>CAJFCW020000001.1:2923027-7880527 GCA_904066225.2 Bursaphelenchus okinawaensis | reverse complement strand
CAAACAAAAGTAAAATAATATATATCAGACGAGCGAATCTTTAAACATTTCTAAAAAAGGAATGCGAGCAGGTAAAGAGTAGAGAAATAAACATGTTAACATTAGATTTATCTATTGATTACCAAATTTTAAAATTTCAAAAAAAAATGTTTTTTGAAAGATGAAATATATTAAGTTTTTTGATATTGTAGTAGGCTAGAAATGTAAAAACAATAGTTTATACTACACCTACGCTAATTAGCTTCAAAATGGTACAATTTGGCCATATTTACTTCCATATTACGATGTTCAATTAACTATCAGCTCTATTGCATAAAAATCTTTAATCTCAAAATATATAGTTAAAGAGCACATAATTAATTGAACAACCTAATAGTACAATAACGAGTAACATAGTACCATAGCTTTAAAAACGTTACCAATAGTACTAGCTTACCCACTAAAAAGTACTACTAATAACATAATACTCAATAAAATAATGAATTCTTTTTCAGGTACAGTGCACCAGTCGCAGGACCACCTCTCCCCCCTCCTCCACCACCTCCACCACCACCACAGCCAATCCCAGTTGGACCGGCTGGCTACGCGACTCCACAAGACGCCGGCTACGTGCAATACAACCGAGGACGACGATCTCTGTTCAGAAGACGTCGTTCTGTAGTGTAACATTGGAAATGGCATAGCTTTTGATACCTTTTTGTACATTTGAGATTACTTTACTAATATGACATTACTTTAAGGGCATTTGGGTGTTATACATCAGGCTTTATTTTGGTTACAGTAGAAATGAGGTACAGTAGGAATACGTTACAGTATGAATAACTTACAGTAGAAAAAACTTACAGTAAGAATAAGTTACAGTAGCCTACAAAATTATAATCTACTTCAAAGTTTTGTAAAAAATAAGTATACTGTAACATTTTTAGCTTTTGAAAACTACAGTGAGACTTTCAATATTCATACGTTTAAGCCTAGGCTTAAACTTAAACCTAGATTTGGCTTTACAACTGAACATAACAAAAAAATGCATTTTTAGTATTGTAGTTACAGTAACTTTAATACCAAGAGAGTCATGTATAACATAGCAAGTGGCTGTCGCAATATGAAATTATGTGGAATCTCTGTAACCTATTATATGTTTGTAGTTTTATTGCAAATAAATTTCGTCGATTTTGATGGCTTAGAAATTGGTTTGCTAATTGTAAGTTTTGGATCAGAGCGAAAGCACCGCGAATCCACATCGTCGTATCTACTTTTGATGGCTTTTGAATTTACATGAAAATATATATGTCTTGGTTAATATGTAGATTACAAATGTTAGTGCTTTGAGCGATTTTAATACCCTACCCTACCCTACCCTACTCTACCCTACCCTATCCTATTATACCTTGCCCCACCTTACTATGCCTTACCCCTAATTTACCACATCTTACTCTACCTTATTAAATCTCATCTCTACTGTGAAATATCTTGCTTTACTTTATTATATCTTACCTTATTTACCATACCTCATCCTAGCTTGTCATATCTCACCCATACCTTGACATATTTTACCCTACTTTAACAGCTCTTACTCTAGCTTATCATATCTTACTATATCTCATCTTACTTTACCGTACTTTTACCTAAACTGCTCTTATTTTTAGTAGTACTACCTTTATTACTAATCTTAACATAACCATCTAGCACACTTTCAAACAAATTATTTTTTTCTTATTTACTACGCAATACATTTCGTCATTCCTCTTTTTACTTTCTTGTTTTAAAATTTTCCGTGAATTTAAAACTCTTTCCTGTCTGTCGTCTCTCACTTCCCTCACCCATCCTCCACACTATTTCGTCGACTCTCTGCGCGACGGTCGTTAACGGTTGGCTGTCGTTTTCCCTCCAAAAAACATTTTTTAATTCTGATAACGATCTGATTATCGACTGAAGGAAGCCGGCTTGTCGAAGTGAAGAAGAGTCTTCTGAATCACTTTTTTTATATTCTTCAGGGTCTTCATTAACTCGTTTTCATCTTGATTATTATAATTTTCGAATTCGCAACGGATCTTCTTCACAAATTCCATTGTTTTTATGCCTTTTCGACGAGTTTTTATTTATTTCATAAGTTTTGTTGTACCAGAGGTGTGGGTAGGTATGTTAGCTGGGGTATGGATAGGTAAAGGTGCAAAAGTACGGGGTGGTATAGTTGCAGAGGTTTGAGTAATTATGGTAGGTAAATAATGATACTTGTAAGTAGGGATTATTGAAAAAGTAATAGTAACTGTGAGCTGGTTCTGAGAAAGAGCGGATATATTAGTAGTGTTAGTGTTTGGAGCAGTGGTAAGTTAGTACAGATAGAAAAGCAATAATAGTAGTAGTAGTGTTAGTAGTAATAGTAATAGATGTATTAGTAGTAAAGTATTTGTAAAAAAGCAATAGAAGAGGTAGTAGTACTAGTACTAGCCACGTAACAAATATAGTAGTATTAATCGTAATACTGAAGTAACATTAGTAGGAGTGTAGTAATAGTAGCGCTGATATTAGTACAAACAGTAGGAATAGTATTATGTAAACAAATATGAACTTGCGTTTGTCAGTAGTATTAGTGGTATTAATGGGGTAAAATTAATAATAGAAGAATTAGAAATAGCTAGTAGTAGTAGCTCTAACTAATAATGTTAAAAACTTTATATTGAGTGAGCTTGATATTGTTTTCAAATACAATAGTATTGACTTGAGTAAAATACGTTTTATTGTTTTCTTAAATGCTAATGCTAAATTACATTTTTAAAATTTTGTATAGTCTTTTTTTACTAATAGCGGCAACATTAATTTTTTTAAAACTTTATTGACGTTCAAGGAGTATATTCACAATATAAAATTGAAAAAACTTCTTTTTAGTTTAAAGCTTTTTCTAAAATTGTACTTATACTGTGTTTTTAAGTTTAGGTTCTTACATTATTTTAAGTTTTTTAAAAGTTCAGTTTTAAAACACCGTTAAATAGCTACTTTTTTGTGATGTTATGTTCTCGCTTCTTCCCTCTCCTCTTTAATATCGGAACCAATGAGCGAATGGAATGATAACAAATGAGACCTTTTATGTCGCTGTAACTTTCCCTTATATAAACAGCTCGTTTACTCTGATTACTGTACTATTTCTTGTTTTGTTTTTGCTTATTTTGACAAAAACGAAAGTTAAAGTTGACGACGGTTTATTACTAATAAGATGTTATGTTAGATAAGTTTACAAAGTGAAAAAGGTTTTACAAAAAATGTTTGGCACGGTAAAATACGAATGAAAATGCAGTAAGGATTCTTTTTATTTCTTTCCCATATTGTATTCTTTGGCCTACGATCTTCCTCTCTGACATTTTGACTTTAATGCCATTTTAATTTGCATATGTTTCGCGCACTCCCGTTGCAACAATTGGGTCTTAAATCCGTCGGAGAGGCCTGAGGCAAGGGGGAGGATGGTGTTGAAGAATAGCTGCGGCCCATCATCATCGTATGCCATATTCGATGCCCCGTTCCCTGAGGGGAATTGTTTGAACATGGCTGTTTAATTGCGACCTCTCCATGTTCGGATATTAGGGTTGGCGGGCCCTCCGGGGACCGGGCCCGGAGTCGATCATGGGCCGTCGTGATTAATGTTTGGCCGGGATCGAGATATCTCGAGAGCGTCTGGGGTGGATAAATGTCTACCAACGTGCGTTTGTTATGTCGGAATCCGACATTGGGGGTTATTTGCGGCCATTTAGGGGATATGAATTTATATGGATACGGTATTTTTTAAAAGGAGTTATTTTGCAATGGTTTTTTTAGATTTTTACAAAATTAAAGAAGAAAATGATAGTGGGTGACTATAGTAAGTTAAGAATATTAACATAAAGCAATAACGCAAAAACATAGCAGAAAGGAGAGAAGAAAGAGCGAGAAGAGTATAGAGAAGGTAGTGGGGGTACCTCTTTCCAATAAAATTTTTAAAAAATTAAATGCAGTTTTTAAAAGTTAGGTTTTTTGTGTTTGTTATTACATATTCCTACATCTATTAATAGATTTACTTTACCTATGCGTTAAGTTAGCTCTACTCTATTCTTGCTCTAACACTTTCCCAAACCTGTCTTTACCTTACCCTAGCTTTACTTGTTTTTATACTCTAGCATTAGCTTAGCTATAACTTACCCTACCTACTACTTCAAACTTTTTTCTAATTTTAGTTACAGTTCCAACGTGAGCCTAGCCCGGTCATAACATTAACTACTTCTATCCTATTTCAATCTTATTTTCACCCTAGCTCTGCCTTACCACATCTTAACATTACTTTAGCTTTATTCTAGCTCCGCATGTCTTAGTTTTTCTGTAGTTCTAGCTTACAAGGAAAGTTTCTCGCTACAAATTGCTTCACCTTGTCTCTACTTTAAGGTCTCCTAGCTTTGTCTTTCTTTTGTCTCTGTTCCGCTCTAGCTTTACCTTTCTTTAAGTCTAGTTTTTAGTCTTATCTTACAATTATTCTTAAAATATTTTTTCTACAATAACTTTAGCTTTAACTTGTCATACCCTCTAATTTAGACCTTCTTTTAGCATTATGTTAGCCTTAGATCCAGTGTTACCCTACCCTACCTAGCTTTTTCTTTTTTTACTTTACCCTTACCTCACTTATCCTAAGCTTTACTCTAACTGTTTTGATATTACTTTTTGCCACAAAAAAACATAACACAGTCCTAATTCTAGATCACTTTCAAATAAAACCAGTTATGATCCATTAGGTAAAGCTCGACTCAATTAAAAGCCAATTAATCGAAATCAAAGCCAAAGGGAGGTCCATTGACATTCTTTATTGGCATCTGCGAGATCGGCAGACGTTTTTCGCACGATTCAATGATTACTCGAACATTGCTTATAACTTTAATTGCTCATCAGGGTCATGTGGTTTTAAGGGCTTCAAAACTTTGGGATTGGCGCTATAAACATAGGGCTCTAATAAATGGCTGCGGGGTTATATAGGCTACATTTTTTGAAAAGAGGGGAAGGGGGGGGAGAAAGTAGGAGATGGGGGGGGGGCATAAAGGTAGGTTTATGGGGGTGGATGAGTAAAAAGCTTTTTTAGCAGGACGTGTTTTAGGGTAGGCGTGGGTACCACAAGCAACAAAACAGGGTAGAATAAGGTTTTTAAATTTTTTTGTGAAAGAGTCCTTTTTTAATTTTTTTAAAATTTTTCAGCTTTTTTGCACTTTCTCCCGTTGTTAAGTCCTCCTATATTACCCACTTGGAAATAATCTTAAAATATATTTTTTTTTAATTTTAAAATATTCAAATTTAAAATAAAATTATTTTTTCAATTTTTTTTACCGTACCCCCTCCCCCCCCTCCCTTATTTATTTACGTTGATTATTTCGAATCTTAATGTGTTTATTACCGTACGGGCGGCACTTGTCGGAAATGTTAACTTGATTTACAATTATTATCCTTAAACGGGGGCTTAATGTCTTTTTGAGGCTTATTATCCCGAGAAGGGGGGGGGACGTCTTTTGTTTATATTTTGCCGCTCCAAACTAAATAAAGGAAACGGCCTGCGGGTCTTTTCTCTAAACTTGCCGCCATACGGTCATTTGATTAAACAAGGATTCGAGGCTGATTTTACTGTGTAATCGGGTTATGGTAAAGTGAATTAGGGAGTAGTAGGGGGGGGAGGGGTTACGGTAGATTAGGAATGTAAAAAAATAATTTTTTAATATAAATACATTAAAAATTTAAAATAGCAAAAAAAATTTTTTTCCCTACCTTACCCCCCCACCTCCTCTCACCTCTCCTCTCCCTCGTCTTCGCTCTCTACACCTGCCCCTTCCCCTCAACCCAAAAAAAACTTTGTTACCATTGCCAAAACCGGCCTCGCCCTTAATCTCGACACGAAAACGAATGTCGATTTGTTTATAGACACTTAATACTCTTCTGGTGCATCAATAGCGTGTTTGCACGGCGCATCTTCTTCGTCCCGCTGTGCCATTAAAAACAGCTAGCCAACTTGACGATTGTTTCAACTTGAGCGCGGCAGGAGCTCATAAAGGTCTTATGTTAATATTACACGAAAATCGTTTATTCAATTTAAAGTGCACAAGGTGGTTGGAGGGCGGTTGCGTAACGGAGGAAAAGAATAAAAGTTTTTGAGCGGCGGGGGGGGAGGTTAAAAATTAAAAAAAAATTGAAAGTTGAAATTTATAGTATTGTAGTACTAGAAATTTAGTTTTGTCGATTTTTAAACATTTGGCTACAATAAAAAAGGCTTGCTTTAATGAAAAATGACGGTTTATTAGCAAAAAATTAAGCTTTTTTTTAAAAATTCATAAAAAATTTAATTTAAATTTTAAATATTTGGAATTCGGGGCTAAGCAAGCCTAGATACCAAGCCTTAATTGTGCAAATTTTTGTGGTTTTACTTGTTTTGACAGGTAAGTTATAACTCGTTAAATTTTTAAAACTTTTTTGCGTCTAAAAACGTTAAAAAACTTTTAAATTTAAAACAGTTTAAAACCTTTTTTTTAAATTTTTTAATAAAAACACAATTAAACTTTAAAATTCTTCTGCCCATCCCAACCCTCAACTACCGTAACCGCCCACACGGTTTTATTTGCGCACAAATCAAAGCGATTTCGAAGGCCTTCGAACAATATCTTCGAGAGGCTGGGCCCCTCTCTAAATTGATCAACTTTTCGATTTAAACGAGATATCGTGTTTTGTAAAAGATATGGTTAAGTGCAGCCGGTGGGGCCAAAGGGCGACGACTCTCGAGAGCGCGAATTGATTCAAACAAACACGAATTAAAGGGGGGGGGGATAGGCCGTCAGAGTGCGCGAGATTATGCTTTCCTTGCCAAACCCATAATGATTGGGGAGTGGGCTTGTTGAAGCGGGTTCATAAACAAAGTTGAGGTGATTAGGGTTGGGTTTAAAAGTATAAGGTTAAGCGTAAAGTTAAGGTTAAAGTTAAGGGTAAGGTTGGAGGCGAAGTTTGGGGTGAGGTGTTAGTACAGTAAAACCTCTTTAGTATGATTCTCAATAGTATGAGACTTTCTTTATCTTATCATGTTTTTGAATTGCCTTTTGTAATATTAAGTTGTTCAAATAATTTTGTGCTTCCTAACTTCAACACTTTGTTTTAAGAGGGAGCACAGAATTATTTGAACAACTTAATTAAATTTCTATCAAAAATTACCTTGTTAGTTTGATACCTCAGTTCTGTACTTTTTATAAGGTTAAAGTTCATTTTAAAATGCACTTTTTTTATTTTTTGATATTTTTTGTAATTTTAAGACTTGACTCAATTTGTACTATACTTAATGTCAATTTATTGCTACTCTACCTTAATCTCATGTCATCTCACTTTTTATAAACAATTTCCAACCCTTCTGAACAAGATTTATGATAAAAAGCCCTGAGGGCCGAAAAATTAAAAAGTAATCTTTCATCTTAAATAAATGAAAAACAGGGACACTTTTAATATCACTTCTTGATGCCAGTTGCTGTTAACGGTCCTTATCAATGTCATTCGCTTCGGGCGTTTCATCAAAAGTCATCAAATCTGGTCACAAACTTTTATCCAAAAAAACGCTCACACGGACAGTTGCTTTTTAAATGAAATATGACGAACGTTGATCAAAAAATGATATCCGATATTGCCAAACGCACTAACGCTGTTTGTTATCAAACGGATTTTAAGAACAAAAGCTGATTAATGGCTGGGAGAGGGGGGGGTACTTTTTTGGCACTGTTTGTGGATAAAATAAAAAAAAAGAAAGATTGAACTTGAGAGTAAGGAAGCCTATATTAGGTTTAAAATTAAAAGACTAGAAAGTATATTCAGTAAAAGCAGAATGAAAGTAAAAATAATGGATAAATAGGATAAATTTCGAAAAATATAAAGCTTTGGGGATGAATTTTTAATAAAAAGGTAGCCTCTAACATAAGTTTAGTAAGTGGAAAATAATGTTGCTTTTTAAAAGTAGAAAGTAAAAACATAAGAATGTGAATGGCAAAAAAAGTTAAACCAAAGATTAAAAATGTCAGTTTTAAAATAAAAATCTAAATTTTTGAACAAATTTAAACCAGTTCCTTTAGTGTCATACTAAATAACTTTGACTGTATGAAAATCAAAAGCTAATGGCCCTTTTTTGCCTTGTAAGGAAATTCTTACTGATAGTGTATCATAACCGGCCGTTGGCGGAGAAAGACAAGAGAAAAGAAAACTACAGTAAAACCACAGTAAAACGAATTGCTAGGAGTTTTGTCATATAAAGATTTCTTAAACAGAGGTTTTACTGTAATTTACTATAAAAAATTTTTTAAGAAGTTGAAACTGCTTTAACCGTTAATATTTGCAAAAAAATATGAAGCAAATTATTATAAAAAGTATTAACTATAGTCAAAGATTATTACAAGTGAACTTTAAAAAAGAACAGTAAAACCTATGTATAAAAATTGCTTGGGAATAGTAAATTTGTTGTTATAAAGGATGTTTTTTATACAGAGGTTCTAAATGCAGTAGTGTTCGCTGGAGATTCAAAAGTTGTTTCTTCTACAGAGGTTTTACTGAACATCTATTTATTTACAAATTTTAAAAAAATTGGGATTTAACTGTAAATTTATTTTTCAATTTTTCAAATAACTATTAATATTTTTCTATAAAAAATATTTTTGTATTTTGTTTTGTACTACATACATATCGAGTAATAACTGGTGCTTGGTTTGGCAATTGTGCTTTAATTTATCAGCCGTTTTCCCTCAATTCTATAAACTTCAAAAATCAAAAAGTGGCATAATAAGAGGCGGGTCCGCATGAACGGCGGTTTTTGCAGTTTTTTTCGAAAAGTTGTCATTTAATCAAGGAATCAATAGAACAAAATATATCTGCACACACACCTGCCCCTGATATCTTGATTGTATTTGTGTAGAAGGCATATCATTTCAATCCGCCTGCTCCGGATGAATGTTTGTGTTTGAGGGGATTATTTTGGTTTTTCGGTGCTTTAGAAGAGGTACGGTAGAATGAAAACGTTGCTTATTTTATGTTTGAATTTGCTATTAAAATGATGATATAAGACTTGATTAGTTGTTACTTTAGTTCTATATTGTATTAAATTTTGAGCTTTTATACCGAGTTTTTAACAAAAACTATATAAAAAAGTTTTGTCGTTATTTTGTATTGTTTTTCACGGGAAAAAAACGACAATACTTTTTTTACTTTTTTTATTTTTTTATCGGGTTGTCAAAATAATTCTGTGCCCCGTTACTACAAAAAAAATTTTGAGGGACACGTAATTATTTGCACAATGTAATAAATGGTTAATTTTACTACAATATTTTCTTTGCTACCCCTATTCATCTTTACTATACTACTTACTCTCTCTTCCTCTCCCTTCACCCCCTTCCCTCTCTTCTTCTCCCCCCTCCTCCCCCCGCCCAATAAGTGATTTATGCCAACTCTATTGTTTTGATTATGCCACCCACTTTACAGTGGTTTAATTGTGAGATGGCCATACGACTTAGTGGGGATTGTTATGTCACAGTTTCGAGTGGTGACACCCGTATTAAGAGGGCAATCTAATTAAAGCCTTTATAAAGTTTGGGGTCAGTTTTTGGGATTCGGAGAGGGTAAAATAGAGTTTTTAAAGATATTTGTAAAATACGAAAACGATACTTGGCATTGTCCAGTAGCAGAAAGATAGTAAAAACTTAATTCAAGATTTTTAAAAAAATTTATTAATTTTTTGTTTTTATGCCCATTCTCTCTTCCCCTCCCCTCTAAATTTTTTTGTTTTAAATAATTTTTTGATTTTAATACCCACGCCTATGGCAAAACATCCCCTTCTATTATTAAAGAAAGCCTTTCTAGTCACCCCTCCTCTATAAATTTACCTTGAAAGCTTATTCCCTCATTCATTATCTTTTTCCTTCGCTTCTTCTCTTCTTCTCTTATCCCCCCCCTCTTCCTCCTCTCCCCCCCCTCCGAAACCTACCTTACCATACCCTCGAAAACAGTAATGTCTAATCAAATATGCAAATTAGGGAGAGTTGTCCAAGTTTTCCCGCACCTGCCCGATGGCTCTAATTAATGATTCTTTTATATTGTTGCGGACTCTTTTGTCTCGACCTTTTGTTTCGCTTCAGGCCAATATGTTGTCCTTTTCGAGTTAATGAAAAGAACAAGATTATTGGCTTAATTTGGATTGACTGTTCGCAGGTAACACAAATTTGTTTAGCCGTGGGTTTTGATTTAAATTTGGATGTTGTAGGTAGTAGACAGAGAGTTGACAATTTTGTAGGTAGGTAGTGTAAAGTAGGCAATTTTAATATAGGGACAGAAAAGGGGAAGAATAATCAAAATTTGTTAAAATTTATTTGCATTCTTGAAAAAATCGTTTAATCTGTTGTTCAGACTTCATAATTTTTTAGTTATTGGATCATCTTAAAACGTATTTTACATTAACCAATATTTAGTTATACAAGTCATTTATGCAGAACTTACATTGTATTCTTACAGCCAATCCCGGGCTAAAAAGCCTTACTAAATAAAGTTTAATTTAAGATATGGTAAATTTTTGTTACAGTGATTGTAATATGCTTGTTAGTGTAGCTTTTGAGATGAAGATATTGTTTTATCCCTTTTAAGCCTTGACATAGTCTTGGCAATTTATAATCATTTGTACACAGAAAAGCGACAAAACTTTTGTTACATACTGTATAATTAGAAATAAAACGGGCTTACTATGTCCAGGCCGGTTTTAGCTCAGTCTTGGCCTTGCGTGGTCTAGACCCGGGTCTCTTTGCAGGTATAATACCAAGTTAATTGTATAACATTTTTATGCTAAACTTATAAGCTTATCTTTGTTTCTTATTACGGTTTATTCATTATTCTTACTAATTTTATAAAAATACAAAATTAAAAAAAAATTTTTTTTTTGTAATTTTTTAAAATTTAAAACCAAATTATATTCTTTAATAGTCTTTAATCCCCGCCCCTCCCACTCCCATTTATGGTATAATTTTAAAGCTGAATGGCCGAATTAAAAGGTTTTGAAGGCTGCGAAACCGCAAACTCCGCCCCTTTTTTATTTGGTCTCCCCAATTGGCCGCAGGGCGTATTCCGTTGCGAAGCGCGAAATGTTTTTGATTTGAGAGAAATAAATGGAAAAAAGTGCAATTCGATCAGGCAGCCGGCTTTCTCGTGGTTGGCCGGGCCGAGTTTTTGCTCGATTTCGAAAGGTTATTAAGGTTTTAGGTTTTTCATTACTTATATCATATTATAAATGGCAAAAATGTAGTTATGGTTAGGGCTAGGCGTGGTATTTTGGTTTGGAAATGAAAGTGTAAAAAATAAAAAAAATTTTTATTTTTTTTGTTATTAATATCTTAGTAAAGTCAAAAAAAAATTTCTACCCCACCCTTTTTTATTCTTTCTTTTACCCCATCGCCTAATCATTTAGACACTTTAGAAAAATTTTCGTGTTTTACCAGCCCCCCCCTACTTTTTAATTAAAAACTATTTTTTTTTCGGAAAGTAATACGAGATTATTAGTTGTTCATAATAATTTCGAGCGTTTGCTTCTCCATTGTCCCGACGTCCCCCGAGGGCTTTAAAGATGAGCAAAAAGATATCGACCGATATATAATTGCATCTCGAACACAATCAACATGCAATTCCTTTTATTTGACATGCTTTCAGCGTACGGTAGTGGGCTTTTGTAAGCGTATATTTTTTTAAATTTGATTATTTTATGTATAATTTTATTTAATATTACCTTTAGAATTTAAGATTATTTTATGTATATGTAATGGGTAGATATTAGGGTAGGACAGAGAAACGAAAGAAGAAGAGGATGAAGACAGGGTAGTACCTGAGTAAATGCAGGGTAAGGTCAGAATAAAGGAAGGTAGTAGCTAAATATGGACAAAGTAGAAGCAAGGTAAAGGCCGGGTAAGGGCAAAGTAAAGGCAAAGTAAAGCAGGGTAGGGCCATGGTGGGAGTAGAGTAGTGGCGAGATAAAGGCAGGTTAGGAGCAGAGTAAGAACAAACTAATCTTTTTTTTGATATTTGGTTGTATATTACTAATTTTTAAAAAAATTTTTAAAGTTAAATGGGGTAAGACAAATAAGTATGGTCCTCTTCCTTCCTTCTGCACTATCTTTTTATTCCTTAACCATGTAATCGTATTGCATATTTGAGAAACGACATAAAACAAATAAAACAAAACAATAAGCATTACTACCTTGCGCAACCTATTTTTTTGAAAATTTTTAAATATTTTATCTTACAGTAATCTAATCAAAAAGCGGTATATAATGCTTGTGATATGGTACACCTTGGCAAATCTATTTGCAACGTTTTTACATCGCATTTTCAATTGTATAGGCCGTTTTATATGATTTGACCATAAATTTTTAAAACTTAAAATTTAATTTTAAAATTTTATTTAGCTTTTTCATCTTTTTTTTAATTTTAAAAACGTTATTATACTTTAAAAAAATTTTTTGATGATTTGGTTATTATTTGTGAAGCTTTTGTTATTTTCTAATCTATATTTTATACCTAATAATATCGTCTATTAACTTTTAATAATATGAATCTACTACCACTTCAATACTTGGTTACTTTCTGAAGCTGAATTCTTCAAAACTCAACACTTTTTACCAAAAACCAACTTGCAATCAGCTTTTATCGACCACTTGTATGATATTTGCAGAGTACGGGTATTGCACTTTGTTGAGAAAGCCTTGAAACAATATCGAGTCCTTTCGCTACACATACACGATGAAGATGTATGGGAAACAATTAATTACGGTAGAATGGAGGAGACTTTTTATGAGAATATTCGTCGGAATTTGAATGTAAAATTATTACCGTAGCCTCCGCGCCGCGGCCACGCCCACTTTCATTCCGACGCACTTTTTATTCCAACTTTGATATCCAATAATGGCAAAGGGAAGGGAGGGGGATTAAATGACATTATAGGGTAGGGTAGAGAAGGAAAAGGTAGGGTAGGGGAGGGAAGGTAGATTAGGGTAGGGTAAGGTGAACAAGCGTAATGTTGCGTAATGTAGAGTAGGAAAGGTAAGGTGAGGTAGAAAAAAAAGTCATTTTTAAAAAATTTAAAAAAAATTTTTTTTTATTTTTTGGGTTTATCACCTCCCAATTAAAAAAAAACCTCCTCTCCTCCCCCCGTCTCACTATAACATTTCATTCTACATTTTTCGTAAAATTTATTTATTTTTTCAAAAAATGACTTGAGGGTAGAATTTAAAGGGATCCTACTAAGCCAAGCCCGACAGCCAACTCCAAGCTTTCAGTGTTATTATTTTTATCAATTTAAAGTCGGGCTGGACCAAGCCGAAACATGTTTGTAAAAAATTGGAAACGGACTTGCATCTTTACAGGTCTACATACGTACGAGATTACTCCGTATTTTACCTTGTTTAACTTAAACATAAGTCGTTATAATTTTTTTTTAGATCTATACCTATTATTTTTCAAAATTTCCTAAATTTTTATCAAATCAACTCACAAAACCGTATTTTACCTATTATCGCGCCTACTCTTCAATTTACATTACTGTTTAAACACTTCGTACTTAAATTCATTCCTTTTCAGCTAGCCGAGTGAAAGTGTAAACGGTACCCCTGCCTCTTGCTCTCTCACTACCTCCGGGCGCTCCATGATCTCTTCCGGCTCTCCTTTCTATTCGATGTCAAACGAAAACGCGGATTCTGTCAAAGATTTCTTCCAATCATTGGTGGGTTTTAATTGACTTTATATCGTTGTAGATTGATCAAAAAGTTTGTAGAATTGGCTTTTTTATCATAATTTTTAAAAATTTTCAAAAATTTTTTATTTTTATCAGGTTTTTTAAATAATTCTGTGCCCAAATATGCTTACGAAATTTGCTTTGAGAGAAGCGCAGAATTATTTGAACAACCTAATACTTTATAATATAATGAATTTTATATTAACACTTATGCTTATTTTCAGACCAAACCAACTCACTCACCAAGCCCAGCCCATCAAACCGAACAAGCCAGCCCTTCCGTTGGCTCAACCAGTCCAGTAGAAGAAGCTGACCAACACAATTCGACTGACGATTCCACTAATACTAACAACAGTGTGGAGAACATCTTTCAGAAGATTGGTGCTATACCTCCGAGGCTTCAGCCTGGTAGGTTTATAGTCATTTTTGGGAGAAAGGAGGGGGGGGAGAGAAGAATGTTTTTTTTTGGTTTAAAAAACCATTCCTAGCTATTTTAAAAAATAAAAAAAAATTTTTTTAATTTTTTTGAAAATTTTAAAAATTAATTTTTTTAAATTTGATTTTTTTGTAAAATACGGTTTCAATTGTTATACTACAGAATTTGGAATGCACAACACCTTTCCCTTGGGCAATATGAATGCATTCCTTGAGGCGATTAAACAAAACTCTGGCTGTGATGGCATGAACTTTGACTTTGGCCCATTGATGAATCAAGCCTCATCATCGTTGGAGTTAGACAGAAATTCTTCTCATCCCAGCGCCAATGAACCGGAGGACCTTAGTTTGTAAGGCTTTTTTTGTTTTTACTAACACGAAGTCAAAAAGTTAAAAGTCAATAATCAATATTGACATTTACACTTTCAAAAAAAATTTTTTTTTTTAATTTGATTTGTCTATAGAATGTTTTTTTTGTAGAGAACGATGCAAAACAGAAGCTGATGACAGTCACTTATCGACCGCTACCAACTGGACATTCGAGGAGCAGTTTAAACAGGTAGGTACTATAATATGGCGATAATATTAGCAGAATATTTTGAAAAAACTATTTTTTTACCCTACCCTACCTAACTTTTTGTATACCGTAGTCATTGAATAAAAGTGCAAGAATATTAAATTAAAGAACAATCTATTATCTAAATTCCCATTATCCGAGGCCTCTTCGCCCATCTACCGTAATCCTCTCATTAAAGACTGGGAATAATATTGTCATGGGCAACGGACAAATTAGGTGCCCAAATATCTTTTAGAATATTTGATTAAATTTGGGCCGGCCCAAACTTTTTTCGTTGAATGGAATGCGCTTTGTAGTCGTTTAGGGGACCGTACTCGAGCAAAGATGCGAATGATAATAAACAAAATTAAGTCCAAAAGAAAGTGGCATCAAAAAATAATGTATTTAGGTAAAGGAATGGTAGGGTAGAGGGGAGGAGGGTGAGTTAGTGTATAGTAGGGTGGATTAAAGTAGGATACTCGAGGACAGGGTAAACTAGGATACGCTAGAGCAGAGTAAAGTAATAGATTTTAAGACAGAGTAAACTAATTTGAGTATATTATTAAAATCTATTTTATTTTAAAAAATGAAAACTTTTAAATCTCATATTCAAATTTCAGCTCTACGAACTGTCCGACGACAAAAAGCGCAAAGAATGGCTAGACGAGTGGTTCAGGTTCATGCAGGCCAAAGGCAAGCCCGTCACCCGTATCCCAATTATGGCCAAACAGGTGCTCGACCTCTACGAACTCTACCGCCTGGTCGTCCAGCACGGTGGCCTAGTCGAAATTATAAACAAAAAGTTGTGGCGTGAAATCACTAAAGGCCTGAACCTGCCAAGTTCCATCACTTCGGCCGCTTTCACCCTGAGGACACAGTACCAAAAGTACTTGTACGACTTTGAATGTGAACAAGAACATCTCAGTAGTCCAGCTGATTTGCATGCAGCGATTGAGGGTAACAAACGAGAAGGACGGCGGAACAATGCTGGGTCTAGTAATGGCAATGGGGGTGGATTTAGAGGGTCGGGTGGCCCACCTGGCTTCCCTTACCCGTTGGTACCTCATTCGGCTGCTGCCGCTGCCATGTCAAGCCTTTTCTCAAAGCATTTCAACTCACTTATGGGACAGCAAGGTAAAATACGTTAAGTTTAATGTGTTTTTTTTTCTAAAAAAATTTTGAAAATTAAAAAAAAATTTTAATTTTTAAATTTTAATAATAAAACCAGATCAAAAAATTAATTTTCTACTTAATTTTGATACAGTTAAGTAAAATACGATGAAGAAAACCATAGCTATTTATAAAACCTATGAAAATAACTAAATTCCCATTCTCAACAGCCCCAAAAGCTTAAAAATGGCATTAAAAACTCAAAAAAAAATAGAAAAAAAATCCCCAAAGATCAGCTAAAACTTGAACTTCAAAGCCAATATTTAAAGTTTTAGAAGAGCACAACAACCACAATGCCCAAATAATGAATGCTGTGAATCATGCCTATAATATGGATGGTAATAATCGCCAGATAGACATTTTCCAACGGCTAGCCGAAGCCATGCAAGGCAAACAACAAGCAGCCAATGGATTTTCAGGCCGAGATTCAACTTGTTCTGGGGATTCTGAGCCTGCGGGTAGGTTATTCATGTTTGTAAAGGTATATTGTAGGTTATAGTTTCTAATTTTGATACCTATTTTGAACGTTTGGCTTTAGAAACATTAAATTTTTTTTTATTTTTGATAATTTTGGCGTTTAAATTGAAAAAAATCTTTTAAAACACTAAAACTATTTTTAAAATGGCATTTTTTACCTAAAAGATTAAAAACTAAGCCCTCCGTACCTAAAAACCCAAAAAACCCACCCTTCAATACCTAAAAACCTCTTTTCAGCCAAGAAAATGAAGCCAACCACCCCTCTCCGTCAAAAAAGCGAATCACCCTGCCCCAAGAACTCGATCGACCAAATCCTGAAGAACTCCCACTCCACCTCCCTCAAGGTCTCCAGTAGTACCATGCCCAATGGGGACAAGTCGATGATCGTCTCCATGGACATCAATGGGACCACATATCAAGGAGTTCTGTTTCCGGCTTCGAATACTGAAGCCAGCCATCAAGGGGACGCTTTGACTGAACTGTTTGCTAATAAGAACAAGGATTGGGACAACTAAAGTTGACAAGTAGACTGGTTATTAGTCGATTATCAGTTTATAGTTGGGCAACCGGTGTTACAGTTGGGTACAGTTATATTGTGGTCAATGTAGGTTCATCAGGACCAGAAGTTTAACCTAGTACCATATTTTTGTAAAAGTGGTACAATTTTTTGGCGCAAGTGTCGTTTTAATACAAATTTTATAGAAGCTGGTACCATAGTAACACAACCAAAAAAATTTTTATATTTTAACATTTTTGGTATCACCATAAGTTAAGTCGTTTGGTACCATTAATTTCCAATTTGGTATATTTGTATAGCTCAAGTTCCTGCTTAACATGAAAAACTAGTACTTGATAACATATGGTACTGTTGGTCAAGAAACCTAATACATTATAGTACGTAATTACGCGTAATACCTTTTCAGTACCAAAAACAGTACCGCCGGTTCCATAAAGTCTAGAAATCTTCGAAATGTAGAGTCTTTAAATTTACGTACAGTACTATTCTGTATAATTTAATTTTATACTTTTATACATTTTAACTTTTTAAAACCTACCAGAATCTACAGTAATCAATATACTGTAAATTTAATTTTTTTTGCATTTTTATCTTATTCGTCTATGTTCAATCTTTTTATTACCTAATTTTTATATTTTAAAGAAGTTTTTTTACTTTACATTGTATTTGATAATATTTCGATTTTAAAAACATTTACTCTAATATTGTACTACCTTTACTTGTAAAAGCGTGCCAAATTGTATTGGTCCTTGATTAGACTCACAAAAAGTTTTAAAATTCGCTTCATAAGTTAAAAATCGTTTTTCCTATATTACTTGGTAAATAAACTCATAACACTCAACATTTGGCAGTTTTATCAATATATATTAGGTTGTTTAAATAATTCGGGACACAGAATTATTTGAACAACCTAATAGTATTAACACTCAAAGGGAGTCAGGACTTATTGGGGCTGGAACTTTCGGGGCCGACTTTTTGGGGCGGGGAATTTTCGGGGCGAGAAAGTTAAGGGCCCGAACTTTCGGGGCAAAGAACTTTTGGGGGCAGGGAACTTTTGGGGGCGGGAACCTTCGGGGCCTGAACTTTTAAGGCAATTTTAAAAAAATTTTATCAAATTTCCTTAGGCTAATTAATTCAAACTTTAAAATTTTGTGAAAAATTATGATTTTTTATCAATATTCGAGCCGAGTAATATTCAAAGTGTAGCCAATTTTAGTCCGAAAGAGGCGGGATTGGTAGGGTACTAGAGTTGTCCACCGCGTATTTTACAATAAAAATAAAAAGAGAACACCTAGCCCTATTCAATGTATTAAAAATTTTAAAAAATATTAAAATTTTAATTCTTGAAAATTTTTTCCAAGTTTTAAAATTTCAAAAAAAAAATAGAAAATTCATTTTCTACTAGTATAAACTATGAAACGGTCGACTTTTGTAATCCTACTCTTACTTTCAAACCTTCTCCTAATTACAGCGAAGAAAACTGATGTGGACCCAAAGGCCCATTGTTATCCTGAAAAGCGTGAATCGTTTCATTTTGTAAGTTCTTATCAGTTTTGAGCTCAAAATTATATTTTAAGATTGTTTTTCAATTATTTTTTACAAAAAAGTGCATTGCCTAATAAAGATATGCCATTTTTGATTAAAAACAACTCTAAAAGTTTGATTTCGAACCTAATTTATGGATTTTAAATCAGTTCAAACCTTATTTTAGCCATTTTTAATTAAAATATTACCCAAATCACCGTTTTTAACGATTCTTAATCAAAACCTTACCTACAAGAACACTCTCAAACTTAAAACCAACCTTTTCAGAATCACAACAACCTTGAGTGTTGGTGGAGGCTGATACTGCTTATGTTGACCGCTGCTGTCTGTTCGGCCGTACTGTTCTCGTTAAGTGCTGGAATTTGCTCGTGGATACAGCCTGCCATCTTTTTCGACCAAATCATTGAAGATGAATACCCGACTTCGTAGAGATAAACTTTATTCTGATCAGTAACCGTGTATTGTGTTATCAACAACAATATTCTAGTGTTATATATTATAATATGGTTGTTATCTTACTATTATGTTGTTCAATTAATTTTGAGCCCCTTCTCAAGCAAATTTTCTCAGTAAGAGGCTCAGAATTATTTGAACAACCTAATAGTACTAGTAGCCAGTTTATAAACCTGTACATTATGTTTACCACTAGCGATACTAGCATCAGTAGTGAACTACGATAACGATTTTGTACCTAAAAATCCGCTTTTTCATATTTAAACTATTTATTATTACCAAAAGTTTATTACAACAACAACTATTAAGAAAAAGTAAGAAAATATGATGTTTGACTTTAAAAGTAACAGTAAAAATATTCGAATACAACCAAAAGTAGCTTCGTAGATTAAAAAGTTGTAGATCAGTTAAAATCATTTCAAAAAATTTTATCAAAATATTGTAGTAGGCTATCTTATACTTTATATCTAGTGCTAAAATAAAGCAAATAAATTTAAAATTAGATTTAAACTTTTAAATCACAAAAAGTTTTAAAATTTAAGCCTAAAAATCGTTTTATGTCAAAAATATTAGTTAGTGAACTAACTATATACCTACCACAATATGTTAATATATTTCAAAATGTAAACAAAGTAAAAACAGAGTAATACAATAACAAAAATGTAGCTCTTCTTACTTTAGATCATTTCTTCATCAAATGTTGATAAAAAACATAAAAAAACCTTCTGAGTCCTTCTCCTGATCCTATAACATATAAACCGTGACTTCAACTTTCTTCTGACTTCGTAGAGCCTTCAGAATTCTTCTTCTGACTCCAAACCTTCAAAATTACTTTCCTCACTTCGTAACAGCTCAAGAATCCTTCTCACTCCGCAGCAACTCCAGAATCATTCCTCCGTAGCCGGATTCTCGACATTCTTCATGGGGCTATGACCATTCGTGAACTTTTCCTCCGGCGATTTGGGTTGATTATCTTCGTCGCTGCCATTTTGGAAGGGGTTCTCTTCGTAGCTATCGTTGTGGGCCAATCCCAGCCGTTGTTTAAATGAATCGTCACTTTCGGCATCGTGTGTAGCTGAGGTTCGGTCATATGGTGGCGAAATAGAAGTATCCATGTTTTGAGGTGATGTTGTAGTTGGATACTCATTGCCTGACGTCGTTGATTTGAATGATGTCTGTGATTCTCGTTGAGGTGAGAAGTGGGCTTCCGAAGTTAGCGTTGTATCTTGAGGTTGTGAGGTTTCCGTGAATTCGGATTCCGGCTCTCGTACTGGGGTCGTGGCTTCTTGATGTTGAAGATCTGACTCCTTGTGAGGTGACCAGGGTTCTTGACCGTCATTTACTGGTGATTTGGCGTCATTAGGCCCAGAATGGGCTCTGTTATCACCTTGCGAACTAATCGCACCGCTATTTCCTGAACCAATGTCAGTTCCTGGTCTAATAGCACTGCTACTGCCAGATCCAATAGCATTATCACCTTTAAACACATTGAAATGTCCATTCCCATCTTGAGAGCCTTGAGATGATTCCTGAGATTGGAGCGTCTGTTCCTTCGAAGGCGGAATGTACTGAGTCTGTTCCAGTGATAACACTTGATTAAGTTGAGATTGTGCCGTATCATTAAGATCAAACCGTTCATCAGGATTGTTGAATCTACTTTTACCCATTCGTTTTGAAAAGCTGTTATCCTGGATCCTGGCGGCTCGAGCAAAGTCTTGTACATTTCCTGGATTTGGTGCCAGTAGTGGTCCCAGAGTAGGCTTGCTGCTTGGCGGTGGTACTCCCACTAGGTTCGCAATTTGTTGTTGAGTTAGTTTAAACGAGCTATCCTTATCTTGCCCATCGTTCCTCACGTCTTCATTATGATCATCTACGTCCATTTCGTCGTCCTGAACATTCATTGCTTCCTCCGAAGGCATTTGAGTTGGTGGAGGAAGGCTGACATTGGGTGGAAGACCCAAGGCCAGACCTTGAAGATGAGGTGGTAGCTGAAGGCCTGCTGCTATTAGAGCACTTATATCTGGTGGTGGTATGTTCATTGGACCTTGTCCTAGAGGCATCATATTGGCATTGCCAGAGAAGTCGGGTTGGCCGTCGAACCTTGGTCGAGGACCGTCAAATCGAGGTGGTCCTCCTCTGAAGGGTGGTCGTCCTCCTCTGAATTGGCCCCGGCCACGTCCTCTAAAGTCAGGTGGACCTCCGCGGAAGAAGTTCTGACCTTCAGCTCGTGGAGAGTTGAAATGATTAGGGAATCTTGGTGGTCCTCCTCCTCGTGGAAATGGTGGGCGCGGGCCGCGGGTTTCTGGCTGTTCTGCTGCAATTTTTCAAATTTTTATTTAAAACTTAACCTTTTTATAAGCAAAATTCTTACATAGCTTTGAAATATCTTTTCAAATAATAAAGAATACCATTGTAACGTACCCTGTACTGGCGGTATTGGCGGAGGTGCTCCAGTCGGTTGAGGTACCAAATTATTCGTTTGGAATTGACTCATCTAAAACAATATTTGCATGTTATAGCAAAAAAACCTAATACATCCAACCCTACATTTAAAATGCTATTTCTAATCGCATGAACATTATATACACCTTCAAAAACATAAATCAATATACACCTTCCACAGGGACGTCGCTACGGTGTTTCTCTGGGGGAAGGAGAGGTCGAAAAAATTTTTTTCAGCTACCTGTGGACCAATTTTTCAAAAAATTTTTTTTTCGTTTTTCCGCGTACAGGTACCTACCTGTGGAATTTTTTTTCGGATCGGCTCTGGAGGGGGGGGTACCCCCCTAAACGACGCGTAATAATATTGAAATATCACCCTCATATTCCTTACCAGCTGATCCAAATTTTGTTGCTGAGCCAACATGGCCAATATATTCGGTTGTAAAAGATGTGGAGCCAGTCCGAGGTTAGGAAAGGCTCCTTGTAGTTGTTGTGGAAGTTGTGGTAGAGCGCCATTCGGGGGTGGGTTGGTGGGCAGGGGTGGGAATGGCGGAGGAACGGGCTGAGATTGGGAGGATTGAGGAGTTGGAATGTTGACAATCATTTGTTGATCTGGGTCGGCTGGTGGTTGAATTGGGTCTGATTCGACTGGTCCTGTCGAGTGGTACTTGCCTGAAATATTAAATTAAGGTCATATTGACAATATTATCAAAAATACATCAAAATAACTAGTCGTAATACTACCAGTAGTCTTCTAAGCATTCATTTATCTTATACTTAGCTGTTCTCTTCTTACAACATAAAAAACCTCAAAAACTACCCAATATCTACCCCAACTTACCCTTCAAATTCCCTGGCAACGTGTCCACATCAATAAAATTGCCCTGAATCAGCTGTCCAATGTCATTCGACAATCTGTAGTAAGGAATCTGCGCGTAACCCTTGTCAGCGTCCCAGTAATCCATCAACCGGTCGTTCTTTTGCAATCCCACTCCTGTAGCCCAGTCTACTTTCACTGATCGGTCAGATATCTTAATGTCTCTCTTGTACTTATCCATTATTTTGAAAGCCGCTCGTCTTGAAGGCATGGTAACATAGGCACAAGCTCGAGATGAAATGATATTCACCTTCTCTGGTTCGTAGCCGGAGACTTTCAGGCCGTCTTTGATGTTGTGGTCAGTACAGTTGGTTGGAAGACGGCCAAACCATAAGGTTCTTGTTGCTACTGAAATAAAAGAGTAAGTAAAACATAACAAATATTTTAAAAATAGCCATAAAGCTGACATTTAATCGATGCTGACCTTCAATAATTTTAAAAAAAACTTTAAAATTTCAAAAACTGATAAAAAAAAACTAAATATTACCTAAATACACTAATTTTAAACCTTTTCTCAACTTTTTCATTAACAAAACCTAAGACAATAAAGCTTACAAACAAGGCAATCCCTCTTCGGATGGGTTGGAAGACCGTTCCTTTTCCTTTCCTTTTCTCTGTCCTTATCAGCTGAGGATTCTGGAGTTCTCGATCTGGATCTTCGTTTTCCCTTCTTGTCTGGAGTCTTCTCACGATGCTTCTTCTTCCTGGGGTCTCTTTCACTTCTCGACGGTGATCTTGATCTTTTTCGGCGTGAATCTCGAGACTAAAATGACATTTTTAGCTTTACAACAGCTCTTTTATAATTTCTTGGCTATTACTTATACCTATTATGTATAGCTCTAGATGAAAAACTGCCTTACAAAATTCATAAAGAGAAATAATTAAAGTATACTAACCATCTTAACCTTTTAAACGCTATAAAATCTTTCCAACCTTATTTTAGCCCTCAAAAAATATTTTAAAACTTAAGAAGCTAATTCCAAACAAAAATCCTCAATTGAGTTACCTAAAAATTAAAAATATCTCTAAAAATATTACCTTATCAACTGATCCCATATTAACAATAACATTTCGGTCATATCCTCGATCCCTTTCTGAATTCCTGTCATCTCTACTGTACGATCGCCTCGAATCTCTACTTAATGTCGACTGTACTTCGCTCACAAACTCTGACTGCTCGCATATGTTTCTGGCCAGGCTGAAAATGTAAAATCAGACTATTCTTATGTAAGCTTAATGCAACACTAAACTACTTTCATGTAGGTATACAAAATCAATATCAAAAAATTTGTTATTTTTATAGAAAGGTTATATATTGCCTTAAAAAGGTCACTCAAAGTCCTGAACAAAGTATTTAAGTACTTACGCTTCGACTCTTTCTCTTGATATCGATTCAGGTTTAGATCTTTCCGTTGTTTCATCTTCTTCATCAGAATAGTCAAATGTGTTAGTTAAGAGCTTCTGAAATCCTCAAAAACTAATCTTATACTTTAAAGTTATAAAATAAACCTTTAGTTTCATCAAAATTATCAATTAAAACATTAGCTTTCTCAAAAACCTTAGAAGAAACAATCTCTAAAACACAAAAACAATAAGTTTTAAAAACTTACAGATATATTTCCACCAGAAGTAGCCTTTTCTCGCTCCACAGAATCTTTCAATTTACTCTGGAAGATCTTAAAGCTCTTCTTTAATGATTCTTTATCCTTGTTTAACCCATCTGCCAAAGTTGGGTACATTCTACTAAACAACTCATTAAACTGAACTTCTGACAAGGTCTGAGCATCTGCGTTTCCATTTAGTATCTAAAAAGGTAAATTTGCTTTAAATTCGATCATAACACCTCAGCTATTACTTTACTACCACAGTTTTTAAAAAAATATCATGTTTCAATCCAAAAATAGAAAATTAAGTTTGATATTTATATTATAGTAAATAAAAAAATTCTAAAAATTAAAAAAAAACTTAATACAACTTACCTCATCCACTGGCGGCGGTGGCGTCCTAGGAGTACCACGCTTCTTCTGTGGAGCTCCCAAGTTCTTGTAAATCGACATATCCGCTTTAGAACCTTTCACTCTATATTCGACTTGAGCTACGTCTGTTTCTAAATCAAAAACATTAATATTACTTATAACACAGATACATTTTTTCTAAAATATGCATAAAAATATATTATCTTACCCAAATTGTGTCGCCGAAACATTTCAATCAAAGAATTCGTAATTTCTGGTTTAAAAACATCATGATCTCTCCATAAATTGATCACTCTTACAACTTTTAACTGAAAGTGCATCATTATAGTTAAATCTTCAAAACTTTTACTTAAAACTGACAACAAATTAAAAAATACCGTACTTTACATAATATTTTCCTATATAGAAACAATTAATTTAAAGTAAGTATATTAATTTACTCTATCTTCCACTGGACAAGACGATATAACTCCTTCAACAGTTTGCAATAGGTTAACAGCAAATCGAGGGCCAAATACATCTTTATGTTTAAACTGCTTTTGGCCTTGCCTCACGATCGAATCAATAATGTATATCCCAGGGATTTTCAACTTGACGTTACACTAAATTTTCAATATTAAATTTTAACTCAACCTTTAGAAATTAAACTCAAAACCTTAATTTCAAGGTTATTTTTTAAAAATGTTATAGGCGATAGGTATACCTTTAGCAGATATGCCATTTTCAATCCAAATTCATACCTAAAAACCAAATAAATAATAATAAAACATAACCAACCTTTGTAAGAAACTTTTCCACTGCATATATGACATGTTTATAGTATCTGAGAGCTCCCATCGCTGCTTTTGTGATCGAGATGATCTTCTCCTTGCTGAGAGCCGACTTGACATTTTTAATCGATGATAACTAAAAGAATCTTTCGTAAAACTATTTAAACTACCTATAAAATACTAGCCAGACAATTATTTTAAAAAATAGAAAGTAAAGAATGTTATTTTTGATCAAATAAATCTAGTAAAAGCTTATTTTAACCTCATAGATACCAATGTTTCACAAAATAATTTACCTCGTTAGTAAAAGACTTGACAACCTCTTCTGTAGCCATTTTATTATTCCTTATTTACCATGCACTATTAAAAATATACAACATACGAGAGCTGGTAAAATATACGTTAATTTTTTTACAATTTTTTCGGCGAAAAAGCTTTAACAAACTGCGCCCGCCAAACTGCGAGCTGCGATGGGGAAAAAAGAGATTTCTCGGGCGTCTCTTCACTTTTTGCGCTCTTTTCATTTGGAAAGAGACATAAAAGTTTTGTCGCTTTTGAACGTCCAAACTAATATACGTTGGCGACAAGTCTTTTTCCCGCACTTTTAGAAAGTATCGACTGGCATAAAAGTCTTGTCGTTTTTCAACGTCCGTAGCTTTGTTCACGGTGTAGCTGTGCTACGGGTTGTAATGGCTGATAACGTGTTGGAAAGCACTGGGAAAGATCTACGATCGACGTCTAAAAGTAAGTTAATATCCTAGTTTTTAAAATTATTTTTTAAAAAAGCGTTATCTTTATTTTTTCTTAACTCTTATATTATCATAGGTGTAAATCATATTGTTATAGGTCCGAAGAGGATGGTTAAGTACGAAACACGGGTCCTGTTACTCCATTATTGGAAAAAGAATGTTAATGCCGTTGAGACTACAAGACAAATCTGTGAAACTGAAGGTAAAGATGCTGTGGCAGTACGAACGACACAAAGGTGGTTCTTGAAGTTCGCGTCGGGTGACACTAACCTCAAAGACAAGCCACGATCAGGACGGCCGTCTGGAGCTACGTCTAAGCGGGTAAATGCTGGAGCAGCTGCTGCTGGAGCCACTTCTGCAGCTAAACTTACAGCAGCCAATTCTGGAGATAGGCCTGGAGGAGGCACTTCTAAAGCAACTCATTCTGGAGCCAATTCTGAAGTCACTGAAGACGAAAACATGTCATCTCCAATGCATGAGCTTGCTGTAGAGGCTGGACTTGAAACTGTTCTACAGGAATGGCTTGCTGCGCAGATCAAAAGGCCATAATTTATTGTATATTTTGTAATATAAGTGTTATCTCGGTTTTAAAACTGTTTATTTACTGGTATACAAGTTTTCATTCTTCACATTACATTTTAACTTTATTTTTTTGTAATAAAATCTAATTAAACTGACTTCAGGCGAGTTGTCATGGATAATATCATATTAGAGCTTCTTTCAAGTTTAAAACATAATATTTTGATTATAAACCAGCCCCATTATAAAAATATTTAAATTTATTAGAATTCAGGCACATTGTACATAATAATTAATAAAAGCGCAATGATAAAAGCTTGGAAAGAAAGAGATACAATAATATCCCGAGCGACATGTCACAGTTCGAGGTATAACGTTGTATATTGTTCAAAATACGACGTTATATCTCAATAATTTTATGTTTTTGTGGCCTTCTATATCTGATGATATATCTGTATGTCTGATCTTATCATAGCCACCTTGTTCCGCAATATCAAAATAAGAAGCCATATTAACATAGGTCGTCTACTATATCTGTTGGGATGTATATCTGTATTATGCCACTCGAGTTACCGGTTTCGAACGCGTTTTAAGAGCCATTGGTTTGGAATTGAAATTCTGAGGTTTGAGTGAGATTAAAGGGTCTATTGGCGAATCTGTTGACTCGAGGCCGAGTTGGTCATGACGGATTCGCTTTCGTAGCGACTGTCCGTCTTCAGTTTGTAGAATTCTTTGGCGATTTCGTCGTTTTGGCGTTGGCCGAGGATTCGGAGGAGGATGAGGCCGGTTTCGTCAATGTATAACTGACGACCGAGTTGTACCCATTGGGCTAGGGAACCTAAAAACGCATGGTTAATATAGTCAGATTGGAATTTTTTCGAATGGCAAAATAGGAGAGGTAAGAAGGAGGATAGAGCAGGGTAGGGTAGGGTAAGGCTCAGTACTATAGGGTAGATTAAGGTAAGGTAGGGTACAATAGGGTGAAGTAGAGGAGAGTACGGTAAGGGAGGATATAGGGGTAGAACAAGGAACAGTAAAGTAAATTACATTAAGCTAAATATTTTTGTTATTCTACCTATTATTGTCACTAAAAAGACAAAATTTGATCAAAGAAAGATAAAATACGCCGGTTCCCTTTATTTTTTAAAAATTACCTTCAGCAACAACTTGGCTGAGCTGTAGCACACCAACTCCAACGATTCTGTCCTCTCTGACCACGTAGTAATCCTTGACTTGGAACATTAATTCGTAGTTTTCTGGTTCTCCTTCATTGCCTAGCAAGCTGAAATTTTAAAATTATGTTTGGACTGTCATCATGGATAATATAACCAATAACTGTTTTTTTATCATAAAGAACATGCTTATCAAACATTTTTTTTTCAAATTATAGGCTAAAATATAGTATTCGTGCTATATAGTATGTTATACACTTTAAAATATCGCTCCTTTGTACAACACCCTTTTGTAAATCACCCCTTTGTACAACATTTAGCCCTTGAAAACCAAGTCGTATTTTACTTACAAAACGAAAGTTTCGTTGAATTTGGGATCCCATTTGCCATTCTTGGTTTTCGTAGCGAATTTTCGTTTTTTGTCGTTGAGATAAGGACCAACAAGATGAACTTCGACGAATGGCTTGAAGACACCTGTGGTCTGCCATCGGAGGTCGTTTGCCGCAATAACTAAAGTTTTAACATTAATACAAGTCTTGTTTAGATAGATAATATAAAATTTTTACTTATTTCGTTCACTTCTTTTGAAAATTAGACAAAAAATTAAAATTTTGTTAAATTCTATAAAAAAATTCAAAATTTTAATTTTTTAAAATTTGATGCTTAAAATAAATTCAACTGGATATGAAAACAAGCTTGAAATGAAGAACCTACTTTTGACAGTGACTTTTTGTTCTCCGGTAGTTGGGTTACAGAACAAATCGACTTGGACGCTGATTTCTCCGACCGGTTGGTCTTGGGATGGTTGGTCTGAAATACGATTTTGTATAGTAGGATAGACATTTTTAATTATATACTACTTCTTAATGAAATTTTTTTTGCACTGCCCTTACCGTATCATTCCCAACCCTTACCCTACCCTGCCATATCCTACCCTACATTACCCTGCCCTACCCTACCCTATCATAGAACTACTTCTACTTCTACCTCTATCCCTACCCTAAAACCTGTCTCTATCTCTCTTTTAATAATAATCATTAGTCCTCCAAACCCTACCTTGTTGCCTCTGTGTACTGATGAACGTCTTGATCAGTTGTTCAGTTGTCTGTGTGTATAATGACAAAGCATATTTCAAGGACTGTAGTTCTGGTGATTTTTCGAAGAATGTCTTCTTTAATCCTTGCCCTCCAGCATGGAAACATTCCTTAATAGCATCCAAGGCAGCATCAAGTACTGTACACTGTTTTGGTGTTAATGATCGCTCTGTGTCTCTGGCTATATCCATGACTTCTTTTACTGAGCTCATGCCTTTTACGTCCTTTACATGTGACATGATCTTGGTGACATCGCCGATCTTGGCATTGGGGAGTTGTTTTATCAACTAAAAGTAAGGTTTTAGGTAAGTGTGGTTGAATTTTGTTACAGTAAGATATAATTATAGTCATGGAAATGATAACAACCCGTTTTGTGTCAGAAAAAGTCTTGTCGTCTTATTACATTGCTTTGTATGGGTAAAAACGACAAGACTTTTAACATAGCAGTACATTTTTAAAACAGTACCATATGGAATACTATACTAAAACAAACTCAAGTCTGCTATTTTTTTGTCTATTTTAAGCTAAAAACTCCAAAAACGTACCGCCTTATCGCTCATAGTCGGCAATACCACCATTTTCTCCATGTTCATGATGGTCAGCTTCCACAACTCCTTCAAGATGTACTTCAGCACGGTCTTTTCACATTGTTGAGCGTATCGCTGCAACGATCCTTCCAACAAGTCCATCAACGGTACTAGTACCATGTCCACGTCCGGTCCCAGCTGGCTTGGCTCCACTTGGGTACCCTTTATTTTAGATAACAAAGCTCCTAGCTTGGCCGTTTGTTCTTGAATGTGAGGCTCCAGAGTTGTGACAAATTGAGATGACAGTTTGTCCAGCACACTGTTCAGCTTCTTCTGAAGATTGTTGAGGACACGTTTGGACTCTTCATCAAGATCATCACCTCCCATCTCTTTGTAGATCTTCTCCAATTGGACTCGAAGTTGTTGGATATTGTTCAGGAGGATACAGGCTAGTTTTTCCGAGTCGACGAACTTGATAAAGTCTTTTTGGACCATGTCGGCGTAGGCTAGGAGGACCTTGTTCAAGGTGGTGGAGAATCTAGAAAAAAAGATATGATTGATTTAATAAATAACATAAAGTATATTTGGCTTCGTTACTTTATGCTTTGAGCTTACGCTTTGTACCACCAATATTATTCATAAGCTTTTCATTATAAAATGTTATCTAAAATTATAAATTTTTTTAACTTGTCAAAAATTTGATGGCCAATGAATGTCTGTTTCCTACATCCCTCAACGTATTTTACATTAAATTGTTCTTCTCCAAACAAAAATTCACTCATAATCTACATTTAATATCATGTACTACTTCTAGTTTTACCTTAAAATAGCTTTGAAACAACAATATCATGAAGATACGTGCAATTACAGGTGATATTACACATGCAAGGTGGATTATTGTCAACTTTTCAATAATTAAAAATAATATTTAATGCTGATTTATAATTAATAATGGGAATAAAATGTTTTCACTCCGCTCTTATAAAGTATTAACAGGTTTTACATTGTAAATTATTAATTTTACGCTGTAAACACAAACAATTTACTGTGGTTTTGGGTGGGTTTGGGTAATATACGTTTTTGTAATGGATTTTGGAGCAGACTGTATTACTTTAGTCTAGCCTACCTTACCCTACCCTACCCTACTTTACCCTACCCTACCCTACCCTACCCAACCCTACCCTGCCCTGCCCTGCCCTGCCCTATCCTACCACTACTTTACTCTACTTCATCCTTCCCCTGTACTAACTTAACTTACCCACTCTACCCTACCGATGCCTTTTAACTTACAAATTCCACAGTTTATCCTACCCATCGATCATAAACCAACTACATTAACCATGCCTTTTTCAATTCCCAAACTCAACAAATTACAGTCGGAAGCAAACAATCGGTACCTCGTATTTTAAATTACAGTAGGGGTTGTACCGATATTTCTCGTAGTTTAAATTACAATAAACATTTTACCGAAGAATTATTCGTATTTTACATTACGATAACCTTGATATCAAATATTCCACGTATTTTATCTTACAGTAATCTTTGTACCAAAAAGTTCTCGTATTTTACATTAAAAAACCTACCGTTTCATCATGTCTACAGCCACCTCAGGATTGGGACAGTCCATTTGTTTGAGCAATGTTAGGGCCTGGTTCAGCTTGGCAAACACATCCACTACACTGTTACTGAACTTGGTATGTTCTGAGGTCTGAGGGAAGTTATTGTCCTTATCCAGAAGGTAGGCATTCCTCAAGATATCCATGGAATGCTCGTCGTTCTCTCCCAACCACTCCATCACAAAACCGCCAAACCATCTAAAACAAACAGGTCTTTAGGTATGAAAAGAGAGTTTTAGGTATGAAACGTATTGTTTTATAGGTATGAAGAGAGGTTTTTAGGTATGAAAAGAGAGTTTTAGGTATGAAACGTATTGTTTTATAGGTATGAAGAGAGGTTTTTAGGTATGAAAAAGAAGAGTGTTATTTTATAGGTATGAGTAGGAAAGGTGATGTGTTATAGACATAACAAAGCTTGTTTTGGAGGTGTGAATAAGCATAAAAGCGACGGTTTTTCCAAAAGTATCGTTTTCGAGTAAAACACAAAGTTAAGTCTAGAGAATAACATAAAAAAACCCCCAAGTGTAATACAAAAAAGTCTAGAGTAATATCAAGAAACCTACGCTGGAAACTCTGGAATAGAATTCTTGTATTCAGGTAGGTCGGCAATGTATTTGAAGTAGAATCCTTTGACTTTGAAGTAAAGATTCATATACTCTGTAACACCGTTCTTGGACTGACGTGCGCCTGGGTTCTCGGCGTGTTCTAGAATAACAAAATATTTTTAAAAACTCTAAAATACGATATGAAAATACAAACTTTTAAGTTTTTCAAATAATTCTGTGCCCCTAACCACAAAAACTTTCTTTAAAAAGCACATAATTATTTAAACAATCTAATACCTTGAGTTATAACTATAAAAGTGTTAGATTAATCATCAAAGAAACATTGAAAGCTGCAGGCTGCACACAAGTTGCGCCCTGTATCTGCAGCCTGCATCCAAATGCAAAAACAGCCTTTTAATCTCAAGGTTAATATACCATTAAATAAAAAATCAAAGTTTAACCTTTCTATCACAAAAAATGCTTTTCTTCAATTAAAAAAATATTATATTATCGTACCTTTAAGCATTCCCTGCAGATCGTTCTTGTACTGATTCCACAAACAAGCCGCTGATATGTTGCCCACATTCAACTCCTGAGGGAATTGATTCAGCACAGGAGTGTAGATGTTCTTATCATCCTCTATCACTCGCATGATGTAATCCAGGAAGTCGAACCAGAACTTGACACTGTTATCGTCCCCGGCTTCTGTCGCACAGTTTTCATACAAAGCATGATATGTTGGCTGAAATACAAAGTAAAATATTGTGTTTTAAATAAAAGATGGAGTTTTGAGCATAATACGATATAAATTATCATAAATCATCAAACAGATTTAGCTATCACTAAAAAAAGTCATAAATTCAAAAAAATTTTAAAATTTAAAATTTTTTCAAAATTCAAAAAATTGACTGGAAAAGACATAAAAGTGCATTTCTATAAAGTTTTTAAACCCAAAAATCGTTTTTAATGTTTTTTTCATGAACCATTTCTCAAAAAAAAAATTTTTTTATTTTTTAAAAATTTTTAAAAAATTTAAAATTTCGAAATTTAAATCCGTTTCTCAAAAACAGTAACCATTAACCCTTAGGCAATAAACATCAACCCTTAAAACAGTAAACAATCACTTACTTCCATGCAACTCTTGACACAACCCTGCATGACGGTCGACGCCCTCGGGGGACTTGCCAGCTCGAGGACTTTCATTCGGAAGAATGTAATAGATGTGAGTAAATCCACCGTGCTCTTCAGGTCCTGTAGCTTGCTCTTGTCCGTGGCGGGGAAGAATTTCTGAAACGGATGAAATTAATTATTACCTCCCATTTTGGGCCGTTTTTTCTGAGAATTTTTTATTTTTTGCTTTTTTTGGGAGGAATTAAGCCCTCCCATGAATAAATTTTAAGCGTTTTTGAGTTGTAAAGTTGTGTAAAGTGTACCACTAGGCAGGAGTTTTTGTAAAAAAATTTAAAAAAAGATAAAAAAAATTTTTTTAAAAAAATGTTGGATTTGGTTAACCCCTCTTAACTAAAAAACTTCAAAATTTTTTACCTCCTTCCCCTCTCCAGTTCAAAATGACTAAAAATACCTAGCAAACCAGTCCGGCTCTAAAACCAAGGCCAGATCCCTCAATATTCACATTTACACAACTTTATCACCCAAAAACTCTGAAATTTCAAAAACGACCCTTTCCAACTTTAACACCTTTTTTTTAATTTTAACTACTCCCAATTCGAGAATTTAATCCACTATCCCCAACTTTATATTGTGTTTTCGTTTCGTGGAAAACTTGTTTTGTAAACAATCAAGTGTTACCATGAGTGACAACTCATTGTAACATTATCCGACAAAATTCAATTTTTGAAAATTTTAACTCACAAATCGTAAGCAAAAATGAAATTTCTAAATTGCCTTGCCCTACGCTGACATACAATAGCTGCCCTGCGCTACACTGGCTTACACTAGTTCTCCCTACCATTTTCCTACTCTACCTTATCCTACTCTACCGTAACTTTCCCCATCCTATCCTACTAAATAAAATCTTATCGCTTTTTCACTTAAAAAGTAATGCAAACTGACAACAAAACCTTTTTGATACGTTAATATCTAGTATTAAAACCAAATTTAAAGCTGCTTATGTAGTACATGTGCATACTGTAAATCTACTATGTTTTCTCAAGATGTTTTGCGTAAATATACTAAAATTTAAAAATTTACTCTACTCTGTAAAGATTTATAGAGTAAAAAACATGTTTTCTGTAATGCACACTGCCATTACTTTGATTATTTTCTAAAAATTGGGCAAAATTCAAAAATCTACCATTTTAAAATATACTTTTTTACATTGAAGTTTTGTAAAATCAAAATTTTTAAATGGAAATTACAATACAAAACATCATCTCTAAAAACTTTACCTAAAAAGCCATATATAGTAATGCCATTTTTCCTTCAAAAACTAATTTCACTGTTTCAAACAATTTTTATTTCAGTTTTTAATCCCACACATACCACACACATTACTTTGTCATTTTACTTGAGGACAATGCATTGTCCCCACATTTCAAAATTAAACATTTAATGCCGTTCCCGGAAGTACAAACAACCCCTCAGGCACTTTAAAGTAAACAGCCGGCTAAAGCGAGTAATTTTGCTCTATTTCTGTTTAGGATTACTGGTAATTCAAAAGATTTTTTTAAAAATTGTATCTTTTCAAAAAGTAAAAAAGAAAGTTAATCCAACCCCAAATTAAAAAAAAAATTTTACCCCGCCCAATTTGTACGTGATTTGCCCACGTTACGCATCCAACTTACACGAAGACATAAAAAACTACCCCCCCCCCCAAAAAAACAAAAAACACCCCCGCACTTCAATAAGTTCCTCATCGCTCAGCTGCAACAACATGGCCAAGTCCATGCCTTTGAAAGGGTTCTCCTTCTCATCCTCGTCCTTATCATAATCTCTGGCGAACACTGGTGGCATTTCATCGTCCAAATCGATGACCGTCACCTTGATAGGCTCTTGGGCCAGGTTCGTGGCCAGGCCCTCGTCCACGGAGCGAGTTCGCGTTGGGCCCGTAATGTTGGAGATTTTGCGGAAGGAACCTTTGACGGCGCGATTCGGCCGAACTGAGCGACAACGACTGAGCCGGCTTTTCGAGGATTTTAAGTCAGTCATTATGGTGAGTAGGAATGAGGAATGTAAAGGAGATGATGATGAATATAATAAAAAAGATGATGAATATAATAGAAATGGATGACGAATAGGTAAAGAATAGAATGGTTAAGATGACAAAAGAAAGATTTGATGGTTAAAGTATGATTAGAGCGATAAACCAAAGGTATAAAAATAAAAAAAAACTAATAAAATATAGAAAAAGTAAACAAAAAAGAACAATAAAAAAATCAAAAGAAGCCACAAAAGCGATTAAAATGATCAAAAATAACCAGAAGAAAGAAATTACAATAAATAAAAGCTAGAGTAATATAATATAAAACAATTTCAAGCAAAAAATATTTAAGAATAATGCAGTAAAATTAGTTACCAGTCTAAGTTACCAAGTAAGAGATGATAATATACCGGTTTTAAGTCAATGATACAAGAAAAATAGAGCTAATATACAAAATTCTTTAAAAATTCAAAAACTTTTTGCAAATCTTAAAAAATTGATTTAAATTGTGCCAAAGGGCTGCTTTTATATTATAGTAGAAGTCAAGATAATGAAAAAGTAAGATTTACATAAAAAAAGATAATTATAGTAACTTGAGGCTAACAGTAATACTTATATTACTATCTGCAGAGGTCTCAATGTAAAAAAGTATAAATATAGGCTTTTATGAGTGCTATGTACAATAAAAACAAAGCCTAGCAGAAAAAAGAAAAATTACAGCCAGACTAATGAAAAAATATCAAAAAGAGAGCCAATCCAGACCAAGAATAAATATACAAATCCAAGCCAAAAAGGCAAAAATTCAAGTCAGAAAGATGCAAATCCAAGCCAAGAAGATACAAGTCCAAGACAAGAAAATAAAAAATATTTAGTCCAGACCAAGAAGAAAACAATAACAATAAATCCGGGCCAAGAAAAACAGCAAAAAACCAGTCCAGTCCGAGGAAACGCCAAAGTCAATTCAAATCCGAACGTCCATCAAGCTTTACGGTAATTAGTGGACGGATAAGCGGATTAAAATTCGACGGACACAACATTACATCGAAGTAAATACCCTCTAAAAGCACAGTAAAGCTAGTTTAAGGCATCTGAATCAAGTAGAACGCATCAGAATTCAAATAAACGCACCTAAAGTCACTTAAACGCATCAGAATCACAAATTCAGTTAACGATACCGAATCTCATATGAAGCCGACTTTGAATCCGGAATGAACGTCGGCTTCGAAACGTTCATTATGGGTCGGAAATTGGAGAGAAATGTGAAGAAAAAGTTAATGCAATTACGAGTATTGAATAAGTTTCAGGTCAAAGAGTAGTGTTCTGTTAAAGAGTCTACATAATATACGTTACTGCCTCGTACATAATAAATTATGTTATTTTAAATTAAGTTTTTGTGTTATAGTAGTGGTTATAGAAGTTAGAGTAGAGACTTATAATGCAAAGTAAAAGAAATGCCTACGTGTTTAGCTTCAAAATGCCTACGTGCTTTTCCTTTTTAATATTATAGTAGATTAAATATGCAAACCTTTTAAAAAAACATTTTAAAGCTTAAAAATCTATAAAAAACTTGATCAAAGTGAAAAAGAATCTAATCCAATAAGTTAGAAACCACAACAAAATGGAAAATGTAAGCTCTATTCATACAAAAAGTACTAAAAAAAGTAACTAAAACGTAATTTGCCAACCGTATTTTCTCAAAAAACTTATAACATGAATATACGATGAGTAAGATTTATGGTTTTACATAAAATAGAAGTCCCGTGTACTTATACCTAAATATTAGAACTAAAAGACTGGACTTTCTACATTACTTTCGCTCTCTACGACAATATAAAGGTTAATATAAAATTAATATTTTCCAGAAAAAAATTAAAAAAAGTAAAGTATAAAGTGTCAGAAAAGTTATGTCCTCAATTACCCTTCAAATCGTGTTCAAAAACACCAAAACTTCCACCAAACCAAACAATTTTATCAGCTCAGTATCGGTCAATGTTCTACGGTAAAACTCAGAAACTTCTTTATACAAGAGTAGTTTAAAAAAGTGTAAAATACGGCAAATCCTTCACATATTGAAATTTATATAGTAAATACAATGAAGCCTACATAAAAGTGTAAATGAGTTTCGAAGCCCCTCAGTCAAAAATCATTGACCAGTTGTGAAAGTCTAATCATATTAAATATATGTAATCTTAAGTGGTGCCAAGTACGTACACAATCATCTTGTTGTTTTTTATTTGTTCAAAAGGCAATGTTTTATAAAAATAAAGGCTATGCTTAAGATAGCGAAAATATCTAAAACCTGTAATAGAAAGTGCCTAAAATACTATTTAAAGTCTTCTTTACAAAGCCTAGTCTAACATTAAGAACTCAAAAAACTCTTGTCCTTTCTTATCGTGAAACATAACATAAACCAACGACAAGTCTTTCCAAAATCCTAATAAGGTCAAAGTAAATGTTGCCAAAAACATTTTCACCGTGTTTTTCCATCTATTCAAGACCCAAACAGAGACGGATGTCAATAACACTAAGAGCATAAGCGCTAAGAGCATATGAAACAACTTTAATGTATCCAGGAATTTTCGAGCAAATTCCGAGAAAAATTATACTCTGCTCAGTAACTTCGAACATTGCAGTACTCATTAAATTCGAACTAAATTCCTTGTGTGCTATTGAAGACCAAAAGGTCAATGTGTTTTAAGCATGTAAATTGTTGAAAAATGTCTGACATAAAAATTTTACACTTTGACTTACTCAGCATATGAAATAATATTAAAAATGGTACTGAATTGCACTTTTTTAGTAGAGCAGAGGGTGTTATATAAGCAAAGGTCAACGTTATAAATATGGTTTTATAGAGGAGTTAGTGTACGATCAAGCAAAGAAATTTTCGGTGTTAGAAGGCACAGAATTATTTAAACAACCTAATAACTTTATAGTACATAGCCCTCAGTCCTCCCCTACCAGTTCCAAACCTCATTTGGTACCCAGCCCCCTCAATCCTCAAATTAACCTCCCTCCCAGTCTAGAAAGTAAGAAAGTATACTCAACCAATCTACAGTAGCCAGCATGACATTATTGTAAAACCCAATTAAATTTTCAAAAATATTCACGTTATTCATGTTACACTTACTAGATGTGTCATGTTGTTTTCAACTTTTTATACGTTGTAAAGCGGAACATAGTCACGTATCATACCACCTATTAGTCAACAAAATTGTAATTTTCAAATTTTAAATTAGAACTTATGCTATGAACTTAACGTATAGTAGGCGTAGTGATAACAATGTTAAAAATATAATTTACAAAATATGTAATTTTGTTTTGTCGAGTTAGTACGTAGTTACTTTCCAAAAAATAGAAAAAATGATGATTTACTATAGTAAACGTGTAGTTTTAAACTTCATTTTTTGGCGTTTCTCCCTACCCTACCCTAAGTTACGTCCACTACCCCATCCTACTCTACTCTACCTTACCCTACCCTACCTTTTCCCCAGAGTTTAAAATTTATTCGTTATGAAAAGGTTTCGTTATACAGAAGTTTTAAATGCACTGTGTAGTGTTAGACAAGGATAAAACGTTTTTCGTTATAGAGGGGCTTCGGTATACAGGAGTTCCTTATACAGAGGTTCCACTGTACTTACACAAAGCTACGAGTCTTTGCTCTTTAGTCTTGCTAATCAATTCAAGATGAATCAACTTTATGCATAAATCTGTCCCCTAAAGGCAGTAAATCAAGTATACATAGGAAAGTGCATCATTTGAATATTAAATCATTGCCTAAAAAAGAGATTGGCATACCTAATCATAGTCTTATTTAGACACAAATCATAGCCTTCCTTTGGCATATCTAATGATTGTCCAACAATGCAATATGTCATCTGTAACAACGGCCTAGAGATTGAAATTTCTAATCATATATAACTTATGTAAAAACTCCTAATCACAGCTTATCTTTAAAAAACGGAATACCTAATCACAGCCTAAAAACCACCCCGAATATTAAAAAATCCTAGCCACAAAATGATGATAACACCAGAGCGAAAGATGTAAACGCTACCAAGAGTGTTATGTTGGCTCAAATCCCCTCCGGAAAGCCTTCGCGGCCGTTTTCTTTTACGTCAATCCCGACTTCTGATTAAGGCCGCTTTTATCCGCCCGCCGCCCCGGCTTTAATGCAGGCAGTCTGTGCGAGCACACCTTGGTATTCGAATAGTATTACAGATTCTATTAAGGTATTGTCATCTTGAAATCATTGATAAAGAAAGGCTATTTTTGAATACAAACAAGATTGTTTTTTATAAAAAATAAGAGTTTAACACTATTAATTTTAAAAGGAAAAGCATTTCTAAAATATTAAAATACTGTTTTCAATATAAACAAGAGGTGTATAACAGTAATATTGTTTTGAATAAAATTAAATTTGTTTTATAATATTTTCACTATGAAAAAAGGCGTTTGATGCTATTTTTCCTACTGATAAGAGCTTCTTAACCCTATTTTCGTAAGAAAAAACAACTTATATGATAGAGTATGCCATACCTATATTACCCTAGACAAATCAAAAAAAACTTAAAGAAAAAGGGATTAAAAACGCTCTACCCTACCATACGTTACTCTGTCCTACTCTCCTTACCCTACGCTATTCTATAATAATGTTACCCAAAAAAATTTTTTTTATTTAAAAAAAGTGTAAAAATGTCAAAATCTACATTTCTAAATATAAAAAATCCAATTTGTTTTTCGAAAATTAAAATATTTATAAAGTTTGACAGTGTTTTCCCATAAATCTACAAGCATTTTTCAAATACGTTGACAAAAAAAACTAATTTTTATAAATATAGTTAATGGCTTATTGTTTAAAAGAAGATTTAATGCTCTCATTGGTCTTGAAAGTTCAATAAATATGTTTGAAACAGACACTGAAAGTGTAGGAAGAAATTGAAAACCTAAAAAATAAACTTCCAACCAAAGCCTTCAACAAAAAATTCAATTCTTAAACTTGACCAGCACAGAAATGTGACTAAAAATATTGTTTTTAACAAGTACTCAATCAAACAAACTGAACTCTTCTACATCACACGTTTTGCAAATACTTTAATATTCTCCAAAAGCGGCCGAAACATCATTCGAACACAAACAAGTGCATCATTAACTCCGTGGTGTAGAGTTTTGAATTTAGCAAAATTTACATAATGAAGATTTATAACTGACACAAAGTTAAGATTTTACAAACAAAAAAATTAATTTGAGTTGAATTCAAAAATTAACTATCCCACAGTGATTTGAAATTAAAAATCTGGCCTAAAGGCAAGAACCATACACTCTTTAATCTTCAAAATAAGTAAAATGTGGAAGTGTTTTCGAAAACACATTATGATGTGAAGGAAATGTAAAAATGCAAATTATTTTGAACTGAGCAGACCTATTCGAACATGTTTTTCCTTGAATTCTACTTCTTGGTCTGGCCAAAATTGCTTTAAAGAGGTTTATCTGCATTAACATAAATCTGCTTTGGGCTACTTATACTAACATGAGGAACCTTTAAGCTAACTTTTTTAGAGTAAATAGTTTTTCGGCTACATATAATGCTTTACATAGTATCTTTATACAGCATAAAAATATTTTAGGCTTGATAACCGGCCTTCAGACCTAAAAACATGCGCTTTCTTTAAGCATTCGTTAATAAAACAACCTAAATTTTACACTACACCAAGTAAAAACCGTGTTATTTACATCTAAACACATCTCACAACAAAACATACCTACATTATTATAAAAGCTATCCCCTGTATAGTCTACCAAATTAAGAACATATATAAATCTACCAAAGTAAACACAGAAATCCCAAAAACATACGATACATCTGACAATAACGCTTTTGGTATTACAGTAATGCCTTTAGATATTAATACTCAAAGTGTAAAAAGATTTGTCTATTCTTAGTGATACGACCTTCGTATACGCTCAAATGTCATCATATTTACAACAAATTTAAAAAGACTTTAAAGCAGATTGAAGTAGATATTATACTAGAGATAAATAGAAACCTAATAAGAGCAAAAAGCAAAATATTTATCGTAAGATCTATTGGTAGTAAATACGTTACTTTACTACTCCTCTACCCTAAACAATAATACACATATACATGCATATTTTGATAGCTTTTAAAAGTAAATAAGAGTATAAACAAATAGTACGTTGGCAAAACATTTATCGTCGTATCCTCTATGTTTACTATAGGAAAAGAAGCCGTTTCACAGTAAATTTGACTCAAAAACATAGTAAATCATTACTTATAAACAAGACCAATTGCTAAGCTGAGAGATAAGGAACTACCTTGTTTTAACCCTCCCAGAAGCCAAAATTATTTACCCCTCCCTCAGACCAAAATCACCCGCCCGACACCGCACGTCTGTCTGAAATGGGAAATGATCAATAGTGGCTTTTCGTTCGTTGCGAATTGTTTTTAAATTTTATTTTAATTTTTGCGTTGAAATGTAACGAAAAGCCAGAAAATTCCATTTCAAATTTTTGTTTTAATTCAGACAGACGTGCACCGCCTATACCACCTCATCCTCAAAAAAACAAAATTTCATTGCCATTCCCCTACCACCCCTGTACCCCGGACATAAATACGTGCTAATCTCCGTATTCCTTTCATTATACCCATGTCAATATCAATGAATGCCTTAATAAAAAAATTGACCCTAACACATGGTATGATTAACACATGATATGTTAATCAAGGTATTTTCTCATTATATGTTAGCGAAAAAACAAATTTTGTAAACAAACAACCTTTTCCAGACAAATCTAATCGTGTTATTGCAAATGAATTGGTACCGGTGTTTTTGTCCCAACCTATGTCCGCATTGCTAATGTGCAAGGTCAGATTACATTACTGTTACAGGGAGTTAAGTAAAAAATAGCTGTTTAAAATGACATTACTATCAAAAATCTTTATTTCTTGTTTCACACAGTCTAACTTAATTTACTATACTTTCGCTTATTGAGCATAACCTACTACATATTGGCAATGTTAATATAATAATCTCTGACTTTAACCTATTAGCACAAAATTAAATTGTCACTACAAACAAAAGACCTCACAAACATTTTTTTAATTTGATTTGAAACCTTTTTTATCATTAACACATTAAACAGCTTTTATCTTGAACGTTTAACATTGATTTTACTTTAAAATCCACCCCCTAAAATCAAAACACCCTTTCAAAAAGCCAAGCCTACCCTGTACATGCCCAATTCAATCCTCAGTCCATTATGTAGCTGATCCAGAAGCCTAACAAACTGATCTTTCCCAAAATTACTAGCATTGAATCGATCTGGCGCCGAGACAGCTGATGTTGCAGTAGCATGAGCGTAGTAAGCATTGATATTGGCCAGTAAGGTTGACAACAATGCCGGCACTCCACCACACATGTATTTACTGCATAAGCATGCGAAATGTGTCATGGCTTGATATATATTTTCGACTCCAAATCTCATAGCAAACTCGTCCACTATTTCTTGACCGACGTCATCGAAGTAGGTCTTCCAACTATCCTCCGTGCCTCGAGCTTCCGGGATCTTGACGGTCTCTCCATGGCAGTAGTGTTGGAACATGTGCTCGTGTAGACAAGTGTATTGGAGATGGTATGGAGCCAGACGTTCCTCACCCTTGATGTCTACCTTAATATTGAGATGGATGGCTCCGCTGACCGCTGATTTGTCCGTTCGTTTTTCTGAAATCGTTTCATTAGTAAAATATATTCTTTTTGTGACAAAAAAATTCATTAATTACTATTTTAACGATCAGTTTTGCCATCTAAATAATTTTTTTAAAATTTATATTGTTTTAGATGCCAATCGCCCCAAAAAACACCCAAAATCCTAAAATTTCTACCAAATTCAATCAAAATATAAAATACAAACAAGCTAAAAACATCAAAGTAAGTTTTACAGTTAAAGAAATCAAAGTAAATGACCAAAAACCTACCCAAATTATACCAAACATCCATTTCTCCGCTCAACGTTCTCACTTCAATGATGGTTTGACCCAAGAAATCGTCAGATTCTCGAGTCAGTTTTTGTCGTAATTTACTCTTGAGATCATTATCCTCATCCCATACTCGTATTTTGATACGATCCGTCGAGTTGTGACATTCACTGAAGGAAACTTATATTATCCATGGCAAAAAAGGTCGGTTATCCTCAATTTTTTTAAACTTTGTTTTTAGGTAATAATAAGTGTTCTAACTCATTTCAAAAGCTGTTCAAGACCTTTTTTAGTTTATTTTGAGTTTTATTTTTGTTAAAGTGCAATATAAAATAAAATATAACAAAAAGCATGGCAATTCTCCATCAATTTTCAAGTAATATTTAAAATAAAAGCTAGAGCAGGCGTATTTTACCCCCGAAACTTACAACGTAAACTTCTCATTCCAAACCGGATTCAACTCTTGATGAATGGTACTAGTACGTTTTTTGGTTTTACCAACTTGAGCTGTCACGTACGGATCGCTTTTACCCGTTTTGTCTTTGGCGATCAATCCTTTGGCACAAATAACTGAAATAGTAGTGATAAAATGTTAATATTTACGTTTGAACTGCCCTCAAAATAAATTTTCTCTACTCTACCTAAATCTACCCACTTCTACACTACCCCGATCTAACCTACCCTACTATAATATAACTTCAAAAACCTACTAGTTAAGTGAATTTTGGCGCTCCATTTGGAACTTCCTTCCAGAATCGAGTTTTTGACATTCTTCAACGTATCCTGTTGTATCCTATCGTCGGCATCGAATATGGTCTTGATTGTGTCGAAGATCTCAGGCTTATTTCGTTCTTGGATCTTCATTCGATCTCGGATAGCAGCTATCAGATTCTGAGCTTTGTCGCCTTCGCCGTGCTTGTTTGACTTTTCGGCTGCTCCTGAAAGATAAAAAATATAGCAAGTTACGCCATATTAGTAAAATCAGGAAAGGGTAAGTACTTTTTGGTCAAAAAATTTAAAATTTTAAAATTTTTTTAAAAAGAATTAACAGGGCGGATTAAGTTTTCCTATCTAAAAAAATTACTTTGCAAACAATCAGCACTCAGTAATTCCCTGCACTTTTCATGCACCTTAACCCCACATTCTGTACATCTTAGCCCTTGTCTAGCCAATCCCCAGAGAAGCCCTTCACATTCGTAGCACCAGGTGGGCGTCTGGAAGTTGGTGGTTTGAAATTTGTGTGGAGTTGTGGCACTGATTGGGTAGATAAGGGCTTGCAGCGTCTTTCGGTAGACCAGCATTTTCTGAAATATAGTAACATGTGCATAAAAAAGAAAAGAAAAAGTCTTGTCGCTGTTAAAACAAGGTCTTTTTGTCACTCTAAACAAAGTATGAAAGGGTTATTAGAAGGTGGGATAAGGTAGGGTAGAATAGGCTAGGGAGGAAGTAGGCCCGATCTGATTGTAGAGCCTTCAGCTAAATTTTAAACTAGCCGGACCGAAAAATGGACCGGCGGGCCCAGCTTGAAAAGTAGCCCCGGGCAAAAAAAAATATTAAAGAACGGCCGGGCCTAAAAATTGGGCCAAGGGCCTGGGTCAAGCCTCAAAAGCAGCCCCAGCATTGTTTCTTAGTTGGGTAGGATAAGGTAGGGTAGGGTAAGGTAGGGTTGTCTCGGATAACTTACAAGTTCCTCATCGTGCATAGTAGTTTTGGATGCATTTGCCAAAACAGCTTGAGCTCGATTTGTAGCGACAGTCTGAAAATCAAATTTGAATACCGTTACAGTAACCTTTTTTTCTTTAACTGATGACAAAAGTGCACTAATCACAGTACGGTGGGGTTGAAAGTGAGGACGACACGTTTGTGATACTGTAACATTACTGGTACTGCGAAGAAAAGCCAAATAGTACTGCCATTATCATATTTGTACTACCTACCTTACCACTTATATTAAGAAGCTACAGTACTATTTGGTATCTATTACCGTAATGCTACAGTAACCAAAGCGAGGTGATAACGTCTATCGTAAATTATGCAAATTTTTGATGTAAGTTAAATTTCAATAATAAAATACGGCAAGAACTCCCATTTTATTAAAAAATTACTGTAACAACAAATAAATTTGCATGACTACGGTAGCCAAAGTGAACTGAGTGATATTGTTAATGGGAAAACCATTGAAAAATGTAGTTAAATAATTGAAAATAACCGTTTAAAACTTCACGGACAGTGATTTTACAGGACTTTCAAAGTTTTGACATTTTGCTTCAAATTTAAAATGACAAAAATTTTGAAACACCCTGAGGGCATAAGTGAGGGATTTGTGGAACGAACTTAACAATAGTACATTGATCACGAAAATATCGAAAATGCCGTATTTTACTACTAAAACATGTAACAGAAACCTTTTTTATGAACTTAAAAATGTGTCATTATGACATATTTTCTAGATTTTCGAAAAAAAATGTAAAATACGCAGAGATTTTGACATTTTGGTGATCAATGTGCTTGGTGGGTGGTGAAAGGTGAAAATAAAAGGAAACACTGAAAAGAGTAAACTTGTCCCTTCACCGTATAAGGCTACTGTAACTATCCGACCACCGGCTTACCTGGAGCACCTATAACCAACATAAGTTTAGATAGTGGAGGTGAGATAGAGTTGGTGGGTTTGAGGAAACAAAAATTTTCAAATTTATAATTTTTTGTTGTTTCATAAAATTAAAAAGGTATTGGATTGCTACAATAATTCTGTGCCCACCCCCCCCCTTTAAAAGCGGGGCACAGAATTATTTGAACAATTTAATACATCGTGTACACATAGAAATAGTGTAGAATAGATATAAAGATGTGGTAATACGTATACATATATAGATATAGATCAAGATTCACATTGTTTCTAATAGATACATATCATTACTGATAGTGAATACCAATTTTTGGAGTTGAATAGACAAAAAATTTTAAAAATTCAATTTCAAAATTAAAAAAAAATTTCTTCGAAATTTGAAAAAATTTTAAATTCAAAGAAAATTTTCAAAATATTAAGTTGTTCAAATAATTCTGTGCCTCTTTCAAAGCAATTTTTTAGGATTAAGAGGCACATAACTATTTGAAGAACCTACTATAAATTAAATAGTAAAAGTTTAGTTTTACTGCTCTAAAGCCTCAAAGTAATAACATTTTTTACTTTGATAGTACCAGACAGTAACTATAATATAACCTTGTTCAATCAAAACACTGATTTATAACACCAGGTCATAGTGTTATAGCAATCAATCGCTATAAGACTACAACCTATTATAGTGTATCGATCAGTAAAACAAAATGTTAACTAGACCTCCTAATCAATCAAGAGTAAAGTAAGTAATAACGACCGGTCGACTTACCAATTCCCCAACCAAAGGCATACTCTTTTTGTTAGGGCCAACATTCATATTAGGCATGACATCAATCGACTTGTAAAAGGCGGCTGGATCATTTTCCTTCTGCCCTTGACCAAACAATGTGCTCTGAAATGTTATTATTGGTACTACAAACAATTTTTCTTATTTTTTTATTTTGTAGGTCTACTAGGACCTTTTCACAAAATTTTAAAGTTTTTACTATAGTACTGAGTATAGTACTAAATAGTACCGTTTTTAAAAGAACAGTACTAAAAATAATAGTGTTTTTTTTAAAAATCGTACTGAAGTAGTACTGATCTCGATTTCTGAAGCCAACGACCAAGCTTTTTGAATTTTAAGCTCCTTATATGATTATTAAGTTTAGAGCTAAAATTTCTTTCAAATACTCTATACACCGTATTTTACTCAAACTTCAAATCTGAACCTTATGTTTGTAAATCTCAGCCAATGGGACCTTCTTCTTCAACAACTCATGCTTATCAGGCGCATTCTTCTTCTCCTTATCACTATACGGTATCAAACTAGAACTCCTCTTCCGATCGTGACTTGAAACACTCAGTCGATCTCCATTCATCTGACTATCAACTGTTTGTAATCGACCGGGCTGGCTCAGGTCGACATCATTGATAAAGGCCCATACCAGCTCTTCTTTGACGTTCGTTCGAAGAATCGGCGCAGACCTCCGCCGACGCAAACGCTTTCTTTTCCTCTTTCGCTTCTTCCGATGCTCGTGGTTGTTCATGGTTTTGGCACGTTTGATCTTCTTGAAACTTTTGGAGAAGGCCAAAAGAGCATTGGCCCGGGAGTTTTCGGCCGATGGAACGCGGACGATCGGCGAAGAAGGGTCCGTGATTTCTGAATGATTTTAGGTTAGCTTTTGCGCCAAAACGACTTTTTGAGAACTTAAAAGTGATTTTTGGCAAAAAAAGTGATGAATTTAACTTGTGATGCCATTTTTAACTATACCTAACGATTATTTTCCAAAAACCCGGATTAAACTTTTACTTATAAAGAAAAATTGTTACCTAAAATTTAAAAAATCAAAAATCGCCAAATCCGCCCTCAGAACTCTAAAACTTACGTCGCCTCAGCATTACAAAACAATTTTAGCGCATAATTTGTTTAGGCCGCGAACTTGGGAGTGTTTTAGCAAAATTACTAAAGATTCCTCAAAAGGGTTGTAAACGGCCGAAATTAACTTCTAAAGTTTCGCATGATTTAAAGTAATGGAATAAGTGTCTGTGTTTACATTTGGATTACGCAGATACGCAAGAAGTATGATGCGACGGTTTGGCCATAGAACGGAATGTCACAAAAATGTTGCGAAATGTCAAAAAAATAATTGAAAAATTTCAAAATGTTGCAAAATGTCACAAATGATTTAAATTTTCAAATTGAAACTGAATGCCACGAAATTGTTAAAAGATAGCAAATTTTAGCGAAATGTCACAAAAATGTGGCAAAATGTCAAAAAATATTGAAAAAAGCTATAAAATCAAATTTTGCCCCTATCGGCATGTAAAACATCGTATTTAAAGAACAATATATAAAAATCAAAAAACTTGCCTTGAGGCGCATCAATCGTCTGAAACCCGCCCGTATGTGGATTGTAGATAACCACAACCGGATGCGCCTTCACCTCTCTCGCGTCGTAATGTCGTTTCGGCAAAGGCTCGGGCAAACTTTGCGGACTATAACTAGTTGTCCTATCTTCGGTTATCTTCCTCGGCAGGTGAAAAGCCGTGTCCAGAACGTTGCCAATCGCCTTCAACGTGCCCGCAACCCCGGGCGCAGCCGGCGACGTCGCCCCGGAATTCGTTGGCTTTGGCGGCGCCGACAACGGTAACGGTCGCTCTTCCTTCGTCGGCTGCAGATGGGCCTGGAGGATGTGGGCGGGCGGCAGCGAGGCCAACACCATGCTGGATTCGCGACGGGCGCGACGCCGCGACGCCAGATTGGACTGGCCGAACGCGGCCGCGCCCACCAACGTGCTCGTACTCAGATTAATCGTCCTCACGTCGCCTCGTTGTCAATGTGTGGAAGGCATGGGAAGAAGGAGGGGTGTGTTGGAGGAAAGGCCGCCGCGGATTTACATCATCATCAGCCAAGTGGGCCGTGCAAAGCACTCGCTACCGACTCTACTCGCTAGAAATTATACGCAATAACATTGGTTGAGCGAAGGAACGAGGATGGTAATAGCGTGAAACTTGAACAGAGAATGATAATCGGATATTTTCTAGGCTTGTATTAAAAAATGAAAAAAAACATTTTTGAAAAAAGTTGAACTTGGTCCCCCTGTGGATTTTTTTGCACAAAGTCAGCAAAATTGCACCTACTTGTTAAAACAAAATTTTATTCAACTCCCTTTTTAAAATGACAAAAGTACCCCTACCCCACCCCAAAAAATGTTAAAACTTCGTGATCCCCCCTGTAAACCTTTTCCAAAAAATTTTTAAAAATTACTCAACACCCCTTTCGTTATTCAATATCGTAAAGTATAATACTATTAAAAAGTTAAAAACAGTCTGTCAACTCGAACTACACTATTTTTAAACGGTTGTTAAAAATTCGGAATATCCAGGTGAATATCAGACCGGTGTTTTGCGAGCCGCAAAAGCCGAAAGCGGCCGAGTTTCCCGGGTGACAATAAATCGAATTAAAACCTAGAAACATAGCAGAACATGTTCGTATCTTTATAGAAATATGAAGATGAATACGTATTTTTAGAAAGAGTATAAGAGTATGGGCTTAAAGGAAATGGCGGTACCTTTGAAGATACAATTAGTTTTGTAAAAATTAATGTTAATATGATATCAAGTCGATGTTAAGCTATACATCATGGTAAAATATCAGAAATTAAAGATTTTTTAATTGTATGATAAAGCTACCCTACCCTACCCCTCCCTACCCTACCCTACCTTACCCTATCCTGACTTGCCTTACCTAACCTATATTATCTCCAACTGACACTCTCCCATCTCTAACCGACCCTACCCAACCCACTACTATTAAAAATGACAATATTAACCTCATAGTAAAACACCATAAACAAAACACCTTTAAACCTATAATAACATGAAAAAAGAAGCCAATTCCTAAATAAAACAAAAGAAGCGTGCCATTGGACGTGTAACATCATTGCCAAAAAACTTTATTCATGTAAAGTGGACTTGTCGCCGTTCCCAAAAGCTTCGGCCGTCTCACCTGACATGTTTGTGTTTACGCAAATGTAAATTAATAAAATGTTCGAAAGTTTTATGTTTTTGGTCTTTAAGCGTTAGTAAATCGGTCAAAAAGTTTGTAGAAAAGTTTAAATTTGGAAAGCTAAGTTAAAAAACAATAAAAAAAATTGTTTGGCCAAAAAGTTCAAAGAAAAAATTTATCGACAAGGCGTTATACATAGTTAAACTTTTTTCGATCAAGAAGTTCATAGAAAATACAATAATTTTTTAAAAACTAAAACACCCAAACTCTTAAAGTAAAGTCGTACCACGTACTTTTTGGCCCGTGATATATGTAAAATAGTGGTATTTCTGAAAAGCGCCAACAAGCAAGAGATAAACTGTTAAAAATGTCACCCGATCTCCCCCCCCCCCCCCCCCACTCCTGTAAAAAATTAGAAAACCCCCAACTAAAAAGCCAGCCATAGCCAAAAATGACAAAAAACCAAGATAAAACAACATTAATTAGACCAAAGCAGTCAATGATGAGGTAATCCACTCCAACGCATTAATTGCAGCCTCAATTTATTCAAATTTGTTTTTCGTCCAATTTAAATTTGTCCTCAACGAAAAATAAAAATACTCCATTCAAAAGTTTGAGGATTAAATAAAGGAACTATTAAGGGAACTTAAGGGTTCTTCAGAGAACAAACAAATCTTTAATATACCATTTTAATATCACATCCGGTTTTCTTACAATTTGCAATTTGGTGAGATTATTGTAGGAGATATTAAGATTAAACATCTTGTAAGGGCAGGTTTTAGAAATCGTATCTATTTTAAATTTTTTTATTAAAGGCAGTTGTTAATGCTCCCCTACCCTACCCTACCCTACCCTACCCTACCCTACCCTACCCTACCCTACCCTACCCTACCCTACCCTACCCTACCCTACCCTACCCTACCCTACCCTACCCTACCCTACCCTACCCTACCATACCCTACCCTACCCTACCCTACCCTACCCCTACCATACCCTACCCTACCCTACCCCTACCCTACCCTACCCTACCCTACCCTACCCTACCCTACCCTACCCTACCCTACTCTACCCTACCCTACCCTACTCTACTCTATCCATCCATACTAATACAATGTTCCTTATGTTACAATATACAATACCAAACCCCATATGTAGTAAACCGAACCCATTCCACTAAATCACATGATGTACAGCACAAGTAACCACGAATATATATAGTAACAAGTAATTTTACTCAGCCTAACGAGTAAAGTTACAACACTAATAAGACGGTTGTAAAAGTACAATTACATGTTTTGGCAAAAATAGGGTAAAACTTGTGTTTTGAAAAGAAATTTACTGTGCTTTTTCAATGTAAAATTAAGAAGATTAAAACATACTGTCACAAAAAGTTGTGTCAATGTGTGTTGTTATCAATACCTACAAGAATGTAAGCTAAAATTAGCTCAAAGACATCAAAATCAGATAGTATGACGCTTGAAAATAAGATACTACGCCTAAGGATCCTATATTATCCCTCCTTTAACACATATACTTCCAATACAAACTTAGTATTACCTAAAAATACCTATTTTAACACCCCCATAATAAGACATCCCCTGCCAACCCCTATAGACTATACATTGAAGGTCAACCTAGCAAGAGAACAAACAAACACCTACATTAACAATACTTTTTTTGGCTATGTGAATATTAAATTGCACTCTACATAATGACACAAGTATATTATACCATGTTGACACCTTATTATTTACATGTCCGAAATGTCTGTAAAAATGCATTTTTTCAAAATATTTCAAAAATATATTAATATAAGTGAATTAGAAATAGTAAGAAGAAATAGTGGTACACTAGTTAAACTTGTGTAACATGCCTTAGCCCTAGCACTAGTCCTGGTCTGAGCTCTATCTCTACCATCAGCCCTAGCTATACCTACCCTACCCTACCCTCTAAAAATACCATCAGCCCTAGCTATACCTACCCTACCCTACCCTACCTAACTTACCTAAACTACCCTACTTTACCTTACCCTATCCTACCAATATGATAAATTCTCTACTTCTGAAAAACTTTCAAATGAAATTAAACGTCACCATAGATATTACCTTTTATTACCTATTACATTAATGACTAGACACATAATCGAGAAAAAAACAATGCCATTCCAAGTGTAAGATAAAAAAAACCGTAGTATTATTACACATTGTAATAACTTGCTTTTCAGAACAATGATTTCTTTACAATTTTGATATTACAGAAGAAATGAAATGACAAAGTGAAAGTAAAAATTCAAAATAAATTTTAAAAATTTCATTTTTCTTAACTTTAGAACTAACAAGGAAAGTACCCTACCTGTTCAATCAAAGCGGAGCAGAACAGGCACCTACCTTCCTTGTTAGCCTTAAAACTAAAATTTTAAAAAATGTAGCAAAAACAACAAATTGTACATAAAAACTACATTTTTTCAAAAACGTAACTTTTTAAAATGGCAAAAACATATTTTGAAATGTTCCAAAACACAAGCTGCCACAACTTTTTGTATATTTTGTATCTTCAGTACCACACGTATATCTTAAATCCGGAAATGTTAAACATTAATCACCATTGGGCATATTTTCAAAAAGGTAGCGTACTTTTTTTCGATTTTGAAGCTTAAAATAAGTAACAATATTAATCTCACGGAACTGAATTAGAATTAAATACGTTAAAATTAGTTTTTTTATTTGCAAAATTTAAATTCACGTCATTTTAATGCATTAAGCTTGTAGTAGACTTTCCTTACAATATGAAAATAGAAGTTCATATATATATATATTATAATATGCATATTGTAATCCATAATTTTTAAAGTTGGAAGATGATATTTTAAGTTAAAAATCAAAGTCACAAACTTGAGGTAATGTTCATAACACCATGCTTTTCAAAACTAATGTTACCAAATTAATTACGTACTAACTGAATCCAAGTGATACAAAAACTACCTCACAATAACAGTAATTATAAACTTAACAAACGTCATATGAATACACCGTGTATAAGTAGAGCTATAACTAAACCTACCAATTAAAACCTGAACTTAGTAAGCTTAAAAGTACTTTACGTAGACAAATAACCGAGCATCGGCTTTTATACTAAACTCCCCTACTCTGTCTTATCATAGCGTCCCCTACCTTAGATTACCTTTCTTAGCCTTCTGTACCATACAACAGTTCTAACAAGTAAAACCTATAACTATGTGTTTGTCACCCCATCCTAACCATTTTAGTGCTATTTATTTTAACAAAAGACCTTTTACCTACTTAAAAAATTGTCTTTGCGCTTGAAAATTGTCCAAGATGACCAAAATAAACTGTAAAGTAATTTTCTTTTTTCGAAAAACAAGCCAGTCTAGACGACAATTCCAGCCTTCTTACAAAACTTAGACCTCAACTAAGGTAGATTTTTAAACTAAACCTACTGCAAGATACACAAGACTAAAGTAAGTAGATCATTATTATAAAAATTTAAAAGCCTTTCTTAAAGTCAAAAGATCAAAAATATCCATCAAAAAGCCTATAGTAGCCTATAAATAACTTTATGCATACCTACCCTTCCTTATTGTACTTAAATCATAGTTTACCAGACTTTCCAACTAAGATTTACTACCTTTTTCATTTTAGTCTATCACCCCTTCCAACCGAAATTTACTACCCCACTAATTATAATTTATCACCCCTTCCTACTTTCACTCCAAACCCCCCACGCCCCCGACCTCGTCGGACTTCAGAAGGCAAAGAAACACCGTGAAACAGAGTTTCGATGATTTCAATTAAAAGTGAAAAAATACAATGCAAAAAAGGGCCAAGTCAGTGAACACGGCCTCAGGCAATTAACCCTGCGCAAAGTTAATCTATAACAAGTCTCCGAAGTGAGGTTTTCGCGTGGCCACGGCGAATTTCCTTCAGGCCAAGTTCTTTTCCGCGCCTTTTCGGGCCGTCCAAGAAAAAAACACAAGAAATGGCAATAAAAATACCAATTTTGAGGCTGTGTCACCTTGCTCTCCTGATGTAAGTCGAGATTCCCGTTTTTTGTTCCTCGCTTTTCGAAATTCAAAATTCGCGTTTTTTGCCAAAATTTCATAAAATAGTTCTTCAACCAAATTTAGCCGCTTTAAAGTGCATTGTTGAAGTGTGTTAAGAAAGAGGGGGGGGGGGGAGTGTAAGATATTGTTGTTTCTTGGAAAGTTTTCGGAATTTTTCTTACAGTGTAAGTAAAAGGGCAACTGTTAAGGAAGTTATTGAGGAAGGAAGCAGTGAGAAGATTAAAATGTATAATATATGTCTACCCTACCGCATCGTACCCTACCTTGCTATACACTACCCTAGCATACCTTGCCCTACCGTACCTTACAGAACCCTACTCTACCGTAACCTACCGTCCTTTTCCCTATCCTTCCCTACTATAAAGCATGCAACGCTAAGGGTTTTTTTAAATGGGCAGGGTAAATAGCAAATTTATATTGTAGAGTAGAGGAGAAAAGTAATTTAAAATTTCATTTTGCAGAAAGAATGCAAAAACCATATAACAATCTAGAACACTGTACGCAAAATGTACTTCCCACTATCCTAGCTTCTATATGGTTTCATTTTTCCTGCAAACATCACTAAATCTCAATCCTAACACTATTTGAAGCCCTATACTACTAAAAAGAAGCAATAACTCATGCAACAAAAAACGTTTTCGTACAATAGTATTTAAATGCTATGTTGATATATAGGTGTTAATAAATAGTGAAAATGTTCGAAAAACGACTAAAAATATATATCTTTGCAAAGGATACGAACCTTGTAATGCAAAACAGTCCGTTAAAACGTAAACAAGGTTCAAAACGAAATGTTAGCGCACGTGTTTTGGGTATGTGAGTTTGAACAAGACTATTACACAGCTATATGACGATGAAGTACCTAGATATGATCCGTATTTTAAATAAGAGTTCAGATTTATCTTTAAATTTTAAACACTTTTTCAAAGCTCGTACTATGAGTAACAATTCAGTACTATACAAAACCTTCTACTCTGCCAGCCTTCCATTATACTAAAGAAAACCGCATCAAAGTTCAGAAAACCGGCGCAAAGTATAAGCTTTCTACTCTCCGACATACTACTACAGACATAAATAGTCTGTAGTACGTCAATAGCATACCAGCACACATCCAAAACATACAAAAAACGGTTTCTCTACATTGTCCTATTTACAGGCCAAAACTTTTTTAAACCGTGAAAAAGAGAAAGAAGAGAGGCCCGAATGCCCTCAGGCTGTTATTAATTCTCTGTACCTTAAACAACAAGAACATAAACGCCGAGTATCTATAGCACGTCCTACGTGCATGTCGTTACCACAAAATTTATAGGGTCTACAAGTTTTAAGGAACATATCGTAGAGTTGTTTTGTTAATTTGGTTAGGTATGAGTATGGTAAAGGGTTGCAAGGGTAGAGTAGAAAAGGTAGAAAAAAGTAAATATAAAAAGTAAAACGAGAAAAAGGGTAGAGAGGACAGGATGCTAAATTCTGTGTTACAAAAGTAAGAAATGACAAAAGAACTTAATTCTAGGAAGGAAACAAAATTTTTGTAAAAAAGTCCTCCCTTCTTTACAACTCCTATCCCCATTAACAATATTTTATACTGTAGACTATCGTAAAAAGATCATAAGTAAGCATTACGTATTTTACTTTTAAGAAAGCTGCGGTTACAAGACCTTATGTACTCTGTTGTACCATGTAGAAAACCAAAATAATACCAAAATTCATACCTCCCGCTGACCTCCCTACCCATCCCCATGCCTTAGAAAAACCATCTTTTGCCTCCCTCTTTTACTACTGAGCAATATGCTACAAAACCTCCAATTCACCTCCCTACCCTGCCCCATGCCTTCGAAAAACCACCACTTGCCTCCCTCCATCCCTACAGAACAAAGCAACACCTCTCCTCTTCATCCCCTTCCCACTCCATTGTAGAACCACTATCCTTCATCATACCAACAATAATGCTACAAGCTCTCCCCACACATCTTCTCCGTGCCCATTTTCTCCATCTACAAATCCTCCTATATATAGAAGGTGTACAGAACATCTCCTCGCTCCCTTTGTTTTCTCATCGCAATATCATTTAATTTACTACTACGCTCCTGACCTCAGACACACCCGCTCGAAAAGCGGCCGACAACAACGAAGAACACCTTCACACACACAAAACAACGGCCACTTGGACAGAATTCATTAAACAGAAATTTGATAAGGTCATGAATCATTAACGAGCTGCGATAACAAACTTGGATTTCCAATTCAAATACGATTCTTCGATGAATGGTGTTTGTTGGAAATGGTAGACAATTTGCAAATTCGTACTTGATGTGTATATTTATGTTTAAAAATAGTAGATACAAAGTAGATATAGGATATTATAAGCAATATATTTTTAAAAAAACCAAAAAATATAATTAAAAGTAGACAAAATCTTAAAAAATGTGAAATAGAACAAAAAACATCAAACGTAAGCCGTCTAGACAATCTCATAAACAGCGCAATAGGCTCTACAACCAACCTGAAGAGATGTTAACGACAAAAAAAGTATTTAAAATCGGTCAAGATCCTGCTGTATCTTAACCTACCCTATCTAAATTTACCTTATCATAACTTAATTAATCCTACCCTAACTTATCTTACCCTTCCCCTTTCCTTCCTCAATTTAAAGAAAAAACGTGGCACCGTGCCCTACTACAGTGCTTAAATATATGTACTACCTTATTCAAGACTTACACTGCAAAGACAAGCTTCAAAAATGCCCATGTTTTGTCAAAGAATTATAAATACCCTACCCTACTCTACCATACCCTACCCAACGGTACCACACTCTATCCTACCCTATCCTACTCTATACCCCACGCTACAATACCCTAATCTGCCCAACCCCTGTATCAAGAGTAGTATTTGAACCTGCTATCCCAAAACATTGTATTATACTGACTACAACGCACACGTCATCATTGTATGTATCTCCCCTCTCATTAACAATTGAGAGCTCCAAACATTAATGATGATCAAAAGACACAACATCTACTCTGAGATAGATAGTCGTGTCGCACGATATACGACGGCTGAGGTCTATGTGTCGAAAAAGTTTGAAACGAATTTGAAAAGTAATAAACATACATTTTATATGTATCTATACTGCGCATTAGGTATAAAGGGTTATACATGCATAAAGCTGGCAGTTTTGGTTTAAGCAGATGTTTGAAACTTAAAGTTCTAACTAGATATAGTAAGTTATATACTATAATATAATATGACTTTGTCAAACCACAGCTTTCTAAAAGTATATTAGTCATCATACCGTAAGCTTTTTTAGACAAAAAGTTATGGCAACAGTGCCCACAGTAAAATAAACTTCATAACAAGTTACTACACCCTTATATACACTTATAAATTCCCAAAATAACCATGAAGTTTAATGTCAGACTGAGTATTCAACCATGAAAACTGCGATAAACCCCCAGATACATAAGATAATATGCCATTCCCAACAAAATACCACAACTTAACAAGCCTTACAGTAAGTCAAACCCCAATTAACGGCAGATTATACGAACATAACACATGATTGAAGATGTACAATAACAAACAACAAGCCTTTTTACACATCAAATTCCAATTACTTTCGGCTTACCACAGTCGAGAATTAATAAGCAAAAGTAGTATGTTGTCATTGATATTAGTATACTGTAGTATTTTAAAATACCATACCTGTGGTTACCCTACCGTACGGTACAATACAGTACCCTACTTCACCATAACCTACCTTACCTCACCCTACAGTACCTTACTATAGCCTAACTTACCCTGTCCTACCCAAAAAATGCCCTGCCCTGGTCAACATAAGCTCGCATACCTTACCCTACTTTCATAGCCCTGTAGCCAAGTTAGACGCCACAAAACGAGGAAAAACGGTTCGGAAGACGGCCCAACCAACCTGCGCCTGAAGAAACGATGATACGAAGCAGGTAAACGCCGACATCTTTCCATTGTTTTCGCTTCGCCAAAAACAAAACAAAATTAAAATAAAAGCGGCCCGTTTTGGGCCGAAAGATTAATAACAACTCGGGTTTGGTCATTGACTTCTTTTACCAGTTTTCGTTTGGGCAGTACTATTTTCGTACTTTACTCAATGCAGTACTATTTTAGAGCTATACTCAATTCAGTAATATTTTTGCGATAAACTTAATATAGTACTAGTACTGTAAAACACATAATTTAGTACCAATACTGTAATGAAAATAGTACCCTTTCAACCAAATATTAGTACTTTATTTATCTTAGTACTTGTACTGTAACAAGTATAGTACTGATACTAAATTCATTTTAGTCTTAGTACTATAATAAACTCAGTACTAATAGTGTAATAAAGATAGTACTAGTAATTTGTTTAGCTTGGTAGTGGTTCTTTAATGAATCTATTATAGTACTAATAGTTTACTTAAAATAGTACTACAAAGATAGGAAATTTCAAACTAGTAGTAGTACAATATAAAATTTAGAACTAGTATTAGTACAATACAAAGTTTAGTACTAATACTGTATTTAAAAAATATGCAAAATTGCACTTTTATTGAAAAAATGAAAAATTTTAAAAATTAAAATCTACCTGAATGCCATGTTGTTCACACATGTACTGATATGCTCGTTTCCACAGTTCATGATAGTTTCTAGGTGGCTTTTGTTCTCTGAAATTGAAATATTACTACAAAACTCGCTATAAATAGTCGTATTTTACATTAGTTTTACTCAAAGCAATATTTTAAATACAGCCGTGCCCTTTAAAATACAAATTTTTTATTAAATTAAAAAATTTTTTAAAGTACATGTTTCATCGTATGACATGTCCCGCAGTCTGCAAAAGTAAAAAACACTTTAAAATTATTTTAAAATTTATAATTTTTTAATTAAAAAAAGCCGCTTTAAACATTAAAAATTTTGAAAATGACAAAATATAACTTACAGTTCCATTTCCTGATCAGTTCGATATTCGCCTTCAGTTTGATACCCATCTTCGACTGGTCGAGTAATTGGTTGACCATACTCATCCAATAACGGTAATGGTCTTCCATATTCATCGACGTGATTTTCAACCGGTCGGCCATATTCATCGATCACTTTTTGGTTACCGTCCTCGTCTACATGCCCGGCTACTGGCCTACCGTACTCATCGACGTGATTCTGAATTGGTCTACCGTATTCATCAACCTTGTTATTGACTGGTCGACCATATTCGTCTACTTGAGGTGGGACTGGTCGGCCATATTCATCCAGTTGAGGTGCTAATGGTCTTCCGTATTCATCCACCTGACTTGATACTGGTCTTCCGTACTCATCCACATGATTCTCCACCGGTCGATTGTATTCATCGACATGATTTTCAATCGTTCTGCCATATTCATCAACCTCCTTTGCATATTCATCAATTCGACCAGTCGATTTGAATTCCATGCTTTTTTCACCAAATCCGTCTCCAATGTCATGGTTAAAATCGGTGAACTGTTGAGGCACTTGTTGATCATGTTCTTCCACATAGATACCGGCCAAAGCATTAGCATCATTGATGGCCTGGGTCTGTGGAAGAAACCCGTTACCCGTTTTGTGGTCTTTCTGGTCATGTTGTTGGCTTAATGGTCGACTAGAATAGGATAGACGCTCTTCGTCAGTGTTTTGTTGGGAGTAGGTACTGAAAATTTAAAATTTTTAAAAAATGCCAATTTTTTAAATAATTTTTATCAACCACGCCCTAGCTTACCGTGGCCGATCCTCAAAGTCAGAGTAAGCTTGATTATGTTCCACAAACGTCGCCATATCGTACTCTTCAGGTTTACTGTCATACCTCCTTCCAGCCGCAGCCAGCTGAGCCTTGTAGTCCTGAACTTCGACTGGATTCAGTGGTGTAGACAGTCCAGTCTTCTCTCCCGAACTCGATGGTCTTGTTTGATCATCATGACTATGATACCTTGCTGATCCGTACTCCGACTTTTGTTCGTCGCTTCCGTACTGAAGGTTTTTGTTGTTGTAGTTGACGTCGTTGTACTGTTCGTACTCGTTGTACGGCCCCGAATCGTACTGAGGTTTCTCGTCGTACTCTGGTTGAGACTGATAGGGTTCTGAGTCGTACCGTGTAGCATCGTACTGGGTTTGATCGTAAATTTTATCCTCGTACTGCGTAGTATCGTACTGTGCATTATCGTAGTGTTGTTTCTCTCCAAATTCTCCTTCCTTATCGTACGGAACATTCGTTTCATTAGCACCATGCTGATCAGTATCGTACTGACCATCTGGTTCATAATGCTCAGTATCGTACTGTTCTGCGCCATCATACTGTCTATCCGAGTCGTACTGTCTCTTAACATCATATGGATGATCAGGTTCGAACTGTTGATGAAAATCATTGATCTGACTTCCAGAATCGTACTGTCGGTGCACTACTTCAAACTCATTTTTAGAGTCGTAATGTCGATTTAAAACCACCTCGTCCTTTAGTGCATCATACTGATCATTTGCCGCACTGAACTGGTTGTTTACTGCATCGTACTCCTTTGCTGAATCGTACTGTTCATTCGAATCATAACCTTGTTGTGAGCCGTACTGTCGATTCACGGTATCGTACTCTTTTCCTGAATCATAATTCGGATTTACAGCACCATACTGAGCGTCATCGACATAGTCTGGATTGCTAACGTCAGGAACCGTAGCGTCATACTCTGTCTGAGAGTCGTACTGTCGAGTATCGTACTCGTTCTTAGAGTCGTACTGTCGACCTGAAGTATCAAATTCTTTCCCTGAATCGTACTGTCGTTCCTCGTAGCCATTGCCAAAGTCGTACTGTCGCTTCAAGTACCCTTCCTCCTGGTTGCCGTACTCGGACGTACCCGCTTCGCCTTGTCCTTCATACCCGTACTCTCCCTGCACTTGTACTCGCCTCAATCCTCGTCGTGCGCGATCCATGTACTGTGGCTCAATATCCTCCAGTTCAGCATCGTACTCCTCGGGCGTGCCTTCATTGTACGTGCTGTCATTGTACTGAGCGTACTCGTTGTACACTTGTTGATGAATGTCGTATGTTCCATTTGGAACAATACGATCAGGCTTGGTGTAGTTGGACCGGGGTTGGTTGTGAAGTGAGGTATCTGTGTATGAGGGGGTGGTGTTGTACTCTTCGCCCGAGGTTCTTTCTACCGATGATGCTGTGGGGTATGCACCTGGAATGACAATTTTGTAGTTTGTATCGTACTCTAACTTAACATACTCTACTCCATCATAGCATTTTTATCCTACCTTACATTACCCCCCCCTTACAAAACTTACCATACCCTACCATACTACCATATTCTACCCTACGCCGCCGTGCCCTGCCCTACCCCTCTAACCCTACATTACCCACCCAATCTACCATCCTCACTGTAGACATTGCCTTCATTGTCTTCCAGTTTGTACTCGTCCTCAGGTATGGAATGCATGTAAGCATCGTAATACCCGGTCGGATACACCTGCCCGTTGTCGTAAGCCGGCTCGTCGTTGTAGCGTCGAAGACCGTGCGGACTGGAGCGCTCCGTCTCGTAATTGTAAGGCTCGGAGTAATTGGACTGAAAATACAAACAAATTTAGCCAAAAATAGATTCAAAGAGCGGTGTTAACCATGAGATAACGAGTATTTTTGATAGTTAATCAATTCCTTGAGCCGTGCACCGTGCTTTTTAAGCCTTTAAGAGCTAAAATTAAATTTTAGAGACTATTATATACCTAAAATACCAAAAAATATACTTTTCATACCTAAAAAAAATAGTTTTGTTACCTAAAATTAACTAAATTTCAATAAACCGAGCAATATTTTACTCACCAATCCGTAGTTATCCCCCTGATAGTCCTGCGAGTTCTGAAAGTTGGTACTGACGCTTAGAATGTCCTCTGGATGAGCATCAAACTCCTCTTCGAAGGGCGGATTCTGAATGATTCCCGAATTGGCTGGACCAGCGTGAGGATGAAGGTGTGATCCCCACTGATGTGCTGATTGATTGTTCTGATGATGGATCGGGAATGAGACGTCTGATGTGTAGTCACTATCTTCTGAGACTCCCGCTAAAGAAAATTAGATAAGATTTTTTCTGGCATTTTTATTGTTATCCCAACTTTATTGATGTCAATAACTGCCGTTTTTGTGTTAAACAGTCAGTTATCTTCAATATCAAACCATTTGTTACCTTTTTGACATTATTTCAAGTGAGATACGGCTATCTTTGAAGACAACTCATGGATAACATAAATGTTAATGTCGATGGACCGATTTTCGATCAAAGCTGGTATAATTGGTACGTTTTTTATTGTGTTCATTCGGTTTTTAGGTATCTTTAGAAGAAAGGACAAATCATGAAGATTAAAATGGCGTTCTAACGCCAAAAATGTTATTTTAGGTAACAAAAAGTTGTTCTGTAATATTCTTAACAAAAATCGGTTTTCTAAGTTTTGATTAACCTTCTCTTCTTATAAAGATACCTAAAAAGAAAATAAACACAATAAAAACATACCAATTACACCAGCTTTGGCCGAAAATCGCTCAATCGACAAAAGATTTATATTATTCATGATTCGCTTTGAAAGATTAGTCGCATCTCACCTAAATTAATGCCAAAAAGGTAACAAATATGTAGATATTGAAGACAAATAAATTTTATGAAGTAATGTCCTTGTAACTTATGTTTCCCTTACAAAGTTCTACCGCTCCTTTTTTTAATTCAAACCTCTATATCTATTTCCCTCCACTTTTACCTCAAAAACAAAATTAATAAAGATAAAAATTGCAGAATGTACATCCGGCTACATCGTAACGACGTCATGTTATCCGGTCAAGAAAGTCCAACAGTCAATCTCGGCGATTAGAAGCCGAAAAAGAAGTTTAATTAAACAAAAAACGGCCGAATTCGCTTCGACGCACAGACAAAGCGACTTCTACGATGTTACACTGGCTTTCTATATAAACATAGCTTCTTCTGGGCTATAGTAAGTTTTTTTTGATAGTTAATGAACTATGTTTATCTGATACTATTCTTTATTTACGGATTTTTAAGCTTCTTCTATCTGATGCTATATTAAGGTAGATTAGAGCCGTTTTTCTATCAATTTGACCTTATTTTCGGTGTTATATAGATGTAATTTTATTCTAAAAACTATATCTATCATATATATTAACCTTAATTTAATCTTAAATCACCTAGGACTTTAAAATTTCAAAAAAACCACCCCGAAACCCAAAAAAAAACACTGAAAACATATTGTAGTTCAAATCAATGTCCAAAAAATGGGATTTAAATGCTAGATGTTATAATATATATGTATGTATACATATGTATCGGATGACAATCGTCTCGATTACACATGTTTAAATAATGTGCAATAAAACACTTACAGTGGTTGAAGGGGGCACGCTGAATAATCTGACCTTCCTGAAATTAAAAATACTATTTTAGGTATTAATACAACCATATCTTACTATAAAGATGTGTTTTAGTCACCTAAACCATTACGAACTACCGTGTCGTAAAATATATGATTATAACTTACTTTACAGTAAAATATATAACTCTAAAGTACTGTATGGTAAAAAATATGAATATAACTTACTGTATGGTAAAATATTTTACTATACTGTACTGTATGAGAACATATATTATTATAAATTACTGTTTGGCACAATACATTACTATAACTTACAGTATTGTAAAATATATGACTATAACCCACTGTATGATAAGATAAATCACTATAACTCACGTTTTCGACAAACCGGTTGAGCTCCTGAAGCCGGCGTTGAACTTCGTCCGCATCGGCCGATTGGGCCTCTGAAAATATAATTTATAACCATCGGCCATCCATCAATCCACAAAACACTTTTACATTTATAAAAAGGACGATGTAATTCGATTTCCCCCTAACATACGATACGAACGTGCTCGAGTGTCAGATTAAGTGTATGGGGAGGGGGGTTGAGATAGTGTTTTGGACATTTGCTAATTAGACAAACATTAACAACACATAGGGGGGGGAGGGTTTAGAAGTGTATTTGGTTTGGGCATGTATTATAGTATATATAAGGACGGTGCAAATGTAAAAGGTAATGGGGGTAGGGGGGATGGTAGCGTAGGATAGGGTAAGGTAGAAGAAAATAAAGTAGGGTAGAGCAAAGGCAATAAAATTAGCTTGAGTGCAAAGACATCATAATGTAACATTTGCTAACATATAGTATATTAAAATTGGCAACATAACGGCATCTTCTATTCTTTGCCAGATAATTAGGTAATAATGATTCAGATGGTGATCATGGCAGTAAATACGTCTGGTGGTTTTTTGTTTGTAGGCTAACGAAAGTATTATATATTGCCTTTATAATATAGTAAAATACGTTGATTAAATTTTACGATGTTGATTTATAATAAATTTTCAAAAATTAAAAAAAATAGTGTTAAAAAAGTTTTGCCGTTTCTAACCACGCAAATATTCACTAATTTACGACAAGACTTTTGGAAACCCATATTAATAGCATTTTACCCTATTGTTACTACTTTATTTGACTTTTAAAGCACAAGCACTCTTAAAATGTCTTTTTTGTTACCTAAAAAACTAGGATATAATTTGCAAAAACAGAAATAATTTTGCTTCCAGCTGTTAATATTAATGTCACAAACCAAAAAAAGTAATTAAACAAACACAACATTGGTCTAAAAATAAATATTATTGTTTTACCCAAAAAGCGTAGGACGAGTAATATTTTAGGTAACAGGGAAGTCGAAAAATGAAAAAAATATTTTAAAAGTAAAAAACAATATTTTAAAATCAACAAAAAATATTTTAAACTCAAAAAACGACTGTTTTTAAAAATGCGTTAACAGTATATACCAATATGAATAGCTACATCTACAGTTACCTTCTATATTCTTTAGGTTGTCCAAATAATTCTGTGCTCCCTCCCAAAACAAATTTTCGGAGTTAGGGGCCCAGGATTATTTGAAGAACCTAATACTGTAAAATTGATATAAAAAAATATTATTTTGATTGAAACCTCTGTATAACATGTTGTTTTAGATGTTATGTTCCAAAATACTCAGCAAGCCCTTAAAAGTTGAAAAACGCAAGCACTATATCTAATCATAATATTATAAATTTAAGTTATACATTTTTTTGTTTGAAGCTTTGTTAAAGACCACCCATGCTAGAGTTAGACTTCAATTATTGTTTTTATTAAATTTAAACTATACTCTTACTCTGTGTTCACGTGTAGTTAAATAAAACGTTTTAAACCCATTATTTATACCAATTTTTTAATTAAACTAAAAAAAATTAATGTAAGCCTAAATTATATCTAATAATGCTAAATGATGGAAGGAGAGGGCAAGAATAGAAATTTTTAGTTGGGATTGTTGAGAGGAGGAGGGTGTAGTGAAAAGTTTGTTTTTTACAAGCAAAGGGCGGTGGAATTATTTTTTTTTCTTCATTTCTAAGGGGGTGAGTCTCTTCCCGCTATCCTACTCTGTCTTGTCCGACTCTACCTTCCCCACCACCCTACCCTAGACCCCTTACCCCAATGTAATCACTAAACCACTACTATGATACCCAAAAAATACAAAAAAGCAGAAAATGTTTTTCCTCAAAAAAGATCACAGTGAATTCACGGTGAGCCCGTTGTGCCCTCATTAGCGACCGTTCCTCTCGTCTGCCGGTCGTTTTTCATAAATAATATGGTGCTCATCGCGTATGTATAAAACTGCTCGAGTATGCAGCTCTGCACTAAGGACATTCTTTTCAAGTCATCGCCCCGGGACACGTCCGATTATTATTGTTTATCTCTGTCTGTTATGTACAATATTGTACACACCTCAATTAGGCTTGGACTGTTCGGAAAATAGTATTGTTGTGCTTTTAGGTAACAAAAGACTTGAAAATTCAACTTGAGTTGGATATATTAAGCTAGTGAGAAATGGGAAAAATGAGCTTAAAAACTATTTTTGATGCCTGTATATTTCAAAACTTAAAATTTAAATTTGAAAAAAAATTAAATTTAAAAAATATTTACAAAGCGTATTTTACATGAATCGTTACCCAATTATCAGCCCCAAAATCTAGGAAGCTTTAACGTTGCCAATTTTAATACACTACATGTTTGCAAATGTTACACTATTAATTCTTTGCGCTTAATTTTAACTCTACCCTATCTCACACTACCTTGCCCTATCTCACACTACCCTACCCTACCCTACTTCTATATTACATATACGACCATTGTTTGGCGTGCTTTACCTTATCCTGCCCAGTCTATACATTGTCATGCCCTATCTTAACTGACCAAGTAGTAAATAGTACCTTAATAGTACTAGTATGTGACACTAAGTAAACATTCAAAAAACGTTAGTCTATCAAGCCATATCCAACCTCCCCTTTTTCCTTCTCCACACTGGTTTTCACCCCTACCCTCCACTTTCTCCCTTGCCCTTCAACCCTACATCCACTCTTCTTTGCGTTATCTCTTTATTACCTAAATTACAAACATTTGTTACTCTGTAAACTCCCCTCTTTACCACCAAATTAGTCGCTAATTTGAGCGGCCGCAAAACAAGACCAATACGTCACGCTTATCACTCATTCAGCTCCAAAAGGAGAATATTCTAAAAATCCGCACGGCATGAAGCCCCCCCCAAATAATAACAACAACAAAATATAAGCGGCCGGCGCGGCAAAAACCCCCAGAGGGCATTAAACACACAAAGTTGAGAAGGAAATCCCGTGCCACACGAACCTCCACTTTCGTCTTCGAACTGAATTACCGGACCGGAAAGCCCCCTCCAGATGCCTATTCAGGTGTGTTTTCTGTTTAATTTTTGAAAGACGCGGCCCCCCTAATTGTCATGGGGGGGGGGAGGAGGATGAGGAAAGAGGTGGCAACGGGCCTGATTCACAAAAATAGAAGCAATGTACTAATAGCCTCGGCGGAACAACATGCTACTGTTTGACGATAAAGTACGTTTTATTTGATGTGCTATTTATTTGCTACTGTTTATTGACATACGAAAACGTTTCTAGACATCAAGATATACGTTATGTAAGTTCTGAAATACAAAACTCCAGTCCTAGAGCCTTCACGATACTGTACCCAGTGTTTTGCCCGGACCGGTCCGGAGCGTTTTTCACCGGTCCGGTCCAAACTTCAAATTTTTGGGTCCGGTCCGGTCCGGTCCAAACCCAAAACTTTTGGGTCCTGTCCGCAAAAAATTTTTTTTTTTATTTTTAAAAAAAGCAAGGAGCGCTAAAACTGCTTTCTTTTTGCTTAAAAACTCTTAAAAATACATTCTAATTGCAATTTTTAAATCAGTTCTATTAAAATAAAAAAAAATTTTTCTTCGGTCCGGGTCCGCAGGTTTTTGGGTCCGGTCCGCAAAAATTTTTGTTTCGGTTTGTCCGGTCCGGACCGGACCGGACCCGCCCGCGGACCGGTCCGGCAAAACACTGACTGTACCTTTACGTTCTACCGGTAAGGGCTTGTAAAAAGTATGTATAAAAAATTCGTTTTTGAATTTCAAAGTGGTTTCGCTCCCCGGACATGCCATGGAGAAGGTTGAAAGATATAATAGCTTTAGCCCTAGTTTATGCCCTAGCCATAGGCCTCGACAGAGCCTTGAAATTGGCTTTAGTTTTATCCTTGGGCTTAGACCTAGCCTTAGCCTTAGCCTTAGCCTTAGCTTTAGCCTTAGCCTTAGCTTTTGCCTTAGCCTTGGCATTGGGCTTGGTTTTAGCTTCAACATTAACTTTAGCTTTTTCCTTAACTATGACCTTACCAAACTCTATCTTACCCTACTTTGTCATTTGAAAACTGACGGTACATAAACTAAACCATTTTTCCGAAATTTAGAAACGAAAGTCATTCTAGTCATGCAGATTTTCCTATTTGTTTACCGTTTTATATATCATATTATCTCGCGTTGAATCTTTTTTTTTTGTTCGAAGCACGTCAACATGTCCTATCTAAATTGACCATGTTACCGATAGAAATTGGATTAATTTGCGCACGTCAGCTGAACTATTTTCGAAATTTAAAAATAAGATTTAGATATGTTATAGTAGGTACCTAACCTTCAAACCCTTACAACACGAAAAGGGAGGGGTACTATTATTGACCATATTCTATCATACTACTCTCTATTCTGCCTTACCCTAGCCTACTCTACAGTTTCCTTCTCTAGCAATCCCTACCATACCGTTTTAAAATTGCATTACGTACTCACATAGCAAACAGCTTAATACAAATATCTTTTTCTGAAATTACCAACTACTTGCTTACAACTATGAGAGCATCGAATTAAGAGACGAAAAATATTGGCCCTGAAAAGTGAGAAGCCGAAACTCGCCTCTAATGAGCACAAAAACAACTTTTGGGAAAATAAGTACACATTCGATGCTGACGAGTGAGTATCGACATATGCTAGAGGGTAGTGGGTATGGAGCTTGCACTACTATATGGTGAAAATTATTTTTTTAAAGTTTTTTTAGTAGATAGAGCTAACTACCTTAGGCTTAGCCTAATCTTTGACTTTGGATTTGGCTTAGGATTTAGCCATCGCCATAGCCATAGAAACTATACCCTAGCCTGACAATTGCATTACCCTTTACTTTACAATCTCCTACCTAACAGCGTGCTCTACTTTACCCTACCCAAATTATAGCTTAAGCAACCTTATCCTAATTCCCCGCCCTGTTACCTTGTCTTACCTTAAGTAGTAGTGAATAGTACCTTTTGACTTTTCACACTAAATAATGTTGTCTTAACATAGCTGTTGGCTTAAGTCAGTACCCCTACCACAATTTGTTCCTTACTTTTACAATATGTAAGTAAAGTATTGTAATCCACTGTCAGTGTAAACAAAACGCTTTACATTTAGGGCTTTTAAAGTTTAATTATTGAGATAATTTGTTTTCTTGCGTGTTAGTGCGAGATAAAGTGTAACTACAGCAATTTACAATGTAAAGTAAAGGGCAAAGTGCAGTAAATTAGTAGTGTAATATGTAATCTACAAGTTTGTTAACTTTCTCTTTTTTACCTCACCCTACTATACCCTATCGTACGCTACCCTTCTCTCTCAATTAAGATAGAAATCTCCCCGCTCCCCTTTCACAACTACCAAAACGCTTACCAAACGGTAGTTCAAACCTCACGTCCACCATGACCGAATGACCGGTCGGTTTGCAAGTGCCAACTGTCTGACCGTTTCTGGTCTCCAGCTCTTGATCAATTTTTAACCATGCTCCAGCCCCAGGCCCTGCACGATATTGCACTTGATATAGAGGTAGATAGTGAACACCAATCAGTTTGTCCCATAACACTCCCTTATTCCAGAGCTCTACCATTAGACCTTGGTCTAGCCGGTTCGTTTCGCTAGAATATTTAAATTTTTTTGTAAAATACGCGTGTTGTTTTTGGCTATTTAAAATATGTAGGTAAAATATCTTTAGGGTGCTATCTAAACATATAATATAAAGTAAAATGACTTACAATATGAATTCCTGCTCCCATGATGGTTTCGCGCCTCTAACTGCTACCGTGGTCGATTTGACATTTTGCAATTTTACCGTGACATATGAGTGAAATTCTTCTGAAAATAAACATATAATAACTTTATCGTTAAGTTGTGTTAGGTTTAAGGGCCAGAGACTTCTGAGTTAGGGCCCTAGACTAGGGCTCTGGTATATGGCTCAGTGTTAGTGTTCTAGGCTATGGCTCTACGCTAGGGTGGACAAAAGTTGGGTCCCCCTCCCACCCCTCTTCCCCCTCTCCCTACCAATTTTTGTTAAAACTTCAAAAACACCTACCTGTCGCACCTTGAAGCGTCGCCCGTTTGACTGAAACGATAATGGTGTAGACATCCAAACTGCCCTGCCGGAGCATTATTTATAACACACGACACAACTCAGGCAGGAAATACTTAAAAAACCAAACAAAAGTTAAACAGTAGTCAAAAAGCGATAGAATAAACGAGGTTACTGTAATTTCTAAGTTTTCACTGTAGTTTTTGAAAAGCTCTGGTTAAAGACAACATAAGATGCTGTATTTTATTTTTAGTTTTAATAATAGTTTTAAGACATACATACAGAGTACTACTTAGTATCATGCTATCAAATACGTGTTTCCAGTATTATTTAGTACTATTCTAAATAGTACGCATACTCAGTAAAATTTAGTACTAAACTAAATATTACGTATATTTAGTACTATTTAGTATCAAACTGAATAGTACATGCCTTTAAATACAAAGTATTTGTAGTACCTATACTAAATAGTACAAATGTATATCGAAACAAAAACGTGTAAGACCACCGTAACCCATAAAAACTGTGTCCCTACACAATTACAGTAACCCGAAAACAAGAGTGCGCACACCACTTACTTGTCACACAAAGTAATGACATTGTTGGTAGTCACGGTATACGCGGGTGATGTTCCATAGACATATATACCTAAAATGAAAAAATCGGCTTAAATTTCGAAGCCCAAATTCGAAGTTCAACATTCGTGCCATATTTTAAAACAAAAATTTTAGAAAAAAAAATTTAAAAGATTAAACTAATAAGATAATATTTGGTTAAAAGTACTCTCTATAATAACATAACGAATACCTATAACAACAAAAAGTAAGACACTTATATAGTAAACCGCCTGTTGGTTAGTACATGTTGTGATACATGCTACATTAATGGCAATGTAAACAAATAAATGCCCTTAGGCACGCAAATCGGACATATTTCAGAATGCAAACTAGCATAAGCCAAGGTGGTATAACATGTTGTATCAACATGGCAAAACAAGTTGTATCAAGATGGCAAAAAATGTTGTATTAACATGACAAATACTTTAAAATAATAGTAAATTTAAAGTATTAAAATGTTAAAATAATTCTGAGCTTTCTCGCAAGAAACATTTTCAGGGTTAGGAGCACAGAATTATTTGAAGAACCTAATATTATATATTTTGGTTGATATACACGGTTTGGTAGCTCATTATTTTTTGAACAATTTAATAGTAAATTTGACTTATCAAATAATCAAAAATAAAATCCCACCAAAAAAAATAGAAAAATCAAAATTCAACTCACCTGCAAACCCCAAAAAAACAAAAAATTTGCATATCTTAAAAAATGTTTTATTTTTTATTTTTCTTTTTATTGAATCAATATTGCTCGCCATATACTACGTTGTAGTGTAAAAACATTATTGTAAACCTAGCATTACAAAAAAAATAAAATTATCATTTACATTAATGCTTTACATAATGACAGATGTAAGTACAACATAAAACATAGTGTAAGATTTATAATTTTAAGATTTCCGTGTCTACATATAAATAATAAGTTATAAAATGTATATAAGACTTCTTTTGTTATGTCCCGTAAAACAATTAAAACACTTATGTTATTATGAAAAGTATTCACCGTAGTAATTTAAACCCTACATTCAGTAAAACATCTAAAAACATATTTATTGTATCTATCTTTTCCTGCCCGACAAAAAATTAAAAAATTGTTTTTTGAAAAAGAAAAGGCTAGTAACAATTCATAAGATGACCTTGCAGATCTATATGAATAAGTATTCGGCCAAACATGTCATATCAAACATCACGCTATCCGAAAACTTACAACTGCTACATCTTTTTGGCTTTCTAGGAACGTAAGAAACACCTACATATTTTCAAACAAATAAATTTTAAAATAATTGCTAACTTTAAATTCGCAGGTCAGCCCTAGATTTGGCTCTAGCTAGAAATGAATAACGGGCCACGCCGGCTTTGACTTAAATTTATATCGGGCCAAGCCAAAATCAAGGCCCAACTCGAAAACCACGGCCAGTTTGCAAGTAACAACATCTGGGCCGGAACGTCATTGATCCAAATTTAAGTCGGTCCGGGCTCAGCATCTAAGCTCGGCCCGTTCCTATGTCTAGCACTAGCAATTGCCTACTTAATCTTGATGTATCTTTTTTTATACCTTACCTTACTATTACGTTGTTACAAACTCTACCACCGTCTCTTTGATGCTCTATCACTAACCTACTCTACCCTTGCCCTACCCTTGCTCTCTAGTTGCCCTACTCAGGTCTTTTTTAAACTTAATCTATCCCAGTTTTAAGTTTGTCAAAAAATTTAAACAATCCTGACCGTTTCCTAACCATATCTAGCCATATCATAGAGCTTTTTAATCATATAAAAAGAGGTAGGCTGGGGCTAGACTAGTTATAAACCTAGTATAGCCCCAGCCTTGCCCTAACCAATAGTGCTTCTTCATGAATCCACAAAAACCCAAAAATTAAAATTTCAAAACCGTTAATCACGTCACCCCCCACCACGCTGTTGACCATGCAAACGCAGATGGTATGTTTAGATAGTGGCAATTACGAATACTTTGAAAAAACGATAAAAATGTAAATGTATCAATAAAACAAATCCCGTTTAAAGAAAAAAGATTAAATTACAACTCCCTTCCTCTCTTTTCGAAGTCGACATTTACGGCATGAAATTGAAAATACAGCCCTTTTTGGCCAAACATTTTAAAAAAAATTAAAATGAGATTTTAAAAGGCTAATCTACCCTACCCTACCCTAAGGGTCAGAAAAAATTATGGGGCTGCTTTTGAGGCATTGACCCAGGCCTTACCTTTACAAAAAAATTTCGGGAATACAATATCTCTTCTCCTTTCTCGACCTCCCCACGGCATGGAAAGACCCATGCCTATGGCCCATTTTTTTAAATATAAAAATAAAGAATTCTAATTTTTCTTTCTAAATTTTGCATCGAAATTATATTTTTTTGGAAATAACTAATAACAAAAATTCATTAGTTCAGCACGGCGAAATCGTGAGAAGTCTTAAGAGTGCACGTTACATAACTATATATCAAAACCTAAAATTTGGAAACAAAAAAAGCATTATTTAATCTAAAAATTGGCAAACAAAATCTTTAAAATTATTTTTAAAAAACTGAAAAAATTGAAAAAACGGGCAGAAAGTTGGGCGGGGTAATTCGAATTTGTGAGGAGGGAGAGGGCGGGGGGGGGGAAATAACAAAAAAAATTTTTTTTGAAAAAACGATTTAACATTTTTTTCATAAAAAAAATATTTTTTTTGTTTTTTTTTCCTTCTCTATCTCCCCCTCCCCTTCCATTTCAAACTACCCCCGCCCAGCTTTGTAAGTCTTACCGCCAATCTATTCACAGCTTACAGTAAATAATGCCAAAGTTAACCAAACTAAAAAAATTTTTTTTAAATTGTTTTTCCTCCCCCCCCTCTCTCTCTCTTCTTCCATCTTCTACTTATTCCCCCACCCCCCTCCCTCCTACCAGCTCCTTTCCGTCTTTTCCCCACCCATCCTCCAGAACGCATAACCACGTATTATTTGGGCAAAATTCATAACGTTTCCTTTGCCCCTCGGTTTCCTCTACTTTCGGAATAATCCATTATAGTATGTGGTTGCATAATACCTTTCCTTCCCCCTTCTGTTCCTAATTTATTCATTCTCGTGAGGAGACGTTTGTTTCAACCTTTGCAAATGCATCTCAAGCACATACTTTTAAAATTCTAACGTAAAAAGTTGGCGTGAATCTTTTTTGAGACTTTACGGTTAAGTGTAGTTGTTGCTTTTTACATTGTCTTATATTAAGTATTTTGAGAAGGGTAATTGCCAAAAACGTAATATTACATAGTATTTTACTACAGTTTGAACAAAAACATTATCCCTATTCTACCTTGCTCTACCCTACCCTACCTTACCCTATCCTACTCACCCTACATTTACAAGATGCCTTACAATTAGGCTTTCACCAAGTCAAAACTTAGCCCTTCCTTAGCTTTGTTCCACACGTGCTTTAGCTCTAACCTAGTTTTTTTCTAACTTTACTCTAGTCGACACTACTAAACTTTTTATTACCTTATTTCTCTTTCTCCATTCTTTTTATTCCCTTACAAGGTCATCTAAAAACACCCCTCCCAATTTATAATCTTCTCTTTGCTTACCAGCCAACCATTCGTCTGCCTTGCAAAACCCCCTCCCACTGACAATTTTGTAAAGCTTGCACCTAATTGAAGGCAGTTCATTGCGGAAAAGATGCGCCCGGAGGGAACATTACAAATTCGAAAATGAAAAACAAACGAAAAATCAAAAAATAAAGGGAAAACAAGAGGAAATTTGGAGGAAAAACATATTTTAGAGAACAATAAGGCCTTTGGCAATATTTCTTCAATTCATAAATAAAAATAAAAACCACTTCTTGGACAGTTACCATAACAGCTAATCGCTTAATGATCTCACAACATGTTTAAGCGCATTTCCGAGTTTACCACGTGTATTGAGTGTACTAAACGTACAGTTAATTTTTGAATTTTAAAATACAGTAGGCAGGGCCCGGCGGGGATTTTTGATTTGAGGGCGGAGATCGAAAAAATCGACACAGGAGGCTACCTGTGCTGATTTTTTTGTAAAAAATTTTTTCTAAAAATCCACAGTGGGGACCACGTCCAACTTTTTTCGAAATTTTCTTTCTGACGGGGGGGGGGGGAAGGGGTAACTCGCGCTCGGTCCTGACAGTAAGACTCCTGTATAACGGATCGCTTGGAAATTTAAAATTTGTTTGTTATGCAGAGATTTTCGTATAGAGAAGTTTTAAATGTACTGTGTAGGGGTAGACAGAGATTTAAAATATGCTCTTTATGCAAAAATTGTGTTATGGAGGATCTCGTTATAAAAGACTTTTACTGTATTTTAAAAGATTGCAAACTCCATAATGTTGTTCATAACGATATAGTAATGAAAAGAGGTGTGAAATACGAAATCTTTCAACGCATGTTCAAAATTCAAAAATCGTTTTTACTAATTGTAAGAATATGCCCTTTATATAAAAGAACCCACAAATTGTAAGTTGAGAGCCAAATAAACCAAATTACTACCACATTGACCTAAAACGTAGCCATGAATCCTCTTTATAAATAAATTTAAACAATTTTTAAAAATAGTCTTTGTCTGTCAAAAGTGCAACTTTAGAAGTCTTCACAACAGTGCCGTTGTAAGCTTCTCAAATGTATTTTAAAATACGCCAGTTACATCAAATGTTATAATTTTAAACAAAGCAGTAATTAGACCTAAAAACTAAAAGTGTGGTAGGGCTCTTATACGACAAACTATTCTAATATAACAAACATTTCGTATAACAGACAACTTTTTAAACTCGTGGCTGTCGTTACGCCGTCTATTTAAAACCCCTGTATACCTGTTATAACAAACAACTTTTAGAATCCCCTAACAATTCGTCATACAAAAGTTCCACTGTAACTTTGCATGTTACAAATACCTACGCTTTTATATAACTATATATGTATTACACATAAACCAAAAGAAAAAAGCTGCCATTCATAAGAATTGTACATTGAGTGTGAGAACATGTATAAAGAAGTTAATAAACCCGAGTTCAATATGGCTTAAATTACATTTGATAAAAGCGCGTAATAAACGTATTTATAGAATAATAAGAAATTGTAAACATACTTGGGTAATACTTAATGTAGTTAAGATTGATCAGTGAATTTGAAACTGACTTTTACAATTTAATAAAAAATTTTTTTATTTTTTATATTTTGAGGCTTATTAGAGCTTTTCTGCCGTATTTTACATGATTAAACATTGAAATGATTATAATAATTACTGGTTGGTCAAAAAGTACGTAGAATTGTCTGGAAAATTAAGTAATACATTTTTTCTATAAACTTTTTGACCGTTAAAAGAAAATTTTTATTTTCAATTTGTTAGTTTAAAATTTTTATTCCTTCTTATATACCCCCCCCTCTCCCCCCCTCCCCCTCCCCCCTCCCCTCAAAAGCCATTTGTCATCCCTTTACCTAAAATACCGCACTATGTCACTCTTTACCTCAACGTAAATTCCTGTAACCCTCCGAGCACAAAGTAAAAGCTCAAACAATTTGGCAAAAGTCCAACGCATTCCGGCCGCAAAGTTTTTATTTTAATTCGTGGCAATTAATTTCCAAACGTCGGATCCAATTTGTTTCAAAAAGTTTTATTAACCTTTTCGAAGACGGAAACAGATTAAACTCTTAACTTTTTTGAACTCTTCATGGTCAAAAAGCAACACGTTACAAACAAATGTTGCAAAAAGTTTTTAAATTTAATGTTTTTTTAATAAAACACCTTACTCCACCCTACCTTACCCTATCCTACCCTACCCTACCCTACCCTACCCTACCCTACCCTACCCTACCCTACCCTACCCTACCCTACCCTACCAAGCCTTACCGTACTCGACCTTCCCTACTTTTTCCTAGTACCCCCTTTACCGTATCTTAACCTAATCAAACCTGTCTTTTTTACCTCACCCTACCCAGCCTTACGCTTTGCCCTTGGCTTACAATACTCTGCCTTAATGTTCATTAATTTACCTTTCCTTATCATATTTAAAATTTACCCCTTCCCCTTTCAGCTCTTTTTATACCCTATTACCAAAACTTTTAATCCTCAGCCCTACTATACCCAAAATTTAGGCCAGTTTAATTTCTCCTGTCCGTCAGAAAAACAACCTCTTCTCTTCTCTTCCCGTCCATTCCTTCCAACTGACCTAAAATTACCATACCTAATCCGGGCTGAAACCCTGCCATCTAACCACCATTGCTAAACCGGAGCTCAACCCTTCCCATCCCACTTTCTACCAAAGAAAGCTTATGAGCTCGAAACCTCTGACATCACCTCTAATTTATCATTTCACTAAAATTTCCAAAATCCCATAAGAAATTTTACTTATACGTATACAAAACCCTATAACATATATCATTTCGACGTTCGGCTGACGTAATTTACGCAAAAATAAAATAAATTTCACGCTACACAACAGTCAAAACATCTAGTGTAATGTAGGTGTAAATGTATTCTAGGTGGGAGGAAACAACTTTAATAGGTATTGAAAGGTATAACTTGCAAAATTGGAAACTATTTATAGTTTTATAGGTACAATATTAAGTTTTGAAATTTTAAAAATACAAAACGTGTTCTAACAACCTTGATTTTTTAAAAAAGAAACATTCAAATTATAGCTAAACTGTTTATAAAATAATGTTGTAAAATACGAAAACTCCTGCTCAACTGACCAAAAAGTTGGTTTTTGTCATTTTTTATTTTGAAATTTCAATTTTAAAAAAAATTAAAAACTATTATACAATAAAATATCCCATCTTTATCCATAGCAAACCGCCATTTACTGCAAGATTAGCAACTTTAATTACGGTGTCAAAAACCAGCCAAAAAGGCCTACTCATTTTAAAGAACAGTCGCAATTAAGTCAAAAAAATGTCAAAAAAACAAACAGAACGTTGGAAGAGTACATAAGAGTACTATATGGTGCATAGAAGAAAGTTAGAAGACATATAACGATCAAGCACTAAAGATATACATAATAGTATATGATGATAGATATAAGAAAGTTAGAAGATATACTACGCAAGAACATTGGGTGTAACCAAGTACATTGTGAAAACTACATTAAAGTACTTTATGATATTCAGAAGCTGTTAGAAAATATACTATGTATAAAAGTGGATATATATATACAATTAAATATAAAGGTATCTATAAGAAAGTTAGAAGATATACTACGTAAGGACGTTGGAAGACGTACACAAAAACGTTGGAGAATACTCATAAGAACATTGCAAGTAATGTGCCAGCAACAGACATCGTATAATTTAAGAGTTCTACTTTAATGTAAATGTAGGACATAACATTGCTTTAGATAGGCATGACATTGCTTTCAATATGCAAAAAAGACCGTTTCATAGCTTTCAAATTTAAAAAAAACTTAAAAAATGAAATTTTAGAACGATCAAACCGGTAAATGGCTAGAAACGCTAATGTTCAACCATAACATAATCTAACACGCAATAAAAAATGGCACTGATTCGAAAACGCTTCAAAATGCTTTAATTTTATCATTTTTAAAACTATTTTACAATATTACATTCCCTATTATCATAACTTTAATCTGTGCACTCTAAATTGCCCTCAAGGTCTGTCAAATTGCCAAGCTTAAAATAACAATCATAAAGTGTAACATTATTAAAGTTAATCGGTAATTAAACTCTTGGCCATTAAACTAGATTACTCATGAAAAAAAACGTCAAAAATTGGCCATTAAAGTGAGCATTCACTACTTTTTTACTTGAAAATAAAGCTCTATATACGCTTGTTGTTATAACTATTATTGAGCTTATTAATATAGTTTATATTTAGCTTCAAAACTAAAAATAACGGCTAGAAACTAAAAAAAAAGCGGTGGAAACGTTGAAAATTAGCGTTTTTGGCATTGTTTTAATGGCTTTTTTTAAAGTTTAGGTATAAAAATAAAGTTATCTTTGCATATTCTATAGACGTATATAAAGCAAATGCTATTTTCTACAACATATAATACTAAAAAGCCCTTTGAACACTGTTATAGAGCCCAGAACTAACCTTAAATTATCCGAAAACCTATTCTTTTCCTCAAAAAACTCGCTGAAAACCTCAAAACTTGCCATTTTCAACCGTTTCCAAGCCTAAAAAAACCGCAAACATAACCACACCACTCTGTAACCACCAACATACAAAGCTACCACGATGAAAAGAGCACGAAAATTATAGAAATTAGATTGCCCCATCCCTCGCGCAACTTTTTCCACTTTTCTCCTGGCCATAAAAGCCTTAAGCGGAAGCCGAAGCCGCGGCTTTTTTCTCGTCCCAAAAAAAAAATTTTTTCTTCAATTTTCCCGAAGCCATTTTCTTTTCGGAGTGCCGTAGGGCCGTCTATTGTTGGCCTACGGCCAGCCTGCACTCTTTTTTTACTCTCTTTTACTCATCGTATGTTCGCAAAGTTTGTCCGAGAAAAACCGAGTAAAAGTAAGTGAAATTAAATAACCAAATCAAGCGAATCGATTTATTGGCTGTGGGTTGGTTGCAGAATTTAGGATTTGAAAATCTTGGCTTTTATTGAAAAAAGGAATTTCATTTTTAATTTTTTTTTTGATTTAAAAAAAAACAAAAAATTCTCCTCCCCCCCCTTTCGAAAAACGCCCTGCCCTGCACTGCCCTGCCCTGCCCTGCCCTGCCCTGCCCTGCCCTGCCCTGCCCTGCCCTTGTAAAAAACTAAAAATTCTTCCTACCTCCCCAAAAAAACGACCTTGCCCCACACTACATTACCCTGCCCTGCCTTACGCTACCTTACCCTACCCTACCCTACGTTATCATATGCTCATTCCACTCTATTCAACCCTAACCTATTCTACCCTACTTTATCCTATCCCACCATATGTGGATTTTCTCCTCTTAACTTTCCCTCTTTACCCTACCCTTTCTAAAATCCCTTACACAACCCTTATACTGTTTCAAACTTGAAACCTATTACCAAACCTAAAAAAAAGTTAAAGTAGCCTTAGCACCGCGTTTGCTCTAATTAAACAATCCCCATTTCCAATTTGAAAATATTGGCCATCTGATAATGAATGCAAATTGCACTTCCAAACCCCTTTCAAATGGTCATCAATGATTAATACTGTTTTTATAAACTTTTGCTTTTGAAACGCGGGCACAGAAATAGAAATTTATAGGTGTAGAAAACGGTTTTTACAAACTAAGAAAATTTTAATTTTGTGATTTTTAGTAAAAGGCAAAGTAACATCTCGACTTTAGCTTTAATCCTAGCCCAGAGGCCTAGAGCAAAGCCCTAGCCCAAAGCCCTAGCCCGAAGCCCTAGCCCAAAGCCCTAGCCCAGAGCCCTATTTTTACTAGCCGTTTCCTACTTTTAATTTAACATTGCCCAAGTGATGCTTAACCCTTGACCTACCTTACCCTTCTTTAAACCAAATTACGTTCAGTCTTAAGCTTACTCAAAAAGTTAATCAATGCTAGACTTTTCCTAGCCTTACCATATCCTTGTCTTGAATTTAGTGAGTTTAGCCTTAAGCGTACTCTAACAAATAGTACATCTTCCTGAAGACACAAAAGTCTCAAACACCACCATGCATTACATAACACAGTCCTACCTTTTACTTTGCTATTACATAAAAAATCTTGTCGCCAACGTTAGTTTATCTTCACTTTAAAAAGCGACAAAACTTTTTATGCTGCCCTTCATTCTAGATCACTTCGTCCAGACAAACCCTATAAAAACCCATATTTTACCTCAACGTTCTGTGACCAAAACCCTCGCCAATGATTATTACTCGAGTTTTAATTAACCGCGATTATTAAAAAGCAAAGCCCTATGAAAAGAAATGATATCTCGTGGAATTGTAAGCATACGAAAACAAAAATAGTTCGTTTTACTTTAACGTTAATACGATGGGAATTGTTTGTGGGTAACTATTATAACTACTGCAAAAACTTTATTTACGAGCCAAATTCAAATTAAAAATGCACTTTTTGGGAAAATTTTCATAAATTGAGATTTGGTTGCTAAAAATTTTTTGGCAAATTTTAAATTTTAAAAATTGAGCAAAATTTTGATTTTTTAAAGTAAAAAATTTAATTTTTGTTACCTTACTTCCCTACATTAACCTGCTCTATCCTATCCCAGTTCATCTCCGGCCGTACCTTACCATTCTACTAAAAAAAATCAAAAATCAGCCACATTATGTCATTTTTAATAAGATACTGCTTTAAAAACTTAAATTAAAACCATATTTTAAAAGACTTCCATATAATAAATTGTCAAAAAAATTCTTGTCGTTTTTCTCTATGAAAAACAAAGCTAATTGGCGACAAGACTTTTAAGACATTTTAATGACAAAACTAATCAATATAATGACATTTTAATACAATAACATGTCAATTACAAAACAAAACCATAATGGGAGCTCGTAATGTCATAGGTTATACCCCAAAGTCCATTAAAATTCAAAGATATGTAAAAGAGGAAACGTCAGCAGAGGGTCCCCCGAGGGCTCTTTTTTATCATTTTTTGACAAATACTCGCATAAAAACATGATATAGTAACAAATGACTATGTGCGGTGTAAATGCAAAAAAATTGTTTGTACTTTAAGCTAGCAGAATAGTACTATTGGTTTTAAAGTTTTTAAAAATTTTATGAAATTTTAAGTTTTAAAATTTAAAAAATCAAAAACTTGTTTTACTCTATCCTAACTGCCTTGCCTTGCCTTGCCTTGCCTTGCCTTGCCTTGCCTTGCCTTGCCTTGCCTTGCCTTGCCTTACCTTGCCTTACCTTACCTTGCCTTGCCTTGCCTTGCCTTGCCTTGCCTTGCCTTGCCTTGCCTTGCCTTGCCTTGCCTTGCCTTGCCTTGCCTTGCCTTGCCTTGCCTTGCCTTGCCTTGCCTTGCCTTGCCTTGCCTTGCCTTGCTTTGCCTTGCCTTGCCTTGCCTTGCCTTGCCTTGCCTTGCCTTGCCTTGCCTTGCCTTGCCTTGCTTTGCCTTGCCTTGCCTTGCCTTGCCTTGCCTTGCCTTGCCTTACTCTACTATCTTTTGTTATATCTTAACTTACTTTACCCTATCCTACTCCAACACCCTATCCAATTCTAACTTATCTCCCTCGCCCTCCCCACCTCTAAGTACTTGCCCAAAAATTCTTATATTATTGTACTGTAAGACCCTTCTAAAAATAACCAAGAACACAGAACCCCCAAAATCAAACGCTACTTTATCAGTACATCAAAGTAAGCTCCTGTGCGCGTAAAAAGTTTGCCAAGAGTATTATTAACTTTGAGTGTAATATCCGAGGTCAGTGAACTGGAAACGTTCTGTGAAAGAAACAATTTGCTTTTTCTTTTTACTCATTATGACATACGACGCAAGAAGCTGGACCGTAAATGACATTCTTTGCAAAATTTGCAAAAAATGAAGTTTGAAATTTAGGTTAAAATTTCAAGAAAAAGAAAAAAAACGCAAAAATTTTAAAAAATTCTTGAATTCACTATGTATTATTGAAGTGCTCGGCTTAACCTACGAATTAAAACAAGACCTTATTTGGTAATCTTCAAAGTACCCTACTCTACCCTACCCTACCCTACCCTACTCTACCCTACCCTACCCTACCTTACTCTATCCTACCTGCATTAACATTATACTACTTAACCATGAAGCACCCGTTGCTTTATTTTATATTTTAGCCTTCGTCAGTCATACCCTAGCCTCGACAGTTCTACACAAGTTTTGACTTATTCTGACCTGATGAAACATATACTTATCTATAGTAAGAATTTATCTTTTTTGCCCTAACTAAAAACCATCTTCTTTCCTCTAGAAAAATACCGTCAGGCTACGTCGTGGCACGGTTGTATTGTGACATAAACTTTATATGAAAATAAAAGCCTATGAAAAGTAAACAATATTACTAAAAAAGAAAAGTCATCGTTTATTTTTGTTTTTCGTATTTTCTTCAACTAGTCGCAATAACGCATAAAACACTGTATTTCTACGTTTTACTCTTCCCACTGGTAATTTATACCTCCCAACATTTTTGATCCTTCCCTCTTTGTCTCCCCTCAAAATTCTTTTAACGTTTCTCTATTCAAAAACCCTCCGTGCCCTTCCTGCTCATTTTTCTCTTTTCAAATTACCTCTCCCGAGCCATCTCCTCTCTCCAAGCTTTTTTACCCCACCCGAATTTTAAAAAAAATTTTTTTTTTGGAATATTTTTCTTTTACCCTCATCTTTCTAAACTCCCCCCTCCCCACCTCTAAAAGGTTTTTATTGGTTTGTTACACCTCACAAAGCTTTGTCATCTCTGCTGATCAAGACTCAAGCCCCCTACCACAACATCAAACATTAAAACATTAAAGATGTTTGACCATCCCAAACACTCAAAATACTGTGCCGCACATGATTAAAGGTGAGTACGAGATTGCGTTTCCACAAGCAGCGTACTCCTCGTTTCCAATAAGTCATCTCCGTCCCGAAATTCCATCCGTCACTTGGAGGGCTTCGTACTCGTCTTCGTGCCCGCGTTTTTCGCGTCTTCAACGCGATTCACCCCCTCCTCGAAAAAGGTTCGGGCCATTTAAACGGCCAAAAGGGTAAAAACGGAACGCCAGGAAGGGGGAGGGGGGAGAATCCCTCATTCTGACACATTTTCAGCACCAGAACAAAAAACAGCTCTGTTCGGGACATTTAGCTACAATTCCACTCACATTTATCAATTTTTGAAGAGCAATGGCTCCAAAACACTGTAATTTCATTTCTTCGGCCACATAAATTTAGGGCTTTTAATTTGGATTTTGCTGTGAAGTGGAAAAGGTTCACAGAGTATTTTAGATTTTTAGGTAACAAAAAGCTAAACGAGAAATTTTCTTTACATTTCTTGTCTTTTTGTTCCTTTTTGAAGTTGTGACTTATTTTACCATACTCTTATTTTTGTTTATCTACCCTACCCTACCCTACCCTACCCTACCCTACCCTACCCTACCCTACCCTACCCAACCCTACCCTACCCTACCCTACCCTACCCTACCCCTACCCTAACCTACCCTACCCTACCCTACCCTACCCTACCCTACCCTACCCTACCCTACCCTACCCAACCCTACCCTACCCTACCCTACCCTACCCTACCCTACCCTACCCAACCCTACCCTACCCTACCTTACCCTACCCTACCCCACCCTACTCTGCCTTGCCCTGCCCTATCTTACACTACCCATAGCTTTACCTTATAGTACACTTATCTACCCTACCCTACTTTACCTTACCGTACCCTATCTTAACCTACTCTAATTACAATTATGTACAAAACCTAAAATCCTCTTTTGACACGCCTAAAATAATCTGCCGCTAAATCTGAATTTCTGATAAAAAAAAAGTTTTGGTAAGCCTAATGTTGTGTGCACAATTAAATTTTAAAAAATTTAACAATTCAAATTTTTAAAAAATTCTAAGCTACAGGCGGAGGTTTGGTCCTCCTCCGCATTATTACACAAAAGAAAAAAAAATTTCGATCTTTATTATTATTATTATACCTTATTAACAATACAATCTTGTATTAAGATATTACAAAGCATAAAACATTTAAACATCAGGTTATTCAAATAATTCTGTGCCCCTTATAAAAATAAATTTTTGGAGTTATGAAGCCCAGAATTATTTGAACAACTTAATAATTTTAAAAATCTTTTTAAAATTGTATTTTATTACCTTATTATTAATATTATTATGACATGATAAAGCAACACAAAAGTCTTGTCGTTACTTGGCTATGTTTTGCAATTTAAAAAACGACAAGACTTTTGTGACCTACCAATATTAACATAAATTCTTCCTGAAACATAATTTCGCCTTAAAAACTATATAAATATAATACCATGAGATCATAATCATACAGTAACAATCAAAACCATACTGTAAAACTGAAAACCATAATCGTACAGTAACAGTCAGTAAAATTAAGTAACAGGTACAGTAGGTCCTTGGCAAGGGTCACTACTAATGCCATCACAGCTGGAACAACTAAAGGCATTGACTTGGAAGTAAGCTGATGAGGTACTGAACGGGAAACTACCATCAGTAGTGTAAGTGGTACCACTTGGACATGTAATAGTCACAGTCGCGTCACCACCAACACTTAGGTATTGTTGACATGCTGGAAAGTACAGTATAACTTACAGTATTGTTACTTTTTCATTTTTTTTTGAAATTTAAAAAGTTAAAATTTCAATTTTTACTTAAGCACCCTTACCTCCAGTACTATCACACCAAACAGCAATATTAACCGAATCGATGCTTGATGCTGATCCATCTATACTACAACAATCGTTCTGACTATTGCACATACAAGCCGTCGACCAATCATCACATTGAATGTAAGCCGCCTCTTGTGAGTTGGCAGCTGCATTATCCATGGAATCTTGTGTAGTCGGTTCAAAGAAGTAGCGAGTACCTGTCGAACATGACGTGCATTTGGCTACTGGTTGCTCGGTGAAGCCTAGAGAAGCATCAGCATCTATGTTAACATCGGAGTCAAAGGTGACGCCTAGCGTTCCTTCAGGGACTTCGCAGGCTAAACGTTTATTTATAGTGTTATATTAATATCAAATGAAAAAAAATAAATTTAAAATTATGTTGAAAGTCTAAAAAATTTAAATTTTAATCAATTTGATACCTAAAATACGAAAAATAAGTCAAAATTAGCGTTCGAAGCGCGAAAAATTATGAAAAATGTCATTTTTAACTAAAATTGTATCTGAAACATCAATGTAAAAACCTCAAGAAAGCAACAGTAATGCCAAATAACATACTGTCTTGATTTCCAGGAGGCAACGTCGTCGGTGGCAGCGTGGTCAAGTCAGGTGGTATCGTGAACCCAGCCGGTACGGTCGTCCTCAAACATCCATCAACCGTACCAATTGGAACCAAAACAAGAAAAAAGAATAACAATGCCATTTCAAATGGCTTCCCACTCACAGAATTCCATTTTTAAGGATTCCGGTGATTGTTTCAGATACCCGGATGACAGACGGGTTTCTGACGGTGCGAAACTTTTAAAGAACACCAAGTTTGTTTAGTGGCAGACTTGATAAAAAGTCGTAATTAATAGCCGTAGATGGGCGTTTGCCGAAAGCCGGAATCCCCTTTCATCGCCCACCAGCAAAATATTTTTTAACACATGCTTCGGTATTGTTTTAGATCGAAAAGAGATTAAGCTGTTGGAAAATGTTAAAAGTGAAACAAAATAAGCCGATTCTTCATATAGTAACATCGTAGTTTCAATAAATATTAAAAACAAGACTAAATGTAAAATATTAAAGGCCTTTTGTAAGCAATAACATCCTTTTACTGTAACATTATTAAAACGAATGTTTCAAACAAAAAAAAACTACCATGAATTATCCCTTTGGCTTATATGCTATCGCTCCCTTAAAAACATGGTTACTTTGGTAGTTGAGCTACGTCTTCCTATAATTTCTTCATGTTATAGTAGGTATTATTGCCCTTTTTGTGAAGTTTTATTTCTATTTTGCCCTCAGGCAACAAGTTAGCTTTTTTGGGTAGTTGAATACCACGCTATCGCTCCCTCAGAAACATGCACACTTTAATAGTTGAGCTTCGTTTTCCTATAGTTTCTTTATGTTATAGTAGGTATTATTGCCCTTTTTGTGAAGTTTTATTTCTATTTTGCCCTCAGGCAACAAGTTAGCTTTTTCGGGTAGTTAAGTACCATGCTATCGCTCCCTCAGAAACATGATTACTTTGGTAGTTGACCTACGTCTTCCTATAGTACACACATGTTAAAGTAGGTACTAAGGCCCTTTTTGTGATGTTTTATTTCTATTTTGCCCTCAGGCTATTACTTAGCTTTTTTGGGTAGTTGAGTACCATGCTATCGCTCCCTCAGAAACATCATTACTTTGGTAGTTAAGCTACGTCTTCCTTTAATTGTTTCACTCAAGCAAATAACATCTTGTTATTTTAGGTAACATAAATTTTATTTTAAGTGTTTTCATTGAAAAATACTACCTTACCTCACCCTTTTGGCTATATATATATCGCTATATAATATAAATTTAAAAACTCTTGATAGAACCACAATAAAAGCCACAAAAATCACAAAATACGAACTTTCAACAAAATGCTTTATATAACTATTTAAAACACTACAGTAAATGCAAAAACAAAACCTAGTACAGAATATTTAACATAAAATACTAGGTATATTACACTGCAATTAGTTTACACCGTATTTGGCAGCCAATTCATCGTACAGAGCGACGTACTTGGCCTTGGCATCGTCTTGGCTCACACCTGAAGAGATTTCATTAAAATATTCAATTGGGCAATCGTTACACAATGTAAAATACTCATATCTTAATATTATTTTTTAATTACAAATATTTGGCTTTCTATATGTTTAAAAAATTGTCATTCTTCAGTTTCCGAACGCAACAAAGTCGCCAATTACATATTACACCACCATCAAACGTATCTTACCCTTCTTTTCGTTCCACGCATTCCATTTGGCCTTTCCTTTCATGTCAAAGAATCCAGGCTGGGCAGTATTGTTGTCGCCAACAGTTGCTTGCTTGAACAAAGCATAAATCTGGAGCAATTCATCGTTGCTTGGAGAAGTCTTCAAAGACTTTACCTTCTCAACAGCTTCATCGTAAGTCTAAAACAACGGAAACCACATTAAAAAGCAAAGAACACAATCTTCAATATAAAAAAAATACCTCTAAAAATAAACAAAAACGGCTGTCAACAACATTTTGGATATTATTTCTAATAGAATCTTTTCATTTTTCATTAAAATCCAATTAAAAAACCTAAAATAATATACTTACTGTCATCTTTAGCAGCAGAACTAACGAGAAATCGATTATACAAGTTTACAACCAATGAATAATCTAGCCAAACGTCAATTGAAAGGTTAAGTTTGATCAAAATATTCGCAAATATGTTTCTTGATAAGAAAACGTGTTGCAACAAACAAGTCGATATTGACATTGCGTCTCTCTAAAATAAATTTGGAAAAATATTTTCTCGACAATTTTATCCGGGTGTTTATAATAAACAACAATGGCAGGAACTAGTGGAATGCCGGTAAGTTGTTTTTATGAGTTTATTGATATTGTTTTAGGGCAATTTTCAACAACAAGATTCAGCAGCTGCCCAACAGAAGGCTAATGAACAGGAATTGATGAAACAGAGTATTTTGAGTCAAGTAGGTTGTTTTACAGTTGATCTTTTGTCTTTAGGTGCTGAAAATGGATTCAAAAGCTGGTTTGAAATGTTTTTAAGTTTCGTATATAAACGTCAAATTATTATTCATAGCTCTTTCTGTTTCAAAAAGTTTTTTGAGCATATGGGTTAGCAATATCGTTTTCTACTGCTTCTATTATAATAGATTGAAAGTTGACATTATTAACTCTGTATCTTGCTTTTGAAGGCGTAGTTTTTAGTATTTTATTGATTTTCAAATTTATATTATTATACGGAACTTATTAGGTTTATTTTACTTTTAGGTGTTGGACCAAGATGCTCTGGCGAGATTAAGCAATTTAGCAGCAGTAAAACCTGACAAAGCTCGTGGAGTAGAAGCCATGATCATTCAGATGGCGAGAACGGGACAGATTGGAGGAAAACTTGACGATGAAGGGTTCAAGAAGATTTTAAACCAAGTTTCAGCAGCTTCGCAGAAAGTTACCACTGTTAAGGTGAGTTTATTCGACCAAGTTTATTCTTCATTGCACTTTTTAACATTAATTGTAAGTTTACTTCCGTATGCCAATATTTTAGCCACGACAATATATTATAATACTTTATTAACAATTTATTCATTTTAGTTTGACCGACGAAGATGTGCCTTAGATTCGGATGATGATGATTATTGAAAACTACTTGTAAATGATATCACCACACTGCTTTCTATTTTTTATCAATAAAAATTACATTCTGAGTCTCTGCATATTAAGTTTGAGAAAATAAGCGATTAGAAAAATGGCATGAAATACAAAATTAGTTGATTCCCAGACTCCGGATCTCGTCTAGAACGTTCTGAGGTATACCGAACGACTTTGTGGGTGTTTGTAGGGTTTCGCGTTGATTCGTTTGTAGCTTTAGTTGTTCTTTGTAGTGATGTAGAACGTCTTGGTCAGCAGGACACGATTCAATGAAGGCAGCTGTCCTGTAGGCGGTTAAGATGTAGCTCCATAGGTGAGTAAGGTCAGAAGGGATCTCGAAGCCGAGCAGAAGTTGGCCCACAATCTTCACATGGTGTAATCGAGGCATCAATTCGCAATCGTATTCTGTCATCGTATCTCCAGCAAGATACCGTGATTTTCGCTCGGCCAAAAGGTTGTTGATGGCTGTTAACTGTTCGATTAGTTTGTTATATGTTACAAGGACGTTGGTTGGTAGGTCTTGGATTAGGGTCACTTGTCGTAGTTGTCGATCGTGGCCTACTTTGGCTTGAAGGAATACTTTGAAGTTCTGAAAAATAACATTGTCTTACTTTCTTTGTTTGAAAAATAATATTATTACCTAATTATAAAACTTTTTTAATTAAATTACGACATTTTATTAAAGTACTACATAAAATGTGAGCAATATTAAAAATTAGTCTTTTCATTCATGTACAATATAATCTCAATATATCATCGAAAAACTTACTCTGTACAAGTTCTGAATTGTCTTCTCTACCGTAAGGTCTTTCTCAAACAAGGAAACATGAAATTGTTTAGCCAAATGGAAGATTCTGCCTTCAATATCTCTGTTATCGGAGTGGGTAACACCTTTACTGCTCTCGACCATGATTGGTGGCTGTGCTCCCAAAAAGTTCTTCTTGAAGGCTTCTGAATTCACTTTCACTGTTTTTACTTCAACTCGAACTACACCAACTTCGTATAGAGCATATAATTCCATCCAAAACTCTTGGCAGAACAAATCTGCACCTATCCGGCGGCTGTCGATTCCTGATGCCTAAAATAATGTTGTTAAACGGTTAAACGGAATAAATCATGAACACAGGTTTCAAAACAATATCAAAATACTTAAACTTTGCATAAAAAAACTTTTACCCTTCCTTGTCAAATTAAAAGTGACCAATAGAAATTTGATACCTAAAACCACAGATCAAAACAGAAAAACCTACCTTAACATAGAGCTCCAACAGAGGTTTGTCGTCGTAGAAGCCGTTCCGCGCGGCATCATCGCCGTTCGGAGCACTGCTCATCTTCGCACTTACTTGGAATGCTTAAACACTGAAAAAAAAACAGGTGAGACTCTCGACAAGAACCCGGACACTCGAGAAAAAACAAAAAGCCGCGACAAAACTTCGCCTCAAGGCTTTGGAGAGGTCGCACTCCACTTTTGGTATAGTAAATCGCGCAAACAACCATTTGAGAGACATATAAGCTGGGGAACTTGGCCAGATATTGTAGTTAGACAGCGAACTTCGCAAAAAAAGAAAAAATTCCAAAATTTCGAAAAGTCCGATTTCAAACGAAAATTTTCCCGCCAGAAATTTTCGAAGTGGCAAAAGCCATTTTTATAAAACAAAATGTGTAGTTCATTAAACGTGATGTGTGGCAGTTCAAAAAGTCCAAATCAAAGGGTAAAAAGTCTTTTTAAATTTAAGCATATCACTTAAAAAACGTATAATCAGTTGATCTTCCACCCGGAATGACCCAAAAGTTAGTTATAAAAATATATATAGCCCGCGGTTTTAACAAGCAATTAGTAACCACGAAAACTAATGGATAATAAAATCAAAGACGGTTTACGACTGACAGTCGAATATAACGATAACAATTAGTCACTTCCTTTAGTTCCTGTTACAAAATGTCCGAAAAATAAGTGGTTAAAAGTTCAAAAGTCGCTCTGAAACTTTAATTGGGAACAGATGATTGTACTTTCTATGATTATCTTCTTACAGTAAAATTTTAGAATTCTATAAAAGTTTTAAAACTAATGTAGGATACCGTAAATAAATATGTTGCTTACAAAGAATACGACAGTAAAATTTCCATAAAATCCGCCTTACAATAGAATAAAGCTTGAAGCAATAATACGAACTTGTATACAAACAAAAATAGCCGGTTCCTTCATCCAACTGGTTATTTTACCCATATCTCATATTATTCATAACAAATTAGCTCAAAACAGGCGTCGAGGCGGCGACAAAGATTTCGTAAATAAATGCGAGAAACAATTATCGTCATCTCCATTACACAGAAAGGTCAAGCGACGGCCGCAGGTATGATCTAGATTGTGGAAGATCCGGCGAACCTTTTCGAGCGCCTGAATCCCGAAGAATGCTTGAAGTGAATGGAGAAGCGGGGCTCGCATTCAAGCGCTCCGTTAAACGGTAAAAAATCGGTCACAAACTGAGCTAATCGCCACGTTGGTGACGGTAATAAAACAGCATGGGCACGTTTAGTTTGGCAATGGGTTGACATTTGGAGACAAATTAAATAGCAACACTATGTGAGGTATCAGTACTATTTGTGGTCTCAATATAACGTGAAGTCTCCATACTATGTGAAGTCTCAATACTACATGAAGACTCGGTACTATGTGGAGTCCCACTACTATGTGAATTCTCAATAAAACGTGAAGTCTCAATACTATGTGAACTCTCAATATTACCTAAAGCCTTTGTTTTCGATTTACTAAAAAACCAGCAGTAAAATATATACTACTGTAGTCAACTTATACAGCCTTAAAATCATTTTCACAAGTAAAACAAAAATTTCAGCTGGAAATCCTTTGAAATACCAACCTTAATCTGCCCACTTAACCCTTAAACGTTCAAAACTCGCTTGCGCGACCAAAAGTCCCGAGACCCCGAACAAAATGCCGAGATCGGGTATTATGCAAAAAAACGCAAATACGACAACAAGTGGAGGCTTCTTTCTTGGCTTGCGTCGTCAGTTTTTTCGAGGGCTGCTAGTCGAGCTGAAAAGGGAGGTAGACGGAAAAAGGGAGGGGGGATTCGGGGCAGAGACGCGCTATAAAGATGGTTGCGAATCAGAAAAAAAAAACCGAACGGACAGTTTTTGCGGACCATCGAACGCTTTTTCTTGTTTAGACTTTCATTCCGTGACTCATTAACCGACAGACGGATGGTTCAGCAATGAGCCGCAGGCCAAATATAAAGGCCTTTGAAACTTTTAGGGGTGATTTGGAAACGTGAAACAAAATTAAAAACGCTTTAGCATAGACTGGGTATTAAGGTCAAAAAGAACGTCAAGTAAAAGATAAAAAACTAAAAAGGATGAATTTAATTTGGCAATGGGTCGATACTTGAAAATAATGCACTAATTAGCAATACTATGAGAAGTCTCAGTACTGTTTGAAGTCTCAACACTATGTAACCTCTCAATATAATAACGGTACACAGAACAAATAGTATTTAACGTTAATGCTACTTTGTAAACAAAAAAAGTAACAAAAAGGTAATAACACTTTCCAATCCCAGTTATCCCACAATAAAACCGAACCCAAAGTAAAAACGTGGTTCCATTGTCGTAACTCAACGTAAACTGTTTTTATAAAATATTTGAAAAGTACAGTCACCTTCCCTTGCAGTAACAAGATAAAAGCAAAAAAAGTATTCGTAAACTCGATTTTGTGTTCGAAAACTTTTACTTTTGGTGGGGTTTCATGCCCCTTCCTCTTTCCGACATTCCATAAACCGCTTATCGGGCTGATAAGAGGAAAGGACAGTTTGGAAAGAGAACCTCCGGAATGTACACTTCCATTCTTTGATTTCAAGAGCGACTTTTGTACTTCATAAAATATAATAGGTAGTTAAAAAAATATGAATAATATAAAACGTAACGGAGTAATAAATAGCAATTTATGTACATATACATTGAAAATATGATAGCTTTATAAAAATGTAATACTTTTTTATGGCTTACACTGGTGCTTTGTGTTTTGAAAAAGTAAAAACTCGCTTTTATAGTAATTGACGTTGTCCTACGTTCAGTCATACAGGTATAATAGTAACGACAGTTCGTTCCAGAGGGCTCCGGAACCGGCTCCGGAGCTGGAGCCGGCGCGAAGCTAAAAGTCAAAAAAGGTCGGAGCTGAAGCGAAAGCCACAAATTTTAAATATGGGGAATGTGATAGTAATATTAAAACTTTTAACACATTGATTTTCATATCAAATGTTTTTCGAATTGTAATGACTAAAAGGTCGTTCAGAAGCGAAAACGTACACATAAACATAATAATCATCATAAAACTATACATTCATTTTTAATGTTACTATCATTATATTTTAAAAAATATTTATTACTAGCAGTGTTTGCATTTTTAAAATTTATAAACAGGTCCAGTTGCAGCTCTGGTTCCGGCACGGACCGATTTTCCAATTTTAGCTCCAGCTCCGGAGCCAAAGCTGCTCCGGAACCCATGGAAACATTGATTACCAGTGAAACAAAACTTTAATAAATTCATGTTGAAAGACGATCGAAAATGATTACAATAATCAGATAACAGAAAGCGTTAAAAACTAAATTGATTATGCTTAGCTTTGTTGAAATAAACTTATATTTTTGACCACCCGCCTTATGTTTATATATAAATTTTTCAAAAAATTAAACCGTATTTATCACCAGTAACAAGTTATTGCATATAAAAGTACAACTGCTTTGAGAATTTGCTAAAAACCTTAACAAAATAAAAAAAACAATATCCATACGTCTACTATGTTATATAAGTATATATAACAAGAATTATATGGCCTTGTATCCTCTAGGCAGTGAAAGGATCGACAATCTACGTCCAGTCTCTGAGAACGTGCGGCTAGCAATACTGGCTCGTTTTCGTCGTAGAACTCTCTCCACGGCTTCTGTATCGCCCAAAGCATCTGCTTCAATTTCGAATTTGTTTTCTGATTCGTACGGTGCTACAGTGTTGGGCTTACGTTTACTGTCACCACCAGCCCATGATCGGGGAGTAACTTGGGCAGTGGCGTCGAAAACGATGGTGACAATGAAGACCAAGACACATACAAAAATGAATAGTCTTGACCACTAAAGCAATATTGTTATTCGCTTTTTTAATAAATTTTTCTTCAAAAAGCTTAAGCTGATTAATTTTAGTAAAAATTGTAAAATTTCACTATAGACTGTCGCTATAAACTAATATAATGATATACCTCCTCCTTGCTGTTGTTAGGCGCAAACAATGTCACAATACCAGGTAGTGCTAATACGATAGCACTGTTGCTGAATCCATTAATAGCCATTAGGAAATGTACAAATCTACCAGATACCAGCTGAGTACTCTTGATAACTCCAACACAGTTAAGACCACTGAAGATGATAGCTGAAGTGTAGAACAATTGGGCCCAAGCTGATAATTCGATTGGCATAAGAGCTAGGCCAAGGAAGCAACCAGCCATACAAAACTGCGAAACCGAAGCGAACAGAATCACTCTGGCTTTGGCACCAATACCAGGTATGTTGTCACTCAATGGTCCAGCAATAAACTTCACTAAAATGGCCAAGAGATATGGTACTGCTGCAGCAAAACCAGTGTTCGTGACGTCGAATTTCAATACCTTAAGAAGTAGTGATTTTTTGATATAGGATTTAGTAGCTCATTAATTTTTATACAAACTTATATCATTATAAAACGCAATGAAAAATTAAAAAATTTAAACCCATAACATTGTTCTACATCCCATCATTACCTTATTCAAATAAACAGGGCCGTACTGGAAGAATGTCTGAAAACCAAAGTTACCACCAAAGCAAGAACACAAGATACCAATAATACATGTGTCTGTGAAGATACGCTTGTATGGAATTGGTTCGTACTCATCTTCTTCCAGTACTCGTACTATTTTACCTTCTTGTATCTGCTTCAGCTCTTTTTGAGACACGTGTCTAAAATGTCATAATGAATATGAATATAATGTGTGACTTCGATAATGTAACAAAAATACAATGTATCATAATGTAACAAGACGACAATATAATTTTTTATTCGTCTCCTCACTTATGATTACATTACAGAATAAAAATTAACCATAAACTTTTATTCCCCACTAACCTATGTTCAGCCGCAGTATCTCTATAAAACCAGTAAAACAAAGCCACGACCAATACAGTAGCCACTCCTTGAACATAAAAAGCACCCTGCCATCCCACAGCACTCTCACATAATGTGCCAGACAACGGCATAGTAACAACAGCTCCAAGCTGTAGATGACACGATAATAAAGCTACAGCCATTCCTGACTGCGCCAAACTTGACCATTCAGCTACAATAGCTCCCATCACTGGCCATGACGTAGAGACCCCGACACCTTGTAATACTCTCATGGCAAAAACAAATGGCATCCCAATAGATACACACAATGGCGACAGTAATGTTGCTCCGGCTGATATTAAGCCATACACGGAGAATGTCAAACTGTAAAGGTTGCAACTACTGTAAGTAAGTAAACTTACCGAATACCGTATCTGGAGGTTAAATAAGTGATAGGTAACGTTCCAAGTAATGTCCCTATAGCAATGGCTGAAAACAACCAACTACGTTCCAAATCGCTGTAAATGAAGTCTGGTTGCACAGCTGAAATATAACATTTAGACATTGATTTTTTGTCAATATTATCGTATCTTCCGAAAGCTAGAAAAACTAAAAGCTAATATTCTATAGCAAAAACTCAATATAAAATTAAAAAATAAGTTTTAAAACATTACAAACAACCTTACCGCCAGGTGCAGTCTCATTAAGCAGCAAATATTCTTCTCCCGGCTCTACCATGCAAATAACTGTAAAATTAAATACAAGTGAGTTTGCCATAACAAGTGTAAGACCTAACGTTGACATTAAAATTATTAACCATCGTGTTTTGTGCCTAAACCAATAGTTTTAATAAATAATATTAATTACTTTACTTCTAATTAAAACTTGCGCTATAGTGAAACTCATGTATAACGAATGCCAATAGAACAAAAATCTTGAAAAACAAAGTTTTAAAATTTTACCAACACTACACAGTGCTTTTAGAAGAACTTTATATTCCTCCGTTATAAAAAACAAATTTAGGAACTCCGAGAGCTTCGTTATACAGGAGTTTTACTTTATTTCTTAGTTTTTCGATCTACAGTAAAAATAAACTTAAATTACCTGAAGATTAGTGTCGAATCATTTTCCCCAGGTAGTTGAATAGCTTTCTGAGCAAAGGCGATCGATGTTCGTCGAACATTTTCTTCGCTCATTCGAAGAACCGGGTCCGCGTCCGCCGAGTATTGGAATGTATCTGCTGTCATTGATGCAGTAGACGAGCTAAAGTTAATTTTTTAACATAATTTACGTAAGCAAGCTACTATAAAACATATACAAACGTATGCACTACTTATACAATATATTACAATATAAGCTACCTGAATACAATATAAACTACCAAACGAAAAAAACGAAGAATACTAATATAGCCTGACTTTGTAACCTTTAATGTTCCTCAAACTCTCATAACTCAGATTAAAAGGTCTTCTCTTTTAGACTAGCTGCTCACCGCTGTCGTTTTACCATAAATTAAAATAGCTTTTCATTGAGATTCTGTATTTTAGAAACAAAACTTTACATGTTTATGCTTTACTACTTCCATTGTCTGGCCGAGAGAACATAAAAATCTGAACGTGAAAGTTCTTACCCACCTGTGTTCCATTTTTTAATGTTATGGATTTAAAAAATTAGCAAAAAAACCAGTTCAAAGGACTTTACAATTTGATCTATAGCAAAAGTAAGCACAATATACAGTAAAAATAATATATTTTGAAATTTGCAAGCTTATTTTTAAAGCTTCAAACAAAAATTTGAAAAATTATGTCTTGAACTCTTTAAACTAGGTATTAAAAGATAAGAAAAACAAATTTCTAGAACAGCTGTGGCCAAGTTCAAAACATATTTATACCCAAAGTTCAAAGTTAGAGATCATGCGCGCTGATTTCACTTAATTTTAAGACTTCTTGAACCCTATACCTTAAATTTTTTTTGTCATAAGTGCAAACCCTCAAAATTATTACTCATTGTTAGAGTCAAAAAATATTTAGAATTTTAAATTAATTCCTTAAGGCCACATTGAACTAGCTCCTAAAGACCAAAAACAATATTACTTATTCCGTGGAACCTCATACCCGTTATGTATCAAAAACTTATAATTCCCGTCCCTCTATTGTATATAAAGCCATACTCAAAATAAACTCCAAAAATATAATATAAGGGACGAGCTAAATACATCGGATGGTCTAAAATATAATAATGATGCTTTTTAAAAGTCCATAAGTTGATATTTCCAAATGCAAATTTCTAAACTGATCAAGATCACTTTACTAACTATTGAATATTTCAAAAGCCGCTTGTTTTTACAAAACTGTAATAGTTTTCGTAGCAACTAATCTATACCTTTACCAAAAGTTGTCATATACGCAAAAATCAATTTTAAAAATTTTTTAAATTCTGTATTAATATATGTTATAACATATTACTTGCTTACCATGTTTGTAATACTCACAAAATCAACAATTATTCATACATAATATCTAACACAATTTTCACAATGTTTAAAACAACAAATTCAAGCTAAAATTTGTAAAAATATTCAATTTCTAAAAAATGCGTCATTGAATGCTAGAAAATACGTCATCAATAAAAATATTTTATTTTTCGACAAAAATCTGTAAAAATAAAGTAAATTTTCTTTATTATTGTTAGTAATTAGCTAGTAATAATTTAGTTTCAATTATTTATTAGCTTCTTTTCCGACTTTAGTATATTATATTATGGAGACCGCAACTTGTCCATTTGGTGCTTTCGGGGACAAACTAGGACAATTGTCGGAAGAAGTCGTGGAAAAGACGAAGGAGTTGAATGTTTTTGGCAAGTTTGATGAAGCTAGAAAGAAAAAGAAAGGTATGCTTTATGTTATTCTCAATTTTCTATTCATTTTCATAAGTATATTTTGTTTCCTGACTTATTACATTAATATTGCATTTTGGTTAGGAAAATAAGCAATGTGTTGTGAATAATATACTAAGTAAAAATAAGTTGTGAATAATGATATGTTATGATTTTAGCTGCATTATGTGGCGAAAAAGTTCGTATGAATGCCAGAATGTCGACCAGAACGTACGGGCTGAAAGACGGTGATGTTATTGATAAAGGACCTTTGTTTGAGGTGGTAGAAACTCGAAAAGAACGTAAAATCAGAGTGGAAACTGACGCAACGATGGAGAAGATCTATCCAATACAGTAAGTTTATCTTTCTTTTGGTTTGGTTGTCGTTTAGATGAAATGCCTTTATCTGTTTACCAACTTCGATAAGATTGATTTATCATTAACTTTAAGTTTTTCATTCCAGAAGCTTTGCCGAAGCCGGGTTCTACTACAACATCACGACGAATGCCATGAGCCATGGTTATCGTAAGCCGACTGCTATTCAATCATACGCAATACCGTATTTATTAAAATCTAGGCGTGACATTCTGGCCAGAGCGGATACTGGCAGTGGAAAAACAGCTGCTTTCCTATTGCCGGCTTTGGATTTGGTTAGAAAGTGGAAGTTGGATACTGGAGAAAGTAAGAACATAAACACGGACAGTCCATATATTTTAATACTTGCTCCAGCACGCGAATTGGCTCTTCAGGTATATCGTGATGCATTGGCTTTCTGCAGAGGTATGTTGGGATTGGTTAAATGAATAAAACGTATATTTTTATACAGCCGTTGTCAAAAAATAGTGAACTTTTTTATTTTCTACATAACTTTTGTCGTAGTTATCCGATTCTTATGAAACAAAGTTTGTTTTGGTAGCTGCTGAACCTACTATTATAACCAAATGACAAATTACTTAAAATATGTCATCGTGACTCAATATATAGATACAAAAAATTAAGGGTGGACAAAAAATAGTGAACTTTTCTGAATCCTATCCCAAACATCATTAAAAAGGTAAGATTTAAGTAGTTGTTGTCATTAAATATTGTTTTAGTTAAGAATGAATGGAAAATAATTAAAATCGTTAAGTTTAAAAGTCAAGAAGGTGATCTTTCAACGCATCGAACAAGGCGACCTCATGTACAACATCGCAGAAGATTTTTCAATAAATAAGGCTATTGTTTCGCCTTAAATGCTCCCAAATGTGTTCTATCGGGTTAAGATGTAGAGTTTGTGAATGCCAAAGCAAAATACGAACTTTTAGTCTACTGAACATAGAATTTGCCTGTTGTGGTATGTGCCTTGGGTCATTGTCTTGTTGAAAAAAATCCACCCCTTGGAATTTTTACCTTAGTAAACGGATGCATATGCTTCTCAATACTGTCAGCGTAAGTTTTATTATCCATCCACCCGTCAACCAGGACTAACGGACCAACTTGAGATGAGGTAAAGAAACCCGACACCATGATACTGCTACCTTGATGTTTCATGGTTATTACCTGGTGCTTTAGGACAAATCTTGTTACTTTTTTTTGCCTTGCACACACTCCACCTTTATTATATCCAAATATATATATCCAAATAAACCAAACTTGCTTTTGTCGGTCCACAACACTTTATTCCGCACCTTCTCAGTCCACTTCTTATTTTCACCTACCCATTTCAATCGGATCGTCTGGTTCTTCTTCCTGAGCAACGGTTTTTTTGCTGGACCACGTCCATTGAGTTTGATTTCGATTAGTCTTCTTCAGTCCGATCAGTTACTTTAAAATCGTAGAACTGCACCATTTCAACGTTTATTCTGGGTACAGCCTTCATCGGGTCTTTTCGAGACAACTTTGCAATCACCTTACCCTGATATTTTGTCGATTTTCTTGTTCTTCCGTTGTTTAAAAAGCCTTATGGATGTTGTTCTTCTTATAACGCTTCCAAATTAAAAAAAATGTAATTTTGTTTATCGAAAAATCTTCTGCGATGTTGTACATGAGGTCGCCTTGTTCGATGCGTTGAAAGATCACCTTCTTGACTTTTAAACTTAACGATTTTAATTATTTTCCATTCATTCTTAACTAAAACAATATTTAATGACAACAACTACTTAAATCTTACCTTTTTAATGATGTTTGGGATAGGATTCAGAAAAGTTCACTATTTTTTGTCCACCCTTAATTTTTTGTTTCTATATATTGAGTCACGATGACACATTTTAAGTAATTTGTCATTTGGTTATGATAGTAGGTTCAGCAGCTACCAAAACAAACTTTGTTTCATAAGAATCGGATAACTACGACAAAAGTTATGTAGAAAATAAAAAAGTTCACTATTTTTTGACAACGGCTGTAGGTGTAATGGTTACAGTAGTATAAATGGCGGTTTTGTATATCATATAGCTCAAATTTTTGATTAAATTAGTGTATTTCAACTTGATTTAAGTGTTTATTCGAGCTAAAATAGATATGGTAAGAAAACTATGGTAATATCACTTTTTTAGGTACTGGATTGAGGATCTGCTTGGCTATAGGAGAAGTCCACATGTTGGACAGTTTGAGGATGATACAAAATGGATGTGATATTGTTATAGGAACTCAAGGACGGGTTGTTCATTACTTTTTTGGAATTGATAACAAAGGTACTATGGTAAGTTTCTAATTCAGCGTTTCATCTTCGAACGTTAGTTAGTATATATGTTTTTTTTGTATTTGTTTTTGAAATTAAAGTAACCTTTGGTAAAGAAGGCTTTAAAATTGCAAACTATATTATTTTAGGCCCACTTGAACTTTAGAAACTTGAGGTGGTTGGTATTGGATGAAGTAGATCGTGTTTTACAAGATCCCAATTACAACTCAATGTTAAAGAAGTTCACGAAGAAGTTTGTAAGTTTAACTTTGCAACAGGGACGTCACTACAGTTAAATGACAGGGTACAGGAAGGAAGAGGAGAGGGTAGGGGTAAATCACTCAAAAATTTTTTTAATTCCTTAGCCTTCTTCCCTATAGAATTATGTAACATATCTCGTGTACTTCAATATTTTCAGGCCACACTACCAAACCCGGTTCGAACGATTATGTTTTCAGCAACTCTGGACTTGGAAAGCATTGGAAACATTTTAAAGGAAGATCATTACCGAATCATATGTGGAGACAGTACGTCGCCGGTCGATACTATTGTTCAAGCTTTTGTTCAAGTGGTTGGTTTTTTAAATTTATTGGTCTTATAAGTATGACAGGATTGGTTTTCTCATTGAAGTTTTGATTCATTCTGTTTTAGAACACCAAAAAAGGACAACACAAAACCGACTATCTTTTAAGACTAATGCAGCTTCAAGCTTCTCCAGTCAAATCGCCCTCTGGCTCCAAGACTCTTCAAGTCCCAAAGACCATTATCTACCTAAACAAGAAACGTGTAGCCGAATACTTGTGTGTAAGGCTTCTAATGAGTGGATTCAGAGCTCTACCGTTGAGTGGTGACCTTCCAATGCACAGAAGGATATCAGCTGTAGAAAAGATGAAGAATGATGAAATTGACGTCTTAATAGCGACTGATGTGGCATCAAGAGGATTGAACATACCAAACGTGCATCATGTTATCAACTACGACTTACCATTGTACAACTTTTTTGAGTACGTTCATAGGATTGGAAGGTGCGGCAGAATGGGCCATGTTGGACGTGCTACATCGTTCTACGATCCGTTCGTTGATCGGGAAATTTGCTCTTTTTTGAAACAAGTATGTGTTGGGGGTGGTATTTGTAGTGGAGGGTATTTTCTTCAAAAAATTTTTAAGTTTTCACCTTTCTTCTCCTCTTTGAAAAAATATATAGATGTTTTTTGTTATTTTAAAATCGGCAATGAATAAAAGATTAACAATAATGTATTCTTCAGGTATTACTCCAAGTTCACCAACCAGTACCAGATTTTATTGAAAAAGCGGCCAAAGATGTTGACTTGAGTTACATGGGCGAATTATAAGATGAATATATTTCTTTCTGATAACCACAGTCAAGTTATTATAACTCCTTACTCCTACTAATTCAACTTTCTTCTAAGGATACCTTATTTTAACTGTTATCTAGTTATTTTGTTTATTGTTTTTTTGTTGTCATATTTTGTTATTGTTAGCGTTATGTTATTACAGTTCCTTGTTATTTAGTTTTATGTTGTTAACTTGTGTTTTTATGTATGTATTTTGAACTAATGTTTTGAACAATAAAAATATTTTTTTTTATTTTTCAGTTCTATATTTGTTACAGTGACACTCTTTAGTATGACCTCAATAGTGTGAAATCCCTTTTATAATGAAATCTGCTTGACCACCCTTTGTAATATTATAGAACTCCTATCAAAAAGGTACCTGGATAGTGTGACACCCTGGTTATAAGGACAGGTTTGGATCAGTCCCCTGTGTGTCATACTAAAGAGGTTTGACTGTATAGCTATTATCAAATTTAAAACGTTTTAAAAAGTTAATAAAATAGGTTTATTTTTTTAACAGTATGCTAACCAAATAATCGACTAAAAAATCAAGCTTTTCGTTAATAATTCAAATTTCGTACGTCAACGAAAGGTCTAGATCTATAAAACATGACATAAACCTATAAAAGACCTTTTAAACGTAAAATTGCATAATATACTCGCGAGAAGAAACAGACATAGCTAATAAGGGGAAAGGGAAATCTCGGGGAATGCGTTTTCGGGGAGTACATTTTCGGGGAGGAAGTTTCGGGGAATGGTATTTTCGGGGAATGTAATTTCGGGGAATAATATTTTCGGGGAGTAAACTTTTCGGGGAAAATTTTTTAAAAAATTTATAATATTTTGATATAGTTGTGAATGACTAAAAATAATTTGATTATATTAATTATATTATTAATATATAATGTATAACTAATATTCAAACTAAATAATTTAGTTCAATTGGAAGACTAAATCACATATTCCTTTTTACCCTTACTGAATCACATACTGACCGAATCACATGTGCCTTTATTATCATGAACGTGACATCGTGCCGTGAACGTTGACACTTTTGTGTATAGGTTTAATGTAAGGTCACATGATAAGTAGAGTACAGTGAAAGTTATCGTACTGCGCCGTGAACGTTATAATGTTACTGTTTTTGTAATGGTTTCGTAAAAATATCAGAGAGTAAATGTAAGATATCGTTATCATTGTACTTGAAAAACATAAAAATTAGAACGTTCACGGAACGGTACAATAACTTTCACGGTACTCTACTTATCATGTGACCTTACATTAAACCTATACACAAAAGTGTCAACGTTCACGGCACGATGTCACGTTCATGATAATAAAGGCACATGTGATTCGGTCAGTATGTGATTCAGTAAGGGTAAAAAGGAATATGTGATTTAGTCTTCCAATTGAACTAAATTATTTAGTTTGAATATTAGTTATACATTATATATTAATAATATAATTAATATAATCAAATTATTTTTAGTCATTCACAACTATATCAAAATATTATAAATTTTTTTAAAAATTTTCCCCGAAAAGTTCACTCCCCGAAAATATTATTCCCCGAAATTACATTCCCCGAAAATACCATTCCCCGAAACTTCCTCCCCGAAAATGTACTCCCCGAAAACGCATTCCCCGAGATTTCACTAACCCGCTAATAAGATACTACAAAAAAGACAGAGACGTAAAAGAAACATTAAAAAAATGTGCACAACAATAATTTGTGCGGTACCAACTTTATATAAATCTGACCAACATCAATATATTCGCCATTAAATAAAATCGTTTACATCAACCGGTTTTTTGTTAATTTTTCGCTATAATGTAAGTTGTTGTTGTGCGTTAATGTTAGTTAGGAAATAAATAACACCGTTTTTTTGTGTATTTGACAAATATTGTAATTAAAAATAATGATTACAATTTATTAAACAGTAGAATCGCCTTTTAAATAGTATTGTTTTTAGTAAAAATGTCAAACGACTGTGCCCCCGCTCTCCCACCAGCTGGTTCGGCCATCCTCAGAACCAACTTTATGGCAGCACAAAGGGCTAGATTGGACTCCAGCCCAATCATTGCAAATGTAGCGGGCTTAGCAAGGCTTTTCGCCCCGGAAAAGCCGCAGAAGCCAACGCCAATGTCTGCCGGCAAGGACGCTAGATGGCTGGACGAGGACGAAGGGCATTATAAGGTCGAGGAAAAATCGGCCATGCCGTCCACTAGTGGCACAAACAGTGAAATAGAAGAAGAAGACGAAGCTAAAGAAGAAGAACAAAGGGCTAAAGAAGGCGAGAACAAAGAATCGATTGAAGAAGAGACAGCCGGTTGCTCGGCCGAAGCCTCAGAAACAAAGGCTGCCAAACGGCCTCACGAAGAGGACTTAAAAGCTGATCAAAAAATGAGAAAAAGGGCAAAGCAAATCAGATTAAAAGAATGCGATCAGCCCAAGGATGAAGAAGAACGGTGGAAGCGGCTCTGCATGCTGTTCCAAGGGCGAAGAACTATTCATCCCAAGAGGATCAACAAGTTCTTAACTGAATCTGCAGCAACAGAAGAAGAAAAATAGACTAATATGGTGATTTCTTAAAAATATGTACAATGTATCACTAGTATTTAAAATGACCTATATTTAATAAATTATTAATTAATTCAACTATCAATATTTAATAAATCATCCCATGAAGATAAAGGCATTCAGAGCTTTACTTTACTAATCATCGAGAGTTTGAAAATTAACAGTTTATTCAATTTGTTTAATAAAACAGATTTGAAGGTACTCCTTTATGCCAGTTTTGGTGCAGTGATCTCCAAATGCAGTCGGGACAATTTTAAAAGAGTACGGTTAAAATCAGTAGTCATAAGTTTAATATAATGTAATAAAATAACCATATTGCTATCTTTTTTGAATTATATAGCTGATCAATATCAAAACACCTCATGTTAGCCCCGTTCTATCAAGTTATCGTTCATTTGAATCCCGTTTTACAAAAAACTTCGATAAAAACCATTTCTTTAAATTCGTAAGATACTGATTGTTACCGTACTCTTCGTCCGATATCTACCAATCTTCTTGAATACCCAGCACATCTTCTTCATCATCACCAAAACCATCGATTTCTTTCATTTCTGGCAACAGTGTTTCATACTCAAGTCTTTCTTGCTCTTCTAGTTCAAGTCTTTGTTGCTCTTCTAGTTCAAGTCTTTGTTGCTCTTCTAGTTCAAGTCGCTGTTGTTCTTCTAGTTCATGTCTTTGTTGTTCTTCTAGCTGAAGTCTCTGTTGCTCCTCTAATCGTTCACATTCCTTTCCAAGTTCATCCAATTTATTTTGAAGATGATTAGTAAATTCAAGTTCCGAATCGTACCTGTAAGCGGCTACAACGTGACCATAGTCGATGTAATGGTAAGTCAACAGCGTTTTTCGAAGATCCTGGTTATGACCTATCTCTTTGACTTTGTCATCCATTACTGAATCTATCCAGTCTTGTAGGTTTTTATTCTGAAATTTAAAAAATAAATTTACTAATGAGAATATTGTATAAAATAAATTTTAAAAAAATCAAAAAGTGACTTTCCTCGACTATAAATTCTTTGAAAAACCTTTCATGAGAACTCAGGCTTGTGTTGTTTTCGGAAATCCGCGATTTATCAAAAGTAGTCTTGGTAAAGAGAGCCAAGAACTGTCGTATGTACTTATAGCTAAAAATTTTTAAAATTATAAAAGTTAATTAAACAAATAAAAACTTAAATTTATATAACTTTTTTTAATTTTATGTATTTTTTGCAAAAAATGGCGCCAGAAAAGGCTTTGAAACTGTATCTTTACCGAAATACCCTCGTATCTTCCCAAGTTTAAACAGAAAAATAGCAAAAATATACCCATTAAACGACCGTTTATTATTGCCAGACATTTCGGTAAGAAAATGGATTAAAAATGACAGTTAAAGCTTTAATTTTCATTTTGTTCAATCAAAAATTAGCCGAATGAACTTCGAATATTAAAATTTATTCAATTCGCGGGTCTTTCGGGCGCGAGCTGATCGAAGAAATCGAATTTTTTGTTTTTTCTTTGATTTTTCGCGCAAGTCGGTGTCATTTACATCATAAATGTTTTGCTAGCAACATTGTTATGAATTCAAACAAATTCCTGGATCGTCTTACTAGTTACAGCAATTTTGAAATACGTGTTCCTCGAATTCCTGTAAAAATGGTAAGTTAATATGGTTCGACCGATGTTTAGTCGGGATTTTTCTGTTTTTTTTTGAGATGTGGATTGTGTTTCTTGAAGATAAAATGCTGGATTTAGTTTATATTTGTAATACGGATAGCTTTAAGTGTTTGAAGTTGATCGACAGAGTTTTGTGGTTGATTTACGTGTGGCGTTTGTGATTTAATATTGTTTTAGACGTTTAGGTAGTTTTCACTTTTAAAAACTTAAAAAGGAAGGAAAATTTTATTTAAATTTTGACTTTGTTTTAGATAATAGGTAATCGAATCAGAGTCGAGCATTATTTTATGGTCTTACCTGAAGATTCAGCTGAAGATTCAGCTGAAGAAGCTATACCTCAAAAAGCGACAGCAACAAGACAACCAATTCCTAGGTTAAGTAAAGTAAAATCAAAATTTGATGAAAATCGTGCTGTAAAATCAGAACCTGATGCAAAAGAGCCAGTATCTACTGCTGGTGAGCCAGAAGTTGAGATAGAAGGTGCAGAACGTGAAGCGGAAGAAAGTGAGGATGACGAAAAATTTGACCCGCGAGGATTACATCACGTTACAAGCTATCCAGAACGCGAGTATGATGTTGAGAAGGTTTTGACAATGCAACATTATAATGGAAGAACGTGGTACTTGGTGAAATGGAGTGGATATCCGTATAATATGGCAAGCTGGTCAACTATAACTGAGATTGGAGCTGATAGTTATGTTGTAAGGGTTTTTTGTTGAGAGCTAGTATTGTATAGCATTTTTGAAAGCTATGTGCCTGTTTTTGAATTAAGGATGCTAGTTTTGATATAAAAAAGCTTGAATTTATCATTTTTCAATGTTTAAATATCAAAAATCTTTTTTTAAATATTTTTTAGAATGGCTTATGTTACAATTATAACTTTACAGTTTTAGTTGGAAATGTTTCAACGCCGTCTGGTCATATGTAAAGCAATATTCCACATGGCAATGGACGAACAAGAACGACGAAAAGAGTTTATAAAAGAAAAGAAGATTTCGATACGTCGGGCAACTGCAAATGAGAGATATCTTTGTTATCAAGCACCCTACTTTCCTCTAATTAACCATCCTCAAATCAACTACGTTGCCTTGTACGCCTGTCATCAATGGGAGAACGAAATGAACGTTCAGAATATTGCTCATGGTATTTCTCCCGTCTACGTTGAGAACTGGGTGGACTTTGAAGCAAAACCTCCGAATTTCACGTTTACATGGAAGAGTATATATCATGTTAGCTCGGAGAAGGTGATTGGAGCTGGACAATTGAATCCGGCGTTCTTTTCTTGCACTCAGAGGAAACATTGTTGTAAAAACTTTCTGGAACGTCAAAGAGTTATTCATCCGGCGTTCTATGAAGACACGCTTTACGAATGTAGCGAAATGTGCAAATGTGGTCCATCATGTAGAAATCGAGAAACTCAGGTGGAGTTTTTAATTTTTTTGATATTATAGTAGATTAGATTACATTTCTCGAAATTGTGCTAAAATTGTAGTAGTTTATAAGATTTTTTTGATGCTTAAAGACTAATATAAAGTATCATAATCAATTGAATTACGTAACTTTAGAAAGGCCGCCAAGTTCCGTTGGTAATATTCAGAACCGTCGAAAGTGGCTGGAGTGTTCGTGCAGCTGTCGATATGCCTCGAGGAACGTTTGTAGCTGAATATTTGGGTGAGATTATTACTCCAGAAGAGATGAGACGTCGCAAGTCTCATCGTTACATGTTCGACATTTACTTTGAAGATGGCGTGACACGAGCCAAGAAGAGAGAAGCAGTCGAAGAAGTTATGGACCAAGCGAGAGCTGGAGAAGAAGAAGACGATGATGGTGAAAGTGACTTGGTCATAGGGGATGAAAATATCGAAATGACGGATTTGGGCAGTGTTACAGGTTCTGAGGAAGGTAAGGGTTTTGAAATTTAAAAAAATTGATTAATTTTAAATATTGAGGAAAAGTGAATTTTTTGTTTTAATTGGCAATGTTGGTACTTTAAATTAAAAAAAAATTTATTTTTCAGACTTGGCCGATGAACAGGGAGGCATAAAGTCGCGTATTCACAAAATAAAACTGCAAAAGGATCAATTTCAGTTCTACGGAGGCCGATCCGAATCTACCGATTCACCTGATCTTCCCGACATTATCGAACTCTCATCAAATGATTCAGGAGACTCAGATGGCACTATTAACATTGGGACCACAAGTGAAGGTTCCTCTGATGAGGATGAAGGTGATAATGTTGATGCTGTTAATGAAAATGGTGATTTCTTATCGACAACAGACGACTCCCTTGATATCATAGAAATGCCATCACCTGACAGTATCGACCTTATGTGCACGAGCAAAGAAATACAGAAAAGCAACATTGAGCTGCCGGAGGTTGATGCCATCACCGAAGGGATTCAGAGAATCTCACACAGAAGTCCATTTAAACGTCGGAGGTTGAGCAGTTCAACATCCATGAAACATACACCAACCAAAGGCACATTGAGTATGTCAGGAGCGAGGAACAGAGAAGACGGTGATACACCAAATACCAAAGGAGATCACACCTATAAATGTAGGTTTTCATTGATTATGTAGATTAAGACTATAAAATAAGTATAATTCTTTACTTTTAAGACATTGCAATGCATTGTTTAAAATATGCTTACTATAGAGTTTGCTTCATGATTTTAGGTAACAATGTTGCTGATCCAGACTTATGTATCGACGCTGAACGGATAGGTAATGAAGCTCGGTTCTTCAACAACTCCTGCGATCCAAACATGGTTGCCTACAAGGTTTACAGTAACCCATTCGACTTCAGACTGTATAGAATTTGTTTGTTCACGTCGAGGGACGTCAAGCGAGGTAAGGACATAGTCAATGGCATGTTATAACTAATTTTTTGGTTGTTTATATTGATTGCAATCATGATTTGATTATTGCTATAGGTTTTTCTGACACGGGTCGGCATGCCATTTCTTTTTTATCTTTCATATACTTAGCGTATGTCTTATTGACATAATTATGACATTTTTTTCAGGAGAGGAATTAACCTTCAGCTACTATGTGGGCAAACTTGACCAACTCCAAAACGCCACCTGGACCGACCATTGCCTCTGTATGTATAAGGATTGTATCGGCCAAATCGGGTAGATTAATTTACTTTTATTAAGTAGTATAAATATGGGCTTCCACTTTAATTTGTAAGTGTATTTTTTGCATTCTATGGTATGCACTTTAAATGCTCTGCTTTGTTTTTTTTCTATACAACGATGCAGAAAATTTAAAGGGTTAATATAAAAGTTGCTTCCTGAAGTGGAAACCCGTATTTAGACAATTTGATATATTTTTATCGTTATCCATTATGTTATTATTGTTAAATTTTTTCGTTTCAATGTTTTTCATTTTCCAACAGATACTAACCGTCAATATTATTGTGAAGACGAAAACTATATTGTATTATGGTATTATTGTCAAATAAACGATATTTTAAGATGACTTAGAGTTTAAAGGTTTCTACATATTTCTTTTTAACGTAATTTTAAGTACAGTAATATAAATTGGGGAAACAAATTTGTTTTAATATTCAGAAATTTTTCAAAAAGACTTGTCGTCGAGTTTATCTACTCGTTCAAAAGCGACAATAATTCTTAAGGTTTTTTTTAAATATTACATTTAAAACTGGAAAAGGAAAGTTAAAAAGCCAAAGCCAACCTAAATTATCACATTTATTTGTAAGGCTTTTAAATGCAAAAGCATTTGATATTAAAATATTATAGTAGAACTAATATAGTTAGTTTCATCAACGAGGTTACAAAATACCGGAACGATCTAGGACGACGAGAGGCTCATGCTTTTACTTCGGCTGTGATTTGTTGAGATTCTTCTGTGTTTGCGCATTCTAAAATACGGTTTTTCGTGACGTTAAGGTAGATTTTAATCCTTTTTAGCATTTTTAATAACTCTAATACTATCTAAAAAATATTTTCTTCTCAACTTTCAATAAAAAAGGTTCTTTATATTACACCAAAGGCTTCTAAAATACAGAATTACTGTGATATTTACACAATATGATTAACAAAAACTTGTCAAATGTTTCGCTAATTCAGAGAAAGATTTTAAAGCTTTACTCCGCCTTCATATATAGTTTACCTTTCTTTTCTCCGTTCTCCAGGGCTTTCGCGTTAATGTTTTCATGAATGTGAGTGAAGATTTGGGACGGCACTTCCATTGTCTGATCGTCCCACAGAACGATATCATAGGAGTCGAAATATTTTGGGTAAAGCGAGTCAAAGTTAAAGTTGAGGAACCCGATTCTGAGGGCAACACCTTCTCTTTCCACCCCTACATCCATGTGAAGATCGCCGAGGGAATCTCCTAGTAGGAGGACGTTGGTTCTTGAGGCAATGGAGTGGAAGAACGGGCGTTCTTGGCCTACGACTGACGCGTTCTTATTGAAGGTGTGAATTAGGGGTTCGGAAAAGGCCTTGCACTTGTTCTGTAAGAAAATTTGGTAAGTTATGATTCAAAAAATTGTATTTTTAGAGGTTTTTGTGAACAACCTAACATAAGATGCTAATTTTAAAAAAATACTAATAATCAAAATTAGCTGACCAACAAAGCCTTAAATTTAAAAGTGTTATCTAACTTCCTTTACCAAACTTGTTTTTCTTCTACAAATTTTTAAAAAAATTACCTCTTCATCAAAGTACATCATGTTGGATATGAGATGTAGGTTTTCAGGTACTTGGTGGATTTTCTGATCCAAGAAGATTTCGATCACATTCCCGATTCCAGCGCTGAACAGCACGAGAGGGACTTGATGTGAACATACACACTTTAGGAAATCGGCAGCTCCATCTCTGAACTCAACTTTAGACTCACTGACCGCTTCGGTAATAGTTTTGAGATCGAATTTGTGGTCGATTATGTATTGATGAGATTCTTTCCACCTGGAATTGAAAAAATGTCATCAGATTAGGTATTTTTAGGTATAAAACGTGCTTTAATAATGCGTTGAACATACGTTTTTAATAATTCCTTAAAAAATACTGTTTCAATTACAACTTCATTCAAAAAATAAAAAAAAATTAGAATGTTACTACAAACGATCGTACAGATTAGGCCTATAAAGAAGCCGGGCTGCCCCCTTTCATATCTAATACAGATACCAAAACGTCGTAGAGACAGTCTTCCAATCAAAATTCTTACCACTGTTCCATGTAGGGGGTTTTTTCTTCAATTGACATAGCAGGATCGAATTCAATCTTCAGATATTTAGTTTTCAAGCGGTCAAACTCCTGAACCAGTTCTTCGCTGACGTGCTTGGCAGCAGCTTCAAATACACCGTGAGTGGTCCAGCACTTTCCGCCTTTTCCATCGTGGAAACGACTCAGCGTATAATCAAAGTCTGAGATTACCTAAACATTAATATATTATAAAATGGCAAATATTATGTTAAGAATCACTTCTCTAAAAAATGCATTTTACAATCTTAACAACAAACTAAAAAATTAGCCCTAAATAAGAACAGAAATTAACGTTTAGTACCATACATAATACGATAATCTAATCATAAAACGTTCCCAATACTAGTATACCCCCAAAAAAACAAAAAACCTTACTAGTAGCTTTTCGAACCCGTCAGCGATGATTTTATTCAGTTTTTGGCTGACTTTGGCCGGGTCTTTAATCCTGACTTTTGGGTTTTCGGCCAGTTTGGCCATAATGCATTGTACTTCTTGTGCCGTCTTCTGCGCCATTATTTCTTCTTCCGTCAACAACCGTGTGCCAGACACTAAAATACTTTTTCTGTTAAGTTTAAAAAAGGTTGACATTTTAAAACGGAACGCAACAAAAACAAGCAAAAACAAAAACAAACGATCAAAATCACACAAATGAATAAAACAATATGGTTAAAGGAATGGTTAAATATAATCATTTGGTTAACAGTAAGGTGGACTTTATAGAAATCTGATTATATTGAGTTAGAGTTAACATAAACCAATTATTCAAAGTTACAGAAAGTTTCATTAAAAAATTCCCAAAAATTCAAAATTTTCTTATCACAAAAGCCCCTGCCAACCAAAAAAACCACACCATTTCTCACAATTTATACCCAAATCAGCCACCCTGACTGGTCAGACAAGTACAACCACCTAATTGTACGCATTTTAAGCCGTCGATAAGCTTCTAATTCAATTACTGCACTTGTTATCACTACCAGACCACATTTCGTTGATAAGTCGGGTTTTCATCATCGTCTGCATAAATCAATGATAATGTCCGAGAAATGTTATCAAATGGAAAAGGACTAGACATTAAGCAAACACAAGAAAATTGGCGGGATTAAATTGAAATTACAAAAGCAAACACATTCCCAAGGAGATTACCACAGAGTAAACTTGAGTGATTTAACAGCTTTAAAGTGCAATAAAGCGAAAAGTACTAACTTAAGGTTGTAAAGTTGAAACAGGAAATTTGCATTGCAATTTAAAAAAAAAGTAAAGTGATAACATTGTGTTAGAAAGAAAAGATTACAATTGACTTTTAAGCAGCTTAACGCAAGGTTTTAGATAAGACCCTCACGTTAAATAGTCTGTAAAAATTTTAAAAAATTTCTTAAAATTGTAAAACACTGTTAAACACGTAAGACAGTATATTTTAATTTAAACCAAACATAAAAAGGATAAATTTAAATGCAAAATAAAAAAGGTAGAATAATTTTGAGTATAAAAAGTTTAAAGAGCTCGTAAAACGAGCTCTGGACCATTCCTATTGCTAAAGTATCTTTGCTCATTTTCATTTTTTGCAATAAACATTTTTTCGCTTGTTAAAATCTCTCGTGTTATACTTGATCCCACCCTTACCGTTTTCAAGCTTAAAAGTGAAAATAAAGTAAGTTATTACCTTAAAATTTGTTTTATAAAACCAGATTAATTTTAAACTTGGTAATGGCTATTTCTACTACGCAAAATATGATAATTAGCATTCCTCACTCCATAAAACCTCGAATTCACACCTAAAACCACAAAAACTTGAACAAAACGCACACTACCTGTGAAAGAACGTTGCGGATTAAAACTGGGACCATTCACACGCAAATGCCGTTGGCTACACACCACTGCAACATGGTTTTTTAGACGACAAACGCCGAAAACCCGAGTTTGAAGCGCCACGATGAATCAACCTAAAGGTGAATAATGATTCGGTGTCTTAAAATGTTAATTTACATTTATAAAACACCACTTAAAAATATAGTTCACAGAAAATCGAGAAAATAGCGGAGAATGCGGTATAAATCGAATTTCTCGTGGTTAATATCCGAAAGATTTTGAAAAAAGGGCAATATTTTCAAAATATGAAAGATTTTTCGTCTGAAAAGTATAAAACAACAAAAGACAAACGATTCCAGTTGTAAATACGTATTCTGCACCCAACAGCTATCGAGTTTTGCTGAATTGACAGTTGGTTCCGCAAAAAAATTTACAAAATATCGAAAAAAGAGTCATGTTATACGATGAAAGTTATTTTTTGTCGAAGAAAAAGTTGAAAATTGAACAACTTGGGTTTTGTGAGTTTCAAAATTGAGTTGAAATGAACATTCTTCACCTATTTTCTAGCCATACTGTGTGTAAGAAGCTATATTATTCGTAAGTTTTCGACTAAAATTCGACCATTTTTATTCACCATCAGAGCAAGTTCAACGGCTGTGCCCAACGTGAGTATTTTATCCTTTCCAAAATAAAAAATCCTAAAAAATAAATCTTAATGTGTTATATGAATTTTATTTACACACACGTATAAAAACGGGTTTAGTGGGAATTATCATTCGAAATGACGTTTAGGATGTAATGAACAATATAACAAGTGTTAAAAAACGTAAAATAATATCTGTGAAGAAATACAATGTTTAATATATAAATATTTATTATAGACCGTTAGTTTGACAATTGTTTCAAATAGTTAATATTCTAAAAATGGAATAGACTAGGCTTCTACCGAGTCTTTTCTCAAGGTTTCAGCTCATGGTTAATATAAAGTGTAAATGTTCCTAATATAGTAAAATTGTAAAAAATGAAAGTGTAAATCTCCGGGAAAAGCTAAAAACCCTAGTGGATCATTTTTCCCTATAAAGTGGTAATAACCCTGCCCGGCCTTGCCCAAGTGCAAACAAAACCCTCTTGGCAGGCGGTAACCAGACAATCGGGTCGGAAATACAGTACGGTGAGACGTTCGGTTGAGATCTTTTTACAGACTAAAGGTTCGATGACTGGCACCGCATCCATTCGAGGACACTGTGGGGTGCCAAAGAGTTGGATCGCTGGGTCAATGGCTGGTGCATCGATTGGAGATAAGGTTGGGCCATTGGATTGTGTGGAAAGGGTTGAACTTGGCCTGGAGCTTCTTGTGCTTCTGAAAAGTGATTTAATATGTATAAAATCGCTGATCTTACAATCATCAAATGTTAACCATGAACCAGCTAATTGATAAGCATAATTTGACTAACAGTTTATTCATATTCAAGTCCATAACTACACCCTCCACCTCAATCTTCAAAAACCCACCTTTCAGACGAATTATTGTGTCGATTGCCAAAGCTCAACACCCTTTTGTGCAGAAACCTTCGAGGTTTGCTAGCCCTTGTTTCCTTCGCCTCCTTCCCTCCAGACGAAGTTGTTGAAGGTTCTTCGTTAGCAAAAGCCATTACTGGACTCTCATAAGTCCCTCGAGCATCTGTTGACCTTGTAGCCACATCTGTGAGGTTATTGATCAACGTTCCACTAACCGATGTTGTTGTAGTTGCCATAGACGAGATCATTTCCTTTTGTCCAGCATCTTTGGCCTGATATCGTAGTATCTCCGTTCCCACATCCCACAGACATAACTGGGTGTCATGTGAGACTGTGCCGATACGGTAGAATATACTTTCATCATCATGTGGATGTCCATTCTGAGCTAAACTTTCTTCGGATTTACACATTGAGCTTGTTGGCTTCATTACTAGAGAGCCCAGCCTATTACGAAGCTTTTCTTCTTGAACAGTATTAGGTATTCGATTTCCGTTTTCTTGAGGTTCTCCGTTTTGTGGTCGGAAATCTAAAATTTTATGAAATTTCAATTTTAATCTTTAAAATTAAAAGCTTTTCAAAATTCGAGTGATTTTTATTTTTATGCTCAAGGTATTACTCTTTTACTTTTACTTGCCAATTTTATAACCTAAACTTACGTCTGGTAACTTCCGGTGTAACCAACGTTTTCAAGTCTTCCGTACTAGAAGCCGACCCTACATTAATTTGGTCATTCAGTGGTTTTCCATTGAAGAATCCATTACTTTGTCCGTTGTATTTGTTGTTAATATAAGGGTCAAATGCAACTTGAGATATCCAACTTTTGTGGCCTTGTCCTCGACATAAAACTCTGTTTTCGGCCAATGAAAACACTGTTAGCAAATCATCCTCTCCTCCTGTCGCTATCAACTTTTGGTCTGGCGACCATGACAGAGACAGTAGTCCACCAAAGTAAGACCGCATTTGACAAAGAAGCTCCATTTGGGAAAAGCGGAATATCCTCATGAAGCCGTCCTAAAAAAGATAGTTTATATATTTTTAATTAAAAATATCACGTCAAATTTCTCGGTATTACCAATACTATAATATAATATTTATGATTTATTTCAAGATCTTACCTGACCAACAACAGCGAATAAGTCAGTAGAATGTGGAGCAAACTCAAATTGATTTATAGCACCTTTACCTATTTGAATCCGTTTCACTGGATTTTTGTTTGGTCTATTCTTCATCGTATATACCGTGGCATGATCACTCTAAAAACAAAAATTAATTTTTAAAAACATAAAGCAATATATCAATAAATTTTACTTAGAAATCACAAAAAACTATAAAATTTAACAAACTATGTAATGTCTTTAATACCTGTCTTCTTACTAAATTTTAAAAAATCCTTGTTTAATTTCTTTTTAATTAATTACCTGTTTAACAATGTTATACATAGGAGCAACACTACTCGTCGGGTATTCCTCATTGTATACGTACAAGTATCCGCTTTGATGTGAAGCCACAAACTGTTGAGGGTATCCAGGAATCCATTTGATACAAGTGACAGCCGATTTTTCAATTAGTCTTTCCTCATTGTATAGTTTACTGGTCGGATACTCTTTTTGAAATGGATCAACCAGCTGAATTTGACCAGCACTAAAACCGACTACAAGATGACACCGGGTTGAGGTTAGAGTTTCTTGATTAAAATCATGACACGTCGGAAACGTTCCCTTATATATTCGCTTGTCCAACGGTTTTGACCAGTCTAACGTGCCACTGAGGTTTCTGAAACATTACTTTAGAAAAAAATATTGAGCTTATCAAGCCTCACTATCAGTATGATAACATATATATATATAAGTCTAGTACTCTATGCGGTATATCTTTCGTTTGTCAAACCTTTTTGTTGTATAAAGGTCTTACCTAAAACTTAAAACGCAAACATTAAAACACCTACTCAAAATCATAAACAAAAAGCTCTCGTCCGATGTTGAAAGCAATCCTTTCAACTACATGAGATTCGTCATCTGGAATACTAGCACATTCACCTTGAATACTGGTTTCTGCCTGTTCGATTGGAATGGATTGTGGTACTCGAATGAAAGATACTCGTACTGGAGCGTTGCATCCCGTATTCCCGTTTTGAAGCTGAAAAACAACTTGTAAAGCATCAAATTTAGTTTTATTTATCTTAAAACAAGTAAAACGAACGAAAAATTCATGTTTAGTTCAACGAAACCTCTTAGATTTATAATATCCATACCTACCTGTGTCATGTTTACCCTATTTTTAGCCGGTTGATCGGCCACTGTCATCTGTCGATACGTCCCTTCCCGTGTCGTAAAATGAGTCTTGATTAAGTCCTTTTGACCAGAAACTATAGTAGTTTCGAGCACCGGTGTTGCGTGATTCAAAAGATTCTGCGACGACGAACCTGACAATGGAGATGGACTGGCTACGCTCAACGGCGACACGGATGAACCAGAAAACAAAGCCGTCGACTGTGGGCTCAACGAAGACGTTGCCGCACCGTACACGCCAACACCTGCGCGCATTCTCCGGCTTCACCAGCCCTGAAGAGAAATATTATCCATCACGTTATAATTTGAAAGATTTAATAATGAAAATGAATTCTATAGAAACCCTGTTTTTTTTCAGTTATGTACCTAAACTCCTGGCTTTTTAAAATGCGTAAAATATTGGATTCGATAAGCTGTTTATCAATTTACAATACTTTAAGAACTTAAACCCACACCTAAAGCATATTCATCAATAAAGCTTTTAAAAAATTTTACATTCTCCAAAAACACTACCTCACATTCAAAAAAAAACTCCTTCAACTATTCAATAACCTAAACTTCAATAACCAAACAAAATACACTTACCGGGCTTTAGTTTTCGCCGCAGATTCGACGAAAACTTGGAACTACGGCCAGCTTAATCCCTTTAATGTTAGAACTATCAAAAATAATGTGTTTTGCTCCGGAAGATAGTTTAATTATAATATTTAGCGAGTTATTGTAGTAGCCGGAAGCTGGGATGAAAGAAGGAGCTTAACTTTGCTTTTTTTTAGCCGAAAATTTACAAAAATTTGAGAAAATGCGTCATGGTAACGTCGTTTTTCGTAAAAATTTTAGTTTTTATATTATTTTCCAAAAGCTATAATATTTTAACAATTACAGTAAAAATATATCTTTGCTTCCATTTTAAAAAACATTGTAAAATTGGCGTTAGATAGGTATGTTATGACAGATTTTTTGGACGAATTTTCCTTTTTATTTGTAAAATCGATGACCAGCAAGCTGCGTCCACAATAACCAATTTATTTTTTGTAAAAATTATAAAACTACTATCTTTACAACTTTTTAGTTACAGTTCAATGTATAGCTCTTCAAAATATTTAATTGCAGTGGCTATTTTATCCGATAAGCTGTAAAAAACTGCGCGATTCACCTATTTTTTGGGGGTTTTCATTTTTCCTTGTAGATTTATTTACGTTTTTGTTTAGAAAAATTGTAAATTTTTTGTGAAACGAATTTACTCTATTTTTTATTGACCTGTTTGATTAAGTAGTGCAGGCAGTTTTTTATGGGCAGTATAGATATTAATTTGTTTAATTTTGTAAGTCTTAGTCTCAAAATGACAACACGATTGGCAGAACCATTGGAAACACCCGAAATTGTTGAGAAACGACAGAAAACTGAAGAATCAGAGAATTCAAAGTCTTATGGAGCAGATCAGCAAGGGACCTCAAAAGGAAATTCTCCAGATGAGAAAACAGTGGAAGCAGATCCAGATGATGGATTCGTTTCAAAGCTGGCCGAGTACGAGGAAATGTTTAAAGACAGGTAATTCTTACTGAATGGGTACCATAAACGTATGGTTCTTGTAGAAGGGAGGTGAACTTACTGACCGAAATTTTATGCAAAAATTTGATATTGTAACCTCTTTTTTGGATTATGATTTAAATTTTCAAATTTTAGATACACGGAAAACGACCCAGACTACTTATACCGGGTAAATCAGCAGTTGGAACCCATAGTAATGCCAAATTGGAACCCACCAAGGCAATTCTACCGCCGAAACGGAAACAACTGGAGAGGGAATGGTAAATTTTTATTTTTTAATTTAATTTTTAGGGTTTATATCGCATCTTTTGTTATACATTCGAAAACAAGATATATTCTCTGTACATATGTTGCTTTTTGTTTTTTGAAGTAATGCTTGTTTTTCTTAGGCAATCCCCGAGGCGGTGGTAGAGACAATTACCAACGGAATTGGGACCAGAACCGAGGTAACCATTCAGGGCGCGGGTATGGTCGGGATTTTCACGACAGGAGGCGGTAAATTATTAAATGACAACATTTACTTGATAATCTCACTCAATTGTTAACAATAATATTTGTTGGTGAATTTAAACGCATTAAAATGTTATTTTAACACGAGCTATACCTCACTTTTAAGCTTTAGGATTTTAAAAATGCCGGCAAAATGCACTATTATTTTCTTTTTAATAACTAAATATAGGTTCAGACAGGGACGTCGCTACGGTTTTTTCTCTGGGGGGGGGGAGGTCGAAAAATTTTTTTTTGGTCCACAGGTTTTTTTTCGTTTTTCCGCGTACAGGTACCTACCTGTGGATTTTTTTTCGGATAATTTATTTTTGAACAAAAAAGTAAAGAAATGACAACCAGGTCACACTATCGTTCACCAATAGTGCAACTAATTCAAAAATTACATTAACAATAAAAAACAAAAATAGTTGAGGCAGCTATAGCAAAAGCTAACACTGTCTTAACCACAACTACGGTTTAACATGGTAATGTAATAATTAAGATTTACTGAAAAACTCCGAAAACATTAGCTTAACAGTATCATAACAATGTTCAACAACTTTACAATGGGGTTTCGCGTTCAGTTGGAACCTGGGCCGATTGTCCGGCCGACTCTGAGATGAACAACTTAGAGATGGTTTCAGCCGTCGTCTTGGCTGTGTAGTTTGCGTAGGCATCGGTGTCGGCGGCGTTCAAGAACAACTCCAACATACCGTTCTTGGTCTGTAGTTGGGGTTGTTTTTGTTGACGTTTAAGGTCTTCGACTGACAAACGAGGTTCACCACGAGCTGCTCGGGCTTCGTTTTCAATTTGGCGCTTCTAAATTTAAAGATTAAAGTTTTGGCGCCTTTTTAAAAATGAGTGAAATACCTCAATATTATTCAAGGAAATCATATACTTATGCTCTTTTCTATCCCAAACCTTAATTGACATCTAAAACCATAAAAATAATATAGACTTCAAATTTACCTGAATAAGCGAGTTCAATACGGCGTCGTAACGTTGTTTCTCCAAGGTGTACTTGTTGTAAGCAGTGATAGACTTGTTCAACTCCTCGACATTACTAACCATAGCTCTCAAAGTCTTCTCCAGACTTCCTCTAGTTCCCAATTCAAGGTGAGGAGCTGATTTCTTTGGATGGATAAGCTTAAGTTCGGCTAACATAACATTCATCAAATGCGAGTTCTTGATGAAGATTGGGAGTTCTTCCAGCAGGTTCGAGTACGTTACTCCGGAATTCTTCAAACTAAAAATTAAAAGGTAACTTGTGTCTAAACTAATATTTTAAACTGATAATTACCATAATATAGGTAGAATACTGCAACATGAGACATCATAGCAATAAATAAGATGTTATCAATAATATTACTTACGCTTCAGGCGAGAAATCAGTGTTTTGATAAAGGTCGAAAGCTTTTGGTGTTAATCTCAAAGCACGAATGGCCAATCGTCCTTGGCGTGTTGATACTGGGTCTAAAATAAGGTAAATTACATTATGATAGCGATAAAGTATAATTTAAAAAGAAAGGACCTAGTATAAGGTCAAACGTACCATAAACTAGAATAACGCCATCGAACAAACTGTCTTGGTAATCAAACAAACTCTCGACCATCTCTTGACTATAACAAGCCCCAAACAAATGAGACTGGTAGAAGCCGACAAGTTCGTAATCAATGTTCATCCGTCTAAAACATTCATTGTGATCATAATATTAGTAAAAAACGCTATAATAAGAAGATCAGCAAAACATCAATACATTTTTTTACCCTAAAACATGTAAAACAAGATAACTGTTACCTAAATCTCCTCAACATGTCCATAATCTCGTTTTGTTTGTCCTCAACACTGTGCGAGTTGGGTTGACCATTATCATCAGCATCCATCAAGAGCTCGGGACGTGGAGTGGGGAAGCAGTTCGTGATTTCAAGTCTTCTGTCTTCAGCAGAGATCAAACCGGTCAAAATACCTTGACAAGCTTCTCCTGCCACTTCAGACATGCCTGAGTAGAATTCCGAATCCACATGCTTCACGAGCTTCATAACAACCTAAATATTGAACATAAAAAGCAATAAAGATAATAAACTTACCAAACTGTCGATTTGAACAACATCAACTTGAGGTTCATGTAAGGGCATAACTTCTGGAGGTGGAGCAGCCTAAAATTGATGTAAATACTTTTTTTGTCAAAAGATTACAAGAAAAATATCTAAATTGTTAAAGAAACATCCGCAAAATACATAAAAAAAGAAGTTCTAAAAAAAGTTATGCATCACTTTTGGGCATAAGGTTAAAACTACGCCAAGGAAAACCACAATTTCCTCAACAACCAAATAATAGAATACTAATTACCAATATAAACTATAACATACCATGATTGTTTTGTTGTTTCAAGAATGTAGAATAAAAACGCTTGGTTGTTAGGAAAATAACAACGTTGTCCAACAAAAATGTTGGAAGAATAAAAGGAAAAAATTTTATTTCTCCTAAATTATTTGTTTGAACTGGTACTGAGTCCCGACACGAAAACAAAAAATAACGTTAATTGCGTACGAAATGGACATTAATCAATCTGGATAACAAATTTTTGAAGATAAATGAAATATTGAAGTTAGCAGTAACAAAAAATCTAAAATTTTTTCAAAAATGTTTTAATATTTTTTTTTAAATTTCAGTTTAAATATCAAAAATTTAGATTATTAAATTCAAGAAAATATGGGTTTTTAGAAACAGAACGAATAACAAGACAGTCACAAATTTTATTTTTTAATAATAATGTAGATTTTAAAAATATTAGTTTATGTTGTAAATTAAAAATGTTCACTTGTAGGAAAAAGTGAACAAGTATACCTAGTTATGCCTTGGATTTTTAATCTAGTTTTAATTGTATTACAATTAGGCTAAAATTTATTTCTTTAATTTAAATTTTGTACTTTGTGCTCTACAAATAACGTACTATTTTCCCGCCAAATCTTTTAAAAACTCAATTTTCGATGTATGTTGTCTCCATTTATCTCACGCTCTTTCCTTCGAAAGAGCAGAAATTTAAAAGCGAGCCGGCTTTTAAGAATGACGAATTTTTTGGGGTTTAATAAGATGCGCGAGCTTTTTTGATTACTTCTACAATATTTTGGTTAAACAGTTTTAAAATTATGATTTTTAAGGGTAATTTGAAAAATGGGTTTTTCGTTTTAAAAATAGTGTTTCTTTTAGGTTATAAAGGCGTTCGCAATAAGTATTGTTGTTATTTTGTTTACAAGTACAAGATTTTAAATTTTGTGTATGTTCTTAAAATATTCTTTTTGATAGTCGACTACTCTCCTTTACTTGGTTTAATTTAAAATAATAAAACTTTTATTTAAGAAAACACAATTATACAACGAATGTGTACTCAAAAATCACAAAAATTTAGTTTTGAGGTATATTTTGAACACCAAGAGCATAAAAACCACCATTTTCTACTTTGCTGATCAATGACAGCTAATTATAGATCATCAAAATCATTTTCTGTTTTTCCCGAGTTTTCGTTTTGTTTATGCATTTCTGATGACTTTCCTATAGTTTTTAGTCTTGGAAACGAATTCCCTTCAGTCACTTTCTTTTAATTCCATCACAAACAAACTTTTGATTCAGACTACTTTAACATTCTGATGGCATTTAGACTGTTTCTTGCGATTTTGTGTTGTTTTTGTTTTATGGAGGAAAAAATTTGTTAAAAAATGATTTTAAAAAGTTTGGTATAAGTGAAAAAATGTATAAAAATGATTTTTTTTTGGTTTTATAGGGGTACAATTTTAAGGTTTTAAATTTTGATTTTGTCATTGCTAAACTATAAGGTTTCTTTGTATTTTTGCTAAAAGGTATAAAAAAGGTTTAATAAAGTTAGTTTAACCTTTTTGACATAAAACTCGTTCATTTTTATTTTTATTTTGTTTTAGTGTTAATTTTAAAGTAGACACTCAGCTGTTCCTAGCAACCATAGAAATACGCTAGCAAGTTTGTTTAAGAGAGTAATAAACCGTTGTGATGCGTTGTGTTATATTAGTTTAAACGGCGCTAGGACAAATGCGGTTTTTGGACATTTGCGGATCTGCGGTTTTTAGACACTTGCGGATTTTGGACATTTGCGGATTTTTTAAAGGTTTTTTTTACATTTTAGTTAATTTAGTTGTATTATGGTACTAAATTGTACTAAAGTTTGAATTGGTACGGTTTTAACATAACAGTACCTTTTTGGGCTTTTAGTACTATTTAGTACCAAAAATATAAAAACAGTACCGATTAAGAATTTAGTACTATTTAACATTAAGAAATATTAAGACAGTGCTAATTTAAACTTTAGTACCGTTTAGTACCATACTACAAATAAATTAACTAAAAAATAAAAAAAAACCCCTTTAAAAAATCCGCAAATGTTCAAAATCCGCAAGTGTCTAAAAACCGCAGATCCGCAAATGTCTAAAAACCGCATTTGTCCTTGCGCCGTTTAAACGAATACAAAAATAATATGTTGCTCAAATAATTCTGTGCCTCCTAGCCCTAAAGATTTCTCTTGAGAGGAGACACATAACTATATGAACAACAGAATACCACTTTTGGTCATCTTATAGCTTTTAGTGGCTGTCAGTGTTGACAAGAGGTGAGGTGTTTGGTGGTGGTGATAAGAGGTTAAAAGTGGAGGTGACTAACAATTTTTAATTTCCTTGACGTTCAATTTTTTAAAAACTGTAGTTTTGGTTGCGGAGTAGTTTTGTAAGTTGATTTCGTACAAATTATGGCACAAAAAGGCAGGGGTACATTTTTTTATTTTTTGAAGTGAAGCTGGGGATAGAGGGAGGGGGAGGAAAGGAACATTTTTAAGGGAAGGTGTTTTTTGTACCTTTTTGAGGATATGTTATTTTATCGTTCCTTTGACAGCATAGCAACACCCTTTCTACAGTACAAAACTAATTGTAAATCATTTTCGGACAAATGTCCTTTGTGTAGTACTGCAATGCAATGCCGCAATGGCTCGTCGTTACCTTCAGACACTATTACATAGGTTGTCTCTTCGTCAAAAAATAGGACTAATACTACTTTTAATTTTACTTTATGAAGAATACTACTACAGTAAGCTTTACTTGGAATATAGAAAGTTTTATGTTGGAACATATCACAGGAACATTGTTATTGATAGAGAGAGTTATGGAAGTAGGTTTTTTAAATCTTATGTAAATGTTAGAAGTTTAAAAAGTTTTGTCGCTCTTTAATGTGCAAAACACTATTAAAGAACGACAAGACTTTTTATGCTTTTGAAAAGAATTTCTTAGTGTCATAATGTACTTAAAACGTATAAATTAATAACTTTTACAGAACAAGTAACGTATAAATTAATAACTTTTACAGAACAAGACGTGCACCTAATAGTGATTGAAGCCAATTATGAATATACCTCAGAATACGTATTACCTCAAGCGACTTTGAAATGTTACACTGCATATCATAACTACACTTTGGTTAATATTAACTTGGTAAAAGATGTACAATATGCTAATAAATGTCCTGGTAATGATGTAAGTTTGAATAGAAGGAAGAAAAACCATTAGGTTTTTCAAATAATCCTGTGCCCCTTTTAAAGAAAATTTTTGGTTTAAGGGGCACATAATTATTTAAACAAACTATTACTTTTACATTAGGGGGTGGACGGGGGGTACTCCCCCCCTCCCCCCCAGAAAAAAATTTTCAAAAAAAGTTGAACGTGGTCCCCTCCAAGTTCAACTTTACGGATTTTTCGAAAAAATTTTTTCGCAAAAAATCGGCACAGGTAGGACCCCCGCCCCCAGACCAAAAGTCCCCGCCCGGCACTGTACCAGCCTTTTTTGACATTTTAAACTTACTTGTAGGTATAGCAGTTCTTCTTTAAAATATAGCTTAGAAATTTCTTGAAATAAAAAAATATTCTAATTTTAAAAAATCGTTTTAAAATTCGCCTTTACAGTTCATGTTCCGACGTCATTGTGTACTGGCCCAATACATGGCCGAACACCCAACTGTGCCTTGGATATTGGCACTGGATGCCGATATGGGAGTAATAAATCCTAATCGACTGGTCGAAGAATACTTGAAAACAAAAAATGACATCGTATTTTATGATCGCTTATTCAACTACGAAATCATGGCTGGGTCTTTCATTTTGAAAAATAATGCTTTTTCGAGGGGATTTTTGATGGATTGGTACTCTTATGACAATAAGGTACCGAACAGCTATCATGGCACTGATAATGGGGCTATCCATGTGAGTTTTTTTTATAAAAACAGATTCTTTCTGCTGTTTTGTTACCTAAAAACCAATTTTAGAAGGTCCTACTAGACAAGTTCGCTCCAGAATCGCTAAATAATGAAGCCAAGTTGTGTATGCAAATTTGGAATTCATCAAAAGATTATGAAGACTTGTTTACTTTCGAATCCTGTGTTAGGCAGATACTTGGAAACCGAAAAGCTTTCAAAAATAACGAGGGTTCAGTTGAAATTAGATCAAATCTACGTGAATATTGGACTAGAGATGGCTGGCAAACAGACAATATGTGGAGTGATAACGACTTTTTGCTACATGGATGGCAGGAGAAGTAAGAATGGGATTATTATTAGGTTGTTCAATTAATTATGTGCCCATCTCAAAGCAAATTTTCTGGGTTGGGAGCACAGAATTATGGGAACAATCTAATACCAAAAAAGTCTTGTATTACTTATTAAAAAGTCAGAAAAGTCCTGTCGTTAATTTGTATGTGTTTGTAAGTTGAGAAAAGACAAGACTTTTTAGTTGACCAAAAATTGTTTCAAACTTTAAAACTATTTAAAATTTTTGGAAGTAAAATTTTATTGTAGCAAAGTATCACGATAGTATGACGTTTGTGTACCAATGTAAGCATATAAACATAATTTTTAAATTTCAGACGCCGCTACCGCATCCACTACTGGGCATGGTGGGTATCTCCTTTCGCCAGAGAAGATGGTTTTCAAAACTGCGGTGACAAATCCAAAAATGCTGGACAAAATTGGATATACAAAAAATATACTTATCGACCGGTCGAGGAAATTCAAGAAAGGTTGTTGAATGTCGCGGAAGAATCTTACTTAGGGTATTTAAAACGTCTGGAGAAGATAACTGAGCTCAGGAAGCATTTGTCGTAAAAGCGGGAGGAAATTATTATGATATTGTTTCTAGTGCTTTAAATTTGAAGTTTTTGTAGTGAAATATTGTGACAAGGTATTATTGCGGTAAACTAGTCACACATGTAGGTCTCGATGTTTTTGGGTACTTTTCAAAAACTGCATTTGTCTAAAGCTTACTTATGTATATTTTACTTGTTATCTATCTCCTACATTTCTACTTTGTGCCATATTCGGGTTTCTTATATTGTTATACATATATTAGATTAACTTTTTGTGCCAAAAAAGCCTTATTAATAAATGTTACCTTATTAAAATAGTCGTTATTCTGTAACAGATTATTATACCCAAATTTATTCTACTCTGCTCAATTCATCTTTACCCTACCGTGCCCTACTTTAACGTAACCATCCTACCCTACTTTACAAAGCCCTACTTTACTCTGCCATACTCTACCCCATCCTACCCTACCCTTCAATACCCATCCAAAGACACGAGAATATTTAGAAAAAAAATAAAAAAATTCTCTGCTCTACACCTCCTATTCATCAACTTTATCCACCAAACATCCTAGACCTAATTACTGGTTCAACCGTGTTTATTTACAATTCAGCGTCGGGATTCTCATTGTTTTCGTCTTCTGTTTCGACGTCTTCCAGTTCGTATAATTTGCACGCATCTTCATTTATGACCACGTTCTTGGGCGGTTGTTTCACCGAGTTGCCACGCTTCTCTTCGTGTTCTGAAGGCATGTTCATAATGTCCTTGTTCCGTGCTTCGAATTCATCGCTCACTTTGGTTTCTAGCACTCCCATTCGCTGAACCTTTTTGACGTCACAGATATTCTCATCTGGATTCTCCTCTTCTCCTTCGGTTGTGCCTGTTTCTTTTGTTTTCGCTTTCTTTTCATCTTCTTGTGTTGGTTTCGTTCCCACTTTGTCTTCCTTCTTTTCGACTGATTTTGTTGTTACTTTCCTAAACCAAAGTATAAAACATGTAGAATAACATACGTTTCCTTGAAACAATTCATTTTATTACTAAGTCAACAAAACGTATTTTTAATTCGTTATGTTACCTAAAAACCTACTTAAACTAAAAATATCCAAATTTAGGTATAATAACTTACCCAGTACTAGGTTTCTTGTCTTTTTCCTTTGAACTTGTTTTCTCTGGTTTTGCTTCTTCTTTCTTTGCTTCTTTTTCCTTTTCTTTTCCTTTCTCCTTTTCCTTTTTGCTATTTGAAGATGGCTTTTCTTTTACACTTGCGGGCTTGTTTTCTTTAGCTGGAGCTTCTTTGGCTGGTGTGGAAGACTTTGGAGGCTGTTGTAATTGCGGTGATGGCTCGGATTTCTGAAAATAAGTAAAAGAACATGAGTTTAACGACTACATTTACAAAAGGTTAAGCAAAACCCAAATGAAAGATGCCAAAAACAGTTGAAAAATTAAGGAATACTGTTGGAAAACAAAAAAAAATATTTGAAAATCGTTAAAAAATCTTATTTAATCATTAAAACACCTTCAAATACCATCAAAAGCTGAAAACAAACCATAATTATCAATGTAAACCTACCTTTGCAGCTGAAGTTTCCGCAGTGTGAGTATCTTTGCATGTCTTAACACTTTTACTTGGCTTCAGTTTCTCTGATTTTTTAGAAGCTGCTCGTAATTGTTTCTTCGTACTATTGTTCTTCCCCGTACAAACAAACAATATCACCGACAATAACATTGGCACCACCATTAACATTAACAGATCTCGGATCATTATCAAAACGCCAAATTAGTCGGTGATTTCCACAAAACTTGAGTCTTCAGTCGATGTTGAATTCGATTCAGTCAAGAAGAATGAATTTTAGAACGTTAGAATTCAGATGTCAAGTCCACGGTACGCTGTAGTCGATGAGGGTCGTTGATTGATAAGTGTGATCGATGTAGTCGTTGATCAAAAGTTACCAATGTTCCTGAGGTTTTGGTTAGATTGACAGAATATGCCAACAAGCGAACAGATAGATACAGCACTGAAGCAAATTACGCTAAGAAACGACCGCTCGTCCGGTCTTATGGTGATCAATTTGAGAATAAAGTCTAAGTTATTTTGAAGTTCCATGATTTTCCTAAAAATATTCCTTGAATATGAGAAAAATATTTACGTAAAATAAACTAACAAGAAAGACTTCTAAACTTTATTATCTTTCACACAGTTTCTATTTTTAAAACTAAAAAAAACAGAAAGACGTTTCATCGTATAAAATATTCTTGCGACCTGCGAACCAATAATCCTCTATTTTTCGGCCGCAGTCTGCGTGATAATTAAATGGGATTTTTTTTACAAAACACAATTGATCTCAAAGTTGACTAGTTGTTTTGCAATAAGTTTTTCCAACATTATCGTTTTAAAATCAACTGATTAGCTCGAAGATACTTATCAATATTGTTTTCAGCAAAATGGACCAACTTTTGGACTTGGAACAACTCAACAAACTGACTCCAGATCAACAGGAGAAGGTAATTCAAGGAGTTCGTCAACAAGCTGCCATCGTGCATGCTCAAAGCTTGATATCTGTAAGTTTTTATATTTGTTTTTCTGGTTTAGGAGCCATAAATCATTGAGAAAGGGCTTGGATTTATTTTGCCCGTTTTGATGAGTAGAAGAAACGTAAATATATTCAGTTCCTGAACGAATACCTTCAAATAACTAGCTGACTACTGACGTGTAATTATTATAACTTTAGGATTTGTCAGATAAATGTATTGCCAAGTGTATTCCAACACCTGGCAGCTCGTTATCAGGATCCGAAAAACAATGCCTTCAAAGATGTATGGACAGGTTCGTGGAAAGCTGGAATCTAGTCTCACAAACTCTCCAGAAGCGTCTCCAAGCAGAGTTGGCGGCTAATCATGGTCAAACTAGCTTTGGGTCTGGTGGCTACGGAGAAGGACCTTCATTCTCGTAAGATTTCAAACTTTTATATTGTAATAGATCATCTTGTTTTTGTTGGAAATATTACTTTAAATAAAGCGCTTAGATGTTCAGATTATAGTTTTTAAGGTACTTGACTTTGTTTGTTAATATAGTCAAGATTGTTTTGAGATTTCTTAGTTTTATTGAAAGAAACTATTGTTGAGTGCTCAACCTTCATCAATATAGCCCAAAATAAAGCTTTTCAAATATTATTTACATTCTCACCCAAATAATTATGTCAAAGTGAAGCAAAACATAAATTATTAAAAACAGTTAGGTATTTTGATCGGGAGAAAGTTGATCCATGAAAGTGTCGACTTTTTGTTTGAGATGTTGCACAGCATCGCGATCCACCAGAATGTGAGTATCGTCCAATTGTTTGATGATGAATTTGTACGATAACTCTTGGGTTTTGTCCATGTGCCGGATTAATTGTAACATGGCCGGATCACAGGTAATGAGGGTGGCCATTTTGACGTTAACCATGGCGATTTGAGGTCTAAACTTATATTATTAAAGCATATTAAAATCTTAACAATATGTGAACAAAATAGTAAAAATTTTTAACATTATGAACTATAATATAATTGTGAGTTACTTTTTTAACGAAAAATATTATTTCTATTTATTTTGGCTTTCTGGTGCAAATCTTTGTTTTCGTGGCGGGAGTCCAATAAATATCTAACGGGGACATGATCAAGCCGGGGACATGATCAAGCCGGGCACATGATCATGCCTGGGAGATGATCAAGCTGGGGACATGCTCGAGCCGGGGGCACCATCAAGCCGGGGGCACCATCAAGCCGGGGACATGATCCAGCTTGGGAAATGGTCGACGGGAACATAATCAAGCCTGGGCCCGATTTCACGTCAAATTCGTTTTCAGACATTTTTGAATAGCAATTGACAATGTGAGGAATTCTCATGTTTACGCAAATTTTAACACAAAAAAAATTGTTTTACGAAGTATGCAAATTTTTAAAAAATTTTGCAACGAGTCCTTTTCGAAAATGGCTATTTGCTACTCAATACATTGTTCTGGTTGGCGGTTCTTAACGAACGCTTTGTTACTGTCGCGGTAAGTCGTAAAACATCGTTTTGTCATTCTTGGTTTGAATTTACATCTTACCTCCTTTACCTATCATAAAATACACCTTGTTTCTTTGACTAGTCATAAAATACACTTTGTTTCAGATCGTCGATCGCTGATCATTTTGTAAAACGAAGTGAGATTGTCTACAAGCAATCATGCATCGAAGCGGCAGCAAGGGCAACAAGCGTGATGGGAAAAAAGACCGCGACAGCGACGATACCAGTACCAAATCAGTCAAGTCGAGCAAGGAGCCACGTCGTCGCAAGAACAAATCGTCGGTGGATGGCGCTAAAAGCGAGACAACAAGTAAGCTTGAAAGAAGGAGAAAGCCCAAAGCCAAGGGCAGTACTGTTGCCTCGTCGCCTAACGTGAGTTTTTGTGCAGTTCAGGGGGTGGTAAATCTGTAAACTTGAAGTTTTTGTTATTTTTGAAGACTCAGATTTTTAGCAAGGTGATCCCTTCGTCCGAGCATTAGCCCAGTTTTGCCATCAAACTGTCAAACTGAGCCCAAAACATATGGCCAAAGAGTTCACTGAAACGAGACAACGAATGCCAAAAACATTGCCGAAAACCGCATTTTTGGCGAATCCTCAGAAGAATCGCTACAAGGACGTGTACTGCTTGGACGAACATCGCGTTAAATTGACATGGCCAGCAGATGATCATAACGACTACATTCACGCTAACTACATTCCTGTCGATGGTGAGTTTGGGTTGGTGAATGCATCATTTTTATTCTTATTTTTTGCGTAATTTTAGAATTTAAATTTTGTCTTTTTAAAACTCTGACGTTTCAGGTAGTGTAAGATACATTTGTACCCAAGGCCCCACCGAAAAAACCGTAAACGACTTTTGGCGAATGATGTGGCAGGAAAAGTGCAAGGGGATTCTGATGCTGACTGAAGTGATGGAGCATAACAAGAAGAAGTGCGAGCAGTATTGGCCGCTGAATGAAGGTGACGAAGAAGAGTACGGTCAAGTCAGGGTAAAGGCGACGAAACTTCTCGAACTGGAAGAGAACCTTCTCTTGACACATTTGGACGTTTCGGCCGATGGGGGAAATCTTCAAGTTCAACACATTTTGTGGAAAAACTGGCCAGATCGAGGCGTGCCGAAGGAGTACTCAAGCTGTCTTCACATGATCAAGATGATCACACCCATCATCCCGATCGTCGTTCATTGTTCAGCCGGCATTGGCCGTACTGGCACGATTGTGGGGCTGGAGATGCTGATATGTCGATTGAAGAAGGGGGAGGTTTGTACGATCACCGAGATTGTAGCCGAGATGAGGCAGTTCAGGCATGGGTCGGTTCAGACAGCTGAACAGGTAAGTTTTTTAGGTACCATAATATGTAGTCTTTAGGTATGAAAATGCCGAATATTCTTTATAATATGTTACTTTCAGTTCTTGTACATGCATCGAGTAATCATGGAATTGGCCGTAGCCAAACACGCATACCCAAAAGAAGACCTGAAGGCGTTCTTCGATGAATACGATCTCGTTGTCAACCCTCATGGATGAAACATGTATATCAGATTAATGCTTGCGAATAAAATAGTTTAATTTGGATAATTATTGTTATTTTTATTCAAAAATTGATTTGGGTACTATAAAATGTTAAGTGGATAACATTTCATCTACTGTAACATGTTGTAGGTATAGCATTTTTTTACATTTAATAGCCAATTTTTTTGAGTGTCAAGAACTTTCGAAACCTAAATCAAGTTGTTTTACGTCCCGAAACTTAAAGTTTCCATGGAATTCCTCAATCCTTTACTTCGTATTTTAAAATTTGTAATTGATTGATATTGGCATTCCGTTGCAATCAATTTTTCCTGCGATTTCTTCATTTTTTCTGCAAATTCGACCGAATTTCATCGTTCTTCGTTGTCTAAATTACGATGCTTGCTAATCGTGACGAAAATGTGAGCCCACCATTGGGTTATCGGATGTTATTGGAAGCGAAACGTCGACATGAACAACAACAAGGTGGTTTCTACAAGAGTCGCTCATTTATTCCGCGGCAAAAGCAATTCTCGAAGAAGATTCAATTTCCCACGTTGAAGAATGGTCCTCTACTTCAATTTGTGGTCTATTATACTAATAGAGTTGTTGTTCAAGGAAACAAAGTTGTTTTTCAGCACAGCAGTCCAAAGACGATCAGACTTATCGTAAGTTGACATGGTTAATATCGAAAATGCTTTATTTTTCTTATAAATTATTAATTTTTGGTTTCAGCGACTCGCAAAACGAACTCGCGACATTCTTTTCAAGAGAGTTACCAGTTGCGAGTTCAAGTTGAACAATTTTGACAATCAGGAGATCTACTTCGACATTACTCGTTATGATGGAGAAAGCGTCAGAATTAGGTAATATTTTATGTTCGTTTGTGTTTTTTTGTTTAGGTTTATGAATAGCAGGCCGAGGAGCAAAATATTTTGGTTTAAAGTGTTATAATTTAATTTTCTAAGTTACCCATGGCTTTTCTAGAGTACCTGCACTCGCACCTGATCTTCTTGGCTTCAAAGACGTAGTAACTCATCTAAGGTTGCCGTTTGACTTCATCCACATTTCAAAGAACAAACGTTTTAAAGGTAAGAGTTTTTTTAGTTTAACTTTGGTTTTTATAGCTAGCTATAGCTCTTTGCATTACACTGGACTATTTTTGGTATTTTTTTCGAATTTCTACCAATTTTGTCGTTTTTAAGTTTTATATTGGGGTTTTTTTTTAAATTTTATAACGGTTATTGGCATTTTTTTTAAAATTAATGTACAATACAGACTAAACTGTTTTGCTATCAAATCACACCAATATTTTTTTCAGTTCTGGATGACATCAAAACTCAATTTGACTTCTGTTATCATCACATGCTTGCCAAATCACGCAGTTTGCAGTCGATTTCCTGTGACATCCACACCTTTCAAAACAATCACCAAGTCATTTGCGAATCTGCAGCTAAGAAGTTGACACTTACTTTCGATAGAATGCTCGATTTTCCTGGTTTGGCCAATTTGGGGTGAGTAGCGTTGATTTCTTTACGTTATACAGTGAAGAAAATTTTACTTTTATCTACTTTTTGACATGATGAAGCCACATATTAATGTGGTACCTTTTTCTAAACTAAACCTTGCAGCATCTACAACAAGATCCAAAAGCTGGAGTTGTTCTGTGACATTAACGATGTCATCAAATACGATGGATTGTTCAAACGCATCTTCCAATGTATGAAGGCGTTGAAGATTGTCTACATGGAGCCAAGAATGGATGTCTTCTCTAGAATTTCCGAAGCCGACAAATGGGTCTTTCTGATTCAATTCTGCCGATGTTATCCTTTCCTCAAGTACAACATCAGATTCAACAAACCGAATGGCATCGATTTTTTGAAGAGAAATCAGTTCAAGAAGATGGAGACTGGCGAAGACCTGATCGAATTCTACAAGCGAAGCAACATCGAGATGGTGTTTGATATGCGAAAGATTGGTCCACCTCCAGAATACTTTGCTTTTCCCACGATGGACGACTTCTGATCAGTTGTGATAGGAAATTGGTCCGAATATTGTCATGGTTTATATTCTCGGTTTTTGCTTAAAAATTTTAATTTTGTGATACAGTTCGGTTGAGAATGATATTGTATATCCTTAATAACATTGCTTATTGTATATTAGTTGAATATCCTTTTTTTACATTATTGTTGTTTATGCTTTCATTCTTTTATATCCTACGTCTTTAACTCTTGATAACATAATCTGTATATCATTGTGTATCGTATTTTGGCAATGTTATAGCCATGTATATGTTTTGTAATTGTATTTTGGTTTATATTGTCATGCTTTTTTCGTGAAGCTCTTTAATTCACACTTTTTTGAATTTGTAATTTTCACAGTTTTTATATTGTAATTGTCATACTTTTATAAAATCTCAAAAAAATAATATTCTTTTGCTAATTTTTATAAAAATATTTATAATTCCGATTTTTTGCATAATAATCTTTTTTTCTTATATGTTAATTGAAAAAACCAACTTTTGTAATATTGTTTTGAAATTGTAAAAACGCCTTGATATTGCCCTGAAAAATGTAAATTGCTTTCTTAATAATAATTGTTTACACTCCTAATACACATTCTTGGGCTTTAATAAATTCTTTTGTTAAACTTTAATTTTTTTTGTTGTAAAATGGTAAAATTGCCAGTTTTATGAAATTAAAGGTGAATAAGTAACCTTCTATTACCTTTGAATTGTTTTAATGACTTCACTAGTCAAAATCCACAATTCTCTATGTTACAGTAACCAACACGGAACTGGTGTTGCTTTTAAAACGGTGGAAAGTTTTATGCCACTTTAACCTTCGAGAAACACTCCGCCTACCCAAAACATCGTAATTTTTGTTTTTTTCTTGAAATTTAAATTATGTGAATTTTCGGCCCAAATCCGATGGAACGGCAAGCAAATCGAAATTGTGGGAAAATTCAAACTTGGCACGAGTTCAACATACGAATTTCGAAAAACTTCCAACTTTTGTGGGTACGTTTGACTTCTAAATTTGGGCGACTTTAGTACAACTTTAGTTTTATTGAATGGGTGAGGAAGATTTAGTACGAATTAAAGATTATAGCCGGGGTGGAATTGAGGGCAGGACATAGGAAATATTTTTAAAATTTGGTGATTTACCGGACATGGTGTATATGTTCTGTGCAATTAATATGGTGTGTAAAATTGTGCAGAGAGAGAGGGATTTCTTATATTTTTGGTGTAGGTATCAAGAGAAGCCTGTATATTACTAGTGTTCATGCATCTAGCCCCACTGGTCTGATGGACCTAAAAGGTCATTGTTACAGTATTATTATGTTTGCTTGCCGAACCTTGAACTTGAGTCCCTGAGGCGAAGAAAGAGTAGGGTAAGGAGGGTTTTCCAAACCAACCGTCTTTTGGTCAGCTGGTGCAAATTGGGAGTAATAAAATTTTGAAGTTTGTGGGGGGAAAACGTTTGGGTAACATTTATCTACGAGCTCTTCTTCAAACCGGCGAGCCCAATACTTTATAGGTTTTTGAGTTGTCTTGAACATGTTTAGTGATATATGGTTAATATAAATAGTAAAAAATTTTGTTACAATGACTTACAATTTTGTAGTATGCTTTTGTATATTACTGTAAATTGAAAAACATATAAAAAGTCTTAGCTTAGCCGTAGTCTTATCCTTCGCTTCAGTATCAGCCTTAGCTTTTGTTTTAGTCTAACCTTTAGCTTTAGCTTCGGTTTAGCCGTTGGAATGGTTTTCAAGTATCAAAACAGTTCAAAACTGCTTTTGCAGATTTTCATGTTGTTATTGTTTGTCAAAGCATGTTTTCAAAATTTCAACAAGTAAACCAAGCTCACTTTCAACACACCTAAAATAATCTTTCCCAGCCGTTCGAACGGTTTGCACGTTGCTTTAACCCATTTGGTGCCAAACCTTCTCGGTTTCAAGTCCTCTTCACACTTTCGAGTGTTAACTCGAGGCACAACGTGACAGTCGGTGGTGTCTGAAACTTGTTACATACAGGATTATATTGGTGACATAGCCTAGATTAGGTTACTTAATCCAAGTTTGTTGAATGGGGAAGCAATGTTTTAGATTTTTAAGCTCTGACCTTTTTGTAATTCAATGTTTATGTACCTTGGCAGTAAGAGGATAAAACTTTATAATAAGGCGGCAGTAAGAGGATAAAGCTTTATACAAGGTGGCAGTAAGAGGAAAAGGCATGTTATAGATAGAAGAAAGTGCAGAAGGAAAGTGTAGTTGTAAGTACATGTTACAAGATATATCTCATCAAATAGTGCATATTTTGTAAGTGTGGAAAAGCCAAGTAAGGCAAGCTTTGAAGTTGTAAATAAGATGATAAAAGAGGAAGATATTGTGATGTAGAGTGCAAAAGTATTAAGCTGAAGATTTTGATTCAATTCGTATTGTGGGCCTTTAAAAGATCTTGTAGTGTGTGCCATTAAACATTAATTTAATTTAGTTATATTTTAAAAAATAATTTTGTAAAATCTTAAAAAGTCCAGATATTAATTGTGGGATCGGCTTGGGCTATGGTAGTGATACTAGAACACGATAGGCAAAAGTAGGGCTAGGGCAGGAACAGACTAAGTTGAGAATGAAACATGAGTGTTTCATTAGGTTAAAGGTAAAGTTCGAGCCAAAGATGGGGCTAAGGTTAGGCTTAGGCAAGGGCTAGAGCTAAAAATAGGGCTGAAGAGAGAGATAGGGCTAGGGCTAAGACTAAGTTTAAGGTTAAAATAAAGGTTAAGTCTAAGGCTAAGTTTAAGTTTAAGGCTAAGTCAAAGGCTAAAGCTAAAGCAAAGGCTATGGCAAAGTCTATGGCAAAAGCTAGGGCTAAAACAAGGGCTTTAAAAACATTCTTCACTTGCTTAATACATGATTGCAGGTACAGTACCAATCTGGTAATATAATACAAACTTTCTAAATTTTGAACAGACTGATCTCCACAACAACTTTATCAAAATTGCACTTTGTTTTAAAGGAATAACAAGCTGGTTTTAAGTTTCTTTTGCTTTGAAATCGATTCATCTTTTTTTTGTTTTTACGATAATAATTGTTATGGCCGGAGCAATGAGGGGAAATCCTTTTGAAATCCGATTCTTATGACATTACGTGCTTTACGTTGACATAGGAAAGACACGTAAAATAAACGTTTGGGTTAAGGAAAAAATATTTAGATTTGGGGGAAGTTGCAAAAACTTTCTTTACACTGGTACTGCAATATAATAGTACTGAAAATTGGTTTCCTGGTAGTATAATATTAATTACATAGGTCTTAACTAATTGTAAGCACTATTGTTTACTTTGATTATTCTTTGTTTTCACAGCTGATTAATCATTGTTGATTGATTAATATTCGCAGCCCAAGCCTGACCTTAACAATCCGTCTGGTTCAAAAAAAAGATGAAAGATGTCCGGGTGCTGAGGTCATGCCGGTTTTTTGTGACAAAGTGACGAGTCTAGGTAAAACAAGGTTCATTTGGATTATAAGCGGGTGATAAAAGCTAGCGTGATGTTAGGAAAATTTTGAGGGATTTTCTGGGTAGTCCAGCTTAGTAGTCCCAGCCTTAGCATTAGCTTTAGTTTTAGCTTTAGTTTTAGCTTTAGCCTTAGCTTTAGCCTTAGCCTTAGCTTTAGCCTTAGCTTTAGCCTTAGCTTTAGCCTTAGCTTTAGCCTTAGGTTTAGCCTTAGCTTTAGCCTTAGCTTTAGCCTTAGCTTTAGCCTTAGCTTTAGCCTTAGCTTTAGCCTTAGCTTTAGCCTTAGTCTTAGCCTTAGCCTTAGCCTCAGCCTCAGCTTTAGCACTAACTCTAGTTTTAGTCCGGGCCCTAGCTCCTGTGTCTTAAATTTAGCCATAGCTTCAGCCGCAGCTTTAGTCTTATTTTAAGCTTTAACCATATCTGTGTTTTAGCCTTCGTATTGCCTTGACCCAAGCTACAATAGCCGTTTTAGCAGTATTTTTAGCTCTAATTTTAGCTTTAGTATTCCTTTTTTTAAGTTTATAAAAAAATTGCACACTTCCTCATTCAAACCCCAAAAAACATCTTTGTTATGACGTAGCCACCATCTGCAAACCATGACTTTTTATTATTTTGCAGTTCTGAAGCTCGCCTATATTCCGCATGGTCACATTATTTATGCTGAAACAAAACAAAACTGTGGCGATTAATCAAAATGAAATTAATTTTAGTAAAAAACTTTTCGGACATTGAAACTGCCAGAGGGTCTTCTTATAAATGACTATAGATCCAAACGTTTTTCCGCCATTATATTGGTCCAACGTTTTTTATAAATAGATTTTTGTTCTGATCAAGTGGCAGAGGCAGTGGCAAAAGGACTGGGTGGGAAAACTGTTTGCCTTGAGACGGGGATCTCTTGTCTTAAGGCGGGGAAGTTTTGCCCTGGGAAGGGTAATTTTTTTAAAATTTTAGTGGATTTTAAAAGCTTTTTAAATTTTTGAAGATCAACGGAACATAGTTTATTATATGTTTAAAAATTGTTTTTAAATTTTGTATGGTAAAGGAAGTATTCACATGACAAATTACAAGCTCTGTGCCTGTAACATACGAATGTATAAAGTGTGTCAAGTCTTTAAGCTGATATAGAACTTCCGTTTTTCTTAAATTTCAGCTAATTGGAAGTTGCTTTTAACGACTCGTAACGTCATTATCTTTATTTCGTTCTGCCAGACCAGTTAAAAACTTATGATGCGTGTTGTTTTTTCAAATCATGGCAAAAGTTTTGACTATTTAGCTTTCCGCGAGAAGCTTCCGTATATTAACTGTAGACATTTGTTTTGAAAAAATATTGTAAAGGAAAGGAAAATGATCGTAGCTGAGAGTATATTACGTATTAGGTGGATAAGCTTGAAGGACTGGGGTTAAAACTAACAAGGCAAGGGAAGACTAAAGTAAGGCAAGACAAGATAGGCAAGGCAAGGCAAGGCAAAGCAAAGCAAGGCAAGGCAAGGCAAGGCAAGGCAAGGCAAGGCAAGGCAAGGCAAGGTAAGGTAAGGTAAGGTAAGGTAAGGTAAGGTAAGGTAAGGTAAGGTAAGGTAAGGTAAGGTAAGGTAAGGTAAGGTAAGGTAAGGTAAGGTAAGGTAAGGCAAGGCATGGCGAGGCAAGGCAAGGCAAGTCAAAGGCTAAATCTAGGACTAGAGTTAGGGCTTTGTATAAGGTTTGAATTTTTTCTACTTGTTTTAATTTGGCTGTACGGATAGTGCTAGGTTTGTAATGGAGCTAAAGTTTAGACTTAAATTTTTTTTATTTTTTGTTAACTTTCGTTCTGTTTACTACAGGGTTATTTAAAAAGTAATTACTTACATACAAACAGTAAAATTTTTAATTTTTTTTTATAAAAAAATAAAGAAATGTTACGTTAAAACTTTATTTTTTCTATTTTCTTGTTATAGATTTATCTAAACCTCGACTAATCCGATGTAAAAAATATTTGTGTAAGGATGTAATTGTATAAACTTTAATACCAGGCTTTAATTAACATAATCCAAGCATTGAATTCGTTTAAAATCCGCCTTGAATATGTTATGTCGTCGTATCCTGGCGGACGGAAACGGATTACATGGAATTCTAAATGTTAATAAGCCTTGAAAACGAATATTATTCATCTTCTATTTTTTGTTTTCTTCTCCATTCTCGGGTTACATTCGACCTTGTCTTTGTAAATAAAGTTTTTGCGTCAACAAGTTTGTTATTTCAATGGTTTTTGAATTTTAGACAGAGGTTCGGTTCCGGAAGGAAAGTTGTTGCGGTTTTTAAGTTGAAAGTAGGGGTAATAGAGGTATGGGTAAGGTAAATCAGAACAGGGTAGGGTAAGACAGGATAAGGTAAAGTGGAGTTGGGTATGATGCGTAGGGTGGGGCAGGATAAGGTAGGGTAAAATAGGGTAAAGTAGGGTAGGGTAGGATTAAGAAATAGAGTAGAGTAAGGAAGAATATAGTATTTTTATTATGCTTTTTAATTGTAAAGAGTTTTTGCACTATGAAAAATCACCACTTTTCGTATTTTGCCTAATTTTTTTCACAAAAAAAATATTTTTGAATTTTTGAAAAAACTTTCTTTCCACTTTACTTTTCCAAAACACTCTCATTTTGCAGTAAATAAAATCACCGTAAAGCATCTGCATAAATTAACATTAATTCGCTCGTTTTTGGCATTAATAAGTTACATTTTTATTTTGTCAAAGCAATGTAACTGCTTCATATTCAAAGGTTCATGTATAATATAGCGAGAAATGACTTTTTGCACTCATTTTTAATGCCCTTAGGTCATATCCAGTGTTCTTCCAGGATTAACACTGATGAAAATGCTCATGAATTACTTTCTACAGCTTTTGTACTTGGCTGGCGCTTAGCTTTTTTTGCAAAATTTAAAAAAAATTTTATTGGAACTGAGAAACTTTCTAGTGTAAAGAAAGTTTTATAAGATTTTGGGAGTCAAAAATCGTTTTCAAGTTTGAAAATGAGGTTTATATTGTCGAAAATAAAGGTTTTTAGGTAGCTTAGTTTACTTTTTATCAGATTTTAAAAGTTTAAATACAATTTTAGTTGATTATGTAGGTTAAAAATAGTTTAATGGCATTTTTGCACGTGTAGCTACAAAAAATGAGTTGAAATGTCATTTTGTGTCATTCTTTTTTAGCAAAAATAATTTTTAAACATTTTTATTGAAAAGTTGAAGATTTTGTCTACTATAACATATGGTTTTACCTCGTTAACACGTAAGAAACATTAATTTTTTTTAAAAATTTTTTTAGTTTTTACTCATTTTTTTGTCTCATAAGCCAAACTTTTTGACATTTAACACCACACCCTACGTAACCACAGTTTTTCTTACCTCTTCTTAATGTTCGTACTCTTGTCTTATTACTTTTTCCAACTTTTTCGACAATTTGAAACTCTCTCCTTGGCTTATCAATCACGACACTCTTTCAACGCCAACGCAGGCCAAAAAGTCGAAATATTTTTATTTTTGCGGCTCTTTTAACTGTCAATCAGCGTGAGGCCGAACGTGCGGTTTCGAGTAGCCGAAAAGACGGTTCCGGAACGTCGTTGATCTATGCTCATTATTTCAAGTTTGGGCGTTTAGGAGGAAGTGTTGGAGGTGAAGAGTGATGGGGTTTTATTATTTTTTGAGGGGTGGGAGAGTGGAGCGAGTTTCTTTTTCGGGCGAGGGGGGGGGGAGAGATAGTAGGGCGAGGGTAATTTTTAGATTTTAGGGCAGGATCACGCAATATGAGGCAGGGCAGCGGTAGATACAGCGGTAGTATAAGGTCAGGCAGAGTAGGGTAGGGTAGGGCACTGTATTATAGAGTAGTTTTGAATGCGTAGTATCTTTATAACTGTTACATTTTCATGTTTACTTCAATACCCATTCCGCCTTGCCCTTGTAAACATTAAGATTTACTTCCTAGACATAATTAACCATCTCCTAATGATGCCATACATATTCATCCTTACTCTGGCCTAATTTATTCATTGTCGCTGTCCGATTATCGTGCCAATTTGTGGCCAATATATGTGCTATGATTTATATCAGAGACTTGTTTTTGTTTTCTTATAAAGGTCTTTAATCTTTTTTAAGTGGTCTTGGTTTAGTTTTCAAATGGCAGGTCAGGGGAGGACAAAAAGAGTGGCTTTTGGGTTTGTGTAAGGCTGGGAGGGTGGTGTTTGGTTGAGAGAAGGGGTGTTTTTTTTTGGTGTTTTTTGCTTTATCAAGGGGTGTTTTTGTTTTTTTTTAAAGATTTTGATACTCTTCACCTTTTTACTGTTATCGTATTTTACATTTTTTTACAAAAATTCGTGCCATTTTAAATTTAAGTAAAATTTTAAAAATAAAATTTAATTTTTTTAAAAATTTTAGAAATTCAACAATAAAATTTGAATTTGGCGCCAAAAATGACGCCACCGTCAAAGGACGTGGAGAAAGGCGAAGGCTTCAACAAACCGGTCACGGTGAAGTCGCCTCATATTATCATAAGGATACTGAATCAACTGAGTGCATTGATGGGGAGAAAGAATGAACATTTCGAAATCAACGTAACACAAGCTTCTGGAGAAGTGCTGGATGCTTATGGGGTAGGTTTTTCGGATTTTGAGTTGAATTTTTAGCTTTGTTGAGGGGTGAGGCTGTCCTTCATTTAACGTCAAAAAATTGATAAGGTAGGGACGCTTACAGTAGGGTAAGATAGGGAAGAGCAGGGCAAGACCGAAAATGACAGGACTGGGCAGAGAGCCGGGTCTAACAGAACAGGGAAAGACAAAACTAGGCAAGGCAGGGTACTGTAGGGAAGAGTAGACAATAAAAATTCACCCTGCTCAACATGTTTTGACCATATAAACCACGTTTAACTCAAAGTCACCAAAATTATGTTTTATTTTCAGAATCCTCGCTACCCAGCCGTCTACCAACAATCAGCTACCCGAAAACTAGCTTTTGGTGGACTACCTACAACTTCTTTTGCCACAATTCAAGACGAAAAGAAGGCGAAAAACCTTGGTGAATTCTACAACAACTCAACGTTAACATTGATAGCCAAGATCTTTTCAGTTTGTGTCATTTTATGCGCATTAGCCATGCTTATTCGAGAAGCTTTTTACAATTCATAATACTACGGAACTATGTTTGCGTTTACAATTTGTAGTACTATAGTACTAGTGTTATGTGTTTACAATTCATAGTACTATAGAGCTATGTTTTTGTGTTTACGATACGTAGTACTATAGTGTTATGTTTGTTTTTACAATTCATATTACTATAGAACGATTGTGTGTAAGGCCTTTAATGTATATTTAATTTTAGGTAGCTTTATGACTTCTATCTAGTAAGTTTTGAACTTTAGGTAGCCTTACTTTTGATATTTAAAAAAAATTTTAATACTTTTAAGTACAGTGAAATTTAGTTGTAAAAAATGTTGGTCTGGCAGGGTAAAAGCTAAAAAAAGTTTAGTTTTTCGGCGGGGAATGGAAAAATATATATTTTTTTTTATTTTCAGGTAATGATTTAAAATTTAAAATAAGTAAAACACGACAAAGCTAAACCAAAAATTTTTATATTGTCATTTTAGACCACCTACTGTAATAAGACGTTTTTCATTATGTAGTTCAAATAATTTTGTGCTTCCTACAACGCAAAATTTTGGAATTAGGGGGCACATAATTATTTAAGCAACCTAATTTAACAAAAGGGACTTATAACAAGATTTCACTGTTCTTTTAAAACTTCTTACCTTATCTATTTCTCACAATTACTATGTTAATATCTTATATCACCTTATTTTCACCTATCCTTACGGGTCAACCAATATCTCTTACTTTAAGAGTTTTACGTGCTTTTTCTGTTTTTATACTATAGATCAGGTAATTTATTGTTAAACGTTTGCCATTTTATGTTTACAACTTGTACAAAGAAGGAATTAATAAACTGTATCAAACATAAATGACGTTCCTGTACTGTAATAAGTGGGAGGGCGGGTAATTCTTACTTCTTTTGAGAAGGCGAAAAGGTTAGCAGGCTAGGGTAAAGTAGAGTAAAGTAGGCTAAGGTAGAGTACAGTAAGGTAGATTAGGGTAGGGAAAAGTAGGGTAAAGTAAGTTAGGGTAGGGTAGAGAAAAAATAATGTTACTACTTCTTTTAATACAAAAAAGTAAAAACCAAGAATAGAATTAGTAAAAACAAAAAACTGTTGAATATGAAAATGAATACTAAGTAACCTTTACACCTGTTACGTGGCGTAGATATTCGATAAAAAGTACAAATATTCAGAATTTTAAAAATAGTTTATTTCTTAAATTGAAATTATATTAAGGTTTGAAATTTTAAGGTTACTATGTACTTATAAACTATGGTTGCATGTACCAAAGTGCTGTGTAGACTAGTAGTAATTGTAAAAAATTTTTAAAAGTATTTTAACTGGCTATAACACAGATTTCTAACGGATCATCGGGCTGGGAAATTGACTTATAAGCTATATTTCGAACTTTACAATAATCTACAGTATTTACTTTGCTAAAATTTAAACCTTTACTGCCTTTATTATTTGTTCTGGTACATATTTTATCAAAATGTCTAGCGATATGGCTACTAGTGTTAGTAATTTGCTGGAAGGAAGCATGTTTGTCTTTACAGTTTTGGGCTGCTGGGGCAATTCTAATATTATTGTAGCTACCATAAGGTTTAAGGAGCTTCAGACTAAGTGTGGTAAGGTTTCTCAAATTAAAAAAAAGTTAAATTTTTAAATAACATTTTTTTGGAAAAATTTTAAGCTTAAAACATTTTAGATTCTATGTAACAACAAAAAAAATTTAGAAGTTATTACGTCATTAACTGCATCATTTTTAGGATTTTTACTCGCCATTTTGGCATTTTGTGATGGCACTAGTCTACTATTCGAATGTTGGTCTGGCATCCGGTTATTAACAAATACTGCAGCAATGGATCAAAAGAAATGTTTTATTTTACAAGTTGGATACATTTTTGTAGAAAATATGGGCGTTTTTATGAATTTAGCCGTGTCAGTTGATCGACAATTGGCTATTCAAAGGCCGATGAAGTAAGGGCTTGGCAGAGCTAGACTGGAAAGAGTACGGCAGGGTAAGGGCAGAGTGAGCGCTCGGTGGGAGTAGGGCGAGCGCAGGGTAAATGGCAGAGTGAAGGCAAAGAGAAGGCAAGGTGAGGCAAGGTAAGGTAAGGCAAGGCAAGGCAAGGCAAAAAGTACTGGTTTTTCTACTAATGCCCATGAACATATTATATATTAAAATATCTCTTTAGTTACCGTAACTGGAACACAAAACAGTACGTTCTTTCTATGGCCACAGTACTCTTTATATACGGTTTCTTTTATCCTATATGGTCATTGATTGTGGGGGTGGATGAAAATATATTTATTGATATGTGTAATCTACCAACATCAATGCCTGATATTGTAAGCGTTTACTGGAACTACATATCAACTGGTGCATGTGCGCTTACTGTGTCATGTTATGGAGTTACTTACTACATGCTTTATAGAATTTGTAAGTATTACAAAGGGTTTACGTAAATTTAACGATCTAAATAAAATGTTAAAGGCCCTTTTTGAGTAAAATACGCCATAAGTAGATATTTCTTTATGATTATATTACAGTATATTTATGTTTAGCCCCATCAAAACTAAAAGCGACACCAGCTCAAATAGCTCAACAGAAGAAGATAGTAAATACTTTGAGTATAAACGTTATCGGTTTCTTTGTATCATCAGTGGCTACAGCTGTTCTTATCTTATGTTTTCGTACATGGGAGGCTGATCAATCTATTATTGATACTGTTGAAATATATGCTGCTTTTCCTGGTATGTTTAAGGGTAGTGGCAAATAAGTTAGGTTAAGAAAGAGCAAGACGGGACCCGATGGGTTAAGTTAGGAAAAGGTAGAATTGAGTCAGATAGTTATTAGGTAGAAATGTTTGATAAAAGTTGGGATATAGGTGTAAAGGGTACCTATAGTTAGAGGCACAGGAGTGGCAAAGGTAAAGAATGAGCAGGTTAGGCAGATTAGGCAAAGATAAGCTAAAGCTATGACAAGGCAAGATTAGATAAAACTTTAGACGTAGGCGTAGCAAAAGTATGGCAAGAACAGGGAGGAGTTATGAAGTATGAATAGGACTGGAGTTAGACTATATTACAAAGAAAGGCAACGTAAAGGTTGGAGGCATTGGTGTGAAGGTTAGCTGTAGGCCGGGGCCTAAGTGTGACAAAGGTACAAAAGGGGCAAAGTAAGAAAATGACAAACTTAAAGAACAGGTAGAACAAATGTAGAGAAAAATGAGTAAGAACATAGTAATATGCATCCCTCTATAATATTGCTTTTTAGGCTTGATAAGCTTCACAATAAACTACTATATTTACTTCTGGCGTTCTGCTGATTATCGACGATGTTTTTCGAGACACTTGAAAATGGAAGCCTTCTGTATGGGTGACACTAACATAAAAATTGTTGTACAGGTACGTTATTACTTTAGCAAAGCCTTAAATTGTTAAAAAATATATATAATACATTTCTGAAATTTCAGAGTACGACAACTGGTGCTACTCGATGAGTACTACAATAAATTTTTATTTTTAACACTGATATATTACGGGTTAATATTCTGTATTTATTAACATTTTTAAACAAAAATACGTAAATATAAAGAAATAGGTAATATAATTTCAAAAATAGAATTTTAAGTCAAATAATATTTAAAAATCAATGTAAATATAGCTATTTTAAGCAGTAAATAGTAAGGCCAAAAAATATTTTTAAAATCATCCAGTCTTGTAAAAGTCACCACCTCCTACAATCCATTATATCCTTCATCCACGCTTTTTCCATTCCCATTTGTACTACTTTGGCCACTCTTACTGGGACTTTCTGGTACACTGTCACCGTTACTGGCTTCGCTTTCTGTCAATTCATCAGCATTAACTCGGCCATGAACAAGACTAATTGGTGGAGGTGGGATCCTTGACATTTCTTCTACCGATACGTGGCAACGGTAGGAGTAGCTGAAGAATTATTATGGTAAAATACGGATTGGATAGTGGGATGAGCAAATATAAGCTTGTGAAGAGTAAGAGAGGTTAAGAAAGGTAGGTAGGTTAGGTTAAGTCTAAGGCAACGCCTGGATAAAGCCTAAGGCTAGGACTTTCGGCTCTGGATTAGTGCTCTAGGCTGGTGTCTTGGGTAGGGATCTAGGCTAGGGCTCTAGGCTAAAGTTCTGGGCTAGGGCTCTGGGCCAGGGCTCTAGGCTAGAGCTCTGGGCTAAAACTTTGTGCTAGAACTCTAGAGTAGGGATTTGGGCTAGGGCTATGTGCTATGGGCTAGGTCTTTGAACGAGAGCTATGGGTCAGAGCTCTAAACTGGCAATGTCGCTTACCCCAACTTGAATATCTCGTCGACAAAGTAGTTGAACTCCTGGCATTCCATCATTTCTGGAGTCCATTCAAAAGCATTTTTAAAGTATTTCAAAGCGTTTAAAAACTGTTTTCGTTGTTTCTCATTCAACTGTAAATGACTTGGCGGTTTTGGCTTTTCTTCTTTTGCTTTTTCGACCAATCTAACTGGAGTTAACGACCGACTAACCGACTGTAAACGTGGTCGTTCTCTCTTGGTTACCATCCAGTTATCGTTCTTTATCGAAGGACACGCGTACTTGCGGTGATTTCTGAAATATTTGTTAATTAGTAGTAATAAATTTTTAAAAACATGATTTTTTAAACTGTATAATACTATATAGTACTAATAAATAAACCTACGTAAAATGGGTACCACCACTACTAGAATGACTCAGCAATCGATCGCAGCGCTGACAAATGATAAAGTCTTGTTTGATGGCGTTCTCTTTCTGACCGGTCGGGCTGTAATGCACGCTTCTAAACCAATTCTGATTGTCACCGTGCCCAAAATGGTCAAAGAACAAGCAATCAGTCTTGGGATCACACAGTAACTTCTCCAACATTTCCTTTGTTAAAAGGTTCTCTTTTTTTGGTACCATTGGTACCACACTACTCTTTCGCCGATCATAGCCATTCGATGTTGGAGTATCGACCGACATTCCTGAATAATTTACTGTGTATAGGTATCGGGAGAGCATCGTTTAGATTGATTTAGATGAGAATAACAGTATTTTAATATTACCGATTTAATATAAAGTTATATGCTATTACCAATATCTCAAATATTAGGCTGTAGTACTTATATATAAAATATTATGTTATACTCCGATTATAGCGAACCCCAAGTAGATGAAATACAAAGTTTTAGTGAGTATATAACAGGTTCGAGTATAGACCTAGTATTTAGAATGCCAAATCGTGTACATGAACATAAACCCGGATATAAGTCTAAGTAGTATAATGCGACTTTTATGTCATCAAGATATAATTCAGTTAAGAACAAATTCAATTATGAGCAAATGAAAAGAAAAAGGAATAAAAAAACGTTCTTTTAGGTTTTTTAAAATGAAATTTTTGTATTTTGAGGTCATTGATAATATTATTAAAGATAAAAATATGTAAAGTCATAAATATTTTCAAAAACTGCATTACAAGATCACAGTATTTGCAAACAAAAAGTATTTTTGGATTCCGGGCCGGGCCAATCTTTTTGTTCGGCATAGGTCTGTAAAGAAACCAAGTCCAATTTTTCGTTGCGAGACCTAAGCTGAGACTTCTGGGTAGACATGAAGAATGGTCCAAGCCGGGTCTGAGAAAAATTTTGATCGGGCCGGGCTTAAAAATGGGGGCTCACCCGTTTCTCATGAGTACTTCTGGGGCTTTGATTTGGGTCCTAGTCTTCATGCGCGCACGATCCGGCTGGCCCCTTTCAAATTTGTTTCGCTTCAACCCGGTCGGGTCCAGTACGCTCCTTTTCAAGTCGAGGCTTGTCTGTGAGTCGAGATCTTAATACCTAGCTTAGCCACTAAGCTAACCTTGTATATTTTTCAATCTCCTAGGTTGAACAGCAAGATTAGGTAAGCTATAAAAGGTCAAAAGCCGAATCTATTTATTATAAAAGACAGGCTAATGTAGAAAAAGTTGGTTTTATTGTTATGCTTAATCTCAATTGTCATTTTTTGTAAAAAAATGTTATTTTGCAATTCGTATTTTACATATTTTACAATTTCTAGAACGCCACTGAATCGTGTAAGTTATATTAGGAGCAACTCAATTACCAAAGTGATATAATAATTGCAGTGACATAAGAAAGAATAAATATAAGTTGCAAATTGTCAATAATGATAAAATTTTTTCATGAATTTTTTTTTAAATTTAAAAATCAAAAAGATCGTAATAAAGCCTTAAAAATTTAGAAAAGTTTAATGTCTCGCTTGAACTTTGCAAGATATAAAATTAATTGAGAAACTGCGAAAAAACTAGAATGTTGTTGTACACGCGACCATAAATTTGCTCGGTTTATATAAACATGTTGTTCAAGGCTTAATAAAACAACAATAAAAACTCGCAAAGAGGTCAATTGGGAATACACCTTTAATTTGAAATATTGACTTTGGTTACTGTAACTCGACTATCTGTAGTAACATTAAATGTTGTACTTAGTTTTCTACGGTAAAATTTAAGGTGATTACGTTATCAATTACTGCATTTTCAATGTTTGAGAAACTTTACTGTGGTGTATATTATAGTAGACGTAGATGCTACAAAAGTTTACCATAATATAAAATTTGATCACTAAAAGCTACAGTAACTTGTATATAAGCTTCAAAAGTTTTTTTAAAAAATTACCTTAACATATATTATGTTTCAAAAAAGTTACTGTAACTTGTACTGTAGTAGGCTTAAGTCCTATAAAAGCCTATCATAACATAACAATTAATCCTAAAAACTACAGTAACCTATATTTAAGCCTACATTAAATTCCATTTCAAAAATTACCGTAACGCTCAAAGTAAAGGCCAGACAAAGTCAAATACCAGATATATGATGTTGGTATGTTCACGCAAGAGTTTGTTTTGGTCGCATAAATAACAGTATTAGCATTGAACGTGCACGTCGTCCTTTGCTTTGGAAACGATGCAAAATAAACCGTTTTCCGGTGGCATGCTCTGTCTTCCGATGCCCCGAGGGTAATTGTACCAGTTTTGATGAATAACATACACTTGACATAGCTCAAACCCATTTTATGACAATCTTTAGGCATTGTAATTTGAGTTTAAAAAAATTTAGAAGTACAAGGTTACTGTAGCGCAAAAATTTTTTTTCAATTTGTTATTTACTACAGTATGACATAACGTTTAATATACCATAGTATTGTACTCCAGTAAATGTTATACTCATAGTACTGCACTACGGTAACTACCGACCGAATAGTGTTGTAGTACAGTAAGTATCATTACCGTATTAACGTATTACTGTACTACAATAGCTACTAGCCAAAAATGGTAGTGTAATGTAAATTAAGACAGGGCAAGATAGGGTTGGGTAAAGAAGTGTAGAGTAGGGTTGGGTAGACTTAATTCATAAAATTACCGCAGTAACAAAATAAAATACCGACGCTACTGCAGCACAATACTACAATAACCACCATTGCCGTAGTATTACTTCACTAACTACTCTTACTACACTAATGCAATACATTCACTACTAGCTCTGTAGTACTATAGTAGAGTAACCATCGTATTACTATAGTACAATAATTATCTTACTATTGTACTAAAGTATTACTACTAACATACTAATTTACCATAGTACCATCTTCAATAGTATATTACAATACCAACATGACTACAGTATTTTACTACGGTAAGCATGTATGTACACTACCGTAATAAAACGTATAAAAAGTAAATTACTCGTTTATTCACAAAATAACAAGATCTACATAACTCAGTATCAACTACAACATAACACGCCAAATTACTACGCCACCGCACTACTGTAACCAACAGCACCGCAACACCCTTCCACAGTACCACCTTCACCATGTCACCGCGTTTCCAACCGTTTTGAACCTGTCCTTCCATGTAGCCGGCTTCTTTGTCGTCGTATCTTCTGGATACATACTCTCCTTCAAGATCAGTCGTCGACTTGGATACACAGCAAACGTGAATAACAAAGCGTATATCAACATTATGACGTACAGTATCTCAAACAAGTTAGTCATCGTTAGAACGTCGGTCGTCTCTTCAAGCATCTGCCGTTCTTGTAGTAGCTCTTGAAGAACTCTGACTTCACTGATCTCTCGTAGTGGGGCTACCAAGTCGGTTGCCTGAAAGAGAATTAAAGTTAAAATTTAAGGTAGGGTAGGGTAGGGTAGAATAGGTTAGGGTAGGGTAGGGTAGGATAGGATAGGGTAGGATAGGGTAGGGTAGGGTAGGGTAGGGTAGGGTAGGGTAGGGTAGGGTAGGGTAGGGTAGGATAGGGTAGGATAGGGTAGGGTAGGGTAGGGTAGGGTAGGGTAAGGTAGAGTAGGGTAGAGTAGGGTAGGGTAGGGTAGGGTAGGGTAGGGTAGGGTAGGGTAGGGTAGGCGGGGTAGGGTACTTACAATTTCCTCGGAGCTTTGTTGAGCGATGTTGATGGTCAAGTTGACGATGGATCTCAAGGTTTCATTAAAGTTGATCATTTGAGGTTTGTAATCCGTCAGTTCCTCGTCGATTTCTTCACTCACTGTGTCTGTTACTGCACATAATTCTTGTTTATATGGTCCCCATCTGACTTTGCCAAACTTTGTGTACAGTAATATCTCTGGAGCAAAGGAGGGGTGATCTGATGTGTTGAAGAACTAAAAGAAGGACATTATTAGGTTGTTCACATAATTCTGCGCCACCTTATCCTTAGATCCTTTGATTTTTTTGAGAGGAGGCGCAGAATTAAGTGAACAACATAATAACTAAAGTTTTACTGCAATTTTTATGACATTAATTATCTTACTGTAGTTTTATAGTTTACTATACGTTACAAAGTGACATACTTGAAGCAGATTTACACTTTCTCGATGTACTTTATATGGACATGGATTCACTTCTTCGGTACCTTCATATAGCATGAACACTATGTCAGTCGATGGTAAATTTAAGTTTAACTGAAAAAATTAAAAATTTTATAAAATATTTTTTTACCCTACCCTCCCCTACCCTCCCCTACCCTACCCTACCCTACCCTACCCTACCCTACCCTACCCTACTCTACCCTACCCTACCCTACCCTACCCTACCCTACCCTACCCTACCCCTTTATACTACTTTACCATGCCTTACCTCATCGACAAAGTCGCACAAGTCCTCCAACTGTACAATTGTTGTTGTAGGGTGCCTCGGCTCAAACTCGGGTTGTTTTAGAAACGTGAACACGTTTTGATATAACTGCGAATAATTAGTTGTTGCTACAATATGAATGTGGATGTAAGCAAGATTGGGCCGCAGATGTAGGTGAAGTATGATTAAAACAGCTGAGAACAACCGCATAGTAAAAAGGTAGAAAAGTGAATAAAAGTTTAAAATTTTTTGATTTTTTGTGCAAATATTGGTGATAGTGAGGGTAAAACGTAATTTATCTTTTTTTTTTAAAGAAAAAGTTAAAATTTGCATTGTTTTGGCCAAAAAATTTGAATTTTTATTTGGCGGGTTTTTTGGCATTCTGTTGCAATTTGATTTTTTGGGTTTAAGAGACTAATATAAAATCAAGTACGTTGAAAAACTAGATTGTAAAAGTAGAAGAAGTCAAAAAGTTTGTAGAACAAACAAAATTTCATCGAAAAAATTTTTTTAGGTAATAAAATTTAACAACATTTTTTTAAATTGCAATATTTTTAAAGATTTTAATGCTACCTTGCCATTTTTGATGCATGATAATCAAAAACTTATCAAAACGTTTGTTATCAAAGTGTTTACTCAAGTGTAACCAGTCTTTTGATAAGATTACAGCTTTTGCAAGTTCAGAAGTCACTGTAAAATGGGTTCTTTTTTACCTTTCCTTAATTGAAACTGCCATATTTTATTTACTTTGCTGTTTCAGTATTTCAAATTAGTGGTTATACATAAAGAAGGTCAAGATGTATGTTGTTAAGGAAACAGATGTAAGTTTTTTAGCTAGATGTTGAACATAATTAGGTAGTTTGGCTTTAAAATTTATTTTTTTTGCTTGTTTTATTGAAAAATGACTATAAAATGACCTACCCGGTCTTAAAAAGTGTCAATTTAATTATTTGCTACTTACGATTCAATTACAGATGAAAGACTTTGTCATAAAATCAATGACAAAAGTAGGTACAGCTAAAGACCATGCCGAACAGCTAGCTGACTGTCTTATCCATGCTGACAAACGAGGACATTACTCTCATGGACTTAATCGACTTCATGTATGTTTCTTAGTATTATTTAGCTCTAGGTACTATTGTAGTATGTATAATATTAATACATACTAGGTAATATTACATAGTAAATTAATTTTAAAATTTCTAAATTTTTTAAATTTTAAGGTTTTAGAAATTTGTAAAATACGGGTTTTGTAAAAAGCTTATACAAGTACAAATAATGAAATTTTTAAAAAGTCTTGCCGTTTTTGACTATACAAATGAATGTAAATTGACGACAAGACTTTTTTTGACTTTTCAGTGCTTACAAAGACAGTGCTGAACCTGCTCCACTCAAAATCAGCTCAAAATTTTAAATTCTTTTTGCTACTAACAGTACCCATAAAAAATTTTAGCTTGTGCTTTTAGTTTTAACTTCGAAATATTTAAAGTTTCTGCTAATTTGGCAAACTTGGCATTGTGTTTCAAACATTTTTTTCTTGACTTTTTAAACCAGCTACAATTACAAATTAAAAAATGAGTTATCGAATTTGTAAAATACAATTTACTTAATGGCTTCAGTAAGCACAGACAGTAAAATTATTAAAAAAAAGTTTTGTCGTTTTTGCATGTAAAAATACATGTAAACTGACGACAAGACTTTTTTATTGGCTTTTCAATACATAAAATTCTATTTCTTAATAAAAACGTTATCATTAAAGCTTTCAAAACAAAAAAGATAAGATTGACTTTAGATCTACATAGAAGACACCCTGGGTAACGTTGCCAAGTCGGGTACTCCAGTGATATTGAAGCAAAAAAGTGCTACAGCCTGGGTGGATGGTAAGAACGTATTGGGACCTGTGGTTGGAAACTTTTGCATGAAGCTAGCTATAGATTTGGCTAAAGAACATGGAATTGGTTGGATTGTAACAAAGGGTAGTAATCACTATGGCATCTGTGGCCATTATGCTATTCAGGCGGCTGAACAGGGACTTATTGTAAGTTTGGTATATCTTGAAAAGGTTAATGGCTAGGCTAAGGCTCAGGCTTATGCTTAGGCTCAGGCTCAAGCTCAGGCTCAGGCTCAGGCTCAGGCTCAGGCTCAGGCTCAGGCTCAGGCTCAGGCTCAAGCTCAGGCTCAAGCTCAGGCTCAGACTCAGGTTTAGGCTCAAGTTCAGGTTCAAGCTCAGGCTCAGGCTCAGGTTCAGGCTCAGACTTACGCTTAAGCTTAATTTTAGTCTGAGGCTTAGGCTCAATCTCAGCTTTAGGCTCAGGCTCAAGCTCAGGCAAGCTAAGGTTAAAACTATATAAGACTGAGACTAAGAATAAAGATAGTTTTATAATGTATTTGTCACTTTAAGGGTATGAGTTTTACCAACACGTCCCCATGTGTATATCCAAATCGGTCCAGAGAGCAAGCCTTGGGTTCAAACCCAATTTGTTGTGTAGCTCCAGCCAAAAATGAAGACAACTTTGCGTTGGATATGGCTTCAACTACAGTCGCTTTTGGTAAAGTAAGGTTTTTTCTTTGTTTTTGCATTGGTAATACATAACATCGATTTAAAAAGTTTTGTCGTTCTTTTACGTTACGTTTCAGAGTAAAAAACGGCAAACTTTTTTGCTATACAAAAATTTGTTATAAGTAGTATAGCTAACACAGTAACATTTGCACAGTAACCTAATCTAGTGAAAAGAAACTCAAGATAAGCTTACACTCTTTATATTAAGGTAGAGCTAGCTAAAACCAAAGGCCACGCCACGATTCCAGAAGGTTGGGGTGCTGATGTCAATGGAAACCCCACTCAGATTCCAGAAGAAGTACTAAATGGAGGTGGACTGGTATCCTTAGGAGGATACGAAGATAAAGGAGCTTACAAAGGCACTGGGCTTGGTATGATGGTGGAACTGTTCTGTGGAGTTATGGCTGGCAGCACGTTTGGCAAGAACGTCAGACAGTGGAGAGAGTCACAGGCTCCGGCTAATTTAGTAGGTTTAAAAAGTAGTTTTAATTATGATTTTTAAAAAAATTTCAAATTTAAAAAAAAAATTTTTTAAAACTTGAAGTTTTTGAACTTTAGGCCCAATGCTTTGTGGCCATAGACACTGAATGTTTTGCTGATGGCTTTGCTGACCGACTTCAACAATTCATTGATGAAACTAGAGATTTAAAGCCAACAGACTCTGATAAACTAGTATTAGTACCAGGAGATCCTGAACGTACTCATGAACAAAAGTCAAAAGATGCCGGAGGATTACTGTACTCGGAAAGGCAGCTGGAGTCTTTAGTAAGTTTTACATAAAAAGAGATGAATATTGCCTTGCCTTGCCTTGCCTTGCCTTGCCTTGCCTTGCCTTGCCTTGCCTTGCCTTGCCTTGCCTTGCCTTGCCTTGCCTTGCCTTGCCTTGCCTTGCCTTGCCTTGCCTTGCCTTGCCTTGCCTTGCCTTGCCTTGCCTTGCCTTGCCTTGCCTTGCCTTGCCTTGCCTTGCCTTGCCTTGCCTTGCCTTGCCTTGCCTTGCCTTGCCTTGTCTTGTCTTGCTTTGCTTTCCTTGGCCTGCCCGACGTCTCCAGTTCCTTATTTACCCTACTCTACAGTATTTCACCCTGTCCTGTCTTTACCTTACCCTTACCTTGTTTACAATCTGCCCTTATCCTGCCTTTTAACTGCCTCACCTTGCCTTTACCTTGTCCTCACTCCGTCCTCTTCCTGCCCTCACCCTGCCCTTATATTCTACTCTACTTATGAGTTATTCTGCCCTACGAGTTACTCTCATCCTACGTTGAATTTACTTATTATTAATCATACCTATTCTTCTTTTCCGCTGAAGTTTAGTCTAACCTATACCTACATATGTAAAAATAAATGCTTTATTAAAAATACATTTTTTTTTCAGAGACAAGTCAGTAAAAAGTACGACATACCACTGTTTAGCTACACAACACTATAGGTTATTTTATTTTAGCTTTTTATCAAATTTTTTTACAATAAAAGATTTGAGTTAATTTGTAAAATACGGAGAGTTGATGAAGCGGTTTAGTAATTTTTAAATAATGTAAAATACGGTGTTTTTAAACATAACTCTTTTATACTTTAATGTCAATTTGGGAACTGACCTTTGTTCAATAATACAATAAAAGTGGGGCTGTAACTGTTGAATTTTGTTTACTTTAACAAACAAATACTGGTAATCACAAAGCGTCACATCTTTGTGTACATAACTCTTTTTTTCAACGTTTAAGTCCTTTTCACTACGTCATAAACGTTTATTATCAAAAATACAGTTTTTGTTGTTGAGAATTCAAAATTTTTTTGGTTTTGTAAATTGTGGGGGGGGGGGGGGGGGATATAAGTTTAAAAAAAAATTTTTTTAAAACTTAACTTTGAAAATACGAAACGCAAGTTCGTCGTATATTTGTTCGTATTAACTAGCTTCAGTTTTTTCTTACTCTAGTTGTAGTCTAGCCTACCCTAGCCCAACTGTAGCTCTATTCCAGTTTGGTCTAGCCAAATTTTAGCTCTATCATAAATTTTTTGAGCCTAACTTTAGCTCTATTCTAGCCTGCCCTACTCTAACTCTAGTTATAAGTTAGTCTGTGTAGCTCTGCTTTAATTCTATCTAAGCCTACTCTAGCCCAATCTTAGCTCTATCTTATCCAAAGCTAGTCTAATTTTAGCTCTACTCTATTATAACATTAAGCTTACTTTAGCTATACCCTAGCCTAACATTAGCTCTATTTTGGTTTTTTCTAGTTTAATTTTAGCTATGAGTCAGTCTTAGACGAAATCTACTATATAGCTTTATCCTAGCTTACTATAACCTTATTTTATCCTTCCTTTTGTATTACTTTACACCAGTCTGCTCTAGCTCGATTTTAAATTTATTCAAAGTTACACTTATATATAATACTATCTCTTACGAACGCCTTTATTTTTGTTGTTTATTAACCGTCTTTTCTATTTAGTATTGTCGAGAAATGTTCGCAACTTTTCTCTCTTTGAATCCAGTCTTCAGATGTTGCATTCTCAGCTCTTCAAACATAAAAAACGAAGAGGAAGGGTCATTTTATTGCACACAAAAGCGATTTCACCACTTTCTACAATTCTTCATTCGAATCCAAGTGCTTTTACGGTCCGATTTTGTAACTTTTTTATTAGTTTACGACTTTTATTCAAAGTTGAAAGGGTTTTGATGTTCAAATTTTATTTGTTTTGTTTTTATTTTATTTTGGTATAAGCAAATGTAGGTTTTATTATAAGTAGCGATAAGCGTAATTTTAACTTAGAAAGGGAAGGTGAAAAACTTTTTTTCAATAAAAACGGTTTTTTAAACTTTTTATTGAGTTTTAAGAATAAAATCTAGGTTCGACTTGTTAGTCAACTTTTTATAATTGCACTTAGATCTAGTTTTACCCTAAGCTTTAGCCACAGCTTTATTCTGTCCCTCAACCTTAAGGTGACTTTCAATTTGAGCTTAAGCTTTAGTCTTAGCTTTCGCCTAAGTTTTAACTTGAGCCGGAGCTTGAGCTTAAGCCTAAGCCTGAGGTTGAGCCTATGCCTCAGCCCGAACTTCAGCTACAGCCATAGCCAAGCTTTAGTCTTGGGAAAAAGTTATTCTTTTAGCTCTAGTCTCAGTTCTTCTTGTAGATAAAATAGAAGGTTATAACACCCTAAAACTGGCATAGTTATTATACTTTACACAATATTGTATCAAAAAGAAGAAAATTAGCAAAGTCCGGAGAAATTCGCCAAATAAATAAAAACGGAAGCTGTTTCATATGAAAAATCTAATCTTTGATTATTATTTTAGTGATTTGGGTTTTGAAAGACATTTTAAAATACTTATGTTATCAGTGTTTTTCTTTACAAAATTTTAAGGTTTTAAATTTAAAGTATTTGAATTTAATTACCAATTATGTGTACCACGTATTTTACCATGAGCTTAACCTATGTTTATATCAAATTACTTTACAATATTGTACTTGATCAAAGAAACATCGTACATTAAAACCACATGTTTCTTTGATATTATAATAGATAAAACGGCCTAATAATACATGTGTTTTGACATGTCAATGATACATATGTTCATATGTTCGTATGTCACAAGTCGAACGCTTTGAATGTTTTGAATTTTGAGTTTTAATAGCTACGTATGTTGCTATAGATACAGTAATTACGCCGTTCTGTCAATTATAGTTTAAGACATTAGCATGCTCTTCATTATTGTTATGCTACAATTTTACCATGTGATATGTCTGGAAGTGTCAGGTTGGTATCTTGTTGTAAATAAAACTGTAATTTTACTTACAACACTGTAATTTAGTAAAGAGTATGTTAATATTAACAGTAGGATAGAGTAGGGCAGGGTAGGGCAGGGTAGGGTGGGACAGGGTAGGGTAGGGTAAAGTAGGGTAGGGTAGGGTAGGGTAGGTTAGTGTAGGGTAGGGTAGGGTAGGATAGGGTAGGGTAGGGTAGGGTAGGGTAGGGTAGGGTAGGATAATGATAAATCTTTTTTTTTCATACTGTGTCTACTACTATATCATGCTCATACTTGTTACGTTTACACTTTCGTCGCACTTTAATGCCAGATTACACATCAGAGTAATTAAAAATGTATGTATGTCCTTATATGTCGAGATTAGCCACGAGGCACAACATGTTTTCGTACTTTACATTAAAAACACGTAGTAATGCCTTCAAAGAGCGTAATAAGTTAGATTAGCCTTTTGTTACTCATTTTTGGAAGTAGAAAATGATAGGTTAAGGACTGTTTTCGAGTTTTAAGAGTTGTTTAGAAGTGATTTATGAAATAGGAAATGTTTGGCAGTAATTACTACTGGTTACTATAGAAAAAGCAGTGTCTTGAGAGGCTATTTATGTATTTATCATAGTTTTCATATAGTCTATTTTTGTAGATGTAAACTTTTCACCCTTTGTGTCAGTTTTAGTTATAACTTTGGCCTTAGCCTAAGCTTTAATAAAAGCTGAGCTTGAGTTTGAGCTTAAGTTTGTACTAGAACCTATACCTGAGCTTCATTTTGAACTTGAGCTTAAGCCTGATTCTGAGCCTGAGCTTGAGCCTGAGCTTGAGCCTGAGCCTGAGCCTGAGCTTGAGTCTAAGCTTGAGCCTGAACCTGAACCTGAACTTCAGCCTAAGCTTGAGTTTGAGCTGAAGCTTGAGCTTAAGCTTAAGCTTGAGCTGAAGCTTGAGCTTGAGTCTAAGCCTGAATCTCAGCCTGAGCCTGAAACGGAGCTTTAACACTAGAACTAACTTGTGCTAGCCTTTACCTTTTTATATTTTTATGATATCATCTTGATGTACATAGGTTAATATAAATAATACGTGAACCGTGTTTAACAGTCAAAAGAAGTGTATGCCTTTATTACTAATTTACTACTATTTAGTTTAAGATTATTTACCTGGAAGTGACAACACTTTTCAGAAAACCTTACTTTTACTAGACTTGCTGTTTGTTTTTTACAGCTTTTTAAAGTTTATTTGCTGTTTTCTCGGTATAAAGCTTTAGTAAATAATAGTGTAAACACTACACGTTTTAACAATTTCATTTAGAATGATTAGGTTAGGTCTACTTTATTTTGGCACTATAATTACATAGGTTAGTTACGTTGTAAGGGTAATATTGGTTTTTTGAGTAGGACATGGGGGATTACATGTTTTTGCTTACATATGTAGATTTGTTTTAAGATTAACCCAATGATTATTTTTTAGTTTTGTTTAGGAGTTGATTCCAAATAGTCATGTACTCACAAAACTAATCGAAATACATTTTTTTCAAACATTCTATATTAAATGTCACAAAAATGTTGTTTTTACACGTATTTTCCCACTACGGCATGTATTTTTGCTATATTCAAGTTGAGAGGTCCACGTTTGTGGCTGAAGACATCCACGAACGGCCATAACAAGCAAAGTCATTAAAGAGGCAGGAAAAGCAAGTGTAACTAGAGAGTGAAATAAGAAAAGAGAAGGTTTAGAGAAAAAAGAAAAAATGTAGAAGGGTCGATAAGAAATTGGTAAATTGATGTTGAAATTTGGATTTTGAGTTAAATTTTGGGGCTACTCAGTTTAAAGGTCCTAACCCATTACAGGGTCATTCCATGCCCCAGTTGAAGGTCCCAAAATTTTTATAGAGATTTGGATTGATGCTGGTGAAAAAGAATGTTGTATGTAAGAGGAGGGGAGAGGGGTTGGGTGGGCAATGGCTATTTTTTCCATTTTTTCATGTTTTTTTCAGCAACGGTCATCAGAACCTGAGTTTGAGCCTAACTTAAGCTTGCGGCTGAGCTTCAGCCTAAACCTTAGCTTGAATCTGAGCTTGAGCTTGCGCTTGAGAAAGCGTTTGAGCTTGAGTCTAAAGTATGAGCTAGTGCCCGAGTTTGCGAATAAGTTTGAGCTTTGAGCTTAATCCTGCGCTTGAGACTAAGTTTGAGTTTAAGCCTAAACTTTAGCTTAAGCCTGAGCTTGAGTCTGAACTTGACTTTATTTTAAAAAATATGAAACTTTGAGTTTAAATTCTTGCGTTGCTAGCCTAAAGCTTCTGTATACATAAACTTCTTCAGAACGAACAAATTTGACATCTGCAAGCGATTCTTTATACAGGAATTCTATCGTACTACTTTCTACTCTATAAAAACGTAAAATTGTTGCTAAAAACGTTTTTCAATAGTGTTACAACCAATAATATTCTCTAGCGTCCTCTCATACAAAAGAGAACGCCAGAGAAAGAGAGTAAAAACGCAACAGAGTTGTTTTTTGTCAAAAAACATTTGGCCAAAATAATGTTTTGAAGCTGCCGAACACATAAGAGAATGTGTATAACAAGCGTTCTATATAGAAAGATTCATTTCAAAGATAGTGGGTTAGAGAAACAAAGTTTGGAGGTTTTAAAGAAGCGCTTTTTAAAGTTTAAAGCAATAGAAAATGAAGAGAGCCTCAGGCGTGGAAGAGATGTAATGAAAAAAGGGGAGGAAGAAGGGGTAAAAAGGGGAGAGATAAGAGTAGGAAAACAAGGGAGACAAGGGGTATGACAAAAATGGCATAGTAAAACAGAAAGTAAAAGTTTTACTGTGGCATGAGTAAAGTAAAAGTAAAATACTGAAGGCTGAGGCATAGGTATTTAGAGAAAAAAATGTATTTATCAATTGGAAACGTTATTCAGAAAAGTAATGACACAGTAGCAGAGCGTTATAGAGAAGTCGACGTGGAGCGATACATTATTTGAAAAGAATAAAAAGCTTTGTAGATACGTTTTGAAAAAGGCGGCCAAAATAGTGTAGTGGAGACAAAAGAGCAGTTAGAGGCAGAGAGACAAATAGCATAAGGAATAGAAGAGAGTGAGCAGAGATGCTTTAGGGAAAGACGTAAAAGTAGAAGATAGCAGGCATAGGAAGGGGAAAGAGTAGATGGATAATAATATAGAAGAGAACGGTTGAAGACAGGATGAAGATAGCGTAAGGCGCAGAAGAGAGCGTTCAGAGAAAGAAAGAAGAATAGAAGAGAACGGCCAAAAGAAGAAAGTAAAAGCAGGATAAGAAGAGACCACTCAGAGAGACAAAGAAGAGTAAAGAGCGCTGCCTGAAAGAGAAATAGAAGAGATCGCCCAGAGAAAGAAACAAAAAGCACGACAAGAAGAGGGCGGCGAGAGAAAGAGACAAAGACAGTGAGAGCTACGCACCTGTTTTTGCTTCCAAAACAATCTTTTTCCCGCTGCTCGGAAGACTCGCCCCTTCAGCTACTTCTTATCAATAAATCGTCGCTTTTTGCTCAAACTTTGCAGTAATTTCCTTTTCGAATTTCGCCGTAAAATTCGCTTTTTGGGTGCGTTTTTTGTTGTGGAAGGCTTGGGGGTGGTGGTGGGATATTAGATTTTAATTTTGGGGTTGTTTTAAATTTACCTGAGGCTTTTTTTTAATTTTTACAGAGGTTTTGTAAAGATAGTAATGGCTATTTAAAAGACGTTGTTTCAGCTCTTTATAAGTCAGTGTTATGGGTCTTGAAAGCTGGCTGCAGGCTTGTTTTAGGGTTACTTTATGCCATTTTCATAGTAGCATTTTGAATTTTAATTCTAATCTCGAAAAGTTGAGGACGGGCCCGGCCCAACAATCAGACTTTCCTCAAGACTGGTCCGGCCTTAATCAAACTTTCCTCAAGCCCAGCCATAACCAATGTCTTTATAAAGTGGAAGATGTTGCTCTTTGTGTGTGTATGTTTGGAGTAATTGAGAGAAGCGCCTTCACGTGATAACGGCCTTCCTTCCTCTCGCTTCGGCCGAAATAAGGGATAAACAAACTCGGAGCACTTTTGCGGATAGTACGATGTTACTGTTGTTTTCAGAACAACATCGTACTAAACAGAAAGCTGTTTTTTTTCGAGCTTTTGAAAGTTTGTGCTTTTTTAGTGGAAGAGGCGAGGGGAGGAGGGGGCTGGGACAAGGTTTGGAAAGCTAAGTCAATGGCAAGGGTTAGGTATGGTAGAGCAGGGCAGCGCAGGGCAGGGCAAGGCAAGGCAAGGCAAGGCAAGACAAGACAAGGCAAGGCAAGGCAGGACAAATCAGAAATACCTTATTTAAACCAACATAATTCATGTTGTAACAAGATCTCTGTACATTATACACAGTATTATGTTGTAATGTTGTATCCTTGACGTCCAACTTACTAGATTTGTCATTATAGAGCCATATTTCATTGTTCCATTACACTGTGATGATGATATTCATCATACGCCGCCTTCACGTGACATCACAAGTTCTTTTTTTGTTTCAGAGTAACAAAGAAACGTATTAAAAAGTAACTTAAATTATATTTTTATCGCGTTTTAGAGATAATAATGGCAATTGTAGGTTGTTACTTTGGAGCTGCGGGGAGGAGGAGGTAGAGAGAGGTATAATATGTAACATAAAAGTTTTTTTTTGGAAAAAAGTTTTGTATAGTACTATATATGATATTGTACTATATAGTACCTAATAATTCTAAGTGTCATTTCTTGTTTTATATCCTCACCCCTATTCCTATAAAACTCGAACGACATAGGTACCACCTAGTGGAATATAAATTGTTTACCGCGTTTTGTTGTTGGGAAATTATTTGTTTATCTATCTTCTCCTTGGTTCTATCTTTAGTTGTTTTTTGTATATTTCAAAAAAGGAAAACAGTTTTATGTTATTGCGGATTAGGAATGCGATTTGGAATGGCAAGCAGTGCATGTTGTGTTAGCATACATTTTGCAAAAATATTTTTTTTGCAAACTTTATGCTAAGTTATCGTTCACAGAGTGGTATTTAGTGATAAATAGATACGTAGGAAAGATCTTCTGAGTCATGAAGGGGGGGGGGGGAGATCTTCTGGGTCATGAAGGGGGGGGGGAGGAGAAAGGGGGGTGTGTATATATTTTAGTGAATATTCATTTAAGGTTGAACCAAAAGTACCGGGACGCTTTTTTGTTGGAAAATAAATTAGAAGTGGCCCACTACTTTTGATTCAATTTAATGCAGTGAAACCTCGGTAATAGGACTCCGCTTATAACGAAACCCCGATATAACGAACGATTTTTCCATCCCTTTTTCGTTATATCGGGAGATCACTGTATTTTCAAGAATTAACAAGGTAAGGAGTAGGGTATAGGAATAGTTAGGAAGAGGAAAATTTTTTTTTGTTTTTATATGCTGAGGAGAGGAAAGAGATCTTCCTGCGTCTGTTTGGGTTTTAAGAAGGGGGGGGTATTTTTTATTTTTTTTTTTATTTTAGGGAGGAGAGGGGGGAAAGAAGCAGGGAGTAAAAGACGTTTCTTATTAACTGTTGGTCTTAATTATATGTAACCTTTTCTCATGTCATCTTGTTTAAAAGGTTACAATTTTAAAATGTAATTGTGGTTAACTTTAAATAGTACGTACATTGTAATATTGTTTGGATTTTAGGTATGTTTATGTACTATAGTTTTATTGAAAGTACTTTGAATTTTGTATAATATACGTGTAATAAGCCCTTTTATAATGTACGCATAATATACTTTTGTATGTTATACGTACAAGGTGTAGCTCTTACTATCAAAATTGAAGGCTTTGAACGGTGTTGTACCATAAGATATTAACTATTACTTACTTTGCTACGATTATACATTAAAAGCATAATGTAACTTTAATTTTGTCATTATGCTATTATTAGTAACCGTATTTCTGTGTAAAAACTTACTTTGAAATATTTATTATACTTTTTTGTACTGACTGTCATAGTAAGTTTTTTTAAATAGACTTTACACTAATTTTTTAATTGAAAAAGTACTGTAATTTTAATTTCAGTACTTATTTATATTTTTTTAAACGGTTTAGATTAAGTTTAAAACTGTCACGTGCTTTGAGATAAGGCTATAATTGTCTAAAAAATAAATGACTATGTCTGGGTAATGATACTCAAAGTAATTGTACGTATCACACCGCGTGTTATGCTGTAATTTTGTGTTTCATTTGCGTATGTTCGTTCCTGTTCTAGTTATGTTATTGTAATGTTCTATTTATGTTATTATAGGCTTTGGTATATATGTAGGTCAGTCTGTAATTTATTTCCATATTAGTTACAGGTAGTCTTATCTGTAGCCTAGAGCCTTAGCCCAGACTCCTAGCCCAGAGCCCTAGCCCTAGCCCAGAGCCCTAGCCCAGAGCCCTAGGTCAAAGCCTTAACCCAGAGCCTTAGCTCAAAGTCCTAACCCTAGTTTTGGTCCAAGCTCTAGCTCTAACTTACTCTACTCTACACTCTCTTCTCAAGCCTCTATCTTCTCTCTACTAGCCGTGGTGACACATTACCTCTTCTCTTGCCACTTTATACTGTACAAAGATTAGAAATCACGTTGATATTTGAGAAATAATATTGTGCAAGGTTTCCTAGTTGTTCATTACAGCAAACGTGTTTACTCACCCTCCATCTTGCACTTTAATCCAATAACAAGGTCAACTTTGCCTGAACATTATGTTTTGTATTTTTACGGCTGCGGAAGAACGGAATGGACTCGTGCTTCGGCCAAATGCGGCCTTAAACATTGAAATATTATACAATGTTTTCAAATCTGGGGGTCGTAAAAGTTTTGTTACATGTTTTTGGGGGTTTTTGGATATTTTCTAAATTTTTTTGATATTTTAGTTAAAAAAATTGAGTTTTTTTATTTTTTTAGGTTGGACGAGGGAAGAGGGTAGGAGAGGGGAAGGATGAGGGGACCAGTGTTTCGCTGAAACGGTTTGGACCGGACTCAAAAATCTTTGGATTGGATCGATAAAAAACGCTTTGGACCGACCAGGGTAAAGCACTGAAGGAGGTGAGATAAGGGTGTAGTATGGTCAGTAGTAAGGATGAGAGTCAAGGTTAAGGGGTACTGGTCAGGTATGGTCAGTATCAGTATAGACCATAGAGTAGTAAGATAGAGGAACAAAGTATGGCCAATGCCAAGGAAACGGTAAGGGTAGTTGTGCTGTAAGTTGAGAGGAGGAGGGATGGGTTTTGTTTATTCCTTTTTAGATATATTAAAAAGGAATAAACAAAACGATACCTTTTAGTACCTTTTAGGCTAGTTTTATCGATTTTTAGCTAACTCGGCTTGAATTAGGGTTGAGTAAAACAAGTCAAAGCTGACCAGGCCTAAAAGCTCGGTCTAGAAGTTAAACTTCTTTTCCTACCTCTCCTTCTACTTTCTCTCTCTCGCTTTCTCTCCTCTTTACACCTCCGGTTAGACTTGAAAGGAAGGTACTAGGCCCGTTCTGTCCCTTTACAGACTTAATTTTGGCTAAAATTTATTGCTCTGACGCTGATAGTAACAATGATAAAAGTTTATTTCAAATTAGGTTAAAAGTACCTCAATATATATTTTTATTTAACATGTATTCATGTTGAGGTAGATGTTATATATAACTTTTATGACCTCTTTTAAAGTATATATTTACATATCATCATACCTTCATGTTCCAGTACTTTAGACCTTGCAGTTGTTTTTTGACCCTGCTTGTTGTACTTTTATCTCGTTGTCAAAAGTTGTTGTTGCAAATCACTTTTTGTCTCTTTTTCTCTGCCTTTTCTCTCTCTTTTGCCTTTCTTCTTGTTGCTTTTTTTTGTGTCTATTTCTCTGTACTCTCTTACATATAACGTTCTCTCTTATTTTATGATGTTGTTTATTGATGGTATGTTTTCTCTCATATGTTTGGGCTTATCATTACCGTGTTGCACTTTAACAAACTCTTTTATATGGCGTTGGGTTTCGCGGATTCAACAATTTGATATTATCAGTTTGGACTTTTAAGTCGTTTGAAAAATGTCACACTTGTGATTATTTGGCATTATCGTTAATAACTTGTCGTTTATATAACATTGTATTTATATATGTTTATTATATAGGTAATGGCATATAAGTTTACATATTTAATGTTATTTATATACTTTGAGCATAAGTAATGTCGTGTACCTTTGCATATGTAATGTCAGATACTGTATATATAGCAACTTTAAAGAAATTTAAATCTATGTTTTAAGGGTTGAACTCATCGACCAAGATGGACTTTATCAATGATTTGATGCCGGTGGATTCGGCGCTAGTCAAGCGGCTACAGCGAAGCATGGTGTTTGATACGAACAAGAGTGCTGCTAGGATTAGGGTAGGTTATTTATCTTATTATCTACTAAATTTTTATTTCAAAAAAATTTAAATTTCAAAAGGTGTATGACAGATAGATATGCCTTCCTATGTATGAAGGGCAGGCCGAAGGCGCTTTTGGTTAAAGAGAGTGGGGTAGTTTTTCCAACCAGAAAAAATTTTCGAAAAATTTGAACATGTGGATTTTTGGAAAAAAATTTTTTCGACCTTTGCCCTTAGACCAAAAGCCTCCGCCCGGCACTGGCTAGGACTAAGGCGAAAGCTAGCAAAAAAACGTTGTTTGAAAAGGTTTTTTTTTGAAATTTTATGAAAAAAATATAATTATGTAATTTCAGAACGACGAAAGACACGCCGTGAGTGCATTGGTAACGGTTTTGAAACGCCTGAGGAAGAACAAAGGTGCTGTTGAGGTGTTGGATCGTGCTGTGACTTCCGAAGACTGTTCTACTAAATGTATAGTGTACAAAATGTAAGTCTTATCTCTGCATAGCTTATATAAGGTTTTTTTACCTTGTATAACATATATAAAATGCCTTTTCTTGCTTTGAAGTCATCAGTTTAGGTATTGCTCAAAGTTTTTATATTTTAAAATTGTGGAGAAAAGCGTTGATCACCTAAAACAATATCGAAAACCTTAAATTTGTATCTCAAAAACTATCTATCAGATCCGTTTGATATTAATATTGACTTAGTTTTATCATATTAATCTTTAAATTACCTTACATTTCCAGGCCCAAAAAAAGTGATGCTAACAACCCGACCTTGCACAAGACCTACCCCCACTTTACTCTCTGTAAAATGTTTCGTTTCCCTGAGATTGTCACCTACCATCAACTCACTCATTCTGATCATTGTCTCTTCGATTTTGCTACAAATTATCAGTCGTTAGAGTACTGCATCAATCCTTATCACTACCAGTTGGCTAAACGTCCACGTAAGTTGGCGTTGAAGGGTAGGGTAGGGTAGGGTAGGGTACGGTAGGGTACGGTAGGGTACGGTAGGGTACGGTAGGGTAGGGTAGGGTAGGGTAGGGTAGGGTAGGGTAGGGTATGGTAGGAGACTTATCTAATCTTATTATTTCCAGAAATCCCAGACATGGTGGTACCTAAAAACGTCCCAGTTGATCTCCAAACCCAGCACAGACTCCTCACCCTAAGTGGCAACATTGACCGTCTCTGCCCTCAAGGCGTGCCCAATATTACACTAGACGCTCGTTCTATCCCTGCCTGTTCCGACCCAGATGCGCGCTGTTTTTCGACTGATAAAGGAGAAAACAATGAAGACGCGGCTTCATCGTGCAGTTCCCGTGTACCAGGTGTCGCCTCACCTACTAGTACTCATGTACCATCACCTTCTACTGACTTTAACGATGAAATGGAGACGGACCAAGATTTGCCCAGTCCAGGGTCGACCGGTTCTCAAGAACCGTCCAATCGTAACATCTACGCCAAACCGCCGATGAGTAACGATTCAGATTGGCATCGTACGGCCGAATCTCCTTTTGGTGCTATTATGGGACCGGATGGTGACATTGGGAATGTAATGAGTACAGACACGGTGGCTAGAATCAGTTTTCAAGAAAGTCCGGTGTGGTGCACGGTGGGGTACTACGAGGAGGAGACTTGTGTACGCTCGGATTACCATGGTTCAAGGCCGTCGTTCGTGATTGATGGCTACACGTCGGTGCCGGATGAGGAGCGATTCTCAGTTGGGAACTTTACGAATTCAAAGAGATCGAAAGGTACTCTACAAGTACGACAGTTCATTGGCAAAGGCATTAGATTGTACTACATTGCTGGTGATGTGTTTGTGGAGAACTTGTCCGCCTTTTCGATCTTTGTTCAATCACCGATGGCTGCTCATCGATACAATTGGCACACGGCTGCGGTGTGCAAGATTGCACCAAGTAAGCATTTTTTTTGGGGGCTCAAAACTTTTTACACAATTTGGTATTTCAAAAAAATAAAAGAAAAATAGGTTTGAAGTACTTAGTTTCCCAAATACACGGTTTATAGTACTATATAGTATCATTTAAAAATAATTTTACATATCTTACTAAAAAACTAATCCTTCCCTTTCAGACTCCCATTTCAAGATCTTCTCCATGACCGAGTTTGCCACTCTACTAGGCATCGCAGTGAAAGATGGCTTTGAAACTACCTTCGCCTTGACCAGGATGTGTACCGTGCGAATTTCGTTGGTGAAAGGATGGGGCAAGGTGTACAAACGTCATTCTGTGAATAAGACGCCGGTCTGGTTCCAGGTGCATCTGACTAGTCCACTTCAATGGCTGGATCGGATTTTGATAGAAATGGGTGGACCGCCAGAGAGATGCACCTCTTTCAGCTAAAACGATATCTACTTCTCTTTCTCTCTTCTATTTATTGTGTTACAGTACCGAGTTTTATTTACTTACTGTGTACATAGTACAGTACTTATTTGTGATCATGGAGTGAAAATATAGTACTATCATTCACAGTACTGATGGCACTATAATGAGCAGTACTGATGATACAATTATGAACGGTACTGACGGTACTATAATGAAAAGTACTGGTGATAACATTATGATCATCAAAGTCTACCATACTTATCGTACTATTAAAACCAGTACCGACTTAATTTTAAAATAACATTTTTTAATTTAAAATACGTTTTAAATAGTCTTCTTCTCTGTCTTACTGTAGCTTGCTAGTACTATTTTACCACCAAATTTGATTTTCACTATAAATTTATTATTCTTACAGTACACTTATTACTTGCAGTTACTTGCGTACTATGTTAAAAAGTACATTTACTTGTTTACCACTTGCTTGTTCTAAGTATGCACTATAGTTAGTACGAGAAAGTCATGCTATTTATAAACTAAAGTACATTCTTTTTCAACTTTTTCAATTTTAGTATTATTTAGTACTGTGTTTAGTCGTATTTAGTACTGTATAAGTACCGATTTTAAAATTGTACTATTTTTGATACTAAGCTTAGTACTAGTAAAGAATGTTGTAATTACATCCTGATTTACAGCAGTTATTATTCTTTTACTACTCTTTATATAATATATAAGTACTAGCTTTCTAAATGTTATATAGATTATACGACCTTATTATAGTAATGTTATAGTACCCGTAGAAACAAACCGGCACAAACTACTCATAGAAACCCATATATCATAGAGTTGGCTACAATGAGTAGTTCAATGTAAAAACCTACAATAGGTAGGTCAATGTAAAGTCTTTTATTCACTATTGAAGTTATTCTTAACCTTATATTATTATAAACAATCCTATTTGTTCAAGCAGTTCTCATTAACTCACATTATATTCTTTCGTACCCGTTGATGTACACAAACTATTGCAAAAACATTCTATTGTAGCGACAGAATAAACATTTTATTTTTAAATTTGGTATTATTCTACTTTTCAACATATGCATTATATAATTACAAAAAAAATTGCCCATTGTCAGGGCTGGGTAGAACAAGAGTTTTAACATATGTGTTATATAATAAAACCAATGTTGATTGGAGATATGAAGCAAGAAGAACAAGAGTACAAAGCAAATAAAGGCAAAATTGAACAAGCATAGGACAATATGACAAAGCTGACACAGTTGTAGAACAAAAGTAAGACAAGCTTAAAGATAGAGCAAATGCAAAAGCCTCTAAGAGGCATATTACAGTCATTTAAACTGCGCTTTCTAAGAAACCACGAAAAAATAGAGATCAAAAAATAACGTTTTGAATTTCCCGCCAAGTTGGCATTGTGTTTCACGCTTATAACTTTGCTATTTTTTGACTTTTAATTTTTTCTTTGATATACTAGTAGAAACACTTCAAATAAACCTAAATTTTTAAATTTGTAAGCAGAGCTTGACTGGAAAGTTGAAAACAATGCTTGAAATACAATGCCAACTTTGCCAAATTGGCGGGAAACCAAAATAAATCAATTTTAAAACTTAAAAATGCGGGCTAAAACTTTTTATAAATACTATTGGTAATACAAGAAATTGATATAAAAATTTTGAGCTGATTTGAGCGGGACAGGTAGAGTACATTTATATTTAAAAAAAGTATGTAAGGCGAAAACTTTTTACCCTACCTGATAGTTGAAAACAAAGTGAATTTCATCGTATTTCAACATAACAAAATGAAAAAAAATTATTTTACTTACTTTTTGTATTTATTTATGAAGAAAGCGCGGATTAATCCCCGCTACAATTACTAAAAAGTAGAAAAGGATCTCGAACGTGCATTGGTGGTTCAGTGGTAGAATGCTCGCCTGCCACGCGGGCGACCCGGGTTCGATTCCCGGCCAATGCAAATGCTTTCGTTTTTTGTGCCAAAATCTTATTCATAATGATACAGTAATAATTTTTATTGTTCTTTAATAATAATTTTTAATTTTCTTCCTCAAGTTTCAAAAGTTCTTTTTTAATTTGTAAAACTGACACATAACCATTGTCTTTTCCGTAATAAAAAACGCCTACATAGTATAATTTTACGAAAAGTAATCTATAGTATTTTAAAGTCAGATCAGACCGAAATAAGGTTTATAATGTAAAAATGATTTATTTAAAAAGTCGAGTACAAACCCCGTTGAAACATTGTGTAAATGGTTGACAGCCACAGTTGTAACTGTGGTATGGGAAAGGGTTACAACCACATAATGCGCTGCCTCCAAAAGGTATCCAACCTCCTCGTTTCCCTCTGGCTATGGTCTGCGAATCTAAACGCAAATTTAACATTTTTAGCTAAAAAACTTCACATTTGCACTGAAACCAAGTTTATAGTACAAAAGATTACAAGTCAGTACTACAAGTCAATAATCTTACTATATAAAAGATACTAAGGTAAACTTTGTCATTTTTTATATAAAATTCAAAAACCTTACTTGTTTGAAGAAAAATAGTTAGGAAGAATATGACAAAGAGCCTTTTAAACATGTTGTAATACGAAGTTTAGTGAAAGAAAGTCAAAATAAAACATTACAGTAAAATAAGTTTTGATCTATAGTTGATTTTGGTGACGTTTAATTTGTTTTCAAGCTACACAAGATCTACGAAAAAAGGTAAATTCCACCGTTTTGTTAAAAATCGACCGGCCTTGCTGATAAATCGACCAGCCTTCATAATAATCGGCCGGTTATGTTAAACATCTATCCAAAGCCTACTCCTGCCCAGTTTAGCCTACCCCCACAGACAACTATCTACCATACCATACCGCATCTTACTTACTATATCATACCATACCATACCTTACCTTACCTACCATACCATCTCATACCATATCCTGTACTACCCTACCTTAACAAATGCAAAAAACTTTTTAAAAAATTGAAAAATGTGTAATTCTTAGCTTTTAAAGCCCTTCTATCACGAAAAGGTGATACACTTCAGAAAGGGATGTTTTAGCCGAAGCAAGGGAATTTTTTTTTGAGGTATGAAGGAGTTTCAACCATTATAAGTACAGATTTTCGGTCTAAAACCAGGATAGCATGCTAACCTATTACAGATTTATTTGATGTTTCAGCTCAATGAAGGCTCTCGGGATTCCGACCGGTCGACTAAACTTACCTTTAAAGACAAGATATTCACCAAAAGGCAATACAAATTTAAGACACTGCTACTAACCGGATAAAATTTAAATAAAAACTTTTAAAATAAAAAAAATACTGATAAAAATTATAAATACGTTTAAAATAATACTATTTGAAATTCAATAATATTGCTAAAAGTTATGACTGTAAAAAGTTACAGTCATACCGTAAGACAAAATAGAGCTTTGGTCAAAAAATTAAGTATGACGAATAAAGAATGGTACAGTAAACTACATAAACAGATCATGTTTTCGAAACATAGATAAAGATCACATCACCGGATTGTCAAACACCTTAGTATCTACAATATAAAAAAACTAAGACAGAAACACCTTTAGACCGCCCCCTGTTAAGTTAATAAGCACGACATTAATGGGAGTGGTTTACAGAGTTTATGACCTTATTAAAGTGAAATATCCTAGAAGCTTGTAATATTTACATCACACTGGGAGGAGTAAATTGCGAAGTTGGAGACGGGCCTTAGACACGACTGTACCAGAGGAGCTTGTGGAGCTCAAGGCTATTGTTGTAGATTGTCTGATGGTCGCCGATGATTACCAGAAGCTGACGGCCTCGGATGAAAGCCGTGGTTAACTCGATTGGTTTGGAAAGCAAAGTTAGAAGTAGGGTAATCTTGTGCTTTGATTGTGGCCAGGATTGCGACGTCAACCTCACGGCCTTGAAACGTTTCCAAGGTGGAGATCGTGAGGCGCAAGTTTGGTGTTCGGAGATCGGCCATTGCAGACTTGTCCATAGTCATTTGGATGTGCAAGTTGTAACCTTCTCCTAGTGGTTGAAGAACGCCAGAAACGGTGCAATTTGGAACATTACGCTGTACAATTCGAAAAATTATGCGACTAACCGTAATTTCTAAATAGTTTTGATACGGTTTTTTTCGAGCACAATAATATATGACTGGCGTCATATATTACTACAATTTTTTCAACTTTCTTAACAATACGACAATAGCATATTATTTAGTTTGATAAAAAAAGTAGCTACATCAAGTTTTTTGCTATTATACATCACCACACACTACGTTCTGGTTAAATGCTGTGCATCGGATGATGAACAATACGTCTCCTCTTACCATAGATACGGTCCGTCTAACTTTGCCGTGCACCGTTGATACAGACTAAATAACCAGTACGGTGACAAAACGCTTTTTACCTTCGGTCAGCAATTTCATCTTGCTTGCAATTTTGATGGTTGATTCTGAAATTTTATAACATGATAAGACAAAATAAGTCATAAATTAAAATAATAACACTTCAAACAAATTATACCAACAAAAAATGAATGGCATCATTCAGAATTTGCCTTGCAATGAAAGTTGTTTCTTTGAAGTTCTTATTGTTTTACGTTCTTGGGAATAAGAACCGATTGTAAGCAAAAGTATGCCCACGCAAAGTGATGCTTTGATCTATCTTGCCTATGATCACCGTTATTGTCCTTTTTAACGTATTCGATTGGTTTACGGTTTTGCTCAGATATATCAGTACAAAAGTTGTGTTTATCAAATTCTCTCTATCCCGCTGTTAAGGAGATTTAAAATACTCTTCTTTATGTATTTTATCCGAGTCTTGAGATTTTAATAATAAATTCCAATAAATTTTACTGTAGCTGTACTGTATTATTGTCTTAATCGATTCCCTTAAAAATACAATTATATTGAAAAAATAGAATTGTAATAGACAATCATAACATTATTTAAATTAAATAATAATATAAACTTACCGTTAATCCATAAATCCCCTACCTTGCTTTAGGAAAACAAATAACGGGAATGAATAGATCGAATACCATGGACCATTTGATTATGCCGACGGGTTTCGGCTAAACATTATTTTGGTTACGAGTCGTTAGACAGATTCTGCCTCAACATGCTTTTTAATTCAGGGGTCAAATTAGTAGTGGTAATTTGTATTCAACCAAACGCCGGTAGTGTAAGAATGTCGCCACAACGGATTAAAAAAGAATTTGCTTTTAACTTAGACCTAGCAAAGACTACGATAATCAATTGCCAAAGCCGTTGGCAGCAATATTCTGTTCCGGGTCTGAAGTAATTCCATAGGTCTAGTGCTCTCCGCGTTGTCCATGGCCGTTTGGGTGGTCTTAATGCCTCTGGCGCTACCGACAATACCTTGATTGCGGAGCGGACCGGTAGCTGTAAATGGCTATACTACCGAAATGTCCAAGTTGAACTGTCTGTGGTATTTTACCGTAATGGTCTTCTGTTATGTTCGCTATGTGGATTACACCGTTCGAATAACAAGCAAGATAAGTGGCTTCAATTTTCCGGACAAACTGCTGGTACCGCCAAAGAGACTGTACGTGGTACCGGGAATCTCTGTGTTCCTTACAGTCTTCAGGATGCGCCGGTTGCTGTTGTCCGTGTAGGACCGGTTGTTGTTGTCCTTGTTCCATTACCTGCGGAGCCGCCATGTTAATTCCAGTGTCGTGGATGTAGCTATCCAACATCGCTCTGGACGCGACGATATTAACTATTCCATATTCTAGCGGATGGTTCAATCTCCGGTTTCCATATTTCCTAACAAAAAACATTGGGACCGGTAGGTATGGTGCGTGCTCCAATGTCCTGTAGCTGTCCTGGTATAGTTTACGTTTACCGGTGATATTGGTCTTCCCAGTAATATTTTAGAGGTAGTTCAACCTTCTAGCTATACCCTTGCTACGAGTGTTGTAGTCCAATAGTGGTAGAGAACTATGGTTCTGATAGCCTACTGATACCTTGGTTACGCCTCGGGCAACCTCGCGTTTAAACTCACGAGTGTTTCCTTACGGAAACGCCTCGGTTTCCTCACGCTGTATTTTGGAAGGTAGGGTAGCCAATAATTACTACGAAAGTCGATAAATGTAAAATAAAATTTTGTTTGTATGGAGTAGAATAGTATAGGGTTCAGTTGTAAATTTTTATAATAGTATAACACAACGTTAATCAATAGTAGGATACTGTAGAATTTTAAAAAAATCTACGTCTAATTCAAACGTTGCAAAATCAAAAAGTGAATATTATTGAAAAATAAAGATTATGTTTTTAAGTTGTAATAACGCCTTCGTAAATTCCTTCGGCCTTCTTACAAAGTCTAAAGAATCTTTGCGATATCTTTTACATCAAGTTTATTCACTATATTGTTGATTCCTTATAAAATAGTCACACAAGTCAAAATAATCAACAAGACATATTATATCAACATAATAGTACGGTAAATAAAAGTACAAAATCGCCACAAACCATACACGAAGCAATGATTACCCAGCCTATTTTGGCATTTTCTCGGTTTACCCTTCCTCCCAAAATTTTCTGTTAATAAAAATCCTTCCTTCTCCAGTTTTTTCCTTTTCAAAAATTTTAACCAAAAAGCTTTCAAATCATACCTAAATCTTTTTTTAGATTACATCTCTTCACCTACAGTAACCTTTTTTTGTCCTTGCCTTCAAAATATGCCCAACCCTCCACCTTTATCCCCTTCCCCGAAATAGGCCAAAAAAAGCCTTGCTTCTGCCTTCATTTCATAGACGAACAACTAAACCCCACACCCATTGTCGAATATTCCGGGTAAATATTCGGATATGATGATAGTTAAAGTGGCCAATTTGTTGTTTCTCGGCCTTATCTCCGATTTAGATCGGCCGTACGATTTGCATTCTTCCTCCCGCAACCGTTTTTATTCTCCAAAATGTAAAAATAGCAACATATAGCTACGTCAATTAAAACCCTAACGCACAAATTTACAATTTGCAAACTGTTTTAGACCCATTTCCCCTCCTATCTCAACTTAATTGGCCCGCAATTTCTAAACTTTTTAATTTTTTTATTTTTAAAATTTAGGTTAGGTTAAACTCCCTAATTTTTGCAAAAAACTCTCTCTCCTTTACCCTCACCCTTCCCAAAAAGCTCGCAAAACATTATTGTGTACCCATTCCAATAAGTTTTAAGAAATTTTTCAAAATTTTGTTCACTCTTCACAAAGTTATTTTTATACATTTTCCAAGGCCGTAAAGCAAAAATTTTGGACTGCCTTAACTAAACAATAGACAATCCTTTTTTATAAAAGAACTGCCTTAACTAAAACAATAGACAATCCTTTTTTATAAAATTTTTATTTGTCGTGCTAAAAAAGCATTTGCATTGGCCGGGAATCGAACCCGGGTCGCCCGCGTGGCAGGCGAGCATTCTACCACTGAACCACCAATGCACACTCGAGATCTCTCGCGACTTTTTAGGTATTTTAGCGGCATTTGAAGTACTTTTAGTTATCTATTCAACAAAACAAAATAAAAACAAATATCGCGCTTTTTCAGTAACAAATCAATCTAATCGCAACAAAAGCACCAACGCACAACACAACATAAAGTAAAGTTAATGTTTCGAACAGATGTAACAATTCTAATATGACACAACCAAATATCCTCTATTTATCTATAATATGTACATTATATGTATTTATCTATACTATATACAATATATACATAAGTTTTCCTAATTGTAGTTGTTAATATTATCAAGGTCATTGTGTAGATGCACTTTCATCGATCAAGTTATCACACCACCATGACTTGATATCAGTAACAACGTTGTGAAGAGGTTCACTGTGATAAAACAAATGAATTGAAGCTGCTGAAGGCTTTTCTGGCATAGGATTCGTCATTACGGAACTCACTTTTCTTCTCGGTGTTCGTTGACCTAAAAATTGAATTAATTAGTTTTTCACAATTAGCTTTAAAACTATTTTTAAAACCAAAAAAATACAAATTTTAAAATATAGTTTTAATCCTTATTCCGCAAAATTTTGTTAAAAAGCCCAAAAAAGCATTTGCATTGGCCGGGAATCGAACCCGGGTCGCCCGCGTGGCAGGCGAGCATTCTACCACTGAACCACCAATGCACACTCGATATCACTTTCTACTTTTTACTTAGTTTTATCCACAAATCAAAGCGCACGATAAAGTAAAAAGAAAAAACTAAAAAAAATATTGTTTTTTACTTCAGTAACCAGTTTCTTCTACTAAAGTTAATATCGCTGCACGATAAGGTTATACTTTTCATATTGAAAAATGCTCCCAACAAAAACTGATGAATTAAGTCGTTCAAATAATTCTGTGCCCCCTAACCCAAAAAAACTTTGCCTTGAGAAAAAGCACAGAAGTATTTCAACGACCTAACGGAAAAAAGCATAAGACCTACCCAAATTTAAACGACTTGGTGAAATCGGTCGAAAACCAGAAGAGTCACTAGTTGGAGATCGCTGAAAATCGTCCTCGAATGATCTGATCCCACCATTATGATACGGAGAGGTATCTTCGTACATTTCCTCTAGATCAGGCAGTTCTCGAGCTGATAACTGAACAAATTGTTTATTAGTTTTAATATACAATGACGTATTTTAACATATTCCATTGAACCAAAAGTATCGAGACACTTTTTAGTTGAAAAATAAATGAAAAGTGCCCCGCTACTTCTAGTGCAACCTAATAAAGCACCATAATCAACCTAAACCTTAATATTAGAGTTGGACATTTACCGGTAAATGTAAATTTACCGGTAATTTTACCGGTAATTTACCGAAAATTTCGGTTTTTTACCGGTAAAAAAGTGTTTTGTGTCTTAGCACGAAAATTATTTTTGTTTCAAAATTTGTTTTTGTTTTGGAAAATTAGCAATATTTTGACGAAATATGTTGAAAAATATCACAGAGGTTACAAAAGAACACATAATGACTACTTTTGCAATTATTGTGGTGCAAAATACGTCAGTAACCTTACAAGACTGTACCAACATCTTCTGCCAACAACTCACAAGGACGGAAAATTCGATTTTTAAACTTTCTTGTTGATTTTTGATACTTTATGTTAGGTCTGTGATTATTTAGCGAAACAATTGCACTAAGATATCTTCAAATGATCAAGAACAGGTCGGGCAATTATATGAGCAAAAATGCGGAAAACAAAGATTCCATCGAACCAAGCAGAGTCTACTGGACAATGGTCATCCAATCATCTATGACTAGCTACGTCAACATAACATATACCGGTAGGGAAAAAGAAGTGGACAGAGCTATTGGACTTATAAGTTGTTTTTTAAAGTAAAAGAGTGAAATACTTACTATTTTATTGTTTTTGTTGTTTTAAAACGCTTGTTAAACGTTTTAATGACATTTTAAAGTTTTTAAATACCAAATAATAATCCGGTAAATTTACCGGTAAAATTTTTACCGAAAAATCAATTTACCGGTAAATGTCCAACCCTACTTAATATGCTACAGCTTCTGCAACCGACTACTAAAATCCCAGCCGTTAACTTAAGAAATCCCTACCTGTAATGGCTTCTGAGCCCCTTCGTCGCCTAAGAACCTATTTCCACTAGTATTCGAGGCCGTATCAATCGAATTCTGCATCATATTCGAGTGAAACATCGTGTCCCTCGTACCACTTAAACTCCTCAAAGACAGCTTCTTCAACGGTATCAGATTCTGAAGATTCGGTCGCTTCTCCGTGTGATTACCCAGAATATCTTCTACACTTCTTTTGTGTAATGATACTGGTCGTTGGAGTAGGGTGGTGCTCTCTTTCTCGGTCTCTTCAGTATCGTGCTTGGTTTCGGCTCCGGATAAAGTGCTGGCTCGCATGAACGGTTTGATAGGTACGGCGTTGGAGAGTTTGGGCTGTGGTGATCCGGTTTGCTTTGATCGGCGGAGGATTCCGTCTGGTACTGAAAGAATATTATCTTATACTCAACTTAAAGTCAAAAAATTTAAAAAGAAATACAAAAATTATTATCTACAATCAAAAATTCAGAATCTATACAATTTTTTTCCAAAAAAATAATATTAAAGACCTCCTCCCCCTTCAAAATACAGTAACTAAACCTACTTTCACTAGTCATTAGACTAGCCTTTGGGCTGTCCATTCTATCCGGACATCGTATTTTACGAAGACAGCATTCTAGCCATGTTTTGATAGTCTGTTTTGCCACTTCTTCTTCTATGATATACTCTAGCTCCTCCCGTTCCAATAACTCTTCCAATTGCAAACTCTTTCTGATATCAACACTTCGGTAAGATAACATACTGAAATCGACCATTTTATTAGCTTTTTCAAGTAATTTTGTGCCCTTAACCACCGAAATGATTTGATAGGGAGCACAAAACTATTTGAACAACCCAATATTAACTCAACTTACTACAAGACATCGTGAAAAGACACATCGTCGCCGTTGTGTAGCTTCTCCATCTCGTAGCACATGTGTTTAAACAGTAAACGATCCTTTGCCGGATCAACCTCCAGCCTTCCCTTCAGCAACCTCAACAAGAACTTGACTCGTCCCACTGGTATTTGACCTCTCTGTTCTATGTCAACCATGTTCCAGACCATTTGGAAGTTTCGTATGTCTGAATAGCTGAGTAGCGCGTCTTCTTCGCTTGAGTAGAACAAGGAAAAGTTCTCCATGATGATGGCTGTAACAATATTACTTTAGTTTGAGCATAAGATAACATAAAAATCAAAATTATTGTTGTTTTTGGATGTTCACGATGTTATAATACCTAACATAACATAAAGTATTACCACAGTAAATCAAAAAACAAAAAAAATCTCAAAAAGCCTCCCTATTCAATGTTATGTTACCTATAACATCAATATAGCAATAAATCAACATCAACTTACCAACAAGTAAATTCCTGACAATATAGGTAATGATCAAGTAAAAAGAGCAGAAGTAGATTACAGCACTATAGTAGTTGCCACAGTCTGTCTCCCAGTAATTTTGGCCCGGTCTCCAGTAACAAAATGGTACACTTCTTTGGGTATCATGCATAATATCATTCCAATCTTCACCTGTCAATGATCGAAAAAGTACTACCAAAGCTTCTGAACCTGAGCGGAAGTTTACGTGTCTGAAACGATATTACTTTAGACGTTATAGCAATATAATGTCAGTAATGAGCAAGAAATCTTAATCATATGAATAATAACTCCCAATAAAACCCATAGTTACAATATCACAATATCAAAGAAGCCAAACCTACTTGCTAACAGCCTGTCCATACTTGACCATGCCAAACAAAATCACCCCCGTATAGGCATAAAACAACACCAACATAGCCAGAGCAATGATAATGAAGAAAGACCTAAACATTGACATAACTACTGTCAACATCAACATCTTCAACGTGTTGTTTCTTCCAGCAAACGTGAAGAACCTCAAAATGACAACAATATAACCGTAAGTGTAAGTGAACTTCTTCAGACTCGTCTCGGCTTCATTGTTGACTACTGAAGCCGGTAGCGCTACAAAGAAGTGTAACGTTACCCAGAGACAGCCTAAGGCTGTGATTAGGAGATCAATTCGGTTTCGGCGGCTCTGAAATTGAAGGTTTTTGATTAAAATACGTCAAGATACATTATTATAGACAATCCTCATAAATATCTATCAAAAATGCTGTAGTATATTAATGTAAAAATAATGAAAAAACATAAAGAAAGGTAAAATACAACAATATAATCAGCCTTATATTGAAACTGTCAAAAAAAAGTTAAAATTTACCTGCCAAAACCCATGAATAGTAAAAGCAATAGTTTTGAAGAAGATTTCAATAGTAAACAAGACATTAACAACTCCAGATAGAGCTGTTAAGTAGTACAACAACTCGTTCTGTGACTCTTCTTCTTCAATACTCCATGGTGCTAACAAAGTGCTCGAGTTCACCAGTACCAAAATCGCAAAAATCTTAAAAATATTTTAAAAATATGCTTAAAAATATTTAAAAACGCTATCTTTAGTACTATATAGTACGAATCGTACTGAAAAATAAACTCGAATTTTTATTTTAAAATTTTAATTTTGGTCCCACAACGAAAACGTGATATATAAGATTTTAGCCTAACATTCAAACAAAAGATTCCAAGGATAATACCGACGTTAAAAAACCCCTTTATAGTTAAAAGACCATTTTAATCTACTATAATATTATCCTTATTAGCAATCCTACCTTATTGAACCACTTGCTCATAGTAATTTCGTAGAACCTCCTCCTAATAATCGAAGATTCAGCCGGTTTCGGCGGCACATGTAAAGGCTGTGCCATTTTCAACCTAGCCTTCAAATCGTGCCACCTTCTCTGATCCACAGTCAACAGTGCTGTGCCTCTGTTCTCAGTGTAATTGGCAATAACAACACCCACAAACAATGTCAATCCAATCATGCATCCAATGAACACATAGATATGAATAAACACTACCGCCCACGGTCCGATCCTGGCCATAAGAATATCCCTCACCACGTTCCAGCCTTTGTACGATAGTGTTTCGAATAAGGCTAGCATGGCATGACCGATATGATCAAAATTAAAGTTTCGAGGATTGGTCCAGACTCGGCTGACTAGAATTTGCGGATGTTCTTCTGGGTCGTCTTTGCCGGTTACGTCCATTCTAGTGACGAAGACTTTCGACCAAAAGACTCCTGTGCAGTTTTCCTGAAATGTCAAAGTATATAGTAGCAAGGAAAATATACATAATAGCTCAAGATAATATATATACTATATCATATAATATACATATCTATTGTAATATACACCCACCTTGCTATGAACAGTAAGATCATTACAAGCAGCCAGCTTCCCACCAACAGTTTGAACTCCGAAACTTCCAAAGATGAACATGATTACTATCATGAAGATCGTTACCAATAGAATCTCTTTGAAACCTCTGAATAGTTCAACAACAACTCTTCTAATGTGAGGTACCAAGGTGTAGATACGAAGTGGTCTCATCGCTCGACAAATCATCAAAAACTGCTCGATTGAGTTGATCTCAATGTGTTTTGGCATCAACAGCAAGAATATTACACTTGTCTAAACAAAACTTTATTATTGTGATGTTTTAACATAGCAAAGTCTATATTACAATAAAATATAAATGTAAATACAGTGGAACTCCTGTATAACGAATCGCTCGGGGACTTGAAATTTGTTCGTTATAAAGGAGTTTCGTTATACAGGAGTTTTAAATGCACTGTGTAGTGGTAGGCGGGGATTCAAAAGTTGTTCGTTATACGGGATTTTCGTTATAGAGGAGTTCGTTATACAGGAGTCCCACTGTACTCACTATTACCTATTTCATAAAAAATTAAAAATCAAAATAAATATAAGAAAAAACTCACAAAATAAATAAATATTGTCATGATACCTCCAAAGTCTCGTACCACAGCATTCGGAGTGAAAAACAGCCCATCAGCTACTATCTTTAAGGCCAATTCAATTGTCATTGCCAATACAAACAAGTAGTCTGCTATCTAAAACGACATTTTAAAATTTTATAATTAGAAACCTCCACCATCCAACCAAAAAGCTCTGCCAAAGCTAATAAAAACTATAGTAATTTCACATAAGTATACTCTTAAAGAATATATAATATAATACATAATAACTCCAGATAACTTACCTGCAAATAAAAATTGTTGACAACCAAGTTCTCTCCAGTCGGAGGCCAAGGGCTTTCGAACAACATTGAAGCACACGACATCAATGTTACTATCACCATACACCAGTCAATGTATGGCATTATTCCAATTAACTCTCTGAAAGTTTTACAAATAACAATACGATTTTTATTGTAAAATACGAAAAATATTATTGTTATGAGATACAATTACTATATAGACTCAGTTTAGCCAACCTCTTTTCTCTCAACATAATTTTCGCAAAAAAACCCTGAATAACACTGTTTACCACCGTCTATTATATTAACTTGTTCAAAAAATAATAAGCCACAACACAAATTCTTTTGCTGTAGCTCATTACTTTTTGAACAACCTAATACAACACCTTTTACCACTAAAACAAAAAAACTCACCTTAACGGTTTATTTCGCCGCTGTGATTTGACCGTGTTCTGACCTTCACCGTTCTGATCGTACCGTGCGTGCACAAACTTTTTGCACATTCGGCGTACCTTCGAGTCTCGTCCTACCATAAACAACGGCCGATCGAAGTAAGGGTGGTTTTCTCTCATTTCTTCTTCTATTCTTGTCCTGAAATTAAGTTTTATATAGGTAATGACCATGCTTTAGGTAGCTTCTGAAGTATTTAGTATTAATCTTTAGTATGAACTTGACTTTTATCATAAACACTGTGAAGAAGTAACAAATGAGTGTCTACTACAATATCTTATGGTCTACTACAATATCTTATCCTGTATATCCTTGCTCTACGTATTTTAGAATAAGCTGATAACACTTCTATAATCATATGTTACATCCCAAAAATAAAAAAAACCTGTCCACCTTGTCATTTCCGCGATTTGTTGCTTATGTTGCAGTGCTCTGATGTCAATCTCCCCTAATTTCAAATCTTTCCTAGTCGAATTCTCAATTGCCCTCAAGACATCACCATTCTCGGTCATGTTCTCGTACATATTCATATGTCTATTCCTACTTGCCCTGAAGGAATCTCGTTTGTTTTGATTGCAAGAACTGTGAACCAGAGTTTGAATCGAGGATTTCATAGTAAGTGGGCCAACATGTCGCATCGTTATGTCGTGGCGACGATGGCGAAGATATGTGTGCATTGATTTGAGCAAGATTTTTCGACAGCCAATCTCTGAAAAGATCAGAGTTAATTCAAAATGGCAGTTTATAAGATGAAAAATTAAGTTTTTTGCCAATTGCCACTCTCACGGCAACTTTTCAGAGTTAGGAGCCCACAATTATTTGAACATCTTAAATTTTTAAAAATATTAAAAGTACTATTACCTTCAGGATCAATTGTAGCCATCTCATCCACACTATTGACGAACTGATGAGTGAAACTGTCTCTCATTCGAGGTACCTGGAACTCGCTGTCGACCCGTTTTAGTTTGACCATCTGAGGACGTGTAGGAAAGCGTTCAAATACCCGTAAACGTAGAGGTAATGTTGTTCTCATGCTTGTTGTCTGAAAAAGTTATAGCTCATTACTTTTTAAACAACCTAGTAAAATGCTAAAAAAAACTTTTCGCTGTCTAAGTTCGATCCTTATTAATAAAAATCAAGGTTTTAGTAATACTCTAAAAAAATTGTACAAAAAAACGTATTTTACCTCCTAAAATATATATATAAACTTACAGCTTCTTTGGCCTTGAGCTGCTTGACTTTTTTGAGCTCTTCGTCCATTTCCAAGTTATCCAAGATTACCGCAACAAACAAACTCAAGACAATCTGAAATCCTCAATATAGAGTCGTAATCTATATAAAAATTTACTCTTACTGCCTTTTCTAAAACGTTTTCTTGCAGGTTATCCAAACTTTTGTGCTCCCTAAACTTTAAAATTTGCTTTGAGAAAAAGCACATAATAATTTGAACAAACTAATATTACAAAAATAAGTTTTTTTTCAAAAGACCTTAAAACACCAACAAAACTTTAAAAAACACCCGCTAAAACAAACCCCCCCCCTCAAAAAAGAGAATACAAAACCTACCAAAGTAACAAACAAATGATATGCAACAAAATAGATGGCCACGAAAGGTACCATCCGATCATTCGACATCCGTAACACATCTACTACAAGCTCGGGCCAGCCTTCTTGAGTGATAATTTGAAACATGCACATAAATGCCTGAGGGAATGTCTCGAAGTGATGCAAATGTGGAACATAACAAAACAATTGTAATGAAACGGCAGATGAAGTTACGACAAATAGAATTGTAAAGATTACAAGCCCACCGAGCTTCTTTCCTGGCGAGAAGATCTGAAATGTTATCCATGATTAGATATGGCAGTAGATTTAAAGATACTAGATTGTTCAAATAATTCTGAACCCCGTAACCTCAAAAATTTGCTTTGAAAAGGGACACAAATTTAATTGAACAACATACTACTACATAAGTTGTACTTTTCTTATGGTGCCGACATAAAGAACCCGCCATTTTTTACAGGAAATTATAGGAAAAGTATGGCGAATTCTTTATATCGGCACCTGATATAAATTTTTTTGCAATTTTTAGTAAATTTTAGTAAAATACGTCACTGGAAAGTTCTACGTCATAATAATAACGTTATGGTAATTAATATTCACTACGCCTTCTCGACACATTTCATTTTCTACCGCGAAATCCATCAATAACACGATTGTTAGATTACAGAGTAAACAAAAAATGAGATTTCGTTGTTTATTTCTTTTCAAAAAAGATAGAAGGATAAATCAGCGATAAAATTACTAAAAAGTAGAAAGAGGTCCCAAATGTGCATTGGTGGTTCAGTGGTAGAATGCTCGCCTGCCACGCGGGCGACCCGGGTTCGATTCCCGGCCAATGCAAGTACTTTTTTCCCTGTTTAAGACGAAACTCAATCATAAGAAAATGTTGCAAACTTTCCAATATTTTTTAAGTTTTTTTTTATAAATTATTTTTATTTGTAAAATACGAAAACTTTTTCGAAATTTGAAAAAAGCGTTAAATAAGCATAAAAACATGACAAAACATATAAAGTCAAACCTTTCTAGCATGACCCTCAAGAAACTGAACCAAAGAGCCATTATAAGCTATAAAAATGGGTGTCACACTATCCAGGTAATTTTAGATAAGAATCCTATTACAAAGATCGGTCAGAAAGCTATCATAGTAAAGAGGATGCCATACTATCAAGAGTAATACTAATGAGGTTTCACTGTATAAATAAAGAAACATACCTTATAAACAAAGTCTTCCAACATAGGCGATGCTTTGATAAGTCGCAGTAATCGGAAAACTTGGAAGTAGGTAAAGAAATTTCGTTCGTAGAAGAAAGGCACAATGTTCAACGAGCTTCCAAGGCACAATATCAACTCGAATTTGTAAATATTTCGCTTCCAAAACTTTGAAAATCCATATGCCAGAATTTTCACAGCACATTCAACGTTAAAGGCTATCGTGAATCCAACCTAAAAAACTATTTTTTTTATTTTTAAAATTGCAAAAAGTGTTTTAAAAATCATAAAATTCTGTTTTACATTACCTTGGTTATGATATATTAAGTTAAAAATTTGCTTTGAGAAGAAGAAAAGAATTAGTTGAACAACTTAATATATGATCTACTCAAAAATGATCATAAATTTATGAAAAACTACTATTATAAGATACCCAAGGTAATATGACCCAAAATTTTATAAAATAGGCAATAAAACTCCAACTACAGTTAAACTACCTCAATATAGTAGTAGATGACCCTTCGTGTCGCATCACTCTCGTCATGGTAATGTACAAACGAAGCGTTGATTATAGAATTGGCCAGTACGAACCCAACTACACAACATTGAAAGCCAATGCTTCGTAGAAATTGTTGTAGTTTCAGAACTCGAGGATTGATTTTAGGATCCGTATCTAACCTCACTATCGTCCATATACCATCATGCTTTTCAATTTTCTGAAAGTATTGCTTTAGCTTGTTGTTACAGCAGTTTATGACTCAAAAAGTAACGTAATACTGACTTTAAATCGATATTTTAGCTTTCCAAACCTTAAATTTAAAACAAACAAAGTTATTCTCATCTAATAATCATACAAAACATTTAGTTAATCTAAAAAGTTAAAAATATCACTAGTACATAACCCACCTGTTTGAAGTCGTCGTCCACATTAACTTCATTTTTAGTCCACATTTCACTGAACTGAACTCGAATTTCAGCAAAAGTTTCGGTGATAACGGCGATAAACACGTTCTTCACAAGCCATGCCAAGAAGAATATTAAAGTGATAAAGTATAGAATGGCATAATGAGTTGGCAGTGAATCCATACAGTCATACAAGACGTAGACCCAGCCTTCTTCACTAGCCGCCATGTACACCGTGAACACACTGTGTCCTGAATAAATTTTTTTTTGGTAAAATACGGGTGTTTCTACTGTGATTTTATTTGGACAGAATATAATAAGTTTATGAATTGATAAAACAATCAAATTCAAATAGAATTTCATTGAAATTAACGAACAAACAAACCGCGCATTGGTGGTTCAGTGGTAGAATGCTCGCCTGCCACGCGGGCGAGCATTCTACCACCCGGGTTCGATTCCCGGCCAATGCAAATGCTTTTTAGACAATTCTCCAATATTTTTTAAAAAACTTTTGTCAAGTACAATATCAAAACCTTTATCACTAAAACTTCTTCTCAATTTAAAAAACTATCTACCACCAAATACCCAAAAAAAGCACCTATAACATACCAAAATCGTCAAACATTCCGTAGAATCCCTCTGTTTTTGCGTTCAAATGCAGCTTCATACACTCTGTACCTGGCGGACATTGATAACCACCTCCGCCAGGCTTCGAGCACATTGTGTCTGGAATGGCCAAGTCGTTGATTGTCACGTTCCGTGGATCCGTGCCTAAAATAATATTCAACTAACAATTAACTGAAACTTTAAGAACAGAAAATATATTAGATTTTTCAAATAATACTGTGCCCATCGTTGAAATAATTGTGTGAACCTTCTCAAAGCAAATTTTAGAGGTTACGAGCGCAGAATTATTTTAATAACCTAAATTTAAGTTAACATCTTTACATTTTAGGTAACATAATAACAAAATAAAAACGTAAAACATCAGAAAATGACCTACCATCAACAACACAGCGATAATCCATTCTTCCAAACAGTTGAATACCCATAATGGCGTAGAAAACCATGAAAAACACCAAAAATACTGTAACATTCTTAATTTGAGCACTCGATCGTCTAAAATTTTAAATACTACATATACCAAGTACTCAAAAAAAAATTAAATTTACAGTAATAGTAATGTCAAAAACCAGTTTTTGTTCAGTCCAACAATATTCAAAAAAAATCCTATAATTGTTTGACATTTCGTTCATTTTCCCAATAAATTTTGTGGCACTTCGTCCATTTTTCCAATAAATTTAGTGACACTTCGCCAAACCATTAAAAGACAAAAATATATAAATTTAAAGTTTTGTAGAGCAGCTAGCACCTACTTTAACAAGTTTTCGATTCGATTCGTAGGCACTTTGAAAGTCAACAACAACCGCAGTAAACGGACGATTACCATGGGACGGGCGCATCGTATGATCCCGAACCATTCATGGTAGACTAGGCTCGAATCCAGTCGAAGGCTAGCCAGTTTATATACATGTAACAATAGGGAAAGCCAGTTGGCGAGTAAAAGGAACGCGTCGAATTGGCACCAACGGTCGCGGAAGTAGGAGGTCGGCTTCTGGAAATAGTCGATTTTGGAACGAACTTTTGGTTTTTTTAACGGAAAATGACAAGAACTTTTTTTGCAAAATATAAAAAGTTTAAAAATTGCAAAAACTTTCTTTCCAAAACATAAAAATCTAAAAATAGCAAAGACTTTGTTTCCAGCACCTATTAACCCATTTTAAACATAATATGCCCCTACCAACCCCCTTAAACCTACCATAAAATATCCCATGTTGTTGACCTTCAGCAATGCCTCGAGGCTGAAAATGGCTGTGGCCAGGAAGTCGGCTGTTAATATAGGTATCTCTAGGCCAGGTAGATAGTCTAGGGTCTTTGGTGTGTGTAGGCATACCGTAATCAGAGATATGAAACATGCCACCTTCAGGGCAAATGTCATATGTTTGGTGTCGACGAACACTGAAAAGGGCATCATGACCTACTATAATATAACGAAAAAAGCCTAAAATTTAATGATTTCCTTTTTGAAATTTTGAAATTTTAATTTTTAAATGAAATTTAGTTTTGTACCTATATTTTGTTATTTTTTGCAAAAACTATGTTTCCAAACTTTCTTTTAGCAAAAACTTTGTTTCCACAGCTATTTACGACAAGAACTTTGTTTCCAAACCTTTTTTGGCAATAACATTATTTCCAAACCAATTTTTATGCATAAACTTTCTTTACAAGCCAATTTTCTGCCAAAACTTTCTTTCCACCCTCCCCTCTCCCTGCCCAACACCCAAATATACTTACTCCTGCCAATTAACAATTTACGGTAAAAAGACAGATTTTATGGCCCGAGGCTTTTTCGGCCACGAAATGTTTATTCGCGGCTTCAAATTGGGTTCTTCCGGTGAATCCCTTGTTGTTGTTATAACTCAATCAAATCTGCATATGTTTAAACAACAAGTTACCGGTTTGTTACCTAATTTTGGAAAAGGTTTTTTTTGGTTTTGGAGACGAAAAGTTCCTGACAACAATTTTTTTTTGAATTTCAAACTTTTTAAATTCTGTTCAAAGAATTCTGAGCCCCTTAGCCCAAAAAAGTTGCTTAGAAAGCGCCACAGGATTCTTTTATCAACCTAATAAAGTAATTTAGATACCTAAAGCAACCTTACACTTGATACGCCTCTCTTCATACTCATATCGATACATTGCCAAAACAAAAATGACAATTAAAGAATGTTTAGGCTTATAAAAGACTAGAATTCCAATAAATTTGCGCACTTCAGAAGCCAATAAGACGCGAAAGAAGAGGAGGGATTAGTGATATCATTCCACCATCTTTCAAGAGTTTCACACTAATTTTGGTTACTTCTTTTTGACTTTTTTTATAATTGTTAAACTTTACTGTCTGTGAATTATTATAATATAAGTTTCAAGGGTTTTACAATAGATGTGAAGAACTAATAAAGCGTGCTAAGTTAATTAATTGATAAAATAGCTTTTTTGAAAAAAAATCAACAGGGGGACCACGTTCAAATTTTAGGAAAATTTGTTTTTTTTTAAATTAAAAATTACTTAAGTTTCCTAGCCTGTAGGTTATTATAGAATAAGTTTTACAGATTTTACAATAGATATAAGTTAAAAGAGCGCGCAAAATTGATAAAACAAGACTTCTTTAAATCAAAAGGGGGACCAAGCTCGAATCTCTTAAAAAATAAAATTTTTTTTTGAAAATGAAAATTCCAAACACATATTTTCATTGCTTAAGATCAAGCAATATTTTCGGAATATAAGTTTTACTTAGCATGTTGCAATACTTAAAAATCGCTCCATCGTTTTCACTGTGCAATCGCTAATTTCAGGGCGCGCAAAAAGTTCTGTTACAAATGTATAGCCGCACGGTGCAAATTTTATTCCAAATCGCTACTGCACAAAGCTAAAAAAGCTATTGTCGCCACCTCGCTTTTCAATAATTTAACAAGAGTTTTTTTGAGACCATATAACTGGTCTTTCAAAGCCACTACAAAACCCAGTCTTCTGTTTCTCAAAGCCACTACAAACCTACAACACAAAGTCTTGACGTTCTCCTCGTCCAGCGACTTCTGAATGCTTTTCCGGATTTCGGTGATTTTTAGCGTGGCTTCGGTAGCGCTGCACCAGCTGGGCGGAGCGCTCCCGAATTCCATTCGAAACGACATTCTGTGAAATACGATCATTACCGCAAATATCATCAACATAATGCGACGGAAATGTTGTTTAATTCGGTATTGGGGCAGGGGGGGGGGAAGAGCCAGGGAAGGAGTGTGGGGCCAAAAAAGCGGATTTTCATGGAATTAAAGTTGCTGATTTCCTTTTCTGGGTAACAATTCGACCTTTAAAGGAGACCCAGGCCTTAGTTTAGGCCCCAGCCCTCAAACCTACATGCCCCGGACAAGTCCGCTAAAAATTGCTTTGGCCGAACCCCACAGATTCGCTATAAACTCATCTGCCAGTCCGCTCCCTTTCAAATTTGTTTTAGCCCGGCATAGCCTAGCCGGGTGCAGAGCTGAAGCCATGCCCCCCCCCCCGTTCAGGTGTAGTAACCATACTAAGAAATGGAACAGTTCTAGTACAAAATGATTGTCAAATGTTCAAAAAGTAACACCACTCCCACAAAATTATGTATAACACAACCCTACCCCTCCCTTCCCCCCCCTCATCCAACCATTACGTATAACACCACACCCAAACAATTATGTCGCACTTTAAAGTTGGCCCAGCCGAAGAGTGCCACATATAGATAAAGGCTGTAAACGGAGCCTTTTTTGTGTTTTTATCTAATTTTAAGTCGATTTCCGGCCCCTCAAAAATATTTTCCGTATTTGCAGTTGGTTTTTCTTCGCGCTCTTAATGAAGTTAATTCCGTCGGCCGAAAGATTAGATTTGGCGGTAAGCGGCGTTCCCTCAGGGGGGAAATGTTTCAAGTTTAAATTTTTGAAAAGCTGTACCTCTATCAGGCCTGTACTTCTTTTGAAACCCTTTTACATACCTTTTCAAACCTTTTAAATTGCTTTTCAAACACCATAAATAAATAAACACCACACAATGAACCGTATTTTACAAAAAATTAAGCCAAACCACTATTTTTTCCATACCTACAGTAATTTTATTTCATACTGGATCTCATTGCTAAAAAATTTCTTGCAAAGATATTGTATATGCAGTGTAAGACAAAGATAATAGTAAAAAAAGCCAATTTCAATAAAAATGATGCGCCAAGAATAGCACTATTAAGATGAGAGCACGAATTGGGAGAATTAAGACTGATGGGCGTAGAATAAAATATTTTAAGTAATGAAGACCTTCTTTTCCGTTGTTAAGTAAAATTCTAGTAAAGAAAGAGAAGAAGAAGTGAAAAACATAACAATTGTTGCGTATTTTACAAAAAAATTAAAAATTTTAACAAATTTTCTAAACAAAGTTAATTTTTTAAAATTCATTATTAAAAAACATGCAGATTTCTAAACATATTTTTAACCAAAAAACTGTTTTACTTCCCACAATCTTCGCTGATAAAGGCCAAAAAGCAATTGCATTGGCCGGGAATCGAACCCGGGTCGCCCGCGTGGCAGGCGAGCATTCTACCACTGAACCACCAATGCACACACGAGGTTGCGATTAACTTTTTACACAAACCGCAATCGCCTGTGAATCGAGATAAAAAGAGAAAAACGCCAATTAAATAAGTAAAAGATACATAACAAAGAAATGAAAAATAGGTGTTACAACTTACAAACATCCTTAATTTCTTTTTTCTCCAGACTTTGATCCAATGTTGAGGACGTCGCCATAACAAAAGGGCCGTGTGGTAAGTGTTGATATTGAGAATGAAAAGTTTGAGGTGAGTGACCTCCATTATGGGGGTGATTATAGTGTAGTAACTGCATTTTTGGGTCAGTTAAATTGACAAAATAATGGATTTTGAGTTTTTGAGTAGAATAATATGAAAAATTATATTATCCATGATAAAATTGGTCTAAAACTTGATTTTTTCCCCAAAAAAATCGCAGAAAAACAAAAAAATAGCAAAAATATAGATAAATATAGCTAGAATAAGGAATTTTAAAAAAGTTCAGAATGATTTTACACCCATGAGCATGGAAACAAACTTGTAAAAGCCTGTAGACGGAATTCGTTTAGCTCTGACAGTTCTTTTCGGCCTGAAAACGTCAGGGAAATGGATGAGGGTGGCGCGCCAAAAGTTCAACAACAATATTCCTTCACGGAGATTGTTGAAATTTGAAGAATAACCCGGGCGATTCCCAGCTGAATTCTTCGTATAAACGTAAGACAATACGGACAAGGATAACATGTGTAATATCGCTTGTAAGGAGGTGATGAATTGGGTGTTGGCGGTAATTTATTATGAGAGGGATTTGAAAGGCATTGGATGGGAAGGTTAATATAATATTTTTGATTTATTTGAGCTAGGGTTTAGGTTTAGGTATAAGGTTAGGTATGAATATTTTTTTTTTCTATTGTGAAGTTATCCCTCATTCTTTTAAAAAATAGTATTTTAGGTATTAAAATATAAAAATTTATATTATTTTTGCCATTATTGAACCCCAAAAGAAACAAATTTTAACAAAAATTTTAAAAATTACACATTTATTTCATTTTTTAAAATTTCCAAAGTTCCACTTACCGTATCGAGGAGGTTTCCTACCACCGCCCGTAGCCACTAGAAGATCAGCAATGGCTGCCATCGAGTCTCGTTTGTTCGGAGGCATAACTCCGCCATTTGGTGTGGCACGAAAGGCTCCGGCTGATGACGCTGTAGCCGCTGCTACGGCCGCTGCCGCCGCCGCTGCTGTACCTACACATTCAGAAATTGGGATTAAAATTGGGTGCATTAACAAACGCTACACAGGTGATGTGTGTGAACATTAAAATGAGATTTTAAAAACTTTGTAAAATGGATATCATTAGGTCGTTCAAAAAATTCAGTGCCCTTTCTCAAAGGAAATTTTCGAGATTAGGAGCACAGAATTATTTAAACAACCTAATATATCAAGACAAAAAGCCTTGTGGTTTTTGAACGTGGAAGTAGATGTAATCTAACGACAAGACTTTTTTAAAAGCTTTATAATAGCTTCAACGTGTTGTTTTAGGTCCAAAAAAGTTTGAAAAATATTTTTTTTCCTAAATGATATGCTTTGGTCTTGCCAAAAAATTAATTCAATAAAAAATTTCAAAAATAAAAATTTTTTAATATTTTTCCTACTTTTTTAACTATTAAAAAACAGCTGTAAAATATCAAGTACAACATTCTACTCACCCGGTCCAGCGACAGTAGCCGCTCGCATTGGCAGGGCATTCAGGAAGCCGGCTTGTGTTATCTTCCGACCCGCGAACATTTGGGTTTGAGAGTGCTGTACCAAGGCCGGGTTCTGGTACTGTCCGTGTATTACTGCAGAAAACTTTTGTAAATTCATGGGGGGTTGGGAACGTTTTTGTAGCAAATGCTGATGTTTCGGGGGTTTGGTACTGTTATGTTGCATTAGCCAATATTGATGTTGTAGCTGGAGTTCCAGCAGTTCTTGTTCATAGATCGAGCGTTCCCTTTCCTCACGCTCCTTTTCGTGCTGATCACGAAGGAATTGGAGTTGGGCCGCGCTCATGCCCCAGAGGGAATGTTTGCGTCTGGCCATGGAGCCGGACCCAATGCTTAGGCCCTCAGGCAAGTCAAAACTAATTTTGGGGTTCCAGTCTATGGAAGGCTGACTGGAGCGACGCCGTGCCCATAATGTGGTACTCTGGTCCACGCTTATGGGCTGGGGAGTTAGTTTACGTTTAAAAAACTCTAAGGCTATTTGGCTGGGAGCACTATTAGGTATAGTGAGACCTCGAAAATCCATGCTTAGTTTGGGTTTTGGTTGCTCTGCTACATGTTTTTGACGAACGATAGTACGTCGACGTTGTAGAGGGGCATTTGGTATGGTTAGTGGGTCTATTGGTCCATAAAACTCGGAAGAATGCGGAGATTCTGACATGATTCTGTAGGTAAAATTAGGCTTACTACAGTTTATATTGTTATACTAAAAAGATCACGGCTTTCTGATTAACTACACTAACAATTTGTAAGATAAAAGATCGTATTCTACCCCGAATCAAACGCAAAACTATAATTAACACTATGGTACTCAATATTGTCACACTTTTTGATACTATAAAGTATGAGAGATACTGATACTAAAGTACGACAACAGAAGAAACCTCAAACCAGCATCATCCCACCCATCCTGAAATCTAATGTAATGAGCTCATAAACATGCCTCAAACATGGCCGCGTACTTTTCACACAGAATTCGTTAGTGCCAAAGGCCAAACACAAAAAAAGTTCAACGTTTCATCCCGAACACAATTTAAAGTTGAAAAGAAAACTGATTAGCATCATCCGAAATTACACATCCGGTGTAGCCGTTTTTCCCTCCAAAACAAACAAACTTATGCAAATCAGAAGTCTGAAAGGCTTTGGATGTTTAGAAGAACAATATTGTTATAATACAACTTAGAAGATTATGTTGCAGTACCTTAAGGTTAAGTAGAGTAGAGTAGAGGAGAGTGGGTAGGGTAGAGTAAGTTAAGGTAGAGAATAGTAGAGTAAAGTAGGGTGCGAATAGGGTAAAGTGGGTAGGATAATCATCAAAAATCTACAAAATGTATTAATAAGTACTAATACTATACTTCCCACACTTGCATAACTAACCGCACATCTTCAGATGAGTTTTCTGAATCTATAAACTGTTATTTCCGTTAAGGAAATCTCATGTAAAAACAAATAACAATCATAATCAGAAGCCGACAAGAATGTGTACGAATGATTTCTTGGACACCGTGATAATATTAGGTCTATACCTATAAACCTGCGGATTTTGCTACCACTATGACAAAAGCTGGACAAAGAACAATCTTTCTTTGCTAAGATTATGTAACCAAACGCTATATTGAACTTATAGTACCAAGGAATCAATGTCGATTGGCGTATTTTACATTTTCCGCAAAGAGAACTTAAAGGACCAGTTCGCCCATTCAAATATCATGCATTCTGTCGCAAAAATTCGACGTTCATTTTTTTGCAAAAAACCTGAGAAGGTCGGTCCCAAATTGGAAAATTCATTTCGACACCAACCCACTCACGTTTTTTGAGAAAAATGATTTTGATTGAAATTGCCTGATTTTCGACGCTTTTTGCGACAGAATGCCAATGATATTTGAATGGGCGAACTGGTCCTTTAAAAACCGCTATTACTATAACTAAAAAAAGAATAAATTAACTCCTTTATAAGCCGCACCTTTACCGTTAGGGCTGTCTTCAACAAGAGACAACAGTATTAGTAGAATTTTTTCTATGTTGACCAATATTGGCTAATGCAAATGTACCTGAATAACCAAAAGTTTGTTTTATTTTGAGTAATTATAGCTGCCAACTTTCAATTTTGATACAGCGGAACTCCTATATAACAAATCGCTCGGGGATTTTAAAACAGTTACTTATATTAAAGTTATACTAAAGTTTCACTATGTCTACAATCAGTACCGGGCAAGCCTTTTTTTGTCTAGAAATGAAGGTAAAAAATCTTTTTTAATCCATAAATACTTTTTTTTCAAATCAACATAGGGGAGGAGTAAGACAAACGTCTTTCAAATTTTATCTAAAAATTGAGAATCCCCTCCCCAGTGGTCCCGGCTCTCCCTACGTTAACAAAACACGCACGCTTTTTTATTTTAAAATTTTTCCAACTACAGTCCACCAATCTTACAACGCTTACCTCTAACATGCTTGCAATTACTGTTGAAAGCAAGAGTAACTTGCTTTTTCGGCCCAATTACCATCGGATCTGAGGTTTTTGTTCTCATTTTATAAATTTGCAAATAAGGCCAAACGTTTGCCTTTTTCGGAAAAAAAGTAATTCAAAATTACAGTAATTTAGAAGAAATAGAAAATTTAGAACATGTAGCATACAGTTTTAAAATACTATTTGAAAAAGTTTTTTCACATAGTCAAAATAAAATACTTTGTAGAGCGCCTCCGTATGTGTTGTGCCACTCGAAGTGATGTAAAGCAAAGCTATCTTACTATATGTCAAGTACATACATTTCACTTTTCTATTGAAAAAAAACATGTTTTGAGCTGTCTGACCATAAACACAAATATACAAAAGTTAGTCTAAAAATTTTTAAATTCTTCAAATTTTGACCCTTTGAAACATCAGCATTGCTACCATTAACACAAGTTTTGCCGATAATTTTTTTAAATTAAAACTAAAAATAAAATAAAAATTCAAATTCATTTTTCAAATTTAACAAAAGACATTATATTATAGCATAAAAGGTTAAACGAACTTACATATCCAATAGTTCTATCAATTTGCTAAACCATCTTCGTTTTTAGGCTTTAAGGTTGATGACCATCAGTATTTTCATCAGTAGATTGGCCAGCATAGTCTGAAAAATCAAATTTAACGAGATATACAATTTTAAATCGGGAAGTATAATATGACGAAATATATTTTAAAAAAACAATTTTTCGACAGTTATCGTGTATTATGAGTCCAGTGACATGGCTGCAGATTTTTTCTATGGAAAATGTAAGCTAAATCATTTTGGCCCACAGACCTACCTTGTCCCCTTAGCTACCTCCCTGGATCACACATGTTATAAAATAAAAATTAAAAAATTTCAAATAATTTATTGCCTATATGTAATAAAATCATGAAAATTACAGATAGTACAATAACATAAAGTCAAAAGTACTGTAATTTTTAATAAAAATAAGTTTTTTAAAAACTTTCACTAAATATAATTTAAAAAACTATCAACAAACCGAATTTAAACAGCAAAAAAAACCCTTTTCCAGTCCAAGTTTTGAGCAGTAAAAAATCGTTTATTGCAATGTTTCGTATAGAAAAAACTGTAGTTTTTCATACTTACTTTCTGTAAACCCTCAAAAATATTTATTAATTCAACAGTAATTCAATTATCCTTTAAAAATTATCCTTTGTAACCCATCCAAAAATATAAAACACAAAGAAAGTTCTAAATCCCAAAAAATGTAACCAAAAAAGCAACACGTAAGCCACAACGACAGCCCCGATGACCTATGCAAACACTCGAACAACAAACCCTCAACGAGGGATTCAATTTGAAGCGGCACACTATCAGATCGAACAATTGTAAATAATAATCTGGTTGCGGCCATAAACAAAAAAATTGTGCCGCAGGGCTTTTTTGGCGAGAAACAATGCAATTCCCCGGACGACGATCTTCATTTGAAGTTGTCTGTCCAAGCATAATTCGACTTGTCAATTGTGCACCACTTTGACAGATTTTCGAACTGCTAGCGGTTTTTCTTGTCCTGTTTATTTGAAGAGTTGAAAAGCTTACTTTTTTGATTATTATGTCTAACATTTTTCGTTTTTTAATAAAACTTGTCATTTAGGACTAGAGTACCCGAGTAAGATTAGTGTAAATCATAACTATCTTACAAGAGAATGTTACAAACTGTCCATTCGCTTTTTAAAAATGAATGGTACCATGTGAAAGAGCGTAAAAAGTTGACTAGAAATCTATTTTCATAAACTGCCAAATTTGCCTTACAAGCTCGCTAGCGAGATTTTAAAATCATTAGTAGAAGGACCTTTTATGCTATTACGCTTTCTTTTGGATCTTTGTACTTTCGAAAATTTTAGTTTTTTGTTGTTTTATGTTTTAATAGATATAAGGAACAATTATCAACAAAAAAAATTTAGTTTTGTTAATGCAAATTAATTTTTATTTAAATTTAAAAAAAAATAAAACTCTTTACCCCAAAAGAGAATCGAACCTGACACGCATCATTGCGCAATCACGGCGCCTTTGACCACTTGGCCGATCGAGAACACTTACAAGGAAGGTACCCGACCTGCAACGCTCAGATTTCGGTCAAATTTTTTTTATTTTTTTTTACCTTTGCCCTTTATTGCCAAAAAAACTTTTTTAAGAAAAAACCTACAGTACCATCCCTCTCACACTCCAGCTTCTACAAATTTTACAAAATCTTCTAAAAATCCTCAAAAATTCCAAAACGGCAACAATTTTCGGACATTCGAAAATGTTTTGAAAAACAGTCCAAATCAATTTGAGGGTTACTTTTTTAAGAAACGACGAAATTTGAAGAGGTTTTCGGATTACCCGGAAATGCTCCAATCCTCTTTTTAGCCTTTGAAAAGGAATTTTTGCCGGAAATTCGGTAAAATCCGTCGCTTTTTTGTTCAAAACATCTCGGACTTATAGGGTGAAAGGTCACTTCGTTAGCCAATCATACAAACACTGTCATTCTGCAGAGTTCATCAGCAAGCTATATGCTATACTTTAGTTACTAAATCAGCACTGGAACTACCTCACCCTACCTTACCGTGACCTACTCTGCATTACCTCGCTCTATAACCTGCTTTACCTTACTCTAACCTTTATTACCGTATATTACCCTAACTTATCAGACCATAATAAAAATGTTTTCCTCCTAAAATAAATAAAAACCAAAAACTATGGGGTTTTTGAAACATTGGCATTGAAAATCCTTGCCTTTCACCATCTCACATTCCGTTTAATCTTCTTTGGCCTCACGTTTCTCACAGTCATCAGAAATTTAACGGATATACTTCCACAAAGATAAACATGTTCAGATTGTGTCTCGGTTGAAACTTATATCTTTATAAACTTTATCTTCAAAAAAGAATAAAAAATGTCAAAAAAAATTAATAAATAAAGTTTAAAAATGTGGATTTAGGCTTATTTTTTACCTTTTAAATTTCAAATAACACTTAAAAGTCTAGAATAATAGTGCTTTTCATAATTTATGGCCAATGAAAATCGACACCAACAGTAATCTTCACATTGTTATTGTATGATTGTTTTAGCATCAAACGTGGAGGATTTGGTATGTTTTGACAAAAACGGTTGCTCAAGATACCATCTAACAAAAATGAATGATTTGGCTCAAATAAATCATCAAAAGGATCACTTTCACCATCTGGGCAACTACAACAACATTTTTAATGTCTTAAACATTGATTTTGACCTTTTAAACTCTAGATTTTTTAAAAATCATTGTAAAAACTAACTATCATTAAATTAAACTAACTATTGCCCCAGAAGTTACATGTACAAAAACTTTTAAAAAACTATCAAAAATACCCCCACAATTCAAAAAATCATTATATTCTATAACTTGACTTACTTCAACTTGCTATTCGTTTCCAAATGAAGCATCTGATGAGCATACGTCAAAGTATAGAAAGCTTCAGTAAAGTAAGCAGAACATTTTTGTCGTGCCAAACATACAAAAGGGTACAAGAACTTCCTGTTCATCTCACAAACCTCTCCCTTCGGCCAACAGTTCTTGTCATACGCATTAACATTCAGAATAGTCAAAAGTTTGGAACGGAAGTGATGTGGCATCTGATGCAACAGATTCTTCGTACAATTGCTGTATACATCATGAGCTTCAGCATCTATTTCATTGTCGTTCCCATTCTTGTTAATATAACCGACAGACAGACCAAAATTAATCAGCAAGTTAGCTGGACGAACGTTGAGGGCCGCTACGCAGTCGAAGAGACTGAAAATAAGCATATAAAAAATAGTTTATTACATTCAATTTTAATTCTAAAATTTAAAAACTTTAGTCTTGAAAATTAAAAAATAGACTAAACAACTTACTTGTCCTGATCTTTGCAATCAGCGATCTGTTCATGTCTATAATCACAAAATAAACTCAAATTTACATAATTTAAATCTGTTTTTCATTCTTTGAATAAATTTTTAAATATTTTTCAATAATTACGTATCTTACACATCATTGTTATCATAATCTGAATAATCTCGTTCGCAACATAGTGAAACACTAAAAAATAACAAAAATAGAAACAAATTAGTACAAACGTAATTCATTTCAAAAAATGTTAAAATAATTTCAGTTATAAACAAATCTTTTGATTGTTTATATAAAGCTTTATAACTCTCACTCATAAAAAAATAAATTTAAAAACAAAGTAACATCAAAATAAGGTAAAAACCAACATAATACAAGTCTTGGAAAAGCATAAAACAATTCACAATAACTTATTTATTACCCCAACAATTATTATTCAATCACATTGACAAAAAAGTGTAAATTGTAGTTAGATAACAACATTAACCATTATCACGCAATAGAATATAAATTCAGGCCAAGGCGGTACCAATATGAACCATTTTCCTTTTCATTGCCACGTTCTTCTGAACAGGAACTCACTGTTCCAATGTGAGTTGTTTGACCGTGCCGTTTTCTGATGCCTTCTGACGACGGAGGCTCGAAGTCTTGACTAAAATATAAGAATTTAGAAACTATTTTTATATTTAAATCAAAATAACTCATAAACTTAAACCATTAGAGTTCTTATCCAAATATAATATGCAAAAATACTCACTCAAACTCCAGTCTATCAGAAAGTTTGGTTAACTTCCGTTTAGCATTGATCATGATGTATATCTTTGAATTCCTTGATATCTTATGAGCTTTATCTTCCTGATCTAATATTAAAGACGTATATATTCGTCTGCGTTCCCTAAAATTAGATGTACAACACATAATTTCCTTTGGATTGTTAGAAGCATAAATATGATACGGACATGAATCTATCACTTTGTTTTTATACCTACACTTTGAAAAAGCCCATATAAACCAAAAACTAACCTCTGACTAAGTTCACCACAATTCTGAGCACAACTAATCGTCACATCTTCATCTACTTTCAGTTCATGTTCGTGATTCCCACAAGGCGCTACGTCAATATTAAAAACTTCGTTTGGCGTAAAGTAATTACATCCTATCACTACTAACACATTCGTAAGGGCTTGTCGATTAGCTGATCGGAATATTTGACGCAGATTCGACATTATCTAAAAGATACAACAATATTAACTTCGCGTTTGATGTTGGCCATTTTTGATGCCAAACGTAGCTTTAAAAACTTTTTATGGCGTGAAAATACGAGTAAAACGTAGGTAATGTACCTAAAATACAAAAAACTCTAATAAAACAGCAACTTACTTCAGTATAAGTTTCGCAGAACTTTTTGGAAGATGCACTTTCATCTCGACAAAGTAATTGATAAGTCTGTGGAATAAATCCTCGTGAAAACGCAATGATCTGCACTGTAACATCTACCATTTGTAACATTGAATGAACACACAAACATCGTTCAAAGTTAATGTTAACTTGATTGTCTTTACCAACAAAATCCTGAGATATCAAGCCCATTTCAGACAATATTATCTATCTTTTGAAACTATATTAGTAATTAAATTAATAGAGGTACAAAATAACAATAACAGACTAGCTTTACAATACTTTTTAGGCGAAAAATATTGTTTTACGAAAGAACGCGAGAAAAATCCCAGATATTTTTTAATTTTTACGCATGTAACATATACTTGAATCCCGACACGAAAACAAAAAAATGCTAACGAAGGGAATTTGGCATTGTGTAAAAGATACTTTTAAATAAATTTTTACTGCTTTGAAAGTATGTAGCTTTGTTACTTTAAATTATTTTTGTTTATCAAAATTATTAGAATACAAAGTACTACAATATTCAACAGACTTTATTTCAAAAACAAGTCTCGGAAGCGGCCTATTCACTCTTGTCGTCGTCTTTGTCGTCCTTTTTGTCCTTCTTTTCGTCCTTCTTCTCCTCCTTCTTATCGTCCTTCTTATCCTCCTTTTCCTTATCTTTATCCTTCTTCTCTTCCTTCTTTCATCTTTCTTGTCGTCCTTTTTGTCCTTCTTATCGTCTTTTCCTCCATCTTTGCCATCTTTCTTATTCTTTTCGGCTTCTTTCCGCTTCTTTTCTTCTTCTAGCCAACGTTCCCAATCGTACGGGAATTCTTGGGCATTCAAGGTTTTCATTCCTTGTCGTAGGAGATTGTACATTTGGCCATATTTGGGTTCGTCAAAGAATTTGCCGCTGTCGATCGTTCTCAGGACGTCAATATACTCGCGAGGGCAACCACCAAAGAGCATTTTGATCTCCACACCTCCACGACATCTTCTTTTCAGCATTCCGATCTCGTGCATGTCCTAAAATTAGCTCTTGATAAAAAAAGTTGATGTTTTAGTTGGATTGCACAGTAATTTAAAGCCTCACGGTGCAACGAATGGATCGATTACAGTAAATTTTCAGGACACCAAAGGTAATACGCTTGTTAGGATATTAACTTACCTTCATGTTTCTCCACGGTAAACTTCCTTTGGTGAATTCAGCCACCATGTAAAGCCAAGTTTCGCAATCGTCCAAACGGCACAATTCTCTTTGAGCGTGACAGGCTACAGGAGCATACTTGACGGTCCCACGGAAACCGGCAACGTCTCTGGGCTTCTTGATAGTGCCATCATCGTGAACAAACTTTCTGGCCATTCCGAAGTCAAGAACGTATACCTAAAAATGGCTATAAATATAGTTTTTAGCTTGTTTTTTAGCAAAGCGGTTCAAATCTCCCCTACCTTCCTCAACTCGTTGATCTCAGCCCTGCCAATGGTATAATTAGCTGGCTTCACATCTCTGTGCAGATAACCGATACCGTGCAAATCCTCAAGCGCTTCCAACGATTGAATGGCTACACTCATGGCCGTCCCCAATGAGAACTTCTTTCCGGGCGCCCGCATTCTCAGATCGGCCAAGGATTCGCCCACGAATGTCATCACAACATAGTTGAAGTTTTCGATTTGGCCTTTGTCTTCGATTTTACAGAAATGTCGACCGCCAGCTTTGCGCAGTTCTGCCAATACGAAGACTTCCATTTTGAGAAGCTGGATCTGCTCGGCTACACCTTCGACCTTCAGGGCGTATAGGGCATTGCTCTTGTCAGTCACTTTGTACACAGCTCCTTAAATGTCATGATTAAGGAGTAGAAGCTAGATTTTTTGTAAAATACGTTTTGGATGTTCTTTTTTTCCAAAATTTCAATTTTTTAAAAATTTTTAAAACTTTAAAATTTTAAAAATAGCTAAAAATCCTCAAAAAATGCTAAAAAATCCAAATTCACCCCAAAAACATACCGAAAGCGCCTTCGCCAAGCTTCTTGACTACAGTGTAATTTCCTTCGACTTTGTATCCCGGATCCAGCTGAATCAGATCTCCCATGGTTCACACCACCGCTAACGCGTTGAAATGGCACAATGGAAGCAACAATGACAAAATGAGCCCAACTTTGGCTTTTTGTACAAAAAGTTTTCCGAAAATTTGCATATTTTCAAAATTTGTTAGCTTTTCCGTTTGTTTTTGAAACTTGCTAACATTTGTAAGTTCTTACTTTACACAGTAAAAATCTAGTTCTTCTGATTTCTTACAATAAAAAATGTCCGTATATTATACCAGGTACATGCCAAAAATCACAACTTTATTGTACACAGCTCAAAGTTTAAATAAAACTCAATCCGCATTCGAAAAATCCATAAACCTTGTCCTCAGGCACCTTGATCAACTGCTTGCTGAACTGTGAGTGCATAATGCATTCCAGTTCAAGTTTTCCGTTCGAGACCTTTTCGTACAACTTCAATGCCATTTTATTTGAAGATATGAAACGTGGCTTCACTGAATCCCACTTTTCGTATTCTGAATCCTCCAAAAGATGATATAACAAGGCTTCGGCAATTTCTGGAGATTCAGCGTAAAATGGGCCAATTGAAGCGCTTGTGCGGTTCAAAAGTTCCGAGAGACGACCAAATCCGACTACTTTGTTTTGGGAGTCTATGGCTACCTAAAGTTGTAAGTTTAGAGCACTTATTGTATTGTAAATGAAAACTACGGTACAGTAAAACATCAGAAACTAGTTCCACATTATATTATATTACCAAAATTTGCAAAAATTAAGCACTTCACATTTAAAAAACCAGTTCAACAAGTAAAACAGCAGAACCAACCTTAACAACCTGTCGTTCCGACCCCACCAAACACTGTTTAACGTATTTCGACCGGTTGATATCGCTGACAATTGTTCTGTCATACTCCACAACCTTTTCAAAATCAATATCTTTGACGTACACCATAGTAAGCCCTTCTACAGCTTTGTTCAGTTTCTTTATGTCAACATCACCAGACTTAATGTCGTAAGAATCAATAGTAAACTCAGGCTCCAACTTTAAGCCCCACTTTTCTGCGTACTTTTGGTGCATTGCCTCGACTAAAATAAGGTTGTAAAGCGCATTTTTGATATTGTAGTAGAGAAGCGAGTAGGAGAAGATAAGACATCTCCAAAAGAACCTGCCTTATCCCGGCTTAGATATCCATATAAAATAATAAGCAAACACTTTTATCTACCTCCAATCAAAGTGACATTACAATCAGCAGTGTGCTTCATAGCTTCTTCAAACACTTTGATACCAAGCCCTTTGCCTCGAAACTCTTGCCAAGCATAGAAGTAACCAACAGCTATCAGATCTTGAACTGAAGAGCTACAACTACGGTATTTGGCCGTTATCACCGCTGACACACATTTGTTACTGCCTTAAAAATAGACAGTTTTAAAAATTAAAATACAATTTTAAAATCATTTTTGTAAAGTTGCTTTATTAGTTTCTGTAACTGCTTCAAAATTGAGGTTACTGTAACATAATTTTAAAAATCGAAAAAAATAGTTGCCTGAAATGTTAAAATACAATATTTTGCCTTGCATATCCAATCTCATTTACCTTTTTCTCTCATCAAATACATAGCAATACAACCATCATCAAAGCCTTTGTAGAACTCACCGTACTCGTTGCCCGTTACAGCCCAACCTTCTGTTTCTCCTGTCTAAATTTAAGGTTTCACAGGAAGAAACGATTGAAAATCTTCGTGATCCTCTATCGTGATCCTACTAAACCAAAATATTGCTGAATACCCGCTCCTTCACGTAACACCCAAGCCCATCGAAATTTGACCCGAAACGGGTCCACGGCCTCATCCAAAGCAAATATAAAAGGACCGGACAGAAATACAAAACCTCGAGGGCCGACTTAAAAAATTGGGCCCGGCGTATTTTGCAGGTCTGATCATGCTCATACTAGATCCGTAACACTGTCTCTTACCCCAAAAAATACTTTAAGTGGTAACTACAACACGTTTTACTTACTTTTCTAATAAGCTCATCAAAGTATTCTTTGCCTGGGTTCTTCACAATCTCAAAATCACTCATAGTTTCCTAAAAATAGGTTATTTTATATTACTGTCAATGACACCACCGTAGTATTAAATATTCAATCGCACTGTCATAATGTTACAACTGAAAAGACGCGACACTTGTTTTATTCGTAGTTTAAAAGTAGAAAGAGTAAAAAACAAAAACAAACCAAATTTAATCCTTTAAAATCGTCGGACAGACAAAAAACTAAACTAGATTTTTAAAGAAACGTTTTCATTTCTACTCTTTCATGTGTATTTTAACATTCGGAAAACAAAGTTTACGTTTACTAATAACCATAGTTTTTGTCTATACGTTCATAGTCAGTATAGTATGTTCTAATAAACTCAAGAAGCCAAAAACAACCTGTCAAAAACATGGTATTACATTTACATGTTAGACATGTCAACAAACATGCTTATGTGGGAAAAAGTAAATTTAAAAATGTCATTATTTATAAATCTTAGACAAAATTCGTAGTCGATGTTTAAAATAGGCTAGACCTATAAGTTGTCTTCAGTTGGGGCCGAACCAAAAAAAAACTTTTAAGCCCAGTCCCCTTCAATTGCTTTGGCCCGACTTAACACAATTCAAAAATTATTACTAGAAAATTATTATTTTAAGTAAATAGCATTGGCGGATTTGCTTTACACTTTTCGCTAGCCAAATCTTTCGTTGCGAGATCTAATTCCCCCCGATGTCTTCCTTTGAGCCAAGCCCTCCGATATACACCACCCTGCTCTCTTTCAAACTTGTTACAGCGACCCTAATGGACCTTCCATGTCTACATTAAAGGCTTGACATAAAAACTGTTATAAAAGTTTTTGCCATTATAAAGGTTTTAGCAATTCCCTTGAAATTTAAAAATTAAAAAAAAATGTTCTTAAAAATTATTTTGCAACCTAAAAGATTAACCTATGCTTCACTCTTATTTTACAATTCAACTATTGATTGACCTTGCCAGATTTTTCTATTTTCGTATGTCACGTTGACAATGTTCCTAAACCTTGATATATGTTCGTTCCTCCTACGAAGCATATCAACAAAAGCCATAAAAAAAATTTCAAGGCTTTGCACCATTCATATTCAATCTGAATGTGTTCATTAATAAGCGCCTCGAAATCGGTGATAAAACGGTTCAAATGATTCGATTTGCATACGAATATAAAGTCGAATTATTTCCTGTCGCGTATACTTGATCGCCATGTTAGCCTACATAATCGGGCTTACTGTAGCTGCGGTTGGCGCTGTTGTAAGTTTTTTTTAGTTAAAACAGTGATTTACTAGTATTTTAAGCTCCTTTAATTTGAAATACTGGTTTTGTAGGTTGTTGTATGGTATAGGTACTGTCTTGTAAGATATTTTTGTTATTTCCTATTTTGTTCTTGACCAATAAATTGAGTTTCTAGACTTTTCTGATCAATTTTTGACCGGTAATTTCATTTTCGTTAGTTTTTTCTTATAAAATCGTTTATAATGCCAGTTTGGTGAAAAATTACATAGAAGCCTCTGTCTAGTAAAACCACGTCTATTTTTGTTACTTTCTACAAACTTTTCGACCAAGACGTAAATTCAAAGTACCAAGTTTCTACAGTGGAACTCCTGTATAACGAAACGCTCGCGGACTTGAAATTTGTTCGTTATAAAGGAGTTTCGTTATACAGGAGTTTTAAAAGCACTAGTGGTAGACGGGGATTCAAAAGCCGTTCGTTATACGGGATTTTCGTTATAGAGGAGTTAGTTATACAGGAGTTCCACTGTAGTTATTTTATTTTGAGACCTAAGCCATTACCTTAAACTCACTCCTCTTTAGTTGTTACTCACCCTTCTGTTAAAACAAAAAAAACCTTATAAATTCTCAAGAATCAGTAGCAAAACCTATGTAAAACAATATTCTTCAGCAATACAAAGGCTACACCATACCAACCGATAAAACCGGAATTATCGACCGGTCGTATCGTTTCGAAAACTTCCCTAAATTCATCAAAAACGAAGACAACTTTCATTATTTTTGTAAGAATGTGTACAACCTACAGAACGGCATGAGTCGGCACGATGCTGAGAACTGGGTCAAAAACTTTTGTTGCAAACGAAATGAGAAAGAGGCTTGTAAAAAGTATTTCGCGTTGGAACACAAGCGACAAGGGCTGATCAACGCCACACTCGCATATTATCATGGCAAGGCCAAAATGAGAAAACTGGCCAAGTCCATCATTGAGGATGTTCAGGTAGGTTGCTAAATACTATATATGAGCCCCAAAGGAAATTTTTTTTTAAATTGAGAAATCACCAAACCGCACATCTTTCATAAAAGAAGACCTCTCTATCCTTCCCCTCTCACATAAAAAACCAGCCCAAAAGTCCTAGCCTCTAACCAAACATCCAAAATTTCCTATTCCAGCTAGTCAGAGGAGACAAATGCTTGTCGATTGCCGAAGAATGTTATATTACAAATGGCATGAAGTCATTGATTCTCCACTACGATCGTCACATTGTGAAGACTGTCACCGAGAACTGTAGACATCGAGCTGAAGTTAAGCCCTACTGGAAGAAGAAGACATGTTATTCACAGTTGGACCCCGCTGAGAAGAGTGTTTACGCCTTTTTGAGATCGTAGAAAATTCTTTTAATAAACAGTTTGTTTTTGCTATTTTAAACTATTTTTGTACAATAACAGCTTCAGTTACAGTAAACACCTATAAAACAATGTTCAAAAGACCAGTAGCTTCTTCTGTAACAGACCAAAAGAAAGCCTGCAGAAAAGTAAACTTAAATTAAACAAACAACTTAAAATACAAGATCAAGCCTTAAATATCAGAAAAAGAAAAGCAAAAATATCATAAAACAAAAAAAGTATCATCAAGGTGCTACAACAATATAACGAAATTCTCCAAAAATACAATTACAATTCATTTATTAGCAGACTCACCGATATGAAATAAATTAACCTTACAACCACTATAATTAAATTCACAGTTCAATTCTTATGAACTTAACGTTCCAAGAAAGGTGTTGGTGGGGCTGAAGATAAAGCAACATTGCCAAATCTTTTGTCCAACAAATTAGAAAACTCCAAAGTCTTCAAGACATTGTTCATGTGATCTGCTTCGTTTTTAGAACGCCATTCCGTGACCAATTCCTAAAAATGTTCGTTAAGCTTCAAAAAGTATATATTATCTATTATAATGTCATTGTTATAGTTATTATAATCAAAAATTGGTCAAAAATTAAATCGACAATATATAGAAGCTTACCAACGTGCTTTACGCAGCTTACATTAAGATACCTTACAACAATTATAATAAAAAATTAAAAAAAGCTAAGAATAAGTAAAACCTATATTAACATACATTTTGATCCTTGAGCAAGATTTGAATTAAAACAGCCATCTTCCTATCGACTAATTGAACCAATGCGCTGTTCAGATTCAGATTTAACAGTGATTTCAGATTCGAGTCCATGTTTCTGATCATAGTGATAATGTATGCTTCAGCTCCTTGTAGGTCATGATCCTTGAAGAAAAGCAAGTTGAAGAAGTTGTTCATCACTCGGCTGAACAGCTCGTTTGACACCATAACAAGGTCTTGTTCTCGGAGAAGCTGTAACATAAAAAACGTTGATGTTTTAAACAAATTCAATTTTTTTAAATCAAAAATGAGCCGTGATCAGAGCCGCAGTAAAACAAGACTTTTTCACATAACCAGAACCTACGCTACGAACATTATATAAAAACCTCTCAACCACATGCCATAACAACATACCAAAGAAGCCTTGCCCATGAAAAGCTCGAGTTTCTTCCACATCTCTCCAAACTCGTCATCTTCACCATCCAGCATCTTCTGAATCGCCTGATCCGACAAAGCCAAGTGTTGATTTGCCAAGAAGTCAAGTTCCATTTCAAGAATCCTCTTTCTTTCCATCAAAATCCGTTGAAATTGAGTTGTACTATTAAGGCTTGTAGTACCCAACATCAAAATGACACATGACAAGAAAAGACAATCGTTTGAGTATCTGAACACATCTGTGAGGCCAATGACTTGCGGGCGCAATGTTGAAATGAAAATGTTCAAAACGCCTTCAATCAAAGTGGCAGGATCAACTTCAGAGTCTTCTTTTAGTTGACGTTCAATGTATAGGAAGGTTATGCGGGCGTGTTCACTAAAATAAAGTTTATTAGACGTTTAAAGCTAATTTTAGGTAATAAAGACAAAAATTTTAAATAAAATGTAAATTTTAAGCGTAAAAGTTACCTAATATAGAAAGGTTGCTCTAAAAATTTGTTGACAATCTTTTTGTCCTTTTCAAACTCTTCCAAACCCTTTATCTGTGCCGATGACATTACTTCTGTGTTCTGCAAATACCAAATTTCGATCAAAAAAACTAAAGAGAGAAACCAAAACAACTCAAAAATATAAAAAGTAACGTTTAAAATAGCTATATAAACCACCAAACCGAACATCTGAACCCACCTTGACAAACTTGGTGTAAGGCAAAGCCAAGTCCCGTCTCAACAATGCCTGCTTGTTGATGTTAACCTTCAAATCCTGTTCTCCCGACTTCTCAGGCACCCATTGATCCACCAATCCTGCTTCGTTCACAATCTCAAGTTTCTTCAAAAGATGTTCGAATTGACGTACACCATCAGAAACCAGCTTTTTAGTCTCAGTTCCCATTGAAGCACAAGTCTTGGATAAGTTTGCCATCCACAAAGTGTTTGTAATTGTCAAAATACGTTGATTTAAAGTTGCCAAAAGCTTTCCATTTCCTAAAGCTTCGTTCAAAGCTTTCATGAGGTATGCCATGAATCTGAAATTAAATGTGTTACAATTTTTACAGGGTTTAAAACCGAGTTTTGAGTAATAAAGGCTTTTAATGTATTCTTGTAATTGCTTTCAATCTATATTTAGTTTATTTCAACTTTTAAAAACTGTCGTTTTTCAAATATGTTACCTTTTATTACCTAAAAACAAAAAAAAACAGAAAAACCTACTGAAGCGCCATCGATGGTACCTTTTCAGCCACAACTCGAGCATTCTTCTGCATCACAAAACTGTACAGCACCGTTCCATTCTTGTGGGTCACTGAAATCCGTTTCGCATTCATAAACAACGGCTGCAGAAACGTTTCGACCAGTTGATCCACCGTACGTTTGACTAATTCTTCAAAGTAATTCAGCCTGTTGATCAAAAATAAAACATTCTCAGCAATCGGCACTTTTCCAATGATCAACTGCCCGTCATCAGTAAAGCAAACAGATTCGGAAAACGCTTGGAACAGATTTTGTTTCCAAACTTGAGTTCTGAACAATCCCAACTTGAGTATTGCCACAATCACCGGCTTCTCGTTTTCTGTCAACGTTTCTAACAAAAGATGCTTCAGAATTGGCCATTTAAACTCTAGTGGAATGATCGGGACCTCGTCTACAACTCCAGCTTGTAAATACCTAAAAATTAGAGTTTACATTATTTTTTAGATATAGATTTGTAATATATTAAGATGTACACATGACAAAGTTGGCCGTAAAGAATAAGATCATTGTCACCAAGTTATAACTCTTATTAAAAAACGTCCTTTGAAAACTGGCCCCATCAACTCTCACTAAACGCTGTAGAAATACCTAAAAATAAAAGTAATACAAGAAAATCTTACTGCTCAATAGTGTCCAGCTCAAGATACGAATCCAAACAAAGCCGAGCACGTTCGTAGAACCCAGAAACATATGTAAACTTGGTATCCACCTTTTCATCACCTTCAAAAGCAGCATACTCAATCTTTAGCTCTTCCATTCTCGATGAGATGAAGATTATCGCATCCTTGGCCGCTCTTAACCTGGCTTCTTCTTCGTAATTCACCAGACCTTGACAAACATCTTTGAAATCTTGGAAAACTAAAATATTATGATTACCTCAGTTCATTTTATATTATTCACACAAAATTTTAGAAATAGGAATTTTAAATTATAAACTTTATGAACAAAACTATTTCTTGTTCTCAATAAATTAATTAACCAAATATCTACAAAAGCACAAAAAAATACTCCTAAAGATAAAAAATCAACATACATCTGACCAACCGTGTGTACACTTCCTCCAACCGATCCAAGAATGTTACACTTGACATGTGGAAGAATATTAACTGAAACAGAAGATTTATTTAAATGTAACATAAAGTTCGAAGTAAGAAAACTAAGAAAATGTGTAAATAAAACGTTTACAAACCTTAAAAAACAAGTTACACTTTAAAATCCTTCAAAAAAGGCGTGAAAAACAAAATTCGCAAAAAAAAACTAAAAATTCCTTTCAAACAGAAATTTCGCGCGCTTCTTTGACGAAACGCCAAAGGCTCCCCCAAAATAAAATTTTTGGGGCCATACTAGAGAAAGCACCCAACATAATAAAGGCACCCACTAATGGTTTAAAGCACCCAGCAATCTTTATTCAAATTTTATCATTATGAAACGTAGCGCTTTCGAAGAGCGGTGTAGAAGTGCCCAATTCGTGAATGGCGATCGTCGTAGCAAAAACTGAAAAAAATATAATAAGATGCACGGCTACTGTAACTAGATAGTTGGCCACTATAACTAGATGGTTGGCTACTGTAACTAAGAAATGGGCTACTATAACTAGATAGTTGGTTACTGTAACTAGATGGTTGGCTACTGTAACTAGATAGTTGGCCACTATAACTAGTTAGTTGGCTTTTGGCTACTGTAACTAAATAATGGGCTACTGTAACTAGATAGTTGGCCACTACAACTAGATAGTTGGCTACTATAACTAGTTAGTTGGCTTTTGGTTACTGTAACTAAATAATGGGCTACTGTAACTAAATAATGGGCTACTGTAACTAGATAGTTGGCCACTACAACTAGATAGTTGGCTACTATAACTAGTTAGTTGGCTTTTGGCTACTGTAACTAAATAATGGGCTACTGTAACTAAATAATGGGCTACTGTAACTAGATAGTTGGCCACTACAACTAGATAGTTGGCTACTATAACTAGTTAGTTGGCTTTTGGCTACTGTAGCTAAATAATGGGCTACTGTAACTAAATAATGGGCTACGTAACTAGATAGTTGGCCACTATAAATAGATAGTTGGCTACTATAACTAGTTAGTTGGCTTTTGGCTACTGTAGCTAAATAATGAGCTACTGTAACTAAATAATGGGCTACTGTAACTAGATAGTTGGCCACTACAACTAGATAGTTGGCTACTATAACTAGTTAGTTGGCTTTTAGCTACTGTAGCTAAATAATGGGCTACTGTAACTAAATAATGGGCTACTGTAACTAGATAGTTGGCCACTACAACTAGATAGTTGGCTACTATAACTAGTTAGTTGGCTTTTGGCTACTGTAGCTAAATAATGGGCTACTGTAACTAAATAATGGGCTACGTAACTAGATAGTTGGCCACTATAAATAGATAGTTGGCTACTATAACTAGTTAGTGTGCTTTTGGCTACTGTAACTAAATAATGGGCTACTGTAACTAAATAATGGGCTACTGTAACTAGATAGTTGGCCACTATAAATAGATAGTTGGCTACTATAACTAGTTAGTTGGTAGTAGGCTACTATAACTAAACAATGGGCTACTATAACTAAGACCAGACCAACGCGGGCCCTACGGGCCCGCTATGGTCTGTGCATTTTTGTTGTATTTTAATTTTTATAAAATATTTTTGAATTCTCATAAAATGAATATTTGAATTTATTTTTAAAAATGGCGCAGGGTCTGTAAAAATTCAATATTTTTGGGCAAGGAATGCGCCATTTCAGCAAAAGTTAAAAAAATGGAGCAGAAAAAAAGAAAATCCTGCTCCATTTTATTTTTTATGAAAAAAATGACGCAGGGTCCATAAAAATCCTGCGCCATTTCAGCAATAGTTACAAAAATGGAGCAGAAAAAAAGAAAATCCTGCTCCATTTTGTAATAAAAAATGGCACAGGATTAGCAAAAAAACCTAAAAAAAAACTAATTTTTTGAATTAAAATTTGAAAATGGGCGGTCAGGTATTTAAAATAACGTTTAAAAAAAAACAAATAAAATAGCCATCACACATTTATTCTGAACATTTAACATATGCCACAGAGATAAAAATTGAATTCCGCTTTTATTTGAATGTAGAAGCTTCTGTTGCTGCGTCTGGATTACATTGGCCATAGTATAAGGTAGAAGGTTAATGAGAAGAATCTTCGTTTGAATTGAACGTCGATCTTGATAAGAAGGTTATGCTTTTGAATTAACTTCACCATGGAATCAGACGATTATTGAAGATTGTGAAACTGTCTGTTGAGTTCTTGTCTGTCACCTTTTCAATAATTGATATGATTGTTCAGTCTTCCAGCATAAAGAAAAAACTGGGACACGCGTTGGCCATTGATTTGACTCTATGACATAGATTATGTCCTGGCTTGTCGTTTATATAGAATTGATGGCCTTCGCATGTAGATAAGTAAGCCTATCAGTGTTGATGTACATAGACGTTTTGTTGACATAGACATAGCAATAGGTGAAGATGTAAATGGGCTTGCAGCTATGGTGGTTTAGGCAGACTGTTGACTTGTGGCTTTGGTGATATTGGCAGGATTGGCACCTAAAATATAATATTATGATAAAAATAGGAAAACTTACTTTCTGGATAGGACGGCCGGCCGATGAACTGCCCGTGAAGGGCAGGTGACCCCGCAGGGTCTTAATCTACATTCTTTAATATAAAATTTTACCTGTTAAAAAATAAGTTTTTACAAAAGACTATAATATAATGTTTACAACTTTTAAAAAATTACTGTTTTTACAAATAAGAAAAGCGGTCGTTTACGAAAAAATAATAAAAAAGAGATGTTAACTAAAAAAAGCACATATATCTAATCTAAATTTAATATTTCTTGGTATACCACGTTTGTAACCTCTGGAATCTCTTCATTTTCAATTTGTATCTTTAGACGCGACCAATTTTGAATTCGAGAGAGTGCTACGTATAATTGCCCATGCGTGAATACTTGATTTTTGCTCAATTTTAGTCCGATTTTTTCAAATGTCTGGCCTTGGGACTTGTTTATTGTCATGGCAAAGGCTAGTCTAACAGGGAATTGGTTTCTATAAAATGGTATTGGCAAGTTTTTGTTATTTTCAAGAGTTATTCTTGGTATAAATACTATGTTTCCTGTTTTTTCACCGGTCAAACATTCACATTTTAAAACATTGTCTTTCATTTCTATAATTTTTAGTCTAGTGCCATTACATAAGCCCTCTTTTATATCTAAGTTTCTGAGTACCATAACTACTGCGTTAACTTTTAAATTCAGTTCAAATTTTGGGAAGTTGGAATCACCTAAAGTATTCAAATACTCTGTCATATATTTGTAACTGTCATTTTCGCCTTCTTTTATTTCATCTCTGCTGAAGTAAGTTCTTTCATCACCTTGTACAATTTTAAATATTTCTTCATTTAGTTCATCAACTTCTACATTTAATGGAGCCAAAATTGATTTTCGGGTTAACTGGTCGGCATTTTGATTTGTTATTTCATGACCATATATTTCATTTACTAAGTTGTTTTTGTGACACAGTTTGAAGGCAAAATTATTTTTTGATTATTTGTGTTGGATTTTCCTTCACCGATTTTTAAAATATCAGAAGCAAATTGAATATTTTCAGCTCCAGCCCTCATGTTTTGTTGTAATTTCATAATTTTAAAGTTTGACCGTAATATACTACCTTTTACACTTAATCTGACTGTCTGATTTGGCGTGGCGTTTTCTTTTATGGGTAAGATTTGCCTAAAATCACCTCCAAGTAGCATAATCTTGCCTCCAAACGGTAATGTACAGCCGGTAAAGTCTTGTAATGACCTATCAATGGCTTCCAGCATATATTTACTGACCATTGAAGCTTCGTCAATGATGAAAACGGAAGTTTTGATTATTTCTTGGCATTGTTTGGTGTTTTTGCTTATGTTTGATATGCTATTATTATCTAAATCTAGACCGAATTTAAATGTGCTGTGAATGGTGTTGCCATTTGGAAGCAATGTTGCTGCTATTCCAGTAAAGGCCATGCACATAACGTCTTTTTTTAGCCCTTTTATAATGTATCACGGTTTTGTACACAAAAGTCTTTCCTGTGCCTCCTGGACCATCAAGAAACATAAGCTTTTGATTAGTTTCATTGTTAATCATTTTGAGTACTTCTATTACAACACTTTTTTGGTCTGAATTGCAGCTTTCAAGCATTTTTTCACCTTCATCCTTGAATTTTTCGCTATCTTCAATTTGTATTTCCATTTCTAAAGTATTCTCATAATTTTGCAGCTGTTCATCAGAAAACTGGATAGCAGAATTCATTTGAAAATCATTAAAGTTTTTTCCATTTCTAACTAAAATTTTTTCAATAAAATTATATGCTATTTTGTAGCCCTCTTCTCCGAATTTTCGTACACAATCTTCAGAAAGATCATTTTTGAATAAATCGTACAATTTTTGAGGATTTGTTGGTGAACAATGTATAAATAGCATTGCAAAAAGAAATCGAAGTTGACGTGGCATTTTGGAAAAAGCTGCTTCTTTCATAGCATTAATATAATCCTCATCGTCTTTAATAAACCCTCTAGCTAAACATGCTTTTTTGTATGTTGAGTGTAAAATTCCGTTCACTGTTTTCAGATCTTCAAAAGATTTGGGACCACGAATTCTCAATAAAAGTAGCCTTAGATGAAAAACTTCAGAATTTTTAGGGCTAATGTTATAAATTCGGCCGACTGTGTTAAAATGACCTTTTCTTTTATTCCATTTCATTTCCTTTCTATTCCATGTATATTTTTGGGGAACTTAATGATATAGTAAATTCGTGTTTTCAGCTTGGTTTAATTCAAAAAACGCCATAAGTTTTGATTTTTTAGTTTGTTTTAATTCTTCAATTCTCTCAAGACTGTCTGTTTTTTTGAAAAATATTGATTGTTTTCCTTCGTCATGTAGTTCTAATCTTTCAATGGCGTGACTTTTTACAATAATTTCGTGTCCTAATATTCTCCAAGCAGCTTCTGGAGCACTCAAGTACCTACACTCGATATAACGTTTGATTTCGTCATAAATCAGCTCATTTTGGTCACCATCACTTGAAACGCGCTCAACTACCGCTTGGTCAACACCTTTGAAAACGTACTTATGTAGGTATTTGACTACTTCAATATCAGCTACATGTTCAACATTGATGTGACAATTGAATTTTTTTGACAGGTGCGGAGAATAGGAAACTACATATCTGTTATCTAAAATTTGGCCATCAGGAGCTTCAAAAACGATACCATTTTGTCTACGCCTATAGTTTGCATAACCCCCTATTTTCAATTCTGTTTCGGCCAGGAAAGGTTTTGGGAATTTTTTTGAGCATTTGTCTGATTTTTCGATGCAGGGGAACTTTTTCCAAACAGCGCCAGTTTCTCTGTTCATTTTTTTACATTGATGCATGTTATTTTTCGTTATTATACGGTATAAATCTGGCTCGACGTCTTTATCTGGAATTTCAGCCCAAATAACCTTATCTATATCCTGGGGGTCTTTTAACTTCGAATCTTGTCCCAAAATCAATAACAAATGTAAATGAGGTAAGCCTCGCTTTTGAAATTCAATTGAACCCGTATAGGCGATAACTTTTCCAAAAAGTTCACTTTTATTTACAAAATCGATCATTTCTTTGTATTTAATACGAAAAACGCGAGCGACTAAATCAGGTCTGTCAGCGGAAGTTTGGCCAGGCAATAAATTGTTTTTGGTCTCCGGCCATTCTGGATTGCATGTCATAGTAATGAAGAGGTCCGGCTTTCCATAATTTCTAGTTAAAGTCATGGCATCATCATACGCGTTTGTCATATACCTTGGAGAACCTATGTAACTTGAAGGCAAAACATATTTTTTACCAATTTGTAGACCTTTTTCTTCAGCTTTTTGTGCTAAATACTCTTCGATGTATTCATAAGATTCAGAAATTTGCTCACTTATATAATTTTTAATGTACTCAAGTCTTTCGCGATCTATGTTAATATATTGTGTTACCAACCATTCTTGAAACGATTTTCCACCGTATAAAATGGGCGAGAACGGATAGTCTACTTCGTCTCTTTCAAAAATTTTAAATTTGACATACTCAGCATTTGTTATTTTTTGATTATTTGATTTGTATTCAGGATGCCAGCCAAGTTGTCCGGTTGGGTAAAATAACGTTAAAAGTAATGGTTCAGAAGACTGATGGATTGATTTTAAAGTTATGTTTTTTGCCATGTTCATTAACGCAAACTTCGTATCGCGGAACTTCACCATCAACACCTTGCTCAAAAAGAACTGCCACTTCATTTACACGCGGTGGATTGAATCTTCTTTTGTCTAAATGGTCTTTTAAACAAAATAGTAATTTGTATTCTAGGTCTTGATTATCATTTCGGGCTTTTTGCATTTCGTCTTTTAGCATCGTGTATGATTGAGCAAAAGGATTGCTTGATCTTATTACGGAATCCAACTCAAATAACAAATCCTGATTCAAGTGACTCACAATGTTGTACCGGATTCCGCAAGCTTCGTCAGCTTCTATCATGAACAATTGGCCAAAAGTGGGAAGTTCATCAGGATTTGGATGGGCAGAAACATTAAATTTTTTTTTGGAATTCGCCTACTTGTCGATATGTGTATGGCCCGCCTCCATTAAATTTTATTTCTTTAGTAATAATACTTGCCATTGACAGCGCTTTCATATAACCTCTAATATTCGATTTGAACTCGTTAGAAAATACATTTTTATTTTTATATAAATCTTTTAAAAATTGGGGAAAATTGTTCTGAGGTGGTATATGTACTTTGCCTTTTTCACAACATGCGCTGAATTTCATATTTTTGTCATGTGTTTCAGCCAAAAATGCTTTCCTTTGCAGCTCGAACACTTCAAGTTCATTTCTCCAACATCATTCACCTCGATTTGTGTTAAATCCGTCATTTTGTACGCGTTTCGTATATTTCTTTGTGCTTGTTGATGTCTTCTTCTTTCTAAACGCGAATTTCGTCCTTCTTCAGTTTCTTGGTGCCTTGATTGTCTTCTCTGTTGATTGATGTTTTCAAGTCTAGAATTATACTCTTCAACAGTTTCTTGCTTTATATCTAAATTGTAACTGAATTCATTTACAGAAGATTGAGTCAAACGATTAGATTTTTTATGTTCTCTGTCTTTTTGTAAGTTCAATTGACGGATTTCTTGACTTAGATTGCTAGACGAAGGTCCTGGTTCACATAACTCGCGTTCTCGTTCTCGCCTTTGCTTTTGCAATTCAGTTCTTCTCTTCTTTCGATCTTCAGCCAATTGTCGTTCTTCAGATCCCGTTCTTTCAATTTTACTACGACGTCTTTTCTCCATAATTACAGAATTATATGTTTAACGGAATTTATGTAATATTATTCGTGTGAAAAGGTCTGGTTTTTAATTTTATAATGTGAAACTGTCTTTATTTTTTTCAAAACCAAATATAAAGGTCAATTCTTAAAATATGAGTGCTGACAATATACGTTCTAACGGTATAAGTTCTGACGATATAAGTTGTGACAATATAAGTTCTGACGGTATAGAGTTCTGATTCTGGTTCTGTTTCTGATTCTCGAAAATAAAAATAAAGTTCTTTCGTTCTGAGTTCTTTCGGTCTAAAGATTCGTACAGTATAAAGAGTTATTTCTGTTTCTGATTCTGGTTCTGTTTCTGATTCTCGAAAATAAAATTAAAATAAGGTACTTTCGTTCTGAGTTCGTTCGTTCTGTAAAATAGTTCTGTTTCTGGTTCTCAAAATTAAAATCAAAATTAAAATAAAAATAAAGTTCTTTCGTTCTGAGTTCGTTCGTTCTGGAGAATAGTTCTGTTTCTAGTTCTAGTTCTGTTTCTGGTTCTCAAAATCAAAATTAAAATCGCTTCAGACAACGAGTGTAACATCGTCAAAACGGGACCGACCGCTCGCCACAGTCGAAATTATGTCAAAAGAAACGTTTTTGTGAATTAACATGAAACCACCGATTGTTTTTCTAAAATTCGAAATTTCTTATTTTACATATTTTTAAAAAAAAATTATTGAGAAAAAAATGGCGCAGGGTCCGTAAAAATCCTGCGTTATTTCAGCTAACGATAAAAAATGGAGCAGAAAAAAGAGAAAATCCTGCTTCATTTTATAGTAAAAAAACGGTGCAGGATTAGCAAAAACTTTTTTTTAAGAAAAATGGCGCTTTGTTGAGTACGATGCTGTTTTTTTATAGTGACAAAATGAGACTGCAGTCGACTGTACATCTTCACATTTTTAATAATTTTGATGGAAATAACAATTATTTTTTTCAAAATTCGGAAGTTTTTAATAAAGGTTGATAAAAAATGATTTACATTTAAAAACGGCGCATGATTTTAACTAATCCTGCGCCATTTTATTTTTATAACAAATTTTCTACAAATATTTTAACTTTTTTATACAATTTTCTTGTTTTCAAAATTATTTTGAATTTCGAATTTCCCGACCGCTCTTTTTTTCAAAAATTTTATAAAATTTTTCACCGATTTTCTCAAAATTTTCATTTTTAAAATGATTTTTTTTTAAATTTGCATGGCTCTCTCACTTAGTACAAATGCACTCTTACAGCGGCCTCAGACATCCACCGCGTCTCCGTTTATATACGGGGACCAAATCAACGGAGGCCCTGCGGGCCTCCTTATGATCTGGACGTTGCAATTTCATGTTATTTCATTTACATCGTGCCAATATCAATACCATTTTTTTAATATGCAAAAACATGGGCTCGGGCCTGCGGCCCTCGCACTGCCCTTTTGATTTTTATGTTCTTATTAATCAATAAAATTAATTTTCATTTTAAGCTACAATATCATAAGCTCGGGCCTGCGGCCCTCGCACATTTTTAAAAAAATTTAAACTAAAATCTGTTGCTAATCACATTCAGTTGAAACGCAGCATGAATCCTGAAACTATTTTGAGTATGATACGCTTTAAACCTAACTCCTATATTTTTTTCATCATTAAAAATATTTCAAAAAGAAAAGTTTCCAAAATCATACACAATATACAGTACCATACTCAAAACAGTGTCACAAAACATACCTACTTTCGTTGTCGTATCTTCCAAAAATATTCGAAAAACAACCGTTCTCCACCATAAAATTCAATTCAAGTGACCGCTCGCTTTTGATTTTCATTTACAAATTCAAAAGTTTTTACAATTTTCATTTTCAAATTCCGACCGCTCAATTTCGACCAATTTTTTAACAATAAAATAGAATGTTTCATTTTCTTGATACCACGGCTCTGCATTCAGTACGGGGATAACATTAATACTATGGTAAAATCAAACGTATTCTTTAAGTAAATACTAAATTCTTACCTGTTATCCATCTGTATAGCATAGTAAAAGTCTTCATAAACTCGATAGTAGATGAATCCTTTGAAGGTGGTTGGTCTTGGCCTAGGTTGTCAGGTAGTCGATGGATCCATGATCACCACGGTCAGATTCCATGCTGACCCGACCGTCTCACGCAGTCGATAAAATATGAATGACCGTTTTCAAAAAAGGAAAAACAACAAAATGAAATTGCAAGATTATGCAAAATTTGAATACTTTTGGGTGCCTTAAATAGGATAAAAATTGGGTGCTTTCATTAGTAATACTGGGTTATTTCTTTAGAGTAGCGCCAAATTTAAAACGTTTGATGTATTCTAAATTTCCCTCTGTTAGAGAATACGGTTTTTGAACCCACCGCCTTCTGCAACCCAAGCGAATTTCTTAACCCCACGACCCCACTGGCTTAAAACTTCAATCTATTCGTTTTACTCAAGACGAATAAGTAGAGTCAAATAGGAAACACAATGTAAATCCTTTAACCGCTAGTATCTCGCTAGTCCAATTCATTTAGCAGTTTTTGAAAACGGTTTTCCCGGTAACTTTTTATGCTCTTTCATCCTATATAGTAAGCGGAGGGATATTTGGTGACATTCCCTAGTTAGCAGAAAAATGGCCAAAGTAGAGTTAAAAATAAGGCAAAAAATTCAAAAAGTAAAGTATTTCACAAAGCAAAAGTTGTAGCAACAACAAAATAAGTTTTCGTTTTCAAAAAATTTGTTTAAATTAGATCTGTAAGGCAGAAAAACGAGAATAATTTGGCGACAAGTTATGTATTATGGTTTCATACTGGCGCCGCGCATCATTAATGGACTCCTCTGTAACCTGACTTTCGATAATCTTAATGTTGGTTAGTATAAGGTAATCAAAGCCCATCACATTGGCGTTTATAGGTTGAAACTTCCTCCAAGTGAGATGACCTTAAAATTGAATTTACTGTCAGGATAATTTTTTAGCTGTGCCATAAGCTCAGTAATTAATTCTATGAATTAGTTTTACCTGAAGACCAGTCAAAATGCGTCAAAGTTACAGCTCCTTTTTCTTCAACACGTTCTATTGTTGCCCATAACAAAACTTGAACATTTAAAAAAATCGGCAAAGAACTTTCATAAGGCCACTTTCCCATTTCTTCCCAATTGTTCTTTTTCTTATTGTAACTGATAAACTGAAATATGGAATAAAAATTAATTTTTTATAAAAAACGAGGCGTATTCTGCTACAGTGGGACTCCTGTATAATAGAAATTTCCGGATATCGAACAGCTTTTATTTAAATCCCCATCTCCCACTACACAGTGCATTTAAACTCATATCAATAGTTGTTTTTATCAAATATGTCGCTTTTTTGCTACAAAAAAATATGGCGTACCGAGTAATTCGTTATAGAGGAGTTTAAGATGTATATATTTTATTATAAAAATCGCCGACAATGTCAGCATTTATATTTTTTCCATAATTTTGTACAATATTACGGTCTATCCGCAATAAAATTTAAAGCAAACTCTCAGAATTTTCATATTTTAATTACATGCGTACTTACTTTACTGTCTTCATGAAAAAGTATCCCACCAATACCCTTTACTCTGTAATCATCATATACGTTTGAGGTGTTTAAAACGTAAACGTAAGTTCTAGTTGTAATGTCATAAATTTGAATACCTACGTCTGAAAAAAGCAATTGCACACATGTATAAAAAAATATTTGAATGTCAAAGAAATCCTTACCTAAATACATCAATTGATTAAGGTTATCCAAGTACAGGACGACGTGGGTCTGTAAAACGAAATATGACATCCTGTCTACCGGTAGATATGTGTATTAGTATTAGTTCGTTTTGGCAACTCCGGTACGCAACATACTTTCTGTATCCATATATGTCAAAGTTTATTGCATCACAAAAGTCAAAGTCGGCAGCCTTGACTTTGTATTCTTTCTGATTATATAAGTCAACTAGAGTACCGTCGCTGTAATATAACGTATAGTAAGTGTAACGTTCTTCAGCGAATGCACTGTATACTTTGATTATCTTTTTCTTTATTAAGTCGTATACTACATACGACGTTTCCATATCTACCAGAAGTTGTGTTGATTTGTTTATCAGATGTAGGTTATCGATAGTACCTTCAACGCTTTTAAAGTCAATAAGTTCGAAAGAATTCTTGTTCCGGTATATAAACAACTTATCGATTGGTTTTTAAAATTAAATGCATCCACTTGTTCAAGATTCTTGTCAACTGTACGGTAGTTTGTGCTAAATAAAACTTAAAGTAGTATAATTTTAAATTTAAGAAAAAAGTTTAATATTTTATTTTAAATGGGTGGAAATAACTTACAGCGAAAAAGCTTCTGCCCAAGTTTCACCGCGAAGGCGGTATACCAAGTTTTTATAACACAGACTTCGAAAGTCAGTGTTTATTAGTCTGTAGAATGACTTGTTCAGTGCTGCAACCCTACAAAACTCTTCCATGTTTTCTATATGATCGACTACACGTAGCCATACCTAAAAATAGAAACTAACAAAACGTAGAGATTAATGCTGTTAATCATTATTAGTGCAAATGCAGATGGATAAAAAAGCGTTGTAAACTTACTTCATTTGGCAAACTTTTATAAGAAATCATTTTTGACTTAACCTAAAATCAAAAATTTCTTTCGTGCTTTTATCGTCTAGATCGAACAAGAGCCCGCAATGCTTTTATAGTCTATAGCTATAGCTCTTATCGATCTTTTTTATCTTAGAGAGCTTTCCAACGGTTTGTGACATGTCGTGTCATGGTAGATTAATTTTGTCAGCCACTATATTAATCTTATTCGTTAGTTGAAGCTAAAAAACACAAAAAACACAATTTTAAATAAAATTATTCGGGTATGGTGCTTTTTACTAATTATTTGAACTATTAACGAGTGTAATCTTAATTAATTAGTAAGCGCACACCTTCCAATACTACAGAAATTTTCTCGTATAATACGTCCACCGCAGGCTGCAGCGATTTTTCGGAAATTCGGAAAAGGCCGAAATAAGGACGCAAAAACTATCATGATGTGAAAATGTGCTTCGATTTTTATTAAAAATATGTTGTTATAACTGCTGTTTTTTTACATTATTATGGATTTCGTTTCGTAAAGTCAATAGATCAAGTTTAAGATAATTTATGGAATATATCTGTTCTGTGCAAAACAAGTTCTTTATATAACAATATTGTAGTAGCTATTCAATTTTTTACATGATTTAAATTTGAGAGTCCATCTTTTGAACCTCGAATTATTGCACGAAATTCATTTATTTTTTTTTCAGTTAAACGTTCACGCCACTATTAACATAGCGGCTTTAGAATATTTATGCAAATCAAGGCTACTTCTGGATTCATATCATGATTATAATCATAAAACATATTCTATGTCATTGGTTATGATATATAGGCGATTATGAAATTCAATTTGTACAGTCTTCTCAGTTATGCTTCAGAAATGGGCGCTGTTGGTGATGGTGGCGTCTGTTGGTGGTGTTGTAAGTTGATTTAACGGTAAAGTTTTTGGTGTTTTTTATTCAATAAAGTTATACTGAATAATAAGCTTTATTTTTTCTTTTTGTTACCTGATCGTAAGCCGTTTTAAGACCTTCAACGGCGTGGACATTGGCAATCCCAACGGTCAGCTGATCGATCGCAGTTTTCGAATCGTCGAGTTGTCCAAATTCTTAAAGAACAAAGCCCATTTTAACAAGTTTTGTAACCATTTACCGACCTTGCTAACAAAAATGAGTCGCGCTGATGCCGAGGCGTGGATGAAAGATTTTTGTCGCAAAACTGGAGAAAAAGCAGCTTGTAAAACATACTACAGTCAGAACGCTCACAAACAGAAGGTGGTCGATGCTACGGTGGCTTGGTTTAAAAAAGCTAGGAAATACACGGCGGCCGAAGACTACTACATCAATAGGGTTATGGTAGGTGTATTTTTGGATAAATTATCAAAGGTTAGCTTAGGGGAAGAACTTTTGTTATTGATGAAAGGTAAGGAAGGAATCCAAAAGCTTTTGAAAAAACCTAACCCTACCAAAAATTTTTTTTATTTAAAAGTACCCCTTTAGGCAGTCCGAAAAGACAGATGTTTATCAGTGGAAGAGGAGTGTTATGTTACAAATGGCATAAAACAATTGACAACAAGTAAACAACGTCATACTATGAAGTTGACGACAGAACTTTGTTTCCAGCATCGTAAAGCTCATCCAAATTTTGCCAAGAAGTCGTGTTACGGTGTAGGAAAAGGAAGCCCAACTGGAGACGAAGTCTTCCAACTTCTTAGGTCATAATGCTTCATTTGGCATAAGTTGACACAAAGTGTTACCTAAATGGGCCTTAATAAACTTGTAATAAGTCTGGGAACACTTGAAAGGTGGTGACAAACTTGAATTTATAAGCTTTGGCAATAAAGTTTCGTTTTTTTTTCTGAAAGGCGAGGGGGGGGGGAACGGAAGAGGAGAGTGTGGTGAATTTCAATTTTTTAAGGGAGAGGGTATTTGGCCTTTCGTCATTTATGATTTTTTGTAGTTTTGGCTATGGGCTTTCAATTTAACGGTCTGCCTGACTATACCATGCCATACCCTGCTTTAGCTTTAGTTTTCCTGACTCTACTATGCCACCTTACCAAACTCTACTCAGTTCCTCTCTATCTTACCCTTCCTTATTCTCCCCTCCTCCGTTCCTACTCCATACCTTTTCATAACTCGCCTAAATCCAGCCGCCATACCCTAAAATTGAAGTTTAAACTATATAATTATCTTACAATAACATTTCATATACCATTACAGCTGTTATCAACTAATGACATCCCCTCAACTATTGTAACTTCCTCAAAAACATCCCCCTCCCCTCTCCACCCTTATACCTTACAATTAGCAGGAATAATTGACTTATTGTGTTTTCAAGCCTAGTAAATAAAACCGACGTCGCACCGACCGGTTGTCATAACGACGTCACCGAAATAGAAAACGGCCGAAAACAGGGAAACGTTTGGCCATGAGATTACATGAATTCTTCTACATTGCTTTACAAAGTCTACATCCGGTGCTTTGCAAGGTTTTGCTTTTTTATAAATTGTGTTGTTTTTAATAAGTTAAAAACTATTGTTTATTTATTTTTTAATAATATTTATGTACCGAGAATGTATCTAGGATGTACCGGTAAAATTTTATATTTTGAAAGGGGAAGGGGTAAAAAATGGAAACAAAAATAACGGAAAAAGGTAAAAAATTTATAATTTTCTAGTTTTTCAGAAAAAGTCTTATACTTTCACAGTATTTTACTGATAGTTAATAGCCATTGATTGTTGTAAAATTAATTAAAAAATATAGGTGAGCATTTTATTTTGACTTGCAACAGATTTTATACTCAAACTTGACTTCTCCGTCGAATAATATAAGTTTGAATCAGTGCAAATTTTAAATGCTAAAATAAGATACAACTTTTCGATCGATTTTAATGAAACAAAATTTATTTTTTAAATATAAATTGGGCATGAAATAAGGATTAATTTGCTACTAAAATTGAGTGAAACTGTAAGGTAGTTTTTGAAATTCAGTTTTTTGTTTAGCGATATTGTTTTAGGTGATCAAGGGTAACGAAACAAAAAAGTTTGGGTAGTACTTGAAATTGAAGTTTTTTGGCATGTATAAAGATAGTTTAACAACTCTATGGTTTTATTTTTATAAATACGGTGTTTTAAATCACCTAAAATTTGAGTTTTTGCCTTACAAACTTTTATACTATTCGGTGTTCAAAAAGTAATGAGCCATGTCTCATAGTGATTTTTAAAAAAATCAGGAAAAATAAATATTTCGGCTTCATATTTTTTTGTTTTTCTGTATTTTGATACCTAAATTTTAGAAATTGCTTTTATTTTTTAAAAGCTCTTTAATTTTATAAAAGCCAAAACTTTTAAAACACCATTCTTTACACACATACGTACTCTGTTTATTCCACAAATGTCTTGAAAAGGACTGGTTCACGCCAAATAATTTTCTGTTTCATCTGTGGTTGTAAATGTGTAAACTTCAAGGAAAACATTGTAATTCTCACGTTTTTCCTCGTATTTGAATATTTCGAAAAGTGTTTATTCAACGAGTGTTTTAAGATGTCTTGTATTCTATTATACCTTCACCGGTCTATATTTTTTTTTGAATTTTACTTTTTAGAGTTTCTCAGCTTGTTTCTTTATAGTTTTCATGCTTTATATTGTTATAGGCGTTTTGCTTTGTATTGTTATAGTTTTACAAAATGACGTTTTATATTCACACATCATGTAAAATGTAATGTAGGAACGTTTTGTTCAATTTTACTTTTGCATTTTTAGCTTTTTTGAGGTTTTTATATTCACTAGTATATTGTTTTAACTTTAAAACTTCAATTTTTTCTATGGAAACCTTATTTTTTATCGTCTAAATTTAAATTTGTGTTTAAAGACCAGTTAGTGTTGTAAAATGGTTTTTACTAATTCAATGAGTTAATCTTTTTATCGCATTTAAATTATCATTTGTTACCTAAATCTAAATTATTATAGGATTGGGAACCGGTAGTCCAATTGTTACATTGTTTGGAGTAATTGTTGAACCGAACAATGAACGATAATCCAGCCGAGGTAATCTTCGATGGGCCTCCCAAGAGTCCTTCGATTGATTTCGCGTAAGTACTGTAATTTTATAACTGAAAATTATTTTTTAATTTAAATTTTTAAACATTTTCAAATTTTTTATACAAGCTAGAGTAGGGTAAGATACAGCAGGTAGTGAAGGGTTAGGTAGTGGGTAGTGAGTAGGGTAGGGAAATGTCGGGTATGGTAGGGTAGGTTAGGATAAGGTAGGAGTACGTTAGAGTAAAAAGCAACACAAAATAGTTGTTTTTTATGCTTTTCCGGATACACAAAATGACAGAAAATTAAATTTAAAATTGCTTTTCTTGCAAAATTAATGCATAATAAATGTTGTTGATTACAAATTGGTGTTTCTTGGAGTTAATTAAGCTTATTAAAGGCTAAAAATGGCACAAATTGATATTTTTTTATATGAAAAACCTTTTTATTGACTAAATATATCAATAATGTTATGTGTGAAATGAAAACATACCATAGTTCGTATAAAAAGTAATGAGCTATGTCTCATAGTCATGTAAAGTTTAATAGCTTATTACTTTTTATACAATTATATAATTACTAGGGGAGTGTAAAAAATTTTTAAACGTGTCTCAATTTTTTAAATCAAATTTTTTTAAAAATTTTTTTTAATTTTTCAATTTTAGTGGTTTTTCAATACCCGAACTTCCAAGAGGCAAGGTATTGAAGTTGGCGTTAGCTGGACCTTGGGACGATCCAATATACATGGGACTGAATGCCATCGAAATATTTTGTTCTAATGGTGCTAGAGCTGAGGTTGAAAATGTAAGTATTCGAGTATCGGTTTGGCATTACATACAAACAAAAAAGTCTTTGTTTGCGCGGCCTGCAGCCCTTGGCTCTACTTAAACGTTCTAGACCGGTCTTTTTCATGCTTGCTGTAAGTTTTAAAGTGAGTCAGGCCCGTGTGAGCCAGCCAAGCTTAGCCTAGGGATCTAGTTAATCTTTTTTTAAGTCTAGTCTAGCTCCTTCCTTTACCCTATAGTTTGACCTTTTAAGACTAAAATAGTCAAAGCCCATAACATTAAAATGCATTTTAACCATCATTTCTTGAGGTTTCATTCATTTGAACTTTTTCAGTTCAAGAACAATTTGTCAGCCTGCTTAAGCTGTAATGCCATGTTTTGAATTAATAGCGTATTTCCTGTTGTAACAGCTTAATGCAGTCTGAACTAAAGTAAGAGCTTAATGACTTTGAATAGCGTCACTTTGCTATCATGTCGTGATGTTGAAAGTTACTCTAATATAACTGTACTCTGATGAGTAGGTTTACAAGTCTTGTCGCATTATAAGCAGAGTTAACTGTAACATATAATTGTTTGGCATGGGTAATATATGTTGTTTTGCAAAAGTTGTATATTATATGAGTTTGGTTAGGTTATGTTACTGTTCTGTTATAGTATAGTATAGTGACATATATTGTTATAGATAGAATCCGACGCCAACGAAGAATACGGTAACTTGAAGAATCTTTTACATTGTGCAACATGTGTCAGTACGGATGCTAGGGATATGTGGATGTGCAAGTACGAACGGGTACACCTGCCAGTGAACTTATCATTGACTTTTAAAGAGCCAACTACAATAGCTATGATTAGGATATGGGTAAGGCGTTTAAAATACGATATTTTAATAGTAGCTACCAATATATTATGTGTAGCGTAAGATAGGACAAGCTAGGGTAGGGTAGGGTAGGGTAAGGTAAGGTAAGGTAAGGTAAGGTAGGATAGGGTAGGGTCAGAGCATCTTATAATACATAATGTTAACCAAAACCTATAGTACTGCCTACATCAATATGCTTTGTAGTCACAATAACTATAAACCTTAACTGATTTCAGAACTACAGTGAGAGTCGCGTGTACGCTTTGCGTGGCGTCCGTCGAATGAAAATGTTTTTGGACGAAGAGTGCATTTTCAATGGTGAAATCAATTGTGCTTTCGTGGACTTTGATAGGCGACCGTTGGGTGATGTAAGTGCTTGGTTATTGTCGTATTTTAAATTTTTTAAATGTTATAGTAGTGCCGTGTAAAAGTAAGAACTTGTCTTTTTGTGATTTCTGAAATATGCTAGAGGTTGTTTTTAATATTTTATGGTCGTGCTTACAATGTATGCCATATGGCATAGATGTTGATTGAAATTAGCATATAGAGAGGAGAATATCGGGTAGAAGACGGTATATTAAGATAGTCTTAAAAATGGTTGTTTATAGAGCAGGGGTAGTTCTTTAGGTCAAGTATAAAGAAATTGGGACAGGGTTGAGTAGGACAGAGTATAATTTTTTTGCAAGTTTTTGGTGCTCCATGGTTAGTTTTTTAAAAAGAACGAACCTATCTGCTCTTTTCTCACTTACTAGTTTATGTCTACTTCTGGCAGTTTGACTACTGTTTTGATTAAAGGTGGACAGCTAATAATAAACCTTCTTTAAAAAATTGTTTTTTTATAGATTTCACTTTTGCTTTTTGCTATGAAGACTTGAATAATTTCTGTAGCTCATAAAATGCAAGATAGTAACGTAGCTTTTTTAAAATTTGCATAAAGCAGTATCAACTTTAAGTGTGCAAAAAACCGTCTTTGTAGGTATCTCCATCTCAAAAATTGGAGGCTTTTTTGTAGATATCGCGATCTTTCAGAACGATGTCTTCTTTGTAGGTATCTCCATCGCCAAGAACGGAGACTTCACTTTTGAGTTTGTGGCAGTATAAGTATCTAGGTTGAACCAAAAGTAGTGGGACACATTATAGCTGAAAAATAAAGGAAAAGTGTCCCGCTACTTTTGGTGTAATCCAATACTAGGTTGTTCAAATAATTCCGTGCCTTCTAATTCTGAAGATTTGCTTTGAGTGTGGGCACAGAATTATTTGAACAACCTAATAGAAGGGACGATATTTTTAAATTTAACTGTTTCAATCTATTAAAAACTACAGAATACAAACAATAATCCCGAGTACATGCCAAAACACTTTCAGTACAATATAAACTTCAAAGCGTGACTTTTGGCTGAAATAAACAGCGCCAAGCTTGACTGGTTTCTTAATTTCGATTGACGCAAATGAAACTGTACTGTGTTACAGTGTTTAGTAACATTTCACGCTTTATTAGATGGTGTTGCCTTTGGATGGGCGGGGCGGACAGATTAGTGTGACATTAATATAAAGTGTGATATTAGTGTAAATATGGAATGATTAGAATTTTTGCGGTATTTGGTTACGTTGGGGACAGGCATCAAATATTAATGAGATATTAATGATGCTCACGATTGTTATAATACCATGTATAATGTTTTGCAAAGCTATAGATCTTCTAAGCTTTTAATATTGTAATCATGTTTTACAGTATTATGTTAGGGTAGTGTGGGGCTTGGGTTGAGTAGGTTTTGGACAGTGTAACATTTGCTTACTTGTTAGGTGTAAAGTAAGCTAGGGTTGGTTGGAGTATGTTAAGAGGGAATAAAGGAGAAGGATAGGGTAGGTTTGGGGAGCGTAGTCTAGGTCTTGGGGAGAGTAGGGTAGGATAGGATGGGATAGGTTAAGGTAGGGTAGGATACGGTAGGGTAGGGTAGGGTAGGGTAGGGTAGGGTAGGCTAGGGTAGGGTAGGGTAGGGTAGGGTAGGGTAGGGTAAGGTAGGGTAGGGGGAGAAGAAATAGAAGGACTATCTGGGTAAGTGGATAGACTTTTATTGTATTGGTTTAATGTAAAAACTAAAAGTACTGTTGATTTGAAAAGTGCATTATCTTTTGCTGTGTATATACAGTGATAGTCAAATCTGTTTACAGTGTTATTATACAAAGAAGCCTTGTATATTACTGGTAATTACACGACAAAACTGTACTTTTTGTTTTTCGGGACAAAAATTGGCGGTATAAATACGTGTTAATGAGTTTGTCATCTTATTTTAGAACATAGTGTTATCACATATTCATACATTGTTTTCTTTTCAGACAATTCTATTTACGACTAACGACGAAATCTTGACAGCCATTGCTCAAAACGACATTTTCTTGAATACGGTAGACGAAATTCCATCATTGGGAAGTCAGATGGACTTACTGAGTGTTGAGCCTAGTACATCAGCTACTAGTAAGTGTATTACTACTTATTCTTAAGGTTTAAGCTTGTGTTACTGGGTTAGGTTTGGACTGATTTATGTGATATATAGGTAATAGCAGGGTTAAAGGCTTGGGATTAGAAAGTAAAGTAATATATGCATTGGGTAAGGTACAGTAGGGTACAGTAGGTTAGAAGAGGTTAGGGTAAAGTAGGAATACAGCAGGGAAGTGTCATAGTAAGGGCAGGACAGGGTAGGGTTATAGTAAGGGTAGGGCAGGGCAGGGCAGTTCAAGGCAAGGCAAGGCCGTAAAATGCAGGGCATGCAAGATAGGACTATAGTAGATAGAGACAGCAAGGGCATGGCTGGTAAGTGAATTAGATGAATAATATATTAAAACCATTTTCAATTGTAAAGCCACTTTTCTGTAACAATGTGACATAGAACAAACACATTGTAATTTTAAAATGTCAGCTAACACTATACCCGCTTTGTTCTTAATCCATTTACACAAACTTCGCAAAATTTGAAAGGATTAATGAGATTACGAGTGGAAGATTAACTGAAGAAGATATTCATTATTTATAAATCTACATTCACATATAAAGGTGTGAATGTAGAGTAATGTCAAGAGGGAATAAAGGATGTCATGGGTAGATGGGGTTACACGAAATTTTGCTATAGACTTGGCTTGGCTTGGCGTGCCGTGTTTTGCTTAGTTGTCATCAATATATATACTCATATTTCTTGAAATTTTAAAATTTTAATTTTAGTGTCACCAATGCTATCACCCTTAACAGACACCTCGATTCAAAGACCCTTAACTGGAGCCACTTCAATTCACTCTAGTTCAAGTGACATTAACCTAGCAGTATCAGAGAAAGCAGTTCAAATCAACGATGTGCCAACTTCAATCAAATTCATCGAACGTGAAGAGATTCACAGTGACGATGAAGAGAATCTGAGCGAACACTTTTTGGAAAACGAAAGTGGCGAGGGCTTTGTTAGGGGTAAATGTAAGTTATTTTACTGTAGGATTGTCTACACTGTCCGTATTTTACTATGATTTATCATCGTTACCTTACCTTGCTTTGACTTGGCTTGGTTTACCTTGCTTTGTCTTACCTTGCTTTGTTTTGCCTTGCTCTGCCCTACTCTGTGCTGCCTTGCCATACCTTATTTTGCTCTATTTTACTCTACAATGCTCCACTTTACTATACATTGCTATAACTTTTCAACATTTCAATTGCAGTATTCCATCTGGAGCTCACCGCCAACTGGGGCTTTCCTGACGCAATCGGCCTAACAGGAATTCAATTTCTGGGCAAAGACGGCGAACCTCTAGACAACCTTGACTGCACCGTAAGATGCTCAAATGACGATGAATCAGATGACGCTAAACGGCTTCTAAACAACCGCAACCTCACCTGCCACCCTGAAGACATGTTTCTAACATCTTTTGATGTCAACAAACCTGCTCCAACTTTGAGTTTCCAGTTTGCTGAAAACATTGAAATTAGCGGAATCAGCATTTGGAACTACAACGCTACACAAGAGCTGGCCTGTGCTGGAGTCAAGTGTATGCAGATCTATATGAACGGGAAACCGATTGTGAATACGGTGATATTGAGGAAGGCACCGGGTTATGTCTTCTTTGATTATGTACAAGATATCATGTTTGATCGATGTCATTTGTTTCGACCGTTAACTAGTCGACCTAGTACTAACTCTATCAGTGCTTGTGAGTTTTGTGGCTTTATCGAGGGATTGTCTTAACGTATGGAGCAAAAACACTTTTCATAGGGGGTAATTTTTAACTTTTTGGTAGATTATATGGGTAGGGTAAGGCAGGGTAGCGTATGGTATTGTAGGTATGGTAGGTTAGAAGAGGGTAAAAGTACATTTTTATTGCTTTTTAGCTGAAATTTTTAATTTCTTAAGGCTTAATTTGCATAATTTTAGTCATTTTCCAAGTACGATTATTATCAAGCTGGGGAGACGAGTTTTACATTGGACTGAATGGTATTGAACTCTACAACAGACGCAACCAAATTATCAAGTTAAGGCCGCAAAGTAAGTTATTATCTACTATAATATAATACAAGTCAAAGTTTACGGGGTAAAATATCGCAGTAAAAATTAAAAAAATATGTCATCAAGCTTTACCGTGTTAAAATATGACAGTAAAATCATAAAAAACGTTTTCAATCTTTACCGTAATAAAATACTGCAGTAAAAATCAAAAAATGTCTCCAACATTTCTAAGCACGTAGACAATTGAAATTCCCGCGCTAAACAGTGGTTGAACTTACACTCTAGCCTCAAGTGGAGCCATACATGTCATGAGTCGAGTGAATGTATGGTTATTGGAAGGGCTCTCTCGAAAACGCGCGCTATTTCTCTCTGTACGCGGGCAGGTTTTGAACCATCGTCTTTCGTAACGTTACGCGAGAAATTTAACGTTGTGCTATGCAAACACGGGGTCAAGAGGGTTTTGTTTGCAAGTGATATGAACGGAATGAGGCTTTGTGGTATGAAAGGTTTATATAAGGACAAATAATTTTTGAAAATTTAATAGAATTTTAATTTTAAGTAAAAAATGTGTTTAGATTTTATATTAAAAATATTTTTGTTTCAGATTTGGCCGCGTTTCCAGAAAGTGTCAATATTCTGCCAGCGGTCGAAAGAGACCCAAGGACCAGTGAAAAACTTATCGATGGAGTTAATGACACTACTAAGTAAGTTGTACATAAGGTTCACTATCTTCCCCGAAATGTATCACTACTGGGAAATCTAGTATTACCTTATCTTTACTGTAGGCTCAATTAATAATACTCTAGTCATACTATAACCATATACATACCATGTCATATTTCAGACCTCAACACATGTGGTTAACACCAGCATTACCTAACAGTTATGCTCGAGTTTTTGTGATATTCGACACGCCAACCTATGTTTCGCGGATTCGCATCTTCAACTACAGGAAAACGCCGACCAGAGGTGTTAGACATGTTGCGGTAAGTTGTTATGGCTTTAATATTACTAATAAAGTAAAGACTTGATTTGAATAACATCACGTCACAATATTAAGTTGTTCAAGCAATTCTGTGCTTGCAATCCCTTCAGATTAGATTTGTGAGGGAGCACATAATTATTTGAACAATCTAATCAAAACAAAAAAGGCGGTTTGCTTGTGTTTTTGTCTATAGCAAAAGTTACTTTTCTTCATTATGTTACATTACTATGACAGTAAAAATATATATCAATTTCAGATCTCAGCAGACGACCTGATCATTTACAGCGGCGAAGTACCATTAAGTACTAGTGCAGATACTGGTGTACTAGACGTATCTTTGAGAGAACTTGAAGATTATTAAGATTAACGGTGTATAATATTGTTTTATATCTAATTATAATTCTGTAAAGAAGCTTTTGAATGGAACGTTTAATGTAACGTGTAATAAAATTTTTTTATTTTTTTTTTATTTTTAAAGATGAATTATGTTTTTATTTCGAAAACATCGTAAAATACGCTATCTGTCGTATGTTTAGTTTATACCTTTATAGTTATACTACTTTAAATTATACCTTCATACCTATTTCGTTGTTATATAAACTAAGACTCCAAATTGTAACGGAATGTGCTTTTGAACAAATAAGTTTTGACTCAAGGGTTTTTCATGATCATGAGGTAAATAAGCAGCTAAAAAGTCAGCGGGTGCAAAAAAACTAAAAAGTCGAGGCGGCCGATCAATTCATCTGCTCGTGAGCTCAAAAAATGCCTCAATTTTTATGTTTTTTTTTCGTTTTGTTTTTACGACATTTTTTTCTAAAGACAAAACTTATAACATGATAAGATGGGGTGGAGGTCTTAGTAATGTGTGTCAATGTGTGAATGTAACGTAATTTGAAGAGGGAATAATATTATGGGTAGATGAAGATATACGAACTTTTAAGATTTGCCTTGCCTTGCCTTGTCATGCCAATCTCTGTCAAGCCTTTTCAAGTTCTGACCTCACTTTGTTTTACCTTGCCCTCAATGCTTCTAGCCCTTACTTCATTGCTCTATCCTGACCGGCCCTGCTCTTCTCTGTATTGCACCACCCTGTCTCATATTCATAACACTCACTCCAGCTTTCTTACTTAAAAGTTACCTTAACATAAACTTGTCTTTTCCCTATAAAGCGTTTGTCAAATAGTAGTGTATTATATTTTGGTAGAGCAGGGGAATACTATTTTATATTCTTGCTTATTCTTCTTAAAACTTAAAACTTTTTAAATTTTTCGCTAAATTTAAAAAAAAATTTTGGATTGACCAGAGCTATCTCAATAAATGCCAGTTTGAATTCGATTTTCAAGGAAGAGAAGATGATTCAATGTTTTGCTTGTTTTGCGCCAAAACAAGTATTTTATAATGCGAATAAATAAACAAAAAACTGGACTTTGGCAGGCAGATCATCACCTACTCTCAATCTTATTTATCTTTCTAACGCAATCATCTAGAGGTTTATTTACTTTTGTTACTATATTAATCTGAAAAATATTATTATACTAAGCTTATTTTTACATAAAAAATATATTTTTACTTACTATAAAAATAAGAAAAAGAGATGTTTACGGTACGTTGATTTTTCACAATAAAAAGATTTAAAAATCGAAAATTTTTAAAGTTCAAGTTTTTTAGTTATTTATATAAAATTCGAAGTAAGCAAATATCCGTAACAATTAGGTATCTAATTATCTAGTCTTTAAAGCTCGCCGTATTAAGTCTATTCATCTTTCGCTTCGCAAAATCCGCTTTCTGTAACAAAAGCTTACCATCAAGGTGGTGGTTGGTTTCCAAGTTACCATCTTTTCAGCTATTTTGGTTTTAAGGCACTACTTTGGCTTCAAATTAAAAATAATTTTTTTTGAAAAGGTGGTATAAATATTAATTATTCTTAAATTGAAAAAAAATTTTAAATAGGCTATGTTCCTTGTTAATTTTGTAAAATACGGTGAGCCTTTTATGTATATATATTTACTTGCTCGTAGATTTTAAACTTGCTCGTTATGAAAGAGTTTTGTTATAAAGGTTTTTCATGTCTAGTGCCAGAAGGTAATTTGAATGTTTTTCGTTATATAGTGTTTTGGTTGTAGAAGGGCGCTAGGACAAATGCGGTTTTTGGACATTTGCGGATTTGCGGTTTTTGGACACTTGCGGATTTTTTAAAGGGGGTTTTTTTTATTTTTTATTTAATTTAGTTGTAGTATGGTACTAAATGGTACTAAAGTTTAAATTGGTACCTTTTTAATATGTTTTAGTGCTAAATAGTACTAAATTTTAAATTGGTACTGTTTTATATTTTTTGGTCTGAATGGTACTAAAAGCCCAAAAAGGTACTGTTATGTTAAAACCGCACCAATTTAAACTTTAGTACAATTTAGTACCATACTACAACTAAACTAACCAAAAAATAAAAAAAAACCCTTTAAAAAATCCGCAAATGTCCAAAAACCGCATTTGTCCTAGCGCCTGTAGAAGAGTTTGTTACACAGAGGTCTAACTGTATGAAATTTGTTTTTGCTTTTCTTTAAACTTACAAAGAAGGTGCCCGACCTGCTTGATTTGATTGACTTCGAACTTTTTATATAGAAAGGTAATGTAAATATAATTTCTGCAGCAAAATACTAAATTGCGCTTTCCAGTCAATCTCAAAAATCGAGATCTAAAAATTACGTTTTGTGTTTCAAGTTTATAACTTTGTCATTTCTTTGACTATGAAGCATTTTTCTTTGATATACTAGTAGAAAAGTTTTAATAAACTTACATTATTGAATTTGTAAGCATAGTTTGTCTGGAAGGTAAAGACAACACTTAAAACACAATGCCAAATTTGAAAAGTTGATGGGAAGCTTAATTATTTAAATTTTAAAATTCAAAAAGCGCGAGTTAATTTTTTTGTGGGTACTATTAATGATACAAAGAATCTATAAAATAAAATGGAGCTGGTTCTTTCTGAGTGGAGCACGTTAAACACTTTCCTTGTTAGGCTTCAATTACCCTGTCAGCACTAGTTGAAGAGATATACCTCATACAGTGATCTTGTATTTTTATAAGTTTTATTATTTACACTATGTTTTGCTCCAAATCCTCCGAATCTAAAGTTTTCGTACTCTGTTTGCACGCAGCATTCTATTATGCATCCGTGCACGTGCTGTGAAGAACAAAACGGAAATCAAAAAAGGAAAATATTTTACGGCGCAATCTTCAGAGGGCACAATGTTTGGGAAAACATGTTAGAACACCACTCTCGAGACTCTCCACATTTATTTACATTCTTGGTGGGAATCCCTACGAATTAGCGGATGGGCGGCTTTTTACCCTTTGGCGGGGTTTTTTGAATAAACTAAATAACGGGTTTAATAAAAAAATGTGTTCGAATTAGTATCAGCTTATGTTATAGTATGTGTTTGGTTTGGTATTAGTATGGTTTATCATATATACATGGTTGGGCACTAGGGATTACTTGATTTAGGTAATAAGCTGTCATTTTAAAGGGGTAAGGTAGGGTAGAGTAGGGTAGGGTAGGGTAGGGTAAAGTAGGGTAGGGTAGGGTAGGGTAGGGTAGGGTAGGGTAGGGTAGGGTAGGGTAGAGTAGAGTAGAGTAGAGTAGGGTAGGGTAGGGTAGGGTAGGGTAGGGTAGGATAGGGTAGGGTAGGGTAGGGTAGGGTAGGGTAGGGTAGGGTAGGGTAGGGTAGGGTAGGGTAGGGTAGGGTAGGGTAGGGTAGGGTAGGGTAGGGTAGGGTAGGGTAGGGTAGGGTAGGGTAGTGTAGGGTAAGGAGGGTAGGGTAGGGTAGGGTAGGGTAGGGTAGGGTAGGGTAGGGTAGGGTAGGGTAGGGTAGGGTAGGGTAGGGTAGTGTAGGGTAAGGAGGGTAGGGTAGGGTAGGGTAGGGTAGGGTAGGGTAGGGTAGGGTAGGGTAGGGTAGGGTAGGGTAGGGTAGGGTAGGGTAGGGTAGGGTAGGGTAGGGTAGTGTAGGGTAAGGAGGGTAGGGTAGTATCTGTCTCTTCCAAAATTATTTTTCAAAATGCAAATTTAAATTTAAAAAATTGAATAAAATTAAAATTTTAAGATTTTTCAGATGTACGTCCAAACCACTCAAATTGGAGCCGTTTGCGTAGTGTTTGCTGTACTATTCGCTTTGTTGTTCATTAGTATGATAATATGGCTTCGATTAAAACAACACAAGGCACAGCGAATTCAAACGACTACTCTTCGACCGCCGAAGAGAGCATTCAGATGGAGAGACGACAGCGATGCTCATCCAGTCATGGACATGATCTAAAAGTGGTTTGTGAAGCAACCTGGTCCAGCTAATTTTCTTGGTTTATAACCGGCCTATGAGGCAAATTAACTATCTTTATATATGATAATTTTAGAAAGAACCATATTGTACATAATATTAGCGTTTGCCCAAACTGTCTATTAGTTTTACGTTAGCAAATCTTTAATTTTAAATCTAGTTTGTATATAGATTATACATTTAAGTAGATGTTTTGATATTTCATCAATAATGGATGTTTGCGTTTTTAAACCACACGTTTTGGTAATGTATATCTTGTCTTATAAGATACAGAAAAAGCAAAACTGTTTTACAGATCTAACAGGTATTAGCATTATAACGGGTAATGTGCATTTCAAATAAACTGTAAATACTCTTTTCATATCTTATTGGTTATACTAAAATTTTTAAAAATATACATAAATTCGGCCAAAAATTTGCGTTTGGCTCGCTTGCTTTACAGGTTTACAAAGTTATACAGTTAAAAATCTTTACTGTAGTTCACTGTTTAAAAGTCTTTCACACTTTATTCTGGTAAACCGTGCAACCTGCCCTTTAAACAAATCAACCATCGTCCACAATTACAGAGTACACAACAATTCCAACTTCCTACCTGCAAAAACAAACCCCAAAAACAATCGACCGAGTACTTGAGAGTTCGTGACGTAAAGGAATTATCCGTTCAAGAAGTAGGTTCACGTCACATTGTTGATTAATGGAAGTAAACGCCGTTCTTTACAGTGTTCGCTGAATCATCACAGAGTAAATTAACCTTTCACCGAGTCACCACCCCCGCCGGCGTATTTATAAGTCCCAAAACGTTCCGAATCACTGTTAGTGTTGGGTTAAAATTGTGACCGTAGTTTGGAGAAATTAATTTGAGACCAACTCGAGGTGAGGGTGTTAAGACCGGAAAGGTAGCGAAGTTCTATATAAGGCTTTTTGTAAATGCTTTAGGGCTTTACGTAAAGGTTGACTTATGTTCCTTCTTATGGCTTTTTGAAACCAGTTTTTTGTTATATGTTTTACACAATAACCTTTACTTCTAATGGCATAATAACTACACAAACTTTAATAAAGCAAAAGCTGGGTTTAGTACAACAAGCTTTATAACAATATAGGCATTTATCAGCGTATTTTACCGTTTAGTGAGTTATCAAGTCAAGTCGGGCTTTAACTGTAGTTTAGTCGCAAATTGAAACTTTTGATCTGCCAAGTCATAATATGTGTAGTTCAGCTTTATTATTAATTACTCCGCCTTACCCTATCCTACTTTTCACTATTCTTCCCTATTTAATTCTAATCTACCTTACTTTACTATAAACTACTCTGTTATATCACAACGTTTTTTTTTGCACGTCCTTTTTTTCTTTACCTACTCTAATGTACTATTGTCACTCACCTTAATCTACTCTAAATAGCAATTTTTAATGTTAAGATCTGCAAAGAGGTTAAGCAGGCTCTACATGCATTTTTCTTCACCCAGTCCCAGTCCCAGTCAAATCATTCGTTCCTAGACTTGAACTGGGCTTATAGAGAACCTCAGTTTGGGCTCCGGCCTTTGTGTCAAAAATTCAATATTAATATTTAAAATAATATTAACCTCGACTTTTCTTAAATTGATCTGAAAGTAGTATGGACCCTTTCAAGCCTACATACCACTATAGGTTACTCTAAACTACCAAACAGCAAGTTTTGTTGTTAAAGCCTTCTTTTTACCTCTTGTTTACTATAAGAAGTTGCTCGCTTATTTAACTAACCACCAACTTCAAAATCCAATGCATTTCAAAAACTACCACTCTTTTGTAACATACCTACAATTGTAAACGCACTTACTGAAATCTTATTATGAAACCTTGCAAGCTAGATATTGTTGACGTCGACTGAAAGTAAGAAAAAACAAAAACTGGTAACAATTTTCAGACTCCAAAACAGAAAAAAACCGTTCAGCGAGCGACAAACTAAATATTTTGATGGATTATCGAGTTTTGGCGATGACTTTTAGCAATAACTTTTTTCGCTTTGAACCACTTTCACCCATTTTCTTGTTTTCGTTGCGGTTAAGGGTCGTTTTTTCTGTTATCAGTGCATTAGAGGAGAAACAGTTTTTGTAAAAGTTGAAAATTCTTTAGAAGTAAAGTCTAAAGTTTGAAGGTTTTTACAGTTTTTCCGAAATACTGTAGACAGGGTTTGTAGTTCCACAAAAAGCATGGGTAGTGAAGATCTAGAAGCCAGGGAGTTTTAAAGCAATAGGTGGTTAAACAATACTCTTGCTGCAGCATATAAGGGTATGAACTTTGAATCAGTCTGGTCTTACGAACAGGCCTGGCTAATCTTAAGCTAAAGTTGAAACAGGCCGGGATTAAAAGTAAGGCCCTCTCTGCGGTCCAAACTTGAAAATTAGACTCAACGAGCTGGGCCAGGAAAAGCCTACAATTTTTTGACTGAACCGAGCCGGTTTGAAAAAGATAAGACCGGGCCGGGTCTTAACGTTGGGCCTCGTGTCTGAGCCAAACCTCAAAATTGGACCCGGTCCGATTCTTACCCTGTATTAGTAAAAGCTGTAGCGTGGCTTATAACTATAATCTATAGTACAGTAGAACTAAAACTTTTGTATAGCAAAGATCTGAGCGATTTGTTATACGCAAATCCTAATCTATTGCATTTTTTGTTACCGTAAAGCTCTTTTAACACTATAGCTATTAACACTCAAGAGTTCTGAACAAACGTGTCATTATAACAAGGATGTTATAACAAGGATGTCACACTATTCAAATTTTTTTTGATAGAAGTCCTATTACAAAAGGCGGTGAAAAAGCTGACATTTTTAAGAGAGCTCGTACTATCGAGAGTCATAATAAAGGGGTTTTAGTGTAAAAGTTACAGTATTTTTTATTTTAAAGTTTTTTAGCGTTATAACATCACATCTTAATTAAAAGTACAGTAACTCACATTATTTTGTATTTTTCCTCGAATATCAAAGTTAATTAAAGTCACATAATCATTTTTGTTTTTTAACCACCTATTAATTTTGAAAAAGTCTTGTTTACTTTACTATGGCGTGACTGCACTGTAATGTTCTAATAGTACTTGCTAAGAAAATTGCTCTCAAATACAGTAAACAAAACTTTATATTTGTGAAATTATTGGTCATGTTCTTTTCATATAATTGATATAAGTAATACATTATGTATTGTACACTAGTGATATATATTTAGAGGCATTAACATTAAGTTGTCAAAGTAATTCTGTGCTCCCACTATAAGCAAGTTTTTGGGGTTAAAGGAAACAGAATTATTTGAACGACATAAAAAATATTATAAAGTGTGTTAACGTTGTCTCTATTATAGTAATGTACATCTTTAGTCATTACATTTTACTGTACTTTGTAGTTAGGTCAAACAAGAGATTCGTCTCTGCTTGTAACATTGGAATTCTAGTTTAAATTTCACGATCAAAAAGCATTTTTTACATGAAAAACATACCAACCTACGCGATTCCAATCACACCACCCAATCTGTCTTACTTTCGAAATTAAAGTTGCAAATTACAATGTTTTACCATTGCAGTTACGTTGATGTTTTTATCATACCAATTCGTTAATGACAGACTTTACAGTGTTTTATTCAGTTTTGAGTTTCAACGCTTACGATTCGAAGTTTAATTTTTGTTTAAAATTTTGATTCTTTGAGATTTACCTTTCTATAAAGCAAACTCGTAGACTCTTGTTGGTAGTAACTAGGCTTATAAAGATTAGCTTAAGATCAAGTTTGTTTTACATTATTCTCAAATCCAATCTTTCGTTGCGGGACCTAAGCTGGGCCTATAGAGTCTTGGTTGGGGCCATGGCCAGGGTTGGCAACAGGACAGGGCATTGGCGATTTTCCATGCCCTGCCTTGTGGCCTGCTATGCCCTGCCCGGTACAGCGCATTTTAGTTTTGTGACCTGCCTGCCCTTAATATTTTGTTGCTAACTCTGGCAATGGCTTTCGACTCACATGCTATTGCCCGGTCTTTTCAATTTTATTGGAGGACTAAACCTGGGCCCTAGGGCCTTGATTTTGACGCGAGCCTTTTTTAAATTTCAAATCCTTATAAAAAGTTAAAACTTCCATTTTTTAATATTTTTCTTAAATTTAGTGTGATGTCATGTCACTCTCACAATAAAATTAAGAATCGATCAAAAATAGCTACAGTAATTACTGTTTTTGGGTTTCAACTTTGATCTTTCATTGGTTTCCAAACTGACAATTAGATTGTTTTTAAGCAGAACAATAACTGGTAAACAGTAAAGTCGAGCTGTTAACTTGTTGTCAATAAAGGTTTAAGTGAGTTAACTTTATTTGGCAGGAACTTATTTTGCTTATTCTACAAATAATTTGAAGTTTGTGTTTATTAACTTGGCATTTTTTATTGTAATATGTAGTATGTAATACATAGCTTTGATAGTCAGTAACCGATTAGGAGTTTGTTAATAATGGGTTGATCAAATAATTCTGTGCCTCTTTCAAGCCAAATTTCCGAGACTAAAGGGCTCAGAATTATTTGAACAACCTAATACATAGCATTGATGGTTAGTATTATATTATAGATGATTACCAGATGATTAGTAGTACGTGTAGTTTTCTGTGTATTAGTGTTGTACATGTTCGAGTATCGCTAGTCCTTTTAAATCGGTTGTATATTTCAAACCTCTAAAACAATATAATCTCTCCCATTTTCAGCATGTCCCTCACCTCCACCTCCTACACCTCCCTCGAAGACCTTACCACGGCCAAGATCGCGCGATCAAGGCCAAAAACCTCGCATGGTCGAAGCTACATAGCCGGTGGCTACTACTTCTACGACGACTACAGAAACCTTACCTACTTTATCAGAGAAGGCGTAGTACCATACAGTGAACGGAACGAATCAGAAGGTCGTGTGCCGAGGACCATGAATCCCATTAGCTACGACGGTCCTTCAGTCTTCTACGCTTACTTTGATCAGAAAATGAACTCGATCTTCGCCATTAACTACGTTGATCAGATCAAAAGTGAGATATATGTTGGGTATAGGCCAGATGCGTTTGAGTTTAAACAAAGAATCAAGCCTTATCAACCGGTAAATTTGGAAGATTTGAGGAAGAAGGAAAATGAAAAACGGAAATGTATGTCTATGCCACAGTTATGTGGGGATATGAAGGAGAATTGTAAGTTTACTTTGTAGAAGTTGTCAAAAATGAGGGTGATGATTTAAAATAGCATTTTTATCAAAAAAAATGGCATTCTTTACCGAAAAATGCGATGTTCTACCACAACAAGGCCGGAAAAAACACTTTTTTTAAATGATATCTAGTTCATTTTTACGTCATATAGCTTTTACTGTACCTTAAAACATAGTAAAACACCCTCAAACTTCAAAAACACTTTTTACCCCGCCCCAACTTTCAGTTATGCCCCGCCAAAAGAAGTACTCAGTAGTCGAAAACGTTAAAATCCAAACCAACCCAGCTAATTTTGTAATTCGACGAAAGATATCAACCCCCTCTTCAACATCTACAGTACTCACCACACCTTCAAACACGTCTACAGCCCGTAGTACGGTGTCAACCACCTCTGTGCAATATAAAACCGATCTTAGTGTTGGTTCATCACACTTGAACCCGCTTTACACTATACAACGCCAGTTCGACGAACATTCCGTGGAAACGAACGAAACCGGCTACGAAAGCGAGGATTCTGAAGGTAAGGGTTGGTAATCTGAGTAGATAATCTTATGACGGTATTCCTGTCTCTTTGGCTTTATATTATATTAGGTTGTTCAACTAATTCTGGGCCCCTGTCAAAGCCGATTTGCTTGGTTAAGGGGCGCAGAACTATTTGAACAACTTAATATTAAACTTCTATTTAGCATCCCTTTCTTTTGTACACCCATATAGTGACTATACTTTACAATACCAGCCTTACCTCAACTCTTTTCAGTAGCCAGATCTCGCCGCACTCCCGACCTCCTAGGCTCAGAATCCCCAAAACGTGCCCCAACGTTCCGCCAAATCTACGTTCCGCAGAAAGTGTCCATGCCCTCGAATCACCCCAAATCAAAGTCCGAGGAGCTGTATTCAACTTTAGAATCGATCAGTGAAGATCCGGCGGACGATGACAAAGGTAGTGCCACTCGCTTAACAGTACCAGTCCGATCGCTTCGGTGGCTCAAGTTTATTTCGAATTAATCTGGTGATTGTTATATGTGATTAAGCTGGTGATTGTTGTATTATTTTATGGTTGTATCTGGGTTGAAGGTTATTATTAGCTGTATTGTTTTAGTTTTTGCTTTGGGGGAAGATTTTTTGGAACTTTTTTAAATTCTAAAAAAAGTTTGAGTGTGAATGGTACTATTGGTCTATGGATAACATCTACGACTTTTTCTTACAAAATCCAGCCAAAAATATGCAGGAATTTAGTTTTGCTATATTATAATACCATTCATGTCAAAAAATAGACATAGCACCTCTGTTTTTAAAATACCAAAGCTAGCCTAGCACAATCTTATGTTAGACCTACATTCAACTCTAATTACTCACTCTTTTTTAATAGTAAAGCTTATTACCTATCGTTTTGAATAGTCATTTCTTGTTTTTCTTTACCATTACATTCCTTAAATCAGTCAGTACTAATACTACCTAACTATAATATAAGGCTAAAAGTTTTATTTCAATAAATACGTATAATAATATAGGCTTATTTTTAACATTTTTAAATTTCAAAGTTCATTTAAATTTATATGCTATTATGTTATAGTAACAAGGAATAAGCCTAAGTAAGCCTAATCGTTTTTTAAAATATTTTAATTTTTTAAAACTTTGTAAATTAAATTTAATCAGAAAAACCATTGACCAAGCAAGAATCGACCGACGGCATTGAACAGACCTTGGATGAACTATCCGAAACATTAAACAAAAAGTCAGTACATCAAAACTTATGGTACAATTGGATCGGCCCTCGATTGTTATTTACTCTACCAGTAATATTAGTATTACTCTTTGAATACTTTGGTAAAAGCTTTCTTATTTATTAGATTTTATGACATTTTACATTTTTATAGTGACTTTATTAGGGTTTTCAAATTATTCTGTGCTTCATAATCTCAAAAATTAGCTTTGAAAGGTTGCACAGAATTATTTGAAAAACCTAATATTTACGTAGTTTTAGATATTTTATATTGTAGTAGATGAATTGCAATAAATTATTATAGCTAAAAATTGATAGATTTTCAAAAATTTTTATAATGTCAATTTTAAAATGGCACAAAGGCTGTTATTTTATCTTATTTTTTTAAATAATCTTGATCTACCACTCAAAAAAAATTGCAAAGTTAAGGGGCTCAGAATTATTCGATTTCTTTGTTTTACCTCGACTATACCTATAAGGCTATAATATAACTAATATATATCATATTTTAGTATAAATATATCAGTAATACCTATTTCAATACTTTTACCACATTACTTTAAAACCATTTTAATTGCAAAAACTTAATTTCCACCATCAAATTCTCCCAAATATAACCAATTACCTCTACTTCCTGGTGACGTTTTGTAATAAAGTGAGAACAGTCTAGCAAACAAAAACAGTCTACAGCAGCTGACTTGCTTGTTATTCAGTGTAGAAGATAACGGCTACTTGCTGATCGGTAATTGTTACCTTTTCGGTCTCGGATTGATCGTTTGCTCCTTGAAGAGAACAAGTTGGATCAGCTGCCATCATTGATTATCATGGAAAACAATACTTTGTAACACAACAGCCATCTGACAAACACACATTACAGTAGTAGAAAGACATGAGACTGCTAGATTTGCAAACTTAACTATTTATTTGGTCGAATTGATACCTAAAAGTTCAACAAATAAGAAAGAACAGTTAGCTAAGATGAAAGGTAATGTTTAAAAGACGAAAAACATGTTTGTTAAGCGCTCAAGGTCTAAAAATATCTAAATATTTAACAAATATAAGTTTAAACTTATTGTGATGCACTAATATCGACTTTTTGATATGATCAACTCCATTTTTCAATCTATCTCAGGCATGTTGTATATCACATTCAAGTATTGCCCATGACTATAAAAAAAGCTTCGCTTTGCAAAACATCCACAAACTTTTAAAACTTACCCTACCCTACCTTAATCTACCCTACCCTAACCTACTCTTTATTAACCTGCTTTACCCTAACCGACTCTACCTTAACCTACCCTATCTTTACTATTAATACCCTTAATGATATGACTATTCCAAAACAACGGATGCGCCCTGGAAGCTGCAGGCTGCAACTTACTGTACCCGGTTTGAAAACCCTACGGTGACAAAAACCGCAATAAATTTCTGTAAAATTAAATTCTATTCTTTATAGACAATTATTTTATTAAAAAATACAATAGCAAGGCAAGGCAAGTGTAACATCTTTCAAACAGATAAAACAGGAATAGCATTGACCATAATACTCAACTTTCCGAAGACGGCCGTTCTGTTTTCGCCCATTATCAAGTCGATGTAGTTGTCGTTGTTGGTATCCAAGACAGTATTCAAAAAGTCTTTTAGGTTCGTTATCTTCTGGTTTTGATGTGTCAACTTCCACGCCATTTCAATTCGGTTACTCTGAAGATTAAAAATAGCAAAATCAGTAAATATTAACATCAAGAACTTACCGTTTCTGTTTCTAATTGATCCTTCATTTTCTTGAATTCGATTTCTCGTTCATCTGACGACATTTTCAGTTCGTCCAACTGAAAATAACACTATTTGTTTAACGCAACATGGGAAAGTGTTCCATTCCGGAGGTGACACAACACGAGATTACCAATTTTTCATTTGTACATATTGCCTTACCTCCTTGTTCAACTTGGCCACTTTGTCCTCACTTTCCTGAGCATCTCGAAGTCTCAACTCTTCACAATCAGCTAGCCTTTCTTCACATTGTCTTAGCTTTCTTTCAGCTTCTTTATTAAAGTTGTTCAATATGACATCAACCCTTTTCTTCTCTTGGTTTATCTTCCTCACATCAGCCTTCATTACCTCCATATCGGCTTCAAACTTGCGTCTTGAGTTTAAAAGAGTGTCACGTTCTTGCTCTACCTTCTTCAGGTCGGACTTGGCTTTTTTGACTAGCTGAAATGGGCTTTATGTTAAATTTTGTGTGGAATATAGTCAAGTAGGGTAGAATAGAAGTCATGTAAAGCAAGATAAATAGCTTAGTAAAGTGGGACGTGAAAAGTTAAGTTAAAAACAGTAAGGTCTGTAGGTAAGGGATAGTCAAGTATGAACTTACATGTTGATTTGCTTCCATATGAGCCATGTTTTGAATTCTCATTTCTCGTTTTACTTTTGTTATTTCTTCTTCAAATTCTTTCTCTAATTCTTTTCGTACTCTAAAGCAATATTTTTGACATAACATTACCTTAAAAACGTTAGATATACATTAAAAAATAAATTTTTAAACAACATATGCCAAGATTAGGCATAGTATTAAACTTTTTTTTTCTGTGCCCCCTAGCCCCAAAAATTTGCTTTGAGGGAACGCAGAATTATTTGAACAAATTATTTTACAATAAAAAGTGTATAAATGTACTAGAATCATCAAAAACATTCATACTTTTCAGTAGTAATGATCACCAACTCCCGCTCCTTCAGCTCTCGCTTCCCAATTTTTTCGTTCTTTTCATCTAATTCTTTCCTCAGGTCTTCTACAGTTTGTCTCATCTCTTTCAGTTCCAAATCCATTTGTTCCAAATTACTCAGCTGTGTCTTCATCAACAAATTTTCCGAATTCAGTCGATCGACTGAAAGTTTTAGTTCTTCCATTTCTTCTTGAGCTTTCAAACGTTCTTTTACCAGTTTTTCTTCAAATAATTTTTCATTACTGAATATTGTTTCGTCTAGGCGTTCAATCTGGAAATGGCATCGGATATATACAGCTTTATGACGGTAAAAATCAAGTTTAAACTTACCTGTTCATCTTGTTTTTCAATTGTTCTTTTACAGTATATCAGGACGTCTTTGAAGGTATGAGTATTTGAAACAAGTTTTTGATCAAGTTGGTTCTTTTCTTTGGCTAGCTCAATCAAATCATTCTAAAAAGTAATTTGAGGATAGTCAACATTATAATCCTTAACAAAAAGATAAAAATTTTAAAAATATGTTAATTTTGTACAAATGTGCAAGTTTTTACAAAGTAACTAAATCTTACCTGCATAGCTTTAGCTGCCTCCGCTTGAACACTATGTCTTTTCTCAAACCTTGTCGATCTACTGGAAGGCACTGGACTTTTAGACTTTCCATTGCTTCGACCGGTCGGTGGGAGACTGATTTTCGGAGTGTTTAACTTACTGTTATTTACACTGGCAGTACTATGGTGAGACTTTAGTGTCTTATGTTTAGTTGATGGACTAGATTTAGAAGCAACGCTAGGCCTACGAGAGTTACTATGAGAAGATGGAGCTAGGCTAGCGTTTTGAAGCGTTTTGAGCATGGTAGATTGTTAGGTTATAGGCTGACTTTAATATTGAAAAATATTGAATAATAATTTCAATTTGAAGACTTAATTTTTTTTTTAAAAATAGTTAAAAGTTAAAATACGTCTATCCAAGTATGAGTTTTCAAATATAAGGTTTTAACATTTCATAAACGGTTTTTGACTTTTAAACTTCCGGCTAGCAGAAATGCATGTTTTACACTTCAACAAACCTAAATTTTAGAACTCTTTTTGCTATCGAAGGTTACTTTTACATACTAAACCTTTATGAAACATTAAGAAATCTTAATGATTATTTTAAAAGTTAATTGGTTATTAATGTAGTTATATCAGAGCCAATGTGCAAGCATTTTATTCACAAAAGCAATAAACAACATTCTCAACGTTACTTCACTTTTACACACTAAAAAACAAAAAAGTATATAACTATTCAGTAGTTTAATAATTTAAAACAAATAAATTGAGAGCTGAAGGCAATGCGACAAACTGTAGAAGACCTGAGGAAAGAACTGGATGAAAAGAATGAAAGAATTGGGAAGCTAGAGCTGAAGGAGTTGGTTCATAATCACAATTGAACAGTATAATTACTTTTGATAATTCTATTATAATACTGTGAGGTTGCGGTACAAAGGAGTTTTAAGTGCACCATTTACAATTACTGTTTGGCCAAATGTTTAAATGCACCATTTACAATTACTGTTTGGCCAAATGTTTAAAATTTGTTCGCTATATGAGGTTTTTATGATAGAGAGTTTGCTATATAAAGTTTTTTATATGACGTTTGTTATACAAGAGTTAGTGCTACAGTAATTATATTTATATATGACTAAAATAACAAAATTTTGTGTTAAAACTTGACTTTTTTTAATTGTAGCACTTTGTGAAGATTTTAAATCTTTTATACACAAAAATATCACTACAGTATCAAGTCTTTCAATATAATTACTACAGTATAAAAACTTTCAACATAATCAATACAGTATCAACCTTTTTTCATTTCTTCAAACAATTGCTTCTTGTTTTACATTTCCCAAAATCTTATTTCAGTGGAGCTGATCGGCCCCAAGGGGACGCTCTTCAAATGATTATCCACTCTTGAAATCTTTTGCATTACACAGTCGGTGCCCGCGGGGGATAATTTTACGCAATTTTTAACATATTCAAAAACAAAATAATCGCTGTTTTGCGTTTCCCCTCGAGGGACCCAATAGAATTAGAATCTGACAAATAAATTGCATTCCGTTTGGCAAGTTTGGCATGTCCTTGATTACGGTAGTTAATGTTGGGGGGATTGGTGGATTGACAGTAGGACAAATGTAGATTTAAAATGTTTATTTTTAGAGTAAAGTACTTTTGAATTTTAAAAGCTTTTCGAAAAAGTACAGTAAAATCTTTTTAGTTACTCTCGATAGTATGATTCTCTCTTGATAATGACATCTATTTGAATTCCCTTTGAAATAGAGAAATTATCAACAATTACCTAGATAGTAAAATACCGTGATTTTCATCGCATTTTGATCTACTCCTTTAAGTGCCATACTAAAGAGTTAAAAGGATGATTATTAAAACCAGTCCGGGCATGGTTTCGCTAAAACAACGTTGAAAGGTCAGGTCGGATCAGCACTTGTAGTTCCAAGAGCAATCGCCTCAACCAGGTTACAGTGTCCAGCTTATAAGAGACCACACCGGGTCGAAGAAAGTTTGAAAAGGTCGGGCTATGCCGACACATGGGGGTCAAGAGACCAAAAGTTTAAACCAAGGCCCAGCCTAAGGGTCAGGTCAAAAAGTTGGACCGGCCCGACTTTTTTAGCCCGGCAAAAACAATTTCAAAGAAGCCGAGGTGGCACGCGTAAGCCTAAAAGTCGCAATCAAATCAAAGCGCAGCTTGTTGACCGGGCCAAAAAATTAAGCATATTCTTTTTACAAGCCTAGGATGTATTGTAACTTAAAAATATACTAACTCCGAGATGTACTGTATGTTATAAAAATTAAATTCGGCTAAATTAAAGCCCTTGAATTGGGATAAATCACTGCCGAAGTCAATTTCCGTTCAAACGTATCTTTGTGTGGCCAAGAAACAAACAGCCGCGCACTTTTTTCGACCGCAATCAATTAATTTCCAGCCAAGAATTAATTGTTATTTTCTCTTTTAAGGTTATATTAATTTAGGTAGTGCGAAAAAAATTCGAATTTCATTTATTTTCTTTTTGTAATTAAATTTCAAAGGCTTTTCAAGGAAAGTTATGGCTGGCATTTTTTATTAATTTTTGGGTTTTTAGATATACTGGAACTACTGTAAAAGGGATTGCTCTATGCTTTGAAATTGTTCGTTATAAAAAGGCTTCAATATACAGGGGTTTTAAATTCTGGTTATTGTGTTAGCCGGTATTTAAAAGTTGTTTGTTATACGTGAGTTCTACTGTATGTCGTTAAAAGAATCAAAAAATCTTGACGTAGAGTTGAGCTTTTTCTTGATTGCCGTCCAACTGTAGGCCAGAAGGTCATGACTGCAAGATAGACTTAAAAGGAGATTTACAAAGCTCAGTTCAACTTTTATCTGGGCCTGGCTAAAGCAAACTTGAAAGGAGTCGGGCCGGTCTGGCACATGTAAACCCGAGGGTCGGAGCTCAAAACCAAGGTCACAGGGACCCAACTTAACGCAACAAATGATTTCACTTAAAAAAAGTGTAACGAGAAAGATTAGGCTCTACCAAATTTCTTTGTAGGTCTGTTGATGGGTGAGGGGAATAAGATAACAAGGTTGTTATTATTTTAAGCTGACGGCTTATGCTTGACATATCAGAAACTTTTTTGTGAAAGAGTCCTATGTTTGTTTTTTGTTACTCAATCTTTTTGTCCAGACTTGATTACATGTGTCAGAGTCTATAATTTTTATAAAAAATTTAATTTGGCATTTAAAAAATGATGTAATTCGAATTGGCGGCTACTGTCAATCGGGTATCTTGCTGCGATTTTATTAAAATTAAATTTATGTCATTTCAAATCTTATACTTTAAAGCTAAAAACTTATAAAACAAAAAAACTCAATTTCAATGTTTTATAAATTAAAAATTAAATTTTCAATTTTAAATTTGAACCCAATCAGTTCAAAGTAAATGTTTAAAGAGCACATGATTATTCTGTCTGACTCGATCATTACAGTTATTTTTTGCCTTATCAGATCATGAACTATTTTCGAATTCGAACTCTTCTCTGAAAAAAACCAACATTTTTCATCTTTCTTTGATTTTTACGGCAAAAAAAAAACAAAAAGCAACATGAATTCAAAGTTCGGCGTTGCGAAAAGGACTGTCAGACGAAAGGGACGAAGGAAAATAATTTTTTTTAAATTTTTTTAAAATAAGTTGGATCAAACTTCTATTTTTTTATACTTAATATAAATAATATATGAAAAACTCCAAAATTACCGCAAGATTTTTGTTATAATTAAATCCGTAAAGGGACCGAATTCACTTTTTTGCCCGGGGATTGGGTTAGACTCAGGATCTTGAGCTCACATGTTCAGGATCAGTTCTGCTTGGACCAGAACGAGCCTAGCGGGTCCGCTTTTAGGTCTAGTTATTACTTATGTCATAAAAAAGTACCATAAACCCTACTTTTGTCTACTACAATATATTTATAAAAACAGGCATTTTTTATTTTTGTTCCGTCTGTTTTGAACCTATAGTTTGACCTTTGGACAGAAAAAACCGGTTGTCAATAAGAGATTGGTATCTCGAAAAGCCCCGGGAACGGGGTAGAGTTATGAAAAGTGAGCGGGGTAGGCTTAGTCCCGTTGCGGTTGAACCTTAATTCAAGGTCAGACGAAGGATGTTAACTGATAACGGCAGGAAACGGTAATAAGCATAATATACTATAATATTAGGCTTTAATATGCTTTAGTATATCTATTCTCAAAAATGTGCTTTAAGATAGGCACAGAATTATTTGAACAACCTAATAGTATAGGCTTAAGACAAACTGACAGTCCTTGATTAAAAACTTTACTATTAAGCCCAAAACCCAAAAATTTGCATATAAACTTGCCAAAAGTGATCAATCAAAGCACGAAAAGTAATGTAGCACTAATGTTGATGCTGATGTCCCAATTGGGGCCGTTATTTACATATTCCGCTAGAATTTAGCGCACTAGCGAGCTGTCAAATCGGCTGACATTCCCGACAAAATTCCATAAATTTTATGCAAATTTCGCGGATATTTCGGGTGTTACTGTAACTTTTGAGTATAAAATTTGACAGGAGTGATAAATAGGGTAACAGAAATATTTTTTTGAAATGAGGGGTATAGTGGGTTTTGAGGATAAGTACGACCAAACGAAGAAGATGATACTCAGGGCCGGGTGTTGGAGAGGATAACCATTTCCCTAACTTTCAAAAAATGAAAAAAAAGTTATTAGTATATGTTTATTTTTACTTTTATAACGGCAAAATTTTTTTTAGCCCTACCAGGCTCGCACGACCCGGCTTTTTTAGATCTTTTCCAATTTGCTTTTTACCGGCCGGGCCTTGGCCTTAGTAGATCTGCTGGATACGTGTAATGGCTTTTTCACAACTTAAAATTGAAAAAAAACTATTTCAGATCTTTATTTATACTTCAATATGTACTATATTCCAGATTTATTTCAATATTTATTAAAAGTATTGGTTACCCGTTTATAAAAATATAAGTGAAATACATATAAGAGCGTATCAAAGGGATCCAAAGTAATTACCATGCAATAAAAGGTATGAGATCATGATTACAACAAATACTGGCTAAAACACGAAATACCGTTGAAAACAGAGAGAGTACCGAGTTGACAGACATTGAAAAACAATTTAAAAGTTTGTAGTGTAGTACTACCTTTAGTACTCAAAAAGACTCAAATGACAGTAAAAACAACCTAAAACTCTTATTGAGTACCATTGTCGAATTTGAGCGTAGCACCAGTCGGCTGGCTCATCTGGAACAGTGGCAAAAGAAACGGCGACACACTCTTGCACGCCTGTACTCGCGGGTATTTGGCGTTGGGCCGTCGGCCTCGCGGCACTTTCGAAGCAGCCAATAGGGTTTCGACCGAGAACGAGGGCTTCGTGCTGGAGACAGCCGGCTCTTGGATCGAGTCGGGCTTCGTGTCCAACGTGCATTCGGTGGAGTCGGCGCGTGGACAACGATCACGTTTACGCCATTTGGCACGTCGGTTTTGGAACCAAACCTGGAATTGTAAAAATTTAAATTTGCATAAAAGGCTCTATGTTTTCATTATTATCTTTAAAGTTTAAGGTCTGCAGAATTTGTGCTAAATTAAAAAAAAAACAAAAGCAAAAGTAAGGAAAAATTAAAGAAAGAGTAGAGCAAAAATAGAACAACATTAGGACAAGAATGGAGCAAAAATAGAGCTTAGATAGAGCAAAAGTAGTGCAATATAAGACAAATATAAGGTAAAGATACAGCAAAAGAGGTAAAAAAGAGTCAACTATAGGAATAGGATAGGGAATGTATAAGGGAAGGGTAATAAAAGTACAAAGCAGGAGTAGAGCAGGTTTAAGGCAAGGGTTAGGCAAGTATAAAGCAAGAGTTGAGCAAGGGTTGGGCAAAGGTGTAACATGGGTAAAACAAGCAAGGGTAGTGCAAGTATAAGGCAATGATATGACAAAGAATGACAAAAGTAGGGCATTTACATAACAAGGGTAACGCAAGTATAAAGCAATAGTAGAGCAAGTATAAGGCAAAGATAAGACATGAGTAAGGCACGGGTAAAGCAAGCATAAAGCAAAGTCAAGGAAAGGGTAAGGAAAGTATAAGACAAGGATAAAACAAAGATAAGGCTACATAGAGCAAACGACAGATAAAACTTAAATTTTTAAAATATTTTAAAACAAAAACTTTGTTTACAAAACCCCTTTAAAAATTAAAAATTCGGTTGGTCAGACGTTTTTTACCCATCTTTTTATGCAAATTAGGCACAAAGTTTTGAGCGCCAAACGAATTCCTTTTTCATGCGATTGAATTTCGAACTTGGAACAAAACTATTCGAATTTCATTGTTGCGAATTAAAAAAAGTTATTTGCATATATTACTGGGACAAAGAATTAGTTTCCAGCTACCGGATTTTTGGATAAAAACTTAAAGAGGTTACTGTAATTTTTTAAGCAAGTTTTTTTGTCTCCTTTAAATTTTTTTAAAATTTTTATTAAGTTGTTAAAATAATTCTGAGCCCCCCCCCCCCCCTTTCAAAGCAAGTTTTTAAAGTTAAGGGGCCCATAATTATTTGAACAACCAAATAATATTTTTACTTTTTTCAAAAATTTGAACGGAAAGTCAAAATTTCAAAAACTTACCTGAACTCTACTTTCCAACAAATCCAGTCTAACGGCCAAAGCTTCCCTCATGAACACATCTGGGTAATGACTGGCTTCAAAAGCATTCTCAAGCTCTTCCAACTGCCAGGCTGTGAAGTTAGTTCTTGTCCGACGACGCTTACTTGCCAGGCTTTCGCAGTCTTGAACTGAAATTATAAAAATGTTTTAAATTTTAAAATGTTAGGTTGTTCACTTAATTCTGCGCCTCTTCTCGAAGCAAATTTGTGAGGAATAGGGGCGCAGAATTATGTGAACAACCTAATATTAAAAATATTATTTTATTCTACTGGTTTTACTTATTAAAGCTTTTTACATAAAACTAAACTTTAATGATTAATTAAAAAAAATTGTTTTTTGAATGTGTAAGTTATATAAATTATAGTAAAGCCCCTGTATAACAAATTGAGAATCTTCAAATTTGTTTGTTATATGAGGTTATCGTTATAGAAGAGTTAGGTTATGCAACTGTTTCAAAAGCACTATGTAGTGTTTGGTCGAAGATTTAAAATTTGTTCGTTATGAGGTTTTTGTTATAAAAGAATTTGTTATACAGGAGTTTTACTGCGCAGTGACAATAAATTTTTTTTGGCTATAAAGATTTTACGTTAATTTTTAAATTTAAAGTAGACCACCGTGTAAAATTTAAAATTTTTAGTAAATTGTTCAACAAATTCTGTGCCAAAACAAATTTTTGAGTTTAAGAGGCACAGAATTATTTAAAAAATCTAATATAAATCAGTTTTAAAAGTAAAAAAAAAACCTTTTTTTATCTTATTATCCTCACCTTCAAACCTTCTAGCCTCAAAATTCCAAAAAAAAATTATTTTTATGACTTTTAAAAACTTTTTATAAAAACCAAACCTACTTGAACTAGCCGGACTCTTAGGAGGTCCATTACAATCGATGGCTTCAATCTCTGACGAATTTGATGAAGTTGACCATATCGAGTTGTCTGAAGCAAAACCCGAATTCGAAACGTTTAAAGTCGAGTTTTGTGGAGGAAAAAAGGCTTGGTTTGAGAGGTTTACTGTGTTATCCAATGCCGATTTGGCCAGGGCTTGCCAAAATGCCTCCATTCTAAAAATAGGATTTTTTAATTTTAAATTTTTTAAATTTTTAAAGTTTCAAGTTTTAGTTAAAAATAAAAACGTAAGTTAATTAAAAACGTGATTAAGAGGTCTAATCAAGACGGAAAACAAAATAAATACAGTAGAAATCCTTTATATCAAATTGATCGAAAATTGTAAATTTATTTGTTATAAAGGAGCTTGGGTATAGACTGCATACAACAAAAATTTTGAAGATAGATTTTTTAATTATAGGTATAATATTACATGGACAAGTCAAAAACACAATATTTCTATATGAAAAATGGTTAATAAGAACCAGTTATAACTTATATGTTTCTCATTACACAATTTTATCACAATTAATACGAACTCTAATCTTTTAATGTTCTACTATGCTCTATAGTAATCACTGTAATCCCTGCCTCCAGGGCCGGGCGCGAGGGGGGGGGGAACGGAGGGGGGGGGCTACCCCCCCCAGAAAAAAAATTTTCGAAAAAATTTGAACGTGGTCCCCCCTGTGGACTTTTAAAAAAAAATTTTCGCAAAAAATCGGCACAGGTAGCCCGATTTTTTGGACCCCTGCCCCCAGACCAAAAGTCCCCGCCCGGCCCTGCCTGCCTCACCTCCCGAAACCGCAAATTCTAAAAACTTTTATGAAGACAAAAATTGTATACAGTACTATAATATATAGGAATCTACTGCCAAAACCACGCAGCTACCGTATTATAATTGCCAATATTAACCATGTAGTCGAAAAAACAAATAAAATTGGAAAATGTGCGAAAAACAGGAAAAGTGGGCGGGGCTTCCGGCCAAGATTATTCAAATAAGAGGTGGGGCATACTGTCGAAATTGTTTTTTCGAAAGAATTATAGATTACTAAGAAAGGGAGAGTGGTTTACGGAGATCTGTGTTATCATACCGTGAAGTTACAGGGTAGAAAAAATATTTTTAGAGTTTAATATTAAACCGATATAGAGGGTAGTACAATATGATAGTGGATAACATTAAAAAAGCTGTATAATAATTTATTAATTTCTGCATAGCCGTGCTTATGTGTTTTACAGTAACAACCGTTCCTAGCACAGTAACTACTCTTCAAACCACAGTAACTACACTTCAAGACACAGTAAACACCCTTTAAAGCACAGTAACAACCTTTAAAAGCAAAGTAACTGATCTTCAAAACACAGCAACCATCTTTAAAGCACAGTAACCACTCTTCAAATCGCAGTAACTAACATAAATACCTTTATAAGTACAGTAACCAGGGCCAGGCGCGAGGGGGGGGGACGGGAAGGTACCCCCCCCAGAAAAAAATTTTTGAAAAAGTTGAACGTGGTCCCCCCTGTAGATTTTTGGAAAAAAAATTTTTGCAAAAAATCGGCACAGGTAGCTGCTACCTGTGCCTATTTTTTGGACCCCTGCCCCCAGACCAAAAGTCCTCGCTCGGCCCTGACAGTAACCACTGCTCACGACACAGTAACTACGTTAAAAGTGAAGTAAGTACTCTTCAAAGCACAGTAACTACCTTACACAGCTTAGTAATCGCTTTGAAACAACAGTAAAAACCTTAATTTTTAAATAATGAAGAAACTTTCGTTCCACTCAATACAAAATTTAAAAATAAAGACTTCAAGAAACACAGATGAAAAGTGTTGATGGCGGCAAAATACCGTCGTCCTCATGGTCAAAAAGGCACTGTGCGGTTTTTTATGAATACTTTTTGATTCGAACCAGTCTAGCCAACCAGTTATTCGAAAAGTGCAGGAATCAGTTAAGAAAAGGAAAACTTTGCACTAATTTAGTTTAACAAAGTTTTTGAATTACTGGTCAAAAAGTTTGTAGAAACTAATTTTTATCTTACCAAAAATTTAATTTCGTATTTTACCTTTTAACTTCTTTTTTATAAATTTTTAAGTTTAAAATTTTAGGCACTGTGCCTACAACAACAAAGATAGACCACAACTAAAACAACATGGTTGATGACACGCGCAATTCCAACGTCAACCAATACCTTAGGTTACTTGAAAACAAATAATTACAATATTGTTGATTTATATGTTTGTTTAGGTCTGATTCGAAATCGTAGCAATTCATTAGAAATAACATTATAAGTTTAATTGTTATTAATTACCGCGCTTAATTAAAAAAGTATTTACACTTTAATTTGTAACAGTTTAAAGTGGTTTGGCAGTAGGAAAAACACTGTTGTCTACTGTACTTTGCCTTATGATTTGTACTGATAGAAACCCTTGCTGATAAGAAATAGATGTACCCTACCCTAGCTTACCCTACCCTACCCTACCCTACCCTAACCCACCCTACCCTACCCTACCCTTCATACCTTACCGTACCCTGTCCGACTCTACCCTTTCCATTGCCTTAACCTACACTACTTTACCTTACTTCACTCTACCTTACACTAACTTAAATCTAACATGTCCACACCAGCTTATTTAGTTTTGTTCTCCCCTACCCTACTCTGTTCTACCTTATTCTAAAATAGTTTCACCTGCTTACTGTAGTTCTGAACATCAGTTTTTATATTGTTATAACAAAAAATATTAAAATTTTTTTAAATTCAAAATTTATAGAAATTCATTTGAAAAATTACCACCGTAACCAGTGTTCAAACCCATAAAAAGCAATGAAAGTGCAGACAAACAAAAAATTCAAAATCTAGCTAGCCCATGATGAAAAAGTTAGCGTCCCAAAAAAGTAGTTTATCATGCCTGTCAATGTATCAATTTTTTCATCCTCTTTTACTGTTTTGTTTTCCCTCCGATCGTTATCGTTGCCAAAACTTTTTTCGGCGAAATTACCACGAAACGAGCAAATTAATGGTTCTGGAAGAGGGGAAGAGGCTTCCCAACATGGTGTAAACTCCAGGTTTGAGTTGGCTATGGAGACGGGTAGGGTGAAATGTTGCTAACCTAAGTTTTTATAGTAGACTTGAAATGAAAAGGGCCCACTAAGTCTGGGCCGGAATAGGTAGGTCCAAAAACCAAGGCCAAAAACAACACTAGAGAGATTTGACTATATTTTACAAAAAAAAATAGATTTAGGGTGTAGTAGACTTGAAAGTGGGTTCACTAAGCACAGCCTGTACTCCGTTAAGCCAAGGCAGATTAGAAAATGGCTAGGGCGGGCACCAGTAGGCCCACGCGCTGCGGCTCACACTAAAGTCCCAAGACACATCTTAGGTCCCGCAACGAAAGTTTTGAGATGCAAAATGTGTAACAATGGATCAGGTGTTAAAGCTATTTACTTAAGGATAATTTTTCAAGTAAAAATCAAAAACTATAGTTGAAATATTTTTTTTATATGTTAGTCAAAACTCCTTTTAAAAAGTCATAACTTAAAGTACAAACCAGTATAAACTAGAAAACATTTAATAAAAGTTGCCAGAGGATTGAAAAACAAACAAAAACATAAAAGGTTACAAATGTTGCGAACACCAAGGCATCCCTTGCAGCTGGTCTTTACAGTGTAAGAAATAAATATGAATTGAGAAAGTGGTCGTTTGAAAGTGTAAAGAAGGTATTAAACATGGTCAATCTTACGATTTTAATTTGAAATGTGACTCATGTTATCTATTAGGTCCTATAAGATAGAATAGGTAACGTATATGTTATATTAAGTGACCAAAAGTCCCCGCCCGGCCCTGAATACGATGTTCAAATAATTATGAGCCCTTTCGTCTAAGCATCTGCTTTGAAAGGGACACTGAATTATTTTAACAACAAAATTTGGTTTAGGTGCTCAGTACTTTTTGAACAACTTAATATTAGACGATAACATATATTTACTGTTAGCATAGTTTAATGGTCTAAAAGTCCAGAGAATCTTGCCAAGAAGCTTTTTTATCAGCATCGCTCAATTCTACAAAACTTTTAGTCATATTAACCTTGTCTTTGGTCAATATGTTTCTAGAAAACTGATTTAAAACCGCGTTGGTCAAACCTTTCTTTTCGAACCAATATTTTTAGTCTGAAAACTTTTGAAATCCGTTTTAAAATTTAAAAAACGCTTTAACGGCCTAACCCTAATGCTTTATTTACTTATTATAGTCTAATTTGGTTATGAGTTAATTCAATTACTGGCCTATTAATTTATGTTATTGTTGTCAATTTAAATTTGAATCATCCCTTGAAGATAATTATTTATTTTTTAATTCGTGAACATTCAATTATGCTAATTCCCTTAGTCAGCTCTTGAGGAGCCTGTGGAAACATAAAAAAATAAAAATTTTGGTCTAAAAGTGTGTAGAAATGGGTTTATTAAGTCGAGTTTAAACTTTGTGACCTAAAATGAAATTAAAAACCGTAAAAATAAAAAAAAGCTTAAAAGACTAACATAATATAAACAAAACACTAAAAATACTGTCAACTTTTATTGTTCAATTGTCAGATTTTACTGTAACCGTGCCATTTTTAATGTTATAGTAGACTAACCTTGTTCCGAAGGTATTTCAAATATTTTGCGCCAAAATTTGTCCTTAACGGAGTCTGTCTCGAAAATGACGAGAAATTTTGATGTGCCATTGAAGCCGGTTTTTTTTTGTCTCGAGAACGCTGGTTTTTTGAAATTACAAATATTTTTGAAATACGATACTGTAACAACCGGTTTTGAAAAAAAATTGCAAGTTAGAGAAATAACATTCTAATAGATATTCACATAATGTACTTTTAACCTCACAAAATTCAATTTTTTTAATTTGTTATAATACAGTAAACAGAACTGGTTTCTTGAAGGATAATGTATACATAACTTGTAAGTAATATCTCTTTTATCCATTTAAAAATTAAATTACTTTTAAAATTAAAGCAAATTTACTGAAGAAACTTTACCTTTTTATAAAATATCAAGCTTCTTTTCCTAATTACTGTAAAGTAACGACAAACATTTCTTCGTATAACATGTCAACTGCAGTCCGCACGCTTTTCTTTCCTAACTGCGGAATAAAAAAATAAAATATTTATTCTTTGCTTCGTTATTTTTTTTATAAAATACCTTCGTTAGTAGAAGAAAGCCATCGACTGTTCAATAATGGGCGATTTAGAGCCTAGATTTGAGCGAAATGACAACAGAACGATGGGACGGAAGCCTTTACCTACATTGGGAGCTATTCCAGTCAAAAATGAACAGGGAAAGGTTGTCATGAAGAATGTCAAAGTCGAACGATATGTTGCTGGTCAAGCGTGAGTATTTTTTGGGTTTTTTTACTTTGATGTTATTGTTTTTTTATCATAGAAAAAGAAAATATAGGCTTTCAGTTAATCTCTCGTTTTTTCTTTAAAAAAGTTGGCTTCAAGCGTTGTTCCTTCAACTATTCTTTAAAAACATAAATTTGTTTCAGACCACGGTTTGCGTCTGATTCTGATGAAGACGATGACGATTTTACTGTCAAACGCCTTGAAGAAGGAGAAGAAGCTGAAGAAGAACGTAAAGAAGATCATAGAAAAGCTGAAAGACATAGAGAAAGACGTTCAGATGATCATTCACATAGAAGGCATAGAGAAGACAGATATGATAGTAGAAGGAGAACATACAGAGATGAGTAAGTATATTATTCTTGTGTTTTGTTTTTAGGTACAAAACATAATGTGGTTTATGTTTAATTGACATTCTTTTTAGTCGCCGACCTGAAGTAGAAGCAAAAGTAGTTCAAAAAGCGGCTAGAGAGGAGTCGGATTCAGAAGATGAAGAACAACGTGAACGTCGACGAGCTAGAGCTTTGAGGAAACGACGTGAACGTGAAGAGTTGGAAGAAGCTCCGTTAGAACAAGAAGATGAGGAGGATGAAGATGAATTAAGGAGGCAGCGACGTCGTGATATGATTAGGGAACAAAAGATTGAACAGGAAAGTAAAGATGTTAAGAAGAAGGATATCAAGAAAGAGGTAAGACTTCGAAAGATAGGAACTTATTTAACAAGGGAATGTTACAAACTGCCCATTCGATTTGTAAAAGTGAATGGTACCATGTGAAAGAGCGTAAAAAGTTGAATAAAAATCTATTTTCAAAAACTGCTAATTTTGCTTTACAAGCCCGCTGGCGAGCTTTTAAAATTTTTACTATCAAAACGGATTTTTTAAACCCGCTTTCTTTTGGCTTCTTTCAAAAAAGAGAAGTAAATGTGTTCGAATGGCCAAGTGGTCAAAGGCGCCGTGATTGCGCAATCAATGGACTTTAGGTTCGATTCTCTTTTTGGGTAAATGATTGGTATTCTTTTTTATTTAAAAGTTAATTAATTTAAATATTCAAAGAAAAATTTTTTTTGTTGATAACGGCTTCTTACATCTAATAAAACATAAAAAAGTAAAACCTAAGGTTTTTAAAAATACAATAATCCAAAAGAAAGAATAACAACTTATTAGGTCCTTTCACCAATGATTTTAAAATCTCGCTAGCGGGCTTTTAAGGCAAAATTAGCAGTTTTTGAAAATAGATTTCTAGTCAACTTTTTACGCTCTTTCACATGGTACTATTCACTTTTAAAAATCGAATGGGCAGTTTTTAACATTCTCTTGTAAGTTTTGATTTTTTGGGTTTTATTACTTAAATTTATCTTTCAAACGTTTTACAGTTTTTTATGTATAATTTGCGCTTTATAAAGCTTTCAAACGAAATTTTAGGTGAAGAAAGAAGAACTGGAAGTTCAAGAAGAAGATGAATCGGAAGAAGAGTCCGGCAGTGAAGAAGAATCGAGCGAAGAAGAGAGTGATGAGGAAGATGATAGGATAAAGCTTAAGCCCGTCTTTGTCAGAAAGTAAGTCAATTTTTTTTTGAAATTTATTTAAAAATTTATTTTTATAAAATGAAGGCTCATAAGTGTAGAAATTTTTAATTCAAAATGTTACCTAAAACATAATTTTAGAAAAGACAGAGTTACATTGATCGAATTAGAAGAAGAACAAAAGCGTTTAGATGCTTTGAAAGTACAAGAAGATAAAAGGAAAGAAGAACGGAAAAAGGAATCAGTTAAAATAATGGAACAAACTCTAAAACATGAAGAGGAAATGGAGAAAGCAAAGAAGAAAGACTTGAAAGACCTCGAAGCAGTGAATACTGATGATGAAGAAACAGATGTTACGTACGAAAAGTGGAAGATCCGAGAGTTGAAGCGGCTGAAACGTAACAGAGATGAACGAGAAGCGTACGTTTTGTCTTGATAACTTAAATTTTTATCCGTATTTTAATAAAAATGTTAGTGAAATTAGTTGTTACGCTTCACTTATTGATAATATAAGGGTATTATTTTAGAATAGCCAAAGAAAAGGAAGAAATAGAGAAGATTCACAACATGACAGAAGAAGAACGCAAGAACTACCTCCGCCTGAACCCGAAGATTGTCACCAACAAGCAAGACAAAGGCAAGTACAAGTTCCTTCAGAAGTACTATCACCGTGGTGTCTTCTTTTTGGACGAGGAGGACGAGATCTACAAAAGAAACTATGCTGAAGCTACGGGTGAAGATGAGTTCGATAAGTCTGTGTTGCCTAAAGTAATGCAGGTCAAAAACTTTGGCAAAGCCTCAAGGAGTAAATGGACACATCTTACGGCTGAAGATACGACCGATCATCAAGGGGCATGGGCTGCTACTACTGGCTTTACTCAGAAGTTTACTCAGAAGCATGCTGCTGGACTGAAGGAAGAGTTTGATCGACCGACGGCCAAAAAGAGGAAGATTGATTGATTTGAGTGTAATATAAAAATAAATGTTATTACTTGAGCTTGCTACTAGTTATTATATGATATTTTCAAAAATTTGATTATTTTTGAATATTTTTTTCATTTTGTTGGGGTTTTAAGATTCATTGTACGATAGTTTAGATATAATATTGTTTATTTAAATATTTATTTGTTTTATTACTGTTACAATATTTTTTTAGGCATAACGAAATTTTATAATACCTCCAGACTTGCTGGGGCTTCTATACAGGGCTCGAAGAATGGTGATTTCTTCTTCATCGTTCCTTGGCGTTGGCACTTCTATGGCCCTCGGATGCTGCATCTCCCATCTGACGATCTGTTGCATCCTATCTCTGATTATCTTCTTCAATGGTGGCTCATCCTCTTCCTTATTCTTTCTCGTCCGTTTTCTAGACTTCTTTGCCGCGGCTTCTTCTGTAGCCGGCTCTTCAGTCTTTTTGGCCTTGGTCGTGGCTTCTGAAGCCGCTGCGCTGGTTGAAGGCTCCTGCGGTGTTTTGTGGAATTCTGGAGCCATTTTCTTGATTGGGCTTGATTCTGGCGATGAAGCCGGACTAATTGGAATTAACTTTAATTCCAGTTTAGTCTTTGGCTTTTCAGCCATTTCTTGGGCTGAATTGGGTCTTTTTGGGCTGGATGGACCGGCTTCTGAAGCGGGAGCTGGGGACGATGGGGGTGAGGGAGAGGACTGGCGTTGGTCAGCCGTTCTTCTGATCAGCCTGGCTTGGTTGAGCGTGGCTCTCAAGCCATAGGATGGCTGTGTGGCCAACGAAGCCAACAATTGTTCTACGTTGGAGAACGACATTCTTCTGAAAAAATTGCTACAGTAAGTATCAATTTTTATTAAAGTAGTTGTTTTCACTAAAGTTAATGTTAATTTATGAATGCACCAAACATAATCATAAGTTATTGATTCAGCTTAATACAAATTGTTAAAAAAAACTTACGTTAATATTATTAAAATATTAAAGTAGGTGAGGAGCAGGTTGGTGGAAGCTGTTGCTGGAGTGAGGATAAATGTTGAAATGTTCTACGTTTATAGTTTTCAGAATTCTGTGTCGATTTTGTATTTGTTGTAAAAGTTCTTTGATTTTATTTTTCTGCCGTTTCTGAACCGAGTAAGAAGTTAGCGAAAGGGTTGCGCAACGCCAAAGACATTAATACTTGATCAAGAGGCGAGAGAGATTATGCTAATTGCGTTTGGTTAAGGGTCACGCAAAGGTTCGCGGGGCCTAGTATTTATTTCGTTGATACAAGACGTAACTTTCGAAAAATTTTTAAAGACTTTAAGGTTCTTTTGAATTTTACAGTATCAGGTGCGCTAGTTATCAGGTTTCTTAATTTTTTTGTTGTTTATTGTCATCTTGGTTTTGAAAGTTTTTTTTTAAATGTGCTAGGTCATAATGGAACTTTGATTGAGTCTCTGTGTGTCATACTAAAGAGGGTTGATTGTATGTGGCTACTTTTGCTTTACTTCATTAGTAATTGGCTCTATGTTTACTGCTACAGTATGCCCAACATACATGACCCAAAGAAGTTTAAAAAAAGCTTTGAAACACAATTTTATTCTCAAGATCAATCAAAATTAGAAATGTATTCATATAAACAAAAACTTAAGATTATATTAACAAAAATCCACAAACAATCCTTTCCAGTTTATTAACAATAACAAGTACCTAAAACATTAAAACAATATTTATCGTAAATGATCTGCAAGTCTGTTCTCTTCTCCTCTATAATATGCTTCATGGACCGAATTGGTGGGTCGAAAGACTTTCTTATCGGCCAATGAAACTAGTGATCCTGGCTCTAGTCCAGCGAATATCTGATCGGGCGTCTTTTTTGGTCCAGAATCCATGTGGCGAGGTTCGTATTTGTAGCCCACGATGTCGGCCAGCTCTTCTGATGCCTTTTTGATTTCGGCTTCGTCTGCTAGGTAACTGAAACTATAAGGTTAGTTTTAAGGTCTAATACTCTTTAATACCTCCAGCTCTCAAACGATCCGCTAATTCTAGAAATCTAATTTTAGCAAAATAAATACAATAATATCACATAGATAAAAACAAAAACCTCATATTAACCTACCCTCGATTCTTTGGGTTCGAATAGAAGTTTATGAGTGAATGTGGAGGGCATTTCCTTCGTGGAATTGGTGTTCCACTGAGAAAGAAGGCTTCTGGATCCGTGGCAGCCTGAAGACTCTGTAGATCATAGTACGCTAATCTAATTCTGCCTCCAGCCTTTTCGATCGCTGCTATCACTGCTTGGCTAGCCCATTGAACTTCAATGTCTATTGGGGTTGTGAATGCTTCGGCTCCCTGAAAGAACTCGTATAATGAAGGTATCTTATGTTCTTACAATCCTTTATGAACTTGAAAACTAAACTATATTAATCTAGGTGATATTATCTTAAATCTACTATTAATCATGTATAACATGTAACTAAGTACCCATACCTCATGTGTAAGATCAATTCCGAACTGTCGCAGCTCCGTGTCCACCCACAATCGTTGTGTATTGCAAAGCTGTGTAATATCGATGGTTTTCGAGGTATCCAGCCAATTCAAATCGAGCAGCCTTTGTAATTCGATCAATGACAACGGAACGTACTCTCTTCTGATGTTGATATCGCCATTGAATGACTTTTCGCCGGGGAATCGACGCTGCCATGGCTTGTAGAAGTCGCCCCATACCCAACCAAGTGGAGGTTTGGCGGAACGTTGAAGCTCTCCCACCGTGTGACCACCTTGATTATGGATCTGGGCTTTTAATTGGCGGGCCTGAAGGATTCATTAGTTTTAATTATTGTATTTCGATCAAGAATGTTTATTCGATTTTAGACCTATATAAATGTGGTCTAATATAATAGAATATTAAAACTTTCTCCAAAATGATACCCTATCAATACCTTTTCCCAAACATTAGATTTATTGCGGTTTATCTTACCCTAACCCTAGCACCAGGATTGTCTCTCAAATCATCCAGCCGGATTCTTGGAGCTTGTTCAACGTACTTGGTGGCACGTTCCGTTTGACTGACCTCCAGCTTAGCCAACCGTTCGGCCGCTGCTTTTACCGCTTTTGAGGCCATCTAAATGGCGCATATTATAATAAAAAATTTAAGAATAGAAAGAAATAGGTAAAACTTTAGTCTTAAACCATAGAAAATATGAAAAAAGGTGATAAAACAGTAAATCATAACAAAAAAGCAGATACTAGGTGTAAGTAACCTATATTAACATTATGCATCGATTAGATAAATTAGTTTATTTAATTTAGCTTGAAAAATGGTTTTTTGAGATCAATTTGAGTCTTCAGGGAATCGAAGAACACATTCCAATAAGTCGGATCTTGAGCTTCAAAGTTGTCTGTGCCGAGGTCTGTCGAAAAGTATACCTAAACCTTTTATGTTAGAAGTTTTTTAAATATTCTTAAATTGTTCAGATAATTCTGTGCCCTGGACCCCAAAAATTTGCTTTTAAGAGGTACAGAATTATTTGAAGTACCCAATATTAACCAAAAACATATTTCTTTAATACTAAAACATGAAATAACTTATTTTAAATCCAATGTAACACTAACTTAATTCAACACACATAAATGTTACCTAAAAACAGTTAAACTTCATAAAACCATACCTGTTTATCCTTGAATAACTTGGCCAGCTTGAGAGTGAGTTGTTGTAGCCAAATCAGATGATTGGGCGTTGGATCCCCTGATATGTGAAGACTGTGATCACCTCTGGCAAAGAACAGAATGTCACATATCCTGCGTTTACCGGCCCACAAGTATATGCAATCAGTTAAGACTATTGCTTCGGCTGATAACTGTTCCTTTAAAACTGTGAAATTGAAAGAAATCTTGTGAGAATCTTTCGAATTTAAGTCTAGATTCTGAAGTTGTGACGATACTTCCGTCATTTCTAAACTGTTAATGTAAAATAAGGTTTAGTAATATAACGTTCCCCAAAGAGGTTTTGTAAAATGGCTACTGTAATATAACGTTACTTGGTTTTTAACCTGTGATAAATTAAGTGATAACTTCGGAAAAAAAAGTTTACCGGTATTGAAATATGGCAATAACAATCAATTTACAATATCAACAGATAACAAACCTAATTTGATAGAAGAAACCTCTTTTAGGCCCTCTAAAATCTCTAGACCAGCTTATAATAAGCCTAAAACAAGGTAGACGTGTGTATATGAAAATAATATCGAAATACCCTTACACATTATATATGTATTACTAAAGCGTAAGATAGTAAAAAACTCATATAAAATGAAACCAATCTATACCTACATATACCACAATATAAATGTAAACAACCTTATCTATCGTCACCGCAGACTCTTGACCATCTTCCCCACCTTATCCATCGAATAAAGGAACCCTTTCCTAAATCCGGCCGTTGTAGCATTCTTTAAAGTCTGTCGTATCGCTGATCGTGCCACAATTTGCGACGTCACATAAGCAGCATGTTCACATACATCATGTCGATGAGCTATGGAAAAGACCATTTCCTCCAGATCCCGCCGACGAGGATCTCTTCCCGCATAATAATGTGCTGACAGTTTTTTAAGAACATTAAATGGCAACAGCTGAAGCCGATGGTAGATGGCCGGAGTACTTAAATCATGTTCGAAGCCTTCTTTTTTACATTGTACCCGAGGATCGGCTTGAAGAAGAGGAAGATAGATCTCACAGAATTCTTCGAATGCACCATCTACTAGCTTGTTAATCTAAAGTAACATATTTTAGATTTATTCACAAAAAATAGTGTTAATTCCTTCAGATCCGTAAACAAAAAACGTACCTAAACTAAAAAAAAATTAAAAAACTCAGACCTACCTTACTTCGATCTTCGCCAAACTTCATTCTAAAGTCTCCATTATAACTTATGGCAGTTATCGTCCTCAACAATTCTGTTAATGTAAATGATTCATCAAGTTGCAGCAGAGCTATTTGAAGTGCCGACCTTCTATTCTCATCTAAAGCTTTTTGTAAACTCTTCAGTGGAGATATTACATCTAATACGGGCTTATGAAGACGACCCGCAGCATATAACCAACGCCATTCTAACAAGTCTTCTTTTAAGTCCTAAAACAATATACATTAGCCTTTGTTTTGCTATGAAACATTTAAAATATAAGATTGATGTTCTACAAGAAGCTAAAGTATTCGTTCCCATACCTAAAAACTTAAAAATCAAACAAAAACACTTACTTCTGTATCAATCACGCCGTATTTTATCATTCGCCCACAAGATTTAACCCTGGTATTGTAAAACAACCTCGCGGCAAAGTAACGTTGATAAGAACACAATTTACTGGCTCCCAAAAAACCGATAGAACTATAATGAGGCCGATTCCTGTCAAGATTCAGCTCGTGAAAGTGTTGTGTGTCTTTGGTAACTATAATAAAGTCAACCATCTTGTCCTCCTTCTTCTCATCTTGCTGTTGAATAGCTCCAGACCCGTAAGCAAATGCATATTCAACAAATTCAAGTGGCAAACATTCTATCAACTCTAATAATTCATCCGCTAAAAAATATTCTTTTATCAAATCGTAGTAGAAGATACTTTCTTTTATAATATTACCTAAAACAACCAAATCTAAAAAAAGTTAACTTACGATCTACTTGCCGTCGTTCTGCCATAATTAACAAGGATGTTACAGACTTTTTAGCCACTTACGTTATCCATATACCCCAAAAGATTAGCGAGAACTTTAAATTTTTTTTGGAAAAATAAAATGAGGATTTTTTTTGAGTTGCGCCCTCTTTTTTGCAGACTGCAATATTTTTATACGCTGCAAAATACAAAGCCTTTAAAAGACACCTATAAATTTGCATGGCTTGGCTTCTCACATTTTTTGGAATCAACCTGAATCAAAAAATTCCAGTTTCAAAATTTTTTTCTTGCTGGCTGGTTCGTTTTATCACGTACAACTGATTTTGGTTGTCATTTTATTTACAGTTTGGTCATGTCTTCCAGTGAAAACCCGTAAGTTTGTAACAGTGTATTTGAAGGTATTGTGATAGAGAAGACCGTCAGAAAACTAAGCAAAGAACCTGTAGTCAAGCCTAGCATAAAGTTGAATACGAAACCAGAAGAAAGAAAGAAGAGCCACAAATTTAGGATCAAGTACAGCCATAAAAGTCTGACCTGTCCAATTTTACGTAACATTTTTACAGAATGAGGAAAAACCAGAGTCGCCAAGCAATTGACCGATCTACTGAAATTTTTTTAAAGTTTATCAAGTTTTTATAAATTTGTCGTACAGTTTTTTAAATCTGATGTTTTTTTGGTTTGTATAATCAATATCAAATAGGAATCAAATTTATTTTTCGAGATTTAATTTGCTATTGTAACACCTGTTTTCCATGTATATTATTATAGGCGTTGATCTCGATTCTGCTGTTTTCCGCGTCTTGTCTTGGTTTTGCTGCTGACGTTTAGGTAATAAGAGTGGATGAAGTAACAAATAAGATGTTGATGAGTGCAGTGTAACTCATTATAAATAATCTAGTATCCTGGTGGGGTTCTTGGTTCGGGGCAATGGTCGCATGGTCCTTCTGGTCCCTTCTCTCCTGGTGCTCCGCTTGGGCCGGGTGGACCAGGATTTCCTGGTGCTCCTGGACCGCCTGGTTGTCCTGGTTCTCCCATACCGCCTTCTGGGCCTGGTACTCCATCTGGTCCTGTGTTTCCTTTGGCTCCAACTGGTCCCTGTGGTCCCGGCTCTCCGGCTGGTCCAGCTGGACCGTTGACTTGAGTGACGCGGCCTGGTGCTCCTTGAGTCCCGGGTGGACCTGGAGGTCCAAGTGGGCCTGGCAATCCTTGAGGTCCTGGCAGTCCCATTTCTCCCTTTTTGCCATCTGGGGCTTTGTCTCCTGGCTTGCCTACAACAATATCATTGTTAAAATATGATTGTAATTTTGAAAATTTTTGTGTGCTTTTCAGATACAACATAAAGATCTTCGTTTTGAAATTTTAAAGTATTACCTTTGGGTCCATTAGGTCCCTTGGGACCGTTAGGTCCGCATGGTCCTGGTGGTCCGGGTGGGCAAATGATACATGGTTCTTTTGGTGGCAAGGCACTTGACAAAATTTGACCTTCCTTTCCGCTAGCACCATCAGCACCAGGAGTACCATCCGAGCCTGGAGCACCATCATCTCCAGCGTCTCCTGGTGGTCCAGGTGGTCCTTGTTGACAGTTACAGCATCCAGCTGGTTCAGCCGCCACAACTGGAGATCCATAGCCTCCAGCTTGTGATGCTCCATATCCGGACGAAGCTGGTGTAGCTCCGTAGCCGCTTTGACGCTTCACGCGGTGTTGGTGCACTTGGAGCTGATGCATCTCCACCCACATGTCACGGGCGCGGGTCTTACAGAACTCGGTTTCTAGGTCGATGTGGGACTGGAAGCGTTGTACGTAGGTGTACATGATAGGTAGGGTGACAATCGAGGCGATTACTGCGAGAGTTGAGACTACCGTAGCTACGAAGGCTACACGCCTCATCTGACGTTGGTCTTCACTTTCGTATTTACACTCCATGGCCTAAAAGATAAATTTATACTTCGGATAGTGCAAGGGTAACAACCTAATTTAAGCAGTACGACAACCTAATTCAACAAGTATAATAGGTTTTCTTAATGAAGCCCTCAAGCTCTACTAACACAAAAACAGTATAATCCTATGATAACATCAACTAAAACCGATGTTAATCGACTTACCGTCAGTTGTCGACTAAAACGGAGAGTGAAAATGACAAAAAACACAACAAATCCAGCCGTTTTATTATCTGATCCGCCCCGATTTCGGCGCGATTTCACTTTTAAACGGCTGATAATCAGGGCAGGATTGTTTCTGTTCCGGATGCCGATTACCTTGGGAATCTAAACAACTGGGAGTTTAGGTATGGAAGATGATTTCACATTAAGTCTTGAAGTTGTTTTACATCGACAAATGTTTTTCATGTTGTTAGTGATTGTACTATCAGTTAAATAGCCTAAAATTCGTATTTTACACTTAAAATGTCAAAGTTTAGATTGGTTTTGTTAACCGAGAAATAACTTGTCGAACACGACGATTAACATTCCTTTCGAACTTGTTTTTCACTTTCTTATCAGTAAAACGAAATGCCGAAACAGGATTCTGGAGTTTTGTAAAAATACAAAAACAACTACTGGTTTATGTTTGACTTGATAATGTTTTGGGAGAGATGTGAATTAATAAAATTGAGCTATATCTTCATCAAGTTGAGTTATAGATTATTTAATTGGTTTTACTTTAATTAAAAAGGCCTTACCGACGTTAATATTATTTAAAATATCGTTTGTAATAGCTTTTTCCAATATAGAAGGTCTAAAACAACAAAAAAAACAAACCACTATATCAATGTGAAGATCATTTATACAATTCAAATAACAAACCAGCAATTTAAAAAACCTTAAAATTCAAAAAATTTGAAAACTATCCAAAAGTGGGTATAAGTTAAACAATCATTCTGCCAAATGGTCGCCTGGTGCACCACCCATCACGTGGTGCACATCTCTGCCCCATCTGAAAGACATTCCTCCAATGTCAATGCCATCAAATCCCCAGCCGCCTCCACCGCCGCCACGGAACGGCTGTGGATTACCCCAGCCTTGGTTGAATTGGGATTGAGTACGGGTTGGAATGGCACCACCACTACGACAGATCGAGCGGAGTTCTTGGCCGTTTAGACAGGTTTGGCAGGATGCGCGACAGTTCTCCTTCATCCATGGGTTCTTGTTACACTCACCGGCTCGGGCCCAGCCGGAACACTTGGTGTTGTAGTCGGAACAGGCTGGAATGGGGTTGGTTAAGATAACAGGACTATAGAAGTTCAAAAATATTAAAATAATGTTGCTTTGAAACGTGAAACAAAAAAATCCCAAAAACTAAATACAATAACAAAAACACCTATCTTTAAACCCAGAAACCGCCTTAAAATACTCACTTCCATACTGATAATCCTGTGGAATACATTGTCCACAGCTAACTTTACAATTACATGCCATCCAAGTAGCATTCGTCCTACATTGCCCATCCATAGCCCAGACAGAACAACAGATATTCTCATTGAAACAGCCAGGAGACTTGCATTTCGAAGCCCATCCTGTAGTTGGAGCTGGTCTAGCCGGCTGTGTCGCCTGTCCACCGCCACAAACACTGGCTTTTGATGTAGAGCATCGTGCACACGACTTGCGACAGTTCTCGTACATCCAGTTCTTGTTCTTGGAGCACTCGCCTTGTCTCGACCAGGTGACACAGTTGGGGTGATGGTCCGAGCATTCCACTGCCAAACTGTACTTGGGCCTGCAGGTACCACACGATGCTTTGCACCATGAACTCATGTAGCCAGGGTTCTTAGTACATTCTCCTTGACCTTGCCAGACTGAACAGCATTCGTTCTCGTTGAAGCAGGTTTCTTGAATTTGAGGTGGTACAATTGGTGTAATTACTGGTGCTTGCGTGGTGGCTGGTGTTGGGGTGGTCTGGACGGTTTGGACACAAACCCCGCCTCGGCAGGCTCCATTGTAGCAGGGTTGGTCGGCTGGAAGATTTTAAAATTTTGCGTTTATTATTAGTATGGTCAAAAAGTGTTTTAAAAAGTAAATGTTAAGATCAAGAAGTAGATAGAAAAATCAACTTTTGTTTAAAAAATGATAAACAAATCAACTTTGCGTCATTTTTAAACAAGTTTCCTCAATTTCACTCTAATTAAGCCTCATTTTCGCAAAGTTTACCATTCTGAAACCCCAACATACCTTCATTAAGGCCAGCACAAGATCCACCTGTTTTGACTTTAGCAGCGCATCTTGGCTGTCCGCCACTTCTCATACAGAACAAGTACTTGGATCCTCCACAAGATGGACAAGTTGGTCTAGGAGCATACTCGTACATAAAGTCAGTGTAGCGATTGGAAAGACCATCACGGTTGTACCATGGAGTAAATGGAGCCATCGAAGCACCGTTGAAATGTTGAGGAGCTGAACAAGCTTGCATATCTACTGGGTAGTCGGATTCACGTTGGGCGCGGGTCTGGAATAAAATTTTTAAAAAACGCTCTTTTAAACAAAAATCATCTTATTTACCTCCCCTAGACAATAATAATTCTCACAACGTTGTGCATGAAAATACCATAACCACTATATTACACTACCCACCTGCCGGCTCTGTCTCCACATTTCCCAGATCAAATCGACGAAAGAATGGTGCATAAAGAAGATGGGATCATTGGAAGATGTAGATTGATCCAACATGTCACCACCAACGTAGATGTGCACATTACCGTGAGTATATTCAAGCCAGTTCCAGTCAGCTCGAATTGGGCATCCTTGACGTGGAGCCGAATAAGCCATTACATTCTCAACTTGAGTTTGAGCCATGACATAGGCAATCTCGGTCTCACGGAACAAAGATCCTTGAGCTCCAACAGCACGACGGGCGCTTGCTCTGCCCTGAAATTGATATTGTAGTAGATTATGAGTACTTTAATCTGTTTTAGATATATTCTGAGCTAGAAGATGAAAAGTTATATATATTCGATTTTTTATTGACTTTATAGTTAACTTACTCATATTTAATCACTTTTTAATTATCTTTAATATAAACTTACATCCATTGTTCTCCAAGGAGCAAAAGGTCCCCCAACCACGTTACCTCCAGAATCCATCGTTCCAGCAAAGTCATTTGTCCACAAAATTGAATCTTGGGGTCGTGGAAGGTTGTTATCCAACACAGAATCCCAATAAGGCAGTGCTACTGATGGATCTACAGCTCTCAATGCCAATTCGTATCTCTTTATGAACTCTCTGTGCCAGGACAAAAAGGCTGGGCCAGAATGAGCGGCTCCAGAAGTGGCAAAGTCCGAGTGAACCTTACTGATTCTGTCGTAGGCTCCATTGTTCTTGATCGTTCTGACCGCAGCGTGATATCTTCGTCGTTCATCGTCGGTTAGAGCACGGTATTCTTTTCGCAGAGCTTTGCGAAGAGGCTGGCCGTTGCGGAGGGTGCAGGAGTTACCACTGCCGGAGCCTAAAACAAGTTAAAACTAAAAAATTTTTAAACTTAAATTTAAAAATGTTATTAAAAGTTGATTTTTAAATACGAATACTGTGAACTACGCCAATAATTTACAGATAAAATGACCAAAAAAGAAGTTTTGTGTCAACTGTTTCCCTTTCTTTAGTCAAGTGTTTCACATAAAGCTTGCTGTTACAAAGTAGCTAATAAAATCAAGTAAAAAATTTTAATTGTAGTTAATAGCTGTAAAAATTTAGAATGTTTGCTTTTGTTAAATTTGGTAAACCATACCTCCCAAGAAACTGCAAGCACATGCAATGTCAGTACATTGCTCAAGAGTTGTTGGCTGTGTAGGCAAATCGAAGCCTTGTGTAGCCATACTCGGGTCAATTCCGGGTGGCAATGCCACTTTAGACGTTGGGTTTTTAGCTGCTGGAGTTGCCTGCAAAACAAAAATTTTGAAAATTAAAAATCCCAATTAACTTTATTATCAATTATTTTTAAAGCTTGGCCATTTTAAAGGCCTAATAAGCTATATGTTTAGACTTCTTCACAACGCTATAAAGTATTTTGATTTTTTTTAAATTAAATTTATTAAAATAAGCCCAAAAATATAAAAATACTGCCTTACCCTAGCATTTTTGTCCCATCTTGTCAATTGTTCGCAGATAATCTTCAGCGATGGAGTTGGGGCTTCAGCACAGTTCAGCTGACCCGTAGTGTAGGTTATAGGCAGCAGCAGTGCTATTAATATCCATGTTTGAGAAGTCATATCTACAATTTTTGAACTTAGATTTTGATTTTGTAAAATACGGTCTTGAAAGTCTGTTCACAAATTGTTTCGTTAATCATACTGCGGAAAAAAATGGTAAATAAGAGCGTGTCTTGTCGGGAGGGCAATTTCGAGCCAAAAAACCATTTTTTGGTAAAAAAAATTTTTTAAAATAAAAAAAAAATTGAAAGCAGCAGAAGACCTAGAAAACCAGGTACAACTATATATTATAAGAAGGTAAGAATCTCCGCTCCCCCTCCCCCCCCTTTCCCAACTGTAAATAAAAAAAACAAAATTTCCACTCCTTGATGATGACTATAACAGAACCTTCCTTTCTATACCTAACAAAAATTTTTTTTTGAATGTTTTTAAAATTACGACGATTAGTGAGCACAGAATTTTTTGAACAACCTCAAAAAACATAACTACAATATGTAACTACTCAAACTCAATCAAAGTAGTTGAGAAGTAATTACAAAAAGTGAGAATTATGTTTTTGAGTCATGAAAATTCAGCGAACGTACGATGAAGATTCTAAGGGTTGCTGCGTAGGAAGTAACGAGAATTGTAAATATTACACTGACACTTTTTATTGGTCTGTTTTAGCGGTTTAGGTTAAAGGGAAAGAAGACGAACGATCAAAACATCTTGTTGTAGTAACTTTCAACGTTGGAAACGGTTTGTGGAACTGTTTTTTGTTGATATTGTTATCAACTGCACGATTGAGACGTTATATCACACAAAAAAAATTTCCAAAAAAAATTTTAAATTTTGTCGAAAAATCTAAAAAAAATATGTCAAATTATGACCTAAAATACGGTGTAAAACCATCTTTTTGTCAAAATCATCTTATTTTAAAATTCACAAGCTCTTTGCACTTTTTTAAAAAATCCTTTTCTACGATACCCCAACAGACCTACAGTAACCCAACACAACTACAGTAACCCAGTGTAAAAACCCATAGTAAAGTAACAAACAAAAAACGTCTTCCCAACTGTTTACCGGTAAATACACTGAAAATAGTTTTATAATTCGAAATAATTATAGAGACCGTGTTCAAGGTCAGTCAACGTTTTGACAAAATTAAAAAGTAAAGACTTGAATATAAGAACAAAAAACACGTCTTCTGAAGACCTTGTTTCAAATTGATTCTATTACATGTTCTGCACGTTTGATCGTCGTTTTTTGAAACACAAACGTTCATTTTTGAGGTAAAGGTTCAGGAGTTCAAAGAAAGTTAGGTACAGTAAAGACTAGAAAAAAAAGTTACAGTAAGAAGTTGACGTCTCGATCATATTGGTATATTAATTTATCTAGAGCTCTTCTTTTTTTATAATTTCGGCTAGAGTTGACCATTTTTAAAGTTTATTAGGTATCAACAGTGTGATCAGAAAGCACTAATTAAAAAATTTACATAGCCTTCCATTAACAAGAGAGTTGCACAAAATATCCCTCGGGTTTCAGAACAATACCAATATAGGGTGAAAGAGCAAAACAAGTTTACAGTTTGCACGAGGGATATCTGGTGCAACTCCCTGCTGAGCATTTTAAAATTTTACTTGGTATTATCAGTGCCGAGGGATCAAAAAGTTTTAAAAATTAATATAACCTACCATTAAATCCAAAAATAAAAAAAACGGAGTAAAAATGAAAGTTTCAATAGATTACGCAAGCATATGAAAACTTTTTTTGATCGTGAATTTCGGGAAGTAAAAAAAGACAGTAACTAATTAAAAACTAGACGAAAAGGAAAACAACAAGCAACAATCAGGAGTTCATGTCATTATTTGTCGTCAATACGTTATTTACAAAACTTTTAATTTAGAGATTTTGTGAAAAACCGTGACAACTGTGGCCAAACCTAAAAAGGTACTAGACGAGGTACTATACTATGCAAGTGAAACAAAAGACATTAATAATAATGATAATAGAAAGTTAACCTATAAGAATTAAAAATGTAACGTTATGTAAGTCAAAACCCAAACTCCTAGAACATTTTTACAATATTTATGCGTTTACAACATAAAACAACACTAGTTAGTGCACTATAACATACAATACTATCCATTAGACAAAGAACATTAGAAAAAGCATAAGTAATACCCGTGAGATTAAGAAAAAACCGGTTGTTAGAGAATGATAAAAGACTAGAAAATTTTATACAAAATAAAACTAATAACATAAGAGTTAGTCATCTTTGTCCATAAGTTCACCATGACCAAAAAAGACAAAATATTAAGAATTATTATTAGAGGATGATGGTAGTGATACCATCATCGCCTTGATATTTTTAACTGATTCGGCCTTAAGATCCCAAGTATAGAACGTCTTCTGGTCGAAACTGTGTTCTTCGAAAATACTAGAGAATCGTCTTTGATACCGGCAAACTTTTCTCGTGCTAGTTGAAGACATTCGGCCTAAATTATCCATAAATTAATTTATTGTTGAATATTTGTTCTAAACTCATTTTAAATAGTTTTACTGATACTTTTTTACAAAGTTATAAAAATATAAATTCAATCGATTTAAGCAAAACAATTCTACAAAGTTATAAATTAGGTACCACTTACAGCTGCTAATGTGTTGTTATGAAGAGCTGCCACAACGTGTGGATGACCGCCTAGATCTGCTAAAACTTGAGCATTTATTCCCAGTAGTCTAAAAAACGTTTTTTCATTAAAATTTCAAGTTAGCTCTTTCGTATTTAAAAAAATTACCTAAATATCACAAACGAACATGAATAACACTACATACGTTAAAAAGTCTAAAGTCAAGCTGAAACTCACGTTGTCCTGTTTAAATCAACGCCAGCAGCCAACAGCCGTTTCACCACTTGAAGATGCCCGTACCGTGATGCTATTAAAAATGGTGTAAAGCCCAAAGAATCCACAATATCTGGCTTAGCTCCTTGTGTTAACAAAATATTTACCTAAAATCAAAATAAACAAACCAAAAATTATCCTACCATTCCTACAGATCCTTCTCTAGCGACATAATGCAACGCTGTTGCTCCCATCTCATCGACAAAGTTAACGTTAAACCCAGAACTCAAAATGTTCATCACCCACACCTGATCTGAAGATCTTATGGCTTCTTTCAGCTGCTCAAACCTGTCCGTCGCTGCTAAAACATCATCCACAGATTGCATTTGACTTGTTTATTAACCTGAAAATCGGTATAACGAGTTTGAACGACTTTTAAAACAGTTTTTAAACAAATTGATATTGTTTTAGGCAACAAACGGTTGTTGGGAAATGAGACGATTAAATTCGGCCCAAAATTAGATTTTTTACAAATGTAAACAGCAATATAAACCAAGTATACAATAACTTATAATTTTTTTAATTAAAAAAGTTAATTTTCAAATTGTGTTATCTGAACCAAAATTTGCAAAATATTTGGCCGGACTTCATGCATTGAGAAAAACGTGACTCAAAAGCAATTTTTGCGCCAAGTTTACCATTGCAAGCAACTTTATTGCGCGTGATTGCGCCTTTGTCCGTATTTTACATTATCTTTGTCGTTATATGTTATGTAAGACATACTTAACACTTTTTCGTTAATATTATGATAGGATTACCCTTTTCTTGTTTTGGTCTTTCAAGTAAATCAAATTTTTACAGTTTCCAACAGAGAAATGACTCAAACTTTAAAGTTTTTCGATCGTTTCAAAGTAAATTCTTGTTTCTTCGGCCGCTGGTGAGTGACATGTTAGCCAACTTTACTGTAACTTTAAGTTTTTTTTAAATTTTAAACGTTTTAAATTTGTTTTTTGAATTGAATTTTTCAATATTAGCTTGAAAATAGAAATTTAGGTATAATGTAAAATTATTTTAAATTTTGATGAGCTATTCTTTATCTTTTTACATTAACAATTAAAATTTTTTAAATCTTGATGTCTAGTAAAGTTCTGTGAGTTCAAAAAAGATATAGCATAAGTTATTTGTAAATTGAAGGGTCACGAGTGACTTCAGGTACCTCCTCATCTCGATTTAATGGCTTCATTTCACTCGCCTTCTTTTTCACTTTTATATAATTGGTTTGTAACCTATGGTTTTCAGCTTACTTTTAAAAGCCTTTGGGGGTTATAAAATACAAAATTGTATTTTATTTGATCTGTTAATGTTATAGTATACCAAAAAGTGAAAGCAGTGTAATATTTGTAAAATACGTGTATTTGCCGGTTGCAGTGTTTAGATTATGTTAAAAACTACGTTTATACATTAAGATTTAAACGATGCATCGCGATGTAATTTGAAGTATTTATAGGTATAAACAAATTTTTAAGACCTATTTGTTATATGTTGGATCTAACTTTTATGGCCTTCATCTAACACCAACAACAAAATTGAGCTATATTACCTTCAAAGGCATCCTTTACTTCAAATTTCGAAAACTATTTAAAGATTCATTCTCTGTAAATAGTGGTAGTAGTAAAGGTAGACATCACTTCACTTGCCTGTGGTTTGTTTTTTGTGTTTATTTGCTAAAGATGGCGCTTTTTGGCGGGGCGAAAGTTGTGACCTTGTAATTCCGATGGAACTGTTATTTTGAAAACATTTTACACTTTGGGAAACCGCTGAATAGTACATTTTTATACTTTTCCACTTTACTTTATGGTTTCGGCGCTTTTCAAAGTTAAAACTGGGAAATAACGCTTATTACTCGTTTATTAGTAATGGTGTGTAAAGTTGATGCTAGGTATTTGGTCAAAAAGTTTCTGGAAAAATGAAGTGAGGGGAATAAGTCTGGTTAGGAATGGCATTATATGGAGTTTTTGACCGCTGCTTACTCGTTTAGTAGTAATATAGTGTAACTTTGATGATGCTAGTAATTTGGTCAAGGAGTTTGATGAAAAGTCGAAACTGATTATTTTTGATTAGAAATGGCATTCTAATGAGTTTTTGACCCCTTTAATAATTTTGAAAAACAAGTTTTGAAAATTTTTATTTTTTATTTATAGAAAAGAGTTATATTGAACTTTTAATAAGAAAGATAGGCATAAATAAGCTGTCACTATCATAGAAAACTCAAAATTTGTAAAATCTTTGAAAGCTTTTTTAAAATTTTCAAAAAATTGGAGTTAAAAAATTAATTTGGATAATTTGTTTACAGTCACCAACAGTAAATAAACTCTAATGACAAACGGTTTACAATAAGCGAATCGTTTGATTGTTCAATTCCTCTGTTATTTTTTGCCCGAGGGACCGCGCAGTAATGATTTTTTGATGAATTTTCCAGTTTTCCACCTTCTACCGGTTCCAAATAACAATCATTATCAGGTTTATTGCAATGTGATCGCACAACGTTTTTTTGCGGTTATTGGACTACCATTCGGTCTGTAATTATTCCATACAGGGCTCTGGGTGATTCAGCTGGTTAGAGTATAAAGTCAGCTATTTGAAGCAGACGTTTAGCTGATTCAGCTATTTGAGACGGATATATACTGATTAGCATGGCTAAAGGTTAATAATGTTGAAAATTGACGTCATGGATAATATAGCAACTTTTGATTGTTAGTAACAAGAAGTTTTTTAAAGGTATAGGACTGTTTTTCTCAGCAACTTTAGCACAGGCTAGTGCAATAACCAGCAAAATCAATTTTTCGTGGTGGGATTAAAATAACCGCCGGATTTTATTGAATTTCACAATTTTAATCGAATGTTGTTTTTAGAAAGGGCAAAAACAGCTTGAAGTGCTTGTAAACATTGAAGATGGCTTTTATTTTTACCTTGAAACTTTAATTTTTTGATGTTTTTTATTTGCGATCTTGTTTTAGTTTGATTTTTTGTGTTTTTTTTGCGTTTATTCGTGACTTTTTTCTATATAGATAGCTGTTTCATCAACTTTTTGGTATTCTAATAATACATTTTCAGGTATGACCTCAATAAAACACCTAGTACTGCTGTTACTCGCAGTATGGTCAGTAAATTCCGTCAAACGAGATGTTGAAGATGTAGATTTGGATCTTCTGGGAGGAAGTGCAAAGTCTGGCATTCGTTTCCGAGTGAATCCATCTGGCTTCAAATACGCAAATGAGCTATTGGCTCCTTTATTGAGTCAACAGATCAGAAACATCAGGATCCCAAAGGTTGAGCAATGCATTGAGGAGGTGAGGTTATGGTTAATATCTTTTTGTTACCTATTTGTTATATGTTGAAGATTTATAAGGCATAAAACCCTTTCATTGAGTAAAAAACTGTGTTCATATAGATGGTAAAATAGCTTGTGAAATGAGTAGTTATTCTAGTGTTTTAAGTGATTTGAAGCTAAACATATTGTAGTTGTTTTTGAAGTTTAAAATAAGGTGGTCTATATTGTTGATTTTTAGGTGGATGGATGTATAAAGGTTGAGAAGATTTTGGTATCACGTTATGAATGTCCAGATGTGATCAACTTGAGGCCACAAAGCCCAAATGAAGTGATTCTGGAGATAAAGAACTTAAATTTGGGGTAAGTATTATATATAATGGTTATTTCTCTTTAGTTTTTGTAGTATTTAATACCGTTTTGTAAATATATAAATGACACTGAGTTAAATCTTAACATTTTGATCTATATTTGTGTATTTCAGACTTACAGGCGACTTGGCAGGCTCTGTGAACACCAGTGGAACCCCCATCCCAGTTGTTGGTCAAGCTAACTGTAATGCTCATGGGGTACGTATGAAAGAGGGTTAGGTTTTATACTAAAACGTTTATGAATGGTACGAAGATGGTTATTTGAATATAGTAAAAGAACGAATGTAAAAATTGTAAAATAGGGTTAGATTTTACAAAATGTTCTATCAGAACATAACTCTATGTTTAGATCGCCATTCTTGTTGGCCTAACCTTGACCAGGAGTAACAAGAAAGAGCACATGTTGAAGATCACTCAATGTCACGCTTCAGTCGAGTCTGTAGATGTCTTCGTAGAGAACGGTGGTCTTCTAGGTGACACAGCCAACAAAGAAGAATTCAAATCTAAGATTTCATCTCAACTAAAGACCTTGGCTCCGAAGAAGTTGTGTGATTTGTTGCCACAACTGATTGACAAAGACATTAACAAGAACCTAAGACAACTGCCTAGCTCTGTCAGCATTTCCGAGATTATCAAGATGTTCAAGGATATTGTCTTACCTTTGTTGAGATCCAAATTGGAATGCCCTGAATCTTGCGCCGCTGGAAAGACGAAGAGAGACGCGGAGGAGGAAAAGAAGTGCGAGGAATGTGGGAAGATCAGCGAGACAGTCGAGATGGCCAAGAGCATTGGCAAGTCATTGGACTTGGTAAGGGCTTTGGAGGGTTGAATATAGATATAAAGAACAGCATTGATGATATTTTGCTAGGGAATGGTTTTTTGGTACCTAAAAACTGTAAAAATTGATAAAGAGATCATCAGAAACCTTACTTTTTCAGAAAAAGCTCAACGATATCAACTTTGATTACTCAATCGTCTACACCCGGGCCTCATCTCAAGATCTGAACATCAATCTGAAGGGTGAATTTTCTCCTCCAGATAGAGTGACACCCTTCAGACCATTTGCCACCAAATTTCCGGCTGCTTTGGCTCCAGTGAAAAGAAGAATGGCCGAGACCATCTTGACTGACTTCACCTTGAACTCGTTGTTCTATTGGCTTCATACTGTCAAGTTCTTGAACATCACACTTGACAGCTCTACTCCAACTGTCGGAGAGATACTGAAGACGACTTGTGGAGAAGATGATGACAACAGCGAGTTTCCTAGTGTTGAGGTGGGGTTTGATGTTGTTGTAAAGGGTTTTGATGGTTTCTAAAGTGTTTTTAAATGGGTTTGGATATTTTTTTGAGTTTCCTATATTGTTTAAGGGGTTATGGTATTATTTTAGGTGTTTTTTGATATTGTTTTGGTTTTTTAGTAGCTTCAAGGGTTTAAACACGTAATTTTGCTTAAAACCATTTGAATTTTGATCAAAAATTGTGCTTTTATATATTTTTCGATTTAGAAAATGTTAAAGTTTCTAAAATATGGACATTTATATTGCACAAAGCTAAAACCTTGACCTAAACATTGTTTTAGGTTGATGAAGAAGTGCCAGTGATCTTCAGAGTCCGCCGATCTCTAGACACTCTCGAACGCTTCACAAGAGACGCTGATGAAAAAGAAAGCAAGAGTGGAGGTGGTCTGGCTGACTTGGGCATCTGTGTAGGAGATATTCTGCCAGCTATCAGAGAGAAGCATCCAAATGAGAATCTGACGATTACCGTGCATTCTACTAAAGCTCCAGCTGTTATATTCAGCGAAAAAGATGGTGGAGCTGCGATTGGGAGGTTGAATGCTGAAGCTACGGTGTTTATTTCTACTGGCGAAAAGGTTGGCACTATTGCTATTGATTTTGAGGTTGAGGTCAATGTTGTCACTAATGGTAAGGACGATATTATTGATGTTTTTGGGCTAATTTAGTGTTGAAGCTGAAGATTTTTAAGGTTTTGTTAAATTAAGACGTGGTCCATGAGGTTTTAATAGACAATATGCAAGCTGTTTTAAATTATTTTATATGTTTTTAAAAGTTTTAGTGTTTTTTATTGTAAAAACTGACGAAATCTTATGTTTCATGATATTACACTTGGTATGAAGTATGATTTTTGATTTAATGTTTGTGTTTTTAGATGGTAATTTGACTGGAGGCGCGAATGTAACACGATTATTGCTCAAGGACGTTGATCAAACGTTGGGCTTGCCTCAAGATGCGTTAGACTCACTGTCGCAGCTGGCTATTGACTTCAGTAACAAGGTGGGTATTGTAATGTCAAATGTTTAAAAAATTCAATTTTTTATTAAAATTTTGGTTTTGAAAAAAAGGAAGTTTGGGTTCTTATTTAAGGTAGGGTAGGGCAAAAAAATATTTTTGATAGGGGTAGATTTTGAAAATTTTTACTTTTAGAAATTTTATTTTTAAAAATAATTCATGTTTTGAAAATTGAGCTAATAAAGTCAAATTTTTAAGGGTATGAACGATGCTCTGTCTAAAGGAGTCAGTGTTCACTTGCCAGCCGCAGTAACCGGCCTACCAGTATCATTGTTGAAACCCGACATTACCTTCATCGATCACGGTCTTCACATCTCTGGCGATGTCGAGATTGACGCCAAAACTTTGGGCGAAATTGTTGGCAAAAAAGGAATCAAAGCTGACAAATGTGGAGTAACAAGCAACTAGGTATCAGAATATGCTTGAGAGGTACTCGTGTCTTTATACTGTCTTAGTACTCTTCGTTGTACAGTACTGTCAGCCCCGGGCGGGAGATTGAGGTTTGAGGGAGGGAAGTCTGATCTTTACAGGAAGCTACCTTCCTCTTCGTTAGCCTACTCTCCCTCTTTCTTCTTTTAGCCATCGGCCTTGAAGACTGTCAAAACACTGTAACTTACTTTACTACTAACTTTTTTGTAGCTTCACGTACCTTAGTACTCGATTTTGAGTATCATGTACTAACGTTTATGATAGTACTCAATTCATGTTGCCATTTTCAAATTTTAACTGATCTATACTCATGTTTAGTGGTTGTAGATAACATTTTTACTGTTATCATGATGTGTTAACTAGTTTTGTAGCACAACTTTTCATGTCTAACATATTTTAACAACGTTTTACTTTTCATTGTTGTAAAACTACTTACAATATACAGTTGCCACTGTTGTTATACTTACATATCTTACAAACAGAGCCAAATAAATATATTATACTTCAAAGGTTTACTATGTTATATTAATTTGTATATTTAGTTTATTCTGTGGATATTTGTTAAACATTTAAATTTTAAATCAGATATTTTGATGTTGACTGCCATTTGAGGAAAAATACTATTTTAAGAAGGCTGTTGCACTGTTATGTCATAACAACACGGTTTATGAACATTGGTTTAATGACATTATGTTAGAATTAATTATATTTTGGATTAACAATTTTGTGTTTAGGTAATCTTACAAATGAAAATATGCTTTACAGATGTACGTATTTACATAGACAAGATGTTTTTACACTATATGGCTTGTTTTTAATTTACAGAGTAAGTTTACATTACGACAACGTATAGGTTTATCAACATTTACGTGGATAATATCAAAAGTATTTCATGTTAGGTCGTTCAAATAATTCATAGCCTCAGTTTAAAGCAAATTTTTGGGGTGAGAGGGCACAGAATTATTTGAACAACATATTAAAGCTTTGTTTTTTTTTATTTTGACATTAGAGTATGTGTTAAAAGTGGTTTTTAACACTTATTCAGAAATACAGTAGCTCTACCATAACAAAAAAAATTGTTTTTGATCTGTAATTGAACATGTTACTCTATGTTATAGCCTATTATACATAGTTACATAAACAAGAAGTGTATTTTTGTGGTATAATCTTTTAATTCGCAGTATAACAAGTTCAAAGTGACGTTGTCGGCTGTTGTTGTTGGTTAGGTATTTGAAAGTTCGACTAATGCGCTGTTTTACAATTTTTTGCGAGGGAAAAGGGCTTAAAGTTTGTCATCACGTAGTCTATGTTTATATTTATAAGTTCACGAGAAAAAGTGCTTGATTTGTATTGTTTTGTATACAAGCAAAATTAGCCACATACAGTCAAACTTCTTTAGTGTGACACTTAAAAGACTAGTCTAAATCTTTTTTTATAAGCAGGGTGTCACATTGCACAGGTAACTACTTTTTGATAAAGTTCTATTACAAACGGCAGTCAAGAAGCTGCTATTATAAAGGGTGTGTAATATAATACTATGGAGAGTCATGCTAAAAAGGTTTTACTGTAATTTTTAGCTAACGGGAACTATAAATTTGACTATGTTTTTAAGACAAAAAAACTGTAAATTTCATTTTTTTAGAAATCAAGAGATAGAGATACGGATAAGAGGACTCAAGATTGAAAACTGGACCATAAATCAATGAATGTTGAGGTCGAAAAGGTAGGTTCTTTTGTCAAACATTGTAACACGACTAGGTAACACTTGGTTTTTTGTATTTTTAAGTTGACTAGACCTTTTAAAGTTGATTAGACCAGGAAGTAAGTAGTTAACAAATTTTCATGACAACAATCATTCTTGGCAAATGTTCCTTTTGGGTAGGGTAGGTAAAGTAATAGGTAGGATCAGTTAGTATTTTTCAATTTTTGAACTTTTTTCATAAACCATATTTTATTTTTTAAATAAGTCTTTCATTAGAGTGTAAAATACGTAGGTCTTCTCGAAGTAGACTTTTTTTAAATTTAGCAGATTATCCCTTCTCAATAAAATTCGTATCCCTCAAGATCACCACCTTCTGCTAACCCTACTCTGAATTAAATTTTCAGCTCATTAGCTCAATCATTACTTCTTATTCCCGTCTAATCAGCTGAAACCGTCTGCCTACAGCTGTTTTGTGATCTTTCCTTTGATGTTTCAGCCAATTCGTCGACTTCGCCCGACAACTCTTGTCCTTCAAAACAGATTCTAATCTCGTTTTAAAACAGTTTAAATATTATCATAACGGCTGTTAATGTATTACCTGTCTTGCGTTTCCAGTTTGTTTTCAACACGTTTGGACTGGGCTTCTGGACTTCTGATTTTGAGTTAGGGGAAGGTTTTTTGTGATGAGGGCAGGGTAGATTTCCAAAAAATAAGGGTTTATTTGTAAGGGTATGACTAGAGCTTGATAGAGGTAGATTTTAAAGATTAGTGACAGTTTTAAGGGCATCTTTGGAAGGGTAAAGCAATAAGTAAGGGCATCTTTTGAAGGGTAAAGCAAAATTTATAAGCTACGGTGGGAACAGGTTACGGTCGAGGGTAGGTGCATAAAAAAGGAGCTATTGCTAAGCAGAAAGATGAGCTGCTCTAGGGTTTGGGTGTGATACTACAAGGTTTCTTACAAGAAAGGTGCCTGACCCGTCATGCTCTGAAATGTAAATATAAGATCTTCAACAACGTATTGAGTTGCGCTTTCCAGTCAACTTTGAGAAAAGCGAGGTCAAAAAATTACTTTTTGAATTTCCCGCCAAGTTGGCATTGTGTTTCAAGCTTTTTACTTTGTCATTTTTAGACTTTTAATTATTTTCTTTTGATATGCTAGTAGAAAGTTTTTAATGGATCTAAATTTTTTAATTTTTAATTGTAGCTTATCTGGAAAGTTGAAAAAGTGCTTGAAACACAATGCCAAATTTGTCAAATTGGCGGTAAATTCAAATATTTAAATTTTAAAACTCAAAAACGAAGGCTAAAATTATTTATGGGTTCTATTGGTGATGTAAGAAATTCATATAAAGATTTTTAGTCGATTCTGAATGACGCAGGTTGGTGTTTTCGTTGAAAATTATAGTAATCATTTGACATGGTTAATATAATTTTTTACTAATAATTATTAACACTTTTTATAACAAAAAATTGCGTTTTATGGAACAAACTTTACTTTTTCAATTCCAATTTAAAAATAACCAACTCTTCAACTCGTAATTTCCTCAACCCCCCCCCCCCTCAAAGAAAAGAGTTTCATTAAAAGTTCCAAACTTTTTCGAAATTAGCCTAAATTTGACGTGCAAATTGTGGTGAAGATCACTGTTCCTGAACAGTATTCGAGTTCAAAAACATGGAAACAGATCTATTCTACTTTGTTTACAGAGTTTTTGTTGAGTCATGCGCGCGTTTTAACCGATTTTTGTAATCCTTTTTTGGAGGAATAATAACATTCGGCTAGCCAGAAGTTTGCGGGTTTTTTATTCAAATAACATTATTCAACGGAATGTTATATTCTTTTCAAATTTTTATAGTTTTTGGTCAAAAAATGGTTAGAAAAGGCGAAAAAATCAAGAAAAAAGGCGAAAAATAAGAGATTTTTCTAACTTTTCATCTATTCTGAAAAGTAAAGTATCCAATCCTTCAGAATCAGCTCAAAATCTTTATATGATTTCTTTACATCACCAATAGAACCCAAATAATTTTAGCTTTCGTTTTTTAGTTTTAAAGTTTAAATATTTGAAATTCCCGCCAATTTGGCATCTTTAACATTGTGTTTCAAGCACGTTCTTCGACTTTACAGATGAGCTACGCTTACAACTTTAAAAATATAGGTCCATTTAAGGGTTTTCTACTAGTGTATCAAAGAAAAACGGTTAATTTTAAAATTGATTATTCGAGTTTTACGTTAACTTTTCTTTTCAAACTAAAAATTTATTTTTACAGAATTTATTTAAAACTGCCCTTCATGTCAAACTGATAAGAGTTCTAAACCTACCGTAGCGCTATCTTCTTACTGTAAGTTTTAAATTTTTAAAATTTTTAAATACTTTGGTTTTATTTACCAAACTAAATTAGCATAAAAAGTTGATTTTTAACCTTCCGAAACGCTTTTCATGCCAAAGTTAATTTACTTTTAAAAAAGTTTTGGCAATTTTTGACTTTCTTGAAATTGATACTGAAACTGCCCTAAAGTGCTCGAGGGCAAACAAGTTTGGTCACTTTGGAAAGGCGAACCTTTAAAGGCCGGCTTTGAAGGCGTAATTACTGGCTGAGTCTATACTGTATTGGCTTCTGATTTTAATTGTCTAATTTGAATATTTTATTGTTTATTTTTATTTCTATTACTCTGTTTATATACTGTATTTATATACTGTATTTTTGGTTCTAATTGCTAGTATTTTAAATTTGAAGTTTTGATTTAATTTTTTCTAATATCTTGTTGATTATGTTTGCTGTACGCCAAAAAGTCAGTGTAAATGAAAGACCACAGGCGTTGAATGCTATCAGTTGGGAGGTAAGTGTTCATGGTAAAATACGCTTTAAATGTCTGTCGCATTTAATTTACAGGGCAACTTTTGTATAACAAACTCCTCTATAACGAAACTCTTGTGTAACGAGCAAATGGCTTTTGCCAGCAGGGCTGTCAGTGTATTATTTTAAAAACAGTGTTAATTGTAACAGTGATCTTGTACACTAAACGTCTTTTTAAATATGACGAACAAATATGAAAAGTTCCAAGCGATTTTTATATAGGAGTTCCACTGTATTACAAGCTACAACTTACTTTCTTTTAATTCTCGAGCTTTTTTAGAATTTGTCAAAAACGAATAATTTGCTCATATTTTGCTTTATATAACATTATTACTAACATCTGGAAAATGTCTTTTTCTTATGGCTTTTCACTAACTTTTTTTGATATTTTTCTAGTTTTTTGTTTGAAAATTGATTTTTATTGAAAAAAATTTATTTGTTAAATATTTTGTTGTTTTTCTTGAAAACTGAGTTTTAAGTAATTAATTATTTATAATTTTTACAGCCATAGATAGGTGCGGGCTACAGTATAAATTGCTTTTTTACTGGGTTTAAACTTGTGTAGTATAAAAGGGTTTAAAAGTCTTGTCGTTTTTTGATGTGAAAAGCTCTATAAGTTGACGTCAAGACTTTTAACAAAAATATACTTTTTTCAACAGAAGTGTATAAATAGTGGGTAAAATTTTAAATTAACTTTTTTTTTAAATGTATAGTAAGCTCTTTCTTCCCCCTCTCATTTCTTCTGACTATCCGCCATTGTCTTACCATAACTACTTTTATGTTACCTATTTTTTTTAGAAAACGTATTTAAATATGTAAATGCGCAAGGTTGAAAAGGGTAAGAGTAAGAAAGACATAGCAACCGAATGAAATTTGTCTTTTGACACTTTTAGTGCACGAGAAGAACGTCAAGTTCAGGCCCTAAGGAGAAGCGACAGGAAACGAGTTTTAACTTGTTTTGTTGCACTTTAACCTGTTATTGAACTTAGCTTGTACTGTGGTGTTGTAGCATGTTACAATAGGGTTTTGGGCTGATTCTTGAGGTTTAAGATCTGCTGAATAGTTTTTTAAATTTTTTTGATTTTTTTTAGTTTTATTAATGATTTGTTAGGTAAAATACGAGTCGACATACGACGTTTATTTAGTATATGGAATTAAAAGTAACCTTAATTTTAACGTGCCAGTAAATTTTTTCTAAATTTTGCAACAAAATGCCAAACTAAATTAGCATAAATTTGGTGCAATTTGGAGTGATGTGATTCGATTTGCATAAAATTATGACATAAAGCTTGTGTAATACGTTGGACTGAATATAATATTTATAGATACACATGTATACAAGGGATTAGAGTGTAATTCGGAATAAATTACAGTCACGAGACTTGTAATATTATAGTGCAAACGTGGTGGGGTGACTCTTTTGAACTTGGATATTGAGGAATTTCAATTTTTTGGGTGGGAAAGTAGGGTATAAAGTTTAAATTGGGCTTAAAATGCCTTTAAAGGCGATTTTTACTTTTTGTTTTATTAGGTTTTTCGAATAATTCTGTGCCTCTAACCTCGAAACTATGTTTTGAGAGGAGGCACAGAATTATCTAAAATAATTAAAATAAACCAAAATTATTGTTCGGCATTTTTTCATTTTTTATGTTATTTTTGGGCAGGGCTTCTGTTATGCTAGATATGCAAGGCTGAGAGCCCTATATATGTATGTAATGACGACTTGTTAGAGATTTATAAAAAAACAAAAGTTTACAACCACTTTTTCCAAAAATAATTTTGATGAATGAACCTAGTATAGTAGAATATAAAAGGAATGTTTTTTATTTTAAAAATGACATATTGAAGGCATATTTTTGTCATCATTTCCATATAAACATCTAAAAATAGTTTTGAACTTCGATTAAATGGACAGTTTTTTTGAAAAGGCTTTTATTTAATGACATAGCTTTTTAGAATACCCCATACTATCACAAATTATATTCCATAGCCTTTGAGGGCGTGGTCCTGTTATCCGGCGTAATTAAATAATCTTTTATATTATGTAATGGTGACCTGCCCACGGTGGTTCTCTTAAAAATTTTTAAAAACGTTGGGGGGGGGGGGGGGGAGATTTCTTAAAACAGTTTTTTTTAATTAGATTTTATTCCTTTTTTTGATTTTTCAAAAAAAATATTTTTCTTACCCACTCTTTAGCCTACCCAGTTAAAATCGTTCTCTTGAATGGGATCATAGCCTTTGGATACGAAAAAATTTTTCATAATGTTTCTATTAAATACACATGCCTTTCAAAATACCCTTAAAACTAAACGCCATACCCTTTCCATGCCCAAAATTAGCCTGCCATCCATTTTGTTGTTGATTAATCGCTTCCCCGGTTCAAAAACCGGCTGTCCCGGGGAGTTCCATGACATATTTTTCGTTTTATGAACCGTCTGCAACGAACTAAATATTGAGCCCTTAAGCATGTTGGGCCGCATTTTTTGTTTGGAGAAAAAAAGACTGAAATTTGGCCGAAGATGTACGGGCCGCAGGGCATGAAACGGAAAAGTGAGCCAAGAATTCCAATTCCTCGGCTTTTTTAATTCTAATTTGGCGCCGGATTTTGATTAATTTAGCCGCCAGATTAAGGTCGATTTTGGGGGTGGTTATGGGTATGGTTACTGTAATGTTTGTGTTACAGTGTGGTTAGGCAAAAGGGGAAAGGAGGTTCAGAAAGGGCAGAGAAGTTTAATTTAATATTAATTTAAAGGGCACTTTTAATTAGATTGTTCTGTTTAATAGCCGAAACTTTGTTTACAAAGTCAGATTTTAAAATGGGTAAGGTTACTGTAACTTTTAGTTTACTGTACTTTAAGAAAATTGTAAAAACAAGCTTAAAAAGTGAAGAAGTTAAATTAATCTTACTTTTAAAGCCGTTTTAAGTCAAATTTTACGCTTTCGAGGGCAAAAACTTTGTTTACAATGTCAGTTTTACTGTTTTCAGTATCTAAATTTTAAAGTTAAAAGTTAAAATAATTTGAGTGTTTGCGCCATCATGGTTAACATAACTATGTGAGAGAGTTGATATTGTGTGTATGTGAAAAATGAAGTGTTCGAAAAGACACGCCTATCAATCAAAATTCTGACAGAATATGTTCAAACGTTTGAAAACAAATGTCTCCGTTGCGGTGAGGGTATTACTGTAAATGTCATGGGTTGTTCTTTTAGTTACTCTTTCAATTTTTGCAACTTTTGCAAAGTTTTGCGAAAGGGTCAGGGTTCAATAAGATGGGGAGGGGGGGGTTAGATTGTTGGGAGGGTGGTAGCTGCTAGGTGATTGGGGCTTTTATTATGTGTTGAGGGACGTGGGGAGGGAATATGGTAAAGGAAATGGGTGTACCTGCTACCTGTGAACAAAAATTTTTTGCTTGTACCTTCACTGGTCATCAGGAGCAAAGAAACAATCGTTTTCAAAAATCTTTCAAAAACTCCAGAAGTAAGGTGTGCTCTAGCCTAAAACAATATCAAACAAAAGTTTATATTTTTGAAAAAGTAGCATCTTTTATTGCTGAGACAATCTGTTAATAAAACTTTTTTTCACGGCCCAAATCTCTAGCTCTAAGCTTTGAATCCAAAAAACTAAAAAAATCGTATAGGTTTTGTCGTTTTTATACGTATATATTACAAAGTATGATATAAAAAAATTATGAGATTATGATGTGTGTTACATTTGGTAGGAATTAAGAGTTACATAATTATTTTTAACATATTAGGTCTTTGAAAATTAATATCAAAAGATTATAATAAACTTTGAAATTTAGTGCTATTAAACCCCTTTAGTATGACACTCAAGGGACTAAACCAAAGCACCATTATAGCCAGGATTTCACACTCTCCGGGTGTTGTTTGATAGGACATTTACTACAAAAGGCGGCCATAAAGGTGTCATTATAAAGAGGGTGTCATACTATCGAGGGTCATGCTCAAGAGGTTTCACTGTACCATCAAAACATAATTTTGTAGTTATAGTAGGTTCAGTTTCTTGGCGATGATATGGCGTTAAAGATAGGACTTTAGGCTTTAAAATGTTAAAAAATATAGCTAAAAAGAACTCAATAACAAATTATAAATCAAAGAACTAGTAATTAGTTACTTTTCAGAGCATTTTTTATACTCTACTTGTTACAAAATACGTCATTTCTCATGCTATGGGATACTATATAATGTGGGCCAATTAATTTATCAAATGTTTGTCGAAATAACAAGAGTAGAATTTCATACTCAATTTGTATTGTTAACGCCACTTTGATTCAAATTTTATTTCCGTTTTTGCTGAAAGGAATGGTACTGGTAATACTGTTTTGTATTCCAATTTGAGTATCTTATGCTGTATAATACCTAATTTGATGAATTTACAGGCATTTTATATTTAAGTTTATCAGAATCGTATACCTAATTTTTATTTTCAATGCAGATTCATAGCTTTATAACTTATTGTAGGCCAAATTGTAGTGGAAATGTTATTGACGGTTTATGAAAAACAGTCTTTGCGAATAATATGCAGGGCATAAGATGGATAATGTGGGAAAATAAATTGGCCAAATGCAATTTAAATTTGGAGCTCTAATTTTAAACCTTGGTCAGCGCTAGGGAGAAAAAGTCAGGCCAGCTGGAGCAAAAGAGAGATTTAAAAAGAAGGGGGGGGGGGGAAGGCCCGGCTAGGGCAAAAGTTTCTGAGAGTAGAGCAGAGTAGGAAACAATTTTTGGGTAAGAACTTTTGCTTTTTAAAAAAAACTTTAAGGAGGAATTGAGCTTTTTTTTCTTTCTATAAAAATATATTAACCAGGCTTAACTTTTCCATCTTTTGAAAAAGTTAGGTCGAGGCATGGGCTAGAAAAACCTAAAGTTTATAGAAAACAATAAACTTTGGCCTATCTAACCTTAACAGTAGAAAGCATAATTTGATTAGGAGAGCGCTTTATATTCAAAACAGCTGAAAACATGAGAAAGAATGTCATTAATGGAGTTTAAAAATTAAAATTTGTTGAGTAACAGCTGCTTACCTAAATTTAAAGTGTTGAACCTTATATTACACTTGTTGATATATTTAAATTTGACGAACAGTGTTGGACGTGTTATTTTTGCTTCGTGCGTTTGGCTACGGTATATTAGGGCTGGGGCGGCTGCCAGAAATATCAGTGTTAGGGCTAGGGCAGGACTAAGACTAGAACTAGAACTAGAGTTAGGACCATTGCTAGGACTATGGCTATAACTATAGCTAGAGCTATATCTAATGCTACAGCTAGGGCTACGCTTTGGCTTGGAATCGGACTAGGATTAGGACTAGGACCAGCGTCAGAAGCAAAACCAGTACTAGAAACAAAACCAGAACTAGGAACAGTACCAGGTTCAGTACCAAGATTAGAGCTAAAGCCAGAACCAAGAGGAGGACTAGTACCAGGATTAGGGATAGGACTAGGGCTAACTAAGATTATGACTATGTATTTTGACTAAAGCTAAATGTTAAAAATCGGTGGTAAAAAGCGTTTGGCTATAACAATAGACGCTAATTTCAGTCCAAAAAGTTTTATTTTTTAAAATTTTTGCATTTTTCTAAAAAAAATGTTTATTTGCATATCCTCCGCAAACTGATTGTAACCCATTTTTAATGTGTTTCCACTCCAAGCCTAGTGTAATATTTATGAATGGCCAGTGAGTAACTCGATAACTATTGGGAAGGCATGTGTAATATAAACATTACATACTTGAGTACGATAAACTGTGAGACAGACAGTTGTATGTAAATTGAGGTTGGCGGAGAATGATATTTGATCTTTAGAGGATTAATAGGGGTTTTGGTGATCAAATTATATTATAGTTGAATTTTGTGAGAGTGTAAGAAATGGACTAAAAACGTTAAATATGGTACTACTGGAGCACTTAATATAAAATATGGTTGTGGTTTAAAAAAAGTTTTTGGGCATATTTTTTGGGGTGTGGTAGCTGCCGATGGGTGGATTTCGATTTTTCTTTACGTTTACTACGCGTCGTATACAAACATGTTACTGACAAGCTTACTGTTTTAAGATGAAAATTTAAAATCTAAATGAAGTGGTTTTAAAATTCGAAATTGTGAATACGGTAGTTAAAGATGACCAGTTTCAAAGACGCGGATTTACTCGAAGCTGACGAGGTAAGTATCATGTTAATCTAAAAATGGTAAAATGTTACACTTTGGCCGAAAAGATACTCATTATAGGCCAAAAGTGTGCTATTATACCTAAAAGGGTTTGTTCTACAATTAGGCTTGAAGGGGGCTTACTATGGGTCCGGCACGGTCTCGAATCAGCCCCGACTGTACTGGGTCGAAACAATTTTGAAAGGGGCCGTGTCGAGTAGTAATTGGCTTGATCTTTTTACTTGTCTATGTACCACTTATATCATAATTTCACTAGGCTTACTTATATAATATGATGATGCTACAAAAGTCTTGGCGTCAAATTGTTTAGCTTTGAACGTTCTTAACCGACAAGACTTATGACAAACTAATAACTTCTTGTTCAACCCCACTTTTTACTGCAATTTCTTGAAGACCTTAATTTAGGTGTTTCTTCTAAAACCTATGTCTATTACTCTCCGATAGTCATATTCACAAGTTGTCTACCACTTACCTACAATATCATATTTGTCTCAATTTAAATCTAACGTAAACTATAGTATTTACAAAATTGACTTCCCTGAGGCATTTCTAAAATCGAATTCCCTGAGGCCTTTTCAAAATCGGCTTCCCTGAGGCATTTTAAAATTTCAAATTCCGTCTCAAAAACCCTGAGGCATTAAGCGATTTCCGGTTAACAAAACAGGAAACTTGGCGTATATGTGACAGTGGAAATGTCACACGAATACATTAAACGAAATTTCCGAAACTTTTCCCGAGGCGATTCAATTTCATATTCAAATAATTTATTTTTTCGCTAAAAAGAGTTTGCCAAAACTTTTTGAAACGTGTATCCATGGATTAAAAGCTACGTTCTCTTCTGTTCCACCTTGTTTATCTTATACTACACTATTTATCTTTTACTTTGTTTATACTACTACCTGCCTTTACTATACTCTATACGTTGTTTATATTATATTATACCTATATTATACTACCTTGAACCTTGTTTTCCTAAATGTTGGCACTGATTATCGCTCATTTTCGAGATCCCGAAACGGAAAAACGCTTTTCTGTGGTCAGTACGAAGATTGACTACGATTTGGTGGGTAGTTTTGGAACATATACTATATAGGATTGTACTTTAAGTTTAAGTTCAGGCAATGTAGATAATTGCAATTTTATGATCTGGAAAGAAAGTTCTCGCCATTTTATGGTCTGTAAAGAAAGTTCTTCTATTTTTAAGGCTGTAAGGAAATTTCTTGCCATTTTTTGAGCCTGTAAAGAAGGTTCTTGTTTCTAAAAGTGACATTTATCTCCTTAAAACCTTTATATAAGGAATGTCACGACCTGTATAATATCTCTTATTATACCCGACTGTACAAATAAAAGCCCATTTATAAAAACCTTCTTTAAACTCGATATTTAGTCGCGCTTTACCGAACTTTTTTTTAAAATTTTAAATAAAAAATCGGATCAGAAAACTTTTTTTTTGGTTTTCGAATATCTACGTATAATAATATCATCTCGTCTGTGTTAGCTAACTATAAAAAAAGGTAAGAAAAAGTGGTTTTGTTTACTCAAAGTTTAAGAGAGCATTTCGAAAAAAGTTACAGTGTTTTACGGTTAAGGGGAGCGCTATTTTATTCTGTCTTATTTATGTTTTTATAATAGGTTCAGTGCAACTCCTGTATAACGAATGGCTTGGTGATTTTAAATCTGTTTCTTATAAAGGAGTTTCGGTATATTGGAGTTTTCAATTTACTATATTGTGTTAGTCTAAAAGTTAAATGTAATTTCCTCATACTTTATAATCTTTTTTTTTATTTAATGATAGATATCAGCTAAATGTCTATGAAGTGGTCTTATTTTTAGTGATTTTCATTTTTAAAACCGCAGCGACTTCAAGGCTTGGATTTGGTTAGGGGTACATGTAGGTGAATAACTTCAAAGTTTTAAATTAGGAGAAAAATGGCAACTAGGGTCGAAATTTGTTACAGAGATGCGTGCGGGTCTAAGAATCACCACAAAGTTGGTACCAGTTTTAAAGTTTTCTCCTCTCTAAACAACCAAACTGAACCATCTTATTTTATTTACACTAAAGACGTGGCATCAAGTACAACTTTTGTATAACGAATTTCTCTATATCGAAACTTTTTTATAACGAACAAATTTTAAATCTCCGGGCAATTCGTTATACCGGTGTTTCGTTGTCCATTTTACCGGTGTTTCATTGTCCAAGATGTTTGTCATATTTTGGCGAAGAAAGTTGCGTGTCTTAGTTCGATTACGTAAGTGAAACTGTCATAAGTTTGACACTTTAAAACGATAGAAAAGCTATTTTAGCTACATTTATTTTTACAACAACTTAGATGTCTCAAAACAAAGTGTAACATCTACTATAATATAATATTTTCTGGACTTTTGATTAAAAATCTATTGGCAGCTTTCAAGTTAATAAGCCTAGTAAATAACAGTCAATCTTTACTAAACCATTTTTAAATTAGAATTTTAAATTTGTAAATATTCTCAAATTCGATATTCTATTATAATATTGTTTGTCAGCTCTCCTTATCACACTCTGTTTTCCATTTTATGATACGTTGAAATCAGCTTAACGTGAGCCAACAATGGCTTCCTTCGGCCGAATGTAATAAAATAACATACGACGACTCTTATTTTGTCAAGTACTTTCGAGCGGATATTGCAGCACGTTTTACTTAAGCGGGCAAAGCAGGGGGGGGGGAGGATTAGTTATTCTCTGGTATGTTTCGTATTTTACACATTATGAGTTATGGGCAATGAAAATTAGTTTTAGGGGTTATTGAGGATTTAGTTTTAATATTTTAGGTATTTTAAAGCAGAAAGTTGGGAGGTACATAACAATTCCCTATTAAACTAGGTAAAACTTGCTTATTATAGTATGTACCAAAGTGTACTTTGGTTCATTTTAAGTGCTCTTAGCGACTTTTAAATTAGTTTTTCACGCTTTAACGTTATAAGGAAGTACAAGGTGGGCCAAAACATGACCGTAGGGGTAGGATAGGGTAGGGTAATGTAGGGTAAGGTTGACTAAGATACGGTATAGTAGAGTAAGTTAATATACGAATATAAGATATATAAGAGTACAAAAGTAAGACTTCCCTTCTTTAAAAAGTAGACAATTAAAAAACTTTTCGAATTTCGTCAAAAAAACTTTTTTCCATTGAAAAAGGCGGGTAAATTAAAAAACCGCAGACGGTTTGCTTGGCCCATCATGGGTTCGGCCTTACGCTTGATTTAACCGTGAGATAAGAAGGAAATAGGTCGGGTGTTATCACGGTAAGAGAGGGCTTTTTTTGAGAAAATAGACATGTTTTAAGGATTTTGTGGGAGGAAGGGGTTAGGGATGTTGTATTGGGTGTTAAGGGGTGATTTTAAAGTTTTAAAAATTTATAAAGGAGAATTTGGGAAATTGTCACCGAAACATAGCCCAGGATTTTTAGTAGGATTAAGGCCAACTGGGCTGAAAAGTGGGACATAGGGAGGGTAAAAAACTTTAAAAGCGACCATTTAGTCAAGAAAGAATAGCAAAAGCAAACGGTTTTAATAAGCTATGTATACCGCTGGATAGCTTCTAAAGTCCTTAATACTATTAGTAGATTATGTTGACTATGCGTGCATAATAGCCACAGCTAACACTAATATGCTTTGCTTTCAGCTGGCTATTAATATTTATCCTAGATCTCTTATCTTTGGCTAAAATTGTATTATTCTATCTTTACACTCTGTAATCTTACCTCAAACTACATAATACAGATCTTTTATACTTTAATCTTGTAATTCCTTTCTATTTCTGTCTTTGACAAATCCATATACCCACAAAAATAAACTACAACCTCTATAACCACCAAAATCTACTATAACGTCTATACCTACAAAACCGTATACTGTGATATCCCACCCTCATTTCAATAAAACGTCCTAAAATAAAACGTTCTCTGAACGCCTACAGTAATATGTTGTAAATAACATCATTCAAAGTCGATTTCACTTCACTTTTATACGCCGTTTGGTCGTTAATTGAAGTATCATACTGAGTAGGACTCGGGAGCGGTACTCGACGATTCGGATGTTCTCATGCTTAGTCACATGACAGTCGTTAAGTATTTACATGACTATTATGCTGCTCTTTGCTAATATTATTCGGAATCTACTGAGCTTACCTTAGAAAACTTATTGTGGTTAACCTAGGTATCTTATTGTAGGCTTACTGTATTTTTCGGGTCTTACTACTGTAACATAAATTAACATAGGTTATCTTACTTTTATGGTCTTCACATTACTCTAGATACTTCGTATTTTATTGTAAACACTCATTTTTAACCCAAAGTTATGTTACTTTACACAAGATACGAACATAACATCAAGTGAAGTAACTCTGTCTATGTTACATTACTTTACATTGGGAAACAAAGCTAATCTCTTGTTGTTTGTGTTACACTGTTCTGTGAAATCTGCTAATTACTCGTCGGAGGTTTGGCTGTACTTGACATAGTACGTACTACAAATTGAGGCTATATTGTGTTACTACATTTGGACTATTGTACCTTTTACTGTGGTGCTGTACATAGTCCTTCTGACTGAGATTAGTTTTGGTTTGGAAAGCTAATTTTTGAGGGCCTGTGTAAGGGCAGAAAAGCTTTAAAATATAGGGTTTTTGACAGTTATTCTCATATTACACTTGATAAGCAATCATTTTATTACCTAAAATTATAAATTTCCTTACCTGAACTCTTCTAAAATCTATTTCTCTAAGACTAGTCTTCTACACATTCTAACTTTAAATCTCTACCTAAAATTCACTAAAAAACCCACCAAAAATGCGTGGAACAGCCAAACAAACCCCCTATTCTCAACGCCGCACCCTCCGCTTCAAGTCATTACCTTCAAAATCAAAAGATACCTCGGCCAAAAAACGGCCGCGGCGTATGTCGACACTGCTACGCCGTATTTCGACCAAAAAACGCCAGTCGAGTCAGGCTTTCGATCCAAACGAAGGGCTGAGCTTCTTCCTCCACGCCCAAGGCTGGCAAATGGGATTGGGCGAGTTCAACGAACATTCGTTTCAGGACCTGGCCGTAGCCTCGCCCCAGAAACGCAACTGGCGTGGCATCATCACCGCACTGGCCGTCATCATGATCATCTGCACGCTGATTCTGATCGCTGTTATGGTTTTGACTCCATGTAGGTTTCGGCCTTGATTTTAGGTGTAATTTATATTTTTCATATTTAAAAAATATTGAAAATGAAAATTTATAAATCAATTATTACCTACAATTTATATTTTATCAATTCACAATAAAACTTCTAAAAATGACCTCATTTTGATCCTTTTATAGCCTTTTATTGGTTTCGTATACGAAGTGTCACAAAATTTATCGTTTTTTCGAAAGTTCGTTTTCTTACTTATAAAATTCTAAAAATAAATAAAATAGTGTCTAAATAATATTACGTTACAGTAAATGCTGATGGAGACGGAGCACGACAACCTATATCATTAAAAGATGCCATAGGATCAGCCATATTAGGACATATCGAGGCGTTGGAATGGATGGACGGGAACAAACTTTTGGTCCGCGCCAACGATCTTGTTGAAGTTGTGGACTTCAGCACGGATACGTGGAAGAACTACACTTTGTTTGACACGGAGGCACTTGTAAGTTTAATTTTTATTGTGTTTTAATACATTGATTTAAGGTTATTTTTCTAATAATAACAGCTATTATCATAAATAATATATGGTTTTCCAATGTTTTATTAAAAATAATATAATTTCTGGGTATTCTTTTAGACATACTGATTAGTATTGATGTTTTAACAGTTTTACGAAACGATTTTATTAATTAAATATTGTTTTAGTACCGGCATGGCAAGGTAAAGTCGACCAATGTTATCCACAACACTCCACATGTAGAAATCACTTATTTTGGAGAGAAAAACGTAAGGAAAATAGTTTTTTGATAGTTGAGGTAACATTTTGATAACATTTTGATAACGTTTTTATTTTTAGAGGGAAGCCACCTTTGAAACATACACAACAAAGAGGTTATACGACACCAGGACTGGGTATGTTAACATTGGCACTCTTTGACCTAAAATTGTTTTGGAAATTTTGAAATCTAAAAATATGTTGTGGAAGAGATTATGCTACGTATTTCTTGATCAAATTAGTATTAAACTTGTTTATTTTTTCAAATATTTCTAAAAACTTTAAATTTAGAACGTTTGAGAACATTGGACCAGAAAAGACTGGAAGTGAATCTGTCGATGCTCTAAAGTTTAGTCCAGCTGGTTCTGATTATGTACGTTTGAAATTTTTACTCATTTTAGCCTTTAATTGTGACAGTTTTCAAAAAGAAATAAAATTATATTATCATTGACAGCTAAAATACCTAAAGTAATATCCATTAGTCTATACATCTCTAATCTTTTAATTTTAGGTATTTGTGCACAAATTCAACCTCTACTACCGCTCAGGCTTTAATTCTGATGACTTGATAAAGATAACGTCAGATGGCGCTACAGACTTCAGGCACGGTATCACAAATTGGGCTTACGGAGAGGAACTGTTTGGTCCAGATGTGTTCTGGTGGTCAAAGGATGGAACAGAAGTGGCATATATGACTACAGATTTGAAGCAAATGCAGTCATACAACATTAGCTACTATCTGGGACAACAATACCCGCTAACCCAGAGTCAGAGGTACGCCAAGACTGGTGTCAGACATCTGGAGAAGGTGGACTTGAAGATCTGGAACAAGAACACGAAGAAGACTGTCAACTTGGATGTTGTGTTGCCTGAATAGTGGGTTTTTGAGGATGTTATAGGTATCAAGTTATTGAAAATAAGGTTTTTTTAATTAAAACATTTAGGGAAAACGATTAGATATCTTGAGAAAAAAATTTTTTTGTAAAATACGGCGTTTGCAGTGTTAAGTGCTTTATTTTTAGTCAAAAAACATACCTAATGCACGCATCCTACGCTAAACTACATGGCCAAAACGTGGTAATCGCTGTTTGGTCGAATCGATTCCAGGACGACATCTCTTTCACAATATGCACAGCAGCTTCTGCTAAATGTATTTTAGTAGGTTTCTATTTGTTGTTTAATAGAGGTGAGAAACTGGCTGTGTAGGCTTGGTTCGGCTCGACCTTACGGTCAGGTTGGGCCGGTCTTTAGCTTAAGTTGAAACGGGCTGAGCCTAAAATATGGGCCGGCCTTAGGCTTCTTAAGTAGGCGCGGCTCTATTTTTTTGTAGTTTTATTATAAAAATGTAAAATAATAGGTCATTCAAATAATTCTGTGCCCTCTCTCAAAGCAAGTTATTGGGCTTAGGGGGCACAGTGTTATTTGAACAACCTAGTATTTATGATTCAAAAAAGTCGTATTTTACATCCAATTTGAACTCAATTTACTCCCATAACATAACTAGGGGTGAGAAACGGGCCGTCTAGGGCTTGAAAATTGGGCCCGGGCCCGAAAAAAAAATTTTTTTAATTTTTAAAAATGTTTTATTTTAATCCCCGTTGATATTTTTTGATTTTATTGGGTATCATGATACATAAATGATCTAAAAGAACAATGCAAAGCCAAATTTCCGTTTATTTTTTAAGTTTTAAAATTTTTTAAAACGGGCCGGGCCGGGCCTAGAAATTTTCTGACCGGGCCGGCCTGAGAGAAAATTGAAAACGGGCTGGCCTTAACGTTGGGCCCTTTTCTCACCCCTAAACATAACTTGTGACACTTCAGACATATCGCCAGAGTTACGAGATTGGAGAGTTTCATCAATATGCTCTACCTGAGCATGTTAAAGTAACTGCATCTACCAACAACTCTTTCTTCACTATCTTGCCACATCGACGACCAAACGGCGATGTCTTCAATCAAATCGCCAGAATTACTGTGCCGGTAAGTTCGTTAACTTTATTTTATAGAAGTTTGGTGTAAGGTTAATTTTGAAAAGTTAGCAAACAAAATTGGTCAAAAAGTTTATAGAATATGATTTTTTTAAGTTTTTTATCTTTATTTCTATTTTTTGATTTATTTTTTTTTAAATAAAAATTTTGAAAAAAAAATTATTAAAGGTAGATTATGCGATCGTATTTTACAATATAACCTAATATAAATTAAAGACATTTTTTGAAAAACACTAAGTTCATATTGTTGTAGCCTCAATTTTTACATGGAAAAGAGAATTTCTTGGTAATGGGAGATCAAGAAGTGGATTCCATTGACAGTTATGACCCAAACACTGAAACAATGTAAGTGTAAATGATTTTTTAAATATTTTTTACTTTTCTATTGAAAAATGTTGTTAAAATTAACTTTCCTGTCTAAAAATTGTATCATAATGTAATGCCTTTCTAGCTACTTCACCTCCCCAGCCCCAATCCACCGTCAACTGCACTTATACGCCACATCAGCCCTACCTCACTCGAATCAACAGCCAGCAACATGTATAACATGTGGGGTCTCATCCAACTGTACCTACCACACCACTACCTTTGCTCCATCTTCAAGTAAATTCTTTATGAATTGTAAAGGAATCGGACCGACAACAGTATATGTGGCCGAAGTCGATAGTAATCGGACAGTAAAAGTGTTGGCTGAGTTTGGTCAGACTTCGGAGAGGGACGAGGAGTTGATCAGGAAGAAGTTCCCGACTGTTCACTTTGAAAATGTCACTTTGGCTAATGGTTTTGGTAGGTTTTTCAGGGATTACGTTATCTTTTAGAGGTCTTTAGGTAATAAAAAGTGATTTTTTAGCTAAAATTTATGATTTTTTGTTACGTTAGTACACTTTTAAGTCTTACCTTTTATGTTTTTTGTTTTCATTTGTCTACTATAATATAATGTACAACCTTTCCTTGTTGCAGAAGTCTACACTCGCATGTTCCTACCCCATGGTGTCTCCTTGAACACGATCGGAAAGCGATACCCAGTACTTGTTTATGTGTATGGTGGACCAAACAGTCATCAAGTTCATGAGGAATGGCTGCCAGAAATGCCAGTCGATGTATACTTCAGTTCTACATTAGAATATGTCATTATCAACATCGATGGCAGAGGGTCAGGTAACGCCGGATGGAGGAGAAGACAGTCCATGTACGGTCATCTAGGCACGGTAGAGGTGGACGACCAAATCGAGGCTACTAAGTAGGTTTTGGGTGGTGTGAACTGGGGTTGTAGTTGTTTTATAAAGTTTTATTTAGTAGAAATTACGTATTTTACAAGTTTTTTAAGGTTATATTAATTATTTGACTTCATCTTTATTCTTTTATTACTTATAATTGCCTACTACAATATAGGAAACCTATGTTAAGTCCATTTTTAAGACTTAATATACCTTATGACACTATATAATTAATATACCTTATCTTAATATACCTTATGTCACTAAAGTAATATTTTAGGTTACTGCTGAAGAAGCACAAGTTCCTGGACAAGAAACGAGTAGGTATTTGGGGATGGTCGTATGGTGGGTTCGTGACAGCTCATGCTGTAACACGAGACAACGACCACGTTTTCAAATGTGCGGCCATGATCGCACCTGTAGTCAACTTCAAGATGTATGGTAAGTTGAATCCAAAGTAAAAAATTTAATTTTATAGTGGTAGACATCATTGTGAAAGTGGGGGTGGTTTTGAAAAACAGGGAGGGCGAAAACAGTTTACTTGTTTTAACGTGTACTATATATGTAATACAAAATATAGTAGTGATTTAGCCTTCTAATGTATATTTTTCAACTTTACAACTCATCAGAAGTGTTAAAAGTAATATCTTAACTTTCAGATGCCATATACACGGAACGCTACATGGGCAACGCTTCCCAGCCAGCCTATGACGTTACGAATGTTGCCAATAATGTCACAAACTTTCACTTTATTCGAAGTTTACTTATTCATGGTCTGGCTGATGGTAAGGGCTTCAAATTTTGAGTTTTTTCATCATACTACTTATAAAAAATTGGAACTTCTATATAACAAGGGGCTTGAAAAATTGTTCCCTGTTGTGGGGTTTCATTATGTCAGGTGTTATATTACTTAAGAATCAGTGTATTTTTTTTCAAAATATTTAATATGTTTATTACATAGAGCATTTAAAGCTCCTGTACACCGAAACTCCTTCCTAACAAACAAAATTTTAAAACCCAAGCCATTTTTTATGCAGGAGTTTTACTCTATAATCGTTTATACTATATGAGACGTAAGATGCTCATCTTAATCATGTTATCTTAAAGAAAGAGATTGGTCTAAGACATCATAAAAGGCTCAAGACGTCATAAACTTTATATTTTAGACAATGTCCACTTCCAAAACACGGCCGAACTGATCAATGCATTTGTACGAGAAAATGTGCAATTCGAACTCATGGTAAGTAATTCCGTATCATAATTTTATTTCGTATAACGATGTCTTACTTTATACAATACCTCATATATTGAAAAAGTAAAACCCGATCAACAAGTAAAATAAGATATCTAATAAAAAATTAATTTGCGCCAATAATTTAGGTATATCCGGACGAAATGCACTCTCTGAAAGGCGTTCGACCTCATTTGTTCGAGATGTTGATAGGCTTCTTCAAAACCTGCATGGATGACATTGTCTGACCGATGTTAACTAAATTGTCTAACAGCTAGACAATTTAGTTTCATAGAAACGAATCTTTGAGATTTTACAGTACCCGTAGAGGATCATACTGTAACCTCTGAGGATTATACAGTAACTTTTGAGGATGTTGCTCACATGTACATTGCATTTACACTCTTGTCCTTCTACTTTGTTCACAAGATCTTTGCTTTTACTTTACCGTTCGAGATATGTTACAGTATCGCCAAAATTGTTTTACAGTACTAACACTATTAGGTTGTTCAAATAATTCTGTGCTCCTTCTTAAAGCAAATTTTGAGGCGCAGAATTATTTGAGAAGCCTAATATATAGTATTATATGTCCATACAGTACTATATAGTATTATATGCCCATACAGTATTCCTACAACTACTGTAGCTGAAATGCCAAACAGGTTGTCTCACTTTGTATCATTTCATCGTAATTTTTGTATTTACTTTGTTTACCGGTGATTAATAACTATTTAATTGTAATAAACTACTAAACATATTCGTATTTTACTATGGTAGGTCACATATCTAATGATTACATAACACTATATATAACCAGGCATTACTTTAAAGAAAACAACTTTTGTATACCCACTTACATATAATAGAAAGGGTAAAATCTTTAAACTTCAATAATCTTGATATTCACCATGTTTAATATAATTTCAGCCAAACTCAAAAATCACACCAGATTTATTTGAAATTCAAGAACTTTATTTACAGAATCCCAGCCTCATAAATCCATACTCAGTAGTGTCTTCTGTGGTATGATTTATTGTAGTTTCCTTTGCCTTTCGTCACACTACTAGTGTTGCGAGACGTTCGTGCTGAGAGGGTAGCACTGCTTCTGGGCAAACTCAAAGGTGGTGCGGTGAGGTTACACGCCTTCTCCAAGTACTTCACGATCTCTGCCATCGTGGGACGAATCGCTTCTTCGGCAAAAATCTTGTTCATCACCAGGAACTAAGACAATATATTAATCATGGTAGGGTTCAAGCCTAAGGTCTTAGCTCAAATTGCTTTAGTGAACATGGGCGTGGTTTTTAAGAGGGTAGGGAGAAAGTTTTGAGAGAGAAGGGGGCTGAAATGAAGTTTTGGTAAAGAAGAGGGCTGAAAAGGTGGGTGGTAAAGATTTCTTTCTTATGAGAAGAGGGGAGGCGCTAAGTAGGGTAGGCAAGCTTAACCTACAACAATATAGACCTACCCTAACTTCCTGTGGTGTTTCGTCTGGGAATGTGAGTCGATATCCTTCTCGAACTCTTCGTACAACATCACTACCCAGCTCAGAGTATGGGTCTTTACCACACGAGTAAATCTCATAGCACATTACTCCTAAAAATATCATTTTTATTACCTAAAAATTTTACAATTAGCCTTTTTAACAAAAAAATATCTAAAATGATATACAAATGTCAAAATTCGTTCACTGGTACTCAAGCAATACCTACAAATCAAAAAATTTTTAATAATGTTACCTAAAATTTAAAAAAGCCAAAACATCCCCAAAAAACAAAAAAAAATATATTATCCACCCCTCTCCTTACCATACGACCAAACGTCAGTCTTATAAGTAAACTTGAGCGTGCCAACCGCTTCTGGAGATATCCATTTGACAGGAATGGGCTTGGTTGGGTCAATGTCATACACAGGACCATCTCGAGTCAGACCAAAGTCCGAGATCTTGACCTGATCATCACTGTAGAGACAGTTACGGGCTGCAATATCACGGTGTAGCAGTTCACATTCATGTAGGTAATGGATGCCACAGGCTGCGCCGAAACACATTTCAGTCCGTTTGTCTACTGATAACTCGTTCTTGGATAGATAACTGTTAAGCGCGCCTTGTTTTGCGAATTCCATCACGATCATCAAGGGCTCCTGGAGAGCGGCTACACCGTAAAGTTTTACCTGAATTTCATTTTTTTCAAAAAATACAAAACAAATAATTTTTTAAAATTTTTTTTTGAAATTTCGAAAAGTTTTATTCCTCTCATTACCCTTACCACATTCGGATGATTCAACGGTCTCATAACCCTCGCCTCCATCATGACTTCCTTTATTTGTTCCTTGTTTAAGTTCTCCAGTTTCGCCTGTTTAATAGCACAATCCACAGTCAGGCCAGTGATCCTCGAGGTCCATTTCCCCAGACAAACTGCACCAAAAGCACCTTCACCAATCTGTTTTGAAACAAATATCTCATTGTGCATCAACTCCCAATGCTGGCGGATCACTGGGAACTGGAGTGTTGTTTCTGGGTGGCCCTGAAATGTAAATTAACAAGATTTATAGCTAAAAACCAAAATTTGAGCCGTCAACACCTACTATAACATAAAATTATAAGACATAAACATTGTTTAAACTTTACTTTATCTATATAACACTTTACTGACGCTGTATTAAATTTTACACCAAGATATGACAGTTAAAACCCACCGAATTCAAAGGTTCTCCACTGGTAAGGTGCTGTTCAATAAGCTTGCTAATGCTGTCAAAGCGACGTTGATGAATGAAAAACGTACCAGAATCGTAGCGGATAATAAAATGACGGATCTAAATATAATTTTATATCTACATTTAGCTTTGTCATTAAAAAGTTGCAGTATAAGATTGGTTTTCACTAAAAATCGCAAACATAAACATCCAAGTCTGGCTTGGTGTGGTTTACTTAATAGTACCCATCTTGTCACATTACGACAAAGTGTATCCAACCCGAGTGGTAGATATTACAAAACATTCTATAAGGCTTCAAAATCTCAAATTTTATCCAATTTTACATGACAATTTTCAATATATATCAAAATGCGTTACCTACATCGGCCTCAATGTCTCTGAAACCTTGTAAAATGGATATCTGGTGAAACAACAATATCAGTTATCCAAAACCTAACCCATATCAAAGCAAAAAACCTAAAGATCGTACCCCAACAACCTCACACTCACCGACTCCCTATCTGTTGGCAACGGCGCCTTCAAAGACAAGACATGACTCCTCGGCTGTCCCTTCACCGGCTCCGTTGTTCGAACCAGAAAGTCGCCTCTCTTCCTCAACATTTTCGGAAGGTCTTCGCGAGGCAGAAGCCCATGGAAGTAGGGTTGATGCATCAATGAAGGGTCCATTCCAACAGAATCCAGACGACCGTCTATGGCAGCGGCTTTGATAGAAATGAAAATCAGACATTTTGGTTCAGGTTGTCGATGTTTTGTTCAGAACATTGAAATCTTTGTTGTTTCTTGTTGTAGAAATAGCCTTTTTTGCCTGAAAAATATAATTTTACTGTTCTTTTTTCTTTTAAAAATTATTTGAAGCTGATTTCGCGAAATTGTGTTTTCGTGCTCGTACCAATTTTATTACTTTATGATACCGAGATTTCGCGTTCAAGTTTGACGAAATTTTGTTAAAACTGACGAAAAGTAATAGAATCTTGTCGTACCTTGCAGTTCAAGAGTATACCTTTCAATTTCAAGTATTTTTTGGTATTAACATCTAGTTTATCGCCATGACTAGCTTCCTCAACTCTAAAGTAAGTTTTTTCGTTAGTTTTGTTTTTAATTTTAGGTAACGCTGGGGAATTAGATAGTTTTTTTACGTTTTAATGATAAACTTTGTCTACGTTTATACTTTTGACTCATGCGGATGCATTGACGAATTATGTTGTTTTAGGCGTTGTCACCCGAAGCCTTTTCTTACTTTGGTGATTACATCATTCAGAATTGGCAGAAGAGAATTTCAGTAAGACCAGGATATTTTGATGTTAATTGTATTAATTTGGTTTGGTTTACAGTAAGTTAACTAACGATTTTGTTTTTTCTGTATTGTTCTAGGTTTAAGGTTAACGAAACTTTTATAAGATTAGGTAACAATTTCTTTACTTGTTTTCGTGTCTTATAAGAGCTAGTAAGATGGTTGACTATATTACGCATAAATTTATCATATTCTAGGTGCCTTAAGAAAGCAGTTTTCTGAATAGTTTTAAATTATATTGTTTTAGTGTATCAGCCAAAAGGCAGCGCTATTCGTTCGTCGTCGAAACTTGTTTTGCCTTCGAATTCGTGCTTCTTATCGAAAGATTACAGATGTCAGGGTGGGAGTTATGATCAACTTCGAGAAAATAAAAACGAGAGATGAAATTACCGAATATGATTATCAGCTACTAAACAAACGTTATCAGGAGATTCTCATGGTCTGCATGCCAGTATTTTCTGGCATTTCTTTTCAAATTGACATGGATCGGAATTCGATTATCACGTTTTATGGATATTCGTGTAGAAAGGCTTCTCAAGCGTATTATGACACAATGAATTGTAGGTTTCTGGTTATTTTTTTGTGTTTTAGCGTTATCTGTGTAGATCGACAACAATTTCTGTTTTTGGGTTGAATATTGTGAAAAAATAAGTTACTTTTAATATCAGAGGAGGTTTTGGTCTATATTAATGAATGGTCTTTATCAAATATGACTGAAAACAATTTGTTTTCAGCTTTAATTCATAGCAAATTGAAGATCAACCAGGAAATGGTGAATTATTTTTTGAATATGATGAAAGAGCACTTGTTTACTGTTGACTTCTGCACTTCTGACAACACTTGTTACTACAGAGTGTTCCCTGTTTTGATGGAACTTGAGAGCATTGATTTTCGTCGACTTTCAATCCGAATCGAAGGAGGTCTAAATCCGTGTACATTAAGATTGCTAAAGAAGCATTCAGTGAAACATCTGGAGCTGTTACCCTGTGCATGGCAGCTGTATCTGCTCCCAAAGATTCGGATGTAGGTTTCTTGATGTTTTCTTCAAAGTTTGGTTATTATTTTAGTTGGTTTTCGGTCGAAAAATGGGAAGAACATTAGTTTTTTTTATTTTTATATATTAGTTTAAGATTAATGTAGTAGTTTTAGTGATCATGCTTTTACGGTGGAAAAGTTGACGGTGAATTTTTTGTATTTAAATCAGGAGTCACTGCTTGACAAAATTGTGGATCGCATGGAGGTCTTCATGGAGTTGGTCAGTATTTACGTGGAGATGGATGTGTTTGAACTGAAATTGGAAATTGTAAGTTCGTATAACCCTGCTTTATAATTTTTCTTGTTTTTTACGATTTTACAATTGCTAGAAACGAAAAATACCAAAACTACTGGATCTGCCTATGTCTTATGCTTTTTAGAGTTTTATTCTAAACAAAAGTAGCGTGGTTAGAACGTTTGACCGTATTATTGGAAATACAATGAATCCTGCTGTGGAATACATGGCAGAGGTGGCGGTGGCGCAATGCGCATACGGCGTAAGAGGAGACGTTAATCTGCATGACTTTGAAGAGTGGGATTAAGTCCAGATACTGCTGGGAGATTGATTCTTCTTATCTGAAGTGGAAAAGAAATTGCTTACAAGGAAGGTACCCGACCTGCAACGCTCAGGTTTTGTTCAAACTTTTTTTGGCTACGTAAAGATCTTATGCAAAATTATAAGTTGCGGTTTGCGGTCATTGAGAAAACTGAAATCAAAAAATTGCGTTTTGAATTAAACCGGCAGAAAATTTAAATATATTACTTTTAAAACTTAAAACCGCAATCTAAGATTTTTTATATGTACTACTGGTACTACAAGGAATCTGTATTAAAATTTTGAGCTAATTCTGAGAGTTGCAGGACTTTGCTTGTTAGTCGAATTGGAAAATCTAGTTTCTTGTTAATCTTTTATTGTTGTCATTACTCAATATTGGGTACTTATATGGAAGTTTTTGTTGTAATAAAAGGTTTCTGTATATTTTTGATGTAGAACAAGGTTGTTTTTTGTCAAAATACTTATTTTTTTCAGTCGAACTAAAATAATATTTTCAAATTTTTAAAGGTAAGAGAAATCCGGTAAGACTATTTTGTGATGCCTGTTTATTATGAAAAGGTTTGTAACATGAAAAAGTGCATTATAGGTAACAGTTACAAATGAATGTTATGTATTATCAAATTCAAACCAGCTATTACCAAGGGTAATATCGCTTCAAGCACGGATGCATTCACGGTGGATTTGTACTTCCAATGGAGTGACAGAGTCGCGGATCTCGACCTCCAAACTGTCGGCCAGCTTCTGCAGGTTCTCGTATTGGTGGCGACGGATTTCGCGCAACATACGACGAGCATCGGCCGAATGACGTTCCCAGCAGACAAAGTCACGTTGCTCGGTCTTCTCCTTCTGCTCGTTGCTGTAGCTGTTTTGTGGGCAGCGGGCGACAGAGTTGCGAGAGAAGCAGATCTCGTGCTTGCGTTCCACAACCTCAATCATGTTTTTGGCGGCTGAAAGTAGGTGTTGTAGATATAGTTTTGTGATATTAATTTAGGTATTTAGGTATAGATTTTTTACTTAGTGATCTAGAAACAGTAATGCCATTTTTATCGAAGTAATTAAAATAGGGTTTTCGGTATAATAATATGGTAAAACGGTGTTATATAATAGTAGCCTTATATTGAGTAAATTGGCAAATATTTCAACATATATTACTTTTTATGGTAAGATTGTTATTTCTCATAGCTTACCGTAACATACAAACTTAAATTTTACTACCATAACTATAAAACTTTACTATTCAAACTACAATATACAATCGCCTCAATAACCTACCAACAGAGTTTCTCTTGCCAGTTTTGTAGTCGTATTCCTCGTCGCTCTCCTCATCGTATTGACGTTCGGTTCTGTACTCTCCAGATTCCCATTCTTCAGAATCCTTCTCTTCGTATTCGTCGTACGAGCGGGATTCAGAATCCATCTTGCGGAAGCGGCTTTGTCTTTGTTGTTGGTTACCGTAGAACTCGTTCAAGTGCTCTTCGTCGCATTGCGAGTCGCGGACGGTGTAGGAACGGTGGAAGTCGGCAACATCGTCGGTTTGTTCATTGTCGGCACGGCGGAAGGTCTCATCGTACTCACCGTTCAAGTGGCCGCACAGACCGCATTGAGCGTTGGCGAATTCGGGCGAAACCTTGACGAACAGCTTGCGACCATCGAAGCGGACGGTAACACCGTCGAAGCGAGCGTACAACTCTTCACCATCGTACTCCATGTTCTCCAGGGGGTGTTCGAAGGCCTTGACTAGCTCACCGTTCAAGGTCAGCTGCAGGGAACGTTCGGTCTTCTTGTCGGAGGCTGGTTGGACTTCAAGGACCATGTCTTGGGTGAGGATCTTGACGATCTTGTTGAAGTTCTTCTGTTCCGAGGTCTGTTGCTTGGCTAACACGACGAACAGTGGTTCTCCAGTGTTCTGACAGTCCTTGGCCACCACGCTGTAGCATTTGTGGCTCAATGGAGCGCGAAACTCGACGTCGTTGAAGGTCTGGATGATGTTGTTCTTCTGGATACGGCATTCAGCACGGGCATCGTCACTAGCACGGCTCAAGATGGACTTGACGGAGTGGTAGGCGGGGCGACGTTCTTGTCTCTGGGCGTAGAACCCGAGCTTGACTGGGGTGTAGATGTTCTCCAGGTGGAACACTTCGTTGGCGGATTGGAGGGTCAAGTTGAAGGTCTGACGTGAGATGGGTTCGATGGCCAAACGAGCACGGATGTGACCGTTTTTCTCGGCGTCAATCGATGGCTTCTGGGCGGGGTAGACTTCGCTCTGGAGGTAGTAGTAGGCCTTGATGAGACTGTACACGCGCTCGATGATGCGTTGGGATCGTTGGTGAAGCATGTAGTCGGCGGAGACGTCGATTTGGTTCAAGAAGAGGGCGACGTTTTCTGGGAATCTGGCTTGAGGGCGAGCGGACAAGAAGGCTTTGATCTTCTGGTCGAAGTTGGTTCCCCATTGGACGTGGACACGGGCCAAGAAGCGGTTGTGAGCATCGTCCTTCATGTTTTCGGGCATCAAGGTGTCGACGTTGGCTTCGACCTTCCAGTCGTTGGACTCGTCGAGGTAACGGATGGCTGGGCGTTGAGCCTTGGCTTGGAATCGGCAGGCGGTCAAAGAGGCGTCACAAGTGGCTTCGAGCTCCAATTGGGACTTCTTCTCTCCGGCTTCGGCAACAAGGACGAGGCGGTGCTTGTAGGCCTTGTTGGAGGTTCCGGCGGTGGCGATCTTCTTGTGGTAGTTACTCATGAAACGGTCGGTACGTTGTTGTTCTTGTTCATCGTACTCTTCCTCTTCTTCCTGTTCGAATCCGCCAGTCCATTTGTCGATGGAGATGACTTGGCGTTGTTGTTTGCTGAACTGCTTCAACTGGGCGGAGATGGCTTCTTCGACTTTGACGGGCTTGAACAAGAAGCCGTGAGCCTTGAAGTTGACGGAGCCTTCGTAGTTCTGGGATGGGATGTAGTCGACGGTGAGGTGGTTCTCGGCGGTCAACAAAGTCTTCAGAACTTCGGTTGGGCGAGTCCAGTCCAAGGGTTGGTGTACGAGGCCGGAGACTCTGAAGCTCTCGGTGTTGTATCTGACTTCACGTTGGAGTTGTTGAAGTTGGCGGTTCTGGATGGACTGGATCTTTTGGTGTTCCTTTCCGACGAATGTGTATGGCAAGGTGCGAAGGGCGACCAATTGCACCTTTTGCCCTTCAGTCGAGGTCTGGAGCTTCAAGCCGTGGGCTACGGAGGCTTCGAGGCGGAGTTTCATGTTCTTGGGAGTCTGGAGCTCGACCGTTCTGTGAGAAGCGACTCCAGCGTCCTTCTTGGCGATTGGGTCCACGATTCTGAGGACTTTTTGGTGTTCAACAGCCAATTGGGCGCGCTTGATGTTCATGTTGGTCTTTAAGTGAGAGGTCAAGTCAACGTTCACTTCACCTTGAATCTTTCCGTGAGCCAAAACGATGGCGAGTTGTTGAGACTCGATCTTGAATCCAGTTGGAGTTGGGACGACGAATCCAGATTCGTGGGCAGAGATCATGGAGCTGAAGCGTCCTTCGGTCGATTCGGTGATCTGGAAGAAGTCGGCCATCATGCGAGCTTGTTCGGCGTTCTCCATGAGCCAGTTGAAGGTGGCATCGGTCAATGGCAGTACCATTTGGTCGACATCCTTAACTCTGATGGAGATCATGGCAAATGGGGTCTCGGTGGATTGTTGACGCTTCTCGATCTTGATGGACTCGAGGAACTGCTTCAGGTCGTTTCTTCTCTTCGAGGCCGAACGGTTGGCCGAACGGGCTTTGCGTGCCAAACGTTGAATCCATTGGTCAATGTTTTGTTGACAGGCGGACACGTAGATGGTGTGCTTGTTGACGAGACCGTTCAACATGTTGTCGACGTAGGCGGCAACGTGGGTTGGGAGCAGGGATTCGGGGCTGAAGGCCAAGCTGGCTCCAACGAAGACTCCTTCTTGTTCGGTGTGGCTGTAGATTGGCACACGGATGTGGCGAGAAGCACGGTTAAGACTCTCTTCTTCATCGAGGTTGGCAATCTTGAGGGATTGACGCAGCTTCTGGGCGACTTCTTGCTCGTAGACAACTGGCGAGTTGGCGTAGGCACGGCACAAGCTGTAGGTGAAGGCACGGACTTGCTCAGAACTTTCCGTCTTCAAAGTGTAGACAATTTGGTCGACGATGGTACGAGCTACCTCAGGTTGAACGTTAAGGGTGGAGGCGGTCAAAGAGAGGGCGGCCATACGAAGTTCTGGCTTTTCTCTGTTGTTCTCGAAGATTGGCATACAGATCTCTTGGATTCTTTGTGGGTGCGAGAAGCGGAATCTTCTCAACGTATCGACGGCTTCGGTTCTGATGAAGGTCGAGTGTTTGCGACCTGAGGCGATCTGTTCCAACAATGGCAAAGTCTTTTCTAAAGCGGCGTTGGCCAAGCACTTCAAGGCCAATACTCGTTCGTACTCGTTCTCGGCTTCTTCCCATCTTCTCTCCAATACCTTTTGGAACTCGGCAAGACTGGTTTGGACTTGTTGTTCTTCCTTCTGGGTGGGGTAGGCGGAGGAGAGACGAGCTTGTTGTTGTTGTTGGTTCAATTGGCCAACGATGGCGGAGAAGGCGATCCAGCAGGTTTGTTGGCGGGTCTGGTCTTCTTTGTTCAAGTCTTCACACACGTCCAAGATGTGTTGAGCGATCTTGTCGGATGGAGCAATCATGTTGCCGGAGATGGACTTCATGACCTTGACGAAGTGGATGGTGTTCATCTTGTTCAGTTGGTGGGACAAGACGGCGATCGTGTTTCTGGTGGCAGACATGGCCAAAAGGTCGTCGAAGAGTTCACGCTCGGCAGTCTCAGTGTACTGTTCGCGGATGTGCTTCAGGGTCTTTTGGGAGCATCTACGGATGTGGTAGAGACATTCAGTGACCTTGGTGATGATCTCCTGCTTGGACTCGTGGGCGTTCTTCTCGAAAGCCGACACGATCTGGCTCATGTGGCTTCTGATGATCTTGGTGCGGGATTCGTCGGAGTGCTCGGCGTGGAAGGGGTTGGTGGAGAACTCTTCGTCACCGTACATGAAGAAGCGCTTCTCGTTGGACTCGTACTGGCTGTTGTACTGAAGAGTCTCTTCTTCGTTCAGCTTTTGTTCTACGGCTTCTGGCTTCTGTTCCTCGACCTTGGTCAAGTGAAGGCGGGCCAAAGCCAAAACTTGTTGAGCGTTTTGGTTCTCGGCGTTGGTGGACTTCATCTGGTAGCTGGAGACGGTTTCGGAGTTCAACAGGGCGATCTTCTCGTTGTTGGCACGGAGTTGGAAGAGGTAGACAGTGGAACGTTCCAACTTTTCTTGAGGGATTGGCTGGATTCTCTGTTGTTGCTTGCTGGATTCATCAACGGTGTTCTGTTGACGGTACAACTGTTGTTGGCTTCTGATGAACAAGTGGGATTGGGCTTGTTCGGATTGAAGACCGTAGGCAATGTCAGAGACCTTGCGGCAGGCATTGAACTGGATGGCCTTGGTCACGTTCCATTGTTGTTTGCCAGTTTCAGCCACGGTGTATTGGACTGGGCATTCACCTTCCAAAGTGGTCTCGATCTCGGTGAAGGTCGAGGGTCTAGCGTCGGATTGTTCGGAGACCTTTCGGACGGATTCGAACGAAGCCTGCTTCAAGTTGAGCTGCATCAGGTTGATCATGGCTTTCTTGATGTTGCGGGACCAGGTGGGGTCGTTCTTGGCGAATTGGACGCGTTCCACGATGCCGTCGGCGATGGTGAACTGGACTGGCAGACGGAGCTGGGCCATCTTTTCTTCGGGGATCTGGGCACGTTCGGAGAGCTGAATGTGCTGGAGTTGAGAGGCTTCAACTTCATCGTTCAGTTGGCCAAGACGAGCTTTCTGGACGCGGAGGATGGCGGAACGGTCCGAGGCAAAGTCGACACGGATCTGGGCGTTCAAGCGTTGTTGGGCACGTTGAGAGCTGATCCATGGGGCGTAGCCGGCACTGAGCTGAGCGTCGTATTGGTAGTGGTAGGCACGGTTGGCTTGGGCGAAGGCTTTGGACTGCCAATCGGCGGATTCATCGTTCGACGAGAACAGTGAGGCCGAAGCCACACTCAGCGCCACGAAGGCGACACACAGGAGCTTCATTGTCCTGTGGTGGAGTCGGATGGTGAAATCAAACACCTCGAGTTCTTTTATACTCGGCTTTATCAGTGAAATTTGGATTGACCTCCGAAGAGTCCATCTGAATGTGATGGACAGCTCGTTTGGGTTGGTTGAATGCACTCAGTTTTATGGCTTTCAAGGGGTTTGGTGGAAGGTTTTGAACTGTTTTTATGTTGCAGTAGGCTTTGTGATACTGTAGTGAATTTGATTTCTCAATTTTTTACTTTGGTTTAGTTTATTTTGTATTTAAAATTAAATTTGTAAATACTTTATAAACTTTTTTTTGTATTTTAGGTAATATTTTACATTATTTTTAAGTTTACTTATGTTTAGCTGTAGTAATTTTGTACATAACGAGCTTTTTTATATTTTACATTTTCAAAAATATAAACGTATATTGTTGCAGATGTGTTTGAACTTGCGTACGATGTGATTGTCATGCTGTTTTTATGGAACGGTGATAAGCTAGCGTGAAGTGTGATAAGGCAATCAACCTGTCAGTTCTCATGTTCACGGCTAAAATTAACTGCAGAGAAGGAAGAACAAGGTTTAAGGTTGTCAAATGACACTTTTTGCAATTAAAACGTTATGGTACAAGTAAGTTTTATGGTATTTTACTTAAGTAAAGGTTTAGAATTTTAAAAATTTGTCAAAATTTTAATTTTAAGCGTTTAGATTAAAAAATTGAAGGTTTTTTGATATCTGCTAAAGGATTTAGGTTTTAACAAGTATTCTTCAGGGTCTGAAGCTTCAGAAATGTACCGCGGCATAATCGCTCAACGTGCTCAACAACGCTTGAACGCTAAGATTCATTTCGATTTTGCCTCGGACCGTTCCGCCATCCTCCGCGTCCAGAAAGCTCGTCTTGATTAACTGAAAGATAGAATTGAACCTCAACTCTAGCACATTTAAGCTTTCGACAACGTAAACAATATGAAGAATTATGGTGCACTTTTCTCTCTCTCGAATGGTCGAGAAATTGCCGTAAGTTAATTGTATTTTTTCTTGTGTTTTAGGTAAACTTTGATGATGTTTTTTGGGTTATAACTGTTATGAGAAACACTTTTTTCAATCAAAACGGTACTTTTTATGGGTGTTAATTAGATTTGGAAGAAGGTCCGGGCTCGAATCGAAGGATATTTGAAAGGGGTCGGTCGGGCTGCCATAAATGGGCCCGAGGGCTATGGTTTAAGAAAGGCCTGAACATTTGACTCTAGATGAAGTATATTGGACTCTAGATGAAGCGTAACTTTTTTTTGAGGATCTTTTGTTATAAACCTAGTCTGAACTCTAATTTTTGGTTTTTGAAAAACTTAATATAATGTTATTCAATTTCGATTATTGTATGTATTTTTATTTAAATTTTTTGTACATCTTACAATGGTTATCAATATTCTATCACAACACTTCAATATATGTGACTATAAGCATGCATCACTGTATTACAATGTACAGTCTACCTCAATATGTATGACTATTAATACATCACTATGAATATTGTGTTTGAATTGTCATCAAACTGAAACACAAAAGTTGATATTATACTTGACTGCAGTAGCCGGGCTGATGCATAGACTTGATTTGTGACTGTGTGTTTCATGAATCGAACGGTGAAAACGTTCCGAATAAAACAATGGGAAGAACGATGTGAATGATCCGTTAGTAATAGTAACGTTCTCAATAAATTTTCCTTTTTTACTATTCTGTTTTTATTACAATCTGTTTCGAATTTTGATTTCTGAGGTTTTAACTGATATATGGCACGGTATGATAGGGGGTATTGAGGTATTGTAGGTTTACTACGAGTATTTTTCAGTACAAAACTGAATTTAAATATGTATTGCAGTGTTACTGAGTACTGTATAACAAGATGTGCCATACTGTTTATTTATGATGGATATTTTCAATGTAGTATATATTACGTATGATACTGTAGGGTTTCTGACTTCTATATAGATTAATGTATGGTACTTTAACCTTATTTGATGATTAAAGTACCACACACTTGTATTTGGGTACTCTATTATATGGAGTATCATACTGTAGCATTAAAGGTTTTTGATCTTTAAATTTTACTTACTGTAACTTTAATTCATTAGTGTGCGGTAGATTTTAATCGTAATTTAGCTTGATGATGAAAGCTTCTTCTTTAGTACAATATACCTATAGCTTTAACTATAGTATTCAAAAACCGCCTGCGGCTTATCACGGTTTAGGATCGGTTATTCAGAAAGGAGCCGAAACCAGTCCAGTCTAAAGAGGAAATTAAACTGTTCGATAACACTTAATGAGGCTCTTAATTACGTTGTTACGCAACACGTCATTACTTTAAAGTTATCTCAAGTTAACGTTTACATCAGTCTGGATTACTGTGTTCTTGGTCTGGTGTGATACGTTGTCATTGTTTGTGGTAGTAGGGTTAGTGCAGTCGAACAGTTGTTGTAAGGTTAAGAACCACATTAAGAGTACTGTTTCTATGGTTTTCTCGGTATTGGTACTGTAATTATAAGACAGACCTGTTTGGTAGATCACTTGGTACTTTAGCGACATGATTTGTTACTGTATGACTTACTGTACTTTAGGTTTGGTTGAGCTTTCTTATGGAGATTAAAGGGTTTTGAACTGGCTATGTTAGAGTACACTTTGACATCAAACTCCTAGTAGTCTAGCCTAAAAATCTAAAAAAACAAAAGTTGTAATGCTAGTTTCGACTTTTTTTCATTAAGACTCTAGTGGTCTGACCCGTTTAACATAGTAATTTTACACTTTTCGACTCGATCTTACGCACTTGACTTACATTTACAGTTGTAAAACGAGGCAACAGTTACATTGTAACAATTTTTTACACATTTGGAAATTGAAAACGTATAAATTTTTGAAAATTTTGAAAAAACTGGCAAGACAAAGCCTCGTACAGGCTCGGGCGGGCAGTTTTGCAATTTTGAGCTGGGGGAGGGAAGGAAAAGGGGTTGAATTTTTTTTGGGGGGTGCGTTGAATTTTTGTGGTTTTTTTTAATTTTTCATCAGTTTATTTACCTCTCCCCGCCCTTTCTACCTCTCCTCGCCTTTACTTTTTGTTCTTCCTTTTCCTCCCCCATCTCCTTTTCTTGGCATACCTAAAAGTTCAGCTAAACAAACACATACCATACTTATGTCACTATGCTCTGTACATTAAAAAGTGTGGTATGTTTTTAATGTATTACGATAACTGTGCAAATGCACCTGTAATCGTATTTTGTTTATATAGTACTCATATGCACATGTACGAGCGATTTTCCGCACCTGAAGGTTAATATTGGCATTCTATTTTTGGAATTCATAAACTTATGGCTTTAGGTCTAAAAGTTGATAGAAAAACAAAAAAAAGTTGGACAGTAGGCAAGAGCCAGAGTTACTAGGACTAACTCTTTACCTCTGGGCCACATTGGATTCATGCTCAATTCGCTTTGCTCAAGGCAAATAAGAAGGATCAACTAGGTTGATTCTTTGACTCTTAGCATCTCGCTAGCCAAAGCCATTTATCAGTTTTTGAAAATGGTTTTCCTGTTAAACTTTTATTCTTCTTCATCCTTATATACAAAAACCTGAGTGATATTTGGTGCAACTCTCTTGTTAGGGCTCTAGTTACGATAAAAGTTCAGCCAAAGATAGCGCGGTCCAACTTAAAAAGTACATAGTAAAACCTGCTATTGTTTTACATTATAGTAACTTGGAGATAATACAGGGTTAGTGACAATTTGCACAAAATGACATGCATGAGATTACACTAGGTTATTGTTGTGTTTTTGTGTTGAAAGGGCATTACTAAGCCTGTTATTACTGGCCTTAGCTATATGTTTGTTATATTAAAGCTAATTGCACTAAGCTTTGTCTGTTTTGTCATCAATGGCGTTTGGTACTTCAAAGATTATTGATATTACTGTTGTGGTACTTGACTTTGCAAGCAATCTCTCTTTTTAGTCTTGTATAGCCTCTTAACCTAAACCATATCTTACTTTACAAAGTAACATATGCTTTACAAAAGTAACATATGGCTTGTAGATAGGTATGTTATAATGTTACCTACTATAATATCACAACATACTTCTTTCCCCTACGTACCCATTTCAACATACGAAGTAGAAAACACTGTTCCTTGTCATAATGTTTTCGAAAGCTGCGAAATCAGGTACAAATATTAACATCTGGGTGCAATAACACTAGTTACTTATGTCATTCATAATTCATTATCTGTCTCTGTTAAAAAATATCTTACAAACTTTTGATTTTCGAATAAATTTCAAAGTTTTGGCGCAGTTTGAAGGAAGTGGGCGGAGCTTGAGGGAGGATGAGCGGATTCGTTGAATTCACTCGTTTTGGAAGATGTTGGGCCTTTTTCTTGCGGCCAAGACTTTCTTGGTTTGGGGGTTGGGGTGGGTGTAGTGTAGACTTTCTTGGCTTGGGAATAGGTTAAGTTTAGGGCAGGAAACTTTCTTTTTAGTTAGTATTTTAATGATATTTTACTGTGTAAAGTCATACTGTTAAGTCGCCAAGTAATTATTTGTTTTAAGGGGGTGGTAATGAAAATTTTTTTTGGGATTTGGAAGAAGTGGGGCGTGGGGAGTAGGAGTTGGGGCGATATTTACTGCTTTTTGACAGGACTAGGCCGATTTTTAAGCTTAGCCTGAAAACTGTGTTTAGCAATGTTTCTTTCTCTACTCTTTCCCCAGCGGAATTGCAGGAGAAAATATTATTCTTTCTGTCTCAGCTTTGACTATATTAGCATATTTCTTAACTTTTACCTTTACTATCAAGCATGTTATCGAAAATTAAAGAAAAAACTGTGATTTTTAAAAATATAATTTTTTATAAACAGTAGAGTGCATGTAATTTTTAAATATTTTAGCTGGCTGTAACACTGCAAGCCCACATTCATTACAAATTTATGAGTTTTTTTTGAACTGAACTCGTTAGTTTAAATTAGCAATCTAATTTTTTTCTGTTACTGTAGGGTTGTATCTTTTGGTAATTTTAAAAGTATTTTTTATTTCATTTCAAGAATGAAATTGAAAACATTTTTTACAATTTTTAAATTTTTTGGCAATTATTTTTACATTTTTAGATAGGGGAGGGGAGGGAAGGGAGAATTTAAATAAAACTGACATGAAAAATTTTATTTTTTGCCTTTTTCCCCTTTCCCTTCGTGGAACAGTCTAATCTACACTAAATTTTCTTGCTGGTTTTATTATTATTATTACTACTTGGGCCTTTGTCTGTAATATTATACTATATTGATATCTAGGGTCGAACCAAAGGGTCGATAGGTACTCACCCGTGGCGAAAAAAAAGTTTTTTTTTCAAATTTAATAGTCAAGTTCAGATTCGACTTTTTAAATTTTTTTTGCGGAGCCTAGTTTGTATTAATACTACTTTCTATGATTACATTTTCTTCTATCTTCTTCTTCTACCATCCACTGTCTTTTTTACTGTACAACTCTCTCTAAAGGAAGTTGTTAATTACCCAAAAGGCATATTGTTGTTTTCCAGTTCTGTAATTTACAATTATTCTCATGTTATTGTAAAGCAACGGACCGTTCCCACCGTATATTGTTGTTGTGTGATAACTGCATGTACTCGACCCCGACTACTGTACCTCTATTATTCACAAGTCGGAATATTAATTTATTATTTTGTGTATGAGCAGCAGATGTAAATGTTCTACTGGATTTATGTGGGAAGGGAGGGGGAGTCAGTGTGTGTATATTCATGTTGGTACGGGTATTTATGAGGTTCAAACGGGTTGTTAATGTTAAATGTTTGTTAGTGATAAAATATTTGTAGTTTTTAAGGTAGGAGGGGTGATTACTTATGTAAAAAATATGTGGTTAGAGAAAGTTTAATCAAGTTTTAAAGTATTTAGGGGGTGTTGCAGTTACTATTGTGTAGTTTTTGTGTAGCTGTAACAATTTTTGAGGTTCTGAGTTTGTAGGCTTATTTTGCAATCTTTGTAGGCTTATTATGCCGTTTTAATTTGTAGGGTTATTTTATCATTCTGATTTTCTAAAATGTTCTTGTGTTTATACAGACTGCTAGTAAAGCAATACTTTTTTGGTATTGGGGGATAGTAAAACAGGGGAACGGGGAGAGTGAAATTCCTGTATAACGAAACAATAACGAACAATTTTTAAAAAAACCGAGCGTTTTGTTATACAGGACTTCTACTGTAACTTGCTCTCTATGATATTTTTTGCTGTTCGAAACTCATTCTTGAGTTTCGACCTGATCTACTTACTTTTGATTATAAAAAATACTCTTTTTATACAAAGTAATATTATTAATGATGTTTTGCTTTGCTATATATCAAGATAATCGTTTTGTACTTACTCTTTATCTAATTTTTTTACAATTTTCTGAAAGCTTTTCTATCAGATAGGCTACTTAATAGTACTCAATATATTATAAACCATATGATTTGCTAAAACAAATATGACGGGATGTTACTATGTTGTAGACGTACATATGATGATAAATATTTAAGAAAAGAACATAGGGTGTAAGGTAGTGAAAGTAAGGCAGTAAGTAAAAGATATGACATTAGGCTAGTAAGCAATGTAGACAGCAAAACAGCCATTTTAGGTAAATAACATCTAAAGTAGATGGTAAGAAAAACATAGTAAAAATAGAGTAAAGGACATAGAAATAGAACAAGTAGTAAGAAAATTTTAGTATCTATAGATACTATTGGTACTACTGAGTACAATAGTCTAGTATGTACTATACTACTCAGTATTATAATGTAGTATCTACAGATAATACTGTGTACTACAGAGTCACCTAAAAACCCAACAGAGTAACTAACCGATACCACACAGTAAAAACAAGATAGACAGCCGGCTGTCAGCGCAAAAGGAAGGGGAACAGGGGTGGCTAGCCGGGGGGATTAGAACGAGTTCCTTTCGCTTATTCGCTTTGCCCGAAATGAGTTTACGGTTGTCCCCGGAGACAAATTTGGGACAAGTTTAAAGGAAGGTTTCTCCGCCGTTTAATGACCCGCCCTGCCCCCCTCCCTTTCACTTATCCGCTTTATAGCCGGATTATATAAAGGGCATGGTTAGGGTAACTCGGGTTATGACAAGTTCGCTGCCATGGTTGGTTTGGCAATTGACGGTTGGGGTATGGGTGTTGAGAGGGAGGATAAGGGTACTGTAGTTTTCTACTGCTTTAGAATTTATGGGTATGGTAGTTTTTTATAGGTTTAGGGGAAGAGTTTTCTAAGGTATGAATAGGTTAGACTAAAAGTTGGGATTTTGAATTTTAAAGTCTTACCCTCAAGGTATTTATACTGCAACTATGATTAAAAAGGTTATATTGTAATTTTTAAAAAGCATACTGTATTTTTGTGTTTAAAAATGTCTTGTAATTTCAAATTTTTTGTTCACTATGGTTTAAAAAAATTTTTTGTGGTGTTTTACATTTTACTTTGACATCGTTGCTACTTCCTACCGCGTACTTTAAAGCGAAGACATTGAAGGGTTCAATCAGGCTCGAGTAGCCGGCTGTCTCTAACAGATAACCCTTATGTAGGCACTTTAAGGCTTCTGAATCTGACAGCTCGTTGAGAAAGGAACTTTTTCAAGCATTTAAATTTACACTGGCTTCTTGCGGGTATACCAAAAAATTTTTTTTTATTTTAAAAAATTTTTAAGTTTACTTTTGAAATTTTTTTATTCAAATTTAAGCTTGTTATATCGATATTTAAAGCTAAGTTAATTGCAGCAATTTAACTTTAGTGACCAAACCCTCGTATTTTACAAAAGTAGCTACTCCCTCCTAAAATACGAAATGTGAAAGTAGACCCATTGACCTGCCTCTCGAGCAGTGAAACCTTTCGGCTGAGATTTCACGCCAAGATATGTCTGAAATACGTTTCGCCCGCATTTACGTTGGTTAGAAAGTTCACTTGAGGTTTTTCCAGGATTTTTCGAGGAAGAATACGTTATAGTTAATACTTGTTGTAACCGTTTTAGATCTCAAAACTTTTTTTAAATTTTTTTTGGGATTTATCGCCGCTATAATTAGAGTTGAACATACATCAGAGTGTTAAATGCTCTGTCCTAGGTTTGATTGCTCTGTGCTCTGCACTAGGGCTGAACAGGGTGTTCTGTGCCTTGCCCTTGGGAGGAGAAAATTATCAAAACGGCAATTTTTTTGTTTTTTTGAGGCAATTTAACTCTGTGTATAACTTACGTTGTAGTACATTTTTTGTGGATTTTTGTAATTTTTTTGAAAAATTTTTATTAATTTTGGGTTTTTAAGATGTTGATAGTGCCTGGCGGATGATTTTGGACTGTAATGTAAAAAAATCTTTCTTTTAGGTATCGATTTAAACTTAATTTTTCATTCGCCAAAAATTGAGTAAAAATTCAAACTAAAAATCTAAATTTTAGTTATGACCTCGCTTGGAATCCAGTCCAGTTTAAAGTTTTGCGCGGCGTGTCATCAGCCCATTCTGGACCAATACCTATTAAACGTGCTTGACCAGAACTGGCACCCCAACTGTCTACGCTGTGTGGACTGTAAAGAGCCTCAAGACGAGAGTTGTTTCTACAAAGACGACATGATACTATGCAGGGGAGATTTTACTCGGTAAGGAAATTATATTTTTAAGACTTGGTTTTGGTTGAAAGAGACATGTATATAGGTATGGACAGGGTTTTCATAGACTGAATTAGGAATAGACATGGCTTTCATACAGTAAATTAGATACAGTCAGGGATTTTAGACACCTAGATAGGTATAGCCAGGGCTTTTAGAGACCAAAAGAACTTAGAGAATGGTGTAGAAAGGACCTTTATTAAATTAAATAGGTACAGACAAAGTTACAGTTTGTATACTTGGTCGGAGGGGTAAACAATTAGGGGGGGGGTTTTAAATTTTTTAAAAATAATTATGGAGGGAAAGCTGAAGCAACGTTTAGATTTTTTAATATAATTAGGTAGAGGGAGAGGTTAAAAAGTATAAAACCCTAATAAAACATAAATTTTCAGAAGATACGGAATCCGCTGTGCTGGATGCAATATGATAATAGAAAGAGAAGAGTTGGTTCGAAAAGCCCGAAATCAAGTATTTCATTGCCAATGCTTTTGTTGTTCAGTATGTCAACGAGTACTGGATACTGGAGAGCGGGTACGTTTTTTTTAAAATTAAATTAAATTTTGAATAAGAAGTAGCGGTATACCGCGGTAATTTAGCCCTGCAATACCCTAGCCTTACATAAGATTTAGCCTTTGTGCTTGAACAACCCTCAAACTAGCTCTGACTGCCCACTCCTAGCTCTGGTCTGCCTTGTCCTACCCTACCCTAGCGCAAACTTAGCTCTGCCGTATCCCTACCCTAGCGCAATCCTAGCGCAATCCTAGCCCTGCTCTATATCTTCCCTAGCCTAACTGAGCTCTAGCTTTGCCCTAGCCAAGCCAAGCCCAGATTTAGCCCTGCCTTAGCCCTGTCCTACCATACCTTATTTTATCTTACTTACCCTGCGCCATTTTTTTCCCTTTCACTTGCGCCACCCCTCTTATTATTACCCTCTTCTATCTTATAAAATCCAAATCAAGCCCCCCCCCCTCTTTTTAAAAACCTTTTTTGACGTAGATCCCTTTGTCCTATCTGGTTACCTTCATTTGCATGTTCTAGAATTCAGAATCCGACTTCTCTATTCATCTTCGTCTGTTTGTCTTTTTTTATTTAAATTTGGTTCCGGCTCGAAAAAAAATATCCGCGCGGATTGATAAATTGACCAGTTGGTTTATGTCGGCGGCTTTCACTACATATCTATGATGTCTTGCGCTTTCAAAGCCTACTGTAGCTTGGATATGGAAAAAATTTGAAATTTTGAGAAATTTTAAAGTATTAGGTTGTTAAAATAATTCTGTGCCCCATAACCTCGAAAATTTGCTTTGAGAGTTTGAGAGGAGCACAGGATTATTTGAACATACTAATATATTTGTCAAAGGTCTAAAAAGTTTTGTCGTTTTTCAATGTGCAAGACACTGTTAAAAAACGACAAGGGGCACATAATTATTTGAACCTACTAAAACCAAATACAAAAAGCAAAAATATAAAATACGAATGCACATTAAGGTAAAATAAACAATTTTTGGTCGCCGTACGTTCCCTTGCTCGTCTATGCCCTGGGGCATCAGTTTTGACAGCGAAGGGAGTGTCAGAATGTCATAACACGAGATGACAATGTTTGTCACAAAAAGTGAAACAGTATGGTAAAAAAGGGAACACATTGGCACACTTTTCTAGATTTTGCGACATTTAACAGCAGTTTTTGTACAGAAAGCGCTAAAAATTATATTACGCTCGACCAAACGGCATGGATAATATAATTTAAAGCAAAAATTAAAAAAATAAAGAGTTGGCAAAAAGATACCGAAAAACACTGTAAAAACTAGCAAAATCAGCATAAGTTGCGTAATAACTTTTTAGTCCAGCCGGCCTTTTTGATACATTTTCGTCGGCCGACGTCCGCCGGGAATCGAATTTGATATCGGATATGGAGACGTCAATCCAAGAGATCTTTGACAGCTCGCACGACTACTCAGTCGTTTTCTTCACTCACTTAACAATTCATAAAAACAATAAAAGCGAAAGTTACAGTAGTGCGTTCGACGTGTGTAACATAGTAGGGAGATTGAAAGTCTAGGACAATATTTAATGGGATTTTTACGAAAAATGGGTTATAAGATTAAAAAATAGGTTGCATTGTATAATATAAAGGTTTCTATATTAGTGTAAGAAATTGCAAAAAATAAAAGAAAATGCGCATTTCATGTTTTCGTTGCGGGACCCAACTCAAAGCAAGATGTAACTAAAAAAATCTTGATTTTAGGCTTTTTTTAGTGTCATAGTAAATTTCTACAACGTATGTTCTTTAAAAACTAATGCCTTAGTTACTTTATCAAAAGTTACATCGACTTTTACTATCAACTCTCACTTTACAGTACGGCAAAATGTACTGGTCCTCCGAATTCCCCAAGGGCATAAGTTTTGGGGACTTGAAAAAGTCGCTCGTAAATCATAAAAATGTCAAAAAACGAACCGTCGAACACTTTCGGAACGTCGAAAACACTATTCCTACCATGACATACGACCCCCGACCATCTATAACCAATTAAAGTTAAATTTACTGCGTTCGAAAAAAGTTTGAAGAATTGTAAAGTTGGGTTTTACATTACCAAATATAGCAGAATCTATATAAGATTGTTAAAAGCATGAAGATTGAAAATTCTCCAAAAATCAGGTTTTCGTGGTGGGACCTAAAAATGTTTTAAAAATTGAAAAGTTAAAAATTTGAAAAACAATATGCCTTTCTAACACAATATGATGACAAAAAACACATTTTCAGTTATACATAGTGGATGGCAAGAACTTTGTGTGCAAAAACGACTATACCCCCAGTAAGATCCTCGGTACCACAATGACAAATCGATCATCCAATGACGAATGTAGCTCAGATGAAGAGGTCGATGACCACAGTGATGATCACGGTAAGCTAACACAACTTTTTCAATCTGAGCTTTTCAAAAAGTTTAGTTGAAAATTTAAAAAACTTCATTTTTACTGAAAAATTGGCTAAATTGGTCTAAAAATGGCCTGAAACTGGCATTATTTTGACTAAAATAGTACCAGATTGGACTGAGTCTTGTAACAAACTGTACCCTATTGTCTTATCTGTTACTTTACTGTCTTGTCATTAAAATAATGGCCACTAACTACTACTATATGCAATGTGCCACTCCGAATTCCCTAAAATTCCCTGCCTTTGGGCTGAATTTCCGTCGAATTTTGTTTCGAAATCCAACCAAATCGATCGTTCTGCTTCGATTTCATTGGAAGGAGGCTCAGAAGCTGATTGACATCCCAGAACAACTGGCAGCGGTACCACCGGAAGGCTTTAAGGCTGTCGTTGTATGGTTGAATCTACCGAATATTGTGGATAAGGATGTGGTCGAGAGCAACTTCATTGACATTCATTGCTGGGTGGTGGAAGACCTGGATTCGACCGAAAATTGGCTTCAGAATCCGCCTGGATATCAGTTTTTGATGCACAAGATACAGGTATGTTGTTTTTATATGGATTTAAAAAAGACATTATAAAGGGGAGTTTTTGAGGAGTAGGTTATGTTATAGTAGGTACATTACAGTAGGCAGGGATCGAGCTCAGGGACGTCGTTTGGGGAAGGGGGGTAAGGGGGGGGCTACCTCCTCTCCCAAAGCCGATCCGAAAAAAAATTCCACAGGTCCCCTGTACGCGAAAAAAACAAAAAAAAATTTTTTTTTAAATCGGTTCACAGGAGCTACGTGTGGACGAAAAAATTTTTTTCGACCTCCCCCTCCCCCAGAGAAAATCCGTAGCGACGTCCCTGATCGAGCTAAATTGTTAATAAAAGAGGTGAGGAGCGGTATGATATAGATTAAGAAAGGCAGGATAAGGAGAGTTTTTGAGAACTAAGTTATATTATAGTAGGTATGTTATAGTAGGTAGGGATCAAACTAATGGGTTAGAGAAGAGATGAGGAAGGTAAAGTTTACTTCATAAAACTATGAGTATAAATTACGCCGAAGCTAGTATTTTTTAAATTTCAGACAGAACTGACTGATTATGTGGATGAATCTGCCTTTCAACCAACGTTCATGGAGGTATACCTAAAAGACGCGCACAAAGATACGATGGCGGATGATACAGTCGGCTTGGAAGGTAATTTTTTTAAAAGTTAACTGGAAAATACGATGTTATATCTACGTTAACAATAGCTTTCGCAAAAATATAGCAAAATTGCTCAGAATCAAGTTTTCGTGGCGGGACTCAAAGTTTTTTAAAAAATTTTTACAATAAATAACTTTGTGCCATTTTTAATAAGACCTTATAGAATTAAGCTTAACATTTTTATTATATTTTTGCAACAAATTTTAAACTTTGTTTTAAAATGGTTTTGATGTGGTATATTATAAAGGTTAATATTAGGTTGTTCAAATAATTCAGACCCCTCTCAAAGAAAATTTTTTGGGGTTATGAGGCCTAGAACTATTTGAACAATGTTATATAAACATTAATATTATAAAATTTCAGCTCTTCATCTACTGATCACCAAGACCTTGAAACAATGGAAAGAGGATAAGCCTCAACTATTAGAGACCTCGAATTCGGAATCGACCGGTCAATTGTCTACAAAGTCTTCTGGTCTACCTTTGGTTTGGGCGCAAATGCTCAGAAGATACTGGTTTTAATAAACTTGACTTACTCGATTGTTATTGTCTTCTTCACCTTAACCAAGACTTGTCTAAGGCTTATAATTACCTTAAAAATATTGTCTTAGGCTTACAATTACCTGAGAAATCTGGTTTTAGGCTTATAATATTGTCTTTTGGGTTCTTTTTGGTGTTGCTTTTGTTCTTATTTTAGTAAGGTGTTTACTGACGGCTGTTCTATAAGGTATTTGTCTTATTTTGGTCTTTATAAAGTGTTGTACTTAAGGTTCAATGCCAAAAACTGGAATTTTTAATCAAAAGTTACGTCAAAGAGGCTATTATTAGGTTGTTTAAATAATTCTGTGCTCCTTTCTCTTACAAATTTGCTTTGAAGTGAGGTACAGATTTTTTGAACAACTTAATATTATACTAAACTAAATTGTATAAAATACACTCTTTTCTTTTAAAATCCAGGATTTCAAAATTAACTGAGATCGTACTCTAATGGTAATCGTATTTTACAGGAGACGCAGCCACAGTAAGCAACGAAAGTAATTCTGGAGCCGAAGAGAATGGCTCAAAGGGCGACGAAAATCATTTGTCCCAAAAACGAAGAGGTCCCAGGACTACCATCAAGGCTAAACAGGTATGTATTGACTGGTAAAAATAGAAAAGGCAAAACTTTAAAATTAAAAAAATTTTTTTTTATTTTGAAAATGAAAGTTCACTTTTACTCATACTGCTATAACAAGTTTTGTAAGAGACAAGAGTAGCTATTATACCTCTATTGTAAGCGATGTACGCTACTATCTGGTTGCTCAAATAGTTCTGAGCTTATTCAAAACGAGTTTTTAGGATTAGGGCTCAGAATTATTTGAACAACCGAATAGCTCAAAAAACTTTTAATTTGTAAAATACGATCCCTATAATGTTGTTGTTTCAGTTGGAAACCCTGAAAACCGCATTTGCTTCAACGCCCAAGCCCACGAGACACATTCGCGAACAGCTAGCCGCCGAGACTGGACTAAACATGAGGGTTATACAGGTAGGAGCCGTAATTTTGACTTTAGTTTTTTGTTTATAAAAGTACAAAAGACTGTAGTAAGTATAGGAATAGTCTGGCAACGAACTGCGGATCTTTTTATTTTCAGTTCAAATAGCGGTCAAAAAGTTTGTAGAAATGCTGTTTATTTGGGAAGTTGTGTGGTTTTTATGGCGTTTTTAGGCATTTTTGGCTAAATTCAGGTTTTACCTGATTTAACATAACTGTATACCATAGTAAAATACATTTTCTTATCTGCAGTACTTATCACTACTATAATATATTACCAAATTTGCCGGCAAGACAACTTATAGTAGCTTATATCTCTTACAAAAGTTGTCATATTAGTTTGTTCCAATAATTCTGGACCCGCTGCCTCAGAAAATTTGTTTTGAGAGGGGCTCGGAATTATTTGAACTAAATATTGGGCCGTTCAAAAAAACTATCCCCGACGACTTACTTTCAGAGGGGGCACAGAATTATTTGAAAAACTTTATGTGAGGCTGGTCAAATAATTCTGAGCCTCTCTAACCCAGAAAATGCGCTTTGAAAGGGGCTCATAATTTTTTGAACAATTTAATAGTAGCGCATATATCTTACAATAGAAGTTACAGTAACTTATCTCTCTTACAATAGAAGTTGTAGCAACTTATACCCGTTACAAAATATGTTATAGTAGAATGGGTAATCGAATACCCCTTCCACCAAGTTTAATTAGTCCCAAAGACCGTGGCCAAAAAACGGATTAGGCATTCGAAAAGACTTGGAAATCGAATTTGCTCGGCGAATGAAAATCCGACCCCCAGGGGATTACGGTAATTTCCGGAAAAACGCGGTAAACTTTTACGAAATACCATGTAAACTGTTGCCAAAAGAACATAAAAGTTGGGTCAACAAGGTTTTTAAGGCACTAAAGTTGGATTTAACATCATTTTATGGGAAGATACAATAAGATTTGGCATTTTATTACGTTGTTCAAAAATTTCTGAGCTACCTCTTAAAGCAAATTTGCAGGATTGGTGGCTCAGAATTTTTTGGACAATTTAAAATTAGCTGACTAGCTGAAACAGTAGACAAGATCATACCCCCATGCCCTGACAAGTCCATCTCCATCTCATTAGCGCGAAATGTCACAACATTTTGGCACTATTCTAATTAGGCCGACACCTGCTTAAGCGTTTCGAATGTTCGGCCGAGCGGAATGAAGCTCCCGGCTCCTTTTATCTCGAGTTGAGTAATCGCCATGACAGAGTGCATTTGGCCGTGTACAAACTCCTCAGCTCTCAAGGGGATTACGGTAGTTTCGTACCGTAATTGCATTAGCCAACCTGACAGTCAGGCAACATAACATGTTATAACTGGTTGTCCAAACATGAATGAGCTATATTTTTTGAAGGTTCCAAGTTACTGAAAATTTGTTTGAGAAGGGGCTCAGAATTATTTGAACAGCCAAAATTATTTTAAAAATATTATAAATCAAGCACTTCATCTTGAATATAACTTTAGGTATGGTTCCAAAATCGGCGGAGCAAAGAAAGGCGGATGAAACAGATGAGAATCAATGGAAATTACCGTGGTAATCGACGACAAAGACAGAATAACAACAGAGACGATGATGAGCCACAAAACATGGACTTTTTGCCTTTAGGTAAGGGTTTTTACCAAGTTCTGCTGAATTATCATCAGAATCAAATTACAGTCATTTTGGTAAAGGGAACAGAATTATTTGAACAACCGACTACTCTCTTTGCCAAAATTTATTTTAAATTTTTCAGAATCCAACCTCCCCACGCCTCGGTTCCAAACAATCCAGTTCTCAACAAATCCACCCCCAAACACAACTACCCTACCCTTGATTCCACACACTCCCAACCCACCACCTCTAGCAACATACGATCTGTATACCGCCGGTTCCATCGATGAAATTCCGTTGGATTTCTTGGGGAATCCGATGGAAACCAGTGCCATTCCTTTTTGGACCACCCCCAACCTGGATGACTTTAACAAGTTGACTGCGAATGTGTAGTGAGCGTATCTCATAGTTTATGATAGTCGTTTTTGTATTATAGTTTATCTTAGTTTAGCTTTATACATATTGGCTATGTTAATTTGTTTAAAATTATTTGAGAGCTCTAAGGCAATTTGCACAGTGCAAAGCATATGAAAGGTTTGCACTGTGGAAAGCCTATAAAATCGTTAGTACCGTGCAAAGGTTAAAAAAACCTTGCACAGTGCAAAGATTATAAAGCGTTTGCACTGTGCAAGCCTTCCAAAAACTTTTGAGGCCATTTTCCATACATTTTGTCTGGTTATTTAAAGTATAAGTTGGCCTACTGATATTACTCAGTATTACTATGTAAAATACCAAAACCCATGTTAATAGAACCTAGTCGTCTGTTACTAAGCCATAACAAAGTCTCTCGGATCGACTGCACACTGCACTGTGCAGTCTTTTAAAATAAATTGCACGGTGCAATCAATTTAAAAATGGCATAAAATTGAATTTTAAAACAACTTTTCTCTATAAATAATCCGAGAACCTTTGCCAAAGTCTAGTATCATACCATAAGCTTGAGCTACATCTCCTCTCTCCAAATGCCATAACTGCAATATTGTAATAGACCACTTCGATCTCCGAATCTACTTTAACTCTCTGTGATTACCGATCTTTTCCCCATAATATTGAGCACAATAACTCGTAACAGATTCATCTCGCAAATATTTATTTTTCATATTAAAACCATGTTATTTACATCAGTAAGGATCAGAGGTCCAAAGTCAGGCAAAGTCTACATCGCGGCCACCTCTACAACAACGGTTACCCATATGTTGATTACTATAATGTAAAATTTACATGACAGTGCCATATTCGCAATACTAGAGCTCGGCAAAGTACCATTTCTCATAGCTTTAGTGCCAATTTTAATAGCTTCATTACCATTTTTATTGCCTTTAGTACCATTTTCCATGGATTTAGCACGGCTTTAGTACCACTTTTCATGGCTTTAGTGACATATTTTAAGGCTGCAGTACCATTCTTCATGGTTTTGGTACCATTTTTCATTGATTTGGTACCATTTTAATGGCTGTAGCATCATTTTTCATCGCTTTAGTATCAGTTTCCTCATATTTTGATACAAACAAGAATCAAAAATGAAATATTTAATTACTTATGCCTCCATCTAGCTGCAACTTAATGCCAAGGTACTCAAACAACAATAAATATTAAAATGTGACATTAGCCATGTACATCAATATCAACAAAAAAATAGGTGAAAAGGTATTCCGTTCGAGGAATTAAAAGCGTTTTCGAGATTTCAATAATACAAACGTTGGAAGACAATCGTCAAAACAGTACTGTAACATTGTTCGTTAACTTATATATCATTGTGATATAAGTTTAGTACAGTAAGATCTACTATTCTGAAATTTTACGGTACGGTACCTAATAATAATACAGTAATACTAGTATATATAAAAACACGGCTTTACGTGGAGATACGACAATGTAAGATACGACCATAAGTAAAGATACAGTAGCCACAATGTTATCAGATACCATCCAAAGTTGGATTGGTATGTATGTTGTATCAGAAGACACAGTAAAACACCAGTTTTTCATTTACAGTATCTCTGACAACCCAAGCATAACTGAAGACCCACAAAAAATACTGTATGTTGCTACTGTAAGAAATAGACTGCTAGAGAAGTTTTCCTATGGTTAATGTAAGCCAATATATTATTACTGTAACCAGTAGACAGATAGTGTAAACTCAATATTGTTATTGTAACCAATGGCTTGTTACCTTAACTAGTAGCTTACTACTGTAATCAATACAATAAAAAGTTTTTATAGACAAAAAGGCTACAGTACCAAATAACTACTGTAGCTACAGTACCGAGTAACTACTGTACGAATGCCCGTTTTCTGTAAAGTGAGAAGCTTGTAGAACGCCTAGTAGTTCCGTTGTCGTTTACCGTGATCATAGTCATCTGGGTTCCGACGTTTTTTGTCTGATGAGTCGAACTCTTCGTCTTCGCTGACTTCTGGCTCGTCTACCTCCTTCTTTTCGTTTGGATCCGTTTTCTTGAAGGCGAACACACGGTACATTGATATCACTTCCCATTCGGATTTGCTCAAGGTGCCCTGGAGTCAAAAATATATTTTAATTAAACCCAAAATTCATTTTCCGAAACAAAATACAATGAAAATGACGTTTTTGCATAGTATCATTGTCTAAAAGTCTAATAGTGAAAATACATGACCCAAAATAGCCTCAAAACCAAAATTTCGAAAAAATACAGTATGAAACCTACCACATATTCCTGATCACCATGTTCATTCAAGTAACTGTAGGCATCTGAATACTCCTTTTTGTGCCAATCACTTTCGCACATTTCTTTTCGGCCGAATGCCTCTAGGGCATTCATTCTTTTGAACAGTCTGAAGTGATCGCCTTTCTTGATAAAGTCTTTGTATCCTTCGTTCAGGGGTTTCGTGTATACCAACTCCATTCCATTCTCGGTCATCATCCTAAAAAACGTAGTTGAAAAATTAGGTTTATATAGCACAATTTTTAAATTTTCGTAAAAAGCCATAAAAAATGATGTTAAATACTTGAAAAACGGTACTAAAGCCATGGTAAAAATAGTACTGAATAAATAAAAAATGGCGCTAAATCCATGAAAAACGGTATAAATTTTTTATATAAGGCTTATGAGCCCACAACCTTTTACACAACCTAATACTGTGGTCTCACTATATAGTGAACCATCTGTATAAGCAACTCTCCTTATAGTAAACAAGAAATTTGGCCACGCCAAGTCAATTTGAACTAAAAATCCTCTCTGTAAAGACAACAACCCTTATAGTAAACTCAAAATGTCGGTCCCTTCGAGTTGCTTATATACAGAGAGTACTGTATTTAGATAGAAAAAATAATGTTGTCCGTGTAAATTATTATACACGTTCAAAAGCGACACAACTTTTTCCGCTCAGAAATGCCTATATTATAATCAAAATTAAATAAACTTACTGTTTTAAAAGTGAAAATTTGGCAAAATATTCGGGACAATTGACCACTTCTTCCAGGGAAAAGTACAATTGAGCTCCAAACAGTGGGATTTCAGAATCCTCTTTGTGAACATCAAAGTTTTCGAATGTTACACTACACACTTCGTTCTTATACTTGTTGTTGGCTCCTTTGTTCCGCACCAGGTTTCTGAAAACGTGACATTAATTATTTTAGAACAAAGCAAAGTAAAATAGTTTTAAACTTAACATAACATTACACAGTATGTTAATATAACATTGAAAAAGCAACAACATAGCCAAGCAAATTACTGCACGATACTATAAGCCAAAAGCCAGCACAACAAAGCAAAAATCGCGTCTGTTAAGTTGTTTAAATAATTCTGTGCCCTTTGAAACCAAAAATTTGCTTTAAAAAAGTCTCAGAATTACAACCTAATAGATAATCTCTTACAAAACATATTGTATTCGTATGGGTAATCGAATACACATACGAATATGAATAACGCCAAAAATTTGCTTTGAAAAAGACACAGAATTATTTGAACAACCCAATAGATGCTTCATCTTTAATACCCAAAAACCCCACTTACATGATTTGATCCGGATCAGTGAGTATCCCAATAAAGTAGCCTCCAGGCGTGAGTCGTTCCGTGATGTTCTCAATCATCTTCCTTGCTCTTTGTTCGTTGGCAAACTGATAATGTAAGGCGAACATACAGCTGGCCAAGTCGAATTTCCTATCTTTCGGTTCATATTTATCAGCCAATCGTTCTTTCCCAGCATCCGCCACTACGAACTGTGCTGTGAATGGGTCGCGACGTTCGTTTCTCATTCGATCCACCGTTTCTTTGTATCTGTCTTTGGCGTGCTCTACTGATACGGCGGCTACGTCTGAAGACAATAGTTACGTAACACAAAACCCTCAATCTTCAATTTTTTCTCAAATTTCATTGTATATGTTACAATGCTCATAATTGTCATGTTAGTTTATAATAAACAGCTAATCTTTACCATTATAAGCACCTATGGGCCAGTTGTAAAATAATACCCACCTGTCATGACGATTTCCTTTATATTAGACACCTTCCATTTTGACAGATCTCCACCTTTACCACAACACAGATCTAGTACTGCTGGTCGTTCTATTCCTTTTTTGTTCAATCGCTTTATAAACCTAGCTGAAATATTGTAATTAGTTACATAAAACTTAGTTTTGAAATCTCTACTATAATATTTATATCATTCACGCAAAGTTTAGCACATTTCAATTAAAATGATGCTCAATATGCCAAGTTTTAAACACCCTAATTCCTCAAAAAGAAAATATAAAGCTTCTCCAAGACCTAAACTTTCAATAATAATGTAAAAAACATACCGATTAACATGCTCTTCATCCAATTATTGTAATTTCTAAGATGTATAATCTTTGAAGCTCTTCTGTCTTCAGTAGTTTTGTTTGGTATCGCATTGTAATGATTAGCTACGTCTTGTGAGGACATTTTTGGCTAAAAACAGAAGAATTAACTTCAAAAATACAAAAAATAGGAATTATCACGACAACGCCAAGACTTATAACTAAAAGCAATAAACAGCTTCAACTAAGGTTTACAGCTACAAAAAGTTGTGCAAATCAATCAAAAAACAAATAGTATATCAATGGAAGCATTAACCTTTCAAAAACCCAAACATATTATACATCGTTTTATTACAAATTTGTTTTATGTCATTTGAATACAATAATCAACAAGAAAAACAATGAAAAATAATGAAAAAGTTTATGCTGAAGCAGAAGTGTTCAAGGATGAGTTACTGCAACTTTTATTGGCCTTTGGAGTTGAAACAGATGGAGATACAGCAGGCAATGTCAACGAGTCATCTATATCATCATCCGAGCTTTCCGAACTGAAAAAACAGTATTTTTATTCTTGAAAAAAACGAATAATTGTACAAAAAGACAGTAAAAAAATTTAACTTCGTCATGACGTCGCATTAAATTGTCTTACAGTCTATGAAATCCATCATAATATACATCTTGCTGCAAAAAACCCCCAACAATCAGTTTCAATAACAAATGTAGCTATTTACGCCTAAATTACAAAAAAATAAGTAAAAAAAACTTACTCTGAATCATACATCCCAACACCAGGTAAAACACCAGCCTGGATCAAAGTTGTCGGATATCCTCCACATTTCTGTAGCACACCAACAGCCGGCGTAGCCACAACTTTCTTTTCAGTTACTACTTCTTCATTTTCGCCTGAGAGTTTGCTAAAATTATCCATAATTTAAATAATAAAATTTAAATAAAAAAATAAAAAATGCTTTGTATAAACCTAACCCATCCGATTTTTTACCCTGATCCATGACTTTCCGACCGGTAGAACAAATCAGTAAAAGAATAAAACAAAAATGAAGTAAAATGTAAAAAAGTTCAAAATTTACCGTTTTCGTATTAAGCCAAGACAATTTGTAGCCTTTTTGTTAGCTAAAAGCGCTCCAGCTTTCATTTTTGGTGCTGTAAGATTAATAACTGATGTTGTAGGTTTATCTTGCTGCTGTAACACCCTTCGTTGTTGCTCAAACAAAGCCTGTTCTTCCTAAAAATTAAACTTATTAACGTTTTCACTAGAAAGTACAATATAAGACAGTTAACCATGCTTTCTACAAGTTATGATTCTCTAAAAATAAATAAGACTCTAAACTGTATAAAAATCATATAATATGATTACCTTCTTCTTGCTGCTTTCTTTTTCGTACTTTAATTTCGCCACAGAATGTAGAAAGTCAACTTCATCGTCTTCTAACCCAATCTTAGCCGCTAAAATATCAAAATGAGTAAAACCCTAAAAGCTAAACACAAAAAAATAAAACAACATACCATCAGCTGTTTCTGCATCTATCTCTTCCTGTTTTAGCTCTTTGGCAGCCTTTAGCCTTTCATACAATGGTCGTGGATCATATTCTTCTTCTCCTTCTAAAAGTTCGGAAAATTACCAAATATACAAGTAGATATAAAGAAATCAAACTTTAAAATAAACCATAAATTATACCTTTTTCTTGTTTCTGCTTTTCCAATTCCTTTTCTGAAACGAAGTCCATCTTTACAACAATTTTACAAGTTTTGTTGTTATGTGAGAAAATATTTTTGTTACTACACAATGCCACATTTTGTTTACGTTATGGGACGTATATAATCATGCAATGTATTTTATTCTTTTCACAAATTCCTGTCGTTCAGAAAAGACGTCATTCCTTCACCTTTTTTACACAGACTTGTAGGAAAATTATTTTTTCAAACTTGTAAATTTACATTAAACTTTTAAAGTCTAATGTGCATTGTTTTTGTTATGGTGTTATGATAAAGATCAATGTCATTGCAACATAATTTATGGAGAGCCGGGTTAGAAACGTGGATAGACAAAAGTTTTACGTGGATGTCGATTCTCTAAAAACGGACGACCCAACGGGAAGATAAGGTCGTCGCATCACTCTGATAAAATGAAGGTTCTGGTGGCTGGCGCTGCGGGCTTCATCGGCTCTCATACTGTATTGGAGCTGTTGGAAGCTGGCCATGAAGTTTTCGCCTTTGACAATTTCTACAATGCTGTACAAGGTTGGTTTTTGCTTTGGTGTTTTATATTTAGGAACTAGCTTTTGTTTTATTAGCCTTATCATGGCTAACACACTCATATTTTGGCAAAAGGCTTTGTTGCTGAGTTAAATTTGTATAATATAAATCTTACAGACTCAGATGGCCAAGCCGCAAGTCTTAAGAGAGTGACAGAGCTTACTGGAAAGCCAATCCGTTTCCAAAAGTTGGATTTGATGAAGCCAGAAGAACTGGAGCCAGTTTTTGAAGCCGAAAAGTTTGACGCCGTTATCCATTTGGCTGCGTTGAAAGCAGTAGGCGAATCTGTGGCCAAGCCAATTGACTACTATACTAACAATATTGTTGGGACTCTTAATTTGATTAAGGTAACTTGCGGTCCTTTTTATTTTTAATTCAGTTGACTAGTTCACTTAAAAAAAGTTTTGTCTGTACATTGTCTTGAGGAAGTAATGATATATTTTTTCAATTTTCAGCTTTGCCAAAAGTTCAACGTGAGGAAGTTCTTGTTCTCTAGCTCAGCTACTGTTTACGGAACCCCAGAAAAACTGCCATTGACTGAAGACTGTTCTACTGGAAGTGGAGTAACTAATCCATACGGTCAAACCAAGTACATGGCGGAACAAATTTTGAAGGACGTCGCTGTATCAGACCCATCCTGGAAGATAATTCTGCTCAGATACTTCAACCCGGTCGGCGCTCACCCTAGCGGCCGTATTGGTGAAGATCCTTGCGGAATTCCTAACAATCTGATGCCTTATGTCTCTCAAGTCGCCATCGGCAAACTGCCAGTTTTGACCATTTATGGCGACAAATTCCCGACCAGAGACGGTACTGGAATCAGGGATTATATTCATATCGTTGATCTGGCCAAAGGCCACGTTGCTGCTTTGAAAAGATTCACGGCCGATGATTCAGAGCCGGTTGAGGTCTACAACTTGGGCACAGGCTGTGGGTATTCGGTTAAAGACATGGTAACTGGTATGGAAAAGGCGTCTGGAAAGACGATCCAAACCAAGGTCGGTGTGCCAAGACCTGGGGACTTGGCTGAAGTTTACTGTAACCCTGAGTTGGCAGCGAAGAAGCTTGGGTGGAAGGCCGAGTTGGGTTTGGAAGAGATGTGCAGGGATTTGTGGAACTGGCAGTCAAACAACCCAACTGGCTTCAAAGCCCAATAAGTTTAATATTTGGGAAAATTAACGTTATAATTTGACTCATAAGTCAGCTGTCACGCTATAATTCTACGTTAGTACCTATTCAACTATATTTACGTCATAATTCCACACAAAGGTCATAGTGATCCATGAGATTGTCAAAAAAACATTCCAAAAAGTGCCTTAACCTTCAAATGCATATGCCAATGTTTTCATAGCATAACGTTTTACTAACAGTAAATAAATATATTTTGTTTGATGCATTTAAGCAAGAACTTTTTAAACTTTGAACCAAACAAACTGCACAAATTAGCCCGTTTTATTTATTCAAAAATATAAATTTCTTATCATAGATTTTTTGTTTTTGATATATATAATGTAGTAGTGGTATAAAAAGTAGAAAAGACTGTATCATACAATAATGTGAACCTGTTTTTTTGTAATTTTTTGGATTTTGAGTAAGAGATTGTTTAGCATCTTGTATACATGGATAAGGGTTGTTGTGGGAATGGATATGAGGCCGCAAATCATTTCAATACTACTGTAAGATCTTTTTTTTTTCGTTGCTTTACATGGGCGAAATTATAAGACAGTAAAGGCTTACGCCGTTAACGAAACCACTACTTTTTTAAACAGAATACTACTTTACAACAGCAGCTCAATTACTAATTTTACCACAGCTAATAACAAACAGATAATATCTGTGACTCAGACCATGGTAACAACTCTTCCAGTAGTATGAAACAAAACTGCGAAGCAAAATTAGATTAGAATTTACTAGCGAGTTAACATTAATAAAACAACAAAAACTCGAAAGAGGGGGAGAACAACCTGTGCAACAAGACACATGCGTATTACCGGATCAAGGACGTAATGACAATAAAGGAAGAAGAGATTTCGGAGCGTATCGTGTTATAACAAGTGTAGCACTACTCAATTTATTAACCGGAACATTACAATAAACATACAATAGCTTAGGTCTATACCTTCAGTACTTCATTAGTGCACAAATTACTCATACCAAATGTTTAAGGTGGTTACCAAAGTTCAAAAAACTAAAATATGCAAAAGAAAGTGCGAACAAAGAGCCTAGTTTTATCCCGTCTACAGAAATTGAAAGACATTGTTATAACACGACATTACTGATCAACAACAAATAATAAGATTAAGACCATCAGAAGACCAAGTCCGTGAGCTGGTCGTCTTGTGGACGGTGTCGCGACTGCTGGCGATGAGCGTTCCCGTTTTGCATGGTGTGATTTTGAGGACGGCGATTGGCGTGGGCGCCTCTGCCGGCCGTGAACTCGAAGATATTCTTCTGAAAAAATATTTTTTCATCAATTTTGAACAAAAATAATTTAACAATAACAAAGAAAACATAAAATTATTTTTGCTAGACGTGGTTTTCAATTTAGGCTTGAATTTTGTTTTAGTCTAAACCAAAATCCACGCTCAACCACCATTCGAAGAAACGACAAACAAAGAAGAATTTACCATATTTTTGGCCCTAAAAACAGAAAACAAGAAGTAGACTAACCGGTAGCAGGTCCACAACATGTTTGATGTTTGGCTTGGTTGGAATCGGATCAACAAAGAAGAAGTCGTCGTCCAACGCCTTTTCAGCATCTACTCTTTGTGATGGGTCCAAAGTCAACAGCTTATCCAACAAATTCAAAGCGTGTTCATCCTTAAAACGACTTCATATTATCATCAGATCATTTCATTCTAACAAGCAAAAAACCTTCGAAAACCGGAAAAAACAAAAAATGACTAAAATAATATCCAAAAACAACATTTTAGCTATTTTAACCCTAAGATAATCTTAAAAACTCTTACTTTCGTGAAACTACTCATCTTCGACCTCAAGAGTCTGGGCTGTCTCGGTTTCAGGTCCATGTGTTTGAAGAGGGGGAGGTTTTTGCAATCAGGCCACACTTCCTCGTTGATGCCTCCACACACATTCTGGATGATCTCCAGCTGTTTCTGTTCCGTGTCTCCTTGCAGAATCGGCAGTCTTGTCCAAAACTCGGCCATAATACATCCCGCGCCCCAGATGTCGATCTGAGGGCCGTAGTTCTTGGAGCCGAGCAACAGTTCGGGAGGTCTGTACCACAAGGTCACGACTCTGTTCGTGTAGTTCTGTTTGCTAGAGGATTCTGCAAAAGCTCATCGATAAAATGATTTTTTTAAATTAGCATAACTAAAACATTTGTTTTTGAACATTTGTTTTTGACAAATGTTTTAGCTGCATCATAAAGTCAGTCAACCCTAAAAATCTAATACAACAAAAACTCACTCAAAATAGGACGAGACAGTCCAAAATCAGCCAATCGCAACACTCCTTCGTTACTGACTAGAACGTTGGCAGCCTTCATATCACGATGCAGAATGTTGGACTTGTGGATCTTGAACAAGCCACTCAAAAGCTGTTTCATTAATATCTTCACCTCCTCCAGGCCGAGTTTGACATTCTGTTGGGACAAGAGGCCAGCCAAATCGTACTCACAGTAGGTAAAGACCAAATAAAAGTTTGACTTTTCGCGAGAGTTTGCACCTAAAACAAAGGAAAATTAGTCGTCAATCTATTTTTATGGAATAAAATTATGTTAACCATTAGTTAATAATTAGACCAATTCAATTTCTAAACAGCCAAAAGGTGCATTATAGCATAACTACTAGTTAAAACCGTGTTTTTAAACAAACCAAGCCTAAAACAACAAAACTCGAGTAGAATCTTACCTTTGGAGTTACAGATCTCAATCAGATCTGTAATGTATTCGTGTTTCAGGCGTTGAAGCATCTTCACCTCTCTGATAGCCGTAATGGGAAACTAAGAATCAAGAATAAAGTAAAGATTAGTATAAACCTACTCCCTCTCGCTCATTTTCCATTAAGATCTTCTTCAGTGCGACATACCGCTTCGATCTCTGACACTTGGCTTGGAATACCTCGCTGAAATCGAATGGGACATTAGGTACGACAATATCAAGGAAATATGAACATTATAAAACTATTTTGAGGTCTTCATTTTCAAAAATTGTTAATAATTCATAAATTGAAGGCTCATGCGATTTAAATCAAAAATTAAAATAACATACCCGAACGTTCCCTGACCTATCTTCGTGATCTTGCTGTAACAGCTCACGTCGTGAATGTACGGATATCTGAATTGGCTGATGTACGGGTTGTTCATGCGCTGAGAGATCATTTTTGAAAAGTTTTCAGCATACGCATTCACACCAGCGTTCTCCACGATCTGTGCCAAATTCCGATGATGACTTTCGGGTCGAGATCGGTGGCTAGATGACGATGGAGCACCTTGATGATGAGGGACTTGGCCCTGCCTTTGATGCTGATGAAATTGCTGTTGTTGTTGTTGTGGGTGATGATGATGTTGTGGTTGTTGAACCCCATACGGTTTCTTCACCGGTGGACCGTTCTGGTGATCCCTTGGGCCGGGGCGCTTCGAAGCAGCAGACGAGTACATTCTGTCGCTATTGTCCAAGCTGTAGACACAAAACCCGCCTTTTAGATTAGGGAATCGAAGAACGATATGATACTCGACTTTCGACGAAAAGAGTCAAGCTTTTTAGTAGTCGGAACTCTGAAACATAGCAAAGTTTATAAATTAGAACTATAGAAGTTAAAACCCAAACGAAACAATATAAAAAGCAAGAAAAGGTTAACAACAACAAAAAATAAAGTGTTAATAGTAAAAACAAGGAAGCGTTAAATAAAAACACATGAACTGAAACACAGAATCACTTCCACACCAAAAACTTCCACAGACAACACTTTTCCAGCACTTCTACCGAAAAAATCAATATTGCGTCATGTACAATATTATAGAAGCTGCACACAAATCAAATCGCCTAAAAGCAGCACAAAACAAGCTAGAAACGTACCTGGTTAGACCCTTGAGCTACGCCGACGAAACCAAGAGAAGCGATCAATTTGAGAAAGATCTTCTTCACAGCCTTAGGTTATCACAAGTTTAAAAGCCAAACCAATTCAAAAACTGACGTTCGGCCCTTGAATAACATTTTTCATTATTAGATTGTAATAAGTTACTTTGACTAGGCTTTCATCAACGAAAATTATCCATAGTAACCCTAAATTACTCATACTAACGTATTATCCTTTATACCACCCTATTGAGGCATAAAAAGTTGTTTTCTAAAGTAATATTGCTCATCCAAGATAAAAAATCAATTTTTCGTTAAATAATTTTAAAAAACCTAAAATTTCGATGATTTTCCGAACCTAAAACACAAAAAAAAGCTTTGAAACGTCTCAGCAGCATGGGAGGAGATTAAAAACTTATCGTTCTGAACAAAAAACCGACGAAAATGCGCCAAATCATAAGAAAACTTCGGTTTTTTCATAAAAACTAACATTTTCAGCTGAAACTTTGCGGAAAAAACGGTTGTAATGCCAAAAATAAGTTACTACTCAACCTTTACAATAAATACGAGTTAGATTAATGCCTAAACTCCAATAACAAAGCCGTGTCATCAAGTTCTAGAAGAAAAAATTCATGAAATCGAGGAAAATCGTCGAGTCTACGCAAAAAAAAGCTCAAAAAGACGGGTGTGTCGCATAACACAACAGATCTTGTCCATGGGATAGAAAGAGACGCACCACCCGCTTTTTCGTCTACCTCTCGCTTCTAAACGACCCAACAAAAGCCGGATTAAGAAGCCAAAAATTAAAAGTTGAGTTTTCTAAAATTTGAGTAACAGGTTCAGAAGGTTTCAGACATTTTATTTACAACAGACATCAAACAAACCTTCAAAATCATTTAAAAAATAATAAAGAACATGCCCATTTTAATAAGTGTAATATAAACTAAAAGAAAATCAAAGCTCCTCAAAAATCAGCTAATAATCTCTAAAACATCATAATCAACCTTCGAAATTCCTTGAGAGAAAAACAAAGCATCAAAACCACCGAAATCCCCTCTAAGATGTAAGCCAAACAAAAATCTGTTCTAATTAGCAAAATGTACATTTTATCCGTATTAAAACAATATCACAATGTATTATGAAAAGAAAAGGCACAGAATATGACCTATAATATAAAACCCGACAGAATGGACCGAAAACAAGCCTAAACCCAGGAAAAGCTGCCAAAATAAAACGCAAAAAACACAAAATTTACAAAAAAATGTGTATTTTGCGACATTTTGCCAAAATCCGAAAATGAAAAGAGTTGTTGAAAGATTTCGTGGCGAGAATCGGTAATTACACTTAAAATATCTTGCCAATCGTTTTCGAACCGTAATTTTCAAGCTTGAAGTAATATGATAATATATATTATTTTAGATCTATACTTAGGCCGGTAAAAAAGTTTTGAGCTTCGCTTCCATTTTCAGAAATGAAAACTGATCTCACTACTTCCTCCTGAACTTTAAGAAGGTTATACTAGGTGTGTAAACGAATAATACCACAATTAAGACTTTAAACTAATAAAAACAACAAAATTCTCGATTTACACACCGTAATATAAACATAAAAATGTAAAATTCTCTATATTACCAAAATAAACCGGCATTTCCAGCTAAAATTGTCTCTAATCTCGGTAAACCTACGTGTATATACATCAATAGACAGTACAATAAGATATGTCACTTAAGGGATTGTAGAAAGTCGCAGATGTCGGAGATCATCTTCTTTTCCATCACGTGTTGGTTCTGTTTGGTTGAAATGTTGTGGTTGAGCAGGTTTGACACAGTCCTCATCATTGTGTATGCCTTGTCGACTGTGATGGAGAATGTTGGAATGAATTCGTCCGATAGTACTCGGATATATTCCCAAGATCTGTAAAAAGTCGATTGCTACATTTTAAGGTTCAACCAAACACTAAGTTATCAAAAAATGCTTGAAAAGTTTATGATTATATATTAACATTGGCCATATTAATGTAATTTTAGGCATTTTATATGAAAATTAGGCAAATGCTAGTACTGGCAATGTACTATAATATGTATTTCTTACCCTGGTCGGAGTCTCCGTTGTGCCTTCTGTCTCAACTCTTCATCGCTATCAATCAAAGACTTGAATCTTCCTAGAGCAATAGGTATCAGTTCAAATGATAATTGCTTCTGTTTGGCTACAGATACTCGTAATTTCTCCGCTTCTCTGTCAAATCCAAACTCGTAGAACATTTTTACTTCCTGAAACGACAATTTAATCAACTCTATTTTTACAATATTAAGAAGTTCTACCTCAATATTGTAGTACATTATAAATTAGCGTTTTTTTATAACAAATTGATAATATCTTCTTATATCCTTATCCAAACTGACCTTAATTCTCAGCAAATCCAAGTCCAACGCCCATTCTCGGCACAGTTGGTTGACCAACTCCCATTTCTCATAATAATCTTCACTAGTATCTACTCCAATCGCTACAACAATATCTTCCAAGAACTTTTGTCTCTTTTCTTTAAATCTCTCATCTGTATCAGCCATTGGAATTAGTGGATGTGAATGGAACGATTCGAAGAACGCTCTGTGCATTATTCCATCGAACACATTGTACAGGTTCAGCGAAAGGTTTAGTGAAAGTTGAAGGTCGATAACTATGACTAAGTGAAGATGGTGGAGAACTAAGTGGTAGTTCACTGGAGTTTGTCCTGATACCAGTTCGGCCAATGTGTGTTTTCGGTTTTTCCTGTAAAATACAAAATGAAAATGTTTCTTTAGAAATAAGGATAAAATTCAGTTAGTATTACTAAAAAATAAGCCAGTACTGTAACAATAAACATTAATAAACAAGGTACTAGATAAAAATATACTAAATGAAATCCCTTAAGTAGAGCACTTACTTGACTTTAAAGCTCTCCAAGTACTCCTCCAAAAACTCCTCATACTCCAGATGCAAATGTGGTGCATATTCAAGATCAACCACACTTTTCTGTAGCACATTCAACAAAGTTTTGACACATTTCACAAATTCAGGAAGCTCTGATTCAGTGACAAAGACATCTCTTTTCAGAAGCCGTTCCTTCAAGGGTTTTCCATTAGACTCCATTATTATGGTATACAACTTTTGAAATGGCAGTCTAAAGAAAGTCTCCCATAGGATCACAGACAGTCCATGTTGAAGTCTGGCTGATGATGTGATGGCTGATAAATATGTCATTGCTTGAGTTAGAGTTGAAATTTGACGTTGATTCTCTTCCTTGAACCATGAACTTGCTGATTCCCATACACAGTCACATAGACAGAGGTCGCTGAAATGAAAGTAAATTAAAAATGTCATAAAAATTAATATATACAACAATGAAAAATAGAAAATATTGTATAAAAGTAAAGTATAAGACCTAAACGGCCTTCTCCAGATAATAGAGAGACCTAAAAGCCCCCCCCCCTTGATCTGGTTATATTTACAATGAAACACAAAGTAAATCATACCGACTAAAGCTCCTTTGAAAGACTTGTTGTAAAGCTTTCAAAATCTTCGCTTCTTCATCAATATCTTCTATTCCATCCATTTCTTCTTCTTTGTTTTCATCTATGTTTTCTTCTTCCTCTGCTTTATTTTCCTCATCACTTTCACTATCTCTATGTGCTTTCACTTTCTTATCAATTTGCAAAGTCTTCAACAATAGATCTACTGGTACGTTATTCGACGCAGCCCATTGGCCAATCTAAAGTACGACTTTTAATAAAAAATATGCTTTAAAAATTACATTTTAAAAAATTATAAAGAACATAAATGCTTTTACCTGTTCCCTATAATACCCATATCCTTTGACAGTAAACTTGTCCAACGATGGTTTCAACTCCAAGTCCAATCGACTAATTAAAGTGTTGGCTATCAAATTCTTGACTGTTAAATACCATGAATCTGTAGTTTCGTCCATGTTCTCAAACTCTTCATTGTCGTCTGTAGTGATGCGAACTAGTCCATCCACGTACCTAATGACAAACATCAGACACAATGCGGCTTCTGGATTCTGGCTTTTGATTATAAAACTTTGAGCGAATTGCTTGACCCGTATATCTGACGATTCCTTGAGATACGATACAACTGATATTGCACTGTCCAGTAATACCCATGGATTCTTGTTCCAGTCGGCTAGCCATGCTTTCATGAATAGTTTGGCAAGAGTTTCCTGAAAACTTTCTTTTATTGTATTCATCAAATAGGCAGTCTCATTGTCATCAGTCATAATAGAGTGCAGTTCAAAAAGTAATACAGATCTTATTTAGTCTGACATTCAAAAGATTTGACCAAAGTTCCATTATAAACAAGGTGTTTCGCTGTACGTACAACCCTTACAAACTTACAATATTGATGTTGATCTTGTCAGCTATTACTTCTAATTTTCCTACAACGTCATCTCTGTGAGAGAACAAGAGTTTTTGCATTAATACTCGAGCTAGATAGATCTCATCAGCTTCTGGGTTCAATATCCATCTAAAAATATTATTAAAGTCGATACAGTTGCAATAAAAATCTATATCTAATGTCAAAACACCATTCTTAACCTAGAGAATCTTAAATATTCCCTTAAAATCTTATAAATGTCCATCTTAATTACATTATAGTATAATAAACCTTAATATTAACTAATATTATCAACTATATCAATCAAAAAAAAACTTTTACTTAACCATTACTATCTAAAAACCTCCTTACTTATTCTCAGCAGCATTGTTAACCCGTAGCATTTCACGAAACTCCTTGAAAGAACATGCTTCGTACTGTTCGACGTCTTTTTGTGTATCCAGTAGCACATTAATAAAAAAGTCATTGTACTCATCAACAGTTGTTCCCAGATTCTGTACCAACGTTTCATATGTGGCACGTTTTTCCCTATCTTCATCAACCTCCTTGTTTGCTATGTTATATACATCCACCAGTCTAATCAGTGCGTCTATGTAAGATTTCAAGCCTTTGTCAGCCTGAAACATAGTTGATTATAATTAAAAACAAAAAAATTGTAGAAAGTTATCTAAAAGTTTATTTTGCATTACCTAAAAATCCATTTAAAGTATCAAAAGTAGTATAAGGTACCAAAAACCAACCTCTTTTAGTCTAACAAGAAACTCTCTCAGCTGCATAGTAGATATTCTCCATGATTCAGCCGATGACACCAATCTATCTACAAACTTCATTCTACTTTGACTCGACTTCAATGACTCTACAGTACCCAACGCCTTGTCAATACTAAAAGCACCATCTTCTTCAATCTCGTTGTGCTTGAAGTCCCTCAACATGTTTTCATCGTGAACTTGCGATACAGTAGAATCCATAGCTGACAGATGAAACGGTATTAGAATTCTTTGTACCATACCATTTGAGTTGACAAAGACTACTGTATTGTCATTGTAGGCTCCATAAAATTGTTTTTCCGACGGTCCCAACAAGACAGAATCTTTGGCCGAAGCGACAGACAACAATCGGCCCTTAGGGTCAACGTTAAAGGCGGCTACACGAGGACCGTTCTGCATCGACCACACCTCCAGAATCCCTCGTTTCGGAGCAAAGATGACCAAGAATAATGTTTTAGTGCGTTTCCTTTTGTTCGGTCCAACATCTGACAACGCTGCTTCAATGAATCCACAGCCAGCGTTCCTGTAGCCTTTCCAGATTCGCACTACCGTGCGATTCCGTGTATCCATCAGTAGAACACGTGCTGTACCATCGGAAATCGCCATCAAATTCCAACTTCTCGGTGCGATTACTGTCGTTTCACATTTTCTTCCCGGATCGACCAGTCGAACATCCAAAAAAGCATCCGAAACCTTGGCATCAGCTACAGATTCCTTCTGAGGACCGTCTTTTCGTGACACGCCTATCCCCAGGAATGATCTGATGCCAAATGACGGCATTTGTATTTGCGAAGCTATAGTGTTATAGGCTTCCTGTAAGATACCACTATTGTTACTTTCTTTATTGTGCGACAAGAATGCCGCATAGCTAGACCGTGTAGCACAGAAATAGTTCATCATGTTCTTGGCGCCAGTCTGAAGTTTATTCCTTTCAGAATAATCGTCCAAGGACGCCTTGAAGTACTGGTCGAAGGATTCTGGTCGAGTTATATTCAGAAGCTGAAAATCAGTCGGTTGTTTTAGATAGTCCAGCTTCACAGCATGGCTAGCCAAGCTGATCGTGTTGCAGATTTCTTCAAATGACTTTATTCCTCTAGCTACCTAAAAATGAAATGTATTAAGGTAGATTAATATTAAAGTTTATCAAAACCCAAAATTTAAAATTTTAAGTATTAACCCCAATATCCAAAAAATCATTTTATAAAGAAAACCTACCTCATTCCTAGCATTCCTCAAACCATGAAACAATGCCATGCCTTCCACAATATAAATCCGTCCCATGGCCAAAGCTGCCAACCCTTGTCCTCCATCGTATATCGTCGGTCCAAATCGAAGTCGTTGAATCTTGTAGGATGAAAACTTTTCACACAAAATCTCGACCCCACGGTCAGTGAAGAAATGAACATAACCTGAACTCGTACTAACTGCTATACAGTGCCAATCTACATTTGAAGCTTCGGTTTTTCGAGTCGAAGCCAGTGAAATCACTTCCACTGATGTAATGTACGCGTGTTTCTACAACAATATCATTAAGTTACCTACAGTTAAAACTATTATTTAGATCAGAAAGGTAAACATTATCTAAACCAGGACAAAAATATTAACAATACTAAAACAATGACCAATACCTGAATCTGCATATTAACATTGACCCAAGCCAATGGTCGTATCTTTTCATCTTTACCGTTTCGCTCGAATGCAACGAATCGTTGAACGGCTGCAAATACTATTAACTCCATATTGGCTGACGATGATATAATACAATTACGTAACCATTTCGTATCTACTGAACTTGACTTTGCATCACTTTCACTTAATTCACTCTGAAAATGTTAATGTTACGGTAGTAAATCAGCATCAGTTATATTTAAAATCACAATCAAATGCTTAAAAACTTTTACAATCTATTAAAATCGGTTCTTCTGCATGCAAAGCCCTGAATAGAGTAATAGACTAGTATAAGTTAAGCCTTTTTGAGCTAAAGGTATCATAATTACATAATATCTTTCTAAAATAACATTCATACCGATTCTGGTTCCCAAGCTGGCCATTTGTCGTTGTTATCATCAATTTCATCGTCGTCTGAATTCTCTTCTAAAAAATCTTGATCATCTGGAGCCAATAAAGGTGTACTTTTTTCTACAACGACCTTTTTACAACATAATAGTTTTTACATTAAGTTATAGAGTAAAAAAAGGCATAATTACTTTACCATAAAAAATATTATCCAAATGTTTTGTTGTGAACATCATGTACTATCTAATAGTCATCAGAAAATGTTTAATTTCATATAGTGCCGTGCCTAAATTTAAAAAAAATCGAATATGCTTACTTTGTGAACTAGAAGTAGATGTTGTAGCTCCCAAATCTTCGTTCAAAAACCGATCTACTTGATTTATCTGTTCTTGGGTGAAACGAAAGATTTCTTTCAATGAGCATGACATCCTGTGTATTATATGTTACATTAAGAAACTAGTATGTACAAATATTCACTATGAGTGAGCAAAACGTATGTTGAAGGCCTGAAAGTAAATTCAAAGCCATAATACCTTAAATTAACGTAGAAATAACAATTTAACGTAGACAAGTTCACAACAGTATCAACTGATTTACATACTCGTACTAATGATAAGTCATACCAAGCTACCGTAATCAGTAATACACGTTTTGTCGTATAAAACGTCACAAATAAAAAAAAATTTAAACTAAAAACATGATTTGAATATGCAAATTTACACTACAGTACCCCCATCAACCCTCACATCCCTATACAGTGACATTCAGTTCAATTGTAACCTTCATTACCCGTACCACCCCTCCCCTCTTATAGTCACTGTCTCTCCTTACTCCCCACACTCTCTCGTAAAACGTGAGACTGTCAGTGAAAAACTCTCTCAATTCCGCCCACTCCTTCGTCACCCTCCTCTGACCACTCTCCTCACACACCGTGTTCTCTTCTCATGTGTATGCTCACATGGTGTCAATCGATCCGACTGGTAAATCGAAATTTTTGCCAAAAATCGAATTTATGCAAATTTAGGTATGAAAAAGTCAAAAATGTTGCCCTGAAGGCATATGGAAGCCGACTTGCAGATGCAATTTACATTGCATCCGATGGAGCCGACCTCCATAGATTTTTTGTCCAATTTTTCCGCATGTTATTTTTTCCTGCAACGGAATGCCAAAATCTTGCTTTTCGTTGCGGGAGACAGCGGCTAAGAACGTGTTTACTTCTACTGTAAGTTGTTTTTGTTTTTCGTTGCTCCAAGCAGAAGGCTGGCCAAATGAATTGTTTACTCGTGATACTTATTACTTGCGGCTCAAAATAAATTTGAAAGTCAATTTTGATTTTTGGGTTTAAAGTCGATTTATGGTTTATGTTGGGGATGCGAGGCGTGTTTTGATAATTTAGTTACTGTGGGGAGATGGGCGAGGCGTTCTCATTGTTTACTTTCGTTCACAGGCATGTAAAAGGTGTTCTCAGTGAAAAGACACACAAATTTCATGGTTCAATTGGCGTTGAGTATGAAAACGTCAATTGAATGAAGATGGGGAGGGCAATATCTATAATATTGAGAGAATAACTTGAAAATAGATTTGATAATAACATTTTTATCTTGCCAATCATGATCATCATTAGGCGGTGAATATAAATAATGAAACTTTGTATTGGAACGTTGAATACATCAGAAATTGTTGATTATTCATGTTTTGGAATGACTAACCATTTCTGGACTAGACAAAAGGTGAAACTGATAGATTCTATTTCAAAACTGTTATGTTTATACTTTGAGGAGATTATATTCACTATAAAATCATTGAGATAACTTGTTAGAAATGTATTTTTCTTGTTTTTAGGAGTTTACGGATTTGATTTAGTGTTATATTATTGTTTTGGTCTTACATTACGCTGAAATTGACACTGGTGAGATCAGAAACCATAGTTTGCTTGTTTAGGTCTATAAAAACAGTAGATCATTGTAGTGTTTGAGTTCATCTTGTTCTTTGTGAGTTTTTGTTAGTGTTTGCAAGCTGTTTGCATGCAGTTATGAGACGTGCCACCTGTTGCTAGACAAACTGATTATCGCTTGAACTAACAGTCTTGAACTCATTCTTTATACTCAAATATTATTTTCATAATGTTGCGTTTTAGAGTGAGTATTGGATGATTTTACATTGTGATGATATTGTTCCTAAGTGATGATAACAGAGTTCTAGTTTGATCTATTGTTTTATGTCTTTTTACAGGTTTGAGTTCTATGGCGCTTTTATCAGCTCGTGTGTTATTCTACTGCGTTTCTTCACGTTTTAATTTGTGCTTTTTCAGATCGTCAAAATGCCACTACCGGCTCCAGTTGAAAAGTTCATCTCAGATGTGGACAAGACTCTTCATCAACCAAACAAGGCCACCAATGTTCTGGAAACATTGGAGAAGAAGACTGGTGTGAAACGTCTGCATATCGTTGGAGGTAAGTTAATTTATTAATATTTTTGTTGTTTAGATACTAATTTAGAGTTGAATACACGGGCTGAAGAACTGATAATCAAATATCGTATTTGTAGGTATTGCCGCTATTCATGCTCTCTACTTATTGTTCGGCCACTTCGCAGCTTTGGTCTGTAACTTCATCGGCTTCTTGTACCCAGCTTACGTGTCCATCACCGCCATCGAATCGATCACCAAGGAAGATGACACTCAGTGGTTGACCTACTGGGTCGTGTTCGCCTTGTGCAATGTTCTGGAGTTCTTCTCCAACACGATCACCTACTACTTCCCCTTCTACTGGCTGGTGAAGTGCGCCTTCCTCCTGTGGCTGTATCTTCCCATGACATTGGGAGCTCAACAATTATATCAACGTTTCATCCGCCCGTTCCACCAGAAGCACCACTCCAACATCGACTCTGCCTTGAAGAACGCCGGGGATCACGCCCGTGAAGCTTACAACGAGCACTTCAAGCCTCAGTAGATTAATTTTGTTGTCATTTTCTAATTTCTCGTTATGATATTCGAATCTTATTGTCATTTTTTATCCTTGTTTCCTTGGAAAACATGTAGTAGCCTCATATTTTGCCATAATAAACCTTAGTATTTACTCGTGGAATATACTTATGACTAGTTGGAAGTTGTACATAAGAGAAAGCTGGCTCCTAGCTGTATCGGTAATGCTTTCGAAGTTTAGATAATACTATCTTTCCTAAAAGTAAAGCGCCATGCGGCCTACCTTACTAAAATGAAGCTGTCCCTTCACTATTACTTAAGAATGTTGATAAAACATGTAATGCATTCATGTTTCATCCTTACAATGTATAACTAACACATTTACTTAAAAACCTTCCAAATTTAAACGAATAACAATGTATTAAAAACAAGTAATGTTTAATAACATCAACAATATACCAAAATTTACTTTTAAACCAAAACCTTGATATTAACAGGTCTAGGCGCTGTTGGAGTTTGGTCCACGCTTGCGGCCGGGTCCTTGGACTGCTTGGTTAACGAAACGTTTGTTGTATTGCTGACGTCTCCAAGCACGTCCGCGCTTCTTCTTTCTCTTCTCTTGCTTCTCGACCTTGGGGGTTTGGGCACGAACTTTACCGGCACGAGCGAGGGAACCGTGAACCTTACCTTAAGAAAATTTACATCAAAAAACGTCAATTGACAACTTAACAGTTATACTAGACTATCTATCACAAGCTTCAAATAAGTTCTACGTAAACAAATGACAAAATTTCAACATAAATTTAAAGAATCAAAATTTACCTCCGAGCAATCGGGCGCTGCAGTTCAAGGTGGCGAGCTCAGCTACTTCAAGTTCTTCCAATGAAGCGGATTCGTTGTCCAAGATCTTGGCTCCGAAAGTCAAGACAGAGTCGAGACATTCCAAATCAGCCTGAAAAATTCGATAATGATAATAATATTTTGAAATCATCCATGTAAAATATCCTCAAAAACCCTAAAAACAAAAGCAAAAATACTTTCAAAGCCTTACCTTGATGTCGGCAACTGTGGTCTTTGGAGTTACATTAAGAGTCACAACATCTCCGTTGGCGGAGTTGACAAAAACCTTCATGGTTTCGGGAGTTTCAACCCTGGATGAAAAACAAGAAAATTAACAATTATAACATAAACATAAATATGGCAATGTACCCGATAATACTAAAACACGCATAATACTCGTCAAAACTGTAAAAAGTCCCAAAATTTTATCAACTTTATCCAAAAACAACGAAAAATCGCAAGGAAAAAAGAAATATAAAATACCCACAGTAGGAATTGGCGTGAGAATATTTCGTTGCGGGACCCAAAATAGTCTCTTAAGTAAGCTTTAAAACAAGGCTTTGAAAGTTTCGTCAACAAATAAAGTACATTACTTGTTACAAATATATAATTTAAAAATTTATTCAAATAATATAATTTCAATAAAGTAAATAGTTTATTCCTAAAATAGGTTATATGAGGCAGTTTTTATTCAAAAGATATTACAGACTTTCCGCCGCCTTGAAGTTTGCCCACTGTTTCGTAAGCTTCACTTATATTCTCCTTGTGGTACACTTTTTCCACGTTTGGTACCATTTTCCCTTGGTCAATCAGTGTGGACAGCAAGTTTAGAGCGTTTTTGTCCGGTATAAAGAAGGCGTAGATGTAAGCTCGACCTTTTTTGAAGTTCTGTAAAGCACTTTTTGATATTTAAGGCTTAACATCTCATTTTAAATTTAGCTAGCAGTTCTGTAATTTCATATACTACATCGATGGTCAAGTAAATGTGGATTTTTGGTCGAAAAATTCAAATTGAGCTACATCTGCCACCTACCCAAACATTTCTACAAAACCATGTCGCGGCCGTAGATGCTAGCCCCAATGGTACTCCATATCGGTCAGTCTGCTGCATCAACGGACTGGTTAACGTCAAATGAACCGAGTTTCTCCAAACTCCCAATAATTCGTCTGACCAGTCGGTTACGGCGTTTGATGTTGTGCAGTCTAATATCAGATCAAATGGGCCTTCTTTCAGTAGTAATTCCTTCACGTTGTCTGCAGTATAATCAACAGGGACAGCTCCCAACTTCTTTACGAACGCTTGATTCTTGGTTGAAGCTGTGGCGACAATCTTCTGCGTTCCCCAGTACTTCAGGATCTGAATGGCGGACGATCCCACGCCTCCTGAGCCACCGTGGATGAGAACTCGTTGATTCCGGGCGTTTGTTGCATTTAAACGACCAAACTGAAGACAGAGCATTATTTATTATCATTAGAAGCCAAATTACTACAACATGTTCATTAGGAGTAAACTTACTCTTACCGCAATATTATTTGATTAACTTACAGTAGTCAAAGCAGACCAAGCTGTAGCAGTTGTGTAGATCATTGCAGCCGCATTTACATGATCTACAGTCTTTGGCTTCGGTATAATGTAGTTGGTATTTGTTATGACGTACTCGGAATGGGCGCCAGGCATAGCCGGTGGTACAACACCAATAACTTCATCACCTACTTTAAAAGCGCTTGATGTTGGAGCCTAAACGATATTTTTGAACGTATTCTTGTGTTAAAGAACATCAAGACTAATAATAACAATTAAAAGCATGCGTATTTTACATGTAAAAGTACCCATTTACGGTATTTTTTACCCGTTTACAGCCTTTGTTTTACTGTGCCTTACCTCAGCGACTACTCCACTAAAATCGCGGCCAAAAGTTGTTGGCAGCCGGTTGTCACCAGTTAATCGACGTTCCTGTAAATTGTTTACAGCTGTCATTAACTGATGTGCGTATCCCTCGGACATACGAACGTCTATCGGATTGACACTGGATGCCTGTAATATAAAGTGTTGTTATGCCAATCAATCTTACAGTAAACGTTAAATCATATTAATAAAACATTAAATACATTAATGATTAGTCTTTCATAATTAAAACGTCCGTATTAAGCTGTTATAACAATTCTGTGTTCCTACTTACAAAAATTTGTTTTGAAAGAGGGCACAGAATTATTTGAACAACCTAATACGATAAATCCCATAAAAAATTAGAGAATGGTTTGTATAATACTGTGGTACTTTACCCACCTTAACCTTAATCAAAACTTCATTATCACTTCGAATCCTAGGAGTAGTCAGCTCTCGTACCATTGGTTGTTGGTTGTAGTCATCACAGACATAGCCAAACATGGTGGCCGAGATCTGGCGATTACTTGCCATGTTCGACATACTTTTCGGCGTTAAAAGGCGAAAAGACATCTAAAAACATTCAAAACAAACATTTTAAGCGTCTTCGGTATCAGTTGAACAATAAACAAAAAAACAACATTGATTTAGTTAGAAAAAACTAAATTTAAAAGTGTTTTGGTTATTTTCAGTAATCAAAATGACGTTCCTTTGCAATTTAAATATCAAATTTAAAATTAAAATAGGTTCAAAATATTCAAAGTAGGTATTGAACCAGTTGAATAAAATTACCAAATAGCTAAATATATATTTACTTTGAACTAATCAGTAAAACAAATTGTATTCAAGACGACTTTTCTTCCAGTTTCTTAAAGTTCAATGTTTCTTGGCCAAATATTTGTGACATTTCTTTTTCCAGAAGTTCATGTATTGATAGCCCCAGACGTCTGTAGAACCACTTGTGATTGGTAACGTAGTCGTATCTAAAAACATAAAAATATTAGAAATAGTGCAAATTCACTTTTCCAACTCAACATCAACTCAAAAACCAAATTTAGTACACCAAACTTAAAAAAGCGTCAATATTACCTTACCTTTGAGGTCCAGAAACCGGTGAAGACAGCCAAATCTGCTTGTTTGGAGACTGTTTGTTTATCACATAAGTTCCTGGTTGACCTAATGCCACTGTAAGCACACCCATAGAATAAGATACATCGTAGTCAGAAGATGTAGACACTTTCTCTGGTAGCTCATCAAAGTATTCACATAAACCTCGTAGCGTTTCCTCCGAGATTCTGTCGAATCCATTGTCCGACAAGTCCTTAAACTTGACTTCATCAAGATTTACACTAAATGCACGTTGACAAACTGATAAACTCGACCTCGAGGCAATAGTTTACTGACCCGTAACGCTGTGGTGATCATACTGCAGCATTCAAAATGAAACAAATGTCAAAATTACACTAAAAATAGAGGCTTCGAATATAAAATATAAAAGAAATTAGTAAACCTTACGTTTTTAAACTAGTTAAAAAATAATTTCAGAATCAAAAAATATTAAAAACTATCAAAAATAATGGCAAAAAGTAATCGAACCTTTTTGACTTGTCGAAGTTGACCTCCAATATTCTTGAATTCTGACATTTGATCGTCAGAAAATAAGTGAAGTCGTTCGACTTGAGCTCTTCTGATCGATGTTCGTCCTAAAGTTTGTAAACAGCAGCAAACGCTATCCTCGTTGATTCGAATTCATGAATTTCGTGAGCACAAATATCGGTTTTACTCCTTGGATATTCCTACACAATAGAATTATTTTAATAATCAATTACGTCTTTACAAGCAAACTACTTAACATACAAAAGTTCCAGAGAAAATAATTTTTATTATTTTATAAAAATTTTTCTATATTTTTGTTTAGAAAAGCTGTCGTTATGATGTTTTTCTGTAATTCTTAACAAAATATTCTTTTTTCGAAATTCGCGTTTGAATTGGCGGGTGTTTTGCAAAAACGAAATATTTGTGGCATTCCGTTTTATTAAAAAATTGTTTTTTTTCAAACGTTTTTGTTGGCGAAAACTAATAAATTTATAAATTGAAGTTGTTTGTGTCTCAAAATGGCACTAACAGTCATTCTGATGGGCAAGCAAGCAAACTTTGCTTTGACCCAAAATGAGATCACAGAGGGATCGATAAAGTCAGCTTTCTTACTGGCTTCAGACACGGTTATAAACCTTTCTTACGAAGTAAATGGATATCGTACTTGGTGCACGTAAGTTATCTTTTGAATTATTTATACTTTATTTTAATGAATTTAGAACAAGAAAGGTTCCGGAACCCACATTTATCCTGCCAGAAGATTGGTCAGGGTTAACATTTGACGTTAATTCAGACAAAATGCCATCCCGCCCTGCAACACCGATGGACGGGGCCTCGAATGAACGGTCACACAGCCCCTACTACCCTGTCTGTAAGAGTTATCTTAAATTTCTAATCTTTTTTTAGTTCCACCAGATCCTGCTCCATCAAAGAAGGCTTTCCTCAAGTGGATTTTCTTCATCTACGATGAAATGGGGAAAGCTGCTACAATTTGCATTCATCCCCGATTCTTCGTTACATTTCGCCATGGAACTCATCTGCAGTTCAAACTTGGTGACTGTGTTAAAATTTATCATGTGGAGCAGGAAATGGACGAACAAGATGGAACTGAAGTTACTGTTGTCAATATCAATGATGATTTGGATTTTGTGCTGCTTAAGAGCCAATCTGAAGTGGTTGAGGTAAGATCTTAAAATATTTTGTATATTTTGTTGCTAATTTACCCATTTTTAGCGCGGTCCTCCTATCGTGCAGGCTCGAGAATCAGAATCCTTTACATTGGCTGGGTTTGGGAATGATATAGGCACCCTATCGTTCTTGCCTGGGATAATTCATTCGACGAAAGACTATTACTTCGATGGGGATCGCTTTAATATGGGGCCTTTCATTTTGGGGACGAGCCGAAGTTCAAGAGGGGATTCAGGTAAGGTTTATTACTTTTTGGTCAATTAAAAGTTAAACTTTTAGGCGCTGGAATCTGGGGTGCAAATGGACTGATAGGGATGAACTCCGGTTGTACAACGATGCCACTGCAGTTTCATCATTTGGCAATTTCTGAGGCAGTCACATTTTCTGCAAAGAACATAATCTCGCCTTCTGTTCGATTCAAGGAAGCTTACACGGTATGATTTATATAAGAGCTGATTTGTTTAACAATTTGTTATTTAGAAAGAGCTAAGAAAGGAACGCAAGGAGGGAAAACTCGAGTCGCCGCCTCAAAAGAAGCCGTATTTGATGGCTGAATTTGAAGGACTGGGGACTGGTTATTCTACAAATTAGCTGAGGAAATGGACGAACGGTGTGGTAAATCCTATATTATGGCGTAACCGTGTGCATATCGTTGGGGGTAAGTTAATTTATTACAATTTTTGTTGCTTAGATAGTAATTTAGAGTTGAATCGTTGGCTTAGGACCTGTTGATCAAATATTGTATTTTTAGGTATTGCTACTATTCATGCTCTCTACTTATCGTTCGGTCACTTCGCTGCTTTGGTCTGTATCTTCATCGGCTTCTTGTACCCAGCTTACGAGTCCATCAGCGTATATCAACGTTTGATTCGCCCATTCCACCAGAAGCACCACTCCAACATCGACTCTGCATTGAAGAACCCGGCGACCATGCCCGTGAAGCTTACAACGAGCACTTCAAGCCTCAGTAGATTAATTTTGTTGTCATTTTCTAATTTCTCTTTATGATATTCGAATCTTATTGTCATTTTTTATCCTTGTTTCCTTGGAAAACATGTAGTAGCCTCATATTTTGATATAATAAACCTTAGTATTTACCCGTGGAATATACTCATGACTAGTTGGAAATCCGAAGTTGTACGTAAAAGAAAGATGGCTCCTAACTGTATCGGTATTGCATTCTAAAGTTTAGATAATACAATCTTTCTTAAAAGTAAAGCCCCATGCGGCTGACAATTGTGAAGCTGTCCCTTCACTTACTTGAGAATGTTGACAAAACATGTAATGCTTTCATGTTTCATCCTTACCATGAATAACTAATACCTCTACTTGAAAACCTTCCAAATTTAAACGAATAACAATGTATTAAAAACAAGTAATGTTTAATAACATCAACAATATACCAAAATTTACTTTTAAACCAAAACCTTGATATTAACAGGTCTAGGCACTGTTGGAGTTTGGTCCACGCTTGCGGCCGGGTCCTCGAACTGCTTGGTTAACGAAACGTTTGTTGTATTGCTGACGTCTCTAGGCACTTCCGCGCTTCTTCTTTCTCTTTTCTTGCTTTTCGACATTGGGGGCACGAACTTTACCGGCACGAGCGAGGGAACCGTGACAATTGTACATCACAAAAATGTCAATTAAACAAAAGCATCAGGTTATCTTTCAGAAAAATCAAATAAATTCTACGTAAATATATGACAAAATTTCGACAAATTTAAAAAATCAAAATTTACCTCCGAGCAATCGGGCGTTGCAGTTCAAGGTAGCGAGCTCGGCTACTTCAAGTTCTTCCAAAGAAGCTGATTCGTTGTCCAAGATCTTGGCTCCGAAAGTCAAGACATAGTCGAGACATTCTAAATCAGCCTGAAAAAGTCGATAGTAAAATTTTAAAATCATCCAGAATCGCGGATGATCCCACGCCTCCGGAGCCACCGTGAATAAGTACTCGTTGAGTTCGGGCGTTTGTTGCATTTAGACGACCAAACTAAAAATAGAGCATTATTGATGACCAGTAGGAGTAGCCGTATTCCTAGCACAATGTTATTTGATCATCTTACAGTAGTCAAAGCAGACCAAGCTGTAGCAGTCGTGTAGATCATCGCAGCCGCATTTACATGATCTACAGTCTTTGGCTTCGGTATAGTGTAGTCCGTGTTCGTTATGACGTACTCGGAATGAGCACCAGGCGTGGCTGGTAGCACAACTCCAATAACTTCATCACTAATCGCGGTCAAAAGTTTTTGGCAGTCGGTTGTCACCGGTTAGTCGACGCTCTTTTAAATTGAGTCAATGTCTGATGTGCGTATTTCGGACATTCGGACGTCTATTAGATAAGATGCCTCTAATGTAAAGTCTTGTTATGACAATCAACACCGTTTTACAATGTCATAAACTATCAAAATTGACATACTGGCTTTTTTAATGTTACCCAATTCAGCGACTACCCCACTAAAATCGCGGCCGAGAGTCGTTGGAAGCCGGCTGCTGCCAGTTAATCGACGTTCCTGTAAATTGTTTACAGCTGTCATTAACTGATGTACGTATCCTTCGGACGTACGAATATCTATTGGATTTACACTAGATGCCTGTAATGTAAAGTCTTGTTATGGCAATCAATCTTATAGTAAACGTAAAATTATATTAATAAAACACCAAATATATTAATGATGAGTTTTTTATAATTAAAACGTCCGTATTAGGTTGTTCTAACAATTCTGTGTTCCTACCCACAAAAATTTGTCTTGAAAAAGGGCACATAATTATTTGAACAACCTAATATAATAAATCCCTTAAAAAGTTAGAAAATGGTTTGTACTTTGGTACTTTACCCACCTTAACCTTAATCAAAACTTCATTATCACTTCGAATCCTAGGAGTAGTCAGCTCTCGTACCATTGGTTGTTGCTTGTAGTCATCACAGACATAGCCAAACATGGTGGCCGCGATCTGGCGATTACTTGCCATGTTCGACATGCTTTTCGGCGTGCAATGTAAAGGCTTGTTATGGCAGTATGGCAGTTAAAAACACCTTATGGTAAATGTTAAAGTAATAAGTAAACACACCAAAATATATTGACGAAGAGGCTTTACTAATTAAATACTTCGTATCTGTTCAAATAATTCAAAGCTCCTAACCCCGAAAATTTGGTTTGAAATGAGGCACATAATTTTCTGAACAACATAATAATGTAAATATCTTGAAAAGTAAAGAAATTAGAAAATAATTAGTAGTTTAGTACTTTACTCACCTTAACCTTAACCAAAACCTCATTATCACTTCGAATCCTAGGAGTAGTCAGCTCTCGTACCATTGGTTGTTGGTTGTAGTTATCACATACATAACCAAACATGGTGGCTGAGATCTGACGATTACTTGTCATGTTAGACATGCTTTTCGGTGTTAACAAACGAAATAACATCTAAAGACATTTGAAAACACATTTTAAGCGTCTTTGATATCAGTTGGTAAACAAACAACAAAAAAACATTGATTTACTTAAAATACAGTACTCTAAAACATAATATTGATTATTTTCAGTAATCAAAATGACGTTCCTTTTCAATTTAAATATCAAATTTAAAATTAAAATAGGTTCAAAATATTCAAAGTAGGTATTGAACCAGTTGAATAAAATTACCAAAATAGCTAAATATATATTTACTTTGAGCTAATCAGTAAAATAAATTGTATTCAAGACGACTTTTCTTCCAGTTTCTTCAAGTTCAATGTTTCTTGGCCAAATATTTGTGACATTTCTTTTTCCAGAAGTTCATGTAATGATAGTCCCAGACGTTTGTAGAACCACTTGTGATTGGTAACGTAGTCGTATCTAAAAACATAAAAATATTAGAAATAGTGCAAATTCACTTTTCCAACTCAACATCAACTCAAAAACCAAATTTAGTACACCAAACTTAAAAAAGCGTCAATATTACCTTACCTTTGAGGTCCAGAAACCGGTGAAGACAGCCAAATCTGCTTGTTTGGAGACTGTTTGTTTATCACATAAGTTCCTGGTTGACCTAATGCCACTGTAAGCACACCCATAGAATAAGATACATCGTAGTCAGAAGATGTAGACACTTTCTCTGGTAGCTCATCAAAGTATTCACATAAACCTTGTAGCGTTTCCTCCGAGATTCTGTCGAATTCATTGTCCGACAAGTCCTGAAACTTGACTTCATCAAGATTTGCACTAAACGCACGTTGAACAAACTGATAAACTCGACCTCGAGGCAACAGTTTACTGATCCGTAACGCTGTCGTGATCATACTGCAACATTCAAAATTAAAAAATACACAAAGATAGAAAGTTTAACATACAAACTAACAATAAATTAGTCATTCTCACGTTTGTGACTATTCTACACATAATTTTATCATTAAAAAGTATTCAAAACTACAAAAAAAATGGCAAAAGTATTCGCTCCCGGGTGGACTCGAACCACCAACCTTTCGGTTAACAGCCGAACGCGCTAACCGATTGCGCCACGGAAGCACGGCCGCTTTCTATTTCTTTTCCGCTTTCGAGAGAGCGAAATTTTGTGCGAAATTCACGAATCAATCTGAATTTACAAAGATTTTTAAAATAGCGGGACAAAATTAGTAAAACTAAATTGTAAAAGATTCAAATATTAATTTAATATACTTTTGAAATTACATTTTTAGAAATCATCTTTCTTTATCAAAATCGTTTTAAATAAGTCGAACATAGCCTTAAAATACTAGGAATTTGTACAAACCGGTAGAATAACCTTCGAATTGATAAGTTTTCAGTTTATTCAATATAACAAACAACATAATAACAAAACAATACAGTCCTAGTCTACAATTCAATGCCTTTCGATCTCGGGCGGAGTTTGCTCCCAATCCAGAACGTGATCTGATCTTCTCTTGAACAACAATGGGAAGTTCTGCCGTTCTTCCTCAGTGTACTCTGTTGACTTCTTTGGCACCTTTTGAACTTGTCGAAGTTGGCTTCCAATATTCATTCGAATGAATTCTGGCATTTCATCATCGGCAAATAAGTGAAGTCGTTCGATTTGATGTCTTCTGATCGGTGTTCGTCCTAAAGCCTTGTAAACAGCGGCAAAGGCTATCCTCGTGGGTTCAAACTCATGAATTTCGTGAGCACGAATATCGGTTTTACTCCGTGGATATTCCTATAACATATTTTTGATAGAGCTAGCTTTATCAATAAAATAATAAACATACACAATAACCTTTTAATTTATTTTACCTTGTTATAATGGAAAAGCATGTGCTTCCAGTTAAATCCGTGCATAGCCACATCTTTGCAGTTAACGATAACAACATTATCTCCACAGTCAGTCAAAGGATGGTATATTGGCTTCCATTTGCCACTCAAATGATTTGCTGCTAAGTTGCCTAACTCAAAAACGTCCTAAAAACAAAATACATATAAATAGCACCAAAATATACCTGGTTTGCGCCATCTATAACATGCCATTGTCTAGAGAACAAAAGCCATTGGTTTACCCTCGCCAATCTAGAAGTCATTACCTGAAACATAACATATAAGAATTAAAGTAAAGTATTTTTACAAAGTATATTCACGTCTTTACTTTATATTATCCATAAAATACTTGTCAAAAACATTTTTATTGAAAAAAATAAAATTTTCTCTTTTTAGAATTTTTCCAACGGCGCCCCACGCTTCGCAGGCTGCAGTCGTTTTTATGATAAAATTACCGTAACAAACCGGTAAAATAAAGAAACAAGAATTAGTAGAGTAATAATGCTCCTCAAATTTACGCATACATACCTTAATAACATGATATACAAAGACATCACTAATCAATCTACTACAATATACCTTTAGTCGCCGTTTCCTGTAATGATGAGCATTTTGCCGTGAGATACGAACACCGTCTCGAAAGGTTGTTCAGAAGAGCGGCTCTCATCCTTTATCGTGGATTCGGAAGTTTTTTGAAAGAGAAACCAATTCTAATCTTTTTCTAATTTCGAAGTTTCGCGCGATTCTCTTCTGATCAGCTGCTTGTTGATAGCGCTCGCCTACCGGTTGATTGTGCTTCTATTGTACTTTTTTGGGAAAAGGTTAATTTGTTTTTGATACGGGTTTTAACCTTTTGTGTTGTAATTGTAAATTCTTTAAGTTTTAAGGATTCGTCGTGACGTTGAACTGATATCATTTTAGGTTTATCATAGTTTTACATCTTCTTCATCCTTAAAGTAGAATTTAACTCTTGGTAAAGTTTACTACTGTGTATTCACTATATTTCAAAATTCATTGACTTCCATTTAACACAGTTTTAATGCTTAAATTTTTGAACTCATTAAGAAAATGTAGATAATGTGATTGCTTTTAGTTACAACATATCACATAACTTTGATTACTTCATGAAATCAATTAAAAATAACTGTCTAGCTACTCTCTCTTCGACGCGTTATTTTACTTTATAGCGAATCCACAAAACGCTTTTTATGTTTTTGATTACTTGTTGTTTTAAGCTTACAAAGTGGTGCTGATCTACTATTATATCTCTTGTAAACATGCTGTTTAACATAGTAATAATTAGTGAAGCTATCATTAACTTACATTTTTATAAAAAGTTTTCATACTGCGTTGTTTTTGTTTAATTTTGTCTTTATTTTAATTTTACCGTATTTTAGATTGAAAACTTGTAAGATTCGTATCTTCTATTTCACTGTTGAAAATGTCATTTTTACTCTAAAAATCAGATTTAAAAAGCCGTTTTAATGTGTAATTATTAAGAACTAATTGTTTTTTGAAGAAGTAACAAATAAAATTTATAGGGCGTCGATTAAAGAATATTGTTTCATCAACCGGTTTTGTCTTTGGCTTGTTGTTAACATACGATGAGAGATGTACGGATATATGGTAAGATTTTTGATTTTAGGAAGAAGTAAGATTTTGATACAATAAACATTTTTTTCTTGAACAACTTAATAGTAATCGTGTTTTTTCTATTCTCAATATTTTTATTCCAACCTCTATATTGTTATAGAGATCAACATTATCCTCTGAGACACCAAACCAAAATCGAGAAACTCTAAGCCAAAAATCGACCACAAAGCAGTCGATAACTCAGCGACGAAATCAGCCCGTCTTCAAGTCTCGACGTCACAAGAAACCAGGCTTTTTCCAACGATTGCGACGAAGCAAAGCACTTGTGGATAACAAGAACGATGAGAAAACAATCGACCACATCTTCGACTCTAATCAAATCACTGATTTGAATACGAGTCGAAATTCGTATTTGTCTACTGACCCGGTCGATGATTACGTCGATGAAATTTGTGGAAGTTCATCGAATAGTGTGGAGTCGAATGAGGAAGATGATAAAGGTAGAAATTCAAAATTTTTTTTTATTTTGTTTATTTCAATTTAATTTTAAAAAGTTTTTTTAAATTTCTAATTTAAAAAATCCAAATCTAATTTTAGTCCCCGACCAGTTGATAAAGCCCTCATCTATCAACAGCTCTTTTCAATCTTTTTTCTCGCCTTCCTATTGTAACTACTCATTATCGACTGGTAAATCTTTTGAAAGTCTGAATACCTCGACTGCCAATGGATCTACATGGACTGTAAATATTGTGAATGAACTACCTAGAACAACATTGAAAGATGTTTTGAAAGATGTGTCGTTAGAGAAGAGAAGACGACTGACAATTACTTTAGATGGTACTCAAGGGAGTCTTGTTGGTACTCACAACAACATTTATGGTACACAAGGTGGCCTTGCTGGTACTCACAGTAATATTTATGGTACTCAAGGCAGTCTTATTAGTACTAATATTTATAGTACTCAAAGTAAGTTAGATGATACCCGTATTAGTACAGATGGTAGACTTGATGGTCCACTAAATTTTGTTATGCCAAAAATAGAAAGAAGGCACAGTATGGCACGGTCAGCTCGACGTAGTGACTTTGCTTCGCTACGACAACTTGATAGTAAGATGACTGGTAAATGTGCCAAAGATACTGTAAAAAAGCTTACTGTAAGAGCAAAAAAAGATTCAGAAGCTGACACTGTACACAATAATTTGAACGACGTTAGTAACGATCAAAATGTTAAAACGTACGATTCTACTGAACAAAATGAGCTACACTACGATGTTACACTTGACATAACACACGATTATTCAAGCTCTGACGAGACTTTTAACAATGAAACTATACCATCACCAATACCATCAGAATACAATAAAGACTTCGAGGCGAATATAACAAAAGAAGATGTTACATTATCAAACAATACCGATTCTACAGTACCAGAAGAAATATACAAGCCTCATATAGTACTACGACCAAAAAAGGTAAAAGATCAGTTAATTCAGCAGATTAACAATATCTACCAAAGATATTCAATGAAGCGCAAAGAATCTATGGTTGATTTTGAAGATACGATTAGACATTCTCTCTACGACATACAGTACACCAGTATAAACGCTGATTTTTGTCGTACTGTAGAAGAAAAAGAAAGTTCTGATATTGTAGTAGGTGGTGTAGCAAAAGAGAGGGTTGGGCTGTATGTTATCAAGAATGATAATGATTATCGATATGACACTGAAGGTATTGTCAAAAAAGCTACGTACAATAGTATTACCAAAAATATCAATTACAAAGCTCAGGTTGTTCAGGATGATTTTATTTTTACAAAGGATACGACTTTGTCTCATGACTCTGTTGTTACTACCACTGTAAACCTTGCAAGCACAATCACAGATCATCAACAATATTCTGAAAATTCTACTGTTTTTGAAGTAAAAATTTCAGAAGAACATCAAAATTCATTTTATACTTGGAATGAAACTAGTCAGTCTAGTGACATATTGTCTATAACCAGCGCAGAAGTTGAATTGAACAATGAAACCGACGAAATAAACATTAAAAATAAACATACGCAGAAAGGAAAAGATTCTGAAATTGTAATATTTGAACCTACTACTGAAGGTGTTACCCATTCTGTAGCTACTGTAAATTGTTCTTTCGACAGAACTTTGTGTGAAGCTTCTTGTGACAATGCTTTTGATGCTCCAACTTCAAACTTTGTAAGTGTTGCCTTGCCAGAGATCCAACAAGAAGAAATGGCATATTCTGAACAATATTTAGACTGCCATTTTGTGAAAAATAAAAGACAAACTTATGGTAGTAAGAGTCAACATATTGAAGAAGAAAACTATGATCACACCAGTCAAACAGATGATGTTACAACATGTTATGTACAAAAAATTATTCCAGAATCCATTCAAGAAGCCTGTATTCTAAATGTTTGTTCAGTAGATATTCTTTTCACAAAAGAAAGCGATGTCAATAATTCTAATTGTTTTACTCTACCTATGTCATCTATCAAAGATCCATTAAACTTATCTTTAACCATGCTAACATGCGATCTAATCAGCATACCATCTCAAGCTGGCCTTATTAATCGAACAAGTATTGCCCTACCAGATATTCTACTACAAAAAGCCTCGTTTAGTGTTGCAGATGTTACACTAGACTTATCAAATCTAGAAAATAATGAAGTAGTTCACGCAGTTATCACAGATCAAGTAAAAGACAGACTGGAGTACAATGAAACGGCTATGTGCCATAATTATGATAAAGCTGCTCATTCTCCAATTGGAGAGACTAGAAAGTGTGCTTGTGCTTGCTTCAAAACTACAGTAACTCAATCTACCGCTTACAGTGAGACTTGCTGTTGTGTTGATATGCGGCATGAAGATGATGTCAAGGTGGTTGACAATAGCGATGATGAAACTTGGAGCTGTAAAATAAACGAAAAGATACAGAAAAGTTGTATGGCTTCGCCAGCTGGAGCTCCAGTATTATGTGGTACCAAAGATTCGGTACAAGATAAAGGTTTGGCTAATGGTAATATATTAAAAAATGATGACGTGTGCAACTTACTTAATGATCAATATCTTTGTAACGACAATGTTCCGTCCATAAATTTTTCAATTGTAGACAGAGCTCAAAAAGAATTGTCCGTCGACATCCAAGACACGTCATTTTGTCACGATACACCTTCTGTAGATACATTTTTACACAGTAATGCACCTAAAAAACTAGCACAATTTAGCCCATTGATTATTGAAACATCTACAAAGGTTACAAAACCATCATTAGACAAAGAAAGTGCAGTACCTTTACTTCGTTCTCCTATTATACCATCATTGAGCCTACCAACCCCTACTCAACAATTCTCTCCAGCGTTTGAAAGACCACATCAAGAAGTTGAAGCAACATTTATCGCTCAAGAAAGCCACAAAGCTTTGGATGCATTGACTGTAAGTAACGTTGAACAAGAATTTAGTTGCAATGGTAAGATAAAAAGAGCTGCAACTTGTTCAATATTTAAACAAAAAGATAATAACAGTGAAAAATCAAGCTTGAGTATTATTGATTTGCCTGTTAAAGTGAGTAGAGATGAGATTAAAGAAAGCGCTACTATGGTGCACCAGTTAAATGTAAAGGAAAATGAAAGTTACAGTGAAACCAATAATGATATTAACATAGAGAAGAATAATATAACGGATGCTTACTGCATTGCATCGCTAAATGACATAATAATCTCAGAAGAAGAGTTTTCAGTTACTCAGCAAGAACAGTTACTAATAAAAGAAGAAGAAGATGGTTTTGCATCGCTCAACCTCAGTGATCAGAATAAAGAAAAAGACGTTTTTACTGTTACAGCGATTGCTGTTGACTTAGCATCAGACGATAGAGTAGAAAACTGTAACGCCACATTGAAAATAACAGCAGAAGAACAAGAGGAGTATAGTGAAATAGTATGTCAACATCTTGGGCTAGTAAACAAAGAACAAAATAAAGAAGAGCTTGTTGAAGCTACTGTACATACAACAGAGTTTGACGAAGTAAAACTGGCTATCTCATGGATAGATTGTGTGTTCGCTCAGTCTTATGCTAATTATAATGCGCAGCATCTTGTCTCACAAGTTGCTCAGCAAACAGAAGAGTTTGCTGTAACCTCAGCTTACTTTAGTTTTGACAAAAATGGCAGTAACAGCAGCATTGGGCACATATACGATGGGATTACCAAGAATGGAGAAGTTTTGTCTATTAAATGTGACAGTAATGAAAACAAAGATTTAGTTGAAAATTATATTCATGTTAATACTTGTGAAAATGAGCACCATTTTACAACGTTACACAAGGCCTTAACTGTACCTTCAATATCACCATCAACAAACAGCACGTCTAACACAATATCCGAAGTTCCTGACGATCCTACTATTGAATTCAATGACGACGCTTTGTTAAAATATGGAGAAATGATCATGCTACCATCAGATCATAATAAAGTTACAGCTGGTTTTGAGCTTGGAGGTAATGCAGGATCAGAAGGCACTTCAAGAGCAAAACAGGATAATATAGATGATCGTGATGTTATAATACAAAAACTATTAAAAGACATTGTTGACAAAGTTGTGCAAACACATTTGGAGCAATTTGAAAAGCGGTTTGGGTATCAAAACAAGTCCAGTCCAGCTAAATTAAATCTAATGGGCTGGTTTGACAACTCGGATCTTGTACAAGAACAAATAGCTGAAGTTGAGTTTCAACACACAATTAAAGTAAGTTTTTAAAAGTATTTTTTTTTTTAATTCATATTTTTCAAACTTCATATAGTACCAAAAACTTTTTGTATTACCTAATTAAATCTTTTTGTATCAATTAACGAGAGTGCAACCTGCGCGCTTCGGACGCGACTCGCTCTTTTCGGAATTTCTCTTTGTGAAAAAATACGCGTGTTCCGTTTGCCCACTTCGAAAACTGTTGAAAACATAAATATTCAGAAGAGACTTTTTCGTTTATATCAACTTTGATTCATCATAACAATCTGGTCATCAAGTTTTCCGATTGTTTTTGTTTGAATTTTCGTTAAACAACCGGGTTTTGTAAGTGATAGGTGAATATTGTCACGTTTTTAGCTCTTGTTTACTTATTTTTGTTATTCCCGCGGCAGGCAGGTTAACATTGATATATTTTTTATATTTTACTCAACAAAAACTGTTAGTCACATAAATTTATAAAGGAGTTTTGAAAGATTTTTCTCGGTTATTTAGGTTTAATCTCTTTTTTGAATGTTTTTTTCGTTCTTATGTCTTTTAAGGTTTCCATGGTTGAATAATTCGTTATGCTTTCAGTTTGGGAACAAGCTAGCTATGCTTTCGGACGACAATGAAATCCCCATATCTGATGATGAATATGAAAACCCGTCGATGGACGATTCCACTGTGAGTTTCTTGGTTATCTTTTGTGAATTTAGGTAAAAGGAGTCTTTATAATGTAAGAATAACTTATAATACTAGCTTCTGTTGTTTTAAACCATATTATAATGGATTATTTATGGTCGTTTACTCAGTATTTTGCTTTACAGGCAACAATAACATCGAATGCTTCAAAATTGGTCTTGAACTCGACGGCCGAAGAAAAGAATGGGACGGAACCGGCCGAAATTAATGGGAAAGAGAACAATGGAACGTCCTCGAATGGAGTTAATGGTCTTTCCGAGCCTCTGGGATTAGGTGGATCTAATACGAGTACTCCAATTGAACATGCTCCTTCGAATGGTGGACGACCTGATGAAAGCGATGAACAAGCTGTAGATGAAGAAGCTGCTGTCTTCAAGGATGCAAACATTACCGTCAGTATTAGAGCGTACGAGAAGCGGAGCGAAGGATTTAATGCTTATATTGTTTACAAGATTGAAACTAAAGTAAGGTTTATTTTAATATTGTATACAACACCTTGTTAAAACCGAGTAAAATCACAGAGTATAAAATGAACGTTTTAGATATTTTGTAAGGGATACTTTAGGCAATCAGAAGTTTTTTTTTCTATTATGACGATTATCACTTTGATTTTCAAATAAATTATCTACAACAATATAAGTTTTTATTTAGTTTTATACTTTTACATTATAACAGTAATATTTTGTAGGTAAATGGCATTCCAAACTACACCAAGTCGATGAACGAAGTCTGGCGAAGGTTCAGCGACTTCTTGGGACTTCGTGATAAGCTGGCCGAGAAGTATCAACATAAAGGGGTAGCTATACCATTGGCTCCAGAAAAGTCAATTGCTGCTCTTACAAAGACCAAACTCAATACTACGAATGATGAAGGATACACAACGTAAAGTTTAATTTAAAATTAAGTAAATTTAGAAAAAGACGCTAAAAGTTCTTAGCTATTGCTGGTGTGGCTGATTATTTTGTGCCATATTTGTATGAATAATATGAAAAATTTTAGTGATGTTGCTGAAAAACGTGCCCGATTGCTGGAGCGTTTCTTAAGACGGTTGGTACGATCTCCACGATTGGTCGTAGACTGTGATTTGGTGGATTTCTTGTCATTGGATGCCAACTTACCAAAAGCTTCCTTCACTGCTGCTTTGAGTACAAAATCAATGCAAAAGATCTTCAAGGTATGTGAATTCATATTTTTAATATTTTTGAACTTTTTTTAGTTTTTTATTTTTAATAATGGTCTAATGTAATATTTTTGACATTTTCTTTCAAGTTTGTAACAAATTTTATTTCAGTCAGTCGGAGACGCCTTGAACAAGATTGCTTATCCTATGGATGAAAATGATCGTTGGTTCGAGCAAATGCACGGTAATGTAGAAGAACTTGATGACATGTTGGTGCGATTGTACTCGATTGTTGATCAACTTGGGTCATATCGAAAAGAGCTGTCTCAGTCATCAGACAGTCTGTCTAAATCTTTGTCTATGATCGCTTCATGTGAGGAGAACACGGCACTGGCTAGAACGTTGTCCAAATTGGCTGAAACTAAAGAGAACCTGAGTGTGGTACAAAGACATGAAGCTGACACGGACAGTCAGATTCTGGCTGAAAGTATTCAGGTATGGTAATGTTGATAGCGAGTGAAAGGCTGGTTTTGATCAGTTTTAGCCGAGAATAGACTAGATTTTGTATATTTTTCATTAGGTTCATATATCTATTTATTGTAGGAGCACCTTCACATGACTCAAGTCCTAAAGGAGCTCTTCTTCGAACGAGTCAAGGCTTGGCAAAACTGGCAGACGTTGAGACAGAATTTGGCAAAGAAACGTGAATTAAAAGCACGTTTTGACTTGGCTGGACGTCCGGATCGTGCCAATGTTGCCAAAGCTGAAGTGGAAGATTGTGAACAGAAGGTGGACAAGATGGAGCAGGAGTTCCAGGAGATGAGCAAGACAATACGAAGAGAGTACATCAGATTGTGCAAAGAAAGAAGAACCGATTTGAAAACCGCATTTGTTAGCTATCTGGAGGCATTGATCGAGAGTGAACAACATGTAAGTGAGATTTTTTTAAAAATTGTTATGATTTATGTTACAAAAGTATATCTTACTGTGCTTTAATGCCAAAAAAAAGTGAAGAAAGTTATGTAAAATATGTTTGAAATTCGTAATTGTAACCTTTTTCCACTTTCAGACCCTGGAACATTGGCAGAAGTTCGCTCCGGAAGTGCAGAGTATTATATAAGATTATCAAGAAACACCGAATTTCTAATTTATTCTAATGGGTATTTATGATTTCTATATTTATCCTGTGTATTTTGTACCTTTTTGTCCTATAATTTTGATAACTTAAAGCGTTGGAAAATACAATTTTATTTTAAATGAGTTTTGTTGTATGTTTGACTATATGTATATTAATGAAGCTGGAAGAAATTACTCCTATGTAAAACTGTAGTTTCTTCCTTTCGGAAAGTTCTTTTTAGTATTTTATTTTGCAAAGATCTCACAATCAGGCCTGTGAGCAAATTGAATTGTGAAACCATATTTATTGATACTTTTAACCAATTTAAACATTCTAAAAACAAAGTTTCAACGATTCAAAGAAGACGCAATTAACATAAACCAAACGGGGAGGATCAGAGATTTTTTTAATTGGCTGGGATATTTCACTGATTTTGGGCATACTAATATACAGATACTGTACGTAGCACATTTTGTGAAAGGCATTACTGCATCTAATAGGTCTACAAATATGATGTTGCGTTTTTGACAATCATGTTTTAATCGATTCAACGCTAGCGATTTCGGTTCAACGGAAAACTTTGCAATAAACCCCTTCTGAAGGCAACAGGTTTAGGGTAAAATAGATTAAAGTAAGCAAGGGTAAGACAATGTATAAAGGTTTTCAGCTTTAATATCGTATACTTACTCATCAATACATCAGAATACGTCCGCTACAAGGCTAACAATCGCTGAAGTAAGGAAGAACAAGGCTTTCAGACGTATCAGCTTTGCAAAAAACCAGCAAACATGAGAGTACGGTACACAAGGCTGATAAGAGGCACATCCCCCTTTCATGGTCATCAAAAATCGATAGTTGAGACTCATGACGAGTGCTTGCCTAAAAGTACAAAAGTTATTGCAGTACAGTGTTGTATACTATAACATGCCATGTTTATACATGATGATTTTCAATTTTTTTGTGGGATTCATTATCTCTGTTTTCCATAAAAATGGTATTTAATACTGAAAGTTCATTAAAGCAAGCCCACTGCATATCTTTCTTATTTTGTATGCAGGGATTTTTGCTTACCCTGCAGGTTTTTGATTTAAAATGTTACGCAAAAAGAACTTTTTGATTTCTATGTTTGGAAATATATGCACTGGATTTCAATTTTTTCGAACTTTGAAAAATTGCCTCCTAAGGGCAGAAGATGCAAATTTTGGGAATATTCCTTCAGATTGTATCTAACTAGTCCTCAAAGATTGTATATGCCAATTTTTAGGTCCATAAGTTTAAAGAGCTCGGAAAAATAAAACTATTATTAAATGGTTTGATCCGCTTTGCCCGGTTTTGATGTTTATTAAACCACATCGAAGGTAATTTGGTCTCACCACGAATTGTGTTAAACGAATTAATATGTTTGAAAAATTTTGTGGCCTAAGATGTGACGAGTTACACTAGTCGGGTTTGACTCATTGATAACCGCATGAATTCACGGGATTTCTGACCTAATGAATTCGTTTTCATAGTCAAAAATTTATGTTTTTAATAGTTTTAGCACACTAGCGACATTATATTAATCAAAAACAATTATTTATTATCATAACGCAAAAATTATACAATTGTAGATTACATTTTTTATTTAATGAATTTGTAATTTCAGTAATTATGGTATTACCCCGTAACAAGCAAAGAAAGCTGAAGTTACGACGTAACACGTTGCCAATACAAAGTTACTTGAGTTTCCAGTGCGCATTGTGTTTTTTCGTAACAAACGTTCAAAAAATTTACTACAACGTTCGTTGTAGTAGGTGTAGTGCCCTATTGTACAACGCCTTTCAAAGAACATTAATGAACACACGATTCAGCATTTACTACGGCAATGAGAGTTTTTATTAAACAAAGTTGGAACAAAAGGCCATCAACTTAAATTACAACATAACTATAATGAACTTTTAGTATTCAATAATAATTATTTTTGCATTTTTGTAGCTATTTTTACATTACTTTGTTCGTTTTTATTAGCTAAAAATACACTAATGTCGTATAATGTGTCACGTACAAAACGCCGCACCTAAGATAGACGGTAATAAAAAAGCGCACATGCATATTGATAGAAAAACCATTCGCTTTGCGCAGGTATTTGCAGTTTTTTCGCAATTTTTTCTATTTTACTTTGTTACTCTTCTAGTTGGCACTAACAAGACTTTTTTATTCTTTTTATAATTCTGAAGATTTTCCGTTGATGTTTACTGCAAGAAATCTTATTTTTTGTTCTTGCATTGCTATATTAATATCGACAGGTAAGTCAATGAAGCTTTTGGGGTGATACATTGCTGCTTTTGCTTGCATTATTTCAAGGTCTTTTAAAAGGCAGTGCTGCGTTGATTTTTGAAAAAAATGTAAAGCAAATACCCACTGTTAGATAAAAAAATTTCTTTGTAGGTACCGGCAATGGTGTTTACGTATTGGTACCGCTCATGGTGCTTACATTTCAAAATGTCATATGCATATTACTTAAAAACAAAATCTCACAATACTTCAAATCTTTTAGACGTTAATGGACAAAGGGTTGCACAAAAGAAGAGGTAAGAAGGATTGGTATATCTGAAAATGGTCAGTCTACATTATACTTTGTTGAGCCATCAGACATGCAAAGTAAGTTATGTATACGGTTTGTTAATTTGGCTTTTGAAGAAATGAAACAAAAACATCTGAAAAATGAACTTTTAATGTTATTTTAATTTAAAATTTAAAAAATTAGCAATCGATGCTGGTCAATTAATTATGGGTCAGAGAGAAGAGGCCCAAAATGAAATAACCTCAAGAAATTGGTACAAAGTTACCTGTCTTTTTTAACTTTATTTTCTAATTTTCATTCTAAGAATCCGTAGACAACATAACTTATTCCAAATTTTAGAATTTGGGCCCGGATGGGAATCACGGACTTTAGTTGGATTTGTCAATTCAGAGGAGAAAAACGTGACCGTTCACGATATAATGGCATCATGGAGAGATCCATTTGACTTTAACATTGTAATTTATAATGTGAGTTTAACACAGGGATTTATTATTAAGTACAAGGCCTGTCAGCACAGATAATGTACTTACCGTAGGACGGGGGGGGGGCTCGTACGTATAGCTGGATGTTGTGGAACTTGCCGTTGGGAAGGGCTCGGCATAGTACTAAATGTCTTTTAGTGGTATATCTTAAGGCCGAGAAAGAACGGAAAGAGAACCGTTCATAGTTATGTTCTTATAATTTCAAAAATTTCAGAGCACCGCCAAGTCTGTTGAAAGAACGATACCTCTAAAACAAGAAGCTACTTTTGAATACATTGTCACTTTAAAATGGACTTGTAAAAGCCAAAGATACGGTCTTATCATAAACCTTAACTATACCGACTCGAGGGGAAAACACCTTGTTGACACTGCCTTTAATGGTACCGTAATGATCCAAGAACTTCAAAGGCCTTTCTGTTTAAAAACTGCTCTTTGTACGCTTGTTGTTTTTGTCGCTGGCACATTTGCTGCGATGAAGTTTCTTGAAGCTCTCGCCAGGGTACGTTTTTTAATTTTAATATTATAGTTGAAAGTGTTGATTATCGAAAACTTTTTTGACCCAGCCCTTGAGGTTGTTGTTGCCGGCTTGGCACGGCTTGTTATGAACACTAGGAAAAGCAGAAAGAAAGTGGAGAAGCGTCTACATACCGTCCATTCTATCTCTTTATTGTTATGTCGATGTTATATAAAACTTATTTTCAAAAATTTCAGCTCGATGACGGGTCGTCGCCACCAACTTGTGCAGAATGGGTGCAACAACTTGACAGACCCCCATACACCAGCGGGTTTTTAAGTAAAATATGTACGTGCAACAAAAAGTATAGACCACGTGTGTAAAACCTTTATCAAGTAAATATTAATATTATGTCATGGGAACGGTTTTTTAAAATACGAATTCAATACTTTATGATTATGAACGTTGGTCGGTCGGATTACGGTAGTTAACAGTAATTCTAAACACAAGTTTTGAATTACGATATTATTCAGTAGATTTGTTGAAAAGTGTAAAAAGGCTAATTCGCTGTATTGTGCAAAATTTTTTTAAAATAGAAAATCATTCCCTGAAGGTATTTGTAGTTACAAATTCGAGAATTCAAAAATAGCAAACTGTTGTTCATTTTAGAGAAGGGCAAGCAAAGCTGGCAATGGCTGAAGAAGTAAATGGTACAGTACCATAAAAAGAAATTTTTACAAAATAATTTTAAATTTTAAAAAATTTTCATACGTTCTGTGGAAGAGCGATTTAAGTCTGGTCGAATAAGATAATCGACTACTACTGGGCTACAGACTAAGAAGTAAATTTATATTTTTGTCAAAAAAGTCTATTTCCAATAAGAAATTAGTCACAATACCCGTAAATATTTGTGAGAGACGGTCGTTTCTCAAGCGGTCGATTATGGCGTCAAAGCGGCCGTTTTGTTGGATTCTGATAGGGATTGCGCTCTTAATCAATGTGGCTCACTGTGAAGAAGTAATAATTTTAATTTGTAATTTTTGCTTTGTCTTAATTTGAGAAGGGGGGGGGGTGATACTAACAAAATTTTGCAAAAAATTGAACAGGTGTGTTTCAAAATATATATATATATTTTTTTTAATTTTAAAGTTTTTTTCAAGAATTTCGACTACTTTCAGGCTAATGAAACAATTACGGATATCCCACCCACTACTGTTGCAGCTACTACTGTTGAAGCTACTACAACCATTGTAACTACTACTGTCTCAACCACTGCTGCAGCTAGTCCGACTAATACTGATAGCCCAACTGATGTAACTAGTCAAAATTTCACTACAAATGAACCGATTACTACGACCAGTCCAACCACAACTTCTAGTCCAACCACTACGACTACTCCAACTACTACAACTCTCTTACCCACTACTACTAAGACAGACCCAACTACTGAAGAAGCTGGAACAACAGAAAGTAGTGAGGATTCAAGTGATTCGTCTGGTGAAGATTCTAGTCCAGGTGATTCAGGTAATGGTACCGAGTCGGATTCGGGAGATTCTGAAGCTGATGGTAAAAAGAAGAAGAAAAAGGAGGAGGGTTCTGGAAGTAAGTCAATATATTTAAAATTGAATTTTAATTTTGGTTTTTTTTAAAATTAAAATGTTTTTTCTAAAATAAAATGGCATTTTCAATCGTTTTTGCCTAAAATACTACCTAAAATAACGTTTTCAAACGAGCTTTTGCCTTAAAAAAGGCATTTCTATGTAGTTTTGGACCAGGGATTTAAGTTTTTATGAGTTTTTAAATAAAAAATTACGTCTTGTCGGCAGTAAAATGGCATTTTCAACCCAGCTTTATCTAAAATAAGGTATAGTATTCAACTTTTTGCCAAAATAAAGTGATTTCTATGAAGTTTTTGACCGGAAAATTTAGAATTTTATATAATTTTTAATGTCGAAAAAGCTGTAAACTTAAAATATTTTATTTTGTCTAAAATAAAGTGGCACTTTGAGCTTTTTTTGTCCAAAAATAACGTTTTTTATCGAGTTTTTAGGTAATAAACGGCTTTTTATGAAGTTTTTGACCAGCAATTTTAGTTTTTTTTTTAAATTTTTAATAAACAAAATGTTGTAGATTTTAAATTTTATGTTTTCAGCTATGAAAGTGGTGGCAGGACTGGCAGGAATCGAGCTTTTGGTGGCTTCGGCCTTCTTGACCGTGATCTCAGTCCTCATCTTGTCCAAGTCGATTTGTGCTGGATAAACGTTGTCATATCATGTGTATTATATTTTAAAATAAAGCTGTTGATATGGTTTATTGTTTTTTGACTTGTTTTTAATTGTTTTGTTACCTAAACTTACATTTTTATTCAAAAATAGGGGTTCAATACCTAATTTTAGGTAGGATAACAATTTTTTGTGGTTTCCGATTGTTTTCACAAGGTTTATACTTCCAAAACAATGTTAAATACGATTTATTATTGATTTAAATTTATTATACATGATTATATCTACAATATACAGTAACCCGTTTTGGTGAAGGCGAAGAAAGTACAGTAAGATAATATACAATGCTTATTAGGAACCGAATAGAGAAATGCCCGGATGAAGAGTGTCACAGTGGATATGTTGGTGTAATTACTGTGTACCGACTAAACGTACTGTTTTACAGTGCAATATACAGTATCTTTTTGTATACTGTACGTCAGACTTGTAGTACTGTGTTGTGTACATTAGGTATCAACAAAGTATTCAAGTTACTGTAGTAAAATATTAAATTGTAATGAATTTTTTCTATTTTTCAACTATTAAAAGCTACAGTATACTACACAGTAACTACCATATCCTGTGCAACAAGAAAAGCCCAATAGGTAGCCATAAATACGATGATATTGAGTTAGTTGAACTAGATACGGCTTCTAATGGCAGCCCTTCACGGACAGGGTCGATGTTCTGAAGCAGAAAGACGCCAGCTGCTCCAGTCCTGAACTGTGTCGTGACTTCTGCTCCCAGCCCTACTGTAGTCACGGCCTGAATCTGTAGCCGATAGTCGGTACCAGCGGTCAAGTCATCAAACCGTAGCCGTCGTGTTGTAGCCGGCACAATGCTTACACGAGGTTCTGGTTGATTTGAAGCCAAGAGCACGGCACGGTATCCCACAATCTGGACGTCAGACCGTTCTGCCTTGAAGTCTGAAGTCATCATACCATCAGAGTTGATTCCTGTACGATCAGCACGAGATACAGCGTCAGTACGATCAGTTTTTGAAGCAGAATCCACTAAAGGATTCAACCCGACGTTCCATTCACATTCTACAGCGTTCGTTTCATCTCGATTTGATGGTAAGCACGATACCATCTGACCGTGAACTAAAGCTTGTTGACCAAAGATAGTCTGTTGATCGTACTTCCCACAGTCAATCGCTTCTAGACTTGGTGTAGCGCTACAGCTTGGAGCCGAGAAGGCGATTCTACTCAGAAGTTCACCGTCAAGACCGTCACGGACTTCAACGACGTAGTCACAACGGAAGTGGAGGTCTTCTAACGGTGCAATACACTCCTGGACTAGTTGTTCAGAGCTGACTTGGACTGGGCATCTAAGGGACTTCAGTTTCACGATGAAGTCACGGTGAAGAGGAGTGCAACGATGATGATCTAGCCATGACACGGTGGAACGGAGTTGACCGTTCTCAAAATATGGAGACTGAAGCTCGGCACGGAACACTGTGGGCTGTTTTTGGTCCTGAAAAGGTATGTTTAGTGAATTCAGCCTACTATAATATCAAAAAGCTTTCGATGGAAAAAAATCACAAATTTTTAAATTTTAAGTATAACATAGCATAACAATAAAAAAAATGATTTACCTTGTGTTCACCACTTCTCCCACCCATATTCAGCGTATTTTCAATTCTATCCACAGCTTCTGTAGGTAACCGTTCAATCTCCACCTCGCTCTGTTTCCCTACTGGGTCATAACTCAATGGTGTTGTTGTAGCCACAAATTTATCCTTTGTTCTCACCACTAATATTGCTGGTTCTCCTCTCAATTCTCCTTCGGTACTCTCGACATTTGTTACCAGTTCCACAACATAGACTTGGCCAGGCTCTAGCCGCTCGTCCAGGACATGTTTCGTGGTATAACTTGGCAAGATAGAACTCCGACGTTCGATTCCAGTATTGGCAACGTTTTCAGAGTCTTCGTCTTCTGGTTCTTCATCAATATCGTCATCTATGGTGCGTTTCCTTTGGACTAACGCCGCTTTTTGGCCCATCATCTGGCGTTCGTAGATTTCGGCGCCGTCGGCGGTCGACTTCCACCAGGTTAACACGTAATCCTGAAAAGAGAATAATGTAACTTGAAATGTTGTTAATATGAAACCATTAAAAAGGCTATTAGCTTTAAAACAAGCCCAAAGCCTTACCTTAATCGGCAGTTCGGAAGCCGGTGGAGTCCATGAAAGTTGAACCGTCCAGAACTTCTCTGTCTGGTCAAATGTTTCACTTGAAACTGTGAAATTGGTTGGTGCTGATGGCGCTTTAACTTCCTTGGACAACTTGAATGGCAATGAGGCTTCTGAGAATCCAGTAGATCCATATGTGTTGACAGAAGCGATTCTGAAGATGTAGAAACGGCCTGGCGACAAAAGATGCTTCAGAATCGCGTACATTTTGTTCTTCTGAAATTCGATTTGATAAGTTTTTGGTTTATGATTTAGACAACTATGATAATATAGATAGCAAAGACTTCTAGCGTTGATGTATATAGTACATATTGCAGAGCAGGACATTTTTTACTTTTAATAGGGTAAGGGTAGCTATAAAAGGTAACTTACAACAATAATAGTCTGCCAAGGCGTCATTTCAGCTGGATCTTTTGAGACTCCCCATCGCCATTGAATGACAAACATATTTGATACTGTCTGAGTATGTTGAGGAGACATCTTTTTCATTATCCATCGTACTATCGCACTTCTGAAATTTTGAAAAATTAAAAAAAATTTTTTTCAATCTTATACAACCTTTTTTTTACCAAAAAATTAGAAAAAAGATAGTTCCTGACTAGTTTAACATAGTTAAAGTAGCTCAATAATGTATAAATTTTATATTATAGTAGATACAGTACAAATTTTAAACATTCAAAACCAAAATCCTACCGTTTTCTCTTCCTCTCAACCACGCTGATGCCTTCAGGAATCGGCAACAACTTATTGTCCTCCATTCCGACCGGCTGTGTGCAGATTCTGGAGCATCCCACCGTGCAGCACTTCTGAGTCTCCTGACAATCAGAATCTCGATTACATTCGGCGGAGCATTCGTCGGCGGAGAAAAGCTTGGGTTTGGGACAACTGCCAGGCTTTTTCTTACTGATCTTCTCCATGAAAACACAAGAATCCTCGCACGATCTTCTGTTTTCGGCTGATAAACAGACTGTCATCGCACAGCGTTGGTTTGTGTCTATTGATTCCTTGCATGGTAACATACACTGAAATTTGAAGTTAAAGACCATGTGAAGCTACTACAACATAATTTTTATTTTTTTGTGTGTTATTCTGCTTAGTATCCAATGTTTGCTATGTTATACTATAATATTTGTGTATTTTCATCGATTTTCAATTATCCCAAACATTATTTTTAACGATTTGTTAGTATTTTACCACAGTAAATCTCTTCCAAAGCAATAAAAACTCTTCATAACTTTAATTCCCCCTCCGTATTATAAAGAAATGCCAATTACCATGCCCGACATTAAGTGAGAGTACTTGAAACTTCCGAAATTTTGCGAAATTATGCAAATTATTCAAATTTTTCGGCCGCGCTTCAAAAAATTTTAAAGAAACTTCAAGTTTTCGTGCTTAATTTGCATAAAAACAAAAGGAAACACTTATTACGCTCCACGTATTTTAGGCTCTCAAACGGAAAAAACTTTGTTTACAGCGGAAAAAAAAATGTCGCAAAAGTATTTTTAAGCCTAAAGTATTTAAAATATTTTTCAAATAGTGCCATATTTTAACAAAAAACTAAAATTATGTATAACTTTTGGGTTCCACCACGAAAACATGATTTTCAAAAAAATGGGCTTAAATACCTCAAATTCGATAAAAAACATAAAGTGCTATTAATTTTTAATTACTATATTTTAAAAATATTAAAATTTAAAAAATATTGAGCTATATTCATCGTATGTTACTGTCAGTTTACGGTTGCGCAACTTTGAAAAGCAAGTTGCGCAATACAATCGGAAACGGAAATTAGCGACCTTTTGAGAGAATATCTAATTAAAGATGAGCTAGCCAGTTTTCAAGGCATGACAGAGTAATACCATCGGTAATATGTATATATATAAACATGTAAGAGGTATTACCTAAAGCTATGTTTTAGCTCTTTACTTATGAATCTTCTTGATTAAAAAATCAAAATAAGTTTCAAAAAGAATGTAAAATTACTATAGTAAAAGTTATTTTTTAAGCTATGCAATTTTTTAGTCCCGGCATTGCCCCGAAGATATCTCTAACTATAACAACATAGCACTGTAGCTAAATGAGTACTAAAATGCCATAGTATAGCAACTAATCAAATACATATGTTATACCAAAGTACAAATCCTTACCGATGAGCAGTTCTGATCGTTTTTGCATAATGTCAAAGTTTCGTGCCTTAATTCTTTCCTTAGGTTTGGCTGGTCCTGCAACGAAATCATGATTATTTAATGTCTTTTCAAATGTAACGTTTTTCCAAGTTTAACGTGTCGTATGTCAGTTTTGACGTGATTTAGCGTCATTTAAAATTTATTATAAATTTGAAATTTTTTATTTTTTTTGAGATTTGGAATTTTGATTTTTTTTCTAATTTGAAAATTGGAAATTTTTGAAACTTTAGTTTATAGGTATGCATATAACAACCTATCCCTTGTCCTCAACCTATTCTCCAACATTCTGCCAAGACAAGACAAATACGATACCAACTGTGACAAACAAGGATGAGTGTTGTACGAGATTATATGTTTGCACATTACGAAGGAATCTCGTGGAGAAACCGTAAAATGAGATTAAAATTATGTAATAATCGTTGTAAATGCGCTGCTAATGGTCGTATGTGTGCAAAATTGCTCTAATATATTCTTTGTTACACTGACTATATATAGAAAATAGTAACATTTTGGTAGTAGGCCGGAGACAGAGCTTTTTATATTGTCATATATATCTGATGTAGATATTTTTTTAAAATTGTATAACTTTTTGTTGAGTTAGTCAAATAATGTGATATAGTAATCTAATGGTAGCTAATTTACTGTTCTACAAATGCCCATAAACGTCTTTTGCAAAACATCATCTTATTTCAAAGATACACCCTTTTAACCACACCCATATCTCAAAAATCACCCAATAACCACAACCCCAACACAAGATCCAATTACTACCATGCCATAACACTAAATTGTCGCAATTATATCAACACACAAATTACAGTACACCTGCCATTCGAAAACACTTTAATTTGGCCACAATTGACCGGTCGTTTTGTTGCTTTTGTGTTTTTTGTTTCGGATTACAAAAGTTTTCCGAAACATTTCGGCGTTTCCCCTTTTGTAACTCAAACAAAACTTCCGTTTATGTGTCATCCGAACAGTTTTGGGAAATGGTTTAGGACAACAAAAAGGTGTTTGAGGAGGAATGACAGCCTTTTTCTGGGTCATATTTATGTTACACTTGATGAAAGTTGGTGGGTAATGAAGTTTTAATCATTTTGATATGTAAAAATGCTAAAAATGACTTTTTTAATAAACATACTATAACTTAACACTATAGTAAACATATTTAAATACTATTTACAGCCAGTAGAAACCATTAGTTTATCAAAAAATCAATTATATTGCACTAACAACCAACTTTAAGGCCTCAAAAAAGTCTTGTCGCCAAACTTCTATACTTTCCACGTTAAAAAACGTCAAAACTTTTTACAATCTTAAAATAATGCTTATCTTGCTATAAGAACCAGTGTTGTAACTACACTTTGGTGATATTCCTTTTTTGAATATTCAAATTAGCGAGAAGCATTTAGGGATATTAGAGGATTAACACCTTGTAATCTGACCCCAGCGCCCTTTTTCATTAAACGCCAGCTGTGCCAGTGGATTTTGGCTGTATATAGTATCGGAAATAATCAAAAACGAGCAATTAGGACACGCATATGGTTCAGTCTTTGAATATTTTTATGGGCATGGCATTTTTTTTTGAATTTAAAATTTTATTTTTTAACTTTAAAAAAATTTTTTTTTAGTTTTAAAAAATGACGGGTACCTCAGAAAGGTCATAAAAAGCCTTGGCTTATGCATATTGTGTCCACAATCAAAAGCGACAAAACTTTTGCGGCATTTTAATATTATCCATGAGACCTATGCTATGACTTTCCCTAATTAAAAAATTTAAAAAATCAAATTTTCATTTTCACATTTTTTGAAATGCCATGAAAGACCTTTTTATGAACTCAAAAATGGATTGACACATTTGAATATTCAAATAAATCGCACTTTGCGTTAAGGATGGCTCTCGATCCTTTTGTCTTTCGAGAGTTCGTATGTTCCAAGTGTTAATAGCTAGTAAACATCCACTTATGGGCGCACAAATACGGCTCTAGTAAATCTATGTTCCACAAAAATTTAATTTTCAACAATTTTTTATATAAATTTTAAGTGTTTAAAACCTCCAAAAAGTCTTGTCGTTTTTTATCACTGACTTGCACGGTAAAAAGCGACAAGACTTTCTTAAACTCAAATATTTTTTAAAAAATGCCATAAAAATCAAAATACTAAAGTAAGCAGTATCTAAACTACAATAAAAACTACCTAAAAGCCCATTACAGCACTTACAACACAGTACATGACATTAAAATTGTCGGTTTTATATAAAATACGGTTTCGCGTTTTTTATGGCCATTAGGGCCAAGTCACCGCCAAAAGGGGTTTTATGGCCAGAAATGGCGCTATATCATCATGCGATTTCCGGCCAAATGAAAAATTGCTTTCTTCCGGTTGCGAAAGTTGCGCTTTCAAGAATTTTCTATTGACAGATGTCATCGTGACACATTTTTTATTTTTTGGTACGGTAGGGGTTGAAAATGGTACTTTTGGGTTCTGTATGGCTTAACAATGGCAGTTTTGAATCTACAGTACATTTTCAAGTTGTAGAAGAGCCAAATTTCTAAAATTTTTAATTGATTCACCCCCTTTACCCCGGCCAAAAAACGTTCATTAACACCTAAAAACAAAGCCTGACCCCTCCTGAATTTCAAAAATTAAAAAAAAAACTTAATTACCGCTGTTTTCACACATAAATCACTGTTGTTATCGTAGACCACCCCTTCTCTCGCCCCTACCTCCCCCATTCCCACACTATTTCGCCTAATGAAGGTTGATAAACAGAAGTGATTTGCCGACCATTTAACGACCGTTTTTATGCGAGGCCAGATTGCGGTGATCGGCGCCAGAATCCCGGTTTTATTGGAGCCGAAAAAGCCAAAAAATCATTAAAATTCGCGCGACAAAGCGATTCATAAGGCTAGCCGGCGCGTGATGGTTGGTTTCGCTCGGGAATTTGAATTTGAATGGCACTACTAATGTTATAGGTATTAGTTAATAATGACTATTGTGCTAATAGGTAATGATAAGAATTTGAATAAACGTCTAATTACTATTAGAAATGTCATACCGGTCAATAAGTTTATAGAATTTATCTATTAGCTCAATATTGATCTGCCTTCAACTTTTCTTCAAACGTTCTGACCGTACTGTCTTATTTCAATGTCCTAAGTTCAACGTCTCAAACCTCATGGATAATATAGCTATCTAAGCCCTTAACGTCTCCAGCATCATAGATAATATGCCAATCTAAGCGCTCAATTTCTCAAATATCATGATTAACATCCCGAGCTGTTCATGTTTAATAGCCGAGAATGTAACGCCGTCGAGGATCGATTACCGACCACTTTACTCTGTCCCTTAAAAGCCGATCCGCAGGATAATCCCAGCCCAAATTGGAGGCGAAAAAGCCGCGATCACGACTTTTAACCTGCTCAATCGCCATTTTTTGGAAATATTACTGGGTTTTGGTTACTGTATGTTGTTGATAGTGTACTAGAAGTTTAGATTTTATCAAAATCATTTTAAATTTTTAAGGTTTTAGATACTAAAAGGTATGAAAAGCCTCAAAAATTTGATTTTATGGCAAAAATTTTAAACTTTTTAACTTTAAACTACATTATTCAAAAACTACAGTGACCTCCAACCTTAAAATTTACAAAAATGCCTTTTAATATCTCCCTAGCTTCAAAAAATTACTATAGCCATATAAATCACCCCCAAATATTTACAAAACCCCGTAATTTCCAAGCCCAAGGCCATTAACTGGCTCCTTAGCCAATCTCACCTTGAAGCCGGTTTCGGCACGCTTTTAACGTCATGATTAATATAAAATACGAAAGGAAGAGCCGATTGTTTACACAAAAAACAACTAATTGGCCATAATTCGTTTGGCCTTTCGGTTGCGCAACTTTCGAAGCGACAAAGGTGAGACACATGTATAAGGTGTATAAGATTGCGTTTAAGACAAATATGCACCTTGATATTGAGTAAAAATGTATGTTTTGGCATGCTTAGGTATTTTAAAGGTATTGTCATTAACTTTTGTATCAGATCATGCTACTATGCTTAGTTTATATTAACCTATAGTAAGAAAAAGCTCAAAAACACCAACTTTTACCTACTACAATGTAACAAAACCTCAAATTTCAATGTTTTTCAAGCCAAATACTACTCGTATTTTTGTGTACATATTCGTACCTTGACTTATATAGCAAAACAATTGTCAAAATCTCAGCCAAATTCTCATAACATACTGAAAATGTCATTACAATAGCCTTGTCTACTATCAAAAGCCACTTTTATTGTTCTTTTGTTCGATGTATAGCTACTGTTTTCTATTTTTGGAAAGTAAAAGTCTTTATTGTATGTTTGTTGTATTGCATATTATGTTATTTTGGGTTTGGTTTTGTAAAATACGAGTTTTTTTTAGCACTTCGAACAGTATAACCTAAGTAAACATAGAAAGGCCATGAGAAGCGGGTAGGGGGGCATTGCATAATTTCAAATTTTTTTAGATCGCCAGATAGCAGTAGCAATCTGTGAAAAAAAAATTTTATCTCCCCCCCCCTGCACAAAGACATAGCCATAACGCCTCGAAAAACCTATGCCAACGCCAAAAAAGCATGCCAAACACCTCACCTAAACCCATGGTATTTAGCATGCCCATAACAAGATTGATCTGTTCTCGGGGATTAGCCATCAAGATGGTTATCAGTCCATCTGTTTCGGTATTCGCCGCAATTACCGGTCGACTTCCGGACGGAAACAAATCATGGGAAAGCGGAGTCAAGGCCGCGCTTAAAAGCCATGCAAATTTGATGGAAACGCCAGAATTTTTGAAATTTTTAAAAAGTTTTGGGGTTTAGAGGTCAAAGAAGGTTCAAACACTTTGAAATTTCAAAAAATTTAAATTAATTAAAAATTTAAAAAAATTTTTTTATTTTAAAATCTATAAAAACGCCCTGCCAAACAATTCCTAACCCCAACAAGACTCAAAATTAGCATAATCAAACATATATATTGTTTATCGCTATGTTATCCATGTAAACAGACCGGAAATGGTTTGTATGTATACAGTATGCTGAACATACAGGCTTTAAACGCGAGAATAGGGGCGATTAAATCAAATAAACCTACAGTAAATTCTGCAGACGCTACTGAGAATGTTAAAGAGAAAACATGTTACTGTAAAGATGTTTGAGTAAAATACAGAAAGTCTTGTCGCTTTTTAACGTTGGTTTGTAGAATAAAAAGCGACAAGACTTTTTTAGGCTTTTATATTGAAACTATTGGATTATATAGGTAACAAAAAGTCATTTTTAGCTTTTGAAAGTTAAAGTTTGTTGCCATTTCACTATTTTTAAAACAAAATTTCAAAATTTTTAAAATTTTTAAAAATTTCCAAAAAAAATCAAAATTTCCAGCGTTCATGCCATAACTTGTTCTCCCCATCCTATATGTCATCATAAACTTATATCCGGTTCCAAAAACAAACATACGATGAACATATTGGAGGTTATCTTCGAAGCGGTAGGGCAATTAAAGCGACCAAAAACTGCTGCATATGCGACCGTTTTATTGGTATATAAAATAAACTTTACTGTGGCCATAAAACCGTTGGCCGATGTTCGGGTTTATGCAAATTAATACGACCGAACTTTTATGACATTTTTTGATTAAAATTTTGACAAAAAGGTACCGTAATTTTGAAAAAAAAATCGATTTTGTTTGATCAGGCAAGCAAACTTTGATAAAAAATCAGGTATCAGCTAAAACTTTGATCTACTACAACTTTATACCTAAACCTCAACTTTTCAAATTGCCATAATAAGCTAGCCAAAACTCTTACCTATCCAAAACCAATCATAGCATAACCCAAATCACCTTAACTCAACCCTAAACCCGTCAAACTCAACCACAACATCGTAAACCTAACATAATATCAGATGTGAACCTTGATTCCCATAGTAAATTGCAGGTGCCCATGCAAATTTCGGTTGCGCAATGAGTCAAGAATAGAAAGTCAATTAAAAATATGTAAATTATGGGGTCGAACAGGCACTTATGACTCTTGAATCAGCTATAAGACAGTCGTTTTTGGCTACTTAATTATACTATTATTCTAAGAGTTGTGGCTTAATTATGTTGTTGTAGGTGATGAGTTTCTATTTTTTAAATTGTTTTTGATCTTATCTTTGCTTTAGAATTTAATTTTGAGGTTGATTTTGAGTTTTAAACTTTATTTTTTGAATCAAAAGTACGAAGTTACAAATCACGTATTTTACATTACTTTCCCATATAACTACTGTAATTCAAACCTAAATCACTTAAAACTTTCCACAAACACTCTCCAGAATCTCCTCTATCCAACAACTACAACAACCATCAACATAAAATGACACAACTCCCGCTTCCGCCTTTTTTCCGCATGTTACCCACCCTTCTCTCAATATTACCCTTGCTTCTTTTGATATTACCCATCCCTTTTGTCTTCGAACAGTTGATTAAAGTTTCTTGGCGGTGCCGAAATAATAATAAAACGCTTTTCCGGTTGATTTACGATGCGGTCTTGTTTTGAGTGTATTAAATGGACTGGTCGAGAAATAATGGCGGAATGTCGAGAGTGCCAAGACTTTTCAGTAAACAAACCGGGTTTGATGTGAAGTTGGTTTAGGAATGTAAAATATATATCAAAAAGGTTTGGAAAGTGTAAAATGCAAGATTTAAAAAGATATTTTTAAAGTTTCTTTTATATTGTTGTAGGTGTTTTTACCGCCTTTTAGCCTGAAAGCCTCTATAACAACATCCAAAGCTCTCCAAACCCCCTATACCTATCAAAACTAGAATCCTCAATCTCTCTACTATCCAAACATACCAAACAACACAATAATCAAACCCAAATACATCCAAATTACAGCTTACAAACCACTACAATATGCAAATTTCGGCCCTGAATGTTGTTTACCTATTCAAACATTAATACCCCCGCGGCATTTACCCCATTATAAGGACCATAAACACTTACGAGGTCATCACGCATTTATAAAGTCTATTATCGTCGTATTTGCAAATGCATGGCGCGCCAAATAAGGTTATAAAATTTGCATATCTCCACTGATTTTGGGGGTTTTGAGAGAGTTTAAGGCTGAGTTTGGAGGGGGGGGAGGGGGGGAAGGGGAGGGAGGTTTAAAGGAAAATTTAAGGTTTAAGACTGTTTTAGAGGATTTTAAGGTAAAATACGTGTAGTGGTCGTTAGGGTTAAAATTTCAAAAATAAAAAAAAAATTAAATTTTAAAATTTTCAAAAAAATTGTAAAGAAGTAAAAAAATAAACTGTAAACGAATCTTACTGACCTACAACATTGTCAAATTCAGAAAAATTTTTTAAAAATTCTAAATTTCAAAAAAAATTCAGACCCCATCCCCCAAAAAAAAATAAAAAAAAACCCACCCCAACCCCACCCAAAAACCCCTCCTCTTCAACTTACCTTGACTCTGGTCTCCAGCTCCTTCAAACACTTAGACTGGCATCTAGCTGCGATCAAGTCATCCAGTCCAGCCACAAATGTCATCAACAACGCGAAGCAACATATGGTATAGCTGGACATGTTCATATTGGACTCTAATGTTCACAGATTTCGACGCTAATTAACGCATTTGGAAAGAAAGTTCCTGCAAAATGGTTTTTTATTAAAAATTAGGGTTGGGATTAATTAAAAATGGCAGGACGCGGCGAAAACTAAAAATTTTAGGTAAAAAATAAGGAAAAATGTTCAAAAATCAGTTTAAAACGATTTTAAAATAAAAAATAACAAAAAATGTAAAATACACCACATGAAATAATAACAAATACCTTAAAATCCCAAAAAATACCCAACATAACATTAAAAATGGCAAAAAACCCTTGTGTTGTTACCTAAACCCAATATTCACACCTTTGACTTGTTTCCCAGCAATGTAACTTTCTTGGCCTGACCCATTCATCTTGTTTAGTTGTGCAAAAAATTGTGGGTGGGATCGGGTCCCCCCCCCCCTTTTTGCTTTTTTTAAATCCGCGCGAAAACACAAGCTCCGCCCACTTTCGCAGACCTTTGAATTTTGATATTCTAATTGCGAATGGGGCAATATTAACAATTGTAAATGGAGCAAAGTTATCATATAGTGATTATACATTAAAACATTGTGATAAGGCAGTAGCATATAGTGATAAGACAGTAAAGTCAACTGTTGATTTAGGTAACATTCGTGTTAGTTTCGGCGTTATATTAGGACGTTCAAATAATACTATGCCCCTAAACAGAAAAATTTACTTTAAAAAAGGCTCAGAATTAGTTGAACAAACTAATATTAAAATTCCAAAAACGGTCGATATATAAAACTTAAAATTTTCTGAATTTTAGGTAACAAATTATATTTTTTCTGTTTTTCACCCTAATTTGCAAATCCAGAAGCTACAATAGTAAAAAAAACACAAAAAAAACTTTTTTTATTTTCAAAAAGTTAAAAAAAAGTTTAAAAAAACCCAAGTACGAACCCCCTAAATCAAAGTAAACGGTTTTACAGAGTAAGTGCGTGGGAATCAAAGAAGAGGCAAAAAGGTCGAGACTCTCGACTTTAAATCGTGCCAAAATTTGTTGAGAAAAGCGATATTGCTTGAAACTCTTAAACAAAGCGCCTAAGGGGTTCAATTTGAAGCATCTTTTACTGTAAGACGGCTTATAGTATGTACATACTATAAATATGTATACACAACTTTTCCTCCCTTTAACAACATGAATATCATCATAGAAACTTTATTATTGTAAATGTGTTTTAAATTACCGCAAGGCCCATTATACACCCTTTTATTTTGTCACTTTAGCCAGTGTCAAAACATACCGACAATGGTAATTTAATAAAGTGTGGTAACACCACTTAACGGTACCCTCTGCTCATCTTTTGCCACTTAATGATGTAATAAAGGGTTTAGAGAGTTTGCTTTGATACGACACTATCACTTGATATCTCGTGTTATGATATTGGTTCATACATAATATAGGTTTATATTCTAAGTATTATAATTTTAAGCCTAGCTTATTAGGACTACTATTGCACCAAGATTATCAAAAGATATGAAAGAAAAAGATATATGTTGTCTACAAACCCAGCTTTAAAGTATTTGCCTGAGAATTAATTGAGAATAATTAGCCGGCTAAACTCATACGACGATTAATAACCGCGCATTGTTGGCCATGGAACCATAAGTGTTTACTGTGTCCGAGTATTATTATGATCAAGCGTTTAAGAAGAATTATGGAGTTAAGACTTGAGGGGTAATGAATATCTAAATGTCTCTAATTTCTTTTGATTATTATATAATATGAGAATTGTTACTCTTCCCACTGGACACAACAGATATGGCCTTTCTCGATTAGCACTTTTTTAGATCAATGTCATTTTCTTTCAGAATCTAACAGAATTTTTTTCTATTTTTTCATATTAAAAAAACTCGGTTTTTAAAAAAAGAGTAATCAGATACCAAAAACTATAAGCTTTCGCAAGTATATAAAGTACAGTACGATACTATAATATTTACATATCATTAAAGCATTGCACAGTATTTGCTAATTAAGATACTCCGGCATGCCAATTTTGAATAAATTATTTAAAACATGTTTTTTGTAAGACTCGAGCAGTGGTTACTCAAACTTACACTAATGTGTACTAAGGTACTCATAAACACTTTAAACTGAAAATTTTTCTTCAATGTTACAGTAGTCAAGTATACTGTAAGTGGGCTACGATTTCTATATCTTAAGAACCAATGGTGCTAAGAACGTAAACTTTTTTTTAAAATGTAGAGACGATATGATATTACTTTGCTGTTTACACCAACTTTCTATGTCTACTGAAACTTATTTAAAAAAATTTAATTTTTGGTATAAATTTCGTATTTTAAGATTAAAAATAATACCATTCACCCATACCAGACAGTCCAAACAAACCCCTATTTCAAAAACAATACAACTCTATAAAACAATACGATTCTATACCACCCTTCATTCCCCCACCCCCTCTCACTGATTGAAATTTAACAAAATTACCGGATTCGGCCAGACCCCACTCGAAAGCGGCAAAAGTCGCCGGAACACGCGTTCAATGAGAATGTCAGAAGAGTTAACGTCTTTATCCAAAACATTAGTTTAAAGTCGGATTTGTGGAAGGACAAAGAGTTGAAATGGTGCTTGAGAGCAATTGGACAAGTTATGGGGTTTAAGGGGAGATAAAAGATGTTTGTGGGTTAGTTATGAGGAGTTATAGGTATAAATGACATTATAAAGTAAAATACAAACTTTTTTAATTGTAGGTAAAACAACTCCCCCACCGGCAGTGCCCAGCTAAAAAAAGAAAAATAAGTCATTCCCTGCCCGTTTGCTTACTTTTTAAAAAAGCTTAAAATTTCAAAATTAAAAAAAATTTTATCCACCCCCTTCCTTAAAACTCCAAAATCACCTACCCAGCATAAAAAACCGTATTTTCTACAATATGCAACAACACCACGCCTAAAAGAAGAGAATATTTAAAAACGTCCCCTCGCCTATCTTAAGGCCTCATCAAATTTTCAACCTTCTTTTGAACATAAATCACCATTGACAACCTCGGCACGGCGTTCTCTCATTAACTGCATAGTAAAACGAGTAAAGCAAGATGATTTACTGTGTTAGGTTTGGAATGAGTAAAGTTACTATTACTTATAATACAGACTTTTATATCTACCCTACCCTACCCGACCCTACCCTACCCTACCCTACCCTACCCTACCCTACCCTACCCTACCCTACCCTACCCTACCCTACCCTACCCTACCCTACCCTACCCTACTTTCCTTTGCCCTACTATACACCATATTCTGCCGTACCCTTGCCTCCAACAGCTAAAAAATTGAAAATTTACCCCTGCCATACAAAAAACCACCAAATCCAATAGTATTTGCATGACAAGGGTAAATATATCTTCACCCAAATACCATGAAAAACCTAAATTGATCAGTCAATCATCGCATATCATCGCAGATTACACAAATCCCACCTAAATCTACATACATGCCCCAACGTGAAGACGGTCATAAATCTGGCGACTCCCTCCCCCAACTTTACAATTCGAAACGGATATCAAGAAAGAGTAAATAAACAAGTTGGAGGGGTCGTTAAAGTTGATTAGCGTTATAAAAACGTTATAAAACGCGTGCGACTGATAGCAAGGGGAATATAGTGGACAGTAATTAAAGCGATAAAAAAGTTTTTAAAATTTTGAAAATTTATATTATTAGAGGCATGACTAATAGTACAAACATCATAAAATGTCATTTTTGGGATTTTTGATTAACTTTTTGTAGCGCTCTTTAAGTAATATGTAGTTATACCTAACATAAGCAAAGCGCTAAGGAGAAAAAGCAGAGAAAAAAACGAGAAAAGATAATTTTGAAGATTTTAATATATAAAACTGTTATTTTTACAATACCAGTACCATAAAAGCTATAGTAATGGTACTATAAGCCGTCAGTAGTAAAGACAGAAAAGGCTAGGAAAGCCACAGTGGAGCTAGGCCAATTCTTCAGCCTGCTTCAAAGCCAACTCTAGCTACTAAAAAAAGTTGAAAAAAAAGGTCTCATTTACAAAAAAAAATAAAAAAATACAAAAATTTTTACAAAAATCTTCCTCCCCCTCATTTACTCTTTACTATGCCATAGACTATTACCACCTTTGCACCTCTGCCGATCATCCAACCCATTCTCCCCATAATCAAATTCAAAGCTCTACCACCCTATCCTGCCCTACCCTATCCTCTGTTAGATTCAATACGAAAACTTTTACCCAAAATATGTCGCCCTGTCCTACCCTGCCTTTCCGTACCCTACCCTCACTTGGCCTTCAAGCCATAAAACCCCCCATCCATCCTTTAAAAATCTCAAAAAAATTTAGTTTCAAGCCCTACTGTACCAAATGCCAAATTTAAAAACCTTGAAAAGTAATTCAAATTAGAATAGGTGTTCGAGTAGTAAAGTCGGCATATTGTGTTTGCAATTAAATACCCAAAACAAATATAATTTATGAGCCGTGAACGCATCTCAAAACAAAACCCGGTTTTGTTTGCAAAAGTTTCAAGAACGGCGCCGCTGCCAACACAAAAGAACTAAGGAAAATGGCGTTTTTTAAAAATTTGGGTGTAAGTATACCAATTTTAAAATGAAGTAAAATATTTTTAGGTAAAGTAACTCTATGTACATAAGATTTTTTAACACTTATGTGTAAAACACCTTAACATAAAGGTGATAAAAAATTTTGTCGTCAAAGTACAAAGCCTTGAACGTCAAAAACGACAAGACTTTTACTAACGCTTTTGAAAACCAAAATTTCTAAAATCATAAAAAAAAGTAAAATTACAGTAACCAAAGGCCTTAAATATCCTAAAATCTCTGTAATCCAGAAACTTTAAAACGCAAGAATTTCAATTTCGCAACATTTTACGACCTACTGTAATATAAAAGCATAGTAAAACAATATTTTCCTGTGTCAAACGCCAAATTCCGAAAAGCCGCCTAAAGGCTCGCCATGCAAAAATCCACGCCAATTTGTAAGCATCGACCTTGAATATTGAAGAAAATTAAGTAAAACAACTTTTCACACCCTAGACTGCCGGTCGTCTCTCTTTTCGCTGCACTATCTTATCTCTAGGAGGATGTTTTGTCTATTTGAAACTTAATTTCTATGAAGTTTCTTCAATTTTAACGCTATTTTCTTTCATTTTGCCACAAATTTCTTGTCATATCTCTACTGTTTTATAAAATATCACCCTCTTTTTATCCTCTTTCCTTGTCTAACATCCTCCCTTGATATGCCTAACATATCCCTCTCTTTTTCAGTGCCCTCTCTCACATATTCCCCCTATCTCCCCGATCCTTTAGACTTTTGCCGCTTGTCGAGAGTCTCGCGCAATCAGCCAAAAATATGTTTACAAAAGGAGAATTCGCGAACATTTTAATCAAATTCATTGAAATCCGTGAATTCGAAATGAGAATTGAAGAAGAAAGGATCCGATATCGGATATTATTATTGGTATGAAACAGTCGTGAGAAAGCAGATTAATTACCGTAATCGAAAGACGTTCGGATCAGGGTTTATAATGTGGTTTGGTGTGAATATTAATGTAGAATAACCGTCAGTTTTAGCTCTAGCTCAAGTCCTAGCCATAGCCCCAGTCTCAGTCTTATCCTTGGCCCTAGCAAAAGCCGTAGTCCCAGCTCAAGCCCTAGCAATAGCCCAAGCCCTCATCCCAGCCTTTACCCTAGTCTACCCTACCCCCTACCTTAAGTTATCCCTCAAAAATCTTGTCATTATTACCCCCAGCCATATGAATAACATTTACCATATACATACACCTGTTATACCTAATATACGTTCAGAAAATACCACAGTAAAAAGCCATCCATAATATGCAAATCTCAACTTATGGATCGGCTTACCTCGTATCTCAAAGCGTTATGAATAGCAAGTCAAAGAGACGCAAACAGATCCTTATCTCAGGTATATCATGTTCTGGATCGAATACCTTCAAGAAATGCAGGAGCTGACACTTGGGAGTTACGTCAGAAATCGTGGATCATATTCGAATATTAGGTGTACTGTAGTTTAATTTATGAAATTTTTGTATTTTTTTAGCCTACCCTATCCTAGCTTACCGCACCGTACAGTACCGTGCTCTACCCTACCCTACCCTACCCTACCCTACCCTACCCTACCCTACCCTACCCTACCCTACCCTACCCTACCCTACCCTACCCTACCCTACCCTACCCTACTCACCCTACTTTACCCTAATCTTTACACTCAAATGAATGTAAATCGCTTTGTTATGATCAACACCATGACACAAGCCCTTTCCCATTGTAACTATGTCACTACCGCAAGACATTGGTCGATTAAAGTAAATTACACAACCCTTTTAAACGCACATTAATGACACAAAACCTGTGAACTTCTCCCGAAGCCATCTGCGAACACCTACCAAAAGCCGATTGTCTCCAACTGATGAGAAAATATGTGAAAATAAAAAAGAATAAAAATTAAAAAATAATTTTAAAACATAAATTATAAGAATTTAAAAAAATATATTTTTAGAGCGATAAGGCACCCAGTCTTCACTACAAAAATTTTTAAATTAAAAAAAATCTTAATACGATTTCAAACTAATTTTTAAGGGTACAAAAAGGGCCAGGTCTTTTGAATACCGGTCCGTTTCCGTTTTTTCTCAGATCTGCTTGTTTAAAAAAAATTTTAAATCTTAAAACCTAAAAAAATTGAAAAAATTAGTTTTGCTAAATTAAAACAGAAAAAAACTTTTTTATTTTTTTTATCCCAGCCCAACTTTTAAGCCCAGCCTGTTTCAAATCTACCCAAGGCCGACCCGCCGCGATTATAAAGCCAAGCCGGGCTAGGCGAGATAGGCTGTTTCTCAACTCTACGTTCCTTTCACCATAACCTCTTACCTATGCCCCCTCCCCCAATCACAAAATTAAATTCACCCCACCAAACTTGCAAATTTATACATATTTTTCAATTCCTCATCATAAATTTATTATGTCTAATATATTACTATCCAACTCAAAACTACACTCACCCCTAACAGTAAACACCACGAAACGATGAAACTTGCCAGTCGTTTTTTTTTGGTGTGAAAGAGAGAACAATACCGAAAATAAATTATTCATCTGAAAAGGTCAGACAGGGTTTTGGGTTTCATAAATTTGGAGGCCTTGGAATCCGGTTGAAAATCCGAAAGCCCCTGAGGCACTTAAATGACCCCTTCTAAGAGATTGGCCCCTCATTAAAATTTGGATTCCGTCGGTTATACGACCGGTCTCCGTAATATACTGGGGTTTATAGATACATTTAGTTGAGATACGACTTTTCATCGGCCTACCAAAGCCCTCACTAGCCGCTAGCCATATGACAGGCCAATTAGTTTAGCGGAATAACTTAAGAAAACAAATTAAATCAGATAATTTGCATCGAAAAAGACTGCCGCTAATAATTTGTTTAAAGTCAGAATGAGATTAAAAGTTGCGCAATGGCATGGTAAAAGGGCATGAGAACATTGGGTTGCTTTAATAATAAAGAAGCAGGTATTCTAAACTATGTAACTAACAAAGTACAGTAAGAAAGGAAAAGAGAAGATCCAAGAAGCTAGGCAAAATGCTAAGACAAAGCTAGTTAAACTTAGGGCTAAAGCTAGGCTTGGGTAAGGCTAGGACAAGACTAGAGAAAGGCTATAACAAAGTTAGGACACGGCTAAAACTAGGACAAGGCTAGGGCAAGGCTAGGGCTGGACTAAGGCAGGGCTAGGGAAACCCTAAGACAAGGCTAGAGATAGGACAAGGCTAAGACAAGGCTAAAGAAAGGGCATGGCTAAGGCACGGCTAGGACAAAGCTATGACAAGGCTAGGACAAGGCTGTTGCAAGACTAGGGCAAGGATAAGAAAAGGCTAAGGCAAGGCTAGGGCAAGGCTAGAATAAGGATAGGGCAAGGGTAGGGCAAGACTAAGGCAATGCTAGGGCAAGGCTAGAGCAAGGTTAGAGATAGTGGCAATGCTAGGGCAAGGCTAGAGCAAGGTTAGAGATAGACAAATAAAGTATAGGTATCATTAGTAATGACATCCCTAACTACCATAAAACAAAAAATCACTTTCAATACCTATAACAAAACATATGGTTAAAAGTAAAACGTCTCTTACTGAGTAAAACAAATTAATTTTCCTCTCAAAGGACCATTAATTCCGCCAATTTACCTGGACTACTGAGACGGATCCAAAGATTTTCGCAATTTTGTAATACGGAGGTCACATCAAAGTTTGAAAAAACACAAAAACTGATTGGTTTTGGCGCCAAATTTAAATTCAATGCCTGAATATTGATATAATTTTAAATTTAAAAGCAATTTCTTCAGTTTATAAGGTTAATTTAAAGGCAAATTTCATCTAAAAATCCTGTTTTTTGAATAAAAAGACTATTTTCTTACCTACTACAATATAAATTTAGTATAGAAAACAATTAAGTAATCTTCAAGTTTCTTCTTAGTTTGTTCGAATAATTCTGTGCCCTAACACCAAAATTTTGAAATTTGCTTTGAGAAGAGGCACAGAATTACTTGAACAACCTATAACTCGTTTACACTTTACTCTTTGGGTCCTACCACAAAAACCTCTATAGTTAATGCTGCTCTAAAAAAGCTATGACCTATCAACATATACCAAGTTGAAAAATGTCCTTTATTTTCCATTTCCAACGTTTCAAATACTCGAAATTGCAATTTCATTCCGCTGACATCAATCAAATGTGCCATATTTATAAGGCCTTCTAAGTGGGACAACGATATGCTATATCAAAGACATATTACTCATGTGATAGGGCTAAAAGAGAAGCACATAACGAATGTCAAAGAGTTATATCGAAGGCATATTATATTTGTGATAATGCAAAAAGAGAAGTATATTGTACTTGAGATAGAGCAAGTTCCAATGAGTAATATAGAAATTAAAGAGCGACATTACTCATGTGATAGGGCTAAACCAGAAGCATATTATACATGAGATATAACAGCTTCAAATGAGGAATATAGAAATGATAGAGCTAAATCAAAGACATATTATCCTTGTGATAAAAACAGATTCTCGGACTTGAAATGACTAATTAGTGCAATATTCAAGCAGTTGGGACAGTTGGTAATCATAATTAATTAAGATGAATTCAAAAGTTTGAAGAGACAGAGATTTGCAAAAAACTAGTAAAGGATAATTTACTAATGATAAGATATAAATCATAAGCCTATAGTAGTGTAGCCTAACCTGTAAAGCAACCGAGTCCAGTAAGCTCCCTTTTAGGTTTAAACCTAACACCTAACAGACGTTTTAAAAATAAAATTTTAAAAATTTTAAATATTTAACAATTCGCAACTTAAAAAAATCAAAATTGAAAACATTTCACAAAATTTCAAAAAATTTTTAAAAACTCCAAAAAAAATTCAATTACTACAAAAAAATATATTATCTACCCCATAACCAAAAGATATAACCCCATTAGAATGTAGTTTGGTCCAATTAACTCCCAAAATTAACCTCAAACTGTACAATGACTATGGTCGTATTTGCAAGATATCGCAATAAAATTTTATTGATCCGACCTCCTTATTACAAAAAATTATTTAAACAAACCAAAGGGTCATGACCACATACTACAACATCAAAAACAGCTACCAAACGTATCCTAAAATAGTTATCCAAAGCAGTTACTAGATGCATCTTAAAGCCCAGTAAAAGTTGTATATATCAACCTTGAAGCATAGAAAAAGCTGTATACACCAAGTATATACGACAAAGATAACCTCAATACGACATGTTGTGTAACACACATACGACGACCAAAGTAATGCTAATTTGAAGGCGGAAATGTCATGAATAACTCGAAAGAAAACTTTTTAACACAATTAAAGTCCTCTATTTGAAGTCGGTTTTCTTTGTCAACGTCTTTTAAGACACCTTGTCGTACTATAAAGGGCAGTACGGAGAGGAAACGTACTATAAAGAGCAATACAAAGAGAAAAACGTACTATAAACGGTTGTGTATGTACTGTAATTGACTATGGTCATATAGGAATCCGGAAATGCCAGGTAGAAAAAAAAGCTACCCTGCCCAACTCTACTCTACCTTATCTTACCTTACACTACTCTACCTTACACTACCCTACTGTACTTTACATTACCTTACCCTACTCTATTATACTTTACTTAACCAAACTTTGTTCTACCTTACTATACCATATAGTAATCTAAACTATCTTTGCTTTTCAAGCCCTACATAAGCCCTACCCAATCCTTCCTACTCCACCCTCTATCAATCCACCGACCACCCCTCCACCAAGCCTGACCACTACTATAACGTTTAGCATTGTCAAGTTTTTTGGTCGCAAAATAAACAAACTTATGAAATAAACCAAAGTCGGAGGAAGGGCCAAGAAAAGAAGTCACTCAATTTGCAATTTGGCCAAAGTGTAAAGGCAATCAAACGAATTTCGAAGAATTCTACGTTTTCTCGCCTACCACGTCGTACTGGCGTAAAGAAAAGTTGGAAAGGCTTGCAATAGGTTTAAAATGGCATTTTTGGTTCGAAAATTTAAATTGGAATTTGGCCAAGTTTTTTAAAATTCAAAAAAAAAATTGAAAATTCAAAAATAAAAAAAAATTTAAAATTCAACTAAAAAATATTCGAATACATCCACCCCACCCACTACAACAACATGAAACCCTTTAAAATCACGCAATGGACAGAGTAAACAACATCTTGTGAATGACCGCAATAGATATAACGCTGCGAGTATTTGGGTAGATGAGGTGAGTTTGTTGGCCCAGAGTTTGTTTGTTTTGAAAAAGAAGCCTTAAAACAATGGCTATTCGCTGACCCTGAGGGGATTAAAGCAGGGGAGTAGTGATTCTTGTCAATAATATTGTCATATTGTATATTAGTAGGCTTCAAAGAGATTTCTAATTTAGCCGAACGTAAGATAGGGTAAGACAAGAAAAGTAGGGCAAGGTAGTATAAGACAGGGTAGGTTAAGGTAAGTCACCATAGGGTAGGGTGGGATAAGATAGAGTACGATAAAGTAGGGTAAGGTACGGTAAGATAGGGTAAAGTATGGTGGAGTGATGCAAAGTAGGATAAGGAAAAATAAGAAAGAGTAGGGTTAAGTAAGATTTAAGTAAAAATACCCCTCCCTCAACCTCCCCCTCCCCCTAAACCCGTAAACAAAACATAGTAACCCCCATCGTATGTTTCATCACAATACCATCTCCCAACCTTCTGTTACCTCAAAAGAAGGCTGCTGGCGACACTGTAACCCACTCGAGTTAATTAAAAACGATAACCGACCACTTGGCGGTGTTTAGCCACCAACAGACATTATGTGATACTAAAGTGCGCTCCGAACACAACTGTCACACTGCCCAGTCAAATTAAAGCTCGGTGGTTTTAAAGCGAAAGATAGATGACATTAATGCCATTCTTTTGTGTAAAGTTTGCGATAACAAACAAGAAATTTGCATAAACATTATGGGCTATGTCAGTAAATTCTTGGGCTGTAACAAAGTGTCAAAACGTCAGTAAAAATGACGATATAACAGGTTGTTCAAATAATTCTGTGCCCCCTCTCAAAAATTTTTTTTGGAGTTAAGAGCACTGAATTATTTAAACAAACTAACAAATTACGAAGTGTCAAAAATGCTTTTAAAAAGCCACAAAATTAATTGAAGAGACTAATAATACTACTATATCGCCTTACATTATGTACATAAGCCGACTTATAGTAAAGGATCCCTCAATTTGAACCCCTTAAGCGCTTTGTTTAAGAGTTTCAAACATTATCCCTTTTCCCAACAAATTTCGGCACCATTAAAGTCGAGAGTCTCGACCTTTTTGTGTCTTCTTTGATTCCCACGCATTTACTCTGTAAAACCGTTTACTTTGATTTTAGGTGTTCGTACTTAATTCTTAAAATTTTTGTTTGAAGTTTTGAAAAAACTCTTAACTTTTGGTATATACAAAAGCTAATGAAAAACATACAAAAACATGTTTTGTTACCTAAAATTGAACCTAATATAAACTTTTTCCATTATCATTTTTTTGCTTAATCACAGTTTCTTTGCCAATTGATATTTAAGGTATAGCAAGTTTTCCGGTTACCTATTTTTATACTTTATGCTTGCTTCTGACGTTTAAAAGGTTTTAGCAATGATATTTCTCTCAAAAGTTTAGTTCCAATGGTAGAGAGATTTATCCGTTTGTTACTTAAAACCCCAAAAAAAACAAACTAACTTACCATTTTGTTCATTTTCCTCTATTTGATTTCTTGATTTCTTCTCTAATCAGGCTTCTCAAAACTAATCCAAAACATTGTCTACCATAAGATTAGAACACAACTTTCAGGAAATATCAAAATTAAAAAAAACAAGTAAATATTTAAAGAATAGGTAAAAATAAATGTTAATAAACATTAGATATCAATCTAGAAAGCAATCAAGATCATGTGCAAGGTATAATAAGCCATATGAGAGGACAAATTAGTACAGAACAGCCCAAAAGTTAATTTTTATTTATTTTCTTTGAACTGTTGACACTTCGCCCTCGATTTTTTGGCATTTCGCTTCAAAAAAGATATAAATTACGCACTGACTGGAGTAGTGATTTTCACAGTATTTTAACACAATAAAATATTATCTTTTGACCAATAAAGTATTAAAAATAATATTTTTTAGCCAATATAGCAATATAACCCCTACTTCAATATAAAAACTAATTTATTGTTTGTACAGAAGTGACATTTCGTGCATTATGTCAATTTAGGTGAGTTTAGGGATTCCAGAAGTCATACGAGCTTCGAAGCCGCAGTGATTCTTGCCTCTGAGGATCTTGAAGGTACCTTCATCTCCCCAGCCTTCGTTCCATGAGTTGGCCACCAGCCAGTACTTGACACCGTTCTCAACTCCCCATCCGATCACTCTCACAGCGTGACCTCCAGCGTATCGACCGGCTTTGTGCTGAAAATGTCATTTTATTGAAGGTATTTTTAATTCTTTTTGAAATTTAAAAAATTTTAATTTTTAAAAAATGGCATATAAATCATGGTTTTTGCCATTATCAACCACCCTTACCTCATAAACTCCACTCTTGTAGGTCAAGAAGTCTTCATACACACTGAAAGCAGCCTCAACTGGTCCGTTGGTGAGGACCTCTTGCATGATGGACTCCTCGTTTCTCCACACATTAACCGAGCCAGTAGAGCGATGTTTGTCCGAAGAGTAGGTCAGGTATCTGGTGACACACCTCTGGTTACAAGCTGGTGTCTTTTCGATCTTACTGGGACAGTTCTTGTACTCAGTACCATCCACATGATGAGCACAAGGCTCGAATGGGTATGGGCGACAGGTGTGAGTGTCACCGTACTGACCTCCAGATACAATACCTTGTGAGTAGTAGTAGTCCCATGCCGACTCTGGGTATCCTCCGTTACAGCCCATACCACAATTACGACAACAGCTCATCAGGTCCTGAGCTGATACGTGGACGAGAGTCTTGGCGTCAGAGTGGATACAGATTCTGTCACTGATGGCCGACACGGTGGCTACGGCCCAGCAACTGCCACAGTTGGACTGGTCCCGGATGGTACCGATGATCTTGGAGCACTTGGGCCATTGTTTACGAGCATCGAAGTCGGTGGGGAGGTTGGCCTTGATGGAGATGTGCGTGGAGGTGATGTTCTGGTACTGTTCTGGAGCATCGAGAACGCCAAGGAACGGCCGGACTTCTTCGGACTTCATTCCAAAGAAACGGCTGTCTTTGGTAGCCTAAAAAATGGCAAAAATGAGTAAGATAATTAGTGTTTTAAGCAAAAAAATGATAGTTTTATACTAAAGTATTCAACTTACAGTCCAAGTCGTTTGGATTTCATTGATGTAATCGACCAAAGCCTCTCCAGTAAGCTCTTGTGCGAACTTTGGCAGTTTCAGATGCTCATCCAGATGTGGAGTATGTTTGGCCAAAGCCAAGGCAGAGGCAATTAAGGCCAAAATCACTACGAAACTTCTCTGAAATTAACATATAATTATTATTCTTGAACCAAAAATTATACTTTTACCTATATTTAAGTATGTACGCTATTTTTAGTTACAGTATGAAATTGAATTAAAGTATGAACATACTGTAATACAAGTAAATAATCTTCCCTAATCTTAAAACCTACTAAAATATCACAAGGACTTATGTTACAGCTCAGAATATACAGAAGACAACAAAAGCCGATAAGTTACAGTAAGCTTACCATCGTGAAGAGAGAATCCGACGACCAGAGTAATGTTTACTTTGTTTCTTATCCTTATATACCCACTTATGGATGACGTTCATAAATTGTATTTTAAGCCAGAATTGATAAAAAGTTGATTGTTCTTGCAATTGTTCTCCATTGATAAGAATAAACTAATTAATTTGGTTTTGGAAGCCTGATAAGTAGTGTGGGAAATGTCATATGATGCTAAGGTTTGATATATTTTCATTCCTGTTTGGTTGGAAATGCATTAAGAAAGCAAAATCTTGGCGGCCGTAACCCTTCATCACGTTAAACTTGAACAAGGACGCTACATTCAAAACAAAACGAAAGAAAAGTTTCGAAATTGTGACATTCCGCAACAAAAATTTCGGTAAACTACGAAGCTCGTTATAATCAACAAAATTAATATTTTAAGTATATTTACTTTATTTAAATTATGCCAAATTTATTAAATTATGCTTCCTTTGTCTAACGTTGGTGTAGATGCTAACTCGGCCGAATTCAGACCGTAAAAGCTAAATTAAGCTTGTATTCGCTTCATGGAGAGGTTTTTAATTTACAAATCCAGCTTTCTGAACGAACCAGGAAACTTCAGAAGTCAAGAATTGATCTAGACGAAGCCAGGACAGAGTTACTACGTTTCAAGTTAAAAAATGGAAAACTTCAAAAACTTCAAAGTATTCCGAACTCTCCAATTTGTAAAAACCGTAAGTGCGTTTAAAACATATGTTAAATTTATGTTATTTCTCTATATAATTGACTATGTTAACTTTATGTTTCTTTTGATCTAGTATTTGTTGTTTCCTTCCTTGTGCTTATTAGACTGTGATTGTTTAGGGTCAACAAGATCATTTCTACAATACAAGCTACGGAGCAGAAAGTCAAAACTCGATGCCTTCAGTGTAATGGTATAGCATATAGCATGTAAAATTTAGAGCACGACACAAAATTTGATTTTTATACAAAATTTGTAAAAAAACTATTTTATTATTACTAAAAATTAATTTATTTCCAAATAACTAAATTTATATTGTATTTACAACAGTAAAATTTTAAAATTTTTCATAAAAACTCAAAACTATCTTATCACAAAGAGTTTTCCAAATTGAATCTGTGGATCCACCCATTCTTGTGTATCAATTTGATACAATCCTCCACCAGCAAGCGCACTCTCAGTAGCCACTTCTCCTCCCGTGCCATGTCCACGCCTTCTACATTACTGTGACTCTTCTTCAGGAATATTGGAGTCAACAGTATACATACGAACACTTGTGTCACTAAGGCCAGTTCGTACAATTCTTGAACGTTCTCTCGAGTCAACGGACATTTGACATTGTACCTGGCGAGTTCTGACTTTAAAGTCTTGTAGTAGGTGTCAAGAACGCCAGTCGTGATTTCACGACGGATATCTGCGTCTACACAAGCACTCATCCAGCGGGCTATGTCACACAGAGGGTTACCTAGACATTGGTGAGAGTTATGTTTATTGTAGTAGAGAATTTTAAAAAATGTAAAAAATTATAGAAATTTAAAAAAACGTTCTTTCGACCAAATTACATGCATTTATTACCTAATACATAAAAGAAATAGCAAAAAACGCTAAACTTCTAGCTCATATTCGGGTATCGCCACGAAAACACTTAAAAGGTTCAAAGAGTAACTAAACAGCCTTCTGACAAAAATTTCTCAAAAAATATTTAAAATTATCTTTAAGATTATTCAGTTTTTTAAATTTATTTATTTTTTGGTCCTGCCACGAAAACGTGTATTTCATAAAAAAAACCTGTTAAACTATAGTAAAATACGCTTTAAAGGACCTGTAAACCCCCAAAAAATCCCTTTTTGAAATATCGCCATGAACCTGGCATTATGTCTTATCGTGACGGGAACAAAAGGAAATTCTCGCGTAAAATATTTTCATAAATTTTTTTTCATGGATAACATTTTAATGAATCTACTTGATTTCACTAGGAATTGCTGTTCTAACTAATGTTTCTGTGTTGTAAAATGCTATTGCTGGCTCGAGTTTTCCCGGTTTTATCCGAATTTACACTTTTATTTTATTATAGTGTACTTTCCGGTAACGTTTTGAGAACTTTTTCCAGATTTAAATTTAAAAAACTTTAAAAGTTGATTGGTAAGTATTTTTTTATAAAATTTATGTTGTTTTAAATGAATAATCAATTTTTCAGACATTTATCATTATGTTTCAACAGTTTTGATGTGGTTTCGCACTTCGATGTTGGTATAGCGCAATGTCGAGCTAAGTTATCAAGTCTAAAAACGGTCCAAGCTTTCACCATTCAGCGACATTGCGCTATAACAACATCGAAGTGCGAAACCACATCAAAACAGTTGAAACGCCATGGTGGGGGTCTAAAAAAATTGATTATTCATTTAGAACAACATAAATATTATAAAAAAAACTTACCAATCAACATTTAAAGTTTTTCTAACTTGAATCTGGCCAAAGTTCTCAAAACGTTACTGGAAAGTACACTACAATTAAATAAAAGTGTAAATTCGGATAAAACCTGGAAAACTCGAGCCAGCAATAGCATTTTACAACACAGAAACATTAGTTAGAACAGCAATTCCTAGTGAAATCAAGTAGATTCATTAAAATATTATCCATGAAAAAAATTTATGAAAATATTTTACGCGAGAATTTCCATTTGGTCCCGCCACGATAAGACACAATGCCAGGTTTATGGCGATTTTTCAAACGCTATCTTTACAGGTCCTTTAAAATGCAATATAATTTAAAAAACAGAAAAAAAACAATACACCTACCAACATTGCACATTTGAAAGTCGATAAAGCATTCCAAATCATCTCCGACCGTGCCGTTCTCGTTCAGTTTGAAAAGAACGTTCTGTCCCCAGCAATCACCGTGCACGATGCCTTCTGCCTTCAGTTCTTTAGCTCTTTCAAATGCAGAATGGCGGAAGAACTCAGCTGTTCGAATGGTTTCTATCTTTGGAAATTCGGTTATGGCTGAAAGAAATGGTTTTTTAGGGTTATTGTAACTTGTTGTTTGGTTACTGTAACTTGTTGGTTACTGTAACCATTTTTAAAATTACTGTAACATTTTGTAGAATCACTGTTAAATTTTGTATGTTTACTGAAACATTTTGTAGGATTAATGTAACAATTTGTAGGTTTATTGTACCATTTTTTAAAATTACCGTAACGTTTAGTATGATTACTGAAACATATTTAGGCTTACTTCAACATTGTGTAGGGTTACTGTGTAAGTTGTTTTTCATACGGTACTAATATATAGTATTCTCCTCCTTCTCTACCTCCTTCCCTCTAACGCTTGCTCCCTCAACCTACCGTACTCATTGGCCGCTTCTTCAATCCGATCCCCAACAACAACCATTCTGTCACTGTAAAACGCATCCCCTTCAAACTTTCTCCACGGCTGACCCTCCAGCCGATACACAAAGGCATGGATCGTTGCCAAAGCTATAGTAATATTGATTGTCTGGTTCTTGTTGACATAATCAAAGTAATGTAGACCGGCTGTTCGGCCGAAGAAACTCTCCATCACTAATGCTCCTTGAATCTTCTGTTTCGGGTAGGTCTTGGCGGTATAATACACGCGTGGTACGAATGGTGCTGGTGGTTCTTGGTTGCTGACCATTTCGTAAAAGTCACATTCATGATTGTGGGCATCGAAGACAAATTGAGCATCTTCGTGGTCATCTGTCATTTCCTGGAAAAGGATAAGCATCTATCGTCAATGACAGAAGATTAGTTTAGATGGCCAAAATTTAAATAAAATATAAGTTTTTTCATTTTTTCAAATTTTTCTTAAGTAATCTGTACCCGTCTGAATTCAAACTTTTTATAAAGTACTAAATCGCGTTTTCTAGGAAATGACGAGAAAATCGAAATTAAAAAGTTGCATTTTGAATTCCCTGCTAAATTGGCATTGTGTTGCAAGCTTATAACTTTTAAATTTGTAAGCGTATATCATGTGGAAAGTTGAAAAAAAAGGCTTGAAACACAATGCCAACTTTTCCAAATTGGCGGAGACTTAAAACTTTTAAATTTCAAAACTTAAAAGCGCAAGCTAGAATTTTACTATTGGTAGTACAAAGAATTCAATTGAAAGAAGAACGTCAATTTTATGATCTGAATGAGACAGTTTGAATACTTTCCTTGTTAGTTGACTTAATTCTTTAATTTAAAAATAACTTACATCCAATCCAGCATCTTTTCTGACCTTGTTCAAGATACTGATAACTGGGAACTTGACAATGATTTCAAATGGTCGTTTGTTAGTTTGGAATTCGAAAATAACACGGTAAACCTTTGACAGGTGACCTTTACCATCTCCAATATCATTTATGTCAACCTGAAAAAGCATTTTTTAAAATACAGTGGAACTCCTGTATGAACTCCTCTATAACAAAACTTTCGTATAACAAACAAATTTCAAGTCCTATTCGTTATACAAGAGTTCCACTGTACTTTAAAGTTCAAAAAAAATCGAAAAGATTTTTCAAAAATTAAAAAAAATTTGAAAATTAAAAAAAACCTACATGTTCAATACTGTCGGTTACCATGATACTCCTAAAATACGAATGCTTCTCGTTCAGAATGTTGACTAGCCATCTTATGGTGTAATCACTGCCTTCTAGCTTCTGTTTCATAAAGTCGACTACATCTTCTTCGATTACTGTAGTTCCCAATTGTGAAGCCAATTCACATTCAGCGGCCAATGAGATTCTGAAGATAGTTTTTAGTTAAAAAGAATATTCATTAATATAGAGGTAGGCTAGGCTAGCTATTTATGAATTCATCTGGCTGAGGAGACCTGTAGAGAAACCAAGCCAGGCCCAACTTTTTGATCTTAATTTAGGAATAGGCCCTCAAGCCTACGGGTCTGGTCCGTCATTTTCAAATTTGCGTCGGCTCTGCCGAGCTGAGTCTAGCCCAGCCCGCATGTGCCGACCCCTTGCAACTCCACTTCGGTCCGGTCTAGTAAACCTTTCTAAGCCTCTACCAAAGATATAATTGTACGAAAAAAACTGTAGGTACATCATATATAATGCAAACTGTTATAAACCTCTTACTTTCTTCTTATCATTTTCGTACTTCGGCTGAACCTTTAGCTCTATTTGATTTAGCAACCTATCTGAAAGTGACAATCAATTACCGATATAAATAAAACTTCTCGATATATTACACTCTCTTTGTACAGTTTTTTTACTATCGAACCAACTACTCTCTGATCAGACCGGGTAGTTGATCTCTGACGTGTAATTGAATTCAGAACATAATGTTACTCTCAACACAATTTTGGTTTTTTTACTTTGTCAACGTATTTAATAGTTGATCATGGTTGAATAGACAGTTATTAAAAGAAAAACTTACTGTAAAAGCTACTACTTTATCTTTCACGTACTGTAGAGTAGTAAACAAACTTACAGTAGAGTAAGAAAACTTACAGTAGAATGAAAACACCTACAGTAGAGTAAACAAGCTTGCAGCCCAGTAAAAACTGTCTAAAACAGAAGCGCTAATCTCCTTTTATAGAATACTTAATTGAGTGTTACCTAAACAATCAACTAACTTTTAGAGTGTACCTAAACACATAAACATCTAAATACTCAGCTAATTAAGCCTAAAGGTACTTTAAGAGTCAAAGACTGAACAAAACCGTATTAAGTGGTCATTAAAACAACTTTTGTAGTAAGTTTGTTCCATCAATCGTTCGTTGTCAATAGTTCTGATAGTTTTTTTAAGTAAAAAGACTTTCTCACTCGTCAAGATTACTGTTTTTTGCTGAACATTACTAATTTACATACAATTTCCAAAATATTTTTTTTCTTTTAAAAATTGTTTTTAAAAAATTACTGCTTAGCGTTGTTGATAAAGCTGTAAGCGACAGACTTATTGACAAAAGTAAAATCAAATTAAAAATCGCACAAAACACAAATTGACAAAACGAAAAGTCTGGACTTGAATTGGAGTACTTTGTCAAATTGGATAATAAGCTGCCTTTTAGATTTATTTTATAATATACGTTATAACTATAAAAGTCCGTTTTTCAATACGATTTTGACAAAAGCTAGCCAAAAACCAATAATAATAAAAAATAGTTAAAATTAGTGTCGAAGTAATTGGCTATCCAAAGATAATTCGCAAAGAACGAATAATTTGGTATCACAACTTGAGCAACAAAATAGTTGTAATTGTTTGATTATACAATGTTACAAGGTTTATTCCGATTTACAACAGTGTAACACAATATAATAAGAAGCGTGTCGAGGAAAGTAAACTAACAAAACATAAAATATAATAAGTTATAAAAACAAAAAAAAATAAAAAATGATAAGCAAAATGCGCTATATAATACCCCTCCAGGATTTCTTGCTTGCCTGCAAGAAACTCCACGAAAATTTTTTCAAAGTTCCCCTCCCACCACCCAAAAAATTCTACAATAACAACCCCCCTACCATTCCACTCCCGCTTACTCCCCCCCCTGCCACATATTAGGTTGTTCACTTAATTCTGCGCCTCTTTCAAGGCTAATTTGTGGGTAAGGGGACGCAGAATTATGTTAACAACCTAATATGAAATTAAAAATATGTTTCTGCCGAGATCATCTGTGAGTTCCTGACAAGTTAAAAAATATGTTATGATATGTATGTTAGCCCTTCAAAACACGTCCAACTCGATGGAAATGTCGGCTCTTCGATCATCCAGCGTTTCCCGAGATCTCAATTCCTCTACAAAGTCAGTGATATATTCATTCAAGGCGCGACCCATGAATAGGGACGGTGGAGTGACGTCGTCAAAGTGGAGGTACGGTGTTAGCAATGAGTAGCTGAAGAGTTCGCGATTAGTCATCGTAATTGGCAAAACGGTTCAATACTGTATACAGTCAATGCTCTTTAGTATGACAGTCAAGAAACTATATCAAAGTACCATTACAGCCAAAGACGTTACTATGAGAGAGGATGTAAATGAAGGCCAATCCATCCCAAATCTAACTAAAAAACCTACGGTACTCTGTTGTAATGTCCGATCCCTCGCAACGTGTCCCTGATTTGATTCTGTGCTTCTATGTATTCTGGAGAACATCTGAATCCGTTGATTTCAATATGCAAAAACCGACATTTCAAACGAAACTCGGTCATGTAGGATCTGAGACCAGACATCATAGTTCTCACTCTAAAACATTAGTGTTACTACCAAAAATATAGCTACGGAATCAAGTGAACGATGCTAAATAGATCCACCCCCTAGAGCCGATCCGAAGGCAATTCCACATGTAGATAACTATACAAAACAAAAGGAAGAAAGACCTCCAACATGATAAAACCTTGTTCCCACTTACGGTTCAACTTGGTGTTTCTCCAAATACTCCTTCATGGTCATCTTCTCCTCCTCGGCGCCTTGTCCTCGGTCCGTCAGCATCACCACAACATCGATTCGGCCCCAATCGCCCATCAATCCTTCGCACAACTCTGTGACCGCCTTCTGATCCCTACCGTCCGTGATCAACTCTTGATGCGGTCCGTACAACCGGCATGGCCCAAAGTCCGTGGGTTTTGACTAAAATTGTATACTTTATCAATGTTTTTAAAAAACTGCCCCACTCTTTATATTATAATAGATATTAAGGCGACAAACTACAGTAAGACTATCTTCATTTCTGTTCTTATACCAAGACACATCTTTATAAGAATTCGGGTATTCAAATAATTCTGTGCCCCAACTACCAAAAATATGCTTTAAGAGAAAGCACAGAATTATGTGAACAGCCTAATATAGTCTATGTTGACAACAAAAACCTACAGAAATCAGACTTTGTCCATGTAATATGACATTGTAGCGTTTATGGAATAGATCCGTCAAGTAATGTAGAGCATGTTTTTTCGCTACTGTACGTTCGTACGGCGTAGTATCTAAAATAAAACACATTTTTTCAAGTAGTAAAATTCCTACCTTACCCTACCTTCCCTCCTCTCGCTATCTTGCTCTACCCCTGTCATTACCTTACCCCACCCAACCCCAATAATCAAAACTATATTTTATGCCGAACCTACTCATAATCATGACCACACTCTTGTCCTTCTGAATCGAGTCAGCTGGGTTCTGTTCCAAGTACTCTCTCAGTACCAGTCCACAATTTCTCGTGAAGAACTTTTCGTATATTTGGAATTTGGCCCTCGTTTCGAGTGACTTGCCCTTCTTCTTCCAACTGGTATGACAGAACTTGACCTCGGTCAGGTAACTATCGTACACTCCGGCCAGCACCATGTCGCCTTTCAGCACGTACTTGGGCCGTTCCGACTTTTGTTTGAACACATAACGAGGTACATACGGTTCTTCTGGATCAAAGAGGAACGTATCGTCAACTACCATCAACCTGTGGGTACTTCGAACTCTTCCGAGCTGAAACTAGACAAGATATTACCTATACATATTACACGTATATACTGTACAGGTCATACATATTTTACACATGGGTACTTTACAGATCTTAAAATACTTCCAAAAACGCAAAAAATGTAAGTTAATATCCACCCACATGATTAACAAATCCTGCTTTAGCATGGTAAGTGGCAAGTTCTGATGACACACCAGGTATAGGCTGTATCATCCAAACCTGAAAAAAAAACAATATTACCTAAAAATGCGTTTTTGTTTAAAAAACACAGATGTTGTTACCTAAAATATTTTTTGTCTATAAAAGTATCTTTGTTACCTAAAACAATATTTTTACAAAAAAATCATTTTAAAAACAAAAAAATATTTTTTTTCACAAAACTAGTTATTTGTTACCTATACCTTCAAAAAACTAACCATTCCCACTTACACATCCAGTCCAATCGAGTAATTCCTTGGTAATTCCAGTAACTGATCCCAAGTGCATATTTACTTTGTAGTAATCGTGGTTTACTCTAGTCAAGTCAATTTCTGGGTGTACTGCGCCAATAACTGCGACACCCGGAGGCCATTCGGTATGATGAAGTACATTAAAAGGCATCGTGATCTGTAGACCATGTATGAACAACTTGTACGCGTCTTTGCCGATTCCTCGCGTCATTCTAGTGTTTTCGAACTAAAATGTTCTTAAAATTAACAAATTTTCATTAAAATTTTAAAGTTAATCTACATTTTTGAAAAATACTAGCTAATTTGGTAGAAGTGAAGAAAATGTTACCTAAATTTAGATAAAAACCAAGTTTAAGCGCCCATTTCTAAATAAAAACCAGCCTTAAATAATTTTAAGCTTTAGATAAACTAAAAACTATAATTCTTGAAAAACAAACGCCTGTGAAAAAACCCATTTTACAAAAATTTTCCAAAATCTGTTACCTAAAATCGAAAAAAAAACAAAATCTTACAATATAACTTCTCACAGCTCGTGTAACCCCCTTTATCACAATCAACCCATTCATCTTCTCTTTCAAAAACTCCACATAAGTGCCAAAAGGAAACGATGCTATTTTATTTTTAATTTCATCGTTTCGAAGAATGATGAACTTGCCAATGTCAGGAACCACTGCTCGAGACAAAGGATATGCCATTTTGGTGCCAACCTCCATCACATAGTTGACAATGAAGTTGTTCTTCGAGACCGACGTGCTGGGCCAAATACAATAGCCAGAGACTGCTTCTAGCTAAAACAACTTAAAATAAGGTAATTCATACCTGTCGCAATCCATTACTTTAGCAATGTTAAGATACAACATTATTTTAAATAATAAAAACTATCTTTCACGTCAAATACATAAAAATGTTATTTATTATCTAATATTACAAAAAACACCAAAAATTTAAGTTACCTCTGATCGCTCCACATTCTGTTGTTCAATATATTGCACTCGCCCTTCTGGAATCGGGTAACCGGCAGGATGGATAAGATCTGGCGCATATCTGTCTTTTACAATATTGTTTTCCATGCTGAAGAAGCTGAGCGTTAATGTAAAGTAAATTTCATTTTTAAAATAAATTTTTAATTTTTGGAGTACTTCATCAACGGAATGCCACGAAATATTGCATCCTGAGCTTTCGTTTCGGGACTAAAATGTTGCAACAAAATTGTTTTTTTTCCTATCATTATCTGTGAAGTTAGCCAAACATGAGAAACGGGTTGAGTCTACAGAGACAATTCCGCGCCAAGTCTATGTTCTAATTTGGGCTGTCAGGTATAATCTAAAATAACTACACGGGTGATATCTTTTAGTTTGGAACGGCCTAAAACTCAAACCGGTTCTTTTTTTAGAATTAAGCTTGGTATGTTTCTAGTCTAAAACTTGGTCTATTTTTCAGACACGGCCGTTGAAAGAAGATCAACTTCGAATTCTTTAGTCAGGCCCAAGCACTCACTCATACCTAAACCTTTCAAAATTTTTGTTCAACCATGTTGCACCTTTCTGATCATCTTAACACTTTCACCAAGTAAGATTAATAAGTTAAACCGTTAAGATAAGACTGAAATGATTAAGCATGTCTTATATTATAGTGCCTACAACTTCAGGGCAACCGGTGGAATACCGACTCAATTTGCCTACAATGACTATACTTTTGACAATGTAGCAGAATGGACTGGACGTCAATATTATGATAAAGTTCAAGTTGGTAACTTGGTATTTCAATCTACTATCGGCGTCGTGGAGAAATCGAAGGTAACGGTCGTAACAGAACACAGTGGCTACCTTGCACTAGGTATGGCTGACAATGCGCTTATTAAACCCATCATGAACTACTCTACTCAGCCTCGGATTACTATTCAAGAAGGGATATACTATCTTAAGGTAAGGTAGCTTTTCAACCGTACCCTACCCTACTCTATTCTACCCTACCTTACCCTACCCTACCCTACCCTACCCTACCCTACCCTACCCTACCCTACCCTACCCTACCCTACCCTACCCTACCCTACCCTACCCCTACCCTACCCTACCCTACCCTACCCTACCCTACCCTACCCTACCCTACCCTACCCTACCCTACTCTACCCTACCCTACTCTACCCTACCCTACCCTACCCTTCCCTACCCTACCCTACTCTACTTTATATTCACGCAATGTTACAGAAAAACGGCACAGACCAAATACCACTTTTGGCAGATCTAGAGGGAACAATAACATTTGGGGAATATCGTGGTAAAGAATGTGGAACGTTCAAAGAGTACAAAACAATAACCGATGGTTTTTGGGTAGTGCTAGCGAAGTGAGTTATGCTACTAATCAATATACTAAAGTTTCGAAAAATTTTTAAAAGTTTGTAGAGTTTTAAGACAGTTTTGTTATGTTAAACTAAGTTAATGTTTCTTAAAGTAAATTCATCTTCAGCGTAAAAATAGGAGAAAAAGAGTACAATGGCCAAATTGTGGCATTAAATGTTGGCAAACCAACCTTAGTGCCAATGGAAGTTTACAATGATATTAAGAAAGAGTATGCATCAAAGGAAGATATGCCTGATATTACCATCACGATAGAAGACGACGAATACAAAATGACACCCGATCAATATGCAGAGTACGACGAGGAGGTAAACTTTAGCTTAGAAAAACTTTGATTGCAAGAAATACAATCTCCCCACCTCTCACTTCGCCATAAAAAACTAGCAAGAGAGTTGCTTCTAATATTATATTTATCGATTTTTACTACAGTATGCATCAACTATCTTCCGGGGTTTACTACAATACCTATATAGTTTGAAAGAGCAGAACTTACCAAAAAAATCATTTTCAACACAAAAATAAAATTACTTTAGAAAGACATATGGAAGCCGGCAATTGAATTGTCGAAAAGCACAGCCTATGACTTTGCTTTGGGCAGAGACTTTTTACAAAGTTACTGTGTATCTTTGTCGTCGACAAAAGAAACGACTGATTTGAAGATGGGTTTTGCCAAAAACACTCCAAAACTTCCAAAATCTTCTGCGTTTATTCTACAAACATCTTACTTTATAATTCTTCCTTCTATCGTAATATCACGGTTGTTTTTGTAAACGATGACGTAAAATACTATTCTTATATGTTTATATACAAATATTAATGTATTTATATACATATATACATATACATATATACATATATGTTGCTTGTCATCAAAATGAAAAATTTTGCTAAATGTAAAGACTATATAACAAGCGAAAGACAAATGTATTCAATTTGAAAGGTTATCTACGCAAAAGTAATATAAAATATGAACATAGCTGCATAGTTACATGATATATTATATTGTAGTAACATATACTTTAACATTCTCAACTTCGTAATAGTTGATTTTTGAGATCAGTGACTTCCTCACGTAGCCTTCGAACTTCCTTTTCAGCTTCTTCTTTAGCATCGAAGTACTTTAAAGTGTCTTCCTGGAAACAATAATATTATTCAACAAAAATAATGTTTTTAATACAGTTAGACCTGAAAGAGAGTCTACAAGGTTCAGCTTGTCTCTAGCCATTTATAATAAAAAATCTGAACCGGCACATGTAGACCAAAGAGTAGGGGCCAAAATCAAGACTAAACCCGTAATCTAAACTGAAAAAATGGGCCAATCCCTGCCCTTTTATAAATCTAAATACTGTAAAATACCGTCACAAGCAACGAAATAGGGTTGTCTATAACAGAATGGTCTCTAATAAGGCCTTTTACATAAACATTACTATATAAATAACTCTAAAAGTAATGACATACTTGTATTTCATGTAGTGTTTTGATCAGTTTCTCAATAGTAAGCCTGGCTTGGTTCCTCTCATTTCGTACTATCGACCATTTCTCTCTCCACATCGCTGTACATTCAGCCCACCATTTCATTGTGTTCTCCATGCATTCGGCACGGTCTTTGGCCTACAATGTTATACAATAAAATCTTTTAGTATGGCCCTTGATAGTGTGACACTCTCTTTATAATAACAGCTTCTTCGCCGTTCTTTGTAATAAAACTTTTATTGAAAGTAACTTTGTACTGTGTTATAAGAACTGGTTTGGATCAGTGCTTTATGTATCATACTAAAGAGTATGCCATTCAAAAGACTGGTCAAACCTGTAATTAGAACTGTAATTTCGATCTTAATTGTTATTGGCCTTATCAGTTCACAAAGTCTATGTTAATGATGTAATACTTGTTTTCATGTTATAAACATGCTTACTTCCGTCAACATTTCCAATCGTTTTTTCTCAAACTTTTCCCATTCTGAAAATGTCAGCTGGCCTTTCGGAATGTACTCGGTCGTTTCTAAATTACATAGCTTTATGGTAAATCTAAACAGGTTTTAAAATTACGAATTTTAATCATTAATTCTCTCAAAACAAATGAAATTTAAAATTTAAATCAAATTTTATTTTAAATCAGAAGCTCACCGTCATTGTCTTCATCATTTCTAGAATATCTGTTGAACAAAAATGACTCTGTCATTGAAGTTGAAGTCTCACAGTCAACTTCACTACACTCTGACATCATTTACACTTTTATGACAGTATTTAGTATAGTATAATCAAGTATAATGTGAGCTAACCCATTAAAAGGTAATATTATAGTATAAAAACAAAATCCAAAACCTAAACCAACTCTTTTAGATGTAAATCTTTAGCTCAAACCAATACAAAACCTTGCCTCAAGGCTTAGAAATTAAAAGTCAAATTCAAAGCAGATCAAAGCGTTTAGTGACCAGCGGCTTCGAATTCCAATCAAATTTTTGGGCCGAAAAAAGTGGTTTGGTGCCGGGTGAGGCGACAATTGTCCATCCGACAAATAACAGCGAATGCACTCTAATCAGCTGTTCACCAGCCTTTATTATTGTTTTTTCGAAATTCGTATTGTTCTAGACATCAATAAGGTAAAATTTAAGCTTGAATCATGGGTTAAATCATTTGAATAAAAAGTACCGCAACTTCAGTTGATATAAACGGCTTTTATTAAAAACATTGATAAAGGCAGATAAAGGTAATTACACGAGTAATCAATCAATTAGAATACAGTAGAGCTTTTGTATAACAAATCGATTTAAAAATTGTTCGTTATACAGGAGTCCTATTGTATATGCTTTTATTAGGTTGTTCACATAATTCTGTGTCCCCTCTCACAGAACATTTTTAAAGTTGGTGAACACAGAATTATATAAAAAACTTAATAGTAAAAACGATTATATACAGAAGCAAATATGGTAAAAACTAACAAGGAAACTATCCAACATACCCCACTCAGGGTCAGCTCAAAACCTTTATATGAATTCCTTGCACCTTGTGGTTTTGCACTACCAATAGTACCCGTACAAAACTTTAAATTACATTTGGTTTTAAAATTAAAATGTTTGAAGTTTTTGACAATTTGGCAACTTTGGCATTGTATTACAAGACCTTTTTTTATGTTCCAGATAAGGCAGGCTTACAAATTGAGAAATGTAGGTTTATTTAAAGGTTTTCTACTAGTATTTCAAAGAAAAATGATTAAAAGCCAATAAATGATAAAGTTATAAGCTTGAAACACAATGCCAATTTGGCGGAATTTCAAAACATAATTTTTTAATCTCAATTTTCTCGAGATTGACTGGAGTACGCGATTTAGTACTTCGCTGCAAACCTACATGATTTTTCTAAATAAAAAATTTAAAATCAAACAGAGCGGAGCAGGTCGATCACTTTCATTGTCAAAATGGTAAAAACTAAAATCTCAAAACACTTTTTGGAACAAAAAATAGTTCGAAGAAAGTATTGTTTATGCAAATTTGAGCCGGTATAAAAGCAAGGAAATTTGGGAAATGACTCCATTTTTGGTTTTTTCGTTCTCGGAGACCAGTCGACCGCTTTAGCCATAATTATGACTACCGACCCAGCAACTGTGAAGAAGATCGAGGAAGGCTTTGAGAAGTTGCAAGTGAGTGGAAACAAAGTTTTTGCGGATTTTAATATTTTTTTTGAGTTTTTCATCGTTGGATGTAACTCTACTTTTTTGCTGTTAATGGTAGTAGAAAAACACTTGCTAAAAGGAGAACAGTTGACCTTAAAAATGGTAAACTTGGCTCACTTCTGATAACTTGTAAATTCATTTTTACTTTTGATTTTGGCGTATTTTATGAGGTGGTTCAAATAATTCTGTGCTCCTAACCTTGAGAGTTTTTTTGAAAGGGGGCACAGAATTACTTGAAAAACCTAATATATTACTTTTGTTTTTTTTATTGTTGTGGTTGAGTTTATAGCGTAAAGAAAGTTTTGACAATTTTTATGAGTTGATGTAAACAAGTTTTTGCATTTCAGGCTGCTGCGGACTGCAAATCGTTGTTGAAGAAGCATCTGACAAAGGATGTTGTGACCAAGCTCAAGTCCAAGAAGACCAAGCTCGGAGCGACGCTTTTGGATGTGATTCAATCCGGTGTGGCCAATCTGGATTCTGGAGTCGGTCTCTACGCTCCAGATGCCGAATCCTACACATTGTTCAAGGACTTGTTCGATCCTGTCATTGAGGTAAGGTTTTTTGGGGGTTTTAAGGTGTTTTAGGCTTGTTTAGGAGGTTTTATTACCTAAAAAATTTTTTTTAAGAAGTTTTGGTTTTTTAGGTAACAAATTTAATTTTTGTTTGGTTTTTGAGGCGCTTTAGGTTTATTTTGGTTTTTTTATTACCTAAAAAAAGTTTTTTTTTTTGGATAAAAGCTTGAAACTTGTTTTTTAGGTAACAAATTTTTAGTTTTTAATATATTTTTACAAATTTCAATTTCCAGGAGTACCACAATGGTTTCAAGCCCGCCGACAAGCAACCTCCGATGGATTTGGGCGAGGGAAAGATTGCCGAACTTCCCGACCTCGACCCCGACAACAAGTACATTGTTTCGACTCGTATTCGATGTGGCAGATCTTTGGCCGGCTACCCCTTTAACCCATGCCTCACCGAGGCCAACTACAAGAACATGAAGTCGAGAATGAAGGCGACTTTGGAGGGAATTAAGGACGAGGACCTGAAGGGTACCTACTACCCATTGACTGGAATGAGCAAGGAAATTCAGGACAAACTGATCGCTGATCACTTTTTGGTGAGGATTTTTGAATTCATGACAGTATTTTATAAAACATCTGATTTTTTTCATTTTTAACTCTGAATATTTTAATATTGTTTTAGTTCAAAGAAGGTGATCGCTTCCTACAAGCCGCCAACGCCTCCCGCTTCTGGCCCACCGGTCGTGGTATCTTCCACAACGAAAAGAAGTCGTTCTTGGTGTGGGTGAACGAGGAGGACCATCTTCGTATCATCTCGATGCAAAATGGAGGTAATGTTGGTCAAGTCCTGGAACGTTTGGTGAAAGGTCTGAAGGTGATTGCTGCCAAACAGCCATTTGCTCGTCACCCACGTCTTGGCTGGTTGACTTTCTGCCCCACCAACTTGGGTACCACTGTCAGAGCTTCCGTTCACATCAAGCTGCCCAAGATATCGGCCGACAAGGACAAGTTCAAGGCTATTTGCGACGAAATGAAGCTTCAGGTGGGTATTCTTAGTTTTTTGACTTTGAAATTTTTTAAATGTAGTACCCTTTGATTTAAAAAATTTTTTTGGTACTAAAATTACTAACTAAAACTATTGTTAACAATTAAATTTCAGATTCGTGGTATTCACGGCGAACATTCTGAATCAGCCGCCGGCGTCTACGATGTCTCCAACAAGCAACGTTTGGGACTTACCGAGTACGAAGCCGTCCGCCAAATGTACGATGGAGTCAAGAAGCTCATCGAACTCGAAGCCGCCGCTCCATAAATCTAGCTGATCTTTGATTGAATCTGTAGCTTATCATTGAATAAACGGATTCTCGTTATTGTCTTGTGTATTTTCGTTATGAATATTGTTATGAAATATTGTTGTCATTGTTTAATTCACGTTTGTTTCTTTTTTAGAGTTTGTTTTGATTTTAGGTTAAATTTTAAAATGCATTTTTGATTTAAAAAGCGATTGAAGTTAACAAAATCGCTTAAAACTACAGTTTTTGTGCGTGTGTATCAATTATCTTTTCTTGATCACTTGTTTTTTTATTTTCTGAAGATTATATTGTGTATTTTTGACAGTTTTTTTAATTTTTGAAAATACAGGGCGTTTTAACGAATTTCGTTTTTAGAAATATTTTATATCTCTTCAATTTTAAGATGCCTCCACCAGCTGGAATACGGGTGATGAGCAAAGCAACTAAACACAAAACACCTGACAAACATCCATGGCATGCTTTTACAGTCGATGGGGAAGATACATTTAGGTACCGTTAACTATTGCAGAGTGTTACTTTTTGACCTCTATTTAAAAGTTTTGGGCAAAAAAAATTTTTTTAATGTGAGAGGGGTGGGGTAAAACTTACTTACTCGACCTCAAAAAATATGTACTTCTTTACAGTTTCTCCGGCATTCACATCCTCCGTCATGGCTGGGGGTACGGTGGTAACACGGCATCTCTTGCTTTATATGCGGCTTTCAAGACTGTTCCTTCCAATATGATCTTTTCTAGTTTCCATTCTCAATTCATACGACCGGTCACAAAGTCGACAGTAAAAGTGGTTGTGGAACGATGTAAAGATGGTGTAGCTGAAGTTTTGCGGCTGGTAAAGTTGTTTTGTGATGACAAATTGGCATATACCATGGATTGTCGCTTCTGTGTGGGAGGTATGGTAAGTTTAAGTTTAGGAGGAATTTTTTGAAAAAAGTAAAATTTTTCTAAAAAAATTCTTTGAATGTTAAACATGGTCCCTTGCCAACTTAAAAAAAAATCCACCCCCTTAATAAAAAAAATTTAATTTAGAATTTCAAAAGCGCGCCAAAAACACCAACCAAAATGCCACAAGTCTGTGCTCCTGAACAGTGTCAAACCAGCTTCGAAGTTCTCCAAGATTACATGAAATCTGGTGGAGATATGACAAATGTCAGGAATATCACCTTCCCCGATGATCAGCCTCATATTGATCATCGTCTACCTGAAGGAGTCAATGGGATTATTGGTTACAGTGAGGAACGTTATGAACAAACCATATGGTCACGGTACAAGTTGAGCAATTGTAAGGATAGTAGGATATTTTATTGTCTTTCTAATAAGTCTGTGCTTTCTAACCTCATTTGCTTTGAGAGGGGCACAGAATTATTTTAACAATCTAGTATAATCAAGTAGAGTAAAGTGGTGCGAGGGAGAGCTGTAAAAAACGCTTTTAGAGGGGAGGAGGAGTGGAAGGTGGCCAAAGTCAACTTAAGATTGGCATGGACAAGGTGGAGCTTAGTGAGCAAAACATTTTTTTTTTAATTTCCAAAAAAGTATGTCATGATCTTCGAAAAATACGTCATAAAACTTAAAAAATATGTCATAAATTTCAATTCAGATGACAGCGATCGAAACTTTAGTGAATTGATAGTGACCAACCTCTCCGACCTTGGTATGTGTTATGCTGCAGCCTTAATGTTTCCCAATGAATCCTTCAGTCGTATCGCTTCTTTATCATTGTCAATTTGGTTTCACTGTACAGAGTAAGTCAGTATTAATAAGCAGGAAGTGACAAACATATTAGTTTTCAAATGTTTTAACCTGGTCGTCACTTTTTTTAGTTTTTTGGCCGAAGACTTCCTCCTTCAACGACATGTTGTGGTGGGCCATAACCACAATCGTTCCTTGATTTCTGGTCAAATTTGGTCTCGTAACGGTAAACTAATAGCTACAACGATGCAAGAAGCCATCGTAGAACCTGAGAGTATAACCAAAGCAAAATATTAACACAAAACTAAATCTTGTTTACTCTACAATAAAGCTACAACAATCATCACAAGAACCGCTGACAAGACCTTTGCATTGCCAGCAACCCCATTGCTCATACTGATGTAGTCCTCAGGGTCGTATTCGTCAGGTTCGCCCTGATGCGAAGCTGGATGCAGCTGGTGAATAAAGTACGCCTTAGTCGGTGTCGTGGTATTTGATTCGATGGTTGTAGTACTCGTGGTAGTTGTAGTTGTGGTCGTCGTTGTAGTGGTGGTGGTCGTGTATACAGTAAAGATCTTATCCGAAGGCTGTAAGAGTGGCATAACCAGGTAAGTGCCGTCAGCTAAAGTCTCATGAAAAAGAGCCATCTTGTACAGGACCCTAAAATAAGATTCAGCTGGTTGGTTAGTCGGTGAAGGAACCAAGGCCTGCAGTTGGTCCCATCTCCAAAGAATGTTAGATATTAGAATGATACAAAACTCAGACATACCCATCAGGTCGTTCCAGGTAATAATACGGAAGGAAAGCATCGTGAATTCTAAAAAAGTAAGTATTATAGAATAATATTTCGAGTAAAACAAATAATGAAGAATATTTTAAGTACAAAAACTGCCCTAAACTCAGATTTTAAAACCTTTTTTTCCAAATCCTTAAAAATATTCTGACGTACACTACCCAACTTTCTGTCAAAGTCCAGCCATTCATCACCATAACAGCATGTCTATCCGGTACAGCCGTACGTACTTCGTAGCTAACATTATCACGGGACCATATTGGAACGCATTCCTTATCATTCTAAATTTAATTTTTTGAAGTACCAGAGTGATTAAACTTTTAAAAATATTCCAACGTAAATTCTTGTATTTCATGAAATTAAAGACTAATAAACATTAAAATGCCTTACTGCAAAGCATTTATCAAGAATCTCATTCGCTTCTACTTCTGAAATACCGTTCAACTTGGTTTTGTTTGCTTTCACCTTCCAAAGAGATAACCTCACAAATCTGTATGAGTAATGTTTAAACGCCCTATTAAAATTCAAAAAAAAAAAATTAAAAATAGGCACAGGCGTTCCAACCTCAAAAGTTGGTCATACCCTGTGCATTCTATATATATATCATGATAAAACACTGTAAACTTACGAGTCATCACTCGTCCCGCATTTATTCGTATTGACATTTTTATACGCTGCTTCGATGGAAATTATAGTATCGTTACTTAAAAATAAGTAATTTTTGAATACGAATGCTTTCTTAACGTTAAAGTCGACGGTGAATAAATATAGGTTCGTGTAAGACACGCATTTATTGCTGAAATATTAAATTTATTGTGTCCAACTGTAGCCTGTAATGGCACAATACCAAAAAATCATTTTTTCGTATAAGATTATGTTACACCCACCCTTCCACGTGCTGAAGGAATCGTAGAATGAACTTCTCGACCCATACATAACGATTAGAATCCGGAATGATCAATTGGGATACCCTAACCACATTGCTGAAAAATGTTGAATTAATAAATCTTTAAACCACTAGATTGATAAGGACCAGGGCCGAGCGCTGGGGGGGGGGAGGAGGTAGATGTCAGTGGCACAATTTACAGTTTACCTTCGACCCCCACCCCCAGACCAAAAGTCCCCGCCCGGCCCTCATAAGGACATTAGTCCAAAATACGTTATATATAAAACCAAAAAAAAAGATATTGGTCCAAAATAAATTAGACTCAAGTTAAAATTGTCAAAAGACAGTTGAGTTTTACTCAACATAACATTTCACTAATAATGTCGTATTAGCCTTTTTTTCCATATTAACCATAAAGATTTATACCTTTTTAATAAAAACGAAAAAAACTTACCTTGAAAAACTAAGCATGTATGAACGTCCTTTACTTCCATCACCATAGTCTGAACTAGTAAATATTATGTTGATACTTTAAAGTTTTAAATTTTCACTTACATATTCGTTGATATGTGTCAGAGTACTCCTAAAATAACAAATTTCCGTTATTCAATATCACTTTTAAATTATAAAACTCTGAATTTTGGTCAAATAGATATAGATAATAAAAACCAAATATCTCTTGCGTATTATATGTTTATGCAAAATTAACTGAATACCTACTATATTATCAAATATTATAACCCAAACATCTACTTACGGGTATTGTCATTATCCAAGTTTTAACCATGGAACGATTAACTTCACCAGAACATTCCTCTGAGCCAGTATTCTTTTCTGAACATTCCTTCGATAGTACTACTACTATCGCCAACAGTACTAAAAACCACCAAAACTTAGCCATAAGAAGAGCACGTTCTGTCACTCACCATTCCAGAAAATGAATTTTTGGAAATGAAGATTTTGGAAAATGATGTTCTGAAAATTTTAATATTTTATTTAAAAATTAAAATTATTTTCTTATTAAATATACTTCAAAATCTAAAAAATGAAATTCTCATTTTAAAAATTGATTTTTTAGTTTTTCGACCGGCAAAAAAAGTATTTAATCTGCCCAACTCAAAAATGTCAGAATCAGCTCATAATTTTTCTATGAATTCTTTGCACCTCCAATAGTACGTACCCGTACAAATTTTTAGCTTGCGCTTTTAAACTTTAAGTTTAAAAAATTAAAGGTTCCTGCCAATTGGCATTGTGTTTCAAGCCCTTTTTTGATGTTACAGATTAGTTGAAAATAAAATTTAAAAAAATTTAGGTTGATTTGAAGGTTTTCTATTAGTATATCAAATAAAAAACATTAAAAGTCAAAAAATGACCAAGTTATGGGCTTGAAACCTAATGCCAAGTTGGCGAGAATTCAAATTGTTTTATCTCAATTTTCTCGAGATTTGCTGGAAACTGCGGTTTATTATAATACTTTGCTGAAGACAGTTGAATATTACATCTTTTTTTATTTTCTTTCAATTTTCAAACAATAAAACCATATGAAGTTTACAAATACAAAGCAAAGTTAACTTATACACACAAAACCATTAACGTAATAAATCTTGTTTACTCTACAATAAAAATACAAAAACCATCAACATCATAAGAACCAATGTCAAGGCCTTTGCATTACAAGCAACACCATCGTTTATACTCATGTAGTCCTCAGGGTTGTATTCGTCAGGTTCGCCTTGATGCGAAGCTGGATTCAGCTCGTGAATAAAGTACTCCAGAGTAGGTGTATTGGTATTTGATTCGATGGTTGTAGTAATCGTGGTAGTTGTAGTTGTGGTCGTCGTTGTAGTAGTGGTAGTGGTTGCCGTGTATAAAGTAAAGATCTCATCCGAAGGCTGTAAGAGTGGCATAGTTACAAAACGATCTGAGGAGTCCTCAAGCATGTTGTACTGGTCCCTAAAATAAGTCTTAACTGGTAGATATATATAAATAGGTTTTTGCAAGCAGGATCGGGTTCAAAAAGAGAGAGGGGAAGGTAGGCTACCAAATTTTTTTTCGAAAGATCAAACTGGTCTTTAAGTACATGTGCCTTCATGCCTTCAGACCCTCTTCTCTCCTCCCCCCCCTTCCCAAAGATAAAATCACCCGCCCGGCTTTGATTTTACTCTTAAATATTCAAATTACACAAACTTCAAACGTACCTATCAGGTCGTTCCAAGTAGTAGTACGGAAGAAACTCACATTTAAACCTAAAAAAATTCAAAGAAAATTTTAAGTAAAAAAGCCGTCCTAAACTCAGAATTTAAAAAGCTTTTTGAAACGGTAAAGGTAATCTAACTCACTGCTTCCAAACTTCTGTCAAAGTCCAGCCATTCATCACCATAACAGCATGTTTATGCTTTTCAGCCTTACGTACTTCGTAGTTTTCAGTATTATCGGACCATGCTGGAACGCATTCCAGACCGTACTAAAATTAATTGTTTGAGATTGTTGTAGAATGTAAGACTTACCCTGCCCTACCTTTCGTACCCTATTCTTACCTACTTCCATTCTAACCTACCGTTAATAGACATACTAATTCTAATGACTTACTGCAAAGCACTTATCAAGAATCTTATTCGTTTCTTCTTTTGAAATACCAACCAAGCTGCTTTTGTTTGCTTTCAAAATCGTAAGGTTTAATCTAAAAAACAAGATTAAAAATTTAAACATCGGTACAAACTTTCTAACCCATCAAAAATTGGTCATACCTAGTATTATACATCCTAGATGTAAGACAATGTAAACTTACGTCGTACTTTGCCCACATCTACTCAAATCAAGGTCGTGATACGCCTTTTTGATGTCAAGTATAATCTCTTTGTTCAAAAATAAGTAATCCCTGAATACGAATGCCTTCGTAACGTTAACATCATCGCCAGATACATATAAGCCTTTGTCCTCGAGTTTTGTGTAAGATGGGCAGTTAAGGCTGAAATCTTAAATTTACTGTGCCAAATCGTTGACTAAAATGGCAAAACGCCAAAACATCCAAACCCAAGGATACTGTAATAATATGTTACACCCACCTTTCCAAGGCTTGAAAGAATCGTATATCTTCCTTCTCGACCCATAGATAGCGAGTAGAGTTTGGAATGATCAATTGGGATACCCAATTCTCATGGCTGAAGAAAGTAAAATAAAGTCTTTACACCGTTAAATACAGGGTGTTTCAAGAAATTTGTAACTGTTGAAAAATTTATTACTCAGCCATGAAAAAAGTTAGGAAGACAAAATATGGCACACGTAATATACAGCCAATGTATATTTTTTATAAAAAAATTTGGGATTTTAAAGTGCATATGAAGGTCGTTATGGATTTTTGAAAAAACTCATTTTCACCCAAATTACACAAGTTTTCAGTTGAAAATCACTTTTTTCATCAAAAATTTCTGTTTTCGGCTATTTTGTGGTTGGAAATGCATTTTAGAGACGAAAATTTATGTTCTCCGCGTTGGCGGAGAGCTTTAAATCATCGGCGGAGGCCATAACTCGCTTCAAACTTTATGGAGAAACTTGAAACCAAAACCGATCTTCCTAATATTTTATGCGCTATCTTCCGGTGTATAAATTCTAATGAAATATTAAGGTGAACACAAAAGATTACTGAAAAGAGACAAATCAAATGTATAGAAAAATAAAATGTGTCATTTTCTTTTTATGGGCATAGATACAGTTAAAAAAGTTATAACTATGTTACTTAAGGAATTTAAGTTACTTATTTTACTTTTTTTTAGTATTATATTGTAAAAACTACTCAAAACGAAAACAGAAACTTAAAATTTCAACAAACTTTAATTGTAATAATTATCTTTTTAAAATATAAACCAAAAATTGACTTTTCATGATGATAATAAGCTAGCTTTTAAAATTTTTGTTTTTGTCTTAACTTTTTAATAGAATTTATACATCGGAAGATAGCGCATAAAATTTTAGGAAGATCGGTTTTGGTTGAAGTTTCTCCATAAAGTTTGAAGCGAGTTATGGCCTCCGCCGATGATTTAAAGCTCTCCGCCAACGCGGAGAACATAAATTTTCGTCTCTAAAATGCATTTCCAACCACAAAATAGCCAAAAACTTAGAAATTTTTGATGAAAAAAGTGATTTTCAACTGAAAACTTGTGTAATTTGGGTGAAAATGAGTTTTTTCAAAAATTCACAACGACCTTCATGTGCACTTTAAAATTCCAAATTTTTTTATAAAAAATATACATTGGCTGTATATTACGCGTGCCAAATTTTGTCTTCCTACCTTTTTTCATGGCTGAGTAACAAACTTTTCAAAAGTTACAAATTTCTTGAAACACCCTGTAGATAAGGAGATTAGTCCAAAATAAAATAGATTCCTATTAAAATGTTCAAAAGAAAGATTGCGTTATAATCAATATAACATGTTAATACTAATGTTATGATAACCCGACTTCCACATTATCCATGGATTTGTACCATTCTAGATACAAATGCAAAAAACTTACTTTGAATAACCTTTTATAACTTGCTTGTCTCCTTCTGCTTTCTCACTATAGCCTGAATAATAGATATTACGTTGATATTTTTTATTTTACGAATGTTCACTTACGCAGCTTTTGCTCTATGAAGCTTGTACTAATGATATCCTGAAATAACAATTTTGAATTAATTCATAAAATATAAAAAATAAGACATTTCTCACGTATTATATGCAAAAATAAAAGAAAAATTAACAACATTAACTAAATATTAGATATTATAACCCAAAGTTCAATTTACGGTTGTTGTCAGAACCCAAGTCTTAACCATGTATTGAGAAATCTTTGTATACCCATACAAACCCGCAACATCCACCTCCGTTTCTTCACATTCCTCCGATTGCAACCGCGATGGTACCACTTCCATCGCCAATAGTACGAGAAACCACCAAAGCATAGCCATAAGAACAACGCGTTATGTCACTCACCATTCCAAAAATTGAATTTTTCAAAATTAAAATTTGGAAAATGTAGCCTCAAAATTTGAATATTATAATCCACTAATTCAAAAAAAATTAATTTTTATAAAAAATAGAGTCAATCAGAGGAATCCCACCCGTTAAGACCCGGCGCCTTTTAAGACCCAGAACGCCCGTTAAGACCCCGTGCTGGATTTATCTGGCAATTCGGCGGAGGCTTTTACAAATTTGGCGGAGACTTTGAAAATTCGGCGGAGGGTTTAGTTGATTCGGCGGAGGGTTTAGGGGGTTCGGCGGAGGGTCGGCGAAGGCTTTAGGGTATTTGGCGAAGGGTTTAGGGGGTTCGGCGGAGAGTTTGGGGGATTCGGCGGAGGGTTTAGGGGGTTCGGCGGAGAGTTTGGGGGATTCGGCGGAGGGTTTAGGGGGTTCGGCAAAGAGTTTAGTTGGTTTGGCAGAGGGTCGGCGGAGGTTTTGGGGGATTCGGCGAAGAGTTTAGCTGGTTTGGCCGAGGGTCGGCGGAGGTTTTGGGGTATTCGTCGGAGAGTCGGCGGAGGTTTTGGGGGGGGCTTTAGGGGTTTCGGCAGAGGGGAGGTTGGCGGAGGTTTTAGGAGATTCGGCGGAGGCTTTATGAGATTCGGCGGAGGGTCGGCGGAGGTTTTAGGAGATTCGGCGGAGGTTTTAGGAGATTCGGCGGAGGCTTTATGAGATTCGGCGGAGGGTCGGCGGAGGTTTTAGGAGATTCGGCGGAGGCTTTATGAGATTCGGCGGAGAGTCGGCGGAAGTTTTAGGAGATTCGGCGGAGATTTTAGGGAATTCGGCGAAGGGTCGGCGGAGGCTTTAGGAGATTCGGCGGAGGGGTTAGTGACTTTTCGGGTAGGGACATTTCGGGTAGCGACTTTTCGGGTAGGACATTTCGGGTAATGGATTTTTCGGGTAGGGACTTTTCGGGTGATGGATATTTCGGGCAATGGTAATTTCGGGTAGGGATTATATGATTTAGTCAGATTGTGATTCAGTCTCCTACCGTTTATAGCATAATAAATGAAAATAATATAATTCATGGTTTATATATTATTAATTATTTAATTTTTTAGTTTTTTTTAAAATTATAATTACGGTTTTTAACATTGCAAGTCATAATCTTAAGTCTGGAAATTTTATTGTAATTATCCATAACTTAATATTTTAAATTACACGAAAAGTTCCTACCCGAAATGTCGATAACCCGAAAAGTGCTACCCGAACAATCCCTACCCGAAATTACCATTGCCCGAAATATCCATCACCCGAAAAGTCCCTACCCGGAAAGTCCATTACCCGAAATGTCCTACCAGAAAAGTCGCTACCCGAAATGTCCCTACCCGAAAACTCCTGCTCCCTCGGCGGAGACTTTCGGGGATTCGGCGGAGGGTCGGCGGAGGTTTTATGAGGTCCGGAGGAGAGTCGGCGGAGACTTTATGAGGTCCGGCGGAGGGTCGGCGGAGACTAGGGGATTCGGCGGACGCTTTAGGGTATCTACCCGGCCCTACCTGACCCTACCCCTAACCCTGACCTTTTTAGCCCTACCCTACCTTACCCTTGCCCATTTCTTACCCTATCCAACTATACCATACCCATCCTTTATAATATACCATATTTTCTTGTGTTACCTACTCTACCATACCCATTTTACTAAACATATCTTACCAAACTATAAAACCATGTTCTATCATATTGTACCTAATATACCATATCCTACCATAACCTATCGAATCTTCCATAACATACCCTACCTTATTATAACACGCCATACCCTACCATACCATACTATACCAAACTGTACCATACCTTACCTTATTCAATCTTATGCAACACTGGGTAGGGTAGAATAGGTAAGTAAAAGAAGATAAATGGCATAATATAGTCAAGTATAGTATGACATAGTATGGTATAATATGGCACGTTACATTAGGGTGTGGTATGGTAGATATGATAGGCAATGGTAGGGTATGGTATAATAGGTAGGACGTGTATGGTACAGTAAGGAAGGGTTAAAAAGGTCAAGGAAAGGGTCGGGTAGGGCTAAAAAAGTCAGGGGTAAGGTGGGGTAGGGTTAGGTTAGGTAAGGTCGGGTAGATACCCTAAAGCGTCCGCCGAATCCCCTAAAGTCTCCGCTGAATCCCTTAAAGTCTCCGCCAACCCTCCGCCGAAACTCATAAAGCCTCCGCCGACTCTCCTAAAGTCTCCGCCGGACCTTATAAAGCCTCCGCCGAATCTCATAAAGCCTCCGCCGACTCTCCTAAAGTCTCCGCCGGACCTTATAAAGCCTCCGCCGAATCTCATAAAGCCTCCGCCGACTCCCCTAAAGTCTCCGCCGGACCTCATAAAGCCTCAGCCAGACCTCATAAAGCCTCCGCCGACCCTCCGTCGAATCCCCTAAATTCTCCGCCGAATCTCCTAAAACCTCCGCCGACCCTCCGCCAAATCTCATAAAGCCTCCGCCGACCCTTCTAAAGTCTCCGCCGACCCTCCTAAAAACCTCCGCCGAATCTCATAAAGCCTCCGCCGAATCTCCTAAAACCTCCGCCGACCCTCCGCCGAATCTCATAAAGCCTCCGCCGAATCTCCTAAACCCTCCGCCAAACCAACTAAACTCTCCGCCGAATCAACTAAACCCTCTGCCGAACCCCCTAAACCCTCCGCCGAATCCCCCAAACTCTCCGCCGAACCCCCTAAACCCTTCGCCGAACACCCTAAAGCCTTCGCTGACCCTCCGCCGAACCCCTTAAACCCTCCGCCGAATCAACTAAACCCTCCGCCGAATCTCCTAAACCCTCCGCCAAATCCCCCAAAACCTCTGCCGAAGCCCCTAAACCCTCCGCCGAATCAACTAAACGCTCCGCCGAATCTCATAAAGCCTCCGCCGAATCTCCTAAAACCTCCGCCGACCCTCCGCCGAATCTCATAAAGCCTCCGCCGAATCTCCTAAACCCTCCGCCAAACCAACTAAACTCTCCGCCGAATCAACTAAACCCTCTGCCGAACCCCCTAAACCCTCCGCCGAATCCCCCAAACTCTCCGCCGAACCCCTTAAACCCTCCGCCGAACACCCTAAAGCCTTCGCTGACCCTCCGCCGAACCCCTTAAACCCTCCGCCGAATCAACTAAACCCTCCGCCGAATCTCCTAAACCCTCCGCCAAATCCCCCAAAACCTCTGCCGAAGCCCCTAAACCCTCCGCCGAATCAACTAAACGCTCCGCCGAATCTCATAAAGCCTCCGCCGAATCTCCTAAAACCTCCGCCGACCCTCCGCCGAATCTCATAAAGCCTCCGCCGAATCTCCTAAACCCTCCGCCAAACCAACTAAACTCTCCGCCGAATCAACTAAACCCTCTGCCGAACCCCTAAACCCTCCGCCGAATCCCCCAAACTCTCCGCCGAACCCCTTAAACCCTCCGCCGAATCAACTAAACCCTCCGCCGAATCTCCTAAAACCTCCGCTGACCCTCCGGCAAACCAACTAAACTCTCCGCCGAATCAATTAAACCCTCCGCCGAACCCCCTAAACCCTCCGCCGAATCCCCCAAACTCTCCGCCGAACCCCCTAAACCCTTCGCCAAATACCCTAGAGCCTTCGCCGACCCTCCGCCGAACCCCCTAAACCCTTCGCCGAATCAACTAAACCCTCCGCCGAATTTTCAAAGTCTCCGCCAAATTTGTAAAAGCCTCCACCGACTCTCCGCCGAATTGCCAGATAAATCCAGCACGGGGTCTTAACGGGCGCTGGGTCTTAACGGGTTTTAGTGCAATCACAGCGGGGCGGATCGGGCACTTTCCTTGTCCGTTTTAAAATTTTTTAAATATATTATTTTTAAATATTACCTATTTTTTTATTTTTTTTGTCTATGAATTCATATGAACATTATACCCTTTTATTTTCTTTCAATTTTCAAACAATAAAACCATATGAAGTTTACAAATACAAAGCAAAGTTAACTTATACACACAAAACCATTAACGTTATAAATCTTGTTTACTCTACAATAAAAATACAAAAACCATCAACATCATAAGAACCAATGTCAAGGCCTTTGCATAACAAGCAACACCATCGTTTATACTCATGTAGTCCTCAGGGTTGTATTCGTCAGGTTCGCCTTGATGCGAAGCTGGATTCAGCTGGTGAATAAAGTACTCCAGAGTAGGTGTATTGGTATTCGATTCGATGGTTGTAGTACTCGTGGTAGTTGTAGTTGTGGTCGTCGTTGTAGTAGTGGTAGTGGTTGTCGTGTATAAGGTAAAGATCTTATCCGAAGGCTTTAAGAGTGGCATACTTAGAAAATGATCTGAGGAGTCCTCAAGCATGTTGTACCGAGTCCTACAATAAGGCTTAACTAGCTAGGTATATATGATAAGGTTTTTGTAAGCAAGGTCGGGCTCTAAAAAAGAGCAGAACAAACGTAGCCTCCCAATTAAAAAAAACTTCCACCTCCTCTCAGTTGAATTTTAAAAAATATGTAAAGTCAGCAAAGGTACCAGTGCCTTCAGACCCTCTCCTCCCCTGCCCAAGACAAAATCACCCGCCCCGTCTTAATTGTAAAATTTTTAAATATTCGAATCGCAAAACTCAAACGTACCCATTAGGTCGTTCCAAGTAATAGTACGGAAGCAACTCACAGTCATCTCTAAAAAAATAAAAAAAATTTTAAGTACATAAGCTGTCCTAAACTCAAATTTTAAAAAGCTTTTTAAAAACAGTAAAATTAATCTAACTCACCGTTTCCAAACTTCTGTCAAAGTCCAGCCATTCATCACCATAACAGCATGTCTATGCTCAGCAGCCGTACGTACTTCGTAACTAATAGTATTATTGGACCATACTGGAACGCATTCCCGACGACCCTAAATTCAATTTTATAAGACACCAGAGTGATCTATAAGATATAACTTTTACCCTACCCTACCCTCCCCTACGCTACCCATTAATAAATATATTTTATAAATTTTGAGAAATTGATTAAGAATTAATAGACATACTAATTTTAATGACTTACTGCAAAGCACTTATCAAGAATCGCATTCGCTTCTGCTTCTGAAATACCATGCAAGCTGCTTTTGTTTGCTTTCACCTTCCTAAGATCTGTTCTAAAAAATAAAAATTTTTAAAAATTTAAAAATCGGCACAAGCTTAGCTTTCCGATCCATCAAAAATTGGTCATACCTTATTCATCCTAAATATAAGAAAATGTAAACTTACTTTTGCTTTTGCCCTGGTTCAGATACCTCGAGATTTACATACGGTAGATTGATGTCAATTATAGCCTCACTGCTCACAAATAAGTAATCCTTGAATACGAAGGCCTTTTTAACGTCAACTTTAAGTTCGGTTTCATTAAAACGCATCTTTGTGTAAGACGTGCCTTTATGGCTGAAACATAAAATTTACTGTGTCAAATCCCCGACTAAAACGGCAAAACAGCATAACATCCAAACCAAAGTAAGGTGTCCAAAAAGGTTTAAAAAACAATACATAACATGAAAAGTGAAACTCCTGCATAACGAATCGCCCAGAAATATTAAAGTTGTTCGTTTTAAAAGAATCACATGCAATAATGTTAAACCCACTTGTCCGAGACTTGAAAGAATCGTACATCGTACTTCTCGACCCATAGAAAGCGAGTAGAGTTCGGAATGATCAATTGGGATATCCAGTTCTCGTTTCTGAAAAAAAGTAAAAGAATTAAGTCTTTAAACCGTTAAATAGATAAAGACATTGGTCCGAAATAAATTAGATTCCAGTTAAAATCGTCAAAAGACAGATTGCGTCATAACCAACATTACATGTTAATAATAATTTTATGATAACCCCTACTTCAACATTATTTATGAATTTATACCTTTTTAAATACAAATGAAAAAAAAACTTACTTTGAGAAACCTTTTATATTTTGTAAGAGTCCTTTTGTTTGATTACTGTAGCCTGAATAATAGACATTATTACGTTGATATTTTTAATTTAAAGGTTTTCACTTACGCATCTGTAGATCTATACTCTTTGGATTCTTTTTATAGGAAACCTGAAACAGCAATTCTCGGTTATTCAATATTATTTTTAAATGCAATCGCTTATAATTGTATGTTTCCTGATAAAGATAAAAAATAAACGTGATACGTAATAAGAAGTAAAAGTAAAATTAACTAAATACCTACTATAATATCCAAATTAAATATAATACTATAACCCAAACTTCAACTTACAATGTTCATCTGAACCCAAGTCTGAACCATGGATTGACTAACCTTTGAATAACCATACAAACCAGTTACATCCACCTTCGTTTCTTCACATTCCTCCGGTTGTACCACTTCTGTCGCCAATAGTACCAGAAACCACCAAAGCATAGCCATAAGAACAACACGTTATGTCACTCACCATTCCAGAAGTGAATTGTTCGAAATTAAAATTTGGGAAAATGTAGTCCTCAAAATTTGAATATTATAATCCAATAACTCAAAAAAATTTTAATTTTTTTAAAACCGACTCAACTGGCTGGCCAAATCATTTGATCAAGGTCGTACATGTAAAGCAATGTACGAAGCTACAATACGAATCGTTTCAAACAACAATCAAACGTAAAAGAATCGACGTCGATTTGACAAACTTCAATGTTTTTTCAAGAACATCGCAAAAAGTTTATTTTACAAAGTCACAATTTATAGCCCTGGCTCAAAGCGTGAATTCAAGTTTATTTTTACCTTGTAAACAACGTTTTTCTATTTTTACTTCATTATTTGTACAGATAATATAAATTGCTATGGATAACATAAATTATATGTGAAATATATGTGACATAATTTACTTTATCATAAAATCGTGTTTACTATCGCTTTCAACGATTTCAGGAAATAAAATTTATCACCATCTATCACATCTAACTCTATCCTGAAGCTTCGATCGTATTATTGTTAGCTACTCTCTTTCTGAAGCTTTCCTGATTCCGTTCCGAACATATTTGACTTTTCAGTTATTACTAAACAAATATTTATTTGTTTTAGAAGATGTTACACATCACAAACATTTGCTTGAACCTTTGAACTAACACAATGTTTTTCATTTCGAACTGTTCCGATATTGTACTTGGTTTTTAGCTTAAAAGCTACTCTCTGCCCTTGAATAGTTTTAGAAGCTGTATTTTAGTTAATTTTAGATATTACATAAAAATTTTACACTAGAATTTAAACAAAAACTTCGAGTTTGAAGGAAAGGATGTGTTTTCATCGAATAAGACGAAAATAACTATGATGACATATTTTCTAGACGAAAACGTGGCATATTTTCTGGATTTCTTGATTTCGTGACGAAATTGTGTTTGAATTTCGTTTTCATAATTGAAGAATGTTTTATTACATTTAAAGCTCTTTTTTATTATTTTTTTACACATTTGACTCTTGATTATTCAATGAATTGTAATATTTAAATGTTATGTTTGTTTCAGCAAGCTCCAAGTTGTTGTAAACGTCAGAACAACGGCCACAATCAACGGGAAATGCAGATGTACACTGTCGTCGTCTTGAGTTGCACGCTGTTTTTGCTTGGAGAAGCTGCTTGGGAATGTGGATCTGAAAACGATGGATATGGTGGATTATCAAAGGGCTCGTCTCAGTTCTTCGTTCAAGTAAATTGTCCACAACTGTTGGGTAAGGAGTTTATTGATACTTCTGGGTTTTTAGGTAACAAGATGTGTTGTTATATAGTTTTGCGGAAACAAGTTATGTTATTACTCGGTGTTTGATCAATATTGTTCTTGTTGTTTTAAAGCTGGAAATGAAAAATTTTTATTATAGTTAATACTTTTCAGATGGGATCAACAACTGTTGTGTTGTACATGATGACTGTTATGAGAAGCAACTCGGACAAAAGAGCTGCGATGAAACCTTCTGTAAATGCTCAAAGGTAAGTTATTTGATTTTGATGCCTTATTCTTTATTTTTTACGTTTCAAAAAGAAAAAACTTATTATTGTAACCGCAGGGCATCCGGTTGTCTGATTATTGTGTTCACAAGGCTACTTTATGATTGAACTACTAATTTATAAGCGAATAAGCTGTATAATTTTTTAATTTGGTGTTTGAGTCAAATAATGTTGTTACAGGCGGCAGTAAAGAATCATCCACGATGCAGAAAGCTGCGTGATGTTTTATGCAAGGCTGTTCAAGAACATGGAGCTATTGCTTACGCTGCAAGGTAGGTATTTTTAAATAAAAGATAATGTGTTTTTTTCACTTGTTATACATTCAGTGTTTTACTGTTTTTTAAAATATTTTTAAAAATATAAAAACAATTTTGCAAATTTTGATAGACCAATACTGTAATAACAATAAGGTCATACAGTGTTCCACATTTAAAATTTTACAGCGGCCGAAAATGAACAAAACATGAATTATGGCATTAGGTCAACAAATTTCTAACCTTCATTCCAGCATATTATGGTAAAAATATGTAAATAAGCGGCATTTTGTAACTGTTTTTATATAGATATATGTTTAACATACTTTTAATACTTCCAGTTTTTTAAATTTAACTTTATATAGTCTATGTCGATTATTTGAAATAAATTATTTTGCTTGTTTTATAGTCAGAACTGTCATTTATACATTTTTTCTTTGAAATTTAATGTTAACTAACAGTATTGCATCGCATTTAGACAATTTTACTATCAAAAACTTTAATTTTTATTACGTACTAAATTTTACATAATATCTTTATAAAATAATAGTCATAATAGATAGCATTTATTAAAATAAAATATTTGGACAAAATCGGGATATACGGTTATCAATTTACCCTACAGTTTGATTATTTTGTTCAATATTGTTCTAAAGATAATGCTCTAGAGTGGTGGTTAGAACAAAAAAAAACAATAAAAGATGATGTACAACAAGACCAGTATACAGCTAATTTCATTTCAATCTGGTTTTCCCGGGAGAAGAATAGAAAACATAAAGGTAGTGTGCAAAGTTATCATAAAAGTTCGTCCGTTTTGAACGAAAGAATAAAACAACTGCACCTTTACGGTACCACACACTTTGTACGGTACCAAACGAAGAGAAAGTAACAAAAAAAAACTATTGAAAGAAGAAAAAAGCCGATTAAAAGTGGTTCCAGTCGAGGGCGCTATTGCGTATGTTGATCTCGTACTGGTTGATCACTTCTTCGGCCACTTCTTGATGTAGCCATAGGCGTTGGAGACGTTTGTACAGTTCGGTGCTCAAGAATAGGGGGTTTCCTCGTCTAAAACAATATATGTTTAAACTGAAGAAAGAAAAAATTGAAGTTTACTGGATAATAAACTACATATAATATTTTTATAGTAATATAATAGAAAACAGGGTAAAAAACCTTTCATATCAACTCCAAAAAATATAAAAACCCGTATCTTAATAATTTCTGTAATAAAAAAGGATAAACAATACTCACCTGAATCCCCAATCTGTTTCCCCGAACTGATCCACGTATGGTGCACTTTTGATGCATCCTCGCTTAGAGGCGGTCAAGAAGATGACCTGACACTCGCGGATTCTCAAAAAGATTCCGGTTTTGCCGCTACAGTAGTACATGTGATATGTGCACGATCCCACTTGTTCGCCTTTGATGTTGCGTTGACAACAATAAGATTGGGAACAGAGGAGGTCTCCACAGACCAGACACATCGTTACCACCGCTCCACACATTCCATCGGTCTTTACACTAGGGCAACGGTATTGGGCGGCCATGTTGACGAGATCTGTGTAGTCGTGAGGGAGTTCGACCAATGTTCTTGGCTTCAGAGGACGGTCGACTTTGGTCAGGGCTTGAGGAAGGCGGGTGTAGGAGGACCAGCTAGAATAGATTAAGTTTATTGTAACATATACGTTTATAGTTGCTCTACGAAGAAGCGAAGAACATCAATTACACGTCTATATTAAGGATATACTGCAAATCAAGTCTTTTAATTTGGAAAGCTACTTACAGTTTAAACAATCGTTCCACGTGCTCTCCCTTCAAGATCTGAAGCAAGCCCACAGGCATATCTAGGTATCTACATAAAGCCTCGAACTCATCCATCGATGCGTATTTCAGCACATCTGGAGGCGGAACCAACGTCAATGCATTGTAGAACATTGCAATCGGCTTCAAGAATTCCACCGTGCATCGCTTCACGTTCTCCCTCAGCCGATCCAATTCGATTTTTTCTGATTTCTCTGGTTTGACTAACTCCACCAACTTCTTCAAGCACTCCTCAACTTCTTCATTCGACTTCTGATGCTCTTGGTTCAACTCCATTGAGTCTGCTGTCGCTTGATCTTGTAGCTGGATTCTGCTCACATCGTCACTGATCGAGCGGCTAGAGTTGTGGATTCCAGATTGGTCGTTGTCGACAAAGCAAACAATCGCCTGGTAGATATGGCCGAGTAGGCAGAGTTGTACGCAATGGTACTCGTCTACACTGCCGTCCGGTACCCGTGGTGGTCCTTCTTCGACTTTGCCAATGTTGTGAAGGAACTGTTTGCCTCCTTTCACGACAGACCAGCCACTCAGCATGGCCAATTCGATGGCCATACTGATCATGTCGACGTTGATGATGTTGATGTCTACGAACGGATTCTGGATAGACTCGGTGGATGATTGGTACGGTGGAGTCGAGGATTCTGGTTCGAACAACGACTGACTGGTCGATGGTCCTGGCGAAGCTGGCGCGGTTGAAGACTGGGATTCTGGTTGTTCGGAGCGCTGCTTCTGGTGGTCAGGTTGATGCCAACGGAGAGGGTTGGCTCGAATCTGCAACTACAACATACACAGTGTTTTACTGATTATGTTATCTGACTTACAGAATGCCAAAGCGATTGAAAAAAATACAATAAATAGAAGTCACCAACAGTAAAAAAAGAAAAATTATACGAGACTAAAAGAATAACCAATATAAATCACACTTACAAAGCTATTCAAATGTTTTCGGATCTCCACAATGTTATTCAAGGTCTTGGCCGTGTACAACTGAGATGGTACCGGTCTACTGGCACTCAGAGGAATCAAGAACGGTGTCAGAAGACGACTCATCAGAAGTCTCAGAGCGATGGGTTTTGCGGTGAATGCCGAAACGGCACAAAGACGGACCATTCCGTTGATGGAATCGAGTTGTCGAGTGTTCAGTGCCCCAAACAAGGCCTTCTTTTCGGCTTGAAGAATGGCACAGATCGCTCTCAAGACGTAGCCCATGGTGGTGTAGATGGTGATCAAGTCGACGATGCCGTCGGCGTCTTGTGGGGTTGGTGGCATACCCACTGGAAGCTTTGTGTGGCGGTCTCGAAGGGACGAGAAGAACGGTGATAATGTTCCCCAGGCAGAGTAGTTGGTTTGCCTAAAGAAATGTGAACATATTAATAATGACATCAAATCTACCTACTGATTTACAAAAAAAATTGTAAATATTTCTACAATAACATCTTCAACAATACAAGGGAGCTTCAATATGAACTTACATTTTCTTTGCATCCATTTTGCCCAAGAACCCTTTGATCGTATCCAAAGTTTCGTGCAAGAACGTTGTCAACGTGTCGGTCGACCTCAACGTGCTGTTACTCAACGTATCCGTGGTCGATGTTGATGTAGACAGATTCCTCGACGAAACACTCGTATTCTCGGTGGATGAAGATAATGAAGTGCTCAGGGAACTGATGGCAAAAGGTACACACGAAGTGCTGTTGTTACCTTCCTTCGCCTGATCTTTGCGGATGTCAGCCAGTGATCGTTCCGAATGGGAACGTTTTCTTGAATGTGATTTGACTGGGTTGTCTCCATTACTGGCTGAGTAGACTTGTTGAGTACAGAGTTCTCGCATTCGCTGGATCCAGTCTGGGAATTCTTCGTGAGGATTCTTTCGATTTTCCGAGAATCTAAAACGATACCCAAGATAATATTGTCTGGATAAATATTCATATTTTTAAAGGCACTGCTTCATTTTATAAACATTATGTATTTCCACTTTTTACATTTTGTGACCTTATTTTTCCCATTTTTCTTCATAAAACACAAAAAAAATTAAACTCAACTCATAAAAGCCTTCTAAAACTTACGGCACAACACCCTTCAGCTGTTCCAACGTTGGCAAAAGTGGCATGGCACAATTACACAGTCGTTTACATAAAGGGCAATTGTATTCGTTTCGTTCTGTATCCAGAATCCGAGGCGACATTGCTTGAGTTCGGTTTCTTTGGCGATCGTTGGCTTTCATCACACTCATTAAGGACTTGTAGCACGAGAAATGCATCGTATGTGCACAGGTGGAGATGTGGTTTCCGTAGTACAGGTCGGACGGAGCATAATGAAGGTAGTCTTCGGTTCGATTGATGTCGTCCTGAAAAATTTATTTTTTCGGAAAACAGTATCTATGGGCGAGGAAACTCCCAGAATTTTTTTTTGGGAGAACAGACCTGTCTAAAACAATATAACCAAAATTCATGACCATTAGCAAGTTCTTACCTCAACTTTAGTTTGAGCGAACAACCTAGTACTCTCGATGTAAGCCGCACATACTACACCAGTATCAAACGACAGAATCTCCTCTTCTTGACACAGGATACAAGTAATTCTACGCTGTGCCTTTTGTTGAGCATGAAGTCGGTTTGGACCTAGACATACTGGGAATCCGGCGTCTGGAGGTAGAATCCCGGTTTCTGGTTCATCATCGTAGTCCAGGCTTCTTTGACCGTCAACTTCCATTGGCTCTTCTTGGCTTTGTGACGAAGTGGTGGGTTGGTCTTGTCCACCTCTTTTCTTGTTTGGTTCTTCTTCGAAGAAATCTTGATGTTGGGTTCGGAAGTTTTGTTGGAGCTTCTTCATTCGTTCCAATGCCTAAAACAATAACTTAAAATTTTACAAACATCCAACAATAATTAACTAAAAACTATTAGTATCTTTATAGTATATTAACATATACATAAAAATATCCGATTACCACATAGATACGACATCTACAAGAACATCAACCTACCATTTCCCTTTTCTGCTTAGCAATCCTCGCCCTTTTCACAGCCTTATTTTCTGAATCGTCGCTCTGTTCGTCCAACTTCTCCTGATTCTTGGGATCGTCTTGTTCTCCTTTCCATACCTTCAACGCTTCTTCGTACTTGGTCTTCGTCCACCACCACAAATCTCCGTAGCCGTTCTTTTCGGCACGTTGTTGACATTTCTTTAAATTTTCCAGCAGGTTTTGCGCTTCGGCGTTCTCGATGAATGCAAATCGTTCTGGTACTGTTCTTTGTTCATTTTGAGCTGATTTTCGGTCGGCTTCGTTCAGGAGTTGCTCGTTTATCGCTGCTCCACAAAGGAAGAGGGCACGGTGGATTAGGCCATCGCTGGAGAAGCGAGATTGCTTGGCGTAGCGTTCGAATGTGACCCGTAAGAGTTGGCTGAGTAATCTGAAAGAGAAAACAGTTTAAATTATAGTAAAATATTCCTGAATCAAGAAAGGTAATAATATTTTTATATTAATATATATTACAGTGAAAACTTCCTTTTTTAGGAAAAAACCTTCTTTTTAACCAAACACTCACTTGCACTCTAACAACTTGATGATAGGTTGATAAAACGGTTCGAAACTGGGGCACAATGGAGGTGGACAGGCCTTGATCTCTCGACTCTCCGAAGATCGATCCTTCTTCTGTTGTTGTTCAGCTTGACTGATGTTGACACGAGAATAGTGCCAGAAGAAAGCGTTGTATTGAGTACGTAAGCTTGGCTTCAGAGCAAAAACACCAGTCGATTGGCCTGGTCTTCTGAAGTCGCCGACTTCTCTCACAATCTCATCCAATGACAACTTGACATAGCTCTCGTTACCTTGGAGGAAACGCTCAATATGACTGAATGGGCATGGTCCCATTGACAATAAGTGGATGATTTCTCGTTTTAGAGTTTCTTCGACATTGACCTAAAGAATTTTTGGTTATATATAGGTAGTTGAATTATGTATCGTTCTTAATTATGATTTTTGTAGTAAACTTATAATAATATGATATCACAATTATCCAAACTGCGCTTTTTAATAACCCTTGAACGTATTTTACCTTTCCAACTCCCTTCTGATACCGTTCCATGACAACATATATCAAGATTTGGAAGAACTCCTCGGCCAACGTTACAGTAATCTTCGATAAGTCGTCGAAAGATGCTGCTGGAGTTGAGGGTGTGTTCTCGAGTGACTGACTCAAACCCATATCTTCGAATCCAAACGTAGCAAACCGGACCAACGAAAATCTGTCCAACATTCGAATCAAGAACTTGTTTGGGTCTGTTACGGCCGCCATTGCCTAAAGCAACACAATTTTTAATCGGAAAATGTAATCTTATCTACAATTCTAACTAAATAATTTTAAATTTTAAAGCTTGCTTAGATAAAAACTTATTTGAAGCATAAGAACGTCACGGTCAAACATTTCACATCGATAAATCTGTTGCATATACGAGTGAATTTGATTGGCCAATGAAAATCCATTCCGTCGCCATAGTTGGGCATTTACTTGGGCTCGCAATACGATACACCTTAAATATTTTGACCGTTAAAACAATATAAACCGAACACAAAGCTATATACCATCAGGTATACAAAAAACCCAAAATAACGACAAAACTTCGATAAAAACATTGATACCTTAAAGGCATTTCCATCAAAATCGTCCTGAACCCCTTCAACGATCTTTTTGAAGGTTTGTCATGTGGTTTCCACTTTGTTGGACTGACATTGTCAGTAACCTTCGGAGTATTAAAGTCCGGATGTGATGGATCGTCATCACACACAACATTCTTTATGATCTCCGGAGGTGCTGTAAATAGTGCTGCACAATACCTCCACAGTGGTTGCCAGATAGAGATGGGCTCTTTTGAGACGTCAAACTCGATACTCATGGCTTCTAGATCATTCACCTTGACCAAACGACGTTTCTCTTGAAATTCGGTCATCTTCTCGGCTTGATGAAGGATTTCTTGGATACAGCGAGTCAGAAGGTTGATATGGACTTCTTCGTTCACTACACTCCACCTGATGATATCGTGAAGCGCTTCTTGGATTCTGTACCATGAAGAGAAGGCGGTTTCCCACTCAGCATCAGTAGCTTGGTGCTCACTGTACTGTCTCTTGACTTCATCCATGTGTTGGAAGTTCCTGATCAATCGCATAAATTCTGTAGCGCCACGAAGGAAGGCTTCACTCATATCTTCATCCCATTCCTCCGGCTTCGGGACTGATGACAGAAGGTAACTAACGTCAGACATTGCAATTAAAGCACGTTCAAGAACGGTGGGCGTGGAGTTGTTGGTAAAGTCGAGGACTGGGAGACCACGATGAGAGGTTTTGACATATTGTTTTAGGAAGTTGGACTGGTATTCGAGGATTATGCTTAAAGCGTTGTCTTCTTTGATCAAATGACGAGCAATCGTAGGAATGGTAAACACCTGGACCGTCATCGCAACTATACTGAATTTGTACTCGTGGTCATCATCAACATAGTCGTTGTAGATGTCCGAAAAGTGCTGAAACTTCAAAATTTGAAAACTTTTCATCGATAAATAATATAGAAAACCGGTAATATATAAAACATACTTCAAATAATGGTTTTATACAAAAAATATTGTGTATCATGCACTACTCAACGTACCTGAATGAACAATCGGCCAAAATTCTTTTTGTGTTTGAAATCCATCAACAGAGAAGTCATGAAGATCTGATGAATCGATATTCGAGCTTGTTTCCACAACTTTCTATCCATCAACATGAACCGAACACACGGTGACTTGTGGCTACATGATGGAGATATCAAATTCGTGTCAAAATCGATGGTTGGAATCAGTTTTTCGCGACAAAAATCAGCTGAATTGCGACAATCTTTCGAACATTCATGTAGGAGAACATTACCAATGATTGTGCCAATTGGAGCTAAAATCTTGGTTTTAATTTATATTTTATATAACTTTTCAACATTTTGGTTATAAAATAAACAGATCTATCCAACATAATATATCAGTCAGAATAAACAAAAACCTACTACAACATTATTTGATAGCGAACATATGCATATACATATTTGTACTTTACGACAACTTACCAAAGCACTTGACTTGAGAAGTGAGCCATTGAAGTAGATAAACAGCAAATGACTGACATGCTACGACTGAGCTCCTCATTACCTTTACCAATAAAGGACCCGACTTCTGAGTACGTCTACTGGAGTCTTTTTGTGTTCGACGACGAATACTGTCTTGGACCATGGTACAACTTTCTATTGACCCCACGGAAACAATAGTTCGACCTTCACGATCTACAATGGCAGCCAGTTTCTTGGCTTGATCTTCATCACAGTTTATCGACATTGTCAGGGCCCGTATTACCTAAATTAGCAAATTTAATCAGACTAACGATAAATAAAAAGTTTAAAAAATCTTTTTCATAAAAATTATAAAAGTTAAGATAACACTTCATTAACCTTTGCAAAATCATACCTAAAACCAACATAATAAAAGTTAAAACTTACACTGTCGTAAGTGTGTGTTTCATCATTGAACAATATCGTTTGATGCACATCATTGCCAATCTCCCGAAGACTAAAAATGAAAATAAGATTAAAAAATAGCCTTACTCAATAACAGTAGGCAAAAACAAATCATTGTTATCAACATCAGCCATTAAAACTTCTACAATGAACTTGAGACAGATCAGAACAAGGGAATGAAGTCTTGTGTGTAAATCCTTTGGAAGTTGTCTGAAATAACTTATTTTACCATAAAACTTGTGAACTTGATAAAAAGCTTACAAAACGTTTTTAAAAATCTAAAAAACAAAATTTTAAAAATTAATATTGGATATTAATCTACAAAAAAACATTATAATAACCATACTTGTCCAAGTTATCTTTTTCCTCTTGTGACGGTAAATGCAGTTTACAGACTGGGTCATTCAAAAACGCTTCTGGATCACCACAATCACAGTAGCCATTCCCGCTAGTCGGATGCATCTTGTACTTGTGATTCACATGTGCCGAGTTCTTGAAGCAATCGTAACACAACACACAAGTCGGATCATTCGCGCATTCTCTAAAAATTAAAATTTTAGGTATTAACCTTAATTTCAGACTATTAACTCCACCATTACGCTTTAATAAGGATATCAAACCAGATTTTAAATAGTCCTAGCTAGCTAAATAAGCTGTTTTAGATTAACATAATCAAGAGTTTTTAAGATTAAATCTGTGTAAAATACTTCTTATAACATTGGAAATTACGTACTTGCATGAATATGTCAATTCCCCGTATTTGAACATTCGGCCGCAGACTTGGCCTCTTGAAATAAGTGAATTCGTAGGCTTGAAGCCTGTGATCTCAGCCAGATGACCCAAAGTCACTTCTCCATTCACTTTTTTACATTTTGTATCTCCAGTTAAAGCCAATGCCAATGGATATATCAACAGCTCGTCTAAAGATACAACTTACTATTGCTAAATAAAAAATTTTTTCATTTTTAACATCTAAAACTATTATTGCACTTTATGCCATTTGAACAAAGCTTTCCTTTCAGAAAGTAATTGCTTAACAGCATGTTAATATGAAGCAAATTTTCGTATATTCTTCTTCTGTTCGTACCTAAAAACATAAAAATATAAAAAAAACTTACTGATCTTCTTTTCATCGTCAAGTCGTTCCCAAGGCTCTTTCGAATGAACCTTAAAACAATCTAGAACGTTTTTGGACCAAGTAGAGTACAACAACTGAGACACCCGACTCCATTCCTCAGCTTTTACAGCTTGATGTAACTCATCAGCTGCCATTATCGTCGCCCTCCGGCGACGTTTCAGCTGATTTGAAGGTGTGCGAGACAATTTGAAGTTTGAGGACACTGATCTTATAAAACTATGCTGGCCACTTAACACTAACAAACTTGCAACCTTTTCTTCCTGGAAAAAAGACAAATATTATACATACAAAGGTTTTTAAAAGGACTCAAATAGGAAAAGACTGACCGAAATATGTTTTAGAATATTAAAATAGCACTTATAAAAATAGCACAACTTATAACAATGCCTAAAACAAAGCTTTCCTTAACAAAACACAATGTTAACCTTGTTTTAGACCTTCTTTAAACCTGAAACTTTTAAAGTTTATGTTATTACAACCCAAAAAACCAAAACTGCCCGCATTTCAACGAAACTCCATTAAAACACGAAACTACATCATATTAGTGCTTATTGATTCGACGTTCATTTTTTCTTAACAATGTTTTTCGAGAAAAAAGACGAAGAACAAGAAAAATTGAAAAGAATCCAATAAAAACACAAAAACGTCTGTTCTATATCTTTAATAACATCAGTGTTACTTGAGCACTAAAATTTTAATAAGTGTAAATAATTTTACAAAATCTGCCACACTTTTTTTCTTTTTTCAACACTTTCAATCCCAACGAACCCTTCGCACCGCGGAGCGCGGTCTGCGTTGCCATTTTATGCGACAAAAGGTGTACTTTTTCGAAACCGAAATTCGTTAATATTGTTGTAAAACTTGAAAACAGTATTATTTTACTCAATCAAAAATATTTTTTAGTTTTTTTAAGTTAAACAAAACTAAAATTTAAACAATAATTTTGAGCAAAGTTTAAAAGTTTATAATAATGTATGTATCAACAAAAACTGCAAACAAATGAGACAGACTGAGAAACTGTTTTGTTTAAAGCTTAATATTAAACTGTTTTCAAATATATTTCACTGTTTTATAGTTTAATATCATTTAAAACTTAAGGCTTATTAACATTTTCCGGTATACCCCTATACGCCTTACATTACCATCTTTAAACAGTTCCTATGTAAATCCAGCACTATCAACATCTAATTAAAAAACTTTATAGTAGCCCCAATAACTCTCCAATCGTATTATCATCGTTTTTGAGTTGAAAGATTTACGAAATCAGAGTTTGTCACAACTTTTAATTATCCTCTCCTATAGCCCCACGTTTCGAATCATTCGCAAATCGTGTCCTCTCGGTTGAAGCCTCGAGGCCAAACACTTTGCAAAAAACAAGTCCGGTTCTCAGCTGATTTTCACAAACTCTTCGGGGAGAAAAGTTCGATGCCTCGAGGCTTTTGAGTGGAAAAAGAACTCTTTTTCGTACTTTTTTGGTGTTCGAAGAGTCAAAACAGGGGGGATAGTGGTGAATTTTGCGTTAATTAAGTGTGTTTTCTTTACCTACATTCTTGTAAAGTGTTGTAAAAGGTTTTTGTTTTAAAAGTCATTGGAAAAAGTGGAATAAAAAAGGAGAAATGTTGTTTTAGCTAGTAATTTCAAAGCTATTTTTAAAATAAAAATTAAAAGACGATTTCTGAGACCGTGAAGCAAGGTGTGCACTAGAAATTTACCCCCCGTTTTTATTTGCTAAATCTATGAGATAGACGGTTTTAAGGTATGTGGTAAAGTGATTTCGGACAAAATGCCGTTTTGGCACTTTTATGCCATTTTTTGTTAACATACTGTTAAAATATACCAAAAAATCAATAGTCAGCCAAATGTTCTGAAAATTTGTACACTTACGTTTTTGACCATGCCAAAAAATATTGTAATTGAAAATTTTTTTCTATCGGTACCGTAACCTACCGTAATCAAAATTTCACTATGGCTTTGCTAATGCACTGATAAGTCTAAAAATTTGCATGCTTACGTGTTTTACCATGCTGAACAACTTTGTAATATAATTTTCTCCCTGATGACCGGTCGATTATAAAAGTGCAATTTTCTAAAAATTTAACACGGTTGTCCTTAGTCAATTTTAGCATATTTAAAATCTAAATAAAAAGTAGATATCGATAGGCTTATAAGCTCATCTTTAAAACTGCCAATTTTGAGGATAATCGACAAGCCGGGTTACGGTAGGTTATGGTACTTTTAAAAAACGATTTTTTATTACGAAGTTGTTTAGCATGGTCAAAAACATAACCATGCACAGTTTCAAAGCGTTCGATGCATTATTGGAGTTTTAAAAAAAAATTTATTGTTTGCACGGTCTGCTACCGTAATTTTTCAGTCGACCAAAAACTCCCAATACCCATCGGACTAGAAACGGGGGTATAGACTATGCTGCTCCAAATTTCATGGAGATTTTAAATATACAAAAATTGCCTATGAGGATCCGTGTTAACTTTTTAGATATTTGCACTTTTATAATAAACCGGTCGGATTACGGTAGGTTACGGTACCGATAGAAAGAAATTTTCAATTACAATATTTTTTGGCATAGTCAAAAACGTAAGTGTACAAATTTTCAGAACATTTGGCGGACTATTCATTTTTTGGTATTTTTTAACAGTATGTTAACAAAAAATGGCATAAAAGTGCCAAAACGGCATTTTGTCCGAAATCACTTTACCACATACCTTAAAACCGTCTATCTCATAGATTTAGCAAATAAAAACAGGGGGTAAATTTCTAGTGCACATGCCTGTTACAGATGCTTCATGGTCTCAGAAAGTCTCTTTTAACTTCTTTGTTTTTATTCCAAGAATGGTAACATGACGCTATGGTAATACCATATCACACGATCTTAGCATTAAGATAAACCTTGTTACAGAGCTTTAAACAGTCATATTTTCAAGCTTTAGCCAAAATAATTTCAAAAAATCCAATATAAACCCTAAAATCCCATTAAAACGTCTGTTCTACACATTTTTTGCCCGACATAAATTAGCAATTACTTTACTAAGGTAGCACATCATTTATTTATCCGTATCTCTCTACAATACACTGTTATGGCATACAACTATAAAGAGATGTCAGACGCGATATAATCTTATACTTGAGTTTAGATATGAGGCAAGAGACGAAATAATTTGTGGCAAAAAGGTTTATGCAAATTAAGGTTAGGAAAACAAAATATTGTCGTGAGACCCGTTACTCTATTGTTACCAAAAAAGAATGTATTCATTGTCTACAGTAATAGGATGTAAGATGATTATATATATTTTATGCTACTGTAACTACTGATAAGGCAGCTAAAACACAAATTTATTGGAATAGATGTTATGAAAATGCAAAATTAAAAAAATGAAAAAAGGCTGTTTTTAAAAATTTGCCAATTAAAAAACACAGTGACCAAAGCTACAGTAATATTTAAAATACTGTAACCCACTGTTACAGTAAGAGCAACCCAGAATTAGAAAAGTGTAAAACTGAGAACACAGCACCATACAAATCCGTGGATGATACTAGAAGTAGCACCACATAGTACTAAAAGAAGCACCATATAGTACCAAAAGTAGTGCCAGTCAAAAAAGTATCTTATAGCACCAAAGATAGTACTAACAGTCCCATATAGTAGGAAAGAGGCACCCTTAGTAGCAGCAGATGCATCGGATCAAGTTGACAAAGATCGACAAGATGATCAGTACCACCATGATGGCAATCAATAGCACGGCCCAATCTTGGAGTCGGAAGCAGCAAGCAGAGTTCATCTCACCACAACACTTGAAGTAGTACAACGGGTTGGACTCGGGACATTGGCCTCCAACAACGGGTAAGGGACATCCGAGTGGAGATTCTCTGAAAACATCAGTTATTATTTCGTATATTACTCATTATACTATAACAAAAGCGAATATTGATATATGGTACAAAAAATATTATTCATTTTTTAGTGTAATTAGAGAATTTTTTAACAAAATCAAACCAAAGCTACATTTTTAATACACATTAGATACCCAAAAACACAATAAAGGCCCAAATATAGTCATAAGCAACCCGTATATATTACAAAGAACTTACTGCAACTTGGTAACATCCATCTTCTTGATCTCTTCGATTAAATCGGCAGCTTGCACGGTTTGAACGTAAAGAACGGCGAACACCGTAAACAATGTCAAGAACTTGAACATCTTGGATTTGTGGCGAAAGAACGTGCTCTGAAATTATTTTAGGTAACGCTTGTCCATCAACAAGGTAATGCAAAAGCAGCCACGGATATCATAGTAAACACGTATATTATTAAAAAAATATAAGCCATAAAATGTAAATTTGTGCCATAACCAAAAAAACTATAAATCAAAATATAAAGATTACGCTTAACTACGTCAATATCAATATAACACCATTATCTACCTCAACATAACATTATCCAGACCTTCAAAACAATAAAAACAGTAACTAATTTACCAGTAAAACTTTTTCCATTTAGAAAAGTGAGTAAGAGGTAAGGAAAACACCTTTAATTATGTTAACCATGAGACTCATGACTCATTTTTTTCAAATCTCTCCCTCAACTTCGACCCAAACCGGAAAATGGGTAGACGTCGGAGAAATCAATTTGTCAAAGGCGGATCTGCTCGCATAAAAGGGATCGTGGTTCGCATAAAAGGGATCAGATTGTGTTTGAAACAAGCTGATCATAAGCATGAACCTGGTTTTCTCACCAAAGGTCCCAGATTTTTGAGTTTTAAACTTGAAAAACTGTTGGAAATTAAAACTATAGATATAGTAAATGATTAAAAGTTTGTCTAAAATATCTAATGAAGATCTAGCTGACTCACGATAACCATAAAATCATAAAACAACCATGATTTTTGCCAGAAATTGCCTCAAAAGCAAAGAAAAACCTCGCGCACTCCACAAAACCAATTGTGACACTTCGTCGTTTTTGCCTAATAAATTATAATTTGAATTGTAGTTAAACTAAAAAGCAAAAACCCTTCTTTATGTGCAAAGGAAAGTTAAACAAGCCCGTATTAGACAAGTTTTATTCAAGTTGTGATTAGTTTCCTGCTGTGTAAGCATGATAAATCATATTACAGAAGAAAGGAGAACATAAAACTGGGTGTGCGCGGAAGACGATTGATGGAATCTTCAGTTTTGTTTGTTTTTGCTTTAAATTTCATTGTAAAGTGGTAACGAGTAGCGTTTTAATTGCACTGTAAAGAATTTTCGACAACAATCAAGATTAAAGTTTGAAAAAAATGGGGATGGAGATGTTATTTTTGATTTTTGGTAAGAAAAAACGATTTAAAAAGTAAGACAATAGCTAGTCAATGATAATACAAGCAACAATTGGACGTTATATATAAAATTTTTAGTAAAAATACCACTTTAAGACACATTTTTTAGGCATCTTCCCTCTTAAAATGGCTTCAAAACGCTCTGTAAGCCTATGTTCCGCCAAAAATTCGCCCATTCATCGACCCATAAAGTGAAAAGTTTGATGAAACAGGTAGTTAAAAGCTAATTAACCCCGCATTAACCAATGGAATTCGAGAAAAAAACGATTTTAACTGCAAAAAACGGCATTAAATCGCCAAACGCCTAGATTTCGAAGAGAAAACTGGGTAGGAGAAGATGGGGCTGAAAACGCGCAAAAAACGACGCCGAATCGAAAAACAGGTAATTGTATTATATCATTCTAATGTTTACACTAATCTAATCATATCATCGCGGATCTGTGGCTGAGTCTACAGTATTTATTTTGAAACGACGTGTTGTAGTGGAACATTGTGACATATAATAACATTATAAATCACAAAATATATTTAAAAAACGATTTTTATATATTCTTAAAATACATTCTTCGCTACACATTTCGTCTCGTGAAAACCGAGACAATGAATCTCATGTTCTTTTAGTAAACCTAGAACTTTTCCTTCAAAATCCTTACCAAAAGCTCAATAACAACTTCGATCAACCTATAAAATCATAGAATAAGATCACAAGTTTATAAGTAAAGAACGTCGCAGTAATATAAAGACTCGTTTCTGAGTATTTAGTCTAAAAAACGTTCGAACCTTTTTAGATCAAGAAAAAAAAAGTTTGAAAAGTGCGTTTGATGGACGAACGCATCGTATGTTCCGCGCAATAACACAGACATACGAGTCGCTCTTTCATTGTTACTAGTCCAAAATATGGATCGCGCAACCTTGGCGTTTTGGTAAAGCATTACTTTTAGAGCATTTGAATAAGCAAGTTTGGTTTTGCAAAGGTTTTGTAGGTCAAAAAGTTTGTGGAATAGGTAGTAAGCAAAAGTACATGGTGAAACGTCTTCCTTTGTTTAAAAAAAAAGATAGGTCAACAAGTTTATAGAAAATTTCATTGAGAAAAAATAAGTAGTAATCAATCAAAAAATAACTAGAATCAGCGTCCTATTTCTCCCTTTACTTTCTACTTTCTATCTTTGTTTTTTACCTTACCGCGGTATTAAAAAATAAAATTTTTATAAAGACCTCTGTAGTTAATCCCCTAAAATCTCATAATTTCATGCGACTCTATGAAGCCCACCATAAATAGAGACTACAACTGAGGGTATGGGAAAATGAGGATGAGTGCGGTGGGAGAAAAGGCGGTCGAATTAAGGGCATGAACCTTAAAAGGTTAATGGCAAAGTTCATTCTTTAAAGTTTATAAACCTATTCTGAGGTTTATTATGTTTTTAAAAATTAGTAGCCGGAGGTGAAAAGCGGTCAATAGCTTTGACAGTAGTGCTACAAGAGCTTAAAGAATTCTTGATAAGGTATTTCTTATAATTTTTAGTTAAAAACCTTAATTTTTTTAAACAACAAAAAAACCATGCTAAAGACCTCATTTGTACAAAAAACAGCGACGCTGGCGAGTTTTTGTCAAAAGACTCAATAAACTTTCATCTTGCCCGGTAAAACGGCGCAAAGTCAATACCCGATGACCTTCTACGAATCAAGTGTCCTTTGTTGCGCGACGTAGAATACTTTTATCATGAGCTAAACGAAGCCAATTAGGTTAGCAACTAGTTGGGTACAAGGTAACGGTCTGATGCTTGTTAATTTGGAGGTATAGCCTTGTTATTTATGGCTAGATTAGGTTAGAAGAATAATTTTTATAAGAAATATTGAATTTGAAATTTAAGACCGTGAAAAGTTTTAGAATTTAAAAAAAAATAAAAAACTCAAAGAAAAAATTGAAAATTGCGCTTTTTATTTAACAAAAATCTCGTTGTTGAGCTAGCTAATACTTTAAAATGCATCAATATGGCTTCAGAGTCAAAGATAAACTAAATCGCTTACTATTACTATATTTCCCTTACCACCTCATATCCTTATCCCTACCAGTCTAAAACAAAAAGCCATCCATACCTACCGTACCGTACCCTTATTTCTACCCCTACCCCAAAACATAACCTTCAATCTTCGAGATCGAATATTGAAATTGATAGCCCAGTAGGACTTAATAAAAAAACGCCCGAGCCCCAAAAGTCCTTAAATAGCCGAAGGCATCGGTTTTCCTGCCATTCTGGCGCAACATGTCCTCCTCCTCGTCTTCATTTTCTGACAATGAAACTCCAATTTTTTACGTTTCCATTTGTCATGCAATGCGCAAAGGGAACGTTGTCTCAAATTTAAAACTATATGACAGCTTGGCATAGTGCAGAAGCTATAATATATGTGGGGTTGTTATAATGGTAAAGTAACGTCGGAGCAGAGTTTTTGAAAAAGACATAATAAAAATGCTTTGGGACTAAAAATGATTACTAAAAAGCCATTTTTGGTGATTTAGTGTTAAATTATATCTATAAAAGTGTTTACATGACATAATTTTTAATACGAACCCTTAAAAACATTGAACAAGAATTCTCATTTTAAAACAAAAACTATACTAGAACACCGGCTTCCAGTTTCGACCAATCTATTGTAAACTAAAAGGCATAAAGAGGCCTGAATATGAATAACCACATACTATTACAAATCGCATTAATCATTCCGAAAAGTTTAAATTTTTTTTTAAATTTGCGGCCATAAATTTCAAAAAAATTAAATTGCAAAAAATTGAAAAAGTTTAAAAAGTTTATGGCCTATCAAAGAGATATTATATTTGACATGGAACATAGTATTCGAATCATAAAAACAAATGTTCCTTTTGTTTTTAGGAAAGGGGAGGAGTGAGTTCATTTGCGAGAAAGTAAGACGCATAGAGAGGCGGTAGGAGAAAGAGAGAGTAGGAAGAAATAAGAGAGTAAAAGAAAGAGAGAGAAAGAAGGAGAAATATAATAGAGAGTTAGAGAAAGAAGGAGGAAATGAGATTAACAAATGTTTATATGCAAATGCACTTAATGCAACTCGCATTTCTTTGAAGACGTAGATTGATCGCGATTAACACAACGGCATTTTAGTGGCGACTCTTTGTTTTATAAGCAGTGGGACGGTTATTTATGATGAGCTATGATCAATTGCAATATAATATATGAATTTTTAACAAAATTTCAAAACTTCATTTTAAAATGGCAGTAAAACATCAAGAAATTTAAAAACTTGGTTTAAATCTAAAAAAATTTTTAATTCGATTTTTTTTTCGCTCAAAGAAGCCTGGACCACTATTCCAAAAACCCGCCAAATTCAAACGCTTTTCAAAATTAAAAAATTAAAAATGCAAAATTGTATTAGAAGCCTATACCCCAATATATCCCGCCAGTCCAGTTCGAAACGAATGCAAAAACAGAATATTATTGAGAAGTAAAGGTCGTAAGGAAAGGTCGTCTCCATAGGTAACAATAACACTTTTTAACGTGGTAAAAACTTGAAAAGCCATAAAAACTCTCACAGAACATAACAAGTAGTGACATTCCTTAACTACTACTGCCTTGACTCTTTTCACTACCGTACTTTGTTTCTTTAACGAGTTTAAAAGGTTAAAGCTTTCTGTTTAGCTATTCAAATATCAAGGTTTATCTGATACAACATAAATTTTAAGGTAAATTTACATTACTCTTACTAAAAACTAGACTAAAAATAAAACTTTTTAAGCCTAAATAATTAAAGATTACATCGGCAAGCATTATACGTTAAAAAGTAACTCTTGTGTAAGTAAAAAGTTCACATAACAATCGATTAAAGAAACAATTAATGGCAATTTTCTCGGGCCTTTGAACGCACTCGAAATTCAGCAAACGCATAATTAATGACCTCAAGCTTCCTTTGACACAAGTAATTTATATTTTTTCTGTGAGGGCTTCTGATCAACCTCAACTTTTTATACCGAAACAATCTCAACCAGGGGCTAAGATTTGGGTATCTCGTCGATTTCATTTTGGCGTTTTGCCGTTGTGACAAGAAAAAAAATTTTTTTTTGGCCTTTTTGGCTGGCCAAAAAAATTTTTAAAAAACAAAAACTATTTTTTGGCCAAATTTTTTGATATAATATTCAGTTATTTTTGAAAAAATTATTAAAAAATATTAGTTTTTTTAATTTTAAAGGTACATCTTTTAAACACATAAGAACATTGAGCGTACTGTAAATCGCTAGCCAAGGTCATTTAGCATAGTTTAAAAATAATTTTCCTGCTAACTTTTTACACTCTTTCATCCTATATGTGTCTCGTTCTAAAAGCCGAGGGATATTAGGTGCAACTTCCTCGTTGGTTCAGAAAAAATGTCAAAGTACCATAAGCGGTCCCCTTGTTAAGTTTCATTATAATATCATATCCTCCAAGGTATAAAAATTTAAAAACTAATACATTAAAAACAAAAACTTTAATTTAAAGTTTATTTAAAAACGTAAATACATTCTGCTTGAGAGTCAAGCTCGGACTACAACTTTAAAGGAATAAGAGAGTAATCTTGGAGATTTTTGAAGAATATATGGTAGAATAACATGTAAAAACGCATTTTACTCATGAAAAATTTCAAAACCAACTATAAATTTAAGACTATCACATACACGGACATACGTCAATGTCAGAATACAACTCGTAATATCGAAATTAACACAAACAACTGAATCGTGCTGCAATTACAACCTTGCACAATAAATAATGACCATAAAAAGATGAAGATAAACCGAAAATTGTACAGCAGTACTACTAGTTTGGCAAAAATTGTAAAAAGCATTAAAAAACTTGCAAAAATCTCAGGCCAAACTAGTACTCAATATCAAAAACTTCAAAACTCAATTTCAACAAGTCAATTGTCATCAAAATACCCTTAACAATCGTCATATTAAACTTGAAAATCAAAACTTTCGTACTGAAAATACCTTGAAAAACTGTAAATGCGTACCAGGTTATTCGAACACTTGATACGCGATACCACGGATTCCTTGTCGCTTCGTGTAGAAGACGTACGATCCCACCGCAATGCCCACTCCAAAGATGAAAGCGAACAAGCCCAAAATAAACATGGATCCTCCCGTGTATCCGTTATAGCTCGGTGGAGGGAAGGGGTGATCGTCGGCCGTCGATAACACTCCAAATCCGTTTACGGAAACAGTCTGAAACATTAATACAATATTTTCAAAACGCTCTACGTAAATTATATGTGTCGTTCTAAAACATTTATATCATTTTTAATTTTTAATAGTAGTTATAAGCTCACCTGAGTTTTATGATCGTCAGTAACAATATTCACATTAATTTGTTGAGTTTGAAGAGTACCATTTAACAAGTTTCTTACTTCAGTAACGTTCTTCTCAACCTGAAACCAATAAATGAACAATATCATCAACAATTCAATCCAATAATTAATTTTAAAATCAGCTAGCTCATAGTAAAACCATAAATACTTTCTGCTTTATAAACCTAAAGTATTGAATATACACTTGAATTTAAGCATAGATACACCAAAGATATCTCGAAACCTTTAAAATCAACCTTCCTATCCTACAACATCAATATCCCCCTCAACCAAAACTCACAATCAAATCGGTAGTGTTAGCCGGGTCCATAGGATTCTTTTCGCCCAACAAGAAGCCAGCCATCAGTTGAGTATTCAGTTGTTTCAGTAAGAATTGTGAGATCCTCAAGACAGAAATATTGGCTGTTTTTGAGATGGCTTCAGCCAACGCACTTTCCACGTTTTCGTAGCCAATCTTTTGCAAATCCGGCAATGACTTATTGACCAGCTTCAAGTAGAAAAAGTTGTCCGATTTGCCATCAGCAAGGCATGGGAATACAGTGTGTTTCGACCATGATGTGCCGATTAAAGTGTTGTTGCGGATTTGATTAAAGTAAATAATGCTTGTTTTGGTCTCATTCTTTTCGTTCTGATGATATTGTTTGATGGAATAAATCAAGTTTACTGAACCACCTTCCAACTTAAAGTCTTTGTTGTAGAACAAGTATTCCGCCGTAATGTTTTCCTTTGTGTCGTTATTGTATTTCTTGACCACATATTTGTCGTATGTCACTCCTTCTTGTATAACCTAAAATTTTAATTTTTATGATTAAATGTTTTTTATTTTTAAACTTATTAATTTAAATAATCATTTTATACACAACTATTAGGTTGTTCCAAAAATTCTGTGGCCTTTAACCCCAAAATATGTTTTAAAAGGAGGCGCACAATTATTTGAACAACCTAATACAAGGCCAAAACGTAAAAAATGACCTACATCTTCATCCTTATAAACATCTTTCTCGTCCTGATTAAAGAACACATCGTTCGGTTTCTTCAATCCAATTTTACCATCCTTCTCTTCGACGGATGCCCATTCCTTCTCAATAGCATTAACAGCTTTGCATGCTCTGCCATCCTTACTTAAAACATATTCAAAACCAGATTTAAAATCCAAAAAGATCTTCGCTTTCCCCAATGACTTGGAGGTTGTAGTATTCGAATTCTGAACATACGGAATGTCGCTGTCAGCGTTGAAATCTAAACCAAATGCCAAGATACGATTGTCTTCATCGTACATCAATTCAGCTGTGTTGATCAACTTGTTTTCTACATCAACATAAGTTAGATCAGCTTCGAATTTAGGGGGAAGACCAGCCGGTAGCTTGGCTGGGGTTGTGTTTTCGCAGAAAACGCCATCTGGAGTCTTCAGCATTGACTTTATTTCTGAATTGTCGATCTTCTTCAACACCAATATGGAGACGGTCAGGTCTTCTTTCACTTCTGGATTCACTGTGTCATTCACTACTGCAAGACAAAGTTTAAAAGTAAGCCGAGAATCAAAAATTAAACCCAAATAATATAGTCAAAATTTGATTTTAATATAAACTAACTCATCAAAACCTTACCAGAATAATTGTAGCTGATGAACTGAATATTCAAAGCTTGTGGCCATGAGTTTTCCACATCAAATGGTGGTTGAACAGTGTCTTCGCCAACAAAGTTCACTCTGATTTCGACTGCATCTCTCTTATCAGTACGATTCACACAGCCAAGCCATTTTACAGCAGGAAAGCCATCAACTTGAACCACTGCTGTGTCCTTCTGATTATTATACGGTGTTCCCAGAATACTTGAAACAATATCTTGAATATTGGTCAAGTTTTTGAAAACGTCAGCAAAGACTGCAGGGAAAGGGTAAATATCTTTGGCTACGTCCAAGTTTCCTCGAGAACACTTGGATTCTGAAAACAGTTGCTAGATACGTAACATAATATTATATATAATATAGGATGATAGGTTGAATAAACAGTCAATTAAATTTTAATTCCAAATAGAATTGTCGTAAAAACCTACTAGTAAATAATGTTGTAACATTATCCTTGATAATGTAATGTTGCACATCTTGGCCTTTCTGGGTCCTCTCAATATGCCTTACACCGTTAACAGCTCTTTCCGTAAATCGAATAGATGTGTTCGTATTTCGAGCCACAAATGTAACAACGGCCTGTAACGAAAACTTGAAAAGCCGTTTTTAAAAGATTCAGGACCTTCAATATGACTTAAACATCATTCATACTGAATGTACTGAAGAAACCATTAAACATAGACAAGTTCCCCTAAATCATAAAAACGAAGGTAAAATAATTACAGAATAATTGGCGGGAAGAGCCAAATTCTTGGGGAGATCTGTAGTCAACCATTGAGTTTTGTTGTTCAAGCATTCGATGTTAACAGCAGATATCAGCGGCAGAAGCGCCGCCAAGAGTAATATCCGCATCTGAAAACCAAATGTTAAAAAACTGAACGTAGAAAAATATTAAAGCTCGTATATAAATATGAGGACAGCTCAACATTGAAATCAATAGAGATTTCGTAAAACTCAAATAAACAAAGTTTAATATCATCCACAACATCAACTATTTTAAAGCCAATACACTTAGAAAATCCACTTTTGAATTAAAACTTTTAAAGTCAAACCCAAAATGTTAATCAACAGATTAGTGTATTAACACGTAAAACTCGATAAATTAATCGAAATGTAATAAAATAACCGAATTCTCTTGCGAGCGATTAGTCTATAACAATATCGACCCATTTTAAGTACACATTTCAAAAGAAACCAGGAAACAAATAGCTGAGTCAACACAAAGTTAACTTCTGAACGTTATTATCAGTGGGAAGATTGCTTCCAACGTAACATAGATAATAAACAATGCAAAAACAATGAATAATAATGTCCTCAGGGATCAATAATGAAACAGTTTGACTAAAAATGGTTGTAAAACATGTTATTATTTAAGTTACTGAAGATTTCGAAAATTTAATTTATTTTTATATAAACATTGTCATTGGACAAGAAATTGTTATGTGAAGTAATAGATAACATGCAAAGCAACAGTTAACTCAAAACAAATAGTTGTGTCAACTTTTGCTCACGTGTTTTTCTTTTTTGTTTTGGGCGCAAGCCGCGTAAAAAAATAAAAATATTTTTTCAAAAAAATTTGGAAAAATATTAAAGTGACGTTGATGTAAACAATAATATAAAGTAAATTATATATAGTAGGCTAATAGCTATTTTTTATTTTTTCTAAAATGGAATCAGTTTATTCGCGTATCGACAACGAATATTGTGAACAAACACAGTTGTTAGCATGGGAAGTTACGGCTGATTTGGAACGTGGAAAGTTTCTGCCTTTACTATATAACTGGACAACGAAAAAGTTTGGATGTTCAACGAATTTGGCTGTTTCTAGGTAAGGTGTCTGTTGATATTGATGGTTTTGAGTTTAGGAAGAGTAAAAACATTGCTGTGATAACGTCAGATGGAGAACTGAGCATTTTGTTCGTCAAGGATGGCAAACTGGTAGTCAAGAGTCAGGTTAGAGGTATGGTATTTTATTTATTTGAGCAGAAGAGATTGAAAAATAAATTAAAGATGTTAAATTTTAGTATTATTGGACCCATATCCAGAATTTCGACTTCTTGAGTTTAATACGGCCGAATCTCTCCTGTTTTCTACACGTTCTAATGCTGTTGTTGATGTGTTTGAGGCGAATGGAATGTTTTTGTATAAAATTTCATTAAATGAAGACAATTTGGCTGGATCGTCGTCTTCACAGATTGTAACACAAATACGAAGTCACAGCTTGGAGAACAATGCCCATTTCACTGATGATTTGTTTGCTTTGCAAATTGATGGCACACTAAATGGGTTCAGAGTTGGGTGAGTGTTATATCTTTTTTGGTTTTGTTTTTAGGTACCTAAATTTAAGTTCAGGATAGCTTCAGAGATGTACTTACTTTCAACTGTCAAGGAAAGTTTGTACATTTTTATAAAATATTTTTGGGTTTTTTTTCAGACACGATGGCTATCACAGAATGTTTAGTGTACCATTGGACGACCCTCCAGTTTGTAATTTTGTACATATACCAAAGTATCATCTTATCATAAGTTCTTCTGAATATCAACGACAGCTTCAAAGCGAGGAGGATATGGATTGTACAATGTTTGGTTTAAATGTGTACAGACTTCTACCAGACTTTCCTTACATTGATTGCTTGAAGAAAACTACTGTAAAGGTAAAATGGATTAGGTATTTACTATGATAAAACATTTTTTAATGTAAGAAAAACGGTTTTTATATTATTTACTGATATATAGGGATAGATACATAAACTATTTTGTCGCAGTCAATAATTTTAAATTTTAGAGAGGTTGGCGTGAAAAGATACCATTCTTGTCTCAAAAACGAACTGTGATAACATCGATGGAAATGTCTCCGGATGAGAAAACTTTGATAGCTATTTCAAGTGTTGGCGATGTTATATGGTTTGATTTACCTTCATTGAGAATAAGACGATTTGCAAGTGCAGAACAAAATGATGTTACGGCCAGGCCGATGGAAGTTCAATGGACGGATGAAAAGGTAAAATACGGAATTGATTACGAATCTTTTGAGACATTCTGTAAAAAAAGTAATTTATTAAAGTACACTTTAATTATAATATAACATGATTTTTAAAATTATAATTAACAAGTTTAAATTCCAGGAATTTGTGATTCTCCACTCCAACGGCCAAATGACTCGAGCCAAACCGGATGATTACTTTGATGGTACAACTGTAGACCCACCATTACATTGTGTAAACCAATGTAAACGAGTTCGACTCGTAGATGATCGAACAATCTACGCTTTAACCGAAGCCAGAACAGATGCAATACCAATTGCCAGAAAAGAGAACAATAAGAGGCGAGTTGGAGTAGAATTTACATTGTTTATACTGTTTTACATTACATGGATATTCAAGTTGATCAAGGCTATGTTTGCCTCATTCTTTGGCGGAAATCCAATCGAAGAATTGAGCGAAAAGACTTGTGTGGAACAGTCAGCACAATTGGCTTTGTATGCTACAAGGAACATCACTTTGACCGATTATATCGAAATTCAGGTATGGTTTTTTGATTTAATGATTTTTTTTTTTAAAATTTATATTTTTTTAAATATATTTTTTTACGTAGTTTAAAGGTCAAGGTTTTAAAAATGACTAACTTTTTAGCTAGCCAAACATGAATATCAAGTAGCGATCGATTTGGCCACGCAAAGTAATGGAAAGTACGATTTGGACTTGGTCTATAAACAACAGTGGAATGACTTTAAGAAAAGTGGAGAAAAAGTTACACTAGATCATCTGAAAGTGCTGGTAAGTATTTAAAAAAACAATTTTTTTAAAGTTTACTTTTTTCACTTATTGATCTTCTACTTTTTTAGCACAACGTGAAAGACACAGAATGGTTAACCAAAGAATGCCTCAACTTCAACAACTGTGCTACTTTAAATAATCATCTTTTACTGATTCAACTAGCCAAAAGAGAAATTGAAGCGCGACAAATCGAAGACGAAATTTTGAATACGGCTGTCAATAACGCTGAAATTGTCATCGAATGTTTGGCACATACTAAGAAACACGAAAATGATGCTCTGGAGTTGTATTTGAAGTACAGAGATAGCAATCTATATGCATTTACATTTTCAATGGCTGAAGAAACAGAATTTGAAGTGTTGGAGGTGATTTTGAAACGCCACAGGAGGCAGTTGACGGGCTATTGGTTAGTCATACTGTCGGCGGTACCTGAAAGTACCCAGCCAAAGTTCTACAGCAAGTTCTTGCCAGCTGTGTAAGTTATTTTAGCTTGTCAATAATATTGGTACAGTTCTTACTTTGCGTCAATTTTGCGATAAAATACGGTGCTTTGTTATTATAAAGTCATTTTTACAGCCAATGTTACCTAATTTATTAACAAAATGCAATTTTATGGTTTTCAGAACTAATGAAGACTTGCCAGAGCAGTTGTTCTACATCAACGATGATGACGAAGATTGGGAAAAGCCAGAACCTGTTCGAATTCCATTTAAATTTGACAATTTTAGTACATTTTTGTATGCGGATTCCAAGTCTATGGTGGAAATATCAGCACAATGGTTTGAAAAACGTGTGGAGTTAATGGATATGTACAGTGGACTACCGGACGACGTGTTGGCTTTGATTGAGTTGGGATTTTTGTGTGGTTTTGAGGTAGGAATTTTAAATTTAAATAATGCTACACGTACGGTATTTAAATTTATTTTTTAAACACGTAATAGCAAAAGATAAGTGTACAAAGTAACTTTCTATTTTACAGGATTTGGCAGAGGTTGGTCGACAATACGTATTATACGCTGATTTTGTTCGTTTCACAGCAGCAGTTCATTTGAACTTCAAGGAGTTGAAGCAGTGGGATACTAAGAAGGCAACAGAGCATTTGGCTAAGCATGTGGGTTATATTTTTTTTTATTTTGATTTTTAAAATGTATTTTGATTATTGAGACAATCATATTAATTTGACATTTTAGTTGAGTCGAACAGATTTACTTGCAAATTTCGAAAGAATAATTGAAGTTGTTGACTTTGTAGACCAAGGAAAAGGCGATATGAAAACAGAGGTCATGAAGTTGATCAAACGAAATTGTCAACATGATTTCGAGGTAAAATACGGAGCTCTAAATTGTATATTTTTTACAGAATTTTACATTATTCGTTACACGTTTACATTATAATGTCCCAATTTGAATTATAATGTTTTTACAATTAATAACCTTACTTTTACAGTTACTATCAGCCCTACAACAAGTTAAGCCAGAGTACCTAACTAACGACACTTTAATAGAATGCTTCTACGAATCAGAAGTCACAGGTGAAGCGTTGACGTCAGCTATGAAGAGCTTCAACGTTAGTGCTGGGCTGATTGAAGTACTCGAGCTGTGTAATCTATCGAATGATTCTCTTACTTTCGCACAGATTCATTCTGCCAGCCGGGAAAAGTCAAAAGCCGTTGAACTGACCGAAAAGTTTGTAAAATCAGCGGTGAAAGCAAGGAATTTCAGTGAAAAGGTACGGGCTTTTGGTTGTAAAAAATATAAATTTAAAAAATTTGGTCTAAAACGAATATACTATATGTTTATGTTGATACTATAGCTTTACGTATGTTTTCAGGACAAAAAGACAGACCCAACAAGAACCGCCGAATGGTGGAGGGAATTGTTATTTAAAGCCAGACGTCTACGGTCAGCTGCATTCGAATCACTGATATCTGATGAGCAGATACTAAACTTGATATTGAACGAAATGGTAGAAGTTGCTGTAGTTGATTTACATCCAGAACCAAAACCTTACTTAAGAGCTCCATTCCATCTTGTAGTCGACTTAAATGGTACTGCTGAAAGCGCTAGAATACCGTTGTTGAAACAGAGGTAAGGATTGCTGGATTTGATTTTTCGGCTGATAAAGTCAAATTTATGGTACTTAAATGTCATTCATATTTTTTAAATATGATTTTGTAGACGGCACATACTTTGTATAGTCTAGTTGTCATAAAGCGGTACTTTCTTTTAACATTAACCGCTTTTAACAACTAATTTTTCAGTGTTTTTGAGAAGATATTGTGCGAAAAGTCCCGAGCCTTTATTGAAAACGCCCACCCAACGTTATCAGATCCAAATTTACTCCGTGCCGAATTAGTCCTACAGTGTATTCTGACCGGTAAAAGAGCTCTTCGTCGTATTTTGGCTCAACAAAAACAAATCGAGACCGTTAAGATTGCCATAAGGTTGGGAAGTGAACGATTACCGGCAACGTTCTTGTATTGCGACAAAAACGTTCTCCTGGCTGAAAATGTAGCTATCTCGGATAACTACAAGGTTGTGAAGAAGTGTGCCGAACTGGCTACGAATTTGGAGCTACCCACGCCTGGAGCCACTGCTTTGGCCGCATGTGCTGCCGCGGCTTTGGAAAAGGTGAGAAAATATTAATTTAGGTTTTGAAATCCGTTTTTGGTTTAAATTTTAGTAGGCTTACAAGTGAACTATAAGATCAAAAACAGCTATTCAAAAGCGAAATAATAACCAAAAAATTGCAGAAAGACCTCCACATTCTACGTCAATATGTAAGGGAGCTAGCCAAGAAAGCCCGCGATTTCCCTGTCGTATATAAAATGGCGAGAAGGTTGCTACAAGGAGGAGAGTTAGATCGTGAACTAAAAGAAGACGCCATAGCTTGCCTACTACACAATTGTCCAGATGAAGAGCTAAACAATCTGTTTGAGATCATAAACAAAGTCAAGAAAGAAGATCACGAACAGAAACCGGACCTGGACGAAGACAGTGATGAAGATGACGCTCTGTATGATCTACGAAAGCTAAGCAAAATGTGCTTTAGTCTAAAACCTCAACACAACATATCGAGATATGAGTAACCGAGATGTGGTTAGTTATTTTGTAGTGTTTTGGTCACTTGTTGGACTGATACTTCTTGAGGTATAGCTGACAACGTCTTGTACCACGTGATATTTTGTTTTCGGGTTTATTTATTGTTAATAGTTAATATAATATATATTTATGAAGGATACGAACTTTTAAAACCGATTAAAAGTAAGGAACTAATCTGTTTTATTATCTTGTTACAAAAATACGATTAGCATCAATATTCAAATATGAAATTAATCACCGATACTACCACCAATAAGTAACTGTAACAGCATGAACATTACTGGCGAGTAAATTGTTTATAAAATTAAACAAAGTCAATAACAGCCGGGACTGGGAAGGTAGACGGAGGTAACAAACTTTGGCATGACTTTTTCGACAATATTGGCAGTTGTCCTGGCATCATCATCGAATTGGCTGGGTTCGTCGGGGCACATAATTTTAAACACTTCCTCAAAGTCCGGTCGTTTTTCGGCGTCCTAAAATTGTAGATTTAGTCATTGTAAATTGCAAATCAGTATTACTTTTGCCTCCGAATAAGAAATGATAACCCGCGCATGATTCCAAAATATTCGGCAGGTGAATTCCCTCCCCTTAATGAAAACCCCAAAAACCTTGACTTTCTAAACCCCGTAAACAATATAAAACCTTACAAATGTCCAGCACTTCTTCATGACCTCCTGAATATCCTTTGGAGTAATCTCGGGTGGATCCATTGGCTGCACTCCGCTCAATACCTTTTCCTTGGCCTTCTTGTTTGTCAGACTTGGGAAAGGTTCGGTTTGACAGTGACTGAAAATCTCCCACAACATGATTCCAAAGGCCCAGATGTCGCTCTTCTGAGTGAACAACCCGGTCTTGAATATCTCTGGTGCTATCCACTTCACAGGCAACTTTGTTCCTTTTATATGTTTCAACGAATCACCTTTCACCGACAATCCAAAGTCACTGATTTTCACTTCATCGTTTGGTCCTAACAAGCAGTTTCGAGCAGCTACGTCACGGTGAATCACCTAAATTTAAAATTTTATTAAAATGACTTTATAATTATACTTAAAAAAAATTTTTTTTGCCAGACTTTTTCACAAAAAAGCAAATTAACAATGCCACACTAAGATAGTACTAGTACAATCATTTTTCAAAGTCTTACCTTTCGAACAGCCAAATAGCACAACCCACTTACAGCATCTTTTGCGTATCTTACCAACTGACTGACTTCTATATTCGGGTTTGCATTTAGTTTGTTGTGCAAACATCCACCAGGACACAATTCCAATATAATCATCAGAGGTTCTTGCTGAAAAACTTGAATAATTCACAAAATGCCAACAAATTATAGTTAAAGTGACAAAAATGAGTTATTGTAGATCAGAACGATAATAGCTTCTTTAATAAAAAGCAATAATGAGAAACATCAATGGCCATTTCGACTAAAAAAGACTGTTAGATATTAAACGATAAGTTAATGTACCTGAATCGCAATTCCATGCATCGTGACAATGTTTTTGGCGTTCTTGAACATGACCATCAGTTTGGCTTCCTTCACAAAACCGTGTTTTGTCTTTCTGTCCACATTTCCCTTCAGTGTTTTGATGGCGACTTCAATAGTGTCATCATTCCTTTTCCATGTTCCTTTGTTCACGGTACCAAATGCACCACTGCCCATCTCTTTTCCCAGTGTAATGTTGTCATGGAAAATGTAGAATTCAGGACGAGTAATAGGTGTCTTGATGTAGTTTCTTTCATTGTTAACGAACATCTTCCCTTTTATCGACTTCTCAATCAGTTCAGGTATGGAGGGGTACTTCTGGAAACACACACTCCAACCGTCAGCATCGTGCTTGAATCCGAGGTGTCGATAATGACCATCGAAGATCAGGCTGAGGGTGATTCGGACCAGGTTGGTCTTGGCTGTTTCTGTCTGAAATATAGGTTTGTAAACTTGATCTGCAATATCTACTATAAGAAACAATTCTGCAAGTTTATCACCAGAAAAATCGTGATTTTTATGTGGTATTCACATTACTACACCAAATTTTTTATTATTATACTTTAACATAAAGATAAAACAATTTAAACAAAATTTAAACCTACCCTTCTGACAAGAAAATCACCGTCATTCTTGAGAAAGCCTTCGATCTCCTCTCGAGGTGTAATACCAAAGTAATAGTCACACTTTACCAAATGTTTGGCAATCTCCTCCTTCTCTGCAGCGTCTGACCCACCTTCGTTTCTGGGTGTTCTACCCCTTGAGCGACTCACAGCTTCTTGACTTCCTGGACTTCTGGAATCTGAGGAGTGACGTGCTGGCGAACGCTTCGAACTTTTTTTATGTTTACTATCTGCCATCGTTAGCAACCGGCTTCGAATTGGACAAATGTGAAAAATGAGCTGATATCGTGAAGCGACGAATGGAATTCATCATAAAAGTACATTTTTAAATTGTAAATGGTTTTAAATTTGACTATTTTTTACAATTTTCGTAATTTGCATACAATATAACTTTGAAATTCATTGCAAAACTTATATAAACGGAACGCCAGATCTAATCTTTCGCGTTAGGACTAAAATAATTTTTTTATTAAAAATCTTTTTTCGCGCATGAAAAAGAACCTCTTTAATCATGGCCGATAGTCGAATAAATCGACTTTCCCAGCTTTTGGAATCTCGAAATCGGGTGTTGAGGTCAGAAGCTGCTACACAATTGGCCCAATTTCCACTGACTAATGTTGGTTTGGTGCAGATTTTGAGGAAACAGCTTCAATCTAACAGTTGGGAGACAAGGTCAGCAGCTGCAGATGCTCTGGGACAACTTCTAGAACGATTGAACAAGAGATTGAACGTGGAACCAGTTGATTATTCAAAATTTAGAGCAAGAGTTTTGAGCAAACTTCATGTTCGAGAAGTTGTGAAGACTTACAACTTCTTAGTCAGGTAAGTATTTATGTTTTTCTTGCTGATTTAGATTTCAAATTATAGGCTTTGCCTTGTATTTGTGCTAACTAACGTATAAATTCAAAACAAAGTGCTTTCAGTTGTGATGAAACTTCAATTCCATTAAAAAAAGGAGTAAAATTGTCGAAAAAAGAGCAAAGACAATTGGTAGATCAACATCTTGAGCTAAATTCACGAACTGGAGTGTCTTGTGGTCAATTTCTAGCAGATGAAGATTTGGGAAATGAAGCTTCATTGGATTCAAATGGCTCACAATCAGAAGAAAAGAAGAATGATTTAAAAACTGTTGAATGCCAGTTATCTAGTCCATCTAAAATAAAACAGGAGATTAAACAAGAGGTGGAAGAGACAGAAATAAAAGATGAAGACAAGTTTAGCATTGATGAGGAAAATGTGAGTTTGATATAGTTATTTTAAATTTTGAGTCTTTAGGTCTTTTACGAGTTGTTGACACAAATCTTGACTGCATTGGCATCTCCCAAATGGCAACAAAGACACGGAAATGCGATGGCTGTTAGTAAAGTGATTCAAAATGCTTTTAACTTACTGACGCCGGAAGCAACAGAAACTTTGGCAATGAGGATGATAGTTGTGTTGGCATTGGACAGGTTTAACGACTTTGTAACTGGGTCTAATGCTGTAGCTCCAGTGAGAGAAGCTGTTGGTCAGGGCTTGAGTTTACTTATGCTTAAAATTGGCATAGATACTCCATTGGTGACGGCTATGATCAATCCTATTCGGCAGTTATTGTGCATGAAAAGTGAAGATGTACGTTTAGTTTAAGATTTTTTGTAAGGATTTTTTATTTTTAGGGTTTAGTCGTGTAGTATAACATGACTTTTGGGATTTAAAATAATATATTTTATCCTTTTGACGAATAATTTTCAAGTCTCATTGATGAAAGTATAAGCACGGTTTCAGGCATGGCAATGCCGGCAAGCAGCGCTTCTTGTACTAAAGTATTACTTTACTATGTGTAATTCTGGAGAAAAGTTTTTCGAATTGTTTGATTATGTAGTAAAGGCAATGTATGACAAGATGGATGAGGTTGTGTCAGTATCTGTACATACATTAAGTTCACTTTTTAATAACCAAAAGATAGACCCAGTGAAAAAACGGCAACATATTGATGTTGTCATGAAAAGTGTGTGGTGGATGTTAATGGAGAACGACAATGATGCTATGGTAAGTTTTAATATTATTTTGAAATAAGATTTCGTTTAAACTATTTGTTAATGTTGAATTTTATACTAATATTATTAGATTTAACAACTTCTAAATAATGATGACTTTAGCAAATCAACGATGGTGTCTCTTCTCTATTGATCGATTTGATAGGTATTGTACAGAACTGGCTGGTTGTTGTAGAAGATTCTCAGCTCACTCATTCTCAATTTGATCAGATTGTAAACTTAATCGATCCTAGTCAAGTTACTTCTACTTTAAGGACAATGGAATGCATTTGTTTGTCTTTAGCAAAACCCAACGATTTTAATGGTAAAGTAAGTGTTTTCACGTTTTAAATTATGATTATTGGTATGTTTTGTTAAGTTTATTTTTGATTTTTTTTGCCGAAATGTGAGCAAAAATAAATGAATTTCGCTTTGAAAGTCTGCTCTTTATCGCCGTTTAGGGGAGAAGCGAATTCACACTGAAAAAGAAGAAAGAAACGCTCGAGCATTGGTGGTTCAGTGGTAGAATGCTCGCCTGCCACGCGGGCGACCCGGGTTCGATTCCCGGCCAATGCAAATGCTTTTTTGGAAATCTGCTTTGATTTTTTCAATTCAAAACAGATAAAAAATCACTTTTTAAAGAGAAAATAATTTTTTTTCTATTGTAAAATTTAAGACATAGTTTAACGTATATGTTTTAGCCGTTTATTACTTATATTTTTTATTTTCAGCAAAAATTCAACCTAATCAAAATGCTCTACCGGTGCTTACTATTTGTTCAACCTAGTGATTCAAAACGTGTAATCGACCTAATCTTTGCCACTCTGATGAAATTGATCTCGACGACAGATGAAAACGAGCTTTCAGCTATTCCTGAGCTTCAGAACTCAATTGGCTACTGGATTGGATGCCTAACATACGATCTTAAAAACTCTGAAGTCGACGTCTTCTTACATAATGTGAATGGAGCTTCGTCGTGCGTCCAGAATTCGAAAGAATTGTTGTGTGGAGACGAATTGAGGTTTTTGGATGAAAAACCAAAGCATGATGCATTCATGGATCGAAAGTGTTACGCCGCCAGGTTTCTGTCACCGTTGATTGACACCTTGTATCGATCGAACGTTCTGATTCAAGATCAGCCTCTTTATTTGTCTTTACAGCTGCATTTTATACCGTATTTGAGGAGTAATTCGTTGTATCATCGAATGGGTGTGGCTTTGACTCTAAATTGCTGGTCGAGAATGTTTAGAAGGGCTTTTAATGCTCAAAAACATCAGGTAAATTTTTCAACAGTTCTAATTAGATCTTTATCATGCTATGTGATGAATATTACTATGCATAAGATTATTAATTTCAGCATTATCCCACGATAATAGCCAATGAATTAGAACGTCTGCTGTCTGAAGCTTCTGTTCGACCACCTTACGATGAACCAGCTGCGATGATAAAGTCCTTGACAGCCGAATGTAATGAATTTCGTCGTCATTGTTGCCAGAAAGGAGTGCCTTCTGAACTCTGTCCTGTGATCGAAGCCCATACCAACGTTGATGATGTCATTACCGAGATGTACAACGTGTGCAAACTATACTTGACGAAACAACAAGACCTCGATGCCCTAGAAGGACGTAGAAAGTATCTAAAACAACTAACAGAAGCCACCCGACTTCAAATATTGACCAACAACAACAGACTCTACGCCCTCTGTGCCAGTACCTTATTCTACTTTGGACATTGTCTCGCTCAGATGACTCCGATGATTAAACCTTTGGTTGACAGTCTGAGCACGGAGGACAACGAACTAATGACGGAAGAGATCTTCTACGACAGCTTCACGATATTATTCAGCGTCACGAGGCAAAGGAATCCATGTCCACATCCGAAAGTCCTAAAACAACTTAGCAATGGCCTTAACGATTGCTCTGAGTTCCTACCAAAACGAAATGTTTACAGTAGCCAAGAGATCATATCGGTCAACAATCCACCTACAATACCAAAGAATATCAAGGCCAAGAATGCACAAGTCGTGCTGAGAAAGTATGGTGAACAAGTAGGACTACTTACCACTGAGATTTGTCCTTCAATTACGGATTATCTAGACTTGAAGCAGGATTTGAATGATGAAACTGGGATTGAGGTATGGTTTTACCTTGGATTTTATCCCCCTGTATAAACTAGACCGAATTCAAATTTAAAATCGATTTCAGACCTACCTTTGCAATGTGGAGTTTGTGCGAATATTATCCATGCCAATGGGATACAAACCATCAGCCGAGGAGATAAACACCCTGAAGAACGGCTTATCACACACAGATCCGGCCGTCCGCTTCCGTACAGCACGATGCATCGTGGAGCTGGCTGTTGCCGACCTGAGCTTCGTCTTGAATAACTTTTTCAACGATATTCGAGAGTTTTCGAATCAAATCGACAATGATGCTAAACGATGTGGTGCCGTCGAATTCTTGTCAATTTTGGTGAGCCGATTGGATCCAAAACTGCTCATCACAGCAGCTTCGTTATTGGCACCATTGGCTTTGAAGATGATAACAGATCAAGTTGAAGCGGTCAGAGAGTTGGCGTCAGTATCGTTTGGAAAATTGGTCGCTCTGATTCATTTGGAAGCGGTAAGTGTAGATGTGAGAAGGGTGCTAAAAATTGGAGTTTAAAATTTAAAAAATATGGATATAATAGTGCAAAATGCGAAGAAATAAGTAAAAATCTTGTTTTATTGGCGAATATTGATGAAAATATGCTGAAATTTTTGAATTTACAGTTACAAAGGTAAAATATAATTACTAAACATCAATTACAACATTCTATCCTATCGCACAAAAAGATTTTACCTAAAAAACCAAAAACGAACGACTTTTTGTCGCGGCGAAAGATAAAATAAACGCAAAAAGGAAGAGAAGCGAATTTAGACTGAAAAAGAAGAGAGAAACACTCGAGCATTGGTGGTTCAGTGGTAGAATGCTCGCCTGCCACGCGGGCGACCCGGGTTCGATTCCCGGCCAATGCAATTGCTTTTTGGAGTTTTTTGCTTTATGGAACATTACTAAAATTGTGGCAGAAGTAAATTTAGGTATTTTTTATTGTTTCAATGTCTTGTATTACAAATTTTGTTTAAAAAAACTTTAAATTATCGCACTTTTTGAGAGTTTTATGAAAAGTTTTTAGGACACTGAACCTTTGATGGCACAGTTAACGCCTGAACTCCAAGTTGAATTGGAAGAATCTAAAGACTTTGTCAATGTTCTTAGCCAGCCTTCAAAGTTACCTTTATTAAAACAAGCTGAAGTACCCGGTTTGAAGCCGTCACTTCAGTTGAGAGCGTATCAATTGGAAGGTATTACTTGGCTTCGGTAAGTTATAGTTTTTTGTTGTTTTGTGTGTTTTTATAGTTTTTATGGTTTGTTGGTCTAATAAAGATCTATTTGTTGGTCCAAATATTCTAATTTTGTTTTTCCAGATTTTTATCAAGATTTGGTCTAAACGGAATCTTGGCTGATGATATGGGTCTGGGCAAGACAATCCAAACATTGTCAGTACTTTCAATGCATCGAAAGAGCACTCCTCAGTATCCGTCGTTGATTATTTGTCCAAGAACGTTGACAAATCATTGGTGTAACGAATGGAAGAATTACTTTCCAAACGAAAAGCCAATGCATCGTGTAGATGTTGATGTGAGAAGACTACCCAACTCGGATGAGATTGTTGTCGTGTCATACGAGGAATTGAGGACTAATTCGAAGCGTTTTAAGTGAGTTTGGTTGTAGGTTTTGATCATTTTGCGCTGTTTTTGTGGTTAATTTTACGGTTTTTGGGCATTTTGAGGTATATTTTATGTTGTTTTTGGTAATTTCGTGGTTCTGTTTTAAGTTATTTACAGCTTACAATTGTGTAAAGCGTATATAATAGGGAATAAAAGTGTAAAAAAGTGGGGTTGTTGACAAAAATTTCAAAAAATAGCTTATAATAATATGTTTTAGTGCTTTCCCATGGAAGTTTTTGGTGCTGGACGAAGGACATTGTATCAGAAACCCGAACACAGCCCTTTTTGAAGCCATTATGACCTTAAAAGCCAAACACAAGCTCTTGTTATCAGGAACTCCGGTCCAAAACTCTCCGGCTGATCTTTGGGCCTTGTTCAAGTTCTTAATGCCTGGATATTTGTTCACGAGACAGCAGTTTCAACAACGATTTTTGAAGCCGATTTTGGCTTGTAGGAATCCGAAAGCTTCAGAGGAACAGACTAAAGTAAGGTTTTATGATTTTTGAAGGATCTAATGGAAAATGAGAGTAGTGCAGAGAAGCGGGGGAGGTTTTTGGAGGTATAACCTTAGAGGGTGGGGGAGCCTTTTGGATCTATAACCTTGGTATGACTAGCTAGTTCTTTAAAACTTCAAAATAAAGTTTTACGAATTACTTTTAGCAAGGTGAAGAATCCCTACAACAACTTCACCGCCTTATCCTTCCCTTCGTTCTACGCCGTCTGAAAACTGATGTCTTGAAAGAACTACCGGACAAAGTGATCCAAGATTGGATTTGTCAGCTCACAGAGACTCAGAAGAGAATATACCAAGCTGTGGTTGACCGTTGCTCTTTAGTTAAGAAGGAAAACGAATCTGAAGCCGAACAAAAGCGACGCTTATCACCTTTACACACTTTGATTGCGTTGAGACAACTGGTCGATCATCCACTGATGATTAATGAGGTTTTGAAGAAAATTGAGTATGATACAAGGAGCTTCGATCCGAATAGTGGGCAGGGAAAGGTAAGAGATGAAAGGATGGGTATGGTTGTAGTATCAGTTCTCAAAAGTCTTGTTAATTAATTTTTTTTAAATTCCAAAAGTCATTGTTATGGTGATATATCACTGTGGTGTTCATAATTCACTGTAAAAAAATGATTTTTAGCACAATAAAAAAAATTTTTTTGTTGTTGTTTTAGGCAATGGAAATGAGTGGAAAAATGATGGCATTGAAGGAAATCCTACAAGAGTGTCAGATTGGAGAAAGAGAAGAAAATGGAATTGATGATGGCTCATCGGCTACGACGAGTGACGTTTTAGAAGGTATGAACTGGCTTTGAGTAACTGTGTTTTACTTTGTCTAGGCTTACTTTGCTAAATATTTTATCTTTGACTTTTGTTTTGCTATACTATACTGTACCTTACTCTACTCTACCCTGCCCTACCTTACCTTTTCTTACCATATCTTATACTTCTTTACCCTATTACTATAATCAACTTTACTTTACATTTATATAGCCGTATCTACCTTTTTCTACTTCATATTACTCTCATACCTTACCCTATTTTTTGCCATACTGTATCTCACCCATTCTCGTATGTATAGCATAAGTTGATAAAATGACGTTTCAGACCTACCTCTCCTCACTCAGCACCGTGCCCTCATCTTCTGTCAATGGAGAGCCTCAATTGATCTAGTAGCCACATATATTCAAAATGAATCACTAGGCAAGAACATCAAGTTTCTGCGTCTGGATGGTACCATAGCACCAAACGACAGACAAGCAGTGGTCGACAAGTTCAACAACGACCCAACCATCGACCTTCTACTTGTCACAACTCACATCGGAGGTGTGGGCCTGACCTTGACCGGAGCTGATGTTGTCATATTTCTGGATCACGATTGGAATCCGGTCAAGGATCTACAGGCTGTGGATCGTGCTCATCGACTGGGACAGACCAAGACAGTACAAGTGTTCCGACTGATCACTCAGGGATCGATTGAGGAGAAGATCATGCAGTATCAGAAGTTCAAAACTGACACTGCTAATGTAAGCTTGAAATTTTTTAAATTTGGAAAGACAGTTTTTGCAATTTCTCAATTTGTAATGAAGGTTCTTGTCATTTTATGATCTTTCGTAAAATTTATTTTAAAGTTGTATAGCAATATAATATAAAATGATATTGTTGTAGGCGCTAGTCGGAGCCGACAACCGCTCCATATCGTCGATGGCTACTGACGAACTTCTGGAGCTTTTCAATTTGTCCGAAACCGAAACAGCTGAACCGTCACCAAAGAAACGAAGAGTATCGAAGGAAGCGGCGGCCAATAACCCTGAGGAATACTCGATGGAAGAGCTCTGGGACTCTTCACAGTACGAGGAGTCGTACTCGATTCACGAATTCATGAAAAACGCTAAATAGAGCATTTTAAGTTAGTTTTTTTTTGGTTTTTCAGGTAATAGGTTAGGTTGAATTTGGAAAAAAAAATATTTTGGTTACATATGAGGATTTTGCTTCATTTCAAGTTTTCGTTTTAGTACCTAAATTTGGAAGAAAATTGTTTATGGGTGTTTCAAACATAAAATTAATAGTCTTGTGGACTGATAGTGCATTGCGGTGTCATGTAATTATTTTACAATTTTTTAATTTTTTGTCGATTAATGTCTTCGCGGTGAGACCTATAAATCTTGAGATAACAGTACTTTTAAAGCGTTTTTTACTAGATATGTGTTAGCAATCATTGTTTACTTAAAATGTTATTATTTTCTGCTTTTAAGGAGTTATAATGTCTCAAAATTTGTTTTTGTAATTAAAATTTTTCGTGGTGGGACCAAAAACTGGAAAAATATAAATTTAAAGCTAAAATTGAGTGAACATGACGTTTTTACAGTAACTATTAAGCCGTTCACTTAATTCTGTGCTCCCTCTCAAAGCAAATTTTCTAATAATTACTTTTCAGATCAAAAACTACTCATTTTATCCTATCTACTGTACAAGGTGAAGTAGAACTACTCGGTTTGATGGTATTCTTCAAAAGGTGACTAAAACAATATAATCTGGTAATCTCACTGTTACCTCGGTTTCTCTCAACTATTCATTTTATATGTTGACATTGAAGTTCATGACTTTATATTACACTTGCTACTACTTATTTGGTTTATTTAAAGTTGTATTACTGTAGTTTTGGATTTTCTCTTACTGTAGTTTTAAAAGTTTCATTACTGTAGTTATTAAAGTTATTTTACTGTAGTTTTTGAAGTTGTATTAGGTTGGTTTCTAATGTTACCTTACTGTAACTTCTAGGGCTGTATTACCGGTTTTTAAATTAGTATTACCGTACTTTATCAACTAGCATTACGGTCGCTTTTTTATTATTACAGTAGATATTAGGTCGTTCAATTAATCCTGTGTTTTTAACCCCGAACATTTTCTTTGGGGAGAGGCACAGGACTATTTAAACAACTTCATAGCTATATTTAGGTATTTCTTAACTGGTTTAGCGAACTTTTCCTCCGGGTTTTCACATTGTTCATGGTCTTCTGATGGTCGAGAGGCTCTTTTTGTTTGTTTTTACAGAGTAAAAAGTTATTTTTTACTTTGTATACGAGTTTTTTTGTTTACTTGTGTATTATGTCTACTACAATATAATTTTGAATCATATTTTCGATTTTTTGAAAACTGAATTAACGTTAACTTATTGTGTCAAAATAAACTGTAACTTATTGTTTGTTGAAGGTTTAGCAATTTTATTGAAGTTGATTGACTTTCATATGATATCTTATACCTAGATGTTAGTTAATGGTAACCATGATTTATAGTGGTAATGACAATTTATGTTAAAATTATTCAGTTTATTTTAATAATGATGAACTATATTGAGTTATTTGTATTTTTTTGATTTTAAAAACACTCGTTTAGGCGGTGTTTCGCGTATTATGTGTTAGATGATCAGATATAGAATTCCGAGCATTATAGTGCTGATTTCAGTACTAATCAGTACGACAATGGCGGATCAAGTGACGTTAAAATTGAAAGAAGCTGATGATAATAAGGCGAAAGAAGTCGCTGAACTATATGGGTTCGAAGTTAAGGTAGGTTCGGTCTTATAGTTAATTTATTGGCTTTGGAGGGTTGAGAGTAAACATGGACGACGGGCCGGGCCATTCCATATTTTTCTAGGTCCGGCCCGTTGTCTATGTCTAGTTAGAAAGGGGATGGAGCTTATTTTGGCTTGAGAAAGGGAAAGGTAGGGTGTCTTGAGCTCTGGGTAAGGGCCGGAGAGGGGGGGAGGGGGGTTGATTGCGCGAGGACAGATAGGTTCTTCTTTTGGTACTCTTATCACTTTGAAAATAGTCTTACCTTTCATAAAATAAAAGTCAAATTCTATTTAGAATAAATATAAATCAATACCTTTAGGGCGAATCTTTTATGGAGTCTCACTACTTCCTCCACTACAGTAACCCTTCCTTGACTGTAGAACAGAAGCAGACCCAATTGGAGCAGCTAAACAGTGATCCATTTGTACATTGGGCCAAATCGACGAGCCCAAAAAGCGTGTAAAGAAAGTTTTGGACGAATTTTGAGGTTTTTGTATAGTATGAAAGGGCTTATTGTGTCTGGAAAAGTTTATTCACAAGATTATATAGTATTAGGTACAGTGCTTTATTATTGAAGTATTACTGTGTCAAATATGCAAATTGCTATAGAGTTGTTGTTTCTATTTTTCTGCCGCTTTGAACAATCTTCTGGCTATATAACATAGTGTAGATATTAATCTTGCTGAGAATCTGCAAAAAGTTAGCATAATTAACATTTTCTTGTAACTTTATTGGTAATAATATATCTTCGTTTTATAAAGTGCTTTTTAAAACAATATAACCTTGGTTATACTATATCTAACTGTAATTTAACACAATAAGTGATAAATGATACAATAAATGATAGTATTCTTATAAGATTCATTTATTTTTTTATATAAAAAAGTTTGTTCTCATATTCTGTTAAATTAAGTACTGAGGAGGCAATAAAGTTTAGATGCTGATCAGGAAAGGATTACAATAGAGATACAAAGACGAATATAGAATTCGATAATGAGATGGTACGATTAGTGAGGACTATGTCTTGTGGGGTATGTTGTAGTACGTACTGCAGCCAATATTAGGTTGATAGCTACGCTTGATATGTGGCGGTTTTTGTTGGCGATGAACTCAGCAAGGTCTGTCTCCTGAAAATAGTTGTTTTCTAAAGTTTGCCACCTCTATGGCTACATTATCCCGGCCACTGACCCCACCACAACACTAGTAAAGCACCAACTAGTCTAATTGAAGCCTTTGCCTGGCTCTCTTGGTCTTCCTGATACACCTGTGGCCTGTAATTCCCAACCACAGGCCATTTGTACTTTAAAAAATGACATACTGATAACAAGTTAAAAACAATTTTATTAATAACAATTTAACAACGACTTATTTATTTGGGTCAACAACATACATTTTATAATTATTAAGGATAGAAGCATACAGTTGTTGTTGGCAAGTCTCAAAATGAGACCGATTCCTCTTAAATATACTAAAAGACAATGATATTGTGACAAAGTAAAAATATTTTAGAATGAACGAAGAAAAATTGTAGATTAAATGTAATTTGAATATAAAGTAAAATTATTATAATTACTTTTAAGAGTATATATAATTATTAAGACAATAATTAATTATTTGATATTTTACTTAGTGCATAGTATAACTAAAATACATTTTACACAACTTAATTAACACGTATGTAGATTTCACCAAATATTACGTTTTCTTGGCTCTCCCAGCTTTCATCATGGCCTCGTGTTCGGCCGCCTGGTGGCCAAACTCTTCAATCCTACGCCAGACTACGGTTTCATCTCAAATCATGGCATGAAACCGATTGCTCTCCATTACGCATTAACCAAATACTAAGGCGCCGTGGAGGGCTCGGCGAACGATGCTTTGTTTCAGGCGTTGGAGGCCTTGGCCCGTCTTCGGCCGCGTTACGACCAAAGAATGATATCCTTCGCCAATCGACGGTATCATCATTGATCATACGCTGAAATTGCCCGCTCTCCATACGGCACCAGCCGAATAAGTTCTCTACCCACAAGGTTACCCTTGTGGTGTTGTAGATGGACCTCCAAAAGTTGTCCGCCTACCTTGGCTTGCGGCCAGTAATTGACGTTTTTACGTCAGGAGTTTCTCGCTTGCTAGCCAGCGCGTAGCTGGCCCCGACGATTCGTTCAACTTCTCCACCTCCTTCTGCTCTCCCTGACTCATGGTAATTTCGCACACGAAATGTATCTAAAAAAGCGACCGCGTAACTCTCTGGACTTTTTGACCTCCCCCCCCCCCTCAATCAGTTAGATAATAGTACAATACAAAAACACAGCCACAATTCTGCCCTTCTTCTTAAGTGCAACCATTCTCTGTCTCGGTATCCCTACCGTAACCCCGCCACCTGCCCCAAAACGCAGGTTTTTTTCGAATGAACCTGCCTGGCACCTTTCTTGGCCACGCTAGCCCCTTATCAGATTAATTAAGCGCCTGCACAACTTACCCATCATCCCTACTTGTCCTGGCCCGTGCGCCGATTGTGCCTTACATAAACCCTGACCACGGCCATCACCTGAATCCTGGCGGTCCACTTGCGCTGCCCACTCCACTTTCCTTCCTGTCTCTCCGCGAACCTTGTTCGGTCGTGACTGAACTGGCATGACTACTTCCGAGTTAGCTGTTCAGGTTTCTTTTCGAAGAGTTCGCGCCTGAAACGTAAACAAAAAGTGGCCAAGTCGCGAAAACTTATTCTCCCTCTCTCATCACTTTAAGTCGCTTTTACGCAAACCCCCATTTCAGTCTAATGACTTTCAAGTTTTATAGTGACCATACACCGACTCAAGTAGGCTTGGTTGGAGCGTACTTCGGTGTAGTGGGCTTCGCTGGAGCGGAAATTCTTGGCCTTTCTGCCAATCTTGGTGAGAACTCCAGATTTTATCCATATTTTGTGCCATTTATACCTGAACAATTACGCTCGTTCCTACTCCATCAATGCCATGCTACTTCTCATACTGGCGCACATTTTAGCACGAACAAAACTTTAGAAAAATTAAGGCGCTATTTTTGGCCAAACATGGCTCGCGATTGCAAAGAGTACTGTTCAAACTGCATATTATGCCAAAAACGTTCAGTCCCGTTAAAACCCCGCCGTACTCCCATCGTTCCATAGATAAACCAGGCCAATTTCCCATTTAGACTTGTAGCTCTTGATCTCTGTAGCCCCTTCCCCACTTCTAGCAATAGAAACAAATATATACTAAACATGATCAACTCTTACAAAATTCATTGTATCAGTCCCTCTTCCTGATGCCACGGCGTCTACAGTTGCCCAGGCCGTCTTAGATCGACTTATTTTTGTCCACAGCACCCCTTCCTCGTTTATCACTGATAATGGTCCCTGCTTTAAAGTTTAAATCTTTCAGCTCTTAACTGAACGCCTAGGCATTCAGCATCTCAGAACGGTGCCACACCATTCCATTGGAAACGGCACGGTAGAGAGATCGTTCCGTACTTTCCATAGTATGATCCCTAAGGCCTTAAAGCCTGGCCTGGACTTCGACGAAGTTCTACCGGCTCTATTTTTTGCTTACAATTCCACTGTCCACTCTACAAATTCCTCTTACCCTTATTACTTAGTTTTCGGCCGTGACCCGCAATTTGTTACCGATTTAATCTTGCAAGCACCCTCTATTCATACTGTCCTCCGCGATACCGATTTAACAGAATTTCGTGCTCGCCTTACGATAAATATTTGCTCGGCCTGGAGTTGCGCGCTCCAAACTAGTCAAGAAGCCGCTGCACAAACATCACGCCGTTCTGAGTCCCAGCTAAATCGAGTTACCCTCACCCCAGGCGCTTTAGTCCTCAATAAAAATTTTAACATGTTGCCTGGCCGTTCCCTCAAGCAAAATATGAAATGGGATGGATTATTTAGGCTTACTGAGGTCAGCGACCCCCATGGCTACATTATCCCAGCCTCTGACCCTTCCGCAACGCCCGTAAAGTGCCATTTGGACCAATTGAAGCTTTTTTCTGGCCCGCTTGGTCCTCCTGACACCTCTACGGCTCGCATTTCTGATTCACAGGCCCCGCACTGCTACAACTTGCGCAGCCGTGGTCCAGCCCCTATTTCTACTTAAATTATACGTACGGCAAGTTATTCAGTTACCTAAATCTAAAAACCTCCCTTTTCGCATCCCAATTTTTCATTCTGCTCTTAGATTAACTAATTATCTAAGTGATTTTCGGCTTTTTATGAAATTTTCTTGAATCGTTATCACAAAGAAACAAAATTCTCATAGATTGATTTTTCCACATCAAAAGAAATTTAAATTGATTTAAACTAAGTCAAACTTATTTAAACAATCTGATTTAAACCTACTTAAACCGATTTAAACTAATTTAAACTAACAAAAATAAAAAAAATAGGTTACATATCAAAATAAATTAAAGTCTGCAATAAAACAAAGTTACATTTTTATGAGTAATTGCCATACACACCCCGGCTGTTCATGCTAAGTCCCAAAATTACAGCTTTCAATTCAAGCTGTGTACAAACTGCGAGAAAATACAAAATTATTAAGTATCGAAATCGCTTCTTTTCAAGAGAAAAAACCCCAGGAGTGGGAAAACAAAACAAAAAACACCTTTTTGTTTTTTTTACAAAATTTTCCCTTTTTCATCGCTTCCCCACACGTCTGCCCACTGACTGTTCTTTGATACGGGGGACATATTTAACAAGCTTATTTTAATCAACAAGTTTAACAAGTATGTACAATAATAAACAGCAAAAAAATATAAGTAACATTCCTGGAGGAAATGTTTTAGCAAAATTAACAAAAGTGGCGCGGGACGGCCGCTGGCGGCGGCGCACCACGCCTTTTTCCCCCTCGTCCGCGAGCGTCTCTGCAAGCAACAACAATCATAACACGATATCCATCTCCCCTGCTATCGTATCCTCGCTAAGTAAAACATTAACAAAAAAAATAATATGTACTTCTCACAAAAAAAAGCTAACTTACGGTGTTGTGCCAAGTGACTCCAAAAGTTTTTGACTTCCTGCGCCATCCGGGCTTCAATAGCCCTCTGACGCCGGGTCACGAGGCGTGCTCTCGGCCAGGGTGTTCATGATGCGCAGGCTGGATCGCGCCAGTCGGCGCGCTGCCTCTTCCAGCTCGGCATTCAATAGCCGGCTCCTCTCCTCCGCCCTTCGTGCCTCCTCTTCACGGGCCTCTTGATCGTCCTATTGCTCTGGCGCATCTGAAATTACGGGATCACAAACATAAACTTATTATTCGCAATCTACCCCGACCTATTTACCCTTGCTCCCGTTTTGGGTACCCCGATATTTACCTTCGCCAATCTCGGCCAGAAACTCGCCGATGATGTCTAGCATCTCCTCTTCTGATGTTGTAAGCCACTCTAGGGCCATGTTCATCTCCTCGTCGTTCAATTGGAACTCGAAGTTCTCCATTGCTTTTTAAATTTTTTTTGGGTGAGTAGTGGTTGAGAATCTGAAAGGTAAACTTATTTATTAAGGTTTAAAAAATACATAATAAACACGACCCCTACCCCCAAAACCATCCCTAAAAATCACTGCCTTAATGTAGTGATTTAAGGCAAGGTGCGATCATTGCCGGTAATAGACCGGCTCCCTCTTAGCGGCACCTGCGGCTGCTCTCGGTTTGTCTGATTCCCACTTAGTATTGTAACAAACTCACCATCTCTAGCAGATCCTTATCTGTGTCCTTTGAAACCCACATGGTTTGTGATCCAAGGTAACACAGGAACGACGATGGATTACACAAGTCCCGTCACTTTCCTGATTAAAAACGCACTTGAGTTCCCTTCCATCGCGTAGCATAAACAAAACATAGAAGAAAAAGCTGCAAAACTCGCAACATAGTAATAGCCAAAATACACGACCACTCCGCGCTTTATTTACGGTAACCAATAATTTAGAATACGGTCATTCTTGCACAAACCAGAACGATGTCTTATCTTTATTTTAAGTTACTTCTTGAATTGAAGGTTGCACCGTACCGTGAACGTTTTAATGTTACTAGTTTTGTAGTGATTTCGAAAAAAATATAAGAGAGCAAATAGAAGGTATCGTTATCATCGTACTTCAAAAACAGTAACATTAGAATAGTAACAGTGCGAATAAAGTGGCTGTCTAGATCGTGAAGCGATCAGACTTCAAGTTCAGTTTTGGGACGCAACGACCTGGCAATAGGTCGTCCCAAAGCCCAGTCAAAAGGTGACAATAGGTTGTTTCTATATTTCAAGCATCTAACAAGGCAGCCTCGCAATAGGCTGTCTTATATTATCAATGTCAAATATATATGCATATTATATGAAAGATAAATAAATAGTTGGGCCTTATTATATAGGAATATATTAATGTAATGTATAAGAGTACAATTATATTAAAAATATATTTATTATAAGCAAATTATTTTTAGTCATTCAACTTTTTAAGACTATATCAAAAAATTTTTTAAAAATTTTTTCCCTAAAGTTCACTCCCCGAAAACTCATTTCCCGAGATTGCACTAACCCCCCGATTTCATGCCCTTACTCACGACGGCACAACAGCCATTATTTCACCAACCAACGACAGCGTAGCCAAAACCTTTAACAGCGACTTGTAGCGACTTGCAGCGCTGTTAAAGGCTGGATCCGCGTCTTCAGAGGTGTTATACATTGTATTATTAGCCCAACAACTTCGAAGAAAAACATAAAAAATAAAGTTTTCAAAAATACAACTATTTAAACAAAAACATAAGAATTCTAAAAGCCCTTTTAAATAATAATGATTTTAAAATCTCGCTAGCGGGCTTTTAAGGCAAATTCAACAGTTTTTGAAAATAGATTTCTAGTCAACAGATTGGTGAAAAAGTTTCAATTAATGGACAAAAAGAAGTAGTGTATTTTTTACAGGGTGTTCAAAGAAAAATGTTAACAACTAAAGTTATATTTTTCTCCCCAACAAAGCTACACATGCCAAAGTTGGCATGATGAAAATTAGGAACCACAAGTTTTTTGACACGTAAGCTTGGATTTTTTAAGTGCATACTAAGAGCGTTATAAATGTTTTAAAAATGTGCGTTTGAAACTCAAAAACTTTGCTAAAAATGTCATTTTCAACCAAAAATTTGTGAAAAAGAAAATTTCACTAAAAAAAGCATTTTTAACTGAAAATATGCGTAATTCAAAAAAAATAGACATTTTCAAAAAAATTATAACGCTCTTAGTATATGCACTTAAAAAATCCGGGACTTTGTGACATAAAACTTGTGGTTCTAGACTTTCATCATGCCAATTTTGGTAGCTTTGTTGGGAAGAAAAGTATAGCTCGTTAGTTTTTAACATTTTTCTTGGAACACCCTGTAGTTAATAGCTTATGGTTGAAACACTTAACTAATGTTAGTAGTAAAACATATTACAAAGAGTTGTTATATGTACTAATATCAACTTAAAATGTAAAGTAAAATAAATTAAAGTAAATGAATTAAAATCCCTAAAATACAGAATTAAAGTGAACAAAAATATCTTATCAAAGTTCCAATCTAAGGCCCCGATCGTTCCCAACCATCCTTCGCCAATGCGACTGATGGAAAGGCAGACGGAATCAGCGTCCTGGCAGATCCTTTTGTTAAAAGTGGCTTTTTAGCTGCGAAACCTGTGGACAGGTAAGTAAACGGAATATTTTTAAAAACCACGATAGAATTAAAGTAATATAAATAAAAAATAAAAATCCATTTTTGACCATTTTTAATTCTTACTTTCTGTATAATGTTCTTCTTAGGCTGCTGTACATATCACGAGGTACTTTGAAGAAAGTTCAATTTAATTTTGACCTTAAGCTTAAAAAAAGCCAAAAAACAAATATTTTTATTTTACAGTTTTGTAACAAAACAATTTTTATTAAACAAAAAATATGTAACTTTGATGAGAAAAAGAATGGCGTGTTTGCATTTGGTCCAAAAGTTCATAAAATCGCTTTTCAAAAATTTTTAAAAAACAAAAAATAATTTTTCTATTTACTTTTTGACCAAAATTTTAATTTCAAATCAGTTTTAAATAACGCGCCATTCCTTTCGCATCAAGTCTATATTTAAATAAAGACTAAATAAGGTCTTAATCGACCGAATAAATAGAGGTTCGTTTCGGCTGACCGGCCTGGAATTGTCGCAATTGGCTGGAATTGCTTTGAATGGACAGTCGTTTGGCCTGCAGCACCTGGCCCACCTTCTCCGGATCCTTTAAATCTTTCGCATTCAGCTCGAACACCTCAGGCACAGGCTGCACTTGCTGTGGCTGATCGGCCCACGGTCGAACCGTGACTTCGGCCGTTAAGTTGAAGATGGTTGTCACCACGATGACAAGGATGCCTGTGCCTATGAATAGACGGGCCCACTAAAAGTTTTTTTAACTTTAGAAATTTAAAAGAAAATTTAACTTTTGGGTTTACTATAATGTAATATACTTATACAAAGAATATAAGGCACAAAAAGATATAAAAGGCTTTGTATTAGATAATCGACTGAAAATCAGTATTTAATGTTAGAAATGCCATACCTCATCTGGACTGCCATTTGGAGCGAATACGGCTACTGAGAATGGTATAAGAAGTACCACAATACTGAATATAAACATGTTCAATGACATTAAGAAGTGAACGTATCTTCCGGATATCTGAAACATTTTTATGTCATTATATGCAAATTAATTTCAACTTAAGATGTTCACAGAAAATTAGGCTATTCACATAATTCTATGCCCCTTACCCTAAAAAATAGAATTGAGTAGCGGCACAAAATTATTTGAACAACCTAATAAATTTTTTTTAAAAAAATTTGTTTTATTTCCTATAGGTTAGTTAATGTGCCTTTTATCTTCCCTCTACTAGACCTAAAAGGCGGTCTAAGCCAGAGCTCCGAAGGCCCAGCTTAGGTCCCGCAACGAAAGATTTAACTTCAATATTTAAAAAAAATCTAATGTTAAAAGACAGAGCCGGAAAATTAGGCTCTGCCGGGATTTTCTATACCCTTTTAGAACCTACCACACCCTTAAACCTAAAAACATACCAACTGTGAGCTCTTGGTAACTCCAACAGCATTAAGACCGCTGAACACAATAGCAGCCGTAAAGAAGATTTGTGACAAAACTTGTTGTGACGGCGGTAAAAAAGCCAAGGCGAAGAAACATATAGCCATAGAGTACTGTGATATCGAAGCAAACAATATCACTCTCATTTTGTCACTGACGTACGGTACAGTGTCACTACAAGGCCCTACCATGAACTTGAATATCATAGATAATATAAAAGGTAAAGCGGCGGCAAATCCTGTGTCACGGACGTCGAATCCTTGAACCTGAAGAGTTATATTGAACTAATAGTAATGTATACAACATATAAAATGGCAGTTTAAACTTTAAAAGGGTGAAAAATGATTTTTAAAAAACCCGCGAAAATTTGAATTCACATTTTGGCGCCAGCTTTACTTTGAATATTTTATTAAAATATGGACGTTTACCTGATTTAAATAGACAGGACCGTACTGGAAAAAGAACTGGAAGGCTACTGTAGCACCAAAAGACGAGGTTAAGATACCCATTACAGCTCTGTCACACATTATGGCCTTGTATGGTACTCTATCCTTCTCGTTCTCTTCTAGCACTCGTACTATTTTGTTCTTCTGAAGGGTTGTCAATTCTTTTTCACTGACATTTCTGAAATGTAATTTCTTACCTAAAATACTATACTTGTAATACTACATCTTAAACAAACCTTACTATGTGTAAACCAAGTATATATAAACGTAAAACACTGTAACAAAACTAACCTATGTACAGTAGGAGTATCTTCGTAGAAGAGCCAAAAGATTACAAAACAAATTACAGTAATCCCGCCTTGGAGATAGTACAAAGCCGGCCAACTCAACGAACTTTCACACAAAGCACCAGCCACAGGCATGGTGAATATCTGGGCCAATTGAAGATGGGCAGATACAATAGCTACAAAAGTACCAGACTTTCGAAGCGTCGCCCATTCAGCTACAATAGAACCCATCGCTGGGAAAGAGGTGGCGACAGCTGCGCCCTAAAATATTTTTATTGGACAATTTCAAGAAGTCTTACTGACACAGTAATGTAAAACTATAGTAGAATAATAAAGCCCCTTACCTGTAAAAACCTGAGGAAAAATACAAAGTAAAAGCCCAATGGTACGATGGTAGGGAAGATCAACGTAGCCAAAGCTGAGATCGCTCCATAAAGTGTGAATAATATCCTAAAATACGCTATTTAACTTCATATGTAGCTCAAAACTCATTTTGAAGCCTGGCTGCGCTCGTGTTTCAGTCTAACCGGTAAACCAAAACTCTTTAGCTAGAATCGGTCAGCCATCTTAATAAAATCAACTAAAATTTGTTTAATAATTTTTATATTATCTATGGTATTAAAAATGTGCTAAACTTATAATATGGCCAAATAAATTACTTACTTCATGCCAAAAGTGCTAGTAAACAATGTCATTGGTATTGTACCAAACAGTGTACCAATAGCTATGGCTGCGAACAGCCAACTCTGCTCGAGTTCTGAGTACATTAGAGGTGGGTGACCTTTCTCTTCTATGTCTAAAACATGAAATATAGTATGAATATGAAGTTTTATCCCTGCCCACCCAAAATATAGTTTTAACCTCTCCCCCCCAACCATAAAAATAAATTTCACTCCTTCCCACCATAAAAATTTGTTTTACCCTACTCTAGCTAAGCCATCCTAACTTCTAACCCCCCCCCCAAACTTAAATTAACCCCCTTACAACTCTGATTCCAACTTCCATCGTCGTCTTTGAACATGCAGATTACTGTAAAGTTTAAAGCCAGTGAGTTACTGATAATGCATGTCAGACATAGTAAACTGAGTACGATAACCAAATGTCGAGTACGATGCTTAAAGGTCAATTCTGATTTCTTAGCTCCAGAAGCGTCGGCCGATGCCTTTAGCGTGCCCTTTTCGTCCAGAATCAAAACGGGGTCGATTTTTGGAGTAATCATCGTTTACTGTAACATTAAATTTAAAATTTAAAAAATTTGAATTTGCAAAAACTTTCTTTACAAAGCCGTTTTTGATTGCTGTTCAAATAATTTTGAGCCCCTTAACTGTAAAAATTTGTTGTGAGATGAGCACAGAATTATTTGAACAACTTGATATAATTTACAAATTAATAATTACAGCCCAATAATTCTGGAAAGAAAGTTTCTTCATAACAAACAACTTACAGTAAGTTTCGCACAAAAGTCAACCGGTTCGAGCGCCCGAAGCAATAGCAGCTTTGAAGCTCTTTAAAATGAATAAAATCGTCGAAATTTATGCAAATCTCGAGTTCGAAAAGCTAAAATAATCAAAATCTGTGATAAGGTTAGTATTATATCAGTGATAAAGTCAGAATTATTAAAAGCCGGCGGCCAATAATATTACAACATGTTTGGGAAGAGTAATGAGAATCTGAAGCCATTTGAAGATGTCAGACATGAGTCAGAACGTTATCACAACATACAATTATATTATCCATGACTGTCAAATAGATACGATTTTGGCTCAATTAAAAGAATTAAACAAATTTTTAAAATTGTAACGGCCAAAGAACGTTATTTTTTAGCCTAAAAGCAAAAAATTGAATCCCAGTGCATAAATAAGCCTAAAGTTCAATTTCAAGTTATTTTTCAAAAAAATATTTTCGAAATTGAACCACAAGTTATATATCAAACTTTTTACGACAAAAATATCTGATAAGACATCACAAGTCCATAGATCTACAGTCAATAATCACTACAAACAAGGAAAGTTCCTAACCTGCCCCGCTCTGATTGGCTTCGAATTTTTTATAAAGAAAAAGCATGTAAATACAAATTGTTCAACAAAGTACTAAATCGGGACTTTTAGTCAATCTCGAGAACATCGAGATCATAGAATTACGTTTCAAAGTTCCCGCCAAATTGGCATTGTGTTTCAAGCATATAACTTTGTCATTTTTTTGACGTTTAATAATTTTTCTTTAATGTACTGATAGAAAATCTTTAAATGAACTTACATTTTTAAATTTGTAAGCGTAGCTTGTCTGGAAGGTCAAAAAGTGCTGGAAATACAATGTCAACTTTGCCAAATTAGCGAAAAACCAAAATAATCCAAATTTAAAACTCAAAAGCGCGAGCTAAAATTTTATATCGTTACTATTGGTAATACAAAGAAAACATACAGTGAAACCTCCGTATAAGGAACCTCTATATAACGAAACCTCCGTATAACGAACAACTTTCGAATCCCCGGCTATCATTACACAGCGCATTTTTAACCCCTCTGTAACGAAACCTATACATAAAAAACGAACTTTAATTCCCCTAGCGATTCGTTATATAGAGGTTCCACTGTATAAGAATTTTGAGATGTTTTTAAGCGAGCCAGGTTAGGTAGTGATTTCCTTGTTAAATAAAACCTAAAGGCACAGACAACTACTATATAAAAATATAGTAGAGTACATACAAAAATCACAGTAAAACCCAGAAAAAACAAAGAAAAAATGTTTAAAAGTCTACTTTCATTTAGAACGGCTTTTGAGTTCAAACTTTAAAAAAAAACTATTGAAATTAAAAAAACGGCGGCAGATCGCGTCATTGTGGCCACACGCCAGATATACCCACAAAGAGCAAAGTATTCGCAATCATATCGTAATCGATTCATATCTGATCGATTTCGGTTTGTAACTATTTTAAATAGCTGAATTGATTTTCTTGCAAAATTATTAATCTTTGAAAGCATACTTATCAATAGTAAGGAAATATTGTAGTTGATATACCAAGCCTTCTTGGTTAAAATTTATAATACTTACTACAATATTGAGCTTATAACTGTCTCCATAAAAGGAGCGTTACAGTAGTATAACAAAAAAGGTTAAAATTAAAAGTGCCAAAAATTTTTATAAAAATGATAAGAAATGTTTGGTGGCTTTTACTCTGACTACCTTAATATAGCTAGCAGTCTTTGACCTCCCATACTCAGAAGTAGCTTGTCAGACCTTAAAAAGTCACTAAAACCACGCTTTAAGCCTTGAAATTACTATGTAAAGCAGCTCGTAATACCTATACAGATCAGTGATGTTATGGAAAAGTTATTTGAAAGCTCTTGGCTACTACAACATAGTCATATATAGTAGAGTTTATGGGTAATTCATAAAGTTATTTGAAAAAGTAACAAAAAAATAAGAGTAAGTATAACGATGACAAAAGATATATGCTCTTGGAAGAATTTTTTTTAATGTCAAGTTTGGAAAGAATGTTTCTTCGCTTTTACGGCTCTTTTAAACTTTTTAAAGTTAAAGAAACAAAAGTTTTAAAACTAACTTAATATTTGCACTATTACCTTTAAAAGACCAATATCATACCTCATACAGTAACTGTTCTACCTTATATATACAGTAATTGTTCAGCCTTATATAGTAAAGTTTATTGTCCAAACAAAGACTCAACTCCAAAGACCACAGGCAATGTAAACTCTATGGAACGTTGAGTGAGCACGTTTGACCTGATCTCAATTCGAGATCAAGTTCAGGGTTCTTGAGTAAACAGGTGTTGTTTTGGATATTACCCGTGGCAGAGAAATGAAACTACAACATGTTAATCAAACAAAACCGTTCGTAGCCTTTTAGGACTTATAATAACATTGTAAACTTGTATAAATATAGACAAAGCCCTTACTTGATAGTACAAAAGAGTTAGTAAAGAAAACACTTGTTATAGTCAACAAATTTTGAAGTTGAAATGAAGTACATTATTTTCTAAAAAAATTTTAAAAGTGTTCATCCCCGCTCCTCGAGGATACTCAAAAAACTAAATTCACATTAAAATTTTTTTGTGATTTTTCCAAAACCAAATTCACCCATATCACTATAATCAACAAATTCTTAAGCATTAGCATCATTGACCACTTACAGCACTGTAATATTTATTTAAAACGTTCAGAAACTTAAAAAATAGACGATTAAGACACACAATATCTAACCTATTAAACGAAAAATAGCAAAAAAAATATTAAAAGGATCCATCCTTACATACCCGGAAAAATATGGCAAACAAAATTATAACGGAAAAATTAAAGGATAGTAATAACATAGTATCTATGGCATAATATATAATAATAGGTAAACATAGCATAAAACAAAAGCATAGACCTGTGGGTATTTCCAATACTTCTTCACCTTCTGTTTGTTTTCTATAATCTGAACAGTAAGATCTTAGGTACAACACTATAATATCACTCACTCTTCTTCTTCATCATCTTCTTCTTCTTGCATGAAGACCAAGGGAGCCGTCGGCTTCGGAGCCACACGGCTTTTTCCTTCTGACGCCAATGTTTTAGTTTGCAAGTTGACAACTTCTTCAGCTACCTTTTCAGCTTGTTCGACTGGCTTTTCGGTTGACTTAGCTGGTTCTTCCTTGATATATGATGGCTGAAAGAAGATTTAAGTTGATAGAAAAAATATAATGTACAATAATATACACTTTAAAAAAATCTTTATTCCAAAGAATACAGAATTTACCACGCCCATAATAATAACAATAATAATCGCCCCTCCCTCCCAAAAGCCAAATCTAACCATTACTACCAAATAATACAAAACCCACCTCATACAAAACTCGACTTTCGTGAGCACTCGACTCATTCCTGAAGCTCGGGAATCCACTGCCATCGTCACTCATATTGGCCATGTCCTCTTCTTCTTCACTTACATATTCATCTTCAGAGTACTTCATGTCCGGCACTCGGTTTTCTTGGCGGACTGGTGACATTTGGGTTCTCTTCCTTGTTTCCTTCAACGGTTCTTCAGACGTGATCTTCGTCTTCGTGGTGGTGTTCTCTTCGATTCTAATTTTGAATTGACTTTCTGATTCTAAGGAGCTTGGCATCTCGACGATGGGCTCTGTTTGCTTCTGAAAACACACCTTTTAGCTTTAATTTTAAAATATTTCGACTTAACCTTATACAAGTATTTTAAAAAAGCAAACATCTCTTAAACCATATTTTCTAAGTTATTGCCATCAAAAACAATATAAACATTGGCCAAACCTCAAAAACCTACCTCAACAGTAGTAGTAGTGGTAGTATCAACAATCTCCTCGATCTGAACAACCTTTGATTGTGTTTTTGACGTAGTTTCCTTCGTGTTTTTAGCTTTGTCATTGTCCACCTTCTGACCTTCCCTGATATTCTCTTTTGGTTGATCTTGAACACCATCTCTGTACCGTCTCTGATCATTTTGGCCTTGGAAGCCTTGTTCATTACCCCCTTGTTCGTAGCCGCGGCCATTACTGGGTCCTTCATTCGAATTATAGCTGTCACGACGATTGTTGTAGCCATTGTTCGGACCATACCCATTGTTGAGACCTTGAAGATTATTAGAACCGTAGCCATTGTCAAGACGGTATCCGTTATTTGGGTTGTTAGAATCGAAGCCGTCGTAACGAGGATTGTCGTAGTATGACCGAGAACCGCTGTAGCCAAGGTTTGGGCCATAGTTCGGTCCACCGTACCGTGGATCATCGTATTTGTTCTGGAATCCATTGTAAGCATAACGTTGCTCTTGTTCGTAGTTAGACGGTCTTCTTTGCTGCGGTTGATCAAAGTTAGGCCCGTAGTTCTGATAGGGTCCGTTTGGTCCATAATTTTGATAAGGGCCGTTGTTTGGGCAGTGACTTGAGACACTTTGCTGATCGAAATTCTGGAATCGTGAGCTGCTTCTACCGCAATCGGTTGGTGCATAAGGTTGAGTTGAGTAACGACGACTGTCATAGTTATCACCTCGCGTCTCCTGATCGTAGTTCTGAGGTCCTGGACCGTAGTTCTGGTTCCTGGATGCACCAAAGTTGGGTGTTCGATTGTCGTAATTAGCAGGTCCATATTGTTCATAGCCTTTACTTCCTGCTGGGCCATAGTTTCGAGTTCCACCCATATTAGGATCGTAGTTGGGTCTTCCTCCGCTTTGACTAAAGTACTGACTTCCGGGGTTCGAGTTCTGATAACGACCATCATTAGATCTGTCATCAAAGTTTCCTTGGTCGTAGCCTTGTCTGAAGTTTGGATTCTGAAGTGGTCCTCGACCATAACTGTTCAAGTCATGGTGCTGTGGACGCTTACCGTAATATGGAGCTTGATTCCGGTTGCCACCGTGATATGAGCTTTGGTTTGAATATCCACCGTCAAACTGAGGATTATTGTTGCCGTAGCGACCACTCATGACGCTCATTCTGCCACTTGGTGGTTCGTTACCTCCAAATTGACCTTGATTCTGAATGTTCAGGTTGCTGCCACCGAAACGTTCCACTTGATCATTAGCTTGATTCCACGAGTTTCTGTTATCATTTCTAGCTGAATTCTGTAGCCATGGCGGTGGTTGAGCATTGTAACGTTGCTGATTGGGATATTCTTCCTGAAGATAGTCTTGTTCGGGAGGAACGTAGCCTTCATTACTAAAGAGTCGGCCGTCACGGTTCGAGAGTTTAGAGCTTCTGAAGTCTTGTTGAGATCCTCTCAAGTCTTGTCCTCTTCTGAAGTCTTCTTGTTCGGATTCCCTTCTGAAGGCTGGCTTCTGCTGCGACGGTGGTCTTCTAAAGCCCTCACTATTATCTCTTCCAAAGTCTAGCTCTCTTCTGGCAGTCGATCCAGTTGGATTCCTTCTCATTGTTGTACTAACTTCATCATCAGTTTGTTCGTTGAAGTCGTTGGCTCGACTCTCGAAACATGCAGGTGAAGCTACACTCGCCGACCAATGAGGAATGTGTTCTGGAGTGTTCTTGGTGCCCGTGAACTGAGATGGTTTGTAGGGAGTTGGAGTGGTGGGGTCGTTGGCCGAGAGAAAGACATCATCGTTCAGAGTGGATAGTCGAGAACGTTGATTTTGTTGATGATGTTGCTCTCTTAGTTGTTGCTGTTGTTGCGCTCTTTGTTGTTGCTGCTGTTGTTCTCTTTGTTGCTGTTGTTTCCGTTGCATCATTTGTTGATATTGAAGTTTGGCTCCGGGAAGAAGGTATTTTTCCCAATCAAAGTCTTCCATAAACTGAAAACGAAACATTAATTATAGTCTCAATATCTTTTCTATTTTTTGAAGTCAAAATAGACGTCAAAATTTATTGTTAGGCTTAAAACAGTTTTAAAGAATAAGTTATAGACGAAAAATCATTTTTACAACTTCAATCTTACCTTAAGAGTCCCATCCACCAAAGTGAAGTTCCTCTTTCCCATTCGAGCCACAAAATGATATGGTTTCCGTGAGAAGGCCGCTCTTTTAGGTATGATAACCTCGCCAAACTTTGTCCATGCATAAAACCTTCCCTTCTTCTTGACAGGGCACTTCAACTCGAATGACAGCAAGTTCAAGTACAATTCAGTACCAAACGGTGTGGTTCTTTCCAGAATGTTACCGGACGGAAGTTCAATATTCGAATTGTTTACTCTTGTACAATGAAATTCGTAGAGTTCATGGTCGGGGTGGTTCAGGAAATAGGGACGTACGTGCAAGATGCAGCCCAAGCTGAGGTCGTAGACACGTCTAAAGTAATTATAAAATGATTAGTACTGTTTTTATTAGCTCCAGTATAAGATAAAAGGTCTTTTCCATTATAAAATACTCAAAAGCTATCCCAAAACCCCCATAACACTAAAAGAGCATACTCTTGAGATTTGAGCATGATGCCAAACTTTCCAGTGGCCATCTCGTAGAGTACTACGCCATGATCTTGGATCTTGTGAATGACCAGACATTGAATCGGCTCTTGCAAACACTGCGAGTCTTCGATCAGAGCCTCGTACTTGCTTGGGATGGGGTAATCAAGTGGAGTTCCAAAGAAGAACTCCAGTTCTTCTCGAGACAACTCTCGCTTCGGCTTCAGTTGTTCGTTGATCAGGTTTTCTGGGTGATTCTTGTCATCGATGACCTTACTTCTCCACGGTCCAGTGTTAGACTGTGGAGCTCCAGAATTATTTTTTTCGTTTTTTCCAACCACATAAACAGCAGCTGATGGTCGATGTGCTTGAGGTCGTGGCACTCTGGTGGACTGCTTCTTTATTGGTGCAGCTTCATCTTCAGAATCTGGTCTGTTCCATCTGAAAAATAAACTTTCAACTTCAATTGATTTTTTAGAAAAATATGTGTAAAAAAAGTAACTTGAAAATATTCATTAAAACTATTATTCTAGGCAAATTTAAAAATTCCTCCAAGTTTCCAAAACTTTAAACTATAAAATCTGTAAATCAAGACTATGAACAACAATATCCAAACAAAGAATATTAAAATCAAATCCATAAATATCAAACTATCTAAAATCCCTATGAAATCAACATAACTTACTCATAAGGAATTCTCCGTTGAGCTGGAGGTACCACCTCCAACTTGGGTCGTTCTTCTTCTCTTTCTCGAATCATTGAGCCTTCAGGAGTGCACGTGTTATGATTTGTTGGAAAAGACGGTTTACCGAATACACTGTGATCAGGTCGAATCGAAAATCCATCAGAATAGGTAGAATCTTGTCGGAAGGGCTTTGACTCCAACGTCGAGTTCAGAGACTCCTTCTGAAGTGAAGTCGATGGTTGAACCGAACCCGATGGTCTTGCATTCGATGATTGTCGTGAAGATTTTGCTGATGCGAAACTAGACGTTGTGTTGGCCTTTCCGTCCGAAGTTGTCGATTGCTTAAGCTTCGTAGCAGAGCTCACTTTCGAGGTCGAGGTGTCGGATACCGTAATGGAAGACGAAGTTCGAGATCTGAGATTAGCCGCTGACTCTGCCGGCTTGAAGTAGGCCTTGTTGAAAGAATCGACGGTCCCAAAAGGATTACTGTCACAATTCTTCGACGAAAACATTGATTCATTTAGCTTTGACTTGGTCGAGACAAATGAAGCTCCAGAATTCATATTTGGCGCTGTTCCAAAGGACGATTTCGTGGTTTCTTTGTCTTCACCTTGAGAGTCGTCTGGGTGTAAGCCTGATGGGCGAACGGTACGCATTCTGGATCTGTCAGAAGCAGTTGGGGTTTCCGAAGGTTCTACAAAAGGTCATAATAAGGCAATTTTATATAAAAATACTACTCTACCACAACATAACAACTGAAAATGACCTACAACAACAAAAATTTATTAAAGCAAGACAAATAACAATAAACTAACGCTTTTTCTGGGCCACGTTTTTTGAGGTTGAACGTCCCGACTCGCCCCATTCATACTTTAAAAGGTCATCTGAAAATAGTTGATCTTCATCTTCGCTCTCTTCACTTCCATCTCCAACATTCACGTTTCCCTGTGGCTTCAAATCGGGCAAGTTGAAAGTGAAGTCAACTCCCTGAAAAATAAAAAAGTAAATATGCCTTTGAAGAAGTATTTCATGTCAATCTTACCTAGATATCTTTATAAGATATAAATTATCATCAAATAATTCATCAAAAACCTCATTTTCAACCATTTTCTTTATCATTTTCCATCAACATTAGCTTACTATCAATCATAATATGTTCACCTGCTCCTTCTTGACCTCATCGTACAACATTCTCTGTCTCCGACGCTCTTCCTCTCTCTTTTTGCGTTCGTTCTCCTTGATGAACTTGTCCATGTCCGCGACCGTCTTCACCTTAGAGAGATTGTTGTCTGGCAAATTCGGGAATTTGGGTACAAAGTTGGCATCTGATTCGTTTGGATCGTACAACTGCTCCTCGGTGAAGTCGCCGTTCAGAAGACGCTCCTTTCTTTCTTCCAGCTCCTTCTCCCTAGCCTTCTTTCCCTTCTCAAACTCGGCCTTGTACAAAGCAATCTTTTGTTCCATCGTGTCGCCCATGTAGTAGATTTTGCTGTAATATTGTGGATTAGTATGATTATAAGCTTCACATACATATATTAAAGGATATGATTGCTAGTTTTAGTATACGCTTATAATTAAAAAAATGTTATAAGTAAATAAGTCACAAATTTAAAAAAAATTTTATTCTCAAAAAGCACCCCGTCGCCCAAAACCGTACCCTCTCTTTCCAGCCGCTTCAATCCTCCTCCCCTCGACCACTTGGCCATAGTATTGCATTGGACATCGGTCTTCACACACTCCTCGATTAAACTCATCCCTCATCTTCTTCTGAAGCTTCGTTCTGAGTTGAGCTCCATCGAACCAGGATGCTTCGTCAGCCAAAATTGCACCACCTTCATAGAATTTGTGGAACTTTTGAATCTTGGTTTCAATTGTTCCGCTCGGAACATCTGCGAAGAATTCAATCTCCACCCAAATGTCAAACGGCGCCCTCATCTTCTTCTTGATGTAATACTCCATTTTTTCGTCGAAGCGTTTGTCCACGATTGTGCCAAGGTATTTGTTGAAGTACCAGCCTTGAGAGGTGCGACTGACTTGGCAGAAGAACTAAAGAAGTTAATATTAAACAACAGATTAATATTCATGATTTCAGACCTAATAAAATGATGTTCAGAACAATAATATTATAGGTAGCAACAAGACTTATCAACAGAAACGCTACTAGAAATTGAAAAGGTACAAGATAAGAAGTTAAACCTACAGCTAGCTTCTTCTTTCCCTTGTGCATGATCCTTCTGGTGTATATCGGAGATGTTATAACTCTGGCCATGACAACAACATTATTGTAAATCTCACACTTCAACCACGTTCCTGGGAAGATCCTCATCTGAGCCTTATGCATTCCCATGTGGGTCCGAATGGCAGTGTTATCACCATCGAAGACCACGGCGACTCCAATAACTGCCGTGAATCTGTCATTGTTCAAGTTGATGGCTCCTCTGTAGTCCGGGACCGGCTTAATTAGTGGCAGTGGTAGTCGAACTCCAGTCGGCAAGTGATTATCCGGAAACGTGACTCCAGAATCCTCTTCTGAATCCGCGTCTTCGTTGATAGCCAAACGAAGATTGTACATGATCGGCTTCTTGAATTCGGCGTCTGCTTCGTCTGGACTTTGATATTGTTTTTGTCTGTAAAAGGTCTTAAAATGGCACTTTTGAATTCTTCTGTAGCCATCTGGAACTTGTAACTCTTTTGAATAACAATATAAATAAATTCTTCCTTTTTAGAACATCAAAACCTAAACCTAAAACAACCAACTACTAAAACCCTACCTAGCCTCGTCATCGCTGTCAGATAAAAAGCCCATACGCTTCTCGTCATTATCATCTTCGTCCTCATCCGCTGGATTGTCATCATCATCCGAACTCACATTTTCGACTGTACTTTTCAGCTCTGGTTCTTCAACGACTTGAAAGTCGTGGATATCCGTTTCATCGCCAAAGTTACTCAAGTCAATGTCGTCGACTGACCTAAAACAGTTAAAAAATGGTAAGCGTTACCTAAAGATCTAATATAAGGTTAGAATAAAGAAGAATCGGCCATATTTTTCGAATTAAAAATTTATTTAAAACTTGTAACAAGATTGTTATTGGTTAATAAACAAATAAATGTATATTATTGAAAAATCAAATTTTAGATAAAAAATCTATTACCTACCATTTACAAACAAAATTTCCAAAGAACTTACTCCTCCACCTCCTCAGGCTCGTCCACATCCGCAGTCCACATTGGAGATTGCGCGGAATTTCGATTTTGAAACGGTTTCGATTCGAAATGACTTTTCGTTTCCCCGAGATTAAAATTGAAATTCGGCGCGGTTTTCTTGGTTTTGGACAAGTCTTCCCCTTTCTCTTGAGTTCTCATGAAACTTTGGCTGTCACGGTGATTCCTCGACGAGTTGTGACTGTCGCGGTAGCTTCCCCGACTCTCGGCACGATGTGTTTGAAACTCCATGAAATCTGATGACTGTTTCCTGAATGTATGAGATTCTTCAGCACGTTTTGATTCAGGTTCTCTCCAGAAACGAGCTAAAATACGTTTATTATGATTGAATTCGTGCCAATATTTGCTTTTTTTCGACTAAAATTTAAAAAATAATAGATTTCCGACAGTTTTAAGGAAATCTTTTGTCATCATTTTCAGCTTTTGTGCTAAAATCAGGTTTAAAAAATCATTTTTAATCTAATTTTCAAGATTACAGTAACAAAAATGATTCTCAAAAGCTGGTTCTATCAAAATCTTTAAATATAACCAAATATTTTTATAACTTAAGCCTAAAAACCAGTGAAAATCAAATTTAAAAAGTCTTCCTTGCCAACTAAAGCAAGGTTTTTCTTATAACAACATTGACTAGAATCATATTTAACCGCAGCAACTTATATTAATGCATTTCCTTATCTTAACCTTTTTGAATGCCTTTCCTTATCTTAACCCCGCCAAATCCTTTAAAACCTTACTCGAAGGCCCAACAATGTCCTCCAGGCTGTCAATGTGGAAGAAAAAGTTTGGTTTTTGAGGTTTGGCTGGAGATTTAACCCGCTTTCCACTGTTGAACGACCCATCAAGACTTGGAATGTCACTTGGATTGAAGGACAGATTGCTTTTACTGGCTTTGAATTTTTGATTTTCACGACTGATAATCATGTTCCTTACTCCAAAGTTGCCCCCATAGATTTCGTCAAGTGGCGGAAAATCCAATTCAACCTAAGAGCAAAAACGATATAAAATTTTTGCAATGAAATGAACGGTTTTGAGAATAAAGTGGTTTATTAGACCAAAAAGTAGGGTAATATACATTTTTTCATGTAAAATGAGTATGAACCTAAATAAAGAACAAAAAATACAAATATAAACTTACCCAACGTCCAGTACCATCAGTAAACATTCCTGGAGCAAAAGCACCTTTAAGATTTGATTTTACGAATTCGTCGCTGAGATCATTCAGAGTATCGAACAAAGCCACCTAAAACATTGTAATTAGTGAAAAACAATTCTTAAATGGAAATCCTTTCTATAAACCCAAATTACATCCCTCTAAATACCCTAAAATTCCAAAACAGACAAAATAAATGTTAACATAACCTACTCTAATGTTATCCTTGCTCGTTTTCAACAATTCAATGTTATTCTCATTCAAAAAGTCAACTTTTCCGAGGGTTGGATGCTCATAAACGTATTCCTGCTTCTTCAGTGCAGTCCCAACAAACGCGACGAGATCTTCATACAAAATATTGATGTAGACCTAAAAATTATAATGTTAATCAAAATTATGTCTTTCAAGCCTTTTTAAGACCTCCGACTTAGCCTTCCTTAAAAATGTTTCTAAGAAACAATTAATCACATGAAATCAATAGTCAATTGTAAAGTTTAAATCGAAAAAGATGTCTTACCACATCCATAGCCAAACGTTCAATACCCAAGTCTTCATACCCTGTATCGCCCCGTCTCAACTCATTCTTGTTCTCTACAATGTAATGTCGTCCAATGACAAGCGTTTCCCTGTCCTAAAACCAAAGAAAACGTTAAAATAAAAATTTTTTCTATATCAACTACAATAACATCAATATCAGATTAAATATAAGAAAACACAGCCAAAATAACCCAAACAAACAGATAAATGTAAAGATAATACAATAACACACCTTATCAGAACAAACCAGTGTAAGATAACTGCCTCTGAAAAAGACTTTAAGCTCGTTTTGATTAATCCCAAACAAAACTCCAATTGGCCTCGAGTCCTTTCCACAAACCCGTTTACTTCGTACCTAAACATCAAAATAACACTTTAAAATTGACAACTTACCGGTCTCATACCCGTCTTGGTTTTTTAGCATCTAAACTGATCTTTTCTGTCTGAAAATATTCACCTTTATCTCAAGTTTGGCCAAAAAATAAGATATTTCACGCTCGTATTATCAATAAAAAGTGTAAAAATGTCTTGAAAATGTAAAGCAAAAGTTAAATTTCAAAAAAAAAAGTTTTTCTAATATGATTTATATCGAAATCTTAACAAATAAAGATCAAAAAGAGCAGAGGAACGATAAATCGCGAATGTTTATATAAAAAATTCGGAATTTATTTCGGCTTGGGCGACATGTTATACGAAGAAATATGTACAGGACAACAAACTGTCGATTAGTGTGTTCTAGAACTTTTTAAATAAAAACAGTCGAATATTCTGGACTGTCAGTTATTTATCCATAATAATTCATATTTTTTCAAATTTCTTTTGAAATTTTTAAAATTATATTGTGATTGATTGAATTCTGTCAATAAAAATAATTTTTGATGTTTTACCTAATAAACTTATAATAAATTATAATGTTTTTATGTATGACCTTTTTGAAGATATATTTCGGATAAAAAATTATTCACAGAACAGTTCAACAATTCTTTATTCTATTTTAGTATATTGGTATATGTCACTTACAGAGTTAGAAACTTGATATCACTTCTTACATTTAAAAATAAAAACGATGCTTTAGGCTTTTCTTGGAACATTAGTTATTTATAGGCGTTATAATTGCTTTTACAACAATTTGTCATGTTGCTATTGGTTGTATGAGGCTTTAATTAGGTGTTATGGTAATGGCAGAAGAGGGCGGGAGGGAAGGGCAGGGGAAGTTTGAAATTTTGCGGCAGGATGAAAGAAAAAACAATGCAAACCCAGTCCAGATTAAAAGATATACTTTATTTGATGATAACGATCATTTACAGAAGCTTTATGTGATGATTACTATGATTTACTGTCATTTTTGATATAGACGTATTAAACAAAAATCATTTTTGCAGAAACTTTGTTTACAAGCCTTTGAACCTTAACAAACATTTAAGAACCATTCCCAAAATTACTTTGTTTACCGTACCCCCTATCCCGTCATGTCCTCATTATATTCCACATGAGTGGATGCCAATGTTTATGTCATGATGACATGTTGCTCATCTAACCTCTTTGGAATCTTTTTTTTTGGTTTGAAATTGTTAATCTTTTTTGAAAGGGGTTTATATACCGTAGCTGAACAAGTTTGGGTCATTGAATTCGAAATGTCATAAGGCAATTTCTTGCAAATTTCAACGCTTTTTTGGTTTTTATATTTGGTGGGTGTGGGGGTAGATTTTGCGGGAAAAAATGGCTAGGGCTCGAGGCTCTGTTTTCTGGGCGAGGGCTCTGGGCTAAGGCTCTGGGTTAGGGATCTGGGCTATGGCTCTAGACTATGGCTTTGGGCTAAGGCACTGGGCTATGGCTCTGGGCTAAGGCTCTGGGCTAAGACTCTGGGCTAGGGATTTGGGGCTAGGGCTCTGGGCTAAGACTCTGGGCTAGTTTGCTGGGTTAGGGCTCTGGGCTAGGACTTTGTGCTAGGGCTAAAGCGACGGTATGTAAACATGGGGAACGGGCCGGACCTAAGGAAAACTTAGATCGGGACGGGCTTAACATTCAGGTCCGCAGGCCGCGCTTAAACAATGCCCGGCCCATTTCTCATGTCTAACGATAGGGGCTATAGGAGCCTACCGTGCTTAGTCAGGATGACATTATGAAGGTACGATAGAAAATGTAATTATAATATTCTATGCCGCAGGGTCAATAAACTACAAAACGGTGTTATTTGTCTACAATTTCAAAACTGTTTTCCCTCGAATTTAAAATTTAGGAATAACTTAAATTTAGAAATTGTGAAAACACTAATTTCTGACCAAACGCATACTTACTGAGGTAATTTAAATTGTTATTTAAAAACGCTAATTAACAGGTTGAAAGTTGAGCGGGGGATTGTTTTCTCAACACACTCTTTTTCTACAGTATATCTACTTAGTTAAGGTAAACAATATACTGTAGTTATAAAAAGGAGGAAGTTTGTGTCTGTTTTATTCGTTTTTTTATTTTTAACTTTACCCAGTCGATAATCTTTGTACCTTTTTTTGTAGTTTGGTAATTCCAAAGACTTAAATTTGGTATTCAAATATTTAATTGTTGTAAACCTGCAACTAATTATATATCAGAAAAGGTTAATTTATAGTTTAACCACAACCTATAACTGTTTCATTGTTACACTGATGTTTACTGTATCATGCGCTTAAATAGTTTAATTTACAGTGTTTGTAAAGCAAGTTATACTAAAATTTGTATATTGTATGTAGTAAAATTGGAGCCTGCTCCGGGGCAGCACCAAATTTAAAGCTGGCATTTTGCGGAGATTTTAAAAAAGCTGAAGTTAGGGTCGACAATGTCGAAATTCAGTCCTAATGATCCCGGAGCCGAAGCTAAAATTTAAAAATAGCCGAAGCCAAAAGTTTTAAATTTGATAACTGCGAGCACGACCTTTTATGCCTTGCTATGTCTTATGAGCATGATTTAGTCACTAAGAATTTTCGCTTTTGGGCACGGTGTGTGTATGAGCCGGAACTAGAAAATGACAAATTTTAGTAGGAAAAACTCGAGGCTGGCGGTAAAATTAAAAAAAGCTGGAGCTGGAGCCGGAAATTTTAAATTTGGCAGCTCTTTTCTCAACGACTACGTCTCGGACTTCAACATTATTGTAGTTTAATAAAACGATGAATTGCTCTAAATAGTTAGGTTATGTTCAAATTTTTTAATTTGAATATGTTAAGTTTAGTATTTGGTCTTTGTGAGTCAGTTTGGGAGGCGGTTATGGTCGACCGGTCAATAATTTCATATTGAACGGGGGCAAAGAGGTTAATACCTCTCAAGTATAAGATTGGATTAGGCAGTGGAGCGACAACGTTCTCTAACACTTGAACGGTTTACAACGTTCTTTCCACCACAGTTCGAGCAATGTTACGTACTGGTCATGTACTGTAATGAGTTTTTTTTGGGATTTATAGTACTAAATATAGGTTTTTCAAATTTTTAAAATTTTAAAATAAAATTTTTAAAGAAATTACTGTATTTCTAAGGCTTACAGTACGTCTTTACATACTGTTACAAAAAATAAGGTTACGGTAGCATACTGTAATAAGAAATAACTTTTTTAGACATTTTTAGACAAAGTTCAAATCTATTTTTGGCATTTTTATGACTTTTGAGCCGAAGCGCCTACTGTAACATGGTGTAGGTGTTTGCAAAAATAGAAAGACAGGAAGTGGGTGCATAAGCATATATAAAGACAATCACGGGGTTAAAATAGCTGGAAGTGTAATGTTGAAACAGTTCACCTGGTATTACATGAAACTTGCTAGAAACGACTACGGTAGGTTTTCAAGTTTTTAAAATTTTTTGAAATTTTTGTGTTATGAAGTCGAGGAAAGGTATATATTGTAAAATACGGAGATGGCAAGTTAGAAAGATAAAATAAAGACTTTCGTTAACAGTAGCAACATTTTTTTATATTGAGAGCTGTTAGCTCTAAAAGGTATTGTCATGCTGAATTCAGCAGACAAAACCAAACGGTATTTTAGAATAGAAGCGTTGGAAGGGCGGGTAGAGAAGAAAGAAGTCTAGTGGCATAAGAATAAACTTAAATTTGTGGATGGACGTTTTTTTCACTTTCTTATTACCCTTCTCCTTCTACTACGAATCGTACAAACTTTTTTTAATACTGTAAAACTCCAGTATAACGAACAGCTTGCAAATTCCCATCTAACGTAGCAGAGCATGTAAACATACTGTATAACAAATTCATATATAACGAACAAATTTAAAATTTTGAGCTATTCGTTGTGTAGAAGATCTACTGTACTAGATTCTTTTCTGGTACTAGTCTCTATTTTTTTTATTGATATACTATACCTCATCTTACTGTCTTTTCTTCTCTGTCTTAAAGCTCAACTTATATCACGACTTTGACAAATGAAGCTTTTTTATAAGGGTCTACTGTTACTCTGACATTATTGTAAATTTTATGTATTTAAAAGGTAGGACTACTCAAAGATTTGGAATTTGTTTGTTATGAAGGAATTTTGTTATACAGGAGTTTCAAATGCACTGCGTAGTGGTAAACAGGGATTGGAAAGTTGTTCGTTATACATAGTTTTTGTTATAGAGGCGTTTTACTGTATTTAAAGCTGTCCTACTTTGAAATCTATAATTTAAACTTTTTTAACTTTGTCATACTTCTTCAATTCTATAATGTTCATCTTATCTTCTAAACACACACTTATCACTTGTAATCCCCAAAATCCCTAATACATTTCTGATCTCTTAACACCAACTTCCAGAAGTTTTGAGCAGAGCGTTTGCACGTCACTTGAGAAGTGATCAGCGTGAGCCTCTCGAATGTCCAGTTATTTCAGATTGTTTGTGGTTTTCATTGTTTCGAACGCGTCGTATGTTTGCGTTTGATTGTTACGTTGGGTTGGTGGCCCCATACAAGGCTGGTCAACAGCCGACTGTTACCTACTTTGGGATGGGTTAGGGCTTTGGAGGGTATTGGAGGTTAACGTGCTAATAGGTGCCAATTTTGTTTTGATAAGTACTGTTCGTTTTTGGTGGGTACTAGTCATTTTGGATATTTACTGACCATGTTAGATAGTTACAGATCATTTTTGATAAGACCTAGCCTTTTTAATAGGTATCAAACATCTTTGACATCTACTGAGCATTTTTGATAAGCACTGCCATTACCAATAGGTGCGGAACGTTGCTGATAGGATATGAGCATTATTAATAGGTACCGTGCTAATAGATGGTGAACATACGCAAATAATGTCATAAATGTTTCATGCCTTTTAAACTTTGTTTTGTTTTTTGGAAGTACATTACAATTTGGGTAGTCATATGTACATATTGACTTTGTATGTCATCATTTTTGATTATATAAATGGCCTGGAAGTTGTCTTTTTTGAATTTCGATAAAAGTAGTTTATATATATATATTCTCGTACTTTGGAGTTTGGATGGTATGTTGTGGTTAATATGTGTAAGATAGATATCATCGTTTGTATATATGCTGTGTAGTGTATCATGGTTTATATTAAAATACTAGACATTACACTGTGGTTGTTATGTGTTTAGCAGTATTTATCTTTATATATGTTGAGTAGTACATACATCATGGTTTATATTTAAAGATTAGGCATTAAATTTTATTATAGCTTCTATGTGTCGAGTTGTATAATGCGGTTTATATAATATATATTGAGTATATCATGGCTTATATGGAAAATTTATAAGCAGCTTGTTTAAAGTATTAAGATATGCAGTATTATAATATAATAAAGTTGTAATATTTTAGGTACATAATACAAATAGTTGATTTAAAACGGATACTATTGACTTTTTAAGGAAATATTTTTCAATGTTAACCTATAGACGAACATATAGTAATTTGGCTTACTTTTAGCTAATGGTTAGAATATAAAATAATAGAAGAGTTCGTTATACCGAACTTCGACTGTACCAAATTATAATATACATAATGCTTATTGTAGAGTAAAGTATATGCAAAGCTGAACATTTTAATACCATATCATTAAAAATTTACAAGTTATTTAACTATGTATCAATTATATTCAACCTGTAATTGAATTTTTTAAATTTAGGCAGTGCCGGGCGGCAAGAGGGGTTTTCAATGTACGGTTCATATAGGCCCAGACCCATATGATCTAGATGGGATTCACCCTTTCAAATTTGTTTCAGTTCGGTCGCGGGGTTAAGATTAGTAGGCGTTCTTTTAGGTATAGTCTTGTATTGTAATCAACAACGGGCAGTTTTATTTGTTGTTAAAATAAACATTTGATTAAAAAACCGGGTAACAGGACTTTTGGCGCACTCTCGTTTCATTTGGTTCTTTAAGCCTATCACATAGAACGCCTTTGATTTTAAAAAATAAATTTAAAATCATAAATTTGAAACATTGGCAGATGTCTTGTCAGTAATGTGCGATGTGTGATAAGTGCGAATGATAAATGTCGAGACGAAAAAAAACTTTCGCTAAACCAGTTTTCAGAACAATTTCAATCATTTCGAAGCAACTAAAATATTATTCTTTCTATCAGCACGGCAAGTGGCTGTTACAACTGCTTTCTTATCATAATATTTTTTAATTTTAAAAAATTTTAAAAATTTGCAAAGCTTTCTGCCATTTCAAATTCACAATATAAAGCTTGTTGTGAAGAGACAATAATTCTGTAAATGTGAAAGCTTTGTAGGTTATTGTAATAATTACGTTGTAAGATGGTTATTAGCCGTAATGGCATGTTTTTGTAGGTAGCAATTGTATCTACGGTAGGTAATGTAGATCATGTGACTTGTGCTGTTTAGTTACCGCATTGGGTTTTAGCTGTAATTAAGGGTTTTTTTTAAATTAAAACGTATTTTTTGTAGGATAGGCTGGGCTAGGCATAAACCGGGACAGAGTAGAGCAGGGTAGAGCAGGCTAGAACAGTGTAGGATAAGTTAAAGTAATATGTATAGAGCAGTGTAGGGTCAGGTAAAATAAAGCAGAGTAATATAAGGTAGGGTAGGGTAGGGTAGGGTAGGGTAGGTAGGGTAGGGTAGGGTAGGGTAGGGTAGGGTAGGGTAGGGTAGGGTAGGGTAGGGTAGGGTAGGGTAGGGTAGGGTAGGGTAGGGTAGGGTAGGGTAGGGTAGGGTAGGGTAGGGTAGGGTAGGGTAGGGTAGGGTAGGGTAGGGTAAAGTAGGGTAGGTAGATTAGGGTAAGGTATTGTACAATAAGTGTAGGGTAAACCAACTTGGCCAGGAGGTTGTTTATTGACAATTCCAGCCTGTGTTTGCCCACCTTTTTTGAATTTTTGAAATTTTTATTTAAATAATCGTTGAGCGTTGGATTTTAATTTAAAATCCCGAATCCCTACAGTTTTACACGACTTTTTGAAGCCGCTTCTGACGTCGTTCCTGAATGTTAATCTCCAAATGAAGGGTTAATCGTTCAAAGAATAGAAACAAAGTTCCTGCGGGGTTTCGGAAAAGTTGAAAAAGATCGATTTAGACTGAGATTAGTAGATTATCAAACTGTAAAGAAAGTTTTTGTAGGGTTTGAGGTGAGATAATGATAAGGGAAGTTTTTTTTTGTTTTTTGATGATTGTAAACAAAGTTATCGCGGTTTGATGTTTAGTTTTGTTTTTGAGAGATCATCGGGGTTTAAAAGTGTAAATAAAGTTTTTGCAGAATATGAAATATTTAAAAAGTTGTAAAATTTCAAGTTTTTGATTTCGCTATGGCTTACTGTAGTAATTATTGCTTCACTATAGATTATTGTAGCAAATTTTGTTCTACTAGAGATTACTGCAGTAAATCTTGATTTACTATAGTTACTATAGTATATTTTGGTTTACTATGGCTTAATGTAGTAATTTTTTAAATTTCTTATTATGTTACCGTCGAGAGCATAGTTATCAGCGTATTTTACAATTTTTTTATGCCATACAATCTACAAGCTCAAAGTTGATAGAACATTCTGTACCTAAAGTCATATTGTAGTTTTGTCAACGATTTGTAACCTTTTAACTGTAATCAGTAGAGCTAACAACACTTTGAAACACATGTTTGGCTAGCCATTTGGAACAAACTTCCGAACAGTTTTAATCTCGGTAAACATTAAATTTCACGCTGTTTGAGAACTACTAGGAATCTCTGAGGGCTACACGCTTGTCTTGTTGACTTCTAGAAGAGGGAGTACTTTCTTGAGCTATAGTACTATTGTTTGTAGCCTTATTGGTTAAACTGATACTACTATCTCTAGACATAGTATTTCAATTACTATTTTATCGCAGGCTTGGCTGGGCATTAAGCAGAGTGCCCTGTAGCTTTAGCCGCTAAAATACTGCCACTAACTTCAGCCGTAACCATACTGCATCCATTACCAGCCTTTTCTAAAGTTAAGCTTAGTATTGTTCTATGCTTGAGTAGTACTACCTATGTTAATAGCACTATGACTATAAAGTGCTTTGACTTATAGTCTATCAAAGATTTTAGCCACAAAAAGTTTTTTTCTAACTTTACTACAAGCCTGTATTACTGTAGAGTACAGTAGAAACTTGTATACTAAAAATTGTGCTCAGAAATTTGATTTTAAAATGAGGTTAACTATTCGTTTGATTAAAGTTACCTTTTCTAGTAACCTGCGAAAAGTAGAAGCTGCCAGAGAAGAAGGTAAGGAATACTTTTAAAAATTAAACTATATATATAGGGTATTGTAGAGTAAAATTACGTTTAACAAAGCTACTGTAATTTAATTTTTAAAACTTATTATTGTTGCAAAATAAGCTGCAGACGATCTAGTAAACAAAAGTTTTTAAATTTTAAAATAGGAAACAGAGGGCGGATTTGAAGTTATTTGCCATTCTTTTCTACATATATTATGCATGGTGAGCTGATCATCATAATTTATAGCAATGCTTGTTGTTTCAAAAAATTTCAAATTAAATTTGATTTAAAATTTAAAAATTTCCAGTTGTTTTAATACTTGGTCCAGGGCCGGGCGGGGACTTTTGGTCTGAGGGCGGCGGTTGAAACAATTGGCACAGGTAGCCGCTACCGCATTTTTTGCGAAAAATTTTTTCAGAAAGTCCACAGTTGGGACCACGTTCAACTTTATCGAAAATTTTTTTCTGGAGGAGAGAGAACCTTACCAGCACCTGATTGGGTCGACAGCAGGGGGGGCAGAATTTAAAAAAAGCTTTTTGAGTTATACCAAAAGTCGGTATCACACATAAACTTGGAAAAATGTTATTTCAACATTGCGTTTTGATCTTCTTTAAGTGGTATAGGTGTCTATCATAAGGTCAACATCCCACTTTTGCAGGTTCTTTGTTAGGGATAGGGAGGGAGAAAACGTAATAATTTTTTAAATTTTTAAGTGTTTTTTAAGCTATGTCTCGGCTGGTGCTTATAAACAAAACTATACGGTAAAACTCATGTAAAATGAAAAACTTTTAAATCCAGCAGCGATGCGTTATACAAAAGTTGTACTGTATTTTTTTCATCAAATATATGACATTTCCTATGTAACGAAATATGAAAAATCTTAAAATTTTGAACATTTCAATTCTTTTAAAAAGCTGTTTAAAAATAACTTTTGGTCAAAAATATATCCAAAAACAAAAATACGACCAAAAACAGTTGTAAAGTAATTTTAATTATTTTGTAAATTTTGCGTAGAAGGGATTTGCCATTTCGACGTAATTTAAATGCACTTCAAGTGCAATCGTAAAATTAAAATTTCAATGTCATAACTGCGTATGGACTACGTACAAGAAGCAAAACAATAATACAGTTTTTACAATACTCTGTATTTGCTTGGTTTTGGCACTCTGTTTCCTTCTTTTTCTGGATTGAGGGGCTTCTTTTGGTATGACTGGACATAGACATGGTAAGGGAAGGATAATGTAACTAAGTAGGGAAAGGTCAATGTCTGGAGAGAGGAAGCCAATTTTTTGGATCAAGGAAAAGGAGAGGTGTATAAAAAGGTTAGACAGACATGTTTCCTGTATTATAATTTAGTTTTTAAAGTGTTTACAAGATAGACAGTAGCTATGGTGGGGGGGGGGAGAAGTTAGTGATTGTTACTTTCGATTTTTTAAACTAGTTTTGCCCCTAGCCTTATCCGTGCACTGCCGTACCTATCCTATCCTGTTCTACCCTTCTACAACCCTAGCCTTAGCTTCGTCTTACCTTGTCCGATCATGCTCTAGCTTTACCGTAGCCCCGGCCAAAAAAATTTTATTCAATTTTTTTGAAAGTTATGCTCTAAAACCTACAATAACATTGCACGATTGACTGTTCTCTGCTATTACAATATGTTTGCCACTTTACACAAAACTTGAAAGATATTATCTAATATTAAAATGGCAATAAACCTGGTCTTTAACACTTTTACTGTATAGTAATTATTGAAACTTCTCGAAATTTTTGATTAACTTAATAGCTTCTAATCGGGATACTGTAGCAAATCTTCTCCGAAGGAATTATATCTTTCTGAGTACATCTATCTTGTTATTGTAACTTTATTTTTATAAAAAATGGGTTTTATGACACTTTTATAGGTTTAGTTGTCAATGTGCCGTTCCTGTCGATAACAATGGCTTCTGATGATATTTTTTGTCATAAAACTTGTTAGAATGACAATATTTTTAAAATTCGTCATTTTTGACAGTCTATTTATATTTTTTTGACGTCTATTACAAATCTACGTTACAGTATTATTCTGCCTTACAAAATCTTGTTTTGTCATTTCTGTTGCTTGTCAACGTAATGGCTGGAAAGTTTTCCTGTTTTTTGTAGATTTAGGTACAAATGGGATGAGTAATGACTCGAAATGTCATTAAAGTCAGTTTCGAAAGAAATATTTGTAGTTGAGATTTTTATAGTAAACAGTCAACCACCTGGCGCGGCTAATAAGGGTTATTAATACCATTGGTCAGGCTTCATTATTTGCCTTGCCTTGCCTTGCCTTGCCTTGCCTTGCCTTGCCTTGCCTTGCCTTGCCTTGCCTTGCCTTGCCTTGCCTTGCCTTGCCTTGCCTTGCCTTGCCTTGCCTTGCCTTGCCTTGCCTTGCTTTGCCTTGCCTTGCCTTGCCTTGCCTTGCCTTGCCTTTCCTTTCCTTGCCTTGCCTTGCCTTGCCTTGCCTTGCCTTGCCTTGCCTTGCCTTGCCTTGCCTTGCCTTGCCTTGCCTTGCCGACTCTATCTTACCCTACCCTACCTTAAGTACTAACTGTGCTGTAAATTCACAAACTACAGAAACTTTGTTTACACTCTCCCAACAGCCTCATCCCAAGCTTGCTCTAATCAACCATTTTTGCCTAAAAAAAGCCGGCTTAGCGGCTAGCCGAGCAGTCAATCCTATCCTGACGTAACGACCAGAAACTAACAATGTAATCCTATCACGGCCTAATAATGGCTAATGGTTTAACGGAAAATCGAGGATGCTTTATGATTCTGTCGCTAAGCAGTCTTAAGTATACTTTTGTACTTTTTTAATTAAATTATTGCCGTTTTCGGGATTGTAAACAGGGATTGCGGTGATTGCTACAACTGCTACGGTAGGGGCAAAGTAAAGTAATTGTTTTGATATACAATGTTCAGATTACTTTGGGGGGGGGGGGGGGGGGGTAGTAAATGGTAAGTTAAGGCATGTGTTAAGGTATGTCACGTTGTTAATGCTATTAAATTGTTCATATAATTCTGTGCTCTATAACTCTGAAAACTTGTTTCTAAAAGAGGCACAGAATTACTTGAACACTCTAATATACCTAAATTATGGCAGGAAAAGGCATGGCAAAGCAAGGCAAGACAAGGCGGAAGTCGCTTTGCAAAAATCTAAAGATACCCGCCTACTGCTTGTAGTATTATATAGTAATAAGAACTTTTTTGAGTGTTTTAAAACTTATCTAATTGATAAAATTGTAAAGATAATATGGTTTAGGATACAAAATGAGAGATTATGATTACTCTACTATAGTATTTCTCCTACAATGTCAAGATTTGTATAAAGAAACGAATTGAAAAAAGAAATTGTACCTAAAATTTAAAAAAAAATTTTTTTTGTAGTAGCTTATTACGACGTATCTTTTACATTGTAATCCTTTACTATAGTAAAGATATATACGTTTGACAAGTTTTGTACTTTACACAGCTGTTTCTTAAATTGTATCAAAATTGCTTCGAAGTTAAATATTGTACGTACAATTAGGTAATGCTGTTATACTCTTGACGCATTAACTCGAGTACCCACCTAAAATTAGTTTAAATGAGAGTTGTATTGCTTATTGACGTTGATATCACGTTGAATGCAAACTTGGTTAACTATAATTTGATGCAACGTTCACAGAGATAGTAAAGTAATATTAGAGATCACAATGTGTAGTAAAGCATAATATAGTACTGTAACATTTTAACAAGTACATAATCTGATACTAGCTTTATCTATATAGTAAAGTTCTTACAATCGACCTTTACTAACAATCAGTGATCTTATAGGCTCTTGTTCTTTATAATGTTATCTATAATAACATAATATATTTATAACAGCTTTAGTTAGCTAGATTAGTATAATAGGTCTACTTATCTATAACAATATAACAGGTTTAGCTTTATTACCTCTCAATATTCTTTTTTAATTAAAACAACAAAGCCGGTTTTACAGTCTAATCTTACCTTGCTTTAAGGCCGCCAACTCCGTTTACAATTAGTTTTGGCAGGTTAAAAACTAACGATTTCCGTTCAGACAGGACCTAACCTACTATAATATAATCTTATGGTATGTTACCTAAATGTTAAGCCTATTAGCATTCAGGTAACATATTATAACTTTTGTTGTTTTGGCTGGCCCAACATACGATTTCCTAACATGACATTACAATTTGTAAATAACTACAGTTATTCCAAATGGCAGAAGGTGGTTAGCAAGAGTTAAAAGGAGTCTGTCAACATAGTTAGGCGCATTTGCAAGTTTTTGTGACATTTAATGACATTTTAATAGTTTTGGATATTAATGGCATATTGTTTATGACATTTGGTGACATTTATGTAAATTTGATGACTTAGTTTACTTAAGCTTGTTCATTGGGTTAAGATATGTGTTAAAGAACGCCATTTAGTTTATCATATTAGGTTGTTAAAATAATTCTGTGCCCACTAACAGGAAAAATTTGCTTTGGAAAGAGGCACAGAATTATTTGAACGACCCGATATACTTAAATTAAAGGCAGGGCAGCACAAACATTACTTTAATTTTCGCCAAATATGATTCATTACCTTGTTCTACCTCAACATAACCTTGTTCTTCCTTGTGCTATCATAACATAACCTTGTTTATTGACCTTACTATAACCTGTTTATAGCCTGTTCCTTTACTCTTTTAATTGTTTTTTGATCCAATTGACGTTAAAGATACTATCTTGACCAAACAGGTGCAAATTAATAGTTTCGGCGACATTTAGTTACGTTCGAAAATGTCATTCTTAATATTGTTATGGCAAACCTTCATTCCTATTGCACTTTTTTGGTCAATTTTAAAGTTCTTGGAGGTTTGCAAGATATAGTTTTGTCATAGCACCAAGCAATGAAACTGTTAGGTTGTTCAAATAATTCTGAGCTACTCTCAAAGCAAACTTTAAGGGTTAGGAGACTCATAATTAATTGAACAATTTAATAATTAAGACTATAACAAAGTAATACATTTTTTGATAGACCCATTGTAAATAAAAGGTTTTTTGCGGTTAGTATGATAAGTTACTGTACAGTAAGTTAAGTTACTACTAGCGCAGGATTATTTGAACCTTAATCTTATATAAAATTAAAAAATTGGTTTAAAGTTTAAAAACCATTTTAAAATTTGCAAAACAAAACAAAATGACATTTCAATTTGAAATTTAAAGCACTCAAAATATTGTCCAAACATTAGTAAAGGTTAAAGCAGAAACACCTAGTATATGATCTACTATAATATGTTAATAACCAGTTTTTTATGGTATCTTGCTATATATAACAATTGCCATGAGACTTTCCTAATCCTCCTACATACAAACATCATTTTTGAAAACTTTTAAGATGTAGATACATACGAAGACTTACTGTGTTTGTGTTTAAAATAAAATGGCAATAAATGATGACATTTCTCGAAATTACCGGACTGTAACTGCTTTTACTGTACTGTAAATAGTTTTTACTGAATTGTTAACATAAGATATGACTGTAACTACCTTTATTGTATTGTAACTACTTTTACAGTAATGTAACTGTTTTTACAATACTGTATTTACTTTTATTATACTGTAACTACCTTTACTATAACGTAATTACCTTTTTTTAGGCTATGACTAACTTTACTTTACCGTTTTACTTTTACTGTTTTGTAACTATCTTTACTAGACTGTAACTACTTTTACTGAACATTAATTACTTTCACTGTACCGTAAACACGATATATGCTATTTTACATGCTTGCTATGTCATATTTTTACATTTTTGTAAAATTTTACTTAATTCCAACTTCTTCGTACTGTAACTTTACTAACCTTCAAAAATTGCCATAGTACTGTAACTTCCCCAAAAGTTCTCATACAAAACCTAAATTATTTCAAATGCCACCTCAGTGCCAGTAAACAGCTACAGTAATTGCAGCTTTTGTTTTGTCATCGTTCAACACTACCGTAATCGATTAATTAGTTTTTCCCAAAAGTGGGCGGAGCCTAGCTGCCAATGTCTGTGAATTACAATATTTGAAGTGACTTTTTGTTGAAAATCCTCAACATGTTGTATTCTTTTTGCATTTTCAATAAGCTTATGGGTTTGCGGAGGGAATAAAAAGATAAATACAGTAAGACAATACGGGTTATGGTAAAGAATGATGCCATTTTTGTGAGTACGAGAACTTTTGTGTTAAATTTTTGAAATTTTTGGGATATTTATAATATTTTTTGTTATACAGTGAAACTGCTGTATAATGAATCGATCAGGGATTGGAAATTTGTTCGTTATGAAGGAGTTTTGTTATGCAGGAGTTTTGAATGCACTGTGTAGTAGTAGACAGGGATTAAAAAGTTGTTTGTTATACGGGGTTTTTGTTGTAGAGGCGTTCAACTGTATTTAAAGCTATTATACTTTAAATTTTTTAATGTTCGTTATATAGGAGTTTACTGTATTTATGTATTTAAAACTTTAGTATAATATTACTGTTACCAAAACCAAAGACTAAGAATGGGAATACAGGTAGCTTAGTAGCTTTAAGAGCTTAATCTTCCTAAAATGTATCTTTTGTATAGTATTTCTAAAATATTTTTAACCCTGTCATTTTTTGTTTCCACATACCCGCTATTGTTGATGCTGCTACAACAATTTCATTTTCTTAATTTTCCTGTATCTCATAGCTCTGTTTAGTCATAATTAGCCAGTTCAATGTAAAGTTAAGTCGTTAAAACTACAGTCTCTTTACACAAAATAAAATGTTTTTAAAAAACTGTTCAAAGACAGTTTTTACTAAGCTGTTTCTTGTAAGAACTTCTGTTATCAAGCTGTAAGTATATATTTTAGGATTTCTATTGGCCGAAACTTGTATTACCAAAACCTGTATTATTCGACAACGATTTTTTTACGTTTATAAAGTTTGAGGTTACGTAGCAGAATAATATTGATAATTTTAAATAAATATTTTTAAAAAAATTTAATTTTTTTTAGTTTGAAAAATCTAAAAAACTAAGTTTAGCTACATAAGTTTTTTTGCATTATATATTTTTAACCAATATCATTGAGAAACGTGATTTTTCCAACTTTTATTTTCACAGAGAACAACCTTCAGGCCAAAACACAAACCACAATCAAAGGTTTACTGTAGCTATATAAAGCCTTTTTGAAATTAATAAGATTTGAGTACTCTTTTCACCTCATTTATCTTAATGTAGATACGTCCACTGCTTATTTTACCTCAATTTAGATATTTATAATGCTATTTTTTACGTTTATTTAGGTAATTCCACTGCTTATTTACCTCAACTTGAGTACTTTTATTGCATTTTTTACCTTAATGATGACATAAAGATATACATTCTGCTGCTTAGCTACCTCAATTTAGGTACTCTTGCTTCTATTTCCAGTTATAATGACGTGAAAAGTTCAGAAAACACTCTTCTGATGCTATTACAGCACGATTAAGCTGTGTTTTATAGCGTTTTTATAGTACGACATAGGTAGATATGACGCATAAAGATACTATAAAGGATGGGGATGCTAATAGAAGTGGAAGTTGTGAGGAGCAAGGTCCTGCAAGGCTTAAAATTTTCCAAATTTGAGGAAAATGGGCTTTTAAATTTCAAAATTTTAATTTTTTAATTTTAAAAAAATTTTAAAATTTGAAATTTTGGTTTTTTTTATTTTTTACGATACCACTTTACCAATTCTAATTTTAAGCTACTATTGTGAACACCCCTACTATACCCTTCATATAGTAGAGGTATTTACTTATGTATAGTACCTATAACCTTAAGCAACGATGACGTACGTTGCTGCAGAACCTACTACAATATGTTCGAAAGTAACTTCCTGAAACCAATATTGTTAGTCTAATCAATTTTTAATCATCGCATCTTGGCCCGTTTACAATGTGTATTTACAACTGGGATTGTAATTTGCATAAACAAACGCAATGTGATGTTAGACTAGGTGTTTACTTGTTGGCGGTGGGACAGAATCTAAAATAAGGTCTGTGTAGAGGGAGACTGTAGTCATTGTAGCCGTGTGTACATAGCACATGTGTTTTGTGTCAGTTTTGTGTTAATGAGAAGATTTGAAGTTAAAGCTTTACCTGATGATGACATTAAGGTTTATATTGCACTTGATGACATTGAAATGCTATGTTATACTAATGGCTTTAAATTGTACTTTATACTACTCCCATTAATATTAAAATTAAAGCTAAAATTACAAAACTTTTTGTATTAAGGGGCACATAATTAAGTGAACACTATAAACCAATGATAATATCGAGCTATACGTTTCATTTGCCATGTCTATATAAAAATTTAAAAAATAAAAAATAATTTTTAAAATTTCAGTGATGCGCAGGAAAAATATGGGACTAGTGGTACTGGTCCTAGCCAGTGTTGCCGTCCACGTGTGTAGATCAGCCCAAGCCAAAGGAAGTATGTCCATGACGCCCATGGATAATGCTAGAAGTGAGTCATCTAAGTTTTTTCAAAATTAAAAATTTTTTTGGTTTTCTTGTTTTTTAAATAAGTCAAAATGGCCTGTAAAAGTTTGGTTGTGGAAATGTATTAGCCTTTTAAAAGATTTTTCAAGTTTTAACGTGCCCTAAAGGGCTGATAGAAAAGCTGAAAAGAGGGGAAGGTATACCTGTAAAGAAGCCATACCGAGCTTAATTTTGTAACCGGTCCTCTTCAAACTCGACAATTTCTCCCGGCCCGGCCCCTTTACAGGTCTAGTTCAGTTTACAAGAAGCCAAATTGGGATAGTGTTCAAGCTTTACAACTTTTTTCTTTTTTGGTCATATACTACAATATTATAGTAGAAAACTTTTAAAAAATAATTTAAATGTAATTATTTTTTTATTTGTAAGGTGATTATATATAGAACATGAAAAAAAGAGCTTGCAACATAATGCCAAATTTACCAAATTGGCAAGAATTTCCAATATTTTGTCTTTAAAACTCAAAACCGCAAGCTAAAATTTACTATGAGTCATATGTATTAACAAAGAAGTTGCGTAAATAACTGTAGACGATGTTGAGAAGCGTAGGTGGAATACTATTCTTTATTTATCAGTTCAATAGTATTAAACTTATTACCTAATAACCTATATAACCCTTCTTCAGTTGACGACTCAGCCTTTGTGAAACAGTCCATCCAACGGTTGTGGGACGAGCGGAAGAGGATGGGATACACGCCTTTAGTCCAGATGAGGATCCCAGGCTCTCCGGAGATGGACTTCTACTTTAAGGACGAGTCGAGGGCGCGAACTGGCAATCTGAAGCACAGGTTCGCTTGGTGCTTGTTCATGTGGGCACTGATCGAGGGTCACATCAGTAGGAATACCACCATCTACGAAGCTTCTTCTGGGAATACGGCTACTTGTGAAGCCTACTTCTCGAAACTTTTGGGGATTCCATTCGTGGCTGTGGTAAGTTTGGAGAGACAATATGGAGAGCCTGTAAACAAAGTTCCTTCGCTATTTAAAATTTTGTAAAAAAATAAAATGAAATTTTAGATACCAAAAAGTACGGATCAGCAGAAGATCGACAAGATCGAGCATTACGGTGGCGCTGTAAAGAAAGTTCCTTCCGAGCAGATGTTCAATGAAGCCGCCAAAGAAGCCCAGAAGAACGGTGGATTCTACATGAATCAGTTCCAGAACGCTCATCACGCTGAGGAATATCACGAAAGTAAGTAGTTGTAGTACGGGTTACTGTAAATTCATATGCATGGTGGGTACTGTAGTGTTAATATTAAGTGTTTTTTAGGTTACTGTAAGTTTGTACGCATATTGGATATTTTAACGTTATTATAAGGTTATTGGGGTTACTGTAACATCAAAATCATATTATAAGGTTTCTCGGGTTTACTGTATAATTTAAGCTTAAAATACAGTATAAAAAGTAAAATATTACTCAATTGGACCTAAGGATTCAAAATTGTCATACTACAGTACACTTTATTATATTACCATAACCATTATCATACTCTTCTTCAGGTGCCAACAACGGTCTAGAGTCCGTGAACGTCTTCCACGAAGTCATTCAACAGTTAAAAACCGTAGATCGAAGTGCCCGACCAGTATATCCCGACTTCTTCGTACACTCAGCTGGTACTGGTGGTACTCTGTCATCGGTCGGTCGATATGTACGAAAGTATGGAGCCAAAACAAAGGTAGTCATGTCGGACACGGAGTATTCCATCTACTTTGACTATGTCATCTTCGACAAGTTCACGAATGAAAGTGGCAAGTCGTACTGGAAGACGCCGGGTATGGCTGGTACTGGCTTTGGGTACTCTGGTCCTGCCATCTTGGGAAAGACTACCAGGTAAGAATGTCATATCTTATGTTATACTACCGTACCATATTCTACCCTACCCTACCCTACCTTATCCTATAGTAACCTATTCTAACATCACCACCTTTTCCAGTTTACTGCCCTCAGTAATCGACCGCGCCTTCAAAGTGCCCGACCTAGCTTCGACCGCGGCCATGCACGTACTCAAGAAGCTGGGTGTGAATGGTGGTACCTCGACCGGCCTCAACTTTGTCACGACCTTGTCATTGGCGGCACGACAACGCAAAAAGAACGCCAACACCAGATTCCGCGTGGTAGCCATCCTGGCGGACTCGTCGGCTCTATATGAAGATACCTACTTCAACAAAGACTGGATCGCCAAAAGCTTTAAAGAGCACGGTGGACTGCCCGTCTTCAAGTGCTGGACTAAGGTTGTGGAGCGAGCCTATCGTATGGGAATCGACCCTCTTGTGGTGGGACAACAGAAGTGCAATCCTGACAACTTTGAGCCTAACAAGCTTGTCTATGTCTAAGTGACATTGGATATTGTACATGAGGTTGTACAATGTAAATGTCATTAGATATTGTATATGACGTTGTACGTCTCTTTGTGATATAGTAGATTGCAAAAGCTTCTACCTCCAATATAACTGCATAACAGGGGGTTTAGTACTAACTATAGCACAAAAGTTGATTTAGTACTATCAGTACTTGTTTTAGTACTATCAAAACTTGTTTTAGAACTATAAGTACTTGTTCTAGTGCTATTAGTACTATAGAATTTAGTACGAAACTTAGTATGATAGTACTGAAACTACGCAGTATATAGTACCGTGTACCATTCTGGTATCATAAAAGACATTAGGTTCTAATGTATGTTAGTTTAAATATTAAAATTATTATATATTGTAGATGCTATTTTGTAAACTTTTTCAATTTTAATTGGCACATACCGTATTATCTGATAAAATACGGTGAGTTCTGAGCCATTTACTGACATAAAGCATGGTACAATTTTTACTTCCTTAAAACAATTAACATCTATGTATTGCATTAAAAATGTCACTAAAACTACACTTTTTGCTTTTTAACTTATAATTTTTGTGGTATAATTATTTTTACTATAGGTTACCGTAGGAATCTTATTACTCTGTAAATTATAATTTTTTAATATTTTTAAATACTATTTTAACTATTTTTTACTACTCCTACTTCCTATCTTTTCAAAAAAGACCAGATACTATTATTTATTCTCCACGCTGCGCCCTAGAGTTGCGCAGCCTGCAGCTCTCAATAATCCAATTTAAAAGTTATTTTTTGCAATTTTAAATTTATTGATTCTTTCAATTATAATATTGTATGACACTGTCTTCTTGTATCGTTTATATTGTTATTATCTTGTACAGTTATTGCAATTACTATTATATTACTATGCATATTGTCTTACCCACGCCATATTATTCTATTGTAAAGGTTTTTTACTTTGAAATAAAATTGAATTACTGTAATTGAAAACTGTATACTACCCTACGTATAAAAATAACCCTACTTCATATTTTTTATGTAAATAAAGCTTTATCACAGCAAAACATAGGTTTAGCCACCAAAAGCAACTTTAAAGAACAGACCTAAAGTAATATAATGCCGCTGAGTGATCAATGACGACGTTTTATCAATGAAAACGTGATCAAAGTACACTTATTCCCAACTTTTTATACCTTTTGTTACCGGTCGGTTGCCAATGTTTAAGTTTACTGCCAAAGTAAGTTGATCCGCAAGAACTTTCTTTACAAAAATTCAAAAAATGATAAAGTTATCAATAATTGTCATATCATTAATATTTCTTTAAATAATGCCATTTTACAACGATCAAAGCTCCTTTTTAAGTTTTAAAAAGTAAACCATTAGATTGGCAAGAACTTTGTTTCCAAAAACGTGCATTTTCAGCTGTTTACAACAATAAATGTCATACAAACAAGGTCGGCTATCTTATCTATAATTATATTGATAAAAGAACAAAAACCTTTAAAGTTATGTTAATTTAGCTCCACATTACTGCATTTCATTCTTTAAGCCTTATTATTCTAGCGTATTTTACTTTTTTAAAGTTTATATAGTGTTTAATGTCAAAAATTGAGACTATGACATTTTTAATAAAACAAAATATTAAAATACAATTAAAACTTACCTATTTTTCCATTTTAATTTTGTAAACAACTTTTTGTCGATTTTTGTCGAAAAAATTATTTTATTTCCAGTTGTGACGAAATGTCACAAAATTATTGGAAATTGTAAAGAAGTGTCAAAATACTATTGGAAAATGTTACAATTGCCTAGAAATTCTAAAAAAAATGTTTAAAAGCGTAAATTTCAAAATTTAAGCTCAATGTCTTTTAGAGAATGTCACAATTGTCGCGTTTCGTAAGTGTAGATGAAGTAGAAAGACATGCAGTAAAGGTGCTACCACAGTCAGTACGAGATTACTACCAAAGTGGTGCTGATAATGAACAGACACTGGCTCGAAACTCAAGAATGTTTGCCAAGTAAGTTAGAAAATGACATTTAAATTTATTTTGATTTGTACTATTTGTTTGTACAATTGTTTATTATAGTAGGGTCAAAAAGGGTGGATGAGAGAAAAAAGGGGTGTCTTCTCCCCTCCTTATAAGCTCTACCTTAAATCCTTTCTTGTGCAGTAATACTATGGTTTTAATGATACTGTGGAAAATATAAACCTGCTTCCTAGTCTTTGTAAACAAAGTTTCTTACATTCCAGATACCTCATCCGACCAGTCGCCCTAAGAGACGTCTCCCAACTAGATACCACAACTAAAATAGTATTAAAAGGCATGTCCGGAGCCCTAAAATACGAACATACCTTCGATTTCCCAATAGCTATAGCTCCAACCGCATTTCAAAGAATGGCACATTCTGAAGGCGAATCGGCGACGGCTACAGCAGCAGGCCAGACTAACACTCTGATGGTGAACAGCACGATATCTACTACAAGGTTGGAGGACGTGGCCAAAGCTGGAAAAGAGTATGATACTCAACTGTTCTTTCAGTTATATGTGTACAAAGATCGTGCTGTGACTGAGAGTTTAGTACGACGTGCTGAAGAGGCTGGCTTTAAGGCTTTGGTACTCACGGTGGATGCTCCAACGTTCGGAAGGCGACGTGCTGATGAGAGGAATGGATTTGAACTGCCAAAGCATTTGGAGTGAGGTTTTTTAGAGGTTTTGTTACCTAATTTTAGATTTTTTAGCTTAAAATTTTTTTCTAATTTTAAATTTGCTATATTTGACTACCTAATACCTACTACAATATCAACCAATATCTTGCAGAATGGCCAACTTTGCTGATTTTATTCACTCCAAAACCAAGAGTGGAGAAGCTGGTGCTTCTGGTCTAGCTGCTTATACCAACTCTTTATTCGACCAGTCGTTAAATTGGGAAGACTTGGCTTGGCTGGTTAAAAACAGCCGGCTGCCTATAATTGTCAAAGGTGTCATGAGAGCTGACGATGCCCAGAAAGCGATTGAGTACGGTGCTTCTGCTATTATTGTCTCGAATCATGGTGGACGACAGTTGGATCATGCTCCTGCTACGGTAAGGGGTTTGGGTTACTGTGATTTTGGTTACTATAGTGATACTGAATTTTTACTGTATTCTTTATTAGTATACTTTTGCTTACTGTAGCTTTTAGTTTCTGCGTCTTTTTACTTTTTGATTACTGTAGGTTTTCGTCACGGTATTTTAGATAGAAGCCCTGCCAGAAGTAGTGAAAGCCGTGAACCGACAAGTGCCAGTCTTTATCGATGGTGGCTTCAGATGTGGAACTGATGTGTTTAAAGCTCTTGCCTTAGGCGCGGACCTGTGCTTTGTCGGCCGGCCAATCATTCATGGTCTAGCTGTTGGGGTAAGGTATCATCTTGCTTGTATTAGGTTGTTTAAATAATTATGTGCTCCTACTGGAATCAGGTTTTTGAAGTTGGAGGGCACAGAGTTATTTGAACAACCTAATATGAAATTTTTGCCATTTTAAAATTTTTTTAACTTTAGGGTGTAGATGGAGTAAAGCACGTGCTGAACATATTAAGGACTGAGTTCAAGTACGCCCTGTTGCTATCTGGCTGTCCATCAATCAAAGCCATCAGAGAGACCAAGGATATTGTTGTACATGAAAATTATTACGCCAAGTTGTAAATAAATATTGATTAGGATATTGTGATTGCTTATTTATAAAATATTAGACAAGGAATATTTTACAGTCAAAATTTTTTATAAGATTGCAAGCCCTACGGTTTTGGATGGGAGAGGAAGAAGGCAGGGGACCTATTCGCAAGGGGACCTATTCGTTCAGGATTTGAGGCGAATAGGTCCCCTTGCCAGAATAGGTCCCCCTGGAGAATAGGTCCCCCTGTAGAATAGGTCCGGTCCCCTGGAGAATAGGTCCGGTCCCCTGGAGAATAGGTCCCCTGGAGAATAGGTCCCCCTGGAGAATAGGTCCCCCTGGAGAATAGGTCCCCTGGAGAATAGGTCCCCCTGGAGAATAGGTCCCCTGGAGAATAGGTCCCCCTGGAGAATAGGTCCCCTGGAGAATAGGTCCTATGGGTCCTGGTACAACTTGATCAACAAATTCTATTTTTATGTAAATTTGATAATTTAGTTATTAAAAAGCAAAAATGATTTTGATGTTTTATGTAAAACAACATGATTTTTTTCACAGTAAATCGTTATAAACTTACTGATTGTTACCTAAAATATTTTTTTATAAGTTTTGATTTAAATTTGATTCTTAAAAAAATTTTTTAAATTTAAAGAAAAGTGCAAATAAGTGGTTTGCCAATTTGTTAGATTGAAATCTATTGATCGAAAGCTATAAAACTTGTGTTTTCTTCTTTTTTCTCTCGAATTTGACGTTCTTGGAACGTTTTAAAATCTCTTCCGTATGTTAATATTGTGATTACAGTCTAGTCAGGCTATTCTATTCGCTTTTACATTATTTTGCTTTCCTATTATCTACAAACCCATTTATTTTTTCTTTTAATTTACTTCTTTTTGTAAAAAATTTAAAATTTCATAATTTAAAACTGAGAAATTGGCAGATTTTCTAAATTTTAATACCTAAAAAGCAATGAAATCTGTAGAAGAACAAGTCGAGTTTTTAAAACAAAGATTCAGTCGTATTTTACTGGGGAAGGCAGAGTATACAGCCCCAGGGCCAACCGTTAAAGGCTGTAATAAAGAAGCTTCTATTCTGATATTACTCAAGTGGAAAGGTAAAATGCGATATACAGTAAAGTAAATTATAAAACAAACTTTTTTAAATATAATTAAGCCTTTTTATCTTTTTAAGTTTAAACTTTTATTTTAAAAAATTGGTATTTAAAAATAATTATTAGGTTGTTCAAATAAGTATGAGCCCTTTTCAAAGCAAATTTTGAGAGGTTGGCGGCTCAGAATTATTTGAACAATCTACTAATCAAACCTACAACAGGGTAATTCAATTTTTCATAAGCTCATTGTACGTAAAAAAATTATTGCTTTTAGTATAATATGTTACTGTATAGTAAAGGAAAGTTATTACCTTTTCAGACAATGATTGGCATGTGTTCCTGACATTACGTTCCGAACAGATGAGATCGCACGCTGGTGAGGTTTGTTTTGCTGGTGGTCAACGAGAAGATCGAGACAAAACATACGTGGAGACCGCGTTGAGGGAGGCTCATGAGGTAATAGCCATGAAAAAGTTGTTTATAGGAAATCCGAGAAAATCAGGATCAAAAAATTATGTTTTGAATTTCCCGCTAAATTGGCATTGTGTTTCAAGCTTATAACTTTGTCATTTGTTGACTTTTAATCATTTTTCTTTGATATACTGGTACAAAACCTTTAAATAGACCTACGTTTCCGAAATTGTAAATGTAGCTTGTCCGGAACATCCAAAAAAGTACTTGCAACACAATGCCAAATTTGCTAAATTGGCGGGAACTTTAAACAGGGGACCTGAAGTACTTTCTTTGTAAATTTCGGCTATTTTCAGTTAAATTCTCACATTTAAAACACAATTTTTCTCCTTTTCAGGAAGCCGGCGTACCATCAGAGAACCTGCAAGTAGTCGGAGCTTTGTGCCATTTCATAACGAGGTTTGGCATCCAAGTACATCCTGTAGTAGCTGTGCTGAAAGAAGAGTTTACTCCCGTATTAAACGAAGAGGTTTCACGATGTTTTTGGATGCCATTTAGCACGTTTCTGTCTTCAGAACATCACACATCGTTACACTTCCCTGAAGTCAATTTGAGATCTCATAAGATTAGTGTGAGTCAAAGTTTTAAAGCTATATATACTTATAACAGGCCGTTGTGTATATAGGTTTTTGTCTTCATCAGTAACATATTTTTCACTTTATAGTCAGGAGCTACTGTGATAGTTTTGAGAATATGTTATAGTAATTACTATTAGGTCGTTCATTTAATTCTGAGCCTTTCTTAAAGCAAATTTTTGGTGTCTAGAGGCACAGAATTATTTGAATAACCTAGTGATATAATACAACTTTTTCAAACTATAACAATGCCATTTCAGTACAAAGACGAGTATGTATTTGGATTTACATCGTATGTAGCCATTGTCGCCGCTGTAACCATTTATGATAGATATCCAGAGTTTGAGGTGTTCTCAATGGATACTACCAAGGCTCCAGCTGATAGTGTAGCAGATCAGTTTGTGGAATATAACACTTTACCTCGGTTAATGAAGCTGTCCGAGTACAATAATGTCACCAAGAGCAAAATTTAATTTACTGTACAGTATTTGTCATAATATGACTGTAATAATTAAGTTGTTCAAACAATTCTGCGCTCTCTAATATTGAAAATTTGCATTGAGAGATGGCGCATAATTATTTGGACAACTAAAATTATACTGTAAATTTATAACTAGCTCTATACTGTAGATATCTAATCTATTGCTATACTGTAGATATGTATTGTAGCTACTACAAGGTAAATACGAATAAAGGCCAAAGTTACTGCAAGATCGTTTATTGACATAAAACTCTTAATATACATGACAGCTGATCCGATTTTGTAGTCGATATGTACATAATAATATACTGTAGGCTTTAGTTGTCAGGTATCTTGTACTTCTCCAGCAGATCGTCCATAGGTTCATCTACAGTGTCAGCAAATCTTTTTCGTCTACCGTATACTGGCTGGGCTCCCGGAGGAGGTAGACAGGCCTAAAATTTAAAAGTTAGACATAGATTTACTGTAATTGGTGTACTGTAACAAAATGTTGTGTTTGCTTAGTATATATAAGCATACTGTAACAAAAAGTTTTTGACTATATAGTATTAACATACTGTAACAATATTTAGGGTTTACTTAGTATATATAAGCATACTGTAACAAAAGTGCCAAACTCAAAAGTTTGTACGACATCTAGACTTACATTGACAACTTCAGCTACTATGACGAGTAGTACAACCAAAAACAGCTGTAGCTTCATGGTTTCCTTCAAATAAAGTTTGCCGTGCCCAACATACGATTATATACTATGCTCATGCTTATGTAAATCCAGTTTTTTGTAAAAACCTGTTGACCACGCCCTCATGAACACCTATCGGATGTCATCGTATGTTGTCATCCGATCAAAGTAGTTTTTGTCGTATGTTCAGTGATCAGGTTCTCTGTTGTATTGTGTGCTCTGTCATGATATCTTTCTTCATGGTAGTCTGCTTTATTTTATGTTCTGACATGACATATTCATTCATCGTACGCTCTCTCATCGTATCTTCGTCCTATGTCATCATAGTTTTTATTGAGTCGTATGTTCTGTCACATCCTTTTATTCTGCGCTCTCTGTCTCATCGTATCTTCGTCCCATGTCGTCCCGCCCTTATCGTATCGTACGTTCGTGCGATTGTTTTTTGCCGGATTTACCTTGAGGAAGATACGACGACCGACTGGTTTAGGTATCCGATTTGTTGCGCAAAAGCCGGATGACCAACACCCGGATTAATGGTACAATACCACGATAAACAGCGGCTTACAGAAGCTGTTTATTGTCGGAAGTTAACAAAGCAGATACGAATGACCTTTGTAGTACGATTTTACACTGTAAAAACGTGTTTTTTGTCATCACAAGGTTGAACTTGTTTGGATAGAGACAATAACATCATGTATACATAAGCATATTTACGCAGTAATAGCATTTTCATAAAGATAGATGGACAAAAAGGTGATATATACTACAAAAATCAATATATTAACCACGTCAATCATAACAAAGTATTATTTTTTAAATTTTTGTTAATTTCACTAGTTACTGAGCCAGTTACAGTGAAAGTTGACTTGTTTTTAACTCACTCATAAGTGATGCGCAAAGTTTATCCAAACGCAAGTGAATTCGATTTCAATGCAAATTCTTCCGGAACGAAAATTTCGAAAAACAATTCAAAATTATTTTGCAATTAGGAAATTCACTTTTAAACCTAGACATAAGGATTAAGCCAAATTCCATGTCTTCCAAACGTTCCCCATTTTTCACATTGATCAAGCTAGACTCGGCTCGATTAAAACAAAATTAAATTTATTTTTTTAAGTGTAAATTAATTTACAAATCAATAATAAATAAAACTCAATTCAAACAGAAAGTATTAAAACTTTTTAGCCAAAAGCTTAGCCCGCTAGCCAGTCAATTTGATTTATGCTGATTTTGAGATAAAAATTCAGTCAGGCTTTGTCTCAATAAATAATATATTTAATTTCAAACTGTCTTCATAACCAAGGTGCCAAACCACTCAAGTACTTTTTGGTAGGAGATCTATCACAGAGCACGCTCAAAAAGTTCTCATTATAAGATTAATTTAAAATTTAAACTTTAAAGTAAACTCAAGGAGATCTTAGTGTTCATTTATAAGGTTTAATTTACTGCCATTTATAACAACAAGTTTTTTAATCTAGTGGCACTAACAAATTTACGTTTGCTTTTACTTTGGTAATTTTTAAGTACTCTCAAACACGAATTTGTTTACAATGAAGCCTTTATTGCTTTAAATTTATTTTTTTTTTAAGATTTATTTTAAATTACAATAAAACAAGTATTATTCTACAATATATATAAGTCAAATACTATAAAATTCAAGTTATGTAGCGTGTTAACAGTAAAAGTAATATTAGAGTGTCGCTTTATTTTTCGTTCATCAAAAAACTATCAGATATTGTTAGTTTTTCGAAGAATTTGTTTTTCAATTTTTTCAAATTCTTAGCTGGTTTTTGGTTTTTTAAATAGTTGTGCAGTCTTTGATTAGACAGTTAATATATTTTTTAGTTGAAAAATTTAAAAATCTAGAGTAATTGTCTTAATAAAACTAGTAGCTTTAACTGAGTTTTATAGTAATATCTTTCCATAAATTTTTGTTATTTAGTTGTTATTCATAACAATTCTAAAAAGACTAATGCAAACAACAATAAAATAAAAATTTTTAAAAGTTATATGCAATCCAATTTCTTTAGTATGACACTCAAAGAACTGGACCAAATCTATCGTTCTAACCAAGATGTCACACTATCCAAGTACTTTTTGATAGGAGTTCTATTGTAAAAAAGGTCAAAAAGCTGTTATTATAAAGATAGTGTCAAATGCCTGTTAACGTTGAATTTAACATGATTAGTCAAAATTAATGGTTCCCCCTCACGACCTAAAAAAATTTTTTCGATATATTTGAACATGATACCCAGGGCCGGGCGGGGACTTTTGGTCTGGGGGCAGGGGTCCAAAAAATCGGCAACGGTACCTGTGCCGATTTTTTGCGAAATTTTTTTTTCCGAAAATCCACAGGGGAGACCACGTTCAACTTTTTTCAAAATTTTTTTTCTGGAGGGGAGGGGGGAGGGGGGTACCCCCTCCGTCTCCCCCTCCCCTCGCGCCCGGTCCTGATGAGATACCTTTCCCTTTCATTCTTTTGAAAAAAAAATGAAAAAATTTGGAGGTAATCGTAATCTGAAAGAATTTTCATATCAGTGTTTTGCCGGACCGGATCCGGTCCGGATTTTCAAAAATTGCAAAAATTGAAAACAACTTTTGAGCTTATGAGTTGAACTTTTAAAAAAATAAATAACTTTTGTGAAGGTTCGTCTCATACAAGTTCCTCGCTAAGCAAGACCTTTACAAAAAGTTATTTATTTTTTAAAACTTCAAACCATAAGCTAAAAAGTTATTTTCAAGTTTGCAATTTTTTGAAAATCCGGACCGGACCGGTCCGGCAAAACACTGTTTCATATCTCCTTCCACCTACATCAAAAGCACTCGTCCGGCTATGCCGGCAAACATCAAATTTTTTAAAATTTTAAACTGTATCTGTAAGTGATGAGTAATATAATCTTTTCTAAACCAATTTTGTTCAAATGTTTTTAATTTGCTGTCTTTGCTTACTTAATTTTAAGTTTTGGCTGTTATAAAGAGTGGACACGTTTTAGTTCATGTATATTTTACTTACGCATATGTAGTCTTCGTATGTTACCTTTAGACAACGCTTGCTGTTCTTAAACGAGTTAAGTTCTTCGTCGTTGTTTTCGTAGCTGTAAATTTAGATTTTTTCTTTAAAATTGTAATTTTTTGCTAACTTATGTATAAAATTTTACTATCGTAATGTAATAGAGGCGTCGATTGACAAAGTTGCAAAGTTGCAATGTGCAATAATGCAACTTTTTATATCGCTATTTTTGTGTTATGCGATAGGCTTTTTCCTTCTAAAATTCGCTTTTACCATCAAAATAACGTTATTGTAAAAGAATGACATTACATTCTTAAATTGTCATACCTTGGTATGTGTGTCTGAATGTCCCTCCCCGTTATGCATAATGTTTTTGTGGAAAGCGCGACAGAGAATTGAAAGGATCTCTGCGCCTCTCCTGTTCCCACGTTCCCTCCCCTCCCTAGACTTTTTCAGCGAGCAAAAGCAGAAAAAAGGGCGAGGGGGGGGGGACGATTTCCGTGGGGCGATTTTTCCCTCCATTTTTTGCTTTTTTCCTTCAATTATGGGACCCATTTAGAGCCGGCATTTCGACTGATTTTCACGTAAATTAAGGTAATGAGTTGGTCGATGAAAGGGCTTCATCATATCGACTGTTCGATGGAGATAACTATGTTTAGAGGGGTAGAAAGAGCGATGGTGTGCAATATAATGTTGTTCTTTTGCTTACTTTAAAGACGTACGCACGAATTGAAAGTAGAATACGCGATATTGATGTCGATGTTACTATATGTCACACAGAGTAAAATTGACGATATTATAAAAATTTTAAAGTTCCAATGATTTATAATTCCGTTCAGTGTATGTCATCGTTTTTTGCTCAAATGTCATCATAGGTACCAACTGCTTTAAGTTTATACCATTTTTATCAGTATTTCCTAGTACAATTGGTGCAAAATAGTACTACCTATAATAAACACTCTGTATTCAATCTTATTTTAACTTTTCGCTTCTATTTACCGTACGATTTTACCACAATATCACGATTACATACATTGTAACCACCTCGTCTTGATCACGGCCTTACCTTCAATTTTCGTGACTTAAAATACGATATTTTTAACCATAGTTAACGAATTCACATAAAATGAACGTTTTCAGCTTGAAAAACATTGTAACTTATAACATTGTAAATACATAACAGTATAGAGGAGTAAATGGCTTCAGAAGAGGTGATCTTCACGGTAGAGAAGCTGGTCGGTGTTAAAGTTGTTAAAGGAAAACGATTGTACGAAGTTAAATGGAGCGGATTTGATAACAAAGACAACACATGGGAACCAGAAGAGAGCTTTATTGTAAGGATATTAGGGTTTGTAACAAAACATTGTCCTCATTTGAACATGATCTCTGTATATTATACGTAAGACACTACAAACGGTACCAGAAGGACTAATAGCTAACATAAGATTAGTTCCTTCCAAATCAAATCAAATCTCAATATAATATACCATATTATCCTTAATATCGCTCCTTTCCTTCCTTTCAACCTCAAGTTATACCTAATTACAGGATCGAACTCCAGTCGAAAAGTTCGAACGAGGTCGAGCAGCAGCAGTTCTACGAAAACAACGTGCCAATAAAAGTCGATTCACCGATGGACCGGTCAAAAAGAAGCCCAAGAAGTCCAAAGTGCCAAAGAAATCTGAAAAATTACCTAAAATTCCAAAGAAAAAGGAAAAAGATGTGAAAGTAGAGGTAAAAGCAGAAGAAACTCCAGAAAATGTTGAGGAACTCCCAGAAGAAAAGGTTGAAAAAGCTCCTGAAGAGAAGGTTGAAGATGCTCCAGAAGTTTCAAGCACAGGCCGGCTTATCACAGTTTGTTTTTTATCTTTTTCCTCTGTTTTTTGCCTGATTTGGCATTTTTTCCTTCGTTTTCCTCACGTTTTACAACTTTTTAGGTATTAATTTTACGATTGCTGCACGTAAAGATGTAATTCGTATCCGCACACATTTTCGGCTCTAGAAAGATATTACCTGATCATTTTATCAAGTTTTAAGCTCAGCTTTCGCTTGTTTTCACTGTCTTTCCTCAAGTTTAATATTGTACTTTCTCAATAGCCGTTTTTAACCATAGCTTTTACAAAAATGGTCAAAATTCGTAAATTTCAGCCGTCACTAAAGAATCGGCAACCTCCTGAACTCAAAATGACACAGAAAACCAGGAAAATGACGGTAAAAGAGGAGCCGAAGGAGGAATCGTATGTTGTGGATGCTGCTATTCCCAATAGCCAAGAGAAGAGAATAACTAGACGACTGATCAAGGAAGCGATGAGGCCAGAAGCCGAGAAGAGGCGGAAAGAGATGATTGTGAGTTTTATTAGTGATTTACAGGTTGATTTTCCATTTACTTTTATAGTTATGACCCATTTTCTGGAATATTTTAAATTTACGACATATTTTCTGGAATTTTCCGGTTTACCACGAAAATTTTAATTAGAGAGGCGAAAAGTGCAATTATAAAGTGAAATTATTTGAAAAATTAGTAGAATATCTCATACCAGCCATAGCTTTCCATTAATTGATCAACATCTTGCAGGAACTGATGGCCAAACGGGTAACGGAGATGGAACGACAATATGTCTACAATTTCCCCAAAACGTGCTATCTCGGGAAGGCTGTCAAACCCGAGGATGTGGCCGACTTTAGCCCAACGGATCTGATAATTTATGAACGGGTTTGTGAACAACAAGAACAGCAGGAGCTGAAGAAGAAGGCCTTCGAACTGGAGAAGCAGCGACGAGAAGAGGCCAAGAAGAAGCAGCAAGAAATCTGTCAGCAGCTGATTCTGGGTCATGAACAGAAGACGAAGGAGTACGTTCAGGAAATTGTAAGTTTAGGCAAGATACGCTGTGTTACGAATATATTTAAAATGGTTATTATCAAGTAAGAGCAAAGTTGACACAAAAATTAAGGGAAAAACTTGACTCGAAAGATAAATGCTAAAATTATCTCAAATCTGTAAAACGCCAATATATACTACCATTTAACGTTTACTATGACGTTTTCTATTAGAAAAAAAAGGAAAATTCATTAAATTTACCTTAAAGTTGTGTTTCATCTACTACAATATCAAAAAACCCATTATTAATCTATATTGTTTTAGGTTGAACGAACTAGCCGATCATTTAAAAAGCTCAAAGATGAATACATATTTTCTAACCCTACCACTCAGTGCCTTGAAGTGATGTTGGTATTGAATACAGAAGAAGGTGGAGCTGCTGTTCTAAAACTAAAGCAAGGTTTTTCGTGTTTATTCGAAACTGTTCCATTGGAAATGGCAGCTGAGAAAGCTCCAACACTTTTGGGAGAGTACATGAAAGACTTGGCTGAAAACAAAAAACGACGAGAAATGTTGGAAAAGCTGATGAATGAGGTAGATGGTGAAAATAATGGTGCTGAAGTTAGTTTCGAGGAAAGGTCGGTTGACAAAGATGTGGAAGAGAAACTTGAAAAGAACCAGACGTCCATGGATGATTCTCAAAGCTCAGTGGCTGATGAGGAAGTCGTTGTTGATAAGAGATTGAGGCGAAAACGAGAGAATTTACCAGTAAGGATCAGAGGAAAGTTTGTGTCTGCCAAGAAGTTGGAGTACATGAGGAAAAGAGATGCCAATCTAAAGTTGGCTCAGGCTACAAGCGGTCAGAAAACTTGTGAACATGTAGCTGAAGCCAGCAATCACCAACACAACACGGAAACTTCTGAATTCTTTGAAGAAGAACAAGCTTCTTTGAATGATTCTACTTTTTATGAAGGCAATACCTCTCAAGACTATGATAACATGACTTTGGATGAATCTATGGCTTCGCAAGGCCCTTCGTCTAACCATCTAGATGACGAAGAAGATATGGAGCTGGATGAAGTCAGGAACACTGCTGAATCCATGGAGAACGATGAGAATGCTCAAACTTCAGCTCAGAATCAGAGTTTTCATCGACGACTCGACGAACAGTTGGATAAGATGGTCGAGGAAGTCGACAAACTTGTTGATCAGGCCGCGGATAAAAGAGAAGAGGGTGATGCGACGGCCGATGTTGATGAACTTCTGAATATCAATGACAGCGGGAATCAACTATCACCGACCAAGGTCTCAGACGGGCAGAATGATTGATGTTTAATTAGTACACTTTTATGGATATTCACCTTGTTTTGTAATATCTTTGTTGTTTTTGAGTAAACCTTATTAATCGAATTGGAATTTTGGATGTTTTAATGTAATCGTTTTGTTTTTTATTTTATAAACGGCGTTGCAAGATCAGTTATTTAATAGTTAAATTAAATGTTATAATAACATTATATAGAATGTAACGGTAGTTTTAATATGATTTATTGTATTTTTGTTTTTGACACAAAATAATGAGTAGACATTGCAAAATGACACAATATATTAAACGTCAATATAAATTTAATTGCTTACCATATTAATGTTGGCATGTCTTTTTGCATGTTGCACATGAGGTATTTCTTTATATACTGTAAATAAAGCAGGATTGCAATCAAATATAGGCTTGTTATTTGTGTTTCAGTAAGTTTTAATTATGTTGCATGTAATATTATACGTACTTCTTGATGCTTTTTAGTGTTTTAAGTAACGTAAATATATATATTTTTAAAATTTTAAGTAAAATTGTAGTACATTGAAGCAATAATGCCATCAGTAAAATAAATTTTTTTACTATTGTATGGCCTATAAAAAGGATGTTGCTATTTAGGTAACAACAACACTTCAGAGGTCTGAAATGCCTTCAGAAAAGTTGTGTGAAATGAGTATGAAGTTGACAAACAATGTTTTTCTACGCTGTAGTGAGCTTACATCTATCACAATATCTACATTTGGTTTGATTTACATGTACAAGGTTAGGAGAAAACACAAAAGCTTGACCGTACATCGAAACTTCAAGGTAATTTACTGTGCTATTTAAATTTACTTTGACTTTTTTTAACCACTAGGAGTACGGTAGGATTTACACGTTTTTTGCAACTATTGTACTAAATGTCAGAATGGAATGGGATTTTTTAAATTGTTTGTTACTATAAGACAATCATTTTATCTGTTGACAACTTTTTTTATTATGCCCGGAAGGCATTGAAAAAAATAAAATTTGCAAAAAAATCAACAGAATTTTAAAAAATTTAAAATTTCTCAAAAAAAAGCCATGGTGTAACAAACTTTTGACAACGAATAATGAAACTACATACTGTTGCGGTTCTAATGACACTAAGTTTGGGTCATCCCACCGGGGCCTGCGGTAGCTACGAATTTTTAATGTTGACACTCTAAGTTAATTTAGCATAGGATTTGGATGTAATTTTTTTCAAAACGGTTAAAAGAATATGCATGGCACATAGCGCAAGTTTTATAAGTGTTTACAAACAATTTTCTTTATAGTGCTTTTAAAATTTAAATTTTAAAAAAGTTATTTTTTTTTAAATTACAAATTCCTTGAGGCAATACAAAGGAAATTGTTTTTAAACACTTATAAAACTTTCAATATGTGCCGAGCATCTTTTTTAACCTTTTTGAGCCGAATTACATCTAAATCCTATGCCAAAAGTTTGTTACATAGTGACTTTTTTTCGAGAAATTTTAAATTTTTTAAAATTTTGATGATTTTTTGCAAACTTTAATTTTTTTCAGTGCCTTCCGGGCATAATAAAAAAAAGTTGTCAACAGATAAAATGATTGTCTTATAACAACAAAAAATTTAAAAAAGTCCCATTCCATTTTTATATTTAGTACCATAGTTACAAAAAAAATGTAAATCCTACCGTACTCCAACCGTAACCTGAATTTCGAAAATTTTTTTGTATTTTTGCGTTTCTATGCCCAAGTACTACCTTTTGTTAAAAAATGAATGTTTTTAAAATAGTTTGAGCTTTTTTGAACACCCCATTTCTGATTCTTGGGCGAACCTTGTTTTAAAATATTATAATTCTGTGCTCCTTAACTCTGAGAATTTGGTTTGAGTGGGGGCACTGAATTATTTGAACAACTTAATATAGTAAAGCTTTTAGATACTGATGCGGAACATATCATCATGTATCTTCATCGTATTTCTCTGTAGCGTCCTTCTGAATTCGTACGTCTTCATACGAAGTTATGTATATGTCGCTTACTGTGAGAATGTTTACATTCTGTGGCATAACGCGATTCTGAAGTGGCCTGCACGGTGGATGCCTGTAGCCATATCACTGTTTCATGTAGCCATAACTTGGGAACGATGTATTGCTAGCTACTACAAGGAAGTATACGAGAGGAAGAGCGGTTATTACGGTTATGTGGCTTCTGCTGTTGTGGTATGTTATCTTGTTTATGTTGTGATACGTTTTATTATAATTATTGTTGTGATATATTGTTTTAGATAGTTGTAATTGACTTTGGCGACTTAAAATGACATAATTTTAGGTTGTTTAAATAATTCTGATCTTCATTTAAGCAGGTTGTCGTTATTAGGGGGCATATAATTATTTGAAAAATCCAATAATTTAGGTCTTTGTTATCTTACTATGAACAGTAGACGGAAACTGTATTTTAAAATTTTTAAAATTTGCAAAAACTTTGTTTCCAGTGGTCTCTGACAGTTTATTTGAACTTTCGTTTGTTCGATGTTCCTGATTATACGATAGTGGTACCGTACTGTGTAATATCTACATATGGTAATGGTAGAGCATTGCTTTACTCAGCTATATCTGCTTTAATATTGGAGCTGATGACAACTGGCGTTGACTTTTTGTTGAAATACATTAATATCAGTCGGAGAAGGGCTATGTAAGTTTACATTACTGTATGATGTGTTACTTTGGCTATTGTAGGATGAATTGGGGCTTTATTTTTACAGTTTACTTTACGTTATACGTTAAAGTGCTGTATGATATAGTAAGTCCTTATTGTTATATGTACAAAAATACAGTAGCGGTCAATATAGGTTTACTTTTAGCTTATAAATGTTACAGTAAACCAAAAATTGTAAACATTTTCAGAGTAGTAGGACACTATTCACTGACGACCAGTTACCAAAAGCGGGAAAACTATTGTACCAGTAAAATATGTTTTCCTGTCGCTTTAACTCACTCCTTCTTCTTCTCGCTATACCTATTTGTATGTAGCGTGACAAGAGCTTTGTATATTTACTGTGAAGACAATGTTACCTCGCTTACGCTTACTGTGGCTTCTAATAATGTAAGTTGTTTCACTTTTTCTAGAATCTTATTATCATTTTTTATCTTTTTAGTACTATGACAGTCTGCACGGTTGGGAATATATATTAAGTATTTTTTAATAATTGCATCATGAAGATTAATTTTTTAAAGTTTTTAAAAAATCTTATTTTTAAAGTTATTTTTTAGTTATTTCAATTAGGGCTCCTGTTGGCGATTGTAAAATACTATAGAAAGCTGGTGGAAATGGAAACTTGCAAAATGATTGATGAACTTGGCTTTGCGCGACAACAAACTACTAATATTTACTTTATAACTTTTCAAAAACAATTGAAATAAAGCTACAGTGGAACCTCTTTAGTATGACCTTCTATAGTATGACACCCTCTTTATGATGACAGCTTCTGCTCTCGCTTTTTGTAATAGAACTCTCATCAAAAAGTACCTGGATAGTGTGGCACTCTGGTTATAATGACAGGTTTAGACCAGTGCCTTGAGTGTCATACTAAAGAGGTCTGCTGTATTTCAAAATACCATCAAAATTTTTAAAAAAATAAGGCTTACAATAAGCATTTACTTTATCTATTTTTATTATATAAAGAAATGGACTATCTACTGGTTGGCGTAAGATAAAGTTAGGCTGTTATTATCCTCATTTTTTTAAGATTAGTAAAACAAACTAGAGGTTTTATGGTCATTATCTTAAAATGATCCATTTGACTACTAAGTATCTTCTTGTAATTTGAGATACTTGACTCTTTTGAACATATAATTAAGCTTTACAATTATGTTATTGTACTTGAACACTTACCTCAACTTTTTTGAAATGAGAAACATGTTAAAAGCCACGAGGATATACTACAATATACCATATTGTGTTACTGATAATTGGAAAGATGTGTATTTTAAGTGATGTTTTGTAGTTAAAGAGATGTTTCTTACGTATTATGTTATAGTATGAAGCTGCAACAACTGTGCACATATCATGTGGTACAATAACATTGACTAAAAAGAGTATTAATTGTCTTTACTGAGTAATATTACTGCAGTAAATGCTGGTGTAGATTAGACTAAAGTAACTTATTTGCACTGTTTGGACTAATATTCTTGTTGACGTGGCTATTTTTTAAGGTATGGCACTAAGACAAACCTTTTCTATTATAAAACTCGTTACAGTATATTATTCTTAGTAAAGGTATTTTATAATATCGATGATTAGTACTGTCTATCGCTAGCTAAATATTGATAAAATGGGTATATTACTAAGCGAGGACGAACTGCCATCTGATGAGTTATTGTACTTTTATAAGCAATACGAACTGGTGGTGTTGATAGTGTCAGTAGTGTTGGTGGTTACTACGGTAGCCGTGATGATAAACTGTAAGATACGATTTATAGGTAATATATAGTAAATTATAGCTTCTACCAGGAGTTTGAACAAGTACAAATGGTTCTTATTGCACGAGTTGGTGTGGTAAGAATTTTCTGTGACTATATACTTGTACATATGTATATAGTTCTGCATAGCTTAGTTGTATATGATCGTATATTAATTAATGTAATATACTGCTTTGATACTACAACATTTTTTAACTTCAACGTGCTGTAGGTACTGTACTAACTTCTCAATGCATTTCCAGGTCAGCTTTATTTGACATAGCCTGTGGCTGCATTGGCGCAGTAACTTTGTTTCCAATACCGTGCTACTATGGCACCAGTTATGCCAGTTCTCTCTCACTACAACATCTTATCGTCTACTTTTTTGTAGCAGCTGTGGCAACATTAGGAAAGGTCGTAGGTACGTTATTTCAATTCGAATATCGATATATGCAAACGATTACTGCGGACAGTTGGATACGAGTCAGATACTACGATAAGATTGGGGGAAAGTACGAACTTATGATTAGAGGAATCATGATGATCGTGGCATCGATTGTTGTCTATGCAAGTGGTTTTTAATCTGACTTTGTATTTTTATTTTATATTTAAAATTTAAAATTTATAACATTGGCTAGTTCCTGACTATAACTAAACTTTCAGTCAATGTCAATATATTTTTTCTTATTTCAGTTGCCATTTGTAGCCAATTTTCCAAACCAAGCCGACCAACGACAGTATCTGTCAAACCTCGACCCAGTACTGTCTCGAGTATTTGATACTCATCCAGTACTATGCTTCTCAAATGAAATTAATGTAACACGCCTTCTGATCGTATGTGTCACTCTGATTGGTGTCCAGCCCTTCCTCTTCTTCTTTGCCTTATATTTCATGTTCAAATCGATTAAAAGTGCAAATTTGTCGCCGAAGTCGCAGAAACTTCAGTATATGTTGTTCTGGTCGCTGGTGGCCCAGATTTCAGCATTAGTTGTGTTTATGATAGTACCAGCTTTGTTCTTCTTTCTAGGACCAATCCTCGGTCTTCGTAATAACCCTATCATATCATTGTTTTGCTTCTGTGTCTTCATTCTACACACTCCAGCTGATTGTATCATGATCATGTACTATATCAAACCTTATAGATCGTATGTTTTGAACCGAGTGCCACTTCTTTCTAGTCTGAGTAAGAAGTGGAAGGCTTCTGAACAGAGGGTTAACGTTTTCAGTTCCAATTTCTCTGCCCAACGGTCTTGAACTAGGTGTTGAATTAATTATTCAGCATATAGGTTGGCGGGTTTATAATATAACAAAGTTATTATATTGTGGCATTACTTAAGGAATCCTTGTTAAAGTAAACGGTGTAACATAAAGAATAAACTAATATTTTGTTTTAAAGTTAAGGTTTTTCCACATAAAATGATTTTTGAAAAAAGGCGGACCAAAAATCGCTCATCTGCCACTGTTTAAAGTAAAATACAGTGGAACTCCTGTATAACGAATCGCCCGGGGACTTGAAATTTGTTCGTTATACAGGGGTTTTGTTATATAGAGGTTCTTTATACGGTTCCACTGTATTAGATTGCTCAAATAATTCAGTACCTTCTAACCCCGCAAAATTTAATTGAAAGAGGGCACATAATTTTTTGAATAACATAATAAATCTAATTTTTTATTCAAAAAGCTAAATTTTAATTTAAAATATTGTTTTTGGAAAGGCAAATTTCTATTTATTATATTATAGTACCCCCCCCCCTCAAAATTTTTATAAATATTATTTTGGTCGTTCATCCTTCCTTTTAACAAATATTTTTCTTTACTTTTCCTAAAACCCACGCCATCCTAAATTAAAGGACTAAAAATAATCTAGAAGCTTCAAAACGTATGTTTTTATACGTATGTTAATCATGCTTCTTTGTACAAAAACTAAACCTATAATGATGTTACCAGGAAATTAATTAAAAAAAAGTTTTAAACTCTGCATAACTTAATTTTATATATAAAACTAGCTTTTCACCTGGACAAACATAAAATATGCTCAAAGTCAGTATGAAGCCCGTCTGGCAATGGGAGTCCTACTCAATACTACCGACCTGCCATCTTCTGAAACAGTTCTTTTGTACAAACTCTACAATTATGTGCTCTACTGGTTCACTATTTTAATTGTCGCTTTAACTGTCGCTGTTATTTTAAAAAGTAAGTTTGTTTTTATAATATTTGGCGAAGCTTCTAAAAATTTATTTAAAAAAAATTTTTTTTATTTAAAATTGTAAATAATTGAGAAACTATTGTAGTGAAACCATATTTTAGCCTCACCACAAAACATCTCAAAGTATCGTTGGTACATTTTACACAGTTTAATATGGTAAGTCCTCTCTTTTCTACCCTACCCTACCCTACCCTACCCTACCCTACCCTACCCTACCCTACCCTACCCTACCCTACCCTACCCTACCCTACCTTACCCTACCCTACCCTACCCTACCCAACCCTACCTACCCTATTTTACCTTACATCACTTTGTCTTACCCTAACTTACCTTACTTTTTTTTACTCTACTTTACCCTACTTTACCATTCATTTTATTTTAATTTCAGGTCTCTAATCTTCAACACATGTTCAACATTTATGGGATGTATAGTAATCTTTCCAGTACCATGCTTCTACGGAGTAAATGTAGCCGGTCTGTTAAGCAATAACTGGCTAGTGCTCTACTTCTTCGTTGGAGTCAACAGTTTTGTAGGAAAAGTATACGCAATATGTTTACAGTTTGAGCATGTTTACTATGACACATTACTTATGGGTTCACGATACAGATATATAATGGCAGCTGTCAATGAATACGGAGAAATCACTTTCAGGGTTTTCATTTTCTTAATCATATTGATTACGATTAATGTAAGTTTTTTTCAGATTTACGTTTTAAAATCAACTTTTTAAAATATAATGTAAAAATTACAGTACTCTTTAATTTTAAATAAAAATAGCCATAAACATTGTTTTAGGTACCAATAGTAGCAACCTTCCCAAAACAACACGTCCAAAAAAGCTTCTTGACCAACTTGGATGACGTCTTCTACAACTTATACAGTCAATACAATCTCTTATGTTTCACAGAAGGCACCGACAGTACAATAGTCCTCATCTCCTTACTCTTCTTCTGCTCTTTCATCATTTTCTGCTTCATCTCAGCCCTCTACTTCATCTACAATAATATCATAATCACGGGTAACCCAGCCACCCTCAAGCTTCAGTTCATGTTCTTCAGATCCCTCTCAGCTCAGATGGGTGTCACTATGTTAGTCATCCTCGTACCTGGCTTCTTTTTCTGTCTCACTCCTATAATTAAGTTACCATACCTTCCCTTGTACAGCATGGCTTGTATATGTTTGTTTAATTGTCATCTGATCGCTGAGTGCTTTATGATATTGTACTGTATAGTGCCGTTTAGGAGGTTTTGTATCTATTTGGTCTTAAAGATTAAGAAAAATGCCAAAAGGCGAGTTGCTAGCAAGAATTGATCTGTTTTAGAGGTAAAGTAATTGTAAAATACCCTGGCTCAATAAAGAATGAAATTAGAGTATTTTACAAGGTAGAATATGTAAACAGTAATAAATTATTGATAAGCTAGACTTGCTTTTAAAGAGTGTTTTATTATATATTCCGCAAAGACGCTAAAAATCATATTATACCACTAGTTATCTTTTCTTAAAGTAGTATTTTGTACGAAAACAAAGAAAGCTAATGTTTTAGATACCTAAAACATATAAAAAGTTAAATATATTGGATAAAAATTGTTTTCTTTGTCTAATTATTGTAGTTTAAAGATATTAGGTTAGCGTGACTTTCGTGGTGAGATCCAATTAGGAAAAAATGTACAGTGGCGCTCAAAAAAAACGGGCACCTCAAAATTTAGTCCATAAATGAAAATTTTTGTAATATTATTGCATACATTGTGTTCCATTATAGTTGTACGATAATTTTAATTTATTTTATGCAAAAAAATTGCGTTAGTTGCAAGTTGCAATTTTTGAAAACGCGAAATTTCAATTCAAGGTGTCCAAAAAAATGGGCAGGTATAACAACGTCCTATTTTCGTACCAACCATGTAATTTAAAGGGACAAAAACAGTATCTAAATACTAAATAGCATCTATTAATTAGTTGCACAACATTTAGAACAACGATGCCAATCATTTTTGTGGGTACCTAGGCGATCATTTATTGACCATGATGATGGGTGAGTTTGAGCACTTACCTGTCAGACTTAACATAAGTTCACTTTCACTTACTGGAGTTGTTTTTTATCTTTGCTTGCAATCATTTACAATACATTTATGGTCGGGTTTAGCTTGCAAATTGACTTGGTCACTCAAGTTCGACGGTCTTCTCCTTCAGTATGACCGCTCTTACAACTTCGGAAGTGTGCTGCTCATCGTAGTCGCTTTGAAATATGACAATTTTACATTTTTACTATCAACAATAAGCTAAAGTAACGCTTTGTAAAGTTTCACAACATTTGGACTCATATCTAATTTTTTTGGTTTGATGCAACACACCGATATTGTTATAGGCAAAGCATCTCAAACCATAAATCTTCTACAGTGCTTCACAGTTGAGCGACAAACTTGTGGTTTGTTTTCTTTGATAAAGCGTCTTTTAAAGTATCTTTTACTACTAGATACTTCCACATAAAATTTTATTTCATTTGGCACAATCACTTTTCCTGATTGTCCATTATTTAAAACAGTAGAGCTCGTAGAAATTCAACCTAAACTTTTTTGTTTTTAACTATACTTACCGGTTTTTTGGTTTATATACAACTCAAAAGTCTCTTTTCAACATATCTACCTTCGATTGGTTGTTTGTTAACCTTTAGCCAGATTCAGTTTCAACTTCTTCTTTGATCAATATTGTAGTAGTCGACGGATCGTACTTCTACCACATTATACTTGCGTTATTGCCCTTAATGGTCGTTTTTTGAGATCTTCTACATCTCAATAATTTTCTGTGCATTCAACCTCAGAATAACTTGAGAAAAAATTTTTTTTAGAGGTTGGTTACTACACTTAAGGTATAACATGTTTATCATCATCCGATGCCTTTTTCATCAACTGAATAGGCCCGTGCTTACCTATTATACTTTTATAAATACTAAAGTAATATAAATATACAGAAAACATTCAGAATCTATATGTAAAAACTGAGAAGTGTTTTTTACTTACACATGACCATTTTTTTTGGACACCTTGGATTGAAACTTCGCGTTGCCAAAAGTTGTAACATGCAACTAATGCAATTTTTTCGCAAAAAATAAATTAAAATTATTGTACAACTATAATGGAACACAATATATGCAATATTATTACAAAAATTTACATTTATCGATTAATGTTTGAAGTGCCCGTTTTTTTTGAGCGCCACTGTAAATGAGTTATTATACATTAGATTTAAATAATTATTTGCTTCTTCTCAACATAGATTTTTGGAGTTTGGGGCACAAAATTATTTAAACAACCTAATACACATAAAGAGAATCCGGGCATAGTCTTACAATTTCATTTCAGACAACGTCAATATCGAGCCACTTTGAATAAAAATAACCAAAAAAGATTGAAAACAGAATTTATTTCGATTTCGTGTTTTGAGTTTTATCAGTTTGGCCAGAGGATCGTTTCGGTTTGGTACCAGAAGTCTTCTTCCTAGTGGAGCCAGAAACTCTTTTGTCTCCAGACCTTTTGCTGCCTGAAGTCTTTGATCCAGAAGTCTTGGTTTTGTTAGTACAATGATACGACAATGGGTGCTCGGGTTCTAATGGCCATTTGATAACCGGTAGGGTTGTTAGACTTTTCTCTGAAATTTTCTATTTGTCTTTGTAAATAAAATAATTAGGCTTCTGTCTTACGATTGTTAGTAAGAAGTCAATGCTTGTAAAACTACATTTTACAATGTAAAAAGGACTTTAAAGCTACAATTTTTTTCTAGCTTATTTTTCGATACAATGATCATATATATATGTAACAACAAAAACATAAAAAGAAGATAGCTCGGTATGATAACTTACCGTTGACTAATTGACTATTAACCCTTCTTGTAATGACAATTCCTTCGTATATGACATAGGCCATATTAAGGAATAGGAAAATGAGAGCATAAGCTAAAAATATACTGTTTTATAGCAAGAACAGTCATTATGCTTGGTAATACACATTATTATGCTTTACATTTTTTTAAAAAGTCAAATTATTTGTTGCGGGACCTAAGTTGAGCTTTTGAAGCCTTTTCTTGAGCCTGGCCCTCGGGTCCCAAATTCCGACCCGGGCGAGCACAGCCCAGCCAGAGGTCGAGCAGAGCCGGGGTTATTGGGGTTAGCTGAGACAGAACCAGGCCTAAAAACTTTTTTTACTATACATAATAGAGTAACTATTCACTATGATTCACCAACTTAAAAGGTCACCTACTATAATTAACAGCTTACCTCAAATAATCTATTTATTTACAAAGTACACTGCAGCTATTACCTATCTTATGATACCTTTTGTACACGGATACAGTAATAGCTCCGAGAAGCTTTGTATACGTCAACTTAACTATAGTATAAACGTACCACTAATGATGGGGATCCAGATGTTGCCGAGGTCGTCTTCTTCCTGGCTCATCTCCGACCGCCCCAATCGACTGACAAAAGTGAAAATAAAGTTAATCCCCGGCTCAGCGACGTAAATCTGTCATGATTCTCAGTCGTTGGGCTTACGAACATGTTCAAGGTTACCCTCTTCCTGTTTCTGTTTTTTGGAGATGTTGTCGCCGTGCAGAGGTTTCCAATGGGTATGTTATCATGGTTATCACTCAAATAATTGTAAAATTAAAAAAAAGACCAAAAGATTTTAAAGTGATTTTGTAAACCTTTAGACAATAGGGCACAAAATTAATTGGACAACCTAATATTTTGTAGAAGCACCATCAATACCGCCAAAGTTTTATGCAGTAAACAGTAAAAACGATGATTACGACGACTACCATCACACCTTGGAAATGTGGACTAAAAATGTGGTGCGACAGCAGAATGAGGTACAGTAATGTCTTGTCTTAACCAATAGTTTGATAATTTATCAGTACTTATGTTTATATTTTTTATTTTTTGTAGGAAAACCAGCGTTTTCAAGAAGCGATGCAGCTCCAGCGACAACCTTTCAGTGACAATCTTTTCAATCCTCTCAACGGTCGATTCAACCGAAATCCTGTTTTGGATTGGCGAAATGGTAACATTTATTTTAATATTATGCTCTTGTCTTTTAAATTTAAAAATAATTTTTAGAGCCGAGAAAGGTACCTTTATTGAACCCTTATCAAAACAATAGGCCTATGGATATTGATTGTAAGTTTTTATGATACAGTAGAACTCCTGTACAGTGTAATGTGTGCTGATATTTAAGTTTAGTTCAACAACTGAACGCCCCAGTTCCATTACCTTCGTTACCGTCATTGGATCAAAACGTACCGTTACGAAGGCCAATGACAAAAGATGGTAAAGCAGTTACTATGGATCAAAGTAAGTATTGTTAATTGCATTGACATAATCCTATACGGTAAATAATGTATATATTAGGTTGTTTAAATAATTCTGTGCTCTGTAATCTTGAAAATTTTCTTTGAAAGGGGCACATAATTATTTGAACAACCTAATAGTAACATAATGACTCGGCAAACCTTTAAATTTCTAAAAGCCTTTGGTCAAGTTACTGTACTGTTTAGTACTGGTACGTTTCTTACAATATTATTACAAAATTTTGAAGACATATTGACTATACGACCTGAAGATCATAAAGTTTGTTTTTATTACGAGTTTTATTGACATTAATTAAAGAAACTGTTGGTTTTTGATGTCTAATTTTACTATGACATTGCTGATTATGACTATTTTTAAAACAACATATCAGTTACTATTCATATATAGTTGATATAGTAAATAAACAAAATCAAATCACCATAAACCTCCCATATTTGCTTTATACACAGATTCATAAATATTACTATACTTAATATACAATTAATATAACGGTATATTATGGCAAATTTAAACAATAACATATGTTATACTACATATTGTAGTAAGTACTTTCAGTATCTCCAAAGCCATTGCTGCTACACGGTTGGAACGGTCCAGACATGATTGACGGCTTCAATTTCAAAGCCCTGAAGTCGTTGCAATAAACTTTTGACTGTTTGTGTATGTGATATGTTTGTGTTTGGATAGTAACCTTCTCTAATCTTCGGATCGTCACCTCCGTCTTCCGATTCTTGTTCCCTCAAAGCGTGGTGACTTTTTGATCCGATTTTGAGAAAACATAAGGTTTTTCAGTCTGCTGAGGTTATGTTATAGTAGTTTAGAATGTATAAGGAGTGTAAAATAATGGTAATGGCTTCTTAATTTCTAAAAAATCCTGGGTATACCTACTACAATATAATTTGAGTAAAGCATCATTCTCTGTCATTTTCTGCCCATTACTGCCATTTTAGGCCCTAAATATGTTAATTTCCCAACCTTTTTTCCGTCTTTTCTGTCTGATTCAGAAGCCGAAGAAGTTGTTCGCGCGCCTTTTCGAATTCCCAGGTTCAAAAAGTGTCAAAAAAACAAGAAATATAATGTAAAAGTAGTAGAAAGAGGGGAAGAAAAAGCAGGTGATCGTCCTTCTTCCACATCAAAGACGACACAAGGCTTTTACTACTCTCTACCCGGTTACCTCAGTATATTCTCTCGATCGTACTCTTTGTTTTAGTCTGTAACACTAGATCGGTCAGTAATTAGATAACCAAGACCTTTATTTTTGTATAGTAATCTTTGAAAGAATATTTGTATAATGATCAGATTTTTAAATAGAAAATTTTATTTCTACTTGAATTTCACTTGTTTCTTCATCAAAATGTCACTGCACCGTGCATAACTTCAATATCTTTTGAACCAAACTTATATAACCACAATAATTTGTCATAACTTTGAGCTTTTTAAATCACTTTGTCATAACGATCGAACAGAACCTTATAAATTTAATTCTCGTTTTATAATGGCAGTAAAACCAAGATTTTTGTTTTTATGGCCACAGACTGATTGAAATTTATGTTTGATCACATTTGAAGCGCATAAATAGTCGTACTAACCATTCTATTACTTTGTTTGTTTTTCTCATCATTTCGTTTCGTAAATCTAGCCAAATCTAAACAATTTTAGGTCTTATGACATTGATTATTACCATCAACAAGTTGGTTTAGGTTTTAAAGGTAAAATAAACAACTTGGCTTTGGTTTTAAAGGTATACCTTGAAGTAGACTGAGTTTTCCTTGCTTTTATTTTTGATGTCCAACTGACTTTAAAGAAAAGTGAGATTAAGATTTGAAGATTATATTATCATTGGGAGGGATAACAAAGCCAGTTTTGCCAAATAACTTTAATTTTTGAAAATCCGTTAAAACCTTTCAAATTCTTTCAAAAAAAGTCCTAATGTAAACATAGCCCGATGCGGTGAGCAATAAACAGTTCATTAACTGTTTTGTTTTTATTTCTTCACCAATTTGTCATTCGAGCATCCAATTCGAACATGACACAGTGATGTGTTGCTGTTTCGATGACATTTCGCGTCGATATTATCCATGAGAAAGGGAATCTGGCGTCATTTCGATGTCGAACCTTATTCAGGCGCTCCCAAAAACCGCGGCGACGACAGATAATCAACCGTTTTCCGATAAATTTATTTGTTTTTCCCGAAAATTGCTAATTTGTTCACAAAATTGATCATTTTTCTGGAAAACTGATCAGTTGTGCGGGATAACTGATTTTTTAGAAAATCAAGAAGTTATCGATAAAACTTGTCAAATTTTAAAAATTTGTCGTTTCTTCAGGAAAATAAATTATGTCTTTTATAAAGTACAGACCAATCACAGCTTTTATACCCGTCGCGATGACACATTTTCTGGACGCTTGTCGAACTGTTTTTGGGTTATCCTCTTGCTTTTGTGGATCCGCGTGAACGTTTGGATAGTCATCAAGTCGCGTCACGCCCTTCACTCGCCTTTTTTCCTTATTTTAGTTGCAAATTTGATATTTATAGAGCTTATCAGTGCCTGACTCATCCGCGTTATGGGCCTACAATCCAATTCCGTGGCGTTGCGAGTGGAGAAAAAGTTGGCTGGCAAGTTGGGCCATCGTTCCGTGGCCAAGCACATTCTGCCTGATGAAGTTCTCGAAGCAATCGACGGTTTTCAACAGATTCTGGTCGAATTTTACTCGCAAAAGGAGGCCGAAAAGGTAAGTGAATATAATTTATGGGTTTGGCGGGGAATTTTATGTTTTTACTAATTTTTGGAGCAAAATGGATGTTGTACTTGATTCTTGAGGAAACTGTAGGTATTTTAAACGTTTTTAAGTTAATAAAAGGTTGCAACAAGTTTTAGATTTTAAAGTTTTGTTGTTTTAAAAGGTTGATTCATAGTTTTTCAAGAATCAAGTGTAAATATTGTTTTTCTTTTCAAATTTATATTGCTTTAGATAGGTCTTGCTTTTCCCCATTTAAACTACTTATCTTGACTAACGTATACCATAATGGCTTCAATATACATCACAAACTCTTAATTTTCGTATTTTAGGTAATTTCCGGTGTGATCAAGACTGTAATGAAGCTTGGGATCATGTTCCAAGAGCCCGCCAACATTGACAACAATCTGGACATGCTCATGAACATGCAGACCAAGCTCAGGAACCTGTTCATGACCGTCCAGTCATTCCATCAAGTCGACTACAGCTACTCCAGGAATCACTTGTTCCTGATCATGGACGATGCCAGAGAGGCCTTGTTGGTTGTGGTTCAGAAGTTACTGAGTCCAAAATCTTCGCTTCGAGTCGATTTCATATTCGAGAAGCTGAGGAACGCCGAGATGATGGACGAGTTCTTCAAGGTTGGCGGCAGGTTCGAACCGAACAGGGAGAAGTTGATCTACGCGGTGGATATGATCGTTCCATGAGAGGACGTGATGTTCTGTAGATGTAACAAGGATTGTCCTTGATAAATCTATTGCTCATTATACCTACTGTCTCTCAAGTGCATTATATGGTCGTTTTTATACCGGTAGCTCTAAGCTTTTAATCAGTGCAAGTTATTGTTGTATTTCGGTGCCTTATTGTACATATTATATCATTTTTTATAGAGTTTATATTAATAGTATTTTTTTAAATTGACGTTTATATTAACTTTGATTGTAATCTTATTATATGATCTTTAACAGTCTGATCATCATTTAAAAACTCGAGGCATTTACGATTGTTCTTTCATTTTCAGCCATAATCTTCGTTATGTATAATATAACGTGTCATGATGTGTCCAATAGTTTAAGGACGTGCTTTATATAGCATATGTAACCTTATTTTATATAAGTTTATATTTTGACGGTGATATTTAGCTACATCTGATGTAATATAATATCCTTTATTTTAATTAACTGAAAATGTAAATAAATTTAATAACTTAAGAATGGACCCGTTTTGTATTGTCGAACCGGCTTCTGAACATTGTGCGAGGGAATCATTGTGGGCTCTCGAGAAGCGACGCACTCCACATGTCATCTGAATTCAGACGCTGGTAATTCGAAACACGCGGTCTGCGAGGGCGCCTGAAATGCGACGTAATTAATGGGTTTGTGTTCGAGTTACGAGATATTATCATAAAGAGTGTCAAAAACTGTCTACAACGGTAAAAAACACCAGATTCTTCGTTTAAAAGCAATTATATCATAATATAGGTATCAGCTATTTCAGATAAACTTACCATAAGAACTTGTAGAAGAGATAGAACATGAGGCCGAACAAGACACCCAATATCAACATGGCTAACCTCAGCGGAGCGTACTCGTCCATCTCGGTGCTCGAACTCATCTTCAGGTTCTTGGCTCGGCTTATCACCGTGCTGTTATCCATCTGAATGTCGTTCGGAAATCCGAGTAATAACAACGCTAGTTTCGGAAAAAGGTTTCTTTTTAGAAAGAAAAAAGCGAATGGAGAGACGTTCCCTTCGAGAAACACCACACAAATATACATACATGAATATAAGACCAAATCATGTTCATCACTCTGCCCAAACCAAACATCGATTCTAATTTATTATCGTAATTAGGACATAATTAGGACAAGTCTCACAATATATGACAATTACAAATTGGAAAAAACTACAAGTTGCACGGAAACTAAAAATTGTTTAATTTAAAAACTGAATGCCTAAGGGGCGGTGATGATGCGGACGGTGTTGGTGTAGCCGGAGCCTTCCTTCCATCCGGTGATTACCACGATCGGGTCTCCCTTGTGGATGAAGCCTCTGTCAGCGCCAATCGAGATACCATAGTTAATGCGAGCATCGACATCAGCAGCCCATTCCGGCTTCCTCTCCTTGTTGTAGTGGAGTGGGAACACGGCACGGTACAGATGGAGTTGGCGAGCAGTTTGGGGGTTTCTCGAGATGGCAATGATTGGAACTTGGGGCTTGAATCGTGAGCACAGCTCAGCAGATCTGAAAAGCATAAAAATTAGTTTTAAAAATGAAAAAATTCATAAAAATCCCAGAAAAGGCTAAAAATTATCAGTTGAAAATATAAAATCAATGTTGTTAAATAACATACCTTCCACTGGTGGTCAACAAGATGATAGCGCTGGCGTGGCAAGCTGACGCAGCTGAAGTGGCGGCTATAGCGATGGTGTGGGCATTATCAGTTGGTCTTGGAGTTAATCTGTTCAACTCCTCGACAAACTTGATGTGGAACACGGCGCTCTCGGCTTCTTTGCAAATCTGTAAACCAAAATCATCAAATTAAATCATTTTATATCAATATTTAACATAAAATGCATTTCAAACTTCAAAATTCGTTTCCTATACCTTAACATATTGTACTATCTTATACTCTATGAAATCATACAGTAAACCCCTTTTAAACTTACGTAATGCATGATCTTCAAAGCCTCCAAAGGATATTCACCCTTGGCGGTTTCTCCACTCAACATAACACAGTCAGCTCCATCCAATACAGCATTAGCGACATCAGATCCTTCAGCACGAGTTGGACGAGGCTTGTGAACCATAGATTCCAACATTTGTGTAGCACAAATCACAGATTTGCCGGCTCTGTTACACTTGCTGATCATCATCTTCTGGGCCAAGAACACCTTCTCAGCTGGAATCTCAATACCCAAGTCTCCACGAGCCACCATGACACCATCGGATGCGGCAATGATCTCATCCACATTGTCTACACCTTCTTGGTTCTCAATCTTGGAGATGATCTTGATGTTCTTTCCTTCTTCACCGAGGATCTTTCTGATGGTACGAACTCCTTCGGCGTTTCTGATGAATGAAGCAAAGATCATGTCGACACCTTGTTCGACACCAAACTTCAAATCCTTAATGTCCTTCTCTGAGACGGCTGGGAGATCGACTGGTGTTCCTGGAAGGTTGACACCCTTTCTGGAGCCGAGCATGCCACCGTTCTCGACCGTGCACACCAAAGCGTCTTCACCTAAACAAAGAAACTATTAATATCAATCATCTAAACACAGATATGACTATTTTTAACTAAACTTTAAGATTTTAGCACCTAAAGACAAAGGTAAACTGAAAAAAGTACTTACTGACTTCGTTGACGACCAAAGAGATGAGTCCATCATCGATAAATACCTTTGATCCGACTTGGCACACTTTGGTGATGTTGGTATAGTCGACATACAAGTTGGAAGCAGTTCCAGACTGTTCCAAATTCTTATCAGTGCACAAACGAATGCTGCTTCCCTTGACAAGTTCAATTTCGGCCGATCCACTTCCGTTCAGAAGGCCAGTTCTAATTTCTGGTCCCTTGGTGTCCAAAGCGATAGCGATGATTCTCTCCTCGTCAAAGGATTTGGCAGCTTCACGAACGTTCTTGATGGTTTCACCGTGATACTCGTGGGATCCGTGAGAGAAGTTCATACGGGCAATGTTCATACCATTAACAATCATCTTCTGAAGCATGTCCACAGAACGGCAAGCGGGACCGATGGTACAGATGATACCAGTTTTACGGACCGAATGAGGTGGCTCACGGATGTCGAGGCGGCACAGATGCTCGAGGTTGGTCGAAGCGTGCAGATATTCATTCTTTTGTTCTTGTCTAAAATACGAAGTTTAAAAAACATTAAAATCCAAAATATCCAAGTTGAAAAACTTTAAATATATAAAGTTAGAAGTAAAAAACACTACTTTAGGTAGATTTAAAGCCACAAAACAGGAAGAACAGTCAACGAAGTTACTTTTTGTACCAAAAACAGCGTTCAAATCCAAGTTTAGAGCTGTCCTCAACAGACATGTTGTCATAAAAGCCGTTATGATAATATTAGGCTGTTTAGCATACTCACATTCAACCAAATATATTAATCACCCCGATTATCTGATCCCAAATAATCATTTTCCAAATCACACTGTAAATAATAAAAAAGTTACAGTAATATAAATTAGCACTCGACAAAACCTTTAAAAATGGTAGATAAAACCCTCAAAAACCGTGTAAAAACCACAATAATGGTACACAAACCTTTCAAAAGTCTACAAAACCTATAACACAGTAAATAATATCGAAAACTACAGTAATTTTCCTTTATAGTAACGAAAATTACAGTATTTTACCATGAAAACCAGAAAAACCCTAAGGAATCGTACAAAAACCCCTCAAGCACTGTGAATAACCCCTGAAAACAAGCACAAACACAACATAAACAACACCACACCTGTGCTTATGCTTGAAGCTAGAAACCGAACATTCCGTCGAAGCCTTCATACCCAGATATTACACAACCGCTCACTGCTTACACGCTCAGCAAAACTAATTACTCTTACATTTCGCTCACAACAAAACTGTCATGTAAATTTGCATTAGTGCATTAGGCAGATTGTATGGGTTCACTCACTTTTCGTAGCTAGCCTTCTCCAGCTCGGCTTTGAAAGCGGCTTCGGCCTCGGTGGAAACCATCTAAACGACCACAGACGTTACTCATGCTACGTACGCGAGTTTTGGTATAATTAGAGTAGAAAACAGAGGAAAGACTGTTAATATTTTGAACTTTAAATTGGGTAAAACTTCTGTTTTTGGCCCTATTCTTAGATTATATTATAGTAGATAATATGCAAATGTTTGACCTTAAAATTCAGAGTGATTCATTGAAAATTTAGAAAATTGTAAAGCATACAAATCCTAACTAGAGTCAAAACCTTAAAGTTCATAACTTCAATAATCCTTTTGAAGCTAATGGCTATCTCATATTTCATAGAACATGCTAAAAACAAAAGTTTTACCTTTTTACTATAAAAATCATGGTTTTACAACAAATGTCATATTGTTATTCTACTGATTGAAACAAGTGTCTTTGTGCACATGACCCTGTTTACCCCAAAAACAAAAAAGTTCGGCCAAAAAACCCCGAAATCCTTATACTTTAGGTATATTTTCGATCCAAAACATAATTTTTCAAACTTTTTTAGATCAACAATAGCCAAAAACATAAATTTACAAATTTTGGTCAATCAAAAATAACCCAAAAAGCCCACTTTAGATCCAATGAAAACCGTAAAAACAAAAAATTTTAAGAGGATTTCGGTAGTTGTTTACTCTGTAAATGTCCCCGAACTGTAGAAAAGAGTTCACTCGATTGTTTCAAATGCAAATAGAAACAATTAAAACAAACAATCAACTTTGATTGGCCAAACATTTTGCCAAGGTTGGGGTCAAAAGGCCAAGTTATAGCATCTTATAGACAGTCAAATAAGCGTTTTCCCTTTTAAAACATAAAATTTTAAATATTTCTTGAAAATTTGAACTTTAAAGACGAAAACCTGATTGAGAAATGATCTGACGTATCAAACAAGAGCATGACCATGTTTCATAACATCAACTACATGCACTTACAAACAAAAACCACTGTAATTTACAAAATTCAAAACTCTTTACCTCTTTTTCCGTCATTTTGCAATAGGAATCTAGAGAAATAGAAACACAAAACAAGGCCAAAACATTCGTGGCCTTGTGAAATTTTGCTACGCTTATTTGACTGCCTAAGGGATACCTAAAGTTATAAACATGTTGACAGAACCTTTTCGAACGTTCGAATGAATCGAAGAGAGCTGTTGGCCGTTCGCCGGGCCGCGCTCATGGCATCGCAAAAGTCTTTCGAAAGCGAAGGGGAAGCCCTTTAGCAAAGCAAAACTTGGCCCCGTTTTCTGAAAGAAGCGGGGCCAAGGCAAGAAAAGGGAGTTCAAGCCGTGAGGAGGGGGGAAGAGTCATTGGCTTTAGAAAGAGTTAGAATCTTGGAAACGGGGGCATTTTGAATCCAAGAAGCGGGGGTTTTCAGGCTAAAAAGCGGGGTTTCACATTCAAAAAAAGCCAATTCAAGGGGCCAGACCGCGAAAAAGAAAGACGAGGGCTTGGCCGCGTTTGTTCATGTGAAAGACAACCGATTCTCCACGCCGTTTCCCCCTTTTTACTCAAGTGTCTGCACGGAACACCTATTTAACATGCCTTATTCATCCCGTTTTGTCACGTAAAGTAATGAGCTTAAGGGCGGTAGTGCAAATTCTTGGGAACAAAAAGACGCTACAGTCTGTTGCTTTAAACTCTTTTAAGTTTAAGTAAACTCCTCTGGTTAGTATAAAGTTTTCTCTAAACATTCTACTCAAAATTAAACTAAATTTTATCAAAACCAAATGAAACAACAGTCAGAAAAAGAATATAATCGACAATTAGACCAATTTTACTAATAGTAAACTCTACAGTTAGATGAAAGTTACTCAGAGTAAATTGTCTTAACCTTTTCAAGTTCAAAAGTTTGTTCCCTCGATTTCGAAAGGAATTATTCGAATTACGAGGTCGGATCGACCTTGAATTTGTCGTCATTATGCAAGCAAACAGCTGCCGGTCAAGGAAAAAACACTTTTTCTAATGCCGTTGACATTCTCTTACATTCAAAAGATCAAAAGCTTGTTATTTGTATTTTAATAATAACATCTTAAACCCAAAAACTCATTTTTATATTGAACACAATCTGCCTTACACTCACATAACATTATTCCCAAGTTGCGTTTAAAACCAGTAAAAGTAACGAATAAAGCATCATCATAACATTATAGTCTATGACAATATTCAACAACATTAAATTTCAATGAATTCCTTACATTTTCATTATTCTCCCTCTCACATCGTCATTACCCATACCTCAATCTCATAGTCTAAACCAAAAGACACAAAATTTTATAAAGAAAACTTACACATAGTATTCACCATCAATTTGCTCCTCCATGGTGAGGCGACGGGTACGACGGAAATCTCCAGATGCCATTTCTCCAACCTGAAAAGAAGTTACACCAAGTTTCACAATATTCTTCAAAACAACATCAACACATTACAAAGACCGCCTTAAACATGCGACGCGTTAGAGTATCGTGAAATTGAGGGCAATAACTGTTCAAAACGATAAACTTCAAACTGTTGAAACACATTTAATACGATATTATACTTGATGGAAATGCAGTTTTGTGTTTAAAAGCTGAATATTCATAGAGAAAAGCACACGAGTCACAAAGTTTAGTAACTACAGTTTAGTCTGCAAAATAATCTTGCTGTGAAGATCAAAACTGCCCTTTGAAATGCGAGAAAGGGCCGCCACAAAAGGAAACATTCGAAAAGCGGGTATGGGATGATCACATTGTTCCTGCCCCAAAACGAAACGCGAATCAGACATGTAAATCACGTGTAGCAAACGCCCGAACTGTCCACAATGGCGAGCCGGCGCTTAAATTATGAAGAACAGCAAGCGTTTCACCTTTTTTCCATGTTTATATTACACTAAAGGGCTTAAAATCACATTACACAAAAGGACGTCAAAACAGACCTTTTAAAAATGAAAATGATCCGTCTGCGTACAAGTAGCCTTGTAATCAAGATAAAAGTAACCTTGTATTCCCTCCTCCCCTACAGAAAACAGTTTAGAAGCCCAAAAAATGGTTGGGGAAAACAAATACATAAATTAAGTCATCGATGAATCGTTATCAAGGTGAAAATACATGATCAAACGTTAGCAAACAAAACTTTGTTATTGAAAAGACAAACAAAGTTCGATTCACAAGGCTAAATTGATGAGAAGTCGAGAAAAATGTAAACAAATCGACAAATTTTATAGATTTTGGAGACAATTCTATAAAAAGTGTCATTTTAGGCAAAAATTCTATGAAATATGTCAGTTTATCGAAAAATTCTTCATATTCGGTCATTGGCAGGCAAAATTTTGTCGGAATGTTCCATTGAGTTTTTGAGCTATTATTGTATTAAATTAGGTATCTGGCTTTTATAAAACTACCTTATTTTACAAATCTTTAACATCTCAAAAATAATTGAACGTCTTCACGTTCGTTTGCAGAGAGTTGTTTGTTTGGACGCGAATTCCTTGAGGCACTTTATCAGTCTGACTGATAAGGTATTCATACGTATTTTTGACATTGTTTTTGTAATTTTCAGATCGGTAAAGGTTATTTATAGAGCTCATAGTATTCATAATGTTTGAAGGTTTATTACAGTTCGAGAAAGACGCAACAACATGGGCAATATCTTGTTTTAGTTAATTTTCTTTGGTTGAAAGGTCTGAACCTCGGTTGACTAGAATATTTAGGTAAAGATGTTTTTATCGTGGATTTTTGAGGCTTCATCTTTCATCATGGAATTTAAAGATAAAACTACATTGTATTATTAAGATTAAAGGAAAATGGCTTTGTTGATTACGTTTGACCTTATTTTAGGTATAACTTTGTTGAAGTTCGAATTCTAATATTCAATGTCGCCTCCATCGCCATCTTCATCATAAGCAATCTCTTCGTAGTCTTTCTCCAATGCAGCTAGATCTTCACGAGCTTCAGAGAATTCTCCTTCTTCCATTCCTTCACCAACGTACCTGGAAAGCATATTATAGTAGCTTTTTCTGTTTTTTCAACATTGTAGTATGTTTCACTGCTTTGGATTTGCATTAATTTTCTCTGGTTACTCTCTATATGTTTTGTGTCAAATTTGTCAGCTCTTTTAAGGCTTTTGGATTTTAAAATCACTTGAAAATCCTGTTTGACCTCAATATTATCATCTACATCAACTTACCAATGAACAAAAGCTCGTTTAGCATACATGAGGTCGAACTTGTAATCCAGTCTGGCCCAAGCTTCAGCGATAGCACTAGTATTGGCCAGCATGCACACAGATCGTGGTATCTTGGCCAAGTCTCCGTTTGGCACGACAGTTGGTGGTTGGTAGTTGATACCTACTTTGAAGCCAGTTGGAGACCATTCCACGAACTTTACCGGGGAATGAAGCTTGATGGCAGCGATGGCAGAGTTTACATCTTTTGGTACAACATCTCCTCTGTACAGTAGACAGCAAGCCATATATTTGCCTTTGTGAGGGTCACACTTGACCATCTGATTGTCCTTTTCGAAACACATCTTGGTGACTTCGGCTACATTCAGAAGTTGGTGGTAGGCTCGGTCTCTGAAAGGTGATATTGTTGTTCATCAAATATACTTTTTATTTTACTGTAATATTACTATGCATTGTGGTATATCAAGTCAGTCTAAATTTTATGGATATCTTTAGGTATAGTTATTCTAAATTTAAGTAAAATGTTGTGGTAATACCAATACTAATATGATATTCATACAAATACTGCTATAATATGCATAGAATAACGTACTCAGCCAGGATAGGAGCATAAGTGACCAATGGGTAGTGTATTCTCGGGTATGGTACCAAGTTTGTTTGGAATTCACTCAAATCAACATTCAAAGCTCCGTCGAAGCGCAGCGACGCTGTTATGGAAGATACGACTTGAGCAATCAGACGGTTTAAGTTGGTATACGTCGGCCTAGAATTTTATTTTAACTTTGATATAAATCAGCACCGTGCTTTTTGTTTTATCATATTTTTTCTTTGTGCTTTAGATATCTAGGTCTAAAAGTATTTTTGAGAAGTGAAGATTGGAAGTCATACCTGCTGATATTCAGATTTCTTTGACATATCTCATAGATGGCCTCATTATCAACCATAAACGAGCAATCCGAATGTTCCAGCGTGGTGTGAGTAGTGAGGATGGAATTGTAAGGTTCTACAACAGCTGTTGAGATTCTGGGGGCTGAAATAGTTCCTTACTTTATTCCTTGAACTTTTAGACCACAGTAAGGTCTCCTTTCTGATTAATTATTACCTGGATAGATACTAAACTCAAGTTTGGTTTTCTTTCCGAACTCTGTGCTTAGTCGTTCCATTAACAAAGCTGTGAATCCACTGCCGGTTCCTCCGCCAAATGAGTGGTATACCATGAAGCCTTGGAGGCCTGAACATGATTCTGCGCTTCCTTGAACAAAATCGGTAATACAAACGTATAGCATGTGATTTTGATCTATTTAGGATGAAGTTATCGGATATAACATTGTGTTAAGAGTAGGGCGGGGATTTTTAAAAGACTTAAAAGTCTGAAGAGGGGAGGGGTAAAGAATTTAAGAGGGGAGATGATTTGATTTAGTATATACTTTTGTGTATATAATTATATATACTGTAACATACGTCTGATTCTGTCCATAGTAACATCGATGATTTCTCTGCCGACTGTATAATGGCCTCGAGCATAGTTATTGGCCGCGTCTTCTTTCCCAGTGATTAGTTGAGCTGGGTGGTACAGTTGGCGATAGGCACCAGTTCTTACCTCGTCTGTAAAGTTTTAATTATTGTATGGTAACTTCTTTTATAAGTAATGTTATCAGGGGGGGGGGCGCATGATTAAGTGAACGGCTTAGTAGTTATGCTAAAATAAGTTTGTTCATGTTGAGATTAATATTTGAACGAATATAGTTGCTTACCGATTACAGTAGGCTCCAAGTCGACGAATACTGTACGTGGCACGAATTTTCCTAAAATAATATCGATATTATCACTCATATCATATTGATTATAAGAGTTGTTTTTTCTATTTAAAAATAATGGGGCACATAATTATTTGAATAACTTGGTATACAAATTTTTTCTTTGAGATACCATTACTGCTTTCTTGAAAGAAAGTTCCCAGACTTTTGTCTACTTCATCAATACATTCACCATCGGCTCGGATGCCATGTTCCAGGCAGAACAACTCCCAACAAGCATTGCCAATCTGGACACCAGCTTGGCCTACGTGAAGACTGATGACTTCTCTCTTAAATATGTTAAATATCTAGCACAATGGGCATGGTAACATAAGTTTTTACTGATATATAGAAGATAATGTCATATTTTCAATTTTTTTTAAATTTTGCAAATTTAAAAATTGGAATTTAAAAATTTTTTAAAGAAATTATCTTTTTTAAGTCAACATTACATAGTAAAAAATGAAAATCTAGTATATATTGAAGTATATATTGACCAGTGTTTACTTACCCCCACCTTGACCATGATCCTTTGTGCCGTAAATGCCCCGAGGCTAGAACTGGGACAATTTCCGGTGTGGACGGAACAATTTGAATATCTCCCGGGGCTTTTGGTATTCAAACGATAATTATAGGGGCGTTACGTTTTCAGTGCGAAATATTACATTGTAGTAGGGTCTTACATCTAACTTCTGTTTTTAAAAGAGAAAAAAGTTGGAGACACGTATGTTGCACTAGTTCTTATATTAATGTGAGCATTGATGACATAAAAATTGAATTTAAAAAGTCATTTTTAATTTTTAAATGATAGTAATGTTTAATTAAAAGGTTTTTCGTTTTTTCATGCAAAAGGCTAAGCTAATTGAAGACAAGACTTTTTATGACATTTTAAAATTAACTTTTTTTAAATTTTTGTGCAAAGCAATTACTCTGAGACTTTATACATAGTAGGTACTATGCCTATGGTACTACTGGTACTATTTTTAGCCGACTTGTAAAACATTGTAATAGAATTGTTTGTCAATTAATATTAAGTGACCTTAAATCATCGCAGAATGTCGAACGGCCCGACGAGATTCGGCCGGTCAATCTGAGGTTAAATGGGCTGGCAGCTGACTCCCGATCGCTTCCAAGCCTCGAGGGCACACAACATTTTCGGTTTTTCGAAATTTGGGTTTGAAGCTATTTTTATTTGAATACCTGGTTCTGTGGACTTCACTTCGGCAAGCCTTGTGTATTTTAAGGTGTAGGGCTATATTGTAGTAGAGTTGTGATTTTTTGTGCTATTTGATGCATAAAAGCAAAGATTAACCTATTTTACCTTAGATATTACTCAAGATTACTTTTGAAATTGATGGGTAGCTTTTGTGATAGGCTTAAAACTTCTAAAAAGCTAAATTAAATAAAATTTTTGTTTTTCGCATTGTTAAAAAGTAAAGAAAAGAATGTCCAGAAGCCGCTACGATGCTTATTCATCATATAGTCCAAGTGTAAGTAAAGCTTTACCAAAACTAACCTTTCTAATCAATTTTAAAAAAACTATTATATTACGTTGTTCACATAATTCTGAGCCCTTCTCAAAGCAAATTTTTGAGATTAGAAAGCACATAATTATTTGAAGAACCTAATAGGCCTTTTGGAAACTATAAGCTCATTACTTTTTGTACAACTTGATACATTAATTACAAAAATTTTTTTACAACTAAAAAGCTAGGCTATATCAAAATTACTAGAAATAGTTTTTTGATTTCAGTCCCGAATAAGCTCAAGTTATCGTGCTGGCAGCCATGAAACTCTTGCCGGATCTACAGTACGGTCAACGTCAAAGTACAGTAACACAACATCGAGTCCACGAAATTATATGAGTAGTTCGTACACAGCTCCGTCGTTGTCTAGGTAGGTAACTTCATAGCATATTATGTTTAGGTAATATTGCTCATTGATCAAAGTGTAGTAAGCTTAGTATCGTAAGATATGTAATCAAACTTGGCAACTTTACTATGTATTTATATGTACCTATTATATTATTATACTAAATAAAATTCTTAAAATTTAAAAAAATGTAAAATACGGTTAACCAAGTTTTTCATTATAAACTTGTTTAAATAATTCTGTGCCCCATCTCAAAGAAAACTTTTGGGTAAGAGGGCACAGCATTTGTTAAACAACCTAATACTTTATGATAAAAGTAGTACTAAAGTGCTTTTTTCAGTCATATAAATTCAGTTTATGACATTTACTTTTCAGGAACAGCTCGACATATGGATCAAAGTCAAGTCTCACAAATTATGGCACTACTTTGTCAAGTTCGACTACCAGAACACCATCTTCACCTCGAAAGACTTACAGTTTTGGCGCAGGTAAGTAAAAATTTACATTAAAAAAACCTTTTTTATACATGTTTTAGTTTAACATATTACACTTATCCTAATTACATTTTTTAAATGTGTTATACATGTCAAATATTTTTTCAGAAATGAGTAAATCCTTGACAGAAACCAAGCCTTCTACAGCTTCTACCTACAGTCTCAACAACCTGTCTTCGAGTACGTACGGTTCGCTGTCATCGTACAGAAGAGAGCCGTCTTCTACCCGTGATTCCACACTAGGTTACGGTAGTTCTTACAGTAAACGTGACACTTCAAGTTTGCGAGATTTGGACAAGACAGACAGTAAATCATACGGTAGACAAAATTACGGTAGATTTGAAAAGTATGGTACGAGGGACAGTTCTACAGTAAGATCTGATGCCTACAGTAATAGAGAGAGCTCCACCGTAAGAGCTGATGCATACGGTGTAAAAGATAGTTCTACAGTAAAAAGCAGTGACAGTAGATACGACCTGAGTAGTCTACGAGATTCACAACGATCGTACTCATCCAGTAGAGACAATCTGCAAGCTACATCTTCCAGAAGTTCACTGTACGATCTTCACTCAAAAAGAGCTACAGAATCGGCTACAAGAGATACATCTCCACGAAGCTTGACCTCAAGCTTATCATCGTCAAGATCATTTGGAAACCGTGATATCAGAAGCGAAACGTCGCCAAGTAAAGATCTATATACGTCGCTTAACTCTAGTAACAAAAATCTATCATCGTACAATGCCTACAGAAACAGTAGCACCACATTAAACAGTACCACACGGTTAAGAGATTCTTCTGTCAGGTCACAATCTCCACGAGAAGAAGCGACGACTTCTATTCTCAAAGATACCTCGATAATGGGAAGATCGCTCAGTCAGTTAGACAAGGTTTACAGCTCTATAAACAATGTGCCTTCTATGACACAATCTCTATATTCTACTAACAATGACATGTTTGTCCACAAAGCTCAGCCCAAGCTACGAGTATCATTCGCCAATCTACGTGAAGATGACAAGATAGATAGACGCTCGAATCTACTAGACAACGATAGTCATGTCGGTCATAACGCGTCACATGACAATCTAAAAAGTATTTTAAAAGATACCAACTGTAGTGGACTACACAAAACTGACAGTATCAATGAAAGTAAGGGCACTACAAGTAATAGCACAGAAAACCTTAAGGGGATTCTAAAGGATACGAAGCGAGGTAAACAAGGTGAAATACGATCAGTGCTAAAGAGGACGACAACTTTTGATTTACCGAGTAAAGAAGATGACAATGCTACAGACAAGGCGACATTGAGAATGACAAGTTCTTATAACGAGGACAGTCTGAAGAGTATTTTAAAAAACGATGATTTCAAAGCGACATCAAGTTTGACTTTGAATTCTGGGGTTAAACTGAATGGTGATAAGGCGAATGATAATGTAGAAGACTTACCTAGAGCATCATCTACAAGTTATATACTGGAGAAGTTGAAGAAACGATCAGAAGAACGAAGGGCGGCTAGACTACTTAATCGGACTGAAAATAGAACAGATGACGTTAAGACGGATTCTGAAGTTGCTGGAAGTACTAATATCTTTAAAAATTCAGAAAACAATACCAAGACAATGAAGAACAACATATCAACATCCCAGGCAAACAGTAATGCCTACAAACCGAATACAGAAGAAAGAACGATGAATTCACTACCCAAATCCAGAAAATCAGCCAAAAACCAAGCTTTGTACGATGAAGAAGACTATATAGAAACCCGACACGTTACCCGTCATCTGATGAATCTTGGCTCCACGATGGAGAGGATCGTCAAAGTAATAGCTACACCTAACAGAAGCTTCGTGAAGAGAACGATGGAACAGCCAAAGCCATCCAAGACGCCTGTCATCGACTCTCTGCCCAAAATCGAAAGTAAGATTTGTGTCAGCTTTACAACTTACACCATTATACAGTAAACTACTCATACTATAACATGTACTACATAGAGTCAAAAGTTGCTTGATATATTTGTACTATTAGGCAGCATTTGACTTTATTTATTTTAATATATTATTTTGTTTATAACATTATTTATTTGATAATGTACTTATTTTGCTGTATAAACATTGCCGCAAGCTTGTCAAGTTTATTCTACTAAGCTTTGTAACATCAAAAGCGACATAAAGCTGATGCGAAAAGAATGGCGTAATTCGACAGTTTTCTCATGGTGAAGACACTGAAAAAAAAAAACTCGAAATTCTCTTAAAGAGCTATTCTACACATTTTTTGACCATGCGTACAACAAAAAAAAATATTTTTATGTGCGCCATTCTTTTTGCATCAAGCTAGATTAACTTCAAATTTTTTAAAAAATCATTTTTACTCACAAAAAAATCAATTTTAGCAAAGATAGCACCACGAATCACCACCAGCACCTCCTCCCCATTACAGAAAATGCTTAAGTTGGTCGATTTCGACCAGTCGAATTTCCAAAAAAGTGCCAAGATTCTAGAACAAAAGAAGAAACTGGAAGAAGAGAAGAAACGAAAAGAAGAAGAGAAACGAAAACAACAAAAAGAACAAGAAGAAAAGATAAAGAAGAAGCGAGAGGACGAAGAAAAACAGAGAAAAGAGCGTTTGGAAGAAGAGAGAGTCAGACGAAAAAGGGAATTGGAGGAACGATTCAGAAGACAGGAAGAAGAAGAGAGACAAAAGGGAGTGGAGAGAGAGGAGAGACAGAGAAAGAGAGAAGAGAGTAGGAAGAAGAGAGAGGAGGAAGAGAAACAGAGAGAAGAAAAGTTTCTACAGAGAAAGAAAGATGAGCTTCTGAAGCGAAGACAAGAGGAGAAGGAGAGACAAGGTAATGGTAATAGTGTTAATGGTACTAGTAAAAGTAACACTAGCAGTTATTACAACAGTAAGAGCAATGGTATCAGTGATATTAATAAAAACAAGTGGAGCTCAATGTTTGATGACCAGATACGATTACCACCGCCAAATCCGGCTATGGCTCCAAGTTTTACAAATATACTAACTTCGGAGTACAGTAAGAAGCCAACTGAGTACACAAAGAAGCCTACAGAAACCTCTGAACATAGTAAAAAAGCTACTAAAACCGTTGGCGAAGATTCAAAGTCTTTACTGTACAGTAAACAAGAAGAAACGACTAGTAAAGCTAAAGAAGAAGGTAAAGTAACTTCAGAAGTTAAGCCCCGTAGATCACCTTCTACTGACAGTGAAAAAACTACTGTAAAAACTGTAAATTACACTAAAAATTCTAAAGATGTCGTTGCTAAGGAGCAACATGACAAGTGCCAACGCCATAGCAGCCATGATCAACATCATCAAAATGAGCTCCGTAAAGCCAATAATGAGTTTATCAAAAGTAAGGATAGTAAGAGTAGATCAACAAGTTTGGAATCTCAAAGTGACAAAAGTAACAGTACCATCATCAAAACTACAGTATCTACGTCATATACTGAGCCCAGTAGCCATAGTAAAACTGTTGGTACAAATAGAAGTTTGAGGTCAAGGAGTAGCAGTAACGAGGATTACAGTAACCATAGTAATAGAAGTCATGATAGTTACATTAACCATAGTACTGAAAGCAATGAAAGTTACAGTAATAAGATTAATGGAAACAATGTTGATTACAATAACTACAAAGACGCTGTCAATGATAAGTACGCTAACTCCATAATTTCAAGCAAGGAAAGCCATAGCGTACACAGTAGAAGCAACGATGACTACAGTAGTAATAATGTTCTGAACAAGAGAGTGCAGAGCAAAGAGAGAGACTTTACAGAAGAAAACGTATCCAAAATCCAATTATCAGAGAAGTTCAGTTCCAAGTTAAATAGTATTTTAAATTCTCAGATGCAGAAGTCATATCACGGTGATGAAATGGAACGGCCAAAGGTAAGCAAGGGTATACTGTATTTTACAAAAATATGCTAATTTTTCACTGATTTTTAACTATATATTTGTTTATTAACGTATAATTAGGTTTTGCTCTTTTTTATTTTACCAAATTTTACCTTTTCCTTAAATTCTGGGTCTCACCACGAATACCTGCCATCGCGATTTAACGGCTTTAAACCCTCTTGAAACTGGCCGAATAGAGCCGGGTTTATTACGAAAATTAAAAACAAATTAAACCGGCCTTATTTTTGTGTTTTGATCCCACCCCCTCAGGGCATTCTCGCTTTTATTCGGCCGAACAACTGGCCCTTAGGGCCGCTGATCCGGGGTTTTTCGCTTTGTTACGTAATTCTGTCAGCATCGATTTTCATATTATTACTTTTATTTCAATCGAGCCGTATTATGTGACTTTATAGCATTTTTTGAAGCATATGAGTAATAATAGAGTAATGCGATATTATAGTAGATATCAAATGTGATATCATAGTAGGCATCCAACACAACATAATATTATATTATAGTAGGTAATGGTAAAAAGAAGTGATGGATAATAAATAAATGACAAAAATAGAGTTTCTCAACAATATTATTTTAAAATTTGTTTTTAGTTACCTCGACTGGGCTCATTACCACCGCCAATCTTATTGATCACATCCCCAAGTGCTCCATCTAGCCCAATATCACCGCCAGTCCAGCGACCATTCCAGATCTTCAAAATGAGCGAGCTGAGCGATGAGGAATGTAGTGGGGAAAGCGAGTATGAATATGAAGGTAAGGATGCTTTGAAAGTTGAATCAAAATAATTGTGAAAAGATCAGGCGACCAGAGGAAATTTTAAAATTAAAAATTGCTTTTAAATACGTATTTTAATTAATTAATAATTTTTGATTTGTTTAAAATTTTTATTTTTAAAATTTGAATTGGAAAAGCTTTTACCTAAATACGAAATACGTTTTGGCTCTTTTTCGTGAGGGTTCGAGTCCGCTTGGATACCCATGTGGTCTTTGCCAAATTCCAATGAATGTTCTCTATTGATTTTCATCTATGAATAATCAATTGATGTTGATCTACTGATAAAAGACATCCTAGAGATGGTATTACCACAGTTTCGTGATTCACTCTTTTTTGAAACAAAAGTTATGGGTTGTCAAATTTGAACATATACCATAATTTTTGAGGTTATATAACTTCACTCAAAAGTTTGTCAAACTCATATTAAATTTTTAAAATACAGGCGAAAAGTGTCATTTCAAGTCTAAAAATGAACGTCTTTTCAAAGTTTAAAAATTCAAAAATTCAGTAGAACTACCCTTTTACGTAGTTTGTTTATAAGAGTTGTTTGACCAAACAATAAGATGTTTATTTGCAGAATACGAGGAATGGGAAACAGAAGACGATGAAGACGAGCACGATGTCAACGCCTCCATAACCATCATGCTCGCTGACGATGCTAAGGGTCGGTTTTTGCGTGTTTAGGTGAGAATGCGAATGTTTTCGTTGTGGGACCAAAATCTTTGTTGTAGTATTTAAATTGTAAAAAAAGTTGTTTTTTAAGCTTGTTTTCATCAATTTTTTAATTTAAATATTACCTAAAATAAAAAAAACATTTTTTTTAACTTCAAACGTAAATGTGTTACTAATTATGCCCTAAAGTACTCAAAACATCCCGTTCAAACAGATTTTTGATACCATTTTCCATCGGAAAGATAAATCTGGGTGCGTTCCTGATTAATGTCCTCGAACTGCTGTCCCTCTCGAAATACGAAAAGCCATCTGGGCATGTAGATATTCCAGATCCGAACACTTTGCATCCGACCGCCGCCCAGAAACTTCGCTCTTTATCGCCCGAGGACTTTGAAATTACTTTACCGCCGGTCGAGAAGAAGGAACCTCAGAGGCGGATGTCCACACTACCTCCACCACCCATCTTTACCGCATCTGTCACGTGTGATGGCATGAACTGGGACAGTAAGGATGAGAGCGAGGTCTCGGATGAGGGTGAGTTTACAGTAGTTTTTGGTTATGATAGGTTGGAGGGGTTAGGGTTACTGTATATTTTTTGGTATTGTAAAACATAAATTATATCAAAAAAACTTTTACTATAATGCATTTAAGAATGCCATTTTGTTTAATTTTATAACCTTTAAATGAGCCTTTATATCTTTTGTCACCCTCCAGTACCAAACTGCTATTTTAGATTACTATGCATCAGCAGCTAGTCGAATGGACGGTCCTTCAAGCCTAGGTGTATATCTGACTCCAGAACCCTATTCGAGTGAAGGAGAGTACGATGGGAACGTTGATGTTGGATGCACATTAACATTGGCAGATCGTGCTGCTTTAGCGGATTCTGAAGAATGTAGCGACGAATCTGATTATACTGTATCTGTTTTAATTTTTAGCTTGTTTTTGATGATTTAGGTAACAAATTATTGAAAAGCTTTTAGAGAATATTATTTTTGGTCTTTTAAATGCAAAATACGACCAATTGTGCTGGTTCAAATAATTCTGTGCTCTCTAACCCCGAAAATTAGCACTGAGAAAAGCACAGAATTATTTGAACAACCTAATAGTAATATTACCATTTTCAGTACGAAGACGAAGAGATCTGGACAGAAGAAGAGTACAGTGAAGAAGGGAGCGAAGCTGTCACTGAAGATGTAAGTCACCATAGATAAGATATATATTGGTTTGCTTTTAGGAGACTGAAGCTACCTTTGTCGTACCATTACCTACAACTTGTACTCAAATAGAGGATGAAATTGAAGATTTTGTGTAAGTATACAGCAATATCATTTTTTAAACCTTTATATCGAATTAAAAATTTAATTTATATTGTTCAAAAGACGGATTGTTTCACAAATTTTGGCAAATTCACTATTTTTCTGTTTTTAATTAAAAAAGTTTTAATTTTTTTTAAATTTTTCAACTTTTAATTTAAATGTTGTGTTCTAGAGAAAAGATACCAGAGATTCAAAAGCCAATAGCAGTTGAAGTTACCTCACTGCCAGACAAGAGTTCTATTCGAAAGGCACCAGCCAATATGACACTGGAAGATGAACAACGATTAGAGAAAGAGAAAAAGGTATGATTAGATGAGGACTTTAAGGGAGTGGCCAAGGGAAGGATGACTTTTTCACAAAAAAGAAATATGTAAAATGGAAATATTTTTATCCCCCCCCCCCCCCTCTTCTCTCAAAAATGCCCTTACCTCTCACCAGGCAGAAATTATCTTACTAGGCTTTGATAATGACGCTTTGACTATATTGTTGTGAGTATAATATTAGGTTGTTCAAATAATTATATGTCCTCTAACCCCAAAAATATGCTCTAGAAAGGGGCACAGAATTATTTGAAAAATTTAATGTACTCAATTTACAGGAATCAGACCAACGAAACAGATCTTCGAACCTAATCAGTTCGATGAAACAAAAGTTCCGAGATCCAACCCCACCTAAAGAGGAGAAGATAACTTACAAAAGAAGCAGCCGGCTGGAGCCGAAAGACGAGATCAGGCCTAAAAAGACCTATAAAGTGGTGAAACCTGTCATCAATGACGAGTTTGACAAGCAGGTAGGTAGTTAATGGAAGAAACTTTGTTTACAAACGCATTTTTTTATTTTTTTTATATTTAAAATTCAAAAAAAATCTATAAAATGCAAAAACTTTCTTCTTACAAAATATTTTTTCAATTTTAAAATGATAAGTTTTAAAATTTCAATTTAAACTTTAAAACACAAAAAAATCTAAAAATACAAAAACTTTGTTTCCAGATGGCCGAACTCCGTGAGCAGATGAAGAACAAGGACCAGCAACTGAGAGGCGAGTTCAAGAACCTGAGTCAAGGCATAAACACGAGACAAAACGACCTCAACTTGAAGCTGAAGGAAGAGAAGCACAAAGAGCTGATCGAGAAGACTTCTGAATCCTTCAAGTCAGCCGACGAAGAGAAGAAGAAGTGGATTCAGCAGTTCCAGACAGCCGACAAGGAAAAGGAACAGATTCAGAAGACGGTAGGGGTACTGTAACATTATAATCTTAAGGAATAGAGAATACTATATACTGTAACAAAATAATCTTAGAAGCCAAAAAGTACTGTAACAAATTAGGTTGTTCAAATAATTGTGTGCCCCTATAATCTACTTTTATCATGTTAATTCTACATTAATATAACCTAAAGTTGCATTAAAAGCTAAGCAACCTCAATTAAGTGGTACCTACTACGATATGACAATATAAATCTTATATAAATCATGATTTTAGGTAATATCCCAACCAGAAGAGATAGAAATAGAACCTCGAAAATACACAAAACGGGTCAAAAAACCAAAGATAGAAGAAGAAAAGACTGCGACAGTAAACGATGGTATGTTATGTCATTAAAGAATGGGGGGGGGGCTAGAAGAAGGGGGAGGGGCGAAGATAGTGACAATTACTTTATTGTTAGTTAAGTGTTATTGTAGGTCACCTTTCCTTTTTTATGATTTTATAGTAATAAACGAAAGCGCTTGACCTACAATAACGTGGTTTTGTATTAATGTATTTAAAGTACTGTAAGTTATTGTAAAATAAAAGTTGGTTGATAAAAGTAAAATACGCTATGTGTTTTGGTAAGGTACGAGTAAATGTAGGTAATAATCAAAGATTTTGTTTTAGTTCAAGTCACAAAAGCTGAACCAGTCATCGATGCCAAACCAGAACTTACTATTGCTCAAAAGAAGGTAATTAACTTGATATATTACTACGATTTTATCAAACATGTAGGAAATACAGTATAATCTCTTAACCTGGCCTACCCTACCCTACCCTACCCTACCCTACCCTACCCTACCCTACCCTACCCTACCCTACCCTACCCTACCCTACCCTACCCTACCCTACCCTACCCTACCCTACCCTACCCTACCCTACCCTACCCTACCCTACCCTACCCTACCCTACCCTACTCTACCCTACCCTACCCTACCCTACCTTAACCTACCCTGTTCTGCAATGCCAGTATCCTGCCTCTCCCCATATTACCCTACTCTACCTTACCCCAATCTACCCTAAATTACCTTACTATACAATACCTTAACCTTACCCGAGTAATAATACCTGACCTTGTTCATCTGCCAAGAGTAATATTATGTTACGACTGTTTACAATTAGTTGTTTGTTCAACACATGTTGAACCCTTTTTAACTCGGGATTCTCGGATTTTAAAGTTTATTTGTCTAAAGGATGGGACGAGCTCAGCCTTACAACCCTCAAATTACAGTAGGCTTTCGGTATTTTAAGTTTGAGTACGGTAACACCGATGATTATAAGGTATGATAAGGCGTATTGGCTGTATAATTAGCATAGTATTAAATTATTTATATTTTTTTAGTTTAAAGCGCAAAAACTTTAGTATGCTATACTAGCAAAACGCTTGATTTCAGAGCAACTAAGAGCTATAGCATAGCAGTACAAATATATAGAGAGAACCGATTGTAATGTACAAAAACAACACTATAATGAATATAATTTTTGTATCTTACTGTTGTTTACAGATCCTACTCGAAAACAAGACGGAAAACATTGTCATCTCGAAGGAACGCCGCAAGTCCATCCCCAGCTCTCGACGAAAGACTCGAGAGTTGATTAATCTGACAGGAGAAGATGAAAATGGAAACAAAGTTGTCAAAATCAAAAAGGTAAACATCTTTTTGTATTATTTTTACTTTTTATGCAATTTTATTGATAACGATAGGTAAAATCAAGGCCGAGAGAGAGGTAGACAGAGGTACAGAAGGGGGAAGATCAGGCTCTTTCGCCTAATTTTTGGCATTTTTTTGCCATAAAGATGGTTTTTAAATAAAAGAAGGACTGAACTATAAAATTACAGGTCAAGAAACGAAGACATCAGATTCCGAAGAACAGATTCACTCGAAAACCCTTTGACATCGACGATTTCCTTGGACTTTCGGCTTTCAGCGACGACTTTGACAAGGTAAATCACGAACTCTTTATCGAAAAATTCCATTTCTAACGTACTATTTAACCTAATGCTAACTTGCTACCGGTTTTTACTTTGAATTTGTCACACATAACGGTACATATTTAGGCATATTACCTATTTTTTACCTAAAAATCTCTTACAAGTTACCTAACTCAATATTCCAGATGGACGAGCACTTCTCTTTGGACGTCAGTATATACAGTAATATGGAGATTGAAAAGAAACGTAAATTTGCTCCACAGAAAGTATGGATTAGTCAGTTGACAGACATCGACCGCCTTTATCGACCGGCCGAAATACGCGATATTAAGTTAGACGCTTTCACTTAAACCTCTCGTTATTGTTTGTTGTTATGTAAATAAATGAACTTTTATCGTTTTAAGAACAAAATATAGTTAGAAATTTGTTTTTGAGTAAAACGTCAACAGTAATGCCACAAAATGTCACAATTTTCTGTCAAACGTAACAAAGTTAATTTTTTAATTATAAATAACGTAAAGATAAATAGAATTGCTATTTTAAAATAGATCTTGATAAATCACAGATCAGTGAAAGTCAAGTTTGATCAAAAATGTGCCAAAACTAAAATACGATCATAAACTTGACTCGAGTCAAGCCTTCCTCCTCAATTTCGCGCCATTTTTCTGCTTTGAACGCGAAAAATAAAGAAATTCTCGATATTTTTGCTCTTACTTTTGTCGTTTACCTAGAAAAGCCTTGAAATTATGTCGAGAATGTTGTAAATACATAACATTATATTTTTCTCTTTTAACAGATTTTTATTTTTCTAGATGTTTTACGCTCAGTTTGTATTGGCTAAAAAAGGACCGTTGGCCAGAATCTGGTTGGCAGCACATTTGGAAGAGAAGTTAAAGCGAAGGGATGTTGCAGATACAGATCTTGAACAGGCAATCAACGAAGTACTAAGGCCCAGAGTAAGTTTATTTTGTTTTATTACTATTATTTTGTCTTTAGATCAAAATCTCGCTCCGCACAACTGGTTTTTTGTTGTTTGGGATTTGCAAAATTCACAATCAGAAGGTCACATATCTGCTCCTTGATGCTTACCACATCAGGAATAGATTGCTATGTTTGGATTTCAAGAAACCGGAGAGAAAACGACCAGTCGATCGACCACCTCAAGTGCGAGATCCAAACGAAACAGTTGAAGAAGCCAATGTTTATGAGCTAGATGGAACTCTGGTTAACATGCAAGACTTCCAAGATCCTCCAGGACCGCATTACTCAGCCAGAGCTAATATTAATGATATTACACTACAAGAACACGATGTCAATGACGTTAATCTGTTGGACGTCTATGATAACATGGATTTGGCTGGAGATTTGGATGTTGAGTACGAAAGAGCTCAAAGTCTTCTCAGGTCGTTCAGAGATGGCTCAGCTTTGCCAGCAGAAAGGGTGGAAGGTCAAGATAATAACGATGTTCATCATGATATTGATGTCGAGCATGGATTCGAAGACAACATTCACATGTTAAGTAATATCGACGAGAACATGGAGATTGATATGGATGTGTCAGCTGAGCAAGCTCGTCATGAGAGTAATGTTGACCGAATGTCATTACCTTCTTTTGATCACGTTCCTCATGAAGACGCAGAAGTTTTGGATAAGATGATGGAGTCGTTCAACCGACCGGTCGAAATGATGGAGCTGGATGAAGAAGATTTTTTAGCTAATGGAGAAGATATTGGTGGAATCCAGAATATTGTTGGAGATGCTAGAGGTAACTGTTTTTATTATTTTAAGCTAAAGTTATATTAAAGTAGTGTTTCTTGTGATTTTTATTAATGCTTTGGATGATTTTGTTTAAAATAATTTATGTTCTTAACATACTTTTTTAACCGTTTGTATATTTTAGAATCAGTGGATTCTCAGCCATCGTTGGTTTTGGAATCTTTGACGGATTCTCAGCTGAAGGCACAAGAAGTGGAAGTTCAGAAGAAGAAGCCAAGAAGGAGAAGGCCTAAGGGATTATTGTACGATGAAGAGATGGAATTGGACCCCGATTTGATGAAAGAGTGGCAATCTGACTTTAGGTAACAATTCTCTCTTATATTTTTTTACATTTTTAGGTAACAAATTCTAAGCGATAGTTTATTTAGGTAAAATTTTAAAGTTGGTTGTGAAGTAACTGGATTTTAGTGTAGTTTTACTTTTGTTTCATGATTTTTATCTTATTTCCAATAATACAATGTCATTTTAGTGATCTCCAGAAGCCGTTAGAACTGGCAGCTCCGTCAAAAGGCTTCATGAAAGCTCAACAACATGGATCTCTACAACAAATTTGGAATAATCCAGCGACAGACATTCAAATCAATAAGGAATTCATTGAATTGTATCAAGAATGCTTGGTTCCACATTTGAAGACACATGTTAATGAACAGGTAGAAGCAGAACAAGGACGAGAAGCTACAGTTGGAGATATCAGGGAGTCAATGGGCATGGTCGATCAGGTAATTTTTGAGATTTTACTACGAGTTAGAGGTTGTAATGGTTATCTGTTTTGTGAAACGAGCATTTTTAGGTATTAAATTTAAAATTATGTTGTTTTAAAGCATATTTTAGGCTAAAACTTGCTAATTTTATTAGAATTTTGATTTTGTTAGAGTATATGTTCATTCTTAAATTGATGTGTATACTTTTTTTATGCTTTAATTTTGTAGCCAGAGCCATTCGACATTCCCCGACCAGATTCCACCATGAACAACTCTATATTCGACGCTCCAGTAATGGAATCGACAGCTTTGGAACTGTTCGAAAACGACGAAAATGCTCCGAATTACTCGATGCCAAAAGATATGACAGTAGAGGAACAGAGAGATCAGAGTCTGGCACAGGCCAGCCAAACCTCGAGTGCCATGGGTGAGATGCAAGATCAGATGGCAAGGAAAGAGCTGAGCCAGGAGCGGCACAATGTAGAAGAATCGGCTACACGGTTGATGAATAGAATCGAGTCTGAATGGAGTCGACAGGAAACTCGAGGAGTAAGTGGATTACTGTATTTTGGGGTTGTAGTAAAGAATTGCCAGCAGGTCTTAAAAATGTTAAAAACTGTCTTAAAGTTAAAACAATTAATGTAAATCCTCGTTTTAGGAACCAAAACTAGCCGAATTCCGTCGTATCATCCAATGGCAAGCCCCAGCACGAGTCTTGGCGGCCGAATTCTACGCTCTTCTGGAGTTGACAACGAAGAAACCTATTGAAATAAAGCAATCTCAAGCCTACGGCCCTATCTTCATCAGACCTCCAATACACAATTTGTAACTTTTTCAGTTTTATAACTAGATCTCATAACTACCTTTATCATACTGTAAATAAATAGCAATTTTTTGTTAACTTGCACGTTGTTATCTAATAAATATTTTGGTTGCGAGAATATGTGTTGGCTTTAGGGCGTTTGTAACATCAAATTACTACTCAATTTGTTAATTTCGTGGTATTATATGATACAGGGACGTCGCTACAGATTTTCTCTGGGGGAGGGGGAGGCCGAAAATTTTTTTTTCGTTCACAGGTAGCTATGTGGACCGATTTTCCAATAATTTTTTTTTCACGTACAGGTACCTACCTGTGGAATTTTTTCGGATAAATAACAATAACAACAATAATAATCTGTCAATCAAAGTACTCGATCCCACAAGTTCAACTTTTACTTTTTTCATCGTCTACGACCCGTTACACATCCCCCAACAATTTGCACCCTGCCGAACATGCCAGTTGGAGCGATGGTCGGGATCCGGGTCACTCGCTAACTGAATCTCCACGAAACTTCCGAATCCGGTCATTTCGAAACAAATATAAAGTAAAGAGCTACTTTATATCAGCTACTCGATATTAACATTGTCGAAGCATGAAGTCGGCGGTCGTGCTGCTGCTTCTGGCTAGTCTCGTTGCCCTCGAGGCCTGCAAGGTCAACTTGAAGGTGAGGTCACAGACCAAGAAGCCCTTCCAGATCCAGGTCTTCATTCCATCGTTGAAACAGAAGACTGAGAGGGTTACCTTCACTGGACCTGGAGAGAAGAAGGTATTGGTGAGTATTTTCTTTCATTTTTGGATTTTGTATTGATAAAGCATTTTGTTTTCAAGATTTTTAGGTAATAAGAAACTATTTTAAAGTTATTTGAATAGATTTAACATTTTGAAAAGCAATGTTTTAATATTGACATATAACACCATGGATAATATAAAGGTTAATATAAATCCCAAAACATAAAAGTTAATATAACCCCATTCCAGATCCAAGGCGGCAACTGCATGGACAAGAAGTGGGTGTTCAAGACCTGGAAGGAGGTCAATGGAAAGTGGGTTGGAGCTGCCCAGAACTCGGGTAAACTCGGTGGATCTGGCTGGATTCGAGTGCTGGTCGATGACAGACTCTTGCCTTTCGGCAATGATCGTTACGGCATCGCTTGTTCTGAGGGAGCTGTCTGTGGATAATAGTCTTGTCGTATAGTATCATCATCTTTGGCTGATAACGGTTATTTCTGCATGATATATGTTGTCAGCTGGTGATGTTTGTCGTGTTTATACCACCTTGATCTTACTCTTTATATATTTTGAACAAGAATCTCGAACAATTAATAATAAAAAGTACAATGAAACTATAATTAAGGAGCGTTGTCGATATTGTAGTAGGCTTATATGGAGATTATAGCGCTGTAAACCTACATGTTTATAGCTTTTTTGGTAGTATTTTAGGTTTACATCAAGGTTATACCACAATAAATCACTTTTATGCGTTTTATTCCATCGATAAATACCCAAGCATGGAAAAATATGTAAATTACGAACCGATATGAGCTATTCTACAGTACGAAACGGTGTGGGGGCAGGGCAAAGTGAAGACCGAGCGTCTTGCACGGGACAAGAACATTGAATATCTTGGATCTTGAAGCAGTTTAACGTTTTTTGTTTATGGTATAGATGATAACACGATATTACAGTAGCATGACGGGACTGTGATTGTTATGTTATAGCAACTTATGCCTGTAGTTTTGACATTACAGTAGGTTTTGACAGTGTTTTAGATGTTACAGTAGGGTGTTTTGACTAGATGACAAACTTTTTAAGGCTTAAACCAATGCTACTGTACGCTAGAAAGCTGTTACTATACCATACACAACATTCTTTACTGTCGGATGTGGGGTGGTTGTTGCTGACGTTGCTGGAATTGTTGTTGCGGGGGCGGTGGTGGACCTTGCGGGCTTTGTTGTGGAGTGAATCGTTGCTGATTCGGCGACGTAGGGCCTTGTTGGAACTGTTGTTGTTGCTGGAATTGCTGTTGTTGTTGGTATTGTGGTTGTCCCTGTTGTTGGTATTGTTGTTGGCCTTGTCTTTGTTGCTGGTACTGGGGTGCGTTTTGATATTGCACTTGGTTGGGGGTGTTGGCGTTGATGGGACGGTCGGTGTCGATGGCTTCTTCCGGGAATTCCAACTCCCAAATGCGCTTCAGATGCTTGCCTTTTACGTCGCGAGGCATTCCGAAGCCCGTCATGCCCTAAAAGGGTTGAAATTGTCATGGATAATATACATTTATGTAGTTTTTGCGGAATTGTGGCTCGTTTTACAACAAGAATAGCCAAAAACATACTGACAGTAAGTAAAAAGCTAAAATGATATAATTTAGAGCAAGATAAATCTAAATTACAGTAATATAAACCAAAGAAAGCAGTGCTCTATCTATAATACTACCACACAGACGTCAAGCTAGAGTCTAAAGTACAGTAACCCAATAACAAAAATGATATTATAGTAAGAATGACAGACACCCACTTTCTGTGAATCAAACTTGTTGGTACCACTTTGTAGTCGGATCAGATTGTCCTTCTGGGTCAACTCTTCCACTCCATATCTCTTACCATCGTCGGCGAACACGATCTTGGTCGAGGTGTTACGGGGCATTCCGAAGCCTGTTTTGCCCTAATCGAGTCGTAATCAGGTATTCATGGTCGATGAAAAGTGAGTGGGAAGTGAGGAGAAAGCAGAGAGAGAGAGGAAATGGAGAGAGAGCAGAGAAAGAGAGAGTGAGAGAGTTCGGAGAAGTGAGAGGGTCAGAGGAAAAACGTTTGTTAACCTATGATATATGTTATCATTGAATGAATTTTAAAATTACTTCAAAATCTTTGAAAAGTTAAAAATTCGTGAAATGTTATCTATGTTAACCTTGTTATCGATGAAAAATTTTATTTTAGCGATATAAGTCAACCATCACATCAAAGACTTACCCTTTGCGAATCGAACTGATTCGTACCAGACTGTAATGGTACAATTCCGTCAGTCTGTCTCAGCTGAGCCAACGTGAAACGGCCGTTGGCTGTGCGGCGATCATTGCCTGGAGCGGTTCCGCTTGGAGCGACTGCCGCAACTTTTAACACACCATCTAAATTCAAAGGGTTACCTAATTTTTTGGCGATTTTAAGCATTTTTGTCATAACTTTGTCATTCTGTCAAAACTTATACATATTATAAAAATTTTAGGCTTTAGTATCGAAATTTAAAGCATCATGGTTAAAGATTTTGCTTGATTTTGCCAAAAATTTTTATAATTTTAATTTTGATAAGATATGCAAATTTCCCTATAAAAAATGTTTTCTTTACTGTATAACCCCGCCATTCTGGAATACAGAATGTCAATTATTAGGCTGTTCAAAAAGTAATGAGCTACTTCTTTGTTTCTGATATGAAGTTCAGTAGCTCATTCCTTTTTGAACAATGTAATAAAAAACGAAATCCGAGATTTGAGTAAAACTTTGAACCTATTTTTGATAACCTCAATTTTAAATTTCGAAAAACCTGCCTTGTCCAACAACTTGCTGATCTTCGGCCAACGGCTGTGATGGGGCGCGTTGTTGTTGGCGTTGGCCGTAGTTGCTTGGTCGTACAGCGGCCATATCGTGTTATAGGGAATGAATAACCCGCGCGTGAACAGGCCTGTTTGAAGAAGAGATCCCCCGAATCCTCGTTAATATTGTTGATCACCGTTTCTTTGTTCTGTTTTGCCTTTTGCTTCTCGGGTCGATCTCCGCACGGCTCGCGGCTTGTGTTTGATGTCTCGGGGGTATGGGCCGTTTGGCCGCCGCTCTTTCGCCACGGATTTCCTCCTTTATCCGCCCTTTAACACTCTCGACGAGCCCTACCCCGCGGCCGTGCTGATCCGCAATTTGAAAAAAAATTAAAAAAGCAAAGACAGAAGCATAGACAACGTAAAGATTGAAGAGACGGCAGAGAAAGGATGGGCTAGACGTCAATACGATCAACATAAAGATTGAAGAGACGGCGGACGCCACGACGACCAATGACTCGGGCCAAGTGGTTCAGAGGCGTGGCGCGTGGGTGTGGTGGGATGGAGGACGGTTACCTTCTTTTCTCTTTTTTTTGTTTTCCCACCTACTGATTGGGTCAAAATACCCTCGAGGCACGCTCTTAAAAAGTCGAAACCCGGAAAAGAACGGCCAGCTGACGTTCACGGTCATTCCACCGATCTTCGACCGTGGTTGAGCCGTTTTTTAGGTAATAACATGGAGGTCTTCAAGGATAGTATTATTATCTTTCAAAAGCCAAGTTTTGCTATATTAATTTCTTGTTGAAAAAAGGATTTTTAGGTAACAAAAAAAAGTTTTAGCTATAGTATGAAGGTGTTTAGAAGATCAATTTGATGAAATTGCGTGGTAAAAGGTGATAAGTTGTTCCTCATTGAGATCGTTAAAAGATCAACAACTAGTTGAATTGTTATAAACACATTATCATCTGTTTGGGTACATTTTTGGTACAAAATTGAACTTTTATGCGCTTTTTTATTAAAAAAGTTATATTAAGAGCCCCCTGAGACTTTTTAGAAAACCTACCCCTGCATCTAACTTTGGTAGTCATATCTTTTTCTTTAGCACTATTTAGACGTTTCTTGAGCTTTAACTCCCTTTAACCTTTGGCTGGACCTCGCACAAAGGCTGTAATGGTACTACAAACAACTGGTACCTTAAATCAGCCCTTATATTTTGAACAAACTTATAAAAACCCCATTTTAAATTCAATAAAAACACTAAAACCAAGCCCATCCCCTCCAAATAGAACAAACACATTCAACTAGCTGTTTCTCTTTTTTATTTGGAGCACTTTCCTTTTGGTACTGTTTGGGGCAGATTTGTGGAGCTGTTCGAACGCGAAAAGAAACAAAAAAAAACAAAGCATGTAACAATGAAAGGTGTGACGACTTTATTATATGTTATCTGATGGATTGTAAGGAGGAGGGGAAGGAGATGGGACTCTCGGCAAGAGTCATTCCTTCCCTTATTAAAGGCTGTCGATAAAAGAATGGCGCGCCCCGCGACAAACCGAGTAAATACAAAAAGGTAGAGCCGACTCCAGTGGTGCTGGAACCAACTTCACTGCTCAGCTTGCCGCCGGTTACAACGATGTTGATGCAGTTTAGAGACGGTCCAACGAAATTTCGGCCTCTTCTGGGTACTCCAACTCCCAGATACGCTTCAAGTGTTTGCCGCGGACGTCACGTGGGGTACCGAAGTTGGTCATGCCCTTCTGGGAGTCACCCTTGTTCCAACCGGCTTGCGATGGGATGATGGCTTCCGACTTCTTCATGTCTTCGTATGGCAGCTCACCGGCCTCGGCCTCGTATGTGGTGTTACGGATGGTACCGAAACCAATCATACCAGCTTGAGAAGCGAATCTGAAGAGTTTGGGCTTATTATACGATTGAAAATGGCATTTAATGACGAGATTCTTTAAATTTTAAAAAAATTTTAAAATTTTGAAATTTCAAAAATTTGCATTTTCAACCTCTTTATAGACCAATCCTTACCTGTTGGTACCAGATTGAAGACGGACCATGCCCTGGGATTTGCGGTTCTGCCAAGAGATTGAAGGGTCCAACACCTCCCAACGTGGCTGACCGAAGCCGGTCATGCCCTTCTGCGAGGCGTACTTGTTCGAACCCATCTGGTAGGGGATCTGGGTGGAGTCGATGGAGGATTCGGGGTTGTAGTCGGGGTGGGCGGTGTCGACGATGCGGCAGGTCTCACGTCTGTTGGTACCGAAGCCGGTCATACCCTTTTGGGAGGCGAATTTGTTGGTACCGGACTGGAGTGGGATCTCGGACTGGTCGGGGCGTTCGTGGTCGTACTCGGGGTGCTTGGTGTCCACCATCTTGGTGGTCTCACGACGAGCGGTACCGAAACCGGTCATACCCTTCTGGGAGTCGTATTTGTTGGTACCGGCTTGGAGACGGACGATACCATCGGAGGCACGGATCTTCTCTTCTGGCAGGGGCTGAAAGTGGAGGTTTAGGGATGGTTTTGAAATTTTTAAAAATTTGAAATTGTAATTTTTTTAATTATGGGCTTTTTAAAGAATTTTAAGCTTAAAAGTGCCAAAAATTCAAATAATTTAAAAAATTTTTAAAAAAATTTAAAAAATAAAAAATCTTATAGTAGCCTCACCTCCAAATCAGCTGGGAGCTGGTTGACGTGAACTCCCTCACGGCACACATCACGACCAGTACCGAAGCCGGTCATACCGCGCTGAGAGGCGTATCTGTTGGTACCGGATTGGAGACGGACTTCACCGTGCGACTTCATAAGCACCTCTTCTGGCACTTCGGCCAAGTTCTCGGCCTTGACGCGGGTGGAGGTGTTACGTGGGGTACCGAAGTTGGTCATCAACTTTTGGGAGTCACCCTTGTTCCAACCGGCTTGCGATGGGATGATACCATCGGTTTGACGCAACTGCGCCAACGACCAGCGACCAACGCGCTTTGGTGCACCGGTTTGGCCGGTAACCTTGGTCTCCATGGTGGCGTTGGGGGTCTCATCTACTTGGGGTTCTACAAGTAAAGTATGTCAATATAAGGTGGGGGGAGGTGGTGTTGGGGTTACAGAAACGGAAAAGCAATGTTAGGCAAAGAAAGATTAGGGCTACGCACTCTTGGCATACCAGGCGCGGGCTCGGGTTCGGCCTCGGGCTGGTCCTCAATTTCTAAAATTGAATTGGAAAATGTTAATGTAAGCGGTTATGATAGTAAATTCATGAAGCTGAAAGGTATTATAGATTGTATGATAGGTACTAGTACAATTATGGATGTAAATCTAATCTTAGTTTATATTATAGTCTATCCTCAAAGCTAAAAAAAATAAAAAATCAATGAAAAGTATGTCCGAGAGCTTAATCTACCCTAATATAACTATAAATCAAAAATATAAAGCAAAGATAAGCAACAACAAATCAAAAAAAGAAAAAAAAGAACCAAAAAATCAAGATAAGAAGCCAAAGAAAAACCCAAAAAGCCAAAAAAAATCAAAATTACCATTGATAATAAAGATATGAAGCTTGTGGCGATACGGATAAACGGTATTCTTGTTCCAGCCGGACTGGGTGAATTCGGGAAAGTCCCCGAACCGCTTACCCCGCCCGTTCGGCGGACTGACCGTGCTCAGTCTGTGCTCGCCTAATATGGGCCCAGTCCAGGCCACCATCTCGCTGAACGAAACGTGAAAGCCGCTCGAGTCGGGTGGGAAGACAAACAGGAGGTCGAGCTTGATTCCCCCGCCATCTCTGATCCGATAAAAAACAGCTTTTTTCTCGAATTTCGATATCAAGATCTCGCGCGGCTTTCACTCCCGAACACCGCAATTTAATCTTTTATTGGTTTTGAAGGCGTTGCGGCTCGCAATTAGGTATATTGTTGGTAGATAGGTATTAAAGGATATTTAGGAAAGATATTAATGAGTTTTTGGAGAATCTAAAGGCTTGGGTCAAAGTTACGATTAAAAAATGGTATATTATAGTAGGTTGAAACAATATTATAGTAGAATCCGAGGAAAATAAAAAGCAACAGGAAATGTTATCAGATATCATTTTTGTACTCGCTATAGTTATAGTACTGTCAAGATGTCAAAATTATGACTTGCGACAAAAAAAATGAAAATATGCTTGCGCAGGCTGCAGCTCGGCGTTCGCGAGTCGCGTCCAAAAAATTAAATTTTTTGCCATTTTGTCAAATCAAAAGCATAAAACTGATTTTGAATAAGCATTTTAAAACATCTTTTATCTCTTTCTTATTTTTACATATGCTTTCTGGTCAAATATCTTTTATATATTATAGTAGGCATCAAGGATCAAAACAAAATATTATTTATTAATTTTATGATCTAGTAATCTGATATTGATATGATTTCTTTTTTCTGTATATTCCTGTTTATCAGTGGCCACATTGCCCCCAGTCAACATCTTTTGGGGAACAAAAAGAAAAGGAAAGAAAGCAAGACGGCTGCCCCTAATCTGCCACCTACGCCAACAAACAAAAATAGACAAACTGTTGCACTAGCCAAGACAAAATATTAGTATAGCTTTGTAAACATCTACTCTAGAAGTAAAATTGAAATACAGTAAGCTGAGGTTACAGTAAGACTTACCGACATTCTCGTCACCAGTTTCGGGGTTGGCGGCAGCCGGCATCCTTGATTATTTCCCTACAAAAGGATTGTCTTACTGTAATTTTTGTAACGCAAAAGGTTTGTATAATACTTGCGCGTAAAATAGGTTGTATATTATGTTGGGTATTACTAAAATACGGAAATGACCTAAAATTGCGGTAAAATGCTGGAAGATTGATGGGTTTGAGGGTAAAACAAGGTTTAAAAGGTAAAATACGAACGGTCGTTGGTTGAGTTTAAAAAATTATAATTCAAACCCTTTTACAATAGAAATACAAACTAGAAACGGCATTATCTCTATCAATAATTTCTTAAAAACATCTCCAAAACCATGTACAACATCCCAAACCCAAGTGCGACAAAATGACTTGCCCGGGTCTTAAACTGAACTATCATATACCAAAACTTGGTAATCATATCAAGCAGATTGGAGGCGCCTTGTTCGTGCCCCGAGGCGATTGTGGCACTGAGACGGCGGGGCAGATCAAGCCCCGAAAAGATGTGGGCGGCCTGATTTCCACGAAGGGCCGAAACGTGCAAACAGGCCGCCGATCCCTATGGGCTTCTTCTCGTGCCCTCAGGTAACGCCTCCCCTCCGGCACAATTCGGCTTTATAGATACTTTCAAAACATAAAATACTCTTTATCTTTATTTATGATCGGCCAGAAAAAAAACTATACAATACAACAACCACCTATGATAATATTATACCATCAGTAGGGTATAATATTATCAATGAACAGGTTGTTACAGTAATGTATAATTAGGATTACTGTATCGTACAAATCTTGTTTAAACTTGTATTTAATAGGCAAGTTTGTTCAAATAATTCTGAGCCCCCAACCTAAAAAATTTGCTTTGAGAGGGGGCTCATAATTAATTGAACAACCTGGTAGATCAAAGTTCATATTTCGGTCCATAAATTACAGTAATCCTTCAAAAATTAATTTGTAAAAACTTTTATTAAAAAAATCATTTTCACAACAGTTATTACAGTATACAATGTACAGTATTAAAATAAATAAATTAAATCAAAAAACCATACTAAATGAGCAATAATGGCTAGTGTAATATCATGATTAGACCCTGTTCCTAACATAACTCCAATATCTGTAAATGGAACCCAAAAACAGAATTTTACCGCAAAATGCGTATACTGTAGCATGGGCCATGTTCTGTAGAAACCATTGGCCACAACTAGCCAAGAAGTACTTGGAATGCTCTAGAGTACAGTACGTTCGGAGGTCAGTTTGAGTTATCAACCAAAGCTCGCTGTACTTGAAAATGGCCATGTACATGAAGGAGAGGCCGATCATTACCTAAAGGTATGTTATAGTAGGTTTTGGAGGGATAATTTTAGAAAAAAAGTGGGGGAGGGGTAAATTTAAGAGTTGTTTACGCTTAAAAATTGACCCTGCCTTCACCTCTAAAAAAAATTCAAAACAATTGTTGTTCCTCCCCCTCTCAAAACAAAATATTCGGCTAACCCCTCCCTATAACACCATATTAACTTACATAATCAATAGACTCCCAGCTAGCATCATAAGATATCACTGAAGCATTGTAGGATATCAATGCTGGCAACGCCAGTCCAGCTGAGACCATTCCAGTATAGACTAGAGCAAATCCTTCTAAATCGACCAAACTACTGTTGATATGATAAGCTTTGTTGAGGAGTACAAGATGTAATCCTTGTAGAATACCGTGCATTGGCGATAGCAACATGGCCATACTGTCATACTCGATGTGAGAGAACTCGAGCCATGATAACGAGGCGGATAGGGCTACTGGTAGCTGTAATCGTAAGGTCAATAATACAGACTTTCAAAACAAAAATTATATAAAAAATATAAAAAAATTATTTAAAAATTAAAAAAAAAAACTAAAAATACAAGAAATTTTTAAAAAATCAAAAAACGTACAGTATACGCCCAGTACGGACGTACTTGACTCAACTTATTGAACTTTGATTGCAAAATGAGAGCTGAACATGTTATCAAGAAGTCCGATAACCTAAAACAATATCGTTTTATAAATTAACAAAAAAGGTTGAATGTTAGGTACTGACAAGGCAGTTGCACCAAATATCCACTACCAAACGCCGAGGACTATTTGGCGCAATTCCATGGTAAGAACATACTAAATTAATGCCTTTTTGTCCTAAATAGCACTACTCATTATCAAAAATTATTATTCAACAACCTACCTCAACAAATACAAGCTCCCAGTCCTATTTTGCGAATGAATTCTCGACGACAATATGGTACAAATCAACTGCAGTACCACTGCCGGTATCACACTTGGTACCACGCTACGCAAACTTGGCAATTTTTTCTTCTGTGGCCATTGTTTCAACACAAACGTATGATACGCTAGTACCCCAAAAGTGATAAAATGGTGCAAAAAATGGAGCACCGGAGTCCGAATGTCCAGTACGAAGTAAAGGACGTTGTGGGCGGCCGAAAGGAAGAAAGCGGCCACAAGATTGGTCAGCCAGTAGAGCAGAGTGTCGCTGCAAGGGAAAGCGGACGCCATTCCATTCCAGTAATGAGCGTCGCGCCTTCTGGAGCCCAAAGGATCTGGGTCGTCGGCGATGTTATCGCCTCAGGCGGTTCCCTTGCCAAAGCGACAAGATGTCTCAATTAACAAGGTTTGTACATGCAAGATGAGTCAATGAGCATTTCACAACTTTTTTCAACATTATTTCCTTAGTTAATGAAAAATTACGAAAATTTTAAAATTAAAATTATTTTAAAATCATTAATAACACAATATTCAAAAATAACTTTCAGCAACAAAAAAATGTGAAATTTTACTTCCTTTTTTATGGATATCGTATGTATTCACTTTTTATATCTGTTCATTTGTTAGTTTTATTGATAAACATCTGCTATTTCAAAAAACCAGCAGGGTTCGAATCCGCTTGGACGTAATTGTCGTTTCCTGCCATAAAAACACAATTTCCTCAACAAATCTTGTACAGAAGTGATCAAAAATGTAGGAGAAACTATAATTTTTACAATAACAAAAGAATAAGGCTATATCACTACAATAAACGTTCTAAAACACAACTATTGTGTACATTAACCAAAGAGAAACACAAAATTGCAAACTCAACGAGCAAAACTTAATGAAAAGTTATATAAATTGATAAATTAAAAATAGGAATTCTTTATTTTATATTCTTGTGACAATAATTTGACTTATAAAATGAATTTTAACTTTTTAAACCACAGTTTTTTGTGCGATATTCTCTATGTTGGCATTCCGTCTCATAAACCGAAAAATAAAAAAAATTCGTTATTTTTTGGCCAAAACCCGAAAAATCTAGCAAATTTTATAAAATGCGTCTTTTCAAGGCTCTATTACCTTCAAAGTCTGTAAATTATTTTGGCTCAAGATGTTTGGCCACAAAAGGACCGTCAAAAGAGACAATGCTGTCTTTGGACTGGTTATTTGAGGGTATGGTAAGTTAAACATCTCTATATTCACTATTATTCTAGCTTTAGGTCCCAAACATTATGAAACAACAAGCTGGACCTTTGTTTGCTAAAATGACACCGGACGTTGAGTTGGATGATAAGGTCTTTGGGTATAAACTCAAGTAAGTCTTTAGATATTGTAGTAGCTGATAATTGTTGGTTTTTAGAGGTGTAAATGAATTAAATTCGCATCTTTTGAAAGTGAGGACGTACTTCAGATACAAAAGTCCATATGTAAAGGCTGAGGTAAGTTATTTTATTTAAATTTGATTTTGTGTTTAGTATAAAGGAGCTATAATCTACGAAGGAGAAGATGTTGTTACCTTTTTGTGGAAATTGAACATATTGAGGTCGAGCTTCATGAGGTATTTTCCAGCATTTGTAACTGGAAAGCAGGTATGTTTTGCTAACTTTTTATTATAGTTTTAGGTCGTTTTACTCTCGATATCTCAAATTTATGTTGTTTCACGTTAACCTATCTTTAAAATTTCAGGATTTAGTAAAACTTAAAAATATGGGATGAATAATGTATTTTTTCAGACAGAATTTGATGTAAGAGAAGGAGCTTTGGTATGTTCTGTGAACGAAGATGGCAAGATTTACAAGATGCTTAACCGCCCGGTAACTGAAGCTGATAAAGAAGCTGCTGCTCAGTTGAAGGCGTTGAAAGATGAAATGAAGGAAGAAGAGAAGAAACAAGCATTAAAAGAAAAATTAGAATAGTTATTTGTTAATCTTTTAGGTTGTTATAAACGTTTCATTTAATGATTGCTTTATTCATCAAATGTTTTTGATCATAACTTACTACCTACATCATTATTACATTTTCGAATGGTTAATCTGTTTAATAGTTTTTTTTGGGTAGAATTATAAACCTTACATTGCAAATTTTTAGTTTTTTTAGTTTAATTTATTATTTTGTTTAAATTCTTGAGTTTAATGGACTGTTTTATAGGTATTTAGGATGATTTTGAATAGGATAGGGCTTTCTCGATTTGTCGCAAGCAAAAGATTGTTTTCTTTCAACATACCATTAAGGCAACAGGATGAAAGGCCTCAGATGTTTCAGTTGGAGTTTATACAACAACGAATTGCAGCCGCTGTAAGTTTTTTTTAAATATTGTATTATTTTTTGATTGTATGTTTTGAATTTTCATTTTTTTTTGAAAAATATGGATAAATAGAAGCAGATTTACTGTGTTGTTTTATATCTTGAAAATTGTGTCTGTAATAAATTGTTTTCAGAGTAAATTGATGTTTTATCAAAAGATGGACTTTACGTTTTACAGAGAAGATGTGGTGCTAGAGGACGAGATATGGGGTATTAAGAAACAGTAAGTAAAAGATTAATTTATGTTTGTTAAAAGAAACTTTTGTTGGAATTTTTGTATACGGAGTCAAACCTTTTATAGGAGGTATAAAAACGTTAGATTATTTATTGTCAATGTATGCATATAGAAATTTTTTAAATATATGATATACGATCAGTTGTATAGTATACGATAGCCATTTTTAGAAGCCGAACCGATTTAATGAATTACTTTGGTACGCTTTCAGTCACATGCAAAGTACTATTTCCTTCTGTTGAACTTGAAGTAAGATTTTTGAATTTTTAGTTTTATCTTTAGTGTTCAGTTATGTTGCTACGCTTAAAGTATGTTGCCAAGTTTGATGTTAAAGTATTTCCTAAGTTTGTCAGCCAACATATTTTAAAATTTCCTTGGTAATTGTCTAAAATGATCTCTTTTTAGCCATTAAACATCATACCATTACTAGACGATGGCACAGTAAGGTTTCGTTGGAGAATGAAGTACTTACATTGGTATCAAGTACTGAATGTAAAGAACTTTAATCCAGAAATACGAGAGAAGAACGTAAGTTACAATGAGTTTATGTCTATATGACCTATTATCTTTTATATTTGCGTTTTGATGACATTATCTTTGATATTTGTGGTGTTACTTCATAGAAAGGGTCTATTTGAACTTTACCTTTGATTTCCTATATTACTATACTTTATACTGTCTTTTAACTAATTTTTAAGTCAGTTTTTTCTACTTACAATACGAATAATAAGTATAAATGATACAAATTAATTATCCATTATAGTGCAATTGGTACGACGGAAACGCCACCTTTCATGTGGATGGAAATGGCAAAGTATTCAAATTAAAAATAACAAAGGTGACCCCAGATGACAGCTATCTACAGAATACGAAGCGAATCGCTCAGAAGTTTGCCAACATCTCAACGAATCAAACAACTTCGTTCAGCTCGAAACAATAATTTACTTGAACCTAACTTAATATCAAGGTTTTGGTTTGGAATTTAGAAGATTATTTTGTATTTAGGATTTTTGAAAAATTTCAAGACCAAAAGGACATTTTTCGATCAAGAAGCTTGATATTAAGTTATGATGTCCAACCACCACCATTAGGATCCTTATTTTGAGTTAGGAATCTGTTATTAACGCTACGGCGGCCTGGTTTTCGTATGAATTACTGTCAGGAGCTCTAGGTCTTTGGAAATCACTGAATGCTCATGTTTTACAGTTTCAAAAATTTCATATTGTACTGAAGCGTCAGTAACTTGGACTTGAATCTTCAATAACTTTCACAGTTGTTTCCCTTTCTATACGTTCAGCAGATTGTATTTGAGTTCATGAAACATTCTGAAAACTTATTTCGAGCGTTTTGATATTTCAAATCACCTGATCGTCGGCCAGGCTCTCGTTATGTTGTTGTTTTAGGCTTTAACGTGATTAAATCATTCTTTTTTTATAAATTGCTGTTTTTTGATATTGCTTGGCGTTATAAAAGTATACTTTCAGAGAGCATTTTAGAGTTTAGAGAAGATTTAGTTGAAAAAAATATTAAAAATGTCGAAAATGCGTTGAATATTATTGTGGTTGAAGGAAAAAGTCTTGTCGTTCTTTACCGTGCAAGTATGTGTAAGCCGACGACAAAACGTTTTTTGCGTTTTGATACATTTTACTAGGATAGCCAATACTTTATAGTCGATAGTATGTTTTACGAAAGAAGGCTCTTTTTAATCCTTATTTTATTATAAAAAACCGCTCAGAAGGCGCCCAAACCAACGTGATTTGAAATGCTTAAACCCATCTGATCCTAAAATATTATTCCACGATGCCCACCTGTTCCGTGCATGATTTGCGCCAGAAAAAATTGGAATTCAAATATAGGTGCCATATCCCAGCCTGTTCCCCCCCCTTTCCGAAAAAGAGGACGCGCTTTTGTTTAGAAAATGAAAAAAGCAAGTATCCCGCTGCCTGCGTTTCTCCCCCACCCCCCTAACACAGTGTTCACTCGGAAAGTCCGGTGACAGCAAGAAACGTCCACTCCGCTTCCCTCGAGGCCGTCTACTACAACATCAGCGGCCAGATGATGGGTAACATCACACACGCTGAAACGTTGTAATCTCGGTTTTAAAAAGACGCTTTTTCGAAGTTTACAATGTATAAAGTCCTCTTTTACAGTGTAATCCGCTATTTAGGAGTTTGGGGTCACGTGCCAATATGGTGCTCTTTCTTTCATGTCCAGATGTCTCGAGAGACGTTCTTTTCGGTTATCCGGTTTCAACACTGTTTGATGCCTAACGTCACTTACAATATTTTTTATGAATTTCAAAAGAAAAATATTTTTGAATTTGTTATAGATAAAGACGAACTTTTAACTATTTCGTAATTGAAAAATCATTTTCTGGGGTCATTTTGATAAAACTTTGATTATAGACGTTTTACAAGTTATGCTTGCTTTTTGCTTTTTTACAAATTGATGTTTTGGATCGTTTGGATTTGTGAGAAAAAAAACTTGGTCATGTGATACTAAAATGACGTTTTTTAATGCTAAACACAAAGTTTTAAAATTTTCATTTTTAAAATAAATTTTTAATTAATTTTCAATTCTTTTTGCCAGAGGATTTTCTAAAGATCCATTACCTTTTGTATTTTTAAGCCAATCAAATTTTTTAATTTTACGACAATCTTGCGACCTGCGCTTTTTGCCGCAACCTGCGTCCTAATTACTTTAATTTTCATCCAAAATTCGTTCGGTCGTTTTACGGAAAAATACGTCAATTTTTGTGATTTTATGGGGAAAAACGGAATTGTCAGTTGCGATCGTTCCCTTCCCCTAATTACAATAAATCGATCGAATTAAACTCGTCGATGAGCCAGCCGGTTTCACGACTCACGTTGTAAATTTGGCCGCTTTTTTGGGCCGGTTTCGGGTTTCGTAATGTTATTCCTTCTGCTTTTCCGACCGAAAAAAGAAAAGATCTTCGGAATCAGCGTTTCAGGCCCATTATTCGAATATTTCGGTATCGATCGTCGCGTTTTCGCCCACATTTGTGAACAATATTGATGTTGTTGTTACGTTTGTGTAATTGCTTTTCACTATTCGAGAAAAGTTGTCTGGTTCTCGAGGTTTTACGAACTTTGCTGGCTTTTTTTATATTGGTTTTGAGGGTATTTGGACGATAATTATGGCTAAATTATGCTTTATGACTAAACGTCTTCAGAATGAGTCATTTTATCTGTTTTGCGCTCAATGTTTAGTGTAATATAATGAAATTTGCGAAGTTCTTGTACTTCTGACACGTTTCTGACTTTTTCTTGTTCAAAAGGGTAAAATACGTTTTATTTAAAAGCATCTAAGTCTATTTTTTGTAATTTTGGCCGAAAAATTAATTTTCAGATCAATTATAATGTTCTCTCTCTTGCAGTTTGTATTATCACGCGTTTAAACTGTTTCCCCACTAAATTATGCGATGTTTGGACCTTTTTTGCTTTTTTAAATTAGAATTATATTGTATTACAATTTTATATTGCAAAAAATGTTATACGTTACGGAACATACGTTTTTTGTTGATATCTCATTATGTCATTGATTAGAATGAATTACTTTCAGATGGCCAAAAGACAGTACGATTTACTCTTCAAATTACTACTGATCGGCGACAGTGGAGTAGGGAAAACATGTATTATGTACAGGTTCTGTGACGACGCATTTAACACAACTTTCATTTCGACAATCGGTAAGATATTGTTCTTTATTGTTTGTTTCAAAGTTTAGGTATTGATTTTGACGTTTTGGAGGCACTTATTAGCCTATGTTTTTAAAAACATGGAGAATCTGATATTTCAAGATATTTTTGACCTACTATTTCTAAACTTTTGGTATTACTTTGCCTAATATTTCAATTTTTTAGGTATTGACTTCAAAATTAAAACGATCGAACTCCGAGGCAAGAAGATTAAGCTACAGATCTGGGATACCGCTGGTCAGGAGAGATTCCACACAATCACGACGTCGTATTACAGAGGTGCAATGGGAATTATGTTGGTATACGATATCACAAATGCCAAAAGCTTTGATAATATTGCTAAATGGCTTCGTCAGATTGATGAGGTCAGTTTTTGCTATTTTTATATATTTTTTCTTGTTTAGATATTATTTTTTGGATTTCGATACATTTTATTGCGTTGGTATAGGTATAAATGACCATTTTATTGTGTTGATACAGTTATAATTAAAAGTTTAATGACATTATTTACTTTCAGCACGCGTCAGAAGATGTTGTAAAGATGATATTGGGCAACAAGTGCGATATGACAGACAGACGAGTGGTGTCCAAGGAATGTGGGGAGAAGATTGCGATCGATCACCAGATCCGATTTTTGGAGACCTCAGCAAAGGCCAATATTAATATTGATAAAGCCTTCTACGACCTGGCCGAAATAATTTTGGATAATGTAGGTTTATGTATAGATTACCATTCTTGTAAACCTTTATGTATGGTTTTTGAAGAAAACTAGGAAAAATGTCATACTTACGAACTTTTTGGCCGATCTTTGCTATGTTAACATGAAAAGGCTTGCTTTTTGATGAAAAACAATGGTTGTTATCCCATTATATGACCTTAATTGCTTTTAAAGTAACCATATGGACTATACCATCTTAATTTACTTATTAATTTATTTTTATCATTACTTATACCTAAATGTGACGATTTCAGCTGCCGAACGCGAATCCCAACGAGCCGAGCGGCATCAGACCGGCAGTTCAAGAAGGTCAGGGCGGTCGAGCGGGTTGTTGTTGATGCGATGAGGATGGACATTTCGACAACATTTATGTACCGTGTTTACTTCATTTATCAGTTCTGTTTTTGGTTTTTATTTTGCGATTTTAAAGCATGTCCAGCTTTTATTGTGTCGAGGCAGGTGTTGTTGGGATGGTCAAGAGTTACAGTAACTCATTGTTGCTAGTTATTTTGCAAATTTATTAACAAATGGAGTTGCTTGGCAGTTTTTACTGGTTTAAAGACTACGTTAAATGGTAATTAGTCATTTTGAGTAATACTTACCGTGTACTTATGTGTTCATGAGTATTTTTGATACCTAAATTTACAGTATCTCTTTAATAGTAAATATTTACTGACATTTCTTAAAAAAGCAACTATTAATACATGAAAATACCATTTTGAACATGGCCAACCCAACATACGACGCCCTCTGTAATGGGCATACGAATGTAAAGTTACTCTTTGCGGGCTCTTTTCCCAAGCGATTGCTAACTCATCCACAAGAACCTGATCGCTTATATCTGCTCTTATGTATCCTTCTATAATCTCATTGTCTAATATAGAATTGTTTTATGATATGATGCCGGTAAATCCGAATTCAAAACTCAACTTTGGCCGTTTTTTAAAATATGTTATACTAGGTTATGGACAAGATTTTTGTGCATTTATTGGTGAAGAAAGCCAGTGAAAAACTTGTAATTATTTTATCAAAAGTACTAAGTATCTGGTGGTGCTATCAGTACTTAATTTCCATTTTTAGGTACACTTTTCCGCTTGTAACCTATAATCAATCCAAAACTAAACCGATATCAACATAAACGTTACTCTAGTTTATTGATGAACAAGTGAATGAGCTTACGTACAAAGTTAAAGTTGTTTTAAGCGGCGCTGAGCAAAGTTTTATATATAACTGGTTACAAAATGGTGACCTTTAAGACTAGAAGGATGTGACAAAGGCACACGTTATTTCAGCACCATAGAGAATAGAAGTTTAAGGATAACCATAGAGAATATAGAAATCTAAGGATATGAAGTTATAGTAACGGGGCAAAACGACTGTACACTGCTGTTGTCAAGGTTACAATATTAATTGTAACAATATAAAAAGATACAAAATAGACTACAATAATATCCAGTGTCACATAACATGGTTAAGATTCGAAACAATGAGACGATAAGCACAGTAGGTAGCGTAGTGCTTCGTACAGTAAGTACCGTAGCTCATGGAGTTTTTTGGAAAAAGGATCGGAACTTACAGTACAATAATATAGATTATAGTAGAAATTTGACGTAGTATTACTTCAACCACATACAGTTTCATAACTTGAACAACATTTAGTTTCAGTACCACTACTTGAATTTTGAATAGCAAAAAAATTTACAGTAATCGAGCTAATAAGATAAGAAAAAATACAGTAGACTCAAAACAATAAGTACAGTAATTTTCTTACATTACTCAACACCAAAAGTAAATTAACTTACAGTACCATAAAAAGTACAGTAACCTTCTAACCTAATTATTTGGTACAAGCCATTTGTCTGGGCGCATGGAATTCCTCCACAGTACCATCCGGATTCAGTACCACCGGGCTTTGCGGGTCTTCGTCGACGCTAGCCAGTCTGTCGGTGATGTGACGAAGCTCTTCTTCACATTCCGCATCTGGACCGTCGGTGTTTTGGAAGGTGAGTGAGGCCATCTTCAGTTCTACGATCGGAGCCATCTAAACCATGATTATTACTTTGTTTTATTGGTACTCTTGGACAAATAGTACTGCACGTGTGATGTTAATGTATCCACAGCACTCATATCAATTACTCCACATCAAATACGATATCTAGTTAGTCGCCATCACCCAAAATGACACATTCAAAGGTTTTATATTACTATTAGTTGGTTCAAATAATTCTGTGCGCTATATTAAAGAAAATTTTCCAGATTAAGGGCACATAATTATTTTAACAACGTAATAAAAACACACTTCGTGAAACCGACATAGTAATAATACCGTTCGTAAAAATAGATAACCAGTAGTACACTTTTTAACGTCACATCGTACGGAAAATGGAAAAATTGAAAAAGAAGTATGGTTAAAACGTACAGTAACAGAAAGTATAGTAAGATTAAATAGAAAAGTTAAACGAAACTAAATCCGTGCTCAACCACAACCCTCACTACAACAACAACTCAAGTATGGTATCTCACTCACCAAGGCGAATAACATAAGCGCATGATCTCGCCAGCCTCCCACTGTAAATATATCTTACTCTCTTGTCGTATAGTCGTTGTAAATGCATATCTTACTCTTACATGGTTATATTTTTATCTCAAAACTTGGTAAAGAATCTACACGGTGACGTTTTAATATGGCAATGTTTATATAATCAGAATACTGCACCGTGCAGTCCTTCTCAAAGCTTTGAGATATTATTAAGTTGCAACCTTTCGTATGTTACTGAGCAGTAAAATGATAGCTTAAAATCAAATTTGAAGCACTATTAGGTTTAAGTAGCAAAAATCATCAGTAGCCTTTCATGTAACTTATCAGAAGCCTTTAGTTCATGTTATTATGCAAATTTCGTATTTAAATTAAGTATTGCTTATCATAAAGATCATGACTTATCATAGCTCATCAACACAAAACACTTACCGCAGGTTCATCCGGCTTGGCACGGTAGGTATCGACCGCATCAATCTTGAACTTGAACATCTCTATCTCACAACTGTAGGCCTTGGGGGTCAGCTTAATTACAGTATGCAGTGGCACATTCAAGTACGGTAGATCAGTCCTATCCTTGTTGTCAAAGTAGGCCAAGATACAGCGAAGGACAGCCTGATGTGAGATGACCAGCACGTTGGACTGCCGTTCCAGCTCCATAATAACTGGCTCCAATCTGGCTACAAGATCTTCGTAACTCTCTCCACTTGGGTATCGGTAATGGTACTTGTCCTTGTCTCTCTCGGCGAACTGCTTCGGGTACCTTGCTTCGAAATCTTCGTATGTTAGACCTTCACAGATACCGGCATCAATTTCGTCCAAAACCTTCCAGTACTCGACGTGGGCAGCTAGGTCTTTGAGGTAATTGGCTGTCTGAGCAGCACGAATCTTCTGAGAGCTCCAGATGCGGAGATCGTGGGAGACGTTTTCTTTCTAAGGGTGATGTTATAGTAGGTACAATTAAGAATCGTTATAAATAAAAAAGACCAGATTTAAAATTTTACTGAAAAAAGTCAACTTCTACCATGTTATCTTACCTCAAAGTACTGTCTTAACTTTTCAGCATATCTAACGCCATTTTCACTCAACGGACTGTCACCTCCAAGTCTACCGATCCTATTGTATTCTGATTCTCCGTGCTGAAAAGAAAACACAATTAGGCCCCAGTTTGATTTCATGTGTTATCCATCCTATAGAGATGTAAAAAACAAATAACATTTAAAAATCTTGAAGAATTTAAGCTTTAAATAAGCAAACAAAAATAAAGACAATAACCATCCATGTTAGTATATACTTACTCTAGTCAAGTAAATCGACCGAGGCAACAGGTGAATGTTCATCAAGAAGTACACCACCCTACTCTGGACATGACCGTTCACGTTGTGTACGTAGAATGACCTGCCAGCATTGATGACCTTGATAAAAGACAACTCGTCATCTTCGTCCTCATCCATCGGCTCGTACTGGATTCTGTAGTTCTCGATCCTCTTCATAAAGTCTTCTTTGGCTTCTTCTTGTGTCATTCGATTCTTGTAGTCGGGGGAACTGATCTTCACTTCCTAAATTTTAAATTTAACTATAATTATTTTGAGAATGCGACTAATCTTTTATATGATGTTGAAGATGTGACTGATATTTCTAACTTTGGCAAAAAATTTTAAACAAAAGTATTACCGAGATATTAGAATTGATAATTTCTGGGTCATCACAAATACTTTCGATAAAGAAGACCCGGAACTTGGGGTCACGGTCTTCTCGGAGGCAAAAGTTTACCAGTAAATCTCTTCGTTCCCTCGTCGTGTTGGTGGCATCAAAAATCTACAACAACATAGATTTAGAGCAAGATACAAAACCATCAATTTTAAAAAGCAAATAAAAGCTGCAATATTGTTTTAGTTACAAGTAACTAAAAGACAAAGACTTACAGCTACTTCGCCTTCTTTTCCCTCCAAATATCTTCCCATATCCTCCATGGCCAATCGAGCACATTCACTAAATTTGGATAACAATATTATGAATAACACCTACTCTCGGATCTTGATTCCTTGTTTGTTATTAGGATTGAAGAAGTCAGCTTCACCTTGTTCCGCTAGGTTACACGCCAATCTTCTGTATTCGCCGACATTGAAAGCTAAAAGATCGGAATTAAAATAATATATGTTAAACAATAGTAAAAAACAAGATAAATTTGGTATAAAAAATCTTAAATTATCTACAAAAACGACTTTGCTAGCAAAAACAACAAAACAAACCTATAAAACAACATAATTTATGACGGAAATTATAAAATTAATATAGACGTAAACAAAAACAACAAGATTAATGCCATACCTCTTGTTTTTATCCCAATCCAATTCAAATACCGACACAGCTTATGGGAGATGTATGTTTTGCCTCGAGCTGGCAATCCGACCAGAGCAATAACATTGGGAACTCGAACTTGCTCACGTGTCGAGTCTAAAGTCCAAGTGGTATTAATTAAACCTCCAAAACAATACTATTTACTGATTCTAAACCTTATTTTAACACCTGAACATTAAAAAATGCCATTGAGATACCTAAATAACCAAAACGAACTCTTTAATACCTACATTGGTGGACGTGAATACGAGTATGCATTCCGAAAAATGTTTTTCGAAAGACTGTTAACAAGTGTTAAGAACGATCTCGACCATGAAACCGACAAACAAGGTATCAGAAGCGCCGAGAAGACCTTTAAAGAACAGAGAACTCGTTCGATCAGAAGCAGTTCATTAAAATTAAAAAGTAAATAAAGAAAAAAGAATGTAACGGACTTCAACGATTGATTTCAGTCCGTTTTTTGCTCAAACTCGCGCTCGAAATGATAACGAAAGATTATTTATAAATTTTCCGACTATTTATGACCTTTTTCTTATCACTCCGACCATGTTTGTACTATTTCGGGTATCAATAACCTTAATTCGATTATAAACCTTGTTGTTCATGATCACTTACCGCCCGTTCCGTGCATTTTGATGTCGTAAAAGGTCATTTTGCGTTGAGGGACCATGCGAGCCATATTTATCACACGAATTTCATCAAAAACGTGAAGGAAGTATTGTTAAAAAGGCCGCTCGAGCGAAGAACGCCTTCTCCAACCTCAGGTTTCTTTCTTTGTTGCCCCCAGCCGACCGTCTTTGTCAGTGTTCTTTAATGCCAAAGCGCCTAACAGAGATCGATCAACAATTTATAAAACCAATTGAACGCAAAACAAAACAACGGGATAAATTGTAGGTATTCAGAGGTGAAACGTGAGTTATGTTGTCATATCATCGATGATGCTATTTCGGTCGAAAGTTTATAGAAAATGGTCGATAAACCTTGTTTTTTATCTCAAAATGACAATATTGACCAAAAAGGGCAATAATCTAAAAACTTCTCGCCCGGAACAGCATATAACATTAATTACAATGTGATAACGTTAGTTAACAATATAAAAACAAGTATCTAACGTCCATCTATGACAATATAAGTCTGTTATGACATGTGTTACATCGTCAGCTCCATGATGGCATTCACAAGGTCGTTGTCCGAGTTCTTGAGGGCTTTGATGGCTCGGTTCCGGTTGACGCCCGCTTGTGACATTACCAATTCAATGTCCTTCTCTTCGAGACCAGTAGCGTCCACTTCCTCCGTGTCGCTTTCCTCGGCTTGTGGCGCCAGTCGGTTCACATTCTGGCTGATGTTGGCGGCAGCCGGTTTGAAGTTCTCGACATCGGAGAGTTGAGCGTGCTGGCTCAGGTCCTCGATCTTGGCCTCTCCAAAGATGATGTAGGTATCGGATCCGGGGCTCTTGTATACGTCGGGTTTGTTGATGACGAACAAAATGGACTTGGATTTGCGGATGGAGACTCGTGACACACCGTGCACTTGCTTCAGGCCGAGCTTGGCGAATAATTTACGAGCCTTCTTCTCGGAGCGCGACTGTTTTGAGCCCTTTTCCGATACCTAAAAATGTCATTTTATTATTTTAACTTGTTTATGTTGCTTTTTAAAGTGGTACTACAACTTATAATAGCTTGAGCTCTCTTTCTAGCATTGCAATACCGACACTAACGTGCATTAGTTACTGTCACGTGGCCATGTCAAGTTGTTTACACTTCTTTTGCAAACATAATAAAAGACCTTTCGGGGGAATTTGTTTTTGGACAAAAAGTGTGTAGAAATAGGCTTACTTGTTCAGAAAGACCGGCAGCTGCGGCGAATTTGGCCTGGTCCTCGGTGATGGGCTGGCTTTCTTCCACTTCCTCGTCGGATGAGGAGTCGCCAGAAGTGTGCTTCTCAGGCTGATCTTTAGTTTGGACCATTTTTACTAAAATGGCAGTCCATTAGTGAACGTCGAGCAGTTATTACACTTTTAAGAAACAACAAATTTAAGTCGTTTGTCTCCTTTTTTAACACGCTCACCCTCCCCACCAAAAACCGACGTTGTAACGATCGAAAAATGATTGATACATCGTTAAATGATTGATATATAGCAATATATTGTTGATGTACCACCTTTCAGTCGATAACGATGATACAAAGCGGAGAATAACCGCATCAAACCCCGCCAATCACGTAGCATATAAAAGTTTATTAAGTGAAACATGTAAATCTATGAGCATCACTAATCTAACAAGTCTCTATGACACAACTATACAATTACAATGACGAAAATGATAATACTGCAGTATACCAATAAAATGTTATCAAATATCATCCAAGGCACTTTCTAGAAGTCGATGAAACCCTGTAAACTAAGTGACAATATAAATCACAAAACCAAGCGTTGACTATAAATAACATCAAGGAAAGCCCTCAATATTGTCATATATATACACATGCATAACATAGATAACTAGCATATTTATATATACGTATCCCGCGTGTTCAATATACATTATTCATTGCCAAATCCTTCGGTCATATCGATGGCTGCGCTCAGCTTCTCAGCCAGCTGATCGTACGATCTGTATGGAGGAAGGTCGAGTCTGTTGAAGCAGGTGTGTGATCGTGGAAGCCAGTTCTCCTTGCCTACGCGTTCAATACAGAACAATTGAGGTCCAGTAGATCCGATGAGTTCGGAGAATCCGCCAACTGGGACACGACATGTTCCTGTCACGAACTGTAAGAGTTTGGACTTTCTTTCCTGATCCAAACTTCTGACAAACTGCCAGAACCAGATGATCTGCTTGCTTTGAGGAGCGTAGTGTCTGTAGACAGTGTTCCGTTGCCAATCGTCTACATCAATCTCTTGCATTCCACATAACAACAATTCTAACTCTCTCTCATCAAAGTACTGTAGCCATTCCAGTGGAAAGACTGATGTGAATCCATTGAAGAAGGCTTTCGTCTGTTGCTCGATACCTCGGTTGAACCTCCACTCCACCAATAGTTCAATGTACTCCTCCTTGTTGGTCTCGTCCACCTTACAATCGCTTCCCCCTTCCTTCAACTCATGAGTTTTAACTTCTCCGAGCAGCTCGTAGTCTACCACAAAGTAAAGTTCCATATCACACTCGTCTATGTTATTATCGCGTATCCAAACGATAGAATTGTAGAATTCCGAATCCACAGACTCCAAGTCCTTCAAGGTGATCTTTTTGTTCAACATCTTCTTGTAGAAAGGTAAGGTAAACCCGCTGTATATGAATTTCCCGTGGAACAATGCCTAAATGAGGAAGCATAAGAACTATATGATTATATCTTACCATAGCAATAAAACGGCCAATGTACTCAAAGTATTTCAAGTGATCTGGATTCACGAAACTGGCAGGGTTGATCTGGAGAGAGTAATTCGAAGTTCCGGCGTACATAAACAAGCAGTACATGGGGTTGAGGACTTCGTGAGATAACAGGAAAAACCATTCCCTAAAATAGTAATCATTACAACCGTTGTTAATATGACATTTGTTGCAAAATAACTAACAGTTATATTATTGTTTACTCGACTGTCTACAAAATAAAACGATATACAGATATAAACGAACAAAGGCTAACTGTACCCACTAAACAGTTCAGCCTGAGCAAACAAACAATACTTTACTTACCTTGCAATTCCACCGTAATCGAGACCGTCTTCTCCCTTAAACTGTATGTACAACCTTCTTCTCAAATCGACCGCGTTCTTTCTCATGATCTCCTGGAACGACTCTTCGAACAGATTCGACCGTGAAACCGTGATCTTGACGTGATTTGGCACGCCATTAGATAGACATAGGTATCTGAACTGAGCAATCTTAAACTTGAAAGTCTTATCCATAGAAATATTCAAATTTGAGAAGTTCAAAGGTCCCACAGGCTTGCCGGTTCTTGGATGGTTGTAGGTGGTGGTTTTGGTGTTGTGGTCGATAAAGAAGGGAATCCCGTGGTCGGTTATCCTCACTTCCCATCCTTCAGGCAACGGTGAATCCTGAAGTCCTTGAGTTCGAGGATCTTCCCATTGGGTCGTCTTGTTTATATGGTTAACGTAGTATTGTCTTCCACTGTTTGGATCGTCTCTTCGTTCCCAGCCTTCTGGCAAAGGTCCTAGAGGGTCATCATGAGCTTGATATAAGAATCGTTGTTCCCATTGATGCATGGCTTGATCTCGGCCGGACTGCCATTGCTCGTGAGCAGCCAACATATCTGTTGTTGGTCGTTGCCATGTAGTGGTTCTTGTATTGTGATCTACGTAGTAGACTCTTCCTCGGGGATCTCTTCGCATCTCCCAACTAAAAAATGTAACTTTAAAAAGTTTTAGTGTTTTTAAATATTAAAAACTATAATATAAACCTAAAAATTTATTTTCAAAATAACTTCATTCATATTGAAACTACCTCTATCATATATTGTATAAAAATCGAAAAACTTTGCAAATTTGACTTAAAACAAGGTGTCTTATCACAACTTCTGTTCAAAACAATATCAAACTTTTGCAAACGTAAACAAATTTTATACCTAAATTTCAAAATTTTTAACATTAACCTACCCTGGAGGAAAAGGTTGATTGCTCGGTCGTTCCCAAGTCGTGCTCTTCGTTGTATGATCAACATAGTACGTTCTTCCATAAGCATCGTGCCTCATCTCCCATCCAGAAGGCAATGGTTCTTCAGCTCCATTAGAAGACGAAGGCTGATCCTGAGGTCTCGCCATGATAGTATCTCGTTTCCCAGCGTTCCTCCGGTCTGCACCGTTCTCTACGCCGTTCGCGACCGTTCCATTCTGACGTGCGCTGCGTCTCTTTCTCTCTACCATCCCATTCACCATCAACTTGAGCTCTCCCACTTTCTGGTTATCTTTCCCAATCAATTGCAGAGTTATCGTCGTGTTTGTAACTAAATTGGAATTGAAATCAGTTTATGAATCACTCACATTTCCCGTTATCAGAATCCTTCTTCACCCAATGCGACACTTTGGCGGTCTTGGATCCGAATAAATTATCGTCGAACACTTTGTTCTTGCAGTAGACTTTGAAGTCGATAACGGACGAGTCCGTCACCGTGACGTCAAACACCTCGTCCCACTGTGGACTGTTGGTCCGTTTCTTGATCGCCGACTTCTTCGTGTCACTGCTGTCCACCGTGAGCTCCACGTAGACGTCCGGTTTGCCCAACAACGACCCGGACCCGTTCAATTTGGCAGAAGAAACTGAAAATTAAAAAAATATACTTTTACACCAAGTTTCGATGTTCTACAGCAAATTTCCAATGAAAAAACTAAAAACTTTTCATATGTTACCTAAATTTAAAAATTTTTATTAAATTGTTACTTAAACTTGAAAAATTTATTTATTAAGCAAAAAAACTTTAAAATTCTTTCAAGTTCTAAACGTTTATTATCTAAAATTTAAAGATTGACTAACTTATTACCTAAATTTAACAAAATATCAAAAAGCTAATTAAGAACACTTCAAAATCGATTAAAATAGTGAGTAATATCTAAGAAAGAGTGCTATCTACCTCTTGCGTAACTACTGTTCGTTCAATAACAAAAATTTCGCAAAACTATTCGAATGTTCGTGAATAAATACCCAAATTCTACGTAGCATAAAGATAAACAAAATTTGGACTACAAAAACGATAATATTAATAACTTTAGGTATTAAAGAAGCTTTATAAAGCCAAAAAAGCCTTATATGGCCAAAGACTGTATAATAAACGGCATTGTCGAAAAACAAGATCAAGGAAGCCAAAATCTTACCAGTTATCTGAATCGGGAATGTCTTGGGCGTGCTGGTGCCATTGGCTGTGACTAGAGCCCCGTTCCGTGAAGTTGTCGGTTCGTCGCCCATTTGATACGAGTCTACCCAGGCCCCTGGAAACGATTCAATGAACAAAACTATTCTCTTTTCGCTATCGATTAGTCTGCCTTTACAACGCGAAAATCGGCCAAAAAATGCGGAAAAACCTGATTTTCACACAACGGAAACGAGAAACCTCGGCGGGATAAGGGTGGAAAACGTTGATAATAAAAAGGGGAACACCCAGGAACAAGATGTCCCCCGCAATAACAGCCCCTCTCTTCTACCTTACATGCAGAGATTATCTCAAAAGACATTATTTCCAATCGATAACCGTATAAAACAATATTTTCCCCCCGGCTCCACCCAAAAACGGCTGAAACGTGAAGCGGCTCCCGTGAATTGCGTGAAACCCAATTCCCACCAAATCCCCCTCTTCATCATTGATTGCGGAAAGTGAAGAAACAACCGATGAGATCATAGGAGTACAATAAAAAAATACACAATGTCGCTGCGTCTCGCCACGAAACTCGAGATTTGGCATTGTGTTTTATTAATTTCTGAAAAATCTTTAACGATTCTTGGTTGAAGAGTCGACCAAAACGTGGTTAGTCCAAAGAGTTTCTGGTGGTATGACAGAAAACGTGGAAGATAAAGAGTGCAGTAACTTTCAGTTTATATCTACACCATCAGACTTTTTTCTCAAAGGCATCAGAAGTGTTTTGAAGTGTAATAGGGAGACTGGAAAGCTGAGTCTTGCTTCTCACACAGGTACCTGTCTTTTTCTGACCGTTTGTAGTTTAATTATAACGATTTTATTATATTTTACATTAGTTTATATGGTTTTAGATGACTTACAGCGTGGTCAACACAAAATTTTAATACCTATTTTTCAGAACTTGCTGACCTGGACTGCCTTAATGTTCTTGGGTCGTTTTCTGGTTTCTTTGGACGTTTAGAATGTGATAATTGTACTTACTTACTTTTAATTTCCCAATCAACTAAAATTGGTACATTTGGTCCAGAAGATAGTCCGGTATACAGAATTGATCGTCTTGTAGCAATTCCTGTAGTCAATGACGGCAATCTAGCTCCAGATTGTTTGGAAAATGACACAGGATTTGAACGGATAAAGAATCAGCAAAAGAAGTTGTTTAACTTTGTCACTAACCGAAGTAATACCAGTCGATTGATAGACGAAGTGTTGAAGTTGGTCAATGTGTCCGGGAGCTTTTATTATTCTGAGTCCCATGATTTGACGTTGAGATCACAAAGGTAGGGAGAGTCTTTTTTTTTTATTTTGGCTTTTAGGCATTCCAAGAATCCGGATGAGTCAGCTTTGGAGTTTTTTTGGAATCGAAATTTGTTGTCGGATTTGTTTGAAGATGGGAAGCAGGTTCACAACACGTCGGAATGGTAAGAAATTTAAAATTTATTGGCTTATATGTAGAACAGACATTAAAAGTTACGTAGTTTTGATTATAATTTTAAAATTTGAAAAATGTTGTTACCTAAAACTTTTCTTGTAATAGTTTGTTTAAAAATGGCTTAAACATTGATTTTGATATATTTTCGGTATAAGTTATGATTTTATATCTTTTTTAACTTCAATATTATCCAAAAGTTTAATTTGTTACCTAAAATATGTTATTTTAGGGTATTACGAATAATACATGGATATTTTGAACAAAAGTTCTTGTCATACGAAACAGAATCGCAACTAAGACTAACCTTAGTGTCGAGAAGGTCTGTACACAGAGCTGGATGTAGGTATCTGCGTAGAGGTATAGACGGCGATGGGAATGTGGCCAACTTTGTGGAAACTGAAATGATGCTCAATATTTTTGGACATACGTTGTCTTTTGTTCAGGTAACGTGTTTCTACTTGTTTATAGTGTTGTTAACAACTTGAATTTTCAATATTGTTATTAATAAAACGTTTTTGTGATAAAATTATTAATGTTTTACTGTTAATGACCTTATTATTGTCTACTATAATATAACAATATACATTTTTAGTTACGAGGCTCAATTCCGGCCTTCTGGAGTCAAAAAGGCTACAGATATCGACCGCCTTTAGTAATCGACAAAGAAATAGACGAGTCAATTCCAGCTTGTAAATCTCATTTCGAAAAGATTAAAGATGAGTATGGTACGCCTGTTAGTATAGTCAACTTGGTCGATCATACTGGTCGAGAGTTCGCCCTGGGAGAGACATTTCTTCAACACGTACTCAAAATGAATGACGATGACATCAGATACTTTTCTTTCGATTTTCATGATCATTGTCGTGCTCTCAGGTTTGATAACGTAAGTTTAGGTTTTTAGGACTTTTGAGATTTTCCTGTAATATTATTTCTTATTGTACTTTCAAATGTTACAGTTACAGGTATAGATTTCCTTAACCGTTTGAGTTTTCTAACTTTTGTTTTTAAAATTTTTTTTTTCAATTTTAGGTATCAATATTGATGAACGCTTTGGAGCCAACCCTGTCGCAAACTGGATTCTGTTGGATTGACAAAGGAGGGCAGATGGTCAGAGAACAAAAAGGTATCATAAGAACGAACTGTGTAGATTGTTTGGATCGGACTAATGTTGTACAGGTAAGAAAGTGGAGATAGTTACTAAAAAGCATGCAGTTGTTAATGAAGATGACTTTATATTGTTATAGATTAACTTCTTTTCTTAGAATATGCAGTTTCTTAACTATAAATTCTAATGAAACTAACGTATAAGTATTAGTTTAGTAAGAATCAAGTCTAAACTAAACTTTATTTTTAGAGTGCAATATCACAGAACGTCGTTTCCTGCCAAGCCTTAAAGCTCGGCCTAATCGAACCCTTCACTGACACACCAGAAATCCTCGTCCGCCTTCTACAAACGATGTGGGCGGAGCACGGTGACTTTATCTCAAGACAGTACGCCGGCACCAATGCTCTAAAAGGAGATATCACACGAGGAGGGCAACGAAAACTAGTAGGATTGATGAAGGATGGTTACAACTCAGCTAGTCGTTACTATCTAAGTCATGTTAAAGATGCTCAAAGGCAACGCGCAATGGATGCTATCACTTCTGGCAGTGGAAAAACTGTTTTTATATCTAAAAATGAAGCCGAAATGGGTATAGAAGCCAAGGAAATGGAGACGGTAGAGGAGGAAGAGGAGGTGGAGAACATTGGCAGGATGGTGCACGAGACTGCCAGGTTTATACTACCTGAGAATGAGGTTTTAGTTGGGGGATGGGCATTGGTTGAGGCTTCTAGCAGTTCGAATCAAGTGGATACTGTACTTTTGTTGACCAGGTGAGTAAATTAGTACTATTAAGCATAAAAAAGTACGTTAAGAAGCTACAGGTTCAACTCTTGTAAAAATACAGAGTTGTATATGTGTGAGACCTAGCTTGTATGAAAGATGATGTTGTACAATTTGAACCGTTAGCCTTTCGGCTATCACAACAAAACCCCTCTACACCTAATAAAAATCATTTTTCAGATCCCAACTGTTTATCGCCTTGTATTCAGAAGACTCCGAGAAGCTCCTCGACCTCACAAAGATCAGTTTTCCTGAGGTGAAGTTGATCGAAACTGGACCGGTCGATAAAACTGACAAGATTTACCTTCGAATTCACTGGGAATCAAACGAAAAATTGAAATTCAAAACCTGGAGGGCAGCGAGTGTCAGATTGTTCAATAATGTTGCGATTGCCATAAAGGACGAGTCAGAAGGCGACGAATATGTTTTGTCGATAGCTGAACAGATGAGAATAACATTACAAATGACTGATAATGCAGTGGAAGTGAGGAAAGTCAACAGATTGGATAACAACACGAGTCCCGTTGGGTAAGACGGTTTGAATTTAGTGAAATTCAGTGATGTAGATAGTTTGATTTTACGTTTACATGCCAGAAAATTTTTTTAATTGAAATTTTCGTTGACATTTCTAATGTAGCTATTGCAGGTTCAACCGCTCCAACTTCTTGAACTCGCTTGGCTCCAAGATTAAGCTGCCAGGGATCAAACGGTCAAATGCTGGTAAAGATTTACTAACACCGCCTACGGTAAGTATTAGGTCGTTCAACTAATTCTATGCTTCCTAACCCCGAAACTTTTCATTGAGAGGGGCACAGAATTATTTGAACAAGCTAATAAAATATTATTGGTTTGGCGATAAAGTTATGCCATGGCATGCCACTTTTGAGTAATGACTAGACCTGTAAAAGAGCTGGACCTTGGTTTGGGTTCCGGAATTCGGGCTTTCGTGTGCCTGCTCGGCCCTTTTTAAATTTGCTTCGGCCGTCCTCCCCTCTCCCTCCTCTAAGCCGGACCGGGCCTATTGGCCCCATTTTAGGTCTTGACATTTTGAGGTGTTTATCTAATGCAGTACCAATTTTTTATACTAAGTGTAATATATTTTTTTACAGCGCAATTCCCAATTGGTCAAAAAGTACATAGAATAGCATGAATGTTGCAAGATTGATTCCTCTTTTTGATTTTTCTATATTTGTTCCGACCAAACAAGTACAAGCTAAAAACGATAAAAAGAATAATGATAAGAAGAAAATCCTGATAATTGATGACAAAAATGACTTACCTTATTCAGATGTCCACCTCCAAGTCGGACGGCCTACTGTCGACGTCAGGTTTGATTGGAAAACTTCAAGACAAGTTCAAGGTACCATTAACAAGATCCACGAATCAAGTTAACACCGATTCCATAATCGATATCGAAGAAATGAAACCGGAACGAGATCCTTTCGAATCCTACAAGGACAGCATTCTCAAGTCCAACTCCCAGATAGTCATGTTGTGAATGGCTAACTGTAAATTACATTTGTCTGTTTTTAACTTTTTTAGTTTTTTCTTGGTCAGTACTGTGAAAATCGTCTAGCTTAACACCACTGATAGTCTATTTCAGTTCAATGTCCATGATATAACTTTGTTTAATAGTCTTGTCTTAATAAGCATAAAAAACTTGTCCCATTAAGTACATTATGTATTGTTTACTTCAGTCTTTACTTCAAGAAAACAACATTAGTATTGTAATTCAAGATGCTTCCATTAAAATACCTAGTCTAGCCATAATCGCCTTTAAAACTCTTCAAGAGTAACTTGTAGTACTTTTAGTTTTCAGTATGTTAGTTATTTTAATACATTTTGCAAATTATTATCTTTACAAGTCTAATATCTGTATTATTTTAGTATCTTTATTATTGTAGTACCTTTCTCTTTATTATTTTTACATTTTCTACTCTAGTACCTTTAAAACAGCCCCATGTATCATACCTCGTCAATGTTCACTTGTTTTTAGTAACGTTTTTACTGTTTGTCTTACGGTGGTACTATGTTATCCTAAACGGTCTGGATTCATATCAGTAGGTATTGTTAAGATCCCAGAACGTTTAGGATTACCTATGATTGTCGCTTTAATTGTTTGTGATATCTGATCGGGCATAATTCGCTTTTAAAACTGTAAATAAACTAATCTTCAACTTTGACGGTATTCTAAAGGTATAAATTGCTTGAATCAAAACGAATGTTTGAATAATTGTTTAAAAAAAAAAGATTTAAACCCATTTATTGCATTTCAGTATAACTAACCTTGAATACCAAAAAAACAGATCGAGAGAAGTGAGTGTAAACACCATGTATGTAAAGTTATTAATCGTATGAAAGGCTGTATATTGAAGTACCCGTTTAGTGTTCGTCGTAGAAAGTGTTCATGATCATTTGTCCATTTTCATTTTTGATGGTGAAGTTGGGTGCGATCATGTAGTGATAGTCGCTGCGACCGACGTAAAGCTGCAGGTTCCAAGGGATGGGGAGTTTGTAGAGGTCGTACTCGTTGTGCACGTGATTCCGAATGGCGAGACGACAGAGATGTTTCAGCGTGGGTTTTAGAGTGTACCAGGTGAAGGGGTGAAGTAGCTTCACATTCTGACTTCGCTGATCTTGAGAGCGTGGCATCTCCAGAATGTCGAGGATGTCTCCGGCCTTGGAGGTATCGACGATCATCTTCACGAAGGTCTGCATGTCTTCTGCTTGAAGTAGCGCGTTCTCGGATCCCAAACAAAAACGGCCACGGAAGTAGCCGATCCGACTGTGATTGACTTGACCATTGACCTTGTAGGTAATGGTGAACAGGCTGTGTTGTGATGTTCTCGAGTCTCTGAACAGGAATGTGCCATCTGGTTGATCTTTTATCATTAGCTTGGCTCTTGCTGGGTCGATTCCTGACCAGTAGCACGTGCACTAAAGTAATATTGTTAATTGTACAGAAGGAAGAAGATACTTGAATCAAAACGAGATGGAAAAACTATAATATAAACTAATTTTGAATCAAAAATGGCAATCAACATTATGATTAATAATACTGAGACATTATCAATATTTGTTGACTTATACTTACCGATTTGATCTTGAGAAAGCTTTCCTTCAACGCTTTGTCGAACTGAATTTGTTTTTCAGAAATTCCTTCTTCGTCAGCCATCGTGAATCCAGATGTCGAAGGTTCTTCTGGGTTTCTTGCCTTCAGTACAACTCGTTGTGTCCTCATCAATCCTATAATAAAAACAAAATGCATATGTATAATAACAAAATAAATCAAAAGTTTTAGCTCGGACTGCCATTGTTAAGATATGACAAAAAATATTATAAAAAGGAAAGTAAGCTTTAACTATTATAAAACAACTAAAACATCAAAAGAAATATCAAAATGGCATAATTGTTCCCAATTAATTGGTAATATAGGAGTAAAACTTAATATAGAATAGGTATAATGAAGAAATCAACTTTTGTAATCACTTTGGCCAACGAATCAATCTTAGTTTTATTATATTAACAAATAAGTTAGTTCTAATTGCGTATAATATTATAACAACATAATTAAGTAACTATCTACATAAATGGTACAAAATTTCAATATCATAGGCTAAGAGTACAATAGCTACAATAACATTATTGTAACAATCAAACAATAACCTACAATATAACAACAAACAATTTTAAAGCTTGATATCAAAGTGGTAATGTCAAAAATCCCGTAAAATACGAAAATAGTGATAAAACTGGAGATCTTTAGTTCATTCGAGGACCTTGGCCGTAGTGGCCGGGCATGTTGTGCATTTGTTGGTTGGGCATACTCATGGGCATGCCCTGACTCATTGGTGGCTGTCCTTGGTACATCATCATGTTCTGGGGCCACTGGCCGGGCCCACTCATGCTGCCACCCATTTGGCCTGGAGGCATTTGACCTTGAGACATTGATCCTGGAGCCATTTGTCCCGAAGGCATTGAACCCGGTGGCATTTGCCCTGAAGGCATTTGCCCAGGCCCCATCTGGTTAGGCATTTGACCGGTCATGAAGGGTGCTGGACCACCGTGAGATGAGGATGGTGCATCAATGTGTTGTTGACCCATCTCTGGTGGGAAGTACGGTGGAGGCATGTGATTCACCATGCTGCCTCTCATTCCCATTTGGCCATACTGCTGACCGGGCATCATTGGGCCGGGGAATTGCCCTGGATGTGATGTGGGTGGATGACCATGTTGGCTTGTCATTGATGGGTGTAGATGGGGAGGTCCGCCCATCATGTTTGGTCTGCCAAAGTGTTGTTGAGGGGGAACGTTGGGGTTGTTCATGTTCATTTGTTCGTGATTGAGGCCGACTGAGTCGTTCGAGGATGAAGGCATACTCATGCTTGGCTGGTTAACATTGTGATATCCAGGTTGGAACGATGGGAGTTGTGGAGGATTCTGTTGGCTTTGCATGTTATTTGAGGCAACTTGTAATGGTGGCATCTGAGAATGTTGTTGTAGTTGTGGATTCGGGATCTGGAGCCTTGGAGGACCGTGGAACGCAGCTGGATTCCGTCCTTCTGCCTTCATGGAGTTGTATTCTGCCAAGGGTAATATCTTCAGCTGCCAAGCGTGAATGACTTGAAGTAGACTGGCGTGAGGGATGGACTTGTTCAGTCTGTCGCTCATGTCCATCACACCTTGAGTTTGGAGGAACTTGAGTTTGCACTGCATCGACTTGGGGAATCTGCTGATGGCTTCTTCCGTTTCCCTCGTCACGCTGAATCCGGTTACCGTATACTTGAACTGATACAGTAAATCGCATACCAGATCTTCGTACTTAAGTTCTGGAGCGTTCTTCAGGATCCTGGGAATCATGTCGTAGATGGTGATGATAAGGTGAAGGTAGGCTTTGCTCAGTTCCTTCTTGCTTTCTTCTCCATGAACCTTGCTCAAGTAGACTGCCAAGATACGAAGGAAGTATATAAGTTGAGTTTCGTTGACTACTTTTGGCGCCAGATTCTGTTGAATAAAGTTGCAGAGGTGAGCTAGACTATCACAACATGCATGCTGGATGAAGGAGTGGATCAGAGCAAGTAGTGTGATCATCCTATCGTCTCTGTATTGCATCGTCTCCATGGTGAACGATGACAACATGTACTCGGGGTCTTTGGTTGTCATTTCCGACCAGTCGAAGGACTTCTCGATGATACGGTAGAAGTGTTCTTGATAATGTTTGGGTAAATGTGTCAAGATCAAGGCGATCGAGTTGAGACGATCGTATGGTCGGTTGACGGCTCGAAGGAGCATGCATCCGACCAGCGCTTCCACTATCTTTGCTTGCTTCTTTGATGATAACATCAGTTCCAAACAGCCTGAGGTCACGGCTTGGGCGGCTGGAGGGAATTCGGCCAAACGCCAATCGTGGACCACGAATTCTGGAGGTTCGTGGATGTAGGTGGAGGCGGCGGTGACTCGCTTTACAATTTCATCACAGACTTTGATTGGTGAGACCTGGAAGAAGGACGATATTAGATAAATTGTAATTTTTTAATCGATATAAATCCTAAGTATCACAAAACTCATAGTCATGATTTCAAATTGGTTTCTTAAACCTATGTTATAAAAAATTCACAAAGAAATAATGCTATTGTAATTAAAACTACATACACTATGATTGTTTTGGATGAACTCTTGAGTCAAAAACGGATACTTTGGTTGTCGATCGTCGTCGAGAAGTTTTCCGACAGCTTTTACAAATTTGCCCATACTCTCTGTCTTACAGCTCTTCTCCAAAACGAACACCATCCTGTAGAGCGATGTTATTGGATTTGCTATAAATATAAATTTTAATACAAGCAAAGTGAAGCCAGCTTTCACACAGTAAGAATACCACAAATTAGAGAAAGAATAAGTATATTTGCCTCAAAACTATGCAAAAAAACCCTCTCAGAACCAAGTCAAGCAAGGCTCCGGGCCTGTAAAGTAAGTCCGGTCCTTTTGCAACCAAAAAGTGCAAAACATACGGTGATATCTGTACAAAGGAGCCAAAAAGTTGGTTAGTCCTTCAATAATATAGGCATCAATTCCATATTCAAAGCAGCGAATGAATAGAAAGTCGATTAATGGTACCAAACGTTCAGCCAAGTTACTGTAGTACATTAGAACTGGTATGTCACTGCTGTTGTCAGTTTCTGGCATTCCTTCCATTTGGGGATCAGCGTAGTCAAAATATTTCTGAAAAATCAGCCATTACATTACAATTATCTCAAAATATGGTTTGAAATTTGAATCTTAAAGCCATTACTTTGGTCCACATACTATATACTATAACAAGCAAATTACTACAATATCTTAAACAACCAAAAAATTTTAAAAATACCCTTGACATACCTTATGATACTCCATTTGTTTGGCAAAAAAGTCGCTCGATTTGTAGTGGAAGTAGCTGTTTGTGGTGGGGACATAAGTGTACAGTACCCTTAACCTCCTTGTCAATTCACAGTCAGCCTTGCTCAACAAGGTGTGTAGTAATATGAGGGCAATTTTGATACTCTTGTTATCATTTGGATGTACAATCAGTGCCATTAAGAAGCGTTCTACTGGGATTCCCGGTCGATTGAATATCATTTGATTCAAGACTGTCAACATCTTGTCAACTTCGCTGTCGGATGTTGCGGTGTTACATTTGTGAATGACATAATCGACCAGTCGGTTTAGGTTTACTGTCAGATCGTAGATACTCATTGATTTTACCATTCTGAAAAGAAAAGCTTATATTTTTGTTACTTATGACCTCACTATCATCAATGACAGATTACTGTTGGTACTTCGAGCCTAATTTCAAACCTTTTCTTTATCTACATACAGCAATATCAAGAACAGTCCTCTTATTCCCACAAACCTACTTATAAACAGTTCCAGACAGCTGAATAGGTGGTGTTAGACCAGCCTTCAGGATGACGATCAATGTGTTAGATGTGCATTGTGGTATCTGGCCAGGCATTCCGTTAAGTTGATGTATTTCAGCATCAGCAGCACGATCCATCGATGCCAAGTCTTCCGAATCCGAGCTTGTTTCAATGACAATATCCTTCAGACAAGGAGATAGCCATTTGGCTGTGCATTCGGGGAATCGGAAGTTGTCTTTGATCATGTCGAGGTGGATGTGTAGGTTCGTGATTCCGTCACAATCAGCTGAAATTTCAAAATTTAAAATATTATTAAAAAAGTCATAAATTACAAGTTTGTTAAAATAATTCAGTGCCCCATTTCAAAACACAATTTCTGGGTTAAGGAGCACAGAATTATTTGAACAACTTAATAGTAAAATTCACAAAACTTGGGTGTTTCAACTTACCAATCAACTTGATAGACATAATAAACTGGGTAATGATCAGCTTTACCACTTCTGGGCATAAAAGCAATTCCTGGCCAAATTTGTCGCTTGGCAAGAAGATATTAAACCCTGAAAGTAGCAATTATTTTATGTTCTTTAAAACAACTAAACTTTTATAAATTTAAAAAATTGTTTAAATCAGCCTTGAACATCCACAAGATCATTGAAAGCCTTTAACTTCAACCAAAATCTTGAATTTTTGAAAAACTTTTGACCTACTCCTAAAAAATTACCATAAACAATAAAAACAATCATATAAACTTACTGCACTTCTGTAACGACATAACAAAAGGAATGACATCAAACGCGGGTGCTGTCATGACCTGTCTCAACAAGATTTGCTCCATCAACACATATTGAGGTAGTTTGTGGTAAGCTGGACTGTTCAGCGGCGGTAGACATTCATGTAGCTTGTTGACAATCTGTATTCTGTATATGACATAGCCAATCAAGAACGAGGTGTTCTTCAGTCGATATGCCAAAATGTCGAAGAAAACGAAGGTGAAACGGTCGATGGATGAGGCAAATTTGTTGATGAAGGTGTGAATCACATTGTTAGTGCTTTTTACATTGTCCGAGGTTAGTAAAATTTTCGTTAAAGATTCTGAAAACAAAAACATCACCATTATTACTTTAAAAAAGTGCCATTAATCAGCTGAACTTAAGAAATCAGCAAAAATGCAAATTTTTGCTAAAAGCTGCTTACACCACTGCATAGCTTACTTTTTACCGTACTACCACCTCAAAAATAAAAAAAAATTTTTCTACTCTACCTATCATTATGATATATCGTTTTACTTTCCCACAACTTCAAAAACCAAAAAACCTTACCAACAATGGCTGGAGACGGGTTCTGTTGAGGATTGGAAGCATCGACAAAGTGGAACAACATGTAAGTGAAGAGCTGATTCTTGGCCGAAGTTGTCAACAAGTCCAAAAACTGTATTTCCAAGCCTTCCAATGACAGAGGACATTGTTGTTTGAATGGCAACTCGTAGATCCCTTTGGCACTGCTGATCTTCTTCATGATTTGAGTACACACTTCTGTGTTGAATACTGTTTCGTCATTGCAATCTGAAAAGTTTGTAAAATACTCATATTTATCAATATAAGATAATATAAAATAAAATAAGTTTTTAAAAAATTTAAAAAAAATTAAAATAAAAAGGAAACTTACAAGCATTAGCACAACTAGCCAGAATACCTTCGTCTTGTGGATTGCTAGCTTGTTCCTTCAGATAGTTGATTCCAGTTAGCAAAGCTGGTGGTGGACTGTTTTCCTTTGACATATTCATCCAAATAGCAGCTGGAACAAAGTATCGTACCAACCCAAAGCTGTCGGCACTTGATCCACTAAATCTCTCCGGGTCTCCAGCGTACAAGATGTTGTAGATTTCCGTAACTAAAACGTATTTTGTTAGCGTTCCAAATACAAAAATTAAATTTTTTAACAAAAACATAAAAATTCATACATAAATCAGTATGACTATGACTTTTAATTTTGAAAAACGCCTTCTCCCAATAAAAAAAATTAAAAAAAGTAATAAAAACCTACTCTCATCCTTAGGAAACTGTCTCTTCAACAAAGATACGCACTGTAATATCAGCCACATCAACTCTCCTCTAGCCTTAACAAACTCAGAAGGATGTGACTTCATTTGTTCCTTCAGAATCTTCAACAATTCTGGGAACGATGCACATTTGTGAGAGATGGCATAAGTGCACATGTGCATGATATGTCGCCAATTGTACTGAATTTCGTCGCTCATCACCTTCTTCTTGGTGTTCTCTGTCACACACATAGCCTCATGTATCAGAATGTGTAGCATTTCATCACACATCACGACTCGTTTGTCTTCTTTTCGCTTTGAGAGGTTCTGAAACAACAAAATAGGTAAAAAACTTGAAAAAAGGTTTTAAAATCAGTAAGTTACGACATTTCAGATCACTTATATCAACCACAATATAAAACCTTCACCTAACTTATCAAAATATTGTCTTATTTAAAAGATACAATCAAGATAACTTACATTCAAGCAATGCTGACTTCTAGGCTGCTTCATAATCATATACAAAGGGTAAGCTTGAGCAATTACTGATAGTGTCACATAAGGAAGATGCGTTTTTGAGCTTCTGTAGCCATGTTCACTGAATCTCCAATTGTTACCAAAAGGTGAGAATGTTAACATTGCTGTCACTGGATAAGCCCATGGTCGACCAATGAAAGTTGTGACATCAGCTAATGGTCTGAATGAAGCTACAACGTTTCGTATCTTCTCTGATAACCTCTGAAAAGTAAGCTATTATTTATGCTATAAAAAACACACTTTCACCAAAAGTTAAAGTTTTAGTTCAATAAAACATCAAAAAAATCATTGAACCTTGAATTTTAAACAAAAAGATACCTAAAATTCGAAATAACCCATAAAACTATAAACTTACCGGTAATTTATGTACAGGCGAAGTTGTGTAAATCCTAAAGACTTCAGTGACAATAAACAAACTCGGATAAAAGTTGTTGTATCGGTCCAAAAGTTCAATCGTCATTTCTTCCAAAGGTAATAATTGTAATATCTGATGTCCTTCAAGTTGTTGATGATGTTTCAATCCTCTGTCCAACTTCTCAACCAAAACCAACTTCAAAATCTCTCTCATGCCCTTGTAGTCAATTTCTTTCAAATGTTCTCTGACAAACGTAATCTTCTCCTTGTTTATCGGGACTTGGAAGCGTACTATGTCCAAGGAATTGATCATACCATAAGCAATTGGTCTGAAACCAACAAAAAATATTTAAAATAGTAAAAAAATTTATTAAGCTATCTTTTAAACAAGATTTTAACAATTTAAACATTAAAAGCAGTAATTTATTATTAGATTTATATTGTTAGAGATAATATAAAACTCACAAAACTGGGGCAACGTTATGTTTGTGAAGTTCAAATAAAACCTTTGTCACTACATTATCAATAGCCACAAGATGCTTCTTACTGTTGAGAAAATGTGTAACCATTGCATTTATACATAGCTCTAGATCGCGCTATAATAAAAACATTAAGGCATCTTTCTACAAAATTAAACCTTAAATCCAAAAAAACTAAAACAAAAATTACCTGATTATCCAAATGCTTCATGAGTTCAACCAGCTCCATAACAATGGCGTCGTCATTGTTTGAAGCCTTGATAAACGGCCCCAAAACACTGTTATCAAAATTAGTCTCCTAAAGTTGAAAAACAATATAACAAAAATAAAATACGTGTAAATCAATACATAAACCTTCAAAATAAACTTTTTATTTCAGTAAAAAGAACAAAAAACGTACAACATATCTGTTAATCAACTGAGCAATCCGTTTTTCGTTCTTCAACCCCACCCATGTTGAGATATCGGCTGTTGACTGTTCAGAACTTCCCTCGGGCTCTGAATTTCGAACAAGTTGCCCAATTACTGAAGTCTCCATCTAATTATTTACTTTATGTACACATTCAACAAGCCAAAGGAATCCCGAGATTAAATTTCTCCGAAAAATTATTATTTTTTCGCTAAAACACAATGCTAATATTGTTTTCGTGCCAGGACTCATCTCTTATAACAATGTATTTGGTTTGGTTGATAAATTTGGATGTACTACAGCTGTAGGTACAGTAATTTTTGTTTGAGTAGGATAAATATTTCATAAATGAGCAATAATATTTATTTAAAATACTATATATTTGTAAAATATGTTTTAGAATAGTGTTTTAAGGAGGTTGTCTTAGGAACCGGCGTTGCGAGTCTGAAATAAACGTTTTGAGGTGGATAAAGCGGCTAAAAAGGGATTGAAATTTATAAGGTAACAAGCAAAGATATTAAATTTTACTATTCCATTTGTAAACATCTTTAAAAGCTTATATTAACTAAGTTTTAACTAATTAAACCCAAAAAACCGCTTGGGACTTACATCTCGAATTTTCTGCTTCAACTGGTCGACTTGAGCTCGAAGGGCCGCAGCTTGTTGTTGAGCAACTTCTCGAGCATCCTGAGCATCTTTTAGACGTTGTCGCATGGCTTCGAGCTCGGCCTTCTTCTTCATGATGGCCGCCTCTTTTGGGTTGGGCGGTTGCAGGGTGTCGCTCATCTTGAGGGAGGCAGATCAGGAGAATGGGGAGAATATCCGCTCTCGACCCTGCGGACAGCTGGGCCGAGCCCTTCGTTACTCGGAATATGCGGCCTGCGGATAAATACCATATTTTGGGCGTAAAAATAGGAACAGGTTACATTGGAAGCATAATTTTAGGTATTTTGGTTGGTTAATGTCGATTTTTATGATTTTTTTGTGGATTTTGGATTGGGCTAAGATACAAATTAGTAGTCTCGTGACATTCATGGCTCATTCAGCACATTTTTTAGTATTTTTGTGAGTAATAACGGCATGATTCATTTAAATTTTCTTGTTTTTGGCCACAAATTTGAAGTTTGTGGGAGATATAGTCGATATTAACATGGTTTTTTGTAGAGTCTGAAGACAAAGCTTTATAAACTTCTTCTGAAACCTCTGACGATTAAGTGGCTATCTAAATTTTGGCAAAACTTATCAAAGCTTCATTAAAAAATTGCCAAAAACTAAAAAAAGCTAAATTTTTCCATTTTTTGCCATTTTTACCCTACTTTTTCTCTTCAAAACTCCAGAATCCTTTGGAATTTTTATGCAAATTTATTTATACACAAAAGTATTGTGATTTATTCTGTCCAACGATAAAAAGAATATTGGTATTGGCAGAGCATGTCCATAAACATTTATAAAACGAATAAAGTTGGCCTAGGTGGAGTAGGCCGTGTGAGGAGAAAACATTAAACAGAAGAGCCGTTTTACGATGGAAAGTACGGTACGGTGAATTAGTAGCCGGAGAGTTCTTGGAAGGTCTGGTCCAACTCCTCGGAGATGCTCTTGTAACGTTCCTTCTCGTGGACCAATTCGTCTAAATATTCATGATAATATCGTGGTTTTTGATGGTTTTCATGAGGTTAAAGTAGGTATAGTAGTTGTTATGGTAAATATATTGGGTGGGGTATTACTCTTTTCAGAAATTTATGAAATTCGAAAAAATATTTTAATGGAAACAAAGTTTTTACATAAAAACTTTTATTATACATTTCACAGCAAGATTCTGTTATACATACAACCGGAAAAGGACCGTCAAAAGTGGTACCAGGTTGGTGCCACGTGAAATACAGGTACCACAGATACCAAAAAGAGTACCAAAAGTTTTGTCTTTTCAGAATTGCCAAAAAAATCTTTTAAAAATAGCATAAACAAAAATTTTGAAAAGCGACAAAACTTTTGGTACATTTTACATAAAATACATAAATTGAAATCTACACAAAGTGGTACTAGGTAAACCATTAGTTCTTTCTTATTTTTATCATAGAGAAGGCAGCAAAAAACTAATGGATCTATCTAGTACAATATATTTAAGATTAGAACAAACAGTAGTAGTAAGAGGTGTACCACATAGTAATATACCACGTAGTAGTATAACCACATAGTGGTATACAACACAATAGTACACAACAACCATTACCGCAATGACGTGGATGACTAACACTAATCGTATCTAACATTACTTTAGTCACCCCCAGCCATTGGTCTGACAGTGATTAGTTGATATTGCATGACACAAAGTAAAATGTAAAGTAAATGTAAGAACACATCGCGTCACACAGTAAGATATGACACGGTAATGATATATTGTCACACAGATCATAATATCTCGTCACACAGAGCACACGCTCAAACCAGGTTCAGTTCGTTCACCAGCCGATCCAACTCGTCCTGAAGCTGTTTCGACTTGGACTGAACGTCTTCCTTCTCGTCTAAAACATACGTTAGGTCAACGGCATATGTTAGTATGGGGTTGTTGGGTTCGTATATTGTTGGTGAGTCTTTATTCTACCTTTTAAGGGTTGTTGTCATCAAAAAATGGACAATATGACCTTGTTTTAGCTAGTTTTCGGCTAAAAATCCACCTTTTTTCACTTTTCAGCCATTTTTTCAAATTTACGGTAACTTTCACATTGTTATTAGATTTAAAATGTTATATCACACATTTCAAACGTTACTCTAATTCATCGACAATCTATTAACCACACAAAAGTTGTAAAGAAAGTTTTCACACCGACAGTAAGAGAAGGTCACTACCTTCAACTTACAATTACTAAGTAAAACATGGACATGGACAGTAATACGAACAGTTAAGAACCCTGGATCTCTTGAACAGTCTGTTCAATCTCAGCAGTCAAATTGCGTACCCTTTCCTTCTCCACCAAAAGCTCGTCTAAAAGTTACAGTAATCATGATTATATTACTGTGAGCGCAATATATCTTGTGTTCTTCAGCAAATAATTGCCATTTTGATGTCGTGTGAAATAAAGTAACAATTATATGTTATTTCTGATCTTATTTTATGTTATGTTTTCTTTTTTAGCCACCAAACAATCAAAAATTGATCAAAACTACCTACTACAATATAATTTTCCTCTACTATAATAGGTTTTTGCTGTTTTTTCAAAAGTGCATATCTAAAACACTATTTGGATGCTATAAATTGTATTTCCTTTCACCCAATCCCCCATTCTATCCATCTTTTGTTCCTGGAATCTCTTTTTTGTATCTAACTGCCTGCCCACTCTCTCCCTTCCCAATGCTCCTTTCTTCGTCGCCCCCGCAGAACTCAAATCCTCGGCTTTTGCTTGATCTCGCCCGGAGGGCGTGGGTGTTTTTTGAAATGTGAGAAAAAAGTTTTCGACCGACAGGACAAATGTATATGACATGGATACGGACATGTACGTCAATGTTTCCAGAATTTAAATTACAGTAATTTTTTAAGTGCAAAAAATACAGTATATTTTCCAGAATTTTGCAAAAATTACTGTAAGTTTTAACATAAAAACTGTATAGTTTTTAAAAATTACTGAGTAAAATCTAAAAAATGGTTTTACTGTAATGTACAGTACGTAAAGTATAGTAACCTACCTTCCAGTCTGTCGACTTCCTTCTGGAGTTTCTGGACTGAACGTTCGGCAAATTCGGCACGGGTTTCGGCCTAAAAATTAAAATTTTAAATTGTTTAAAGGTATGATCAATTATAACAAAACGACGTTACATATAGACAGTATAAAATGACGGACATAAACATATAATATCGTAGTTACACATGGACCTACAAACATAAAAAAGTAAAAATGATGCCAAAAGTATCAGTAATGACATAGTACTTTACCAATTACAGACATATTAAGTTGTATAAAAAGTAATGAGCCAAGTCCCATATCGAATGTTTTTACCGCCCCAGTAAATCAAAACAACCAAATATAACTTTAGTAAGATAGAATAGACCCTGTAGCCATAGTAAAACAAGAATGACATAGCCCCAGCAACGTTCTGTACCTCCTTCAAACGTGAGCTCAACGTTCTGATCTGTTCCTCGTACGAGTCTTCACGTTGGAGCGCCTTCTCTTCGCTCACTTCCAACGACTTCAGGTTGTTACCAACAACACGCAACTCCTCTTCCAGCTCCACGATCTTGCTACACAAAACATACATATTACACATGGGCTTACAGGCTCATTTTAAGTAACAAATAGCTTAATATATCGATTTTTAGGTAACAAAACCCTTATAGTTACTTTTAGGTAACAAACAGCTTAATATTCAAAATTTACATAACTTTTAGCTTAAAATATTCATTTTTAGATAATAAAATGTCCTAACTACTCATTTCTACATTAACTACAAGTTACAGTAATGAGAATTATATAAGAAAAAGCTAAAAAATAAAAAAAAATGAAAAAAAAAAGATAAAAAAGAAGAAGAAACACAAATAGAAGCACCCGTTTACCAGTACAAACTGGTCAAAAAGTACGTAGAAACACACACAAAACACCACCACATCTTGGACACATCTACACATTACCAAGGTGTATATCGTGCAAGTTACTCGAGTAATCTTGCCAATATATACACCATATAAACATGCATATCAACACCCATACCTCCTTGAGTCTGGTGTCCAATTGGCGGATCTGTTCTTCGTAGGCTTCCTCGCGTTCCAAGGCCTTCTCTTCGGACAATTCCAAGGATTTCAAGTTGTTACCAACAACACGGAGCTCCTCTTCCAACTCGACGATCTTGCTGTAATGTCATTCATGATAGTAAGAGAAGAAACTCGGTTAGAATAGAGTTGAGGTTAATGTTTTTAAAGGTTATAGCTATCTTTTAGTACTTTTAAAAGATATAAATAGGTAAGTTTATATTAGATTGTTCAAATAATTCTGAGCCATCTAAACCCACAAATTTTCTTTGAAAAAGGGCGGCTCAGAATAAATTGAACAAACTAATAGTAGTTTTATGAAACCAAAGGTATCTTTATAGTAGTTTTTAATAGCTAATATTAGTTTTATATTGCTTTAGATCATTTAGCTAGCTGTTATAGCTTTAGATAGCTCTTACAGTAAAACATCTAACCATTAAAGCCAATATCTTACTTCTAAACCCATTACCTTCAATAAAAATTCTACTCTTCATATTACAGTAGACAATTCCTTTTTTAAAATAAACAAACTACACATGGTCGTATTTTACATTACCCTACATCATGATACGGTATGTTAAACTTTACATTACTTTTAATGTCATATTATATGTTAAAAGGGCAAAAACTTACTTTTCTCCGGCTTCGGCACGCTCTTCAGCACGCTCCAAGTCGGCTTCAACCATGGCCAATTTACGAGCGACCTAAACAACAATGTATTACGTTTTATCATGGTAAAAAGAAGCACAAGAGTAAAGAAGACACTACAAGCTATTATAGAGAAGTTGGTGTTATACTACAATATAATGTGGACCTTACTATGGTAGGGTATGTTATACTACAGTATACTATGTGTCTTTCTATGATTAGGTATGTTATACTAGTCGTAGAAGCACTATAGTAAGTAGTAAGAACACATAGTCTTATAGTAGACTATGTAGCTTACTGTAAGTGCAAAAAGAGTTCAACAGCAAGATACTGCAGTTCAAGAGTAAGATACTACAGTAAGAGAAGCAAAGACAAGATAGGTAGAAGTGTCACCTCATCGTATTTGCGGTCAGCCTCTTCGGCCAAGGATTGGGCTTCCTTAAGTTGTCCCTCGACCTCGTTGGCGCGCTCTTCATCTTGAAGTGAGCGGTTTTCCATGACCTTACGGGCACTACAGAGGGTAATATACCATTATTTTGTCATAAAAAAGATTTTAGTACTAGGAACATACTATAACGTACTGCATACCATATTATAGTAAACAGTACGTCTGGTCATATGTTGCTTTCGTACCATAGTTAAAATAAAATTGTAGCCATCGTGAAGAACCTGAACGCCAGTAACTGACCGTAACAAACATAACATTCAAGATACGAATAGCTGCTGTTAAGATACGAAAGGTCACAACATGGTTAGAAGGTGAATGTAAGTTAAGATAGAACAAGTATATAGTAACAAAATAGTAACCATGTAGGTATACCACTGTTACACCGACATAGTGACTCCAAAGACAAATATCACTAGCCCATTAGGCACTACAGTAACCACCTCACAACAACCACAGTACCTCATCCGCCTTGTTCTCAGTCTGATGTAGCAGTGACTGAGCTTGTCGCAGCTTCTCCTCGAGCTGTGTACACCTTTCGTCATTTACATCAACCTTGTTCTCGAGCGATCTTCTAGCACTGCAAAGTCAAACCATGGTTAATATGACCTTTGTTATGAGAAAAATGTTAATAGAAACCCATATTGTAGTAGAAAAATGCCATTAGATATTATGTTATAGCCATAAGTATGGCATAGAAAATCACTGTAATCTACAGTAAGATTTTTTTCAAAATATATTGTTTTAGACGTTAGATATGAAAAAAGAATCTAAAATATGTTAGAGTAAAGAAAATATTAAGCTGCCAAAAAGTCTTGTCGTCAATTTACAAGTATTTTCAAATCAAAAAACGACTTTCTTGCCACCCTAATATTAATGTAAATGTTAGTAACTGAAAGCTGTTAGCAATGCACACAAGCAGACCTCTTCGTATTTGCGATCAGCATCCTCAGCAATGACCTTGGCTTCGTCTACTTGAACTTCAAGGATGTTAGCACGCTCTTCGTCCTGTGACGATCTGGTCTCCATCGACTTTCGCTGGCTGAACAACATAAATTTACATAAAACAAGCGACAAGTTTTGCATTTTTGTGTTGTGCGCAATGTTTTTGGCTATTTTACTTTAAATTGTAGTTATCTTTCTTAACGTTTTATCATTCTCCCGCATTTGTTACCTAAATTTCCCAAAAACCTCAAATAGCCATCAACTTTGCACCCAACAAGACATTAACATAGACAAAACAGGACTGGACTAGCAACAAAAACGGACTGATTTACAAAAACTGCTGGACTGAGGCGCTGGTTCTTCACGGTTTCTCGGCTTCAGAAGCCTACCGTTCGGATTCATCACAGTTGGCGGAGGATTCTTCCATCTTCTCGGTGGCGATCTTCAGACGCTCTTCGGCACGCTCCAACTCTTCCTCCAACAGGGTCATGCGACGGTTCAGGGAAGCGACCTCAGCCTCAGCCTAAATTCAGGATTAGAATCTGTAGCGAAGCGAAAAGCGACGCTGTAACCGAGAGTTTCGAGAGTTTGGTTTGAGAGAGACATTTCTTGAGTTTTGGTCGGTTTTTCGATATTATAGTAGAGTTTTTAAAGGTTTTAGGAGTTTTTGATGCTGTTTTTATAGTATTTCAGGTATAAACCATAATGTAAAATACGCTTGGTAATGTCAACGCTTAACTTCTTTTATCAAAAATCCGTGTTAACCTAAAACAACATCATTTCAACCCCGTAAAAACCCCTTTCCCCTACTATAACACCGTTCCAACCCTTATAACCACCATCTTTTACCGTTCAGATTCATCCGCAGCCTTAGAAGCCTCCTCCAACTTTGAGGTAGCAATCTTCAGACGGTCCTCAGTACGCTCCAAATCCTCCTCGACCAGCACGATACGACGATTCAAGGCGGCGACATCAGCTTCAGCGTCTTCACGCTTCTTCCTCTCCTCCTCCAGCTGTCTCTTCACCTCATCGGCCTCGTCCTTGGCCTGCTCGGCTTCCTCGCGGGCTTGCCGCATCTTTTTCTTGAGGACATCGAGCAACGACGTCTGTTGCGAACCTCCCTTTTCCATGCGCGACATGATTGATTATTACCCAAAAAGGTGTCGGATTAGTTTATCAGTGGAGATTAGGTAAGAATCGCGCGGTAATTGGGGTTTATATAGTGTTAATGGCCAAAAAAAAGATATTTTCTTTAGATATTATTATCAGTTTATTTTATTAAAAGCTTTCTTAATTAATGTTGACCTAATTTATATTGTCTATGGCTTCAAATTTCAAAAAAAATTATGATTTCCAAGCCTTTTTCTAAACCAAAATTAAAAAAAATTAAAATTAGAGTCCATAAAAGGTCAAAAAAATTTTGTTTATATCTAAAACCTTTTTTTAAATGATAACATGATAGTCGGCTTAACAGTCTGTTTACAAATATATCAACTATAAAAAGAAATGTCACCACAGAGCCATTTTTTATATTAAAGTCCCCATTTTTATGCAAAAATCAATTTTAAAATCATTAGAAACCCAAAAATGTATAGTATGATAGCCTATATTAACCATTAAAAGCACTAGAATTCGTAAATCATAAGGAACAACTTAAAGATTAAAATCATTACTCATAAATCATCAAGCTCGTGTCGATTCCTCTACTATGTCAATATAAAAAACCAAAGAACGATAGTGAAAAACGGCTGAATCTCACTCCAGAGTAATAATAATATAAGGTAATATCGCTTAAATTGTAATATTAAGTAGTTCAAATAATTCTGTGCCCCCTAAAAAAATTTGCTTTGAGAGAAGGCACGGAATTTTTTAAACAACCTAATATAATATAAGTTACTGTTCTTTCTAATATAAAGTACCTTCCTTAACTCAAAGATAAGGTACTGTTCCTCAATCCAAAGATAAGCCAGCTATCCTGGATCGTAAGATAAGCTAAGTCGCGACTTTAACCCCAAAAACTTTTGTCTAAACTCCGCGATCCGAGGCAGCACGGCCCGCAGAGATCTCTCGGCCGGAACTGACAAAGTCGCGCAGAACAAACAAATCCAGAAGAGCGTGGGATCCACCCTCGTTCTCAAAAACTGCCTGATCCCTCTGGGTGAATAAACTGTCCTGGAAGACTGCCTTATCTCTTGGAGGGACTGTTTTAGCCTTTAGAAGCTATGTTATCTCTCTGAAGATTAAAACCATGTTATTCCTCTGAATCCCTCTAAAATACTGTCTGATCCCTAAGAAAAGCCCTCTCATCTCTTCTTATCTATCACAACAACTACTCCTACATATCACAACTACTCCTTTATCCCTAGCAGAAACTGTTACCCTCTGTCCCAGCAAAACGTTCTAAAACACAGTCTTATCCCTCTAAACAGTCTTATCAAAGACGGCTGATTCAAGCCTCTTTCTGCCCTCGGGGCGTGAAAGTCGAATCATTTTGAATATTTTTCGAAAAATACAAAAAACTAACACATTAGTACAACAAACGGATGAACGTTTTGCTTCTGAATATGATTTGTGGCCAGGAAATGGCTGATGATTACATCGTAAAGCTCAAAATTTTAAAGATTACTGTATTTTTGATTCGAAAAATTGGAAATTTAACCAAATTTTGAAGTTTTTGAGTGCAAAAAGTTAAAAATCGTATTGAAAAATAACTAAAATTTGAATTTTTATAAAGCTAAGGTAATGTTGAGTAAAGTAAAAATTGAAAAATAATCAAAAAATACAGAAATCTACCAAAAAGTTACTGTAAACTACATCAACATTAAAATTTCTGCCATTTAAAACTAAACAACTCACTAACCCTCCAAAATTCATACCTAAAAATCTCCACAAATCAACCCCAACCCCTCAGAAACTCAACAGGAACAGCTTGACACCCGAAAGTAAATGAAAGTAACTCAAGACAAAAGCGATTACAGTCGTATATTAAAGTAAGAGCTAAATGCACTTAATTGGAACCCCTCGAGATATTATTTCCGATGTTCTTCAATCCCCTAATTTCGCACAAAAAACATCGAGGAGGAGAAGATCGACTGGTTTCCCGAGGAATTCAGTGAATCAGTCAATACTAATCCTCCCCACCAAACTCTGCCTCAGGGCAGCCGGAACCTTAAAAGGCCATTCAAAAAAAAGAGGACCCGCCAGCTGAGACCTCCGCTTACTGCGACACAAAACACTTACTTTTTATTGCTTATAATGTAAGAACTCGCCTTTTTTTTTGCTACAAGATGTTTTTTGTCACCTAAAGTTCGAAGACTTTTTTAAAATTTTAATTTTTTTAAAAAATTTAAAAAAATTATTACCTAAAATTTTTGAAATTTAAAAAATCAGGCTTATCTCTTTTTGCTATTTTCTGAAAATTTTGAAAATTATCATTATATGGAAAAAACGTTAAATTTTATGCAAAATTCACGTCTGCCACGGGTCATACAACAAAAACAATTTTTTGAGCATAAAAAGTACATTTTAACTAAATTTAATGTAAAATACGCTCTAAGTATGAGTATAGAAAACCTATTACTACCCCCTCCCTTAACTACAACAAAACCTTTTGATCACTACAAAAGAATGCTGTTATTAGTGGTAAAACCTCCTTTTCAAACATGTTTTATGACAAAACAAAGCTCGCTATTAAGAGCAACTACTACTTAAGACAACGAATGAGGTTTTAAAAGGAAATACCCAACCATTTTAGGTAATAAAAGTGTTCCGACAGATGTTACTATGAAACTCAATGAGTAATATAGCTCTTTTAATAGTTGAAAATTCATTTTTAATCATATTTTAGATTTTAAGGACTGTTTTTTGTTACAAAAGTACAATTGAAAATTCTCAAAATCAGAATTTAAATTTACAAAAACCAAACCCCCCCCTTAATATGAGTTTAGTAAGCCTTCCCAAGCCTGTGATGACATTTGCGAAACAAAGGAGTGACATGACGCAACGTTGCGCAATCAAATTAGCTCCAAGTAAGAGGAGCAAGTATAATATAATGTCTGAACGTTGGAATCAGATGGAATTCCAAATCAGGCCGTTTCGTACAATTTCAGCTGATTCAAATTCGAGTGAATCAGATGCGTCGTCTGTGTGTCGTCTCTTCTTTTTGTGCTGTCTATGCGGTTTTTTCAATAATTTTTTCTTTTTTTTGCATTTTTAGCTTTTGCACTTTTAAAAATGCATTAAATTACCATAGCTATGTAGCCATAAACATTTCCAAACTTATTTTACTTATTGAGCTTTTACTCTATTATATACCTAATGATACCTAAACGTATGTTTATATCTTTTTTTCTTTCGCTGCCTAAATTTCTCTCTCATTTACAGCAACTCTCTCTTTTCTCGGTTACTTTGTCGTTACAATAAAATTATTTTTTAAATGATCGGTACCATTTTTGGTACCATCAACTCATCGGTACCAAACATGTTTGGATACTGGTTAATAAATAAATTGAACAGTACCAAACATACTTTAGTACCATCAATTCATTAATCAGCAACAAACATGTTTTGGTACCATTAACTCATTGAGCAGTACCAAACATACGTTGATACTATCATCAGTACCATAAAACTCATGAAAGACCTACCTCTTGGACCTTCTTCTCCTTGTCCTCGAGCTGGGTGTTGGCGGCGGTCAAGTCTTCTTGGGCCTTGTCGAGGTCGTTCTCAGTCTGCATGTTCTTCTTCTGGGTGTCGCGCAATTCCTCTTCAACGCGCTCCAGCTTCTCCTGAGTTTGGCGGGCCTTCTCTTCGGCGGCATCGGCGCGATCGAGGGCGTTGTCCTGGAATGGTAAAATAGGTTATAAAGTGTTGATCTACATAATGGTCTTTGCTTTTTTAAAAACTAGTGTTAAGATTTTGTCATGGCTATGTAGGAAAAGCTTAATATTGATATATAAACCAATATATCAATGACTTCAAAAAAATGACTTCAAAAATCATCAAAAATGACTTCAAAAATCATCAAAATGTCATATCGACTTTTGATGACTTAAACCAATTTAAATTGCCATAACTTGCTTATAAATGACAATATCCCAAAACTTCAAAAAATACTACGTTACTAAGAATCTAGGCTTATTTTGAAGCGTAAGAAGTACAAGTTGCTATACAAATCTGATAGCTCATCAAAACCATCTGATTTTTCTTAAAATTCAGAAAAAACATCCTTAATCGTCACAAAAAACCATTTTATACCTATATCTTGCTCAATTTTACTAATTTTTACACTCAAAATAAAGCTTTAGATACCCCAAATAATAAAAAAGTTAAAAATTAAACCATTATCCACCCCAAAAAAACATTTACCTTCTCGATCTTCATCGCCTGCATCTTCTTCTTGATGGCGTCCATGGTTGCTGATGTGTTTTGGCCGAAGGCAAGTTATCAGAAAAGACCTGAAATGCCATTTTTAATATTAAATTGTTGTGACATTTTGTTATAAAATACGACTTAGTTTTTTCTACACTATATACTCGCAAAAGTAATAAAATTATGGCTGATGCAAAAAGAATGGCGCTTTGTTAAAAGCCAGTATTTCGCAAAAAGTATGTGATTCATGACGAAACTTTGTAAAAATGAAAACATTTTTTTAAAACCTTGTACTGGGTTGTTCACATAATTCTGTGTCCCTTTCAAAACAAATTTCCGGGGTTAGAAGGCGCAGAATGATAATTCGATCAAATCCAAGGCTCAAGTTTATTTGAACAACCTAATGGTATAACATTAAGAAATGTAAAGCAACGTAGCCAGATGTCAAAAGCCGTATCACAAGAGCTATTAATAATCAGTTAATAGAGAGAAAAAGTAAACAATTCGCTCCGTTTTGAATATGATTAACATATATTGGGGGGGGGGAAACACACTCCCCCCCCGGATACCAAGATACCATTGCAGAGAATTTTACTGTGAAAATATATGGCGTTAATTTTGGGAATCTCTAGGGTTTTATACTATAATGTACAAAAAACTATACTTTTAGACTATATTTATAAGAATTTATGCAATTTTTTATTTAAAATCATATGTTATAAACTGTATACTTGCTATCAAAAATCATAAAATATGACAGATCAAATCAATACGTAAAACAATATAATGTAAAATACGTTCAGAAGATTTTCCTTAACATGATAAGACATAAAATAACGATAAATCTCTAGGAAAATCTTTAAAATCCAAAAAAAAATTAAAATTATATTTTACGAAAAAGTGACGTATTACACTAAAATCAAGGCTAAATTCATTCATTTTAACTCAAATTTATTTATTACCCTTTTTTAAATAAAATCCATAAAACTTAGTCAGCCGATCAATACTGATTCAGAAACATCACAATCAAGATCAATATCCGGCTAAAAATAGCCAGGATTCCAGCTTTTTATTGGCTAAAAGACAGTTTTTACCTAGTATAACATAATATTCAGCTGATCTAGACAAAAGGACCAGTCGTTTGAGTATCATTTCAGCTAAAAATAATAAAAATAAACCTATTATTACACTTTGTCTAAACTTAAAATATAAAGAAGACCTTAGTTGGATCAAAAAAGACCTTATTTTAGTAAAAAAAGTCTGTATTTTAGTCCTACTTCAATATAGTTACCTAAAAATTTAAATACTAAAGCCAAGTAGCCCCACTTCAATCCAGCCAAACCTACATTAACATACGAATACCTTAATTTAGTCCAGCCGAAACTATTGCCCGACCAAACCAATAAAAGCCCCGAGGCATTGATATCGAAACGCCTCCCAATGCACTAAAGTGAATCAAAATAACAACACGAAAATGACCTGCGACGCCTACCCCTCAGGGCCCAGGGCTTCTGAAGGAGAGAAGGGGGGCCCTGATCTCGACATTGCCAAGTGACACACACATCGCATTGCCTCAAGGCTTTCGAGGTGGGTGTTGTGGCACCGCCTCCGCCTGCCGCTTTCTCATCGGCACATCACCTGCCCCGCCGACTTCCAAGAAGTTTGCCCGAGATGTGGGGGTGGGCTGGAGAACATGCACCGCCATTATCTACCCCAAACTCTTGTCCGATATTACAGATGATATAATGTAAGATAAGTTATAGGTATTGCAAACCAAGGTGATCAATTGTAAAATAAATCAATGTTAGGTATTGTAAGAATTATGAAAGGCTTCGTATTTTACAATAAAAAACACAAAAAATTAATTTTCTTTCGAATGCAAAACCTAAATTGCAGATACAACAACCTAAAGGTCCGTTTCACAAAAAGCACTGTAACTCAATATACAGGTAGTATATGTATCCAAAACCATTACAAAAATAAACATATAAATCAACTTTGTCTATCTATAACAACACAACGACCAACCAATACCACAATTTTAAAATACAGCTAAAAACTTATGTTGTAGTACATGATTTGCCATGGATAACATTTTAATCAATATGAAATTTATCATCCGCTCAAAAATATTAAAAATAAGACTAAAAGATATCAAAAATAATACCACTATCATAAAATTATTTATAACAATTATATTTTATAAAATCCCCACCTTACGCTCCAAACAATATTACACTAGACATCAGATCCCGGAAAGGCCCAAAAAAGACGTTCTCAAGACGATTCACGTTTACAATTCGTTCCAAATCTTAATCGCTTTATTTGTTGTCTTTGATGTTGGATTGTTTTAATTCCATCAACTTTTTCAACCGTTTCAAATCGCATATGAACTTCGAACCAGTCGCATAATATTATGTGAAGACGAGCTAATTTTGGGGGAAACATCTTGATTTCGTTACCATTTCACGTTTCACACAGCTTTCCCATCCAACTTGATATTACTTTTTCGAAGCTAATTGTTATTTTATTTTCTTGAATTTATTCGCTTGAAAAACCGACGAAATGTCAATAAAATCGTCGGCGAAGTGTCAAAAATTGAATTTTATGGTTTTTCAGTGGAAAACTTGATGTTATGTTTGATTTCTAAGGCTTTCACTGTATTTTTATAACTTTTTTAATAGTTTACGAGCTGTTCCTTAGGATTATGAGTGTTTTAAAGCATAATTTCCCCAATTGTCGTTAAAATTATCACTCAAACGGCTTCAAAACAGCTCATTATCTTGATTTAAAGGCAATACAGCTCAAGTAATTGCTGATTTCAATTGCCAAAGTAATTATTGGCCATATATATTGGCATCATAAATTTACCGATATACTATTAATTCTAAGAATAAGTGATTTCTATTATTAATCTCCGTTGTCATACTAAACCTGATGTTATAGTAGGCGGTTTTGTTTGGTTTTTGTCCTTTTTCTTTGTGTGCTGTTTAAAAAAGTTTAGGTAACAGTTGTTTTTAGTATTAAACGTTGAGCGATAGGCCTTTGAGACCCGACATTACACACGAAGAGGCCGTGGATATGAAACAAAACATCTATCTGATGTTATCCATACCTATAGCAAGTATAATATAAATCTGAGCTGATATATAAGTCCCACTGATAACAGTTCGATCAGAATACAACTCTGAATACTTTTTATAAACCTTTTATTATTTAAGCGAATGTACAACATATTCAAATTGGCAGCTGTGGCGATTCCTCCGAAGACCCGAGAGAGTGTGTGAGACAGAGAGTGGGGCAGAGAAAGAGACAGGAACAACCTTAAGTAAAGTCCTCTGAGATCCGTTTCCCCACTCGACGTCTGGCTGTGAAGGCTGACATGTTCTGAAATACGATTTGAAACGTTTGGGACTGGTTTTGGTGCACATGGTACTGTTTGGTGAAAAATGGTACTGTTTGTAAAAGAAAGTGGTACTTTTGGTGCGAAATTATAATTGAAAGTGATTGTAAACCACATGAAATTGGTGGGAAAAGTTGTAATTTACAGTGCACTGCAGTGCCATGTGCTGAAAAGAACAGAAAAAGGTAAAGAACATGAAACCTGATATTGTACTAGACAGCTGGGGGTCTAGTACAATATCCTGATACAATAATACTTAAAAGTACAGTACCAATAATCGTTCACAGCATACTGTAAATAAAAAGGATTACATAGGGCAAAGTGACACAAAGTCCTGAGACACTACAGTAATCGTCAACTAAACTACAGTAATCAACATGTATACTACAGTAATAACATATACTGGACAAAGACGTTGTAGTAGACGAGGACGGTGCTATTCGTTTACCTCGATGCACAACACTACCAATTCCCTATCGCATGACACTTCTCGTGGCTCTAACATAATATCCATCGATTCTTGGCCGACGAATGTGGCCATGCCGTAGTCGGAATGTCGCTCCGATCGCCAGCCGTTACAGAACGCGTCCGACACCCGATTGCCTGCGGCGTTCGAACCGTGCCAGATTCCGGTTTCGCGTCTAAAATAATATTGTTAGGTTGTTCACATAATTCTGTGTTCCCTAACTTCGGAAATTTTCTTTGAGAGAGGTACAGAATTATTTGAACATACTAATAAGTATAGTACTGTCATCACTAAGTACCTTAGTATCTAAAGTACAGTTCTCTTGTACCTTGAGTTAGTACGAGGGTTCTTGTATCTTCCTCGCATCAGTGCAATACCCTCGAACAACGAATACGATACAATAATATCTTCAGTACAATAATAAACAATTACTTTTTATAGTACAGTATCATCAAAACGTAAATTCAGTATCTTACGTACTGATTACAGTACCTTTCTGTTTTTCGTGCCTTACATACTGATCACAGTACCTTTGGTTACAGTACCTACATATTGGTATCAGCATCTTATTTACAAACTATTTACTTTACTTCGCATACTGTTATTACAGTACGTTACATACTAGTTGCAGTACCTTATATACCAGTTACAGCACATTCCCTTACCGTCGACTAAAGTGATCGATCCCACTGAAGCTGAGGATGGTAGCTTGAGGCCTTGACAGGCCATTAAAGATGGAGTCGTAGCTACCAAACAATCGTTCTCCTCTCACATTGACTACAGGATGTCGTCGGTCGTCATAGAACACGACCTTGTTCAGATCCTGAACTTTTGATGACAAAAAGGCTCTGAAGGTGGTTTTGAAGCCGGCTCTTCTCGACTGACGATAACACTCGAGATCGGCTCCACGGATTCCACGAATGTCGCCACGGTACAACTCGTTTAGGGCTATCAGATGGACCTGAAGGTAGTGGTAATTAATGAGCATGATATTAAGGAAAATGGTACTATATAGAGCAAGATTTGAAAAAGATGGTACTATACAGAACAAAAAGTTAAAAATAGTACCACACGTACTATATAGCTCTAATTAGTAAAATATTCTTAAAAATGTTTTGAAACGTTTTTTTTAACCTTGATGCAAAAAGAACGGCGCGATTAAAAAACCATTAGATTGGCTAAACTATAAGTTGTCTTACCCTCTGCCTAGCTGAGTACGGTAGCCTGGAATCTACAGTATTCCTGTAAAAGTCGTCCTTCTGAAGTTTCTCCTTGTGGTAGTACTTGTTATCGCTGTACGGTGCTTTATTGGGACTGTTTGGTGCTTTATGTGGCAGAGGAGGGGCCGGGGTGGATTGGTAGCTTGTGTCTCGCTTAAATAGTATCATACTGTTATCTGTTAGTACTAAACAAAGTAAACAAAAAAGGCCCACATCACAATGATTACTGTAACTTTTTGTACCATTAGAACTTTACTCATTGTCGTTACAGTATACTGCAGTATGCTTGTTCATTTTAAGGCATTGTCCGCACCGTATGCTTATATAAGTACTGTAGTAGTATACTTAATGTTTATACATATATATTAGTAGCATACTGTATTGTATTTTACAAAAGTAATTAACTTTTCAAAAAAAGCTACAGTACCCAAATGGTTTAATCATTTGTTACAGTAATCAAAAAACCGAAAGAAGATGTTAGTCCACAGCACAACACCCGCACAATACAGTACGACACAAAAAAGGAAAAAGAAAGTACCGGTTGAGAGACAGAACGACGTGCACACGGAGCACGCTCATCGCTGTCGCCGTTCTCAAGCTACAAAAAGCAAAGGTAAGATACGGATAGTCGGAAAAGCGAAAAAATGCTCGTGTGATACACGTAGTACTCAATTAGCGCATATGATACTCAGTTGGTACTAATAGTACTATATTCTGACCAATGGTACTCAGCTAGTACACTTGGTACTAAAATACCACATACTTTAATATAACAATATTTGTAGTACTCAGCTAGCACAAATAGCCCTCAGTTTTCTCATATGTTACTAACTTGGTACTATGTGTACCTCATTGGAGCTAGTAGTACTCACCCAGTACGACAAATGATCTTTGGCCGGTACGTTGGCCATGTAAATAGGCTAAAAAACAAAATATTACTCCAGTAAATGAATTACAGTAAGAAATACAAAAAATATAAAAAATCATTTTCAGTACAGTAATCAAAAAACTACAGTATGACTTACCGCTGAAGGTTTTCGTTCAATGGCAGGGTAAAAGCCGTCCAGCTAAATACAGTACGTTATTTGCAGTACAGTATTTAAAAATTATAAGTAATTACAGTAGCCGGTTTTTTAAAAAACTAAGAAGAGGTTACTGTAACCTTAAATATAAAAAAAAGTTACGGTACGCTTAATTATGAAAAAGTAAAATACAGTAACCGACCTTAACCCCCTGCCATCCGTTATTGACTCTGATGAACAACTGTTGACTAGACAAAGCGAAAGCCAGACTGCCGACTGGACTAGAAGCTGACGATGAAAACAGTTCCACCGCTGTTTCGAACACTCGTACTCCAGCAGTACCACCAGCACCACCATCTCTGCCAGGTGGTCCTGGTGGACCTTGAGGTCCGGTCAAACCTCTCGAGCCGGTCATTCCAGGTAGTCCAGGTGTGCCAGGGAAGCCAGGATCCCCTTTCTGACCTTTCTCGCCTTTCGTTTGCATCGGCTGGACTAGGTATTGGTTGTGATGTTGAGTATGTGAAATCTTTTGGTCTGAAGGTGACTCCCCTTTCTCGCCTTTTTCACCCTGAAATACGGTAGATTAGAGATGATATTGTATAATAATACTGTATTATAAAAAAATGTAGTAAGTGCTAAACAGAGCCAGAATAAACTCCTGGTTAATACTTTAAAAAAGAAGTATTAGGTTGTTTACATAATTTTGTGCCCCCTCTCAAAACAAATTTTCAAGATTAGGAGCACAGGATTATTTGAACAACCTAACACTAGCAAATATAGGTACTATAACTGATAGACACTATAATATAACTTACCTTGACTCCAGGATACCTTGCGATCTTGGCTATGTCAGTTTCAGTCAAGTCCAGACGTCTTTCGGCTAGCGGGCACTTTTTTTCACACTAGAAATACAGTCCCCTACCCAATTTTAAAATAAAATCTTCATTAAAAGTTTTGTCTTTGCACCGTGCAGTTTTTAAAAGCTTTAAAACGACCTACCACTCCAGGCGGTCCAGCCGGTCCCATCAACCCAGGCATTCCTGGTGGTCCAGGTAGTCCAGGCTCTCCTCGACCACCTGAAACTACAGTAATCAAAACAATTAAATTGGTTTTAAAAGTTTTGAAAAGGCAAAACTGTTAATGCGACAAGTTATGACACAACCATCCAACTAAGCAAGATACCCCGAGGGCCTGAAGTAGATTCAGAGCCTCTGTACGCCTGGACAGGGTCCGCTTGAACCGAGTACTTGTCGTTATACGATATGAATGGTAGTATTAACGAGTCATCCTCGAAAAGATACAGATCTAAAACGTGTCGCTGAGTTGAGGTAATGGAGACTGTAGGTATAGAGTAGGATATGGTAAGTTAGGATAAGGTAAAATAAGTTAAGGTAGAGCAAAGTAAAGTAAAACAAAATAGACAACAGTAAATTAGAGTATGGTAGGGTAGGATAGAGTAGAGTAAAGTAGAGTAGGGTAGGGTAGGGTAGGGTAGGGTAGGGTAGGGTAGGGTAGGGTAGGGTAGGGTAGGGTAGGGTAGGGTAGGGTAGGGTAGGGTAGGGTAGGGTAGGGTAGGGTAGGGTAGGGTAGGCCACAATTTAATCCCTCCGTTCCCATCACTCAATGTTTTTATAGATTACTGTATATCTTGATTAAAAAAGATTACTGTAACGTAAAAGTCTAAAAGCAATAATTCGTATTTTACCTTTGAGCATATTCGGAGCGACAGGATAATCCGCGACAAGTTCCGGTCGCCGTGTTGTCGTGGTGGTTGTGGTGTCGTATGTTGGTGGTGGATATGTGTATATCGTAGTTTGGGGTTCAGGCTCTGGTCGACCACTAGATTCGTCCTAAAATACGACCACAACATGTTATTACAACATTAGGTCAGCTCGAAACCAGTGTTACAACATTTAACATGCTACTTTAATATTGTTTTAGTAGTTATTACCTATTGCTTAGGCTTATAGAGGCTACTATAACATAAAATATAATGTTTTCTACCTACTATAACATAAAATGTACTATCTTATACCTACTACAACATAAAATATGCTGTTATATAATTACAGTATGCCAAGTTACAGTAATTTTGAGAAAATGTAAAGTCTAAGCTTTCCAAAAACCCTTGTTTACTACCTAAACACCCCCTAAAACAACAAAACCAAGCATCTACAAAACAAAACCACGACAGCATGGTACACCACCAAGTACGACACCGTTACCTTTCGGTTTTTCTGCTTTTCCTTCCACTAAAGTCAAAATAATTAAAAATCTTTCGTATTTTACCCTACCCAAAGGTCGTTACACTGGTTCGCGGCTTCGGCTGGATCGTCGAAGATCTTCAACTCCTGAATCGAACCCTGAAACTTGCCTGATTAGTCGGTGGCTTGATGGCTAGCCGGGATTCAGCTTTCGAATTCGTAGTCAAAGCTTCATTTTCTGGACTGTTGGCTGGCGAAGATTCATTTGAGTTTAGACTAGCATTAAGATCAGAATTTGGGCTAATAGTTTCATTAATAGAAGTTGGACTGCTCGCTAGCGGAGCTGAACTGCTCGCTAGCGACGCAGGACTAGACAAGACAGAATCCTCATCCACATAGTCGGCTACGGTGATCCGCCCCACATTCTGCATCATCTCTTTCAGCCTGGACTGCTCGCTCTCCTCACTGCTAACTTCGTCGCCGACAATTGTCGCGATTTCATCAATGTCGTCTATGTCATCGTGACTGCTTTTTTCGTCACCATGACTGTATTTTAGGTCATCGTGACCAGCTTTTTTGTCTTTATCATCATGTACCTTGTCACCTTCTTTTTTGTTGTCACGATGACCATTTTCAGTGTCATCATTACCGTCATTCTGAATAGATGAGTCATGATGACGGGTTTTCTCGATGTCATTAGCTGAATACTGTAACTTCTTTTTCGAATCCAAAGACGATACTGTAAGGTTTTCATTAGAAACTGATTCTGAATATGATGTTACAGTAGCCATTGATGGTAATGTAGTATCCGTATCTTTTTTAGCTCCAATGGATGTTATAGCAGTTGATGTTGAAGTTGATTCTGTAGATGTCTTAGTTAACGAAACTCCAGAATCCAAGTCATTTTCTAAGCTTTCTGTAGGCTTTGTGCTACTAATACTCCCAGAAGCTTCTGAATCCTCCTTTTTTGTAGCCAACACCGTAGCTAACATTGTAGAAGCTTCAACTTCAATATCTCCAATCATGAAGGCAGCTTGGTCGTCATCTTCGAATCCATAAGCCTTGAACAAGTCTTCAGAATCATTGATGGGGTCCTTGTCTTCATCGTTCATCGTTATATCTTCATTTGGATCAATTGCTTCTGCTGCAGTTTCATCGTCAGCTTTTGATCCATTGGTTTTCAAAGATCCTGGACCTCCTGAATCTAAAGTTTCTTTATTTCCAACATCCGTGGTATGTCCTAGGCCTTCTTTATTGAGTTCTTCATCAACCTGAGCTTCTTTGAGTTCAGTTTTTGTGTTTTCAACGTCATCTTCTAGGTCTTCTTCGCCTTCTTCAACAACTTCTTTCTCACTTTCAAGATCTTCTATGCCTTTTTTGTCTTCTTCTTTGGCTTTATCATCATTTTTTAATTCTTTACCATCTTTCTCATCATTTTCTACATCTTCGTTAGCCTCATCAAACGCTTTCGTATCATTTTTAAAGTCGTCAACATCTTTTAAAACGTTTTTCAAAACTTCTTCACCTTCCTCAAGTGCATTACTATCATTTTTCATGTCTTCAGACTCCTTCGCTTCAGTTTCTTGGTCATCTTCACCTTCCTTTACTTCTTTATTACCATTTTCGACTTCCTCAACACCTTCCCCTTCCTCTTTTACATTCTCTTCGGCCTTCTCAACGCCTTCTTCTTCATCTTCTACGTTCCCCTCATCCTCCTCAACATCTTCCACATCATCAACCGCCTCTTCCACAACCTCTTCCTTCTGTATTTTCTCTCCAGAATCGTCTCTAACTGAAGCAGCTGACAATTCCTTCATTTCGTACTTGCGACGTGCCCAACAAGTAAAACAACATGTTAGAAAGAGTAGAATTAGTCTGAAGTTCATCGACTGAAACAATCAAAAGTGTTGCCATTGATCGCGACTTTGATTCCCGGCTGTCACTCTCGAGCAAATCAAAGGAAACCCGGAGGCTCGTAAACAGTAAAAGTGATTGTAAAAGTGGCTAATTTGATTGAAACGGCTCATAATTATTAAAATAGAATAAGAAAATATAAAGTTCTTTTTAATGATATGAACTTATGGCAAATCTTGTAAATCTAATCAAAAAACTTAGGTTAAACTGACTTTTACTTAAAATAACATATTCAACTTAATATTAAACTAGGTTACTTAATAACAGAACAAGAAAAAAAACGTATCAATGGTCAAAAATAAAGTATTAATACTAACAAACTTTAAAAACTATCAAAGATCAACGTTTTATGCCAAAAATCAGCCAAAATCTTATATTACACTAGAGTCTGAATCCAAAAAATTGTTTTTTCTTTTGAATATAAACACAAAACTCTTACCAATAACAAAACTATATCTTGAATACTGTAATGTTTCTTTCAAATACGGTTTTGTATCGTTTTGACCAACAAAATTATAATTTGTTACCTAAAATTTCGTTTTTAGTTAAGTCGCCGAACTTTCAGCTTATTTGTGAGAATAATATAATATTTGAAGCCTAGTCTAAACTAAACTATAAAAATGACTATAATGTCTAATAAAACTAAAATCAAGGTATCTACAACAACGAAATGTGACATTCCAGCCCGAAACCATCTGATTCTGGCCGGAAAGTGCCGAAACACAAAAGAAATTCAAATGAAGCCCAGATCAGGCCAGAAAATGAAGCGATGACAAACCGAAAATGCAAATTTGTTTTAGAAAAACACAAGGGCTTAAACCACTCACTTCGAAGCCGGCTCGTAGAATGGGGCCGGCATTGGCGACGTAGAGCTTGGAAGCATCGTCCATCTGCACGTACTCGGGGGCTCGTCGCACCTACAATAATATATTTTGATTTTTTAACGATTCTTGTTAGTTTTGTTGGAGTTTTGGAAAATTGTAGGTTTGAATTTATTATTTGAACAACCTAATACAAAAAAGCAGTGCTATTCTATAGCAATATAAAACGCAATTAAAATGTGGCGCTTCAACCCACAGTTTAGCCTTTCAAATGAAGGTTTTTAATATTTTTTAGAAGAAACTTTGTTATAAATACCTCTATAGAGATCTTTAAGTTTAAATTCCAAAGTTTTTATATTCAAAAAGACCAAAGTTCAGCGAAAAAAGGCCTTAAGGAAGCGTTAAGTCACGTCAAAAATAAACAATATTAAAATTTTTAGTTTGCAACGCTTTTTTTCAAATTTACTCTTTCCTTTAAAGACCTGGCTAACTGTTGACATTGTCATATTCAAACCTCCATACAGACATTATTCTCATAAGATAAGTCTACAACCTCAAAACTTGTCAATTATTACCTAAAAGCCTGACAAACCATATTCTTAAAACTTGAATATTAGGTTATCCAAATAATTATGTACCCCGTTTTAAAGCAAATTTTCAGAGTTATAGGGCACAGAATTATGTGAACAACCTAATAACGTCAATTTGGATAGGCATACCCTATTATACCTATCTGTATACCCTCCTATAGTGCATAAAATCAAAAAAATGCCACTTTAAAAGCAAGGTTCTTCTAAAAGTGTAACAAATTACAGTATGTATGCTTAAATACCACCAAATTAGATAGGTATAGCGCATAAAATTAATAAAATTTCATTTTTAAAGCTAGGGTTCACTTACCGTTTTGGAAGCATACCGTACACACCTAAAGTACAGTATGACTGTATTCTCATTAACTTCGATGGCTAGCTGAGTCCATTGATTCGTGAAAGAGGGTACCAGAAATGAAGCTAGTACTCTTGACGTTGTAGCCTCGTATTCAGAATCCGTGTAGATCAACGAGATGTTGGTTTGGGAATCGGCTGAAAAACTGATTTTAAAATAACTTTTAAATTTTAAATTGAAAAAAATAAAAATGCACTTTAAAGTTTTTAAAAATCTTTTAAACCCAAGTCTTAGAAGTTTTTAAATTTTTTAAAATTTAAGATCCAAACCCACCAGCCGGCTGCCACTTCAACCCCACATCGACCACCGTATCGAAGGCATTGACAACTGCAAATAGATACGATTCCTTCTCATCTCTCGGCTTCACTGACGCCAAAATGGCAAAGTTGCGATAAAAGCGCCGTGGCAAGTATATCCTATATGGTACCACTATCTCGGCACCTTTTTGTACTCCGACAGCTGGTAGACCATCTAGACCTTTGGTTCTGAATACATGACTGTCCGTGTGTAATATGTTCTCGAGTGGCGTTAGGAGGTTGACTTCTGATTCATCGTCTGGAATTTGAAGTTTAGGTAACAAATGTTGTCATTTTTTTAAATTTCAAACTTTTTCAATTTTTTTTGAATTCTAAAACTTATTTTATTGTAAATAAGCTATTTTAAGCCATTTAAAAACATTTTTTTACAATTTCTACTTTACATAACAAGTAAAAAAGTTTTGTCGCTTTTTACCGTTGAGAACCCTCTGAAAAGACGACAAAACTTTTTTGACTCCTCAAATTTTTTATTATTTCATTTTCCTCCAACTTTTGCATATCATATCAGCATGCCCATTACTTTTGAGGTTATGATAGGCATAGTATATTTAGTTTGACATAATTTTCCCTCCGGGTTTAAAGCAGATTTATGGAGCAAAATTATTGGAGATTAGAAGCCGGAGGCCTCGCTTTGTTCCCTGAGGGCCCAAACCAAGTTCAGAAAAGAGACATTCCTCCAGATAGTAACTTCTTTAACAACGAATGGCTACTGTAAGGCTACACGGAAGGAGTTAGAACGTGTTTTTTATTGTTTGAAAATGGCAGTTTTTCCTAGAAAAATGGTTTAAAAGGTCAAAAAAGATTGAAAATTTAATTTTTTAAAATTTTTTAGTAGTAAAAGGATTTGAAAGGTTGTAAACTGGTTAAAGAATAAGTGTTAAGATAAAAAAACCTAAATCTGTAGACTTTTTTGCCTAAAAAACTAATATATTTTAACTTATTTTAGTATTTTAGGTAATAAAAATTAAGTTTTTTCCCAAATTCCAGCTGTCGTTTCATCCTTAATATATTATAAATTTTACCGCAGAAAGACAACCAGTAATTCCACAATCTACCGCAATAACTCTTCAGTTTTACTGCAATAACTCTTCTGTTTTACCGCAATATCTCGCATTTTCACCGCAGTAATTCGTCTATTGTAGCTGTATAGGATGCCATTGTATAATGGCATAAACTGAGCGATTAATCACTCTCCCCATTAGCCCTGTTCCAGCTCTTCTCATCGCTGTTTTGTTTTTTCGAACACTTTTGAATAAATCATTCCAAAGCCTTTTAATCCCATTAAAAGTCGAAAAAACGCCTGCGGCATAAATATGAAGTTTGAGGTTTTACGAGGTTTAAGAGTAATTGGACTAGCTTTTAAAAAACTTCATTTTTGTTTTAAATTAATTTTTTGGTTTTATATGATAAAGTTTGCCTAGGAAGTTAAAGTGTTTGAATGGCCAAATATTAAGAAAAACTGCCATGATGACACAAAAAAAATAATCGTAATGACAAATTTATAAAAGAAAAATGTAAAATCAATTTAAAAATTACCTAGGCTCTAAGATTATCTGTCAAAAAAAGTTGTTATAATGACCAAAAAGATCACTACGACGGAAAAAACTTGTCATGATGACAACATAAAAACCTAAAATTGTATAAAAATTTTAAATTCATCGAAATAGAAAATTACATTGGCATAATATAAAAAATATTCTAATGTCGTTAAGTATGTACATGCTAAAACAAGACTCGACCACCGTAGCCCTTCATACCCACCACCTACTGTAGTAACTCAAAAAAAAACAAGTGTTTGCAAAATAAATGTTGTTTTACCCTACCCGACTTCACCCTACCCTACCCAACCCCTAGTATCCATTCATACCCATTCCGTACCGTAGTAAACCTCCATACCCAACCCCTACCGTAGCCCCAACTCACCGCCGGGAATCTCGAAAGCCGCCACAATCAGTGCCCCGAGGCATGGGAGGATCAGTGATGGGAGCATGGTATGCTATTCATATCATCGGCAGTAATGTTTGGCCTTTCTTCAAGCAAAAATCTTTGAAAAGCGCATCTTCCGGACGACCAAAAACAATACGAAGCCACTCTCGCCCGTGCCCTGCCCACCCCCCCCAGCAAAAAAAAACGTTTGAAGTGACGACGCGGCACTTCTGGAGATGAAAAGAAACGCACGATAGGAACATATCACTCATCTGCATATTATACTACTCGAAACAGATTAAAGTAGGTATGGATAATATTGGAGTAGGTGGGATATGTCCGATTAAAGTGCTTTTTGCGATATATTTAGTGTTAGATATGTCTAGCGTTTTGCAGAGTATATAGAGAATGTCATAAAAACTACAGTAACCTCCAAAAATGGCAAAATTTCTATAAAAAAAGTTCATTTAAAAACCAAAAAGTTACAGTAACCAACAAAATTAAAACGTTAAAAAAACTTTTCAAAGCCAAAAAAGTTACAGTAATCCTTAAAATACCCCAAAACAGTATAACCTCACAAAGTTACCATACCCCGCCCTACTGAAACCCTATAGTAGTCCTCCCCAAGTCAGAATAAGTAAGAAGAAGTAAATGTTTAACAATAGTACCTCCTTCCTCTCTCTGCACCCTCCCACCACCCCGTACTCCCTCGTCGAAGCCCTGAGAAGTCGAAACCGTCTCAGAAACCGTATTGTTGTACAATTGAAAGGCTCTATTCTATGACAAGTGAGGTCATCGGCACAAAAGGAGGGGGCTACAATGGCTGAAGTTGTGGATGCCATTTGCATGCCATTAGGCATAATTGATGGTCACGACCGGTTATCTTGTCGCACTTTGGTGTCGATGTTTTTTATTGTCACATTCGTCAGATTTGTCTCACCCTGCTCTCATTTTCATGTTACCCCCTCAAGTCCAGCTTGACAATAACCCAGGTCCTGCCTTGTTACGTTTCATCAGAAATCCACCCTTGGTAAAAATTATTACCCCTCCCATCCATTTTGACCTTAACCTTGTTAGTTTTTATCAAAAAACCACCCCCGATAAAATTTACTTAAAAATTACCCCCCTCCCTCCCGCCGAAAAAAATTATAAACTTATTACCCGCCCCCCCCACCCCGCCCCTCACTTAGCAATCACTCCTACTCAATTTTTTTTTAATTTTCATTTTAAACCCCCCACCCTAGCCTCTCCGGACGATTGTTACCCAATTATTTGGTTTAGATCCAGGAGGAATCAGTTCGAACCTCTTAATGCTCACTTAAGTGCTCAAGCAGCCGATAAAACAAATAAAAATTACCGGTCACATTTCCGAAATGACGTTGTGGTTCCGGGCACTGACCGGCGATTACCGTAACATTGTCCACGTTCAGCTTGAAGCCGGTTTTGCCGTTTCTGGCGCCTTCTAGGAGGAGCTGAAAATGGGGCATGGGTTAAAAAAGTAATAATATCTTGAAATTTATTTAGATTTGCATAAATTTGCGTAGTAAAAACTTTAAAATACTGTATACTAAATAATTGAATCCCTACTCAACCCTACTCAGCTATACCCTACCCTACCCACCGCCTTGCTCTTAAAACTTTTACCAACATTCTTTACCCTACCCTGCTTTAGTTTTTTCTACCCTACTGTATAACACGACAAGCCCATAAAGCATCAAAATCACATTCCCTATACTCCTTTACTACACCATAAAGCTCGTATTTACCTGGAATCCTTTGTCATTTCTTGCTTTTGTTTCAACAACAATCTTTTGCCATAAGCCCTGAGGCAATTCAACCAGACTTTTTTCAAATAACGGTAAAGCACGTTCCATTTCTTGACCTTCGAACAATATACTCAACTTGAACAGACCTAAAACATGGTTTATATACTTTAAAATTTCAAGTTTTTCTTGTCTTTTTCGAATTTTAGGTAATAATAGTTTATTCAAAGTTAAGATAATATTAATAAGCCACTTTAAACCAAATATTCCTCACAAAATTTTACCTTTACTGCCCGGTGTGATGTAGTAATGCAGACTAGAACATATATGGGAGCTCTTTTTCAACTGAAAAACTGGCGAAATCAACCGACCGAAGCCGTTTGCGTCGTCGTTCGAGCCTAAATTCGTGTCCAGAAGCATTGAATGGCCTGCAAAGAGAGACGAGGGACACAGTAAGCACGTTCACACTACAGTAATCTACACTTATCACTTACCGTTGTCCGTCGGCACGCGTGACCATTCGAATTCGGCGTTGGCTTCGGAGACGAAATCACATTGGCCGCCACTCTCAAAATCGCATTTCTCGACGAAACCATTCTCCGGGATTACTGTAACAAAAGTTATTTATGTTTTTTAGCTATTTCAACAATTTTTTTGAATAATTTTTTTTTAATTTTCATTTTTTTTCAAAAAAAATTTTTTAAAATCTCAAAAACCCAAAGATTTGAATCAACCTCCCCCCACCCATACCTTGAGAAGGTGTAGCCACAGCCTTGGTCTTGCTCCACTCAGTCTCTCGTCCATCAGGTAGTACTGCTTTCACTCTGACAGCGTACTTCTGGCCTGGCTCCAGATGACTTATCATTCCTTTTAGTCCTTCTGTCGTCATTTTCCGTTTCTCGTTCTCATCGTTCACGTTCCAGTACTGAATGGCGTAGACTGTCTTTTTAAAGTCTTTGGCTAGTTTGTTGACTCTTGGCTCAGTCCATTTGACTTTGATCTCGGATGGTGATATTGCTTTTAGCTTTATCTCTGGGCCTTCGATCTTTTGAGATTCTGGCACTAAAATTACTTCTTTCTTGTATGGTATAGTAATTCTATTTACCAATGTTATATTACTTCACATACAACAATACTAATTTAAAAAAGTCAACTTACCATCCTTAGAAGGTAATGTAGTAAGAGATATCAAGACACGTTCACTGTCTTCCCCTTCGGCTTCATTGTACGCTGTCAAAGCAAAGACATACGTCGTATTTGAGGCTGGAAACATTGTGCGTCATTACTATATTAAATGTCCTATTAATACTATAAAATTAAGTTGTTCAATTAATTCTGTGCGTTCTCTTAAAAAAATTTCAGAGTTTGAAAGCACAAATTTATTTTAACAACCTACTATAAGTCCTAACTTACCCAGCCCAGATACAGTATATGCCGTAATGTAAGAAGCGGCTATGACTATTTTTCGGTTCGGAGTTTCAGTACCATATGACAAAGTATATCCTCGTACTAATGGATTTGGAGCTGAAGAAGGTGCGTCCCACCATAAAGTTACAGAATCCGTCTCCGCTTTTCCTCTCACGTTCTCTGGCGGATCTGGCACGCGTGATTCGGGATCATCTAAAAAGCTAGTTAGTAAAAATTCGTTTGCAGTACTATTTAAAGTACTGGGTACAACTTGTATTACATTACTTTTTACAGTAATAGGTGCAAATTATTTTACAGTAATGTTTTTTAAGCTATATTACTGTACCTACCTATAATATAAACTTAAGATAAGTAAAATGTAGCCTGTAATAACAAAAATAACGTTTACAGGGTGCGTGAAAAGTGGTGTTACCAGGCTTTTTAATCAAATATTTACGTTAACAAAAAATATAACTAAAACAACAACTAACAATAGTAACATGTAGTACTAGTTATAACATAGTTAATCGGTTTCAAAGTGTCCCCCCTTTGCGGCTTGGCACAAGCGCAAACGCTTCAAAAAGTTTTCAGCGATGGGCCGCAGCACCTCCGGTAACAGTTTGTCCCACTCTTCGATCAATGCTTGTTTTAAAGACTCCAAATTTTGGTGTCTTCTACAACACACCCTAGCCTCCAGTATCGACCATACACTGTAATCCATAGGATTGAGATCGGGATAATATGGAGGCCATTCAGCAGATGCAATGAAGTCAGGGAAATGGGTTCGACACCACTCTTGCGTTGATTTTGCTTTATGGGCCGATGCAGACTCTTGCTGAAAGATCCATGCGGCACCTTTGAAGCTTCCGAGCCCAAGGGAGTACCACAGATTCCAAAATGTCCCTTTGATACACTTCTTTGTTGATCTTCACGCCTTCATCGACAAAAATCAAAGGAATCTTGCCTGAAGCACAGATACCGGCCCAACCCATAATGCCCCGAGGGTGTTGACGACTTGCCACGATGGCTTCAGCTTTAGGAGGCTCTGTTGAGTATTATCTGTCATTTTGGGGATTTTAGGCCTCTGTACAAGGTAAATATCTTCTCATCAGTGAAAAGAATTCATTCCTATTTTTGACCAGCGGCCCGCTGCTGAAGCAGTTTACATCTTTTGAAACGTACTGCCTTGTTTTCTTCAGTTAGCTTCTGAACTTTTTTGATTTTGTACGGCTTCATCTTAATTTTCTTTTCCACTATGCGCCTCAAAGTAGATTCTTTGATTCCCGCCTCTTGGGCCGTTTTTCGTACTGGGGTCCGTGGATTTCGCTTGAAGCGCTTCTTGATCATCTGACGATTGGCCACGGTGTTAAAAGATGCTGGACGCCCACTTCTAGGTCTGTCACAGTCATGTCTAAGCTCTTCAAAACGTTTTACGGCTCTGTGGACTGTCATTCTTGAAATATTCAACAATTTCGCGATTTTGGGGTTACTTTTTCCTTCATTATTTAATTTGATGACGGTAGCCCTCATGTTTGACATCTAAATACAGACAGACGGTAGGCAATGAAAACTTAACTTTTATAATTATACAATAAAAAACCACGGAGAATAAGACAAAATAAAAAATTTTAAATAATTTAACCGCAACATAGAGAAAACGACCGGTAAAGTTTGGTAACACCACTTTTTACGCACCCTGTATGATGTTACAGTATAATTTGCCTATCGTCACATCTTAATAGTTTAAAAAAGCCTTACCTGTCAACCCGTTTGCAGCCCAAACAAACAAGTACACTATAAGAAGGTTCATACCTCAATCCAGCCTAACATTCCACTTGGAAACGCTTAAGGCGTCGGCCGAGAGCAAAGAGAATATTTTAGGCACAGAAATTATTAAATCACACAGCACAACTCTCGGACGGACATAACCGAATTTGGGTGGGGACCTCGGCGGTGTTCCGGTTCAATCTCGACCGCCTGGAAAAAACCGCCTAATCACACGCTAAGTTATTCAAAAAAGGACCTTTGGTCAGTCGGAATATTCAAACGCCATGAAAACGGTCGTAAAACCGTTGGTCATCTTATGAAGCCTCACAAAATTCTTCATTCACGGCCTCCGGGGCTATAAAATATTCAGACTTACTTTTGCAGTAAGCAAATATAAATATAAACTAAAGAAAAAGTAAAGGTAAAATACGACATTTAAAAATATCATAATAAAACTCCACTCAATAACATTGTAACATTTAAAAAAGTGCAACGGCTTAAACTGCGATTGAAATACACAATCAGAATCATTAACCTACTATAATATTGAATAAGCAGACTCAATCTTTAAATACTGTAACAACTATAAAAGGTCAAAGAAACACGCGCGTTTGTGGATTATATGCGCGACCTCCTGTTGTTTCAATTAATTCCAATTAGTTCAAATAGGGCCAAATCCTTTCAAAAAGCGGGATTAAATCAGCCAGAAACAACAACAGCATGCCACACTTCATTTGGCTTCAAAGATTTGAATCCTCTTATTGTTCAAATGTAAAATCATTTTAAAATTTTTGCAAAAACTCAATTTCTTGATCTCATTGAAACTTCAATGTTATTGAATAAAAATCAAAGGCCAAGCAGCTACTTATACCTTTAACCACTGTAAAGCAAAAGCAAATCAGATTTCTATACCTTTAACTACTGTATTATTACTTTCACTATATCATGTTAATACCCAAACACAAAATTTCATGTTTTACAAATAAATACGCAACCAGAGCTACCAGACAAAACATATTTACTTTATTTTAAATAGCATTAATAAAATTAGATCACCGATTACTTCTTCTTGCCTTCCTCGGCTTCAGTTGCTACACGTTCTTCGTCCACTTCCTTGAGCAGGGCTTCAACCTCTTCCAAGGATAATACTCGGTGAGAACAGTGAGCTTCCTGAAACATCAAACAGTAATTTAAATTATTCAAAACTTAGGTATCAACAAAAAAAGTAAAAAAGTACTACAATATAAAAATAAATTTAAAAGCTAAACAAAGACCTTTTAAGTATCAAAAAAGAAGAATTGGCAAAAAAATTTAAAAAATCACCTTAAATATCAAATAACGTTAACAACTTACAGTGTCTTTGTTAGGAGTCATTACAGCGATTTCAATGTTCTGTGCTCCACTTTGTACCACCTGAGACAAAGCTTTCACAACAAGTTTTAATACAGATGCCTCGTCCTTGGTCGTCTCATCGTTATAATGCTCTTCCAAGTATTCCCTGACCGGCTTCTCTCCTCGACCAGTCGAATTGGCAAAGTATTCGTAGTAAGTGCCAGAAGGTTCTGTCTTGAACAATCTTGGAGTACCATCGTAGTCAAAGCCACCAATCAACATCGTAATTCCAAATGGACGTCTTCCTGGACTTTGTGTGAACCTCTAAAATCAAAGGCTATAAAATTGCAACAGTTTTATCGCTGAAAAGTCGAAAAAATATTCTCATTGTCAAAAGAAAAGAAATATAACATTATTATTATTTAAAAATAAAACGCTCTAAAAAATTCTTTACAACTACCTAAAAAACTAACATACCTGTTTCAAGTTAGCAATGTACCGAGCAATCGTTCCTACAGTTACAGGATCTTCCAAAGTCAATTTGTAAGATTGACATTCAATTCTAGCATAATCGACCAAGACACGAGCATCAGCAGTCAAACCAGCAAAGGCCAGCATAACATGCTCATCAATGCTGTGAATCTTTCTGATGGTACGATCATCTTGAAGAGTTGGAATCGACTTCTTCTCCACTCCAATTACCACACAATCTTTACCACGTACTCCTATCTAAAACAACCGCTGTACTTCAACAATTCATCCATTTTTATATTGGATAAGGCTTTAACTTCCAAATTCATTCTTCTAACATATCCGTATCTAAATAAACAATCAAAAACAAAAGTACTTACGGCAGTAGATCCCTTTTTCACAGCTTCTTGAGCATATTCTACCTGGAACAAGTGTCCATCAGGTGAGAAGATAGTGATAGCTCGATCATATCGTTCCATTCTACCGAGTTACCTGTAAATATCCCAAAAACGCGTAAAATATTTTTTCGAAAATATATTTTCCGAAATCATCATAAAACGGAATGCCAAGCGTTCAAATTCGCGCTAAAACCCGTGAATTCTCCGCTCCGTGTTAGCCTTCTCTCTATGTATTTTATTTTACGGTACCGAGAGAAATTCAACATAATATTTTTTATAATTTTCGAAAAATTTAATAAAATCTTGTTTTCTTGATTAAAACCGTTCTTTTTGGTATAATTTTGAGCTCACGTGTTAGATATTAAAATTTAGGTGTCGTGGTCGCGTTTTTATATTTTTTAGGTGTTTTTTTCTGCAGTTTTTACTTTGATTTTTTTCAGCGACCTGGATATAAAACACAGAAAAGCTAACATAAACAGATAGCACCTGAGTTTTACTTCGTTCATACTACAAAGCACTAGAAAAATGGTAAGTATTTGATTATCTTATTGGAAATTTAGTTGTTTTTTCTTATAACTTATTTTTACTTCTTTTATGTTGTTCTTACTTTTTTACAATTGTAAAATTGAACCCCTTATTAGTACAATTGAATAAGAAAATGTAGTGTGTTTTTGTATATTTTATATTTTTTAGGCCGCTGTAGCACAAAAACCCGAAAAGTCGGTGGAGAGCCAAGCCAACCACCGCATCCGCATTACTCTCACTTCCCAAAACGTCAAGGCTTTGGAGAAGGGTAAGTTATAAATTTTGTTTATATATCTTGATTTTTAGTGTGCGAGCAACTGATCTCTCGCGCCAAGAACGAGGATCTCCAGGTTAAGGGTCCAGTTCGTCTCCCAACCAAAGTTCTCCGTATCACCACCAGAAAGACCCCTTGCGGTGAAGGTTCCAAGACTTGGGATCGTTTCCAAGTAAGTTTTTAAATTCTAAAAGCTATATTTTGAAGTTTTTGGTATTTTCTGCTAATTTATATTATTTAAAATTTAGTTTATGCAAGGTAGATACTGAAAAGTTTCTTTTTACATTGCTATTTGACTGTACTGTTTGTAGTTTTATTTTGGGAGATTACTTATTTAGTTTTACCGATTATATTTAGTTTTGTGAAGTTATTGATGTTTTATGTTTAGATGCGTATCCACAAACGCCTTATCAACTTGCTCAGTCCCAGCGAGGTCCTCTCCAAGATTACCTCTATCTCAATCGAGCCTGGAGTAGATGTTGAAGTCACCATCGCCGATAACTAAGGTGTGGGGTGACTGGGACAAGCACCGGCTCTGTGACTTTTGTGTGCTTTGTTGCGGTTAATTGCCAGTAATGGCCCCTTGTTTTTTGTTAACTTGTTTGATAAACTCAAAAAAGTATTTATTTGAATTTCATTTTTAGAAATTGTTTTATTAGATCAACCGAAACATTTTTAGAATTGATTCTCTTCCTCATTAGTTATGGCTTCCGTAAGAGCGACCTGACCTTGTTCCTTCAGTTTCTTGATCTTTTCTTGTTTCCTGAACTTGGCTCTTCTGTTCTGAAACCAAACCTGAACACGAGCTTCTGTCAGATCAATCCTCATAGCAAGGTCTTCTCTTGTATAGATGTCTGGGTAATGGCTCTCAGCAAAAGCTCTTTCAAGTTCTCTTAACTGGCTTGGAGAGAACGTTGTTCGTATTCTTCGCTGTTTTCGTCGTTCGTTCGGGTTGCCTAGAGCTAGTGTGTTTCCACACAATGCCCCAACGAAAGAATGTCCAGGTAGAGATGCCATCAACGACGCCGAGCTGTTCGATGGTAACAGATTGGCTGATGTTGTGTTTGATAAAGTGAAAGGGGTTGACGGTGGATAGAATTTGTATTGTAATCCTAAAACGGCTTACAATAGAGGTTTGAAAAGTAATGTTTAATAATGAAAATCAACATAAGTGGTCTATGAGTACAATAATTCAGAATGAATGTTGTGCAACTTTCATAGCATACCTGTGTTAAGGAACATTTGGATTGAATCAGCGGTAGGTTTATAGTCATTAGCTGTTGGTTGGGTGACTGGTACTGTAGCTGAACTGGAATTGGCCTGTGTGTTTGGTAGATGAATTCTGAAACCAAAGCAAGTGATTATAACAGAACGTCTTCGTTTCTGGCTGTTAATAATAAAGAACATACTGTGAAGTAATCAAAACTTACCTTGAGCCATTAGCAATATGACCGTACGAGTTACTGTAGTTGTTATACAACGCCGAGTTGGCCAACTGCTGGGAGGTGCTGTTGGAGACCTGACTGGACTGGTTCGAGGTAGCGAATGATATAAAAGGATTGGTCAAATCGGATGAGGTCGAAAAGTAATTGCCGTAATCCATGGAATCACAAACTAGATTGTGGCAGAAATCATAAACAAAACGAAGCCCAAACCGAATTGGCACCGGAATTTGGGCCGCCTTAACTCGATGTAAATCCAATTTGGTGGCATTTAACCAAATTGGACAATACAAATATCCCGATTGATGCTCTCAAACTCATTAAACTTAGCCTAATGATATTGCGGTTGGCCTAATAATATTTTACTTGGTCTAATGATATCTTGACATTTCGGTCGGCTATTACTTCGCATAATTAATCCGACAAACTCGATTGCGCTGGAATTACCAGCTAATGAGCCTGTAATGGACGTACAACAATATTGTAGTAGGCGCAGAAATGAAATAGCTTTTGTTTTTAAATTATAATTAATATTATTACCACTACTATTCATAATATTTATTTATACAATATTTTCAAGGAAATAAAACGTCTAAATTTAGCATTACGGTACGCATTGCTTGCTCCAATTGGTCCCGTATGGAAAGTTCGTCTCACCAAAAAGATTTTTGATAATAAATCCGGGAAATGCTTGATATTACGCACTTGGGATTGCATATTCCTGTGCAATATCAAAGTAGACTATTTTGTTGTGTTGTAGTTTTATTATTTTGTCAGTATAATATCTACTTTCTTAATAAAAGGTAATAAAAGTAAGTTTACTCATGTAACTTCCTAAAATTTACATAATTAATATAAAGAAAGGTCCTCATAAACAATATCACTGTGTAAAATGGTCATTCTTGATTGATATACATGTTAAAATTATAATTTTCAAAATAAAAACTTGGCAAACTCTTGGAGAAGATGTTGTTTACATTATTTTAGATTAAATATATTTTCTCAAATTTGCATAAACCCACATCACGATTCCTGGGAACAGCCAATATGGAAATGGAACGTGTTAATTGCATTTCGCAGAGTTCGGGTACGTTGCAAGAAATAATGTTAGGTCATTTTGCTTTAGATGATACTGAATTCCGAAGTTGTTATTCAAGTCCGAAGAATGAGGGCAGTTTGCAGGAGCTGCGCCTTCTTGAAGATAGTGTTATGCAAAATGTTCACAGGTATTTTGCTTTTGTTTTGTAAAGTTTTTTTTGTTTTTTGATGTAGTTGAAGAGTTTGAACTAATAAAAGGAGCCTTTTTGAGGTTTTCTGGAAATCTAGGGAGCAAATTCAATGTAAATATTGTTGAGCAATCTTTGAAAAATTTATTTGATGGAACATTTAAATTTATCATAATTTGATCAACAGGCTCGTAAACAACATATTTTATGCAAATTTGTTACTTTCCGTAAAGTAATATAACTTTTCATCATTGACCCTTCAAATCTTATTACAGACTGAACCTACATGAAGAAGATGCTGATGACGAGCTGGGTCACGACCTGTTCTCCAACTCGACCCAACTCAGCAACTCGGACAGCTACAACTCGGACGAACTGGACCATTTCGAAAACTTCTACTCCAACCCGAAATGGACGGAGAAAATGACGCGACATTACAGACATTCGGTTAGTTTAGCGCACTTGTGACCGGTCGGTTTATTATGCAGTGTTGAGTGTAAGGTTATGTTTCAGCCGAATTCATCGAACGAAAGCGACGGAAAACGAAAAAAACGGAAAAATCAAAAAAATTGTAAGTTTGGGGGTTGGTGGGGCTTCATGGAGCTTCATGTTGAAAGTTTTGGGTTGGTGCGGCTCTATGGAGGTTCATTTTGATAGAGGGCGATTTTGTGGAGGTATAATGAAAAAATGTGGGCAGTTTTGTTGAAAAAGTAACGCAAATTTTTTAAAGTTAAAGCAATAGCAAGGTAAATTTAGGGTTTTTAATGTTAAAGATTATATTTTAGGTACAAAGGTGCATTGTAATGGCTATTATTTGTACAACGATTGAAAAAGGATTAAAATAGTGAAATTTTGGAAAGTTTTGTGAAATTTTAAATTTGGAGCCATCAATTGATAATTTCTTTTTGAAAATATTGTTTTTTTAAAAACATTTTTAAATTCAAAACAACAAAACCAGGAAGTTTCGAAAAATCAATTTCAAACTTCGATCCTGTGGCTTTTCGCCTCAAAAATAATTTGAAATTAAATTTTAATCATCGGCGCGCGTTTCGCGCTTTGAAATGGCTCCTCGAGTTTTGCGGCGACAAAATTAATTTCTCTGATCGGTCAGTGTAATGACGCGCCTGCAATTTGTAGCTGACCGGGTGGGTCCCACGGCTCCGCGTCTCGACAGCAATGGCTACGTGGACGAACATGACTACACGATCGACCAGCCCATCAGTGACCTGGAACAGCCCCACTTCCATACCATGGCTCGGCTGGACCATCTCAGCGCCCAGATCTACGACTTTCATCGACGTCACGAGCAGTCGATGAACTCGCTGAACGAGAAACTCCACCTTCGTGACCTTCTCTACTACGCCATCTCACCGCACTTTACCGGCTGTGGACTATATATTGTGGGATCGACGCTGAACGGGTTTGGGGCCAATTCGTCGGATATGGATCTGTGTTTGATGATCACACCAAGAGATGTGGGTATTTGGATTTTAATTGTTATTTGAATGGGATTTTTGATGATTATTACCTAAACTTATGTTTTTTGTTGGTTGTTTGTGTTTTAGGCTTATATGTTGCGCTGTCTGGCTTAAGTAACATGTTTTATGTTAAAGCTGACTTTTCATTTGCTATAGTGTGCTAAATTAACCATTGCTTTAGTTGAAATTGCTATTTTCTAACTTAATGTTGTTATTAACATCTTTTTTTTTGTGTTTTTTCTTATTGCTTTGCCTGTTTAGCTGGATCAGCGTGTCGATGCCATTTTGGTGTTGACCTCGGTGATGGGACACTTAAAAGACTTGCCGTGGATCAAAGAGATGGACCTGATATTTGCCAAAGTCCCAATTTTGAGGGCCACATTCAATCCTCCGTTCGACAAGATCGTGGTCGATTTGAACGCTAATAACTCGGTCGCCATTCGCAATACTCATCTTTTGTGTTATTACTCGGCTTGTAAGTGTGGTTTGAGGTGAAATTGTGGAGTTTTGTTGTTGTTGATGTTGTTCTTGATGCTTTTTTGTTATGGATTTTTGTGTTTTGGCTATGTTAAGTTATGTTTTGTTGAAATTATTATGACTTTTTGATGATTTTCAGGAAATTATCGGACTTTTTTCTGTTTATACTTGCCCTTTTATATTGGTTTAGGTTTTAAAATCTAAAAAGTGTTTAGTCATCATTACTCTTTTTGTTAACTTATGCTATTTTTAATATGTAGCTTGACATTCCATTTTTAGTTGATTGGAGAGTTCGCCCGCTGGTGTGCGCGGTCAAGGGCTGGGCCAAGAAGCGTGGAATCAACGATGCTAATCAGTCCTCGCTGACCTCATACTCATTGGTCATGATGGTGATCCACTACCTTCAATGTGGTGTCAGTCCAGCTGTGTTGCCATCATTGCAACAGCTGTATCCAGACAGATTTGGGAACAAGATTGACGTCAGATCACTGAATGTCACCGTTCCCTTGGAGCATGTCGACTGGCAACAGGGAAGGAACATGATGTCGCTGGCAGAGTTGTTGATTGGCTTCATGCACTACTACGCTAGGTGTTTCAAGTAAGGATGTAGGGATATGATGGGTTTTTATTGATGTTGTATGGTTGTCAGGAGATACAAATAAAATTTTAGTGCTGCCTTGTCAGTGTTAACCTTGTCATTTTAGTTTTGACACAATGGCTATCAGTGTCCGCCTCGGCCGATCAGTAGACCGAGCATATGTAGCCAAGAATAAGTCCCCCTTCAACACTCTGTCCCAATGGCGTTGCATCTGCATCGAGGAGCCGTTCACCTACTCCAACACTGCACATTCAGTTTTTGATGAGAGGGTCTTTTGTTGTATCAAGGACTCATTCGAAGAAGCTTACAACGCTCTCATCGCCGAACGTGATCTCAATGTACTTATTCATACTGATCCTATCAAACTGGCCGAGTAAGTGGTGATTTATGGGTTTAGTGGGTTTATTGATGTTTTTTATATTGTTTTTGGTTGTTTTTTATTGCTTATGTGACATGGTTTTTTGATTTTTTGTCTTCTTTGATAGTATTTTATATTGTTGTAGGTGTTTATGGAACAATTTGATGTTGTTTTAGCTTGGTTTTTTTATGTTGTTCAACTTGAGTATAATATGTTTTGACTTTATCTTCATGATCATGTAGTATTAATATTACAGTTACAGAGGTGTGCCAGTGGGCTTCCGCCACTTCCGCGTGCCCGTCATCCGCTACGACCGCGACAACCACGAAGCGACTGAAAAGAAGATTGTACAGACGGTGGCGTCGTTTCACATGGAAAAGACCAAATGAAGCCGGCCTCACCACGCTCTCTCCTGCACCCCCGCCCTCAGCCTATCCATATTCATCGAGATCTAAGTCCACAGATACTAACGGATGGAATAAATAGGAAATACTTATCTAATATCTATAGTAAATAGTCAACCTAGTGTAATCAACTGCTCTCACAGCTCCCGTCTTTCGCCTCGTCCTCCTCTCTACTCTTATTTTGCGTAATCTTAATTAATTTATTAATTATATTTGGACTATGTTGTTAAAAATGTAAAAAAAACATGTGAACGCGTGATGTAATGCAGTTTTTTCACTCTCAATAAAAGGTTTTTCCTGCAATCGGATGGTTTTACCCGCTGGCTGTTTAACCGGCTCATTATGGTTACTTATTCCAATGTTTGTTTCAATTATTAGTTTTATATTAAAGTTGTGTAGGGCTATATTAAGGTCCGTGTTACTGCTACATTAAGGTTAATATTCGGATTGTATTAGTGGTATATAGAAGTTGTTTTGAATTATGTTTAAAGGCTTCTTATAGCTATATTAAGGTTGATTTAAGAGTTGTATCGAAAGGGTCATGAGGCTGCTTCTTTTTGATGAAATCTTGGATGTAAATCAAGAAATGATTAATGTTGGCTAAAGTTTCAAAAAAGGGAATGAAAAGACACGATTATGTCCTATTATAAAGTGTAAAATGGCATTTTTTACTCTATTAAACAAGCTTTTGTCGCTTTACATTCGTAGTGCTATTATCGCGGCGATAATGTCTACTACGTAAATTGTTTTTGAGAGGTTAATTTGTTTGGTTTTTGAAAAGTAGCACATCGAATTAGTCCAATAATCAAAATAATGACGGCAAAATTATTGGCTTTGACGCTTAAATACAAGAATATATTGTGCGATTTTCTAAAGGTTTTAGGTAACAATATTGATTCAAACGACATAATAATCAATAACAAACAATGCTAAAACGACTCAGAAAACAATTACCGAAAGATGTCCCTTTAATAATGGGTCAGACGGCCTTTTGACTGAATGCGATTGATATTAATCAACATTCATAACATATTCCACCGAAATGTGCAGAATGGCACGAATGTTGCTTTGAAATTACCATAGAATTTCAAGAAACATTAAGAAACGTAAAGTGAATACTTAAAACGGACAATTGGATTGGAGAACGTCACCTGTATGTAAATTATGCGGGAATGTCGCTCGTTAGGTAAAGTGTTGTTACTCGGTTTGTTTTGGTTGTCGTGACAACCGGCTGTTAACCCAGCCACCACGTATACAAACATACTTAAGAAAAGACGGTAATTGTGATGAGTTCCAGTCTACTAGAGTGGTGCAATTGCTGTTGGCCGAATCGCAAAGAAAAAACCAAAGTAAGTTCGAAAGATTTTCGGCCGTTATTCGGGCAGAATTCAGGAGCCGAGCGCGCTACCGTATACCTCAAGCAGCCGGAAATCGTCGTCACCAACGGCTATCTGAACAGCGAAGCACCAGAAAAGGTGCCGGCTATAATAGTATCTTCACCGAGAAGCAACTACGATCCAGACGAGTTCTACACGGCGCGGACTAGCCGGTCGATCGAGAAAATGAAGTTCAAGAGTATGCCAACGCTGATCGAGGAGATCCGGGTCGAGATTTTACAGGAATTGAAAGAGCTCGAGGAAAAGGAGTCAAGGTGAACGTGTGATGTCGGCTATCCACTAGCTTCTGCCAAAACCAAGTGCTGTACCATACAACCTCAAGATCTTCATTATGTTTGTTATGTTAATAATGCTCGGAGCCAAGGTAGAAATATTATTGTGTCTCCAACCAGTCTATTATTTGTTGAGCCAAATTCATATCAAAGAAAGAACGTGATAATATTAATATTATAGAGTTTATATATCAATAAAAATCAGTACCCAGTAATTGAAATCGAAATATGGTATACGAAAGACTCAAATCAATAGTTTTGTCTTTTAATCAATTTGAAACAGTAACAACGTTAAACTTGACTTATACAATAAAATTAATCAAACTATCGCCCCATTTTCCTTCGTGCTGACAAAATTTTTCGGCCGGCTCCCATGCTGGATGATGAGGCTGGAGCGGCGAATGGATTTGCTGTAGGTCTGAAAACAAATAACATATCATTTACTACTATTCAATTATAATAATAAAACAACCTTAATATAATAACGCTTGTTTGTTTATATATGACAAACTACTTACGCAGCTGAGAACGGATTTGCCGCCGGAGCTGGAGTAGAGAAAAGATTTGTTGGCGGCCTAAAATAATCATTGTGAAATCCAGTTTCTTATACTATAAACGTAAGATTAATAAACTATAAACAACTTACGTTGGAGCAGCAAACAAATTCGCTGTCGTCGAAGCTGGTGCTGCAGCGGAGTTCGATCCAAATTGGAATACTGAAAAGAACTATTAATTCCCATACTTTACACAATTTCTTAGCACCTGGTAATAATATGACACGCAATTCTGTTGGCTCTAAAAAACTAAAATAACATAAAAACAAGTTGATCAACTAAAAAGATTGAAAACTCACGTGATCCGGTACCATTAGAAGAACTAGTAGAAGCTGTTGGTGCTGAACCGAATGCAAACGGTGGTGCGGCCGAAGAAGCGTTTGGCTTTGAAGAGCCATTGAAGTTGAATCCAGTGTTGCTCAACGACGACGACCCAAAATCAAACCCAGAAGTTGATGACTTCGGAGCTGACCCAAACACTGAAGTGGCAACAGCAGTTTTAGCTGGTTCAGTGGTGGTACCCGGCAAGCTGTTGGATGGTTTTGGAACAGAATCAGTAGAAAGTCCCCCAAAGGTAATAGAAGTACTGGTGCCATTTTTGGCGCCAAACACCGGGAAGGCTGGGGTCGTGGTATCTTTAGTTCCATTCAAGCCGAGTGCGGGAGCTGTTGTCGTATCTGTTTGTGATCCGAACAAGGGCGTGGGAGCAGGTGCAGATACAGCTGGCGAGTCCTTTGAAGCCGGGAAACCTAGCGAAATACCAGTTGAGCTTGATCCGTTTTTAGCTCCAAATAAGGGTGCATTTGAATCTTTTGTAATACCAAAGTTCAGCGTTGAGGGCGCAGTTGACGCTACTGAAGCTCCAAACAACGGAGTCGATGAGACAGGTGCAGCAAAAGAGACTAAAGCGGCCGTCGTGGTTGTAGCTGGAGCTGTTGTTGAAGCAGATTCAGCTGGCTTAGCAGCAGGTACTCCAAAAGAGATTCCTGTTGAAGTTGATCCATTTTTAGCACCAAACAAACCTGTAAATATAAATTTAAAAACGGTAATAGAAGAATTATAATTACGTATACTCTAAAAATGTTAAATTCTTACCTCCCAAAGAAGCATTGTCTGCACTGAATGTCATTGGTTTAAAAGCTGGAGCAGCTGGTTTAGGTGGAGCAGCAGTTGATGAAGCCCCACCAGGCTTTGCAGTCTGACAACAAGCACATTCTGATAGATCTGGGCTGTTTCTGATCATGCAGTCAGGGCATTCCCATTGATTACCCAACTTTCCTGCCGTTATTGGAGATAGGCTGACTGGTTGAGGATCCGGTATTTTTGCGACAAGTCCAACAGTCTTTGGTTCTGGTTTCTTGCCATCTTTACCATATTGACATCCCTTGCAAACCTCATCGCCGGCATCGTTTTTGTTCAAACAATTCTTGCAGGACCATTTGTCAACCTTTGGCTCTGATTCGAACACTGAAAGTAATATTTTAAAAATTTGTATCTACATTACTCTCATACTTATTTAAAAACCTTCAAAGTATAAAACTAACCTTTAGGAGCTTTAGAAAGCACTTCGCTTAAAGTAGGAGTGGGCTCTGCCTTCTTGGTTTCCACTATTTCCAAATCTTCGTTCTCAGCAGAAGTAGAGGAGGATTCAGAATCAGAGAGATTCTTCTTTCCATCTGATTTTGAGGATGATTCTGTTGGAGACGGACTTTCAGACTTTTCCCTTCTTGGTTCCCTATCTATCACTGGTTCTTCGAAAGTAAACAAGACATCTTCTTCCTCTTCTAAAATCAAAATAAAATAATTCTTTCAAATTTGTTAATTAAAAAGATCCTAAAATATTCAAAAACAACTTACTTTCTTCATCCAAATCAGTGAATCCAAACTTATTTGTAACAGGTCCATCTAAGACTTTGGTCGCTGGTACTTCTACGGGTTTAGCGGTTTTATTAGGAACCGAAATGTCGCTCTCCTGAGATATGTTGTTAGACTCGCTCGAAGTTGTGTCCTTTTTCCACATTGATGATAGCTTTGACCCGTTAGCACTAGTATCATTGAGTATCGATGCGTTCCACGAACTTCTGTTAGCCTTCAAAGTTCGATGCATACTAGCAGAAATCTGATTTATTCTCGAAGGGGTAAATGTCGACCTTCGTGGAGGCAAGCTTGTTGGATTTCTATCGGCTGAATCCGTCCACTTATTGACTTCGAATAGATGAAGATTGTTTTTTGACGAATTCTGAAATTAACACTCATTTTTTAAAATTGTTAGTTTAGCCAAAACTACTAAAACATGAAAAAATAAACCTTCCATAAAATTTAAAAATAATATGCAAAAAGATTTGAGCTTTTCAAATAATATTTGTTTTTTAAACCCTAAAACAACGACAAAAATAGAGAAAACTTACTGGACTTGAGCTGAATTTAGTGAGTTCAGCTAAAATCGCCTTTGTCCTAGATGGGGCTTTGATCTTATGCCTCAAGTCCAACACCGGTGGTTTTGAAGTGAAAGTGTCATTGAGTGTGGTGCTCAATATAGATTCGTTCAAAGTTGTGTTTTTTGTGGGTAGTCGATAAGTGAAGGAGGATACTGATGCTGGCAACTGAAAACATGAATTATAAATCTATATTTCACAAAAACAATACCTAAATACGGTCACGCTCCAAGCAGGAAATACCTAAAATATCGAAGAAACAAATGTAAAACTACTTACAGACTCATTCAGCTTGGGATCAGCTCTCGCCTTCTTTGAGATAGCTGGTTCAATAACATGCTCCTCTTCATTATCAGGCTGTGCTCGCCGTTTCCGCTAAAATTTATTTATAAATAACAAGAAGTTCACGTAAATTCAAAACAAGAATCCATAGAAAACAACTTACACTGCCAGTCACAAAACTGAACAAATTCGAAGTCCAACTCGAGGACATCTTAAAATTCTTAAATAATCCAGAATAGAAATATCCAAATTCAACTTTAACAAAACGTTATTATAGCTCCAGTAACCTGTTCGTCACCGGCAAAACGAGAAGTAAAAGCGCACTTTTTTCTTTTTTTGTGAAATTTCGAGCTTGCATTGACGAATCAGGGTTTTCGTCGCGGGACTCCGGCATCTACGCGCCGTAAAATTCAAAAGTTGCGAAGTGTCACAATTGACTTTGCCAATTAATTCTGCTTGAATTAATTTACTTTTTTTGCAAAAACTCGCAGTGAAATTAATGAGAAGCAGGTTTATGTTGTTTATGGTTGAGTAATTTGATCGAAGGTTTTAAACACTTTCAATTCGATACCTTCTTCACTGTGCGTCTTGTGGATTGATACCTTCCTTATGCGGATTTTAATGGCTGAAGATCGGGTTACAGACATTCGGAGAGGAATAAGCATACTTCAAGTGTCTCTATTTATGGTCACATTCGAAAGGTTATGCTGAAAAGCAATATCGTTTGAAGACCTTTTGGCCTAAGGGCAAGTAACGTCTTTGTACTCCAAACATTTTATTCGTTTATAAATATTTCTCTGACTTTTGCATGGGTCACTCCGAATGGACCAGCGGAAGAGGGGGAAAGGGGAATCGAAATGAGTGAGTCGGCAGGACCTCGACCAGCTGGGGCAACATTCCCTCCCGATGGCGCCAGTTGTGAAATCTTTTCCGCCGATTTGGCCTCGTAACCGAAGGCAGCGCGCGAGTTTATCTCCCGATTCAATCGCGGCCGTTTTCATTGTTTGTTTGCAGGGTTGACGAGTTGAAAGTGGCAAAAACCGAAATGAATATTCAGAAGTGATTCATACCATGAGACAAATTTTATTTATTGCCATAGTTAGTTGTGTTGGTTGGGGGACACCTGGTAAGTGATACTGATTCTTGTTCTGTTTGTGTTGATAAAGCCATTGTGAAGGTGATAAGGATGTTTTTAAACGAAAAAACATGTTTTTACTTCATTTTGAAAATTAAAAATCAAGATTTAAATATATATACTTTGATGAACAAAATGTAATGTTTCACAATGTAAATTTCCAAATTTCAAAGTAAACTTAAACTAACATAACACGGACATTAATGAAATATTGCAGAACCAATTGTTGAGTTTAAGTTTGAGGAACAGCCATTAGGTCAGGTGATAAACTCGAATCAAAGTTTATCTCTGAAATGTACATATACTGTAAATAGTCCGGTGAAAGCAGTAGTGGAATGGTATAAAGATGGGGTGCTATTATCGAGTGACTTTAAAGAGTAAGTTAAAAAGGCTTAATCAATAAAAAGTTAATCGAACTATGCTTATTTTTAATTAAAAAGGCCAAAAATTGTTTTTATATATTATTCATAGTACTTTCAACTTTTCATTTACTTTGTTACCAAATCATTTAAGGTACAGTAAATTTAATTTATTTGCATACTACAGTAGTCTCGAGTCTATAAATTACTACTTTTCACATTGACTCACGCTAAAACTTTCAGCAACAAGATATTATTCATAGAAAGGCCGAGTCCATCGGACGAGGGTTTCTATCAGTGCCAAGTCAAGTTATATGACAAAGACAAGGTCAAATGGGTATATTTGTCACGCAAAGCCAAGATTCAGTTAAGCAGGATACGACACTTTGTTCACCAACCAAAGAGCCAGAAGGTGTTTCTGAATCAGTCTGTCACTTTCAGATGTGTTGTTGTAAGTTTTTCCCTACTATCTTTGTAGATAGGACAATGTATGTGTTTCTACATGATATATAAGGCATATCATATATGGCATGCTTACTGAAAAGGTATAATTTTTGTCAGAGGTAATGTATTTTTGTTAAGGATGCAACTGGAACTGAAGATCTGTCAGTAGAGTGGCTACACAACAATCATCGTGTTATTTCTGGACACAGTAAGTTTTGTATTCTATTTGTTATATTTTATGTTATTTTTGTAAAATACGATGTAAGGGCTTTTTCAGGTCAATTTTTTTAACTATACATTATACTAAAAACAATGTAATTCTAGGTGGAGTAGTAATCCTACCATCAACAAACACTCTCGAGCTCTCTAATGTAAAGAAGAACTCATCAGGGACATATAAATGCATAGCACGTCTATACGAGCATTCTCTGACGAGTCAGACAGCTATTCTGGATGTTATTGAAGGTATCTCATATACGTTGATAGTCATTTTATATTTTTAGGTATTGTACCACAACAACCAACCTTTTCCCTGAAGCCATCTGACAAAGATGTTTACGTTGGGCAAGAATTCTTGTTAGAATGTATGGCCAATGGCTCTCCGCAACCAAAAATAACATGGTATAGGGGGTCAGAGGAGCTGAAGGTGGATAACAACAGATTACGATTTGTGGGAGCTGACAGATCAAATGTTCTGGTTACCAATGTCAAGCACACAGATGCTGGAAACTATTTGTGTGTCGTCGAAAATGGCAATGGCAAAATTGAAAATGCAGCAACTATTCAAGTGATAGCGGCTCCGAAGATCGTCAAGAGGCCTAAAAGTGGGACAAAAACTGAGACTGAAGACATTGATGTAGGTTTTTAGACCTTAATTGGGGTTTCGAAGATTTTGACTGTACTTTTATGATGCTAAGCGTACTGTTAAAGGATGCTATGGCACTTAAACTTTATTTTTTATAAAACATTTAATTTTTACTATTATGTAAAATGTTATCTTCAGTTCGAATGCACAGCCACAGGAGTTCCTCCACCAAGGATAACATGGTTTAAAGGAGGTGAGATTATCGTACCTTCAGAATACTTTATAATTGAACCTGGTCGATTGAGAATCTCAGGGTTGATAAGAGCTGACGAAAGTGTATATCAGTGTTTCGCTGAAAACGAGTATGGAAGCGACCAGTCTGCTGCCAAACTTGTTGTTACTAAAGCTGGTAAGTGACATTGTTATAGCATTATCACTTTTTTAGAGTTTCTGTCGCAATTAATCGATCAAAGAGTAAATTATACCGAAAAGGAGAACTGTAAGATCGTGTGATTAGAGTGACTTTAACACTTTTGCGGTTGAAATAATTTTTGTAATTTGAAACTAGTACATGTTGTTTGAAAGTAAGATTGAGTACATTTTTGAGACATTCTGTAATATTTGTTACTTAAAAGGCTTTTTCTCGATCTTTAATGTTTGATAGACGTTATTTGTTACCTAAAATTTACTTTTTTGATGAATAAGTTTGTCTAAGACTAATAGAATGATGTTATTGAACGCAGAAGTGTCAGTTAAAAGTCACAGGATGCTGTTTTTATGAAGTTTACCCACAGTTTTAACATAATTTACCTAATATAATCTCTTCATTGATATCTATGTTGTTCTAGCCCTAACTCAAGCTTTAATATCTGGAGAAGATGCTCGGCCTTTGTCGCCAACTAATATTCAAGTACAAGGTGTTGGTGGAAGGTCAGTTAGGTTAAGATGGTCTTCGCCGATTGGTATTTCATTGCCAGATGAAGTTGAATATGTGGTTTATTACAGAAAAGACACTGACGTTAAGTAAGTTTTTTGGGTAACAAAAAAGGATGACACTATACTTTATATGTAAAACAAAAAATACTTTTTTTAAAGTTTTTCATACGGAAAGTTATACATTGTACTTTAACTTTAAGGTTTTATATTTAACTCATATTTTTAGTGACCAAACCTACAACACAACGACGTCATCAGCGACATTGTTGTCGTTGGAGCCTGATACCGAGTACAAGATTGCTGTATCAGCTGTTGAGAATCACGTTTTGGGCAAAAAGTCAGAGGAAGTTACAGTAAGGACAAAGAAAGAACGTAAGTTATCATGTCTGACATACTGATAAAGTTATCATTCTGATTTTCGATTTGAGAGGTTACTTTTTACAACTTTTAAAAACTTAATTGAATTCAAAAAGCTAATTAATAAAGCTTTGATAGAGTTAGTTATTGATAACAGTTTTGAAAAACATTTTTGATCATTTTTAAAATTAAAGCACTAAATTATCAAAATTTAAAGGAAAAAATGAAATTTGCATAAAAGTTATTTCAGAAATTGTGGTTGGAAGTGCGAGAAACTTGAAAGCTAAAGTGTTGAGCTCAGACTCAGCTCAAATAACGTGGGATTCCCCAACAGACGCTCCTCTTAACATCAAGTACAAGTTATTCTACAAGAGAGCTGATTCTAATGGAGAATTGGAAACTCAAACTGTCGTCGTAAAACCAACTTACACTCTTCACGGCCTCGACAAGAACTCCGAATACGTAGTCAGAGTAGCGAGTGTAGGCCCTGACGATCAAGGAAAGACTTCTGATTCCCTCAAGTTCAAGACCTACTCTGATATCCCAGATGCACCACCATTGAATGTGAAGGCTGAAGCTTACTCTCCTAATGCCATTATATTGAGGTGGAGTCCGCCGGTTGAAAATAAAAGGAATGGCGACATTACTGGCTACAAGATACGATACAAGATGAAAGGATCGAAGGCGGTCAATGTGAATGTAAATGGCAATATCAATGAGTTCAAAATTGAGGGATTAGAGCCGGGAAACAGCTATCAGATCCGAGTGGCCGCTCAGACTTTGGTAAGCTTTATATTTTTTGAAGTTAAAATTTTTTGAAATTGTAATATATTAGGTTTAAAAACGTCAAGTATATCATGTTTTAGAAAAATGTAATTAATGTTAATTATTTTTTAATTTTCGACTTAAATTAATTACGGTATGTTACAGAATGGCACAGGCGTATATTCTGATTGGGTATCGGCAGTCACGCTAGAAGACGATGAAATCGAGACGATTCCAGGAGGACCAGCTGAGCTTATGTGTTATGCCACTTCGAATTCAATTCATCTCACTTGGAGTCCACCTCAAGGCAGTGGTGTTGTTGTTAAAGGATATGTTGTAAGTTATTTAACGTTATTTATTTTAAAATATTTTTAGATATTGTTTTTTGGTTAGAAAATAGTAAAATTTGGATAATATGGTTAATTTCTTAAGAAAATATTTTGTTTTTAGTTGATATATGACATTTGAGTTTGTTAAATTTGAATAATTTAGATTGGTTGGGGTCTTTACATACCAGATGTTGAGAAAATAACAGTCGATGGATCAGTTCATCAATATACGATCAACAACTTGACAGCCGGCAGAGATTATGTGATATCAGTACGAGCGACGAACAATGCTGGTACTGGATTTCCGATCTACGAAACTGCAAGGTAATTACTGCTGTTTAGTTCTTAGTAAACAGTTTCTAAGTTCTTATCTAAAAATTTGAATATTTAAAATTTAATAAAAGCTTGATAATCTTTTTGGAAAAAACTTTTGTTGCAGTACTCTCGAAAGATCAGCTTCTCCGCCACGAGACCCAGGAGAACGTCAGAAGTCGGCCATCGAACTAGCAACCCCAGTAGGTGTCCAGGCCGAAGCAGTATCGGATGGTACTATCAGAGTATCATGGACAGACACTACAAATGCGTTCAATCAAGTCTACGTGGTCAGATACTCGAGTAACGAAGATCCTACCCAATTCTACTACAAAAACTCATCTGATACTGAGACTTTGGTCGATAATCTACAGCCAAATACTCAGTACGAGTTTGCAGTAAGTAGGAAGGGGGCTTCTCAATGGAGTATGAGTACGCTGTGCAAGACAGGATCTTCTGCTCCATCGTCGGCACCAAGGGATCTTACTGTAGTACCGAATTCACCTACAGCCAGACATGACCCGAATACTGTAACTTTGAATTGGCAGCCGCCAAAGTATGCTAATGGTGAAATTGAAGGTAAGTTTTTTGAGAATATTTTCAAATTTTCTATGGTACGAGCTATTTCTGGTAAATGTAGCCTTACAATAAGGAATGTCTATGACATGGCAATATCACTTTCTAGAGTACATTGTTTTGTATTCTGACCGTCTGGACGTTCCTGACCGTGAATGGATTGTCGATACGGTGAAAGGAGAAAGATTGTCGATGAAGGTTGTTGGTCTAACTCCGAATTCAGTCTACTATTTTAAAATTCAAGCCAGGAATGTAAAAGGTTATGGTCCTTTATCTCCGGTAGTTACATACACTCCAGGACGAGTAGGTTACAACACGCCATTGGGCAACAACAATGTTGTACGTGGTGGAAGTGGTCTGGGAAGTGTTTTTGGCGACTTTGAGTAAGATTTTTATCAATTTTTTTTTATTTCAATTTGTGTTATGGTCGTATCGTGATGTATATTTTGTTGTTTTTTGAGTAATTCGTACTTTAAAAGTATTAAAGTAAAAAAAGCGATATTTTACAGATCTTAAAACAGTAAAAAAGTATAGTATATTACTTAAATTACAATAAAATTTGCTTTTTAGAAAGTACATGCCATATATTATCCTCGCCAGTGTGTGTGTTCTCTTCACGATCATGCTTATCTTGTGTATCTTTTTCTGTGCCTCGAAATGCAAAGGAGAGAAGAAGGACGAGGGTCGTGTTGGCTACGTCATGAACTCAAAAACTCCAACTCACAGGAAGTCATCAAGAGGAACACCGCAGAAGGATTGCTGGATAACACATCCATCTAATAGGGTAGAACTGTTCGAGGTACCGAATGCTTCAGTAAATGAGTTGAAGAGACTGACTAACCATTCAGAGTCACCAATCCCACATTATCAGCATCTACAAGGTTGGTTTAGCTTTAGATTGGTGGGAGTTCAGGGGTATTTGAGTAGAATACGGAACGGTTGTTGATATTTTGAATCATTTTTAATGAAAAGTGTAGTAATAGTTATTTGTTTTCAAACAACGTGCAATACTATAAAGTAAAAAGGTAACGTAAGCTTAAAAATAGTAAAAAACATGTTAGAACTGAAAATACAAAATTTGGTTTTATATCTATTTTATTGTCTTTTTCCCCTGTCCACCCCTAATTTCTTACCCTAGCGCGCTCTCGTGAGGGCTCTAATTGTTCCTTTGTTCCTCGACCAACTGATCGTGTACCCACAGTGTCTTTTGCACTGGATTCGCGACAGAATTATCGCAAATCCCTGCCTCCAACCTTGAACGTGAACTCGCGAGCATCAGCTCAATCTCAACGAGGTATTCTTCGAAATACGACTATAACTCCCGAAAACATACGATCCAAGTCGTCGTTGAGTAACGACTCGGCCATCATGACTCAGTCGTCTCATGAAGCGTCATCGGCTTGTAGCTGGGACATCAACACCTGTAACTACGTAAAGGATGCTGCGTATGTTAAGGATGCGCGACGAGTATCGGCACAGTACGCGGTGCTGAAGAACACCGACCGAATCATATCGACAAGAAACACGCCGACAGAATCTCAAGGCGATGGGGATAGTAAGTGGGAAGAGTGACCTTCTGTTCTACTGTGTTCAACGTCAAAATGAGTGAAGAAAATAGTGTCATCGTTACGTTAATAGTTGTCTATATTTCTTACTGTGGATACTGTAACTTTTATATACGTTGAACGTCTAATTGAAGCTTAGATTGGCCAATGTTAACAAATACTAATCAAAGTAATAAGTTTGGGTGGACTGAAGACTTATCAAATGTACTTAACATAACATGAGATAATACCTAAAAAAGTTTGATTTGTTAAGTAGCGCTAATTTCTTGACGTATTTTACAAAATAATTACGTTTTAGGTAATGGCACGGTACCAAGAAATTATCACCAGTCGTCTGTCAGTTTGGAAAGTCGACAAAGAACACCTCAGATATTGTACACGGGCTCTAATCGACAGGTAAATTAAGGTTTTTTAATTGGAATTGATGATGTGATATATTACATACATCAACATATGCCTTACTTCATATTATTTATACTTTACTGTATTATTAAGTGCCGACATAAAGAACCCGCCATACTTTGTAATTCTTATAAAAAATGGCGGGTTCTTTATGTCTGCACCTAATATTACCCTTGCTAGGCTGATATATTATAATTATTTTTGTTTGAATAACTTTATTTTATTAGTATCTATACGACCATTTTTAGCAAATAACTCGTATCGAGTTGGGATCAGACAAAGGATCATCATTTGGAGGTTCAAACACCGGCCTTCAAGGCGGAGAAACCCCTCCGACCGCTTCGGATGGCATGTACCAAACCGTACGGTCGAATCCTCTCCGTTCCTTCGTTAACAGTGCCAATCCGCCCCCGCCGGCTTTAAATTTGTACAGTTCCACTCCACCGGAGCCTCGAATGGCCAGTGTTCGACCGGTCGTAGTGGCTTCTTCGACCAGCATCAACCGGCCGAGTAAGTGGATTGGTTATATAATGTTGTAATATTAGGTTGTTCGAATAATTCTGTTTCTCAACTCTAAAAATTTTCTTTGAGCACAGAATTATTTGAAAAACCTAATAGATTACAATAATGTTGTGGTAGAGTTTTGTAAATTTTGTATTATAGTAGGTTCTAAAGATCTTATAGTAGATTCAAAAACATGTTATCGTAGCTTCTGACGATTTTATAGTAGCTTCTAAAAACAGCGCAGTAGCCTCTAACGATGTTATAGTAGAGTTCCACTTTCTTTGCAAAGTTTTGCTCTCTAAACTTTATTTTGTTTACATTTTTCGTGGGAACGCTGACGATGTTTGAGCTCCGAACTACTGTGTTTTTGTAAAAGATTATCGTTTCAGCAGTTTTTCATAATTATATTGATGACGTGGGACTTTACTTTGAAAGGATAATCATCTAAATCAACATGTTTTCATAAATTAATTAATGGGTTGTTGTAAATGGCACAATTTCGGTGTAATTACAATGTTAATATGAGCAGATTTTTACTGAAATAGAAAAAATAAAAAATTTTTAAAAGTTGTGATTTACATTGTTTTTGAGCTTATATTAGATAGTTCAAATAATTCTGTGCTCTTTTTTAAAGAAAATTATTGGGAATAGGGGCACAGAATTATCTGAACAACCTAATAATTCTTCAATTTGAAATATTAATTCACTTTTATTAATGACAAAAAGACTATTTTCATATTGTTTTAGTGTCCAAGTTCAGCAATTCGGTTCTACCAGTCGGACGAGCCCAAGCTCAGCCACGGGTCAACCTCTCCAATTACTCGCCAAACTACTCGCTTCACGGGTCTCGAGAAGATTGTACTAGTGCTCAAGATGAGGACCTGGTCCAGGTCAAGGCTCGCAGTAATCAGGTCTCGCCGGTAAGTTGTTTTTTATTTATGTGATGTTATCATTGATAACAAAGGGTAATATAAAAACATCAATTGAAGACGTGGATCAATCGTTCGGTCTTTGGGGTCGTGTCGATACTGGGTTTGCATAAACATAAATAGGTCTTTTGACATTTAGAGCCGAGTCGAATCTTGGAATTGAATGCCAATGTTATTTATTATTACCTAAAACATTGATGTAGGTAAAGATAAAACTGTTAAGAGTATATCATTATACATTTCAAAGAACTATTGTATACTATACTTGTTTGGGCCTAAAAGTACGATAAGAAAAGGTTATGTTGAAATTGATAGATAACAGATATGAACATAGCAAGAGAGATCATGTATAATATAGAGAGACAGTTGTAGTAATAAACATAATGCAGGAGGAAGAGAAAAGACATTTGTTGCCACAGAGAGAGAGGAAGCATACGTTAATATAAAGAAAGGCAGAAAGTCTGTTATAGACAGAAACAGACCTTATCACAGAGAGAACCCTCTAGAACAAGATAAAAATTCTATTTTTAGCCGCAATCAGTGATCCACGAAGACGTGAACGCATCTCAAATCGAAAACATCATAACGCAATTACAAAGTATGCAACACGACTTTGACAACTAAACAGCTTTTACCATCTTCTCAAGTTATACTGTAAATAGTACGATCTCAAGTCACTTGCCGTTTAAGTATTAATAAATATTATATGTTTTACTATGTTCATATTGTTTTAAAATTCTTTGAATATTGTTTACTTTTTGGGTTTTATGAGTTACTGTAAAACTTTGGTAGTAACATTACTAGTAAGGATCTACTAGTAAGAATTAATATTTAATAAAATAAACATTTTTTTTGAACTCAGAATGAGAAAAAACATAAAAATTTATGGTTTTCGTATTTTAAAACATCCAAAATTTTAAATAGTAACATAACTAGTAAGAAATTTTAAATTGTAAAATCAAAATTATAGTAATATTGCTTTTGTGTGACCTATTCTACTGGGGGGCCTATTCGTCAGGGAACCTATTCGCAAGGGGACCTATTCTCCAGGGGACCTATTCGCCCGCAACGACCTTGTCGACCCTGAGGATTTCTCCCCTCGACTATCGCGGCACATTTGATAAAAAAGAAAAGTCCCCTTTTCGGATAAAAGATAAAAAAACCTGAGAAAAATAGGAGTGTATTCAGAGATCGCGCAAAAGTTAGAGGAAAAAGGAAAGAATAAAAGGGAATCGAAATGAAGGGAGAGCGGCAGAGACGCAAAAAGTCAGAGAAAAAACGAAGAAGTAAAAGCGCTCGAAAAACAAGAGGAGTTGCCCCGCGCGAGTAGCGCAGTGGCAGATAACTGGCGTCGCTATGATATTATATGAAATTTCGAATCCGGAGAGTCGGGCTAAGTTTTTTTGCAATTTTTAATTTAATGTTGTAAGGATTTGATAATAAAGTATTTTGGAATAAATAGGATTTATTAGTATTCATGATTTAAAAACAATATTTTTAAAAGAACTCTTGGAATAAGCTGATACCATTTCCATTTTTTGTGAACTGGCCAGTTTTATCAACAAATTTACTTTGCCTTTCACCTACATTCCTCACTTGAGCCGTTTTCAATATGTGTTTAAGCCTTAACGAAATTTTTTGTTTTATAATTTGATTTGAAAGCTGGTATGTTGTTCAAAAAGTAATTAGCCACGAAAATTCATATAAAAATTTTTTTTTTGCTAGACTTGCTGACCGTGCTTAAACTGTTTTAAGTTTTAATGCTTTCTTTTACACAATTGTGCACAAGGAGTTTAAAATTTTTATTGTTTTGATTTTAAAATGGGCGTTATTTTGAAATTTTGCAAGCTTGGTAGATTTATCAGACTATGAATAACAACACATTATTCAGCTTCATATACATATTTGAATTCGTATTTCTACAACGCCTTGTGAAAGGACAAAAACTATCTTTTAGACTGTCAATGTTACCTAGCTTTAGCTGTTACTAAATTATCAATGTTGATCATCTTATTAATATTTTACGCTTTGCTTGGATCAAACATTACTTTAAATGGCAAATTAGGCTATTCTAGGCCATCTCACTACAAATATAACCTAATGAATGCCATATCTATGAAATTGACATAGATACTTAATGTTTACACTAACGATGACATATTCAGTAGTACAGATGTCATAGGAGGATGTTTTCGAACGCTTTCGTCACAACAAACTTGTACACAACTATAATACTATATTTAGAGCACCAGTCGCTTTCACAATCCCATTCTTGTTGTTTGGCCGTTCGTCCGTGGCCCCTTGTGCTTTGCTTGGGGAGGGGAGAGTGCGTCCTTCCCGCCCGCCTCGTGTCATGCCCCCAATCTGTGTGGAGGGGCGGTGGCGAAGTTTCTGTCGATATCTCACCCCTTGGCCTAAACGTCGCCCATTGTTCCGTGGTATAATCGTGTATATCTTTGGTAGTTTTATGGCTTGTACTTGTACATATGATTAATACCTTTTATGGTAACAGATGTTACTAAGAATACAGTTATATAGTAGCTTGTTATACATTTTGTGAATAATATTCTATCTTTTGACTCCATTTGCCTTTCGAAATCAGTAGATATCGCTTTTTATGACAACCTCAATGTTAGCCTCACCCACTGCAGTAAGGCTATTGTCCTCTTGAACAAGATCCCATTCAAGAGGTCAAATATTATGCTAATGGCCTACCACAATATGTCAGACATGTCCCGTGCATATTATACAAAGCCCTTTCGAAAACATTATTTTGGTGGTTTCGGAACGATTATCAGTTATTTCTTATCAGCCCCGACCCTTAACTGCCATTTTCAATTAGAATTCCCATTTTGGGGATCTTGTGATCGCTTCGAAAAGTTTTGTTTTAAAGTCCAAATCATGATTTTGGTCTTCAGTTTCGTGTTTTGGTGTTATTTTAGCGTCAATTTAGCTTCGAAAACAAGGTTGTGATAATATCGAATTGATTGGAGATGTTTAAATTCTGTATTGAATCAGTTTTTTTGAATTTTATACCTAAAGTTTTAATTTTCTCATTGAAAATCATTTTTTAGGTCTAGCTTTTCACAGATTAACCGTTTTTATTACCCAATCCATTAGAAATTCTCTTATTTTTAGAAGAAAAATGAAGATTTGGGTAATATAAACAAGTTTGAGCAATAAAAACGGATCAATTCGTTGAATTAATACCTAAATTAACATCCCAATTTACTAAAATATATTTGAAATTATTTTGAATACCTAAATATCAATAAAAACGTTAATTCCAATCCTAAGAATTATTGTTTTTGCCGCTAAAGCAAGACCTTTCTGTTTCTGCGCGTTTTTTTATCCGAACAGCAGTTTTGTTGAAAAATATTATTTTTACACACGCGATATTACACTAGCTTCCTACTCCTCTACACTTGATTTCTATTTCGAGAAACGCGGTTAAAAACATTGTTTTATGTACCTTCTTCACCATGTTATAATATTACTCTAGCGACATTATTAATTTTGTGCATTTCAGTTCAAAACTCGTCCTATCGATTACCAAAGTTTGGTCCATTGCACTGGGGGAATAGGTGCGTATGGACATTTCATCTGAACAGCCCCAACAAGTACTGTCACAATTCCGTCAGAAGACTCTTCTGAAGGCTCAATAACCCAGTTGGTGAGTTTTCTCGCTTGAATTTGTGTTATTTGTGAAGTATAGGGAATTCCGGATGTTGTAGTAGGTATTCGGAGGTTCGAAGCTTTGAATGATTGTATTGGATATTATAAGGTGCTAAGTAGCATCAAAAGTTAGTAAAGGGTCTTGTAGGGAAATGTTGAGTTATTTAAGGGCTTTATATTGTTCTTAGGAGTGAAGGCGTTTAAAGGTAACAATCACATTGGTGCTTTTTAAGTTCATGACGATGTAGACTGCATATACTGTAAGATATGACGTGATCATTGAAAAGAGGGTTCTTTTGGTCATACACAAGGTCATTATTAACAGCTCTGAAAAGGTAAACATTGAGGTTGGAGTTTGTTCCGAGTTGAGCTTTTTTGTTACCTAAAATTGTATAAACAGAGGAATTCTAAAGTAATATCAATTTGTTGGATTTCCAAACAATGTAATATATAGATTGACTCTGTATTTGTTCTAAGGACCTAATGGTACAGTAGGTATGAAAGTTTTGTTTCTGTTTATGTAAAACAAGAAGGAGATCTTACACTGTTTTTATAATTAAAAAGTACTCTTATACTTTTCGCAAGAATAGGTATAGTTATGATTTGTGTATTGTGGCCATTAACCTGTTCCCAAAGCAGTTGTGAAATAAGTGGCTTCAGATTAAGCTCTTGCTCTTTAGAGACACTACTAATGGTGGTTTACGTGTTATATACGTTTATGTGTAATAGTTAAAGAGCGAGGATTTGTTCGATGTTGTAATAGGTTAGAGGCTGTTTTGGCTTGAGGAATTGATTAGAATGGACTTTAGAAGCAGGTATAGGGAAGGACATATTGTTTTTAAGCCTAAAATACATCCTTATCAATACTTATTCGCCATGTTTTTCAGCTCCTTGCACTCCTTGTAACTGTCGTGGAGTCAGTTCCAAGGTCGCGCAGCCCGCAGGTCAATCTCGACAAGAACGCCGAACCACCTTGGGACCCGGATCCAAAAGTTGGTTGGCTGACTTGCTGAACTTTACCTGAATCGTCTCACAGCTCTCAAAATTACCGCCTATCTCTCACCCAAATCGCCCGTTCCCGCGCCTTTGACCACCGGCTTCACCGTCAGCTCGCTTCAGAAGCCTTGTGAGTGGGGCACTCAGTGCCGTTTGGGCACTTTCATCTGTCGCCTGGGAAGGCCTCCTTAACGGGTCAACTTGTTCGGTGAGTTTTTTATTATATTGTAGTTGTTTTTGCATACTTCAATGAATTTTTAATTTTTCTTTACATTTTAAAGTTATGGTTTTTACTGTAGTAATGACCTTTTTGGACAAATTACAGTAATATAAAAGGTTATTGTGGCTTACTTTTGGACTGACATGTAATCTACCTTCATACCTAACTTAATATCAACCCTTTTCAGTCATGCCTGTAGTACGAAACGCCAAAACCTTTGGCCAAACATCGGTGGAGCTGGCCCAGGAAGTGGCCCAGCTGAAGAACACCCAAGGCTCCACCGACGCCTTCTTCGTGGCCGACGTCGCGTTGGTGGACGAGTTGATGAACCGATGGATGGAGGTGTTGCCTCGCGTCCGTCCCTTCTACTCGGTCCAATGCAACGCCGACCAGGTCATGTTGGCGGCGCTGGCCCGCTATCCCACCATCGGATTCCATTGTACTACACGCGAGAACACGACCGAAGTCATGGCCGTCACCGAGAACCGCGACCGCATCTTCTACTCCAACCCCTGTTGGACGCGCGGCTCGCTGCGACACGCCGCTGACAGCGAACTCAACTTTCTCGGCTTCGACAGCGCCAGAGACTTGCGTCGGATCTACGAGCAAGCCCCACAGGCCAAGTAAGTTTTGACATATTGTTGTAGATGGCTTTTAAGATAGATTAGGTTTTTTACTATAGATTATATAAATATAACTTTAGTATTTAGTTAAAAATAGAGAGCTGTTTTCTAAAACTATCGATTTCAGCCTGCTACTGAACATCTGCGTAGCGCCGAACGAAGAAGATCTCTCCAGCACTTTTGGCTGCTGCCTCGAGGAATCTCCCGAACTTCTTCAAACCGCCTTCGACCTTGGCCTCAACGTAATCGGCATCGGCTTCACGATTGGCAACGGCAAGACCTCGCCCCGCATGTTTGATTCCTCCATCGAGATCGCCTCTCAACTCTTTGACATTGGCGAGAAGATTGGTCACGATATGAGGATTCTGAACGTTGGAGGAGGCTTCGAATCCGCTTCATGCCACTTCGAAGCCGTCGCCAACTACATCAACAACGCCCTGGTCGAGCACTTTTCCCACCGACTGAACCTGGAGGTCATGGCGACTCCAGGTCGCTTCTTCGCGGCCTCGGTCTTCTCCTTGGTGACCAACATCACCGAACGAGATGAAGTCGACGCCAGCGACATCACCAACGACGACTTCGACGCCGGCAACAAGGCCTTCGTCTACCGCACCAACGAAGGCTACTACGGTCCCTTCGGATGTATCAACCGCAACTCCACCCCGGAATGTCATCCATTGTTCGAGACTCTGGATAAGGACATGTACTGCACCTCGGTTATGGGACCTACCACCGACGAGTTCGATCGTATCATGCCTACCTGTCAACTGAGACAGCTGGCCATCGGCGATTGGCTTCTCTGGTCTAATATGGGTGCCTACAGCCTTGGAAACAACGCATCGCTGGATTCGGAATTGTGCGAACAACTCCCCATTTACTATGTTAAGGACAAGACCTATTGGTATGTTTTGATTGATATTTAAAAGATATTTCGTTACGTTTGAAGAATTTAGCAGCTTAGACTAAAAATTAGTTTAAAAAACGTTTCTTCAGGCTTAGTAATTTGAAAAAGTCTTCACTTTAGGTATCAATTTGTAATCGTTTTTAATCATTATCTTATTTTAGGTACGACAACGACTCCGGCATCGACAACTCGGCCGGCAACTCGGCCGGCAACTCGGACAACGAATCTGTCATCAGCGACGACGACGGCGAGGACCTCTCCGAGCGCGTCTGGTCCTCCTGGATGGCGGATTTCGTCGCGGGCCGTGAACGGGCCTCCAACTCATTCTAATCACAACATAACCAAGCTCTGTCTCTCTATGTGCGTATCAGTCTTTCCACGACACTAAACGCTCCGTTCTTTTCTCCAATTCCAATTTCATTATCGACGATGATATTGTAGTAACTCCAAGTATAGATAAACATAACCAATAAAGTTATTTATGCAAATGTCGGCTTCTGTTGATCTAAGTTTTTTGACTTTTCAGGGAAGCTACGCTTGCAACTTTAAAAATGTAGGTTCATTTAAAGGTATTCTACTAGTATATCAAAGAAAAATTCCTAAAAGTCAAAAAATGGCAAAGTTACAAGTTTGAAACACAATGCCAAATAGGCGGGAAATTCAAAACTCAAATTTTTAATCTTATTTTTCTTCGAGATTTCATGGAAAGCGCGATTTAAAGTTTGCTGAAGGTGTTATATTTACATGATCTGTCTATATAAAGTTTGAAGTCAATCAGAATGAGGCAGTTCGGGTACTTTCCTTGTTGGAATTGCCCGTTTGTTCCTCATGTCTCATTTTCTCTATTTCCGCAAAAAAAACTTGGGGTGAAGGAGCAAAAGCGGTCGGGAAAGAAGAGACAGGCTCTGCGTGGGTAGCGCAGTGGTAGATAACTGGCTCGCTGTTGTATTAAATGAGGTTTCGAATCCGGACACTCGGACTAAGTTTTTTTTGCATTTTTTAAATTAATGTTGTAAGGATTTGATAATAAAATCGTTTGGGATATGTTGGGATATGACTTATTTGACCGAGTCTAGTTACTATTCTATTTTGAAATGTCCTTAAATTTTAAAACTTAAAAAAAATAAAAAAAATATTTGAAACTTTCGTTTTTATAACTGCCGTGTCGCCACGAACAGATCTATCGCTTCAAATCATTTAAAATTTAAATCTTCACTCTCTATAAGAAACATTGAAATTTTATTTTACATTTTGATCTTTAAAACAAGTTTCGCTCAAGAATCAGAGGGAGGGGGGTGTTCAAAAATTTCAAACTATTTGAAAAACTTTCATTTTCTGTCCAGAGGTAATATTTGGGCATAGTAATGCAGAAATGGCAATAATTAAAGAAAGTAAAAAGTTTTAACGTGAAAATTTGGGTTACGATAGGCTTACGGTAAGATTTAGGTTTTTCTTGTAACTCTTGTACTAAATGTCAGAGTGGAATGTGGCTTTTTTAAATTGTTTGCCACTATAAAGCATTCATTTTATCTGTTGACAGTTTTTATTATGATGCCCGGAAGGCATCGACAAAAAATTAAAATTTGCGAAAAAAACCATTAAAAATTAAAAATTTTTCAAAAAAACTACATGTGAAAAGTTTTGACGACAGATAATAAAAACACAAGCTATTACGGTTCTAATGATACCAATGTTAGGTCATCCCAGTGGGGCTTGCGGTATGTACGAATTTTCAAAGTTTGACACTCTACTAAACGTTTCGTTCTTTTCTTCGATTCCGAGTTCATTGTCGACGATGATGTTGTAGTAACTCCGAGTGTATTTATGATTTTGACATGCTTAATGTCAATAATTAAAAAAAAACGAATTTATCGATTAGATTATGTTGTGGTAATAGTTAAAACAAGTACTCTATAATTATATGACTTTAAAACAAAGTTAAGCCTAAAAAATAGCTGTGCCAAACCTTTCAATACAAACCCTATTTATAACCGGACATCCGCCAAGTGTTAGGTTATGTGATAAGCGGCTTCGAATTTCAATTCCGTGAAGAAATGTCACAAGTTCAAACCACAAATTGTTTTCGGCCCTTCTCTATTGATAAAAAGGTGAAGATAACGTCAAACTTATTAGCTAAAAGACCTCAAATTGTTACCTAAAAATGTCAAGCTTTATATCACGTCTAGTCAAACATTGGCTTTAGCCAAATATTTCCGAAGTACAGGGTGTCCCAAGAGATTTGCAGGATTTTAAAAATTTATAATTCATCTTTGAGTGATGGCTTAAATACCAAACTTGGTACGGTGGAAGTATGGCCAATGTTAGTTTCTTAGTTTTTGGCTGTTTTGTGGTTGGAAATGCATTTTTGAGATGAAAATTTATGTTCTCCGCAAGTCGGCGGACGCTTTCAATCATCGGCGGAGGCCATAACTCGTTTCAAACTTTATGGATAAACTTGAAATCAAAACCTATCTTTCTAAAATTTCATGCGTTATCTTCCGATGTATATATTCCATTAAAATAAAGTTTTTATTTAAGAAATTTAAGTTACTTATTTCACCTTTTTTAGTATTATATTGTAAAAACCACTCAAAACATAAACTGCAACTGAAAAATTCCGCGAATTTTTATTGTAATAATTATCTTTGTAAAATATGTATAAACAAAAAATTAACTTTTTATGATGCTAATATAATAAATTAACCTTTTAAGTTTCTGTTTTTGCCTTAACATTTCAACACAATTTATACATCGGAGGATAGCGCATAAAATTTTAGAAAGATCGGTTTTGGTTTCAAGTTTATCCATAAAGTTTGAAACGAGTTATGGCCTCCGCCGTTGATTTAAAGCGTCCGCCGACTCTCCGCCATTGCGGAGAACATAAATTTTCATCTCAAAAATGCATTTCCAACCACAAAACAGCCAAAAACTTCAGAAATTTTTAATGAAAAGTGATTTTCAACTGAAAATATCTGTATTTCGGGGTAAAGATGGGTTTTTTCAAAAATTCATAACGACCTTCATATGCACTCTAAAATCCCAAAATTCTTCACAAAAAATATACATTGGCCATACTTCCATCGTACCAAGTTTGGTATTTCAGCCATCACTCAAAGATGAATTACAAATTTTTAAAATCCTGCAAATTTCTTGGGACACCCTGTACAAGAAAAACAATAAAATTTGCGACGAAATGTCAAGAATTCGGGCCATTTCTCCAACGGAATGTCACTTTTGGCCGCTTTAATGGGTTTGTTTTGAAATTGTTTTTGCGACATAAAACAAACAAATCGTGTCCAAACTGACAATCATAAACTTCGGAATAACAAGAGAATCTTTCAACCTCATTATCTTATAATAATATTATCCATGATACTGGCCTCGAGGCCTTAAGCCGCGACGATGAATATGACAGTTAATATGGTGTCATGGAGATTATCATGAGGAATTGGTTAACTTCGTGGCCCCGCTCGCCCACATCAGCTGTCAAACGAGAGTTCAATTGGCGCCTCAGGGGCCGGGCCTCTTCCAAGGTTTTGAGTGGCGCCGTCTTTCGGTTTTGGCCGAGAAGGAATGGCCTGAGGGGTTTCCTGATAAAAAACTCGATTCCATAAAATTTAAATGTAATTTTCAGATCCCCAGTGAATGCGGCTTCTTCCACGGAATCCATTTGCGTGCGCCCGGCCTGATCAAAGTATATTATACATGGTGTAGAAGGCGGAATTTGGTGGCGCTGCTTCGGTTTACTGCAGTAAAAGTTGTTGAACGGCTTGTTTTTGAATTGTATGTGAATTTTACGTTGAGGAGGATAGTGTTTTACTTTTTATAATCAAATCAGCTTTATTTTTCTCGAAAAAAATTATATTGTAGTAGGCGTTTTTTGGTATTAATCATGATTTCTTTCTGTATTTGTGTAGAAAGGTGCCGTTTTTAATTGAAAATAAAGGTTAAAATGGACTTTCATTAAAATCTAAACGGTATTCATTTATGCTTTTGGCACTTGAAGCACTAAATCATTGATTTTTAGGTAACAACATTGCTTATGGGATGAGTTACCATGTCGTATCTTCTCCTTCTTTTCACAGTGACTCTTGGATTCACATGTGGTACTTCAGAAGACTTTGCACGTATGTTTTTTATTACTTTGGGATAAATTTAGACTAGCGCATGACTTGTGGTTACTGTAACTTAACCGCTTATAATACGATTACTATAACTTTACGGTTTATAATATTTTTACTGTAACCATACTGATTATAATATGATTACTGTAACATAAAACAAGTTTTGGCCAGTTTTTGAGTTTCGAAGGGATTGGCGACAAAACTTTTGATTGTTTTACGGATTACGCAAGAATCGGGCTGAACATTAAGTATGAACAAGTTAATATTAAGGTCGCGGATCGAGTTTTACTCAGTTCATATAAACATACGAACATAGGCAAACATATGTTTGGATGATTTTATTTGATTTCTAGTTGAAATACAGTATTCTTTTAGTTTACTTACAGTATACTTTGCTATTGTTTTTTTATAAATTCACATTATACAGTATCTATTTTAACTACAGTAGGGACAAATATCTAAGCTTGGCTGCCTACAGTATCTATAAATACTTTATGATTACTTGTAGCACATTGTAGTTACCGATATATGTAGTACACGTAGTTACTAATATAAAACATCTGCTGATAACTCTCATAGACTAACTTACCGTACTATAACTACTGTAAAATGAGTGAAGCCACTAATTCTGAAGATACCAAGTCTCTTACTAGCACTGATACCGTAATCAGTGTGGAAGAGGTGAAAGAAGACTGTAGATTCTGTAGATCGCTTGACTGTGATCTGATCTTCTCGTCAGTCATCGTACTGATAGTGACTGGAATGCTGATATTCATATTTGGCTTCTGGCTACATGGAGTCATTAACTATACAGAGTAAGGGATTTTAGGCAAATTACAGTAGCAACTCGTAATTTTGAGCTGAAGTAACAAGAAGTTACTGTAGGCTCTGAGGAGAGAAGTGAATTCCTTAAGAAATTACAGTACTTTTTGGAACGGAGAGGACTGTCAAAACTACTGTAGTATTGTAAATAGAATGATATAGGTAGTATGTACGGTATGGATTGTCTAAAAACAAACGTGATTAGAGTGGAAAACAAAGATAATGTCAACTATAATATGAATGTGAATTAGCCTGTTTTGGCAAAACTAAAAGTTATTACGTTACAGTACACAAGCATTATTAGTTAAAGTAGGAGGTTACAGTTACAAATAGCAGTTTAAAGTATAATATTAAGGTGTTCAAATAATTCAGGCCTCTTTAATCCCTCAAATTTGTTTTGAGAGGGGACGCAGAATTATTTGAACAACCTAATAGTAGATTAAATTATAATATTATAGTATAGTACTTTGTCCTTAATAGTAAGTACTATAACTGTTTGACGAAGAACTATATTTTAGTACTGACGGAATGTGATGGGGTGTTTAACTCGGTGAACAAGACCCACTTCTCTTTGCCGATATTACCCAAACACTTAAAGGGCCTCAAAAACCATATGAAACTGCCCAATGACATACAGGTATATCGAGTGGTTGTGTGATCGTGTATGTGTGTGTAGTTTTGTGAAGTACTACTTATATTGTATTGCGTTGTACTGACGATTATATTAAGTGGTTCAAATAATTCTGTGCTCCCTAATTTCAAAAATGTGTTTTGAAAGAGGGTACAGAATTATTTGAACAACCTAATCTAGTACTAGGATTAAAAAGTTTTTACTGTGTAAACATGTGGTAAGAGTAGCTTTTTCTGTGTGAGTACAATGTTGTGTTGAAGTTCGTATATGGTGTTATAGTCGTACTTAATTGTGAGCTAACCATAATATTAAATTGCTCTCGTAATTCTGAGCTTTCCAACTTTAAAAACTTTTTTTGGAAGGGGCACAGAATTATTTGAACTAATTTATAATGGGCCATAGAATTGAATTTGTGGCAACATACCTTAATAAAGACATATATATTAGGTTGTTCAAATAATTCTGTGCTCACAGAAAATTTTTTTTGTAGCAACGGGGCTCAGAATTATTTGAACACTATACTATTTTTTTTATTTTTTTTCAATGTTATAATGAAATCAAGTACACACAGTAACATTGTCGTATTTCAGTGTCGGTACACGTTTGTCGCGGGAAAAGGCCAGCGAGTGAAGCTGGAATTCACTCAATTCCAGTTGGACGGCACGGTCGACAACTGTGATCTCGAATATATGGACATTTACAGCGAGCTGAGTGCTCCGGATCAAGATCTCCTTTCAGCCATACCTTCGCGGTATTGTGGTACTGTCAGTCCACACGTTAGAGTTAGGTAGGTTGGGTTACTGTGGCATTTATATGGGGGTTTTAATGGGTAGGGTAAGGTAGGGTAGGGTAGGGTAGGGTAGGGTAGGGTAGGGTAGGGTAGGGTAGGGTAGGGTAGGGTAGGGTAGGGTAGGGTAGGGTAGGGTAGGGTAGGGTAGGGTAGGGTAGGGTAGGGTAAAGTAAGGCAAGGTAGACTTATATAAAGCATGGATGGTCTAATATATGATATACTATGTCATTTCAGCCTTCACAACGTCATAGTACTGGTATTTCATTCTCGGGTCGGGAAGAAGCGGACCGAGACCTTCCAATTGAAGGGAAAATATAATTTTATCAACGAAACCAAGTTCATTCCTGGCAGCCGGCTGGGAGAACATGACTGTGCTTTCCTCATTGAGCCTACTAATAGGTATGGTTTATTTAAATGGTCGTATTTTACAAAAATATCTTTATTAACACTTTTTCTTGAATTTTGAGTTAAAAATGAAAATTCGAAAAAATGGTGCAGGTATCAGCTGGTAATGTCACTAAATTTACATTTTTCAGACGAAAAGGTCAAATCTTGTCTTCGACATATCCTGGTACATATCCAAGTGTAAGTTTGATATGAAACACATTTTCAGCTTGAAAAGTTATGGTTTTTTTGAGTAGTAGCTCCTTAGGAATGACATTTTACTATTTTACTTTTCAGCTTAAAATTTGCTTTAACTTGTTTTTTAAGCCTAAAACTACGTTTTGTTACCTAAAATTTAATTTTTAAGCTTACATTGTAACATTTGTAAAAGTTTGACTAAAAATCACTTTTTTGTTTGTAAAGAAAGTTTTTATCATTTTATCGCTTTGTAAACGAAGTTCTTGCCATTTTTATTTCTATAAAATTTTTTGTTGTTTTTAGTTCTGTAAAGAAAGTTTTTGCCATTTTTTATGTTGTAAAGGAAGTTCTGGCAATTTATATTTGTCATATTCACCATGCTTCTTTCAGAACTTTCATTGTTCTTACCTCCTGAAAGGCAACGCTGGGGATCGCATCCGTCTTTACTTCCGCGACTTTGACATCTACTTTGGCGGAGAACATTGTCCATACGATGTGATGACAGTATACGATGGTCACAACAACAAAGCTCCCATCATCCGAAAGGTCTGTGGCCTACAACAACGTCTGGAGATGTTCTCCTTCGGATCCGAGGTCTTTTTGGAGTTCAACTCAACCGACCCGGCCAAGAACGACCCTCGAGGCTATCTGATCGAGTACGAGTTCAGCGACAACTTTGTGGACATCAAACAGTTGTTGGCAGGTCAGAGAGGCGTGTCGTATCTTACTGGGTCTGAATGTGATGTTAGGGTACAGAGTAACAGAGAGACCGTGCATTATATTCAGAGTCCGAATGTAAGTTTGTGTTTTGATGGTTTATATTGTTATTCTGGGCAGGTAATTTTGATTTTAGGTGTGGGTGTAACGAAGTTATGTGATTTATATTTGTTCATTTCAGTACCCAAATGCCTACCCACCTAACACAACATGCACCTACATCTTGGACGGTCTTCAAGGCGATCAGAATTTGGAAAAAGTCATTTTGAATTTTGAAAATTTTGCTGTTATCAGTAACGATGACACTTCAACGTAAGTTTTTAAAAGGTTTCTTTGAAAAAAATTGACTTTATGTAATCGAAACGCAGAGTAAGATAGGCTATGGTATGTTGGAGTAAGGTAAAGTGTTTTAGAGGAGGGCGGGGTATGTTAGAGTAGGGTGAGTTATTTTAGGGCAGGGTGCAGTATCTTAGAGTGAGCTGAGGTATATTAGAATAGGGTAACGTATCTTAGAGTAGCATAAAGTATGTTACTGTTTTAAGATATATATTAGAGTAAGGTAAAGTATTTTAGAGGTAGGTGAGGTATATTAGGGTAGGGTAAAGTATGTTTGAATCGAGTGTCTAAGAGTGTTGGGAAGTACGGTTTTTTGTTAAAGATGGCACATATTACAATCTACTGCATTACAGAGCCGTATCAACCGAGAATGGCGATGAATGCTGGGCCTTTGTCGGTGTCGCTGGCCAAGAAAGTTCGATCAAATCAGTCTTGGCCAATAATGAAGAATCAGTGTACGATGCCACGTTATGTCATCGTATTGCACATGGTAGTCCGAGGTTAGGACCATACACATCCCAAGGTCCTCGAATGGTACTTGTTTTCGGGAGTTTGAACGATCTTCCGCAGACTGCGGCCTTGCCTTTGGGCTTCAAGGCGAGGGTTGAGTTTAAGACTGATTTTGGAGTACCAGGCAGTCCCATGGGCGGATCCAATGAATGTTTATTCCAGTTTAGGGAGAAGAGGGGGCATTTCAACAGTCCACGGTATCCGGCTAATGTAAGCGGTTACTATGACTTGTAATTAGCTTTATATTGTTGTAGGTAGCCGACGGCTGGTAATGCCATTTTAAATTAAAAATGATTTGAAAAGTGTATTTTAAGTTTATATTCATATGTTTTAGATATTTTTGAACATTCTTGTAATTAACAACTTTTTGATAGGATTACTGTAACATACAGTATTTCAAGTTTTGTCTTCATTTTGAGCTAAAATACAGTAATTTTGTAAAATACGTTAATTAGCTGTGAAGTGAATCTAAAATTACAGTACCCTCTGGACACGACATGTACCTATATTATTAAAGCCGAGCCAGGAGAGCAGATCCTACTGTATTTTGAGCAGTTTGCTTTGTTCGAAGAGCCATCAAAGGAGGAATGTAATGATTGGCTGGAGGTATACGACGTGGCACGGGATGGTAACGACACTGACAACTATCAGCTACAAGGTAGGTTTAGGGGTGTAAACGTGTGGTACTGTATTTTTTGTTATTTTGTATGAAAGTACTGTAGTTATTGTCATTTTTTGGTAAAATACGGAGAGAAATCAAGAGCCTTTATAAGAATACGGTAAATTATAGTATATTACAGTATCTTTTGATGATATAATCATGAATTTTCTACTTTTACTGTAGTAAGCAACATATTGTTTTACACTTTTTAAGTACTTATCCTACTGTATTACAGCGAAACACTGCTGGACGGTGATTCCAGGTCCAACAACATCGAGCTTCGGGTACCATGAGATGAAGGTGGTCTTCAATTCGAATCAGTATGGTACTGCAAATGGCTTTATGGCACTGTACGAGATAAGAAAGGGCTTCAAAGACCAAGTACCGGAGAAGGAAGGTGCTGATAAGGACCATTGTGGCGGTCTGATACTGGCTGATGCTGAACGAACTAGTGGCTGGTTCACTTCGCCTGGGTTTGGTGCCAAATATACCAAGGACCTGATTTGCGATTGGGAGATCAAGGTTCGGCCGAGTCATCAGGTAAAACACTATAATACTTGTTTTTAATGCTATACCATAGTAAAACTTGGCGGTGTGTTGCAGGTATTATTATCTATGTTAAGGTACTGCTCCAACTGACCCAAATGGACGTCGAAGGGGAGATGACAGATACGAAGGTATCTTGTAAGAACGCGGTAATCAAAGTGCATCAAGATTACTCTAACAGAACGGCTGATCTACCGATTTGTGGTACGAATCCAGCTGTTATTTCACCGATTGTATCTATTGGAAATAGCATCAGGATTAGGTACTGTATTTTCAATGGTATTGTTAATATATAGAAATACTTTTAGATGAAAAGCAAGGTCGTTGAGGGTAGGGTAAGGTAGTGAAAGCTAGGGTATGTTAAGACAGGGTAGAATAGAGTATGTTATGGTAAGGTTTTGATGCTAAGATAGGGTAAGATACCGTAGCTTGTAGTGAGGTAGTGTACCATACAAGACCTTTTTAAATATGAAGGGAGAGGTAACGTTTATTTTCAAAACTTATAAAATACGATTTTCTCAAGATTTCAAATTTTTAGTTTCTTGACGTCGCCGGACAAAGTGAATGGTCTAAATGGCTTTAACTTCACTTGGACTGAGATACGAATGATCAAACGTACGTTAGATATATCTTTGCTAAAGAGTGGCATTTTATATTGACTGTGAAGAAAGTTTTTTTTAAAGCCAGGTATACCTAGGTCTGACCTGCATAGTATACCTAGTTATAGCTGGTACGGTATACCTACATAGTTCTGACTGCTCGGGTATACCTAGGTCTAGATGATATTTATAAAAAAATTGTTAATTTGTTCAAATGATTCTGTGCCCTCTCTGAAAGCAATTTTTCGCGGCTAGAGGGTACGGAATTATTTGAACTATCCAGTAAAAGAACGTTGTTTAGAAGACAGTGAATGTGCTGACGATGGCCTTTACCTGTGCAGTTATACACGCTACTGTATTGATGCTAGGCTACGATGTAATGGAGATGACAATTGTGGCCATAATGACGACACGGATGAGGCCCATTGTAAGTTTATATGCTAAGACAACTGTATTTTACATTAATTTAATATTTTTAAATTTTTTCGCTTATTTTTACGTTACAGTAATCTTTTTAGTTTAAAAATAAAAATATGAATCATACTGTAGTTTATCCTACATACAGTAATATAACACTAGATATAATACCTTGCCTTACTATAATATAACGTTTGCCACCTACCCTACCGTGCTTTTACAATATTTTGTTACCGTATTTTGTTTTTTTTTCTGGCTACAACCCTATTCATGGTCGGTATGCTGACAGTGCCAACCGTATCAACAGTATCGTGCTATTAACCCTAACCACGCTACAGTATCTGCTGCTGTGATTGTCATACGGTAATTCTACTAATTTTGGTTTGCTTTTGAATACAGTAATCTTGGGTTGATTTTTGGTGCTATAACTTGTTTTTTGGTACTATTTTTGGGTTTTTGGTACTATTTTTAGTATTATGGCACAACTTTTGGTACTATGACATGAGTTTAGGTACCGTAATATTAAGTTTTTTACTGCTAGGCTATTTTTGATATCATATTAGGTTGTTCAATTAATTCTGCACCCTCTTTCAATGCAAGTGTGCAGAGTTAGGGAGCTCAGAATTATTTGAACAACCTAATGACATTAGTTTAGTTACTGTAAATTGCCAGTTTTGTGTACTTAAACTTGTATTACAGTACCTAATACAGTACCAAAAGGCACAAAACTAACAATTTTAAAAATAATACAGTAATCCCTATGTTTAGGTAACATTTTGGAGAAAGCGGCCGACTCCCAAACCCTTTTGTTTGCTGCCATTCTCTCTGGATTCATCTTCTTGTTCATCTTTGGCTTCTTCTGTTTGTTATTCAAAAAGAAGTTGGAGAAGAAGAGTGACCGTAACAAGGATACGGTAGACGAGAAGGACAATGAGCGTCTCAAGAAAGAATCCCAGATTCAGGCGATCATGGTACGACAACGACAGCGACATCCGTTCAGACAACAACAACCCAAAATGTCGAGGGTTGGCAGCGACAACGGGTGGGTTACTGTAACTTTGTAATAGACATTAGGGTTATTGTAAGGGTTACTGTAACTTTATACTAGGTATCAGTGGTACTGTAACTTTATAATAGACATTATAGTTACTGCAGCTTTATATAATACTAGGTACCAGTTTATACTAAGTCTTCGGGTTACTGTAACTTTATACTAGTCATTAGGGTTCGGTAACTTTAGACTCGACATTAGGGTTACTGTTACTTTAAACTAGACATTATGTTTAATTACGTTTATGTCGTTAGTGAAGATTACTGTGGATGAGGGTTACTGTAGTTGAAGGTAACTATAATTTTAAAACAAGGTCCGCGATAGAATCGAACATGGGTCAAACAGGGGCGGACCATGAAAAAAAATTAATTTTTTAAAAATCTTATTTTGCGACCACAGGTAGTCCTAAGAACTAGTAATTCAAAAATGCAAAAAAAATTTTTAATTTTGGGTTACTGTAGGTTTACTGTAGTTTTTAAAAATTTTATGCAACTTTTTAACTAATTGACAGAATCTCACCGGACTTTTTTTAAATGATAGAACACGTCAAACTATGTAATATGGCTGTCGACAAGTTTTTCCGTTTATGCCCGGAAGGCATCGAAAAATTTAAATATTTGCAAAATTTTGATAAAAATTTTAAAAAATCGAATTTTTTTCAAAAAAAATTCGTTGTGTGACCGACTTCTGGCACTAGATAATGAAACTAGGGGTTCTTGCGCTTCAAATGGTTTTACTCTCCAAGTGTAACAATGGGGCCAAAGTACTGTAACAAGCTTCCAAATACGACAAACTGTAGTCACTAAAAAATTTATGTTTTTATAACTTTACAGAACACCTCAGGATATAGCTAAAGTTTATTAAAATTACTTTTCGTTATCAATAAAGACAGTACAAAGGCCATTTTATCCTACTTTGTAAAGTTTTTTATCATACTGTACAATGGGTGGGCCACGACAATTATGAGTATAACTTTCTTGAAACTAAACCAGTAAGGCTCAAATTTTTTGTAATTTTACAATATTCTTTTTGACAACAAAATTGCAAAAAAAATTATTTCCTTTTTGATTTAAAAAAGTTACAGTAATCCTACAGTACCCGATTTTGGGCATTTAAAAATGTTCAAAAACCAAAAAGGAACGATTCTGCTTGAAAAATATTTAAAAATCGGTAACTCTTTTACCATAGGAGATACAATATTAAAACTTTCAGAAGTTGTACAACTTTTTATGCTCTATAAAACGTAAATCTTCGATTTTTTAAAAAAGTTTATGTACATATTTCGGAAATACAGGGTACTGTAGATTTACTGTAACTTTTTTAAACTAAGAAGAAAAAAATTTTTTTTCGCAAATTTGTTGTCAAAACGAATATTGTAAAATCACAAGAAATTTAAGCTTTACTGGTTTAGTTTCAAGAAAGTTATACTCATAATTGTCGTGGCCCACCCATTGTACAGTATGATAAAAAACTTTACAAAGTAGGATAAAATGGCCTTTGTACTGTCTTTATTGATAACGAAAAGTAATTTTAATAAACTTTAGCTATATCCTGAGGTGTTCTGTAAAGTTATAAAAACATAAATTTTTTAGTGACTACAGTTTGTCGTATTTGGAAGCTTGTTACAGTACTTTGGCCCCATTGTTACACTTGGAGAGTAAAACCATTTGAAGCGCAAGAACCCCTAGTTTCATTATCTAGTGCCAGAAGTCGGTCACACAACGAATTTTTTTTGAAAAAAATTCGATTTTTTAAAATTTTTATCAAATTTTTGCAAATATTTAAATTTTTCGATGCCTTCCGGGCATAAACGAAAAAACTTGTCGACAGCCATATTACATAGTTTGACGTGTTCTATCATTTAAAAAAAGTCCGGTGAGATTCTGTCAATTAGTTAAAAAGTTGCATAAAATTTTTAAAAACTACAGTACACCTACAGTAACCCAAAAACAAAATTTTTTTTTTTGCATTTTTGAATTAGTAGTTCTTAGAGCTACCTGTGGTCGCAAAATAAGATTTTTAAAAAATTAATTTTTTTTCATGGTCCGCACATGTTTGATTCTCTCGCAGACCCTGTTTTAAGTTATTTGACGAAACTGTAGTTTTGTGAGGGTTACTGTCGCTATTTTATATAAATAAAGCCAACTTTTATGTTACAGTATGCTCCCAACGCCTGCCCTCTCCAGAATCCGACGTCACGATGAAATGACGGAGCTTATGATTCCCCAGAACCCGGCCACAACTCTCAACGAACACACTTTCTATGGGTAATATTGTACATAATAAATCTTGCTCAAATCACTATTTTCAATAAATTTTTTATTTTTAGTGGATCTTTGGGGTTTTTCATGTCACCGGGCAAAGTTAGATTAGGGCAGGGTAGAAAAGGGCAAGGTAGAAAAGGACGGGGCAGAGTAGAGAAGGGCAGGGTAGTGTCAAATATCTCACAAATTGTGAGATATTAGAGTTAAAATATACTTTATTACTTTACTACTTTAATTTAAACTTTACTATTTTGATTAAAACTCTTTTAAACCGTAATTTAAACCTTAATTATTATCATTTCGGAGAAAAAGATCGCGCAGCCCGCACTGATTAGGGCGCGAACCGACGCAAAAAAGCGTTCTCTTTTCTCGTTCGATTTGGCTTTTTTCGCGGCCGAAACCTGAGGCAATGGTTTTGTCATTGTCTCTGGGTTGAAAGTTCAGTTAGGAGGACGGAGGGAGGTCGACGACTACGACTTGGACCGACGACTTGGACCGACAACATTGCCCCGACCATCCCGACCAACTTCGACCACCGACCAACCCACGACCTCCACCGAAGCCCCAACCGCCCGAGACCCGGAACCCGAGCTCCTGAACCAACCCCGACGAGCACCACTTGCTCGACGAGTTCGAAGAAGCCCTTCACCTGGACTGTGGAAACTAAGTTATTTTAATTTATATTTGTTGTATGTTTAGGGTTCGATTAGAAAGAGACTAGGACGACGAAGCCTTATTTTGTAGACATTAGAAGTAGTTTAGTGTATACTTTTAGTAGTTTAGTGTAGACCTTAGAAGTAGTATTTTGTAGCTATTCTTTTTGTATTTGTTAGACTTAGAATCAGTTAGAGTAGAGTTTATTTTGTAGTACGTTTGTTGTTGTATCATCGAGTAGAATAGTGAGAGTAGCCACTTCTGTTAGTTTTTTATTCAATTTTGTATCTGTTTATCCAATTTATATCTATTGTCAATTTATTCTATCTTTGTTTAATTGATCACTATTTATCCCAAATTGTATTGTATTTTTTTAAACTAGTAAAGGTTTATAAGTAATTGAAGTTGGAATTTTGAACTTGAATATGGAGAATAAACCCCTTTTCGAACAGTAGAAAAGAACGAGGTAGGGTAGAGCAGGGCAAGTTAGACTAGGGCAGGGTAAAGAAGGGCGGAGTAGAGAAGGACAGGGTAGAGCAGAACGAGGTAGGGTAGAGCAGAGAAGGTCAGGGTAGAGCAGAACGAGATAAGGAGCGTCGGTATGGCAGTGATAATTATTTTAAATCGTGAATAAACATGTTTATGTTTATTGCAAGATATTTTATTATCAAATCCTTACAACATTAATTTAAAAAATGCAAAAAAAAACAGTCCGATTCTCCGGGTTCGAAACTTCATATAATATCGCAGCGACGCCAGTTATCTACCACTGCGCTACCGGCTCAGGGCATCTCCCTTGTTTTCCGGACCCTTTTACTTCGTCCTTTTTCCTGACTGTTTGCGTCTCTGTCGCTCTACTATTTTTTGTTTGTTTCTCGTTTATCCGAATAAATTTCTTTTTTCATCAAAGTTGGTCCGAGGATTTTTTTGTCTAGGTGACTATGAGCCAAATTTAAAACGGGCCGGACCTCTCACATTTTCTCTCTTTTTTCGTAAAAACTCGGTGTGACGAAACATAAGAGCTTGGAAAACAAGAGACCCGCCCTGCGCGTGTAGCGCAGTGGTAAATAACTGGCTTGCGGCAGCGGAACATGTGGTTTCGAATCCGGAGACTCGGGCCAAGTTTTTTGTCTTTTTTACGTTAATTTGGTAAGGATTTGATAATAATACCTACTTTAATTGCTGAAATAAAGTTTATGTAAAATTAAAAAGGCTGTCTCCAATCAAGAGAAGCAACCGGCTATCGCCAGTTACCGTATTATTTTATTACAAAAAACACTACACTGTATTACTTTACAGTTTTAATTTCGAACGTTTTGTTAACCAGTAGTTTTATTAATATACGACGTAGTGACGCAACATACGACGATATTATTCTGTTTTATGACCAACGTAATAAACGGTTGTAAATTGTGCACTTCCGTATTTTACAATTGGCAATTAGGAGCTGGGAGCTGTCAGGTAATGTGAGAAAATTGCTTGTTCTCACTTGGTATGTTACTTTATGTGTTATGGCACTTACTGCCGCTTTTATAGTGGCATCTAACTTACTGTTGTGACATACTTACTGTGGAATCATACATTATATGTGTTTATGTATGAGGGCATTTATTGTCGTTTGGTCGGGAAAGTTACTTTATGGTAATTGGTATCAAAAGACGATTATAATATGGCACAGTAAGATAGTAACCTGGTCGGAAAATTTCTGGAATAGCAAGCAAAATGACAATATTGATGTTTTAAGGCTTGTTCTACTGAGCTTTTGACTAATATCGTGATGATTATGGCATTACAGGGCCTTTTTATAATACAGTACTTTTCCAATTAAGAATTTGGTCAAAAAGTTTATAGAATTACCGTAGTCGACAGATTTTTGTATTCCAATGCCTTCACTATCAACTTCTTGACCTATACTTAGAATAAAAAGTAATTAAAGAAACTTTACATTGTAACTCTTACTGATTACACTTCAACTCTTACTACTACACTGTAAGTTTTCATTGATTACACTGTAACTATCTGTTTATTACACTGTAACTGTGTAGTGATCGCCGTATCTCCATAAACCCTCATCTCTTGGTAGATCGTCGTATCTCGCTGGGCGTGGCCAGGGAACAGACTTTGGCCATAAATGGAGTTATGCAACAAATCCATCGCGTGCCACACATCCTCTTATAGGTATTGATCTTAGTGTTCCGATCGGAAGATATTCGTTACACTTGATATCACACTTGATTTGACAACTGGTACAAGATGGAAGGCATGGAGAGATACGACTACTACTACAATCAGACGGCTAGGTATGTAGGGTGTTAAGGGTTAATATTGAGTTCTGTAGTTAAAAGGTATATAAAGTTAAGTTTGTTTTAAGAAAGGTTCTGTAACTTTTTAAAACTGTATTTATTAATGTATGTTTCAAAATTTAAACACGATAGCTTACTGTCAGACTTACAAATCTACAGTAATCTTAAAAAATCTTTTATTTTTGACTTTAAACGTTACAGTAATTTAAAAAAAAGTCAACTTTCACATTTTTTAAAATTACAGTAAGCCCAAAAAATTGAAATGCCATTTTGAATGTAAACTATAGAAGTGTTTAATCCAAGATACGATTTGTATTGTAACATAATCCGTTTATAGCGTAAAACTTTTGTTTACTCAAGTCCATTTAAGGAAGGATACGGAAGCCGTTGTGACCTTATATAAACGTTATATAGCGTTTAATATAAACTATATATAGACACTTGAAAACATGTTTATTTTGTGTTTTATATCTCAAAAAATGGCATTGAGGAATAGTACCAAGGGTGATGTTATATCAATAACATTATTTACATTATAACCATAACCCCTATTTCAGCAGCCACTCCCCCACCTCCTCGTGCCAGTCCATCAAATCAGATCAGAAGAAGATCAAGAAGAAGAAGTCGAGTGAGAAGGAGCGAATCCGCAACCTCGAGATCAAAAAGAAGTTGGCCGAGATCGCTTCACTGATGCCACTTCAGAACACACAAAGTCTGAGCAGAATCAGGACGTTGAGGTTGGCGACAAAGTATATTAGTCATCTTCAAGGCATTCTTAACGGGGAGACGGTAGGTTACTGTATGATGAGTTGAATTTTGGTACAGCATGGTTTGTAGAGCTTACGGTATTAAATTGTGTTAAAGTTTGTAAATGTAGTATTAGCTTGATCAAATGGTTAACATTAGGTTGTTTAGAAAAGTCTTGTCGTTTTTTACATACAAAAACAACGTTAAAAAACGACAAGACTTTCTATTCTGTTACTTTTTGTTTTTCCACATACTTTTTGACCAAACAACACTTACTTTTTAAATTTTATACCCAAAAATTAATGAAGTTTCAAGATGCATTATTCAATAACGTATTTTACCTTAAAACAACTAAAATCTAAAACAATATTTAGATTGACACATACGAAGGTGGTCGTCGCCTACGAGATTACAACGACTTCCAACGTGATGTGAATGAAGAGATGCAACGTACCAACTCGTACAAAGAACGTGCTGAAATGGAGATGAGAATGGGGCTAGGAACTTCTTGTCCGCCCAAGAACCAACAATACTATTAGTCATCGTATCTTGGCATATATATCACTTAAAACCAGTATTTTTGTACATTATAGTAAAGACAAGATTAAAAGTGATATTTTGCTTTGACTTATGAATAATATTGATCCAATAATGTCACTAAATCAGCCTGATTTACATAAAAGCCGGCTTTTTTACCTCAATATAAACCCAAATACCACGGTAAACCCTTTCAATACCAAGGTAAACCCTTTCAATACCAAGGTAAACCCTTTCAATACCAAAGTTAACCCTCTCGATTACACAACATGTTTATGTACATAAAATACGCCGCTTAACACTGTATTCCGAAGCGGTCGAAGTGCCGCGTTATGACGGATAATCTCAGCGACACGATCCCACAACTGGCCGTCTGGAGCCGCATCCTTTCATTCGCATCGTCCAGGATACGAAGCGACTTCAGCTGAGTCCCACCACCCACAAATCGACTAGTCAGTTCATTTCGGAAACCACTTTTGGGCCTCCAGCAATGACATATTACCTGGAAAAGATTTTTCTTCAAAATTTGAGCAATTTTAAAGTGTTTCTTAAGCTTATGATATTTTTCAGCTCGTATTTTAGATCAAATTTAATTTGAAAAAATTGTAAAATAAATGTTCAACATGCTATTCAACTTCCATAGCATTAAAGTCAATTAAAACATTAAACAAACAGCTCAAAAGCTAATTCACAAGGCCTCTAGCTACCTTAACATCGAATTTTTGAGCAAAAATTAGCCGAAAACTTCATTCAAAAACCAATATACACCTTGATAAACATAAAAAGAACCGTCCACTTCACCTCAAACTGCTAAATCACCCGCATGTTGTAGTAAAATAATGTCCCAAAGCTAGGAAACCTCATCCACTTGACCCTTTTTTGAAGATTCCGCTTCTCACGTTAATATCAATTTACAATCCCTTCGGTAACACTTCTTCCCTTTATTGCATCACACCCAGCGACAGTCAAGTCTCACCTCGTGTTCACCAGGTGCACTGGGTATAATCACGGTGCCGTAGCCGCAAATCTGTTGTCGATTGAACTCATCCTGTCTCCATACCTCCAAATGAATCCGAGGCCAATTCTGAATAGTTCGTGTGGCCAGATGAAGATCGATCGGATGGCAAAAGTAGGCTTTTTCCAAAACCGATATGTCTGTTTGGGTCTGGCCTTCGGTTTCTCCTTCTATCAACCGCCAGCCACCTCCTGAATTATATTAATGTAGGTACAGGTAATATTGTTTAAAAATTACACTCTTAAGTAAAATTCGTGTAGAAAAGGTAAACTTGAGTAGAAAGAACCTAAATCTTATAAAAATACTAAAAATCTTCACTAGAACTATTAAAAACCAAGGCCGCAAGGAAAACTATCATGGTCAACATAATTTTATCATACCTAAATAAACAATCCATCTACAGCTCAATCTGTTGTCCACAAACCCTTCAGCTGATTCAATCTGTCCAATTATATGAAGTTCGGCCATTTTCTTAATGGCAAATGGACAACATAGTGACCAGCTTATGTTTCTGTTACTATGGTAATATAAAAACAAAAACACAAGTCACTGTATTTCACCATTACTTTTATTATTTCGAGATAAATTTCGAATTATATTTATAACCTAATTTACTGTCAATTTACAGTGATAATTGATAAAGACTAAAAAAATATTTTACATTACACAAACCATTTGGTCCCACCACGAAAAACTGCCCGCAAAATTCAAACAAATATTGTCATCGAAAAATAAATTTTTCGGAAAATAAAAAATATTTCTTTAGTGAAATATTTGGACTGTTTTACTGTGGAAAGATGTTCGTCCCGGCTCACGATGATGAATATACTTCTGAATTCAAAGATCAATGTATAAATGAACCTCAAGGAGACGCCATGGAGCTCGTGAGCCCACCTTTGGGTATTCATGTAAGTTTATTATTCTTATTTTTTTATTCTGTGTTCAGCCAAAAGAGTTTGTGAACATGCACTTTGGCCCAAGATCGATGGCCAAGAATCTTCAGTTCAGAAAAGGTACTACAACATTGGCTTTCATCTATGAGCCGGCTACTCCCAACGATAAGGGCGGTATCGTTGTCGCTGTGGACTCCAGAGCTTCTGCTGGGCAATATATTTGCAAGTTTTGTTCTTTTTAAGCTTTTGAACTTTAGAAGAGTTGGTATTAAAGGTTTATTAGTGGAAACGTCTGAAACAATAAATCTTTAACTAAAACAATATAAATTTCAGCGTCAAAGAGTGTGATGAAGATTCTGGACATTGGTGATCGTATGGTGGCTACGATGGCTGGTGGAGCTGCCGACTGTCAGTTCTGGACTCGAATGGTATCTAAATATTGCACGTAAGTTGAGATTTATATTTTTATTGGTGTTTAGGTTGTTCGAATTGAGAGAAAAGAGTGATATCACCGTTGCGGCTACAAGTAAATACTTCGCTAATGTCATGTACGGATACAGAAACCATGGTCTTTCTGTGGTAAGTGTTTTAATAACGATATTTACATTGACGTCTGAGGTCTTTTGACTTACATTGTTTTAGGTATACATAGTTTTTTTGTTTTATTTGAATAGGTTAGTTAAGTTTTTTTTCGTTTAGCTTTAAGAATGCTTTTTATTAAAAGATTTATAGAATGATTGAATTTTATGTTCTTTTAGGTGCATCTTATTAACTTCATTTATAAAACCTTATTTTAGGGTTCAATGGTTGCTGGTTACGACAAGAGAGGCCCAGCCATCTTCTACGTCGACAACGATGGCCAGCGTCTTCCTCAACGTGTCTGTTCGATTGGATCTGGTTCTCTGAATGCCTACGGAGTCTTGGATACCCATTACAAGCCCAAGATGACTGACGATGAAGCTCTGAAGTTGGGTCGTCGTGCCATTATGCACGCTACTTTCCGTGATTCTGGCTCAGGAGGTGTATGTAACGTGGCTCACATCACTCCACTCGGAAGAACACGATATCCACCAATCGACGTCAGTGAACTCTACTATGAATTCGCCGAAGAACTCAAGAGACCGGTCGGTTATCTTCCTGAAGATGACAACTAAATATTTAATTGTATGGATAAAGTAATTTTAAATATAACTCGTGTGATCTTATCCTTATGGTTAATATTTGTTGATTTAATTTAATACCTAAAACAAGCAGAACTTTGAGGTTTTAGCACTATTATCATACCTAAAGTGATTATATTACTCTCAGTTAATCATTAGTTAATTTTATTCGTAAAATATTCAAAATTAAAGCCTTTTGTTAATATTATACTTGATTATGCACATTAGGGGGTGCCCTGATTGTTGGTCCTGAGATCATTCAAAGTATTTAAAGCAATTGGATTAGGAATATCAGGTATAGGAGGTGGAGCGATATTGCTGTTGACTACATTAGATACACTACTGTTTAAGACGGGTGAAGGCGCTTGGTTAGATAGATTGGAGGATGATATTACTCTACATTCCATGGCCAGATCGTACGATGGAGGGGGTTCGAAGGTCTTGAAGAGGTCGGAGATGTTCGATGGTTCCATGTAGGTTGGTGGGGGAGGGATGTCGTACTCACGGTGATGATGTTGTTGTTGTACTCTAGGTCGAGTATCTACTACAGGATTCGTGGGTTGTGGAGTGGGTCTTCTGGAGACTGATTGGCGTCGATTCCTTCTTCGTCTTTCTGTATCTAAAGTTAAAATACGGACAAGCAATGTTAACATACCGTGATGAGGTTTGGAGAAGAAGTCGGCTCTACAGAATACACAACATCCAATGATGATGACTAGGCATATCATCGGGATGCCTAGGACGGCTAGCCAGGAGGATGAGTAGAACTGAAAGGTGACATTAAGTTAAAGCATTTTTAAAAAGGATTTTTACAAATTAAGTATGGAAAAGTATCTGCTTACACCATTGAAGTAGTAATCTACTACAAAACAGTATAGTAATATCGTTGTGGTAATATTAACTTACTTCACAAAATTGACCCGAATACCAATCGTCGATGCACTTACACGTCCCGTTACCCATATCACGACCGCCGTTCTGACAGCTGATTATTTCACAGTGATCGCCCGTTATGTACTGAGTGTTCGGACATCTGAAAAGTGTGGTATATGTTAGTGAGCAACAATTTTTATAAAGAAGAACTCTATTTTTGAACTAAACAACATGTTATTGACCAACTGTATCTATAACAATATGTAAAATCTAACATTTACCAAGCCCTTAGTAACTTAAGTCAAAAACTGTATAAAAGTTCTATGAATGCAGTTCCAATCCCTTTTTGAAGTTTCTATCTAATTTCTGACCAGACCATTAAAAACACAGTAAACTTACATGCACAAACTCATCTCTGGGTCCTGGTTCGAGTCCAGTGTGCCGTTGTTTAAGCACTGTCTGATCTCGCATCGTTCCCCACTGAAATATTGTCGGCACTCGCAGGACCCGTCGTTCCGTTTGTTGCCGTTGTTGAGGCAATTCCGGCCGAATCCCATCATATTTGTGAGTTTGCTCAAGATTTTCTGCGCCACTTTGCCCAGATCTGAAATTTAAATATTCAAACTCCAATTTTAAATTGAATTTAAAAATGATTACCTAAGGCATAAACCTGTATATTTAAAACATCCCCAATAGCACAAACCCCAAATTTTAAATTTTCCTAGAATACAGATTCGAAATCTTAATATACAATATTAATGAACCGTTGCGACAGCCGGCTGGCGTTCGCGCGCCAAAAAAAGCCTTGCGGCAGGTGTTCCAACAACAACAAACAGATCTTACTTTCAGGCAGCTCTTCGGGCTGCTGACCCGGCCTGAGGGGATCCGGCAGGGGCGGGGGTGCCTGAGGTATCGACCCTGAGACGTCCTGAGCCATCTGAAACTTTTTTAGTGAACTTTGTAGTGGTTTTATTGAGAGTTTGAGTTAGTGACGCGAATTTTTTGTATATTTACGTAGTCTATATTAAAATACTTACAAATCAATTCATACAGCAAAAACATACTGGTCAAAAAGTTCATAGAAATCGCATTAAATTAGAAAAAATGTATTTTTTTTCTTAAAAACGGTGCCATTTCACACAAATCTCGCACTAAATTAACCATTTTTGCAACATTAAAAAGCTAAACAACATCAACTTAATATAAAATGACCATCGGTTTCCCTTTTTATCCCTTTATATGCCTCCAAAAAATGACCAAAAAAGCACAGTAATCAGTCGTAATTATCTTTAAAAAACTGCATATTCGACTACTTTTACAAACCGAGTCGTAAACAGTAGTACACATGTTTATATACTGTTTTACGCATCCGAAAAGTGAAGATAAACCTTAGAAAACTTGTGTAATACTTTCTTCTCAATCTACATTATCATAGGTGCTTCTGTTAATAAGTAAAATAATATCATCTTCTATGAATAATGTTTCATAATAGCTTCCTTCTATTATACCGTGATACCACAATATATACCACTATATGTATTAATATACCTCTCCTAGATATATTACGATTACTTTTTCTACAAAACTAATGAAAATCGGTCAAAAAGTATGTAGAATATAACTCAAGTTAAAAGTTACAACTCTTTAAATCAACATTTCGTAAGATGACTTTCTACAAACTTTTCGACCACTTTCCCATCCTGAATCTCATAAAACAATATAATATATAACAAAAATACAACAACTCGCGCAAATACAATAATATTATACTTTATGCGCGACATTATACATGAGCAAGATCGATATCTCGGGCGACGAAAGTAACGCCACGGAACACAAATTAACTCAAAGAAGTTCGAATAATTTATTTGCAGTAACTAATAGCGCCTATTGACGTGATGGTAATCCCCCAGCAGCGGCATCTCCTCCTGAGACCGGCTCAGGTTGGCGTGGTCAATCGGCTGACTGAATCCTGAAGTTAGCTCGTTATACTGGGGTTTAGTCTCGAGCGACCGGCTCTTCGAGATTACGAGATTCAGCGAGGTTAGTGTGGCACGGTTGTTGTTCAAGCTGAAAAGTTAGTTCAGAACGGTAAGCGGTTAAGGTTGTCATTTCAAAAAGGTTTATTAAATTTCAAAAAAAATCATTAAAATTAAAAAAAAACTGTTAAAAGCATTGGAAATTGCATTATTTTGCAAATATATTATGTTAGGTTGTGCAAATAATTCTGTGCCCCTAACTCCGAAAATTTGCTTTGAAAGGGGGAACGGAATTATGTGAACAACCTAATATGTACTAAAAATGCCATTTATAGTAAACTGTTCAAATAATGCTGTGCCCCCAACTCTAAAAATTTTGTTTGAAGAGGAGCACGGAATTATTTGAACAACCTAAAATATGCTTTTAAAGAGAACCTAGTATAACTTGCTTCAAATGATCAAAGTAAAAGCCCGACAATATTTGGTATCAAAAACTTTACTATCCACTACATTAACATTGTTAGTACATTACCCACAAAGTGTTAAACATAACTGCCATTTTTTCATCAAAACAAGACTAAAATGCTAGAACTAATCCAAAATTTAGTACTGCACCATGTACACTACTATTTTCTAACATAATACACTCAAAACACCGAGTTATTACCTAAAAAGCAACCAAAATCTTTATATTAACCATAGCTATTAGGTTGTTTATATAATTCTGCGCCCCTAACGCCAAAAATTTGATTTGAAAGCAGGCACAGAATTATTTAAAAACCCTAATAGCGGATTTCAGTCCTTTTAAATCACTCAAAATCCATTTAATAGTCATAGCCATGGCTATATTGTCCTAACTTCAATTCTATTATATTACGTTTAGTATTAGTGGATTAAACTCGTTTCGTTAAAAAGAGAAAGCGAATGTAAATTAGTGTTTGACTTACAGCCTGACAAATTCTTTTAGTAGATCTCGCAGTTCTGACAACTGCTCGGGCCCGAATTCCTGAAATTCACATGAATAATATATATTGTTTATCAAATTGATTAACAAATTAAGGCAAGAGGCATTAATAGGAGGGAGAAGATGAATACAAATTGTTAAGAGATAAATCAATATCACAAACAGGTCCAGGTAAAACAGATAAATGGCCTTGTTGACCAGGTAGTATAATATAAACGGAGCTCTTTAGTATTTTGAAATAGCCATGATGTTGTCCTAGAAATCAAAAATAGTACAACTCGACTTTAGAGCAGTACTTTATTTTCCATTTTAGACTAAATTGATACTAATTTACAAAATTTAAGACCAAATGGTACCGTTTTGCACCAAATTTCCCACAGGGTGTCCCGAGAAATTTCGTCGCTAGAAATAATTCATAAATTTGCAACTATGCATCCTAAAAATGCCAAATTTGGCACCGTGGTAGAACAGACGTGTACATTTTTTTATGGAAAATTTTGAGTTTTAAAAGTGCAAATTACGGTCATTGTGAATTTTTAAAAATCAGCATTTTACACCGAAATTACACATATTTTGGTTGTAAATGAACAGTTTTCGTCAACTCTTGACATTTTTTTGTTTTTTTTGAAAAACCGCGTTTTCTGTGTGTGCGAAGACTCGGCGGACGTAGCCGAGTATCGGCGAAGGCAATAACTTGGTTCAAATTCGTCGTACCGGCATGAAACAAAAACTATACTATTTTGAGTACGGTGCTCTATATTGCGATATGAAATATTTGGATATGTAAAAGTAAACTCTTGAATACCCCACTCAAAACAGTACCATTTAGCAATATACAACTCACCTGGTCCGTCCTAAACCTGCACCATTCATGTAGGTACCCAATTCTGGCTATCAACTCATCAGAAAGGTCTGGAAACAGTTCCTTCTTAACCTTGCTCAAGAATGAAAAGGTGCTCTCTCCTGGCCCTCGTAGTACGGTAGGATTGATCAGCTCTAACTGACGATCTATGTCCCTGAACACTTCATCAAACGCTATCATTCGACATACATGCGGTGCGTTGGCATCTGAAAACATTAATATCATTTGTCACTTTTGAAAAGGATGTCAACTATTATTTTAAAATCCCCAAAAACTCAAAAACAATGTCCCAAGACCCTACTACAATATCATTGGTCTCACGTACGTTCCGCTATCATCAAACAGTCGGTCAATGGGGGAAAGTGCGACACTTTAAAGGCCCATACTTCGTCGATCTTTTTGTTTATAATCTCTCGAGCTTTCTGAAATCGCAGCAGATTTAAAGTGAGCATGAATAATATCGCTGTTTGTATAAGACGACGATTGTTTTTAGATTTATAACAACATTAAACCGTCTTTGAACCAACTCCCCTTGAAGATATGAATTAAACGCGCGTCTACCTTAAAATCGGAGCTAATTTTATTCCCGAAAATAGAGTTACCTTCAAGTTATCCTCAAAAAATTAGCCAAAAACCTTGAAATCCTAAAAAAAAACAATATAACTATATATCTTACCTTCCTCAGCTCACTGGCCACCGTGCTGTTAATCTCTTTATGTGTACTGTTATTCCTCAGCCTCCTGATCTGTCGGTAGAAGAAGATTCCAAACAAAATCGCCATCTAAACCAAGAAAACCTCCTCAAATTACAATAACAACATACCATCAGGATTACTGTCAGCGCAAATATTATTGTATAGCCGCCCAAACTGAGCGTAATTGATCCTGGCATGGTTATTTTGGTCCTCACGAGCGATCGATCTCCATTTGCCTCGAGAATTAAAAAATTTATTTCTTTTTCGATAAAACGGAACGCCACAAATGCCAATTGCGCGCGCTTTCCATTGCTTTGAAGTTGGTTTTGCTGTTTTTTGAGTTTTACGACTTTTTCGGGTAAATTAAAGTTTAGGTAACGAATTAATTAAACAAATCTGAGTTTCTGGAACCGGTAATTAAAGGTTTTGTTCAAATAATTTTGTTTTTTCATCAAAAACAGTGTCTTCGGTCTATACCTACATGAAAAAGAAAGTTTACAAGGTTTAGACCAATAGTTTACCGAGCAATCAACGTAATTACAGTTTAAGAAAACAATGAGTAATAGTGTGTTAGCCTTTTCTTGAGAAACTTTGTTGTTTTCATGTGACTTTGTGTTTTGTTTCGAGTTTGTTGTGTTTTAGGTAACAATATCTCACGTTTGAAAGGTAACATTGTTTTTGTTTCTATTTTAGAGGTTAAATTGTTGCATTTAAATCGTTTTTCGAAAAGATACGAATCAGCAACATTTGCGTAAACAAACTCTCGATTAATATGCACCATCAACAAGATATTAAGCGGAGATTAATTCACCTTGAAGAATCAGAATCAAGGGCGCTCTTTTGCAACGTGAACGAAAAACATTAAGAGAAGTTTAATGGAACCGTCCCGAGTTTGAGCGAGAAACCTTCCTTCTTTCAGCCCGGAGGCGATGTCGTTGCGCAAGACGCTCTGCTGTTTCGTGCCGGCCAAAAAGAAGTCCTACTCGGGGCACCTCTACCACAAGGTGGACCAGAACATGTTGGCGCGTTCGGACGAGAAGAAGTGGCAGGAGTCCAAATGGAGGGACGATGAGAGGAACGGTGAGCGTAGCGATGAGAAAAGGCACCGTGAAGGCTACAGCGACGAGAAAAGGCATCGTGAAGGCTACAACGATGAACAACGCCACCGTGAGCAAGCCAAACACTACCGTGGACCTCACGATGACGATAAGCGACATTTTGAACGGAACGATGACTATCGTCGCAGCTCCAGAAGCGCGAAATGGCACGATGAGGGTAATTTCCACTCTCAACGAAGCGATGGTGACAGATTTGAACGAAACAATGACAAACGTTCGTCTCGACGATCCAATTCTCGTCCTTTTGTGGAACGTGAGCCTCAGATAATATCGACGTCTTCTGAAGCGCTACTGGAGATTGACGATGTTGGATACGCCAAGATTCTGAAGCCACCCAAGACTCCGAAAGTTGGTTTGAGAAGTCATGGTATTGACAGTGACAGTACTTGGAAGAAAGAGCATGGCATAGAAGGCACTTTGAAGAAGGATTCTAGAGATAATGGCACGATGAGTAGAGGTTATGGAACAAAGGAAGATGGAAAGTTTAGAATGAATGAAAGTACCAAAGATGACAGTACATTAAAGCGAGAGACTTTAGAAAGAAGCGCTCAGAAGCCTGTGGACTCTACAGTAATCTCTACACAACCGAGGGAATACAGAACAAAATTACCAGAAGCACCAGAATTGCCTCAACCAAGACTAAAACCTGTAAGTTTTTGACAATTTCCAATTTACTTTTTTGGTCCAAAAGTTTGTAGGGCTTATTTTTGTGTTTTATCGGCAGTATTTAACCAGAAAGCTGATAGTAAAGGTACTAAGTAGTTGTAAAGACCTTAAAATGAACTTTATGTTTAGACAAAGCTATGGAATAGACAGTTAATTAAGTTGTATATATAGTACAGTGTTAGTGATGAGTGACCTTTCGACTTACTTTTTTTTAAATAGTAGCGACGATTCTCGGAATTACGTCAAAATAACCGCCAATTACTCTTCTCTTACTATTATTACACTTAAGATAATACGCTGCAAAAAAGGAAAGTGTTCAGTCATGACACATTTTTTGCAAAAAACTTGGTTACGTTGACTTTTTTACCGAAAAAAGTAATGTCATCATGACGGTTTTTATGGAAAGTTGATCAGGATGACTCATTTTTTAAAGCGATTCTTATCTTTTTAAAAAAAATTGTCACGATGACTCATTATTTTTTAAAAAATTGTTGGCAAAGACATTATTTTATACAAAAAATCTGTCATGATGACACATTTTTAAGCAACAAAACACATCATGAAAAAAGGCTTTTAAAAATTACAAAATTATCGCGATGACGCTTTATTTTACTCATAAAACACGTCATGATGACCCATTATTTTTTCCGAAAACCTCGTCACGATGACAGATTAAGCGGTCATCGGACCGGTTCGAGAAGGTTTAGCCCGACCTGTAGCAAACTTAAATTGTAAAAAGTAGCCAGCCGGCTGTCACAAACCAACGACCTTGAATTGCTCTTAACATATGTAGGGTATGGGCAGGGTTATTAACCGCTACCTCGTCGTATGTTTGAGGAGCGAATTAGCGATGGGAAGGGAAGACAACAACAATATCAGATGATATTGTGATCGAGTTTCCTTATGTTTCGGTCGTGTGTAATGTCTAGTGTGGAGTGGGTTCAGAATTCACTGATTTGTTTTTCTGGGGGGGGGGGGGGAGTTGGGGGAACGTTTTAGTTTTGTCACTGTTATTTTAGGTAGCATTTTGGTTGGATTCTGAGGTGTTTTGATGGTTTTAAAGGGGTTTTTGATTGGTTTCGCAGTGTTTTGAAGCGGAAGAAACTTTGTTTACAATGTTGTTCATTGATTTTCGAACTTTTTTTTCCGTTGGTCAAAAAGTGCGTAGAATTGATTTTTGTATTTAAAAGGTAACTATTGCACAGTGCAGTCCATAATGTTAGCCATTGATTAATATTAATTATTCTACCCACTTTTTGACCGAATTTTTATAAAAAACTTGTTCTTAAATTTCAAAAACAAAGTTCTGAATAAAAAATTGTTTTCGAATGTAAAACGTAACAATTCAATGTGGCAGGACCCTTGAAAAGCGTGAAAGTTTGAATATCCCGCGGTTTTTGGCATTTTTCTTTGAAACGAATGGGCTTAAAGCTGAAGAACAAACTGAGGCAAGGCTGTTTACATAGTTGTAGCTCTCTCACAAGTCGCTATTAAGCCTAAAAACGCATAAAAAATGGTCTCAGAGCAATATTTCTCAACAATTTCATTAAACTTTGTGAAATGGCTATGTTAACATAGGTAAAAGGGGCTGTAATAGTATGAAAACAGATGGTATTGTAGTGAAATCGTGTTAATGTTGGAAGGAAAGGTTATATTATTCATAAAAATTGCCGATTCATGCTAAATGTAACAGTTTTAAGCCTAAAAAGTAGCGAAATTCAACAGTTATAAGCCTAAAACAAGCCAAGTTTAATCGTTTTTAGCCTAGAAACACGCTAAAATTAAAAGTTTTAAGCCTAAAAACAAGCGAACTTCAAGCCTAATCAGCTAAGAGCCCCGAGGCCCTGACCTGTGACATAGTTTTGTTTATATAGCGATTGTAGTAGGTAACAATGGCCAGTTTAATTGGCCGCGCGACCGTTTCGAATTTGCTATTCAAAGGCCGGAAGAGAGCGTTGGAATTGCATGGAAGGCTTTGTTCGAAGCACAGCCAGAGATTGGGCTTCTGTTCTTGGCTAACCTGTTCATTCCACGTTTGTCCTCAACTTGTTTTGGCTACTGAGTTGCGATTCTCAAGAGTTTCTTTGAAGATTTAGCTACAGGATTCAGATTCCTTAAATATTGTGGTTACAGGGCTAGAATTTCTTGAAGACTTTGGCTACTGAGCTGATATTCTTACAGAGCCTGGCTTCTGAATTTTGGCTGGCTCTTTGGCTACTGAAGTGCTTCTGTTTAAGCCATTAAATCTTCTTTTATATTGGCTACAGAAGCTAAAATTTTTGTCACGGCAAATTCAAAACCTGTCGCTACAAATTAAGCCTAAATTTTGACAATTCAAAGCTTTAACTTTAAGGCCTAATTCTATATTCAAAACCTACTAGAATATAATAAGCTTTAACTTTATTAAGAAAGTTCTTGGGCGACATAAGCCTAAGCTTTATTAACTAATCCTTTGGCCCCCATAAGCCTAAGCTTTATTAACTAATTCTTTGGCTGACATTATAAGCCTACATCTTTGTTAATCAAGCCTTTGTACTACCTTATAAGACAAAGTGTTGGTGAAGATGAGTCAAATGGTATGATAGAGAGTGTTGTGAAGCAAAGAATACTTTAGGTCATAAAAGGCTTTAATAGCCATAGTTCGAAAGATTAAATATTGTTTTCTGTCGCTTTATAGCTGTTCTTGGAGGTTGTGGGGCTATGTTTTGAAAAAATTTTTTTTTTTTAAATTTAAATTTAAAAAATTTTTTTTATTTTTTTTATTTGTGAGTTATGGGCTAGGGAGATGGTTCGTTTTTTAAGGTATTTCTTAACTTTAGTCCTAGGCTTGTATTAATTTAGGCTAGGTTTAAATTGTTGGCTTGTTTTATAATTTGAAAAGGTATCTAATTCTGGTAGAATAAGGTAGGCTAAGGCCAGATTTTTTTGATTTTCATACGATTCTCAAGTTATATAAAGGTAGTTATGTCTAGACATGGGAAACGGGTTGGGTCTGAGCAAAATTTAGGTAGGATCGGGCTTGAAAAATAGGCCTAGCCCGTTCCCCATGTCTAGTTATGTTATCTTACTATGGTATCTGCGGCTTACCGTGTTAAAAGGGGTGGTGGTTGAAGGGCAGGGTAAGGCAGGGACGATAGCGTAAGGTAGAGGTAGGGTATTTTAGGGTAGAGTAGGGTATCGTAGGGTAGGGTAGGGTATTTTAGGGTAGGGTATCGTAAGGTAGGGTAGGGTAAATTACTTTTTCCCTTAAACCTTGTTGCTTAAAACCTTACTTTAAGCAAGCGACAACTTAATTTTAAAACTTTTACTCAGTAAAAGGCTTATAAACAGTAGTCGAGTAAGGGTTGATGGTTGGTGGTATAACACTACGAGGAAGGGGTTAAGGCTGTGTAATACGGCGACGACTGATTAAAGTAGCAAGTAATCGAGGTAACAACAAGTTGACTTGTATTATATAGGTATAGAGAGAGGTGTGATAAGAGGGGCGACAAGGGCGATAAAAGGAGGAAGCGTTGATTAATGGGAGGGGGAGGGGGCAGAGAGGTAGGATAAGGGGAATTCTTTTTCCGGCGACAAGAGATTATGTGCTTTAAGGTGTTAGGGGTGTACCCTTAGGTCATTATTATAGGGGTTACAGTACTATTTTGAGAACTCTGAGGTTTTCATCTTTTGGTACTGTATTAGGTTCTGTATTACATGTTTTAGTACGCAAGACTATCAAGTTACAGTACCTAAAATAAGTTTATTATGTTGTTCAAGTAATTCTGAGCTACTTAACTGCGGATATTTGCAATGAGAGGGGGCGAAGATTTTTTGAACAATGTAAGAACAAGGTATTACTACATAATACTATACGACAATCAATGACACTTTGAGTATAACCCTCATGTCAATTAAAATTTCGATTAAAATACGGCAAATTAAAGTCATTTCCGTTTTTTGTCGCTGAATGCGGTTAATCGATTAAGCGTTTCGTCAATGTAACCGAGGGTTTTGTCGCCGAATCTTTCGAATTTCATACTATTCACAAGTTATCGTACGTGGTTATGTCATCTTACCATGGTAGATAGGGCTTACAGTGTAAAAGGGGAGGGGTATTAGATGTTTAATTAATTGTGTGCCCTTTTTCAAAGCAAATTTTTAGGGTCGGGGGCACGTAATTATTTAAACAACCTAATTTTTTAAGGGTAGGATAGGGAAAGGTAGGGGGTAGGGTAGAGAGCAGGGTAGGACAGGGTAGTGTAGATAGGCAGGATAAAGTTGGGTAGTGGTAGCGTAGGCTCTGATTAAGGGTATGGTAAGGTAGGATAAGCTTTAAAGATAAAAAAAAAAGACTTTCTTTCCTCTCCCCCCCCCCTTTTTTTTTGAAAATTTCACTCCTCCTTATTAAAAAAGGGTAGTATAAGTATTGTCATTGTGGTGTATATGAACATGTTTACTATGCGAAGCCATTTTTTAACTAATGCCATTCTTTTTAGAACAGCGACGAGGACGAAATGGCAATGATCGCGAGAGTCAAGCCTTATCAGGCTTCCAAAGACGAGAATCCACACTCTCACTATCAGTTCGAGGATGTCACTGACGACCCAAAGGTAGGAGGGTTACTGTAGAATATTTTGTCTTATATTGCCGTAAAAGATTACTGTATCGTGCAGTAATTTAGTTTGAAAAATGTAAAATGAGCTGAAGCCTAAATGTAAAGTGGAATAAGTTGTCGCTGAACTTATTTTTAGTGGCTTTGAAGGACATTTTATATGCTACTTGGTATGCTGATGCAAAAAGAATGCCGGTTTGAAAAGTTTTTAGCTCGCGCCATTGTTTTTGCATCATTTTTGATATTTTTGGGCCGAAACGGGAAGGGAAACAATGATATTAGGTTGTTCACTTAATTCTGCGCCCTTTACCAAAGCTAATTTGTAGGGTACGGGGGCGCAGAATTATGTGAACAACGTAGTAAAAGGACTGAAATTGGCGATTTATGGCTTTTCTTTGAACTTTTTGACCGCCCTATTTTAAAATTTAAATTTTTGAAAAAAAATTTTTTTAAATTTTTTAAATTTCCATAATTGCTTTCTACTTCCTTTTACCTGAAACACCTCCTCAAAGGCTCAAAAGCACCTCTAATATAGTTTGTCGCCGCTTCCGCTTCGGCATCATTACCTTATAATTGTTTCAGTACCAGGAGAAGAAGCTGCCCGACCTCGAGGGCGCGCTGGTCGAATATTGTCGCATCGACCATAACAAACAGAAGCCACAGCCTCAGGTGCTTCAGTCTCACACCGTCGTGAGTGCGCGTAGCCAAGTCGACGTGAGTTTTGGCATTTATCGGGTTTTGGTATTGGTTTTTGGGTAAAAAGTAGGAAGCTTGTGGGAAATTAAGGGTTTTCGACGATAAAATACGGTTATTCTGGGGGATTACTGTAATCTTATTGTAGAATATGATGACCTAGTTAATTTAAAATTTGTATTTTTGAAATTTAAGAAACTTTGTTTCCACTGATTTTTGTCTTGTTTTCTCCCCACTTCTTCCTTTATTTCCCCTGCACCGTGCAATCAAACCTCTTTTCCTTCTTGCACCGTGCAAAACAAAGCCGATTTCTGCACAGTGCAACAAACTCTCGCTAACCTTTTGCACCGTGCATCCTCAATAAGGTCTTTTGCACCGTGCAGTTCGAATAAGATTGTTTGCACCGTGCAACCAAATTTCCTTATTCTTTACGCACTGTGCAGTCTAAAACAGTCCTGCGACATTTTAATGCGACAAACTGTTTTTTCCAAAAACTTGAACGAGTATTTGTCGCACTTTTATTCAAAATGTTTTCTGCGATAAATTTGCACTGTGCAATAAAAGTTTTCTGCTCACTGTGCGACTTTAATGGGTTCAGCGATGTTTCTGCAACATTCTTTGTTATCGCATCTCAATGTTCTTGAAAGTTGTCGCAGAGGTTGGTCGACAAACGCAGCAAATGTTGCGACAATCTTTTGCACATTGCGACATTCATTGATGTTGCTTTTCAATGTTTTTTTGAAACAATTTTTTGCGAAAATTTGTCGCAAGGCTTGGGAAGAACGACGAATTGACTTTGTCGCGATTTCTTTAGCGACAAAGCTTGGGCAGTTTTCGTTTGAATTGATGTCGCGACACAATGCTCGATGCGACACTTTTTGAGATTGCACTGTGTCGCTGGTCTTGTCGTTTGCACTGTGCAGTCTTTTCTGTCGCCGATTGTCGCTGCTTTTTTTATGGAAACAAAAGCTGAAATTCGTCGCGTTTTTGCACTGTGCAGTCTTACTCAATGTTGATCTGAATGTTTTGGCGACAATTGGCTGTTTTTTCTGGTTCCTTTGCACAGTGCAGTCTTTGCAAGAAGAGGTTTTCTGGTTTTTTGCACAGTGCAATGAGGCTTTCATTTTTTGCGATAAAAGGTTCGCGACTGCACCGTGCAATGGAATTCAATTGAGTTTGCACTGTGCAAAGAAATTCTGTATTGATTGCACTGTGCAGAGCTTTGCGTTTGCACTGTGCATCAGAAATTAATTTGTTATTGCACCGTGCAGAGTCTAATTATTTGATTTTTTTTTGCATGGTGCAGTATGCTTTTTTTGCACGGTGCACTCTATTTTCTCTGTTTTTAAGCGTTTAAAACCTAAAACAGTTTAAAAAAAAGCAAAAAATATAGCAAACACTGCGACAAGAGGGTTGTTTTGTACAAAATCGACCATTCGCTCCACTTTCCGGTCATCGTATTGTTTTGGCGGTTGATGGATCGCGTGTCGCGGCCAAGGGAGGGGGGGGGCGGGTCCTATTGGCCATTAATGGGCTTGGCCAAAACAATTGTTTTGTCGTAATGCGATTACCTTGCGGCCTCAACCTTGTTTTGCTTTATTTTTGTTTTTCGTACCTAATCTTGTTTGCGGGTTACGGTAGGTCAGGGGGAGGGGGGGGAGGGTTTCTAGGTTTTAGTATGTCTGGGAGCGACAAACAGGGCAATGATGAGGTTTATATTAAGTTATGGTGACAGAAGTTTTTGAAGGGGATACTGTAGGTTTTCTTTAGTGGTGGGAGGGGAGGGGGTTACTGTAGGTTTTATAATACTACAAAGATTACAGTACTGTGAGTTTTAGTAGGATGATAAGCCTGAGGTACTGTAGCTTTGTAATTTTATTTTGACTTCAACCTATGGGGTTTACTGTAATATTCGCTTAAAAATATAGCGTTTTTTGGGTTACTGTAGTTACTTTTGGTACTGTAACTTGAATGTTTAATTTTGCACCAGTAAGTTAGTTTAAAAATTAGATTACTGTATTTTTGATAAAGAATACTGTAACTTGCTATAGTGGTAAACGTTGTATAGATTTGTACGGTTACTGTAACGTTTCTTACTGTAGCATTTATATGAACTGTAGAATTTAAGTGGGCTATCGTACTGTTTGTTGTTGTTTATTGCGGTTCAGCCTGCTTCTTGTCGCTTTTTGGTCATTTTTCCGTTTTGATGCCCTCGGGTCTTCCCCCCCCTCCCCCCTCTTTCTTCCCCCCCCTCTTGGAAACGTTTGGAAACCAAAGAAAGGCCAAGTTGTCGCGAAACTTGGAGAATGCCCTCAGGCAATAATCTGGGCGTTTGTTAAAAGGAGCCTTCTTCCAGATTCGGCCGTTCTTCGACCATCGTTCTGTGCCATCTTCTTTTCTCTTCTCTTCCCTCTCTCCCTCCCCCCTATCCCGTGAGACTCATTCCATAAATTCTCGGACGATTTGCATATGCAATCTGCACTCTTACAATAGTTTTGTTTTGGCCGCTTTAATGGGCGACGAATGGCTTCTGAAGCCCGAATCTGAGGCTACAGGGCCAGCAGAAGGTTCAGAAGACTTTTCGATGTTTATTACGTCTATTTGTCACTATTGTCGCAGCTTTTTTGTTGATTTTAAGGAAGGTTTAGGGACTGCACTGTGCAGTTTATTTATTTTGCACGGTGCAAGGTAACTTACAAACTAAAATACGGCCTTAAATCACTCTTAAACTTAAAATTTTTAGTTTTTTTTTTATTTTTATAATTTAGCACTTCTATTTGTCATCATTTGTCACCACTTCTTTTTGATTTTGTCGCTGATTTATCGAAGAAGAAGTTGACTGCACTGTTCAATTTATGTGTTTTGCACGGTGCATGCTATTTAAAAGCTAAAATACTGGCTTAAATTGATTTTAAAATCAAAATTTTTTACTTTTTTACGTTTCTATAGTTTAGTACTTCTATTTGTCATTATTTGTGAACGCTGTTTTTACTTTTGTCGCTCATTTTGTGAACGAAAATCCGACTGCACCGTGCAGATCATTTATTTTGCACGATGCAATCTTTACAAAAGCCAAAAAAAGTTTAAAAACGGGTTCAAAAAATTAAAAAGCATGTTCTTGCCTTCCAGAACCAACTTACGGCCTCAAGAAAAGAATCCGAAATTGAGCTTGGAATTCTTGTTCGAAGCCGGCTTTAAACGAAGCCGCGGCTTCGGAAAAGAGAATCCCAATATGGTGGAAGTGATTTGCATGATACGATGACGTCGTGACATCTATTGTCTACGTCATTCGTCCTGCAAAACACTGTGCCCAAGGGTTCAAGTTTATATTATAGTAGGTCGGAGATGGAAAACAACAAACATTTTGACGTTTAGTGGACTTGTTGAGTACTTTAGAGGATTCTGGAGGGGTACTGGGTTTACATATGGTCTTGTGGGTTTAAAGGCGAGGTTTTAGGTTTAGATTGAGATTAGTTTTGGGGTTTTGCCTGATTTTGGCATTCTGTTGCAAAGCGATATTATTTTATTAACCAAAAGGTCAATATGACAAAAACTTTATTTTTAGACTATTTTTAGCATTATTGTTGATTGACTTGCTTAATTTCAATAAAAAGTTTATTTGAAACACAATGCCAAAAGTTGCGGGAAATTTTAAAATTTAAATTTTCAAATCGAATCTTTGCCATTTTTGTTTGAAATATGTTCTAAAATGATCTTTAAAGTATGTAATATTAGTTTCACTTACTATTAATTTAATTATGAGCTTTAGTCTGTAGGTAACTAGCCGACAATAACACTTTATATCATCATTTACCCCTCATAGACAGCATATTATACTGAAAATTGTGTTATAGGTTTGTTTGTAAACTCAAAACATATGTATACAACAATGTTTCGTTCATAATTGTTCTATAATTGTGTTAGTCACAGTGGCTGATGCATATATTAACATTATTTCTCTCTTGAAACATTGTTTACTAGCCATATTTACTGCCATTTCATGCTGAATATCATCGTTTATGAGAATGTCTGAAGCATTGTCTATATTAACATGTTTATTGAGTTAGGGGGTGGTATTGTGGTAGGTAAATGAAGGTAAATAGTAGGGTTAATTGAGATTAACAGGATCATCAGGGTAATAACATTGTTTTAGGTATAGTGATATTGATATAGGTATAGCTGAGAGTGATGTTATTATAGGTGTAGAATACGAATTAGATAGAGTTGTTTGTATAGTTTACTGAGTAACTTGTTGGTAAACTTGAAATTCATCTGGTCTTATTTAAATTAGTTTGAAACGGCTTCCCTTCGAGACAGCCGTTTTTTTTTGTTTCTTTGTTTTTTGATAGTTTTGCCATCTTTTATTCGGAATGTTGCCCAAATGTCATTACTCTCAGTTTTTAAAACTTGTTTTTTTATTTTAAAGGTTTTTACAACCTTTCATTCGTATAACTTGTCACCTTTTCGTATAAAATGGCTCTATTTTAAAAAATTTTATTTGCGACACGAAACTCTATTTAATAGTACATCCATAGTTCATATCATATTTATCATAAGCGACACTATTTTCTGAACTGACACTTTAAAATAGACAAACTTTGATCTTTTGTCAACAGAACGGCGACATATTTCCAAAAGGCTCGGGTTTCAACAGACAATCTGTCGCCAAATAATGAAAAGTTTGGAACTTGAGGCCAATTCCCCTGCGGGCACAAAGTGAAGAGAGTGCGCAGTTGAGCGTTATGACCAGCCGGCTGGTTCTTTTCTAGATTTGGGGCCTTATCGAACCTGTTTTGTCGCGGTAATTGGGATCCCCCTACTGTAGACAACGTGCTCCATCGTGCCCTCCGGGCGTCAAATTGGCTTTGAATGTGCTCAAACGTGCTTTTCTTTCCGAGCACGCCCGCCTCTGACACTCCTATTTTGAGGGGGGGGGGGGGGCTACTTTTAACGACAAATTAAACTGTTATAAAGTCGCCTTTTTTAGGCTTAAACTCTTAGTTTCGGCCAAAGAATGACGCTAGACGGCTCCTTTTAGTAAAGTGACGGTAGAAGTTGATAGTCAGAGTAAATTTAAACATTGCCAAGCTTTCGGGTCCCACCACGAAGCAAAAAGATGGGACAAACGGCCGGAAAGCTGATTATGAATGTATATGGACCGGGGTCACGCTGAGATGAATGTTGCCACTGTTTATGGGCCGTCTTTGTCGCGAAACAAGGATTAGTTTCTTTGACTAATGCCTTTCCGCGACAATCACTCATACTGGTTTAGTTCGCGAAACTTCTTTCTTTCACATTGGCTTACATTGTTTTAGTGTGTAGTAGTTAACATTTGACTTTTATTTTTAGAATAACATACTGACATATATTCAGACTACATAATGTGTATAGTTAAACTACGTAATATAACACAACTTACACGTAGATAAGACTCTATTACAATATTTTTTAAAATGTAGAATGCGTCAAATTGCTGTACTTTATCTGTTTTAAAATTACCTTGATTTTACTTTGACAGTAACATAAAATTCAAATGTTGATTTCAGAGCTTTGGCGGATCACCAAAGGCTCGGCCGCAAGCTGCGATCTGGGCGGCCGACCGAAAGCTGATGGCGCATATCATCGATGTCGACGTGGGCCAGCCCTGCTCCAACTCGGCCAAATGTCAGTGCTACGGGTTTCGGCCGCATCCCTGGAGGTAGCTTTAGTTTTACATTTAATTTTTCTTTCATTTTTATAGCTTATTAATACCTAAATTTGTTTTATCTTATGTAAAATAACATATCTCTTGTGTTTCTTGGTCTTATCATACTTTGCTTGTTACTAGGCTAATATTTAACACTTTTTTAAAAAATACGGAACATAATATCTATTTGAATATAACTTTTGGTCTTTGCTTGATTAGCATAACAATCTGTTTTATTATCGAAAGGCACATCTGGTAGTCTATAATACCTTTCATCTCATATTCTTATGTTCACCATGGCCAAAGTGACGATTTTGTTTTAGTATTCGATTTCTATTATATCCTAACTTTTCTCAATATAATTTTACATTTTCTGATAAGAATATAATAACGAGTGTATTTACTAACACAAATGTAGTCTATTGTTTTATCTTTTACGACTTTGACCGGTCGATGCCAGATGTGGGACAATGCCTGTTTACTGCTTCTATTGAGTTGTTAACTATGCAGGGTTGAGAATTATTTATTTACTTTACTATATAGTCTTAAAGGACAACTTTTTTGAAACTACTATTATAGTTTGCGTGGTATAAGAGGTAATATAATAGGTATATTGATGGATTTCGTAATAATCGTCATTTTTAAAAGCATCTACTTTATAGTTCTATACATCAAACAGTATGTATATCATAGGTGTTATGGCTTTTCACAAAAACGTGAAGAATGGAATATCTACAGGACTTGACTGTTGGCAGTTGAGACATTTCACAACATATCTGGGCGAACTGATGGTGTAGTCTATTAGGCAATCCATGCAGCTAAACACTTTCAAACATCATAGACATAGTACAGGACGATCGGCTTCTTCTTCCAGGCAACTGCGACAGGCATCATTCTCGAGTTCCACACCTTCTATGATATTCAAAACGAAGTGTTTATACCTGAAATATGAGGCGACTTGCTTAAGGCAATGTAAAGCATTATTTATTTGTTTTTATTACATACAAAAGTCGTTTAACTTTTTAAATTTTAAAAGTTACCTGGTTATTTCACCACAGAGCCTCTTTAAGGTAGCTGCATCTTTCAAATTTGGTAGCTTCATATTGAAGTGTAAGCAATTGTACTTTTTGAACAATGCTTCCATGGGCTTTTTGGTTCAAAATTGCAGGTTCCTCATCTTTGTTTTCAAAAATACCGTCAAACATAGCAAAAAATTCAGCGGTAGGTGCCATATTAGAACGATTGGAATATGAGCATACCTCAATAGAGCGTCTAAATTATTGCGCAATTTTTAAGAAAGGTTATGGCAGCAAGCTCTTGGGTATTTTTCTATTTATTAATGCCAATACACAAAAAGCAAATATTACAGTAGGTGTTGCCATGTGAGGTACGAACGGATTAATTTTACGTCTATATTTTCTTTAATGACAACCACTGTTATTTAAGTTGGGCGTAGAACATGCAGTCTATAGCGCCGCATTTCTGGCACTTGAGGCATTTTATAAGGTAGGTTTTTTCTAGGCAAATCTGGCAGGTATCGTTCTCTATCTCAACGTTGCATGTGTTTATTGATAATTTAACCATCATTCTTAAATATACGACAACATTACTTTTACAAACTACGGTAGTGAATTATTATTAAAATACGTTTTTTCTAAGAATCGAGCAAATTGAATGCCTGACTCGACAGGAAAAAAAGTCGATGTTTCAGAAATGCCTAAAAATTGAATATATGTTTTGTTAAATAGCTAGAAATTCAAAAATACAAAAAAAATTTTTTCGAAGTTACAGTATCATGGAGTACTGTAGCTTGACCTCATTTTTTGTAACTCAAGAACGAAACGTCATACAGACATGCGGTTTTCACCATAATGTTTGTCGTTGTCAAAAACGTATTTTTTATTATTACATCAAGTTTCTATCATTGCGGGAAAGTGTTGACAAATTTGCATATTTACGCGTGGTTACAGTAATCTTTTAGTTTCTCAAAAACGGTCCACAGTGCCATTATTTTTTATCTCACATTCTTAAGGTACGTTTTCTTGCGGTTCTAACGCTACCATCCGCTTGTTCCAACACCGCTGCGAATGTGTTCAAAATTTGAGTTAAAGGTACCCCCTTAGGGTAAATATGCCTTTTTTTATATAATAACTCATTTTTTTTAATGTATATGTTTGTTTTTTGTTTTAAATTCATTTACAAAACTTTTATTAGTATGCTTGGTACTTTTGGCGACACAAGTTTGCATAAAAAATGAAGTTGCATATTTCAGAAAATACAGTAACCCTACTATTTCTTTTAAAATTTCCACTGTGCCATTATTTTTTATTTTGCTTGTTTAAAGCAAATTTTTTGCTTGTTTAAAGCAAATTTTTTGCGGTCCTAACGCGCCTATACATTTGATCCAAAACCGTGGACAACTATGTTAAAATTCGTGTTTAACCTAACCTGTTAGGGCAATTTTGCCTGTTTAGAATGTTTTCAACGTTTTTTGTTGAAAGATCATCTTGGATGTTGATGACAATACATAGTTGCATTATAAAATACATCTAAAAATTTAAAAATACAAAATACAGTAATCCTTTACGAATTATGAGCCAATTTATGAAAACGAATTTGAAGAAATTGTTGACGACATTATAAACAACGATGACACAAAAGATTTGATTGCTTTTTGCTTTCATAAATAACAACATGTAATAGTATTTTATAATGCAACTATGTATTGTCACCAACATCCAAGATGATCTTTCAACAAAAAACGTTGAAAACATTCTAAACAGGCAAGATTGCCCTAACAGGTTAGGTTAAACACGAATTTTAACATAGTTGTCCACGGTTTTGGATCAAATGTATAGGCGCGTTAGGACCGCAAAAAATTTGCTTTAAACAAGCAAAATAAAAAATAATGGCACAGTGGAAATTTTAAAAGAAATAGTAGGGTTACTGTATTTTCTGAAATATGCAACTTTATTTTTTATGCAAATTTGTGTCGCCAAAAGTACCAAGCATACTAATAAAAGTTTTGTAAATGAATTTAAAACAAAAAACAAACATATACATTAAAAAAAATGAGTTATTATATAAAAAAAGGCATATTTACCCTAAGGGGGTACCTTTAACTCAAATTTTGAACACATTCGCAGCGGTGTTGGAACAAGCGGATGGTAGCGTTAGAACCGCAAGAAAACGTACCTTAAGAATGTGAGATAAAAAATAATGGCACTGTGGACCGTTTTTGAGAAACTAAAAGATTACTGTAACCACGCGTAAATATGCAAATTTGTCAACACTTTCCCGCAATGATAGAAACTTGATGTAATAATAAAAAATACGTTTTTGACGACGACAAACATTATGGTGAAAACCGCATGTCTGTATGACGTTTCGTTCTTGAGTTATGAAAAATAAGGTCAAGCTACAGTACTCCATGATACTGTAACTTCGAAATTTTTTTTTTGTATTTTTAAATTTCTAGCTATTTAACGAAACATATATTTAATTTTTAGGCATTTCTGAGACATTGACTTTTTTTCCTGTCGAGTCGGGTTCTCGGCCCTTACAAAAAATGTGTTTTAAATAGCTGAACAGTCTTCAAAACATTAGTAAACTAAAATGACATTTAATTATTAATATTTACTTATTAGTATTTATATTGTAAATTGATTTACAGTATGATCTTATAATAATGCTTAATTTTTAAAATCATTATTCTTGTCTGATAAAAGTAATGATCACCGTAGCCAAAATATAATGTCAGGCTAAGTTGCGTAATGTGAATGATGGTCGAGAGTTGTGGGTCGAGAGTGAATCTCTCCCCGCGGACATTGATATAACATAGTAAGAGGGGGTGCATCGCATTTCTTGTGACCCTCCGGGCCCCCACGAATCCCGAGAAGACAATGGGAATGTTTCCGGTTGAGTAGAGTGACTTCTGGGAGTGAATCCGCTTTATTGCCTTATTCGAATGTCATGTATCTGATGTGTTGAGGGGTCCTGTCCCATAATCCCTGATATCCCCAACATTGTACTTCTGGGGTCATTCTTGTGTGAAAAACGGAAACAACGTTTTGGCCGCCGTTCTTGGTTTATATTTCGCACTAATTTGGGAGATTTTGGATTGCTTTAGGGATTTTAGGAAATTTTTGAAAAGTTTTGTTTTTTTAAATTAATAAAGGATTTTAAAATTTAAAATATATTAGGGTATTTGCATACGGCTAGCTGGTTGTGTTTATTTTGGTGTTTTTTTGTTGTAATTTTAAAAATTTTGTTTTTATCTTACTGTAGTCAAGTTTTATAATTAAAATTTTATTTTTGGTTTTTATAACCTTTTTTTCAAAATCATTTTTTGGGTTTAGTAAACATTTTTTTTAAATTTATTAATGAGAACATGTAATTTATTGTTTCCTTTTTATCCCGCTTTGTTTCAATTTGTTTATCTAGCCACCTGCTCTCTTGTTTGTCATCATTTTTGACACCTTTTGTCTATGTTCTTATTTTGATGACGTTTGGTCTTATTTTTCGATCTGAGGGGTGATATTGATGTTTGTCATCAGGTTTTTGGAATAGTCTATTTTTAACTGGACTATAATATAAGGCTCTTCATACTATTTTCAATAATTCAATAATATATACACGAATATAGATGTATATACATACGACGACGTTTTCATTCACATACAGCGACATAAAGTGTCGATGTTTACTTGATGATCGGCGATTGTTGTTTTCGGCCGCCACATATCATGGTATAATATATTATTAGATTATGGCGAATCTGGGCATAAAACTTGATGAGCCCTGAGGCGCTAAACAGTTTCTTTCGTTTGAAAAGAGCGGCTTTGTGTGGAATGGCCTCAGCGCCACGCCCATTTCTGCTTGGCGCCTTAGGGTTAAAGAGGAGTTTATCTGACTGGCTGTCGGTTGGGGCAAGGAATATAGCTTATTTTTCGCCAACTTTCGACCGTCCCGACAGTCCCTCCGGACGTTTTGGACCTTCATCGCGAGCCGGCCCTCACCCGATCTTCAGGACCAGCTTCGCGGCAGCCGGCTGGCGGGTCTCGTTTTTTTCTTCGGTTGCGGTGAAACAACACGGAATCGACCAGTGGCATCAGGGGGTTGTGTGCGACAAAAGGGAATAAAAGATTCAATAAAGGCTACGGAAGACGCCCCAGAGGGCAAAAGATCAGAACCGTAGCCTTGCTGACCTTCGGAATCTGGCGCCGGGCAAGTTCCTCCGCCGACTCTTTCGAGCCCCCAAGGATGGTGGGGCTCCACCGAAGCAGCCCCACGAGAAGAAGCACGATGAGAAGAAGCACGATGAGCAGGAGGAGGGTGTCAGTTCGTGTGTCCATTCCCCCGCCTCCACATCGTCCGAGGTCGTGACATCGCTCACGAACGGCGACCTCAAGCGCCACCAACAACACCGCCACAGTCATCGCGAGTCCGTCCACATTGAGCAGTCCAGTCCACCGTCAGCACGACGCCCGACGTCCGCGACCTCCGGCAAGAAACCTATGGTGCAGTCGGATGTTGCTATGTAGGTTGTTTGTCATGGCAACTGTTTTTGTTTACTTGTTTTGGGGCTGGCTAATGGTCAAGGCTATTTGGAATTTGCATATTAGAGTTTGTCTATATTACAAAGATAATATGTTATTAGGTCTAGCTTGCAGTAAAGACTTGGAGTTAAAAATCAATTCTCGTATTTAATTTATACTACTTTAGGTATATTTCACATATTTTTTTTACTTTTGCTTTACATTACTCTGGCATATAGTTTTACTTTGTTAAGAGTAACTGTCTTTACTTTGTAGTATTTGATTGACAACATGACATGCCCGTTGTTTTTAAGCGTTAAATTCCTCTTGATGCACATATCAGAGGTTTTTTTGCGTTTTGATATCGACTTTAGGCTTAATTTTGGGTCCAATGTCTATCAGGCTAAAATTTTAAGTGTTTAGGCTTATTTTTAAACTTAATTTTTCTTAATCTCTAGGCTTACATGTCAAGAAAGGTTTAAAATATGTTTTTAAAGTAAATTATACCTTTTTTCTTTACCACAGCTTTTAAACTTTGACTTTAATTTTTATTTCAAAGCTCATATCTAATGTTAACTTTTACGACCTCAACCTTCAGCTTGACGTCAGTTTCATGACTTTAGGCTTAAACTTTGACTTTTGTTCTGAAATCCGAACACAAAACATTATGTTTTACGAGTATTTGGTTGTTGTTGCCATCTTGTTTGAATTCTGTTTTAATGAGTTATAGGTCTTGAATAGATTTATATCAGTACGTATTCAATAGCTTTATATTATAATGAATATAGCGATATATATGGCTTTTTTCTTTATGATATATATGGCCCTAGCACGTGCATTTGCAATAATAGCACGTTTATGAATAATATGGAAAATGTTGTTATGTTGACATGTTTTGGCCATAACTCGGTTATCTTGACATAGTAGGAGATTATATGGGTTGATATATGTTAGTTTTTATATTGGCAAAGTGTCTTTATTGAAGGGAAGTAGCAAGCTTTAAAAACAATGGCATGAGGAAAGGGTGGGGTAAAATGATAGTTAATGGGCGGGGTAAAATGTTGCGTAAGGGTTGTTTTTTGAAAAGTTTTTTTTTTATTTGAAGTTATAAAAAATATTGTTTGAATATCAAAAATTTTTTAAATTTAAAAATAACTTTTGCAACATTCTATCAAATCCCTAATTTCACGCCCTGAGGCCATAAATAAATATTTTTTGCATGAAATTCGATCTTTCTTGGCCACAAACAAGACATATGCCTTGTTGAACATGGCTGAAGTCAGTGGAGCGAAAGTCTTTTATACATCGCGATAAGGGATCCTCAAGGGCGCGACAAACCGGAAAGAAGATCCGCCTTTCAAGTTTCAATTATAATATCACCTTCATTCATATCATCGTATCTTGTTGATATTCTGGCATTCCAAGGACATTTGTCATAACATTAGGTTCTACTGTAAGCTCTGGTTGCTACATGACTATAGTATATTGGAATACTCAGTAATTTCTATATTGTATTAGTTTTGAGCATATAGGTTTCTTCATTTACTGGTCGTATTTCACTCTATATCTACGACAATATAAGTCATCTGACTCTAAATTGACATAATATCTTGTTTCCTTGTTATTATAACAAGCTGACAACATATTTTGTGAGACAAGGGACTAGTCTAATCAACAAGTTTATTATACTTGTCAATCGACCACTTCCTGACATCTTCAGGACATTATACTTGACATCTAAACTCTTTGGTATAAAAGAGCTCATTCTAGTCGTAGATATTTTATTTTTGGCTTAATAGTAGCTAATACTATATATAATTCTATACTAGCTAAAATTCTAGTCTATTCTAAAGTTTAGTCCAGCTAGAGGATATTAAAAATAGTCTAAAGGCAGGCATAGTCCAGATATTACTCTGTAAGGCTAACCCTGAACTAAAGTCACGGTCAAGCACCTGAATAGGCCTCTGAAACCGTCGCTTTCACCGAATCCGACTCTTCCCAACTCCGAATCTTCTTCCTTTCACTGAAACCCTCCACCGTCGCCGTCTGAATGGGCCTTCAGAAGCGCTCATTCCGATCACTATTCCGTCGAAACAAGCGGTATATCTTAATCAGTCTTGTTTTGATGGCTTTGTTGTTATCACCTCTTTAATCACTCTTTGTTACTTGCAGAAAGGTGTGTGTTCATTGCAAATGCGACAGGAACGAGCACGATGTCGACTCCAATAAAGTGCTGACTGTGTACGAGCGTTTGGGAATCAAGCCGAAGGAAGGCGTAGCGGTGAGTAATTGGGGGAGAGGGTGGGGTGGAATGGGTAAAAAGATTATTTTTAAAATTTTATAACTTATTTAAAATTTTAAAAACTTATGTAAACGGCTTTAAAACGTAAAATACAGAGATTTAGCACAAAAAATTTGATGTTACACTACTTTTTTTGGTCATAACTCTTTTATAAGCCTAAATACAACATTGAAATTGTATAAAAATTAAACACAAAACCTGTAAAATTAGTTGAAAACTATTTATCGTACTTTTATACTGTATGTTTTGACAAAACTGGTTGAATTACTTCTCCTCGAGCAAGTTCTGTCTACTATAATATAAAGTTTATGGCCGATTAGCCTTGCCATCCTTTTATTGGACTCGAAAAGACTACGAAAATACGTAGCAACGTCAGAACTTAATTCGAACTTATTTTAGTCAATTTGAGTTTTGAAAAAAATTAAATTTACAAATTTTTTAAAACTTAAACTCATTTTTTAAATGCTACGTAACACAACATACTTACAGTTAATATATTACAAATAAATTGCAGCTAGACTGGTTAAAACGTAGTTTGGTCTAAAATTTTGTGTAAACTAAAATACGACATTTTTTATTTTTGGTTTTTTAAATGCCGGATTCTATGTATTTTTTGACCAAACAAGTATTTCCTTGTAAAATACGAAATTTTTCAACCGGCTAAACGACATACAATATATAAAAAAGCTGCCTTCAGATGCCGCAGAAAAACAACGAAATCGGAACGGCCGGCCATGGCTACACCTGGGTCCCGCCTGGATTGCCTAGGGTTAAGGTCGAGGAATACATGAATAAACTGCCAAACCATGTGGTGCCACGGGTCAACTCGGCCGGTGAAAAGTACCGCGAGAAGCAATTAATGGTCCAACTACCTCGACAAGACCTCTCCGTCTCCTACTGTAAACACCTGCGGACCGCGGTAGAGCGTCGTATCTACGATGAGTTCGTGAACTCGAGGAATGAGGTCGCTCTGGACATTGGATATGTTAATGCCACTCTTACTGCCACAACTGTAAGACTTTACAAGGTTTCTCAAAGGTTTTTTTGGAAATAGTTTTGTGCAGGCTGCGGTTTGGAACATTGTCATGGGCGCAGCTTGCCAGTTTTAAAAACAAAAAAATGAAGTTATGAAAAATACAAAGAATGCAACTATTTCTACCTATTTTATTACCAAAGCCAACTTTTTAAAATTTCCAGGAATGCCGCAAATGCAAAGGGATTCTGGAGAAGGGCACGATGGCTGTGATCTCGCCCAAATTGGGCGACGACGCCGGCTGGCATCCAGCTTGTTTCTCGTGTGAAACTTGTGAACAGGTAAGAATTGTCACAATATTTACAGTCCAGGGCTATTTACTGATGTTTACAGTTGAAAAACCTAATAAAATTAAATTTTTTTATTTTAAAATTTGCACATGCATTTTCAATGCCATTCTTAACTTGTTTATATGTCATAGTCAAGTTAAAGAAACAAGTACACCCCCTCGGGGAATGTCTGATTATCCGTTTTTGGCATTTAAAAAACTTTAAACTGCTCAAGTTTTGGGTTTAAACACATTAATAGTTAATGTGGGGGTGGATCTTTAAATAGTTTGCGGTTTACGATAGGAGTTTAGGCTAAAATCGATAATACTTTAGGCTAAAATGGCAATATTTTGATTAAAAGTGACTAAATCTTGTCAAAAGTCATTTTTGAAACAATTTTCAAAGCAAAAATAAGCAAAAAATGTTGATATTTAAGTAAAAAAGGCAAAGTTTTTTTAAAGGTTTTTTTTTCGATACTTGATCCGTATTTTACAATAAAAAATCTGTTTTTTGAGACATTTCTTTATGACAATCGACTTGTTTTTGCAAGGAAAGTGGAAGTATATTTTCATAAACTTTGAAAGGATTAGATTGTCATCTATTTTTTAAAGCTTTCTTATGGCTAAAATTGACTTTTATTGCCATTGTAAGCTCTTTGTGTTATACATAAGCTTGTTCTAAATCTTATGTTAGAGTTTGTTGGCAAAAATGTCTTCGTTTGTCATTATACCATCATATATTTCCTTGAAAAGTGATTTTAAGTCTTATATTTGAAACTTTTGTATACACCTTGGGACTCATTTACTACTCTGAAACGGTATCAATTTGATTAGAAGCTGTTATATTATACTAGTCAACAAAAGCTGTAAAATCAATATATAAAGTAATATGACATTATACTTGATCAACAACAATATTTTCTTCTAGTAACAATATCTATTATCATTTTCAATATTTTCAGTTACTGGTCGACTTGACATACTGCGCCCGTGAGGACAAGATCTACTGCGAGCGGCACTACGCCGAGCTGCACAAACCAAGATGTTCAGCATGTGATGAGGTAAGTGCAGGATCCGATTACTCGTCGGTATTTGGCCGGATACGACCGGCGGGACATAAAGTAAACTTTACTTTACACACATGTTGCTAAAAGTAACCTGCATGCGGTGTACACTTTGGTAGAAATTGGCTTTGGGCTAGGTGTGGGTGATAGAGGGGTGGTTTTTATAAGTATTAGATAAGGTAAATTTACATTTTCTTGCAATGTCGTGATAAGGATCATTGTGTTGTCACCGTGGTGCAAGGGGCAAAAGACTGATAGAGTTATAAATTGTAAATAACACAACACAGGGCAGGGTATGAGAGCCTGACTGTAAGTCATAAGGTTATAGTCATAAAAGTATTGCAATGTTAGCAGAGTTTAGGAACTACAGCCAGATGTCGGTAAGAACAGCCACCTTCTGTGACAAACTTTAGAAACGTGCTTTTTGCTCTCTCATGATCAACATGGCTCATCCTAAAGTGTCATACCTCTTTTGCAAGTGATATCTTTAGGGGTTTTTATGTTTGCAAATAATTTTATAGAGTTTTGTTTTTGCAATATATCTCAATATGTCTCTTTATATGGGTAACCAGCACTTACATACCTTTCTATACGCCTTTTATAAGCTTCCTTGATCAAGGATAGTACTTATATGGTTCTATAGCCCTTGTTAGCTTGTCTTGGTACTGAAAATAGATAGTGATCTAATCAATTCAATACTAGTACTGATAAGACCTTATAGTTTTACTTTGGCTTCTGAGTACTCCTATGTTCTATATAAATAGCCTATCCTATGCCATCTCTAGTGGTTATCTTATTCTATCTATACAGCCTATCTCAACCTACCTATTCATCTCCAAACTTCAATATCCCCTCCCCTCCAGCCCTATCTTGCCCCTCTCTGCTTCTCTGGCCGTAGGTGTGCCGTTTCGGCCGCTGTTCCCCCACTTTTGTTTCCGGCGCTTCATCAACGAGAAGGACAGGCGCTTGCAGTCAGAACATGTTCCCTAATCATGCAGATATATATGTGCGCCATTCGATTCTTATTTCGCGTTTGTTTCGACCCGCGGGACGGTGGCGCCCGAATGGATATGACCCCAGGGGATATCGCCCTGCCCCGCCGCCCAAAACTTTCTTTGTTTTGGGCCGAGTGGCTGAAGGAAGTGGTTTCGGGTTGATCCGCGATCATGAATTTAGAAAAGGAGGTGGTAGTGACGTTTTTTTTGCAAGGGTGTTGGGTGAGAACTTTTTTTTTCATAAGGGGTGGTTTAAAAAATCTGGTTCAAAATAGTTTTGCCAGAGGTGTCTTTGCGATTTATATGGCTTTTGGCAACAATTTTATAATTTTCGAGGGTTTGAAAGGGATTTTGGTAATTTGCAATCTTCTGAGAAAATTAGAAGTTCAAAGAATTTGATGACATCGTAAGGTCTCTAGGATACATATTTATTTATTTGTTTATTGCATCTATTAATACATTTAAACAAAAAATAATATAGACGATAATATATATAGTTCAATGTATTAATTATTGCTGACCCCTAGGGGGCTGACTTCTCAAATTTCTGCAAGTTCTACTATAAAAGAAATGATATTTAACTGAACTTTTGGAGAAGGGAACAATAATTTTACTACCACCTCTTGTCCTGGACTGGACAGATTTGGGCACTAAAGACAATACAATTAATTTTCTAGACATAATTTTATTACAAAACACTTTATCAATATTTAAGAGACGTTCTGACAATGGGATTATGGATAATATTTTAAGTCGTTCGGAGTAAGAGGGAACGGGGTTAAGATTTAAGCAACGACGGACAATGATACGAGTAAAGGTTTTTTGAAGTTGTTCTAACTTTTCCGAGTGTTTAGCCAGATGTGGAAAGTAAAGAGGAGAACAGTAATCAATGATAGGTAAAACATAAATTTTGTATATTTTTATAAGAATTTTTAAGTTGTTAGTTTTAACGACTTTTAACAGAAAGAAAATCCTTTTTTGACATTTAGAGTATACTTTTTGAATGTGATCATGGCATGTTAATTTAGCATTAACCATTAGTCCGAGATCCCGGACTACAGTGCTAGTAGGAATTGGTGAGCCGTTAATAAAATAGGGGTGTTTGGGGTTAGAAGGATTAATATGTAAGACAACACATTTGTGAATAGGTAATTGTAGCCCATTATTAGTACAGTATAACACAAACTTGTCAATAAAGTCTTGAATTTCATTGTGGTCACTCGATCTACCATAAATTTTAACGTCATCTGCGAACATTTGAATTGAGATGTTGTTCGTAGGACAGTAATATGGAAGATCAGACATAAAAAGCAAGAAAAGAAGAGGACCAAGGGTCGACCCTTGAGGCACTCCAGTGGACATTGAACGAGGACTAGATAAAGTAGAGTTAATCTTGACAGAAAAATAACGTTCCGAAAGGTAACTTTCAATCCATTTGAGAAACATACCATTAATGCGTTGATTAGAAAGCTTAGTTAAAAGAAGTTGTTGGTTAACAGTGTCAAATGCTTGTTTCAAGTCAAAGTATACAACATCAGATGAAATTTTATTGTCGAAATTATTAGTAAGTGTGGATAATGTCTCATAAAGATTAGTAAAAGTATTTTTACGGCGTACAAAACCATGCTGATAGGCAGGAATAAGTTGGTTATCGATTGAAAACTGAAGAAGGCATTTGAAAACAAGACGTTCAACAAGTTTTGAGACAGAGGAAAGTAAAGAGATTGGTCTGTAATTTAACGTAATGTTAGCTTGGCCTTTTTTGAACAAAGGAAGGATTGTAGCATGCTTCCATACTGATGGGACTACACCATGGCGAAAAGAAAAGTTTATAATTTTTGACAAGGGACCACAAAGGGAAAAAGCACACTTTTTGAGTACTAAGTTTGGAATAGAGTCCGGTGAAGAATTAACTTTAGCCGGCAAGGAAGACAATAAGTCGTAAACCTGAGAAGGAGATAGAGTGGGAAGGAAGATTGTATTAACCGTAATATGGCTGAGAGTGATAGAGATAGATTTAGATGAAATAGTAAATCGATCAGCAAAAGCTTCAGCCTTATCTTTGTCAGTAATGGCAAAACTGTTATTAGATGTAATAAGAGGAGGATAGTAGAGAACTGGCTTAGAAACAGATTTAATGACATTGAAGAACGATCTAGGGTTTTTGCTAAGAGCTTTAGTATCTTTAAAACGGTTGTAGGATAGAAGATAATTATTGAGTACTTTGTTAGTAATTTTAAGTTTTAGACTGTGAGACTCAGAGATAGAGATTTTATTCCATAGAAATTGGCGATATTTGATAAGGTTACGAATATGTGGTGGAAAATTGTAATGATGACAAGAATTGATGGTAGGAATGTGTGTATTCATTGCATCCGTGATAGAGTTGTTAAATAGATTAAGATAGTTGTCAACAGAGGTTTGTGGGTCAAATAGGTTATTTGTGCAATCAAATTCAAAACATAAAGCATTACTAAGCGAGACGTTGGTAGCTAGCCAATCTGCTTTGCAATAATCATACTTACTAGCTTTAGAAGATTTAGGAAGAGATAGATTAGTTGTAAATTGTATAGTATTATGATCACAGCCTGGAAAAGGCGGCAAAACACGTAGATCGTAAACATTAGAACTATTGTTTGTAAAGACCAGATCCAAAATGTTATTACCTCTAGTGGGTGAATTAATTAGTTGAGTAAAAAGATCTGGGGAAGAAGTCGAGAAAACATTTATCAATACGAGAGTTACTGGATGGGGGATTAGAATCCCATAAAATAGAAGAGAAATTGAAGTCACCTAGTAAAATAGTGTTTGCTGAACCAGTAGAGAAGTCAAAAATTATATTGCAAAGTTCTAATGTTTCGTCGTAGCTTAAAGATGGAGGTCTATAAACTACTATAAAACGAGTAGATGAGGTGCCAGATGGTGAAACAATATCGGCAACGAGGACGTTAAAAGATTTAGACACAGATTTAACGAAAGATAAAGGGATAGTGTTATTGTAAATAATAGCCACACCACCACCTTTTCGTTTCAAACGGTCGCATCTGAGAATACTGTAGTTAGTGTTACGAACGATAAAAGAGTCAGGAATAGAACTGTTGAGCCATGTCTCAGTAATAAACATAAAATGAAATTTATTAGTCTTAAGATATGAGTGTAAAAATGGTTTAGAAACTAGACTACGAGAATTAAAGTATAATGAGTATATAGGAAAAAGTTTGGGTTTGGGACTATAGTAGGAGAGAAAAGAGTTTGAATTTTTTGTAGTATTTCGATTATTAAAAGTATTAGAAATAATAGGAATAAAGGAGCAATGGGCAGAACATAGGAGAAGATTCAAAAATAGTTGTTTTGCTTAGAAGGTTAACAATGGCTATTAGGTTGTTCACTTAATTCTGCGCTTTCTCCCAAAACAAATTTGTGGAATAAGGGGGTGCAGAATTATGTGAACAACCTAATAGTTCATAGAAGGGTGAGGTAGAAAACTTAGGTTTGAGGTTGTTCAAATAGTTATAAGCAGTAATACTTTAGTATAAGAAGTTATGTTCTAGTATAAACAGTCACCTTGGTAGTTTTTTTGGGAACGGCCTAGTTTAATATCATGTGGTTTCGATACTTGATTGTTTGAAGAAAAATGTTTTAAATTGAACGCTTTTTGCATGTCTTGAAAGTCTGGTTTTAGTTCAGCGAGCTTTTTTAAATCAGCCTAATGGTATTAATTTTGAATTTTTAAATATAGCCTTAAGGTATAAATAATTTTTTTAATTATAATAGTTAAATTTTAAAGCTAAATTTCATAAATATTAAATGTTTCACATAATTCTGTGCTCATAAGCCTACAAATTTGCTTTGAGGAGGGGCGCAGGATTTTGTGAACAACCTGTTATATCTTTTGCTAAAATTAGAAATGGTTTTTTTTGAAATATTTACCTTAAGGCATGGCATAGTTTGTGATTAGAACTTTAAAACAAAAAAGTGAATTGTATAGAGATTGAGTTCGAGTTCAAACAGCTGATAGCACCCACTCGGACATGATTTTAGCCATTGTTCTTCTCTCTAATTGTTCGTTAGGTTTCACACTAACAATGCTAATAGACAGTCTGGAATTGATTAGACTGGTACTGGGTTTAGTACTATGTATAGGTCTTGGCGAGAGTAGGGACGTATTACTAAATATTGGCAAGAAGAGTAGTTGTTCTAGGGGATGGAGAGGGGGGGGGGAGGGGAGAGGTGATGACATTAATTTTGAGTAGAAGATGTGGGAGGGGTGGTTTATAGGCTGAAACTTAAGTCTAGCTAACACTTTTTAAAGGGGCGAAAGTTAGTGGGTGTAACTTTGTTTATTTCGTCGTAAAGTACAAATTTTATGCGAATTTTGATGAAAATTCATAGAAGAACTTAACGTATTTTACCTAAAAAAATACAACAACATATGTATGTACTTTAACCTATTACAATGTACCCTAATCTCTTATTTTCAGTTAATTTTCGCTGGTGAATACACAAAGGCCATGAACAAAGACTGGCATTCCGACCACTTTTGCTGTTGGCAATGCGACGTCACATTGACTGGTCAGAGGTACATCCTGAGGGACGAGCATCCATATTGTATCAAGTGCTACGAGGAAGTGTTCGCCAATACCTGTGATGAGTGTAGTAAAGCCATCGGCATTGATTCCAAGGTAAGACTATAGCTGGCAGTACCAACTATTTTTATATAACCCTACATTTTGTGGATTTCATAGTCTTTTTGTGACAAAAAAGTGTGATAACAATGTTTTGTGACATCGCTGTAACACTTTGGATGTCACACGTCAAACGTTGAGTCCTCGTGCTCGAATGCACAGCTGGATGACACTAACGGAACATTTGTTCAAAGGACTTATAGTAAACAAGATTTATTGCCCTTGTTTATTATCAGTTTATGACGATTTATGGCTTGATTCACTTACAAATTATATGTTGGGGAGATTGCCTATTAGTCCTTTCTTTGGCTTAATGTTAGGCTGGGCTTGCCTCAAATTTGACTTAAAATTGGGCTTGGCCAGCCGGTTAGGTCTTTTTAAATCATTTATGAATCAAATATGAGGCGATGGTTATACAAAAGCGGTTTTTTTTTGATTATCTAAACCATGGTAAAGTAGGTATAACTCTATCTATCTTTCAGGATCTTTCATACAAAGACAAACACTGGCACGAAGAATGTTTCCTCTGCTCAATGTGCCGCTTCTCACTGGTCGATCAGCCGTTCGGCAGCAAAAACGAAAAGATCTTCTGCTCCAACTGCTACGATCAGGCCTTCGCGACACGCTGCGACGGATGTAACGAGATCTTCCGTGCCGGAATGAAGAAGATGGAGTACAAGGGAAAACAATGGCACGACAAGTGCTTCTGCTGTGCCATGTGCAAGACGCCCATCGGAACGCGCAGCTTCATCCCCAAGAACGACGAAGTGTTCTGTTCCAACTGCTACGAGGAGAAGTTTGCGACACGGTGCTGCAAGTGCAAGAAGGTCATCAACTCGGGTGGTGTGACATACAAGAACGAGCCCTGGCATCGCGAGTGCTTCTGTTGCACGAACTGTGATGCGTCGTTGGCTGGACAGAGATTCACGTCTAAGGACGACAAACCGTATTGTGCCAACTGTTATGGTGAACTGTTTGCGAAGAGATGTAGTGCTTGTGTAAAGCCTATTACAGGTAAGGTTGAGTGATGGTTTAGGTTAGAGATTTAGACATTTTAAACTTTTATTAAGCTTAAAAACGTTACCTAAAATTCTATAAATTGAAAAAAAATCTTTGCAAATGCTTTTGCGGGTGGAGAAAACTGTTTTCAATTCATTTTAATTTTTGCAGCCCTTTATTTAGGTATAGAAACAGTACTATTTGTTTTATAGTATGGACAAATGGCATTGTTTTTGTACAGCCATACTAATGTTCTTTACACTACGTAAAAGAATGGTTTATGTACGAATAGTATGATACTAGTAGCGTCCATTTCTCGGAATGATACTACTAGTGTCTATTTTTAAACCCCAAAATGTGTTTATTTCCTGTGGCAAAACGTTTTTGATTAGCGCTATAATTCACGCGAGAAAAGCCCGGAGGCCATAAAACTAAATCAGTTGGAAGCGTTTTATGTGGAATTAAGCCGACTTTTTAAAAAATTTTTCAAAACATTTTTCGGGAACTGAAATTTAAAAAGAAGACCAAATTTTTTCCAAAAGCGACTTTTTCAAATCGGCCGAATTCTTTTTTAAATCGGCCGAAAAGTCTTCTTAAAAAACCGGCTAAACATTCAAAGAACAGCCTAAAATAAGAAATGGCAACACTGACCGAAACACTTTGCAGGGATCGGAGGAGCCAAATTCATTTCGTTCGAGGACCGGCATTGGCACAACGACTGCTTCATCTGCGCCCAGTGCACGGCCTCGCTCGTGGGCAAGGGCTTCATCACGGATGGGGCCGACATCCTCTGCCCCGAGTGCGCCAAGGCACGGCTCATGGCCGCGAATGCGTAGAGCGATAGCATAATCAGTCTTGTAATGTTGGGATCGGCCACTACTTTATAGTCTGCACAACTACACCTAAAACGCTCCAGATTTGTCTACAAAACCATACCTAAAATTTTATGAGATTACACTACTTTATGTTTATCTTACCACATAGAATAGAATTATCGTATGTTTACCGTATTACCCATAGAATTATATTATTCATATACTAGCCAATTACTCGTCTTCCAGAGATTACTGTATCTAACATTACAATCAGTGGGTACTGTAGCCAAATCTGAGACAAATATAACTTTAGTTGGCCGATCTAATCTTGTCGTCTCCGCTTGCTTCTCAACTTGTTACCATTACTACTGTGTCATATTTTATACTTTACTTTTAAGCCGATTCTATATGGTACGCCTTAAACGGGTACTCTACCTCCTTAAGGCTGTACTATATAGTATTCGGTGAGAAAGTACTACTATATTGTATTCCGTAAGTACTGTATTCACGTTTTATTCCGTCCTTGTTTAGAATCGCCTCCTCTGTGTCATAATTACTTTCAAGAACATTTTCTTTTCGAAACGATCTCAATACATCTTATCATCAAGTGTTAAGATTAAATTTTATTTTTATAACAATGTAATAAACTCAACAATAACAATTTGGCCAAAGTAATAACAACTTGGATAGGTGTTTGCAAAAATACGATTTAAATTCGAAAATTTCAAAAAGTTTGATCCTACCCATATAACAAATGTCATAGTGTTGTGAAATTCCCGAAACTCATAGGACGGTCGTCCCAATTCATGGGACAACCGATAATATCAATGAAACTATAGTATAATTGCAAACACATCACGGTATTGGGTCATATGCAAAACTGATGCCTTTCTCTTATCAAATTTAAAAAGAAAATAGACATAAACTTGACATACAGACCATTAACAATAGTAAAACTTATCATTTACTTTTCTTGAACCTCTTCTTTGGAGGTTGTGACGACTTTTTACCGTTTTTCTTGTCATTTTCCTTTTCTTTCCCTTCTTTCTCATTCTGACCTTGCTGATCTTGTTGTTGTGGAGATTCGTCTTCCGACGAGTAGTCTCCAGTAACGGCCCTCTGTTTCCTGATCAACCTCTGCTTCTCTTCCTCAAACTTCTCATTGATCTTCTGTTCACGTTTCTCTTTGGCTTCCAACTTCCTAACCACAGCATGTTGAATGTTCTTCTCTTCACGCAGCTTCTTCTTTCTGTAAAGATAATTATTAAGCTAAAAAAAACAAAAATCCTCGCTTTACATACAAAACAAGTAAAAAGGTCAAGTTATAACAACATTGAGCCCCATAACTAATTAATTTGCTTGTTATTCACATTAAAAACCCGGAAGTCCATAACAAAAAGTCATAATACGTATGTTTATATGAACAAAACCTACTTAATAAGTGGAAGCTTCTTCTTGAGCTTCCTGACTTCAGCCGTGCTCTTTTTGACAAACTTGTGATACAGAACTTCTCCTTCATCGATGCCTTCTTCCACCTTCACCAACTCCCAAGTCATTCTAGGCCCGATTTCAATCAATCTGAGTTTAGTTTTGTCTCCTTGGCCACAGCCTCGAGTTTTCAAATCTTGAGGAAGTTCCAGTTCTTGTTGTTCACCTTCAAATTCACTTTCACTCAACTGTCCTGGGCTAAAAGTGTCAAATTATAATAAGAAAGACAGGAATCATATAAAATGCAATCTTAGTACCCCCAAATGACATAAATATGTTAAAAACAATTAAAATTAAAGCCAAAACACGTAAAAATTATAAACTGTGTTTCGTCTGTTGCTGATTGCCTCTCAAAAGTAAAATACTTAAAAATAAACTTACTTCATCAAGAACTCACTGATATCCTTATACTTGGACAAATCTGGTATTTTGCTTTGAACCAGCTTTTTGGTCGATTTGCTCACTCCAGCTGGTACTGCTTTGATAGAACTGAAACACACAATTAATACAAGCTTAAATAAATTAGCATAAACTTAAATAACTTTTTTTCAGTATTAAAGGAGGTATGGCCAACTTACTAATGCCTGAAGTCGATCGTGTCTGTTTCTGCATTGTAATTGACTAATAGTGCTCGTCGAATGTTTTTTAGTTGTACCTAAAAATGGTTTTTCAAATTTCGGAAAAAAACAAGTCAAAAAACATAAAATTGCTCCTACACAACCATGTTGCTAAATAACTATGAATAATGTCCTACCGTATCCACATTAATAGAAGGAAACATATTCTGAATAACAGTCTGAACCAATTGCAAGTGTTTCTTCGCTGGATCATTGAAACCGTTCAAAATAACTAACGGTGAGTAATCAAACAACTTTTGGAAATGAACTGGTCGTTTAGAAGCTGACAGAATGCCGTGTGCCAATGTGTAATTATCAACTAAACAGAATAAACATAATTAACAAAGTCTTACCTTTAAAATGTATCGTTGGACCCCGAGGAACTCGAATGATACGAAGATTTACAGACAAATCACTCCTTGTCAATACTACAAGATGTGATACGTGTAGAGGACCCGCATGAGTTAGGAAATCTTTAAAGTTGTTTCGTTTTTTTACCTAAAATAATATATAAAGTGTATTTCACAACAAGAAGGATACACGACATAAAAATATGTTTCAAATGCTAAATAATGTATAAACAAAAAGTATAAAATAGATTTTTAAGGTAAACTAATCAACATTAACTTACCTGCAAGTCTTTGGCTGTGTATGGCAACATAACTTGTCGTAAATCGTGTTCCAACCTCTTGGCAAACATCCCAACCTTTCCTGTGTGTATAACGAATGACCTAGGTATCTTCTTTTCCTCAGCTTCAGCCACATTTCCAGAAACCTTGGCTCTTAACGTAGCTGCATCCTTCTTATCGGCTTTCTTCTGTTCTCGTTTCTCTTCAACCTTCGCCTAAAAATGAAAAAATAAAAATTGCTCAGAAAAATGCAAGTAACAACCTATTATAACTTACATATTTGACATCTTTCGTTTTCGGGAGTTTTGGAAGTCCGAGAAGTCCACGACGCGCAGCTTTTGCGGATTTTCCCTAAAATAACATCAATTATAATGTGAATAAACCAAAAAAACTACTTATGAAAAGTAAATGAGCTGACAATTATCACTATTTAACTTACTCTTCCTCTTTTCCTTGCCATTATTACACAAATCAACGATAAATTTACCAAAAATTTACCAAATTTTGCAAAATAAAATAAATTTATTTTGGCTTTTCGCTTCATTTGTTTTCGTGGTGGGACGGAAGCTAATATCCATAATTTTATTCTCTACTTTGTGCGTTTCCGAACCAACATCTTATACGTAGGAAAATTTACATACTTGGGGGTGTAGGATGTATGGCTACGACCAACAACGTCAGGGGACACAGAAGGTCAACTACAACAACTATGCCAGTCCGGCGGCAGCAGCTGGCCAAGCTAGCGCTTTGTAAGTTAAATGAATAACTATATTGCTGTCACGAATGTTTTATATTTTGTAAATTGTATCATGTAAATGAGATTTTTTAGTTAATCTTTATGTTTTTGGATTATATTGTTGTGTATAAGCTTTGTTGCAGAATGACCTACAACAACTACATTCAATCTCTGGGACAGAATTCTGCCGCTGCTGGTTACGGAGGAATGGAGACTTATGGTACCACGAACCCAGCTGCTGCAGCCGCTGGATACGGCCAAGCGATGGACACGTATGGGAATGCAGGTAACTACACCAGAACATATGCTACTGCCTCATCCAACAATATTCCATTGGGAGGCGGCAATGGATACTCTACTTACACGACTCAACCAGCGGTTAGAACAGGAAGAACTAACTCAACTTTTGGAGTTATGAATGCTGGAGTCAATAAGAGAGTTGTCGGCCGCGCAGCTTGGACCAAGAAGCCCAAGGTTCCCAAGCCACCGGTCGATTTGAGACAATACTTTTGCGAGACTTGTAATGTGTCTTGTGGAGGACCACAAGCCTATCAAGACCATTTGGCCGGCAAAAGTCATAAGAGAAAGGAAGAAGCGTTGAAGAAGGGCGACGTTGGTCTTCCGAAGAACAAAAAGTCCTATAAATGTGAAGTTTGTAACGTAACTTGCTCCTCCAAAGAGGCTTTCGATACTCATATTGCCGGCGCTAAGCATAATAAGGCGGTGAACACGTTGAAGAAGATGGGAAAGCCGATTCCGGAGTCCGTTATTAATGTGATCATGCCTCACGGAGAACCCACTCAGCATCTGCCAGTTAACAAGAAGGTTGTCGGCGTTACTTCAACAGCGTTTGTAGGAGGCAAAGACTTGACAACCACTAAGAATGGTGAAGAGGAAGAAGATACTCTTGATGAGAGTGAGGAGGTTCAGGTTCCGCCAGTTGGAGAAGAGTTCTTGGATGAAGTTAAGGGAGGAAAGGTGACTTCTTACTTCTGTAAGCTTTGTGAATGCACTTGTGGAGATCCATCTGCTCGTAATTTGCATGTTAGAGGAAGAAGACATCGATTGCAATACAAAGTAAGTTCATTTTTGTTTATTTTCTCATTTTTAGGTAATAGTTGAGCGTCTGAATCTGATATTGGTGCTTTTAAGAGATTCTTTTCTTTGTTAGCACTGTTATAAAATGGGTTTTGAAGGTGTTATGAATTTAAAATACGTTTTTCAGATGAAAGTTGATGCTTCCATCCAGGTAGACCTTAAGGGCGGTTCCAAGATCAGAGGTGTCAAGAACATTCACGCAGCTTTAAGAAACAACAGGCAAGTCTTTGTTTGAAATTGGATATTGTAGTAGGTTCCTTTTAGGGAAGCCTTTCAAAAAGATCGAACCAGGATGCCAAAAGAATCTTTTTACCTATTCCGCGTCTTTTTCGTGTTAATTCATATTCCAGAAAACATCCTTTGTATAGTCTAATCAATCGCTGTCTTTAGAATCAACAAAGTCGCTACATGTAACTTGTACGGTGGACAAGCACCATCAGCCCTTCCGGACACGACAATGTACGATGCTTATGATGAACAGCACGTTCGCGCACGTTTGGAGCAGATCAAGCCTGATCACGATAAAATCAAGAACTGCGAGCGACTGATCGAAGTTGTGGAGAAGACGCTAAAGAAGATCTCGGACAAGCTGAAGGAAGAGAACGGAGAGACTGGAGACGATCGGCTTCTGAGAGGTGTTATTAGAGTAGGATATTTGGGAGAGCATCTTTTATTGAAGACGGACAAGATCATCCACACCGTTCTGTTGTGCCGCGATATTCCGAGCATTTCTTTGCTTCAGAAACTGGTCGACATCTTTGTGGAGAATGTTGATGTAAGTTAAACTGTTAATTAAATTTCTCATATTGTAGTATTATTTTTTTATTTTAAAAATGTGATTTATATTGTGATTTTTTTACTTTTATATTGCTATATCTACATTTTCAGGATGAATCAGAAAAGGACAAAGTCAAGGTGGAGTTGAGTGTGTCCGAAAGTGCATTTACTGTCAGCTTGGAAGATGTGGATTTGAAATGTGTTGTCACTTTGACTTCTGTAAACCTTCGAAAGCCAAAAACAGGTAAATATTCTTTCATAAAACAATATTTTTAATTTTATGGCAATGTTTATTCAAGACTGAAGTTTTCATTATAATAGACCTAATTTTGTTCCTTTTTCCTTACATTTTAATGTTCTGTAGAGAAAAAAGAAGGTGAAGAAGCGAAAGAAGAACCAGCGGTTGAGCTACCTAAAGACCCCCTCCCAAAAGCGCCCTGCCTTAAAGCTCTGGCTGATCTCAGACATACCAAGTTCTTCCAACAAAAGTGCATCGAAGTGCAGAGTCTGGTAGAGGTAGTGCTGCTGTTGAGAGATGTTGGTAACCGAATCGACACTTGGAGTGTCTTCTCATTGTATGTACTCGAACTTTTGGTCTACAAGACAATCGTATCTCATCCGATGCCGTTGAGAGTCAGCGACGCTTTCAGACGGTTCTTCGAAGTAATGTCTACTGGACAGTACCTGTCAAGTAAGTTTAGTTTTTTATGAATTTAATTTACGACTAAAAATATATTAATTAACGACTTCTATATTATATTTTTGATGACATATTATTTGTAAAGTTTAGTCCGAAGCACGTTGGAAGATCCCTGCGAAAAAGAAGCTCAGAACCCCCTAGCCGACCTGACCAAACAACAGAGGGAGAACATCATCTGCAGTGCCCAACATGGCCTTCGTCTTATCGCCTACGATCAGATTCACACTATTTTAGGAATGGAACGGGTGGAGCCGCAGTCTAGGAAGCGATCGGCCGAAGACGAGGATAAAGAGTCCGGAGTCGGTGCGTAACGGTGGTTTAGTTTGTAATTATTTTAACTTATGTATCATTCTGATTAGCCAACTTAAGAGCAAAACAACAGAATAGTTAGTGCCATCATTTGTGAGGGTATTGCGATGTTTTGTATCCCATTTAACCGTTTACCTATTTAGAGTCGAAGAAGGAAAAGGTCGACGCCGGCATGGAAGAAGCCCAAAATTAAACTAAAACAATATACCCTATATTCTCTTGTTTCGCTCTAAGTTATTCACCTTTGTCGGTAAAAAATATAATAAATTGTTTATTTTGATAGTGCAACAAGTAACAATAAGGTATAACAAGTATAAAATAACAAGACGAGAGACTACTCGAATTTTTTTCCCGTTAATTTCTCGTATAACAACTTGGCTCCAAGGAAGGATCCTTTGGCCTTCAACGTCTGTTGGGTTACCGCTTTCTTGATGGCCTTTTGTGCTGTTTCACTGGCCAAACACATATGATACAAGTCGAAACAGCCACTGTTTAGGGCCGTGAAAGACCTCAATTGTTCGGCTGGCAAGGCTGAGATCGAATCGCTCAATTTGCAGGCTGGTTGTCGCAAATCAGCCTTTAACAACTTGGTAAGCACAAATCTGGCAGCACCTTCTTGGATAATGTGTTTCTGTTCGGTTTCAGCAATGTTATTTGGAATGAACTCCTCACCAGCAATCTCGGCGATGGCGTCAAAACAGGGCTTCAGATATTGGTCCTCGATTTCCCGTGGCATCACTTCGCTTTCGTCTGAAAATTCCTATTTATAGTTCGTGACAAAAAAGTGTCAATTAATCACTAAAATTTAGTTAACCAACGTAAACTTGTGAATTTTAAATAATAAGTTATGCTTACGTGTTGGTTCAAGAGCATCTAATACCAAGACAGCTGATGTTTTATTGTAGAGGCATTCCTTCATGTTGGCGGCCAAGAATGTGTACAAAGATTCCTTGATTCCATTGAAAAGTTCTTTGTACCTATCTGCAGGACTCTTCTTGGTATGTTCGTTACCATCGCCCTTCTTCAGAATCGCCATCATTCCTTTTCCAAGAACTCTTCCATCTCTTGGATGTACCAGATAATGTAATACTTGTACTCCATTTGGTTCATAAATAACGTCAGAGACGTTGTCTGCGATCTCTTTGATGATCATCTTGTTTACCATTACTGTATCGTCCACTGAATCGAAGATGGCATACAATACTCTTCTGGAGAACTTGTCAGTAGCTGCCTTAACAGCCAGATCTTTGAACGACTTTACTATCGCTTTCCTCGTCTTGACATCACTTTCCCATACACACTCCATAGCAATGAAGGCTCCCTCTCGTGTGTGACAGATCTCTGGTAGAAATTCTTTGATTGTCTGGATCATCTCGAGCTTCTGTTGTTTTGTACAATGTCGAAGATAGTCCCAGAGAAGTTTGTGCACTAATGACAGTTTTAGTTGTCCTCTGGAAAAGTCAAATTATTTAAGTATTTTTGTACATTAATACCAAAAAAAGCAAAAATAATGGCGTAAATAAGATTTTGAATACTCAAACCTACTTTTCAATGATATCATTCAACAACTCTTCCAAATGCTTCACAACACCTTCAATCTTTGCTGGAGCTTCTTTGGCGATCTCTTCAATGGTCGAGTAATTGTTCTCGTCCTAAATAAAGATAAATAATTTTTGGTTTATCCTAAACAATGCGTGAATACTAAAGTCAAATTACCTTGAAAATAACAAATTCATTTCCATAAAACTCTCTGACAATACTGTTTCTTTGTTCAGCTGTAGCCAATTCATTATAAACGGTCTCCAAGATGTTTGCTGACCATTTGTTTCTCAGAAGATTTACACAATGACCATTGAAGGCGTGTAAGATGTCAATCTTTTGCTGTCGGTTTCTGAAAATATAAAAGTAATGTATATTTCTAGCTATCAACTACATAGCAATTAGAATAGTTTTTAACTGTAACAAAAACTACATTTTTCAGTTAATAATTAGTTTGCTTACCCGTATTTAAGCATCTTAACCAAGAAGAACCTGGCATACGGAGACTTGGCCATTCGTACAATCTCAGGTGTCAACTCCGCAAACAGTTTATCTCTAACTTCTTCATTCCCAGTAGCTAACAAGCATTGAATAACTCTGGATGTGTCATGAGCGTATATGATACTCGTCGTCTTTCCTTTGATCAAATCGTACAACTTATGTGTCAGTTCCTCTTTCTCCTGCTTTGGTGTTTTAGAACTAAACATAAAAATTTATATTAATTTAAAACAGCTTACCTCCTTAACTTTTCCCAGATCTTCTTAGCATCCACAGCAATTTCAAAGTTTGGTTTGCTTTTGGCCCTCAAGGTCCTGATGTATTCACGCCTTTCCTTCTTTGACAACGTCAAAAGATGCTCCTTCACTGACTTCTTTACAATTATGGACATTTATGAACCGATAAAATCAAACTTTTAAATAGTTAATAGATCTAAAAAGATTCATTTGTTCAATAAATATTACCCAATTTTAACCCACACCCCAAAGATTAAAGTCTTATATCATCTATGGCTATCAACCAATCAACAAGTTCGAGTCATATAACAACGAGTTCATTTACCAAAAACAAAACAAATTTCAGATAAACATAGATGAAGGTTGAGGAGTCTTAGTCCAATTTTTTGAATCCGATGTTGGCGGCGTACTCGCGGAAGCAACGACGGCACAAGTTCAAACTGTATTTGCGGATCAGACCGTGGTGGTTGTTACACACACGGCATTGTCGAGAGCCGGCACTGTAGTTTCTTGGATGGCTGAACCAGATGTTTTCGTGTCCCATAATTGCTTGGAAACCTAAAATTCAAAAAAATAAGTAAAAATAACTCATACCTTCAAGAAGCTGGCATAAAACACGGTCAATATAAGAAACACGAGCAAAGTATATAAAACTGGATATAATTTAAAACAACACTATAAAATAAAGCTACAAATAATTCAAAAAGCTAAATCTAAAAAACGTAATGAAAAGGAAGTTGGAAAAAAAGCTTATAATAAGTAAAAAAATTTTGATAATTTTAAAAAATAAATTGTAAAACTATCAATTGAATAAGCGAAAAAAATCGTATTTTATCAAAAATTTTGCGAAAAAACGAATTTTTCTTCTTATTTCTTCCACCGTACACGTTCACGCATTCGTCGTGAGACCTTTTCAAGGCCGATATGTTATACGATGAAAAATATTTGTTTTTGTAACAAGTTCTTGTTTTGATAGTGATAATCAACAGAAAACAATATGTATAGTCGATTCTTTACCCATGGTAGAATATTGTTTCGACAACTCTCAGCCAAACGATCTTACATTGCTCCAGCTGTCGGAACAACAGTTGCTGGTGTTTTCTGGGGATCAGCTCCAAAGAAGGATGAAAAACAAGTAGTTCTAGATGTTATTAAAGATGCTGATATCTTCTACAATCAATACATGATTGATAATGCATATGGTTTGTTAAGAAAGTAGGTATTTGTGAATTTGTTCGTTTGTTAGTTATATTTTGTGCACTAAAGCATATTGTTGTAGGTTCCGCAAGTCTGATGATCCGGAAATGTTGTGGAGATTGGCTAGAGTAATATGTGAACAAGGAAAAGGTTGTGCTAATAAAGAAGAAAAGTTGAGGTTGTTCAAGGAAGCGTTGGAGTACGCATCAAAGGCTTTATCGAATTCAGAAGCCGGTGGTTGTTTTGGAGCTAACAAATGGTATGTTAACTTGATCTAAATTGAGTATTTTATAGGTATGCTATCATCCTTAACTACGTCAGTGAATTGGAAGGGACAAAAGCGCAGATCAAAGCCAGTTTGGATGTGAAAAGACATCTGGAGAGAGCTGTGGAACTGAATCCTATGGATGCTACCAGTTGGATGATTTTAGGTAACATTTTTTTATTTTTTTTATTTTTTACTATTTTTAAGCCTTCTTTTATATCATAATCGTTTTTTAGGAATGTGGCATTACTCGTTTGCCAACCTAGGATACGCTAGCCGTTTGGCTGCAAAAGCCATTTACGGCTCTCCACCATCCTCAACATACGAAGAAGCCTTACGAAACTTTGAAAGGTGATTAAATTCGATCAACTTTATCATTGTTTGCCTGGAGGTATATCAATTGTTTTATTTCAGAGCTGAGCTGATCCAACCTCAATTTTCATCTTCCAACAACTTTTACCTTGGTCAATGTTATGAACAACTAGGAAGAAAAGAGGAAGCTGTACGTGAATATCAAAAGGCATTTAACGCTCCTTGTGTCAGCGTCGATGATAATGAATATCACCAAAAGGTAATAGTGTTATTATACTAGGATGTTTAATAATCCTGGTTGCTATTGCAGTTGTTACCTATTTCATGTATATGTTAATTCATGATTTTAGGCATTCGAAAAGCTGAAAAAGCTGGGCTTCAATCCTGCAACTCTCACAAATTGAAATGGGTACATCTTTAGGTGATGACTGATAAATAATGTATTTAAATAAACTATAATTATATCATATTTGGGTGTTTTTACCTTGTTTTTTCGATTTGGAATATTTTACGTTATTTGTGGCTTATATTTTTTGTCGGAAAGGATGTTTTATAATATGGACCTTAAAATTAAAAGAGAGTACTTTGCGTTCGAGAAGTTTTGGGTAGATTTTTACGTTTTGTTAATAACGTGGTACAAGCAACCCAATATCCTACTGATTCGATGCAAAGCTGTTAATTTAACTAAAGAACCTGAACTTTGTGTAAAAATACTCTTTTCTCTTGGCGAGATGACCTTTATCTTTGCATCGGTCGTATATCGAATGGTCACAAGGTTTGTATTCGTCCACATTTCCTCCGTTTGTTTGTTTTTTTAATACTCTTGCTTTGTACAAAGAATCGATACCTATTTGTCGGAATACCAGCTGATGTTAACCTTAATTTCTAAAATATGTTTGTTCTTATTTTTCGTAAAATTCCACTTTTCCGAGCTCTTTTCAGATTTTCCGCTGAAAATTTACGGAATATTGGACGTTTTTCACGGGGTTGGGGAGTTTTCGAGAAACAACATTATTTTTGAGCTTTTTTGAGAGTTATTGAACAAATGTTATAATATTTTGAACAATCCATTGTAATATCTCCTAAACTCTTTATTATACTTTGCGTTATAATTAATGTTATCGCTCCAAACTCAATTTGAATGTTAAAATTAAAAAATCTTTAGAAAATGGACGACGATTCGCTGGCTGACGAGATGGAAGACGCGTTGAACTACCCGAGGAACTTTCGCATTGCCAATATGCTACCTGAATCTGCATATCCGCTGCAACGGATGTCTTCCTACTCGGATCACGAGTCGCCAAGCATAAATCAATCGGAATATGCTGAAGACGAAAGCGTTGCGCTCCTTCGACTCCGCAAGCTGTATCCAGCAGTCAACCCGGACGTGAGTCTCGAGACCTTTTTGTTTATATTGATTTAGATGTACCCGTTGCCGAGGTTCTGGAATCCCACCGACAAGTACAAGTTGTTGTTATTGTCTGGAGACTACTTGAAAGTAAAGTACGCAGGGAAAAACAGCACGTTGAAAGATGCGGCTGCTGTCAGAGCGAATGCACCTATACCTAGATTGTGCGGGATATTCTACTTTGAAATACGTGTAACCAATATGTCAAACTCGGCGTAAGTATTCTTTATTATCTTGTATTTTGGTTTTAGATGTTCTGCTTTTTATAATAAAGCTCTAAAATTTGTATTGCTATTATCTGAGGCTATCAACTATAAAGATAATTGCAAGATTTATGTTTAGATGCTTCGGAATCGGAATTGGAGACCGTTCCACGAGTTTGAACAAGATTCCGGGCTTTGAATCAGGGTCTTATGGGTATCATGCTGATCGGGGTCGTCTAGTCAACGGACTCAACAAAATCGACACGAGTGAACCTTACAAAGTCGACGACGTTGTAGGATGTGGCATTAACTTTATAAACAGGACGATATTCTTCACGAGAAATGGACATAAACTGCCTGACGAGTTTTGTGATGTCTGTACTACAAAGCCATACTTTCCAATTGTTGGTATGCAATGCCCTGGAGAGGTTGTGGACACCAACTTTGGCCAAAAACCTTTCTTGTTCAACATTGAGAATGAAGTTCAGGTAGGTTTGATAGGGAATATTAGGGGTTTTTCTTACAAGCCTTTCTGTTTTTTGATGATCTAATAGTTTAATCTAATTCATTGGCTCACATATTTAAAGCTATTTTCACAGAAATGTAAAGAAGAAACCCTGTCAGTGATTGAGAATATGCATCTACCTCATGAGAAATCGCGTTGGACGTCCAGAGCCATCTCGGACTGGCTGGCTATTCGAGGTTTCACAACAACATTGACTGCGTTTAACAAAGTGAACGGGTTACCTCAGCCAACAGACACCGCTTTCATGAAGGAACGGAAAAGGATATTGGACTTGGTGATGAAAGGAAGGGTATCTGAAGCCATAGTGTCGGCCGAACGGGTAGCGCCAAACATATTCGAGAACAACGTGGAATTGGGGATGCTGTTGAAGATCCAGGAGGTTATCGAGGCTTTGACGGCTAGAGTAAGTTTGGTCGAGATCTTTCATTTGTCAGTTGATAATATAACTTGAGAGCAGGGACGTCGCTACGGTTTTTCTCTGGGGGGGGGGAGGTCGAAAAAATTTTTTTTTGGTCCACAGGTGGACCGATTTTTCAAAAATTTTTTGCTACCTGTGGACCGATTTTTCAAAATTTTTTTTTTGTTTTTCCGCGTAGTACCTACCTGTGGATTTTTTTTCGGATCGGCTCTGGGGGGGAGTCACCCCGAATTACCCCCCCCAAACGACGTCCCTGCTTGAGAGTTTATGCTTTTGCACTAGTACAACATATAGATTAAAGGCTGGAAAATTAACCTAATATAACATACTGGTATATATACTTTTTATTTATTTTAGTTCAACGATCGCAACGAGATGACTAACATGGCAGAAGACAAGCCAACTACCTCAAATCACACTCCGAGAAACAAAAGATCCGCCCCAGATGGAGAAAGCAGTCAGACTCAACCTAAAAGAAGACTCAGCGCAGGTAACTCTTACCTTTACATCTCTTTATTATCGATTTAGCTCGAACAGAAAGGATGGAACGATACCACGAGAACAACAACGATAACGAGGACGAGGAAATGAGCGATGGACAAAGTACTAACGGTCTCAGTAACTCGAATGGTGCTTCTTTCAATAGTACTAACGGGAATGCGGCTAGTACGAATATAATAGCTGAAATGGACACTCAGTCTTCTTCATCATCTGAACTGAATGTAGATGAGATGAGGGATGATACTGAGGAGGTGAAGAGAGACGTCAGCCATAATGGAGAGATGAATAACATCCTTGAGTTGGGCCGAGAAGTTCAGAGAAAGGCACAGACACTAGAACTACCGAAAGGATTGACTGATTTTATGAATGTAGGTGCAACTTGTATTGTTGTTGGGAGATGAGCTATTGATTTAGTTGCTTATGGAACTTTTGTAAAAGCTTTTGTACGTTCTCGGCATAATGATATCGAAAGTGATAGTTATTGAGAGTTTGAAGTATTATAAGTATTACTATTTCCATTTTTGAACGTGTTGTAGTAAGGATAGTTAAGATTATTGTTTCAGGAAGTATTCGGCGTAGTCTGCTACGTAAATGCACCCGTCTCACCAAGGGCATATCTATTTAATAAGAAGTACCGATATCATTTGGCCAAATACTTAAACAGGGCCATGCTACGTGAGTTTTTATAATTTTTATAGCAACTTTGTTACTCTTGCAAGAGACTAGAGCTCTTTTTTACCAAATTTATAACCGGCGCTTTGAATTTTACATTCTAATATAACAATTATCTTATATTGAAAAATATATCTTAATATAACTGTTGCAGGTCACTACAAACATCCAGTAGCCGAGCAAGCAGGTGAAGACTGTATTTGCCCGATTGAGAGACTTTTCAAAAGCTTCAGTTATATCCATAACGTTGCAGTCAAAAAGTCTGTCGCTTCGACCATCTTCATCAATGAAGCCGAGGAGATTGACGGGAAGAGTTCATGTCCAGTTTCGGATCTATAACAGTGTACATATATTTTGTCGTACAATGCTTTCAACGACTCACGTCGCTAATGTGAATAAACATGTTTTAAGTATGAGGTTGTCTACAGGTGATAGTCTTTTGAGCGTTTCCTCGCTAATATACACAAGAAAAGTAGCGGTTGGGTAGTAAAATTAAAAGATTTATGTCAAATGTGTAAGAAGGCTAATATAAGAGCTGCATAGAAAGGTCTGTTGTCTATATTGACAAGAGTAACATAGGGGTACAGTAGTTAAAAAGTGTAATCTATCACTCGTCTTTTACGCAATGATTTTTGTTACAGTAGCCGAAATGTCAGCCCGAAACCCTGATCAGTACAAGAACAAGAGGATTCTGGCGCCAATGGTGAAAGGAGGTCGTACTCCATTCCGAACGTTGGCACTACAATACGGTGCTGGCTTGGTTTACACTGAAGAGATCGTGGACCAAAAGTTTTTGCAATGCACAAGGACTAGAAATGGTAAGATTTACATAGCTATGCAAGCATACCAGCTGCATGTATAGGTAAAGTGTTATGGATTGGTGTGTAGGTATAATGTACTTTTTTTAAATAGATGTACAGTAACTAAATATTATTAATACGAAAGATATAACTGCTTTTATAGATGTACTGCACACAATCGACTACTTCTTGGAAGACGAATTGGTGTTGAGAATCGCCAAAGAAGAGAAAGACAGGTGTATTCTTCAAATTGTAAGTTATAATTCGCTTCATGATAACTTGTCTGTTTAGGGGTCCAACTCTGAACACGGGTGCATATTAGTCAGCAAGAAAATGTAAGTAACCCTTTATAAAGATGAGAAATATGAAGGTTAAGGCAACTTATAATATAATAGTAACTTTTCATCCTTTGAAACTTAAAAACAGTACTTAAACTACGAATTTAAAAGTAACCTTTTGTGTTTGCAGCGGTGATGATGTCGCGGGAATCGACTTGAACATGGGATGTCCCAAGCCCTTCTCCATATCGGGAGGAATGGGAGCAGCGTTGTTAAAGAAACCAGACCTAGTCCAGAAGATGGTGTCATCCTTGGTATCCGTGTCTAAAGTCCCTGTCACGTGCAAAATACGAGTACTTGATACTGTAAGTGATAAGTACTACCATAAGGATGACTAAATGGCTCATTGTGCTTTTTTACTGGGAGTTATAAGTAATTTACATTAGTGTTATTTATTAATTTTGCGACACCAAAATAAATATAATTGAATAACAAGTATAAGAGCTTTTACTGCTGTTATAATATCTCTTTATACAGGATATTATTTTGATTAGGTATAAAAAGTCCATTTTTAGTTAGAAGAAACAATAGCCTTTGCCAAAATGCTGGAATCTTGTGGGATATCAGCGTTAGGAGTTCATGGACGGCGGCGAGATGAAAGACAACCACATAGGAACAGGAAAGAAGAAATCGAAGCAGTGGCCAAGGCTTTAAGCATTCCTGTCATTGCAAAGTAAGACTTATGTCGGTTTTAAACATATTAAACTAAATTGATGATAATATAACATAATTCATAAGGTTGTCGTTTTTTAAATGTGATGTTTTCAGTGGCGAATCAGGAAACGTGAATGTGTTCGAAGACATCGACCGTATCCGAGATGAATGTGGTGCCAGTAGCATAATGTTGGCTAGAAAAGCACTGAATAAACCTTCGATATTCAGAAAGGAAGGCACATTGTCGATGGATCAGGAAATCAAAGATTATTTGTCACAGGTATTGTCTTCTTCGCAACATTTTATATTGTAGTAGCGGTTTATTTTAACTTAGGAACTAGAAGACGCAAATTTAATAATAAAATATGTATGTAATCTAATACGCACTTATATTACAGGCCTGCATCTACGACGAACCCTACACGACAGTCAAATACGCTGTACAACGTATTCTCGGTTCACAACAAGAGTTCGACCCTCGGGGCAAGAAGACATTAGATTGCTTGACAGTTAGAGAGATCTGCTCAGTATGGGACTGTACTGAAGTGTTCCAAAGCTGCAAAGAACAACGTCAGCGAATGGCACTCAAGAGACACCACACGGAGAAGGAGAACGAGCTGGAGAAGGAAGGGATTCAAGTTGGAGATTGGACGTTCCCACCGTGAGTTAGAGTTTCCTAATGTTAACACTGGTGCACCAGCTGGTGCTATACAAGACATGTATTGATGTTCAGAATAAAATTATACGAAACATCCTTAGAAGTTAAGATTGATATTACAGGAAGCGTCTGAAGGCCAATCACGGGACTCTTTCGCCAAAGTGCATCCTTCTTCGTTACTGTGCAGAAAAGAAGATCGCCAAACCAGTGTTTAAGACCGTAAGAACATATCAAAGGTTTTATATCGTACGTTTAGGAACGACGTGAAAGAGATGGTAGATTCGAGTGCATAATAACAGTTTCGGACAAGAAGTTTGCATCCAGAATCTCTCAACCCAATACAAAGATGGCAGAGCAAGTTGCTTGTCTAGGAGCTCTACATGGACTGAATATCAGGGACAGACTACCGGGTAACTGGGAAGAGTAATAGCGAGCTCACACTCGAGACTACAAGAGAATTGGAAAAAGTAACGTTACTACTGGAATATAACTAGTGGTTACATTGTTAAGTTTATTGTTGTTACATTTATATTTATAAATAAGTGCAAAAACTTAATTTAGAACTCGTCATCGTCGTCTGGCATTTCACTAGCCAACTCCAGCTCGAGCAACTCCCGCTCCCGTTGTTGTTCGGTCTTCTCGTTCTCGGGTTTCTTGTTGTCTGGGTAGCGAAGCGCTTTGACGGCCAAGTTGTGGAGCTCGAGGCAGTTTTTGATTCGGGTGTCATATGCATATTGGGGTTCAGTTGTACGGTACAGGTTTTCCGAAACACCAGATTGTAGGTATCGGCTGTCGGTCCGCGAGTCACAGGTAATGATAGCATCTACAGTGTGATCCTTGATAGCTTTAGCGACAATATATTCGGCTTCAATCTCGGTGGGGAGCTGAAAGAAAATTAGGTCAATACTGTAGATATTGATATTAGAATACTGTTGGATAATATAGTTGTTTTGATAAAAATACAAAAAATGATTATGACACTTACCTGAAGCTTCTTAGCGATATCAGAAATAGGGATTCGAGAGTAGGCCAATGAGATCTGTCTGATGGCTGTTCGGATAACATTTTGGCGGAGACGAACAATCAATGTTAAGGTTTCGTCAGTTTCAAACACTCCAGAGTACTTCTCCAAAACTTTGTTGAACAAAGCAATATCTCCAAGGCGAACAGCTACAAAATATTGAAAATTAGGCGTGAAACATTTACATAAAAAATTCATTTTTGAGATTAAAGTATGATTTTTCCAAAAAAAAATAATTCAAAAACCTACCGTGAGTTAGCTGAAGATACGGTTGTAACGTGACTCTGTGAATCGGTACACGGAAGATGGCTCTTTCTGGTATCTCACCTCTCAACAACGAGATGACCACAACCCACTTGTGAACGTTCTGTTTAAATCCGACGGCCGAATCTTGTGGAGATTTTCGAAGACTGAGTTGGAATAGATCAGCTGCTTCAACATATTGAAGTTGCAAGGCACGGATACGACCCCAGTAGTACAAGTATCTGGCCAAGTCATTGTTGTTGGCAGACTCTGGGAACTTGACTTTCGTGATGAGCTTAGAGGCTGACAACAAGTTCTTGGTCACCAAGTAGATTCTCAGCAGACAGACGATCAAGGTGGCTTGGGAATCGTACTGATGTCTCAGGGTGGCAAAACGGAGACGACTGTTCAAGTATCTAAAATATATTTGTTTACAGATTCTCTTCGTAAAGTTACACACACTGTTAGACAAACTATATTAATATAAAGCTAACTTACGGTGGAAGATCGCCCATCTTTCCTGTTCTTTCCGAAATCAAGGTCAGATAGAAGAACCCTTTGGCCAAAAATGGATCCAATGATCTCTTATCATGCCCATCTGCACATTCGATTAAGCTGTTAGCACATTGCAATGCCAATTCGTGCTTCTTCTCGTCGGTCAAGAACAACAACACCAACAAGTGAATATACAACTCCAATTCAGGTGTTGGCGTCGACTTTCTGGACAGAAGTTTCTTGGCCGAAGACGGCGTCTTCTTGTCTTTCGAATCAACTTCCATTGAAGTGTCACTAAAAGCAGAACATGGAAAAAGTCTATATTAACTTACGCTGCCTTTGGAAGCCATCCCAACAAGTTCTTCTTGACCTGGTTGTTACCCAAATATGAAGAACAGAGCTTGGTCAAGAGTTCAGGATTCAACTGTCTTCTAGTGCGGTTCAGAAATTGAAGAACACGTCCAACAATGTGAACTTCACCACGTTCAAGTTGGTTGCACCATTCTTTCATATCTAAAAATAATGTATAAATTACAAAAAAAATAAACTCACTTACATAAAACAATAAACTTAAATTTTGGGCTTAATTATACAAACAAAGAACTTCAATAGTTAGATTCCAAACTTACTTTCAAAAGTGATGACATCCAGATCCTCCTTCTTCTTGGCATCTTTGGTCTCTTTTGGCACTTCCTCCTTCTTGGCGTCAGGCTGATCAACTTCCATAGCTTCTGCCATCTTTGTATTCTATTGTTTGACGGCAACCGTTTCGACAATCCAATCACAACAAATAAATTTTACGTAAATTTTTTGCTCACAATTTCGGAAAGCCAGAAAATATCATCAGAAGACGTTTTCGTGGCGGGACTCAAAGTTTAGCGAATATAAAAATTCAAAAATAATATGTTTTGCAAAATTTTTTGCGCGCAAGAGGGCATCCTTGCGGGAGAATTTTGAATATGTTATCTTATACTTTTTTCGTCGTATAAAGTATGTTTTACATTATTTATTACCGTTTATTTTACTCAGATATTTTATTATTTTAGGTTTAAATTAATTTTTAATAAAGTAGCCCAATAATTTATCAATTTTTGGCTAGAAATGAATAAAATGCTTCTTGTGATATCGTTTCACTCATTATACGATAAAACAGTATAGTTTGTCTCATGTATTATCGGTAATAAACGCCATGCGGTGGAGAATGAACCTTTTTATCACGTTGTCTGCACTTTGAGGGCATCTGTTCTAGAAGTATATAAAGTTCAGATACCTCTTTTTAAGTAGACGACTGTTCATCCGCATTATAACATATGGATATAGATGGACTTTAAATGAAGAGTTTTGTTAGAATTGTAGTTTAAAACAAGATTAAGATATTTTTGAACATTTTAAGATACTTGAGTTCAACTGTAGTTTTAGACATTAAAATGAATTGAATCTTTCAAAAAACTGGCCACATTACTCAACCACTTATCCAACCGTTTAAATCGCCGACATCCTTAACAACTTGCAAGTATTTAAATTGGGAGAAGCTGTCGCCGCGGTATTTGACCTACTTCTTCCCTTTGTTCGTGGTATCGCGCGTTATATAAACTGGGGTCTGGTTGTCACCGAGTTATCAGTCCCGAGCTTGTCGTATACGTGAAAGGGGTAATTAGCGTGGAATTAATTATTTTCCTTCGCCCGATAATCGCGACTTTTCAAAGTGCATTCGCGACTTTGGGAGCCGGCGGGGACGAAAAGCTCGTGGGGTGGTACGTGACGTCACGTGCCTTGCACCGAATGTTTCGTTGGGGCGCGTACGAGGCGGTGCGACGAGAGAGCGGGGCAATCGCGTAGAGGGGGGTGCTGTGGTCCCCTTCTCCCGACCAGCCCGCGCCTTTTCTCTCTTCGTTCAGCTTGGGTTTGCGGGGTGTCGCTCTTCGTTTTTCTCTTTTTTCCTTCACTCGAATCGACTGTTTCGTCTCTTCGGTCGACATCCTTATCCGCTTTTGTCTTCCACGCGATTAGTTGCTGATCAGCTACTTGATTTCAGTGTTCACGGCACCTTCGGCGGCTTTCATTCTTTATCATTTTGAGACGGGTACTCGATTTCAATTCCATGGATCAGATTGAAGATCCGGTTAGTCAAGCTTATCTTATGCGCAGGAATAATTCCGGTGAGTTTTGGCATGGTTAATATAGGTTTTCACATCAAATTTGGGTAATTTCTGATGCTTTGTATAATATTACAAAAATTACTTTGATGCGTTTTTATTTGTGTAGTCGTAAAACCAGTTTTTTATTCTATTCATGTCTGGCTCGGCGACAATAAAGTATTAGTTCAGGATTTCTTTATTATATTTTAACGTTTCTGCTAATTATTACTTTAACTTTTTGGTTTGAAGGGTTATTTTTCAATTATAATGTCAAGAATTTAATAATTTTAAATAAATTTTATTTAAAGGATAAAAATGTTTTTTAAATTTTAATTTCATTGAATATTGTTCTAGTTTCAGGGGTAGATAACCTCGCATTTTCCAACTTTGATCTCCGGTGCAGCATCTCATGTCCGTCAACTTCACGATATCTCAATAACACCGAAACCGGCTCCAACGAGTGCTTCACCGTTTGGGATCCAGTGTTTCTTCGTCAAGAATGGACTGTAAGTGCAACATTACCTTGATTATTCTGTCTTTAGATTAACAACATTAAAGCCGCCTTGGAACTGACCACTCCGGGGATATGCATGAGAAGTCGCGCTTTCAAAGACGAATCCATGCCCGACATCAGCTGGCAGTTGTGTTTGTATCCAGGAGGAAAGCGGGAGGAGAACAAGAACAATGTCTCCCTCTTCCTCAAGATGTCTACTAGTCATGCGACGAAGGAATTCACTGTACGAGCAGAGTATTGCTTCTACTTCATGGATGACACCAACAAGTCCAAGTTCAGCAATGTAAATACCGGTGACTTCAAGGTCAAACCAACCAAAGGATCTCATTCTTGGGGCTTGAGGAATATCCCCAGGCAGAAGGTGTTGAACAGTGTCAGAGCTGACGATTCCCTTCATATTGTCTGTGAAATCCAAACTGTTCCTGACTTTAATCGAGTACCTTCAATCGTTTACAAAAAAGAATCGGTCATCAATCAGAATCAGGTAAGAAATGTTTAACTTATATTAACATTGTTTGTATTATTTTGCAAAGAATAGGTAATAACTATTACTTTTATCTTTGATTTCAGTTGATGCGTGACTTTATCGGTCGCTTCCACGACATGTACGAGACAGGCGATGGGACGGACTTTGTCATCGAATGTGGAGACAAAACGTTTAACGTGCACAAATTCGTGTTAATGACCCATTCCGATGTCCTCAGGGCCATGTTCAAGCATTCGCTGGAAGAAACCAAGAACGGTCGAATGAAAATGTCGGATTGTTGTCCAGATGCCGTCGCTCAGATGCTCTACTACATGTATTCCGGATCTCTACCTCAAGAGTTTGAGTATGAACACGCATCGCCGTTGATGCAAATCGCCGACAAATATGCGTTGGAGCCGCTGAAGTTGTTGTGCCAAGAGAAACTCATTCAAAGGTGGGGTTTTGAGTGTTTTAGTAATAAGAAGTGTTGGTCATGTTGTCAATTTATGAGTCATGAATATTAATAATATGTATTGTAAGCTTTTTGTATATTATTTTACCTTTTTTCAGGTTTAATAAAAGGTTCTTTATGAGTAGTTTACTGTTGTCTTTTGAAAAGTACTATACACTGTGATTATAAGTTAATAGAAGGACCCACTAGTGCCAAACAACTTAATTTTACTAGTCTTTAGGCTTATTCTTATTAGTTTTTTGAATTTTCAGACTAAACGCAGCTAATGTGATTCAAATGCTGGTAATGGCGGACTATCAAAACGCCACCGTTTTGTTGGATGCTTGCATTCCCGTGGTAAGTTAGAGATATTTTATTGTTTCGCGCAGTAAATCTGATTACGGAAATCGTATTTTGGGTTTTATTGGCTCGTAAATGGGGATTTTTGTAATTGGTCGATATATAGTTTAATATAGTAACGTTTTATATTAATATACTTAAAAAAAATTTTTTTTGGGTATTAATGTTGGTGGAAGTAATAATTATTATTTATTTTTTGCGGTTTTTAAGCTAAAAAGCCACGAGACTTGAAAATGCAAAAAATTCACTACCTACAATCATGTAACACAATTTTTAAATTTGAAAATCAACTTTTTAAAAAAATTTTAATTAAGAACTTTGTTAAACAATTAGACCCCTCTAACTGACAATTTATACCTACATTACTTACCAATCGCATTCCAGATCAAAGCAAACAGCCGTCGCATAATCTCTAGTGCAGAGTGGGAACACCTGAAGGCCACGAACCAGAAGCTAGTCAACTCGGTGTTAGAGAAGATCGTAGTCCAGGACGACTCCCCACCCCAGAAGCGTCTCCGCCTCACACATTCCCAACAGATGCCACGTTAGGTCTTTCTCACCAACTACCCATTGTTCTTTCGTACCACCATCTGATGGTTCGTATCTCAACCTTATTATTTGTACATCCCGAAATGAGATGACATTTCTAAAGTTTACATAGAGTCGTATATTGTCACATTCTGCTCGAGGACTGGTGCACAAGTAATTAGTCTACAAGTAAATAGTCCACTCGTAGGGGTACTACTCTCGTTTTATTGCAATTAAAGAAGTGTACATGATTTTGATTATTTATACAAAATATTTTTTTACCGATCTAATAAATTTTTACGAGCGTTACGAAGTGATGGTAGGTATTGTGGTTTATATTTAGGTATGGTCTCTGCATTATCGATTTTGAGCATAATCAAAAAATATGGTTTTGTTACCGAATATGGTACTTTCGTATCAGAAAAAAACATTATTTTATGTTCACTGATCGGAATCTAAAGTTATGTCAGTTTTTTGGCGGATCGTACACTCGAATCGAAGGCTTCGAACGCTTCCAGAAGTTGCATCTGAAGTTTGGTTTGGGCCGAGATCTCGAGTCTTAGCGAGCGACGTAAAAGCAACGAAACCTCGCACAACTGGTTACCGTAATCGCCCATCTTTCTGGCTACATCTTCAAACTTGTTGACTTTGGTACAAGGGTCTTGAGGGCTCAGGTTTGCTGCTAGCTCTTTCAGCCAACTTGCTACCTGAAAGTTCCTACTTGAATTAGAAATGTGTAGATATTGTAAGAAGGTTTTGCGTGCTATACAGACCTTGATGGGGCCAGGCCTAAGCATATATAAAAGGGGTCGGACTGAGCCGAAAAATTGAGCCCGCCCCCTTTTATTCGTAGCGTACCCAAGTATAGGAAAAATATAAATTTGAAAAATTAAAACAGACGACAGTGCAATCGCTTTCGCAAGTTGCCAATTGGATAATTTGGTGTAATTTCAGCTTCCTGAGCTCACTCAGTGATATACACCTTTGTCGTCTTTCGGCCATTGAAGTAAGGTGTTGGTTTAGCACGCTGCCAAGGCTTGTACCAGTTTCTTCCAACAATTCGTCGCTCAGTTCTTTTGCTTCTCTGAATCTGTCTTCTGTAAATTGTGGCATTATCCTATTTACACTCCACAGAGTTGTCGTTAGAGATAGGTAGGAAAAGGTTGCCGTTAGGAATATTTATGAAAGAAGTCCAGGGAAATCATTAAAACAAAGGAACGGTCAAGTTTTGGAACCGCGGTAAGGGTTCGAAACGTGCCAGGCCTATGCCGTTCGTTTCTCTTTTAAAATTTGTATTTAGTTAATTTAAGACCATCTATTTAAGATAACCACTAATTTGCATACTTTTCAAAAATGCTTTACCTAATAGCCCGACCAGTTCGTCCAAATCGGCCACGGCCTTCTTCAGTCTTTCTACCGTAATGGTAAACTGGTCGGTACATAGTGTCTTCAACAAATTCTCAGCTTCTCGGTCGAACTAAAGCATTCTCTTTTATATTTGGCAATGATAATTCACTTTTTTTTGGCAATATGAGCAATATAAAAGCAATTTAGTATGTTCTTCTTGGCAATATAACAGTACTTTACTATGTTCTTCTTAAACATATTACTGTAATTTACTTTTATTCTTGCTAATATTACTGTAATTTTATTGTGTCATATAAAGCACGTTTCCCTCATTCTTTCTTTACGAACTGAGTCATCAAGAAAGAATGAGGAATAACAATATACTAAACTCTCATTTAGTATATTGTTGTTCATACCTTCTCTCTTATATCTGATTGTGATCGTAAAAAACAATTTTGTCAAACTCGATGACTAAGCCTACCTGAATAAACATGTCTTGGACTTGAGTACACATCTTGAGTCGTGCCATTACTCTTCGTACCTTGGCATCTACACGATCCAGTTCTTCTTGGAAGGCTTTCAGTGTTACGTGCTCTGATTTGAACACTTCTAGTCGGACCTCCTAAAGTTTATATTATACTTGAATATATAACGGTTCACATGAATTTGTAATACAATTTTTTTAAAAATATTTTAATATTACCGTACTTTAATAAAAATACTATCGTAAACGGTGATACATGTAGTAGCTTTGAGATAGTATTAAAAGTAGTGTTCCATGTATTTTACTGATGCTATTATAAAAATAAAACTGTACTACTATACTCATCTTCATAAAGTCACAGTAACTCACCGTGAGTCGCCCATGAATATCAGTACATCTTTTCATCAACTTTCCAGATTCCTCAAAAGACTGTGGCAACATCTCCGTCAATGAATCCACGAACTCCATTACAGATTCTTGAAGCCAAATCTTGATCTCATCAATCTCACTACTACTCAACAGTTGTTCCGACTCGTTGTTGTGAAAGCCGGCTGGCATTGATGCTACAGACATTTTTGGAGATTTGCATAGTTCATCGTTATCTGGAATCAAAATTTCTTCTGCCTTTTGCGACAAAATTTGGTCGACTTCTTCTGGTATTGGTTTCTCTTCTTCTGGAGTCTGTTTATCAGAAGAAGTGAGTTCTTCCTTGGAACTAGGTTTAAATTCTTCTTTGACATAAGGTTGGGAAGTGTGACTATCTTCGATAACTTTACTGTGCCTGTTCGACTTTGATATGAGTAATGGCAGAGGTTTGTACTTTAATTTTCCCCCTATTTCAATCAAAATTGCTGTTCCTGAAATGAAAATTTCATTAAATTTTGACATAACCTCTATGGTTGTATTTTTGGTTACTATATATATGATATAAGACCAAAAACAGAAGCTTCAATGACTTTTTCATCCCCATAAGGCTACCATTACAATGTTTACAAAAATATGATTTTTGGTACACCGCATTTCTAAACTGTAATATGTAGTAGGCTCGGAACATTTGTTATGTCATTTATTATCATAACGCGTCAAAACATACCCTGTGTTAGGAACCGGTTCAGACATTTGCCACATTGTAATCCATCACGACCAAAATAAACAGGATTCGAGTAGAAGTGTTGGGCAAATTCCTAAAAGTCAGAGTATTCTTGGTACTACAGTAATATTACTGCAAACTGTAAATTTACAAAATACATATATATATATATAAATAATATTTAGTATGACAAAATTGAAAAGAAGAAGTCGTATTTTACCTGTTTCACGTCCGTCCAAGTTTGTAACGATTCGTTGTTCTCAAATAAGTACGCTCGTTTCACATGTTTCCAAAGTTTTGTTCTCGAGCAAATTGTGGTCTTCAAAAATAAACCGTAGCCTTTTTATTAAAACCAAAAAGTAGACAATGTATGCAACCTTGGCAACAAAGTTGATACATTTCCAAAACAGTAATGTAAATTCATTTACCTTAAAGTCATAAGATTCTAATGCCATATCTAATGTTATCTTTTGCTGCTCTAAAAAGTAATCTGATTCCAACACAATGGCATGTTTAATCTTAAATGCCAATGCATTTTGACAAGCCCTAAGAACGACTTTGACAATTTTTAACGTTAGCTTCTGACATTCAATCACAACTACGATGTTGTTACAGTCATCAGAACATTGTTCAGTAAGAGTTCGTAATCCATAGGCCAACAACGAACAAAGAAAGTTCGAAATTGGCAAAGCTTCTAAATTATTATGTAAAATACCGATATCATTACCTAACCTTTCGTAGATCCCGCGTCCAAATGACGATTGACTTCAGAAGCATCTAGTTTTAGCCAGATTAAGGATTCTAAAAGGCGGCATCAGTAACAGCTTTTAAAAAACATCTACTCATAAGAGATAACGCTAAAAAATGCTTCAGACAAAAAATGCTAGAAACAATACCGTTCTCAATCAAGCTCTCACAGTTCTTCGAATACCGGTTCCGTTTCAACCTTATCATTTCGAACAACACAGAAGAATCTATACGAAACCCAAGACTTCGTTCATGAGATTTGATAAAGACGACTTTTATGACACACTTACGCCGAATTCATTCCCGCAGTTACAAGGTCACATCGATAAATAATTTTGTAACTTTTATTCAAACAAGAAAAACAACAACGAAAAATATGAATTAGTCGAAAAGACCGAAGCCCATGTCCTCATCTTCTGATTCTTCTTTCTTTTCCTCTTTCTTGGCGGCTGAAACGAAAAAAAATAAGACTTTGATTATAAAAAGGTAACAAAAGTATTCTATATGATCAAAAGCAGTTAAAACTACAAGTTCACTCAAAATTACCCAAAGAAAAGCAACTTTAGCTACTAATTGTATCCTAATTATCAATATATTCTGATAGAATTAAACCTAACAACTTTTAAAAAATAAACTAACTGCATACTAAAAAAATATAAACCCTTACACCCATCCTAAAGATAAAACAAACTGTAAAGTTACCTGGCTTGTCAGCGGCTGGGGCAGCTCCTCCGGCGGGGGCGGCGGCAGCTGGGGCAGCACCTCCTGATGGGACTGTGGCCAATTTTGATTGTCCGGCGGCAATAACTTCTTCGATGTTCTTTCCGTTCAATAGTTTCACAACGGTTTCGGCCTGTTGTTGTTCAACTTCAACTCCAACGGATCCTAAAACAACAAAAAGTTGCGCAAAATTATGAAAATCACTTTTCCCAACTAAAAATGTCGCAAGAACTTCAAAAATTAATCAAAATAATATAAAACCCGTCCCATTACAACTCGAACTCCTAGTAAACTAAAACTGATTCCATATTTTAACCTTTTGCAAGCCTAAAAATGTAAAAAATACATGAAAAACTTACCGAGGATGTCGGAGAGGTCTTTGACTGAAGGATCGGACTTGCCTCCCAAGTTAGCCAAAAGGTAAGCAGCGACGTACTTCATGGTTATCAAGAAGACTATAAAAACTAAAATTAATAAAATAACAGTAAAAACCTAATCACGTATCACGGAGCTTTCGCAAGTATAAAAATTTGTGTAAAAAGTAAAAAAAGATTGAAATTATTTCCTTTTCGTTGAGTACTTACCGTATGAGCTTGGCGCAATTTTTCGTGGCGGGACTCAGAGAAAAGCAAATGTGTTGAAAATCTTGTAAAAAATAAAAAGTTAATAAAATAATGTTTATATTAAAAGTTAAGACTCATAAAACAGGTAGAATTAAAAAAGTTTAATGCATTTTTATTATATTTATGAGAATTATATTAAAATTCGCCAAATTCATACGTGAAAAAGAAGATATCTCCATGAATCAAGAAATGTGTGTGCTTCTTAATTGCGATAAGTTTTATAGTTTAACCGAGCGGCAAAACATATGTTTAACCTAAAGTTTTGTAAAAGAATATCGTTTCTTTATTGTGTGTGACAAACTTCAAGTTTAAACTGGAATTTTGGTCTAAAATAATGTCATTTCTTCACTCTACCGTAATCCCCTTTACAACCGATGAAACGGACGCACCCGCCGCGCATCGGGGATTGAAGGGACAAACTGGTCGGGAGAGAGCAAACTTTGGTGCGATGAAACGGCCGAGAGAGAGTGTGCGGCAGACGGCTGGGGTCAGCCGGTGGTGTGTAACATGGGGGTGAGAGAGGCGAGGTGGAAAGTGCGGACGTCTCTCTGGTGCCTCTCACGCGCCCCGCTCTCCTTCCCTTCACCAGCCATCCCCCATCGCCCCTCTCGAGACGCGTCGACGCGGGTAGCGCTTTGACCGCCGGCCGCTTTCTACTATCACTCTATCTTACATTACCGCGAGGCCTTCTTCCTCTCGTACTGATTATTCTCGAGCATCTCACGCCCGCTAGCGGCTTCGATCGACCCCCTTTTTTGTTTGCATGAACGGCGTCCAGGAGTTGTTAGTCCAGTCCGTGTCCAGTCAAATCAATGAACGGCACCTTGCTGTGGTGAAGTAGACCAGAACACAGGTAAGCGAGGCTCAAGGTTGATGTTAATATTACCGCGATATCAATAAGTTTGGTTATCTTCAATCAGTGGGTTCCAGATCGAATGCAGGTGGCTGCGACTTCAGCTAGCTCGGCCAGTCAGTCCCCTCAAACCTTGTACACCTATGCATCGTTCGGTCGTGGAGATGTTTTGGCCCGTGACCCCAAGCTGAATGGACCAGTCGAAGGCCAAGAAGATGATCTCGATTCCAACCAGCTGGCTCCATCTTCTTCACTGACACAATCTCCAAACATCGAGCATTCTCCCTTCAGGTCAGACATCGAGAGTAACGTCAACTTGGACAGTTTCGACCAGTTGTCGGGTTCGTCTGGTACTGCTGGTGCTACGCCGAGGGATGACCAAGAGCCAACATCTTCTCATGCGTTGGAACTGTCGGTTAATGGTGCTCAAGTGCGACGACTGAAAAGGCTAGCTGTTTTGAATGGGAGTTTATTGAGGAAATGTGGTAAGGTTTATCTTTGTTAATTTGGATTTAGGAATAGTGCGATAACTCTGTAGAGTTATAATCAACTTTCTATTTACTTAGACGGCTTTATTGTCTACAATTTTATTTTGAAAAGATGGTTAATATTTGTTTTGTAGGAGTTTTGTCAGTGCAAGTTTCGTCGAGGAACAAGATCGAAAAACTTACGGTTGGTCGATCAAACTTCTCTCGATGTAATATCATAGCATTTCCACCAGCTCCACGACCTCGCAAGTTCCCAGTTGAATCTGTATCTGATCTCCAGAAACGTACACTTGGTACTCCTGGTCCTTCAGGGGAATCGAGACGAATGGATGTTAAATGTAAGTGGATTTACCGTTTTAGTGTTTTATTAACATTTTATGTTAACTTTTTGTTATCATTGGCTTTTAAGTTTAAAAAAATGATTTTTATAATTAAAAGTTTTGAATTAAACTTTGTTACCTATATTAACCAATACAGTAAGATTATACAATCAAATTTCATTTTTAGATATAATCAAACCGAACGAAGTGCCTGTTAATACCGAGAATCCGATGTTAATGAGTATGCTGAACAAGAATGGACCGGTGCCAGAACAAGCTCGTTATGTACCAGTTCAGCCTCCGCCGATGGTACCGGCTTATGGTCCCGGGTCGGCTTCGTATAAGATGTCGAATGGAGAAGTTCACGAACCCTTTCCTCACGTGGATCCGGCCAAGTTTAATGGTCATTCTGATCTACAGGTGAGAATATAAAGCTATATCTTTAGCCAGAAGATCTCTAGGATAAGATAACGCCACAGTAAATTCATTTTTGAAATTTCAATTTTTGGTGGTAAGATTGACTATAATTTAATTTTTTTGAATGCAACATGGTTAATATCCTGATTTTCAGGGCGAATCCGCGCCATCGCCGAAGAAGCCGAGGAAGTCTCGAGCCAAGAAGCCGAAAGAAGAACAAAAACCTCCAGAACCCACGATCAGAGCCATCCAACCTCAACATCAGATGCCTCAACAAGTGCCTCCAGATTATTATATTGCTCATCAACAGGGAATGCAACAACATCAGCAACGTGTTCCGCCTATGCATCTAGCGCCTCAGGTAGGTTACTGTAAAATATCAGAGAAAAGCAGTTTTTAATGGGACTTTTGAAGGGCTTTTGTTAACTAAAGCTAAACTAAAAGTAGTCTTATTGATCGCGAGACTTTGGTTATGGTTGGGGTAATATTATACTGAAAACATTGCCATTATTTTTTAATTCTTCTTGAAATTTTTGACCGAAATTTAAAATCTTACTTTCTGTTTTACCTAATATTATAATAAATGATCATTTTTGATCAAACAATGTCTATAAAATATAATTTTAGTACCGCCCGGCGTACCCTGGCTACCCTCAACAACATCAAGGTATGCCTCCCGGTGGACCACAACGCGTTTTCGTACCAAACCAACAGTATCCTCAACAAATGTGGACTCAGGTAGGTTAATCGCATTCTAAAAATTTTTGGAGGGGTATTATTTAGGGTTTATAGCTAGTATTTTGGTCGAAAAGTTTGTAGAATTGGCATTTTTTATAAATATTTGAAATTTTTTCTTGATTTTTTGGGTTTTTATTGATTATTAAATTAATCAGGAAGAGCTTAGATGGTTAATATTTCCTAAGAAGCATAACAAGTTAGACACGGATTGACTGATTAAAAATTTGCATAATGAACCACCTAAAAAAATATAAACTAATTTAAATCTATTTCCAGGTCCCAGCTGACGAAAAACAAATGATACAACAGCAGCAACAACAGCAACAGATGCGGATGCAACAGATGCAAGGCTACCCCGGCTATCACTACAATCAGCCGATGAACGTGGACGAGCAGAATCGACCGATTCTGAACGGTCGAGTGCAACAACAAGTGATCAGCCCTCAGGAAATGGAGTTCCGTCGCCAGCAACAAATGCGAATGCAGATGCAACAACAGCAGAACATGCAGCGAATGCCCATGCCTCCACAGTATCCCCAGACGCCCGGTCCTTCCAAGGATTCTGGAATGAAGCAGGAGTACGAACTGGCTGACAACGTCGACGACCTCATGCCTACTTTCAAAAGTGATGAGGGTATGTTAAAGATAGTTTTTATTTATTTTTGAATCTTTTTTTTGGTTTTAAGGTAGTTATCAGGGTTTAAAAAATTAAGCTTTTCCCGCCTATAACGACTTGTAAAACCTTCCTTTTCAGCCGAAGATTTTGACCTAGAATCAATCGTCCCCAGCAAACTGGAACAGCCCGAGACAAAGCCGAAACCGACCAAAAAGAAGGCAACCCAGTCCTCCAAGGCCAAGAAACAGTCGGAGAAGAAGGAGCTGGACGAGTTGGAGAAGGCGATGAAGCGGAATCCAGACGATCCGCTGAGCTCGCCGCTGATCCCAGACGAGCAGGGCCGCATGATCGGGAGCGCCATCGACTGTGTGATGGAGCGAGTGATGCGAGAACAACAACAAGGTCAAGCTACGGCCTGTGTGCAGGGTCAACAACCCACCACCAGTGTCCAACTACAAGGTCAGCAGCCAAGCACCAGCTCTCATTCACAACAACCCTGCAACTCCACGTCTATAACGACAACAAAACCGGAACGGACGTGGCCTGACGGTCCGGACCTACCTCACGATGTACCTCAGCCGGCCTCTTCGGACATCCGAAGGGACCACTCATCTTCTTCGTCTTCCACTTCGAATCCCCGTGACGACTTCTCGGCCCCCTCCTCGGTGCCGGACTATCAGCATCAGGAAGGCGGCTACAGGTACGGCATGTACGGTGACATTGTACAAAATGGAAATCAGGTGAGTCAGTCTTTTATTCGTTGCTTTTTATTTTAGGTATAGGTCCGAAAGTATATAGAACTGTATTTTTTTTACTTCAAAAGGGCTTTTGTTGATATTTGGCATAATGATGCTATATCTCATTAATTTATGGCAAAACTATAGTAAAGCGATCGCTACAGTTTTCAAAATCAAATTATTAATAGCGTCAGAAACTTATAAACACCCTTATTACTATTAAAAACACCAAAAAATTGTTTCAACCGTTATAAATCACATTTTAAAACCATCTTCATACCTAAAACATTATTGTTTTAGATTCAGTACCCCGTGCAGCAGTCGCAGAAAGCATTTCCAGCCCCGGACCATCCGTACCATGGAGAATTCGACAAGAACTGGGACTTTCTCGAGCCCAACAACGGATCGCAACGGAGCGGCGAGAAGGAATTACATGATATTCGCGTAGAGCAATAAATCTTTTAAATATTTATAATAACACAACTGTCGAGTTGGACTCTAAATATACATATATATACTGTAGTGTGACAATCAGTGTCGCGTAGACTCGGTTAGGATCGTGTTGCCATCCAGGAGGTCGCTTACCAGCTCTTCTAGGTGAGGGATGGGCGTCTGAATGTTGTGTAGATCGTGCCGTTTCACGTCGCCACGTCGAGGAGGGAGAGTGGCGGCGTTGGATTCGTAACTCTTGTTCAACTCCATATAGGGTTCGATGAAGCGAAGTACTCTTGACAGTTGGGAGCGGGTATATCCTAAAAATATGGCAATAACCCGTTGTAAAAGTTCGTACATTATAATAGAAGAAAAATAAAAAAAACCGAATAGATCACAAAGTTATCACCCCCCCACTGTAATAAATCCTACCAATAATCTCCTCCACATTCTCGGTCGGTTCGTACGAATGTAGAATAACTGCGGCCGCCAGTTCACCGTACGTGAAGTTCATATACTTTGTGTTTGACATTATGAGATCAAGCCCTCGAACCAGTAAAACAAATTCATCTCGAGCCAACACTGGCACTGTAAAGGTTTCTCCCATGGCACTATCATCATGAATCTGTTCTTCCGCTTCCGACAATTCATTAGAAGTGGAAGCTGCTACTGAATTGTCACGGTCAACCTTATCTGAAGTTAAAATTTTAGTTTTGTCCTTACATAGCTATAAAACATAACATAAGGTCCAAGCCCGATTCTGTATTTAGACATATTAATAATCTTCTGGGTCTGCTTCGAAGAACGATAACGTTCTTATAAAATTAAATTAAAACATCAAGCTTACCTTGTTTGTACATCATCTGAAGGTAAAACGCAAGCCATTGTACTGGCGACATATATACACAATTCCAGTCCAACACCTCCAGTATTGCTGTCTCCATATCCCTTATTTGTTTAGATGAACAAGCTCCATTCGTATAATCTGATAACACTTCCAACTTTGGTGGATATATCTCCTATAATACCAAATATAATAATTAATCATATCATAAACTTCAAGACAAAGTAGTACCAACGGTCAAAGATAAGTTATCTGACATATCATGCTCTATAGACTACTGCGTAAAACTGATATTTTGAAATGTAGACCCAAGAAAAAATATTACAATCCTAGTCACACAAATCAAATCTTACTGTAACGAATAACAATAGCATTTTGTACCTAAAATGCAAAAATAACAAAAAACTTACTTCAACTTTACAAGCTATGAACAAACATGTTACTCCCAACAACTGCAGATTGTCCGGTTTTACTTTGTATTCGCGTTCTGGCATTGCTCCTGTTATTGACAGGTACTTGTCAATGTATGTTATAGTTAGATAAAATGTTTCACGATGCAAGTTCAACTCTGAGCATACCTAAAACAATACATTTTGAAACCAAAACACCAAAATATTTTATTTTATTAACAAAAATAACATAAAATTCATTTTCGTTTTTAAATTTTGATTTTAAGGTAACAAAATTTAATTTAATTTTGTTACCTAAAAATGAATGTTTGTTTTGAAAGTTAATAAAAGAACATTTATATACCTAAAATAACAAAGATATCTTACATTCATAATCCAGTCAAATAGTACCAGTCTCATCTGAGGCTTAAATCCCGGATGCTGACGAAACACGATGGGAGACGTTTTGGCCTCAATATCTTGTTGTACCAAAACGTCCCAGAACGTCACGGGTGCCCCGAACTCTTGTGAGGTATTCAGAATGTTTGGCATGCTCCTGGAAGCGACGGGTCGCTTCCTTTTCGTCTTCTTTGGTACTTGACGTTCTGGAGACACATTTTCATCTGATTCGAACACTTCCAATGTGCTCATTCTCTTCGACGGTCTTGTAGTAGCTAAAACAATATAAATTATAAAAAATGAAAATATGGTAATAAAATAGTACCTAAAATAGCAAAACATCGCTTAAAATAAATCACAGATTAAATAAACATGTCAAGAAGATCTCTAAAATACCAAAAATTTATTATATACTAAAATATTACCTAAAATACAAGAAAAAGCTTAAAAATACTCCGAAAGACCTTTCAAAAAAAAGTTTTAGGTATCTAAAGAAGGAAAATCATTCCCAAAAGCTTATAAAAATCTGCAAAAACAACTAAAACCCCTCTTATTACCTATTTTACCCTTTTCAAAAACTAAAAACTGATAACTTACCTTTGACAGTATACTTTACCGAGACCGTAACACTTGTCTCCACTCTCTGATTATCTAAAAACTCAAGTTTAATATTTAAAAGATTTTAATTTAAAAATTTGAAATTGAAACCCACCTTTAACCGCCTTGTAGGCAGACATTCTGATTGTACGAATAGCCGGAAGGGAAGGTCCACAACGGTTTTCGTTCATAAAAACGCCCGCGCCCTCGCTTTTTCAAGCAACGGAATGCCAAAAAGGCGGCTAGAATTAATATACCTTCATTATGCATACGAAAGCACGTTTGACGCGACAAGAGAAGGTCAGTTATGACGACTGATATTGTTATAATACCAATACGATCAGTTTTGTTGGATATGACGGACAATATTCGTAAAAAACAAGCGAATAAGATATGGTTAACATTAAAAATATTTTAAAATTTGTAGAAAAATGAATAATTGATAATCAACCACAATTTTTATTTTTGTCAATTGACACCTCGCTTTTGATAAAAATTTGAAAAAATAATTTTAAAACGTTTCTTTTCGCCCCCATTACGGCGGCCTGCAAAAACACGGCCGCAGCCTGCACTGTCTGTAAATTGCACCAAAAAAAGAAAAATGGTCCGCAAATGCTTTTTTCATTCTTTTTTATCTTCGCTCTCGACCTTATAGTTATCAGTATACATAAATTTAAATCTTCAGCTATCCGAACCGGTTAATTATATTCGTTTTCAGTAGGACAACATTCGAATTGCTACAAAATGGTGCACTAAAGTCGATATTTATACTTTTTCGAGTGGATATTTATATAAGAAATGTCGACTCAAGAGCCGGAATCAAATTCAGAAGATCAGCCGCCATTATCCACGAGTTCTAGTGTGAACACATTGACCAATGTGAATGTAAGTCAACACAACACACCCAGCCCGGCTTTAACGACCAGTGTAACATCGGCCGAGGAGGACAAGGGCAGTGATTCAGATGGAGATGCGGCTGAAGAGGTGCGTGAATTTGGGATATTGTTGTTTTAAAGGTTTAGATGTTGTTTTAGATGGTATTTTGAGGTTTTAAAATAGTTATCAATCTTGTTTTAGGTTTTAAAATCTAATTTTTGAGTTTTAAAATGAAAAATGAGTTTACAGTTGTAAGACCTTTAAGTTATGGATTGAAAATTTTTTTTTAATTTTTATGGATTAGGTATTGAATGCTTTAGCTTTTCTATAAATATCTGTTCAGTAATAACCGTATTTTGCAATTCCAGATATTGGAAGAGAGTCCGGACAAAAGGTGGTCGAAACGAAGAGAAAAAGTGAAACAACGAGATGTACCAGGCATCGATGCAGCGTTCTTGGCCATGGATAACGAAACGGGTAACGAGGTGGTCTGGAATGAGGTCCAGTTCTCGGAACGGAAGAATTTCAGAGAACAAGAAGTGAGTTGTACCTTGTTGTAGATTATTCTGCTTTTAGGAAAAGCTGAGGTCAGTGTTTGATAATCTGACACAATTGGTACACATCAATCTGGTCAAGTTTCACAAGTATTGGACGGATTCAAAGTCGGAGAAGCCTAGGGTAGGTTGATATTGTTGTATCTTCTTCAAGAATGTTATGTTAAAGCACTATATTTTATGGAATTTTTAAGTTTAAAGTTTTACATGCTTTATTTCTTTTGTCATCTTATACAACATTATAAAAGACATTCATTTCAAAGTCTTGAATATAATTTATAGAGCTAACTGTATCATAACATCACTTTTAGATGATATTCATAACAGAATATATGTCGTCGGGCTCGATGTCACGGTTTCTTCAACGTGCACGGTCTTCGGGCACATTGTTGAACATCAAAGCTTGGAAGAAGTGGACTACGCAGATATTGTCAGCGCTCAATTATTTACATTCGTGTGAACCTCCAATAGTTCATGCCAATCTGACATGTAACACTGTCTTTATCCAACAGAATGGGTTGATTAAGATTGGGTGTGGTAAGTTGGTTTTAAAACTTAAATTAAAATTAAAAAGTTGTTTTAATTTGTAAAATACGTTTTTTAAATATGTTTTTTGGTTATTTTTAAGTTTTGGGTTTTCTAAAATACGATTATTGTTGTTTTAGTGGCTCCAAACGCGATTCATCATCATGTAAAGACATTCCGGGAGAATCTGAAGAATATGCATTATGTTGCTCCGGAATTCGATCGTAAGTTAGTTTATATTCTTTGTTTTTTACCGCTTTAGGTTGTTAATTTCTTCTCATTGTTCATTTCATGTTTCAGAATTGTCCGAAGCCACGACTGAGACTGATATCTATTCGTTTGGTATATGCGCGTTGGAGGTATGTGTTAATTGTAGTTTTTTGTTGAAGTTTAGGATACTAATCTTCAAAACATAAATATTATGTCCAAAGGGTATCATAAGGAACCGTTTTGTTATTACTATAAATTTTTGAACTTATTAGTACTATACTATTGAGGATATGGTGTTTGTGATACCTTTTTTTTTGATTTTTTATTACTCTTATTTTTTAGATGGCTACGACTGGTGGTTTATGCTGTAATGGTGGATCTACGGAAAGTACGAGTCAAGTAACCCCAGCTATGATTAGAAAAGCGATCGACAGTTTAGAAGATGGGAAGCAACGTGTAAGTACTCAATGTTATTTACTTTTGTATTTTGTAAGAGTATTTTTTGTAATCGTTATCTTTACTTTCTTTATAATATAGTTACGTACACAGTAACTTTAATTTAGTAGTAAAATGGTTATGATTGTCTTATCTTACAGGACTTTATCGAGAGTTGTCTGAACCCGAATCCAAAGAAACGACCGACGGCGCGAGAACTTTTGTTCCACCAAGCTCTGTTCGAAGTTCATTCACTCAAGTTACTGGCAGCTCACGCAATTGTAAATTCCAAACTGATTGATCATCTAACGGAAGAAGACCTCAGGGTACAGGATTCCACCAAGATTGTTGCAACTTCCAAACATAAAAATGTCGCATATTGTGAACTTTCAACTTTTCAAGTAAGTTACAGTAGGCAATTGGGTTTATTGGCTCTTTTTAATTTTTTATAGCGATAAATAGTAACGTGTTTTTGTTTTTATTAGGTTTTGTTACTATGTATTGTATTGCTTGTTTTTTGTATTGCATTATTTTAAATGATCCACTTTTAAAATGACATTGTTTCAGATAGACTTGGACAAGTTTCTAGAAGACGTTCGAAATGGCATCTATCCCTTAATCGCTTTTGCTCCTTTGGCACATCTTCCAACCAAAATGAAGCTGAATGCCGAGTCTGCCATTACGGGATTCACTCACGATGCGCCACGTCGAAGCGAACAGAAGTCGGTGACATATTCAAATAAGGATCCAGAGAATCAACGAAACACAACACAGAAGACGGAAGTGAAAGATAACAAGGAAAACAACCAGCAGAACAACGTGAAACATACCACAACATCGAATGGAAACACTTCAGTCAACGTACCGGGTAAAGACGAAGGCTACGACACTGTGCAGAGTGGAATCACGCCTTCAGGCAATCAGTCGGGTGGCGACAACAAAGAGCAAGGCAAATACGCCGAGAGTCGACAGATCGTCGAGATTTCAGCCAATATCGATGGGAATATGCTCAAAGCCACCCTCAAGCTGGACGACATGATGATACGAGAGCTGAGGACGCCTGTGGGAAACGAGGACAATGCCGAGATGTTGGCTAATGATCTGGTTCATCTGGGCTTCATATGCACGGTAAGGGGTTTATATTGTAGTTGGTTATTTAGATTTTGCATATATGACGTATTATGATAGAGATTTAAATTTTTCTAATCTACTATATTTATGCTTTGAGACATTTTTCATTTAGTTTAACTTACTAGTCATTATCAATATCATTTAAGGCCGACTGTGAAAAAGTGTGCCAAGTCCTCCAGTCCACCCTAGACGAATATCGGCGCCAGAAAGAGGACGATAGTGGTAAAAGCTCACGGAAGTCGTCGCGACAACACGACCCGAACACGGTTGTCGCCGCAGTCCAGCCTCCGGCCGCTGATCCCACCAAAACGTTAACTAGGCCTTCTTAACGTTTCAGTATTAGTATTGTTTTCTAACTCTATTTTGTTAATGCTAATAGAATGTTGTTCATCTTTTACCTTTGTTTGTGCTTCTAACCCCCATCTTAAGGGTCCGCGATTACGGTAATTTTAGTCTTTCCTTTCTGTAGCGAACATTGTCATACGAAGAAGTGTTTGAGTGACGACTGAGGTATGTGGTTACTATATTTGGTTTATGCGTAGTAAGTATTGGTATATTTTTTAGAAATATTTTGAAGTCTAAGCTTAAGTATTATTTTGTATTGGCACATAGTCAATATTGAACGATATTTCATAGCTTTTGATATTAAAGATAGTATTTTGGTAATATTAATGTAGAAATTTGGGTTAACGTGGTTTATATTAGTATAAAACCTTTGTTACAGCAACATTTAACTAATGAGCGCTAGCTTAACGTAATCTAAAATGACTTGTTTAATATGATTTTTACATAATTTACCCTATACTTATACAATTTTCAAGACAAATTACAACTTTGTGCACATTTTGATAGCTACTTTGCTCATACCACGAACAATAGTAAATACCAAGTAAATCAGTAGCATACTATAGCTATAGGTAATCACAAAACACGTTCCGCTACAGTTATATGCATCCTAGCGTGCTTCGAAGTAATTCTCTCAACATATTATAGTCATAAGCCCTTTCCCTTTCAGTCTCCACTGGTCGATTTTCCATGAAATTCGACCGTTCCGGCTTCTACACATGTTTAACTCTCAACTCTTACAATTCAACGCAACTTCTGACACCACGATCGCACTCTAGATTCCCTTTTTAAATTTAAATTTTACATATTATGTTAAGAAGATCTGTTAATTCTTTCGCTTTGGGGAAAACGATAGCCTTATATCAATATGGTTTAATAAAAAGTGTCGTTTGTAAGCGAAAGAATTAACGGATCTTCCTAATACTTGGTCAACTAAATCTTCTGGCCCTCGGGCCGAAACAACGGGTTTATTCAAAGTTGTTTCCGAAAACAATGCTGAATGACGTCTAACAATCATGTTTTAATCGACTGGTTCACAACTACGTCTTTGTTATCATTGTACTATGGTACTGTTTAGTTCCACTAACAAATCCTTGAGTTTAAAATATTCATAATTATTGAGGAAATAAATTTCAGTATACAAGTGTAAAATCTTTTTTGTGGTTTATAAGTATCTTATCTGCCGCTCAAAATCAGCTCGAAATTTTTATATGAATTCTTTGTACCACCAACAGTACCCATAAAAAAGTTTAGCTTGCGCTTTCGGGTTTTAAATATTTGTGTTTCCCGCCAATTTGGCATTGTGTTGCAAGCATTTTTTCTACTTTCTAGACAAGTTACGCTTACAAATTTAAAAACGTAGGTTTATTTAAAGATTTTATACTGATATAGCAAAAAAAATTGATTAAAAGTGAAAATATGACAAAGTTAAAAGCTTGAAACACAATGCCAATTTGCCGCGGAATTCAAAACCTAATTTTTTGATCTTGGTTCCTTATAACTTTGCTGAATAGCTTAAATTTACATAATATTTTTATATTAAAAGTTTGAAGCCAACAGAATGAGGCAGAGGAGCCACTTTCCTTGTTATGGTTTTGAAATGGCTTGATTTTGGTTATCCTAAGGCTTACTTATTTAGCAGTCAATTTTAAAGACTTAAACTTATGTTTTGCGGTTCTCAATGTAAAAGTTACCTTCCTAAAACTATAGGTATTACTTGTCGAAGCAGACAATTCGATCATCTCAAACCGGATGGTAATCCTTCCTCTGGAAGCCTTGGCCATGTAATCGCGCAACTGTTTGGCCATGATGCGAAAAGGCGGAGAGCGGTACGAGATGAGACAAAGCAGTGATTAGGTCACGGTCTGCGTGAGTCTTGACCTGTTGTGACCCCGAGAAGTGGCCGCGCGACGTCTCGAGGTATTGCACTTAAGGGAGAATGTCCTTTCGAGTTGTTCTCTTTTTCGTCTCCTGCTTCCTCGACGTGCGCGCTCAGCACGGTACCGTTGGTCGGCCGTGCGAAGTGTCCACCGACTGTAATACCGGTAATTACTGTGCCGGTAATAAGCGGTGTGCCTGTTTGACCACATATGTTGAGATCGACTCGTATTGCTGGAGGAGTAAGGTGTTTTTGGTTAAAAAATTTTTTTTTTAGTTTAAATGTTAAAAAAAAATTTTTACTGTATTCCATATTACAGAAAGAATCTGGAGAATAAAAACAAGTAAAATTTTTCAAAATTTAAAAAAATGTAAAACCTCGATATTATACTATGTGTAACATAAGCAACCTTACATTTTTTACAGAAATCAACCCGGGTGAATCAGGATGCACGCAGAATCGACAGTGTGAAGCTGTATGGCCTGGGGCATATTGTAGATCAGGAGAATGTAGATGTGCCAACAATCAGCCACCTTTCCGTACTCGAGATGGCTTAGTCTGTCTGAATTACGGATTCTGCCCGCTTAACGGTAACAATCCTAAATTCAGAATCGAAAATCAGGTAGGTTTTTGAATTCTTTTACAGTATCTTTTTAAATTTAAAATTTTAAAATATTTTTGAAAATTTTTTAATTGAAAAAGTAGTTAAAAACTATATACTTTAAGCCTATTATAATAATAGCAAGCTTGTTTTGGCACTACTAGTAATATATTGTCTTTATGAAAATTACAGTACCAACCGGTAATTGTAGGTCCAACAATGTTACGGTGGAGCCGACGCCACCTGTGAAGCCATTGGAGCCCTGGCATACGATTGTATTTGTGATAACGATGATTGTACAGTAAACAATCCCATCAGTTTTTGCTGTCCATCTCGAGGTACTGTAACATTTTTTACTTTATTTTCGTGTTTTAGCATTTGTCAAGCCTAGTAAAGCGTTATCAAAACAATAAAAAAATCTTTTAGCATTTGCTTGTATCCAACCACCAAACGAAGGCTACACTCCACCTGGCGGTGGTACCACCTTGAACCATTGGTACCACGACCCGATTACTGGCGAATGTAGAGAGTTAAAGTATCAGGGTTACGGTGGAAATGCGAACAACTTCCAGACCAAAGATCATTGTGAAAGTTACTGTAAACAAAGTAGGTGGTTATTGTAGTTATTACAGAGTATCATAATTTTTACTGTAGGCATTAGAAGGTACCATAAAATTTAGTCTATTTATTATAGAGTACCAACACTGTATAGAAATTACTTTTACATACTATAATAAAAGAATAGTAATGTATTTTCCGTATTTTACAATGAATTATGTTGTTTTAACAATGTTACTTCAGCCTGTAACAGAGGTCTGCCTCTGTACCGTGACAGAACTACTGGCGTCAAACAAGAGCCGGTTTACTGTCAAGGTAACGACAATGGATGTAACAACCCTAACTATATGTGCACAACTATGGGAACGTTACAACAATGTTGTCCTACTTCTCGTAAGTTAATATTATAGTCATTTACTGTACTGTGAAAAAGTTTTACTCTACGGTAAAAAGGTTTTACTGTGTTTTACTTTATCATTAAGTCTGGAAAGAGTTTTGTCGTTAATATTAGGTTTTTCAAATAATACAGTGCCAATTTCAAAGGAAATTTGCCATTTTTACAAACTTTTTAAAAAATACCTTATTTTAGTGCATATCTGCAGTAGAAATGGTGCTATACCAACAGAAGTATACAATACAGCTGGTGGATTACCTTCAGAATACTTTGATGTTGGTATTCCTGATGGTACGGGCAACACCTATCCTAGGTTCTACTACGATTCGAGAGAAGGACGATGCATCCAGTTCTCGTATCTCGGCCAGGGCGGCAACTTCAACAACTTTTTGTCGCAAGATCACTGCGAAAAGTTCTGCTCCAGAAGTAAGTGGCTTGTAGGTAGTATAGTAATTATTACTTCTTGTCTTTGTTTTACTATGTAGAACGAACACATTGATTGTGCAGTATAACATATATATAACATATGTTGTTGTAGTTCTGTGCCTGGCTGGCGAACCTTTGAAAGACTCGAGCGGTGAACGTAATATGGAGTGTTCTCCAACTGGCAGTGGTGCCAATTCTTGTCCAACCACCCATTCGTGTGAGTCTACATCTGGTAGTACCACTTTTGGTGGAGTATGTTGTCCACGCCCTCAGTATGTGTGCAAGTTGTCCAGAGAACAGGTAAAGCTATCGTACTAACCGATGTTATCATATTATAGAAACATTGTTAAAACACCTCTTGTTATAGTAGTATAGGTGGTATGGAGTAATAGTTCGTATCAATTACAGAACTTATCAAATATTTTTTAGGGTAACTGTGGTACCTACAGTAACCGCTGGTGGTTCAATGCCAAAACCGGTAACTGTGAAGAGTTCATCTATTCTGGATGTCAAGGAAATGCCAACAACTTTGAGACCTACAAAGAGTGCCAGGATTACTGTAGAGATGCTAAAAGTAAGTCATAAAAATAACAATAACATACCTTGTACTGTAAGTACATATTACTGTATGGTGCTTTAGGTGAACCACAATGTATTCAAGGCACAGCTCTGACAGATTCGAGTGGTAACTTTGTCATTTGTGGAGGATCAAGCTCAATGACTTCCACATGCCCAGCCAACTACTACTGTTACTACGATGGTACCACTTATGGTTGTTGTCCTACTCAAGGTAAAATACGGCAAGTCTTACTGGCCAAATATAACGAATTAATAACATAAAATTAACAAAAGTGATAGCACTTGACCAGTAGTACCATCTTATAGTACCACCTTGATTAAGATATCAACTATAAGTTACATATCAGAAACAAATATTGTGCATTACCTACTACCATTTCAGCGTACACCTGCTCCCTCGGCTCCAAAAGTGGTGCTGTTTGTGGTCCCGCCGTGACCAGATGGTACTACGACTCCACAACCAGAACCTGTCAGACCTTCTCCTTCAACGGTTGCGACGGTAACTCCAACAACTTTGCAACGCAACAAGACTGCAAAGATTACTGTAGAGTGGAGAGTTGTCCGGATGGTGGAGAAGTGTGGAAAGAGCCAAATGGAGCACCCCGAGGCTGTACCACTAACAGACAGTGTCCTAGTACTCATTACTGTACTCCTGTTACCACTTGGACTGGTACCTTATACCAGACGAAGCCTTTATGTTGTCCATCCAAGAACTTTGTCTGTTCACAGCCAAAGGACGTGGGAGTACGGTGCTCGAGTACGACCATTACTAGACACTACTTCAATGCTGATACGAAGACATGCCAGACCTTTGAGTATAACGGTTGTGAAGGTATGTTGCTGTAGTTTTAATGTGGAGAGCGGCTTTAATTTGTTCTTATAAGCTTCGAGTACTTAAATGAACAGTGTACTACAGTAGTAATACCAAAGTAGAAACAGTATATATGTTAATATACGCCTTGTAGGTAATTAACCATACCATTTTAGGAAACCGCAACAACTTCGCGACCCAAAAAGCCTGTCAAAACTACTGTCTGTCCGAGGCCTGTCCACCAGGTACTGTAGTAGCCAAGGAGACAGACGGTCAACGTCTGGTACAATGCTCCAATCCAGGGGGTTCAGGCCGAGTATCAGGCGGATGTCCAGAAGGCTACACTTGCTACAGTAGTCCCCTACTAGATCAAAACGTTTGCTGTGGAGCCAGTACGGAGCTGCAAGCACTGTGTCCTGCCAGTTCGACTCCATTCATATCAGCATTGTCGCTACAGCCAATGCAATGTACTCCCAACGTCGACGGCGCTTGTCCTGGCAACTTTTTCTGCTGGTTCTCTACTACAACAACAGCTGTCAACGCGTTCTACTGTTGTCGATCCCCTGATAGTGTTGACACTGCATGTAAGTTTACATAAGAAGTTGCGTTACTTTTTTCTTGACTAGTGATCCAGTATATTAGCATAGATACGAGTCAACCAAATTGAATAAATTCCTACTGTAGTCTTATAAGTACTGTAATCAAAAAAGCGAATTTACAGTATGAAAGCCTTTCAAAAGATAAGCAATTGAATATACCTTATTATAGTCTGTCCACCACAACTGGTGCCAGTACCAGGAGATGGTGGAGCACAGTACCGATACTGTAGTCCGTCAGCACCCATCAACGACGCCGTACAAGGCTGTGGTACTAACAGACATTGCCAGTACTCGACCAGCCTGGAGCGATACATTTGTTGTGGCCTGGAAAGCGATGTTAGACTACCCAGTAAGTACCATTCAATGTTATCTTAATACTAGTACTATATTACACTAGAACTATAGTACTAATCCTATTTCAAAATATCTCTGACACCATAACTAACATGCCATTTTCAGACGTATGTCCCCCGCAACCAGCCAACCTGGTACCGGTGGAGCTGGCCGGCAACTACCGTACCTGTAACCCGTACGCCAGGAGTGGCACACCCCAATCGTGCCCCGACAACTCGGCCTGTTTGTACACCGGAGCCGACAACGGCTTCATTTGCTGCAGAGTACAACTATCTTCGGGCGGGTTCTGAAGCTGTTACACTATTGTATATTATAGTTTACTGTTACAGAGTAAAATATTATTTGCCATTACGAAAGCGGTCGATTAAACTTGACATATATTAAGGTTTTTGGTCGATTCTTCTGTTTTTCGAACAAAAAATGTTATAATATTATAATAACAAACTATGAAATCGTTCAAATAATTCTGTACCCCTTTAACCTCAAAAATCTGCTTTAAGTGAAGCACATAATTAATTGAACCTGCTAGTTCGTTGAAAAGTTGAAATAACCTTGAAATCCCTCAAAATATGGGTCCAAATCGAGAAATTATGCAAATTTCCTTTACAAAACCACCCAAAACTCGGCTTCATTATTGTGATTTCAAACCTCGCAATTTGGTGAATTTTGTTATCGTTTCTAACTTCTCTAAGTTTGTGTTGGTTTTCCAGTCGTTGGGGAATATCAATCTTTACCATTACTTAACGTAAGTTGTTATAGTTTTATTTGTAACCTTTTAGGTTCTGGTTCTTTTAGTCTTATTTTGAATATTTTTGTTTTACCTTCTTAGATGCAAAGTAAAACACCTTGTTTAAGAAATTTTTTAAAGTTTTTTTAGCATTTCAAACCGCGAGTATTTTAATTTAGTGTTCCAAATATTAATACTATGCATTCAGACTCTTTCATACAAGTTTATTTACGTATTGTTACCTAAAAATAAAATATCCTTTAAAAATTTCGCCAAAATAAACTTTTCAAAACTTAAAATACGTTAAAACATAATGTTTCAGCCAGATAACAACGGAAGAATCCTGTGGGCAGGATTTGGGGATATAAAACAATAACCCTGACGTCGCGAATTTTGAAAAATTGGCAACGTTATAAAGAAAGCTGTGCGCGCAATGTCGCCGCGGAAGAATAAGAGTAAAGAAGAAAGTCGTAAGTCCAAAAATAATTAAAATTGTAATAAAATGCAAAGTAAACAAAAAGCATAAAAATAGAATTCATTGACAATTAAATTTCATTTTTCCAAACTAAATTTCGAAAACGGAATGCAACTATTGATTGATCTCTAATTTTTCAGTCTTATCTTGAACCTTTGCTCGTTTACCGATTTAAAAGCTCAATTTAAATTAAATTTATTTAGAAATTTGTATCCTTAATTGACTTTAACTTACTATAATATTGTTTTAGCTCCCACCGCGCAACTGCCACCGCCAGCCGAAGTCGAACATGAAGCAACGACTCCGACAAGAGATCAACAAGCTAAAACTCCACCGCGAGATCCACCACCTGAACCAGAACCACCGCATCATGAAGAAGAACAGAAGCCGGTTCAAACAAACAATGATGATTTTCCGGTAAGAAAATAAATTAAAGTTGTGTATCATGTATAACATAATTTTTGCTCGAGATTATCAAAAAACTTAAAATACAATATAATCCAAGGTTTATATTGTATTTTAACGAGGAGAATGTAGTTTTAGGTGATTTTTTAAGATGAGAGCTTTATTTTTATGGTTAGTTAACAGTAGCTATGTTTTTCAAGATGTTTCATTTGATTTGAATCTTATTTTAGAACGAAGAAACGGCCAGAGAAGAAGCACCACCTAAAACAACAAAGTCAGAATTGATGGAAAAACGAGAAAAGTTCTTGACAGATTTGGCATTCCGATTACGAAGAGCTGGAGACGTTCCGAACGTAGCCAGGCTACAAGGAATCGAGATGAAGAAGGTCGCATTGTATTGCAGGGAAAAGGTACAGTAATTTGGAAAGTATATGCCATATATTATGTATATGGCATGTTCTAGCAGAAGATTCTGTTACGCATCTTATGGTAATGATATGTCTATTTACAGTGTATGAAAGAGCCGGGAATGCTGGATCTGGAGCCGCCGATGGTAATTGTGGGTGATATTCATGGCCAGTTCTCTGATTTGACCGGCATGTTTGATCAGAATGGGGATCCGCCTAATGTCAACTTTCTGTTTCTTGGTGATTACGTAGATCGAGGTCCTTATCAATGTGAAACGATTGCACTTTTGATGGCCTATAAGGTCCTATACCCACAGAATATCTTTTTACTACGCGGTAATCACGAAACTCGTGTCATTAATAGGTAGGTCTTTGGTTTGTAGTACTGTGCTGTTAATAAAACATTTTTAGTTAAAAATACCTTTTGTGTTTATCAAAAAAGGTTCATTCTTCTAAAGTAACGCTTCTTCAGAACGTACGGCTTCCTCGATGAACTAAAAACTCGTTTCGGCGACACAGAACCAAACTTGTGGGAACTGTACCAGTCGGCCTTCTCGTGTCTGTCGCTGTGTGCTAGAGTAGGGAAGAGGATATTCTGTATGCATGGTGGTATACCGAAGGATATGGGTAATTGGAAGCAGTTGGAGGTCATCAGGAAGCCATTGGAAGTGCCTGATCACGGTATCATCTGCGATCTGTTGTGGGCTGATCCTGATCCAGATGTAAATTGGGTCGGGGGATGGGTAAGGGGAGAGGGGAACTGGTCTTAGAGGTTGAGTCGGGCCTAAAATTGGTTGGTCTCGAAGATTGAGCGAAAGGGTGGACTATTGAAATACTTTTTTGAGTACTAATTATGAAAATTGTGATAAGAAATTATCATAAATCATTATAATATCTAAAGGTATCAAATTCAAGTTTTGTTTGAAATATGACAAAATTTAACAATTATACCACTTTACAGACAACCGGTTTCCAGCCCTCACCTCGAGGCGTGTCCTTCATGTTTGGCGAAGCCGTCTGTAAGGAGTTTTGCAAGAATATGAGCCTGGATCTGATCGTACGTGCTCATCAGGTAGCTCAAGATGGCTACGAGTTCTTTGCCAATCGACATTTGGTCACGATATTCTCGGCTCCATTTTACTGCGAAGAGTTTGACAATACGGCGTCGGTGTTGGTGGTCGATGAGAACATGACCTGTCGATTCCGACTGAGACAGCCGGTTGGAATCGAAAGGAAAGTGCTGGAAATGACGTTAAAGGTAAGGAGGTTTAGCTTGATTATTGTTGCTATTTAGGTAAGTTTAGGGAAGAATACTTTGGGAAATGTCATTCTTTAGGGGACCCGATGTAAAATTTAAAAAAATTGAAATCGGCCCATTATAATTCACATTTAACAGTATTAATCATGATATACTTGTAGGACGACACGAAAGACGAGCCCCTGCCGTGCGACATGGACCCACCGGACAAGTCGCGACTACCAGTACCACCCAAACTCAACTATGTGTTGGGCGACGACGAAGAAGAGGAAGGACAACACATTCCCGACGAATGCAAGATTTCCGTTCGGGACCTGAGCAAAAAGTCAACTCGCGAGAAATAACATAGGACGGACTGATTGACGTCCACAATAAACTCTATTACTGCATTTTACTTTGGTTTTATTATTTTTTGACATTTGGATCAATCTTGGTGATTCCAACGACGGAAATCAATCAAATTTATTTACCTGTAGTTGGTGAGACGTTATTGCAATAACAGTTTAGGTAAAGAAATTACTTTTGACGATTATTCATCATAACTAATATTAGTCATTATTTGCCCATCAAATTCTTTCAAAATCGCCCCCCCCTCCCGAAATGGCGTTAAATTTCATTATTTACCCAGCCTTCCAGCGAGACCTATCGATCCGAGATGCGATGAATATAGTGAAGCATAATGTTTATTGTAACAAACTTGTTCCTCTTACTACAGTTTGTTTCTGCTCTACATGGTAACTCTGAATTCGCAGGAGATGTCGCGTACGGTCTGCTACAGACGGTCTACGCTTTGAATCCCAACAGAGTCAGCAAACTGAAGCCTTACTTTGATTTGGGACGAGCGAATGGTTGGTTTTTCATTGTAAAATTATTCATCTTGGTGTTTCGGTTCTACAATTGAAGTAATTTTATGCCTTTTTGAAAATGTTTGCTAAACTAGGTATCATTACATTATTTTAGGTAACAAAATTGAAGGAAAACCAATTCACAGCACTGTAAAAACTACTACAACTACCAAGATACTACCAATGACAATAAAACCAACAGAAACAACTAATTTATCCAGCTTAACATCAACTCCCAAATTAAATTCGACAACAAAAACGTCTAAAATTACTGTACTTCCTACTACAACAAAAGCGCCTAAAATCCATCATAATAAGCATTATCAAAATAGCACCAAAACACGACGACCTCATGAGCACAGAAAAACCAAAGATCACCAAAAACATACGGTAATCAATAATACTGTACCTAAATCTACAGTAACCAACCATACAATACCTGCTGTAACCAAACACAATCTTACACTGCCAAAACTGAACTCAGTCGCAGCAAAAGTCAAAAACAAGATTCGAGTAGAGGAAATGACGACGTTAACCACGAAGAAGATCGACATCAGGACAAAGATACCTACAACAACATCGCCTTCAGAAGACCTAGACGAACATGTTACGATTAGTGAAGCGACGACAAGACGAACCACTAAAGACATGTTGAACTGTGAAGGTGAATGGTCCGACTGGTCGAATATGGGCAAATGCAGCGAGGAGTGCGGATCGTGCGGTGTGATTCAGAGGTTCAGAACCTGTTTGAGCTACAAAAATGGCACTGGATGTCCGTGCAGGTAATGTTTTAGGTAACGTATCTAGTTCAAATAGATAGATGCCCTCCCTCGAAGCAACTTCTTGAACTTTGCAAACACAAAATTACTTGAACAACCTACTATAATATCAAAGTTGAAATATATAAATCCATGAGCTTTCAAAGCAAAATCTTGTCACTATACATAACTTACGTGAACCTTTTATAGCGGACAATATAAAACAATACGAGCATGCAATGTGAAGCCATGCAAATTCCCCAAACCTTCATGTTGTCCACCTTATGATCTGATGTATAAACATGAGCAATTCTGGTGTGGCCCACAAGACGAAGACATTATCGAGGACGCTTTGAAAGATTCTGCGTGAATATCAGCGGTCATTGGTATACACCCTTTTAAATTGAAAATACAGATTTTTGTTTTTGCGGATATTTTTTCCGAGCTGCGTCCGCAACTTTCTCTTATAATTATTAACTTGTGAAAGATAATTCAGATGTCTTTATTACCTTTTTTGGTTATTTTATTATCCAAACACTACTTTTTGTTTATTTTATTCAAAAGTTATTACTTATTATGTACAATATTATCTATCGTTTGACGAACTTAGCCTCTCTCTGCTTCTCTGCCTCCTCTCTTCTGATTCGTTCTTCTCTCATCGCCTGAAGTCGCTTCTTCTTGGCTTCAGCAGAATCTTCGTCAGATGAAGATGAGTAACGTCTTTTCCTCTTTTTCTTCTTCTTTTTCTCTTTCTTTTCCACTTTGTGCTCTTTCGTCTTCTTTTTTGGTTGTTCTTCTTCTGGTTTTATTCTTTCTATCGACTCCCACCAATGTTTGGTGCCTGTTATTTCGTTCGTATCTTCCGCAAACTTTTTCATTATACCTAAAATTATTGTTCTATATGAATTTAGGTCTTTATAAATTTGTGACTTGATTTATACGTAGTAGGTGTATGTAAATTCACTTTATTATTAAAGTGTAAAGCACTGTAACGTTAAAACGGTATGACCTTACCCATTTTGCTTTCCCAAGCATGTTGTTCAGCCTTCTTCTCGGCCTGATATTCCTTGTTTACGCTGGCCATGTTACTTCGTTCTTGTTGCTCTAGCTCTTCGAAGAAATTCAAATGTTTTGAAGCTTGTCCTTGGCCAATATTTGATGAAGAAGCCAGTCCATCTTGTCCAGAAGCTGAAGAGGAAGTCAGTCGCGAAGTTGATGCTGTAGCTTCTCCTTTTAGCGCCGCTCTGTCTGAAAACGTTGAAGAAAGTCCTTCTGAATACTCTGTAGCACCTTCGGACTTGACGCTTTTGAACTGATCTTGTTTGGCTTTGAGTAGTTCGACTCGTCTTTCTTGTTCAGCCAGTTTAACTCTTTCCAATCGAGATTCTTCGGCCGCGGCAGCCGCTGCTTCGTCTCGGCGGACTCTGGCCATATTCTCCTTGGTCCGAACGTGCCATTTCTTCTTCGGTAATATATTCATTCTGGCTGTAATTACACTTTTTAGTACCAACTTACAGCAAATTTCACCTTTTTTCACCAAAATGTAAGTTCTTTCCCCAAATAACCCATTAACAAGTATATTCTACAAGATTCCATTAACTTATGTCATCGTATTCCAACTGTACCATTAACAAAATAATTTACTCTCTTAAATTATGCTACAAAATGAATCACAGTTGCTTGAATAAATAATAATATCACTGAGTAAGAGGATAGATAAGTAATGTATTAGTGGGATATGTTAAGCTTTGAGAGAAGGCATGTAGGAGCTACAAATCGAGTGAGAGATGGGCACTTTCTGCAGTTTGGTGTTCGTGTCCAGGAACACTGTTTCACGGTGTTTGTTGGGTCGGGGAATGTTGGTCTGTCGTATCCGATACATACGTGATGCGTTGATGACTGTCTCGCGAACGAGCTCGGGAAGTTGTTTGACGTGAACTTGAGCACCGTCGAACAGCGGCCCGAACTGGATCTCGGGATGTTGTACCTCCACGCGGACCTTGATCAGGTTCACGGAGACGGGCTGTAGCACGATGAGGACGTCGCAAAAGCGTGTGGCGATGATGTCTCGGCGGTAGGGTCGGTTGTGTTCGTTCCATATGACATGGACTTCGTCGTTGCCGAGATGCTTCAGCTTTTGGGTGGCGGCTCCAGCCAGCCGAGTGGAAACGTGGAAGATGACTTCGCAGGCCGAATTGGCATAGTATGGGGCAATGTGGCCGGCTGGGAGGCCTCCAGCATAGCCCACATGGTTAGGACCGATCTCAACTGGCCATCCAAGGCGAGAGACGAACTCGTCGAAGATGGGGGTGGCTCGGTTGTTGGATAATATCGTTTGTTTGTCCTAAATGGAAAGTCTTAGAAGGTATTTCTTACATAATATGCCAAAAAACTATATACAACAAGGAAAGTTTTTTAAAAATATTCCGGTCGAAAACTCTAGATCATTCTACTACGAATTCCATAACCTACTTCCTGTCCCATTCCAACGTAGATAAGTGCCACTTTGTGTACTTCACGTGACAACGTCTGGTCGAGATGTCGCAACTCTCTGGTGAAGTTCTGTTCAGACACTGGGACACGAACATCTTCGATGAAATGCATATCCGACATGAAGCCTCTCCACTCTCGGGCGTGGGATTCTAATGCTTTCGACTCACGTTGGTCGATTTCTACCATGTTACTTCGCTACAAAAGGCGTTTTTAGAAGATATACGGTTACTTTTATTATATTTTAGATATATAAATCATTATATGATGTTATAGCGAGCAGAAACCATTTTCGGCTACCTTTTCCATTAACGTTTTAGATAACAAACAATCAAATCCTTTTATCCTTACCGACTTCCTCGGTTTCCTCTTGTTGGTCTTCAGATGTTCCATCACTTTGGCTACTTCAACACCGTCAAGTACGACTCCACATGAATCCGTGGATCCCAATGAGAATTCGGATTCATTTGGAGCGAACTTTTTACTGTGTTCATCGACGTATGTTTCTGGCACTGACGGTTTTATGTCATTGCTTTGTGACAGAGTAACTAGCCAATCATGAGTTGGAGTGTGGGCTGAAGGTAGGCCAGTCAGTCGTTTCAGGCCATAGCAATGTTTTCCGACCACGGTTCGGCTCCAGATTCGAGAATCTCGGGAATGCTTTTCGAAACTAAAATATGGTCAAATGAAGTTTGAAAATTTAAATTTTTAAGTTTGAAAAATGAAGTTTTTCCCGTAAATCAACTTTTTAAAGGAACCGTTCATTGAATTTTTTTGGCGCTAGGACAAATGCGGTTTTTGGACATTTGCGGATCTGCGGTTTTTAGACACTTGCGGATTTTGGACATTTGCGGATTTTTTAAAGGGGTTTTTTTATTTTTTATTTAATATAGTTGTAGTATGGTACTAAATGGTACTAAAGTTTAAATTTGCACTGTCTTAATATTTTTTAATGTTAAATAGTACTAAATTTTTAACCGGTACTGTTTTTATATTTTTGGTACTAAATAGTACTAAAAGCCCAAAAAGGTACTGTTATGTTAAAACCGTACCAATTCAAACTTTAGTACAATTTAGTACCATAATACAACTAAATTAACTAAAAAATAAAAAAAAACCTTTAAAAAATCCGCAAATGTCCAAAATCCGCAAGTGTCCAAAAACCGAAGATCCGCAAGTGTCTAAAAACCGCAGATCCGCAAATGTCCAAAAACCGCATTTGTCCTAGCGCCATTTTTTTGAATGAAATTTTTTCGCGGGTTTTCCAATGCTTTCGATTAATTTTTTGAGAATTTTTATTTCCAAAAATATTTTCATTTGATTTATTTCTTGCCAACGCGGTTGTATATTTTGAACCATATTGAGGTTCTCAGTTTATATTTCACTACTTTTATTTTAATATTCTACATATTCTTTGTTCTAAACTCTAAAAACATGTTTTTTTGCTATAATGAAACCATTTTTAAACTTTTAGTTCAGTAAAACTTTTAAAGAATAGTTTAGGTCTTACTTTACTATTGGTTTAAAAATGTCAGGTTTCGTTAGAGAGTAAAAAGCAGCTAATTCGACGTTAGAAGTAAGTATTTCTGTGTCTTTTCGTTTTCAGGACTTTAGATCACATATAATGGTATTATCCTTGGGGTAAGCGAACGCCTAAATCCACATCCACCAACCTCTCCAACCACATGGTCTTATTAATCTTACAATTTGCGTATCTTTAGTAAAGTAATATTATTTGTTAATGTAAGAATGTATATTTACCCCCAAATTGGATTGTTTCACCTTCTTGTTATTAGTAAACCCTCCACAAGGCTAGGTATTGGTGGTTTCGAGATGAAAAGGCCTGGTATCTTGGGTGTTTTGATGTGTTAACGGTTCGAATAAGTAAGATATTGTAGTATTTTTTCTGTAGAGTAATTTAAGACCAAACAGTAGATGGCTAAGATATTTTTAAGCTGTGAAAACACTAAAATCTAGTATAGTATCGCCTACAAAGATTCAGAAGAAAAAAAGGCTTGTGTCTTGAGTGTTTTGATATTTTAAAAGTCTGAATAGGTAAGAAAACCTCAATATGGTTCAAAATATACAACCGCGTTGGCAAGAAATAAATCAAATGAAAATATTTTTTGGAAATAAAAATTCTCAAAAAATTAATCGAAAACATTGGAAAACCCGCGAAAAAATTTCATTCAAAAAAATTCAATGAACGGTTCCTTTAATAACAAAATTCAAAATAGTTATTGAAATTGACCCCTTTTTACAAATTAAAAATAAATCGTAGTAGCCCCTTTCCATACCTGATCATAGCTTTTGGTTTCTGTACAATAACATCTAATTTGACATCTTTGGGTGCATTTTCATATAGCGAATTCCACTGAGAAACCGTGAATCCGGGCAAAGGAAACTGTAGCCCTCTCTGAATCACGAATCCCTCGAAGAAGTCGTCAGAAGAGGTGGCCATGTTCGCGAACAATGTCTTCATGGTGTTGTCGATCCTCTCGGTGGATAACATCGTTACCATCTGCCACTTTATTTCGTTTGCGATTCGGTCCTCCTTTAGCTGCTGACTCTTGATGATGGCCGACTCGAGAGTCTCGGCCAGTCGTTGTTTGCACTTTAATTTGGTCGAATAGAAGTTGGCACAGAACTGGGACAACACCTTCAGATGGTTGCCTTGTCGTTGGCAGATTAGGTACAGAACGGCGAACAAGTTGTCAAAGTTGTTTCGTTCCAATGCGATTATCGAAAATGCGTTTATGATCTTGGCCATGGAGTCCACATCGATTTTGACGGCACTGTTCCTCAGGATGGAGAATATTACCTAAAATACATTTTAGAAAGTACTTTTGAATTAAAAATGGTAAAATAATATAAAGCAAGAAGGTTTTAGTCAAGTAGTGAATAGAAAAAAATTAAGATTTCCTTTTTAAAATTGATTTCCATGAACTTTTTGACCATTATTTCTATTTAAAAATTTTTTTTTTCAATTTCGCTAACTTAATATTACAATATCAGCTATCACAACATTACAACAAAAGCCGTTTCAATCAAGATAAGCCTAATTTCACAAAAAAACCAAAAACAACTTACTTGTTCAGCTTCTGGATTATTCAACGCCAAAACGGCGGCCACTTCCACAGCTTGGGCCGTAAATTCGGAGGACTGTGCCAGCTTCTTCAACGTGCTCACAGTGTCCGAAGCCATGACGTTCGAGTCTTCCACGTTCATCTCCGTGTACTGTTGCAGTACCACTTGGACCAGTTGGGGGTTGTGAAGGGATTCGCGGAAGCGGGCCAGGATCTGGGCCCGTAGCACGTCGGGCGGGTTGGATTCGACGAGGACGCGGGCTAACGCGGCGATGGCGTCGGCTACACTCGTGTCCAGGAGTTGGGCGCCGAGCCACTGGACCAGGGCGTGCGCCGAGTCCCCCTCCAACAGTGTTCGAATCGACCGGTCGATTGTTTGCACAGCCGTCGGGCCGAAGCTTTTGTCGCCAGCCAACACCAGCGACACGAACCGCAGCCAGCAGCGATACCACGATGGAGCGTGGTGGCCTTCGCCTCTCTACAAATCAGGCTTTGCATAACAATGCATATTGACATACCCGCAGCAGTTTAGTGTATTCGGCCGGAGCCGCCAGGGAAGAGGCCTCGTCTCTCAAACTGATCGGGTCGCCTGAGGGCTGATGGCTGTGGCGAGATTGATGGAGGACCTACAAGGTAAACATGGATAAGCAGGGACGTCGCTACGGTTTTTCTCTGGGGGAGGCCCAAAAAAATTTTTTTTGGTCCACAGGTAGCTAGCTACCTGTGGACCAATTTTTCGAAATTTTTTTTTTCGTTTTTTCACGTACAGGAACCACCCCCCCCAAACGACGTCCCTGTGGATAAGGTAAGTGTTTTATGTGATATGACTAAATATTATTTTATGAATTAGGTTATAAAATAAAATAAATTCGTTTTGTTACCTAAAAAGTCAAGATTTTCGTGAATGATGTAAATTGATACTTTAAAAACATTACCTTAGATACCATAGGATGTAGCTGGCTAGGATTCAACTCTATATCCAGATTGTTCAAAGCCAAAGCGTAGGTCATAAAGTCAACGAAGATCGACCACTAAAAAGGTAAGTTCATATCATATTTGGTATCTAAATTCATATTGAAAATATTTTAAACCTTATAACATTACCGTACCTCTTCTACAGCTGCTTCACTACAATTCCTTTTGAAAATCAAGGCCAAAGCATCCCACGTCTGGACTACCAGCTTCATATTCCTGTAGACATATACATCCACAAATGACCCTAACAGTGATCGTACGAACAACTGAACTGTAGGTTTGTCAAACATCATCATTTCGTTACAACACGAGTAGGTGGTCGAGCAGAATCCCATCAGAAGATTCTGCCAGAATCCGTTCGAAAACTGAACGTTGACCTGCCCCAGGTCTCTGATATTATCCATGATGGTTTGAGTTAGAGTTAATACTGTGGGGAATCTGTCGCCACACGCTGAGAGGTACGGTGATCGGAAAAAGAAGAACAATATATCGACCAGTAAGATTTGGATTTGATCTTCTTTTGGCTGGGGACCTGGCCAATCTGATTGGAGGAAGGGTGGGGTTTCGGTCTTGAGAAGCCAGGCCTTGATTAGAGTTAATACCTTCTGGATTACACTGGAACAAGCCAAAGGGAGGAACATGGCTTTGGAGAGCATGGTGAACAACATATTTACAGGGAACTGGGCAGAGTAGAGGCACTGAAAGGTAAGACAATATTAAAAATTTTATTTTATTTTTAAAATTAAATTTTGTAAATCATTTTTCATCAAAAATGACATATTTTCTGCAAATTATATGAAAAAATTGTAAACAAGTGTGTTACAGTTTCCTCTGTACTAATTTTTGGCTTAAAATATATTTTAAAGCATCAATTTCCTTCAAAAACTATCTCAAAAACAGTATATTAACCTACCCGTCTGAACAGCAGAAGCCCTGACGGTGAATCCTCCTGCATTCCAGCCAAGGCTATGTTAACCACCCATCGTATGAGCCAGTATCGTGCTATAACGAGTGGATCAGCAGTGTCTAAGAGCTCGTTCTTGTCATCTTCAACTTGATCGCAACCTTCGAACACGTTAACAGCTTGACAGTTCACGAACACTTCTTCGATGTAGAGCTCGCAAATCTTTTCGAACAGAAAGTTAGCACAAGTAAGTTGACATTCTGGGTTCTGCCACTTTAGTTTGACCATTTCGCGATAGGAATACTCGAGGAATTTGTCTAGATATACCTAAAATATTTAAAGTAGTTTATGAGGTATATGGTTACTTTAACATCAATTTTAAAGTACTACAATATGAACGTTAAAATGCTATAACAAAAGTTGTTTTTAAAAATATGTATCTTCACGTAGCCGTAATACCTACCTGAAGATTCTGAGCCCGATCCCTGACACTCATCTGCTCCAGCGATGTTGTGTTAGGTATGATGGGTGTTATCTTGGGCGGTGCTGGATTGAATCCCACCGTCGTGCTGTGATTCCTGCCTTCACAATACCTCGTCAACGTCTTTATTGTAGCTACCTTTGACCGTAGAGGAAAGAAAGGAAGTAGGTTTTGAAATACCTCATCCAAAACGGCATTCGAGTTACCGTATACATGTAGTGATTGATACCACATCAAGAACAGTCGTATACTGATCTTCCTGACCGCGAACATGTTACCAGGATGTAGTCCTCGTCGCAGTATCGTCTCAATTCCATTCTTCTGCCACCCTTTACCCACTAGATCAGGAATGTTTGATAGTAATTGCTCTAGAGCCCAGAGGGCGGATTCGGCTTCGAACACGCCATGAGTGTCTATGACAAGGTCGAAGTTCGAGAGAACCGAGTCGATTAAATGGAAAATTTCAAAATTGTATTCTGTGCAGAATTGCAGTTTCTCCTGAAAAAGGTATAGTATTTAATGAAAAAAGGTATACAAAATTAAAAAGAATGTTTCTAGGTAATAAAGCAGTTGTAAGCTAAAAAGCACCAAAAATAAAGTATAATCGAGTAAAGTTACTGATCTATCATTTAAAACAAGGTAAGCGATAGAATCGAACATGGGTCAAACAGGGGCGAACCTTGAAAAAAAATTATTTTTTTAAAAATCTTATTTTGCAACCACAAGTAGTCCTAAGGACTAGAAATTCAAAAATGCAAAAAAAAATTTTGGTTTTGGGTTACTGTAGGTGTACTGTAGTTTTTAAAAATTTTATGTAACTTTTTAACTAATTGACAGAATTTCACCGGACTTTTTATAAATGATAGAACACGTCAAACTAAGTAATAATGCTGTTGACAGTTTTTTTGTCTATGCCCGGAAGGTGTCGAAAAATTTAAATATTTGAAAAAATTTAATAAAAATTTTAAATAATTGAAGTTTTCTCAAAAAAAAGTCGTTGTGTGACCGACTTCTGGCACCAGATAAAGAGACTAGAGACTCTTGCGGTTCAAATAGTTCTACTGTCCAAGTGTAACAATGGGGCCAAAGTACTGTAACAAGCTTCCAAGTACGACATACTGTAGTCACTAAAAAATTTAGGTTGTTGTAACTTTACAGGAAACCTTCGAATATGGGTGAAGTTTATTAAAATTACTTTTTTTATCTATAAAAATATTACTAAGAATATTTTAGCCTACTTTGTAAAGTTTTTTTGGTCATACTGTACAGTGACTGGGACACGACGATTTTGTGTATAACTTTCTTTAAACTAAACGAGTAAAGCTTAAATTTTTAGTGATTTTACAATATTTTATTTGTCAACATAATTGCAAAAAAAACATTTTTTTCTTGTTGATTTAAAAAAGTTACAGTAATCCTACCGTACCCTATATTTCCGAATTATGTAAATAAATGTTTTTTAAAAAATTGAAGATGTACGTCTTATAAAGCATAAAAAGTTGTACAACTTCTGGAAGTTTTATCTTTCAATTGTTTTTGGTTCATGAGTTATGGGCATTTAATTCAAATTTTAAAAAATCGGTAACTCTTTTACCATATGAGATACAATCTTAAAACTTTCAAAAGTTGTACAACTTTTTATGCTTTATAAGACGTACATCTTCAATTTTTTAAAAAACTTTTATTTACATAATTCGGAAATATAGGGTACGGTAGGATTACTGTAACTTTTTTAAATCAACAAGAAAAAAATGTTTTTTTTGCAATTATGTTGACAAATAAAATATTGTAAAATCACTAAAAATTTAAGCTTTACTCATTTAGTTTAAAGAAAGTTATACACAAAATCGTCGTGTCCCAGTCACTGCACAGTATGACCAAAAAAACTTTACAAAGTAGGCTAAAATATTCTTAGTAATACTTTTATAGATAAAAAAAGTAATTTTAATAAACGTCACCCATATTCGAAGGTTTCCTGTAAAGTTACAACAACAAATTTTTTAATGACTACAGTATGTCGTACTTGGAAGCTTGTTACAGTACTTTGGCCCCATTGTTACACTTGGACAGTAGAACTATTTGAACCGCAAGAGTCTCTAGTCTCTTTATCTGGTGCCAGAAGTCGGTCACACAACGACTTTTTTTTGAGAAAATTTCAATTATTTAAAATTTTTATTAAATTTTTTCAAATATTTAAATTTTTCGGCACCTTCCGGGCATAAACAAAAAAAACTGTCAACAGCATTATTACTTAGTTTGACGTGTTCTATCATTTAAAAAAAAGTCCGGTGAAATTCTGTCAATTAGTTAAAAAGTTACATAAAATTTTTAAAAAACTACAGTACACCTACAGTAACCCAAAACCAAAATTTTTTTTTGCATTTTTGAATTACTAGTCCTTAGGACTACTTGTGGTTGCAAAATAAGATTTTTATAAAAAAATAATTTTTTTTCATGGTCAGCCCATGTTTGATTCTTTCGCGGACCCTGTTTTAAAGAACAATTTAAAGTAAAGACTATTGATAAAAGGCTCACATCGTCGCTTAAAGTGTCGTACACTATCCGAAAATGCTTTGTCCGGCTACTTGTGTCCCTGGTGAGATCGGAAAACCTTTGTAATGATGACTGAATATCGGAAGACTTGGTCTTCCGTGCGAACATCTTCTACGACATACCTAAAACATCATTATTAATTATCATTATTAACATAGTTCGTATCAAAAATCGTACAAAAGTACGTTTTCAAAGCAATAAGCTATGGTGTTATTAATAAAATGGCAATTGTTACCTAAAAACTGTAAAACAACACTTTTAGTTTAACGTTTTAGCCGGTAACCCTTAAAAACTTTAACAAGGGAATGTTACAAACTGCCCATTCGATATTTAAAAGTGAATGGTACCATGTGAAAGAGCGTAAAAAGTTGACTAAAAATCTATTTTCAAAAACTGCTAATTTTGCCTTTCAAGCTCGCTAGCGAGATTTTAAAATTATTAGTGAAAGGGCCTTATAAGTTGTTATTCTTTCTTTTGGATTATTGAATTTTTAAAAACCTTAGTTTTTATTTTTTTTATATTTTATTAGATGTAAGAAGTCATTACCAACAAAAAAAATTTTTTTTTGAATATTTAAGTTAATTAACTTTTAAATAAAAAAGAATACCAATCATTTACACAAAAAGAGAATCGAACCAGAAGTCCATTGATTGCGCAATCACGGCGCCTTTGACCACTCGGCCATTCGAACACATTTACTTTTCCTTTTTGAAAGAAGCCAAAAGAAAGCGGGTTTAAAAATCCGTTTTGATAGTAATTTTTAAAAGCTCGCTAGCGGGCTTGTAAAGCAAAATTAGCAGTTTTTGAAAATAGATTTCTAGTCAACTTTTTACGCTCTTTCACATGGTACCATTCATTTTTAAAAATCGAATGGGCAGTTTGTAACATTCCCTTGTAAGATATATCAATGTATTTCAACATTTAACCTCAATTACCACAGTAGAATTAAAAACTTTATTGATATGTACATTGTAACAATAACAAGTGCCTAATAAATATCTGATAACAACGTTTGCTAATAAAACACTACCAAAAATTGTAGGAAAATGTAAATCTAGTAGTAATTGACATCTTTGAAAGCCATTGCAGTAACGCCCATCGTATGACCTTGATAGGTCCCCACCTCTTTGCCATCCTCAACATTCCACATCCTCATGAAGCCGTCCGAAGACGCGGTAAACATGTATTTACTGTCATTTGTAAAGGCACACTCCCACACCCACTTCTCCTGAGGCATTCTGAACTCTCGTCGCAGCTCGAATTCAGTGGCATTCCAGATCTTGGCCGTGTAGTCAGCAGCTGTTGTAGCTACACTAAGGCCATCTGGAGTGAAATGACACTTTAATGTAAAGGTATCGTGAGCCGCTGTCTTCCAGGAAGGTTGGATATTACTCATGATAGTGTATAGATCTGAAGTGGCCGCTCCTACACCGTACGGAGCGTTGTAGACATCTTCCATTGGCGAAGTGGGAGGAGGTGGTCCTAATGGAGCCATTTCCATCAGACCGTGGCATTCTGGTTGGTAGTTTGCTGAATATGGATCTAAAACAAGAAATTTGAAGAATCAAACCTCATGTTTTACATAAAATAACAAAAAATACTGTTTTCGAACAATTATATGGTTCAAACAATAACGTTTATTGTTTACAAAACCAATAAGACACATAAAAACAATAGAACCGCATCTAAAATTCAAAAAAAAAATAAAAATTTTACCCATAACGGCGCTCGGTTTCTGTGTCTGTGCTAACGTTCCGGTGTGAATGTTCCACATGAAGAGATGGCCACGATTAGTCACGGCAGCACATTGTCGTCCAGTTTGATCCAGCTCCACATGCACAACATATTCGCTCAAATCGACTTCGGTCACCAGAGAATCGTCTCGGTCCGACCTCAAGTCCCACAAATACAAAGCTCCAGTTGAATCAGCGACGATAAGCTCGATCTGATTCGGATGTAATGCTACACAATGTACTGCTGTGTTAACCTTAAACGTTTTTGTTGCTTCAATTTTAATTTGAGCTGGTTTTGTTACCCTTTTTTTAAGATTTTGTAAAAATTTCCATTATTTGTTACCTAAATTTCGAAAAAATGTCAAATCCTTACCTGGAATATCCTCTGACAAGTCAATTGATTAGCTCTCATGTCCCAAATCTTCGCCATGCCATCCTCGCCACCCGTGAACATCCACATACCTTCAGCCTGATATCCCAAGGTCGTTACATTCTTCTCGTGAACATGAAAGGTATGCATATTCTGGGTGGTGGGACTGTTCGTGTCATAGATCCTCACCTTCTCCCAGCCAGCTGCCGCTAATTGCGTCGAATCTGGCGAGATGGCAAGGCAATTTACCTGAGACTCCTTGTGATTCAGCACGTCGATCGGCCTTCTGGTGTGCACGTCCCAGAAACGGATCGTGGCATCCATGGATGCGGAGACAAGCATAGGCACGGAATTCATAATTTAAATATTACTATAGAATTTTTAATACATTCACTCCATGCTACACACGTTGAATCACTCAGAATTCCGATTTTCTTTCGATTCAAGATCGTTTCCTTCGATTTTTTGTTAAAACTACGAATTTAGTGTCGCGCGCAGTTAGCGCCCAATATTCTCCTTCAGGTTTATATATTTCGTTTCTTTCTTTGGTTTTCGAATAAAATTCGAGCTAATTTAGGTCTACTTGCACTAAATTGATATCATCAGATTGTAATAGCATAATTATGGGAGATCTAGGACCTGTAAGTTGTTTTTTGTATTATTATTTTGTGTTTAGAGTTCAAAGAAACGTCGTGTTGAAGATATTTCAACAGCCACCGCTTCGGCTAATGAAATTCTGGCTGTGATTGACGCTGAAACTTCTGGAACGGGGGATATTTTGGATAATGCTGCTGCCAGAAGGCTTTTCAACCAGGTAAAGATATTTTCATTGTTTTTGAATGTTATAGTATGTAGGTAGAGTTGGGTTCACGAAAAAATTCATTGTTAAATTAAAAATAGTAACAAATAATGTAAATATAACCAATTTTCAGGTGGATAAGAAGTACGACAAGAATCGAGAATTTAGAATCAAGTATTCTGATGAGCCGGAGAAGTTTTTGAACACTGAAATAGAACTTAACGATGCTATTCAGGTAACATTTTTACTTCATATTATCTTTGTTTAGTATTTCAACAATATATCTGAGAAATGGGTTTATAAGAAACAATTTTAGAGTTCTTATCTGAAAATCTTTATTTAAAAGTATTTTTGTAGGAGTTACATGCAGTCACAGCTCAACCAGAACTGTTCCCAGGCTTGGTCAAACACAAGTTGGTTGAACTTTTAACACAATTACTTGCTCATGAGAATGCTGATATTGTCGCTGTTACTTGTTCTTTGCTACAGGTAAGGTTTCACGTTTTTAGAAGCTTTAATTCGATTGATTTTTTAATATTTTAGAGAAATAATATTAAACTTTAAATAAAAAAAGAAAAAAATAAAAGATTTTCATAAAATAGTTGAAGAAAATTGTTTTGAAAAAATTTAAAATAAAAATTTTTAAATTTAGGAGCTGACAGACACAAATCCCATGTATGAGAATGAAGAAGGATCAGAGGCTTTGGTGAATGCTTTATTAGAAGGCCACATATTCCAGCACATGGCTCAAGCTTTGAATCGTTTTAACGAGGAAGATCGAGACGAAGCTGATGCTGTTAATAACTTGTTAACTACTGTAGAAAATGTAAGGGGTTTTACTTTGTTTTATATTATTTTAGATTTTAAGCGTTTATTTTTTCAAAACCAATTTGTAAAGGAAAATAGTCTTAATTTATATAAACAATCCAAAACTATGTTTAAAATGAAGTTTGTGGTTTAGATTCTGGAAGAGAACATTCCAGCTTACGAAGTAGTGGTCACCGACGATCTTTTTGATTGGTTGTTGACGAGAGCTACCAAAAGATCTAAGTTCGACTCGAACAAGTTGTTTGCCAGTCAATTGTTATCAGAAAGTCTTCAGAACAGTGAGTTAGCCAGAGAAAAACTGGTCGGGAAAGTAAATGGACTAGATCTGTTGCTGAGAGCGTTGGCTACCTACAAGAAGCACGATCCAGAATCTAAAGAAGAGACGGAACACATGGAGAATTTGTTTGATGGGCTGTGTGCTTGTTTGATGCATGTTCCGAACAGAAAAGTTTTTTTGGATGGAGAAGGTCCACAGCTAATGTATCTGATGTTGAGGTAGGGTAGTTTTTAAAATTTTTGGATTTGTCATAGGTTATACAGTGGTCAGGGCCGGGCGCGAGGGGGGGGGGACGGGAGGGGGGTACCCCCCCAGAAAAAAAATTTTTTGAAAGAAGTTGAACGTGGTCCCCCCCCTGTGGATTTTCGGAAAAAAAAATTTGCAAAAAATCGGCACCTGTGCCGATTTTTTGGACCCCTGCCCCCAGACCAAAAGTCCCCGCCCGGCCCTGACAGTGGTTAGTATTATAGTGGTGTGTTGTGACTAACGGAAGGCTTGGGGTATTGTAGGCTATTGTAAATAACGTTTATGGTTGTAGAGAGAAGAAACAGTCAAGACATGGAGCCTTGAAGACCATGTCTCACGCTACAGCTATCCCAGATGGCAAAGACAACTGCGAAAAGTTTATTGAGATCTACGGTAGGTTTAAACAGTTTTGGATATAGTTCGATAGATAACAGTGTACGATATATAATATTATATGGCTGTACGAAAAACTAAAAAACAACTGATTTTAAAGACGTCATGGATATGGTTTTAGGTCTTCGAGTACTGTTCCCAATGTTCATGAGAACTCCACAGAAGACCAAAAAGAAGGACACGGCTCCAGATGAACATGAAGAACATGTCATTTCGGTAATATTTACTTTTATTTTATCTTACTATCTATCTGTCTATTATAACTAACTTAACATTCAAAGCAAGCTTTGATGATTTTATCGTAGTTTATATTAACTTTTTAATAAAAATTAGGTATAAGTTACTTTTAAAATGACGTCTTTTGATATATATGTATTAATTTAGAATTGACTTTTAGATATTGGACGCTCTGTTATACCAATGTGAAGATGAAAGTACGAATCGTGTGTTGCACAAGTTCACAGAACATGAATTTGAAAAGGTGGATCGACTGGTCGAGTTGTTTTTGAGATATAAGTAAGCCATCTTTTTATTTTTAACTGTCCTTGTCGTATTTTATGTTTATTCTTGTGGTTTTTTGGAGAAAAATAAGCGTAGTGTCTCATTTTGATGGGCATAGCTCCACACATCACTTCCTTTATAGCACTGATTCCTCTTCTCCGCCCCCTCCCCCCTCCCCTTCCCTTCGCATCTAGATTTTCCTCCTAACTATATACCACATGATCAATATGCAAATTTCAGAGAAAAGGTGGAGCGATACGACCAGATTCTGAAGCGCGGCATGGGCGCCGAACTGGACGAGGAACAACTCCAAATCGAACTTCTGAATAACGGCCTCTACACGTGGCAGAGGATCGGCATCGTGCTGGCGGAAGTGTGCACGAAGGCATCGGCCGATTGCATGGTCAGGGCTAATAAATTATTCAAAATGAGACTAAAGAACACGGTGGAGGCCGTCTTGAACCCAGTAAGTTTGGGGGCTTAACTACTCTCTTCTTCTTTCGGCATTAGCCAACTTGAATGTTGCTAATCGAACTCGGGTTTCAGCTTCGGAAACTGGAGTCTTTTGAAGTCAAGCTGCAGCAATGATTAAAAAAGCATGACATAGGGCATTTTGGATCTGAATTTTAATTGAAAACGATTTAAAATTTAAAAAACTTTGTTAAAAATTACAAAAATTGAGATTGGGTTAAAACAGCCAAAAGTTGATGTTTATGACTGCTTTAGGCCTAAAAAAGACAGGAACTTGTTTTTTTAAAGATTTTTTGTATGATTATGCTATTTTTCAGTATTTAACTCAATGGCTAGCCGATTTCGAAGAATCTCCAGATCAAAAAAAGCGCATTGAGCACCTTATCTCATCAATTCAGTTCCAACAAGTTAATCTAGCTCCATAATTAATTTAAATAAATCTTCCATTCCTTAAAGAAAAACTAATTAATACTTGCTTAAACTACATAGCGTCGCAATGTTATTCAAGGCTTTTGTAATTGTTTAAACACAATATTTTGCTAAATAACCTCTCGAAGCAGCGTTTTTTACTACGAAAATCTTGAAAAACCTTCAGCCTCCAACAAACGGCCCAAGCCCATATTGCCATCACATTCGGCCACCATTCCGCCACCACAAGAACGTCCAAAACAGAAACTACCTAATTTGCGAATACCAGAATCTGCCACTTCTGACACGACCAATTAGTGGTGGAATCGGTAATCTAAAGGCGGGGGGAGAATAAGCCCCGGAGGCCTTCGGTTTGCTCTCGGGAGTGGCTCTCTCTCGTCGAAGCCTCTCGCCCCTCGCCCGGCCCCAAACTCAAGACTTGGCCGCACTCGGCCTGACAAGCGGCGCACCCTTTTTCTTTGGAGATTTCGATTCTTTTTTATCCGACATCAGGTTTCTTATCTTTGGTTTCTGCCCTCATAACTCGTAATTTATGACTTCCCAGCTGATTAGGCCTAGGCTTCGGTTTCCGGCCCGTTTCTAAGCCTAAAACATTCTTTTTTGAGCCAAAAAGCCTTAATTTCGTGCAGGCTTGAGTCGGGATTGAGGGAAAACAAATACGGCCGCGTTCTAATCCCCAGCTACTGTTTGCTTCGGTTTTAGGTTATGGCGGCTCGCAAATTCCAGAGACGCGGCAGTGGCGACTCCAACTTCAGTCACCATGATCACGACTTTGACATGGAGCAACGGAATCGCGAAACCATCAAGAGCAACGCCGAGCGACAGGCCGCGCAGGAGTTGGAGAACGCCAAAGTAAGGGATGCATACAGTAACATTGCTTGATTTTAAAAATTAGGCTGTTCAAATAATTCTGTGCCCTCTATCAAAGAAAATTTTTAGATTAACGGGCTCAGAATTACTTGAACAACCTGATACAATATACAAAGTAATTCTCTGTATTATTAAATTTGCTTTAAAAAACTATTTTTAAATTAAAAATTAGTAAAAGTCACGAAGCGACCAGTCGCAACTGCAGGCGAACACAAAAAAGGTGATTCTACGAACTTCTTGATCAGGGTATTTTAATATTAATGTTGACATGGTTTTGTCATAATATTGTGACAACTTTTGTTGTTCTTTCCATAACATTTTCTTGAGTTAGACTAGATTGTGGACTGTTTTTGGCTATTTTCTTGTTTAAAACCTAAGATAATATGCGCAAACTTGGTTGTAGTGGCATTAGTATTGTGCCTTGTGATAAGGATAAGGTAATACTAATGATGATATTAATTGAGATGTGATTTGATTTAAAAATTATTAATTTTGGCGCCAATTATAAAACTTTTAAGTAATACTTAAAATTTGAAATTGAATTTTTAAAACCTTTTCAATTTATTTTGTAATTTTAGATCGTCTTAGGCCATAAATTGACGTTTTTTGTTCATTTTAGTACAGTCCGGTGCTATTCGCAGTGTGTACGAACGTGGAGTTCGATGGCTCGATCGATGACGATTCGCCTGTTCATGGCTGTGCCGTATCGTTCAAGCCCAAAGATTACCTTCACATTAAACAGGTCAGTCTAGTTAACCTATTGTTTTCTTTATTTAGATGGTTAAGGCATTTAATGGCTATGGTTAAGCATAAATGACAAGGTATACCTTCAATGCAAGGCCAAAAAGACCTTATTCTTACGGGGTGGAGAGAGTTTTAGAATTATACTTTAGTTTTTATACAAAACTAACTTTCAGAAGTACAACAATGACTGGTGGGTGGGTCGACCGGTCAAGGAGAACCACGAACTTGGGTTTATTCCGTCGCCAGTCAAGCTCGAGAGCATACGACAACAGAACTCTAAAGGCAAATTGTGAGTTCAAAACAAATGTTACTCTCATTTACACGAAATATTAAGCTGTTAAAATAATTATGTGCCCCCTCTTAGATGCAAATTTTCAAACTTGAAAAGTATGATTACAGTAAGCAATCGACGAGTGCTACGAACCTGGGTGCTTTGGATAACATGATAAACAAAGGTGCGGGCGGGTCGCGGGGGTCGACGCCGCCAACGCCCGGCAACGAGCTGGACGAGGATGATGGGCATAAGAAGATACAGAGCATGGTAACTACCCCGCCCGTCCAGAAGGAAAAGAAGAAACTCATGTTCAAAAAAGTAAGCTATCACAATATCATCTTAAGACATGATAAAAGGGGTGGTAATGATATTTACAATAGCATTGATATGTATAGTTGCATGCATAAAAGCGCCGTATTTTACAATACCTTCACCATAAACTGTAAAAACAATGGTATATTACATTACCTTATCCCTTTACAGCAAGAAAACCTGCCTCCGTACGACGTAGTACCAACAATGCGACCAGTAGTCCTAGTGGGACCATCGCTGAAAGGGTACGAAGTGACGGATATGATGCAGAAGGCGGTGTTCGATTACCTGAAACACCGCTTCGATGGTCGTATCATCATAACACGAGTAACTGCAGACATTTCACTTGCCAAACGTTCCCTTCTGAACAATCCCTCAAAGCGTGCCATAATGGAACGTGCCAATTCACGGTCCTCTAATTCGTTGGGTAGGTTGGGGGAGGAGCGGTACACTAGGGTAGGGAGGGTATGGTAAGGTAGAGTGGGGTAGGGTAGAGTAAGGTAGGGTACGGTAAGATAAGACAGGGTAGGATACGGTAAGTTAGAGTAGGCTACAGTAGGGTACATTAGGATACGGTAAAGTAGGATAGGGTAAATTTGGGTAGGGTATAATAGGGTAGAGTAAAATAGGATGCGTTGCCCTACTGTAACTAGTACTTTCAAAATTTCAAAAAAATTCGGGCCTAGTCCTCTATACCTACAACAGCCGAAACCCTGCTAATATGCAAATTTTCAGCTGAAATTCAAGCCGAAATAGAGCGGATATTCGAATTGGCGCGCAACATGCAACTAGTCGTCCTTGACTGCGACACCATCAACCACCCCTCCCAACTGGCCAAGACCTCCCTCGCCCCCATCCATGTATATATCAAGATCAGCTCGCCGAAGGTGCTCCAGCGCCTGATCAAGAGTCGAGGGAAGAGTCAGAGTCGGTCGATGAGTGTACAGATGGTCGCGGCCGAAAAGCTGGCCCAGTGCCCGCCGGAGATGTTCGACGTGATACTGGACGAGAATCAGCTGGAGGACGCGTGCGAGCACCTCGCCGACTACCTCGAGAGCTACTGGCGATCCACCCATCCGCCGGTCAGAAGTCCGCCCAGAATCAAGAGAGGGCCCATGGCTAACAGAGGTCCCTCCACGCTTTACACCCCTGCTCAGATGATGATGGGTGTGCCGGTGAGTGTTATATTGAAAATGTCATTTTAAAAGGTTTTGGATGGCTACACGGTGCAAACCCTAATTTTTTGATTATTTCATGGTACACTCGGTCCTATACCTATAAGCAGCACTAGTACTGTTTCAAAAAGCTAATTTCCAAAAGAATTTTTTAACTATAGAAGTTGAAAATTTGATTTTTTTAATTCGGAATGTGAAAAGTTGAAAAAAATTTTTTAATTTTAACTTCAGGACTCACGATACCCAGGCCCGAATCTGTCAGCCACGCCAAACGCTTATGCTCCTCAAATGCCACCGCCTCAGGGCAGTCAAGTTCGCTTACCTACAATTGCAGTTGATCAGGTAGCTCATTAACACAATATCCTTATCCTACAGTACTTTTTAAACCTTACCCGACCTTATGATAACTTTCAAAACCTAAATTTCATATCAATCTAGCCACCAATCCTTAATTTCAGCCCAACTCCTCAATGAACGGCCAACGTGACATGCCCTACCCGGTCGCACCGCCCTCGACGCAGCGTACCCTGCCCCCACAGCCAAATGAAGTCAACGAGTACGACGCGTACGACGAGGAGGACATGCACGCGCCTCGGGCATTCTCCCCCAATCAGGGTGGTGCTTATCGATATTAGGGATTCCTTGATCTTCACTAGCCTCAACCTCAGTCGATCGGTGTCGGTTTGTTACAGTAGCCGGGGGTTACGGTATTAAGATTCTTTTGAGTACTAATACCATTAGTTACCTTACCAATAAGTACTGTTTAAGATGCTGTAATACTTAAAATTCAGCTATCTTGGTAATACAGTACTAACATTAGTTTTTTTAGGCTACAGTACCTTTAGTTACTGTAGCTTGGGATTACGGTGCAAAATTTAACAATAATGAAATACGGTAACTACAGTACTATTAGTACCACATTATTTATGCTAAAACACACTAAAGATACCAAAAAATAACATACCAACCCCACAGTACTCATTACTACTACAAAAGTACAGTACCATAATATAAGCCAATACCGTACCCCGCCTACTGTAACACCACGCCTACAGGGAGAACGTGGTTGTTGTTGTAGGGTATACGGGACAACCGCGTTCACAACACTTATGGAATGTAAATACTAACCGTCTTTCTACTTACATTGACCTTGTAGACCTGGATTCTGAAGTCGATTGTTAACGTGCCACACATTTGTTATTGTTGTAGTAGACTCCCATCCTTCCCCCCGATTCTCACTTCATTAGATCCTTTATTAAGTGCCAGCCTCAATAAATATGTGTATTTAACACGGTTTCTCGGAAAACAGTCGATTAAATACCTAAAATAACATATTTTACATTGGAAAGTGATGGGAATAGGTAATATAAATTAATAAAAAGGAATATATTAACAAAAATAAAAATTTTGAGATAAAATTTATCTTTTCAAACAAGAAAAACTGCCGAAATTAGCGATTTTATTTCAAAACTAACGTTTTTGACATTTCATCAACTTGATATTGGAAGATTGACACTTCGTTGACTTTTAATCGAAAAAATATATTTGCAAATAAAATTAATTGAAAGTCAATTCCGACTACATAATCATATTAATATTTATTTTACATTATTCTATACATGTTATTTACACTCGTATACCACGATATACGACGTTACTTTGGCGAAGACCGGCATTATATTAAAAATAAGATGCGTTATAGGAACGTGAAACATGGAATAAGACACTATATTCGTTGAAAAAGGTTTGGAAAACAATTTAAATTATAAAAAATAACTTCAAGATATTTGTTCGGCATTAAAATCTACTATAACGTAGTAGAACCTACTATAATATCGATTAATCATTATAAAACAAAACTAATCTACTATAACATAGTAAAACTGGCAACAAGATACCACGCTGAGATCATGAATCCCTTAGGCAAAGGTCTCCCGGTGGGCCAAGTTCAGAGAAGCCTGGCTTAGCTGGACTGCTTCGGCCGAGTTCAGTCGCTGGTTGTTGAACAGATTCTGACGGAGAGACGAGGCTACAGAAGGCTGTTCAGCTACGACAGAGCCAGTTTCTAAGAATTGGCGGTGAATTCTTTTGATCTGGCTGAGCGTTGGGGGTTCGACGCCGAATTCGGAACGGTAACTGAAATGGAAGGGACTATAAGATATTGTAGTAGGTATAGCAGGGTTTTATGGTGTCTATATTCCATTGTAACTTGAAAAACTACACTTTTTGAATATAAACTACTTTTCTAAATATCTGAACCTAAGATTTATTAAAACATGCTAAGTGTTACGTTCAACCTATCAGTTGTCTACAACAACATAAAGCAAGCTTACCGTCTAGCGACCATGGCCAAACTGTTGGTTTCCTCGAACCAACATACCATCTTGGCCTTCTCTAAAACACTTAGCACACGATGTCCAGACATTCTTTATCGACCGAAACGCTAAAAAGGCAGTATATATAGATGTTATACAGAAAAGGGGTGGTAATGTCGTTGACAAAAACATCATTTTCCTTTCGCGACAAGAGTTAATAATCAAAAAGAATATAATCGCTAGTGAATTGGTGTCACGTGGGTAAATGACAAAGTGATAGTGAGTAGTTGTACTATGGTACAAGCGTGACTCCTGGTACATGTACTTGATAACACTTAAAGGGAAGTGTCTCACCTCATTCCGGAGATATGAATCGAGACTATGCTCGTTGGAAAGCCTATTTGAATACAAATTCAACAAAAAAAAAATTAGCTGCCGAATGAGCCCCTGAGGCAAGTTATGACGGTTTAAAAATTTGCAGTGCTTTTTTCGTTTTGCGTTTGTGAACGATTGGGATCGAGAAAGAAAGGGAACTGATGATTCGGTGGTTCAGTGGTTGGGTGTTGGGTTTAGGGGTGAAAGGATAAGGGTTCGATCCCTGCCAACACGTTTTGCTTTAAATCGAAAAAATCACTGCAAATTTTTAAACCGTCATAACTTGCCTCAGGGGCTTATTCGGCAGCTAAATTTTTTTTGTTGAATTCGTATTCAAATAGGCTTTCCAACGAGCCTAGTCTTGATTCATATCTCCGGAATGAGGTGAGACACTTCCCTTGTTAGCACAAATTGTAATAGATAACATTCTTTTGATTTATATTGTAGTTGATAACTGACTTTTGGAGTAAATTGCACTAGATAAGAATTTTTTGCACTTAAATTCTCCTAAAACAATATAATTTAGATCTAAAATCAGAAGTTGTCTTCACAGTACGATCTTAAATTTGTAATTTTAAGGATGTGAAGCTCTTAACTCTCTACTTTGTATCATTTTTAAGCCTCTAAAAGTTGTAAAATGCCATTTTTATACTGATAAAATTAGTTTGATAAGTATCCCACCATCTCTTAAACGAATAGTCAACACGTTAACTGCTTACCATTAAAAGGTCGCCTAATGGCTACTGAGTAAACTCTTAAAATGTTAACCTTACTCTAGTCAAACCTCTGTCTACAACTCACAAATAATCAAAGTTACTCTTTATCCTCCTTATAGTAGTTGTTTACTCCACCCAGAAATTGCGTCATGATCACGTTATCACAGTCGAAACAGTTTTTTCGAATATTCCCACCGTGATGTTATCTATCATAACATCAGATGATAAGAAGTTGCTTTGATAACAAAATTCTTTTCCCATTTCGCACGATTTTCTCGGTTCTTGCACGTAAAACAACAATTAAAGGGAACAAAGGTCCGCGGAGAGGGGGGAGACATTTTTAAAGGTTGGCAGGCGATTTTTAGTAATTCGAAATTTTAAAATGAAAGTTTTTAAGCAAATAGTGCCAATATTAAAAATAATAGTTTGTTCAAATAATTCTGTGCTCCCCAACTTCGCGAATTTGTTTTGAAAAAAAGAAAAAAATTTAAAAAGGTATACCTAAACCACATATGATGCCACTTTACATTCCTAACCAGCATAAACCTACAAAACATCTACTGTAGTTTCAGAAAATTCATCGCTAGGTAAATGGACTAAAGGTCGCTTGTTGCACCCTAACGGTCTCTTTTTGTAAACAATATCAGAAAAACTGTTTTGCTCAAAAGAATTGCAAAAGGTTTCTAGAAAGTGATCAGAAGCCTATTTGTTACACTTCTGAAGTCATAAAACCGTTATTACAACATTCGCAGTTTGGTGAGTGCAAGGCAAACACAATATAACACATCAATGGGCTACTGTGACGTTATAGGGCTATATCTTGAGAGTTTAGCTAAATACTTTGGTATACAGTGTAGTTTTGGACTACTAAGATAAAAATAGATTGTAAATCTAAACCATTTTGAATATCAAGCTAAACTGAGGTCAGTAAGTCAAATTTTAAATATAAACTGAAATTGTTACCTAAAATACCTAATTTTAGCTCAAAAACAAGGTCTTAAGCCTAAATTCAATTAAATAACAGCTCGAAACATTGAATTCGAAAACAAGCATGGCATGCCAAAACATGTTCGTATGTTGTTGACATGCTGTGACTTTTGTTCTCTGCTTTAAATAGCCGGCAGTGGGGCGGGGCTACTTTCGGGCGAGCAAAAAGACTAGCCACGTGCATTCGAGGAACAAGAAAACGTGCAAGACTCAGCGAAAACTGAAAAACCTGAGGTCGAGAGGGTACCTCGAACAACAGAAGGTAACGTCAGCTTATTATTTTAGCATGGTATGGGTAAAACAACATGGTATTTGTTAAGAAAAATTGAACGTAATGTAGTATGTACAATAATATACAGTCAGTCAAAGAAAATCAAGATTTATGCCATTTTTTATACTAAAAAGTTACTGTACTGAATAGCATGGTACAGTATAGTACCTTAAAGATCTACAAACTTCCAAAAGTTGGCCTTTTACAATATCTAAATCATCATTTTTACTATGTAAATCATGTTATACTATCAATATCATAGGCCATACTAAACTACTATAACCTTAACCTACCTTTTACATCAATATCAACAAATTATAGTATTTCACTCTACCATAATCATATTTTTAATCAACAAAGTTCAAAAACTAAGAATTAAATTGTTCAACTCTGCGAGAGATAACACTGATAAGAGAGACGTTAGAGAAAGAAGGTCAGCGACATCGCCGCAATCACTTTGTTTCCATTGAACACTCACTTTCCAGAATTTTGTCTTTTAAAGACTTAAAAGCTTTAGGCAATGTCTTTTCTCTCCTGAGGGCATTCAGTGACGTTTCAAGACAGCTTAAGTGCTTTTTAAGTCCAAAAATGTTTTTTAAATTTTGAAAAAGTGGAAATAACAATAGAGTATCTAAAGTAGTATAAGGATGTGACGTTTTGTGACAATAACATCAGGTTCTTTTTATAATTTTATTAAAAACTTTCGTATAGGCTACTGTAACATCGTACTATTTATAATATAAGAGAGCTAGCTACTAAATCATCATACTGTATAAAGCCTAGCTTTAGCACAGAACTGGCTAGGGTTAGGGCTCTGGGCTAGAGCTCTGGACTAGGGCTCTGGGGTAGGGCTCTGGGCTAAGACTTTAGGATAGGGCTTTGGGCTAGAACTCTGGGCTAGGGCTCTGGGCTAGGGCTAGGGCTCAGGGCTAGGGCTCAAGGCTAGGGCACAAGGCTAGGGCTAGAGGACTCTGGGCTAAAGCTCTGGGCTAAGACTTTAGGATAGGGCTTTGGGCTCTGGGCTAGGACTGTGGGCTAGGCTCCGGGATAAGGCTAACGCTAAAATATATTTCCTGTTTCTATAAACTCAAATATGTAGTCATAAGTCAAAGTTTAGCTCTTTTATCACAAATTAAACTATCTGACTACAGTATTTGTTGCTTTGTAAAGATATTTTGATTGTTTGTATCAGTTATGTTAAACTTGGTTAACATTCTTGAACACTCACCAAACTGTTTTAGATAACAAATTGTCTTTAGAAAACACTATTTTGTTCATTCAGCTTGAGCATACTTTAATCTAAATCTCGATGAACTGATTACAGAACAGCTCAATCACACATGTTATTCTTTGCACACGATCGATTATATATATTATCAAATATATTAGTTTGTAGCGTGTTCAAAGAACTGTGTTTTCAAGAAATGCTACTTTTTAGATTTCTTAGCTTAAGATGGTGCTTTACAGAAAATATTCAACAAAAATTGAAATCTATCAAAATATATATTGTCCTTCATCATAAACTTTTAAATATGATAATTACATAGTAAAGTTTACAGTAATTATTATACATTGTAATATCTAAAAGTCAGAATGATTTCTGAGTTTTAAAATTTTTTGTAAAAATGTCACTATATATATAACGTGCTGACCACACCGTGAACATTAGAAAATCCTTATCAGTGTTTGCTAAACTTTTGTAAAGCCGCCTGGAAACGTGTTTTGTTTTCATCTGATAAAGGGTTCTGAGAGAGCAAAAGTTAAGCATTTTAAAGACTGGACGGCAGGCGAAAAGGTCAAAGATTCAAAAATATAAAAATTGTTGAGAAGGTGGTAGTACTGTAGAATACTGTACTTAATATTCGGTTTTTCAAATAATTCTGTGCCCGTTAGCAAAGTAAATTTTCGAGGTTAGGAACACAGAATCTTGTAAACTTATGATGACAAAAATTTTCAATACTTTACTAAAACAGCTTATAAAAAAGACACAAATGTTACAATAAGCTGCTTTTAATAACTGTGAAAAAAATTTAAAGCCAAAAGTTTTTGCTACAGAAAGGTCTTATTGTAGTTTTTTTCAAACTACAATAAGACCTTTCTACCAACATGCTGCAACTAATGGTGACATAAGCATTACCGTACCTAAACTAAAAACAAATGCCTTAATATTACTGTATCAGGCCTAATAATGTCATGCCTTAGTCTTACTGTGTCTGAACTATCATAGAATCGAATGTTTTAGTATTACCGTACCTGAACTAGAAATGCAATTTTGTAATGTTATTTTTGAAAAAACATCCGATGCGATAAAAGCTGTTCACGGTGTGATTGACCGTTCCATTGGCGCTTTTGTCAGTGAAATTCATGTGAACAGACACAAAACTGTAGAGTGTATGATAGTGTAAGACCAAAGTTAGTCCTGACGTAAGTTGTTTTAAATTCCATTCATTTCAAAGTGATACATTTCAAAAAATCTTAAGGTTCAAAAAATTCGAAATTTGAATAAGATTAATGTGAGTATACTTTTAGGTCCGAATTAGTAAAAACGATTACAATTAGCGCCAATATTTATTAGACCTTTAGTTTTAGTAAATACTTGTAATTGTCGATCCACTCTTGAATCTCGACCTGGTACTCGTCCAAAAAAGCACCGTAATACAGTGGGTCAAAGTCGTATTTGCATCCGGACGGCTCCATACAACAACATACAATCTTGGAGGAACGGAGACGGTCAGTGTCGCTAATGTCATCGGGCCAAATCATTTTGTAGCCATCGTCCAGAGTGGGCTTGTTATTGTCGACGAATGCACACACATTCTTGTACGGATACACACTGTAGGCGGTGACGTTCGTGAGGCGACAAAGAGAAGCAGCATGAAAAGGTTGGACCGGGTTGGCTCGGGTGTAGTCCAATGCTGCTGTTACACATCCACCAGTTTTGCCGCTCTAAAAATGGAGCCAAAATCATGATTTATAAGTTATATTAAACTTGGTATTAACCATAACTCAACAAATATATTACTACGTTATGCAGGACTTAATGATATCATTACACATATAGTTATCATGTTATTTACGTTTCTTTTTGCTATCACACTAGTGTTGCTAGTTAATCTATATCAATATATTTAATAATAAACAAGTTTCCCTCCACAAAACGGTACATAAGACAATCTTTACCATACCTTCTTGGCCGTATTCAAAAACTCTGTGTAGCATCCCACCTCGGCTCCACACAAGTCCATCATACCACCAGTCGTGTCATCTCCTTGACTGTATACAGCGCACTTGCCAGGACTGTCAACCTCTTTACTAACTGCGTCCGCCGTCGATGCAATAGCTAAAATTGTAATTCTTTACAACAACAATCCCAATTGACATGTTTATATCTATACCCAAGGCCGAACAACAGAAAAAACAAAAAAAAATGTTGTCCACAAGTCTTTTAAGCAAAAGCAATCCCTGTTCAAAACTAAAATAACCAGCTCAACACTGCCTACTACAATATATAGCTTTCATATACAAAACCAATATCCCTACAGTAAGCCTCTCGATCTACATTATTATAAGTACAGTAATCAATTTAAAACACTCACACAACCCAGTAACAGACTCATTAAAAGCCTTAAACAACCAAGTTACGTAGCTGTCCCTCGGCATTAACTTCTCAATGAACGGTAGACAACAGACGTAATTTGTCTCAGGGTTGGAAGTACACATTTCAGGATTTTCAGCTCCAACTGAAGGACATTTCATCATCTTCATGTCATATGCATGAGCCTAAACAACAATATCAGTTAGAATCGTAATTTTAATTTAAAGACAAAAACTATTACCTAAAGTTTTAGCTAAAGCAATATCTACCAAACAATATCTGTCAAAGATATGACTAAATTTAAAAAACAACAAAAACTATCTAAAAATTTTAAAAAACATGTTACTCACTCTCCTGACAATGTAGCCATAGTCGTCGCTGTCCTCCGTCTCCGGGGCAACGTACTTGAACATACAGTAGCCTGTTTCAGCTGCAATTACAGTACTCAATTCATAAACAATAAATTCGTATAAAAACACACACATTTTTAATATGTACAACAACTTTCAAAGTCCAATTTCCAAAACAATAAACCTTATCATGAATAATTTACCTATTACCAACTAAAAATCTCAACTTAAACCTATTTTTAAGTCCTAAAACTCCAAAACCCTAAACTAAACGTACTATTCTCCAACAGCTCAATATGTGCCTTGAGATATGCAAAATCATAGTCAATGGTGCCGTGCCGCGCGTAAAAGTTCTCTCGAGAGTGTGATGTGAACTCATATTCTGCACAAAGGGGTTTGTAGCCTTTCAACGCTTCCATAATTTCTTTGCCGTGTTCATCAAAGTATTCGTCACACATCGGCCATTTGCCTAAAACAAGATAAGAATGTATAATATGGAAGTAACATGAGAATCATGCATGAGTATTTAACGACCTATCCAACAGTACACAATTCATCGTATAACGTTGCTCCGCGGCCTGCAACTTTTGGTTTTTCGAGCTGCGAACACACCTATTGACAAGTTTTGTTTGCAAAAGGAAAAGATACCACAGTTGAGAAGTGGTTCCTTTTCTAGGTAAGAAATATCATAATTTTTCCTTATTTTCATTCTAATTCTCAAAAAATTGCAAAAACCCACATGTAAACTGGATAAACAACAAGCTGTTCCTCACGCCCGTCTCCTGTTCCGTGTAAACCGCTTCTTCCGGCGTACAACTATCAATAACTCGATCCAATATAAAGCCATTCAGGAGATACAAATTAAATTCGCCTTCCCCAGGCAAACCAATGTCTTTCTTAGTGAGCTCGTCCTTCAAGATGATGTACACCTCGTGGAAGTTGTTGTCCTGATACAGGTTGACCGACTCTTCCTTCCGAGGATCGTACAAGCTCTGGCAGCGATCCGTGTAGAAGGAATCGTTGAGGAAGGTGAACTTTTTGCACATTTGCTCGGCCTAAACCATTTTAGGTAATAGAGTTGAAAAATCAAAATAATTAACAACCTCATCCTCATCTTCTGATCACCAAAACCTACATCTTTGAGAAGAATTCGACCAAAGAACTGGTTGATAAACTTGAAATGTTCGTTCGTATGTCTGAAACAGTTCATCGTGGTATTGCAGACACAGAACGTTGTGATCCCATCCTTCTGGTAGTCACTCGGAACTGCCCCGGGACATATGGTTTGATTGATGTAGCAGGCTACACCGTCGTCAGCCATGGCCTGTTTCAGACGAAACTTTTCCTCGTCCGTCAGGTTTCGACCGCCCATCCTCGAGACCAGTGTCGCCGTCTTTACATCGCTAAAATTTGGAGACAAGATAAAAATTAGACAACAGGATCCTTAAATAGCTTCAGTTTTAAAACTACAACATAGCAAAATTAAAGCCATTTTTGTACTCAAACCACAAGTTTAATTAACAACCATCTATAACAATGTACCTCAACAAAACTTATTTCAAACCCAAACACCAACAACCCAATCCAAGCCCCCTACCCATGCATTTCGATGCCAACTTGGTGCATCAGTTCGCAATGTGTACCAATCGCTGTTTGCCCCATCTCGTCGTATGTTGTTTCAAGTATCCTTGGAGCATTGTACGCTGATGTATATTCTCCTACTGGGCAGGTCAAATAGTTGCGTTGAGTGTCGGCTGGCAGCTCCACCTTATCACAATTACCATCATAACAACAACACACGGTGCTGTACATGTAGATGCCAAACAATGTGTAGCACACGCTCTTCTGATTGTTGGCTTCTGGAGCATGGATACAAGTAGTAAAGTCCTTCATAGAAGGAAGTTGGTCGTCTGACAAGTTTAAACCTGACACCGCAAAGCTGAAACAACATTATTTTAGGTATGATACACAGTTGTCCTTCTAGTATCTAAAAGATAACATTTTTACATTACACAAAATCCTTTATAATCAAAATATTAACTATTAGATATAAAAAAAAATCGAGTCCACAGCAAACAACCTATGTTTACCTCCGATTGGTCAAAAGAAACCGAAGGTAGTAATCATTCGGCAAAAATTGGATCCGATTCCACGACAAAGGCCCTGCGTATATCTCGCCATCTCTGCCACGAACGTTCATAAGATACATACAGGTGTAAGAGTTGTATGCCCTGTTCTGAAACAATCTTATTATCACGAATGACGTATAAGGTATAATGCATCTCATAAGATCATCGCTGCTTATCCCATCTCGTCGCATGTTGCCTGCTATCGCTCGCATAATAACCATGCATGCATAAGAAAGCTAATAGACTGTTCTAATAATTCAGTGCCTCTAATCCCAAAAATTTGCTTTGAGATGGGCACAGACTTATTTGAACAACCTAATAACATAAAAAAAGCTAACATAATTCTTACAGTGTAATAGCCATACGAATCCAGACAGCCTTCAGTCTTGCCGAACGAGAATATAGAGTAAGGTCCGGCTGTTTTAGAATAATTCATAAGATTTGCTGGTGTTTTTTTATCATCCAGTTTAGCCCTTAAGAAGAATTTAAATTTTAAAATAGTATATATTGAGGAATGCAAGACATAATTAAAGACAGTAAGACAAAGTTAAAATAAACATACTTTCCCTCAGTACGCAAGATTATGTCCTGAAAGCGACCGAGTTCTGGAATGTAAGTATAAGTGAACTGGAGTGGCTCTTTGAGAGTTGTAAACGCTCCTGGATACATGCCATTACTCTCAAAATCAGTGTAATGTTCCTTAACCAAGATTCCAACATCAGGCCCCCAAGCATCTAGTAGGTCTTCACTAGGGACATATGAAACTAAAATAACATTACATCAACATCATACTCAGGTAAATTTAAGCTAATTTACATTGAAAAAACACAAAAAAAAAATTTTTGTAGTGAATATAAACTTACACTGATTCTTAGAATTACCACGAAGGTAATCAACGTCACTTGAGAGAAACAGAAGCTGACATTCAACTAAAACAGAGACATTACGTCAAAGCTTGTATACAAACGCTTAGAGTTATAAGCATAAATTAAATTTCATACCTAAATTTAAAAAAACGAAAAAAACCCATACTCGTATCACACCAAGCCAGTTTATCGACTGCCGCTCGTTCTTTCGCTTGTAACTCTACAATCGTAATCGCGATCGCTACAATCCGCCATTCAAACATGGTCACCGTCTTCTCAGAATATTGCAAAGTAAAATGAGGTCCATATCCAAAGTTTGTCTTATTTCATTTCCGAATTTGCATAAAAAGACAATTTTACATGGTTCTATATGCCATTTTGATGAAAATCAGCTGAAAATGTTAAAATTTTACTTTATAAAACAAATTTACAATTTACTTGAAAAAAGATTTTACAAAACAAATTATTCTGCGCCAAGTTTACCTTCCGAGTAAAGTCTCTCTCTCGTCAGACCTATTCCTGGGGGACGGGTTTTGTTTGGATTTCTCCTGGATTGAACATGATCTTGATATCAATAATTTGATAGAATTCCTAGAAAAAGCGGATAAAGTATACATTTTTAGGTAAGAAAATTAGATGAACTTGCACGTACTCGGGTGCATTTATTCAAATCAGTTCCAGGACCAAACCAAAATGTAAAACCGAGTTTATTCTTGTCATTTGTATCGTACGATGTGGTTGTTGCTGCTTTTTGTAGTTTCCGTTAAAGAATTACAAGTCGCGGCTTCAGAACCACAAAAGCTAGCATGGTGTGATACATGTGAGATCGGTTTTTCTATTTTGTTGCCTAAAAGTTTTGAAATTTAAAGTTTTTGGTGTTTTTTAATGATTTTCACTGATTTTTTTAAATCTGCAATTTAATCTGAATTTTTACCTACTTGGATCTATTTTCAGTTCAATGCACGTTTTTGTTTGTACCAAGAGACATCGATATTCCAATTGGGAAGACCGATACTCACTGTAAGTTGCTTATAATTGTTGCATTACTTTACGCTGTAGAATATTATAACTAACCTTTTTTTAAAAAACTATACATTATAATTGTTATGTATTGTATCATCTTTGTCATACCAATTTGTTTAGTTTCTTATGTTCCAAGCCAAGACATGATCAAGGCATGGGGGAGCCAGAACAGTTGTATGAAACGCATTATCAGAAGCTGGAAGTCAACAAAATGGATCCCAAAGTCTTCTACGAAACCGAGAAAAGTCCTAGATTCAGCTATACGTTTGTTCCTGAACTCGGTCGATTTCAGGACATTGTTCTGATATGGTCAGTTAGTTTTTATTTACTGTAACATGGACTGAGCGTGTGATTTTGGTCATTGGACTAAGGAAACTATTAATTTTTAGGTACTTTTGAATGTTTCGCCAATTTCTTCCTTGAGTTAACTTTAGAATGCATTAAACAGCGTAATTTACACTGGTTAGGTCAAGTCATTATGTAGAAAAATTTTAAATTTTAGGCCGGAAGATAAGTCAACTCCCATTGATTTGCTGGATAAAATGGACGAAGGACCTTATTCGATTTTCGCATTTGAAGCAGCAAAAGGCTGTGTCGACAAGTACGGTTACTTCGCAGTGAGTTTTACGATTACTATGGGACATAATTTTAAAGATTTTGAAAACTTGAAATTTTGGAATGTATTTAGTAATAAGCTACTTGATACTCTACTTTTTTAAAAATAGCCAACTTAATAAGATCTAACAAAACTTACTTTAAGCATGTTTAGAACAGAATATACCAGTCGGTGACATGTATGTCGTTGCAAAATCTGCGACTAAATAAAACCAAAGAACCTCACCGATATTATGCTGGGCCTATTACCTTCAACAGAGTCAGGTTTGATGAGGATGACTATATGCTACTGTATCTGCTGACTAATCGATCGTAAGTTGTTGTAATAGATAATGAATTATATAACAGTAATATGGGTTAACATACTATTTTTTCTATTGAAATTGAACGATAATTTATTGTACTATATTAAAAAAATGTTTAGGTGGGCTTCTAGGCGACATGATACTCGATGAGATCTTATTTTTGAACATGTATTACCTAAAATTCTATAAAGTCGTATTTTAGAACGAATATGCGTACATCCGATTCATCCCTCATGAACAGTATGTCGATGAAGAACTTTGTGACTTGTAAACATGCCGAGACCAAGGATACTGACCTAGATCCCCAATGTCACTCAGCCTACAACATTTTTGATTTCTCCAGAATCTGTTGTTGCTTCCACGGTAACTGCACGACGGTAGACAGAGAGTATTTTGAGAATAAAGATCTGAAGTGTCCGATTGGAGAATATAATGCTACTGGTTTCTTGCCACCGATCATGCAATACGATTACGATGAGTATGGATATGCTTCTAGGAAGAAGTTCTGTCAGGTGGAAATGTTAGTCTTGACAGGGTAGGTTACGAGTTAATAGTTAATTTTGATTTTCAAGTTTTGATGTATTTTGGATGTTAATGTCCCTTATTACTTATCCATCTGCTCTACATTCCTCTTAAAGACTAGTCTATGATAATATTATCTGATGTTTTACCTATTGTATTTTGACTGTATATGTGATGACATTTCCAGAAACAACAACACAGAACTGTACGTCAAGCTAAATGGCTCTCAGCATATTATAATGGGTCCAGCCAATATTGCTCTGGACGATGGTGAGATGGTATGTGGCCTTCAAGCAACTCAATGTGCCGGAGACCTGAACACCGTCACATATAACAAAGATTTTGCTATGAAGTGTTATTGTCCTGAGGAATTGTTATGTGCCAATTACCCTCGTAGTGTATATGAAACCTGGAACCTGTTCGCTGGTCGATTGCAGGACAAAGAGGTATGTTATAGTAGATTTCAGAGGTTTATGATTGAGGTAATGGAGCTAGAAGAGCGTGGAGTTGGAATAAATTAATTTTACTTTAAGTAGCTATGTTACAGTAAAAGTTAGAGTGAATTTTACATTACGATTTCTAGTATAACATACAGTAACGCCAATGTTTAGCACATGTCATGGTGTCAACGAGTACCGTTCTTTGGCAACGAACTTCACCCTCACGTGTGTCATGTCTTCTATGATGTCCAGAAGAAGAGACCGGTCGTTTTGGTAGACAACTACAACTTCTTTCTGATCGGAGAGATGTACTTCATAACAGACGATATTCCTTTTCCTTCTGACCCGAAGGCTGACATTACTTTAGTGACATTCCTCTCGGGTATAGTCACCAGAAAGGTCATCGACGATTGTCAAACATCAGAAGATGTTGTTTATGAGGAGGAGGATGTGAACCAACATCGCTTGTTCTACTTCTTTACCTGTAAGAACTGTTTTTGTTTCTTGAAGTGTAAGACTAGCCTATGATAATATTATCTGGTGTTATTGGTGATGTTAAATGTCCTTATTAATGTTATCTCATGTTCTGAGTAATGTTTTTTGCTGTTATGACTAATATTATCCGATGTTCTTGGTAATGTTATATAATGTTGTACATGTTGTAGGTGAGGCCAAGAACTGTGACTTGTATATCGAAGACAATATCGACAAATACACAGAGACATTGAAAGAGTATGAACCTCAGTGCATGACTATCATAGCAGAACACAACTTTATGAAACGAGTTGGAGACTACAAAGAGGATCGGGCAGCCATAATTGAAAATACAGTAATGAAGAATGCAAGTAAGGAAGGATACTGTAGTATAAAAATTTTGAAGTGATTTAAATCTACAGAAAGATTTAAAAAAAGCTTATATTTTATAACAAGACAATGATTGTAAATGTTATTGTTAAGGTTTTTTGATGAGAAAAGGTAGAACAGAGCAGGAGTTGCATAAGTTATGGTTAATATAGGTTGATGAGAAAAGATGACACAATTTAAAAATAAATTTTGAATTTAGCTCAAACGGGCTTCTGCTTCTTCCAATACATATCTGAAGAAAGCCAACACACTGAAGACGTTGGCTATGTTATACGTCCGGTAAGTCTACTTTATCAGATTTTGTAAACTGTTGGTAATCTTTAAATTACTAACTTGATTATATTATAGTATAGAGAAGAAATTCTAAATTAAGATTAAAAACGTAAAATACTGAATTGGTAATATTTGTCAATGCTAAAATATATAGAATGCTGAATTAAATTACAAAATGATTAAGACCAGTATAATATTGTCATTTTCTAGGCACTGCCGTCTGACATAAAGAACCACCCCTGCCCAACCTACAATGTCGACCCATGGTGCCGTTACAACGAAGAAACTTTGTCATTCTGTTGTCTATCGTTCAATCAAAAGATTTACTCCGGATCGAAAGGTAAGTTTTAAAAATGCAGATATGAAAGACTTAAATACGAGTTGTAGAACATATCCAAATTGGTAAAAACTTTAAAAAATCTTTTCTTTTTGTGCCGCCACCTCAAATTTGAAGTCTAATTTTTTAGTATTTCTACCAGTTTGAATATATTCCAAAACTTGTATTTAACAGACTTTTATATTGTCGATAGTCATAATGAAGCGTTTACTTTTAGTGGAGGAATACAAATGGTATATCTTCATTGCCATTCAAGCACAGTTGAGCCCTAACGGTAAGTATTTTAAAAACAGTATTATAGGTATAGGCCGAACCAGAAACGCCGCTACAGATTTTTTCTTTATGCAGATTAATTTTATGTTACAGTTCATAAAATAATTTAGTATAATATTATGTATCATTTTAGTCGTGGCTACTGGTGAGGATGCTATTAACGATACTGTTAGTGAGCCTGGTAAATGTGCCGTTCACAGCGTGAACGACGGCCTTCTGGGAGTGTCAGAAGACCAATGTGGTGAACAGAGAGGATGTTACGATGAGTTTGTGTACGTGGCACGATCTGTAAGTTCTTATGGATTATTATAACTTGAATTTAAGACTGTAGGCGAATGGTGTTGGGGAGAGTGGATGTGAGCAGGTTACCCCTCCTCAAACTCAAATAATCATTTTACCGATCCTGGATGTAGGTATAAATGGGCTTAAGCTTTACTCTAACATTATACTTATGCTATAATACATGACATTTCAGCTTCGTCGTGTCAGTGGATGTACGACAGATGCAGTCACGGCTGTAATAAAGAATGGCACCAGACCTATCCATGGTGGAGTAATCTGTAGCATAAAACAACATGTCCATGACCACAACTATCCTTACAGAGACGAATGTATTGTTGCAGATACTGGACTGCCATACGCAGATGGACTCAAGATCACCTGGCCAAATGAGACGATGGGCGACAGACTTCAGAGCACCAAAGTCATATGTTGTTGCCATGAAAAGGCGTGCGATGACCTCACCACTAAACTCGTCTTTTACTACGCTGACTTTGTCGATGGCCATGAAGATGATCTGAAAGAAAAAATGGAACATTTAGACCATTAGCGAGTTGGAACGTTAGTGTCATATGATGTGAATTGTATTATAAACACATTTTAGGATTAAAAATGTATTTTTAGTCTTGGCTTAAGTTATGTTTGTTAGTTTTCTGGTTTTGACACTTCAAATATTAATCTAATCATACCTATGTATACCTTAAAGTTTTAATAATAAACATTACCTTTACTGTACCTAAAAAGGTTTTTTTTATAAATATTGTATATAAGTTGTACATGTTCTTATCGTCCAGCACAAAATAAAATGAAGAAAGAAGCTCAAGTAGAGCAAAAACAGTTTTAAACAATTAAAAAACCAGAAATGCGGTCGAAAATTGAAAATAAAATTCAAAATGTCACGAACACCTCGAAATACTTAGAAATTTTCATAATTTAAAGTTTTTCCCAAACTTTCTCACTTTTGAATACCTTTTATGCCAAATGCGGTGGCTTCCATTGCTAATTACAATTGTAGAGTTACGGTCTTTTTCTTGCAACGACCTCCTGGCTTGGTGCGATACGAGTAAGTCGTAGTGTTTGAATTTTGACTTGGGCTTATTTCTAAGTTTTTTATGTGTTTCTGATACCTTTCGACCTTTAAATACGACTTTAAAACCAAAAGAGATTCCTTAAGCTGGACCAAATAACTTAAAAACCAAGATTTTCTAAAACTAACTTACCTGTTTTAAATTCAGTTGAATGTACGCTCCTTTATATTCCTAAAGATCACGCTGGAACGCCGGGAAAGAAAGCAAACAAATGTGAGTTAAACCTATGACACTATTGGCACAAAATAAAAGTCTAATAAAAAACTAAAACTTGAAACCAAAATGGTCATCAAATTATATGCCTTATATCACGCTACATAACTTGAGAAACACAAACCATGCCAGTTTTTCAGTTTTATACATTCCAAGCGATGACATTCTGAAACGTCTTGGCAATGGCTCAGTAGAAACGTTCCAAAAAGCACATTACTCTGATTATGAGAGTAACTTCATGAAAACTGGTCCTGATGTCGACCATGTACAATCTTACACTTACATCCCCGAACTCGGCCGTTTCCAAGATATTATTCTTGTACCACCTTCGGCTAATGTGTAAGTATAACATTCATGATAATATGGGTGAAATAACATTACTGAAAGTAGCTTAACAAAGCTGCAGTTTTTTTCAAGACATTTATGGTATAAATGTTATAGAAATTGTTGTTCTATAGACTTTCAAAAAGATAACACTGTCAGAAAGTATATTATTGTAGGTAATATCTTACATAAAAATAAAGTTTCGAAGTTTACCTAAACATAATCACGATTTCAGAGATAATACGCCAATTATAAACGTTTTGGATTACATGAAAAACTATACCTTGTACACGATATACTCGAACGTTAGTGCAAGTGACAATTTTTGTCGTGATCAATACGGATTTAGTGCGGTAAGGGAACCAAAACATGAAACAGATTTTTTATAGGTTCTCAAATGAAGAAATTATTAAAATACTTTCTGAAAAAAACTTGTCGACCCAAATTTAGTCGACCAAATAGTCCTTTTAATACATTTTTTATTCTGTCAATAGTGGCATCTCGTCTCAATTTAGAAACTAGCGAATTGTCAAAAAGTAGAATAATTTTGTAAAATTTGCTGATAAATTTTACTGATTTCGGGCAGTAAGACCTTTATATATAACGATAATATAAAAATTGAACCGTAAATTATACTTTCAGAATGCCATCAATAATTCAGAAACATGTATGTCAATTCACAAAGTTATCGGCGGCACGGCGGAACGTTACTCAGGTCCATTGACATTCAACCGGATAAAGTTTGAAGAAGATGATTACTTGTTGAGGTTTTTGCTCTCTAATATGATGTGAGTCTAATAATTTTTTTCTTTTTTATTGTTTTAGATTTGCTTAATAATAATTTAAAATTTACCTAAAGTAATATGCCTATAACTCTTGTATGAGTTCATTGTTTTCTTGTTTACTTTAAAAATGTCAGTGGGTTTTGTCGAAGGATCCAAAAAAACGTTTTTCAAATTGTTTAAACCTTGTTTTTAGAGTTAGCTCTGGAAATATGTCGTCTAAGACCTTCAAAGATACGATGGAGACCTTCAATACATGTAGGCACAAAACGGATGCTAAAGACGAGGATAACAAGTGCTACAGCGTTTTGAGCATGTTCGGATATGCCAGTATTTGTTGTTGTTATACGCAGAAATGTAAAAGTATTAATATGTTTGGAACTAGACAGTATCGTCAAATTGGTTATGGATCACAATATGATTCCAACGGTACTGGTCTGCACGTCAATGAGTATCCTTTTGATGTTTTTGCTAATGCATCGATTGGAGAATATTGTGCAATAGAGATGAGGGTCTCTATAAACAATGAGTAAGTCTTTTGGCGTTTCATGATTTTATAATAGGTGGTATGATCTTATCTTTTACCTAACATACACTTAAAACGTTTTAAAGGGGTATCGTGTGACCTATTGTATCTTATTTTGAAGGTTTGAGTACATTAATGATGAAGTTGTAATCTTTTAAGGACCGTGAACAAGAAAGCAACTCTCGACCTTACGCTAGAAGCTGGAAACGCGACAGGATCGTGGTTGGATTACCTCGTTGTTCATCATGTCACATGTTATCCAGTCGAAATAGTGTGTCCTAATACGAACATACCCGACAGGTTTACCCTGTTTTATGGGCGGAACGGATTATGGGCGGAATGAATTATGGGCGGAATGAATTATGGGCGGAAGGGCGGAATGGATTATGGGCGGTTATAATATAAAACACCTGACCCTACCCTTGACCTTTTTAGCCCTACCTGACCCTACGCTTGACCTTTTTAGCCCAACTTGACCCTACCCTTGATCATTTCGGCCCTACCTGACCCCACCCCTGACCTTTTTTGGTCCTACCTGACCCCACCCCTGACTATTTAGGTCCTACATGACCCCACCCCTGACTATTTAGGTCCTTCCTGACCCTACCCCTGACCTTTTTGGCCTTACCTGACCCTACCCCTGACCTTTTTGGCCTTACCTGACCCTACCCCTGACCTTTTTGTCTTTACCCGACCCTACCTCTATCCCTTTTGGCCCTACTTGGCCCTACCCCTGACCTTTTTGGCTTTACCCGACCTTACCCCTGATCTTTTTGGCCCTACCCGACCCTACCCCTGACCTTTTTGGCTTTACCCGACCCTACCCCTGACCCTTTTGGTCCTACCTAACCTTACCCCTGACCCTTTTAGCCCCACCCGACCCTACCACTGAACGTTTTGGCCCTACCTGACCTTACCCCTAACGCTTTTAGTCCTACCCAAGTCCACTCCGGACCCTTTTAGCCTTACCCAACCTTACCTCTAGCCATTTTACTTTATCCTACTATACCATATTCATCCTACATGGTATACTATATCCTGCCATACCATACCCATCCTACCTAACACATCGTACCGTACCGTAACATACCACACCCTATTTTGCCGACTATACTATATCATACCCATTTTACTGAACATACCCTATCATAGCATACCATGCCTTACCCATCTTATCTAACATATTATGCCGTATTATAACATACCACGCCCTGTGGTACCTACTATACTATATAATACCCGTCTTACCGAACATACCATAACATACTATAACACACCCTGTACTATCTACTATATCAGACCTTCCATACCATATTATACTATACCATTACATACCATACCCTACCATAGCATAACAAGCCATGCCAAGCCCTATACTATCTACCATACCAAACCCTGCAATACCCTTCCATATCATAACATACCATATCCTGCCAGACCATACTATACCTGATTAATTTATCTTGCGTTACTTAGTTACTTTACTCTACCCACGGATAGTACACGGTAGTGCTGTACAAAGTTGGATAAAGTACGGTATGGTACGGTTTGGTATGGTAGATAGGATAGGGTATGGCATGGAATGGTATACTATGGTAGGGTATCGTATATAATGGTATGGTATAGCATAATATGGTATGGAAGGTCTGATATAGTATAGTCGGTAACATAGAGTGTGGTATGTTACGGTACGGTACGATATGTTAGATAGGATGGGTATGGTATGTCAGGATATGGTATACCATGTAGGATGAATATGTTATAGTAGGGTAAAGTAAAATGGGTAGAGGTAAGGTTGGGTAAGGCTAAAAGGGTCAGGAGTGGACTTGGGTAGGACTAAAAGCGTTAGGGGTAAGGTCAGGTAGGGCCAAAATGATCAAGGGTAGAGTCAGGTAGGGCCGAAATGATCAAGGGTAGGATCAGGTAGGGCCAAAATGGTCAGGGGTGGGGTCAAGTAAGACGAAAAAAGGTCAGGGGTGAAGTCAGGTAAGGTGAGGTAGGGCAAAAAAAGGTCAGGGGTGGGGTAAGCTAGGGCCGAACTGATCAAGGGTAGGATTAGGTAGGGCCAAAATGGTCAGGGGTGGGGTCAAGTAGGACCAAAAAAGGTCAGGGGTGAAGTCAGGTAAGGTCAGGTAAGACAAAAAAAGGTCAGGGGTGGGGTCAGGTGTTTTATATTATAACCGCCCATAATCCATTCCGCCCATAATAAACCGCCCATAACCCGTTCCGCCCATAATTCATTCCGCCCATAATCCGGTGCTCCGGTTTTTTTTTATTTTATAAATTTTAAAAAGATCATTTTGTTTAAAAATAGGTACAAGAGTTAGACTAACTCAGCTGTAACGTTAAATAAAGTTAAAAATGTTTATATTATACATAGAGTAACTTACGGATGATTTAAAAATTTGCTGAAGATGTAATATTACAGCGATGGCTAAAACTGCGACGACAGTTGAAGAGATTGTTCAAGAACCCTCTACTTGCACTATGTACGATGACTTCGAAGAGGGTACGGACATGTGCGAGTTGTATTCTGGCTGTTTCATGGAGTATTACATAACCAGAGCTCAAGTAGGTTTTTTTCGAATTCTAGATATTATATTTTATTTAGTTTTGGAATTAGTTTAGTCAAAGTTCGATTGAAAAGGCTAGATTTTATATTATACAGGCTTTTAGATAAAAATAATTTTAAAAACTGACAAGTTATTTGTGGACAATAAGTTGCTATTAGTAAAAGGGTTATTATAGATGATTTTTGAAGTCACAAACTTACAAATGTTATTTTACTTTAAATTTTACACAGCCTACTATAATATTTACTTCAGAACTACCAAAACGGCGGCTGTGTTCAAGGCGCTCTCGATGAGTCCACAGAAAAATTCTATAGCAATGTCAATTCTGGCATTGTGTGTGGCATAAGCAGCAGCTATAGAAGTCGAAGGTATATCTATTATGGTCAATATGTTATAGTGAACAATGGTGTAGATGGAGTGGATGGAGGTGTTCCGGTGAAAGTTATTCAAGATGCAAAACCAACTGATCGCTTAAGGTGGACCAAGGTTGTGAACTGTTGTGAAAAGTCACAAGACTGTGCACTGCCATCTCAGATCTTCTACTTTCACGACTTTACCGACGAGAGGAAAGAGTTCTTTGACAATCAGCTACAACGTTTCGGTTTGATGAAATAAATATTATGTTTGTTTATGTGGTGCGAAGGTTTATTGAATGTCTTCTTGATTTACGTGGAATATTTAGTTTTTAAATTGCAATTGATATATAATATGTTTATTGATTGATGTACTGTGTATATCATGTGAAAAAATCCATGAATTTTGTCGCAGTTGTTATGAGAATCTGCAGTATTTGATTCTCTGAGACAAATGAATTTCGTGAAATTAATTTTTAAAATGAAAAATTTGAAAATAAAATTGGTGTGAAATTTTTTTTAAATTTGTAATTTTACGTGTTGATAAAGGTCTTCCAATTTTCTTAATTTCCCATGGTTGAGGTTTGTCATACCTGGAAAGTTTCATTAATTTTATATTTGACTACGAAATGTGGTCGCTACTTTTGATTACTGTGCTTTCGAATGTAGAGTTACTCACGGCCCGAAAGAATTACTTGGCGTGGTGTGATACGAGTAAGGGACAATATCATTTGAGGCTATTTTGTTGTCTCCCGACTTTAAATGTTTTTTTTAGATTTGTTGGTTAAAATATGTAATTTTTATGTTTTATGGTGGGTAATTTACGTTAATTGGTATTTTTTATGGTTTACATGAAATAGTATTTGCAAATTAATGCTTTGAATCTAATAACTTGTCTTTTTAGTTGAATGTTTGTTACTTTTTAAGCCTCCAAGCAGTGTTATTCCAGGAAAACCGTCTAAAAAGTGTAAGTCCTTATTCTAAAGAAGCTAATTCAATACAGCTAGCTGAATCACAGTCTGATGGCTTATAAATTAAGTTATCCAACACTATGAACCTTCAAGTAAAAATATTTTAGTTATCTACGTCCCGAGTAAGGAATTGATTGTACGATGGGGAAATGGCTCAGTAGACAAGTTACTGGAGGAGCGGTACAAGCAGGCAGCTTCGAATCATATGTACAATGAGTCGTTTTCTACCTTCTTTAACGAATTTACCTTTTCCTATACCTACATCGCCGAGTTGGGTCGATTTCAAGATATTATTATACCTGCGGCATCTGTTAATCGGTGGGTGTATATTTCTCAAATTTGATGTAAATTGTGTCAGTTGACGTAGTTTATATGTCAATATTTGTCCAAATACTATGTTTTTTATCTAAATTTTGTTTTAAATGCACCATTTGCTAATACTTTGGTTTTTATGGTAATATTGGTGTCAACCATGCTAATTGTAAGTATAATATGTTAACTTATAACAATAATGTTTAGACCTGTCGCTCAGAGCATAAACTTTTTGACCGACGAGCATGTCTACACCATCTATTCGTTTGAATGGATCAGTAATAGAGTTATGAGATGTATGGACAAGTATGGCTATCCTACGGTAACATATCTTCTGAAATGGTTTTTTTATTCATTACTAGGGCAGTGTGGTATATGTATGGCAAGAGTTGTTTCAGAAGCCAATACACTTGTCGATGTCATGTATGACACTACATAACATGGAAATGAGTGACAACGTCGTGGAGGAGTACTATTCAGGACCAGTAACGTGGAATCGTATACGATTTAACGAAACGACCTACTTACTACGATATCTTCTAACCAACTCAGAGTAAGTTATTGGTTTAGAGGCTCATATTTCTTTTCTTTCTTTTGAGTATGTTTATGCTTAATAATTTACCAACAAGAATATTACAGTATCTCTGCCGCTTCTGTATCAGACGGTCTTTTGAAGCCAAGTATGAAGGACTATGTCACATGTCGTCATCTAGATACGGTAGAGTCATCACTGGAAAGTAAATGTTATTCTGTTTACGGAGTGTTCAGCTACTCGAGAGTATGCTGTTGTTATCATAAAGATTGTCACAACATGCAACCTGACAAAGAGGATTTGAGGACCTATACGATATGTCCATACGGAGAGTATAATAGCGAAGATATCACGCCTACAGTAAAAGGCTACGGATTGGAAGGGTTTGCTCGTAACATAGTGGGACTGGTGTGTAAGGTAACATATGAGGTCAACGTCATGTCGGGGTAAGAAAAGTGCTATAGTTGGTCATATTGTAACTTATTACAATTAGTTTTCTTTGAGATACTGTAATTTTTCTTGTATTTATAAGGTTGTTTAGTAATGTTAATAACCATTTTAGTAAAAACTTGGCGACTTTGAAAACTGCAGTAAGCGCCTCAAACACATCATCGTACTTTGACATAGATCGTATCTTCAACTTAAAAAAGCTGTGTCACCGAACCCGCATACGATGTCCTGGGGCATTAGACGTTGATATAGAATCAAAAGGGATGACAGTAGTATGTTACTGTATATAGTCAGGGGAATGTGCTCAACATACGGCTACGGAGTTTCCAAAGATCAACAACTTTTACGGTAATATTATGAATAAGGTAGGTAGGAGGTGAGGTTGGGTTTTATGTTGATAGCTTGGTAAGTTACAGATCGAAAGGATTAATGTATGTCAGGCAAGGGATTGTCATACTATTCTTTAGGTAGGTATAGGTATCTTTCCTCAAACAAATGTGTTCACTTCATACTGCTTTCCAAGCACACCTTATACTGTATTTTAGGTCGAACCCTTGTGTAAGCGGTTATCATTCATAAACAACGAATTTAAAGTCTATTTCTGTATGTCTTTTGTGGACATTGTGAAGAATCGGACGGTCGTACTGGAGCAATACAACAATATATACCTGAACGAACGTATCTTCAGGTTTATCATCCAGGATGGAAAAGATATGGATCCACAATTGGCTGGAAAGAAATTTGACATCAACATCTACAATGGCTACGTGATGGACAGTATAAGGTCAGAATGTAACGCGACCGAGATCGTGTACGATGATGAGGAGATTGGCGTCAACAAGATACGAACTTGGATCGGATTTAGGTGTAAGGTCGAGAGATTTCTTATTCAAGTGTTTTAATATTGTATAAAAAGACTGATTTTTTATATTGTTTTAGGTAGAAAACTGAATTTTTATATTAATTTAGGTAAGAAAATTAAATTTTGATATTATTTTAGGTAACAAAACTGAATGTCGATATTATTTTAGGTAACAAAACTGAATGTCGATATTATTTTAGGTGAGTGGAAGAATTGTGATGCGCTATTCGATGGATTATCAGCTGTCAGAGCATCTGTAATCATACTTTACAAACCGTACTGTTTCTTTCTAAATAACGAGGAAGGATACATGAAGCGAGTTGGCGGTATAGGATTAGATACCGAAGTCTTAAAAGGTCATATGATATTGGGTGAAAACGGTATGTTTGAAGATGGTAATATGGGTAAGATACAATAGAATAATATTGTCAAAAATGGCCAGAAAATGAAGATTTTTGTTGACAATAGAGTGCTGACTGCATTTAGCCTGAGGAGGGAAGAAACTTTGTTTACACTTAGGGAGAATGAAATTATACGTTATATTCTTATGTTTCAGTTGAAACTGGGTTCTGTGTGATGCGTTACATGTCTCCGGACTCCTACTTGCAAGATCCTGTATATGGCTACGAACTGCGAAAGGTATGGCTGGGGTATGGAGGGTCTAAATGTTATTTTTGGGCTTGGTTTTGTGGCAAATTCAGAGAAATATTGGCTCTTCCTGTTGTCTAAGGATGTCGTATGATTGGGGCTTGGAAGTAATTGAAGTTACTTTTCTTTTTTAATAATGTTGATCTTTTTAGGCCACGAATCAGGACTATGACTTAAACATAATATGCCCGAATTTTGGTTTAAAAAGCCATGAAACATGCATTGTCAATGACGAGTTTTACACTCTCTGTTGTCTACCATACTTTATGGTTCATAATAAGACAGAATACAAGGAACAAGTTATTCAGAGCTTTATGAAGTCCGTCTCCAAATGGGGTAACTCTATTTACTTATTACTAAAATGAAAAATGTGTCGTTTAATGATTTTTGAGGGTATAAATATGCTTGGTGTGGTAGAATCTAGATGAAGGGGAAGGTGTGTTCATCGGTAATGAAGGGAAAGGGTTGCTCACGGAAGCACTTTTCAAAAGGAATGACAAAAAATCATTTTAAAATTCAATTTTAGCGGTTTCCACTAGTGCATCTGGCATCGCAAACATCGTCAAGGAACCTGGACTCTGTGAAGTGGATGTCAATCGTGAACAAAGCTCAGATGTCTGTCCTCTGAAACCCGGATGTTTCATAGAGTACTTATTTAGTACTCAAAAGGTACGCTAGTATACGTTATACTGACAGATAAAGCTGCTTTCGGATTTTTTTTATTTTTGTGAGGATCAATATCAGTATCTTTCTCATTTTTTTAGAATTTTTATAAAGCATCTTGCCCCTTGCCTTACCCTGTATACTACTAAACCAATATATATATCTTCTAGAACATGAAGAACTCTGGCTGTACCCAAACAGGTGTCACAGCAACCCAGAAAATGGAAGGAATACACAAGGATCACATTCACTTGTCCACTATCTGTGATCTTCACTTCAAAAACGATAATTATGTCTACCGAGACCAATGTATCGTCGTAAATAATGGCATAGAGACGTTGGATAAAGGTCCAGTCATTTGGGGCCCGGATACTGTAGTTCAGGGATGGCTACGCAGCACGAAGATGTTATGTTGTTGTAGTGACTTTGCTTCATGTTCAGATACCCTGTTCACTGGAGTAATCTATTACAAGTACTATCTGGACGAGAATCAAGAGGATTGGGACTTGAATACTGGTGGAGTGGTGTTGTAACGTCGTTATTTATATGATGTACAAACTTTTTGAAATAAAGAAGAAACGTATCATAGTAAATTAGAAACTCATGTTGCCTATCACCCCGAAATTCCTCGCCTCGATAGTTCTTTGTCCCAAATAAGGGTGGAAAACAGGTCGGCCTTGAGCTAAATAAACTAGATCGGGCCCGAAAAAAGCCTGGCCGGTCTGAGTTAAAAATGAAAACCGGCCGGGCCTCAAAAGTGGGCCCGACCCGTCCCGTTTCTCACCCCTAGCCCCGAACGTTCTCCCCCCGAAAGCTCCTTGTATACAAGCTTGTACGAAAAGTTCTCGTCGCAAAATTTCCTGCCCCAAAAGTTCCTGGCTCCTTTTAAAATTGTACAACATGTTTTTCGTGTCAGAGGTCGTTTTTCAGGTACAAAATTGTTGTCCAAACTAATATTAAAAAAGTATAGTTTCTCTTTTTATTTTTTGCTGAAATATTTATAATATTTATTCACTGTTTCTTAAAATTTGTGAAATATCGTTAGAAAAATCAATAAAATAAAGAAAAAAAATTGTAGAAATACTCATATTTCCTTTTTAAAAATATTAATTTTAAAAAAGTACCAACATTTGTAATAGACTATATGCTGTCCAAAGTGTATTCATGCCACTTTTATTCTGAGGCACGAATGATCCGATGTTCATCTTCATTCATTACTTTTTACCCGAGCGATGCGGTTGTGGTGGTTGGTGGTCGTGGTTACAAATGTAGAGTTACTCACGACGGCCGAGGACGTCAGCTATGTATGGTGTGATACGAGTGAGTTTAAAGTTGTCTACTATAACATGTTTGTGTGGGTGTATGTGTTGATTTTAAAGTAAGATCGTTATATTGTTTTTTGATTTTTTACTCTAAGTTACTTAAAAGTAGTTTCATAACAGTTTTAAGTCTATTATTTACTATAGTGTTTAGTTGAATGTACGTTATTGTTCTTGCCATCAAGTGATGTGGAGAAAGGGGCCGAGGTCAATAAATGTAAGTCATTTGGGTTTTACAGGTCGATACCTAATCAGTTACATCAAGTTTCATTTTTTTCTTTTCATTTTCTTCCTGTAGCTTTATTAGTTTACATTTCTCCTATATCTTCTTTAATATTATGTAATTTATAGTTTTTAACTCTGTAACTTGATAAATCTTCTTTAATATTACTGTAGTTTATACCTTTTAATTCACTGTAACTTAACTTGAATTTTCTTTAACATTGATTAAATTTCAGTTGTGTACGTACCAAACCAAGAGTTATATGAAGAATGGGGCGATAATAAAACGGAGATTTTTATTGTGGAGTACGGTAACATGTCCAGCAACTATATGTATCCGGGGTCATTTGCATCTACTCTTTTCGAAAACTACACTTTCACGTACACATATATACCGTCGTTGGGTCGTTTCAACGACATTATAAAGCCCATGTATCCTAATATGTAAGTCAATCTTATTTATTTGGTTTTTGGTCAAAAAGTCTGTAGAAAAAGTTAAAATGTATAGTTGTTAGTGGTTATTATGTTATACTACATTATATGAAAGTCTAATTTCAGTTCATCAGTGACAGCCGCTGTTGAATGGTTGATGCAGCACAGACTCAGCACGATATATTCATATGGAAAAGACATGAAGGAAGGCAGGTGCATGGATAAGTATGGTTATCGAGCGGTGAGTTTGTCTTTTTTTAAAGTTTAAGTAAAAATATATTGGGATTGGCAGTTTTGAAGGCGAGTTTGTACCTGGAGGGGTAATGAAGTCTTTTGTTCAACAGGCAGGGCAAATTTCTTAATTTCAAGAGGGAGTTTCATGTTTTTTTCCATTTTCAGAACTATCTACCCGCTTCATTCACGTGTATGAGTTTGCTCAACTTGCGGTCGGATGCTTCTTTATATAATAAACAGTACTATACAGGACCAGTTACGTGGAACAGGATACGTTTTGACCAAGACGACTATATGTTACGGCTCATGTTAACCAACAATGAGTAAGTTGGCGTACTGAAGGTTTAGTACGTTTGGCTTATGTTATAAAATATAGCGTTGTGTTACGTTTGCGACCAAAACATATATTGTAGTAGGCACATATGTGACAAAAGTTTGAGCATTGTCGTGTTTTATATCTACTACAATATTTTTTATATTATTGTACTTGTTATACGGTTTCAGAATGTCAGCAATCTTGATATCTGATGACATGCCATTATCTATGGCGGATTATCTAACTTGTAAACATACGAATCTCGCTGACACGGATGTCAATGCTTGTCACGCCGTTTTCGGTCTATTTTCATACAGTAGAATATGTTGCTGTTACACTAAATATTGTGATAACTTGTACCCATCAGCTGACAAATTAAAGGAGTACCAAGTTTGTCCGTATGGTCAGCTTGATATTGATGAACATTCTCCGATCGTGCGAACATACGAACACGATCATTTTGGAGAGCAAAGTATCGCCAAGATGTGCTACGTATCATACGATGTTACCGTGAGGAAGTAGGTGTAATACTGTAGTACTGGTTGGTATAGTAGGAAATGTAGCTTAAGTTTTTTGTGGTACTATAATCTAATTTGCCGTAGTTATCTCGTTGTCTCATGGTACATTTGAGACCTAAAAATATTTTTCTTTATATAGTGACACAAATGGTACTGTAACAAAGATGACAATCCGCTTACGAGGTACCAATGACACTTCTGAAAGTTGGCATGAAGAATCTATGGGAAAGATTCAAACGTGCAGGCATAACATAACACAATGTCCGAACATTGAGGACGATGGCTTCAGAACGGAAGGGATGTCTGCTCAATGTTATTGTGAAGACCCAGCTGCTTGTTTCAAATCTATGGGGAAGACGTATAATATACTCAACGCGTTTTACGGCGCAACTGATGTGGTAACTCTTTTTTTTTAAATTTATGTGGATTGATGTTGTTAGACATCTACTATAAAATGTATTTCATCATTCTGTAACTTCCAGAAAGACTACACATGCCTACGGATAACTGCTTCTGCAGATTCTGTGATAGCACCAGATATATGTGCCACTTATATTGACACGCAATTGAAAAAGTTTGTCCGGTTGGTGTTGTATAACAATATGGTATCCTATGATTATGTTGGAACTTTTAAAAACATCCATCTTGACAAATATGATGAAAGGTTGGTGGGTAAGACGGTCAACCTTTACTATTTGATTGGCTACGTGCAGGAGTCGGTACTAGAGTGTGAAGATACAGTATACCCGAGGGAATCGATACAGAATCGAGAGTTGAGGGCTTGGTACTTTTTTATGTGTAAGTATAGTTTGAGGTAACTTGTCCTAGAGCACTTTATTTTGAAATTACTTGCCGTACATTAGTTTTGTTTGAAAGGATCTTCCCTACATCTACATCATATGAAGGTCATTTTTTAGGTAACTTTACAAAATGTGACCAGATATTTGAGGAGAAAGGAGTGGAGATTCTGGAGAAAGAAGAAAAGTACAAGCCTCACTGCCTAGAGTACAAAGACACAGTCTACAATCTCACCCATGCCGACCTGATTGAAGATTTTGAGGCCTTCTTTAGTGAAATGAAGTTAGAGAACAATGGTAAAGTCGTTTTAAATTTAAATTTTACACGGAAATTACTCTACGTGCCCCACTCAGAACCAGCTAAAAATTTTTATATGAATTGTTTGTGCTGACAATTGGGAAATAATAAATTGTACGATTTAGTGAATACCTCATTCTGTGTCATACGGTACATTTCCCCCGTCTTTCAAAAAGATGCTGAAAGTTATTCCTTCAAGACTGGAATCGTAAGTGGTACAATTTATGTTGAGGGAGGCTAATTTAAATAATTTTAAGTGAAACAATTAAAATAATTTAAAATTTCGATTTTTTCAATGCCACAATTATACACAAGTTCCAATGTATCATTATTATAATCATTTGCTTGAACCTTGTTTTAGGTGACATCAGAAGATTACAAGAAGGAGATTGATTGCCCGTCTTCAAACAACAAGTCCGACGACATATGTATAGCCAATAAGCATCTCTTGACTTTTTGTTGCAGACCTTACTTCAGTGCAATGTACAACGGTGATGCTGCGAACTACACAGGCATGATTCAGAAGGACTTCCAGACCAAGATGACAGATTTTTGTAAGTTTTTTCAAATTGTTTTGGAATTTATGGCGTTTTATTGGCGCTAGGACAAATGCGGTTTTTAGACACTTGCGGATCTTCGGTTTTTGGACACTTGCGGATTTTGGACATTTGCGGATTTTTTAAAGGGGATTTTTTTTCTTTTTTAGTTAATTTATTTGTAGTATGGTACTAAATGATACTAAAGTTTAAATTGGTACTGTTTTAATATGTTTTAGTGCTAAATAGTACTAAATTTTAAATTGGTACTGTTTTATATTTTTTGGTATTGAATGGTACTAAAAGCCCAAAAAGGTACTACTGTTATGTTAAAACCGCACCAATTTAAACTTTCGTACAATTTAGTACCATACTACAAATAAATTAACTAAAAAATAAAAAAAAACCTTTAAAAAATCCGCAAATGTCCAAAAATCCGCAAGTGTCCAAAAACCGAAGATCCGCAAGTGTCTAAAAACCGCAGATCCGCAAATGTCCAAAAACCGCATTTGTCCTAGCGCCGTTTTATTCATGCATGAGTGGTACTTTTTAGTACAAGTGCTGAAGATTTTAAAAGTTTCAAAACCTGAATTTTAAAAGTAAAATTTAAATTTGACATTTCAGTGGTTCCTACTAACGCAACGGATATAGAGAGTAGGGTAGCGGATCCTGGGTCATGTATACTGGACTTAAATGGAATGACGACGACTGATGTGTGTGTGGAGAAGCCTGGTTGCTTCTCGGAGTTTCTTTTCAGCACAACCAAGGTAAGTTTTTCTACCTTCATTATAGTTGACATTGCTACAATATCAGTTTTATTTTACTTGAGTTAGGTCGGGTGGGGCGTTCTTTTAAATTTTAAAGTAAATGGCATTTACATACCTAAAACAGACCATTTTAGAATCACATCTCAACCGGATGCATCCAATCAGCCGTAGCGACCACGAAAGAATCAAAAGACGTCTACATTCATTACATTCACGCCGGCTCCATCTGCGACATCAAGCACCATTACACCAAGTTTGTCACAATATACAATGGCACGTGTGCAGTAGTAAACAATGGCATGCCATCTCTCGATGACGTCGCTAACTATTGGCAAGAAGACATTGCTGATAGTGAACGGCTACGCACTCGAAAGCTGTTATGTTGTTGTAGAGAAGATACCAAGTGTGGCAACGACCTGGTACGTTACCTCGAGTACTATGGCGATTTCTTGGACGAAAATCAAGATGAATTTGAACTAGATATCAAAAAGTTCTATAACGTAGATGACATTGATGATCTCCTCGAATTTGCACCAGAAGATGATGATGAAGAGTTTACATATGACTTTGATAGACAAGAATAAATAAATAGGAGTTGTTATTGGATATTATTTGGACACGTCTAACAATGTTTTTATCTTTGAATATTAAAACGTTAAAAAAACATATCAAGTCTAGAAGCAGAAGATAACAAGATAAAACAATGAAAAACAAGCAAAGTTTCAGCTTTGACAAACTTCGTTTGGAATTCCTGGGAATTTACCAAATCTGGCATTGTGTTTCAAGCAATTATATTTTGTTTTGTAAATTTTATTGTATAAAATATGTTTGTTTGAAGGCTTTTTATCATTGTAAGGGTCATTATATAAAAGGACTTTGAAAGCTGGTAAGGTTGAAGACTTCAAATATCAAAATTTTTTTGTTTTATTACCCTTTTTTGCCGCACCAATTTAGCGCGAACTTCAAAAATTAATACTTTGAGGTTGGTTTTTTAATGGCTGAAATTCTGATCTGAAACTTCACACTTTATTATTATTTTTCTAACAAAAATTGTTCTTCACAAGGCGAATTTTTCGAAAAATCTGGAAAATGCAGAGTTTCCTTCGCTCGCGACTTCGATCGATGGCCATCATCAGGATGGAACGAACGTACAGCGATAATTCTGGCCTATATAGAATAGGCATTTTCGCAACTGTTTACAATGAGGCTCTGCGAGCTTTTACATAAAAGGCTTATATTATTTGATAACAAATTTTTTTTAAAAAATATTTTGCAAAAACATAAAGTTGAGTTTCGGACGTTTTGAACTGCCTATGAAGATGAAAACGTGATTTTAAAAAAAAATTATTTTACTTGTACTTTTTTTTTTAAAAAATGCAGAAATTTTGCACTTTGAAACTGGGTAATTCAACTTTTTGATTTGGATCAGTATTTGTTACTTTTTACCCGAGAATGCGGTTGTGGTTGTTGGTGGCTGCGATTACAAATGTAGAGTTACTCAAGGCGGCCGATAACATAGAATATGCTTGGTGTGATACGAGTGAGTGGAATAGTAAAGTAAAAGTCATTATTTCAATGTATTTTACTTTAATTTTATAACCAGTTTTAGAAATTGTTAACTAAAATTATTATTTTTACAATTTTCGTGATATTGTATTGCATTTCAAGTGGCATATTTCTCAAGTTATTTAATTTGATTTGATTGTGTATGTAAATGTCTTACGTTTGATCTACATCATGATGTATATATTACATGCTGATGGTATTGCATCTTTTATTTTATAGTTGAATGCCTGCTACTGTTTGCGCCCGCGACGAGATTTTATGCTGGTCTGGAGGAGAATAAGTGTAAGTATAACATTTTATTAAAGTTATCTTTATTTATTACTTTTAAACTCATGGTATATGTTTCTATTGTACCTTACAGTGATTTTATCATACTTTCAGTCATCTACATCCCCAGTGAAGCGCTATACAATGCTTGGGGCAATAGTTCGATCGAAACCTTTGCTGATAACACTTACAGTAAGCTGGCTAGCAATCGCATGTATAAAAAGTCATTTGCACCGTTGGTCAAGAACTTTACTTTGACCTACACCTACATTCCTTCCTTGGGTCGTTTTCAAGATGTCATAAAGCCTAGGGACGAGAAGTTGTAAGTTTTGTGGTTTATTTGTCTTGTTGTGAGTTATGTTACACTTCTAGTGATCGCTTGATGTTATGTTTATATAGTAAGAAGAATGTTTAGGTTAGTAGTCATAGGGGTCATGTATATGTTCTTATTTCTATTTTTACTTATAGAAATGTTAATATAAGTTTATTTATATCTGTATATAGTATATTTCGTTATATAGTAGTCTTTCTTATCTTGTTATAGATTATCTTGCATTTCTTGACATTTCGCTAATATAATCTTACTGTAACTCGACTGTAAAGTTAATTTCAGCTCGGTTAAACAAATTATGGATGTTTTGATGGCAAGAAGAATCAGTACGATATACGAATATGATATCAACAAAAAGAGCACGTGCAGGGACAAGTACGGGTACTATTCGGTATGTCACAACTCTTTTTGGTTTTTTTAATCTTTTGTAAATTTTTTTTTATTTTGTTTTATAATAGTATTCTACTTGCTTTTTGACTGTTTTTTACTTGTTTTTAACTTTAAAAATGGTCTTTTTAGAATACAGTCGATGGCTCGGAAACATGCATGAGTTTAATGAGCTTTCCCCCAACAAACTTTACATTCCAGTACTATGCAGGACCAGTCACATGGAATAGGATACGATTTGATGACAAAGACTACCTACTTCGACTACTGTTGACAAACAATGAGTAAGATATGATTATATTGTTGATCTGATCTCATATTGATGTTTCTGGGTTTATATCAGTCTGGCGGGCCATTTCTGGTGATACTGAATTTCGCATTTGATTTATTATACATGCCAAAGCAATCAAAACATCTTCAGATTCTCAGCAGCACACGTTCCAGACAACACTAACCCATCGATGGAGAAATACATGTCATGTCAACATACGAACGGCGCAGTAAAACCCCCTGACAATGTATGTTACGCTGTGTTTGGTTTGTTTTCGTACAGTCGGATATGTTGTTGCTACAACAAGAAGTGCGACATTCTACAACCACTGACAAAAACTCTGCAAAAGTATCAAGTATGTCCGTATGGTCACTTTGACATACACGAACAGCGTCCCATCATAAGAAAGTACGAGTACGAAGAGTTTGGAGCTAAGAGCATAGCAAAGTTGTGCTACCTGGTCTACAATATCACCGTGATTGAAGGGTAAGGGTGGTAGTGTAACTGTCGTTTGTTTACAAATAGTATAAGATGTTTTATAATGGTATATTATTAATGTGCCTTATTGCTCATGAAAGAGCTAGGTTTATAGAAAATTGAAAAAAAACATTTTTGGTTGACGTAACACTAGCTCTGACATTGATAACATACTTAATATAAGTGAAAACTATAGGAAAAAGAATGAAGGGCACGTTGCTTTGAAAGCTAGTCTTGGTGGTACAAACGACACGGGTGAAGCATGGTACTACGGTGCAGTAAGTGATCATATCTGTCGCCGAAACATTACGAGATGTTTGGATATAAACACTGAAGATGTGGCGACAAAGCGAATGCTGTTGACATGCTACTGCCAGGATCCGGCTCAATGTTACAATCTTACTCTGAGTTCCTTCAATGACTTTAATCAGTTTTATGGCCGTGCTTTGAATAAGGTAAGGGGGTGAAAACAAGTTTTGAAAGCGTGAATATCTTATCTGTCTATCATAAGCATTTTTTGAAAAAAGATGTTTTACTACTCTGTAACCTACGTTATGTTATGTTTCATCTCCACCTAACACTCTTTATTGACTAGGCTTTCAGAAAGAGCAATTTTGCAAACGATTGTCCTTTAATTTTGCAAGAGATATTAAACTCAAAGAGTGCCATACCTACGTTGACCTGGCATATGAGAAGCCTGTCTTACTGGTGTTTCTAAACAACATGGTAACCTACAATCTTGTCTTTGAGTTTCGCTTAAACAGTCTTGAGAAATACGATCCCAGGTTGGAGGGTAAAGCGGTTACGGTACGTTTGATGAACGGCTACATAATGGATACGGTACTAAAAGACTGCAACAACACTGTCTACCCTCCCAAATCGATAGCCGACCGAGAAGTGAGGTTGTGGTATCAGTTCAGGTGTAAGTTTGGGTTTACTGTTGATAATGTGGACGCTATAATGCAACTCTTGTATAAAGAATGCCTTAGGGATTTAAAAAAGTTGTTCCTTATACGACAGTTTCTTATACAAGAGGTCTACTGTATAGAAATACAAGGTAACTATATAAATAATGTTCTTGACTGCTTACAGGTAGTTTTGCACGTTGTGACGAAATATTTGATAATAAAGGAGTGGCTATTCTGAAGGACTATCCAGATCTTTACCCTCAATGTTTGGCTTTATCAAAATATATATACAAGTTGAAGCACGGTGACGTTGACCGTGACTTTGAAGACTTTTTCGGTCAACTTATTTGGGGAGTTGATGGTAAGTGTACTTAATAGTACTACATGTAAGTACTTATTAGTATAGGTAAATGTACTGAGTTTATGCTTGTTAGTATCTTTCAAAGTACTATAAGTTTATACTAGCTAGTACTAAAAGCTTATACTTCTTAGTACCTTTAGTAGTACTATAATTTCTACCCTTGTTAGCAATATTTACACCAAGGTTCGATAACATGGTAACGATGTTTTACTTTCAGTTTCGAAGTCCTACTGTGTCATACAGTACACGTCGCCTCTACGCAAAGACGGTAGCGAAGATTTTGCATTTATAACAGGAACGGTAAGTGCTGACGCAGTTTTTTGAGTAATGGCTGTAATTACTCAGACATTGATGTTTAAGATATGCTGTAGTATTTGACATGTTGTTTCAGGTGACTGCCGATGACTACAAGAATTTCATCAGATGTCCCAATTACAATCGTAAGGACTCAGTGATTTGTGTCCGAAACAAAATGAAGATCTTTACATATTGTTGTAGACCTTACTTCACTTATGAATCGGATGAGGAAAAGTACAGAAGAGCTCTACGGAATTTTATCCAAGAGGACTGGAAACTTTACTGTGAGTTGTTGTTGACTTTCAATTGGGGTAACCGTGTCCTTTTAAGTAATGTAACCATGCCTTTGTTGATATCCAAGTCATTTGAGTCTTTTCAAATGTATTTGGCAATATTTTGGGCGATATTGTTATCTAAAATTAAATGAAGTGGCTCAATATAAGGTATAAATATGAAAAGTTATGTTTGATATCATTAACGAAGCTTTGAAATGTTTTACTATGCCCATACATGACCACAATTGTCAATTTCAGTTCTCCCACATTCACAAATAAAGGTTGAGAAGAGTGTGAACGAGCCGGGAGATTGTCTTATGAACAGAAACGGATTAACCACGAATGAACTCTGTGAATTCGAGCCCGGATGCTACGGAGAGTTCATGTTCAGTTTGTTTAAAGTAAGAAATGACAAAAGCGTTGTTAATATACTTTTTGAGGGCTAAACAGAAAATTGAATATCCCGCTGTTATCTACACTCTAGGTATATTCTAGATAGTCATAATTTTTTGTTTTTACTGTAAAACAACGTTTACATTACCACCCAACATTGATTGCTTACATCATCTATAATCAATGCCATTTCAGAATCTAAAGTCAGCCGGCTGCGCGCAATCGGGCGTAGCCACCACGATGGCATCGAAGGACATCTACCGTCATCATATACACGCTGGCTCATTATGCGACATCAAGCAGAATTACAGAACCAGAAGGGCGATATACGAAGGAGAATGTGTGGTAGTCAACAATGGAGTGCAGTCGGTAGATGACGTGCCCGCCTTCTGGATGGAAGACACAGCAAATCAGCAACGTCTTCGAGCCAGGAAGCTACTATGTTGTTGTGAAGATGCGGTGGACTGTCACCACGATCTGATATCGTATGTCGCTTACTACGATTACTACCTCGATGAGAACCAGGAGAAACTCGACGAGATTCTCAAGACTTACAATCTTGATGATATTGATCCATGGAAGTACCGTCCATAGTATTGTGACGTGCATGTATAATACATTTATAGCTTGAGGACAATTGAAGATCTAAATAAATTTTTATATAATCATGAAGTGAAATTAAATTTTATGGAACTAAACCATACTTTTGAATCTCGAAACTCTTGGCACGAACTATTATAGTTGGCTTTACCATTTTTCTTTATTTTTTTCTCTTCTTTCTTTCTCATCTCCTCCATCTGGGCCTTTACCCTCGATTATGCCTACTATTGAAAGGACTGTTAGTTTAGAATCACATATACATTGGCTTATACTAGTTTGACAAATATGAAAATATTTAACTACGTTATTAGAGCCTCTACTCTACTCTACGTTATAATATCAATGTTGTTCAAAAAGGCAACTTAAAAAAAGGCGATTTAAACCTCCAATCACGAAATACAACAAAATAAATCCAAATTGGCAAAACAACATTCTCGACCACATTTACTCAGCCCAAACATAGCGACAACCGCTCGCTAATGGTCTAAATGTTTCATTTTTTGTTCCAGATCTTCTTCATGGCCATCGACAAAATCAGCGTAGTAGAAGACGAGTTTGGAGGTGATGTCATCGCACGACTCATCGTAGCAACAACACATGACTTTGGTGCTCTGAAGTCTGTCGCCCATCGTCTCATTTGGCCAGGTGATCTTGAGTCCATCTGCGTATGGCAGTCCCGTATCTGCTACAACACATTCGTCTCTGTAGGGATAGTTGTGGTTGTGAACATGTTGTTTTATGCTACAGATTACTCCACCGTGAATGGGGTTCGTGCCATTCTCTATTACAGCCTTTACTGCATCCGTCGTGCATCCACTGACACGATGCAGCTGAAATGCCATTTATCATTCATAACATAAGTACAATAATGTAGAATAATCCACACTAACTTACAGATTGTGCCACGTACACAAACTCATCGTAGCATCCTCTCTGTTCACCACATTGGTCCTCTGACACTCCAAGAAGGCCATCGTTCACGCTATGAACCGCACATTGTCCCGGTTCAGCAACAGTATCGTTAATAACGTCCTCACCAGTAGCTATGACTGAAACGATACATAATACAATCAGGGCCGGGCGCTGGAGGAGGGGGGGGGGGACCCAGAACCCCAATGGCGATGAAGGTATACCATTTGTATTCATAAACATCTAAAAATTAAAATTCTTTATGAGTACCCACCCCAAATAAATGTATAAATAATTTCGCCAAAAAAGCTGGTGCGTGTCAACTGTTTCTTTCCCCTTGATGGTCAAGTGTTTCCCTGTTACATATATCGCGCGATTGTAAAAGCGGTAGTATCATTAAAGAAAGCGACAATAGCTCGAAGGGATCGTATAGAGCTGATAAACATTGTGATAGATTAAAAAAATGCCAAAAGATAAATTTACGACCCGGTTTTGGGCGTCCAATCAAAATGTTGGTTTTAACTATGTTCATTTTTATTACAGTTTACTGTGTCATCAACCGTGTTTTTTTATCAATTAGCCTATGGAATTTGTGTATCAATACACATACTACAACATTTTTGAAAGAAAAAGTAAGTTTGAATAACTGGTTTTTCAGATATAGCCTTGGGTTTACAAAAAAGGACTTTTTTAAATTTAGATGCAGTCATCAAAATTTTCAAAACAATTGTTGGTACTAGTACCAACAACATGAAAAACAGTTACCTACAAGTTGTGAAACATATAAAAATTACCGAAAATACGTTAAAACCATCCATCAAAGTTGGGAAAAGCATTTTTTCACACCCCCAGCTTTATAAGCCCTGTAGCATAAAGACATTTTTCAGACTTTCACAAATTTGCATATACTCCACAACCCTGTAGTTACAGACCTTCATAACCATCCAGAATCTATTTCATATCTACATTATTTCTAAAAGACTTACCTTCAATGGATGGGTAAATGTGTTCATTGTATGGTAGACAACAGAATGACAAAGTTTGTTCGTTGTAACGACACCACGGGTCAATGGAGTACGATGGGCAGGGGTGGTCCTTTATGTCAGACGGCAATGCCTTAAAATCAATGCCAATATTATACTCGACTTAGTAACCTTTTAACTGAATTTAGGTCTTTATATATTATGACATTGAAAAAACTTCGCAAATTCCGTATTTCACGTTTCGTATCTTAAATTAGTCTTTTCTATATTGTAATATAATCAAGTAAGCAATTTTAAGATGATCAATATTTTACACTCGATAAAATAGACTTACCGGACGTAGGACATACCCAACATCCCCGGTATGCTGGCTTTCCTCAGATATGTATTGGAAGAAGCAGAAGCCGGTTTGAGCTAAATTCAAAATTTATTTTTAAATTTTAACGTCTTTTCTCATCAAACAAAATTAACCATAACTTATGTAATTCCTGCTCTGTTCTATCTGTTCTCATCAAAAAACATTAACAATAAGCTTTGCAAGGCTTTCTTATAAAATAATAGGTGCCGACATAAAGAACCCATTTTCTACATGAATTAAAAGAAAAGTATGGCGGGTTCTTTATGTCGGCACCTAATATAAAACTTTTATACAAATCTTTTTATAAAAATAAATTTTTTAAATGATTTTAAAATCCGTTTTTATTCTACAGTACACATACTTGCATGCCTCATTACTGTATGAGTCATTATGGCTGCCCGATCCTCTTTGTAGTCTCCTACTCGTTTTATAAAGTTGTGTTCTTCGTCGATAGTCATACATTGAGGTGCGTACCTACTCAAGGATTCGGTGGCGTTCTGGATGTTGTCTTCGATGTACGAGTCACAGCCCTTGGCATTACCTGTAATATTTAAGGCATCAAATAGAAAAATCAGCGATTAAAACTAAATCATCATAAAATGTTTTTTGTTCAAATAGTTCCGTGCCTCCTCTCAAAGAAAATTTTTGGAATTAGGGGGCACTGAATTATTTAAACAACCTAATATAAAGTTTTTAACCTACATGTAAACACGAAGAACAAACGATGTTGATTCACTTCTTCCTCCTCATAAACAACATCTTCTGGATTGTCACAGTCGTCGACAATATTTCTGGTGACAATACCAGACAGTAATGTCACTAAACTAATGTCAGCCTTTGGGTCAGAAGGGAAAAGGACGTATTCGTTGTAATCTTGTAAAGAGTACATCTCTCCGATCAGAAAGAAGTTGTAGTTGTCTACCAAAACGACCGGTCGCCCCTTCTGGACGTCATAGAAGACGTGGCACTTGTTAGAATGGAGTTGGTTGCGGTAGAATGGGATTCGTTGACACCATGAGGTATACTGAAGAAACAAAGTTCCTTTATCTTACAGTAAGTTAAACCATGTCTGAGAAATGACTTAACATTAAATGTCTAAATTAGACTACTCTAACTCTACACTACGTTCAATAACTCAACCACGTCCCTATGTTAATCACTAGAAAGTTACTGTAACATACGTCCTGTTCCTGCAGTTGACCAACAAACTGATTCCAGCTTTCGTATACACTATGAGGGTAACTGGCACATAACAATTCTTCAGGACAGTGACATTTCATGGTGAAGTCACTGTTATATGTGTTCGTTATCAAGTCCCCAGCACATAGTTTCTGTTGGATAGCACACACAATCTCACCATCGTCCAGAAAAAGGTTAGCTGGGCCTGTTACAATGTCATGAGAGCCATTTAGTCTGATGTTAAGTTCTGCGTTGTTGTTTCTGGAAATGTCAGCACATGAATCGCAGTTTGAAAAAAATATATATAGCCCTCCCCTCCTCCCTACCTCATCTACCAAAAAAATCACACGCCCGGTACTGGCCAGTACCCGTGAGTTTCATCACGAAAACTTTTGGCGCCAAACTATATTTTCAAACCTTGAAAAACAATAGTTATTAGTAATATACAACTAACTTATTACCACTTCAAAATATAACCATTGCCAATCCAAAACCTACCCATATGTAAGTGACATTTCAACCTGACATAAACTCTTTCTGGCAGCCCAGCCATACTCATCAAAGTCGTATTTCATTATCAATGGCACGAAATCAGTGGTGTTATATTCTCCGATCGGACACTTCAAATCACTGTTCTCGTCATGTTCTCTGTCCACTGTGGCGCAGTTACCGTGGAAGCAACAACAAATTCTGGAGTAATCAAAAATGTTGAAGACTGAGTGACATTGTGCATCCAGGTCAGTACCCTTGGTCTCGGCATGTTTACATGTCACAAAGTTCTCCATCGACATACTACTCCATACTACTCATGAGTGCTGAATTAGACGTGCGCATATTTGTCCTAAAATAAGAATTACAGAATTCTAATTCATATGTTCTAAATACGATATAACAGAACATTATGTCACCTAAAGACTCGCCTAAATCATTTTTATAAAACAGTAAACTATGGTTCAATGTCGATGTAAAAAAACAGTATTTTAACCATATTACAGCCATTATCATTCATAATACACTGTTGCAACTTACGAACGATTAGTCAGCAGATACAGTAGCATGTAGTCATCCTCATCAAACCTAACTCTGTTGAAGCTGATAGGTCCAGCATAATATCGATGAGGTTCTTGAGTTTTGTTTATTCGAATATTTTGCAATGACATACATGTCACAGAGTCGTATATCCTGTTCTGAAACATTTTTACATAAAAATTAAAAGTAATTGTTACTAATAAGATATCTTAACGTATGTTACGATTTTGGAAACAATAATGTTTAAAAAGATCAACTTACCGCAAAGTAACCGTACTTGTCGACACAGCCTTTTTGAGCTTCAAATGCGAAGATCGAGTGTGGTCCTTCGTCCATCTTATCCAGTAACTCGATCGGTCCTGACTTGTCGTGTGGACTAAATTTTAAAATTTTGTTAAGAATTGAGTTGAAGGAAGAAAAAATGATAATCATTTCAGACGTAACTCAAGGACTTCGAAGGTAAATGAAAACACATATAACTAAGAATATCTTGTTGCCCATCTAGAAGTTGATCTCTCCTTATTAGACCAGACCTTTTCACAGAAAACAAGCCCATGATTCGTCTAATCGAGCCAAACAAACAATAAACTCCAGACTAATAACAAAACTTAAAATAAACATACTTGATCATCATAATGTCCTGAAATCGACCGAGTTCAGGAACGAACGTGTAGCTGAATCTGGGGCTTTTGTCGGTTTCGTAGAAGACTTTGGGATCCATTTTGTTGACTTCCAGCTTCTGATAATGCGTTTCAAACAACTCTGCTGGCTCTCCCCATGCTTTGATCAGCTCTTGGCTTGGGACATACGAAACTAAAAAAGTTAGTGTAAAGAAGTACAATACCTAAAACATAAGGTATAACAATATGTTTTTTATAAAAGAGTTAGTTAAAAGATTCTACAGGTTAAATTGAAGTAACATATATAAAACACTTACAGTGAGTATCGGTCTTCCCGATTGGTATGTCGACGTCTCTTGGTACAAACAAGAACATACATTGAACTGAAAATAGATAAAACGTTACCCAGATAGATAAAACATAACATTACTCTAGCAACTCGACCAAAAATTTTAAAAAAATCACGAAAAAGTTCTTTGCTAAATTTTGGACCCAAAACAAAGAAAAACCGATCTCACATGTATCACACCATGCCAACTTTTGTGGTTCTGAAGCTGCTACTTGTAATTCCTTAATGGAAACTACAAAGAGCAGCAGCAACCACATCGTACGATACAAATGACAGGAATAAAGTTCGTTTGACATTTTATTTTGGTTTCGGAAACTTTTTGAAATCTTGCACTCACGTACGTTTACAGAATTGTTTACTTACTTTCGTTACCTAAAAACGTTACCCATATTAGATAAATCCAAAAACTAGTTTTAATATTGTTTTTAGTTCTTTGATTCATTTTACAAAAATAACTTTACATTAAACTTCACCCAAATTAACCTAAACTTTATTTTCTACGTATCTACGTGACAATCCCCATGTTACCCATGTATACGTGACATTTTGTTACCTATACCTACGTGACATTCTCCATAATGTCCCATCTACGTGACTTTCGAGAGGTATTCGAACAAAACATACCTAGAATCAAATAATAATGAGCCGCGCAATTGTTTTTCTTCGATGACCGCCCCCAAGTGATAAGAAATAATTGTCTGACCAGCAGTTCGTTTCGTCTTCATTTCGTTCCGATTCACCGTTATGACCGCCAGAAAACTGAACTTTGGCGCTGGGCCAGCCAAATTGCCCGAATCTGTAGGTTTTTGAGCTCTAGCTGGAGGTTTTTAATTTTTGGCTAGTTTTTAGAGCAAAAAAATTTAAATTTTTTTGATCTTTCAACGATCTTTAGGTAGATTTGAATTTTTTAACACATTTTTTCAAAAGTTTAATTGAATTTTTGATATTTGAATTTATTTTTTACTTTATGTTCTGTTTAGGAGCGGGCAAATTGAAAAAAAATCAATTTTAGGTAAAATTTTTTTTTAATTTTCCAAATTAGGTGTTATTTCTTTATTTCAAAGCTTTAACACATTAAAAATGATATTTGTAACTTTTAAAGTATTTTTCGTATCAAAAAGAATATTTTAGGTAACATGTATATATAATATTTACATTTATGTAACAATTTGATCTTTTATTCATAGTTTAGGTATTAGAACATGCTCAAAAGGAACTTTTCGACTTCAATGGACTTGGTTTGAGTGTATTGGGTAAGAAGATACTTTTTTTAGGTATAAACGTTATGTTTAATATAGTTTTAAGTGTTAACATTGGGTAACGTATATTGTTTTAAATGCCAATTTCTTACAGAAATAAGCCACAGAAGTCCTGAATTCAAAAAGATCATTGGAGATGCCGGAACGCTTCTTCGTGAGTTACTGTAAGTTATTCTCTTTGGTTTTTATTATGGTTAAGCATATTTAAAGCTTTTTGACTTATAAGTTTGGGTAACATACGATCCTGACCTTGTGCCAGTTTTGTGCTAACATAATATTTTCTGCACCTTGTAGCTCGATTCCTGACAACTACGAAGTCTTGTTCATGCACGGTGGTGGAAGTGGTCAATTTGCAGCGATACCCCTTAATCTTCGATCATTATCTACAACGACACCCCCATCTGCTGATTACCTGATAACTGGAGCGTGGAGTCAGAAGGCAGCCAAAGAAGCCGAAAAGTACATTCATGTAAACAAAGTTTCTTCGTGCAGCTCTCACGATACGATTCCGCCCGCTTCTGAATGGAAGACTAGTACTGAAGCCGCTTATTTGTGGTACTGTGCTAATGAAACGATTCATGGAGTTGAGTTTAAAGATACTCCAGAAGTGCCTGAAGGCGTGAATTTGGTGGCTGACATCAGTTCCAACATTCTCAGTAGTCCTATCGATGTGGCCAAGGTAAGAGTTGTTAAGGTGTTGAATTTTATTTTAAAAGTAGGGTCAGATGTTATAGGTCGTTAAAAGTATTATATATGCTCTGTATATTTTGGATCAACACTTGAATTTAAATTTAATTTAACTAATACTACCCTATTTAGCACGCTGCAATCATAGCCGGAACTCAGAAGAATCTCGGAATCGGAGGTCTGACGATCGTCATAATTCGTCGTGATCTGATCGGCCGACACGACCCTCAAACTCCAGGAATTTTGAACTACGCTGATATCCACAAGAATGAATCTCTGTACAATACTCCTTGTGTTTTCGCGTAAGTGTCAGTACTTATTGCCCTAATATTTCAATACATTTATGACATCCAGTTGTCGTCAACGTATTTTATACTATAGTAGATCTTCAAGGCTGAATTTATTGTGCTAAAGCAATACATATTGTAACAAAATATCTAACATATCTACTAATTGGACCATAATTGAATATTCACAGTGTATACATAACAAAACTAGTTCTGGAATGGATCAAGAACAATGGCGGTCTGGAAGAGATGTCAAACGACGCTGAATACAAATCCAGCTTGATCTACGACATTATCGACCATTCGAATGGCTTCTACACTTCACCAGTTCAAAAAAGCGTCAGAAGCAGAATGAACATTCCTTTCAGAATCAAGGGGAACGATGAGAAGTTGGAAGAAAAGTTTTTGGCCGAAGCCAAGGCCAAAGGAATGATCGCTTTGAAGGGGCATCGGTAAGATAATATAAAGTTTTCGCATTGATCGAGTTTTATATTATAAACTTTCTTGCGTATGTTGTAGTAGGTAACTCTTAACCAATATTGTTGTAGTACACGATATAAAATGTAGCTTAAAAATACTGTAATTTCAGATCGGTTGGAGGTATCAGAGCATCGCTTTACAACGCAATTACAAAAAAGGAGGCAGAAACTTTGGCTAGCTTTATGAAGGAATTCCAGTCAAAAAATTAATCTAACAATGTCGTCTTGTATTTTCTAACAAGTTTATATTTTCATAAATTACAATAAATTACTGTGCCATAAATTAGGGTTTATACGCCAGAATTTAAACGGAAAATACCTATTTTGGGTTGAAATAGTGTTGTTTTAGTTAAATTTAGGGGCTTTTTTAAGTAAATTTAAGCGTATTTTTTATGCAAAAACAACATTGTTTTTGCCTATTTTTCGAGGATTTGATTGCGCAGGAAAAATGATTAAAATTCTAGTTTTCCCACTCTGCGACGGAATGCCAAGAATGATTGCGTGACGGGAGAGAAAAAGAAACCCATAACATTTTCTTCGGAAATATATTTTTTTATCGATCTCACACGAAGATGGATGAACCAGCACAATGTTCTGTCGACATTCCGTAAGTTACAATTGTAGAATTTTATTTTTTTAGTGTCCGGCCAAGAAAACGAACAAATTCTACATGTTCAACCGCATCCGTAGCCACGACTTCGACTGTTGGAAGGCGGAGAAGAGCAGAATTGCAAGCAGAGTTGGATACCAAGACCTTTAAGATGTCGGACTTGATTATCTGGAGACCTCAGGCCGAGAACGAGTTGAGGAAGAAGTGGGACGAGCAGAAACAGAAGCTGTTGGAGAATATGAGCAATTCGTCAAACATAAATCAAGAAGCACGACCACCGCCACCTAAAAAGCCTGTAGTTGCACCAAGAGTGAAACTGAACGAGAAAGGAGAGATTGTTATCGACGAAGAGAGTTTAGTTGTTACAGAAACTGCCGAGAACAACGTTTGGGACCATGTTGACGATGTGAGTTGAATTTTTATGTTATAATAGTACACATGTTTGGTAAACTATGATCTTTTCAAATTTTGTGGTTTTAAAGTAGGAATATTTGACTTTTCAGTTATTAATTAGGAGATATTAGCTTACAAGTCTTTTATAAGTTTTTCTTTGATTATATTAATGATATTGTTGTAGGACGCGATGCCAAAAAAGTTGAACTCACTCAGTTTCCGTAAAAAAGCGAACAGATCTACAAATTGGAGTATCCTTGAAACAGACCTTTTCTATCGTAAGTTGAATTAGTATACATAAAAGCCTCTTGCTTTTTTTAATCTGTTTTATTCATGACTTCTATTTTCAGAAGTATTGAGTGCCACAGGTCCGGACTTTGGTTTGATGCACGAATTCATACCTCACAGGACACGCGCTGAGTTGAAACGGAAATACACAAAAGAAGAACGAGAAAATGAATGGAGAATCGATCATACCGTCAAGAACCCATCGTTGTTGAGCAAAGACCTCTACAACAAGGTCAAAGTCATGATGGACAAGATGGAACAAGAGAAACAGTCTAAAGACAATACCAGAATCAAACGAAGAAAGAAGGCTGTATCAGCTAACGAGAAGGAGGTGGAGAGCCAGTAGTTGCTAATGTATAATATTTTTAAATTTTTATTGTTTTTGTTGAATAAATGTTGTCACTGATCCCCCGCAGGCCTTTCATTCTCTGACAGGTGGCGGGTTACGGTAATATTGCCATTTACTGTGTAAAAAGATTTTCGTTTTGTGGTTAGAGGTTGAAATTCCGCGTGGTATGGGGCATGCTTATACAAGAACAGAAATTTTTACTTTTCTGTCGTTGTATTAGATAGAATTTTAGTTTTTAATTTAATGATTGAAATAAGTAATGGATTTTAAATTTTGAGATTTCGGCGTGGTTTAGTCTTAATATTTTGAATATTTTTTTCTACGCTTAATTCTCCGTATTTTCGTGTTTTACATTATTATATAATATTTTTTACGCTTTTGCTAAAGTTATACCTAACCTTTTTTCCACAGACATTTTTTTCGTATTTTTGTGCCGTTTCTTGTTTTGTTTTTGTCGCGGAAAGCTTTTCATTCGTGATTTGCATCTTTCTGAAATCGGTCGAACTTTGTTGAGCTTACTAATCACTTTAGACTTGACTAGCAACTATGGGAGTCCCAGCCTTCTTCAGATGGTTATCACGTAAATACCCGACTATCGTCGTCAATGCTGTTGAACAAGGAACGTCAATTGATGGTACTAAGATCCCAGTCGATGCTACGCAGCCAAATCCGAATTATCAGGTATGAATTTTAAAAATTTAATTCTTCATTTTAAAGTTTATGTTAGTATTGGATATTTTTATAAATAACGTTGCTGTAACCTATTGTTTATTTTTTAAATCAAAAATCCTCATTTTAGGAGTTTGACAATTTGTACCTGGACATGAACGGTATTATCCACCCTTGTACACATCCAGAAGATCGTCCTGCTCCGAAGAATGAAGAGGAGATGTTTGTGTTGATCTTTGAGTACATTGATCGTTTGTTTGCCATCGTAAGGCCACGCAAAGTGTTGTACATGGCCATTGATGGTGTGGCTCCAAGAGCGAAGATGAACCAGCAACGATCACGTCGATTCAGAGCGTCGAAGGAAGCGGCAGAGAAGGAGGAGGAGATCTCCAACATCAGGAACAAGCTCAAGGAGGAAGGAATCCCCTTACCTCCAGAAAAGCCGAAGGAAGAGAAGTTTGACTCTAACTGTATTACTCCTGGAACCCCATTCATGGCCAGACTGGCTGTAGCTCTTCGTTACTACGTCCATCTGAGAGTGACCAACGACCCTGCCTGGATGAACTTGAAGGTTATCCTCTCAGATGCCAACGTCCCAGGAGAAGGCGAGCACAAGATCATGGATTACATCCGACGTCAACGTGCCTCTCCAGGTCACGACTCCAACACCGTCCATTGTCTGTGCGGAGCTGATGCCGATCTTATCATGTTGGGTCTGGCGACTCATGAAGTCAACTTCAACATCCTTAGGGAGGAGTTCGTGCCAAATCAGCCACGTCCATGTGAACTATGTCATGGTTATGGTCACGAACTGAAGAATTGTCAAGGAATGTTGTCACTTCCGAACAAGGACGACGAACCTGTCGTTAAGCATACCAACTTTATATTTATACGACTGCCGGTGTTGAGAGAATACCTGGCCAGGGATCTGGAGATACCCGGACTACCGTTTGAGTACGATCTGGAGCGAGCTATTGATGATTGGGTACGTTTTAAAAGTTTTTAAATTTTTTGTTATTTTATGATTATTTTAAAGGTTTTGATAGTAATTTAGGTATTATCTTAAGGATTAAATGATGATTTAATTAAAAAAAGTAGGTATCAATGTCAAACTTTAGGTATTCATGTGTTTCTTCGTGGGAAACGATTTCCTTCCTCATCTGCCATCACTCGAGATCCGTGAAGGCGCTATTGATCGTCTGATCAGATTGTACAAAGACATGGTAGTACAACAGAAGGGGTGGTTGACAGAGAACGGTGAGGTGTTCACAGACAGAGTCGAGATCATGATGAAGCAGTTGGGCAAGGCGGAGGACGACATCTTCAGAAACCGTCAAGAAAACGAACTTCGATTCAAAGCCAATCAGAAGCGGAGACGGCTACAGGAGAAGAGTCGGCAGAAGCCGGCTTTTCTGCCGCAATCTCGCTCCATCATTGCACCAGTTGCACCAACCGAGAAGATGGAGTACGTCAGTGGAGCTGACGCTAAAGCTCAGATGGCGGACCAGAGAAGGGCCGCTATGAAGCACGAAGAAGCCGAACGAGGCTTGGCCGCTTTGCTGAGACCGGTAAAGAGAAAGGACGACGACCCGGACCTGCCAGAGCCTCCGGCTAAAGTAAGTACACTCGCGGCACTCGACCCTGTGGTTGTGGTGATGGTTGATGGGACGTGGATTAACACTTTTTCAGTTTCTCAGTTTGCACGTTTTCAGTTTACACTTTCAGCTTTTCACACTTTGTGTTTGTCGTGTTTTTCGTTTGTGTGTTGCACTTTAACCTTGATATAACTCTACTATTTGCTGTACTTTTTATGTTTTTAAATCTATACCTTTCTTTGCTCTGCTAAATCAAATTAAATCATATTTTTATCAATATTAACATTGACAAAAACTTGAAAACTCTATGTGCTTCTTTTCGTCCCAAAACGTTTGGCACAGTCTCGTCGACCAGTTACATGCCTACAGGGCGAGGCCGTCGACCACCGCTCAACTAATTTATCCTCTTAATTTTAGTCATTTAAGGCTACTGCTGAAGACACCGTGAAGGACGGTGAGTGGAGGGAAATCAAACGGAAGGCTCAGGATTCGGATGACGAGCAGGAGCCCGAGGACAACATCAGGTTGTGGGAGGAGGGCTGGAAGGACAGGTATTACAGACAGAAGTTCGGAGTCAGCGAGACCGACGTCACCTTCAGAAGAACGGTCGCCTGGGCTTACACCGAGGGCTTGTGCTGGGTGTTGAAGTACTATTATCAGGTGGGTATGGGGAGAGTAGATTGTAGTATGTCTAGATATAAAAAAAGCGTTTTATAACATGCTTGTGTTGGAGTAGGTTAAGTATGATTTTAGGCAATAAAAATCACTTTTTAATGCTTTACCTTCAATTTCAGGGCTGCGCAAGCTGGAACTGGTACTTCCCGTACCATTATGCTCCGTTCGCTTCGGACTTTGACAATATCTCCGAGTTCAAACCCGACTTCAACAAGCCCACCACCCCCTTCAACCCCCTGGAACAGCTGATGGGAGTATTCCCGGCCGCTTCCGGAGCTCACATCCCAGAATGCTGGAGGAAGCTGATGACCAACAAGGACTCTCCCATCGTCGACTTTTACCCTCGCGATTTCCAGATCGATCTGAACGGAAAGAAGTTTGCTTGGCAAGGAGTGGCATTGTTGCCTTTTGTGGATGAAAAGTTGTTGTTGGAGACACTTAAAGATGTAAGTTGAATTTGAAATTGTTTTTAACCTTATTACCTAAATTGATGTTAATATCAGTATCCAAAATGTGATTTCATAGCCTACTTTGACCTCTATCTAACTTTAGTTCTACCACGAGTTGTCGGAAGAGGAAAAGGCCCGGAACTTGAGGGGTGCCGACCGGTTGTTCATAGGTGCCAGACATCAGATCTACGGATTCTTGAAAACGATATTCGAAGAAGGCAAAGAAGGTGTACAAGAGGACAAATGGGTGGCCATAGACAACACATTAACTGAAGGCATGTCAGGTGAAGTCAAGTACGATCCAACAGCAGTGGCACCAGGAGCAGTCTATGAAACTCAGTTTAACTGCGACGATTACGTTGACATCAAGGTAAGTTCTTAATTTAGAATTTTTAAATTTTTAGCACTTTTTAAAGGTTTTTTGAAATGTCAGAAATTTCAAAGATTACGGTGATGACAAAATATATAGCTATAAACATAAGCAACGTTGCAGGTGAACAACTGTTTGATGGTAGCGTACAGAGACCCACAGTTCCCACCCGGCTTCATCTTCCCGGCTACACGTTTGGCTGGTGCCGAGACTCCGGAAGCCACCCTGAAACCAGGAGACTGGAATCCACGACGACAAGGAGAATATCGACCGAACACTGGATTCACCAGAAATCGACCACAAGCCCAACTCGGCGACGCTGGCCACCGTATGGCGCGCAACGAGATGCGCGACAACAGGGTCAGTAGCAGTAGCGAATAAACACTGATCTTTCTTGTCTTCTGATGTCTGTCTTCTGGATTCTATTTCTTTTAGATCTTCTTCAGAATCTTGTCTTATGCCTTACTTCGAGATTTTGATTTTTATTGGTTTTTTTCTGTCTATTCTGATTCCTTTGTCAAACTTTATTCTTTCGTGTCGCGGTCTGTCCATCATTTTTCTCCACCCACATTCGTCTTCTGAATTGAAAACCACGGTATTGATTTTTGATGATTTCAGCAGAACCGCCCTTACCAACGACAAGAAGACAACTACAACAAAGGTCCTCGTCACAACAACAACAACAACCGTTACGACAACCGAAATCCTCGACAACAGTACGGTCAGCCACCAAACGCGTGGGCCCAAGGCCCTCCACCCCCAGCCCCCTACCATCATCGTGGCCCGCCCCCACCACAGCCGCTGAGTTTCAGCCAGCAGGCCATCTACGGCGCGGCCAACTACTTCCCACCCGCCCCTCAGCCACCACAATTCAACCAGCCTCAGGGCTACGTGGCCTCCTTCAACCAGCCACCCCCTCAACGGCCACACAAGAGAGGCGGCCCACCCCCAGGCAATCCAGCCAACATTTACGGACAGTCTAGTCATCAGCCCTACGGAGGCTACAACGGCTTCTTTGGCTAGCTCCTGAGCAATTGTTTGTTGTATTGTTGTAACCCTAAATAAGTTAATAAGTAAACCATGATAATCTGTTTTTTTTGAACTTTGTTATACGATTACTTTATTTTTTTTATTACGGATGGTATAATAGTTACATCGTAATTGAATTATTTATGGTTTAGCATCTTAATATTGTAATAGGACTGTTTTTGAAAATCTTTGATGGAATGTTAAGGTAGAAATATACTTTGGCAAGCCATAAGTTGAGTTGAAGAACAATATTTTTAAAATTAAGTTATTCATCATCATATGTAATGATTTCTGGGAAATATACAGTGACGGGTATTCGCGTATCTCTTAACGAAGGCGCAGTAATCGTCACCAACAGTGTTCCTATGAGTATTACTACCGAGAATATAAACAAGAAGATTCGGTCGGTTAACATGGCCACCAATCTCCAGTCCGAGCGCATCTGAACATACCGTAATATCAGTCTTTAATTATGGAAATTTAAGACATATTAAGTGTTTAGTATTACTTTTATATGTAATGTGGTAGTAGGTAGGAGTAAAATACGAATAGGCATTATATAATTTGGGATATAGGCAGGCTTGGACACAGGGCAGGGCATAGGGCATAGTTTGAAATTTTTTTACAGGGCAGAGCAGGGCATGCCCTATGCCCTGCATTACCCTGCAAATGCCCTGTTTGTGCCATGGTAAGTTTTGGCGGACGCCTCCGCCGAGCGGTCGATAATCGGCGGACGCTATAACTTGGTTAGTTTAGCAGCTAGAAACATGTAGTTCAATTCAGAAGTTATTATATGTCATTGGCTACAAGTAAAAGCATAATTTTAAGATTTTAAAAGTAATATTGTTATCGACCGGTTGATAATTTTTAGTATATTTTAATTGCAAATTTTATATATATTCTTATCGCTCTGTCGTTCTAGATTGTATAGAAATTGCATTAGATACAATTCTAAGCAAAAAACTTTGTTTTTTGCAAAAATTAAACATTTGTAAATTATCGACCGGTCGATAACAATATTGTTTTCAAAAACATAAATTTCTGGCTTAATGTGTAGGTTATGACAGATAACAACTTCTACACTTAACTACATTTTTCTAGCTGCTAAACTAACCAAGTTATGACGTCCGCCGATTATCAACCACTCGGCGGAGGCGTCCGCCAAAATATACCCAAATGCCCTGTAAATACCCTGTAAATGCCCTGATGCCCTGCAGGGCAAGGGCAGGGCAGGACATAAAAGCCCAATGCCCTGTACAGGGCAGGGCATTGCAGGGCACAGGGCAGGGCTTGGAAATTTGCCAATGCCCTGCCCTGTGTCCAAGCCTGGATATAGGCAATGTATTAAAGGTAAGCGCGGCCCGCTACTCACTTCTATTGACATAGCTTTGGTGAATTTAAAGTAACATTGTCATAACCTGACTTACGTCTTCGTTGGCGGTCTCTCGCTGAATATCCTTCTGAATATACTTTATGTTCTTGCTGATTCTTCGTATACGATGTTGTAGTTCTCGACGTACTGGATCATTTTTCGGATTAAACTTTTTTCTAAAATTATTATATCTACCTTCAAAAATTTTCAAAATAAGCTAATAGATACACAAACATTCTTTTTAGACCTCCCCCATAAAGAAAAGCCATAGGCACCTCCAACCAATATTAACTTACCCATTATAAGATATGACCGTGGGATAAGAAATGGTAGCACATTCCACCTTCCTCTTCTGAACACTCTTTAAATGGTCATCCAATTGCCTGAGGGCATCTTTGATTGGCATTCTCTTCCTCTTCTTATCAAAACATTCACTCGGTTTCTTGTATATTAACATAGACGATCCCAACACTTGGATTACGATGAATCTGATGAACGATGGCATTGGTTTTATCCCTTGATGATGAATGTTCAATATTAATATTGTGATTACGACTGATAACGTCACCATAATCATGGTGAATATTAGGTACTTGGCCACTAATGGTACTGCTGTACTTGTCGGTGGTATGATATCTGTCTGAAAGTAAGGATAGACGTTACATGGTTAAATTACTTTTTGAGCTCTGATATAAGTAAAAAAATAATTGAAAACTAAATATTGATGACAACTTCATAACATACCAACAACAGAAAGAAGACGGTAAGAGATACCAAGACGGAGATACATAAGGTGATCTTGTTGTGGGACTCGCTTGGCAAGTAAAATACAAAAGAAGCCAACATAGCTATCCCAATGCATGGTATCATCAAGTTTACTGTGTAAAACAACTTCTTCCGACGAATGGCGAGATCGTATGTTATGTCAATTGCACTGTAAACTCAAAATGTAACGTAAGCCAAGAAATAACATATATAATAATGACACTAGTAGTACAGTACTAAAAACTAGTAGTACAATACTATATTACTCTAAAGCGCTCAATTTTATAGAAATTATCTTCAACTTACGGAAAATCGCAGCAAGGATAATATCGTTCATGTCGGCTGCCGACAACTGATAACAAATCGAATTCAACTGACTCCTGATACTCGGTTATGTCTACTCCAACTTCCACTCGAATCTCCGTAGTACCATCCGACAGAATCCTCTTCACCGAGTCTTCGGCAGCTGGCTGTCCCAAGTCTAGCTCATCACTACTGTAAGTCCACGATCCAAACTTTAAAGTGCAAAGTTGCTCATCGTAAGGAAACCATTGAGTATCTATCAGACATAAGGAGTTGTATATGGCTGGCGGGGTCCAGTAGATACTGCCATTGTAGTAAAGGTCAGCCTGAAAGTATATTGTAGTAGGTAAAGTGTACCTTCTGATAATAAGACGTAACATCTATGTTAATATACCGTATATCAAAGTAAGCCTACTGTATACTACCTTGGTAATCTTCCTCGGCGTAGGCCGTCCATCAGCATTGTTGTAAAGAATAATATCTGGCAGCCACAACCTCTCTCCAGGCACATGTAACATACTCACGTTACCGTACTCTTCTGGTCGCCATTTCAGTCGGTAATCCGTCCAAACGTGCTTAAGAATCCCTGACGTGCTGAGGATTTGGTCTTTTTCATGCACGTCCAGAATCTGCAATAGTTTGAACTGAAACTCGATTTGAACACTGTCATTGCATGTTAGGGAAGGTCGGACGAGCTTCTGGTACGTTCGGAACAGATCTTCGAACAGACGATTCGACTCGCTCAGTTGACGTTCTAAAATTATTTTTATAGTAACTACAACTGCTATATTACACGAGGCACTAATATATATAACCTTTCACTAATATTTAAAAATTAACAGCCATTTTACTAATGTTATTACAGTTATATCAAGCTTTAGTTCATATTACACTACTATAACACATCTTTCAAACCAATTTTATAAAATTACTGAAAAAATTACCTGATGTACATGCTGAGAAGAGAACAAATATGACAAAACGTGTGAAAAAGTTCATTTACTGGAAGATACCAACAATTTACGAAGATATTATGCTATAAACAAGCCGAAAATTATATTATCCATGGTTTTATCGCCCAAAACGCTAGTTCTTTAATAGCTGCTACTGAAAGAAAGCTATCAGTTATATTTTTGGGCTTTAAATAATGATAAAATTAATTATTTTACAAAAATTTGTTTCAAGATGCCTAAATGCGTCAGAATGATGAATGTTTTAGACTTCTTCACAGAGAAATCGAAAAAATATGAAGTTGTGGTCGTTTTTCTAAAGTTTTGGCGTTGGAGCAAGTCAAATAAAGGTTTTTTACCGTTAGACTAATTACTTTTAACTGGCAAGGTTAAAATATATAAAATAAGCCTAAAATTGTTTAATAAGTCTAGAAACACTAAGTATAATATCAAGTTAACCATTTATTATTATAATTTATAGATTTATTCGAATATTTAGGTTATGTACAAGCTATTTGCACCGAAAGTGATGAAAGATCGACGAAGGAATACCATGAGAGTTTAGCAATGTAATAATGTCATGTTATGGCCAGATCCCTGAGTAAGTCTGGTATCCTGAGTGAGGCACAAATGAGGACGAGGAGTGTTGGAGCTAAAGTAAGTTAATATTAGTGGTATGTTTAGATATTTATTTGTTTATTGGACTAAATTGATATAGGTTTGTGTTTTAATTTTTTGGAAGTGTTTCCAGCTATATACATCTAGACGTATGTGATTAAAAAATATTGTGAATGGTATGTTGTTACTGTAAACTTAAATATCGTTTTACTGTGAAGTTATTGTAATAAAAACAGTGGCAGTACAATAATTTTTACAAAAAGTAATATGTATTAGCTATGTTATCATACCTGTCAAAGTGTGAGCTGATGCAGTTTGGCGTAATTCTAAAACAACAATATTACTACGGTAAATATCTTTATGTTAGAGTACTATTTTGGTCAAAAAGTTGCTAGGAAAGGCAACACGATCTTTAATTGCCCCAAAAATAATAGATAGCACGAACTTTTTGACCAAAAACTACCCTAACACAAGATTTGTTATCTAAAATTCGAAAAAAGCGTGAAATGTGCAAAGCGTGCCTGTGTTAGTGTCTTCGGTACCAGTAGGACCATCTTCGTCGTCTGTCGAAGAAGTTTGAGTGCTTTCCGTGTCATGGTTAATATCTCCCGAGCCTATAACAATATAACACAGCAATGTAAGTGTTAAAACTGCCAAAGTATTGTGATAAAAGTGCAAAGGCTGTGTCAAACTTTGAAAATTATGCCATTTTTAATAGCAGTCAGTGTGAAAGAACGATACCTTCTGTTCCAATCTGACTCGAACTGTAGACTTGACGCGACTCGACCAGTCGAATCGTCGCGAACTGTTTACCGTAGTCATTGGCCGCGACACAACGATACTGTCCGAAGTGGCGGGGCTCGGTGTACTGTATTTCGAGGACGTGCACACTCTTGTACTTCTCTACCACCGACTGTTCCATTCTGATACTGCCAGAATCGTACAGTTCTACATCGTTAAAGTACCAGGTTACCAGGGTACGGGGCCAGGCTTCCACGTTACATACTATACGAGCTAGGGATTGTAATGGTACTTCTACTAATGTGCTTTGGGGGATTACTGAGGGCTCGACTGTAAAGGAAAGGAGATATAGAGGTGATAATATAATAGGTGGATATTATAGTAACATGGTTTTAATCAATGTAGAAACTCTAATCAAGAGCTAAACAGCCTCTATATATAATAGCTTTATCCTTCCCTACCCTACACTACTCTACCCTACTCTATCCTAACCTACCCTGCCCTACCCTACATTACAATACCCTACTACTATCTTTCCCTACTGTATTCTACAGTAACATTTTAAAGTAAGATATGATTAACCTACAAGTAACGTGAAGTTTAACTGTCCATGTTTCATCTGGTGGTATGTCATTTGTAGCCACACAGACATATTCACTCATGTGTTTTCGACTGATCCTAGTCAAGGTAAGCTCGGATCCATTGTATACTGAGGCTAAAATGACATTTTTTAGTGTTTTTTACTGTAAGATGTGTGTTTTTAAATGATTTTTGGTATTTTCTTGCTCTTTGTACTGTGTAAGGTTTTTTTCTTTTTTGAAAACAATTTTTGAATTTTTCTGGTTTTGCCATTTGTTCTGATGTCATGTATAACATAATACCAAACTCTTATCAATTTGCGTATTTTACCTCCATAACCCGTGGCCCCATTGAATCGTATGATCTGCCTATCCTGTCGTCGCCACGTTATCTTGGGGGCCGGATTGCCATTGGCTTCGCAGTTCAGCGTGACATTATGACCCTCCCTGACCTCGACTGCCGACGGCGTGGAACTCCGCGAGACAATCGGCGGCACTGAAATAAATAAAATAATTGGCGCCAGATTTGATCTAATATGCAACACGAGAACAAAAGAATACCACCTTGCCAGAGCATTTAAGGAAGGGAGCAATTACCTGCATCGGGAATTAACCACAACATAAACAACCTAAGAAAAGAGGGGAGGAAGCCTACTATAACATAAAAAAAAGAGTGTAAATGGAGAGATTTTGTTAGAAAATAATAAAAAAGCATAGAACATAGAGTTTAATATCTGTTTTAGATATTTTAACTAATATGCTAATAGGATTTTAAATTTTAAAACCAATTTTTTGGAAAAAAATCAAACTTTTTAAAATTTTTGGCTTAAAATAGCTATAACATTTTTATAAATCAAGCTTTACACATAAGAATTTTAAGATAACTACAACGTTTTTTGCTTCACAAAAGTCGTATTTTTGATTTTTTTTTAAATGTTAAGGTTAAATTTTTAAAAAATTAGGGGTACAATAAAATTACTGTAACTTTTCAAAATACAATGTTTTTAAAAATGCAAAAATGAGAGTTTACGGCTTAAAGAATAATCTAAACTCTCACAAATTTTCTTGTTTTTACCTAAACTAGAAAAAAAAGTTACGACAAAAATTAACCCCATCTGTGACTCTTGTCAGATTATGATGACTAAAACCATTTGTTCAAAATTACCTTAAAAACGAAAGGAAAAATTAATAGATTTATATTACAGTGAAGTATTTTACATTTATAATGGCATTTTTTATATTTTACAGCTTTATAAAATGAATTATGACACGAAAAAGAGCTTGGAACTCATACCTATGTATATTATCATTGATGACCCTTTCGGCCAATAAAACTCATAAATAAAAAAAAACAAAAAAAAAATAAAAATGGTTAGTTTTATGGAAAAAAATAACTCACCCCTCAACGCCAGATACCCTATCCTTGCCATGACTGGGTTTGTATTGAGTTGGCAAGAGTATCCCCCAGCATCTGTTTCGTCTACATTCTTGACTGTCAGAATCCACTCGTTCTCTGTTACTTTTTTCTTCAACTCGTACTTCTCGATCTGACGAAAGACCTGAAGGAAATTGAATAAAGAATGGCAAAAAACAACTTCGAATTGGGTACAGTAACATCACATACAATAAGAGGAGTGTTTACTATAACAAGTCATGTTCTTTGGTCAATATTGTTATGATAACATGAAAATATGTTATAATATACTACTATAACATATAGGTATTGACCTACCTGCTCATCGTACGATATTAACCTTGGTGCGTCTTCCATCCGGAAAAACGCTACCATATAGGATCCTGGGTCTACGATACGACATCTGAATTCTACATTTTGCCCTTTTATAGCTGTTATATTCGTCATGACATCTGGAGCGTATGTTGGGGTGGGGGTACGAACACATACTAAAAATAGGTAATAAAGTACTTCAAATTATCATAAAAATATTATCTTTGTACTAACCTAGCATTCCTATATATTTTGCCTTCTTAAGGGTATATTAACTGCTTGGTCATAAAAAGACGTAACAATTTAATAGAAAAGTTGCACAAAGTGACATTTTTTGGTGTTTTTAGATGACAAACTTAACAAAAATGTAACTTTTCCTCCTATAGTAGGTGTATAGTATTAATAATAAAACATACTAATCATAAGAATCCTAATTTACACCAAAAATCCCTCAAATCCACCGATCCACCCCCAATTTACCGCTGAAAAGTTGACATAGCACAGCCGACATGACCGACATGACCGTTGATGACATTAACTGGGCTATTGCTCACACTTGAAGCACATTTAAGTGTCAAAGAGAGAGAGGCGTGAAGCCGGCTGTCAAAGTGCCGGAATTTGACGATAAAGAGAACCCCCCCCTCTAGGCTTCGGTCTCAAGAGAACGCCAATCGCGGCCACAAAACAGATTTATGCTAATTTCCGATGGATATCAGGCCTTAAGAGACTTTAATTCAGTTCGTTTACAGGCTGTAAGAGCTAATTACTGGGGGTGGTTATATTAAGAATGTCATATATATTGTTGTAGACATTAATATTTTTATCTAGCTATTGTTAACTAAGACGGTCATAAAGTAAATAGTAAAATCAAAAATTAGTCTCCAGTAAACCCGTATTTAATAATCTAACCCATATTCTACAAACTTTTTGACCGCAAACCCTTAAAAATTACTAAATCATCATCCCAACACATGAACAACATCTCTAAATTACCGCGCTGTAATATGTCATTACCGCGTTCGCAATGTAATTAATGTGTTCAAGATGAACGACCTATCTCTCAATATTATTTATTACCCAAAAACAAAAAGAAATTCCAACATACCTGTTAAAGAAACACAGAGTAAACATACTATAGGAAGTTTTCGTATCTTACATGGCAACATGAGGTCCTGAAATGTAATGTAATAAACTATGAAAATAAGACATTTGAACCTCGGTTAGAAGATTTTCAAGCAAAAATGAAAAAAAAAGTACTAAATGCAAATCGTTATTTCAGAATATATACAACCAAATGGCACAAGTTTTAAAAATATGGCAGTACAAATATCTGGTTGTCAAAAAATAAATGAGCTAAAAATTACTTTCTGAAAATTACAAATGAAAATCCCAATGATACAATATGATGACTGAGTACAATTTTAAAAAATCAAAGTTGCGCGCTTTAAAAGGCTCATCCATATTTGAACAACCTATTATATTCGATATATAATATATAAAGCGATATATAATATATAAGACACGATAGTTTTGTTGTAATACAATTCTTTACGGTATAAATAAAATGATAAGAGCAATTAAAAAAGGTTGGAAAAAAATGAAGATTTAGTTTTTTTAAATGAAATATTTAAAATTTTATCTAACGATTGTATTATTGCATGTTTCCAAGGTATATGGTACAAGGATACAAGGGACGAGCTAAATACATCCAATGGAAAGTATCAGACAAAAAATGCAATTCCTTGTCTGGTATTTTTTTCAACGATCTTTTTTTTCTCTAACTGCCGTCGGCAACGAGAGGAAAAAAAGATAGCGGGAAAATGAGAGACGAAAATATCAGACAAGAAATCGCATTTTTTGTCTGATACTTTCCATCCGATGTATTTAGCTCGTCCCTTGTATCCTTGTACCATATACCTTGGAAACATGCAATAATACAATCGTTAGATAAAATTTTAAATATTTCATTTAAAAAAACTAAATCTTCATTTTTTTCCAACCTTTTTTAATTGCTCTTATCGTTTTAAAATCGAAAAAATGTGCCTAACGCTAATTAAAACGTATTTTTAAAAAACAATTCTTCTCAGCCAAAAAAAGGTTAAAACACAACGCCAAAACCCCGCAAAATTCAAAAATTTGGAATTTTAAAATTTAAAGACCGTTGTCTTGGTAAAATCAACAATTAAAAAATAAAAAAGTAAAATCTCTAACTTTTTTAAAATTAAAATTTTCCCTTTTTTAAAAACTTAATATTCTCTTACCTGTCCCTAAAATTGTCATGAATTCAAAAATAAAACAAACAAATCAAGCCCCGCCCCCTCCAAACTAAAATATAATAACAATCAAACAACTTAAGTGACGGAACCCATTCATCTTAACTAGTGACCCCAGTTTAAAACATATTAAGGGAGGGGGGGGGGGGACCAGCTGGCGACAAATTGACCTCGCTCAAGTGCCGCCCCTTAATAATAATGTCTTTTTGGACATAATCGTCCAGGTTCTCAGGGTAAATGTCAGCGAATATGTTTTCGGTGGGAATTTCGAACAAAAAACGTCTTTCGGCCCTTTTTCGTAAACATTGGCCAAGACAATAATCGGCTAATTGTTGGGATACGACCGGTCGTGAGGTGGGTCGTATTTTTGGTTTATATGAAGTTATGACATAGATATATGCAACATATACACAGATATATTCATATATATATATATACAATTTCATGTAGTTTCATACATATCTAAAGATAATATTTCAAAAAAACCTAAAATAACATCACATTAACAATTCATAAAAATTTTGTCGTTTTTAAACTCACACCTCCCTGCAAAATGACGACAAAACTTCTCCTCATCTTGATATAATATAAAAATTTTAAAATGTTAACCATAAGCAAAAGGTATGTCACATTGATTGTCTGTTTCCCCTCCTCGAGAAGGAAATAGTCGAGGCGGAGGGACGACAATGGTCGGAAACATCCCTTCGAATAAATAAACCAAACCCTGAACTCACGTAGGGAACGGCCCTTTCAGCGGGCCCATTGGAGCAGGTAATCTCGAGCCAACAAACACATCCGATTACATTATGCGATGTGCTTGTGGCAAAGATGTCGTGCCCAAGTTGTTTCTTATTGTCCCACAATTTCCGGCCGAAGCCCCCGAGGCGACGAACAAAAATGAATATGCAAAACTCACTTGACTTATCAACAACTTGTTATAGAGTTATGTTATGGCAAGAAATAAACAGAAAAATTTTTAAAAAAAGTTGTATTAAATATTTAACTAAACCTTAAATTTTAAAGATAAAACGCATTAGTCTAATCACAAAACTTCCAAAAATCATCAAAGATTCGACTGAAAACATCATTTTAAGCCCAAAAACAACCAAAATAGCTCACAACTTCATCATCCCAACCCCAGAGATAACCCGAAACCCACCCGACAATACTCTGTAAAGCCATAAAGACCAAATAAAGAGTTTGGGCCGCTTACAGCAAGGCCAAATCTCGAGGTCGATCTAATCCCTGAGAGAGTGCGCGAGGTATCTGAAGTCATAAAAAGTTTGGCACATTAAAGAAAAAACAAATGGAGCCGCTTAAGGGATTCATTCGCAGCCAGCTCCGATTTCCTTTCTCTGCCAAAAGTACTTCAACATACGGCATAGTAAAGAGTTTATGGCCTACCGTAAAAGCTTCGAATATACTTACATATAAAGTCGTGATATTTATTTACAATGCTGTACGTTGTGATTGATATTGAATTGGCTTGGTTTATAAAGTATAATTTACAGACAAAAGTACAGTAATGCATAAAAATGACATGCTTTTGAAAAATTATATTGGAAACGGACATATACATTAACATTAACAAAAACTTGAATTGACAGATTATTGACATCTAAAATATTGCATACTTGTAGTGTATGTAATAAATAATATTTGCATAGAATTTTATTCGCATACTACCATTATAAGTAAAGAACTATAAATTCAAAGTTACCGATTTACCTTAACAAATAATTTAAAAGATATAAAATAGTTAAACTTTATATAATATAACTAATTTTTTAAAATTTTAAGGCAAGGCGAAATTATTACAGTAGTTTCATTTCTATTTTATACTTTTTTTATACTTTTTGCAATTTTAATCGCTTTTTAACATTTCGTTCGAATAGTCAATAGTGACACTTCGTTTTAAAATAAACCCGCTAAAAATTCTAAAAATAATTTTTGTTTCTACATTTTTGTAAATTATTATAGTTTTTGTTGATCTTTTCACCAATGTTTGGAACTAAAAGCTTATTCGGTAACACAACAACATCTACACCTTTCTCCACAACTCAACAAGTTACTCAATCTGCACAGAATGCTCAATCTGTCGCTCAAATCTGCGCTGTAAGTTTAAAACTTTGTTATTTGTTTATTTTTTAGGACACCAACGTGTTGTTGAAGTCGTTGTGTGGTCCAGAACTATTTAACGATGAAAAGGACAGAGTTGTGGCTAGACTAAATCAAGTTCAAGTTGGATTAGGTATTGGCAGTGGATATTATGCCAACGACAAGCCGGCTGTCGATTACAATGCCAAGAACATCTTCCACAGGTTCAAAGGAGTTGTTTATAACAAGATCTCAGAAGCTTCCGACGATGATGGAATCTGTGGATTGATTCTGAATGTTCCTTATAATCAAATTGCAGATGCTGCTCAGCAAAGTAATGTAAGTGTTATATTTGGTATAATAAGTTTAGGAGATAAAGATGAGTATCTATTATATAATAAGTTCAAAAAACTGGGATATAATTTAACCTTTTGTAAAACTATTGATTTTATTATATTATTTTAGTTAGCCAGCAAAGTAGACGATATCATTGGTCAGAAGCAAGCAGTTAACACAATTGTTGAGAGAGTTAAACCAGTAGATAACGCTCAAACAGAAGTTCTTATTCACGTATTTGAAAAAGGAATGGGGAAGGTCAGAGCGACACATTTGTTCAAGTTCTTGTCTCAGCCAGACAAGATGAAAGCTCTTGAAACACAGTTAAAGTGCACCAAAATAGTACCACTGGTCTCGCTGAGTTCAGATTCAAAAGAAAAGTACTTGAACAACGCTCCAGATGGCTTCAGTCCTCAGTTGTGGCTTCAAGGAGTACGATCTAATCCTCATCCGAACAACTTCTTACCTGCACCAGTTTATGGCTTTGATCAGTTGCTGGAGAGACACAAGATGCAGAAGGTATCAGACACTGCACTACAAACAAGTTTGGGACATGCTGACGAGAAGAGGGAGAATCTGGAGAAGGCCATCAATTGGGATGTGAGTAAAGTGAAGGCTTTGGCCAACGCTCACAAGGAGTTGTCTCATCGGTTGCTGAGGATAGCGTGTGCCATTTTGAAGGACAGCAGACAAGGATATGGGCTGGCACAGCGAGAGGACAAGTTGTCGGCTTCAGCTGAGCAATGTAATGCCATGTTATTCTCTCCTAATGCTTTGAAGGTAAGGTTTGTGTTGTTATTTAACACTTAAAGTTAACTGTTATGAAACGATGGGTTATTGAGAATGAGCGATATTGAAATTGCGAATCTTTTTTACTTTTTTTCAAGTTGCAGTAGTTTGTATTAAGTTTTCTTCTTCTAGGACAGAATAAATGCCATCTTCACCTTGTTAGAATCAGATCAAGACAAACTGAAGGAATACTTTGGTATGATTGATCTTCGCCTGACTGAGGACGAAGCTTCAGAAGCCAAGTTCTGTTTGTCGTCAGTTCAGAACAAGCTTGAGAAAATGAGGTCACTTCAAACAAAGGATGCCAAAGATCTCCAAGTAATCGAGAGTAAAGAGTAACTTAATTGGACGGTTGTCTGTTGTAATGGATATAAATAAATTAATTTACATGTCGGTCTATGTTATTACTGTAACAAATGTTGATTTACATATAATTATTTGTAATTGCTTATTCTGAAAATATTTTTGTGGTTTTCTAGTTTAAAAGTTATATTATAGTAGGTAGAAAAAAAGTATTTAATGAGATACAATTGCAGAATGTCAAGACAAAATCCGATTGGAATTGATAAGCTGGCGGCTTTAAGGATATCGTATCTTGAGCAAAGTGCAGCGTTATTGGCTAAAATAGGTATGAACTTTTTTGATGGAATATGTATATTATTATTAATTTGTATAGTAAAAATTTTCGAAAACAACTTTTTTTATACAAGACGCCTTGAGGGCATAAGGCTATCATTTTTGCGATGTTTATTTAATTACTGTAATATAAAGTACATAAAACTCTATTCTACAACAAATAATCAACCATCTTTTAGGTGATACTCCAAGCGATTTCTACAGTAAACTCTCCTCACATATGATGACAGAACTAAAGGAGTATAAATATGTAGAGCAAATAAAAACAGACCAAACAATATCTAGAAGTCGTTGTAAACAGTGTCGCCACTACTTTGTATCTAAAGATAATGGCACAATGTCAGTTAAAGTGACAAAACAAAAGAAACGAATAGTCAGGACTTGTTTGAATTGTAATCACCAGGTTTCGTATCTTCATAATCCATCGTATAAGAGTAGGAACGAGAAGAAATAAGACTAATGTTCATTCGATATTACGTTGTTAAGATAATCCTGTATCTTCTAACCCTGAAAATTTGCTTGTAGAGAGGGCACAAAATTATTTGAACAACCTAATATAAGGGCGAAACTGACGAGACTACTTAATAGCTCAGTAGCTTAGATGAAGTTGCGTTTGTTACCAAGTTGTTGTTTATATTGTTATAAATATTGTTTTAGGTTAAAATAAAGTCAAATGGTTCAGTTTTGTAGTTTGAATGTTCTGTTATTTGGCGGATGTTCTATTGTTTCTAAACCTTTGAAAACTCGTCATTAAAAAAGGTTTTTAAATTTTGAGTTAAAGTAAATAAACTCATGTCATAGTATGAACCTGCTGTATATAAAGGATAGTATACTAGTCCAACATTAATAGTTTGGTAAAAACTATTTAAAAAGAATATTAATATAGGTATAGTTGTGGGAAGTTGTCTGATCTGACTGATATTTGAGTGTTCTGCGCTCCTTTTTCTTTAAAACGCTTTCTTTTTTTCATTTTTTGAATTTCACCCCTTAGGGATTCTCTTTAAAACGGCACTAATTAAAGAATACAAGCTTGGTCACTTTTAATATACTTGGCTGTTAATATCGTTATTTAATCTGGTTGAAGGTGGTATTGTAAGATGTTTTATATCATAAAGTATATTGTTTACTTATCTGGTAACAAAATGTTATCAGCCTGCCACTTTTTGACAGTTTATCATTTGCGAGTTGTTATCTCGAACTTTAAAAATTTGAAAAAATTACATTTGGAAAAAAATTGCTTTATATTTTTTTCATTTTGATTACTGTAGATTACTGTACACATAGCGGTCGTGTTTTATCAGTGAAAGTGCGTTTTATTTTTAAAATTTAAAGTTGTTTTAGATGTTGGCAAAGTTAAGTAGATGTCTGCGAATACAATGTACAAACAATACTGTATTGTAAGTATTTTTAATTGTTTTAGTGATCATAAAGTGGTCACATAATCTTATTACTTCAAAAGTTCCCTTTTAGTTTTCCTACTTACCTTTTGGCTAAACTAGTAGCATCTTATCATTATAAAACGTTAATGACATTTTTAAAACATTTTTATAACTATATAACGTCGTAATTTTATACTTTACTTCACTTTACCTTACTTTAAAAAGAATTTTTTATATTACCTCGAGAACTTCAGTTATCGCACATCTTTCGTATCTTCTCGTCTTGTCTCCACGGTAAAATGGCCAATTCTGAAGTCAGAAGTCGACCCTCAGAGCAGTAACTTCCAACAGAATGAGCAGGAGATGAATGTTGTAGTAGGAGACCTCCGAAAGACTGTAGATTCCGTAGTAAATGGCACTAGTGAACATACGAAACAGCGACATTTGGCCAGAGGAAAACTATTGGTCAGAGATCGTATCGAGAAGTTGATTGATCCAGGCACACCGTTCTTGGAGTTCTCACAATTGGCTGCTCTCAACATGTATGGAAAAGACATTGTAAGTTATTAAGAGCTTCTTTGATTGAATCAGAGGATAAGAGGTGGAAACAAAGTTTATGCATATTTTATTTTTCAAATTTTGCGTTTTCTTTTTTTTTTGTTTTTTCTTGCTTTTTACTGTAATTTTAACTGAATTTAAAGAATTAGGTAACAAACACTTCTTCAACGTACACAAATTCAGGTACCATCTGCCGGCATTGTAACTGGAATCGGCACCGTAGCCAACCGGCAATGTCTGATCGTAGCCAACGATGCATGCACAAAAGGAGGCACCTACTACCCGATGACAATCAAGAAACATCTGAGAGCACAAGAAATAGCACGGCAGAACAAGCTACCGTGCATCTACTTGGTGGATTCTGGAGGCGCCAATCTCCCACGCCAAGCCGACGTCTTCCCTGATAAGGAACACTTTGGTCGTATCTTCTTCAACCAGGCCAACATGAGTGCTGAAGGTATACCACAGATAGCCGTGGTCATGGGATCTTGTACTGCTGGTGGTGCTTATGTGCCTGCAATGGCTGATCAGGCTATTATTGTGAAAAAGAATGGCACTGTGTTCTTGGGAGGACCTCCCTTAGTTAAGGCGGCTACTGGAGAGGAAGTAAGGACGCTTTTTTCGTTATTATAGTACCGTTCTTGGTGCTTTTACTATTACTTATTAAAAATCTTGTTATAGATAAGTGCCGAAGACCTCGGTGGAGCAGATCTTCATTGCGGAGAATCCGGAGTAACCGATTACTACGCTCACAATGATGAACATGCTCTATACCAAGCACGGTCGATTGTAGCCGGCCTCAATCAACCAGCACCGTCCTTCCCATCAACATCAGAAGTCGAGGAGCCTCTGTATCCATCAGAAGAACTGTACGGTATTGTGGGAACGAATCTGAAGAAGACGTTCGACGTGAGAGAAGTAATTGCTCGCATCGTGGACGGCTCCAGATTCGACGAATTCAAACAACGCTACGGAGAGACACTGGTCACTGGATGGGCCAGACTGTATGGCCAACAAGTGGGTATCATTGGCAATAATGGAGTACTGTTTGCTGAGTCTGCTATGAAAGGTGGGTGTACTGTAATATACGGTGTTATGTACTAAAAACTTAATGTGGTACTAAAAAGTTTTTAAGCATGTTTGGTTAAACTTTAAGGTCGTATTTTACAAAATATTCGATTTCAGGCGCTCATTTCATTGAACTGTGTTGCCAACGTAAGATACCATTGTTTTTCCTCCAAAACATTACTGGATTCATGGTGGGAAGAGACGCCGAAGCCGGTGGAATCGCAAAACATGGAGCCAAGCTGGTCACTGCTGTAGCTTGTGCTCGAGTACCGAAACTTACTATGATTATTGGTGGGTTTTACTATGTATCATGGCATATAGCGGTTGAACGAATTACTATTTGATCAAGGATCATATTTTGAGGTTACAGAATCAGTAACTATTTTAACAGTGGAACGGAGGCAGGATATTTTGTACGACATTCTTTTTTCATCATAACAACCATTCTTTTCAGGCGGATCCTACGGTGCCGGTAACTACGGTATGTGTGGCCGAGCCTACTCTCCTCGCTTCATGTACATGTGGCCAAACGCTCGTATCTCGGTGATGGGCGGAGAACAAGCTGCAAATGTCTTGGCCACAGTCCAGAAAGATCAAAGAGCTCGAGAAGGAAAACCTTGGACTGAAGAAGAAGAGGCTGCACTAAAACGACCGGTCGAAGAGCGCTTCGAAAAGGAAGGTCATCCATACTTTGCATCAGCACGACTTTGGGACGACGGTGTTATTGATCCGAAAGACACGAGGAAAGTACTCGGATTGTCACTACAAGCCTCTTTGAACGCCCCAATAGAAGACACCAAGTTCGGAGTCTTCAGAATGTGATATTGTTTGTATCTGTACGATGTGATACTGTTTATCCCAGTAAATATGATTATGTACGTGTATGAGTATTGATTCAATTTGGAGATTTGACTCTGAATAAGGCTTAAAAATAAAAAAAAATCGTATTACAGTTTAAAGAAATCAATCTCTATATACTTAATGTAAAAAGCAAGATATTCAGATTTAAACGTTGTACTTTGTCCTTTTACGTAAATCGTAAATGAAAAACCAAGCGCAGGCCAACTTTTCGCGCACCTAGATTTGTCTACGCTTACAGTTGAGTTCTATCTTAACATATAATTGATCCTCTTTTGTCCTTCGTCTCGCATTGAGTACGCCTTGCCCCTGTTCTACTTACAAGCAAGAGGCCAAGCGCCCGCCAATTCTTCGTGTACCTAGAATTGTCTACGCTTACAGTTAGGTTTGGTATTAACATTGACTTGATCCTCATTCTTCACTTCATACTCCTCTACAGACCCCTTGCTTTAAAAAATGGAATCCATCGTCGAGTTCATCGCTATGTTCGATGGTATTTTCGATCCAGTTGAACAAAGTATTGCCTTCAACAAGGAGTACCACGCCAAACAGGTGCTAATAGTGCAAGAACAGTCAAAAAAGTGCGAAAGTATCCATAATATAATGGCCTATTATGGATACAAAGAACTGGTTCTGGTAGGAAGTATATTGCACCAAAACCTGCAATTCTTAACCGAGTAAGTTAAAATTAATAAAAGTGACAGTTGTATTTGTTTTATTTTTAAATATAAACCAAATACAATCTATTTTATAATTAACGTCTGTATGTAGTATTATAAACACATTATAACTTTCTTTTTCAGTATTATGCGCGGGATGATAATCAACATCGTCGCGCGAAGAATAGCACCAGGCGAATGCTACATCTGCCTGGAAGACGAAGCAGAAGACCCCATGGTATGCCTCTTCTGTCTGAAGGTAATAGGCTGCCAAGGGTGCTACAACGAGTACCTTAAACAGACGTTTAATTACCTTGTGAAGTGCCCCAACTGCCAGCAGCACAGTCCTATAGAACACCCGTTCTTCGCCTATTTATATAAAAACAATATTAATAGTTACTTGCTTGTAAATAAATATCAATAAAGTTTATAAAATTTGTTTGCAATCTCTTAACAACTAAATCTTGTACACACCATATATTATAAAAGTAGTTTGTCAAATTGGTTTTCATAATTGTGTCAACAAAAAATTAAATTAATTTCACGTCGAACAGTAAAGCCCTTCCAAAAAGAAATAAACTCTTATTTTACTTCTAAAGTCGGCAATAGCTATGAGTACTGGGACAAACTCAAACTACTTTTTTCCAATAATTTTTGTGGCATTCCGACCACCAGCTTAAAGAATTGATTCGCTCTCGAATTTCGTTCGAGATTCGTTTGACGCGAACTTTTTTCCGGCTTTTCGCGCTTGACTAATGCGTTTCAAAGGGTTCTTCAAGTTCTCATAGAGTTTTAAGTGATCTCCGGCCTCAGAGTCATGAGGTGCCTCACGGTCTTCTTCATTTTCACAGGAATCTCTGCCATTTTGGCACAATCTTCTAATTTGTATCAGGTATTGGGCTTGTCCAGGTCCGCATCAGCTCGAGAGATCAAGCAAGCTTACAAAAAGTTGGCTCTCGAGTTTCATCCGGATAAGAATGATGCTCCAGATGCTAACGAGAAGTTTATGCAGATCAACGCTGCTTATGAAGTAAGTATTATCTAAAATAATGGTTAAATTAGTTATAATTGGTAACTTAACTCAGTTTTTAATGGTTTACTTTTAAAATTATTGAATTTAATGTTTTAGATATTGAATGATGCTCAAAAGAAAGAACAATACGACAAATATGGCACGGTGAGTGACCACGGTCAAATGCGGCACGGTGGAGACAATTTCTTCAATGGGCGGCAGTTTGACGAATGGGTACGTTAATATTCTCTATATTATGCTTTAAATTTAGTTCTTTGGAGGGTTTGGCGATGGATCTCGACGACAGAAACAGTCGGTGTTCGAGAAACACAGACTTACTCATCACATGTACGTGCATTCTGTTTTGGAGCAGTCTTACTACAAGCCCTACATTATTTTCGCATATTCTACATATTGTATGTCATGTTTTACACTGCAATCTTACTGGACTGACGCCGTCAATGATCTCGAGCCGTTGGGTATGTTTTTGTTTTTTAGGTAACAAATTAAGTTTGTTTAGCTTTTAGATAATAATTTGATAGTTAAGCTTCAAATTGTAAAAAGTAAAAAAGATGAAAGACTTTATCAAAAAATTATTTTAGGTTATGGTATTGGCACAGTAAACTATATTTTCGATGGTAATCTATTTGAGAAACTTCGAATTGGTCGTCTACCATCGTTACTGGTACTGGTTGAAGGAAAAGTTGTACATTACAGAGGTAGTTATGCCGACTTGAATGCTCGTACTATTAGAATGTTTGCTAGAGATGCTATTCCGAACACTTTCATGATGAGAGTCAACAATTACAATGGATTGAAACGGTTCTTAGAGCAGTGGCAGAACACTAATAAGGTAGCTTTTAACATTTTTTTATATTTTAGGTAACAATTATATTTTTGAGTAATGAGTAGTTGGATTTTTATTACTTATTTTAACTTAAATTTATGCTGTATATCTATACCATAGTATATTGTTATAGCCATCCGTACTGTTCATGGGAGCAAATAAAGAACCTAGGCTACGATACTTGTTATTGGCTATGAGGTACTCTCATTTTGCTAGATTTGGCTATGTTAACATAATGGACACCTCTAACGACGTCAGGGAAATGAAAATTGCTTTAGACATCAGATGCAGTAATTGTGAAAACGTCTTGATTTTCAAGGAAAACCCAGAGGTAAGCTGGTTTATGTTGGCATATATTTATAGCATATTGAATATCAAATAAGATTTTGAGTGAATTCATCTGAAAACTAGTAAAAATATTGTAATATCTTGTCGAAAATGCCATTTTAAAGTTACTAAAGGGATGTTGTTGTAGACTGGAGAAGTGGCAAAACTTCAAGGTTCAGCCAGTCAGTTCACAACAGAACAATTGAACGAATTCATTGAGAAGAACAAGTTCTTGACTTTCCCTAAAGTAGGTTTTGTTTTCTTTTACGTTTTTAGGTATCAAATGTATCATAATGTTCAAAAAAAATAAAATATTTTTAATTTATATCAAAATTAAAAAAATATGTTGCTTTAGTTGTCCTCGATGTCTTATCTTGACCATTTGTGTCCGGTTTCCTCAAGATCTCAACGTCACTTCTGCTTTATCTTCCCCATTGAGAACTTTGAACCAAAGTTTATCAATTCTGTTCGAGCTTACATTAAGGACAACGGCGTGTTTTTGGATAAACATCGTGCAAAACTGGTACAAATTTCTACGAAAGCACAATCAGAATTCATGAAGAACTTTGACAAACAAGGACATTCTAGCTCTGAAGTAAGTGTTGGTTAATATTGCTGTAGATATTTATATATTTTAATGATTTTTATTAATATTATTGAATTTCATTCGAATTTAATAGTATTTCTTAATGTCATGGTAGATTAGTATGTTTTAACACTCCATCGTAAAAAATGTTGTTAATGATAATATATTTCAGCGAAAATCTTTCTTGGTAATGTGGCGACACGAATACGTGAAGGCTAAGTTTGTGTGGATGCCAATTGACGTCGACCAAAGTCTGGCACAGCTGAGAACGGTGGTAGAAAACGTGTTCAGAGGGGACATTCGAATCACAGAAGTGGCTACAGTAACTAAGATGCTTGACGAATTCGAGCCTTCGCTGTTCACAAAGTTCTCCAGAAGAATTGTACGTATGGCTTTGACGCTGTGGTTCCATCTGACTAAAGAAGATGTTCTACCAGTTGTCAGTGTTGTGGGTACGATGGTATTCATCTTGTTGATCGGCTACGTCTTGAACTACATGGTGGGAGAGAACAAGGTCAGGGCATTCGACCAACAACCGGAGAAACCTCCACCATATTCAACTGAAGGAGAATGGCATCCAGAAGACCCGAAGGCCAATCTGAAGAGGCCAGAACCGTTGTCTAAGAAGAGCCGCGCCTGGACTGAAATGGAGCCTCTGATCCACGAATTGAGAGCCGAAACCTACTTTGGCCTGATTAGGCTTCTGAAGCCTGGCTGTCGCTCTATCATTGTGTTGGTTGATAACGAGTCTAAGGATGTCATGCTCAGACAGTACGCTAGGCATATCTATCCTTTGAGGAAGTAAGTCATGCTGTAAATTGACTCGATAAAAATTACTGTAAATTTAAAAAAATTGGAAGGTTATAATAATATTATTAGTGCAATGTTATTAAAACCTGCTTTCAGAAACAAAACCTTTTCATTTGGATATTTGAACGTGGACAAGAATCTCCATTGGTTCCGACAACTTTTGGAGCACATTTGCCCGGCTTCAGAAGACGGAACGAACGACGAAATGGCAAAGAGATTAAAGGTCAGTAATCATGCTTTATATTGCATTAAGTCTTTCTTTTTGCACTTTTTCAGTGCATATAGTTTAACACTTGATAACTAGCAGGATCGGACGTTAGTCCGGGCTGAAAGTATGTTTTTTACATGATAATAACTACAGTAATGATCAACAATATTAGAGTTAGATTTATGTTTTTAGTTGTCATTCAAAGATCATTAAAATAAAACAATTTTTTAGGGCATTAACCCAAAACAAACATTAGGAACAGTGTTGGTGCTGTGTGGCTACAAACTGTGGTTTACTATGTATCATCCTTTACATCCATGTAACAAACCGAGGAACTCTGATGATTCTGACTCTGATGAACCAGAAACTTCTACAAGGGTAAGTATTTTTAAAAGTTAAATAAACTAACATGGATTTTTACTGGCTAACTGAGACATGATATTGTTGTTGTTAATTTCAATCTATTTTTTAATTTAAAAATGATTTATCTTACCGAAAACGTAAATTTTTGCTGAAAACTTGGAAATAACGATATTGTTGTAGACTAAGAAGATCAGCCAAGAGAACGTCCTAGACGGCCTGCCCAACTTCTTGGACCGTCTCCTAGAAGGCACGATACGACGCTACTACGTCCCGGAATGGCCTGAGACGCTAAAGTAACACCCGATGACAACTCTAGTCTTTCTTAATATAACTCCGATTGTGTACAAACTTTGCTATAGGATTTGCAATTTATATAAAAGTAAATACGCCATAATAACACCAAAGTCACATGGTAAAAGCCATTTAATACATGAAAACGCAGCTTGTTGTAATGTGTATATGTTGTATAATAAATGTTTGATAACTTTTGTGTTCTGTCGACATTGGTGATTCGATATTCGTCATTATTTCTTTATGTTATGGAATTAAATTAGGCTGATTTTACAGTTAGTTTGTTACTTTTTTCTATTTTTTATGTAGTAAGATGATATGTTATCGATGTCATTTACCGTTTATATTTTATGTTAAGTATGTACTTCTAAACATGTTTACTGTAGATGAACAATATCGGAATTGTAAAGAAAGTTCTCAGCTCGGGAAGAGGTCCTTTACCTGAATACGTCAAAGATACGAAGGTGTGGATAGACTACGAGGTATTGGTACCCAAAGTGGACACTACAAAAGAAGGTTTTCCAGAAGATCAATCACAATACAAGTCAGTAGACAACACCAAAAAACAATGGCCAGACGGCTACGGAGAGCCTCTCGAGCTAGTCATTGGTAGGAAGTTCCAATTGCCAGTTCTAGAGACCTGTGTTAAGAGTATGCATGTCAATGAGGTGGGTTTGATCAATATTTTAACTCGTAATATCTAAAAAACTCTTACGTTTTTATATATTGGTCTACAGCCTCTATGAACCTCTATGCAAATTTTACGGTAATAAAAAAAATTTAAGATCTGCCAATTTGACATCGAGATGAAACAAGTGGCATCCTTCCCTTTGGTCGCCAAAAAGTTGAGAGACATTAGTCGAGCTCGAGTCGACCCAAAATACGTTCATCATGAACAACATCATTGTGCTGGAATGGGGGTTCCCAAGTAAGTGGAGATAAAATCAGTAGAAGAAAACAAAGTGAATAGTACTTCGTAGTAAATATAATATGCGTATACTTTAATGTTTTTCAGGACAGGCTACAAAGAATTGGATGATCTCATCGAAAACCCTAGAGACTTGAGGTTCAGGATCCATTTGTTGCGACTGGAGCAGCCAGACGAGTACCACGCTGACAATTGGCAGCTGAATCCAGAGCAAAGACAGGAGAAGGTTAAGGAGCTGAAGGAACGTGCTAACGGGTTAGTTCGAGAGGTAATGCTTACTTTTATATTATACTACTACTTTATTGTGTCATACATTTTAAACATCTAGAAATATTGATAAAGACAGTGGTACTGGATTACCCAAAAAAGAAAGGCATGATACACTAATAGTACTACTTTCAGGGAAAGCATTCCGTAGCCATAGATGAGTACAAAGAAGCCTTGACTCTCCTTGATCAACTTATGTTAATGGAGAAGCCAGGCGAGCCAGAATGGAAGGAATTAGAAGCCCAGACAGTACCATTGTACAGTAACCTCGCCTTGTGTTACCTGGCGCTTCAAAGCTATCGTGAAGCCGGGAACGCGGCTACAGAAGCGTTGAAGCGAGATCCTACGAATGAGAAGGCTCTGTTTAGAAGAGCCAAAGCTCGAGTTCAGCTCTATGAGTTTGATGAAGTAGGTATAGTCGAGTAGGCAGAAATGATATGCTTTAACTGGTTTTTACGGCATTTTGGATGAGCCACGGCTGATGTATCAAAAATTTATAGCTGATGTTAAAATTTTTACAAAACTTAAAAAAATTGATTTTTGATTGGGGAGGGGTTAGACAAGACTTGGGCAATAGTTAACATTTTTACTTTAGGCTGAAGAAGATTTGTCACTTTTCCTCGAACATTATCCAAACAATGAAAAGCTAGTCCTGGACGAGCGCAAGAAACTGTCTAGCCTGAAATCGGACAAAACTGCTAACGAAAACAACTTGTTCAAGAAAATGGTCGCTAAATGATACTCTATCTACATGTCTACTTACCTTCAGTTTTTCAGTATTTAATTTATTGTGAATTTTAAAATTTTGTAACTTTTCTTTCACAGGGGTTTGTTGTTTACCAGATATTAGCCTCTTAAATATAATATTTCTCTTACATTCTCAATGCAATAGGGGGTCTTTACACTTTTTATCATGTTATGGTACTTATTACATCAATTTAATTAATATTTTAAATAAAATACGTTAAGATTGATCATTTTTGATATTATATTTTGTATAATATACTTAGTTGTTCAGAGATTGCGAACAAATTTTATAAAACTTTATTGATATTTATTTACAAGTAAGTAACTATTAATATGGTTTTTATATAAATAGGCAAAGAACGGATGCTCTATAGGACTGTGCCGCTGGCAGTTGGGGCACTTCACAAGGTAATTAAACGTCTGTTTAATGTACTCGTTGTAGCACCCCTGGCAGCCTATTACCTTCAGACAGAAGAGGCATACCATGGGGTCTTCTGCTTCGTCTTCCAGGCAGATGTAGCATTCGCCTGGTGCTATTCTTCGCGCGACGATGCTGACTATCATCCCGCGCATAATACTGAAAAAGAAAGTTATAATGTGTTTATAATAGTACATACAGATGTTAACGATAAAATAAAACGTAATTTGTTTAAAGCTTCTTAACTGTTTACAAAATAAACGTACAGTATGCGAAAATGATTATAACATAAATATGACAGTACTTTTAAAAATCTAAAACTTACTCGGTCAAAAATTGCACGTTTTGGTGCAATATTTCTTCTAGCACAGCCACTTCTTCGTATCCATAGGCTATCATATTATAAATGTTCTCGCACTTTTTACTCTGTGCCTGAACAACTACCACTTGATGGGCGTGGTACTGTTTGTTGAACGCCACACTTTGTTCAACAGGATCAAACAGGCCATCGAACATAGCGATGAAGTCGACAATAGAGCTCATTTTTAGAAAGCGAGGTGTTCGTCGAGTAGATGAAGTGAAGAATGAGAATCAAGTCAATTTTAATATCAAACTCAGCTGTAAGCGTAGACAATTCTAGGTACGCGAAGAATTGGCGGGCGCTTGACCTTTCCCTCACAATTTAAGTAAAGGTAAAATTTTGAGATGCAGCAAGTTATACTCAAAGCGGGACGAAGGATGAACGAGGATCAATTATATGTTAAGATAGAGCTCAACTGTAAGCGTAGACAAATATAGGTACGCGAAAAGTTGGCGCGCGTTTGGTCTTTTGTACAATTTTGGTAAAAGTGCAAAGTACAAGTTTTAAATTTGAACATCTTGCTTTTTACATTAAACATAACTCTTTTTTAAACTAAAACACGATTTTTTTTTATTTTTAAGCTTTATTCAGAGTCAAATCTTCAAATTGAATCAATACTCATAAATAATCATATTTACTGGCACAAACAGTATCACATCGTACAGATACAAACAATATCACGTTTTGAAGACCCCGAACTTGGTGTCTTCTACTGGGGTATTCAATGAAGCTTGTAGTGACAGTCCGAGTACTTTCCTCGTGTCTTTCGGATCAATAACACCGTCGTCCCAAAGTCGTGCTGATGCAAAGTCTGAATGACTTTTCTTTTCGGAACGCTCTTCGACCGGTAGTTTTCATGCTGCTTCCAATACTGCGACCAAGAGTACTGTATACATCATCAATTTAAAAAAACTTACAAGGAAAGTACCTCATCTGCCCCGCTCAGAATCAGCTTAAAATTTTTTATATGAATTCTTTGTACCACCAATAGTACCCATACAAAATTTTAGCTCGCGCTTTTGAGTTTTAAATTTAAATTGTATTCTTTCCCGCCAATTTGGCAAATTTGGCATTGTGTAGCACTTTTTTCGGTTTTTCAGACAAGATACGCTTGCAAATTTAAAAATGTAGGTCCATTTAAAGATATTCTACTAGTATATCAAAGAAAAATAATTAAAAGTCAAAAAATGACAAAGTTACAAGCTTGAAACACAATGCCAAGTTGGCGGGAAATTCAAAATGTCATTTTTAATCTCGATTTTCTCGAGATTTCCTGGAAAGCGCGATTTAGGACTTTGCTGAAGATCTTACATTTACATGATCTTTCCATATATAAAAAGTTTGAAGTCAATCAGAGCGGGGCAGGTCGGGCACTTTCCTTGTTAGCTGACTAACATTTATAGTGTGACAGTTTATTATAGAAAGTATATGTGTACCTGTAGATTGTGAAAATATATCTGATAAAAATAAATTAAGGTTCCAATTCCTTCACGTTTCCGTCTTTTTCACCCAGAAACGCCTTCTTGACGACGTTGATGAAGAGTCCTGTCTCCACCAATCCTGGAATCTGATGTAGAGCTTGGTCGACTCGTAACCAGTCTCCTTTGCCGAGTTCTGCTGGGAAGTACCAGTCCAAAATGTAGTTGTTGTTGTCTGTTATTACTGCTCCACATTTCATTTTAGCCATCCTTAGCTCGCATTTCCCTCCTGAAATTGTTTTAGGTAACAATTTCATCAAAATATAAACGATACTAAACTCTTTCCAGTACACTAATGCTGTTTTTAAACCAATTAGTATTAGAAATGATTCAAAATAATTATGTCTTTTAACAAAAAAGAATATTATCTTACCAAACTTGCGCTCGACTTGCTTCTGGACTGGTACATAGGCAAAGGGTACCACTTCTAATGGAATGTACTTGAACTTCTCTCCCAACACCTTGGATTCTTTTGAGATGTCGGCAATCATGTAAAAGTCTCTGGCACAGTTTTGTACAATTTTCTCTTGAGTCAAACATCCTCCGCCACCTTTGATACAATTGAATTTATCGTCCATTTCATCTGCTCCATCTATGGCAATGTCAAGATCCCAATGGGTTTCCAACGATATTACTGGTATCTTCGCATCTTGTAGGAGTTTTCTGGTCTGAAAATAACAAAAGTTAATTTAGAAGGCTTGTCTCAAAAAGTTAAAGAAACTAAAATCCAATTAACAAAGATCAATAATCAGCAAGTTTAAGAATCTTATAAAAATCCCCGAATAGATGTATAAAACAACTCAAATTAACTATAAGAACCTGAATACTCACCTGGAAAGAAGTAGGAACACAAACCACATCAGAAAGCTGTCCATGATCCCTTTGTTCTTTGATGTAGTCGATCAGGTACTTGATGGTAGTCCCACTACCTACTCCGATCTTCTGCCCATTCTTAAGGACTTGCTTCGCACAACTGATGGCAGCGTGCTTTTTGGCCAAGTCGGCTGACATTTCTTCTTTACGGTCCAAATGAAGCGCTCGCCGGTCACGTTGCAGAGGGCCAACCGGCTGGTTAAGAGGTCGGAATGTTGTTGTAAAAGGAATTCTTACCCGTCCCCACCCCATTCAGTCGTGCCGCCTCTTTTGGGGACTTCCTTGCGACCAGCAAACAAAACACGTTGTTATCTTTTGTTGTGGTGAACTTCACCCTTCAAAGGTTATCTATCAGTCTGCAACACGTTATTTATGGTCCAATTACATCGACATTACCACGACCAAAAGCAATATAGATGTATTGATAAAACTTTTTCTGGTTTCGCAATGTGTTTGTTGTTTTAGTTTTTCGTAAACAACGCTTGCTTTTTCTCTTATGAAAGCAAAATGAATTTTCCAAAAATTGAAATGGCTCAAAATAGATACCACCGCTTATTCCACGGTTTACAACATATCCGATGCCTACTATGACACAAACAGTACTATAATATTCTATACAAAACAACCTAAGTATCAAACTCAAATTTATGTTCACTAATATCGACTCCTGCATGAAACATGAGCAAACTAGATTTACTTCCATCTGTTGTTCTCGTAGTCGAAATATTTGGGAGCGCCGAGGAATTGTCCCTTTTGGAGTACCAACGCCTTTTCGATTTCGGCTTCCTTGAACTCGTTCTGGAAGGTTGGTGGAAGTTTTGGGTACACTGAAAAAAGCAACGTAAAATTTAGGTATTAAAACTAAAACAATTTTAGAAAATAGTCTTGATAATTTTTATATATTATTATTTCAAAAAACTAACTAATTACTTAAATGTAACATGCCTATAGATCAACAATCGTGCTAATTATCTAACTCTAGCAGTAGCTAATAAAATTAAATTTATAAAAAAATAAGTAACAAACATACCGAAGTGGTTCAGGAAGGTGGCGTACAAAGTGGCACATCCAAAGATAAACAAGGCGATGGACAATCCAGGCTTCCAGTAACCGCTTGGAGCACGGAACTCAGACAAAGTTTGACGGTAACTGTATCTGTAGAGAAGCTTCTTTTCCTCAAGACTCAGGTTCTTCCAGTCACCTTGTTCCTTGGTTCTGATTGGAGCAATAACACCATCCTCCTTGCGGAATCTGATTCCTTGGTACCAGTAGTCCAGACGGTCAAAGTAAATCTAAAAACATATTTCTAAACATAAAATCGTAAAACAATTTTGATACCTAGTAAAAGCAGGGCGTAAAATAACACATCAAACTTTTAAATACAAAAATTGGCGTTGCAAACCTCATTTTCAGGACAAATCTATGTATCAAACAAATTTCTGTAACAGATTTAAGAAATATTAACAAAGATAATAAGCATTCTACTTCATATCAAAACCTAAACTAACAAAAAAAACTATTTAAAAGCTTACGGGTTCACCAGACACACCGTGGCCAACTTGTTCACGTCCGGCAGCCTTTTCTGGACCCCACCAGTATTCGAGATGGTGCCCGCTTGGCCGGACAGAGCTGGTCTGAAGGGCTCTGTTGATGACCTTCACCTGACTCAGTCTTGGCAACAGAAGACTTTTGGGGAGAGACATCTCTGAAAAGACAATCTATTACCAAAAATATTATTAAAAGAAAAAAAAATGAAACCGCGTGTAAAACTGTAAAAAATCAATAAATATACATTGTGAATATACTAAAATTACTGCTACACGTCACTTTTGATGAATTTTTACTCAAAATACAGGATAAAACCAAAAATGTATCAAAACCACATGAAAGCTGAACAATTCTATAATTTTTCTTCGCAAAATGCACGAATTATCTTTCTCCGTCGTCTGGCTTGAAATAGCAGGCTTTTCGTGACGGGACCCAATGTTTAAGTTTGTGATAAAACAAAATTTTGTAAAATTTAAATTAGTGGTTCTTTCGATAGGCTTTATCAACTTTATAAATTAAAAATTCTCTTTTCAAACGTTTTTTTACGAAGAAGGCCTTAGGTTAATAACATATTTACTACACCAATGAGTCATTTGTTCTTTATTGTGAAAGAAGGAGGTTTTTGAGATCTATTTGTTACAATATAATGAGATTCCGAGGTTTTTGGCAGGGATTTGTTACTTGAGCCAGTCGAGAGGTACCCATTGAGGCTCGTTCTTCAAGCTCTCCAAAGCGTCCAGGAGACGGCGGAAGGTGATGTCGTGGTTGCGGTTGACTAAAACAAGGTCAAAGTACTTGGAGTGCTCAGAGTTCATGAGGTTCTGGTGATGATCACAGGTGTTTCGTATCTGTTGTTCTGTTTTTGTGCACTTTTCCTTTCGAAGTTTGCACATTTCCAAGAATTCGTCGTATTCTGGAGGGGCGATCACAACTACGTAGGGCATGAATTCGCCGTTGTAGATAGATCTCAGGGCTTGAGGGTCGCAGTCTAGGACACACACTCTTCCTGATCTAAAAAATGATTCATTTTATTGTGAAATGGCACTTTTAAATGACTTTTTAAGGTAAAATTAGCTATACTTTAAAACTTTTGTACTAGCTTCTGTCGTTCTTCACGATGTATTGGTAAAATCTTACAATTGTTAATTGAATTTGTCTTCAAAAAGCTCATTTTAAGGTAAAGTATCACCCAATCTCACCTGACGATTTCTCTGACGGATTCTTCTGAAGTTCCGTAGATGTGTTCGTCGTACTCTCCCCATTCGACCACGCTCTTCTCTCTTATCATTTCTCTCATTCTCTCTTTGGTCACAAAATGGTACTCTCGACCTTCTTGTTCCGCAGGTCTCGGCGCTCTTGAAGTGTCTGTAATTATAGTAAGCGCTTAAGTGGGTCTCTTCAGTGGTCAATTAATGAATAATCAGTTTGAGTTTAACTCAAGTTGTTTTAAACTAGAAGGTCTTAAATTTATTTCTTCAAACATTAAACTGCCATGTGTTAGTGGCTTCAACAGCAATATCATTTATATTATAGTAGTTTTAACGCCGTATAACCTTATATATAACTTATTGATAACCACTTACAAGGCACGACAGTGGCAAAACGGTGCGGCAGCTGAGCCAGCAGCATAGCCTTCAAGGTTCTTCGTCCAACTCCAGGTGCTCCAAGCAAGACCAATGTTCGTCGGCCGTACGGGCATAACATAGCCACGTTCTCCATCTTCAGTCCATGCTTGATAAAGCCGGCTGTCGATAGATCATTTACTTTTCTAGCCTGAATCCACTGTGAGTCGTTACTGAGTACTTGGACGATGTCTCCTTTGTTAAGTTGGAGTTGGTATGGGTGGGTTGGTACTTGGCCATTCTGTTGAGGTTGTTTCGTGGCTTCAGTCACTTTGGCAAATTTCTAAAGTTAAATGTTGTTATATAAGAGTAAGAAGATATTGTTACAGCACGAACAACAAGAGTATGAGTACGAATATTTAGAGCTACGGTATTTTGAACTTTTAAGGCTCGACATGTCTAAATATTAAGTATAAAGGTAAGTATCCCACCATCGGAGCAGCATAGATGGTGGAGAGCACCAGTTTTAGCTTGACCGAGCCATTTTGGCCATAGAGTGTGGCCTTTCTCTCCAGTAATTGACCATTAACTTCCACGATCGTGTCTCCCGGGTGAATCAACTCGCATAATTCTGGCTTCTTAACCTTTGTCACGACGAATTCTCCACAAATTGGCTCTACCTCAACCTGGGCCAGCTCCTCGCTGTCGATGGCTATGATGCGGGCTTGGTAGGCCGGGCCGAGAAGCCGGTCTTTGCCATCCAAAACGGCTTCTTTGCTGGACGCCAGCTCGTTGATCACAGGCGGCAATCGCACGGTACGGTGGCTGTTCTCGATCTTGGTAATCCGCTCGGTGATTACCGTGCGCTTTGTGATGCCGGTTACAGGATCAGTGTGGACTGCTTCCGAACGGATGTTCTGCAAAAATTTATAATGTAATGGCTACTATAATATTACACTATTTTTACTAAAAAGTATGTATTAGCTACTATAATATAATTTTTTAACAATAAATAGCTTTGCTTATTACAAAAAGCAATTAACATCTACAACAATATCATATATACACGGTTTCCGAACGTATCGGCTATAAATAATAAAAAAGAAGGCAAGGGAAAGGTCCGAAGAAGGCAGCCGGTTATTTTGAATCCCGTGCCCTCAAGGGAAGCCGGAAACGATAAACGTCGAGGATTTCTAAACATGCCATTTGGAACGTGGTGTATCGTGCCCGGCTGACCTAGGCTAACCCTTCCAACTTCCCTTTTATTATATTAGATTATTTGAGCTGAGGGGGTTATAGCCGGCTATTTGGGCGGTTCAGGGCAGGAAATTGGCTGGATTTCATTTTATTACTGCTTTAGGACTCTTGATCTTATTATACTTTACTGACAGGCTTTTTTCTACAGTAATTTGTCGCAAATTGTAGGACTAGTTTCAATTTCATACCAAAAGATCTACTTTTCAACAGATTTTAAACTTTCTTTAATTAAACCATTCAAAACAAGGCCTCCCCAACCTAAAACAATATTCAACTTGAAGCGAATTTAAGCTGGCTTACTTCCGGTCGATTTTCGGGCTTGGCCTCGAGCTGTTCGATTCTCTGCCTCAGTGATTCCAGGCATTCTGATAAGGAGTCGGCGTTCGTGCGCAGCTTCTGAAGCTCGGATTCTCCGCCTCCAGACGACATGCTTGAGTTGTTGCAAGCTGAACCCAAAAATTTAAGAGCGAATCGACGGCACTTTGGCCATGCAGATGGGCCGAGGGTTTCTTTCTTTATTCCTCCCTCAGGCGCCCAACACGCACTCTCGAGGCGGCGGAGGAAGTGCCTTTTTTGGTTAGGGGGGACAGCCGAAGGCCTCGCCGCGAGGAATCAATACAACACACGACGACCTTCCGAGAGCCAATGGGTTATGAGTTGATCTACTCCCTCCATTGTCCCTCTCCAGAGACAAACAAATTGAAAGGGCTTTGTGGTAGATTTTATTGTTCGGGTTTATAGGCTGCTATATTTCGGACATAAGTTATAACAATATGCTAATACCAGGTGTTCTGAACGTAGTTTAGATTATAAGCTATAGCTTTTAATATATTATTTGATACTTTACATTATAATTGAAGTAAAACCCCTTTAGTGATGCAAATTAGTTTTATTCAGTATTATATCGGCAAAATATTCGTATTAGAACTATAAAATTCACCTGGTTTTACAAAGATTACCCCAATTTTCATTATCCTTGGTACCATAACTTCTTACTGTAATGTCTCTTAACTGATGTCATAAGCAGTAAGATTGCGCACGGATTCGGCTGATTGTGTGCGACGTCTGACAAACGATGACATTCTGAAGCAACCGATCAGACGACGCTGAATATCCATCCGACTCGGTAGTGTCCGTAGCTGGGAGCTTTTCTGAAATGTAATAAGTTACATATATAAGACAAAAGGACAGTTAAACTGTTCAAAGCACTTTTCATAATTAAATTTAAGCCTTCCGAGATAATATACAAAGCTTAATACACGTAAACCTTGCTTATTTACCTCCTCCAACTGTCGTTTGTGTTCGTTGAGCTGACACGAGATGTCGACCATCAATTGATGTGCATTTTTAATGCTATCGTATTGTCCCCACCTTTCTTGTGGCGATTCGAAGAAATAGTCCATCATCTTCTACAAAAAAATCGTTTAAAACATCAAAATAATAGCATAATTAAAAGTAAAGTTATATTATAGTAGCTCATAATCAAATTAAAAAATTGTATTATGGTAGACACGACTACAACATACAATTATATCATAGTAGACACGATTAATATTAACATACCCGAAGTAGCAGCGGGTACTTTAATATTCGCTGAAACGGCTTCAGAAGATAGCTTTCCAATGGCAATACCACCCCAATACTCTCCTGCATCTGGTAGATTTTGTAGCTAAATTCTTCGTTTCGTTTTAGAAGGCCCAATCTCTCGACCACCCTGAAATGTAAAGTAATATAATGTAGGGTTAATTCACAAATTTTCACCTTCTATTGTTAACTAATAGTTAAAAACTAAGGAAATCCATATAAAACTCAAAACTCACATCGGATACAGCTCACAATACGTAAAATAGACTTTGAATCCAACTTTATTCCTCGTGAACACCTCCCCGATCTGAAAAAAAGCTCAAAACTAAAGATAACATAACATAAATGTAAAATTAAACACACATAATATAAAATAATCGTCATAAAATCAAAAAATTAAACTTACAAGTCCACAATTCTTGCGAGCAGCGACAAACTCCTTGAGCAAATTCTTGTTAAACTGTCTAACTTGACTTAACACCTTCAACAAGGCGCAAATGTCACTATATTGACGTCTGTCTGACAAGAAGAACTTATTAAATCCCTAGAAGCATGTTAACAATGTTCAATGAAAGTCTTACCAAAACTATTGCATATAATTCAGTACTGAAGCTCTTCTCGGTTTCAATCAACTCTTCGACGACCTTTGAAAGGTGAGCCATCTGATGTCAAAATAACTGTGACTAAAAAATATTATATTGTAAATTATATTCTGATTTAATACGAAATTTGGCATAAAAATGCTTATTTTATTAATAATTAGTTTATTTTTTATAATTTTTTAATTTAACTTTCTTTCGTATAAAAACCCTCAACAGCCTGCAAACAGTTTGCGCCCGAATTATACACGACTTTGCAAAAGAAATGGAAAATAAAATCTTGGGGCTAGCAAGCGGCAGAAAAATGAAGCTGGGGGTTGTTTTGGTAAGTAGAGCATATCGAAATAATCAAAATAACGTTTGTTTTCAGTTTTTTGTTGTTACCTATATTGTTAACGGGGAAGTAGTTGTTCTAAACGACGCTAACATTAGAAATACGATTGGTAAGTTCGGATTTTAGATTCATGTTTGGTGTTTAGATAATAACAAGATAGTGTTCGTCAATTTCTACGCGGAATGGTGCAGATTCTCACAGATTTTAAAGCCGATCTTTGTTAAAGCCAGCGAAAACTTTAAAGTAAGTTTGATACCTAAAATGGTTTAAGATTGATAACAACTTTTAGGATAACACAAACCAGATTGTCTTTGCGTCTGTAGATTGTGACAAACAACGTAAGTTACTGATTATATTATCTAGTTTATGAATGATGTTTAATGTCTTATATTATGCTATGTTACATTCTTTAGCGACGATTGCACAACAATATAAAGTCAACAAATATCCGACTCTAAAGTTATTCAGACATGGGCAATTGGTCAAAAAGGAATATAGGTACATTTACCTTATTAATTTGAGTATTTTATGTTTAGAGGACAACGATCTGTTGATGCTTTTACCGAATTTATCAAGAAACAAGTAGAATCTACTGTCAAACATATCAATGAGAATGACAACTTGGACAATGTGTTAGACGTAAGTGAGGACATTATTAAATATAGGTTTTAAACTACTTTATTGTGTGTTTTTTTATATAATATCTTTTACTTTTAAATACTAAAACAATATATTTTCAGAGCAAAGTCCGAAACGTTGTTGGTTACTTCAATGTGCCTCAAGGAGATGAGTACGATAACTTTCAGAAGATTGCTTCAGCCCTTCGTGATGAATGTCACTTCTACGTGGGGTTAGGTGAATGGACGAGGAAGAAGAACATTGCTGGCAATCATATAGTGTTCAGAGATGCCAATGGGGAAAAGGAGTTCAACGGGCCGATTGCTGGATATCAACATCTCTTGGAATGGGCAAACTCAAACTGTGTGCCTTTGATTAGAGAAATCACGTTCGAGAATGCTGAAGAGTTGACGGAAGAAGGGCTACCGTTCTTGATATTGTTCAGAAAAGTGGGCGATAAGAAAACTGAAGAAGACTTTACTTCCGTGGTGCTTAAGGAGCTTGGGGATCAGAAGGGTATGTTAATATATTCTTTTTTGAAATCTTAACATTTTCCATATATTTTGCTTCAATATTGTATAGAAATGTCATAAGCATGTGCTATACTTATGTTTTTTGAGTGACACTTACTTTTAGGTGCTGTAAACGTCTTGATGGCCGACGGAAAGAAATTCGCACATCCGTTGTTCCATTTGGGCAAGAAAGAACACGATCTACCGGTCATAGCTATCGACTCTTTCAGGCACATTTTCCCATTTCCTAAATACGACGATATCTTGTAAGTACTGTTGTTTTATTATACTTGAAAATTTAGATATCCTGATCATAAAAACCTATGATTCGATAAATATTAACGTATAGCAGTTTTATTAACTAAAAATATGCTAACTTTGTCGTTTCAGCGTGCCAGGCAAACTACGTCAATTCGTGGATGACCTTAACTCTGGAAAGCTACACCGTGAATTCCATCACGGGCCAGACGTCAAGGTAAACATAGCCTACTGTAACATAATATTTTTAGTCGACGGGGCCGCCCGAGAGTGCATTCGGCAAGCTAAAACCATCCAACAACCGGTACTCACTGCTCAAAGACGAACTCTAGCCAGGGAAAGCAATGTTAATATACGGTCTATGTCAATGTCTAGTCGGTCTAGTTCTGCCATTCGATGCCACTAAGTTATTCTAGAACACTACTGTAGTATTATTTATATTGCAATATAACGTTTGATAAACAAGCTTTATTTGATGTAATCATGATTTACTGCAGTAATTTACTTTGGTTAAGACCATGATATCTTACTTTACACTTCTACTTAAACGTTTGGATTATTCGCCATGTTTAGGAGGTATGCCGGTCAGGTCACTCTCGTTAATTCGTACGTTTAACGGGTTCAGGACGTCGTCGTATCGGCCGGTCAGATACGCGACGACAGTGTCGGCCACAAAGAACAGGTCCAATGTTGATTACCAGCAGACAGCGACGCCCAAGGATGTGACACGACAACTCGACACTCTACCTTCTGACATATTGACATTCCTGATGGAATGTCAGGCGTCGTCGGGTCATGATGCCAGCTCGGTCTTCACCGTGAAAGGTCTTCAGGACATGGCCAAGTATTACTTCGAAAAATCTGGCAAATTGATTCGGCCGAAGATCGCGTTACTGATGAGCAATGTTTGTAATCATCAAGCTAAAGGCGCTCAGTGAGTATAATATTACTATTTTAACAATATTTATGTTTCAGTCGTTATTGTTTTAGTACTGCTTTTGTAGTTTAGTTCGGTGTTTTATGAATCTTTTCTGATAGCAAGGTTACAATTGAACTGTTTCAGGCCTGACATCGATCTCGAAAATGTAATTAGGAACCAGTATCGCATCGCAATGGTGGCTGAAATGATTCACACGGCTTCATTGATCCACGATGATGTTATTGACGAAGCCGGAACTAGGAGAGGAAAACCGACAGCAAATGTGAAATGGGGAAACAAAAGAGTAGGTTGTTTCGAATAGCTACTGGGTTAAAAAATTGAACTTATACATAGACTTGTGATAGAAGGGTAAGGATATAGTTTGATATAGTCATGAATAACGTTTTAGGCAGTACTCGGTGGTGACAGAATCCTAGCACGGGCTACAAAATTACTGTGCATGACCAACGACCCTACTGTAATTACAACCATGGCTTCAATTGTCGACAACTTGGTCGATGGAGAGTTCATGCAGTTAGAAGTCAACCCAACGGCCGACGCCGTAACCAGGTTTCAGCATTACATGCAGAAGACCTACTATAAGACGGCCAGTTTGTTCGCAAATTCTTGTTTATCTGTATCTATTCTTGCAGGTGGGTGTTGTTTTAGTAAGAAATTTTATAAGATTATAATAGAAATATAATTTTTAAATTCTGGATGGTTTTAAGATAATATTCTCTTTGTAGGTCGGAACTTTATGTCAATATACGTTAGTATTCACATATTTTTGTAATACATCTTTCAGGATGTCCCATAGAACAACGTCAGAAGGCCTACGATTTCGGCCGTCACTTCGGATTGTCATTCCAACTCGTAGATGACATGTTAGACTACGTAGCCAGCTCGGCAGAACTGGGAAAGCCGTCTGTCGCGGACCTAAAGCAAGGTCTAGCTACAGGACCAGTTCTGTTCGCAGCCCAAGAGTTTCCGGAACTCAATGAAATGATTAATAGACGGTTTGCCGAGAACGACGACGTCGAGAGGGCACACCGTATCGTGCTGGATTCTTCAGCTCTTCAACAGACCAGAGACTTGATTAGGCATCACACACAAACTGCCATAAGCCTGGTAAGTCGTTTTTAGAATTTTTAGCTTGAGTTTTTTTATGGGCTTGTAAGTTATGTTAGATAAAAAATTTTTTGCGCAATATTTTTTTTAAAAAGTTTCATTTCTTATCAACTTGGTTCTAAAAATCGACCAGTTTAAAAATTTACAATACTACTGCCCATGTTATCGTATGTTATGTTACAGGTGAAGGAGCTGGGCAACAGTGCCGCCAGCGATTCCCTCGTCAAGCTTGCAAATTCACAAATGTTTCGGGAGCGATAGGACTTCCAACCTTTAGGACATTGTTTTTTGTTGATTCGTTTTACGTTTGAAAATTAAACCAAGGATTTTTATCATAGTAACATTAACTAACAACAAGTAACAGTAAAATGAGTAACAACAACTAATAACAAATCTAAACAACAGATGAATAACAAAACAACAACCTAAATCAAACTTAAAGCATTCCGAAAGTTGGTCTTTAGCTATCATGACGTAAACCCTTTTGATACCTACTCGATAACAACATCTTGCACCTGATCATCTTCTTCAGAAGCATTTAGACACTTTTTAGCCAGCTCAACGAATCCGGCTGCATCTTCAGTCATATCCCAACTGACAAAGTCATCGTACAGTTGTTCCATCCTCTGGACTAGCTGGTTGTACTCCTTCTCTTCTTCTTGATTATGACCTTCAACCTCTGTCAATGTTTTACCTCGCTTCAGTTTATCGTATACCTGAAAATGTCATTCTTTTAGTAATATTTGACGCAGAAAGTATTTTTTTTTAAATTACAGATACTAATACCTACGATAACGTTGTATTATCCTTATAAAGTGATGCCAAAGTAAAGTTAATTAGAAAAGCTTACCTGATCCGCTCTCTTGACCACGTTTGGAGGTATTCCCATTTTGGCAGCCGTGAAACTGGCATACGAATGTGTTGACAGACCATTGACGAAACGAAATGTAAATGTCAGGATATTGTCATCGTCTTTCAGAACTTCCATTTTCTAAAGATTTGTGAAGCATTCTATAACAACTTACATGTTCGGCCAAAAGTGGACTTTCGATCAGATAATTAGGTAACGAACAGAAGTGAGTGGCCAAGAAGATATGAGGACAGTCTCGAGGCTTCTCCAACCAATAGTTCAGACAGCCGGCTAAGAGTCCAATACCAACTTCCTAAAAAGTTCAAAATTTGCATACAAATTTGTTTTTCGGATCTATATGTCTGCTCAATATTCATAAATATTTTGGTATACTTAAAGCTTACAGTCATAGTTCCTTTGCCAAACTCGTCGATGAGTACCAGACTGTTGGCATCGGTTTTCCTGATGGCATGTGACATTTGTTTCAAATCGCTGGCGAACGAGGATAGGCCATCCAACACAGAGTCCACAGTGTACATTCGAGAGATGATTTGGGACACAGGTCCGATCTCGGCCTTCTTGGCTGGGACATACGATCCCACGTGTGCTAGGTACACAATTACACCAACCTTAAACTGTATTCGTAATACATGTTGATATTCATTTTGTATATGGAATGTAAAAATAACGAAATTGTCAGATCGCTAACAAAAAATGATTTAAATTTAAATGAAAATTTTAATTTATTTTAAATTTAAAATTAATAGTTGAATAAAAAATTACCATTTTTAAGTAGACACTTTTGCCTGAGGCATTTGGACCAGCAATTAGTTTGACTTTACTGTAGCCTTCCACCACATCTGGGCTGGCTGATCTGAAATACAGTGAACCTAATGCTTATATAGCCCCAAAATTTGCTTCTAGGGGCACAGAATTATTTTAAAAACCTAATATATTAATACATGTCTCAAATTCTTAACGATTAAAGCGTCTTACTTAATGTCATTGGGAACAAAATCGTTTTGGCCAGAATCGACCAGTGGTTGTCGTGCTCCTTCAATCTTAATCAGACATTTGTCGCTGAAATGAGGCCGAATCCACTCGTATTTGTTCGCAGCAATACCTAGTGATATCAGAGAATCCAAAGTTGCCGCAACTTCCATCGCTTCGACTATTACCTTCTTCCTCTGGGCAATCAGCTCTTGAAGGCTAAAATAACATTAATTTTTATATGATAGATAACAGTCAAGGACCATAAACCAACAGTAAAATAAAGACATTACTATACCTATTGCTATACCCAGGGCCGGGCGGGGACTTTTGGTCTGGGGGCGAGAGTCCAAAAAATCGGCACAGGTAGCAGCTACCTGTGCCGATTTTTTGCAAAATTTTTTTTCCGAAGATCCACAGGGGGGGGGGACCACGTTCAACTTTTTTCAAAAATTTTTTTCTGGGGGGGGGGGGGGGTACCCCCCCCTCCCTCGCGCCCGGCCCTGACTATACCCAATTCATATATTAAGAGACATTACCTACCTATTAGCAATGACTGTTTCCCGGTCGATAATTCTGGAGCGTATGTCACCGTAAACTCGATCCAACTCCAGCATTCCTGGTGTTTTGAATCCGACTGAATTCTCTGTAGAATATACCTTTTCAAAGTCTTCGTGTTCAATATGTACAGCCACATGTATTGGAATCATCAACATGTATCCGATGATAGGTAGGTAACATACGGAACAGCTCGGAATGCCATAATTGTTGATTTCTGCCTCCGCCACCTTTGTCAGGTGCTCTCCCAGCGTTGAGTATGTGCTTTTTACTAAAAATGGATATAAATATATTTAAATCTTAAAGTAATGTATGAAAAATATATAAAAATATGAATCTTATCATATAAGAGAAGGTTTACATAAGTATACTTTGTCAGCTTTAAAAAAATTAGTTTGAATTAAAGCTTAAAAACTCAAAACTCAGTCTAATTACAATGATCAAGTTCAGGTGATACATCTTCGTTCACCACGAATCTGCTCTCATCTATGGATTCTGTTTGATTGAATGTCTTCTTCAAAAGTTCTCCGATTCTGGCCAGTTCTCCGCCCAAACACTTCTCTCCTGGACCCAAAACTGTCAGATTTACATCACAATTCCTCAAGGAATCTCCAATTTCAATCAATGCGTTTATCGTCTGAACATTACGTATGGTTAGCCACAAGAACATTAGGTATTGTTAATTGCAAAATAAGTTTTAATGCCTTATATACAAAGGAAAATAATATTTTTTAAATTAGCTTACTTTAGATAACGATATCCAATCAACAACTGCCAGTCTTCCGTTTGATAGCTTTACCAATATTGTCTAAAAGCATTATCTTTTAGCTAAAGCTTTATTAGTAACTACATGTTTGTTAAAACCCATTATAAGAAGCTCTAAAAACAGAATCTGTTGACTATATGTAACAATATGCTCCTTATAATAATAGTTCAAACATCCTGAATTTCCTGCTATTAAAGAATAAACTTTAATAATGTGTAATTATGTTTAACACATGTTTAAGTAATAAAAATCTACTGTGTAGTTAACATACCATTAAACTATGCACATTGCGAAGTCTAGCCCTTAAGAAATTGACCAGTTGATAGTTGGTGTCTTGAGCAAAGAACATTACTCCTTCTTGGCGAATCTTCAATATCTCTTTGTTCCGCAATGGTCGGGAGAACCAAAACCTAAACTATGCAATGTATACTAAGGTAATTCAAATAGTAAAAGATCTAAATTATGTTAGAGATAATACTGTAGACCACTATAAATGGCGTACCGTAACTTCCGCTTCCCTGGAGAAGATTTTGTGAAATCACAAAGTTCAAACAAAGTTTTTGCCTTCTTGGATGCGTTCTTGTGATGATTCACTTTCCTGATTACTGTGTCACTTTCGAAAATGGCCAAGGCTTTCTTGGTCACTGGATCAACGTAGATAATATCCCCTCTCAAAGTAAAATGTCATCAGTTCAGAATTTTTAAGAAAAAGAATAAACATATCATATACATACTATAGCCATAAGACACGCCATAGCCATAAACTTACAATATAATAGCCTTGAAAGCATCGACCGGTACCAAAGTTGTTGGATTATCAAACTCAATGCCCAATCTGATCTGATTAATGTGTCGCAACAAGGCTCCCAGAGCTCCAATCTTTAACGTTACCAAAACATTATATTTAAGTTTGTTATATTAGAAACGCATATTTAAACCCACCATATTGGTATCTTTGGCTTCAAATAACATCTTGGTCCTTACTGTAGCATCTCTGCCATCAAAGTCCAACACTTTTGACAACCATTGCATTCCATTCTCTTGTCCTAAAACAATATTTACGCTATTGTAAAAAAGCCGTAGATAAAAATATAGAACTAACTCATACCTAAATCTTCAAATAAAACAAATTTTTCGAAATCTAAATTTAGTTAACAAAATAAAACAAACCAAAGTAAATTTTAGAGATAAACTGCAAAGAACAAGTCCATTGTTGATTCGTTTCCTGTGCAGGTTCATCTCTGCTTTCATCAACAATTCTTGATGTGTTATCGTTACCTTCTGATTGTTCATCTACTGAAGTGTAAGGTCGGACAAGGTCAGGTCGGTTAGATGCCTCGATATCAGTGGATTCTAGTTGTCCTACCTTCACAAAAGTGTCATCAACATAACAGTTTACTAAAATGATTAAAGGTTGAATATAAGTATCGCATCAACAGCAAAAAGTTAAAATAAAATAATTTGCATTTAAATTAACTTACACATAATTTGAAGAGCCTTTCTGAAGTCCTTTTTACAACCAGCATTAGCAATAACATGTGTAGGCTTTATTCTTTCGACCACTAAAACCAAAATTGTTACCTAATTTATAAAAATCACAAATTTTAACAATATGTAGTTTAAATTAACAAAACAAAAAAAACTTAAAGTTACATACAATACCTCAAAGTGTTATACTCATCGTCGTCTGGAGTATCATTGAGGTATTGGATGGTTTTCTCAGCTTCATCATAACAGGCAGCTCCCAACTTGTTTCGATCGTAAAATACTGTCAAAACTGTTGATGTCAATGTAGATCTTTGTTGTTGAGGCTGTTCATCTCGGTTTTCTTCCTCAATCTGCTGCTCTTCACTCATTTCAACAAGATTTTGTTCGCAAAATTTGTTGCCCAAAATCTTTCTTAACCATCCGTATAAAATAATATACGCAGACTGCAAGAAGCATGGGCGCAAAGTGCGAGATAAAATATTAGGTTTTTGTTGATCAAAATTCAGGTGATTGGCAAAAGAAGATAAAGTTATATTAAAGTATGTTTATTTGACTTTTTTTATTTTGATAAGAGTTGTAATTTATGTTTAGGTTTTAATTTCAAGTATTTTTCCGGGCTTTGAAATTGCGATTTAAGTACATCAGGATAATAAAGTATCTTTAAAATAAGTTTTAATGTTTAAACTTTCAGATGGAAGTTATAAGAGTGTTCACGGGTTATCACAGTGAAAATGTTATCAACAACCGAGCGTGGTCTTGTTCCTGGAGACATGATGGCAAGCTATTGTTGACCACAGGCGAAGATAAAACAACAAAAGTCTGGAGATACGATCCTGGTAATTGAATTTCGGTTTACATCTTTATCGTTTAGACAAGCAGACTCTGCAAATAGTAACACATCTGAGTGGAGATCATTTGCGAACAGTCAGGACGGCACAGTTCTCACCTTGTGGTAGATATATTGTGACAGCCAGCTTTGATTCTACTATGAGAATATACGAGCAAGATGGTGAGAGTCACTTTGAGGAAAAACACAGATTGGATGGACATGAGCATGAGATTAAATGTGCTTCTTTCTCTTCTTCTGGTCAATACCTGGCATCAGCTAGTCGAGATAAGAATGTTTTTGTGTGGCAAGGTAAGTTACGCAGAATTTTATATTGAAATTGGTGTTTAGTTGATGAGGACGAAGACTTTGATGTGGATTCAGTTCTGCAGAATCATACAGGAGATGTCAAATTTGTTGTTTGGCATCCAACAGAAAACGTGGGTTTTGAATCTTTCATCACGAGTAATTTATCCTGTGTTTGTGGTACTAAAAGAGTACTTTAATTTACTTTTTTTTATAAAATGGCATTCTATTCTGTATTTTATAATGTGTACATTATTTGTTAGTTCTTGGTATCTGGAGGCTACGACATGAATGTAAATATTTATCGATACGATGGAAGCGATTGGGTGGTACATCAAACTCTGGAACATGTTCATGAAGAAACTGTTTGGATGGTGGCATTTAATTACGATGGAACATATTTTGCGACAGTTGGAGGAGATGGTTTGATAAAGGTAGTATATTTACAACATCTTTTTAAAGTTGAAATCTGTATTTTATAAATAGGAAAATGTTTAAACTGACTTTTTAGGTGTACAAGATGACACGAGGAGCAACGGATAGCGAACATAAGTTTGCGCATCTTGTTACAGTAACCCCACTAGATGCAAAATGGCCTATATTTACAGTTGCTTGGAGTCCTGTGCAAAATATATTCGTTTGTGGTGGAGGAGATAGGCAGTTGTGGTAAGTGGAATTAATTGGTATTACTAAATTTACTTTTGTGTTTACAGAAGTTTTATGTTTAATCATAACATAATTTTTAGTTATTACAATGTTGTTTTATTCAAAATACATGAAAATCTTTTAGGTTATGCTCTCTAGAAGATGATGAAACGGTTATTGTAAATACACCGTATTCTCACTCCAGCGACATTAATTGTGTAGCCTTTAATCCTCAGAATCCGGGTATTATTTCACTTTGCTCAGATGATGGTGAAATTGTTTTGTTACAGCTAAATCAATAAATTTCTATCAATATTGTTCTATTTTTATGTGTTCAAATGGTTTGTACCATTGATACCTATGTTTATATTACCCACATATTTTACTATTTAAATTTTTGTTGAATTTGTTTTTCTAAAGATCTTAAGCTTTATTTTAAAAAGCCATTATTAAAACTTGTTTTAGATGGATTGCGACGTGGCCGGGTACCACGTTGAATCCTTCAACTTCTTTTGCCAGGAAGGGTTGGCATTAGCGGCTGATGATGTCTCTACAGAGAAATTCAGATTGAAAAATGATCAGGCGGTCGAAATAAGATACAAAGGAGCTATAATCAAAAGTCCCAGCGTTCAAAGTGCTATGGTAATTATTTTACATTATTTATATTACCTTGATTTGCTTTTTAAATTTACATTAATTTAGTAGGCACTGAAGCAAACTTGTAAAATGTTTTAACATGTAATTTTAGGGAAACAGCGTGGAAGACATAACAAACACACAGTACATTCTACCTTCTGAGTGTCGTCAACGAGGCCTTACCTATCGAGGACCGCTGTTTGTGGACCTTGAAGTCAAAGTGAATGGCACAACTCTGGGAGTCTTCTCAACTCTTCTTGGCCACATTCCAATCATGTTGAGGAGTGAGCTATGTCATTTGAATAAGATGTCCGAAGAAGAGTTGATCAAGGCAGGAGAAGAAGGCATCGAGAAGGGTGGATACTTTGTGAACAAAGGCTCAGAGAAGGTGATTCGATTACTGGTCGGTAACAAGAGAAACTTCCCTCTGGCTATTGTCAGAAACAGTTTTAAGGAAAAGGGAAAGCTGTTTACTGAGTTTGGCATCATGATGAGATGCTTCAAAGACGGACATTCTGCTGCTATTATGAGTTTACATTACCTCGACAGTGCTTCAATGGTGCTTACTATTCAGGTAGATTAAATTATTTTGAAGTTTGTAGATGATTACTATATTTTTTTAATTTGGCATGCTTAAATTTAATGTTGTTTTTAAAAATGAGTTTTTAAGTTAATGATAATATTATAGTACCGTCGTGAACTGTTCTACATACCATTCATGTACATTCTTCGTGCATTGACTGATTTGAGTGATATGCAAATTTACGAGAATATGACAAAGCTGAGGCCAAATGACACTTACTGGTCGAGTTGTGTCAAGAACATGTTAGTCAGCGCGGCCGAAGAAGGAGTGACCAACAGAGAAACAGCTTTGACATTATTGGGATCAAGGTTCAGAGTTACTTTAGGTAACAAACTGGCTCCATGGGAAACTGATGAGGTAGGTTCTTTAACTTTTAGTTTTTATAGTAATGTAAAAGCTGATAGTATGTCTTATTTTTTTGTTTTACATTGTTTTTGATAATAACAATTGATATCTGCTTTTCAGGATGCTGGACGTTTCATAATGAAATATTGTGTAGCTATTCACCTGGACAACGATGGAGACAAGTTTCATTGTTTATCGTTGATGGGCCAGAAGCTTATCAGTTTGGCGTTAGGACAGATTTTGCCAGATTCTCCTGATAATCCACAGTTTCAAGAAGCTACAGTGACCGGTCACATTTTTTTGTTGATGATTAGAGAGCGATTGGAAGGTGTTCTGGGGGTTTTGAGGAAGAAAATCGAGATTGCTCAAGCACGAAGAGGAGACAAGTTTACTTTTGATGGGTAAGTTAGAAAAAATGGTTTTTAATACTATTTTGGTCAAAAAATTCGTAGAAAGTTAAAGAGTTAGTGGCGAAGAAATAATACTTATAATTTTCGGTTTTATGTTTTTTTTTCTTTAATTTATAACTTTTCAGAAAGTTTTTCCAATCACAGTTATCAAGCATCGGAGGTCAACAAATAACGAATGCTTTTGAGTACTTCTTGGCCACAGGCAACCTGATCACTAGAAATGGCTTAGGATTGATGCAAAACCAAGGATTCGCTGTCATAGCTGAAAGAATCAATCAGCTACGGTTTGTCTCTCACTTCAGAGCAATTCATCGTGGTGCCTTCTTTATGGAAACCAGAACTACAGATGTCAGAAAGCTGCGACCAGAAGCCTGGGGCTTTATTTGTCCAGTACACACTCCTGATGGTGCTCCTTGTGGATTACTTAATCATGTGACGGCTTCGGTCAATATCATCACAAAACCAATTGATACCAGTCCTTTAAACGAGTTACTGTATCAGATGGGAGTTATTACTCATGAAGAGATGAGATTGAATGTTGCCAAGGCTCAGGACAACCCAGAAGAGCTAAAGTTGTTCTATCCAGTGTTGATGGACGGAAAAGTTGTTGGTTATGTGTCGAGAGCTGAAGCACCAAGATTGGAAAGAAGGTTGAGAGCTTTGAAAGTGAATCCGAAAGAGAAAAGGGTACCATCTTTGGTGGAAATAGTACTAGTGAGAGCATCGACGGATGAAAAGAATATTCTCACTCAATTCCCTGGATTCTACATATTCGCAGATATGGGCAGAATGGTTCGACCGGTCAAGAACTTGATTTGCAAAAAGACTGAGTTTGTGGGTATGTTATTCTTTGTAATATTGTGTTATTTGGTCATTTTATTGTCAATATGGACGTTAGTTTCATGTTTTTTATGCAGTTATGTATTTTTAATTAAAATATATTGTTTTAGGTATATTTGAGCAAGTTTATCTCTCCATTATTATTGATCCAGAAGAAATTGAACCCGGAGTGACGATGCATCAAGAGCTTCATCCCAGCGCTTTGTTCAGCTTTGCTGGCAATCTGATTCCGTTCCCAGATCACAATCAGTCGCCACGTAACATTTATCAGTGCCAGATGGGTAAACAAACCATGGGAATTGCAGTACACGCCTGGAAGAAGAGGGCTGATAATAAGATGTACAATATTATTGTAAGTCATGCTAAGATATTGACATTTTTGGTCAGTAAGGATGCTTAAAGTAGTATTTAATAAGTTGGGAAAAGGAAAGTTGAGGAAATTTATAGCATGGATATGTTTAAAGATTAGTATTACTTAATATAAAGGAAATGTAACATTAGAAATGACATAACAAAGTAAAAACTATTAACAATATTGGTGCTGTAGTTGACCATTAAGTGGCTTTTCAGACACCACAACACCCCTTGTTGAAATTGGAAGCCTACGAAAAGTACGAAATGACGAACTATCCTTTGGGCACGAACGCTTGTGTTGCTGTTATCTCTTATACTGGATACGACATGGAAGATGCTATGGTAATCAACAAGAGCTCGTTTGAAAGAGGTTTTGCTCATGGAATGGTCATCAAAGTTGAACGGTAAGATTACAAAAACATTCCTAGTTTTTTTAGAGGTTTATGTTTAGTTTATGAAAAATAGATTTTTTTATTGGCTGAAAATCTATATCTTGAATTATTTAATATTCGTATTTTAGGCTGAACTTGTGCGAAACGGGAATGTTTGGCAAAAAGGAATCCAATGCTTTCTTTGCTAAAGATCCCAAAGACACGGAACTCACATCGATCGCAGCTGATGGACTACCTATACCTGGTCGTTTATACAGACAAGGCGACGTTTACTACAGTAAAAAGGACAGACATGACGACAAATACACTACTGGAGCTTTCAAGTACGCAGAAGCCGCGTACTGTGGAATTGTCAGGGCGATTTCTGAAGAAGCTGACGGTGTGGTGGTAAGCAATTTTAAAATTTTGTTTTTGATTTTTTTAATGACAAAAACAAACGGAAGGATTGTATTCTTCACTGCTAGTAAAATAATATCGTAAGTTTTGCCTTTCTTCAGCACATTCTAATACAATGGCGTATCCCTCGTAACCCAATCATCGGTGACAAATTCGCTTCACGGCACGGTCAAAAAGGTATCAACTCTTTCCTGTGGCCAGTGGAGTCTCTGCCCTTCTCTGACTCGGGCATGGTTCCTGACATCATCTTCAACCCCCACGGTTTCCCATCTCGGATGACAATCGGGATGATGATCGAGAGTATGGCAGGCAAGGCGGCGGCCATGAACGGAAGCTACTACGACGCATCACCGTTCGTGTTCAACGAAGAGAACACGGCCATCAATCATTTTGGCGAGTTGTTACAACAAGCCGGCTACAACTACTACGGCAACGAGACAATGTACTCTGGCGTTGACGGTCGGGAAATGAAGGTACGAAATTCAGCGATCATAAATCGCAATTTAATACTGTAATTTTAAAGTTTTTATGGATTTTCGAATTTTTTGTACTAAAAAATGATCTTTTTTGCTTAAAAGGTGGAGGGATAGTAATTTATGTTTAAAGACATCTCTTTAAAAATAAGGTTTTTATTAAAAAATTTCAGGTTCAAATCTTCTTTGGCATCGTATATTACCAGAGACTTCGACACATGATTGCTGACAAGTTCCAAGTACGAGCCACAGGTGTTGTAGATCCAGTAACTCTTCAACCAGTCAAAGGACGTAAGAAAGGTGGTGGTATTCGATTTGGAGAGATGGAACGTGATACCATGATTGCTCACGGTGCAGCTTACTGTCTACAAGATCGGCTTCTGTACTCATCCGATCTGGACTTTTGTAAAGTCTGTGCCAAATGTAGTTCGATCATCTCGGTCAGCAAACTCAAATCGACTAACGTAAGTTAACTTACAAGTGATATGCTCTTATTAAGCGATTGATATAGGATTTTTTCAAAATCATTTTTTATATTATCAATGTATATTAATGTTAACAAGGTTGTTGTGGATTAAGTTTTTTAAAACTTTAATAGTTTAAATGGCCTTGTTTTAGCTCCGAAGAGGAATGCAGCAAACAGGCCAGATCCCGGTATGTCTAAGTTGTCGCGAAAGTTCAGAAGTGTACGAGATCCAAGTGCCAAGAGTATTCAGATACCTGGCTGCCGAACTGAGTTCGGTCGGCATTCAACTCCAGTGCGATGTAGGGGATCCGACCAGTCGATAAAGTGGTCATTAAATCTTTTAAATTTGTTGATTTTTTCATTATTGTTGATTTTCATTGATTGTTACTTGTTATTGTTACCATAAATTTTGATTTTTGAAACTTATGCGCGCTTAAGATCAATTTATCATGGTTTTGGTTACGTTTGTTACCTAAAGTTTAATATTGTTCCTTTTGCAAAGCTTGATCAAGGTTTTTTGATCAGAATGCCAAAAACATAAAGATGATAATGACCCCAAAACCGTGATGACAATGCGTTTAAGTGGATTTATTGTTAAGATTAATATATAAAAGGTAAAGCTACTTCTTGTACTTCTGAATCCCGGATTCGCTCATGATGCAGATGTGGTTGAGGTCGCGGAACTTCTGATTGTAATCCAATCCGAAGCCCACGATGAATTTGTCTGGGATGCTGAAGGCTACAAAGTCTTCTTGAACTTGCACTTTCCTTGGCAATCTCTTGGATAGCAACAGTCCAGTCCACACAGTATTGGCCCCCAAATCCTTTATCGTAGTTACTAAACGCGACATGGTCAGGCCACTGTCCACAATATCATCTACGATCTGAAAGATGACATTTAGTATCTCAATGACTAAACTAATATGTGTCAATCGTCAAGGCTAGTTAGAGCTTTACACTTTATAAAAATAGCTAGTCCGGGCTCTAGATACTTACCAGAACGTTCTGACCCTTGAGCTCTTCCATACTTGACAATCCGATGATCTGTAGCTTTCCTGTAGACTCCGTATCTTCGTAACTCTTGGCTCTGATGAAGTCGACTGTCAGAGGATTCGTACATTCATGTCTAGCTACTGATAACTCATCAACCAACGTCGTGAAGAAGCGGTACGATCCTTTTAAGACACATAGTAATGTTACTGGCTGTAACGGCAAAAATTAGATTTTTATATCAACATATAGGGTAGAATAGTATTAATAGCTTAAAGTGAAAACATCCTAATTATCCACCCCGATTCGTTGATTACTTTACCTTATCTCCAATTTTCTCGTGAATTTCGCGTGCCAGTTGTCGGATTCTGTCCTGGATCAGTCCTTTCGGAATGATAACTGATTTAAGATCATCTTTGTAGCAATTAGGTACAAGGAACAAACTGGTATTGTACTAAAAACGACAGATTGAGATCGCAAAAAAGTCTAGGTAATCAATTATTTCTGTGAAAAAGGAAGTTTCCAATTTTTACAACTTTAAACTAAACTTTGCAGAAAACGTTTAGAAAGCTCTAATTAGTCAGCCATCTTAATTCAATTGTAAGTTAGTCACCACACTGTCACAACATTGGTTAACTTTTAAATTTTAATCAGTGTTGATTTTGATTAAGTTACAGTTTTAAGCAGCTGTTTATGACCGCAAAATCTGCGCTTCAATATCTGTTTAAACACAAATATATCAAAGGTAACAACAATTACCATAAACCAAAAAAAACTTACCTCAACGTCATCGGGTATATCAACACAGTGCGTGGTAGACATATCTAAAGCTATCGGTCGCTATAACGAAGAAAGTAAATGAAAAGGTGATGAGTACCCGAACGCACTTTAAAAGGCCTGGCCCCGCCCATTGCCTCCACCAAACGATAACTTCACGTGCATTACACAGTAAATCACGTATGACAATATACTTTAATCATATAACAAGGTGGTTCAACGCTTACTTTAATGATAAAACTTTGTAACAATCAACAACAATATAAACAATGAGTAACAGTTAAAAGTCCCAGCCATCGTACTCCTTGACGATGCTCTGGTTGGCCTTCCTTCCTCGACGAACTGCACATTCCTTTCCTTTGGCTTTAAACTTTTCCCTTTTAACTCGCTGCTTCTCCTGAAACACGACATTAGGTTAAAGATCGGCTTTCACTTTTTTATACATATATTCATATCAAGATCAAACCAGAAATATTAATGTTAAAAATTACTTTAACTTTATCTTGAAATACATTCCTTATCAGAAAGTGAAAACTTACCGTTAAAAGTCGACTTCTGATGTCTTCTGGAGCTATCGTTGATCCGTTTTCGTAAATCTTCCTGGCCGAAGTTACTTTACCTCTTTTTAATTCATGAATATCAGTTCCAAACTCTGATACATTATCATCTTTCTCCTCATCATCGGCATTGTCTCCTGAAGCAGATGATGCCGGTTTTTCATCGTTTGTACTTATGTGCTTTTCTGAAACAAATATCATTCTTATTATAATTCCCCAAATTAACAAAATATATAAACGAATTTTGCTTACCATAATGTTCTTGCATTTCCTTATCCGTAACTTCAAAATCTTCCTCAATTTTCAACTTTTCGATATGAGTTTGTGCATTTTCCAGCCAATTGGTGAATCGAGAAGCAGCAGCTAATTCGTTGCGCTAAAAATTAGTTAAATAATAATTTAAAACTAAACAAAAATTTAAAAATACCCATTTCATTAAGTAACACCACATATAAAGTTTAAAACACCCACCTTTTCCCGAGCGTCTTCATTTTCCTCCTCCAACTCTTCTTCATCTACATCACTGTCTTCTTCCTCTTCAATTACATCGTTCAGTTCATCTTTAGTCATGTTGCACCTCTCTTCGTACGCTTTGTTGATATCAGCGGCCATCTTCTTTGTGAATCCAGTAGCTGCTAATTCAACATCCAGATCGTATTTCCTTTCCAATTCGTCAAAAGTCGGAAAATCTTCGGATTCAAATGCAAACTTCTTTCTGAAGAACTCTCTGATACATTCCACATCCCTGTCAAAATAGTACTTGGCATTAGGATGGTCGGTACTGGTCATTTGAGGAAAGTCAATGATATACAACTTCATACTGTCCGTGATCATAATGTTGAATTCATTGAAATCACCGTGAATCAAACCATATTCAGCCAACTTCACTATCAATCCCATTAACTCATCGTACAAATCAGCCGGTTTCTCAACCTCCATAAGTTTGTAAAGTGGCACTCCATCAATCAGCCCCATTACCACGGTATGTCTACATACATCTACAGGTTTAGGTACTGGAAAGCCGGCATTGAACAAGGCTTTCAAGAAAGTGTACTCTTTCAAAGCCGAGATTCGAGACAGATACAACCAAGAACAATGTTGCCGTTTGCCATGGTAATCTCGTTTTTCCTTCAGTTTTCTGAAAGATGTTCTGCCAAGTCTACTGAACTTGAGAACAATATCCTTGAGTTCCATATCTCCTCCAACGTATACATCAGATTCTTTGCCCACACCAATCTGGTTTCCAACAGCTCCAACAACATCACGTGACCTTAGAGTATGAAGGGCCAAGTAATCGTATCCCAAGGTTGTCAAGCGATATCCATCAACTAAAAACATCTCTTTACTAACATAAAATTAAAAGTACGCACTTTAACTACGTCTAATTATTGATTTTGGTTGCCTAAACATTCAACAAAACAAGAAAAAACATACATTTGCGACCTTTTTCGTGGTATACCAACTTCATTTTGTTCAAATCTCGCAAAAGATGTGCACATCCTCCGCGATATATGCTGGCAATCATAGAAATAAGTTGCAATGGAACTGCTTCGTGATTCTTCATGCCCATTTCAATGGCCAGAAGCACTCGAAAGTGTTCTTTCTCCATGTGCCTCATTGGTTCCACGTTAAACCGTCCCATTTTGTAAATAGATCAAACAAACTTCAAAAAAGCTTAAAGTAAACGACTTTATAAGTTTTAACAACAAAATCTACAATAACATAAAGTATTCGATTAAAATATATATTTTATTTCACCTATTTATTTCCGACCTGCGCCCAAGCAATGGCAAACTGCAACAAAAAGCGTCAGTCGCCCCCAATTTTTTGTGCTTCCGAGAAAATTATTTTCTTGCTCCTCTTTCATCAGGATCAGATACGGTTTTGTAAAACTAACATGAGTACTGAGCGTAGACGTCAGACTTCAACTCGTTACAGTCCTTATCCACCTGGAGGCTATTCCAGAACTCCAAACCGTCGTCAGAACGAAACTGAAGAGATAATCGAACACGAACCGAAACAGCAGCTGGACGAATCCGTGGTTATCGATGATTATGAACAGAACAGAGGTAAAATATTGTTTTGCTGTGTATTTAAGTTTATTTTTTGTTTGGTTCTAATGATATAACTTTAGTTTCCGAAGCCATTGTGGAAGAAGAAGCCATTTCATTCAGAGACATTGGACAACATGCCAGGGATCAAGGCTTCACCTCCAACGCCGAGATCATTGTATGGCTTTAAATCTTTTTGGAAATTAATTGTTATAAAAGAATAATTAAAAATAATTTCATATTTATAGAACGCCACTCCGATCATCACCATGGACGTCCCAGCTATTGATGTCATGGAATTGTTCAACTCGACACAAAGCGGGGAAGACTTGAAGAACAGTTTGGCAGGAATCGGCTTGATGGTAAGTGTTTTATTTGACAATATTTTTAATTTTAGGCTAACATAACTTAAAAAGTACTGATGATACCAATATTATTCAAAAGTTTGGTGCTCATAAACCTTAAAATTTATACCCTAACCTATAAATTTTTTAGGTCAACAGACTGATCTTCGAAAACAGATACCTAGTTCGAGAATTGCATTGTCTTAAAAGCAATGGCAATATGAACCCAGCTCACAGATTTGATTCTCTGGTGTTCAAGAAGGTGAATGTTGTTAACGAATGGATATATCCTGGAACTCCCGAGATTCCCCTGCGCAACATTAATGATCTGATTGACAATTTCGATCAAAATTCGACAAGAAAGAATGACACAGCTGTGAATACCTTGCGACGATTTGTCAAGTATTTGCTTGAGAATGTAAGGGATTCTGTTTTCATTAATTCTATCGTATAACATTGTCTTATGTTACCATAGGAAGATTGACTGTTAAAAGATTGGGCTAAAGTTATTTTGTAAGAAATTTACAGATAATCCCAAAAAAGCATCACAACAAGTTCACGATCAGAGAACGAGGAGGATACGACCATTTGACAGAACTTCCGATCGATCTTACTACATTAGTGAGGGATGTGTGTTTGGAAACTGTCAACTTGTTTGATCCAAGAACAGATGATGACAAAGAAAGACGAGAAGAGCTTGGAGAACTTGTCTATAAGTACATGAAGTTTGCTCTGTAAGTTCTTCCAACTTTTGGACTTATTGTTTTGTATGTATTACTACAGACACCATGGTGCACCACAAAAACCGCATTCTTACCAAATTCAACTAAATATTAAGCTTTAGGACTAGAATAGTACAAATATCGATAACTTTGTAAATAAAGTAAGCAAAATGTTACAGACAAGAACTTAGAAGAACCCCAAGAAAGTCGAAAGTGCCAGTGGCTCGCCTAACGGAAGAAGAAATCGTCGAGGTGGACGAACAAGTGGCCGTGTAATAATTATATTTGTAATGTTAACACCATTCTCAACAGTTTGATACGACTATTTTATGAACAATAAACAATCAACAACAAACAAGGTATTTTACAAATCGTAACAAACATCATTTTGTGCTTTTAAAGTAGCATATTATTGCTGGAATAATGCATTACCTTAAAGCTAAAGACAATAGCCTATTTTTACCAATAATTTTCGGTAAAACATCGTAAACCTTCTCAATAGCTAATAAACAAAAATATAAAATTACTTTTGTTTCAAGCCGTGATCAATCAGTATCCGTTCGCAATGTTCTCGAATACATCCTTCTCGAACTATAGAGTAATACCCTTTCTCGGACAAGTCAATGATAGTACTTCCGACTCTGCCTTTAGAACAGGACTCTTTATCATGAAGAACAAGGTCAATGCTCTCCCAGAGCTCTTCGAACTCCTGAAATCAAGGGAACATTAAATAGGAAGTTCAACCATCTAAATTTAAATAAAATATATTAAAAAGAGCGCGCACCTCAGGTTGTGTAGAACTGGCATTCCCACTTGTATTAGCTGAAGTTTGAGCAATCGGTTCATCAAACTCAGTACATACTTCTCTTATAAACGCATTGTCCGGTACTCGTACTCCCAAAAGATCGTTTTCGTATATAAAATGTGATGGGAACGATGGAAGTCGCTGCAAAAGCAATGTCACTCGGCCTGGGAGAAGCTTGTACAACAATTCTTTGTCAACTGTCGGGTAGGTGTAGTCGAATATCAACTCTGGATTAGCAAAGAACAAACCAATAGGCTTTTTTGGGTCTCTCTTCTTAACATCTAATAGCTGTTGTGAATGGGAATATAATGTTATCAGGCCGTAAACTGTGTCTGTAGGTAATGCCACAACTCCGCCACGAGATAATACTTCTACTGTGCTTTGGAGTACCTTGCATCCTGTAAAAGACTGATTTATTGGTTTATATTGTAAAAAGTGCTATTATACATTATTTGTTTTAGCTATAAAAACAGTTTAAATTATTCTTTTCACTGAAAAAATATAATTACCCTGAATAACCTACTTTCCTTACAAATATCTGCAAATATCGTTTGTTTTTTAGACATCTTCTGCACAATATCGCCCATCTGCAACACGCTTCTAGCTTGTTTGCTCATTTCCGTCCAAAATTGTCAAATTTTACAAAATATTTTAGAAAATAAAGTCGCAACACGCGGCCGATAAATATGCAGCTTGCGAAACACAGCGCTTGTGAGCTTTCCACCCGCAGCTTTTTCCACCCGCTCGGGAAAAAAATATGAAATAAATGTCGCTTTTTGTTATTGAATCAATGCCAAAACGATTTTTATCGTATTAATGGCACTAACTAGGATGGTATTGGTCCTTGCTTTGCTCTGATTGTCTTCAAACTTTTTTTAGAAAGATCTTATAAATATAATCGTTTGCAAAATTTTAAATCGCGCTTTCAAAGAAACTGAGGAAATGGACTTTGAAAAGTAATTTTAAAACTTAAAAGCGCAATTAAAATTTTTTACATACGTATGCATACCCTATTGATGGTTCAAAGAATTCATTTGAAAATCTTTGAGCCGATTTTAAGCAGAGCAGGTTGAGTAATTTCCTTGTAGATGTACTCTCTAAAAAATTAGGTAAAAAATAGCATATAAAACTGTTTAAACACAATTAAATCAAAACTATAGATGGTGAGATATTTATTATATAAAAGAAACTGAAATTAATTAGGATTTGGAAATCCCAAACGACCCGTTATTTCACTGCACCACCAAGATCAAAGCGAATTGTGCGCTTTTTTGGCAGTCATAAACTGAGTACCATCCCTTTAGAAATTTGGATTTAGTCCATGTACTGTTTGTTGGCTTTTCCGGACGTACTTGTACAAGCTGGAGGAATATTTAACGGCCGCTTGATGGGATAATTCACTAATAAAATGGTTGAGTATAAAACCAACATTTGTTTGCAGCAGTCGTTTATCAAATGTTAAAACACTTCCAACTTTAGCGTAGGAATAAATACCATAATTTATTTTCTGTTGTCTAATTTCTACAAAAATTACTTCACCAAAAGCGCATAATGAAGCCAAAGAACAAGCAATTCGTTTTGTACAAAAGTTTTGGGAATTTTGGGAAAGGCTTTTTGAGCTATTCCGTTGCATACTAAAAAATGCTTATGTAAACTAACGTTAGAAGTGAGTGTTAAAAATAGGCATAGACGTTAATTATATATTTGTAATACAAGTTGTACATGTCTGAAGAAAACTTTTTTATTTGACTTTGCCTGTGTCAACAGATTCAACATCTATGTCACTTTTACAGGGTGTCCCAAGAAAAACGAAAAAAAAACTAAAACGTTATATTTTGGTAGAGAAAAATGCTAAAAATGCCAAACTTGGCATTGTCAAAGATTGGCACATGCGGTTTTTTGTCCCAAAATTTCAGATTTTTCAAGTGCATACTAAGGGCTTTAAGATTTTTTAAAAAATAGTCATTTTCCCCCGAATTACACATGTTTTCAGTTGGAAATGCTTTTTTTTGGGTAAAATTTTCTAAGTTTTTGACAACTTTTTGGTTGAAAATGACATTTTTGACAAAGTTTTTGATTTTCAATCGTCGGCGGAGTATCGGCGGAGAATCGGCGGACGCTTAAAATTATCGGCGCAGGGCATAACTCGCTTGAAAAATAACGTAAAGACATGAAACAAAAATTATTAGTTTTAGAATTATCAAGACTATCTTGACTGATGCTGAGCTAATCTAAAAAATAGCTTTAACATATGCAAAAAAAGTTTAAAAAAAACATAAGGTTCAAAAATTTTTATAATTTTCCAGGACAAATGTTCTTTTACGTTTAAACAGCAAAAATATCACGTTTTTGATTTTTTTGTTGTTAAACGAAGTAAAAGGAGAAATACGTTAAAATTTTCAAGTTATTTGTGCAATTTACAAAATAAACTTAAAAATCCGTTTTCCATGTTAACTTACGTTGTCTTTTATAAGTTCCTGTCTTTTAACGACTTGAACTTTAAGCTCAGCATCAGTCAAGATAGCCTTGATAATTCTAAAACTAATAATTTTTGTTTCATGTCTTTACGTTATGTTTCAAGCGAATTATGCCCTGCGCCGATAAATTTAAGCGTCCACCTATTCTCCGCCGATACTCCGCCGACGATTGAAAATCAAAAGCTTTGTCAAAAATGTCATTTTCAACCAAAAAGTTGTCAAAAACAGAAAATTTTACCAAAAAAAGCATTTCCAACTGAAAACATGTGTAATTCGGGGGAAAATGACTATTTTTTAAAAAAATCATAAAGCCCTTAGTATGCGCTTGAAAAAATCTGAAATTTTGGGACAAAAAACCGCATGTGCCAATCTTTGACAGTGCCAAGTTTGACATTTTTAGAGTTTTTCTCAACCAAAATATAACGTTTTAGTTTTTTTCGTTTTTCTTGGGACACCCTGTATAACCATTTTGAACGGCTTGGTCTTCAATAACAATGTTACGATCTTCAATCTGCACGGCTTGGCTATCACTAATAAAATTGTCATCTTCAAACTGAACAGCTTGGTCTTCACTAATAAAATTGTAATCTTGAACCTGAGCGAATTGGTCGTTACTCATAAAGTTGTCATCTTGAATCTGAGCGGATTGATTTTGTCTTATTTTCGGCGACATAAGCTGCAGAAAAGGCCTTCTCCGAGATTTAATAACAAGAAGCAACAGCAATGTTGCGCTTCTTCATCCAAAATTGCTGTTGCTCCTTGTTATTACATCTGTGATGTCATTAAAGACTTCATCTGTTGACATCCGGCGAATATGACTTAAGCCAAAAATTGGAGCTGTAGAACTAGTTGAAATCGGTGTAGGTTGGGAGTTCACAACAGGCTGCTGAATTGTAGGAATAGTTACATTCGGTGTAGGTTGGGAATTGGCAGCTGTTTTTTGGTTAAATTTTTAGGGGCGCTAGAAGACAAAGTTGGCTTAGAAATCAAAGCTGGTCTTCCCGTTCTTTGACTAACATTTTTTGGACCGGTAGAAGATGATGTTGGCTGAGACAGTATTGTTGGTTGTACATTAGAATATAACAGAATAAAGAATTTTTATAAAATCGATGTTATAGCTCGCTCTTCAAATAACCTCAAATATTCCCAAATACAGTGTCTTAAAGCCCCCTTAAAGTCCCTCAACCTTCTCCGACCATCTTAACTCAAATAATGAAAAGGATACGCAAATTAAGACGAAACTTTCTCACAATGTCCGGTTGCCCATAAAACAATACGCCTTTTTTAAGAATGCGACTATCGTCGCAAAAATAGATTGAAGAAAACGTTCTTTTTCATATATTAGTCTTTACTTTACAAAGAAAGCGCCAAATCTTATAAAAAACGTTTGATATAAAACGTTTCAAGTTTTTAACTCCAATCACTCCATCTATTATAACTTAGGTCAATCTGCTTTATTGTATAGTTAATGTGAGAAACATGTATTACGTATGTATAGGTTAGAAAATGAGAGATCATGATGTTTACTTGATGCGGTACAGTAGTCTTCTTTGCATTCTGTATTGGAGTTCGCCCCTCTTCACCAAGTACTCGATGACCCGTTTGATGACCGACTCGGAGTAGCTTTGTCTCACAAACTCCTGTACGATCATGTGTTCTGATACGTGAGTTCCGACCAAGAAGTGCTTCTTCAGCTGCTTCTCGACTCTGGCGAAGGTTTCACCGTCAGCTTTGTTCGTGAATCCCTCAGCTCCAGCCAAGTGACCGGCAGCGGCAGCAGCGATGGTGGAGACATTGAAGAGTCTCAAAGCTTCGTCAACGTGTCTGACATCAGCAAATGGCAATAGCTCCATCTTGGCCAAGGATTCACTCAATCTGACGATGGCTTCGAGCTGTCTGACGGTGATGGGGATGACATTGCTTTTGGCTTGGACATCTTCTGGAGGGTTTCTGATCTGAACGTAATGTTTGTTCAGTTTCTGGGCTGCTTCTTCCGAAAGGCGTGGAGCACAAGTGGCACGAGCATAGTAAATGTAGCGTTTCAAGAAGTCGAGCGATAGTTCATCTGGGTTTTCACGAGTTTCGTGTTCAGCGTTCATGTGGACGGCAACAACGTGCTTGGCCAGGGTCTAAAATATAGGTATGAACTTTAGGCAACTTCAAAATTATAAAGGGTAACGCAAAATTTTGCATTCGCTTTAAAAATTAACTAGCTTAAATAGGAATATCATTACGATAACCCACCGCATCCCTCAAACTGTCGTGAACATCCTTGACGACAAAGATAGTGTCGAAACGAGACAAAATGGTTGGCATAAAGTCAATATTCTCATCGCCCTTACTGTCATCCCATCGTCCAAAGACCGAATTGGCAGCGGCTAACACCGAGCATCTTGAGTTCAAGGTGGTAGTGATACCAGCCTTGGCAATGGAGATGGTCTGTTGTTCCATTGCTTCATGAATGGCTACACGATCGTCTTCTCTCATCTTGTCGAATTCATCGATACATACGACACCACCATCGGCCAAGACCATAGCACCACCTTCCAAAATGAAACTTCTCTGAAATACAAACATAATCAGTACAGTTTACTTGCATAAACTATGAAATCGAAGATTATGCCTTGCGCATAGACTACATATCAACAGTTAACCTACCGAATGTTGGTCCCTCATGACAGAAGCGGTCAAACCAGCAGCACTACTTCCCTTTCCTGACGTATAAACTGCAATTGGCGCTACTTTCTCCACAAACTTCAACAGCTGAGACTTGGCGGTACCTGGATCTCCCAACAGAAGAACATTGATATCTCCTCTTCTTGTCAATCCATCTGGCAATCTCTTCCTAGATCCTCCAAACAACATACAGGCAATTGACGCCTTAATATCATCAGATCCGAAGATTGAAGGAGCAATACTCTTAGAGATCTTCTTGTAGACGTCTCCTTGCTTTGCAAACTCTCTGAAATTGTATTATTATAGAGCTTGATACATGGTTAATATAATATTAATACATAAAATAGTATAATAAATGTTTCAGAATCAAGTTATCCATAACAATACAAAACTTACTGGAACTCTCGTTCTTCTTCTGGACTAAAGATGGGATTGTCACTTCTTCCTGGCCCATTGTTCTGAACTTTAACACCAAGAACTCGCAGGTATGGAGTTCTAATCAATGACATAGACTTGTCTACTCCTTTTTGGCCCTAAAATCATCAAACAATAAAATAAAATCAGTTAAACACTACTCAATATACAGTCAAAAAACTGATCTTTTAAGCTAAGAACTTACCTGTTTGTTAAACAACTTCTTGATAGAGAAGATTCCAGTCACTTCCACACGATTTCCAGGTGTCACGTTATCAGTCAGATACCTATCCACATAGAGTTGCATGTGTCTTGGCATTTCTCCTTGAGGTACATCTTCTGGGTTCTCTTGCAGCTTCAATGTCTGATAGTCAACACAAACACTCTTATCAGGCATAATGTGGTAAGGATCCATGGGACATCGTTGAGCTTGAGTTCCTTGAGATCCGCGACAAGTTCGAGGAAGTTGGAACCCTTCCAAACCTCGCTCGACCTTAATATCAGTGATAACATGGTGGCAAGTACGACATTCCAAAGTAACCTTGACAGCACGAGACCGGACTTGTGAAGCGGCAATCACGATTCCAGACACTTTGACCAAATGGGAAACATCACTTGATTTGATACGACGAATACTTGTCGGTGCTCCATCCATATTAACAATGACTTGGATATCTTCAACATTGTCTTGTCCTTCGGGTCGAGGATGAGTCAAGGCATCAACAACATCCCTAGCTGCTGCTTCAAGCTAAAAAAGCAAAATTAAGTCATACAATACCGTTTAAAAACATTTTCTTTCCAAATTTACATAAAATTATATCTAAAACAAAACTTATACAAGTAGAAGTATACTTTAGTTCATAACTTTAAAAAAAGCCACAACATTTAACTTACTGAAACTTGATACTTGCTAGGTTGCTTCTGATACTTCATCGCTAGCTCCTCGTTGAAAGTCTTTAGATCATCAAAGGAAATATCGATCATGTACTTGTGAAGAGTATAATTCTGCTTCAGACGATCTCTAAACACCAGAACTCAGCGAAAGATAGATATACATACCTGTAATGCATTCCAAAACTCTCAATGAAGAATTCCCGAAAGAAGCATCGGAATTGTTCGACCGTTTCCTTGTATTCGGCGACGAGTTGTTGTCCTTCATCCTCAATATTCTCGTCTTTGTCCAAGTTTACAGTCTAAACAGTGAAATTAATGTGTTACACTACGTTTACATCTAGTTTACAAACTAGATATAAGTAATCCAATTCAACATAAATTTAAATCAAAGTGCACAAAACAACAAGACGTGAAATTTGATACAACAGTAATATCAGTTTTTATGTCAAAGTTAATTTGAACTAAAAATGCAACATACTCTGTAAGAAACTTCGGTACCATGCATGGCCATCATTTTCGAGCCAATCCCTAAATTGTATGGAAAATTTCTGAACGTTAAAGTTTTGGTTTTTCTTCGAAAATATTGTTCGCAGCTAGTTTTCGCGCCCAAATTGAACCGAAAAATTGCGCCAAAAACACTTCGTTCCAGAACATACATTCCTTTAGTCTAATTTTTAATTTACTTGTATTTCTAATTACACGGAGAAGTAGTATCTCACTAAATCTAACAAAAACTTTATTAAAGCATGAAGATGGTACAACAAGTTTTTTATTGGTTAAAATACTTAATATACTGTACAATTGCTATTAGAGACATCAAACCAAAAATAAAAAAAAATTTTTAGTTAGTCTAAAAGACTTGACTATAAAACTAAACTTGTTCATAGAATCAGGCATCTTAACAAACTTCAAAGTATATTTACAATTCGAACGAGACATTGATTGTCATTCTGACTTTTGCTTTTTTGTGTGTCGGTTGCTGCCGCGACAAATCATGGGCCAAACTCTGAGACCGTTCCATTCGGCCGAGCTTCAAAGAGTTAAGGCCTGCGGCGTTTTCGACTACACTCCACAGCCTCAGGAGGAAATGCTCCAACTGGATACTGACGTCGACCAAAAAGGAAACACTACTGTGGCTCACGTCTTTCGGAGAACGAGGTAGGGATACTGTAGTATTAAATTGTGTTATGAAATAGTCTACTGTAGATTTTTCGTAGTTTAAGTGTGTTGTGTCGTTGGAGTGTGGTTTAATAAAGAGTTACTGTAAAAGTCCAATTTGAAGGTAAACGGATCAATATGAATGTCTGATACGTATATCTTGCTATAGTATGATTTTCCAGAGAGGTGTACGGTCAAACACCTAAAGACATGAAGAATAAAAAAGTAGATTGGAGTGAGTACATTACTCCTTTGAAGAACCGACCTTCTCCCTATGACTTCCCAGCGTTTGAGCATGAAGAACGTCCGAAAGGTAAGATTTGAACGAAAAAATGGTATTATACTACTATTATACTTAAAAAAGAAACTTTTAGTTTATACTGACAAATTATAAGCTTCTCAAAATTTATAAAACTGTATGTTGATAATGACGCCAAATTACAGGAAAAGACAAGACTTCGCACGAAAAGAGCAAGGAAAGAAGTAAAGAGGGCAAGAAGGACAAGACCAAGTCCGTCTCCAACAAGGAGGGTACCAAAGAACACACCAAGGAGGAAGCCAAGCCAAAGTCCAAGGAGGTTCACGACAAGTCGGGCAACAAGTCTGCGGCTTCTGGAGGAAAGAAGGGCGGTGGCAAGAAGAAGCCTCGTGTCTCTCACAACAAAGACCTGGATCACTGTAGTTTAGAAGATTAAAAACTGTTTTACTGACTGTTACTTTTGAATTATAGTCGTAATACTGGGGCTATTGTGCACATTTTTTATACACACAACTGTGGCCTTTTTATATTTTTCATGGGAAAACTTCCAATACCTTCAAAAGTAGGACCAGTTTCTTGTAAAATCAAATTCCCAACTATACTTTTTGATATTTCCACAACCTTTTAGATCACAATCAACCCATAAAAAAAAATTAAATTATACGGTTTATTTCATTACAAACATACATGAGAGGTGTTCGGTATGGAATAAAACAATTTCGAACATCAATCGTAACAGTCAAGGTTTACTGAAAGATTTCGCCGCGAGGTGAAGTCGCAGCTTCGGCCCGCGAACCGCCCGGATTCTCTTCGGTCTTAGGTGCCGGAGCAGCTTGAACTTGAGGTTGTTGCGCGTTGGCTTGTGCGATAGTTTGGGATTGGTAATATTGTAGTTGATAAGCAAGCGGACTGATTTTGAAGCCGTATAATCTAAAATTTGAATGTCAAATTATGTGAACGATATAAGATTTTTCAATGAGAATAGCACAATTGGGATTGTAGACCCCAAAACAAAGCATTTTTTAAACTTTTAACTAGCGATAGTCTAGGTAAACAATGAAAATAACCTTACCGTGGTACGTATGTTTTGTTAGTTCTTTTTGGTCGGAGATCAGGGTGCACAAAGAATAACATGTGGGGAAAGCCGGTACCAAAATAAGCTCCATCAATATGGTGATATTTAGATGAACGAGGAACAAATACATCACAGCATCGTGGGCAGTAAACTCTGACCATAGATTCGTTTACGACATCAGATAAACCTAAAAGTTGAAAATAAAGTTATTTGAACTAGACAAATTTTCGAATAAAATTTTAGCTACAATAATATAAAAAATAAAAATCCTTAAACTTGTTTTACTTATTATTGTTACGTTCAATGCAAAGATGAATATAACAATAAAATTTAAAGAATTATACAAAAACTTTAAATTATCAATGAAAAAAAGCTTACCAATAGGCAAAACAGGTTGATTTTCACAGTATACACGAGGGCAAGTTCCAAACTCCTCGCTCTTCCACTTCTCCACCATCAACTGAATACCTCTGTTGGTGAGGATGAATCTGGAATGGATCAATCCGTACAATAATTCGGCCGCCTGTTCCACGAGATCAGAGTGACCTTCTTCGTATTCGTCGTCTAAACAAATAAATTAAAAAGACTTTAAACTTGCCTGGCTCCAAGTCCAAGATCATGTCCAAAGCCTGTCTGAAGTGGGGGACTTGTTCCGACAGTCCAGTCAAGTTGAATCTGTCCTGGATATATTCTTCATCGACTTCGCAGAAGAAGTCGTTGCCGCGAAGGCCACAGAACCAAGTTATCCACGAAACCTCCTCTGAACTAGTCATTGTAGTTCTAAAAAAAGTGTCTTGAATAAAATAACTTCGAGACTATAAAATGTATTATATTACATTAAGTACGTGAACTTTGGACGTCAAAATTAATTTAAAAGATAATAAAGATACACATAAATAATTACGAATAAGCAACGACCCTTTCTTTCTTCGCTATTATGTCGTATTTTACTCCCGCTATATACCTGATCAAAAATTGTAAAAAAGTTCGCTTGAAAAACAAAAAGAAACGAAGTGTCTCGGGTAGAGCGAAGTGCCACAAAAGTTATCGGAGCGCGCTTCTTTGGTTATTTTCGGAACGTTACCTTTAAAAAAGCTTTATGATTATGTATATTAACGTCTCTATTATCTAAACTTACTTTAGTTAACTTTAAACGTGCTTTATGAAAAGGTAAGTTTATTTTGCAATGACTTATTTCTGATTATTTAAATATGTTGTTGATCGTCAAAGTTAATAATTTCCTATAACTGCTCTTCGGTAACACTAAATTATTATTATGACAATGATAACACCAACTCTATTCTGACTCGTTTATTTGTTAAAATACCAGACATAATATTATAACTAAAATTAGCATAAACATGGGATATAAAAATATATACTTCTCTACGAAAATGAAGATTCTGATAAATACGAAGGGTTATTAATATTAGACGGTGCGAATCCGACCAGGTACGTAGTTCTTGTCAATCTCATTGTACTGGAGGAAGATGTGGAGGGACTTTTCGTTTTGAGCCAAAGGGTGACCGGCGACTCTGAAAGCGAGGGATTATTAATATTAAACATATCAGTGTTTGGTAGTTTTTTCATCAAACACTAATTACCTATTGTTAATTATAAAATAACATTGAAACAAAAATAACAAACTGATCAAATATAAAATTCAAAATAACGTCTTTTGCGCTGTTTTTTGACCTTATTATAGTAAGATATCAGTTTTAAAACGTACTTATTTAAAAACTGTTCCAATCCTTTCCGCCTGTCCTCGATAAAGCCTTCTTCGAATATACCATCGTCAGATCTGAAGGGAAGTTGTCGTTTCAAGGCTTTTCCTGGGAGTGGAGGCACGATGATCTGCAAATAATAAAATTATTATGCATGATTATGATAATAAATGACTTTCACTTAAAAAGCCCTTTAATACAGTAAAAATATGTCTGTTAACAATAGATTATGTTGTAATTGATTAAACAAAGGTTTTAATGACAAAATTAAACTATTTTCTATAGTCAAAATTTGAAAAAACTGTTTTTTAAACAAAATTTGATGAAAAACAATCAAAATCTTATACGAAACTCGCAAAAAATTCGACTATTACTCAACATTGCAACAATAATTGACGAAACTTGCATAACATAACCTTAAAGAACGTTCTTACCTTGCTATCTCTCTCCAACTCGTTCCTCAACCACTCAAACTCTGAATATCTTCGTCGCACAGTTGATTCTTTATGTTTGAACACCGGAAGGTTCGTCTAAACAAGAATAACATAACTACAACTGAACCTACTCTCAAGCGGACTTCGTAATCCGTATATCGGTTCTTTCCGACGCCATGTGTGATCGGATTCACGACCTCGATCTCCAAGAAGTTGGCCGGTGGCGCGTAGGCTTCGTCCAGAGTTTGACGTTTGGAAACGAGGCGCTGAGTTGCCGCAGTGCTCATATTGTTTATCTGGAATCGAATAAACCGTCGGAAACGAGAAAAAGTGATATAAAACGCGACAAGTGCACAAACGAAATTCAAAGTCAATGTTTTGATCTGAAAACATCGGTCTAAACTTCCATTTCTATCGATCTGAGTTGTCGTTTGCGCGTCTTGAGCGGCTAAAACCCTAGAATAATCAAGAGCAAGACTTGACCCCAAATAGGAAGTGCCAAGTGTTCCCACTTATTCTAGTTATCACATCATTCGTCTGGCACGTGGTAATAACAGCACGAAAGGACATTCATTTTACGGAATACACTATTGTTTATTTTTTTTCATTAATCACATGAACTATATTATATTACCTAATGGATTGACACAAAGATAACATCATATTACAATTGAACTGGTATAACAATAGCTGCCGGTCGGTTCCGAGCTTCGTTCAGATTATGTCTCCATTCGATTGACGTCAAATACGGTGACTCAGAGGTCACTTTGAAGGCCTCACAGTGCTTAAGAGCCTGTTGACCATCCCATCCGCCCATTACCAATATTATTGTAGTGCCAGCTTGCTCGAATATTACTGTGCTGTGGTTTTCTCTGGCTATCTGTAGCTTTGTCTCCAGCATCTCGGTTTTTCTGGTTTTGACTTTATATATTGATATGGTTGAGATGACTGATATGCCATCAAATCCTCCGATATTAACTATGAAATCGTTGTGATATGTGCTCGTATGACCTTCCACAGAATATGGTAGCCTGCTCTCGTACTGTAACTTGTCTTCTTTGTATGTAAACACAGTGTCCAATGTTCTTTTCCCGTCCCATCCTCCAATAATGTACACAATGTTGTCATTGGTTGTCACAGCTGTCGCATTTTTCAGATCGGTCGAAAGGTTTGTGCCTTTTTCCACGTTGTCTTTGAACAATTTGTACGTGGAGTTTAAGCACCCGGTGAGGTTGAAACCTCCGAAAACAAGGCCATTGTTATTCTGCAAACAGTTTGTTATCTGCACGTTAGTATAACATAGTATTTGTGATTATAATGACGTCAATTCTAGTTTAATATAAACTGTTTGTCTACCTTATCTACGCAAAAAGCAGAGCAGCTGAATCCATCTTCAAAGACATTAGGCTTTATTGTGTTGACGTTGTTCTTGTCGATAATCTCCATCGAATTCAGATGTTCTCCTTTGTTTTTACACCCTCCAGCTACAATTATCTTTGAGTCACGATAGAATACAGCTGGAGATCGTCGCTTTTCATGGAGCGAGAACTTCTGAGGTTCGAAAGCTTGGCCATTTCGGCTTATTTCAATTGATTTGAGGCACCCGTCTTCGGCCGAAGCCGTTGCTCCACCCAAAACTACTATCATGAATCCATTTCTTATCAGTTTTGACATAAAACTAGAAAGGTCACACATTAATATAAGAAACTTAATTCAAAGAAATTTATAATGTAATTAAAGTATCTAATTATCAAAATGATTAAAATTGTACACAATTGACAGAACAACGATCAAAAAAACCATATGATACAGTAATTATCAGTTTAATATCTTTCAAATTGAAATATAACTATTTCGATACTACAATCAGTTAATAATTCACATGTTTTCGTGAGGTCGTCGTTTGAGTTTGACTATCACCGTGCTTAACTCAATTGCTTTTTGACAAAGTTGGTGACATCGACAAGTTCCTGAAGATTTATTACTGAATTACACATATTATGACAATACTAGCTCTTGTTCTTGTCTTTATGAGTACCTATTATTAATACTGCGCCACTAACTATTGTAATGTAACTTATTATATCACTCACCTCTTCGGTGCTGGAATGATCACAGTTGTAAGTCTTAAACACAACATTCGGATTGAAAGTCTTGACCTTTTGTTCGGTCATTTGGCCAAAAGTCAGTGGAACTAAAGGATCGTTGCGGCCATGGCCCAAGAATACTGGGGTTTGCTTGTTGACGCTTACTTTCTAAAACAATCGTAATTTAGATATTAAGTTTCATATATAATCTAAAAAACTGTACCTATAAGGAAATAATATGTAATTTTACTTTACTATTATACGATACCTACCCCTTCGACCGTATCCCTTTGAAGCAAGAAACCGCTAAGCGAGATAACACCAGCCAGCTTGGAAGAGAACGTTAATCCGGCGTGAATGGCCAGAGCTCCGCCCATTGAAAATCCGCCAATGAAGATCTTCTCCGATGGAATTCCCTGAGAAATCTCTTTCTGGATCAATGCATGAGCATAGTCGGTTGCTGTCGCAATTCCTGGTGCATCTTCTTCTGAGTTGGGACTCAGTCCTTTCAGATCGTACCAAGCTGGCATTTGCATACCAAAGTTGAGAGTGACCGGCCGGGAGGCACTGTAAAAAAATTATTTAGATCTGACATACAACGTGGGCAAGCCAAAGTAGATTTGACATTAGACACTAAAAAACTGAAACTTAAAGAAGCCTGTACAATATAATAAACTTACTATATAAGCATGTACAATAAAACTAAAAAGTAGGTAATGAGCAAAACTTACGCATTTGGGCAGACTACTTTAATTCCAGCCTTGTTCAAATGACCCGATAGGATTTGGCTCCATCCAACGCCTTGATCTCCCAATCCGTGGAAGAAGATCAACTAAAAATTAAAATTTACTACGTTGTTACTAACGTATAAAATAAAACAACATGCCAAACAATTAAAGTTATAGCAAACATTAAAAAATCGATCACAGGTATCATTAGCAACCATGCTTACAATTTTTTTTCTGTTCTCTAAACAACTTACAGTACTCTTGTGTTCTCCAATAGCCTTAGTCTCATAAGGAGAAGTGCCAGCTACAGTTGATGAAGTCATTGTCGACGGACCGCCAAAGCACGACCGAAGTGTTGTACGAAGTGACGAGAACAGGGTGTTAGAGATCTACAATAGTATGTCCTTACGTTCAAAAACTTTTAAAGCAAAAATGAAAAACTACTAACCAAAGCTTCATCACCAGAACCTCTAAAGGATTAGTCGGTACCTACTTATCAGGTTAGTATACTAATATTTAAACTAAAATAAAACGCTTACAAAAAGAGAACAAATCGCTACAACTGTGCATAATACAATCAACAATTTCATATAACTCATACGCCTAAATGCAGTCAAAAAACAGTAAAATAACTCAATATAATCAGGTTTATATTACCCTAACTTCAAATACAAAGCTCATAAAATTATTTATTATGTCTCAAAACAATGTTTTACATCCGTGTTAAATACCTACTGTGACATTTCTATATTATTAAACTCGATACAACACTTTAAAATGTGATATTACTAACAGTATTAATAATAACATAGAACTCAGTATTAAAATAACATAGAAGTCAGTAATAAACTATCGATTACCACGAAGCTCGAAGGTTCAAAAGCGACTTTGAATAATTTAACACAGCTATAATAAATATATGTAATATCAATAGTTATATTAGTCGATCTTGACGGCACCATAAATACGACGGAGGAAGAAGTAGGCCGCGTAGAAGCCGACGGTACCAGTTAACAAGGCAAATGTGATCGATATCAAGGAACTGTACACAAAGTATAGTAACGTTGGGACAAAGCCTTCGATTGAGAGCTGGAAATATGTAAAGTTAATAGTTAAACCATTTTAACAACATAAAAACATATTTTACAAGCATTTAACTACAATAATATGATAAAATAACTTCCAAAACCTACCTTAGTATAGTAGTAATATACAGAGTAAGCAAACACGTAGAGAGCAGATCCAGTGCTGACACTGAACGACTTCCACCACCAATGGTAATTCTCGGCACACAATTGGAAGTAGGTAACCACGATGGCAATCTGAGTGCACGATACGAACAGAATCCCCACGACAAGCCACAAGAATCCAAACAGATAGTAGAATTGGTTCTCCCAAATGGCGGAAAATATAAAGTAGAGCTCAATGAATACAGCTCCAAATGGCAATACTCCAGCAATCAAAGCACAAGGTAAAGTCTTCAGATACCACGGTTGATCAGGTACTTGGCGTGGAATCTGATTGGTGCGAACTGGATGAGCATACGGTTGTTTACGGTAGCCAAAGTGGAATCCGATAAAGACGAGAGGAAGATCGATACCTAGCCACAAGAAGAGGAGGGCAATCATCGTCGTGAATGGAATCTGAAAAGATCGCCATTTAAAATCATGTTTAACTTAATATTGTTACAAAAAGGTTGAAAAACTAAACTTACAGCTCCAGAAGAATGTTTTCCGATCAAAAAGAAGTTGATCACAAATCCAGTACCCAAAATGACAGCTGGGAACAATGTCGCCGTCTAAAAATGCAAACAGTTAGAATATCGTTTTAACATGACATTCATACGATCACAAAATATTACTTTCTCTACTATTAAAGTGTGTTGTTATACAAAACTTACTCTGAACGCGCAGCTTCTTGGCTTGTCTCCTTTGAAAGTCTTGTACAATCTTCCTGAATGATAACCAGCCACCAATCCCATAAAACAGTACAAGAAGATAGCTACAGAAGTCAACGATCCTCTGCTGCTTGGTGATAACATACCCAGCATGGCAAACGCTGAAAATAAAACCATAATTACAAAAAAAAACAACATTTTTAAATTAAGGTAATTCATGCATCTAAAAAATTCATTTTGCTACCAAAGCTCATTGCTTATACTGTCCAAAAAAAAACAAGCTGAAATCCAAAAACAACTTACTAACTGTAACAACAACCATGCCGATGACTTGAATACCAGTTCCGACAAAGTTGACCAACAACATGTTGTACCTTGGCGGCCTAAACACATCAGCGTGCACCAACTTCCAGCCGGTTTCCTCCAAGGCATCCTCAAGGTCGTCAGCTCTGTTATACTTGGAAATATCCTTTCTAACAGTTCTAATTATGATTACACTTAAAAATCCAGCCAAACATGCTACAACAACCAAAGAATTCAAGATAGAGAACCAGTGGATCTGAACATCAGTACTCTTAAGCAAAGTGTCCCATCTACTAGCCCATGGTACTGAAGATTCCTCCCATTTTACGCTGTAACTCCACACTACTGTGTTTTCGGAATCCTTCTTGAGTTCTTGGTACTCTGCACCGGTGTTTAATGCACATTTCTAAACAAAAACGCTTTAAAATAGACAATATAACAGTAAAATCTTAAGAAATAAAAAGCAAACTGCACTAAATTTAAAAAAAACCAAAATAAGCCCACTTACTCTGTCACCTTTGACTTCATAAGACGATTCATGAACAGATCGTGGCTTCACTTCAAAGCCGACAACTCTGTGAACTCCTGGAGTCGGTTCGTGATACCTCAAGACCAGTTGTAAATGATTGTATACGTATGTTTTGCTTCCATCAGTCCATCCGATTCTGTAGCCATTGTCGTAGAAATATTCTCCAGGCTTCTCTGGAATCTCGTACCTTGTAGCACATGGCAAATTGTCTACTAACCTAAAAATTGTAGTTGATTATGTTAAGCACACAATAAAAACGATAAAAGTTCCTTTGATCGAATTTAAACAAGTTTAATTACGCAAAAACATAAAAGAATAACAAACAATAACAAATTTAAAAGCACTTTTAATTAAAAATTGTCAAAGTTTAACTTACAGATGAACATGGTAATCTTCATGAATCCTCCTTATCAACAAGTTTGTCTCCTCCACCGTCAAAGTCTTTTTCTCGCTTTTATCTGCGCACAATGTCTGACATTCGGTGTTTGTTTTCATGTAAACATCAAATGGTGTGTTGACAATACGATCTCCTCTCATAACCTCGCCCAGGTTCTCAGACTTGTAGTAGACTTGACCTTCAGGTTTGCAGAATGGCAACGAATAGTACTCATACGGCACCACACTCTTGATACTCGTCAATTTGATACCCTAAACATCAAAAATACTTTCAAAACATCAAAAAACACCTACCTTAACTTCAATCGCATCCCCGATCTTAAACTCGTTAGGTGCTACACCAGGAACATAGAATGCATCACTTATTGGCGTCGTTGCCAATAGTAATATCAACGTGAAGCAGCTCTTATGCCTCATCTCGTCTGATAAGCCCAGATGTAATGCACGTCAGACACAAAAATTGAGCCACAGGAAAAGTTCGTTGGAAAGTGAAGAAAGACTTGACCCGTTCTATTAAATGTGTCAAAGCTCGCCCGGTTGCTGTTTACTATGTAATTAGGTCGTACTTGAGTGTATTAATAGATGTTGATGTAGTAGATGGAAAAATGGCTAATTTTTAATGTTTTTATTACAAAATATAAAACTTAACTAACAAGACAATTAATTTTCATTAAAAAAAGATCGTTTTGGCATAGCCAAATTGGCGGTAAATATTCCTTTCAAATCACAAAAAAATGTTTTTTTTTTCTAATTTTTTTAAGTTAACTGGTCTGAATTGGACATAAAATTTTGTAAATATAACTGGGACGAATAAATAAAAAAGAATAGACTTCCAAAATGTCACCAGAAGAACGAATAGTCGAGTTGGAACAGGAGAATATTATACTGAAGGAGGATCTGAACCGACTGAACAGAAAAGTAGGTAATTTTTAGACATGATAGTTAAGTTTAGGACGAAACTGGTGGAGGAGACATTGAATTCGATTGTTGTGCTGGAAGTGACGTTGATGTTGGAGAGACTTGTGTTCGACTTTTGAAGTTTCTGAGGGATGTACAAGAAAGAAATGTCAAAAGCAAGGAAACCATATTGAACTTTATGAGAGAGAAAGGGTACTCAGTTCCAGAAGAGTTTACAGAAGCTCCTGCAGCTGAGGATGGCGATGAGAACTTACATAAGGGAGAGAATAATAACCAAAACGTACGTTTTCTTGTTTCTATAGTTATTTTTCTTTTACCTGTGGGCAATTTTTTATTTTACCTTTAAAATTTTTGATGTAATGCAAAGTGTAATTCATGGAAACGTTAATATTTTTGAGGATTTTTTTTATATTTACAAAAGCACTGGTTAAATAGCTTTTTTTAGCTATTTTTAAACTGAAATTAAATTAAATTTTAACTTTTGAAATTCCAGGGCTTCAAAACCGACTCCAGAATCTATAACCACCTAGTGGACGTGCACGACGCTCTTCTCATGGTCAAAAACCAGTTGAATATATCGAAAAGTGATTAAATTTGTACATATGAGTGCGTTGTAATATTTATTTATTTTCGCTTGGTCTCTTTCCTTTTATTGAAATCAAATCTTGCTTTTACGATAATATTGTTTGGAGTGATGGGTGACAGGACCGAGTTGGTAGCTTCGTTAAAGGAAACTTTTGCTAAAACTTTTTCGAAACCGGCTGAATATGTGATAAGATGTCCTGGTCGGGTTAATTTGATAGGTAAGAGAGTTTTTGTAGTTTTGGTCAAAAAGTAAATAGAAAACTTACGTTTGAGCTTGAATAAGGATGTCCATCGTTGATAAGCTTGTGAATACATAAATTTAAAGGTTTTGTAGTAGCTATTAGAGAACGAAAATTTAAACTTATAAGGTAAAGACTGTTCATATTACATTAAAGGTGAACATATTGATTATAACGGCTATGGCGTTCTTCCCATGGCCATTGAGCAGAGTATTTTTGTTGTTGTGGCCAAAAACAATGATAATATCATCAGATTCCGAAATTCGATGGAGAAGTTTGTGTAAGTTTTTATTTTTTGTAGTGATATCTATTGTTTACCTGGTTGTGTGAGTAAAATAACCTGTTATTGCTGTAAACCGTTTTAAACTTTATCATATTAGTCCATACGATTGGACGGTAGACCTAACCTGGCCAGGCACTAAGTTTCCCAAATGGTACGAATACTTTTTGTCTGGATGGAAGGGCGCAGTAAACTGGTTACAGAGTAACAATAAAGAACATTCCATCTCTGGATTGGATGTGTATATTCATGGTGACATTCCACCAGCTGCCGGATTGAGTAGCTCTTCAGCCATGGTTTGTGCTTCTGTTTTGACAACATGGACAAGTTATACGGACAAAATATTTGAAGGATACACTAAAGTGAGGCTAATTTGATACGGATGATAAGAAATGACTTTGCACATTATTATAGGTTTTAGTTTTATGATATAATTTTTAAAAACGATGAAATTGTACTAAAGAGGTAACAAAGTAGTTTATAGAGAGATGTAGTAGAAGTTGCTACACGTTCCGAACGACTGGTCGGCTTAGAAGGTGGGGGTATGGATCAGGCTTCTGTAGTTCTTTCAGAAGAAGGAACGGCCCTTCACATTGACTTTGATCCATTGGAGATTCGGAAAGTGGAGCTGCCTTCTGAAGCCTTGTTTTGTGTTTTACATTCTGGAGTGGATTCCAACAAAGCAGCTACATCGAACTACAATGAAAGAGTTGTGGAGTGTCGTGTGGCTGCACAGGTCAGATTGCTGATATGTTCTTATGTTAATTTTAATAGCAATATGATATCTAACTTTGCTAAGACTTTGAAATTAGGTGTACTATATTTTCAGCTGATGACATTGTCATCGAAGCAGCCGATTGATGACTATAAAACAATCAGAAGATTGAGGGATTATCAACAGCATAGTAATCTGAATTTGGAGGATTGTAGTAAAAAATCTGAAGCTCAGCTCCATCCAGGAATATATCCGAAGGCGGAACTACTGAAACTTCTGAAGACTGACGATGACGATTTTAAAAAGAATTCTTTGAATCCAGCTACAGTTGACAGTAATTAAATAGACGAAAATAAGTATCTTTCAGTTGATAATAGGTTATAATTCACTTTTCAGAGCAAGAGTTTGAGCCCTTAAAGCGTGCCCTCCACGTATTCTCAGAAGCTCAACGTGTCGATGACTTTGAGAAGGCTTGTATTGAAAAGAACCTAAAGGAAATGGGAGATCTTATGAACCAAAGCCAATTCAGTTGCAAAGATCTATACGAATGTAGTTGTCCCGAGATGGATGCTTTGACAGACAAGTGTAGACAAAGTGGTTGTGTAGGAGCTCGATTGACTGGAGCTGGCTGGGGAGGTTGTGCCGTGGCATTGATAGACAAGAATGACAAGGAAAAGGTCGAAAAGAACATAAACGTGCTGTTCTGGACAAAGCCTAGTGCAGGGATCGAAGCTACCAAAGTCTAAAGCTGTTTGATGTGAAAATTATTAAGTAATGTAATCAGTATTTAGTCAGTTTTTATATTCTTAACTGTAACTTAAAAATTTCATAAAATAAACCTTTTCTTCAATAGAAAACTAAACTTTTATTGTCAAAAGCATAAATAATACGTACAACCTTTCGAACTTTATTAAAATACAATTTGTCAGGGCTACTGCTAGTAATGTATATAACACTATGAGTAAATTAAAATTTATGCATTCAAAAAAAAATAGATTAGTATCGGCCTTGAGACATTTCATTTGCGGCATGGGTGGCGGCAGCTCGGGCGGCTTGCGACGCTGCTGCTTGGACATTCCGATCGGCCATAACTCCGTCGCTGAACTCCTTTCTGGCCTTGTCCAACGTAAAGCCGGCTCCACGGTAAAAGCGGTGCACCTTCACCAAACTGAAGGCCATTCCAGCAAAGGCGGCAGTGAAAGCTATGGCTGAGGCGACCATAACCAAACCGACAAAGAAGTGTTGGCCAAAGACTCCAATGGCATTCGACCAACCACAAGCATACGATGACAACCCCAGCATCTGGACGAAGCAGAAGAGGGAATGGAAAAAGAGGACGAAGAAGAAGATCATGAAGTTGAAGGAACTGTCGTCTCTACAAAGAAATTGACAGTAAGTCATCAGTTAAACATGCTTTTCAATCATAAACTACCTAAAATCAGAAAAGAATAATAAAAAGAGTTACCTAAACGCCTTGTAAACGGGTCTGAACCAGAACAAGAAGGCGCATGGAGTAAATAGAATCAGCTGTATCACTGACAACATAAAGACTCCGATAGCGCCGTTCGCCAGAAGCATGTATAACAACGACGCTACGGCATTGATCGTCAAGGCGGCTACATATGTCAGGTAAGTGTAGTAGACCATCTTGACGGTCTCTTGGAACTGTACAGGAACTTCCACATCGATATCCTAAAAACAAACACTTTAATACTGGAAATTACTGTTTTTAAGAAATTACTCTGACATTTTTTAGATAAGGTAAAAAACGTTTGTTATTTGACGAAAACAAGATATAACACCAAACAATTAAAATGCAAAGATATAATGTTAGACTTACTTGATAGAAACAAGGCTCTACAGGAACAAAAGAGGGGAGAGGAGGCCAGTTATGAGGCCGATTGCCACTGTTCTGGCCGTGTTGTGACTGTCTTTGTTCGAATTCTTGTTGACGCCGCTGTAACTCGGCCTCGCGTTTCCGTAGATCTTCTTGTTGTCGGAACAACTCGTCACTATTGACGTCTACATTGATCTAAACATCAAGAAATTATAAAAAACAATCAGAACAATATCGTAGTATTGTATTTTTGTACAATAATAATGTGACAAGTGCTGAAACAAAGACTAACTATTGATTAATCGATACCACTACAAACTCTTTGTAACTTACAGCCGTGGCATCTGGAACAGCTCCAAAATTGTTCTTGGGCTGTGACTGACCGGTTTGGGAGAATGGATTGAACTCTTCTGTAGCGTTCTGTGTACTTTTAGCCGCGTTCTGTACACTTTGATCCTAAAACAATATAAACTTTAAAAGACTAAAAAACTTACTTGAAACGGATCTGCAAAAGGGTTGTCGTTAAGTCCCGACATTGTTAATCAACCTGAAAACAGCAGCGAATTAATAAAACAAACGTTATTCATTGGAATCTGATTCAATCAGATATTAATCATTCCCGTTTCGAATCGATTTCAAAACTGCATGACCACGAATTGACAATGTTATTCAAAAGGCTTGTAAAGAACAGTCAAAAATATCAAAATTAACCTATATATTGTATTGTTGTACCAAAATGCATTGCTTTCGACAAAAATAACAGATTTCTTATGTAGCATAGGACGCAGGTTGTGCGCGGACTGCGCGAGACAAGTTATACGAATGACAGGAAATTGTTTTGAATTCGCGAAGCTTATGAAAATTATTGTAGAATTTGAGGTGAAGCTTTGAAAACTGAAAGGAAAGACATAATGAAAGACAAATTTATTGTCATATCTTGACGATGGACATTTTATTCGTTTTAGAATATTTGTTTGTTAGCTTAAATGTTGTTTTAGGTAACACAGTAACGCTTTTACGTTCTTGTTACCTATTTCTAGCTCAATCTTTAGGTTTATTGTGATTTTCAAATTATGATTTGAGAAATGTTGTCTCATCGTGTCAGTTATTTGTTTGATGGTAATATTTATTGCTTTAGGGGAATTATTTGAATATTTTGGCTTGTTTATATATTACTTTGTCTTTCTTTCAATTTACTGTAACAAATAACACATGAAACATATGATTTCTTCGGTTTCTGTTTGCTAACAATCGTGGGATTCGTAGGTTTGCAGCAGAAGCGGTTTTAAGGTTAATGCCACGATTATGTGCCATATTATATTATAGTAGGTCTGAAGAAGGAATTTTTGTACAAAACGCAAATTGTGTTCTTGGAGATGCACTCTGTCGATTCTAACGACATTATCATGTTCCTGCCAAGAGTTTTTATGCGTTAATGCATGTCACAAACAATCCGCGGCGGAAGAACGGACAAGTTAATATGAGTGGAAGTTAAATATTAGATTAACTCTGGCCGGAGGCATGCTCCGTCGATCACGCTACACTTCCGCCGCCGTCGTCGTCGTTGTCGAATTCTGGAACACAAAAACTTAGTCGTGTCGAAGATGCGCCACAAGAACTCGATGTTCTCGCTACCAGGTAAGTCACTCCGAGTTACAATGTCTACTCAAGTGTTATGAGCGACCGGCTCTTAATGTAATATGTTTTCGTGGGGCGCTTAGTGTGTGTGTGGTGTTGTACTTGATGAGCAATGATCGTAGACTCGAGGAGCTCAGGGTCAAGAAGTTGAGTCGGAGTGAACGCTTCTACTGTTTAGATGACGCCAGCGTGCGGCCAAAGTTTGTGCCGGCGGCCGAGCCGCTGTTGCTGGTGGATTCGGGAGAGCCGTCGTCGCGGCGATCGTCCACGGCCAGGATTCCGAATTTGGCCGAGAATCCGGAGACTCGAGCAGTCGAAGTGGCGGAGGTGAAGGATGTGGGCCTTCTGAAGTCGGTGATGAGCTACCCGCCGGGGGTGTTCTTCATGCTGGGTAACGAATTCTGCGAGAGATTCTCGTTTTACGGGATGAGAGCGATTCTGATGCTGTATCTGATCCACGAGTATCAACTGGCTGACAGGTATTTTTTAAATTTTGATAAAAAAGTAATGTTTAAGATTAGGCATAGATTAGGTATGACTAGTTAATATTTGTGTTATTATTATAGTCAAAGGATATTGTACTGGTATTATTAGTTGATTAACCTTATCTTTGAAGTAATTATTGAGTTTTTATAGTACGGCTTCGTTGCTGTACCACTTGTTTATATCGCTGTCGTATTTTGCACCTCTATTTGGGTCGATTGTTGCGGATAATTACTTTGGGCGATTTAAGGTCATTCTTTGGGTGAGTTATTATTATAACTTTGCAAATCAACAACATTTTTTTAAATCTTAACAAATATTTTTAACAAATAATATTAAATATATTATATAAATAAGATAATATAGTATAGATAATATACTATTTATTTTTATGTGTTACCTACTGAAGAATGTGATTTAGGTGTCAGTAATATACGTGATTGGACATCTCTTGCTATCAGCTGGTGCTCTGCCTTACTTCGATGACCTGACTAGGGCTTTGTTAGACATATTTGGCCTGGCCTTGATCGCTTTGGGTACTGGAGGTATTAAGCCTTGTGTTTCTGCGTTTGCGGCTGACCAGGTGACTTTTTTTAGATCTTATCGCATTTTTGCGATAGGTACTATAATTTTGGTTTTAGCCAGATATTATAGCCGATTTTATTTGTATTATAACCTATTTATGTTGTTTATTTTAGGTATATAGAGGATAGAACGTTATTCTTTGTTAAAAAAATGTTTTTATTGGTTTATAATATCTGTTTTGAAATGTTTTTCTTTCATAACATATAGATAACAGTTCATATTTTTAGTTTGAAGAAGGCCAAGTCCAAGAAAGAACCCAGTTCTTCTCCTTCTTCTACTTCTCCATCAACGCCGGCTCTCTCGTCGCCATCATCGTGACTCCGCTTCTCCGTGCTCGAATCCAATGCTTCGGGTCCGAGTACTGTTTCCCTTTGGCGTTTGGTGTTCCAGGTGTTTTGATGGCGATTGCTTTCTTCACCTTCATCGCCGGCTACAAGTACTACAAGATAAAGCCGGCGGAGAAGGGTAATATCTTGTGGAAGGTGGTGAGCTGTATCTGGACAGCGTTGAGGAAGAAGTTCAGAGCTGTGCTACGGAGAGAGAGGATTGATAAGCATTGGCTGCAGTACGCTGTGCCCGAGCACGACGAGAATCTGATCAATGGAGTCAAGAGTCTAGTCGCTGTATCAGTTCTGTTTGTGCCAGTCGTCTTCTTCTGGGCGTTGTTTGATCAACTGGTAGGCTTGGTTAAATTGAAAATTAACATAAATAATTATTAGGTTGTTGAAATAATTCTGTGCCCTTACTGAAAGCAAGTTTTTAGGGTTAGAGGGCACAGAATTATGTGAACATATCTAAAGCATTGTATTTTATTTATATTAGTATAATAAAGAATCGAAGCCATTTTAGGGAAGCACATGGGTGATTCAGGCGCGTCGTATGGATGGCAGAGTCGGGCCTTTTACTATATTACCAGATCAGATGAACACTTTCAACCCTCTGATGATATTGTTCATGGTGCCAGTGTTCGAAGCGTTTATCTACCCCTGTTTGCACAAGGTTGTGGTAATCACACCGCTACGTAAAATGGCAATGGGCGGTGTTTTGGCGGCGTTGTCATTTGTAATCGCTGGGCTTTTACAGGTAATAATTGACGTGTTTTTAAATTTTGATGGATTTGTGTGTATATATAGCTTTTATCAGTACAAATCTGTGGTCAATGTATAGCTATTTTTTAAGTATAATATGACTTTTTTATAAACTTTACTTCAATTTGTGATTTTCTGGCCCATTTACTATCAAAACCGCAAATTTTTGGTAACAACTTGGTCTTTTCTATGCAATAAGTTGTAATTTCAGATCAAAGTGAACTCGTCCATGGAACCAGTGCCACTAACGCATCAGTCATTCGTCTATAGATTGGGGGATTCTGTGGATACGATAGTCAGCCACAACGGTTTGATTCTGGAGCCTGGAAAGAACATTTGGCCTCACGGTAAATACGGATTCCAAGTTGGGAATCAGAGCTTCGGCCTTGATTTATACGGTGGAAAGGCGTATGTGGCTGGTATCTCAAATGTCAAAAATAAGTGAGTAAAATCCTGAGTTATGTTAGTTAAAGTAAGATGTTTGCTACTACTTTTTCGTTGGTGGAACGTCGTTCTTGTTAAGATTATTTTTGTAATCAGTCGACGAAAGTAAAATTCAAAAAACATGATCATAGGCATGCAAAAATATAAGTATAAAGATGACAATCCTTTCAGAGTATCAGTGAATGTGTTTGAGTACAAATGCGAGAAGGTCGAGAACGGCCGAACTCGGATCTACATCCTGACAACAGATGATTCGCCGTTAATCGGACAGAGTTTATACATTCTGGACAGTTCATTAGCCGTCAACCAACATACTACGATAAAGCCAGGTCAGTCAGTTGATATTGTGCCCAACATCTACAGTTACCCTCAGTATACGATCGTCTACGGTAATTGTAACGAGGATCATCAGTGTGAACACGAAATGTAAGGTTATATGAATAAAGAACAGGGTTCTGGTGCAGGATATTAATCATATTACTCACCGAACGTAGTACTATAGTACTACTCGATTGTTTATCTTTTTATAGTAGGGTTTCGTATAATATTGTACTTGTTATACAAGGTATATTGTGTTCTCAAAACATTAATTGCAGTAAAATCAACGCAACAGTGGGATCGGCACACGTTGTAGACCTAGACCAAGAAGGTCTTCGCACAATGATTGTACGACCCAACTCGGTCAGTGTTCTATGGCAACTGCCACAATATCTTGTGATGACCTGGGGCGAGATACTGTTCAGTGTGACAGGACTAGAGTTCTCTTACTCGCAGGCCAGCCCAAGTATGAAAAGCGTGCTGCAGGCGATCTGGCTGATGACCACCTTCTTCGGCAACGTCATCGACATGTCCATATCTGGCAGTCATCTGATTCGAGAGCCTGAGATCGAGTTCTTCGTGTATGCATTCTTGATGCTTGTTGTGATAGGCATCTTCGTGCTGATTGCCATGAACTACACGTACGTTGAGGATGATGTTGAACTGAATGATGGTCCTTCGAATAAGAAGAAACACGATGACAATGACGCTTTCTAACCCTAATATTATTGTAAGAGTTTAAAGTATATATAGTTAGTGTTAAATACTTTTTAAAAACTAATTCGCCTATGTTGACGTTAGGTCATGTAACTAAAACAATATTTGGAAAAGCTGAACTTATTGATATCACTTGTAGTATATGGAGACCATAACTAACTTAAAATGAGCGAATATACTCAACATCAACCCAAACAATACCCGAAATTATGCAAATTTGAGTTTTATACCAAATCCTTGCAAATATTAAACATAAACGATAATATATAAATAGAGATCTCTGGTTCAAGAGTAGAGTTCCAATTGTGGGGGCGGGAGGCGAAATAAAAAACACGGTGACAAGAACAAGATATAAAGGCTTTCTTTCTGGTGTTAGACAATAAATAATGTTTTCAACGGTTCTTCAGGCATATTTTCATTGTTAAAGGTAAAAAACTAAAAAAATGTGAAAAATATTACAGTATGCACTTAAACAACGCCCATTATGGACACATATATATGAACATCTATACGTCTACAACGGGTGGCATCGTGGTGTCGTGTAGCTGGCTACAGCACGCTTAAGATTATCGCGTATCCAATTCCAAGTCGTGTTTGTCCATTTGGAATGAACTGTTGCTACAGTCGACTGCACGATCCGACGACGACCCCCCAACCTCGCTGCGACTATCAATAAATAAAGGATATAGAACAAATATAATATTACAGTAACCGTGATGAAATATAAGATGAGACAACAACAACAACTATTCAAAGTTTGATTAAAAACGTTCAATGGTACGTGGGTGAGATGTTTTTAGTACCATTCAATAATTTCGGGGCTTGGGAGCTAGCGGCTGGTCCAAATCCGTAGCCCGTCAGGCTGATGGGGCCGGTACCATTCAGAATGGAGTACAGTTCGGACGAGGAAGGGGAGTTGCAGCGACTGGACTGGTTGTTCGACGACTTGGACACGATCGACGGAGTTGAGGGCGCTGTGAAGGTCGGGTCTTGGAACAAGGAGCTGAAAGAGAAAGGTAAAACAGGCTTTCTTTACATTATCCACGGACTGGTATTCTCAATATCAAATCGAAAACTACAAAACTCAATATACTGTTACCTACTCAGACTTAGAAGCAACTTACTATCCTCCACCACCCGCTCGGAACAGTCTCTCGAGCTCGTTTCCGTCGTTGGCCACGGTATTGCCATTTGATGACTTGGCCGTGGAGACGGTGAAGCTAGGAGAAGATGACACGGGGGAGGCAGCGGGAGACGACGAAGAGTTGGTGGATCCATCGTCACATCCTTTCTTGGCTAATGAGGCCAGAAGTGACGATGGCAGCTGAGCATTCATGAAGTCGGCCTTCAGTGATGGAGCGAAGCCATTCTGAATGCGCTCCATTTCCATCGCACGCAATTGATCTAAAAGAACCATTATTAGTACCTGTCCACCTACTAGAATATAGTAAAACCTCTCCGTTACATAGAAAAACAAAGATCTGAGTATATTATCCAAACTATTGTTGATTGTATTAGCAATTGGAATAACTTACTAGTCAAGGTTTCAATTTTGGTCTTGGAATCGTTTAGAGCGATGAAGAGGTCGACCTTCAGTCTGTTTTCGGACATCAAAGTCTTCTCCAATCTCGCAATATTCTGTTTCATTTCGTGCTCACGCTTCTGATGTTTCTGTAATCAAATATTCATATTTACAACAGTAATTTTCAATTTTACATAAATCAGTAAAAAACACTTCAATATGACAATATTACACCACCATTCATGAACACTTTAATCATATTAACCAAACCCACCTTCAACTCGGACTTGTCCCCATCATTGCTCAACTTGGTGCACTCGATCAGCTTGAGCTTGTGCTCTAACTTCGAGATGACACTTTGCTTGTTCTTGACATCAGACAGCGCTTCCTTCAACTCCTTGTCCTTGGCCAGCAACTGTAACTTCAGATCGTTGATCTCTTTCTGATTATCGATGGCAGCCGCCTTCTCTGCGTTGAACGTAGCCTTGTCCTTCTTCAACTTCTGTTGCTGATTCTGAACCTGGAGACGGTAGAAATCGGCCTGCCGATTGTTTGACTCCGCCTTCTGTTCAGCGTCCAACAACTTGCTCTTCAGGGATTGTAGCTCCTTCTTGTGGTTCTTTTCTTGATTCTGAGACAATGTCAACTCTGCCTTCAGGGCTGATTCGTTAGTTCTGAGCTGTTGCAGATCGTAGCGTACAGTATCCAACGTCTTTTCCATTCTAAAATTGAATTTAAAAATCCTCAATTAAAAAATAAAGATTTGTCAAGCTTTGAAATCGTCAATAATAACTTACATCTCCTTTTCTTTGTACAACTGCTCAGTCTTCTGATTGCTTTCCTTCAACTCGCACTTCAGCTTGCTCAACTCTTTAGTGTACTGTTCTGTCATGTCTGAATCCCTTCGTCCTTCAGTTGACGTTCCATTGCAATTAGCAGTGGAAACGTAGGGATAAGGCATATACCCATTAGAAGAACCGTTCTCCACGACTACGGATGGCTTAGGCTTGGGAGGGGTGGCGGAGGGAGAAGAATGATTGTCATTCGGAGTCCTCCCCCTTCTCCTGGACTTGTTCCTCTTGGATTCCTGCTGAAACTCCTTGTCACTGTCGTCCAGGTCCTCCACCTTCTCGGCCTCTATCTCTGCCACAATTCCGTTGCCAATCCCGTTGATCGTAACTTCTTCTTTCTTCGTTTTAGACCCTGACTCCACTGCAGTCACCAACTCGAATACCGGTAAAACAACGTAGGTGAATATGAACGAGACCAGTCCCGTGCAGCACCGATACAAAAAACTGGGAAGAGCTAAAAGAGCGATGAACGGCCGAGAATGGTCGCCGTCGTCGCTGACTTCGTCGCTCATCACGCTGACCGAGTCGCTATTCACATCCCTCGAGATCTTCTTCTTGTTACTACTGCCATTCTGTTTAAACTTGCCGTTGGCCGACGAGACACGTGTCCCTTTCTTGGCCGCAATCCCGTGATTATTGTGGTGATTGGCGGTGCCGTTAGTAGGGAGATTAGCAGAATGTGAGTTTAGGTAACAGAAGGTGGTGGGTTGATTCGTCACTACGGAAGCGGTACTCTGATTGTTCGAAGTTCCGTTCACCACACTTTCTTCTTCATCTAACTCGTATTCTGAAAAAGATATGCGTTTTAATACTAACTTCAAAAAGTTTAAAAAAAACCTTTAAGTCAATTTTTTAACCTAACACAACACACAAACTAAAATAAATAACAATTTATAACAAAATTGTTAACAATATAATTTAAAAATCAAAAATAACATAATTTAACGTTATTTCTATAGCGGAATGCCACCCCAATCCCTTCGACTATATGATGCACTTCCTAAAACAAAAATTGGGCCACCCAAATCCCCGGAGGCCTTATTCCTCCAGCAAGATAAACAGTTTTAAACCTTAGGCTTTCCGAAAACAATGGACTTGTCACAAATTTTGATCTCTCACTGGCGTTCCTCACAAAAGACGAAAGACCCACCTGCTTGATCATGTTCGAGAGCTAGCTGCTGTTTCACTGAAGACAAATGATATCGACTCTGCAACGAAGCCGGCACCGCGTCCGCCAACAGCGGGTCGAAGAAGCCGTTTTGTCGCTGAACATCTCGACGACGTCGACGGAGTCGCCAGCTACTGAAAATTTTAAAAATTAGTAAGTTAAAACGGATTTTATACCTAAAAATCACTTTAAACCCTGTAAAAACGGCCTAAAACTATAAATTTTAATAAATCAAACTATATTAATCACAAAAAACTTACGAAAATAAAGACTTAACGCGAAACCCCATCGTCACAATGGGGTACCCTAAACAATGCGCGGCGAACGGCCTGTAGACTTCGAGTCGTTCGGCCGACGATGACCCTATCTGAATACTCTCGGCTCCATTTGAGAACATCCCCGCTGTCACCCAAGAGCCTCGTGTTAAGTATAACGTCGTCTGATCCAGCCTCGACCTTATTAAATACTCAAACCCAACAAACGCACTCCATAAGAGCAGCGACGATGCACACAGTCCTCTGTCAGCTGGAAATAACATTATTTTAGAGAAATATTTATATAAAATGACTTTATTGCCCTCAAAAGGTAGTGATAACATAATTTTACATAAAAGTTTCTTTATTGTAGTTTAATTTCTAAAACAGATACCACTTTAGATTCATTTTGCTATAAAAATCTCCTACATCAATATTTTAAATCCTCCATTTAAAATTTTGTTGAATAATATCCTTAAAACGCTCCCCTCCCATATTGCTAAATACCAAAACCTACTCGACTGATAAACAAACTGTATCCAAACATATGTGCTGGCTAAGAACAACAACACTTGAACGGGTATGAATAGGTAACAAATTAAATCGGAAGTCGCCGTAATGCACACGAAGAACACCGAGAATGCCTAAAACAATAAAACTCGTAACATTTACACTCACCGAGTAATGGAACGACGAAGCAAAGGTTTGGACTCGATTGGCATCGTATAAATGGCGGACCATTAGCCATAATGGCCAAAGCAATTCAAACCTGAAGCCAATTACAATGTCCAGAACAATGCAGCTGAGCCAGATGAAGAAGAGCTTCAGGTATATTAAAGTGCTCCCGCTGAAAAAGCAAACATTAGATAATAATTTACAAAAGAATATTGAAATTTTAAAAATATTGTAGTAGATGAAAAAACTCTTAAAAATATAATTCAAAACTCCTCTTAACAAAACGATAATATTTAAAAAGGTAGAGTAGCATGTTGTGCATATTTTACGCTATTCAGAATCAGGTTTTCGTCCGAACTTGGCCTGATATTATCCATCTACGTACTTACTGGTCAATAAATTTGATCATTTTGAAAAGTTGATAAAAATGCAAAAGAGGAGTTTAAAATCGCATCGGAAAGGCTTCAAACCTTGGGATCGTGCAGTTTCCAACTCGCAACAAAATTATGTCCGAATTTTATATTTCGCGCAACCAAAAACGTTTCCGTGGTGGGACCAAACTGGTCATGGTAATGTAATCAATTCGCACTTTTTGTTAATTACTGTGTAATTAGGGTTTTAAAAAGACTTTGTAATAAGCATAAAAGTGTGTTTACAGTTTTCTTAATTACTTTGCTTTCGTGAGCCATACTTCAATATTTGCGATATTATCATAGATAAGTGACATTTTTTATTGTCGACCGATAAAGAATGCCGGTTAAAAATGATTTTAAAAATAATCAAAAACTCACCTCAAACTAACCGAATCGCCGAGCCGAGGCCTGTTTTTGACGGTCCGCCGAAACTTGGGGACGTCCAGCGCTCTCATCCGTTTCATAATCGAAATAAATTAGAATAATATGACAAAAGTGTTTCCATAAAAGAGCAGAGATGTGCTGATACCCCGCCCAATAAATTAACGTCCTGAAATGGTGCAGTGAGCATGATTCTCGACCGGGAAACCCGAATTCTCGTTTCGAAATAATCAAATTCGAATGTTTAAATTTTATAAAAATTTGAAATGTAGGATGAGTGTGAGCAAGTTTGTTAGTGATTTACGCGTACTATGATTAAATAACTTTTATATTATTGCCATTTTTGTTAAAAATTTAAAATATTTCAGTTAAAACCAAAAACTCCTTCGTTAGACAGTAGTGTTATGTTGTAATAGCCAAAAGAACTGTGTTAATTAATGTAAATAGGTCCAACAGCCAAATCTTTTAAAAAAATTTGTGTTCAAGCATTTAAAATTTACGTTTTTTGTATAAAACAGTACGTAAGGGTGTGGTAAAATACATTTAAAAACTCGTTTTTCCATTAAAATTTTAAAAATTTTCAAAAACCTAAAAATTTTTTAAAATATGTTGTTTCTAACAATTTTTACTTCATATTCAAGCAAAAGTTATATTATTATTCTGAAAATTAACAATCACTGATAAAATTAAGAGCAACACCCCAAAAAGTTATATTATCCATGGCCCCAGGTGAACGAAACGCGGCGATTATTGTTTCGGAAAGTAAAAAGGAAATAAACAGTTTTGTTTGATGGAGGAGCGAGAGATTGGAACACATCATAAAACCATGTGTTTGAATTATAATCGCAGTGAGTGATAGAGAATGTCTTGATCTCGTTGTATTCGAAGAGTTACTGCTGGTGAAGGGGTATTTTAGGACAGTTCAGACAGGTACTGGGATGTTTTAAACTATTATGGTTGTAAGGCAGTAAGATTGTTAATTGTATTAAGTAGAATTGTAATTTTAAGTGACATTAGAGTAGATATGGCTTAAATTAGGTAAAGGTACCTAGATGTAGGCCTACAGATATTTTTTGATGAAAAGATGGTTTCAAAAGTATTATAATACTTGAGTTAGTCGATTTGTTGTCATATTTAATGTTTTTCTATTCTTACTTATTGTTAAACCTTTCAACAAAATTATGCCGTGCAGTAGGTCTACTTATCGTTACACAGTCACAACTATAAGATAAAAGTTTAATACCATAAAATAATTGAAAAATAGGTGTTTTTTGTATGATTTAACAACCATCCTCAGCCAAAACTCATTTTACAACGTCCGTATTTGAGTATTTACATCACAAGTCATCAAGACTTACTATAATATGTGAAAAAGTGTAAGTTGACTCAGTAAAATAAGTGGTATAAAAGTAGAGACAAGTGTGAAATGCTTGACAGAGCTTAATCACAGTAATTAACACGGGCAGACAGTAAACAATAACAATATGGATGCTTTCTGTCCTAATAACACACCCCCCCATATGTCATTATTGTATGACAAAGTAATATTACAGTACGGCAAGGTAATTTGTAGTAGCACGGTAAAGTGTAAATTTCAAAATATTTTTTTAAAACAAAAAAGCAACCTTAAAACCTTTTAAAATTGTAAAATAGTTTTAAAATTTGAATATTATTCAAATTTACAATCTCATCCATGGTAAAGACTCTAAACCGTACTGTAGATACGATGGTAGAAGGTTGTAAAGGCTAAAATAATAAAAGAGATATCTGCTGATATCCTCTAACTTGGTTTCGGCCGGGTGTGCCGCTCTTTTGCCTCTCTTATGGTCGCTATAGCACGACCAACGGCAGAAGGAGAGAGCACGCGAAGAGAGAGAGAGGGTGCAGACAGACAGCGAGAGAAGAGAATGCAGAGAAGGAAACAATTTTATTTACATTAAAGTCATAATCAACTCTAATTCGTCTACTGTAATGTAATAGTTGTATTTGTGAATTTCAATTTTCAAATTTCGAAATAATTTTTTTAATTTAAAATTTTAAAAATTTTAAGCCTTTTTACTTTTTTTATCAAAACAAGCCCAAACTAGACAATAAAAAACATTGTCCTATCAATTACAAAGAGTAAATGAGTTTTTTCAGTCATTTTAGATACCTCGGATTAGCAATGGCAATTACTTTTCGAGGAAACGCAAAGAGAATATTGTTGTAGAGACATGTTGTTCACGGAAGAATTACTAATTAAAATAATATTTTTAGTATAAAGTATGTCTAACAACATCAAAATCGCATGTGAACAGCTACAACTTACAAAACCAATAACATTTGGCATTGAATTTTAGGTTTTGGAAATTTAAATTTTAAAAACTCTCAAACGGCCTGCACGGTGCAATAATTTTAAGAATTTAAATAAAACATAATATTATCAGTAAATTTAATATTCAACTGAAAAATTATTTGGCTACAAAATTTTCAAATTTTAAATTTGAAAAAATCAAAAAAGTAAATTATATCCTGTCAGCCGGCTGTCACAAAAATTGACTGCACAGTGCAAAAATTAAGTTTAACAAAATATATGTACAAACAAAGAAAAAAACTATAATTATAAAATACAAAAAAACTTTTTTAAAAACGTTTTCCTTTATTTTAAAAATTTAGAATAAATTCGCTCATTCCAAAAAATGTGAAAATTCAAAAAAACTACCACTGCCAATATTAATATCATCATCAAACTCCAAGAAAAAGTAAAACTGGGAAGGCGTTAATGTTGTGGATGATTGTGTGACATTTGTTTTGACAAAATAAAGTCAAAAGCCCTCAAAACGGCGCCGCCACAAATCAATAGCCTGAGGGGGGGGGGAGCGGGCAAATTTCGCGCAGCCATTTAAAGCGAGAGAGAACGGCCCCTCAGGGCTCAGAGGTCCCACTCATTAATTAATTACTCGCATCACCACTGACAGCCGGCTGCCACAAACCGAGCAACTTATAGTTAGCATTACAGAGTAGATTGGGGTATTTCCAAATCTACTCTGTAATGTTAATAAAATGTGCGAAACTGTCCTATAAGCAAGTTAAAGTGTGAGACTTAGGTAATAATATTTACTTCGTGTTATATGCTAGTTGTCTATAGTGTTTTAGTATGAAAGTAAGTTACTGTAGTAAGAGTAAGCTAGCTTTAAAGAAAGGTTATGACCAAGCAATACCTAATGTATTGTAACTTGAAAAATGACGCTTATGTGCACTTTTGTTTGAACTCCTTATAAAACACGCCATTAATTTTGCATTAGCCATGTTTGTATGTCTACAATGAAGACAACCGTCTTACTGTACTTTACATTACTTTACTGTAAAGTAAATATATTGCCATATTTTGTAATACTATGACGCCTTTCTCTACGAAATAACTCGAGTATAACACATAGCGAAGCTGTAAAGCCTTAAAATTACTACATGCTTTATAAAAGGTGTTTTTACTGCCCAGTAACTTTAAAATTTTGAAGTTATTTTGTATATTTTACAGAATAAGATGTAAAAGTTCAGTTTAATAAAAAATGTCGACGATAAAAAAGACTAGACACTCATGTAAAAGAAAAGACTACTTCATGTTGAAAAAAATATTGTCTTAAAAGTTTTTACTTTACATTACTGCGCAGTAAGCGCTAATAACGTCAGTAAAACGATAAGAAGACTGTTTCAAAATGATTTTTCAAGTCAATTACTATCACCATAATAATAAAAAATAATTTTTTAATTTAAAAAGACAAATTTTAATTACAAAAGCAAGTAATAACCCTGTTTTGCCACTGGCAACATACCACAATATTACCTAAAATCGGAAAAACAAAAAGAACGAAAACATACGATCACAACACAATTACAATGTATTCGAGCTGTGTAGAGTAAAATATGAATGTATATATGTATTCTTAAACAGCATTAAAGAAATCGATGTTTGTGACGGAATGTCACTATCGATTGGCTTTTTTATTTCTTTTTTCTCGCGCAGTAATTACACAGTAAAATGGGACAGTAAAAGTGGATTTACAATGTTTTGCAATACTTTAGGTAACAAATAAAAAATATTTTGAAGAAAGTTGAAAAAAGAAGGACAAAACATCGAAACTTACGGTTAAAACAATATTATAACAAGAAGTGGAACAAGTCAAAATTAAGATAATACCATGTAATGCGTCTTAAGCGATACAGTTTACATCTCAGTTTGTAAAGTCAAAAGCCGTTGGCATGGCAACGCCTCAGGGCCCAAGTTTTGGGTTCAAGTGAAGCGCCGCCTATTACTGTTACCACGGAGTTATTATAATTGTAAGTTTGTGGTGTCGTATCACTCTCTCGAATTGTAGTGTCGTGTAACAAGTTGTAATAACTTTGTTAAGCTGTATTATAACGAGTTTATTGGTATTATATTGTGGTTGTGTTTGAAAGTCGATAATTTTTGAAATGGACGAAAAAAGTAAAGAAGAAGAAGAAGTTACAGAGGAACCGTAAGTTGAAACTCATGGAAATTGCGGTAGATTGACACAAAAAGATGTTAAAAACACCCAGACACAGGGCAGTATTGCTGTATTGTAGTAAAGACTAACATACATGTGTTATAACATAAAATAACCTCTCATAAAACAATATTAGGTTGTTCAAATAATTCTGTGCCCTATTTCAAGGCAAATTTTCGTGATTACTCAGAATTATTTGAACAACCTAATTAATAATATAAAATAGAAGTGTTTCACTAAAGCTTAGGTAAAACGTTTGTAAATACAGTCTACAACAATGTCCATATATCGCATGGACCTTGTAGGAGATTATCACATAACTAAACAACCTTGTTTAACAATTGTAAAAGATATACCCTTGTTTTACAGTCCAATGGAAGTTAATGTCAGAATGGACAGTGGTGACATAATCCGAGAAGTAATGTGGCCTCAGAATGGATTTCTATTCAAGGAAATGGAGCTGAGCCCAGTCCTTTGTAAGCCTAAACTGATCCCACTCAAAAGTGTCACACTAGAGAAGTTGGAGAAGATGCAAGAACAGGCCATGGAGAAGCTGAAGGAGATGACACTACCACAGGAACAACCTGATGTAAGTCAGGGTTTAGCGTTTAGATTCCTCGTCTTCCTTGACTATATAAGGTTAAAAACGGCATTTCGATTCATTTTTAAGCACGGTAAAAGATAAAGCATTTTTGAACAATATAATCACCTTTCATATTCCAATAATGCTGATCAATAAGGCTAACATATATATTAAAGTTTTAAAGATAACATGAACATTACAGGAGCCAAACCAAACACCATCCACAAGGTCCGCTAGTCCAAATGATACCGAGCCAAGGAATACGACTGACATATGGCAAGCTGACTAATATCTCAATATGTCGTCAGAAACATTACAATACTTAATGCAAATAACAGTTTAAGATCAGCTCCTGTATGCAACGACCATTTAAATAAATATTTATAATCTTAACTATAATAAACGCTATTACTACGGTAAAAACTAAAATAGCATTATTATTGCCCAGTTAGTAGTAAATAAACACGTCTTCTACTTCATTTTACCTATTCTATACCACAAAGTTGTCAAAACACCGCCATAGTAACGGAAATGTACAATATTCGACTACAAGTAGTTGTTTGTCTGACTCGTGATTACACGTAACACATAGCATAAAGTAAAAACAATAATAGCCACAGTAACCTTAAAAGTTTTATAGCTAAAGGTGACAGTATAAATGTGCAGTCTTAACTAAAGTAAGATGTCATACTATCCTTATATATTAATAAAAACGTCAAAAATAAAATTTTCAAAATTTTTATTTAAAAATCTAGAATTTGTTACCTAAATAATTAAAATATCTTCATATCACTACGTCTACACCGACATTCATATTCCTATGCAAGCCTACATCAATATACATACTACAAGTCCTCCTTGAACTGCTCGGGAAGTCTCTGATTGTTGTCCACAAACTGGTTCAGCTTGAACTCGCAACTCTCCTCTTCATCTTGAGAATCAGAAGGATCACAACAACAAATCGACGTGTACTTTGTGTATACATTGGTGATCTCGGGCACGTAGAAGCAACGTTCCATTTGGTTCCGTATGATTGATCTGCATAGACGCTTTAGAAAGTCATACTCAGTCGAACAGCCAAACATCCACTGAACTGGCAAGAGTATTTAGAGGTTTTGATTTAAAATTAGGTAATATTATCAATTTAAGGCCCAAAATTCTGGGTAAATTCTAACCAGAGCTAAACATAACTTTCAAATAAACTTTTAGAGATAAAAAATCAAATTCAAGTCAAATTACATTTAAAACAAGCGTTGAATTTATAAAGTTTCGACCTTACGTTATCATGCTCAGTCTCGTGCAGTGCGTAACAAGATTCCATACATTTGGTCCATTTGTTATCTTCAGTAACTCTAAATTAAACAAACTGTAAGAACCTACTATAACATATAGTAATAGAAAACTGTGAGAACCTTTATAAAACAAAACAGTCAACCTTCTTCTTCAATTATAAATTTAAAAAAGTAGTCAACGTAGATCAGTCAAAAAATGTTGAATCTGTTCGGCAAAATAGCTAGAAAAACCTTGCCATTTATAAACTTTACATACTACATGTAATGACTACTCTTCTCATATTGCGCAAGACGAACTATCATTCGACTTCTAATATAAAGGCACGCAAAAGTATAAAGCCTTACGTATCAGGTATGATCTCCACTTCTCCGACCGTAGGATCGTTGGAAATACAGTACTTCGGTCGTGCCCTTCTGACTACATCATCACGAGTGTCATGTGTACAATTATCTGTAAAATTATCAAAATTCTCTATCAAAGTTACCCAAAATTCTCTGTAAAATTACCCAAAACAAATGATTTATGTTAGTCCAAACAATAAACTTACAAAAGTAAGTCAATATTTTATGTTGTTTATATTACAAACGACCATTCATTGTAGTAAAAAAGCTAAAAAACTATAAACATACTTCTCACAATCAGCTCAAAATGCTTTACTCAGTAACATACCTGCCTTGAGATAAGAATTCTCCGCCAATGAAGTTGCTATTAGAAAAGAGAAGATGGTCCACAGTTTCCTCGACATTTTACAAGAATTGAAATAGAAAAATATAACATTTTGAAAATTAAAAAATAAAATTCTACGTGTTTATTCACATCAAATAATTTTTGAATAAAAATTGCGAGAAATAATTTTTATTTATCAAATAAAATAATCAATATAAAGTTTGTGGCACTTCGCCAAAACAATCTCCACAAAATTAGCTTTTTTCGTAAACTTTTTTGAAAATGTAAGTGTTTTGTTTATCTGATTATCAGAGATTTTTATGTAGTTTTACTCTGGTCTTCAATTTTTTCATATTTCTTAATTTTTGACAAATGAAACTTTAGAATTCGGTGAAAAAGTTCGTAGAACTATCTTCAAGAAGTTAATCGTCGACGACGTGCTCGTCCCTGATCATCCTTTACTTTTTGTCTCATTATCTTTCTTTTTTTTTCTAACAAAATTAATGGCATAGATTTTCAGTCCACAATGTAGTTTTTATTAACAACACCTACTACAACATCGATACTAAAAGGGCAAGAACTTTAATTCCAGACGGAATGTGAATATAATTAGCTGACCTTCTTCTCCACCGGTGTCTCGGACTTGATCGTGTAGGCCTTGTAGATGAGCGCGATGGTTACCACACCGATCATGGCAGCGATACAGACGATGGAGAGGGTGTGGTTGTCATCCTTAATAACAAGTTTATCTTGAGTTAAGCTTAAGGTTTTTTAAAAAGTCTTGTTGTATGTAGATGATATACTAACGTTTTTCTGTAATTTGGTCAGGCAAAACACAAAGTTTATAAACAAAGACATCAAAACCTACTACAATATCGACCACTTTCTCCTTGACGTGCTCGTAGAAGTTCTCCAGAGCCGTCGGAGGCTCGGGAACTCGATGTCCTCGGCTGTCCTTGAACTTTTGAAGCGCGAAGTTGGTCAGTCCACGTACATCTTTGGCTGGGTCAGTGTATCGGTACATCTTGCCACGGTGGAACAACAAGAACACTGGACATTGGTTGTCGTCGATTCTGAAGCGCTCGGCTACATCGTCGCTCACAGAAACGTCAACTTTGCCGACGTTAACTAGGCCACGGAGTTTGTGTGCTACGGTTTCCCAGACTGGAATGAAGGCGTTGCAGTCCAGCTCTTCGGAGTCGTAGCTGCAAGGGTGGGGGATGTACAATAATATAATATAAGAAAGGTAAGTAAAATATGTGAATACTACAGTAAAATAGACTTACAACAAGACAAACCAGTCCAAAGATCCCTCGTCCGGTGAGAAACTGTCAGTTTTTTGTTCAAAGTTGAAGTCAGTCAAGTCCCACGTGGCAATCTCATCGTGAGCTCGGATCCAGCGCCACACAACTTCGGAATCCTTAAAGTCACCTAAAGTATGTTATAGTACATATAGTTCTTCAATAATTGTACAATTTAAAGCCAGTTTTATGTAAATTTCACTTTAAAGCCGTTTTAGGTAACATAAGTATGATTTAACAGCACTATAATATTAATATGAACTGTAATTCGAGGTATTACAATATATTATACTAGACAGTAAGACCTCAAATAGACTTACCATCATACAAGATAGGGTTTTTTCGTCTAAAGTAGACCAAAGCTGGGAATGTTGTGACTCCAACTTCGCGTGCTACACGTCTATCGTCAGTCTTGACAACCTCGATATAGCCAGTAGCTTCGATGTCATCGTCGATCTCTTCCACTTCGCTTAGCGCATCTCCACAGCCAGGACATTTGACTCTGCCGTCATCTAAAGTAAAGGTACTATTTTGTATTGGATACTATTTTCTATTGCTGGGACTTAATATACGTCAGAAAGTTACTGCTGTAATCTACTGTTAAAAATGTAATGATAGATACGATTTAGGTCCAGTTTTATATATATTACTTGTAGAAAATATTATATATACTACTTACAAAAAAACACGACCAAGTTCTTGGTGGCATCCTTCAGAATCTCGTCGATCTTGTCTTCGTCGACGTCTTCAATCGAGAACTCAGTGTCTACATGGGACTTGGTGACAACCGGCTCTGGAGCTGGTTTTGACTGAAACTTCATTATTAGTACTAAATAGTTTAAAATGATACTTATCTTAACATTTTTATACTGATTTGAAGCGTATCACTTTCTATGTTCGTTAACTTAATTTTGATGTCTTTTCATTTAGAGAACAATAAAACCAAAAAAGCTAAAGTAATATAAACTAAGAAAACATTGACATCTGGTTTAAAACAAAGTCTATCCGTCAAGTTCCAGACCAAACCTTTACCTTTTTCTTGCTAGCGGCTGGCTTGGTTGGTTCTGGAGCTGGCGGCAAGTCTTCGGCCGCCGTTGTCTTGTAGTGGGACTTCTTCCTGCCTTCCACCTGCACATCGGCCACCAACAACAGTAGACATACGACGACGGATATGAACTTAATATCCGACATTTCTAAGTGAGAGGGCAAAGAGTCGAGATCAAGGCCTCCCGGATCTTAAGGCCGAGGTGGGGGAGAAGAAGGGCCGCCGCAACCCCCTTTTTGTTTAGTGTGATTCTCGCCGCAGGAAACGACAGACAGGTGGTGTTGCATGCACGGGGAACGAGTTATCAACTTCATTAATTAGCCGTGTTCATGGTTGTTGTGGGGAGAGTACGAGGTCGGGTAAACAATGTTGTCATCTTGTACTTTCTGATTTGGCGTTATCATGTAGTTTCGGATTTTTTTTGAAAAAAAAAAACTAAAAAAAGTTGGTTTCTTTAACAAATTACTGACATTCCTAGCAAGTCTTTTGCATTTCTTCTTTAAAAAACAAAGGAAAATGCAAATTAATCATTATATTATACTAAGTAAAGCTACAGTGATGCTCTAAGCTATAATATAAAACACTATTTTTATCACCTACATATGATCATTACTCCATATTACTATCTACCTCAGCACGATATAAGTTTATACATGTGAAAGACAGTAAAGACGATTGAAAGTTCTACACGTTATGTTATCTATGCCAACGAGAAGCCACTGTTGTGTTCTAATGCCATCAGAATGCGCTCCTTCATGACTTTCTTGTCCGTTACTTTCGGGAGATCGAGGAGATTGAAACAGGTATGAGCTACAGGAATCAGATGCTCGGGTTCTGGTTGTATGGCCATGACGACTTCTTTCATACCTCTTAAGGGTATACGGTCGGTGCCCATCAGGAAGAGGAGGAACTTCTTCTTTTCTTCTGGAGTCAGCTCGTAGAAGACTTCCCAGAAGCATTGGATCACCGGGTGCTTGTCGTAGTACTCTTCTTTGTACTTGGTGTTCTGTAAATTGAAAAACTAATATTGAATCAACAGCTACTATAATATAAAGGTTCAAATAACAAAAGCAAGCAAATATAACGACAAAAATGTAGATATTGTTAAAATGAAGCTCAAAGACAAAGTAACTCACCTTTCTCAACACATCCCAGTCGTAATTCTCGTTTCCCGTGACCAACTCCATGAGCTCGCGAGGTTGAAACAGTCCCAACACATCACTGTGAAGGACATTGACAAATCCCCTGATGAAACTCTCTAGCTGAACCTTTAATACGTCATCTCTACCCTTTTGCATCTTCATTTTAATATACTCTTCGACGAATTCGTGTTTGTTCTCTTGAGTTACGGGTATCTTCGCTCCTTCTGGCTTCAAAGCGACTTCCTCGCGATGTCCAAATACATCGAGAGAAATGACAAAGTTCTGACAGAAAATGTCTTCAAAGTCGTCTCCTTCGTACTCCAGCATCTTCTCCAACGAGTTACCTGCAATTAGATTATTCAAAATAAGCACATTTGAATCAATAAGTAGGTAGTGCAACAAATAGCACTGAATATTCCTAGATTCTTCAAATTCAGCTGAATTTAAAACATTTAGGTATAGGTACAACAATAAACTTTTAAAAACATCGTCTTAGACTGGCAGACTATATTTTCCTACCTACCCTCAGTCGGATGAAGTTCCTTGAAGTCCTCCAAGCTAATACTCTGTCCTAATATTTTCTTGTACAATGCCAAAGGGAATGGCAGATTGATCAATGTAAAGTTGTAAATTGCCAAAGCACATAATCGGCCGATGACTTCGTATGAAATCGGATCTCCATCAACTCCAGAAAACCAGGCCAAATGAGAATCTTGGTCCTCAACGAACATTCCATACCTAAAAGAGGACTAACCTTATGTTGTATTCAAAAAAATTATAAGTAAAAGTAAAAATATATCTAAAGTAAGATACAATTCAAGCAAAACTAGTCCAAGTGCAGCATAATCATTTTTAAAAGTTTTTTAATATTGTATATTACATAACATTATAGTACCACTATAATACAGATACTATTATAACACAATACCACCACCTAAACATTCTCAAACTCACGTTGGCTGTAAAAGTTCTTGGAACAACAACATGAAAAACTCTTTTCTGACTCCGCCACGATCTTCTGCTTCTTCGCCAATGAAATTCACTCTCAAAGGCTTGGCCATCTCGTAGGGCTGAATACCCATTACTTGTTCGTAGGTGTCCTCTACGATGTGATCTCTACGTACATGAAAATGTAGAAAAGCTTGTTCTTCTGATATAAGTTGCAAAATTGGAGCTACACTTGCTACAGACAACTAAAAAAATAAAATTTTCATATTAATATAGCCTAAATAATATAAACTATAGTAGTATAGACTAACACCATGCGCAACACTGACAGTACTACAAAATACTTACGTGCATCTTGAGGGTAGAATCAGCTTCCAGAATAGCTGATTTGGCTTCAGCATTCATCAGAAACGGGTACTGGGACCAGTAAAACAAATTTGATCTGCTCTGAAACAAATGATAAGATAATTTACTTGATTAATATAGTTGTACTTTCAGTGAGATACTATAATGTGTTGTAATATATCACTTTTTTTATTTATTAAAATAGGTTAAAAAAGTAGTAACTACGAATTTAAAAACCCACCTGACTAGGAAACCGTTGAGGGTGCTTTCTGACATAATAATCAACGTAATCTTGATGAATATTGATCTTCTCCATGAGCTCGTTCAAATAGAACTTCTCATACGGCACTCGATTACAGATTTTGTTGACTTGACACAGCTGATCAAGTACATTTAAAGCTGGCAGGTAAACGGAACTTGGGGTTGGGTTCTTTTTATATAGAAATTTAACGTAATTTATAAGACAATTGACAGTTCTGTTGAAGTGACGGGTTTCTAATGTTAACCACCAAGTTCCTGTAAAGCACATTTAGTATAAATAGGTAATATCTTAATGTAAGTATATATTATATTAAGAAAGTATATTATTTAACCCATTTTTGAGTACAATATACACAAATCAAACTTTTGAAAAGTTACAGTAATTTACAGAATAAAAGTAAGTTACAGTACCGAACAACAACAAAAAACTTACTAAACACTTGTCCATATACTTTAACAACACGTTCAAACAGCTCCACAAATGGTACCAAGACGTCCCTCATAGTATCGATTGAAGGATTGACCATTGAATGAAACCATGGTAATATTAGAAAAATCCTCAATACTTCGAAAGTCATTTCACCGGACGGAATTTTGAGTAAATTTTCGTAGATTTGTTTGAAGTTGATATTATTTAAAGCTGATATGATCTGAAACGCATAAAAATGCCAATATTTATATAAAAATAGTGAAAAAATATAAAAAATATTCCCTAATATAAAGCAAAATATCAATATTAAGCCTATAAAAACAGAATAATCAAACAAAAATATATCTAAAACAAGCTTACACATTCAGAATACTCTCTGGCGTGTGGAGATTCGTCGATGAGGTTAAAGGTTTTCATGATATCATCCATGTTCAAGCCATGGTGAGTAAAATCACAGGGATAGGCATTGTTCTTGGTTAAGAACGACCCGTTTATACATCCGAGGGAGTTGAAGACAAACTCCAATCGTGATATGATATCTATTTTGTCACTGTCTTCGAATAAAGTCTCTATTTCTGAATAGGACAACACTTTTGGCAATTTACGTTTTTGCACCCGCGCCTAAAACAATATTTTTATTTGAAGAGTACTTTATTACCTATATTACTCTACTTTCTCTATAACACTTCTTTTATTACCTAATTACCCTACATTAGTTAAAAATAATTTCTTAAATTTCAATAATCCGCTTAAAACCATATTTTGTTACCTAAAATGCCTTATTTCTTCAAAAAATCAAAAATAACCATAATTTCTGCTAACTGTCCTCAAACTTATATACCAACCTTCACCACATACCTGTTCCCCGCATAAAATGATCGTCTGATCCCATCCAGCAAACATTGCCACCGGGTTCTTGACATCGACTGACACTGGTGACAGAGCAGTGTTGTCTCTTTCACCTGTCCCCAATTGGCCATAATCATTATATCCAAATGAAAAGAGACCTTTCGATGTTAGTGCCATCGTATGTGACGATCCACAAGCAATTGACTTTACTTTAGTACCAAACAAGTCTAGTACAGGGCTGGGGCCAGTCAAAGAGCGACACTTTCTGGCCACACCCAATTGGCCAAAGGTATTGGCACCAAAAGTGAAGACACGACCCTCGATTGTCAGAATAGAAGTGTGACGACCTCCACATGCTACCTGAACGTCATAAAAAACTATTTTTTCAATTAAAATTCAGAAATAACATAATAAGGTAACATTTGACATTATAATGATAACAATACCTTCAAAAAAACCATTACCTGCACCACCTTCATGTTCCGAATAGCTCCGCCAACCAAAGTGGGCTCTCTGACTTCTGCCACGTCGTGTACCGATGTTTGGCCATAGTCATTTGTCCCCCAACATAACACGTTGCCAGAAGACGTTAACACAGAAAAATGGTCGCCGCCTGCGGCAACCTGTCGGATCGGAATATGATTTAATAATGAAATTTCAGTCGGCCCCATGGTTTGTCCGATGACCCAGCCAAACACGTAAACTTTGTTACCTAAAAGCATATAAAAATTTTTTAAAAACGTGAAAGACAAAAATTGTTACCTAAATTAACAAAAAAAAATTTTTTAAAACCTTAAAAAATTTAAAAAATCATTTAAAACCTACAATCCAGTAGTACTATTGATGACATTGCTCCACATGCCACTTGGCATACACCACTGAGACTTGTCACTCTTGTAGGTACAAATATATTTCCTTGTTCTTTGATACCACATTGTAAATTGTCATTTAAACCCCAAGCAAACAACCGACCATCATCGGTTACCGCCAAATTGTGACTTTGCCCTGTGGCGATTTGAATGATTTTTAAACCAGATCGAAATTGACATTGGCCAATCAAGTCCAAGACTAAAACCAAAAAATGCAGTATGTTATGGAATTAGAAAAATGTTCATTCATGTACAACTTAACATAAGACAGAGTTTGAAAATAAATTCTTAATCCATATATTATAATAAAGCATACCTTACATATTATAAACGCCTATTACAATACGAAGAAACCTTACAATTCCTCCCCAACTGTCCATTTTCATTTGACCCACAACTATAAACATGTCCTTTGTGTGTTAAAGCCAGCGAGTGCTTCTCACCCAGACAAAACTGTACAATACGATCGTTGATGCCATGGTTAAGATCAATCCGCCATGAAGTCGGGATAACTGTACATTCTTTATCTACACGGCCAAATTGACCATCAGCGCTATGGCCCATGACCAAAATCTTCTGATCATCAACTTCATCCATCCTTAAAAGATTAGGTAAGATTTGTTCTGTAGAATATGGTAACATCAACAAAAACAAGAGTAATTTACTTAAAATAACATAAGAAAGTTCTGGAAACAAGACATTTACAACAAAAACAGCCTTTGCATACCTAAAACAAGATGTTTTCAACTTTTCCTACAAACTAAAACATTGCTTCTCCTTTTTGAAGTTGATAACTAAAACAACATACTATAATATACCATTACCAATGGAAACAGTCACAAACCAACTAAAACACCACTCCTCACACCTAAACTCACTTATAGTTTCTGTAAGAGCGGTACACGCTGCGATACATTGTAAAAACAGAATGTAACGTTTCAAAACACAAAAACTAACATCTGTCTTCACTGAATCAACCTTAATTCTGCCGTTCTTTTCGCAAAATCGAGAATTAAAGTAGATCTTTCACAAAAAACCCTTAATCTACATTAGAAGAGTAAAAGCCCTCCTTAAACTCACATTCCATAAAGAGAGTTGGCGTGAAAAGGACAAAAGGATCTACATCAATATAAATAACTTCTCAAAAACAATATAAACACGCCAACTAACGCCATAACATAATTTAAAATTTAGATATAAACCATATAAAGCGTTTTCAATATGTCACATTCTTTAAATCCCGGAACAGTTATTGTAAAAGAACATTCTCGTATCGTTCCAGATTTTGTCAGAATTTTAGTTTTATTTTTTAACGCAGCCTGCAAGAGTCTAGGCCGCAGCTTGTCGCACAAAAATTATATTTTTTACGAAATTTGCGAAATTCTTGCGACATCAGGTTTGGGACATCGGATGCGCCACGAGAATGTCGTTGAGAGATGAAGCCATCGGGCTTTGTATTCGCTTATCGGCAGCAGCTGTTATTACCTATTTCTCCGTCAAATACATGGTCAGGCTTCTGGATCCGAATCACGATGTGAAGAAGGAGGCCCAAAAGAAGGTAATTTGATTAGTTTAACATTATTGATTCATTTAGGAGTGATAAAAGGTGTGTTAAATTGGTTATTATTTGTTTTTGTAATGAATATTATGAGTTTTGCCGTTCTTTTTGCAAATCAAGTTATATTAACCTTTTTTAGGTACAAGAGCTTCTAGAACGTCTCAACATTGACTTTCCTGTAGAATTAAATGAATATGAGTTGAGAATTGCTACACAACTAGTGACTCCAGATGAAGGAGCCTCATGGATGGAGATTGGAGGTCACGAAGAGATTATCAGAGAAATCAGAAAGCGAGTGATCACTCCATTAAAGGCTAAAGCCAGTGGGAGGTTACCTAATTCCACCTTGTTCAACCCTGCCAAAGGCATCTTGTTGTATGGACCTCCAGGCTGTGGAAAGACATTAATAGCCAAGGCCGTGGCTAGCGATGTCGAGGCCAGATTCTTGCATCTAGATCTCTCTGGTCTGACTGACAAGTGGTACGGAGAGTCTCAGAAGTTGGCGGCAGCCGTCTTTTCCTTGGCCAAAAAGCTTCAGCCATGCATTATATTTATCGACGAAATTGGTAAGGCTTTTTTGAAAATTTAACTCAAAACAAGTGCTATTTGAAATAATATTGACCTTATTCGATCTTTATGTTAACACTTTTACAGATTCATTCCTACGTAGCCGTCAAATGTCAGACAACGAAGCCACAGCAATGATGAAGGCTCAGTTCATGAGTTTGTGGGATGGTTTCTCGTCTGGCGATGACATTGTTATAGTTATGGGCGCTACAAATCGACCGTTTGACTTGGATGATGCCATTCTCAGACGAATGCCCACACGATTCCCCGTGGCACTGCCTGTAGGTTCATCTTTATAAATGAATTAAACGAGCTATATATTTAATAATACATTATAACACCTAAATTAAAATGTTTAGTCAGAAAAGGCACGAGCAGCGATTCTAAGGGCGATTTTGAGGAACGAAGTGACAGCCGGTGACATAAAATACGAGGAAATTGCTAAATATACCCCAAAATTGTCAGGAGCCGAGTTAAAAGAAGTTTGTCGATTGGCAGCGTTGTCCAGGCTAAATAAGAGTGGAGGAAGGTAAGAATATATTTTTTACATTTGTTCTGCTTTTAGGTATGACTATTTTGTTACCTAAACTTTAAAGAAAACAAAATTTTAGGTATTCTGTTACCTAAAATTTAAAAAACTAACATTTTAGGTTTCAACTGTAAACAAATATCGTTTTAGGTATGACGAAGACCTTTCGTTAACCCACGAGGACATGATGGAGTCCGTGGCCAAGTTCTGTAGCACGTCCACGAAAGATTGGGGCTCTTCTTCGCTTCGTGCTGACGACTTCTACACAGAAGAAGTGGAATAACTCAATCTCAGGTACCTTGTTTACTTATCCCGGTTATGAAAATATAAACTAGATCAAATGATATGTTTAAATAGTACAATAAGTGCCTTAGCATCGGCGTATAAATTATTAAAATAAATTTGGTATGACAATATAGTATGTTGACATAGTAATACTGGGGAAACTAACTGGACCTGGCCATTGAATTGAGAAGGTCGATGTGTTTTCGACGAAGGTTTTCCTTTCGTTCTGTTGATATCTTGTCGAAATGAGCCAGTAGTTCTTTGAAATTGAGACTAGATGGTGGTTTGGCAGCTTTAGAGGTTCTAAAAGTAGTTTAGGTATAAGTCATGCCACCATAATTAAATTTTAGTGTAGATAATAGCACCTAAAATTTGAATAGATTAATTAAGAGACTTACTCGATAAGGTGTAAATGTGGTATCGCTTGGAGTCGCTTGTGTAACGTGTTAAAAGCTTCAGTTTGAGGTAACAACATCAACAACGCCGATAGTACGGAAGCTAACGGTCGTTGGTGTTCTGATGAAAGTAAATCCATACGGACATCTGGAAAATATAACGTATTACTAATTCATTTGAAGTTTAAACTTGTCATTTTATGCATAAAGTGTTACCTAAAAATAATTTTGAAATTTGACTTACATGCCAAAATTGGTGACTCGATTAACTGTACAAGCCTGTCCAATTCTGTTAGAATGTCTACTGTAAGATCGAGCTCAGATAGCCGAGCGGCAAGGTTGACGGCATGTTGATAGTTCTGAGATAATAGACAAAGAGATAACAAACAAATTGGTTGATAGCACCAACATCTATACAGGCATTCAAACAAGTTCACTACGTCCTGAAAAGAATGCAAATATATTACCTAAATTTGATGTGGGCCTAAATAGTATACCGACAAAATAATTCGAGTTAACATTTATGTTGTCTTAAACGTTTTAAATTAATATGTGAACATAAACAATATGTTTAAACTATATATGCTAAAATCCTTACATTCTCCTGAGGACTTTTTAGGTATACCCGAAGCTTGAACAGCTCGTTTGCCGTGAGTAATATCCTGTTCATGAGTGCTACGAGCCGAGACAAGAACTCTACGTCGTTCTCTTTGTGAATCAGAAGTAGTGCCATTGATTTGAAGACATCAGCGGGTTCTAACAACAAACACAATTGCCTAAAAATATATTTAGTCAATAGGCATTACTTGATACTGATACCACATGAATAACATCTTTCCTCACATCCTTGCCTACCTAATAATCTGAATTCCTCGTTCATCCATCAACTTATTGTCAGCCTTGAACAACTCCAGCAAACTCAAACAGAACTTGACCAGGTACGGTGAGATGTTGCCGAACTGAACGATCACTTCATCCGACAGGTCGAAACTCTTCAGATCAACTTCATTTTGATTGTGGGCCGAACAAAAGTCGGTGATCAGCATGATGTCCAACATGAGGACATCGTCCGCGGAATCCATTAGAAGGTCCAAAAGAACCGGGAAGAGTCTGTTCATGTAGGCAAACATGGCTTTGGGGTAGGTGGAGTGTAGCAGACGGATCCAGTTCAACGAAGCTATTCTGGTCTGGGTTTCTTCGTGACGGAGATGGTCTGACAGCACGTCGACTACAGAATCCAGGTGGATATCTGTAGTTGGATCCACCAACTCGGAGAGACGCTTGTTCAGTTCACTGGCCTTCAGCTTCTCATTGTGTAGCCATCCAAGGCACGCTGACAACATGGCCGACAGGTTGTTGAGGATGGACTTGTTGTAAAATACGCAAAACTGGTTTAACCATATTAGAGCGATTTCGCGTGCTGGTGGAGATGTGTTTGTGTGGGCTACGAGGATATTGATCATGGGGGTGGGGGCTTCCTGTAAGGAAAAAATTTTAAAAAATAACAACATCAAGCAATATTGATATAGGTTTTGTTTTTACGATTAAAAACAGAACTATTAAACAAAAAACTAAATTATTTATGAAAAGATATTAACACTGACCTGATCTCCGCTTTGTTGAGGATCCATAGCGTGTAGCAGTTCGGACAGCACGGTAACAGCTGTATCATGAACAGCCGGTGATGGATCGTCCAGGACTTTGAATAAACCATCCACAACTTCTGGCACAAAATGAGTTACTTTGAAGTTGGGCATCTTCAGTACAGTATGGAGCTAAAAGCAGACTATATAACGTACTATTTACTGACTTACCCAACCAATGATAAAGCGACGGTTGGAAGAGTTGTTACAATAGATCCGTTCCCTGATGAGTAACATCAACTCATTCACGTCAAAGTCTTGGGAACTACGAACGATCTCCTAAAACATGTTTTTACAATGATTTATGGTGCTTTTGTGTGCAATTACAATTATTATTTAAAACTATGAAAGTTATTTTTTCTCACAAAGTTAATTTTATAGCCTTGCTTGAACTGAATTTGACTTGATTTTTACCATTTTCTAAATTTCAAACAACAAATAAGTAAATAACAAACCTTAATGAGCCGATCCAACAACTCGGCCCCGCTCCTGACTGTTTGCTCGGAGTCGGAGGAGAGTTTCCATAAAACATCAAACAACTTGTCGAACTGATTCAACGCAGAGCCTCTACATATTTTCACAACATTGTAGAGGGATTCGCATGCAAAATAGCGGACCCTTGAGTCGGCGTCCGTGAAACACGTCAGGGCCGAAGTGAGCAATTTATCAGAAAACTCATTGTAGTTCTAAAAGGGTCAGTATATTAAATATAGTCAATAATAATATGAATATTACGTTGAAAATCAAAGTATTAATAAGAACAGGGTCAATATAGTCTCGTTAACATTGTTGTCTTTAAAACAAGCATCAAAACCAACAAAAACCTTTTAATAACTTTAAAAAACATGGAATACTATCTAAAAATGGTCTTATTAATCTGGTATTACCTAAATGTGTACAATAAATTAAATTGCATACCTTTCCTAGTCCAATTGCAACGGCAGCCAATCCAATCAACCCTCCTTTGCGACAGTTTCCATTGGGAGTGGCCGTGAGCTCCTCGATTACCTCAATCAACTTCTCCAGGTCTTTGATTCGATTCTGTTTTATCAGTTCTTTCACCAATCTACATTATGAAACATTATAATAAACACACACTTACTTTTCTATCTCCAAAGCAGCAGCTTTCCTCTTCTCGTATAACTTATCAGTCAAAGCTCGGACCAGTGCTGGTGTTAACGGGTAATATTTGTTACCCGGATCAGCCATCTTTCAATATCACAGAAATAATATTGTACTACTCTAGATAATTATGTTCTTATTTCAACTATTAGCTTCTTTCGTACCTTTTTTGAGTAAAAAAATCTAAAAAATCTCTATAAAAAAAGAATTAATTTGCAGAAGGCCAAAAGCGCAAAAGCCCGCGAATTTCAAACAAGGAAACGTTGCAAAAATATTTTTTCTGTTTTCTTTCTCGTTTAACAGGCCTACTCGTAGCCGCAGGTGGTTTTGTACTGTAAAAACATTAACAATTAAATGCTTAGGCTATATTGTACTCGTCTTAAACTCAATGTCTTGCCTTTTCGGACGTCGTTCTCAATTTTTGGTATAGATTTTTATTTTTTCTTATGTTGTTTGCTTGTTTAGGATGAAGCGGAAGCATTTTGTGTGGAAATTGGAGGAATTCGAGGGATTTCAGCGCCCGAAACCCGAGCTGGAGCAATATGAAACTGACGCTGAGATGGCAGCAGATATCATTGAAGCAATTAAGGAGATAGAAGATGACCTCGAGCTGAAACGGGTTGCCGACTTTGGCTGTGGACCCGGAATCCTAATGGGCGGGCTGGCATTGATGGGAGCCAAGAGCTGTGTTGGGTATGAGATTGATGTTGATGTAGTTGAAGTATGCAAGAAGAATCTGGAGAATATTGCTGAAGATTTGGAGGAGGAACAGCACGTTGAGGTCAGGAATCAAGATGTAAGTAGAATTTTTAGTTTTCGATATAATTATGGTTTTGTAGAGAATTCAAGAAAAATGTGTTTGTAAATCATATAGATTTAGTTTTTTAATAGTATATAATGCTATTTATAGTTAATAAGTTGGTAAACCTCAAAGTTCATGCTTCAGATCTTGTCTGACTCCTTCATAATCGCCGAGAATGATCTGTTTGACATAGTTGTTATGAATCCTCCGTTCGGCACAAAAAACAACGAAGGAATTGACTTGAAGTTCGTAAGGAAGGCGCTGGAAAGTGTGAAAGCTTCTGGAGCCGTTTACTCGCTACACAAGACGTCGACGAGAGAGGGAATTCAACGAAGAGTCGGGGCGTGGGAGGATCTCCACGTCGACGTTCAGGCTGTAGCTGAACTTTGTTGGAATTTGCCTAAGACATACAAGTTTCACAAGAAGGCCGAGAAGGATATTGCAGTAGATCTGTTGAGGTTTACGAAAAACGAGTAATTTGTAGTGATAATGGGGTTTTGATGCTATATTATGGTAGTCTGGGTATTATAATGTTTTTTATTTGTTGTTAGGAGATCTGAGGTTAATGTAAAATACTTATAATGGGATATTTTACATAGAATACTATAAGTTTCTTTAAAGTGCGTTATGTTATTGTTTTTTGTTACTGTAATTTGTTGTTAAGTTTGAAATGTAAAATAAACTTTGTAAATAGAAGTAGAGTATGTTTACACTGGTTTCACAACCAAGATATATTTGAAAGATTCGAAGAATTGTTTTTTGAGGTCATCGAATCAATCGATTCCTTCGATCGCCGTAGCTGAAGGGGCACTTTTTTGTTTTACGGTAATATTATAGGATTACTTGCTTTTATTTTCTTGAATTTCAATTTTTTTATTGTATTTTAAAGTTTTAACAATGTTTTTCCGCGTTTTTGATTTATTATTGCATTTTTCTTTTGTTTTTGATATGTTTGTAACTTATCTCATGCAAAAACTCGCTTTTTATAATGTTAATCATGATCTAAACGTTCACGAACACTTTTTGTACAATTATATATGTGTTTTGTTCTGTTTCGATCATTTTAAGCCGCCGGGCTTTTTGCTATGTTAATGTTATGATCCGTTTGCTGTAAAGTGCTAGTCGCAAAGGTGTTTGTTCCATCAGATTCGAAGAAGACAGTGACATCCAGGTGTGTGTTTTTGAAAAGCGGGGTCATTCTTTCTTGCCAGTTAACGGAACTGGTTTTCTGGCTTCTCGAACCGGAACCAGAAAGAAAAAGAATTGTCCATTTTGGTGTCTATTTTCTGTGATTTCTGCATCTTCTTTCTGATTATCATTATTTTGATCGCGTATCCAGGAATTGCTTTTGTAAATCGAGATGAAACGTTGTTTTTGTGAAAGTTTGATCTGTAACAATAACCTTTTATTACTTTATTTTGTTAATTCTTAAATATGCAAATTAATCGTAAGCCAAATCCATCCAAGGTTCTGGCAACTCTATTTCCTGCGATTTAACACAATTATGGCGATACAATTACCAAAAACAATAACTATCAAAACCACAATATTGAGTTAGACGTAAATAAACGCTGGAATAGCCGGAGGCTTTGAAAAGCTTCGAATTCCTTCCATTCTGACATCATTGGGCTCGTTTTATATTCTGGGTTTGTTTTTGGTTACGTAGCTTAAGTCGTTATCAGTGGTTCTCGATTGTGTTTCCAATTACGAAAAGTTTTTTTTACTACTTTCCCTCGATTAAAGAGTGTCTGGATCGGAATTATGAGTAAAATTGCACTCAATCGAGTCGCAGTAAGTCGGTCATTTGCGCATGTAAATCTCTTTACTGCGCGTTTTTGTTGTAAGAGGTGAGGGAAAGGAAAGGAAGGATAATATATTGTTGTTATCTGATCCTACTAGCTGTATTATGTTGCTCGCTGATGGTTTGCGTATTGTGCGGCAACATAAGGAGCTATTAAGAGTTGTAGGTATAGGGAAAGTTTATCTAATGATATGTGTACATTGAAGTGAGGTTACAGAAGAAAACGAATTTTGGTTTTAAACCTTTGTTTAAGATAGTTGTTGGGTCAAAAAATAAGTAGAAGGGAAAAAATTTTGATGACAAACGGTAGTTAGTCTATTTTTTTGTTTGGCATAGATCATTGGTACTCTTGACATGAATCTAGTACAGCTATTCTTGTTTTGCTGTACTTCTTCCTGCTTTTGTTTAGTTTTGCTTTGAACGCTTTTTGTCAGAACTCATAAAATCATTCAAAACCCTATTGTAAGCCCAGAAATGGCATCAGAAGCTAAAGACCGCGTCTGCACTCTTCTCGTATTGTAGCCAGGAATCAGATTGAATTGGTCCTTGGAACTTTGTCTTACCTGCTGTCTTCGCGTCGCTCGGTCCGAGTTTGGTCAGTCAGTGGCTCTCGGTGCGGGGCGCGGCGATTTTCAGAAGGTCGGGAATGGAAGGAAGGGAAGCCTTTCATTCAAGTCCAATGGAATTAAGAAGTCGCGACAAAATAGTGCACAAAAGCGTTCTCTAGATCTTTTCATCTGAAGGTTGAAAGTGAGATTCGTCAAGGTTTGAAATGGCTTTTGCTTTTCTCATGCCGCCTGGGGCTCTGATTTCGATCGTGATTCTGCGATGAATTTTATTTTCGTTTTTTGTAGTGTTGTGGATGACATTTGGGGGAGTGGAGGCGGATTTGTTTTGTGTTGATGAATATAGGATTGCATTATTGTAAATTGTGGTGATCCAGCTTAAGAATAATTTATTTTTAATTCTCTTAAACATGATTTTTGTGTTACAGTCTTAAAAATTGAGAAAGTTTAGTTGAAAATTTGAAAAAAATTTCCTTTTTTATCACTAAAAATTTTTGATTCATTTTAGGTAACACTTCTAGAAAGATATTGCTCTATATGATGGTATATTAATCTAATTCCCTCGCCGATGTTGCCAAGTTTTGTTTTTGTTGATTCATTTTTCTTGGCACAACGCCCATTTCGCAGTCTCGGCTCTCTTGCTGACCTCACTCTTTGGCAGTCTCGCTAGCCTCTCACCCCGCCCAGTCTTTTTTCCATCGCTCTCGAATAGTTTTTTTTTGGCGTCCTCGCACGGTCCGGCTTCTTCCCTCCCATTTTCCTAATTTCTGTTCGGCCGTTCTTCTTTGACGAACGGTGGATGGCTTCAGGCTTAAATTGTTTTAACTATGCAAATTTGGGTTTTAAATGCATAAGGTTTTTGCAAATTCGTATTGGTTAGGTTTTTATAAATTTGTAGATAATATACGTTATGGCAGGTTACCTTTGACCTAAAATCAAGCGACACACCCTCTTTGATTTACAATTGACATATGCGTATGTTCAATAATATAAGACAATCCTAATGATATAAGGCAATATAACTGTATGCTCGGGTTTGATTCCTTTACTGTGGACGTGATATTATTGACTGAAAGCCAAACCTAGGAGTAATTTAATATGCGGGAGAGAGACATAATTCCGGGAATGTGTCCCGTTTCTATCTTCCACAAGGTTTACAAAAACAGATACTAACAACAAAAGGATTTGTTTGCGTTTTGAATCGAATCTGATCGATTGTCGTAGAAACAGGTCGTATCTGGCTTTGGCTGATGCTGTTTTAGTGGTTTTGGATAATTAAATTGTTTAGTTTTCACTGTTTTTGGCTGTCGAACTATATTTTAACATGATTTGGTCAATAATCTTCTTGAATCATAATGTTTTTAGACTTTTCCTGCAAATTCGATCTGTATTTCAAACTGTTTTTGTTCGGTAAACTTGTTTTTGTGGAATGTGTAGCATAAAAAATGTTTTTGGCGAGTAACTATGTTGTAGTAGTTGTTTTTGATCATTATGTTAACTCTCCACAATGCTAACTTTGCCTTAATTTCAGTGGCTTTGGGCCTAGCTGACCCCAATTACTTTTAATTTTTGGGTCGGAACACTAAACAGGAAATAAGAGTTACTTTCACCACACTACACTACATGATGGACAACATTTTCGACAACGACAGCCAGGTCTTGAACAACGACGTCTCGTTGTTCGACTTCAACGACGACGCCTTCATGAACTTCACTGACGAGATTTCGGAAGAGATCTCGGAAGCCAGCTTGTTCTCCTCGCTCGACAACGCTACAGAAGCCAATGTGGCCGAAGACCACTGCTACGGTGCCTACGAGGTGGGGGCTTCACCGATAAGCTCGGAAGGTTCGTCTCCATCCTCATCCAGCTCCATGGGCGTCTCGAATGTGGATTCTGACTACTGTTCTCCAGGGGGATCGTTCCCCAACGAGAGTCCCGTATACGAAGATGTAAAGACAATCAAATACGAACATGACTACGGCTATGTGGAGCCACAACAAGTCACCAAGATCGTGAGAGTTCAGAATAAGCGACAGATTCCGAAGGTTACAAATGCTACTCAACGGGGACGGCTCAGTTTCAGTAAGTTTGTTTAAAATTTTGATAAAAATGTTTTTAAAGTTTTAAAATTTAAAAACAACTTTGTATGAGTGTTTCGAATCTAGTTTAAAATATTTTTTGCTAAAAAAGTTGATTTTCAAAATGTAGCAGTGAGTTTTAAACATTTGTTACCCAAACCATCGATAACGGTTATGGTTTGCACGGATCGGTTTTTGATCTAAAAGGACATCTTCCTTTAAGTGCCATGTCTTGCTTGTCACAAAATCAACTGACTTAAAGGATTTTTTCCCTTTTTACACCGCTCAAAATACTTTCGAAGGCCGTTGCGCAATCTTCACAGCCCTTTTGTAGGTCAATGTCAGCGATTGTTTTTGGGTAAACTTGTCTAATTTACTCCAAAATTGTTTAAATTTGTCGCATTTTTGAAAAAGCAATTTGAATTTTTAAAAATTTTGGCGATTGAACAATTTTTGGTATATTAACTAACTACCTTTTTTTAAAAATTTTTAAGGATTTTTTGAGATTTTAAAGTTAAAAATATGTTTTTAAGAAGTAATGCACATTTCGAACTCATTTTATATAAAAAAATTAAATTTGAGGCTGTTAAGTTTTTAAAAAATCAAAAACTTTTATTTTTATTACCTAAAATACGAAAAAACCGCAAAAGACGTCGGAATGCAAATTGGCCTAATCCACAAACAAGCTGACACATTTCGGCCATGTTTACAATGGGTTTAAGATACGTCGGGGTCAGAGTTTAACCAGACAAAGAGTGCAAAATCCTTTATTTACGTCGGTTGCGCAACGCTTTTGTAGCCGGCGGTGCGAACTTGTACCGGCTGGCTGACCGTCCGATTTCTCGTTTTAAAGGATCCGCGCGCTCTCAAAAAAGAAAATTATTAAGTGTAAGATTACTCAAAATGACACAGTTAACCTATCCTTGAAATCAACACTAACACAAGGTAATATTTATGTTGGGAATACATGATATTGATGACCTTACCTTTTTTTAATAAAAAATAATGTTTTTGATCCGAAAGTGGATTTTTATTGTTTTTTGTAAAAGCATCAAAGTTCTAGGTCAAAGATAGAAGATATATAACTAGAAAATTAAAATTCAATGTCAATTTTATGTTTGATATAGTTTACACTAAAAACTTTGTAAATCAATCAGATATCCGTTGAGTGAAGCAGAAGATATTGTTTATAAGACTCAAACATCCGCTGCACGTCTGTCTGAAATGGGAAATGACCAATAGTGGCTTTTCGTTCGTTGCGAATTGTTTTTAAATTTTATTTTAATTTTTGCGTTGAAATGTAACGAAAAGCCAGAAAATTCCATTTCCAATTTTTGTTTTATTTCAGACAGACGTGCGCTGGGATTAAAAGTGCCACAACTTTTGTTTATTCAGGTTTGGGATTGTTTGTTTAGGCCAATTCGGTGGTCGAGATCCATAAAGAGGAGGATTGACAGCTCCCTTTATCGCCACTTAAAGTTTGGGAAGAGACGGGCTATAATTAGTTTGATTAACAATCATAAAAGACACACTAACGATTTGAAACATTCTGAACAGAAAAACTTGAAGTTAACATTAAAAACTGAAAAAATGTATTCAAATATTAAAAAGTCACAGTAAATTTATATTAACATAGATGACAGAATAAATAACTTTAATCGGAGCTCTAACAACCCCATTTCAGCACCACAAACGTTCCAGTACACGGACAGCGGCGAAGGCTATAAACCAGTCCAACGCACTCAAACCCAGTCCAACAGCAACTTGGATTCAGTCCAGTTCAGTCGAGTGCCTCCTAATGTGAATCCGGCCGAAAGACAGCGAAAGTATCCGCCTCTGATTCTGTCGGAGGAGGAGAAGCGACTGTGCAAGAAGGAGGGCATCACTTTGCCCGACTGTTACCCATTGACCAAGATCGAGGAGAGGGAGCTGAAGAGAATCAGAAGAAAGATCAGGAACAAGAAGAGCGCTCAGACTAGCCGCAAGCGAAAACAGGCATGTTTTAATACACAGACTGTCTAAAATAAGGTTTTCGCAAAGAGAATGGCTTCAAAAACATTTATAATAAGGTAGACCTTTATACACTAATTCGTTCTTTCACTAATAAAATATTTTTTTCAGGACTACATTGACGCCCTAGAGCATCGTGTTGAGAGTTGCACCGACGAGAACAGAGAATTGAAGCGTCAGATCGACCTCCTGACCAAAGACAACCAGAACATAACGGCCCAATTGAGGAAGCTACAAGCCACCCTGACCGGATCCTCCAAAAGAACCGCCCAAGCCAGCACTTGTCTAGCCGTCCTCCTTCTGTCAGCATGCCTTCTGGTGATGCCGAACATGAACGGAGTCGGGAAACAGAAGATGCTCGAAGCTACACTGGCCGAGATCGAAGGTCCTCAGCTTGAAGAGACCGAGTCCAGAGGCCGCGGCACCATCTCCGGCTCCAATCAGTCGCTGACGTTGACCTGCGACAACGCCGTCAACGTCAACAACGCTTCTGGCTTCGGAAAATCAAGAACTTTGGACGTCGCGATTCCTGAAGAGCTTGGGAATCTGGAGACACCGATGATAACAGAGAACTTCCTCGACTCCAGCCAGCTGGAGGAGATCACTATAGAAGATTCTGACTTTGTGGACGATGTGCCAGAAGTCAAAGAGACTCAACTTCATCATCATGTTGCCACAAAGGAGTTCAGGGATCAACACAGAGGATATCTGGCTCCACAACAAACTGTAAGTTTTTGTTTTACTTTGATAGAATTCAGGGTATAGGCTTGTATAAAATTGGAAATTGTTCTAACTGTTTAAAGGTCTAATATAAAGTAATGTGGGATCAAGTGTTTTTAAATAATGTTGTTTCAGGTCCGTCGTGTCGTGTTGTCCAACAACCGCGTGGTCAGAAAGCCAGAGGAACGCCAATCGTACATTCAACGTAACATCCAACACGTCGCCTATGACAAGATGTCCATGCCTCAGGTCGTGTACATCTCGAACGGTGCTGACTCGCTAAAGAGGGCGGCCGATCAACGTTACCAACGTATCGTGTCCAAGAACCACGGCACGGTACGACTGGTGCCGGCCGCGCGTATGAACAACACCATGGTATCCTATGGTGAATCAGACCCAAAGCGCGTCCGATACTATCAATGAATCATTTCCTAACTTTATTTAACAAACTGTGATTAACTCTAACTTATAGATATACATTAACATTTCCAGTTCACTCGGTAATATATCTTCTATCTTTGGTCATAATTATATCATAGATGTTCTAGTTGGTTTATCTGGTCTTTAACTAGTGTCTTATTAGTAGCATTGGTCGGCTTTCTGTGATGGTCGTATCATCTGGTGTGTACTTCCCTGTACTGATCATGTACAACATTATGGGTATGGTATGTTAGGTCAGTTAAGGGGTTAATGTAACCTTCGCTAACCCTATGTTAAGGTTATTTCATTGCCTGTGCTAAGATTATTATATTTTGTATCAACTTTTATGGTTCTTTAGTATTTCTAATGTATTTTGAGTATATCTAGAGTATGCTTGAGCTTTTTATATTGTTGTAGCGACTATTTGTCTCTAATGTACCTTTAGCCCCACAATGACCTACATTAACATGGCCCATCCGATTGTTTTTCGTTGATTTTCTGTTGATTTAAATTATGCAAATCCTTTGGCTAGTCTCAACGTTTATTTGGGCGGGGTAAACGTCATCCTCTATCCCCGAGATTTAATAACTTATTCCTCTGCACCCTCTCAATTCCCTGTTCACTCTCTTATTTTGCTGATTGGTTATTGTTTTGTTGATGAAAGTTTAAAACAAATTTGGTTTTTTATTTGAATTTAAAAAATTTAAACAAATTTTGAATTTTTAAAATAAAAATTTAAAATTTTAGATAATTTAGGTAACATTTGACTTTTAAAAGAGAGAGTATAGGAAATTTCATAAAACCTCAAAATTCAAAGTTTCGACACTCAACCCCGTTCGTGACGTTCCGAATCCAGCTACAGAAGAGGGTCGTTTTCAATATGACTGTTGGATTGAGAAGTCCGTTGTCGAGATGATCTCCGTTCAGTTGTTGTTGTCCTATCACTAGACCTATCTGAACTGGGTTTTGGGTTTCCAACAGAATAACTGGAGCTCCACTGTCACCCTACAGCAGTAATAGTAGAAGATGATAGTAATTTGTCAGAAATCAGGTAGAAGCCTGGTTATGCTGCTATCTCATATCAGTGTGAAGTTCTACATGAGATCTATCAAAATTGTGCTTACATTTCGAGTAGCTATTGCTTTTTCGCCAGCGCAATAGTAAAGTGGAGTGTAGATACCGTAACTAAAATACAGATTCATGTACTTATTTATGTGTAGAGGTGAGAAACGGACTGGACCTGACACACTTTTAAAGCCCAGGCCCGAGCCCGAAGTTTAGACTGGAGGGTCCGCTTCTCACCACTGTTATGTGATTCTTACTTTGCACACTCTTCAGGATGTTTCAGTCGCATTCTCAAGATATGCATATAGGTATCGGTGTTGTAATAGCTTGGAATAGCTATACGAGCCATCAATTCGTCGAAGAATTTAGCTAGTATTACTGGTTTTACTGTGGTTATTGGGCTTTTTAACTAAAAAATAGCAGTCTAATATTAGTACAGACGTTTCAAAAGTTACTTTACGTCAATTTAGTTAGTTTAGAACTATAAAATTAAGTATAACATAATCAGAACATAGAAAGTATTAATTTACGATAGTAAAGTAAGTTACATTATGTATTATAGTATCTTCAACAGTATAGACTACCTACTTTGACAATAGCAATATCTTTCTTCTGCGGATCGTTACTTTTTACATCTTGGTATCTGACCACCTTCTCAATGTCTACAGTAATATTCAGAAACTGTACAAAGCCATTTCTAAACCATTTAATATATATTTTTAACATTATTTATTTTTAAACATACGTTCCACCATTTCCGCAGTGTGCAGCTGATAACACATAGTCTGGTGATATTAGAGATCCCACGCAATTGCCTACTGTAATACACAACATATTATATATAGTAAGTCGATATTTATATATGTGATATTACCAATACCATTACATCAAAGTAATAACGATGATAACATAACATACCTAATCCACTTGGCGTCAAAATATGTATTCTGACAGTAAACTCATACTCTTCATCGGGTAATGGCTTACTGTAGCATAAACAAGGTACGACAATCAGGCAAATGAATTTAAACATAACAGTACCCCATAATATAACAAACAATGACAATCTATTTAAATCAAAAGCAACCTTTCGTACTCACGTTACCTATATGACTCATGGTATCTTTGCCGCAGTAACCTTATCTTACTCCGTAACCAAACATGTTTTCAGTAAAATATCATAGTAGTATAATACTAGTGTGCAAAACTACAATCAAGCCAAACAACATGGATATATTATTTATTCCTGCTGTAATATCTTTGAGTATGTCCCTTCAACAACATGTTACCATGTCATTATATAACACATGACGTTATACAGTGTCCTCAAGAGTGTAGAGCCTTAAACAACTTGAAGTCGACGTTCGGGTCCTTAGGGCTCAGCTGCTTCACATACAGTATATAGGGGCCATCGTAACTGGCTTCTGAATACGCCATCAGATTCTTAGAGACAAAGAAGTCTAGGCGGTTGTCTTGACTGGCCTGGTTTCGTATCTGGCGTACAAATTTCACTGTAACATGGGTATGTAAGCATTATATATACACATATCACAGTAAAACTAATATGTGTCTTAAACCTCGTATATAACTATGTATCTCACCATAGACTTCGTATACATAGCATCGTATATTCTACAAGCTATATGCATACCCTGTTATTTTTCCTAAACCAAATGAAAGATACCAAAGTTTAATTAATATCTTTTCCATGCCTTATACACAACTAATCATATACTTTAACCTACCTTTAAAAGCCTTCCACAGATTCACAGATATTGGGTCCTTACTCACCACCAAGTCGTCCATCACTGTCGTACACCAATCTACACGTTGCTGATGATGACATTCGTTCTTGGGGCTAAACTGTCCTCTCTGTTTGTTCAGATGCCATACCTAAACATACAGTAATATTAAAACGTAAATTAATATACAAGAGTGTTTAACAATAATCACTTATCATTTGTGGCTCTCACCACGAAAACTTTTGCGCCGAAGCCAATTTCAAAACATGTTCCAAAAATCGAGTTAAAGCTTCAAAATTTAATTTTAAAATTTAAAAAAGTTTTATATTTCAAAGTTACAAAGTCTTACCGTTAAACATGTTACAGTAACCTACCCGAATCCCACCATTGAAAGATACGGCGCTGACCATGGTATGTTTCTCCACAATCTCCAACGGCGAACAGAATCCTCGCATCGGTAGTACTCGAACCACACCCATGGTATGACAGTCGAGGAGGTATATGCTGGAGGAGTACAATTGAGTACGTACTGCTACCAAGTTGTGGTCCGGAATCAGCTTCAAAGTAATAGTTAAGGACCAAAACAAGATAAATTTCGAAAAATTTTAAAGTTCTACAGACCTTTTGGCCGAAAATATTGTTCTACCATAGCTATAAAATATTACAGTAACCATTTTTTATATTACAGTAATTCACATAAAACTGGCTACTATAATATCGTTACTTTGAGTCAAAGAGTATATGGTAAAAGTACGACATGTCAGGCAAAAACATACCTTAATGAACTCAGTAGTACCATTCAGTGTGATCGAGTTCCTCATGTGTCCTGTCTTGAGGTCGAGTGCCACTATCCTCGACCCCACTATACCTACATACAGTGTGTCATCGGAGAGTTCGGCACAAAAGACGGCCGGGAACACTCGATTCCATAACGTGCACGGTGTCTCCGCCTTCTCAAAGTTCAGTACTTTGATCGTTCCTTGAGAGAATACTCGTACTACTCTGTAAAGTAACATATCACATCTACTCACCTATGTTAATAATATTTTGTTTAAGTAAAAAATAAACTCAATTAACTTAGTAATCTCAAAACCTATAAGCCTTTACTTTTTATTTTACTTTATGAATCTAAAATAATATACCACTTACATATTGCTTTTACAGAGTGCATTTACTGGGAATAGAGTGGAGTCAATCTGAGTCTCTTGCCATAAGATTTCGCCGGTTTTTAGACAGAACAGCACGGCACGGTAACACAAAAACACCAGAATTCTCTCCGGATTCTGAAAAATAAACTTCTTGTGCCATCCTTTGGCGACAGGTGGGATCCTCCAGGTGTCTTGGTACTGCCAAAGTACCTGAAATTGTAAATTCATATTAGTTGACCTACCTAATGCCGTAACTATGTATGATAATATCTAAAGCTAAAATTACATCTTATACTTAAAAATTATAAAAAAGCTTTCACACAGGTCAAAAAGTGAATAGAAGATCCAACAAAAACAATATATAACAAAGTAACATACCTTGTTTTGATTCGAACAGAAAGCAATGATACGACGATCCATGTAGATGACGACCAGTGTGTCATGGAAGAAGACTTCGTTTAGTTCTCTAAAGATTAACTTGTCATTAAGTAACATATAACAAGAGCAAACCAGTCATTCTATAACCTATAAGTGGCTATGTATAAACATAGTCAAATTACAAAAACACGTTCACCATATCTTATGACGGTATATAATAAATTTGGCTTGTAAAAATGTAAAAATAGACTTACTCTGTCCCCACTATGAACATACGATTCAAAGTGAAGAAGAACTCGCGAGTATAAGTTCCGTTGATCCAATTTCGTTTAATTCTTCGACTACTGTAATTTAAAACTAACTATATTACCACGCGTTACGTACAAATGCATCTACTATACTACATACGCCTTCTAAATTACAGTATAGACCTACACTGTAATTAAAATTTTGTAAAAACCTACAAAATCTTCAAATTCAAAACAATTGTCATCAAAACCTATATTATAGTAGATAACGTCCACTAAAAACACTTTTAGAAACGTAATTCAATACAAACTTACTGAAAATAATTGTACTTCCAAAACAAGTAATGTGAGGTGTCTTTGATGTCTTCTACTGCTTCGATCTCCGCCTTCTGACACGCCAACGACCAGATTCTGTTCCCAGAAGTCATCCGCCGCCAATTCCTGTTCACTTGCCCCATACTGCGAAGATCGTGCACGTCCAGATAGACCGTGATCATCTCGACTATCTGAAAACGCAAGGCTTAGTTTAGATATCATACCTGGGTGAAAAGTTAAAGTAAAAGTTGTAAAATATCTAAAAACTAATATCAAAAATGTGGTCCTCGTTCCCCGTTATATTTAAACCACAGAAAATGCCAAAACTTTCTTTACAATTCAATAATATTCAATACTTTACCGTATTACATGACAAATGTTACAGTACCACTGTAGGAAAGCCTTGAGGGGCTTATAACTAAACTTTATACAAGGTAACAAACGTTTTAACTTCAAGATAGGATATAGTTCATCAAAAAACAAATTTTCATCGAAAAAGGAATATAACCCTTCAGCTACATCTACATAAGTTCAATATTGACCGCATTCATCACAGCCGTAAGGTAAAAAAAACTTACTTCCAGTGGCAGATTCCCAAAAACATCAAATCTCTTTTTTCCCTGGCCATTTACAATACCTAAAAATACAAAATTGAAAAAACTGGTCATAAATTACATAGAAACTCTAAATAATAATCAAAGATTTGCCCTAAAATGCGATCCCAAAGACTTTTTGACCTTATAATCACTATTCAAATATTTTTAAGAAAAAAAAACTAAATTTTCATAAAAACTGACCAAAAAACTTCCAAATCAAAGAAAACTTAAAACTCACTTCTTAAGGAGCGCATCCGTGCTCGTGGCCAGACTTCTCTTGCGTAGCCTCTCTTTCCATTGGAGTTCGGGTACCACCTCCACCATCTCCAGCGACCGCAATTGACACAACATTCAAAGCCATAATGAGAAACGTGTTTATGCAAATTTCAATTGAAAGCAAGCAACTTGTTGATGGAAGAATTTGAATATTCTAAACTGCATTTAAAACTTGCAAAAAATCTTAAAAACGGTCATCTTCTCTATTTCCACTCCCACCGGTCGGTCGATAAATTACCCTCCGTTATGTCGAAGAAACCGCCGTCTCGAACTAAAACTAATTCGAATACAAATGCTAAAGGAACAGAACTGCCTCAAGTTCAGAAGAAAGCACCATTATCGTAAGTTTTTGTTATTCTTAACAAACGTTGTGAAAACTTTGAACTAGCAAAAAAAGATTTTAAATTTCAGGTTTTCGATTGTGCGGCCTGCGAATGTCAATGCGCAGGTTGCGGCCACCAATTACATTTTTTTTTGTTTTTGAGCTTTGAATTGAATCGAAAAGATGTATGCTAAAATTTCTTTTACACAAGGAAAGTTAATTTATAAACTTTTTCAGTCGTCGCAGAACCGGAGATCCCATATCTCTGCCCGATGGTTTAGCTCCAGGATTAGCTGAAAAAGCGGCCAAGCACCCGGAATTGGCGGCTAAGTTGATCGCGATGAGTGGATTCGCTAAAACATTGATGAAAAAGAATATTGACGGATTGAAATTAGAGTTTCTTAATTTACGGAACACAAAAATCGCGTCCACTCAAAGCGCGTTTATGGCTAACCAAGGAAAATGTCCCTACAAAGGTAAAGTTGTCAAAAGTATTTTATACGTTATTATAGTAGGGTAAAAAGGTGGTTGGTTATATTAATATACGTTATCATTTTATAGTTTTTTGACTTGTTGCAAAAGTATGTTAAATATAAGTATTGTAAGTATAGATTGAGATGAATAAAGGATATTGTTGTTCAGGTTATTGTAAGAAATTGATTACGCTTTGCTAATTAAAATGTCATTTCAGACGTGGGTTGTGCTGACAAAACAAGAGTAGTGCTAAAAAACACAAAATGTGACTTTATTCATGCAAACTACATTAAAAACGACGTAATGGTGAACACTTTTATTGCTTGTCAAGTAAGTTACTAATATTTTCTTTTATAACTTGCAAGTTCTAATATTACACTTGAGACTTATGAATGGTAGGGAAGGGAAAATAGGGTAAGGTAGGGCTAAACTGGGCATGGAGAAGCTAGGATAAATAAAATTAGGCAGGAGCAGAGTTTTGCTTTAGAAAAAGTTTCAGACCGATCCGACCGGTAGAAAAAAAGCGCGGGAAAACAAAATTCAAATTCCGGACTTCCGAATTGCGTCCGGTCTGGGAGGAACTCTGGCCAGGGGTATGCTGAGATAGGGTAATGTGGGTTTATTTTGTAATTTTGTTAAGTGTAACCTCTTCAGTAGGATAACCTTTTTTATTGGTGTCTTATACCATAAGGGTGGTCAATTTTTTGGGATGACTTAATCCGACAGTTGACCTATTCACCCTCAATAACATTGTTATCTTTTTTATTTTTGCAGGGGCCCTTAAAAGTTACTGTAATAGACTTTTGGACCATGGCATGGCAGGAAAATTGTTATCACATTTTTATGTTGTGTAAGTTTGTGGAGATCAAAAAGCAGAAATGTTATCCGTATTACCCTGTCAAAGTCAATCAAACCCTCGTAGCCGGCCCATTCAGCATTAAAAGCGTGGAAGCTTCGTCGGACTCCAATCTCAACTATACGAAATTTGTTGTCACTCGTGGAGACGAACAACGGACTTTTGAGCATCGTCAATGGGCTTCATGGCCGGACAGATTTATCCCACAGACTGTAGAGCCGGCGTTTAAATTGTTGGAGCTGGCCAGAAGTCATCCCAAAACTCCAACAATCGTGCATTGTTCGGCGGGAATAGGCAGAACTGGTACATTGGTACTCTTGGAGTGTTTGTACAAAAGTTTGGAGTTAGGAATCGAACCAATTGTGTCAAATGTCTTTTTGAACATTAGGCATCAACGACTTCAAGCAGTCCAAACAGAAGATCAGTTCATCTACGTTCACTACGCGATTCTGCAGAAAATTGTAAATTCTGGAGTGATGACGCACGAAGCTTCAAGACGTAAGGTTTTTTTAAAGTCAAGTTAAAAACAACATTCCTGACATGAGATTTTTTAAAAATTTTTTTATAAACGTAAAGATGATTTATCCTTTGTAGAATGTAACTATTTTTTACTTGACATGTCTTTTTAACATTAATATTTAAAATTTCAGCGTTCATGGCAAGCTACGATCGTTACATGTCAAAGATTGGAGCGCCGGTACCTGCGTTGTTACCGGAATATAACGACACAGCTACCTTCACGGATCGTCTTACTACAAAGAAACGGGGTTCTATTGTGCAGAAAGAGAAGAAAGAGGACAGAAGACAAGAAGAAGCTAAGCCTATATTCAAAGGAAGCAAAGAACACAGTCAAGGCGCAGATGCTGACAGAAGAGGTGCAGAACACAAAGATCGTACAGAAAAATTTGTTGTACCAGACCGGATCGTGGAGAAAAGCATGGTTACGAATCGTGCGGTCCTAGTTGAAGCTCAACCTCGTGAGGTTGAAGAATACACGACTACTGACCGACCTAGCCCTCCTGATAATGCACCTACTCGTGTTTTGGAAACAGATGGAAATATCCACAAGCCTGGAATCTATTTTAAAACATCTACAGACGTTTCGGATGACAATCACCAAGGAAAAGAGGAAGCTAATTTGTCAAAGGAGCATGTTACATCGAGCACTGGCGTCGAGAAGAATGCGTCATCAAGTAGCATCAGAGAAAGTCACGAAGCTAAAATAAGGAACTTACTTGAGAAAAAGCCACCAACGCTGCTATTGAGTAGGTTTATGCTGCACACTTAACAAATAATAGGTTTTTAGTACAATATACAAATCGTTTAACTTTTAAAATGAATAATTTCTTTAATTTTGATAGTTTTAAATACATGTTGTTAATTAAAAGTTTTAGGTCCGAAAAACAGATCTAGTCGTTCTACCTCTGACTCGGCCGAAGATGCTGGTTCAGTTTACTTGACCACCGAAATGAACAGAAACTCAATGAAGTACATGAAAAGTTCAAAACATCAGAAACCGAATGGTCGGAGATAAAGCGGTCTTGTGCCAATAAATATTTTTGTGTTTCATTTTAATGTTTATAAACGTTTTGTCATTTTATTTGAAGAAATATCTTAAAGTTCATTAGGGGTATAGTAATCAATTAGTACTTATTTGTTTATACTTACTTAAATCACGTTGAGAGTCACTTCTTATGACCAAGTTCGTTAGTTCCCAAAATAACAAATAAATTATAATATCTATTAAAAAGTAAAAAAAAATTAAAAATGTTGGATTATTATATTGTAGTAGACAACATCAACTTCGAAACAAATCTGAAACAAGTATAATATAAAGAAATACATTTCATTCAAAAACACCATTCAAATGTCAGTAAAATTTAATGTTAAAAATCCTGTACATCAACATAAATATATACAACTAGTAGAAATATTGTCCATGACATTACAGTAGCCGGCTACATTACTGGAGGCTGAAGCAATGCCTCCATGTAGTGAACAGCCTTGACGGCCTCCTTCTTTTTCTGCGTATCTTGTACCTTCTCCAACGAGCCCTCCTCCTTTTTTTTCTTCTTTGACCTCTCTGATTGGGTTACTGTGTTCTGAGTGTCATCTAACTCAAGACAACTCGGTGATTTCGTATCTTGTGACACACAACTAGGTGAAACCCCGGTAGATGTAGCCGCAGGAGATGACATAGCTGACGATGATATGTGTGAAGAATGACAGAATTGTACATCTAACTACAAATTTGATTTTAAATATATTATAGTAGGGTTCGGTGATATACGATAATAAACCAAACAGGAATCATATAGGTAAGACCATATATTTAACAAAAAACAATCGTACATCTTCGTCTTCTTCCACTTTCTTCTTCTCCTTTTCGTCCTTTTTCTTCTTCTTTTTCCTTATGCTCTCCGACTCGGTATGTTGTTCATTAACTACAATAACAGGTGCGTGTTTAGCTTTGAGAAGGTTTGGCCATGGTCTTTCTGGCAAGAATCTCACAGGTTCTTCCTCAATTACTTGTTGTTCAGCTCGTCGAATCTTGTCAATAACGAATCCAACCACAAATATAAGGGCAGCCAATGAGATCTCCAAATATAATCTGAAACAAGGATAACATAATATAATTGAAACAAGCATGGATAACATTAAAAGTTCAAGAAAATAAGCTGTATTATATTATTAAACCATATATTTAAAAAATGTGAATAAAAATGAGTAAAACCGACATAATTGCATTAGTATCCATGCCAAAACTTTCAAACTACACCAATCGCAAGCATTTATAACAAGAAAAGTGTGAATTTTCATGTCAAAGGTCAAACTTTCATTACTTTCACATAATTTCGGGTAATTTATAACTGTCATTTACATTAGTCCACATATAATTACATAAGTATGTATGTATGTAAACCTAATGTAACGCGAAACAGTGTAAAAGCATGCGCAGCCTGCGAAGACAAGTTATACGCAGAATGAAGAGAAACGCGCGGAAATAGCGCTTTAAATCAACGAAAAGAAAAAAGCTTTTACTGTTCGACGAAATATTTTACTTCTATATTAACTTCGGACTGAAAGCACTATGGATTCTAAAAAAAGACGAATTTCGGTATGTGATTTACATTATTATAAGTAATCAATATTATTTATAAAATAAAATTTAATGAAAAGGTAACACATTGACTTTTCAATAAATTCTTTAGATATTGAAGCCAACCTTCGACAGTCCAGATGAAACAGCTAACTTGTTAACTGATATTCCGGCTGCCAAGCGTCGAGTCTCCTTCAGTTCAACGAAGATTGTCCAGTAAGTCAAGGTGTATATATTTGATTTGTGTTTAGACAGTTTCATAAGGAGAATCTGCAGTTTATTCATGATCCCACAAATGAGTACCTTTATTTATCAACTTCCACTGAGATGTCAGAAGAACGGGCACGAATGTAAGGTTTTTGGACTTGATTTTACATTGTTTTAGGTATCTATTACTCAAAAAGGCATACTTTTGATAAAACGATTGTTGTTTTCGGTCGATTTAAAAGAAAAAATTTAAAATTATGAAAAATTTTTAGTTTTGACAATTATTTGATCGCTGAAAGACACGTACCTAATTGTTATTTTCTTAATCATAATGTTTTAGGTCGTTCAGTAACAAAGAGAACACACGAGACTATTCCGAAGCCGAATTGAATGCTTCTCAAGGTTTGTCGATGTTGAGAATGGGGAACGAGCTCAATGGGTCTAAATTGAATGCTGATGACACTGCTGGAGTCTTTAATCAAATTTCAGGAGGTATATTTGACTAACAGCTTATGTTTTTAGCTTTTATATGTTAATGTAGCTTTTTTAAAGATAATATAGCATCAATCTCCTATATTTAAAAAAATATTATTATTTAGCATTTTATAAAACATGTTGAGTTTTAAAACGATAATATATTATCATGGAGTAATATCAAACTACCCATAACAATATTATTACTTATAGATCGTCCGTTATCAACAAATGTCACAGCGAACGATGCGTCGTCTGAGAATACGGAATGTTTGTTTCCGAATATGCAAAAGACAAAAGATTACACAGTAAATTCGATTCAAGAGACTATGATGTTGTTCAACAAAGATAACAAACCAAGACAACCTCAAGAACTTACTTTGTATGGCTCAGGTGATCAGGTAAGTTATTCTTATGTTAAGTATGATATTATATTATAAAAATTAAATTGTAAATGTACATCAATGTCTCTAAAACGTTGTTTTATAGTACAATATATGGAATGTTGCAACATGTTGTACTATTTTCATTTTTTGAAAAGTTTTTTTTTATTTTTTTATACTACGATGCAAAGAACGGTGGGTAAAATTAGATATTTTGGTATTTATGAATATTTTGAATAACAAATTTGTATTTTCAGTCTGACGAGATCACAAGCACGCTTCAGTTGTTTCAGCACGATTCGGACCAGAAATTGGTAGGTTTTCATGTTGAGCTTAATCTTTTCTATTATTCATACCTAAATTGTCTATCCTTCATACCCAAACTTGGTTTTTTGTGGTATTACCTGCTTTATTATTCTTATATAAATTAACTTATTTATAGCCTTATCGTTTGAATTCTTGTAAGCTTATTAATATAATTACAGGCTAATATCTCCATTCCGAACCCAACAAACGAACTGACGGTGGACGAAGAAGCAGAAGTCGCTCGAAGACGGACGATGGATCTTTTCAGCATTCAAAAGGATAAGACGCTCGAACGGACCCACGATGTCAGTGTAAGATCTTCAAGTACTTGGAATGTAGGCAACGAAAGCACGCTACACTTCTCCTTTCACGATGCTGATGTTGTGTTTGACGATATTACTAACGGCGAGACTTCTGCTGTTGTACAGCAACAGGAAAAAGCAGAGGCTACGGATGAGGCGGTAAGTATTGTACTTATAATTATTCAATCTAAGTTTTTTTTATCTCATGATTATTCTTGTTTTATCGTTTATAACATTTGAAATAGTATATTTATGTACATTGTTATAATTTGATTCTTATAAATTTATTAAAACTGTCATATGTTGAAGTTTACAAGCTTACATACATTATTATAGCCTAACTCCTCCATTCCAACCCCGACTCCAGAATCCCCGATGGAACAAGAAGCCGAAGTTGACAGAACACGAACGGTGGAGAATATTGAAAAAGATGAGACTCTCGAACGGACTTATGTTGTTAATGTACGATTCCCAAACACTCAGATCGCAGTCGACGAGAGCACGGTCAACTTCTCCTTTCACGATGCTGATGTTCTCCTTGAAGGTGCTACTAACAAAGAGGCTTCTGCTGTTATCGAACAACAGAAACAGCCAGAGGCTACAAATGAGGTGGTAAGTCTTTTACCTATAGTTATATTTGAAGTTTGATCCTAATAGATGTATGGGAAGAGTTAATGGTTTTGTTCACGTATCTTATGTGGATTTATATATTTATTTAGATTTCTGTTCAGATTCCACAGCCTCCGATGGCGACGCAAACGTTCATACCAGCAAGTAAAGCGCCATTGTGTATGCCAAGCCCTTTTGTCCCCACGACTACGATGCCTACAGCTACATTGCCTACGACTACAATACCTACGATCACGATGCCGACCAGCAAACTGAAGGAAGCCATCATCAACCATCCAGGTCGTGCTCACATCAACTTTGCTGAACTTGAAGCCTTGACAGACATGTCTCCGATGGTGAACATTGAGGAATTTGGAGAACCGTGCTGTTCACTCTCTGTAGAGCCGGCTTTCGTTGAGGGAGAAGATTCTCTAAAGCGAAAAGCTAGTAAGTTGGTTTCGAATTTTTTTTGTATAAAATTGATCTACTGGTGATTAGTAATGTTTGTTTTGTTACCTAAATTAGCTATTTTTGCCTATAATTAATAATATGTTATCCAAATTATGCTTTTTATTTAAAATTATTACCTAAATTAACTATTTTCAGCTTAAGTAGGCTTCTTTGTTACCTAAAATAAATAGAATTGAAATTTAGCGATATTTAGATTGATCTTTTTAATTTTTTCAGTGGAGATTACTGCTCGAGTACTGTCAGCTTACGGAGGTAACGAACATGAAGCCAGAAATCATATCAAACGAGAATATCAGGCCAAGTTAGATGCCATGAAGCCAGAAGTGGAGAAGCTGGAGGTTTTGACTGCCAAGTTGAAAGCCGTGACTGACAAAGAAACCCGACTTCGAGGAGTCTACAACAACCTGGTCGATAAATGTGTCCAAAGAGAGAAGATACTCGACCAAGAATTGACCACTCACAGAGCTCGTGGTGAACAACATAGACAACGGCTGATAGAACTGATCGGACAATTCGAATCGTACAGTGATTGAAGTATCTTATATGTCATACTGATTACAATAAATAATTTGTAACGCTGGTCAACTGAATGATATACCTTTGGTTTATCGAATAACTTGTTGTAACCCAGCTTATGTTGAATATATTTTGTTAATATTAAATGCTTTTCATCTATTAAAATTGAGAAAATTAAATTTGAACTTTCTATTGGGTCTAAATCAAAGTTCTAAGCATTACTTGTTGATTTAGATGTAGAAATTAGTCAATGAAGTTTCATGAAGGTTAAGAAGACATGTATACAAAAGAAGCGAGTTGCGCCCTCGTTTTAAAAATTAAAAATTGGAAAATAAAATAAAAACCAAAAATGTGAGAAGAAATGTTTGTTTACTCAAAAAATGTTGCAAACTTTTATACATTTAACTGCTTTTTATAATAAAAATAATATTATAATTGAAATAATATTGATGTAAAGTGTTAAAGTCGCTTTATTTATAGTTTTTTATGAAAGATTACCCAAAATTCTCAACATTACCTTTTGTTTCTAGAAGAAAATGCCGTCCAACGTGTCCCAACCTTCATCCTCTGCTAGTTCTTTACGAGATGGACAATCTAACGGGTTCTCGGAAGCTTCAGGCCGAAGAGAATCGATCTGTTCTGTCCTGAACAAGGAATGGTCCGACTTTTCGGTGGTTTTGGAGATGAAGATGGGGGAGATGGCGGTGGTAACCATCAGCTGCCCGATGGGGGAGTTTGATAACGACAGTGGGGACAATGGTGTGATCAAGTTTGGAGATAAATCTATCGAATTCATAAGGGAAGAGAAGCAATCTGGTATGTTTTGGCTTTGCTTTTTTGTGTTTTAGGTATCTAAATTGAGAAGATCATGTTTTACGACGTGATATTGGATGTAAGATTATGCTATCTAATGTATTGCTGGTCAATCCATATTGAATTTGTTTTAGACGGCAGTGTTGTGAGTAAAAAACGACTGGTCAACTTCACCAACATACGATTTGAGCCGAACACTGTGAAATGTGGTGTTTGGTCTGATCAAAATGGGTTGTTTTGTTGTAAAGTGGAGCTGGGATATAGAGATTATTTAGGTGGTAAGTTTTTAACTTAGTTTACTTGTATATAGATCGAATATTTATTTTGAAATGTCATAAAGTTACCATAATATCATAGTTAATGTTTTTGGGGGTTTAAAATGAAGCTTAAAAGTATATTATTATAGGTATTCGCCGTTTCTCTGATCTTCAGTCTTTTATGGCTAACAAAGTACCTCTAAAAGACTTTGCCCATCGTCTGACACACAATGGCATGAAGATCTTTTGTGCTGAATGTAGAGCTTCTATATTGGAAGTGGACGGTGATAAGAAGATGGATATCCAAGCTTCTGAAGAGCTAGATCTACTGGAAGGTGGAGTGGATCTGTCTGAATATGCATATCACAGTTGTTCTCACGAGCACGGTGCTCGTAATGTTGAGGATGACGGTAAAAAGGAGGAATGTAACGGGTTAACACCGTCAAACAAGAAGCCCATTCTGACAGAGACACAGTTTTGGATGCGCTACAACAACAGCTACGAGAAGCAGCTGCTCTTGGACAAAAGCAGTTTTATCGTGTCTTGCAAAGGATGTGTGAATGAGATTGGCAGGATGTGTAAAGGTACGACGCTTCAGCTTTTGCGTTGTTTTAGCTGACTTATAGGCAACTGCTTATATTTTTTCTTTCTATATGATATGTTGTTATATGTGGTTAAAGGCTAAATTATGTATGGCCACTTTTAGACAACGAAAACGTGGTCAAGTTGGACATGTCGGCTGTGATAATCGAGGACCCTTTATCTCCCAAGTGCATAATAGAAGAACGATTTCACTCGATGGAACGTTACTTCGCCTACCTTCTACTACGGTACTCAGCTTTTGACAATTGTCTCAAACTGATGGTAAGGACCTTGGAGAAGGTACCGTACGTGATGGTGTGGCTGGTAGAGCCCATCTTCTTGTTCGCTGATGGCAAGATGAAGGAAGAGACGGAATGTTCGAAGAATGTTAAGGCTAAACCTTGTAAACTGAAGAAGAAGGCATTGACTGACTCTTCTCTCATCCATGCCTACACCTCCCTCAAGGTCTTGTACAATGTCTTTGATGCGGAATCGGCTAAGACGTAAGAGTTATAATGCTATTGAAAGTTAATATAGAATTTTTAATATAAAGTATAACGTGATTTGTCATACCAAGCCATCGTTAAGCTTATTGTTTAGAAGCCCAGCTGCCCAAGATCGCTCCGTTACCTACATTGATCTACCTCAAACCACGTGTATGCGTTTCGAAGAGGTTCTGCTACGGAACTCGGCCAGACTACCGGCTCAAAATAGGTTTTTAGGCAATTTCATGGTAAGTTTTTACTGCGCTTTAACTATTAAACAGATTAACAGCTTGAACTATATTACCCATGCTACATTTTTAAAACTATTTTTCAAAATGATTACTCAATTTCAGATATCATTCTTGACTGTCGACGACGAGTAGGTTGATAGCTATACTGTGATAGCAATGTAAAATAAGGTTGTATATTGTTATAGTTGTTGAAGTAAATGTATATTTATAGACTTTTTTACTGACTTAATAGTATGGAACTACGTTACTACAGTAATACACTAACTGTAGAGTACAAAACATTCTTCTACCATTTTTTAAACTTTATAAACGACCAGAATACTAAATTATAGGTTAATCCTCAGTAGTATGATACTATAAAGTTGAAGGTACTAGGCTGACAAGAAGAATAATTTAAGTTTATGCACATATTTGTTATAACAGGGTTACTGTAACAAGCTGGTTACTTCTGTTTGATCTCTTTCACACTTCGTACACTGAATATGACCTTGTATCGGATATCAAAGAAGGCACAGCAGTGATAAGCAATACTCAAGAACACGTCCACGTACTCGGTGATGGCGAAGATGTCGTACACTGTAACAATATTGTTTAAAATTTTTTGATTTCTTGGAGTACTAGTATATGTTGGTATATTATTGTATTATAATAGTAATTTACTAGTACCTTAGGTTGCAACTTATGGGTCATATCTAGTATAAGCTCCCTTTATAGTTAATGTGGGGTATAACTTACTGAAGGTAATGCACTTTTTCCAATACAGTAAGAATGCTCCGAGAAGAATGGGTACGGAGATGATGTACGTTATCAAGATGACCACCTTAACATAGTATGAAAACCTTCCCTGTAAAGTTGTTTTTAGTATGACGTTTACTGTAACAGTAATATTAGGCTGACAATCACAGTAATACTAAGCCCACAGTTACAATAATATTATACTAAGCATTACGTTATCAACAACTCTGTTACGGTAGAATAAAATCAAGTTATATCAATAACAATATAAATCAAACCCACGTAAGGATTGAGGTAGTACAACGAACTCCTGTGGCATATCACGTTGGCCAAGAAGAAGCCAATGGCCGAGAAGCCAAAGGCGTAGAAGAAGATGACGTGGAATCCTGTAAAATCACGATAAATACCATAGTAGTGCTGAGTCTAACGAAACACTATAGTAAAATGCGAAGTAAATCACTTTATACTGTAGAACTAGTTTCAACATACTATCGTATCACAGAAAAAATATTATAACTTACCAATGTACTCTCTCTCCCCGACTACTGACAATGCAACCATGAAGATCAGCTCCAGAATCCCCACGAGCAGATACATGTAGCGAGAGAAGGTGTAGAAGCGAGGGTACGAACAATCGACCGACCGGAGACGACCGTAACGGAAAACTACAATATTTACAGTTCAGTGTATAGTTACTGTAAAGTCAGCTTTCTTTAAAAGATACTATAGTATGTTATATAACGCTTATGTTGTAAACAACGTGTGTTAGTTGTTCTATATTGTAATATCTGATTATTAAAACTCACATCCGACCCCAAGTTCGATGAGACGTAAGGGAACGTGGAAGAGGAAGGTAAACTGCCAGAAGATACGTTCCATAGGCAGGTTGATGATACGAGACAGTGATGGTAGTCTGGCACGCTAAAGGTTCAAGTGTAAACGAGGCTACTACAATATATCGTGTTTTTTAATATATTATTTATCATTAATATAATATGATCAACGTATATCACTACAAATCTATGCCTTCTGTAACCTTTTGTCCACTGTAAACTTATGCTTACTATAAACTTATATCTACTGTAAACTTGTCCCTACTGTACACATATGCTTACTGTAAACTTATGACTACTGGAAGCTTATGACTACTCTAGATCTATGCCTACTGTAACCTTTTACCCACTGTAAAATTACGCCTACTGTTACGTTTTGACTACTGTAAACGTATATCTACTGCAAACATACCCCGCACTGCCAGTTGTAGTTGCTGATTTCGTCGTTGTGAAAGATAAGAGCGATGATGATGCTGAGGACGGCGCCGAGGGTCGGCGGGATGAAGCCGACGAAGAAGAGTTGGGAGGGGTTGGGCCGCATCAACTCCTTCACCCTCAGGCCATTCACTCCATCGATACGACGTGGATGCACCGACGGAGTGCGCTTCATGGACGGCACGGTGTCCGTCTCCATCATCTCCCACGATGGATGATACGATTCTGGGGCTTGGTAGGTGGGCGCCACCGGAATGGTATGCATCTGAAGATGGGTGGTTTGTAAAGAATGGTACAGTTTGTGAATTATGGTACTATTGATGGTAAATAATATTGTTTGTATAATAAAGTATGGTACTTTTTCTATATAATGCCACTATTCGTACACAAAACTAGCGCCAAACAATACTAGTAGTACTACTTTGTAGGTATGATACTGTGTATTATTTACTTGAAGAGCAATTCATAAAACTGACACAAATCCACAAAAAAATAGGAAAAATGAGCAAAAATTAATTATTTTAGATACAGTGGAACTCCCGTATCACAAACAACTTTTGAATCCCCGTCTACCCCTACACAGTGCATTTAAAACTCCTGTATAACCAAACTCGTTTATAACGAACAAATTTCAAGCCCCCGAGCGATTTGTTATACAGAAGTTCCATTGTATATCAAATAAAGAATAGTAAGAAATATAGTCATAAAAGGCATTCTAAAAACTTTTTGACCAAGAATTATTGTAACTTATCAGACAACTATACAAAAGAACTAGGCAAGTCTAAAAAATAAGTTTGAATTTGGAGATGCTTTTTCTAGTCTCAAGTTATGTCCGTATCTACAATCTTAATGGTTAAAAAACTACAATCATAAAACACAGTTCTCAAAATTTTTTGACCAAAAATAATCAGAAAAATGCATACAAGTGCTAGACAAGTTTGAAAAACAAATTTGAATTTGAAAATTGTTATTTTATCCTCGTTATGCCAAACAATTTAAAATTTTTAATTCGCGGGTAATTTGCATTCTGTAACAAAACTTTTTTAGTCTAATAAAAGTGAAAAAAATCTTCAGTAACTCTTACAAATGCATGTTTTTATAGAAAATTAAGAAAATTTTTTAAAAATTTTGATTGAATAAAGAATATCCACAAATTTCAAAAATTTAAAATCATTTTTAAACCATGATGAGCTTAATGCTAAGTACAGTGTTTTAAAAAAGTTAACTTAAACGCAACTTTTAAAGAAACGTTAATATTAATATTAAAAAGATACCTTTTGCAAATAAAAAAATATTTTGAAAATACAATAACAAGCGTCGGATTGTAAAATACGACGGCGAAACGTTTGAAACGGCTTAAGAAAGGCATCTGGAGAGCGATGTGGTTTGGAAGCGGCACTCTCATAAACAGCTTAACAAACCGGTATATCTGGTATGTCTTCCTGCTTTCACTTACATTACTGTGTGGAACTGGCTGTATGATGACGTCTTATCAATAAATAGTTAGACTTAACAGAAGCTTCTTTAAAACATTGTCAAAACAATTGAAAAATGTATCGAGAGATTACTGTAACTTACTGCAACATCAAAGACCATAAAATTAAAAAAAATAATTAAAATGTTACCTAAATGACATTTTATACAAAACAAGCTTATTTTAATAAGAAATGGCACAGTTCAGAAAAACGCTGAATGACATTTAAAAAGAAAACAAAATTATATTAAGGATGGGGTAATCGGGGGGATGCCGAAAGGGAAAACGGCTTCAAACCGGAACGAGAGATCGCGACGCTTCGAACGGATTCGAAGACTTGTTTTCAGCTATTCAAATTCATTACTTTCGTTTGATTCTTCTTTGTTTAATTAAACTTTCCAATTTGCATAACACCTTATGGTCGGTGGGGTAGTTTTTGAATTTGAGGTGGGGTAGGGTGTGAGTTTATTTAAAGAAAGGGTAGATATTGAACTATATGACATTCTTTTTCATTTACTACCTTCTAAAGCACTCTTCAAAACATTTTTGAAGTCGACATGACCGATCATGTCAAAAAGTTAGGGTTAAACTATGAAACCTCCACATATCACCACCCCACACCCCTACCTTAAATCAAAACTTAAAAAAAGTTGAAAAAGCAAAGTTTATTGAAATTTCCATTCAGTGTAGAGACCGAGGAGCACGAATCCGAGTATGACCAGCACCGTCACGACCAGAAACTCGGCAGTCAGTAAGATGAAGTAGAGGCGGTAGTTGAAGTCATATTCTCTAATCTCGTTCAGCAGCCTCTCCGACGACAGTAGGGCCGCTTCTCTTTTCTTCTGCAATCACTGACATTAATTATGTTTTGTAAAACTATTAACAATATTATATCAAAAATATGATTTAAGCAATCTACTATAATATACGGTTATACTGTTCATAAATGTAGTATAATCAATTTACAAAAATAAAATATGACACAAATAACATTGCCAAACCTGTCACAATACCATCACACCAAGGTAAAATAAGATCACATTAAGAAAGTTACCAGAACGTGATCACATTGCCTAATAAAACAGCTGGACTTACATCAGGAGTCTTCTGATGGTCTACTTCCTTGTTAGTCGTCTGATCCTGTTCGGGCGGAAGCGAGGCTGGTCCAACTTCATTCCCCTGCTTTTTGGCTAGCGATTCAATTGTGATATCGTGCATTTCTCACGCGACAACCGGCTGACAAAAGTGTTTATTTAAAAATGACATTAATTTTTTGGAAATTTTCCATTTTTCGTTGCAAAAAAGTTTAAAATCAGTCTGAAAATGGCGCTTTACAAAAAAAATTTAAAATTCAAATCGTTTAAAAGTATAAAAGTAACCTAAAATATTAAAGTTACCTGTAAAAAGGAAAAAACTTTAGGTAAGCCATGAACTCTCCCAAAGAACCGACCAAACGTTTTTATCAACGCAGTGACAGTTTTTACACGCTGTTCCGACGGCGGGGCATGATCCAGTCCGAGTTGCCCCAGCCTGTGAACTCTTTACCGCTTCACCATGCGGGAACACCTCTTTGTTCCTTTATTTTCTGTTTTCTATCTTTCTTAGCGAATTGGCGCCATTCTCTTCCGTTCACTTTTCGAAATTTTGAATTTTTTAAAAATATTTTAGATTTAACTCAAGATGAATATACAGGTTATAATAATATTTTGGGTTTGAGCATTTAAAATTACTCTGTAAAGCGTTTGATTTTAGTTTTTTAAATTAAAATAGGTGTCAATAATTATATATTTTCATTTTTTTATAAAGTTTTTAATCGAGTTAGTTAACTTTTAGTTATTTTAGGTAACAAAAATCCATATTTTTTGGTTTTATTGAATTATAAAGCGATTTAAACCTAGTTTTCGAATTTCAAACTAAAAAATATTTAAAATCTTTAAAATATTACCTAGTTGAATATGTTTAAAGCTAATACCTTCAAGATTCTGGAATCTAAATGTTTAAAATGCATTTATTATTAGTTATTTACATTAGGCGAAGAGATGTGGCGCCCTGTATACGATGAGGGCGGTACAGAGAAACAAGAATCCTGAAAATGTGATGAAGCAGATCCGATCCACCACCATCGCCGCGAACATCCAGTCCTCGTGGATCTCGTTTAGGTATTCCTGAAGACAGGTGAGTTCATTCACTGTGGTAACTTTTGTGTTGTTATTAAAATATTGCTAATTGTCTTAAAATGGGCGTGAAAAGAGTTTTACAGCGAATTATTATCTAAAAAATCGGAAAAAATATGTTTTTTCAGCCAAATGTCACTTACAATTTGGTTTTTTCCGCCAAATTTTACCTAAAAGCTGCTGTTTAGCCAATTATTATCTAAAAATTGGTGTTTTCATCCAAATGTTACCTAAAATCCAGAGAATTTAAGTAATACCTACCTCTTTTTGCACTTTCCCTGATATTACTTTAAGATGCATCATCAGAGCCTCAAACTGAGTGTTACTCAAACAGCTATGTATTGGTTCGGGTTTATGTTGTACATGATTGCTGGTGTGATCTACTCCAATCTGAATGTGTTTTAGACATTATTGTCATCAAAAGGAAATCTTTCTATGCCTCCTAGCGAAACTTTTTTAAATTTCAAGATTTATAAAATACGAGGATTCTGAAGCTAAGAGATTCTAGTGACCGCACGGTGCGACGGGTTGAGAACCTGCACTGTGCAATTTTTAAAATTTAAAAAATTGGAAATTTTATTCAATTTCTGAGTAGATATTGATTTATTGTGTGTTTAACTTACTGGAGTAGATAATAATTTAGTCCTGGCTTCATCTGGGGCTCGGAACTGCATAAAACGGCCTTCAATGCTTTCGGCTAGCCTTTTATGCCGCGCCAGTTGTTTGTCTGCGCCTAAAATTATAAATATTTTAAAAATATACCTTTACGAGCATCTAGAGTAGATAAGCTGGCAAGTTTTCTGATGTACTAATGTCTATAAGGTGTAGTATATTAACTTGATGATATTGTTATATATTATCCTTGTAATATGTATGATATGACTCACTCTTTTTCTTATGACATTTCCCAATGTGGTAGTCGGTGCCATTAGACGACACCTTATATTCTCCATGGCCGTATCCATTCTGAATACTACTGTAGACTTGAGGGTGGACTAAAAGCTTTGAATCCACCTCTACGGTCGGTACGATGACATGAGAGTTGTTGAGTCCAGATTCAGTGCCTTGTAGATAAGTTAAGAAGGTCTTCTTGGGCTGATCTTCTTCATTGTTATCTCCGACGCGAACTCTGCTCGGTCTGCTCATTCTTAATATCCAGGCGAACCAGTCCAGGAGGACTATTCTCAGCTGGAAAGAGGTTTACTTTGTTTAAACAATAGATGATGCATTGATTAGTGATGGGCATTTATTAGTACTATAATACAAGTACTATAAAGAATAATATACTATACGATGTTACTCCTATACTACTAATGTAAACTCAAAGTCATGAACAACATACCAGCCTGGGCATGGGGAAGTAGGCTTCAGCATTGCGATGATGGAAGTTGAGCACGATCACCGTGCATATTACACTCGCCCCCACTTCGAACATGACACACGTGAAGTAAACCTCGATCAGCGGTAATGTATCCGACGTCTGAGGCATGGTCTCAGCCACCATCAGCATGAACACACAGAGTGACATGAAGATGGTGACGCAAAGATTCAGCTTCTCTCCTGAATCTGGAGGCAAAGCGAAGCCGAGGAGGGCTAGCGACGAGATCAAGATGGATGGGATCACCAAGTTGATACCGTAGTAGAGGGTGCGACGTCGGACCGAGATCTTGAAGGTGACGTCGTTGTAGGGCTCGGGACAACACTCGTAGAAGATGCGGTTACGATGGGAGGTGGCACCTGAAATTAAGTTTTATAAGGCCTTCTTGGGCTGTTGGAGGCTATGGGTTAGGCTTTACAATTATTTTGTTGTTCTGAATTTGAATTGCCTTACTTATTTGTAAAACATGTTACAGTAGGTTCAAGAGCACAGCTATAATAGACTCGTAAAAAGGCTAAAAATGGGTCCAGACATGGCTATGGGCAAAACATCCCCCTTATAAACAAAATCTATAGGAAGTGCCCATTAGTACTCAATTGTCTACAATACCACTTTTAGAAACAGTACCCTTTGACCTACATTAACATAATATAATGTTAGTTGAAAGATACAACACTTACTCAAGAGATGCCATTCTCCATTGGGAGTGTATGGATCCAACGATACTGTAGAGTTATATAGGTCTGTAAAGAATCCAGAATACGTCCACGATCCGAACTTCATGGAGCAAGTTTGATCATCAAAGGGAAATGAGGTTACCTACAACAATATGCTTCATTAAAGCTGGACCAAAATTCCTTTAGTATTATACTTCGAAGTACATGCAGAAATACACGTTATAGAAAGTAAATGAAGTTACCTACAACAATATAACCTAAGAGCTGCAATTACATTGCAAAGATAGTCTATATGTTCTTTAGCATCTTCACTATCTTCTCTGTAATTTTAAAGTATGTAAAGCCCTCGAGGATACCTACATCAATACGACACGTTGACTTGACTATGGCTGGCGGAATCCACGTTACATTACCCGTATATGTTACTATTGCATTCACTGGCCACATGGCATCGAAGCGTTGGTCTACAGAATTGTAGAGGAGCACGTCCGGCTTCCAGATGTTGTTTATAGGCAGCCGGACTTCCTTGATGTTCCCATACTCGGAGGGGTCCCACGTTAGGTAAACATCGTGCCACTTCTGAAACATTACCAACTTGTCAACGATCTTTGTACTATTCAAAAATAGTTCCTAGGATCTTAGTACAGTAGGCTAAGTTGCTACAGTACGGAAAATCAAGCCAACTTACGTTACAATAGTAAAGCATGTTACAGTAACTTAATTTGCTACTTAAATTCATGTTATTGTAGCCTAATATTACATCGAAATAGCCTATCTTACTATAGTAAAGCCATCTTACAGTAACATAACCTACCACCTAAGGTCATGTTACAGTAGCCTAACTTACAATATTGAGCCAAACATTGGTAGTGATGGTCTGAGCCTTCTCGTCCACATCCAGAATCTGTTGTAGATCCATACCAAGATGCACGACAACGGCTTCGGATTCGTTTTTGACCGGCCGTGCCAGAACGTTGTAGCCATGCTGAAGCCGATCATACAGTAAGCGCTCGTGATCGCCTGCCCAAACAGCTGAAATCGGGTTCAGAATTCATGGGTAACAGGTTGAGAATATGAGAAGCACACACACATCGTATCACACAACAATCGTATGTGGATGTAACACATAACATGTACGATCGTAGATCGTATAACACAACATACACATCACACACTCACTATCTTCTCATATAACACACAATCACCGTTCTACTGGCACAACATTTACTATGACAACCGATCTTATCTGAACATAACCATACCCCGCGATCGTTCCATGTTGGTACGCTCTTTGTGCCGTACCGTATCGTGCTGATACGGCTGCTCGAACCGATCCCAATCGGACGAACTCGAACTCTGGTGTCGGCTGCGGTGCTTCTCGGGCAGGATGGGGGTCTGGGCGTGCCGTGCCAAGCCCACAAAGTTCTGATAGGAAGAAAGCGCCTTACTCGGACCGACAGCAAACAACACCAGCAACAGCAACAAGCCTGAACACAAGAAACAGTGCAAACAGACAGATAAGTACAGTCTAGCATAGGGGTGGCTACTTTAAAGTTTTGACTAGTTTAGTATAGGGCTTAGACTGAAGGCTATTTTTTGGTTTTAGGCCGCAGTCTAGTCTAATCTTAAGTATCGCAAAAGTTTTTGGTTGGTTATTGAGGGTAAATCACCTTTTTTGTGCCATTTTTAATCGATATCTTTCAAAAAAAAATAAAATATAGCCTAAAAAATACCATAAAATAAAGCTTTTAGCCTTAAAGTACTGTAAAATGGACTGATCATACTGTAACTTCAAAGACAAGTCTTTAAACACGCGGGACAAGAAACAGCAGTCGCAAACCAACCTCGGTGCATTTCCAGTGTGAATACCATATTACTGAACAACGACATGATCAGTTGGCCCACCGTCAGCTCTCGCATGGCAAAGGCCAGAGGCCTGCAGCTGAAAAGTGGATTTTATATTATTGTATCTGTGGAAAGTAAATTTCTTCATTAAAATAACAAGAAAGCTCATAAATGCTATGTGGTTACTATCAGGTTGAATATGAATGAGCCATTCAAAACGCCCAACTTTAAAAACTTTGGCTCATTCATATTCGGACAACCTGATATTACAAGACACTAAGGTAAGGTAGGGGCTATCTTTAAATTCTAAAGAGTTAATTTTAAAGAAACTCCGAAACTACAGTAAAACCAAGATATTACCGTAACAATCCTTTTCCAAAACAAAATTTTATGCTAATTCAGTTTAATTCAAGAGTACAAACACAGAATAGCCAAAAGCATACAATAAGGAGTACAATTAGCTCAACAAGAGGTAGGGTATTATACATTCCGGACTCCAGAAATCATATGCCCTGGGGTCAAAGAAAGAGCGCGGGAAAATGGATAAGTCATCCGTGGAACAAGTTGAAACTGAATCCCGTCGGCACGAAATGAAGCCGGCACGCTTTTAGCACACCTGCATAGTATTGCAAATTAGGAAACATATTTTGGGCGTGGAGTGATGCGAGGATACGTTTAGTTTGGCATAGCGCTTGTTATGGTCTAGTATGATATTTTGGGATCTTTACGTTAAAATAGTTAAGATGGAGGGGGGCGGGGGTAAGAAAGAGCTTAGAAAAGCTCAAAAGTATTGGTCGAGTTAGAAATTTAGGTAACAATATATGAAGAAGAGTTCCAAACTTAAAGTTTTTATAAATTACAGTAGCCGCCAAGCAGCAAAAATGACAGTTGAACTTTTTTAAACCAAACGGCGCCTAAAAGCCTTTTTCTATGAACTTTTGGACCGATTAAACGACTACACTCAACTTTGGACCTATCCCTACAATAATCTAAAATCTCCCCTACCGTAACCTTCAACAACCCTATTAAAACCCAAAAAACCCGCTACCGTACCCACCTCTGACCGATCTCTCCCCCACAAACATAACAACATTACAAACATGTATTTACAATGTCAGCCCACACATATTACAAATTATAATGGTAACGGCTAGCGGCTGTGACACGAGATGTCAGTCTCGTCTCTCTCGTGCTACAACTTAAAACAATTACTCGTTAAGCCCGTCAGTTTCAGACCCTTGAGAAAAGGATCCCCTCGAGAGCGTTTTCGTGCACAAAAAGCCCTCCAGCGATCATTCAAATATATTTAAATTTTTCCAAAATATTGCCAAAACGGTAAACTGTCATTTACAACTTGGTGCATGCACTTTGCTGGGGATGAAAGGGCTTGGTCATAGCGAGACGGATGCTTTTTCATGATAATATAGCTTCATATCTATGAATTTTGGGTTAGAATGGCAATTTTTACAGTATTTTCTAGTGTTTTCACACCTAAATTTTTAAAAACTTATTTAAAAATGAAGTTTTAAGTGGCCTACAATCTATAAAAACATAATATTAGTCTGATCTTCAAACTAAGACAACATAAAACGAAATTAAAAAGACCGAAAAGTCTTGGCGCCAATTTGCACAGAAAATAAAGGTAAAAAGCGCCAAGAATTTACTTCTACCTTATAATTTAAAAAAATGACAATGATCCGTGCCATTTTAGACAATATAATTCTCATGTTCAATATAATTATCATGATTAATATAAACGAACTTAACACACCAAAGTACAAACAATGTCCACAGTAATATTGAAATCTTACCTCATGGTTGTTGTCGGCCACCTTGCACTCGCTTTATTTCCAAAACTACCACTTTTTGACCTCCGGGAGTTTTGAATTTCCGCTTTTTAAATTATGCAAAAAGGTTTTTGGGAAAAGTTCAGATCGAGAAGGGTACTTCCTCCAACATTGCTGTCTTCATCGTAGAGTAGGGTTACTTGAGGTTGCAAGAAGTATTATCATCTACATCTGAAAAGTTTTGTTAATTTTGCCTTGTATAAGATAAATCTGTGTCTAAAATAAGTTTTTGCAAAACGAAGATAATGTTAAAGAAAAAATGTTAAGGAATTTAAACAAAAACCAATTTTTTAAGTTGAAAATCCACAAAATTAAGGTTTAATGGTTGATTTTAATGAATAAAGTAAAGTAAACTTTAAAATAAACCATGTTTTACCAAATGCATTTTCCAAAAAATAAATTTGAAATAAATTATGTTTTATTATAAATAAATAATCACATTTTGATTCAGGTGAGCAGCAGAGATATCTGCTCGGCATTCGGCACCGAGGCGACTTGTTTTTGTTCTTGGCTGAATTTGGAATTGGCAAACTCTCGGATCTTGTTGAAGGACTCTTGGACTCCCTTTCTCACCGGCTCCAGAAGAATCTCTTCCGTTTCCCTGCCTCCAATGTACAATTTGTATGCTGCTTGTACCTAAAACAATCTTTTCGTAATATTCAAAAAGATAACTCGCTCGATTTTCTATGTTTTTATGTGTTAAAAATTAGAAGTCTCTTATTCAACAATAAGCCTGAAAAGTTAATTTAACTGCAAAATTATTAAAAAAAGTCAAAGCTTACATCAGTCCAGTTTTGTTTTAAGGTTTTGAAGGCTTCTCCAACACTTTCTCCAACTTCTTTGTGATTCGGCTTCTGAACATCTTCTCCTTCTGCCTGAAGCATTCAATAATAACAGTACTACACAGAACAACGTCTTACATATCATATTTAAAAGGTAAAATCAAAACCTACCATTATCCTCTCAATAACACTTTTCATTGATCTTGTCAAGAAATCAATGACAAACTTGATCAGTTCGTGACAATGTTTCTTCAAATGCTGCTCCAGAATTCTTCTACTGTCCAATTGGACTTCGCTAATGTGTACTGGAGGCTAAAACCAATTCCATAAGCTTTAATATTCAATTATCAAGTTGTTCAAATAATTATGTGTTCCTAAACCCAAAAATACGCTTTGAGAAGAGGCACAGGATTATTTGAAAAACCCAACACAAAAACGTTGAAATTTTGACTTCAAAAACAAAAATAAATGTAAACAAATAATTTTCAAGAACATACCGCAATCAAAAATGACAAGACAGCATTGTTTGAGCTGAATTCGAAGAGTTTCGACCGGTCGTTGAACAACTCCCCTACAGTATCCCTGTACTTGCTCAAGTCGAGACTGTAATTGAACTGTGACAAAATACTAGAATCTGGAGATTCAGGGCCATTAGTACCAGTTATTGGTACTGGTGCCACTTTGAATGGTGCACTTTGTTCTCTCAGGATGAGAAGATGTTTGACCAAGAACAACTGAGCATCTAACAACCTCCCTTTCCCCTTTAATGTTGCTTTAACATTGTCAATTGGAGTTTCTCTGATCTTCTGAGCAGCTGTCTCTAACGACTGACAACAAGCGTCCAGGATCTCACGAGATACATGAGCGTACACTGATGGCTATAAAAATACTAATAAGACCTTATAAAAAGAATTAATGCCAACGACAATTTAAAAACTTTAAAGTAAACCCAATAAATACAAGTTATCCCGGTATATCGATAATGTAAGTTACACTCACTTCCAGACACCTGTACAATTTACCCAAACAAAGTACAGTACGTCGAACTGTAGGGTACCATAAACAATGTCGATCTACGGCGTTTCTCTGTTCTTGTGAAGCATCTTGCTCTTCTTTTACCGCCTTTTGTTTCTGTTCAATGTCCTTCATCATAAGCAAGATCTCTGGATACTGTAGATCACCAATGGCAGCGTTGTAGAAGACCAAGTCGTTGCGACAGAAAATCGAAGCTCTAAACATTAACAACATTATAATGAACAATATACATTCTATCTAACACTACAACGCACAAAAAACCATGATATTACAGTACCTGTAGACAATTCTCTCCACAATATCTCCCACCAGCTCCTTCATAACAGCCGTGAACCCGCTACGTGGATTCACCACAGCTTCAAAGTTGTCAGAAGGTTGTGTAGCTTCACATCGCTCTTCGATCATCTCCACTCGGACTAACGAGCACAGCTGAGCTAGAGTCTCCAAATGTTGATTGTGAATGACCAGAGGCCTTAAAGAGTCGTAGAACAGTCTACAGATACCTTCAATGAAGCGATTGAACAGCGACGATACATTTGACCAGAATTCGTTTACCGTCGGCGATACTCGACTGACTGAACTGAAGCGACGAAGGCTGGATCGGCTAAAATATTATATTACACATGACATTAGCTTGATCAAGGTAAAATCACCTACTATGTACAACAAAAATGAAAATAAAAACATCGTCACCTCAATTAGCTAGTTAACTATCTATTTACCTACTTACTACATACTAAAACAAACCTACCTAGGCGCAGCAGTCTCCAACACAGAATCAGGTTCAGCCACCATGAAGAACTGCTTGTATAATCTGAATTCATCATCACACAACTTCAGCAAGAACAGACATCCATCTCTGGTCAACGAACAAGACGAATCCTTGTGCCTGGCCATCAAGTTGTTCAATGTAGCATGAAACACAGGTTGTAGCATCCGGTCACGGATCTCAAAGTATTCTACTTCACAGTCAATGAACATAGACTGGTACTCTTGGTACTCGGAGAAGAATTGGTGTGCCAAAGAGATGTGAGTTCTGAATTGAAACGTTTTAACGTCAAAGTTTATAAACAACCTTAATAACAACACAGTTTTAGTTATATCTCGCTTTTTTAGGTACCAAAAACTTGTAAAATAAAAGATAACAAGTAAAGCTGACCAACTTACTTAACAGAGTTAGCTTTCAATCCAAAAACACCATAAAGCAGAGTAAAAGTATCTTCCTCATAGCTTCCGCTTCTCATTTGTCGTTCCAAAACATCTTGTCGACATTGATCTAACAACGAGAAGACACTCTCCTTAATGGCTGTCAAAGCTTTACTAATACATTGTTCATAACGAGCCAAGTATGTGGCAGCTTCTCTGTGTTCAGGATTGTTCTTTATAAACGTCACACACTCGTAGATCGAAGATAATATCTGAGTAAAGGTTGTTCCAGTCAACGACAACTTTGTGGCTTGGAGTTTCTAAAAAATCAGTAAGTCTTGAAGTAAAACAACATAATATCTCAATCTTTGTTTAAAAAATGTAAGATTTTCCTATTTGTCAAAGTGTGATATTAGATACCTTCATAATCCAGTCATATTGTTGATAGTAAAACAAATTAGTCTTGATCTGTTCACAGCCGGCTGCCAATTGCGTTTGCTCCGACATCATTCTGTCACAAGCATTGTGCAGTTGAGAAGTCTTCTCCGTGACCGCATTGTACTTGTTCTTCAGCTCCTCCAAATTCTAAACCAAAAACAATATAAAACATAAACCAACTTACCTTATAAACCTCATCTCGATGTTTTTCCAAAGCGGATATCTTCAAAACACATTGTTTTAGCTGATGAACATTCGAAGAATCTTCTTCTTCAAAGTTTTGCTCATTATCATACAACAAATTCAATGTTTCGATCGAGGACGAAGCTAAAAACCCTGGATTCGAATATTTTTCTGAAGATGAAGAAGAATTTCCTTCAATACACAAAAAGCCATGATTTTCCGCAGCCTTATGAAGTGCCTGAACAGTAGATTGTTGGCTAGCAAACACCATTTATACCAAAAATCTGCTGTTCATTGTCTCAAAAAAAAAGATTTTTTATTTTTGCAACGTCAAAATCGGAGGTCTCGGAAAGAAAAGATTCTTGCGTATAAAGTGGCTAACGCAGGCTGCAGGGTAAAAACACCTTTTTTGACAAAATTCTGTCCGTTTGTAAGTTACGAGCTTCAAAATATGTAGATCATGGTTTTGATTGAAAAACCTACAAATTGTGTATTCCTTTGTGATTCTTTTAAAAATATTTTAAATAACGTTTTCATGCAACACAAAATCAACCATTACAATGATCTTTCGAATTTATTTTACAATAGTACTGCATACAACAACTGAAACATAAAAAACATAAAAGTTTACATCAATGCGAACTGACCAAATCTAGAATACAGCATTATAAAAGATCACCATCACAATAACTTATAAGTAAACAATGGAAAGATATTCAAGTAGTATAACATCGAAGGGATTTTACTGCCACAACTCCTCCAATCGGCCGAATTTGTAGACCAAGGAAGCGCAGAAGATGAGGAAGTTGTTCAAGAAGAGGGCGATTCCCGGCCAGTTGGTGTGATCGCCGGTCTGGAGAACATAATCAGAGAACATCAACCACAAGCCGGCTACCAGAGAGGCGAAGGAGAGGACAAATGCGATCATCAGCCAGAGACGAGCTCCTAAAACATTTTGTTAATGAACATGTTAACACAAACGCCTCATCTTCTCAATTTTTTGATAATCAGGTTAGCTATGATAAATTTCTTATTATAATGAAGCTATTTGAAACTTATAAAACGGGAACGTTATATTATACTATATTTAAAACCAACCTCGAGTTCCCAGGATTCCCTCGTCGTAGCTAATTCCTTGCACGGTGCGATTCGAGACAGCATTGACCATGAACATACCCAAGGCACTAGCTATGGTTACCATAATGTAAGCATTGTTCCAGTCCTTCTTGTCGTATACGACGGCAGTGTCAATGTAGATCCAGATTCCAAGGAAGAACTGTAAATTTACATTGATTAAACAATGAGAATCACTACTAATCACATTCCATTTACAGCCTTTTCAACACTAAATTAACATAACAAAAAGTATAATAATAACATACTAAGAAGCCCGAGGCTACAGAAGCAATGTGATTCCGCTTTGTTTCCCAGTCGATTTCGTGAAGAGAATCCAAATTCAGGTTGAAACAGGCAGCCATTTTTGACTAAAACTCAGTAAATCATATCAAGAAACATCACCTACTTCGCACCCACCTTCACATACAGTAACTATTATAATACTACTGTAACATGTATATCATCGTTAAAACGACATCTCACCCAAATCCGATATGAGGTTTTACTTTTATTACAACAATGCCATAACAAATAGAAATATATGTATATATTTATTCCTAGTCCAGAGAGGGAGGAGAGAGAGACGTCCATGTCCATCTAATGATGATCGTGGTCTATAATAAGCGATAACAATTTGAAACATACAAGTATTAACAACATATGTAAAGTGCAAAAAACCGGTACAACCAATCAGTCAAGGCAATAAAATGACAGTTAAAAGAATCACCGCAATACAAAAAATAATACAGTAGGACTGGGGTACTGTGCGACAATGTAATCAACGCGTCAGAGGCGTTTGACAGTATGAAACAAAATTCTGTACCAAAAGGTACCATAAGAACAAGTGTCAGTACCAAAACTCAGTTCAAAAACGTTCTACTGTAGAACAATGTCATACAGTACCACCCCGACTGCACCAATGGCACTATAAACTCAGAGAGTTAGACAGAAAAAGGAGTGTCAGTGAGTGTTAAGGGACGCTCGACTGACAGTCGGCAGTATTAGTCTAACGATTGCAATTACTTTGTCCACAACACTTGTCCATCTCCAGCTGATTCAGAAAGTCGGACTCTTCGGCACGTTGCTGTGCCATCTTCCTCATCCTCTCAGCTTCCCATCCAAAGCGGTGTTGACTTCTCCACAGTTCCGAGTACTTTCCATTTGGCTGAGACAACAGGTCCGAGTGTGATCCACATTCCTTCACCATTCCGTTCTCCAAGACATAGATAATATCAGCGTCGACGATGGTGGCCAATCTGTGTGCGATATATAGAGAGGTCTTGCCATGAACTGCCTTCTTCAACGAGTTCATGATATGTTCTTCGGTGAGGGCATCCAGGGCAGAAGTGGCTTCATCGTATATGATAATGTTGGCATCCTTGAGGATAGCACGAGCAATAGCGACACGTTGTTTCTCGCCTCCAGAAATCTTCAGACCTCGTTCGCCTACCATCGTGTCGTAGCCGTGAGGCATCTTCAGAATGGCATCGTGGAGGTCTGCCATTTTGGCTACGTCGTACACCTAAACCATGGTCATTTGTTAATTTGTGCTCTGATGGTTTAGATTTAACCTAACCTAATGTGAAATAACAAAGTGCTAAACCAATTTAAAATAAAATATATTGCAGCACAAGTTATCACTAATTTTCCCTACCTGCTCCTTCGTAGCCGCCGTGTTACCGTACAACAAATTGTAGTATAAGGTGTCATGAAACAGTACGGCATCTTGAGGTACCACAGAGATAGACTTCCTCAAACTGTCCAAAGTAAAGTCTCGTATGTCTTCATCGTTTATCTTGATCTTTCCTTCTTCTGTGTCATACAATCGGTACAGTAACCTCACTACAGTACTCTTTCCCGAACCCGATCCTCCAACAATAGCTGCTTTCTTACCGGTCGGAATTTCAAAATTCAGCCCGTTTAGAATTGGCGCGTTTGGCAGGTACCTACAATAATATAACTTAATTTATATTAACAAGGAAAGGTCCCCACCGCGCATTGGACTGGTGAAAAACTGGTACATACAAGTTGTAGAGCATGGTCAAATTAGTCAAAAACCGATAAAAAATTTACCCCTTGTGAGGGTTTTTTAAAAAATTTCATTACGTCGAAGTTTAAAAACCTTAATTGCGCTCGCGTTAGACTCGGAAAAGAAGAGGAAAGAGTTCCGTGATGCAATAGCGCAGTGGTTGCGCTCTCGACTAACGCTCAAAGCCTGTTGGTTCGGGTCGCGTCGGGGGCACACTCTTTTGTGCTTGGATTAAAATTTTTAAAATAAAAAAATTATTTTTTGGTCTAATTTTGTTTTTTTTACAATTTGTTCGTTCTATTATTCTTTAAATAGTACTTTTATTTTATTTTTGTTTGTAATAATGGAGAAGTTCTGTTCTGAGGTGATCTCAACGTGCCTTACGAGCTGGTGGATAAGTATGTGGTTTTAGGAATTGAATAATGGCCGGAAGAAAACGTATAAACAGATGGAAACGAAATTCGAACGACGAATCGATTGTTAAAGGAACATCCGGTCTATTGTATCGTTATGTTGAACTGCGAAATCAAGAGAATCTGGAGACTTATAAGAGTTTACTTGCTGATAAAATGACCTTTGAGAAGTTCAGAGCTATTTGATTGTGCTTTTAGGTAATTATGCTAAATAAATAGAATTGTAAGTATAATAATATAATTTAAATTATATTAAAAATAAGCTTAATAAATAGAGAAATTGATTCTTTGACGTAAACAAAACAAAATTTGACCAAAAAATAATTTTTTTATTTTTAAAAATTTTAATCCAGGCACAAAAGGGTGTGCCCTCGGCGCGACCCGAACCGACGTGCTTTGAGCGTTAGCCGAGAGCGCAACCACTGCGCTATGGCAGCACGGCACACTCCTCTTCTTTTCCAAGTCTAGCGCGAACGGAATTAATATTTTAAACTTCGACGTAATGAAATTTTTTAAAAAACCCCCACAAGGGGTAAATTTTTTTTCGGTTTTTGACTAATTTGACCATGCTCTACAACTTGTATGTACCAGTTTTTCACCAGTCCAATGCGCGGTGGGGACCTTTCCTTGTAAATAAAATTGTAAAATAATCATTCAAATTACTGTAACAAACCGCTTTAACAAAATTAAAAATTGTCTGATAATTGACCTACCCAAACACAACATCCTCAAACTTGACTGTAGCATTTCCTGGAGCTGTGATCAACTGTTCGGCATCTGGCTTCTCGATAATCTTACTCTTCAACTCCAGCAAGGAGAACATGGTCTGCATATCCTGAAGACCTTGACGTACTTCTCGATACACAGAACCCAAGAAGTTCAATGGCATAGACAACTGCATGAGTAATGTGTTCACCATAACTATGTCACCGACTGTCATTGACCCATTGGCCACATTTCGAGCGGCCAATGCCATAACGGCAATCATACCGGTCGAAAAGATGGCATTTTGAACAAAATTGAGTAATGCCAAACTTGAAGATGTCTTCAGCGATGCTGCTTCATACTTGCGGAGGTAATGATCGTACCTGGCTACTTCAAAATTTTCGTTTGTGAAATACTGAAAAATATTGTCATATTATTATTTATATATTAAATAACGTAATAAAACAATAGTATTTTTCAAAATAGTGTGAAATATAGACATACTAAGGCTAAAAAACGTATACTGTACTTTTAACTATGAACTAACACCCTAAGATAACCTACTGTAACATCAAAAGCTTTACGTATATTATAGGATGAATAAAACCAAAATGACTTACCTTAACAGTCTCATAATTAATAAGTGAATCTACTGCGCGACTCGACGCATCATTATCAGCTTGATTCATCCTATGCCTGAACTTGGTCCTCCATAACGTCACACCTATCGTAGCAGCGGCGTATGTGGCTACTGTAGCTGCAGTTACCATTGTAAAGTCCGTACCACATTTTATGTACTGAAAATGTAAAACTTCAAGTATGAAATATCAAGTTTAAGATTTAGATAACAAAGAACAATAATTGAAGATATGTATATAGTATTGAGTAGTACAGTATATTTATGTGCTAACTCAAAATTTAAGTATCAAAACGCCTTTAAAACCGTCACTCATAAGCTTATAAATCTAACAATCAACAACTTAAAGTATAGTTAGAAAACTTACAAAGATTCCAGATACCAAAGACACTTCGAATATCGTAGGTACAATATTGAAAACCAAAGCACTCATAACAAAACTCATTCCTCTCGTTCCTCTATCAATGGCTTTACTTAGAGCACCAGTTTGACGTCCTAGATGAAAAGACAAGTCTAACCCATGAAGATGAGTGAATATCTGCTTTGCAATGTTCCTCACTGAATGTTGAGCTACTTTGGCAAAGACAGCATTTCGAAGTTCGTTGAATAATGAACTCCCTGCTCGTGCTACTCCATCTAAAATTAAATATTTTAGAGATGACAAGGTAAACAACGATAGCTTTTTCTATTTTATCAAAAATAAAGCTAATATAACTTCTTTAAGAACCAATATTACCTAAACTACCTTATCAACTCTAACTTACAAGCTATGATTAACGCTACTCCGGTTGTGATTATCGTCTGAGCACCGGTGTCTAAATTCAGCTTCAGTAGTTCGGGCGCTTTATCGTTATAATAGTTAACAACATCTCTCAACAGAAACGGCACAAACGCATTAAAAGTTTTGGCAGTAATCAGAAATGCCATTGCAATGACAACTCTCCGCCTTATTGACCAATTATTCTTTGGCCAGACAAAAGCCAACAATCTTTTAGTAATTTCTCTTCCTGTCGGAGCACGTGCTTCTACTCCCTAAACAATAAATGTCATATCATTAGTGTTTTACCATCAATATCTTACACCGAAAAAAATCATTAATTAAACGTTTACATAATCAGCTGCATTTCACGTATCTAAAAGCAAAAGACTATTAAGAAAATTACTTACAGTTATCGGAACTCCTGGAGCTGGACCAGAATGCATAAATCTGTAGATTTGGCCATTTGTTGGTAGCTAAACTTTATTTTCAATAAAAATAATTTAATTTATATTAAAAAGCCACTAATGATAAAAATAAAGCTAAAAATCTTATTATACTTTGATAGGAAACTGAATAAAAAGATGTTCAATTGTTATCGACGAAAAAGAAGCAAACTTTACCTTAGACCTGGCCATTTGAGCCGCCTGTAGAAACCCTTTACATCTAACCGCCATTCTCAACGTACTCAAGACCATTTTGAATGTTCTGGTTTATAAATAAATCAACTTAAGATCTGGAACTCACATATACCGACCGCTTTATGAAGAAATCGACGAAAATCTTTAATAAAAATTAATAAAAAATAAAGTTGTGGGCGCAGACTGCCGTTTACAAGGGTAAATAGTAAATATCTTTTGAATACTATAGAAGATTACAGTGGATAAGCATATGCACCTCTATATTTTTTTTGTAAAATACGTGGTAAATTTTTCCAAAAATAAGTTTTTGAAGTTTTTTTATACTTACTGTGTAAAACAATGTCGCATTGATGAATTACAACTTGTCACCGAACGGTCGTCTCTGACAATAAAATGTCGGACATTGATCCCAAAATTAGGTAATTTAAAATTTCGTTATTTAATTGGTCGAAAAGTACGTAGAGTGTTTTTTTTTAATTGCCATTTTAAATGTGACCTTGTTTTAGTCATTTGAAAATACCTGCAAGTGCTTTTAAAGAACTTCAAGCACTGGTCGATAAGCCTGTAGCCGAGAAGAATAAGAATCTTCCATCACTTGGCCCTCGCAACAGATATAATGCCACAATCCTGTCACTGTTTACACTCGGATACCTCAAGTAGGTTAATTTAACCTTTTGCAAGTTTTTTCGGTCAATTTTTAAGTCATTAGTGTAACCATTTACATTTGATCAAAAATTACAATTATAGCTGCATAATGAATGAAATGTACCTAGCCGGTTCTTCTTTAGCTAGTCTGGTTTCCTTTCTGATTGGTCTAACAACCTTGGAGTGGTTCAATTTGTACGGTAATGGGTTATCACGGCAGAGGAAGGCGTTCCTGAACGTGAAGAACGTGCTGGAGACATACAAAGTTCACAATCGGACACACGGCCATCTGTTCCAACCCGAGCCCGACACTCCGAAGCCAGATGCATGCTGTGGACCACCTCCACCACCTGGAGAGAGCCCCATGAACATAGTAGGCCAGCAAATAATCAAAGAAACCGCCAACATTGGTACTTCTCAAGACGCTGCTTTTGATAAGGTGGGTTAATATCTTACTGTAATGCTTGGTTTACAAGTAATTGCTATATCATTATCAACTTGTTTTTTTCATATACCATAATACTATATTTTGTATCATACTAAATTATATATGCCTTAATATGAACGCTCTAGTCAGTCCAAGACCATTATGGAGGAATGTACGATCAAATCAAGCGAATGAATGCAGAACTTAACACTTTGAAGACCAATAATGAAGCTCTGAGTGCTGGAACTCTTGACAGTAAGTTTTTTTTCTCATTCAGTTTACTAATTTATAGCTTTTTGTTTAAAGCTTACTTCCCAGATGTCACTATGTGATTTACTTTCAGGTGGAACCAGCCAGAAGCTAGTCCCAGTCGACCTTCCCTTACCTGGCCAAGAGAGGAAGAATAAGTCCGAGAAGAAAGATAAATAAACTTCTGCAAAGTTTTTGATCAATTTAATATGTATAGGATAACAATTCACAACACTTGTGATAACAAAAGATTCTATACCAACTATGCTAATGTTCTACATCTGGTTCAAAGTCCGTTTCAACGTCCAACTCTTCCGGATAATCGAAGCCATCACCCAACTGCCCACCTGTCACTTCTTCGTAGTAGTAGTTATCTTCATATTGAGGGTCGTCTTCGTAAATGACATTGCCATGTTCGTCTTCCTTCCACTCCTCTATGATGTACTCGGTCTGATTGTCCGTGTTATCTTCCACTTGCACGATTCCTGGGTCGTCTTCAGAATACTGTTGTTGATCTTGAATCAACGAGTTTTGGTCGTAATTTAGAGTTTCATCCTGGTCGATAGTGTGATGTTCTTCCATCACTCGTTGTACCATTTCGCAGTCTTCCAGTTCATGTTTGGATCTGGCTGAATTGCTCCTGAATACCTTCCCACAACCATTAAGGCAACAGAATCTTCGTTTGTGTTGGTGAGTCTCCTTCACATGAAGATTCAGCAGGGCGCCGTTGATAAAGTTGGCGCCACAATTCTCCATAGGACATACGAACAGCCGGGTATCCATGTGACGTCTCAGATGCATCCGAAGGGTTGTTTGTTGAGCAAATCCAGTTTGGCAAATCGGGCAAATGAAAGGTTTTTCTTTTGTATGAGTTCGCATGTGCTCCTGGGATAGTCAATTGTTAAACTTTTAAATGATAAAGAATACATATATAATATCAATTCTAAAACTAATCCTACAAATGACAACATACGATTATCCGAGAAGGGTACTTCAACTTCTTTCCGCAATATTCACATTCTTTGACTGTGGCTGGTCGTTTTGCTCGACTAAACACGTTCTGAGGATCAACTCCTTTGGCCACAGCATTAACTATCATATCGATAGTCTGATCTCTTACACCTTCAGCAAGTTGTCGTTTTGGTCGTATTGGTGTCGTTGGTTTTCGAACATTCTTTATTCTTGGAGCTGCCATATCGTAAATTCTACTGTCAACCACCACTTGCTGCAAAAATATGAAAAGGTTAACCGATAGTGAAGAGAAGATACCAAAGAAAATAACTTTAAGAATTGGAATATACGAAGATTAACATCAAGTTAAGTTTTTACCTTATATTCATCAGCCCTTCGCCTTCTTCCTATAGCTGGTGGTAACTCATTAGCAAACACAACTTCTTGATATTCATCTACAGCATTCAAATTCCCTTCCATTGTCCTGACACGCATTTTGATGCCATCCCCATCTTCTGGTAACTGTCTTGAACACCCAGGTTCATCTGCTTTATCAGAAATCACATTTATTTCTTCGTACTCTTCGCCACCGTCGCTTTGTTGAGGTGATAAAACAGGTGGAGTATCATAAACCCCGTTTTCGCCAGCAGACGTAAACAAGTCATAATGAACCGACTTTTCGTGACGAGTACGATGCGAAGATGTGTCAAACTTTGAAGTACAAAACCTACATGAATAAGGTCGGCTATTCGTGTGTGTTCGAAGATGCGTCTAAAAATACAATAAATAGAGATTGCTGGTCCTTTATAATAGAAGTTCTTTAGGCTCAAAGATAAAAAAATAAATGGAAAAATATGAAAATAACAAAATAACCGTAAAATGATGTACAACATACCGTTAAAGCATTCTTCTGCGCATAAGAACTGTCACAGAAATCGCATTTGAAAGGTCTCTCTCCAGAATGAGTTCGATAGTGTTCCTTCAGCTTGGATGGATGCAGAAACTCTCTTCCACATGCTTTACACATGTAGTTTGTCACACATTTTCCCGACGAAGTAAACTAAACACATAAGAAATAAGAATTTACAACTTACAATGTTTTTGGGAACGCAAATGTCGTCCAAATATTGTTTGTTGGTATCGTTCGGTCGATGTTTCACATGATCATGGAAAGAATAATCGCCTGAGACTTTAGTGACACTTGTACCTGACGTTCCTGGACCAACAGGTATCAGAGGCATTTTGACATGTATTATACTATTATACAAAAAGATAACAATACCCGTATAACCTAGAAAATATTCGTTTTTCAGTAAAAATTTCTATTTTTTCTAAAAATTTAGTTTTTGTAATTTCGATCCCACCACGAAAACGTTTCACGCAATAAGAAGGCATTTACTAATTTGTGAAGAAATCCGGCTTCATCTGGTGAGTACGAGGTGCACAAACATGCAAGTCGAACAACTTTCTGATGCCGAATTGAACCAGGCTTTGAAAGAACGGGGCCAAGGCCCTTTCCCTATCACTCCGAACTCACGGAAGGTTGTGGAACGGAAACTGTTGAAACTTATCGAAACAGAAGGGTCGAAGGAGAATGGTCTGACTGGTATTGAAACTGTAAGTTATTTTAGCTTTTTGTATAGTTTTTAGGTTTTTTAAAAACAAAAACGGAAGTTTAATCTGTATTAAGACTTTTAGCTCAAAATTTTATATAATATAACTGTTACCTATTTTTTAGAATGGTACAAAGGCTGTCAATGGTACTTTAAATGGCATCGAGAAAATACACGAATCCAGTCCGATCTTGGAAGTCATTAGACAAGCAAGTCTTCAACGAGAATCACCAGAGCGTCAGAAAAGTCCACCTAGACATGAAGAATTACCTGAAGCTGAACAAGAAGAAGAGGAGGAAGACTACGAAGGTGAGACATCAGCCAGATACTTCTCCGAAGAAGAAAAAGCTGCTTTCCGAGCTGGACAACATGTCGTGCCTAAGAGTCGTTTTTATGGCTCTGGACTGACCATTTTAGCCATATTGTTCTTGTTAGGGTTTATGTTCAAAATAGTCAATGATAATGTCAACAAAGTCTACAAGAATGAGCTTTAAGTATAGGAGTTGAGTATTCGTTGTATATTGTGTTGGGTCAGTCTCCATCCTTAAATCTATATTATTATGTTATCTCACCTTATCATAATTGTCACAGCATTCATTACCCGTCACTTTCTTTGTTGATGTCTAATATGAGTTATACTTGAATAAAACTGGTTTATTTTAGCTAACATGCGAGTGCATCTTCGTACAAGTTGTAGTGTTTTATATGGGTTGTGTTTGACCAGTAAATTATCATACTTCTATTGTCAATTGATAACGACGATTAAAGTTTTCAGTTTATTTAAAAAAGGGAAGAGAGCGTTTCATTCAAAACAAAAAGAAGCCGATTCCATCAAAATAATTATATGGATTAAGGTGGCAAGTATCTCGTCTTGGAAATTGTCAATTACACCTAAAACAAAGTCTGCCGAAGGAAGGAAGATAGTGTGTGGAAAAGGGAGGGGGAAGAGATAGGGGGATAACGGAACCGGCACAATAATAATATATATTACATACGCTTAAACTTATATATGATGCTATGTGGGAACGGCGAATGAAACGCAAAAAATCGACCGGATCCGCTACGAAATGGCAGTGCCAAAGGCCAGGAACAACCAGAACACGAAATTTACATGGCCATGGATTCTGAAGGAGTGGAGCGGCAGCTAGGACAGACAGGGGATAGTGAGAGAAGGGTGGAGAGACGGCAGAGCAAAAACTGTCCCAACAGACAGATCAACAAAGGACTGGTCGTGCTTCGAGTCTAGGCCTGGGCTAGGCTTAGGGCGGGGGCGTGGCTGAACTACGGTCTAGAAGCGGTTACTATTCCTCAAGCAACACTTAGTCCATCCTAGCAGGAAACAGGCAGCCGGAAAGGAGGCTTAAGAAGCGAACCGGACTAAAAAACTCAATCATGGACTAGAGAGACGTTATACGGAGGTTCGAGAAGGGGGGAGAGAGAAGAACAAAGCAACAATAATATAATTGGAATAAATAATCAACTATCAAAGCGACTTAAATAACATTAATTATTCCGTTCTGGTCCCGGTTCGAGATCCAGAAGTCTGCCGTCGTGACGTTTTCCTGTGACTCACACCAAGTTGTACTCCTTGAGATTATGTTGCAATATCGTATCTTTGACTGCCGCAAACACGAATCGAATGTTTTCAGTATCTGAAAGGGAATGTTATAGTAGAGTATAAGCGGTTGTAAAACTTTTTATAAGTTGACGTTAGTTTTAAGACTTTTTGAAGTTTTAAGTTTGAGGTACCAGTGGTTTTTTTGGAGCTTTAAAGCTTTTCTAATTAAGCCTATGCTCTATTAAGACATGTGGTAGTAGGGGGTCAATATATTGTAATAGGTATAGGTCTTACCTGTTGCACACGTAAAATGCGAGTAAATAATCTTCTCGGCATCTGGATTTAAATCAACGAACATTTTGAGTATAAATTCTCTAGCTGCAATGTCATCTCTTGGAGGTCCTGAAAGTAAGTCATCATGAGTAACTTTTGTCATTAATCAAAGTTGTATACATTTGTATGTTATGTAGGTAACTTAACCGTAAAGTGTAATAGTTTTGAATGACTAAAACACTAACTTTGCGGGTATTTTACTACCGAAAAAGTTCGAAAATATACAGTATTTTCTACGGTTATGTTTAGTGTGTTTTTGTGGACAATATACGTTATTCTTACCGTCGTATTCGGGGAAATAGTCGGCCAAATGGGAGTATAGTATCTTCTCGGCCAACAGATCTTTCTTGTTGAGGAACAGAATCACAGATGACTGTTGAAACCATGGATATGTAATTATCGTTCGGAACAGCGCTTTCGACTCTTCCATTCGATTCTGTAACATAAGGTTATGTAACTTACAATTGACTTCGAAATTCGAACTACTTTTACAAATTTTGGATATCAAATTTTATATTGATGTAAGTATCTATTGATAGATTCAAAAACCAAAAGCTTTTTTAGTTTTACTTTTTGGGAGCTATTACTCTGTCGATACTGTGTCATTTTACAGTCTATAGTTGTATACTTACCTCGTTGTCACATTCGACAAGAACTTGATCATACTCTGACAACGCGACCAGGAACATGATGGAGGTTACATTTTCAAAGCAATGAATCCATTTTCTTCGTTCTGACCTCTGTCCTCCGACGTCTACCATTCTGTAATGGGTTGTAGGTTAATGTATTCAAGCCAAAACTTGTCATAAGTATAAACACTTTTTACTTTTATGTGTTTCTAACTAGTCAAATACATATAGTTTTCAATGAAGATTCAACTGTCAGTTATTACTGTAAAATATTAGCTAAGCTAAACAGTTGTTAATCTTCTTGTGTTAAAGTAATGATTCTTAGAGACCTAAAGTCAGCTTTTAGGCCAAAAGGTTATAGTATTGTGTGCCTTTAGTAGTTGTAGTTTAACATACCTAAATACAATTTGCTCTAGGTCGAATGGGTACTCGATGATACCAGTGGTGGGTACACGAACTCTGAGGATGTCCTGTTCTGTGGGTAGGTAATCGGGAACGGCTAATCGCCTGACATCGTTCAAGTAACTGAAAATGTAATGTTATGTACTTAGTAGGCTTGTAATGGTCCGTGTATAAGGTTGTGTAGGTAAAGAAATGATGTTTCATAAGGGTCAGTGTAATAAAAGTTCTTTAATTTTTGAAATGTTTTTAAAATTAAAGTGTTTTTAAATGTCAATACTAATGTTTCAATACTATCTTTTCAGAACTTGTGTTATCATTAACAATTAAATCTATTTTCTAAACTTCTATCTACTTTTTGACTACACTCTTCCCACTAACTAAACGCAGATTAGTAATCGTAAAGCTTACTATTTGGCAGAATCAGTTAGTTGATATTCGCGTCGGCGATCGTACGCCTCCTGGATGCCAGGATCTTCCCATAGGTCGGCGATGTAGGACACGTAGGGCTCTTCAAATGAGGTCACATTCTCGTAGTCGATCGCTCGCACCACATTCGCTTTGTCCTGAAGCTTTTTTTGTTATAAGAGTTGCGAACGTTCAGGTTTGTGGTTCACATATAAGTTTATACGGTATGACATTGTCATTGGCATTCTGATTTTAGGGGGAGGTTAATTCAATTGAATCCTTAAAGGAGGTGTGGAAAAAGTTGTAAATTTTATCATTTTTTTAGCAAAAAAGAGTTAAAATTTCAAAATTTACAAAAATATAAAATCCAAATTTTTAAAAATTAAAAATTTTGTTTGTGGCCCCCAAAATCAGAATTCCGTATAAACACGAGTAGCATAATAATGTACGCAGTTCAGAATCTTTACCTCTGAGGATGCGTTCCCGTACTTGATTTCCAGTGTGTCCATGGCCCGGATCATGGCCTGCATGGCCATGAACACGTTTTGGTAGACTAGACGAATATGCTGGCGCTTATCCTCTTCGGAGTACCCATTTCCGTGAATGATTCGCATTTGTTTAATAAATGTTGATTTACCTGATTCACCCGTTCCTGAAATGAGGTCGTGGTTAGGTTGGTTTGGGTATTTGTTTTGGTTTTGGAGGGTATTGAGTTATCGTGTCAACTACTGTTTGATCCTGTACTATATTTCATAATTTTTCTGGTTTCTCCAAAAAGTTTAGGCTTGCTGTGCAATCGTTTAAACGCCTCAAAACATGTTGCACAACAGGAACTATCATCCCACCACCTCAACCCACGTCGTACTAGCCCTAAGCGCTTCAATCAAGGCCAAACACTCACCCAGTAACAGAAGTTTGAGTTCGCGACGCGCATTTCGTTTATCCCGTTGCAGTTGCTTTTCAATCTCCTGGTTGATGCGCTTTTGTTCCCTCGCTTCTTCACTGAGGCAACAGGCCATTTAGAAGCGGGGAGGGGTGCCGCGATGTCGTGGCGTCGCCGTGAATCGCGACGACGTCCACACAGCCGCTGGCAAACGTGAGAAAGGGGGCAACCGACTGGAACGGTGGTGGTTGTGGAGAATTTGCCTGTAGGGGTGGTTGGTCTCCCTCCGAACTGATCTGCAATTTCATGATAAGTATTGAACTAGTAGGTATAGGAATTGAGTACATAGGTACAGGACTTTGATAAACAGATACAAAGCTTGATAAGTTGGTTTTAAGTATTGATAACCAGGAAATGATAAGCACAAGGCTTTGATAACAATTCATGACAACATTGATTAAGTTGACAAAGGCAGTGATAGTTATCGACAAATGACAACAAACTTTTCGAAATCGACCTCCAAAACCGCGATCTTAAATTTGGCTTGCAATCAACCCTAAAGTACGATGTTAAGCCATCTACCCTCCCAAACACGACTGATAAGTCGGTCCGAATTACGACCAACCATCAGACCGTCCTAAAATACGCGGGCCAAGCTAATCGACTGAAACCCCGGGGTTTGTTTTCGTCAACACTCTCGAAACGGGGGAAACCGGGAGAGGGGGCGATGTTGTTGTTATATCGCTGAAGAGATCCGTTGGCGGTAATAACGTGCTGGAGTTAAAGAAGGCGCAGGGGGGACTGGGTGCGGTTACTTTTTTGTATGCGCGAAAAGAAAAACACGGGGGAAAACCTAGAGAAAGAGAGACGAATGGAGCTTCTCTGACCGCTTCGTCTACGCCCCGAGGGCCCCAGCGCACCGGCGGAGGCCCGAGGCACGCAGAGGGTCGGCCGAGACACGTGGTCGCGGGCCGAGACCGCAGACGGCCGAACGCTGCGATGAGAGTGTGTGTGCCGGCCGGCCCGGGGCCAAGCAATAACAGGGCATCCCATCGAGGGCTTAAACAGCGTTCTTTCGTCTCTTCCCTCAACAGCTGTTGTTGAAGGCGGATGTTGTTCTCTTTCGCGGCGCTTCGGCCGTCTCGCCGCCCTCCGCCCCGCGCGTGCTCTCTCGGCCGGGGCGAAGGGAAAAAGCGGCGCTGCAATCTTGATGTCGACAACGATGCATAAGAGGAAAGAACCCGGCTCTCTGCCCGCTCTCCCAGCTCCTCGTGCTCTTTCGCGTTCCTCCTTAGCACTTGGAGGATGGCCGGCTCTTGCTTGGGCAAAAGAAAAGGCCTGCGGGCACTACAACGGGAGGAGGAAGGTCGCAAAAAAGACGATGAAGAAACCCGCAGAGAATGGAAAGGAGGGCTAGTACTAGTTGCAATAAAATAAACTGTTAAATAATCGTGATTTGATAAGGCGCAGAAAACAGGTTATGATCAATGACAGACCACCGTGTGAAGGTGAAGATGTGAATAGAAGGATCGTAGGATTCTGATGACTCCGCCAAGACGTCTCCAAGACCAGACTCACCTTTTTTGGCAGTGACAAGTTCAATCCGCAAGCTGCAGGCAGTTGGAGACGGAACGCTTATGGCACAACCGTGACCTCGGGTTTATGGCTGAATGTGCTCAAGAGGTCGAGTTTGGCTGAACTCTGTTATTTGTGTTGGCTGATGTTGTTGTTATTGTTGTTTGTTTGGTGAGTGTGTTCTGGATCGGTTGCGTTAATTTGGGCTAAGCGCATCGACCAAACAAGAAAGAGTAATGGGGAACGGCTAGCCAGACGCAGACCGTGGGGGGCTGAATCCACCTGAACCGTGAGCTGACTGGACCGAATCCGCCTAGACCGTGGCCTGAAGGTTGAGCTGAAGATGGTAAGCCTCCGGGAAGGTTTCCGGTTGTAGAGGAAACGGGGTCGCTTTTTCGCTTTGGGCAATGATCGCCTCCTCGTGTAACCACCGCATTCACACCTGCGGCTTCGTGAGGCGCCTTAGGGTTTTGAGATTCGACTTGAGGTGGCACGTCAGAACCTTAAGCGAACTCCCTACAAATCACAATCAGGATCAAAACTCGCAATATTCAACACAATGTCACAACGTTCAGTGTAATATCAGCGAAACCGCGGATCAAACTCGCATAATCACGGCACGATTCCGAAGGCACGGTGGAGAAAAATCGGGAATAAAAGATGAACCATTAACCTGAGTGTAATGCGGGAGACAAGAGTGGCGGATTGCCAGCGTAAATTGCATTCGACAGCAATGGAAAGGCCGGGCTCGAAACAAATGAAGGTCGGCCCAAACAAGAATCATGGCGGCCCGTCTGCCCACCCAAATTAGTGATGGAAATCAGAATATGCGCAATAATGAAAGTTGCGTCGTCGGAGCGGACGCGGCGTTTCTACAAGAAGGGCTCTAAAACCATCAGCACCGGCTTCTTTTTCCTTCTTCGCTGGCCACTGCACTCTGCTCCCAGTTCCTAAGCCTTCCAGTCGTCCGTACACCCCTTGTCCCTCTTCTGCACCCTCTCACGTTTCCTCCTCTCCCTTCCCATCTTTTGCCCCACCAGAGACTATAAAGCGCCCCAGTCGAAAAGAGAGACTAGTAGCCCTTAAATTGTCACGGTCTTCATAAGAAGACGGCAGCCGCCGTATGCCCTCAAGCCAATCCTCACTCACTCCGTTTTCCTCCTCAAGTAGAAGAGGTCGCGGCACTTTGGCCGGCAAGACAAGCAAGGAACAAGGACTTGCCAGTACGCACAGGCCCACAGTAGAAACAAGTCATCACGTCCCTACTAACAACATGACTTGCGTAAACCGAAGTGCGTCCCTGCGAAACGGGTGGCCATAAGCGCCAAACGGCCGACAGGATCATACTGAGAGCAGCTCATTCCCTTTACATTCGATGGCTAAACGAAAAAAGAAAGAGGGAAAGAACTACATAGCTGGCAGAGAAGACGAAATACTCAGCGGTCAGTGGCCCAATCCCAACGACGACAGCGGGCAGAGGAACATACGCCGCTTTTTACTCGGGATTTGGGCGGTTAGCCGGAAAAAGGCAGCAACCACTAAGCCTTGAGGCCTGGGTTTATTCGGAGCGGAGCATCTGCTCGGTTTTCTTGGCCATCCACGGCATTTTTACTCAGTATCAATTGCTAACTCTAAACCTAATCAGGAAAAAGGTCGCACAACTAATTCCTTTGTGCATATTAAACAGTTCCTCCCCTTACCTTCCAGAATACATCAACTACCTCACAATGAAGCAGAACCAACCACCAACCCAATTCCGATTGTATATATAACAAAGATTTAATAACAAAACAAAATCAATGAACTCAATTTAGAAACGAAGTTTGGTGAAGAGCCATTTGTTCTTTCCTGTCTTGTAACGGGATTCAAGTTCTTTCTTGGTCGACGCAACAGCTTGTCTCTTCTTGGTGGGGTTCTTCAAAGTCTCCTTGTTAACCAAATCCTTGTTCAATTCGACATCGACTGTCAATCTGGAAGCAATTCGTTAAAAAAATTAAACCAAGTCTTGTAACCCCACAAACTATAGAAAACATGCTCCATTAATTATCAAACAGCCATTGACCAAACAAAATATTTTAAACTTACCGAGTTGGGAGAAGGTGAGAGAAACTCTGTACTTTGACGAATGGTCGGAGAGTGCTTCTCTTGGCGATCTTCTTCTTTCCCATGGTCTTGGTAACCTTTCTTGGGTACTTGTCAATACCAGCAACCAAAGCGTGGCCATATGGTCTGTCGTTGCTGCCGTCATCGTAGGACTTGACGACGATAGCTTTGCGTCCGGCGAAACGTCCACCGAGCAAGATGACAACACGTCCTGGCTTCAAGATACGGCCCATATTCACTAAAACAATACGATTACAAAAAATAACAAATACAAACGAAAATTAATAAAAAGTAAAAATGAAAAGATATCAAATGGTACAAAACCATGCTCAAGTCCCAAGTAGACTAATAAAAATAACAAGAAATATTTATTACAACAAATAACAATAATAAAATTCTTAAGCATCAAGATCAGCATGTACTCGTCGAAGTTTGTCCTTCTTTCCTTTAAAGTGTTTCTTGCCTTGACCATCATTGCCAGCCTTTGCTGACCTTACATGGAACCCAGATGACTCTTTGTTGAAAAACCGGTCGTCAACAGCATTACCCAAAACGTCATCAGTCACCAAGTAGTTCCTTTTCCTGAGCTACAAAACCATAATATGTTACGCTTACAAATTTTAAAAACTAAGTAGTACTAAAATGTCACATGTGCCTAAACAACCTACCTGATTCAATAAAAATTCACCACTTTGTCCTATATCAACTGGTTTAATGTCTCTGTATGTAAATCTGTCAAATTCCTGTTGATCAACTCCAGGCGGTGCCGCGGTCCACTTGATCTTGCCATTAAACACGTCTTTGACAACTATCCTTGCAACCCTTGATCCATCCGGTACTCCAGCTTCTGTCATAAATCCCTTCATAAACGCCAACGTCGTTTGAAACTCGTGAGCAGTTGGTGGTCGATTAGAATCTTCAAAGTCCGCAGGTTTAGGTAACAATATTGAATATAAGCTTTCCAAAGCAGCCTTAGGAACACGATTGCATAGAAGTTGAATAGGAGGAACACTATCGCGCATCTGATCAACAGGAAGAATACCTAAATATTCAAACATAATTTTTGCTATAAAAATAAATTTAAAAAAACTAGAAGCAGCTACTTACCATTCAAAAGCATTTCAGCTGGAGAAAATCCTAAAGAAGGCATAACAAGACCAGGACAATCACATAACGTCAATTCTTCGTCAACAATAAGTGTTTGAAAGTGTTTCGTCTTTCCTGGCGTCGCTGATACAGAAGTCTTCTTTGCTCCAATAATCTTGTTAATGGTCGAGCTTTTGCCAACGTTAGGATAGCCGATCATACCAACTGTAACCGTCGTTTTTCCAGGATTTGAACTGAACGCAAAGTCCTTCAGTGTGCTGATTAGATCCTAAATAACCTCATAAGTAAAAAAATAAGAAAAAACGAGATAAAAGCCCTTACAGTTGTGTTGCTAACAATATGTTCATTAGAAGAGCCTGCTTTTTTTTCTTCTGTCGTATCATCTGCATTTGTAGCCGACCAAAACACTGATTGAATATTTACACTTCTGAAGTAATCTTTCCACATGGCAATCTGCTCATTCGTCAAAAGATCTGCTTTGTTCACCAACAACAAGCACTTCTTTGGCGGAGAAAACTCTCCCATGTAAGCTTCCAAATCTTTGTTTCTAAACAACAATGGGTTTCTGGCATCCACAATTTGTACAACAACATCACTTCGTTCGACTACACGCCAAAGTTGTCTCCAGAGTTCAAGATTCCTCTCAAACGGCGTTAAAACAACACCATCACCCTAAAACCGTATAAGATAAGGAAAAACTAATATAAAAAATAAAACAGACTAACGAAAAACACAAAGATAGACTAACCTCCGCAAGTTGAGCCAAGGATGTTCTCCATTCCAGGAAGTTTCGCATTTCTTGAGCTTCCAATCCTTCTGGCGTTGAATAACTGTTTGGATCTGGCCTTCTTGGTACCTTCAACAGATGCCCAAACTTCTTTGTCAAGTCTTCAAATGTTTTGTCTTGTAAACTTTGTACATTGACGACGGACGTTCCACTAAACCAAAAATAATCATTTTCTAATTAACTTACGTTTGTAAAAGCTGAAAATCCCATCTGGTAGCACCAAAATCTTTGCCTGCCAATTCAGCGTTGTTGAAGAACTCTTCGTACGCATTTTCGTGAGTTACAGATGCCAAAACTTTCGTAGGTTTATTCTGAAAAATTCACTTTAAATCGTAAAATTTAAATAATAAAAAATTGAACTTACCTCATTTACAGCTGGTCCAGAGCTGGAGCTTGCCGTGAAACGATTCTCTGCACGATTCTGTAGCGCATTACCCAAGGATTTGTTAAAACCAGTTGGTTTTGCATTTTTCGTTCGTCTTTTGGTCATTTTCAGACGTAGGAGTGGAAAAATACCGTACTTGAAACGAAACGCCACGAAAATAGTAAAATTTTTCGCGGCGGGACTAAAATAAAAAGGGAAGATGATTAGGAGTGAGAAAAGTAGGGGTCAGAAGCGGGCCGGGCCCAAAGGTTCTCTAGGGGTGATTAAAGGGCCGGGCCCACATTTTAGGCCCGGCCCAGGCCCGGGGCCCAACGTTTAGACCCGGCCCGTTTTCAATTTTCTCTCAGGCCGGCCCGGTCAGAAAATTTCTAGGCCCGGCCCAAGATAAAAATTTTAAAAAATTTTTAAATTTTTAAAACTTAAAAAATAAACGGAAATTTGGTTTTGCATTGTTCTTTTAGATCATTATGTATCATGGTACCCAATAAAATCAAAAACATCAACGGGGATTAAAATAAAAAATTTTTAAAAATTTAAAATTTTTTTTTCGGGCCCGGGCCTAATTTTCAAGCCCGATCGTAGGGCCGGGCCGGACCTAGACGGCCCGTTTGTCACCCTTAAAGATGATCGACGATCGAAAGAAAACTTGGTAAAAATGTTGACGTAGGTTTTAAAATATCGGAAAATATGTTTCAACTTGGTTTATTATATTTTATTGTTAATTTTGGTAAATCAATTTTTATTTTTCGTATTTTAAACGACACTAGCAATGAAAATATACGTATCAATTTCAAAATACACAACATTTGTATAAAATAACCTCAATTTTATATGAAACTTTATTATGAACAAACGTCAAACATGTACATAAGTGAGCATTAGTATGATAATATAAAATTGTTAAACTATTTAAGTTGGAAACCTCTAAACAGGCTAGACAAGTCGACTTTGGATGCTTTGTTCTGTCGCCAGCGATCGTCGACTATCTCCAACAACTGGCCGTAGAATTGTTTTACTGATTTGTAGTTTGGGTCATCTTCCAAACGTTTCTTCAAGTTGGTTTTGGCCTGTTTTGTAAAGGTTTCGATGTCAAACAAATTGTGATAGGATCGTTGTTGCTCGCTCAGTTGGATCAGGTCGAACTAAAACAACGTCAGTCACTTATTTTGTGACTATGAATTTTAAAGTCAGTCATACTAACTTGTTTATACTATGAATTATTTAAATTCTTATACAACAATAATTAAAATAATACTACACCAAGAAACTTACTTCTTTGGCAAGGGTACCATCACATTTTGAGCACTTGGGGACGTATTTATTGCTGGTCCAGTTTAATTTGCAAACATCTGTTTCTTCGTGTCCGCAACCTGAATCTGTGCACACATACGGTGCTTTGTTGAAGCGAGAGATATGTTCGTGAAGAATCTCGTGAAGGCGAGTTAGTAGGTATGGACGGTCCGGCGTTAAGTCATGATTACATTCTAAACAATTCTTCATCGTGTACACTATGTGTCCGTCCTGAAATGCAAATTAATTAACCTTTAAACTTACATATACGAATCAACAATAAATTAAATGAACATGATAACCATGACATTAACAATGACATAAATATACATAATTAACACTTTTTAAATGAATTATATTACCTTAATCTCGATTGGAGACCTCACGATGACGACTTTCTGACATCCAGGGCATTCGAAACTAAATCCTTCGTACTCCTCACTCTGATAACACACATCGAAGGCTGAGTAATTTGTGGTTTGGCCTCGTCGCTTTATCTTTGAAGCATCCATTCCCAAAGCCGTGACAATCCTTTCTTGATCTAGCCATTCAATCACATCACAAATACCATTGACAAAAGTGAAGGTCTTGTCAACGTAGTACATGTAATCTGAAATTAACGACATTTCCAAACGTAAATAACATATACATCTTATAATTAATATTTAAAGCACGATTTCTTTATAGATCTTAATGCCATACCTATTTTAAGGTTAGGTTCTGATGGTTTCACGTTCTCCTTATCATCAGTATCTGCCTTTTCTGGAACCTTCTTCAATGCGGCCTCAACTTCATCAGTATGATAGGCTCGTTTCGAGTCGCTGTAAGTACTGCCATCCTAGAATCAATTATCATCGTGAATTAGAATCAATTGCCATTATGAAAATAACCAAGATAGGACAGTATCTATCCAAGATAACATTCCACATCAAACTTCTACCTACCTCACAGATGATATACCGTATCATGTCATTCTTTTTCAAATTGTACTTGCCACTTTGATTTAACCTCTTGGCCAGGTTGACCAACAACCCATTGTCATTGTACTCACTGACATCCTTGTTCAACTGTTGGTAGATCTCAAAGTCCGAGAGTTCGAACTCTCCAGCAAACAGCCTCCGTCTCCATTCTGACAAAACATTTATGACCTCCGTTACCTTGGTATCAACCTCAGCTGACCCCATGATTATGCCCAGGACTCGGCGACAGATCTTCTTCACCAATTCACTGCAGTCTCTCTTCACCAGCTGTGACCCCTTGATCTCCATCTTGACGGTGTTGGGGTCGTTCATGTTAACCATGGTCAACGCCATGTACGCCTTCTTCTTGAGCAACAACAACTTCTTGAACATGCCATCTACCCCCATTTCCACGTATTTAAAAGGTCCGTTCAAGTCCTTGGCTATCCTGTAGGCCAACTCCTTGGCTTCGGAATGTTTGTCCAATTGGGAGTTGATCATGATGGAGTCGGTATCTCCATAAAGCACCGGGTAGCCCATCTTGTTCACCATCTCGGCATTTCTGTCGAGAAGAGCTCTGCCTTTTACCGTGATCATTAAAGCCATGCTCTTGGCGTAGAATCTGGAACCTTTGAATCCCAAACATCCGTACATACTGTTAGCGGTCAGTTTGAGACCAAGTTGCTCTACGTCCAACTAAAATAATCAGTAATGTACTGAACACTGTTAAGTAGTAGAATTACCATTATCGGTTACTTATAAAAGCCATATATAATTATGTAGCAATTTTAGTGGAACTCCTGTATAAAGTGTTTTTCAAAGATTCCTAAATTGCTCGTTATACAGGAGTTTTACTGTATATATTTGTTAAAGTTACCTGAAGATACTTGTCAGGATCTGTAGTTGTCTTCATCTCACTCTTAACGACTCTTCTTCTTCTCACTAATTCTCCAATCTCTTTTGGCAATATACCTTGCTCAATGTCCTTGGCAGGTATTGAATCAAGAACATTCTCTGGTGTCTAAAACACAATAAAAATAAATAAAATGTAATAAGACTAATAAAATAATACTAAAAACATAAAACAAAGCCATTTGTAAACAACATATCTATTAAAAAACTTACCCGATCCAGATAACACTTGTCGATGGTGGTAAAACAGATGTTGTACTCCTGAATAATACTCGGATACAGCGAGTTGAAGTCCAGTAGAAGCACAAAGTTCTCGCACAACCCTTTAACAGGTTCCAGCACTTTACCACCAAGATACACAGACTTATCGTCATCTTTGCCTCCAGACTTCTTCTTGTCCCACGGAACATAACCACGATCGTGAAAGGCGTGCAGCAACAAGAATTCGTTACGATCAGCTCTTCCTCTAGTTAGTGTTCTCGACTGAAAAGTTGTATTTCACAAAAATACCGGTGTGTTTTTCTGTCTTATATGCAACATAAATCGTAAAAAAACTTTATATACACCAAGACCTACCATAATACCACCAACAATCTTTGTGATTCTGACAAATAAAGGCAAAGCATTCAATTGTAAAATAACACGAAGAGAAAGGTAGGCTTCGTACCAGCAGAACTTCAACAGCTTGAAGAAGGCCGGTAATCCTTTGGCGGAGAAGAATGGCTCCAGAAGCTCTTCTGGACTTAACGGCCTTCGACTGATCTTGGCATCATTGGGTAATAGAAGTGACAAAACCAAGTCGTCCATGTCTTGACTTTTACATTTGTTATCCAATTCACGGGCGGCTGTCCTAAAAAATGTTTTAAGTTATTGTATTATATTATTGTATGTATTATAACCAACATTACATAACGTTACAACACTTGTTATTCACAAAATTGAAGTTAAAATTTAAGATACTTACCAAAAACAAATGCGTATTAATAACGTCTAACCCCTTTTAAATTAAATAAAAAAACTTACTTTGAACAAAGAATCAATCGACCAGCTGTGAGAACGTTCATGTTGTACTTCTTGATCTTGTCGATAGGCAGAAGGCGCTTCATCTTACTCAAAAAGTTGTACGTTGATATCTTGTGTTTCGTCAGTTTGTTCTTCAAAAACTCCAGATGTTCTTCAGCATCGTGCATCTATAACATATCATTAATTTATTACACTCGTTTCTACCGTAATAATTCCTACTGTAACTTAAAAATAAAAAAAAGTAATTTTTAAAAATGTTAATTTCGACTTACAACAACAAGATCAGGATCCATTTCCTTGAACTTGACCAAAAAAGCAGCCAACAGAGCTCGTTCGTTCTGCTGGATAAACACCTTATCAGTCATGTTCTTCTGCTTGAGAACGTCGTTCAAGGCTATTGGAAGGGTACCTTTGGTGGGTTTAGCAATAACTAAAATACAATATTAGATTTAGTCAATCTATAACATATTTCATCAAAAATAGCGTTACAAAATAATAAAAACAAAATTTATATTAGGTTAATGATAACATTATATTATAGTAACTCCTTTAAGACTTGCAATTTAAGATTTCGTAGCCTCCGGGACTCTTTTCGTTTGGCTTTTCAATGAATGCGTTCTTCTTGTACAAGGCAGATAAAGCCACGATCTAAACACCAGAATCAACTACAACAAAATTACACTCACCTCTTTTTGTCCTGATGGTACCAAAGCAGTAACAGCATAAAGCACCAACATCCGAATCCTCGGTGGAGCTTTTGTAGACGATGACATCGTAACGTTCTTCAGGTTCTTGTTGTTCACCGTATACTCAACTTCACAATTCGACTTCTTGTTTTCCACAATTTCTGTAAATTTAGGTGACATTAGCTTGATAAGATATTTGTAAGACTATATAAATAAAAGTATATTACTGTCATCATAGATAACGACTACCATATTCTTTACAGTAAACTTACCAGAATTGGCGATATTTAGGTAACAAGGTGTTTTGAGTTTGGCTTCCATTAAAAGTCGTTCCAGAGGTGATGAAGATGTGTTTAAGACTCGTTTAAAGTAATTTCCAGTTAAGTCAATGTCCAAAGCTGGCAAAGAACCCTGAACAATGATTGTTATTCCACTTAATCAAGTTAAAAGTTTAATCTCTATATTTTTGAGCTTTCAGTTACACGTTTTGCTACTAAAGCAATATAAACATACATCATAAGCAACCATGAAGACCTTCATCTCTTTATCAATGTCGTCTCCATCTGGTACATACTTAATCACCGTTTCTTTGCTTCTGAATTGACTTATGCCACTCTTTCTCAACACTTCTGTCACTTCTCGCTTCAGGTCGTCAAGTTCTTCCTAAAAAATGTAAAGCAATATTAAATTAAGACAATATTAAATTAAAACCACTCCTTTCAGTATTATACCTAAACTTTGAACAATAACAGCAATTGCTCACCTGAATAGGCACAAAGTAGACAATCCTCTCGATCCCCTTGACCTCAACACAACAAGATTGAGTCCCCATCTTCCCGAACATAAACACCGATCCCTTGTTCTCGTAGAAATCTAAACAGTAGAAGTTCAAGTTGGCTCCATTGTCTGAAGAAAATTGTTCTTCCTCTTCTTCCAAAACATCTTCTACTACAGTTGTGTGATCAAACATATCTTCCTCCATCGCTACATCTTGACTTATGCTAATATCATTATCATCATTAATTCCGTTATCATAGCTATCTTCTACATCATCAAAAGCTGGTTTAGAAACGTTATTCAAAGTTTCTTTAATTTTAACATCTTTTAAAGTGTTCTTGGTGTCAGAAACTAAAGTTTTGTCGTGAGTTGAAGCAGTAAAAGTCGATTCATTTTGCCTTGCAGTCTTCAATGTTGTCTTTTCATCTATCTTCGCTACTTTGGCAGTAAAATCGTCATCTGACATTCGTCGAACCCTTTTAATTGTAGCTCTAAACGCAAAAGTAAAAGAAATATAGATCCTCTATATCAAGAATAAAATCTTTTGAATTAATTCACTTTTCTATAAATTATTATATTTCATATTTTGAAAACTTACGGTTTAAAGACTTCGGGAACGTTTGTAACAGTATCTTCTTCATCGTTCCACTCCGTTACGGGTTCTGGAGCTGAAACGGCTTCTTCAGTGAAAAAATCCAAGACCTGAGTACCATCGTCAACCGTTTCTTCAAGCTGAGCCAACGCTTCAGCCAAAGCTGTATCGTCATCAACTTGAGAAGTTGTAGGTGCTCTCTAAAAATTAAAAAGTAACGCTTTGCTGATATTGGGATATGAAAATACCTAAATATAAATCAAATAAGTTAAGAACATACCTCAACAAGTTTAGCATCAGGCCTTAAAAATCGAGTAATATCCCCAGCCTTCTTGTCCTTCTTCTGCTCCTTCTTGGCCGCCTTCTTCTTCTCCTTTGATGAAGTTGCCACTTCTTCCTCGTCACTATCAGCGTAACCGGCTCCATCATCGTCGTCTACAAAGTCTGAAGCCCTATACATTCTGTTGTATTCATCTTCGTCCACATCCACCAAGACATCTTGTACAATGTCGTCTACCTATAACCATAAAATTTACATAAACTACAACACTATTTTTGAAAAAATTAAATTATGAAACTTGGAATATTGTCAAAATTCTTGTTTAAGGCATAAAATGAATTAAGATTGCTGTTTATTAGACCTTACCCGTTCGCGATAAGCTCTTCCGCTTCTCCTGGCCTCCTTCAGCCTCTCCAAGGCACTAGTTTTGGCATCCTTAACCTTATTGACAGGCCTTCTGGAAGATCTTCGTTGACAAGATTCGTCGTCCGACATTAGTTAGGTTAGTAAAATATTATTTATAACTTTATAAAAATATTTTATAAATTTATTTTTTTAATTCTAAAACCTTATTTGCGCGCGTTAAATGTTTTCGTTGTTGGGCGCAGCTTTTATGTTATTTTTACGTTACAATACCGCAAAAGTTTAAATAGTTGTTATGTATGATATAAATTTGATGATTTACTATTAAACTTTTGTACTGTTAAAAAAGTCGTCTTGAATTACATTTCATTACTTGTTTTTTTGTATAAATTTTAGTTAGTCTATTATACCTGCAGTCTGCAAAGTTTAGGGCGCAGCTGCCATATTATTTATTTTATTTTTCCAAAATTTTGTTAATGGTTTTATATGATAACAGATTATTCATGAACATAAACATCCGTTTGCTAACACCTATTGTTGCATTAAAAATTGAAATCAAGTTGTTTATCTTATTTTAGTTCGTTTCATTTTGCTGATCATGAACAATATACCAGGCGTTACGTTGTTGTTCAATGTCCTCATAGAAAAAATAAATTGAGAGAGAGAGTCGCGTATAAACATAAACGGGACAGCGCACTATCCCGTTTTTATTTAAACTAATTTCAGTTAATGTTCTTCAACATAACATAACATAATATAGATCGATGCCTCAGCTCCGAATCCGATCGCCTTCAGGATGGGGAAATCTGATGGCATTTTGGTAAGTTATAAATCTAAATTTACACAATTCTGTCTAAATTGTGGGTAAACTTTTATAACTGAGAAAGATTATATTTTTCAGGATATTGGGCTTGTGCAACAACTTTGCTTATGTGATAATGTTATCATCGGCCAAAGACATACTGGATATGGATAACAAAGTGAATAGTACAGATCCAGACCGATGTATCGTAAGTATTTCTTGTGGTTGTTTAGTATTTTTAGCCGGATATGTCCAAGTTCCAATGCAATAAGATATCTACTGGAGCTGTGTTACTGGCTGATATCATACCATCGCTTATCATCAAGTTCATGGCGCCTGTATTACTGTACATGCTAGCATACAAGTAAGTTTAAGCTTATTTTGATGAGAAGTTCATCTCTTTATTTATATGCTTGGTTTAAGATTGAATTAATTTTTAGGTAACAAATTGACTTATCTACTGTTGTTTTACAGGAGTTTTAGGAAGTATCGGAATGTTTATATGTTGAATAGGAATAAAGTAACGCTTTTAGTGTAAGGATAGTGTTCACGGTGTTTCTGATGGTCTCCAGCTTTGTTGTTGTTGCAATATCTACAAATGTCGCTTTAGCTTTGTTTGGTGTAACACTAGCTAGCTTTGGTGCTGGTCTTGGAGAAGTTACATTTTTGGCTTTGTCTTCTAATTTCAACAAGTAAGTATTAAATTATTTGAATTTCTGTGGGTTAAAATTGTAATTAAACGTTTTAACTTTAAAGTTCAAACCTATGTTTTACTAGTTCTTTTGTATTGGCATTATTGTTTTTATTCCCTTTGTCCTGACGGTAAATCATATTTACAGTGACGTAATATCATCCTGGTCTTCGGGCACAGGAGGTGCAGGAGTGTTTGGTGCTCTAACTTACGCGATGTTAACTGAGCGAACATTACTGAACCTCTCGCCAAAGACATCCTTAATAATAATGTTGGTAGTGCCAGCCATCTTCTTTCTCACCTACTGGAAGATGTTGATATCGCCTTCAATTGTTCACAAAGCTGTTTTTTGGAAGCCTCAGTCTTATGTGGTACCTGCTACAGTAAGGTCACGAAGTTCTTCTGGTGAACATGAAGAGGACAGGCTAATCGAGCATTCAGATGAGGAGGAAGATGAAGCACTGCCTTTGGTTAATGAAGATGAAAATTTGACATTATTGGGTAAAGTAAGGCCTCTTTTAAAGTTTATGGTACCGTTGGCTACAGTTTACCTTGGAGAATATTTCATCAACCAGGGATTGGTAGGTTAACTTAGTATTGATAGTATTTTTGATGATATAATTATCAATTTATATTTTAGTATTGTTTCAAAGACACATATAGTTAAGTTTTATAATTTCAGTTAGAACTTCTGGTGTTTGACTGTAGCCACGGCTTCTCGATGTCCGTATCTTCACAGTACAGATGGTATCAAGTACTATATCAAATCGGCGTGTTCGTATCACGCTCTTCTTCCAACTTCGTACTTCTGAATCGACGATTCTTGGGCTTTGTAGCAATCTTACAACTTTTTAACGCTACCGGGATTCTTGTTCAGACGACACAACGGTTCATACCTCATATTATCATAGTATTTGGATGGATCGTGTTCGAAGGACTTCTAGGAGGCGCTGCTTACGTGAACACCTTCCGAATCGTTCACAAAGAAGTCCCAGTAGCGAAACGTGAATTCGCCATGAGTTTTGTGTCTACTTCTGATTCTTTTGGGATTCTGTTGGCTGGGTTTGCTGCCATTCCCGTTCACAACATCATCTGTTCAGCCTACTATCAGTTCTTTTAATTTATTATTTTGCACCGGTTATTTTGCCAGGTATTGTCATATTTTTACATTTTTTTACCTTTTTATTGTCGTCATATTTTGAAAGTATTCTCATATCATGTCAAGAACACTGTCAGGTATTGTTATCTATGTTAATATAAACTTTACAAAGAAAGCTTCAGGTTCCAAGTCATTTTTGTACATATCCTTATTTATATTGTTATACCTTACTTCTATTGTGCGAATAAATGGAAACACCACGTGAGGGGTCTTTTAAGAGGCATCCAACCGGTTGTCACTAGCGCGAGCGATGGAAGGAGAGAGAAGTCGTCGCTCAAGGTTACAAACGACAGCAGCTTGAGTGAATGCCGGCTTGACATGAGTCGACCTCAACTTCTGAGTCCGGCCGAGACCTTCGAGAAGTACGAACGACGTTCTCCAGCGTTCCACTCCCCGATCCCGGCTACATCAACACCAAACGAAAGTGTCATCTTTGTGGGCGATGTGGATGCGTTGAGGCCAAGAGAAAGTAAGATAATTGACTATTTTATGGAATTTTATATTGTTTATGCTTGAATACATCAGTTTTTCAAGCATTTTAGGTAAAGTTATTACCTATTTTTACCTTTAATAGCCTAAAACAATACAAATCCTGTCTAAAACAATATAAATCCTTTTAACTATTTTTTAAAAACCGCTAAAAATAAACTTACATAAACCAATTTAACATCACTTCAGTCCCTTATGGATGGATCATCTGTATCGCCTGTTGTGTACCTATCTTCATCATCTTCGTGTTGGCTATGGCAGTTTGGCTACAGGAATTGGGGTGGATATGAGTTTTAACTACAATATTTGCAACTTCTAACATTATTTTACACTACAAAGATGTCTTTGAATACATTTACTACGCAAAACAACAAAAACTGTTCATCTGTTGGCTAATAAATATTTTCATAATAGTATTTACCTTGATTTTACTTTTTTTGTTTTTTTAAACTCTATTTTTTCAAATAACTTTTGTAAAACACAAAAAAAAGGTATTTGTAATTAGACTTCATGTTTCATAACTACTTTTTACAATTTACAGTGTTATTTTTAATGTATGTTTCACCCGCAGCCTGCAGAATCTTCCTTTCAAGCTGCGCCCTTCCTTTACACCTCGAAAATAAAAAAAAAGTTTTCGGCCAAAACTAGACCAAACCAAAGACCAATTGTACCACCAAAGCGACCACCAATCCGAGCTGTAAGTTAAAACAATTTACTTTACAACCGGGGTAACGTTCCATTTTGTAATTGAGTAAAATACCACAATATTCCACGAAATACGAAGTAGAGAAACAAGGTAAGCGTCGTCGTAATAAATATAGATATATAGTAAGAGTGCGGTGGCAAACGTGTGGAATGTTTTCCCATTTCAACAATAATATAACAATCGTTCGGAATGTGGGGATGTAAATGACAGTGTGTATATCAAGTAAAACTGGGAAAGGCACTTCGGGGGGAGGGGAGGGCGGGGTAAAGTGCCGCTGAAAGACGGGCGACCACGGGATGGAGCTGGCCGGTCGATGTTGACATCAAGAGTGCGATTGTAACAAAGTGTATCAATATATGTTATCATAAAGATACGACAATGTCAATATACGATGTCGTATCTTTATATCAAGATACGTTGCCATTTCAAGACACAATATAACCCTTGATGTATATACTTTTCATTCGTAGTTCAGACGAAAACCTTGAATTTTTGTCCACGAAAAATCTCTCATAATTTTGCGCGTTCTCTAGTTTTTCTCTAATGCCGACGACAATCAGACAAAAAGAGGGAACATACAAAATTATGAGAGCTTTTTCGTGGACAAAAATTCAAGGTTTTCGTCTGAACTACGAATGAAAAGTATATACATCAAGGGTTATATCAAGATATATTACAATCATGTTAGAGAACAATCGAATAGATGACAAAGGTCTCGTATTAGTTTTATATGACGCCAATTCAAGTCCAATAGTTAACATTGCACAACATACTACGGTGCACTGCCATGTTAATATAGTATAACATCATTGTTGATATGATAGCAAGGTCCTGTTAACAGTAAGCCTTTGTTAGTACAAGAGTTAGTTACAAGTTTAGAGTAAGCACCAAATTACTACAGTAATATCGGTTACTTTTGGTTAGAAAAAGTAAAAAAAGATAAGAAAAGAATGATAATGTTAACATCTACATCGATTACTTGATACTGTAACACAAAAGAATTTTAAGATAAAGTCAATAATGGGAAAATGTTACGTATACTGTCAGCAATCGTTGTAAACTTACCTCAAAGTGTCTTTAAAACAATATAAACCGTGGCAAGGGTATCTAGAACATATCAGTCAAGACCTTATAACAACATAAAGTGCGACCTTACAACAACATTAATTGAAGCCAAGACTCTATGATAAAAGGATGTAGTTAAGATCCCCACAACAATATAAGGTGATGATAAAGACCCTACAACAATGATGATCCTTACATTATTGTACGGTTGTAAGCCTACAACAACATCAAGACCTCAAACTGCGCAGATTCTTGTTCTGATTAGGTTCCCATGAATCAGATTGTTGTTTCCACCTCTCGTAGTTACTCTCGAGGTGGATCAGCAGGATTGGCAGATCAGCGAACTCGGACCATATTGTGAATGTTTCTCGAGCAAACAGGTCCACGAAGGTGCACTGAGTCATGGGAATGTTGCAGGATTCTCGGTCAAAGCCCTTCATCGTGACTGGAAGACCTTTCTCCACCTCTTCGCTGGTCTGAAAGTTCGTAGAATGGTTATATTGTTCGATATTCACTTAGACATTAGTTATGTTGGCTGTTATTGATATATTGGCTATGTTTATTGTCATTTATAGACACTGTTGATGTGAAAAAAAGGTACAATAGAGGCAGATAGCCACCTTGATATTATCTTATAGGAAAGGTTTTCGTGTTTGCATTCTTGATTTTAATGCTATAGGTATAGCCTTACCTGCTCGAAGTATTCCTCGACGATCCTCATCGCCCATTCATGGCAAAGCTTCCATTCCCTAGCTGGATTACCAATGTCGGCACATTTGATCAGCATACGACATACGGTAAGTGAATTGGGCTCTCGTTCTTCTTCGTCGTCCTAAAGATTCACATATTATTCATGGTTAATATATACAGAAGTTTAGGCCCATTGAGTGGGCGCTATTATGACTGCCAGACAAATACTATTTAAATAATGAAAAATAATTCTAAATCTACTACAATATAACGTACCGATGGATTGAGAAGCATTTGCTGGAACTTGGTCAGATACTCAAAGTGCTTGGTCATGTCTGTTGCCAGCACCATCTCGATGATGGCTTGTCGCAGCGACGTGAACTCACAGCGACTCATTCTGGCGAAGATGTTGGCTCCAGACTGTGACAGTGTCAGGTGGAACGCCAACGCCACATGGTGATTCTCGAGAACGGAGTGGTCGTTGTAGAGTAGTGCCAGTCTTTGTCGTGTATTCATGAGGAAGGCGTTGCCTCGGCCTGGATGATCTAGGTCGTGAACTGTGGCCGCAATCAGGGCGGCGATGGCATGGTTGTCTTGTACATGTTGGCCCACGTTCTCGGAGTTCAAGAAGTACGATGTGGCTTGTAGCACATCGGCAGCGTGCGTAGCGTTGTGGTAGTGGTTGACACTCTGGTAGTTGGCTTCTATCAGCGTCAGCCATCGCTGGATCGTGTCTGGATTACAGCGGAGTGTTTCGGCCACATTCCATCGGTCGAATATCTGCAAAGGTGTAGTATTAATGGCTGTAAAGGGATGACAATATATTAATATCAATGACAATATCAATGTCTTTACTTTTTCAAAAAGTAATTATTGTTACGTACATAGTATTAGACAACGTATGACTGTACAAAAACAAAAGCACTATTTTTAAAAGGAGAAGCTATAGTTTTGAGGTCAAAAACATCTCAGGCCAATATTGTAGTAGATGAGCTTACCTTCATCCCGAGATGTGAGAGTGGATGGTGATCGGTGACCCTTTCCAACTCGATCACATCGAATTGCCATACATTTTCGGCTTCCAATGCATTTACAACATCTGAAGATATCCGTCGCCTCGTCTCACTGCCAGAAACCCGTCTCTGATTTTCCCTGAAGGCATCCACAACCGACCGTTTCCGTTGTCGTGCTGGATGATGTAACTGAAACAGAATGGATAGGTATTATGGCATTGATGACTATTATATAGATATTGATTTGCGTCAAAATCCATTGTAATATTTCAAATTTAATGAGGGTACAGACAGGTTTCATCGTATAACTTGACCGCCGCGGCCTGCATTTCAAAAAACTCAAGATTTAACACAATTTAAAACATATTATCGTCCATATCAATATTACTCACCCGAATTAACCCATCGTAATACCCGGATGCGAATCTGTCGTTGTTGGTGAACCTGGTCATGTTGGGTGCGTACAACTCCTGCACCGACAACATCTTGATGGCTTCCTTCAGATGCGACTGCGTATCTTCGTCGCACTTCGGGAGCACGGTGGAGAGCACATTGAGTGCTTCCGTGATCGGAGCGTCGATCATGGCACTGTTTGACCGTAGACTCTTGAGCGACAGGTCGCGACAAATGGCGTCAGCACTGCCACGCTTCACGTACACGTACTGATTGCCTTGCGAACTGGTCGGCACGGTGATGCAGTGCCATTCGCTGGAACGGCGGCGAGTGTTGAGCTGAGTGTGCACACATGGTTGTGGTGCATTTGGAGCTCCCACACTGCCGAAGCTTCCTGTAGATGGTACCAGATTCTCGTTCTCTGGCACGGTCTGCGTCTGGCCTGGAGTTGTAGCCGTGGAGCCAGAAGTTGGCGGAGCTGGTGGTGGTAGAGACGATGAGTCCGGCGGTGCGCCGTTTATCGTTTTGAGACGCATTTCCGTAGCGTCCGTGCCAAGAACATCGTTCCGACTTTGGCCACTGATCAGTTCGTAGGCACGGTTCACGTACTGTACCAGGTTCTGATCGTCACAGATTTTAATTGGTTGTTCGGCTTCTTCGACTACAGCAAACAAGGCTGGGATGGCACGGAAGCGAGAGGAGAAACGGCCGAACAATTCACATAGTCGTATGTCGGGTGATGATGTGAGGAAAAACTAAAATTTTGATGGTTAAAATAAGAAAATGAGCTATGATTGCCTTTATATTGTAGTAGAAGGGTCTCTATTACCTAAATATTAAAGTTAAAGGGTCTCCGTTATTTAAATATTGTAATTTAAATCACTTTTTATATTATAGTATGTTTGTATATTATAGTAAAGCCTTGTTTTAGTTTTTTTTGCTGTAAAGTCTTCGTTTTGTCTTTTTTAAAACTTTTAAAAGCGAATTCCAAGTTTGAACATGTAGACTTAAACGTATCATTTACTCACCTGTGACAGCTCCGTCTTGGCCAAGCTTTTTAGTCGTTTCTCCGAAGGCAGCCTGTCAGTTAAGATGGCATAGAGAAGGTCTTCTCCTTCCGGCGATGTTCGTAGCGTCCTGAAGTTAGGTTAGCCATTAGAGAGGTTTCAGAAGTCTCAAAAGTACTTTTAAAAGTTTGAAATTCAAAAAAAAATTAAAATTAAAAAAAAAAATTAATTTAAATTTCAAAAAATTTTTAAATTCTTTAAAATCTTCAAAATTTCAAAAAAAAACGTGAAAAAACGTACGCGTGCACTTCGAGCACGTCATGCAGCTTGTGATCGAATAGCACCACCGACGGTTTGTGTTTCCTGAGATCGGCGAGCGCCGTCTGCGAGCCGGTTGTCACGATTTGCCAGCCGCTGTGGCGGAGTTTCTGCACGAAACAGCAGTCCAGTAGGTTGTTGTGTTGTCCATTGTTGACATAAAACGCCTGTAAAACGGATACGTTTGTTTGAGAGAAGCGTGACACAGCCGCCATCTTATAAGTGCCCCTTTGAAATGTGGCAATTAATTCCTCAGGTTACGATCCGCTACAGTAAACCGCAAACATTGTTTGATTTGGGGGCAAATTCAATGAAGGGTTGTGTAAACAGTTACATTTGTAAGTTCCTCAGGGTCAGATTGAAACTTTTCTTTACTTTTTGGGTTATTAGGTGTTACTAAAGTCTTTCGTCGATTTATAACGTGTTGCAAGTTAAAAAGCGACAAGACTTTTGTTTCGATGCCTAAGTCTACACGATTAAGCCTAATATTAACTGTTCTATCAAGTTTTAAAAGCATTTCCCTACAAAATCGATCGCCAACCCTTATAGCGCCACTCCCTATATAAGTCAAGCGATAAGCATCAGTAGATAAACAAAAATTACCAGTTTGTGAATGTGTAACAGCATGGGGCCGAACCGGTCGAACTGTGCGACGCCAGTGTTCTTGTGGTTGGGCGAGAGGAGTGGACCGGTCACGTTGGCATCCTCGTCCTCCAGCACGTCGCCACTCTCGGGCCGTCGACTGGCCGCATGGACCCGATTCCGGGCCTCGAGTTGTCGCGTTGACTGCGGCGACACGGTGGTGCTGCCCATGTCGCGGACCAGGCTTTGTTGTTGTAGGTGGGCGGAGGTGGAGGCGGATGAAGCGGCAGCGTTGTTACCTCCGCCACCACAACACCATCTCATCCTCGCCCGCGGGAGAGGGGTCGGCGACGAAGGGGGTGGTGGAGCCGCTGATGCCGGCTTTAATGTTGCTGATAGCCTGAGGGCTTCTGGATCGTCCAACGTCTGGCGGCGTCGTGGGAACGGCAGAAGACGGCGCACGATCCGGTAGACAGAGTTGTGGCACCTCGATCCGGCGGGCTTGGGGCCGGGCGAGAGGAGGTGGGCGGTGTCCAGCGCCCCGCGGCCCGGCGGCACAGGAGAACAGCCCTCGGGCAACTTCTCGACGGTCGCGATCTTAGGTCGGGTGTCGGGCTAGCTGATGTAGCTGGACTGGGATTGAATAAGGTGGCTAGAGTACAATGACGAACAGATTCTGGGCCAGGGTTACGAATTTTAAAGGGTTTGTGTATCTTTGGGTATAGCCGTTGTGTAGCGAGTCGTTCCCAACGATGGTGAAGGTATTGGGAAGAGGACAGAGTCCCACTACGATAGTATGGTTAAAAATGGTACAGGCAGCGCGCGATGATAGTTCAGTATTAGTAAATATCACAGCGATGTATTATACCGGTCAAAAAGTAAATAGATAATGTAAAGTGAGCCCAAAAATTAAAAAAAATGGTTAATATTAACTTAAGCTAACTTTTTACAGTAAAAATACAAATCTAGACCTCGTAAACCCTTCTTCTAGCCAGCAAAGTAAGCCATGCACATATTACTAACCATTACCAAGCAAGAGTAACATCAGAAAAATAATTAAAAGCGAGTGAAACAGATTACTGATGAAACTCTCATTACCCCACTTATTGAATATTCGAGTAGCCGGTGGAGCGGGCCCAGAAGTGTACTAAATGTCACAAAATGTGAACCAGAAGTTGAAACGAGAGGAAGGCCGGCCAGGGGGGGGGGGGGCGGGCAAAATGATCCGCGGAAAACTGGAGCCACTTTATGGCCTGAGGGAAGAGCACAAATTGGGTCCAGCAGTTAATAAAGTATTGCAATTTGTGAAATTATTCCGCCACAAAAGTCGCCCCAAACATTAATATAAAGTCGGGTTAATGGGTCGTGGCGACAGCCCAGGAAGTGCAACATTCAGCTGTTGTTATAGGCTGGGTTTTGGGTCTGGAAGGGGCTTAAAATGGCATTTTTGACTGAATAACGATGCAAATGTGTACAATATTCAGTAGTAGAAAGGCTAAACTTACTATATGTGATCTTAGGATGCGGAAAAAGGTTCAAAGTAAGACAAAATAAGTGTGTATCATAAAGAAAAAACAGAATTTTTAACAATAACTCTAAACTTATGACCTCAGTAAACTAGATTCCACTCCTACTCCACCCCCACTCAAGTTCTAAATTCACTTTCTACCCCCGGAACAGCCTGTGCACAAAGGTCTACTACAATATGCTAGTCCACCTTTGCTCTTGAAATACCAAAAGCTTCACATAACAAACATATAACTCCAAAATACCTAAATCTTACTACAATATACAACTACAGCTTTAAAGATCCAAGTAATATAACCCCAAAACCTTACTACAATAAGCAGGTATAAGATCATAGTACCCGAGACCTACTACAATATAAAGATTTACCTCAGAAAATCCAAGCAATGTAACCAAAACATCCTATTACAATATTAAGATATAAATCTAAAAATCCAAGTAACCTAACCACAAAACCCTGCTTCAACATCCAGACCGATGCCTCCGAACCCCATGTAGTTGACATGACAGAGCAAAGTGTGGTTAACACAAGGTTCCGGGCCCCACGAACTGACCCACGGTTCGATACAAATCCAATTGGGATCGACGGAGTATAAACATTGGGGTGATAAGCAAATGGAATAAATAAACAAAAGTAGTTGATGAAGTGACGTTACACGTAGATTTTCTTTTCAATTTCATACCCGCAGGACTTGTTCCTTACTCTCGGAAAAAAGAGCATGGCATGTCGACTAATTTGGGGGGCGCAGAGCGAAGAGGAACAAAGCCTTTTGGACATCTTGTACATGACCGCATGCCTGATTGTTCAACATAGTGTTAACGCAGTTAAACACGAGGAAATGAAGCTTCAGAATCAGCGAACTCGGCCTTTACAGCAGCTTTACAATGCGCGGACGATGACAATTGACAAATCAAAAGTTGGAGACGTCTAACTGAAGTAAACTCAAGATTATGAAGGATTCTTGGCTACATACGTTAACAAGTTCATATCATAGACAAGATGTTAAAGTCAATAACGAAAAAGCCCATAATTTTATATATTATAGTAGGTATTGACAACGTAAAACTAAAGTACGAAAACTATGACATTTTTAAATCCAAAAGAAGACAAAACCTAAGCATCAAGACCTCTAACGTCCAAACTATAAATTTAATAACCACACCTACAAACTGACTAGAACGTCACCAGAAGACAGACGATTCAGCTGGCCTAGGGCATCGTTAACAAGCGAAAGTTGTTACTCACGATGGCTGTAATTCAATTAAATCCAGCTCTAATTAAGGCTGAATCACAATATAGACTTGATTCACAAGTCTCGGAACAAAACAATCGTACGAGGCATGTCTTCATCTTCCAACCACAACATATTCTCTCCATATATACGGCCTTAAATATACTATCTTAATGAACTACCTTCATATACCTTCATATCACAGCAAGAACAGTATCACCCTCCAAAGAGTTCAAGAACTGACAATACCCAACATTCCTCCAGCTACCGTGAAGTGAAAAGACGAATTTTAGGCAATGAGAACGATAGGAACGGGCACTAATCGGAGTTAATAATTCATGTCGCCAACTCGTCGTATGTTATCTATTACGGACGTACAGCAACATCCCACCCCACATCCATCAAGCCCAAAACAAAGGCCTGATCCGTCGACAGGCCGGGCGGGTTCTGCGGTCAGCCAACGACATGGGCATGTTCGAAGACCTCGGCCTCCGCCTCACCCCCCCCCTTCCTCCCCTCAGGGCCAGAGAGAAGAAGAGGAAGGCCAGATGCAAAAGGCGCGAATGGGAAACGAGTCAGCGAACCGCCTAATGAAAGTCGGTCCCTGTGGCCATAAAAGCCTTTGGCCGAACAAATCTGGCCAACAACGAATGAATATATACGGATAGAACATGTATTCGCCGAATTCTATAAAACAAGTTAACATTGTCCATCTTACCCACTCCGTCGTCCCCAAAGTTTGTCATGGTTTGGGTGGCGTTAGGGTTATTTATATTGTCATAGCTTGTTGGCTACTTACAAAAACAGCTTGTTCAGTGGATCAAAGTGTTAAAATTTAGTAGAAATATTCAAAAATGACGTCATGACAACAATGAAGAAAAGTATTGTTCTACCTATTTTTAATAAAACGTAAAGTTTTTCAACAATTCCAGGCCTTCCTCTGTCCTAAAACAATAAAAACTACCTAAAACCTTATAAAAACGTAAAAACTTAATATCAAAGTCCATTTTCCCCAAAAAATCCAAAAATCCGAGGACTTTTGACACCGATAGTGCACTTTGAAGCAACATTTGCCACAAAACCCCCCCTCCTGTAAGACGAAGAGCGACAAATTGAGTTGGGAGAGAAATTATCAGGGATAAGATTGATAACTACACAGGACCTCCGCTTCTAATCAGCCCCTTGAAAAACGACCTCCACTCAGCAATTGGAGACAATCAAAAGTCAACCAAAACATGGCCATAAACGAACCGGGCCCGTGGCCCAGTTTGCGGAGTAAACACACTAACGAACTGATGAAAATGATTTGCTTAAAACTGTATCTGTCCTCGATTCGGTACGGTAGCCGGAGGGGGAATATTAAGCACAAGTGGGGGGAGAACAAGACAATTGGTGTTTGAGATAGAAAGTGGTAGAAATCTGGCAAAAAACTGATAAAAGGGATAAAAATGTCATATTATCATCAAAAAATGTAAAATTATTCTCAAAATATGATTTTTCAAGCCTTTTTTAACTACCCCCCCCTCTTAATGAGCACTTTTCTCAACACCACCCACATTTTGAAAAGGAACTGTTTCACAAAACTTCCAGGAAAACACTTTTTGCCATTCCATTTGATACCCAATTCCTACAATTCGTACTCAAAATCTGGTGACTCCATACATCATTTCATATTCTACGTCATTACTTAAACTCTCCAAGTGCAATTCGTATTACAACTTACTTATTACACTCGTCACTCTTTCGCAACACTTTCGTACAACAGTACTCGTACTATACTAATGGTGAACAGAATAAAAATTGTTTCTATCAGGGAAATTATTATTCTATCAATGATAATATTAAGGTTCAAACTCAAAACATCGTCTTCAATATAACACATTAAAACGATCAAATTAAGGATATAGCCAAAATACTTAAAATCAGGCTTAAATCCAATATATCATCTTCAATATCTACTTCAAATCTTTAAATATTGTTCCCAATATCATATAACTTCAAGTATAATACCCCATGCTTATCGTAACACTCAAAAACTAGCTTAACACGCAAGGTTATCATTCTTTATATCGAATTCAAACTTAAAAACTTCAAGATTATCATCCTCAATATCCAACTCAAACCTAAAAACACGATCCTCAACATCACACCTCTCAGCACCCGCGCCCTCCCGACCCACAACAAGCTAAAACAAAAGAACAAGTGCAGACGATCAATCAATGACACCTTGCTCGATTATTATGGCCCAACAGATGACGCAGACCGTCCTTCTCCAAGCCGGATTTCCGCATTGTTCGAATTAACAACGGTTTTCCTCGGGATTCGTAAAGTTATCGGCGGATTATCCGCTTTTAAAACACTGTTGCTGGAGGCAAAGGACGAAACACTTTGAGGAAAACGCTGATTACCCACTAATACAATCAGATTAGGGGCGGATAAGAGACAGCCTGTTAATAACCATTTACGTTCGGTTTGAGAGGGCTTAAGTCATTAAGAAACGGGCTCCAACTGTAGTCTAAATGGCTTAAAACAATGTGGATTGGAGTAAACATGGACCTTAGAGTACAGCATAGACTTATCTCAATTAGAGTACAACATACTGATGATAAAAGTAAAGGTGAGAGCAGTCAGATCAGTTATTATAGCTAAAAGTTTGAGCCTTTACATGCTGTTGAAACAGGAAAAATAATGTATTTTTACCTAATTTTACCGAAAAAAAGATATATTTTTAGATAATTTAGGTAAATTTACTTCAAAGTAACATCCAGAAAATGCAAAAAGAATTAAGAAACCAGGTAAACATTACTCATAAAGACCTAAAATCTTGAGTCAAACCCTTTGAAACGTCCAAAACCACAATGAAATTCACAAAACTCCTTACAAAACCTACTACAACATCTACGTAACCCCTCAAAATCACACGTCAACTTCTTAAAATCCGTAAACAGTCCATTAAAATCCTTAAAGGACCCATTAAAATCCTCAAAAGCCCCAACACCCTCAGGCAACCCAGCTCAACCCTTGCGTAACGCGTTACGAACCAAGCGGGCGCATGAATCTGATATGAATATGGAAACTTGTGTCAACTGGTCAGCGACGAGCCGGCGGTCAAGTCAAGAGTGCGAGAAATGGAGCCGGCGGCGGTGGGGGGTTTTTTGTGTGGCCCGAACACGGGCTTAAAGGCAAAGCAATGCACTGTTTTGTCCTCTCTCTCTCGCTTTCTCCCCTCAGGGCGGACGGACACAAAATAAGGGAAATGCGGACAAGAAAGAGCACCGCTTGGAGAAGCCAAACCAACTCGTTTCCCCCCGCTCGGCCCCATCCCCCCACCCCTGCTACGACGTTGCCTTATTCGAGTCAATTTCATGTTCATCATCTTGAGTAAATTGGGCCAGCAGCTTTTGTTCTCGGCCTTGTAAAGTGTAAAATGGGGCGGGTAAGTGGACGTAGGACGAGGCGAAAGATGGCCTACTTTTACATGACGCTTTGGAGGTGTTTTTCGCTGTAGTTTTTGGAAAATAAGGTTAAAAATGTCATATAAGTTAGGATAGATAAAGGCAAACGCTCTTTGAACAGATTAAACATAAATTAATATTCGATATTATCCTAGAACCACATGTGTTTTAACACATCTCAGTTCGTTTTTAAACTCTGTTGCAACTCTCTATACTGCCCTACCTCAATATGACATTACATTCATATCTAAACCTGTAGTCTTTACTGTTGACTTTGGCATAGCTTCATATACTACAATATTTTTCCTTCAAACCGTTAAAAAGTCACCTACGAGGTTTCGGCAGCTCCTTACCACACTACCTCAAACCGAATTTACCCCACCCTAAAACACCAAATGAAAAATTTGCCCCCCCTATAACCCCAAACCAAAATTTACCCCGCCCTAAAACCCTTCATGGCGGCGGTGTCATAACATCAAAAACGGGACTTACAACTTTGGTACAGTCCAAAAACAGCTGTCTTGTTCCGTGTTCGATAGAATCCATGTCGACATTACGAACGGTCATTTATATTGTCATCACGTCACGCACTGAAAATAAATTGCTTTAGAATTCATTCGAAATGCCAATTTCTTATTAGTTCCTATATTGGGATGTCACAGTAACGTTTAAATAATAAATACATAAACATGTATTATATTATTTTGTTATAGATAAACATATTTTTGACATAGTTAGTAGCAGAAAGTTACAGTAACAATACTATGCCTAATATAGAAGTTACTGTAAGCAAGCTACAGTAAAATATACGGTAATATAGGTAATACAATGCGTAGGCTTTAAGCAACTTTATTTTACATGTTACAGTAAAAAAGCGTGTGTATTGTTACAGTAACAAAAGCCAGCTTTACAAAGACGAAATATGAAGAATTCGATAAGAAACATTTGGAAATATTGTTGTTACAAGAAGCACGTAATCGCGAGAGGATAGTAACCTAATAAACAACAATCACATCCTACTTGACGTTCTCTTCAACAAAGTATGCCTCTATTAACTTAACCTACTACAAAGTAGCTTAGAGAGAGAAGTGCCAAAATTATTTCAAACCCAAATATTCAAACTTAAAAACCACACTCCAATCCTTAAAAATAAAATTTTAAAAAACAAAAACACCTCTCGAACCACTGAAAATGGCACAAACAAAGGGCCCACGGTTACAGGACCAAGTTTTAAACGGCAAAAATTCGACAGCCGGCTGGCAGGAATAAAAATTGAAAGTTTGTCATCCATAATTCAGAAGAACGGGAAAGCCCCATTTACACATGTAACGACAATAAAGAAAGGGAGTTAAAGGCATGGGAACGTGGTCAAGTAAGAGGATATAATGCTGCACAAACGAGAAGTATTAAAACCGTTTTACTGATAAGTCCACAATCAGTTGGCGTTCGATTTATTTGTTTCTTCACATGTATTTATAATTGATATTAGGGTATGCGACGGTAAATAAGTTAGGTTCAATACAGTAAAAATGACAATACAAATATATATATTTAAATGAAACAATACTACATCAATATGTCGAAGAGACAGCCACATATACTGATAAAGTATTACATTCAAGAGACAATAATTCATTCAAAATGACATATCTAAGCATTCATCAGACGGTTAAACTCTTTCAAAGAATCAAACAGTTCTGGCACTTCGTACTCCACGTACTCTTCGATCACGGCTTGTAACTTTTCAGTCACATCCTTCCAGTTGACATCGTCGTTTGAATTCAAAAGCGATGCGAACAGATTTCTCCACAAGACACCATCAGTCCACGTTCTGTAACAAACATACTCAAAAATTTCAATGATTTATATCTTATTCATTGTAAAACACTAAATTGTCAACTTTAAGTACCATTAAATTAATTAAAACCGCCTTTTATTAAAAGTTTTTACCTATTTTTACATTTTTTAAGTCATGATACTAACAATAACTTCAAAAATCTGCATAACAATTAAAAAACGTACGAGCTGACAATAGTACCGTCCAAAAAGAAAGCGTTCATCTTCTTAACCTTCATTGGTTTTCCAAACATCAGATGATGGATAACTGACAAGAACCCGTAAGCTGTATCGCGTTCTTCTGAGCATGGTATTCCCTCGTAAACAGTAATGAATCTGAGTTTTAATAACTCTCCGAAAGTAGCGTCTGCATTGATTCTGAAAAATAAAATTTGACTCAAACATCTAACACAATATCAGCAATATCTTTGGAAAAAATAATATTATGATAACATATTCTTATACATTAAAAATGGCATGGATTATAACATATCTATTTAGTGGCTCTATTAATTCGGTATAAGTCTAATTTCGTAAAAATTCCGTTAAAAATCTACCACTAATATGGTAAACTGTAGTCAAATTACATTATAGCCAATAACTTTCTGAACAAGCCGTCTTAATATAAACAACTTACTTTTCTGTGAAGAAAACTCTGTCTGGATGTAAAATCCCCTTCAACTTCCCAGTAGAAATCAGTTTGGCCAAGTGATAACCGACCAGAGAAAAGAAGCCTTGCAAAGGCTCATGTTCCTTAGACAGTAACTTCTGAAAAGTTCAAATAAAGCTCAAATGAAAATAACCTATTCACCAATAATTTTAAAACCCATGATTCTAATCTCATTCACTTAAATATCAAAGTATAATGATTATAGTGACACTAACCACCATCGGAGTTCCTTTGAATTTCGAAGCCGACTTCTTGGCCACAACTGGCGTACGACTGACGAATGAACCACACTGATCCGGTTTGTCATCAAAGATACTAAAGTCTTTCGTATCGCACTTCTCATCAAACAACAGTATTGACTCCTCAACATTCTCTTTGTTAGTAACATTATTTTGAAACAACATCATCGTCGCTTCGTCAGGCGCTACTCCTGCCTTCACTTGAAGGTAAGAGCTAAATGTTAAATAAGTAAGAGTTCAAACAATAACACTAAGCACACATTCCAAAAAGTACTTACTGACGCCTAAAACTTCAACAATATATAAAAAACAACTCACGGAAGCTTTTGGTACAACTGCTCCCTAGTAATGTCACATTTCTTTAGACATTCTTCAAAAACTCCCTTCAGTTCGTCTTCTTTACCCATCTCTAACAAAACTTCAGCGTAGACAACATAAAATTGCCAATATTGACCATAATCAGGTCGCAGCTTCTGCATGAAATCAATTTGAGTCATCGACGTGCTCAATTTAGACTAAAAATAAAATTAAAACAATAAAGATACAACATACCATCATTTTATAACACCGTAGCAACGCATCCAACTCTTTTTCGTTCTCAAACTGAGGTTTACTCAAAGCATTCAGCAATAGTTTCTTCAGAGTATTAGCCTTATGTGCTGGCAAACAAAACTCATTCACCACCTCTGCATACCTAAATCATATATAAACATTATTCTTCTTGAAACTTACCTCAACAGCGCCTCATACCGACGATCGGGAATAAAACTCTTCTTCAACACCCTAAAAAAGTAAAAGACATATACAACATAATAGAAACAAGAAAAAGATATGTAGAACATAATACTTACGAAGAAAACGAAGAGTTAAACTTCTGGAACAACTTATCGTCATCCATTGCGATCAATTAGAAGTTTACAATAAAATTTTCGATAAAAGTAATTTCGAAAAATAAATTTTTGATTTATTTTTTAAACGTTTTTTCGCCGCCGAACTATTTCAGTCTCACAACGAAAACATTTATAAAAAGACAACTTACTGCACATAAGCTTTATCGGTCAAAAAGTAAAGAGAAAATTAAAGTGAAAGAAATATTCACTCTATTCTTTATTTCATACCCACGATGTGATCAAACTGGATCATATTATTATAAACTTCTTGAAATTTAAAAATCAAATTTTTTTGAAGTTTCCTATGCAAACTATATTTTAATATCTTTACGTATTTTAATACTCAAAACTATACTAACAATATATTTTTTCGTTTATCCAGGAAACCTATATTAACCATGAAATAAACAATTTATGAAACCAAAACAAACAACGGGAGATTGTAGATCTTTGTTCAACTCGTGCCACTTTCGTATCACATAGTCAACTCCATAATGGCATTCACCAGGTCGTTATCCGAGTTCTTCAGGGCTTTGATGGCTCGGTTTCGATTGACACCCGCTTGAGACATGACTAACTCAATGTCCTTTTCTTCCAGACCCGTAGCATCCACTTCTTCCGTGTCACTTTCCTCAGCTTGTGGAGCCAATCGGTTCACGTTTTGAGCAGTATTGGCAGTTGGAGGCTTGAAGTTCTCGACATCGTTGAGCTGAGAGTGCTGGCTCAGGTCCTCAATCTTGGCTTCTCCGAAGATAATGTAGGTGTCAGATCCAGGGCTCTTGTAGACGTCAGGCTTGTTGATGACGAACAAGATGGACTTGGACTTTCTGATGGCAACACGAGAAACGCCATGGACCAGCTTCAAACCAAGCTTGGCGAACAACTTGCGAGCCTTCTTCTCGGAACGAGATTGCTTCGAGCCCTTTTCTGATACCTAAAATTCAAAGATCAATATAAAATAAACCTTACATTTTAAAACCATTGCATTAAGTTTCAAAAACATTGCACGAGTTTAAATATTTAAGGGCGTAGAACTTACTTGTTCAGAAAGACCAGCAGCGGCAGCAAACTTGGCTTGCTCTTCGGTGATTTGTTGGCCTTCCTCTACCTCCTCATCGGAAGATTCGTCACCAGAAGTGTGCTTTTCGGGTTGGTCCTTAGTCTGAGGCATTTTGTTCACAACTTAAATTTCAATTTTAAATTATTTAAATAACACGATTTTAAACACAGATAAGAAAAACCCGACAAAAATAAAATTTTTAAAATATAAAACAAAAAAAATAATCCAAATATTCATGTAACAACATAATTGGAGTAAAACACAAATTCTTCAAGAAGTATAAAACAAATTAAAACAAAAAGTGCTCAATCGACAATAATAAGAAACAGACTTATAAAACTGACAAATTTAGTCAGTATTCAAAATACATATTGTAAATGACACCTTATTTTCACAATATCGACCTCACTATCACTCGAAAATAACTTTATTTTTCCAAAAAATAAAATTTAGTCCCACCGTATTCTGGAAGGCACTAATAGTGTCCGTGCGTCTCGAGTGGACTTTTGGCATTGCGTTTAAAGATTGAAAAATAATTTTGGAAAAAATCTGTTTTAAAAATTTGATAAAGCGCGCTGAAAAAGTAGTGGTAGTTTTTTAGAAGAAAGTAGAAAAAATTGTATTGTAGTGATTCTAGATGGCTGAAGAGAACAAGAGTATTAATGAAGTCTTGGCACCGGTCGAAAAGATAGTTGAGGCTTTAAAGGAACTTCAAAATGACATCGACTTTCTTCCTCCGTACCGTGAAGAAGTAGTGAAAGGTTGTGCTGAAGAGATCAGGAGGTTGTATGCTTTGAATGATGAGGCAATGTAAGTTATATTAAGTTATTTTTATTGAATTTTAGAAAAAATGCGAGTGACACAAACTCTCCAGAGTTTCAAATAATTCGAGTACGACAGACGATGATGGATCGTCTCAAAAGATGTTGTTTGGCGTATCTGAATGAGAGGATACGGCGAATTAAAGAGTTTAAATGGACACATGCTGGAGCATTATCAACAGTTTTACAGGTTTGTTTATTACTTTAGGTATAAATGGACTTTACTTTCTATTTTTTATATTGGATTTGATTTGTACATGTTTTTAATACATTTAAGGGAAGTTTTTAAAACTAATCTTTTGTTTTAGGCGAATATGTCAGACAAAGAAAGGGTTTGGCTTAAAGAATACACAGGAAGTTTGTTTTCGTATCAACAAAACATTGGAAGGACTGAAGATGACGATACAGATGGCGTGAACTTGACCGAGGCTGTAAATCCTCCTCGTAGCAATCTGGTTCCTGTTTGTGTGCTTAAAGATTATGGCGATATCGAGACAATCGATGGGGCTATAGTCATAATGAAGGAAAAAACTGTTGTAAGTTTAATCTTAAACTTGGATATCTTTATTTATATTATTATTAAATACCATTTATTATTATTTGAATTTATAAAATTATCATAGCTGGCAGTAGCAGTTATACTGTAAGTTTCGAAAATTTTAGCATTGCATACCTCGAATCGACATAGAGCCGTTGATCCGAAAAGACATAATCAAACTCGTCTGACTAACTGTGATATGACTTTATTCATCTTTATACATTCGATTGATTAACTTATTTAGATTAGTTATTACTAGTACAATAAATGAAGGGAGAGGCAGAGGAAAGACTTATCACAGTGATAAACGCCTCCGAATCAAGGAGAATATAAGTGATTTGAGTGGGAACTAACGAAGACCCGGTAGATCTATAAATAACAGACTTCACAGAATACTACAACAACATATCTTTTTCTCGGAACGGCCATAAATACCCGGTTTTCCATTGAGAGCGGTGGTTGAGGTGGGGGAAGGGGAACTCATTTCCATTTCTGAAAAGGCAACAAGTTAGAGGTGACGTTTCACGTACTCCAAGTTAAGGTTTTTAATACACGATTCTTTCTTATTATATGATAGTTGGCCTTTAGCCACCATACTGATTTATACGAAGGTTTAAGCAGCTTTTTAAACAGATTTGCATAGTTAATTACTTTTACCTTGTCGTTCCTTCTTCTTTTTCCGCACGGTCGATCCTCTCGAATGGGTGCTTTTGAAGCCGGTTTCTTCATCGTCGTCGTTTCTGTCGGCTTCCAACTTCTTCGTCCACTCATTGCCACCACCATATGTTTTACCTGTCTTGTTCGACTTGGATAATATCCTTTTGTTGGGGGAATCTCGTCGTGTGTCAGAGAGGGATTGAGTTCGTTGTGGAGCGTTCGCTGGGTCTTCCTATAAAGTTTATGGCTGACAATATGAAATAGTTTGTATTAAGCTTATTTTAATTTGAAAATAGTGAGGATTGATGTTTTGCTGCATTTTCTTTAAACGAACGGTGATGTACTAATTGTTGTTATAAGGCCTTATTTGTATGAAGCTTGCTTTTATTGCCTTCTATTGATTCCACCTACCGCGTTAGAGACGTCTTCTTTGCTCCACGACTTCATGAGGTTAGTGTGTTCCTTCTGAGCTTCTAGTCTAGCCAACGTGACGCCCGACCGGTCTCGGAGAGACTGTCTTCTGATGGCACCTCGAGCACTGAATGGATTGTCCACCTGACCGGTCGGTGATGGAGGTTGTTGAGGAGATTCGAACTTGTTTCTTCTAAAGAGATACATCAATATAATGAGGGGAAACGTTACCTTCTGGACTGCCTTCGACTGTCACGGACTCCAAATGCCATCCGTTTCTTGCGGGCTTCATGTTGTAGTAGCTGCTGTATCACTTGTTTCGTCTGTTCGTCGGTAGCCAGATCTGAAATTGAATTGTGAAAGGTTAGATGCTAATTATTAAAACTTTGCATTCTGTTGGAATTATTGAGTAATTTTAACTTTATTGTACTTACCTAGAGGTGCTTCGTCGTTACCAGTCTTGGCCTTAATGTCGGCCCCGTAATCGACCAGCATTTCGATGATTTCCGGCTGATTCCAATTAGCGGCCGCATGAATTGGCATCCAACAATCATTGTCACGATCGAATGGACTCACGCCACATCGAAGCAGGAAGGCGGCTACAGTCGTGTAGCCATGAGCTGCAGCGATGTGAAGATAGGTCGAACCATCTGGGTATCGAACATTGATGGGCAGTTGTCGACCGTGCAGGTCTCTCAGGTCGTTCAACATCTTGGTCTCGGGCTGTGACCGTCGTTCGTTGATGTACTCCTGAGTGATGCCATTGTTGGCCATCTCGGTCTCGATCAGGTCCAAGGTCTCTTCCTCGTCACAAATGTCATATGGCATGTTGCCTTCGGCGTTTACTGCCAGTAGATCAGCACCACTGAAATAGTCATATTAAAATTGTTGTTGTTCAGTCAGGACTAGTACACTAGTACTAATTGGTCAAAAAAAGCATAAAGATCAATGTTTATTATAGCTTGAACCTTTTACTTTTGACAGGTTAATATACGATCACTACAGAAGAGTAATTAAAAGTTCTTACTGATGTATCAGAATGGCTACTATGTCACTGTAACCGCAACACGCTGCAGCATGTAACGGTGTCCATAGCTCGGTATCTGTGGCATTTACGTCTGCTCTATATTGCAGTAGAAGCTCAACGATTCTGGGGTTTCTGTCGATTGCACACTGGAAATGAAAGGTGACTATACTGTATGTTAACCACAGTGACATAATAAGCTTAAAAGGTCAAACTTCTCTCAAAATAACTTGACCATACTGTTTTGAGTGTAAAAGAAGTAAAAAGATCTTACTTTGAGCCGTGAAGCCAAACTTACTTGATGTAGTGGAGTAAGCCCGTCTTCGTTGTGAGAGTTGGGGTCGGCCCCGTTAGCCAGGAGCTCCTGGACTTCGTTAAAGGCGCCGCGACTGGTCGCTTCGAGTAGCGCGACGTGAGGACTGAACCGAAGTCGTGGGTTGCGCGGCCGTGGTGGTGGAAGCTGCTTCTCGCGACGATCGGCCGCCTGCTTCTGAATCCGCCGCAGTCGTTGGGCCAGCTGAAGCCGCTCGCTGATCTCGAGCCTCTCGATCCGAGGCATCTCGTTGATGAGCTGGGCATGGTCGGGAGGTTCGTTCATGTTGCCGAGAAATGCGCCGATAGCGCCACTCATCTTGTCTCCGTCCTGGACTTCTATTCGCACATAACGGCACCTAATTTGGCTAATTAATTCCAACTTTCGCACGCTTTGTTTACAATATTCATGAGTAACACAGTTCACGACAATCTATATTAAAATAACACGGAAGCGAAGGATAGAATTGGAAAAGGTGGGAATGTCACAAAGTCAAATGTACTATAACATTGACATAACTTTACAAAGAACATATAGTATTTTGATATCATAAAAAGGACAATAGCATAAGAATATACACTTTATATGATATGACATAATTGTGACAATTGTACAGATAAACAGTAAAAAATACTTTGTGAATAAAATTGTAATAAAAGTAATGTAATATACCGAATGCAATTTGCAGCACTTTCACCATAAACTCGCCTTCATTAAAAGGAATTCGAAATTGTTTTAAAGCCCTGAGGGGATTAACGGAATCCAGAGAATGCTATATGATATGACATTGAGGGATTCTATGTGATATAACACAGTTATAGGAAGGTGAATAGATTCTGTTTGATCTTGTACTAGGTATCATATTACAATATCAAAAAAATTTAAAGATCTTTAACAAGATCATACCACCTCAATGAATATCACATAACCTGAATGTAACTTATCTATCCTGAATGTTACCTATCTCTCCTGAAAGTAGCCATTATATAAAACATGTAACAGGTCGCATAACAACAAAAGAGAAACGTGAAAGGAGAATACTTTCTTTCCGGTTAAGAGAGAAGAAAGGGTCCTGAAAGGAATTATTAAACGCGGCGAAATGTGATAAGCGCTGATAAATGACCGCCAGAACCGAGGTCTAATCCCGCCGACGGCTTCGGAATCGGTGGTGTCCGGAGTAATAAAAGAGACGCCTGACAGGCCGTCCAGCCCGATTGCCATTCATTTCGTGGCACTCATCTCCTTAAGAAGCGTGGTCGCAGTAGTGTAAGTAGTTAGGCCCTATTTCTGGGACCAGCGACACTTCTTTTAGGGGGAGGGAGTGCGCCTTCCCCTTCGTCTTTCTTCGTGTTCTGTCGTCCGAAAACAAAATCCCAAATATGGAAGAGATGAGGACGGGAAGTACACTACAATTTAACGGTGCACTCTAATCACAACAATTGTTGTTGTCGTCTGATACGCTAATCAACTTGACAGATGATCTGTGGCTTTCATAACAACAAGGCCTCTCGGATCATAAATAACAATAGTTATGAGGCCAGGGTTGTTAAACGTTAGGTCCATTTATAAATGAACTTAATCTAAAGTTTTGGGCAAAAAAAAGCTTTAGAGTATCTTATACTAAGTGTACATTAAACATACTAAGACTACATTAAGCATACTAATTCTATATTAAGCAAAACTTCATAATTTTGTTTTTTTATAAAAATAAGCATTTGCTACCTATTGATTGCCTAAAATTCTTTAATTCCTAACAACCTACACCCATTTTCTTAACATCTACCCCCTATTACCCCTGCTTTCCCAAAACTTTTAAAAAATAATGGAAACTTTGACCCGAAAACCCTAAAACAACATCGCCAGGTTGTCATATCTCGTTCGCGAAGGGAAAAACAAAACATCTGATAAGTCGTCCCCAACTCCTAATAAAGGCTCACCAATTTGTGGCCGTCGGATTTGTTTATGGCGACCATTAGATTAATCAAAGGCTTAAATCCCCCGAATGTGCCGTTAATGAAAGTTTCAGAAGAGTGACAAACAAATCGGATTATTCCTTCTCAATGACGAGAGATTAACGCAGAAGGGAGTCACAACACGGCGTTGCTTAAAACGGTCGAAACAGTAGCAAAACGTAGCTGTTGGAAGCAAAAAATTCTGGTTTTCGGTCAAAATATACATAGAAAAGTCGTAAAATGAAAGATCTTAACACATAGTTAAAGTATAGTAACTTTCGACTAAAAAACATAAAAACGGAAAAGTCGTCGGTGTTATACCGACTGAATATTGGTGACCAAATAAGGAAAGATGCGCGAGAATAAAACGAAAGGAAGCAGAGATGAAGAATCGGTGTTTTGGTGCATCTCGGATGGGAATTAGAATCAAGAAGGGGCATCGGGAAGAGCGAATGTCTTGAGGGGGGTTTGCTGCGCGGAACAGTAACGGATCAAGCGAGACGAGAGTGAGGGCAGAGAGTTCTAGAGCCGTCCTTTCGCCAGCTGATTTGGCCCCCTGACACAGGAAAGGTGCGGCCAGAGGCTCGGGTCGATTTGCAGCCCAAGAAAACACAAGCCAACTGGACGGTGGGTGAGTCGCTATAGCGAGCACCTAAAAATGGCGAAGCTTTCCGATTCACGCGGACTGACCCACAGCAGAGATCAAGACACGGCGCGGTGAACGCGACGAAACGCGCGACGCGTAGAGAAACATGAAAGAGCAGGGGTACCCACGGTGCGATATTACGAGCGAGGTCAGTCGAGCTGCCCCACCATCCCCTGACCTCCATTCGAACACACCTTGCCCCCCCCAACCAAACCCTTCTGTATGCATAATTAAACGTCTTTTTGTTTAAGAGTATCCTTTTTCCCTTGAATCTTTACGTTTCCACATGATACGTCATAGTAAAAGAAAGGTTCAGCAAAAGTTTTAAATTTTAATTAAAAAAGATTAAATTTCTACCCTGATTTTAAAGATTGTAAGACAAAATAATTCCCAAAAACAGCAAATTAAGCGAACTCTGGAAAAGACGACCCACCAGAAGCCAGAATGATGTGCAGTCGAAAACAAATAATGGCATAACTTTTAACATGCAAGTATATATGATGTTTCCTCTGGTTACTGGCAGTAGCCGAAGGACCGGCGGGCGGGGCACAGCCCGGCAAATACCATAAATCCTAAACAAAACAAAAACTTGTAAAGCTATTCATAAGGAAATTAGAAACAACCTCCTTCATCCATCATCGACAGGCTTCCAGATTAATAGGTAAACAGACAATTAATCTCTAAAAACGAATGTTATGAATGAACAAACTAGATACTTGTATGCATAATACTAAGGTTGAACCAAAAATGTGGATAAAAAGCACCGTACTCCCCGTTCCCGTTATGTTATGGGAATTGGCCCGTACAAAAATGGCCGGAAATTTAAGAAACACATGCATGTAAACATTGAGTTCTGTTACATCACGGTTGAATAGTCATAAATTAATCCTAGCTTACTTTAAGCGTCGTTATTTTGCACGCAGTGACTCATTTTCTCAATTCTTATTATTGGTCAAATGGTTCCCGACACGAAAACATTTTGTGGCATTCCGAACCAAAGAGAGAATTTGGAGAAAATAATTTTGGAAAAAGGTTGCTTTCACAAAATGTATTGTCTACAGTTTTTGTTACCTGTTTTGCTAATACCGAAGCCCATAATTCACCCCACCTTTCTCATAGATCATGCTTTGTTCTTATGGTTCTACATCATCGGCTTCATCATAAGCAAAAGGTAAGTGTTATCTTAATTTGGTTGAGTTTTTAGACCGTGCCACGTTTGTTTACTCCTCTTCTTCGTCGCTGCCTTCTTCTTGTGTTATAGTGACATGGATAACTGTAGTTTATGGCCGTTGTGTTCAGCTAGAGCAGAATATTGAGGTACAGTTCGTGTTCATCAACAAGTGCGGGTTATACATACGATGTACAGCAGGTATTAAACAGTTTTCAGTTTGCTAATTGTATTTCACATAATTTTTTAACTTAAATACAGTAAAATCTATTTGATGAATGGTTAAAATTGTTTTTATGCTTTTGAATTACCTGCCATTGATCTTATTATAGGTCTAGTAGCCGTTTATGTGTTATGTTATAAGTGCAAAGTTAATTGATTTGGTAGTGTTTTTGCTTTCTTTAAAATCATAAGATGTTTTTTAAAATTGAATCGGAATCAATCATCATTACTTTATATTCAAATAACATTATGAAAGCTCCATGATATCTTTTATACATACAAATACAATGTTATATCTTGTGTTTAGACCCAGTATTGGTTTTCGTTCAACATAGCTGCTGATGTTTTCTTTAGTCGTGAGTTGTCTTCCCCAGCTTTGGCTATGGCAGATAACGCTGTTGATTTGTAAGCTGGTCCAAAAGGAGGTTTTTTGGGTGGGGATTCTTCTTCAAATGTGGTTAGTTTTCTAGTCGGAGTGTCATCTCGGGTGGTATATTTGGGTGGAGTTGTTTTTCGTTGATCTACATAAACTGTTTGGCCAAGAAGGTCGTTTCCAGGCCTTGCAGGACCAGGTTTTAAGATTTCTGATCCTTTTTTGAGTTTGGGATTGTCCTCGTCAATCTCTGGAAGTTCTCTGATGCCAATGTTAGGGATGGCATCTCCACTGATTATACTCTTTCTCTTTTGGGCTTCTGGTTCTCCTCCTTTTCGACAGAGTAAAAAGCCAACTACTCCAATTACTATAGCCAGTAATATTATGACAGGGAAACGGTAGTTCAGGTCCACTTGTGATGTTGTGTTAGGTTTGTCGACTTTCGGAGTTTTGACGAGGATTTTGCCGCCAGGGGAGTTTGACGACTGGTCGAATTGGCCGATAAAGTCGGTGATTTTCACCGACCAATTGAATCTGGCTGGTTGGACGTCATCTGACCGTAACTCTAGCAGTATGACGTCTTCCAGTGGTCCATCAATCTCATCTGTACGGTAGAAGAGTCTGCCTTCATTAATATTACTTTGAGTGAAGAATGTTATCGTATGATTGGTCCTCGGATACAAAAAGAAGTTCCCGTACCTTGGTGGCTCAACCACAATATATCTGGGCGACTTTCCTTTTAACGTTGATGCATTCAAGTTAATGTCAGCTACTTGGTTGACACTCATTGGAGTCACTTGAAGTTCCTGAACGTTTAGGTCGGGTTTTACAACGATTCTACAAACTTTTGTCATTAACTCGACTTCATCGTTGCTCAACGTGAATCTGAATGAGTCTCCAAAGGCATTCATGTTTAGTTGGGCATACAGAATGTCACCGTCATCAATATTCTTCTGTGTGAAGACTGTAGCAGCAGTTTCTCCGGCTACCCAGTAAACGGATCCATTCTTTGGAGCTTCTGTTATATTGTAGATGATTCTGGAGCTTGGGACGTTGGAGACTGCTCCGAGATGTTTGCTAAAAAGGGTTAATAACAAAATTTAATTGGAGTTGAATTTTGGTGGTCTTTGTATACTTACTACATATTAAAGTTGCATACAAAGCTGGATACTTACTTGTTTAATACCACATAAGTCTTTCCCTGAACATACGATACTTCAGTATGGTTAAACAACTCTAGTGCCAGTGGTTCTATCTCGATCACGATGACTTTAGTAAAAGTGCCAATCTGTAACATCATGACATCAAACTTGTCATCGGCCGAAAGTGGCGAATGCTCTAGACTGACTGATCCACTATTGATCTGTTCCTGACTAAACGTATCTGATTGTTTCGAACCGTTGATCTTGAGTTTTACTCCATTGGAAGGCTGTTGGATTACTGTATATTGTGGGTCATTTTGAGGAGTAATAACATCGTGAGCTGAATAAGCTTCTTCTTTTAACCTTGCTGATCCTCCAGACAATATTGTGATACGGGATTCAAAGTGCTTCAGCTGAAGTTGAAACGGTTATTGTAATATTGATGTATGTGATTCATTTTACAATATAATATCTTAACGTATTTTGTGAAAAAAATCTTATTTTACATTATTTTTGAAGATACTTACTTGAACCACGTACTCCATCCTCTTCTCCACCCTCACATCCAACTTGATCTTCAATTTGTCCATCTTTTTATACCGTTCTCTCTGTCCGTACACGCTGAGTACGATCTCGTCTGCTCCGATCTTCGAATTGTGTTTGTACATGACATATCTACCGGTATGTAGTTGATGTGCTGTAAACTCTCCTTCCGTTTCGGCTTCTTCATCTTGTTCATGGTGTGGATTCTTGAGTATCTCCAACGTTCCTAACAGCGGAGAACGTTCCACTTCTATCAAAAGAACGTCGTTACAGTAGCTTTCCAGCTTCTCCAGATTCAGATGCCGTTTACTGAGCATCATTTCGCTTTCCTGAGTGATGTTAACATAGTCCTTCTCTAAAAATAAGTCCAGTTCTGGTTCTTGTAGGTATGAGTACGATACGAGTATCTTGAATCTGAATTCATTTGCTCGTGGGATTCCGGCAGATTCTGTAAGGTTCCCTTTTGGATACACAACGAAGCTGAAGTAGTCACGGTTGGCCCACAGACCTAGTTCGGCCGAATGGGACTGATAGTACAGGCGGTCTTCATCAACATCGGCTTGAGTGAAGTACTCGACCGGTCGATTCAGGTCTTTTATCATTAGCCGACCAAGGGATGGGATTCTGGTGATATGATACATCACTTTCTCTGATGGGACCTGCAATATTTAGTTTTAGATATTCTAGTTATTAGATTTTGGGATTTGATAAGGATATCTATGTTAATATCAGAACTGAATTTCTTGCTTAGTATTAAGAGATAGTTTGTAAAGATATAAGTAACTTACATTAAGAATCCTAGCCTTCAGTACTTCTGGCCCGATGAGAACTTTCTGTCCCGGTGCCACGTTTAGTCTAGCGTTGTTCTCCAGATGCACTTCTGACCGTGTATTCCGACTCACGGTAAACCACTCTGGCTTACTCTGATGTAGACCGTCAGTCAGAAGAAATGCGAATCCGTTCTTGTCTTGCTCGTGCTCACTCACCACGAACACCACCTCCTTGTTGTTGACCTGTTCCTGAGTGAAGGACGATAAGGATTCATTCCGACTTCTGACTGAAGCTACGATCCCTCCAGTCGGCTGCCAGATCAGGTACTTGAGTTGGTCTGGCTGAGTGTCAGAGTCTGCTGCATGGAGATGTCTGGATGTGATCACGGCTTCGGAATCCGTGGTTTGCAGTGGTTCGTTGCGTAGCAGGTCCGGTTTCTGTATGTTGTCGGCCTCGATGTTGATGTAGATGGTGGCTGGACTGCTACAGCTGGCTTTGCAGGCGGTCAAGGTGATGGAGGTTTGGGTGGGGTAGGTCTTGGAGTTGGTCGCAGTACCCGTACTGGCCGTGAACACCACTCTGCCTGACCGTAGCTGATTCTGAGTGAACGATGGGTTGAGAACGTTGAGGTCACGGCTCTCGACTAACAATCGACCGACTTTCGAAGTTTGAACCACTTCATACCGTATGTTCTCGTCGTTCTCGTAGGCAGAGTTGGGGATTAAGGCTCGGATGTGGCTGTTGTTGATAGTCACACTCTCTCCCCACGGCAGTGAAACGTTCTTTAGGACTATTAGGGCTGGCTAAAATGACATAGTTTATTATAACAGACGTCAAAGGCATATTTAGGTAATGATTGAAAGCTTATACGGTAGTTAACTTACTGAAAAATAATTTAAATTGTTTATATATTCACTGTATTAGTTATTTGGAAACCCACCCTAGAGCTATCGACGATACTAAACTCCACTCCAAACGGTCCTACAGTAAGCGTGTTGTCTACTGTAATATTGAAAGACACGGAGTCGGTCTCGGCCCTGTTCAAGACGCCATTGTTGACATAGTTTATGAGTTCGTTCTGTAGGCCTTTCCTGTAGAAGTGGTCGATATCTACAGAAATGGTCTCAGCCTTGTCAGCCGACTGAATCTTGGACACTAATCGACCAGAAGCCGGACTTCTGTCTGCCACGATGAACGACTTCAGTCCAGCTGGCTCAAAGTCAAGTATGTTGGTATCTAGAGCGAACACAGCGCCTAAGGGTAATGTAATCTTATCCATCAGGTGGACCTGGAACGGTCGTTGACCTGAGGTCGGTTCGACGATCAAACTGAAGTCAAGAGACAGAGGACCTCCTTCCACCTTCATCTTCACTATACCAGGCTCCAAGCGTGGCACGAAGAAGATACGATTCTCCCACACATCGTGCTGTGAGAATTGGAACGTTGTACTCAACGTGCCGTCTTTCAGAATCTTAAATGGATTCTGCCCTTGGTCTACGTAGAGATACTGTAGTGATAACGGGTCAATGTTGAGGTTAGAATCGGTCCATAAGTTCGTAGTACTTAATAGTATCACCGACCTCTGACTTATTGGAGGTACGGTAGGCACTTTCGCGTACAGTATCCTCAAGAATGGCTTCTTCTCAGCCACAAATCTTACTTTACTCTCGACTTCGAACTTGTCATCGGCCACGATGTAGTCTGGTTGAGTCTCCAACTTGAGAGAGACGTGACGCAGAATCAGTGACTGTGTAGCCAGCTCATGATTCGTGAAGTTTCTGACCGGAATCTCGGGGAAATTCCGTTTCGAAATTGTGAATTCTCTGAATAGACTCGGAAAGAAGAAGTGTAGCGTCGTTCTGGAGGAATCTGGATCCACCCACGGTAGCAAGGCCGGATACAGAATCCTCTCTCCACCTTCGAGTACATGGATCGTGAGGGTGTTGTTACTGTAGGGACCGTTCAGTCGAGGCTTCTGACTGTTTAGAGGTATTATTCTGATACTCAGCCAAAACGAGAATCTGGTACTCGGCGTCTGAAGGCTTTCGGCTTGGATGAAGACTCGATCTGTCAGGGATTTGAAGCCAGAGTGTTCGTAGCTTAACCTGAAGTCATTTTCTTAACTTTATCAGTTTTTTTCTAATTTTTGAAGCATGCTATGACTATTTTGTTATAGTAAAACTGTAAAATAATCTACTGTAGGATGTAGTCCAAGTGCTAAAAGGTAAAACAATAAAAAAATTAGCCTTACTTCTTATTGATTATATCTAGGGAAGTAAAGGCATCATTTCTGTCCAGAATCTCGCGAATCCCAAACCGATTAAGTACTACAAGATTTCCGTGGAACGGTACGATGGTTACGGTAAACTTAAAGTTCTTTTCGTCTGGAGTCTCTAGCCATAAAGTGCCATTTGTGATCTGAAAGTAAAACCATTACAAGGATAATATTGTCGGTGGACTACCTTACAAATGATTGTTAACTTCGTTAAACCTCATTAAAATGACGTTTTTGCTTGTAGATTAGTTAAAAGAGAATGGTGTATTTTTCCTCCCCACCCACCCCCTTAACACCTGCCCTGACCCATCATTACCTTCTGTTTCCTGCCCTCATTAACCACCAAAGTCCTGTTAATCAATGTCAACGAGTTCTCTCCAGGCAGGAAAGTAATGTCACATCGTAGTAACTCTGTAGTCGTCGTGGGCGTCAGAATGCGGAACATGAAGAAGTCGTTGAGGATGTTGTACTGGACGTAGTTCAACTTGTAGGTGATGGTCTGTTGGTCCAGATGGTACTGTGTAAAGTTGGAAGCAAGCCCGATTCGTCGCATCTTCATACTGGCAACTTGTCGCGACAACATACCGTACTTGGGGGGCTCTACGATATGATACACAAAGGCATCTGGCTGGATTAGCTCGGGGAAGGAGACGGCCATTAAGTTGCTACGGGACAAGACCACCTCTTCCGTGTTGTTTAGGACTATTGGCTCTTGGTAGTACACTTTGACACTGATCGGGAACATGTCAATAGCGAACTCGTACAGCTCGCTTTGTTGGTTACCGTAGGACACCTGGAATATTGTAACTTTAAAAACATTTATATATTATCAAGGAAATATTTAAAATTACTTTAGGCTTAAATAGGCTTCAAGCAAAGTATAACTTATCAAAACATATATCAAGGTACTTACCCTAAAGGCAAAGCTGTCTCGAGCCGGTCGATTGTCGGAAGAATGTCTGAACCTGACCTTCATCTTGTCGATGTCATTTTGAGTGAACTGTGAACACAACTGAAACTCTTCCAACCCTCCAGTAGGCAGCGGCTTCAGACATTCTACTACTCCAAACTCAGGGTTGTCGACTACAGTATACCCGACGACGACAGGGAAATTGGCTTCGGCAGTCAGATTCTCAGATGATATTAGTCTAGCCGAACGGAACGATAAACGCAGACCAGTGTTAGTAGTTAGCCGAAATTGTAAAACAGAAGATCGTGTCTTTAGGACAACGGTTTTGGCAACAGGATCACGTGTAGCCAGCTTCAGAAGGCCTCGCTCGTCTTCGGCGTTTATGTAAACCTAAAGTAGATGGGCAATTAAAAGGCTACAATATGGTTTAAGAAAAGACAACACCTAAAACACCTAAAATCAAGCAAAAAACCGGAATCTTACCGATCCACGTAGAAACTCGGCCAATGTGAACTGTTTGATGGAGTTGCCATCGTTGTCACTCAAATGGGCATTCCTTTCCTCAACCACATCAATCCACACCTTGTCCGTGGCTGAATCCAGATCCCAGATCTTGAGATACTTCTCGGTGAGCACGGTCTTCGAAGATGGCGTCACGATGATGTTGTCGGCTTCTTTTGTGACTTCTATTTCCGTAGGATCGTCGTCTGGGATTATATTGACAACCACAGCCAATACTTTCTTTTCTGAACTCGCCTCCGCCGTCTGAACCCAGACATTGACTTCGAACGAGTCATCTGTGTTCTCTGAGCCATCGTTCACGTACTTCAGGGTCTGGTTGATAATGTCTTCGTAGGTAAAGTTGCCTACAGATACGTTTCCCATCTTCAAATCACCAAAGGCCGGTTTGTGTAGCACTTCGAAGACAATTTCAGAGTACTTCAAGTCGAAACGTCGATGGTCTGGGAAGATGTAGATGTTCTTCCACAGTATCTTAGCTTCAGATCCTTCCAGGCATCTCACTGGTTCACCAATATAAGCTGGTTGAATGTTATTCGAAAACGGTTTTACTTTGCCAACATTCGTTTTGTCATCCTTTTTCGCATTTTTTAACCTGTCAAGTAAGGTATTGTAATTTGGGTAGTTTTACATCTTGTTCTGATTGATCTCATATTACAGTATATATTATTAAATGCATAAGATTCATGGTCATTACAAAATTGTCAACGCCTACCTACACCACTTGTCCAGAACTTTGTTCGGACCCAGTGTGATGTTGTGAATACAGCCATAAAAAAGTTCGTCACTCCGGTCATCTGGTCCAATTAAGATCTCTGAGAAACGCTAGGTTAATAAAACAGCCCATTGGTCAATTTATATTCCCCATGTGTGGCCCAATTAGCTACTTATCGTGTGAAAACTCACTGTTTAGGCCATGATTCGTACAAAACGAAGGTGAAGCTAGTATTCGTTCAGCATCATCAATACTCAATTTAAAACTAAAGCCATGCTGACAATTGGCAGACAACACGAACCCGCCCTTCACCGTCCACAAACCTGTTGAACCGGTAAAGGGGAGATTATCGACCACCATGGCATTGCCTCGCAAACTAATGGATATGTTTCGATTGGGCGATACCAGGATAAAGGGAGTCTGTACATCTTCTTCGACCAACGATGATGGGTCTTCAGGCTCGACGTGAACCCGCAACGTGGAGATGAGGAAGGAGCTCGTTAAGTGTAACAATAAAGGCGATTGAAGCAACATTTTGAATAGATTAAGCTCATTAAGAAGTTAGTAAAAGATGAAAAACGATCTTATGAATGAAACCAAAAGACAAATGGCCGACTTTGACCGATCGGAAGGCGGCCTTTCAATCTCTAAATGAGCCAAAACGACCATTCGCTCCCGAACCTGATAATCTCCGCGAATTCACTCCGAAGAAATGTGACAAGGAATGTCCGATAGATGTCAATGTTTACAAACCAAAAATGCCTAGTAAACACTTGCTCGAATAAAAAGCGGCCGAAACGTAAATATTTCAACTTTATAAAAAACCGCAAATCAACAATACATGAACAACAAAAATTAAACTCGGCGGTTGGACTGCTTGACTTCAACGTTGGCGATGGCCAAGTTCTGAAAGTAAATCAAATAAGTATCGATCAACAAAACGAGTTGTACTTTAACTACGTTACAATTGAATAAGAAGTAAATTTTAAAGTAATAAAAGATAAGATACAAAATTTTTATTCTACATTACTAAAAAAACTAAGGATATAAATATTTAGAGGTTCTAACCCTTATTACAGGTATTTTTCTTGGCCTTCGAAAAAACGTGTAGATAAATAAAAATTTTAGAAATAAGCCTTACAAACTACATAAAAAATAAGACAAGTTTTATAAACTAAATCATTTTAAAAGTTTAAATAAGAGAAAATACAAGAAAAGACATTTACCGTGAAACTCCTGTATAAAGGAAAATTTAAAAAACCCAATGCAGTACTTTATACAGGAGTTCCCCTGTAGTTCCTAATTCTGATAATCCGACAAATCTTAAATAACTAAACAAGCAAAAAACATACCAAACGATCCAACATGTTCTTGGTGTCTTGGTCAATGTAAAGAGTTCCAACGCTCTCTGGGTCGACAGCAGATACCTCTGGCATGTAGTTGTCACGACGTTCACGCTCTTCCTCTTGCAACTTGATGGAGATTCCTCTGACTGGACCCTTCTCAATACGCTTCATCAAATGGGTAACAAAACTAAAATCAAAAATTGTTATAAAAACAGTATGAGCAACATAAAATTCAGCATATACAGTTGAATAACCCAACACTATAAACTGCTCCAATAAGAAAACAAATGTGTCTAAAACAACAACAATATAAAAGAATCCTTACCCAGCAATTTGGTTGCGCATTCTCTTTGATGGAATAACGGCAACTTCTTCACAGAGACGCTTGTTTGTGTGGAAGTCATGAGTAAGGTACGTGTAGTACTTCTCGATGATCACTCTTGAAGCCTTCTTGACAGTTTTGGTACGAACACCTCCCATGTTTTAGTCCGTGTAACCTGAAGAAAAACAAGAAATTATAAATGGATATAAAACAACTAAAACATAGACGATACAAAATTAAAACGGGAATAAAATAACCTATAAATAAAACGGCAATATTAACCATAAAACTTGTGTTAAAACATTTTACGCAAAACAACAAAAAGTATTTTATAAAATCAGAATTCTCTCATTTTTGCGGACGAATCACCGTATTCTCTGTCTTTTCTCTTCTAAAAATCCTAACACGAAGCCTATCCAGGGACTTCGTGGTGAGACGCAGTTACCTCACAGATGTTACTAAAAATTAATTTAAAAAATAATTTTTTTCGTAATTAATTGTAAGCGTAAATTTGAAAAAAATTAAAAACATAATTTATTTATTTATCTACATAAAAAATTAACAAAACACAAAATTTTAAAATTTCATGGATTTCAAAAATTTATTATATTCGGTTTAACAAGTTTTTATTACAAAACTTGGAGGAATAATTGAAAACTAAATATTGTAGAATGTCATTGTTGTTTGTGTAAAGAAGAGATTCCACAAATTTTTGTTTTTAAGAATGATTTAGTGTGGATTGTACCGTATTTCAATGTTAAGGACTCGTATTATCTACACCTAAAGCAATAGACTTGAGATATCACTGTATCTTTTTTTCAACTTTCAAAACATCACATTTTAAAGTTTCAAAAAGAAACAAATTTGTACAAAACGTGACAAGATTAGTAGAACAGTACATTTCTGACGGAAAGGTCGAATAAAGCACGGAGTAAAGAGATCAGTAATTGTACTAACTGATGTTTATTCACTGGTCATGGGCATGAATAACAACACTATTCTTATCCGTCTCCCAGAGTTCCACTTTTGAGAGGAGTTGAGCACAGCTCATTACCTTCTGTAAACTTGTCATAATGTAGTAGGCCAGGTTCTCACTAGTCGAAACACGGGTTCTGAAAGAAAGTTTAATATAATTTGTGATTTAAAGAATTTTTTAAGTATTTATTGTAAAACATATTATACTCCATTAGTAAAACTTCTGTTTAATACATATGTAGAAGCATTTAAAAAGAATTTCACAAGTAATACTGTAAAGATAAACACGAAAAACATAAAAACTTACTTGAAAAAAGGCACATCTTGGTCGATATTCTTATGATCCAAAGTGTCGATCACCAACTTCATCTCCTCCTTCAAGTCTTTCATGTTATAGACCATCCCAGTGTGGTTGTTAATAGGACCTTTGAGGTATACCTTTACTCTGTAATTGTGACCATGTCCATTTTTACCATTACATTTATCAAAAATCTGGACATTTTGTTTGGCACTCATATACGGGTTGTGCAGTCGATGGCTCGCACTGAATGATTCTTCACGGACTAGTTCACAAATGATCGGCTTTAGTCTGTCTTCAGGCAAGATAAGTGGTAGTACTCTGGGACGCCCTTTCGGCTCGGTATTCAGATCACGTTGATCGTGAACCAACGCAGAATCCTCGATCTGAAAGTCCAAAGCGACCGCACGTTCTCTCAGGGGACTGTTGATGGTGATACTGGTCCGAGGAGTTTGTGGTGTGGTAACTTTGGCTCTCTTGGCATCACCATCCTTAACCTTTGACGGGGCTTCTCTCTTCTGGCCTACTCCTATGGACACTTTCTTCTGTGAGTTTCCTGCACTTTCCTTCTTGTTGGCTACATTTATGTCCTTCTTCTGTGTTATACTGTCTGATTTCTTCTTGGCTACATTGTTTTTATTCTTTTGTGCCATATTTGATTCCCTTTTCTTTAATTCTGGTTTTTCCTTAGTTTCCACAGCGGTGGACAGAGTTGATTTTGCAGATTCAGGGGTGGCAGGCGTCTTGCTTGACCGAGAAGACGCTGGGGAAAAGTAACTAACCCGCTGCCTTACCCGAAGAAACATTCCACTGGAGCCACTCGAGTTGCCAGAATCCTCACTGGTCATGGAGGGAGTGGGGGTGCTCTTGTCTACGTTATCTGAAGAATATAGTCAAATTGAATATGCCCTTACTGTTGTTGACCCACATAATGTCAGTGGTGTTCTGCCTGATTACGGTGTCCTTCCAGATCTTTTTGTCAACTACGGACCTACTACTCATCTACCGCCTTATACTGAAGTTGGAGCACCTGAAATTGCTATGCTTTTAGTGAATAGTACTGTATCATGTCACAATTCTGTAGATTATCAAAGAAGCATATTATAATTAGGCACTTTCACGACCCTCACACATTATATTTACATTCACATAGCGGTGCGCAACATTGTAATTAACTCGAGCGGAATAAAGGCGTTTAAGTAGGCCCAATAGACTAATCGGAGGGGATTGCGCAACAAACGACTCCAGAATGATTTGTAATTAAAACAACAACAATGTGACATATGGGCAAGACTATAAAAGCCCGATCGGAGACTATAAAAGGCATATCCTCCTAGGCAAACCACTAACACATTAACCATGTCATACTCACAGGTGGATCCTCAAGAGTTCCAGATCTACGGTCTGTTGCACGAAGAGTACGGTAACATCAACAATATCCAGCCTACGTTCTGTCCCGCCAATTATCGACTGAAAGAAGACCGAAAGTAAGTTAGTTATACATATTGAATGAAGCTCATCTTTTATTTTTTTCTTCTAAAATTGACTTTAGAAACACATCTGCATATGCACTGTTCTTCAAAGAGAACCAAGGCCGAGTAAGGATGCTCTACCCGGAGGCATCGTTCGGAGAAATCTCTAAAATCGTCGCTTTTCAATGGGAATCTATGGGGAGTTACCACAAAAAGGTAGGTATATTCTAGTCAGTATTACAATAGTACTAAAGTAGTATACAACTTAGCAATCCACAGAAACTTTTTTTATGTCAATCACCCCCTTCCTATACTAAACTTACCCGCCCTGTCGTATCACAGCACCTATAGCTATTGATCTTCTGTGGATTTTTGAAACATATAGTAAAAAGTTGTACTCTTGCAAAAACAATCTATTCTTACTCTAGATAACTATCTGAGTATTTGTAATTTAGATGTACAGAGACCGAGTTAAAGACGAAAGGAAACAAAAACTTCTGGCAAAAGCGATGGAGAAGGCCATGAAGTTGTGCCAGAAGTAATGTACGATAGAACTACACAATATAACAGTCAAATTATATGCAGAAATAAACATACTAGCTGCCAATAAACTTATAAGATTTATACATTAAGAGAGGCGGATAAAAATAAAGCGTTGAACGTTATGCAAATGAGCGCGAATTTGAAAATTCGAAACTTCTAAAGCAAATTAAGTGAAAATTTACGATTTCTTAGACGTGAAAAAATTGAAATTAGAAGTTATGTTAAAAATCATTACAACTGTGACATATCACACACGTCGTTGCTTCTTATCCTTATCAAATATGTTGAATTAACCTTAAAAAATGAAACTCACAAGATTTTAAAACAAACAACAAAAACCTATCAAAATCTGAACACCTTGCTCTAGAAAGACAATAAACATCCATTTTTACCATAGATATTTCAATTGCGCGTTAAAGAATGTAAAAAAAGACGGCGTTCCCGGATAAACTCTGAAAAATACCAATACCTCCAAAAGTCAATGAAATGTATGTAAAACCTCAAAAGAATAGAAAAGAAACAAAAATAAGAATATTAAATGACAGTGTAACAAAAAAACAATATGAAAAGTACTTGAAAACGCTCTGTTTGATCTTTTGTTAGGTTTTCTTCCACTCGGTCCAGACGAAAAAAACTTGACACGTTTTCTGGATGTGTTAACTCTCTCTCAAATATTGCTCATGCTTTTTTAGAAAACGTAGTTTTGACAATTCTTAGCAAAAATAACACGGTAAATTACTGAATTTTTTTAAATTTTGTCTTGAAGCTTTACGGTTGGATTAAGTTTATTGTTTTATAGTTTTTTTTTGTTAAATTAACAATAATTTTGTCAAAAAATCAAGGTAATTAAACGATTTTTGTTAAAAGCGCTGATTTTGCTAATAAATTGATGTCACACGTTTTTGACTTCATTAAACCTTTTTTATGTTTCAGTACGAATGGCCAATCTTCAAGAAGTAAGGCTGTATGAGAATCACACGGAACGAGAAAATGTAGATAACATGAGCGAGTTGTATGCCGTCTTGAATGCTTTGGAGTGTCTGGAGAAGGTCTTCAGTCGAGATTACATTTTGCCAAATGAGTACACTGCCGAATGTTCAAAGTTGTTAACCCAATATAAAGTAAGTTCATGTTCTGAGTTTTTGGAGTTTTAGGTACAGTTGAGTGTGCACGACTGATTAATCGTTTTGCTGATTGATTAACGTGTCATTTACTTTTAACTATATTGTATTTGATAATTTGATGTTTTTTATTAATTTTCTTTTATGTTAAATTTACAAAATTTTTATATTTTGTGACATTTAGGTAACAATCAGACTTCTCCACGGAATGAGTGTTGAGGATTTTGTGAGAAAGTACAGAATAAACTGCCCGGCTGCTTTAGAGAGGATCAAAGAGGACCGGCCGATCACGGTGAAGGACGATCGAGGAAATGTGTTGAAGAATATCGCTGGAATCGTCGAGGTATTCATCACCTTGATGGATCAGTTGAAACTAAACATTCGGAGTGTGGATGAACTGTTCCCCAATTTGGCCGAATTATACAACGCTCTGAACACGATGAGTTCCCTTCCTGATAACATCGGTATAAAACAGAAGATCAAAAGCTGGTGAGTTTAAGTTTTAATGGTTAAAGTACGGTAGTAGTCAAAGTTTATTTATTAACTTTTGTTTGTCAGGTTTTAAGAAAACTTACTCATTGTTAGAATAATTAATGTTTGAAGTTGCTTTTGTAAAATCGGTTATAATATTTATTGGTATTTAAAATCTGACGTATTAGGCATGATAAGTTGTCGTCGATGACTGCCAGCGACGAGATCTCGGAGGAGGAAGCCCGTCAGATGGTGTTCGAGGTGGAATCCGCTTACAACGACTTCAACCGCCATTTGCGCAATACTTAAGTGCCGAACAGATGTGTATTACTTTATGTTGTATTTATACTATTAGTCATTCCTGTTTATAGCTCATAAATTGAATGTAAATAAGGGAACAGTCGTAAAGTATGTTACAGATAGAGAGATGGCAGTTATGTGAGTATTCCCTATGAAACAAAGCGAACATTCTGTGGAATTAATGCTTACAGAGAAGGACGTGGAGAAGAGATCGTGGAGAAAGAGAGAGGAACAGTTTCCTAGATGAGATCCTTGAATATTATTACCTAGCTGAAGATGATCTCGTACCGGCACGGTGTGTCCGACACGTACAAACGCTGGTAGTTGATGCCCCAGCCCACGCCAATGCTGATGGTGAGGAAGGACACGCCTTGGGCAGGGGAATCTGCCGTTAGCAACGTGCTTTCATCATCCTGGGCTTCTGTGTTCTTACGGTGCACCCGGATACAGTAGCCCGGCGACAGGCGCCGGATCGTGTCCGACGACGATTTCATGCTGTGCAGGGACTGTGATACGCACATGAAGATGGGTCGTTCACCGCTGAAATCATTTTTAGTTGAGATTAATCACAGTAGAGATTAGTTTGGGTACAAGTTTATCAATTTTTACTACAAGTCATTCCTTGATGCCAACTTTAAGACCTATGTAGCAGTTGAAGATGTTACCTGTTGTATAGCCATATGTCTTCAAAGTTTTCGACCTCGGACTGCTTTAGTAAGGCGAACGACGCGTGATTATCTACATCCCAGTTGCATTTGACATCTTGTCCGTCGAATACGGTACCAGCCAATTTACCTACAGCCACGAAATCTCCCACCAATGGTATCATATCACCCACGCGTTCTTTCCGTTCCCACCGCGCCATCCGTCCCCATGCTGAAAAGTAAGGGTAATTTAGTTTATAATACCATATAGTATGTTATATAGTACCATATAAGCCTTGTCTGACGTTGTAACGTTATATAAGCGTATATACATGTGGGTATACTCACCTACGGCCTGAGAATGTATGCTAGTCAAGTGATTGAGTAATGTGGGGGAGTCGGGGAGGTTGTTGTTGCCTGTACTGTCAGGACTGCCGGGCGGTAAGGGAGGGGGGCGGGAGAGGGGGGATCGAGTCGGTATCACTTTTGACTTGGAAGTCGGCCCTAACGTGTCCTATCGACCGAGCCGCCTTCGCCGTCATCTCTTCGCCGAATCCTGTGTCTGATGCTAAAATACGATGGTTAAGATAAAAATAAGATAGTCTACAGTAGAATATAATGTAAAAGACCATGATTTTATTTTTTTATAGAGTAAAATAAAAGTATATAAATGTTTGTTTTATTCATTTTATGCCTAAATTTATAATAGTGGTATAAAGGACTTACCTGTCATTTCAGCTAGTCGACCACCGCCATTGGCTACGATACCCGAAATGTTTTTATCCTCAGACGTTGTAGACGAAAATTCAGCTAAAATTACACCATAATTTGAACAGAAATGAGTTATTTTTAGCAGTAAAACAAGATTTAGGTAACAAGTTTAGTAAAAGTCAAAATAAATGTTAAAAAGTAACTACTATAACATAGCGATTACTTTTAACATTTCCCTGTACGATAGTTTCTTTGTTTGTTACCTAAAATATTCTAATACCCTTTCAAAAAACTTACGTCTTATCCAGAGCCCGTAATGGAAGGGGTTGCAGCAAGATACGGTGGCGTTGTTGATGGTAACCCTGCCGAACCGACACCAGGGTAGGGGGTCGAGTCGGTGTAGCGCCGCATCCACCTGAAGGTCCTTCCATCGCCACATCTTGCAACAGAGGTAAGGCATGGACATGGGGCGGTCGATCTGAGGGATCAGCCCGCGTTCTTGGAATTCACCCGTGTTACCGATTAAGTTCATGTTGTTGATGTCCATCGAAGGGCCGGTGCGGGTCGGGCGCGACGATTGGGGCGGCGGTGGGGGAGGGGGAAGCGCCGGCTCCAACGCCGAATTCTGATTGAAGTCCTCACGTCGGCGTCTGAAAATATGAGATTTGGAATAATTTTTCAAGAATTTGCATGTTGTTTATCATGAACTTAAGGCCTATGCATCATATTTTTTAAAACTTTTAAATGTGCCATTTCTTATCGTACCCGGAACGCGACGAACGATGTGAGTTGATCTGAGAGCCTTGCCGATGCGGCGACAGATGGTTGGGCTGATGATGGCGGTGGGTGGTGGGGATACGAGCTATATGATTGCTGCCCACCGGCACCACCGTCGTGACCATGGTCGTGCCGCCGAGATGGTCCATACGCACAGTGGAGTAGCGTCGCAACCGTGAACTCACGACCGACGCCCGCCGTGCCGTGGAGGGTGGAAGCGGAGCCGGCTCCTCGTCCGAATCCGAGTCCTCCACAATGTCCATCGGGGGACCGGGAGCGCATTGTTTTATGTCCAGACCTCGGGTCTCGATGGCCTGCAAAGTAGCGTGAGTTATGGCGGAGGCAAAAGTGGAAATGGCGTCAAAATTCGAAAGTAAAAATGGCGTAAAATATGGGTAATATTGGGAATATTAACAGTGTTAGTTGTCTATCATTATATATACAAAAGGAACAAGTTAACAAAAAAATGAAAAAAGTAGATCTCTATAACAATATATCTAAGCAATCATAGTATAGTTACCTTTTTGAGCACGTCCAAATCCTCGGTGTCGAAGCCCCGCATCAGGTTCATGAAGCGGCGTTTGGCCTTGCGTTCGTCGGCGGTGACCAGAAGCCGGTGCCGCCAGAGGATCTCGATGTAGCGTCGGCGATCAGTGAGCAGACATAACAGACCGCAGTCAAAGGGCATGGCCAGCCGGCGGGGCGGTGTTGGTGGGGGGTTGGGCGGGGTAAGCACTCCGCCACGCCGCCATTCACCTCCGCGCCCGCAGACGGGGTCCGCCGCGCCTTAGCGCAGCCGCCGTCGAGTGTCTCCGATCGGCGGCCGAAGCGGTCGATGAGGTCCAAAACCCAACAACCGACCGCGAGGGAACGTCGAGAGCCGTGCAGCAGGTCACCAGCCGCAGGCACATGCCATCAGGAACGGTAATATGATTTTTCTTCTCTTTCAGTCCAGGCCCAGACCCTCCAGCCAATTGTCGCGGTCTCAGCGTCTCCACCCTGGGCCGTTTATCTACAACAACATGGGTTTGAAAGGAGTGAAGGTGGGGATATGTTTAAGTTTTAATGGCGCGGCAAAGATATTATCCTGGCTAGAATATCAACAAGAAAAACCGAAATTTAACATTATAAAACGATAAAGTAGATATTTAACTATAAAAACATAATATTACTATGGCAATATAATATTATCAATATATAGCAAAACCTCAACATTACGAAAATTCAAAACTATGATGAACATAAGAGGAGTAGACTTGTCAACTTAATACTGGCATGTTTAAACAGAACAAGGCAGTCGCCGAGTATAAACAAACACAAATGCTGCCAAAGGTCAAATCGTACTGGAAATACGTAGTACCAACGTGGCATTTAAACAATATTTTTTGAATTTCAAAACATTTAAAAAGCTATCAAAAAGAGGACGAAAAGTTATAAAATCGGTCAAAAAGTCCATAGAATTAAAATTTTCCATAATTCAAAAGGAAAAAATTAATTTAAAAATTAAAACTTAAAATAAGCCTAAAGAATAAAAAATAGGCTTAAAATAGAATTACAAAACAAACATTATTAAACACTCATTATGACAGTCTCATTATGACAACATCAAATTGCGCGAAAAGCGACGGATTTGAGGCAAATTAAAGCAAGACATCTTCTCCTTTATTCTTATGCCTGAGGGGTTCAAGAGTTAATTGGAGCGGAAAGAGGAGCAGTCAGTCAGGGAAGGAATGCAGGGAGGGGGTAAGGGGGGGGGGAGGCACGTCCAGAAGGTGTCACTAATTAAATGGTGAACGGGCCAGAGATCGCGCGACGGCTAATTGGTTTGCATACGGCGTCGCGGAGACGGCGTCATAACCAAATTAACCGTTTGTGTAGCCACCGTGCGGTCACGGGAAGGGGGGGGGGTTGAACTGCAAACCTTTTTCAGTTAATTTGCATCAGAAGCTTGAGGGTTTAAGGCGGTTTATGGGGTGGATAAGATGAAGAAAGGGTTTTATATTGTCTGTGAGTTATTATACTAGTTTTGAAGGTCTAAAGAGTAAAAAGGTGTTAAGAAAGGCTCTATTAACACTCAAAGTCTGAAAAGTAAGAGGAAAAGTTCAAAAAGCCATTGTTTTTATGCCCTAACCTTTTCGTACGTACTAACACATTGTAAAATATGACTTTTTTAACGCACTTTGTCACACCATTTATACCTAAAGTAATACTTTCTAACACCATTTATACCTAAAACAAGGTTAAACCTCTCCGAACCCTTTTTGGCCGCTCTCCAAAAAAACCCCTGCCCAATAACCTAAAACAATATTATGCAAATTGGGGCCGCTAATTGGCTCTTCCGCTGTTTAACTAGCCATTAAACGGACCGCCAGCGGCATTCCTCGTCTTAAGTTCTTCGAAGCCCTAACACCACCCCCGAAACGCCCTTAGGGACACAAAGAAACGAAAAGAAGCCGGCTTCGGATCCAGAAGACAAATCAGGGATTCTGGCCGTGTTTTGGTGGTCACTCGGGGATGTAGTTACCAGCTATTCACACTTGGCCTAATTGTCACAAAGTCAACAAACAGAGATGACATTTTGTTGGAATAGGGTCATGATGACGATATTTTAGGTGACAAGAGGCATAACTCGATTACTAGGCCATACACGTGGTCAATGTGATAAGAATAAGTTTGTCAAATGTTATTAGCGAGCCGAAAAAAGTCTTGTCGTTTTTAAAAGGAGAAAGCTAGGGAAATTGACGACAAGACTTTTATAATAAAACTTTTAGGCCTATTGCCATTTTAAAGTGTCATAACAATATTGTAAGGTTATATTTAGAAAAAAATAAAATTTTAGGTTTTTTTCCAAAAAATTTTTGTTTTATAAACTTGTTTTAAATGTTTACACAAAAAATTAAAAGTTTAAATTTTTTTAAATTTCGTTTTTTGTCTTTCGTTTCCAAATATTTTATCAAAAATGTCTCTAAAATCCCATGATAATCATGCTAACTCAAAAATGTTACCTAAATCTACCAAAATCTAACATAACCTCACCCACCCTCCCATCATTACCCCGCCCGAACTGACCATTATTTTTTGAGGGGAAAAATGCGGCAAAACGGCCATTTTTGTTGATTTTAACACAAAACCCGTCGGCATGATGAATGGCGCATTGAGTTGTCTCAGCCAGTCCAGGGTCTATCCTACCTTGTCTTTCTTGTTCGGGTGACTGACAGAGAGGCCGGAGAGGGGGGAGAGACCCGGCTCTAATGGCATTCGAAGGGATCTGCTCCCAAAAATCAGGACAAACAAGCCTCATGAAATCCGAAACGAGAAAATAAAGCAATCAAACCGAGACCATCGTCCACGGCACAAACAATAAAAAAATAGAATTAAAATAACGGATAAACACTACTGTAGCCATAAAGAGCATGCTAATCTGGTGGGGCTGATCATCGTTCGCTGCAAATGGCCTTTTTTGTTCATTTTCAGATCAAAATGGCCTTTGTTTACGGGATTTTCTGCCATTTTCTAATAAATACTCTACTGGAATTTGAAAAAAATGAAGAAGGAATGCCAAGCATGTTATACATTCTTCTTTTCAGGCTAGTACAAAATTGATTTTATCAGTCAAACTTGTTTTACAGACTGTTTTTGTCTCAAGCAGCCAAACTTGCCTATAACAATATTTGCTGATCCTTTTTTAAACAAAACTAGCTTTCTCTCAGACCTTGAGACCAATTTCATACCCAAAAGAATCAAAAACACTTGATAGCAACGAAAGCACGATAGTTATGTAGCCAGAAGCAACAGATTACACGACAAGAGTTGGCGTCAAAAAAGAAAAAGTTAGAGAGAAGCGGAGCAGTCGAAGTGCTTGTAAAATTGTTTGGATACTGATAAGAGACACCTTTTGCCAAAATTGGATTCTCTCTTATCACGGCGACTTCGTGGCGCTAAAATATGCTCACTACGGTCGGCTACGGTCTCAGCGACCACACTTTGCGTTAGGCTGGAATCGACTGGTAGGGAAGATGGTAATGGTTAGTAAACCTATGTCACTGGCAAAAATAATCAAGTTATTAAGAAATATTTGCTAAGGAATGGGGAAAAACTGATATTTTGTTATGTCGGCTATATTGTAGTAGGCTTTTTTAGATAAATTACTAGTATTTACCCTAAAATAAAAAAAAAAGACATTTTCTATAATATTAGGTAACAGGTTGATTAAAAAATAAAAAAAGAGTATTTAAAAAATCATTTCTAAAGACTTATTGACCACTAAACCTCACTAAAACAATATCTATTCCAAAAAATAGATCAAACCCATCAAAGTTTGATTAAATTAACTAAAATACCACTGATAATCTCGGAAATAACCTCAGATTGTAATCAAGTCCATCCCAACCCTCTGATCCCCCTTTTTGAGCCAGACTGATACCGCAGCTCAGAATCTGTGAGCCGTGTTCGGAAGTCGGGGGGAAGTGTCAGAAAAAGGTCAAAAAAGGTCAGACAAGGTGGACAGCCATAAAATAGAAAAGCGCCACAGGCATTCATAAATTTAACAGCTTTCGGACCGAAACATTCCGCCCTTCCTCTTCACCCCTGAGGGCAAATGTATAAACCTCGAGGCCGGAGAAAGGTAAATTAATCGCGGCTAATTTTAGATTTGACGTCAGTGTTTGCTTGTCTGGTCAGGTTGAAATCAGATAAGTTCGAAACGTCTGGATAATATTGTAGTAGATGTTTTTGAACTTTGAAGAATGCTCAAATTGACATTATGATAGTGTAAACTGAGATTATGATAGGTTTATAAATAGTATAATTTTAGGTAACAATATGTAACAAATGAAAAAAAATAATCTGACATTTCAGAAAAAGACGTCATAACCTATATTATACATGATAACATATCAATTTACACTATAATAGCCATCTAAAACAATATATTACCCATCAGTGTCTATAAAAAGCCACTCAGACAATAACACAGCCAAAGATGGTGTCAAAACTACTCTGTAACCCCAAATCAACTATACTAACAGCGTCGTATTAGACCCGTAATCCCAAGCAGAAGATGTCAACACCGAACACTGTAATCGTATCATCCTCCCCCGAAGACCAGAAGTCGTGTCAAGTTCCGACTTGAAGCCAAACAAGGCCAGAATCAAAACCGGATTCAGGAAAAAGGACCCCACAACATAAGCCCATGTACATACGACCATGTACATACCAAGATTCGGGGATTTGTGGAGTCGCGTGCGTGAAACTCCCAGCGGGCCATCGGGCCACCAGTCGGAAATCGTGGCGTCTGAAGCCCGCGGATCCTCGGCTGGAATGGCGACGGGTTTAGGACTCTAACCAATATGACCCCCCAGGGCTTGTTCCAATCAATACGTTTTAAGCGCCTATCTGCTTCTCAAATTAATAACTTGTTAACCTTTCGAACTGTTTTACTGCGAGGTTACTGTAAATTACACCTTTAAAATTTATCAAAAAATTAAATTTTGCTATTAAAAAATGTTAATTTCCTATCAAAAACGTCCCATATTTTGTAAATTATGTTCAAAACCATAGTTAAACCCATTAAAAAATAGCCAACATCGTTCTCAATATAAATATCAAAATAAAATACAAAAAACATCATAACCACTATAAATAACGACGTAACCGCTACAAATGACATCGATAATAACACGATAAACCCAATTGATCTCGGCCGAATCCGAAAGAGAATGCCAATCTCGATCCGATCGGCCCTAAGGGCAAACCCAACTCTCCGAGACTGAAGGGGGAGTCCAGAGTTTCTAAATCTTTTTCTCTGTTCGATCGGAGACATTGGACATAAATATCGCCTGAGGAATTACTTGACATGACCGCCATAGGGATTCATCATTAACCAAGGTCGGTTATTCTTTGTGTTGAGTCGGGTTGTTAAAGGTCTATGTCAACATCTACATAAATATATCAATAAAAAAATACACAATAGATACTTATGAATGTATGATATGTTGGCATGATTCTACTTAAAATAGTTATGCGTTGTAGTACTCATACTATGAAAGACAACATTATTAGTAACCTTCATAACACAAAATTAGAAGTGAAGTTTATTTGTGTATATAATACAGTTATGAAGTAGAAACCAGTATAAGTGATACAACCATCAATCTTAGTCCAAAAGTTCATAGAAAAAGCAAAAAATGGCACATAAATACATTCTACGTACTTTTCGACCCTAACCCTTCAAAATAATAATCTACAATAATATTTTAAATTAACCAAACACAGGAGCTTTCCATCCCCCGAATCCTTCCTCCAGATCTTGTGCTACAGCAATCAACAGCGCTTCTGAATCCTCTCCACCAACGATCTGAACTCCGACCGGTAATCCATTCGAGTTTAATCCCATAGGGCATGTTACTACCGGTAGACCTACAGCATTCCACAGAGCTGTATACTGGTAGTCAAACGGAGTAAAGACAGATTCATTGTGGAAGTAGGCTGGGCGAGGAAAGCCGGGGAAGATCAGGATTCCATCTTGACCTAACAAGTTCACGACCTCTCTTCTCAACTGATCCCTTTTACTGTGTACCTGTAGGTTCAAAATTCAGTCAAAAATATTATAAATATTATAAATAATAATATTAGCTACAACAATCTTCAGTCTAATTTAAAAAAGGTTGGCTATGGACCAAAAAACATAGTAAAAATATGAGTCGATGCCAACATTATGTTTGTCATTAGTCATCCAAATTAATGAACTTACAAAGTCCCGATCCCGTTTCACATTAGTCAAATGATCGTCCAGAAACGCCGTCAATAATGACATGAACATGTGTTTGGAGTTGCCCATAAAGTAGTACAACATCTGCAGCAGTGGATTGAATCCAGAATTCTCCTAAAAATACACTTTTTAGTACCAAAAGAGATATAACTAGAGTAGATTACACGTATTTGCGCCATTTATATAATAATAAAATCTTATATTAACTTTCCACACCTTTGATACAACCTCAACTTAAACGTACCTTGTAGCCAGCCAAAACATCAGCAAATCGTTGTTTAGTACTGTGCATTGATGTGAGCCAGATGTCGAGAGCATGATGAGTTATAGGGAAGTTGACATTGTAAGCGTGGATATCGTACTTCTTCTCGAAGTACTTGACAGCCTTCTTCAAAGCTCTAGAACAATCAGAATGTACTGGCGATGCAATCAACGTGTTCAGGCCATTCATGAAGAACACTCGAGTACGTTGAAGCTTGATTTGGCGGTTCAGCTGAAGACGTTCTGTTGCGTCAGGCCCTACCATTACCTAAAAACATTGAAAGCACCTTATATTGTCATCAAAGGTCATTTTGGACTTCAAAACTATACAAACGACATAAATACTACAATTGACATTAAAAATTGATTTATCCCTACCCAATCTTCTTGAAATGCTTACCTTTAACATAAGTGACAAATCCCTGGCATATCTGCAAATGGGTCCAATAGAGAACATCTCCTCTTGATACCCATAAAAGTGATCTGGAATGTGACCTTTGGTAGGAATGAGTCCTGGCGTCGGCTTCAATCCAAAAACTCCATTGAAAAAGGCTGGGATCCGGACAGATCCGCCAATATCTGACCCAACTCCAACCACAGATCCAGCAGCTGATATTAAACATCCTTCGCCTCCTGAGCTGCCTCCCACACCTCTTCTCGAATCGTACGGACTGTTGGTTTGACCGTAGACTCCATTACACGACTGCCACCACAAACATGCCTCAGGGACATTGGTTACAGCCAAAGGAATCGCTCCAGATGCCTTTAAGAGAGTGACCACAGCAGCATCTTCTGGATTCGGATCAGCCTCTGACAGTGCTGGAATACCGGCTGTGCTGACATGACCTTTTATTCGGATGCTGTCCTTTACTGTAAATGGGACACCCAATAGAGGTTTCGTATCTGCGAGCGACTAAAAATGATATTATTCTACATACTCTTTTACTATATAACCAAAAACATTTAAAACCTGTAACTGTTGCCAAAAATTCATAACTAGTTAAAGAATTTAAAAAGTAAAAGTTTAAAGTTTACCTTATACTCTTCAGACTCTACATCAACGTTAATAAGCCAGTCATCGATCTTCTTGGCTTCGTCTAAAGCTTCTTCGAAGTTCTGTTGTACTACAGCATTGAGATACGGATTCACCAACTCAATTCTTCGAATATAAACATCGATTAACTGTACTGCTGAGATCTGAAAAATTATTTTTAATAACAATAAATAATAAGTAGCAGCTATCACAAAATTAATTTATAAATTATCTTAATAATTTGTGTCCTTACTTCAGCATCATCACAGTAAAAATAGAAAGTGAATAAACTATCTTTCTCTTTCGAATAAGTATATTACCTCTCGTTTTCGTATCATTTCGGCCGCCTGAGCTGCTGATATTAACAATAGTTGATCTACATCGTCTGGAGCTGGTCTTGGTACTGCTAATCGCGCTTTGAACAAGTAATTATATAACCAGAATACGAAATGTACAAATTGAAAGTAACAATAAGTGATCGGTGCCAGAAACGGCGCCACAACTCGTAACATCTAAAACTTCTCTATGAAACAGTTTTAAAGCAAAATAGCATCAAAAATATTAAAGTTCGCCGCGAGTAATAAATTAAGAACAAATTTTTAAAAAGCAAATGAATTATCAGCAAAACAACAAGTTATGCGTTCAAAAACTAACACCATACGTGAGTCTAAAACAATATAAGCGAGTTATCAGAAGGAAAGGTCGGCAAAACACAAATATTACGACAAAACTCATAAATTAAACGCAAGTAAACCAAGGTAAACAAGTATTATGATGTGCAAAACCAGTGCAACTTCTGTCCCACTTAGCAATAATTATTTATTTCACAAGAGTTTAACTGTTTTCTCAAACAACGCGGCCTTGGTCTTATCACTCAGAGAGCGGTACTCTTCGGACTTCTTCAAAGTCTTGATCTGATCCGTCGATTTGATCTCGACTATGCAGTGGTGCTGAAACAAAATATTATTGTAGACAAGAACTTACTTAAAAATAAGGTTTAGAACAAAGTTTACGCATTTTAAGTTTCAAAATGCCCTTTTTATCAAATTTTAGGTAATAATTTAGACATTTTACTGCCCTAAGCCAAAACAACGTGTGATAAAAATGTTTTAGATAACGAAACATTGAAATATAAGTTTAATTAGTCAAACATGACATACCTGAAGCGAAGGAAAGTTGTACCGATCAGCGTACACCAACTTGAGTTCGTTCGAAAACTCGTCGGTTTTTATCAAAAACTTTTCGCATTTCCGAATCACGTAATCAATTTGAAATCTGTCGGCCAGAACCAAAACAAAGTCAACGTTATCACTGTTCAGTTTGGCGTGTGCTGGGTACAAAACTTGAAGTAGTTCCTTGAATTCGTTGTACTTCAGGTCGTGAAGTTCAATCCTTTCCTGAGATCGTTCCGCAAAGTTGTGGTTGAATAAGGAGTCGAACACAGGCGAATATAGTGACAAATACTGAAAAATAAAGTTCAAAACACAAAACTCAAACAATTAATCACCAAGTTGTATTTTGATCGCACAAAATGCAACATCGACGCCCTTTTAGATAGTGATCTAGACGATAAACACCAAACAAATTACATCTAGATAAACAAAAATGCTTTAATGACTTCAATCTACCAAGCAAACAATGTATAATAAACATTTTTCACTAGTGAAATTACAAAAACGTCTAATATAATTCTGACAAAACTGACATAAATAACCTACGTCTCTATTGACGTGCAGCTCTTGACCTTCAACAACAAGTATCGTATTGGACAAATTATTCGCAGAGGTAAAGTCAACATGAACACGTTGCTTTACCCCAGAAGAACCCTTGATTTCAATAAGAGCTTCCAACTCAATCATCCCATCAGAAATAAATCCATTTTTTGGATCTTTCACTGTGTCCCATTCAAGAAAGGCCGGAAACCCCCAATTGTTCGAATTCAACGCAAACTTGTTTGTGAACTAAAAATCACACAATTATATACAGAAGTAATAATATAATAAACCCATAAAGTACATTTTTAATCTTCAAAAACTAGCAAAATACCTAAAATCGTTGTTTAAACCAGCAATTTACCCTTTTAGTGTAATTAGCCGTTCCAAGGCTTTTCGAAATCAGCCGAACTTCAACGACAGCATCACAAGACCACAAGGTCGACTGACTTTCAGGATTACAGTCCACATACACACTGAAATGCTCAATATGGCTCGTCCTTTCTGAACACTCTGTTTTCGCTGATAATCGCCTAAATTATTTAAATTTTAAAATCGAAATTTAACTTTTATATAAAATAAATTACTTTACCATAATAAAAAGTATATAACCAACAAATTTATATTATAATCAAAACTAACCATGGAAAGCCGCCGAAGCAAAAGAACGGAGAGCTGGCCTTCTGTCTAGAACATCCGTTCTCAGGAATACTCAAAACAAGTCTGCCAAGTTTGGATTCATCTAAACACCAATATCATAATCACAAAAAAAAACATACCACAAATGGTCGAATTGACACTTTCATTAATTGAGCCCATCAGACAGTTGTTATCATTCGCAGATCTCGAAGAACAAGGTTCTAAATGCAAACTTTGTATTTTCAAATAAGAAACACATTAATGACAAAAACACTTTTAAATAGTATTTTTAAAATTTACATAAACAAAAACTTACCAGCTTTCATTTTTCACAAACTACTTTATGTTTTGTCGCTTTACAATATTTACAGATGAGTTACGAAAAACCACATAGTAGAGAATTAAAACATTTAATATAGATATCACAATTAATTATTTTGACTAGAACAATACGTGATTTTAATAATACTGTTGTTAAGAAAATAAAGCTATAAATAAGAGAAGTACTCGAAATCTCCAAGACACAAAAAATAAAAAAATAAAAATAAGAGAAAAAGTTGACGCTTATAAACAACGTGTCAACTGTTTGTCTCAAACATATGATTTGTTTTGCAAAGTTCAATTTGACAAAACTGATAGTAAAAACAATAAAGTCTGGTGTAAATAACTTTTTTTAAACTATTTTTTACAATTTGTTTAACATTTTAAAAATTTTAGTAACAATTGTATTATAAAGCCTAATATTGTTATTTTTTAAATGATTATTACATTTTTATGTAAAATAGCGATAAATTACAATAAAAATCTAAAACATTTATTTACACTATACATCATTGACGATGTTATATGTTGCCAGACTCCGCCGACGCTTTGTTGGCGGAGCTACGAAGATGGAATCACAACATTGAAGAATCAGAAGGAAGTTGAAGGAGACCACGATGAACAATATGTCCATGATCAAAGCAAAGGACACCCAGTCAATCAACGTTTGCCATTTCATTTCCTTGACCAATATAAATAGTGTCACCGAGAATACCGTCAGAGTTACTCTGTAAAACGAATTACTACAGTCTAATGTTAACCTTGAGTTATAATGGACAATATTCTTAAATATTTAAGTGGAAATATGTTAGTTAGCTTACCCATAAATAAAGCTGACAACCAGAAACAGCATTTTGAGCACGAGAAACGGTGTTAACATGTAAATGAGATTCATCCAGATACCCACGAGCATCAGGCTAGTAGATACGACTTGTAACAACGACCAAAAGTCTAGTAGAGTTCTGCCAAAACAAATCATATGCTGAGAGAAGTACTGTAACTCTAACATTAAGGCTTGGTCTTGAGTTGGGATGACTTCAGAAGTTTGGTTTATCTAAAATTTGCGATGTTATTGTAGAGATGACATTGTTAGGTTTAATACTAAAGAATTGTTATATTGCATATACTAGATAATAAAACTTGTGATAGTCTGTTGTATATTGAAGGTAAGAAGGTTTGAATACTCAAAAACTTCTTACATTGCAATCAGCACAACCAATGACATCCATATCGATTGTTGTTGGGTATGTTGTGGTCGTATCTTCAGTCACAGTAAACTCCAACTCTTTTGAGTCAATGTTGGAAAGTGATACAGTATAAATTATAGGAGACGTTGTTGTAGACGGAATAGCTTTGCTGTTTGGCTTCTTTTTCCGTCGTTTCCTCAGCCCAAGATAAGATTTATTTCTGGTAGTTTTGGTTCGGATACCATTCACATTGTCGATGCTCAGTAAAGTCTCCATCTGAACGTCTGTCTCTGTTTGGGAAAAAGCGAAGACATCTCGGCTTTTCCTTAACCTAAAGTGGATAATATTTATGTTACAATACTAATTTTATTTGTATACTCGCACTTTCTGGGTTAATTGCTATAACGTACTGTTACAAGACTACTATTATATTATATTTATATATATAATATAATAAGTGTTGTTTTTGTAATAGTCATACTGTAAAAATCATTGCATAATACTAAACTACTTACCTGGCTGCATCTTCTGGTAGTAGATCACTGTCCACATCTTTATATTGTAATTGTGAAATGAAACATGTGTAGTCAAACTCGAAATACTCTAAAATTAATTAATTATATATCTCTTAATGTATGTAATACATTACTTTATACAAACGATGTTTTTCTTGTCTTATTACTAATTGTAAGCTATCTCAAATTTTAATTTGCATAAATTAAGATTTTTACTTGTTCAATTAAAAGTTACAGAAATCTTAAAAAAATGTTCGTAAGGGCACATTTACACATGTATATCACATAGTAACAGAAACAATTACCTCGTACCAACCAAGCAGTCAACAACACCGCCTCAACCACCACAACCAGAGTAATAACAAGTTTAGACTTGGCAATGGAACTCATTATCAGTGCCTAAACACATTTCGTATACAGTTAATCTCGAGAACGCTGAGGGCACGTCACACGCTAATCCCCTCAATTTATTTACAATTAACACCACATTTGATATACATGCTGTACGGAATATGCAGACACCAGATAGCCCTTCAACATCTGATACATCAAAAACATGACAGCCATGAATGATTAAACATCTTATTGTTGACACAAACAATACATAATATCCCAGTTTAATCTTCTCCAGCCAAATGGACTGTGAGAACCCCAAGTCTCTGAGAATAATCGACCGAACTTCCTCCATAAAACAAATACGGCCGAGGGTCGGCCAAGAAGCATTTCCGATACAACATGGATAATGTTCCGGCTATTTTTAACTTGCTTTACTTTACAAAATTGGTTCCTAACCTTTCAAACCTATCATCTTAAGTCGAAGCTTATTTTTAGGTATTCCAACCTTAATTATAAATTTATACTACCTACTACAATATCTGAAAACAACTACTATAAAACTAAAAAAGCTTTTAAAACACAAAAAGTTAATCCGTTCCGCAAATTTAATGAAATAAATATGATAATTAAGGCTATTTTAAGATAATAATTAATTAAGTTATTACAGTAATAAACTGGAGCTTCTAGTATAAGTAACCAGGCATCTTGATCTTCATGAACATCCGAGTAACCAAGTATCCAACAGCCACAAGCCCCATTCCAACTCCAATCGTAATGATACGGTTCTTCTTGGCCATGTGGGAACTGTTAGCTTTGTCCAAAACAATAAATCCAATAGCTGAAATTAGATTTTTAAGTATCAGATATTATTTTAGTTTTTTTGTTCCAAATATTACTTTAGGTTTAACCTACAAAACATTTATAGCTTCTCTCATAGTAAAAATAACAAAAAACTACTTAAAAACGTATAAAACATGAGTAATGAATATATAATAGAGCATGAAAGAACTTACAAGTCAGACTGAACATGAAACTGGCCACAAGACCTTCCATAATATATTGTCCATTGATTCTGTACGGCATAATAGCCTGAGGCCTTTGCATTCCTCTTTCATCCACCGTTGTACCTATTTTAACATAATAAAAAAACAATCTCAACTTACCGATACTGGGAGGTTCATTAATAATGTCATATACAATACCAGCAGTTACCAAAAAGTAGATCACAATACTCACAAAGAAGGTTTGATTAGCAGATGGAAGCTAAAATCATAAATTTAGCAATGATATTATACCAAAAAATATAAATTATTGCCTGTAAAACCCCTTTAACAACAAAGATAACCTTACTTTGGCCCATTTTGGAGCAGAAATATTCAATTTAGGTGGATCAATTGCTGCAAAAATTGTAGAAGACAGTAAAGCTTCCATTTTGTAAAACTACTAGCTATAAAATACCAAAATAAACTTTATCTTCCACCTTTTGTTTTGTCCAATCAAATAAAACAGAAAGAAAAGCCTGCAGCCTGCGTCAAGCTAATGCAAGCTGCGGCCAGTCTTTACGTATAACAATTATGACTTGTGAAATATCAATTCATATCAAATCAGTCCGTACGAAGAACTTGTTGATGATAAAATAAAAAAAGACAAAATGGTGTGGTTTTGTAAACGTCTTATGTTTTACGTCCTCACTTCTTTATTATGGTAGTTGTTAATATTCTGCCTTTTTTAATATCAAACTTATAAAATGAACTAAAGAAGTAAGTCTATTTTAGAATTGTAACGCCTTTGTTAATGCATTCAGCACTTTTTAATAAACCTGTAAAATATTTCGTATTTTACCTTTACTACTTTGCCTTACTTTTTTTTGTTCCTGTAAAACAAGGGCGCGGTTCGCAGAAGACAATGCTTGCTGAACATGCCCGTGCTCATTTCCGCCACATATTTTCTTTGTTCGAAATGGTCGGAACTCCACAAATAATATAGTTTCATTCTGCACTGGTTTATCGGAAAAAATATTCATTGAACAAAGTTTTGTCAGATTTTTTAGCATATTTTGTACATATTATACTAGCATAACGGGGTTATCTATATGCAGCAGCTTGATCTAGCAAGGAAAAACGTTAGAATTGGCCGTTATCAACTGGCATTGAATGCGTACAAGTCGTCCTTGATCACTTTTAAAGAGGATCTGAAGAAGGAAGTCGATAGTGCAAAGACAAAACAGCTGATTGAGGTAAGATATTATAGTAGCTTTTTGTTTTACGTTTAGGTGGTGCGATTGGTGGGAAAAGAGCTCGAAAGTCTACAGAGTTTGGTTGCGGAGACCAAGAACATCACCATCTCTCCGTCAACTCCAGAAACTCCTTCAGATCCCATGGTTTGGGCACCTCCAGCAAAGCCAGCTAAAACAATATCCAAGAAGCCTCCAGTGCCTAAAAGGACAACAGGTGGATCAGGTCCTCGAAAAGGGTTTGCTTCGTCTGTGTCTACTCCGAAAACAACTAACACAACTCCGAAGACAACTGTGATAAGAAGGGTAACTTCTCAGCCCAAACTAGACGATGTATCTTATAACAATGTGATGGACAAAGAAGAAGATAACGAGGAGGAGAAGGTGTTTGATTCCACAATGTACGATAGGGAACTGGTGTGGTTGGTGGAGAAGAGTGTGATCCAGAGGAACCCGAGTGTGAAGTGGAATGACATTTCGGGTTTGGAGACTACCAAGAAGACATTAACTGAAGCAGCTCTTCTTCCTCAGCTCTTTCCGACCTACTTCAAGGTAATGATTTGTTTGTGTTTTGGAGTTATGTTTCTTTTTATTTATGTTACCTAAAATATTTTATTTAGGGGATACGTAGACCTTGGAAAGGAGTATGTCTGTTTGGTCCTCCTGGTACAGGAAAGACATTGTTGGCCAAAGCGGTGGCCACAGAATGTAAATCAACCTTCTTTTCTGTATCTGCTTCAACTTTTGCTTCTAAATGGAGAGGAGATGGGGAGAAGCTGGTTCGATTGCTGTTTGAAATGGTAAGGGTTTATGGATACAATATGAATTTTTGATGTTTTTAAGTAGCCTAAAGTAATATAAAGTTAAAACATAAATTAAAATTGTTTTAGGCTCGATTTTATGCTCCATCGACGGTTTTTATTGACGAGTTGGATACATTATGTTCGACAAGAAGCTCTGAAAACGAGCACGAAGCTTCCAAACGTTTAAAAGGAGAACTTCTAGTACAAATTGATGGTAAGTTGTACAACCGTGGTTAGAAATAGGAAATTGTCGATTTATAAATTATTAAATTTTAAAGATAGGTATAAAATAAATATACAAATATAACATTTTAGTAATATTATTTTCAGGTATGAATGACGAAACCGACCGTACCGTCCTTCTATTAGCGGCTACAAACCGACCGTGGGATCTTGACGAAGCCTTCAGAAGGCGACTTGAAAAGCGAATTTACGTGGGACTACCTGACACAGAAACTCGATTGGATCTTTTGAAGAACTGTCTCTCCAGTGTCAAATTGGGTGACGATGTGAATCTGAACGAGTTGGCGGCCAAGACGCAAGGGTATTCTGGAGCCGATGTGACTAACCTTTGTCGTGACGCTGCTCTTCAGCCAATGAGAGACTGTCTGGACAACCTGGAGGACTACAAGACCGCGGCCGAACAGCTCTCGGCCAGTTTTCTCGAGGAGAAACCAATCAAAATGTGTCACTTTAACAGCGCCATGAAACGGGTGAATCCATCTTGTAGCGCGGATACGATCCGGAAGTACAAGGAATGGGAGAAGCAATTCGGTGCCATCTGATCTCACTTCAAACTACTGTAGCTTGTAAAGAATAAACTAAATACGTGTGTGATATTCATGTTGGGATGATTTATACGGTTTCGTACTGTGTTATACTGTGATTTGGTCAAAAGTAGAGGATATAGGTAATAACTGATATAAAGGGTTACTCAGAAACGTCTAACAGAGTAAATATTTATCAGTAATTTTACTATTTATGCCATTTTTAAGCCGATGGAGCCTTCAACTTCATCAGCCAGTGCCCCCAAACACATTCCCAATGTCACTGGTCAAACAGCGTCTAAACTACTCGTAAATAGGAAACAAAACGGTAATCCGGTCTTAAAATACGTCAGAGCTGTATCATACGAATGGTCTAACGAAATTCGACCAGATTACCTGTTTGGACCTTGTGGCATACTTTATTTGACATTGAAATGGCATAAATTACACCCTTCGTACTTGGATACACGGCTCAATGACTTGAATGCCAGTGATATGAAGGTAAGATAGTTCTTAGCTTTAGAGTATTAATTTTTGAGCGTACTGTATACTCATATGTTATATATATACTGAAATCGCTTATATGTATTATATTATATTTAAGATCCTGCTTGTTGTGAACATGGTAGAAGATCCATCGTATTTGTTGAAGGATCTTAACATGTTGTGTTACCGGAATCAGTGGACGTTGATTGTCACTCAGTCGGTCGAAGAAGCAGGAGAATATATTGAAAACTTGAAATTGAGTGAAAGAAGAAACCCAGCTGATGCCATCAGGGCGATTAATGAGTACAGAATGAAGCGACGTAACGATGGGAAGCCTCTAACCATGAAGGAGAAGAACCGACAGGTCGGTAGAATAAAACAAGACTGCTTATATTACTATAAGAGAAGACGTAGTAGGGGAAAAATTATCTTTTTGACGTACACTTACCAAAAGAGATATGTATAATTTCAGAACTACGAAGCAGCAATCAAGTTCTTGAGTTCGGTCAAGACCATCACCATATCTGATGCCAAGCGCCTTCTGGGTTCTTTTGGATCTCTTCAAACCATCTCGCAGTGTTCGATCGATCAGATCAACCTCTGTCCAGGCTTGGGGCCTACCAAATCTCAGCGATTGTACGAATTCTTCAGATTACCTCTGATCAAAATGAAAACTAAATAAATCTTGTGAATTCGACCAGCATTTTATTGATTATGACTGTTTGTAACAGTTTTTATTGGTTTTTTTTGTTATATTTAAGTTTGCCTTATTTATAATCACAATTGGCTCTAGAGATCTGCATATCTTTTTAAGATAACGTAACTAGATATTAACTTCTACTTTCAGATGTCTAACGTACCAGATAATGCAAATGAGAGCTGTCCAGGCACAGAGAGTGAGATGGCTGGCAAAGTGAGCTCTTGTGCTGGATGTCCGAACCAAAAGTTTTGTGCATCTGGAGAGAAGCCAGTCGATCCAGACGTTGAGTTCATCAGACAACGGTTGGCTGAGGTCAAGAACAAGGTAATCTATAAAAAGTGTCTGCTTTATTTGATTTTGCAACTATCTATAGTGAATTATTATTTGAAAGTTCAAAATTTACTATTTAAAAGCTTGGAATTGATATAACATGTTGATTTAGATTCTGATCTTGTCAGGCAAAGGTGGCGTGGGTAAGAGCTCAGTGACCACAAACTTGGCCGTTGCTTTGGCTTCTGACCCCAATGTTCAAGTAGGTGTATTGGATGTGGACATTTGTGGTCCATCTCAAGCTCGTCTCTTCAACGTGGAAGACGAAACCGTGCACGATAGTGCCTCAGGCTGGTCTCCGGTATCAGTCAAAGACAACTTGGTGGTAATGTCGATAGCCTTCCTACTAGAAAGCAGATCCAATGCTGTTGTCTGGAGAGGACCGAGGAAGAATGCCATGATCAAGAAGTTCTTAAAGGACGTGGACTGGGGACAGTTGGACTATCTGCTGATTGACACTCCGCCAGGAACTTCAGATGAACACATTTCTATCGTGCAGCTACTTCTGGAGGCTTCTAATGTGAACGGAGCTTTGGTCGTGACTACGCCACAGGAAATATCACTATTGGATGTGCGGAAGGAGGTGGGTTACTGTAGTTTTTAAGTAGTTTGCTTTGAATCACGCCACTTTTATGTTATGTTAGATTGGATAACTTAAGCTCGATATTCAAATGACCTAACTTTGTACTCATAAAAATTGTAAAATGCTGTTTTTAATGTTGTAACAGTAGTAGTTGGACTAATGTAACATATTTTAGATAAACTTTTGCCAAAAGACCAAGCTGCCAGTGTTGGGAGTGATCGAGAACATGAGTACGTTCGTATGTCCTTGTTGTCAGCACGAGACAGCCCTATTCCCACCGACGAGTGGAGGTGCTAAGCAAATGGCTGACGAACTAGGACTAGAACTCTTGGCTAAACTACCACAAGATCCTAGACTAGCTGCCTCTTTGGACAACGGAGAAGAGTTTCTGGAGAAATACCCGGATTCTGCTGTAGCCAAGGCTTTCGGAGATCTGGCAGAGAAGGTCAAGAAGGCTTGTGCTCAGTAATATACAAAGTGGTGTGATATGAATTGTTATGTTGATATTATACTTGATTGGAATGAGATTGTTAACCTCCCAATTGTTGATTTTTTAAATAAATTTTTATTTTAAAATTGTGGTATTTTGCTGGAAAGTCGTTTTTGACGTATCTTACATAACGTAGGACAAATGATGATTTTTTATTAACGACTTACCAACGATTTAGTTTTTGGTAGTATGTAAATATAAGGTTATGATTTATTTATTTTAATTAACAAGCTATCTTCAAACTCAACTTGTAGGTACTAAAAATGGCTCACCGAGTAGTGATAACTGGTTTGGGCACTGTATCACCCTATGGTGTGGGTGTGAAGCGGTTATGGGACGGTATCAGACAAAACAAATCTGGCCTCAAGTTTGATAAGGCATTGGGCGTGGTTGTTGGGGCTGTCCCTCGAGGCACTGAAGATGGTGCTTTTAATGTAAACGAATTCTCAAACCGAGATCAACGAGAAATGGCTACACCAACATTGCTCACGTTGAAGGCGGTAGAAGAGGCGCTACAGGATTCTAAATTGGCCGACGTCGAAGAAGGATTTCACGATGAAACAGCTGTCAACATTGGTAAGAGCTTCAATGAATTACATTAAATGTTTTATTCAATGTTGTACGAATACATTACTATGAATTCTTACTTCAAAACACTTACAGTATGATTATGCTAGTCAAAATCTTGCTTTAGGTATGGGCATTGCTGACCTAGAAGAGATCCACAAGACCGCTACACTAATCGAAAAGGGCAGACCTCGTCAAGTTGGACCGTTCTTTGTTCCTAAAATACTGACAAACGTGCCCGGAGGCTATGTTGCTCTTAAATATGGTTTAAAGGGAGGCAACAGTTCCTCGACCACAGCTTGTGCTACTGGACTAACCTGTTTGGCTGAAGCCTTTGCTCAAATTCAGTCTGGACGAGTGCGTAGAGCTGTTGCTGGATCAGTCGAAAGCTGTCTGAACTCCGTTTCTGTGGTCGGATTTCAACGAATGAGGGCTCTCGCTTCCAAAACTGATGATTTAGATGATACATTACGTAAGTGACTCGTATATAACGGTAGTACCTATACTGCCGATCCTAGACATCATATATATGTATTTTTGATAACAATCTTTAATGTTGTAACCATAGGGTTATACGATGTACATATAGTAGAAGTCAGGGGTAGCAATTTATTTAACAGAATAATACAAATTATAGAGAATAGAGTAGTGCTGGTACCAGGAGCAGCGGGTCGTATTGCTGACTGAATAGGTGTACAAAGATTGTACTTTTATAGTACTAGAAAATAGGCGGAGTTTGCACGACTATTTCGAAATAGCGTTGACGTGTACTGCGCTCATTGGTTACTTTACGCTTTGTCATGATGACTAACATGTATTTCGAAATCTGGTGATTTTGTAACAAGAATAGTACCGTATTATATCTACGTTCTTTTCGTGGTGTTTTTACGAATATTACATTAAGTAATCAGAATTTGATAACAATTTTATTTTAGCGTCAACATCACGGCCATTTGATGTTCATAGGAACGGTTTCGTGTTGTCAGAAGGAGCTGGGATTCTGATTTTGGAAAGACTTGAAGATGCCAAGGCTCGTGGTGCTACCGTCTACGCAGAAGTTCTGGGATACGGTATGTTTTTGATAATATAGAAAAGAAAAACATAATTTTCAAATATTATCAGTACAACATCTAACACAATATAAATTCAGACCAGCTTTTATAAATCTATAAAGCATATCTTTATGAGTCAATATAACTTATGACATCGACTTTAAATTCAGGTATATCCAACGATGCCTACCACCTAACCTCACCTTCTCCAGATGGAAAAGCTTCTGAACTCAGTATCACGAGATGCCTAAAAGATAGCAAACTTGATGTCAGTGACGTACAGTACGTCAATGCTCACGCTACGTCAACAAAAGTGGGCGACAAAGCTGAAGCCATCTCGATCTCTCGACTGTTCGGCCCAAAAGTGGCATTATCATCACTAAAAGGCCACATTGGACATTGTGTGTCAGCAGCTGGGTCGATTGAATCGATAGGGACCTTGTTGAGTATGACGAATGGGGAAATACCTCCAACACTCAACCTGGCACGGTCTGATGTTGACGTAGATGTGGACTTGGTTCAAGGAGAATGGAGGAGGTGGCCCAAAGGCAAACGAAGAGTTGTCGTCAAGAATTCTTTCGGGTTTGGGGGCGCTTTTGTGTCAGTAGCCTTTGCTCAAGTATAGTTGATAGTTACTGTAAGAATGTTGCTATTTACACATTATTTTTCATAATTATGTAGTATACGATAAATTAATGAATAGACATAATGTTATGTTAAACATGAAAAAATAGTCCAATATATAATAGCATAACCTTTTTTACCGTATTTTACAAAAAAAAAATATAAAGAGAATTATTTTACATTTTAAAAAATTTTTAAGAATATAAACTGGGTCAAGTTTTACTTAACATAGAGGCTTTTAGACAAAGGAACGGGCCGGGCCAGTCCTTACCAGAAAAAATGCCGAGTCTGCCTTGAATTCAGGGCCGGTTCGAAAACATTTAAAGTGCCGTCCGGTCAGTCGGTTTATATGTCTAGAGGCTTTGCGTCAACCCTCTCTCTCAAGAGGGAAAACTTTTCACAAAACTTTGTTTGATTTTGAATTAACATAATATCACATTTTAAGTAATTTTACGTAAAAATACTTTCATTTCTAGACTAAAAATTTTTTATATATGGCAGAAGAATTAATTATAAGTCGTTTTCCTATATGAATTTCACGTCACCATCTAAACCAAGGTCCTTACTCCAAATAGAAAGTGAATCTTTAGCTAGCAAGTAACTTTTCACAAGATTGACTTGTTTTCGCCAGAACAATGAGCCTTTTCCAAGGCCGCCGTGCCTCGAAGACGTCGCAGAAGGGTACCTCGGCCTGACATTCCTTTCCAAAGGATTTCGTCGCGCTAAATCTGAAATATCTAAAACAAACTGGATGAAAGGAATTCGCGACTTCACACTCTCGACGTTCGCTTTCTGACTTTAAACTGTGCTTACTGTTTCCTACTCTTTTGCTCGTTTAAACGGATGTTGAGCTGGGGTTACTCATATTAACATAGATATTGTGGTTACTCAGGCCTTTTGATATGAGAATCTGATCGATGGCTAAGGATAACGTCAACTGCCCTCCAGTTTTTTGACTTATCTGATAAGTTTTATTACTGCGAGGCTCACAACTGGCTTTTCATATTGTTTTAGATGACGATTGAGTGGTCTGGTCGTTTTATGTTGTTATAGAAGGCTTTTTCAGGCGATTTTACTTTTTCATGTTTTATATTGTTGTAGATGCTTTCATGTTAAGTTTTTTTGATGACTTTGTTTTACATTGTCTGATGATGACATATTGAGTTCTTTAATTGAATTTTGAAGATAATTTACCACTTTTTTTAAGTTTAAAAATATTATTTTTATAAGTTTATATTAATTTAGATGACATTTCTATCTAAAACCCCTTTCTGCATGCTTTGATGTTGTGTTAGTTCAAAAATATGACCCACATGTGTTCAGTATGCCTTTCAAAACCCTTTGGAAACGCTTAAAGCCAAGTATAATATCTGAAATGTTTCGAATCTGGTTTCAATTTGATCTCTCTCTTCTCTAAAATGCCACAAAGACCATTAATTTATGACTTAAAAGTGCATCAAAGGCATTAAAATAACTCTGACAACTGACTTTTCGGCTTTTAGCCTCAGGGTTTCAGGAGTTTAGCTGGTTTTCGCTAGCCTTTTTTGTCGAAATTCTTTAAATTAGCCTTTTCAAAGAGGTTTTGATTGATCTTTGAGGGAGATTGGACTGTTATTGAAGCGTTATGTAGTAGTTACTGGCATGAATATTACGATAATTATGTTACTGTAACTGTGATTTTTCTAAAATTTGTCAAAATCTTTAGAATTTGTTTTTCTGCAAGTGTTTTCCTTATTTTTCTATTTTCTCTAAACTTTTTGACCTAGACATGACAATTTTGTTACTTTTTGTGACTCCCATAAGTGTATTCATGAAGATCCCACTAAAACACGATCTCCTCCAGTCGAAAACACTTATCGGACCTTATTTATGCCATCCGTGAAGTCATCAAGTTCTCGCGCCTCAGGCGATTCCAAGGAAGTAAAAGGAATCTATTGAAATTCGAAAACCCATTGTGTAAAATTATATGTTGTTGGGGCTGTAATACGGAAGGCTTTTCTCACATTTACTAGGGGTTAGCATGGCTAGACACAACAGACAGTGTAATATATTGTTCATAACAAACTTTTAGGTAGTAACGACCTTTAGGCAGTGTTTTTGGGGTTTTATTGAAGGTGTTCTTGTGCTTTGTGTTTCTAAATGTTTTGAGCAACATATGACTATGTATTGTTAAAGCAACGTATGTTAATGTAGGTTATATAAGTTTACTTTAAACTCTTCTTCTCTAACCTAATTTCCCACTAAAACCCTACTGCTTAAGCCTGAGATGTCACAGTTTGTTGCAAACCTTTGACCTCGTTCTTGTCGCCGGAAGCGTTGATGAATGATTTGTTTCATCGACCGTGCAAACGCCTTACAATAGTCGGCTTCCGGTGACAGATGGAGCCATCGGTTCTCCCAAACATCCTGACCACTTTACACTGCCTTTTTGTTGGGTGCATTCCCTTTCCTTTATTACGTTCTTTTACTGTTACAATCAAAGACAATAAAGTACTACCGAAGTGGGATAGCTGATTTACACTTTTATTAAGGGTGGGTGGGGTATTTAGTTAATTGGCAGTACAAATTTTAGTAAAGGATAGGGTTTTAAGAGATATAGTAATGGGTTGGGTATAGTTACTGGCTTCTGCAGCATTAACAGTATTTCAAACCACGTTACTTACTACTCACCTGCTTTATATATTAACATAGTGATATTGTGACAAAACTTTTTCTTCTTTATTTCTTAAAATTTTCTAATTTTAACTTGTTTCAAAGTTTAAAAACTCAAATCTGATCCCCTTAACACTGTCGGTTACCATGCCAATTAACAGCGACGTCCCCTAATCCCACTTTACAACGATTATAGCCCTATTAACGTTGGTAGTGGATCTGCCCGACCTTTGATCCGCTTTCCTCTCACTTTATATTATCCATCCTCTTTCGCTTTACTCTCGGCGTTATGTCATATATCTGTTCCCAGTGTTTACAACACTTTACTGCCACTTGTGTTAGGTGTTACTGGGTGCAGGCGGGCTTTGAGGTATTTGCACGGTACTGGGGATGGTATTTTAGGAGCTTGAGTTTGGGTTTTTGGGTAGTTGAAGGTATTGTTTAGGGGTTTTTTGATAAAGATGACATATTAGTTTAGAGTTATTATTGGTTTTTTGTAATTTAAAAAGAATTTTTATACTGTAAAATACTATTGTAGATGTTATAATGAATTTTACATACTTAAAGATGGCCTAGAATTATATGGTATTCTCTATATTGTTTTATTTTATTACTTTTCAATTGAATCAACCTCCAAAACAGCTATTCTTTTACTAAACAAAACTCAATGTAAACACCTCTCGTATCTCAAGAACAACATAGCTTCGTATCTGGAGCATATTATTCCTTTGAATGACTAAAAAACAAAGTGGAGTCAGATTCAGAAGTCGATTATCTCCGTAAAAGTCTCGTTGAGAGATCTTTTTTACGTTTTTCGCCTGAGGAAAGGGAGGAAAGCCAGCCGGCTGGCTAGAATAGTCAAGAGTTTCAATTAAACTTTTAATGTGCATTATGTCACATCTGGTTTCTTGTCGTTGCCTCGCATTAAGCAACATTATTAATCACCATATTCGGGGGTTTCTGGAGATTATGTTGTAGTAGAAGGGGTTAAAGGTTACTTTGGTAGTGGAAAAGTGAAAGTTACTTTTGTTAACATAACAATGTGAAATTATTGCTAATATACGTATAATATACCTAAAGTTTAAAACATTGTCAAAATTTCGTGTAAACTGCCACGTTCAATGCCATGTATAACATAATGTAATGTATAAAATGATTATAGATGCTGAAATTCCAAGTAAAAGCATCTTCTGACCTAAGGACGCGCCATCGTTCGACGGCTTCGCCAAACTCCATCAGAAGCCAATGTCCTCCACCGTTACCTCCGCACAGAACGCTGATTCACGTCAGGAACGGCGAGAGTCCCAGCTGTTCTTCCTCGACCTCTGGCTCCAGCTTAGATCTGTCACCGTCAGGAGGATCCAGCTTCAGAAAATCGACCTCGATGAGTTCGCTGAGCTCAATTGACAGTGCTGACTCGTTAGAGGGGGTAGGTTACTGTAATTTTTTTGACCATTAGTACTGTAGGTTACAATAATTCCTTATCTTTATGCTTAATACCTGATAGTATCATATCAGTCCATATATATGTACTTATATTGTCACCTTTTAGGGCTATGTCAAAGTATTTACCGGCAATATAAAAGCAGATACAGACTACAAGACAATAAAGGCTACCAACAACACCACGGCCAAGATGATCATCAGCATGGTAATGGCCAAGTTCCGTCTAACATACAAAGACAGTAACCTCTTCCGCCTCTGTATGGAGATTCAGACCCCACATCATGGTGAATATATCAAAACGCTGCTTGAGTTGGGTGAGTTTTTCTCTTTAATGCCTACTACAATATAATTTAATGCTATGTTATTCATATATTTAGCGCAATGTTGTTCATGACATGTATAATATATAAATTCGGTATAAAAATGAACCTATAACAACCTTATTTTGCCCTTATTTCACTGGATATTCATGTATAATGTCAATGTTATTGTAGATGAAAGCGCCAGAGTGTTAGACCTCCAGAAGTGTCATCCTCAACATCTGTGCCGTTTCCTTCTGATCATGGTCGACGATGCTGTGCTAACCAGGATCGACGACTCAGCTCTCTGCCCCCAGTCCAACTACAAGTCTCTGCTTCTGGCCAGGAACACGACTGCCAAGGAAGTGGTGGTTCTGCTTCTGAATCTGTGTAGAATGCCAGAAGTCAGGGACTGTCGTCTGTTTCTGAAGCACGGTGACATCGAAGCACCGTTGCCTGACGATGCCCTTGTAGCTGACATATATCTGGATTTGCTCAGTAATCAGAAGTTGCTCATCAAGAGGATCTAAGTTAATATGGGAAAGGATTTCACTGTCCCTATGTTAATATATTGCCTCTATGAGAGAATCTATGTTACAGTAGCCTATTGAAGCTACGGTAGCCTGTTTATAAAAGATTATGGGCTACAGTATCACTACACATTCCCGATTTTTTAAAATTACAGTACATACTTTACTATTAGTCTTAAGGCCTAGTATCAATTTACAGTATATAGTTCCTACCAACCTCTTAAAAGAACATAATGCTATCTATGTTATTTTACTATCTCCTTTGTGCTATGTATGTTATCCTTCTTTCTATTAGGTTGTTCAAATAGTTCTCTAACCCCAAAAATTTGCTTGAGGGGCACATGATTATTTGAACAACTTAATATTATATTATCCATGCTTTACTTCTCGTCCCAAATACTGGATCCACAACCCTCATCTTGCCAATTCTTTAATAATAAACCTACTTGATATCAAACTATTTTCTTAATATTAAGCTGTTATGACAAACAATATATTATAAATCAAGTTGAAAATAAATCTATAACAACAAAATCTGATATTACACTAAACCTAAAACTATTTTTAAAAGCGAGTTCCTTTAAAAATTTCGAAAGAAAAAAGTTCAAAGTAATCGGAAGATTAATCGACAGAAAAAAAGAAATCCAAAAAAACTTTCGCCTAATCCGTCACGATGACGCAGTTTATGATGGATTTTTATCAAGTTGGATTAAAAAACAATTTTTAAAGTGATATTTTTAAAATTAGTAAAAACTATATTTTTTAAAATTAGTGTCAAAAAGCAAGTTATTTATTGAATAAGTAATTGAACTTCAAAAAACACTGGTTTTACTCCTCATAATGACACAATTTATGACGCATTTTCTGGAAGAAGCAAAATACCGGACGAAGTTTTGTCGAAATTAATAAAAAACAAACTTGGGACATAAAATGACATTGCTCGAGCCTTTTGAAGTGATAAGCAAGCCTATTTTGATCAGAAATCTCCTTTTTTGGACTGGTCCAAGTTCAACATTGACCAGCAGATGAAGAACTTCGGAAAAACGATAATTGGAAGCAATATATTGAGGTAGGCCGCTTAAATTTTTTTTATTAAAATAAGGTAGGCCGTTTAACAACAGTTAAAACTTAATTCACAATAGTAAAATGGCTTTAAAGATCCTAAAACCAATACGAACTAGAGTTATAAGTTCAAAAAATTAATGTTCGTGTGAAATAAGTCTACTCAAACGTCTTTAATATGTCAATATAAAGCTTAAACCGAATTGGCTGCCATTAATAATATTCTGAGGCCGCGCGACATTAGTCATAAAGTTTTGACAGGTGAGGATCAGAAGCTTAACAGCTGTCCTCCGGAAGGGGCGGCTTCGGCTTTGTTGTTGTAATTATTTGATGATATGCAAATATTTGGGCCGCTTCTTTTGTTTTGATCTACTTTACTCTACGGTAAACTTGTTTTAATCTTATTCTAGGCTTCAGGGTTGTTTTAACTTTGTTTTTTTTATTTTTTGGTTTAATTATTGTTTTTTTTATGTTGTTCTTGCTTCTTTTTCTTTCTAATATTAACTTTCTTGTGTTACGTTGTTCAAATACTTCTGTGCTCTTAATTCTGATAATTTGCTTTGAGAAGAGACACAGGATCATTTAAACAACCTAATGTTATTTTTGATGGTTTCTCTTATAATTAATAACTTAAAATATTAATAATATTGATATCTAAAACAATTTTAATGTTCAGAAGCCTTTTCCCTTAAATTTCGATTTTTTCAAACATTCAGTGGCAATTTAGATAACAAAACTGGATGTTTGCAAAGCTTTCGACCCAAAAGTGCATTTCGAATTTTAATGGTCGATTATTTAATCATTTATCCCGGAAATTATTGGGCGCGACCCTAATGACAATTTCTGTTTCGGGGACGATTAGAAGCGGCCCAACGGCCGTCTTTGTTGTGTATGGGAATTAAATTTGATGTGTAAGAGAGCGCGGCCCTCCGGCAACATGACAAACATTCTGATTTGGCGAATTTGCATATGAATATTTGCGTATTGTTTGGGCTGAATTTGGAGTTTGGCCTAGGATTGGGTATTGTTTGAGCTGTTTGTCTATGTTAGATGGTTGAAACTTGTAGTTTTTGCTGGGTTCTTAGGTTTTAGGTGAGAATTATATTGTAGTAGGCTTGGAGTAAAGTAATTTAAGGTTTTACATATTTCTTCCAGGTGGTTTGCCCAGGTCTTTGATAAACCTGGCTATAGGAATACTATTCTGTATTACTGTGACATCGTATACTCATTTTTACTCTACTGTAACATTTCATGTCCATCTTATGACCTTTAACATATTATACCCATGTGATGTCTCCATACTGTAACTTATGATACTCATCTTATATTACTCTGCTGTACATCTCATACCCACCCCCAAGAGTCAAAGTCCTTGTGCCATTTCAAAATGGGCCATCCGAAGAGATTGGAACATTAAAAGCCTTAATATAGTAATATGAAGTCGGTTGGGCCGAGCCAATTTGTTTTTATTTCCTTAATGAAAGGGGTGGGGGGAGCCTCAATTACTTGAATTCCGAAGACGGGGGGGGAGGACAGATGGTCCCCAGACATTCGACCCTTTTGATTGAATAATAAGCGCGGCCCTCCGGGATTTGCGAGGACAAACACGGACATTAGGCCATCTTCCTCTCCTTTTGCGGTAATTATGTACACACATCCCTGAGATCGAGATCGAGTTACCGTATCGGGTTGACAGGCATGTTGTAGTAGGTTCTAATCTGTCAGGCTAAGTAATATTTGGTGCTTCATTTAATATTGTCTGGGATAATATTGTCTTAGGGGTAAGATTGGGTAGATTTTTTCGAGGAATGACTTTAATTTAAAGCGTCGAAGTCTTGACTTTGAAATTTTAAAAAATTTTTGAAATTTTAAAAGGGCTTTTGAATGATTTTTTCAATTTTTCCTTCGGGCGCGCTTTAGAATAGTGATGAAACTTACTTTACAATATTGTAGTAGGTTTTCTGTTAAAAAAGTAAATTTTACCCAAAACAATTTCACCCCTCCCTGAAAACCCCCATATTCATAGCTAAAAACTAGCCGAAACGCAGTTGTTTTAGCAGGATGACTGTCCTCATTCGCCACGCTTCGCATGAAATATTATGTTATGTTGTGCGGCACGATATCCATCTATCAGTTATGCGAAAGGAAATTATCTGCTCGGGAACGGCACGTTGGGCCTGATTTGTCCCCAAGCCCCTCGGGGCAGGGCGAGTCCATCTACAGCTGCCTCGAGATTTATGCGGATTCGATGCGCAATAGGCCCATTAGATGTTTGTGGCCATCTTTTTTTGGTTGTTGAATTTGCATACGAATATTAAGGGCGCGGGCGCAGGATTTCCGGTCCGCGGCTTCTTTGATTCCGTCTTCAGAATCCGCGAAATGTTTTCGTTTTATGGACATCAAAGCGGCGGAAGACCTCCAACTTGTTTTAAACAAACTGTTTTCTGTGTTGTAGGGCTTGGGCTACTACAATATGCGAGAGACAAGCTTTAGCGGACTAAAGCTCTTCTTCATACCAACTTTTATATGAAATAACCTTACTTTTTGACCAAAACCTCAAGTTTCTGACCTAAAAGCCCACTCTAACTTACTGTCTCTCTACCTACTAATTCCAAAGCCTCCAATTCGCCGGTTATTACCGTAATCCTTCATAACTCGAGAGGAGTTATGGCCCGAGGCGCTTTTTCGAAAAGGGCGGACAGCCAGCCGGCTGTCTGTTATGATGAGAGGGCCTGAGGGCGCTTTCGCACAACTTTTTATGTTACTTCTCGATTTAAAATACAGATAATTAAAAGTGTAATAAAATTAATTAATTGAGAAGCTGGATGTCGCATTCTGACTGGTACTTTCTGACTCAGCTTGTTTTAGGTAATAAAACGCGGAAAACACGACTTTTCGTATGACTAAAGTCGTTTTAATTTTGAGTAATTACTGGGGTTCAGTTCTTACAAATTTTGCTATAATTTTCATTTTTTAATTTATTTTAAATTTAATTTTTCGAAATTTCGAAATTAATTGAAATTGAAATTTTGAACTTTTTCGAAATTCGAAGCGAACTTTCTGGTAATTCGTGTCAAACCTACTGTAATATGGATTCGCGGCAGGGATTAGAGCCCTTTAAAAGTTCGAATCCGAAAATTATTCCGTTGATTAGGTATAAGTCGGCTGCCGCGATTTAATTGTAATTATTCGCCTTTTTGTTCCACGAATGCCCTCGGGGCAGCCTGTTATCATAAAACGCGATTAATTTATAAGAGAAATAGATATTTATATGATAAACAGTTGTTCGGCCGATTGTGACTTTATGAGTTTCTACGGTAACGGATTTATGATTCGTTACAGCGTGCCGTGCCCCCGTTACAGCGTGCTCCCGTTACAGCGTGCCTCCGAAGTGTAATCGCGGAGTGACAAAACAATTCGCGGGGTTTAAGAATTTTGTTTTAAATTTTGAAAAATGGACATTTGAGTTGAGTTTGAGATATGGGTTGGGTTTGGTTTGTTTCGGGAACAGTTTGGTCATAAGTCTTGGGTAACAATTGTTATAATTATGAGCTAAAGGCTGGGCAAGCGGTAGCTGATTTGGTAACATTTCTTTGCAAGTCATCAGTTTAAATTTGTTCTAACACTCTTTGTTAATTATATATTGTTATACTATATTATTTATATTTTATTATTTTATAAGTGTTATAAGTTTGTTAGGTAAACTAGTTTACACGATTTGTGTTTTGTTATTTTATAATAGGTGGTATGTTAAAAAGTACAGTAGTTGATAACGTATTAGGTTGTCAAAATAGTCTTGTACTTCTTCTAAAAATAAATTTTTAGGTTTGGGGGGCCCAGAATTAATTGAAAATCATAATATGATAAGTGGAATTTTTTATTTTGATCATTTTAGAGGTCTTCTGTCTGTTTTGGTGGTTTATAGTATTGTAGGGTAACAAAATAGTCCTAGTAGTTGTTGGCATGATTTTTTTAAAAGTTACTACTTTTTGTTTACCAAAAAGGTCATTTTTTAGGTCGTCGTTTAGGTACTGGTAAGAAATTTTGGGTTTCCCAGTCTTTCTTGAGGTTTTGTTTTTTTGGCCTTACGTCAAGTGTTAAGGATAATCTTTTTGATTACTTTATTGTAAAATGAAACTCATTTTTGAAATTAGATATAAAAAGAAAAGTAAAATGGAAACATTTCTCTCCAAACCTTTTTCATAACATCCAAATCTTAATGGCTCCAGTATCCGATAAAACAATTTGAATAAAAGTGCTACTAATGGCTGTGTAAACTGGCAGGTATCCCGACGGCATCTCAAGGCCTCCGGGGATTAACACGACCCGAGGCGTCATTTCTTCAAACATTTCAAAGACCTCGGCGCTGATTTTATTGGCGGTTTTTAGACGCACCGAATGTTTCTTCCCTCCGCGACATTTTATGGCAGCGACCTTCCGAAGCCATTTCGTGTCGATCACCTCCAATTACCGTAGTAAAGAGGGTCGCCTGCAGTGATCCTGGACTGGAATGGCGCCGTGCCGCCGTGACTAACGGCTTTGTGCCCGTCGTGTTGACTCACTAAACCTGAATATTATGTTATGTTAATTGGGGTAATGGATTGATTCGGAAATAGTTGTGATTCAGCCGATTTTAAATTTAAAATTTGATTTCGGATTTCAAAAAAAGGGCTTGAAATTTTAAAATTTAGAAATTATTTTAAAAAATATTTTACTTTTTCTTAATATACATCAGAATCAGTCTTCAGAAGCTTTTAATGACGAAATAGTCCCTTTCCCAGAATAATATTGTGATAGCTGACTGATTGTAACATAATGTGTTTCCGAGTGATTGCGTCTCCCTACCGTACCTTGGCCTTCAAGTTTTGTCAAATTTTTCCCACTAAATGAAGCGTTATTAGTTTTTGTCAGTTCATCTGCGCCCGTCTCTCTCTGTTTCGCACACTCCCTCCGCCCCCTCTGGCTGTCTCTCCGCCCCGCCCACACTCTCTCGGCGATTGTTTCGTTTGAACAAAGTTTTTTCGAATTCCCGTTTTTTTAATTTTAAAATTTGAAAAGGATTCAGCGGGGCTACGGTCTCACGCTCGAATGACTTATCATCCCTAATATTATGATAGACTAATGTTATGATCGACTAATGTTATGATAGACTGCTGTTATGAGGGTGCACCAGCACACCTTCGTCGCGACCTTGACAGCTTTTATGAGGCTGTAACGAGTTTTTTCTGTTCCCGAAAAGTTGCCGAAGCTCGGTTCGGCCCATTAAAGCCGCGATGGGACAGTTGTTTACAGTGGAGATATCAATTACCTTGGCCGGGGTTATTTATTGCCTCAGGGGCCGGGCCGTCTTAAACGTTGCATAAACTCTTTCTGACAATCTTTGATGACTTATCATTAGTGGGGGATGAGTTATCATTAGTAGGGATGTTGAGATAGGGGGTTTTACTGTTTTAAGGTACTTATTTTTCTACTACAATATGCTCAAAATAGCTACTTTTACATCTAAATATCTTGAAAAACGTTGCTTTTCATCATGGTACGTTTTAAAAACTAGGTTTTTCTCTCATCGTCAGTCATCCCAATTGATTAAAGATAGTATTTCCTCGTATTTCAACGCGTTTTGCCGGTAATTAATATTGTTAATGGTGGTGATGTCGAAGGTAACAGTTGTTATAAGTCGAAAGACATGAATTATGACATTATATATCTTTGTTTACAGTCGTATCTTCGACTTTATCGATCAAAATTGCTTTGTTTTTGATAACTTTAGGTGGTATTAGTACTTTTTTATTGAAATTACTTTGAAATATTTTGGATATTACTATGCTTTAAGCTGATATTGCTTTAGGTTGATATTACTATAGGTTGATATACTTTACTACTATAGTCATAAGTATTATTACATCCGAAAGTAGTGACAAACAACTACTGTAGGCATGTCTCGTAAGATGGTAAAGGCAGTTATGAGAGTGCGCGATCGCCCCCCCCCCCTGCTGTTCATAACGATTGGATGCCGCTAGCGATGGTGATTGGTCGCCTTGGAGGCAGCCGGCTCCTTGTTTGGGAGGGTCTCAAATAACTGATAAGTAATTGCTTTCCTGATAAGAAACTGATCTAATTTCGTTTCTACGGTAAATCACGATGGCGTGTGCTTCAGCTTCCTACCAGCCGGCTACAACTTTTTCAAGTTTTATTACTGTAATTTACACTTTTTTGGAATTATTTTGGTTTCGAAATTTGGTTTGAGTTTAGTGGTATTGAATGATTGGGATTGATCGTAGGTTTTGTTTGATAATGAGATTAGACCTACTATAATATCAGAGTGATGGATATTTGTGGCATTTTTTTAAATTTTTGTATTTTACTATGATATAATATCTATTTTTATCAAATTATCGCTTTATATTACCTCTATATTGTCTATCTTCTTAGCATCCACTCTCTTCAGAAGCCCTACCTAACGTAATAAAGCGTTGTAGACGTCGCTCGAGGTGTGTAATTTCTGTCCGAAGCTTAAGGTCCCCATAAAAACGTCTCCAGAGCCAATTCTATTCTTTACCTTTCGAAAACGGCATAAAAACTACAGTAACCGGGCTGAATCCGGATTCTGTTTGTTTACCGAATCGTTATTACTTTCATATTTGGGTCTGGAGATGGCTATCTTGGGGATCGTATCTTCCGGTTTATAGGTTTTGATATGTTGACATGAGGATGTATGAGTGATGCAGGTGATGCACAGAGTTTTGTTGTATGAGGGACTAAAGTAATATCGACATTTTGAAGGGAATATTGGCATTTGTATTAGGTAGATACCTTTGATGATATTGAGGTAGATCTCAATGCAAATCTTGAGGTCAAAAAGTCTGTTGAACTGGTTTTGATATACAATTTTGGTGGAACTGTAAATTTTCTACATACTTTTTGACCAAGAAACTATTTTTGTTCAATATCGATATTTTCATTTAAAATTTTCTAAAAAAATATAAAAAGGTCATAACATGACATTCTTTGAAGACTGAGATATTTTTGAAATTTTAGCACCTGAGGCAGTCGATTTGTCATCATTCATCATAAATCCCACTTTGTTATAATCGAATGTAAATTATTTACTTTTAAAACTTTTTTTCCGGTTTTTAAAATATTTTTTGATATTTTAGGTCTGTTATTTAATCAATATTATGATTTTCAGAAATTTTTTTAAAAAGAGTTTATTTTTTTCGAAATTGGCGCAACTTTTTTTAAATCAGGGGAACATTTTGATCTTTTATCATTTAAATTTCATTATATTGCTCCGACAGTACCAAAGGCTTCCTATTACATTGTTTAAATAATTCTGAGCCCTTAACTCAGAAAATTTGCTTTGAGAGGGGGTCACAGAAGTATTTTAAGAACCTAATACAATTAGTAATGGATTTTTGTGACTTTGATCTAGAAATTTATAGAAAAAAGAAAGGATATAAACTTTTTGACCCCAAAGGCCATTGGTAAGAGGAAAAGTTTGAATTTTTATTATTTTAGGTAATATTCTTTCATTTAAAAAATATTATTGTAGATTTTTCCTATGTCGAAACTTTGCTACCTAAAACAATATCCTCTTTACTAAGTCATAAACCCTTTTATATTACTCTTTATATTATACCATAACATAACCAAACCGCGACATTCCCTTTAATTGCGACAAATGGAAACAGCTTTAGGGCCAATTACATTTGCCACGTGCACATCCATAAAAACCAGATGGATGTCGCATATTCTTTATGCCAACTTGAATCTCTCGACTAATTGGAAGCACGTTCTCCCCAATTAAACGACCCACATAAAACCGCGATATGAAAGAATGCTTTGATAACTTTGGGTTTACAGCCTCTCGACCAGGGCACAGGATTCTGATTGTTTTATGGCTTCTTTCATATTTTGTTTACAGGCGGTGGATGGGTGGGGAGGAATTCGGGATTTTTAAATTATGGGAAATTTTTAAAATTAAGTTTTAGGTGATATTTTAGTAAGTTGACGTCGGAAACTTTGTTTACAGACGACATGAATCAGATTTTGGGATTGTGGATCTAAAAAGAATTTTGAATAATTTTAAAAATTAGGGTTGAAATTTTTTGTAAGGAAGATTTGTAAATTAAATTTTTTTTATCATAAACCTAAAAAAGGAACTCTTTTATCCCTAAAAAAACGTTTTTTTTGAAAAATTTTGCTAGGTCTGTCCAATTTATTGATCCGCGGTTTTCTTTGGAAGCACGATGATCTAGGTTTGTTGGAAAAAGCTTTGTTTACAGTCAATGAAACCATTAGTTGGAATTTTAGAATGGAAAAGAATACATACATTCATACTTAAAAACTAATTTTGTGGTTTAAGCTTTCCATTTTTGGGCTTGATCTTCTTCTTGATTTTTCATTTAAAAACTGTCTGTCTTGGCGTCTAAAAATAGAATTTAGAATCGCTAGATCACAAAATGAGAAAAACTGCGTCTAGTTACTATGAATTCCTCCAAAACAGTCTAATTTACGACCAATGACGCACACTTATACCTACTTCAATATACTTTTGAGAAACAGAATCAGAAGTTTTAATTACTATAACAAGGTCCGATTTACGACATATGATGCTACCGTGGCGAATGCCTTCTGATAACCTGAGCGAATACCTGTTTCCGGCGATTATTTACGGGCGTGGGGTTTTATGGGGGAAGAGACGTGCGCGACTTTGTCGTTATCTTGAGGTTAAGCAAATAGGGACACTTAATAACATGGTGCATATCTTCATACTTATTCTCGCGCATTCCCTCGCGCGCTGATATTTGATCTGGCCATCTTTTCACCTCGGTTTGTTTGCTAACGCATTGTCTCTATTACAGTAAACGGCGGGACACACCCGACCCCCAAACGGGTTCCGAGCAGCCAATTTTACAAACTTTATGCTGACTTAATTTTGTCACAAGTTTGTTGCTTCGCTCGAGTTTAGTTTTTAAATTTATTACTTTTATTCAAGTTTTTGTGGTTTTAGGTACTAAAGGTCATGGTGAATATGCAGATTGTGTTTAGTTTGGGTTTGCTTTACCTGGGGTGGGTAAAGTGAAGCATTTTATTTATTATATGTACAAAGGTTTAAAGTAAGGTCATATTATCAACTACATTTGGCCGTTGCTTTGCATATAATGAAACTATGACTTATAAAAATTGAGTTAGAACATATTATAGTAGACCTGAAGCAAGCTAACTTCAACATAGTACCTTACCTGACCTTACAAAGTCATGAAAACCTTAAAATTGCCTTGGCTTACTAAAAGGACTTCTTCTACCTTCAACATATCGTTGTTTCTATGTCCTACATAGTACGTTACTCTATGTTCAGCATAGTAACAAGACTTTACTTAAGCCCCAAAAACCGACCAAGTTTTTCGAAACTCAAGCTTTGTTTTTGGTTATGCCTCGGATATAAGCGGGGGTTGTGGGCCGGCGGACGGCCTTAAGGCTACAGATGCTTATTGGATGAAAGTGCACGGCCCAAAAGTAAACGGGCAATTGCGCGCGGCCAAGACGAACTCCATTTTTCATAACGTGCCTACGGTGGGGAAAGGGACACACTGCCGGAGGGGGGCAATTATGGCCCTGCTCCTCTTCGATTATGGGAGAAAAAAGCATTCAAAAAGAAGGCCGGCTTCAGGCTTATCAAATTTTCATTGAATCCACAGACCCATCTTCTGCCTTTCGGGGCCGGAACTGGCCAAGGCCTCGGCGCACGGACTTTCGTGCCGCCTTTGAGGGAATTCGTTTTGAGTCTTCCATAAGTATTCACTGCATCCGCTTTTATCTTCCCCCGGCTACGGTAATATCCTCTCGTATGTGGTCGTAGCTTGTCTGTGTTTCATTGGATACGAAGTTGGCTATGGTTCACTGAGTTAGCAGGTTTTGGTCAGAAAGTTCGTAGAAATGAGAGAGAAGTGAGGCTGGGTCTTTTGTGGGGGTTTTCTATGCACTTTTTGACCTATCTACTAGAAAATCAACTGAGAGTTTCTGAACTTTATTGCTCTGCTTAAGTGCTACAGTGAATCAAAATTGTGTAGAATGGTTCTTTATATGACATATAGGCTAGTACTCGATGTTCTACATACTTTTTAGCCAGACTGCTAGTTGGTGGGCTAATATTTTCACGTCTTTCTTCTTTTACTTACTGTACATAAAAATTACAAGACATATAATTATACAATATAGGTTTATGCTTAGAGTTCTATGCACTTTTTGACCGTCTACTAAACTTAAACTACTTGAATATTACGTTTTCTACTTTCCTATAAATTTACCATCAACTCCAGATACCTTCTTCTATAATCCTGTCAAAAGTAACAACAATATACGGTGAATGTGACACAGCTACAGCTTATTATCCACCGTGAGGGAGGCTATTGTTCCGCCGTACGGTAATATTGGTTGAGTTGATTCGTTTGTTTAAGCCTCGAAACATGTATCGGGGGATTAGGAGGGGGAAGATGGTCATGTCAAAGTGAGTGAACGGCCCCAGGATCAATGTTTATGTGTTTCACGGTAGTTTATCATGTTCTAATCACTGCTACGGTGCCGGACATGTTCGTATGTTGGGTCAGTTCGACTTTGTGCCGAGTTTGGGCTTCGTGGGGGTTTCGGGGCTCCTATTCTTGGATTCTGAAGGTTATTCAAGCCCTGTTAGACGCTGATATGTTAACTCTAAGTAGACTACAGTTTTTTGAATTACGGTACTCTTACGGTATCAAACGAACCTATCATAACTGGCTTCCTACTGTTTTTACAACTCATTTCAAACAACACAATTCAAATATAATTAAATTTGAATACGTTCGTCGTAAAGTCATCTACGTTACCTTAATGTCTACCCTCTAGTCTCTTTACCACGCCGACGTGGTGTCATACTGGGCAGTAAATGTCGCGGCTTGACATTGCTTTCGCGACATTACAAACCACATGTTGTGTTTCATTTCTGCGAACAAAAAATTTTATTTTATGAGTGGGCGGGGCAATGGAATTTTAAGTATTTTGAGGGGATCGCGATTGGTTTGGCCGCGCACTCGCCAAATTGTTTTTCATATCGTTTATTCCATATTACTTTAGTTTGGGTTTGTATTACTTTACGCTGGGCTTTATTAGATTACTTTGAGGGGGCAGGGGAGGGATTCCTTTGGTTATTATAGTCTACATTACTTTAGAGTAAATTTTTTGAAACATTTTGTTAAAGTTTAAGTTTTTTACTTTACTAAAGTAAAAACCTTAAAGTAACTTTGCTATTTCATTACTGAGCCTATTCTTAAAGTTTTGACTTTAACGTGCTTTCATCTTTTTATACATCTTTGTTACATTTACCTATATCTATCATTATATTCACCATGCCCTTCCTTATGACTAACTATGACCCTTGCCTAACCATAACTCTAACCATAACTCCCATTACTCACCGCTTATTACGGTTATGAACAACATACCAAACTTCCAATTGTGACCTTAAAGCGTTCCGAACCGTGGTAAAAGGTTGATTAAACTGATTACATCACTGTTTTATCATCTCTCATTTAATTTCACTAACTCGAAATGAAAGTAGTTTTTAATATTGGACGAATTTTAAATTAAATTTTAAGAATTCCTCTCTCTCGGCTTTGTCGAGGTTGCCTTCAGCACGTTTTGCTTTTATTTTAATGCACCGTGTATTTTCGAGAGTCTCGAGTTTCAAAACTTTTCGTCGAGAGTTACGGTAGGGGGGCTTCTTCTTCATAACTCATACAGCTTTGTTTCTCTGTCGTCTCTCTCTGTGTGATCTCTTTCTGTGTCTTCCCTCTCTGTGTTTTCCCTCTCTGTGTCATCTCTTTCTCTGACGTCTCTCTCTGTGCCATCTCTCTCTCTCCTTATGACATCTTTCTTTCTGTAGCCCTCCTTCTGAAACCTCTCTCTTTCTCTCAATCACTCTTCTCCTCTAACTGTCTCCCCACCCTCTTCTGGCCCCACACTCTCTCATCGTATTATGTTTCCTGTGTGATAAGCCCCGCCCCCTTACTTACTGCCTTTTCGAGTTAATAATTCGCTTCGCCTTAAGACAGCCGGAGGGCGTGGCTGGCTCGTCATAACCGATTGTAAGAGTGTAGTTGTAACACCTATCCTACTGTAACTGGAGCACTTCCGGTGTCAGTGCGTTCTCACCTTTAATTAGCGACCTTTTTTGATAATCGACTTCTGATTCCGACCGACGAGAAACTTCAGGATCCTTAATTACTTTTATTATAACACAATTACTGTTACTTTTCAACTCGCGCAATAACTTCGAACGACTTACCTTGTTATATGACTGTTGTTCTTCCCTTAAACGACTCGTCTTATATCAAACGACCCATGTTGTGTTAGGTTAACGAGCGATTTTGTGAAAGTTGGGAAACCATTGTTGTGTTTGGGGTTACTATTTTGGTTTATGTGACATGTAAGATACTTTATGATATCTTACGTGTGTTATCAGTTTATCAACTGGTGTTATGTTAGTCAAACAACTACTTTATAATAAGAGATATGAGTTAATAATATGAGTTATATCACCTAAACTATCAAAATTAATTGTGATATTAGCCATACCACCTATGTTGTGCAAGTTTATGTTATGTTAGCTCGTGTTACAAGTTTTGTCGCCTTTTTAATTAAGAATTAATTAATAATTCAGGCTCCATGCTTTGATGATTGAGGATAAGATGCCTACGGCTCCTCGACGCAAGCAAGCCAAACCTCAGCGAGTTCCGGTCGAAGGTGAGTTATGTTATGACACATTGTTTTTGTCTTATTTTTTGTCTATAATTCTTGTTTTTTCTCGAATTTTGATCATTTTTATTAGTCTTTTATCAAAACTTTTACATAGATTTTTTTTGAAATTTAAATTTTTTTGATAATCTTGGGTTTTTAATGTTTTAAAAATATTTTTAAAGTTTTTTTTTTGACTTTCTGACTTCAAAAGTTAATTTTATGCCCAAAATTTAATTTCCCTAAAAGCGTAAAGTAAAGGATGACATGTTTGTGCAAAGCCATTAATATTGATGGGTGTCATTAGACTGTTATTATCACTATTATACAGTAGTTTCTTTGTTTGTCATCAAACGTGTCGCGCAGCCCCCTTTTCTGTGGCCGCTTCCGAAAGGGGACGGCACCGGAACTTGAATGGCATCAAAAGTCGTTTAAACGATCGGCGGCCAAATCGCGAAATGTCATTTTTCTTGAGTGCCGCCGCTTTCTGGATTTTTTTTTCGCGGCGCGTCTTTAACCGTTCTTAACTGTCCTTTCCACTGTTCTGCCCACTGTTGCTTCCCTGTGCCTTCACTGTTCTTTCCACCGTGCCTCCGCTGTTCTGCCCACTGTTGCTTCCCTGTGCCTTCACTGTTCTTTCCACCGTGCCTCCGCTGTTCTGCCCACTGTTCTGCTCAATAGCTTGTTGGCCAGTAATACCTTTTTTTATCACCGCCCGGATCTGGCGGGAACTTCAAAGTCGCGACATCATAACCGGCCTTGAAACGTATCATAATCCCAGCTACCTCCTCAGCTGCCGCTCCCAACAACAACGGCCGTTGCTCAGTCAAGGCCGTCTGTGAACAAGTTTTCCCTCCGAAAAGGTTGGAATTATGATTTGTCAGCCCGAAATCAATCATGTTCTTAAAGTGTTTCGCTGAAACGTTACAGGGGACCTGTTGCCGGACTGTCAGGATTAGTCATCTTCCGTTAATAGGTTTGTAGTCTTTGATGATAGCTATCTTTATATCTAAAATTAGACGAATTCAATATGAAACACTATGACCAAACTCAATATAAATGCATAGAGACCCTCCCTCTCTTCATAACAGAGCGGAGAGTACGGTAATAAGCGCGGGAGAGTCCCATTGGCCGCGGCCTTGCATAGATTAATATGAGTGAGAGAGGGACCTTGTTCTTGCTCTCACTTTAAACCCATCCGATGACATGGGAGTAGTGACGGTCCTCGCACGGTACGGCGTCCCCATGCCCTGCGGCGCTTCTCAACGTTTTTTGTCAATGGTGTGGCGTCGTCGCTCGTCAACTTCTGCCTGAATTCACCCGCTCCCAAATATTAATTTGATTGACATTAACTCGGATCGGAGCCCTTTAACTAACAACTTAACGAGCGACGACAAACCGTTCGTTCTCTTCCCCCAACGTTCTCTCGCCGTGCGTCGCGAGGGCCCGGCTGCTTTTTATGCCCCGGGTTATGTTCGTCTACAGTCACCGTAAATCATGCACTTGCGCGGCTTCAAAGAGGTGACGCCGCAAGAAAATGCGAAAATTTATGGGAAAAGTTGGTGATAAGAACAGTTCTCCCAACATAACACAATGCGACATAACATTACACATGTTTCGACATACGTTGTCACAGTCGATCAGGGTCAGAGATGTTGTCATAGGTAGTTGTAGTAATCAATAATAGACTTAAGTAAAGTAATCAACGATAGACACAGGTAATGATGGTAAAGATTCTATAAATAGATATTGGTATCAGAGATCATTATAGATATTTAGAAGTCGATTCTGATAAGAATATTGTAGTAATAGAATGTTAAGGTATGTTGCAGTAGTAAAAGGGGACTGAAAGGTTACAAATTCTAGAAAATAGTTGTAGGATAAGGTAATTCTACATACTTTTTGACCGGATTGGCTGATAAAATCGGTTTTCTAATTACAGTTTTGCTAAAAGTAGTGATAGTGAGTTTAAAATAGGATAATATCGTATGTTAATGCCTAAGATATCATGGAGTTTTATGTTGTCAAAGTAAAGTAAAGCAAACAGCTTCTTTCTCTGTTTGAATTTCCAGAGCTGATGACATTTCAAGTCTGATATGATGACATTATATGTCAATATATGAGCCTGCTATGACGCTGTGTCATCTCCTGATAACTGGAAGGCAGATGTGGAGGTTATGGGTAATAATATATGGCGAATTCATACGTTTGGCGATGTCATATACAAGGCGATGTCATGCTGACTCCATATTCGGAAATGGCCTTTCCTCGCTTCGGCTTCATTAAACGCCTTTGTGTCCCCTCAAAACGACATTATTAATTGCGCAGGCCAACGAATTCCATCGAAAAACATTAAATTTCGAAAGGCGGCACTCCTTTAATGACCTGCCCAAACAAAACGACAACTGTGTGTTTTGTTATGAGCTTCGATTACATTACAAAAAGCCGTATTTTAGGCCGCAATTTGTTTTTGGAGAGTGATCTAGGGGTAGTTAAGGACAATTAAGAGTAGTAGCTTTGAGCTGAGAATCAATCTTTTGAAGTATTTTAGATCAAAAAAGAAGTAATTATGTCAATAAAAGCTTGTTTTACTTCAATCAAATGTTACTTTAGGCCCTTAAAAGGAAGTTTAGGTAACTTTACGTATATCGGAAATTAATATAAATCATTTTACTTTAAGAAAAGGTAATACTTTTTAAAAGAAAAAGTAATAATTTTAAAAAAAATTACATCATAAGCTTATTATTTTTTTTAAAATTTGTTTGGAATTGATAAAAATTCTTGCTTAAAATTCATTAAAAATTAATTTTAAGCTTAAATAATGGGTTATATTTTAAAGTTACTGTATTTTTAGATGTTAATTTTTAATTAAACTTCTATGTATGTTACTTTGAACTTAATTGAGGCTGTAAACGTCTACTTTACATTACTTTTTATGGAATATTAACCTGAAATTAACTTATAAATTGCACTTTTCTTTGACTTTTAAATTCATTTTTAAAATTTTAAGAATTTAAATTTTAAAAGAAAAGTTTTTATTTTGAAAGTGCCATTTTTAAACACATATGAGGTCGTCTGAAAAAGTTTTGTCGTTTTTTAAAGTGCAAAGTCTTGTTAATTTAAGAAAAAATTTTTTTAACAGTTTAAACTGTCATAAAATATCATTTTTTGGCCATAACAAGCTACTCTACATATATTATTTAGCTTCTAATCAATCAACTTCCTTTATATAAACTTAAATGCAGCAATAAAACATTAAAATTTAAGTTTAAAATCTCAAAATATCAATTCTGGCTAATTTTGAATCTATGCAATTAGAAGATACCGTAACGCCAGTAGTAATGTTACTCATAAACGGTCTCGAGGATGACTTACATTAATATAATCCGAAAGGCCCGAAACGTGGCCACAAAAGGAGGGAGGGGGGGGGTACGGTCTGATTCTGTTTATTTTGTTTAAAGCTCTGCTGATTTGGCCGCTCTCTTTTCCACTTTCCTGGCCAATATGCTTCTGCAAACGTAGCCTTATACGGAGCTTTTAAGCCTTGTACTCAGCTGTTACTAAGCTTGTAATCACTATACTGAGCTATTACTGAGCTTGTACTGGGATGGACTTAGAGTTTTAGGTACTACTGAGGCACTACTATTGCGTTGTTCAAATAATTCTTTCTGTGTTTCTCTTAAAGCAAATTTTTTGGGTTCAAAGGGCCCAGGATTATTTGAACAACTTAGTACATACTGTTTACATTGTCATACAGTTGGGGCATTACTGACATATTACTGGTCTTCTTTTACCATCCTATAACCCATATTATGACCTAATTTGTAGTTTGTTGTGACACGATATTAACCTTTGCTTGACATAGTATGGAGACTGTAGCCAAACACCTGTCTGCACTTTTTAAACCTTTTTATAAATTTCTGAGCTGAACCGATGCTTTCAGAGAACGACGAAGAAGTACCCAGCAAGAAGGAGTGTCATCGTGCCTCGACCCCCCTCGGCTTCGCTTTCAACTCCAGTCTGGATTCTACACTGCAGTCCCGGCTGTTTGGCCACAAGGTAGGGATTAGCATATTAAATCATTATAGAATTGGATATTGTAGTAGAGAATAAGATATTGTAGTAGAGAATGAGATATTGTGGTAGGGAATTGGATATTGTAGTAGGGAATGGAATATTGTGGTAGGGATTTGGGGATATCATAATGGTATGGGGTGTTATGAATTTTATGGTACGTTAAGAAGGCTGGTATAGCTTTGGATATTAAAGTAGTTTCATGGAGATTGTAAGTTCTGATGCGTTTTAGAGGGTTTAATGAATGTTGTAGTAGGTATTGAGGTCAACATAGTAGTACATATTGGTTATAAGGCAATATTAAGCGTAATTTCCATAATATTTACTAAATTAGGTATTAAAAACTTCTAATCTTTCAATTTTTACTAATTTTAAAATTTTCGAAATCCAATTTTTCATATTTCAGTTCGACCCTCAGGGCCCGGACACTGCTCCAGCCTTGGATCTGAGCCAGGATTCCAAGAATCCGTCGATCAGCGATTTGTTGCGCTTTACCGACAACCCCTCCGGCAACTTTCTGCTCCAGACACTCAGCTCACAGGTGCGTTTGCATATCTATATTAACCTTGATGTATATTAAGTTTGGTGTTTGAGTGGGCTGTTACTCGGCCAAAAAGGTATAGTAGCTACTTTGTAATGCAGGAATAATGGCGTGCGATGTGCTGTTTACTGTGCCATTAGCGACTAAATATATTCTTTATTCAAATTATTGAGGGCTACGGTAGGCTGGGGGGGGTGGAAAATATTTAAATTTTTGGGAATTTTAGGTAACAAAATTGTTAGAAAATAAAAAAATATTTAAAATTAAGGCAAAAAGGTTTGAAGAAAATTATGTTTTTTGGTATTTTAGGTAACAGACTCTTTTAAAAAATGGTTTTTGGTGATTTATAGGACTTCTGAAGTCGATATAAGACGTTTTTGATAATGTAAATAACCTTTAGAATAGATAAAAACATCTTTTTGATAATTTAAAATGATTTAAAAGCCCTTTCAAGCCTAATTCGAATAGATTTCGAGCAAACTTTCCCTGATTCGAAGGAATTAATCAGATTCTCATTGAATCGCTACAAACAACTTCTATTGTTTGTGATTTGCGGTAATTTGCGTCGTGTCATGTCCCACATCTGGCGTTACCGTACGTTTTTTTAAAGCGATCTCCATATTTCGGAATTCTCGGGGAGGGGGGGGGGAGAAGACAAAGGCCATAAAAACTGATCCGTCGGACACTTCTCATCCGTCTTTTTTAAGTGAAATCAACACAAAAATTGTCAAAATGTCTTTTAGGGTTTAATGGGCGGAGGTTACTGTGCAGTTTATTACTCTGCCGTCTTGTATCTTGCTCTTGAGGATGGTGTTATGTCTTGTCCTTGGGGGAAATGTCATACATTGGTCTTGGGGAGGTTTGGATGAGTTATGAGGTGAAACAACATGATGAGAGTGGCATAAAGGAAGCCAAGGTGACTACTATAATATAAAGCTAATCTTTCAAATCATGAGAAAGACAAGACTCAGTCCAACCTACATCAATATAAAACTGAAATATAGACTAATATAGACTAACGACACCCCCATATCAATATAAACCTTGATACACATCAAAGACACCACCAGTAAAGACCAATATGCATCAGCGCCCCTATACCAACATGAGATGAGTCATGGCGGTTTAATTAAAAACGGCCTTGATTTAATCAATGCCTCGGGGGACGGCGCTCCGTAAAAGGCATGAAATGTGACATGTCTTAACGTATTCCCTTAATTAAACATTTATAAGCCCAGACACTTAATATGTTATGTAAACTGTTTTAGCGCCGCATAATGGCTGATTCATTTGAGCGGGCCGCCCGAACTTGTTGTATGCCATGTGGCATCGCACACATTAGCACAATTAAGGCACAGTAATCGGTTAAAGGTTGGCAGTCGGGAGTGGCATTAAATCAATTCTCATTTTACAACCTTGAGTTTGTTTTGAATTCTGGTTTACAACTGGCAAACCAGAATACGAAATCTTTTTTAAAGTAAACAGTGGTTTAAATGCATTAAAAAGTAGTAAATTCATTATAAAGTTGTAGAACATGTGCCTTGAATATTAAAAAAAGAAGATTAAAATACATTGTTTACTACAATATCAACCATAAACTACTATAACATTAGACCTAAAATTCATTTTTGACTCAAGTAATGACTTTTAATCAGGTCATTATTCCAAAAACTTCTATAAATGTCACAGTAACCTTTTCTTACTATTATACCACAGTACGCCCTCACTTTAATCATTATATTACAGTAACCCCTCCTTTTTCAGCAACTCCTCCAACTGTACGCAGCCGTCGGGTCTTCACAAGCTACAGGCCCTGAGCACGATGAAGAGGAAGAAGAGGAGGTAGAAGAGCGTCAGAAGTCGCTGTCGTGTATGTTGTCGCCGCCAGTCTCATCAAACGATGAAAGTCGCAACCTCTCAGCAACCTCCTCATCCTCAACATCCAGCTGTCCTGCTCCGGACTGCTCGGAACAGTCACGATCTACAGCCTCGGCCCTTCTCCACATCTCCAACTGCCATCAGGACCAGAGCTACATCGAGTGCAACGACTGTCGCGAGCGATTCCCATCGCTGCGACATCTGAACAGCCACAAATGCGACCGGTCGGATTCAGAAGTCCGCCCCAAAAGTGTACCGTCGACGGAAGGACAGAAGATGGAGGTGGACGAGACACGGTCACAAAGTGTACCAAACATGAGCGACCATTGGCCCCAGATTGGGACCTCGAAAGAGGACCAGCCTCCGGTCCTAATGAACGAGAATTCTGGAGACGAAAAGGCTGAAGAAGCTACGCCTCAGAAGCGGAATCTGTTCGACTTCACGCTCAACGGTCTCATGCCCTTAGGGTTCGACAAATCTGGTGGGTAATCTTGTTTGAAACCTTTTAAAGTGCATTTTAGTCATTTTAATCTTGTTTTAGTCTAATACATTAGTCTACTACAATATACATTAAGGAACACATCAGTTTTGTCATCAGTATACCAAAAGTATCTTAATATTCATAAAACCTCGTAACATTCAATAAAACATATCAATCTGACACAACGTTACTATAACATAATGCATAAAAATGATATGATACCGTATCCCCCGACAGGACATAGCCAATAAAAGACTAAATGAATATTGATAACGACGTTTCAGGTCCCCAGCCCTTCTCTCAGCCCTTCTACGCTCCACAGCTCCCCAACTTCGTACCCCCCTCGGCATCCACCCCTCCCAGGTCGGCGAACCGTGCCGGATCAGCCCAGCCACTGTTGGTGTCGGACGATGACTGGGAGTCGATGATGGAGATCAGCAACATCGACGAGAACGAGAAGATACGACAGTTGGTGGGCGACAAGGCCATGCCCACCACCGACCCCAACCAGTGTCTACTGTGCCGGAGGGTACTGTCTTGTAAAAGTGCTCTACAAATGCACTACCGTACTCATACTGGTGAGTTACTGTAGTAATGTGCTGGTATTAGTTGCATTGGGTTCCCTATAGTTATATTAATCTCTGCTTGGGTTTAATATTACCATGAACGTGTGTCATGGTGGATATTTTACCATGTTAGGCCATATGGCCATTTTAAACAAACATCAATGTAAAGTAATACCATCCTCAACATTTTCAGGCGAACGTCCGTTTAAATGTAAAATATGTCAACGTGCTTTCACGACAAAGGGTAATTTAAAGACTCATATGGGTGTGCACCGTGCTAAGCACGCCGTCCGACCCCCAGGCCAGGCCATTCCCTCACTCAACTTCCAATGTCCCATCTGTCAGAAGCGCTTCTTCTCCACGCAACACCTACAGTCACATGTACAGGAGCACATGAATGGGTAGGTCAACACAATATTCATATATTTTACAGTATACTGACTTACAGTACACTATGTTTCTCAAATCATCTCAAAGGTATCAAATGTTACCTAAAATAACCGTTGTAAACTAACAAGTCATCTTTCAGGGGCCGTGTCCAGAACAGTGCTCCACCGTCCCTGTCCCAGTTCCTGGCCGACCGTTCCTCTAAGCTGTCGAAGCCAGAAGAACGTGAGAACAATATCATGACCAACCCCTTCCTCCAGGCGGCCAACTTCGGCTTCCCTCCCACCAGCTTCCTCAACTTCGGCCTCCCCATGATGCCATTCCCGACCAACCTCAACCACGACTCGTCTCACGATCAACAACGACAATCAGAATCCGTGGGTACCACCTCAGTTGATAACACCATTCCTGAACTAGAAACCCCCCAGAAGTCAAACCAAGAAGAAGAACAGGAAGAGCTTCCCCGGCTAGGCCAGTTCGAATCACAGTCCAGAAGTCAAGAGAATCAATCTCAGAAGTCGTTCACGGAGTTCGAGAGCAAGGAAAAGGAGCAGTCCGTGTCTACTACAATATCACGAGAGAGTTCCCAAGGCCCGTCTTCGGAAACCAAGGGCGAGAAGATGAAGCTAGACCAGGACCCGCTCCAGGCCATGCAAATGATGTACGCTTCGGCCGAACCATCGCCGCCAGTCCGGCCGCCCGTCCACTTGTCCAAACATCAATGTGCTGTCTGCTTCAAGCACTTCAGCTCGTCGTCAGCACTGCAGATTCATATGAGGACACATACTGGTAGGTTATAATTGTAGTAATGTTATATTGTAGTAGATTCGAAAACGAGTTATTTGAATTACAATATTGATTTAGGCGACAAACCCTTCAAGTGCGAGGTCTGTGGTCGAGCCTTCACAACTCGAGGGAACCTGAAGGTTCACATGGGTACTCACTCAGCTCAGATCAGTCCATCCAGAAGAGGACGAAGGATCTTCGACTACGGAACAGAAGCCGTGCTTCGGAATCCATTTGGCCCTTTGGGTATGGGTGCGGGGATGAATCTACCCCAAACGTCACCACTTGGCCTGCCAGTCCTGGCTAGCCTCCAGCCTTTCCTATCGGCCATGGCGGCAGCCAACAACGCGCCTACTGATTCGCCGGTGAATCTGCTACAGATGCTGTCCACGGTATGCACGATCTGCAAGAAGATCTGCGGCTCTATGAACGAGCTCCACGATCATATCCAGAAGGACCACGGAGATAACGACCTGGAGGCGGCTACTGCCTGAACTGGAGCGACTGTGGTACCTCTGCATAGGATGACGATGCTGTAACCGATCCTTTATATTAACATAGTGATGTGAGGTATGAAGCAAGTTCATATTGATACAACAAAGAACGGTAGCACGTCGTCGGAAGGACGTTCTCTTACAAAACGCCAACAAACACCCTTAGGCATCGAATATCTCGATTTACTTTTATCTCCGTAAACGTCTCGGTCTCCGCTTAACTAATCTTAACATACGCTCATCTGTTTAATAAAAGGCATATTACTGTTCTGTTCCACTCCGCGAGTATTGTGCTCAGACCTAAACATCTCCGGTTATATTGTAATCGTCTGACACTGTTATGGTACTCTCCACCATGAAAGCATAACAAATCTTGTTACTATATATTGTCTTACTTAAGTAGTTGGAAAGCTTATCTTAACTATATTTATTATGTATATTGAGTTAAATGAATATATTTCACTTTACATCGGATTATATTGTAGTAGGCGAATGTAATACTTCTAAAAATAAAAGAACTGTTCCAAAATGTTAATTATGATGGTTTTTACAGAAAACAATCCTTTATCAAAGTCAAAGCAACAAGCAAGTAATCGTCACATACAATAATATTACACTAACTTTTCGACCAAGATAATATCCAAAATAACTTTCAAATTGATAAATTTATGAGAAATATGTAAAAGATATCAACATACCAGAAAACAAAAGAATATTCAAAATTTTTATTAAAAGGCGATGCATACAATAATATAAAGGACAATATCGGATTCTATCGCGTCCCATAAATAACTATATTAAACAAGTTCCTGAAAATACATTAAGAATATCAGCATTAGCGCTAAACAATATAGAACAAGCGAGGAGGAAGGAGATTATCACAGTAAACACAATTATATGCCTCCCAGTAGCCTTTCGATCGCCGCCGAGACGTCTCCAAACGTGGCTGTCAACGCTGAAATGGCAGTTACAGTCATATTTACATTAATATTCATTTTTAAAACCAAAAGTTCAAAATTAGTAGCTTGTTTTAGCTTTACAAAACCATAATTCAACATTTTTTCTTACCTCTGATATTGGCCGCTCTATCATTAAAGCCCATAGTCGAGAGTTGCTCCAGCTGGCTTCTGAATCTCTCTTCTGGGGGCTCAGTTGAAGCTCCTGCGTTGTTACCCTAAAAGCAGATTTTTATTAAACTTCTTTAACTAAATAACATTAAATTTTTAAAAAAATGTTCAAAGATATTTTAGGTAACAATATCCTGAGAAATCATCAATTAAAGTAAAAAAAATAAAAATTTAAATTAGAAACATACCGTGAGTCCTAGACCTTGTAATTGACTAAATAAAGCGCCCATATCTTGTGGTGCACCAGGATTGGCTTCAGTACCACCTGCAGCACCAGCCGAAGAAGTAGGAGGAAATCCTAGTCCACCGGACATCTGGCTAAACAACTCGGGAGCTTCAGTCTGAATAACTTGCATCGACTGTTGGATCTGAGACAAGGCTTGCATGACACGAGGGTTGGTCATCGATCTCAACACAGCTGGGTTTGAGGTCTAAACATAATAATATTAACAACAACATCCAATCATTACCAAAATACAGTTTAAAACCAACTCTGCAAAACCTTGTATATTATTGTAGCGTATAACAAAACATACCAGCTGTTGAAACCGAGACATCATTTGTTCCGAGTTCCCCAATCCCATTCCTCTCAACAAATTGGGATTCTGTTGGATGGCACTACCCATTGAAGAAATCATTTCCGGAGTTATCATGTTCTCCAGCCCTCCCAACAGTCCTCCAAGACCACCAGCTCCAGTTGTAGGTGGGGTGTTGACATTGGTAGCTGAAGCACCTCCACCTTGTCGTGGAGTTCCACCAGAAGAGCCCCAGGGGTTTGGCAAGGCTTCGGCGTTCTCTACTCCAGCACGTTGGCTACGGGATGCTAAAACGTCATATCTTTAGACACAGGATGACAGTGCATATAAAACACTATATTCAAATTGATAAAAATAACCTAAAATTTTAAAGCTATAAATGATAATGTCTTTAATACAATGTTTTCAGACAACAAGTCATTACTTACATGTATCGTTGTTGTCAGAGTTGGCTGAATATGGATTTCCTCCCAAAGATCCAACAGTGCTGTTCAACAAAGGAACTTGAACATCTTCGTACAATCTTTGAAGAGCAGCTTCTCCACCGGGGATGCCTTGAAGGTTACGGATAGCTTGATCGTGATTCCTCATCATTTCCTGGAACATTGTTGGGTTTCTGATCATTTCCATGGTTTGACGCATTACTTCAGGGTCGTTCAAGATATGACCCAACTCGGGATTTCTCTAAAACAATATCGTTGGTAACAAAGTCAAACGCGATTAAGAAACTACAAATAAAAGTCCTAAATTTAAAACTATATGATAAAATAAAAAAAAACTCACTTGAATAATCTGTTGAATTTGAGGATTCTCGCTGAACAACGTTCTCATCAGATCGGGGTTACTCAACATTCGCTGCATCATGGGAGAGTTCATCATCTCTCTCATCATGTCAGGATTGCCAGCTAGCGGATTTCTTCCTCCTCCAAGACCTGCAAACGGATTCTGAGCGTTTGGCTGAGGTGGTGCGTTCTGAAATGACATTGATTAACATAAAGTTTCGAAAGCTTTAGTTAAAGTAAAAATACCTAAATAAAAAAGAAAGCAAACTTACAGCTTGAGGTTGAGAAGAAGTAGAACTGGGAGTTGCTCCATTAACAGAGCGGAGAACTAAGTGAACGGCCATCTTATCCTTTATTCCTAGAAAACAAAGAGTTTATAATCCAAACTAATGAAATATTTTTGAAGTTATAAACGTGAATTCAAAAAACTTACCATAGCTAGCGATGGTATCTGGATCCTTCAAGATTTTTCCAGAAAAAATTAACGTCAAACGGTCCTTGGGGTGGTTCAACTTCTCGGAGAGAATCGTTTTCGCCTAAAAACCAATAATTGTAACCAAAATTTCAAAATTACCTGGTCTACAGTCGCGTTTTCAGGCACAGCAATGTCATGAGTTGCTTGCGTGGCTTTAAAAGTTATGGTGATCTCGGGAACTTGCTCATCTTCGCTTTGGTCACCCATTTCGCTCCTAGAACCACGAAAATGTAGCTAAAACAGTGAAAAATAACACCAAAACTGTTAAAAATATAGCGGAAACCGTCAAAAACCTCGTAAATTCTCGAATGTAAAAATGTTTATGATAAAAGAATCGAAAGAGGGTCGAACGAGCCTTATTCGAAGGTAAATGGACAACATTAACCCCCCTCACCGTCACATGTGACGCACCGCAGAACATAGAAAAAATTTGCTAAAAAGACGAAAATTGCCGTTTGAATTCCGCGCGCTTTCTTTGCAGTCCGATGATGTGCAGAAGCTCCAAAACGAAAAAAAAAGAAAATCGGGGGGGGCGGGGCCAGCGGCTCCGAACCATCATCAACCTCCAATAACGGAGGGCCACATTAATGTTTGGGGAGCGTAAAATCACACGACTATTTACATAAAAATAATAACTTGGCCACCTAATGCAATATGGAGATATAAAGCACGTTTTGTTTGTTCCAATTTGGTTTAGCGCTGCTGTTCGTTTCAGCCTTGATCTAGTTTTGTATTCGCGAACTTTCGACGTGTATATTTAGGGTTTTCTCTTTTATATCTTTAGTAACGTGTGTCGTTTAGGTGGTAGGATGTTGAAGGTCTTATTGGCCTTTAGCTTGGCCTTGATTGCCGTCAGTGCCGGCGATGTGGTTACGTTGACCGAATCCAACTTTGACGATATCAGCAAATACGAGGTAGCCTTGGTCAAATTCTACGCCCCATGGTGAGTTGGTTATTTTATGTTTTTGTTGTGTTAGGAGTAGAAATGCTACGATATGTATGTGTTGGAAAAGTCATAAAACGACTGTACAAGCAGCTCAATCTTAGGGCATTGAATATTGCTTTAATTTTTATCTAAAATTATTGTGTAGCCTTAAGTTTAGTATTGTTTTGTTGGGATTTACGTTTTTAACGTTTAAAAGGGAACAATATTATGTTTTAAATTAATTTCTACATTATATGCCTTTTCAACTTTTTTAATCACTTTGTGAAAGATGCCTGGGAAAGCAAAGCTAATTCCGTGTATAAAGACAGCTAAAAGCACGTTTAATGAATTTTAATGAGTTTGTATACAATTAATCAAAATTTTTTGTATTTGGTTGTCTTCGTATAGCAATGTAAATGGTTGAACTTACAAGTGTAGACACGTTGCAAAATATTTATTTTTAGTATATTTAGGTATAAATTTAGGTAACACTTAATGACATAAATTGTTTTTAAGGTTAAAGCAAGTTTAATTAGAGATTATTCATAGTTTAATGAACATCTTCTCTACAATATTTTTACGAGACGTTTAAGAAATACAGGTTAAATAACATTATCACTATAACTGTAAGGTATTTGTTGTTGTGTTTATGAAAAGCAGGAATTGGTTCATGTCTAATATAGAGTTGGTATTTTAAAATTTTGTTATTTTGTAAAGTTATGGACAAATTTTACAAAGCCTTTTGGCTAAACTACTTTAGAAGTAATAGTCTTTGTTTTATATACAGTTAGTTGTCTGTCGCGACATAATTTTTTGTCATATTTTGTAAAAATTTGCATATTGGCAAATTTTTTGGTTTGCTGTGTTAATTTTACATGCTTAATTATTAAAATAGGTATTCTTGTTGCCATTACATTAATGTTTATACAAAATCAGAAAATTTTCTCGATTTTTTACCTATTTTTGCTTTTTTCAAAATCTTTATTTCTTTGAGGATAACGTTAAGGTTGAATTTTAAATGACATGCATTCCTACCATGATTTGGTAAAATTTTTATTTTTTTCAATTTTTAAGACATTTATTTGACGTTTAAAACCTTTTTTTAAACTTATTTGATCATTTTTCAAGTTTCTGTATTTTAGTAGTATTTTTAAAGTTATGGTTAAAAAGTTGTCATTAACTTGGTAAAAACACGATAAAGTTAATTTTTTGAATGAAAAATACCCTTAGATTGGTTTAATTTTATTTTTTATTCTCATTATATTAAAGATAAAATGAATTCAGCTGTTTGAATCTTGATCACACAGCTGAATTCATGTTTTTCTAATCTTATGCTTTATATAGTCTTTAAAACATTTTTTGGTAGTGTGCTTTTGTCGTATCAAATGTCATACTTTTTTATAAAACTAAAACTTTAGTATTCGAACTATAACTTTTTAACGTAAATATTAGTTTTGTCTTTTTTACATTTTTTAATTATGTTTTGACTTTGTTAAAATCATTTAAAGATCTTTCATTGAAAAAGTTGTTGAGTTCAAAGGTTTTTAGGCGTTAAATATTTGTTTTACGTTGTTAAATTAGCATAAGTTGACCATATAGAAGTATTAGTGACTGAACTTACAATTAGATTATTTTTTAAAATTAGGACACATTGAAAAAGCGTATTGGTACTTATAAAACTTTTAACATTAGTTTTTATATTTGCATAGTGTTCTGCTTGTTTGAAGCTTTCTTTGAAGATAAATTTAATTGTTGGTCAACATATAGACTGAACATATTGACTTACTCTTCAACATCAAAGCTTATTTAATATTACATTTAAATTAACTTTATAATTTTAAGGTGCGGTCATTGTAAACGACTTGCTCCTGAATTCGAGAAAGCTGCCACGAAACTGAAGTCCAACGATCCTCCAATCACCTTGATTGATGTTGACTGTGACTCCGAGAAGGACTTGTGCCAACGCTTCAGTGTCCAAGGATACCCAACCTTGAAGGTGTTCAGAAATGGTGCTCTTTCCCAAGAATACGATGGTCCAAGAGACGCTGATGGTATCGCCAAGTACATGAGAGGACAAGCTGGACCTTCCTCAAAGGAACTCACCTCATTGGAAGAGTTCGAGAAGTTTGTCAACGCCGAGGACCAAGGAGTTGTTGGATTCTTCGAAAGCGAATCTAAACTGAAGGATTCCTTCCACAAGGTTGCCGACACCGAACGTGACCGCTTCCGTTTCGCTCACACCAGCAACCCAGAAGTCTTGAAGAAGGCCGGTTTCACTGATGACATCGTTGTCTACGTGCCAAAGAAGTTCCAAAACAAATTCGACCCAACTGAATTCAAGTACGATGGCAATTACGATACTGACAAGATCAAGCACTTCTTGGTTCACGAGACTACTGGTTTGGCTGGCATCAGAACTCCATCCAACGAATATCAATTCCAGAAGTTGCCTTTGGTCACTGTCTTGTACAACCTTGACTACGTTAAGGACCCTAAGGGTAGGTTAATTATTTGGTTGATGATAAATTTTAATCATCGTGAATAACTTTTGAAACTTAGTGAATTCTAATAACTTTTATTTTTAGGATCAAACTACTGGCGCAACCGTGTCTTGAAGGTAGCCACTGACTATAAGAGAAAGGTGTACTTCGCCGTAAGCAACAAGGAGGACTACGCCAATGATATTGAGAAGTTCGGTCTCGGTGACAGAAAGGAATCCGACAAGCCTTTGGTCACCATGCTCACCAAGGATGGTCGCTTTGGTTTGAACGCTGAATTCAGTGTTGATAACCTTCGTCAGTTCGTCGAAGACGTCCTCAACGACAAGCTCGAGCCTTTCGTCAAGTCTGAGCCAGTTCCAACTGAACAAGGTGACGTCAAGGTTGCTGTAGCCAAGAACTTCAAGGCTCTGATTGCTGATGCCGACAAGGATGCTCTCATCGAGTTCTACGCTCCATGGTGTGGCCATTGCAAGTCCTTGGCTCCTAAGTATGAGGAATTGGCTGCCAAGTTGAGCGATGAAGATGTTATTATCGCCAAGATGGACGCTACTGCCAACGACGTTCCACCAGGATACGATGTCAAGGGGTAAGGAGATGACATCCTTGACTTAATACTTATTGTTTTAGATTCCCAACATTGTTCTGGCTGCCAAAGGACACTAAAGTCCCCATCCCGTACAACAATGGACGTGAAGTCAAGGACTTTGTCAAATTCATTGCTGCCCACTCAACCGACGGTCTCAAAGGGTACAACAAGGACGGCAAGAAGAAGAAGAAGACTGAACTTTAAAACCTACAGCTAATCGACATGAACGTGTTAATTTATGTAACAATTATTTATTGAGGTATTATATTACAGGTTGTTATGTTTTCATTGCCTTTAAATATTTGGTTAATTTAATAAATTATTATAATAGGAGTATTCGGATGTTGGGGGTTTTTTGGATCTTCTAGAAGTGGGTAGTGACACAAGTTTAGGGTAAAATCAAGTTAAAGCAAACGCACGTAAAACAACGGTAGACACGGTATCTTGGGGGTTATCCTCTGTTCGGTGAGACAGTTTGCAAATATCGATTGGTTGGTTAGTCGCTTTATTTTTTTTATAACTCGGTTGTCTCTTGGAATCTCGATGCCGTTGCATAATTAATGTGATTCTACCTTAAGTTAAAAGTAGCATGATGTTTTTGTGTGCAGATATTATAATTTAACATTATAATTACCACCATTTCAAGCGTTATATACGTATTATCTTGTCCATCCCACCAAAAAATTTCTCGAAATTTTTTTTATTTTGCGCCGTTGAAAAGTTTATTTAAATTATTAAATGACTTGTTTGGTCTATGTATAAGTACTTTATTTCATTTTAAGACTACACATCCATCAGATTGTAAACTTCAGGCTTCCCAAGTAATGGCTTCAGATGAAGGAGAAACTAGTCAATCAAGCAGTTCGGATTCAGAATCTGAAGACAAACAATCCAGTGAGTCTGGAAATGATCAAGTAGAAGGTAAATATACATTCAAAAGCAATAAATGTGTTTTAGCTTCACCTTCACAAACCACCAGCGACGAAGAAGAGGTGGAAGAAGAGGAAGAAGAATCTGAAGACGAGGAACCTAAGAAAAAACAAAATAGACGTTCTAAAATAGATGTAGCTACACTTAATGTGAGTTTGTACACAAACTTATTTAATTTATTATCCTTTCAGTTATTAAAAGAAGAAAACCTTGTTAGAAGGTCGAGTAGAAAGCGAAAAATAGAAGAAGATTCAGAAGAAGAATCGCCTCGGCCGTCACGGGGGAAGCGGAAAAAGTAAGTGATTTTCCTTATTATTATTTTGTCTTTAGGAAAGGTTCGTCTTCGGAATCTGGCAACTCCTCGTCTTCATCCGAGTCAGAGGAAGATTATGAAGAAAGTCCGAGGAAAAAGCGAAAACCCGCCAAAAAGGTTGCCAAAGGGAAAGCCCCTGCCCGGCGATCGAAAGCCAAATCAGTCAAAGTGAATTACCAAGAAGAATCTTCAGAATCCGAGGACTACAATACAGATGAGGTCTTGGAATGGGATGAAGGCAGAGCTAGTGTTTCCCCAGAAGAGAATCAGTCAGAAGTCGTCGAAAGAGTTCTAAAACATCGCTACGGTTTACAAAATGCTATAGGATCGAATACCACGGATTATAACGTTCAGGTACAAGGAGATCCGAACGCCAAAGTCGACGAAGTGCCATTTGAAGAAAGAGAGTTACAGTTTCTGATCAAATGGCAAGGATGGTCACATTGGCACAATACCTGGGAATCCTCTAAAAGTTTAGCAGCTAGTGGAGCTAAAGGGTCTAAGAAGATAGACAACTACATAAAGAAGATGCAGGAGATTGAGTTGTGGTGAGTTTGCACTATATTTTCATTCATTCATTAGTTTTTTGAAAATTAGGTACCTTTACAATTACACAGTTTACTTTTCAGGTTATTAAAATGTATAGGAAATCATATAAATTGGTACAATATTATCAAATATAAGATTCACATAAAGATAAATATTAAAGTCTTAATATTACTTATTTTTCAGGAAAAGAAGTGCAGACAAAGAATACATTGAGGTATACGATTGTGAACAAGAAATGAATGAAGAGTTGTACGAGCAGTACAAGATAGTGGAGCGAGTGATTGGACACCAAGTGTCCCGAGATAAGAATGCTGATGGAGAGAGGCAGTACGAGTATTTTGTCAAATGGAGTTGTCTGTCATACGGAGATTGCACATGGGAAGACGAGACCTTGATCCGAAGACAATACTCTAATAAGATCGACGAATACAACAGGAGGACAGAAGCCAACACAGTACCTCATAGGAGTCAGCATGTAAGTTGGTGTTGGTTGACTTTTTCTCTAGGATAAACTGCTTATTATGATTTTTGATTAACTGATGCTGATCATCTTACAACGGAAGTAAAAGACGGTAGTAATTAACTAGTGGCAGCTTATATAAATTATGATATTGTAATTAATTGTGTCGTTTTAGTATCGCAAACGACCAAAGTTTGAAAAGCTGGAAACAATGCCAGATTACCTAAAACAGAAGAAAAACCCAGAGATGGAGCTGAGAGATTACCAACTGCAAGGTCTGAACTGGCTGTTGCATGCTTGGTCTAAAGAGAACAGTTGTATCTTGGCTGATGAGATGGGATTGGGTAAAACCATTCAGTCTATCAGTTTCGTGTCTTCTCTCTTCCATCTACATCAGATTTATGGTCCCTTCTTGGTGGTGGTACCCTTGTCAACGATGGCCGCTTGGCAAAGGGAATTCGAAGCATGGGCTTCTGATGTCAATGTTGTTACTTATGTTGGGGACGTTACTTCGAGAGAACAGGTATGGATGTTTAGTTCATCGGTGCATATAACGTTTTTTATTAATGAACTAGGTTTTTGATGACTTCTTTTTTTCGTAATATTAATATAAACATTATGAAGACTTTGTTGATGAAGTGAATTACAGATCCGACAATATGAGTTGTACCAGCAAGGAACAAAGAAGCTTCGAGTCAATGTCTTCCTCACTACTTACGAGATTCTACTTAAAGACAAGGCTTTCTTAGGTACCTTCGACTGGCAAGCGTTGTTGGTTGATGAAGCTCATCGACTGAAGAACGACGAATCATTGTTGTATCAATGTCTGAAGAACTTCCACACAGCTCATCGTGTCTTAATCACAGGAACACCACTCCAGAATTCCCTTAAAGAGCTCTGGGCGTTGTTACACTTTATCATGCCTGAACAGTAAGTTTTTACTTTGTCATATAAGTACGTTTTCGTTTTTTCATGCCAGATGAGTAAGTTATTTCATTTTTACGTTCATTTTTTAGATTCTCAAATTGGGACGAGTTCGACGCTGCTCATCAGGACCGAGATCACAAAGGCATCTCATCTCTGCACAAGAAACTGGAGCCTTTCCTGATTCGGAGGGTGAAGAAGGATGTGGAGAAGTCATTGCCGGCCAAAGTCGAACAGATCTTACGTGTTGACATGACAGCTCAACAGAAGCAGTTCTACAAGTGGATTCTGACCAGGAACTACGAAGAGTTGAGTAAAGGTGTGAAAGGGTCCATCAACGGTTTTGTCAATGTTGTTATGGAGCTAAAGAAGTGTTGTAACCATTCATCGCTAGTCAGGCAGTACGACAATGTTGAATATGAAGCACAGAGACGACTTCAGGTAGGTATTGAGACATTTTTTGTTATAAATGTTTTACAAAGTATTTTAATTCAGAATTTATATCTAAAAACATTAAAATTGTATTTCTAATCATACTTTTGTAGCAATTGCTCAAGTCATCTGGAAAACTGATTCTTCTGGATAAACTTCTAGTCCGTCTGAAGGAAACTGGTCATAGAGTTTTGATATTCTCTCAGATGGTGATGATGTTGGACATTCTACAAGAGTACATGTCTCTTCGAAGATTCGCAACTCAACGACTTGATGGGTCTATGAGGTCTGATCTCAGGAAGCAAGCTCTTGATCACTTTAATGCAGAAGGCTCAAACGACTTCTGCTTTTTGTTATCTACCAGAGCTGGAGGATTAGGTATCAACTTGGCTACGGCAGATACCGTGATCATCTTTGACTCCGATTGGAATCCCCAAAACGATCTTCAGGCCATGAGTAGGGCTCACAGAATCGGACAGAAGAAACAGGTAAGCAGTTGTAATTTATTTTTTTATTAACCAGGTACTATGTTTTATCCATTTCCTGATCATGTTATTAAGCTTGTATTTATAGGTGAACATCTACCGGTTGGTAACCAAGAACTCAGTGGAAGAGAACATTGTCGAAAGAGCTAAACAAAAGTTGGTACTTGATCACTTGGTCATTCAGAGGATGGATACTACTGGTAAAACAGTGCTCTCGAAGTCGGCTGTCACAAACTCAAAGATTCCATTCGACAAAAATGATCTGAATGCCATTCTCAAGTTTGGGGCAGAAGAACTGTTCAGAGAGAAAGAAGGTGAAGAACAGGAACTCGAAGTCGACATTGATGACATTTTGAGTGGAGCTGAAACCCGAGAATGCGACAATGTCGTAAGTTTTCCTTAATTATTCTTTTTTTATCTTTGAATTTTGAAAGTGATTTTAAATGTTGTAGGAAACCGGTAACGAACTTCTGAATTCGTTCAAATACACCAACTTTATCCTCGACGAAGAAAAGGATTTGGCCATGTTGAACACGGAAAAACGAAGGTTAACCCAAACTGGCATGACTGAAGCTGAAAACAAGTCCTGGGACGACATCATCCCCAAGGACAAGATTGAAGAGATCAAGAACGAAGAACTTCTACAACAAGAAGCCCTTCTGAATCTCGGTCCAAGACAGAGAAACAAAGTGAATGGAGATGACACAACACACATCTCAGACGACGAGAAGAGGAAAAAGAAGAAGAAGGGGAGGAAGTCCAAGAATGCTGTGTCAGATTCAGACAGTTCAGGGTCGGATTCAGAAGGCGGAGGCAAACGACGCAATGGCAAGAAGAAGGTTTTGTTCAATTTCACAGAGAAAGAGATCAGGAGGTTCATGAAGAGCTACAAGAAGTTCTCCTTTCCCATGGAAAGACTGGACTCCATTGCTCAAGATGCCGAACTCGAAGACAGAAGCACCACCGAGCTTTTAGAACTGGCAGAAGAGATTAAGAATAGGTGTACGATAGCCACGGAGAGCTACTCAGTTGAATCGAAACCAGAAGAAGAGGGTGGAGATGGTGGCAGGCGGAAACATGTAGGTTCACTATTTGATTTTAATTTTAGACTAAGATTATTGTGATAGGCTGGTCGTCAAGCTGAATGTAAATCTTTAAAAATAAAATTTGGTTTTTCAGGACCGTGGCCCTACCTTTAAAATTGGTAATCTTGACGTCTACGTTAGGCCGTTACTTAAAGCTCAACAAGACCTGGAACCTCTACATGAACTGGTCAAAAAGTACGGAGCCGCTCTGAAGGGATTCACATTACCCAGCAAAGTAAAAGACCAAAACGGCTGGGATATGGTGTGGACGGAAGAAGATGACGTAGCCTTACTGAAGGGTATCTACAAGTACGGTTACGGTAGCTGGGAGTCAATCAAAATGGATCCCGACCTTGGGTTAGCCGACAAAATCCAAGTCAAAGACAAAACCAAGAAACCACAGCCCAAACATCTACAGACGAGGGTGGACTACGTAGTACGGTGTATAAACAAGATGAACGGAAAGGCAAAGAGGAAAGCTCCAAAAACACCCAAGACGCCGAAGACGACCGTCAAGAAGACGATAGTGAAGAAGGTGAAGACGAAACGAGAAGAAAAGACTCCAGGACGGAGGGATGACAAGAAGGAGAAGCGGGAGGACGACCATAAGGTGAGGACTGTAGCTTTTTTCTTATGTTCAAATCATTGATGGTAAAAGTTGTTTTTAAAATTGATTTTTCCTTAAAAATTTACATATTGTTTTAGGACGATAAATTCCGCCAATCGCTGGGTATCAGATTCAATATCGAAAAGTACGGAAGTGCTCTTTCGGACAAAACCGCCGAGCCATTCCAGAAAGTGGTGGAAGCGTTCAGGCCGATGATTAAGTACATCAAACGATTAGTCAGCCCTGAAACCGACTTTGAACACGAAGGAGTGAAGGCCCTGGTCAAGGTTGGAGACTTCATCGTCGATTTCATCAAGAACAAGAAGTAGGTTTACACTTTCAAATTTCAAAGTCTCGAAAAATATCTCAAAAATATCGAGAAGTGAGATTACATTCTCACTGCTTCAGGAGCTCGTCGTGGACGACTGACCGCTGGTTCAACCTGATGTGGATCTTCGTCTCCTCCTTCTTCAACCCGGCCAAAGACCCCAAGTCCTTGTTTGATCTGTACATAAAGCACGGTCAGTCGCGTGACCACAAACACACCAGTAAGCACAACTCCTCCTCCGCCCACAACCTCAACAGTAGCAGCGTCAAATCGGGTAGCCATCGACACGATAAGCATCACAGTCGACACCATCATCATCACTCCTCCGACACCCCCGGTCGCCGGCCCGGAACAATATCATTACATAACAAGAAATAGACTTATATATATGGGTGACTTGTTGATTACATTTATACTATCTTATACCTGTTCATTTTGTTGTTTTCATGGTTATCTTTGTTTGTTATGTGGATTGGTCCGGCCTTCACTATCTGTCCCTTCAGTAACTTGTATTCATTTATTGAAATAAAACTCAAGGCTACTTCTCAGCTTTATTACTGTACTGGAGCGAGTACTTGAGGTAGTCGTTGGGGTTAGTGATGGTGCAGCCCAGCTGGCCGGGGTTCAGTTTGTGGGAGCTTTCAAAGTATTTTGTACACGCAAGGTCGTAGCGATGCTCGTTTTTTAGGCTTATAATCTACAATTTTTGGTGTAAAAACGGTTGTTTGGGGTTATAAGATAACCTTTTTCACATATTCGTATTCTAACCTACAAAACGATAGCCTACCTGTTCCTTAACGCTCTCGGAGACTCGTAGTCGATCCAACTTCTTGGCCAAACCATCCTCGTCCAAATACTTGTATGGGCAGCCATGGCAAACATCTTTACTGACAGCCGGCCCCTTGATTATGGCTTCACAGTTGTAAGGCCTCTTGGCATGTTTACTTCCGATCAAACCGTAGATGTGCTTGATGCTGTACTCGAATTCTTTGAACTAAAACAATGTTTATATAATAACGTTACAATGGGTAACATTTCAACAGAAATATGTATGAAATATAAGTTGTTCTTACCTTTGACGAGTTGGTATCACAGAATGTCCTGAAGAAGGCAAGGGAGTCTTCCACACTCAAGCCGGTTCCTTTTATGAACAGTGAGTATTGTAGACGACCTTGATGCTTCAAACCCTTATTTAATTTCATGAACTCGTGCATATCTCTCATACACAAGGGGAAAGATGTGTATGCCAACTGGAACTACATTAGTTTAAAACACACGATTGGTTTTTAAAAGTCAAAATTTGATACCTAAATATTGAAGTAAACACGAAGTTATAGAAGGTCGAACTAACCGAATTGATTTGTTGCCACTGAATTTGAGCGCCTTCAATTTCAGTACCTACAGCTGCTTCTGGGTATAAATGCTTGTACATCTTGGGCACGATCCAATCTTCACTTTCTGGATCCTTCATTTTTCGTATCTGATTCTAAAACATCATTTATGAAACCAATATCTACGATATTAAAAATTAAAAACAATAATATTATACTTAAAGCTTACCGCCATCGATTGGTTAAGCATGATCCTAAACTTTTGTACTATTCCATTAGCCAGATCGTCATTAGTAACATAGCAGAACCCTCCCTTAAGTAAGGCTTTCCTTTGTGCCACCAAATCTCTACAATCCGTAAAGTAAACCTTGTACAATGTAGAATGACCTTCTGGAAAGCCAGATTGAGCTAGTTCATATTGTAGTTCCTCTATCTCTTCAGCTGAACACTCCACTGGAGGTACTCGACAAGAAGAGAAGTACTCTTCTTTCAGGGATTCGATGCCATTGTTTTGGATTCGAACTCTTAACAAAGCACATTCTTGATCAGCAAACCATTTCTGTTTCCCTGAGTCCGTACAACAAACCAATCTGAGCAAGAAGTGGGACAACAGGTCTCGCCTACGGTAATATTCAAGCTTCTTGGAGTTGGCATCGTTGAAATACAAAGGCTGGATATTCACAATCGCCTGAAACACCAAGTTTAAATATTATTCAAGTTGTAAGAACAAAAAACTAACATTATTTCAACTTAAAAATATAAAACAAGCTTCAGAGCCTTACTCGTTTAAAAGCTTCCATGAACTCAGGACTCAAGAACTTCTCTTTGTTCTTCACCTGCTCCAATATGTTCAATACTTGAAACCTTTCTTGTAACACATCATACAGTTCATTCTGGTCAAGTTCCATGCTCGGAGGATCACGATAAAACTCTAATTTGTTCGTCTAAACATAAAACAACATGACATCAAGGACTTACTGTTTTAAACTGTGAAATTGAAGTAGAATGAGAAGATGGCGTGCCGAACATCATCGTGAATAGTTTGTTAGTTGATTAAAATACAGTTGGCAAGTAAAATTATATCCAAAAATTGTAAAATATTTCTATTTTTTTATTATTTTGAAAATCTTTTTGGCGCCGGAATGTTTTCGTTGCGGGAGTAAATATAAAAAGTGCTGGCAAGACAAAATTGTGTAAATTATATTTTTAGGTTCAGAAAACCTATAATTATGATAAGGATACCTAAATTGTTAATTTTTCGAGAGTAATCGAAGCTTTTAATGATGTTACCATTGCTGCTTGTTTCATGTTTGTAATATTTGTTTGCTCTGCCAAAAACAGATACCCGCTGGTGGTTGTTGTAGGCGGAATGTATGCAAGTGAGTAAATACAGCTTCACAAGTGGTGGAACAGTTGTTTATAACAAGCCGGGCGTTGAACGACGGCACAGTCGGGCGTCGCGTCGCTGAATCTCCACGCCCATTTCTCGAACAAAAAAGGCTGACGGAAGAGAATCCGTTTGTCGAGATTTTGGTCGACGCCGCCGTTTTCTCGCCGAAATCAGTGCTTTCTGTATTACCCCTCCGGGCATTATCTCGACGAAAGCCCTCTGGGGCTGTTCACTTTTTGCCTCCGGCATTCGCACTGATAACCGGTTGTCTCGATTACCTAGCTCGGCCCAGCGCCCGCCCCTTCGAGAGCCGTCAACGAGCGGCTCCATGCCTCAGGGCAAATGAACGTAAGTTGGGGTGGATTAACACAAGTTGGTACTTTTAATGGTACTGGTTGTTTGGGGATGTTGTTGTAGATGTCTAGCACCGTTTAGTGGTAGATGGAGGTTTTAATTAAGTTACTGCCGCGATTCAGGTCATTTGCTGTGAAATTAACTCAAATCTGGTTTGGCGAAAACAAGAAAGGCAAGATATTATCCTTCAACAGGTTTATCTCTCTGGTTTACGAAGCTATCAGCGCGCAAAAACAACTGTAAACTTAATTACAACATGACGCTTTCACAGTAAAATTACTATCACTGATATCACAATGTTATCATAGCTTTACCCTTCAGCTACAGACCTAAACTAACATGATATAAGGTTAAATTACAGAACATTCATCTCTGTGTCTCTCAAAATGGATCAGCTCAGTCGATTCAGCAGTCCCAAGTAGCCGGGCCGTCTTGTATTCAGCGTCAGAGCAATGGTAACAGGGACAATGTGCTACAGTTTGACAACTACAACTTCCAATATGACAACGAACAATACCTCCACGCTCAGCCTCAGGCCTACAACAACAACATGGACATGATTCATTCTCAACATTTGAGTCGGCTGCATTCTTACAGTCAGGTAACATCATTTATATTGTCATAGGTAGTAGTATTCACTTTTTTTCTATTTTTAATAGTTTTTACCTAATTAATGCTACCTTATGGATAATATGGTGTCTTTGGGTGAATACTTATCTTAAATCAAAGTGTCACATTAAATTTGGTTTTGATACTTTGAGTAGGACTGGTTTTTGTACTCTATGACCATTTTAATAGTATGATCGCCTTCAGAACGAAAACAACTACTTAAATACCTCAGGGCATCCGAACGAATGTCGTTTTGTACAGTTGAGTCAGCATCAGTTTAATCATATCAGCTCAAGCTTTCCATTTCCTTTAAAGCACGAAAATGACACAGTAAGTTACCGTATACCTTAATATACAATTACACCAGGAACCCTCATCCGACGAGAGCAACATCAGCGAACATCAGAATGGCGTTATACGGAAAGGTAAGACTGATAGTATTTTAGCTTATCATATGTTACTCAATTGCCTTACTTACACCCCTCTTCCCCCTGGGCTCTAGAGCTTTACCACCCATTAACTCTATCATATTAATGTAAACTTTGATATTACAGTAGAGCGAGCCAGGTCGATGAAGAGTTTCCTCCCCACCGCCATCTCCATGATCGACCCCCAACTGAGCTGTCTGATCCAACAAGCAGATGAAGCTGGCCTTCTGAATCCGATGGCAACATTCTGTTCCGTGCCCGGCCGCCTCAGTTTGTTAAGTAGTGCTGCCAAATACAAGGTTACAGTAGGCGAGATCCAACGTCGAATAAACCCTCCAGAATCCTTGAATGCTTCGGTTTTGGGCGGGATTCTAAGGAGGGCCAAGTCGAAGGACGGAGGGAAATCGTTGCGGGACCAGCTGAAGGTGGTTGGACTGACACTGCCAGCGGGCAGGAGGAAAGCTTCTAATGTGAATTCATTGACAGCGTTGGTTGAATGTAAGTTATGTTTTGAGAAACTTTGAAACCTTAAAGAGTGTTTTAAAATTTAATTTTTTCAATTTTATAATGAGAATTTCAAAAAAAACTTAAAATTTTTTAAAAATTTAAAAATTAGGTAATAAATTTAGATGAAGCGAATCAATTGGCAATTGACTTTGACAAATTGTGTGAAAATGAATTTCCATCGAAACAAATGGCAGAATTCGTGATGAAGACACGATGCCGAGAGGATTCAGCCAAGGAACAAAGGAAGAACATGGTCATGATGGCAAAGTAAGTCTACGTTTACTCGAAAGCTTATATTGCCTAAAAACTAAAAATCTACTAAAACAATATATTCTAATATACAACTTGTTACTCGAACAGTAATTTACTTTACAACTAAATAAATAAAATATAAGATGTTATTGTTAATAATATTACCATTAACAAGAACATCTTATTCTAAAAAAGATAATATAACATTAACATAATAAACTTCAGACAACTAGTGCAAGAGTTCAACAACATTTTGAGTTTGGATGGAAGTCCCAGCTGCAACAATCCGCCTCGACAAACTCTAGATCCAGCCATTCAAGGACCACTCACCCACTTTTCTCTGGTCAGTTTGGTACACTTTCTTTTTAAAATCAATTTTAGATCAAAGTTTCTTTTTAAAATGATCAATTTTTCATAATCCAAACATTTGAAACTGAAAACGTTCCCAATTCAGGTTACTCATGGGTTTGGTGGGTCAGCAGTGCAGTCTAGCCTGAACGCCTTCAGCAACTACCTGAACGAGTTGGTGAGGCTGATAGAAGCCAAGTAGATAGATGTGTTATGTACAAAACAGAATTCTATTGTTATTAAGTTTATTGCATAAAATACAATTACACACATATTACGATTACGGTCGTATTCATAGGTACAGTATGTCAAGAGCAGTTATCTTATCTTGATATTACTATATATAATCATATTTTTAGGTAATATTTTTGTCAAAAGTTGTTTTCTGTTTCTAAAATGTTTTCATGCTTCCGTACTTCGGCAAAAAAAGTTTTGAAGTATATTATCCATGATGACAAAACTATTTAAACCTATCATACCTACAATACGACCATGTAATAACTATTGGAATGTTACGTCCCGGAATGTGGGGTTAGTTGCTGTCAGTGACCAGAAGTTCGGGTACCGTGAGCTCTTCTGTAGCCGATTCCAGATCGAATTTGCGTTTCCGGCATTTGACCAGATTCCAGTCTGGACTAGGCACCAGGCCCTCCTCTATTTCGGCGTTCAGATCTTCGATTATATCGCATAATATTGTACATAACGAGTTTATTCCCAGTAGGTATCCCTCGTCCATCCCTTCGTAGACCTTGTCTTCTAGGAAGCCGGGGAAGGTGGAGTGGGCAAAGTCGATCATGCTTACTACAACATCAGATGAGGCTGTGGGACTGTCGTCAAAGGCTATTAACAGGGAGGAGGAGAAGAAACGGTAGCCTTCTGAAGAGCTCATCACTTTGGACAGCTCCAGCAGCCTCTCGAGGAACTTCTTTGACCTCTGGGTGCCAGAAGATCTGGAAAAGATGGATAATATCATGATAACTTACATAAGATAAAAGATACTGTGGTAACGCCTAAACTTAAAAATATATAAATAACGATATAACGCAACCGTTTGTATTATCCTACCGAAAGAAGACGGTCAAAGCAGAGATAAACTGCAGCCGATCCATCCTGCGCCCTTCGTACTTGTTAACATAGACATAGGACTTTGTTCGTCGATCGTACAACTGCATCCCCACCATTCTGACGCCCATCTCCTCGCTCGTCGACTGTCGACACTTCTGATGCTGACTCAGTCGCTTCTGTGCTGAAGCATCGTCACCGTACTGTCGAGTACCCATTTTGAGATCTATCACACAAGGCTTCGCGAACGCTGATACCATGTCTTCTATCACAATAAACCACTTGTCGTATCCGTTAAAAAGCTTTTGTACAACCTGCAATGTTATACTAGGTAATAATGTCAATACAGTCTTTAATTAAAAGTTCAAGTTACAGTAGTAAAGAAAAACATCATTTTTTGTGAAAGAGTTACAAATTTCAATCAAAAATTTAAATTTTAAACTTTTTTTCAAAATGAGCTTACCTTGCTCTGACATTGCCCTGCCCATGCATTAGTGACACTTTCTGCCTCCACCCTCTTATTACGCAATCGAAATGTCATCTTCTTCTCATCGTTCACGTTGGAATCCTCAGTACTAGTACTGGTAGAAACTTCGTCGTTATCACAAACACACAGCGTATTCTTGGGCGAATGACATTGTATCGTCTGATCCGTACTCATATACACAGTACCATCCTGAGACGTGCTCAAATTGACTCGTACTCGACCTAAACACCAACATCGTACTATCCTCTTCGTACTTACCACAAAACTTTGGAGTAAAAGACTGGAGGTTGGGTGTGATTTGTTGGTAGAAGGAGTATTCACGTTGATTCAAAGGCTTACACACATGACCCGAACATGTTAAGAGACCGAAGTGACCACCGACTTGGTGAGGGAAACCGGTTACATCCATAAAACTGTACAATCTGAAGATGATGATCAATATTTAGTAGGAATTAGTACAAAAATATTCGTATTGTGATGAATAATGTCACGATAAACACATTTCTATTAATTGGGAGCTCAAAATAAAGTAAATAAGAATTTAAAAATTTGTTTAAATCCTTTAAATTTTCAAAATTTTTCCAATATTATCACCTTCCTTGAGCAAAGCCTTTCTCCTTATCCCTTATATCCCAAAGTATCACCCACTATAGTACTGTCCATGTTTTTACACTGTAAAAAGACAGGCAATTAATAAAATTAAGCCCTCACGCTCACGAATTGGATGGATAAACATAGACGGAGGGGAGAGGTGCTCTCTTTAAAAGTAAAAAGAAAAAGGGCCAGACGGCCTAGACTGGATGCCGACGAAGAGGGAGCAAAGAAAATGCCCAGCGGCATCGGCCTCCAAAACCCTTTTGTTTTCGTTTTAAATTCTTTTCCAAAATTTTAAATTTAAATCTTTTAAATTTTTTTATATTTTTTCAAAAAATTTAAATTTAATTACCTAAATTTACATGTTCTATATAAAATTCATTTTTCAATTTCAGAATGGGCACCTTAAGATCGTCCCAACTAGAAGTCCTAGTACAAGGTCATTGGTACTGGGTGTCGGCTTCATTAGATGAGACTAGTCTCACGTTGAAGACTTTAGACCCAGAATCCGACCCTAACACCTCAAATCGACCAGCTACTGGGGTTGAGAATGAAATGAGATTCGTGAGGATTCAGAAGACTGACGGTAATGGACTTGGAATCAGTATCACAGGCGGAGCTGAGAATGGCAGACCTATTGTGATAAGGTGAGATTTCAATAGCGCAATAACTTTCAACGTATTTTATATTTGAAAAGGTTGTAGAATTCCCTAGTTACACAAAAATAAGAATAAAAGCATTACAACCTAAGTACTGTCCCATAAAAACTAACCATAACATAGTGAATACAATGTACAAAGACCATGAAAACTATAGTAATGTAAAAACAACTGTTATCACAACTTGTTTTCAGTAAAATCTTCCCGGGAATGGCAGCCGACTTAACAGGTCAACTATTTGTAGGAGATGCAATCTTATCAGTGAATGGCGAGTCACTCGTCAATTCCAAACATGACGAAGCCGCTCGAGCTTTGAAGAGAGCTGGGAAGGTGGTGGATCTACAAGGTAACTTGAGTATCTTAATATAGCCTTTAGAAGCTGAAAACTTTAGAAGCTGATTATGTCAGGTTATGTCCTTTTCTAACTAGACTAGCTGCCTTGTTAAGTGCAATATTGTTAGAGCTATTACTTTTATAAAATGAAGTAACACGTAACGTAAATTGAAGATTGAATGTAACAACCTTTTTCAGTAAAATATGCCAAAGATACGTATCATCCGGAGAACTTTCTGGACATAATCGAATGGGACAATGACATGACCTTACACCGACCTCAGATGCGACGATTTAACCTCAAACTCTCGTTTGTCACACGGTAAGCTCAAATATTATGATAACATTGAAATTTAGGCAACAAGTGATTACCGTAACTTTCAAAATAGTATTCATCGCAATACTATACTAATAAGTAAAGTAACACAAACTTAAAACATTACTATGGAACTGCTTATAAAACATTAAATATAATATAAACACCCTTTCGACCGATTTCTAACCCCACACCTCTTGTTTAGAACCAGCCTAGATAGAGAAGATATAGAGAATCGAACATTCGAAATAAGATCTCACAGTGCACATTACGTACTCACACTCAGATGCATGAATGCTATGGAAGCGGACTCCTGGTTTGAAAGTGTTCATGTCTGTGTAGATGCTCTTCTGACACAATCTCTAGCCCAAGTCAACCTAATATTGGGCCAAAACCCACAAGTTAGGAAGATGGGATGGCTAGCTGAACAGGTAAACAAACAAAACATTACATTAGGATGAGTCAGAGTACCAAATTATTAAAGATTAATTAAGCATAACCTAATTACTGACAACATGACTACATGAAACCTCAAACATAACCATTAATTCCAGACCGTCCAAGACGGAATCCTAGTCTGGAATCCCGTGTTCGCGGCGCTGACACTGAACGACCTCCTCCTTTATGACTCGGTACCTGCTATCAAACAAGAATGGGCCACCCCCACCACCACCCGCCCTCTCATTGCCACGAGAGTAGTACAAACAACTGCCCGCACCTATCCCGTAATAAGTGGCCTATCAGATGTCATCAGTTTCACCATTCGCACGGGTACTCAAGATGGAATCCGCTCCAATCTGCTTCGAGTCGAAACACATCGCGAGCTCTCGGCCTGGGTCAAGTCTATCATCCACTGCACGTACGAGGCCTGTACCGACACGGCGCAGGTTACAGCACGTGAGTTTTTTACAGTTACATTAGTCAAGCCATATTAAAAGTACCCTTTTCTATTGAAAATCCAATGAAATGACCAAGATAGTTTTTAAGAGTATATGACACTTTTAAAGCAACATCACTTTCAGCATGTATCTGGCAAGACCAAGAATGTCAGCTAGTAATCGACCTAGAGAAAGGAGTGGCCCTGAACAACAAAGTAGGCAGTGAACTCCTATGGCAACATCCATTTGAGTCCATTCGAGCTACAGGAGATGACGGTCGTCAATTCCTGTGGATAGACTTTGGCCCACCAACTGGCGAACAAGAACTCGACCTTCTCGGATCCCCCAAGGCCGTCGTCTTCATCTTACATTCCTTCCTCGCCACGAAAGTGTACCAATTGGGACTATACGCTTAAAAATACAAAGGACATCGACCTTTTGATCTGATTATATTATAGTAGAAGAAAATTCCAACGAGAAGTATAATAATAATAAGAATAAAGTTTTATTGACAACAAAAAACAAGTAACAACATTATCAAAACAAGCCTAACCAAGCTTAGGAGCTCCATAAGCGTCAGGCATTCTCTCAATTGTGTAGCGATGATTCTTGATGTACATAATGGGTACTCCAGGCAGCTTTCTGATTCTCATTCTCAAGTCTTTATCACACGTTGCAACAATGTAACACTTGTGCTAAAATAAGAAAATATTTGATTAAGATTGCTTTTAAATGCAAAATTAAAAAAAAATATATATACTACATAAAGCTACTACTTGAAAAAGTTTTGATTAAAAAATATTCCCTTAAGCCTTACTTGAGTAACTCTTTGAACAAGACAGTCATCTGCGTATGTGCCTTTGTGAGTGCATTGTAATCGTTGAAACCGGCTGTCTTTAATAATCTTCAAAGCCAACCTGAATTTCCTTCCCATCTTTTCCAATTCTCCCATAACACAGTCAGTAATGTATGGTATGGCTAAAACAAATTCGTTATATCCCTTTCAATCATTTCAAACAACGACAAGAACTTTTTAAGGTAAACTATTGTTGATCTTGCAAAAACTTACTTTTAGCGAACAAACAATCCATGAATCCCTGCATCATGTCCAACTTGTTTTGAATGGAAAAATTGACAAAATTTGTATCGACCAATACGTGAAATGGGGGACCCAACTGACTGTTATACTTCAAGAACATTGCGGATGAAATTCGTGGCCTTAATCTCAATTTAGGTAACAAATTATCGAACCTACGCTTGTGTCAATTTGAAATCATGTTCGTTCTCCTTCTTCTTCTTGATTACACGACTCTCGGCTTTTCTAAACATAAAATATATCAAATCAGAATCAAACTTACATTCTTTCATCTGTTTGCTTGAGAACGGCCTTCTGTTTCGACAACTTTTGCTTGAATTTCTTGTCTGCCTTTACTCTACCCTAAAAAATACAAATTAGGACATTACTTTGGCGTAAAATACTTACCATTTTGTTTTAACAGGATTTATCTAAAATTTGTTTAGATATTTTCGCAAATTCCTCAAAAAAATTAAAAAGTCAATAGTGAAAGTGACGGAATGTCAATATTGAATAAAACAAATAAATACAATTTTTTGTAAATTACGTTTTTTACATTTTTTTGTACAAAGAATGTCGGGTAAAGCTACTACGAGCGATGAATTACTTCAGAGTTTATTCAACGATATTCAAAAAACTGGGCCGGTAAGTTGTCATTACTTATTGCCTTACTTGTTTAGGTTAATGTTGTTGAACTATTAAACGATGAAACAATAATCCATAAGAAGAAGGAGAAGAAAGCTAAAAAGGAAAAAGATGGAGAAGATGACAGTAAGAAACACAAGAAGAAGGACAAAGACAAAAAGAAAAGCAAAAATAAGGATATTGAGGATGAGATGGAGCACAAGAAGGTAAGGTTGTAATGTTTTGGTTTATTATTTGTTTAGGAGAAGAAGCACAAAGATAAAAAGAAGGAAGCTGATGGCCTAGACGTTGAGAAGGTGAAAAAGAAGAAAAAGGTACGAAACTTTAAGTTTGAAAGTATTTTAAGTGATTTTTAATATCCTTATCTTCAATTTTTACATATTTATTGTTAGTTGACTTCGTTTTAATTTTAGAGTAAAACTGAATTGGAAGAGAATGTAAAGCCAGAAAAGAGAGTACGAGAATGGGACGTTGGAAAGACGGAATCTTCATTTGGTAGAGGAGATAGACGATCTGAGAGAGATATCAGTCCAATCAGGACGAAACAACGTCGATTGTCTCCTCATTCTTTTCTCAGGAATAGTAGAAGGACTACACCTCCGTACAAAAATTTTAATAGAAACTCTCGTATTAGTATATCACCTATAAGAAATGGCAGAAGAAGCATATCACCGGATAGAAGGAAGCGACGATCTCCTGAACGAGTGTCTACATTAAGATCGCCAGACTTTCGTTATCGCAATGACAGGTATTATATGTTTGTGTTTATAGATACTTTTGGTTTAATTAGTGTATGTTTTTCTAATTCGACATAGAGTGTATGAAATTACGATATTTAGGTATCAATCCAGGAGAAGTGGCTTTGGTTTTGCTAGAAACTCAAGGTCTAGGTCACGATCATGGTCGCCTAGAAGGTTTCAAAGGAGAAGATCGCCAAAAAGAGAAGTTAAGCTAGAGGACATGAAGATCAACAAAGAAGAGTTGCTCGAGATAGCTGAACGAAATGCCTACAGATTGGCTATGGCCGGAAAGTTGCCCAAAAACTATGACATTTCAGCCAGTTTGCAAAAGAAGAGTATAAAAGAGTTGATAAGTGCGTTATTTATAATAGCTAATTTTTTAATTTGACAATGTGTTTTAAATTTAAAATTTTCAAAACAGTTTTTAAAATTTTGATATTATTTTTTTCAGAATATTGCGAAGAAATCAAGTCTAAAAAGTTCAATTTACCGCTGAACGAGTCTTTGGTCGAAGAAACTGACAAAGATTTTGATTTCACGACACTACCCGTTCGACCAGCCATTAAACTTAACGTAGGCACGTCTATGAAGCCTAAGTCAGCGTTAGAACGACTGATAGAAGAAAGTGCGTTGAGGAAGGCGTTCCCAGTCTCTTCTGGAGAAGAATACAGTGATGCTACCGATTGGCAACTTGTCCCAGTTGAACATTCTGTCATCACGGCATTGAGCAGTAAAAAAGTTAAAGTAGCACCAGCTTATTTGTTTTCTGACCCTCCTCCGCCTGCTCCGGTCCCACCACCACTTAAAATGACAAAGGTAGGAGTAGAGATTAAATTTAAAGTTTTGACATTAAGATATTGTTACATTTGATTATATTTTTATTTTCAGCCATTGCATCCTGTACCTCCATTAATAGTCGACCCAATTCTTGACTGGAGCATTCTTCAACCACCCCCTCCTCCCTTTACCTGTGCCGCCTTTGATGCTCCAGCAATAACAAAAGAGATGCCAGCTCTACCTAAAGTTATATCAGACTATGGAGAGTTGTTAACAGAAGAGGAAAGGAGGGAAGTCTTGGAAGGCCCGCTTCCAGAAGAGCCAGTACCCATGGAAATAGAAGAAGGAGAGATCGTACCTCCACCTTCAAGGTGGGAACCCATGTCTTTGGCTGGATTTGTGCCAGTAAAACGAAAAAAGAAGGAAGCTGATAATGACAAGGAGAACAACAAGGAAGACGATAAGAAAGATGAAGGTAAAACAAAGAAAAAGAAGGAAAAGGCAAAGAAGGAACGGTCCGAAGCTTCTAACAGTGATAAAGATGGGAAGCCTGGTTCTAGTCAAGATAATGAAAAAGAGGGAACAAAGGATGATGATAAAGAAGTAGAGAAAGCAGAAGACACAGAAGGAGTAATCAGAAGAACACTGGACTATATTATCTTACAAATTGAAAAAGAATCAACGTCTTATTCGAATATAGCGTTTACATTGGACAAAGACGAGTTGGAGATGCTGGATGAGATGTTAGATCAAGATGAAGCACAGAAAGACCAGAAACTTGTGGATTACGACGATGAGGACTCTTCAGGAGAGTCGTCGGGTTCAGATAGTGAAGAAGAAGGAGCCACTTTAATGTGTGAGAATGACAACGAAAAGATCATTGGAATTGGAGAGTCTGTATTCGGATCCTTCTTGGAGACTCCCAACTTTTCTTCTGACATCTCCATGATGCCTGTTGTGGTAAGTGCGGCTTTTGATATTACTCTTGTATTCATTTATATGTTCTGCGTGTTATCTAATGTTAATATTGGTTTATAACTTCTACGGTTTTCTGAGTATTTTTAGGCCCCAGTTAAATGTGGACATCTCGTTGCTGAAAGAGTCAGGCTACAACAATATCTGAACGAGAATCCTAATGATTTTGCGGCCAAGATGGCGGTTGCTGACGTCGAATTAAAGGTTTGTTTTTAGGCTGATGAATATGCATGGTAATATTCTTGAAAGTAACTACTGGTCGGTCGTCTGTTTGATAGTAGGGTATCAGTTTTTGTTGAAGGTTCACTTATAAGTTTAAAAGGTTATTGTTAAGTCCTACTACACAGACAAGGTATAATATAATGTGGTTGTTACTTTTAAGCGTATTACCGTTACAGGTTTTTATCAGTGGGTTGTTGGAGAAGTATATTGGAGGATATACGAAGAAGATGAAGATGCGAAAGAAGAAGAAGAGCTGACGATATTATGGATTATATTTTTTGTTTTATGTCTGATTATTAAGATTTGCGCGTAGCGTGTTACGATGTGATACTATGGCGCGGAAATGTTAATGATCAGACATAACACACGGGCTTTTAGGTCGATGTCATCTGGCTATGGAAGGAAGGGCTGGACTTGGCAGTGTACACTACAACTGGAACTCGGCTTCTAGTTCTTCGGTACTTTCATTCTGATTGCAGCTACTATAACATTAGAAAATACAGAATAAGGTCGCAATTACTGTAAAATAAGGTCACAATTTCTGGATATTTAAATTTGGCGTTTTCATTTTATTTTTGAAATTATGAACTTTTGAGATAGGAACGTATGAATGGCCGCAATCAAAATGAAAGTAGACGAGTGACATTATTCTAATTTTTTACATATTTTAACATTGGGTTAATAATATTTTTATTACCTAATTGATATTGTTTTAGTTGAGCAGATGGGCCGAGAGCAAAGAAAAAGATGCGGCCAGGTTTGGAGTGGCTCCCATCATGGATGCCAACATGGAAGTGCGGGTAACACAGAATAGCGTTTGGGCTACCAAGGTATGGGTCGAAAGTCATTTTATTGTTTATTCATTTGCTTAATCTACTGACTAATTTAATTGATTTGATGATTATTTAACTGACGAATACTTTACTGGGTTTTAACATTTGTTGTAGGATACGCTACGGAATGCGCCACAGTTGACTACGGGTATTGGCGCTCACCTTCTCCAGAAAATGGGCTGGGTCCCTGGACTAGGATTGGGCCGAAAGATGAACGGACCAGTGGAACCTTTGATTCTGGACGTGAAATCTGACCGAAAGGGATTGTACTCGACAGTACAGGACGTGAAACCTCCAAAACGGGAGAAAATCGCCAATTTGAATGGTATGTTTTTGCTGTCACTGGTTTAAAGAAAGTGGCCACTGACATTACAAGGTGTATGTTTAATAATGTGTTGAAGTTTCTTATCGTTTTAGGCAAAAACCCGGTCTCGGTGATAATGGAGCATTGCAGTAAGAATGGTCTCCCTCCACCGTACTTTGATCAGTACGATGAAGGCTCCGAACATCGCAAACGATTCGGGTGCAAGGTAAGGGCTTGTTAATGATTAGAAATAATCTTGTTGGACCGAACCATACTTATTCTATGGTTTTAATTGTCTTTTTAGTCTTTCTTTGTGGCATTACCTTTGTAAAACAGAAGTTCTTTATCATTTTACAAATCTTTTTCAGGCAGTGCTAAACGGAGTCGAGTACAATGCTGCTTGTGCGTCGACCAACAAGAAAGCGGCCAAAGCTCAAGTCTGTTTGATTATGTGTCGCGCTCTGGGGTTGGGATGTTCCGAGTAATTATGTACATTATTGTTAATTTTAATAATATTATTTATGTTTGGTTATGTTGATTATTGAAAAGTGTATATTGGTAAACTACATACCAATATTTTAGATTTAAATTTGCTGTGTGTAAAGGTCCCTATAATCAAGAAAATGGGGATTGATTACAATTTTTATTTACATAGTAAGCTTTGTTTACATCGTAATAAAAGCTATCATTTTGTTGTAATGCTAATCAGTCCAGTCAGCGAGAAACAGATTCAAGTCATACGGTGTCTTACCGTTCCGACTACTGCCCCAGATGACCTTCTTACCGTCGCGGCTTTGCATTGGGAAGGAGTCGAAGCCGTTTTTGTTGTATGTAATCTAAAAACTGTCTCATCTTAGGCATGTTAGTTTCTTTGATAACTTTTTTAATCTACCTTATTCAAAGATAAGTGTAAAAGGGCACCGTTATTTTATAGTTAAGCTCATATCTTAACTATACGTTAAGCCATAAAACTTGCCCTTTCCAATTTGTCAGCCTTTCGATTCACCATGTAAATGTCGAAAGCTCCAAATCCAGTGACGTTAAAGTTGGTACTGTATAATATTCTGTCATTGTCCAACAAGAAGAATGGTGCCCAATTGGAGCCACCCAAATAAGTAATTTGTCGCATTCCAGTACCATCAATGTTAATCTCGAACAGCTCCATTTCTAATGGCTCCACCAAGTTGTAACTGAAAGACTAGTAGTTAAGAGAGGTGAAAGCAGATACTTTATTAATTTTTTATTGAGCTAATTTAGATTGCCTTAAAGATCTTTGTAGTTTACTTAAGAATAGTGGATCGAAATCGTATTTTACCAAGGATAATGTAGAATGTGACATATTACCTTAACAGTTTCCTATACTTTTCCAACTCTTGTTCTGTTTTTGGTCGTGAGGCCCTGAAGATGACTTTGGTACCATCAGGAGAAAAGAATGGACCTCCATCGTAACCAACCACATTTGTTAGCTAAAACAATATACTAGTAATTGTACTTTACTTTTAGTTAGTGATTTGTAATCTTTCATAAGATTCAGAATGATATCCTCCTTACCTGTCTCAAGTTCTCGCCTTCAGAATCCATCAGCCAGAGCTCGGGGTCCCCCGTTCTCATTGACATGAACACGATGTTCTTGCCGTTAGGTGATACAGCACCTTCAGCGTCATAGCCCGGAGTACTGGTGAGTCTCTTGATGATGTTACCGTACTTGTTGACCTTGTAGATGTCATAGTCGGGGACGATGTCCCAGGTGTACGATGTGTTACACAGTTTCTTCAGAATCGGGTCTGTGGTAGCTTCTGAACTCTGGCACTTCTTCGGAGGACAGGTGTTCTCCAGGTGATCTGGTTTTACTGCGGCAAAGGTAGAGGCATAGATGTAGGTTTGGTCGTCTGGGAAGAAGTAGGAGCAGGTACAGGCTCCTAGTCCAGTACTGATACGTTGGAGGTGGGTGTTCTCGTCCACTAGCTTCTCGATGTTCAGTTTGTATATCTGAAATACTGTAGTTTTACTCTATACTAAAAGTAAGTTAGCCTATAATGGCCCCTTAAAAATGATTAATACAGAATTATACTCCCAATGATATTAAACGTACCTGATCACACAACGTTCCGTACCGTTCCTTGCCCATCGCTTGGAACAGAATATTCTTCGAAGCAAAGTTAAAATAGCCTTCGGCGTTCTGTCCTCCAAACGTCAACTGTGCTACTGAATTCAGATGCTTTTCTTCTGGATAATGTAACTCTTCCACCTTCTCGGTTACTGTACTTTCTTCTTCGTGCTGAATTACTGTACTCTCTTTCTTAGTATAAGATTTAAATTGAAGCCTTGTTGCTACATCAATATCAGATAGGTAGATATTCCCAGTGCCATTATCTTTGCTCGACCATAAGTATTTCTTGTTGTCTCTGGATACTGTAGGATAGCCGTGTTTACCATAGTGCATAAACTATAATAAATAGTACAACTTATGATGAAAACTTTGTCAATCTTACCGGTCGAAGGTTGGTGCCATCGGTTTGAATAAGGTAGGTCTTATAGTCATTCGAGCGGAAAATTACAGTAGCCTCATTCAGAAACCGTGCTCTGCCATTGTATCCCCTAAGGTTAGTTAGTTGTCGCTTGCCAGTGCCATCACTGTTCATCACAAACAGTTGTGTATTGGTTTTGTCCACCAAGTTGTAGCTGTAAAAGTAGGGCTTATACCTTTTTTAAATGATATTGTCACTATACATAGTATGTTTGATGCTTCAAGTAATACAATAAAACATATCCTACCGCAGTAACTTTTGGTATCGTCTATGATTATCAGGTACAGTAGCCGTATACACCACAGTTCGTCCAGTTGGAGACACAGACGCTTCCCCTTCATAGCCAATATCGTTTGTCAGCTACAAGTTATCAAAATTAGAAACTAAAACAACATAGAAAAAAACATACAACGTCTATATACATAAAATATGTGTCAAGACTCACCTGCTTTTTGTTTTGGCCATCAGTATCAGATACCCAGAGGTCTGGATCGCCTGATTTCATTGAAGTGTACAGTATCCGTTTCTTTCTTACTGTAGGCTCGGTATTACTGTAAAAACCACCAGTCAATACTTTTTCGACATTTCCAACCCAATTTACTCTGTAGATATCGGAAGTTGGCATTAGTTCTTCCAACGTTCTGTTTGAGCCTACAATAAGGTCTCTTTAAAGTTACAGTAATCACACAATCAAATAATTTTAAAGCTACAGTAATCTTAAGCAATATAACTACTTCTAAATTAAATTTACAGCGCTTACAAAGTCTTCTCAGAGTAATGTCGTTTCTTTTGCGATCGCAAAGATGTTGTCGACAAGTGTCATCTACAGTTTTACTTCCAATGGGCAGATGGTAATGAAGGTCAGTAGAGTATACTGCACCCATTTTGCCATGAACTTCAGTGAAACTAGGGTTTCTAGCAGTACCATACCCACTACTGATACGATAAGGATCTTGTGATAAATGCTCGAGGTCGATCAGGTATATCTGAGAACATTTGTGACCGTACTCTCCGCCTGAAGCTTCAAACAGTACGTAGCGGTTGTCATCACTGAAAGTTTATTCGTATTGTTATTTGTCACCATAAATTATGGTCAATAACAAAACCTTTTCTGAAATGGCCAATTACAATATTTTTCATTCGAATTCTTTGATTTAGGTATGAAATAGCCAAGAACGAGCTCTAAAGCAACAAAACCCCACCTCAAAACAGGATTCACGTTGTCGCCAGTGAACGTGAGCTGAGTGATACTGTGAACATGTAAAAGACAAAAGGATAGCACAAACCAGAGCCGCATCTCATTGACACAACACAAACTGGGCCAGCTGGTCGGTCACTCAGCGGTCGGTCTTATAAAAGGAATAAATCAGAGGTTGGGTTACATCATATGATCCTTTATTTATAGGTTTGTTACCTAAAATACACCAAAAGGGTTATAAACGTTAAACAAATCTTCCATGAAATATGAGGTCTTAAAATAATTTAGACCCATTAAGTTGTTTATAGAACAATTAAAACATCTAACTTTACATTTGGAGATAGGTCAAACAAATAACATATTATAATGCATTAGAACTGTAAAACCTTCCAATAATATCAGTATATGATAACAATAATATCAGCAAAATTATAAAGATTCATTGGAGAACTATTAAAACTTTTTTGTATTCTTAAAACTGACAATATTTCTTTGTTTTCTTTGTCGAGTCGAAGAGATCGGGTCAGTTTTCATCGTATAACTTGTCTTTTTTGGTGAAAATTCTAAAAAAAAATAAATTTCGCGGGATAATATCCTAGACTCTGTAATTTTACGCCATTATCTTCATTTTGTAATGAGTAACGACAACATGGAGGTCGAGGAAGGAGTTCAGAAGAGATTTGAAGTGAAGAAATGGAACGCCGTTGCTCTGTGGTCGTGGGACATGGTCGTGGACACTTGTGCCATCTGCCGCAATCACATCATGGACCAGTGTATCGAATGCCAAGCCAACCAGGCAGCCAGCAACAACCAAGAATGTACCGTCGCCTGGGGTGTGTGTAACCATGCCTTTCATTTCCACTGCATTTCCAGATGGCTCAAGACCAGACAAGTGTGCCCGCTGGACAACAGAGAATGGGAGTTCCAACGATACGGACACTGATAACCTGGTAATCTATTACACGAGTATCTTCTAATGCATACTTTATTTGATAAAGGTAACTTTTGAAGATTTTCTTTGATAATTTATATTTTTTTTACTTTTTATCTTCTTTATTTATATTACTCATACCTATAAATAAAAGTAATTGAACCGTTCTTTTCATAACTTTATACATTTATTCGATCTGAATTCGAATCCACATGATTGTGAGAGTTGAGATCGACCGGTTGATTGTTGGCGATCTGTTTGTGCCACATTTCCATCATTGAATTTTGTTGAATCTGTTGATTGAGTAGGTATTGCATGGCCAGAGGATTCCAGCACGGCATCTGAGCGTGCTGATGAGATTTGATCTTCCATTGGGCTTGTCGTCTTCTGTAGTCTCCCTTCAAGAAGTCGGCCAGATTGGCGGGGTGGATCGTCCAATAATGACCTTTTCCGTTGGCTGCGCGGTCGACTTTCACAAAACAGTCGTTCAATGACAGATTGTGACGAACTGAGTTTCTCCAGCCTGAGCCGCGGTTTCTGAAGATGAAACATGTTGTTTTAGATGGATTTTGAAATAAAAATTAAATTCTTTTGTCGGAAAAGGTTAGTCTTTTGAAACAGCATTTTTCGCTATAATAATACAACAATATTAAAGCTTTTTATTACCTAAAATACGAATATTCCATGGCGATCCAAGTGTAGATTTCTGATAACAGCATTTTCCTCTCTGGACTACTCAAAATAGCCATAGCAATCAGTCCAATATAAGAGTATGGTGGCTTCGAATCTTTCTTGTGTTCCAACTTGACAGTAGCATCTGGTGGAAGCTGTAGCAGGCTTCTGATGAGCAACAAACTCAGCTTGTCTTGGGGGAAAAGCGACGTCGCCTGAGGGTCGGTCATCGCGGGCTTTGTTTGGAAAGTGCCTCATTCAGAAGGCGAGAACTTGCGAGAGAAATCCGTTTAAGGGATATGGCCGTGTTCTTTGTTGGCCACGATTTGATTACTCCAAATAAAAATATATTGTTTGTGGACAATCAGAACAACTCTGGCCGCAATTCGATTTCGGCTACTGTACTTGGGTTTGTTTGAAAACACTTTAAATTGTCTTGTTTTTGCCTTATATTGAGGATGGGGATTTAGGTAACAGTTTTTTCAGAGAAGAATAACATTGTGGAGTGTAAAAACTATGGTAAAATTTAACATACGACTAAAATATTTCGTAAAATTTTAAATTTTAATAAGCATAGTAAATGGTACAGTAACCCAGAATACGGTAATAATTTATTGATTGCAAACAGAAGTATATTACATTGACAGTTTACTCGTCGACGGTAAAACATGGTCGGCCATTGTGACCAGGAACAGGGAAAGACGAACATACGACGGACTTAGAGATATCGGATATAAGTACGAAGACAAACCGAGAAGATACCTGCAGGTGATGTGTTTGTATTACATGGACGTGCGATTAAGTAAGGGAATGCGTTCTAGGTAACTACTGTAATATCATGTACAGAAAGGGTCTTTGAGACATAAAGATATGACAATAGTTATAGTAAAGACAAGGTTATCAGTTTATCATAGGTAAAGGAGAATATTATTATAGGTGTCAAGGTCACGATGAACATATTACACTAGACTAAGAAAGTGATATCACAATAGGAAAATAGTAATACAGTGGCTCACATTATGACAAATATAAAACAATATAGTAAAAGTGAAATGACGAAATACGTTACAGTAAGGTCCAACTACAGTAAGATAAATAACAATCAGTGAATCCGAGAACTTTCGATGGACTTGACGTCGATGAATCCTTCCTTTAGATTGCTCTGATTCATCAGATTCTGTTGATGAATCAAGGCCGCTGCTGTAGCTACATCAAGGTGAGGCATGGGAATGCCGCCGGGGAAGGCTTGGGACTGGTTCGGGTCGAAGAAACCCATCTACAATAACTTGGATTAGTACGTTATGATATAGCACATAGATTATTACATGGTCGGCCATTAGATTTAACTTTGTTCTTACATAAGTTTTAGGCTTACACCGTGCCTTGGTCAAAAAGTTAATAGAAAACGGAAGAAAATTCAGTTTTTTAAGTTTTAGCTACAGATTCGATCGTACCTGTTGAAAATGTGTAGTAGCCGTATACAGCTGATCTCCAGGGAACTGACAGTGCACATGACCAGGCATCCCCCCAAAGCCCTGCCCCAGAATCCCCATCTGATTTGGCGGGAAATTCAAAGGCGGAGCGTGGAAGGCCATCTGAGTCTGGGGCAACACGTTCTGATTCATCATGGCGCAGATCCTCTGATAGTTGTTGGCTACAGTAAACTGTGGCGCCAACTGAATTGGATTCGACAAAAGGCCGGGTACAGTAACAAAGCTAGTAGGCGGAACTCCAAACGGTAGATTCAACTGATTCAGCTGAGTTTGAGGATTCAGAACACTGTGTAGCTCGTCGATGCTACACTGGAACACCTCGATGTAGCGCTTCTTCTTCCCCAGCTCCATGTTCTTGTTGTGCATGGCGTTGGCGGCGACAGAAGCGGCGGCTTCTGTCTTCATCTGGACGAAGGCCTCTCCAGAAGGCGTGCCTTGACTGTTCAGAATCATGTGAATCCCTTGTTCGTAGATGTTCTTGGCGTGGCTGCCGAGGAAGGCGGCTATCTGGTCAGGTTTGGCTTCGTAGGGTAGACCTCGCATCCGAAGACAATTCCTTTTAGATGTGAACAATCGACTGGTCGGGTTGATGGCTGCTGCTGCTGGCTGAAAATGGAGGATTACTAGTCAATACATTTAGTTCGTAAAGTGTTGGTTTACAATATTTTTAAAAAATATTCTATACTACCATCTGACAGCCTAAAACGACATTCTCTCTAAAACGTTTTGCTCACCGTGACGCTCTTCTGCTGGATTCTGCTGATGATTTGCTGTACTTCGGCTTGTGTCGTCCTGAACAACTCAATGTACCGTGTCCCAATCCTGTTTTTGTGTTTGGCCAAAGCTCTACGGCCAGATTCATCGTCAACGAAGAGGACAAAGGCGTCACCGGTCGGTCGGCCGTCTGGTCGATTCACAAACATAACACCGTCCTCCATGATGCCGGCTTCACCGTCTGAGCTGAAGAAGCTTCTCTGGAAATGGCAATAGGATCAGAGAAAGACAATATGGTTAAGATGACTTTGAAAAGTCAAGAAAGGTAAGGGTTACTACTTTATAAAGACATATTATCTTAGAATATGTTGTAGTAGTTCAAAAATAGATTTTTTAGTTAAATAAGTCTAATTGTTTGGCTTGTAGGTAATATTTGCTAAATTTTACAAAAAAATGGCAAAAAAGCTGATTTCTAAGGCCTAACATATGCCCGTACTTACAATGTCATTTTCGGTGCAATCAAACGGCAATCCCCTCATACGAACGATCATGGCAGCGTCCCTACACACGAACTTCAATGTGTCGGAATCAGATCCTGCAAAGCAAATATATTATTCGAGACTCTCGACCCACAAAACCCATTAAAAACAAAAACATATTAATCTGTTTTCATGTCGCCTATCACCAACATACGATTCGAACTGTCGTAAACTATATGTTTACCCTATGTTATATACTGTTCAAGATGTCGTATGTAGATTGATAGTGTAAAAAATGAAAAAGTTGAGCTTACTGAACAATTTAACATAATATAATACAGAAAAGTAACAGAAAAAGAGTGTAATTGCTCTAGTATACTACAATATTGTAGTTAATGTCAACTACATTTCTATATAAGTCATTTACATACGACTTTAAAAGTATTCTACACACGTAAAACTGTCTATACTCTTTCAAAGTTCTACAATACACAACATAATATATCTTGTCTAAAAGTAAACCTACCAACTGCCACTTCCAAGAACTCTTCGGCCGTACTTCGGTATACCTCAATGTAACGATTGTGCAGAAACTTTCTGTGCCTTCTGATGGCCAATTCACGGTGAGAGTTGCACTCGAAGCAGACCAGAGACTCACCGTTCCGTCGTCCTTCATTTCCCAAGCACAGAGCAATACCTCCACTGTAAAGGTTATGTTAGAACATGTTAGTAAGTTAGATCACATCTTAATATTTTATTTTTTTATGTTGAATTAGGTAACGTTATATTTGCAAGAGTATTATATTATTCATGCAAAGTTGTTAAAGTAACTCACGGAGCTATGTTGAGACCTGCAAAGAACAGAGCGATGTCTTGGTCAGAAGCTTGCCACGGTAATCCTCGAGTTCGCACGATGAGAGATGAATCCACATGGCGGTCGAAACTGTAATTATGATGTTTTACACAAATAACTAGAGGTAAGGCAAGGTAAAATTAGCGTTTATCAACATATATGGGTGATTATGTATGTTATACCTTTATATTGTACGTTAGGTTACATTATATTTTACTTTTACATACAAATACGTTTAAAAGTGCCATTTTAAAATAATAAATGCCCAAAGCACTATTGTTTTTTATAAGTTACTGTAGTATATTAAGAGTGTTTTAAACCACCTGTCACGAACTGTTTTTAAAATTTTGTTTTACTTTGTTACCTACATTAAAGTAATCGAACTTACCTGACAAATGGAGTGTAGCCTTCGTTTATTGTCTCTACCAGATTCAGAAGATCTAGTCCTTCTGAAAAAGCAAAATATATGCATATGACATAGCAAATTCATATATTATTTCCATTTTTCATATTACTTTAATTAACATAATATGTTACATTATTCTATGGTCGTAAAAACTTCAATCGTACGTTGACATAACCTAATGTAAACTTACTGTTCTTGATGACATCTTTTATAGAATTACATCTGTCAGTGACACTCTTTGTAGCCATGTCTTCTGAATCTACTATGCTTTCCAAGCTGACATATTGGTTGAACACTAGCGGTAACCGTTGTCGTAATGTCGTATCCATGACTTCACCAACATTGTAGTTCTTTGTAGCGTGCATTGCGGCTACTGGATGTAACACTTGTCGTATGTCTTCAGTACAACATACGATCAAAGCTTGTGGACCAAGTTCTTCTGCTATCTACAAATAGAATACTACTACAGTAAAATGTAAGACATACGATGAAAAGTGGCAAGGATATGTACATATAGTATGTAATAATAGTAAGACAAAAAGACATACTACAACAACAATACTACGTCTAATGTCATAAATGGACTCACTTTATTCAAGTCTTCATCCAGATTTGTTACAGTAATCTCCACCGTGCTATCACTCTCATCCTGAATACTGTAAGCGATCTGTAGCTGCATATGTTCATTGGATCCAGGAGAGATGGAGGCCGTAGTAGATGGAGATGTTGTTCCAATAGCCGAGTCTCCAGAAGACGAGGTTGAAGCCGCTGACGCTGGAGATACGGTACGGCGCTCATTCACCGTCCTTCCCAGCACGCTACTGTTCAGATTCTTCTGCACGATCGCAAAGGCTACCAGAACCGGCTTTTCGTGTAGCATTACCAGCGACTGAAACATATTTTTTGTTACAGTATACTACAGTAGTGTGATGAAAATGTTTTCATACAGTATAGATATATATACATATGTACAGTAATTTAATCAAAAACTGTAAATTTAGTTAACAAATTACCTTTTTGATGACGCTTTCTGAATCCACAAATGTACCGTGCCGTTTTCGAGGAATGGCTGAAGAAATCGTTGACCCGAGTCTGAAGTTACAGTAAACTACAGTAATCCCAATTTAAAGTAACTTTAAATACCAAACATAACACGACTGTAAACTATTTTACATCACTACCAAAGTACATAACAGGTGTAATTGTAGGTGTTCTACTTAAATTAAAACGCCTTTAAGTGGGATTCTGGGTGACTTCTCGAATGAAGCCGGCTGCCTCTTCCCTTTCTCGCGCGACTTCAGATTCCGCCACTTAAAAACATCTCAGTCAAGGTTGTTGCGTCAGGCGAGGCAACAATCTCGGATTTTATATAAAATAAATAATGGCACATAGTTGTGTCAATAAGTAATGGCAGAGAATAATGTCAATAAGTAATGGCAACTATAATATAAGTGTTATAAGCAATGGCAACAAAATGTCAAAGAAAAATATATTAACACTACTATAATATAAAATATATTTCCAAAATATAAAGGTTACCACAGAAATACTAAAAGCCCATTACAGTTTCGAGACATAAATTGGCAGAATCTGAAGGCAGGCCAGCTAGGAAATCTTGGCCTAATCGGATGGATTAACTTTTTTGAAATGTAAAGGAAGAGGTGTTGAAGAAATTACATTTATTACTTTACATTCTAAATTATTCCGACGACACGAATGAAAAATGCCACAAAGTTAAAGAAATATAATATTTTAGGTAATAAAAGTTTGTAAACATACCTAAAATAATATAAAATTTAAGATAAATACCTAAAATAATATAAACTTATATATCTAACAGAATACAAACTGAAAAAATACTTATATAATTGTAAAAAGCACTTATATACAACTCATCAGCTCTTGAGAACTTTACTCTGCTAATTACTGTAAAGTGTAAAACAACAAAACCTTGGAAGAGAATTGTAGTAATGACCACAATTGTAAACCCTTTAAAGGCTACTCTCGAGCGACAAAAAACCACTCTCGAATCATTCGAAATGGGTCAGCACTAAAGAGTACCCCGAGGCACTTCAAGGTCAACGAGATGTTATCAGTACAATATTCCGATTACCCTAACTAGACGTGTGTTAGTCTAATTTGATCGTTTAACATACAATTTGTGATAAATTTTGCAACAATTATATAAGAATTGATGTTTTTTAAACTTTCGAAACGACCAAACCCAAACTGCAAACCTTAATTAACGTGGCAAAGTCATACGGTACAGTTTTACTGATAACCGGCTGTCCACAAATCCCGAAAAATGCCAAAACAAGATAGCGGGGTATTAATAACGGCAGAGAACGTAAAAATACAATCCCGTGAACGTTAAGGAACGATTATAAAACGTCGTCCCTTTTCATTTGTATGCAATTTTGTTTAGATGCTAATACCCCGAGGCAAGAGATTTACATGGAGAAGTCACCTGTTTTACATTCGACGGCACATTTCACACAGGAACGCCGAAAAAACAGGTGAATTGTAAGACGACTGCCCCCTTAAGATACCAAGATCTACCCGATTCAAGGTCATCATCTGAAGCAATCGCTCGCCCCCTCCAATGGACATTGCGCGACGAGAAGACTGCCACCTTGATTCGGGATCCTCCCCATCTCTAATTCCCACTTAATCCCTCCTCGGCCCGCCGGCGATTAGGCCAAATATTCATGTAAATTCCTATACAACATTACGACCTCTTCCACGAGATTAAAGGACACTTTCAAGGCACTTAACGTGACGCAACCACATTAGAAACGATGCCTACTGCAATGTAAATTAATTCTGGAAGAGTAGGGAATATATTACAGTATAGTTTGGCCTTAATTTGCATAAAACTTAAGTTGAATTTACTAAATTCGTCTACTATAATGTAGAACATAAATTAAATAAAAGTTTATGCAAATTAACCAAAAAAACTTATTCTTCTGATATTAGTATCTAAAACAATGTTGTACAAAACTGTTTCAAACCAGTTGCAACACGAAACATTCGCTTCAAGTCATCAGAATCCGCAGACAGACCTCGAGTTTACTCAGCCGACCCTGAGGCCGAAATCAAAAACATTAGGGACGCGAGGGATTTGAACTCTTCTCGGGACAAAAAATCATGTAATAACCTGAGGACTACCATAATTCCCACCTCTGTGTTGTCACCAGATGCGCGGCGAGAGAGTGGGTGGGCCGGGGAGGCGGCAGACATCAGTTCGATCCGAAATTGAGGGCCTCCGCCGATCGCTCGACAACTCACGCAAACAATGCACCATGACTACTTGGTCTTGAGCATAAAAGGACACGGTAAGTGCGGGACTTGAATATATTAATCCACTTCCGCAAATACACCCTTCTTACCGCCACAATTTCACCACGAACTTGGGGTGTAAAATTGTCTATGAAGGTGAATCGAAATTTTAATTTTTTGCAAATTTCGAACATTATAAAACTGATACAAAAGCCAAAACCCATATGAACTACAATAAGCATAAACGTTAAAATTTATTAATTTAAGTTTAAACCAACCAAAAATAATTTAAGGACTAAAGATATGTCACAAAATGCAAAGTTATTAAGCGAGATCAGTCTTGTCCTTCTTGGCCTCCACTTCTTGACCATCTTCATCTTCCTCTAATGGTCGTTTAGACCGATTCTGGGGAGTGGGATCTTCAATTATGTCATCATCACCAAACTACAACCATTTACTATTACCTATTCTAACATTTTTTTCAATTTTATACCTAATTCTTTGATTTCTACTCGTTTCTGAAAACTTTAATACTGACTAACTATATTAACCGCTCAATTAAAATTATTAATATAATAAAATATAACCTGAGTTTAACAATAAAACAAATTGAAAACAAGAAAACCTACCAAATCATCAGCATCAAGGTTGATCTCAGCGTTATTGTCGGTTTGATTCTCCAGATGCGCGTAGTATGGTATTCCCACGGCATCCTCATGAAGCCGACACATCATCTCATTCCAATCTGGCATTTCCAGCTTCTCGCACAATTCTTTTGTTTGAGGATTTCTACAAAAGTATAAAGAGATAAGACAACCTTGCCAATACAACACAGTATAAAGCTGCTAGTATAACTTAAGTTATACTATTACTTTACTTATTACTACTAATATAACGTTACACCTACTAATAGAAAAATTTACATGCCACCTAACCATACCTGTAATACAAAGCCTGTTGTGCCACAAAACTATTTCCTGCCAGTGCATTCTCAGGCGGAGCTGTCATTTTGAAGTTGTCTGGTATCTTCAGATCCCCAAACTTCTCCACCACCAAGCCCATTTGTGCTTTTGTCGCTGTAAAACCCGTATTGTCGTTTGGAATGTTGCTGTAGCCCCTCTTGGTCTGCTCCAACGTCCTCGTGTTCTGGAGAATAGCTAGCCATTCAGCGTCGTACTTTAGTACTTTCTCAGATGGCTCTGTTGGAGTAATGTCGAAGAAGTTCAAGTAATTGCGCACATTAATCTGTTGAGCACATTTACTTAAAGCTGTGAATTTAGTCTCCAGATTCCCACCGTGCGGCACTGTAGCCGGAAAGAGAGCGTGCATATGCCCAGAAAAGTGATACCTCGGCTTCAGCTTCTTGATCAGATCCATGGAATAGGCATTACCCAGAGTATTGTTATCAACGTCATTTTTAATGTGATGCTTGAATCTGAGTAATTGTTGTTCGTTGCCAAACTTTGTTATGCCATTGGGCCAGTCATGCGTCATAAAGATGTCCAGACTTGAACCTATAGGTAAAACGAATAGATATGAAAACTATTAAAGCTTAAAAAACACATTATTACGTTTAGGTAATAACAATTGAAAGGTAACAAGTGAACGCACCTTCTGTTTGTAGTAACTGTAACCGATAATGTTCGATAGACCTAACGTGATATGCTGATATCTCTTGTTTGTTTAAAAATGGCGGCGCTTCGAAGTGATCTAAAAGTAGCCGTTGGTAAGTAAAACCTTAAAAAAGATAATATAGTAAAAAACCTACAAATTTAAATACCATAAAACATATAATGACAAAACACTCTTAAAATTGGCAAAAGGTACGATAACTTACTGTACATATAATCATGATGTTTGTATATCCCACTCCACCCTCCAATCCTCAGCCCACCAAAATTTATTACACTAGCAAATCCAAGGTAATATATATTAGGAGCTACCCATCCACCATGTGGCAGTTCTTGGGAAAAGGCTATACTCTCATGATTTCCTCCGATAAAGACAGTCAAAACTGGTGCTACCTTAACATCAACAATATTAAAAACAGTATGGTAAAATATAAAAACAATAATTTTTTTCGGTAATAATAAGCCCAATGTTGTAAAATAAACTCACTTGTTCTCCAGAATAATACTTGTAAAACGTCCTCAACTCTCTATACTTTTCAGGACAATGTATATGATTAAGATCTGTCCGATTTCGAATAGCCTAAACATTAAATTTAAAAAAAATTCTAAAAACCGACTTGAAAATCTCCGCAACACAATAAGAGATCAACTTTCTGACCCGATTCTCTGATATCTCTATAGATTTGGTCTAATTCTCCATGAGCACATCCAACAACTGCTGTTTTAATAGACATTATCTAAACAACAATAATGACAAACTTATTTTAAATATTACCTAAACCTCAACCAAAAGCTCCCATTAAGTAAAATCTTAGACTAAAACACGCTTCTTCAAATCTTCCAATCAACATGTTCATAAATAGTTTATTTTAGACATAAGATACCAGTTTTTTGAACAAATAAATTAGATATTGTGGCCGGACCGAGTCAACTCCTCCTTCAACATAGAGTGGAAGTCCTTTTCAATGTTCTCGTCGTCCCAATTGTCAGTCCACACATTCAGTTCTTGTTCAACGTCCAGTCCGCTCTTCTTTTCTTGTACTTCACATCGAGGAAACTCTTCGAATTCATCTTCATCTTCTAACTGAATCGGTTTTGGTTCCTTCTTCAACGATTCTGCTGACAAAGTGTCGTGCTTCTTTTCACCTTGTTTCTTTGGGGTAGAAGACATGCTAAAAATATTTAAATTATTAAACTATAATAATAAAAACTAACAATAATAATGTGTCAAACACGATAAAAATAAAAATAACTATATAGACCCAAAAATATTTACAAAGGAAAATGTTTTCGTAACAAAGCATTGCCATAAAACTTGTTAACAACTTAAAATAACGTAAAAAAACTTTTTTAGAATATTTTACGAAAAGAATTACAAATAAAGTCAATAGTAGAGTTTTGTTCAACCGCCATTTCTGTGGCTTTTCGTATTTTTTATAATTATTTGTTTCATAAAATTAAGATTTCGCATATTTTATTTTTTATAATTCTCAATTGTAGTCTAGTCAAATCATGTCGAATCCAGGAGAGAATGAGAAAGCTCTTCAAGCTATAACAACTCTCGAAAAGTATCTAATTGAAGCCAAAAGTGGTATCGTTGATCTCGTTGTGATGTTGGAAATGCAAGACCGGGTTCCTTATCCTGATCTCTTGGATCAGTTTGCTGCTTTGGCTGGTTCTTTCACAGAGATTCAGAATATTATGAAGAAGGGGGCGTTACCATCAGCCGCTGAAGATGGAGGACTCTTGCTGAAGAACAATGTTTTGGTGCCAACTTTTGTGTCTATGGAGCCGGACGATAATCTTTTGGTACGTTTTTTGTGCCTTTATATTGTTTTTGGATTTATTTTTATTTAAAGTTGTGTTCTTTGCATTAGCATCTTAGAATATTGTTTCAGCAATTAACAGAAGGCAGAATACATTGTTGGAACCATGATGTTGTCCCAGATTATCTTCGAACAAAGCTTTGTCCAGCTGCAGAAGATGAAGAAAGCCGACTAGATAACGAAAGACAACAGCGACCAGGAGATTCTATAGCAAAACAAGTAAGTGCCTCATTATTATCTTGAAAAATGGGTAATACTACTAGTTGTTAATGTTTTTTGTTTAGATTCAATTGATGAACAAACATATCGACTCGATTATTACTATCAACGGCGAAACTACAAACAAGACACAGGATAAAAACAAAGAAGCGATTGCCTTTGATGTTAATGATACCAGGAAGCTGGTCAGAGGAATAATGAAAGGAGAAGGACTCAAACCAAAGTCTCAGCTACATTCTGCTGGTCAACTAGCTCAAAGTCTTCAGAAGAAATGATTTCTTGTTAATTTATTCACCTAAGTATACCGAATTTGTTGGTAATTTGTAAATAAACTTTATTTATTATCTTGTGCACAGTTTATTGCGTGTTGGTCGTTAGATATTGTTTTTGTTTGTGTGAAACATATTTTTATTTAATTTTATATTCAATTCTCAGACAGAATGCAAAGGAAACGTCACGCACCAGCTGGGTCTTTCAGATCTCCGATAACTCATAACAGAACAGAAGCCGGCAGTCCCATCAAGAAGAAGAATTGTCAATCAGTAACGCCATTGAGGTCTGGGTTTACAACGCCTTCGAGTACAATAGGTAGATCAAGCTCAAATAAGTGTGGTACACCAGTTGTAATGAAAAGTAGGTTTTGATATTGTGTTTTGTTGGTATAGTAGTACTTTTATGTGATGATTAACCGTTCCAGTTTCTCCTACTAAACAGATCAGCGAAAGTTTGCAAACCTTAGACTTTACCACAGCTAGCCAAGCTCCAATTAAACTGTTGGCCAGCAAGTTAAACGCGGCCAAAACACTACTCAGAGATGTGGACAACATTGTTACTGTAAGTTAATAAATTTTATGTTTGTATATAATTCATTTTGTATATAGTAACGGTTACTTTATTCAGGACGAAGAACTACTAAACATGCCAGTAAGGACAGAACGGCCGAAAGAGACGGTCCCAGATTCTTTAGACGATGATCTTGATGTAGATTGGGAATCTGTGGGGAAGTTGATTCAGGAGAAGATGAAAGATTAGAGGAGAATGCGATGTACTTAGCAAATGTTAGACAAACCCTTACTACTGTAACTGGACACAATTCACACATAGCCAGTTTGTTAATATCTTATGTCTATTTCGTACTATTTTTGGTTTCAATTTGTTACCGTTTGTAAAATAAATTATTACTCATGTACGCTGATTATGTTTTTTTTATATTTTAATTTCAACCAATACTTTGAAATATATATTAGTTACGTCGTATAAGATGTCTTCTTTACACTCGCAGTCCTGTGGGCGCGGTTAGCGATAGCAATATTCGAAAAGAATTTCCAAAAATAATTTTGAGACAAGAATTCGCTCGATATTTTCCTTTTTCGACCCAGATTGCTTATCAATAACAAAACTGGAAGTGGGAAGCTCATTTTGTTGATCGAACACTTGTGTTCAGGCTGCTATATTGTTCATGTCTGCGTTTGATATTAACTCCAAAGCAACAAACGTAAGTCTTTAGCTTGCTTGTTTTCCTTTGTTTTAGAGCCATCATCGCTTACAAGCATCATAATATTGCTTTTTATACGCTTATAATCAATTTTATAAAGGTAAAACAGTTATAGAGGGTTAAGAAGTTCTTTTCAGCCTAAAGAGCAGGGATTGTTCGACTACTGGTACCTTCAGTACTGCCTGACGACAGGTCTGTACATGCTCGAGCCTTGGGAGCGACGTCTATTTAACTCGATTGTGCTTGGAGCTGTGACGTTGTCCGTTGGCATCACTTACCGAGGCTTGTCTGCCTTCTTCTAACTCTACCTTTACATAATGGCTGCTGTGGAAGGTGCGGCAACCGACTCGAAGGTGGCGATTTTGCTCAAGGCCGTGGGTAACACTCCAATTTTGAAGAACAAGAACTGGACTTTGGAAGGCACCAATACCGTGGCCTGGTTGATCTGCTTTATTCGTCGTTACCTAAAACTCCCAGCTTCTCAATCCTTGTTCATCTTTGTTAACCAAGCCTTTTCTCCCAGTCCGGACCAAACCATAGCCAATCTACAACATTGTTATGCTCCTTCAGGTCAGAAGCTGGTCTTACATTACAGTACAACCAACGCTTGGGGCTAATCTTATTGTGATGTTATTGTAATATAAAAGAATTGTAATAAATAATGTTGACTATGAAGAGGCATTTGGTGTACATTGTCTTTAACATGTGAATTATAATATTTAAATGTTGTGGTTTGTGTTCATGGTTAGTTGTTATTGTTGTATGTTGTAGTAAATGTGTTTGCATTTTAGTAAAAGTAATATCACGGTAAATATTTAACAGAAGCGGTAATTACAGCTAATCTCAACGGTCCTAATTGTTTACATGAATACTTCTTTTTAGAATGATATCAGACGATATAAGTGGCGGAACGGAATGCTTCCCAATCCCGGCTGTCAACAACTACGATGACAAGCCTTTGCCCGAGTTCACCTACATAACGAGCTCAATATACGAGGCAGAATCAGATCGAATGTATCAAAAGACAGAAGCAGGGCATAAGACTATAGTGCATCACCTGCTCTTTGATGATGAAGGCCGATTTAATGAGAAAGCACTTCGAACTCAACTGAAAATACAGGTAAGGGTCAAGCTTGTGTTAGTCAACAGATTAAGGTTCGCTTCTTCTAATTATGTTTTTACTAGTTTTTGGATACATAATTGGTCTTTTTCAGGTATACTGTAAAGCGGAACAGTTTTGGGGCGTGAGGACATTGCAAACGATTCCCCGAGGCCATATAATTGGAGATTATGTCGGGGAAGTGACTCGGAACAGAGTGGACGACACCGTGGACAGTTATATCTTTGGCATATCAGAGGGCGAGGATGAGTGGTTTGTGAATGCCTACAGGAAAGGCAACTTCACCCGCTTTATTAACCATTCGTGCAACTGGAACACTGATTCTTTGCTCTTTTCGGTCGACGGAAGGATACGAGTCATCCTCTACACTAATCGCGACATTAGGATGAACGAGGAGATTACTATCGACTACGGACAGGAATGGTGGCAGCACAACTACGCCCTCAAGTGCCTATGTAAGCAAAGTAATTGCGACTACAATAAACGTTAGGGTAAGATCTAGGAATTTGTTAATGAATCTTTAAACATTGTGATCTCTTAAATTGTAAAACCGGTCTAGACTGATATTATCATAATATAGAACTGTACATTATATTGTTAATAAGTTTATTTGAATAAAATAACTGAGAGTTGTGATGAGTGATTGTTTGCAATGATTATTTACATTGAAGTAGACTTAAATAGGTTGTTCACAAAGAAGTCATAGTTTGACACAAAGATTTATCTTGTTATAAGATAGTTGAAGATACAGTAAGACAAATGTAGTATTATATAGTAAAAATAGACGTATAATAATGAAATAGCACAATTATTAGTAATGGTTTGAACATATTATAGTACTGATTGACTATAAGTATAGGAACGTATGATAAATTATGTCATTCCTACCCAAAATGGTCGTTGATAGTGGTGGTCCACTCGATTCTAGCGTACTCTTCCCCGTTCTCGCCCGTGATCACGGTGGTCATGTGAATCTTGGTTTCTGGATCGTCGATAGGATTGTCATCTTCATCAAGAGCCGAGAAGACCAGCTGAACTTCTTGTCTTTCCAGCACCTTCAGCTCCACTTCGGTCACGGTCTGATTCTCATGCCTCAGAAATAAGGATTCTGGAGCGTTTTCGCCCAATAGAGCGTGAATCTCAAGACTGTATTCTTCACCGTGCCGGAATCTCATTCCACTTGTCCTCACTGAAATAGGTATATCATTTTAATTTACTTTTTGACCAGTGTAATAGAAACAAACAATAAAGGAAAAAAGATACCAAAATCAATATGTATATAGTAAACGTGTCATTTAGTCTTAAAATGATAAATATTTGTTGTTTTTGTCACTGTTAGGCCGCTTTTGAAGTTGTTATATATTTATAGCTACTGCTCCAAATAAGAGAAAATCTTTGCGAAAACAACAAGACGGGTTACTGTAACTTACCACATCGTGTTTTGTCAAAGTGAAGTCGTATCATGGTGTGATGGTTGAATACTTGAGTGATGTGGTCGATTCTGAATTCACCATCGTCGTTTTCTTGGTTTGACAGCCGGCTGAGTCTGCCGTCGGTGTAAGCTAAAACTAACATTTTCTTAAGGTACATATTACAGTAAGTATGAAATTTCCTTCCAAAACTCAAAAAAGTTGCAAAAGATATAGTAATATACAATAATATATTACGTTATACTAGACTATACTCAGTTTTAACGATACAAAAGTAGTGTAAGCTTGCCTCAATTCCAGTTACAAACTTATAGAAACTAGCCAATTAAACCTCTGCAAGCCTTACCCATATCAAGACCGTCGGTAAGCATAATCGTTGTCTTCCGTGTTGGTCAGACCCACTTAAATGAGCTACACGTATGTTACGGAATCCTCGGCAGTACCTCGAACTAAAGTAATATTCTCGGTATATTAGTCATAACACGCGTTGTAGTGGGCAATTAAACACGTATTCACACGTATTTTGAAAAATATTTATTGGTCAATACATAGATATTATATTATACACATCAATAACAACTCAGCTCTCCCGTCGCGTGAAGGGAGGCCGCGGCACCGCCTTCCGACGCCAGAAACCCGCTACAGGAGACGTGGACCCGCTTCTTGTCCAGCTTCATCGACGACATTCCGTTCGTCTGCAAACAATATTACACATAACAACGTAAAAGTAAGGTTTTAAGAGTTACCACACATCATACATAACATCACCAGGTCTACATTATGGTAAATAATAAGTTATAAAAAGTCTACATCATAACACCACTAATTGTAAGCAAAGATTACAAGGTATAGAGAACATAAAACACTACATCACCATCTTTAATTTATGTTTAAGCAAGTTACAAAGTAAACAAGACATCACAAAATCACTAATTTCAGATGTTAGGTAAGATACCGTGATTTACATGACATCCTATATAACACACAACACTAACTATATTAACATAAACAACAAGCTCTACAAAAATATTATCATAAACAATAACAAAACCTAACACACAATTAGCTGCTTATACACCTAGTGACATTACTTATGCCATACCTAGACAACAAATACAAATTGATGTGCTTACACATAACCTTACCCTCATCTTCAAAAACAATATACGTCTAACAAGAATACATCTACAGACACACGTCTATGTTCATCTACATTACAAAAATATATCTACAAAGTAGAGGTACTTGTTCTAGCATTAATGTATTTACGTACGATTACTTCAACATCAAACATAACAGTACTTATATAATACAAAACAAATGTACATAACATCGAAAATGGATGTACATTACTGACTAGCATGCTTACTCTTACATACATAAACCAATGTTAGAAGCTGTATATATAGATGTACTGCCCATGTTATTGAAAGCAATTAGATAGAGTACGTCATAGCTATAACTATTACATATAAATTAAAAGAAACACCTTAACCATGACGCTCAAGAGTACATTAGATGAAAATTGGGTAATGAATTGGTATGCGGCAATTGGGTGTAACAGGTCCCCAGAGAACCCAAAATTAGTTAAAGTAAACTCTCGGAACTAAATAGAACGCAACAAGTCATCCACACCTACATCAACATATACTTAATGTCCCACCACACAGAGCAATAACAATGTTGAATAAATTACTCTAAACGCTATATTATATATAAACATTTTAACACTACCGTATACCACACTTTTCTATTATTCAACATACAGTGTAAAAGATATAAGTACTACCTAGAAAGCCTACTATAATATAAAGAAAACACTTACTCCAGCTGTCAGACAAATCTTGTTTGAATTTCGAACTTCAATGCTGCCAGTCTTAGAATTGCAGAGTATTTTTTGGAATGGGCAGGTGATCTCAACCTGGCCGGTTGCAGTATCCTCGAGGACCAGCAGAGGACCAATGCTGACCTGATAGTGGGTCTCTCTCATCAACCTCATTCTGCTCACAGTAGCCGTCTTCAGCCAGAATTGACATCTTTCCAAACGCTAAAATATTATAGTAGTCGTCTTAGATTAAAAAATATTACAGTAATCATTTTACCTAAAATTAAAAAAATCAAAGAAATTAGTATTGTAGTAGATAAATCTCCATTTATACCGCTATGTTATTACCCAAAACCTACTTTATTGCTGAATGGACACTTTGTGAAGAAGATCTTAGAAGCAAAGTCGTATTTCATAAAAGGAAAGTCGATTTCCTTCGAATCGATCGGAGTAAAGTTGAAGTCCGGATCAACATAATAGGCAGTGGACAAGTTGGAAGACGAAAAGACAATACCAGTTGGACCAATTACAGCATTGTGCTCTATATTATTATGGGTATTCGCAGCTAAAACAATATTATTAAGCAAAATATAACAAAAAAAGTATGAATAATCAAGATATACCTAAAATTATATCATTTATACATATAAAATAAACTCTGCCATTTATATTATTATGTATCTTAAAAACGTGTAAGTTAGCTAATGTAAAACACGTCAAAACATACGAAAGTATCCGTTGACCACACGACCATCGTGCAACAGCATTCCAGACTCGTGGACCAACGCAGTACAACGATTACTGGCCGTGGACATTGACTGAAACATAACACAACTCTTTAGTCACTATAACAATAAAAAATCATATACCAAAGCTATATGTAAAGCTCTCCAACATAAATAGCAAAGGAGTTGCATAAAAAACTCAATTTTCCCAATAAAAACTTCAAACAAACTACTTTAGGTAACAACTTATAAATTTTTAAGTAAGACATAGTCGATAACATAAAACCTTACAGTGAAAAAAGGACTTCTGACACGAACGTTCTGTTCGATGCTCATGTCAATGTCCAGGTTGTTAGACAGCTGAATCGTAATGACTCCATTCGATGTGGCACTGATAACAGGCATTCTCCCCAGATTCTCCATAATTCCAGATCCTGGCACTGTCTTAAAGTTGTCAATCTTCGCCACTTTCACACCGGGCTCAGCCGGGATCTTGATCCTCTCGAAACCATAGTACATTCTCATGAATTCAGCACTGACCGCACCTGAAGACGGCGAGAACGCATTTCCTTGACGTCTGAATCCATCGCCGCTGGCTGAAACTGCACATCTGAGCTTCTTTGACTTCTCTGAAACAGAATTCAGAATTGGAAGAACTAAAAAAGCAATAACTGAGAAGAGAATCGATCTTATCATTGACTAAAACAATATTTTACAGAAAAAACCTTTTATAAAACAATAATTTACAAGTTTTGTAGCATCAACTAAAATAATATTTTTTAATAAAAAGCCATCGGTAAAACAATAGAAAAGATAATAAAGCATTCTTACCTTTCACAACAACCTTTTCCAAGATCTTGGAGTCAGAATCTTCTTGAGTTGAATGAATTTCACTAATGCAACTGTCTCCTCCTTCCATTGCGACAATCCGCGACAATGTTCGGCGATAAAATGAAGCAAAATACGTGTCCAACAAACAATATCCATCAGTTTATGCAAATTGGATCTTTCTCGAATATTTATTCCACGTTTTGTTTATTTTTTCAACTTATTTTTCGAATTTTATTCCGATCAATCTTCGTATAACATGACACTGCAGGCTGCAGTTTTGTTTTGTTTGAACGATATTCTCCGGAGATCTCCTACAACTTGGACCATTTTGGGCTCGGGCGATTTCTGAATAGTGTTATACTTAGAAAATACTTAATTGATGGAATAACTTTGTTGCCGTTTAAAAAATACAGAAAATAACACTTGTTTGTGGATGTTATCTATGTCTTGTTTTCCAATACTGTAAGCGAGTCATTTTGCATATCATTTGTACAATTTTAGCTTTTACTCTCACTTTACGACTATTTTGAATCAAACTGATCATTGTCATTGTCTTGTGGCTATTAATTTGCATGAATATTGTTTAATGAAGGGCTTTCAACACCCGATGCAAATTGATATTGGTCTTATCGCTTAATCGGCTGAAACAATTGTCCCAGGAAGTGTTGTTATTTCGATGAAATGTCGAGTGCTATATATAGACAGGCCGTAAAATAGATTTTGTTACAGACGGATAATTTTGATTTCAAAAGGAGACAAATACAATAATATGAATATAGGTATAGGCAGCTATCGGTCTACAGCTATCAGTGGATTCTTTTTCAAATTGTATTTGTATGACTACAGGTGTGCTTGCTGTAATTATAGATAACATGACATCTTGTTCTATATATAGTAAAGACAGTAAACCAGCTCAAGATCCAAAGCTAATCCTGTCTATTGTGCACGGTAGACTGGACTGATCCAGGCCAAAATAGAATCTGCAAGTGAATCATAATCCAGCTAATCTACTGCTGCAGTTCTGACGTGATTACCGTGCAGTAAAGTGTAATGTTTCGATCTCCAAAGTCTGCTAATACCTACATCTTATGCTCTGTCGTATGTTAATATCTGACGATCATCCGTTATGTTACCTTTTTGGTCGATGACTCTGTAAATGTTACTTTTACAGAGCAATTTACTCTATGAAAAGAAAGTTACTTTGTAAAGAGAAAGTTACTGTGAGTGTAAGAGCTGTTAATGTTTCGTGAGCAGTAATCTCGTGACGTCGCTGGGTACGTAACCCACATTACAGCGTGATATTACACTCTTAACCTTGGTTTTTGTATGGTATCTTGTTATTTCCTATAGTTAAGGAAGTTAAGGACACTAGCTGTGGAGGATATTACTCTGTAGGTTACCATGCATGAGTTGTAAACGTGACATTACTAAGGTTAACGTACGTAGAGACGGTAGCAATTTTGCCTACGTAACGATACATATGCTAATTTTCCAAGATGACATACGTAACGCGATTAATACCCATCAGTTCAAGTTTGCAGGCATATTATGTTAGGGTAAACACGACATCGTAGTATGTTTTGCTACAAAAAAGGCATCATTATAACACACAAATCACTGTAAATACCAAGTTGTAGCTGTAATTAATATATCATGAGCTACTACGCATTTTTACTATGCTAACATACGAAATGTCTTTGCTATGGTAAAGTGTTATGGTAAGGTACATCTTGGTATTTTTAGGTGGTAATAATATATTTTTACTGTAATTGATGATGTGTCTTTGATATGTGATACCCAGTAACATACCACGCATTTTCTGGTACAATAACTATCTTAACTTCCTTCGCATTGTGTTCTACTATATTAAATAAACATCATAGTACTGTAAGATAACATCATAGTAACACAATAAAGCAAAATTTGCCTCCGCTTTTCAATAATATACCTATTTACAATACTATCGGGTATTTTGACATTGTTTATCGCCCTTTAGAAGGTATTAAAACCCTCCGGAAATTAAATTTATTTAAATTTCACCTAGTGTAATATAATATCTGCTGCAGAGAATAGCTTACAATTGTGAAATTACCCTAATTGGAACAGTAATCAGAGATTACTCCGTATCCGGGCGAATCTTTGCCAGATTAAAAATACTTTTCCGAGACATTACATGTGATATTACAGTAAAGAGTGGGTAAATAACCAATATTACAGTAAAGCAGATAACTGGGTTCATGTAGGCAGTGGTCGGATGTGGCCTCCTACGTTTATTAATTTAATCAACTAGGTGCGTGTTCTGTTTTTCTGTTACGTAGCAATCATAACATCCGGTTCGAAGTTGAGTCCCGCCACGAAAACCCTGAACTTCAGGACGGGGTGCTCCAAATGGCTAAAATACGGGACAAATAATAATAAACAGAGCAAAGACTATATATTTATGAAGATGAGGCTAAGTTGTATCTACGTGAATGTAGGTGTCCTTACTCTGTGGTCACTTATCGTTACATTGTAGTAGTTTTTTGTTTTGTTTCGAAGAGATGGCATCAACTGACACGAAACAACAACTAAAAATAGGTAAGAATTGTAGGCGAGACGTTAAATAGAGCCCGGGCTAGCCCTGAGGTTATAAATAGATGGGACCGGAAGCCGTGGAGGAGGTGGTGACTGGTCAACCATGCAAAGTCAACATATTATCCATGGTTAGCAAGGATTATGTGCAATTACTGCGAACAATTACTTCCAAGAGAATTGGGAAATCCGAGTGTGGGTTAACTGTAGGTGTAGTAATAGGTATTGAGGGGATTAGGTTCAAGTAACAGTGCTTTTTGCTCTAAAATGACGTTTTTTGTTACCTAAAAAATAAAAAGTTTATAGTTTAGGTAACATTAAACTTGTTTATGACTAGAAAGTCTTGTTTTTATTAAATTAGGTCTGTTTTTGGAGATTCAGCTAGAGTAACTTTATGTTTGGACTCTGTGTAAACTTTACCTTGTTATTGAACATGTTGGAATGGTATCTTGTTAAACTGCAACAAGATAAAGATACCATTCCAATCTGTTTTTACGTTTACATTCGGTATGTCAGCACGCATATTACACTTTACAGAGTTCTGACTGCCATTTCTTTTTCGACCAAGAGTATGTCGATCTTGTAAATTAAAAAAAGGTACATACGATGCTATTACCACGGTATTTTTTAACCTTATCATGGTAAACTCATGTTTTATTTTTATCATGGTATTTGCGAAGATGTTAAGTTGTTTTAAAGCATTTTACCACGGTTTTATTTTTACACGACAAACGTTTGCTTCCGCACGTTATGTAGCTATTAATGTAGTTAATCCAGCACATTCCGAGGAGATACGACCATGTACATTTGTGAATTGATTTAATTAGTATATGACTTTTACTGTTTCACCGATAAACTGTAATGGTATTAGGGTTTAGGAAGTCACGTAACATTTCAAGGAACTTTTACTGAGTACAGTTATGTGATTTCATGATATAGCTGAGGAAAAGGTGTATATATGCATTTATATACAATCATTTGGACTTCGTGTACTATATGTATCATAATTTAGTTTTTTACTATATTACACATAGAAAGATACATGCTGTGGTAGACCTATACATATTAAAATAGAAGTTGTAGTAGGTGTACACAGATGTTTGTATATGAATACATACCATGGTACATGTCTTTTTGTAGATTGTATTACCTAAACAGTAGTCTAGTTTTTTGCAGTTCAAGAACCGGTTGTTTCTAAATGCTACTATAAATTATTTACTTTGGTATTTACAAATTTACATTACATTTTTTGCTAATTACCGAGTGTTTTAACCGGGAAATGGCAAAATGTAACAGCAGGGTTCAGTAATATTACCCTACATAACATTACAACTCGACATAGTATTTACACGAGCTCAGTAATTACATTGTGGTCAGAAAGAGACAGCATGTTGTAGTAGTTTGCAGAGATAAAGACTTAATGATATAGTTGTCTTCATAGAGAGGCATGTTGTAGTAGTTTTTAGAGATAATTATATAGCAGTATTCAGAGAGGTTATGTTGTAGTAGACATAGCAATATTTTGACATAATTAAGGTGTTCAAGGCTTTCCGGGCAATAAGAAGGTGTAATGTCAGTTAATTGTTACCTAAAAAAGTCGGAAGTTATTAGTAAGTTTCTTTTTTGTGTAAATAAGTTAAAGTGGCAGGTTACGGTACAAAACAAAGGGTTTAATTGTGATAAAGTGGTATTATACATGTCAGTATTACGACAATATCTAAGGGTACAATCGAATTTGTGATCATTTAAACTTTTTAGATTGAGTTATGGTAATTTTTTGTATTGATGATATGACAAATAAGTCTTAAACTGTACTAAAATCTTGGTATTTCACTTTTCACAATAATTTACTGTAAGATTCTAGTATCGAAGCTCTATGAATTAAATGACATTTACAATCAAACCTTATTGTAGCCACTTCTATTGTCTTGCCACTACAGTTAATACTCTGTAAGATTGTTCAGGAATGTGTTTGAACTTTTGAAATGTGTTTGTCGAGTAGAACATGTTGTTATAACAATGTTGTTGGCTTCGTTTGGAGGCTTCAGGATCTAAATGGGTTAATTGTCTTATAATTAGACCTCGGTTACTTTGTTGACACAAGGTATAAGGCTATTTGGAAGATAGTATAACATTGCCTAAGGCTTCTTTGAACTTTGGGAAGCCTGCTGCAGCTTGAGACAGTAATTAGAAGTTAATTGCAAGATCAGAGGTGATATTGGGGATTACTACAAGATCATAAGGTGATGTTTGAGTTGATATCAAGTTTATGTTACAGTAGGACTATAACATGGTTTTACAACTTATAAACATAACTTTAGAGCTTACAATGTTGTTAGTCTTAAAGTCAGAGTAAAGCCAAGAGTTTTACAGTAGTTTCTTGTTATTAGTCATAACTTGGCATGATATCGTACGTCCTTCCGGTCATAAACTGCTTTTTTACTGTACGTCTTTCCGGTCATAAAGCTATGTTACTATCCCGTCTTCGCCGTTTACTGCCGCGTGATGGGACAAACATATAAAGCACTGTAACATGAGGAAGTTGTAAATCTAAATATGTATGATGTTGTACTTGTTTTCTTACTCCGAACACATTGTGTTGCACATGATGTATGGATTTGGTGTCATCTTTGGCCTTTAATTACAGTAATGTAGTTGAAATGCTGGTCAAATATAATACTGTGTTAAGCTACATAGGCTACATTACTCTCTAAAGTGATGTTTTAAGCAGATTAGAGGCTTAAGTTTATCTGTTGTTTAACTTCTTGTAATAACTTACATCTTAATATAGACTACTTATTGGAATACTGTTCACAGCTTAATCAGTACAATATAAGCTTAACCAATACCATATACAGCTTATAAAGTATGACATAGGTCTTTAACAGTACAACATGCAGCTTAACCTGTACAATATGAGCTTAACAGGCGATGTACAGCTTACTTTGTACTATATCTAATGCTGCTTAGCGTGAAATTACTCTGACATTTAATCTCAACCTAAACTGCAGCTTCTTTGAAATACACAAGCCTAAGGGCAGACCGACAATAATCCGCTTCACCGGCCTTACAGAGTAATCTCCGTTATGGTTAATGTTCTGTGGTCGGTTAGGTGACCCGGATTACTGTAATTAATTGTTTACAAACAGTAACTTTCAACTGTTTAATCTCTGTTACTTGTTAATTACAAGCAATTAGAAGCCTTAGGATGTAAGCTAATTTTGTTAGTTCTGGAACGGTGAGAGTGCACAGTGAAGAGAGAGGGGCTGAGAAGAGGGCGTGTGAGAAAGGGAGAGACGCAGGGATAGAGAATTGTAAGATTACAGTTCGGTCAACAATTTGTGTTTCTAATTGTAATAACAAGTTTTTTTGTTGAAAAGTACATGGCTTCCGATGTTTGACTATCTAAATTGAGTTTTTTGTACAATAAATTTGCTATTTGATAAATTTTTTGTATTATACTAGGTTTAACATGTAGTTTAAGCTTATTTTTTATTTCTACTTCCTTGCCTACCGTAATATAGTCAAAAGCAGGTAACATCATCTTGAAAACCCTGTAATTGCATCTAAAACAACAAAAAATTGTCTGTTTTTGGCTGAAAACAACTTAAATTTTTTTTTATTCAAAAATAACAAAAAATTCAGTTTGTTACTAAAAATAGTGTCGTAAGTCTAGATGTAGATACTATTCAGGCCCTGCAATTTGTTTACTGTACTCTAGATCTTTATATAGCTGCAGAAAGATGTACGTTCAGGGTATTAGTCTATAAATACACGGCGACGTAATTTTATTGCAAAAGATGTTGAACACATTGTAACATATCTTTTTCTTACTTTACTTTGTAATAGTTACGTAACCTCTGCAATTAACTATCACTTTAAACTTCCGACTTACTTTACACTGTAAGTCGGGTTTACACTTGAATTGCAGCATGTTAACTATGGTATTGATTGGGAAAGAATGTTAAGCATTTATTTACTTCTAAAACTTGGCTATGGTATAGTAATTTCAAGTTTATTATATCTCTCTGTCTGACTTTGGTGTTTCGGTAACAAAAATGAATTTTTAAAAAATTAGTAACTTATTTTCTATAAAAATAAGCCATAGTTGTATAAAAACAAGTGGCATATAATAACAAGACGGTATATTTGATTTTGTACGTAATATTATGTTTTTCGGGTACCATAACATACCTACAACAAGTCAGTTTTACCCCAAACTGCGTCAATTTGATTGATATTTCCCTAAATAAGCCAAATTTACTATAGTAGAATACATTACCGGTCCGTTTACGTACAATGTAAACAGTTTTACTGTGAATTCAAACTGTTTAAGTCAATCTGCATGTTATAGTAAGTCATTTTTAATTAGTTACGTGCTTTTTACTCTTAACATTTTCTATTTTCTACTAGTTTTTATGACTTTTGACAGAATTTTAAAACTTTCTCTAAATTTTCAAGAATTTTAAATTTTTCAAGAAATTTCAAACTTTTTTTTAATTTAAAGGTAATTTTAAACTGAAATTAAATTTAAAATTTACTTATAAAGTACCTTTTGGACGTAAATTTAAGTGGTCTTAAAGTAAAGTAGAGTATGGACTCTTAAGATTTCGAAAATTTGCATAAAATACGAATGGCTAATCCAGGAAAGCCGGGATTAGTCTGCAGTTGTTTTATGCTAATTCCGTTACAAAACTTTTATTAATTATCCAATTTCATTTAATTAGGCAATTCAAAATGGCAGTTTGGTAATTGCTCACAGTCAGCTAATAATAGATTTACTTTGCTTTCACTACTATTTCATCCTCAACATATGACTGTTGGTGACAAGTTCTTTTACATAGGATATATAAAAAAAGTGTTAAAGGCAACCTAGGGTAAAATAGAGAGTTCTGCAATTCATGATTGTAAACTATTAATTGTTTTACTTTGCTTTCACTATGTTATCCTTGAGCGATTGTTGTTAACGACTTCTTTTACATAATTTAAAGAAAATTACATAGACAACCTATGGTACAACAGAAAGATATGTATGTACAGAGTACGAAACTTTGTTCATAGCACTCTAACTTCGGACACCTTTGGGTATAAAATATGTTTTCTTTAAACTTTCTTGGCCACCGATCGGGCTATTTGTACGTAATCATATCGGTATTATTAACATTGTTAACAATTATCTGATTGAAACTATAGTTTTGTCTATCAATCCAATTCAAATCTTGTTCGTTTTGTGACATTTCGTTTCATTTCATTGAAATGTCACATTTTTTCGATGTTAAGGATGACTTTTCTTATTTAAGTAATCTAGAATTAAGCTTTTCGGCTTTTAATAAGCTTTAAAAATTAAATTTTCGAATTCTTTGGCATTTCAAATATTGTTTTCGGCTTTTCTTTTGATCTTTTCGACTCGAAAGGATAATTTAAGTTAAGTTAAGAATGATTGGTTAGCTATATATACATACATGTATAACGTATATTGAGTGGCAATTTTCATATTACAGTTTATTTATTAATAATATATTGTTTTATGAAATTGTGGCAGAAAATATGTACTTGCAACAGAATGTCAAAAGCTTTCAAAATTTAAATTTTCAAAAATGGGTTAGATAATTTCAAAAATTTATGAAATTTTGCAAATTTTAATTTTAAAATTTAAAAACTTTGTTGTCTTATCTTACTTTAGTTTCTGGAAATATTTCAAAAACTTCAAGTTTTTAATTTTAAAATTTTAATTTGGAATTTAAAAATAAAGTTGATTAACTTAATAGCACAAAGATAGTAATTGATATTATATTATTGAAGGGATTACACGTAGTAATTGAGGATGATACGAACCGGGCATACGAAACCTACCGTAGTATCACTGGCTAAAGATTATCAACATAGTCGTGTCTTAAGTCGCATTCTGGATTTGCTGAGTAATTAGGATGGTTTAAACACCTTTGCATGGTAAATGGAAGTAAAGCATCGTATCTTGGGGCGTTACATGTATATTAGGAATCTGAGTGTGGTATCTTGAAATTCCTCTGAGATGTACAGCATCGTATCTTGATCTTCTTGCTTTTATATTAAGTTTCTAAATGTCGTATCTCAAACATTTTACATAGTAACAGGGACGTTGAGAATCGTATCTTTGACTTGTCGACTGTATATTAACATAGCTTTTGTGAAATACTATTTAATATGATGGTATGTCCGATTGTAAAGATATATTATGATGAGTAACATAGCTATGTCTGCTTCATTTATGGAGATTATGATATCTTAACATGATATAAACTGCAAGATACGTTGAGTATTGTCTCTAGATATTAATTAGCCATAGTATGGATGTTATAGTAGGTCTATATATGGCTCGAACACTGTTTAATTTCCTGTTATGTAATCGATGTAATATGTTTATTCTTTTACCATCAGCTTAGCATTGAATACGATGGTATATTAAAGGCTATAGAAGTTATACAAGCCTTGAATATACCATAACACAGCGTGGTAGCTTACCAATGTAAATACGATGATATTATGTACGTGGATTAGCGACGAACTTGGTGTCTTAAATGGGCATGTAACAGGATTAACATACGACCATGTTTTGTAAAGATACCACGATGTTTTGTGTTTGATTAGAGCCTTCTAGATATCCGTCTGTAACGGATATTACCCAAGCCTTTGTGTTAAGTATGATAGGGGGGAGGGTAATGGGATGTTGATTGCTACAGTAAATTGACGTACCTATGATCATATCTTGTCAGATCTTGCTCTTCAGATAGTATGCAATCTGTTTGCTGGTATATAAACAGTCTAACTATTCATATACATGTAACTAGGTACAACTGTATGTTTACATCGTTTGCATGGTATGTCGTGTTGTAGATACCACAATAATTGTAGTCATTAATTGTTTTTTCATTTACAATAGAATTGTGTATACAATAACTGTAAACAAATATATTGTAACACGGTACAGTAAATGCCATATGGTTGTTATTGCTTTGTAAAACATAGCACAATAATTGTCATTTAAGCCGGATATTACAGTAGCATTGAGTATAAGGGATATAGTGCAATCTAGTTCGTTTATCAGGGCTGCGTGCTGCTATGTAGTATTATCCCACTACTGTAGTTCTATGTACGACTAGGCAGTATTATTACACTACTATACTACTATGTATATGTTGTTTTACACTACTGTTAGTGTACGAACATATACATATGTTTAATCTGTACATCTGTACATATTTGTAAACATACAATAATTACATTTAAATATATTATCATCTTTATGCACTGTCGTATCTTGTCGTTGCTTTTGCTAATGTGACTTTACATTTGTCATTGTAGCGTCGTATTTCGTTGACATAATTGTAATTTCCGAGATGTAATGTAAATCTGCTTACATTTCTACACATTAAGTTACAATAATGTAACGCGCTTACTGTGTCTGAATATGTTGTTTCTAAGGAGATTGTGGTATGTTGGTTGTGTGGGACTAGATTAATGTTAATGTACATTAAAGTTGGATTACATATGTCATAATATCGTATGTCATATTGTTTTGTCACCACTGTGTGTCTGATATGAAGATTACTGCAGATATACACGGACTAAAGCGTTTACTGTGAAAGACTATAGTAAACATGTCTACTATTGATATATACATTCATATAGACATAGTAAATCTATGTTTACATTTCTATAAGTCTTATTATATGTCTTAAAGTCATTGTAAAATCATGTAGATGTTTACTAGGACTTGTGGTATCTTGTGTCTTTTACTGTATACGATCGTATAACTACAGATACTTAGACACATTAATGTAGGTGTAGAGCTACATTAGTGTATGTGTACAGAATTAAATTAAGGTTCTTATCAGTGACATTAATGTAAATATAGAAAATGAAGGATAAACGACTGTAATACCACGTTTACTGCGGTAAGATTACGGTCTGGTAGAGGTTACTGTGGGATCTGTTGTTATCGTATTAGTAGGTGCCATGGTATGTTTACAACTCCCAGACATATAACATACGACAGTTGCACTTAGGATTACCGTGGTATGTTAAAAGTTTACATTGTTTCGGATGTTAGGACAAACATCACTGCGTCGTATCTTGTAGAAAGCGGGTGTTTGTTGCAATATAATGGGGGTACGAAGGTAATAGCATGGTATACACAAGAGTAATAGCTTGATAGAGACAAGGGTAATACTATTGAGTTGAGGAGAGTAATGTAGCCGGAAATATAAACATACGTAATTACTGGCGTAGTAGACATCAGAGAGCAGCAATCGTATGTTGACAAGTTAGGTACGTTGAGTGCAGGGTATTACGTCGTATCTCCTTTGTCTGTAAAATGTTTGTTTTTGTAGCATTGGTCTCTTAGGTATCGTATCTTTGAGTTACATAGTTAAAAGTACAGTTTTGAAAATACAAAGTAAAGATAAAACTACGGTAAAAAGTGCAATATACCATAATAAAATACGACAGTATTACTATTGTTTAAGATACGATGACTAAAGTTATTGTTATCAGAAGATACGAACGCAAGGTAAAGATACGATAACACTAAAAGGCAATAAAGATACGATGAGGTTTAAAACACAATAACATTCAAGATACGATGATATTTTATGGTTATACGATGTGAAATACGGTGATACGTGACTCACGGTGTAAACAATCATAAAGTGTCGTGGGATGTCTGTTATGGAACTGTAACTGCAGAATTATGTAAATTAACACCGTGTTAAAAACATTTACAGCGCTGTAAATGGCATAATTGCACAGACATCGTATCTTGACTTGAGTCATTTACATTAGCTTTTGTGTACAAGTCAATTCTGATAATTGTTGATATGTCATCGTATGTTTCTTCATTATATCTTGTTGAAAGCTCTTATTATGTCTAAATAGTTATATTATCTACCTTTGAATGTTTGTACATACTCTTATATATTATTATCAAAAAACTTTGCAGTAAAAGTCACGTAGATATCATGAAGTTATGTACATATACTTAAAGTTACATGGTAATTAAAGGCTATAACTCTTGGTTTTAGTGATCCCAACATATCCAAATACTAAATCTAAACTGGTCGTATTTTAAGGTTACGGTAGCTTAAGCAGAGACCTTTTACTCTGTAAAAGTTCGGATTAGTCGGACATTTTTAGCATTTACTTTAGCAGTTATGTACATCTTCATTGTGTCTTCAGATTGTGACATTTACTATGTAACAAAAAAGTAGATGTCATCTACCAGATGACTTTGTACTACACCAAGAGTACAAGTAGTAGATGGCTACGTGCTACATAAAGAGTTCAACTATTTACCATGGTCTAGCATCAGGAATACGTCTACATTATATTGTAGTTGTAGTATGTTTGTACTTGGGGTATATCGGGTGTCGTATGTTGAAGATGGGCTCAAAATAGATATTAGGTTTGTGTTCAACTTCAGATGACAAAGCATAAAGATGTTACTCTCGGGACTTACATTGTTGTAGTTTTACATTTCAATGTATTTTGTGTACCTTAACATATCTGAATATAGACATTAATATTGGCATTTATATATATACATATGTAGATGTACTCTTTATATATATCTACATACATGTACACAAACATAACGAAGAATTACATGCAAATTACTCTTTTGGTCTGAGGTGAGGGTGGCAGTTAACGAGTCGATTGATCTTGCAGAATAAGGCAGTAATTGTTGTTACAAAGTACAGTAACCCTTAATTCCAAACAATCAGATGTCATACAATCTTCTCAGCTCTTGTCATCTCGATTCTTTTATTTTATATGATACTGAAAAAAGTGCATTCACGTTTTTGTGATTGGAAAAAAAGTTTTATTCAATTACTTTTTTTGTTAAAACTAAAAAGAATGTAAAGGGATATTAATTATGAATAATATACCTGATTTCATTGAAAAAAGAGGTAAAATTAAGTTTTTGCAAAAATTAAAAAGCGGAAACACCTTTTAAACAATTTTTATGCAAAAAATAAATCTACCACTTGAGTCCTATTTTTTGCTTCATAGGTCCATTATACCTACCATCAAAACGTTGGCATTCTGTGTCAAAAATCAGGGAATTTCAAATTATGTAACTTTTTTTCGCAAAAAACTTGAGCAGGTCGATCCAGAATTGGGAAATCAAATTGGAGACCTATTCGCTCATGTTTTTTGAGAAAAGACCTTCCCTAGTCTTGTTAGGCATATGAACGTCAGAATTCCTGATCCTTTTGATACAGAAAGAATCCCCTCCTTTACCTCCCCCATCCTCGGCAAAAAAATTTATTTCCAAAAATCACAGAAAAATCTCTTCCCTCTCCTCCATCTCTCCCTCTTCTCCCCCACCCAGAGCACCAGTTGTAAAAGTTAATATTTTTATTGCTATCAGCGAATACTTTTCAAAAATAACAATAAAAGTATACGATATGCAAAGTAAATTACACAAAATATTTCTTTTTTTCAAGAAAGTTTTTAATTTTTTATAATTTAAAGGTTTGGTAAAGACCGTCAGAGCAATCGATTGTAGCTATTTCTAATTGGGCACCATTAAGGTGATCCTGTTGCTCGAGCTGCCGAGTTGTGATGAAGTGCTTCTCAAGACTTCTTGTTCTGGGTACTGTAATTTCAGCACAATTTTAAAATAAAACTTTGAAAAAGGCCTTTCTTATCATTATGATTAAAATTTTTTTTTAATTTCAATTACTGTAATTTTATGTTCTCTTATTCTAAGACATCCTTAGTCAGAAAAGCTCAAAAACAAGCCTTAAGAGTACCAGCAGAGTAAAAGTTGCTAGACAAAATCACCCTAGCTAGAGTTCTATTATAATATCAAAAGGAAAAGGGGGCGGGGCCTAGCGGTGGCCAAAGAATCGAGGACATACTACTTCTACTACTTGTACATGCACACATAAGGAACATGTTCGTTTTCTCGTAATTTACTTATTTTAAGGTTTGTCGGCTTTGCTTAATTTATACGGTAATTGTACAGTAATATACGGTTGTTAGCAAATTTACCATACCCTTATATATATTGTTACATACTTTGTGGTATATTTAGTTTTCAGTGGTTTAATAAAAAAATAAACCTATTTTACAATTTTTTGACTACATTTTAAGCTTACTACTAACCTATAGTTATATTTATTATCGGTTATTCTTACTGTAACTACTACTGTAACATTGTGTCTCTGTATTAGCTTGGTAACTTCAATATTACTTGTTATTACTATCACTACTGGGCAACTGTAAAGAGTTGGTCACTTAATTTAATTTATTGGTTACTGTATTACTCTGGTTACTGTACTACTTTGATACCCATAATACGTTGGTTACTGTATTGCTGTGGTTGCTGTGATGTTCCACATTCTGATCCACACGGATGGCGAAGTCAAGTGTACCAACTGCTCCAAAGCCGGATTACTGAGACGGCGAAGACCACTACGACGAACAATGACCGTATAATTGTTATTACATTATGGTAGATACGATAAGCTATATACGATAAGTTATGCAAATAAATATTATTTATTTTACTTCCAAGGGTATATTAACGTAGTCATAGTTGTAAATCAAAACTAATATAAAAAATGTAGGACTAATAGCAACAATAAGTAATGTTAACATAGACTAATACTATATAACATAAAGTAATACCAACATATATTACCACGTAAAAGTTGATCTTCTGAATTTGTAAACTACCGTATCTTTGTTTACTAATCTAGAGTCACGTTGGAGGTATATTTAACATTACCACGAGGACACAAATGTCAACATACAATTACACTCAGTTCCGTGCAGTAAATCTATAACATATACCGCGACATTTGCAGTTTACTGTAATAGGTTGGAACTTGGAGGAGTTACAGTGTAATGTCAAAGCTTTGCATAAAAATAGTACGTATTATACAGTAACTTTACTACATGTCATATGTTATACTGGTTTATATTAGAATGTAACTTATATCAATAAAGTTAAATAGAGATACCACAGTAACAAAATAATACGGTAAAAAGTTGAAATTCGAAGTGTGGTACAATCCGATCGGCAAACGATTACAGAGTATTACTGGCTTTACTGCAGCCGGAGGAAGATATTATTGTATCAAGATATATTTCCAAGCTTTAATCGGTTTACTCCTCCATAACACAATGGTCGTATCTTCCTGAAACAAACTCATTGAACTCTGCAGTAAAAAACACATATAAATGTCAATTACAAACAAGTTAACATAGAGTATTCATTCACCATAATATTAAGATGAACATAGTTTATTATGCTGTGTATAACATATACATAAGGCAACAATATTAGTAAGTCTACAAAACATAATGTAATCCATACTGTAAGTTTATAAGAAAACAAGTGTAGACTTAAAGTTCTACTGAACATACGACGACAACATTACATCATACAAGCATATTACACTTATCAAGGTAAATAACTTGCAAATGTAACTGTAAATCTTGTAAATAAATACAGCTTGAGTATTGTACTCTGCAGATTAAGCTCCTTTATGCCTAATATACTGTAATTTGTGTCGTATCTTGCCAACTGATCTACAATGCTTTTGGAGTTACTGTATGTTTAATTCATTGAAAGTTACTGTATGTCAAGCTTTTGGTAGTAAATTACTGTAACTTTTGCCTAAAGATAAATTAACATAACTAAGTAGATTACTGTATTTTTTGCTTAAGCATAAGTTAATATAAATTTAAGGTTTTTATTCAAGTAAGTTACTGTATTGTTTGCGTATGGATAAGTTAATCCAACTTTAAGTTGTGTCAAGTAGATTACTGTATGATGACGTGACTTTACCTACACTATACGTGACATTATCAACATTGATCCTTATCATGTTGATCATATCAGCTACCATCATATTTTGACAGTCATATCACTTCACCTATCATCTTAGCTCTTTTATCGCCTTAGGCATTTCAACATTTTTTTAATTTACAAATTTTAAATTTCCAAGTCTGAAATCCCCAAAGGGGCGTGGCCTATTCTAATCTGCCTTGAGGCGGGCCCTCTCCCTCCCTCAGGCCTCGAGTATAAAAGGGATTCGGCCAAGACTCTGGCCACATTCGCTCAAACGCCTTCTTCACCCACTTACCTTGTGCATCTACTGCTTGGTGCTCGGTTTTAGTACGAGTACTACCTTCAGTACCTTCAGTACATCTTCAGTACTTTACTGTACTCATCTACGCATTCAACATGATCCACATCCTGATCTCGGTCGACGATGTCGCTACCATGCAATCTGTACATCAACGACGCTCCAACGTCGTATCTCTGCGACGACGATAAGTGTTCTACTACAGCAAAGTAGTACCTTCTACTACGACAAGTTGCCAGCTTTTACTACGGTGAAACGTCATCTTCTACCACAGTAAAGTGTCATCTTCTACTACGGCAAAAAGTTTACTACGGTTACCTTAGACATACATATAGATGTTGTTATACAACGCGCCTTCAGCTGATCTCAGTGCCTTCTGAATGAGTCTCAACATACGATACGGATATAACTTAATTTATTTATTCAAATAAATATTTATTATCATATCTCTTGGCTTTTTTTGATATTAATTACTTTTTAATTAAGGTTTTGACATTATAGTTACTATCAAAGTGGATTAATAGATTAACGTATGTAAACATAATAACAATTTGTTACTTTATGTACAAAGCTAGGTGTTAAGGCTGATACGTACACTTTTTTATTTTTTACAATTTTCTACAAAAGTATTCAATATAAGCTAACTATCAGTTTGTTCAAATAATCTTGAGCCTTTCTCAAAGCAAATTTTCGTGATTATTTGGCTCAGAATATTTTGAACAACCTAATAAAAGGCCTTACCAGTACTATACCTAGAAAGGTATAGGCTTAAATTAGACTCGTTAGTAGCTGTACTAATAACTCATTAAAAGTAACTTTGTCCAGCATATTAAGTTACTTTGCTTAACATATTACACTCTTCAAGGCCGTTCCGCGTACTTTTGCAACAACATAACAACACTGCATGTGTAGTAACAAGGGTGTGATCAGACTGAAAATACAGTGAAAAAGGCGTGAGAAAAGGTGCGAAGCGACTGTAGACAAGCCGAGTTCAGGGTGTAAAGTACTCTGCTTCACTTGCAATTCATATGTCAGGTATTGCGTCACGCCTACAAAGTATGGGTGGGAGGGTGTACACAAAGTTGAAAGTTAAATTGGAAACTTCTGATTAGAATTGTTAAAGGTTAACAGTTCTTTCAAGGTTTTTATAGTTCCAAACTTTTGGAAAGTTTAATAGCCTCAGGGCTTTTCAAGAAAGTTTCAAGTACATTTTCGATCAGAATTTGATGAATTTAAAGAGTCATTTTAGAATGGCACTTCCGGTGTTGTGAAGAATTTCAAGTTTGTGTTATCTTTACAAATCTTGTGACCATAAAGTTGTAATGTATAGGTTTAGAAATGATCCCAACTTATCTTCTTATCAATTTTAAAAAATTAAAATTTCAAAATTAGCTTTGTCAGGATTTGGATTTTAAACTCTGAATCAGGATTTGTATAGTAATATGCTGCAGAGTACGATACTCAAGCTGTATTATCTTTGTGGTTTACAATTACATTTGCAAGTTATTTACCTTAGTATTATGAGTGTAATATGCTTGTTGTGATATGTTCAATCTTTAGATTTATAAACCTTTAATGAACATAAAGTAACTTACAGTAGGCTTATATATAATAAAACTTATTGGTATTTTTTGCCGATTTTCTAATCTTTCTGAGCTTTGTGTTTATATTATATTATAATAACAATATACAATGTTAAAAAGCATATCTTGGTGGTGTTATCTTATAATGAACAAAGTAATGTTTGGCAGAGTAAAAAGAAAAATATATTTGAAACTGAGGTTTAAGGCTTGTTTTCTAAACAACTTTAGACCACTTTAAAGCTCGACAAGTTTGTTTTTGGAAGATACGAACATGTTGTTTATGGAGGAGTAAACCGATTAAGTTCTAGAGATATATCTTGATTCAATAACACCTTCCTCCGGCTGCAGTAAAGCGAAGAAAGCTCTGTAATCTTCTTCCGATTCGAATTTACCACGCTTTAGAGATCAACTTTGTTACCATACGGTTTTCTTACTGTAACATCTTATTTTACATCAACTTTCTATAATATCTTACGTTATGGTAACATAATTTACATTTAAAGCATGGTACTTTTGTTCTTTATTTACCTTTTCAATGCTTCAAACATTAAAAGTGACCAAACCTCTATAGTAACATCGGTTGAACGTTTGTTTGTAACGCTACAATGTATACTGTGTCACTTAGCCCTACCTGTTCGACACACAAAACATAATTTACACAGTAAAATCAGAAATTCAAAACACAAAAATCAGATGACAATCAGAATGTAAACATTTACATCAAAATAAGCTTGATTTACTGTGCATCACAAAGTAGAAGGTAAACCTTTACATCGCGATTGTGCTTTAGGAAAACATGCTACACCTTGTATAGTAGTTGTAATCATCTGTTATCAGAATATATTCCACAGTAAAGTGAAGAGTTTACTGTAAAACGAATTTTTTGTTACAGTAACGTAAAGAAACCTTCATACAGTGAAGCAAAGCATCTACAGTAAGGTCAAATCAGCTTGTGATGTTTTATTTACAAGGTCAGAAGCATAATATTACTATGACTTCCTTAACATTTGTGATATAGTACACCTAGTAGCCTCCACAAATAGAAGACATACGTTCCACTGATTATAACACAGTAAGCAAAACATACGAGCAAGTGCAAGATACAACACAATTTTGGCCATCAAGCTCAGAAAAGTTACGTTGTAGTCGCTATGTTGTTGTTTATTTGTGATATTAATCTATGTTTGGAGAAAGATACGTACATCTTGTAGTATTTTGGTCAATAATTGCCAAGATATACAAGATTATACATGTACTTACTGGCTTTAGTGAGTTTAATAAACTTTATCAGCCTTAATAATTTCTGAGAATTGGTCTACAGATATACAGTATGGCATTCTTATGGCACTGAATTCAGTACTATAATCACCACTTTCTAACACACAGTCCCCTATGTCTTCGTATAGTACCAACTCAAGACAAAGTAGTACCATTCATTGCTTCAACAGTACCATTCCTAAAATACCGTCCCGAATATCATCATCTGATATGCATTAAAATACCATTGTCATGTGTAATTAATTAATATCTGCAGAGCTGTCATGTTCTTATCACTCCTCTCGAAGTCACTGATAACAATACAATTACTTGGAACCGATCACTTGACTTCCAAGACTACAACTTTACAATGAAAGACAATGTGGTACACCTGAACTGAAGGTAAACAGCTGCAGTAACACAAACAAACTACGGTAGAAACAGTTGACAGTGTAAAGTGAAGGGAGAGTAATCATGATGAAATAACTGTAGATGGACCTTTGATGGTATTACGAAGGTATAATATTATATAATGGTACAGTAAGCAAAGTATACTTGACTTGACTAAGCTGTGGAATCTTTTGTTGTAGTAGTTACAACCTCTCAACCAACACACACTACAGTAACCCTGCAAAAACTAACGTTCCAGTGACGTAGAGCGATTGTCTGTCCTGAGGGGAGGAGACCTTCAGCTGCTTTTTCCGCGAAACAAAATCAATTTTTGCTGATCAAACGACCCGCCTCCGGGCCTTAAAACCCTCTCCCCCCGCTCCCTTCTCCATTTGCCTTCTGATTCTGGTGACCGGCCGGAATCGACTCGCTCGACCATTCGCTTCGATACCTACTACAACATGATTCACATCCTAATCAGCGTCGAAGACGTCGGTCAGATGCAGCACGTCAGGCCACCGTTACGGATTCGCCGTTCTCGACTGAAGATGTAGGCTTCTGTGCCTATTCTACTGGCTACTTTATATACAAATAGCTATTGTAAACTAACTGTATATCTACATAAGCTATTACTCTGCTATACAAAAACTTCTACTATTTTATATATACGCTATTGCTGCTCATATACACACTAAACAACTTTAAATAGTACTATGCTATTACAACCTTTAACCAAAGTATTACCCACTCAAAGTGGTACCGTTAACAAGTACTACTTTAACCAAAGACTCTAGTTATTAAGGCTTAACTTATACCTACATGTTCATCATGCTTTACATCTTCAACATGGACATGTAGAACAGCAACATGCTTCAACATCACAAGATGTGACATTTACAACATGCAAATTACTTTACATTGTCAACATGTTCACAACAACACACCCTTCAATCTACATTAGCATGTCCACTACCGACAACAACCTACCCATCATCAACATGTACAAACCCTGCTTGTCCGATCTCATGTACACAAACCATGGTATTCGCATTACTGCTTTAGAAACCCCATGATCTCGATCAATCAATTGTTTCAAATGTAAATAAATATTATTAATTAACCCTTAGGCGATTACAATCTCTTCTGTTTACTATTACACTTAGAGTAAACTATAACTAGCTAAACCATAACATACGACGACAAAAGTTCAAAGTCAAAACTCTGGTTGACTCAGTAACCGATTAACTATTAGTGCATTAACCTTAAGGTCACGGTTGTGATCAAGGCAAGAGATCAAGTCCTGAGTAAAGGGAAGAGGAAGGAGGTGACCTAACTTAATATTGTGAAATCTTTAAAATACTTGAGACATTGACTACGCCCATTAAAGAAACATTGGCTACTGAGTAGTATATAAACCTAGACTACTGACCATTGTCCGTTCTATGGTCTATTATGAGACTCTATCGTAACATTGTTGTAGAATGTAGTTCCGTCTACAATAATATTATGTTTTGTAGTGTCAAAGTAGCAATTCTAGACTACGTAACTAGAGTATCAATTAGGTATCAGACTACGTTGTGTCTAACAGATGAACTGTTAGTAAGAACTGCAAACTTTTAACAATTTTAGCTGAAACCAAAGGAATTTCCGGCTGCCTCTAACGCCAGTTCTTATCATTAACACCCTGTCGCTGCTAGGCCTCTAGTTTGTCGCTGCTCAGACAAAACCCTTTCAGCTACAACCTTCACATCGATCGGTCAAAGTTACAAATGGCTGTCACCTATTTATAGCCACCACATCAATGATCAGCCTTGTTTCATCGTATGTGTTGTGAACCGATGTTACACTGCCTGTAGATGACATTACACTCCAGCATAGTAAAATTAAACTCATGCAAGTCATTTATAACACCAAGAGTAGTCATTTACAACACCAAGAGTAGTAATCTATAATACGAAAAGTAGTAAAAACTCATCGATAACACGGTGACTGTAATGTAGCTTGTCGACTGCGTGACATAGTTAACAACGAGAGATGTAGATCAATCAAAACAACTTGTTTGTGCTCGATTTTACTGTGTAACGTAGATGCATTACTGTGTAATGTAGATGGATTACACCAATTCCACGTGGGAATCTATCTTCATTAAGTTTCCGTTCCATTTAGAAGTCAAGTAAACACAATATCACTTCTAGCAGACTGGTTGTAAGGTTACAGCAACAACAGGTTTACAAAAAGGTAACAAAACTTTCTTTACAAACAAAGTAAGGTTGATTGCAAGACATACGACGACACAAACTCTAAGTTTTGGGCTATTTTTACAGATCAACAGACTGACTACTATAATATCATAAAAGTACCACAAACCATAAAGATAAGTCAATAACATCATCAAAACTACTATTCTATCCTATACCTACATAACTACATAGTATAATATAAAGCGTATGCTATTAGTAGGTCTCCTATGCTAAAACAATCAAAAAGTCTTATACCGCATATCAGATATCTTGTTGTAGCTGCAAATATGAATTATTCATGTTCGTATGTTGAGTATGTTTGTTCGTAGCGGGGGAAACAAAAAAGTGTACATAAGCAATCAGAAAGTAACTGATAGTAGTTGCACACATGAATATTATACACCTTGTACTCTTTGTATTTAAAAACCTAAAAAAGTAAAATTTTAAGAACAAATGATATGCAAAACTGCCATATCTTCTAGTATATATACATAATGTTTTGATCTTGCAAGTTTTTTAGACACTAGATAAAGGGCCAAAAGTCTTGTCGCTTTTTTACTTATAAATACACATAAATTAACGACAAAACTTTTTTTCTACCCCGATACCTACCATAACAAGCTGCCTACTAACACTACAGTACCTAATGAGTATACGTTTGCCAAACATGTTATCAAGCGTATTTAATTTGATGACATCTTCAAAGATAAAGAATGTAAATTCTCTCGAGAATCTGGAGATTAGGCGTTGTCATTTGCAAATACCTATGGTATTTGTAAAAGTACAGTAATCCCTTCAACAACATAGCCCTAATCCAATGAAACAAACACATATCAGATTAGAATAACCTAATCCTTATGTCTGGGCCCAACCTTGTACCAAATACAATTCTACAACAACTCTAAGTCTCCAGAAGTTATAATTAGTACCTTTTTGTAGACACATTTAGTACGTTTCGAACGCAGTCATCTGAACATAGTCATCATCTTTAGACTGTCTTAAGTATCTACTTAGTGTCTTAAGCACCTTGAGTAACCTTTTCTACTTAAAGGTTGCATCCAGACCTAGAGTTACTGTAGCTTGGACAGAACAACGTCCAAGATTTCAAAATTTCAAAACTTTATACTTTGGAATTTTCCGAGAAATTCTGTTCCTATCAGACACTTCTTGTGTTAGTTTACTTGTCGAAGACATAAAGGTTTTGTCCAGTAAGTGTAGGTAGAGAATCTATATTCTCCATTAAAGATTCTGTAACTTCTACACTAAATTAACCACCCCCCCCCTGAAGAATATCAAAAAAGCTTCAGACAGTCCAAGAAACTAGCTAAACATAAGATTCTATCCATTCATATTGCAACAAAACCAATATTAAACCATTCTTACCCAAAGTAGCAATTCTAGTTTTAAAAAGCTACAGTATCTTGGTATTAAACCAAAAAAGACCAAAATACAACAAACCTTCCTGGTTTAACACCTATTTTATTACTATTACGTTAGCAATAAGCTTTAAATGCCATAAACTATAATTTACCATGTAAATACCGGCCATCAAACATTAAAACCCCTAAACTTAATGTACCTTGGAGATAGCGCCTATGTCATAGCAGCATTTACGACACGGCTTTTCGCAAGCTTGGAAGCTATAATAATATAAGCTTCGTATAATAAAAAGCTTTCACAACTGAACCCAGACGATGAACCAGGAACTACGGCAAGTTTGTACCGCTGTTTACGGTAAAACCGTACGTACAACTTATTATAGGCTTAAGCCGGCGGAAATAGTGTTGTGACGTTCCCTAATTAATCCCGAAATAAACATACCAAAACGTGAACATACGAAAACCTTTAGCAACTACTACGCAATCTGTTTTTGTGTACGTGGGATCACTGAGCGAAAGTACGACGCGTTACAAAAGGAAACACGATGGTATTCACCGTGAAAGAAAGTACGTGACTTTACAGTAAAGACTGGTGTGCCGAGAATAAAATTGGGAAGAGTTCAAATATACAATAATATGTATTAGCCAAGTTACTGTGAACAAAAATGAACAAATTACATTATTGTTTAGATGCAACTGGCTTGTGCACTACATAGTACCAATACCTAATACAAACAGTACCATACAGCTATGACAGCCTTAAAACAAACATCTCTCTAAGAACAATGCCACTCCAAGAGTACATCCTCAAGACTAAAAAGTTGCATTACTGTACGCAAATTTTCAGCTACAACAAGATATCTTCGAAGTACGTTAAGTACACGCACATTGAGATTATTCTACAAAACAACTTGCAAGATCAAATACAATGTGTCAACTACAACATTGGTCTGACAGCTTTCAACTAAAACATTCGTCTGACAGAGTAATGTCGTTTCAATACAATTAGAACAAATGTAGTAAAAGGTAGTAAACAAGTCTTTGTCAAGGTACTACAATATAATAACTACATTTCTCAGAGATGATATTGTTTTGAATACAAATTAAATGCTAAGCAGTCAAGATAGAATACAAATTACAAGTGCTTTCTGCACGTACAATACCTATACAACATGTTTTTACATTTTATTGTTTTTGCGTCGTAAAAACATATCATAGTGCAACTGACTGTAAAGAATATTGTAGTACAAGTTATTGTAAAGAAAACAAGATAATACAAGTGACCGATATTGTAAACATGTAGTATTGCATCTGCATAACATATAAGTTACTACATTGTAAAAATTCATTATCTTATTGATGTAGCAAAACAAAGTTGTTAGAGTAATCAACCAAGTTTAGATGTTTCAGTGATATAACCTTTTCGTTAAACTCCAAGAAAAAAATGTGACATTATTAAACGATACATCAAACTTAAATCGATCAACAAAACAATAAATAAGACTCGAAGAGATCAGATTCTGAAGCAATTGAAACATTGTGACCAATCAATTACCGCTCGCATCATCCATCTAGAGAGCGGCGGAAACGGCTGTAAAGAACAGCAATATTATTCTGCACACGTCATCCTTAATTTAGGCAATAACCATCCTTGACCCATCGACGACAACAACAACAACCCCACTCGCTAAGTTTGAAAAGGTCAAAATACAAGTTCCTGGTCAAAAAGTTTGTAGAATCTCCTACTAATCACAGCTCACAACTATTAATAATAATAATATAAAAGCACTCTGAATTTTTTACCTTACTAAAGCATAACCGTATCAAAATCAACCCTTATGTTAACTTATACCAAGATTGAACTTTCATACATCAACTTTCAAAAAGATTTGCAAATTATGTTACACTGACATTACGTATATACCTATTTGCGGTCTTTACTATGTTCCAATCTTTGTGTAATCTGGTTTCTGACGTCGGGATTAGATGTAGTAATTGTTGCACTCCATCTACGTCTGACAGTAAGACTAAGCCAGACCAATTACAATATTATCGTCAATCCCTAGTTTTGTAACATTATCAGGAACATAATTTACATCTACAATAACATTAATCCAAATGGTATTCAAGTATACTGTATATTACAGTAGACTACCTTATAGACCGTTCTTCTTGCAATTAGCATAAAAACAAAGAAGTACTTGGTATAATAACAGCCAGGATCTACCTCAACAAGCCCTCCAGCTATTTCAAGTACTAATAAGACCGAGATAATACTATTAGTACAACCTAAAACCAATCAAACTACCTATTTACCTCCACTTGTGGATTGCGTAAAGGGTATAATAACATAATAACTTGAATTTCAAACAGACAGCTAATTAATCCTACTCGAACTTCCACCACAACAAGTTATTTCGAGTTTGTATTAATCTCATCAGATATTGGTAAACATTGCTAATTCACCTTGTGACCGAACGGGGATTAGATGGTGGATAACACCGTTTCGGGGATGTGTTTTTGTTCCCCGTCCCAAAGCCGCTCAACAATACAGTAATCAACTGATAAGGAGGTACATTGTAAAGATATTATACATTTGTCTGAGCTTGCAATCTGTTAAAAACCATGCTCGTAAACCGAAAATATGCGATAAACAACGTCGTAAAAGTTTCTTACCGTCTTCATGAGTTTCCAATCGGAAGGAATCAATTGTGACACTTCGCCGCACGCTTGAAACGAAATGCCAAGCGTTTTCATGGGATTTTTTTGGACTTTTTACGGCTTTCTGGTTTCGTCCACTTTGAAACAACCAAAATGGGCAAAAAGGACAAGTCTGTGGACCAGATTCCACCTACTAACGAAACTGAGAAGTTGAATGCTAAGAAATGGCCACTCTTGTTAAAGGTAAGTCGATTTTGGGTATATTTTTATTGCTTTTAGAACATTGACAAATTGAACATCCGCACTGGACATTATACACCCTTGGATGAAGGATGCAGTCCCTTGAAGAGACCTATCGCTGATTATGTTGCCAGTGGATATATTAACCTTGACAAACCGTCTAACCCTTCCAGTCACGAAGTTGTGGCTTGGGTTAAGAGAATTCTGCGTGTGAACAAGACTGGACACAGTGGAACTCTCGATCCTGCTGTCTCAGGTTGTCTGGTTGTGTGTATTGACAGAGCTACAAGATTGGCGAAGTCTCAACAAGGAGCTGGTAAGGAATACGTTGCTGTCTTCAAGCTTCACACACCTGTGGAGAGCGAGGCTCAGATCAAGCAGACTCTTCAAAAGGTAAGGATTCTTTTTTATGCTTTTTTTGTATCTTTTCTGATTGTTTTGAATATTTCTTCAGCAATACACTTTACAAGAAACTAAGTTATGTTGTTTTAGTTAACTGGAGCTCAATTCCAACGTCCCCCATTGATTTCGGCTGTCAAACGTCAGTTGCGTGTTCGTACAGTCTACGAAACTAAGCTGTTCGAGTATGATAAAGACAATGGCATGGGAGTCTACTGGATGTCTTGTGAAGCCGGTACCTACGTTCGTACTCATTGTGTACATCTTGGCTTGTTGTTGGGAGTGGGTGGACAGATGCAAGAGCTTCGTCGTGTTCGTTCTGGTGTATCTGATGAAAACGAGAACATGGTTACGTTGCACGATCTCCTGGATGCTCAATATGCCTATGATCACTACAAGGACGAGAGCTACTTGAGATGCGTTGTCAGACCATTGGAGGCTTTACTCACTAGACACAAGAGAATCGTCATGAAGGATAGTTCGGTATGTCATTTACGTAGTTTAGTGTTGTTTAATTACTTGCTTAATGGTCACTTTTATCTTATCAAATTGGTTTTTGAGGAAGTTACGAGATCAATAATAATATAGCCAAAACTTCACTATATATAACTTCTTTGACATTTTATTGTAAATTGCAAGTTTAGAATCTATAATTTTAGGTAAATGCTGTCTGTTACGGAGCCAAGATCCTGCTTCCGGGTGTTCTTCGTTACGAAGATGGAATCGAACTCGGCCAAGAGGTTGTAATTATGACCACGAAGGGAGAAGCCATTGCCATTGGTAAGGCCACGTTTAAATGTTGTTATTCAATGCGTCACGTTTTAAAACATAATAACTTATTTTAAAACGCAACAATCTAATCTTTAAATGAAATAATTGTTATTTTAGCTTTGGCCGCGATGACTACTTCGACTATGGCTTCCACCGACCACGGCGTCGTGGCCAAGATTAAGCGAGTCATCATGGAGAGAGACACCTACTCCAGAAAGTGGGGTTTGGGCCCAATCGCCACCAAGAAGAAGGCTCTGATTCAACAAGGCTTGTTGGACAAGTTCGGCAAACCCAATGAGAAGACCCCAAATGACTGGAAGACTGCCTACGTTGACCTTAAGGCTTCAGCTGACAATGGTTCGGGAGATGTGGAGATGACAGAGGCTCCACCGGTCAAGGAGAAGAAGTCGAAGAAGAAGGCCAAGGAATCGTCATCGGATAGTTCCGACGAGGAATAATAAGTTGATTGTTGTTGTTGTTACTTGTTTCTGTTGTTTCGATTCATTTTTTCATGTTTTCCTGTTATGTTTCAATAAATAATTTTGCATATTTTGTATCGAAATTGTACTTGAATGTTATTAGCCGAATGTTTCGAAGTAGGTAATGTTAATCTTGAAGGATAAACTGCTTTTGAAATAGTTTTACTTTTGTTTCTCCTAATAACTGTGTAATCGGCTGGACTGCGACTGTTTCATCAGATGTTTTGGAGATAAAAATGTTTCAGATAAGTACAACATTGTTTGCGACTTATAATTCTTTTTGACAATAACACTGATAAACAATTATTTATATTGAGTGCCATGTGAGAAAACAATTTTTTCTGATAACAATTAACTTGAGGAACTTGAATTAAAGAAAACAAGCATAACATTCTCATAAAGTAGAAATGTCGTCTTAAAATTAATAAAACAACGTGATAAATACCAAAACCGAGAAACTTTTGACTGATAAAGCAAGCGAACGAACTGATTAAACAAGATATTATAGTAGTTGCCTCTAATTATCCGTTTTCGTACTTTCGAATACAAAACGGTCCCTCTGGTTTTATTGAAAACGAATCGAAACTGTTGGCCCAGTCGTGTTTATTATTCGATATACAAAGAAAACATGTTATCTATGATCAGATGAGTAACGGGGTGTGTTAAGAGTTATTCTTCGTCCAGCGCAATAAAAGTAATCGGCTTTGGAATTCGGATTCGACCGAAACTACGCTCTGATTTCAATTAGTTTAGAGGAGCCGGAGGGGCAAAGGAGGGGTTTAATAATATTCCCAGCGCTTTCGATTCTTACCGTGAGAACTCAAGCACCGTGACTGACGGTAGATTCCGCGTTACAACACTTGTTGTTGCGCAATTCTTTTTTTTTGTATGGTAACGTTATTATTGGTGATCACTTCTTCGCGAATTTATTACGTCGTTTCGAAGTTTTTGAATGTAGCCACGTCCTTTAAGCTTTTGATTTGTTGGTCAGTCGAGAATCGCCGATTCTTGTCTAACATGTTAGATCTCAGAAGTCAAGAATTTTGATTCTTATGGTTCTTGTCTGAACGCTAGAAGAGAGCATGCTGTCTTGTCGCAAAAAACAACGTCTGGTTTTCTCTGATCAGACAAGAAATTAAGATTCATGTCTAAAAAGCTTATATACGATAATTGGCTATTTTTGGCTGACCAGCAGTCATAACTGTAACGGACGTGACATACTATCTGATGAACATGAAACGTGAAAAAACTTGCTCTGAAAGTTTAGAAAATAAAACCTTGTTAAAAAAGTTTTTTTTTTTCATTTCGACCTCCCGAAAATATTTTTATAATGCAAATTGCAACTTTCTTAATGCGAACACAACAACGCCGCGTCCCAGCACGAAAACCCGGAATCTTGAAATTGAATTTTGAAAAAAGAAAATAAATTTTTGCACAAAAATATAGCGTTCGACGATAAACGGTTGTTTTGGCCGTCTCTAAACATGTTAGATCTAGGCAGAGCTCTTCGACGTCGGGTCTCCAGATCCATCTCTTTACGGTAAATCACATTTCGATGGTGGATAATATAATCTCGTTCAGAAAGCCTTCGTTCCGTCGTCCGATGAGCAAGAAAGTGCCCAATGTTCAGCCCCAGATAGAATCCGATTCAGATGCGCCGGACTTGGACGCGGAACGGCGGCGTCGGAACATCAGATTGTATGTGTATCGTCTGTACGAAGTGAGGAAGTAAGTTAATGTCACGACAGCCGTGTCTGACTGTTAGTGTCAAACGACCCCAAATTGGATGTTGTTTACCTATTAGGCAAGTGTTAGGCCAAGTTCGGGCCAAAACAACCATCTGGCTGTAGTATATTATAGTAGGTTTTATCCTCTTATCGTTGTTTTCTCTTCCAGTTGGCTGGCTGAATGTCTGACCGAAGCGGATGTGCCTTCTCCTATCGAACTCGAAGAGGCCCTCAGGAGTGGAGTGTTGCTAGCTAAACTTGCCAATTATTTCGCGCCTGATTTGGTGCCCTTGGAGAAGATATTCGACTTGGACCAGGTGCGTTTCTTATTTTAGGTATGTTTACAGTTTCAGAGTCGGCTCCGGGACGAGGGATACAATTATCGTCACACTGACAACATAAATCTCTGGCGTCGGGCTTGTTTATCGGTCAGAATCAAAGAAGTAAGTGCAATATTGTTGTAGATGATGTAATTGGGTTACAGATTTTAGATAACATTTTTGAAATGTAATTTATTGTGCATTCGATCGAAAAATACAATATTACAACGAAATATCAATTATTTTTTACTTTATTTTTTTAAATAACTTTATAAAATTGTAGTAGTTTATTTTAATTCAAAAAATTGGTTTTGTTACTTTAAGTTGATGCTCATTTTAGATCGTTCTTTCTGACCCACTTGATGTATACGCTGGGCGTAACGTTAAGACGGTCTTGGCCTTGGTGACATTGGCCAACCAACTATACAGACTCAGAAAGTCACCACCAATTCGCGATCAGACAGGAAATGTCAGTTTTACTGGTAAGTTTTCTTCTATCAATAAATGCTTATTGTTCGAAACGGCATCAAAGTGCAACCTGGAAGTCTTACAAGGCACTATTACTGTAACATGAACTACGAAGTTTAATTTGCTATTGATGGGTTTGATTTACAGAAGAAACGTACAATATTGTTGGTTCAAAAGGTATGTTCCTCAACGGAAACTTTGCTCTTGGCCCAACGACAGCTCAAGCCATTGCTCTACCTGACTCTCCTACCGTGGAGATGGTGTTGAAGGCTGTGAAGGACGCCATTTTGGAAAAGGTAGACAATTATAATATATTTTTGCTTATTATAATTTAAAAAGTAGATAACAATCATTTTACGATATTTTTTCAGAACTTAACGGCATTTAAAAAGGCTTTGACATCTACCACCTTCATCGTCCATGTTGACCAAGACTATTTGGACGAGTATTTTGGAGTTTTGGTGACAAATTTTGAAAACAACATTGATGCTGTCACTTTGGATGAAATTCAAAGCATTATTGTCAGTATCAACAGGACTAATGGCCTCAGCAAGTTGTACGAATTGTTGAAGACGAAGGAAGTGGACTTGAACGTGTTTGCTCATATTATTTTAAGTTTGGACGTTTGTGACGGTCGGATCCTGGAGGCGTACTTGACGGTTTACTTGGATGAGTTGAGGATTCTGTGGGAAAAGGAAGAGTTTGATCTCAGGAGCATTAAGAAGGTCATTGCGAGTAGGTTTTATCTCTTTTTTATAGTTGGTTTTGTAGAAACTAACTTTATATAATTTTTGGTATTATTGGTTAGTTTTAAGAAACATTACGTGGAAATTTATAGTCTAAGGAAGATAATGGGTATCTAAAGCAATATAGAGAGTGTGAATGGCGGTTTGCAGTAGGCGTTATGGGTCTTCTTTATTACTTTTCATAACCAGGCGTTTATATTATAATTCGTTTTAGTCGTGAATGCAGCAGCAGACCTTCGCGAAGCTACGTTTGGAAGACATCCGACTAGAATCTTTGAAGTTTTGAAGGATCCCAATCTGCATCTGAAGGTCAACATCACGCCAGAATGTTCGGAACGGTACGCTGCTAATCTGATTGAATATTACTCGGAGCCAGAAGCTCCGTTACTCTACGGTTATGGTCTTAATTGTTTGCTTCAACAGGCCGACTTGTTCCTCTGTAAGTTTTGTAGGTATGAGGATGTATTCTTGAGGACTGTTATGGGTTTTTATGAATTTGACATGTAGGTATTGTTAGTTTAGGGCAGTTATTGGCTACAAGGAACTGGATATGCTTTGGAATGACTTTAAACGTTTAGTTCTTTGAGTTCCGGTGTTTAGGTAACATTATGCATGATTGCTTATAACAAATAATTTCAGTTAGAACCGCTGTCTCGGAAATGGATAAAACTTTTATAGCGACGATTCTGAGACGAGCATCGCCTGATTATGTGGACGAGAACACTCCCTTCTACCTAAACCAGATCTTTCTGTTTGACGAGGAGGACTTGGACGACGCGTTTGCTCACTTGGCCAAGCTTGTTGAGGACGTGAATCATACGGTGGACGTCGAAAAGAAGATTGCCCTCCAACGTAGGTTTCAAGACTAATTAGTTTAAATTTGTTTAAACTTTGGCATGCCTATTTGTTTTCATGGTTTCCATTTCAATTCCAGTGTTCGCCTTGAATGAAGCCCTTCTCAAAAACAATCGTAAAGACTTTGACCAGGCTGTGGAGGAGATATTGCTCCTAATCGATTCCCCGGTCAAGCCCTGTTGCCAGCTGAGCAACGTGTTCAACCTCATGGACGCCGAACTGATCAGAATTTCGGAGGGAAAGAAACAGAAGCGCCTCTACTGTATGAAGCACGACTTTGGTCTAGGGGAGATCAGAGTGCAGCAGGTGGACGAAAATGGCAACGAACAGCTGGTCGTGGGTTCGGCCGATACTGTAACCGCTAAATTACAGCCATGGGCACTGACTTTGGCCGAGTTTCAGGTAGGTCCGGGCTGCTTTATTATATTTTATAATTTTATAGCTTGACTAAAAATTTTAGAATCAGTAATTTAAACTAAACCTAAACTTTTTTATAATGCAATAGAAATAATTTGAAATTCTATAAACTTTTCGACCAAAAGAACCCTTAAAATCGAAATTTGTTGTTATTAGTAAGCCCGTTAAATCTTTACTATTTTTATAAAATTGTTACACTTGAATGGGTTTAGGGATGCATCGAGAAGGCCTTGGAGCAATTCGAAGATGACAACATTCTTGTGGACACTCCAGTCACGCAAGCCCTCAAGGCGTTGAATGATAACGAAACTCTGTTTGACTTGAGTAAGTATGATATATTTACGTTACTTGTAGGTGTCTTTGTTACATATTATTTCATTTATATTTTTTTTATTTTTGATGAGGAACTGTTTTGGCTTTAGTACCGTAGACATTGTGAACAAAAACAGCTCTTTGGTTAGTATTAGACAGTTAATCCCTTTTACTTTACATTTTCAGTGAATTCAGCCTCGCCCTCCCTCGGATCGTTCAGAAAACTGGTACAGGTTCTTCAGAAGAACTCCAATATATACGATGAAGAAATATGTAAGTTAACCTTTACTCAGAGTAAAAGTTTATTTTTTATTTGAATTTCATTATTTTGTAAGGCTGTATGGTGTATATTACAGTATTGGAAGACTTGAAAACCCAAGCGAGAAAGATAATCGAGAGTAACATGGAAATGCACCATCGCCTCAGGGAAACGGAGCAAAGCATTGGCTTGTTGGTCAAGAACTTCCGCAGTTTAAATGTAAGTAGGTTATTACACTAATATTTAATTGTCCGTGGAGTGTATGGCCAATGTTTGTCTGAATATTGTTTTTGTGACAATTTGCGTTTGAATCTTGTTTTTACGCAATTAACTTAATTTATCTGTCATTTAGAGGCCAGAGGACCCAAAGGCGGTCAAAAAACAAAAGGATAACAGTGTCAGCGAACCTAATGTAACTTTGTCGGACACGAGCTTAATTGATTGGCCTGATGAGAAGTTGGCTAGCGACATTATGTTGGAGTAAGTAAACAAATTTGGATAAAGATATAGTTTTGTACTTATTCTATAATAAGATTTTTGACAATGTTTTGTATTCAAGCGTTTAATGTGATGATAATAACTTTTAGGACAAAATTGTTGGTGGTCAAGTTGTTGAGAAGCGGACTTGAAGGAGAAACCGTCAAAGATCTGATGGAGAACGCCGAGTTCTCTGGAGTTGACGACGACAATTTGGAAGAGGTGAACGAACTTCAAGCGAAACTCAATATGAATGTCAACTCGTTACTGAAACAAGGCCTTTTGACTAGTACTGGGGACTTTTCTGACATCCTACGTTCTATGGCGGAGGTAAGACTGCAACATTTACCCTTTTATATTACAGTAAGGGTTATGTCAGGGCAAAAAAGTTTGATATATCATTATTTGTTGTATAAAGTTATCGAAAGTTTTAAAAGTTGTGACTTTAGGACATTCGGGAAGACCGTGAACGCCGAGAAAGTCGACTGGTCGAGATCAGGGATCTTCAGAATCTTCTTGGCTACAGCGAGAGACAGAAGAAGGAAATGCAATCCCAGATCGAGATGTACGAAGCATACGAACATGGTTGCATTGAGAGTATTGTTGGAGGGTATGTCAATGTGAAACTAGCTCTACTAGTAAAAGAATGCTGTTTTTGACAGTTTTCAAGTTGTTGAGGTTTGAAATCTTGTAATGGTCAATTCTTTTTGTAGTATCCCATCAATTGCTTTGGCTGACGATGGAAGCAGGAAGGTCAAGAAGTTTATCCAACGCAAACTGAAGGCCGTCGGTAAGCGAGAAGCCATCTCACTCAACTCTGACAAACTTATCAGAAAGAAGTTGTTGTTCATGGACGACCCCACCACACCCAAACAGTAAGTTAACCTTGCGAATAATATACTACTTCAAAACACATAGATAATAGTGTTACATTCAACGCTTTATATATTTTTAACTATGCCAGTTTTTTAACGAATATCTTTTCAGAGTATCGAAATACTCGATCAAAATTTCGCCCGCCGACGAAGTTGGCCACTACAAGATCGAGTGCTACCGTCAGAACAAGTTCGAAACTGCCAAGACGGTGGACTTTGAGAAGTTGCTACGCCGTGAGGACGAAGAAGAAGTCCGCCTTCGATTCCACGGCCCCCTCGTCTTTAATTGCTCAGAATTAAGAAAGTTCATCGATCTTAAATTCCACTACAAGATTTCCTCATAAACTCACTTTAGATCGATACACCTCGTTGCTCTGGAATGCCGGTCTTTTCCATAAACGTTTGTTCCCCATTATTGTTTCGATTTGAATTTATATGGCTAATATCCTTACGTTGGTTTTATGTGTACAATAAAGTAATAAAAGTTCTAAACTACAGTACCCGGATCAAGTTTATACATTCAGAATTACACTCACAATATAAATACATCAGTTAGTGGCCTCGCTTCCCATTACCCACCACATTCTTGGATCGTTTGTAGGTTCTGGCACTCCGTTCTTCGTGCCTCACGTTTCGCGAGATAAACTCCATGCCATCTCTTTTTGTCTCGATCAACTTCTCCATCCTTTCCTCCTCGTCTTTCAGCGCCTGTGCATCAGCATTCGATCTGAAATAATGGTTTTCAATAATTAATTATATAAATTAAGCAAATCTTCAAGAAAAGGTCACGATATTTAAATTCTAATATGCATGCATGATGAAAATTTTAATAGCGGTAAATGTGTATCCCTAATAACAAAAAGAAATAAAAGATACTTACTGTTTTGAGACATTCTCCAAAGTGCCTAACAAACCACGACAATGATCTCTCCAGTCGGCCAAAGTCTCTTTGATAAAAGCCAAATCAGTTGGAACAGTCGCTTGCCAATCTTGTACCTCTAGAACTCGTTTCTTTGGATCCAGTTGACCCTGAAATTAAATCCTTAAGTTTTAAGCAATATTCTTAACGCAACACATAAGAATGTTTTCTCTATTTTTAAAAAGATTAAATTCAATCCAACTTACAACAATAACTCCTTCGTAAATGGCGTCAACAATAATATTCTCCATAACTCGGTCTCGATCGGTGCCAAAAACCTTGTGAAGCTCCTCATAGCCAATAACTGGAGATTTTTCGACCAGTTGGATCAATACTTGTTTATTTTCTTGGTCCATAATCGACGATAAATTGCAATAAATCTGCAAAAAAAATATAAAAATATAGAAAAAAGCGAAGTCACGTTTCATCGTATAAATTGACGTCGCAACGGATTTCCAAAAAAAATAATTTGGCAAAAATTGGTACAAGTTCACGTAATAACTTGTTATTTACAGCTTATAAGCATGAATGTTGGCTTTAATGCTTCAAAGAAATGCCTTAATTTACTAAGAAATCAGTTTAAACTGAAAGACTTCGCCAGTACTGTGAGAACTTCTACAATCGATGTGAAAGACACTAAAGTAAGTGCTCTAACTTATATATTATTGTATTTAGGTCGCCTTTAATACAACCAAGTTGACAGAGAAACAAATAACGACGTTAGAGAGGATCTCTGGACTCAAATTTACTAATCAAAAAGAGGTTTGGAGTCTAGAACAAGATATTACACTTGCCAATCAAGTGTTCAAAGTCGATACTACGGTAAAACAGTTACCTTATTTTATCATTAAGCTACTTTTCAATTTATAAATACTGTATCTATACCTATCTATATTTTCTACAGCGTTAAATTACAGAATGTAGAGCCACTGTTCAGTATAACAGAAGAATCAATAAACTGCCCATTAAGAGAAGATATTCCTGTTACAACTGACTCAAAAAAGGTAAAACTACAATGACATATATACAATCTGTTTAGATTTTCATGAACACGAAAAATTCGATGGAAGGTTTCTTCGTATCTTCAGCAGTTCAGCGAAAACAAGAAGAATAATGTTATGTTAGTTATTAAGTGTCAGAAAAATAAATATGGGTAAAAGAAGCATTCAAAACTTAAAAATATAAAACAAAAAGCTTGTATAACCATCAGCGCCGGGCGGGGGACATTGGTTTGGGTGTGTGTGTGAAAATTACAGTAGTTTACAATAATTTAGGGTATTTTGCACTGAAAGGTGGTGTTATGAGACTGTCTTATCCTAAAACGTCAGTACTAACCCCATAACTGTTTAGATTAACCTGTAGCGTATATTTTGACAACAAAAGACAGGATTAATAACATAAATCTTCAAATTTTTTCTTTCTTACGGCTGCGCCCTATATCAGAAAAAGATTTTTTATTTTTCGGTATTTGAAGAAAAATCGTAAGTTTGTTGGAGGTGTTCTTTAATTCAGTGCATACAGGGAAGAAAAACACATGAAATCGGTAAGATTTGCGTTTTCCTGCTGTATATCTTAGTTTAGAGCGCCAGGGACCGACCGTCTGGTAAGATTCGCGAAGTTGGACCTTGGAGTGAACAGACTAGTTCAAGTGGCAAAAGGTACTACTACAATCATGAAACCGAGGTGTCACAGTGGGAGAAGCCAGCAGTCTGGAGAGAGCACGAAAAGAAATTGAGTGAAGAAAAGGAACGACAGAAACATCACGGTAAGGACTTTATTCATGTTATTCTTACCTTTCCTTGAGAGGTTTAGATAATTTTTTGAGATTTTAGACTCTGAGAAACCATCAACGAGCAGTCACCATCACAGCTCGAAAGATACACACCATTCTTCACCGTACAATAGAAATGGCACAAGTATTATAAGATCTAAGGATCGAGCAAGTTCATTTTCCAAAGATGCTCCGCCAGCTAAGAAGCTAAAGGAGGCTGATCATAAGGAAAATCATGAGCAAAATAGTAGCCATCACAACGCGACGTTTGACGCTCCACTGATCCCGCAAGCCCCTTTACCTCCTTTGTTATCTATTGATACAAGTACCTCGAGGATCGACGAACCTATGGATGTTGCTAATAGTCCTCCTCCAGAATCCAAGACATCAAAGGTAAGGCTTTATTCCTTTGGTTTTATAGTAAGATTTTAAAAAATAATTATCTTTTTTTTGTGCTTAACACTACATAATTTACCTTTCAGTCCTTTATAAACATTCCGTTACCCACCGTCCGCCCCTTCGACGATACCAAATACAACTTGTTTTACAAACCGAGCAGTGTGTCATCTTTAAGAAAGAGTTTGGGCAATGAATCTACCTTAAATGAAGTCAAGAAGAACCAGGAGAAGCTTCAAAAATCACAATTGGGTTTAATGGAGCTCGAAACATCTATAATATCTATTCAATCGTTACTGTTTACAGCGGAGGCCAAATGTGCATTACTCAGTGACAAGTTCAACTTCATTGACAGTCAGGTTGATGCGATACGGAACGTTCAACATAGAGTGGACACAGATAACGGTCCAATTTCTCCTAAAGCAGAGAGACTACATCAACCAGCGGCCGAAATAAAAGTCGAAGAACTTAATGGGAATAATAATATGGAGAGTAAATTATGAGTTGTTAAATTATATTACTTAATATTGTACCCATTTTAGTTTGTTTGGTTTATTCCTAACAATAAATATATAATAAAATACAGATTGAGAACGGTGTATATCTATGGATTTAGCTGTGCCTTCTTGCATCGCTCAGCTGCAGTCTGGTCGGTCTGGGCTCTGATAATCTCATCAACAGTTTCCTCATTTCGTATGAACCTCAGGTTTCCCATGACAGTAGTGAGAGCCGGCTGTCCTGGTTCTTTGTCCTTCCTCAAGTTCACAAACTGCTGATTCTCGCGCAAACAATTGTACATCACATTCAATCTCTGACTCCGAATCGCTGCCAATTCCTTTTGAAAATTCTCACAAATCTTTGTAGCATTTTTGGGGAAGGAATGGGTCGGAAGCTCACAGTTCAATTTGAGAACGACCTTATCTTCAAGGTCCCTCAATTTGTTCAGAACCCTCTAAAGAACACGAAAACTTATGGTTATGCTAAATTAAATATAAGTAAACTAGTCATAGTGATCGTACCTGGAAGTCACTCAGATCCAAACAATTAATCGGAGGTACATCTGCCATCTGAACAACGAACTAAAACGACGCCTAGATTAACACTTACAGCTCTCATCTACATGGATTCAATAAGAAAACTCAAAATGCATTTGTAGACCGTCTACACGGATGCTATCTATTCTTCAAAACAATCAAGATGCCCAAAATTATGTGAAAACAACTTTATAAAACCGCAACAAGTAACAAACGAAAATTCAAGTTTATTCGTCACCTTCCATCTCCTCATCTTGGTTGATCTGGAAGTATCTGAGTTCATAGGTGTCCTTGGCCGAGGAGACTACACGGAGCCAATCACGGAGGGAGTTCTTCTTCAAGTATTTCTTGGACAAGTACTTCAGGTAACGCTTGGAGAAGTCACCATCGGAGGTCAATGTGACAGCGGTCTTGGTGGAGGTGATAGAGACACCGTTTTGGGACAACTGACCGGTCTTTCCGTTGACCTTCACGCGGTCCTTCAAGAACTCTTCCTGAAATCAAACGGGGTTTACTAGAGGAGAGATCTCTATACCCATTTGAGGAAATAACTTTCCATCTTATTATACATTACTAAAAATGAAAATAGGTATGAAAACTTACAAAGGCAGAGGTTTTGAGGATACCATCTTCGACGGGGTTCTTGCACTCAATGACGTACTTCACGACCTGGCGCTTCTTCTTTCCTCCGGCCTTCTTCTTCTGTACCTTTGGCTTTGGTGCAGCTGGCTTAGCGGCAGCTGGTTTTGGAGCAGCGGCCTTTGGAGCAGCTGGCTTGGCTGGGGCCTTAGTCTCAGCTGGTTTACCTGGGGCTGGAGCAGCCTTAGCTGGAGCCTTAGTGGCGGTCTTGGTGTCCTTAGCGGCCTTTGGGGCTGGGGCTTTCTTACCGGCAACCATGATAAACCTACAACAATAAAAATTGAATAAACTAATTTAAAAAACGAAAAAGGCTTAAAGTTGCGACAAAAACAAACGAAAAATTAAAAAGGGCAAACACGAGAAAACAGAGACTTCTTTTACATACAGTAAGACCGAAAATGCCATTTTCGTTTCGGGACCCAAGCGCTGTTAATGTATAACTTATTTCTAATCGCATATTGTTAAAAATAGCAATGATCCTGAATTTTTTTGTTTATCCTCATTATTTATTGATCCAAATTTACAAATATACACTTATTTCAATACTGTTAATCGATATACTTATCAAACGCGGATCGTGGACGTTTTTCTGGATTCGGTTCTTCGTTCTTGACTAGTTTTACATTGATGTGGTGAACATGGGGAGCAGTCGAGGCTCGTCTGCTGGCTGATTTTATTGGTTCGGTCGAGGCACTTTCCGATGGTACACTTTTCCTGGCCTTCATCTTCCTGTCCGACTTCTTCTTGTCTTCGGCCGTGGTAGACAGCTGCGGAGATGGGAGATCGCTGTTCTCCTTGTTCAGGGTGGATCTTCGGCGTGGCTCCATAACTATTGATATATGCGAATCGCGTCTTGGATGCAGATAACGGTCGTTGAACAGAATAACGGCACGGTAGAACTGAAGGGCGATGATTAATGCGTTTTTTGATAAGAAGAATATCATGGTGTAGGTGACCAGCTTGTAATGAACTATCAGATATACACGAACGAGGAAGAATGGTATGTCTTGTAAGCAGCTGGCGACAACAATGGCCCATATGTCAACGTCGTACATTACCTAGATGTGTTAGAGTTAAGATTATTCAGTTGTATCAAGACTTATGTTATTGTAATAAAAGTTCGTGTTTACGTATGACAAGCTTACCTGAGACATGTCTCGTTTGCTTATGATTGTTTCGTCGTCAGTAATGGCAACTCTCATTTTTCTGGCACGACTCACAGTTAAGATAAACGGAAATTGCAGGAGTGATACCTAAAATGATATTATTAAATAATATACACAAAATTATAACAAAAAGTTTATCAGTTAAATATACCTTTCCAAATAATGACAAAACGACAACTATTAACTTACAGTCCAGGCAAGAAGTACCAGCTTCTGAAGGTGGATATTGTGATAGACAACTTTTTCTTTGAAGACGTCGAAGAACTCCACAATGTCTGATGATATAGCCTGGAAATGTGTAATTGGTCAAAAAAGAGTCTTACCAAATAGGCTAATAATATCTGAGAGAGCTGTTCGCGACTAATGTCTCCTTTAGGCAGTAGCCATCGGCCGACAATGAGTACGACCAAGAGTAACTGCTCTAGGATCTGATACTCGAACATCTTATCGAGTCTTTCATCTGGAAAGGTTTGGATTAGTAATGCTAATTTAACAAAATTTGTCATCCCTATGTCGGGTACAGATTGTTTTTGTCAAATTCAAAAGTCGTACCGTTTGTCTGTCTCCATTGGCACAGTTTAGTCTCTAGTAGCCATATTGGCGGAGCTGTAGCAAGGATGTACAGTAAGATGCTGGGCGAGAACCATTTCCTTTCATCTCCTACTCTCATCAGGATGGCATGAGCACCTTCCAGCACGATACTCACTGAGATCAGTGCGAATCCCCATATCGAATTGTCTACTTGCACCGTGACAGCTGCCCAGATCGTGGCCAACGAGTGTAGGATGAATATAGCACGTGCTGAGAGGGCTCGGAGGATGTTGATCAGGACGCTACTTCCACTGGTGGGGCCTTTGATTGCCTTAGCCGCTGCTCGATCTCTGGCCACTGCTGCTGCTTCGTTCTGTTCGGCTGTTGGCCGAAGCGAATGTCGCTTCTGGGTGGAGGAACTTCTGTTCTGCTTCGACGGTTTGTTGTCGGAAACCATTTTCTCCGCCCAGAAATACTACAATATTGGTAAGATTAGTATCCCTGGTATTATAGACATGTTTCAATACAAAACTAGTATTAAAGCTACAATAACACCGTATACTCAAATTAGAATACTCAAAACTCACCATGACTGAAACCTTTGACCCGCTGTGAACTGGCTTTGAATCCGTGTGTGAAAGTTTGGGAGAGCTCAAACGCTCCGCTGCCCGATGGGACCGGCCGGTTGGAGCGGCCCGTGTTGAACAAAGGCCTCGAGGGACCAATCGAATGATGGTCCCGTCAATCTCTTCAAATGGCCTTATTTGGCACTTCGCAGTAGGACATGTGATTACATTGTAGTTGCGATCCAGTATTTTGCTAATTCATTGTGCAACTTTTGTCACTTGTAGCGTTATGTTGTGCTGATACAGCTACCGTTACTCAAGTGAAATGTCAGGAAATATTTAGATACGCTTAAAGATAAGCAGATGTGTTCAAAGATACGTTTATTAGATACGAAAGAACCGGGCACAGTTATGTACAACTCTACAAAATATCCCTGATGTTATACTATGATAATACCGTAACATGTACTACAATATCAAACAAGTACTGAGAACACTGACATTAACAGTATTCTCAGTACTGTAACACTTCTGATACGATTATACAAATCTCAATACCTATTATAGCATCAAATATGTCACTTGACTATCACATTACTCCCTGACAGTGTACCAAAAGTCTCATCAGTGATAACCACAGGGCCAATCGACAACCGAACATCCACCTGCCAGTTAGCCACAGTGTTATATAGGCTGTTATGTTGAAGATGACAGATGGTATGATGGTAGCTGCTTCCGCTCTCAAGTCAGGTTCGTAAATGAGGACGTTGTCTATCATGTGCATGAACCCGTTGATGCCCGCGATCTCTCCACCTTCTATCACTCGCGCCACCCGGTTGCCTCGAGGCCAATACAATTCAAAGTCTGAATATATAGGATTAAGTATAGGCTTGTATAGGCTTTTGTGATATGATATTGATAAAGATACTTTACGATAGTTGCAGTCGTATAGATCTTATAGTAACAATGATAAGATAAATGTCCCATATTGTCAATAGTAGAAAATAGATGTAAGAATAATAATGAAAAAACTTGAACTTTCCAATGAACGTAAATGCGATAAACTTACATCGGCCCCTCCTTCGTATGACCACTTTCTCATCATTCATCATGATATAGGTCCGTTCTCTCAAGTCCGTGTACATCAAGGCTTGTCCTTGTACAAGATGTCGTTTGTAGACGTACTGTAACGCTAGCCAATGATTGCCATCTGTCATTCGATTCCGTAAGGCTGGTGCAACCTATAATAATATGTTTTAACTTGTAATACTATGGTTTCTTGTCATGATCTATCTAACTCTGGATTAACGCTTGTAGCAACTCTCAAAGTATTTTTACATAAAACAGTTTTCAAAAGCATACAATTCTTATGGTGTTATACTTATCGAGTTCCAAAGCTTCAAAAAGAAAGCCATCACATAAGATATCGTAACAAGACCTACCTTTTCCCAAGCTTCGTCTGTCGGTACGAAGAAGGTGAAGTTCTGTTCTGGAGTCAAGACTTGCCATGGATCCAAAGAGTAGCGCAACTGGATGTTCTCCATCATGTTTTTGCTTATTCTAAATAAATATTTATTCCAATTATTCACATACTACATATAACTATGTAAAAACAAAGTACTCATTGTACCGCCAAAAACTGTTATCTGTCTCCTTATCATTTTATAGGACTTGGTGTTTATGTTACAGTAATTATTGTGATGGCTTACTGTAGTCGAGATTCGTTTCTCATAATTTCCCACAGCGACTGATACGGTACGCCCAGTACCCGATCGATGTAGTGAATAATGCCGTTTGTAGCAGCGATATTGTCCATCTGAATCGCAGTCTTCACTCCACCACCTACCACATAGTACGCTGAAAACAGTCGTAGTAATAGTAAAATAAAACAAGATTAAAATAAAATTATGAGTTACTATTGTAAACTGTTTCACATATTACAATTTTTTATAAAATACGAAATTTTCTAAAAATTCATAACAAGTTATAACTACATTACAGTAAACTTACTGATGTTGTTTTTAGGCCACTCTCCTCGGATAAAGTAGAGATGTCGCATGTTGTCAATAGTAGATACTATCGTTTCATTAGTAATTTCATCCGTAGTCAACTCTTTAGCCGGCACAATGTGTAACTTCAGGACCTGCTCCAGCCAGATTCTGTCTCTCAGAAGTCTTCGTTCGATGGCTTCTGGAATCCGTTCAAATGCTTCATTCCACGGAGCGAAGAAGGTGACCAGACCTCCTGTAGCCGAGAAGTAATTCCTCACGATCTGCCCTATCGTGTTGATGTAGCGCATCAGCGTGGTACAACGGTAATTGTCAGTCAGCATCTGGTCGATAGTCATTGAAACGATGCCGAGAACGTTATCGATAACGTGAGCAACGCCGTTCTGGACTGGAATGTTTGGGACAAGAACTTTAGCCCAGACGGCACCACGTCTGAAGTGGGAGTACCGTTCGTAGACTTCTGATACTACGTACACTGGAATCGGAAATGTAAGTGCCAAAGTAAACATAAAAATATTTTAAAATATTATAGTTTAAGCCAATCTGCAAGAGTTCTAAGAAGACATCAACAACTTACAATCCCACCGTCCCGTCCTGTGGTCTGTGATGTTCCTCATGGTCAACTTCACCTTGAAGTTGTCTTCGATTATGTTGGACGAGAATCTTACTGACGGATAGAAGTGCACTCCTCCATCGTACAACCAAGGCCAAGTGAACAAGACTCGATTCATTCCTGTCACATGGGCCAACAGAACTTCACGGTCGATTCGATTACGGTCGATTACTTTGGCGAACGCTTTGTTACTCGGTAAGAAGAAGGTATGGAAACCATTCCACGCCGAACTACCGTATATCACTAATGCTATGTCTGGGACTCGGTTGAGGATGTCACGGAGTTCACTGAAATTTGATGTTGTAATGATGTTGTAGACTCATTGATGAGATCAGTTTAACAAATTTTAAATCAATTTTAATAATTGTAAACCTAAGGTTATCATAAGATTAATGATAACATTGGGTAAGAACAATTCAGTCTATTATAATACTACGTAAGGCTACTATAACTATCTAAAACTAACGTCAGATCTCTGTTGTCGTATTGTCGATCCACAAATATGGTGTTGTCATCATCTCTAATGAACGACAAAGCTGTCCCCATGTAGGGTCGATGTCCCATGGGAGTGCATGTCTTGTAGAGGTACTGTTCTCCGCTGATAATTCCCCATTGATTCGATTCGTGGTTACAAAGTCGACCAGAATTCGCAAAGTAGGACTAAATATCATAGTTTTGAATTTTTAAAGTTGTAATGATACTTCGAATTATAGTTTTTATTTAAAAACAAAAAATGAAACTCAAAAACATTTTACATGCAGTTGAAATGACTTACAAAGTTACCGGGATTGTTCTCGAACTGAGTAATGTAAACGTAGCCACTGTTGATGGTACTTCTGATCAGAGTCTGCTTCTCCCACCGCTTCCCTTCACTGACCTCCACTACTTGAGTGTCTATGATATGACTCAGCGTTTCCTTCTGATCCATCGCTCTCAGGTCAGGATTGTACAAGAACACATCGTTTACCGGCGCAAAGACGGTTACCCTGGCATTAGAGTCTTCCATATAAGCACGCGACACCTGATACCGGTCACACAACATCCTCCACTAAATTAAAAAATTTATATTAACGATTAAAACAATTTTCAATTTGATAAATGATTAAAAAGTTAGTTTAAATACAACAGTTTTCAATTGTAGTAACAACCATTACTGACAAAATACCTTTAACAATCAATTTACCTGTTGCAGATCTGCCATTCGCGCCGTTTCCGACCACAAATTGCCATCGACATGATGCAGAAAGAAGAACACAGCCAGTAAGCGGTCTATCATAATATGAATTGTGAGTCAGTCGTCCTTATCAGCCAAAAACCATAAATAGGACCGTGTAAATGAGGAGGTAAGGAGCGACCAGGTCGCGCGGGGTCCAGCGGATTGTTCCTCACTCTCGAAACGGCCTCGGACTTAGCAAACAGGAAAGCGGAGAAACCACGCACCATGTCCATTGCCATTAGCAATATGCAAATTAAACACTGTTCGCGAGAGCAGGTAATAATATACGCCGCAGAGTAAGAAGTGCTACAAAATGTTATAAAATGTGATCATAATAGCCATAATAACAATTATATTAGCATGGATTGAAATAAGCAGCAATTTTTTATTAATCTGCATGCTTTCCTTTCCATCGATAATTTTGATTCTATAATGGTATTCAAACATTGTCTTTTCCGCCAAATTTTGCAAATAAAAATAATTTTTATGGAAAACGAAATGTCAAACATCCCATTTCTGGTAAAATGTCACAATCAAAAATAATTTTATTTACTTTTTTTTCGTTTCTACTGTGTCGTCCATAAAACAGTCAATACTGAACAATATATGTTTTGGTCATAAGTTCGCTATACGTGCTGTTTACACTGCAGTTCGTTAAAGAGTTTACCGCACAAAGAACTCGTCTGGCAGAAGTACGAATAAGTTAATATACAAATAACAACGAAACTTATGATACACGACATAATTTATTTTATTTTAGCCAACATTTTACACGTTATTCGAAGCACTTTGGAGGGCCAGTTTGTTGTCAATGAGATTATGTAGGGCAATAACAGTACGAACCAACGAACCCAGGTATACACACATCAACTCATCATTGGTCTGGACGTTGTGAGAGTCCACAAAGTCGGGTTTGGTGACATCAGGCAGAAGATTCAGCATCTCCTGAATGTAGTAGACAACAGAATGGTTGATAGGCAAATTCTTCTCGCTGACATCTTTAAGGTATCTCTGGATTTCGGCCAATTGTTGACTGAGACCTCTTAGGCCCATCAGTTGATCAGTGATTCTTTGGGACAACGTGCCAGCGGTTTGGTCTTTAATGTCTCTGAAATTTATTAACATGACACCAATATGATTATCAAAATTCTGCGTTCGGTTTAAAAAAGAATAACGATCTCACCTGAGCAAGTGTTCTACACCAACTTCCTCTGCCTCTTCAGCTCCAATCTCGCTTGGAATATGTTCAAAAGTCTTGATTGGGGGAGTACCATCATCGTGGACCTCTTGTACTTCGATATAAGCTTCTGTTGGAAGACCCAAGTCTTTGGGAACAGCTTGAATAACAATGAGAACGGGGTTTGCAGTAAATTGTTTCATCAAGTTGTTGATATGGACATCATTCTAAAAAAAATAAAATTTTATACAGAAAGTAAACTTTTTAAATCAATGAACATTCTATACCTTGCAAAGCTTTGGCCCGGTGTGATACCAACCAACGATCTTCTCCTTGGCAGCGACCTTGAAGAACATTCCATACATGTTTTCGAGGTAATCTTTGTCCAAAAACCAAGTCTCTTTGTCCTTATCATCTTCGTCAAACGGAACTAAAACAAAAATAATCTACCGTAAACTAACATACCTGCAAAGCTGTTGGCAATGTCCAAAGTCTTGTCGCCTTTCATAGAACCAAGGAGAACACCGACAACTCTCTTGACACTCTGAGTTTTACTGACTCTGTTGAAGTGGTCCACAACACTCAGCAGCACTAATGGGTGTACAACAACCTAAAAAATTATTACCCAAAAATTATTTCAACTTTACCTTTTTGACAGGAAGATTCAGCTGAACGGAACTGGCACAATGAACATCTCCACCTTGAGAAGAGACCTTCTTGGGTTTGTTCTTGTCTTCAGAAGCCTCTTTCTGGTTCAAGTTAGGAGCCATTTTTAGTGAACAACCGAAATTTCTTCTTTTCAGTATTTCTTTTCTATTTTGTTGATGACAAGCGTGGGGACACTTTGTTTACCCAGTATCGGCTTTTGATTTGAGACGAAGTGTCATTTTTTTTCTTTTTTCCGGAAAATGTTTTCGCGTAATTTTCGTCAGTTATTGTTGTTCTTTTTGTTGAATATTTTGACTCTTCTAAAAGTATTCAGTTATGTTAGCATTACCTTCTTCAAAAGCATCTAATGACTTTGTTTTGGATGCACTACCTTATATTGATGATGCCGAATACGACGAGTCACACAGGAAGTTCGCTTTGAGTATGGTGGAAGAAGAGCAGAAGCGGTATCCCATGACCAAAGATTATCTGAAGAAGTTTCCCAAGCCAAATTATGGTAAGTTCTTGACACCTTTGCTGGAAGATGAATTCAAAAGGATATCAGAAGGAAAAGTAAGTTCATTTTATTGGTTTTAGGTAATATTTATTGATCTATAGCTAAAATTAACATTATCGTACAAAATATTAAATGTAATTAGTGCAATGTGATGTTTTAGGCTATGCCTGAATTTGATATGAGCAGATATATGGTTCCAGTGCCTTCGACAACTGCGGATCGTCAGACATGGGTTAATGTAAGGTTATATTCTGATATATGATTGTGTTTAGGCGATTGGAAATTGTGATGCTCAAATCGAGAACATGAGGTTGAAGAAGCTGAATCTGGAGCTAATGCAAACTCACGGAGGACCAGCTTTGGTCAAGTGCAACAAAGTATTGAAGACATTGGCAGACAAAGAAGAGCAAACCGTGTTCAAGTTAAGATCTCAATTGTTCGAGACACATTCACGACGAAAGAGGAGACAGGAAGACGTACGATCACAGTTGTTGCACATGGGATCACAGTGGATTGTTTTGGTGAACAAGAATATTAAACTAGACGATGCCATCCAGAACATGGAAGCGGAGTTGAAGGCAACGGCCAAACGGATCAAAATCGAATATAATGTGGATCCGGATAGTATCATGGTATGAATAATGTTTTGAATAAAGTATTAATCTGAATTTTCATCTGAGGAAGGGTTCTGGTGTCTAAAATAATATTTTTCAAGTTGTTTTAGCTTTTGGTTTTTTTAATTTTGAAAATTTAGTGTAAATGTTGGATGTTTGTTTTACGTTAATTTTATTGCAAATTGAAAAACATTGCAGTCCTTACGTTCTTGTAGGGGTATATAATGTTGTCTAGGCACAGTTTTTTAGCCACCATAAAGCCAGCACTTTCCCCACACATAGCTGGCAGAACACTGCTGAATTGGTGGTTCAATTCGAATGCCAAGACAACCTTTTCAATACCTTTAACTGATGCATGAGAGTCCACAAACTCCGATTTTTTGCTGGTAATTACTGAAAGTTAAATATTATGTTTAATACTATAGTAATACAGTGTAAAACGTTTTAAACCATGTTCTTTTTTATATAAAAAAACTTTTGCGTAGCAGTATAATCAATTCTACAAAAAATCAGCCATCAAACGCGATAGCAACTTACCATTAGTCGATAAACAGTGTGACAGTAAGCAGAACACTAAGATCGCGTTGGAATGTTTACTGTATGGAGGTAAAGGGGTGACAAGGTTACTGTAATCCAGGAGGCCTGCCTTCTCTAATGTTTTTTCAAACTTGTCGTTCACGTTAGAGTCAGCGTTCCCTTTTGATTCTATTAGTTGGATGTAGCTAAACGTTTTGTTATTAATTTAATAAGCTTATCTTAAAAAACTTATGTTACAATAATAGTTTAATTGGCATAAAACATATACCACAAGCTTACTTTAACGCTGTTTTTGCCGTGGCTCGTAGTAGATTGACTTCAGAGGTGGAATGTTCGTTTATAGAGACTTCCAGAGCTTCGTTTAGAACTTCGTATTGTCCGATCTGTAAACATAATATAAGATAACAACAAACAATGTAAAATACGTTAACAATTTGGGTGATTTCACAAAACTGCTAATTATATTAGGTGCCGGCAAAAGTTTTTTCACTATTTTTCTAAAATTTACCAAAAACTTATGGACAGTTCTAGAAGTTTCTGTTGATAACCTATATAAAGAGTTGTCCAAGGCTAAAAACTATTGCATGTTCAAGCATTCTGTTGTTTACGATGGTTCAGGAAATCAAGGTGAAACATGACCATGTTTGGGCAGTGTTGCTTCTCAAATTCCGCAATCCCGGCAACGCAATAAGAACGACGAAGGAAATATGCAGTGCTGTAGGGCCTTCAGTTGTCTCTTACGACACCACAAAAGTTTGGTTCCACAAGTTCCAAAACGGTGACTTTGACATGTAAAGTTCGATATGGTAGACCATCAGCGTTGAAGAAACCCCACCTTCTGAAGCTGATTGAAGAAGACCCCAGACAAACATGTACTCATTTGACTGTAGAGCTTCAGTGTGATCCTTCTACCATATTAGCTAGACTTCACGACCTCGGAAGATCATGGAAATATGGTCAAGGGGTTCCACATGATTTGAACAGCGACCAGCTGAAACGCTAAGTGGAATTTACACTTATTTGTTGATTTCCCAAGGACCTTTGCATGGCTTGGCAATTTGGTTACTGGGGATGAGAAGTGAGTACTGTATGTTAATCACACCAGAAAGAAACAATGGTACACCAACCCCAAAACCTGATCTTCACTCACTGGATAGGATGATCAGCGTTAGCTGGAACTCAACAGGTATTGTGTACTAGGAAATGGTACCACATGGAACTACGATCCCTGTGGATGTCTACTGTAGACAAATTAAATCTGTTGCGGCGGCATTGCATGGTGTACAGAATCGCACCTTCTTCATTCATGATACTGCTCGCGCCTATGTGACAAATTTGACCCAGCACAAGCTGAAAAGCTTCGGCTGGGCTGTGATGCTATATGCACTGTACTCAACTGATGTTGTGCCTACAGATTATAATATGTTCCACTCTCTTCAAAACCACCTGAACGCAAGACACTTTAACAATCGAGAGTACCTCAAGAGATGTTGGGCTAACTTTTTCAATTTTCAAACACCAGGTTTTATAGAAGTTGAATCCAAATGCTGCCGAAGGAATGGCAACAGGTCGTTGATAATAATGGTACATATATTTGTTCATTAGTTGTTGTTCTTTTTTTTAAATATTAAATTTTGTTAAAAACAAAAATCGTGGAAAAACTTTTGCCGGCACCTAATATTAATATTGGCATACCTTGACTATGATAGGCAAGCATTGATTGTAAAACTGAACAAATTCCTGAGACTTAGTGATGACATCGACAGAGTTGTTGTCAGTAGATACGATGTTCTGGTTCTTCATTAACAGTGCTCCTAGTTCGTTGATGTGGATGGACATGAAGTTCTGTATTATCCTTCTCAACCCAACCAATAAGAAGGAGGGGATCCATTTGTGAGCAATTAGAAACATTACTGTGGTATACTCGAGCTTGTTCTTGGCTTGGTTCCACCACTCCGTCGACTTCATCGAGAATACCGTAGCCCTGCAGAGTAAGAAATTAAAACTATTATAAGTTATTAAGTATATAAAGAGTAAGATATGTATGACTTACCTGGGATTGGTCGATTGCAACATCTTGATGACAAACGCGTCAAAGGTAGTGGTTTTTAGTGGCATTGACAACTTCTCGGATCCCAGCTTCTACAATAATAAAATTTTACAATAAAAATCAAAAGCCGATCTGAATAGTACGGGTTAACCAAGCCAATATACCCATAAACTTACAGCAAAAGCAGAATTGAGTGATTCTACAGTAATCTGTGCTATCTCCGTCTGCCATACTTGAACCCCATTGATGCCGATCTGCTGACATACGAAGAGGAAGGCCTTCCTCAACTTGCTGATCTCTTCACGTTGTTGTTTTATCACCGTGAAGAAGCTACTGCTGGGTACTACGGCCTTCATCATCGACTGTAACTTCTGTCTCAACTCTTTCCTCAATCCATCGTATAACATGTCTTCTGGCTTTATTTTGACCGGTCCCAGTTTGTTCAGACACATGTTCGAGATACCTGAAGGTTTGTATGTTTAAAACTACTGAAGCACATCGTTAAATTGAGACGGTAAAAAAAGTTATAGTCACAAGATTACCGTGATTATACTATTGAAAAATATGTTGTTATAGGTCCTTCTGGAACAAAAATATGATCAAATAATAAAAATAATTAGTAATTGTCTTACCCAGTGACAACTTGCTGATCTTGCACGTTTTCTCAGCCAACTTTCTGCGCTGTTCTGTTTGGAATACGGCTTTGATATTAGCCTTTTCGATAAAACAGGCTTCATCGTCACTTAACAGTGCCTGAAGCTCATCCAATTCAATGAAAACACTTCTCGGGATGGCCTAAAATGGTTTTAAATGTTAAAACGCTAAAAGTAAAGGGTATTCAACCCTGTAAAATTAAAATATCGTGTTCATACCAAAAATAATGTAACCATAAACAATGTAACACAAAAAAGATCATCAAGACAATATATTGTACTACTTACCTGTACAACAACCTTCAGGTAAGATTCCAGAATCTTATGATAAAACGTAGATACCATTTCCTTTTTCTCATCCTTAACACCGTGTAATCTGACATTGATCGACGACATGAGTTTGAAGAACAGGTACTTGACCATGACTGGATCTGCTCGTAGCAGGTCTTCTAACTTCTCTGTCCACATTCTCATACACTTCCATAGGTAATCAGAGTTACATAGGGTGTCCAGGTGCCCTAAAGAGCTGTTGTCCAGTTGGTATACTGTAGTTAAGGAGTCTAGCTGACCAAGTACTGTAGTCAGGTACTGGCCGATCACTTTTTGGTTTTCGGACGTCATTTCGGATATCTAAAAGGTAGCTTTCAAAAGTTGAATCCCAAAAAAAAACACAGAATACTGTAGTGTTTTTAGGTACAGTATTATGTGTTTTATATAGTAACAATAAACTTAACTGTCTATGTACTTTAATATTATATTAGAGAGAAATGGTACCTCTTCAATCTTAAGTCGCAGCATTTCGATGACATTCAGGGCTTTCTTGCTATCCACCTCCAGATCTGACAACTTGCTCTGAATCTTCTGTAGCCAGCTCTTGATCTTGTGCTTCTGATGATCTCGAGCACTTTCTACTATCATTACTATCTGCTCCAAGGTAGCCAAGATACGATTTCTGTTGGACTCGAACTGTTGCTTTTTGTTCTTGACTATATACGATGCTGACTGAAACGATTGAATTAGTTTCTCCATTCACAAAAAATTTAGATTTAAATGTCATTTGTCATAAATTTAAGTCAATTATAATGTAATTTGATGACATAAATGAGAAGCAAGAATCAAGGACCTACCGTTTTAAATTTGTACTCAAATCGTACTAGCTTCATCAAGTGGTTGAAGACATCAAAAGTGACATTGTGTTTCTTACATCGTTCATCTAAACAAATCAGTCACTACAATATTTATTACGCCTACTTCTACTCTATTACAAAATTTATATAGGTATAGTTATTCTAATATAGTACGGCTTATTTCTACTACTCTCCTACCATACCATGACATATTCATACCTTTAGAGTGCAGAATAATCCATTTGATGGCATGATTGTAACTCAAGATGACCTTTTTGTAACTGTCAAATTCATTTAACTGTAGTAATCCAGATGGAAGCTTGTTGCTCTTGATCATCTCCATCTTCTTCTGTAAATTTACTGTAATGTCATCGTTAGTTAACACTCCATTTAGTGCTGTAATCGCTGCTTTACAATTCTTCCACTTTTCAAACAGATTTGCTGTCAATTCGAAGTGTAACGACACGATCCACTCTTCTGAAAAAAAGTAGTCGACCAGTTGTCGCATTAGAGGTAGATCCTCCCTCAGGGCATTTGGCAAAAACCAGAGACAAATGTATATTAAGGCATTCTTCTTGACAGCGAAGGTTGGGTCACTCTACAAGTTTTAAAAACAGTGAAAAATGATGACAAACCCTATTTTTATGTTTAACAGTTTAACTTTTACCACGTACTTTACTATAAAAATCCTTAATTTCCAAAGATAACATCTATAAGTTTGGAACAGTATAAAACTACAAAGTGTATACCTGTACAAGATTGTAGGTCCTTGTGTAATGGATAACATTGTCTACAAACTTCTTGTCAATACCAATGTACACAAAACAATGTTCAAATGAATCTTTCCGTTCCCGTAGTAAAGAAATCGAGGTGTCAAAGTATATCGAGGTAAACTTCTCTCTATAACATTACCTTTTACTTCAATGTTAACAATGTAAAATAAATGAAAATCAAAAACTTTTTCCTTCTAATAAAAGCTTTAATACCGTACCCAAACCTTTGGCTAGCTACAAACAATGTCTCACGTGTAGAATGCGAAAACTTTTGGTCCAAAAACACCAAAGTCACTCCAATATGATACAGTATTTCCGACCTCAAGGTATGCACGTTTCCCCACGTGAGATCAAAAAAGTTTTCTACCACCGAATACTTTTGAGTGTACCTAAAACATAAGTATAACTCATGAATAACAAGTATATCATCACTTAGTAAGTAAGCCTACTCTGAGAATTCAAATATCAAACTGCAAAGTCGACTCATAAACTGAGAAAAGTGATTAATGTAATCCTTGAATTGTTCGCCAAACTCTTCATCCAAGGCCTTTAATGTTGAGTTATCCTCGATCTTTTGGTCAAATTCAGCTGGGTTAGCAAAGTAGGAAAAGTCCATAAACACAGAGCGATAATTGCTTGACTCATCCTCAATATCTGACGGTAATATCGACTTCAAACGGAATACTTCAGCTAAAACTGATACTGCTTCTTCCAGAAACGACTCCAGAACAGCCGTCTGGTGCTCCAAAGAAAGAGCCATCTGAATTCAGTTTGCATTAACTCTGACAATTCATATCAAAGATATTAAACTCTCGAGTGGAAGACCAAACAATAATATATAATGCCCAATATTGATATTATCTCTTGTATATATAAACGAAACAACGTGTGTTATCAACTTTATTCAGCAATCCCAATAGTTTATTCATTATGTACATTACACCAAAAAGCTTTTCCGGAGTTCTTGGAGTCTTTTTCTGGCATCAACCACTCGTTTTTCCTGTAGCTGAATGTCGTGATCGGATATATCGGGTATCTAAACATAAAGATTATGTAGTTACAGCGAATCTTACCGTAACAAATGGCTGATTAAGGTTGATGCCAGTTAGGTTGGTGGAAGCTGGTACCTTATTGTTTCCTGTGATCGGAAGGCCGTTTGACAGATGTAGTGCTGCACAAAATGACGCTGTAGCACCTTCTTCAGACAACGCACTCACTGCACATTCAATCTTGTTGGCCAGCTTCAGCCGCTGATCAATATATTCTTCATCTCCAGGAGAGTAATATACACCAGACGGGAAGTGAATAGGAATCATCGCTTTAAGTCCTTCCAGCCTCTTCGACCAGAATATCTAAATTAGGAGGTTATTTATCAGGATGTAATTTTCTTTTTTAAGTTTGAATGTAATAGTTTTAACTTTACCTGTTGTGGCTTTCCGGTCTTTTCCTTTACTGAAGAAGCGTATTTTTTCTGGATAGCTTCTGGCATTTTTTGAGTATTCTTGGATGTAGTATGTACAAGTGTGACTGGTTGTTTAAAGATCGATGGCGTCTTCCTCCATGGGGCTTCTGTTAGTCCATCAAATCCATTTTTAGCAGTAAAAGCGGCTGCTGCAGCCTTCGCATTCTTTCCCGGTCTTCGAGGTCCAGCTTCGGAGAACTTTGTTCGACCCATAAGTAACTACAATGTCAATCATTTTTTAATTATTATAAAATAGGTCTACGATAGTTAATTGCAAAAGTTTTCAACAAATTTTAACGTATTTCATGGATCGCCTTTACCAATATTTTTGTTTCAAAAAACCGACATTTAAAACCCGAGATAAGTTTTATTATAAGGAGTTCATAAACGTGAAAATAATAATAAGTTAAACCATTCCGTTTTCGCCCTATGAGAGCCAGAGATGCCTCAAACAAAAGGTAAAGATTAACAAGAGTTTAGGAATGATGAGTAGTTACTTCTTGACGGGAACATCGTCGCCGGCGTCGTCTTCTGCTTTCCTTTTAAGGCCGTTCTTCTTCTCGGCGACGTAGTCTTCTGAATTGTCATCTTTTAGCGCACTGGAGGAGTTGAGGTAGTCAAGACCGACATCTTCAGCTTCGTCTTCCTCCTCTTCTTCATCTTCAAGATCCTCAGCATCTGCGTCCTCTGCGTCTTCTCCTGCGTAATCTTCCAAGTCTTCCAATTCTTCGTTGTTAACATCGAATCCGTCCAGGTACTCCAAGGAAGGAATAATAGAGAAGATCTGTGTACGATAGTCCTCCTGTTCGGCTAATGGACAATCGAAAACATCAAGTACTTGAAGGTTTTTGAGGGCAGAAAGAGGTTCCAGTTGTTCCAGCTTCTGCAAAAACAAATTGATTACAACATTAAAATTTTTATATAAATCATTAGCAATGTGTTATTACATTTGAAAATGTTTAAAAATCATAAAACCATAACGAAAACGTACCTCAATTTTGTTACCGCATAGGTTCAAATGGTAAAGTTGAGGGCATTTGTCAACCAGAGGAGTAACATCAGAGATCTTGTTTTCAGACGCGTCAATGACACGAACGGCAGGCAGAGATGGCAAACCTTCCAACGTCTCCAATCCACAGGCAATCAAAGAGAGATGGTTGAGGTTATTAAATTCGTAGCCGTCGAGGCCTTCGAGTTTGGTAGATTGGATGTTGTCTAACAACAATTCGCTGATTTCATCAGCTGAGCTCTTCTCCAATTGCTTTTCGACGTATTCCTTGATGGTGGAAGCAGCCATTTCGTCCTGTAACACGATAAGATAATGGAAACTGAACGAGGATATCTATAAAAGCCCAGAATAGAGAAGAACGCCAATTGGAGAAAACAAGTAAAACGCGGGAAAAAGCGAACGTAAATAGTATAAAACATGATAAGTGTTATTATACAAGACATTCCTTTGCACGAAAGAATAATATCGTCCTATAAGACCACACAATTACAGACTGACCATGCTAACACGAATGGTCATTGTTTACTTTCTAACTCATAAAAAAGCGTCCAAACCTCAAAAGAAACGCGTTTTCAGGCATAGACTAGCAATTAACAAAGCCCAAAACATGGATAACATAAACCTGATATTCAAAAAAAACTTGTATATGCTCACAACTAAAAACGCGTTTCCAAAAATGTTTTCGCGATCGAAAAGTTTACAACTTTTTTTGCATAACAAAAAAATAAAAGCGCCATTTACATTCGTTGGTCCTGAAAAGAAATGTTTTTGTGGCTTAACGTGAGAAATAGCGCATATTCTGCTATTTTTGAGTTCTTTTTTGATTTGGTAAATGAATAAAGAATCCTAGACAATTTACGAGTTGTATCTTTTCTTGTAGTAGATTTGGGTTCTTTTTATACGATCTTATTCATAAATATTGATTAAATGTAAATTTATAGGTTTTGCTACGCGTAACTATAACGACTAACTTTAACGATGTTATGAATACATGATATTTTTTGTTTAAATTAATATTTTAATAATATTTGTGTTTTTAGAACATGAGAACCAGATCTCGCAGTCCTATCGGGCGTCAGGACGATCGCCGTAGAAATGGCCCCAGTCAAGGTACGTTTTCCCACATTTTTGTTTTATATTTAGGCAGTTCGCAAACGGAATCGTGTTTCTCTTTATAACTACTTTCTCGAATATGATTCTGGATATATTGATGTGCTTTTTCGGGTTTTCGTTGAAGGAAAGGGTTGTTTTCAGGTGGTAGGTTTGATCCTCATAGTGATAAGATGGTTTATTTCACAAATTTATCGTACGACATGTCTTGGATGGACCTTAAAGACGCGATCAGAGAAAAAGGAGGAGAGGTGTGTTTGTCATGGAATATTCGGTTGTTGTAGCAACGACTAGTGTTCGGATTGTCTTACTTTAACGTTACTTGCAGGTACAATTTGTCGAACTTTTGAAAAACAAGGAAGGAAAGTCAAAGGGTGTCGCTGTTGTTGAGTTTACTACACGGGAATCGGCCCAAAAGACCATTGAAGCGATTCATCGTGAGAATATTCGTGGTCGTGCTGTTTCAGCAAAGGAGATTAGAGTACGCCTTTGAATAAGATTGTGTAGATCATAATTGTTTCATGTAGAATTGACAGTTGTATCTTGATTAATATAGTCATATAATATAAGTTAGATTAGTGGTTCTTGTAACGGCGTATTGTAACTTCTTTTAGGACCCGCAAGCTTTCTTTCGTAAGATCAAGGAGGAGTCAGGCATCGATTTCCTGAAAGATACTGGCAAACGTGATCGTGTCCCTGCTTCGAGGGACCGTCGTTCTTCACCTGTGGTGAGAGGACCAATCGAAACATACGGATTGAGTTCTTCTTTCTTGGACAGTTTGAATTTGAAGCCCCCTCTCGTTAATCGTGTTTTCATTACTAACGTAAGTGTTGGTGTTTTGTGGGTTTATCTCTGTTTAGGTATCGTACAATTGTGGTGTCGGGAAGCTGTTTGATGTATTTTCTATGGCAGGAAAGATCATGTGGTTCGATCTTCAACTTGATAAGGAAGGCAAATCCAAAGGAATGGCTGTCGTGGAATATTCCCATCCTATCGAAGCCGTCCAAGCTATCTCTATGCTTAACAATCAGCGGTTGTTTGATCGCACAATCACGGTGAAGATGGACAGATTTGAGAAGGATGCGGACAGAGATCGGAATGGTCTTCCAAACGGACTGAAAGGAGTTGGAATGGGCTTGGGTGCAAATGGAAGTCCGTTAAGTGACATTGCTTCAGTTATTGGGCAAATGGGATCTAATACCAGTACTACTCCAATGAACAATTCTTTTTCTGCGAGTATGTTGTCTCAGAATTTCCCATTCAATCAACCTCAATCGGCTTCGATTTTCGACAATGCAGGAGCGTATCAGTCGCAGCTTTTGAATTCGAGCTTGAGTCAACGTCAGATCTCACCTTCTCCAGCTCAGATTTTTGGATCTGCATCCTCTGGATTTGCTAAGGAACCGTCACAACAAGGCCTGTTTTCTTCTCAAGGAGGTTTTAACAGCAGTTTCGAACGGAGATCTGCAGGAGGTTTGGGCCAAAACGGCTTCCAGTCAGCCAGTCGGGAGCCGTCGAGACCTCAGGGTTATCACTACGACACTCCCAGTCGGGTTATCTTGATTAAAAACGTAATTTTAATGTTTTCGCTTATTTTTTAATTTTTACATTGCAGTTTTAGTTTTAAACTAATGTTTCCTTTTCAGCTTCCACATGACTACACTTGGGATGTGATTGCTCAGCGTGTTCGACAGTTTGGAGATTTCGAATCTGTTGAACTGGTCAGTTCTGGCATTGCCAAAGTTCGATTCCTGCACGTTCAAGACGCCGAAAGAGCCAAAGCTACACTTAACCAAACTCTGGTGGAGAACAACATGATTGCTGTCGAATATATAATGCAGTAATAACATTGCACTTTCTATTGTTTTAATATAATATAATTATTTCACATTTCTCAGTAAATCAAATAATGTTTCTGACTTGTAATGCTTTTATTTTTGGTTTCGGGCCTTTTATCTTTGAATTGTAATGTTATAAGTAAAAACAATGTTAAGATGTCTTCAATTTTGCAATGGTTAGGTTTGAGCAGTCCAGAAAGTTCCAAAAAGGAGGAAAAGAAACTGAAGCCTTGTTGTGCTTGCCCTGAAACAAAGAGAGTATGTTTAATATGGTAGTTTTGTAAAACAAACTCAAAAACTTAATTTTTAAAGTAAAAATTGCCATCTAAAAGTACATAAAGCGTTACAAACATTGAAATTTGTATTTTAGGCACGAGATGAATGTATTGTTATAAACGGCGAGGAGAACTGTGGGGCATTGATAGAAGCTCATAAACAATGTATGCGAAGTCATGGCTTCAAAGTTTGATTTGAATCAATTTGTTTTTTTTTATTTTTTAGGACTGGCAATTGTGAATAAAGTTGTTTTGTTTATTATCTTGGTAGGGAACGGTTGGAATGTTACACTTTATTTACACGAGTGATCCTAATCCTGTGGTCAAAAAGTATACCGTCTTCAAAGTTCATGTATGTTAAACTGTCGTAGTATTATTGAAAAACATGACTCTTTGATTGATAATTTTTTGGAATTACAACGGTTTTATATGTAATTTAGATTTTGGCTTTAAAATTTAAATACGAACAAATTTAGGTAGGGGTGTTAATGCTCGGAGCTTTGTTTTTTGAGTTTCTGAGTATCGTGACGGATATCAAGGTTTTCCACTTTTGCTACGATTTGAGTACGAACCCGATATCGTCGGAGGTGTCTTTTAATGAGCTTCTGTATATCCACTTTGTCATTCACTTGTTTGCCATTCTTTGTGGCTTCTATGGTTGGTGGATTTGTACTGGTGCATACATTGTACCTGTTCTTTTTTCGTCGTTTGGTACTTTAGTGGCTGGCTTGGTGTTTATTGGTTACGCTTTCAAAATGCCGTAAGTTTTACTAATTGTAATATTTTGGACGAGCAATAAGTAAAATTGTCTTAGATTCTAATATTTTTTGAGTTATGTTTAATTTTTGATCATCATGGTCAGGTAAAACATAGTTTTACATTTCTGCGACGTTTTCTGTTTGATAATATATCAGTTAATTTTTCAGAATAGAACTTGTATTGTACGAACAACCAATATACGTGGCCCTGATGTTACCATTACGAGTGACCTCCTTGATGATAATTTTCTACTTCATGATGTTTGCTCGAGAACTGACTGATAATCAAATCTACGAACAAGAAATCATCGAGAATGACGTTATATTTCAACTGGGCAAGCTTCAGATGATGCACAACTTCATCTCGTCACAGCACATGATCGAACATCTGAATGTTATTTTAAAGTAAACCTACTATAATATATTTGTGATTTGTAATCAACTGCTAACTTTCTCTTGGCAGTCTTCTTTCAACTTATTCTATACGCTAAATACCTCAAATCGGACGAATACAAGGAAATGCTGGTAATCTCTCCTTCGTATAATGCAAATTCGATGCGCCGAAAGACGTGGTTTTCTTAAAGCGGGTCAAGACTTGCTCTCTGCTTCTTCTCTTACAATTAATGAAAAAGGTTGGTTTCAGATGTCATTTTAAATTGTTGTTTAGTTTATGCGTTGTCTGTGTCTTGGCGCACCACAATGTGGTAAGACCAGTGTCATGATGACCTTGAACATGGTCGAAAACGTTCTCAGCAAGCCCTACGTTCCCACATTGGAAGACACTTACCTTATCCAGACAGGCTTAGATGCATCAGAAAAAGCAGCAGAAAATCTTGTATTTTACGATTCGAGTGGTTTAAAGAAGGATAACATAGAGCTGAAGAGGTCGCTTCTACAAGTTACTGATTGTTTTATTCTCACCTTCTCCCTCACCAACTATGAGTCATTCGAAGTTGTAGATGCCGTTAAAAGATACCTCGATAAAAACGTGTTGAAAGACAAGAAAGACGTAAGAACTTTCTTTACAAAAATTATTGCTTTAGGCACAAGTGGTACTGTTAGGAACGATGGCAGACTGTAAGCAAAGAGCAGTTGGTACAGATCTGGTACAACAATGGGCGGCAAGAGAAAAAAGTAAGTTGATGTAGGGTTGCATATAAATGAAGTCCCTGTATTTAATTATTCAAATAACTTTGCATTTTTAAATTACAGTACGATACTTTGAAATGTGCACAGCTGATCGAACGGCGGTGACAGAGATGGTACATTACATTGTAGGACGACATTTCCACACATCGAGTAAAATTTTTAAAAATTAATTTTAATTTGCAAACATTGACGAATACCGAAGAAGTATACTGTAATGTTTTCAGGGGAACCCAAATTTTCACTTTCGAAAAAATTGAAACCTGAAAGGTCGAATGCCCAAATACTCATGGACTTCTAAATACCTCAACTTTATTTATACATATTTATCCGAGTTTTTAATATTTCCAAATTTTCATATTATTGTATTGAATTATTATTATTGTATAATTCCATTGCAATGTACGTATGTTTGTGGTAGCTAATGCTGAAAGTATGGGTAACGAAAATTTAATATTAAAGAACTTAATAAACAAATTTGTGTAAAAATTGGTCGTATTTATTTTACCGAATTATCACTATTGACAAAAATTAATTATCTTACAATCAATTAGTTTTTTTGCAGTTTCGTAATACTCAAAAAACACTCCCGCCACGAAAACATTTAATAGCAGAATATTATTTCGCGGCGAATTTTTGCAAAACATAAAATAATGTTTTATTGTTTGAAGATTTATATTGTAACAAAGAATGTTTTCTTTTAGCACCTTTAAAAGAATTTAATTATAATTTTTAATTTTCAACTCAATAAACTTTATACTTTTACAGGGAGATGTTGTTGTATAACATAACTCTGCAGAATAACACAAGTATCAATGCTGCAGTTCATGGGTGTTTTGCTGGAAATAGTAAGAGTCAAGTAAGTTAAACTTAAGTTATATACCAATTCTTATTTTAGGAGATTTGTATAGCCAAAGGAACGACACTACAATTGATACAATGCGACAACAAACAAGGAAAGATGGCAATTGTCTGTAGCCATGATGTGTTCGGAGTTATCAGGTCTTTGTTGGCCTTCAGGTTAACTGGCAGTAGCAAAGGTATGTTTGAAAATGTTTTTTAATGTATTATTTGTTTAGATTATATTGTGGTGGGCACGGATTCTGGCAGAATTGTGGTTCTGGAGTATAATGGAGAAAAGAAATGTTTTGATCGTGTTCATCAGGAAACATACGGCAAAACCGGAGTAAGAAGAGTTGTTGCTGGGCAATATTTAGCTGTAGATCCGAAAGGTCGAGCTGTTCTGATTGGCGCGGTGGAGAAACAGAAGTTGGTTTATGTTATGAACAGAGATGCACAAGCCAATCTTACCATCAGTTCTCCGTTGGAAGCTAACAAAAACAACAGTATCTGTTTCGCTGTCACAGGAATTGATGTTGGTTTTGAGAATCCAACGTTTGCTTGTTTAGAAGTTGATTATGAGGTTAGTTTTATATTGTTTTTGGTATCAAAGGCTTAAATGTCGTTTTAGGTAATGAAAATTCGAGTAAAGATATTAAAGTATATTGTTTTAGGATGCAGACTATGATCACACAGGTGAAGCAGCCAAGAATGCGAAACAGACTTTGACCTTCTACGAACTTGATCTTGGTTTAAACCACGTTGTAAGAAAATACGCTGAGCCAATGAAGCAGTTTGGAAATCACCTTATCTCAGTTCCAGGAGGTAACGATGGGCCAAGTGGAGTATTGTGTTGTTGTGAAGGATATTTGGTTTATAAAAACTTTGGAGAACAGAACGATATTGTGTGTGCCATTCCTAGGCGAAGGGTAAGTTGACATTATAGTTATAAAGTGTATTTTCGTTTTGAGAATATATTTTAAAACGGATCACAAACCTTTATTATTTATTTTGAAAATTTAGAATGAGTTGGACGACAGTGGCAGGGCGATGTTGATCATAGCATCAGCTACACACAAGACCAGGACTTTGTTCTTCTTCATACTTCAAGCTGAGAATGGAGATTTGTTCAAAGTTAACTTGGTGACTGATGGAGACGTTGTAACTGAGATGAGGATAAAATACTTTGATACAGTTCCACCGGCTAACGGACTGTGCATTCTTCGGACTGGTTTTCTATTCGTGGCTAGCGAGTTTGGAAATCAGTGAGTTTTCAGCTATTAGATTTTAACCACGGACGGATACAATTATTTTAAGTTGTTTTTGGACCGTATATTTAATATTTTAGCCATTTGTACCAAATTGCACGTCTTGGTGAGAATGATGATCAGCCGGAATTCTCTTCTAAGATTTCGTTAAGTGAGGGAGAAGCTCACTTCTACGACTGTCGACCCTTACACAACTTGATCATGGTCGATCAGATGGACAACTTGTGCCCGTTGATTAAAACTAAGGTATGTTATATAAGTTTTGTTGTTTTATGATATTCACACTATGTATTGTATGATTGTTCTAAATTTAGCTAATAAGTCTTGCTAACGAGATAAAATTTTTGCTTTTATACAGTTTTAAAAGCATTTTGATACCTAAAATTTAGGTGGAAGACATGGTGAATGACGGCGCTCCTCAACTGTACTCATTGTGTGGCCGCGGACCAAAGTCGACGTTACGTATGTTAAGAAACGGATTAGAAGTGTTGGAAATGGCAGTTTCGGAGTTGCCAGCTAATCCGACCGGTGTGTGGACAGTGAAGAGAAACGTCGACGGTAAGTGGAAGATTAGCGCTGAAACTAATGTGCTTTAGACTTGTACCACTCTCAGATTGTTGTTTCCTTTGTCAATGCTACTTTGGTGTTGGGGATCGGCGAGACTGTGGAAGAAATCGCGGATTCTGGATTCTTGTCTACGAGTCCAACGCTGTCTTGTGGACTGATTGGAGATGACTCTACTATTCAAGTAAGGTTTTTTTAATGAACATAAAGTTTCAACTTTTTAGTTTTTAATGTTTACTTTGATTGTTTAGGTATATCCAAATGGTATCAGACACATCAAAGCGGACAAACGTATCAACGAATGGAGAACACCAGCCAGAAGAACGATTACCAAATGTGCTCTGAACAGAAGACAAGTTGTTATCTCTCTAAATGGAGGAGAAATTGTTTATTTTGAGTTGGATGTATCAAATCAGCTGAGAGAATATTCCGAACGTCGTGAAATGACTTCTGAAGTCTTGTGTTTGGGGATGGCTGATGTTCCAGAAGGGGAACTGAGATCTCGGTTTTTGTGTGTTGGACTGGCTGACAGAACAGTCAGAGTAATATCACTGGATCCTGCTGATTGCTTGGCTCCGTTGAGGTAAGTTTTGTAACTTTCAACTCTATATTCATCATGTTGCGACTTATTTTTAAATTATATCATTGTATTTCTGTTTATAGCATGGAGAGTTTGCCGTCCGAACCCGAGAGTTTGACGATAATGGAGACAACGGCCGAAGGCTCTAATTCAAGCGTCCTCCATCTGAATGTGGGACTTCAGAATGGGTGCCTGCTTCGAATTACACTGGATCAGGTTACTGGGGACTTGTCTGACAACCGAACGCGTTATCTCGGCGCCAAACCAGTAAAAGTGTTTCCAGTCAAGATTCAGGGCAAGGATGCGGTACGTTATTAGCAATTGTGATGGGGCATTTGTTTGTAACTATTACAATCTCTAGTTTTAGTTGTTTGCGTGTTCAAGTCGAGCATGGCTTTTCTACAATTACCAGAGCCGGTTTCACTTAACACCGCTCAGTTATATGTCTCTCGAGTATGCGGCCAGTTTTTCATCAGAACAGTGTTTCGAGGGGATTGTTGCAATCACGGAACGCGCTTTAAGGTATGTTTTGATGGTTTTTGGGTATTTAATGAACTAAGTTTGCGTGTTTTGCTATTATATTACGGTAATTTTTTATATTGGCATAATTTGGTTAACCTAAAGTAATCTGTATTCAGGATTCTGGCATTGGAAAAGCTGGGAACGGTGTTCAATCAAATGAAGTTTCCTCTCAAATACACTCCACGTCGCTTCGTTTGTCACAAGCCCTCTGGCAACATTGTGATTATCGAGACTGACCATGCCGCCTTCACGGAAAAGGCCAAGCGCAGGAGAAGAGAAGAATTGGCAAAGGTGGGCAAATCACGGTAAAAACTAAACTCAATTTAGGAGGTGAGAAAGTTGGCAACGTCAGAGGAGGAACGAGAAATGGCAGAGGAAATGGCCAACCAATTAACAAATTACGAGCCTGATGAATCAACGTTTGGAGCTCCGTCTGCTCATAACGGTGCCTGGGCGTCAGCGGTTCGTATGGTCAGCGCGAAGAACGGAGCCACACTTTGTAACTACGAACTTCCGGAAGGCGAAGCAGCATTCAGGTATTAATATTGTCTTTGTTTACTAGGTTTTACACTTTTTCACTGTTTTTAAATTTTACAGTTTTAGGTAACAAGTTTTGGTTTAGTATAACAATTTCTAGAAATAATATTGTTTTAGTGTGGAGTTGGTTCAGTTCAAAAGCCAAGGCGACGCTACTTTTGTCCTCGTTGGCTGTGGGGTCAACTTACAACTGAGACCGCGGAAACACGCCGGCGGGTGTATATACACGTTCTTGTTGTCTGCAAATGGCCACAGGTTTGACTTCATTCACCGCACCCCAACTAATGAGGTATGCAAAACAAGTAATGCACATGTGTTATGTATAGAATTGGCATAGTTATGGCGGTTGTTTTGTTTTCTCTACGATATATTCTCGTTTTCACAATATTGTTTTAGGTTGTAAACGCTATTCACGACTTCAGAGGAATGGCTCTCGCCGGCATTGGCAGCCGTCTGCGGTTGTTTGACTTTGGCAAACGAAAACTGTTGGCCAAGTGTGAGAACAAGGTAGGTGGAACTTATTATTTTTATAATTATTAGTATTTAACAATATAGACAATATTATGAACAACAATTAGGCACCATTATCACCTCGTATCTTCGTTCGCATTGGGTGGGCTTGATCGGTTGGGGAGGAGATAAGGTGGGGCGGATACCACCGAACTGTATCCGTGAGGTTTACCGGGTCGCAAAGTGGAGTTGTACGAGTTATACTGAAAGAAGGGCCACTTGAGAGTGTCTCAAACTTTAAAGATTGCAAAGAACAGCTGTGCCGGCTAGACGGGTCAGCATAATATATTAATCATGACCTACCGCGTTTTGTGTTTGAGATCGAGATCCGAAAAGCATATTATTACAAGTGAGCAGACGTTTGAAACAAGTTCGGAATTCACGGTTGAACACTGTGTATATAACTGGATTCAAGGCCGAATTTAAGTATCCCAGCCAGAATAGAATCGACCACACGACTTCGTTTGTCTGGATCGAGAACCCGTAGAGAATGCTGAAGCCGAGCCAGCAGAAAATGAAGCACCCCGTCACAATGGCCACGGTCTTGGCCGCTTTGATCTCGAGTGACAGTCGCTTCTCGTAAGCACAACCGGCGCGCTTCCGTGGCCCGCGTCGCATTATCTTGGAGAGCATGTTCACACCGTAGTTGGTTCGTTTCTTGGGTTTGGCGTCTTTGGTGGACTTTGATTTGTTGACTCCGTTTATTACTATGCCCGGGTCTTCGCAGCCCTCCACTGGCATCGAATGAGCATCTCGTTCTATCATTACTTCTTTTCTGAAAGTTATTTGGTTAATTTCTTCTTGTAATACTAGGTCTTTGTGAATTTGAGCTAGTAAGTAGAATAACTCTAATGACTGTAATTGATATTGTTAAATGACCACAGGATATAGATTATTCGAAACCAATTTGACTTACTTCTTTTGAGAGTTATCGAACGCCAGGTTGACAACGGATTTGGCATTGCCTAGACCTTTGTTTCTTGTTATTGGTGTGGAACAAGCACTCGGACACTTCTCCGATCCGATTTCTTCTGTACTTGCACGCTTCGGCAACGGGCTGTTCTTGGAGAGTTGTAGGCTGGGCGTGCTGCCATTCAATGTGTTATTATAACCCGGAGATATTTGTCCGCATGGCGGCGTACTGCACAACAGCGGCTTTTGTGTCGAGGTGGAGTACCTGAACGGAAGTGTTTTGACGTTTTGCAGACACCTACCTCATCTCGGAGTACGTTTTGGGGGTTTTGATCGTTGAGCCCCGATGAATTCGGAGAATCGGAGCGTTTTCGCTCCGGGAAAGAGCCGAGGGATTCTGCATTAACAAGTTCTTCGGATTCTTGTTAGCGGTGGCCGTTACCTGCAATTAGGGTGGATTGTGTGTGTTTATGTTTACCTGCATCATTCCTGAGTACACGCTTTTCGTTGCCGCACAAGCTGCTATGTAGATTCGAACATAAACAAAGATAACCACGATCATGGGGATGTAGAAGCTGGACGATGCACTGAACACGATGTAGGCCATCCCTGAGTTGGCTGGTGTGCATCGGCAGCTGTCCTTACCCGCAGCCTTTTTCTCCGACGATGCGAGCAGAAAGCTGGGTGAGCAGATTACAAAAGAACTGATCCACACAATGGCAACGATACACCTCGCTCGGAACTTTGTGATTAACATGGGGTAGTTGAGGGGCTTGATTATGGCAATATAACGATCAATTGATATGGCTACTAAGTTGTAAATCGATGCTGTGCACATCCATATATCCATCGTCAACCACATTGTACACCAAGTGTCTCCGAAGATCCAGTAGCTGTGCAACACTTCGTTTGCTATACTGAATGGGAGGACCACTAACCCGACCTGCAAGAGATAAGATTAAAAAATTGATTATGATAAATTCCACGTTAAATTTATCAAATTATTACCATTAAATCTGCGACGGCGAGCGACAGAATCAACAACCCGGTAGCGGATCGTAGTCGCCTTCGTAAGACGACAGCCGCTATTACCAAAGCGTTACCCAGTACCACTAAAACAACTAGTATCGTGAGGACCGATATGATGGTGAATATTCGAAAGAAGCCGGGTTGATTAGGCTGTTCGGCCCATTTCTTGAAGGTGCAGATGTCTTCGTCGCCGTCGTAGTCGGCCGTAGTCGGTGTTAGGAAGGAGGTGTTTCGCGTCGAATGTAGCTCCATTCTGCTCTGATTGAGCGTTAGGTTAACGTGTAGTCACCTCGGGCTGCTACTAATTTCGGTAGCATTGAATTGGGAATCTGAAAGCAAAGGAATGTACGACGAAGGCGCAATTATTTATAAAGATCATCCACACGCGGGAGTTAGGATTAAGAAAAAACCTAAAACGAGAAGAGGGAGTCGTTTTCACTATCGGCTATGTGAAGGAACGGCCCAGGCGTCGTCCGGCTTTTCACACCGGCACTCTGTCACCTGCTGGTTTTCCAGAGCACCGGAAAAACGACACTTTTGTTTAGTGGCATTGTAACGGTGAAGCGTTTTCTCCAAAAACTTCCGGTGGCCTTTCATTCCAGGATACACTGATCCCGGCGCGACGCCATTGTTGTTTTCCTTACATATTCCTATTTCCCGAGATAATTCCCCCCATCTAGTCTATATATGGGCCGTCGGACAGACACTGACTGTAAACCAAACTTAATATGTTTATAATCTCGTTCCTGGAAAGGGGGACGAAACAGGTGGAGAGGTATTTCTTGGGAGGCTGAAATAGGCCCTACGAATTAATCACGGAGTCATAGGAATAACACAAGGTGGAAAACAGTCGACTAATTATAAGAGTCAGGGTAATCGCCGCGTTCCGCAAATGCCGAATCCCGGGTTTATGGTTATAATAAAAGTAGACATGGGTTTTGTAGGGCCGACAACGGGGCTGGAACTAATTTGGACCGGGGAGAGGATTGTTTGCGTGTTCCCTTTTTTGTACTTATATCCTGAAGATAAGGGAACGACTAGAGACGTAGGGCTTTTAGTTGTAAGACCGAAAAGAGGGAGCCGACGTGTGGACATTGGCATTAGGGCCGCAGGCCCTTTCTTTACTGAAGGGAATGCAGGGCCGGCACTGTGTTATTGGCCGCCCGGCCGCTGGTTCTTGGGCGGGCGTATCTACTGGAGCGGAGGAGTGTTGGACGTGTTTTACCCTTCGTTCCCTTATGTTGGGAAGAAAAGGGAAATTATTTCATAGCTTCACGCTGTCCTACTCAAACAGGGGTTTTAAGATTCTAAGGAGCTGAGTGTGGCTTGGTTAGGTTAACTCGAGTAAATAACAAATTTGTACTATCCCAAAAACACTATAAAATACAGCTCCCCGCCGAAAACAATCTCATGCCGCAAGTTGATGTAAAGCGAAAACTCAAATAAATAATTCACACGATTTTGTTTGGAATGGCACTGGGACTAGATAAGAGATACTAACACATCAGTCTTCTGGAGCCTAATCGCGTGCTAGCACTCTAAGACGTTGAACGCCCTTCCCCACTAACAATAGCCGTGAGTGGGAACGGAACCACCGTTCCACCTAGCCTACTAAAACATTGGAACCAAGACAAGATAAGACCGCTTCTTTTTTGTATAATTAGCAAAGGGAGAACGTGGTCTACCAGAAGCGCGAACAAACTGACGTGTAAATGATAGTCAGATGCCGGATAAAAAGTTAATTTGGGGCGCCTTAATAAAGAATTCTTCCCATCGGTGTCACAAAATCCAATACTCTTAGTGGTGGTTTGGTTGACCTAAACTGCATTGGAATTTATTAGAAAGTCGGCTGAGTTCCTAGTTAGGGTAAACAAAATAACGACTTTATCATTTTGGATTAATATGTGGAAAATTGTTAGGATTAAAACCTCGAATAACGTGAAAATATGATGAATTACTAACGAATCATGAAAAATATCCCCCGGATTAGTTACACACGTGCAACGAAAACACAGTAAAAGTAATCACAACGCTAGGTGCTGTTCTTGCTAATAAGCGTGGAAATGGTAAAGTGTTCCTTAGAACAATTTGATGGAAAAACAAATCTTGTTTTGAATAACCACGAATTAAAACCCGTACGAACAACGTCGCCGCATAAAGCTGTATATAAATACACGGCGGTCAGAGTGCGATCCCACTTATCCTAACGTCGTTACTCTGATTCTTTCTTTTGCCATGCCCTAAACGAAGTTATCGAAATCAAGACGGGACGAAAGAAGCGAATGCCGGAAAAAGAACAAATTTCGAACGGAAAGTCGACGCTTCTCCGGCTGATATGATTTCAATGTTGGCCTCCATATAAATATAGTCGTCAAACAATATTTACGCCAAATTGCATTAACACTTGAGTCCAGTCTAACTCTTTTCGATTGTTCATACTAGCGTATAAAAGGGCATGTCACAATATAATATATTGTCGTTTCAGCAAATACCTAACCAAGTGGTCGACATCCAGTCGATGGGACAGCGGATCGTGGTGAGCGACATCAACGAGTCAGTCCACTTCTTACGGTACAAGAAACACGTGAGTTCATAACTCCAGCTTGTGTTACTCTCTAGTAATTAGATTAATGAATTCATTTTCAGGACAACCAGTTAGTGGTGTTTGCTGACGAAACACTTCCAAGATATGTCACATCAACATGCATTTTGGACTATGACACCGTTGCCATTGCTGACAAGTTTGGAAACGTTGCTATTGTAGGTTGTTTTTCAATTTTAGACTGGGTAAATGTTGAATTTAAGTAAAGTATTATATTAATTACTTTTAGGTAAGGTTACCCAAAGAGATTATCGAAGAAGTCCAAGAAGACCCAACGGGTGTCAAAGCTTTGTGGGACCGAGGTAATCTGAATGGAGCTTCTCAGAAGGTGGAGTACTTGGCCAACTTCTACCTCGGTGATATGGTGACCACTCTTCAGAAGACCAGCTTGGTGCCTGGTGCTGATGATGCCTTGTTATATACGACGATAAGTGGCAGTGTCGGAATGTTTGTGCCTTTCCTATCTCGAGATGTAAGTCCCCATCAAACCGATCAAATATAATGTTTTTTAGGAATTCGAATTCTTCCAAACCATCGAAATGCATATGAGAGTAGAATTCCCACCGCTCTGTGGCCGTGATCACTTGGCATATCGATCGTACTACGCCCCTGTCAAGTCAGTAGTCGACGGGGATATCTGCGAGCAGTTCAGCATGCTGGATTCTGATAAACAACGAGAAATCGCCCAAGCCTTCGACCGAACCGCTCCGTTCATTCTCAGAAAACTGGAAGATCTCAGGACTCGATACGCCTTCTAGGTTGTTACAGCTGTGTTCGTATTGTTTTATATTATTAACAGTTATTCCGAATATTCGAATCGTTATAAACCTAATTTATAAAAGTTTGCTTTATTTTCAAAATAGAATTTAACTCTTCTTTATAACTAATTAGTCATTCTTTACAATATAAATATGTATTCAACATTTTTACGCGGCATAGAGATTGTTACACTTAAACTCGGGTTTAAAAGAGGGAATTTGACAAGTTGGTGGTTTACAAGTGGTGCCATTCCTCTTAAGGTTATAGGGATGACCAAAACAATATAACAATAGGTGACCAGAACGACGGTTTCAACAACGGGAGTAAAAGCAGAGACTAGCTTACCAATTATCCCAAAATGAAAATGTAAAAATTGAGCAATTAGAGGCACTGGGATGTGTAGTGTTGGAGGATTAAGACAGTTGTAAGGCACTCGGTCGTTTGTCATATGTACAAAACAGAAGAAAAAGGCCAAAACGATTACTCGTAGTTTCCAGCAAACGTTCCACCCATAAAAGAACGTCGCAAAACACTGTAGATGTCGTCAGTGTGGGCCAGCTGTTCCAATAGAGGGAGCATATCCAGTAGTTCGGTGTCATTGGGGTCGTCAAACCACGTTCGGACGGCAATCTAAAATACGCAAGTTTTAAAACAAGCTGTATATTCAATTGAGCGTCAGCAAAACGTAAAATATTAAGAAACAAGTACGATTTTGCAAATTAGGTATTAAAAAAAGTAAAAGCATAAATTTAAATTTTCTAAAACATACGGCATTTTCAGGATGAAAAGCATAACTGATTGGAGAGTTGTCCACAATGATCACCTTGTCTACATCTCTGCCCAGCCGTGTCAAGTCCTTGACGTAGTTTCCAGCAAAGAACACGCATGCTTCACGGAATAACCTCGACTTGAATACTCCTTTCCTGTCCAGTAAGTCTGCCACCGGATCAGCGTACATGTCGAGACTGGCGGTGAAGAGCACACATTCAAAGAGCTCTCCTATTCTTTCCAGAAAGGCGTCAGTGTGCGGCCTTTTCAGAACGTGAACTTGATGTACAACATTGTCAATCTCCACCGGAATGACGAAATCAGCGTTCTTGACGGGTTTGAAAGACGAATGAACTAACGTTTCATCCAAATCCACTATCAGACACTTCTTCTTGTGGTCCAGTGGATGCAACGGCGGCAACAACGCGTTACTCTAAAAGCGGAATCAAAAACATTACACAAGACACTTACTTGGTTTATTTGGGGCTTTTGGAGACGATTTCCCGACACAATAACGTTGTTGTCAACACCCTGACCACGAGGCTGGAGCTGAGATGCATTGTTATTGTGGTTAGAGTCATCCGGGCTAGGTATTTTCTTTACGATTGGAGTGGGAAAAGTGTCCGTATCCTTAGAAACTTGTGTGATAATCGAAGTTGGCGGAGCCGAGGTTGCTCCAGGCAGACTGTTGCCATTTTGGGCGTTAGATTGTCGATCAGAGTCAGAATTAGCTTCTGAAATTCCATTATGAGTAATCGAAATAAACACAAATTTTTAAAACAAAATGAAATCAATTGAAATATTTTTGATAAATTATTACCTAAAATTAATAAAAATCGTCAAAAACCAAAGCAAATCAACTTACTCTTACACCTTTGGGGTCTTAGACAGCAACACAGCTTTATTAGGAGCTTCGGCATCGAAAAATGATGTAAACCTGTAGAAAGTTTCACAGATCAGGTACATCGGCCAACATAAAACCAAAAACCCAACTTTGCTTACGATGGCCAAGCAGAGTCGTTGAACGACGCTGAAACTCAAGTAAATAATAATGTAGTTAACAACCAACGCAACATTAATTGCTTCGCAATAAGCAAAAACAAAACTCGCAAATGACAGCCGTCAACAGTCAAAAGAAAAGAAGATAAAAAACCGCTGAGTATACGAAAAACGAGGCCGGCGGGCGAGAGACGCACTAGAATCACGGGTTCTCTGCCGCCCTCTCCAATCTACACGATCTCGGTACGAATTAGAACCGGTTTCCTCGCATTTAACGTTTACTTTCGGCCCTCAGGTCTAAAAAAGACTAAACGCGTGCCTCCGAGGGCCATATAAATAAGGAAACTTAAAATAAACAAAAACATCAATATAAACTCGAAGAAGGTAACGCGTCCCAGACGGCCCTTTCCATGAGTTTGCCGATCTGCCTGTTGTTACTCTCGGCCCTCAAGCACCTTTTGAGCAAAAACATGTGGTGAATTTAAAAAAGAGAGCAGAGGGGGCGGCTCCGATTTCTCCAATTATTTCTTTCACGTCTCCCAGACGGCTTCCTTGATATTACGCTGATCGTCTTTAACACATACTTGGTGACCACAATTCAGCATTTAATTAAATCAAGCGATTGTTTGATATAAAACATAAATAACAGTCCAGATTCCGATAAATAACAACCTGATTTCCGATTAAAAGGGCAATACAATAACAAACATAACGAAACTTATTGTTATACATCACATTGTCAAAAACTTTAACAATTCCAAAGCAAAATTGCAATGTTACACATTTTATTCTTGCCACAATTTGTCAAACCCATTGAAAAACTTGAATTTCAACTAAAAATCGTTGAGAAACATTTTTCAGAAAATTTTCTAATAATTCGATTTGAAAGAAGGAATGATTCGCAGCGTCTCGAAAAAAGTCGAATAGAGAAAAGAGTCCCGCCACGAAAACAAACGGTGTACGATACGTGTTATGCGGACACGAAGTGGGTTGTCCCTCACCATTCGTGCTTCGATAGGGAAGACTGCGCTTTCACTTTTTTTTCTCCTCAGTCGTGCCATTGTGTTTTTGTCGTGATGTCGGTTTATATATTCGCGTATTACCTAAACTTATTTTGTTATTTCAGGCAAATTAAGTTGCACTACAACTACCAACATGGGTAAGGAAAAGACTCACATCAACATCGTCGTTATCGGCCACGTCGATTCTGGAAAATCGACGACCACTGGTCACTTGATCTACAAGTGTGGTGGTATCGACAAGCGTACCATTGAAAAGTTCGAGAAGGAAGCCCAAGAAATGGGAAAAGGATCTTTCAAGTACGCCTGGGTGTTGGACAAGCTGAAGGCTGAGCGTGAACGTGGTATCACCATTGATATCGCTTTGTGGAAGTTCGAAACCTCCAAGTACTACGTGACCATCATCGATGCCCCTGGCCATCGTGATTTCATCAAGAACATGATCACTGGTAAGTTTTTTGATTTTTAGACGTATTTTTTTTAAGTCTAGGCTTTTCGAGAATTACTTTGAAATTTGGGGTTTTAGGCCACTTTTTGGTAAATTGTTTTTGAACTATAAAAATTTATGGTTGTATCATAGTTTGGGAAAATTATATTCTAAATTATTTGCTTTTAGGTACCTCTCAGGCTGACTGCGCTGTCTTGGTTGTTGCTTGCGGAACTGGTGAATTTGAAGCCGGTATCTCCAAGAACGGTCAAACTCGTGAGCATGCCCTCTTGGCTCAAACCTTGGGTGTGAAACAACTCATCGTTGCTTGCAACAAGATGGACTCCACCGAACCTCCATTCTCAGAGGCTCGTTTCACTGAAGTCGTCAATGAAGTTACCAACTTCATCAAGAAGATCGGTTACAACCCAAAGACCGTTGCCTTTGTCCCAATCTCTGGATTCAACGGAGACAACATGTTGGAGGCCTCTTCCAACATGCCATGGTTCAAGGGATGGGCTGTTGAACGTAAGGAAGGTAACGCTACCGGAAAGACCCTTCTCGAGGCTCTTGACGCTATCGTCCCACCAACCCGTCCAACCAACAGACCTCTCCGTCTGCCACTCCAAGATGTATACAAGATTGGAGGTAAGAAACGAATATTTTTTTTAATTACTGTTGGGTAATTTGATATATTTTTGGTGTTGAGTTTTTCTAACTATTTGTTCTTTAGGTATTGGAACTGTTCCAGTCGGTCGTGTTGAAACTGGTGTCATCAAGCCAGGTATGGTTGTCACCTTCGCCCCACAAGGTGTCACCACTGAAGTCAAGTCCGTTGAAATGCACCACGAATCTTTGGCCGAAGCCGTACCCGGAGACAACGTTGGTTTCAACGTAAAGAACATCTCAGTCAAGGACATCCGTCGTGGTTCCGTCGCTTCGGACTCTAAGAACGACCCTGCCAAGGAATCTCGCTCCTTCACCGCCCAAGTTATCATCATGAACCACCCTGGACAAATCGCCGCTGGATACACTCCAGTTTTGGATTGCCACACAGCTCACATCGCCTGTAAATTCGCTGAATTGAAGGAGAAGGTCGACCGTCGTTCTGGAAAGAAGGTCGAAGACAACCCAAAGGCCTTGAAGTCTGGTGATGCCGGTATCGTCGAACTTATCCCAACCAAACCAATGTGCGTTGAAGCTTTCACCGACTACGCCCCTCTCGGTCGTTTTGCCGTCCGTGACATGCGTCAAACCGTCGCTGTTGGTGTCATCAAGTCCGTCGACAAGTCTGAAGGTGGTGGCAAGGTCACCAAGTCTGCCCAAAAGGCCGCTGGTGGAAAGAAGAAGTAAATTTTCATTTGGTCAATTATTTTGTTCCTTGTTAAAAATTTGTTTTGGTGTTATAATAAATCCTAACTGAAAAATACTCGAATGGCTGCTGTTGTTTTGGAAATTTTCTTTAATGTTAGAAGCCTCGGGATGATCTCGGTTGTCGAAAGACGATTATTTCGTCTGCACTTTATTAAACTGTTACTTGTACTTGCATGTTGACTTTAATTCGCAACGCGATGCGAATTAAAGATGCATCGTATTGGTGTAACTACAATACAGAGCTCGGCAAATGAGGTACCCCTTTGAGGGTGCCATGCGTGCATGTTTGCGACTAACTATAGTCCAACCTTAAATTAAGTGGTGGCCGGGCCAAAGCACATTTTCCGTTCTATTTTCAAAATTGTTACGCAAGCCGTTAAAATCTGTACCGCGGTAAATTTCACTATAACAACATGCTGCAGCATTACAAAAACACCTGTGTAAACCATTCGCACATCTGACAACTTTAGATTTTAGTCCTGTATAGTATAGTTTCAACTTGTATTCTCTCTCTAAACTGGAATATAAGAGTAGATAGTACTGAAATTCCACCAATTTTGCTTCAACCCGTTAATCATGTAGTTTTAAATTAAAATTTTAATCTTTCTACATTTTTCAGCTGTGTTATTAGAACAAATGTCTTTTTAACTTCAACGTTACGACACGTTTTGCAGAATTTAATTATTAAGTATAAAATATATGTACCCATTTTTAACGGAGTCTAATTCTATTGTTTTTAAGAAATGATCAAAGCCAATAAACTCAAGAAACAAATGTTTATGGAAACAAACAACAAGTTATAACATAGTATTTATTTTTTGGAGACGGAATGTTTTGATTCCGACTTGGAGGCAGAGGCCGATGAGCGGCGACGGGCAGCCTTTTCGGCTAATCGTTCCTTGGCGTACTTGGCCAAAAGCTTCTGGTAGTTGGCGGCTTCCTCACGGTTCTTGATGCGTCTCTTAACCTTTTGGGCAGCAACACGACGTTTACGTTGAAGACGAGCTGGAGTGACAAGTCTCTGGATCTTGGGGGCCTTGGTACGGACCTTCTTTCCTTCTTCCTTGGGCTGGATTGTTCGGCGGATAACGTACTTTCGGACATCATCTTCCTTAGTCAAGTTAAACAATCTGCGGATCTTGGTGGCTCTCTTTGGTCCGAGGGATCTTGGGATAGTCTTGTCAGTGAGGCCTTCAATTTCAGCATCTCCTAAAAAACACCAATAAGTTTTCCAATAGATAGAAGTCTTCAATTTCCGTTAAAAATAAAAAACATCCTAAAAAATTTAAAGACCAATACCTAAAAAATAATAAAGTCTACTAAAAGTTGCTTTTGAATATAAATCATGATTTACCCTTCTTTACAATGATAAGAGAAAGAGCGGACAAAGCGGCATCGACGACACATCCTCTGACGGACTTTCTCTTGCGTTCTCCCTTTCTTCTTTGACGGTAACATGAGTGGCCCTTGGACAAAAGAAGACGGACACGGCCGTTGCTCAAGATACCTTGCTTCATGGGGAAACCTTGTTTGTCGTTACCACCGGTGATACGGAGAATGTATCCCTAAAAGCAAAATAATGTTAACGAAAAATTGTCTTACCTTCCATTCGTCACCAAGAGCATCGGCTTCAACTTCTTGAGCCATACGCTTCTCGTAGAAGATTCTGAGCTTCTTTTCATCATCAACTTCGAACAATTTTTGACATCCTGTAGCCGGGTAGGCAATGTTGAGTTTCATGTTACCCACTAAAACAAAAACAAGTTTAAAACCTATATAATCAACAACAAAAAATATAAACGATACACGGTTAAAAGCGCAAATGTCAAATCACAAATTACAATTACACAAGACCCTAGAAGCCGTCGAAATTTTAAAAATTTATGTAAAAAAGTATTTTCAATATTATTTCTTTTGACTGCCTAAACCCCGAGCGAAAATCGTATCGTATACTAGCTTTTCGTTTCAGAACATAGTCGAAAAACAGGCAAAGTGTGGCATTCCGTTTCATTTTTTAGTGGAAAAAGAATATTGAATAATTTTATTTTCCACTTTTGCCAATATTGGGAAAAAAGTCGTGATATTAAAATTTATCTTTTTAATAATTTTTTGGATATGAAATATTGTTTTAATATGTGTACATAATATTTTTAAGGGAATGGTGTTGTGATAGACCAAGTATGAGCTTTCAGTGGCCTTGGCATTTTGACTTTCCTCCTTTTTTCACGTGAGTTGTGTGTTTTTGTGGTGGGTGAACGCTTTTGTGAACGGTACTGATTTGTTTTTTAGTATTCAACCTAATTTGGAGACACGAGAACGACAACTTCAAGCGTGGGGACAGCTGGTGATTGACTATTGCCAATACAACAAGATCTTTATCGTGGATATTGTTGAGTATCGGAAAAGTGAGCTGTTCTGCAACTTCAAGATAAACAGTAAGTGAAAATAAAGTTATTTATTGTTTTTTAGGAAACCTTGACGAAGACGGAATCCAGGCAGTGTTTGACTACTTGGAGAAACAAAGTAAGTTGTTTTAAACCTTGCGGAAGATTTATTATTGAAATGAGCTTTGTTATCGTAATTTTTTAGAACACGTTGAGTGGATAGATAACACTCGTAAGCGTTGTCACATCTTCTGGCGTAGAGTTGACGAGTGGGCTCAGTTACTTCACGATTGGGCGGTTGGCAGTGGTCTAGTTGGTACTGTACTGACCTTTTCCGACATTACTGAAGACGAGGGTAACAGAAACGAATGTATGTTTATTGTTTTTGAAATTTTCCTTTGGTTTTAACTTTTTTACTAATATTTTTTAGCTTTTTACAACCTTGACCAGGACGTGTTGTTGAAGTCTTTGGCTGCTTTGGAACAAAAAGGAAAAGCTCAATTGATCGACATTGGTGGTGTAAAAGGAGGTGTTCAGTTCAACTAAAATGGGTGTCGAAGTTACCAGTAATAGTTTACGTAAGTTTTGATATAAAAGTTAAAATGTTATTGTTTTATGTTATTATTGTCTGAATTGATGTTATTGATATTTAATATTTCAGCTCAAAGTTTTGTGAATAACAATGACTTTATTAAAGAAGGAGATGAAGTGTTAATTTATTGTGATTCTGATAACATTGTGGCTGTGACCGTGAAGAGAGGGATTACTGTAAACATGAAGGCTGGGGCTTTGCGGCACGAGTTTTTGATTGGGAAAAGGTAAGTTAATCACAAAACCACATTTTTGTTAAAGTTGAGGATCTTAGTTACGTTTTTTGAGGTACGGAACAAAGTTGTCTGCCACTGCTGGTCAAATCTATGCCCTTCGGCCATTCCCAGCTGTCTGGACGAAAGTATTGAAGAGGCATACCCAGATATTGTACAGCCAAGAAGTGTCCATGATCGTCAACCTGTTGGACATCGTTCCCGGTGACATTGTTTGTGAATCTGGAACGGGGTCTGGTAGTTTGACTCATGCCCTTGCCATAGCCGTTGGACCATCAGGAAAAGTTTACACTCATGATATTGAACAACCACAAGTCGACAAGATTCAGAAAGAAGCCAAAAAACATGGATTGGGAGATCGTGTCATCGCGGCGTTAAGGGATGTTACGGTTGATGGTTTTCAAGTTGAAGGTGGTTGCTCAGCGGTGTTCCTCGACCTTCCAGCTCCTTATTTGGCAGTTAAAAATGCGATGAAAGCAATGGATCGATCACGGATTTGTCGTCTTGTCAGCTTCTCGCCTTGTATTGAGCAATCGCAAGAACTGTGTAATGCTCTGACTGACAACAACTTCATCAACATCAAGACGATCGAATTACTCGGAACCACTTATAAAGTAAGAAATTCATTGTTTTTAATGTTATTCTTTGTTTAGGCAGAAACCCCGATTGTCTACGATATTCTGGACATGGAGAGAAGCAAATCGTCGAGAAAGACCATCAGAAGGAACGCCAACAATGAGATTGTTACTGTAGAAGACAATACCACCCCCAACAATGACAAGAGAATCTCCGCTCTTACAGCCTCCCCTGACAAACAGCCTACTCACGCTGGATTCCTCACCTCAGCCACCTTGTTAAGTATTTAGATAAATTTATTAGTTGTGAATCTACAGTTTCTTCTTTGAGGTACTCTGTCCGTTTTCTGCTTGTAATTGAGATCCGAGATCTTTGACCGCCTGAATCCCGGCGTGTCGTACCATTCTTCCGGCTATAGATCGTGGGCCCAGGTCCCATAGTTGTAAGGTTGACAAAGTCGTGTGTCCAACAGCATGTAAGGCCTGATGTGAAGTCGTTGAAGCGTCGTCGCCATACTTGACCTTGACAATGTGAACAGTTTCGTCCGAGAAATTCTTAAATAATTGTTTTGAGGCATCTTCTAATGCTATCCAGGCTACACTGGCTCCAGTAATTCCTCCTCCAATGATATTGGCTGATCCACTGACTATTCGGTTTGATCCTTTTTTATTTCCTCCGCCCAATCCACTGGCTAGTCTCTTTCCAACGTTAACTCCAACTGCTCCGACCTTGTCCACTGAAATTTAAAATTATGGCTTAACAAGAACAATTTTTAAAATTCTATTACTGTATTATGATGAAATGAACGTACATATCGCTCTGGTTAATTTGGCAAACGCTTTGCTTCCTTTGTAGCCGACCAGAACCCCGTGTTTTATGACCGGGTTCATGTTGACCGGTCGATCAGTTGGTGTCATTCCAGCCCTTATCCTCTCTCCTTGTCCTGTTATGATTGTGCCAGCTGAAGTAGAGGCCTTCTTCACTCTGACCGCAAACTTCTCTCCACTTTTGTGAAGAAAGTCGGCTATTTTCTCGCTAGTCCGTTCTCTCTTTTCCTTTGTCATTTCACTGACGACATCACTTTCTCTTACTGTAGCATACAGTCGAAGTACTTTGACAAAATCGGTTTCCAGGTTCAGGTCAATGTCTCTGGGCAAAATAATACCCACACACAAGTCTGAAGGTAGGTTTTAATTAAAACTGTTTTAAAATGTGCTTTATAAAAATAAATTTGGTAAAGATGAATACCTGGAAGCTCGTCTGTGGGGTTAGGAACAACATAAACTCCGAGTTCGTTCTTCATGATTATGCTTTGTCCTTCGATTAACGGGTATGCCCAAGGCCCAACTTGAATTATGGCTTGAGGAGCACATTCATGCAAATCTGGATACAATTTAGACTGTTTTTCAGGTGCCTCAACTTTGAAAATGGCTAGCGAGGTTGGCGGAGAGGGTGCGGCTGCTGTTTCGGCACCCTTAAATTTAATTGTTTATTCGAAATTAGTAAACACAATGACTGTCTTCTGAAATTATACTTACTTGTACAGTGACAAGTTGGACTCCATCTGGTAACCAGAACAACAGCTCAGCATCAAGGGTCTCCCTGAAGTCGCACGATACAGAATTCTTCAAACAAGCTTCAGAACCTAGCTTGTCCTTCAACGAATTGACCACATTTTCGGTCGAAGAATACTTTTTGAGTTTCTTTCCCTTCTCGTCCACTAGTTCCAAGATCTTCTCGGCCAAAGACAACATGTTGAGAGCTCCTTCCTAAAGCCTTTGAGGTAGCAATGTTACACTTACCTTATCACCTTCATCCAGAAATAGTAGTCCTTGCTGAGAATAAGCCAAAGCCTCGTTTAGCAATGTTTCTGTTGAGCTCATTTTTTACAATGAACCGAAAAAGTACGCTTGAGTAAGGCGGTTAGGCTAAGGGCTGACGAATCGAAATGAAATTGTTTACAAAATCAATTGTGAAATCTTGGAGACATATGATAGAAATGGCTCGACTTTGTATATTATGTATTCCGAAATGTTGTGTTTTAGTTATACAAATGATGTTTTAAATCTTCCATGTGCATAGAGACGTCGAACGAGCACTTTTGTTTACCAGAATTTGTTTTGAAACAACACAAAAGTGAGTTCAGCGTATAAAATGGTTCTGCGGCCTGCAACGACCAGATGGCAAGCTGCGCACAAAAATTAATTTATTTTTGAAGATCTTCTTGAGATTTACTGTAAATTCTTGAGCAGGACATTCTGGGCATTATTTATAAAGTAAAAAGGGCACTTTATTTTTTTTGTTACTAATAATTTATTTTTTTTAATTTTTACAATATTATACTGTGGCTATGATTCTCGAAAGGAACTACAAGTTGGCAGCAAAGGGTCTGAATGGTAAGTTTGGTGGATTGTTGTTAAATTTTGTTTAGCGCAAGGCTCAGAACGCAAATATGTATTTGAAACAGCTTTTGCGAGAGATCCACGAACTGGTCTTTATGGATTGCTTACCTTCAAGAACGATGTTATGCAGATATGGTCGATGTAAGTGCATTTGGTCGGTTTATGGTTATTGTTTAGAATAAACTACGAACAAGGTTTGGAAATGATGTTGAACAGAACAATCGACGTATTTGATGGTGCATTAACTGATGTTTGGGTTGGTGGATGGGGAGATGATCTCAGTGAGTTGTGTTTTGTTACCTAAAATATTGGATTTGTGTTCTTTAACTTAATTTATATTCTGTAACTGTTTAAAATCTTTAATCTTTTTTTAGAAATATTGGCAACAACTTGTTTCTCTTCAATTTATATTATGAGACCAAACGAAGAAACAGAGCAGCTGGATATCAAGAAAATTACCATTTCAAATGTCGTCTATGCTCGTCTGATGAATGATAAGAATACTATAATATCAGGTATGTTTGTCTTTGCGGAATAATGTGTTTGTTTAGTAACTGTCGATGGTACTGTTTGTAATCACACGTTAGAAGGACAACTGGTCTTGCAATCTGATGGTACTGAAACCTTTACTCCAAGTTGCATGGCTGTGGTACGTTTTGTAGTATAATTATGTTAAATTAACTACTTTTGTCGTCTTTATTGGCTTTATATAATTTTATTTCTTATTTTAATGTTTAGAATCCAGCTGGCAACTTTATAGCCTTTGGAGATTCTAAAGGCTGTGTCCGTATCTTCGATGGGTCTAGATTGTTCTTAATTTCAAAGATTGAGAGTTTCTTTAACAGTATAACACAACTTGGGTTTGTAGGTAACAACCAGTTGGTTGTTGGTGAAAGCCGTGGAGATGTTCAATTATACGCACTGTAAGTTTCTACAATAATATAATAGATACATTTTCAAGCTCGTAAACAGTTTGTAAATTTGTTTGTTTATGTTTTTATGGCTATTTGAAATAAAGCATATTTATGTTAAATTGTTAAAAAAGCAAATTCGATGTATGTGATTTCAGAGAAGACCTGGGATCAGAATCTACATGGAACAAAGTCAGACGGTATTGTGCCCACGAATGTAATATAAATAGAGTAGCAGTTTGTTCAGCTTCTAATGGCGAACGGTTTGCGACAGCTTCAGACGATGGTACCGTCTGTATCTGGGATGTAAACAAAGAAGAATATCTCCACAGATTCTCATTTGATAACGAAGCGGTAGGTCTTCAAGCTATTTATAATGGTTTATTAAGTTTCCAATTTTACAATTTAACTTTCTTAAAACAAATTTAATAGATTAACTTTGATTTTTAGGTAACATCGTTAAGCTTTTCTCCAGATGGACTTCATTTGGCCGCTTCGACAGATGAAGCTAATACGTATGTCTATACTGTGCCTGAGCATGGGGAATTCAACGAAGAACAATATTTTATTCCGTACGAAGAGTGTACGAATAGCTTTTGGATGTTGCAGGTAGGTTATATAATGGCATTTTATACTTAATTTTGACACATCTGCAATATGTTCTTTTTAGGGTTTTACTTTGTTCGATGCTCAAAACCTTCGGAAACAAATGGGACTGTACAATGAAGATGAAGAGTCCTTGGTATTCATAAAACAGAAGCTGAATCCAGATGTTCAGCTACGTGAACTTTATACTGAGTTTGCAGAAGAAATGGCACAGAAACAGCGTGAGGAGGAAGAAGAATTCAGAGAGATCAGAGAAGAGAGAGAACGGCAGAACAGATTGTTGACTAGGAAGATGGCCATGGATAAGATGAGGGAAGAAGCCCAGAGTGAAGGTCTTAACTTTGAAGAACCTGAATTAGATCCAAGTGATGAGAAGTACCTTCAAGAACTCCAGGATCTACAAGAAGATGGTGAACAACTGGTCGAACAAAGTTTGGCAGCTCAAGCCGGTCTCTCTGACATTTCTGATAGTGACTCAGATGCAGCAAAGGGTTCTGACGATGAAGCTGTTTTGAATAATGGTAAGGCTCAAGGATCAGACAATGAAAGCGATCAAGGAGAGGGTGAAGGTCAAGAAGTTACGGAAGAGGTGACAAATCAGTTGTGGGCTACAGACGACGAAGAAGAACAGCCGGAAAAGGCTACACAAGACGATCCAGCCAATCGTACCAAGACCGAGGAAGAGCTGCGGAAGATCTTCGACGAATGCATAGATACGACCGCCGATACGACAGCCTTGGAGACGACACAGGTCCTGGAGACCACTGAAGTTGTCGAGGAGGCCGTAGTAGAAACTGAAGTTACGGAAGAAGGCATGGCTACACCCGAAGACCCCGAAGCCATGCCAACATCAGAAATCATCGACACGGACCAAACCCAGCACACCTTTGGGCCCGACTCGACTCCCACGTCCCCACTCTTTACGGATGCCTCTCCTGACAACTAGACTGACAAGTATCGTTACATTTATTGAAATAAAGTGTCGTTTAAAAGCGTGATATAAAGGATGCCTGGGTAAGAGACCAATGATTTGTTTAGCGTCTGTCGGAGCAACAAATGCAGTTGAGCAACGTGCAGACTAGCGACAACAAGAATGATATGACGATGAATGCTACTACGGCGAACAGCCACGGCTGAAATCAGGGGTGCATTAGGTAGTGTATGAAGCTGGGAGAGGTGGGTGTAAATTTTATTTCCTACCGGCGGACTTTTATAAGTTTTCGGTCATTATCGAGCTATAAATGTCTTCATATACTCTTCCATATTACCTACTAAAAGTAATGTACCTGCAAATGGAAGTCGCACCGCGTCTCATTACAATTGTAGTAGTGAAAGTAGTCGGCCTGAGGGCACTGATCTCTGACACATCGTTCGTCACTCTCCAGATAGAACAAATTAGCGTGAAGACAGGGCGCAAGCACGGCAGCCAGCACCACCCAATGCATGTTCACCTCTCTATATTACAATCAGTTCGACTGTTTTGCCCCTCTCTTCTGCTGGATTTGCATTTAAAAGAGCGGAAATCAAGAGATGAACTAGTGGAATAGGGACATGTTATCCGACACTACTCGAAAACACTTTGATTAATGAGCCTCTATCAAACTCAACTGACTCGAAAACAACATGTTAATGCTGTCATGCCATTTGAAGAGCACATTGTTGCCAACTTCAGATGGGGTCAAATCGAATCATTCCTGCCGATGATGTAAATGTCATCAAAAGCATTAATTACAATGATTTCATTTTGCAAATGTTAGTTTTAGGCTTACAAAGTTGAGTAGGTTCGTTCTTTGAGCCAAAGTTTTGTTGTTTACAAGTAAATTGAGTAGTTCAAGTTGATGTATCTGTCCTCAAACTGGCTTCAAGGTTTTGAAATGACATTTAAATGAATTTGGAAAAGTAAGAAACAAGCTTTGGCCTACTTTTTCGAAAAACACGTTCACAAAAAACATGTTTTAAGTTACTACCATTGTTTAAGTTACTTCTACTTTGGTACCTACCAAAGCAAAGACACATACTTTAAAATACAAACACTTATTTGCATTGACTTTGTTTGAAAACTGTAGTTTTGCAGCTATTGTAAGAATGTAAGAGGTAAAAAAATCATCAAAATAAGTTTTAAAAATAGTAATTAAACATTCAGGACTTTCGTGTCGGGACCCAACACGAAGTAAATAAGGAAAAAATTGAATTTTTAGTTGTAAAGAAGGTTCTTGGAAGTGTGTGTGTCATTTCTTCAGAGTATCACAGTACTACGTACCACAAAATAGTATTTGTGATAACCATAACTTTATTTTACATCAACAAACTTTGTTTTAGTTACCTTCTATATCAAACCTTACTTTTAGACCCAAACATGCTTTAGTAGATCAGTTCAGTTCAATTAAGCATTCCTAAAATGGCACAAGTTCTTGCAAAACTAATTCCAGTCCAGACCGGGCGATTTCTTGGGAAAACAAAAAGTCGGCTAATCTAAAATGACCATAATTAAGCGCCACTACTTAAGCTTGTTGACATTGCAAATAAAAGGTCTACTTTCAGAGTATTTCCGGTGAATTTAAGCATAGCATGTTGGTAGTGGTACTAGGAGTACTGGTCTCATTAGTACTAGGTGGTAGTGCATATAAAGTTACTGTTAAGGCTTAAAGTTAGAATCTTTAATCATGGCAAATAGCTATTTTTATGTTATAGTAAGCTGATGTTTTACTTAAGTTCCTTGTGCAAGAAGTTATCCTACAGAAAGCTTGCAGGACTTTTGGAATGAAGCTCATTATCGTCTTCAGAATCCGCTGATTGGTTTTGGATTTCCCTAATTCCACGTTTCTCACAGTTTCAGATGTCGCTAGCTACTTCGGGAAAGAAAACTGAAACTTTTGTCCATTAAGTTTATTAAAAGCCCGCTCCCTTTCGCCTGAAGTGACATCTCGGAACAACTCCCATTAAACTAAACTTATACCAGCTAGTCTCTTTACTACATAGCCCTTTATACTACAAGATGCTCTAACTATAACACCTAGGCTTCTTTACTACTCAGCCTTTTCTACTACAAGATACTATAACATAATAAGAGGCATGAATAGCTGAATAGCTGAGAATATATTGTTGTACTCTGGATTGTTTATGCAAACGTAACATAGTACAGACCCGTTATGTTTTTGTTGGGCAGCCTTTTAAAATTTAATTTGGCGGTCCTAATTACATACACGTTACATACAGTAAACAATTATCGCTGGGTTGTCATCGTCGTATGTTTGGGATACTATTATAAATGCGTTTCGTTATGAATTCCACCTTCGAATGATGTCGAATTTTGAGGCTGAATAGGGGATGATGGGCACCATTCAAGGGCCTTATTTACCGCAGTAATTGCCGTTTCGTGCCGAACAAAAACCGTTCATCTTATCCTTGTTTACCTCGTAATTGCGGTCTGATTGCCGCACTCTGCCCCCACCTCTGCCCCACCCCGCCCGAGGTGGGGAAATCGGACTCTGCACGAACACATGTCGTCACGTGCTGAAATAGTACCCTGGTCCTATTCGATTATGTGATTTGATATGGCGGCAAAACAAATCTCGTTTCGAGGCGAGAAGGAATCCGTCAAACACAGAAGACCAGCGGCTATCCCCAAAAGCGGGGAGGGGAGGAAGGGGCGGGCCTCGCGTTCGTCAAGTTTCCAACAAGTCTCCCCAAGATTGCCCTCAGGCGGTCGCATCCCGAGCTAAGCTACGGCCTCGAGGCACGATGACTTTGGCGCAGCTGGAGCGGCCGATCCACTTGAAATGTAATTATGGTTCGGGCCGCCGACTTATAATTTGACTCATAAGGTTTTACGACGAACATTATGTTATGGGTTATATCTTTCTGTTTGAACTCAAACGCTTTGCCGTGCTACGGTACTCTTTCTGGGCTCACGGCTATAAATATAACTTTAGTTTAGGTCTTTTTTAAATTAGATTAACGTTTTGAGGTAAAGTCATTTACTTGCTTATATGTTATGTTGGTCTTACTAACCTTTTTATATGTTAAGATACTTTTTAAAACAGACTTTTTACTATAACAACATAGTAAAGTACATAAAGCTTAGTACTTCTTAACTTAACTTCACACGAACTTTTGAACTTCATGTTACAGTATGTTTTCAAGTATTTAAAGCCCAAGTCCAAAGCCTTGTTTTGTGATTTTTATCACTTGATGCATATTTCATTACCGTGTGCTGACGTCCCCGTCTATTTACACTACTACATTGACAGGAAGACCTTAAGGCCTTATAATTGTGGATGTGAAGCCGAAATGTTTATTCGAAACTCCGGCACACTAGGAACGTTCGCAGCACGACACGTCAGCACGTTGTGACCTCCGGTGAGATTATGAATTTCCGTCTCGCTTTTAATTATCGGTTATTGGGTTGTTTTTACAGTTGGTTGTTTATTGTTGGGGCCGTTTTATGTTGCGATTACCTGAGGGCCTGCCACAAGGGCATCTCAGCTTTTGACTGATAATTGACGGATCGGTCTCACCTGTTGCCATTACCTGTGTTTTGTCTGTGCTTCCGTCGTATCTTGACATGGCTCTTGAGCGTTTGACATGAATGCATGGATAATATAAGAGGGTAGGTAATATCTTGAGGAAGATGAGAGTAGTAAAAGATACTATAGACAATATATAAGTGATATGATATACAATAGTCAAGATATAAGTTATATGACGTACCATAGCAATATATAGATAATGTAAGATACAATAGACAGACGATGCCATATATTGTGCTCAATGAGATTTACTGCACGGTAAATGTTCATAGATTGTTGTGTTCATATGTCACCTTCAATGTGCCTTCTCCCGATGTTCTTTGTATACCCAGCCTAGGTGGATAAACAATATAGGTAGAAATGACATTATCCATGCAGAGGCACACATTACACTCTGTTTATTTAGTACGTTACTCTGTTATTATCGGCGCTACAAGTAGGAAGTATTAGTAAAAGTAACATTTATTGAGTTTTCCTCCAAATTACATGTACATATCCACGCAGCTTAACTATATATCACTCGCTGGAGGCCTTAATTTACTATGTAATCATATTTGTAGTATATCAGTGGTATAAGTATATGTTTTTGGCATTGCAATTAGGTGGGAGGATATTTTGTGGTGATGCATGTTATTGTAAGATATTTAATGTTATGTTAGGTATTTGCATGGTATTATATGTTACTTTAGGTTCATGTAAGGTTTTTCTGTTGTGTTAGATCTTTGTATAACATAATCTATTATTCTGATGTTTAGTGGTCAAAAAATATGTAGAATGTACGAGTTTATGCCATTATCTATCGTGTATTGTCTTTTCGTAACAACATGAAGTCCTATGACAATGTTTTTTAATCCCCGGTGCCATATTGTATTACAAAATTGCATTACAATACTTTCCATCCCTCATACCCATTATCTTGTATACATTTCTCTATACAACAACCTACACACTCTTCCGTACCATTATCTACCCCCATTTGTCACACCTAATGTTCCCCTGTGCTACACTAGATGTGCTACTTTGGGTATCTCGGAAGCCTTATAACGAATGCAGCGGGAAGTGCATACGTTATGTGTAATAATCGTATGTCTTAAATCGTTTCACACCGTTCATCAGGCCCCGAAGCACTTTGGCGTCCCCCTGACCCTGAGGCGTCTTAACGTAGGACTTGTCATAATTAAAGGACGTTTGTTTCGACAACTGTCCCACGACCTTATTCAGAAGCCTCCAGGGCTTAGCGGGCCACATTTCTGGCCCCGCTTTAATTGTGGTTGTCGTATGTTAATCGACCTTCGTACAGGCATCGGCATCACGCAGCGTATGTCATTATGTCGGGGGGAAGTCACGTCTGATTTACAGTAATTCCTGACACTTCCAGGGTGTATCAATGTTTGTGGCTCTGAATTATTAATCATCGTCGTCGTATGTTCTTTTACATTCATGGTTATAAATGACATCGTATCTTTTTTTTAGTCATCGTATCTTCGTATGACAGTTCTTACGTTTAATTAATGACATTTTACATTTACTTTGCCAATGTTTATATATTTATCACTACTTTATCATATCTTTTAAATCTTTTTAATGTTTGATCCGAAACCCCACATTTCGTGGTATTTTACCGTAGTATGTTTGTCGCGGCTTCCCTTCCTACTACCGGGTTTAATTTGCATATTATGGCAGGATTGAATGAGCAGATGAATGGGAATGGGAACGTGCAAAGACCTGACTCCCGAGAAGATGGAGCAGGCCATTCTACATTACGAGGAGGTATGCCATTCATAACATTACTGCGCTTTTAAACTTTGAAATGGGAAACTGGGTTGTAATAGATATAACTAATCATGTATAATATATACAACTTAGTAATATTACAGTAGTAAGGACTTGACAGTAATATTACAGTAGTAAGCCTAGTCTTCAGATAAAGATACTAATTACATCCTTACCATGCTAAGATAGACTCACACAGTAATGCTGCAAATGCTCACATACTCCGCTACTGTGTTTTACATTACCGGTTGTTGTCTTAATCAAGTTTGTGTGATTTTATTTTGGCTCCCGGCGGGATGAGGCCGGCTTTATTTGAGTACTCTCGGGAGGCAGTTAATGAAGGGCGCGGGTCCCTTTCTTTATGTAATCAGCTTCATCTGGGCTTCTAATTGCACCCCTTTTCGGTATGACGTTCCGGCAGAGTTACATTCGGTTACACTTTTAATGTACAGGCCCGCACTTCCCCTTCCCGGAAGCACGCTTCAGAAGCGGAAAGTATCCCTCAAGTAGGCGAATAAGTATTTATACCCATTTAAATTATTCACCAGATAAATCAACACCCAGTCAACAAGGCTAGGCATCGCTAAGCGGCTATTTACTGCGGTGGAAAAGTAGGCATTTCTCTACAGCTTCACTCTGTAAATGTAGCCCTTACTGCACTAAAATAAGCATAGTAAAAGAGCAGTATCATCAACACAAGAGCTATATCTAAAGCAATAATATCCATAGAAAGAGCCAGTTAAAGCGATAACACCCTCATACTAGGAACTATGGTCAAGCCAGTATTGCTTATCAAATCTTTTTCCATGTAGTAGAAGCTGTAGTCAACAAACAGCTATACCACAAACATACCAAATCAGTAGACAATAAGAATAACATTGAATCAGATACAGTAAATAAACCGATTGTTTACCACAACATAACTAATGCAATTTGCAGCTCCTCACCCCGATCCTCTCCTTCTACAACCAGTTCCACGTCCTCATCTACAAGTTTCTGTGCATCCTCGGCGTCCTCTCCAACATCTGCATCGTGGTGGTGCTGATGCGGCCGCCAATGAGGCGGAATCCCTTTAACGTCTTCCTGGTGGCCATCGCCATCTGCGACATGACGCTAATGGCTTCCTATTTCGTCTTCAAACAAGTAAGTACTCAAAAGCTGGTTAAATTAGTCGGGTTTGCAAGAGGAACGAATGTGTTTGGCACAAGATGTACTTGGAGTTGATACAAATTTGACAAAAAGAATGGCAAATGGCCCAAAATGTAATCTTAACACCATTTTGACGCTCATCTTTGACATAAAAAAATATTCGGCACACTTTTTGACCAACCTAAAATGTTTTGTAAACCGCAAAAATCATTTTTAAATTTTTTATAATATAAACAACAAACTACTATATGCCCCAAAATAAGGCTTGAACTCCAACCTTCAAACCTACAACAGTATAACTTTAGGTGGAAGACTGCAACCCCATCTACTTTACCTACGGCTGGGTGGTGTTCACATTGGTCTACGCTCTCCTATCGGTCTTTGTACACTCGGCTAGTCTATGGCTGACCGTGAACATGGCCGTGCTGCGGTATTTCGTGCTCAGAGACAGTTCCAACACGGGTTCTAGCAGATGGAACAACTACCGTTCCGCCATCACCTCCGTTCTCCTGGCCCTACTCTTCTCGTTGGTGGGGGCAGCACCGAACATGCTCAGGTACGAGATCGAGGACAAGGGCATGGCACAGGTGCCCAGTCATTGTCTTCGCAACGGGTCAGCCTACGCCAAGTTCTACCGCGACGACGAGCTCATCAACTCCTACACCATCGGGCAGCCCGTCTTCTGGAACTGCTCTTGGGAAAGGTTCAGCTTCTGGGTGGCTGGTAAGTATTATGTTGTTTTAAGTGTTGCGGAAGCAAGTTTCCATTTAGTAAGGCTTAAGTTTTATTAAAATATCTTAGATATTGTAGTAGGTTGGAACGTAATTGTACTTATTTCTTTTGCTTTCTATTATTTTTTAGCGTATCTTTATTTAAAATTTAAATGCTAAAGCTTTCTTGATGAATTATCGAGATTATTTTTGCTATTTTGAATTTTTTGAAGTATAGATATATACACATATATTATAGTAAGTTCTTGTTCGCTTTTGTAAAGTTTAATATATCGTTTTAGCGTGATCTCTCAATGCCTTTGGCAGTTATTTTTTTTTACAAAATTATATTTGATTTTATTGTGTTTCTTGCAGGAATCGTGCTCAAACTGATCCCGTGCCTTCTGCTGACCGTGTTCATGACACTGTTGGTTCGTATGTTGGTGGAGGCTCGAGATCGCCGCTCCCGACTGACTGCCAATAACAGTGGGAGTGCAAGTGGCAGTAACTGCGGCAAAACAAGCACACAGGCCGAGCGGACCACCGCCATGTTAACAATGATCGTGGCGTTGTTTTTAATAACCGAACTACCACAAGGTAAATAACGTCTGCTTTATTAGTTATCTCGGTTTGTATACGGGGACACGGAACAATAACTTTCGCGTGATTTACAATTACTTTCAAGACAACCAGACAATAGCATCATAGTACAGCGGCGTTCAAGGTTTTAATTGAGTATGATAGGTTTAGATTGTGGATATTACACTAGATTCGTATAGTAAAGCGATAAAAAACAACAATATTGTACTAAAAAGAAAAGTCTACAATAATATGCCCTTTCCCACGCGAGATTATCCCAAATTAATCGGTAGAGCATAGGAAAAGGCAATAAAACATCACTCATTAGACCTAAAGCAATATTAACCAGACATTGCCCGCTTAAAATGACAATATTATTAGAAACCAAAAAGACGAGCTTCTTATTATCTTTATATTAACCTAAACACTAATCTTTTACATTAACTTAGTCTATTCTCAAAAGGTCAAGCTTTATATTAATATTGATATTACCCACAACATTCTGATGTTAAGTAGAGCGTAACTTTCGCAGAATACACTGTGATTACGTCAACTTAAACATTCGAGTACTAAAACGGATTATCAAATCTTTTCCATGAATGGCGACAATTTGACACATTGCGGGCGCAGGTTGTTAACTTTTGGCACGGGGACATTTTATACTTTCAAAGCTGCTCTAATAAAAAAAATTGAATTGTGAGGAGAAAACTTATTGTAAAGTTTAAATATTATAAAAAATGCTAGCTCAACGTAATTCTATTGCTTTAGGCATTCTGGTATTCGCGATCGGCATAAAACCTGAGATGAGGTTCGCGATGTACTATTTGGGTAACATTCTGGACCTGCTGTCCCTGCTCAACTCCTCCGTCAACTTCATCCTCTACTCCACCATGTCCAACCTCTTCAGACGCGAGTTCCTCGAGACCTTCGGCTTCTGCTGTCCTCAATCGCTTCGACAATGGAACTCGCGACGTCGCCTGGCTTCGGCTAAGGCCTCGATCAAGTCGAAGAACAATGGAGCCATGCCGGAGCCGGTGAATGGGGCCAGGAAGGCGCAGCTGAGGGAGATCCGGTCCAGCGAGCAGATGCAGCGGCTAATTGACGGGGAGAGCGAGGTTGTCTGTTAGTTTCATTCTTTCACACATACGGGTTATTTCACTGGTCTAATGCGATTATTCGGCTTTATTTAGAGTACTGTAACTATACAAAACATAATAAACATATTAAGAGATCTAGTCTTCTGGAATTGCTTTCTGAGAACAGAAAGCGACATATGTCGGTGACAGAGAAGTGAATGTATATGTATGTCAACAAACTTGGAATGTATGGTATACGGAAGTAAAAACTGCAATATACCATAGCTTTCAATAATAATACACAAAATATGTCATAAAATGTCTAAAAAAACGAAATAGAGGCAGATATAATTTTTTCAAAGTCCTTTTCAAGTCTAGCATCTAGTTGAACTGGACTGACACTCTGGTTGGACTATGACCTTTTCGGCTAAAGGCTCAATGGTCTGGTATTCAATATAGTCTACCGTGGACGTAGCTGTTTCTACTCCGTTGTCACGTTTGGCTCTTGACATTGGCTCCAGGGATTCCATTTGAATTGGACGCCGTTCCGTTGATACTTGGGCGTTCCCACTGTTCCTTCTGACTAAAAGCACATATAATTAAGTCAAGGATTTACTATAACAATATCTTTTTAGATACGTTCTTATTAATGTTAAAAAAACTACCAAAGAAGCTTGTAACATTGAAAAATTACCATTCAAAGCCATGCCAGGCTGATTGTAAAGAACATATCCAAAAAGCCCTAAGGCTACGATAGCCGAGAATATGGCTGCAGTAGCCAGAATAATATTCAGAAGGTAAAAGTTGACCATATCAGCCACGGTATGACACAAGAATGAAGATACGACGGAACAGATGCCCTTAATACGTGAAGGTCATCGTGCGCCGTTCTACTTTCACAAGGTGACCAATAAAATTAATTTAATCGTCACAAAAGCACAGGATGTAACAGTTATAAGATATGTTTTTCTTTTATAATATGACAAGATTCGGGGCTAATGTAGTGTAATACACCCCGTAATATAATACACTACATGGGAATATAATACACCTAGATGAATTTATTCAAATTTTGATTTGAATAAATTCATATCATTTCCAAATTATATCTACAACCGAATTGGTCGTAAAACAGTCGAATAAAATCCACCATAGCAAAAAAAGTGTACCTAAATAAAATGGGGTGTACCTAAGTAAAATGGAGTGTAACTAAGTAAAATGGGGTGTACCTAAGTAAAATGGAGTGTACCTAAGTAAAATGGAGTGTACCTAAGTAAAATGGAGTGTAACTAAGTAAAATGGAGTGTACCTAAGTAAAATGGAGTGTAACTAAGTAAAATGAAGTGTACCTAAGTAAAATGGAGTGTACCTAAGTAAAATGGAGTGTACCTAAGTAAAATGGAGTGTACCTAAGTAAAATGGAGTGTAACTAAGTAAAATGGAGTGTAACTAAGTAAAATGGAGTGTACCTAAGTAAAATGGAGTGTACCTAAGTAAAATGGAGTGTACCTAAGTAAAATGGGGTGTACCTAAGTAAAATGGAGTGTAACTAAGTAAAATGGGGTGTACCTAAGTAAAATGGAGTGTACCTAAGTAAAATAGAGTGTACCTAGGTAAAAAGTAATATAACCGAAGAATGACTTACCTAGCGTTTTTGTGAAAAACACTAAAATAAACTGAAATGAATCGAATACCATCACATTGGGCGTGCTATTATACCGTCTTCTATCATGTTGTTGATCAGTCCATCGCATACGTGCAAAGATTGACGCCGGAAGATGGTAACCGTAACATGATGGTGCCCGTTTGCCAAAATAATAAATTAAGCGACCACTCGCCAAGTATAAAAATCAAATAATGAAAACGCTTTTGCTCTCGACCATTCTTAAAAATTTGCATAACCGGGTAGTGTATTATATTCCCTCACAGAGTAGTGTATTATATTCCCAAAGGATGTGTATTTCTTTACATTAGCACCAAGATTTCTACTATAATATGACAAGTTTAAGTTTCCGTTGATTATGGAAAGTAATATAAATAACTGATGGGATATTGACATGACATGTCTTGTCTTAAATTAAAAAATAACCCATTTTATAGTTTTATAAGCACAAGAATTAAAAGACTACAACAATACCATAAGCAATATAACACTACATTATCATACAACTACAAAAAGCTGCAATATTGAAAAGATAAGCAGGTAACACGATAAAGATGTAAATAGATAACAAGATAACCTTGTTGTTTTAACAGTCTTTAATGCGGTCCCATCGCAACTGTAAAAACATTTTAATGAACAGTCTTACTACTTAAGAGAGGGAAACAATTAAACTCATTAATATTCTCCATCTGTTCAAACATTTGTCTGCTTATTTTGCTTCTTCATGTACGTATCTCGCTTTACTCTGACAAAACTGTTAGCTTTGTAACTGTTTGTATAACAACTTTCTTTAGATCAAGTGTAACATAACAAAAGGTAGTGTAATATTAATATATCTTTGACAAATTCGCTTCAAAATATTAATTTTACTTTTTAAGAGTTGCAAAATGTCAATTAATGTTAGGTAAGAGTAACTTAAACTTAAAAAAGTAAGAATAATTTGTAAAAAGCCTCTAAACCAATTACTTTTTAGTCAAAAACCTCGCATAAAGAGCAAGAAAAGGTAAAATTAGGTATAAAAAACGTTTGTTTTAACTTTCGGAAATCGTATTAACAGCTTATGGTCTTTAAAAACAGCAAACAAAGGCATTTACAGTACTGTAAACGTTTTTATCATACATTTTCCCTCTTTAAATCAAATTTTCGAAATTTCTCAAAGCATTTCAAACTACATTTCACGCTAAAAGGTTTACTTTTAAACAGTAACTAATTTTGTTAGAAAAAATAACGGATTTTATTTTTTTTAAATTATTTTAGAATATCAGATTGCACCAAAAGTAGTGGGACACTTTTAGTTGAAAAATAAATGAATTGTCCCGCTACTTTTGGTTCAACCTTACCAGTTTTTTTTTGTACAAGAAGCCATATCATTCGGGCTCATGATAAACCTTTTTCTATATCTCATAAACTTTGTCCATGATTTTATCTAATCAAAACGTCCCGCCAACTCAAATTTCAAATTCCGCCATCAGTTATGAACCATGTGGCGAATGAAAAGTAAAAAAAAAATCAAAAGATCTCCAAACTCGGAATTAAAGTGCATTTTATAACTTTCTGGAAGTTTTCTGAAACAGTTATTCATGCTAAGCAAAAGACTAATTTAAAAAAAATTGTCTATAATATTATTTTGGAAAAATCGTTTATTATATTAGTCGTCATTATATAAAAGCTGACCTTTGTAATCTGAAAACATTATAATCTCTTATATGTTATACAAACGTAGAACCTTTTGAACCATCTTCAAAACCCCCACCTCAATGTTTAACCTTTGCTAAATACGGATCGTATCAGGTATTGTTGTCGTACAATCAGAAGGTCTTCTCTCCCTGCGACGGCGCTACACGAAACCCGTTTCCGACGTCGCTTTTCGGCTCTTTTCCGTTTCGAGATCACGGCTTTGGGGGGTTTCTCCTGGAACGGCGTCTAAACAAACACAATTTTATACCTGGCTTTATCTCTGACCGAGTGGTCTTTATCTATCACAACACTTCCGTTGCTTTTTCTCCACCTTGCCCTTGGGCTTTGTAGTTCTTCACATTCCTTGAATGTTTATTTGTTTTCGATTAAATGCGCGGGTTTACAGCCCGATTGGTTTTACAGTCGATTACACAGTAAATTACTTTTATATCGTTCCGTTTTTGTTTTACTTTACTTTGACACAATGCAGGGGAAGATGTCCGCAGTCTTGCGGAAGATCCTCGGCCTCCACAAGAAGAAGATCACCAAGAAGGACTCCATTACCGGTCGAAACAACAGTTTTGTAAGCTTTATCCGTTTTTGGGGTCAAGCTATGGGTTTATAATGATGACTTATGTAAAATATCAATTATTTGGTAAATATTTATATGATTTTTAACTTGATATGATAATTCGTCAATTGTATTGTAATATATTAATGTGTTAGTGAATGTGATTATTTGCTTTCAGCCGGTTCCATACTTGGCCAAGCTTGAGGGTAATCAGCTCCAGCCAGGACAGTCTTTAATTGTACGAGGAATTGTTGTAGGTATGCGTTTTGTGCCTTTTTACAATCTTTTTGAAACCTTTTTTAAAATATTTGCAGCTTTATGTATCATTACATACAAAGGCTATAAAACAACATATGAGAGCAGATTATTTAATATTGCGCTACTTCAGGCCGCCAAGACTTTGTCATCAACTTAACCAACGGCCCTCGTGTAGAATTCGACGATGAAGTGGACGTACTAGATGACCGCCTTCTGTGTGTCCGAGTAGACATCGAGAAGCGGAAGATCCACATGAATGCCTGTATCAATGGCGAATGGGGCCGAGAAGGCTGTGTGAAGCACAAATGGCAACCTGGCGACGAGTTCGACATCCGAGTACGATGTCACGAAGACGAATTCGAGGTGTACGTGGAGCACAAACTGGTGGCCCGGTTCGCGCACTACGTCCCGCTAGCCAAGATTACACACATCTACATCAACGGAGACATCGAGCTGTTCAGTTCGTCCTGGGAGGGCATGTATTACGTAAGGGGGAGGTTGACAATATTCGTTTTGTTTTTAGAACGTCCCTTACTCGGCGGATATACCGGGTAATTTCTATCCGGGAAGGAAGCTGTACGTCTCGGCTTTGGCCAAAAAGAAAGCCAAACAGTTTTTCGTCGAGTTTTATGCCGGCTCCGACGTGGTTCTGCAGCTGAATCCCCGGTTTCCGGTCAAGGTATGTGGTGCCAGACTTGTTTTGTTTGCTGTTCATTCCGAATGCAACAGAGTAGTGAGAGTGTTCGGCATTGTGAACAGTGTTTGAGCAGTGCAAAGACAATTTTAAAGACTGCTCAAACGCTGTAGAGCAATATGCTTGTCTAAACGAGTAGAACAAAGACAATATTCACGTAGACAAGCCGGCAATATTCATGTAAAGCAGAAAATATTAACGTAAAACAGAGAAGACTAACGTTTAACACACAATTTTGATGTAGAAAAGACGATACACTTGCCAAAACGTAATATTCATGCTGTAAACGAAAAAACGTTTACGTCGCAGAAGAATATCCATGTTTATGCCCTTTGAGAATCCAATTTCAGAAGCTGGTTTGTAACAGCAAATTAGAAGGCAAATGGGGCAACGAAGAAATCCTCGCCCTGGAGCCATTCCCCTTCAAGAGAAAGCGAAACTTTGACCTTCTCATCTACTGCGAGGAGACCAAGTTCCTGATATACGCCGATGACTGCCTCGTCGGCACCTTCGACCACAGGATAAACCCACGTGCCGCCGAGAAGATTCAAATTAGCGGCGACATTGTGTTGCAAGGTGTGCATCTTAAATAATGTAAATAAAACTACGCGATTCAATTAGGCTTGATTGTGAGGGCGAAGTAATTGTAACAGAAAACGTAATAGCAACATAAAAGTCCATTTGAAGTTTCTGTTTCCGCAACGAGTACGATGGGAATAAGTAAAGTAGACTTATATTTTAAACTTCCTTCCCCCAGGGGATTAATCAATGCGGCCAGCTGAAGGGCTACAATTACACAGATTCCTTTCACGTTTGACATCCGCCACTCCGTCCGGCTTCCGAATTTCACAAAATAAATTTATTTTGGGAAAAGATTTCGACGCAAAATCAAGAAAATCAATCGTGACACTTCGTTCCGAAGCTAATTTTAATAAACGATTTTTCGGAATTCTCCTCGAGATCTGATCAACTATAATATAGCGTGATCAATTCGAATTGAGTCAAAACGATGTTGATCGTGAATAAATTGGGGAGCCATTAGGGAAATGAAAACATATTCCACATCCTGTTGATTCCAAACTTGTGTGCACTTGCAATTCTCAAAAAATAAATAATTTATGCATGAAGGAGCATTAAGTGGTTGGAACACCGCACTCTTTTTTGTTATCGGATATTTATTTGATTTTGAGGGGAAGAGTCTCTTTAGGCGTCGAAGCCATAAGAGAAGCATACCAAAAAGATGCTAACTGGTTGGCGCCAGTCCTGCCCGAATTCTTTTGGACATCACCAGGACAGGGGCGAGAGGGGGGAGGGAGGAGACTGATGCTTGGCCACAACCTCCAGAGCCGTTTATGTGCGGGAGAGGGCTTTTCCCCCGGCCTTCCATTCTCGTCCGGTCCTGTTTATGCGCTGAACAAGAAAAAAAAAAACAATAATCTAGGTGGAATTAACCGCTCCTCCCGCTCGCCCGCCGTCTCGCAAAGTGCTTTTCTCATCTTTCGGTTTTGGAGTCGTTTATTGAGACATTTGCAATGTTGTTATCGCTGAACTGGCACATTTTAAATGTTTTTGTTGTTCCACAGGCAGATTTGCCATGTTTTTTGTTTGAGACATTCCTGGTTTCGTGATTAAAACGATAATTTGGCGATGGTTTTGTGGTTATTAAGGTGGTCAGAAATTACGTGGAACTATATAGTCTCTTACGTTATTATATCTCATTCTTATGGTTTTACTTTCCTTTTCACCGAACCAGTAAACGGAGACATTTACTATGTTTTTATGGTTAAAAAGACATTCGCGATGTTGTTTATGGTGTAAATGAAGTTTTTATTGTCAAAACAAGTAGTTTCTGTTTTCATAGTTAAAACAAGTAGTTTATGTTGTGATAGTTAAGTATATGACAAAATGTTTTATTTTTAAGACAACGTTTTTATCAAAAATTTCAAATGTTTCGATATCTTTGAACGTGTTTATTATATCAAGGTGAATAAAACAATATATTGCAGGCCATGTACAAACATCTACATAGTGGGTAAAGCGGAATCACAAAGTAAGTGATTTTGTCATTCTAAAACTATCAAGGAAGCTACTTTTGTCTTTAGTGTTTTGACTGAACAGAAGGGTATTATTCCGAAATTTCAATGCTTTGTAAAGAGGTGATCTTGTAATGTCTTTCAAGTATTGGAATACGGCTTTTGGTCCAAAGGAATGTGTGTTATGATATATGTCTTTACCTCGGAGTATAAATTGTTTGAACACATTCCCCTTGATGGAGGGGATCATTTGTGGGAATTGCTATTAGGGAAAGAGCTTAGGTTTCCGAACCAATAAAACGAGGGTCGGGTTTCCCCCCCCCCCTTTTTTTCTGACAGTTTAAGTTGGTTTCTTTTTTTTGACTCGGCCATTTTCCGGATGATCAGATTATGGCCCTTCTGTAACCATGGTCTCCAGCCATATGATTAAAATTGTTTAGCTATGGAAAGGGCCCGGAAGAAGCTGGCCTCGGCCATCGACGGCATCAAGAACCTCACCATCCGCACCGAGTATGACGTGGACGAAGCCCTGTCTTCCGAACACTTTTGTCTGTCAGAGGTAGGTTGTTGTTGTGACGTCTGGAGCGAGTTCGAGGACAACGGCACGCTGTGCTTTCACCGTGTTAATAGGTGTCTGTCCGAGAACTTATGCTTTTGTAAATCTTGATTATATTTTTATTAAATTTGGTCAAAAAATAAAGTTAAAACAATAAAAAAAATTTTTTTTGGACTTTAACCAATAGTAAATAGATAATGAATCTCATAAGGAAATGTTGTGGCTTTAATTAGTTGTAGTGCTTTTAAACCTTTGATAAAAGTATGGTTTTAGATCGTCAGACACGGGTTTCCGGACGATCCACGATGCATGGACTACGACCCAGTCCAGCGACTGGTAGCTATTGGGGCTGGCCATGGCTGTGTAAGGTTACTAGGCCAGCCTGGAGTGGACTACCATCTAAAACACGAGTCGGACGAACCAGTTCTCCACGTTCAGTTTCTTGTAAATGAGGTAATGTTGATTAAATTTTCAATTTGATGTGACTTTTGATGACTTAAATTAATTTAATGCCATGATTAGGTACATTAATATCCTTTTTTGCTCAAATTAAACCAAAATGTCATGTTAACATTGAGTACCATTACAGGGAGGGCTAATCACAGCGCTGCGCGATGACACGATACACTTGTGGAACTACCGACAGAAGAAGCCGGAGATCGTGCACTCGTTGAGGATGACCAAGGAGCGTGTTACTTGTATTTATCTGGCGTTCCAGAGTAAATGGCTACATGTCGGCACAGACAAAGGGAACGTTTACTTCGTATGTCTGGCCAATTTCGAGCTGTCGGCTTATGTCATAATGTGGAACAAAGCGATCGACCTGTAAGACATTACCGTAATCTTGTTAATGGCCTTTCGTGAGTTACAGTAATCTCATAGTGTGTTACAGTAACCTCGTTATGAATATGTAAGCTGTTATCATAACTTTTTGCTATTTAGGAGTTGCCGAGTTCACCCTGGATCAGTCAAGGACATCAGCATGTGTCCCACCGACCAGTCGAGACTTCTGATCCTGTTTGAGAAAGGCCAGGTCGTGCTGTGGAACGTTGTGACAAAAGAAAGTGAACGTTTCGCTACTGACACATCTCCTGTCAAATGTATATCATGGCATTCTGATGGTAAACAGTTTATGTGTGGCCACAAAGATGGAGCACTCACGGTGTGGAACATCAGGAAGCCGAAAGACGTACAGCAGAAGAACGTCCCGCACGCTCCGGGAGACAACGTGACCTGCCGTCCGATCACCCATCTTCACTGGGCCGTGAACGCGGATGGAGAACAGCTGATCGTGTTTGCTGGAGGAATGCCTTCAGATGAGGGGGTACTACCTGCCATGACTCTACTACGGTCCAAAGGGTCGATTACCGTACTCGAGATGGATCACCCCATCATTCAGCTGTTCCCACTGATGTCATCTCCTTTCAACACGTGTCCTCAACATCCATTTGGTACTGCCGTGCTACTGAAGAACGACTTCCTGATAGTGGACATGAGTGGTACCGGGGGTGGATACCCATGCTTTGAGAGTCCCTACTCTACCGACATCCATGAAAGTCCAGTTACCTTACTCACCTACCTATCTGACTGTCCTTTGGACCTTACGGCCGCTCTTACTTTGGTGGGAAGGCATCAGAGGAAACAGGGCGTCAGGTTGAGTGATAAGGTAAGAGTACTAGCAATCTTGTGATCTAATTGTACAAGTGATCTTTGTTGATATTATTCTTTTCTTTGTTTGCTTTGTATAATATATTGATGTACACCCATTATTATGTTGATTTAATGTCCCATTAAACCGCTTTCAGGCCTGGCCAATCAACGGTGGGGTAGGGCGCGACTGTGCAACGGGTCACGAAGAAGTCGTAATAACGGGTCACGAGGATGGGTCCCTCAAGTTCTGGCAAGCCAGCGGGGAGCACCTCCAGATATTGTACAAACTCAAGACGAGCCGCCACTTCGAGAAGTCCACCGCCGAAGCCCGCATCGTCAGTTTCGCCGTCCAGAAGATCGAATTGTGTGCCCAGTCTAGGCTGCTGTTGGTGGCCTCGGCCTGTGGTCAGATATCACTGTTTCGATTCCTCAAAACCGAAAATGCTCAAGAGATCGCGGTAGGTCTTTTGCTTATGTTAATATGAGTTTAATTCATCACTTTAACAGTTAATGTTACCTAATGTTACTTGTTTTATCGTTAACACGGTTTCTATTGACCTGTTCTATGGTTAATATGCGCTTTATCAACCAATTTTAAAGGTTTATATTACCTAAAATTATATTTTTGCCATGCCTTAACGTATTATGCCTTCCGGCCATAAACCTTTCAATTTATGTGCTCGTCAATCATATCCACAAGACAAGATGAATTACTTTAGATTTTGGCATTACCTCGTTTATCGTCGGCCGTCCCCTCGACCAGTCCTAGTCCAAAGACTGGTAGCGCGGAAGGATCGACCGAGAATACGACCAGAGTCGAGCTGAAGCGACAACCAGACCACATTCCAGAATCCACTGAGTCGCTACAGAGCGTGGAGACGTCGTCCGTGTCTTCGGATCAGATGCCCGTCAAAGTGCGTAGCGGCGTCTTCAGAAGGCCGGCTGGTTATCAGGTGAGTTAGGGTTTGAGGCTTTATGTAAAGCTTGAGTTTGTTCGGGTCAAAAAGTATATAGAATGCATGAATTAGTATACAAAATTTAATCAATGATAATATAAGAAGACATTCACATTATTTTCGACCAAGAGTTACCTTTCAACTTCTAAAATGATGTTGTTTTAGCCAGAACTGGTCTGCCAAATCCCCTGGAGCGCCTCTCAAGGCCCGGAGAAGATCACGGCCATCGCTCTGAATTCACAGTACGGTCTTTTAGCCGTGGCTACGCCGGGCGGCCTGGCTTTGGTCGATATCCTGACCTTGAGTCTGGTGTACTGTTGGAGTACGGCGGAGTTGTACAACAAGGATGTCACTTCTTTTGGCGATGTATCACCTTCTGAGGTCAGTTTTACAGAGAATGTCATAAGCAATGACATATTAGTTATAATTATGATATTCAAAACAATATTAAGTCACTGACATCCTCAAGGTAATGTCATCAAAGATACCGTGTGAGCACACGTTTGAAGTGAAGCTTTCTTTAAACTGCTTTCCCTACTATAACGAAACACTATACGGACCTACTTACAGTAATTTCTGTGACGTTACAGTAGTTTCTTACTCATTACAGTTGTTTTACACAATACCGTAACACGATATTGTATCCCTCTTACACCTTATAGTACTGTAACATACGATTAGATATCATTTTCACACAGTACCGTACTCCTTTCACACTATACCCTAACACATACCGTATGACCTTAACACGTACCGTAATCTATTGACATTTCAGTTGCTTTCACGCAAACGTAGACAGTTGAAAGTGAGTACGTTAGTAGTCGGTTCCCTTAGGTGTTGTGGGTACTGTATTTATTTATTTCGTTAACAGAGTGCCGTGTGTAGCGTATCGTACAAAGAGCCGTCGTCTGTAGCCCCAGAAGCACCGTTAAGGCCTATGCAAAGATCGTCGCTGACTTCAAAACGTCGAGAATCCGCGGAATTCAGAAGCAAGACGCTGTCGTGGGGCAGTCTGACGTCGCGAGAAGACAACAGTCTAGCCGGTGAATCCTGTACCTCGGTGTCTACATTGGGCACGATGTCTCCAGGGTCGTCGATCGTCTCGCTTCTGAATAAGGAGCCTTCAATCGACTTGACTGAGGATTCTGAATACGACAAACGACTGAAGAAGAAGCCGAGTCTGGTCAGAAGGCTGACTAAGAAGATGGCCAGAAGCCTGACGATCAACACCAGCAACAGGGACCTGAGGCCTCTCGCCTACTCCAAGTCCTTCGACATACAAAGTGTGACATGACTTTAGTTTTGTGATCTTACACTCGCTTTTTGATATTACACCTGCTTTTGTGCCATTTTACTTGTCTTTTGTGATGTTACACTTGCTTGGTGGCATCTCAATTGCATTTGTGGTTGTTTCTTGTGTTACCGTGACTGTTATCGTAACGTTCCCTCCGTTAACGTTCCGTTGAGCACGTTTTCAAATTTTAAAATTGGAACTTTCTGATCGGTTCTCACGTCCTCGCTGTCCACAGTCTAGCTAACCCTGAGCTTGTTTAGGCCATCCACTCCACCCAGACCCCGCCCCACTCCTCGAGCTCACAGAAGTCGTTCATGAGGTTGAACACCGACTTCAAGCAACGGTCTGCCGAGCGTGCCAGGCCAATATTATCAAAGGCCCAGTCCGTAGCCGTCTCCACACACGACTCGTACCTGGAAGCGCCTTCTAACGGTAATAAAACCTTTCCTTTGTCGCTCTAACGCTCTCTCTTCCTCTGTTATCCCTCACTTTCATCAACTTTGTCATTGAATTTAGGTGAACAATCAGCACGGAACGGCAGTCTACTGTCTCACACTCCATCGTGCTCTTCCTTAGAGAAGACTGAGACCAGTGACTTCATTACCACCCTCAACTTCATGCTATCTCCGGCTAAGAAAGGCCGTAAGTCATTTGCATTGATTTGAAGAACATACCATAAGTTATATGATATAAACCTTCACTTTACTATTTTCAGAAACCCAAGAAGATCCGAGTCTGTGGCTGGGAATGTCGACGGGCGTGGTGGTTGCTTTCAATCTGAATCTACCCCATAATCGACTAGCCAATTCGATCGTAGTAGCACCATGTAATGGTGTCATCAAACTACAAGAACAGATCATAGCTTCAGTATTCATGGACAAGAACTTCGCCATCATCGAAGCGGCTTCAGATTCCTTCCGTGACTCCAACAAGGACTCTCCCCCGACCTCAGCCAACCGTGACAAGCTCTACCAGAACAAGGCCCAGACCAAGTCCAGTATGACGCCCAGCTTTGCTCAGAATCCGGATTCTGGAGGCCCACCGCCTCCAGAAGACCTACAACAACTGGGGATCTTCGTATCGGAACAGGAGATCAAAGTGATCGCTCTTCCTACCTACAACCAGATATTCCACTACAAAGCTGACATTCCTTTTGTCAAAGTAAGTGAAGTCAAGGATTCATATTTTAATCTTTATACCTCAGCTTTTAGGTATGAAAATAATATTTTCAAATTTGTCTCAACTTCATTAAACTTGAACTTGCAGGCCAAATCCACGCACATCAGAGGCTACCCTGCCTTGATCTGTTTAAGTGCCTCAGGGCATATTGTTGTCTTCAGCTTGCCATCACTTCAGATGCTTTTCACCGCTCAACTATTCAGAAGATCAGTCGAAATCGAGGATGCGTAAGTCTTTTTCCTTCCTTTTTTATCAATAAGTCAACCGACCGGTCGGTTATGAGCTGTTTCCCCTTTTCCGAGCTATGTCATAATATCTTCAGCATCTGCTCCAAAACCGACTTCTCCGAGCACGGCATGGCCATGTACATGGCGACCCCTTCCGAGGTAAGTTCCGAATCCTGATTCTGAATCCGGCTTCAGATGCAAAAACTGACGGTGTGCGCGGAGACGAGGGCGCAGGTGGAGGACAGCGCGGGGGAGTTGTTTGTGCCATGTGATATGCCTGAGGCGCCCAAAAGTTCCTTCTTCAAGGGCGTTTCCACTCTATTCTCAGGGGGCCAGAAGGAAGTCGTCGACATCGACGCTATCTGTAAGTAATACTCTAAATGCATCTCTCAAGTCATAGTTCAAACATTCAGTACTGTGGTGCAAAGTTAAGATAAGAAAAGCTTAGAAAGTCCAATATCATCTTAATTATTAAATTCAAAATTGTAAAGTGAAGTTACTATAAGAACAATTTAACTTTGAGACAAAAGAACTGTTACCTAAAACAATATCGCTTTAGTTGCCGAAAAGCCGAACACAACAGCTACTACAAGTGTCAAAACTGTGGCCAAACAAATCCCGAGCAGTTCTAATCAATTGAATATGGAGAATGCCCAGCGGCATGGAATCAGTGCTGGTCAAGCGGCCGCCATGGCTATTCAGGTAGGTAACACAACATATTGACTAAATTCTGACTACTGTTTTAAAAAGTCGCACTTTTGTGTGTATTTACGAAGTCAGTGTAAAGCGGGTTACCTTTTAGTAACAAGCAATGCCATAAAACTGCGAATAAGTTCATTATTTTATGACGTTTTTGTGGCGTGGATAATATAAAATTATGTAAACCGTTTTTTCAAGAAATTTTCTCGAGAAAAATAGATAAAAACTTACTTTATATCATTGTAAACAGCTTCGTAGTCTAAAAGGGCATTATTTCACCTGAAAACGTTATTTAACAAGGTTTTGTCGGCCCTGCGACGTGCGCCCTACCACGCTGCAGCCTGCACACAAGTGGTTTTGAAATAAATAATTCGCGAGCCGTATTTTAGCTTTTTAACCAAAATATAGCCAAAAAAAGAAAAGCGAAAAAATTGATAGATTTTTTTATATATGTGACATTTTATATTGTAGAACCTGAACGAGAGAGGCGACAAACTGAACGCGACCATCGACGCAACCGAGCAACTCCGCAACAACGCGATGAGCCTGCAGTCGCGGTCGTCGAAGCTGGTGGAGAAGTACGAGAAGAAGAAGTGGTATCAGCTATAATCGAGTGCCAAATCACAAGCAATAAGCCAACCTTGGGTATCTCTTGGCATAATCTGTTGTTATTCTAGTCCAGTCCACACGTGTGCCATCTCGTACACGTTGGTCCTATTTGTTGCATCATTGTACATTCCCGTAGTCTTACTGTACATACCGTAGTCAAACTTCTATTTTGGGTAACACTTGTCGCTTACATCCAACCTGGTGAGATTAAATAAACTTTTATTATGTTCACTGACTTTGGCATCGACCGGTCGATTACTGATGACTGACAAATGGCTGCGGGTTGAGAAGCCTGTCAGCCTTCAGATTCCCAAGAACCTGATTCCTCACAGTTTCTACACTTACAGTACCTCTTTGTCCGGGAAGGTAGGGGTGGTGGAGGCTATGTTAATATGGTTTATATTGTTTTAGGTTTAAAAAATAGGTTACAAAAACCTTAATTTGAATTATATTAAGCATAACTTTGGACAAATTAATTTAGAGGATCTATGTAGTCGGGAGTTCTAAGGAGGTAGTAATCACAAATGACCTAAGGGCCTTGAGGAAGCTCTGCCTTCTGGAGATTGACCTCGAGACTAAAGAGATCAGCAGTTACTCAGTAGACGTGGGCGACTTTACTGGCGAAGTACTTGAACTTTACTTCCTAGCCAAGGACCTGGCTGTTCTACTGACATACGATCACAGGAAGAACGAACTACTACAATATCGACTGATTATCGACCGAGTGAGGAAAGAGTTGGGGTGTGACGTCGTGAGGTGTACCAGCTTTGATGGTAACATGGGACTGAGAGTGGGCGTGGGTGCGGTGGTTCAGGGCTACATTCTGGTGGTGGGGAGGACGTCGAGAGAGATGGGTGACGTGTGTAAGGTGAAGATGCTGGCCTCGGACCCTTACCACTACGAACACTTTCCCGACTTTGAGTTGGACAAACAGGTACTGTCATTTAGGGGTTCGTAATTTGTGAAATTTACTGATATATTGTGCTTTAGAAGTATGTATACATTTAAAACGGGTTTATATACGTATTTATGGATAAGTTTTTTCTGACCTCATACGAAGGTGTTGTAGATGATTGAGTTAGAGAGAATAGCTCACATGCATCCAGAGGAACTGTATGTGTGGCCAAAGTCGGTGCCATTACTGTACAATGAGTCGCTGTACTTTCTGATGGCAAAGAAGGAAGATTTCTCGTTATTGTTTGACACATCTCATCTGGGTGTCATGACATACGATCATACCTCCAACCAGTTTGTCACCAAGATTCAGGACGTTGACAATTCAAAGATTAAAGAGTAAGGTTCTTTTAATTTTACTATTTCTAATAACGTTTACATTGCGATAAATATTGTTGTTAGATAAACGTATTTATGATATTTGGTGACATTTTGACTGTAATCTTGTTTAAGGCTGATAAACCACCGTGACATGAACATTAACTATGGCTGTATGATCGCTCAGAAAGGCAAGAACATGTGGCTGACCTTTATCAGTCCAGCACCAGCTACTCACTGGCGCTGGAAGCTTCAGATGGTGGCTACTGTGGTTTGTCAGTAAGTTTTTATATCTTTTTAGTATATAAACTTGTTATGTGTAATACTCTAAATTTGGATATGATTTTATATTATAGTTTGCCAGACTTTTGGTTTTACTTTTCACTACTTTATACCTACAGTAATTTTTTTGTCCTACCGTATTACCTACAGTAGTTTCAGTATGTTTCTGTTTGTCTTCGGTCGATTCTTCATTTGGTTTGGGAACTATGACGGTGGCTACATGGCTACAAAGTTCATGCACTTTTACTTGTGGATGATGGGACCAAGCATGATTCCTCAATTCGGACCATCACCTACCTTAAGATTGGTCTCATTGGACTTGGAGAGGTTTCAATTGAAAGCCGCCAAGGTCAATGTAAGGTTTAAATTTTTTTTTATTTTGACATTTTAGGTAATCACAAACATTAAAACTGGTTAAAATTCAAGCTAATATTACATTTGTTTAGGTGATGAAGTCAGCATTGAGCAGATTTGGTCAAGTTCTGATCGACAGTACTCCTCGAGGTGACGTCATCATGGCAGAGATGCCACCACGATGTTCGGAGCTCCGAATCTCCAGAATCTGTAACCCGTTCGAGCCGGAACCGTTGTCGAGGATGAGCAAGAAGACAGTGGAGCACACGTTTCCTCGACTGTTCCTGGAGAAGCGCCTGCCCGGCTACGTGCTCCAGTCCAAGAGTTCCACCATAATCGGTCCGACTTGGAATCTGCTTAAGTAAATTCTGGAGATTAGCTTCGTTAAGCCGGAATGTTGTTTTAATTAAGGAGCGAGGGGAGGGGGCCTTAACACTCATTTGCATATTGTGTCGAATGTAAATGGACTTGTAACGGGTAACGTATATATACTTTACTGTCTTTGGGGTAACGTATAGTATAGTTTACTGTCTTTGAGGCTACTTATAGTCACTTTTCTATTGTTGGGACAACTTATATTATACTAGGGTCTGTATATCGTAATCTCTATTATATTAAATTTTATTTATATTGTAGTATACTATTGTTTTGGCAATGAAACAGTAAAAGTGAAGGTAAAATTTGTTATGTAATAGTACGTTTTAAGGCCCAAATGAGAAATAGTAAACTCAAAGATATAGGCAAGTGTAATATAGTAGAAAAAAGAAGATTTAAGAACTCACAAGATGTATAGTATACATAATATAAGTAGCTTCATAAGTAATGTCATATAATGTAAACAGAATTGTATACGGAGTGAGGCAGTAAGTAGTATTGTTACCGAGTAAAGTAGACTTTTAGGTATTAGAAGATTATACTCGAATTGTAAAGCCCGTAGTAGTGTAAACCATTATGTGTAGAGAGGATACGAAGGTGTCTTACAGAGATACAAAGGTGTCTTTTGAAGATACGAATATCTCTTATGTTAACTTACTTTCCAAAACTTTGTGGAAGTATTCTTGCCATTTTTATTGTGCTTGGGGCTATATGTGTATTATAACGGTATTATTGTTTGCAATATGATTACTTTGCTTTTATATTGTGATAAATAATTAACCATAAATTTTTCTATAAATTATATTTAACTCTATATCAGGTTGTTCAAATAATTTTATGCCCCTAAATCCGAGAACTTTTTTTGAGAAGGGGCACATAATTATTTAAACGACCTAATAGTAACATTTTTTTTACTTTGTGATGAACTGTTTATCTCACAATTGGTAAATCTTGTGTAAACATACTATGTAAATACTAAATGTTACGGTTTTCATCTCGAGATTATCACAAAATTTACAGTTTTGGGACGAGATGGCTTCATAAACATGGCATTACTAATATTTGTAATAGATTTTGCTTTTTTCAAAATTTTTTAATTTTACATTTTCTATCTTCGTACGTTATAATTTAAACTTTTTCCGTATCCATAAGCAGGGCAGGGTAAACGGAGAAGGAAAAAAATATTTCCCCAGACTACTCCATGGCAGACAATTTTTTTTTCGAAAAAAAAGTTTGAAAAACTTAAAATTACTTGCAAAAAATGTCTTTCGTCCTTCCAAGTAACACCAGTCTAAAGCCACCCTTACCCTGGCCGTTATATATGTAATACTGAAGTATATACTGTGCTGTAGTGTATTTAATACTGTGCTGTAAAGTAGAAAAATAAAACTTTAAAGCCGACGAAGCTGAAGGGCAATTCTCCGTATTCTGGATCAAAATTAGAATGTTTCGAAGAAAAAGCCAGAGGGAAAGTTTAATTTAAACGTGTTTCGAGCGTTTTAAAATGTCATTGTGCTGTTTTTGGCTAGCCTTATTTTATAGCTTTGGCTTGGTTTTGTAACTAATCTTTTGACTATTTTAAGCTCATGTTATACCTTTTCAGTTTGTTATACCTTCCCTTTACCTTTATCTTTACCCTTCTTGGCTAGTCTTTTATCCGGCTACTTCCTTTTAACTTAGCCTTCCTTAACTTGCCCTTCTCCTGTCCAAAACTGTTGCCTTCCACCTTCGCCGGCCTTCGGACACACCTTGAAGAGGCGCCACGTAGAATTAGCGTGATGTGGTTACACCCATCACCGCCTTATTTACTGCGGCTTCAATTTTGTTTTGGTTTCAATTTTCGTCCCGGCTTGACACTCTCTGGATTCTGGCTTTCTTTCGGGCCAGAGTTTGTGTGCGCGAGGCCAAAAAACACAGGCCCTGAGGGTTAATTAAGCCCGCGGCCCTTTGTTTCCAACATTCGACTAGTAATAATCCCACAATTAATCCAAACGTCACATCGCCCCATCTTCCCCTTCTTTGACGCTTATCCTTTTGTTGACTGGAAGCAAAGTTTCTTCGCACAAACTTTAAGATGTCTTCGTTTTAAAGGTTCGAGAGGGTATTAGATGATATTGTAGTAGACACCTGAATGTTGGTTTATATATAGTTGTCACAACATATTGTTGTAGGGTGACCTTATGATAATATTTGAAGAGTCAAATGTTAATTGTCCTTTTAGTCTGCTTTATATAGCTTTAATCATGATGTATAAGATGTTTTAAGCCATAGTGCATATTATAGTATCTGTCCATTTCAGGCGTATTACTCTCGGATATTATACATGGCATAGTACCATCCATTGTCTCCGTTTCACTTTCTTAATATCTCAAAAAGGTTTTTCTCACATTTGTTTTAAGGGTTTTTTTTTATTTTAACTCTTATTACACCCCACTTTGTACCTATTTGCACCATTATATACAGTATATCTCGTTTGGCCCCAATTTGTACCAATTTACACCAAAAACGCGTATACCACAATAGTCGCGATGTTACCAGCTGGTGCTAATTGTCGTGCCTAACGATCTGACACTTGAGAGCGTTCTTCGTTGCGGATTCAGAGGAAAGACGGCGACTTCCGGCTGAGAGCCGGTTTTGTGCCCGAGATACTCAGACGATGCTATAGCCATGTTCTACGCCTGCCTAGCTGTCCTAATCCTCTTCGGAATCATGTGCTTCTGTGTCACCATCGCCATCATCGATCTCGAGGCCTACAACTTCGGGCTCTACATTGTCTTGTTGTGTATTGTGGGTAAGGTGCTCTTATGTTGTTGTAGATGGTATGGCTTTAGGTAACAAGAATTATATGTTAGTGTAAAGAGGCTAAGGTTAAATTAAGAAGCGGAAGAGATCCCAGAAGTAACACTTAGAAAGGAGATTAAGTTTTTTAACAGATTTACAACTATTTTTAAAGATGATGACATTGCTTTAGGTACGATGCTGGCTTGTGCCTTATGTATAGCAAATCCGAATGCCTGCCCCAATCCTGTTTGGTACTCAAACTTTTGTCTAATGTTACAAGTAAGAACATTATGTGTAAACATAAGAATACTGACGTACAGTAAAGTAATATTGCAAAGTAAAATTTATTTTTTTTTAATTCAAAAATTTTGAAAATTTGAAAAAACTCTTTCATATGACCCTTGATGTATATACTTTTCATTCGTAGTTCAGACGAAAACCTTGAATTTTTGTCCACGAAAAATCTCTCATAATTTTGCGCGTTCTCTAGTTTTTCTCTAATGCCGACGACAATCAGACAAAAAGAGGGAACATACAAAATTATGAGAGCTTTTTTCGTGGACAAGAATTCAAGGTTTTCGTCTGAACTACGAATGAAAAGTATATAAATCAAGGGTTATATTATTGTAATATACCTTAAATTGAGTATATTTGGCCAAGCTCTGATCATTGATACAATCATTTCAGGAAATGTATCCAGCCCCAGACGGTACCTCTAGTCCCAAAATGACAGGTCTGAGGTCACGAATGATGGCAATGCAGACAGCCAGTGCTACACATCATAGTACGACCGGCGATGACGGCAAACTTCCTCTCAGGCAAGGCTTTTCACTTTTAACAGCTCTTATATTATCATTGCTAACATTATCATAGTTCCTTTCATTTATCCAGTATCAAACTAGTGCCTAGATAAGTATTATAATACCCAAAAATATGTTTTTCCAACAGCGAAATGAGCACAACAGAGTGTTTACGACTATATTGTTTACAAAGTTTGCCCAATTTCCTCAAAAATAGAGAATACTTTGAATAAGATACTTAGTACTTTTATAGCTATCTCATATTCTTTTCCTTGTTTGTTTTTAAAATTCAAAGACTTTTGACACTGTGCAGAACAATTCGGAGGAACTCTTCCTCCAGTAGCTTCCAAATGCCTTCCGGCTGTCAATAGTAACATGAGAATACAATATCACTCATTATCATAGCGGATAGTCATTATTTATATAGATGTATTTGTCCTTATTAAACAAGGAGCCAATTGCTTGTCATCATTTATATAAATGCCATATCAATAACAGCTTCTGTCTCACATACTTCTATGACTAAAACAATGTCATCATCCTAAGGCTACCTTAACACAACCCATTACCTAGTCTTAAACTATAATTTTCTTTCCAAAATTACAATGTTACAGGAATGAGTCACGAGCTACTGTAGCCATGTTGGCACCAGCTGTACATATCATGCATCAGGTATGGAAAGGAATGGCATGGGTGGCAGATGGCATTGACGAGGAGGAAGAAGACCCTACACGAAGCTACGACAACTTGGAAGTCGGACAATCGAGTGATTCCGATGCCATCACGATGAAGAGGCTGTCTACTGTAATCGAGCACGATCCGGTAAGACAATATTGTTATACATGTATGATTATATATTGTTGAACAATATATGATTGTATATTGTTATTTGTACAATATATGAATGTGTATATACGACAAAGTAATATAGTAATATAAACAGTAATTTGACTACATTTCAGGAAGGCAGTGACTTCGCTTCGTGTCACGACGTCATGGTATGACATTTCTTACCTAAATTGCTCAAATACCGCTCAATCTGATGTCGCGTATTCATACCCAAACTACCTCATCCAACACATCAGTTGTTCAACTGCTACTGTGCCATAATGGTAAACCCGGCTTGTTTATATTTTGTTAATATTGTTACAGTAATATGCAATATCTTTTTAATAAAAAGCAATTAACACAACATAAGCATAGCTATGTTATCATGTTACCATGTAAAAAGGTTTGGTAACAAAGTGAAGCTCTGTAAACACGTGCAATACTTCATAGTACTCATGTATAAAAACATAATTTATGTCTTATTAACATGGTAAAAACAAAACAACTTGTTAAACAATGGTATTAACATATAAATAACATTAACATAACAAGTATATTGTACATGTCGATTTGCGGCAAGTGAAAGAACTAAGTGTATATACAGTAGATAATACCCAAAATCACGTCGGAACCTTCAATTTAGGTTTATAACTCTGTCGACCGTGCTTCTCCTCGCTTCCTCTGTTGGCTTCTCTTATCAACGACGCCAGATGACTCGAATACATCTCATCGTCACCTCCAGTAGCCTCCCCCAGATTCACCGATCGTCCTTCTTCACCCTCCCCATCGCTCTCAGATGTCTCTCAACCGTAGTGTGACTTACTCGTAGCTTTGTAGCCAGTTCTCTTGTTGTTATATCTGGCTTCTTCTCCATGGCGGCCTTCAGAACTTCTTTACTCAGTTTAGATGATCTTCCAGCTCGATCGTCGTCTTCTAGTGACTCACCTCCTTCCCTGAACCTCTTGTACCACGCATGAACGGTGCTCCTCGTGACAGCATCGTTTCCAAGGGCTTCATTGATACTTTTGAGACATTCACTCGCTTTCAGACCTCTTTTGAAGTCGTACAATATACAGGCCCTTAATATCGTCTTCTCCATATACCGAAATTAACGCACGAACACTATAATAATGTATAACATTCAAGCAAAAGTAAAATTGTAAAAAATCCAGAAATTTTCCGTTTATTCAGTCTCGTAATAAAAGACGCGGGCTGCACGCTTTTTCAGAAACTGGGCGCAGCTCGCGTTTTAATTAAAAACAATATTTTTCACGCGACAAATTTGGCGACACTCGAAGCACCAAACTATAACGGACATAGATGTACTAATGGACAAGCCAAAATGTCTTTGAACTGTCATCAACGGAACGTTTCAGTGGCGGAACAGGTAGGACAATATTATTCATACCAAAAGAGCTCTCACTGTTTATATTGTTTAAAATAAATAAAATGAATCATATTCGTAGCTGATCGGAGCAGAAGAATCACGGAGCGAAAGTCCGCAGAATCCCGTCTATTCTAGTCCCAACACCGTGGAGCTCGGGGTCTCCAGCCTGAGGGGTGAGGTCATGTTCTCCAACTTCAGCGATTGTTCATCGTACTACGGTCTTCCGAACTCGAGAAACGAGAATGAGACGAGGTGAGGCATTGTTTTTGAATTTTTATTATGAGGTTTAGGTACATGTTCAAGAATCCGTACTTGCGAGCGAACGTAAGAGTTGTGGTGGGATCTATCATATTAACCATAGTTGGCTTTGCTCTGATCGCATTTGGCAGCGTGGTTACCTTCGTTCCAAACGAGATGGGTGAGTCATTTGTGTCAGAAACTGTTAGCAAGACTAATGGCAATGACAGACTGTAAACAGTAGCTAAATTAACGGGAAAATTGAAAGTTTATTACCTAAAAAAATAAAAATTGAAGGCAACAAATTTAAAATAGCTTTTGTTGGAAAATTGAATTAAACTGATATTCTATGGTAAAGTACGGCTAATCAAGCACAAAAATATTAGAAATTACCTGTTATACAAGCTATAGTGAGGTACTTCTAGATGTCCATGGGTGGATATTCTTCGTGGTTGGAATGTTGTTCTTCATCCCCGGGTTCTACCATATTGTATATATAATATGCACGTTATGTGGACGGGAAGGCTATGCTTTTGACAACCTACCCACGTTCACAAAGCCCTTGACCACATGATATTAACCATGCGATAATAACCGACCTACCTCAGATGTACATAATTTGTTTTCTGGCATAATTCTCTAAGAATCAGCATCTCAGTGTAATATATCATTCCTAGCTTTTTTCACTTTTAAAGTTTTAAGCAATAAATGTAAGTATGTAAGGAGTTATACGCTTTTTAATAAGGTAACGTTAAGATAATAATGTCAATATTTTAATAAGCTGTAATAATTTTTAGTCTTAATACTACAAGTTAATATAATAATAAGCAATATCAGTATGATATCAATAGTGTTATCCGAATTGGATGGGTTCTGTGTCCACATTCTGGCAGATTCCTTTGACCGGCAGAAAGGGTGGACAACATGCATTGGAGTTACAATCATTGGCTCGTTTACTGAGGGCATTACATACTGGATCAGTGATGTCACACTTCTGTGATATACTGATTGTTTTGTCACATCCTTTATCTTGAGGACACGCTTGCATATTACAGGTGGAGAACTCTTGGTTTCTGCCTCTGAAGAAGGTTATCGTGAGGTTATTTTGAAATGGTAGTCAATCTCATTATATCATAAATAGATATAGGTTGATGCTTTACTGTACATATTGCTCTAACTGATCATAGTAATCACTTATTTAACCACAATAACTTGACTTACGTGCAAGTGGTGGTTTGGCAGGTCCGTTTCCTCGACTGAATACCGCATCCTCCACAACTTTTGGAGCACTTCGACCACGACCCCCATGTGCTCCAGATGTCGACTCCGCTCACGGTAGTGGCTTCTGTGCTCATGGTAATCGACTGTTCCGTTGTCGTCACTGATTCTTTGTTCACTAAAATGGTTAATCAGTTAGAGTAGAGTTTACTATAGTGTTGATAAGAGGGAGATGATCTTATTACAATACTCTCCAGTACCTTCTTATCTTTTAGTTGTTATAATACACTTTTCTTTTGATATGTTACAGTATATTAGCTAAACCAACTTACCCGCCTTCAAACTCAGTTTAAACCCGACATCTTGAGAGACTTGAGATCGGAACACGACCACCATCTTGTTGTCTTCTGAAGTAAACACTTGCTCAGGCTTGTTGTAGCAGCAGAACCTGGCTCCAGTCCGCTTCTGATCTGACGAAAACTTTATTTCCACGTAGTCTAGGCATACTGTACTGCAGAACAGACCGAAGTCTTCCACGAACTCAGCTTGTATCAGTTTATCAGGTGAAGTTGTGATAACCCAGCTACACTTTTGGTTCTGACCGTAGTCTTCTTGGTCTTTGTAGCCAGGGGATTCTACTGTAACTTCTTCATCATTCAGTGTTATCATACCTCCACATTCACTGTCTGAAATCAGAGACATGAGTGGCAGAAAGGTGGGTAATATGATAGTTAATCCGTCTACCTACTGATGGCATTCTCGTTGGTTTTACAGTACTTTCCACCGTATCCCTCGGGACATATGCATTTGTCACACTGTTGAGGATGAGGGTATCCTCCGTTGGCACATCTGTGCTTCTTTCGACTCTCACAGCGATCTGAATGATTGTTACAGTAATGAAGAGCAGTATTTACAGTAATGACTGTGGTCTACTCAAAGTAATCTACTTAACTCAAACAATAGTTAATAGATTACTATAATATAAATGAACAGAGCTTTGCCTTACCATTACAGTATGCCCTGTTTATGATGGCAATGTCATAAAAGGCCAGCTTCTCCCTCTGTCCTATCGTATGTTGGTACAGTTTCTCTTTTGTCACCAACGTATAGCTCTTTCCGTCGATGGAAAAGGCAGTAGGACCGTAATGCATGACAGAGCCGTAGTCATACGGTATTCCGAGTGTAGTTATCTCATCGTTACCGCGTTGTTGGAAGTCGCTCATGTATGTGGGTAAGACGAAGTCCTTCTCGAACTCGATGTACTCATCAGCATCTGGACGAGACTGCTCGTGCCACAAGCCTAGAGCATGGCCAATTTCGTGCTGAATTACTCCTGGCTGAAAGTAGGATAACTTTTAGGTAATGAAGGTAACTAAATTTAGGTAGAGGGCTGATAGGTTCTTGTATTTTACATAATAGTAGCATTGATGGTTACTGTAGTTCACTTACCCTTTCACAACCAGCTCCAATTGACACTCCTTGACGTCCTCCATACTTTCCTATCATCGAATAACAACTGAAACCTATGTTATAGTAAGTTTTTACAGTATATTGCACGTCTGCTAAGAATGTACTACTCTTACTAGCTGAATAGGTACAACTTTGTACCGAAAAGTAAAGTATTGTCTAAAAGGCTAATACCGTATCGATATTATTCTTCTCTACAAACATAAAGTAGTAACCTTACCCCTGTCCTTTAAAGAACTCAATGTAATCTCCATCTTGCACGTCGTCATCGTGTTCGAACGTGATACAGCTGTTTGCTTCCCAATACTCGACGGCCGCGATGATTTTCTGTACGGTAACGAGGTCTGATCCATTAAGTACGATGGGCTACTTACCTATGGAGTCGTGGAAGCGGTATCGGATGGGGAACTTGATCCAAAGAGCTCCGTCTTCACTACTCAACGATCGGGTTGACCGTTCTCTCTCGAACCGTGCCAGAATAGAGTGTGCTTGTTGATGACTCAAGAAGATGTCACCTTCGAATAGGTATGGTGCCAATGGGGCTGCGTTCGTGTCTTTCTGGGCGTCGACTTCGAACTAAATTGATATTGTAGTCTAATTTATACTGTTTACAATCATATTATTACTTTTTACATTAATATCGTCATCATTAAACATCAAAGTTTATAGTAACTTGTAGCCTTTCTGAAAGATATTGGACTAGCTTAATTCAAGTATAACTTACATCGTGTCCTCCCCGCGGAGCGAAGTAGTCGTGGTGAGCAAGACGCTTCAGTTTGTCCAGAAGGAAGCTGACTTCTTGCACGGTGTTGGTGTCTACATTGAAGTGTTCTGTCAGTTCTTCTGTTTCTTCCTTCGGCGTCTCTACAGAAACATTCAGTTTGATCAATTGAGGCTGTTCATATTCTGTTTTTGTAGCTTCAGTAACCTTTGTAGCTTCAGAAGCTGATGTTGTAGCCTCGGTAGATGTTGTAATATCATTAGGTGAATCAGTGACTTGGCCAAGTGATATAGTCAGATCACCGTCGTCTGTTTCGTTTATCACATTGATAGCAGAAGAAGCTGAATCTTGGTCCAAGTTTGTAGAAGCTCCAGAAGTCACATTTGATTTAGAATCTGCTTTGCTTTCTAAATCTAGTGGGGCATCTGTAGAAGCTTTTATACCTTTTGTAGTCGAGGATTCTGGACCTTCTGTAGCCTGTGTAGCTAAGTTTTGTACCTTTTCAGTAGCTTCTCGTTGAGATTCAGAGTTTTTAGTAGTTTCTGTAGTACCTTTTCCACTGCCTGTAGTCTCAGCAGTATCCACTAAGCTGGGAGACGCCTTATCAGTATCCACGAAGGTGACAGAAGCTTCTGTACTTCCTTCTACGTTGTCTTGAACTCGAGTATTACCTGTTAGGTCGGTCTCTTGTGTAAGAGTGGCATTCAGTTGAGAAGCGGAACACGAAAGGAGAAGAAGCGACAAAAGCGTCGCGGACTTACACTCCATCCAGAAATAAACGTCTGAAGTGATCCGATCTTCATCATCACATCCGAAATCAGTGCGGCGCACTATTTCTAATCGATCCTTTGATAAGCGCGCCGGTGGCTACAAAAAACAAATGTTACAGTAAGACAGGTCTGAAATTCATGAAGGAATGTTACAGTAATACAGCTTCGAAATGTTTTGAGAAAATGTTACTGTAAGACAAAATTTCGAAATTTTTTGAAAAAAAGTTACAGTAAGACAGAATTTCATAATTTTTGTAGAATTGTTACAATAAGGCAGCATACACAAATTTCATTCGAAAAATGTCATTTTTACCAAGAATTTTTAACCAGCCGGCTGCATGTGAAGTGAAATGTCAAGCAAACCTAATTCAAAGGGCTCCAAGCATCCGTCGACCAGTACCAGAGACTCCACTCGGCATGTGAGTAGCTCCAGCCAGAGGTTAAGTCGTCGGAGCAAAAGTAACCGAGTCAAGTCACAATCGGACGGTACTCATACCGGTACCAGGGTAAGGGGAAGTTAAGGTTTTTGATTTAAAAGGACAAGTTATACGCTGGCTTATCGACCTTTCTCGATTTTTGGGTAATTATAAGGAAAGTTATTGCCATTTCATAGTTTACCTTTTCCAGAGCATGTCCAGGTTGCGCCTTCAGAAGACTAGTTATCTGCTCCAAGTTTATAAGTCCTCGACATATGAGGACTTGGCCATTCAGTGTGAGAACATCATAGACGACGCTCACGAGCACATAGAACGACTGTTTCTTGTCACATCGCTACGAAACTTTTCGGTCGATAACGATGAAAAGATCAGTCTGGACTACGCCGACTTCTCCAACTGCTCCAGTAGAGAAATGACTCCGTAAGGCTGATCTTGTGTTATGTTCAGGCTTCGGAAATATAGTTTTCAGCTATTATTTTTTATTTAAAGGTACGAGGGTTTAGGATAATATAAATACAATACTGTGTTTCTAAATGTCATTTTAGTCCGACATCTCCAAAAACTCACCAACAAACCCGAACACCCTTCTCAACCCCCACACCGTCAATTAGAGAAGGTCCTCACACCCCAACATCAGACTTCGAAACTCTGAAACACGATGGTAATATCACTACACCGCCTAACACTCCCAACTTTGACCTGTTTCTGGCTGAACTGCGTAAGGAATGCGAGTCCAGTCCAGTGCATCGAGAACGTTCGGCCAAGGCGGCTGCTATGTGTCTGCTTAAAGGGCTTGGACTGTTTGGACAAAAGATACCACATCGAAGTCCAGCTCAAAGTCTGAGGCTTAAACGAGCACTTAGGGTAAGGGTTTAGTGTTAGAATGAGACCTGTAGAGGGGCTGGGCCTAGTGGGTTCTCTTTTAGGTCTAGTTAGGAATGTTTTGGCCTTTCTAGGAAGTTTTTGACCGGAATTTGTAATTTTTTGCAAAAATTCGATTTTTTAAAAAATAGATATAAAATACGAAATTTTAAGGAAAAAATACTGGAAGAGAACCACTCGACCGAACAGATAGTACCACTGAAAAGGGAAAGCCTGGTCTCATTTCCAAAAGCTTACAGAGTCCAACAAGGAATGTCAGTGACCAAATGTGACACTTCAAAGGAACGGTCGAAGGTCAAGTCTAACGGTAAATTTAGTTTAAGATTTGAATATCAAATTAAAAATAAAATATTTAAAAATACTGTATTTTAGCCACCTTGTCCGTCACAGAACTAGAAGATGGTATGCAGATTTCATTGAAGTTGACTTTAAACGTTGGAGAATACTGTAAGTTTTTTAATTCAAAATTTTAAAAACTTTTAGCGACCAAACCAGTCCATCTTGTGTTCAAATGCAGCGGCGCGGATAATCGACCGGTCGATCTGACCCTGAATGGAGTCAGTGGATGGAACGATAAACAAGGACCACTCGCGAGCAAGGATAACTGATTATGTCAAAATTTGAATAAATTTGAATAAAGACATGTTATGTATTTGGCTTGAAAACAAAAAATGTTACAGTAACCGTTTGATATTTGAAAACTCGTGTTATCCGTAAAAGTATTACTACAATATCTATTAGTTAGACGTTTTATAATTTGTAAAAATTTCTTTTTGAGAGAACACTTGACCCAACTTTCCCGCCAGAAAAAGTTGACTCACCGAGAGGAAGTGTTGACCCGTAAACAAGCCTGCCTCGACTTCCTTCCGGCCCCATAAAAGTGGAATAAATTTAATTTCGGGGGGTCGGGGTAAGAAAACAAACAAAGTAATCAGACGTATCAGCTTCGTATCTGGGTCGTATCACAAGTGCATGTTGAGATGTCATACCGCCTCGCACCGCCCGCTCCCTGGGGCATTTTTGTGAGGGGCCGGTAGGAAAAAAGGAGAAGAGATTGGGCCGTTTGTCATGAACGGGAGTGCGAAAACGCCTCAGGCAATTTCTGAATTTTATTCGATTACGGGGCGAACAAGTGCGGCTGAGAAGTGGCAGTAGTCGCCCTGATGCTCCTGCCCCTCTTCTATGCCCTCGGGGGATTGGCGGCAGGTACCCAGGACTCGATCCGCCTCTTCGACGACCTCATGTTCGACTACAACAACCACCTTCGGCCAGCGACTCGACCTCTCAATCAGACCGTCGTCCATGTCCGGTTGAGTTTGTCACAGATCATCGAAATGGTAGGTCAATCACAATATCTTTTTAGATTTTGAGGGTTCGAGGGGTGAGTAAGACCTACACAAAGGGGTGGGTAAGATAACCAAGTTCGAGATAATTGTATTAGGGTTTCTTCGGAGAGTATGACAATATACTTTTGCTCGGAAATGCTTTTAAACTTTGAAATGATTTGACAAAATAAGCTTGAAAGCAAGGTTAAGATGACAATATTGTTATCCAATTTTACAATATATAAATGTTATTCAGGACGAGATCAACCAGGTAATGATGTGTGCTGTCTGGCTACGACAAACCTGGAACGACCGTCGCTTATCCTGGAATCCCAAAGAATACGGTAACATTGATCTGCTGCACGTACCGTACGAGTTACTTTGGGTGCCTGACATCGTATTATATAAGTAAGTATAACTACTGTCATTTTTACAGTACAAATAAGTTATTTATTGTAAATGTATATATTAAAGCTTAATTTATTTTGTAAAATACAGCAGCTTTTACTGTAAAAACGTTTACTGTGTAAAAAGATGTATTTTAGTGCAGAAGCCGCGAACAATATTACGATCAGCACGAAAGCCACAGTATATTACACTGGAGATGTGGTGTGGGAGCCTCCAGCACTGTTCCGAACGTCGTGCCAGATGGATGTGCAGTGGTTTCCTTTCGACGAACAACGATGCTTTCTCAAGGTATGTTACAGTCTATATATGTATGGTTTACTATTGTACATAATACAATCTGTGTTATGTGTTACCATCTATAATATAATATACATCGTTTTACTATCGTACATGATAGTGCTAATACTATGTAGTGTATTACTTTAATCAAGAGGCAATGAACTCACTGTTAGGTACAGTAACTTTGTTTACAGTTTGGATCGTGGAGTTTCCCTGAACGACTGGTCGATTTGAGAGTGATCGACAACTACGGCTTCTCGAATGATACTGTAACATCAGAGGTGGGCATCGACCTGTCGGATTACTATCCCTCAGTAGAATGGGATATCATGTCCATCAAGGCTATACGAAGATCCAAGGTATACGGTGGATGCTGTCCTGGGAACGGTGACTTTGTGGATCTTACTGTAAGTGGTTACCGTAGTTTTATTTTTTAAATTTTAATAAAGCTTTAATTTCAATTTAAAAGACTACAGTAACTTGTTACAGTACGAAGTGTCACTCCGTCGGAAGCCGCTCTTCTACACCGTGAACCTGATCATGCCCAACGTGTTCATGGCGTTCCTCACCCCGTTCGTCTTCTATCTACCGTGCGAATCTGGAGAGAAGATTCAGCTGGTCATCTCGATTCTGGTGTCAGTAGCCTTCTACTTCCTCATCCTGACCGAGATCATCCCGGCTTCTGGCACCACGATCCCTCTCATCTCCAAGTACCTTCTCTTCACCATGCTCATGGTCTCGGCGTCCTCTGGCTTCACCGTGCTCGTTCTGAACACTTATTACCGTAAGCCTACTACACACGCAATGTCATCGGCTACAAAGTATGTCTTGATGAAGTGGCTGCCGAAAGTGATGGGTATGAACCGAGATCGGCTACCGACCAAGAAGAGCAACATGCAGACCGTCAGTATGCTTCTGAATCCGGAAGAAGGGACTACGCAACGGAGGAGGAGAGGCACAATAACCACACTAAGTAAACAGTTGTGTAGAGACCTGGTGAAGGCTCCACACGATGATCGACTGACCGATCTGTACTACTCGAAGCCGATAGTCAAGTGTCTCGAGAACCTCGGCTTCATCTCTCAGCTCATCAGGAAGAAGCGATGTGACCATGAGGTAAGTTCTGAATACTATAGAAAGACATTATTTGTTAAAAGAAGAACATATATTACTACAGTAATAGTTAATTTTACCATCAGTTACATGTAGGTCATGGTGAATATAAGTTTAGACAGAAGAAGACTGGAAGTATGCCTCAGCTGTGCTAGACCGCTTCTTCCTCTGGCTTTTTGTACTATTATCAGTAGTCGGTACCACTTGGGTATTCATCGACACTCCCTTGTTCTATGACAGTCGGGTACCAATCTCATTTCCTCAAAGCGTGGTACCGTTGGATGAGCTGGTCAGAATGAGATTGTCCAATAACTAGCAATAACCATATATATTAACTATTAAAATAATGTATAAATGAATAGAAACTTCTTCAAAAGTGTTACCTAAAATAATATGTATTATAAAGTGATATCTAAAGTAATATCTGGATGTTTACATTTTGTAAAAGCTGCTTCGAATCTAAGAAACTATAAAACTAATACATTTTTATCCATTTTAATCCGGAAACAGCCATAGGGTAGAATCAAACAAGATTCTACACCTTTTTGCAACTTGAAACAGAATGCCAAGCTTTCCGGTTGGGACCAAGGCGGTGGAGGAGTAAACAAATTCTAATTTTTTATTGTTGACCACGTTATTTGACATCCATCAGTCGAATTCTGAAATGACAAAATATTGTCAGAAGCGTTAAATTGCGTGCACGTTATGCCAATGGCGCGAAAGCAAACATTTTAAAAGTTCAAAATGATATTTTAGTTTGGATTTTGAATGAAATAAGCTGCTTACAAAATGTTGTCATAATTCGTGGATTAAAAGATAATATGTGTTCAGAAACCTTTAATCATTATGGCAGTTTTATGAAACTTGAAACATAATGCCAAACATTCTTTCTGGGACCCAAAGGCAGCGATTTTGTAAATCTCATTTTTTTCCTCTATATCTATTTTTGTCCATAAACCTACAATGATTGGCCCAAACCTACCAGGTAAACCACAAATTATAGATCAAGGTGTACCATACTAGCCCAAACCAAGCGTTTGGTGCAGTTGTGACAAAGCTAGGTGAACATCGATACGGTGGGGCGATTAATCAAGCCACAAACCGAGGGGTTTCCCTTCGGTTTGGGGCTCTTAATCTTGACGTTGTTACATTTCCTGCACGAAATGTCTACTTCTATATTTAATTGGTTGGCTCTCGTCGTATCTCGTGCCCCCATGTACTTGTCTTTCTTTACTCAAACAATTTATCACTTAACAATAACAACACCACAGTTGTACCCATGTTTCTATTGTCGGCCGCTAAGCCGTCTTTTGTCATATTGAGGATGATGTTATAGAGCTTGTTCCTTTGTCTTTGGCGTATTTTAGGCTTTAAAGGGCATTTTTTGTGGGTTTGGGCTCTTTTTCTTGTAGTAATTTCTCAAATAGTCGAATATGAGGTTCGTTATTGAGTAATACTAAGATAACTTTGTAGGTATAGGTATAAACTCTTTTTAAATCGACTTTTAATTTAATAAGCCGTATATAACCTATACCTACATACGTTTACTTAAATTACCGTACCCAATCCACTTAAAGCGGCCGTACCCCAAGTGTGGGACCCCAGCTTGGCCCTAGTCCAGCGCCCAGGCCGACCGTGCCCTGAGGGTATTTGGCGGGAGAACGTCGCGCGGGAGAGCCTCCGGACTTTCATTTACTTGCCAAAATGGCTTCAAACCGGCTTCATGAACCTCTCTTCCTCCCCTTTTTGTGGCCAACAACATTGGCCGAATGAGACTCTCGACTTTTATATTACGTTAATTCGAGAATTCTCGAAAGATGCGCCCAAATTAATCCGCCTAATAATTGAAACATTACTTTGTTCGGCGTATGTTCGCCACGCCCGACCTACCACAACATCCCAAATGTAATAAGTGTAATGGTCGAGTTCGAGGGCGGTAATTGGGGTGGTACGATGGGGCTACACCCCCTCTACCGCACGGTAATCGAACGTATTGTAGACTTAAGGCACTGGAATTGTTTTTGCACCCTTCCTGCCAGCCGTTTGGTTTCAGGCGTGGAGTGTTAAATTTAATTTCCTCTCATATTCTGGCCCGGTTTCCTTTCGCTTCCACGCCCCCCCCCCTCCCTTATACGGTCATCTTGTGTACATCACCTGTTCTGGTTGTACGATTTGTTTTTTGTTTTGTAGCCAGCCGACTCCCATTGTCTCAGCGGGTCGGGGTGGGGAAACCGGCTGTCAATTAGTAATTAATCGCATTGCATGTCGAGTTATGTTTCGGTTTGACCAGAGTAATTTAGCCTCAATAGTAAATTTCCGGTGAGAGGCGGAGGGCAGCCGGCTGCCATCTGACTTTTGAGAAGGGCATTCTTCACATTTCATGGCCCATGTGGCCGCGTTCCGCGACTACTCCGAGCTCATCATGAAGTCGGCCGGTCCGCCGACTTCCACCGACGGCTCCACCAACTCGCTGAGGTCGTTGCCTCAGGGTGCTTCGACTCCATCTAGTGCCGGCACCTCGGGATCCACCCCGGCCGTCGCCATGCCCCCAGTCCACGCCTTACCTTCGCTGGTGGGCACTGGACTGGAGCGGGTGTTTCATCTGCTGGCCTTTGGGGGCAAGTGTGGCCTACATTGGAATCACTACACGGCACAGACGATCCAGAGCTCCAAGGTGAGGTCGTGACACTTCTGGTCATAAATCATTTCAAGTGCCACTTTATTTTATTTTTAGCCTCATTTGACGTTTTTAGGGCAAATTTTGAAATTTTAAAGTTAGTAAGCGGTGTTCATCTTAAAATTTTACTTTTTGTAGCCAGCTTCAGTCCTGATGTTCAACAAGAAGTCGAACGTCAAAGCGCCAGCTCGGATCGGTCGAATCAACCGGCTGGCACTGGTCGATTTACTTAAATACGGCTCCAGCCAGCTGTCAGCCCTGTCCCACCCTCGCCTTCTGAAGTGTTTGGGGCCACTGACCGAGTCGAAGTAAGTCAAAGAACATTGTTTTAGATATTAATGCTTTCCGCTTCTATGGATACGTTTGGTGCACTTTAATTCGGGGGATTAAGTATTACAACAAACAGAGAGTAACATTACAAAACATTAATTTAGTACAATTGAATTCGATTAGCTGATAAGGTGATTACAAAGGAATGAAATTTAGGCAATACCTACTACAATATGTTTATATGTTATGACAATATTGTTATAGGAAACCTGTCAAAGCTGCTCTAAGATATTTCCAACAAAACGCTGTTCTTAACGTTAAGGGAATTTAAATTTATGTTAATTCGCGAAATTTAATTTCTGTTATCTTCAGAGATGTCATCTGTCTGCTCATCGAGCCAATCCTCGGGAGTCTCGACACTTTCCTCGAGATTTACACTTTGGAGCGATTAGAGATTAAGCTCGGCATCTTACAGGTAATAGCTCCGCTTAGTTTGGCCATAAAATAGTTCTTCTGGCCTAAAAACGTCAAGAATTGACCGAAAGCAACATAAATTGGGCGGAAAATTTGAAAATAAATTGTGTTTTTGGGAGACTTATGCCTAAAATAATATTAAAAAGGTAGTTTTTGACTTAAAACAATATTTTGTTACCTAAAATGTGAGTTTTTAGCCTAAATTAAAGAAAAACTTGCTCTGACTGACCAAAATAAAAAACAAAAACTTAATTTCCAGCTGATAGACGGCCTATCATACCTCCACAACAGTGCCAAGATTCTGCACGGCAATCTGAATCCCCAATCCATCTACGTCAGCTGCTCCCAACAGTGGAAGATCGGAGGATTCCGGTTCTCCGTGCCCGCCAAGAAGGAGGACCTGTTCCCATGTTACTCGTGGAGCAAGAAACTACCTCCCGAGCTTCAGCCTGACCTCGACTTCCTGGCTCCAGAATACCTCGCTCCCAACAATAATCATGTGACCACTTCGGCCGACGTCTTCTCGCTCGGAGTGCTGATATGTTGGATATATTCAGGTGGAACTAAGATTATTGATGCCAGGAATAACACTGATAGCTACACGATCGTCGTGGATCAGTTGGATGCCGCTTTGGAAGTGATTTCTGACAAATTGGGGCCGAACCTGAAGGAATCTTTGTTGAAGGTACTGAGTAAGGAGGTGGATCAACGACCTCAGGTTCAGATGTTGGCGCTGGTGAGTGATTGTAGTGTTTTGAAAGGGTCATGAGGAGTATAGGTCTACTAAAATATAATTTTTTCGGAATTTGTTAAATGAGAGGTATTAAAATAAACTTTTCAGACAAAACATTTCGATGATAGTGCCCTAACAGCGATGCGACAGCTGGATGATATTGCTCAAGAGTTCGATCCCACTCACAAGTCCCACTTCTTGTCACAAACTCTTGTTGCTGCATTGCCAGACATTCCTGAGGTAAGATTAATGTAAAATACGGTCTAAATATTAGCATATTGATATCCAAAGAGATCGTTTTACTTTGAAGCATTTCCTTTCTCACGTTTCAGAAGATTTGGTTCACAAGGATAATGGCCAGATTCACAGAGAATCTGTATGATTCTCCAGAAACCTTCACGGCTCTACTACGACCTCTAACGTGCATGTTGAGTCACTGTGAAAGTCATAACATTCACAAGTTACGACCATGGTTCCGGCACATTCTGGAGAACGTGACCAACGATGTAGCTGTAAGTACTCGATTATATTGTTGTAGGTTTAGTTTGCAGCGTTTCTATGCTTTTTGGCGTTAGTTATACCTAATTATCTTATCTATATTAGTGCCTAAATTTAAATTTAGGTAGAGTACTGTCTTTTACATTATTTAATGACGTTATAGTAGCTATAGTAAGACTTCTGAATTTATGTTATATCGTTTTCTATAGACACTTTTGACGTTATGTTACTTTCAGCTCACTCAAGCCGTCTTCGACAACATATCCACCATCTTTCGTCGCTTGAACGACGAGATGGTGGAAGACAAGTGCCTGGAGATCATTCTGAATCTGCTACGATGCGAAGATAACCATCTGAAGCAGTCCGCCTTGAGAGCCATACCTCACATCGCCGAGTACGTGCCCTTGTGGTACATCAACAAGAAACTGGTGCCTATCTTCAACGAGATGTCTGCCTTCTTCGATAATCATGTGCCGGTAAGACGCGATTAGTAATGTTACTGTAATGAGATGGTTAATATAATTCTTGTTATTACAGGTACTGCCATAGTTGTTTTATTATGTAAGCTATGTTATACTACTACAATTATGTTACTGTAGATATTGCTGACCTAACTTTATCTTTTTTCAGCGTCAAATCGACCTTCTAGTAGCCATAGCCCATCTGAGTGATCGTTGTGACTCTCTCACCATGTACAACCTCTTAAGCGTAGCCTCTATCTGTACCAAACATCATCCAGCCATAGTTCACAGTAAATCCAGGCTAGTCCAACGTATCATAACGTGCGATGTTGGGCGACTAAAGGATACGAATGTGATCACAACCCATCTTCTGACTCCACTCGCTTCTGGATTGGCGTTACCTGAACTAAGCTCGGCTCACTTCGACGACGTCATGAGCTCGGTCAGGATCTTGCTGGACATTATTGAACAGATACGATATGAGTCTGACGATCACAAGATGCGACCGTCGGATGGAGGGTGAGTTAGACTTTGGAATGTTAAATTATATTGTTGTAGGCTTATCGTTTGAGAAGCGATAACAATTTCTTTAACAGTATAATATATTGTTATAGGTGCTTTTATATGTTGTAGTAGAGTCTTTAGTTTGATTCCAATCAATTTTTCGTATAATTCTAGAAGACTGTGTAGCCGCCGAGTCAGTATGAGCAGCAATCACCTCCCCCGTCTCCTGATCACAGCTGCCCGACCCTCATTCAGTGGTGATGGTCGAAAGATGTCGTTTCTCTCGGCCGACGGTCGATTAGAAGATCCCAGAAGGCGGGAGTCGAAGGATTCTCGCGGCTCCATAGAGTCGGACGTGTCTCTGAAGATAGGGAACGGTAGCGACGTGTCAGACGAGAGTCAGGTCATGTCGTCTACAGGTACGGAGACGAGGAGGAAGTCGTGGCTGGAAGGCTACATGCACACCGTGTCCTTGGAACAGAGCTCTCAGTTGGATGTGGGGTTGAATACGTAAGGATATAACTTAATGTGTTCTTTATATTATACACTATTATATGCATATATACACTTTTACACGTAGTTGTTACCTATTTACCTCCATTTTGATACTATTTGGTCAGAAACTAGATAGAAAAGTCAATATAAAATCAATTTTTTATCATAACTAATAATTCTACAAACTTTTTGACCAAGTATTTATATATATTAATCTGTACTTTAATTGGTACAAGGTTTCGCTCAAACGGTTACATAATGTAAACATTCAGAGTAAGAAAACAACGCCAAAGCGAACGAAGGTCAAGGACCAGATCTCCAACTAACGAAGCTTCAGATGCCCGACCGGCTCGACCCAACTCCTTCACGAATCTGGGTCACAATCTGGTAGGTAACCTACTGTAACATCTGGCTTTTTACATTTCTTACTACACCTATAGAGCTCTTAAAGTACATGATTCGTGGTAAAGGTCATAACAACTACTGTAGGCTAGCTATCTTTGATGGAGTACTGTACTTTTTGGGCTTTATATACTGTGCCTTTTAGGCTTTGTTTAGCTAGCTTGGATACTGTAACTTGAGTACTGTATTTTTAAATTAACATACTGAGCTTATATCATTTTAGTGCAAGATTTTTTAAAACTTACTGTACTTTTATACTGTAACTTTCGATTTACTGTACTTTTACTCATTGAAACCCTACAGTAAGCTGACTACGGTAATTGCAGGCGTGCACTCTGTGGAAGACGTTCTACTGAAAACTACGGGTTGCGTTACCATATCTGATTATTTGTTCACAGTGTTATTATTAAAAGGACATTATGCATGGGAATGGGTTTAATCGCGTCGTTTAATGGGCAGCACGGCTACACCGTGCCCTTGACTGAACGGTCAACAAGTTAATGGTTAAATGGGGTTAGGGCGGGGGGTTTTTGACCCTGCCCCATCTTCCCCATGCCAAAGCGGACCTCGAGCAGTGCAAACATCCTTCAGCTGAAACACCCCTCCCGGGCGGGGGGAGGGGGCGTGGTCTCGGCCTTCTCGAGATCGTGCACTCATCTATATAAAGAACGCACGAAACCTCAGGCTCCACCGACGGATTTCTCTTGAGTAAACACTCGTTTTCCATTTTGGGCATGTACAATATCATTGTTTACCTTTTACTCGGTGTTACCGTAATTACAGCGGACCCCATTAACTTGCTGGACAATGGATTACACGGTAAAACTTGACATTTTGTGGTTGTTGGGGGATGGTATAGGGTTTATTTGAGTTGGAAAGGTCTTAAGCCTTAGAAAAGTGTATTTTATAAATTTTAAGATCAAAAGCACATCTTTAGGCTTACCTTGTAGCTATTTTTTAAGTAAAAAAGGAATTTTTTAATAAAAAAGGGGCTACTCAGTTTAAAGGTCGCACCCCATTATAGGGTCCCATGACCCATTTGAAGGTCCCATGCAAATTTTATTCATTTAAATTGCATTTTTTTACAAATTTCATTGTAAAAAAATCGCGAAATCGAATCGCGGTTGCTGTACCTGAAAATGGTCTCGAAAAAGTAACTTGAAATCAATATTCTAAGAATTGGGACCCATATCTAAGAAGTGGGACCCATATCTAAGAAGTGGGACCATATCTAAGAAGTGGGACCATATCTAAGAAGTGGGACCATATCTAAGAAGTGGGACCACTACTAAAAAGTTTGAACCAATATGTAAAGAACTATACTTACCGTGTAGTAATCAAGTGGTGGGATCCATCATCGGCAAGTGTTTCTCAGGAGAACCATTCATCAGACATTGATTGTCTCAGGCAAAACCTACGTCAAGACATGGTCACGGACCAACAAAAATGACACGACCATCCATGGTCTTTGCAAAAAATAAGAATGAAACAACCAATACAACCGATTTTCGGTTCTCATAAAATTAAAATTTAGGGACCTTCTATTGGGTCAAAAATTGGGACCTTTTATTGGGTGGCGTGGGACCTTTAAACAGAGTAGCGCCAAATTTTTTTAAAATTTGAAGTCAAAAACATTTTTTAAATTTCCCATTATCGTAATTCAAAGAATCGAAATTAAAGAATGCGCCATTCTTTTTGAATCAGCTTTATAACGATTTGTTTCACCTTGTAAGAAATAGCTTTTCATAGGGTTACAGATCATGTTATAGTAAATTTAAAAGTGATTAATTATGCCACTTTGGTCAGAAAGTTTGTAGAATTTGCCATTTTATGTTAGCCTTCTTCAGCTGGGCAATATTATGTTTATTTTTTGGTCTAAATAGTAAAACATTTATAGTGCTCGACCGTTTTTTGGCTAAAATATTGTGTTTTATCTTAACTAGTAGCCGTAAATTCAAAGTATATCATATTTGGTATAAGGTACTTTCATTTAAAAAGCAACGTTTTCAAAACCTCAACACTAGCTATAAAACAGTGAGGACAAAGCACCTTTCATATATAAACCATCTTTTACATATTAACCATGACATTTGAGGCGAACCCTTGGTCGATTGCATGGAAGACCGCGTCAAACTGACATTCAAGACAGAGAAGCCGTTCAGTGGTCGTATCTTCGTGAAGGGGATGATCGACAACCCCAACTGTGTCACCAAGTACGCCTCCAACAAGAACAGTTCAGTCCAGTTCCAGCTTCAGAATGGTGACTGTAACATGCGGAGGTCGAGGAAGGTAGGTTACGGTCATTAATAGTTTACCGTGGTACTAATATTTTAGTACTAACTATGGTTAACTAGAATATATCTTTTTGATACATTAATCTCAGAAGTACCTACTATAACATTGAAATGTCTCAAAAGATGGTGGATTTTGTTCATTTTGTCCCGCCATACTCAATATCCTTTTAAAAAGGTGTCTTCCCGACCATCTTCCTCACTAATTGCACGATATGTCACTGTAACAACAGTCTATTCACCAGACTTAATAATCCATCTTCAATTAACCCTGAGGGCATCTTGTTACGTCAGAAGTGTTTTTTGAATTCTTTTGAAACAGTTCGGACTAATTACTCTCGACCCTTTTGTACTACTAATTACCCCGCTCTTGTTCTACTTTCTTCACATCTAACTGTACCTTCAGCTAAGTCCCGAGCATCGTGGCGTGGAACAGTCCATCGTGGTGGTCGTGTCGTTCCATGATACCTTTATCACCAAAGTCGACCGTGCTTATCGATGTACTTGCTTCTATATGGAGGCGGACAAAGTGGTGACTAACAGATTTGATGTTAGGTAAGGGTACTGTATGTTCGATGGGTAATAATACTGTAGATGATAGCTGATAAGGTTAAATGATATCACTGTAATACAAGTTAAGGGAGAGAACTGTAACATCTAAGAGCCATGTAATAGTTATGTATAAGTTTAAAAAATGCTATCATAAACTATAGCAAAGATCACTATGTTTACCATTAACCATGTCCTCTTACAGTGCCCTACCGACCACAGAGTTAGTAGACACAGCCAGAATGCCTCAATGTACATATTCGATCAGAAGAGGCTCTGTGAATGGTCCTGTGGTTAACTATGCCCAAATTGGAGAACCAGTGTTCCATGTGTGGAAGTGTGACAGTGGTAAGTAATATAATCAATGGCACCTACAGTGTTATAGACACCTTCTCCATGCTGATACACAACTGTTTTGTGGACGACGGAGCAGGAAGAGAACGGAAACCAGTTCTGGACGAGAATGGGTATGTTTGTCTCAACTTAAAGCTACTTCTGGACAGAAAATGACGTTTTAAAATTGTTTTTTAAAGTTAAAGTTACTTAATTTGTCATCTTTGATCTTCTTCAGCTGTTCAATCGACTCCATCATCGTATCCGACCTCACCTACAACAATGCTGCCAACATGGCCTACACGGAAGTTAATGTGTTCAAGTTTGCTGATAAGGTGAGCACCTACTTCCAGTGCTCCATCACTTCGTGTATGATCTCAGAAGGCATGTGCAAAGGAATCACGGTAAGCAAATGAATATAACTGTTAACCCTATCATAATATCAGCCTCCTCGTTGTGGAGCTGCTGCTCGTAAGCGGAGAACGGTGGGGGAGAACGCTACACGAGATGACAGAATGACCATGGACATATCGGCCGAGAAGATAGTCGTACTCGACCTCGAAGATACGAAGGAAGAAGCAGTCATCGATGCTGTGATACCGCCTTCAGCTCTCAGCAATGACAATATCCAGGAGAACATACGACAAGTTAACGCCCTTTACCACAGTAAGAAGGTGTGCTTCAGCCAGCCGGCTATGGCTTTGTTCGGAGGACTGCTGGCCTTCTTGTTGTTTGTCGGAATCGCGTCCTTCGTCGTGTTCACAATGCAGCTACGGAAAAGAGGAAAACTGTAATCAGAATCCACTTACGAGATTCAGAATCTATCGCTTTAAAGATTCAGAAGCCACGGGTACATAACACGGCACTGCTATGTGATAATATTAATAATAACTTGTATATGCTAATAATAATAAAGTACTTTATTGAGTAAACCTATTTGAACTCCAAGTTTCCTTTCTCGGAAGGCGTCCACCTCCTCACCTCGTTCTCGATATGTTGTTGTTGGCTGGTGTGTTCCTCGTAAAGTCGTTCAGCTTCATTCACCTGCTTCAGCAACGTCACGATCCTCTTCCCCAACTCCATCTGTTCCTGTTTCCTGGCCAGGGCGGGGTAATTTGTGATATCAGGCTTTCTGCCACCCACTAACGAAAAGTCTGGACCTTGATGTAGAGGATGAGTCACTGGAGCTACGTAAACACTGAAGATGTATGTATATAGTCAATGGGACGTTTCTACTCAAAAGTTTACTATATATTATCCATCATACAATTTATACCTCAAAATGTAAAAGCTTACGGCTTCTTCCACCATTGATATCGACCTCTGAACTTCTGTAAATCAGTAGGATGCGACGAACTCTGTCGTACCACTACCGTACTACCAGCCTTTACACTGCGTAGCATCTACAAATACTATTTTAGTACTTTTTAAACTGTTGTTGTTAACTCTATAGTAAAACAAGGCTTTCAATCCGCACATAAACAAATGAAGTTTCCAAATAATGATAGGATATCCAATAAGAAAGTGTCAAAATAAGTGAAAAATATTTATTAACAGTGAACTTCAATCAAATCCACATCTTAATCAGACCATCCCAGCCAGCTGACAACATCCTCGACGGTTCGTGAGGATGCCACAAAACTGAAATACAAACATTTTCGTGAGCTGCCCATCTGGCCACGATCTTGTGTGTCCTCCAGTCCCAAATGAACACTTTTCCTTGAGAGTCTCCAGAAGCAAGGTAGCTAAAACAAATATTATACTTAAAGTTTTTAAAGAAAATAATAATAAATAACATAAAATTATAAATTATTCGCCATAAAACTAGTAGGCTTACCTCATATCGGGCGAAAAGTCTGGAGAACAAGCGTAGCCAGCCACGTTGTGACCTTTGAAAGCCTTCTTTCGTGCGAATCTCAGTTTGTCATCTGTCAATTGGAAAAGCACAACTCTGTTATCCATACATTGTCCCACAATCCATTTGTCTACAACAATGTTAGATTAAAAAATTATTTTAAATTAACATGTCGCTCATTCATAACATAAACTATATAAACATATATCTTTCGTAATAAATAAAATATGTACTACTTACCAGTAGGAGCCTTTGTCATCACCGGAATTGAATGTAACCCAGAGTTTTGAATAAGCTTTGTGTCAACAGGAATTCCCCTAAAACACGATATTATCAATATCATAAAACATTAGTAAAACAAAATTAAATTTCACCTCCTAAATAATAAAGTTAACATACCATTCCCAGATACGAATAGACTTGTCATCAGAAGTCGTGCAGAACCTTCTGTTCTGATCAAAGAAAGTGATCGAATTGACTGGTCCCAGATGTCTATCATACTCCTGTTCAATCTCGCCTGTCCTCGTGTCCCATTGTAATACTTTCTTGTTCTGCATACCTGACAAGAAGTTAAACTGTTTATCTTCATCAGGATTGAACTTGACACAAAATGGTCGATGTCCTGTGTGGAAACGTTGCTTTACTTGACCAGTTTCTGTGTCCCATAACTTCATGTAATTGTCGAAAGAAGCTGATATAAACTCTGTTCCATCATTGTTGAAACACACATCTTTCACCGGCAGTTTGTGACCAGCGTATGTTCGAATTAGCTTCCTATTACCGTAAACTTCCCATAATTTTACCTAAAATTAAAAAAAAATAAATGTCAGTTATAACATAAAATAGCAAAAACCCTGATCTTTAATATACAAATGTAAAACACAACTTTACATATAACAAAACATACCTTAGAATCCATAGAAGCAGACAAAAACATGTGTCCGCTCTTCGGGAACCATCTGATAGCGTTGACAGCTTTAGTATGACTCTTGTAGGTATGAGCCTGTTTGGTAGGTGCATAACATTTAGAAGGTACAAAGTCAGGCCGCAAGTTAGTACCAGTAAACTTGGGTACCTCCATGAAAGATCTGTTCTTGAACTCTTCGTCGTCTTTGACTAAAACAATAACAAATATTACAATATGAAACTTACTGTGTAATGTAGTGATCTCTTCAATCATATGTTCTTGATCTTGAGCCGCCTTTCTGCCAGCTCTAGACTTCAGCTTTCGCTTCCTGACAATCTCATCCATCTCCTTCTGTAACCCTGCGTCTGGCTTGGCTACAGTCTTCTCGTCCTTGTAGATGGCCCACGGTCCAGTGTAGCCATCGACGTCAGCAGCATCGTAATTCACCATTCTTCTTCGTTTCTCTCCTCCTGTCTTCTTAGATTCAAACAAACTGGCTCCATTCTCTTCTGTAGCTTTGTTGACGTCTCCAGTGAATTTGTTTCCAGCTTCGGCCGAGGGATCTTGTGCATAGCCTAACGTATCATACGATCTCAAAGCTCTGTCAAAGTGAAATTGGTCTACATGAGCTTTCTCCACAAATCCAGCCAAAGTGTTCTTCTTGGCTAACTGTTTCTTGCTTTTAAATGGATTACTTGGTCCAGCCTGAAACCAAATTTTTGAGTAAAAGTTACCTAATTTTTTAGTTACTTATTTTTGGAAAATATTCGAAAAAAACTTACTTCAGGCTGAAACAATTCTTCGTACCTTGGATTACACGATAGTTCCCGGCTCTTTTCATCAAACACAACAACAGCTGAAGTTTTAGGAGTAGATTCAAACACCGATGGAGCCAAATTTACCAAGGGTAAGTTAACTTTTGGCTTGTGGATAGCAGTTTCCACAATTTCTCCGTCCTCATCAGACGCCGAAGATCCGTAGCCGTTTAAAACGTCCATAGCGCCGAAATAACCTTATTATACTTACACCAAAATATTATTTACAAAAATAATTTTTCCAAAAAAAAGATTTCAAAAACTCAATAGTAAATATAACGAAATGTCACAATCGAGTGAAACTTTGAACAAATTTCTAAAAATTCCACGTCGTTGTATGGTTAGTTTGCTGATCCACGACGTCAAGATTGTAATTCTGAATGGGAAATTCTGAAAGTACACCGTTGCCTGGAGGAGGATCTCAAGGATATCACGTTTTAAGAGTAAGTTTGAGGGTTTTATGACTTGCTTTAGGTCTGAAACAATTGGTGAAGATTTCGGAGTGTTTATTTTTGTAATTCGTTGTGTTTATTTTTATGTAAATATTTATTTTTTAGGTACAAGACAACTCTCCAGGTCAGTTAGCTGGACTAGAAGCCTTCTTTGACTTTATTGTGGCTGTTGGTAACAAACGTTTGGTAACTTTTTATTTCTTTTATAAACCTTAAAAGTCCTGCTTTTATAAAAAGTCTTGAAACTTAATATTAACGATACAACTTTAGGATCAAGATGACGAGAGTTTCAAGCAGATTCTCAGCAGCAGCATCGACAAACCCTTGGAGCTAACTGTCTATAACAGGTAACTCGACTTTATATTGTTTTATTTGTTTAGTAAATCACAAACCGTCCGCCAGACTCAGATCGTGCCTTCCAACTCGTGGGGAGGACAAGGAATTCTGGGCATTTCGATTCGTTTCTGCTCATTTGATGGAGCTAACCAGAATGTTTGGCATATCATCTCAGTTCACCCCAATTCTCCAGCTTATCAGGCTGGCTTACAGGCTGAAGCTGACTACGTCCTTGGAGCGGAATCTGTTCTACAACAAGCTGATGACTTGATAGCGTTGGTTCAGGCCAATGTTGGAAAGGCTTTGAAGTTGTATGTCTACAATGTCAATACAGACGCCGTTAGGGAAGTAAGTAAACCATCACTTTTCATAGAATTTGCTATAACAGTAATACGAATAATACGTTTTTAGGTAATAAAATTTTCATTTTGTGTCATTATAGGTAACTCTAACTCCAAATGACGGATGGGGAGGTGATGGGTACCTTGGATGTGACATTGGATACGGTTATCTTCACCGTATTCCTGCTTCTGTTGATCGTTCCAACGCTCCAGTAGTAGCTCCCGAGAACGTTGCTGTACCAAGCAGTAATATTGCACAACCTGGCTTCACGGGAATTCCACAAGTAGACCAGATTCAGTCGAGCTCGGCCAATCAGGTAGCAGCTCCTCAATTCCCTGACCCTAGTCAGTTCTCCATGCCACCTCCAGCTGATGTCACAACTTCAGCTGTTCATGTTTCTTTTCCAGTTCAGGAAAATGGGGCTTCTACTTCTCATAATGTTGTAAGTGTTTTGTTTTTTATCAACTTTAATACCTAAACTATGTAAATTGAGTATAAATCTTAAGAATGTTGCAGTATTTTACATAAGTCTGTATTTCCAGGGAGTCAGCTCACCATCACCAGTATCTACGATACCCCCGGTAGTTTCATATGAACCACCAAGTGTCCCAAATCAATATTCTCATCAAGCTGTTTCCCAGGAGAGCGCCCAAATTAATTACCATAATGTCTCTTATGATAATACGGCTCCACCTACTGTAACATCTCCACCACAATCGAATTATCCTCCTTCTAGCTACTACAATGCTCAATACCCTTACCCACCTCAAGTGAGCTCGCCCCCAACACAACCGATGCCACCATCCAACCTTCCTCCATCAAACCCTCCACCATCAAGTGTTCCACCTCCAAGTATTCCCCAATCTTCAGCGCCTGTGAATCCTCCTCCAACCCCAGCTGAATCTGTTGGACAACCTTCTTACGCTCCTTCTCCGACATTCCCCCAGCAAGTCTACTCTCCACCCAACTTTGCACAAGGAATCAGTCAAACACCCATCCAGAACCAGCCAGAAGTCCCCATTAACACAAGCAGTTATCAACCTTACCTGGCATATGGTGCTCCAGTACCCCCTACCTATCAACAGGATGCATACAACAACACTGGTTAGTTTTTTACTACTTTATGTAAACCATAGTTAGGAAAATATCGAATAGTTAACATTTTTACAGAAAATTACTTTTCAGCTCCTCAACAGCCCCCACAATCTTATTATCAGTACCAGCCCCCAACCCAACCACCATCCTCTCTTCCCCAACCCCCAATGGTACCACCTAGTCTCAATTTCCCGATGCCGCCCTTGTCATCGCTTGGCATCAACACGTTAGTACCGCCAGTAGGACAATATGCACAAGCGGATCCCAACGCGAAACCACAATTTTAATGAAATACCCAGATATTTATTTGATAGTAAAATAATTATGTTGTTAACTACGTTATCTTCTAGAGTAGTCATAATTTATAAAGTTTGATAATAATTTTGTGCTGGTCGTTATATAATGTGTGAGAAGGAAAAAATGCAAATTTTAAAAGGCAATTTGAATATAAAATGAATATACTTTACAAGTATATTCACTCCTTATACCGATATTACACTCTACAACTTGGCAAATCTCGAAAAACCTTTTCATTTCATTAACAAACATCCGGGGCGGTCCACTATGAAGAGCCAAGAGAAAGGCGAAAAGCTCGAAAATCAAGTCTACTATCACGGCATTCGGAACAGGGAAGATGTCATGTAAGTTACCATGTTCGTAGTATTATTGATTTTAAAAACTACGAAAGATGATTTAAGTCTGAATCTAATCCTAACGTTTAGATCTGAGCTCGAACACAAGGGTGACTTCATTGTCCGTGCCAGTATGGACTGTGGCTTCCCGAAGCTCGTCCTCAATGTTCGTGGAAGTCGTGGCCCTTGGAATCTGCTTCTGGATGTTGTAGACAAGAAATACTGTCTACGGGTAGAACGGAAGAAGGATTCCTACCCTTCTTTTGAGACAGTGGTTCAGCTTATTGAGTACTACAAGTCCCACGGCCTCCCACACGGCCCCAGACTGCGTCACGGAGTGCCTAGACCAGAATGGTTGTTACGACATCAGTCCCTGAATTACGACGAGAAGATTGACTTGCTGGGATCCGGGAACTTTTGCTCTGTTTATCGAGGAACATTGACAAGAATCGGCGTTTGTAAACAGGTAAGAGCCGTAAACGGGTTAAAAATAGTGAAAATAGATATCCCTAATCGTTTAACATAGTTATATTACAAAAGATAAGTCGACAGCACCGTATGTAGTCCTCTACAGGTAGCCATAAAAGTTTGTCATCCATCCGACAAGGAAACGAACCGCCAGGAGATTCACGAGGCTACACAATCCATGCTGTACGAAGCCAAGATCATGTCAAAGTATTGGCACGAAAACGTCATCGAATTCATGGGTATAGCATGTGATCACCCTCCCATCAGAATCGTTCTCGAATTTTGTCCTGGGGGTTCGCTAGAAGACCACGTCAAGAAGGACACTGACATTCCTCATATTGAACTGGTTTTGTACGCATTTGAAGTAAGTCGAACAGTTTTGTAATCATATATGCAGATTTTACTTCATCTGAACGAATCTTACATCAAAAAATGTTTAGGCAGCTCGTGGAATGAGGTATCTACACTCACAGCGATGTATTCACCGAGACCTGGCCGCTCGAAACTGTCTGATTTCTGCCCAAGGCATCATCAAGATTGCCGACTTTGGGTTGTCGAAAGTGGCAGAGGAGTTTGTTCAACAAGAAAAGGCTTTGAAGCAGATTCCACTTCGGTGGATGGCTCCAGAAACAATCAAGAAACCACCTCTATACCTGGTCAACAGCGACGTCTGGTCTTTTGGGGCTCTCATATACGAACTATAAGTCAGTAGTCCAAAGTCTACAAGATGCAAGAACTACTTTGTTAATCTAATTTTCTTTAAATAAAATATAAGGATTTCAGCCATGGAGTAGCACCGTACGCTGAAGAGAAAGACTTCAAGGTGATTGCCAAGAACATCAAAATTGCCAAAATGCCTGACTTTCCGACGACGACTCCAGAACCTATTCAGAAACTAGTCAAAGAAGACATTTGGTAGCAATTTACATACTTAGTGCAAAAACAACATGAATACTATTAGTACTTACAACATACCACTCAAGACAACAAAGACGTTTCCTTTTAAAAACTAAACAATCAAGTATGAAGGTAAAAGAAAATGACTTTTCAGGGTGAAAGAACCGGAACGAAGGATCTTGTTCGACGAGATCGCAGTGATTCTGTACAACTATCTTGAACAGCACATGGACCAGTTTGGGGATGTCAAAGCAATGGCCGTCAACAAGATCAAGGGAGTAAAACGGACATCGATAATGATGGTAAGACTATTTGAATGGCAATTCTTAATAATTTGCCATGAACTATACATTTGAAATGGTTGTTTTGTTACCTAATTTAAACAAAAACAAGTAAAATTTCAGGGCGACAAAGATACATTGCTGAAAGAAGACGAACGACGGTACAGTATGCAGCCTAGAAGCAAAACACGAAGAGCTCGGTCAACATCTAGGTCAATATCAGATCGCGACCGTCGAGGCGGGGCCAAAACCCGAACTTGTCGAGGATTCACTTCCAGAAGCGACTACAACCGTCCTCGTCGAAACTCACTCAAGAAAATCATCAAAAACCACTCCGTCGAAAAGGAAAAAGACACTCGATCAACCGGTAGCAAAGAAGCGTCCAGTGATGCCAAAACCGATCCTCAAGCATCAGGGCGGAAGAAGATGAGTAAGGAAGAAGATGAACTCCGAAATGAAGACGCAGAGAGCCCAGCGGAGAAAAAGTGTCCCAGTTAGAAAAATAGGCCCAATAAATGATTTAACTTCTTTTGAATATCAGTGACGTTGTTTTGTGTAGTAGACATGAGCAACGGGCCGGGCCCAATTTTCAAGCCCGGCCCGCGGGCCGGGCCTAAATTTTAGGCCAGGCCCGTTTTTGATTTTGGTCAAGCCCGGCCCGATCAGCAAATTTCTAAGCCCGGCCCGGCCCGTTTTAAAAAATTTAAAAAATTTTAAAACTTAAAAACTAAACGGAAATTTGGCTTTAAATTGTTTTTTTAGGTCATTTATGGATCATAGAATCCAAAAAAATCAAAAAACATAAACGGGGATTGAAATAAAAAAATTAAAAAAAAAAAAAATTTTTTTTTCGGGCCCGGGCCCAATTTTCAAGCCCGGCCCGTTGCTCATGTCTATTCTGTAGTATTAATTTATTATTACCAATTTAAAGTGAGCGGAGTGTCACTATTGATCGAGCCGACGCCGAAAAATATTACAAAAATTTGTAAATTATTTTTTTCTTATACGCAGATCTCGTAAATAATGTCGTCAGTAGAGATAGAAGCAGCAGAGTAAGTTTTTTACCTTTAAATTGTATATTGTTTTAGTGTTGTTCGGCTGATTGAACAATATTTGAAAGAAAACAATTTACATCGAACTTTGGCCACTTTACAAGAAGAAACGAATATCACGTTAAACACAGTTGACAGTCTCGACACCTTCCAAACAGATATCCTTTATGGACACTGGGACAAAGTTTTAAAAGTGATTCAACCTCTAAAATTGCCAGCAAAGAAGCTCATTGATCTTTATGAACAAGTAAGTCGTTGGTAGCATTAAAGTTATCGCTTTTTAGATTGTGATTGAACTTGCCGAAATGAGAGAGATTGGTTCAGCCAGATTGGTGCTAAGGCAGTCCGATCCTTTGTTATTATTGAAGACAGCAGATCCAGAAAGATACGACAAATTGGAATCATTGTTAGGAAAAACTTATTACGATCCTCGAGAAGTGTACCCAGAGAATATGAACAAGGAAAAGAAACGAATAGCTATTTCACAGGTATGTTTATTATTCATTTTATACATTGTTTTAGTCTTTGGGAGCTGAAGTTAATGTTGTACCACCATCAAGACTGTTAGCACTGTTGTCACAATCTTTGAAATGGCAACAGCATCAAGGTCTACTACCTCCAGGAACACAAATTGATCTTTTCCGTGGTAAAGCAGCTGTGAAGGAACAAGAAGAAGAACATTACCCAACAATTGAAGCTCGAGCCATTAAGTTTGGGGCCAAAAGTTATCCAGAAAGCAGTTCGTTCAGTCCTGATGGTCAATATCTGGTCACAGGATCTGCTGACGGTTTCATTGAAGTGTGGAATTACATGAATGGAAAGTTGAGGAAGGATCTTAAATACCAAGCTGAAGACGACTTTATGTTGATGGATACCAGTGTCTTGTGCATGTCATTCAGTAGAGATTCAGAGATGTTGATCACTGGAGCGAAGGATGGAAAGATTAAGGTGTGGAAGATACAGACAGGACAATGTTTGAGGCGGTTCGAAACAGCTCACACACAAGGAGTAACAAGTGTTTCCTTCTCCAGAGATCACAGCTACGTTCTTTCGTCTTCTTTTGACGCTCTGGTGAGGTATGTGACCACATGTAATAACTATAATTCATATAATCAGTTTTATGGTAGTTATAACATCTTATTTTAGAGTTCATGGTATGAAGAGTGGCAAATGCCTGAAAGAACTCCGTGGTCACAGCAGTTTTGTGATGGATGCCAAGTACACTGACGATGGCAAAAATTGCATATCTGGAGCCGTTGACGGTGCTCTCAAAATCTGGAATCTGAAGACACTCGAGTGTTTGAACACATTCAGGATCGCGGCAGACGTCCCAATCAACAGTATCCTACCGATCCCGAAGTCAGCTGACCAATTTGTCATCTGCAATCGTTCCAATACCATCTTCATCGTCAATCTACAAGGACAAGTAAGTTGAACTAGTCAATGTTAAGCCTTTTTCAGCTTGTGAGGTCGTTTACGACCGGTAAAAGAGAACAAAGTAATTTGCTCAACGCCTGTCTGTCTCCCAAGGCCGAGTGGATCTACTGTGTGGGAGAGGACATGGTACTGTACTGTTTCTCGACATTGGCTGGAAGTCTGGAGTCTACGATAAAAGTGCACGAGAAACAAGTCATTGGACTAGCCCACCATCCCCATCAGAACTTACTGGCCACGTTTGGAGAGGACTGCTTGTTAAAGTTATGGAAGGCGTAATAATTTGTTACCTAATATTAACTTAGTATCACTGTTTACTTTCAATCAATATACATTATTGATAGATTTATATTCGAAATAACCGAATAGAAAGACGAGGTACAGGGTTAAGTTAAATACAGAGTTACAAAATATTGATAAAATGGCAGATTGACAGAATATTATACATGAAAGACTATACACCGGTGAGCATGTTACACGTATTGATGTGAGCTGGATATGTTATGTCGTTGATATACGGCGGAATCGTTAAGTCTCGAGCTCCTTGATGTTGACAAGTGAGGGTGGGGTTCAGGGAAGGGAGGGACGCCTCGTTCGAGGTCATCTTCCTCGTCGAACGAAAGTTTTGGCCTTCGAGGAGTACTGGACCCCAGAGGTCCTAGATGTGGTTGTACGATGCGTTCCTCCATTCGTTGCTGTCGTCCGTACCAACAGAATAGTGCTAGAACGACCACCGTCACGGCGCAGACCAATCCCAACGCTATGGCAATGTAAAATCGCATCGTTTCCACGTCCAAGGTGTCCTTGACCACCAAGTCGGCGTCGATCTTGTTGATGTCATATGGAGCAAAGGTTTCTTGTTCGACGCGAGTAAAGTTGGGCAGTTTCTTCATGATTTCGTCGATTGAGAGTTCAGGCTGAAAAGTAATCATTGACATTATTAAATGAAGGTAAACTATAACCATCGTGGTAGTTGTCAAACAAAAGTATATTAATCATAGAACCTACAGTATTGCCCATAGACTTGATTAGTGAATCCAGGTTCTCTCTGATGTGATCCTGGAGGTCCTTGGGCAAGTCAGACAAATTAGGCATTTCTCCTCTCATGACAGCTTTTGTCACACTCGGAGGAAGCTTGCTCCAATCGTATCCTGGAGGCAACAGCTTCAGCATGTTCAATGTGTTAGGATTCATTCCTTGAAGACTGTTTCCACTTCCGTTCACTGGGTTTTCTACTGTCATACCTTGAGTGTAGAAACCCTAAAAAAGAGTTGATATAACAATAACTAAAACTTCACAGAATTTTGTAAAATTTACAGAAACAATCATCAATATCATATCAATGTGACAACGTCAAAGGCCCTACCTTGATGACGTCAGTTTGACTTGGTGTTAAGTAAGGCAAAGGATCTCCCTTCATCACGTTCGTCACGAACTGAGCAGGCAACTCGTTTAGAGGCTTCAAGTACTTGTCTTTGTCCAAATTGGCAACATTGGGAATGTCTTGGACAACGCTTTCGTCCAGTGGCTTTCCTTGGGCTTGGGCAGCAGCAGCATACACTCTCTGCATGTACTGCTTGACTACACCTTGCAAAGTCTCCTTTGGTACTCCAGGGATTTGGCCTCCTTTCAAAACGTGTTCAATCAGACTTGGTGGTAGCTGAAATCAATAAATATAGGTAACCATTTGCTAAGATTTCTCCAAAAACTTAAAAGTGTGTAATAAAATAAAGCACGCCCCAAAAGACAAAGACCTACCTTGCTGATGTCGACATCCCCAACTCCAGGAATGTTGACCACCAGATTGGGAATGGACTTAATGAAGCTGTTGATGTCAGATGGCACAGCTTGTCCACCAGCAGCCAATCGTACCAATGGCTCCGCAAATTGTTCTACAGCTGAATCCAGATTCCTGCTAGCAGGGTTCGAGTTCTCTGGTGCTGGCAACATACTCAAGCCAGGAATGTTGCGCAGAGCTGGGATGGCTTGACTTAGACTGTTCAAGACAGGAGAAGCGTCGCCTCCAGCTCCAGCACCCATGTTTCCAAGAGCTGGCAAGATTCTGTTAAGAAGATCGTTCTTGGCTTGGCTGTTTTGGTCAAATCCAAGATGCTTCATCGATTCTGTCAAAGTGCGGTTAGCCTTCTGAATCATCAAATCCTTCAACCGGGTTCCATAGTATTCTGGAGGCGAATTACACGTAACTTCTGGTTGATCAGGAAGGAACGTTCGGACATTGTTGGAGACGAGGTACTTGATAAACCAATCAAATTTGGCGTCACAGTTTAATCTGTTACCTAAAATCCCATTTTATTGAAAAGACAAAAATTTCAATTAGCTTTAACCAAACTTTAGGTGACAAAACAATTTAAACGTACCATTTAGCAAAATGTTAGCAACCGATGGAGGTAACGCTCCCTCTTCAATGGATTCCAGACCGTTGTCAGCCAAATTCAACCAGAATAACTTGGTATTACTGGTGAAAGTTTCCTTTGGAATGTTGTGGATCTTGTTGCCATCTAAGGTGATTGCTGTTATCTCGGGAATGGCAGTAAAGGAATCTTTGTTTATTTCAGTAATTGTGTTGTTACCCAAAGAAATCTGATGAAGAGCGGTCAGTCCATCAAACATGCCCTTAGGGATTGAGGTTAGCTTGTTGTTGGACAAAAGCACGTTGTTGATGTTAGGTAGAGCGTCGAAGGAGTTCCGAGAAATCACAGAAATTTCATTCATCTAAAAATAATAAGTTTGCATAGGTACATGACTAAATATTATGTATACAGATAGATCCAAGTATGATTATACCTTACCCTCAAATCAATCACTTTTAATTCTGGACAAGAACTGAACGTCATTGTCTCAATCTTCTGGATTTTGTTTCCATGTAACATTACTTGTCGAAGATTGGTCATGTCTTTGAACGGTGGAATCTGCAAATTAAACGTAAGGCAACGCAAAAATGATATAAATCAACAAGAATACGTGTGAAGAAGTTCATGTCTCTTTCCCATGTGGTTTTCAAAGGAAAATAGGTACAAAAATAGACCAAAAAGTAATAATTTACCCAAAAACAACATAAAAGATAAAATTAGGTATGAAATAGAGCACAAAAACAATCCTACCTTCTTGATAGCGTTATTACTGATGTTCACCACCTCAAGATGTTCAAATGCGTTGAGCATAAGCACTTCTGACAGCTTGTTGTCCTGTAGATTGAGATGAGTGACACTAGGAACATTAAGGAACGCTCTTGGATTCAGATTGGCCAAGTTGTTGCCATTCAACCTCAACTCCTTTAGCTTGACCAAGTTGACAAACTCCATCTGTTCAATTGATGTGATGTGGTTGTGGGAGAGGTCAAGATACGTCAATCTTTGGGAGTTTCGAATATTCTGGACTGGAACGTTGGCCAAGGCATTGTGTGAGAGGTCCAAAAGCACCAGATGAGTCTTTAGTTCCAATAAGGATGTCCTGTAAATTGCAATTATATTATTTTAGGTATTTTTTGACCTTATAAAGCTAACAACTATGGAAAATTTCAGTTATTAAAAAATAATTTTGAGGATTGTAAGTTTTTTTTCCTTTCCAAGCCGGTTTCAATTTTCAAATTCGAAATCGAACTCTGTATCCAGCTGTCACTTTCAGGTGCGCATTCTTCCTTCTATGGCTGAATGCATTTCGGGTGATTATTCTGGATCCCCCAAATCGCTCACTCTAACCCCTGCGGTAAAAGTGAAGAGATCGAGGTCAGCCCTTGACGGCTTCTCAAGTCGCATGTTGTAGACGAAAAACCGGAGGATCCACGAAATAACCGTCTGTAGCAGAAAAGCTAATTCCCTTGACCGCTAACACAATATACATAATAAAACACTTACGCCGGGAACGATGAAATGTTGTTGTGCTTCAGTCTCAAATGAGTCAATTCATCCAAGCCGGAGAACGAGCCCTCTGTGATCAAATTCAGCTAAACAACAAGTTCATCAACGATATAAGCAAATAAAGAAGGTTTTAAAAATATTTAGATACTATTTAGCAGTGATACAACAGAAAAATATTACCTAAAAGCTACACCTCAAAAAGAATCTAAGGAAAATAAAATTTTAGGTAACAAAAATTTAAAAAGTAATATTATCTTACCTTATTTCTGTTGAAGTTGAGAGTTTTGAGCTTGTTTAGCTTGCCCAACAGCGGAATCACTTGGAAGTTGTTGTTGGGCAGTAAAAGTTCCTCCAATCCATTCAATTTGTCAAAAACTCCGTTCCCAATCTTTTGAATTCCACAACCCGAGAGCTCCAACGACTTCACCTTCAAGGCGGACGGTAGTTTCACATTGAATTCCTTGATGGCACTCGAACATCGTGTGATAACAAGCTTGTCCAATTCAGCTCCATCCTGAATGCTAACGATTTCGTCGAAGAGAACGTTCAATGTGGCTGGATCAACATCTTGGCAAGTGACCACCTTGTCGTCGCACGAGCATTGACTGGGACAGTCGAGGACGGTGGACCGGACTGGGACCAAAAAGAACGGCACCAACCATAAAAGGGCCAACGGCTTCATTCGAAGTCGGCTCAATTCGACCAGATTCCCCAACAACGATCGGTCGCGGAAAAAGGAGGAAAAAGTTTTTTCGGGCGCGCGAAAACCTTTTTTCGTCCTGATTTCATTGGCCTTACAATTGCCAGAGGCAAGGCTCGAAGTGAGATCGGGGAGCCCCGTTGGTTCAATAGCTGTAAAAGTGCAATTATTCTGATTGTTTTCGAAAATTAGAATCTGTTCTGCTACGCGGATTACCGGAAATTGTGGCATCAACGGAAACAGGTCACTTCCAAGTTCGATTTAAAAATTATTTGCGGGAAAATTGAATTTAAAATGTCAAAAATAAATCTCCAAATGTACTTCCACATTTTACAGATGCTAACTAATAAGAAAATCTCGAAATCAATACGAAAACCTTAATATTGACTTCAGAAGATGTCAATTTCAAGAAGCCGTCAAATTATCAGTGATATCGCGAAGAACTGATCGAATAATCGAGATTCGTATTCGTAAAATTTTAAGGCATAATCAAGGATATAATTTACACAAAATTAATGAATATTTGGGGTTGCGCGATTGAGTAGCGCCGAAAGTCCTTGAAGTGACACCCTCAGGCAGAAGCTGCAGGAAGGATGGACGGCAGAACCTCGGCGCGCTAGAAATGGGGGCACAAGTGCGCGACCGGCGGCAGATATCGGGAAGTGGAGAAGACAACGCCCCAAATGTCTTCCAGGTAAATCCGCGGCTTATCAGCTGTCGTCGCATCTTCCGTTATCCGCAAAAACCTTCTGTGAAGCTACAGTAGAAATTTGTTTACTGTATGCTTGGTTGTAAAGTCTACTGTATGCCTTGTGTCTTTGTTGATGTACTTCGTATGGTTCTTCTTATGTTAATGAAGTTAAAGAGACAAGATAAAATACTTTTAACTGTGATTGTTGTTGAAACTTTACAATGTCTTACTTATGACCGCTGATTAATCACGAATTTGTTTTGAAATTGAATTTAAAAAGCGATTCACGTTAAGTACAGTAAAAGCTTTTTGTCGTTTTCCGTTGAAACGGAGTCGCGACCTTTAACGATGCATCACGGGCGAGCCGTTTTTTCTCGAAGTTCCACGGAGTTTTAATGTTTTATAATTAATCGGAGCGAATTGGGATACATCAGCAATGTAATCAGAAAGATTATCTGATGCCCAGCCTTGTAATAAGGAAAACAACGAGATACATCAGGAATGCTGCCAGAGAGATAACGTGAAGTTTTAAACAGAACTGTCAAACATTCGATTACAATTGTAAAATAATCTTATAGTATTACATATTGGTAGCATATTATTATAACGAGTGATTTATTTGTTGAAAAGTGATTAAAGTATAAACTTAATTGACATAGTAACAATATCGCCATTAATCATCGTATAACATTTCGAAAAGATCAGATGGGTAATGCTTGTAGTTTGTGAAATTGCTGATACGAAGATTGACTTCTAGGTTCACATAAAGTTGTTAACAGCGTACTTCAGTTTCTAATTGAACAGAGTTCTTTCTTATCACTTTGTATCTTATGTTATTCCTTTAACAGCATGGTCGATAAATTTTGGGTCAGGATCACCACGGTTTTATGGATTTAGAACATATTGTAGCAGATACTGATCTTTCTCTGAATTTTCTTTTTATATACAACAGATGTCATCGGCAACTTTTCAAACTTGACTTTTCCTGTTGTAATTGGTTCCTTCTTAAGATTACAACGCTTTTTACCGTACCCACTCTTTTACTTTACTTATTGTCATCAAGTTTAAAAAAATTAAACAAACACCAGCTCAAGACCAATCTAAAAAAGAATTTGTTTGTTTTCCGCTACAGTTTTAGAAACGTGTGACGTCGGAGTGGAGATTCCACAACTTTTTGTTTTCAGCTTGACTCTCGGCAATTCGTAAACAACCAACGACAACATACCATAACATAGCTGACCCCTTCCGCTCCTTGTTTTCGTATGGACGAGCAAGTAAATATCCCCTACAACAACTTGCACTTGATAGTGCCTGTTTCGATGCGATTATGGAAATGATATAATATTAAAATACAAGTGATAAGTAGCTTAATCACGGCACCACAAAGTCGCCGTTCCGATTTTTGGTCTCTTGCCTTTTCTTTGGGCGTGAACAACATGTGACATCAGTATTGTCTTACTAAAGCCCTTGCCATGGTTAAGATATGATTACCGAAGACATTTTTAACTTGTTCTTGTAACCGTCGTATGACAGTCAATTAAAGTACAGTTATGGAATTAAAACGCCCATAATTAATAATGTATTCCCTTCTCCGCACGGACAGAGATCTCTGGTTTTGCTCTCTAATGTCCTTAGCCCTTTCCAGATGTATAATATGTTTTCTCTCCGTGCCTTGATCTTTGATGCACTGTTTGTTTAAAGAAGTTTCAAGAACAGTGGCCTCGTTTTAATACCATTGCAATTGGGAATGGCGCTAGACGGTGGACTTCCCTCATATAAGGTTATATCAAATTCGATTTAGGCTACATTTTAATTGTGTTCATTGAACACTAAGACGGCACGTTTCGTTGACAACGTGCCCGCTTTATAAGAGGAGTAGAGCCAAGTGCATTCCCATAATAGTATGACACTTTTTGTAGGCCTTTTGTAGCTATGAACAAATGAGTTTGCTCCTTAAAGTACACCCGTAATGTTAACTTTAATGTCGTTTTGTAGCAGAACATTGGTTTGTATTTCCAATTTTATCGCCCATTCATGTCATTTGACAACGTTTCTATTTTTACTCTTACGTTAACCATTTTAATTGTACCTTGCGGTTACTGTAATTCTCACAATCGTGTTGCATTAATTAGAGCTCTACTTTAATGTAATCGTGGTCCTGAACATTCCCTTGAATTGGTCGAGCTGAAAAACAAAAAGTGCAAAAAGAGGGGAAAGTGTTCTGTTTTCCCCCACCAAAACACTCGTGACCCGCCATTCCGAGCGGCCGTTCGAATAAAATCTTCAGAAAAAACATTTGCACACTTTCTTTGACCAAACCGAGCAAACACGGAACAAAGGTTCATCACTCCATCTGTGTCCCATCGTTTGACTTGTCTTACGATTCTGGTATAGCCAAAACAAAGCTATATAAGTTTCTTCAATCGGAATCTGTTACTTTTCGCCATAAAACTTACTTTTTAATTGTTTTTTTCGTTTTGAAAAGTTTAACATTTTGTAAATTCTGTTTAAAGTTAAAATTACTTGGTTTCTTAAACATTTCAATTTTTTCAAAAATCACTTCAATTTACAACTTATTACAGTAAATTAAACTCCTGTTACGTTCCCTTATCTCGAACTGCGTTTGAAAACACTTTATCGGCCTTCTTTCAACGATTCCGGGGTTGATAGTTGGCGAGAAACATCAAAAACCAAGAAGACGGAAAAGGTGACACTTTTCGATTCAAGCTGACTGATTTCATAGACGATTTGAGAAAGAAACCGCTGTAAATGACATGTTTTCTAGAGATCATGATGCATTTTCTGGAGGCGCGGAACAAAATCCGAAGTTATTCGAATGCGCGTTACAGTACGGTTGAAACATTGGGATGTGGAAATTGTTTACAGCCGTATGTTTCTCCACGTTTGGGCGTCCAAAACGGCCGATCTCTGGTCGGCTGACCCGAGTGCATGTGCGGCTTTGCAGCTCCCCAGCCAGCCCTCTCCGCCGTTTGCCGACCTCTCAGCGGTTTTTTCCTATGTGATGTTTGGCCTTGAATGTGCGGCCGGCCTTCTCTCCGTTCTTTTAAAGTCTTTTCACCAGTTTTCACGTGTTTTTGGGCGCTCTTTCTTCTTATTGCTTTGTAGATGTGTTGTGCGATGTTTTTGGGCGGAACGCAGAGTTTTGAGATGGAGGAAGACCGGCCAGGACAGATCGATTGCCAGTTGAAAACATTTTGGAGGCATTTTGGAGGGAATGGTCTTTCCCCAATATCCAACTGATTTCTGTCTTCTGAATCCCAAGTTGAAATGAAGCCCCGTCCTTGCCGTACATCCTATTTGCGCTTATTTTTCTCGCGTTCCGTGTGTTGATAATGTTGGAAGTGTTTATGAGATAATTTTAGAGAAAAGCAAAATCGACATATTAAACTTTTGGGTAACAAATACTGATTGATTGGATACACACCATCACGGAGGTTTTATGTGAGCAAGCACGGTCTTCCCGACTGGCTTCTGATTCCATGATGTCCGCTGCATTTGAAAGAGTGGCAGTAATGCCAAATTCTTGTTCCGATTCACTGCCATGTTACAAAGCCTCGGATTTTGATCTTCCCACTTATCAGAATCTGCCAGTTGTGACAGATGACGTCGTTTTTTCCAGTATGTTAATTAATGTTTTTTTAAAGATTTGGTCTCAAAACTATTTATACTTCTGCCAATGAAAGAAAAATAACTATAACATAATTAAACATCTACTACAATATATATAAAAACCGTATTTTAGACCCAACCTTTATTATGAACGAAATTGAACAAATTAACTGTAATGTGAACAGCCGCCTCAACCTCATCGACGACATAAGCTTGCCATCACCTTTACTTTCTGATACCTTAGCAATGTCCAACAACAATAACCTTATTTTCTCTCCAAAGGAAGACTTTGTTAGCATAGATAACGTGGAGCCAATGTCTCGAGATCGATGCAACACATGGCCCATGAGAAGACCTACAGAACCGCCTCAAAACTATTCTCTGCCACAAGAAAAGATCGATGAGGAAATGTAAGACCAAAAACAAAGTCTAAAATACGGTTTCAGAAGCTCGTCGAACTCCTCGCTGGAGAAAGTGGATGGAGATCTCGATGACTACATCCCACAGTAAGTTCTGACCTTTAGTTTACAGCTGTTCTAATAAAGGGCAAAAAGAATTCAATGTTTCGAAAATTCCCTTGCAAAAAATAATTTTTGGAAAAAACAAATGGGCGCAGGCCCAAAAAGTGTTCGCAGCTCGCGAAGTCAGAGATATACGATGAAAATGCATTTTACCTATAATTAGTCATTTTTTTTTATTTTACTTTATTAAATGTAAATCAAAAACATTTATTAAGCATTTTTTTAATTTTTATTTACAATTATACGTTTAGACAACGTTCACGACGCCAAAGTCTATACGGCCAAGAATCGCCAGAAGGCGACCTCGACGACCCGACCGGCAAGAAGTCGAACAGTCGACGAAATGCCTGGGGAAACATGTCTTACGCTGATCTCATTACTCAAGCCATTCTCAGTTCGCCCGAAAAACGACTGACATTGTCTCAAGTCTACGAATGGATGGTCCAGAACGTGCCGTACTTCCGCGACAAGGGCGACTCGAACAGTTCGGCCGGCTGGAAGGTAGGTGAACGTATAATAGGCGAAATGGGGTTACAAGTATTGAACGGCCTTGAGCGCCGCTGAAAACAAGGTCAGAACGTTGAAAGGAAGACGTTTAAAGACGCCTTCATGGAAGAACGTTAGGGAGTTAAACAACATTCAAAGAGGGAAGGATAATATCTGTGAGAAATTAGGTCGCAAGCTAACGCCTCGCTCGAACTGGATGCGCGTTGAACGGGCGCTTGCAGCTGGAACGGCAAGAGCGTTCGGAGAGAGTTGAACTCTTGTTCTCAGCCTCCGGTCAGCGAGTAGTGGACAGCCAGTTTTATTTTGGCCAGCCGGTCCGACATTGTTTTTGTGAGTCCCCGCCCGTCACCGTTCTCTCGCGGCATGAAATTGTAATGTTTTACGGTGGTCAGTGGTGCCATTGCAGGAATGACCAATTTTGTTCTCCGTTCTGGTTGTGTTTGTGCTCGGAAAGGAAAGCCGCATCTTGAGCCCGCAGGAAGACCTTTTTATAAAAGACAAGACGAACGTCGCGCCTATTTCCATCACCCCCAATTGTGAGGAACGGAGGGAGAGGGGGGAGAGAGTGGGGGCGAGGGAGAGGCTTCAGAGCTGAGTAAGGAGAGAACGGAGCGACCCGTGCGTGGACGTGGTGAGCACGGGGCTGGCTGCTCGATGGTCTCCCTCCTAGTTTTTTGGGCGCTGTCCACTCCTGCCACTCGGAGCCAGTCTGTGGCCGGTCTTACATTCGTATTCGCTCCCGGCTCTTTGCGTTCCCTTTTCCCATTCAGTCCCGCCTTTGTTCCATATAGGCGAGATCTTTACCTCCTTCTTTTACTCGCTTTTTCGAACACCTCACCTAATTTCCATTATTTTATTTCCGGCGACTTTTCCCATCGATTTGTTGTCGAGTTCGTTGCGCTATCTCGAGTTTTGCATACCTGCTGCCAGTTTTATATGTTTTTGTTTACCAGAAATGGATGAGCTGGACGATGTTGCCGCCGAAATGCGAGGTCGTTGTTACACATGGCCTATGCAACAGTACACCGTTCCACAGACGTCGGCGCCCGGCCCCAGCCACGGTCTCACCCTGAATGATACTCCGTCGAGCTCCTACCAGTCGATGACGTCCATCACGAGCTCAATGTGCACCGGATCTCTGTCGCACGGTCTTCCGTCGATCGCCTCGCTGGAGCCTCCGTGGTCTTCAGCTGAAGCTCATATGTTTCCGTATGGTTATCACCAACAGCCTTCGACTTCCGGCTCCATGTTACAAATCCACGACTTGGCTCCGCCATTGCGGAAGAAGCGGATCCGACGCCGGAACCCGGATTCGATACCTCAGAAGAAGCCGAATCCCTGGGGCGAGGATTCGTATTCCGATCTCATTGCTAAAGCATTAGAAAGCGCGCCAGGAGGTAGAATGAAGCTTAATGAAATTTATCAGTGGTTTTCCGAGAACGTTCCCTATTTTAAGGAGCGTTCTAGCCAGGAGCACGCAGCGGGTTGGAAGGTATATTTTATTTGGTTAGGTTAATATAACTTTGAGATTACTAGGTTCATAAATTTTATGTTTATGTATTTACAATCATTTTACTTCCTTGCAGAACTCCATCCGCCACAATTTATCCCTCCACAGCCGCTTCATGCGGATTCAGAATGAGGGAGCCGGGAAGTCGTCTTGGTGGGTAATTAACCCAGATGCTAAACCAGGCAGGAATCCACGACGACGAGCAGCCACGATGGAGTCGGCTACCAAAGTAGGTTTCATTCGAAAGATCTTGTTTACGGAACGTTTATGAAACTAATATTAATCAGAGAAACTAATGTGTTTGTAAAGACTACAATAATATCATTGACTTCAGACGATCCTGGACAAGAAACGTCGCGGTGTCAGGAAACGTATCGATATGATGAATGACTCCTCTTTGTCTTCCCTAAATGAGTCTGCCCAGTCGCACCGGGATCTGCTGGACCGGGACGAAGGTCTCGGGGCATCGGACTACGAAACCTTCCGCTCCAGAACCCAGTCCAATGTGTCCATGCCAGGACAAAGGATAACACCACCAATGGAGGGCTTCGAGGAGTACAAGCTTCCTCCATGGTCAGGTCAGCCACTACCGCCTCAGGCGCCCTCAGGCATGATTAACGAACTTCTGGACCGGACTGACCAAATTCGTCTGGACAGTGAAGAGTACCGTCAACTCCGACCCTCAGGGCAACTAGTCCAGCCAGTGAAGTCAGAACAAAAGGTAGGATGAAGTTTGTTGTTACATTGAAGTCTTCTGAAGATTAAAGGTTTTAAACCCCTTATTTGTTTGAATTGGCTAGCCAGACGGTTGGAATTAATAGTTACGTAAACTTGTTTTGTCTTTGAAAATTTGAAAATGCAAATTAGGGAACATGTAGAACACATTATTAAGCTTATTATATCTGACGGCTTATCGAATTAACATTTTTATTTTGCAGACCGAGCCCCCGAGCCAGCACCAGCCTTTTTACCAAGAATTGTGCGTCGTCCGCGGGCCAGACAATCTTCAGAATCCTTTGTTATGTAACCAATTTCCGATGTCTGTTTCGGCAGCGTCGAAGACGTCTGGGATGCAATGGTGAGTTCCGAATTTCATTTCGTTACAGTAGAATGTAGTCGTGTTACTACAGAGTAGAATTATAGTTTTGTTGCGTAAGTGTTTGTCATTCGGCTACAATATGTTGAGTATGTACAATAACTTTTCGAATTTTGACTTTTTCTCAACAATTCTCTTTTCAAGTGACTAACCTTGTTATAGTAATTGGATTTAACTTGTTTAAGACTTATTAATGCTTTTTTCAGCTCGAGCAGCGAGCCCTTCTACCCGTACGGCGTCCACAACGTCCAAAACCAACAAGGCCAACTGTGGGGCGGGGCCCTACCGCCCAGTGGAATGCCCCCAAACTCAACCGGTCTCCCCATCGATCTCGAAAACGTGAGCACGTTCGAGTCGGCGAACCTCGACTATGACATGGAAGCGGTCTTGCGTCACGAACTCAACTCGGCCAATGGCCTCAGCTTCGACTTGTAAATACTCCTTGTACTATAGTCTTTTTAGGTCATGTAGATCTTTTGTTGTGTTGTTCCTACCTCCGTTCTTATATCTGGCCCCGTTCGCACAGTGCATTATGTTAAGCTATGTTGTTTTATCCGGTTGTTTTGAGCTAAATTGTTTGATCCGGTTTATTTAACTTCTCATATGAATGTACAAACACAAGTAGAAGGTAATAAATGTTAATCGAAGTAATTCGGGTGAGCAAGACAGTGCATTTCAAGGAAATGAAGCTCTTATGCTGTGTTACACGTCCCCTAACTTCTCTCCCCTCCTCCGGCGAATCAGTGGTTACACCAATGTACTTTTAGGAAGGACAGGTCGAGAGACCTGAAACGTTCGAAATACGGAGAGTGCAGAGAGATTGGGCCCCCCGTTCCCCGACCGCACGCCACCATCAGCTCAGATGACACGCTGGCTGAGGGAAGGACGGACGGTCGGAGAACGTGGACGGCGTTTCGCTTTCTTTCCCTTCCCCCCAAGGCTTATCGGGCAACTGCTCGTCTCGACGGGCCGCCGCTGGGGCAGGCTGCAGCGATGACGATTTATAATAGTTTGCCGACCGACTCCATCCCCACGCTATCTCCCAGCTCCCGTTCCGTTACTGTTCACGTTTTCCACCGAGTAAAGGCCAAACCTTTTGCAGTCGCTTTTTCGTCTAATCCCCCTCGGAAAGAGCACCAGACCCCGGGTCTCTCGCCCGCCTTCTTCCCATTCCCTTGTGGTAATAGTGCGCCCTTTGGCCGTTCTTTTAGGGCACTTTCAGTTCGTTGATCACTACTGCCTTAAACTTGTCATCATGCATATTTCCACTTTTATAATTCATTCGTGCGCTTGGCTCCTTTTCAAAAGTAGGAGCATCCCCAAGTGCAAAGTGTAGACGGTTTGGTTCGAATGTAGACGGTGGTCCCGCCGCCCTTTTCGTAAAAAACAGAAAGGGGGTTCTTTGAAAGGGTACAATGATATTGATAAACGTTTGCTACAATAAGGCGCTTGCTCAGCCTTGTTAAACCACCCCACTTGTGAACTTTTATCGTGTTAGTATGTTGTAACAACGTAGATGTAGTCTTCATCTACATCTCTACCAAACTACAACGGGCTGACATAGTATCAAGTTGGCGTCCCATGCAGTGCCGGGTAGTAGAAAAGTGAAGATTTCTGTAATTGTATCTTAAAACATTGTTATGTCGTGCTTGGGGCTTCGATTAGTGTTTTGGGCATGTGGAAGCCCTGATTTAAACTACGGAGACGGAGTGAAGGACGGTTGCACTTTCGCTGCTGCCCCTCCCGTCTCCTTTACCTTTTCGTCTTCTTGGTTAACTTTTTCGACTATATAAACATAGTGTGATTGTTTCCCACCACCGACGAGCAGATAATCCCCCCTACTGCCTTCCGAGATATCAGGAAGGCCGTGTAGCCCCAAATCCGTCCAAATCACAAGACTTCTTCCACTTCCAGGGCGGACCAGCCAGCAATCGCGCTTGTCAATGCTCTTTTCGCTTTTATCAGCCCAATCAATGAAACTTTTTACTCCCACGAATCTAAAGGATCGATGTATAGGTCCTTATCACTCCCTTCGCCCCATGTTGAGGACGTCAGGATTAAGGGTTCGCACTTTCCCAAATCGTTGAGATTATATATCGAACTAATTACTCCATTTAATTACTTTCCTTTTTCATACCAAAGGTACATTTTAACATCTTATGCCCGAAAACAATGTGACAGACACTCGTATGTACTTTTACCTTTGTGAATAATAACTATGACTTCAGTTTAACACTAGCATGGGGCTTCCAATGGCAACTAAACGTAGTTTTCCCCGAGATTTCGAGAAAAACTTTTACTTTAAAGTAAAACCTTATTAATAAACCTTTGCTCGCGAAAGATAGGTAATTTGTCTGTGAAAGAACAGAAACATCAGATAAAACAGTTAATTCTCGTCTGAACTGACACTCTTTACGTAAAACATAAATCCTTTGCGTAGGAAAAGCAAAAGTTCGTCTGTCATTTCACAAAAATATTATTTTAGATGTTATGAGACACTGGTCGGGCCGGCCCGCGCGGCACTTTTGATCTTCTAGAGTCGGGCCTGAATTTAAGACCCGGTCCAAGTTTTTTTTTGAGTCAGGACCGGCCCGTTTATGGCTAGTTTTTAAAAAAAAAATTAATTTTAAGTGTAAGAGTTGACCCCAAATTTACAGTGCCAATCTTGTCCTCAGATTTCGCAACATCTATTGTGAAATCAACAACCAAATGTTACAACTGCAACTTCTGTCTGTTTCTTGGCCTAATTTCTCAAGGTTTGTATCAAAAACTTGTGAATATTTCGTTTAATTTCCTCTAAAGTGTTTCCGAAAAGTTTTATGCAATTTCCGTGATTAATTTTGATATTTGTGTAATGTTAAGGACTTTTTTAGACGTTTGTATCCATTTAAATGAGCTCAGCTACATTCGACGCACACAACCCCATCGTGGTCTCGTCGTCGCCCAGCACGTCAGGGGTGATGAACTCCGGGCAGTTGAACACTAACTGTCCGGTCAACTTCTCCCCCAACATGAACAACAACATGTTCGCGCCACATCCGTACGGCCAACAACACCTGGGGATGAGTGCTATGCAATACCTGAATGGATCTTCGAACAGCTCGTCCAGCCTGAACGACTCGCCCGTCATGCACAGACAGAACATGATCCCCAATCCAAAAGAGCCCAACACCTCTACGTTGTCCAACAACTCGGTCACAGAACAAGTTCTACTGATAAACTCTGGGCAAGGGACTGTATGCACAACCAGCTACGTTCATCAGAACAATGAGTACAACAACACATCTCCAGATCAGGATGAACCCGAGCCAATGTCCAGAGACAGATGCAATACCTGGCCATTAAGAAGACCAAACTTGGAGAATGGGATTCCGAACAAACCTATGATGCCCGAGCAGATTCCAGAAGAAGAATCGTAGGTTTTGTTGTTATATGCTGTTTTAGGTATTAAATTGATGAAAACACGGGTTTGTATGTTTGACAATATCCCTTTGATTAAATATTGTTTTAGATTTGATAATGATGACCTCTTGAACGGAGACTTAGGAGCTACAGGCAATGATTTTCCTCAAGACAGCTCTCCGTTGCCATTTGGGCGGTAAGTGAAAGATACAAAACTTAATCGTAGTTTTTAATCTTCTTTGTATTTGTTAAACTAATGTTTTGTAGGTAACTTTATAGTTTTTAAATGTAGATTAAAGGTTAACTCATACAAAATTATGTTGTTTTAAAATTTGTGTTACAGGAGCTCGCCAGGAGAAAGCCTGCTTGATTCAGATCCTAATGGCAAGAAAGTTACCACACGTCGGAATGCCTGGGGGAATATGTCGTACGCCGACCTGATCACTCAGGCCATCCTTAGCTCGCCTGAAAAACGACTGACACTGTCCCAAGTGTACGAATGGATGGTGCAGAACGTGCCGTACTTCCGCGACAAAGGCGACTCGAACAGTTCGGCTGGCTGGAAGGTATGACTTCTGGTTTAAACTCAATTCAAAATAAGAAAAAGCTAATAAGCAAAAGTGAATTAAAGCCCTCCGGTCCGGTCTGTTAATTGGCAATTAAGTTGATGTGGCATAACCAATTAGCGGGTGTCGTCGGGTCAGTAGTTGCCGGCCTTGACGAGTTCAAGGATTTGCGGGAATAATCCCGATTGTTTCCACACGCAGCTCCGTATCGCGGCCGTTCGCCGCGGCTACGAATGCTGTCGCGGTGTCTGGGGTCGCGGCGTTCCGCGTGATCTCTCGCCGACGTCTACTCGTATTCTTCTCCCACTCATCCATCGGGAATGCGATGTCCGCTGGAAGCAAAAAAGACGGAGGGTGACTGCTGTCCGAGAGAACTCCCCATGTCTGCTCTTCTCGCGAGATTCGAAGGTGCTGCCCAAAATGAAAAGTAGTGGGGGTCGCGGTAGAAGAGTTGGAGGTGTATTTCTCGAGGACCCCGTTCCTCTCCCCATATTACTTTTTTCTTTTTGTTTTTCATAGTTTAATTAGTCGAGCTCTTGTTTTTCTTGCACTTTTCTCGTTAACCCAGCTCTGTATCCGCCAAGTTTTAGATGGAGGGTCAGTATTTCGATCAGCCGCTTGAGTTTAGGGGTCGGTGTCGCACTTGGCCTACCAACCCAAACCTTTTGAAGCCGACTGAAGCCCCAACCCGCTATGACAGCATTCATCAGTCGAGCTCCTCTTTGGTTTCTTCTGTTTACCCCAGCTCCCAATGCTTGAACAACTCGTGGAGCTCTGTGAATAGTAGCCATGACTTTACTGACAGTTATGTCATGAGCTCCTATGATAACATTGAGTCCTCTGATTCGTCTGAGAAGCGACGACGGATTCGTAGGCGGCATGCTGAAAGTATGGCGCAGAAGAAGAGCAATCCCTGGGGCGATGAGTCTTATGCAGATCTCATCACGCGCGCTTTAGAAAGCACTGACGACGGCCGGCTTCGGCTGAATGAGATCTATCAGTGGTTCATCAACAACTTGGACTACTTTAGGGAAAGATCGGGACCGGAGGAGGCAGCCGGGTGGAAGGTAATTAATCTAAACATTGTAAAAACAGCAGTGTAACACAACTCATTTCAGAATTCCATCCGCCACAATCTGTCATTGCACAGTCGGTTCATGAGAGTTCAGAACGAGGGAGCTGGCAAGTCATCGTGGTGGGTCATTAATCCAGACGCAAAGCCAGGAAGGAACCCACGAAGGAGGGCCGCCACCATGGAAGCCTCTACCAAAGTAAGAACAACTAACTTTGACTGCTTTTTGAGGTTCCAAATTAGATATTGTTAACGTAGGGCATATTCCAGGCTGCTTTGGAAAAGAAACGACGTGGAGCCAGGAAGCGGGTGGAGCTGGGGATCCGTGGATCGATGCAGAGCATCAACGAAACGGCTTCTCAACTGTCAATCAACTCGCACGACAACTTTAACGATACTGATGACGGCTTTGGCTCCCAATTCGAGACCTTCAGAGGGAGAACACAATCAAACGTGTCCATGCCCGGAGGGTTGTCCCCTCAACAGACAACCTTTGATGACTTTGAGTTCCCTCCTTGGGCAGCCACGAATGGTCCCATTGATATTGGTCCACCTCCACAACCAACACCTCAGGCCAATCAGGCAGTGAACGAGTTGCTGGATCGGACTGATCAGATGAGACTGGATTCAGAGAGCGAATCCAGAAGGCTGAACAATGGTCTCTCGATGTCAGCTCAACATTCTCCTCAGTTCATGCCTCAAATCAAAGAAGAGCCAAAGGTAAGGCACCCACATCTTGATTAATATACGGCTTTTAGGAAGGAGGTCAGTCCCACTCTCCAATGTTCCATGATATTTCACAGCAACAAATTCGGCCGAATATGATGCACTGTCCACAACCTCAACATCCCATGATCTCACAGCACCAAAAGCCATCTTCCAAGTAAGATTTGACAACGTTTTTTTTTGTGTTTTTTTTTAATTTATACCTAAAAATATGAAAGTTAAAGGATAAGATGATGTTATTCATTTTCCATATACCCATAGGTCGTCCTCGATCTTTGCACTGATGAAAACCTTTTCAGCAACTCTAGCCCATACTACCCAAGCAATGGGTATACCCAACAACCGACGATTCAGCCGCAAAACCCGACCACCAGCCAGTGGACTCCATACAGGATGAATCCACAGCCTCCCATGCAGACCAACGTGTATCACCAACGGCCTATGATGATGGGACAGGGATGTCCGATCAACGACCTCCCCATGGACCTGGAGAACCTCGCGACCCTCGACTCGAGGATAATGGACTGCGACGTGGAAGCGGTGCTGCGACACGAAATGTCCCAGAGCGACAGTCCTCAGCTACAGTTACATTTTGATATCTAAGCCAGGGTGGCATGTAAATTGGTTTTGTTATGCCCACTTTGTCTTTGCATTGTACAGTTCTATATTATCCCTACCGTCCTCCCCCGCCCGGTGAATCGTTATATATATATTGTTACACCCATATAATCTCAAAGCGCCATGTTTGGGGGTTTTCTGCAAACTGGTTATTTTGTTTCCATATCCATGTTTTCCCGTTTCTGAGACGCGCTCAGTTCTCAAGCCCCCGTGTATAAACTCAGTTCAAGAAGTTGTTACACATAATACGCCGGATTGTATGCTCTCGTGCTAAGAGACACCACGATTGGCGTGCCGATTATGTTGTGATTTCTATTGAATTTCCAGTTCTTTCTTATATGAATTGATGTTATGTTAGCATTTATTCTATTGCGCCACGAATGTATTATACATGCGGTCTATTAAATACAGTTTTGTTAAGATATAATGTATTTGTTGCAAAAATAAATGTTGTATAAAATCCCAGCAGATAGCAGATAAATATTTATACATAGTAAAAGGAATTATTTAGCGAGCTTTCTCCTGTTCGAGTTCTGTTATCTTCTCGTCAATGTAGTTGAACAACGAATCCATGATCTTCTGCTGTTTCGAATGCACCGAATTCAACCTAAAATGTACTTGAATAATGGGTTGCGACCTACCCAGCTAAAGTCACATTTAGTTTTGTGTAATTTTCTGTAAATTCGTCGATCTTGTCCTCTGATTTCACAACCTTGGTCAAATCGTCGACTTTAATGGAACTTTTCAAATCTTCGATGCCTTTCATAACATCTAATCTGTGTGTGATAAGAGGTGTTTGAGCATTTATAGACTGGATCTTCTCTTGAATGCTGTCATCAGAGACCTAAACACAAGAAGAAATAATTATATACCGAATTTTAGGTACCTTTTCAACAAAATTGATAATGCCATTCAATTGTTCGATAGGCCTTTTGATAACTTCATCTGCATGTTCTGGCTGTAAACAGTAGTTCCTCAAGGTCTGTTTTAACCGTTCTATCAAAGCAATTACATCTTTCTTTGTAGAGCCAGTGATAAGCTCGGCTTCTTCAACCTGCTTCTCTAACAACCCGAGCTCTGTTTCCATCACAAAACTAAAAAAAAGTTTGAGAATAAGTATACGTAAGCATCATATTGTGTATACAACAAAATATAAGAAAAAAGTTATCCTAAATGTTTCCTGAATATTTTGATTTGTGTTTTAAAAACACAACAGCAGAATTGAAAATCAAAAAATGTTCACAAGGCAAGTTTAGGTTAAATTTACACGCCTGCAATTTTAAATAACGCAAAAAATACGAGAATAAAAGATAGAAGTACCTTTGCGATCTTTAAAATTGACAATTTTCTGAATTTGAAAAGCTGAAAAAAATTATATTATTTTTGGTTTGCAGTGTGGGCTTTAACAGCGCCCGACTTTTCGCGGTATAAAATATTTTTTTGTTAAAATTTCTTGAATCACGGTTGTTTTTTCGCGTCCTTTCGGGGTCTCCCAAAAGGTTTTAGCGCAGTTAGCGTGGACATTTTATACGAGCCCGAAAACAACGGGCTTCAATTGACCACTAAAAAATATTAGTTTTATTTTTTGCGTTTGGAATTAATTTTTTACTTCATTATTAATATTACTAGTTTGGTCAAAGTGTGTGGAATTTTTTATAGGTAATTCTACTTTTCTGTTCTGTTTACGTTTTGACCAAATTACGTTTTGACCAAGCAGCCTGCGTCCTCGCTTCAAAAAAGGGAACATGAAAGGACGCATTTCTTTAGCTTCAAAACAACTGTGTGAATGACTTTTCGCGAATTCGTTTTTGTACCAAAATTGTGCATAGGCGACTAGAGAGGGAAAATGTCGGTCAACTACAGCAGTATGGCATTTGAAGACAAAAATATTGACTACATAGCTTCAACCCCAGTTGGACGTAAGTGAAAACCGAAGTAAACTTATATTTATGTTTAGCTTCTCGATGTAACGCTATGTCCGTAGACCTGTCGCCAATTCAGGATGCTCTTGGTGGCAAGTAAGTAATTGTTTGAGTATTTTTACTTTTTAGTGACACACCAAGAACAGCGAATACCACTCGGATCTCCAACGAGTTTGTTAGGATTCAATCTAAAGTCCACTTTGGGTTTGTTAAGCTGGGAGAAGAAATTGACAGGGATTTGGACATATTTTCAACTGCAGACAGGAACTTGTGGGTCAAAATACTCAGGCCAACGTCAAATGTGTTTTCTGTAAGTTGGTATATGTCTTCTAAAGGTTTTTAGGTAGAATTTACAGAAGACTTTTTATTACAACCTGGATCAAAACAAAGTTTTCGATTGACCTACAAGCCTAACAAAGCCAAAGTATGTGATACTGAGACTTTGTTTTTAACTGTGAGCTACGACGAGCAAGGAGGAAAGAAAATCAGGTTTAAGGTATTACCTTTTATCTTACGTTTATACTTCACAAGTGGCTTTATCTGTTGTAGAAGTTGTATATTTTTTGATTGATTTGTGAAAAGCTTGGTGTCTACATTGTTTTGTAGGTTTGCTTAGTCGGATTCTCCGGAAAGTCAGAAGTTGTTCCAGAAGGTCTTCCTGTTGTCGATGGCAGCAAATGGGAAGCCTGTATCAAGAATCGCCGTTCAGAAGTGACACTGAAGAATGTTGGCAACAGAGCTGCGTTTGTTCGCATCGTAGTGACTGATAGTAATGGGCATCCTTCTGCCAAATCTGATATATGGGTGAAGCCAGATCAGTTTATATTGGATGCTTTGAACGACTGTCAAAAGGCAAGTCATTTACTTTTGTAAGCGGGGTAACACATGGGACAGGCAGTTGCAGCCAATGTTCTTTTGTCTGCAAGTGGACAATTGTGGGCAGTGATGATAACTAATATTAACCTTATATCCCTACCCTAATTCTACTACTCTGTACTTTTGGGTATGGAAAATTACCACGTTTGTACTAGATGAAATTATCGTATTTTATTCCCTACCATCAATTTATATTTTCAGACGGTCACTGTAAATTTTTTAGCAGAAGAGGCTGATGTCAATTTGGTGATATATTACGGCGAAGAGAAACAACGACTGCGATGTAGAAAGTAAGTGTAAATATCGTTTACAGAGCATCTTGTTGTGTTCAAAGAAGTTAGTATTACAGTAACAGAGTGTAACAATGTATAATTACCTTTTTTTGACAAAAAATTTTATGTTATTGTTTGTGTAGGTAATAAGTGTTTTGATGTTATAGATACATGCAAATGCGACAAATTACCGGTGGGTTTACTGTAGAAGCCTTTGACGTTATGGCGCTGAAAGTTAGTGGCAGTCGGCTATTAGAATGTGACAGTGAACATCTGAGTAGTGAAGACAAACGAGTTCTGGCTCAAGACATGAACATGTTGACGATAAAGTTGGTTAAGGAGGCTGAAGACTCTTTCGACGAAGACTCTACTCTCACTAATACCACCATGTTGTTCACAAACTCTGAGGTCCGCTTGAAGCCTGCTAGGTTTTTGAATGCTGATGTTGATGTAGTGGACGACGATCTGGATACATGCATAAACCAGTTGCAAATGAAAAACTAAAATCACGATGAATACTTAGCACTTTTATTTGTATATATTACTGACAATGAACCATTACTTACGAGGGTTGGTCTTTACTTCTTCCGGTGTAAAGAAAGCCGTTTTCCGATATTTTGGGTTAGAAGAGATAACAAAAACAACTTTAAGAAACAGTTTGTTTGCAATGGGTGTCGGTGGAAAGAGTTTGGTGTTAGTTACAGGTACGTTATGATAATTATGTAAAGTAAGGTGTTTAATAGGAAGAAAAGCAGAAATTAGATACATGTCATTTTTTTATACTTGATTTTAAATATAGAAGTTAACTAAAAAATATTATAAGAAGTTAAAATTATATTGAGTTAAAGGTGCGAGCAGAGGAATCGGAAAGGAAGTAGCTATTCAGCTTGCCGATTGTGTAGATGAAGGATCAGTGTTCGTTTTGACAGCGAGGAAAAGAGAATCTGTTCGTGATACCGAGAAAGCCGTTAATAAGTATGGACTAGCTTTACATTATAGTCAAAGCGAGTAAAAATATGTAAAATATAGTCTTTCAAATGATATTACTTTTTACAGCAACGGCAAGTTTAAAGTGCACAATATTGGTCATGACTTTTTCTCGAGAGATGACTTTCCATTGGACGTCATAACTAAAGCATTAAGTGTTGTGGATTCTGTAGTCCTTATTCATAACGCTGGAACGGTTGGAGATGTAACTCATCCTGCTGATGAGTTAACTGATCCTTCAGACTGGAATGATTACTTACACACCAATCTTGTTTCGACCATCGTACTCAACAACCGGATTCTGGAGCAAGTTAAACAGCACACTAATGTGAAGCAGGTCACCGTTGTCAATGTGACGTCTCTTTTGGCGGTGAAAGCGTTCCCTTGTTTTACGCAGTATTCAGTATCGAAGACAGCACGAGAGGCCTACTTCAGGTCGCTGGCTTTGGAGCGTCCGGACATTAGAGTACTCAACTATTCCCCTGGACCTGTCGACACTGATATGAGGACTGACATCGCGAAGCGGTAAGCCAATATTCTATTTTACATAACTTGAACTTAAGTAATGTGGGTTCTAATAACTTGTAGTATATTGTAATGTGTCGTGTGGTTTTTTAGAAGCTACTCTGCTGAAATAAGATCAGCATTTTCCTCAAAGGACAGTATGGAAATCTCCAAAAGCGTAGTCACAACGAAGGAGACAACATCAAAACTGATTTCCATTTTGAAATCGGATACCTTTGAAAATGGTGGAAGGGTGGACTACTTTGACTAACATAATCGTTTCAATCATGCAATCTCACAGTTATACAGTTTATTAAAATCTTCGCTAGTAAATGAAAAATATAGAAGTCTGGATAAAAAGCTGCAAAAATAAGGCATGAAAATTGATTGCACAAGACACGTATATAAAGGAGAAGGCAACGTGAACATAGACTAGTAGATGGGTGTTAAGTAACTGCTGACTACTACGATTTATTATTACAAACAGACCAAGTTGTGTAGGTGTTTTTAAAGCAAATGCGTAGACATTTCAATTAAAATGCATGATAAGTAGAGAATCTTCTGGTAGATGTACAACATAATATCACTTTAGGTATAGGACGGTCACTAAATGGAGCAGTTAAGGGGAATTGAGCTGCAGATTTGCAAGTTCATCTGCGAGAGACGTCGTGCCACTGCTTATGGCACTGGTGGACATTAAGTTAGGGGAGCCGCGCGATTTGCGGTTTATCAACTCGCGAATCCGTTCCATTCCATCGACGGCCGTCAACGTTGGCGGGGCCGTAAGCACGGATCCGCTTCCGTTGGCTTCTCGATTCTTGGACATGATTTCAGCCAGCTGTTGGCGTCGGTTCAACCGATCTTGTTCTTGTTTGGCCGTCAGACCAATCACGGCCCCGCCTTTCAACTGTTGTAAAGTTGGGGTATTCTAGAAAGGTATACCACATAAATAATTTACATTACCTTTCATATTTTAGGTTTACAAAGCCAAAAAAAACTTATAGGTTTTCAAATTTAGTCACTTACATTACTTGTGTTTGTTAATTGAGGTGTTGAGTTAGAATTAGAAAGGATAGTGGAAGTGTTCTCGAGAACTGGCACTGACTGTTGTTTGCTGAGTAATGATTTCGTGGCCAAATCTTTGAGAAACCGATTCAAAGGTCGTTCCTCTTCCTCCAACTTTAAGTCATTATTACTTGAGTTTTTACTATCATCGTGGGTGAACGAAGACAGATCTATTCTCTCATCGTAATCTACTATTCTGTCACTCTGCAAACTTAATTCAATGAACAAGCAGCTTCCTGATCATACAAAACTAATCAATCAAATAAAGTAAAACATCTTTTTAAATTAACTTCAGCTTACATTCTGATTACATGGAGTTGAATTGGAAGGGAAGGAGTTGTTACGTTCTGGAGAAACCTGATCAAAGCTTTTACTAGCCAAGCTGTCAATAAACGAGTCTAAAGGTTTACTACCAGCTTCCTTATGCTCAATTCTACTGTCAGAAGGATCTTCTGGCACTTCAGGTAGGATAGAAGCATTGTTAGCATCAGAATCAACAATGGGGCTAACCTAAAACAATAAAAACTAAGTAGTCTAAACTAAACATTTAGGTATCAATAATGATGATATTGCAAGAAGTTCCTTTTGAAAAGTCTTACCTTAACTTGTGGTTCGGCGATGAGTTTAACTGGAGACGATTCGGGCTCTTGTACTGGAGAACTTGAGACTTGAACATCATTTTGAACCAGCAGGTTGTCTTCTTCTTTCAGTTTTTCGTCAACATTAGTTTCTTCCGTAGCTAGTGGAAGATCCTAAAGTCCATCAAAATTACACAAAATTGCAAGATAAATCGACAAACTTTAAAAATCAGGTTAAAATAGCTAGAAAAAAAACTACTTACTTGACGTTCATTAACCTCATTGAACAATACATCAGTCGGTTCCTTTGGTGCCACGATATCATTTTCAATGGGCTGTTTGTGGGCAAAGAGGTCAGCAGTCATATCAACCTCCTTTTCTTCTTCTTCAACCTTCACTTTGTCATCCACTTTACTTTCTTCTGTTACATCTTTTAATGGTTCTTCCTAAATAAAACTTTCATGATTGTTTATAATTTTTGTTACTGTAAAAACGTCCAAGTAAACTTACATTACTTTCCTTGGCCAATGTAGACGCTTCAGTAGGAGCCAAATTTTGTTCTCTACTTTCTTCCTCCATTGGTTGAACGGTGGTGACTGCTTCGACTTTTTGAGTAGGAATTTCTTCCATTGGCTGAGCAGCGGTAGTTTCTTCGACCGGTTGAACAACGGGTGCTGAAACCTCAATTGTCTTTTCAGAAACTTCTCCAACTGATTGGATCTCCTCATCAGTCTTGACATGGTCGGTCTTCTCGATCTCGGCGATGTTATCCAACGAAGCATCCATCAATTTGTCTAAATTGACTGTTGGGTTAGCCAAGTTGACCGTCCCACTGCTTTCATTATCACTGTCCTTATACTCATGTTGATGAGGTGTCGGGACAACAATAGACTCTGTAGAAGCATTGGCCGACGTTCCAGCCCCTGAGTCGTTGCTGTCTACGTTGGTGATGTTCTCAGAAGTCAAAGCAACCTTCTCCACAACTTTCAAGCTCTTGGCATTCGGTGTCCCGGCTGACTTTCGTCGTGTAAGGAAAACAGGCTGAAATGTATATAACTATATCATACAATTTTCATACCGACAGTGTTAAACAACAAATACAATAAGTTATAATAAAATTTACCCTGACATTAAGCTGGTTTACCTTCTTGACCGGTCGTGATGTAGAAGGTGAGTACATAGACCTAGTCATGGAAGCGGGCAACTTCTTAGGCTCCGACCTTACCACCGGACGCGACGGTGGAGAGTATACAGAAGCAGTCATCACGTTCCGTGTAGACGGTCCTGCCACTCTTCGTAGCGGTGTCTTTGCTTGTGCTGGTGATGACTTCTGACTACCTTGAGAAACCCGCGAAGCCGATCCAAAGTCTAGTTTCCTTGGTACTCCAGACCCAAACGCCACCGGATTCTTTGAATGACGTTGTGGAGACACACGAGAACTCGATGATTTCTTCTGAATCGCCTAAAGTATTAGTTGTTAAGTCCTGCTTTATTTTAAAAAATTTATTTTTTTGCTCACTTTTTGTTTTTCCAGTTGTCGTTTCTCGTTCTCGGCCCTTTTGCGCTGAATCTCCTTTATCTTCTCCAGTTCTTGTGCTTTGTTTTTTGTGATCTTCTCCTTCAGTCCTTGTTCCTTTCGCTGCAAAGCACGCTGAGCACGTTCTTGTGCCAGTCTGATTTTTTCTTCCCTTCTAAAAAATAAATTAGTTGCAAATAATATTCCACATAAATCTTTTTTTAATATTCAGCACTTACTCCTGATTTACTTGGTCTTCCCGTTCCTTACGTCGTCGTGCAACTTCGGCCTGCCGATCTTTGGCGCTCACGTAAAGCGAACGCGTCATCATCGACGCCTGCATCGCAACCAAAACCTACTAAAACCATATAAAAAATGATTGAATATGATAAGGTACGGATCTCGTCCATGACGAATAACGACGAATTACAGCAAAAATAAACAACAACTTTATTCAACAACAAACAAACAACTCAACGATGCACTCGCAACTTCTGTTTCCGCTTCTTTACGTGTTTAGGTATCTTAACTGCTCGTTTCTCCTTCTTTTCTTCTTGTACTGCCTTCTTCCTGTTCTTCTTGTCTTCTGTAGTCTCTCCTTTCACTCTGACATACTTCTGATGCCTTTGAGTGAACGGTACCTTCTCTCCACTGTCCTCACTATCCGAATCTTCTTCCTCCACCTCTTCTTCATCTTCTCCACTTTCTGAATGTTCCTCATCTTCATTTACTATTACAGTTTTGGCAATTATTTTTTGGAAGGGGTTGTTGAGTTCGGTTCCCTTCTTCTCCATCTCGTCATCCCTTTCAAAGTTAACAATACTGTCCAGTTTGTGAGGAATGAAGACATTCAAAAACAAGTATTCACTGTCAGTTAGGATCTCTACACGCTCGTTGTCCAACATCTTTTGCATTTCTTCATCTGACTGACAATTTGGATCCACAATCAGCTCGAATAACCTCCGAGGCGGCAGAACTGCAGCTCCTTTTTCGTTGAAGAACCGTGTAACGTTAGTAATGTCAGACCTCAGGAATTGTAACGAATGTGGATGGTCGTGCTCCACGGATTGAGATACGTCAATTATAACAAGGGCATTATCATGAAATAAGATGTTGTACTCGCTAAGATCTGAAAATTAATTTTTAAAACATATCTATAAGCACTAAAGTCTTACCTGCATGAACCAGTTTGCATTGATTGTAAAGTATTTTCACGTACTTGACCATGTCCAAGTACAATTTATTCGCCAGTTCTCTATCGAAAACAGCGTGTTTAAGAAGCGGAGCAGGCCAGCCATTGCTTCCCACAAAGTCCATAACCAGTACATGACTCTAAGCACACAAAATATCAAAAAAATATCAACTTACCTTCAAAAGTCTAGATTTAGGCACTGGTAGTCCAGCTTGATGCATTCTTTGAAGATTCCTCATTTCCTTCTCAGCCCAAGTTGCTACCATCTTTCGTGGATTATGTCTGCTGTATCCATTCCGATACCTTTAATAACCGCAATTACTACCGAAACTTCTAAAATAATTATAAACTGACTAACTTTATAAATCATGCATAATGGTAATCTTATTTACAACAAACTGACCTAAATTCACCAGTTACGTATCGATCACGATCTTTGAACGTCAATATGCTAGTTTTGTAGATTTTGACGGCCAACGACCCTCCTTCGCCATCCACAGCGTGATATACATTGGCTTCTTTGCCCGTGCTCACACATCCCTCGATCCGGTCAAAGAAGCCCCGTTGTACCAGTCGAAACAGAATTAACCGAGTCCGAGGGTCAAGAACCTGCTCAACAGTAGCTCTATCAGACCGATCTTTGCTCCTCTTTCCTTTCCGGTCGCCACTTGAGTCTAGATGGAGCTGAATTTGGTTTTCGCCGCTCCTCATACCTTTGCTTGAAAGGTTTAGCGAACCCAAAGTGACTTGACTGTTAGGCTAAATCAACAAATAAATAAACCAAAAAACAACTTACCCCGAGGCCGCCCACCCTCATCGAGTTCAGGCGTTTCGTAAAATCTGAAATTATTCAGGATAACATCAAGTGTTAGAATAAGATTTGAATAATAAAAAACATAACCCAACCCAGAATATTCAAGCATTACTCACTTCCATCAGCTACATCTTCGAAAACATAGGCATCATCGAACTCGTCGGAAGAGAAATCTGAACAGTCCGACTCGATAACCGTGGTCATTCCTCCTGTAAAGTAAATTCCTTCAAATTTCAAAAAAAAAACGTGACGAATGCAATTCAATCCACAAAAAACCAATGCAAAACTTCTTTTTTACTCAAAACGAGCTAAAACCCTCTAGAATTGAATGTGTAAAAAGAAGGATCATTTTAGACGACCTTTTTATACGCTCAAACGTCTCCGAAAAAGAAGTCGGGAAATATTAAAAGTCTCGATGTTAACGAAGAAAGAACACAATTATGATGTCTGTTGGGAACAGTTTATTCACAATTGATAAAATATGAAACTGAGTGAAAACGTTTTGAAAACGCTTTAGTGACTTAAAGCAAGTTTAAAAATAAGAAACAATGTACAATATATTGTTATACCTTCCGTTGTGGTGCCGCTTGCTTAATGTTAAATCGATTGGCCTTGGGACAGTAAAAAATGATTGGCTTTCTTCCATTTAATTCTATTTTGTCGGGATTGTGAGCAAGATGTGTGATAGGCCCTGCTTTGAATGATGCTGTGCCATCCCTATTCATACTGCATGTTGCGACACTGAGCTGTAACAGACTTGCCCTTAATACTGATGTTTAACAACATACCATAATGAGACCCGAAGATTTGTCGTAAACGGAAGCAAGGATTGCAGGTGGCAGATTTCTCTTGATCGGATTCAAGGCAAACAAATGACCATTGATATGCTTGCAGGTATTGAACCTAACCCAATATCCAGGCATCAGGCTCCCCTTCTTTCCAGGCATAACACCAGGAATAAGATAATGCCTTTCCGATACAAAGATGGCCACATCTCTTTTATCTGTCCACACAACCAGACCATAATCATGAGCGTGAACAGCAGGTAGCATCCACTAAAAATAGATTTACAATACTAAATGGCAGATCCATAGCAATGTTATACTAATAATAACAGTAATACTACTAGTATTTACAAACAAATTGTGAAGTTAATAATACCACTGACCTGTTTAATGTCCAAGTCCATGACCTTCATTGAATCTTGATAGGAATTTCTCGCTATCCACTCCGTCCCCGTAGTACCAAGCATCGTTTTCATATCAATACTCAACCTAAAACCTTATCCAACTAGTTAAAAAAGCAAAAAAAAATAAAATAAAGTTCTATTAAAGAAATTACACTAAAATCTCACCAAATAATTCATAAAAACTAAAAAACGTACCTTTTCACAAATACGTAGTAAAACAGGTACTTCATGTAATGCAGAGTTTCATTTTGAACGACAACCGGGCCAATCCAAGGACTGTGAGCTACGTGATAGTAAGGTTCTTCGACTGGTTCCTCTTTGGCCTCGGGAAGACATATACCTATTGAAGACTCGGCTTTTAAAGTGCACGTTGTTAATGGTACGCCTTGTTTAGAACATGCTAAGCTCATAGTTTCAGGAGTCTCCGTAGTAGCTTCTGACTCTGTAGGAGAGTTCAGTTTTCCTGACACAAAAATGATCGGAACCATGATCTGAAAGACAAATTGGATAAAAAAAGATAACAAAAGTGTTATATATATTAGAATACCTAAACTTTTAAAATACACTATTGCGAAACCTTAGTATCTTAAGGATACTAGACTTTTACAATGTTTTGTCTTAACTATGTATTCAGACATTTTTTCCCCTAAACCAATTCTTAGTCAAAACTCACGTAACATTCACCCTCCTTGACATAGTGATTGACCTGTCTCCAGTTAAACATGGTTTTCGATTCTTCAGGAGGATTGCTGATGTTGAACAACTGATAAGGCTCGTGATATTCTGGAGAAATGTTGTCAATTTTCGTGAACAACTTGAACTCGCAAGGCTTAACCGGCTGGGCTGGCACGAAAACACGACTCAAGCTTCCCGGGAGCATCTGAACTTCTAATAAGCAATACTTTGCTCTTTTCTGAACTGAAGTGATAAACCCGATAAACTGGCCCTTCAGATTTACATTGTATGGTTTTGTAAATGAGGCGTCGTCCCAGAAGATACTCTTATGCTCCAAGACTTTGAATGGAATGTCTCTGCGCTGAAGATACCATTAAAGCTTTGAAGTAATTAAGTTAGTTAAAAAGCTCCTATTTTACTCAATATTTATAAAATTGGCTTATTCAAATACCTAAAACAATTTCATAACAGCACTCACCACTCGGAAGTTGCTTGACATGACTGCATTCCAAAATGTTATGTTAGTTTATTCAAAAAAAAATTTTATCAAATTTATCAATTATCTATAAAAGCTGTCATTGAATGATGACACATTTTTTGAACATTTTTTTATAGTAAAGTTTCGGTTTTGCGCGCGGGTTCTACCACGAAGTTAAGACTGGCATTGTACTCTCTAAAATAAAAATTAAATGCGTTGTTTTATGGCCATATTATTGTAAATTTATTGTGGATGTATAAAAATTTTAATTTGTAGATTAAAAATGTTAAACGACAGCTGTAATCTTAATGATGTAGGTTTTTAATTTTGAGGTTTTAGGCTTTTTAGAACGTGGTAAACTCTTTATTTTCAGTCTTTTGATCTGCATGCATTAGAAAAATACCGAAATTCTGTATATTCTCTCAATTCAAACGTTTACGAATTGCCGGAAGAAACAAATGACGTTAACGTTGATGATGGGATACATTTCGATCATAAAGCAGGGACAGAGTCAATACTGGGCGTTGTATCTGCACACTCAAAGTAAGTTCCTTCTGTCTTTTAATATTTGAATGTTTAGAATCTTGAACGAAGAATGTGAATACCTTAAAGGGCTTTTAAACAAGAAAAGGATTGAGAGACAGCTGAGAGACAAGAAACGGGAATTGCAATATAAGAAGCTGCGGCACAAAGAACGCTGCACCACTTTTGATGCCAATGTGCACAAGGAAGCCCTTAGTGTAGTAGTAAGTGTGACATTGTGCTTTACTTTTTAACTTCTAGATCAACAGACACGAGGGACATTTTCGATGGATAAACCGGCTGAATATTCAAATTGACACAGAACGACAGTTCAGAGAGGCGCTTAAGTTGCCTAAAAAACTGCCTCTTTTTCTGTCTATAGAGGAGAATTACTTTCCTGGTAAGCTAGACATATTTTGGTCTATTTTGTATTATTATTATCATTTTTTAAAATAATTTTGTAATATGTATTTATTTTTTTGCATATTAAAAAGGACTTTTAAGTAGATCAAAATTGTTTTAGAGCTCTCTGAAGAAGCTTTACGTCTGGTAGAAACTGTCTGGTATGGTCAAAACGACAATGAAGTGTTTTGTGAAGGCTTTGGAGCGAAAATAACAAGAAAAGATCTCAAAACTCTTGGAGGATTGAACTGGTTGAACGACGAGATTATAAACTTTTACATGAGTTTGATTATGAATAGAGCTGAACAGGACACCTCGTTACCGAAGGTAAAGTTGAATTGTTTTTTAATATTTAAAGGTTACTTACATTAGGTAAACAGGCGTTTGCTTAAACAAAAGTTTATTGTAATGTGGAAACTTTAAGACATACGTGTTCAACACATTCTTCTACAAAACGTTGAGCGAAAGAGGATTTGCTGGAGTAAAGCGATGGACAAGGAAGGTGGATGTGTTTTCTTATGACGTTATCTTGATACCTGTGCATATGGGCAATCACTGGTGTATGTCGATGATCGACTTTACGAGGCAGGGCATCTTCTACTTTGATTCTCTTGGCGGCAAAAACACGACTTGCCTACGGTTACTCGGGTAAGTTTTAAGTAAACTTTTTAATTTATTAACCTACTTTTTAATATTAACGTTCTATCTGTATTTTTAAATATAGACTTGAAGATGTAAGTAATATTTTTAGTAACTACTTGATGGAAGAGCATATGGACAAGAAGAAGAGTAGTTACGATGTCAGTATGTGGACTTTTGAGTGTCCGGCTGTGCCAATGCAGTTAAACGGATCAGATTGTGGTGTATTCTCTTCAATTTTTGCTGAATTCTCTTCTCGACTTTGTGAATTCAAATTTGATCAGAGGGTAATGCCGTATTACCGACAACGGATGGTATACGAAATTGTGAATAAGAAACTATTGATATAAATAATATGATATAAAACTGTGTTTGTCGGCTTTAAATTGTTATATTTCGATAATCATACTTGATCTTTTGAAAGCGCGATTTTATATTTTTTAATATTATTATGTCTTGTCGTTATTAGCATATTCGATTTTTAGTTTTTATGTATGTATAATGGGAGACCATGTAAGCTCACAGCAGTTTAAAGCCCTTGTCTACACGTCGATCAGGCAGCGGATAACTCCATTGGCCTTCTTTCAACAATATAACGAGGCTTTGTCGGTGACCGGACCTCAGCTTGATGTCCTCAAGTTCTCAGAGTTGTTGATTGAAGTAGCGTGCTCAGATCAGGAGGCGCATTCACTCATCTTTCAGTACGTGGACGTTCTGATCAGTAACGGAGCATTCTCTGTGATTGGCTTTGTGCAACTGATAACAAAGTTCAGCAATGTCAACTCGAGTGGAGTTACTACCTCTTTCATCAAGAAGGTGTTGCAGTACCTGAAGATAATAAGGTAAGTAGTTAGACTGTTTATTGTTATGTTAAAGGTGTGACTTTGAGGATGAGAAAGACCGTCTAGAACTCTGCTTCATCTACGTTACCGTGGTCAAATGGCTGGTAGAGTTGGCTTGTCGTTCTGTTCAGATCAAATCCAAGGAGCATTATATTGTGATCGAAAGTTGTGTGGAAGCATTAAAGTTCTTGTCGGACGACGTCTTTGCTCGTACTATCATGTACTTTGTGTGCAAGGATGATAACGGTATGATGCTACAAAGTTAGGAACTTGAGGTTATATTGTAATAGATTTTGTTGAGTTTATCTTAGGTTATATTTCAGAGGCACTAAACGAAATGCTGGAAAGTATGACTGTCGTGGAAGACATGTTCAACGAGTACGATAACTATGATGGCTTTTTTGACAACCGCACTCAGGACATGTTTGATCGGCTAGAAAACTTGGTTAAAGAGTAAGTATTACTTTTCAAGCTTTGTTAGCTTACTTTTATGTTATATATAACTCATTAACGTTTTAGTTTTGCGACCAAACCGGAGTTTGCTACCAACTTTTTGTCTACATATCGATTTGGTACTAATAAGGTTTGTGACATATGTTTATGTTTTTTAGTGTTTACTATGTTTACAAACTGCAGTTAATTATAAAATTATTCTTACAGCCAGAGCCCGTGATTTTATCTATGTGTTCCTTCTACGCCACTTTCCGACAGCTGGACACAGCCGCTGATCTATGGCGATCGTTCTCTAATATGGGCCAGATCCTTGGTTACAGTGTGACAGAAGTGATCAGACAGTTACTTCGAGGAGCATTTGTGGCACAGCTAGACGCTTATCGAAATGAGACAAGAACGGCCGTAGCCGATGTGTTTGTGTTGGAACGGGTTCCAGAAGTGTTGTTGATAATCAGGAAGGAACAGGTGGTAGATGTAGATAAATTGATGGATTGTCTCGCAGAGTTGGCTTTGAACAGAACGGTTTTTAATGGCCTCGACTTCTACAGGAGTGAAAACACTTTGTTCAACTTCTTGGAGGCTTTACAGGTCAGGAAAGTAATTGACGCTGAACAGGCAGAGGGCATCCAAATGCAAAGGTAAGACATTAATATGCTAATATCAACAATAATAATAAAATTACTCAGCTAATTGTTGATAATGCTTTTTGTTTAAATTTAAATTGAATTTCCTATTTTCAGGGACGGTAGTCCACCGCAAGGAGACTTGTTCCCCAACTTCTGTAGTTTGTCTATGGACACTACACAACCCAGCTCGAAATATGTCTACTTCCAATGTGCTGTGACATACGCCAATCGTTTCAAACCCTTATACTTTGCTGAAGATGATCAGAAGTTCAGAGCAGTTTTGTCAGAGTTCTTTGCTGAGGTTTCACTGGATCTCCTTGACTTCTTTATCTCCGTTTTGTGTAGCCGATCTGACATTTACACGTTTTTGACGGTTTTGGCAGAGTAAGTTTACATTCATATATTCGTAATTTTTACCAGGAGCGGGGGGAGGGGGGTGGAGACCCAAGATTTTTCAAAAAAAAATTTCCGATTTTTCGCGTACAGTCTTTGCTACCTGTGGAATTTTTTTCGGATCGGTTCCTCTGATTGTTACCTAATTTGTTTCCAAACACAGAACAAATTAAAAGTATTTATTTAAAGTTAATCTTATCTTATTTCAGTATTCACAAAGAAAGCGAAACAAAATGTGGCGTAGACCCTGAATCCCTGCATCTGTTTGACCTGACCTTCTTGTTGATCTCACGAACCAACTGTTTGGCGATGGAAATGGAGATGGAAGACCTTTGTGGAGGAATTGATCACTCCGTCGTCTTCAGGTTTATTCAGAATTACAGAGAATCTCTGAACACCGACCATCCTTGTCAGGTCTCGAACAACATCTTACAGATGGCAGCTTCTTACAACATCTTCGAAGGATCGTCGTTAACACATATGACCAGTGATATCGACCAACTAGTTCAACTAGTCTCAGGGATTGGTGCTCTCATCTTGCAGGAGTTTTCAAAGCTTAAAGACAGCGAGAAGTCTATAGTCTGCGAGAAGCTGTTGGAGTCTTTTGGAGATATCAGCTCGTTGTTATCCGTTCTCACACAGTATCTTCATGTCGCCAAGTCTTACTGTAAATATGATTTTGCATTTTTTCTGAGAGACGCGGTCAAAAAACATTTGAAGAAGTTACATTCTACAAAGGATGCAAAAGTTCAACGGAGGTAAGGTTGTTTTTGTTAATAATATGTAAATATGCTTCGGAACGATCTACATTGTAACAATTTAGGTGGCGATTAGCGGAAGAACAAACCTCTGAGCTCCTGAAGTTGATCGCCGACGGCCCTCCACCACACGAACCCATATATCCAGTCCTCATGAATTGTGCCATCGGAGAAATAAGGCCGCTACGGGTCAATGAGGTAACTTCTTTTGACAATCAATTCTCGGCGTTATTAAATTCTGTTTTTTCTCTAAACTATGTTTTCAGACTCCCGACATGAACATGTTGAAGTACGCCTTCTTCATTGCTTCCCAGAAGAACTATGCCTGTCAGAACGTGCTGAGCTATGTAGTGGACCTGAATCGCAAGAGAATGTACGAGAACTGGATCAAATGCTGGCTTCAACAAGTTTGCAAACACGAATCCGTCGATGAATTCGAAGCCGCGGCTGAACTAAGCATTGGAGCGGCGTTGTCACTGCCTTCTGAATGCTTCCTCCGATTGGCAGAGCTACTGATCGAAGACAAACACTTGTTGTCCGGCTACAACCATATCTGGGCGTTAGCGAGGCTACTGGTCAGAATCTTGTTTGTTCTTTGCTGGACGAAGAAACAGAACACAGAAGTCGTCTCCAGATTCGCCGAGCGCAGAAGGATGAGGCGGAAACGGAAAACTGCTCAAGGTGGCTACAGAAGGATCCCATCGTCTCCAGAACCACATACTTACAGTAATGAGATCGATGCCACGGTCAAAAGAATCATCGAGAAGTTTGAAATCTCTTTGATGCAGACGACCCTCGACCACAAGAAGACTTTGGCCAGCTTTTTTGTCAAGGAACTGACGTCTTGCACGCCCAACCCCTTCCAGAAGCAGATTTTGCAGCTGATCCCCCAACAAATGGCAAGTTTAATTTTAAGAATCAGGTCAAATTTTTTACTTTAAGAATTGAAACAGCTAAACTTATACAAATTCGTTTTCAGTTCGTGAACACAATCCACCGAGCATTCACGGACATTGACATCGCCGCCTTCTTGAATGCCTTCGGGATGGAGGACGAGAACAGTCGCAAACTCTGCCTACACATCGCCTGCCTTCTCCGAGGACTGGGCAAGATATAACCAACTATGTACATTGACGAATTTTGTATAACCCTTTGTTTTTATTTATTTTGTTAAACTTTTTTGTTCAGTTCTCCGACCACTTCGCTCGTTACTCGAGCTGCCATGCTCAACGCATGTTGACTGTACGCCTCGAACATGGCCCTATCCAACTGGAACTCCGGGTATTCTCTTCTTTTTGTGTTCTTGCTTTTATTCCAGATGTTGTTATTGCTCTTGTTGAGGAGGTTGTCCTTACTCACGCAACGTATGCTCTTGTCAAGAGTCTGTTGTTTTGTATGTTGTTTCTCATCTTTTATGGCTCTTATTCTTTCCCTGGCCAGCTCCAACTCCGGCGCCAGCAGGAAACTCTTTGGACTGGATTGGGGCCTCTGGTTACTAATCTTTAACTGAGGCGACTTGTTTTGTACATTTTGGCACTTTTCAAATTTACACATTTTCTAAAAATGGTTTATTTTGTTTTGCTAAAGATAAAGTGACTTACCACTAACGCCTTGATGACATATTTGTAAAAGTGGTCGATTGTGGGTGCGATATTGTACTTCTTTACTTGGTCAGGATAGTACTGGTCGAGGTGTTCTTCGTATTTGTACATCAACTCACACAACGTTTTAGCTAGTGATAACGCTTTTCCATTGTTATATGCCCTGTAGAAGAATTTTAAAGTTACAAATATCAATGATGATGATGATGAAGGCCAGCAAAATGTTTGACCCAATTTGTGACTAATATGGTCAGAATGACAACGTACTTTAATTAATTGTCACATAATTGTAATTTTTGAAATCAACCTACTTTGACACGATGATACTGAAACTGTTAAGAAGCCGTCCTAGTCGTTTTCCCAGGAATAGCCACCGTTCCAATTTGAACGATTTACTTTGTGATAACTGTGATATGTTAAGAGAAAGCTCGAAGGCCGAAGACACTTTTGAGTCAAATACCTGGTTTTCCTTTTCATTATGGCCAAGATGAGCTGAAGCATATTAGGCATTAAAAGAAAAAAAATAAATAAATTGAATAGAGTGATAAACTGATAACCATCAAAACCCACTGTTATTGACAAAACACTTGACTGCCATGTCACAATTAGACTTTAACTCCCTCAACATTGCCTTAATTTCATTCTTGGCCAATTCTCCACTTTTAGAAGGTGAAACACACTCTTGATGGGTCTTCAGGAACTTGATATTGCGCAGAGTATCTACAGTCTCTTCGATCCACGCCTTCTGGAACTGTCGAATCTTCAGAATCTCAGTTAATATCAAGTCGGCCTTTGTTTGGCTGTCCATTTCGATGTCCGAAATGTCCTTTTCTCATTAATACCCTTCAACCCACCTTGTATTATATTGCGTAAATCGTATAACGCTGCATTAATTACTACGTCGGGCGCAGCTCGCGCTTTGTCCCACATTTTATTTTTATTTTTTGGAAAAACTTTTGTTTTCGAATATTCTAAACCCTTTTTAAAACTAACACATTCTTGTAACCTTTTACGATGGATGAGGAAATGGAAGTAGCCGAGATCAGGTTCGCCGAGAACCTATGTTCATGTTCTCCAAAGATCAGACGGCGAGCATTGAACCGGCTTCACGATTTTATCAAAAATCAAACACAGAAACGAGGTAAGTGATTGACTTTGGTTACCATGTGTTTAGAATTTACTCCAGAATCTTTTAACCGGCTCTGCCGAGGTCTACATTATGCTATGTGGATGCAGGACAAGATGTTACTTCAAGAAGAGTTGTCTGATGAATATGGATCGTTGGTAAATCTGTACAACACTCACGAGGAAGCTATAGAGTACATGAGGTCAATGATGTATACCTTATCTAAACATTGGTTGAATATTGACAAATGGAGAATGGACAAGTTTTTACAGGTAATAACATAACCTTCCCACCTAAATTTGAAGACCAAAGTGTTGTTTATTTTAGGTAGTATTTTCTTGACCTGAGTTTGTTTTAATTTTAGATGATGAGAAGATTGTTCAGAGCCTTTTTCGTGTATTTGAAGAACAAGAATTGGGATGAAGAGCTGGTGGAATCTAGTATATTATTCATGAGACAAACACTGATAACTGGCGAGGAATCGGGGATCCACGAATCTTTGAAGATGCACTTTGCCACACTGTATATTGAAGAGCTTGACTATGCTGGAGATTTGAGCAAGAAACAAGTTATTACTTTCATCAAGCCTTTTGTTGAATTGATGAAGAGGACATGCAGGTATGATAATATCTTGTTTTGGAAGTGTATTATTTTTATGTTTAGTTTATATTAAAATTATATTTGCAGCGATTCTTTGATGAAGTCCGTGTACACTGAGATCTTCCACACCATCCTCGAGGGTTATGCTGCTGAACTGGAGAAGAAAGAAGGTAACAAGAAGGTGGAAGGAGACTTGAAAGGTGATGGAGCTCCGATCGAGTTTGACTACGCTGCCATTATTGAGCTTTTGAAGGAAGCAGTGACATCAGAAACGATGAATTCGAAGAAAAAGAAGAAGCTACAGCCTTTGATTGCTCAGTAAGTTGGTTTAGATATAATTTGATGTATTTAGGTTTGAAGAAGTGGCCAGAGGAGAGAATCCCTTCAAAGATATTATGGAACCAGACAGGAAAGATCCTTTGTCAAATGAGATGATCAGCAAAGCTGTTGATAAGTTGCATTCCTTGGAGAGCAAGATGAAGAAGGATAAGAAGAAGTTCAAGGCGGTCAAGAGGACTATTAAAAAGGCCAGGACTTGAGTTCACTGTTTGAATTTATATTGTTATTGTTTCAGAAAGTTGTTATTGTTATGATAAATAATACTTTTAAAGCTGATTTGATATGTTTTGCCATTTTATGGTTACTTATGCCTATAATTTCTTACGATTTTAAAGTATTTATGTCTTTATATCTTGTCAACACTTTGGATTAATCGTTTATTTGTGTTTTAGATGTTTGGTTCAGGCTCGGCTTTTGGATCAAAGCCATCTGGTCTGTTCGGTTCTTTTAACACTCCCTCTTCTAATGCTGCTTCAACCACCTTTGGAGCTACTAACACCCAGAATCAGAATACTTCTATCTTCGGCGCTACAACCACTACAACACCTCAAAACCAGAACCCTAACAACGATATTGAAGTACCTCAAGCACCAGACGATGCCGTACAAGCATTGAAGTTCAATCCGGGTTCGGCTGGCACTCCTATGTTCTTGGCAGCCGGCTCCTGGGACTTTACGTGTAGAGTGTGGCAAATCAGCGAAACTGGACAAGTGGAGCCAAAGGCCATGCAAAATGTTGGAGCACCAGTATTGGGTTTGGACTGGTTTGATGACAGTAGCAAGATCTTCATGGCTTGTGCCGACAAACAAGCCAGAGTATGGGATCTGGCCTCGAATCAAGTTGCTGTAGTTGGTACCCACGATGCCCCAGTTAAGACTTGTCACTGGATAACATCTCCGAGCTACAACTGTTTGATGACTGGAGGGTGGGACAAGACAGTCAGATTCTGGGATATGAGGCAACTTCCTACTCAATCATCTCTGGCCACCTTAACCTTGCCCGATAAAGTATATTGTGCCGATGTTTTATATCCATTTGGTGTTGTTGGAATGGGTAACAAACGAATTAAACAGTACAAGCTTGATGGACAGCCACAAGAGTTCAGCGACATTGAATCTCCGTTGAAACATCAGAGTAGATGTGTGTCTGTCTTCAAGAACAAGATGAACAACCAGCCGGCTGGCTTTGCTGTTGGATCTATTGAAGGTGAGTTTTGTTATTACAATGTTACATCAGTGGAATGCAATCAAGTTATAATTTGAAATGCTTCAGGTCGTGTTGCAATTCAAACAATCGAAAATACAAATACCAAGGACAACTTCACGTTCAAGTGTCATAGGTCGCCAGATCTAGTTAACGGATTCCAGGAAATTTATCCGGTAAGCTTAATATTGTCCGAATTAAGTATTGTTTTAAAGTAGTTTGCTATGTAATTTTTTATGATATTAACATTTGGTTGTAGATCAACGACGTTTGTTTCCACCCTGTACATTACACTCTGGCCACTGTGGGCGGAGACGGTCGGTTCATGTTGTGGGACAAAGATGCCCGAACTAAACTGAAGAATTCCGAACAGATGCCACGTCAAATCACAAAATGCCATATTCACCACAGTGGCAACATTCTGGCTTACGCAACGGGTTATGACTGGAGCAAAGTAAGTGTTACCTATATTATAGTTGTCCATAATTTATGATTTTTACAATTTCATTTTTAATTCTTTGTGAATAATGGTTAACTATACTTGTGTTACAGTTTTATTTATATTTTAATCCATTTCTAGGGCCACGAAGGCAACACCCAGCCCGCCAACGCCAAGATCTACCTCCACGCGGTGGGCGAGGAAATGAAGCCGAGACAGAAGAAGTAACCTACAACAATCACTGCTACCACTGTTAATCACTCTCTCATTCCGCCGGTATGGATCTCTGAATAAATATTTCGAATCAATCGTTTATTGATGTTCATATAGACATTCGGAAGCGTCCTTCCACAGTTATAAATAATATAATCGAATTTATTTTCATACATTTGCAAAATAAAACGAAACACTCCAATAAAATATATATTGAGAGGTTAGGAGGAACCCCTTGCCCTAAGGGGGAAAGTGTGGTGGGCAAGAGCCTGAAGGAATGGAGGAAAGCCGAAGACGTGAGCCTTCTGGAAAAGGAAGTGTTCTATGTTATCTATGGACCACAGAGTGCACAAAAGAGACAATAAAATGCGGGAATAGATTAGATGTGCAATAGAGAGATAGGGGAGGAACGTTTGAGTGAAGAACAGGACTCAAAGTCAGACCCGCATTCACCAGAATATCTTTTCGGGTCCGGCGGCTTCGAGTCGATCCGAAGCCGGCGAACGTATTATTGACACTAGGATGAATCTAATCTATAAACGGGGGAAGAAGCTCATCAAAAACATTATTATACAGTTTCGATAGAGAATAGATAGTGTCCATCACAAGAGCAACACACAAGAAGTCGAGATTATGATATTGCTGAGCCGCGCACACCCTTTTACCCTGAGGCAATGGATCATCATTTCTTGACCTCGTTCGTCAGGATCTGGAACAGCTCCTTGTCCGCCAGACAGCCGTCCACGAACTCCTTCAGGGTGAGCTCTTTGTCGTTATTCACGTCCATCTTCTCGAAGATCATCTTGGCGCGTTTCCGGGGCGAGTCGTCCGCCGACTTTGTCACCTCCGGGCCCAACATCTCGTAGATGGCCTAAAAGTAACATGTCTTATTACAATTACTTTAAAATTACATGGTAATATTAATCAATCTAAATGTCCGAGAAGTCGTGACGCTAAATCAGCGGAACCAAACCGTCGTATGATTACAATAAATAATCCGTGATGGCAATTAGGGAAATGAAAGGGTGTTTAATCTCATCGTAATGTGAATCGACCAAATTACCAGCCGGTTTTTGTATTTTCTCACACTTAAGGCCATGAGAACTTTGGAAAGGCAGAGATATAAGCAATAAAGAATGCAAATGAATAATGTCGTTTAAAGAGATAACATCATGAATATCGTCACATGATAACATAACTTTGCCCAAAGTTTCAGTAACTCCCGGATATTGTATTAGAGAGAGAAACTTAACCCAGTGGGAAAAGAAGTCTTGACACAAATGTTGCCCTTTATGGACAAAATTATGTCTGTGATAGTATTCTAGTGTTTACAGATGCTTTGATTCTTATTTTAAAGCTTTTTCTATAAAATTATGGCTCAGGATTCTAAGGATAACTCACTTCGATGATCTTGATCATCTCCTTCTCGTCTATTGTCCCGTTGCCGTCGATATCGTACATGCGGAAGGCCCATTCCAGCTTCTGCTCGGGCGTTCCTGATGAGGTCACATTGATAGCCAGTAGAAACTCTTTAAAGTCGATGAAACCAGAGTTGTCAGTGTCGAACGTGCGAAAGACGTGCTCGCAGAACCCTTCTGCACTCCCTGAGGGGAAAAAGTCTTTGTAGACTTTAATGAACTGTTCCTTTGTCAGATGGCCTTTGGGGCAGTCTTGCTGAAAGTGTTACAATTCAGTCCTAATCTTGCTGCTTTTCAAAAAACTTTGTTGTTTGGGTATAAAACTTTCGAAAAAAGCCTGGTTTTTGGCCGAAAATTTTGAAATTTCAGGTAAAACTGGGGGTAGGTGAGGAAGTGGCAGCACATCACGTTTTAGAAGGTTCAAATCAATTAGGTACCTTTTAGAAAACAACCTGAGGAGAGAACCTACCACGAAACCCTTGTACCACTCCTTGATCTGCTCTTCTGTGAAGTTGGTGTTCTTCTTGAGAAACTCGAGGTCCTCCTTCGAGAGTTTGGGCTTGGAGCCTTTGATGCCCATGATACACGCCTCAAGTGTACGGGGCCTCCGCTCTCGAGTTCAGTTTCGACCGGAGCGTGGGGAGAGTCGATAAGCGGACCGGGCTCGACCAGTCCAGCCCGTCCAATGTTACAAGCAGGCAGATTCTTCCCCGAGGCACTGAAACGAACCAAGGTGCGTGAGTCAGGCGCGTCACGCACAGAAAACACGATTCATGCGAAGTTAACGGCCCTAATTAGAGCTCGTAAAACTGCCCTTATCTTTTACGACTTCATAAAACAGATAAAATCCATTAACAAACAGACGATGATAATCACAACATCAAACACAGCACAATGAGATGTTGGAGTAGGCCAGAAGGGACCGGCCCTCAGGTCACGCACACACGCACCGATTGTGTATAAGCGGAAAACGGGAAAAGTAAGAGGAAAAGCAATTTTCGCGTTATTCTTCGCGGGACAAGTACGGTGCGACGAAAAAGGTTATAGGATTGGAGTTGGGCACGCTCACCGCAATCCGCGGCCTAAGCTCCAGAAGCACGGGTCTGGCCACGAGTTACCTACAGGACGAACTAACGTAACATCACGGCCTAATGTCTCACTAGCGAGTGGAATCAGCCCTCAGGGTCAATCACATTTCTCACTTTAATGGCCATATTTGAGCCTCCCCTCCCGAGCTCAAGTACCCGAATCCGGCATTCATAATCGGGTCGAGTGTGGGGCTCTCGAAAGGGTCCAGGGCTGCGGCCAAACGAGAAGGAATTGGGGTGGCCGGCCAAGTTCGAACGACAACGCACTCTTTTTTTTCTCCCCGCCCGTGTTCTCCCCCCTCTTGCCTGCCATGCCGTCGGGGCCTCTTCTTCTTCTTGGGCCGCTTCGTTCGGCAATTGCCTTAAGGCAAAAATAGACCGTTTCGAGCAGAAAATGCAAAAATAACCCAGCGAAAAACGTGATAAGCCCGTCCTAATTCGAATCCCGGTTTCGTGGAGTGACGTCGGCTGTTGTACGCCGGCTACCCCACTTCCCCGGCTACACCGGCATCGTGCTCCACCTCGGAATAAAGACTTGTTTTGGAAAGACAAACACGCCTCAGGCTTTGTCCCCCCCCCCCTTCCGTTTCTGTAGTTTCGGCTCACAAAAAGAGGTTACTCCCTTGTCGGAAAACACTTTCAAATACTAATAACTTGATAGTTTGTGGGCAAACAAACCTCATTTATCAGTACTCGTTTAGTGTTTTCGGATGAAATCACAGTTGGTACTACCGGAATTGACGTGTAGTGGGGAGATACAAAGGCGACTGATATAGTTATGAAGAGACTTTATATAGTGTTAGCAAATTAAAATTAAAAATACTAAATTGGGTATTAAAATCTAATAAAAATATGAAAAACTTCGATTTGGAAAGAGTAAAACTGCTGTTTCTCAATTAGAGAAGGTAAAGCAAAGATACGAAGAACGTAACCAAAGTTTACAGTAAAATAAGCTTTACTGCAGTTTACTATCAAACCTGAGCATAAACACACTGTGGATTAACTTATAGTACCCCACGAACGGACTCTGTACTCTCAACACACGTAATTGAATTGGAAGACAGAGTTTCCAACTGAATATACTCTAACAACCATCACCCACAATACCGGTAATTAGGGGAAGATGGATGTTGCACAAATAAGAGCATTAATTGATGGTTAAGGTCAAAGAAGCGTCTCGAAAAGACTGATAGTGGGCAGAGAGCAAATTTAAATAATGTTGTTGACGAAACAGTCAACAAATATAAAACAAAAAACGTCGAGAATCGACACACAAAGAAGGGAATCTGGTGGCGCCGTCCGTTAAAGCGTCAACCCCTTCCCCCTCCCCCTGGCTGTCCCACCACCACTCTCACTCTGTCTCTCTTCGCCGCAGGCCTAATCGAGCATGAGGCCTCTCCAAGGTTTTGTGTTGCCTCAACAGATGCAATCCCCTCTGGCCAAGGCCTTGTCCAAACAGGACGCACCACAAACATTCAGTTGTACTACAATGCAACTCTGTAAGTGAATTACAGAGTTGTGGCATTGTTCACAGTCACAACCCCACCACGTACAGCCGCTGCCCCCAAAGGTCATACCCAATTCAAGGTGTCAAAGTTGAAAGTTATAAAAAATTAATGGACTTTCTTCATTGAGTCACTTAAAAACAATGGCCATAACCGTTTCGTGAGCCTACATCAACATACGGCAAGTCCAAATAGGGGATTGTTCGGAAGCTGTTGTGATTGCCCACTATAACAATATAAGGATAAATTGAGGTTGTGTTACAATACAATCAATCAGACATTCACTAGAGACACACAAAGAGCAATCATCTATTCAAAAATTAATAGATATGAATCGAAAGTGTCTTTTAAGTACAAAGCAATTGTAATGTTTACATTAAGGCCGAGGAAGGCGAAGAAGCGGCCGCAAACAGCCGGCTTCGGCCCCAACGAGATCTGAAGACAGAGATAATTCGATTTAGGAGCAGATCCATGAACATCTCGAGGATTCGCGGAAACTTGGTCTCGAGAATAAAATCTTCTTCGGAATAAAGATGTCTGCCCCCTTTCTTTAACTTTGTCGGCACTTTTCGTGCGCACACTTTCAACAACAACATAAAAGGAGAAGCGTCCAGTAAACGCAATTGGTCGCCCCCTCATCCTCGGCCCTCCCCCGACCACTGGTCCACTTTCCCCCACCTTCTTCAGGCCTATTGTACCGTACCTTCATAAAGGGTCGTGCTCTACTTACTTCAAAATAAAGTTTACTGTATTTCTTTAAACAGTACTTTACGGTTATTGTAAATTAATATTTTCAAGTTATCATATTATTATACACTTTTATAGTGTTTTTCAATCCTTTAGAACCTTTTTCTTTTGTAGTCCCAAACCAAATTGGCCTCCGTTACAGTATACAAACAAGGTTACTTAAATAAACGAGTAACATAATCCTATTGTCTCTTCAAAACAACATCAGTTTGTGGTCAAAGTAATCCGATAATCATTACCAGTAAGCCTAGCTTCAATCCAAAACCTTATATTCTGAATATTGCCTAGGGCAGTACAACCCTACAACTTGAACTACAATTAACAACGAGACAGAAACCATCAGAATCGAATATTCAACGTGTAGCACGTCAAAAAGGTTTATCAAGGCTTGTGCAAACACTGAAGGAAGGTGGATGGATGTGAAAACAAGAATCGGCAACTTGAACTTGCATTCCCAGTGGAGTCGGATTGCGCCTCGACAAACCCGAAGCCACATTTATAAAATTCGGTAGACATTCGTCTTCTTTATGACAACAAACAACGTATTAACAACAACAATAACAATTTATAACAAGGTGTCTTCGGATCGAATGTATTGTCCCAGGTCCGCCTGATGTAGCACCACTAAAGTCGTGGGATCGGCACGACGACAGTCCGCCGTTCCTTTGGCCGTCACACCAAAACCCAGAGGCTTGTCATCCATACTGTACACAACCACTCCTTGGCGAGATTCTGTGCCTTCAGTCATTCTGCCCACGCCCGACTTCAAAATGTTGTTACCGTACAAGAATTGTTGCTCGGCCGATGGCTTCAGCCATACCTTCCACTAAAATTTGATATTTTAGGTATTAAACATAAAAAATACTTTAAAAAATTGATTAAAGCCAGCCTATACCTACAAAAATTAAAAAAGTTCAAAGCTCCAATTACTACATTAACATACTTTAAGTAACAAATACACTTACCTTGGCATATGGAGCGAGGTAGTCCAAGGCGGTGATGTGCAGGAAGAACTTGCCTCCTTTTGTGAACTTCCCTAGACAGGTGCCAAAGCTGATTAATTCTTTACGGCCCACCACCGCTGCCGTTTTCATTAACTTTTCGCTGCAGTAGAAAACTCTGTCCTTGTGTAATCTGAAGCAGTACGAGCCGTCTTCCCTTTCCAACAACAATTTTATGTTCCCACCAATATACTTGGCGAGCTTTTCAAACAATTTAACCGTCTCGTCTTCAGTTAGTGGCCTCATCTAAAATAATATAGAGAAGTAATTGTTAGTATATAATAGTTAACATTACATAGCGGGCCATATGCTTTAAAAATGCCGTTTTAAACATAACCTATATTCAAAAAAATTCGAAACAATATCATTTGTCTGAACAGTAATATAGATACAATAAGCTTCAAGTAACATAGGTATCAAAACCAATAAACCTCGAAAAACAAAGTCAATATACATTAAGTTATATTAACAACAAATAAATTACAAAATATACAAAATGTGAGAGTCAGACTGTGCTGACTGATTTGATCAGCTCGTCGTCCTGGATCTTCCTCTTGGCTACGTCCAGATCGACTTCAACACAGATCTTGTCCTTTTTCATGAGGATCAATGAGTTGTTAGTCAAGGTAGTTAGTGCATCCCTTAAGGCCTCGTGATTCAGAGCCTCCACCTTCATCTTCTTACAGACCTTATCATAGGTTTCCAAGAGTTTCGAAAACTGAACTGACTGAGTCTTTTTCTTCTCAGTCCCTGTCTCTATCAACCTCAATATGCACGCCAATACTATACGTGGTTGTAGAGGTATTTTGGCAGTAACGGCAGGAGATGAGTAGATGTTCTGGAGAGATGATAAGATTTGTTTGTGAGTTTTGGGTGTTCGAGATGGTGAAGATTGAGCTGACGTTGAAGGTCGAGACTTAGACGGTGTTGAATGAACGTCAATTTTTGGTCTTTTCAAGACAACCGGTTCTTCTTCTTCTTCCTCTTCTAGTTCATCCTCGAACTCGAGTTGAGTTCTGTAACATGATTTTTTAAACCATAAAAATAAAATGTTATAAAACCAAGCTTTAATTTAACTGATTCACAATGAAAGTCGTATATTATGGTAAGTATAGAAAACATACGAAAGTAAGCTCAATGCTCGCCTGACATCTCCATTCATAGCTGATATCTTTCGTGCACAAAGTTTGATCGCATCCGACGTTACATTCTAAATCAAAACATGCGTAACATTTCTTACTAATTTGCAAAAATTATAATTTTGTTGTTAATAAACTAATTTATGTCAAAACACTTGTAATATAAGTAAACGTAATAAACCTAAGTAAAGACATACCTCATCATCAGAAAACCTTTCTGTTAGTATGTCAATTAGTTGATTTACGGTGTACGCAGTAAAAAGGACAACTTCAGGCATGATAACTCGTTTTTTAGGTAACACTTTTTCGGAAAAGTCCAATTCGTTCGAGATTCCAATAACAACAACCTTTCCTCCGCTTTGTAAAGGCCAATCAAATACTTTCTTTACAATACTGTTAGCCAAGCTAGTCCTTGCTGTGTCAAGATTAGCAATGTAATCAATCTCGTCCAGTACAAGTACCCTAAATAGAATATACATATAATATTGACATTAACTTACGTATTTTGTTTGAAAAGTACTTTTTCCGTCTGCTTTAGAGCTTCAGACGCTGCTAGCACAACTTCCTTCTTATTCTGTTCCTTCTTCGTAGCTGAGCTAACTGTTACAATGTTATGGATACGTCTATAAAGATCAGTCTTTGTTGTTATTGAAGTACAGTTTATGTAAGCATATACAACCTGAAATTTTATTTTATACCTAATTTGTTTTATAAATTACAATATATTTTGAATAATAATCATAAAATACAACACAGATCAACTAAAAACACCGTTACTCTTATAAATTCACCTGATAAACACAAAACACTTTAATATTCTCCTACCTTCATGGTCTGCTTGAGTTCTGCCACAACTGCCTTGATTGTCTCTGTTTTTCCACTTCCAGGCACCCCTCTAACCATAATTGATTGAGGATGTCGCTCTTCGAGAGCAGTAGATATCAGTTCATAGATGCGTCTGTGTTCTTTTTCTCGTCCCTTCAACATCACCATCTAAAACATATGTTATAATTAATTAAAAATAAGTTAAAAATTAACTTTTATTCATTATAGCGAATAACTTAGCCTTGTAATTTATTCAACAAGCTATTTTGGCTCTCTGTTATAAAAAATATTTTTCTCCCATTTATTCGAATTTGGTCCCGATACGAAAACGTGTTTCTGCAGAATTTTATTTATTTTTTTATTTTTCTCAATTCCATGTCTTTTTGCTCTCGATAAAGATTGGCCAAGAATTAATGTCTATACGATTTAGGAATGCCAAATGGGAAGGACAAGAAGCAGAACTTCCTCAGGCGCAATTCATCTGTCAGTATATCTGATGCCAGGATCGCCGGACTGTACGACTTGGAGCACACCATTGGCAAGGGTCATTTTGCGGTTGTGAAATTGGCTAGACATGTGTTTACTGGTGAGAAAGTAAGTTGTATTGTTTTTTTAATGTCTGTTATATTGTTTTAGGTCGCCGTTAAGGTTATTGACAAAACAAAACTGGACCCTGAGTCGGCAGCTGATCTCATGCAGGAAGTAAGTGCATTCGAAGTTGTTTTGATGTCAATTTAGGTGCGATGTATGAAATTGGTGCAACATCCGAATATCGTGAGGTTATACGAAGTTATTGACACCAAGACCAAGTTGTTTTTGATTTTGGAGTTGGGAGACTATGACATGTACGACTATATCATGAAGACATCGGAGAAAGGGATTAAAGAAAGTGATGCTCAACAGTATTTTAGTCAGATAACCAAGGCTATCGATTATTGTCACGCTTTGCATGTTGTTCATCGTGATTTAAAGGTAATTTTAATTTCTTATTTTTATTATAGGAGTGTCTATTTTAATATTGATTAATTAAATTTATATTTAGCCTGAAAACGTTGTGTTTTTTGAAAAGGTGGGTATGGTTAAATTGACAGACTTCGGTTTCTCCAACTTGTATACGCCTGGCCAGATGTTAACCACATCTTGTGGTAGTTTGGCTTACTCAGCGCCAGAAATCTTATTGGGTGATTCTTATGAAGCTCCAGCTATTGGTGAGTGCAATGCATTAAAATTAAAGTTTTTAGATGTTTGGTCTCTGGGTGTTATATTGTACATGCTGGTTTGTGGAAGGTTACCGTTTCAAGAAGCGAATGATTCGGAAACCTTGACAAGGATACTCGATTGTAGGTACACTATTCCTGACCATGTTTCACCAAATTGCAAAGAGTAAGGTTTTTAAATTAATTTGATTTATACCTAAAATAATGTTGGTTTCTTGAATTTTGAGTTCAATTTTTTAACTCTATATTATTATTTTAGTTTGATCCAGAAGATGTTAGTACGTGATCCCACGAAACGTGCTTCTCTTCCCGACATTCTGAATTCCCCTTGGGTTGTAGCTGGGGATCGTGGTCACGCTGAAGCTCTACCACTCGTGTTCCGTGACCATCTTCCGGATGTAGCTCACTCGACCATAATTGAGCAGATGGTGGCCGGAGGCATTGGCACGGAAGAGAATATATTAAAGTATGTTTTCGTTTTAATTTATTGTACCTAAATTTAGTTCGATCGAGAGAGGAGAGTACAGTTACCTAACAGCTACCTATTACTTGCTGGCCGAACGAATACTCTCTGGTTACCGTGAAGAACAAGCCCAGAAACTGAGGAAGATATCTTCCAGTACTAACGAGGATGTGGAGTACAATTCAGGACCTGTTACCGCGAATAATGCTGCCAGAAGTCGTAGTAATTCGTTCCGTGGGCTAAACAATCGCCGAGCGTGCACGATACTCAAAGAAGAAAGCGAAGAGGAACTGTCTTCGTACTTAAGGTCTTCTTCGAGACAATCGTCAAGGTATGTTGTTGTATCTATTTTTCTATGCTTTGATGGACTGTGCTTACGTTGTATGGTGTTTTGGTACTTTTGCTTTGTTAGGTACTTCAATCTGAAGAAGGAGGGGTCGTTGAGGCGAAGTTTTCCAAGCCGAGCGTCCAGCGCAGAGTCTTCCAGAACCAACAACCCAACCATTTCGGAAGACCTCGCGGTTTCGTATCGAGAAGATGAAAAAGTGCCATTAAACGACAGTCATCTGTTACCCAAAGACCACACCTTCGAAGAGCTGAGTCCCATCAGAGAAATGATGGAGAACCAGGCCTCCACGAACGGCTTGTCGTGTAGCGGTGTTGTTGGTGGTCGTCAACCAAGCACTGATCCTTCCTTTAATAGAACTCCTTCTGCTCCTATCCCTATTAGCTCTCTCGCTCAACGAACCAAACGACAGCACAAACACGTACTGTCACGAAGGTATTTCTTCAGCTCTGTCCGTGCTTTCTCTGTGAGACCTCTGTGCCCAATTATGCTTTCATTTTCAGGAACTCTTCTCCTTCCGTGTCCATGTTTGCTAAATGCAGTATATACAGTTCGAGGGACAGAATCAGTCCTCATGCTATCCAAGAACTACTCGAGCTTTCACGGTATTCTAGTATGAAGAGAGCCGCTTCGCCTGATCGATTGGATTCCCCAATTAGCCGAAGCTCGAGTCCATCATCCAGCGGAAGGACGTCGCCGGCTGTCAGTGTTTCTGGTATCACTGCCAGACTTAAGGCGTCGACTTTGGCGTCATCTACTGGAATGCGAAAGCTGAGCTCATCTCCACATTTGCTAGGCATTTGTGAGGTATGTTTGATCACTTATCTTAATATTTTATCTCTGTTTGGAAGGTATTATCATATTGTCACATTGTACCATATTAATTATATGATTTTAGGAGATCGAGGATTCAGAAGAGCCTGCGTCATCTTTTAAAACCGAAGCGGCGCCTGTCTTCTCTGTTGACGGTAGCCTTGGTAAGTCCGGTAGGGACGCTCGTTCGGCTTCTACAGGGTATTCTGGTCACAGATGGCAGATAGACCCTCATCTGAAGAACCATTCTTTTGGAGAACTGAACAAGAAGTCATCGAGCTACGCATCGTTACGAGCGATCCGGACAAAGCAACTGCAGTCGCCAGATGTCAGCCGTTTGGAAAATCATTACCGTATACCTGGACGGTCCAGGAGATCAACCAGGTGAGTTCTGTCACATCTGGATTTCTTAATTATATTAGTGTTTCAGTTGCTCTTCCAGTGACACATCTGATGACGACTGCAACGAGCGACGACTGAACTTAATCGCCATGAAGTATTGTAAACGGAATTCAGATGAGACCAATTCCGACGACGATCCTCCGGCTTCTGGCTCCGATTGGAGGCCACAGCTCACGCATTCCAAGTCAGAGGGTCGTCAGTCCAGTGACACCACCAAGGCCAACGACGCTCAAGGGACTTCTTACATGGTCGCAGATGATATGTGTCAGAAACGGGTCAATCTACATCCCATCTTGGAACATCCCACAAATAATGATAGCTACACGGAAGAGCGTTCGGCCGATCGGTTCTCCGAAGACGGCTCTTCCGAGGACAACTTTTGTCGCCACCTGAGAAGATCGTGCTCGTTGGAAGGCAGGTCCAAGAAGCGCATCGAATGTCCTGACGAAGCTCCATTGTATTAACTGGAGAATATTGGTGGAATTCGTGATAACACATTAGAAGATACTCACTTTGGCCCTGATATAGTTGAAGCACCGAACTCATAAACATTAGGCACCGGTGAAAATTATTGGGAACAAGCACCGCTATTCATTTTCTTATTTTACCTTTCATTTTTATGTTTTTCCCAGTGAATTACCAATTTTTTCATTTTTATAAAAGCGGTGCTTGTTTCTTATATTCGGTGCCTAATGTTTAGGAGGTGCTTGTTCTATATCGGCCCCCTCACTTTACATTCATGACTTCAGTTTCCGCTATAGTATTGCACTCTTTTCAACGAAAACTTTACATAATGTCTTTCGGTTCTGGATCTTGCATGCCGCCTTTTTCTCAATAAAACCACCTTTGTCAACTGCTTTCACTACTTTCCTTTTCATGGGTTAGCTGTCGAGATATTCTAGCATTTGGAAACATATTCAATGAAACTTTACTAGTCATTAACTGTTTGTACACATATATATCAACCAACTAGTCTACAATTTTAATTTGAGCTTGGCATGATTGTAAATAAATAAATGTTAGATGCTAGCGACGGGACAAACAATCATATTCATAAGTTTATCGTTAAAAAATTAAAAACAGAGATCAGAGAATATCGTAATATTAAATAAGTATTAGACTTTACAATTAGGTACTCGTTTTGTTCTTTTCCCGATACTCGTTCATGTACAAGGAAGAAAGGCAGGAGAGGGCAGGGTCAGGGCACTCCAGTTTCGCGAATTCTACCATTAACGCGTCGTAGTTCTTCTGAAAATGTAACATTGAATATGTTTTCTGATACCATCCCCGGCTCTAAATATAAATGCAGACAGATGGTATGTTGTGACAAAAAAGTGAAGCCGCTAATCCGGACATTTTGTCAAAATGAACTTTATGGGAAAATGAAAATTTTTAGTATTAGGTGCCGGCAAAAGTTTTTCCACTATTTTTCTAAAATTTACCAAAAACTTATGGACAGTTCTAGAAGTTTCTGTTGATAACCTATATAAAGAGTTGTCCAAGGCTAAAAACTATTGCATGTTCAAGCATTCTGTTGTTTACGATGGTTCAGGAAATCAAGGTGAAACATGACCATGTTTGGGCAGTGTTGCTTCTCAAATTCCGCAATCCCGGCAACGCAATAAGAACGACGAAGGAAATATGCAGTGCTGTAGGGCCTTCAGTTGTCTCTTACGACACCACAAAAGTTTGGTTCCACAAGTTCCAAAACGGTGACTTTGACATGTAAAGTTCGATATGGTAGACCATCAGCGTTGAAGAAACCCCACCTTCTGAAGCTGATTGAAGAAGACCCCAGACAAACATGTACTCATTTGACTGTAGAGCTTCAGTGTGATCCTTCTACCATATTAGCTAGACTTCACGACCTCGGAAGATCATGGAAATATGGTCAAGGGGTTCCACATGATTTGAACAGCGACCAGCTGAAACGCTAAGTGGAATTTACACTTATTTGTTGATTTCCCAAGGACCTTTGCATGGCTTGGCAATTTGGTTACTGGGGATGAGAAGTGAGTACTGTATGTTAATCACACCAGAAAGAAACAATGGTACACCAACCCCAAAACCTGATCTTCACTCACTGGATAGGATGATCAGCGTTAGCTGGAACTCAACAGGTATTGTGTACTAGGAAATGGTACCACATGGAACTACGATCCCTGTGGATGTCTACTGTAGACAAATTAAATCTGTTGCGGCGGCATTGCATGGTGTACAGAATCGCACCTTCTTCATTCATGATACTGCTCGCGCCTATGTGACAAATTTGACCCAGCACAAGCTGAAAAGCTTCGGCTGGGCTGTGATGCTATATGCACTGTACTCAACTGATGTTGTGCCTACAGATTATAATATGTTCCACTCTCTTCAAAACCACCTGAACGCAAGACACTTTAACAATCGAGAGTACCTCAAGAGATGTTGGGCTAACTTTTTCAATTTTCAAACACCAGGTTTTATAGAAGTTGAATCCAAATGCTGCCGAAGGAATGGCAACAGGTCGTTGATAATAATGGTACATATATTTGTTCATTAGTTGTTGTTCTTTTTTTTTAAATATTAAATTTTGTTAAAAACAAAAATCGTGGAAAAACTTTTGCCGGCACCTAATAAAAATTTAGAAGAATTTTTAGCAAAAATTTTGAAGAATTTTTGAAAAAGTGAGCGGTCGTGGAAATGAGAATTTGAAAGTGAAAATAAAAAGCGAGCGGTCAGTTGCATTGAATTCTTTGGCGGAGAGCGGTCGTTGTTCGAATATGTTGAGGAAGATACGATGGCAAAAGGAGACGTAAGTATGTTTTCTGATAGTATTTTGTGTATGGTACTGAATTTTGTGTATGATTTTAGAGTTTTCATTTTAAAATATTTTTTACAGGCGTAGGAAAAATCAAAGGGTGTGTTAAATGGAGTAAATTTTAAGGCGTATCATACTCAAAATAGTTTCAGGATTCATGCTGCGTTTCCATTGCAAAAATGTGATTAGCAAAAGATTTTAGAGTTTGAAAACGTGCGAGGGCCGCAGGCCCGAGCATATTAGTCCATGAAATTGCAATGTCCAGATCAAAAGCAATGCGCGAGGGTCACAGGCCCGAGCTTATGATATGGTATCTCCAAATGAAAATTAATTTTATTGGTTTGTGACAACATAAAAGTCAAAAGAGGCGTGCGAGGGCCGCAGGCCCGAGCTTATGATTTTGCATATTATAAATTGTATTGCCATTGGTATAATAAGAATGAAACATGAAATTGCAATGTCCAGATCATAGGAGATCCTCCGTTGATCTGGTCCCCGGCTCTAAATGCAGAGCAGGTGGATGTCTGAAGCACAAAAAAGGGCAACTGTACTAAATGAGAGAGCCATGCAAATTTTTGAAAAAATCAATTTATTTATTTTATTTTTAAAATAAATAAATTTTATAAAATTATGAATAAAAGAGACCGGTCAGTTTCATAGAAATTTTTGAAAGAAAGCGGTCGGATTTCAATAATTTGGAGGAAGATACGATGGCAATGTAAGTATGTTTTCTGATACTATTTTGAGTATGATACTAAATATTTTGTAAGCCTTAAAAATATCTTTATAAAATTATTCATTTTATGATGAAAAGTATGGCTATGGGTAATGATGGGTATGGATTTAAACATGGGTAAGGGTATGGTATATATGGGCATAAGTAGAGGTATAAAAATGGGAATGAGTAAAGACAATCATTTAAATATGGGCAAGGGTATATAAAATGGCTATGAATGTGGGTGTGGATATGGATATATTGATGGATAAGGGTATGCGTATAAATGTGGGTATAGTAAGGGCGCAAAAAACGTAACAGCATATTAGATTGTTTCAAAACAAAAACAGTCGATTTTAAAATTAAAATCAAGAGACGCGCGGCGGCCGCAGGCCGGCGCCTTTATTTGATAAAAGGTTTGTTTTCAAGCATAAATATATCAAATCACTTTTGAGTTGAAGCGTATCATACTTAAAGTAGTTTCAGGATTCATTTGCATTGAATTAGCAGAAAATGATTAAAACAAAAACATTCGATTTTAATGTTAAAATGAAAAGAAACGCGCGAGGGCCGCAGGCCCGAACCTTTTTTTAAACATTCTAACATTGAATTTTATTATAAAATAATTTTATACTAAAATAAAACAAAACTAAACTATCCAGACCATAGGATGCCCGCAGGGCATCCGTTGGTCTGGTATTACACTTAATTTGAACAAAACTCACTTCCAAAAGGGTCAGATGTTGAGGGAGGACCTTGACACTCTTGTTTTGTTCAATCATTTCTTTAGTCTCCTTGATCCAATCGTTGATTTGAGCGCAGATTTCGTCTCGTTTGATCCAGAAATGACGTTTGATGACGTCTTCAAAGGCCTTTGGCGGGTTACGTAGGGCTTCAATCATCGCCCATCGTACACATTGGTGTCTGATGTTGGCGGTGTATTCCCGATTAGCTTGGTCTCCGGTGGCCGTTCCGCGAGAACGTTCGAAACCGGGCTCGTTGAAGTATGGCTCTGATACCAGAATGAGCGACTGAATACTGACGAGGACTTGCAGGAACGATGAAGCTGTTGGGTTCCAACGTTCTTCTGGTCTTCCACTCCACGTGTTCAGAATTGACAAGCAAACCTGCAATCAAAGATTAGTTGTTTCAATAATGTTTTTAATTGAAAAGGCAACATTTTAGTAACAACTCACTTTTCCTTCTTCGTACAAATTGGGATTGAAACGGACGGTGCGGTTTCCGGTGGTTTGAAGGTTCATCATCATTGGCACAGTGGGATACTCGGCAGGGAAGAAGACATCGAATTCGAAACATCCGCCCGAATATGGAGTATCAGCTGGACCAGTTATTAGGACTTTCATAACGTCTAGCCTCTCATCAGCCGCCCTAACAAACACAGAGCTACTCAAAGACAAGGGAAGAGAGTTGGACAGACTGACCACTTCTTGTGCCAGCCGTCTGGTTCTTTTTCCGTTGCTGATGGCAGAACTGAGATTAGCTTGATAGTGGAAGCCGAACTGCATGTTAGTGTTGTTGTCAGCGCGGAAGAAGGGGATCGACTGGAATTGATGGCTCTCCAGTACCGACATGTAAATCTCTTCGGTTTTCTGGATTGCAGGATGTTGGACCTCTTGTTGCTCCTGTAAAAGTCGATTTAATAAAGCGTACAGACCTTACTTACATTTGTTTAGACTTATAAATTTCTATCCACTTACGCTAACATCCATTCTGTTGTCTTCGATTCGTTGTTTCTCGTTGAATAACTGTTCCATGTAGCCGAGTGCTCGTTGTGAAATGAGTAGCAGATCAGGCAATGCTTCTTCTTCGTCGTTCGTCGACTTTTCTTGCTTTCCAGCTGCCGAACTGTTGTTGAGTCGACTCATGTAGATACCGACCACTTTGCAGATCTTCTTCAGGCCTTCGTAGATCTGGCTGGCATTGGGACTTGTAATCAATTCGGCAAAACTATATTCATCACGACCGTTCATCGACTTCAGAAGTGGCGTCTTGCACATGGAAAGAAGAAGTGCTACAACCGATTCGTACACAGCAGAATGGCAGGAGATATCCAAAACTAAAATAAGAGATATTAATCACATGCAAGATTACAAATAATGTTCAAAGATAGTCAAACTAACCAGAATCGTTCAACATGTAAGCTGACAGAGTGTTGATGAGACAGCTGTTGGCCAAGACGTCACAAAAGTCTTTGGTGTAGACTGACAGTTGAACCTGTTCTGGTCCTTGGAGGATATTCGACGAACACGGCAAATCTGGAGTCTCGTCTGCATTCTTTTCCGGATTCAGAAGTCTGTGGAGGCGAGCTTCTGAGGTGGCCGGCATTGGGTTGATGATGTTAGTCAAAATCTAAAAAACCTGTATTTTACATGATCTAAACTTACATTGAACAAACAAGTCACGGTGACTTCGTGTTGTTTCTGCTTCAGAACGTGCTGATTCAGATTCCAGTGAGTGTTTGTGTTTCCACTTCCAAATCCAGTACCCTTGGCCCAGAAGTTGTTGTCAGTATTGGGTTTGCTCGAAGACGGACCCATGGTGGGTATGTACGAAGGCATCATGACCGAAGAGACTGGAATAGCAACTGGTTTCGGTAATCCAGAAGAAGTCGAGTTTTGAAGCCCGGCTCCAAATTGCTTCAGCAGCTGAGACGTGGCCGGACCGACCATCGGCAGAGTAGAAGCTATCTGATCCAGCGTTGGTCCCGATGAGAAACCTGATGTTGTCGTAAGCGGCTTCTGAGGCTTGGAGACCCTAGAACAAATGTCGATAATCTGTTGGTACTCCTCGTTGAATGAGATCATCTGCTCCAGAAGTCTAGTCGAAGACAGATCTCCGCTCGGTCGAATCGGTTTCTTGTTGGCATTCTGATGAGAGTAGTAGGACAACAGTGTCATCAGGACGTCGATCGTTCCATTATTCATTGTCTGAATTCTCACAGACTCGGCTTCCTGCATGGTGCAATTAGGAGGATAATAGGTTTCGAAGCATTTGGAGAGTACAAAGAATGGTACCAGAGCAATTTGGTCCAAGCTGGCTTCGTTCTTGGTGTTGCTCTCCCGAGCATTGAAGCCCGTGAAGATGTGATCTGACAGTTTGAAGGCCAACTTCTGGAGAGCTTCTTTGTGAGGAAGGTGACTTTGGACCGGTTTGCTAGAATCTGTAGTTCCGTAGGCTGACTGGGGTAGTAGAGGTGTTAATCCTTCAATCGACTTCTTTGATTCCTCTAAAATTAATATGATTTTAATAAGCAATACATTTTTTATATAAATGCCTTAATATCAATTGCTAAATCTATATAGGGCTTACCAGGAGGGTTCAAGCCAAGCATAATATACATCAACTTCTTGGCAGAAGCTTTACAGTATTCCACTAGAGAAGGACCATAGACGTCAATTTCCAAGAATACACTCAAGGCGATTACGATCATGTCAAAGTTCTCAACGTAAACATTCTTTGGTTGGTTCGGCTTCAACATCTACAACAAGTTACGGTTAAAAAATAAAATCAACCAGACGCCTTTGGCCGTTTTTAAAATTTGGTTCCCTTAATCATAGATACATTTGGTTCCAAGTATTAAGTCTTTATGCTGTTCCTTTGTTAAATGTTTTAAATTACATTTGATCGAATAAAACTTACCTTGTCGAGCGAAATGACATTCGGTGGCAACTCATTCAAGACGTCGACTTGGGAGTTGAATGATGGAGAAGACAAGAAGATGTCGTTAGCTATTTGGTCCAGTTCGTCTGGGTCATAGGTCGAGAAGACTGGTACTGCTGCTACCAACTTGGCTGGTGCTGAGGTCGAGGAACCAGGTTCTGTAGTTGGTTGTGTCATTATGTCATCAAAGTCGTCAATGTTGGTGAATATGTTGTCATCAAAGTCATCGTCGAAAACGAGTCCATCGAGGTTGTAGTCGTCTTGGATGAGATCTGCAGCTGGTTTTACCTTTGTGTCTTCGCTTTTGAGCTCGCTTTCACAAGTACTTAGAATCCGTAGAGCATCTGAATGTTGACATTGAAAGCATTTAAACTACTTTTTTAAACTTAAATCTTACAAGATAATAAAAAACTGTAGTTACTCACTCAATACAGCAAAGATCGGCCGTTGTAAAATGGCATTAATGGCAGAGAATCCTTCTTGATCCATAACCTGATTCTTTGACGATGCGAATCTGACCAACGTTCTTCTCACTTTTACAATCTCATCCTTGATAGACCCAAGTTGAGGGTTAGTGAACTTGTTCAGTTGGTTCAAAACACTAAAAATCAAGATATAAACAGTCTTATTCAAGAATGAATAAAAATAATTTCAAAATATTTAAAAAAGCACTTACTTTTTGAGTTTGCTATCAACACGTCCAATAACGTCAACGCAATTAGACAGAGCCTTAAGGCCACCAGCTCGTGCAAACTTCAACAAAGTGGAAGCTTGAGAAGGCAGATCACTGAGGAAGTCAGTCAACAAAGGTTCGTCCTCCACCATGTTCAATATGTTGTTGTGAAGTGAGGCACGGACCTTCAGATTCAACATGACATAGCCATCCGTCAACTCTCCTTCGTTCGCAAAATCAGAGGATTCAGCTGAAGTTGATGATGTTCGACTTCTTTTGGCAGCAAACTGTCTTCCAGATGGTTTAGAAGGCTGAACACGATAGACCCGCTCTGTTTCCATCGTTTTGTGTTCATCACGCAGGTACTTCTCCAACAACGTTACATCTTGGTTCTGCTTGTGATTAAACCTTTTGATTGCTCTGAGGCCATCCACCACTTTAGCCAAAGACCATTTGTTGTTAAGAGCGTGCTTTGTAGAATATGCCCCACAAGATAACTGGATAGCGTGATTCTGGTAGCTGAACGGGTATTCTTCAGAGGCTTCACTCGATGATTTGGGCTTCAAATCGCTTTGGGAAACAGATTCTTTTTCATCTGAGAATTCGTCCACCATATTCAAATGTGATCCCAGGAAGAAGTCCTCGATGTACTGTAAGAAAAACAATAAAAATTCAAAAATATATGGTTTAACAATTTCAAGAAGTCGTTTTCACAAAACCCATAAAACATACGTGATCCATAAGCTTGTGAGCCTTGGAAGACAGCGTGTTTGATGCCGTTGTAGCCTTCGAATCCGAGTTCTTCTTGCACGGTAACAATTCCTCACACAACGTTCCCAAAGATACCTCCATTACACAGTCATCTTGATTACAACCGAACAAAGGATGTGTCATTCGATCTGAAAGTATATCATTAATTTTATCATAACAGTTAAAAAATCTATAAATCTGCATTCAAGTACTGTTTACAAAAACACAATCCATCGTATAACATTCGCGCAACCTGCAATATCATTGTTTTGCAAGCTGCGCCCCATAGATCTGGTTTTAGCGGCAAGATTTTCTTTGTAATTTAGTTTTTCGTCGAAAATAATTTACCTTGGAAGTTGACACTGTGACGGTCAGAGTTGGCATGGACAACTCCTGTCAATCTGACTGGGATCGACTCGTCGCAAATAACAAGTTTGATCACGAAAGTCTCCAGCGTTTCCGGCAATTGGATACCCTTCACTCCAGACGACGAAATCTGGTTGATCATATCGGAGAGTATCAATGCAATTCTTTCCCGATGTCCCCCACCGTACGCGAGGCACTTCTTCAACGTTGATATTGAGGAATCGACCAATCTCTTGCCAATTCCACTGCCATTCTGGTCACAGCCTCGCAGGTTGACGTTGCAATTCTTGACGACGTAGTCGATCAACAATCGGAACACGGAACCTCCTTCGTTCGAATCAAAGTACTCGATCACGGTGTCGATTGACATCAGTTTGCTCAGACAATCAACGTACAAAATCAACTCTTTGATGGACGATGATGACGAAGAGGTACAGATTCTTCCGACGGAGTCTATGATCTTCTGAATGAAATTGCGTTCGATCAGGAATTTGACGGCCGACTGAGACTGACAGACCAAACTCAGTGCTTTCAGCATTAGAGGAGACATCTCGTCTCCATTGGCTGGCTTCAGATGGCTGATTATGTTGGTCAGAAGGGCCGGAGAAGCTCGGACGAGGGTACACAACAACCAACATGATGAGTCAAAGATGCATTTGCCAGAGTAATTTGAGATAGTATTGCACAACAACCTATAAAAACCAAATTGAGAAAATAAAAAGTAATATCAACAATAAAAAACTGAACTACATAACTAGGAGCACAGTGACTTACGGTATTAAGATGGGCGATATCTCCATACAAGCTGCTACCGTGTCCGCCTTAGTAGCCTCTTGACTGACGTTATTCCAGATGGCACAAGCAGTCGCCCACAAGAAAACTGACACTTCTTGCCACACCTCGACCCGTATCCATCTTGTGGACTCAAGATTCAACTGTTCGGCGTGTAATACTTCCTTCAGAAGCCGTTCAACACCGTGCAACAGCTTCTTCTGTCTATTTGTCACAATTCCATGGATAACATGGATTGGTCGGTTTGCATCAAATCCTATGTTTTTAGTCGAAGAAGATGAGTAAACACAGCTCACGTACAACAACTCGGCCACGCTGAGGTAGGACTTTGAAGAGATTCGGCCTCCGTTGACTGAAAGAAGCAAAATATTGTTTTACAAAGATATAACATAATTTGAATAATGAAACAAGTCTTACTTAGATGGTCTACAATCATTGAGATCAGAGTGCTCTGACCAGGTTTGTTTTGATTGTCTAGTCGAAGCAAAAGTTCGTGAATCTGTCGGATCACGGTTGGCTGATGTTCTCCATGCAAATAGACTCTGATCAAGGCTTCTGACAGAGATGGAGCATACTTCCACAATGGCACATCGATCCGAGCACAGAGTCGAGAGAACAGCGACACCCAGTGGTTCATGATCTCATTCTTGAACATCTTGGAGTCGTGCAGAGACCGCATCGCAGAAGCCGAAGTTGAGCCCAAAAGGTAGACTTGAGAGATTTGCAAGTAATTTCCGACCGATGGCGCCTTCATGTGTATTCGAGCAGCTAAAAAAATTAAATAAATAAACTTTGAACACGAGTTTAACTTAACAGTAAATGCCACATTTACTTACCTGTAACTGGGAACTTGTAGGCGTAAGTAGGGATTCTGATGTGGTTGACAGGTTTGGTGATGATGGGTGTGGAGACAGAATGCCAATTGCGTTGACCTGAATCCGAACAAAGCTCAACTTGGACGGCCGAGGGAATGAGATGTGTCATTCCTTCGGGTATCTTGATGGCGATTTCGTAGAGTACCACCTTGTACGGCAAAGTGAACGTCAGGTCGAGCCAGTTCTTCTTGTTGACGAACTTGTGTTGGAAGGTCTGAACTCGGCCTCGTTTGTCTGTGGTCAAGTTCAAGGCTGATAGTTGACCGATAGCGGCCGTATCTGACTTGATCAAGCACGTTGGCGTGAAGTTGCAGGCGTCAAACGGTAAAGACTGGGTGTTCTGACTGCCACAGGTTCTAACCGATATTGACAGCCGGTTTCCGAAGACGGGGTGGTTTTGCATCATTCCTGCATTCGGAGTCAAGTGTACGAAGGGATAGTTGACTCCGTATTTTACTTCTTCTTTTAACGGCTCGGATGTCTGAAATTTAAATATTCGTATTTGAATTTTAAATATTAGCCTTAGCACCATTAAGTAAACCTACCGTGTGAGTGTTGAAACCATCCTTTGCTTGTGGGCCCAAAATCGTAGGATTGGTGACTTTGTCATCTACGGCAGCTGCAGTGTGATTGTACGGTAGATTGGAGCTGAGAGGCTCAACTCCAGTGAAGTGTGTCGACAACATGTTGAGTTGGCTTGTCAATTGTCTGAATCTCTTACTTGGTGGCCAATCCATCGTGCAGGCTTCTAATGCCATATGAAGTTGTTCCGCGACAAAAGTGTGTCCTCCTTCGTCCACAAAGATCTGGCATCGTGACACACCCTTCAACAACGAATTCATCAGCACCAGCACTGGAATGGGCAAATCCATGAGAGTTTGGCTACTGGAAGCATCGCCAACTCGGGACCTCAGGGTCTTCAGAACAATCCGGATGAACAAACGACAACATTCAGGGTCTTCCATCGACGTTTCTGAGATTATCAACAACAAGTGAACCACAGCATCAGCCAATGTGATGATTTTGAAACTGAAATTTATATCATAATAAATATCTTTTTTAAACATTATGCAAGTGAAAATCTTGTGCCACATACCTGTCCTTTGTGATCTGATCCAAGTTCTGAGTGAATGAAACGAACATGAACAGCATGTCGATCAGCTTCTTCACCGAATTTCCTTGGGAGTGCAACAAGCTCTTGAGAATGTGTGGTCGATACTGTGACACGTATCGTACGGCCATCCTCATCATGGAGTAGGCGCTGTTCATGAACAAGTCCGATATGTTCACATCTCCATCTCGTACCGGGTTCTCCAGAATGTCGGCCCGTTTCACAAAAGTGATGTTCTTGGAACTTTTGCTGCCAACATTTGCATTCGCATCCAGGTTCTTCAGCTTTTGATTAAACATGTAATTCCGCTCCTTCTGCATGTTTCCGTTCAGTATCATACTAAAACACATGTTGCTCGGGATGTTTGATGTCTCCAGAATCGAGGAGATTAACGGTGGAGGCAAGTTTTTGAGAGATTTCATTCCAGAAGCACTTTCAGGCAGACACGACTCCACCTTCTTCAACTCGCTGAATAACTCTTCGGTGAAGTCAATGAAGGCGGCCAAGAAGGTAACAAACACACCTGGATCACACGATCCCACCTTCTCCATTGAGTCGAACAGACTGGTTATCTCTACAATCACATCAACAGGTAATGCCAGATACCCGAATTGTCTGGACTTGTTGAACTGATCAGTGAGAGCTTTCAAGACAGAGTCCATCACTACTTGAGATGGCTGTTTCGTGAATACTACTTGCATGAACTTGCGGAAGACTGCACATACAGATGGTCCAAACATAGGCAACTAAAAGTCACAATTATTATCATATCAACAATATAAAAAGGAACATAATATTAACACCTACCGTATTAGTTACTGTAGAGAATTTCCCGAGTGAAGATGACATAAACTTTGACAAAAGCTTCCCGAAGTACACCGAGTTCTCGACACAGTGAGTGAACTTGTAGTTCTTCATCTCCAAGTTCATCGTGTCTTTTCCTTCCAACGGAGCGTCAACAGCAATCAGAATCTTGAACAAATTCACCCAGATGTCAGCATTAGAGTAGTCGTATTCGACTACAAACTTCATCAAAGAATTCACGGCTTGTTCAGACAACACAAACAGTCGCTGGATGGCCTTGTGCTCGACCATGTTCATCTTGTTGGACAGTACATTCCCTTCCAGTTCCGAGAAGAACCCGACCAAATACTCCAAGAAGTTGCCTCTGCCTTGTCGGTTCGTGTTTCCTATGTAAAGGTTGGCTTCTTCGACGTTCATGTCCACGATCAACAAACTCAATGCCTGACAAATCCATCCACAACATGTAATATCGGAAGTGAGAGGAACCGAGGAATCGTATATTGTAGATGACTTGACATTTCGAGGTATTGATGGACTCATGGCTTGATACGACAGTGTCGACAAGACCTTCCTCTCAATTTCAGTCTTCCAAAGCCTTGTCATAGCACGGTGTTCCATAAAGACATTAGACAACGACGATACTCCACGTTGGAAAGGGCACAAATGAGCATTCAGACAATATAGTTCCATGTCGACATCGTACTTCTCGATGGCATTCTCCAACTCTTGTTTCAGATTGGCCGACTTCTTCAGGTCCGCATTGACAACAACATCGTTGACCGGCTTTACGTAACTGCTGAGAGTCACGTTTTTGAGAAGATCGCCCAGGTTCTGACATTGTAGTAGTTGAGATCCTCTTGCACATCGTCGCTAAAACAAAACGACGCTTTATTCATTTGTTTTCCTGTTTAAATAGACTATTTTTACAGAAAATGTTTTCATCGTATAACATTTTTATTTCCGCAAATTGCAAAACAATGCGGCAAAATGCGCCCTACACATTTCAAAATTTTTCATTTTTAGTAAACTTACAATTTGGAGAACAGATTGGATGAAGCGTAACTTGCTGAACGCGAATATACTGTGATTTAACGACAAAACTCGATGTGAAGCGACGTACTGCAGAACTTCATCATTACAGTCGATGGGCAGGTAAGTTGTGTCACATTCGTCGTAGAAGACCGAGGTTTCCTTGCTGATGCCAGAAAAGTCGTCTTTGGTTGTCTTCTTCCTGATCGTGTCTTCCAAGTCTTGTTGTAGGCTGCCGAGTTTGGACGTGCCGAGTACTATTTGGACCAGTTCGTTGTAAACTTCTTCGAATCGGTCATCTAAAGGCAAGAACATCTGCTCATCGTCCACGTCCATATACTGGTTCGATGACTCGTACATGGAGTAAAAGTCGGAGTAGAAGATGGCACAGTCCAAGGCTGAATGGGAGGGGGTCTTGTGGTCGGGGATGACGTTCTTGTTGTTGGAAAGGTTGAATTCTCGTTCGATGAAGTCCTTCGAGTTGAGGATGGACATCAAAGCCCACTTCATGTATGTTCCTTCCTTTAAATGTGGTTTGATTAGTTAGTGTACAGTAGTATGTCTATTTTCAGTCATTTTTATGTTAATATTTGGTCGTATTTTAAACAGATTCAAGAAACTTACACTTGACGATGCGTTGGCTGCTTCCATTTCTGCCCCCATCACGTAGTCGAACCAACGGAAGATGTCTGACAAAGGCTCCCCTCTGTCATAATGAGCACGGGCGACGTTGTAAGCGATCATCCTCAACACCGACTGCCTATAGTTGTTCCAGACTGGCGGAGTTTTCAGTTCCAACGGTTTCAGAGGCAACATGGTCATGAATATGAGTAGATCAACCTCTTCTTCATTCGGATTGTCGAGCAAGTTGAATGAGAATGGGTACGGTGGATTCATGCCAATAGAAGTTCGTGTGTCACACAGCCCGGGATGGAAGTCGCGTTCCTCGTTGGCAATGCCACAAGAAGACGACGGATCGAGTAGTCCTGATGTCACTAAAGTTTTAGAGTAAACGGTCTCTTCAATCCTTTCAGCCGAACTTGATGATGCTTCTGAAGTCGAAGCGTCTCCTTCTTCCATCAAAACCTCAGCCGGATCGTCCTTTCGTCTCTTGATTTTAGCTGAAATATCAATTCATTTACATTGTAATGTGCACTTCAAACACAAAACTTATAATATAAGTACTTACCTTCAAAATTCGGCTCAGACTCGAACATATCGTGAGATGGGGTACTGAAAGCTCCTGATCCAACGGAAGCCGTTGCTTGAACCGAGTTTTCTGATTCCACAACATCCAAAACGAAACACAAGAAGGCATGTCGAATCCATTCGTTTCGGTCCGCGTTTTCGAATACTAAAAATGGTTAAGTAATACATTACTTACTGTGTATATAATAAATATAGTATAAAACACAACAAGAGTAACAATATAATTTACCTGTAGCCAACAACTCTTTGGTCTTCTCGACAGAAACCATAACTTCTCTGAAGGAAATCGGAAGCGCTGCACCGTGAACACTTAATTTGGCGCACAATTTGAACAGTAACAGCTGAGTCTCGCGTGACATGATGTTACTCTTGGCACAGAACATGTTGGCTAGCAGTTGGATCGTCTTCACCACCAAATCACCCCTTAGCTTCATTCGGATAGCAAACCGGCGTGACCGCGAAACACCATTCTCGTTCATCTTCTTCCGGGAGTTGTAACTGTATTCTAAAACAAATAAATGTTTTGAGTACTACATATAAATATAAACATTATACTACAACAACTTCTAACTTACTGATCTTTTTGAGCAATATATGCAGGTTTTTCCTCAGTTTTATAATTCGTTGCATCAGTTCAGTGTAATGTGCGTTGTCAGCATTCGATTCTTCGTCTTCTTCATGTGTAGCCAGCGGAGCCTTTAAGGTCGACTCTGGAGGGGAATTCAAAACGGTTTCAAACAGAGCGTCGAAGTTGACTGGTCCTTTTGTCAGGAAGGTCTGGGAATTGTGGTACAAGTGATTTAGTTGTTTCTGCTCCTTCTTCAGCAAATGGTAGTTGTCAGGAGAAATGAGATTGTTGTGGAGCTTGGTGTCCATCTCTTTTCCAATGACTTTAATGTCAGAAGCCATTCTGCGAAGCTCTAGATATGTAGATTGTTCAATTGGAAGGTGGCTGGTCTTGTCAACTGGCTGTGCTGTAGTTCCTGAGTAGAAGAGATCGGGTTGGGAGAAGTAGTTGTTGTCTTTGACAGCTCCGACCTTTCTGGCATAACGTCTATTGGCGTTGGTGACAGATTGGAAGTTTGAAGTGTAGTTCATGCAAGATTGGCCTGACAGAAAAGCCCATCTGTCCATGTTTCTCGTGTTTGGTACTACAACATCAAACACGTTTGACAGCAGAAGCAAAGTCCACGAGAACTTAGAAGAGTCGTAGCCACAAGTAGAGTCGTTGTCAATCAGAGAAACAATGTAAGTCAATATCTGTTCCAGCACTAGTGTTCGCAGTTCCGTGTGTTGTACGGTATGACAACATAAGTAGACCAGACGAGAGAAGGCGTCTTCCATCTGATCGGTCATGCCATTAACAAAATACCTTTGGATCACTGCTGGGAAGAATTCTGGCCACCAACAAACTCTGCTTCCCTGATGGAAGAGGTAAGCACACGCCTTGGCTTGGACTGCTGGATCAGCGTCGGAGATTAAAGAGCCGAACAGAAGCACAGCTCCGTTTAGATCGAACTTCAGATGATCCAGACGATCCATCTTCTTGAAATTCTGTGACAAAACTGTTATGTCATTCGTCAACTGCATTAGCCTAAGACATATCGTTCTCAATTCGTCTGGAGAAGCGTCGTTCCAGTCGCTGTGCTTGGCCCACGAATACTCTAACAACTTGGTCTTGTTGCCATGCCAATCAACACTTTCAGAACTGTGACTTTCGACTCCATTACAATTCTTTGAGCTGATAAAAACTTCACTGATCTCTTTCATATCGACCACAGATCGTTGTAGGATGTTGTTAAACGTATTGAAGAGAGTACGATCAGCCATGGCCATGTTATACAGTTTCCTGCCTTCAAGGCTCCCTTGTTTCATTAACTTCTTGGCTCGAACCACCAAGTTGTCAAACCGTCGCCGTAGCATGGTGATAGCATTCTCCACATCACGAACGTTGAAGATGTTCTGAAACAAAGCCTTATCAAACAAATCAAAAAACCTTTTTTTTTAAAAATAGTCTCGACATACCTTCTTTAACGCCATATCAAGTATTTTCTCATCTGTGCAACTGGAATACAAATGCCAAGGTGACACGAAACGAACACCGTACACATTACCAATGGCAAAAGTAGTTTTTCCTTTCCTGGAGTCCCTCATCGTGAACGACAATCGTAGGTATCGTACAAAGTCGTTTGTTCGCAAGTCATTCAACATCAACGTTCTCCTTTCGATCTCCGTACTGTAAGCGTACCGTACTTTGTTTCTTTCGTCATCCAACCAGCCATCGACCGCCACTGCAGACAGGATTTCGTTAGCCGGTAGAATGAAGTCTGTCACTAATGCAGGAATCTGTAGATCCAAAGTAATCTGAAGCATCTGGCCAGGATGACAGTTCTCGAGTTCGGCAACAAAGAACGGCGGCCGTTTGAGTATGACGGACTTGTTGACAGTAGCAGTCGGTCGTTGTGGAGAGCAGTCCATTCCTTTGTTCGACGCTACATCGTCGTCCGTTTCGAATCCGATCCCATCACCATCTGTATCGGGAGTACCTCCTTCGTATAACCATTTGTCATCATTTCCAAGCGAAGGGTCTTCATTACCGGTCGTATTTTGCACGAATTTGTTATGACATCCCAAGACGTACATCTCGGCCAATCCTTTGAACATTTCCGCCTTAATAATCATATATTAGTTTAAATTTGAAATTTTAACACAAAAATTGATTAAAAGAGTACCTTTTTGTCAGTAGATCTAGCATTTCCGTACATGATTTTGAGGTTCTTACTCTGAGACGGCATGAAAGCTCGTTTTCTTTCAAACTCAAACCGCGTCTGCATCCCTCGTGTAAGGTCATCAAGTTCTGGTTCGACGTCCATCGGTAGCGGGGTTATAGATTCATGCTTGACGTCAGCATTCACCTTGACATCGCTGTTAGCATTCAAGTCGAGTATCCTGACATGATGAGTCGAATTGGAAACCACGAAGCAAAGTCTCTCTGACTCCAGGAGTCCAGGAAACGTTTCTCCACCCATTTCGAATCGTACAACATTCTCTCTACCGTAGAAGACTTGAAGGGCGTGATAGATAGAGTAGGAGGTAGTCAGAAGTTCTACCAAACTCTGATCTCCAGTAGCCTCCGGCCGTTTCGGTGTCGACTGCATAGCTGGAATCTGTTTGAAGGCATCGTCCATGGCTGCTCCAGCGTAGACAGCTCTTCGTGTGGCACCAATCGCTGATAAAAACTTCTTCTCAGTAGCCTTTTCTTTCGCCTTTTGAGCCTTGAATTCACAGATTCCAGCGTGCTCGAACCATGTAGCCTCAACCTAAACATTGTTTATTAATATTTCACTTGTTGTAACTTACGTCTTTGCTTTCGTCGTACACAAACATCGTACTCAAGGCCGTGTTCACTGTGAATCTGTTGTTCTTGTCCCAATTTGGCTTCTCTGAAGTGTTCGATGAATCGCCAAAGTTGGTCTTGTAGCTGACAGCAGTGGGCATTCGCTTCCTTGTTTCAGACAATCCTTTTTCCACATCTGATTGACTAAAAACGGCACCAAAAGTACCTTTTCCTGCGGTCCAGGCTGCTTTCATCTTCTCTGGATGTACGACAGTGGCAATAAACGAAGGTAGTGAGTCAAATGCATAAATGTCATTCAACTTGTCGTACCGTGCCGAAACAGATTCCTCCTCGCTCTTCTTTGAATGCCACATTTGAGAGAGCTCCAGCACAGCATCGGCCAAAGAGTTTTCAAGCTCTCTGATGCTGTTTTCGTACTTCTGTGTAGTTTCTTTGGTGTGTAACAACTAAAAGCATACTGTTAGTAATTCACAAAAATAAAAAAAGCATTTAAGTTTACGAACCCACCTTAGCCAGACCGTAAACAAATGTGTTGAGATATTGAAGAGCACCCGCATTTCGATATCTCTTCTGATACTTTAAACAACTTCTGTATTCCGTGATAAAAGTACATAGAAAGTCTTCGACGACATGAGCGTAGTCTGTTATCAGTGTGTCGGCCAACTCGTTTAACATAGCAGAGAGCTTGTGAGCTACAGAACGTGGAGCAACCACAAATCCGTTATGTAACAATGCACCAGAGATACTCGTAAATCTTTTCAAAATACCCGTTGCTTCCTCTCTGAAACAGCAAAACATCATACAAATCTGGATATATAATACATAAACAATAGTTCAAAACGATACTTACAGTCTACCCAGAATCCTCAGATTTGTAATAATCCACTGTAATGTGTCAAGAGCATACAATTGTGCCGTGACGGCCTTGTAGTACATCTCGTGAGCTAAGCCGCCAGACGTACCACAAACAAAATCGACCAAATCCGTGTGGAGACTACTGTTCAGACAAGCTAAGCATCGCTGATAGTTCAAACGTTGAGCACAATTCGAGAATTGGAACAAAGATACTGCCACATACTCTAAGGCCGACAAACCATCCCTCTTTTGGTTAACTGAACATACAAATCATATATTTTCGTTTTTGAATTGAAAGTAAAACAAAAAAATAGACCAAAACTATTATTTCAAACACTTACCACTGCAAAAAGGGTCGAGGATGTTGGTGGTCACCATGTCAGCCATCATACTCAAAGCTTGACTTCGTTTCCGAGTATTGAACTTTGTTTTAGTGTAGAGTTTCCTTTTGTCCCCGGAGATGGTCAATCTTCCTTGAGGTAAAGGAATAATACTGCCAAACGGTAACTCTGAATTCCGACTTCTTTTCGATCCGGCCAGATACACTCCATCGTTGTACTGATAAACTCCTGATTGCATGTCACAAAACTCAGTCTGCGTCTCACTCATGGTTTCGTTGACTTCGAACAGAATGTAGAATCTGTAGGTATCAGCCAGCCAGCCTTCTTTGAAAACGCCATTCTTTTTACTCACAGCAGCAGCAGCCAAAAGTAGCTGGACAGTGGACAGCTGTACAACTGCTTGCTTGCCCTCTCCGTCGATGAAATCTGATGCATTTACTGGTCCAAACAGTTTCTCACACTAAAATTCAGAAGATGACAAAACCCAATATACTTGTAACAACAATATACTTACATTATTCTCCAAGATGTTCTTGGATTTACTCAGAAAGTCCAAACAATGTTCGATGGAAAAACCTGTGCTTGGCCCGGGAAGCGATTGCAGTGATGGTAGAGCATCCCCCAAGTCTTCTCCGATGTTCTTGTTACCGGAGTTGGCAATGTACAATGTCATCTTTATATCTGGAGTCCCCTTCACAAATCCCGAAAACCCCATGTTAATGTTGACGTGACTTAAGTTGAAGCCAAACTGAAACGATATGAAAATAAAATATTATATTTGTAAAAAGTAAAAAAAAAACATTAAAAAATAAGTTAAACGCATAGTAACATACAGAAACCGTCATTTCCATGACAAACAGTCGCAGTTGTTGCTCTGTTGATACTTTACATTGCCATACTCTGGTTCCATCGACACTGTTGGAGAAGATCTCATTATAAGGGTATTTGTTGACAGCCGAGAACTCTTGGCAGTTCGTAGCTGATAATACCTCCAAATTATGCGAACAAAACTTGTTTTTTCCCGGTACATATTCTACCAAGTCTGATGATGTTTGAAGGCTTACGCCTACCGAGTTTTGTCTGAAAATTTAATATTTATGAACAAATAATCAAAAAATGGTATGAAAATAGGTATTATTAGGTGATTGCGAAATTATCCCGCCAATTTTTCAAAAATTTTTTTAAAAATTCTGGATTGTTCTAGAAATTTCTGTTGTCAACCTATATAAAGAGATGTCCAAGCACTAAAAAATATTGCATGTTCAAGCTTTCTGTTGTTTACGGTGGTTCAAGAAATCAAGGTAAAACATGGTCATGTTAGGGCAATGTTGCTTCGCAACTTCAGTGAGGACGGCAACGCAACAAGAGCGACGAAGGAAATATGCAGTGATGTAGGGCCTTCAGTTGTCTCTTACGACACCACAAAAGTTTGTCTCCACATGTTCAAAAACGGTGACTTTGACATGTCCGAAAAGTTCTATATGGTAGACCATCAGCGTTGAAGAAACCCCACCTTCTGAAGCTAATCGAAAAAGACCCCAGACGAACTATTACTCATTTGACTGTAGAGGTTCAATGTGATCCTTCTTCTATATTAATTAAACTTCAGACCCTTGGAAGATCATGGAAATATGGCCAAGAGGTTCCACATGATTTCAAGAGCGACCAGCTGAAACGCTAAGTGAAAGTTGCACTTATTTATTGATGTTCCCAAGGACCTTTGCATGACTTGACAATTTGGTTACTGGGGACGAGGAGTGGGTACTGTATGTTAATCACACCAAGAAGAAACAATGGTTTGGACGTGGAGAAAAGGGTGGGTCAACTCCAAAACCTGGTCTTCACCAACTGGAGGAGGTGAAAGGATTTAGCTGGAACTCAACAAGTATTGTGTACTGGGAAATGGTATCACATAAAACTACGATCCCTGTGGATGTCTACTGTAGAAAAATTAAATCTGTTGCCGCTGCATTTCATGGTAAAAAAGACCGGGTCTTCTTCATTCATGACAATGCTCGCGCCTATGTGAAAATGTTGACCCAACACAAGCTGAAAAGTTTCGGCTGGACTGAGATGCCAAATGCGCTGTACTCCACTGATGTTGTGCCTTCAGATTATAATATGTTCCACTTTCTTCAAAACCATCTGAATGCAATACGCTTTGACAACCGAGACGACCTCAAGCGATGGTGGACTAACTTTTTCAATTCTAAAACTCCAGGTTTCTACAGAAGTTGAATCCAAATGATGCCGAAGGGATGGCAACAGGTTGTTGATAATAATGACACATATATTTGTTAATTAGTTGTTGTTGTTTTTTTTAATATTAAATTTAGGTAAAAACAAAAATTGGCGGGATAATTTCGCAATCACCTAATATCATAAAAAGGCTAAAATACGTAACTTTTCACTATAAAAACAAAACAAACTCACAGATTAATTGCTGTTCCAGACGAATTCCTATCCGACGTTGATAAGCTTTGCTGGCACAAAGGCTGGCTTTTGACCAGATCAAACAAACTCTTGAGTGAAGAGTATGTTTTAACTCCACACGACGGTGTTTCCGATATAGCGTACAATAGTTCCTCCTTAATCTTCTTCGCATCAAGTTGTTGTACAGTTTCTGTTAACTTTTGAACCATTTGATCACAATGAAGAGAACTCAACTCGCTAACCAGGATTTCATCTACTCGATCACTGTGGCACGTCGGGACAGAATTCTGGATATCGATCATGTGGAACTTTCCGTCTTCTGTCAACACCATCAAAACTCCAGAATTCTTTACGGCAACATCGTGCACTACTCCAACTTCGATCGGAACACTGCGTCCAAAGTCCAGATCCATCAGTTCGAGCGTGCCATCCGTGTAGTGAATCAGAATCGTCTCGTTCAACGATTCACTCGACAGTGCAGATGTTCGAGAAGTTGTTGAAGCTCCAAAGTAATCACAACCTAGTAGACGGACTTCCTTGACCGTCTTCCTCAAATGAAACTGAACAGCCGGAGTCAACTTGAACATGTACAACGATGGAATTCGACTGTAAACCAGTAGAGAAGAAGGTGACGTCATAGTAGTATCTGATGGATCAACAACAACCAACAACTGAGTGCCATTCTCAGAAAAGTGCATTTTAGATACCTAAAATACAACATGTTATAAAATAACTGACGTACCTTGAAATCAGTATTGTCATACTCTGCAGGTAAACGAATACATTGGATTCCGACAGCTACAGTCTCTTTGGCATTGTAGTATACGGGCACATTATCTGATTCAATTCCTTTTGTGATATCGACTAAAAAAATTATTAGTACTATACTTATTTAACAATTTTATACTAAAAAATGACACTCTAGTACGTATTTTATTAAATAACATTCAATTAAAACTTACTCAAACTTTCCTTTTCATCGTCTGGCGTCTCTTCCATTCCTAAAACAACGTTATCTTAGATATACTTAAACGTACTTTTTCCAGATGAAAGATAGACAAATGTCAGCGGTTCAGCGGCAGCTTCTCCAGGAAACTCGACAATATGATGTACTAATATAAACGGTCGTCTTTTGATTGTGGCTTCTGCGTTCATCTCATCGATCCTTGTAGCTTCACAAAATGTGTTTATGGCATTTAAATTGATTACTTCTTCACCAATCGTTTCATCAGACAACGCTGAAATAAAATAAGCATTACAAAAAATTAATTTAACTATAATGCTAATGTCAAAACAAAAAAAAGATAAAATTAAACTTACACTTCTTTAGGCGAAACTCATCAACCAACACTGACGTGCATAACATGGCCACAATCTTGTCATTGTTAGTGATTTGAACATTGTCATCCAAAGAAGAAGTTGTGCAAAGTGAAGTGATGTTACACAACGGAGTATCATTCTTCCGTGTATTATCCATCATGTTGGAGATGTCATTCACACTGTTCAACCAATCAAAAGCCCCCGTTCCTTTCCTCAAATCTTCAGTATTTTCTAGTGAACCTGCCATACATGTTGCATACAAATCTAGTAGAATTTCAATCGGTTTTTGAGAAACTTTGTCCATCTCGAACAAAAAGATGCTTGGCTTCGAATGGCCGGGCAGTGGAGACACGGCCGTGGCCACCCACGAACAGTTGGGATGTGAGTTACCCATAATCACATCGTCCACAACAATGTCGTCCTTACTGCCTTCAATCTGCGACCAAGACAACATTGGTAGTATGGCTTTAGTAGATTCGTAAGGAATGTTCCGTTTGTCGACTCCTGTCATGAATGCACAATTTGGGTTATGTTCCACATGTTCGCGTATCGGCACGTCCTGCGGCTCCCAATTAACAAGACAAACTCCGCAAGAGAAACAACAGACTCGATCCAGATTACCAGCTGAAGGTCTGAGAAAGAATCCGGCATTAGCGAGATTCCTGGGCTGAGCAAACAGACACTCGCTCTTCGGCCATTTGTAAAACGATAATCTTCTGGCCGCTTCTGAATTCATCGTGCTCAGACTAGTCACATCTTGATCCATCTTCAAGTTTTCGTCCGCTATATTAACATTGTACGCTTTAAAAGGATCCACCAAAAACTGAAATGACATTAGGTACAAACATTTAATAAAATGTAATTTTAACTCATGTCTAATAACGTACTCTTAATTTTTCGATGACAAGTTGTCCATGTGAAAATGAATGCCCAAGTATAGCAACAGCTGACCGTAGCTCTTGAATTAATTCGTTTGTGACATTGATCTCAATCAAAAAACTCTCTGTTTGACATTCATGTAATTGATATGATACCCTTTGTTGTAGGTCTTCGAACTCTGCTGAGAACTTGCTTTCTTTTTTCAAACCACTCAACTCCTCGGCCTAAATAGGTATAAACTACGACACTTATAACGTACCTCGTCTTTTGTCAACTCTAAGAACACACGACCCAGTTGAGCGCCATTGGCCGCCAATTCCTTTATTGAACTGTGATTAGTCAGCAGAGAACGATAGCCAAAACCGTTCCTTGAAACGAAAGATATGCAGCCGGAAGAAAAAGCTACCTAAAACCAGGTAAAGTTAAATATAACAATGTTGATGTAATAAAAAATATACCTAAAATCAAATTTATTGTCCTTACTTTAATTGGAATGCGAAAGTCGGCGACAGGATTGATAACAAAATCATCTGTCACACTGGATATCTGACCATTTTCCTCCACCAAAAGATAACTGCCGATGTTACCCTCAACAGCAAGGAGCTGAGTGGACTCTTGAGGTTTGTAGCTACATTCCGATCTAAAAGCAAAAGTCAACAAGATGCAACAACTTACATATCTCTGATTGTAATATGAGGTGTGTGCAACTCTGAACTTGAAGACAAATTCATGCGACAAATCTAAAACAAATGTATAAACTTTACATTTACACATTACTTTGTGCGAAACGAAACAAAAAAAAACAATCATCCACGATAATGTGAGAAATTTTATACCAAATATAAACAATTACGAGTTTATTTTGTAAAGCGACTAACAGGTAAATTTGTTACTTTACTGATTTAATTCCATCAAAAAATTAAACTTTTAAAAACCATATAGAAATCATGTTTTATTCGTTTCGAGCGAACAAAAACTATAAATATTCCAACGGAATGCCAAAAAACATCTTCTTTTGCCTATTCTCGCGAAGATTACTGATTCAAAGTATCGAAACATCTATTATTTGAGCTTTGAGTACCACTTTATAAAATTGTAAAGAAAAGACAACAAAATTAAATTGATTTTTCATCCAGGAATTCTTGTTTTTATGTGTTACGTACAATTTCACAACGTTATCTGTTAAATATACTCAAGAATTCCATTTCATTGTTTCGTATACTAATTTTGTTCCAAGCAATGAAAATCAATTGCAAAAAAAATGCCGAAAATAGATTTTAATCTATAAATTTGTATTTACGTTTGGCCATCTGTGCTGATCTTGTATTTCATTTATTTACTTTGCAGGAGCATGTTTCAAAGTATAAGGTGTCTCCTCGAGTCCCGCAGCGAAAGATTTGAGCTGTTTATGCAGCGCGTCCGAGTTTCTAGTGGTTGAATGCAAACTGCAGTGGAAATTTTATTGTGGCGGCAGCTTGCATTATGAAACGAGGACGGAGACCGCAACAAAATTTTGTAGCACATCGTGAGTTCAGTATTGAATTTATAAATAATATTGTATTACTGTTAGAAAAGAGTTTCTTTGCTTTTGGAATCCAAGTTGATATTGGTTTTTAGGAGAGTATGAAGAGCATGTTCCTGGCTCATCAAGGGATCCGTATCAACAAGTTGTAAGTTTTAGAATTGTCGTTTTAAATTGATTTTAGAATCAACCATACCGAATGTTTCGTCAGGTAGAGCTAACACGCCTTAAGGCACCTATAGCACTGCCTAGGTGGTCTCGACACGGATACAAGATACAACCGGACAGTACCATTGTTCCACAACTTGCTCCTGAAATCCACCTAGTGGCTCCAGACGATTTTATATACTCGTGTGATGTTGATGATATGGATGAAAGTGATAGACAAGTGGACGTTTGTGCTTTAGAAGAATCTGAAGTCAGTGGATTTCAAGATTCCCCAGATACAAAGAGACAGAAGTTTAACTTGAAGACAGAAGCTCCTAGCCCTGTACCTGAAGGAACTACTAAGGTAATCAGCAAAGCTCGTATTCTCAAGGATTCAAGAAAACGAAAGATACAATGTATGTTTTTGGGTTTGTTTATAAAGTTATGCTTCTATGTTTTGTAACAAGATTAAAACTGTTGTTTAACTTATAGATGACGACGAAGGTTCTGCTGTTCAGGAAGAAGTTGAGGTTGTGGATACATCTCAGGTCGAGTACTACACTCCATTGCACGCAGCTTTACCTCCGCCGCGCAGAACCATCAGTGACAGATACTCGATTAACGTTTCTGAATTGTTCGACGAAATTCAGAAGCATGAGCCTCAGAATACAGTAGAAAGCTTGAATGAGTTGTTCACTAACGATCCATCAATCCAGTATCCTCTCAATGTCAACATGTTGGTGCAGGGTGTGAAGACTGCTACAGCGGAACAGAACGCTCGAATGATCGCCGGACTTGCTATGCAAATAAACTCATTGAAGAAGGAGGTTCAAAAGTTGCACGGTGATATCATAGACACCAGGAGTGCCAGTCTACACAGACAAAACAATGGACTAACAAGTCGGCAGTTCAACTTGAACGGAGATGTATCTCAAGAGTGGATTCTGGTGGCGCAGTCGCCGTTGAGGTCTGTGGATCTGGTAGGAATAGCAAGAGCTTTGGGTGAGAAAATGGGACGGAAGAATATGAGGAACCGCGACTTGATTACTCGCTACATTAAACACGTCTTTGAAGAGGTAAGAAATATTAGTATTTCTTTGTTTAAGTTTATATAATTGTACTTAAAACGTTAATTTTTTTTGAATGTTTATATTTTTTTTATTTAGATGATACCCAAGGAATTTATCCATCAATTTACTGTCCGAGACCGGCCGATGACAAAGGGAAAAGTGAATGACATTGGAATTGACGTAAAGGAGCAGATAACAGGGGTTGTGTTGGACCTTTTGGGTCTGTTCGATGTGTCAAAGTTGAGCCATAATGCTCGAATTGATCGTGCCCACTTCTCTGACTTTATTAATCAAGCCATGAAGAACGTTATGTAAGTTTAGAGTCATATGTTTTAATACTTTACTTTTTAGGTACGATCTGCGACGGACTTCCCCGAAAAGCCGAAAGTCAGAGGTAGTGGACACCAGCGGAATAACACTGAGTCCGCTACAAGGCCAAGTCCATGAGGCAAATCCCGAAAGTTCGATCAAGGTCGACTAATACCTTTTTTTATAATTTATATTTGAAATAAACGTTTTTACAAAATTTAGACCCGTATGATAATATGAAGTTTGAAAACGATATAATTATTCCATAAGTTGAGAAGATGCAACATGACCAATGACTTCTGGACGTACTTGAGCCGTCGTCCTGGGGTTGCTGTGAGTCCGTATGTGTTTGGATAAGTGATCTGACCTCATGAACTTCTTGCTGCACTGATTGCAGACAAATCTTTTCTCGCCGGTGTGTGTCCGTCTATGCCGTTGTAGCTCATCTGACCTCGTGAACTTCTTGGTGCACATGTTCCAGTCGCATGCAAACGGTTTGTTACCTGCATGACCACGAAGATGTGCACGTAGATGGGACGTTTTGCCATACGTTTTGTTGCAGATATGGCAAATATGAAGGCGTTGTCGTTCCCCGTTTCTGAAATTATAAGATTAACAGTTTTTGCCGTTGATAACAATAGTGAGAATCTTAATTTCCCATTTTATGAGAAAATAAGTTTTTAAAAATAAAATTTCGAATCGACAGAAACATACGGTTTGTTCTGATTGCTTTGGCAATTGGGACAATTACAAGCAATGCGTTTGGCCTGCTTTTTGGTGCCATTCACTGAGTCGGGAGGTGACATGAACATTCCTCCAGAACTGCTGGGTGTGATCGTCTGTCTGGCTGGAGGTGTGTTCTGGACCGGTGGCGGGGCAGAGTTGTTTGGCTGATCAGAGTCATTAGTGATGATCCATTTGAGAGGATCATTAGGGTCCTGCTTGAAGTGGAGGTTACCTAAACAATAAGATTCGCTTACTTCTTTGCTCACTTACCTAATGTTATTCTTTGCTGTCCGCCAGAGGAGCCTTGTTTGCTGGGAGATGGGGGTTGAGGACGTTGAGGGGAGGGATTCATGACTTGAGGTGGCTTGTGTATCTGAGCTGGCTGCATAATATGCACGAACTGGTTCTGGGGTTCTGGTTTACTTTCCGTTTTGGCGATGTTTATGAACCGTTGTTGCTGTGGAGGAGGTTGTTGCGCCTGGATGGGAGCTTGTTGTCCGGCGGGGGCTAAGACCATTTGGCTAACACCAGTAGTGGGAGCTCCTGACATCGAAGTGGCTACTTGCACAAGCTGGGGCTTATTCGGTTGGCTGGGAATGACAGGTATCAATATCTGAAAAAAGATTGAAAAACTTGATATTAATCAAAATAAGAGAAAAAACCAAAATTAGTTAGGCTGCGGAAGTAGAAGTGATACTGATGACAAACGCTTACAGGTTGGCTGGACTGAGACCCGTTCTGGAATAGATAAACTGGTTGGCTGGTGTTCATGGGCTGGGTGGCAGAAGTCTGCGGTCGATTAGGTATGAAGATGATTCTCTGCTGACTATTGTTGGGCCCACCATTAATCACTTGACTAACAGGCGTAGCGACCTGAGGATTCTGTACCAAAACCTATAAATAGTTGGACTAGCTTGTTTAACAATAGGTGTTTTCTACGTTTCAAACTGCTAACTAACCATGTTGGACGGATTGGATGAGAGCTGATATAAAGTTTGGCCTGTGTTTGTGATTACTGTGTTATTCTTGGGACCGTTGGCTTGGCCATTGTGTTGATTTTGACGATTCGGCGCCAGCTTTACTATAATTCGTAAGTAATTTACTAGAGTATACTGTACTGTGAGATGATTTATGTCAACTTTCAAGTTGCTATAATAAAAATAATGTTCAAACGCATAAATGTTCTCGACTACGTCTCGATTGTCAAACTCGAATTTGAATACGAACGATACCTCACGAAACCAAACTTAAAAAAACAAAACCGAAAGGTCCACCCCCAATATGCAAAATTATAAAAGGAGGGTTGGGCCGGGACAGAAAAACGAGAAAAGACATACAAAGTCCGTCCCCCTCGACGACGCCGAATGCACAGGCAGGGGCGGTCGAGTCGGACTGAAGGAGGTGCTAAACAGTTTCCAAAAGTGCATTTTTTGCTCTCTCTTCCCGCGTTTCACGCAGCTCGCGGAGCAGAGATGCGAAGGTCGCGTTAGACAGTGGTGGAGGAGCACTAACGAGCGGGAGGAAGAGAAACAGGCTCTCCCCGCCTCTTGTCAGGACGCACCATGCCTTCGTCGACGATGATTCGCTGTCGGCCGCCCGTAGGCGGCGACGGAAGAGGAGCCGACCGCACAGAGTTTTAAGACAATCGAGAGACAGATCAAAGAAGTCATACTCTTCCCCTCGAGGAATTTGATAGCTAACGACAGATCAAGCCTTCCCTGTTCTTCTCAACGAATAATCAAAAGTGTATTGGAGATGATGAACATAGATAATAAAACTAAATTTCACGTAACTCACGGCAATACATACCATATAGTAAGCATGGCAATGTACCAAAACACGACCAACATTGTAAAGTAAAATTTTTATCAATTTAAAAAGCATTAACAATGATAAACAAGAAACGTTATCTACTTCTTTTTCCCAGTAAGACCTGCACCAGCGTTGAATTTGAAGAAGATGATATCACCATCTTCTACAGTATAGTTTCGTCCTTGTTGACGGTACTTTCCGGCACTCTTGACAGCTTGTTCGGAGCCAGCTTCCTTCAGATCTTCGAATTTCATGACTTCAGCCATAATGAAGCCCTTCTCGAAGTCGGTGTGAATACGACCAGCGGCTTGTGGTGCTTTCGTACCGACCTGCAAAAAATATCTTCATTGGATATTGAAACTTACCTGAATGGTCCATGCTCGCACTTCATCTTTACCACAAGTAAAGAAATACTCGAGTTGAAGGGCTTTGTAGCCAGTCTTCACAATCTTGTCCAAATTACTCGTAGCCCCAACCTGCTTTTGGTACTCCTCCCTCTGTTCTGGGTCCATCTCAACCAACTTAAGTTCGAAAGCTCCACTGAATGGGATCAATGTGGCACCTGGGTCATTAGCGTCGATCCAAGCCTTGATTTTAGGTAAGTACTTGTTCTTCTGAAAATTTCAGGCCTTCATATATGTAAATTTTTATACTAGCAAAATTAATTTAAACAGGAGTAAAAGATCAAAGTAAAAAAACCATAAAAACCCACTTTACGTATATAGTCCTGTTCACTTAAGTTAACCAAGTACACTATAGGCTTAGCAGTCAAGAAAAGATGTTTGTTCAAGAGTTCAACGTCCTTTTCGTTCCAAACATGATGTCTCACAAACTTGTTTGAGTCCAACAACTCCTTAACCTTCTGTAGACAGTCGTACTCGGGCTTCTTGGTCTTGTCATTTCCACGAATAGCCAGCTTCTCCAGTTTTTCAAGAGCACTTTCAAGATAAGCTTGATCCTTCAATACAAGCTCTTGGTTGATGATTTCCAGATCACGGACAGGATCCACCTCACCTTCAACGTGAGTTACGTCGGTGTCATCAAAACCCCGACACACATGGAACAAGGCATCACAAGCACTGACGTGAGAAAGGAAAGCGTTTCCAAGACCTTGTCCCTCAGATGCGCCCTTGACTAGACCAGCAATATCCGTGACATTCAGGTACGCGGGCACACGACTTAAAGGTTTCCAGTTTGCCAATAACCAGTCAAATCTGTCATCTGCCACGGCTACACGAGCTTCATTCGGGTCGATGGTACAGAAAGGGAAGTTCTCGGCTTGAGCTTCACTCTTAGTCAACACATTGAAGAACGTGCTCTTCCCCACATTTGGCAACCCAAGGATACCCATCTAAAACAAGAATAAACAAGGAAGCAGATTTATTACCTTCAAGTTGGTTCCCATACGGCCAAGAAGAAGTGCCGGTTTCTCCTCTTCTACCTTCTTTTTTGGTGGCATCTCGCTAAAAACGAGTATAAGACAAGAAAATCAAGGGAAACAGTAACATACATGATGGTCAGGACCTTCACAAGCAAAAACAATGTAATATGGAAAATAATTGTTTATGAATAAAATAAATAACAATGTAGAGATCAAAAGATTAATAAGGACGTTGGCCCATTGGAGGAACTCCATAAGGCTGTTGCATGTTCGGTACACCATGACCTCCGAGAGCACCTTGCATACCAATTGGAGCACCCGCAGGGACTTGTGGTACTGTTCTGTTTGCAGGTCTGGCTTGTCCAGGACCGCCAGTGCCGCCGGCCTTTGGAACTCTGGAGTCATCATCCTTCTGTGCTGGACCATCGACGCTGATAGATATGATTTTGTCACCACGAAGAAGGATTAGTCCTAATGTGCGTTTTTCTTCTTCATTAACGAGTTTCTTTCCTGGTTTTGGTTTGATTTTCCTCACTTCTTCACAGTCAGATAGAATAACATTCATGTGTTTGTCAAAAGCTTAAAAAATGTAATTATAAAAATAAACGTTAAAATTCAACAACATTATGTCTATTTACAATAACATTACAGTAAAATAAGCAACATACCTTTGAAATAGCCAACAAAAGTTCTGCTATCCTGCACAATAACTTTCATGCGATAGCCCAGATGAGCCATCATCTTGTTGTTCTTTCCAATAGTCTAAAATAACCATTAAAATTTATTAAAAACATACTAAACTTACCATTTTGGGTGTCTGTACCAAACGGAGAAAGACTTACGAAAGATTTTCTTCTTATTTTCCGTAAAACAAAACCTACGCTCGAATGGTCCCGCCACGAAAGCTTTTATTTTGTGTTTTTGTTTCATCAGTAATTTCGAATATTTACAAAGAGAAACTCCGTTAAAAAATGAAATTTATTTACTATAATTATAATCTCTAATCTTTTTGGTATAATAATGTCATACTTGCGCTTTAATTCCTGACATAAACAACACGTTTGCGTTATTCAGTTTATAAAATCTGAAAGTAAAGAGCGAAATATTTTATTTATCCATTAAAACGATAAAATTGTAAGTATCATGAGTAATAGATTAGACTAAACACAAGGCATTGTGGAAGAAGTTTAACATGTTTGAATGGAGGTATTCTACAGCATCGGCTTTCCTTACTCCGTGTCTTTCGTTCGGGAATAGCTGAAAACAGTTATCACTACAAACAGAGGCGACATCGACTTACGAGTAGTTGATGAGGTTTTCCTGCGGCAATCAGAAGTTGAATAAGTTTTTCAGTGTGAGCAAAATGTACGTTTTCATCGATTAACCCGTGGACAATTAAAAGACGGTTTGGCCTAAAATAACGTATTACAATGGAAAGAAAGTAAAAGCATCGATTCTTTGGTTAGAAACCTACTCTTCTGGTAGCTTGTCCGAGATAGACATAATATTGGCGTTCCAGTACTTGGAGTCATAGTCAAACTCCATGTATCGTTCGGTGTAACAAGTGTCATATAGCTTCCAATCTACTACAGCACCACCGGCGCAGGCACATTTGTATACATCTGGATGTAGCGCTAGCATCCGTAAGGCCATGTATCCACCGTACGACCAACCCGTAACCACAACCCGGTTCATATCCAAGAACGTGTTCCTCAGAGCCAACTTTTTGAGGACAAAAACTTGGTCAGCAACTTCTGTTTCTCCCTGAAAAAGAAAATTTTAAAACTATTATACACTTTGTTTAAGCATAAATTGTGAAACTGAGAATACTAAACTTACGAGTTGGCTCTTGATATAACTTTCAAACTTGATTCCTCTGTTTGAAGACCCTCTACCGTCAATCAGAACCACAGCATACCCAGCGGCGACAAACTTCAAAAACTGTGAAACTCTGAAACAATTACAAAAATTATGGTACACCAAACTTACGTTAACCAGCTGTCTTTCACAATCTGTAACCCTGGACCCGCATAAACATAATGTACCACAGGAAATGGCCCTGGAGAGTTGGCTGGTGTAAAGACAAGACTGAAAGCTGTCTCTCCACAAGGCAGTTTAGTTTTGGAGAACTCGTGATGGTAGAGTTGGTTGATCGGAGGTGAAATTGGGCGATCAATTGACATGGCAGATGGTGACATTGGGTTGAGACAGTCATCAGATACATTGCTACTGTTCGGAGAGGTCGGGTGATCGATGGAGAATGTGTGTCTCATAACAGCTGAAGGCAATCCGCCGTCTTGAGGGTGCATCAGTTCATAGAATCTGCACTCAGGAGTTTTGGACACGTTACTCAGCCAACAAACAAAACCAATATCTGGCCATAAAGACAACTCTGTGTCACAACGGTCGTACCTAAACTCTCCATTAACATCGAATATTAACTTACTTGTAGCACAAATCAGGTGGAGTAAGTGGCTTTGGTTCCGCATTCTTCTGCACTTTACAGACACATCTAAAACATACTGTAAAGCTGTTGTTAATTAATCCTATTTCATCCAAATATTAACATACAAAACTTGTTTTATCATTAAAGCAGCAAACCTTACAACTGATTCCGAAAAACAGAAGAATAAGTAGCTAAGAAGTATATCTGCATTCTTTTAACGTCAACAACAACAGGCACGTCCTTGACTACAGTCCATTTGCCACTTGTAATACGTCTGTCACGCATAGTAGAGCTCTCTCCTAAACAATAACTTTAGAAGATGCCATAACTTACCATCGATCACGTTTTCAGAATAGTAAAGATGACATTTATCATCCTTCTCAGATCCATATATCATTAACACAGCTTTTGGATCTTGGAACGGCAAGACATAGGTTAAATTGTTGTGCTAAAATAACTTTATTTGACTCTAAACTAACATAGAACTTCCCCAAAACAAATTTTAAGCTTACGTTAACCCATACTGGTGATTCCTCTTCTCTGACAATAAATAATAGCAAGTTATCAATGTTATTAGTAGACGAAAAGCACTCTCTACCCAATCCTACTACAGTCAACTTCTTTTGAAAGCGATTCAAAAGGCTCAAGTATATCCTAAAAAAGCATATATATAATAAACAAACTAACGTACATCTTGCCTTCGGCATCCCAATTGACTCTTGACAAGTACTCAGCACATGACACAATATCGTCCAAAGCCACCAATAAAGGATTGTCCTCGAACGTACCCGTTCTTTTATCTAACGTGACTAAATGTAACGCTGATCGAGGGTTGGGCTGACCCACGCGAGGATACCTCATTGGACTAGATGGCGCTTTACCCGGGACAGCAAAGTTTAAGGTCGTCACATTTTCTTCATCGACCTTCTCGTAGACTAGTTGAATTTCTCGTGGATTCCACCAGAATCCCTTGTCTCGTTCTAACTCTTCTTGAACAACAAAAGATGGCGTACCCCTAGATATAAAGCTATCGCCTTCTTCAGGGGTACTAAATGCGTGTTCTCCATCTCTTAAAATATATGTTAATTTATAGAGATGCAACATACCTATCAATGAAGAATCTGCCATGAGAAGTAAATGCAACATATCGGGAATCTATAGGAGCGTATTGAAAATTTAATGGCTCAACGTCAGTCCATCCACACAATTGGGTTAGTTGTCCTCCCTAAACTATGCTACTACGATAATGAGAACTTACTTCATATTTGTACAATTTCGAAGCTGTTGAAACGAACACTTTTCCAGAAGCCATGTCAACATCAAAGTTTGTGACTCCGTTCCCAACTTGTCCTCTCATCCGTTCATAATGCATCTGAAGTTCGGCCGATGGTCGACCGTCGGTGGAAGGTCCAAAGTTGTCGGCCAACAGCAACGGTTCAAGTAGAATTTTTTCGTGTTTGTACAATTCACCGTAAACAATGGTATTAAGCGCTGAACCGGACGTGTTGACAGAACCCATAGCCAATATAACATTGTACTTGTCTTCACCGTTAACGCGTAACTTTGGCAAATACTTTATGTGGCTCAAACCATCGCCAAACAACTTCTTGACCTTTTTCCTCCAATAAGTAGAATGTTCTTTGAATTCAGCCCATGATTTTGGATAGTCAGTCTGCGCCATGAAATTCTCCAATCTATAGTATTCTATTTATATATTTACATACCAAAATTATTTTCCACAAAAAATATTATTATTTATTTATTTGGTCCTACAGCGACAACACTTTGGCTTTCTGTCCTAAACGAGCGCGCCAAAATAGTTGCAAAATTTAGTAAAATCGTTCTGCAAATTGAAAATTATGTTATTCCAAGGACTTTTGCATCGAGCTGAAAATTTTGGGAACAAACTTGAAACAAAGAAGGTAATATTAGTTTGTACTTTATTTATTATTATCGTAATTTAAATTTAACGTCTCTGAATTAACACTTTTATGCATTGAATGTTTGTTAATTGAAGGTAGAAAATGCTCAACCGTCCTCGGATTTGAAATCCATTTTTGTGGCCAGTGACAACATTTGTAAACGAAGGCAGCTGAGGCCTGATCACGAATGGAAAGAGAGTGAAAACACGACCGATGCTAAGAATAATGTTTCTGCAACTCTTTTAACTACTGATTCTGGATTTAACGCTGAAGATGTTCGGAATATCGTGCAAAAAACTTGGGAGAGAGCCGACGTCGAAGCTGAACGAGCTTTTATTAACCAATACATTTTAGATAAAACTCATTTTAATTCAGATGCCAATGCGATTTCATTCAATGGCTCTTCAAACCAAGGTTCTACCGGAAGACTAACTAACAGGTCTATCAATCGACAATACGAGTTGTACGCAAAACACGTAAGAAACAATATATTTTTTCATTTTGTGTTTAGGTAACAGAATCATTGACTGCCGACTGCAAGAATAACATCAAAGAAGCTGTTGTCCAAGCTGTGGAAGAAATGAATGATGAAGAAATTACACAGATCTGGCGGAAGGTGTTGCCTGTTTTGACGGTCGAGCCTTCTGATATTGAGGAGACTGAGGCTTATCGGTCTTCTGACAAATGGATCAATCATATATTTTTGCGTTCAACGGCTTATTTGCAAACATTGTAAGGGTTAGAAACTTTTTGTGTTTTACTGTTGCGTTTAAGCTCTTTCTATGAAAATCTCGATAAAGTTTAAATTTACGGTTTAGGTACAAAGAATACATGGAGATGGTAGTAGAGAATAACATGGAACAAGCGAGAAGAGGTGGACGACCAGGCGTCTTGTCTTTAGTGGAAGCTTTTTTGAATGTTGTCTGTCCTGATTGTGACTTTCAGGTTGGTTTTCTTATAATTTAAAAATATTTTTTATTTTTCAATTTAGTTTGTGGTAATTAAATGTTTTGTTTCAGGATGGACTTTCTGGAAAGCACCCAATATGGGCCATTGTGTACAATTTACTTCGAATTGGAGAGTTTGCGGTGGCAGCAAAAGTTGTTAAGACTTTGGTTAGCGTTCCGAATTGCTCTGTCATTGTTAACTGCATCTCGAATCTGTCAGACTCCGGGTAAGAAATGTCAATTAATTAGTTATTAGAATTTTAGGCTGTTTAAGTATTTTTAGATAATATTGTTTTTTTATTCGTGGTTATTACTTATGGTATTATAGACTTGATGCTAATAAAAGGATGAAACTGAATGCAGAATGGAAGCACGAAGGTGGAAACTGTACCGACCCATTTAAGAGAGCTTGTTATGGCATCTTCTTGGGCGTGGACTGTCCGGAAGTTACGGATTCTATTGAGAATTGGTTGTGGGTTAAGTTAATGCAATGTAAATTGGATGGACAACATGGGAGGTCTCAGTTCAGGAAGCTGCAGAACACTGTTTGTGTGGATTGTGGAGAAGACTACTTTGTGAAGAACGGCGGAAACTTTTCTTTGTATTTTACTGCTTTATGGCTAACAGGTAAGTGCTCTTTGATGTTATTGGTTGCTTTTTACTAGTTAATTAACATTTTATGTAGTAATTATATTCTAAATTTTAGGTCAAATTGAGAGGAGTATTGAGGTGTTATACAGGTCAGGTATGATTCACCATGCTGTTCATATTGCCATACTCGCAAACCAGAAACGCTTGTTGATGATTGGTAAAAAGATATCTGAGTTTATACGTAAGTTTATATAATTTATTATCGTTTTTGTAATTTTTTTAAATAAGGAATTTGTATTTTCAGTCACTCAAGACGAGAACGATTCAGTGTTTTGCAAATTGAACTTCGCTCGCCTAGTCTTATTGTATGTGAAGAACTTTGAACTGGACAATGTGGAATATGCTCTAAGTTACTGTTTCTTTTTGAAGGACTTATATTTCGAACAAGAAGTGAACGGAGGCAGGTTATTGAAATTTTTAAGCATTTTTCTGGATACTCTTATCAAATATGACGTATTTTTGATCAATAATTACAGGAAGGACAATATTGGAAGGCTGTATTAGTCGGCTGTGCTTCATCAGTCATCAAACTGACCTTATTCTGGGTCATTTGACAGAAAGTGGAGATGTGAAACGAGGTTTCATATTCAGATTTGAGCCGGTAGTGAACACTAACGACATCATAGATAGGGTGGCCAAGGACAGTGACATATCAGGCGAGACGCTAACGGCTTGTAGGCTTTTCTTGATGATCAAGGTGAGTTAAAGTAGATTTAAAAAATATATTTTGGAAATTACAGCTTTTAAATATATTATTTTAGCGCGGAAACGATGCTTTCCAACTTTGTTCAAAGCATTTGGTATCCTTGATTGCTCATGACAGTTTTGAAGACGTCTCAAATAGAAAGGAGTCGGAGGAGACTATCAAGCTAGCCTACTGGTTGTTGAACATATCCGAGAAGAACCAGGAACTATCATTCGACGTCAATCTGAAGAAGGAACTGGAGATGCTGGTCAAGTTGAACATGTTCTGTAATACTGCTGTGGACGAACCTGACAAAGCATTGAGGTTTATTAAGGAACTGAAACTACTGCCATTTGCTAACGACGAGTTATCTATCAGAGCTGCTGATTACGCTTTGATTCCAGAACAGGTAATTATTGTTATTTTCAGTCTTTTATTCTTTGTGTGTTTTATTTACACCATTTCCTTTTCAGGTTAAACCAGTTATGCATAATGTGGTCATCGCCTTGTTCAAGGTGTTGGTTCGTCTTTCTCGCTTGGACAGTGGGTACTCACGAGCTGAATTGAAGCAAATGTCGAAGACCGTGTTATTGTTTGTGGCCGAAGTTAACTGCTGGTTCCCTGTGCATCTTAACACTCAGATTTTACAATTACAAGCTCAGATTTGAATTTTATCAATAAATTATATTATTTTAGTTTTGGGTGATGTCTTACGTTTCTTTCGTTTGCTATTGCTGTGATGTGGTGGTTTGTAACTTTAAAGCATTTAGATGTCACGCACACCAAAAGGGAAGAAGCCGATCCCGGTTGGGCCTGATCAGCCCAGTTTGTTTTCGTATTTTAAAGTAACCCCAAAACAGACGGCTGAATCTGACAAAAAGGAGAATTTTCTTCAAACCTCTAGTTTAAAGCGAACCAGAAGTGACAGTATTGAGGTTGAGCCACAGACACCTAAATCAGTGAAGAGACGTCGAGTTATCATATCTGATGATGAAGACGAAGATTTTGTCATTGTGGCAGCAGAGAAGGAGGCATCTCCTCCGATGACTCCAACCTCGGCTGCCAGAAAGGCAATATTGAAAGCGCAGGGCCCAATCACTATCAAACGTATTCAAAAGCCAGCAACTTTTACTCCAGGAAAGAGCGCTAAGGTAGGGAATACGTTTCATGTTACGTTTGTTCTGTTATAGACTCCTGTGAAAGTCAAGGAAATCAGAGGCAATGCTAGTGACAAAGAGAACGATGTTGACTTTGTTCACTTGACCTTTCCCTTTTTGAAGCCAGAAAACATTAGAGATGCTGAGAAAAGGAGACCCGATGATCCTGATTATGATCCCACTACTTTGTATGTGCCTGAACAATTCATCAAAGATCAGTCTCCAGGTATCTTATTGGTGTATTTTACCTAATATTGAGGAATCTGTTTGTTATTTACTTTGTTTTAATATTTAGGACATCGACAATGGTGGAAGCTGAAGTCAGCAAACTTTGACACGGTTTTATTTTTCAAAGTAGGAAAGTTCTACGAATTGTATCACATGGATGCAGTTATTGCTGCTGAAAAGCTTGGAATCTCTTATATGAGGGTAAGGAATGTCTTACTTTTAGAGATTTCTTTGAATATTGTTAGTTTCTTCTTGTTTATCGTTGATGACATCGTATTACTCAATTTTTGTTTTCAGGGGAAATTTGCTCACAGTGGATTCCCAGAGATCGGATACGCCAAGTTTGCCGAAGGTTTGATTGTTCAAGGCTACAAAGTGGCTCGGGTGGAGCAGACTGAAACTCCAGATCAGTTGGCCGAAAGAACCAAGATTGAAAAGGTTAAGGATAAGGTTGTCAGAAGGTAAGACAGTCTTGGTGTTTTGTGACATTTACTTTCAGAGAACTTTGTCGTATCACTTCTGCTTCCACAAGAGGGTGCACTGTCATGGATACAGAATCTTTGGAGACGGTGGCTACAGAACCAATTTACTTGATGGCGGTTAAAGAGAGTGTAAGTTAAAAAATTCGTTTTTTGTCAACTTTTGGGTAACAAATGGCTTTGAAATGTGAATGTTTCTTTGATCAAGTGTAACATTTTTAGTCTGTTTGCATGGAAGAAGGAGGAATGAAGCCTCGGTATGGTATCTGTTTGATCGACTGTCAAATTGGGCAGTTCTTTGTAAGTTTACGTTAATTGATACTGTAACCGTTAGCTAGGAAGCCTGTGTACTATCATTTTTAGTTGTCCGAGTTCACTGATGACGAAAGTCTGACGTCATTTCGAACTTTCCTTGCTCACAATCAGCCCAAGGAATACTTGTTTGAACGTGGGCATATTACATCTAACACTTCTGCCGTGTTGGCATCTGTTTTGGGCAAGACGAATGGCATCGGCTTGTCTTCAAAGAAACAGTTTCAAACCAGTGACGATACTTTGAAACAAGTAAGTCTCTTTTGTAGCTTTATTTATTTAATGTCTAATATAATTACAGCTAATGAACTCTGAATATTTGGGTAACAACGTTAAAGATTGGCCAGAAGCTCTTAAAGCAGCGTTGAATGATGTTGAAGAAGCGATTCCAACTGCCAATTTTGATTACCAGTTGTGCATCTCGGCATTAGGAGCTACTTTGTGGCAATTGAAGCGATGTTTGGTCGATGTGGACATGGTTACAATGAAGAAGTTTGCTTTTGTCAACCCTTCGACCTTGGAATTCAAGAGGAATACTGTAAGAGTTTAAAGTGTTACATTATCATTTTAATTTTTTGTATTTAAATTGTTTTATTAAATTGCTTAATTGTAGACGATGAGCAGAGAAAAGTGGAAGGGTATCAAGATGGTATTGGACAGTTATGCTTTGAACTCACTCCATCTACTTCCTCCAAACGACCCCTTGAGCCAGAAGAAGACTCACGAGAAGAAAGATGCCGCTGGCAAGGACTTCTCATTGTATCATACTATCAATCGGTGTATCACCCCATTCGGAAAGCGGGAACTCAGAAGATGGATCTGTGTACCTACTTGTGATCCTGACACAATCCAGGATCGTCAGCAAGCAGTGTCATATCTATCTTCTTCTGAAGGTCTGCAACTGGTCAACAAGGCTACCGAATTCTTCAAGAAGATTGTTGATTTAGAGAAGTTGTTCCAGAGCATTCACAGTATGGGATTGAAGTACAGGTCTACCGAGCATCCTGACAGTCGTGCGCAGATGTTCGAGTCGAAGAAGTACGGTTGTAGAAAGGTGAAGAACTTGGCGTTGGCATTGGATGGTATGGAGATGATTGCCAAGTTGAACAACTACTACCATCAGAATCGTAACAATCTTGGGGACGTGTGAGTTTGATTTTGATCAATGTCTCTTACGAATACCTTGATGTTTACTTTGCCGAATGTTTTAACATTAACCGGTTTCAGTCCAAGTTTGGTAGAAGAATGTTTGTGTGACAAACCAGAAGCTTTGTTAGCTGATCTGAAGCACTTCAATACCTTGATTGGAAACCGAGCCAAAGCTCTTGAAGAAGGAAAAATCATCCCTAAACCGGGAATCGACACAGACTACGACAATTCTTTGAAGGGAATCGAAGATGCCAAACAGAATCTGGACGAGTTTCTGAAGGAGCAAAAGAAAAAACTCAAATGCACTGTAAGTTTATCGCTACTTAAAGTTTTTTAAGTTACATGCAGTACCTAACCTAATATTTGTTTTAGCAACTTAAATTCCAAGGCGCTTCCAAGACACCGTATCACTTGGAGGTTCCTGAAGAATTGTCCAAAACCTTGGATTTCAGCTACGAATTGAAGTCCAGGAAACAGGTATTGCTTTTATCGTTAAAAATTAAAATGGTTGTGATAAATGTTTTTCATAAAAAAGCTTTAAAATTGTAATTTGGAACTTAGGGATGGCGAAGATTCACAACTCCAGAACTGGACGAATTAGTCATGAATTTGGACTCAGCTTTGAAGGTAACCCAGGAATTCAACAACGATTATACTCGTCGAGTGTTTGAGAGTTTCGATCAAAAGTAAGTTAATAGTGACTATCCATTATAGTTTTATAATCGTTTCATTACCTAAATTTATTTTAGGAAAGAACGATGGGTGTCCTTGCTGAAGAAGATGTCTCGATTTGATTGTTTACTGTCATTGGCGTTGTATGCCTCCCAATCTCCGATTCAAATGTGTTTGCCAGAGTTCGACTTTGAGGCTGAAAAGGTAATACTCACATACTTGATGATAACCTGTTTTAGCCTGTAATTGAAATCACTGAGGGTTATCACCCAACATTGGCAACAGGCCAGTTTCAACTGGGCCGAAATGCGAGTGAATTCATTCCAAATGACACTACTTTGGGATGGGAGAAGCCGGCTTTGCTGCTGTTAACTGGTGCCAATATGGGCGGAAAGTCCACTTTGATGCGCCAAGTTGCTGTTTTGTCTGTTCTGGCACAATTGGTAAGTAAAAAGACTGGACATACAGTGCTTTTGTAGGGTTCAATGGTACCGGCCAAGCAGATGAAGATCAGCCCAGTTGATAGGATCTTTTGCCGCATTGGAGCCAGCGACTGCTTAGCTGCTGGTAGGTTTTTCGATGCCATGCAACTGTTATTAATATGAATATTATGCTCTTTAACCTGCTTTTAGGCCAGTCTACCTTTTACATGGAGCTCAACGAAACCAACATTATCTTGCGGTCTGCTTCACCTCATTCTTTGGCCATTGTCGATGAACTTGGTCGCGGAACTAGGTACTCTTTTGAACAATTTGTGTTTTTTTTGTCATAACTCTATTATAAATTTTTATTTTAGTACACACGATGGTACAGCCATTGCTGGAGCAGTCCTTCGTTACATGGCTGACAAAGTTGGCTGTCGTGGGGTTTTCTCTACTCACTATCACAGTTTGTGCCGCATCGCTGCTGATAACCCAAGAATTGCTGAGGGACACATGGTATGTTTAGTGACATTTAAAGTATTATGTCGCAACATATTGCGATATTTACTTAACAGTAGTATATTAAATGAGTTGTAGGCTTGTCTGGTGGAAAAAGATGAGAATTCTGACGACCCATGCATGGAGAACATTACCTTTTTGTACCAGTTGGTTGAGGGTTCTAGCTCCAAGTCATACGGATTCTTTACCGCAAAGATGTCTGGTCTGAAACCTGATGTAAGAATTTACTGTTATTTATATTTTGTTATGTCATTTGTTTGTCTGTGATCAAGAATGTGGTGTGAAATGAATATTTTAGCTTATCCGAAAAGCTGACCGTGCTAGCAAAATGATCTTTAACCAAGAAATCACGTTGGCCAAGTTGAAGTCCCTTAAGTTGGATGTGGAACGAGGAATCTCTGACGAAGACCTCATTGACAAGGTCGGGGTCGTATATTGAATTTCGTACTAATATTTTGAATGATACTCATGTTAAAATCATATTTTGAAATCTAATAAACTTTTATTTGTTGTTATCTATTATTGCTGGTTTATTGTACATTATTCAAACAACATATTATATAAACGTTTTATTGTACAAAGAATCGAGATACATGTTTGCTGACACTTTGGGTAACGCTGGGGACAGAATCTTTTAGAATATCCTCACGATTCGCAAACGGTGGAGCAGTTTGGTACAATGACCGCAACGCTGTCATTGAAGGGAAACGACTTACGACGTCCTTGGCCTTGGAGCTGCTCATTCCTGGGCATACGGTAAGTTGTTTGAGGAAACAGTCGGCTACTGTAAGCACTTTTGTTTTCTTACTTTCGTCTTGGAAGGCGGCAAATGATTGTCCCGAAATCTGGAAAAAGGTCTTAAAAATAGTAAATTATAAAGAACTCACAACAAGGCCACATCATACTTAAAACTATAATTAGAACAGTATCGATTCGTAAAATCGTGTACTTAATTAAATAGCAACATACCTCGTTGCTGTTCAACCGCTTAACCAAATAGTTGGTCAAATCGCGTAGGAATTGGGCTGTATCAGCAGAATTCAGAGTTCGCTGAACCAGGAATCCATCTTGGATACAGGTAGAGACAATAGCTTGCTCCAAAGACGAGTCCACTTTACTCGTCGATCCTTCCACCAACAATATAATGTTCTTGATCTCGGACTGTTTCAGTCGCTGTTTTTGTTCGTGGTATCTAGACTGGCGCACACTAGTCTAAACAGTTGTAATCAATAACAAAATGTTACTGTTTATTAATATATAATAATATTACTTTTCACAATCGTAATATATGTTATTTCTTACCTTCAAGTCGTCCCAGGTTTTTCGTTCGATCACGAAATCCATGACCAGCTCGTTCTCGTGCCCTGGTCCCATCTGCAGAACCCACAAGAAGTCACCGACCGCCAAGGACCGAAGATCATATTGGACTCCTTTCTTGGTCAGATGGTCACACAATCCGTTGGACCGTCCATCTCTCCGGTTCTCTCTGTTATCAACAACTAACAACACTTGAGGCAGAATTCCACTGTAAGGCTTGTACACTAACTGCGAATCTGTGGCTTCGCTATGAGACGTAGTTGAAGCTTGAGACGATGTTGGAACACGATTACCCGGATTATGCGATTGTGAAGGGAAGGAAGGTTGTAGTACAGAAGATTGCGTACTAACACCAGAAGGACCTACAATTCCTGATGCTTCCGGAAGAGGTAACGGGGAAACATTTGAACAAATAGACGACAGAACTGTCTTCGAAGTTGAAGCAGCGTTTTGTGAACTTGATGGACCTTTTGTCTGCTGGGAAGTACCAACCATAAGGCCAGTTCCTCCGAATTTCGACATCATTCTTAGATTCTGTCGTGCATCTACTGACAAGAACGGAATCGTTTTCTTGCCTCTGGATACTGTAGATTCACACAGAAACTGTAGAAACTCTCCGCTTCTCAAGGCACGAACTTGGGAGAGGTTCACTTCAGAGACGCCATTAACTTGTTTGAAGTATTTGTAAGCCGCATCCAACCGTGTAGCAAAGTCTTCTCCGATACCTAAACATAATTAAAAAATAAAACAAATCAATATTTAAAAGTTGAGACCTACTAAGCACTAACACTTACCTTTGATCATCTTGAGATCAGCATATCCGTTGATCTTCAACGGGTACTTCTTGAGGTTCTCCAATGCTTTTTTGACGACAAAAGCTCCATTCTTGTCGGAGGCATTGTCCTTCCAGTCGATCAGAACCTTCTCGTAGAAATGGTTTTCCGGATAAATTAAGTTCACTTTCACCGCCTTAGGGGGCATACTTCAATAAAGTGTAAATTAAACGTTGATTCGATAAAAAGTGATTCTTCAATATACAACAAGGATGTAGAACCGAAAATGAATTGGAGAAATAAAATAATAACGTTTATTAAATAAATAATTAAAAAACGACGGTTATCTTCTGGTCTTGAAGAACATAACTAATAACTATAATGTAAGGTTTGTCAATCTTTAAAAGGGTTGTATCGACCATATTTACATCAACGACTTGGACACGGCATCGATGTGCTGAAATAAAAAAAATCACAAAAGGCCTTAAAAACTGTCATCATCACTAAATTATAATATCAAAATTTGTAGACGTAATACCTTATGTTTAATATATTAATATCAGCCGTTCAAAGACATAAACTAATTTTTCACAATAGCAATAAGACTTACCCGGTCCAACAAGTTTCTATACTGCTTTAGACTATTTGTGTAGGCCATAACACTAGTGGAGTCGACGTTAGAAGGCGGCAACGGTGGAATCGGGATTCTGACAGTTTGATGCTTCTTCGCCGAGAAGGAAGCCTCTTCTGACGACAACTCCAACTTGGTGAGTTGAGACTTGGGAATCAGATACTTGCCTTTTTCTTCGGATGGGAAAGTCCACTCCCTAGTGCCCCCCTCACTCTTTACTGTGACACTTTTCTGTACAGTAGCCTTCTTCTTGGACACGTTGAACTTCTTCATGATGTCCAAAGCCAAGGCCGCACTTTTTGGTTGACCAATATGACTAACTATGAGATCGTACAGATTATCGACTTCCGGGCAATCTTTAGGTAACGATGGCGCGTCATCGGTTTGTGAAGATGTCGAGCATTTACTGAGTTCAAAGGTGGTTTCGTCAATTTGAGAGTGAGGGGTATAATCAGTTGAGGAGGCTTGATGTCGGTCTGATTCACAGTAGAAGGTAACGACGATATGAACGGGGGCATGTTTGGTAGTATTGGAGGAGCTGGTGGAGGTATATACTGAGGGACGGGCAATCCTGACAGAGTAGGGTGCATGAAGGAGTATGTGGGATGGGGCGGATACATACTGTACATGGGCATTGGACTAATGAATGCTGAAACAAAGAAAACATGTCATAGACACAAAAATATTGTAAATGAAATGAATATGTACTCAAACCTTACTTTGGTCAGTACCGCTCCCCAGATGGACGACAGTTGTGGCTCCAGGAATGGCGGGGAAGGATATACTCATTCCCGACTTCCGATCGTCCATTTCCTTCTTGACAAACAACTCTGAACTCGAGTTGGCCAATATGATGGGGTCATGCTGGGGTGGTTCCGCTGGTACTTGTGGTGCAGGTTCCCATTTCGATCGTCTTTCTTGTTTTATAACTGGCTTTCTAAAACATTGACTAACAATTAAACCACGTTTTAATACAAAAGGCAAATTAAATTAAATTTTCAAACCTAGACATGAGAAACGGGCCGGGCCTGAATGTTAGGCCCATCGAAATTTTGCTCAGGGCCGGCCCGGCCCATTTCCCATGTATATTCAAAACTTTTTTAATTTTAAAAAATCATTGAAACGTAAAAAATTTAAATTTAAACTTTCGAGAAAAAAGATGAAACGCACAACTTCTTGGGTATCCTGTACTCCTCCTTAGGAAGGTAACTCCAATCCTCGTATAACCTGTAAATGTTTCCTTTGATTTGAGCAGCCATGTTTAAGGTATCCGGGTCGACCTGATCTACCCGCGATACAACAATATTAATAATGTCAGCAATGTCATCGTCATCTTGTTGAACGTTTTCTTCGCTAACAGAGCAGAACTTCTGAAAAGATTACATCTTCTGTGGAACAATTCTTTTTAACCTAACATTTCTTATCATTTCTATTTAACCTTATCTACCGCTGTGTTCTGAACTTACATCAACAACCTTCAAGAACTCTGTGAACAACTTCCTTGTGCACTCCTTAACTTGTTGTTGACTCTTCAATGTTACCCTCAGTAAGATGTTCGTGACCATCAAGACAACACTGAACTGGCTGGCATTGATACGGTTCTCGAAATAGGTCGTACTCAGATACCAGATGGCATCCATAGCGTTTCTCTCACTAAACTTCTTCATAGTGTTGTCGTCAAAGTCGTTTATAAACTTTATACATTGTTTGGCAGATCCTGGGAAGTTCAATTCTGTCAGCCTCCTAAAAAAACGTTACATGGTAAATTAACCTGTATTGACATACAAAAACGTATAAAAGAATTATTTTCACAACTTCACTTACCTCTTGAAGTGCTCCAAATTATGATACAGCTGATTGTTCTCTATCCATTTGGCGAACTGTGACAGAATACGTTTCTCGAGGGCAATGGCCTTCTGTTCGGCCAGTCTAGCCTTTGAGACCACCGTGGACACCTTGTTGGGTAGGGAAAGTGGGGGTGGAGCAGGCTGAACAAAGTCGTCATCGTCGTCCTCTTCTTCATCTGAGGACTCAATGCTTTTGTCTTCTTCATCTGAATCCGTCTCCGAGATGAGATCTTCCTCTTCTTCTTCAATGATTGTGTCTGCTGCATCTTGTTTGCCAGAAATGTACCCACGACAATTATGTGCTCCACAGTAACACTTCTGGGCGGTCTTACTATAAAATTAACCTTAACAACAACTAATATAATTTCTATTACTGTTTCAAAAATACCTAATAATAAAAATAAAACGTACCCAAATCTCTCGAAATTGTAATCAAACACAATTTCCTGACCAGCAGTGATCTCTTTGATAGAGAAGAATCCTATCCTGGTTCTCCTGTTGATGGTCCACTTGTCTGTCGCCGCATTTGGGTCACAACTGTGGTTGACAAAACGGGATATATTACCCTTTCTTGTAGCATCGATAAAAGTGTCAGACGTTAAGGACATCAAATAGTGATGTTTGTGGTTTGGATCACTCGCGTATTTACGTGATCGACGTCGACATTGATGGCTGTCGATGATTTCTCCGACGTACTCGATAATAAACGAACCACTGAAAATGGAATATTATAAAAGTAAATGTAAGGTTAATCATTTAAATTAAAACTTACATTCAAATAAAATTGAAAAATAATAGTTTTACCTTGGAATGTTCTCCAACGCTCGTATACCCCATCCTTTAGCTCCAGCAAAGAACGGTTCAATCTTAGCGTACTCTTTCTAAAGTGGTATAATAAGGAAATTAAACAAATTGTACAAACAATTGTCAAAGACAACACTTACATTTTGAAACCTCCTATTACGACAATATTCTCCTGATGGACACTTCAAAGGGCATTCGTATCTCATGGCTCTGTTCAAGCATTGTTCAGAAGAACAAGCTTTACCTTGTTTCATCTCTTCTTCCGTGTAATTACACAAACATTTGTCTGGTCTGTCGTTGATCAACACATAATCAGCATCACATCTTAATTTACAATCACTTATAGGTTTAAAGTCAGGTAACGTAGCTTTCGGTTGTACCTTTTCAGCTATTGGTTCAAGCTGTGCTTCGGCTGGTATTGGCACCTCGACTTCTAAACACCAAATAATTTAAATAACAAGAAAACTTACTTTCCACCTCCTCCTCCACGCTTTCAGTGTTACTTTCGGATAGTACCAATCCACTGTCATTTAATAAAGGTGTATCTTCATCCTCGGTTTTAAATTCTGAACTGGCCAACTCCTTTAACAATGCATCTTCCTGTTCTTCATCTCGTTCACAAGAGTCTGAATCTTCATCTTCTTCGGTGATACGATCCGTGTCGATTTCAATTATTTTACCTGCATTTTTAGGTACCTCTCCTTCATTTATGGCAATGCAAATCTCTGTTATCACATCATTTTCGTCATGATCCTCTCTTAAAATTACATATTTTCCATCTGTCTCGTCTAAAAAAAGCGCCCTTTTCGACTGGTTGGGCAAAGAATACTTTTCCGTGATTTTGGATAATATTTCCTCCTCATAATAAGATAGATCATTAGATGTGCACGGTTTCTTCGCTGCCATCTCGTCTACATCATTTATATGGCTGGCTGCTAGTGCAGTTCGTTTTATATTATCTAAAAAAGGATAAAAACAATGTTATAACATGTTACCTTTCACGGCCTTAGGCTTGCGGCCTCTTTTGACTTGTACCATAAGATAAGACGTGAGAGATGCTCTCAAACACTAGAACAAAGTATGGTCGTATACAGGATAAAAACGAAAATAATGGAAAATAAATGTTTTAAAAAATATTTTCGCTAAATTCTTGTTATAACAAAGTGTCAAATTTGAGGCGAAAAGCCACAAAGTAGCGCAGTGAATATTCAACAAAGATCTTGAATTTTATATAATAGATCCTTGTCATTAAAAAATGTAAAATTTTCTAAACTTGTTTAGTGTATTTTTGTTTTTTTTTATTTTTAAATCAAGATGTTTCAAAAATGTTTCAATTCTTTGAATTAAACCATGTTTTATCGTTTGTTGTACATTATTTTTGAGATTTTAGACAGTAAATGATTGATATACAAACATATTCACAGTTCGTAAACTTTTTAGTGTGCTAGTAAGCATAGTATCAAAAACAGTTGATAAGTGGCAATTTACTATTTTTTCAAACGTTTTTAGGGCAATATGAAAGATTTAACCGTCGTATGATGATTATCACAATGTCGTACTAATAAATTGGTTGCCGTTTAGATGGTTTCGAGACTTTGGTGACATTATAGAAGTGAATACCGTATTCCAAAGAGGATTTGATTTTCGGGAAAAGGCGAGAAGTGAATCACGAAGAAAGGGTTTGGAGGGACAAACACTTCCCAAACAAGGTGGGCTCAAGATAAGCGGCTTCAGTGATGAGACCGTATTTGCACACAAATATACACTAAATGCTCCATCTTTTATTCGTGATTCCTATGATGTGGATATCACCGTCAATCTCAACAAGTGAAGAGTGAGATACCGTAACATCACTCTTGCTCGTTAGAGGTTCACAGTTATGTCCACAGGATGATGATAAAACCAGTCTATCATATTCTTCTACTTTATTACCAATCAAACGTCACTATATTACTGATAACTAATGTAAAAGTTAGTGTAAAAGTTTTCCAATTTATAAACTTTGATCACAATCGAAAGGATCCGATTTTGTTCAAAAATATTGTATACAATGAATGTAAAACTCTAGAAATCTGTACACAATCAATAACTAGTAAGTGGTGAAATATGACACTTGTGATTATCATCGTGCCAAGGCTCCGATCAAAGCTGCGCACATCTCAAAGAACTGCATCGTCTGCGATTGCTTCGTAGCGTTTGCGGCTTCCAAGGCTTGTGCTGCGGCTGCTTTTTGGACCTAAAACAATATTTTTAGGTAAAAACTTTTTGCAATTGGCAATCTTTAGTCTGAGACTTATTCATTCACTTACCTCGATTGGCATGGGTAATGACTGGGCCCGATGATTCCGTAACGATGGCTTCACCGGCATTGAGACGGACGCGTGCCTCGAGGCAAACGAAGGGTTTTCTGATATAGCTGGACCAGTTTCTTCATCAACTAGATTCTTAAAGTCCAACAGATAGCTCCGTTGGTCAACTTGATATAACTGCAGACTCATTTTAGGCTAAAATACAGTATGTTGTACATAAAAACCGCCTTACCACTTCTGTGTTGGGGTCGTCCGGCTTTTTCCGAACAACAACATGATAAGCGTTCAACAGCTTCCATTCAAAGTCCAGGTACTTCATGGCCCTGAACACTTCGTACATGATGTCTTCCGGCCGACTCTGTGATCGAATACCAAGATGCCATTTAGCCCGTTTAACATGAGGAGATTTGTGATTAGTCTGTGGTTGATTAGTAGCATTATCTTTGTATTCAAGCGTCGATGTTATCTTTGAGCTTTCTTAAACAGACTTGTCATGCTTCGACAAAACTTACGATTCATTCGTTCCGGATGTCGACTAGTTTGGTCAGCATGGTGCAGTTTGCTGGCTGGGGTTATGTGATAGAACTCTTCGATGGACAGTTTGGCAGCTGAAATCATGACGTTTAGACAGTTAAAGCGACGGACCGATCACGCAGAGTAGTAGAATGTTACGTGCACTTAGACGCATATTATCTAAGTAGATGCCATTTTAAAGCGGTATTAATTTCAGTTATTAAGGCACAACAAAAACAGAGGGTAAAACAACTACACTAACATCGTTGGCCGGCTGGTGGGACGGCGGCGGCTTCAGGCTTGTGAAAGGGACATCCCTCCTCCCCCAGTTTAGGACACATGTCGCAGGCGTTCAGTTCCCGTCGACGCAAGCTGAACAGGCATTCTTTGGCGCCCCATTTGGGGCACTTGTCACAATCGGGGGAACAAAACTGTCCTCGCGGTACTTGGTGCACCGCCGCGCAAAGACCCACAGGCGCCGTGTCTGGTTGATTCGCATGCCGCATAGCGTGAATCAGGACTGTGCCTGGCTGATCGACAACCGGCCCAGTGCCTTGCTTTTGCAGGATAGCCAGAGGATGCAATTGGAAGCCGTGTTCAACTGCAGACCAATCATATTAACCCGAGACAATTTAAAACCCCAAGTCACCAAAAGACCCAACTGGCTTCAGTCCTCCTTAAACCAGGTCTTAGAGTCCCTACGTTAATGAAAATGTAAACCTACTCTCATCTGCAATCCGCTTGTTGTCTACTATCAAATTGTAAGCTATGCTCAGCTGATGATGGGCATCGTCACTTAACAAGGCTGTCGTTACCTCGTCCTCACTCACATTGTATCTCTAAACCATTACGATATTTTACAGAATTATTACGACTTACACAACACACTTCCTTTACAGCATCGATATCAACAATAGAAGCCTCGCTTTCATTTATCGGGGGGAATAAGTAAGCAGGTAGGTCAACGCGGAACCATTCGTGGTTTCTAAAACCAAGCATTTATATGAATCTTATAAATAAATTTTGAAAAAGAAAGTTTAAAATCTTACACGACATCCTTGATCGTTGCTCGCTTCATGGGATCCACCTGTAGCATGTGAAGAAGCAGGTTAACTACGGGTTTGTCTAAGTAGTCAGGAATGGGGAAGATACCAGCTAAAACCATAATATATTACAATTAGACTTATAAGAGTAATAAAACATAACAATTTTCCATCCCAAATATTGAAAAACAACTTAAATACCTGCTAAACCTACATTTTATCTTTCTAAACAAAGAAGGGACATGTTCATCATCAAACGGTAGGGTACCACAAAGAAGAGCGTACAGGATAACACCACATGACCAGACGTCTACTTCAGGCCCAGCATACAATCTATAAAAATGAGTAATTACAAGTTTAATAAATTTGTATGAGTAAGCTATGATTTTAGGTAACATACTTTCCAGAGATCACTTCGGGTGCAGCATAGTTAGGACTACCACAACTTGTCCTCAAGAAATCTCCGTCCGTCATTATGTTTGATAACCCTATAACATGGTTTTAAATAAATAAGATTTTTCTTACCAAAATCGGCAATCTTGACGTTGTTTCTCTCATCCAAAAGCAAGTTCTCCGGCTTCAGATCTCTGTGAACAACCATGTGACGATGGCAATAGTCAACTCCAGATATTATTTGCTGGAAGAACCGGCGAGCTTCGCTTGGCTTCAGCTAAAACAAAAAAAGTAATCAAGAAAAACATAATCATACATAATTAAGTTTACTTACCCGACCGTGCTTCACGATGTATTCGAAGAGTTCTCCACCAGAAACGTACTCCATTATCATGAAGATGTCAGTCGGTGTGCTAATTACTTGATACCTAAATTTGGAATGTAAAATTAAAACAGAAAACTTACAGTTTGATAATGTGAGGATGGCGGAACAAAGAAAGATTCTGAATTTCTCGTCGAATCTTGCCGACAACATCCAGAATCTTGATTTTTTGTCGATTTAATACTTTAACGGCAACTTTGTAGCCAGTAGCTTCATGAATCCCAACTAAAAGCCAAAAATATTATAATTAGACAACAGCTTACCTTTCACTTTTCCAAACGTCCCTGTACCTAAAGTATCCTTCAGAACATAATGTCCTATCTTTATTTGGGCCTTCAGCTCCCGATCTGCCTTCGACAACTCGGTAGATGCCATCTTCCTACAAAATACGACTTAGCCCTCGACTAACATGAAATTAAAGGCAATCGTCTGCTCCATTCAGAAGAAAAAAAACTGGCAAACGTGACCATGCGAGACAACTTTTCCTAGAGGGAAACTCGACTCAAAAACAATATTGCAATAGATGGGTAAACACGTGATCTTTGGCGCTTTTTTGCGACCGGCAAACGATGGCATTTTGTTATCTTTTAATTTCCGTTGATAAGAAAATTACTAACAGTTAATATACTGGCTAACCCGAAAGTGTAAACAAACAAGGCCAGAATGGTCAAGTCTTCCCTAAATTTAAAACCAAAGACTTCCCTTTTTATCAGTAAACAAACGCATTCTGTGTTAGGTTTGCCGTTCAATAACATTAAAACATATTTACAAGTGTGTTCCAGATTTTCATATTGTTACTCACTTGTATTTTGATGAGAATCGTCGTTGAATTGACCGAACTCGGTCCAGCCCTGACGGCTGGCTTCGGCTGTTCGATCGCAAATAACTGTCCGGTTCCATAAGTTTAATTTACAACTGTAGAAATAGCGGATGGCCAAGATAAAAAGGCCGCAATCACGGTCTTCTGACCATTTTTTGAATAAAAGAGGATTAAAACAAGAATTTCAAAAAATCGATTACTCTTGATATTAATGTATGTACGGATTTATTTAAATACAAACGAATATCAGTCGGGCCTTTGGTTTTGGTTTGCTTCACTTCGCTCCAGCTCACTGAAAACGCCGTATAACAATTTGCGAAGGCATCGGCTTAATATTCCGGCTAAGTAGATCATTGCTTTGGTAGAGAGGTAGAGAACGGGGCCGAAGATGAATACGATTAAGATCACCGAATGTATAGTGGGAGCGAATTCGTAGCCCGAGTCAGGTCCCATCTTATTATTGATGATCTTCCAGTATAAGAAAATGAATTGGGATAGGTTTCTGTCCCTTGAGATGCACGTAGTCCGTGTGTTTGATTAGAAAAATGGCTGCAATTCCATACAACAAACAAGGGATACCTGAAAAAAAAATACTTTTACATTTACAGTCCATTGTAAGGTTAAGTAGTAGGTAGTAATGTAAGAGTAAAAACATACCCAAATTGAGGGCGGTGATGACTTTGAACAAATTGTTCTCCAAGTTAAGGTCTTGTGGCGCTCTTTTGGTACAGTGATACTTGACGTACGGGTAGCAACCTACCCTTAAGATGTGGTAGTTGCAACTGTCCACGGGAAAGTTAAAGTGCTTCTCTCCGTACAAATCGTCTTGAACACACCTGAAACAGTATTATATACTCTACCATATTGATCATGCAAATTATTTAACGATACTGACTTGTACGGTAGGAAAAACGAGGTCCAGCTAGGGTGATCCCTGTTTCTAATGTACTCAGCAACCACTTCTGAAGCCAGTGGGAGCTGTCGGTAACAAGGAATGCACAAGTTTCTCAAAGTTGTGACAATTCTCTTCGATAATACCATAAACTAATGACTAAACGAGCTATACCAACAATCTACGTAAGTAGAAATGGCTTGACGACCAGTAAGATACTTCTTCAGCTACATTATTATACATTTATTAAGTTAACAAAAGTGATATGTAGAAGATAAAAGTTTTCAAACGAATTATGTTTTTGTTTGCAAAAGTAATGTTGTTATTGTGAAAGCAGTATTAAATTATTAAATAAGTGAAGTTTGACATAGCGTGTTCAAAGTGATATAAATAATGGAAGGCGTATATAAAACGGCATAAATAGTGAAAAGGTTGGCGCTTAACGTAGACTAGACTGTTTGACGTGCTCGATAATCTCGTCTTGTTCATCTGCACTGTCATCACTCTCGTAGTGGTTGCCATTGTAACCTTGTGTTGAACTGGCTGAAATTTGTAAAAATAGAGTATGATGTTAAAGCTTATTTTGGATTTTATAGAGTCATTTTATAAATAGATATTCCCTGACCATAGCAAAACCCTACCTTCTTTATAAGACTTCTGCAGTGTATTCCGTTGGTTTGCAGGTTTAATGGTGATAATAAGGTTGTGAGCGTTGGCGATCATCATGTCTGTCACTTGATCTATCGTTTTACCATGTACCTAAAAACAAACAAAAATATGTATGAAAAGGAGCAAAAAATACTCATAACTAAGATATCTCACGTCAATTCCATTGACTTCGACAATCTCGTCATTGGCACTTAAAAGGCCGGTCGATTCTGCCAGTCCACCTTCTACCAACTTGCTGATGACGATGCCTTCCATCTTGACTGGTCCTTGAGCTGTTTGTCTTACAATGGAGCTAGGTCTGATGTAGAAGCCAAGTGGCCTGTCCGACGTGTATTTACATAAGCGCACTCTTCTGTGAGTGTCAGGGACGACATCGACGTCGATAATGGAAGACACCTGGCGGAAGTCTTCTGGATTAGAAATATTGTAGTGTCTGGTTGGCGCTTTGGAAGGTGCTGATATCCATGAAGACAATCCCTTCTTCTTTCGATCCAACGTGCTCACTCCGTAGCCGTACTTCTCTTCCCACGACTCTCCCTTTCGTTGTACTAGAACCCGAAGAGTTGGATGCGCTGACTCGAATGCCTTATGGAAGTTCTGAAATTTAAACTTCCTATAATCTGCCCAATACTTCAAAATTCGAACTTTGAAACAGTTGTTGGTTATTTAACCCACCTCGTCATTAGTAATAGGCAGCAAGTCACCTAACGTACTAGTATAACACAATGTAAACGCTGTGTTCTTCAGTACATGCTTCTTCTCGATACATTTTCTGAACTCTTCGTATGACATCAGGTTATCAAGGTTAATATTGATTAAGAAACGCCGGAATTCAGAATCAAATTTCGACTTGACGTGAATTGAGGACGGTATCTTGACACCATTGTGAAAGGATGATCTTCCCTAAATTAAAAATATTATAATGGAAGAAAATTAGCACATACCAACGTCCTTAAAGAAGGATTAAAATAAGTAAAAATGGTGAAAAACCTACTCGAGGAACGTCAGAACGTTCACCATGCTTGAACGACATCTAAAAAATAAAAATTGTCAATAAATACATACAACAGAATAACCAAAAATATTAAACTGTGCTTAACAGTATGTTATAAATTATCATCAACGACGTTATTCGTAGAAAATATTTAATAACACAACGACATAACAACAACAAATCACAAAACTAACGCATTATTCATCTTCTTCCTCGTCGCTTATTTCTAGATCGCTAAGTTCCTCCTCAAACAACGACTGGTCGATTTCGACGTTCTCTCCGGGCTTTTCGTCCTCTAACATACCGAGATCGGATATACTCAATGTGGCATCTCTCAAAAACTGCTGTTTCCCAGTCAACTTTCCTGCTAAAGCGGCTTCCTTCTCCTTCTTAGCAGCTATTTCAGCGGCCAAGAACTCTTTCTCAAAGGCTATCCTCCACTTGTTAAAGGATTCTTGTGTTACCCGGTTTCCTAAAAGCATAAAATGAAAATTACAAAAGCTTACCTTCAAATTTCCTTTGCTCTGCAGCCTCTTTTTCGTCTCGTATCCTTGTTTCTTCCTCGTCCTTCTCCTTTTCCAAACGTTTTAGTATTGTGGGAATGGCATTCTAAAATAACAAACTTGTTTAACATAACTTTGTTTAGAAATCGAGCAACTGAACAAAAAAATCCGAATACTTACCTGAACCTCTGAAATGAGAGTAATGATCACTTGAAAACCCAACATTGATTCAGCTGACGTCCTCATGTTCTTATACACTTCCTCGATACATTTTAAAGGAAAATCCATTGGAAAACCAGATAATTCAAACTCTGGACCAACTTCTGGATATTCAGCCGGTAGTTTTACGTCCAAATCCAAGTAAAAGTCTGCCTCCGGGTTCTCCCATTTCTAAAGATAGCTTTTATAAAAAGACAATCAAATCACTCACCGGAACGGACGGAATATTTATAGAAACATTGATATTAGGATATTCTCGGTTTATGACATTCAACTCATCAGGGTACGCTGCTTCTAATATCTCCAACTCCTGCTCCTGTTGTTCCCGACAGTCCATTTGAATCACTCGGACTAACAATTGAATATCACAAAAAAAGAAAACATAAAATTATTATACAGAGTGCAGCGCGCGCCCTATACTATGCAAACAGCGCGCGCGTTTTATATGAAAACCAATTTTTTGGCAAAAAACTGCACCACTGTAAGTTTTAGTTTCCTGGCTAATGTAAGTTGAATTTTTTTTTAAATAGCAACATTTTTGTATATGGTATTCACAATTTAAAAAAGAGGGTTCTCATGAAGAATAACTCCCCAGCAGGTGAATAATAATTCCCCATGGAAATGAGCTACAATCATTCCCCACTTATTCAAATTTTAAGATTTTTTTTTCAATTTCTCATTCTTTCATTTTGTTTGCTAAATTATGGTCGGTCCGCGAACTTACGAAGAAATCACTTATGAAATTGCCAAAAGTAAAAAAAACAACCGTTGTGTCCCACTCGGTGTTACTATCATGCCCCACTTGTTTTACTATCGTGCCCCACCTGTATTACTATCATGCCCCACCTGTATTACTATCGTGCCCCACCTGTATTACTATCATGCTCCACTCGAATTGCTATCATGCCCACCTGTATTACTATCATGCCCCACCTGTATTACTATCATGCCCCACCTGTATTACTATCATGCCCCACCTGTATTACTATCATGCCCCACCTGTTTTACTATCATGCCCCACCTGTATTACTATCATGCCCCACACTTAGAAAAACCCTTATTCACTTTCCCATTGCACTTTGAAAGTGTATTCATTATTCAAAACTTGGTTTACGCTTTCAAAGTTTATGCAAAAAAATCCTTATAAAAGCAACCGATTTCCCCAGAAATCGTCATTCGAGCCGAGTTCCGAGGTTGTCTGCCGGTTCTCTCTCCAGCCCCTAGTCGCGCGATGGTTCAACAGCTCCAACACTTGGATCGTTCCCAACCCTCACCTGAGCCAATACCTTCTGGACTAGTACAAGTTAAGTTCAACTTAACTTTGTGGGGAATGATTTTGCGCTTGGGGGAATGATTGTAGCTGGGGGAATGATTGTTCATCGGCCCCAAAAAGAGTTTTGATTACAACGATTTACCGCGCAGTACTGCGATATTAAACACTAGAATATGCGATCCGATTGTTTCAGGTAACAATTTAATTATTTAAAAAGATAACAGCCTAACAGATTTATTTAGATTGCAAACTTGTAGTGGATTGCGTGAAACTGGTGGCCAACAAACTCTGTGCCATACTTCTTGGAGATATACTCATTGGGTGAGATGCAGAACTGGAAGGTTGCACGATGTCGGTAGGCTGTTGGATGACGTCTTCTGCTCCAATCATCTGTCTTTGGACCAAAGTGCGGTAAGTTCCCTCAGTGTTAGATAGCTGTTCGTGACTTCCTACTTGTTCTACGACTCCCTTGTTAATAACGATGATCTTGTCGGCCTTCTCTACCGTGCTCAATCTATGAGCAATCAGAATGACAGATCGACCCTTCAGGTTCTTGTAGATGGCCTCTTGTACAAGATGTTCACTTTCTGTGTCAAGAGCAGACGTAGCTTCGTCCAGAAGAAGGATTGAAGGCTTTCTGACTAAAGCACGAGCAATAGCAATTCTTTGTTTCTGACCTCCTGACATCTGACTTCCCTTCTCTCCAACATTGGTTTCATATTGACTTTGAGTGTTGACAATGAAGGAATGGGCGTTGGCCAGCTTGGCAGCATCGATGACTTCAGCCTTCGTGCAAGCATCTAGACCGTATGCAATGTTTTCGGCTACAGAACGGGCGAACAGAATTGGTTCTTGGCCAACCAGGGCGATCTGAAGTCAGGATGTGATAATTAAATAAAATAAATAAAGGTAAACCATGTTGGTGCTTGGATATTGTTGATTACACTTACCGTATTGTGGATGAATCTGTGGTCGAATTCCTTCAACGGAGTTCCGTCTACTAATACTTGGCCACTGTTTGTGTTGTAGAAGTGTTCAAGTAGCGCGATACAAGAACTCTTTCCACTTCCACTTGGGCCTACCAATGCTACAACCTCTCCTGGCTCTACAGTAAAACTCAAATTCTGAAAAGTTTTAGTTGTTATTAGTTTTGAAAGCCTATAATAAAATAAATGTTGTTCCACATGGCATATTTGATATAAAGATAAGTATGAAATGGGGCCATCAGGGATATATTCATATGACATTACCTTAAGGATAGGCAAATTAGGCCTGGTTGGGTAAGAGAACTGAACATCTTTGAACTCGATTCTGCCCACCACCTTCTCGGGTATGTAAGTGCCAGAAGTGTCGATGTCGGGCTTACGGTCGATGTATTCAAATACCTTCCGCGACGCTCCCACACTTTGCATCAGGCCAGTCCATACCTCTCCGAGTTGCTGAAAACGTACTTTAAATACCTGAGGCTGCTTACTCGAATGTTATCAGCCAATTGCATCTGATAAAGGAGGAATGATACGAGTAGGTCTTTTTGTAACTGGTTCGTGAGCACTAAGTGACCTCCATACCAAAGGACCGCGATGTTGATGATGGCTTGGAACAACTAGAATCATACTTATTGAGAAAAGATTCTTACTACAAAGTAAATTAATTTTAAATAAGGTATACCTCACTGGTCAACAAGAATCCGACGTAAGCGAAAGCCTTCTGTTTGGTGACAGACAAGGTTTTGGTCAGCTTGGCGTAGAATCTTTCGCCTTCGATGTCTTCACAAGCGAATGACCTCACTGTTCTCATCGTACTTATCACTTCTTCAGCAACATCGTTTGAGTGAGCTACGGCTTCTTGGGTCTTCTCACTGAGGAACTAAAACAGTTTCATATTTAAATCATGTTTCACAATATTGAAATGCATAACTCTGCAAAAGTTACGCAATATTACCATGAAGCCGTTATATACTTACATCGTAGTACACACCAAAGATCTTTGAGGCGACAAGAATTACTGGTACAACAATGAAAGGTACCAACGACAACTTCCAGCACAACGTCAACATGAAGATCATGGATCCGCCCATTTGAACAATATTTCTGAAATTTGTCGCAATATACAGTAAACATACGTATAATGTTTTTATACCGTAACTAAAATGATTATTTTGAAAATATTTGAATTTCATACCTCAGGAATACGTTGATGTTCAAGGCCACAGTATCAGACATGGTTTGGGTATCAGCTGTCAGTCGAGAGGTGATCTCTCCAGTCTTGTGCCAATCAAAGAACGCCACATCTTGTCGTACCAAAGAAGAGAACAGGTTGTATCGTACAGCACGGTTGATTCTGGCATATGCGTACTCGAAACTGCCTCCTCTCAGACCTCCAGATACAGCTCTAAAAAGTAATGTCTCTGTAGTGTAAACTTACGAAACGACTGAAATCACGATCATCAACTTCACGGCATTGACAAGGGCACCGTACTTGTCGACGCCTTCGGTCACAACACTTGCAATCACTTGTCCTGTGTAGTACGGTACGAATATACGAGCTAAAATCAATAATTTAATAAAAGTACATATGATAGCATAAACACTATAACCAGGTAATTTGTAAAAGTAATGACTGCTTACTCAAAGAGTAAATGAAAAGCCAAGTGAACCCAGAGATATGCCACAACCATTCATCTCGACAGTACTGTAGCAGTCTGAAGATGACCTTGACTGTTTCGGCCTCGTCAACTTCAGCCTTTTGGTTCTCCAAAAGCTCGTCGCTTTCTTCTTCCAACGATTCGTAGTGTTCTGGCACGATCGTAGCGTTGACAAAGCTTTTCCATACCAAGTGGGTCAGTACAGCAAAGGTGAAGTTCTGTACGAGAATAAAGTAGTCAGATGCTGCTGGCACATTATTATTCTCTGTTAGTGCCAACAACTTCGTTGGTGAATATGAACAAAGTAAGATACAAATGGCGAAAGAAAAGTGTGACAAGTTAGACAAAAGGCCGTTAGGACTTTTGTGGATGATTACCAATGCTAGGCCAAACAACGTAAACAATACTCTAGCAACAGACATGTAGAACAAGTCCGACACGGACAATAAGAAGTTGAAAGGTAGTGACAACTCGGCCAAGAAGTTGTTCCAAGCGAAGCCGGCGCCATGGGCACAGAGTATGGCTATACAAGAGCCCAGATCTGCGGCGACCAAAAGCAGGGAATTTATTAACGGAGGCATGTTCCTAACCCTGCACTGTTAGGAATAATTTTGGTATAAAGAAGACGAGTCGTTCCAGTCGAGATAAGAAGCATCAAGACTGTTTGAATGGCTGATAACGTAACAATAAAGGCCTACTTCGTTTGTTTAATTTATTAATTAAGTATGATACAATAAGTACATGTTATTATGTCGGTAGAGTAATGAATTCGGAGAGAACGTCGTAATCAAAGTCGTCGGCACTTACTCCGATGGCTTGGTGTATTTGCGGGGTGGTTACGAGATCTTTTGGAGCAGCGCCGTGCTTGACAATGTTAGTGAACTGCTGGGCCACATTCACGGCCAAGTCGCCTTCTGCTTGATCTGGCCTTCCGAGATCGTTGAGAGAAACTGGAGGATCTTGGTTGAGTCTGTTTGTCTGGACATTGTTCAGTTCCCGAAGCAACTCGCCCGCAACATTCAGCATATGTTCACATGATCCCTCGGGAGCAGCGAGACCAAGTTCCTTCTTCAACTCATCAATGTATGTTGAATCAGCACCCAACTTAGAGATTTCGGCCAAGGTTTCTTCAGCTTGTGTTTCAGCTTCCTGAATTTTAAAAAATTGTTTTAAAAAAGTAGAAACAGTTCTGATTACAAAAGTTTTCAAAATGTTACCTTTTTGGCCTCTTCTTCTGTCACTTCACTGTTCAACTCTTTAAGTGTTTTTGAGTGTTCACCATCAGTCAGGATGTCCAAGATACCGTCCACAGCCTTCACCAAACATCCTCCGGCATCTAAGGCCATCTGTCTCAATGACACGGCGTCAGATGTATTGTTTTTGTCGCCGTAACAAGACAACAGTAAGTCAGAGTCGCGTTTGTTCAAACTAGACCAGGTAGAATCATATTGAGGAGCAAACGAACAGAAAGGACCGTAACTGGTGTAGTTCACAATACTGTCAGCAGACTCTAGGGGGGAGTACTCTGGCAGGAAGTAGGACGCTCCTTTTTCCAGCTTACCCACGAAATCACTCATAGACACTTTGGTTTGTCCACTGCCCACGATATTTAAAACAGTCCCACTATCCTTCTTGTCAATGTATCCCATCGGCCAAGGCGGTCTTTCTTCGGCAAGTCTCGACTGAAATCAGGAATAATTATTAAAATAAACCTGACATAATAAATGCATTACTACCTTACAAATATTAAAAATAATAAAAATGAAAGATTTATAAGTACACTTACTCGTACTGCAGGCGCAGCAGCACTCATGACATCTTTTGTGGATACGTTGTCAATGACAGCCTTTCTGATAGCCATTGTCCGCTCGTTTCTCTTCATCGGCAGCTTCAAGGGAACCTTTGGTACCAACCCTATTTGGTCATGAGCAACACCAGCTCCAAATGGCAAGGAATACTTGACGTATTCCCGGTAGCCAGGAGAAAAGTAGTAGCGTATACAGTTCTGTAACTTTGAAGCAGCGATATAATACACGGTGTTGGGATTGTTGTATGTCATAGCGTTACTCGTTACGAGCATGAAGTCGTTCTTCAGCTCGTTTATGTGATTATAAGCATTTGAATCAATCTTCTTTCTTACTGTTGTAAAATCCATCGGCGTAGAGATTATGGTAGCATAATCTGGAGCATCTTCGGCACTTACAGGATACAAGAAAAACTCTTCTACATCTTTCTCCATTACTCTTCGAAGGATAAAGTCACAGAACAGTTGAAACGGTGTGTAATCCCTCACATTTACCTTCTTTACTTCTTCTTCATCCTCCTTTTCCTTCTTAGGCGAACCTTGTAGATCAGGGGACTAAAGTATCAAATAAATGTAAAGGGTTGTGAAACTTACCTCTTTCTTATCTATTTTCCTCTTCTTAGGTACAACTTCTGACTTTCTCTTCTTTTTTCTCTTACGACCATCAGTTTCAACTGTTTCAAGCTCAGATTCAGAATGAGAAGACTCTATGGAAGCCTCCTCTTCCGGGGCTCGCTTTCTACCTTTTGTGGATCGCCTTTTATCGTCGCTCATGGTTATATACCTAAATTAAAAAATAAATTGATACATCAAAAAATCTATAAATTCACAAATTCGAAGAAGAAATCTTTACACAAACGATATAATAATATAAGTTATGCCATTCTTTGCGAAAAAAAAGAATAAAGCGACGCAGAAAGACATGACTCCTGTCAAGTTTCTTCCTACGTTAGTTTTTTCTAATAAAATCTTGTTATCCTTATCTCGTGAATTAAAACTCAAAGGGCTTTATAATTTCAATTTTTCATATATATTTATTAGGATTAATTGAAGTATCACATATTATTGGAAGAAATAATGAATTACAACGGCTACAACAATAACAATCACAACAACAGCAGCAGCCTTGCTAAATAAAGTGAATCTATGAGATTTTGTGGTCTGTTCTTTTGAGAATTCTTTCATCATCCCTGAGTAAAACTTTTGTAACTTTTGTTCCTGCTTACGACCTTTTTCTGTGCTCAGACCAATGTAGGATTGAATGTACTAAAATTACAAATTAAACATGTTATTGTTTCCTTACCATGTTGGCCTTGTCAAAAATTAATGCATGCTTAAATTCATCTATTGCTTCATTGTACCGTTTCTTGTTATATAAGGCCATTCCACGTCGGAACTTTAATTTACTCACAATCTGCTTGTCCAAACTGTCAGGAATCACCAGATCATCTGTAAGTTTGGTGATTTCGTCCCATTCTTTCAACTAAACATTGAAGTTACAAACTGTCAATAAAATTACCACTTCATAAATCCTGTAAGTCTTACCTGAGTGTAACAAGCACATAAATTTGATACCATCTTTGCCTTGTACTCATCGCTCATATTGAAAACCAAAGCATGTTTATAAACCTGAGCTGCTTTAGGATAGTCTTGTGCCCGGTAGTACTCTTTTCCCTTCGACTGGTACAACGAACCGTACTTTGTATCGTCAAAATCTTTGGCGATGGACTTCAATGTGATGATGTACGAATCAGATCCGGGAACTTCAACGTCTCCAAGTGTAAAGTTACTACATTTAAATCGCTCCTCTTCCATTCGAATCTGAACCTTTTCTTCACATTTCACCATCAACAACACAATTTCGAACGCTGAATTCAATTTTAAATCAAATATTTAAAACTTGCCATCAGGAAAAAGACCTCTTCCAAGTGGCGCTTCTAATTGATAATGTTCATGTTCACACTCCACTGTTACGCATACCAAGTCTCCACCAATGGGCTGGATTCCATCTGAATCTGCCAAAGTTCGTTTAAAGATCTCTCCATTTTCAAGAACATCTATCCAATTGTCCTGTAAAATTGATTACACTAATAATGAAGACGTTAAACATTTTTATTGGAAGTAAAAAAGACAGAATGTTAAGACATCTTATGGTACATACCTCTTCAGACATTTGAAAAGATTCTTAAAATTTGATTCAAACAAAAACGACTACAAAAGTATCTTTATCAAAATAAGGTTTGCAAAGAAAAGAAAAGTCTGGAATTTAAATAGTTTATCGTATATCAAATTAAACACAGGCTGCAAGTTTGAGCGCGAAAGTCGGCCGCAGCTTGCTGAAAATTAAATAAAACATTTTTTGGATAGGGAAATTTACAAAAATTTGCCAATTATATCTTTACACACTACTTTGCATATTATATATGTATAAATATTAGACACTATGTTGTTTTATGTTTCAAAACTTTACAAAATTTTAATATTTGAAGCGTGGTTCAATATAATTAACGTGAAAATATGTTAGAAGATTTTTTAAATTAACATTTTAAGGAGAACAACATGGGGACAAAACGGAAAGCTACGCTGTTAAGGAAAGAGAAGCGACGTAAATCACATTTTGATGCCCAACTTGCTGAAGCCGTGTTGTTGTTATCTAAAAATCGTTTTTTACTTGTTTCTGTAAGTAATTCTTAAATTAACTCGGCTTTTTACTGTATGGATTTAATATTTTTTATTTATAGGGTCCTTTGTTTTCTGGACGTTCTACATTAGCCAAAGACATTGCCAAGTGTTATGAACCAGAGTTGAGCACAGTCATTATCTCATTCGATGATCAGATGGATTCGAAAGTAAGCTGTGTAAAGTTGTATAGTTATTCTTTAGACGTTGTTCGGGTGTTATCAATCTTCTGGTATTCCTGGAGACTTTGTATGGGAATCTTCAGCGTTTCTGGATGCAGTAACAACAGAAGGGACATTGTTGATTATTAAATCATGGGAAACGGCTAATTCTGACACACAAAACGCTGTGGTAAAATTAGCCAGAGATGGCTTTATTATGCTCCCGGGTGAAAGAAAGATTGTTATGAGTTCTACTACACGAATTATCGGCATTGTGTTAGATTCTGCACCTGTAAACAAAGAATTGTCATTTCCATTGGTTATTACTTGTCCTCCGTTGACAAAACATGATATTATAGAGCGATTGGCGGGATGTGTTGTACACGGAATCAAATTGGATCAACTATACGATGTGTACATTCAGATAAAGCAACACATTGATACTTTACCGTACACAGAAAGGCGGTTGACCACAAGGTAAGTAATATTATTTTAGGTATAAATATTGCTTTAGGGATTTTTATTTGATGTGCTCGAGACTAAACGGGAAGTCCTTGACAGTCACTGATGTGTATTTGGATCTTTCTGATGTGTTTATTGGACATTTATGTAAATTGGCACACAAGGAACGACCTCTACAAGTGATATCATCGTTCTTGTCTATGGCCAACAATAGTGTGGATTACATTGAAAAAGAAAGAAATGTTGAATTGAAGTTGACGAAAGACGAATTTGTTGTTGGTAGAGTAGCATTGGAGGTACGAAAGCATAATGTTTCGTAAGTTGTTACCTAAATTAATAGTTTTTTATTAGGTTGACTAATTCGTTGCCATTTGCTCCAACAAGATGCTACCGGATGTTAATGGAGAAGATTGCCAAATGTGTGGAAAACAAGGAATTTGTCCTTTTAAACGGTGAAACCGGTATTGGCAAGACACGGGTAGTTCAAGAGTTGGCCAATCGGATAAACGTCAAGTTGGAATCAGTGAATCTTAGTTTGGATTCAGAAGCTGTTGACATAATTGGAGGGTACAAACCTGTAAACGTGGGTGTTATAATACGACAATTGGTGGGATCGTTGTGCTTGGCCATTGATCTGACAGAAGATTTGAAACAACGATTAATGGTGAGTTAACATAACATAAATGTTACGAGATTTAGGAACTCTTGAGCAAGAAGAAGTACAAGGCCTTCTTGAGAACGATTTCAAAGTCTGTTGAATATCTGTTGACTACAGCTTCAGAAGAAAGGTTTCTGGTTTTGTCCAAGTTGCTAACAAAAATCGAGCAACTTTCAATGTTTCTGGCTTCGAAGAGCAGTAACACTCCATTCAACTATGCGATTGGAGTACTTACACGTGCTATGAATGATGGTTGTTGGCTGTTATTGGACGAGATTAACATGGGCACGAATGAATGTTTGAATGCTTTGGCTTCTATTGTCACGGAGAAAGGGGCTTCTGCTCATCCAGATTTCAGATTGTTTGCGTGCATGAATCCAGCTACAGACACAGGAAAGAAGAAGCTACCAGTTAATGTCCGGGCGATTTTTACTGAATTCTTCGTAAATACTCCTCGCGATGAAGCTGAGATTTGCGAGATCATCAATCAGTATTTGGCCACTAGCAAGACTCAGGAGCTGGCCAAATATTACTTGAACTTCATCGACAAGAATCCTCACAAGTTTAGGTAATATTTGCGGTATTTTTATTTTTTATATTGTTTTACACAAAGTAATTTTGGTTTTTTAGTTTACGTAACTTGTGTCGAGCATTGTTGTTGGCCAAAGATGACGTTTTTCGAAGTTTTGAAAAGTCGATGGAAATGGCGTTAAGGTTGGGATTCAACGACGAAAACGAAGAAAACTGGAAGCTTATACAAATACCTCAAAACAAGAGTTTAGGAGATCAGCAAAAGAATTTCGTGTGAGTTTTGATGTTTACTTAACATTTATGTTTTAATTGTTTAAAGATAAGTTTAAATAAATATTAACCAACTAAGGCAGATATGTCAAACTTGATTTCTTATTGTAGGTTGGTAGAAGGAGTTTACTTCCCTCGAGGACCTCATCTTGTTCAAGAAGATTCAGATTACATACGAACAGAATCAGTTCAAAAGTACATTCAGGCTATTGCTGCTGCTGTTGCATCTGGAAGGTTTCCAGTGTTGTTGGAAGGAGAAACTTCGACCGGAAAAACTTCTGTTATCAGCCATTTGGCCAAGGTCACGGGCTACACCGTACACAGAATCAACAACCACGAGCAAACGGATGTGCAAGAATACATTGGAAGTTACGTGCCCAACAAGGACAACAAGCTACAGTTCCAGGAAGGGTTGCTTCTGAAGGCGGTTAGGAATGGAGACTGGGTCATCTTGGACGAACTCAATTTGGCTCCTACTGAAGTTCTGGAAGCTTTGAACAGGGTAGGCTGGGTTTTCAGTTTCTTTCTATCTATAATAATTAGACCTTTATGAATGGTTATAATGTTTCATGTTGTTTTAGTTACTCGATGATAACCGAGAGTTGGTGGTCCCAGAGTATGACATTTGTGTCAAAGCTCATCCGAACTTTAGAATCTTTGCAACTCAGAATCCAGCTGGTTTGTACGGCGGAAGGAAGAAGTTATCTAGAGCTTTTTTGAATCGATTTGTTGTCATCAACTTTGTGCAACCTCCAAAAGGCGAGCTCGTCCAGATTGTCAGTAGAAGATGTGGCATTGCTGAGTCCTCGGCTAAGTTGATGGTGCAGGTTATGTTGGAGCTGAAGGTCAGAAGATCGAACAACGCTATTTTCAACACGAATGGCTTGATGACATTACGGTACGGTTTTTATTTTTTATATTATGTTAACTTTACGCGGAGTTACGTATATCAAGTTTTATTGGTTTTGCTGCAGTTTATAGTATCATTTGTCTTTTTAGTGACTTGTTCCGCTGGGGAAACCGTCTTCAGAAGGCAGAAGAGTCTCGTGAATGGAGACAAGAGTTGGCCAATCAAGGTTACTTCTTGTTGGCTTCAAGATGCAGAAGCCAAGAAGATTCACTCAGAATCCAAACTATCCTGGAGACTTGTTTGAAGAGGACAATCAACGTGGAGGAGTTGTTTTCGATCAGTTCATATTACTTTCCTGGATCTATGAAACAAAATTGTACCGAAAAGGACGGTGTTACTGTTTTGTACGACTACATGGTGCTGACTCCGTCTCTGATCAAGATGATTATATTGTTCAATGAAGGATTAAAGTCAAACGAGCCTTTGTTGCTGGTGGGAGAGACGGGATGTGGAAAAACTAGTGTTACCTACTTGATGGCTAACGTATGTTTTTGAAAGCTTATAATAGTGTGTATTTAAGTTAAGAACAAATCGAGTTTTACGATTATTAGACTTTATATGTTTAGAACAAACTGGAGTTCATCAATTGTCACGAACGTACTGACGTCTCAGATTTGCTGGGAAGTATCCGGCCGACTTCAGATGGCTTATTCCAATGGCACGATGGAGTGGTGACACGAGCCATGAAGACAGGCAGCTTGTTGTTGATTGATGAGATATCTCTGGCTTTTGATTCTGTTTTGGAGAGGCTGAATTCAATGCTGGAACCTTCTCGGACTATTCTTTTGGCTGATTCTGGAGCTAGTTCTGAAGTTGTTACAGCTGTTTCCGGCTTCCAATGTGTGGCTACAATGAACCCTGGCGGAGATTACGGTAAAAAAGAGGTGAGAGGCAATTTAACTTTAAATTTGGTTTTTATTTTTTTTATATTACCCTTGTTGTGTTTTAGTTGTCTAAGGCGCTACGTAACAGATTTACGGAGATCTGGTGTGTCTTCGGAGGAGATGAACAGGAAGTGTTGTCGATTTTGAGAGCACGGTTACTAAAGGAATTAACTACGGAACAAACGGATTTGGAGTTGATTACAAGATTCTTGGCACGGTTTTTGGTCTCATTCTTTAAAGAAAACTCTAAATTCTTACGGTAAGTATTCTTGACCTGTTAATATGGAAAACTTTTTAGTCACAAACTGTGCGCGAGAGATGTTGTTGTAGTAGCTGAAATGATGACTAACTTTATCAAATCAACGGAGTTATCTTTGGCCGAAGCTTTGTATCACACAATCTCGAGTGCGATACTGGATTCTCTGTCTCATATCTGCAACTCTTACCATACTAACTCTGTGGGACAACTTACAGAAGCTGGAAAAACATTGTTCTCCCGTCTTTACAAGGAGTTATCATCTGAGTCTATTAGTTTGGATACATTTGAAGATCTTTCTGTTCAAATCAGAGCAAATCAAGTGCAAATTGGACCATTTAAAGTGCCTTTAGGACGATTTGAGAGGCAAGATCTACAAGAATTCAATCTCAATGCCAAATCGACTGCTTTAAATGCTTTGAGAGTAACCCGGGGGTTTGCTGCTAACAAGCCTATCATGCTGGAAGGAATGCCAGGAAGTGGAAAGTCTAGTCTGATTGGAGCTTTGGCTAAATTAAGTGGGAATAAACTGATACGATTGAATCTGTCAGATCAAACGGTAAGATACTGACAAAGAATTTGATTAGTAATTAAAAGTTTCTAATTTATACTTGATATTGTTTTAGGAGGTATCTGACTTGTTTGGATCAGACGTGCCAATTACTCTGCCTAATGGTACTGTATCGTTTGAATGGAACGATGGACCAGTATTAAAGGCCATGAAGGAAGGCTGCTGGATCTTGTTGGACGAAATGAACTTGGCTCCTCAGGCAATTCTCGAAGCTCTCAATTCATGTTTTGATTTTCGAAAAACTCTGTACATCGCTGAGCTTGGACGGTCATTCAGTATTGACACGGCCGTTCCAGCCAGATTCTTTGCTTGCCAGAACCCGGAAAGGATGGGAGGTAACAGACATGCGTTGCCAAAGTCCTTCATCAACAGATTCGTCACCATTTTCACTCAAGATCTGAGTTTGGAGGACTTCAAGGTGATCGTCGAGTTTGTGGTCGAAAAGGAGGGTCTTAATGATAAGGCCGAGACTTTTATGGCCATTCACAGATTGTGTAATGACGTCATTAGTGTTAGAGGAGGTAACAGAGTACCAGGTGCACCAGTCGAGTACAACCTTCGAGATTTGATGAAGATGATCGATTGTGCGAAAAAGGTAAGTTTTAACTATATTTTTTAAATAAAAATCTGGTATTTAATATAAATATTAATTTTAGTTTGGCATTCTGGAAGCATTTGAATTGATTTACTTGGCTCGACTTCACAAGTTAGATGACAAACTTAAGGTGGGTTATATATTTGATTTTACAATGAACTTTTTCGTTTTAGTTTAAAGAAAAGATTTCTACTGAGGTTCTCTACAATGAAAACTTGTCATTGTCAGTAAAACTAAACTCTGCGAATGATAAGGTTTGTATTCAAGACATTGCCTTCAACAACATCGATACTAACAACTTTTCTGTTTTGTCATCACAAGTTCGTTTAATCCAGAAATTGGTTATTTGCATTGAGAGTGGAATTCTGACGTTGTTAATGGGACCCAAAAGTAGTGGAAAGAAGACAATGGTATCTTTCTTGGCTCAGTTGTACCAAGTGCCCCTTAAGGTGATCAGCATGAGTAGTGAGACTGACTCTCAGGACTTACTTGGAGCCTATGAACACGTAAGTCAAAGTAGTGAAGACTGATATTGTTTTAGGTGTTGGATGTGAAGACCTTGAAGAAGTGTGTTGATGAAGTTGTTCAACTCTCAGTCCAACATGATTTCACTGACAAGGTCAAAAGTATTGTGGACACTTTGAAGATGGTGGTGACAAACTCGGAACGACGCACTTTGGTCAAGTTGCTGGTTAAGGAGACTGAAGGCATGGGTAAGTTATGAAATTAACTTATTAATAATTATATGCTTTACCTAGATTACGTTGTGTTAAAGTTCAATTACTGATAGTTTTTGAAATAAATCAAATTTTAGAAGTAAAATCAAGACTGGTCGATATTTTAAACGAAATTAACCGAGCTACATTGACTTTTGATTGGCTAGACAGCGAGTTTGTGAAGGCTTATAGTCAAGGAGAGTGGGTGCTGATTAAGGATGTCAACTGTTGCAGGTAAGATTAATATTGTTGTTGTAATTGACTCTTGAATTATGTTTAGTGCTGCTGTACTTGATCGACTGAACAACTGTTTGGAGCGGGAAGGAGAACTGGTACTGTCAGAAAAGGTGGATGGAGAGTTCCGAGTTTTGAAACGACATAAAAACTTTAGGTAAGGCAACGTTTTTAATTTTAACTTGTTTTTTTTAAATATTATTTGTTAAGCTTATGTTGTAACATTCTATGTTCTAAACTGTAATATGTGTTATTGTTTAGAGTATTCTTCACAATGCGACCAGAAAATGGTACGATTTCGAATGCGATGAGGAACAGAACGGCCGAAATCTACATCTCCAAGGACGAGTGCTGGACATCTGCTTGGTTGGACAGGTTACGAGTACTGGTACCCAACCTTCAGCCGTATCTCTTAAAGTTGCGGCGACTTGATGTTGCTGACAACTCTGTTTTACATTCAGATGCCTTGAAGTGTCTAAAGACGTGTAATCTCTCAAAAGAAGCTCGACTTAATCTAGTTGGTCTAGATGGTGTAATCGAGGGTAATCAGACTTTGAAAAAGTCTATAGACACCTTCTACAATGTGTCATGGTTTGTCAATATGGAGGCATTTGATGTTAACATGCTGTGTTTCTTTGCTCGTGTTGTTTCTGGCATTGATGGAAATCTGGCAAAGATATTGTTGACTGATGTTAATAATTCAGTTTCGACATCACAACATTGGAACGATGCATTGGCATTGGAAGGACGAAAAGACTGGTCGATAATTGGAATTGGCAGTTGTGAAAATGAAGACAACAAGTATGGTTAAAATATACTTTAGATAATAATACTTATTAACGTGATTTTAGGTATCTATGTGAACATATATTGTGTGTTGTATTGGCTGAACTGAACAAAGTGCCTTCACCAAACTCGATAATGGCAAAGCGAAGTCAATTCGAAGATTCTCAGACAGTCACTGGCTACTTATTGGACATTTTCGACAGTTTTATGGTCAGATTGAAGGCGAAAGAGTTGCTGGACAAAGAAGTGAGTATTACCTACGTAATAGTGACTTTAATTAATAGTTTTGATTTTTGGTACAGTAGAAGAGTGTTTTTATATTAATATTGTTTTTAGATATTATATGCAGCCTACCTGTTTGTCCAAATCATGATGACTGAGTGGAATCCCAACATTGTGGATGTAATTGGTTTGGAGTTTTGCAAATATCTACACAAATTGTGCATCTCCAAGGACTTACCGTAAGATTTCAATAGTTTTGGTGACGCATTGTTGATTATATTATTAAAGATTAACTTAAATAATGTTGTTTTGAATTCTAGAGAAGGCGTGTTCTTGACAAAGCTGGACGAGCTAATGAGTATGATGAACGTCAGTGGAAACAGAAGACAAATACTACAGTATAATGATATTCAAGGATTCACTGATTTTAAGCAGGTTGAAGAAGCCAGAAAACGATATTCTTCGTTGACCAGCCATGTTAACGATGATGAAAGTTGGTTGAATTCCGTGAAGACTCAGCTCACGACGTTAAACCAAGCATTGTCAGGACTTGCCAAACCAAATGTAGGTGTATCTTTATCATTATATTGTGTTTTCTCAGTTTGAATTTATTCATTTGGACAAATTCACTCGTATGTTACCGTACTTCCCTGTCCAAAACGACGAGATTATGCTGAAGTTTGGAGTTCTGGCTTCCTACAGAATGAAGATTCTTCTCGGTCACCAAAGTCGTATGATGACTGACATCTCTCAGTCAGATTCCTTGAGTCCGATTCTGAATGGCTTCTGGAAGCGTCTGAAGTACAAACAGAACGTCTCTAACTTGACACTGTCAGATCTGGTTGGTTTTGATCAAATTGTGCAGAAGATCACTAAGGATGTTACTCAATACTCGGCTATCGAACACGGAATCGCTGAAAGCGCACGGTAAGTGATGTAAAAGTGTATAAAGGTTGTTTAGAAATTACTTTGAACAATTTGGTGGAGATCAGAAAGTTTTTGCCAGAATCGAGAACGTTCAGAAGAATGTTCCAGAGGAAATGATCGATCCGGTATTACGACTACATGCTGGAAAGGAAATTAACTTGAAGTTGGCACAGATTCTAAAGCTACAGTACGAGCTTCTGAAGACGTACAGCTGGAATATTCTTGGTCCTTATTCAAAGTCGAATAGCTTGGCATTTGATTTTGCTGATGACAATTCGAGTGGGTTCAGTAGAGACTTGTACTCTATGGTCTTGTCGAACAAGAAGAAGCTGGAGAAGCTACAGAAACTGGGGGAGATCATTCGACCTTCAAACACAAACGTAAGAATTTAACTTTTTACAATTTAGTTTTGTTATAATACTAAATTTAACAAACTTTAGTTTTTTGAACTGTGTCAACTAATGACCATCTTTGTAAACCAATTGGAGCAACTTCTGAGTCATGGAGAAGAAGTGAAGAGGGATTTGTTGCACGATTCGATCAGCAGACATGTTGATCAAATTACCGCCTCTTATTGGGAATACCCAGATGTCTTATCACCTTACTTCTACTCTTTGTTTGATATGGAGATTTATCTTGCCTTGAAGAAACCTGAGGTTTCTGAGAATAAGATGGAGAAGTTGTTGAACAATTTCGACTGGGTCGATCAACAAGATGTGTCGTCGTTGGTTACTGCAATGTCACAACTGATTGCCTCTCTTCCAGCTCGATTACAAGTTCAAATGATCAACGAAGCTCTATTCATAGAGAAGACGAGACCAGAGTCTACAGTATCCTTGATTCTGGAATGGCTGAAGGTACAGTGGAAGGGATGGTACGATAACATCAGGAAGAAACAGAAGGACCTCTTCGAGTACAAGACCACTCAAAGGAAGAGACGAGAAGAGAATGGAGAGACTGTGGAGGAAGATGCTGGAGTGGACGAGGAAATGGCTCAGGTATGTCAGAGTATAACTGATGTATAATGTTTCTTCTTGACTGTTTCTTATTTAAACGCTTTCAGATTGAACAGATGCTTCCCGACTTCTCAGACGAAAGCCAAAGGAAGTTCAGCGAAGAGATGCACGAAGTGAATTCATTCACAGAATCTGAGATGCTGTCGTTAATAAGGTCTGTCCTGAACAAGAAGGTAGAAGCAGACGAGACAGCTGTGTATTGTTCATCTCTTTTTGTGAATTCTGATGAATTGATGTCTTCCACCACCGCCAACTTCAACACTCATGCTCTCAACTTGATCAAGCTTCGAGAGGATGTACAAACTGGTACCACTGGTGCTCTAAATGTGTACAAGTTTAACGATTCCAACCTTTTGATTGACTGTGTGAGTAAGATGCAGAAGGTGGAAGAGAAAGTAAACGAACTGTTGGCCTTGTTCCCTGAAAACAACATTTTGAAAAACATCATTGTGTCATTAGAGTCTTTTTACAACACTACTGCTTGTCATCCTCAGATGATGTACACATCCATGTTGGAGACTGTTTTGGGTATGTTTTTTTTTAAATTAATATTGTTAGAAGTAGTTCTATTATATATTAACACTATTTCTTTAAATCATGTATTTTAGAAAGAGCGGAGCTATGGGAAGCCAATACCTGTCGAGAATATTCACTGGCCGACCTTCTGAACCCCTTAAGACAAGTGATCTTGAACTGGCGGAAGATGGAAGTCGTGTGTTGGAGTGATATTATCCATGAAGCTGAACGAATCTCCCATCAGAACGCCTTGGTTTCATCGTGGCCTTTGTTTGAATCCTTTTTGAATTCGGAAGAGGATTCTGAAGACTACGAACGCAAGCTTATGGTCATGTTGATTCAGTGGCTGAACGATTCTTCGCTGAACGATCTAAATGCACGATTGGAATCTGGAGAGATGGTGTTGTTGTGGTTGAGATTGTCAAACCAAAGAAGTCAAGTCACCGAGAAGATCAACAGTGTGTTAATGTATTACAAACAGTTTGGGGATACAGTAAGACAAAAAGTAAAACCCCATTTGGACGAGACTAAGGAGAAACTGGCCAACTTGGTGAAGGTAGCCAAGTACACTGATCTGAACCTTTGGAGCGTCAAGGACAGTGCTCAGAGAGTGCACAATCAGTTGTGTCGGCTGATTCATGGTTACAAGGTAAGTTTTGAAGACAGTAAATCACTTCTCCAACATATTATTATAAAGTAATAATTGACTTTCAGGTGGAACTGAACAAACCAGCCAATTCCGTGTTTCTTGATTCAGTCTTGTCTTTGAACGAGGATCTGACCACGTTCTTCTCGAACATCGAATGGGAATTGGCACTAACACCTGGAGACAACAATTTTGAACATTTCACTGTTAAACTGAATGACGTTCTGAAGTCAGCCTTCTCATCTGACGACGGTATTCAACTAATCGAACTCGGAACCGCTTTCCTTGATCAAATCAGAGAAAATGTAGATTATTCCAAGGCCAAAGAACAATGTCAAGAGAATGATAAGGAAGAGCTGGAGAAGGTCCAGCTGAAGATGTATTCAAGGGAAATTGCCAAACGGCAACGAACCTTCGCCGATCTCAGAAAGAAAGTCATTGCCTACGGCTTCAATCATCGTAAGGGAATCACGATGGAGACAGATGCCTTGACTGAAGCCAGTATGACCAGTCTGAAGGCTACGAACTCGCCATTGGTAAGTTGAGACAAAAGTTATTTCAAAAATTGTGTAAAAATAAACAAAAACAGGGCGCAGCTTGCAAATAAAATTTGCAGGCCGCTCAATATATTAGTTGGCAGTTTTTAATAAACAAAAAATTGTTTCAGCTGGATCAACTTGTCTTGGCGAGTGCAGCAGCTCGAAATGTTGTTGTGAAGTTACTGGCAGCCTTCAATCACCACGAGAAACAATATGTTGCCAACCAGATATCACCTGAAATGTTCGCTTTCGTCAGAGGAGTTATCGAATATGGACAAAACGGATTTTTAAAGCTAAACAAGGCTTTCTCAGACATTGAACAGCTTCAAGTGCCAGTAGAAACAACCATTGCTGCTCTAGATGATGTGAAAGAGGTAAGAATTGTGTTGTACAAGGATTTTTGGGTAATAACAACATTGTTTTTAACTCTTTTTTCAGAGCAAAAGGACATTCAATTACAAAAAGCTGAGTACAGTGCACAGTGAACTTGTTGCTTACTCATACATTTTGAAACGGAAGTTTGAGACATTCAAAACTGTGGTCAGTAGCCCGGAATTGGGCGGAGATGGTCAGTTTAGTCAACATTATCCATTGTTTTTGAAATCGGAAGAAGACTTTAAGAAGTTGGAAGTTTTGAACAAGGAAATCGAAGATATTTTGAGCAGAAATGTTTTGAATGAGGACTTCGAAGAGCTCAAGACAAGGTATGTTGTAGTAGGGTTAAGGTTTCATAGAGTTCTTAAATTGTGTTATTTAAAACTATTTCAGTGAGCTTAATGGTTATGTCTCAAAAATACGAGAAACAACAGAAGTAATGACATCAAAGTCAACGGATCTTAAAGAATTGGGAGGAAGTTACAGTAACCACTTTGTGAAGGCATTGGAAAAGTTTAACGACAAAGCGAACCACTTCATCGAACTGTTCGATACTCACGATGTTGAAGTTAAGATGGTGGAAGTGAAAGTCGAGTCATACTTACTGAAGGCTCAATCTATTTACCGTTACTTTGAGCGTACTGTAGAGAAGCCTGTCTTCACAAAACTTGAGACTTTGCCGTCTTTGTTTGAGACAATCGATTTGAACGAGGTAGGTTTTTAAATCTTGTCTTTTTAATGCTTGAAGAACATAAGATAATATCATATTTTGTAGCAAACACGGGTCGTTACGGATCTCAAACACCAACTCAAGCTTGGTGTTATACCTAAAAATTACATTGTTCTGGCGAGCACGTTGAAGGGGTATTCTACTGTACTCAAAAACGTGTACGACTACTTATGTAAGGGAACAATGATGGCCACCAAGTTCTACTACGACTTTTGTTGTTCGGCTGAATGGCTTCTGAAGAACGGCTTCTTGAATCCGATTCCTACTCTTGAGAAACAGAGTGGAGAAGGTGAAGGAGAAACATCAGGTGAACCATCTGGAATGGGTGAAGGAACTGGTCAGAACGATGTCGGTAAAGAGATCGAAGAGACGGGACAGGTGGAGGGTCTTCAAGATGAGGAAGCTACTGGAGACGATCAAGGCAACGACGGTGACAAAAACGAAGCCGAAACTCCACTTGACATGGAGGATGACTTTGCCGCCGATTTGGAGAATTTGGATGGTGAGGAAGGCGAAGGTAAGTGTATATAATGTTGTCTTTGGAAAGGTTTTAATTTACGTTACAATATGTGTTTGATCGTATTAATATTTTAGATGAGAAAGACGGAAAAGAGGAAGAAGGTGACGAGAAAGAACCTGATTGGGACATGGGCGACGTGGCCGAAGACGAAACTAAACAAATCGATCCAAAACTCTGGGATGAAGAACAAAAGAAACCAGAAAACATTGACAATGAGGAGCAAGGAGCACAAGAAAAGACTGGAGAAACTGTCGCACAAGCTGAGGAAGCTTCTGGAAAGGAATCAGAACAAGATGATCAACAAGAAGGTGATGAAGAAGAAAGTGCGGAGAAGGAAGAGGAGGGTCAGGAAGAAGATGCCATGGAAAACGTGGATGAAATCTGTTTAGATGAAGATGAGCACGTTCAAAACGAGCGAGATAATGAAGAAATGGATGTGGATGGTGAACAACGAGTAGTCGAACAGCCCAAAGATGAAGAAACTGGAGAAGAAGAAGTTGATCACGATGAAGATAATGTAGAGGATAAAGGAAGCCAAGAAAACAGCGATCAACAAACTCATGATGATCAACAAGCTGATACTGTCGATGTGAATGGACGCGGGGTCAGAGACGATGAAGCAGAAAGGAATCAAAATAAGGAAGACGAAGAAGGACAAGAGATGGAAAATAAACAGAAAGGACCTGCTGGGGAATCTGGACTGGAAGGTGTCGAGAATCAAGCAGAGTAAGCAAATTTAATGAGTTGTAGTGAAGATTGTAGTAGGTGATTTCATAATCTTTACTTTTTTTAGGGAGAACGAACACACAGATGTCTTAGAGAAAAAGAATGAAGAAACAGCTGAAATGAGTAGACTAAACAAGGCTGACGATGCCATGGAAGTCGACGAAGCCGATATCGTGCCACGGAACGATGACGATGTAGTCAAGGAATCTCAGAAAACTTTTGCTGAACAAGAAAATGATGATCAGAGCAACAATAGTCATTATGTAAGCTTCACTATAATCTAGGATGATTTAATTTACTTCAGGATATAATGTTGATTTTACTTTTTAGGTGCAAAAGTCTACAACGGCGGACAAAGCCAAAGAAATGGCAAAGCACAAAGTCAAGGATAACATCACTGATAAGGCTGAAAAGGAAAAGCAGAGCGACCTATCGAAACTTAAGGCATCTAGAGACCATGAACATGTTTTGGACTCGTTCTACTTGAATACTACAGTAGACGTGGGCAAAGTCATCAGAGCTGAAGGTAACATGGATTCACTGAAGAAGTCGTTGGCTGAGCTTCAGATGGACGGCGACGGAAAGGCGGAGTTGGAGAAGAAGTGGGAGTTGATCAGTAGCAGTGTCAGTTCAGATGCTTTTGAACTGGCAGAAGCTCTTCGGATTTTGATTGAACCGACAAAGGCATCCAAGTTTCAGTAAGTTTATTAGTTTACTGACTTGTATTACGGCTTACTGTATGTTATGTTTCATGTGTTACGTTTCAGGGGAGATTACCGTACTGGAAAGAGATTGAACATGCGTCGTCTGATCCCTTACATTGCCAGTAATTACCGTAAGAATCAGATTTGGATGAGAAGGACGAAACCTGCCAAAAGAACCATTCATGTTTGTCTGGCCATAGACGACTCCTACAGTATGAAGGAGAATATGATGACGGAAGTAAGTCTAGACAATATAGTTTCTTTTTGAATTGAAATTGCAAATTTAAATTAAACTTACTTTAGAGCACCTCTCAAACTGTCTGCTTGTTGGAGAAGGCCTTCAAACAGCTGGAGATTGGTCAAGTGAGTATATGCAAGTTCGGAGCTGATGTGAAGATGTTGTGTGAGAGTGCAGAAGAAAGTAACATGGATCAACTAGGGCCTCAACTGTTGGAGAACCTCAAGTTCGACCAGTCCAAGACCGATCTGTCTGTCTTGTTGAACAAGATGGGTGAGTTCTTCAATTACTCGAGACAAATGGCCGACGCCTCTCATCAACTACTTGTTGTTATTGGTGATGGCAGAGGAACGATGGTCCAAGGAACAGCACCCGTCAGGAGAGAAGTGGAGGAGTTGGTCCAGCAAGGAGTGACCACGCTTTATCTTGTAGTAGACAACCCGACCTCATCCGTGTTTTCGATGAAAGTGGCCAGCAAGACCTCAGGGAAGATGCAGTTGTCCAACTACATGGACTTGTTCCCCTTCCCCTTCTACACCGTTGTCCAAAACGCGGCAGTGGTACCGTTGGCTGTGTCAGAAGCTATGAAACAATGGGTGGACGCGTTGATGATGTAGTCAGTATTGTTAATAGTACAGGATATATATATTATTGTTGTTGTTTAATTTGTTTGTTGTTGTTATTGTTACTTGTTTATTGAAAAGAAATACAAAATTGAGCAAAATATGATTGTAGCCATTGAGCGTGAGCTTCTATACTCGTTGTTCGAGACCAGTTTTATTCTGTTTTTGGTGGAGAGTTCTGAAGTTGTTAGTTGGTTACGTAAGTGTTCCGCGACGACTTACGTGGACTCAAGAATTGGTAGTACACGTAGAAGCCGGTCGCGTCGAAGATTTCGTTTGTTTTAAACTGCATCCGGAAGTAGCTGGATTCGCTTTGTATTGGTTCTTTCGGCGGTCGGCTAGAGCCACAGAAGCGGCGGTTTGTACGGTCGACAGTCTTGTAGTTACTGAAGAGCACGAAGTCACTTTGAGACGACTCTTCGCACCTGAAGGTTATTTTGTCACATGCTATTATATGACATTGATTTACAGTGTAATATTTTTATGAAACAAAACGTACTGTCCGAACCCTTCGACGTCAAAGTACTGGAAGTGGATCACGACGATCTGGCCTGGTTTACCATTAAAAGTATACTCACAATCCAGGTTTCGGGGATAGAATCCTGGATGATTGGGGCTCCACAACTCTCCAGAAGTGTCATTTTCACCGTAGAAAGCGAATGAACAGTCTGAAGAGTAAATATAGTCAGAAGACTAACGCTCCTCACAAGAACAGCACCGTGTGCGAGAAAGCAAACTAATTAAGCTATTTTTACATTATTGTAGGTCCTTACCTCCATTCTGCTTGACTGAGAGATCGGCTTTGTGCTGACTTCCGAAGCCTTTTATGAAGTTGTATTTTAGTTTGAAACCGAGGGAATGGGGAATTGGGAACTGAACATCACGGACATTCAACTCCATCGTCAGCAGATTCTGAGACGAAATCAAGGGGGCGGGCAGCTCGCGGCCACAAAAGTCTTGGATCTTGGACATTCTTGATCCGACCAGCACGTTGACCGAGATGTGCGTGGATTCCTCACATCTACATGTGAAATGTTGTCACACCCTTTTTTGCAATTAAAAAAAGATAAACAAGAGAAGAAGGAAACAATTATTCTACGGATTTCTTGACCAAATTACGACAATCATAAAAGGCAGCTGTTGAAGTCACCAAACAACTACTTGCTCTTTTCATGCCGGACTAACATTGTTTTGGCTTCTGAATACCCTCGAAAACCTACTTTCTGGAGGAATTAGCATCGGACAGATGGAAGTCAATGAAGCTTATCTGGACGTGCTCATCTGGAGCGCCCAAAAACAGAAACTGACACTTGTAGCTGGGTTTAGTGACGGAATAATAATGGCTACTGACTAGAATGCCCGAGTTCCCGGCGACGGGCTGTAGCCGAGAGCCTTCCGAATCGCTGGGGTCGTCGTCGCCCGGATTCTGGACGTACTGACTCTGCACGTTCTTGGACAGAATCCGAACCGGACATTGTCTCTCGGCCAGAACCCAGTGACATACGATAGCGAAAGCAGCAAAGATGAGCATAAGAGCAGCGTGAACCACTTTGGGGCCGAAGCCGTTTCCTCGCCAATCCCTGACTCAATTTATTTATTTTTCGGCCGTTTCCCCTCGAGGAACCAAATTTATGTTTATACAAACACGTCCTTCTTGTTGTCTTGGGGCAGGTTCAGGGACTTGTCGAAGTCGCTAGTCGGCATGCCAGCCTTCATCGTCTTGTAGTCATCCCGTTCCCTGGGCACGGCGCCTCGTTCTCGAATCTCCTCGGCCCGGCCCGCTTCCTTTACTTTGGGTTTCCGGCGTTCGAATGAGTCGTCTTTGTCTTCCTTCTTCTGAAACCATGTGTATAACATTACAATCATATTATTTGTCCTTTTTACGATCACATTACTTGAGATCTTTCGAAAAATTGAGTGTAACTTCAAGAAAAATCATAAATAATATAATATTTAAGTGAATTTAGGCCCTTTCTTAAACAGAACGGACAAATAAACAGCATTGGCTGTACAATTGAGTTTCAAAATATTTCTACTGATAAACTTACATCTTCCGTGGACCGTTCCTTCTCCTTCTGTGACTTGGACTTCTTACTCTTCTCTGACTTCTTGGAGGCACTCTTCTTGGACGACTGCTGAGTCTGCATGCTCTTCATCTCTTGTTCCTTGACGGCCGGCGACTGGGTTGGGTTCTCGGCAGCGGCCGCTGGTTTATCTCCAGCCGGTCCAGGAGGATCAGTCGCATTGGCCGCTGGAAGGGCCGCGGGCGAAGCTGGCGAAGACGCAGAAGTTGGCGGTAGAATGAGAGAAGGCTTTGCAGCCGGAGCTGAAAAAAACTCAATTTATCTGACAATATAAACAATATGTCAAAAGATATTTTGGAAAAGTTATGCTTAGCGGTATATTCAGAAACACTACTACAATATACCTACAAAACATTAATAGTCAAACTTACTAGACTTTTTACAGCATTGAATTGATGTATGAATGAATATAAAACAGATCGCGAGGTTGGTCACGATCAGGGCCTCCAGCCATTGTAAGTCAACCAAGTCGTATAACCTTGTCATAGAGAACGACTGTCTCCGAGCGATTAGAACTTCAAAATGACACAACTCAGCATTGGTGCTCCAAAAGTGTATTCGACCAACTGGGCTCTCTTTTATCATTTGTACAACTTTTACATGCGACTGGTCGTTCCCGTGGAACGATGCTCCTTATGGTTGGTGTAGTATGCATGGTAATATACGGAGTGACCTGGGTAACCTGTATGAAATCTCAGAAACCGAAGAAAAGGAGTGCTAAGGACTCTGGTAAGGTGTTTCTGTCGCGACACGGCAACGATAATAATATTTTTAAAAAGGGGCGCAGCTCGCATTTCCCATTTTATACGATGAAACACTTTTTAAAAGTTTTTGTGATTGTATATCGACACAACTTTCCTCTATCTTGTAATACCAAAGGATGTATTTTGTGCTGTTAAATTGGAGTGCAGCTTGCTGTTACCTTATTATACGATAAAAGGTGTCCTAATTTAAGAAATCGAGTTTGCCCGCTTGAGGGCTGATCAGGAACAGCAGATGAAGAATAGGCGAAAGAGTGTAAACAAGCACAGGACACACACCACCAGTACCACTAGTGAAGATAGGAAGCGAAAGAAGAAGAAAAAGAAGAACAAGTATCGAGATGAAATGACTAATGTAAGTTAATATGATCTGTTTTGCAAGATTTAGGTAACAACAACTTGTTATAATGTCATTTTTATTGTCAGAAAGGTTTTCAAATTATATTTTATATTAAAATCGTTACCTAAACATAATGTCATCTTTAGGACACATTCGAAGAGCACAAGCCGGTAGTTCGAGAAGCGAAGAGAGGGGCGGAGATCAGAAGGAAGAAGAAGGTGTCCAGAGACCGTACTGACTACAAGACCTTTGCCAGCGAAGAAGACAGTAGCTTCGCACCCGATTAGTACCTGTTGTCACAGTAATCCTTGAATAAACCTTGTCTTACGATAACTCGTTTATTGATATTGCTGTTCACCTTCAGCCGTTACCTTCAAGAACGCAGTGATATTGTTATTGACTTGATTTGAAATCGATTAATAGATACTATTGTCTCAGTTAACGTCACAACCAATGAATACTGATGCTCTGATTAGGTATATACAGTAAACAATGTTGGGTTGAACATTCTACTCATTGTGTAAAATCTAAAAGTTACTGTTAACATGGTTAACATCACACGACGGAATGGTTTCGGGAGGAGTTCCGGCTTCGACTCCGTTTCAGCAACGATGCTCGGACGAACTGTTTGGAGCACAGTACCTTGAACGTGACTTCTGTGTCGTAGTTGTCTTTGCCTCGAGAATCTGTAGTCAATGTGGATCGTTTCCTTCTGAGCGATGGCATTCCGAAGCCGAACAACGATCTGCAGGGACACAGAAGCGTGAGGAGGGTTTGGAAGAAGATGAAGATGTACAGTCGCAGCTGAAATTCAAATTAATTTTATAACTTTGGGTACGTTGTTTGATGTTTCAGATTCTAAATTGTACCGACACGATACTTTATTCAAGAACGTGGTCAATCACTGGTCTCGTACTTACTCGTCTTCTGATCGTCGGAGTTCGTACAGAAACCAGAAGCGGATTAAACAACGGATCCACGAAGGACGCCATCCTCGCCCACTGATAATACGTAGCCAGATTCGCGATTCCAGCACGATCGTCCACCCAGAAGACGGCGATCTCGATGAAGCTCTGACCTGACACCGAGATGAAGAAGGCTCCGATGGACAGGAGCAGCGTGTTGAAGAGGGTCTCCCGCCTCTTGTAGGGACTGTGCTCTCTGAAGCTCGTGCTCAGGAACATGTGCTGAGATCGTACTCTCCAATGGTACACTACGGTCAACGTGAATACGATGATTGAGGCGAGGAGGAAGGTTAATGTGAACAAGGTGTGACCTCGCAGGAGGTACACTCCAAAGGTGTGGAAGATGGCTACACCGTCACATCGGCCTCCTACTTCTATGTAGTCGGACTTTGGAGCTCTGAAAGTGATGGTAAGCTACTGTATTTTAATGTAAAATAATATAAAGTGGTTAACCTAACAGCATCATAGTATAGTAGTCTCTAAATATAGATGACTTTGACCCAGGCTTGGACGTAGGGCAGGGCAGGGCCCAATTTGCGGCCCTGGGGCCGGGTCCGCTTGGGCCCTGCCCGGTACAGGGTTTTAGTTTTCAGGCCCGGCCCGGCCCTGGGGCGGGGTCGGGCAGGGCATTTACAGGGCTTTACAGGGTTTTACAGGGCATTTGTAAATTAAGTTTATAAAGCTAATAACAAGTGAAATAAACTGCTTTATATCTATCCGGCTTCACCCATGACCCTTTTCGCGCTACCCTACCTCACCCTTGACCCTTTTAGCCCTACCCGACATCACCCGTGATCCTTTTAGCTCTTCCCGACCTTACCCCTGACCTTTTTAGGCCTACCCAACCTTACTTCTGACCTCTTTAGCTTTATCCAAGTCTACCTTTGACCTGTTTAGCTTTACTAAACCCTACCCTTGACTTTATTACCCTACCCTACTATACCATACCCACCCTACATAAAATTCCATACTGTACGGTACCATGCCCTATGCTACTTACTATATCATACTCATCTTACCAAACAAAACATACCAAACCTTACAATACTTTACATTACCATATCATAACTTATCCTATCTATCATACCAGACCCTGCAATACCCTACCATACTATATGCTATCCTATCTACCATACCAAATCCTACAATGCCCTAACATATATAACATGCCATACTCTACCTGACTATATTATACCATTTATCTTGCTTTATTTACCTATTCTACCCTACCTATAGGTAGTACACAGTAGTGTTGTATAAGATTGGATAAGGTAAGATATGATACAGTATAGTATATGTAGTATGTTATGGTATGGTAGGATATGATATTGTATGGTAGGGTATGGCATGTTATAATATGTTAGGGCATTGTGGGGTTTGGTATGGTAGATAGGATAGGGTATGGCGGGGTGTGGCATATTAAGTACAATATGGTAGCGTAGAAACGGGCAGGGCTACAAAGGTCAAAGGTAGGGTCGGGTAGGGTTAAAAGGGTCAGGGGTGAGGTTGGGTAGGGTTAAAATAGGGGGGCTGAAGTCGGGTAGGGATAAAAGGATCAGGGATGAGGCCGGAAAGAGCTAAAATGTTCAGGAGTGAAGTGGGGTAAGTAACATTACTTGTTAGACACTCAACAATTTTAAATTAATTTTTTTTTATATGTGAAAAAATTATTACCGGGCGTTTACAGGGCATTACCGGGCACGAAGCAAGCCCTGCCCGGTTAGAATCATGGGCCCGGCCCTGTAATTGATCGTAAAAATGGACCCTGGCCCGGCCCTGGGGCCGGGCCGGGTCGGGCACAGGGGGCAACGCCCTACGTCCAAGCCTGCTTTGACCACTCTTGTCATTATAAGTGTTTCCTTTGGAATAACTTACGAATCGCTACACTTGAGAGACCCAGGTTGCTTCTGGAGCTGCGAGAAGAGGTGGTCGAGGTTGGTAATGGCAGAGAATTGTAGCGCCGAGAAGATGACGTGTGTTACGATTAGGAAGATCCAGACACACGAAAACACCGAGATGACGCATTTCTTGGACAGTTTTATGGCTTTGCCAGACATCGACCGGTTGATGACCACCAGCACCAATACCAATAGATGGGTTAGTCCCAAGAGTGAACCATTTTGAGCCAAAGAGAAGAGGGTTTCTTGTACCAGATGCTTCAGGAACTCGCGTGGAGCAAACAGTTGGGTTTGTAGTGTCTCGGCGACGTCTAGAGGAACGTCGGTCGAATATTGGATCTACAACAACATCCGTTCTTAACTTAAATCCGTTATTTTACATAGTGACCCTACGTCGTCCGTAGTTACAGTATCCTACTTCATCCGTAGTTACAGTAACCCTATCCCCTCTTTAGTTATAGTATTCGTACTCCTCCGTTGTTACAGTAACCCTACCTCTTCAGTAGTTACAGTATCCCTACCTCTTCCGTAGTTATAGTGTTCCTACCCCTCCGTAGTTACAGTACCCTTACCTCTTCTGTAGTGATGAAACGGAGATCAGTGAAGAAGTCGGCGAACAAACAGACGAACGAAGCGATGAACAAGAGATTGGAGAAGAGGATGTTGAAGATGAAGAGGATGGTGGCAGTGGACAGATGCTTCCGAGTCTGCACTAGCAGAATCGACAGTACGAAGGTGTTGATGGCCACTCCTGACAATAGGCCCAACTCTAATTTAAGGCCGAACCAAGCCGAGTTTCCAAGGTCTTGGAAGTCACTGAAGATCCACGATTACAATATGTTACTATGGTTGCTATCTACGTTAACATACACTTACTTCTGGGTCTCGGGCTCCAAACTATCGTACACTCCAGCATCACCCACATTGCACTGCTCCAGGTCGAGTACGGGCACTTCCATTGGCATATGGTGAATGTGTGTAGAGTGTGTAGCATTAGAGGACGTCTCGTCGAACGTGAAGTTACCGTTCTCCGCCATCTTACACCGTGCTGCCATTTCCAACTTTTGTGACATCTTGACTGCAGCTACAGCAAAGTGTTGAAGTAGAAGGCGAGTCTTCAGGACAAGGTACGGTAACTGACTGTAACTCTTTACTGCGTACTTTACGTAGTTACTGAAACGATTACCATGTAATACGTGATATATGTATTGATAATTATGTTGTAAACAAATGGTCAGGCTGATATAAGGTTGTTCAAATAATTCTGTGCCCAATGGAAGTTTGCTTTGGGATGGGCACAGAATTATTTGAACAACCTAAGAGATAGCTAGTAGGAATGGTCTACTGTAATATAACAACAAAACTTTAAAAGGTCGATTACCTGAGAATATTCATAAATACAGTATCGTTGGCCAAGGCTTGGCCCACACTCAGAGACTGCTTGGAGTAGTTGTCCACGAACTCTGAATAAGAATGGCACATTCTGGAGAAGCGGGTGAAGAAGGTTCGAGGGCTGATCAAAGTCAACCGTTGTTGTAGAGTGCATTTCTAAAATGGCATTGATTTAACTTTGGTATGTGAATATGGGTATGAATATAAGCTTTATATTCACATAATTTTAGCCTTATATCAACTAACGTATTACTGCTCTTACATTTCGTATAAAGTCGAGACTGTAAGATGTGCTCTCGACAGAATATTCAACATGACATCTCTTGTACAGGTCTGTGTAGTCCATGATCAGTTTGTTGCATATTACACTAAAAATATCATAATATTTCATATATTGTTATTACTAAATTAGATATAAAAACGATGAAGATACGGCCAAAACCTTAATATAAGGTCACATTTCACCTCACTTGTGTCATTATATTAACTAGGTTCACTTACGATCGATGTTCGTTTTCCTTTTCGTATATTATCTTGAACATCTCGGCATGACCTGAGAGGTGGAACCGCCCAATGTCATCAGTACGATGACATACCAAAGCGAAGGCTGCTCGTAGCAGATCCAACTGGAAGTCACGTTTGAACTCAATGTTCTGATTGTTCAAGATGTACCTGTTGACATCACAGAAGCCGAGAGCTTGCATAAACCATATCAGACCTTCGTACCTCTTACTCTGTATGGTTGTGCTTACATTGCGACGACAGAGAATAGGGTGCCGGACTAGGTTGTTTAACTGGAAATGGGGCAAATGGGTTTTGATAGTAATATATTCATGACATCACTTCTCTATTATAGTCTTTATGAATATTCACATTAACATCAAGTTACGATTAAACGGTAAATTAATTTTTATTTTCAGGCCGTATCTACACCTAATATCACCTAAAACAATATTAAAAAAATACCCACACGTCCCCACCTACCAAAGGCGACTCCCTCCCCCGCATCACATCGAAGTGATTGTTGTCCGTGCACAACATACGAAGCTTGTCCTGATTGTGGGCATCGAATGGCGCCACCCATTGATCTACCGGTATACCGTGAACACGTGGTAGAAGATACGAAAGCAGAAGAACGAGGAGCATGTCTGGAGACAATGACAGCTCACTGAGCCGAACACTCTCGACCGGAAACTCGAGAGTCACGACAACATACGGAGGCTAATTACGCGATAAAATTGGCACAGTTTATTCTGATATATGATACAAATGACAGCGTATTATGATCACTCGTAGCGGCGATGTCGCGACGCCAGAAACGCGCTTACGGCGTACAGAATGGCGAGTACGAACAACAGAAACTGAAATAATGTTGTTTACATGTGGGGTCACGTTATCGTGTCATGTTATAGTAGGTTTATATGGAAATAGTGTTGTTTTGTAGTAACATTATATTGTTGTAAACTACATTACTGCTTTTACAACATTGTTTCAATAATATTACTGTTGCAATAATAGTATGCTAACAAATAAATTGTTTTTTATGCTATAATAATGAAATTTTTTGTAAAAACGGCATAATTTAGCTTCATAATACCTTACTGTTACAATTTCAGTTACTTACAGCTGAGAAGGCCCATTCAATGATGGTCCTACATCCGTTGTGAATCACACCGTCACCTCCGATGTCGTTACAGTTATTCGACCACGCTCCAGTTGAATAGTAGGCTTCGACGAAACACAACACCAGGAACACGACAGCGGCTAGGCCAGAGAAAAGAAGATCCTAGAAAATTATTTGTTCAGCCATAATGAGGTCCTCCCCTTTGAAAAATAATCCATTTTTTAAACTACCCCCCCCCTTCTACATTGACAGCACACGTCTGTCTGAAATAAAACAAAAATTGGAAATGGAATTTTCTGGCTTTTCGTTACATTTCAACGCAAAAATTAAAATAAAATTTAAAAACAATTCGCAACGAACGAAAAGCCACTATTGGTCATTTCCCATTTCAGACAGATGTGCAGCACCTTATAGTAATACTATGTCCAATTACTATCATACTAGGACTATTAAGAGCTTACCGAGGTCTTCCAAGGCCAGAAGCTGAGGTGAGAGAGGTGCATGTTCAAAAAGTATCCCAACAAGAACATGAAGGTGACACACAGAGCGATCGAAGTGAAGATAATCACAAAGGTCTGGCCAAACAAGACCCCTTTGAATGGACCTGGGCCAAATACAGATGAGATTAAAGAAATCACGATCAAACACAGTATCTACAAGCAAAGTGGTGACCAAATCTGTCTAATATAGTTAACATAGATAATTAACTTAAAAACTCAAGTCATTACTGTAATTTTAATTTTAAAGTCTAATTTCTATAAACCATACAGTAATATTTTAGCCTTTTGAACAAATCTTTAAGCCCATTTCCTATAATATTACCATTTGAACAACCCTCAGAATGCCTGGAGGTGAACAACAATATCTTTTGTCGATCGTTCCAGGGCCACAGCCAAACTCTACATCTTCTTCGTATTTGGTACGAGTGGTCGTCGTGACCACGGTACCATCAGGACGCTGGGTTGTGTAGACTTCACGATGGTGATCCATCTGTAAACAAACTTTTGACCTTGAGCAAACCAAATCCCAACTTCTCGAGCGAATTAAACAAGCAAGCTCTAATAGGCTCAAAACAACAGAAAAAAGATTAAACTAACTTTAAAATCAGCTAAAATAATGCCAAAATAAAAAAAAATATTTAAAAAGCGTATTTTAGGTATGTGACATGAGTTAAAAGTCAAATTGTTTCATTACACTGAGCAGAACCACAAGATTTTGCTGTTTTACATGTAAATAGACCATGTTTATCAATTATTTGTCACATTCATTTAAAAACGCAGCAAAATATTATCTAAAGGCACAATGCCAAAAGCCCGCGCAATTCAAAAATAACTTTTTTATCGTAATTTTTTACAAGATAATATTAAACAGCAGCTAATGCACGAAACAACTAAAAACTGTATGTAAACTAAATTTTAAAACTTTTGAATTTTAAAAAATGTTAAAAATTTTAAAAAATTTTGAATCTTGTGAAAAACATTAATTAGGGTCCGAGAACTTTTGGAAACGCCTAATCAGCGGTGATCTAACAATGAAACCACAAAGGCCATCTTCTCCTTGCAATCGAACCAACTTTGAAGCGAAAAAAGTCGAGTAAACACAAGTAAACATCGCCCCTTCTTCTCCACCCTTCAAAACCGTCAAATAGGTCATCATGACATAGCTATTTGTTTTCCCTTTACTTAATATACCTTGTTGAAACTATGGTAAAAGTAGCCACAAACAATACAGTAATGATAGAGATAAAGAAGATTACTCCTACTACTGTAACCCAAGAAATGTCCAAAAATAGCAAGCTCAAGATATAAAAAGACGTTACAACCAAACATACGAAGACAAAGAGATGTGTTTGTATTCATCAGGATGGCTGTCCTTTCATCTCAGCCATAATAAAACAAGTTACATGACTCAGCGAGCCATCAAGGTTAAGTCAAATGCAAAATACCCCTTTATACCTAAACATAGCATAAAATACATCAGCAATAATAAACATAACATCAAGTGTAAGCTAAACACTACCAATAATCAGTTTTTGTACAATATACGACACAACAAAGCATTGCCTAAGAATAAAAACTTTCAAAAAATATAATTTTAAATATTCGAAGCCAAGCTTCTGAATCACATCTATCGTATCCTAACAAAGGATAAACCTTAAATATTAATTTAATCATAGTAACAACATTTACATTACATCACACCACATATACAGTACACTTAACAGCCAATACTACCTTGAGATCTAAACAATCACAGATATTGAGTTAGGTAGACGTAGAAAGAGAATGCAACGGCTGTGTAAAGTAGTCATGGCAGTCCTTGAACTCTTCGCCTTCTGAATCCGGTGCTTCTAGGTGAATCCAATCACAGCCGGCTGCCATTCTGTTCCAGTTGGATTGGCTAGACTCCACGGTGAAGTCAGAGTAATCCACCGTAGCCAAATCACTAAAATAACATAATTACCATAGGCTTCAAACCCTTAATTGCCATGATAAGCATGAAACCGGTTCCTCTTCACTGTAACGTTTGTCAATTGTAACATTTAATTACCTTTTCGAAAGTTGATCAAACGAGGATTCTGAAGCCGCAAGAAACGGATTGTCTGATTCCTCCTCTTCTTCCAAGCTCTCTCGTCGGAACTGTTTTTTCTCTGCACTCTCTTCGCTCTTCAGCCTCTCTACTCTTTCAGTCCATTCGTTACGGTAATTGGATCCCCTTATCATCTTCATCATCTCAAGTACAGAATCCGAAATGTCTTCTACGCTACAATCCTCAACGTAACCATCTTTAAAAATGTAATCTTGAACTTTACAGCATTCAGAATTGCAACTGTCAATGTCACACTGTTTAACGTCACTATTTTCAAATATCCCATATCTGCGGTCTTTTGTACTACAACCTTCAGTAGAACCACAGTCATCATTATAACCTTCATAGATACATTGTGAACATGGATAACTCGATTGGCTTGATCCTGTTGATTTCACAACTTTCAGTGGTCGACAAAATTGTAGATGTGCCTCGCTTGAGTCTAAAATAAACTGGCTGGATTCTGGAGGTACTTCCCTTGATTCCATCAACACCCGGTTGAACTGTGAAGCCAGCTTGTTTGATCCTGGAAGAAACTGGCTGCCTGCTGAAGGCATCTTGTTCGATTGTAATATAAGGCTAGGATCTGATAGTATTTGACTTGTATTCGTGTTCTTCCCCAATTCAGAAGCATCAGACGCGTTTGGATACAATTCATCGTACAAATCACACTTTGAGCAACAACTTTGTTTACATGTCTCATCGACCAAAGTGTCCTCACTGTCATCTTCATCATCGCTCTTTTCGTAATTTACATTCTGTCTGATAAAATCATCCGTGACACTTTGTCCTATCAAATTTTGGGTAACAATTCGTCCATTTGCCATCAGATTGTCAAACTTCTCTCGAACAGGCATTGTAAGGCAAGCTGTTGTGTTGTCTTGAGTAACATCATCATATCGACCACCTCTAACATCATAAATCCCAGCCTTACCATAATAGTAGTCATTGTAAATATCGGCTTGATCATCGCTGTACCTAGAAAAGTTGTACAATCTCCGTTTGACATCAGATTCGTTGTTATGGAGAGCCAATTCTCGAGATTTTTTCTCTGATATCCACTGATCCAAAGCCTTATTCAGTCGATTTGTGAGAGAAGTATTGTCATTTTCTGGTGGATCTTCTTTTAGGTAACCTCCACAATCCCTCTGCTCAGATTCTTGGCTCTGTTCTTGATCTTCTCCTGATTTAAAGACTTCGATCTGAGAGAACAGCTCTTGAGTTAACAAATTAATGGCTTCTTCCTGAAAAGATCATGTTTAAACTCGTTTTCGAAGTTTAAAAACACCTAAAATAATATTCTTTCAATCAGAAAATTTATTTTTGCAAATAATTTGGACAAAATTTTGTAAAAATAAGGAAGCGAAATGCCACAAACTTTTATCGATTTTAGAATCAAAAATGGAAAGGAAATTCCACTCAAAATTCAAGTTTTTTGCATGAAATTTAATAGAAAGCCAATAAATTTATCTAAAATATAACTATTACCTTCAGTAATAACAAAATCAAAATGTTATGACAACTTTTTGTCATAAACCAAGGAAAAAATGAATTTTGCCCAACTTACTTCAATGGCATCGTCATTATATTCATCTTCACGGACATAAAATACGAAACGGATCTCGTATCTGTTCATTTCTACGTCAGGCAGGTGATTCTTCTTTAGTTGGAGCACCTTGCCTTTATTCGCTCTAAAAACAAGGTTTTTATAACGAAAAGAAGAAATAGAAGACTAGTGTAATATAAAAAAGGTGAAAAATTACTGTAACTTTGTGATAATAGTAGAAAACTTAGTGTTGATAAAAATAGAAATAAGTTACACAAAATGCAAGTAAGTTACTGTAAAATAACTAAACGAATATATTACTGTAAGTTATTATAACTTACACTTTCTTCTTCACCATCTCTCTCTATCGACCACCAACAGCTGAACAAAACAAAACAAATGAAATTGTACAACTACAACAACATGTTGCAACACTCGGAATTACATTTACCTTTACTGTTTATGCAAATGCGAGTGAATTAGCATTGGCGGGAGACGGGCGACGGAGAGAGATGATTCACTTTCGGTACTTGAGGGGAGTGATAAGCTTGCACTTGATATTGTGATAGACCCTCATTTCGAATTCCAAATATTTATATGTCAGTTATTTACCATGCTCAAATACGCGACCAGTAGCTACAGCGGATCACTCAGTTCGACGGTGGCGCCAGTAATTACTCGCAAAACCTCGTTTTTGTAAGCGTTTTGTTCTACTGATAACGGGTTATTGACACTTCATAACATTACTGATATGTTATTCATAATACTAGCGATATAGGGGTAATAACTATAGTGATATTGTATGTGTTATTACTGATATCTTGTTAAAAGCCTTAGTGATATCTTGTAAAGACCAGAGTTGTTTAGTAGTAATTGCAATGTAACTTTATTTACTTTTTCAAAATCAACTTCAAAATTTTAAGGAATTCAGAATGCGGCTACAGCAAGTCCACGGTGATATTCAAGCACGTATCACTGCCCTTGGTGTGGCCTTCTTCAGAATATTACGATAGTAGAAGAGGCAAGTGCACTATATCACCTTTATTTACTCTTGCTTAAAAATTGATAGAATTAGTTGAGGCTACCTACTGATGCCATATCTTTGCCCTAAGACAATATTAATGTTACAGAACCCCGCACCTTTGCCGTGCAACTGTTGTTCAAGACTTCAGACGGCAAAGAAGTGTATTCGAAGCCAGTAGAAGGAGTAGAACGAAGCCAGATTGACATTTTCTTTGAGCAGGTATTCTACATGTAAGTCTACATTACAGTAGGAGTAACGTTTCAGAGAGAACCAAGGACCAGACTTTGAGATTGAGATTCTGGTACTCTGTAAGAGGACCGATCGCTTTGCCGAGACTATCTTCCACACAATGTCAAGGTCCATCAGTAGGAGTATGGGGCATTCGTTTGTAAGTAGACATAATACTCCACAATATTTAAAATGACATCAACGTAGCGCGACATTTGGAGAAATGAAAAATAAGGACACGATGAATAAGGAAACGAAATAATGGGAAATACACTAATTTACAAAATTCGTGTAGTGCCACTTTGTTTATCTCTTCTTATTGTCTTCCTTCAGAAAAAGTACATGACAGCTTCAAACACTTTGGCCGAGTTTGACCGTAACAAATTCGAAAACTACCGTAACCCCGGAAGCATGATTACGGTAGCCAGTGCCAGTTTCAAACTGTGCAATTGCAGTATCTCAGGCCAGACACACAACTACACCCTCCATTTACATCAACAACCTCCAACCGTACCTCAATCTCACGTGTTACCATTGTTCGGTCGCATCGTATGTCAATGTCTGATACAGCCTTTGTCATTGGCACAGCCGCTAGGCCAAGGAACGCTGAACGTGTTCTACGAAGATGGCAACATCATACTACAACAGTTGTTCTGTGTGCTACGAGGAACCTTCCTGAGGTGCTTTAACTGTGAACCGAGTAGAATCAAGGCTACCACCAAGCCTGACATGGTATTACCTATTGATAAGGTGACTTTTAAGTTTAAGAAGGTCTTTTGGTGACTTTGTTTATATTGTTAATAAATTTATTTTCAGAATACCAGAATAGAACCAACTCCCTTCCCAACGTCAGTCAGGTTAAAGCTACTTGATGTGTATACTCAGAAGGTTCAGAATTTTATATGTATCGCTTCTACACAGACCTCGTTCTTGGGGTGGAAGAACGCCTTAAAACTACAGATTCGAGACTCAGGTACGGCAACAATGTTCTTTAAAGCAATGTGTTACAGTACCTCTAAAACACCAATGTACAGTACCATAAAACTATTTTTCATTTTCTGAATTCTCAAAATTGACATATTATACAAGGTAAATTCAACTTCCAGAAGTATGGGACAGTTTTGCCAACTCCAAAATCAACGTCCACGGAGCTTTGTTACCTATATTACCTCCAAAAACCGTGCGATTTGGGAATACGGTATTCAGTTCGACTGATACGGCTCCACCTCGATATGGCTTCGAACTCCAATCGATACGGAAACGGTCTCAGCTACAGATCAATACCTACAAAGAAAATGGCACCACAATTGCTACGAAGGACAACGCAAATGGCACTACTAGTCCTATAAAGGGGAATACGGTAACCAAAACTGATATGCCAAGAGCAGAGCTACCAAGGTCACACTTTGAAGCTAACAAAGCTATAGGAAAGCCGATTGTACCGCCCAAACCCATAGTGTCACCCAAACCAGTTGCAGTGTTAACTAACCCCCAAGACAAAAGTAAAGAAAGTACGAGACAGCCGGCTCTATCATATAAACCAGCTGTACCTCTAAAGCCAGCTCCAAGGTATCATCAATATACGGTAAACGACAGTGCCCCGTACGTGTTGACATTGAAGATAGGAGAAGGTAAGATAACTTTTGAACAGTTTAATAGCTTTTCCTCGTTTAACCTACCTGACGTTGTAGGTGTAACACGTAACCCTTCAAGCGTTGTCCACCCACGAGGCCGTTCCCAGACATACGATGTCAGCTCGCCTTTACACGAATACACCCGGCTGTAACCTTGCAATTTCGATGTAAAAAGGATAATTTTTACGGTTTCTTTTACTAAAACAACATAAAATGTACACGATTTATTCCTTGGATTCATTTGAGCACGATACAATGGCTTTGTTCGTAGACAGCCGGGTAGAAGACTTGGCCAGAAACTCGTAGTTATTGTCCTGATCCTTACCGTTCTTCTGGAAGATAATGTCCGTTCCCATCGTTTCGTTCCATTCTCCTGCAAACACCGACTGTCCCACTTGCACCAGAGGTCTGTCTGTATTAGCGAATCTCAAGGAAATATTGCCATTTCTGAAGGCTCTATTCACACTGTCCACGTCCAGAACACCGTTCAGATCGGCCACAACAATCGTCTCTTCGTACTCGTCGTCTGGAGCTTGGGAGGTTTGGGGCTTCTGTTCTTGAGTTGCTTTTTTCGGCATCTACAATATAATAGTAAACACATTACAACGTCCACAACATTATCTTACGGGCACTAAAAACATAAAAATATAAACAAGTAATTTGAACTTGAATAAAAATAAATCACAATCCAAATCGAATTATCACATTTATTAATTCACAGAGTTAATATAAGTTTTGCTACGTAATGTAACATTAGATGGCCCGTTTTTGAACATGTTCCAGAGCTAATTCCACTTGGCGTTCCGTTTCTTCGTATTCCCACTGGGAACAAAGGACAACATGGCTTCTTCGGATTCTGTCTTCCGTCTTCATCTGGCTGTTGATCCGATCTTCCGCCTTAAAACATAAAATAAACTATATCATGATTAACATAATCTGTGTCACAGTCAACATAAACCATTATCGTCATCAAAGCAGAGCTTTTACAATCTAATGATGAAAAAACGATAAAAACTGTCATAAATATCAGAATTTCTATCAAAACTGACCAATTCTTTAGACAATTTGTCTCGGTTCATTACTCTTTCGACCACAAATTCCATTGGTACCATCGCTGTCCAGATCTCATGCACAAACTTGTCCCATTGGGCTTCTAGTAAAACAGCTGCATCTACAATAACAATCTTCTCATCAGCTCTTCTGATTCTGTCTACAACGCGATCTGCCATTATTGGCCACATTATTGCTTGAAGTTTGTTTAGACGCTCCTAAAGTAACATTTTGATTTCAACGTATAATATATTATAAATTTTGCAAAAACTATCAAAATTTTAAATTACCTTGTCTTTAAAAACGTAAGCACCCAGTGCTTTTCTATCAACGACATTATCCTTCACCATTTCTTCTCCAAACTCTCTTCTTATACCTTCTCGTACTGCTTCGCTATCGGCCATCACTTCATGCCCTACTTTATCGCAATCTATTACCTAAAATAATGTATAAAGAGAAAAAACATAACTTAAAATCATATATATAGTATAAAACACAAACTTTAGTGTCATTACCAATATAAGACTTACAAAACAACCTTTCTTCCTCAAAAAGTCTGAAATGTGAGTTTTTCCTGAACAAATTCCTCCAGTCAAGCCAATCACGTATTTGTTGTTGACATCAACTTCGGGTTTCAAAGGACTCCTTAACAAATGTCCTAGAGATTCCCGTCGTCTAGCTGATGAACTCAGCTTTGTTTCATTCATAATTTTGTCTTCCCCATCCACCAAATCTATTTCGAATACCTCCAACTCAAACAATCCCTTTTCAATTCGTCGTTTGTTCACAGCATCTCCTCCTTTCCTGGTTTCCTTGCTTACAACAATACATTCCAAGTCTTTCTCTACTATAGACGGTCCGAATGGATCCACGATTGGTACAACATTCAACGCCAAGCCTTCAGAAACATCGTTAATAAACTCTTTTACAGATTCAATTCTCTTCTCATAAGGCTCAATCAATTCCCACAGTTTCTTGTCTAAAACAGAAATAAAATAAAAACAAATTAACTTACTCTTGATCATATCCTTGTCCGTAACACCACATGTAATACGTCCATTTGCCAGTAAAATAGCAGTGGATAACAATACCTTATGTCCATTATGGATACGATCAAATGTCCCACCCAAAACAACGTTCTGATACTTCCTCTTCAAAGGAGAAACAGTCGCATCTTCCTTCACGTTATCTTGAAAAATAAACTTTGAATCGGGATAAGTCTTCCCCAGAAGCAGTCTGACGTCTCCTGAAGGACAATGTTGAGACACGGCAGCGTAAAAGATCGGGATAACATTCAGAAACTCATCAGGCTGTGGTTGAGGAACCAGCTGAACGTAAACACGATCATTGGCAGACAAAGTGACCGATTTCAAGGCTTCCACGATCTTCTCTCTCAACGGCTGCCTCAGTACAAGAGTGAGCCGGTCCTTCATTAGAGGGGGCTGAGACATTTCGATCAAATAAATCAAACAAGACGCGGAAAATAAATAAAGAATACAACATCGCCAAATTTATATAAGAAAGATTATATCTTTTCGTCGCAAAACTGAAAAAAATCTTTCGAAGACAATATAAACAGTCTGCCATTTCAAATTGTTGTAATGCTTCGCAAATGTACTTTAGCTTCTGTTCCTAATCCAAACTTTATTAAAGAGCAGTTCCTAGATAATTTTGTAAACGGAATACGCATTTCTAATATTTTATAAAACAGTTTTTTGCTTTGTATTCAAGAAAGCGCGCAAATTTTATCAAAAAATATAAAAAATGTTGTGACATTCCGTTACTTCTTTATTTTATTATTTTTGGCAATTAATTTTTATTTTCCCATTTTTTCCAGTTTTTGATACAAATCTCTTTGTAATTTATAGTTCACATAATTGTAATAAAATTTATAGTTTTATCTTCAGACAATGGATCTATACGACGATGTTCTGATTGCTCGTTACTGTGGCAAAAGCAAGCTTCGTGAGATCTTTTCTGAGACTGCCAAAACACAAACATGGAGACAGTTGTGGATCTGGTTAGCTGAGGCAGAGAAGGAGTTGGGGTTACCTCAAATTACAGATGAAATGATTCAGGAAATGAAGGATCAGAGGGATAACATCGACTGGGACATGGTTACCAAGGAAGAACGTCGGCTTAAACACGATGTGATGGCACATAATCACACTTTTGGAGCGGTGAGTAGTTATTAATTTATATTTTCATTGTTTAGATATGCCCAAAAGCTGCTGGTGTAATCCATCTTGGAGCAACGTCGTGTTTTGTTCAAGATAATGCTAATCTGATCGAACAAAGACAAGCTTTCGATTATATTATAGGGAGGTAAGTTGAAACATACACATTCATAAAATTGTACTCTTTCTTTGATAGGTATGCTATTGTGATGAGTCGTCTGGCAGAATTCGCTGAAAAATGGAAATCTACGGTAACTGTAGGTAGAACTCACTGGCAAACAGCTTCTTTAGTTACAGTAGGCAAAAGGGCTGTCCTGTGGCTTCAAGAATTGAAAATGGCATTTGATACGGTAGGTATTACCTATTAAAACCTAAATGTTATATTGTTTTATTTATTTATTTACTCGCTATTTTGTAGATTGTGGAGACGAGAAACAAGGCCAAGTTTAGAGGAATCAAGGGCGCTACAGGAACCCAAGATTCGTTTTTGACATTGTTTAAAGGAGATCACGATAAAGTTCAAAAGCTTGATGAATTGGTGACGAAGAAGGCTGGGTTCGGGCAAAAGTTCAGTATTACGGGCCAAACTTACAGTAGACAACAGGATATTGACCTTCTCTTCTGTTTCTCAAAGTTTGGAGCTGCGGTGGAGAAGATTGCTAAAGACATTAGATTCCTTCAAAGCCAAGATGAACTTATGGAGCCGTTCGAGGAGAATCAGATCGGAAGTTCTGCCATGCCTTACAAACGGAATCCCATGAAGTGCGAGAGAGTGACCAGCATGGCCAGACGGCTGCGAAGCAGTGTTTTGGTAGGTAGTTATAAATAAAGTACATTAGGTTTCAAATTTACCATACTTAAAAGTTTGTGTTAAGAGCTGTGAACTTTTCTAAATTTAAAGCTTAAATTTGAATTTTTAGGATGGCTTGAACACATTGGCTGATCAAGGACTTGAGCGTACTTTAGATGATTCTGCCAACCGCCGAATGGTCATTCCTAATGTCTTCTTCTTGGCCGATGCCATTTTGAATATCATACAGGTAGGTCTGCGAAACGATGACTTTTTATTGCAAAAAGAAGGGTATTTCAAACTCAATAGTGCATATGTATTTGTAGAATGTATTCGAAGGCCTTCGTGTACCAGTCGAGAGTGTAAAGAGAAAGGTAGATGAAGAATTGCCATTTTTGGCGTTGGAAAAGGCCCTAATGCTCCTGACCGAGCACGGTGTGAGTCGCCAAGAAGCTCACGACCATATCAGATCGGCCGCTCTCAGCTGCAAGGAACGTCAGGCTTATGGCAAGGTCAGTCTTCAAGATACACTGGCCGGAGACTTCTTTGCTGCAGTCAGAGAGAAGGTCCTCGAGTTAGGATCCAATCCTTTGAACTTCGTGGGCAGGTGTCAGGAACAACAGAAGCAGTATCTAGAGGAGGAGTTCTATCCATCAGTGAAGCCTTATCTCACTGGAAATAACACTGAACGCTCACATTTGGATGTTTAGTTAGGTTCTCGAAGATTGTCACATTTACAACACATATCCATAGTTGTGTCAACATACAATAAATCGTGTCTTTGTATTGCCCTTTAAAATAAGCCTAGTTGATATACCGTTTCATAAGCTTTGGTCATTATATGAGTGAGATATTGAAACCTTGTATAACAATATAAACTTATTTTGTGAAACATCAACAACATAACAACAAAAAAGAGTAACAATCAAACTCGAGTCTTAACCTGCTTGTAATGCTTCATGAGCAAAGCGAACAACTGCTTATCATGAGCTGGTAGGTTAGTCGATAACAATGAAGTCTGTACCTGATTGGAGTGCTTCAAACCCATCAACATGGGTAACAACGGGTTCCTTTGTGCCTTCAGGTTGTTTGACATTACAAAAGGAAGATCCTGTAAATTATTATGTAAAAAGTAAATTAGTTTAATTGAGCAGTAAAGTTGTCTATAACATACCCACAACATCTTCTTGGATTCCCCAATCGCTTGTATCAAGAACTTTAATGAATGTTCGAGTAGAGCTGCGTTTTCTCCTGCTAACTCAGACTTTTTAACCAGGTACAAGAACGATATGAGATCTGATACGTAGCCAGAAATTATTCCATGTTGACTTAGATACCCATCAAATCGCGTGATTAAGGTTGTTAAGAAGTTACTCTTGGCCAACGCGAACTCTAACTTCTCTTCTGTCACCGTGTTCGTTAACAGTTCTGGACAGTGGGTAATTTGGATACAGAAGTTGAGGAAAGAAGGGTGGATCATCACTTTTGAGGACTTATCCTATAATAAGGTATTACTGTACTTCTACTGACCAACTACTTTAGTAAGAAACATCACTTACTCGTGCAATCGCTGTGAGTAGTTTCATCGATTCTGTCCTGTAGTTTTCTCGTTCCATCAAATCACACAATTTCTCTGTTATCGAAAACTTGAATCCTGGCCTGTACAATACCCACGATCTGATGACACCAAGTATCTTGTGGAAGTCACTTTCAGAGAAAACATCCAATACTAGGTCAGCTATTAGTTCGGTCAGCTGAAATATGAAGTAACAAAATAAATCAATACGCCAACAATCGTACAACTTAGGTCTCAGACATCATAATTCAAAAACGATTACCTTATTGTTGGATAAAGACGTAGAAGCAGCGATCACCGACTTGACTCCGCCATTACCGTAAGCTTCGATGAGAATGTGAAAACTGGCTTCTCCTTCTGATGTCTTTTTTTGTGGGATCTCAACTTCCATTTTTTCTGTGTTTGCTTCATCTGATTCTACATACAGCTCCAACACTTCCGAATCGAAAAACCTCAGAAGTGCAGTTTTGTAAGCTGTTATAAAGTCACTTAACAAGTTTAAATAATCTTCATCAAAGCTCTTTCTATTCTTAAGTAGCTTTAACGCTTCCTTCTTGTGCTTATTCAAGACTTCTTCATCTCCTCGCAGCAATAAACATGTCGCTAGCTGATACACCAAGTTTTTCTTGGAATCCTAAACAAATTATATGTTAATGTTTTATAAGTTTATAGTCTTATAATCCTTTTTCTCACTCAAAACTTACATGTACTTCATCCAAGACTTCCCATAACGTCAAGTCTGTCCCAAACCCATAATGGTGCTCGAATGCCACTACTTTGAACAATGAGTAACACAACAAAGCCGAGACAAACGAAGATGAATCTCTCACAACATAGGTCTCAAACAACTTCGGAAAACGGAACTTCACCAACTCGCGGACCTTTGTGGAGTTGAACAAATTTACTTCCGAAATTATTTCATCCATCTTGATCACATTTTCCCTAAACTTTAATAATACAAACCAAAAAAAACTTACTTTACATCCTCTTCTTTGTAAATAATGTCTAAACATTTGCGAATTTCAGAAAAAGCAGCGATCGAACTCATTGTAGCCGCCGTTACATATAAAAATATAAAATTAAAATATTTTAGAATAATATTTTAGCCAAAGTCGGCGACATTTTATACGACGAAATGTTTATTAGAGTCATGACTTTCTCTGCGTGTCAAGATTTTTTGATAAAATATTATTTTGCAAGATTTTGTCAAACTTTATCTATAAATATTAAATTTTGCGTTAATATTGTCAGCTTCTAATTGAGGATAACATGGGAAACGGTTTTTATGATATCTATCAGAGTTTGAGCTTTGGGACTGTGAAAAGCAAGAAAACTGGGCCAAAAACGGAAAATGCGTTGATAAAGAGGGTTCTAGTTGACGATGTAGATGAGCCAGTAGTAAAAACTAAGAAGAAAAAACAGGATAACAACTTAAATGCTCAAGAGTTGTTTAATCAGACTAAAAGTAAACCGGAAGAAGTTAAGAAGATGGTGGTCAACAAAGAAGGAAAGGTATGTTACCTAAAATACTGTTTAACCTTTTAGGCTGACAAGTTGAGGAAGGCAAATCGAATTTTCACTTGGGGTGATGATATACCTGATCCTTTAATTGAGTTTGATGAGCTGGATTTGAATAAGAAGTTGAGAGATAACCTGGCTTTGTTCGACATTAAAATACCAACTCCAGTCCAGATGCAGTCGATTCCATTACTTTTTGAGAAGCGGGATTTATTAGTCAGTGCTCCAACAGGCTCTGGAAAGACGATCGCTTTCACGTTACCGATAGTCAAACAGGCGCTGGATGCTGACTTGGAGGAAAACGAATTGTTTGCCATCTTTGTTGCGCCTACGGCAGTATTGGCTGAACAGGTACAATTTAAATAGTTTTTTGTGAAATTTTATACTTGTTGATTTTATTAATGTTATGTTCTTTAGATACACTTGAACATAACGCAACTGATCAAAGGGCTGCCATTAAAGTCATTTTTGGTTACAAGTGGAGCAAAGCCAGACACAGGTAATTTAGTTTAAACTAAGTATTAAGTATGTAATAAAAATGGCATTTAAAGTTTGAAATTATACTATTCTAAGTTAACTGTATCTTATAATAAACTCTTTGAATGTTTCCAGGTAACTTTATTGTGTGTACCCCAAGCAAGTTTATAAATTGTGCCAAACACAACTTGCTAAAACGAGACGATCTGGCTACTGTACGATGGCTGGTAGTCGATGAAGCTGATCGATTATTTGATACGACGGAGGGAGATAGAAATTTCAGAACTCAAGTAGGTATTAGATAGTTTTATCGTTAGTATGATACGAAAATACATGATTTTAACATAAGCTTACCAACTAAAATTACCGAATTTAATTTTAGTTGGGGAAGATCTTTAGAATGACAGACTCTGCTCACGCGAAACGCCTTTTCTTCAGTGCTACTTTCTCTTCTGAAGTCGAACGGTGGTGCAGAGACAATCTGCATGATGTAGCTATTGTTTGTATTGGTGCAAGGTAACTTTTTTTAAAGTTTCAATGCCTTTTTGGTTACAAAACTTTTAGTGGACTAAAAAACCTTTTAATGAAGGATTTTTATCTTTGTCAAAAATACTCTTAACATTATTTTAGGAACTCGTCCAACACTGATGTTGTACAAGAACTCAAGTTCTCCGGAGATGAAAATGGGAAGATAATGTTGGTAGAAGAGATCATGAGGAAGGGTTTTGACCCTCCGGCGTTGATTTTTGTTCAAAGCAAGGAAAGGGCAGGGGAATTGTTTGTGGAGCTGAAAAGGAGATTACCTGACATTCCTATGCGACTCATGTCAGGCGAATTGACCGTAGAAGCTGTAAGTAGCTTTTGACCCTTATTGGTTTCATTACTGTAATGCTATTCAATTTGTTTTACAGATCAGTTCTAGTATTGTTTGCAGTTAACAAACTATGTATAATACAATATTTTTAGCGAACAAAGATCTTAAATCAGCTGAAATCGTTGGAAGTATTCGTTCTGATCTGCACGGATATGATGGGACGAGGCATCGACATCCCCGAAGTCACTTTAGTCATCAACTTTGATCTTCCAACCTCGATAGCCAGCTACATTCATCGTGTTGGTCGAACTGGCAGAGCAGGCCGAAAGGGAAGAGCCATCACCTTCTACTCTTACGGTGACATCAAGGTACTCCGACCCATAGCTACAGTAATCAAACAAGCCGGCTTTGAAGTGCCAGAGTATATTTTCGAAATCAAAGTGAACAGGTAAGATAAGATCAGCTTTAATAACCGAAATCAGGGATCAGAAACGAGGTTTAAAGACGAAAGCGCCGAACAGAGAAGCGTTGGGGTCGGTGAAGAAGTGGCGGAAGGTGAAGAAGGAGGCCATCTGCAACAACATCATCTCCAACAAGCCCAAGTTCATCAAGAAGAAGAAGGGCCAAAAGACGAAGCCAGGAGATCAGAAGGAGAAATAGATATTGACATTGTTATAGCTGTTTGTTGTTGTCATGTGTAATGTCCAGTGACAGATGCACGTTGTTACCATTGTTAAATAAACTTATCCACTAGCTCTCGACTTCTTCCTGATGGCCAGAGCTATCACTTCGTACATGGCGATGTATTGTTCTCCGTTCTGCACCATGTTACTTCTCTGTTTCCGTAGCTCTGTCACCGTCTTGGCTACATCGATCACAGTTTCATCGGCCAAACAGTCCAGTAGCATCTCTAGGCCAAGGTAGACACCGGTTCGGCCGACTCCAGCACTAAAATTGCAATTGTGACCCGGTTATAAAGTGTAAGTGAATATGTTAGGGTAATATGTTATAAGTATTTTAAGTTTCACAAAAATATGTTAACATTACCTGCAATGGACTAGAACAGGGAATTTGCGGTTTGACGCTCTGACAGTTTCTATGAATGTCAGAAGACTTTCGGCTTCAGCGGGTACGGTAGCGTCGCTCCATTCCTTGAATTGCCATTGCATTACCTAAAATGGCATCAATATAGCTGTCTATAAAGCGATATATCTTCAAAACAAATTACTATAAAACATTACTAGAGTTTGATATTACAAAGTACCTTTCTGGTGCCATGTCCCTTCTTCTCGAGCCATATCTCTCTCTGGAAGCAGATCTCGTCTTCAGTGTAGCAGTACAAGTTCATACTCATGTCATCGCTTATCTCGACATCTTCTCCCGCATATTCTGGCCAATACATGGCACATTTCGGCTGAATATATATTGTAGTTGAGGTAATGATGACTTACTCTGAGGTTCTCGACACATTGTGTTAAACAAACAATACAGTCCACCTTCTGCTCCCAAACCAGTCTCCAGAAGTCAGATACTGTAGCGTCTCTGCGGCCTCCGATTGTTTCGGTCTCTCCGATTGGCCCTTGGGCCGCGATAAACTTGACGGTACCATTGGCATCTTTTATATACGATGCGTTTATGTAGTCTTCGTTACCTTTTAGGAATACACGGTTGTAGTCATCTGTAAATTTTATATAGTAACTCATAACATATTGTGATTTAATTATGACGTGTATAATTAAGGTAATATCCGATATCGATAAAAAGACATTAACCTACATGGTAGAGCATCAAAGAATCTGTTTTTGCGCATTTGGCTTCTAGACTGAGCTACATCCATACTGTAGTTGGTAGATACTTTGGACAATTTCTAAAGATGGCATTACTAAATCATGGTTTATATCTTACCTCGTACTCTTCGTACAGTCGCTCGTTCTCGTTCTCCTGCACCTTCTCCATCTTCTTGTTCATGTTGAGGTTCTTGAGGTGGGGTCGCGGGTGTTGTTTGGGTTTGTCGTCTACTCTGCAAGATACATTTATATATGTCATCTTCCATCAACCTTACTTTATGGACAGAGACTCAGCGGGCGGTGGGGAGGGCGGTTTGGCGGGTGTGACAGCCGGCTCTTCCTCTTGTACCACAACAATACTACACAACGCTCCGGCTGTGTTACTCGGCAGTTTGGGGGTATCCGGAGCTACCTTATCAGGTAATGGGATGGGGGAGGGTAGGTAGTAGCTGGGGTTGTCGTATGTCTTGTCGTTGTGAACTGATTCTATATCAAACTTCCGTGGAGTTGATGACTAAAAAGCTTGCATCTGTAGGTGGCATGTTTAAAATGGTATGTTTACACCTACAGTAATCTGCTACAATAAATAATTTTAATATAAATTACAGTAACCATATACACAGCTTAACGAAAGGTACCTCGCTGCTGTGGACCCGCTTGCGTTGCCGTTGCCAGGAGTAGAAGATGATGCCGACGGTTACCAGCACCACCAGCACCAGTCCCAGTCCGACCAGCAGAAAGATGAGGGCTAGCTCTGAAAAGATGTTATACCAGCCTCGACAAGATACCTGTGTTTTCCGACATGAGAGTAGTTAAATACGACAAGATATGTGCCTAATCTAAATCAACAGAACTCATCTGAAGCCGGCTGGAGGAGGAATGAGGTCAGCAGTTGATTACTGCGGCTGATATACTCACCTTCCATCTCGAGGGTTACGCGACAACCATCTCACTTGTTTGTAGGTTAGATATGATTATTGTAGGTAGGCTTCCTTGGAATAGTATCAGCGGTTGTTGTTAAGGCTTCTGGGCATATAATGGAGCTTTATAGCTAATTATAGTTCAAAGATAATAAGTTAAAATCAGTAAACTCGTGCAGCTCGGTTATGTCCTTATTAAGTATCAAAAAACGAACAAACAAGATTGAACTGTAGCAAAAAACAGTTAAACAGTAATGTAACGTTGTTATGACTCAAGCCTTAAATAATCAAACGTATGTTCTTTTTATAAGTATACCTTTTATAGGTATAAACGTTTCATACGCGGTGTAAAAGACATTATAACTGCTAAGAACTTGAAAACACTTCCGGTCAGTACGAGCCGCACATAAAAATATTTTTACTCTCGTACTGACCCTTTACTCTCAACATCAAAACCGACCCCCAGGGCGTTAAGCGACGCCAAAGAGCGGATTTTACAGTCAAATCCCCATAAAGCCCTTAAAACAGTTTCGTTTTGGTTGTTTATGGTTGTACACTTTCCCCATTCCTCCATCATGAAGGTATCCACGTAGACACGGGTATCCGTTAAAGGTCGGGAACAAGAGTCGCGAGCAAGATCGAGGTTGATAAGCGAAAGCCCCGAACTTCGAGAGCCTCTTCAACTCAGGACAATATGGAACGAAGGTGGAACAATATTTATTTAATGTAATTAAAGCTATGAGACCTGATTATGTAAACATTTTGATAATCCCGTTTTGCGAACATCTGAAGGCACGATTGCAGGTATGGCAACATCAACAACAACAACACTCTACACTTTTTGTTTGGCAGGTGACATGGGTATGGCAACGAGGGAGTTGGAGCGTGTCGACTTCTCCACGGAGTATTTACGGAGCACCGTGAAGCAGCGGAGTACTACTCGGAAGCACCAAGTTTGGAAGAAGATGGCCAATGCCATCACTATCAACAAGGTCACCAAGAACAGGTTCAGACTCTTGGAGTCCACGGTCGACTTCAGCGGAGGGTATTTGTGCAGTTTTTGGAGACCTGAAACGACTCATTAAGTACCGTAACAAAAATTTTAAAAATAACATTATGCCAAAAATGGCGGGAAATTTGAAAATAATAATATTTTTTTTCTATTTGTGAGTATTTTACTCATGTTTTATTACTCGTACTATCGAAAATGGATGCTAAAGGTCATTTTGGGTATAAAAATAATTTTTTCCCATCAAAAAACTTACCCATCTCTCCCTTTTTGGAATCCTCATATACAACAACATCGAGACGGACTGACGTTCCTCCGACCAGAAGCAGCGTTACGTAACCGACTAAGAACGCCCATGAAGCGATTACCGTGAACTGAAAAGCAAATTCGATTAGGGCTGATCATCCTTTAATCAAATCACTCACCTGCATCAGAAGATGTGGGATCAGGAAGAAAGGAGAATGTCGCTTGATTCCGATCAGAAGCAGTATGATGGCAATCACGGCCAAAGACAAACTGAAGATGGCCAGGGTGAAGGCGAACGAGTAGTCTTCATCCACTTTGTCGTATTTGCAGATTGCGACTGTTACCTAAAATCTTTAATTAAAAAAGTCGAAAAACAAAAACATTTTTGAAGAAAATCAAAAACTAAACCTGAAACAACAAGATCTGCAACAATATTCAAAGAAATACTGTCAAACAACAAAACTCACGTGGTACAAAATGATAACGATCTCGAAGATGGCGATCAAGCAAGCTCCCGTCTTGACGTGCATCAGCCCCAAACAGCACCGTTCCGCCGGGACGTCGGACCGTTCATCGGAGGCTTTGTCCGGCTCCACACCCATGGAATACTGAAGACATAATAATATTGTTTTGTTCGGAGAAAGCGAAAACGTTTCAAAAAGCGATCAGAAGACGAGGCCGCCAGCTGACGAAACAAAAACAGTCAAAGTGACACTTAAAACAATAACTCGAACCGCTCTTAATCAACAGCCTCTTAATCAGGAGACAAAAGCCACCTGAAGGGCCCTAATCAGATAATTCCGAGGTTATTCAGGGGGATATGGGGATGGGCGCGGGATGGATCGAGGGAGACGACACCTCGCGCTTCTCTTTTACCATGAAGAAGATGACCTTAGATTCGCCTCTCATTTCGGACCCCCTGCAGGAAAGTTGGAACGAGTCGGCGGAGATTAATTAATCTCGATGGCATCGGATTCACGCCTGGTTCTCGGCTTCGAAACCAAAACAAGTAAAGAAATAGGTTTTTTTGAGGCCGAAAGTACAGTAATAAGCTGTCTTTAGTGTCGAAAGACGGAGGTAACGGTTCACAGGTTTAAAGAAATAAAAAAAAACTCAAAACCCTGATTTTTAAATCTCAAAACTATTTTAAAACATTTAAATAGCCTTCTTTTGAGGGAGAAACATAAGATTCTCATAAAAACAAGTCCAAAATACCCTAGATCAATATCAAACGAAAAGGTAAGCCTGTTACCTAAAGAACAACCATCAAAGAACAAAAGGTAATTCTGAACGAAAAATGAAACAACGATACCTCCTCCTCCTATATAATACCTCAGCGAGAGTAACTTGCAAGTCTCATTTCAACCAGCCGGAAGGAATCGCGAAACCCACTTAATGGGTCGAAAAAGAATTACATTACTCCAGCCGAAAGAATACAGGGTTGTTATCACGGCGATGATCTGAATGGCTGAGAGACTGATCGAAGGGGTGATTATTATAACAAAACAACCTTGCGTAATCTTTTCGAGATTTTAAAGTCTTTGATATCGATAATCTTGGTATCTGAATATTAAAAGCGAATATGAATTTTATTGGCGTGATTAAGAAGCTGTTTAGTGTAATATTAATATATCACTGTTGAGCATTATCCTTCAGAGCAAGTGCGAACAAAAGGTAACAAAATATTGCTCGTGTTCCAAAGAATTTTTAAGAAAAATCGACTTTTTGACAAAATTTAAAATAAAAATTCTATATTCTCCGATAACACAACGCCAACGACCGGGAAAAACAAGAATTTAAATTCCAAGACTGACAAATGGCAAAAACAATATAAAAAATGAATTTTAAGAAGAATAACATTACATATTATGGCTACGAAGTACGGTAAAACTAAAGTAATGCGTAATTTCTGCCATAAATTTTAAAATATAAAAACTTGACTTACTTTGGCACATCTCCACCCTTCTTTGAGACAAAAGTTAACGCTAAAACTGTCGACCATTCTACAGAAAACACTCACAACTACTGGAAAGAATGACCAACAATGAAACTCCCTCTGTAACAACACCTAATTTTCATTTCGGAATCCGGAGTAAGAAGAATCAGAAGTATGCTACAGGCTTCTCAGAGTCGCAAAGGATGTAGCGCGTTTCTGCCACAGCCTTCTGGCAGTAACAATTATCGTTAAAAATGTTTAAAAGCCTTACTGTCATGACTTAATGCGTAATTTATGCTAAGCTATCAATTATATTATAATTTGTTGTAAATCAAGGAAACAAAGACCTAGGTCATGCCAATACTTCTTACAAAACCGACATCTCGTGTTCTTGTACTTTCCAAAGTACAATAGATTACTCCGCAGTAGATTTGTAGAGAAATCGAACAAAAGTGTTCGTATTAACGTCACAAACAACAGAAGTTTTGAAATAAAGTGGTCAAAACTTATATTTTAACTATGATAACATCTTGTTTTGATGACATTATAGCAATAATATCCCGTTAATATAAGACAATAAGCGTAAAGTAACCCAGAAAAACATTTAAAGCAAAACTCACTCGATTACAGGCCAAGCTCGTTGCAAATTCATCGCCAATCCGAAGCAGCGGCTTTGTTTGTTCGGCTTCGGAGTTGGAGATGCTGCTTCTGAAGCCGGACGAGTCGGACGACTCCATGAGCGACCAGATGCCGTGTACCGGAGCAATTAAGTGTACAATATAATTAATTTGAAAAGCGTCGATGGAAAAGCGATGCCCGACTTCTTTTGCGAGATTCCTCGAGATCCCCAATTGATTAGAACTATTTCTCCGTTCCCCGTTTACCGCGAGAAGGCGACTCTACTTTTATTATCGTCATTTATGTACAAACAGTAAAGTTTTATGTGATTAACCGGTCGTGATTTGAGACATGCAAGTGCCCAGACTGTAGGTCGACCATCCGTTACTCAAACACGTTGAAGTCGCGCTTCCCAGGGCGTAGAATCCGATGTGACAGTGAAGACTGGCAGTGGTACCCACAGGATAAGTACCAGAGAAGGAGGGGAGGTTGGTATAAGACACGATGCCGTTGTTACTGTTGGGGAGGGTGTAGCAGCTACCTACAACAACACAATTAAGCACCCACAGCTCCCACACATACTCACTTACTGGAACCGGTACCCAGATTGTTAATGCCAACACCGGTTGTCGACGAGACACAGGCACCAAGGCTAGTAGGAGTAAAGACCCCATTCTGACAGTACGATGTCGTCTGACCGTACGAAGTGTACCCAATGTCACAAGATAATGTGGCACTCGTACCAGAAGGATAAGGACCAACTGCACCACCTTGTGAGTAGGTGATTCTACCGTTCATTGGTGCTACAAGACCAATGACACATTGTGTACCGCCCATCTGAGAATTGAAGGTGTTCAGTCCATTGTTTAGCCCATTATTTAGTCCATTATTCAGACCAGACATCATACCAGTCATGGTACCAGTAAGAGACCCTTGACAGGGCCCCAAACTGGCAGGAGACCAGACTCCAGAAGAACAAGTAGACGTAATGGAGCCAGACAGAGGTTGACCAGACGCACAGACTAAGGTCGCAGTAGTACCAGACGGAAAAGGTCCTACATTACTGCCTTGGGAGTACTGTAAACTGCCTCCCATGGCTACTGGACCGGTCAAACATTCGTTTCCGCCCAGTCCATTTACAACTCCGATCCCGGACTGAGTGTTCTCACAGCCTTGGAACGTTGGCGGCAGCCATTGGCCGTAGGAACAACTCGAACTGGCTGAGCCTAAAAGGTACCAATAACTAGTACGATGCAAAATTTGAGATTTTAAAAATACTAAAGCTTGCACATACCAATAGAAACACCTTGGTTACACCGCAACGTAGCTACAGTACCCTGAGGAAAAGGCCCGACTGATTGACCGTTCGAATAGGACACTTGACCATTCAAAGGTGGTGCAATGCCAAGTGGACAAACTGAAGAAGTGGTGCCAAGCCCATTGATCAGATTATTGGCTAGCCCATTCTGAAAGATACATTGGCCAAGGGGAGGGTACCACTGTCCGGAACGACAGTACGACGTGCTGGCACCACTTATTGTAGTTCCTAAAAAAGTTACAGTAACCAAAAAACCATTAATGAAAGAAATAGTCCAAAGGTTCAAAGATTATAATTGAGAGTATAAGTAGTTATCCTATCAACAATATTGTAGTAGCCCTTACCTGACTGACAAATCAAAGTAGCCGAAGCACCTTCGGGATACGATCCCACCGTATTCGTTAAACTGTACTGTATTTGACCGTTCAAAGGCGTGGCCTCGGCCACACAAGTTAGTCCAGTCCCCAGTCCGGTTCCCAGTCCAGTGCCAAGGCCAGTCAGTCCGTTCTGAAGACCAGAAGTCATACCTCCAAGAGTATTCATCCCAGTACCACTAGCCATGCACGGTCCTAATGTAGCCGGCGTCCACATTCCACTCTGACATGTGGATGTTATCACACTTGACTGTGCTGTGTATCCAACATTACAGATTAATGTAGCTGTGGTACCACTCGGGAAGGGACCCAGCATACCACCCATCGAGTAAACAATGTTCGAGTTTAACGGAGCTACCATGGCTACACAAGTAGCGCCAATAGTGCCCAAGCCGGTTAGTTGAGGATCCATGCCTACTTTGGGCGTGCATTGGCCTAAAATTTTAAATTTTGATTTGAAACCTTTCTTATCCTAAGAGGTACAACAATATAAATCCTTATTACGTCTGACATGAGAAAGAATTTGTTTTAACAGTGTATTATAATATATATAGTTTTTTTCACTCCATATTCCCACGAAAATAAACCTGCCTAAAGTGGGTGACCAAGTTGACCCAGTACAATATGAATTGGCATTGCCAGCTAGTGTAAAGCCAGGGTTACAATTGAGAACAGCCGTACTGCCAGATGAATATTTTACATTATTTGCCTGAATGTAGTCGATCTGCCCATTCAAAGTTGACAATTCTAAACATGTCCCTGATCCAGTACTCTAAATTGAAATAAATTAGACTAGTTACATAGTAGACATAAACATGTTGATGTAAAAAGTTAGATGAACATAAAATAAGAAAAATTAATAAAGTAGCATTATGAACTTCAAAGCTAATTAAATTAAACACCATGACATACCGAGATCTGTTTTTTGTTTCGAATCATAGCATCGTCCTGAACGTTAGTAATGTTAGTGAAAGCGTCTTATTGTTATCATAAAAATAATAGTGCCAACACAGTGGTTAGTTTAACATTTACAAAATAAATTTTACTTACTTCTTGACATGTTCCCAACTTCTCAGGACTCCATCCACTTTCACCACATGATATACGACCATTACCATTCAGAACATACCCAATATTGCATGTCAACTCTGCAATAGCACCAACACCAAAAGGACCATTTGAATCACTCACGTACGATATCTAGATATATAATTTTTATTTTTTTTTGCATTTTACATATCGTATACATTTGATGTCCATGTTATTTCAAAAAGATCCCTGGTCAAATATAAACTTTAAACTTTTTTCTACCTCAATATAATGTCATCACTACACAAAAACCACTAATCTCAATATAATATACAAAACGATTTCTTGCAAAAATTGTAAAAATAATCGAAAGATTGCACACTTCTTACCACCACACAAAGCATACCTGTCCGTTCGCTACTTCAGCTTGAGCCTGACACTTCTGACCAACAGCAGATATGCATTCACCTATAGACGTCCAATCTCCGTTCTGCTGGCACTTGGCCACTAAATTGCCTGAAGGCACAAAGCCGAGATGACAAAGTACTGTAGCCTCAGTATCTGGTCTAAATGGAGCCAACCCCAATGGAGAATATACGACAAATCCATTGGAAACATTCGATAACAGTGGACAGCCACTTGATGAAGATACCACGTTGTGCGGTTGTTCATCTAAACACATAATACATTTTAAATTTCAATTTTTCAAGTCAAAATGAACATTTTAAACAAAAATAGTTTTTAAAAACGGAATTTAACGTAAAAATCTGATCTAATATGTTTTTCAGTTATTTTCGTATACAAACAACTGCGTATACCTACTGTCATCGTACGGTTTATTACCTCTTGCAATTGGTTCGCAAGGAATGAACTCCAGAGGTCTCCATCCATTTACAGTACATCTGACTCGTCGTAAGTTACCGTTATGACATTGTAAAGTAGCTAGAGTCCCTACTACATGACCTGCTTCATTTGTATCTTCTTCAGAATACACTATCTACAACTGGTTTTAAAAAATACAATTAATAGGACTAACAATTGTAAGGCAACCAACATTTGTATTATGTGAACATTTTTTGACATTTTTTCCAAAAAAATATATATTTGATATAACCCTTGAATTATATACGTTTAATTTGTACCTTGGACGAAAACCTTAAATTCTTGCCCACGAAAAAATTCTCATAGTTTTATCTGATCCCTTTTTTTGTCTGATTGCCGTCGGCATTAGAGAAAAACTAGAGAACGCACAAAATTATGAGAGGTTTTTCGTGGACAAGAATTTAAGGTTTTCGTCCAAGGTACAAATTAAACGTATATAATTCAAGGGTTATATGTTTTACAATAAACAGTGATAGCACCTAGTACAAATATCTTCAAAACCTTTTATTATCATTCCTCGAAACAGTAACAATCACTTGCCTCTCCGTCATGCCTGTCATTAAAGTAATCACATCTACGAAGACTATCATCAGCCACTACGAAACTAACAGTTAATAAAACAAGAATGTGTTTATTCATTTTACGGTTACAATGGCAGCGGTAGTTGTTTTAGCACAGAAAGGAATTATTTTGGTTGAAAAAAGAGAGAACCGGATCTCGAGGGTAGCCTGAGGTGAAATAAGCCGTCGAAATCCGGGAAATCCCCCAGGTTTCGAAACTCGGGTTTTAATTGTCACGGTGAATCAACAATCCGTTAGTCAGTGATATCAGCCGGCCCTGCCACTCGAACTCCACTGGAATCCCATCGTCACCGAACCTGAATCGACGAAACAACGCCTCCGCGATCGCTGATCTCACCAAGCCATAGGCTTCGAACGGGGATGGGTGGTACAAGCGACCGTTAGGGAACATACACAATTTGGACGGCTGAAACTTATGATTCCACTTGATAGATATTTGAATACAACTTGAAATGATAAGATCAACATATCCAAGAAATAAAAAACATTCAAAATTACCTCAAATGCAACTTTTCTATTCGAATTATTGACGATCCACGTATTCGATTCCTCATCCAGTGTTGTGAACACATAAGGTCGATCATCACACTTCAAGAAGTTCAGTTCACCTTGACATTCACTGATATAGGGAAACTCTGGGTATTGGCCAGAGTTATTCAGAGCTAGCCGTCTTAAGAAAAAAGTTAAAAATTTTTTATCTGAAATAATATCAGATAAAACAATAAAACTATAATATAAAATAGAAAAAAGCTTATCAAAAAATAATTTTATATTGTAGTAGAGAACGTCTCACTACTACAATAACATAATCAAAACTAACAAAAATTTACCAACTAAAAACACTAAATAGAAAATTACCTTTGTAACAAGATGTAAAATTTTTAATCCTCGCATCTTCCAAAAACAATTGTCCTTCGTGATCGAGAAAGTAGAAGTAATGCCTGACGTTACCCACATATTCACCTTGAGTGTGAGCCTTTCTGATCGATTTTAATAAATACGCTGAACGTTTAAACAAGTAATTAGAAAACATCTCGATAAGACTTGCTAGTTCTTAAAATTAAATAATTCTTAGAAAAACAAAAACACTTGACCGGCTTTCAAACTTTTTCAATAAACAGCTTGTTCAAAGTTGATATCAAAGTTATTAATTTCAAAATAATATACAGCTGTATGTCCATTCTAGCATTATTTCTGCTTCAAATCCCTTCCTCGAATACTGTTTTCTGGAATTCGAACATTTTTCTTGAAAATGCAAAAATTTGTTTACCTTTTTGTAGACGTTTGAGCGTATAAGATGTCAATTAATTCGTAAAAGCACTCGATTTCGTTTACTTTGCTCAAATTATTCAATTCGCAAACGTGTTAGATTTATATGGGCGTTAATTGGGGTTTTGGAATTAGTTTAGTCGATATTATTATAGAGATTCCGGCAGATTTGAGGACAATTATTAAGATGCGCGGTATCGGGGTTCTATAGTATTCTGAGGGGCCGACGTTGTGGGGGATACAAGAAAAGGGAAAGGGGCGAAAAATTGGGCCGCCGCTGGCAGAAACGGCAAGAAAAGCGGCACAGCTACGGCCAATATTGGACTTGGGGGTCGACGTTTAGAGTAGACGCGTAAGCCACTTTTTTGTGCGTGTTCTGCTTTTTGGTTTCTCTGATTCTACATTCCACCGCAAAACTGGAGCGATTTCTTGCAGCCGCACCTGCAACCATGCAGACCCTGGAGAAGGCTTTACATCAGCCTATGCCATTCACGACCGGCGGCCAAACCATCACAGATCGACTGATCGCGGCAAAACACTCGCTGGCTGGTTCCCAGCTGGGCAAGACCATTTGCAAAGCGACTACAGAGGAACTGATGGCTCCAAAGAAGAAGCATCTTGACTGTAAGGCACTTTTTGTGTTTTATATTCTGTTATAAAGAGATTTTAGCAAACATAAGTAAATTTATATTTTCAAATTTAGGTATCTTTTTTAAAATCAAACTCTAAAACATTTTTTTTTCAGACTTACTACACTGCACCAACGAGCCCAATGTGTCGATTCCATCGATGGCAAATCTACTTATAGAACGAACCCAAAATCCCAATTGGATCGTCGTATACAAGGCTCTAATCACGATTCATAATCTGATGTGCTACGGAAACGAGCGCTTCTCTCAATATTTGGCATCGTGTAACACTTCTTTTAATCTGACGTCGTTTTTGGACAAAGTTGCCGCTCAGGGAGGTAATTTGGCATCAGGTGTGTTACGTGTTTGCGTTGATTACATTAAATTTAGGGTATGATATGTCGACTCATGTGAGAAGATATGGCAAATACATCTCGGAGAAAATATCTACTTATCGCCTGTGTGCCTTCGACTTCTGTAAAGTAAAGAGGGGACGTGAAGATGGCTTGCTTAGAACTTTGCACACTGACAAGGTAATTTTGGGTAGATACAGTAATATTCTAAATGAATTTTAATTTAATTTGTTATAAGTATACTTGCCAAAACTAATATTTTATTTTACAGTTGTTGAAAACCTTTCCAATCTTACAAAACCAGATTGATGCTCTTCTCGAGTTCCAAGTAAATCCATCAGAACTCACTAACAGTGTAATCAACTGTTCCTTCATATTGTTATTCCGAGATCTGATACGACTTTTTGCGTGTTACAATGATGGAGTTATCAATCTTCTAGAAAAGTATTTCGATATGAACAAGAAACAATGTAGAGAAGCTTTGGACTTCTACAAGTCGTTTTTGGTAAGTAAAAATGTGTTTTCATATTTAAATTTGTTTAACAATCAATCTTGTTTTATATTTTTATTTAAATTTTTGAGTTTTCAGCTTCGATTGGATAAGGTTTCCGAGTTTCTGAAAGTAGCAGAGTCAGTGGGGATAGACAAAGGCGAGATCCCAGACCTGACAAGAGCTCCAGCTTCATTGCTCGAGGCTTTGGAGGCCCATTTGTACCATTTGGAAGGTGGTCGAGGTCCCCCACCATCAGCTCAACAGGTAAACTTTTAAATTTATATTTTTTTTGTTTATCATGACGTTTTAAAACTAATGAATTGTGTGGTTTAGATTGTAAGTCAACAACTCGGAGCTCAACAAGCTCAGCCATTCCATTCGTCCAATATGTCTGCTGGAATCGATGAAACAACACGACAAAAGTATCTAGAGGAAGAGAAAGAGCGTCTCAGACAGTACGAGGAGCAAAGGAAGAAACAGTTTGGGGACGGTCCAGGTAACTTTAGTTGTTTTTTTACCTAAATTAATAAAAAAATATTTTTTATTTGAAAAAATTTTTTTCTACATTTTTTTATATTGTTGCCTAAAATATGTAAATTTGTTATAAGATTCTTTTCTGTACTTTTACACTTTTAGATCCTAGTAATCCATTTGGTGCTCCAGCTCCATCTAATGTTCCCTCAGGGCAGGCGGATCTTTTGAATCTCTTTGATCCTCCCCAAGCTCAACCAGCCGCTTCGCAACAACCGGCTCTAGTAGCTCAAGACCCCAACAATCCGTTCGCGTCGCTTATGAGTGGACCACCAGCACAAGTTCCCAAAGCCCAACCGGCTAGCTCAGTGAATCCGTTTGGTCAATTCCCTCCACTAAGCCAGCCGTCCCAACCCTTATCAGCTTCGGGACCACCCCCGCCGGTTCCTCCACCACCAGCGGCGGCATTTAATCCGTTCGGAAATGCTGCCCCAGTATCTCAGCATTACGGAATCTACAATCAGACGCCATACACTGGAACGGATGGCAGTTATACTGCACCTTCTTTCTTCGATACGCAAATGGCCAAGAATGAGTCGAAGAATGACCACCAGAACGTCGATCACGCCCTCTCGTCTCTGGTCAACAACTTTTCAATAAGCCATCAGCAACCAAAGTAAGTCACTTCAAATAATATTAATATCGTTTGACATTATTATTGTAAGCAATATCATTTTATGTTGTTTGGGTAACATTTAAAGTTTTATAATTACGAGTTTTAGCCCTGCCGGAGGTGTTAACTGGACTGGCGGTCCTCCCCCACAAAGCTTTGGCGCTCCAGGAGCTTACCCCGCTCAACAACCACAGTATCCACCGAACTCATTCAACCCATACGCTAACCAGCAATGGCAACAACCCACCAACCCCTACGGCCAACCTTTCCAGCAACAACCCCAATACCCACAGACCAACCCCTACAGTCAGCCCCAAGCCAGCCAGCCTCCATTTGGTACAGCGAGTCAGCCAAACGCCGCGAAAGATCCGTTTTCATTCTCGTAAAGCTTGTACTCAATGCAAATAATCTTGTTCCTATATTGTATTTTAGTCTTAGTCTCTTGTACTTTCAGAGTCACTTTTTAACAGAACTTTTATTTTAACGAATTTCTTAACCAGTAAATTTTTATTTTTTCACTCTTCACTACCTTCGTGCAGTTTTGTCAAAAGTGAGTATAAAAGTTCTGGACATTGTTCCAGCTCCTCGATTGGTACGTACTCATGTTTGGAATGGGCGGTGGTTATGGATCCACAACCGATCAGAAAGACGCCATCCAGTTGCTTGTACTTGTCAAAGTAGGGAATGTCTGTGTTGAAGGCGACTACTTTGCTCTCGAATGGCTCAGGTGGTTCTGCAAGTATGTTATCAATTTGTATACTGTATTAACTACTCTACTTAATAAGGTCTTTACAACGTAATAACTAACTTACTCGTCAAAATGACCGGTTCGTTGAGCCCCAAAACCTTTATCTCGACTCGTCCTTTGACTATTCTCTCAACCTCCTCCAACAAATTCGACGCCGAATCGACCACTCTGAACATCAAGCCGGCTTCAGCGTGTTCAGCCAACGCATTCATGGCTTGGCCTCCATTCAGAAGACCTATGTTTAATGTAGTCTCACCAAGATCATTGTGTTGTGGCCATTCGTTGGCACGGAGGTTTGCAAGTACATCTAGAAGCAGATGGACCGCACTGTGGCCTTTCTCTGGGTATCCTGAATGGGCAGCTTGACCTCTGGCTACTAGTTGTATCTAAACTGGTATCAAGATGAGTGAAGCGTACAGATAAAAAATTGTTTGTAAAAATTAAGTTGTTGTGAAATTTCACAAAAAGTCTAACAAATTACCTTAAGTGCTCCTTTCTGTGCATGACCAAAAGTGAGTTCAGTCGGCTCTCCAACCACCAGGTATTTGGGGTGAATGTTCAAATTGTTAGCCTCTGTCATGCCAACATGGTCCGTTTCTTCGCCAACGACTAGTAACAATGCCGTTTGATCACTCAGCTGCTCGTTCTCACCCTTTAGTTTTCTCAAGGCGAATATCATAGAGGCAATTTGACCTTAAACAAGCTGTAAAGAAAGGTTCTTCCAAACAAACCTTTGGCATCATTAGACCCTCTTCCATAGATACAACCGTCTCCAATACGAGGATGGGTATAAGGGGGTACCGTGTCCAAGTGAGTGTTCAAGAGGTATTTGATATCTTCAATCTTCGTGTTGGGCTTTTTAATCAGTAGGTTACACCGCGTATAATTTGGTTTCAACGACTGCTTCACAACTTCGAAGCCCAAAAACTCACAAAACCTTTGAATACAGTCAGCGACCGCAGCTGAAATTGTACTGTAACTTGCCAAGCTTCAAGATACCATACCTTCCTGGCCAGTTGTGCTCTCGATTTTCATCAAGTGAATAAGGAAGTCAGTGATGGGTGCGTTGGAAAGTTGCTCCATGGTGATTGGGAAGACTGACCACGATAAAAACTCGAGTCAAAGTTAAATTTTTACTTTCTAGAGTTTACCTAAATTTAATTTGCATGTCTCGAAATAAAAACACCTTCCATAATTAGTCACGAGATTTGAGTAATTTAGTTTTTATGAATTTCAATACAGAATTTAAATTAAATAACCTTAGGATTAGTACTTAAATTACCCTACCGTTTAATATTTATGAGCCGGGAAAAATAAAATTTAAAATTTGAAGCAAGTCTTTGATCAATAACTAAAAATCGACGCCAAATGCGATTCGATGACCAATTATTTTTATCACTTGAGACCTTAATATAATAAGCAAGTGCGTAGCGCCAAAACAAAAAAAGATTAAAGCAAAATGCAACTTTTAAGAGTTAAAAACACAGTATTAAATTTGCAACCTTGGCAACAATATTTATTTTCAGTACTTGGAGGTGCGTAAGTATTGATGTAAAGTAAAATCAATACATTGCAAGAAAAATTCCTTGTTATATTTATCAAAAATGTCAAATATAAAAATTTATATGCAGTTTTATAAACAATGGTTACATAATGCTTCACCAAACGTATTCATAAGTTTCTTCTTGTATAAATAAAACCTCGTCCAGTAATTATTTATTCGCACGTATCTCAACAAAATCAATAGTTGCACCCCGTCCCCTTTCAACAAAAATTTTTACTCGGAGAAGCCATTTATTGGATTTTTGCGAGATATAACGTCTTAATCCTTGTTAATTACAGACGGGGATGAGTTCAGATGAGGCTCGAGACCTGAGCAATGAAGAGAAAACCAAGTCCGAGTCTTCATCTTGTTCAACTTCATCAACGTCCGTGGAATCGCCTGAGAAATGTAGAACATTGACTATTAACAGCCCAGCTGCCGGCGACCCTTTAGTCTTTCAGTACAAATCACCTAATGCAGAGTTTGTGGATATTTTAAAGTAAGTTAATATAATAATCTTATCATTTTTTGATGAATCTGTTTGTTGTGATCGGTTTAATAATCTGAATTTAGATTGGCTGTGGATGAGTTTGAAGGATTAAAGCAAGTCGTTGCAATGTCTGTTGGCAATCTGGATCATTTATACACGGCGGAGTAAGTTTTTTAAAGTATTATTAGCATACTTGTTTTCAGTTATGAAGCATTAGATGAAGTATGTTGGAGGTTCAACAAAGCGGCCTCAACGATTAGCAATTTGTGGAAAGGGGCCACGAAGCCAGGTTCAAACACAGAGTTTGCGTCCACAAAACTGTTGAATCGGATTTTAACACATTCGTATAACAAGGCAGTAGACAATGAGAAAGCTCTGAACAAACATTATGAAGCCTTTTCTTCAGAGACTTATGGTGAAACATCTTTCAATCGGATGCAGATGATCATCGACGAACTGAAACCGACGAATCAAGATGTTTTTGTCGATCTGGGAAGTGGAGTAGGACAATTGGTAGCTCACATGGCTGGAGGATCTAAAGTTAAGAAGGCGTTTGGTATTGAAATTGCTCAATTACCAGCAAAGTTTGCTGCAAAACTGGAAGAGGAGTTTAGGAAGTAAGTTTAAACGTTGTTTATGTTTATAGTTTTATAATTTTTAACTTAACGTTTATATTTTTAGACTTATGAAGTTCTTTGGCAAGAAAGTTAGGCCATTCAGTTTAGAACGAGGAAACTTTTTGGAGAGCAACTATAGGGAGTTGATAACTCAAGACGCGACCATAATATTTATTAATAACTATGCTTTTCAATCTGATTTGGAAGCCAAGATCAAACAGAACTTGTTAAGCGAGTTGAAGAATGGCACTAGGATTATCTCCACAAAACCTTATGGTGCTCTAAACAAAAACATAACTGAAAGACAGTTGAATGGTAAGTTTTTTTTTCTCTTGACTATTTGAATTTTAGATATCTCTTCTATCTTGGATGTGGTCGAGTTGAAGAGGTGTCCAAACCCATGTTCGTGGACTTCGAACGATGTGCCGTACTATCTGCACGTTGTTAATCACGAAAAGGTAGGAAACATTGAGTTTTTTGAACTTAACATTGTTATTTTAATCTCATTGTATATTTTTCATAATTCATGTTGAATTTAGCTTGAGAAATATTTCTTGAGTCTGAAGAACAACAATTTGAAGTTGGATTTGCGTCGTTCTGCTACACCGTCATCGAAGAACTCTGACTCTCGTGAATCTAGTGTACCTAGGAAGAGTTTGAAGAAGAAACAAAGAGAGTATGATCTGTAAGTATCTTAAACTAATAAATACTGTCTTTTGTTATAATAAGAGCGTTAGTATGTTGTTATATGTTCGTATTTCAGCCATGGTCCTACTACTCGCAGAAAATGGCAAGCCTATGTCTCTGAAGTGATGCCTGAACCGAAAGTAGAAGCAGTACCATCTAAGAAGGACGAAACCATGAGTGACAAAGCCTCTAACGACTCTGACAGTGACTTTGAGGAGAAGAAAAGAAAGAAGTCAGTTACAGTTAAAGTCAAAGGAAGACCGAGACGATCTGCAGACAAAAAGGACATTTCGAACGACGCTGAAGAAGGTATCGAACTCATGCACAAACTGATATGCGAAGCTACTGAACTCAAGCCTGAATCTAATGGACAAAGCAAAGCGGAATTAAAGCCTCCGAAAAAACTGAACAAAAAGAAGGAAAAAGAGAAGGAGAAGGTTCTACCTGAAATTTCTGTGCCGTTTCCGAGCGTCGGTGTCAGCGGTTCGGTGATCAACGCATTAACCAACGATACTGCCAATGGAGAGTACAAGTATCCAAACCTGGAAGTGTTCTTATGTAGGTCTTTTATGTTTTTATATTAATAAAATTTCATATTATGCTTATTTTTTATAATTTTATATTGTACTTACTAATTGTTTTTAGCGGAGCTTCGAAGAGTGTACGAAGGTTTCTTGGACAACGTCAAACCAAACGGATCTAACACAGACAATGTAAGTCGATATATAATACTTTGGTGGTAAAACCATCCTAATTGATATTCGTGATACCGGGTAATACTTTTTGTATAATTTAGGCAATAAACGTTCCAAAAGTGCCCACCAATAAGTTGGGTCATTGTCTTGTTGACATAACGCGACGAATGGACACTTTGAGAACCAAATATCTTGAATTGGGCAGTGAAATTGATTCCCTGAGAGCTGATGTTATCAATCTTGTTACCAAGTTCTCTCACACGGATATGCCCACTTTGTCCAAAAAACTTAATGGTGACATACATACGCCTTCGACAAGTAATCCTCAAGTGATTCCAAAGCCGTATACGTAAGTTGTTTTTTAATTAGTGTTTTTCTTTTAGTGGTATGATCTTCAATCAGTACTATATAAAGGTTAGGCTAAAAATGAAAAATTTTTAGTGGCCTAAACTCAACGGACAACAAACTCCCTACGGGTATTGAAAACCAGAGCAATCCTCAATTGAATGGTGCTTTGAAAATTGGCGTTCAGAACGGGAATATGAACCTAATCAACGCCCTAACATCGCTAATGGCAACAAACTTGAATGAAACAGTTGATCTCAATTCATTCAATCAGATGCCTACTGCCTCGCCTGTAGAGCTGAACCCAATGACAGCGGACTTCACACAGCGTAATCAGCTCATCTACAATCTTCTCTCCAGCAGCAATGCCATGGGAATGGCCCCGAACTCGTTACTGGCCCTACGATCATTGTCAGTAGGCACCCCTCAGGCTTCTTTCGACACTTTTTCTAACTACTCCAACATTGCAACCCCCAACATGCTGCCTCAAAGACCAGGAGGATACACGAATGACTCGAGTCATGTAAGTTTTCTTTATCTTGACCTTTAACAACTCATGCTGTTGATTTGCATGATTTTTTAAATGTCTGAAGTTTATTTTTTTCGTTTGATTTATGTTTCTAAATTACAGACTGACCAAAGAAAGAGGCAGGCTGATATGCGCGACGACGGAACATCAGCCAAACGATTCCACGAGAACGGGGCATGAGCAGGGAATACACATTTTTGTTTTATCCATAACTATATTGTCTTATTTCAGCGAACTTATATTTTTTGTTACTTATGGGCTTTCTTAATTATTGAAACCTCAGGGGTACTGAACCCTAATTTCTAATTGTTAATAAATGGTCTCTGTCTGTGTGGATTTGATTTATTCGAATGTATATTACTCCTTGAATTCGGGTCGTCTAAAGCTTTCAATTTGAGATTACACCCAGGGCATGCGGCCTCCACGGATTTCGTCTAGGTTTTTCTAACGGTGCCAATAAACTGATAAAGTCAGAGAATCGTATTTAAAATTATGGGTATCAAAAGCGACCTTTATATTTCTAAAAGTTTAACACAAATTTATACCAATTATTAGGTGGATGTCACAGAAAGAGACGTTTCCAAAGCTGTACCGAATCCCGAAAAAGGCAGACCAGAAGCTTAGCTCGAAGGACCAAGTATTAACTTCACCTCTAGTAAAAACCAATGCGAACCCACCAGCAAAACCAAAACGTAAGTGTGGAACTTTAATCCCAATATCTTTTACATTTTAGCTACGCCAAAGATCACAGAGAAACACAAAACAAAGGAAACCAAACATGAAACGACAAAAAGGAAACATTCACAGGCATTCCACAAGTAAGTGACATTATTGTTTACTAGTTTTTTCACTTGATATCAGTACTAAAGGCTCATTTCAGACAGCACAAATCAAATGCCAACAAAGACCCAATCGAACTGCTGGACAGTATCTGGAAGGAAATGGAGGAGGATGATATGAAGAAGAAGCACAAAAGATCGGACAAAGGTAAGGTACAGTACAGTTAATGCAACGCACGTCAAAAGAAAATGAAACGAAAAACTTAAAAGAAAGCAACTTATTCTAGACGGATGCACCCCTAACGGAAGCCCCTTATATCAGCATGCAGCTACACCAACTCCAGGCACCTCTCAACCCAAATTTACAAAGTACGAGCTGCTAAGTGCCCCCAAGGACGACACCGTGCTGAAGCGATTGATGAACAAAAGTGGCCTTATGGAGAGGATACTCGCCTTCAAAATCAAGCATTCGAAGATGGACAGCTACAGAAACATACGAGTTCATGGAAGGTTAGATGAGTGTGTGATGCCGGACGTAAGTTTATACTAATGACAGTAAATAAAGTAAATTATACTTAGAAAAAGTAATTCAATATTCAATCAAATACTTTAGGACCAAAGCGTAGACTACGGCACTCCTAGATTTCAAACTGAGATTAATCAACAAAAAGGGCCACAGACACCTCCTGGAAGAGGACCTCAAACTCCACCAGGATCGCCTGATATGGTATCAGAAGGTAGTCATGGGGCAGATTACGAGCGTGCAAAGACGATCGTCGATGACATTTTACGAGCCGAGGTTGGCAACACTGTACCAATGGAAGAGGGAGACAAGGCCTCTACCGCATCCAGGATTAACAACTCTTCTTCATCCACGAAAACGAACGAAAACAATAGTGGATTCTTCTTACCACCACCCCCGCCTCCTCCGATGATATCAAAGCCATCTACACCTCCTCCGGCCGTTTCAGTAGCAACAAGCAATTTCTTCTCGGTCGATTTGACTAAAAATCAGCCATCAATAATGTCGATCAACCTGGCCAATCAACAACAGCCGCCAACTGCAATCAACTTGGTAACTAGGTTACCACCGCCAAGTTCAACAGTAAACCTTGTTTCTCGGCCACCACCCCCGATTGCATCGGTCAATTTAGCGATCAGGCCACCTCCCTCGACTAATACAGTAAATTTGGCAGCTCGACATCCACCTCAAAATACGCTTCAGCCACCTCCCATTAAATTGTCCACCCCACATTCTATCAACCCTACTACGATCATCCATCCGACAGATCTTACAAAACCTCCACCCATCAACATATCCCAACCCCCGCCGAACTTTCAGAACGTTTATCGCCCTCATTTTATCACCCCTCCGCGACGTGAATTCTTACCTCGCCCTCCTGCAGGGTTTCCACTGCCCCCTCCTGGTTCTACGCCAGCTGCCTTTCCAAGACCTCCTCCCCCAGAGCCTTCGGCAATGAGGTTCCTACACCCTCCTCCCCCGGAATTCATACCAAGAGGATTCCAACGACCACCACCCTCAGAAGTTGTGCCAGTTGCTTCAAGAGCGCCACCTCCAGAAACTACAACAACAAAACCCCCATCGCCTAAAACGAAACCCGCGGATTCAGAAGCAACCGAAGACGATGCCCCAAAACAAAAGCCAAAGCCACCAGTCTGCTTTGGGCCGCCGCTGTTACCTCCAATTGAAAGAAGCGTAGGTTTTTGTTGCATGACAACCAAATGAAACTTTATTAAAAACATGTTTACAAAGAAGAATGCATGGAACAGCTTTATTACTTCAATAACTTGTAGTTTTCTTTTCAAAAACGTTGTTCATAAAATGTATTTCAGGGCGCACCTAGGTATGGACCTCCTCGCTTCCCCTTCAGGCCGGGATTCAGAATCCCTCACCCTCCGCCATACAGAATGCCTCCACCCCTGCCTCACTACAATCTCCGACCTCCAAGGCCGTTAGCCCCAGGCTACCACAGATGATTGGACTTTGGATTCAACTTTTTTCATTTTTAGTCATTTCATAACTGTATCTTTATATCCGGGTTTTTAAGTATTCAAATAGTATATATTGTCTTCTAAAATTATGGTTAGTAAAATGTATAATAAAAACATTACTTTATGAGACAAGAATAATTAAAATGCGAAAAATTTACTTCTAAAATGGTAATTAGATTTATAATATACGTCTTCAGTCACTGAGTAATAAAAACTAGTATTTAAATACCATGTTTTGCTACAAATCAAAAAATTAAGTTTTTGACAAACGATGGATAAAATCTTGTAATTTTGGGCTCTCTTGCATCATAAGCAAGGTAACTTTTGGCAAATTTTATATTTAACCGCGACTTGCGCCCACCCTGTATAATGTATAAATTTTGGTTTCGGTAATAATAAATAACAAATTTAATGTTACAACGACAAATAAAGTTCCTATTTATTAGAAAAAGTAATTTATTAACAATATTCTGAATTAATAAAGACCCCACGAGAAAAGTACAAATGTTATTTGCCGTATAAAAGTAGAATTGCCGTTTACGCGCTTCAAAACTCATTTTGGGCGCAAGTTGCAGAAATGTTTCATACTGGCCTCACGTCTATAGACGTCTGTTGTACTTATCCTCCTAAAGAAGTATACAGCGAGCTGTTGATGTGAAATATATGTTACTTGTGTGTTATTTTTTTTAAATTTATTAATTTGTGAGTTTTTCAGAATGGCTACCGAATTCTACGTAGATCCAGAAAACGGTTGTGACGAACAGGGAGATGCTAGTAAGGAAAAACCTGTCAAGAACTTGTTCAAGGCTATGTTAATAGCCGGTTCTATTGACAAGAAGTTCTTTGTGGCCGCTCTTGAGGATAACAAGCTTGAATGGAAAGAAGCCGCCAAGGCAGCTATCAAGAAGAACGCCAAGAAGTTCGAAGCCGAGAACAAGAAGCTACAAAAAGCCAACGAAAAACAAGCAGTTCAACAGGCTGCTAGTCAGTTGACTGACCTTCATCTCGAGGAAGCCAAGAAAGTTGTTATATCTCTTGATAAGACATTGCCATTTGAGGATGTTAAGTTGAGGAGTGTATCCGATTATGTGGGCAAAAGAGTTCGCATCTCAGCTTGGGCACATCGTGTTCGAAGACAAGGTAATTGTTTTTTTAAAGATTTGAATTAGTTTTTAGGTAAGAACTTGATGTTCGTAGTTCTACGTGATGGAAGCGGATATCTCCAAGCCGTATTCAACGACAAGTTGTGTCACACGTACGATGCTTTGACTCTTCAAACGGAGTCTTCAGTCATAGTCTACGGAGTTGTCAACAAGTTACCGGAAGGAAAGGAAGCTGTTGGAGGTGTAGAATTATCGGCCGATTACTGGGAACTTATGGGACCTTCACCTCCAGGAGGAGTGGAGCACGTCCTCAACGTGGAAGCTAATGTAGACATCAAGTTGGATCAACGACACTTGGTGATTCGAGGTGAGAATGCTGCCAAGGTGTTGAGGGTGAGAGCTGCTGTCACCAGAGCGATGAGAGAACACTTCTACAACAGGAAGTATACCGAGATATTCCCTCCGACTTTGGTTCAAACGCAGGTATGTCAGGTATTTAGTGATGTATTTTGCATTAAACGAAGAATATTTTATTATCACTTTTTTTAAATTCGTTAATGTTACATACGTTTCTTTTGTAGGTTGAAGGGGGTTCTACCTTGTTTGGATTAAACTACTTTGGAGAAGAAGCCTTTTTGACCCAGTCTTCTCAGCTCTACCTGGAAACTTGTGTGCCTGCTGTCGGCGATTGTTACTGTATCGCTCAGTCTTACAGAGCTGAAAAGTCTCGTACAAGACGACATTTGGCCGAGTACTGCCATGTGGAAGCTGAATGTCCCTACATTACTTTCGAAGATCTTTTGAAGCGTGTAGAAGACATTGTATGTGATACTGTGGATCGTATCTTCGATGATCCGGAAGCAAAGAGGTTGGTGTTGGAGCTTAACCCCGTAAGTTATAATATTTTGAGAAGGTTTTGATAAAAATATTTTGTTTCCTTTTTTATATTATTACTAATATTGCGTAAATTATCTATACTATATTTAGAACTTCAAAAAGCCATCAAGACCATTCTTGAGGATGACATACGCTGATGCCATAGAATGGCTGAAGAAGAACGGTGTGAAGAACGAAGAAGGCAAAGACTTTGAGTTTGGAGAAGACATTCCAGAAGGTCCGGAACGAGCAATGACTGACAAGATCAACCAGGTAAACATTGTGATACTGACTTTTATACTCATTCTGATGGAAAATTATAATTAAACGTATAGTAATAATATATTTAATGTTTCAGCCAATCCTTTTGAACCGCTTTCCTGCTGGCATCAAATCCTTCTACATGAGCCGATGTGAAGATGCTTCTGACTTGACAGAATCCGTGGACTTGTTGATGCCAGGAGTCGGAGAAATCGTCGGAGGTTCAATGAGGATCTGGAAGGAGCAGGAGTTGTTGGCTGCCTTCAACAAGGCTGGAATCGACCCTAAGAACTACTACTGGTATGTAGACCAACGTCGCTACGGGGGCTGCCCTCACGGTGGCTACGGTCTTGGTCTGGAACGATTTGTCTGTTGGTTAACTGGCACTGAGCACATCCGTGACGTTTGTCTGTATCCTCGATTCGTGGGAAGATGTACACCTTAAGTGGTTATTGTTGCTTGTTTTGTTCATAATTAAATAAATGTTTGGTAATCTATAGACAAGATACGGATTGAAATGTACTTGTTCACCTTTTATTTTTTAAATATATTTTCGGCACAAACAAATGACTTTAGAGCGAAACGTTATGCAGGATTTAAAGTAAGTTCCAAAGAATGGAAAAGTCAAGTTGTAGAGTCTTGACAGAATTAAAGGATGACCTTCTGGACGCCTATCAAGCTTCTCCTAAGACGGTTCTTCAAAATAAAAATGTCGAAGTTTTGAGACAAAAGTGAGTTTTAAATTATAAAGTTCTCCAAAATGTAACAGCTATCTATAATCATATTCTTCTGGTTCACGGTAGCCGCAGAAGAGTTTCTGCTGGATGCCAATCTTCAGGTTCGAGTTCTGGACTTGTTGTGGGAAGCTGTCTGGTACAACGTGATCGACTGTTACTGCAAAAGTACTCGCAAGCCAGATTCCCAATTATTGTATCAGTTTTTGAAAAATGGTATTACGTACTTCAAGAACCTAAAGGAGTCGTTCCCGAATGTATCTTACAAGATATCAATCATCTTGGGTGATATCTACCGCTACATTTTCAAGCTTTGTAAACAAGATACGGTACAAGATTCCATCCGAGAGTATCAGAACTCATTGGAGAGTAACAGAGAACACGCCAACACCTACTTGAAGTTAGCTACCATATACAAAGAGACTGACCTCGACTGTTGCATACTGTACTTTATCAGATTCGCCTACCTAAAACAACTTGATGACATTGAAAAGAGATTCCCATTGAAGAAGAATATCACTAACAGTGTCTTTGGCAACATCGCCTTCAATCTGATATTGAACGAAGGGTGAGGTGATTAAGCATAAGAATCAATAATGATGACATTACTTTACAGAGAAGACAAGGCGGTACTCGCGGAATTGGAAGAAGAGTTACAGAAACAACTGGGTACTAGTTCATCAGTGAAGGAATTCTTGGCCTCGAATTACAAGTTTATTGCCTTGGCTTTGTTCGTCTTCTCTTTGAATGGTATGTTTCACATTGTTGTCTATATTAACTTTCATTTCCTTTATAGAACACAAGAAAGTAGAACAGAACGCCGCCTTGTGGTGTCGTATCTTCGGAGCACTTGTGAAGCGACAGTTAAAGCAGTTATCTGACCAAATGGAAGAGTATTTGCCTATGAAACACAAACATAGTGTACTGACAGCTCTTAAATATTGTGAAATATCTCCTAAATTGTCGTTAGGCGTCGACGCTGTTCACAACATCGCTCCACTGGTAGTGGTACTAAATGAATGGCTCAAAAACTTGGCTGGATACTTTAGTCAACGTCAAATCTCTGTTGGCCTTCGAATGGTAGGTTTTGGGGTAGAGAACAATACGGCGCCTGATATTGTAACTACAATATATAAATCAAAGTGTAAACTTAAAATGAAATCACTCATTTTTAGGTAATACATTCATTCCTGCACTGTTATGTCAATTTGTTAAACCGCATGGAGCTGTATCTTCCACCGATCATAGAAGAAGCCGATCCAGATCTAAATTATTCGTTGGTTTTGAATGACTTCAATGGGTTGAAGATTGACGATTCAGAAGACGACACGGCGATTAAAATTATGGCATCTGGGTTAAGAAGAGGTATAAGTTCGGATACGTTTCCTATCGGCTTTGAAGATAAGTTTATCTACCAATGGCCGATATCTGAAGGCGGACCGAAGCAGATAAAAGTTGATGTTACCATTGAAGCAAAGAAGGTAAGCACACCTAGAAGTCCGTGTTGTTGTAAATTTGTGCCAACTGTAATAATGATACAAATTTTTGCACAAATTGTTCAATATTTGTTTTCAGAATCCTAACATCACGGTTGCTCTATGTTCTCAAGATGGATTTATAAACAACTACAACATTATCGAGAACCTGCTTACAAACACACCTTTCGTTTGCATTCTTGACCGGCAGACAGTGGACTTCATTATAAAAACCAGCAACTTCAGAATCTCGAAGATCAACATTGAAAACTTTGAGAATTTCCTCAAATCAGAGAAGATCGTCACTTTGAAGTCTGAAGACTTGAATCCGTTAATTGAAGCTGAAAGACTGGTCAAAAAGATTTCAGGGAACGAAACTCTCAACATTGTTCTCGATGAAGCCGAGATGATCGACGCTTCGGGAAATGGTGAGTTTTTGTTAAATTCGACCTATTCATAATAGTAACGTTGTTTATATGATGTACTAATTTTTATTTTTAGTGGTCGATGCCAAAGTCTTTTCTATCGACGAAATTCGAAACAAAATTTCAGAAGAATCAGGCGTATCATGTACAAAAACTGCATTTGGAGTATTGTAGTATTTTATATTTGTTTATATTTTGCAGATCATTGTATAAAAGTTGTAAAAATAAACAAACCTATCAAAATACGATTGGCATGTCCGTATGTAAACGCAGTTTAATAGTAATCAACTTATTTTCCGATCGTGATTAGAGGCAAATGATTAATTGTCATTTTGTCAATTTTTTTGTTTTGTTTTGGCGCTTTTTTTTTAATTTGATTTTTTGTCCTGAAACGAGAAGTTTCAGCAGTTTTTTGGCGTTGTGCCATATAAAACGATGTCGAAATATTATATTTTACACTAATTTTTCCTAGCATTTTTATAATAATTTGTGCGAAACGGTTTTTTGAACCAATTTTCAACACAGGGATATAAACATAAAAAGGAATATTAAGGATGGTCGGAGCCGTTTTTTGCGAAAAAAAATATTAGCAATTGACGAGCAGAGATAGGTTAATTTCTCATGTTTAAGAAATGGAAATGAATAATGCCAGTTCCGACAATAAAGCCGAAGTGGCGCGTTTCCTCTGAACGCAGAAAGAAGGAGAAGAAGCGAGGCGAAGGAGAATATAACCAAGAAGCGAAGAGAAGTGCGTATATGCCCATTCAAAGTGGTTTCGTTTTGCCGGAACGGGTGGCAGACAGGGATGGCTGGCTGCCTAGCTGGTGGGGGAGAAGAGGGAGGAAGGAAAGGCTACTCGCCTTCCCATTAGCAGCCGAGGGATCTCTTGACATTGTCTTGTTGTTGGTCCACTTGGCCCCGCGCATCCATTTCCATTTGATCACTCCCCCCTTTCAGCTTTTATTTGAAAATGCTTCGGGACTGAATAAGATTCGTGTGTTTGTCGCGCTTCGTTTTTGTTACCTAAAGTTTTGACGTACTCGGTTACCCGATTAATTAAAGTCTTAAAATTTATTTTATTAATTCTTATCACTTGCATCTCGTGTGTTTTATCTCCGTTTTTGAGTTCCTGAACATTGACAAGAAGTCGTTCTATACATTTCTTTTGTTCTCAGTCGCGCCTCTCACTTTTATAAAGTTATTTTTTGGACCGAGTTATACTTTAATAATATTAACTATGCTTTCAGTATAAAGTGTTGTACTCTACTGTGTAGCCCGCATCGACGGGGCGACATTCGTTGATTGTTTAACAATGTTCCAGAACAGACATCCGGTATGTTTACACAAAGTTATATTTATCTGTGTTTAGGGGTCGTCAAACAACCAGATGAAGATACCAGCGATACCTGAGTATCTGGATCGACTGAAGGAAGAGTATACCCACATGCAACAACAATTGCAAACATTTCGCGTAGATGTAGAGACCAAGCAAAAGGAGCTAGAGACGTTACAACGCCAGATGATGAGCTATGCCGAATTTATTAACCAGGCCCAGTTCGAAGTGACAAAACAAACTGAAATAGCCAAAAGATTGACCGCGATTTTACAACATTTTGTCAACTTTTTACCTGTTGAGCAACAGGCAGCTGCTATGCAGGCTGTTGAAAAAGCCAAGAATATTTCACCTCAGGCAAGTTGTTGTAAAACTAGTATTACTTTTATTGTTTTTATGGAAGGAGAAAATTCAGATTTTAATTTTTTTTATTATAGTACGTGTTTCAAACCAAAATATTCGTTATATATATGTAACTATATTGTTTTAGGAAATGATACAAATTGCGAATTCGCATCAGAACCCCCTAAACATGATGGGTAACATGGGCGGCATGATGCCTCCCGGCTTCAACCCTTTTATGCAAATAAAGCCGGAAGATATGAATGCTTTTGCGGCTCAGTTGGCTGCCATGAACAAGTTCCCGTTCGTACCTGGCATGCCTCACCCAATGATGGCCGGGCTACCTAACATTACGGCCAGTACCTCAAACGCTCCTACTTCTAGTGTCGGACCGTCGTCTTCTTTAGACAACCACCACCGTGCTACCTCTGTGAACAATTCAAGGCCACAGTCGAGTGTAGGAACACCAATGTCCAAGAAGGCAAAGGCCGAGATTGATGACACAGAAGCTGAACTCGAAATCGATGTTCAGAACGACGATACCTGTAGTAGAATCAACGGGAACACGAATAAGAAGGATGGACGGGAAAGTGCCCACTCGATGTCGTCTCGAGATTCTTCAGTTACTCCGAAGTCACTGAAGCCACAGTCGTCGTACCAAAACAATATGATACCAGCTTTGGGAGAGCTCAACAATCTGTTTAACTTTGGTCCTAACTCTCAACGCAACCTTCTTCTCGGCAACTCCTTCGGTCTAGGAGCTGGGAATGGCAAACCTCCGTATGCTTTTAAAGTGTCTGAGGGACAGCCGGTCCAACCTGTACAGTTTCCTTCAGATGCATTTGACGCGCCTGATATTCCAAAGTAAGTTTGTTTTATTACCTTTTTTAAATTCATTATAGTAAATTTATTATATTATGTTACCTATTTTTTAAGTATTACGTTAGAGTATTTTATGAAATAACATCTGTATTAATTTTAATGCTTTTCGGCACCTTACATTACTTTTGTTGCAGAACAATGAACAAACTGGCGGATCTTCCACATGGAGATGTTGTTTGTGCCGTGACAATAGCGCCCTCTGGGAATAAAGTTTATACTGGAGGCAAAGGATGTATTAAAGTGTGGGATATTACCAAGCCTAAGGAGACCACGGCGTCCCCGTTGGCCAAGTTAGCTTGTCTCGAAGATCAATACATCCGGTCGTGTAAACTATTACCAAACAAAAGCCAACTTCTGGTCGGCGGAGAATGCAAGAACATCTGCATCATCGATATTGAGGTATGTTGCTATAGGGATATCTGACCGTACTCTTTTAGACCGAAACAGTGGTCAAAACATTGGACTGTGAAGCTCAAGCATGCTACGCTTTGGTGGTATCTCCAGATGGGAAAACATGCTACTCGTGTTGTGCTGATGGAAAGGTTGTTATCTGGGATCTGGAGACCTTCGAACGTGTAGGAGAAATGAAAGGACATGACGATGGAGCGAGTTGTGTGGATCTGGCTTCAAATGGCACCAGTTTGTGGACCGGAGGTCTGGACAACACAGTTTGCGAATGGAACGTAGGAGAAAGGAAGAGCATCAAGAAGTTCGAGTTTGATACGCAGGTAAGATATTAGTTTTTTCAGATTTGTTTTAATTAAAACTGGCATTTCTTCTATATATTGGTGTTTGTATTTTAGGTATTCTCCTTGAGTTGTTCACCAACAGAAGATTGGGTCGCTGTAGGAATGGAGAACTCGAAGGTCGAGCTAGTAAACCCCAATGACAACGACAAGTACATCCTACACGAGCATGAGAACTGTGTTCTGTCTCTCAAGTTTGCACACTCTGGGAAATGGTTTGTGTCGACCGGTAAAGACAGCTCCTTGATTACATGGAGAGCACCGTACGGTGCCAGACTCATCAAAACGAAGCAGGAGACGTCGGTGTTGTCGTGTGACATCTCATCTGATGACAAGTATATTGTTACGGGAGCTGGGGATAGGAAAGCGATTCTGTACGAACTGGCGTGATTGGTACCTCTACAGTAATGTGCCGCCCACTTTAAGTGTTTTATTTGATTTTGGTTGCTTTCACAAGCAAAGTAGGTTGTAATAAGCAGTTTGTAATACCTTTTACTTATTTTGTAAAGTCTTCCTCCGATATGTTCCTCAGCCTTAGTCGGAGTGCCTTTAGCTATGCTATTCTAACCCGTGCTTCGTTTGCCATTTTTGTTTATAAACTGACATATTTATTACCTTATAAATGAGATCTGAATTCGATGGGAATGTGTAAAGTGAATGGTTACTGAGTTCGAGCGGGGATCACCGGTCTGGGGGGTACGGCTGGGAGGCGGGGGTTGATCACGGGGGACGAGGCCAGCTCCAGCTTTTCCATCAGCTTGGGGGCGCACAGGTTCAGGTCCACCGGACAGGACCGATCTTTCAATATGTTCTTGACAAGCTGGTCCGCATATCTTTGCACCCAATTCTGGTTGCGGAGTCTCACAGAAACCTTTTCCCCCGGGGCCAATTCTATTCCATCCATACTCAGCGCTGTTATTGCATCGATATTGTTTTGGAAGTATAGGACAAGACCGTTTGAGCATTTTCTACAACCAGTGAGCAACGTTTTCCGGCACATCAAATAAAATAACCATAAAAATGGCTAATTTGGTTACCCAAATATAAATGTTACAATTAAGAGCAACATTACTCTATGAAAGTAAAAAGAAACCTACTTAGTAGAAACAGGAATGAGCATGAGTTCAGATTCTAGCTTTCTGAGTATTGCAGTCGTATCAACATCTTCACGTGACACTGTACATACGACAGTGTGATCTGGGGATCCCAGAGAACTAAAAGAAGGTAATACTCGTTTAACGAGAGACTTACTCCAATATATCTTCGAGGGTACTCCTGAATTTGGTTACATTTGGCGTTTTGGAATACAATTCGAAGATGGCTGCGACTGGTCGATGGTCAGAAGTCTTCAGTTCACTCCGTCCGTAACTAAAACGTTTTTAGTCAATATGACAATATAATTTTAAATTTATATAGAAGGTTAATATAAAACAATGCTTTAGAGTCAAATTTAACTTTTTAACGATGGACTTACTGTATCTGTTGCACATTGACATCCTTTTCGCAGCTCCATAACACACGATCAGTCCAGGCTGGTGCGCGACACTTCTCGGAAGTGTCATAGTCATCGCTAAATGTGTCGTACTTGTAAGTGGGAGCGAAGTTGAGGGCACCTTCTTTGAATTCGTTGAAAACTGCTCCACTGCACAACTGTTGAATGAGCTGATCGTTCTGTCGCAGTACTTCAAAGTCACAGTTTCGTACCAAAGTCTTTACTTCTTCGCCTGGGAGGTTGATGCGGTAGTTGAAGTCGCCGAACCAGAAGACGGAATCGTGCATTTGAAGTTGTCGACCCTGAAAACGTTATTATGATTATTTCTAAACGTTTGCTAAGTAATCAAACTACAATTATGTAACGTATAAAATAGAATTTTGGATATTCAAGATAAATAATGCAAGCTGCGCCCTGAGTGTTCGCTACCTTTTCAAATTTAAGTTTCCTAGTTGCAGTATTGTAATCTTCGTTCCTCTCTTTTACTTCGTTCTGCCCTGCAGCAAAGTGGGAGGTGATAAAGCAGATGGACGTGGAATCAACCACCATTCTGGTCGATACACTTCCCTTGTTTCCAATGGTACCACCAGCACCAGTCTTAACTTCGTCGATGTCAAGTTGCTTGATTCGAGGTGTCATCTCTTGTCTGGCAAGAATCATGGAACATACTCCGACCAACTGTTCACAGGCCAACACACAGTAATCGTGTTGTGTTACTTCCTTCAGAACTTTCAGGATACCTTCTAGCCAGACTCGCTGATTCGTTGTACTAAAGGCAATATTATATAATTTTAAGTTATGATACTTTTGTGTCCCCATATGTACAATATACAACAGTATCGTACATATAATCTCAGTTTTATACTCCCAGTACCACTTCTAATGAAACCCCTTACCCAGCTTTGACAATATTCGATGCATTAAGGTCAACAATCTCTTCTAGTCCAATGGCTACAATGTCGTAGGGACGATGAATGACTTCTGGGAAAATCCACGATACCAATGACTGTTCGTGTTTGAAGGCCACGTTGTACATGTTCTTTCCTCCGTTAACGTTCCACGTCCCCACGAAGATACTGACTGGACTGTGAGTTGTGTATTCGTTGCGACGGTCGACTAGCTCTTGAACGAATGTTGAATCTTCTGAAGAGTAAAGGTGATTTCTTTGTCATTTAATATTATAAATTACAAATCTACAAAGTATTCTTCTTCAAATTTAATGTAGATCAATAATTTATGTAAACATTTTCTTACCGTTAAGCAGAGAATCCTGGTTGACGAAGGAGTACTCGACCAGATTCGAGAGTTTGTCGTAGCTTTTGTTGCCGAAAGTATGTCCCATCAAAAAGAAATCGAACGATTCTTGCTTGGCCGTGTCCATCACATTACCTTGGATCGTACGAGCGATTGATCGGCTAGCATCTTGTAGCTGAAATTATCATAACTTTTTTAACTGTAAATCATTGTCGCGGCAATTGTCGAGAAAACATTGAATATTGTTGTGTTTAAGTATTAATAATTCTTACTTTTGACTTTCCATCCAAAGCCCCCGTTCCAGTGTAAATACAGGAACAATGATCTCCATTCTTCAGCCATATTTCCTTAAAAACATCTTCGAAGCGTTGTAGAATACCTGGCTTCAAGTCCAAGATACCCAATGTCCGAAGCAAAGCTGTGGTCATCTGAAAGTAATGTAATTGTTTTAAAATCTCAAAAGCTATCGTAGTACCTTTACATTAGTAACATCAAGTTTTAAAACCATTACACAATCTATGACATACCTCAATCCCGATCAATGTCTGGACACTATTGGTACGATCCAAGCAGTCAAGACAGTTGGTTCGAATCACTTTGTCCTGTCTCGACTTGGCTACACCGTCTTCTGCATAAAAGACACAAAATCCGAAAGATGATAAAAGATGTTTGACAAAGTCTTTAGCAGCTTGTTTACTGCTCTTCATACTTGTATGGTAATCGAAAGAAGTTAGAGGGAAAGCAGCATAGTTGGACTTCTTGTAAGTGTGCTGGAATAACACAAACAATTTCATTACAAGATTTAAAACATTTCTGAATTTCAAGTAGTTCTGAGAGCGATAATATTATAATCAACTGTATAAATCACCTGAAATGTTTCAGAAAGTAGTTTCTCTCCCTCTTTATGGCCCAGTAAATTCACCGTGGTGACACTTTGGTATCTTCCAATCAAAATGTCGTAATGTCTGTAATTTTCTTGCATTAGTGTGACGTGATCATGTACATGATGTTAAAATCGGCTTTTGGATGACAAAGCTTACCTGTTCAATGCAATCAATGAACTTTCCAAACATCGCAACTTGACCTTATGAGAACCCACGTTAATGCCAGGCTGTTCCCAAAACAAGGGCACAGAACCTCTTATTTGGAGAAACGACACTTCCTTGTCGGCATAAGTGACAATCTGTTACAAGGTTAATTATATTGTTCATGACCAACCTGTTCCGTCTCCACAAAGTTGGCCACATATCCTCGATCATCTACTCCTCTGATATTAAACCTTGTACCGACTCGTTCATGGGACAAACGTGACACTATGGCCACTTTGGCTGTTATATGAGACACGTAGATGGTTCGTATAATAACAGAACCACATATCAATGTCTGAACCCAAACTCGAGTGTCTATGCCAAACTTGTGAAACAAACACTTTAATCTCAGATTCCTTAAATTTTAAAAATAACTATTAAAATCCCAATAAAAGTATTTTAAAAAATAATATGCGACATACCATATGAATATATTGTTTTGTGAATTGTTACCAGAATTTTGCCGAGATTTAGTCAAATCGAGAGCATTGGTGTTATCAGAAGATGAAGCAAAGTAAAAGTTACCAGACGACAATAGCCTTTGTATCTACAAATCAAACTTGCTAATGCCTGATTAACCTACATCAACTAATTTGACGTCCAATCTCAACGGAGGTTCGAAACTCAATGGAATGAACTCGACTTGCGTCACCTTGTAGACATCACTGTTTAATATATTGCCTTCAGAAAAGGCTCCAGTGATCACCAGCAAGTATGAATCTGCTGCAAAATATTTAGGTAATATATTAGTACCTTTTTATGCTATTTTACAACATTTTCCTTAATATTTTACCTTGATCTGCCTTCAAAACTCCAGCCAAACCATAACCTGAGCTAATCTTGTTGTAAGTCGACTTCAGAGTACTTCCTTCGCCTGATTCTACAAAAAAGTATGTTTATTGGGAATTTTTATTACCGATATCTGCACAAACACCGTTCTTCAAGTACAAGAACTTGTTTAAGTGCGAGTTTTCGACCAACACATTATAAGTACCATCTTCAGATCTCTTAGAGTAAATGTTGAAGCCTCTTAGCGCCATCTTAGCTTAGGACGTCACGATATCAGTGACATGATAAGGAAAAGAAACTGCAAAAAATAAATTGTTTCGATTTATTGGATGTGTTCTGCAGCCTGCGCGTATCGAGGATTTTATCTCGGCTCGCGCCCGCTATTTTCACAATATTTTTCTTTGTTTTACTTATAAAGAAAGCTTTACAGATTTTTTGATAATAAAGAGATTAGGTATTGGCGCTTGAGTTATTTTAAAGGTATTTTATTTGCTATACTTTAATATAAAGTTGTTTTTTAGATTCAGATTTGGACAGTACCATTTAGAACACAAAATGTCGCACAAAGCACAAAATTACAAGGATGAAGTTGCTATGCAAGTAAGTGAATTCCGTTAATGTTTTATTCTGTTTTTAGGACGATAGAGATGAACTTCAAGAAGTTTCACGCCAGAAGACGATTGCTGATAGACAGAGTGATTACCACAGTAGGGCGAGGAAAAGGCCCATATCTCCAGAGAGAGTAGACATGTTTTTAGTTGAACAGACACCTGATGGCAGAGACTACGCCAAGATTATGCAGGAAAGAGCATATGAAGCTGAGAACCAAGAAGTTGAACGAGAACTTATGAATAGGTATAAAGCTGGGGAACTAAAAGTGGTAGATGAACCGATGGAAAAGAAGAGTAAGGTCGAAGAATCTACACCGCTGCAGGGGCCGAGGAAACGACTCAATTTGTCACAACCGTTATCTGCTACAGCTGTGGTAAGTTTTAAATGAAATTTTTTGTTTTGAACAATGTAAAGTTTAGTTTTAAAAGAAATTAGTTAAATAATACTGAAATTCTGGGCTTCAAAATAGTAAAATTCTTTTATAGGAACAAACTCCTATGGTAAACCAATGGGATGAAACTCCGGTCAGAATTGGAAATGGAGATGCTACACCTGCTGCTGGTCAAAACTGGGGAACTACACCATCTCAAAGCGTCAGACGAAACAGATTCGACGAAACCCCAAAAGTGGACGGTGGCCTGACTCCAGGTTGGGGAGCTGAAACCCCATACGAATCAAAGATTGATACTATTGAGAACCGGGTTGATGCTACTCCAGGCTCTAAACGTCGCTCTAGATGGGACTTGACACCTGGACAAACTCCGTCGATGGAGACACCGTCGATGAATGGAAACGATGTTGATGCGACTCCTCGAGTAAGTCAAACTCCATTGTTGACTCCTGGTGGTTCTACTCCAGTTGGAGCTAACGCTATGAACATGAAAACTCCTGCTCAACCCATGATTCCAATGACTCCAGAACAAATCGCTATCTACAAACACGAAGCCGAATTGGAAAGCAGGAATCAACACATTACAGACGAAGAATTGAATGCTTTGTTTCCTCCAGGCTACAGAATCCTGGCCCCTCCACCTGGCTACAACCCAATTAGAACACCAGCTCGTAAACTTCTGGCTACACCTACTCCAATGGGAGGTGCAGCTATGGGTGGATTTAGTATTCCTGAGACACCAGAACGAGGTGGAGCAGGGGAAAAGGTTGGGGCTGGAGGAATATTGGATACACAACCGAAGGACAAAGACCTTCCAGCTTTGAAGCCAGAGGACATTCAGTATTTTGAAAAATTGTTGGAAGATGTGGACGAAAGCACGTTGACGAAGGCAGAGAAGAACGAACGTGAAATTATGGGATACCTATTAAGAATTAAGAACGGCACGCCCCCACAAAGGAAGACAGGGTTGAGGAAAATTACCGAAAATGCGAGGAAACTGGGAGCTGGACCGTTGTTCAATCAGATCTTGCCATTGTTGATGTCACCAACGTTGGAGGACCAAGAACGGCATCTGATGGTGAAGGTTATTGACCGTATCTTGTACAAGTTGGACGACCTTGTTAGACCTTACGTTCACAAGATTCTGGTTGTTATTGAGCCTTTGTTGATAGATGAAGATTACTATGCTCGAGTGGAAGGACGAGAGATCATTTCGAACTTGGCTAAGGCTGCTGGACTGGCCACAATGATATCTACGATGAGACCTGACATTGATAACGTTGACGAATATGTTAGAAACACAACAGCTAGAGCTTTTGCGGTGGTCGCTTCAGCTTTGGGCATTCCAGCTTTGTTACCTTTCTTGAAGGCTGTTTGCAAGAGTAAAAAGAGTTGGCAAGCTCGACATACAGGTAGGTGTCGTTTATTATATTTTAGGTAATACTTTAAACATTTAGTTTGTATCTTTGCTACCTAAACTTAAAAAATTTATATTATTTTTACAATTTTAGGTATTAAAATTGTTCAACAAATCGCTATCTTGATGGGATGTGCAGTTCTTCCACATCTGAAGGCTTTGGTGGAAACTGTTGAAAACGGTCTTGTAGACGACCAACAGAAGGTTCGTACCATCACAGCGTTGTGTTTGTCAGCTTTGGCAGAAGCTGCTGCTCCTTATGGAATTGAAGCATTTGACTCTGTTCTGAAGCCATTGTGGAAAGGTATCAGAACTCACAGAGGAAAAGGATTGGCAGCTTTCCTGAAGGCCATTGGATTTTTGATTCCATTGATGGATGCTGAGTATGCTTCATATTACACAACGGAAGTGATGATCATTTTGATCAGGGAGTTCAATTCGCCGGATGAGGAGATGAAGAAGATTGTCTTGAAAGTGAGTACCCTTTTTTATTTTTTCAATAGCCATGTGTATTCTTTCTATATCTTCATATTTTTTTTTCAAAAATGTAATGTTATCATACTTTTAGGTAGTAAAACAATGTTGCTCTACTGATGGTGTGGAAGCTAAGTACATTAGAGACGAAATCCTTCCACCGTTCTTCAGAGCGTTCTGGAACCGACGAATGGCGTTGGACAGAAGGAACTACAAACAATTGGTCGATACCACGGTGGAAATTGCTCAAAAGGTAAGTGTAATACTAATGTACAACTGTTGATTTAGGTGGGATCAGTGGAAATCATCAACAGAATCGTGGATGATCTTAAGGACGAGACTGAACAATATCGTAAAATGGTGATGGAGACCATCGAGAACATTATCAGTTTGATGGGCGCTGCAGAAGTTGACCCGAGGTTAGAAGAACAACTTATTGATGGTATTCTCTACGCTTTCCAAGAACAAACTCAAGAGGTAATAATGTTTTTTGTTTACATGATTATAAAGAGGTAGAACGAATCCTTTAAGATTTAATAGGGAAAATATTGAATGATTGATAAAAATCGTTTTAAACTATTTTAGGACGCTGTAATGTTGAATGGATTTGGCACAGTATGTAATGGACTGGGACTCAGAGCCAAACCTTATCTACCACAAATCTGTGGTACCATCTTGTGGAGACTTAACAACAAATCAGCCAAAGTCAGACAACAGGCTACTGATTTGGTATGTAAATTTATTTTAAATTTAAAAATTTTCTTACTAAACTGTTTTTTCAAATTTAAAAACATGTATTTTATGTTGAAGTTTATATTTGAATGATTTTTTTTTCAGATTGCTCGTATCGCCCCGGTAATGCACATTTGTGACGAAGAGAAGCTAATGTGTCACTTGGGTGTAGTTCTGTATGAATACCTTGGAGAAGAGTACCCAGAAGTGTTGGGATCAATTCTGGGAGCTTTGAATGCTATTGTTACAGTAATCGGAATGACCAAGATGAATCCCCCGATCAAGGATCTGTTGCCTCGACTAACCCCAATCCTGAAGAATCGTCACGAGAAGGTACAGGAGAATTGTATCGAACTGGTGGGTAAGATCGCTGACAGAGGAAGCGAGTTCGTGTCAGCTCGTGAATGGATGAGAATCTGTTTTGAGCTACTGGACCTTCTGAAGGCTCACAAGAAGTCGATCAGAAGAGTAGCCATCAACACATTTGGTTACATTGCCAAGGCCATAGGACCACATGATGTGTTGGCCACGCTGCTGAGTAACTTGAAGGTACAAGAACGTCAGCTTCGTGTCTGTACGACGGTAGCTATTGCCATTGTAGCTGAGACTTGTGCACCTTTCACCGTATTACCGGCTATTATGAACGAATACCGAGTTCCCGAGATTAATGTTCAGAATGGTGTCTTGAAGGCTTTGTCATTCATGTTCGAGTACATCGGTGAAATGGCCAAAGATTACATTTATGCTGTCACTCCCTTGTTGATCGATGCTTTGATGGAGAGGTAAGCTATACATTTTGATGTTTTAACTGCTAAAGTTGTGTGCTTATTTTTAAGGTGGAACTGTAACCCATGTTGTTTTTCAGGGATATCGTGCACAGACAGATTGCCATCGACGCTGTAGCACATTTAACCCTGGGTGTTACTGGATTCGGGTGTGAAGATGCTCTTGTCCACTTGATGAACCACGTCTGGCCCAATATGTTAGAGAACTCTCCCCACGTAATACAACGATTCGTATTCGCTTGTGATGCCATGAGGGTGTCGTTGGGTCCTATCAGAGTAATGCAGTACTGTATCCAAGCCTTGTGGCATCCCGCTCGGAAGGTTCGTGAGCCAGCCTGGAAAGTGTTCAACAACCTGATTCTGGGCTCTCAGGATGCCCTTGTAGCGGGTTACCCTAAGTTCAATGATACCGAAACCAACATGTTCACGAGATACGAACTTGATTATGTGTTGTAAAGATCTCCTTGTTGCCGTTATTAACTATTTGAATAATAATTAATTGTAAATTATTGTTTACGAACACCCAGTCTATTTGATGGCGGGAAATTTTTAAGTATTAAAAGTTACAAATTCAACAAGATTTATTTAAATTGAAAATCTGGGAACAAGCCAAAGTAACAGTTTTATACATTCTCCTTGGATTCGGGAGAGGGACCGATAAAGTGCAGGAATTCAGAAGACGAATTCACACTGTGTTCTGTAGATCGTGGGGAGGCTTCGTCCTCTTTTTCGAGGTCCGAACCTGGATTTATTTTGCTGGGCCCAGGCATATCACTATCGCCCGCAATCTCCTACAATTCCAATTTAAAAAACTAATTGGGCAAAGATGGCTAACAGTAACACTGCTACAACTAACTAGCTATCTATCCTTACAAAGAACAGTTTTGTACACTTACCTCCTCATATTGTCGCATCAACTTGTTTTGATTGCGGATGAAGGAAGACTTGGCCCTTCGGAGAGTCGTGTTGGGAGTGTCTCTTTGTTGTAGATAGTCATCTTCGTTGTCTTCTCGTTGGGATTGATATTGGGGGTCGTCGTAATATGCCAGCCCTTGTGATGTTGACATTACAACTTCATGACTCTTGGAGTCATCGTGTGCATCACCTTCTTCTTCTTCGTCCGATAAGTAGTCTTCAACTGAAATAAAACATTCCAAAACTTATTGCAAAACAGATGTAAACCCAATAATATTGACATACCAGTGCTTTCGATGTATTTTTCTCGTTCGAAGGTTTTTGAAAACTTGTGGGTAATGGTCTGTTCAGAGGGGTCAACCTCTATCGTGTCAGTAATGGAAGTGTACTCGTTCCTTTGAGGTCGCCGAATACTGCTTCTGAATCCAACTAACGGACCGGCACTCAGTTTCTTCGGCGTCTTCTGATCAATCATCAACAAGTTTCCGAAACTGGTCGAGGACTTCTTGCCGATCAACTTGGGGAGCTGGGAAGATTCACCAGCTATCGTGGTGGTACGACTTCGGTTTCTTAGTTCTACTGGAGCTGCGTCGAGTGAGTACTAAATAACAAATGTAACTTCAACATTGGAAAACTATTTTTAAAGGTATTGAACAAAACTTACAACTTCTTCAAAGGTCTGTTTCGGTTCAGGTTCTAGCTGAACTTCAATGTCACCTTCTTCTTCTCCACTCAGAAGTTCGTACAGTTTGGGCAAGGTTTCTGATAAATGCTTCAAGTACTTCAGAGCTTCTGCCTGCAATTAAAAAACTTGTCAATGAGTTTTGAATATTATGGGCAGGGGATTGATGCCAAAGATAAGTTATTGGCAAGAGGAAGTACTACCATTAATGTTAAGTAACAAGAGTACAAATTTATTGTTAGTCGTACCTGTTTGCTCTCGATGTGTTCCATCTTGTTCTCAAAGTGATGTACAGAGTCCGACAGGTAACTTTCCTTCTGTGTCAGATCATTGACTCTTTGAAGGATGTTGTCTGTCCTCTCCACCGTTCTCCGTAGCCTTTCCTCATTGGTCCTACTACTGAGAAACTCCTTTTCTCTGGCCAAACTCTCCATGCATTCTTCTTCGAAATCGTGCATTTTCTCGATCTGCTCTCGGTTGAAGAACAACTCTGCAAAAGTGTTACAATGAGATTTCGAATCCATTTTATGATGAATTCAAAAATGCAAATTTTAAATCGTTAACGAATACAACTTAATATTTTACTAATTATATATACGCCTGACTTACTGAGTGTAGCATCGAACAACTGTTCCCGTAGCAGCCTCACTTTCTGTTTCCGTTTCTTCTCGGCCGTCTGAAACTTCTTGGGATCGTCGCCCGAGTTAATTTCGTGTTGTGATATCCTCTCTTGTCGTATTTCATACCGGAACCTCAAGTACTTGTACACTAAATGTAGGTGATATAAGGGAGTGAGAGGTGGAGGTAATATGGACGTGTTCTGGTATTCCATTACTTGTCGATACCTTTGGAACAACCAGATCTGGTGTGATATCTTGTTGGCCGCGTCGAATATGTTGCTGGAAAAGATTAGTACTTACAAAGTTATAACAGATCATGTTACCATAAACATCAGTTAACAACCAGAAACCATTTCTGTTAAAAGAAATCGACCCAAACCAAGAACTTACTTAAAAATGGCAATCAGCATACTAATCAAAAGGATGTTAGCGATCAGCAAGAACACAGTCATCAACAAAGGCGGCACCCAGTGTCCCGGAACACAACTCATAGCTAAAAACAATGGTCACCATCCCTCACAACCTACAGGTATTGGCCAGAGCATCCACCGGTATCCGCTTCTCCATGTGTTCGTCCCAAGCTTCGTCTCCACAAGTGTCAATCTCATCAGCGTACACTTCTCCGTACAACATGAAGTAGGGCTTGTAGAAGACGTTCCGCAACAGAAGCCAGCTCCATTCCTCGTTTGGGTACGTGATTGACTGCCGAGCCAAGCCAAATGCCAACAATGATATACCCAACATGACAACAATGGAAGACATGTTCATGATCTACAACAACATACTGTACAAAAATCAATGAGCCATAAAAACTAAACATACGCACGCTTCAAAATGTTTTGAAACAAGCTTAGTAAAAGTCATGTCGTACTATGATTCACAAAAACATACCATTTTCCCAGCCATAGTAACATACGGACCAAATCTTGGATGCACACTCAAGAAGTCGAGTAACTTTATCGACCATAAGGTCGAGTTTGTTGCCAAAACAACTCTTCCAGCGTTCCTAAAGCACGTTACAGTAAATGTCATGACATGGTATCTTACCTTGTACTTGGGTTACATCGAAGCCCAAATCCCACCAGATATGTTATGATGGCTACCGTAGTCAAAGCGTTCCAGTAATTCAGGAAAAAGTATTCAAACTTTTCTTTAACTGCTTTTGGGTCGGACATGCACAGCTATAAACATTATATTAACATATGTATATTACTTTCAGAAAGAAAATTGTAGAATAAGTTAAATAGATTAAAGACTAACATGTCATGATGACATACAAGACTAAAACATTCAGTACCAAAAAGTATAGAATTTACCTTACGAACCACCTCCATCCCGAATGCCACAACATAAGAGAACAATATCCATTCTAATATCGACGGCTTGGCAGGTGTCTTCACAAGCAGAACGTAGGTGAATAAGCTCAAGAAGATGGCGAAACTCAACGTCCACGACCAGAACGTTGTGATTGGAGCCACGAAAAACTCGTAAATTCGTCGCTGAAACCGGATTTTGTCCTGCAACGAAAACCTTTTATTATTTGTTTTTCGCGACAAAAATTTGTTTCCAAAGACACGTTCGGTCCACTTTTAACAAAAAGGGAACTCAGAATGGCGGGTCGACCTGCGCCCAAATTATGAAATCTGCGCGTTTTTTACGTTACAATATCATACGTAAGCAGTGTAACTTAAAAACTACGATAGTAATTAACTATTCTTCTACACAATTTAAAGAAGACACTATCAAGACCTCTGATAAAAAAAATAAGCCAAATTTATTAAAAACTTCGCAAGTTCTCACTGAAAAACCAAAAATTTGCACTGAAATCACGGTAAAACTACTGTAACTCGGTTTAAAAAAAAGATATCCAACATCGTTCTACACGAATTGAAGGTAATGTGATTGTGTGTAATCTATGAAAAAATTAAGATCATACGCTATTTGGTTCAAAAGTTCTCACTGAAAAACCCAAAATTTGCACTGAAATTACGGTAAAACTACTGTAACTCGGTTTAAAAAGAAGTTATCCAAAATCGTTCTACACGAATTGAAGATAATGTGTTTTTACGTAAATTGTGAAAATATGATGATCGTACGGCATTTGGTTCACAAGTTCTCATTGAAAAACCAAAAATTTGCAATTCAAGTAAAACTAAATTTTTTTAATTGTGCAATGTAATGAAAAGGAGTCAATTATAATCAAGTTAACTACTGCTTAAGGCTTAAATTTTAATTTTTTTAAAAAATTGTCAAAATTTGCAAAATAAAATGTCGATTATGGCCAAGTTAGGGCCAAAACTTTCAAATTGAATAAAACTGATACAACTGTTTTAGCTTTTCAGCCCTACCCGACCCTACCCTTCCATGATATACCACCATACCCTATTTTACCATACCATACCATTTACCTTCCCTTACTTACTTATCCTACCTTACCCATTGAACGTATACGACGGTGTTGTATAAGATAGAATAGGGGCACGTATGGTATATTGTTGTTGGTAGAATAGAAGATGGTATGGTGAATTATATTAGGATAGGGTATGGTATGTTATAAAATAGTATGGTATGGTAAGATAGGGTATATTATGGTGGAGCAAAATTTCGATCGGGCCGGGCCTGAAAATTGAGCCCGGCCCGTTTCTCATGTCTAGATATGGCAGGATAGGCTAGAGTATCGCTTAAGAGAGCAGGGGTAGGCTTGCGTAGCGATAAAAAAGGTGGCGGGAAGGGGGGTAGACTTGCGTAGGGCTAAAAAGGACAGGGATAGGATCAGGCTGAAAAAGGTGGGGTTAGACTTGGGTAGGGCTGAAAAGGTCAGTGGTAGGGTAGAGTTGAAAAGAGCGGGCTTAAATCTTTTGCTTTCATTTACTTTGTGCTAGTTTGCTCAAAAACGAAATAGACTACTCAAATAAGACGAAAAAACATAAAATTTAAAATTCTACGTATTTTTTGACCAAACTAGCAATAATAAAACGTTTTTGTGACTAAAAGGCAAAAACTATTTGCAAAAGCAAGCGCTACAAATCACTTTCCGTTAGGTCCCGACACGAAAACAAACAAACGCAAATAGTTGATTGGCATTGAGTCGCCGCTGCTCTGAGTTCCAAACGGACCGAACGTGAAAGAAATAATAGAGTCCCAGAAGAGGTAACCACTCACGTCCTTGATCTTCCACTTCCCTGAAAACATCGACTTTCCCTTCTTCAGCGGCCGAAAGCTCTGATGTCCGTTGAAGCTGGCGGAATCGGATTCCGCTCTCAGATTCTCGGTCGATTTTAGTTTGCTTTGAGCTCGACTGGTCCTGGGTACGGTAAGAGAGTACTCCTCCTTCTCTGTGGGTACGGTATTACTCGTGATGGAGGTCTGCTGCTTCGGCTTCTTTCGCTTACTTCGGAACAACTGAATGTAAAATGTTACCTATTTTATGTCAAAGCTCACACAAAATATAAATAGAATAGCTTTTTGAAAAGTAAAAACATTTTTTCATTATTTTCTGACCAATTTTCAGTTTAAAATTTACCATTGACCCAAAAGGAGGACCATGTTCTTCGATAGAGGAATCGTCATCTGAACTGCTCGACGATGAAGACGAACTCGATGATGATGAAGAACGACTTCCAGAACCAATAGAGTGAGAATCTGATTCAGAAGACGAGTCATCAGCGTGCTCAGCAGCTGTTTGAGGCTGTCTTCTCAGTTCCTCGGCCGATTTGAAGTCGATGAAGACTAGTAACGGTGGGAACAGAAGTCCCATTATCACCTTCAGATTGGTACTGGATCGGATCCTCATACCACCGTGCCAGAGGTCTGCCAGAAGAGCCTGGCAGCATGGATGAGCAATGAATTGTTTGTTGTTCACCATCACGGCCAAGGTCAGACTCGTCTCCCGACCCCAATTCGACATCTCGTAGGTCAGAAGTTCGAGTGTCCTCATCTCGTCGTTCTTGTAGCAATGGTCCAATAGGGCTACTGATAGTTCTCGAAATTCTCTAAAGAACATAATTAGGTAACAAATGTATTTGACGTTTTATATGATTGAGAACTTACTCTGCATTAGTTCTAAGTTCTTCAACAATGTCGAGGTCAAGGAAGTCTTCAGATGCTTCTTTGGCCAAACTCTTGTACAACCTACAGGCCACGAGCGACTTGGCCAAGGCTTCTTCACCGTGCTCCCACATACATAACGCCATCTTGTGACGTCGAGTTAATACTGCCCACATCATGAGATCGCTGAATGGATATTCAAAGTCTGGAGACCCGTTTTTCGACGTTTCTAAAATATTCTACAGTTACCGTACTGACCTGTTGCCCTACCTGAGTCGTCGTCGATGTCAATAACAACTGAATCTGGCAGAGTCGGTAGCTCTGGTCGATTGAGAAAGCCGTTTCGGTTGACGGAACGCCAGGCGATGTGATTGCTTAGTGCCCGGTTCCCTGAGATCGGAGGAATAATGCCCAGTTCTTGGCTCAACGGCCCTTGACTCGTGCTCACCGTGCTCAGAACGTGCTCGTCCCTCATGTTCTTCGGATTCAGAAGCACGTTCTTCCTGTACTCTTCGTATCGTTGGCGGAACGATGTGTTTGTGTAGGACGATCGGAACCCGTTTGCCATCAGTTTCTCGACCACCAACCCAATGTGAATCAGTTCGTAGCGGTCGAAATGGGATTTGATCACGTCGTCCACGATGTACGGTAGCGTGTTCTTAGGTCCTTGACTTGAGTTGTACAAGTTCTCGAGTCGAGCTATCGTCAGGAACTCTTTCATGTTGACCCCGTTCTCCAGAAGTAGACGCACAAAGTCTACACGGTTGTGAATCAGTGCATCCATCATGGCAGCGTACAAGGCCTTCTTCGGAATCTCCTGTAATAGACTTCACTATCTTTGATTCTATATAAAGATTTACTATGTTGTTGTACATAAAACTGTTGAATGGTTACCTGTCCCATAACAAAGATGTCAGACCTCGCAACATCAGCACGGTCCCACGCTAAAGCTAACGTGAGTTGCTCGATTGGCGTCAGATTTTGACCTTTCAGTAGCGCTGTGAGAATAGCATTGTCAAGGTCTTGTTTAGGATTTTCGCCCAACCTGAACACGGTCACTAACTCCTTCTGTCGCACGATCCTCAGTAATTCTGAGATCAGGGCCTTTGCTCGTTTGGCATCGTAACCAAAGACTTCCTTGATCAACATGGTCAGTTGTTCTCGAATCGTCTCTCTTATATCACTGAAGCAATTTTACATTACAATGACACAATAACTCGATTTTACTATAAATTCTCATTTCATTTTACAGAACTCCTGTATAACAAATCGCACGGGGACTTGAAATTTGTTCGTTATAAAGGAGTTTCGTTATACAGGAGTTTTAAATGCACTGTGCAGTATACGAGAGTTTTGTTATACAGGAGTTCCACTGTAGTATCATTTTATAGTAATCTTACCCATCCACCTTTATTCTCTTATGAGCAAATGATATCAGGTCAGAAGCCCTTCCACTGCCATCACACACAACTACAGGAATCTTGGGTACACTGGTGACGTAATCAAGCACACACCGTACAGTACTACGACCACCTTCCAGTACCAAACACACAACTGGTACTCGTCTGGAGCCAATGTCTAACGTCTGTTTCTCTGTGATGTAAGACTCTAAGCGTCTTCGTAGGAAGATGTCGGCTCCATATCTATAAAGAGAAAGATAAGTTACGCTTCTGCAATCGTTTCTTTTACCTTCCTGTAGTACCATTATCAACTAGTAGAAAGAAAGCATGTTTTCGATTCAACTCAACAAGACCGTCATCGTTCCTTCGGACAGCACGGTAATAAGAAACAACTTTGTCCTAAAATTACAATATACACTTCAAATAACTGTAATAAACATGACAATATTACAATGTAAAATTCATAAACAGAGCACTCACCGATCCAACCAAACTGTTCCTTTGTTTCAACAACCCCCAAGGCGCTATTCCGATGGTTATAGGCTTAGCTCTGCCATTATACGACTGGCCATATAGTGCTTCTGTGACGTGATTGACAGCACAAGAATCAATGCCAGAGGTGAAGATCCAGGTACCCGAGATGCCGGCTGCCTTCATCAGACCTTTGCGGAAGACGCGTGCCAACTTAGGCTGAAGTCTAAACTCTCAATATTAACTTTGCAGTTAACCTACGGGAAGTTGGTCATGCCACCGTACACCGTAACGACCAGTCGAGGCGGCTCCACCTTCCACACCTTCTGAATGTAGTTGATAATGTCAGCCGGGTTGGAGTCGAAGCTGCATCTGAGGTACTGTGCCTTCAGGGGATGGGGACCGCCTTCGAATTCAATGGTACCAAATGCATTTGTAGGAAAGAATCGACAATTGTCACTAATCGACCACAAGTGTTTTCCTTCTACTGGAACATCGTGCACAATTTCGGAGCCGCTTTCATGGTCGATTATGTTCAGTCCACACATACATCTAAACATTGCAGTTTGGTTTTGTAACAATTATTCACATAAAACACTTGAAGTTAACTCACTTTCCGGGGTTTCTTCCACTAGGTACTATCAATGTGCATTCACGCCTTTTGAACTTGTTGGTTACTGTATTTTCGAATGACTAAAAATAAAATTCTTTAAAATTACTACTTACCACGTGCAAACTCCTCAAACTTGACGTCCTGCTCTTGGAATCCAACGAAATTTTGCTAACAGTTCTCTGAAATTATTCATGGCTTTGTTAATTCAAAAGACATTAATCATAATTCAATTACTAATAATAGGCTTATTACTGTAGAAAACGTCAAATTAAATACCGTATAACCTTACATGATTTTGCACGCTTCCTTGGCTGACAGATACGGTCCGTTTGGTTGTGTTGTTGTAGGCAATATCACACATTTCTCGCCAATCAGCTCCAGGAACGTTCGATGGTATATGGAGCTTGGCCGAGCGTCTGGCCCGCTTGTTGGCCTTACGTTTGCGGTGCTCCTCGGTGGTCAACGACATCCTCCTAGTTCGTCGAGGACGATCCAACATTGCTGTCCAACGCACCTAACGCAAATAAGACAATCTTAACCCCACGAACTTTTCGCACAAACTCGCCCCAAAATCGCGGCCATAAACCCCCTTTGTCGCGAAGCTAATCGTTCATTACGAGTGCTCTTAAATGGTTCGATATTATCTCTGGTCCGAAAATGATTCCAATCCAAAGACCGCTTGTTTTGTTATTATGAAGTTCGCAAATTTATCTCTTCCTGTTTTTAGGTAACAATTTCCTCCTGAATCGGTTATGTAAACAAATATAAAAAGTGTCTCAGTGGAAGGTTGTGTATGATCAAGATTCTTTTATCGTATTTCGCGTAATAGTACTGCCGAAAAAATAAAAAAAACCGGCGGGTTGCAAAGGTTTGGGCGTATAACATGTCTATTCTGCAACGAAATGCCAGAAGCCTTTTCCAAGGGCTAAATTCGAGTCTCGAAGCACCGAAAATTTCTGGTCAGAGGCTGGCTTTGCGAAGAGAGAGCAGGAGCAGAGAGAGTCGATTATGCGAAGGGAGATATAAGTGAAAGAACAAGAAATGTTTAAACGGAAGAGAGGAGGATAGTGAAGTTGGGGGGATGTTATGTCTATAGCGGCACCAGTGTAATTACAGCAGGTTCCATTGCCCAATTGTAGTGGGAGTGGTGGCAGTTTTGACTTGTTTGGCTATTAATCTCAGATTAGGACGCGTATTTTATCTGTTTCGTTAATCGTTTTGGACATTGACGTTTCGTTGCCTGCATTGTTCTGGCTAATATAATATTATTCTTCAGCGTTCCGTCAATTTGTGGAGGCATCTGCTTAGTCAGAGGGGCTGATCCCAACGGATCCTCGAAACTTTGGTTAATTTATATTCTTATTTATATTATTCATCATGGCGAATCCACGAAGTGGAGGTTCTTTCACGCCTTCGACGGTTTCAGGCCAAAGCGGAGTGTTGATGGTCGGGCCCAATTTCAAGGTATGTTATCCGTTGTATTTTATGACTTTGTTTTTAGGTTGGCAAGAAGATTGGATGTGGAAATTTTGGGGAATTGCGTCTCGGGAAAAATTTGTATAATAATGAACATGTAGCTATCAAGTTGGAGCCTATGAAAAGCAAAGCACCTCAATTGCATCTGGAATATCGATTTTACAAGTTGCTTGGTTTGAACGGTACGTTCCCAGCCGAAAAATTGATTTCCTCCTTATTTGTAATACAGTCTTACCGTGCTTTTAATTGGATTGATTTAACTAAAATATATAATGCTTTTCAGAAGGACTTCCACAGATTTTATATTTTGGACCATGTGGAAAGTACAACGCTTTGGTCATGGAGCTTCTGGGGCATTCTTTGGAGGACTTGTTCGACTTGTGCGACCGAAAGTTTACGATTAAGACCGTTTGTATGATAGCTATGCAGTTGATCAGACGGATCGAGTATGTTCACTCCAAACATTTGATTTACCGGGACGTGAAGCCGGAGAACTTCCTCATCGGCCGAACATCCACTAGGAAGCAACACATTTTGCACATTATTGATTTTGGTTTGGCGAAAGAATACATAGACTGTGATACGGGTAAGGTGGCCTACTTTTATGTTAACTATAATAGTTTTGACGATTGTTATCTAAAATATGGATCTCCATTTTTTCACACCAATTATTTCCAGGCAAGCACATAGCGTATCGTGAACACAAATCTCTTACGGGTACTGCAAGATATATGTCAATTAATACGCATTTGGGCAAAGAACAAAGCAGAAGAGACGACCTGGAGGCCTTGGGACATATGTTCATGTACTTCTTGAGAGGCTCTTTACCGTGGCAAGGACTGAAGGCGGATACCTTGAAGGAGCGGTATCAGAAGATTGGCGACACGAAGCGGGCCACTTTGATCGAAGTTTTGTGCGAAGGCTTTCCAGGTATCGTTTTCTAACTTGATTGTTTTAAACTTTGATATGAAATTTTATTGTATTATACGAGGTTTTCTCTATTATTGTTGTTTCACTTTTTTCTTTTCAGAAGAGTTCTCCTTGTACTTGAGGTACGCGAGAAAACTGGATTTCTTCGAAACCCCTGACTACGATTACTGTCACAACTTGTTCAAGACAGTCTTAGAACGACAGGGGCACACTTACGACTACGAGTTCGATTGGGTTGCCAAGCTAAACCAGGCAGTAAGTGTTTCAAGTTTTATTTCTTTGTTTAGGATAGTTTCCTTTTACATATTACCCAAAAAGTTTACTTGACTTATCTACATTTTAAGAGCACACCAAGCGGATCTCTTCACACAGGCGTTGATGCGAGCAAGTACAACAAGAAGGCTGGTGAAGAAAATAGTCGCAGAGCCAGAGCTGGCAGACACAATGAAGAAGAGGTTCTGAAGGCCAACCAGACAGGACCATCGGGCACACACCAAGGTGGATTTGGATCAACACAGGTATGTTTTTACCTTCAATACACAAGGAATCTTTACTTTACCTAAAAAATAATAATTTTTGAGTGATAATATTATCCTCAAATTTAGGTAATCAACTCGAACACTGGAGAGATCGGAGAAGACTCACGGAGGTTGCCGACGCAGAATCAAGACGAGGAAGACCACAGTGAAGTCAAGTAAGTTGTTTTCCCCCCTTTTGGCTTTTATTTCGCCTGCTGTTCATTTTAATTAATTATGCAGTTCTGGGTGTTGCAGATGTTGCTGTTTCCGACGCCGTCGACGAAAAGTGCCGCAACAGAAATAGACGACCGACCGATCCTCGATTTCTATTTTTCATATTTAACATTTGTAACCAAACGTCTGATATTTCTGTTTATTTAACGAAATCCTCCGGGGTCGAACCTTGTCTGATGTCTAATACAAGAGCCCGGCTTATCTGACATTTGTTCTCTGTTCAAAGTAAATATAATTTTTATTTCAAAAATACACGAGATAATATTATCACGGACATGCTTATTATTAACCCGACCGCCGAGAACAGGAACTGAGGCGCGAACACCTTGTACATCATCAGGTGTTTGCGGTGGGCAATGGCGGCCGAGCATGAGATCGCGGTCTGAAATTTGATTTATTAAAGTAGCCTGTCATTGTGATTTTTTTTCTGGTTTATTTTAAACATACCTGTAATGTCGAGACTAGAACAAATATTGGAGCCGCTGATTTATGGGTCTCCTGAAGATCGACGACGCTTAATCCGGTGAAGACACTTCCACAGAACAAGTGTAATATCACGAACAGGCCTTGGGCACTCCTCACAAGGGATTCGCCTGAGAAGAATACAAAAGCTGCTCGGAATGGAATGTCCGAGAACACAGGATTGTGGCCTGTGCTGTAGAATATTACCCAACTGAGTAGGGACAAAGATGTTGCAATTGTAATGGAATCTGCAAGAGTTATAGGAGTGATGATTAATATTAGGGGATTACCTAGTTTCGGTGACATCTCTTTCAAAGCCATAAGGAACTCTCTCGTAGCGATTAGTTGTACTAATATTCCATCTCCCCCAAGAACCGACAGTAGGATAATGAACAGGTCTAACACCCTAGGTACCAGATTACGCCTATTCTCGTGGCGATAGGACAACACAACAGATACGACAAACAGTAAAAGTGCTATCTGAGCTGAATATAAACCGTAGTTCTTGAACTTCTGGTCTTGTTGAAACCCGAACATCCAGTTGAAGTAGGTAACGATGCACATCACCCGTTTTAATATGTGAACAATGTCGTTCCCACTCTGTAGTCGTTTGGCAAAGAATGTTAGAGCGATTCCACTGATTATCATTCGTGAAACTTTTGTATAATCTGAAAACTTAACTATGTATTCAAAATTGTATGGCTCAACACATTGTCAAAGGAATGATAGAAAGGATCTTACCATCAGACAATTGTGTGATATGTTTGGAGAAGAAAGCTTCTTCACATTCTGGATGCTCTTCCCGACATCTCAAATTCAGAGTTCCCAATCGTATGCCAATCAATATAATTAAGGTGCTCATGACGTAGTTCATAGGTTTCCTGACAATATATATTCAATTGTAATATTAACTTACTTTTCCCGTAATACGCATCGATATCCTACAAAGATCGCCATAGTAGAAGCGAAATACCGTGCACAATCAGCACCATAGATGATGAAGCTATTTGAGAACGGCAGAAAACAGTAAATAAGGTGGATGACTAGTGGAATAATGAATGTAATTGAAGGCAGTTTTCGAGGTACTACAGTTCCCGCAATAAAAATACGGTAGCATATCGAGGCATACATGGCGAGGTTGAGGATGAGATCGCCTCCTCGGTTTCCAAGATACGATGTAAGGCGTAGTAAGAGTATGGCACTGTGGAATATGGCAAAAGGTATAGTGTCATACGACTGGTAAGAGAAACACAAACTCAGGTTCAAGACCAGTGACTCTAACAACGAGGTTGTACCAGTCCTAACTGCTCCAGTATCGAATCTATTCATGGAGTGGATCAGCAACTTCCGTAGCTCGTCGATCGTTTCGAATTCGGCGTTTTCCGTTTGTGTGCCACTAGTTTGCTCGTAGTACATTATCGTCTTTTTAGCCGCCTTCTGAAAACATCACTGTCGTATATTAATTAATGCTCTCTTAAGATGATGTTTTAAAATAACTTACTTCAACTTCTGAATTCCCTTGCATATAGTAATCTACATATCGTATAACCTGTCGCACATTGATAGAACCAATCGATGGTAAAGCTACCGTATCAAAGAAGTCTCTGATTACCATGCCCAAACTGGAAAAGGGAATGGGAACATCCAGTAGCAGAGCCAAGGTTGGCACGACGTCGATTTGTCTGACCGTGTCGCTGAAGTAACTGTGGAACCCTTTAGGTGAATATATGAACAGAGCTGCGTTCGTTTCTAGGAACGAGTCTCCACCGTGATCACCGTGAGTTGTCATTCCGTGGTCCCCAAAAACAAGAAGTACAGTATCGTCGTCCAAGTTGGTGACTAATTCGTGGACCACATCGTCCATTTCTCGCAACTTTCGGACCATTTCTGGGTGGCTGGGACCATAACTGTGGCCACAGTGATCGACCCCGAGGAAATGGCCAATAATTAAAGAAGAATTGAGTAATTGTCTTTGAGCGTTCAACAGGAGCGCTGGAAATAAGTTTTAATAAATTTTAAAATATTAATCCGAATATGTTTAGCTATAAATTACATACGTTTTACCGCGCTATCTACGACATCCAAGTCCTTGACATTGAAGCTGTCCATCGGCACGGCTTCGGAGAAGTAGTTTGGGAATAACTGAGTCCTGAAACGTTTAAACAAAGCACGTGTAATAACATTCAGAAACATGTAGGAATAATATAAAAATAACAAACCGTACCACGTGTCATCCCCGTAAAATACGACATGTTTAGCCGAATTGTTCATTTGAGACAGTAGGTTATCTTCCTCTACCTCGGCCGCTGCAAAGTTGGCTCCCGCTTCAATGAAGGCTGGGAAGGAGCCGGTCATCATGGCTGTGATCCTCTGCATGGTTGTAGTAGGGGCATCAGCGATGAACTTGTACAAACGAGCATGCTCTGGATCTTTGTTCAGTGTTTGCATGGTGTTCTCCATAAACAAATTGTCATCTTCGCTTGTACGGTTTATGAAGTCATACCTAAATTATAATAAACTTGAAATTTTAAAATGAATTAACAAGTTGAAACTACCATAATATTTTAAAATATAAAATGATCTGACATTATCTTACCTTAAAGCGTCAATCAAGACAACGATTGCTCGTTTATATAAAGGTTTAGTCCAACAGTTAGAACCAGCCAAAACATCATTGCACGAACTTCTAGCAGTGATGACACTCTTTTTGGACAGAAACGAGTTTTGTAAGATCAATAACGATACAATGTGTCCAGCGCATACCAACACCCAATATACGATGTTCATGTATCTACACTAATATTGAAAATGTCAAATTAAAGCTTCACAGTAAACAACGACACAACGTTATCGACCAACAAGAACAAGCATAGTTAATTAAGTTTATAACTTGTAAGTTAACAAAATTTAAAGTCATAAAAAACTGGAAAAGACTGAGGCAATGTTCAGCTTGGTCTTCTTCGTAGAACCGGGATTCGTATCTGGAGCCTTCCGTTTTCTGGAGTCTGTCTTCTTGGACGCTAGCAGGTCCCCCATGGCCGCCAGGTTGTTGGTCTTGGTCATCTGTCGTATAGGAGTCTGCTCGACAATGCCGTTGTCCGCAACCTCAATTGTCTGTTTAGTCGGAGTTTCTAGAACACATCGAGCTGGTCGTTGAGTCACCGCTGAGCCAGCTATCGAGCCAGCTTTAGCAGACTCCATAAATGAATTGTTCAAGGTGTCACTTGCTGGATTCAAGGTATTCAGATCCTCACCTTCTCTCATCAAGGCAACAGTGCTCAGTATATTTAAAAGACGGCTAGCAGAAGGCTCAAAGTCATTAAATACTTCCATTACATATTCTGTCGAACGGTACTTGGCCAAGTCTAGTGGAGCTGTCATCTCTAGATCTTCATATAAAGCAACCAAGTAGTAAGGCAATGTTAAGAAGAATCTGAAATAAACCGAGATAAACAAGGATACACAAACACACTGAATATAAAAATGACTTAACATACTCATCACACAGCACTTCGTCCATAAATTGTTTTAGGCGGCTTGGGGAACCCATAAGATAGATAAACCTCAAAATAGGAATTAACTTTTAAAGTTATTAAAATTTACTACACCTTACTTTAAGCTTTTCATATAAACAAGGCCTTTGAGTTAACGTCTGAAGCATCATTATTACATAAAACTCTCTTTCTATTAGTGAATTTCTCAGTAGTTCTTGGTCAGCATGTTGTGTCATTTTGGATAACATTTGTGGAAGGAATTGGTTTGTGAAGTAGTCAACAATCTGTCCCTAAAAACATAATACAATAAACAAGTCAACTTACTTTATAATTCGAACCATCTTTAGCTTTAAAGTACATTAGGACAGAATTCCACACTGTTTTCGCAAATATTATAATAGGTTCATTAGAAGTTAAGTATGCTTCAAGCTCTTTATTAAGCGCATTTGTCAGTGCTTCTTCTGTGAGATCAGGGGACAACGTAACCAACTTGTCAGCCTCCCGCTTCCGTCGTCTGTGCAATCTTAATTTAAATAATTGTTGTTCCCTCTCAGAAAGCGACTTGATCTCGTCCCCATATAAGCGATCATCTTCTTCACATAGTTCAATAGTCTCGCTAGGTCCTTCCATTAAATTAAATACTTAAATACACTATATATACACTCGTATATAAGAAAAAATGTCGTTTCCAACACCTTCAAAATGATATTTTACTCAAAAGCTTACACACGACTCAGCGTTACACTTGACTCGAAATTTCATTTTCGGAAGGACGGGTAGAAGCATTCTTCGAATTCTGTACTAACGCTTGCTCATACACCTCCTTTTTTCATGTACAATATTTTTTCGTAACTAGATTTTAATTATTTATAATGGATATTGTTCACAAAGGAGCTGGCGACTTGATTAAACAGTTCGAGGAACATGAGAAGAAAAATAACTGGGGCAGTTTATTTATGGTGAGTGAATATTGGTTATGACTTGGATTTTAGGCGATTCATGAGATCTCCGAAAAGCAAGAACGAGAACTGGAACTGTCCTGTGATGTGCCATTAGCTCCAAAAAATATTCCTAAAAACCGGTATTGTAATATTGTACCTTGTAAGTTCATTTGTAATCTTATTTTTAAAGATATTCAAAACTTTACATAATGTTTTGCAATATTTACGTATTTTGCTGTTTTCTGAATTTACTATTTAGATGATCAACATTTGGTCCAATTAAGCGACATCTACATCAATGCATCCAAGTTGACAGTCCCACTGACCAACAAAACGTACGTTTTTACTCAGGGACCCTTAGAGAACACTTCTGAAGACTTTTGGCACATGGTTTGGGAACAAGATTGTAAAATTGTTGTTATGTTATGTACCTTTATGGAAAGGAATGTCCCAAAGTAAGTCATCAATTCAAATTTAAATCAACTTTAGGAACTGTGAGATTGGATGTATTTAATAGTGCAAAATTATGTCTCTCGAAGTGATTATGTTGTGTTTCAGATGCTTCCCGTACTTCCCATACTTTGACGAGAAAGTTCAAACCTTTGGAGACTTCAAGTTGGAACTGGACGATGAAGAAGACAACAAAAACTACATCGTTCGCCGTCTCAAGATCACAAAAGAAGGCGAAGAGGATCACAAGATTGTCCAGCACTACCAATACACAACCTGGCCAGACTTCGGTGTCCCTGACAACGTGTTCGACTTCTTGGAGTTTGTGGAAGCCGTCAGAAACTTTGATGAGACCGTTAATTCCCCGATTGTGTGTCATTGCAGTGCTGGGGTGGGTAGAACGGGGACTTTCACTGTGGTTGACGTTCTGATCTCTGCTATTCGGGCAAAAGTGGATGAGGCTTTACCGTCCATCGACGATTTGGTACTGTACCTACGAAAATATCGGATGTCCCTCGTACAGACGCCTGCTCAATTGCGTTTTTCATGGAAAGCTATAGTAGAATATATTAAATCAAAAGCAGCTATGATTGATAATGAAGAATCTGTCGAGGACGAGGAAAACAACGCCGTAGAAGACGTGAAACCCGAGGCCACGAAAGCCCGCAAGAGAAGATCCGAAAACAACTCCATCGCCGAGGAGGCAGCCGCCCAGAAAAGGTAGGGTAATGACATTACTAACTGCGTTATTGGTTGCCTGAATTCATGCTTAAGCTTCCTCATTACCTATGTCTAACTTTAAATCTTGTTGGTTTAGGAAGTCGGAAGAGCCATAACCATCCACATCATTCATGGTTATTAATAACGCGGGTCCATTTTGTCGCAACATTCAATTCTATTGTACATTTTCTTTGTTTTTACCACCTTGATTCTTAGGGATCGTCAAAAACGTATCGATGCCATGAAGCAACGTCAACTCGACTTCGAGAGTCGGAAGAAGGCCCGAGACTACTGGAAGACTGTGTTTCTGTCCAAGCCCGTGGTAGTGGGCGCTGTAGTTGGCGCAGTTTTGTTGTACCGTTACTTCTTGTGAAAATAAATATGTCCCTATGGTTTTTGGAATGAAATTCAGCTATTTATTCACGAAGCCTATATAGATGTTGTTATAGATGGATGGATGGCTGAAAGTCATCTCGCGAGAAGCCCTTCAAGTTCGCTGTGCAAAACGGGACTGTAACCAATGTTGACATAATCAAACACGGTCTTTCGTCCCTCAAACGAACGTATAAAACAAGAAAAGTTAAATTCCCAAGGACTGGCACTTGGGGCAATGACGTTCGCAGGGGGAGGAGCGAATGGCTGGCATAAACACACTAGGGCACGCGGGTTTTAAAAGGAAAGGGTAATCGATAAAGCCGGGTGTTGAGCCATACTCCACTGTGCTCGGCCATAGCAAGTTTGATTCAATGGGGGCAACCAGTCGATTCAAGGCCGAAGGCTCTCGGCACACGATTCCGTTAGGTAGGGTTCAGGTTGTTGATGATGACATAAGTAGAAGTCTACTGGGCAGAATATCATTTAAATAAGTTGCAGTAGCTAGTGTAATGGGTACTTTTCTTCGACTTGTTCAAATGTGTAAACTTTCGGTTTAGAAGCCCAACTTCTCGCTGCATCGTGCGGTTTTGTAGCCTTGGTTCTGGCTTCAGCTATCTTCATAGCAATCCGTAGACAACGTGAACGCCGCACATCCCGTGACTTCTCGCCGCTGATTAAGAATGGCTCGGTCAAGCCCAGCTACTTCAAAGGAGAACGCCTCAGTGATCACAGTGGCCACAGTATGTCGCCGATCCAAAGCCCGGGCTCCGGATCTTCGGCTTCACCTCAATGTACTCCGATGACCCCGTACTCTTCGTTTGCTACACAAGATGTGCTGATTGCCAACAAACACTCCAATAACAATGACGACGACCGTGGCTCCATTTCTTTGAGCATGAACTACGATAGACACAGTAACATTCTCCAGGTAAATAATACGCATTACTGTGGTTTTCGAAACTGTAAAGAACAGTAGTTATAAAGATGAATGTAAATACCCATTAACTTTTTTCCGTTTGAAATATTATGGTAATCACGCGACATTATTTTTAGCTCTCCATTCTCGCGTGCCACAATCTTCCGAATCTGGTGAACGAAGTCGGACAATGTACCCTCAACTCGTATGTGAAGCTCCGAATTCTGCCTGACAACCAGCACCGCGTCAAGACCCGCGTCCTCCGCGGCACCCAGAATCCGTTTTACGATGAGCAATTTACCCTTTACAACATTACCCCAGTGAAGTTGGACTCGTTCTCTATCCATCTGGCCGTGCTGGCTTCTGACCCCTACAGTCGTGACGTCGTGCTGGGTGAAGTGTTCTACAGTCTCCGAGATGCCAATCTCAGCAAATCCAGCGACAAACAGAATGTCGACTTAAAGTTGTCTCCACGACCTTCCTACATCGACGTGAACTCCCAAGTCCTCGTCTCCATGGCCTACAACTCCCACTCGAATAACATCAACTTGGCCATCTTAAAGATGAAAGATCTCCCCACGTTCAATGGTGTTGGCCAAATAGGTAAGTGAAGCGGAACAGATACAATTGACATGTGGCTATTCTTATATTTAAACGAATTAAAGTTGTTATAAATTAATCCTTTCCTCATTTCGCTATAACGTTCGCGCACTTCAGATGCCTATGCCAAAGTTTATCTGCTCCTGGACGGCCAGCGTGTGGCCAAGCAGAAGAGTCATGTGAAGAAGAAGAGCGTGGAGCCGGTCTTCAACGAGTCCTTCTCATTTGACATTCCCTCAATTAACGGCCAAAGCGCCAACCGTCTCAAATCCACCGAAGAGATGTTGTCGTCGCTGTCCTTTGAGGTATTGGTCCTGAATCACGATGGAGTGACCCGGAACGAGATCGTCGGTCAATGCTTCATTCTGCCACGCTCGGAACACTGGAAGGCGATGGTGGAGAGCAACGGCCAACAAGTGGCCGAATGGCACAAGATCAACTCAATCTAATCCAAGATAATCGACATCATCATAACTATAATCATCTATTTATAACCCTATATTGATAACCATAGACTTAAACCCGAGTGAATCTATTTGTTTGTATATTATCGTAGCTGCTGTTAAGGTCGTTGGAAACGGTTAAATAAACTATGTTATTCTATCTCTGGTGTCTTTTTACAGAAAAAGTGTCTTGACTACAAAGGGAAAGCAATTACTTCCCTTTCAGTAAACAAAGAGCTCTTAATTAATTCGAATACCGTTAATTGGCTTCGATTACCGTAATCGTAATCTTAAATTACTTCGAAAAGTGATTATCTTAAACCCAACTCATTAAATTACAATATTACTGCGCGATCAACAAAACAAACTACTAATTTCTGCTTTCTCATTTCTAGCATCGTCCATTTTTAAAAACAACTGCCGTTCTCAAGTGAACGAAGTGTCACAAACCCATAAATAATCTTGCGCGCGCTTGATTTTCTAAAATATTTTCAAGAAAGTGTTGTTAAAGCTTGGCTTTCACTTTTTATCGTCGATTTATTGTTATTCCTTATTCTGCTGATCAAAATGGACTACGATGCTGCTTATCTCCAGATCCACGGCAAAACTTTAGCTGAAGAGCCAACAGAAGAGAAGGGTAAATTTAATTTGGTTGATTTTACTCTTTTTAGAAATTCACAATACGAAATCAAAAACGAACCATTGTGTCTCCCTGAAGCCGAGTAGTTCCTTCAAACTCATCAACATTGACCTCAATTACCAGTCGCCAAAGAAGGTACCTCGACCATCTACATCTGATGTTGTGAACGCCATAGGAGAATCTCCATGCCGTTCATCCAGAAATAAGATAACTGACTCCGTTAAGAAACGTTTGAACGTGTTTTTGGAACCAAACACACCAGGTAACGTGAACTTTTATTTAATATCCAGTTAAAAATGAAGAGATAACAACATTAGCATATATTGTTACAAGATAGTTACTTTAGAATTTTGGAAACGAGACTTAACAAAAGACGAAGACGTAGAAACTGAAGAGGTGGAGATCGAGACTTCCGAGTTTGTGTTAAAGAAACAAGGTGGAACTCGGAAGCGACATGAAAACAAGGAAAACTTCGTCAAGATCAACATGAAGTGCAAGAAGTATATAAGCAAGAAGAAGACCAACAATAAGAAGTTGTTTAAACGAAAGTTCTCGCGTGTCTGAATATTTTTATTGGGTCCAACTAAAAGATTTCGTTGGATAGGGCGTGGAACTTATTGCTCTTCAAGTTGGCACCAATCTGAAAGTGGATGTTGTAAATATTGTAGTCAAGTAAATATTACTTAATGACAAAATTTTATTCTTTGCGTTTTTTTTAAATCACGCCAAAGTGTTGACTATTATGCTACTCAAACATACATCAGTCTTCTTTTTATTTTTCTTCCTGTTCTTGCTCGAGTTCGACGTTGCTGGAGCAGGACTCTGATCTTCTGTCGAGTCGTTCCGTTCTGGTGGTTTCTTCTCTTCTACAGGTACTTTTGCCGGCTTCTCTTCAACTACTGGCTCCGGCTTCTTGTCTTCCACTGGAGGAGCTACCGGCGGCGTTTCTTCCGTAACTTCTCGCTTTGGAGGATCTGTCTTTTTGGGACGATCTGTACCTTTATCTAGATGTCTCTTTATCATGGTAAAGTCATGTTGGCTTCGCTTTTCTGGTACAGCCAAAGATTCACTCGACTTAGTGTTACTCCTGTTAGAAACTGAAAATGTTTTGTGAATATTATCATTATGATTTTTCAATCTAGGCTACATACTTTTTTGTTACCTAATTATAAATCATTAACTGACAGAGAGAATAAAAATACATTTCCGACGCAAAAATATTAATAAATCACTGTTCAACTTAAATACTAACAACATACCATTATCGACTAAGTTGGGTTCTCCACGATGTCTGTTATTCTCATTACGATTCCTGTTGTTCATACGACCTTTGTTTCTCTAAAAGCATAAACATTCACGTACAAATGCTCTTACCCTGCCATGTTCCCGATCACGTGTCTTTACCGTACTCGTAGTGCTCGCTGTTTCGTCCAACGTACTGTCATATTTATTATCTAAAAAGTAAAATTATTACCTAAAATTTAAAAGGTAATGTACACTAAAAAATGTTTTAAAACACCCAAACACACCAGTTCATACACCTATATTAACAATAGTCTTTAAATATTAAATGTGATATTAAAACATAATAGTAAAACCTCACTTGGCTTGTTTGGCACAGCGACATCTCGTAGGCTTACTGTACTCGAGACGCTTTGTTTGTGCTCTAATCGAGGTTTCTGCAATTTCACATTTTATTACACGACTAAAATATTTTAATCGTTAGTAAAGACAAAGAAAGAACTCAAAAAACGTAAAAATGAACAGTTGAGGTGGTAGTAACTCGCCTCACATTCTTCTTCTTCAACTCTTCTGGCTTCCGTTTGATCTTGAGACATGGAGACAGTCGTTGAGGAATGGAAGGTCAATACCTTGACATTATTAAAACCTCTTTTATTGTCAGACTAAAAGAAAGACAAAGGATATCGTTAATTAGACCATTAGTTCACGTTTAAAATATTTTAAAAGCAATTAATTAATTTTAAAAATAACGGCTTTTTCTAATTCTAAGTATTACCTGATTTTCGTTAGCAGCCTCGGTTTTAGGTTGATAGTCATTGTAGTTAATATTCACAGGTTTGGCATTGCCAAAGGGATTGCTTTTAGGGACAGCCGGAGGAGGTGGATGATGTTCGACCAATGGAGGAGGTGGAACGTTGTTCCAGTCTCGTCGTGGCTGAGCTTCGGTTCTGCAAAATAAATAGTTTGAAATTTAATTCATTAAAAAATCATTATTGAGTCACAATATCAGTAATTCATACCTAATTTCACAATAAAAATATCTTTACCTGCTGAACGAAGACTGTGACGATCTGACATCGTTCGAAACACGGTTCTTGGGCTTGTTATCGCGCCGATAGTTATTCCTGACGTTGCTCTCCTCGTATTGTTGCACTGGAGGATTCAGTATGTCAAAACACATGCACATGGCTGGGTCTACATATTCCACACAGATCTTCTTCCTGTAGAGTTCAGATCCATTGAGCAGAAAAGCCTTAATCAAGTCCTCCTTCTGTCGTAGCTCAATCAGTGCATCATTCTTATAGTTATCGTTGTAGAAGTAAACTTCCACAACCTTATCTTCACCTCCAAAAAAGAAGAATAAGTCCTCGGTAGTCACTTGATAACTGAGTTCAGACACGTATATTAAGAATGGTGCATTCCGTTTCTCGACCGCCTTCATTAACCGCTTCTCCATCTCACTTGGCTCATTCTAAATCCAAAAAATAACAATACAAAAGGGTTACCCCACCTCTGGCTCCTCGGTAACTGCCCAATCGGCCCAGTCATCCATCTGAGCCGTAAATAGTTTAAGGGTGTCGGTGATGGCATGATTCTTGGACAGGTTCTCCGGTTCACATTTCGCTTTATCTTTTTGTTCATCCATTTCGATGTAAAAGTCGGTAAAACACACCGAATAATGCAAAAACAAAGCCAAGAAAATCGGAAATGGAAAGAAAAATTGTAAAACTTGACCCAAAACTGGGTCATGTGTTTTATTATCGAATAGTTTTCGGAATAATCGTTCAGGTCGTACGAACGGAGTATCTTTATTCACTGAGCATAACTGACGTCTGGCTGCTATAATGTCTACCGCCGAGAAGAGATTACAAAGGATTGCCGAGCTGAGGAAGCAGGTAAGATCAGTGGCCGTTGTTAACACGAAGATTAGGTATTAGTTGGTGCTTTACCAGATGACTTCCTGCGCATGCCTACTAGTTCCAATGCTGATGCCAACGCAATGCCTTTGGATCCTGCGGTAAGTAATTTCAAAAGTTTTCAATATTTTTTTAGACTCAATTTTACTCGTTTATTCCGCCAAATACTCGCGGACGGCTGGTGTTGAAGATTGTTGAGGCAAAGTTGACCAAGAACTATGGATTGGTTAGGATGGATCCCTACATCAGAGTTCGCGTTGGAAATGCGGTTTTTGAAACCCATACCTGCATAAACGGTGGGAAAGTGCCTGTTTGGAATCGTGTTATCAATGCTTATCTTCCTGTCGGCGTCGAATCCATCTACGTCCAAATATTTGACGAGGTAAGCAACTTCTGATATTAAATTTAGACAATTGTTAGTTTTCGAATAATTACAACTTAATCTAATGTCTTTTCAGCGTTCTTTCACTCAAGATGAATGTGTAGCTTGGGCTCATATTATTCTTCCTGATGGTGTATTCGGCCAAGAGACTGTCGATGAATGGTACTCGTTGTCCGGTCCTCAAGGTGAAGGAAAAGAAGGAGTTCTTAACATTGTGACATCATTCACTCCTGTTGTAACAACTGAAGGGGCTCCAGCTCCAGCAACGACAGGTCAAATGGTTGAACCACCAGAACCGGTCGATATTGGTTCCATAAAGGAAATGTTTCCAGAAGTTGATGAAGAAGTCATTAGAACCATCCTGGAGTCCAATAATAACAACCAGGAGGCTACAGTCAATGCTTTAATTGAAATGAGCAGTACTTAAAGTATTTTTCATCTTCTAAAATTGACCATGTTATTTGTAATTGTAATATATTGTATGCTGAAACTGTGTTAATTTACTTTATTTATGCTTGTCATTATAAAAATTTGGGATAAAGTTATATCTCGATGCGTGGTATCTGTTTGAACGGAAAGAGTACTTCGATTAGGATCTTTTCGGCGTTTCCACGTGTCGCCCTTGGAGTAAATAATGAGCGGAATGAGAGTTGGTTGTTTTTACCGTGGTATATTGTACTGGTTTGTTACTGGATGAGTTGTGGCAGTTTATTTTCTTATTTCTGTTAGTTTCGTAATCAATATACTATTTCAGATGTTTTCTTCACTTTCCGTGTTTGGTTTTCCTTAATTTCTGTAAATGACATTCTTTTCAGCACTAGACATGATGGCGCTAGGTTGGTGCTTGGGTGTGGGGGTTTTAGTTTCGCTTCTTTATGCCAAGTTTATGTTTGATTTGCACGAGAATACCCTCTGGTTCTCTAACATAAAGGAAGTCGAGCGCGAGATCTCTTTCCGTACTGAGTCTGGTCTATATTACTCTTACTACAAGCAGGTGGTGAATGCTTCTACCGTAACCTCTGCTTTCTATGACCTTATTCATGACACTAAGACAGAATACCCTCGAGAGATCAATGTTCTTCAGAGGTTTAATATAATTCCTGAAGTGTTGTTGGCACTGTTTTACCGTTTGTCATCGTCGTATGTTACTATCACTCCTATCATGTTTTATGTAAATTCTAGCTTCCTTCTGGCTGGACTAAGTGTTCTGTTTGTATATCTATTGACATATGTGATTACCGGAGCCTGGAGCGAGGCGTTCATTGTGTCTGTTTGGATGCTCGTGAACTACGAGGACAGTTCGCGGGTTAACTTCGCTGTAAATATGCGTGAAGTGTACGCTCTACCGTTTCTGTGGGTTCAGTTTATGTATGTGTTCAAGTCTCTTGACTCTGTGGTTTACAGTAAGCAGATAGTACTGTACACAGCCTTGTTCTCCATTTCTTGGCAGTTTAACCAGTTTGTTTTACTGTTACAATCATTATGTCTGTTTGTGTTTGCTCTGTTTTACTCCCAGTTCAAGGATAACATAAAGAACATACTTTTTTGTCAATCATTGGGCTGCTTGATCACAGGTGTACTTCAGTTCTTCCAGCCTATGGTTCTGCTTTCTCCTTTGTATTTACTCAATGTTACAGTAGTATTATTGCTGTATAAACTCCCGAAAACCTTCCACCTCGTTAAGTCAACACTTGTTTTCTTGTTCGGAATTGTTGTCATGTTGCCTCTGAATGTTGTTGTAAAGTCTCTGGTCTCTGATAAGTCAGATTCTCATATCTGGCACTTCGTGGCTTCTAAATTAGGCGTAGCACAAGCCTCCGTGCCGTTCGAAACGACGCTGTATTTGTGTCACGGAGCCTTCGCGTTTCTCGGTTATGACTTTATCGAAAGAACGTATAAAAACGGATCCGTACAGTTGTTCGTGTTTGCTTTGGTCGTTTCGGTCTTCAATATCGTCAGATCGTGGTGGAAGGGGGAACAGTCTTGTCCACGGTTGTTCCTTCTCACCGTGAAATGTTGTGTCTTCGGCGTTCTTGCTTTCAGCACGATGAGGATGAAGTACATCTTCCTTCCGTTGATGCTCATCCTCGCTTCCACCGCTTTTTCCTTTGTTAATAGACTTTTGGGCCGCTTTGCCAAACTAACCATAATACTAGCCTTGGCCATTACTGTCTTGAGGTCCCATTACTCGTTCTACTTGAGAGTCATGAGTCACGAACAGGTATGCCCTCCCTTCTCGTCTTAATACCATCTTGATAGGAGTTCTACGACCCGGATACGGTGAGGTTGATGGAGTGGATCAATCAGCAGAACGAAACCATGGTCTTCTCAGGCAGTATGCAGCTGATGGCCGGGGTCAAGTGTTGTACTGGAAGGCCGATCACGAACCATCCTCACTTCGAGGATAGTTACCTACGTGAACGGACGTTGAGGATCTATCAGATGTACGGTCGTCGGCCGGCGGACGAGGTCTACGGGATCCTGAAGAACGAAAACGCAACCCACATTATCCTCGAGGACAGTATCTGTTTGGCCAAGTCGACCGGCTGCGCGTTGAAAGACCTGGTCGACCAGGCCAACGGACAACAAACAGAATCCGGTCGATATCCGTTTGTCCCCAGCCGAAGCCTCCAGAATACCGTCCTCCCGCGCTTCTGTGACGTGTTGCGCAAGAAGGGTCATTCCCAATTCGCTCTCGTGTTCAGAAATCGCACGTTTCGTGTTTATCGACTGCTGCTTTCTTAGGCGGATTCGCCAAATTGTGATATGCCCCCTCCTTTTCTGATTTCACTTACTTTTAACGAGCATTTCCCTTCCTTTTCTGACTGTTTTTGAAAATAAACTCGTTGTAGTATGAACTTGGGACTATGTTGCCTTTATCTGACTCTGTACCTGGTGCAGGCGTCAGTACGTCGAGTGGTGTCGAATGAGCATCAGATGGTGATTCAAGTGCCTGGCTACTCCCCGAAAGAGGTAGTTCTGGACATTAATATTCGAATGGTTTTTTAATAAATAATTACTTTAAATTTATTTTCAATAGAAAGGAGGAAAACTTTTTAAACCAATTTCAGACCATTACTCTATCTTTAATAACTACATTTTTACAGAATGACGCGTATATTGGGGTAAGCATCAAGGCGACGCCTGGCTACATTGGTGAGTGATTCAACTACATTAATATAATATTGGCTTAGTGCGATTCGAACCCTTTGCCCACGCTGACAGGATACATCACATGTTATTGTACGGATGTGACAAACCCGCGTACGATTCCACCTTCTGGGAGGGTGGTGCCACCTGTGCTGGGTCCAGTCATATTCTCTATGCCTGGGCACGGAACGCTCCGTCGTTATCACTTCCAGAAGGCGTCGGATTCGCGGTTGGAAACAAAGGAGATCCAGTACAGTACATCGTACTACAAGTTCATTATGCTCATCCATTCGCGGGCAATGTTAGGGACTTTGCAGGTATGTTATAGTAGATTATTCAAGATTTTTAGGTATAAGCACGCATTTTGATGAAGTAAATAGAGATATTAAATGGTTGTTGTGGTAAATTAGATGTAATGATACATCGATTGTTGTACTAATCAAGGTGTTTAGGTATAACAATGCATTTGGTTGACACTCGACCAGCTAACCTGGCGGCCGTCTACCTGTTCGTATCAGGAGAAGCCATTCCACCACGAAAAGAGGTATCTCTCAACAACGTCAGCTGCACATACGAAGGAGATGCCGAACTTACTCCGTTCGCCTTCAGAACCCACACTCATCAAATGGGCCGAGTGGTGTCAGCCTTCTACAAAAGGGATAACAAGTGGACGATGATCGGGAAGAGGAACCCACAGTGGCCTCAGGTAAGTGGGGGTGATATTATCATGAGTGGTGGTATCTGACAATCTTATTGAGGTTATTATTTTAGCTTTTCCAAAAAATCGACCATCCATTGAAAATCAAAAAAGGAGACTTCATGGCCGCGACCTGTCGATTCGACTCTCACGACAAAGAAGAATACACGCCTATGGGGTAACCACTTACTTTTTTCTTTCAAAGCTTACAAGTTTTGACACATTTTAATGTTATGTTTCTTCATACTCACATGATGTTCACCAACTTGATGTCATTACTTATTCATTTCAGGAGCATGGGTACGGCCGAGATGTGCAACTTCTACATGATGTTTTATCGAAGCGCCGACAGTCAGGACCCATTCCCCTGGGGCGGTGGCTGTGGCGGGAACGAAAACGAAGAGCTGGTGGCTAATGAGTACCCGAAGGAGGGTATCAGTCTACTCCCAAGTCATCCGGAATGGGAGCACGTTGCTCATCAGATGAGCGCGGCCTTCGGTGTGAAGCAGCGTGTGAAGACCTCGAAGATCGGCGACTTTACTCTTGGCCAGATCTCTGGCTTGGCCTACGGAAAAGACGGTTCTTTGTTCGTTTTCCACCGAAACGACCGTATCTGGGATGGAAGGTGAGCATATTATCATAGCTTACCTACTTTTAAAGTTGTAATTTTACCATTGTATGTCTAATCATAGTTAGAGGGACAAAACATGTTTACATTACAGTACTTTCGACTCCCAGAATCGACTGACTGATGAAACCCCCATCAACAGTGATGTCATCCTTCAGGTCGACGTTGGAGCAGCTTCTTTGAAACTCCGTAACAACTACGGAAAAGACACTTTCTACTTGCCACACGGTATCTTCGTTGACGACAGTAACTACATTTATACTACTGATGTTGGATCTCATCAAGTTATCAAGTGGAAGGTCAAATCAGGTAGATCTTGTATTATATGTTTCTTTTTAGAACAATGTTAATTTTTCTTTACTGGTTTATATTTTAATGCTCATTATTACGGTAATTACCATGCTTTAGGTACCCTTAAGCAGGTATTCGCTCTCGGAGAGAAGTTCACACCTGGCTTCGACACGAAACACTTCTGCAAGCCTTCTGGAGTCGCTGTAAGTCGTAACGATGGAACCATCTACGTCAGTGATGGATACTGTAACAACCGGGTTATGGTATTCGACAAGAACGGTCAATTCATCCAACAATTCGGAAGTGCATCGTCGATTGGCAGAGAAGGAGGCAAGCCCCAGTTGGGCACCTTCTTCCTTCCCCACGACGTCACTTTGGACAACAAACAGCATCGTATCTTCGTGTCAGACAGACAGAACGGTCGAGTCCAGATCTTCAACCAGAACGGTGATCCACAGCAAGACGTGTCCTACCCCAGCTTGTTCAACGATGTTTACTCAGCCGACTACGATGAAGGTAACGTTGCTTTTGCTGCTGTTTATTGTAGTTTAATTTCACAAAAAATATTTAAAATGTATTGTTGACAACATAATCAGCAAAACTATATTCAGACTACGGCCTGATTCTGATTCCTGGAACCAGCGTAGCTCAGAATGCTCAGATCGAAGCCTTCTCGTGTCCGGCTCCATCGTTCAAGCTACAGTTCTCGTTCCGACCTACAGACTCATCGTTCGTACGACCACATATCATTAGGATAAGGAACGATCTGATTGCCATAGGCGAGATAGCCGAGAGTGGTGGTCAACTCAGTCTGTTCGATGTCATAACACAAGGTCATCAGCCTCATGTGTCATCGAAAGAACTGTACGAATCCCCAAACGGCGAATCCGACACGGGGTCACCTGTGGTGATAACATTGTTGGTGATAGCGTCCATCCTGATAGCGTGCTTTGTTGCCTTCATGAGGTATCGCGACGTTTCTGATGGAAACATTGTGGACAGAACGGTAAGACATTGTTTTGAAACTGCTGTTTGAGCTAATTGTGCACCTTAATAGTAAGTAATATTGTGGTTTCAGGGCTTCAAACCGCTGAGCACGGAAGATATGCAAAGCGACAACTCGGACGACGAAGAGTACTCGAGAGACCGGCCGTGAACGATTATAGTCTTGTACATTTGTAGTCATTGTTAATTATGTATTTATTAATGCCGTTTAATAAACGCTTTCCAACCTAGAGGCGACGTAATGGAGGGGGCTGAGTTATTGCCATGGTATACTCTCTTGTTTCTGTAGTAAAGTTTGCAAAACCGGTTGTCAGAGCAGACAGTTTGGGAGCTGTTTAATATTTACCTTGGTCTACCTTGACTAACTAGAACAACATGGACGGTCTCGTAACCAAGATGGACTGGTCAAAGAATGAACAAAGTTGAGGGACAAAACATATGCCGGTTTACTCGAACAATCATCTGTCGTTATAAATAAAAGCGACGCACCCGTTCGTGTCCAGGACGAGAAACGACTGGTCCTTTTCTGTGGCCGTCTCTTCCCCCGCCGCGCTCCATCGCTACGAGCGTCTCCGTGGTCCGCACTCACCACTTTCCCCACAAACTGCAGCTAGGCGTTCGCGCGATTTTCCCCCCACCTACTCCCTCTTCCATTACGGGCCACACCGCTGTTATTAGCCTCAGTTTTTCGCGTTTTTACATATTTATAGAGGTGTCATGGCTCCCAGCGGTATTTACAATCACAATTACACTTATTTCCCGAGTCCAATGATAATATCACATTATGTTTGTTTTTAATTCAGTCCATTTCAGGAATGATATAAAGTGAGGAAGAATTGGGAAACAACATGGAGGAAGGGGACGAGTATGTTCCCCAAATATCCCAAATGGACTACAACCTGATCGACAACAATGGCACCAACCGATCAGGCTACTACAACCACGACCCACTACGACAGATGGGCGACATGTACATGCAGCAGACCTCACAACAACTCCCACCCCAACAACACATGAACCATCAGGGCTACATGAACATGCACGGCTACCCACCAGCACAAGCCACCATGCCCTGCCAGTCCGGTCTACAACAGATGCCCAGTGCTACACCGCCGGCCAAGAAGCGAGGCGGTGGCCGGAAGAAGGCCAACGCCGCTACACCAGCTCCAACAGAACAAAAGTTCCCGGCCAATCCACCGCAGAACATGATGTACCCCGCCAACTACCAGATTCCCGGCCAGCAACAGGTACCTCTCCACGCAAATACCCCGCCCGGGATGAGGATGCCCACCCCCGGCTACGGGAATTACATGGGGTACCCACCCAACTCGAAGTGGATGGAATATGGCCAAGTTCAACAAGGGCCACAGTTCAGATGTCCACCACAAAATGCGTATCCTGGCTACAATGGTCCTCAACAGGTAAGTCATATCTTTTTATTTCATTTTCTGTTTAGATTAACATCTTCATCGTCGACTTACCTATTTTTAACTATAGTGCACTTACTATTACAACATCTTTTAGAATTACTACAACCAAGGAATGCCCCCTGGACAACAGCAGCCACAACAACAACAAATCCCACCTCGGCCACAATTCTACGGCCAAGGATACCCCAACATGAACTACCCCGGGCAACAGCCAGCACGGTACCCAACTCCACAGCAAAATTACTACGGAGACCCCAACTATCCCGGCTACAATCCAGCGTACGGTCAGACGCCCCAGCAGCCAAGTAAGAACACCCCCTCCAGCACAAATCAGCCTGGAATGCCCATACCTCCAAGTTCAGCTGCCCAACAACCTTCCTACCCTTCTGGCCCGCCCCAATCCAGTAAGTCTTACACATTTTTAGTCCAATTAACAAATATATTGTAATATCTATAAAGACTGTGGTAAAATTACTGTGAACATGACGATGACTAAATGATTTCAGTCCCTCCAACAAACGGTGCATATCCTTCGGCTACACCGTCGTCGATTCCAAATGCCCAAAGGCCTGGCTTCAACGGCATGCCGGCACAGCCACAACAACAGCCACCTTCTCAATCTACATCACAGTATCATCCACAGGGCTCGTACTATCCCCAGATGCCGAACCCTCAGATGCTACAACAAGGAATCATGGAGTTAGAACGGCAGCTACACTTCTTGGTGCAACAACCACCCAATCCAGAAGTATCCAGCAGGATGGAGCAGGTTCAGATGAGGTTAAACCAAATGAAGTCCCAACATCAACAAGCTATGTCGGCGGCTACGGCATCAAACGGAAAGCCAGTCCAGATGCCACCCAGTCAGCAACAACAACAGCCTCACTCTTCTCCACTAACACCGTCACAACGGATGCCCGCTACACCACAGTCCGGAATGTATCCTTCATATCCGAACCCTCAGGAGAAACCGACTCCAGAATTAAGTAATAGTATACATTCTCAACAACCTTCATCAGTAGGGTCTGCCTCCATGGGACCACATTCCATTCCACCCTCTAACTCAACATCGTCAGTCTCGGTTATGCAAACTGCAGCTAGCCAGGTTCAGGTAATTACTATATAATATTCACGGCCCTTCGTAGTAACGCTTATATACTACTATTTCAATTTCTTACTCATAAAAAACAACTTTTCAGGTCAACATTACTCCAGAAGCCACGGGACGCACCCTTATCAGTGTGTATCACCAATATCCCTCGTCAGATCCCACGATGACAGAAGCCAACGCTCTCCAGAAGGACTCTGTCCCTCCAGAACCGGTTCCCTCCTCGGTGTCCAACGGGTATTCCAAAAACAGCTCAAACTCCAAAACGGCATCATCCCCTCCCGCCTCAGCATCTCAAGCATCATCAGAATCCTACTCGAACTCATTCCTAAACTCCAACTTCCCTCCGAAGGAACAGGAGCAGCCAACATTCAACTCTCTCGAAGTAAAACCAGAAATCACATCACAACCGACTACACAACAACCTCCGGTCCTCGCTGCCGTCAACGATATTCCTCTAATGTCGACTTCAGATGTCCGTCAGGAAGTCAAGCCGGAATTTACCGAGAAACCCGTATCACCACCAAAGCCTGTGTTTGAAGAACACGAAACCGACCTTTTGTCCACATTCAAAAGGCCAGAATCGACTTCAGAAGCAGAGTTCACGGTGAAAGCGAAGCACCCGAAAGAAGTGGTAGAAGCTAGTTTTGATGAATACGTGAAGCCGAAGAAAGTAGTGGCTCCAAAACCACCACCCAAGAAAGCACCGACGCCAGCCAGGAAAAGGAAAAAGGCACCCAGCGACGTCAGTTCAGATGAAGATCACGACTTCACGGTGGAAACCAAAAAGTAAGAATCTGAATTCAAATAATTATCTAAATTTTAGGAAAAAAGGGAAAGCTGCCCCAATCGTGAAACCAGTGGAAGAAGTAGATCCAGTATTCACTGATTTTGTAGAGGTAAGGTTTCAATACCTTTTACCAAAAAAATTCCGGACAGTTTTGTTGAGAGAAAATTGGAAAAGTTGTGGCAAACTGCAGGCTGCGGCTGAAAAAAAGTATTATTTTATACGAAGAAACATGTCCACAACAAATTTTTGTTTTTCAAACATATTTTCTGTAAAAGAAGCAAAATATAAATAAAAATTACAGAAACGACGATCTGGACGGACGAAAAATGAACGAACATACGAAGATCGTATGGATACCGACGAAGAACTCATGGAAGTTATGGGGCCAAGCACCAGCTACATGGAAGACACTCCTCCTCCAGCTACAGCTGAGTTTATCGTCGAAAAGATTCTAGGATTAAGGCTGGCGATGAGGAAGAGACAGAAGAGCGCCAGCGTTGAAGATGAAACGTCAAACGGAAAGGATGGTTCTGAAGAATCCAAAGATAACGTCAAGACAGAAGAACAGAAGCCTGCTTCGTCAAAGAAAGTCGAATCAGAAGAGGAGGAAGAAGAAGTGGAGGAGTTCTACGTCAAGTTTAAGAACAAGTCGTACCTTCACTGTGAGTGGAAGACGATGGAGGAGCTGGAAGAGTTGGACCGCCGGATATTGCCTAAAGTTAATCGCTTCAAAGCAAAGTGGGTAGAGGACAACGAGTATTTTAACCCCGACTACACGGTAGTCGATAGGATAGTGGACGAACATGTAGATGAAGATGGTGAGCAGTCTTACCTGGTCAAGTGGAAGAGTTTACAGTACGAAGATTCAACTTGGGAATCTCTAGATGTGGTCTCGAAGAAGAAGATCGATGAGTATCATCGTAACAATGAAGTAGATCCAAGCAAAACTGTAAGATTTTAATAATTAACGGTCGTTTTTTGTTTTTAGAAGTAAACGGTATAATATTGTATTGATTACAGAAAGAAACGGTACGACCAGACCCTGAAGATTGGGAGGAGATTAAGGATACTCGAGAGTACAAGGACGGAAATACCCTGAGAGAGTATCAAGTTGTTGGAGTTAACTGGCTTTTGTTTTGTTACTACAACAGGTACGTATTATTTACGTTTACTATATGTTATAACAATATCTTTATAATTACAACGATTTTTAACAAAATATCAATGTTATTATAGTGTATATGTATTTGATTTGTACTCATTTTAGCCGAAACTGTATTCTGGCTGATGAAATGGGATTGGGAAAGACAGTTCAGACCATTACCTTCCTTCAAGGTGTGTACGATGTAGGTATCCACGGACCTTTTTTGGTAGTAGTACCTTTGTCAACGTTACCTAATTGGGAACGAGAGTTTGAGACTTGGACTGACATGAATTGTGTTGTCTACTACGGTACTTCAGTCAGTAGGGAAATGATTCAGAACTACGAGATGTACTACGACAAGAACGACGTCAAGGTATGTTATTTGTTACAGTAGGCTCAATATCATGGATCTCTGGACATTTTACTCTTTTTTAAAATTCTTTAACTCTATTTTAATGTCTTTCAATTTCAGAGACGGAATGTAGCCAAATTTGATGTGTTGTTGACCACGTTTGAGATGGTAATATCTGACGTTGACATCCTGAAGAAGGTCAACTATCGTGTCTGTGTCATTGACGAGGCTCACAGACTCAAAAACAGAAACAGCAAGCTCCTGACCAATGGTCTACTATCATTTAACTTCGAACACCGCGTTCTTCTGACAGGAACTCCACTCCAGAACAACATCCAGGAGTTGTATTCTCTGCTCAGCTTCTTGGAGCCAGAACAGTTCCATAGTTCAGACCTGTTCCTTCAAGAGTTCGGGCAATGTCAGACAGAAGAGCAGGTTCAGAAGCTGCAGGAGATTCTGAAGCCCATGATGTTGAGGAGGCTGAAGGAGGATGTGGAGAAGACTTTGCAACCAAAGGAGGAAACCATCATTGAAGTATGTTTTACTCTTTTGTTTCAATGTTTAGGTATCAAACACTTTCATGAGTCTGTATTCAAAACATTAATATAATTGTTTAGGTACAACTGTCTAATATCCAAAAGAAGTACTACCGTGCTATTTTGGAGAGGAACTTTACGCATCTTCTGAAAGGTTCTATGCCGTCTTTGATGAACACGATGATGGAGCTACGCAAATGTTGTAATCATCCATTTTTGATCAAAGGAGCCGAGGAACAGATCATTTCCGAGCTGAAGCCGTTGCACGCTAACAAATCTGAAGACGAATTGAATAATCTGGCGTTGATTCAGTCGTCTGGTAAACTGGTACTCATCGACAAGTTGTTACCTAAACTACGACAAGACGGCCACAAAGTGTTGATCTTCTCTCAGATGGTGAAGGTTCTGGACCTTCTGGAAGAGTTCTTGGTCCAGATGAACTACTCCTTTGAGCGAATCGACGGTAACGTACGTGGAGACCTCCGTCAGGCAGCTATCGACAGATTCAGTAGAAAGGACTCTGACCGCTTCGTCTTCTTGTTGTGTACTCGAGCTGGAGGTTTGGGTATCAACTTGACCGCTGCAGACACTGTAATTATCTTTGATTCCGACTGGAATCCGCAAAATGACTTACAAGCACAAGCACGATGTCATCGTATTGGACAGACCAAGATGGTGAAGGTGTACCGTCTGATCACAAGTAATACGTACGAAAGAGAAATGTTCGACAAGGCCTCGTTGAAGTTAGGCTTAGACAAGGCCGTGCTACAGTCTATGGCTCCGAAAGAAAACAGCCAACAGATGACGAGACAAGAAGTGGAAGACCTTCTGAAGAAGGGCGCCTACGGTGCTGTGATGGACGAAGATAACGAAGGCAGCAAGTTCAGTGAAGAAGACATCGACACGATCCTTAGCAGAAGAACACAGACCATCAAGTTGGAGCCAGGGGTAAAGGGCTCCACTTTTGCCAAGGCTTCATTCACATCGTCAAGCAACAGAGAAGACATCGACGTCAACGACCCCAACTTCTGGTCCAAGTGGGCCAAGAAGGCGAATGTGGACGTTGATTCTGGAAGCAATGAACTGATCTTACTGGAGCCTCGAGCGAGGAAGAAGCGCTTTGAAGAGGGTTACAAGGGATTGCACGATGGAGGCGAAAGTGACGGTGAAGAGGGAAGCGAAGGCCGAAAGAGCGCCGACTTCTCCAAGAACAGAAGTGGCAAGAAGAGGAAACGAGGTGACGATGACGACGACTACATCACCTACGTGCCAGACGAGCTCACCTTCAACAAGTCCGAGTACTTCAAAGTGGAGAAGCTTCTGAATACTTGGGGTTGGGGACGGTGGAAGGTGATGAAGGAACAATCTGATGTTTCTCTCAGTTTGAACGACATTGAACACATTGCTCGAACATTGTTGTTACACAATATCAGAGAACACAAAGGCGACGAGAAGACCAAGGAGTTCGTGTACCATCTTATCACTCCCTCTGGAGAGACCGCTTCCAAGAACGACAAGAAGTCTCACGGTGAATACAACGAGGGATGGGCTAGCCTACCTGAGTATAACCCTCCCAACTTTGCTATTGATGTCTCTTTCACCAGACACATCCACCGCCATGCCAACAAACTGCTTCATCGTATGTTCCATCTGTTTCTGCTTCAGAATCACGTTGTCACGAAAGAGGATGCTGTGAAAATCTACGAAGAGAAGGACTACAAAGACATTGACCTCAAGGTACCAAGTGTTGGAGATCCTCCCCTTCCCAACTGGGACGCTGACTGTGACAAATGCTTCATCATCGGCATCTACAAACACGGAATGGAGAACTACGATATCATCAAACGGGACGAGAAGTTGTGCTTCATCGACAAGAACATCGAGGAGATGCCGACCACGCTGGAGCTGAACACCAGATTCAAGAGAATCATGCTTCTGGTCAGCCGCCAGCTGGAGACTGCCATGTCTGGTTCCACTAGTACCACTACTACAGTCAAGTGGTCCAAGTCCGAGGAAATGGAATTCATGCGAGTGCTACGCATCTACGGTGTGAAAGATGACAATGAAGGTCAAAATGTGATCAACTGGAACAGATTCCGAGAACTTTCCGTGAATCTTCAGCAGAAGACAGACGCCCAGATGCTGGAGCAGTTGTACTGTGTACTAGCCATGTGTACCAAAGAGCAAGGCCGAGAGTTGTCTCCAATCGACATGAGAAGGGCTTCAATGGTGGATCCGATTCCTGTACGGAAGGCAGAGAAACTGATGAACCGGCTTCATCTGATGAGGAAGATCCACGCGATCGTTTCCGCCGGGATTCAGAAGGTCAGAACATCGTTGAAACTCTGTTCTTCGGAAACCATGTATTCTGGATGGGAGGAGAAGCACGATGAACAACTTCTGGTTGTTGTTGATCATCATGGACTCGACAAGATTACCCAGAAGTTGACCGCTTTGCCTAGCTTCGAGAAGTTCGCGAAACAAATCGAAGAGAACGACCTCGTCAGACGTGTAGTCGAGATCTGCACCACGTTGGAGACCGGTAAATGGAATGGAAAAGGAAGTGTAGACCTGATTGATGACGAAGATGCCATGTCATCGCTTGACGCTCAAGCTTTGGCGATGCTACAAGCTTTCGGTCAGTCAGTTTCTACTCCAAATGCTTCCAGAATATCGTCATCACAACAGAAGCGGAACAGGAAGAAGGCCAGTGTGTCTGGGAGTTCCACAGCTCAACAACTAGCTAATTTGGTAAGTCTTATATCGATTTAGTAAGAGTAATTATTTTACATACAGTAATATAAATGCCATATTGACAATTATGTTTTCAGAACGATCCAGCGTACTTGCTTTCCATGCTGAACGCTCTGGGTGCTACTGGTGGAAGTGGATCGTCACAACAACAGATGCAGCAGCTGAATGCCTTGCTGAGTATGTTCACGTTGATGGGACCCATGATGAACAACGGAGCCAACGATCCGGCTTCGAAGCAGGCCATGCAGATGTTAATGGCAATGATGGGCGGTAACGATGCTCTCAACCTGACCACATCTGCCTCCACAAAGCCAACCGCCTCCATTACTAAAGGAACCTCTCAGAATTCAGCAGCAGCTACGACAGCAGCCGCTTCTGCTCCTACATCGATACCAGCTGATGTTACACCGTCTCTGCCATCTACGAGTGCTACGGCCACGGCGAAGGTTAAGGAGATCACGAAGCCAGAAGACATGTCCATGGTCGAGATTCTCAAGTGTTTGAATTACACAAAAAGTAAGTCTAGTTTTGTTGTAAAGCTATTTTCAACAGCTTTATGATTTACTGTCATATCAACCATGTTATCCTTTCAGATTCCCACATACCTGTCATTCACACCGAAACCAAAGAAAAGCTTTCTGGATCCAAGGCTCCATTGCTGTCGAACCTGGAGTCGTGGCTAGCTGCGAATCCGAAGTATCAGGTCGACAGTGAAGCCGCGTTAAATCCGGCCAATCAGACTAGTGCCTCGACTTCAGAACCGTCGACTTCTGCCGTCAAAAAGACATCTGTTGTAGCTCCAAAGGTCGAGAAACCGACTCCATCAACCTCGAAGACTACAGCTAAGACCGAAGACCCCAAGATTGGAGTGGTAAACAGAGTTACAGGGCAGTTACTGCCTGAGGACAAATGGCCAACATTGGGAGAGTTGGCCAGCTGGCTGGACAAAAACCCCGGAAATGATGTGCAAGACACATTCGGGCTCATTGTCAAGGTAAATTTGTTTAAATATCTTTTCAAAATTAAATATTTTATTTTTTATGTTATCTTCATTGCATACCTTGTTTCTAGGCCATCTTACCATCCAACTACCATCAAAGGATCAGTAAGGTCACCGCTCCGAAGACAACTACAGCCAACGCCAACTCTCTGAGTGCTCTCGAACAAAGTCTGATCCAAAGCATGGGGCTGGGCGGAGCCAATTCAATGGAGAACCTCCAGATGCAACTGATGCTACAACAACTTATGATGGGATCGTCGATGCAGAACGCCTACAACCCTTATATGCATCTGATGGGAGGAAGCGCTACGGCGACTTCTCTACCTTCAACTACAGCCAATGCCAACAATGTTGATGCCGCGATTCTAGCTATGTTCGGCAGTGGAGCTGTTCCCACCACCACGGCTACAACGTCCAAACCAACCGCCGCGACCACTGCATCTAATATGGCTTCAGCATTGGGAGCGGCATCGACGTCGGCTTCAAATCAGGCCATCAACGACATGTTAACCACGGAATTGTTATCGAACCCAGTCCTACTGAACCAACTGATTGGTGCCAACGGTACCAACGCGGCCGCCCTCAGCTCTTTAGGCCTGGGCTCTCTGAATCCCATGGATTTGAATGCGGCGCTCCAGATGAGTATGCTGACTTCTGCGTTGGGCGACCTCAGTCAGACTACACAAGCGATGGCTTCACCTTCGTCGTCCAAGAAGCCTTCTCAGCCGGCTTCTGGGAAAGCCAGCAAACTGAACGCCGTTGTGGAGAAACTGGCTTCCTCGTCGTCCCAAAACACGAATGGGAACCACTAACAAACAGTACCACTAAGAATAGGACTACTCACAGAAGGAGACTACAAAAGCGGTACCAACGACCAATAGATGACGTATTATGTATTTTAATTATTATTTCTGATTGATCTCTTTATCCGGCTTCAGGGCCGTCTTTTTGAATGCTCAGCTTGGCCCCCAGGGCAAGAGTTACTTATTTTATTTATTAGTTTTCTCTTCGGGATACGGTGTTTTGGGGTACTGTAATTAGCCTTAACTAAATATATTCTTGTTGACTGACCTCTTTTCTTATGGTCTCTATCCTCTTACACAAGTCGAACCAAACATACCATTTTTTGTAACCTTCTGTAATATTAAAGTATTGTATTTCTGTTTCCCCTGGTGAGATGCGTTACGCGGGATTTCATGTTCAATCTGGCCATGTTGATTGTTTACTATAAATAAATTCATTAAATATAGCTTGGTTGTCGTGATATGACTATCGGTAAAACAATTTAATTTAATATGAAACACAATGTATTTTAAACGAAAGTCACAAGCTTTCAAGAATTCATGTAAAAATTAACAAATACGACGTTTTATTTGCTCGGGGAGAGGAAACGAAAGATAATAGCCCTGACCTCACACTCATCCGGCCATTTGGCCGAGCTGAGCTGGTCCTTGGCTCTCTCATGATTCGTTTTGTTTCTCATTTCCATGGTTATATTAATTTTGGTTGATCAAACCCCCTGTAAATAGCCATTTGCAGGTGGACTTACCCTGCCGCGATGAAGTAAACCATATTTTTTGTAAAAAACTATTTATAATGCTTCAATTTTAATATCGATTGTACTATTCTTGTTTCAATCGATATTCAAGTAATTTGTGTCAAAATCTTGTTACTCAAAATGTCCTTGTCCAGTGTTATCTTCGATCAATTAAAATAAAAAGGAACACCCAGTTCGACGTTCTTCAAAGTGTCCCTAATGTTTTTTCCTGTGTGACTAGGGCGCAGTCTGCTCTCTTGTCTAGAGTTTCGTCACTTGATGTATGTATTTTATGCGTTTGCGCTCGTTGTCGATCTCGATTCGAGCGTATATAACATTAAAATAACAATTTTTAGCGTGAAGACTGGAAATAATCGAAGAGTAACTTTTTCGTTATCATTGCATATGTTTTTGTTTTACTTTTTAGCATTTATCGGTTATTTTGTATCTAAAATAAGTGAAACTAGTTCGACTTCTAGGGATGGACGACTTGAACGTGATCACAGAGCGTCCACAGCAGTTGCCTCATTTCTTGGCCAAGTTGTGGTCCATCTTGGATGATCCTCAATATGAAAATGCAATTTGTTGGGACAACGTAAGTGTTTAGTTGAGAATTGTAATTTTAGGTAATAGCCTCTAATTTATTAGTCGGCGCCACATCCTTATTTTTTAAAGCGTTCTCTAATTTTCTTGTTTTTCAGAGTGGGGAATCTTTTCACATAGTTGATTCGTATCTGTTCAAGAATGCTGTGTTACCGAGATACTTTAAGCATAACAATTTAAATAGTTTTGTTCGTCAACTGAATCTCTGTAAGTTATTCTCTTTCTGTTTATATACATTTTTACATCAAATGGCTCATTTATTTTGTTCAGATGGCTTCCGGAAGATCCCGATTGTTGGCAATGCTTGTTTATTAAATGAAAATGGAGATAATCTGCACTTCTCTCATCCCTTCTTCATTAAGGGGAACTTTCATCTGCTTCAACACATTAAGAGGAACGCTGTCAAAGGAACAGGCAACTCCAAGGTCAAACAAGAACAAGCAGCTGAGAAGCGACAAGTCACGGTGCCCGAGGAAGATCTGGTGGTTCTGTTTTCGGAGCTGAAAGTAATGAGGGAGAAGCAGAGCACCATGAAGAACACGATAAGACAGCTGACAAGGTACAAGATTTAAACAATTTAAAAGATCAAAATATAACTGCTTTAAAGCCATTTGGATTTAGAAAAATTTGTAGTTACTAAAGTCTGCTAAAAATATTATAAGCAGGCGAAAGCATTAGTTTGTTAACTAAATTCTGCCATAGTACGTTATAAATTTTTTATGTTTTAGAGATAACATTCTTTTGTGGCAAAAGATGGCGGCTCTTGAAAACGGCCAAAACAAGCAACAAGAAAACGTGAGACAGTTGGTACAGTTCATGATGGCACTAGTACAACCCCAAAAACGCCTTTCCAGCTCCCAACGTATCATGCAATTGGATGAAATGGACGAAAGAGGACGTCGGAACGTGTCTCCGAAGAACGGCCGAACTTACAGTCAATCTCCTGTCAACGCGTTGGCTCTTCAACGAGGCCAGATGGTGAGACCTGCTCTTGACTTTGGCATTCTGGATGCAATCCAACGAGAATTGAATGAGAACAACTTTGACATTGGATCAAGTTTGTCAATGAATGCCGAGAACGCTCTGCTTGAAGGCCTCCAGCTAAGACAACGTGCTATTGAAGAGGGAGGACCGTACCTGGAAGATGATATACTTCAGAACGTCGACGATGAACCTCGTCAACTGAGTACGGCCAGGTCTTCTTTACAACGTTACCGGTCGAATCCGGAGCCAGGAATCAAAAGATCCTTTAAGCAATGTTTCCCATCGTACTCGAACAGTGTCGTGCTGACTCCAAAGAAGTATGCTCATGAAGCCGTTACTGAGTACGATAATCCATCCACATCTCAGCAAGTTTACGAGGAAATACCACAATCGGTAGGTTCTCTATGAATTCTTTTAATTTGTTATATAGTGTTAAGTTGGAGCCTTTGTGCAGTTTATTTTAATAAGCAATTTAGGTTTTATATATTTTTTAAATATTGAAATATATTTCAATCAAAACACGTTTTGAACGAAAAGGTGGTGACTAATCTCTTATCAACGTTGATAATATTATGTTTTAGGTGTCTGACAATGCCGCTTTTGAAACGTACGCAAGTCCAGCTGGCATGAACGATCAAGAATCCTACTACTACGTGGACGAGCAAGGAAACCAGTGCATGCCCGAGCTTGACTTTGACCAGATTTCGAACGATTTCCTGCTTGATAATGAAGTCGTGATCCCCCAAATTGAGGGAACCGATCAGCCGGAAGAGGAGGAGGACGGTCTCCGCGTCTGATCGGTGTAATAATAATATGTTTGCTTAACAAACTTGTTGTATCTCCTTGTTATAATCGCCCAGTAAAGGTTCGCCACTTGTGGAGGTCACGGCCGTGCTTTGTGGCCGACGGAACGATGCGCTGGGGTCATTTATCACACGTCGAGAACAGTTGGGGGAGAGGAAAGGCGGTGAGAATGAATGCCGAAAGTTGCGACCGAGGTTTGTTGGTCCTGTCAGCGCAGTCATGTCGAGCCGGTCGGTCGGGGGAAAGGCCGAGATGGCCTCGCGCGCGCGTTTACTGGCGTTTCTTCCCTCAAATCTGGCAATTTCCCGTTTTTTGGGATTTTCTGTTATCTGAAGTCGGACTTGTTTTAACAAAGAATATGCAAATTAGGGCTGAGTTTGTTAGTTTCATTTCTTTCAAAAGTTTACATTTCACTTGAATACTTTTTTAAATTTTCAGAATTGACTTAAAAATCGAAAAAGACTTTCATTGTGATCTTTTGTTGGAAAAGAAAGGGATCTACACGTCCGATTTCTTTATTTGAAGCTCCACAATACACTTTTTTGTCCCAAAAGTTTCCGCGCATTAGTACCAAAGTCAAAGGTGTACTAAATCTTTAATTGTGGTGCTATTCAGTACGTTTCCAATTAGTGTCTTTGATCAATTTTTTAAATTTAAAATTGAATTGCGCAGCATTTGGTGTTTCCTTTGTTTATAAGTAGGTCATCTGCAAGTTTTACGAAAATCTTTTTTTAAATTTAAAAAATTGTTATAAATTATAAAATTCGTTTTAAACATGAGCAGATTAGACATAACGTTGTGCATAGATTTTAAAATTTATTCTTTTTTTTCACTTTTGGGCAAGAGAAGGCGATTCTTTTAAATACTGGCTAGACAACCTAGAACGTTACCCTAATTAACAAAAAGTTTTGAAAATTTATTTATAAGTATATAATTATTACACAAGGCAAAGCTTTTACCTTCATATTGTTAACAGTAAGCAGCTACACAGCGTAAAATATAATGCTGAATAGATTGACTGGTTCGGTTATAAATAATAACAATTCTTTCTGAGACCTCAGCCCACTGTACCTTCTACAATATACGTTCTAAGAAACCACATAATTTTTTGTAAAGGTAATAAGCTGAAAGTGGAATTTTCCTAAAAAATCACAAAATTATTCAAAAATGAAACTATTGTAAAAATCACCTACGGCAATATATCTATATAACACACTTTTAACATGCAATCTTATTGATACAATGTAACCTACTATCATTCTTTCTACAAAAAGTAAAATACAGTCATAACGTTCGTGTCGCGCGACGTGTCTTAAACGGTTTATAAATGTTTTGTCAAGACGGGCCGCGACCAGTTCAGTGAGGGAGGCTGTTCCCGGCTGGAATGGAAAGGATTCCAGATGTGAGTTCAGATGAAGTGCGTGAAGAAGAGCTATCGGTAGGTGGGGTGGGGGGAGGAGGGCAGGGGTCGCTTTTATTACACTCCGATTATGAAGTAGCCAGTTGTCTCGATTGTGACCCCTCTCCTGACCTCAGCTTTCAGACCTCGGGGACCCACGACTATCAACGCGGCGGCAGTTGGCAGTTGTTCTCTGTGAATTTGGTAAAGGTGAGTGACCTACTTCCCCACTTTATGTTTTGTTTTATATTTTATTTTTATCGTCGGTTATAATGCTTGAGGCCGGCTTCGAACAGGTGACGGCAATTATCCGAAATTTGTTATGAGATCGTGAGCAGATTCGCTCGGTTTTTAATTTTTAGGTCTTTAATTAATCTATTTTTGTTTTGGTTATGAATTAGCTTGATTTTCGTCTTCCAACCGATCTTGTTTTAGTCATTGGAATACGGATTTGGCATCGGGATCTCTGGAGGTAGAGACAATCCCAATCTAGTACGACTCAACGACTACTCGGACCTTGTTATCACTGATCCCTCTATCATCGTCACAGACGTCCTGCCTCGAGGGCCTGCGGTCAACTTGATCAGGTAGGTCACAAATATTGCATACATCATAAAGTATATTTATCACGCTTATCTGGGCAAGAAATCAATATCCTCAATAAAACACAAAGGCATACCTATTTCAAAGGCATTTCTAAACGCTTTTTAACTAAAATACCTCTAAGAACTCTTTAAAATTGTACTCAAACCTCAAAATATATAAAAAGTTCATGTTCAATACATTCAAACTCTCAACATATGAGATTTTCAGGACGAAAGATCGAATCGTAGCAGTTAACGGCATATCTCTAGAGAATGTTGACTACAACACGGCTGTCAGTGTGATGAAGAGCTCCGACCAGTTGAATATGATCATAAAACGACGGGTACCCGTGCCATACCTCGAGTATGAGCAGCGAACGTTGAAGTTCACGTTGTCCAAGTCGCGGAAGAAGGACGACTTTGGCATTGTGCTCGGATGCAAGTTCTACATTAAGGAAATCAACAATCCCAAGCTGGCGGAGAAGGAACCGGGCCTCAAGGAGAACGACAACGTCATCAGAATCAACGGACAACTTCTGGAAGGTCTGAGTCTGGAAGACGCTTCACGGCTTCTGCAACGATCTCGAGAGAAGTTGTCATTGGTTGTGCAGAGAGATGTCAGGAGAGGAACGGCCGGGTCACGGTGGCCGAGCCAGACCACGGTAAGCGAGAATCATAATTTTAGTATATTTCTAAAAAAAATATTTTAATTTTTTAAATCAAGTGTTATAAATAGTTTTTGAAAAATTGTTAAATAAAACGGAAACAATCGGCAACCTAACATAATATATTATAATACATATACATAACATACCTCATTCCAGGTGTACGAACGCCTAGGAAGTGTACCAATAACACCTCGCCAAAGCCCCATTCCCACATCGTGCCTTCCAGAAGCCCACATGTCGAGGAAAGAAGACATGGAGCTGTCCAAAAGGTATTCAGAGCCGATCGGATCAGAATTCTTCAACCAGAATCTGATTCCTCACACGAATCCTTTTCCGACTCGAGGCAGGACTACTTCACAAACGCCTTCAGCGTGCTCGTCACCTCGACTCAATCACTTCCCCGTAGCACCTCAAGCTTCTTCTGTAGTCACTGAGTCTTCCACAGAGACCGTCAGATTCCAGAAGTCAGAAGGATCGTCGTTGGGGATTCGAGTGATCGGAGGAAATCAGGTCGGAATCTTTGTTTCGGCCGTCCAGGAAGATTCTCCAGCAGCCAAAAATGGCTTACGGTAAGAAAAAAAAAATTTGTTGAGTCAAGTGTTGTATTTTGCGTGAGTCAAGTGTTTTTCTCACAAAATTATGAATAATTTTGTGAAAAAGTCTCAAAATTTAAAAAAAGGCCTAAAAACTAAAGGAGAAAAGAGTTTTTTAAACTAATTGATGTAATATGTACTGTACTATGACATTTTTAGGATCGGATGTCGTTTGAACGAAGTGAATGGACAAAGCTTCAAGAACAAGACGAGGGAAGAAGCCGTGGAGATGTTGATGAATCTGGGCGACAATGTTGTTATAAAATACGAAAATAGCTCGGAAAACTTTTATCTTGTTAAAAATTATCAATTGGGTGATAGCTTCTATATCAGGTAAGCTGAAAGATATTGTTGTTGTCTGATCAGATATAAGATTTGTATTCTGTATCTATTAATATTGCTGCAATACCTATTTTATTGCAGGACTTTGTTTTCTCACCTAAAGAAAACAGTTCGAAACGAGATTTGTTTTTCTGAAGGTGACATCTTCCATGTCACTGATACCTTACACAATGGCTCTGTAGGTATGTGGCAAGTTCAGAAGGTATACTCTTCGCTGGATTATGATCAGAAGCCGGAGGAGGTCCAAGGTGTTATACCTAACGCTAGAACGTAAGTTGTATTCACATAATCGTAGTTATTTGCATTGTAGTAACTATTATTTTAACATATATACTTCTGACAGTGTTTAATTTTTAAAAGTTTAACTTACATTTGTCATTCCAGAGCCGAAACCTTGTCCAAACAGGAAGGAGGTGACTACTCTACTCTTGGCCGAACCCTCTTCCGAAAGCGAATGGGGCCAAGGAAGTCGAAGCCGGGTGATGCTCAGACCAAAGCCGAACTAGGCTTGCCTCCTTATGAACGAGTTGTCCTCAAGAAGCCAGCCTTCAAACGGCCTTTGGTCATTTACGGTCCGCTAGCCGACGTTGCTCGACAGCTCTTGTTGTCTAACTTCAGGCCCTACTTCCAGTCGGTCGACGAAGACAATCCGATCAGGATAGCTGACATCAACCGGGTGATAGAGGCCGACAAACATTGTGTTCTCAACATTGGACCGTGCTCTGTCGAGAAGCTACAGGCCGCTCAATACGCTCCCATCGTGATTCTGATCGACGTCGACTCCAGAAGTCGGATTCGTGAGCTCCGATCGAAGGCTGGAGTCACGACCAGTTCAGCTAGGAAGCTACTCGACCAGTCGGCCAAGATCAAGAAGCACTACCCTCATCTTCTGACGGCGACGTTGGATGCCCTGAAGGAAGACGGCTGGTTCGATGCGTTGAGAATGCTGATCGCTCACCTACAGGACAGAAGGGTCTGGATACCTGAAGTCGCCCACTTTCCGGCCAACGAAGTTATTTTGTTTCCAATGCCTTCTGATCAAGATGACATTTCTCGAAGCGACTACGGTGTTTTGGGATCCAAAAGTCCCTCTGATTCGCCAGCCATGCAGTCTTCGTTGACTTCCACTCCGATGTCAGGGCATCACAACTTTGTCTACATTGGGGACAACAACTTGAATCAGGAATCCAAGTGTAATCTGCTTGACCAGGTATAGTTTTTATTGACTTTACTTCAACTTCTGATATAAGATAGGTGGATTTTAACTAAAAATGCATTACTGTGTGTGACTATCAATGATAATGTAGCTAATTTTTAAAATTTGCTTTCAGACGGCCAGTCCTTCGTCAAATGTGTCTTACGAACAGAGTCGTACTACAAATGGCACACACGACCAAGAGAATCCTTATCACTTCTATGAAGACCAACGATCCAAACTCCAGAAGCCATCGTCGAACGTGCACAAGAGTGATACCTACATTAAGGTCGAAGGGTCGTACGGTAATGGAAGTGTACCGTATATTGACGGTGAGTATATTTATACTAATCTAACCCAAATTCAGAATCCAAATCACGACAAAAGATCTGTCCATCTAAAGTCATAGACGAGGTCTACGCCGTACTGGACTGGAACGGTGGAACGATAACGTGCCCGGAATCTAGAGTGGAGTTGATCCTCCCAGCCATGGCTCTACCTATAGGGAAGTCGCAGAAGTTGTTCATAAAGGTGTTGGAGGAACAGTCCAAGGCTGACGAAGACCTCCTCAGTCCTACGGTAACTTGCGGCCCTCAGGGGCTGAAGTTCAATCGGCCGGTCGAACTGCGTCTACCGTACAAACCAAGTCGAGACCCCAAGAACAACAACATTGTGGATGGGATGAGTCAGTTCGTGCTGAAGACGGGCTCGGAGAACACCTGGAAGAACATCGAACTTCTGGAGCCGCCGGTTCAAAACACTCAAAACAACTACATCTCGGTGTTCACCGACCATTTCTAGAGAATATTTATCTGTAAATAAAGTTATTCTATCAAGTACAATGCTTAACATCAAGTGAGGCTTCCTGTAACGTATTTTGAAGTCTGGTCAGAAAGTGTCTAGGTGGTCTAGTTTTATATTATTTTTTACGAAATTTGTAGTAATGATTATGACTCGTGATAGATAATAATTTACGACGCGATTTCGAAGTTTAATTTCATTTTCTGACAATCTCATGCTGTACCCTTATCAGTCTGATATTTTAGTATTATTGGTGACAAATATTATTAAAACTCTTCGACGATCGGGTCAGCAAACACACAATCTTCCTCGATCTTCAGGTTCAGCTTGGATCCGGAGTTTTTGTACTCAGAAGTGACGATCCTGAACCAGCCCGACTCTCCCCACCCGTTCACTCCCCAACTGTTCCTGCCAATCCAGTACGGCACACCGTCCTCCTCGCCCCAGCCGGCCACGGAGATGATGTGATTGATGTCGATGTTGATGTCTTCTTTGTAGATGCCTCCATTGTAGCCATCCAGCTTTTCCGTCGCCGAGATTCCGCAAGCAATTGGACCGTGATGGTAGATCTCGGCCTTCATCTTGTCGAGGCCAGACACCTCACCGTAGTCGCCGACCTTGTATAAGGTGAAGTTCTGGATGGCGTAGCACCTGTCTGGCCAGCAGGTTCCACAACGGTTTTGTTCGTTACATTCTGAAATTGTATTTCGTAAGCAAGTTGCGCTTATGATTTGTAAACTGCGCCCTTGCTTCGCCATTCTGCTTTTTTATACAATATATGAAAATTTTAAAAATATTTTTAGGAAATCGTGCTTGTGACTTCTTCGTGTTGTTCAACGCTAATTAAGGTTTAAGAGCTTTTACCCATATCAATTTAGATCTTACTTTGGTTGGTAGCTTGGTAGTTGTTGCAAGTTTCGTGAGGAATTCCTTTTTCGTGAGCATACTTGTACACAGGCAGTGGGTCACCTCCGAAGCAGCTGCCGGCTCCGGCACAGTCGATGACTTCTTGGACTGACAACAAAGGTTGAGGCCATTTGTTCTTCCTTTTGATGTTGAAACGGTCGGCCAAGGCTGAAGTCGATCCGAAGGCCCAACACGATCCACAGTCTGAAGGTCAGGTCTCAATAGAGTAAGAAAGCTCTAGTCTCAATAGTGATAAGGAAGCTTGTTATCTTATATCTTTTTTTATATTTTTAAATTATAGTTAAGTCTTATTATATTTTTTAAAACTATATAGATGCACGATACTTACATTGAGGGATGTGTTGATTACGGTCTACTGTAACATAGTTAACTCCGTCAACATTCCTCCAGTCCCATTGTTCTGGCAGAGCCTCGAAGTCGTAGTCGGGGTCATCGTAGATTCTGCGAGGCTTCTGTTGTGCCATCAGGTTCCGTTCACGGTGCTTGACATAGCATGGGCCAGACCGGCTGACTCCGACGCCATCGCCCTTGTTGGCTAGCCGATAGTGCTGGTTATGGTGAAGATGGTGGGAGTGGTGGTCGTGGCCGTGAAGACCGTCCACGAGAAGAAGGATACCGACTAGCCACAAGACCTGCATTTGAGCCAACTGACCAGAGGAGTGGAATGGCGGGTGACCTTTCTGATAACGCTTATCATATCAATTTAAACTGACTGATGGGTTGTGGTCTCATGTTTTTCAATTAATAGACATCAACAGGAGTTGTTCCACAAAGAGCATCAGCAGTCAATCAATCATAGTTGGCATTTTGCGGGCTTTGTGTTGAAGGTGATACCATTTATGTAAAGTATATATCAATTCGCGAAGAAAATGTTATTCAATTACAAGGAAAAGCTCTAGGATCTTATTGTTTGAAAACTTAAAGGTCATCGATGGTAGGGTCAGAGTACACACAAAGGTTCTTCACAAAGAAAACGGCAAATACCGTCTCTTAACAGGTTTTTTATAAACTTCCATGAATACAGGCAACTAGTACAATATAACAAAACAATATCTGGCTGAATGCACCTTAAGAATCCCGCCCGGACATTGCTACATTTACTTCAGTTCTTAGAGTTGTACCACATTACAATATTTTGGTATATAAACTCATGTCTATAAATGGCTGATTGACAAGGCCTTCGATATGTAACTTTATTCAACCATTAACAACAGGACTATCTATCACAACATTTAAATTTAAGAGTTCCTGGGCGCTACCTTCTCTATGAAATCCTTGATGTCGTCTAATTCCTAAACTTATATTTTAAGTTATAAGTGAGGTTGATTGTTTTAAAATGTCTAGTTTAATGAGTTGTAAACTCATATTGTGAACAGTATCTTACCTGATGATTAATCTCGTGGTCGAGGTTACGGTAGACATGGAACTGAATGCCATCTTGAAACCCGTCAATGTAATCGTAGCTCTTCTTCATCAAACCTTCGTACGGCACGATGGAATCAGAATCTCCGCATCCGAAGAAGATTGGCGTGTTCTTGTTGGCCTGACACTCTCCGGGGAATCTATTATGTTGTAGTAGATAGCCTGACAAGGCAATCACACCAGCCAGCCTTCTGTGATACGTCAGGCCAGAGAAAAGAGAGACCGCGGCGCCTTGAGAGAATCCTCCCACCAGAATCCTGTCTCCTGGAATCCCATTCTTCACTTCCTCGTCGATCAGATCGAACACCACCCTTCTGCTGGCTTCAACGTGATCTGCGACCTCTCCACCGTCCCACGCCAACGCTTTCGAGTCGTACCAAGCAGGCATGGCAACACCTCCACATCTGGCTAGTCGCCGTGTGGGGGCGTGGGGTAGGATAACCTTGAAGTGGGGTAACCTTAGCTCTCCTTCAAACGTGTCCTTCCATCCGAAGCCTGTATCTCCTCTACCATGCAAGAATATTAACGTAGCCGTGTGATCGGACAACGGTGGAATTATTAGAGGTCGGAGTTTGTTCATTCCTAACTATTTATATTGCACAAGCAATCTGGTGGACGACAGCCTGTAATTAAGACCGTACTTGAATGCGCGAACTATCTGAACCTTGTAATCGGCTCGAGAGTGTAATTAATATTCGAATGAACAAACATCGTAGACACTATCGCAGGTTTATTGGCAATTTATTGTAAAGAGCACTTGATTGTAGTCACATATACACATATATATACAAATTAGTAAATCGACCAGTAATTATGAAGATTGAGAGTCTTTTGAAATTTCGTCATCGGATCGGCGGTCATTCTTTTGACTGAGGCCAGCTCGGTAAAGAGTCAAACTTGATATGTATCCGTTGTCCAGCACCTAAAAGGCATGGTTTATATTTTAGAATCTTTTAAATTAGTAATTTATCAAAAATATATTAACAAACAGAACTGTAATTTTGTCTAAATTTTTAAGATTTCAACTTTTTCCATTACCATATTTAAAATAAGTTTACAATATTACCCTACCTCAATGATGGTTCCATCAGTACCGTAACAGAAGGTGGATCCAAATGGATTCTCGCCTTCACTGCCCGGGGCTCGGTTCACTACAACCGGAGTCTTGTCCTCGAATATGTTGATGAAGTCGACCAGCTAAACAAAACCTCAATTTAGACACCAAAACCAACCTTTGAATCGGTTTTAATCACAACCGAATCCTCTTCAAAGTCCTCCGAAGCAACGCATTCAATCTCGAAGAAGGCGCGCGAGTAAAAGCCAAAGTTGTAATGGCCGGGGATGTTCGTATGCAGCACCAGCTTGATGACTTCTCTTGTCTTGGCGTCGAAGAGCACATCCTGAAAAGTTGCAATTAGCGACCAGATCGAACTCACAATTACCTAAATTAAGAACTGATTAAACTCAAATTAAGGAGACAATCTTACACAAAACAATCCCAGATCTAACGAATTAGGCAGAAACAATTAAAGATTAATTATTCTCGACCCAATCGAAGCAATTTATTGCGCGCCATATGTCGTTATCGCCTTGCAATTAAATGCAACCTGCACAACAAAGTGCGTGAGTTCACTTGCTGTGCCGCCAACCGAACACGAATCTGGCGTGTCATTGTAACCCCTAATTAGTTGAAACAAAGCAAATCGAGATCGTACAAAACCATCTTCACTGTAGTGAAAAAGTTGATATAGATCAATGGCAAAACATAAATTATGACAAAATTGTGAAAAAAATTAGGTAAGACTAATTTAAAATGAGCTGGCCATAAAGTTCAGTCAGTCGAAACAAAAATAGTCAACAAAAGTTGAAACAAAAAATTAAATTTAAATGGTTTTTAGTGTTTGTTGTAACTGATAAGCAAGGTTTGTTGTAATGTTATGCAAATTTCCAACTTTTCCTTCTGTTATAATTCAAGTTGTGTAAACCGGCTTCGAATCCCTTGAGGCCAGTAATAAATGACTGTGATGTCTTGTCAATCTGCCGCGCAAATTCGCAGCCGCAAAACCATGAATTTTAAACGGATCTTTTGTCACATTCGAGAATGCCTTGCATTAATGTTCCAGCCCTTTTACAGTAGCCTTTCAAAATCGAAAGGCATTTTACCAGCGTAAAAAGATAAAACAGTTTCTTAAACAAACAACTTCCCCAACAGCCGACCGTAGCGACCAGTCGATTGGCCACTCTCAATGACCGTTTCAGGGCCACCTGTCATGTAAAACTAATAATAATATGTAAACCGCAGCTGTGGTGTTATTAATGTTTGCGTATTTAGTCACCTGAAGCGAGTGTCCCCATGTTTTGGGTTACAGATCGAGTAAACGCATCCTACTTATGCACGCACATTTGGACAAATCCCACCCGAGTGCCATAAGCCAACCGCTCTCGAGTCGAGGATAGGGAAGAGGGATTGGTTTCCCGCAATGACTTTTGGCGTAAATAGACACGCCCAATTCGTAAAACATGTATATCCCGGAGTAAATGAGTATCTGGGATCGCGGTGGTGTTACATGTCTCTTCCGACATGACCTTGTTCATATTACTCTACCTGTGGGTAGGGCTAACGTCAACATACGCTCACGTATGTCCACGTTACTGTGAGTGCGATGACAATGTCACCCGAGTCTACTGTTACACCGGTAGCCTTAACACAACACATTTCTACAAGATACTGCAACAGTTGCCCGTCAACATCGTCGAACTTCACATCTCTGCCCCGAGCAACAAATCCAACTTCTTCAAATGGAATGACAACTTGAATCGACTCACAAATCTACGAAAACTGTCTCTGATCAACTGTAACATACCAGCCATCAGTCAGAGACTACGGATACGATCGTTGGTATCACTGAATCTACAACACAACAAGATTGAGACGCTTCAGATGGACTCGTTCAACGGGATTCACAACTTGGAAACTCTCGAGCTGTCGTACAACAAAATCTCGATTCTGCCTTCAGGCTGTTTTGTCTTCTTGAAGAATCTGAAGTCACTGTCAGTATCTCACAATCCCATCAAAGACCTGCCTTCTAACTTTCTTCACGGCCCAAAACAAGTCCAAAAACTTGAACTAGATGGTCTGCAAGTTCCAATCGACCAGTTGAATCAACTTCTGGAGACTCAGCAGAACCTAGAGCGCCTGGAGCTCAACTTCTGTTCGATTGACGACACCAAAGTCTCGAGGCTCTGGCTACACAAAGTACCCAAGATTGTACGCTTCGGGCTCGGAGGTAACAATCTGACTACCATACCAAGCCACAAACTTCGAGATCTACCCCACCTCCAGACAGTAGACCTATCCTACAATAAGATCAGAAAGGTTAATGCTTGTGCCTTCTGCTCTTGCAACATAACCACCATCTACCTAGGACACAACCTCCTTGGTATTGACGATGTCAGCTTGAACGTGGAATCGTTTGCTCATGTCAAAGTTGAAACATTAGATCTTTCGTTTAATTTCTTCGACAACTTTCATTCTGACCTACTAGGTCGAGCACGGTACTCGATAAAATCACTTGACTTGTCTGGAAACACTCTTACCGTACCCAAATCTGCATTTATTGAGAAGCTACCCAACTTAAGAGAACTTCATCTAGCCAGCAACCACCTAGAAGTACTACCTTCAGTATGGCCCATCGAGTACTCGTCGCTTATCTTCCTCAACTTAAGTCACAACTACATCAAGCACGTCCCGTCATCGTTCTCTCACTCTTTTCCCTTCCTCAAAACACTCGACATATCAAACAATGAAATAAAGTAGGTTTAAAACATATTTACATGTTTAATACCTTTTATAAGACAATAAGTATAAAGTTAAACGAACCGTTCTATAATAAAGTTAGATTTTTCTTAAATTAAAAAGTTTTAGCTACCTCGACAGCCACTTGACAACGTTTTTAACAGAGATGACACAGACTATTTACTTGGACAACAACCCATGGGATTGTAGTTGTGCTGACAACGGAATACAAAAGTATTTCAAACTGAGAAGGATAATATCACCAAGAACAGAGTTGACACTGTGTGCTTACCCAGAAGAAGTCAAGAACCTGCCAGTCCACAAAGTCAGCAAAATCAGCGATTGTGCTCTACTCTTTGGAGGATCTTATCAGCTCACACAGGTAACACTTATTTTCTGACCTTTAGAACCTTTTCAAAATAAAAGTTTTCTTATTTCGGAAACCTTCTGCTTCATTTTTTTGTAATTCTTTTGCCACTAAATAATCAAGTTGCAAAAAATATTAATATTAAAGTAGATAGTATATTTTTTTTATTTTAATTTTTCAGTTGAGTGAACTGGGCATTCTTTTGGCTACCGTAGTAGGCCTTGCTACTGTGACCGGCTGCATTCTATTCATCTGCATATCACAAATGCGAAAAAGTTCAAAACTACAAAAATCGCACGCTCCAGAAGCGCGAACACCGTTCGCCATGGACGCCATTACCTTACCTCTCAAAAACCGGTTTAAGGACGAAGAGATGATAGATCTCCCACCTCCGCTCCAACCTCTAACTACATTCCGCCATGTATAACATAATATTTGCTAGACATATAAAATAAATTTAAACTTACTAGACCGAGCGAAAAGTAGTTGTAGAACATATCTGTGCTGTCAGCATCGCCAAACTTTTTGGAATCAGAGCCTTTCTGGATCAGCATCTTCTCATCGGACTTGTAGAAGACTCGTGAAGGAGCTCCAAGTGATGACAAGACGTTCTAAAACACAACTTTAATCAAACTATCACCTAAATACGTATCAGGCATATAAATTTGCAAAATAATTTACCTCTTCAGAGTCTCCAAACATTATCCTTTTCTCGATTTGAGGCAGGTTTGATTGTTTTCTAGTCTCCAGTTTATTATCTAAACAAAAAATACTCAAAACAAGTTAAGATCCCTTACCTTCGCCAGAAATTACAATCTTTACTCCAAGTATTTCATTTCCTTGGTATATTGAAGTGATTCTGTGAGCGAAGATGTTGCCACAATGAATTGAAATCGGGGTTTCCGGCACTCTAAATAAAATATTAACAAACGTTATAAAGTCATTTATAACAAATTAAGAAATACATTCTTTGTTATAGAAAACAAACTTTGACACACCTGATTTCATTAGGCGAGTTTCCTTGGTAAATCTCCATCTTTTCAAGATGAGGCAAAGATGAGAAGTTCAGAGAACTTAGTCCATGAGCATAAGCCGGCTGAACTGTTGAAGGTTCTTTAGCTGGGAAACTAAAAGATACACCTCTCCAATGGAGAAGATATGTCTTATGCTTTTCATCGTACACTCCAGGATGTGTAGCCCCAAAACAATTTTCAACTTTGGACACATCGGCCAGAAGATCAGGAGACGAAAAGGTAGTGTTTCTAAAGAAATAACCAAAATAATTGACAATATACTTACCCATATCTTAATGAGATCTTTCGAAAATCGTATACTTCAATCAACTGAAAACACAAAGAGTTACTTCAGAAATACAAACATATTAACTATATACAAATCACAATGTCACCAAAATTTTTTAAAAACATAGACTTCAATTAAAAATGAAAAACTGCTTTTTACCTTCAATAATTGTGTTTCAGCGTCAAACAGTAGCCTAATGCCATCATCCTTTAGTAACAACGTTATATCTTTTCCAAACGGCTCCTAAAGTCATAATGTTGTCTAAAGTAATATACCTTACCTTATTGCAGTATATCAGCTCCACGTTTTTGATAGCCTTTGAAGCATTTCTTATTGCTGTTAGCACTTGATTGATCGGAGCACCTAACACAAGTTCAACATGTTCATTTTTAAGTGAGTTCTCTGGATTAACCTCAAATTCCAAAACTGACATGCCTAAAACCACATTACTTTAAAATTATTAAGTTTCTGCTAACAATATCGACAAATAACGTTATGAAAATATTGAGAATGTTAAAAATCAATATCATAATGTTAAGTTATGAACTTAAAAAAGCGTTAATTAATGTGAAAAAAATAAAATAACGACAAAATAAAGAGAACAATAATGTAAACTTATATCCAGACAGTTTTAATGTAATTAGATTAGTAGTTTATGATAAAACAATGAAGAAGATGCGCACTTCTTAAGTTAACGTTAATCTATCACCTCAGTTTTGTCGTCTACTTCAGACCTTGTGTTTTATGTCACGTGTTTAACAGATTTCAAGTGAAATATTGTTTTTGTTGATAAAAACCAAAAAAAAATAAAATTGAAATAATTGTAGATACTTTCATATATCGGTTAAGATTAGGTTATGCCAAACGATTGTGACAAACCCAATTCACATGCAATCTTGTTATAAATATTATCTCGGATTTATTGTCTTATGACGAAATGTCACAACCGATTTTCAAATTCTTGTTTTTTTTGCGTGTCCAAGCGCAAGCAAATGGAATTGCGGTTTCGGCTTCGTCTTTCCCAGAAGTTATGTCTTTCTTTCGATCGGTTCTTGTTGTAATACTCGCGATTTCCACGTTTTTCTCAAATTAATTTTATTTTGCAGGCCGGCCGTTAGAAAATGCCAGCCCAAGCTCCGCGGAAAAGAAATCCCACCGTGGACTCGCTACACAAGCTGAAGAGCTTACACCGACGTTCTTCGTTAGATGTTTCACACTCGGAACTGGTGAGCTTGTAATCTTGGTTTAGCGTTAAGTTTTAAGCCGTAAAAAGCTCAAAAGCAACTTTAATATTTTTATTGTTTGTATGGCCAATTATAATATTTTTTGAAGGTTCAAGAAGAATGTAAAGTGTTCGAACTGAGTGATGAAACTCTGAGAACCCTTATGGACTTGATGGACCAGAGTTTTGATGAGGGACTTCACCCAGACACAGGTATTTACTCTTGATTATGTTATTGTCAATTTAGCTGCTACTGCTGCCGTGAAAATGTTACCTTCGTTTGTGAGAGCTGTTCCAAATGGCACAGAATCCGGTGATTTCTTGGCTTTGGATTTGGGAGGTACCAACTTCAGAGTTTTGTTGATTAGACTGGAGGGAAACACGTCTCAAATGACCAGTAAGATCTTCCGTGTCCCAGATCATATTATGAAGGGCACAGGAGAAGGTGTAAGTTGCTTTACTGCATGATGCAATACTTTTTTACTTTTATTGTGTGTGAAGGTTTAAAATGTTTTTTAGTTTTAGGATTTAAAGATACTTTTTACAAAGCTTGGTTAATGTAGGGGTGAGAAAAGGGCCGGGCCCACTTTTCAGGCCCGGCCCGTTTTAAAAAATTTTAAAACTTAAAAAATAAACGGAAATTTGGCTTTGCATTGTTTTTTCAGATCATTTATGGATCATAGTACCCAATAAAATCAAAAAACATCAACGGGGATTAAAATAAAAAACATTTTTTCGGGCCCGGGCCCATTTTTTAAGCCCGGCTTGTTTCAATTTTAGCTCAAGGCCGGCCCGATCGTAGGGCCCGGCCGGGCCGGGCCTAGACGGCCCGTTTCTCACTCCTATTTAATGATGGTTTGTAACATAATGTCAACTTATTGATTTATTTTATTACAGTTGTTTGATCACATTGCTGACTGTTTGGCTCGATTTATGGAAGAACACAACTTGAAAGATGCTGTTAAACTGCCTCTGGGCTTTACCTTTTCCTTTCCTTGTAGTCAAGAAGGTCTGACTTGCGCCAAATTGGTTACCTGGACCAAAGGTTTTAAGGCTTCTGGAGTTATTGGTCAAGATGTTGTTCAAATGCTGAGGGAAGCTTGCATTCGTCGTGGGGTACGTTTGATAATTTAGGTATTAGTTAATGATGTAATTATTGCAGTTCACTTTAATTTAATTAGTAATGTAATAATTAGATGTGAACATACCTTTGACATTTTATAATTATATCTGATATATGATAATTTTATTATTCAGGACATAGACATTGACGTGGTAGCTGTTTTGAATGACACTACAGGTACTATGATGGCTTGTGCTTTCAAGGAGAACACTTGTAATGTCGGAGTTATCTGTGGAACAGGTTCGAATGCTTGTTACATGGAGAAGATCTCTAAAATCAAGAAGTTGAATGGCGCCATTAACCCTGAAGCTGATGGTCTTCCAGATGAGGTTAGTTTGTGTTTGATTGTATTGTTTTATGATTTAATTTATAAATAAGGATTAGTTAATTATGTAAATATAAAAATGAGTTGTTTGCTCTATATAATAATATAAAGTTGGTTGTACTTTAATCATGGCTAACTTTGTTTGTTCAGATGTGTGTCAACACAGAATGGGGTGGATTCGGCGACGATGGAAAGATGGATTTCATTCGTACAAAGTACGATAAGTGCCTGGATGATAAGACCATCAACCCAGGCAAGCAACTGTACGAGAAGATGATCTCGGGAATGTACCTTGGAGAACTGGTGCGAGAAGTCTTGGAGAGTTTGGCCAAGGAAGGACATCTCTTTAATGGAGACTCCGATGCCATTGCCGTCAAAGGCTCCTTCCCCACTAAGTACGTATCTGAAGTGGAGGCAGAAACCCAGTCAGACGAGGAATGTCAGTTTGTCAAGACACAGAACATTCTCGAGGAAATCGGGATCGCCAACGTGACACCAACAGACTGTGCCAATGTGGCGTACGTGTGCTCAGTAGTATCCTCCAGAGCTGCTCACATCTGTGCTGTTGGTATTGCCACTATCTTGAGAAGAATGAAGAAGTCGTATGTTACAGTAGGCGTGGACGGTTCCGTCTACCGTTTCCACCCGACTTTCCCTGACCTTTTGGACAAGAAAATCGAGGAGATTCTGAATGATGACACTCTAGACGTAAGTTGACGAATTTTTTACTCTAAATCTCATTCAGTACCAGCTCATGTTGTCTGAGGACGGAAGCGGTCGTGGAGCCGCGTTGGTGGCCGCTGTCGCTACCAGAATGGCTCTAGAAGCTGCCAAGAGAACTAACTAGCCGCATTTATTATTGGGATTGGACGCCGTGCCATGGATGTAGATTATACGAGTAAATATTACCTAGGATTATATTGTACTAACAGTGTAGATAGATTTTTACCGATTACTTGTGATAAAGGTTCAAATAGAACTTAGTTTAATTATATTAATAACATGCAGTAAATAAATGCGTAGAAGATATGAACATTATGGATACCAGTTGTTGCTCGTCCGTCAGTCCCCAGTGGAGTGGGATACTGAAGTGACACCCGAATCAGTTTGCGAAATTCCGTTGCCAATGCCCGGGTTCTCTTCGAACGGTGCGAACAAGTACAGGGGAACGGTACGGTAAAGCACGTCTCTCGCATCTTGACGACCCATCTCGTCCAGGATCGAGCACAGTCGACCAATCGACGCCACTTCAGGACACTGTAGCGCCCATTCGGCCAGAAGTTGATCCGTCCGTGACAGACTCTGACCAGTCGAATCAACTTCAGGCAATTGGTCAGTTAGATTCAGTTTGACAGCCAAAATCGACCAGTCCCGTCCCATATTGTCAGGTGGGTCAAGAAGCGAAGCCAGTTCGCACCGTGCATTCAGTTGTAGCTGTGATACCGAAACGTCGATACCCAACGTGAGCACAGCAGCCACGTCCCTCGATCCGAAGCAGACCACATTGGTGAAGAGTTCTTCTTCTCCATCAGTGTTCACGATGCTTAGGGATTCTCTCTGCTGCATCGCCATGATCTCTTCTGGAGGGAAGGAAGCCGGACTCGGCCGATGAGCTGCCAGATGTTTAGGTGACAAGAAGTGTCTTTCTAGAGATATTCCGGGTGCCACTTCGCTAGCTGTCTGTTCTACGAGGTTAGCCAGGTCCTCCATAAAGTACACACAAGCAGGCACGTTCTCTTTGGGACCTCTGACTTGAATCTCTACAGCATCCCCATGTAGCCTCACGAGTGCCTCCATCGATCCGCTACAGATCTTGCTGCAGCCACTCCATTGTTGAAGGTCGGCGTCGATTGGGTCCTGGAAGTCATTCATGCTCCGCCTCATGGCTACTTGAATTCGGGAAAACGTGCTTTGTAACGACCGTTCCATGCCTCTCATCGGAACGACACGTAGCCCACCGTACACGTAGTTATGTCGATTATTTGGCCACACATCCTTGGGCGGGTCGCTCAAGATGAAAGCGGGGAACTCGTATGTCTTCTGCTCTCCCGTCTCTATCGCAACGCACAGCTGAAAACGGATATTAATAACAAGATAAAACTGTAATCGGCTTATCAGAAAAGTGATATTATGAAATGATAAGATTCCCAAAGCGACTACCTGCAAAGTGTCTAACATGTGGAGCAGTTGAGCGGTCTCTTTGATCTCCGGGAAGATGGAGGCGAACTGAGCCACCGTGTAGCAGCCATCAGGCCTGGCTTGGGACAAGAATTGGGCCGAAAGAAGAGTGCCGAGGATGTGAGAGCCTAGCCATTCTGGCACCAAGACAACATAGTCCAGTTCGGAGGACTCGTCTCTCAGGTACACGACCTCTCCCACCAACTGAAGCTGTTGAATCAGCTGACGACAGTGGGAGTCAGAAGCCAGGGGATTCACTTCTTCTCGTATCACATTGGTGAAGGTGAGCCATGTTATCACAGGGAATGTGGTATATCTTTGTCGTAGCACGCCGAGGAAGGCGACGCAGTCGTCCAATAATGTCAAGGGCCGTTGCAGGCGCTGAAATTAGTTTTTAAAACAATATTATTATGTAATGGCAGTTTCAATTTCTAATTTTAAACGTTATATTTGATAAAACATGTAAGTAAAGATAAAATATACTGTTATATCACGAAACCTACTTCGACGATCGAATTCCTGGCATTATGGAAATAACTCCTGAGGGACCTGAGGCCGTTACACTTGGAATTGGCGGCGTCAAGTAGAATTAGCTTCTCATGAATATCAAAATGAGTCTCGAACCTCAGTCGTATCGTGTTCATCATGGCATCAGCATCCGAACTTATGAATTCTCCATCTGAATTCTTCTCCGGATACTGTTGTACAGTAGCGTGTGTACCTACTACAACCACCTTAGACCTCCGAGACACAACTCCACAATGTCCTATAGGCTCGGAAGGAGTCACTCTTCCTTTGAGAAAGTTCATCCAATACAGTACCTCCTTGTACTGTACTTCTGTTGGATCAGACCCGTTGATGACAACCACATGTATACAGTCCGTGTTCCCCACAAAATGATCGTATATGATGTGGTAGCTCTCGTAGCCTCCAAACTCCCACACCGAGTACTCCCCACAGTTGGGGAAGTTAACATTGAACACGTCGATACCTCGGGTGTAATTGGGGTGAGTGGGACGCTTGAAGGCCGTCGTTCCATCCACCGTTCTGTCGTTGAAGAAGGCATCGTGACAGGATACAGAGCTGGAAGAACAGCTGTGAATCCCTTCATCGGATACCCTCTTCTCCTTTCCGTTGTGGGTAACGCCAAGGTTGTCAGAGAACCGTCGTGAGACGGCCGTGATAAAGGAGTCGATGACACCTTGCTGTAGGGCTTCAATCAATCGTGACTTGCCGACTTCTGAATGTCCAAACAGCTTCAACTTGATCCTCCTTAAGCACGTGTTCATGGGACACAGCTGTTGGATGCACTTCTCGCGCACTTGATCCTGTATTTAAGATAACATTACTATCTACATGAGTAAGGTGACTTACAGATGAGACTTTGTTCAGAAGATTGTGCACGGTGTCGTGATTCTTGGTCATCGCCAGCTCAGAAGCCGTCTGATTCTCATCGTCTTTGATGGTGACATCAGCATTCGAGAGACTCAGACATCTCACTACCTCAATATGACCTTCTCGAGCCGCTTCGTGAAGTGGTGTAGCGTGTCGTTTGTTGACGACATCTACCGCTGCTCCAATATGACACAGCGTCTGGACGGCGGCAATCAAGCCAAGTCGGCTACTGATGTGAAGCGGGGTATCTCCTAACTAAAATGGCATTAGTAATTAGAGATAGCATGAAAGAAGAGAATTCAATAACAATATGTAAATGTATCCATCATACTAAATGCAGATAGAGTAGTATGATGTACCCACCTGATCTACCAAGTCAAAGCTACATCCTTTTGTAATCAGATACAGAGCAATGTCAAGATGTGACCTCCTCAACGCCAAGTGTAGAGCTGTTTGTCCAGTCTGGTCCTGAGCGTCGATAGGTGCTCCACTCTCCAGTAGACTCTGGACACATTCCATGTGGCCACGTGTGGCTGCACAGTGCAGTGCGGTTTCGTCATCCTGAAGTAATCGAAATGAAATGGCACTCAATAATATTTAAAGGCTTTCTATACTACTGTTACAATTACTATATTGTAGTAGGTATACGTTTTACAAAACTTTTGTCTAACAACCGGGTATTGTCGTTGCTGCCACATTCACACCTACCGTGCAACACCCATCGGGATAATACTTTCCCTCCGGATGGACTAGGCCAGCCTCGAAAGCGCTGTTCACCAGCTGAATAAACACAGAAGTCGAGGGATACGATACAGCACACGGCGCTGGCTTTCTGGAAGTGGCTGGAGCACTAGAACTCAGCATAACATTGTAGTCGGTCTCGTTGAAGTCGGCTTCTGTGAACTTGCCGTCTGGAACGGTCTTACGTTCTTCGGCTGCTTCTGGCACGTTATTTGCTTCATCGTACCCGGGACGTGCTGTGTGAACGTATCGTTCCGGCGGTTGCCAAGCCTCCGTCCTAAAAGGATTGTTGTTGGACAATCCTAATAGCACATCGCTAGGCTTATATTTAGTCTCCAATTGCCACAACGAAGGCACATGAGGGCCAGTTAAGGAGTGGTCTCGCAAGTCCAAGGTTGAGGCTTCAAATGGCAAAATGGGGCCTTTGGTCTTCTGATTGAAGCCATTATATTGAGGATGGAAAGGATTAGTCCTCGAGTCGCCAGCCTCTTCCTCTGACATTCCTTTACTCAAGGATCGTGTCACCGAATGGACTAGACTGCCAAAGTCAATCCGAGCCACCTTTTTGGGATCGGACAAGATATTGTGAACGATGTTACGAGGCTGATCACCACGCGAAGACGAGGGTTCTTCTGAAGATGGAGTGAATACGGCTTCTGGGAACGATGAGTCATCTAATTGGTCGTCCAGACTGACGTACTCCACATCCTCTTCGGGTTCGGGCGTTTTGGAGTCCAGGTTCTCAGCTTAATCCAGAGATATTACTCCTCAAGTCCGCCACGCTACGTTACGAAATGCGTCTGGAGTCAGCACGATAGTTCACGCCCACCCCTCCCCTCCTCTCGACGACATTACAAGAGCATTTAAAACTACATCGCGCAAGGATGGTAAGTAATCTGACCATGAACGTATAAGGCACGCCGCCCCACCCGAGCGTGTCGCTCCGAGTGTGCATTGAAGCAGGTGTGCTATTTTTCTGTTACCTCGCCCTTTACTTTCCTCTCCATAATTCCCCTCACCATGGAGACCAAAAGAGAGTCATTTGCCTGGAGCCGTCTAATTTCTGGTCCAATCGCGAGTAGCCCCCTCGCCTGCCCCGATATCCCCCCTTCGGCTTTATGCATTCAGAATCCCCGAGTCTCCGGAGAGCACTAACTCAATATCTCGTGTCACATCCACAACCTACCTGATTCGTGACGTCCACTCGGGCGTTAAACCGGCACAAGATGCTCAATAGAAGCCCGTACCCATACCAACTGGCCACGTGAATAGCTGATTCACCGTGCTGAAAGTACAATAGTTAGGCAAACATATCATGGTAAACATACTCATGATGACGAAACGATTAAAAAGTCTTTCAAAAACATAACCATAGTCAATAATACGTCTAACTTAACATACTTCGTCCTGAATATCAACATCAGCACCGTTCTCTAAGAGGGCAAGACATGACTCCACCTGTGCGTAACGAGTGGCAGCGTGAAGAGCTGTTTCTCCGTTCTAAAGCCAAAGTAATCCATTACAATAATATATTAATCCATACAGTATAAAGCACAAACAAATATCAAAGTTGTTTGCTCAAGTACTTATAATAATGGTCAACCCCCCCCTTATTTCTTCCTCTTGTAATTCAATAAATCAATAGTGGCATTCCGTCACTTTGCAAAGCCTTACCAAATTGACTTTGTTGACTTCGATGAACTTGTTTCTGGGACAAGTTAGGTACCTGACTAGGTGAGCATGACCGTTTCGTGCTGCTGCGAACAGTGGAGTTTCACCTCGAGAGTCTACAACATCAACTGGACATCCACGACGTTGGAGATAGATCAACAACTTCTCGGATCCAGTGGCCACACAAACATGGACTGACGTCTCTCCTAGCTGCAAAAGGAACATATACATATAAAAGGTAATACAAAACAGCTTATTAACAGTATTTTTAAAAAGATATTAACTGTAACTTTTGACTTTTGATCTACTTCAATATCAGAGCTTCTATTACTTATCGGTGTCATTTATTCTTGACTAATAACTCGATGGATAACGATTATTAGATAATCATGACCCATATTGTCTATAATGACTTTACACTCCCCTACAATCGACTTACCGAGTTGGCAACGTTAAGACTGAACCTGTAGAGACTTCCCAACTGTTCCAGAGCTCCAATGTTACCTTCTGAACAGGCGACGAGGATGGAGCTGGTCAGTATGTCATCCTTATACAAGGTGTAATGAGTAATGTTATACTTACCGTATCGTATTTGGAGTCTCCTGGAGAGATCTGCTTCAGAAGCACTCGTTCTCGTTCAGTTTGTGTTATCCTTACACACAATCGCACGATCTCAATCGCTTTCTGTAATATTCTTATGCTAATATGCCTTGTTTTACTAATATTTGCTTTAACTCTCATTTGTTGTCTTTTATAAAACTTTTGGCATCTTACCTTTCAAATTCTGGCAAAATTTAGGATATTGTTATAGGCAATATCAATATAATCAGACAAATACAATTGTTACCTATATTATGCACGATTTTATGTGTTTTATACGACATTATTAATGCCCGTATTATTACAGAAACCGGGAGTAATATGGTTTGTAAAGTAACTGCGAGAAGAACCGGTTTCGAATCCCATAACATATTACTCACCCTCCACTTCTGCTTTACTTTGAAAGAGTGAATGTGGGATACACTGATGATGGATGACCGCCTGATGTCCTCGATACCGTTGTCGGGCTACAAATGGTTATGTAATTATGTGTTAAACAGTTATTGTAGGTAAAGGTCATAGGAAGAAAGTCACAACTTATAGTTTAAAAGCATAATCTTACTGATAAGAATTGTTTCAAATAGAGTGTACCTCGGCTTAGAATGTAAAAAGTAGTGTGAAAGCAACAATATTGTTTTCAAAACCGTAAGACTTCGTATGATACGTTTAAAACTAAGTTAAAATATGACTTTTTTTCATTTTATGTACACTAGAGTAATGTAACTCAAAGATAAAGTACTATAAACATTATCTTACCCCTCTGATCCAAGGATGTCGCAGACATTCATCGACTGTCGCTCTCTTTCGTATGTCACGCACGAACAGTCGGCTGATGAAGTCTTTGGCATGAGGTGACACTTTTCCAAAATACTGAGTAGAAAAGTGGTATTTGACAGCCGTGATGTTACAAAAGGTCTCATCTCTGCTGGCACCAAGGAAGGGAGAACCTCCACTCAACCTACAACAAGATAAAACATAATTATGGAGACAATACGATGTAAATGAAGGCATACCAACATATTATTAAGCGTAACACTATAATACATTTGAAAAAGCCTACAAATGAAAGGTTGTAGTCTATGAGATTTTATATATTACATACATTTTCTATACTATTCCAAAGTAAAATGATTACTTACAATATATAGGTAACGACTCCGAGAGCCCACATGTCAGTTGCTGGTGCCAATGGTTCATAGTTCACGACCTCCGGTGCTGAAAAGATCATTTTAAAAATAAATTTTAAAAATTTAAGCCCATTTTAAAATTGGTACTTACCCACAAACTCGGGAGTACCAATCATGTCCTTGACTTGTTCGCCCGGTCGAATGATCCTTGACAGACCAAAGTCGATCAGTTTGATCTGGGGCTCGTTCCTCCTTCTTAACATTATATTCTCTGGCTCAAAGATGGTAATGTTAATATAGTGATATATTTATATATAATAATATAAAAGTAATAGTTATATAAAACCTTTTTATGACATTGCATGCTCATATTACCTTGATATCCATATGTACAACATGTTTCGAATGTAGATGTTTAATGCCGAAAAGAATCTGTTTGATGAATGCCGCTGCTTCAACCTCGTCAAGGTACTCGTTAGCACATACGTGATCAAAGAGCTCGCCGCCAGATACTCTAAACAGCATTATTAGTAATTTAATAATAATATTGTGTAACAATGTTGTTATAAAGGTACAATTTTGTACAAAAAATGCAAAAGTTTAAGTTGGAGTACCTGTAAATTTCAAAAACATAACGACTTACAACTCGAGGATGAGCACAATGTCAGTCAGAGTCTCGTAGACCTCGTGCAACTCGATGACATTCGGATGTCCAGCGATCTTCTGAAGCACCCTGACTTCTCGTTCGATGTGCTCTCGAGGCACTCCTCTTCTGGAGGTGGTGTAGCGTCGCTTCTTGATGAACTTGGCTGCGTAGGGGGTACCCGTTGATCGTTTGATTACCCGTCGTACTTGAGCGAACTGGCCACTGCCCAGCTCCTCGCAGAACTCGTAGTTCTGCTCCAGTGGAGTGTCTATGAACTTGAGGGGAGGTCGGCCGTCATCTGGTGTCGCGCCTGTCGCTGACACAACATCGGCTGCCATACGGACTCGGACCGGGCATTAACCGACTGTCCCAAGGCTCTAAAACGACTGAAATTCCATAAAATCAACTATTTTACAGTAGAAAAATATAGAAATCAGAAAGAAATTACGGTAAAAAAGAACAGTTTTATAGTTATCTTATTGATAACAACATTATAGGTATAAAAAACAATAAAAGTATCAAAATGGAGCAAAAAAGAAACAAAAACGTGTCGCCCTCTCCCTTGATTTAAACAAGGTAATGGAGACAAGGGTAATGTAGACGTCGTATCAGTAATCGATAACATCTATATTATATGAATTTTGATTGAAATTCGTTTTTTACTTTTGCGCAGAAAATTGTGAAAAATGGAGAAAAATGGAAGTGGGGGGCTGTCGTCATCACAACGGCGCTGGAGAAAAAAAACGAAGCGCGATCCTAAGTCAAGATCCTCGAACAAACTTGTAGATTTCAAAAAAGGTTCGACGATCCGTTCCTGGCCATCAGAAGCGATCGGAAGCCTCGGTTCGAAAAGCCCTTTAAGTGTGTGTCTCTCTCCTTCTCTGCCTATCTCTTTGTTTAGTAGTTGTGGTAGTTGCAGTATAACGCATCGATTGATTTTTGGAGCGACCCATCACAAGAAAAGGTTGACGAGCTATTGTTTGCACACCGCCCGGGGGGGGAGGGAGGGGAGGGGGGGGGGAGCGTGACGACAGGACTAGAGAAAGGAATAAAACACCCCAGGGGTTCACGCACTTCATACCAAACTCAGATTCGAACAAACTTGGAATCCAGGTTAGCCAGGTTGCTCCATGCCTCAGGGATTTCCCGCTCTTTTTTGCTTTTCGAGTAATTCTTTAAAGAGAGGGGGGGGAGGAGTAATGTGAAGTAAATGAGAGCGCCCATTAAGGTTGACCCTTAAATAGTACCCAGACCTGGGAAAGAGGATGAACCGCTTTAGATAACGAATGTTCTGTCTCGGAACTTGGACTGAACCCTCAGGGGAAGGCTAATGCTGAGATTGGCATAATGCATTTCGAATTCGAGAGACTTATGGACCTGTCACATACACATTACTTGGCCCTCAAGTGGTTGTCACCGTAACCGCCCTTTCAATAAAACAAGTGCTTGTCAATAAGTGTTCGGAAAACAATATTTATTTAAAAAGGTCGAAATTTGAATATTATAAATGCAAAAAATGACAAGTAGCTCCTTAAACAACATTTTCAAAATGAATATTAAAACCTAAACCAAGTTCTTAAACCTACAGCACTTTTCGTTATCTAAACAAATAGAAGAGTTATCAAAAAGGCAGTTATTAATCTACATATTGACAAGACAGGACATATAAATATGACAAACACAACCTCTACAACACCAACACCCATAAGGTGCATATCAGGAGAAGACAATAGACAAGTGTTATATCCGTCGAACACGACTCGGACTGTCTCTAGGTTTGCGATGATCGCGAGACAGTTAGAACATGAAGATGGTGTTGGTGTGGTTGTTCTTACCTCTGGTGTCATGTTTGGATCTCTCGGATTGGCCTGTCACAACATACGACGATGACATCTCCAACTTTACAGAGTAATCTCTTTTACATTGTTTTTGATTAGTCATCATATCACATTTTACTTGTAGTTCTACTGTAGTTACCGTAGTAAAAACTATTTATGGTCAAAACTTTGTCTTTAAAATCTTAAAATGTTATACAAAAGATTATTGTGTTTTTAGTTACCGTGTGTTTCGAATAACCCCAAGCAAAGCGGACGTCCTCTCCTTCCTCAGGACCTTATACTGGGGTCTTCCTCACACCACACTAGACTTCTGGCAGCCTCCAACTTCTCTTAATCATACTGTAGATGTGGCTGTAGCCCCTGCCGTGTCACAAAGATTCTTCAATGAATTGTACTACAGACAGATACCGTACCAAATACTCATCCCTAACCTTCAACAGTAAGTGATACATACTGAAACTGCTGAGTATCACCTCCAGCCTCTAAAACTTGTAACTATGTCAATGTAATCTATTTCTAGAGCAATAGATGAAGAACGAACGATCCAGAACGTCCAGATGGACGCCCACCACATCCATTTCGACCGGTATAATACTTTCGAACAGATCGAGTCTTACCTATTCGATATCCACCAGAAGTACCCTCACTTGGTCAAGCTACGGGAAATCGGAAAAAGCTATGAGAACAGAACGTTGTGGGTAGTCCAGGTAAGTCAGCAATACTGCGACAAATTCTTGTAGCTAGGAAAGCCGAGAACCGAAAAGAAGGCCAAACTCTGGATCGACGCTGGAATCCACGCTCGGGAGTGGATATCACCAGCTGTGGCCTTAGCCTTCATCAACAAACTGCTGACAGGCTACGGTAAGGACGAAGAGATCACAGAGCTAATGGACTACATGGACTGGCTAGTGTTGCCGGTCATGAATCCAGATGGATACGTTCACACTTTCGCTAAAGTAAGCATGTTATTAGTCATCGTTATGTGACAGAGTGAAAAGACTATGTATACCAATATTAAAGGAAATGTAAAAACAAATACTGTCGCTACAAGCCTTTTTAATACCATAGAAAGCGTAATGTTACAGAACCGAATGTGGAGGAAGAACAGAAGACCGTCATCGTGCTACAAGACCACGATGTCCACAATGTGTTGTGTTGGAGTTGACTTGAACAGAAACTTCAACTGGTTTTGGGCAAGTAAGTCAATAGACTCGGCCAAACTATATTTACTGAAAAGAGTGCTTAATGGCACCCACATAGCGTCGTGCAACAAACAATTGCTGTTTCAAAACAACTGTAACTAACCCTAACATATGCCTATTGTATAACAAACTGTCATTATTTTAGCTACGGGCTCTAGTACTGACCCATGTCACGATACCTATCACGGAACAGGCCCCTTTAGTGAATCAGAATCTCGATCCGTCAAAGAATTCCTAGAGAAGACAAAGGTCGATGGGTTTATGTCATTTCACAGTTACTCTCAACTCTGGCTCATACCTTATGGCCACAAGAAGCGAACATACCCTGAGGACTACTCTACCGTACTCAAACCTCTCGCACTACAAGCTACTAATGCTCTGGGCAAACTGTACGGTACCAAATACATTGCTGGTACTGGTGCTGATCTCATGTGTAAGTCAATAACAATATGTTATTTTTAGAATTTCATGTTACATTTAGGAAAAACATTCCTATTACTACACTTACTACATTACATATCTTCGCAAAATTGAAGTCGTTTCGCGAATATTAAAATAAGTTACAGTAGTTAAGTACCTTTCAGACGAAGCTTCAGGAGCATCTCACGACTTTGCCAAAGGCAATCTGCAAATAAAATACGCGTATCTGGTAGAGCTACGCCCTCAGAATACTATGTTCGCCAATGGATTTCTACTGCCAGAGAGAGAAATCGTGCCAACGTGCGAAGAGACATGGGAAGCTGTAAAGGTTGTTGCTCACGCTATTATAAATGACAGCCAAGAAGGTCAGTTAACAATGAACTTTGAAATATTTAAAGAAAATGCCCTTGCATAAAAAATATTTTAGGTATTACCACTCAAATACGACAGACCATCACCCCCGCCCCCTACACAGAACAAACTCAAGTAACCTTCACAACCAACGGACTCATAATATCCACCAAGGAGGTCACAACCGAGCCCACAGTAATGCCCAACAGGATCGTGCAATGCGTGGACCACAGCCGGTACTGTAAGTGGTGGAAGGTACACCACTTGTGTCACAAAGAACGGGTCAAAAAACAATGTCCATTGAGCTGTCTGGCTGAGTGCAAGATTTAATTTAACTAATAAAACATAAATTGAAGAAACTTAAAAAATATATACAAGATATCGTCGTCACGATATTCTTGAGGTATGTATTTTCATTTGAACGTCAAACAAGGCATCGCGAACCATTTTTTGGAACTTGTAGTACTCTAGCTTACTGTAGTCGCCTATTTCTTTTAAGGGGTGTATTAAGGAGTTGCCTAAAGATATTTTATTACTCTATTTTTATATTATTAGCGTACTTTTTATTTTAAACCATTTTTCTTTGAAAACGACTCAATTTTACTAAAAAGTACCTATGTTAATTAGTCTGGTACTTACAAAATGCTGTATATTCATCCATCAAACCATCATCCCTTTCTATCTTGGATGAACTTGGAGTCATAACAGGAGGAACTTTATTTTTAACTTCAGGTGTTGATGTGGTGGGTCGGGGGACAGTAGATGTAGATGGTTTAACTACAACTTTCTCTAATTTCATTCGCTTTTTGGGCCGTTCTATTGGTTCTACTGATAACTCGAGTAATCTGTTACTATTGTCTGATATATTCGACTTGCAGTTTTCTTGGTTTTTGGCTTCAATGCCATGCTCTTTCCGCGCGAAAGCAATCTCCTCCATAATATTAAAACACTCCAGATCTTCGTTGTCGATGAAGGCTAGACATCGGAAGAACTTCCATTTGGGAATCAGGAGATTTCCCTGCTCATCAGTGGTCACCTTCTTCTTCAGTTTGATGTACGTATCCTAAACGACTTGTATTTAACGCTCAAACCCTACCTTTAAGTTCTTCCATTGTCGTTCCACATCAGCCGCCTTCAATCCGTTTTCCTGATTTCCGATCTTAAAAGCAATCTCACTGTAGGCACGTCTTCTTTGTAGCATCGTGATGCGCTCCGTATTCCCCGGGTCCCATAATATAGGCTGTTTGTAGACCTCTTCGATTATGCACAGCCTGATATCGTCATTGTAATGGGCAGAACGGCTTTTTTTCACTGGCCCAAACAGTTGACTCAAGCCGTTACCAGAATCTAGCTCGGTTATGCCGTCCCCAACATACCCACTATGCTCGGACATCAGAATCTCGCAAACTCAAGCCAGCTCGGTCAGAAACTAATCAATCGCGGCGATGTCGCGTGGGTTTTGTTTCGTAGCGAAAGAATTTTCGCTTGCAACGGAATGCCAACACGGAAAAGGCGAAAAAAGAAAAGCGTTTTACAAAGCTTTGGAAACCTTGTTTTATCTTCTCCTCCCGCCATTTTACGGGTTATTTTAAGCACCGAGGATGAACTACAATCCTAACTTTGAGCAAATTGGAAATGCCTTGATTCAGATCTACTACAGCAAATTTGACGTTGGAGATGGGGCTACAAGAGCCGCAGGACTGCAAGATTTATATGATCCGGAAGGTTCCATCATGACTTTCGAAGGAACTCAAGTCCGAGGACGACAAGCAATTCTTGAAAAATTTAGTGTAAGTTGTTGTATATTTATATTTTTAGATTTTTTGTTATTTTTTCACTTTTTTAATCAAAAATGTTGTTTTAGTCACTACCATTCAACAATATCCAGCGAGCAGTAACAAAAGTCGACTGTCAACCTCTAGCTGATGGATCTGTGGCTATTTCTGTATTTGGACAGCTAAAAGTAAGTCTTGTTGCTTATTTTTCATTGTTTTTAGATCGAGATGTTGATGTTGTTATTGCTTTCAGACTGACGAAGATCCTGTGAATTCTTTTACCCAATTCTTTGTTCTCAAACCTAACGGCGAATCTTTCTTTATTGCCAACGAAATCTTCCGACTGGTACTTCACGACATGTAAACCAACAATACCTGTTATCTTATTAAATTGTTTTATTTTTTAAAAATAGCATAAACTTCGAACTTGTGATAGGTGCTTTGTACGAACAACTTTGATTGTTTAATATCTGTAGTGTGTTTAAATTTTTCATGCTTGTTTGTTATTTAATGGTTTAGATGAAGTCGACCAAACAGGCTACTCGAGGTCAAGAGTTGATACACTTAGAAAACCAGGAGACTTTGTTGTACTACTCATTGGCTTCGGTGATAACAGCTCTTGCTAGTGCTTTAGTTTATTATTTTGTTTACGAATCGTCTTGGAAGATATGGGTAGGTTATATTTTGTGAGGTATTATCTTATACGGTCTTTGTATTAATTATTATATTGTGGTATGTTCTATCATACCCTTGCGTACACGCTTTTTAATAGTAACATTTTTTTAGACTGGCATCTGTCTATCTATTGTTGGTCAGTTTGCCGCGATATTGTTTATGAGGAGTGGTGTACGTTGTATCAAGGGTCCGCGAGGTCAAATTATAGATGCTGGTGTTGATTTAAACGATCCAAATGCTCTTGGAGAGTAAGTTTATACTATTTTAAATAAGTTATATTTTTTGAAAACTTTTTAAACTAATTTTCATGTTTTTAAACTCATGTTAATTTATTCTAATTGTAGGTATTGTAAGGATATAGTTATATTGACGGTGATCTGCCAAGCGCTTAGCTTGATCACGTCTTACTTCTTGCTGCTGTTGTTGTCCTTCCCTATCTACGGGGCATACAAGTTGTGGGTACTAGTGATTGCTCCATGGATCTTTGCCGAGCCTCCAGAAGAAGATCCGATGGATGATAAACGGAATCGCAGAAGACAGAACAAACAAGTAGTGTACCGTCGTTAACTTATGCTAGCATTAGCTCAGTTTAATAACTTTATTAAATCCCAACGTTTATTTCACACTAGGCAACAAAAGGCGAGTGTATCTCGATATGAAACAAAAATATTGAGTAACGGAAATGTGAATTATAATATGTATTTAAAACAGAACCTGTAGGTTTGGAAGAGAGCTCAAGCGTTCGGTGCCCTGTCGTATGTGAGCAGGTAAAACAAAACATAGATAAGACACACGTTGAAGGCCACAAGTATGAGAATGCCTTTGTTTGCATGGATCCAGTTCTGAAAGTGAAGTGATTAGAGTTGTTCTCGAGTGTTTTAGAAACTGATATTAGAAGAAAATGAAGAAAAAGAGGTACCCGGAGAGCTGGATGATAGAGGTATCGAAGGGGGTTGGCGCGTAGCAGTTCTTCTTCTTCCTGAATCCGCTGCGCCTCCTGACGCCGTTGAGAAGCGAGCCGGGCGGCGTCTTCTCGGCGCAAGCAGAGACCGTGCTGAGCTAATTCGTCCAAATTAGGCAGTGATCCTCTCTCGTCGACTTCAGCGGTGGTCTCGGGTTTGTACAGAGAGTTGGTGGGTTTGGCGGCGTTGTTGCGGTCGCGGGCCGACGCCAACGTCGAGCGTCGGTTTAGTTGCTACAGAAAAAGCGGTTAAAAAGTGGCAGGCGGGTTATGAAAGGAAAAGTAAAACTAAAACATGAAAATGGCAAAAACTCACCACTCCATCAGCCAGCACCTCGGACTGCCGTGTCAAGGACGGTCGATTTCTTCTGAGTTGCGGGCCGCCGGAAGAATTGGACCGGTTCATTGCGTACTGATCGTAGTGGTCGTCGCTGATCGACATTGTGGAACAATGTTCTGTGTTGGCACGACCTTTCCGCAGCCTCGGCACGGGCTCGGAAATAATGTGGTTTTCTTCGATGGGATGCGAAGTTTGGGAATTGTAACCAACGTGATTACCTAGCTGTTCCAGCTCGGGGATCACGTTGGGCACGTCGTGTATGTTGTTGGGGATATGTGAGATGTCGTTAGGATGTGAAGACGGGGTAGGGTAGGCTGGATTGGTTTGGTTCTGTGATATAGGTGTGCTGTTTTCCTGTTCCTTGTAGTTCACAGGGAAGTCGTGAGCTTGTTCTTGAGGTTGTAACACCTGGTGTTGTTCATAAGCAGCGGCATGAGGCTGGAAGTGTTGAGGACGCAAGTTGTGGGTTTGATTAGCGTCTTTCGCTTCTTGTTGATAGTAATATTGGGAGTTGTTCATGCCAGAATAGCCCGGTTGTTGGGCGTCTGGTTGCAGGTATTGTTGTGGGTGTTGGTGTTCGTAGGCTTGTTGATGGGCGCTTCCTGTTGATTCAAAAGAAACATGATTCTGATACACCGGATCGCCTATACGTCGTCTAGCTTGTCGTAGGTGTTCTATACCAGGCTGCCTGAAGGCAGGGTCGATTTGGGCGGCACTAATCCTGGCAGTGTTCGCATCGTCACGAGCTCTGGCAGCGACTCCAATTGCCGCTTCAGCTCGTTCTTGTGCAGTGGAAGTTCTTGACAGAGCGATGTCGACTCGTTGTTCAGCTGAAACAGACTTTTTAGTTAAAACTTTATTCAAAAGGGTCTTATGGGATGACCTGTTGTCGTTGCTTGGATTTATTTACTGTGGCTACACTTACCCATATCGGCTGCACGCTTCGCCGCTTCAACACTAGATTCGATACGCTCTCTGAGTTTCGCCGATCGTACGAACAACAGACCCTTCCTTCGGGTGCTACACACCAAGATGTTGTTTTTGTAGCGGCCTTCCTCTTTCCTTAATCAGCCTTTGATTACCTTGTACATTAACTTACGTTCCGTCCTTGAAATACGTCACACCGTACCCGTGCTTCCGATTGCCGGCCCATTCACCGGCAAACCTGACTCCATCTGACCGTTCACAGATTCCGAACCCGCTACGTTTGTCGTTCTTCCATTCTCCACGATAGCACTCCACCACATCGTCGCCAATGCGTTCTTCCTGCAAGGAAGAGGTAATTGTCTCCAATGTTTAACCTACCGGAGCCATGTAGTAGTCGTTCAGATGCCTTTCACCGTCCTCGTCTGACGTGCAGCTCATCGTGCTGCCACTGGACTTGAGGCTACCCGTCATTGAAGTGACTCGTTGGTGGATGTCACCAGTCGAGTGTTGTTTCTTGATCCTCAAATTGCTGAGAATCGTCCTTTTCACCGCTAACGACCGTTCCGACAACGATCGTCGTCGCTTCGTCGGGGCATCGCTGCGAAGCCGCAGGACGAATCCTCCTCGGAACTCGTCATCGTTCTCGAGTCCGCCTGACTTTTCTCGTTTCTTCTTGTCATCGACCTCTTCCGGACCCAGATCAGATCTGAGACTCGAGAACGATGCATTCGTGTGTGATCGGGCGCGGTATTTGGCGGCGATGGAATAGGCTGCACTCGTCCTGATTCCGTAGCCATGTCTCATCCCACGCAGCCATTGGCCTTTGTACGTTCCTGGAACATATGGCGTTATTAAAACTTTGAAATCGTTAATTTGTTTCAGAACGTTATGTTAAACCAAGGAAAAAGGCATAGGAGGCTTGAAATGGCGGATATAAATGTTAATGGGCTCTAGGCCATCTAATAATTAGCATTACTTTTAATTAAAAAATTTGCATAATTTCTCACCTCCGTCGGCGTATGTTTCTGTACCGTAACCATCGTTGAGTCCACCGAACCAGGTCCCTAGGTAGTTGGCTTTGGAATGTCGCGATTGTCGCAGTCCGTAGCGGCCTTTCAGTCCTTGCGTCCACTCGCCTTGGTAGATCCACCGACCTCGAGACTCGACGCCAAGACCGTGCCGCTTGCCGTTCTGCCACTGACCTTCGTAGGTGTTGCCACAGGGCCACGTGTACGTTCCCGACACCTACAATGAGCGTGGTCAGGGTACCTCGCACTTACCTCAAACCCATAGTGCCAGGCTCCGGCGTACTCGCCTTTGCCTTCGGGACCGGTACAGATACCATGACCGTGTGCTTTACCTTCTTCCCAACCGCCACAGTACGTGCCCCCGTCGTCGAAGTCGAACCGGCCCCCGTTCATGACAATTGGTGATGGTCCTATCGAGTTCCTCGAAACTCAAAAGCGATTCAAAATAGTTGGGCAGAAGGCAGACGCATCTGAACCCATCCGCCGGACTTTGTGACTGTGAGGTATTCGCAGCTGAAACGTAATAAATTAGACAAAGTTTCTATTATATTATAGTTTATTAACAATTAACAGCTTCGCGATCAGAATTGAAGTGAAACCCAAAGAAAGCTGGGCCAGCTGTTCAACGGAATTTCGGCCTGAAATCTGTGTGAAGGCCACGGACTTTCCATAAAATGTTGAACCGTTGAGAGTTTATTAAAGCCCATGTTCTTTCCAAACCAACACCAAACATTTGGAGGATCTAGATCGCAAACATAAGGCCAAGTAGCCTATATCACTTGTAAACGTCCTATTTCTCGTCGCGCCGCCCACTCAAACGCATTTCGTCGCCCTGAGGCCATAACGCGACATTCACGCGGATATTCGATTTGGCATAAAAGAAGTTTACAAAGTATAAGTGAGATACGACTTCCCCCGTTTCTCAAAGTTAAGAGAACAGATTCCTTCATGTGTATTTGTGTCCCAAAACCAGGGGCCAAGTAGTTTAAGGGTGGGGGAGAAGAGGCTAAGCTTGAAAGCGTGCTCAGCTGCAAGGGAGACTGGATGAAAAAGAAAGGGGAGGCTTCGAGGACAAGCAAGAGTGAAGTTGAGAATGCTTCTTGAACCAGAACACAGCGAGAAGGACGGGACTGACCTGAGGCATAAAAGAGAAGCGGAGAAAGTCTGGGGACCGATTTTATTCTTTTCTTTATCTGCATAGACCCAGCAAAAAGTTTACGCAAAGTCAGGAAAGAAATGGCGGCGTGTCTTTGGAGGGAGATTCGTCTCGGTAAACTAGTGGCCAGAGAACAGCCGGAGGGAAGGAGAGCTCAGGCAGACGTACTCCCTCCCTTCTTGTCTCTGCACTTGCGCCTTTCGTTTCCTATCCCGCTGGTCCCACTTTCCTCTTGTCTTGAGAGAATCCGCCACTCTCCCTGCGTACTCAATTGCATTTTTTTCACTTTTGCTCTTACTTTTGTCAACAAAATTATCCTTTATCTTCGCGCATTCAACTTCAACGGATCCAATAAATTTATGCAACAAACTTGCTAAATCAAACAACAATAATCTTATTCGGTGACGGGTGTGATGGTCACGCCTCGTCTGATCGTGCCCCATCCGATCAGACGCCAATGCTTCTCGATTCTTCTGCTTAAGGCAATCTTTTCGTTCACTTCGGTGCAGATCGGTTCTGTCAATGCGATTTTAGCAGCATCGCCTAAAAAATAATGTTAAATACACAAAAATTATAAAAACATATTTTATTTATTCCATAAAAATAGTTAGATAAAACAAAATCTTACCTTTCACGGCAATGACACGCCCTCCAGTTGAAAGCGACCCTATGTTCACCATCAAAACTTCTCCCTTATCCAACTTCTGCACCTTGGCGGCCTTCTTTCCTCCTTCAGTACGAACTCCCAACAAACGTCGCAGCAAGAAGTAGGAGATTTCTATTTCTATGAACACGTCGGGCAGGGTACCAACAGCCCCCAAGATATGTCCTACCAGACGGTCACCACGACAAAGTGTGGGGTCAATCTTTGTACCAACACCAATCAGACCTCCAGGAACGGCGTACTGAAGCTCGTTTTGTTCGGCAAACAAAGAAACAATCTTGGAGAAGATCGGACGACATTGAACTCGGCCATCGGCAGTCTTAGTTACAATACCTGGACGTACTTCGATCTCTTGGCCAACGCGGAGGATACCTAAAATGACACAATAGTCAAAAATTAGTTTTAAAATCTGCCTCTTCGGACAAATTATAAAAAAGATCAAAATGTCACAAAAACTTATTAGCAGAAAATTAAATATCCAAATTTCCTATTCAATAAAAAACGTAAACAGTCAAAAAAAACTTTACCTTTAAGAATAGAACCACCAGCTACTCCACCTTTAAGTTCTTCGACTTCTGAACCTGGTTTATTGACATCGAAAGATCTAATGACGATCAATCGAGCGTCGGAAGTAAAATCTCTTGGTGGAATTGGCACTTTCTTACAAAGATATTCACAAACAACCTAAAATTACAAATAGATAACTAAAATTAAATAGAAACGACATTTTATAAAAAATAACACTTAAAAAGACGATAGTATTATTGTTAGCAAATAAGATTAACTTACATCAATGTTGTACTTAAGCTGAGCAGAAATTGGAATAATCGGAGCTGAGTCAGCAACGGTTCCCTGCACAAAGTTCTTGATCTGTTCTTGTTGATCTTTGGCTTGCGACTCTTTGATCAAGTCAATTTTGTTTTGTAAGATCAACAGATTCTTCAACTGCATAATTTCAACGGCAGCAAGATGTTCAGAAGTCTGAGGTTGTGGGCATGGTTCATTTCCAGCCACCAACAAAAGAGCGGCATCCATCACAGCAGCACCGTTCAACATTGTAGCCATGAGAATGTCGTGACCAGGACAGTCGACAAATGATACGTGTCTGACACAGACAAACTCGCCGCCACATCCATCTCGTCTACATGGAATTCTGTCAGGCTCACTTGACCCACCCGACCTAAATTTTATTGTTTATCAACTTTTTAGAATAAAACAAAAAACTAAGATGAAAATTAAAAATAAAAAAGACAATACCTACCTGTAGCATCCTGGACGTGGACATTCCTCATTGGAACACCGATAAATCTTAGCATTAGCGTAACCGAGCTTGATGGTAATATTCCTCACCAACTCGTTCTTGAACTTGACAGTGTGAACACCAGAAATAGCCTTGACCAGTGTGGACTTTCCATGAGCTACATGACCAATCGTACCAATGTTGATAGTGGCTTGACGACTGATAACCTTAAAAAAGAAACTCAAAAAGAAAACTGCCAACTTACCTCCTCGGTCAATGGGTTCAACTGTGTAGGATCAAGCTTGGACAAATCCTGTGTCGCCAACCAGCTCTGTTTGGGTTCTTCAGAAGCCACCTCGGGCATGATTCAAAAATACAACAGAATTTGGTCCACAAAACAATAATTAGAAAAAGAATTGCATCAATTGCCACAAAATAAAAAGAATGTTTTCGTTGTGGGACCCTCTCGCCAGACCAGACGTCAAACGGGAAATTGGTAAAATCAAGTTATTCCGCTGCGCGACAGAGAAGTGAGAACCCACCAAGTAGTCGTGATTTTATAAGAGAATATTGTTTTATATGCTATTTTAGAGTCTGTTTGTTAAATTTGACAAAATTGTATTTTTACAGCTTTTTATCGAGCTTTTGGCAATTTTGGTAAGAATTTGGGTACCATTTGTCGAATACGGTAAAAATTTAAAAATTATTGGGCTATTTTTTTCTAGATCGCTTTATTTACATCAAAACTTCCTCTTTTTCAAGCTTGAGTTAGTTATAAATTATATATCAATAAGTCTGCTCAAAATGTTTAACATTGCGTTTTTACTGATAAAAATTGTTAAAGTTAAGAACTCATGTGTATCTCTTCGGAAAACAAATTTTCAATGTGTTTTACAGTCTGATTTGAAATTCATAATAAATCTCGGCGTTTTATATTATGAAACACAAAAGTGCTTTATCGATTTTGTTATTTCGCTCACTTTCTCATTAAACAAATTTCATTTTGTGAATTGCAGGTTGATGGCGTGTCTACAGAAACTGAAAGATGACATCAGGCTGCTGAAAGAGTTGTTCCCTTCCGACCATTCCCGCTTCCAAATCAAGTCGGCTTCTGTTGACGAAATCAACGTCAGATACCTTGTTAACGACCAAAAAATTGATGTCATTGCTAACTTCCAAGAGAACTATCCACGAGCTCCACCAATATGGTTCAGCGAATCCGAGGAGCCTGTAGTTTCTTCAGTGCTGGAAAATTTGACTAACGGAGAGGTGGAATTTGCTATTCTCTACCAAGTAACGTACCTGATCACTCAGCTGTGTAATTTTTACAATGTCCCGCTTCCCACCGAAATTCATCAAATTGCCCCGGTAAGTTTAATAATTTAAAAACATGTTTTGTGATTTAGAGTGAAGAGCTGAGCGAAGAGAAGGATGAAGGCAACGGGAGCGACATTGAAAGCACTGGAGATGAGGATATGGAAGAAGATATGATGTGCGAGATGGAAGAACAAGATCCCAGAGCTAGTCGGCAGGCCGAGGAGATTGCTCCAGAAGCTCGGGATGTTTTGAACCGTGTCACTAATGTCCAACGACAGCAGCATTTGCAAGGAACGGCTACTGGTTCCGTGACAGCTTCGGACAGACTGATGAAGGAGCTCAAGGAAATCTACCGCTCCGAGAACTACAAAAACGGTAAGTTCGCGATGTTTCTTTACCACTGACTGTTTAAAATTTTATTTTTTAGTGGGAATTTTACTTTTATTGGCTTATCTTTTACTTATATCTTCTTATTTTTACATTTCTTCAGGTGTGTACAGCATCGACTTGGTGAAGGACAACTTGTACGAGTGGAATGTCAAGCTGTACAAAGTTGACCCTGACAGTCCATTGGCAGGTGATATTCGCCAGTTGGAGAACACTACTAAACAAGATCATATTCTTTTTCACTTTATTTTCAACGAAACATTTCCGTAAGTTTTTTGACTTATACCTAAAATTAACCAAAGTTATCTAAATCTTAATATTGCTTTCTTTGGATATAGAATTTAATGTACTATTGTTGTAGATTTGAACCTCCATTCGTCCGCCTTGTCTCTCCAGGCCTCATGAACGGCTTCGTGCTGTCTGGTGGAGCTCTGTGCATGGAGTTGTTGACCAAGCAAGGATGGTCAAGTGCGTACAGTGTGGAGTCTCTGATAATGCAAATCGCTGCTACTCTGGTCAAAGGAAAAGCGCGGGTGACTTTCGATGCTAAAATTGTAAGTTTTCGTTGATTTTCTTTCCGTTTTAGGTATTTAAAAGTGAAACGTTTATTTACATGTTGTTATACATTTTTGTTTCAGAGTTCGTACAGTCTGGTAAAAGCCCAACAGTCTTTCAAATCTCTTGTCCAAATCCACAACAAATCGGGTTGGTTTACTCCACCTAAAGCCGACGGATAATGTAAATTCCCACTACTAACATTGTAAATTTTTTGTTTAATCAGTAAACAATTTTTCAGTCATGTTTTATGCATTGTCTATCTACAGTTTATTCGGCATCTGTCTTTATGATACTTATTCATTAAGTTAAGAAAATGATAATTTTGATATGCTAGTGGATATTATTTTACGCGTAGTTTGTTGGAATGTAAAGCAGATGTTCGTGCAGGCAAGGGAGGGTATTTTGAGGTTATGTTAGACTGAGCTTGCGATATGTGGTCGGCCAACTTGGCCTTGTAAGTGTTAAAGCTTTCAACGATAAACTGTACGAAAGTCGACTCCGGGCTATTTCTTCGGCAGACGTCAACACTTTCTTCCAGAATAGAGAGGTGTTGACATATTGTGGTTAACAAGTCGTTCAGTTCTGTAGTGTGTTCTTCTGCGTTGATTTGGTCGAAAAATTTCTAAAATTTTTATTTTGCTCAAATTTTCGTAATTTTTTAAGTGCAGCTTAAGAAACATAAATTATTAGATGGCGTTTTGCATTAAAACCTACCAAATAATTTTGAACGCCACCACCGACGTCGGCTTGCAAGATACCACGGACTTGACCATGTAAAGCCATTTCGAACTCTTTAAACTGTTTTTTGAGCATCTCTGTGTAGTAAAACAACTTGTTGTTCATCTCCTTCAAGTTGTAGCACGCCACCTGAATAATGTTTTAGCCATTTTGAGTAATATAAAGGGAATTGAAAGGAAATGTATCCTGCTAACTTACTTGAATGGGATTCATGTGATTGAGTACGGTAAATGTAGCCAATTGGCCGAATGGAAGTATACCAGGCAAAGTGTTGTAGATTGAGAACCGAAAAGGCTTTATCCATGTCGAGTTTGTCTCCGACACTTCCAATGTCGTGAACTCGGACTGTTTGAGCTGGAAGGGTCGATGTAACTCGAAGATGGCCAAGTCGTTGTGTTTGTAGTACCATGCCAACAATGGGTTTTTAGCCAGTTCTTGGTTGTACTCCATAGAAGAGATTACAGGATTCAGGGGAATGACCTGAAAGTTAGTATTTTAAACATAATGTAATACATCAACAGTGACTTCAATTCAAATTATTGATAACAGAACTTACTGCGATATGTCGGCTATTCAATCGTGGCGGATTTAGAACGAAACCGGCTTCGATCTGCTTCATGATGTCCAGATATTCACCACCCATCGTATGTAGAATATTCTGTCGGAACTGATCCCACAGTTCCAGCTTCTCTCCCTTCATGATGAAGCTCCTGTTCCGTAGCGGCTCCGGATGACCGATTCCGTAGAATCCCACCAAAAAGAAGTGGTACTCCATTCTCTGCTTCTTTGCCACATTACCGTACAACGTACTCAACTTTGTCATCAGTTCGGCTACACGGTCATATTCATAGAAGACTGATTCGTAGACAGCCAGAAGCTCTTTGTGTAGCCGAATAGAGAGTTCGTATAACTCTTCGGCTTCAAAGTATTCTACCGCCTTCAGGAAGAAAGTTTCTTTGAGTTCTTTCTGGGACGATGTTGTAGTACCGAAAGCAATCTGCAACTGTTGGTGTTTCTCACTCAGTTTACTGTTACACCACTGTATCTCTTCTGTAGCATATTCTAGAAGCTTTCCAGCTTCATTAAGGTTCTGGTTGTAAATCAGAATATCGTGTGATTCTTTAACTACAGTAGCCCAAGACTTGTGAAGTCCACGTTGAGATGCGAAAGATCGTATTTGTGATAGAGATATCAATGTGTACATCCATCCCTCGTCCAACTTTTTGTATTTTTTGTACTGAATCAGGGCAGCTACGAGAAGAGAGAATACCTCCATCGTTTTGTGCTCCAGTGAGGAGGTGTGGTAGGCATGATTACACAACTCTTGAACAAGATCCATATGGCTTTCTGATGTTGGGAGCTCCCAGAAACACCTGAAAGTCAACCAATATACAAGGATAGAATATAGATGTTAAGATATATAGGAATTGCATTGTATCACTTACATGAATACCGTATCCATTGCTTCAACAAAACGAGTCGACTTCATAAAGCTGATCAAAGTATTCCTAAAATACGGATTCGAAGCTTCTCCAAAAGAAACGACAAGATTGAGTTGCTGGTGGAAGTCTACTGTAGATACATAGTCTTGGAATACTGTAGTGAAACGTTGTAGTAACAGACTACTGTGGCTAGCATCGGAATCAAGATGTGATTTTACATGGTTGAGTAACTGTAACATATTACTACTGTCCAAGATGGTAATTCCTTGTCGTATGGCAATGTTTTGTATAGCCATAACTGACCCCATCATGATGACATACATCTGAGACACGAGCAGAGTCCATGATGCTGGGATACTGTTGTTCTTACAGATGACCACAAATGCCTCCAGAAGGTTGTTACAGAAAGTTGAGAAGTCAGAAGCCTTCTGTCGGTAGATACTCCAGATCTCGGCATTACACATGTCACACACGGCCATGATGTAGATGATGAAGCTACGTTGAAGGCCTGTAGCTGACATGAGCAAGAACAAGTCAACGATAGGCTCGAAGCAGTTGTTGATAAAGAACGTCAGAACTTCCATTCGGAACACCGAAAAACGTTGAATCAACTTGAGAACATCGTACAACGTAGACAACAATAGCCGTAGCAGCTCAGCGTTCTTGGGTTGTTTTATGGCCGAATTGAGTACGTTACAGATGTAGTTGATCATGGTCTTCAGAATGCCCAAGTTGCAATCTGTCTTGAAGAGTTTCGACTTGAGAACGTTGCCCAGGAACCCGATTTTGACTACCGTTCTCTCCTCGGACAGCGTGAGAAGGACCTTCTCCACGAACTCGTAGATAACATCACTGTCGAACACTTCGTACTCCAGCAGGGGATCAATCATCCTCGCTAACTCGGGGATGTGTCTCCAGATTTCATTGTCCGCAGCTACAGACGACAGTGCCAGAGTCATGACCTCCTCGAACTCTTCGGAAAGACCTTCCAGACCAGAAACACCACACGTTCTGGCAGCTGTGATGAACTCGATGAGTTTGTGGATGGAGCTACACACTTTGATGAGGTCGAGTTTAGCGTGTCCGTACTCAGGGTGGTCGTTGAATGATTTGAACTTGGCCTTCAGATGCCGCAGAAGTATTTTGTCAGCGTGCGGATGTCTGAAGTTGGCAAGACAGTCGTTCACGGCGTCTGTGATATGATTGTAGAGTTCACTGTCGTACCAATGGAAGATGCAGGTCAAGAAGTCGAAGGCCATCAAGGAGACGCGTTCGGAACTTCTGAGCAAGAAGAAGGTCTTGTCCATGATCTGAGGCATCAGATACTTGAAGTCGAATGGGTTGGCGCCAGAGAGTGTAGAAGTGATGCCTACTAGGTCGCTTTCGTCGTTTGCTCTCAGATACTGCATCAGAATCTTGTTCTGAGACAAGACAGAAGATACGGAGCACGACAAACAGCTGATGAAAGTAGAATCAATGATGTTGTAGTTACCGTGCACACTTGACAAGTCTACATCTCGCTTTAACGACGGTAGTTTGAGGTAAGAGTGGGCCTTTAGTTCATTCACCAATTCAGTACGGTAAATGTTAAGTTCGTATCTGCCATCACTCAGTAAGACACCGTGCTCGATCACATTCAGAAATGACAGTCCTATGATGTTATCGTGGAGGTCGTACACCGTGATTCGGAGATGAATGTCTTTATTATCATTGTCAGGCAATGACATTTCCACGATTTCGTCGTATTTACATTTAGACGGCACTAGTGTTCGGAATTGTCGTACTGCTGATGGGCCATTCTTCGATCGTTTTACTAATCCTTCCTAAATATGAATGATCAGCTTCAAACACAATACATTTCAAATTGTTAAAAATAAAGTGAAGTGTAGTATGAAAACTCGCTTACGTTTATGACTTCATCCAGGTTACTCCAGAGTTCTCCCTGTACCACAATATCTTCGTTTCGAAAAGAAGAATCGGGCAAACTGATGACAACGAAAGTCTCGTTTCTGGAGTCATCAGAAGTCAGAAATAGTCTTTGCAAGGTCATTGCTGACTCATCAAACTCATTGTAGTATAAGTCTAGTTGTATTAGCCCTGTAATGTCATCAAACACAACTTCTGCCTTCAGATTCCCAGTTTGCGACGTACATAAAGGGAACTTCTTGATTACAGAAGTCACGAATCGCTTCGGCTGAGTCTTAGAAGCGACGTCGAACAGCTGAAAGTGGAAAGAAAGTTCTCGACGATGGTAGTCTTCAGTAGACACTCGATTGTAAATGAATTCGGAAGAAGCATCGTCAGAACAACAGGAGAAACTCTGGAACAGAGGGAAAGTAGACCGCCCATCTAGTAGAGTTACAGTAATCATGTAGTTATGCGTGAATTGAGGCTTTAGTTTGACGAGCACGTTGAAGTTGTTGGACTCGTTGGAAGGGAGTACTCCACTGATCTGTTTGATGGTTTGTGTCTGTGCCGTGTCGTATGTTTTGTGGAAGTCTATTATGTCAGTTTTGTCATATTCGGTGACAGAAGATACTAAGAAGGGAAGACCTAGTTTGGAGTTAATGTCGAGCATCTGAATGTTGTTTTTGAGATCGTTATGAGATATACTCTGTAGGTACGTCACCATTACTTTGCTCATATCATTGACTGATTCTACAGATTCTTGAAACATCTTGGTGATCGCCTGATTCCAGCTGTGTATCGACAAAAACATGTCCAAATTGAGTCCATCTGTTTGGTCCAGATCTAACGGCACCACACACGAATGTGAGAACATACACTCGTGGGACCCTATTTTAATACCAAAGTACCAGCCTTCGGTAGAAGACAGAATCTGGAGAATATCTCCAATTGCTAGAGACTCAAGGGGGACTGGACATGCTTCTACGTCTTCTTCTGACGGACTAAACTCTTCTACTACGATACAGTACTTTACAATCATCTAAAATATCTTAGATATTTAAAAACGTTTTTTAAAGTAATTTTTGAAGTTTCTTGTCTTTACTCACAATTCTTAGCTACAAATAATAACAGGATGCCCTTAACCAATAACGAAGCCGACAACTGTAACAACAAACAATTTAATCAACAACAAAACAACGTTAACCATATATTGAGAACATTAATCAGTTTGAGCCTCTTCAAAATTCCCGTTGGTTGGCACATCTCCAGAATCCTCCACTTCTACCTTTTCAGCGTCAATATCTTGCTGGAATCGTCCCTTATCAGCTTTGGCTCTCCTGGATGATATAGCCTGGCTTCGTAATGGGGTGGTATCTTTGTCAAGCAAGGTAAGCAAGTGTATCTTCTCCTCCCGACTCACAAAGGCTGAGATGGTTTGAGCTCCCATCCAGGCGCAGATCTTCTTCTTTATGCCTCTGATATCGACCACCAGCACCACAGTACCTGGATCAAGGCCGGCGAACTTGTCTTTGCCATCCAGATGTTCGAAGCCGACGTAATGTTGGTCGTTGACCCCAAGGAGAATACGAGCAATGTCATCCTCGTTCACCTCTATTTGCCTCTTGTTGATGTATGTGGAAATGAATGATATTCCCTGAAACAATAGAGATTCCAATGGTTATAATGTAAAGATATAATCTAACGTTAAGAACATACATCTTGTGAAAGTCTGTAATCACAGGGGGACACTTTAGCAACCTTCTTCATCAGTAGTACTCCAGCATTGACCAGATGGAAACGTTCCAAATTGTACTTCAAGAAGTTACGTAGCTGGTCGTTGACGTAGTAGATACCCTTCTTCTTCTCCACGTTGGCAACTCTAACCAGTAAGTTGTTGTAGGGAAAGTCATCTTGAATCCCAAAGTGTTCCTTCAACGTGCTCTTCAGATCGTTGACTTCTGAATCTAGGAAAACGAATGGGTCTTCTTTGTTAAACTTGCGCTTCTTTTGTGGTGGAGGGCTGCAACATAGTACAGATACAGATTTAAAAAAACCAGACAAAAAAGGCCTTAAAAATACCTACCGTATGTACTTAGCTGTGGCACGGGATGATATAGGTATCTCCTTGATCTTTCTGAATACGGCCACATAGAATCCACCAGAATTCTGGGCATGTGGCAAGATTCTGAAAGATCTGTCGAGATGGAGATTCTCAGCAACTTCTGGTGACGGTGGGAACATTGAAGGGACGATGAACTTGTCATTGCACGAGGCCATGTTTTCGTATTCCTTCATTTCAGCGTTGAATACCTACAAGCTTATATTATTCAAAAGTATAATGTCATACCTTCCAAGTAGACAATCCAGGAGATCGCTTCAGTCCAGGGAGCTTGTCACTGACATCTACTAGCTCAAAAGCACCCTCGTATGTCTTCAACATGTGAGCTACAACAGCTTCGTCTTCAATTGGATTCAAAGAACATGTTGAGTATACCATTAGCCCGCCCACTTTCAGTAGCTCCAGACATCTTCGGGCGATGTTTTGTTGAATCTTGTGCAGATTCAGACCTTTTTGTGGGTTCCAGGAGTTCCACAACTCCAAGTTCTTACGGAACGTTCCGTCACCACTAAAACATTAAGGTATAACCTTTAAAGCAAGGCTTACCTGCATATGACATCACACAGTATTCTGTCGTACAAAATTGGCTCGTCTTTTTCGTTTATGATCGCTGGCATTTCAGAAGCATCTTGATTCACGACCACACAATTAGCAGTTGGAAGACGTTTTAGCGTTTGATGAACAAGCAAGTAGCATCTTTGGTTGTTGATGTCATTCGCCACGAGAAGTCCAGCTGAAAAATATTTTAAAATAATTTTAAGAAGTTATACGCTATGGTAAATCAGTATTATAATCAAATAATTACATGGATTAGGGTTGTCTTTATGCATCAATTCAATGATTTGAGTCGTTTTGCTACCAGGTGAAGCACAAGCATCCAGGATCAAGTGCTCGGGTTGAACGTCTAATAACAAAGGAGGTACCATGGAGACCTAAACATTAGTTAATATTGTCATTATGATAACTTACAGCTTCTTGTCTTGAAATGTTGCCGATTTCAGTCTCACTAATGAGAAACTCATGCAAGTCCTTCAAAGCTTGAACACTTCTCACTTCAGCCCTCGAGGCATTCATTTGGTACGCGTATGGTACAAAACTCAGCTTCTCTGGTACCGCTGTCACATCTGGGTTCGACTTAAGTCCATCGATGAATTTACTGTGTAAAACAGAATCCAGTACATCTCGTTCTCTGAAAAACATTGTTTATAATTTCAGAGAATCGAAAAATGAGAATGAATTTAAATCACTGTAACATACTCCAATGAGCTTTGAATTCGGAAAGCGGAAGGCAAATCTGTCTTCAAAATACTTTGAAAATCATTCCACTCGTCACCATGAATAACACCTTGCTTCTTGTAGTAGTCAAAGACCATGTCGTTCTCCTTGATGATCTCATCCAAGTGATAATTGCCTCTGACCCCCTTCACATCTTGAGTCTTGTTCTTGTTGCCATCTCTTTTGAACTTTCTCCCCATTTTCTAGAGAAACATAAAGAAATATTCAAAACACCTTTCAAGTACTCATTGTTCAGCAACAATTAATTAAGCACAACAACAGACAAACGCGATAAATATATTTATTTGTAACAACAAGTCCTTCTAACACCTCGTATCACCCCTGATGAAACAAAGACGTATACGTTGCCGCCGCTCCACGTTGTCCCTGCCACACAACGTAATCAGTAATCAGTTCGGTCAGTTGAGTTTATTCCAGTACCAACTCAGCCATCAGTCTCACTTGTCAAGTATCCATCTTGAGAGAATCCTTGGGAAACACCGTACCCATCCTGAGAAGACCCGACTGACGACGGGACCTGACGTCTTTTTCCTGTGCCATAGTTCCAGCTGGGTAATTCTCCATCAACCTTTCCTGAACCGGGCATTGGAGGCCACATTAAAGGTACTGAAAAACGCAAGTATAAAATTAACTAATACCTAGTTGGAGATAATAATGTCAACAAAATCCAAATCTTTGAAAAAAAAATTATATTCAGAAACATACCGTTCCGATCGTCCGTTCTGAATGCATCACCTTCGTTCGAACCAACTACACCATTGTTGAACATGTGCAAAGGCACGGGCAATGACGCCCCTCCGAGCATTGAACTTGAATATAGTGATCCCTGCGGGTCTTCGAACGAAGACTTCGAATCCCGATTGGAGAAGAAGCACGGGTCACCAGCATCATCTACTCCACGATTCACTCCATTGTCGGTTGTAGTGAACAAAGACAAGTTCATGAAGCCGTGAGCCTGAATCTCCCTTTCCGAGACCGGCTTCGGACTAGGCAGTGCCATGTTGGTCTTCTTCAAGTTATTCAAGGCTCCTTCCACCAGACATCCCTTGTTTCTGAAAACAGTCAAGAGGTTGTTCCATAACATTTGGCGAGCCAACACTTTCGCGTTTCCAACAATCACCAATCCGTACTTGGCTCGTGTCAGTGCTACGTTCAGACGTCGAGGATCTTTTAAGAAGCCAATACCTCCAGTAGAGTTCGATCGGACACAAGTAACGACAATCAAGTCTTTCTCACGACCCTAAAACACAAGTTAATTTCAAAACTAGGTAATGCGCTTTAGAACATAAATTTAACCCTTATCATACTTAAAAATTATAAGTTCATACCTGAAAAGCATCGACATTGGCCACTTCAATGTCAAGATACAGTTTACTGTGCAGGGTACCTTGAGATTGCATATATTGCACAATGTAAGCACGCTGACCTTCATAAGGAGTAATAATACCAATCTGTTCGGGCTTGAAGCCGGCTTGAAGGAAGCGAGTTGTCAGTTTTTCCACTGAAATAGCTTCCGCACGATTCAAGTATGAAGTGCCAGAAGGACTGATCTCTTCCTGACCACAGCAGTTCCAGAACATCATAGGCTTTTCTGGAGTTGGGAAACTCCAGCTGACATCGTTCAACATTCTTTCAGCTGAAAAATAAAGAATAATTCTACCAACAACAAAATATAAAAAAAAAAAAATTTTAATATTTAAATTTAAAATAACCAAAAACTTACATTCTGTAACACCATTTTGCAAGGATCCTTCGTAGAACACATTGCTGGGAAAGACGGACAAAGCTGGATGCATACGATACTGAACCTGAAGTCTGACTGGTCGATTTCCAAGCATGACAAGACGTTCCACTAACGACTTCGAAAGCCCAGCCAGACCAGCCTTCTTGCACATCACAACCGGACCGAGTTGACAGTGATCTCCAACCAGCACGAGCTGTCTCGCTCCCTTCAGTACTGGTACCATCACTTCTGGTTCGGCCGCTTGAGTGCTTTCATCCACCAACACACATCTGAATTCACGATCTTTAACCCTAGCATCAGCTGCGCAGATGCAAGTACAGCAGATGACTTCGGCCTTGGCCAGCAACTCCTTCTCCTTGGTCAGAATAAGTTGTTTAAATCGAGCTTCGTCACCTTGAGACAACTCGCCAACTTCTTCCTACAAATAGTACAACGTAAATCTTTAAAATCACAAAATATAAAAGATTATAAACTCTAAAAGTGACACACCTTAAGTCTCATCAGCTTCTGTAATTCACCAGGACCATTCAAAGCTTTCAGTTGATTGTGTAGCGTCAGAAATGCTACAGGACTGTCCACTGTCTCCCTTCCTTTGGCACAGAATCTGATAACCTTCAAGCCAGTCTTGTGGAGCTTCTCAGCCAACTGATCAACAGCAATGTTTGACGGAGCGCATACCAGAACTTGTTCTTTCGTCACCTTCACCATGTGATACACCAAAGCAGCCGACGTCACAGTCTTTCCAGTTCCAGGAGGCCCTTGAATCAGTGTCAGAGGTTGAACCAACGCTGTTCTCACAGCCTCTTCTTGAGAATGATTCAACTCTGGCAATCCTGGAGTCTCTAATCTCCTTGGAAGGTTGATGTGGAACTTGATATCGTTAACATCATGTCCCATCAACTTGTGGTAGATAAACTGAGAGACACACGACTTTCTGTTAGCCAATCTCATCAAAGCATCTTTCATTCTAAAATATCATTGACAATATGTTATCTTAATTACCTTTTGAAGGCGGTACCCTTCCACACATATTCACAAACAAAGTTGGTCCTCATGTTCGAAGGCATCTCCGTGTTACAACCAACAGCGAGCATAAACTTGTCACCGTGATTGTCCGGAATCTTTATGATCCTTCCTTCACATGTCCATTCGCTTCCGTCCACAGTTTGTTGATGTTTTAGCCTCAGTTCATCTCCAATCATCAACTTCATATCTAAATTTAAAAGTTGACTGTAAAACTACTAGCTATGACGAAAATAATACCAATAAAAACCTACTTCCGTCTCTAAACTCCGGTAGATTAAACGAAGCAATCAACTTCTTGTTCAGCCCTATATCCCATCTGACTTGATTTACTGGATAACTCATCTGTTCCTTCATCTTCCTATCGTACATAGCTTCCAAACTAACCAAAGGATTCAAAATATTGAAATACTGTACACCGTCCTCGTACCGTAATCTTACAGGTTCTGGTTCGTCGTCCAATCCAGGCCTGTCCAAATCATCAACTGTAGCGTCTTCATTTTCCTAAAAATGTTATCTATAGAAATTCCTAAAGGTCAAAACAATAAATAATACAAAAACATACCTTCCACAAGTCTTCAAGCCTGTTTATCTGAGCTGCAGTGATCTGTCGGCATCTCATTTGTTGTTGTTGAGTTGGAAATTTCAGAATCCAAGAAACAATTTGTCTCTCAGAAATTATCGGTTTCCAGTCTTCTGCTTCCCAATTGGTACTCTTTTGAGCTGCCAGTGAAGCACAAGGAATGCGGCACAACATAACTACCACGGAGTCGGCCTTGGCTGTGATGTAGCCCATCATAAACACATTTCTAAAACAATGTTTTTACAAAACATATTGGAAAACTTTTAAACAAAAATGAATTTAATTCTTACTTTGATCCACAATGGTAACACTCCAATTGGGTGTCTCCAAGGGGTCCATCACGGTGAAGAGATACTTCACGATGATTTGACCGAACAAGATGGTTAACAATGTGACTTCCAGTAGTACTACCTTTACCATTGCAAAACCACTTATCACATATAGTGCACAAAGCCATCGACAAAGGATTATGATAACCGCAATATCTAAAAAACAATAATTATTCTTCATACGTTAATATTAAATTTAAAATATTAAAAACACACCTGCACGAATGTTTTGGCAACTCAGTCAATTCGTCATCCTGGTCATCTTCTACATCAAAGTCCGCCACCTCTCTGTTCTCGTCAATCAACCCATCATCTCCATACGATACTTGCGATAAAGTATCAGTAAAACACGATTGAGATCCGCTTTTCAAAAAGCCTTCTGAATATTGACTAAGAGAATCGTAGTCAATTTGTGACATCTAGAAAGTTCAACAATACAAACGGAAAAAAAGAAATAAACCGATCAACCAAATGTCTTGTAAAAGCTTCAAAACCGCTTTTAACGAATGCAAATAAAACAAAAATTCCTTTAAAAAAATTTTAAAACAAAATTTTAAAAATTATTCTCGCGCACAACATTCACAACAACAATTCGTCTTCGTGTGATTGTCAACTATGATAGGAAACAAGAAAAATCAGTGAAAAACGTATATTAATTCGCGCAGTCTGCAGTTTAAGAAGGTATAACAATTTTACATAGGGCGCACAAAGACGACGTCAAAAGAGTAAAAGTTTTCCAATTGAACCGAATCTCTAAATAGAAAACTAACCAAGCCATGTAGAAAACAGTGCCAAAGTAAGTGTTAAAGGTCGTCTTATGATATAATTTAGGTAGTTGCCTTACTGTTATGCGGAAAAATGACTCTGGAGTACAAAGTAGATGTGGTCGGTAGAAATGTTGAATTTTCGAATTTGAAAACCCAATTTTTGGTTCGGAAATTAGAAGAAAAGGATCTACAACGGGTTATTACATTGTGTACGGAAGCCTTCCCTCTTGAGTACGACCAGAAATGGTTTTACGAAGTATGCTCTGGTCGATATATAAGTTTTGGTGCTTTCGATGGTGATTTTCTTGCGGGTTTACTAGTCGCTGAAGTGAAAACTGTTGCCAACTGTGATTCTGAAGTAAGTCCAGCCTTCCTTTACGCTCAATTTGCAGGATCGTGATATATGGAGTCGCCTTGATTCACGCGTAGTGTATGTAATGAGTCTGGCAGTGTCATTACTTTATAGAAGACAAGGCATTGCTTCCTTATTAATGGACTACTTAAACTCCATGGTATTAAATTATACGCCATTGCCAGTGTTAATATATTTGCATGTGTTAAAAGAAAACTACGGTGCCATAACGTTTTACAAAAATCGTGGGTTCAAACATCACAAGACGCTCGCGTAAGTGAAGGAGCAAGTGAAATGATATTTGTAGGAATTATTACCTGATTGATGGAATCTATCGCGAAGGCTTGACATTTCTGCTAGTATTGAATAACAGCAATAATGTTTGTTCTCTGAAAGATGTGTGGAATATGACGACTTCTATGATTGTTTCATTATTTCGATCGCATGTTTTGAGGTCTTAATAAAAAATAACACAATTAAAATCGAGGACCAATTTGATCTTTCAGAGAGAGAGAGACATTATTGAGGCAGCTGCCTATGACCTGAGGTTCCTTATCTTACGCCTTCTGTTACTTGTCCTTTACCACGATAACGCCCCATTTAAGCGTTTACGTGAAAACTTTCCGGCTAGCATTTGTTTTTCGCATTATTTGCAAACAATGTCGCATTTAGATCGCGTAGATAAATAAGCGTTTCGGTCATTTTGTTTAATTCTTTTATTTTTGGTCGTTTTCAACAATTTTATCCCCAAAAAATGAAGCCAGAATTAAGTATGCCGGAAGATGACCCAAATGGGAATGTTAACACAGTAATGGGACAAGCCAAGCCTCGATGGGGTCCAGGACACGCAGGTGCGCAAACCTTGGCGTCTATGTATAGTAATAGTAAGTGTAAATGTATAAAGTGATAAATTGCCAGATAAAAGATTTCAAGAAATAGTGTCAATAATCATATCGATGGGGCTGTTTGCAATTGTAACAATTTTGCTATTGTTTCGTATTGGAGATACACATATTTATTCGTTGGTACTGGCAGCGTTCGTTGGAATAATTGTGGCAGATTTGGTTTCCGGTCTGGTACATTGGGCGGCCGATACGTGGGGAACGGTTGATTCTTTTATAGGACGGGTAAGTTAACAAAGAATATGCAAAATGCAACCTATTCCAGAATTTTATAAGATCCTTTCGGGAACACCATGTAGATCCTACTGCAATAACACGACATGACTTTGTCGAAGTGAATGGTGACAACTTCTTAGTATGCATACCACAATTGGCCAATATAGCATACCAACACTTAACCTTATCAAACGAGGAGTTAGTGGAAGCTTTGCCGTCACATTGGTTTTGGCTGTTCTTGGGAATATACAGTGCAATGACTAACCAGGTAAATTCAACGAACAATAAATTATAACTAAATTTTAATCGCTAAAGCTTATAAAACCGTTTTCAGATTCACAAATGGTCTCACACCTACTTTAACCTTCATCCCTTCATAGTTACTCTACAAAGGTTTCACGTCATCCTACCACGACATCACCATAAAATTCATCATATTTCACCACATGCTTGTGCCTACTGTATTACTACGGGATGGCTCAATCCACCACTGGATAAGATTGGGTTCTGGAGGCACTTAGAAACCGCTGTGTCAATAATTACTGGCTCTAAACCGCGCGACGATGACCTCAAATGGGCTACAAAAACAGATTAGTTATGATAATTTATTATCAATAAATAACAATATTTAATAATCGTCCCTCATTCCGTTTTCATGCCTCTCTAGCTGAGCTTCCATGTCTTTCAACTTCATCTTCAATGCTTGTATACCAGACAAAACAATGTTCTCAGCTTTGAGCTGGCCTGCTGATTGAATTCCGAACCAAAATTTGTTAGGCTTTCCTTTTGGGTCGAACGGAGCTTGATACTGATCTGGTGGAAGTTCGCTGTAATCACTCTTGGGCCACTCTTCAGGTTTAGCGAAGACTGTGTGTCGCAACGAGTTGTCTGGATCGTATTCAAACGCAACTCCGCACGTCGGATTCCATTTGGCGTGTTCTTTGGCGAATCCCTGTAAAAAAATTGTATATGAATGCCGTCTATCTGTGTCAATCTTTTTGCCCTCTCCCCCAAGGCCAAATCAACCTTCAAATTTCGTTAAAACCTTATAATTTAGCTCATGAGCGCTCACCTTTCGTGCAAAACATTTCATCTTTAAAGATTGTCCTTTCCTGAGTTTGACAATCAAGATTTCGGCATCATTAACGTCGTCCATAGATGCAGATGTATGTTTTCCGCAAGCAGGAACAACTTCGTTACTAGACGAAGACAAGTCGTCAGATGTGACAGCTCTGGTAGCTTCGTTTACACAACTAACATCCAAAGAAAACTCCACAGTACAATCGCTACAAAATTCTGCACACGCACAGTCCTAAAATTCACAATGAGAAATAATAAAGACAAACTTACTCTGGCAAACGACATTTTATCTACCACATCGTTCGAGCGTAGCGGAATCAACCCCATTCTGTGGGAGATAAACTCATCGTGCAGCACACTTGTGTTTGTCTCGATCTGTACCCAGTCAATGGCTATAAATACTAAAGTTACCACTCTAACTAAAACACTTACCGATCGTTGGGACTTCAGCAATGAAAACCCTTCGGAGAGAATTGGCCACGCTCAGGTCTGTGTCTTCGATAGTAAATTTGATCTCATCGTCCGTCAAAGACGTAGTTGTAATCGTTGGTTGATTGGCAAAAGGCATAACTTGAAGAATTTGAGAGAATTATTTCTAAAATTTCGCTTTCGAAAATTTTTTTAAGCATTGTTTTAGTTTCTGTTCTTCGAAGCGAAAGATTGTTCTTGGCATTGTGTCTTAGTTTGAGGAAAATTATAGAAAAAATTTTCCATAAGAAAATCAAAATTGCAATTCTAGTTTACAAGCCTTATTTTGGCAACATGGAGTACCTAGTAGATCATCTTGTTGTTGACTCGAATGCTTTGATCAAGAATGTTATGACAGTGGTAAGATTTTATCAAGAAACTATTTTTTGTTTCAGAAATCCGGAGAGAATGTATATACCATTGACGAGGTCGTGAAAGAGCTCAGGGACAAGGAGACAAAAGAACGACTTCGAAATGCTCTTTTTGATTTGAATTTGACTAAAGTTACACCGGAATCTGTGAAGAAAGGTAAGGTAACATGGCTTTAAATTTATGCTTCTAGTTGTCGAGGTTTCCAAAAAGACTGGAGATTATCCTGTGCTTTCGTTGACTGACATTAATGTTCTCGCATTGACGTTGGACCTTCATATAAAACACCTTGGAGAAAGCTCGGCCAATTATAATGTGCAAGATGTGAAAGTATTAATTGAACAAAAAATGGATGAAGTTACGGTTGATGATACTAAAATACCTGGATTTGTATGCCCAGATAGCGACGAGGAAGAAGAGGATTCTGAAGGCGAATGGCTGGATGATACCACGTTAAATGGAGCGTTTGAAGATGGCAGTGGAAAGATGAAGGTAGCATGCATGACTTCTGACTTCGCTATGCAAAACGTGTTGTTGCACATGAACCTAGGCCTGCTGGCTGTTGATGGACAAAAGATAACACAACTCAAGACATACATTTTGCGATGCAGGTAATTCGTTTTACAAAATTTTTCAATTTAGTGATAAGGTTAGCTCATTAAACCTATCTTTATAGATCATGTTACATGTTGATTCGAAAGATGGATAAACAATTTTGTCCCAAATGTGGCAACAAGAACCTACACCGAGTTTGTGTTAGTATTGACAAAGAGGGAAAGACTAAAGTGCATTTGAATGAGCAGAAGTTGTTGGTAACAAGAGGCATGAACCGTGTCAGTAGGAACATTAAGGGTGGAAAACATGATAATTGTGAAGTCTTTTTCGAAGATCAACGAATTCCCCAGAACAGACTTGCCAAGATCCATCAGGTTTATATATTGATATTTATAAAATTATATACGTTTATTTAATTACTGCTTCATTACGTCAGTTACATTATTGTAAAGTAATGTAATTTTGTTTACGCAGTACTGGGAATATTAATACTCTGTTTTGCAGAACGAAGTGTCAGATTCTCCCTTCGCTACAAATGATGTCACTTCGAGGTCAGCTATACTCGGAATCAGATCCCAGTTCCATTCAAAAGGGGATTCACAAGGTTACACGAATCCTAAGGGCCGAAAGAAGGGCCGACGGGTTTAAGCAGAACATAATTTGTTGTTGTTGATTGTTATCTGTTCTTATAAATTTTCACTTTTAACACGGAATCTTGAATAATATGGTTGTAAACACCGATTAAACTTTTTCTAAATATTATCTTGTTAGTGATATCACATGCATGGCCAGCAGAATTCGTGATGTGTGGGCTTGATTAAAACCGTGAAGAAACATGATTATAATTCACTAATAATAGCATGACATCTTTCCAGGTTAGACCACACCCTTAAAAATAGTATGGTATGTGAAAAATGTAAGTGTTTGCTCCTGTAACCCGTTGAAAACAATATATTAATCTTAATATTATATTAAAGCGTAACAAATAAGTTGCAGGTACTTCAAAACTGACCAAGCTAGCTACGATACACAAAGGACCGAGTTCGTCGAAGAAAGTGACAAATGAGAACAAACTTCTGACATCGAAGGCCAGGTTCAAACCTGAAAAGGAGACCTTCAAGAAGTGCAGGATATGCAAGAAGATGTGTCATCATGTAGCCGCCCATTACTGCCAAGATTGTGCCTATCAGAAGGGAATCTGCCCAATGTGCGGGAAGAAAGTGTTGGAGACCAACAACTACAGGCAAAGTCTAGTTTGATATGGTTTAATCTATTATATGTACATATATTCGTATTTTAATAAATTATCGCCTTTTCCGTTTCTTGACTATCTTCGAAGGTGATAGAATGGCACTTTCTGTTCGTTTCTCTAACGATGAAGCGTAGTTCCAGAAGGAGGTGGCACCGTCCCACTGTAATAAGGCCGAGTTATAAAACAACTTTAGCATTAACGTTTCGAATATAATATTAAATATTTTTTTAGTATTCTCAATAATAAAAAACATTGAACTCACAGAAGCGGTGACAATCTCGTTGTTCTCCGGATGCCAGGAACAGTCTCTCACGACGCTTTTGTGGCCACCAAATTTGGCCTTCATTTTCCCGTCAATTATGTCATAAACTAAAACGTATTGAATCTCGATCATGCTCACTTACCGACGCAGTTTCCAGTAGCACACCCAGTGTAAATGTATCGTTTGCCAGTCGATTCTGGAGAGAACTTGGCCCTCACTAGAGTATGAAGAACGGAATGCCCTTTCATGGTTAGTACTGAGCAGTCTCCGTCCATTAGCTCTTGATTCATTTCCGTTGGGGCTCTTTGGTACCTGTAGTCCCATTGTTGGGATTGAACTGAATTTAACGTGTTCTTCTGAAACCATGTAGGTTAATATACGTATACTTCAGATGTACTTTTAATAATACTACAATTAGTAGCCACTTACAACTGCTGTCTGTGAAGCTGTATGTCTCAAATCCCACAGTTTTATCGACTGATCTTTGGAGTTTGAGAGGAAATAACGACCGTCGTCTCGAGAATCCAGGTACGTTACACCGTCGTAATGGCCTGCCATTATGCCCACAGGTTCAGCCCGATTGCTTGATCCTATCGTCCTCCTATCCCACACCTTCAAATAGTTAGGTGAAAATAATTCATTGTACGGTTATTTACGATCATCTACCATTTTAATCAAGAATACATCACTTACCTTAATCAGTCCGTCATCAGCACCAGTCAGTATCAAGTGCGAACTTTGATCCACGAATGATACAGCATTAACGTCGTCATCGTGAGCGTTAACTGACAGCACACATCGCTGCGATTCTCTGTCGTAGATGTACATATACCTGTCTGTAGAGCCGGCTACAATCTCTGTTCCTGAGCTGTTAAATCGAATCGAAAACAGCGCAAACCTAAAATACGACGATGAGTCTATTGTAATATTATAAACCACACTTCTCAGCACTATTTTTACCTGGATTCCTGAGCTTCGACTCTCAATGGCAGCCAGTTCTCGACGTCCCCTTCCAAGGCACATTGGTACATAGCGTCGTTCCATGTTGAATACACCAAATCACGGCCGTCTGGACTGACTATAACATCTAATATAGTCCATCCAACATAAGGCACATCGATGACTTTGTACAGGTAATAACCGTCGTCCGAGTTGCTTTTGTACCATCGTATCTTGTGGTCCTGACTGGCTGTGATAATGCCTTGATCATTAGGAACGTGAAAGGCACAAAACGTCTTCGATCGGATCGCATCCAACTTATGACGAGAGTTCGCAAGAAATCTGAACATGAGATACAAAGGGTGATATAACTTACTTGTTACTGTATCCTGTCTTCTCTCCTAACGAAAACCCACTGCTTCTATTTCGGTATAGCCTTCGATCACAGCACGGCCTCCACTGTGCCCCCAGTTCTCGTTGTTGTAACAAAGTGCATAAACTGTTGTGATGGCAACATTTACTGTCACTATAAGTCCCTGCTCTTATTGAAGTATCCACCAACAGCTCGTTGTAACTCTAAAAATATAATTAAAACGATCAACTCAAAATTTTTAAATATAAAATACAACTTATCAACTAAAAACCAACCTTTTTAATCGCATCGTTGTTGGATCTTATCACCCGATAATGTCGGTTATCCGATACATCACCAAACGACATTGAATTCGAAGACGTACCTTCACTTTCTTCCTTAAATGTGATGATTAAAGTAGACGAGACTACAAGATAGACCAGCAGAAACTACACACTACACTTTATATTCACGATCGACTCAGTTAAGTGCCTTACCTGTTCTCCGGTGTCTTGTTGAATTGCCTGGAAAGCAGACAAGTCTCTGAGCTGATTAAGCAAGTCACGTTGTGCGTATTCGTCCAGCAGTGAAGATCGGTTGTTGTAGTCGGAAGACTCAGCAGCTCCCATCAACTACAAGAAACTACCATACAAGTCAAAACAGAAGCCAAGACAAGTATTGCAAAGAACATAACTTTATAATCATGTCATGAAAGTGCAAATAAAAGTTTATTAGCTAATCCAATTCATCTACATCAGTAATTACACGATCTTTTTCTCCTTCCGGCCATTGAGACGGGTCGACCGGTTGGCGACAGATAGGGCAGGTCTTTTGTCGCTCCAGCCACGGCGTAATACAATCTTTGTGGAATATGTGTTTGCAGTTGAGTTGTGCCACTTCTTGGTCAAGTTCAAAATTGTCAAAGCAAGTGGTGCATTGAGTTCCGTTTTCAACATGAGTAGAAGTAACATTGATTATCGGGACGCGTTTTATGTCTGACTTTGACAATCCAATGTTCTGCTCGTAACCGTTAAGCAATTGCGTTATAATCTCATCAAAATTTGCGTCTCCCAACGCATAATCACCAAGATTCGTTGTTACTCTAAAATTATCTTCATTATAATAACCAGGACGGATTGCATTAATTCTTGAAAAAAAACGCTTACCCACCACCGTTGTTACCTCTTCCAATCTGAATATGTACTTGTCCTCCTTGTGGAACGTTGGATGAGAGATTTGCCATTATTTGGTTGAGAAATTGACCGAATATTTCATTAGGATTGTTGCTACCGGACTGTTGTTGACCATTAGCATTAGAATTATTCGGACTTGGCTGCCTTGGAGCGTTATTTTGCCTACTATCACCAGAAGGTTGTGCAAAAAACAAACTGCCAGATGACGGTCCAGCAGCTCCTATCAAACTTTGCAAAAACTAAAGAAGTAATAATATAAAGAATTGAATAACTTACAGCAGGGAAACCTTCCGGCTGGGCTCCTGAATTGACACGATTTCCACCGACAAAAAATGAAATTTGTGCAGGACCTCTATTGGTTATATTGAATGCTGGTTGTGGTGCAACCTCTTCAATAAACTCGCCATCACAACTGGAGCAGCGTAGATGCTAAACAAAGCACTTAAACCTTAAGTAGAACTTACTTGATTTGCATCTACAGTCCTCTCACACTGATAACAGTAATAAGGCATTTTTACATTTGTAAAAAACTACAACAACGTAATGTAAAAAGCACGAGAAACACCTTTTCGTGATTCAATATGTTATTGCGAAAGCTAGTCAGCGAGCTGCGTGGAAATATTTGATCGTATAACAAACTTTTCTTTGGGAATCTGTGAGTTTTTAGAGAAAAAATAACAAATATAGTAGTTGCAGGGCCCAATATATTTTTGACCCCGAATTCTTGTTTAAAAAACTTACTTTTAAAATATTGTAGTTGATATTTTAGGAAATGCGGAAAAAACTAGACAACCGGCTTCGGGTTTTGATTGAAAATGGCGTTGCCACATGCCACCGATCCATGTTTGTTGTTGTTGGAGAGAAGGCCCGTGACCAAGTAGTTTTGCTACATCATATTCTGTCCAAAGCTTCTGTTTCTGCTCGACCTTCTGTCTTATGGTGCTATAAGAAAGAACTCGGCTTCAGTTCCCACAGAAAGAAGCGTATGCGAGAGATCCAGAAGAAGGCCAAGCATGGCAACATTGACTTAAAGGTAAGTTACTTTATATAATTGTGTAAAATTATTTTATTTTATACATTTTCATGGTTTAGGAAGATGATCCGTTTGAAAACTTTATTGCTTCTACTGAAATCAGATATTGTTATTACTCGGAGACAGAAAAGATTTTGGGTAACACTTATGGATTACTGGTTCTGCAGGAATTTGAAGCAATTACACCAAACATATTGGCAAGAACTATCGAAACTGTCAAGGGAGGAGGTCTTGTCTTGTTGTTGTTACCTACAATCAGTAATTTGAAGCAATTGTATTCTATTAGTATGGTAAGCTTTTGAGTATATACTTTTAAATTTAGTATATTTTATTAATGTTCATTTCTTTAGGATGTTCACAGCCGATATCGAACGTTTGCTCATCAACAAGTTATCAACAGATTTAATGAAAGGTTCATATTATCATTGACAGACAACCCGGACTGTGCTTTGATCGACGATCAGCTTAACATCTTGCCCTTATCTTCTCACATTCTCAACTTGGAAGCTGTTCCACCGACTCTCAAGATGACAAAGACTGATTCTGAAGTCGAATTGGACAGTTTAAAGGAGAAGATGTCGGATGTCAAGCCCTTTGGTACCATACTAAAGGAGTGCAAGACTTTGTGTCAAGCTAAGGCGGTTCTTCGGTTATTGGACATTCTGACAGAACGAACATCATCAGCTATATGTGCTATAACGGCTGCCAGAGGGCGTGGGAAGTCGGCTGCATTGGGCTTGGCCATCGCTGGAGCTGTAGCCTTTGACATGACAACTATATATGTAACCAGTCCAGCACCTGACAATGTCAAAACGTTGTTTGAGTTTGTGATTGAAGGCTTTAAAGCTTTGAATTTGAAGGAGCATATTGATTACACCATCCAGTATTCAAACCAAGCTCAACAGAAAGGTCTGATCCTGGGCTTCCAAGTGTTCAAGAACCACAAACAGATTATTAAAGTAAGTTCAGTTGTTAAATACATTTAATTTAGTATTGTGAAAATAACTAATGAGTTTTTCAGTACCTTGATCCTTCTGAACATCAAATATTGACCCAGGGAGAACTTCTTGTTATTGATGAAGCTGCTGCTATTCCTCTACCAACTGTCCAGAATCTCACAAAAGGTAAGTCTTTAAAGTTAAATCTTATAAAAAGTTTAGGTAACAATATTGTGTTCTTCTCTTCAACAACTCATGGCTATGAGGGGACAGGAAGATCGTTGTCTTTGAAGTTGATCAGCAAGTTGAGACAGAAGTCGGTTACTAATAAAGAAGGTGGAAGTCATGTAGGACGAGTGCTACACGAGATGAGTTTGGAAGAGAGTATACGTTACAAAGCCGGGGACAACATTGAGAAGTGGCTCTTCAAACTGTTGTGTTTGGATGCCATGAACATTACCTACAAGATCTCTGGCACGCCTCCTCCAGAAGTGTGCCAGTTGTACTATGTTAACCTCGACTCCCTGTTTTCTTATCACAGAGCGGCCGAGTTATTCTTGTCAAAGGTGATGAGCATCTTCGTTTCAGCTCATTACAAGAACAACCCCAATGATCTCCAGATGTTGTCAGACGCCCCTTCCCAACACTTGTTCGTGCTCATGAGTCCTGTGTCTAACGAGTCTACTGATGTCCCAGATGTAAGTTTTATACTTTTACACTTTACATTTAGCATTATCTGTTTAAAATGTTGTAATTGTTTAAGAGTTTTTAAAAATATTTAATATTTTAGGTATTAGCAGTTGCTCAAATAGTTCTTGAAGGTGAACTACCCGAACAAGTAACAAGTAAAGAACAATCTAAGGGAAAGCGGGCAGCTGGTGATCTAGTTCCTTGGACTTTGTGTCAATATTACCTTGTAAGTCGTGAGTTGTCAACAAATTTTGTTGTGATAGTTATTATTTCAATTTTATTTTGTACTTCTGGTATATAATATTTTGCTATTCAGGACTACACTTTCCCTAAGTTGGCTGGAGCCCGAGTTATTAGATTGGCAGTTCATCCAGAAGTTCAAGGAATGGGTTACGGTGGAAGAGTGATCGAACAACTCCAAGAGTATTACGAAGGAAAGATAGTTTGTGTTAACGAGAAGAGTGAGGAGGACTTCAAGATTCACAACATCAAGGTATACTTAATTTTAATAATATTACAATGTTTTAGATACTTCCTTACATAATATATATGGCTTTATTTTATGTTGCGATTACTTTTAGAATGACCTGGACGGAGGATCTGAGTTGAAACCTCCAACAGAGTTACCTCCACTGCTCAGAGGGTTGTCTGAGAGGAGAGCTGAGCGACTTGACTACGTTTCAGTATCATATGGACTTAATGTAGAGCTTCTGAAGTTTTGGAAGAGGAATGGATTCATTCCAGTCTACCTTCGTACTGTGCCTAGTCCAATCACAGGAGAGTTTAGCTGTATCATGCTAAAGAGTTTGGAGAATGATGGAAACACTGAGATCGAAAAGGGAGCTGATTGGGTATTCAAGTACAATGCGGAGTTCAGAAGACGATTCTTATCACTTCTTGGGTATCAGTTCAAGACCTTTTCCCCTCAGCTTGTTCTGAGTGTGATACAGAAGGCAAAAAATCAGAATTCTGGTTCAAAAGGTAACTTTTTTGATGTTAATTTTGATTTTTTATGTTCAATGGTTTTTAAAATTGTATTATAATTACTTTTTAGTGCTGGACAGGAACGAATTGTCATTGTTTTTATCGGATTCTGACTTGAAGCGTTTGTCAAGTTACACTAAGAACTTGGCTGATTACTCTTTCATTGTTGATCTACTTCCTCAAATCGCATCGCTCTACTTCAACGACCAGTTGAAAGATGTAAGTAACTACAATAGTTAATGATTTTTTAAATATTACTATACTTTTTAAGAATATTACTCAAGATTTACTACCTTTAGGTGGAGTTGAATGCATTACAATCGGCTTCGTTAATTGCTATGGGATTGCAACGAAAAATGGCAGAAGATGTGGCCAAGGATCTGGGTATAGAAGTTAGTCAACTGATGGCACTTTTCAATAAGTGTGCCAGGAAACTGTCTGATTACTTCGACGAATTGTGCAAAAGCGCGATTCAGATGCCACAATCAGTAGCCGCAGACACGATGAAGCCGACAGAAAAGTCGTTGATCGAAGAGCTGAAGGCGGCCGAAATGGAGATAAGAATGCGACAGGCCAAGGACAAAATGAATTTGACAGAATCCCTCGGATTGTCTTCAAGTTCACTTGACCCAGCTCTTAAACAGTTTGAGATCAAGGCTGGAGATGAGGAATTTGCCAAGGCTGTGAGTGATGTTCATCTGAGTCACGCCAAGGGAGGGATTCTGTCATTGAAGACAGACAAAGGGTGAGATTTTAAAGTTAATTAAAGTAAGAATTCAAAGTTTGAAATGAATAATATTATTTTAGAAATGTCCCTCGGAAGTCACTGATAGACACAGAGCTAGAAGAATCGTTTGGCAACAAGAAGGCCAAGCGGCCAATGAAGGGCGGAAGCACGAAGAAGGTGAAGAAGTTCAAGAGAAACTAACCAAGCTTTGTTTTACTTATATTGTTGTTGTTTTTTGTTGAGTTATTACACGTTATTAGACCAATCAGTTGAAGTTGTGGTGTTTTACCATTGGAAAAAGCCGTAAAAATCAAAAATGCCTTGTTACGATGCATATGCCCTGCCCTGCGTCCAACCTTGCTTTGAGTCATTGCTCGTTTACGCCAGAACACCGGTGGTTTAGCAATAATATGTATCTATCATTAAAAAATAGGTTTTCTACATTTTTAAGCATTACAGCCTGTGTCCATTGCAAACTATGATGGTATACTTTGCTTTACGACTCCAGCCAGAGGTAAACAGTCAAATAGTGTAGTGCTACTATTTTTTATATAAAAATTAACTGAAATTTTAGATGTGGTCCAGAATCATACAACATTTAAGGACTATAGATGATGTTTGTTCATTGGCAATGGTGAACAAATATTTCTACAAACTTGTCAAGTTGGACTTTAAACAGTTGTGTTACGACCATGTAGTATATCGCCTGAAAGGCGAGACTTGGTCTTATGCTTTTTCTGAGTAGGGGTTTTCTCAAAAAGTTTATGATACATATGTAAAGAATATTCGGGGCTACTCTATTTAAGCCACCCACATTAATAGACACACCCACTACCTATTATGACCACCCATTTATTCAAATTTGAGTTTTTACAAATAAAATTGTAAAAACATTTCAAATAATGGAAGCGGTCGTTTTGTCGGGATACGGCTTCGTCCAAGTTGAATTGCATCAGGTTTTCGTGGTCTTCTTTTGGGATGTTTAGTGCCGGTTCATACGTCGATTCTAAAATTACGTACTGAACTATATAGTGCTTCTGATAATGGGTGTGCTAACTAAGAAATGGGTGTGCTAACTAAGAAATGGGTGTGCTCAGGGACGTCGTTTGGGGGGTGGCAGGGGGGGGGACCCCCCCCCCTCCAGAGCCGATCCGAAAAAAATTCCACAGGTACCTGTACGCGGAAAAACGAATAAAAAAATTTTTGAAAAATCGGTCCACAGGTAGCTGTGGACCAAAAAAAATTTTTCGACCTCCCCCCCTCCCCAGAGAAAAACCGTAGCGACGTCCCTGGGTGTGCTAATATGAATTGTTGATATGATTATAGATATGAAGTTCGCGCAGACGATACTTCGAAATCTAAACGACTTTACCAACGATCTGCGGTGTGCTGTCCGTTTACTGGAAAAATTGCTATGCAATATTGCAGAGGTTATGTCGTATTAACTAACATTGACTTTGGCCTTAAGGAGTTCACTATGCTCAACTTCACTGACCTTACAGATGGGATCTCGACAGTTAATATAATAAATCGCGGAAAACAACTTCTGGTTGGTGCTCCCTCTTTCGTAATCGTATACGATCTGCATGATATGGCCGTAGTATCTACGCACGAACAAGCACAAACTCTTACACCTAATTATCAAGTATTATACGAAACTTATGTTTTTGACTTTTACAGCTTAAAAGAATTCTCCATTAACCCAAAGTTCCCAAATGGTAATATATACTACATAAACATATATGATAAACAAAAATATATTTTTGTACATACCGTGGACAACAAACTTGTTCTAATCAATAATGAGACGGATGAACGGCATCAAATTTGTGAATGGACACAACCAATGGATGTCTATGTCATCACGGAAAATAATTCTGTTGTTATTTTAAGTATGTCTTTAGTAATATTAAATTATAAGTTTAGCACTAGAATGAAACTAACTATTAAGGAAAATAATAATCAATGAAGACTATAGTGTTATTACTGCAATATACAATGAAATCATACAGTTTTAGGTTCGCGTGTTGGATCTCGAGTATACAGTATTTTAAGAAGAAAGTTTGTGTTTGATGAACCAATACCAGACCGTGACCCTTTCACCTTTTATGAGCCAAGAGATGCCGACTGGGTTGTCTTCAATTCCAATGCTCTTTTCAACAAAGCCACCTCGTATGGTAAGTTAAAAAAATTAAATCTATTTTTAAACTTATCATGTAAACTACTTTATATTTAATTTTCGCTATAAAACCGTATTTTTGAATTTTCAGTTTTTGGTCTATAACAAGCGAATTGACAGTTGGCATGAATTAAAAGAGCCTCGAATTAACTTATAAAACTGCTAGTAGTGGCTTTGTACGTTTGCAAACCTGCAAGGTCATGGAATCGTCCATAAATAACGTCACGCAACGTGTTCTTTTGAATTTCGAAAAAAGCAAGTTTGTTAGATTTGGTATTATGTTCACAAGATATACGTTTACGATGCCTCCGAATAGATAACTAAAAAATAGGTAACTTCGGAAAATAAGCACCAAGCAAAGCTCTCCACTTCTCTCCAAAACACCCCTTATTAAAAATATATTTATAATATATAATCCTAACCCAAACCCTCCTTCTATCCCTACTCATACCCCTATTCTTACCTCTACCCTTAGCATACTATATCCTGCTATAACATACCCCACTATAATATACCTAACGAACAGAAAATAGTAAGTTATGCTTGGGTAGGTTATGGTAGGACATAGTATGATAAGAGTATCTTATGCTAAGGGTAGAGATAGGGGTAGGGGTTTGGTTACCTATTTTCCCAGGTTACCTTTTCACCGGCAATGCTTGAATACAATTGAAACCTTGGTACAACCGCCCAAAGATTTTTAAAATCGTCAACATTTATACACATGTTTTAGATGGTGTTCGAGCGAAAGCTTTCAACAACAAGGTTGAAGATAAAAAGAGTATTATTAACAAACACCATATCTCGATGTTGGGTTCTGTCTCTCTTTGGCCAAAACAACAGTTTTACTACTGGGTCTCTCGACTACACATTGCCAAAAAAAAGGTCCTTACAATCAACGCCGTAACTGGATCTCAAAAATATTGGAAAATTTATCCACCGACAAAAAGGACTATTGATAAAAACCGCTTTCCGTTTGGTCAATAAATACGTGTCAATGTTACTTCTCTTTTGCTAACTCTGAAAACGTCGTTTTACCTTATCTTGACTCTACCCTACCTTTATTCTACCTTTACCATACTCTTACCCTGTATGTGTTAAGGTAGAGCAGAAGGCCAAGCGCCCAATGAAGGGCGGAACACGAAGAAGGTAAAGAAGTTCGGGAGAAACTAACCAAGCTTTGTTTTACTTTTATTGTTGTTGTTTTTTGTTGAGTTATTACACGTTATGAGACCAATCAGTTGAAGTTGTGGTGTTTTACCATTGGAATATCCTGACTATCTTGTTCTTGGGCCAATTCCTTATCAGAAACTTTCGTCCCTCGTTGAATGCTATCAGGTAGATACCCACAATTGGAGCAAACACCCACACATGGCTAGGAGGTACGTGTATGTCCATTATGTACTGCATAGCTGGAGTATAGACGAACACGTTCAAGAGCAGAATCTCGATAATCACGGCGAAGACACTAACCAGATTCGTGATACCGTGCTGGAAGAAGGACACTCTTCTAGTGGTACACATGTACAAGTGGAACACTTGGGACATGACCAGGGTTACCTGCCAGGCGGCAGCTGCCTGACCTCTGATGTACATTTGTTCTTGTTCCGTGAACACAAGGCCATCAGAAGTCGTAAAGTTCTCGGCTTCTACCCGCCAATGATGCTCGGAGGTATAGAGAAGGTCGAAGAAGCTGATGTTGTGATGCCTATAGTTATGTTTTTAGTGTATAAGGTCTTTTAGAAGCTTTTAATGTTACTGTAACGACTTACCAGTAGATACTAAGATAGGCGAAGAAGCACCCAGCAGTTATGATACATCCAGAGAACCCGTAAGAGTAGAGGAGGAGGTTGTTCGTGACTAATGCTGTAGTCCGAGATCGTGGTGGTATCTTCATGATGTCTCGCTCCGGAGACTCGTAGGCCAAGGAGACTGCCGGGGGCAGTTCGCTGGCCAAGTCGATACTTAAAATCTGATAATTGATTAAAAAGTAATGGCCAGTTACCTGAAGTGGCTCCAGCCCTAAGGGCATTCCGAGTACAAAGTTGATGATTATAGGGAAGATCTCCGGCCATAAGTGAGCCAACTAAAAGAAAACTTTTGTATTGTTACCCAAACTTACCGTATACGCAATAGACAGTCTGAGGTTGTCAAACAGCAACCGACCTTCTTCTATTCCCTTAACAATACTGGCGAAGTTGTCGTCTGTCAGTATAAGGTCCGCCACTTTCTGAGCAATATCACTTCCGTTCACTCCCATAGCTATACCTACATTAGCCTTGGCTAGTGCTGGAGCATCATTCACACCCCCGCCTGTCACAGCCACAGTCTCGCCTCGCTCCTGACATTCCTTCACGATGAGAAGCTTCTGTTCCGGCGTCGTTCTGTAATTCACGTTCTTTTCCAACCTTCGTATTGTTAATTATGGCATGAACAATATAGAAATCTGTCTGAAAAGCCCTTACCGTGCAAATATAATGTACTTGTAGGACAGGAGATGATCCCATTGTTGTTTTGTCATGTCGGTCAGATCTTCTCCTTGCACAACAGTCCAGTCCACGTTGCTACTGGCTTCTACGCTTAACTTCACTTGCTGTCGACCGTGTGCTTCAACCTTAAACACGTTGTTTGTGTGTATAACTCAAAACCGTAATCATATTAGGATAAGTTACCTTCTCTGTATGGCGACCAACAAGACCAATTTGGGAAGCGACAGCAGTTGCTGTAGTCGGGTGATCTCCAGTGATCATGAACACTTTGATTCCGGCTTCTTTGCACTGCTGGATGGCTGCGCTGGTTTCAGGCCTAAAAAGTTACAGTAACCATTAAAAATAAAAAAAGAAACAAATAGTAAAAAAGGTATACTGTAAAACTTTAAATTACCTAGGCGGGTCCATCATGGCGCACATTCCCAAGAACACCAGACCGTCCGTGCTCTCCGTCTTGTCGAACTTCTGATGCGACTTCTCTCTGAAGTGCTTGTGAGCGAAGGCGATCACTCTTCGTCCTTCATTGCCGAAGTATTCCCAAGATTCTTGACATCGTTGGCGGAATTCATTGTTGATCTCCACCAGTTCTTCATCAATCAGAGCATATGTACATCGAGCCAAGATGACTTCAGGAGCGCCTTTCATCATCGTCACGTAGATCCAATGCTCTTCATCAGCATCTTGAAGACCGTGAGCATCTGGAGACTGAGGTTTAGCCAAACATCGACTGACTACAAGTTGCCAGCGGCGCACCGAATTGAATGGGATCTCCAGAATCGTCTAAATTACAGTTTAAAAGCGTGATTCAATGCGATATGCAATACAGTAGGAAGATGATTCATTGAAATGTTAACTCACATGGAAACGTTGTCGGACGCCTTCTACGCTGGCCGTCTTCTGAACGTACCTGAGAAGAGCGACGTCAGATGGAGATCCGATCAGGTCGTTCCTCTTCTTCCGGTGCTTCTTCTCCTTCTTCCTCTCCTCCTCTTCAAAGTTGTACACTCCGTCATTGGCAGCATCAGTACTAATTTGGCTAGGCATGTCCTTCGTGGGTTCGTGCACTGATTCGTTGCCTGACTGATCTCTAAACCAAGTATCAAATAAGCATTAAGGTTATATAACACAACATATAATCCTACCATACATATAACTTTTGACTTTAAGATTGCTTACATTACAGTAAACCTTTTGGTTCTGGTAGAATTCAGCTTTTCACGATGTGCCTTCTCGAGTTCTCGAATACTGGATACCTTCTTGAGGGAACGTCGTGACCCTACGGAGGCCGAGTTGCAGACAGCCATCACAGAGAGGAGTTCAGGTAAAGTGGGCTCCAACTTCTTCTTCGAAGATATCTTCAGTGTCCGAATCTGTGGCTGTTTGATGTCAGCGTGGACTGAAAGTGTTATCGTTTCAATAAGTTCAAAAAATAATAAGTTGTAAACTACAGTACTACAAAAAACATGATACTACTTTTATTCGATCTTACTAGAGTAATGTCGACTGTTGTACCATAAATCAGTCAAGATCATGAGATTCTCCGTCAGAGTACCAGTCTTGTCCGTAGCCACTACTGTAGTAGCTCCGAGTTCGTCGATGACGTCTAGCTTCTTGATGAAGACATTCTTTTTGGCCATTCGTCGAGCTATGATAGCCAATTGTGACATCACCATAGCCGGCAGTCCTTGAGGCACATTAGCTACGATGATAATCAAGAATCCGGTCACAAAGTGGTACAATATATTCTCGAATCTGGCCACGACAATGCCAATCAAAAAGAATACCACGCCCATACTCAATGCAATGATAGAGATCAGCTGAACGAACTTGGCAATCTCCTTCTGAAGCAGACTCTCGTTGATGACAACATTGCTCTGGATACTGGCAATGTTACCCAGCACCGTGTAATGTCCTGTACGAATGACACAAGCAATAGCGTCGCCTTCGATACAGTACGACCCTTTGAAGGCTACGTTTCTGGCATCAAACACACTGACGTAAGAAGCCGCAGCTTCGTGAGTGAAGTCAAGAGGTTGGACCTCTCCTAAAAGTTGTGGTAACACATTAGTTATATTCATGATGGTAGCTATACGAACATGGATATCAATATGTTACCTGTTATTGCTGACATTTCCAACTTGAGGCCAAACGCTTGTAAGATACGGGCATCAGCTGGTACTCTTTGACCTGCTCGTATGTTGATTATGTCACCAACTACAAGCTGTTCAGCAGGGACTTGTCTCTCTTCACAGTCACGAATTACAAATGAATTCTGAGGTAAGATGGACTTGAAGTCACTTACTACCTAAAGATGATGTTATATTATGTTGCTGATATGTCGTACTAACAAAGTTGGTGCTTATATTTATGACATGAGTTTTTTACTTTTTTGCTATATCTGTCAATTTTACAAACCATTACCCTCATAGCTTTCTTTTCTTGTAAGAACGACATAATACTCATACATACGACAATACACATCAGTATGACAGCACAGTACAGATTCAGAGGCTCTTCGTTGTTGTGGTACAAGTGGATAAAGTAGGTTATGATACTGAGGACGGCGGCCCCAATTAAAAGGATCCAGAACTTGTAGAGGAACTGTTTTGCAAACAATCGTATGTTACTGATCTCTTTCGGAGGTTTTATCACGTTCTTCCCTCCATCTCGGAGCCTTTTTCTAAAGTATGGGGTTGGATAAACATCAACAAAGCTTTTCACAACAAACGTTCTACTGATTTTCTTACTAATTCTATCAACTTTTTGAACCAAGTTTAGTAAGAAATGGCACTTATAAAGTAAGTTCGTTTTCAAGTATATTGCCTTTTAAGATACCGTAAAATTCCAAGAAAAATTGTGAAACAAGGTGAATATAGCTATAAAACCGGCTTCAAGTGGACAAAGCCGGCTTCAAAAATACCTGGCTTCTGTTGAGCTGAGACCGTCACTGTTCTCCGGGCTTTCCACATCAATGTACGAGTCAGGGTACACGTCCTGAAGCTCGGCGACGGTGAGATGGTGCTCGACGAAGGTGTTGGCTACGTCCTGACGCCGCTCCTCCGGCGATTCCGCGGATTCGGACTTTTTGCGCTTGCGAAGACACCTCCTGATCCATCGATGGAACATGCTCGACGTTAAACTGGACCGCTTTTACTTTATTTTAAGGTCAAAAACCGAGAGCGACCGTCACGTTTTGTGTAAACTGTGAGCGATACCTGTTTGCCGACCTCCCGCAATTCTCTTTATTATGTTTATTATACACCACATCCACAATGTAGCGGCTTTAATTCGGTTATATTCGAGACTGAAGGGGGATTCGGGATGCCCGGCTTCACAAACGGCCGATGGCTGAAGCGGCGTTCCCTCCGCTGTGTCCTCACTCTACAACATGTGCTTCTGTAGGTTTCAAGGCTGACAAGCTTCTGATGACAACCTTTGTGTAGAATCTAAATTATATTACAATTGCCTGTCTTTTTGTAATTTAAAACTTTTAGTTTTTGAAAATGGCCCTGCCTCATATTGGACTGTACTCGTTGATCTTTGGGTACCTGATGTTCGGGGCTTGGGCCTTCAAAATGTTCGAATTCGAAGCCGAACGAGAGCACAGTAGGCAGAAGCTGGACAAGATCGAAGCCGTCTACAAGACTATTGATAAGACTGCCAACTCGGTTTGTGGCAAGATCAACTCGGCAGAGTTGTACCATTCACTATCAAAGTAGGTACTACAATATGTTTGGGTACAATATTAATGTGTTTTGTTGCTGTATATGACCAAATGACTGTAGATTGTCGAGCTACATGGAAGACAGACCTTTTCTGATGAATCCGTATGCTGAGAATGATGCTGACGACCTGCTACCGTCCAAGTGGGACACAATGTCATCAATTTTGTATGCTCTTTCTATTCTGGTAAGTTATCAAAGTTGAAATTTACATCTTAAAATATTGGTAAAAATTATTAAAATCTAGTTCATTACAGACTACAACAGGTTACGGTTACGTGAATCCGACTACTGTATTGGGGAAGACATTTTCGATGGGATATGGCTTCATCGGGATACCTTTGATGTTCCTAGCGGCCGTTGACATTGGCCGATTTCTGTCACATGTTGTGTTACACATCTACAACCAGTTTCAAGTAATTTAAAAATATTTTAAGAACTAACAACCTTATCTGGACACTTCCTTGGTATTGTGTTTACTTTGGCATAATTTTATTTTAGGTAATATCATTGGTTTCATAAATATTTTTATTACAGCAAAGTAAATTCCGCCTACTTTGGTTTTGTCCCAAGAAGAACGAGGTCATCTCTCAGGTCGAGACCAAAGCCCTCAAGGTACTAACCCCAATCAAAAGAAAATCCTTCAGTCGAAAGTCATTCAGGAAGAAGAGCAGCAAGAAGGAAGACAAGAACAACAAGAAACGACTGCCCTTATCAGTAAACGCCTCCATCTTGTTGTTGTTCTGTATGTTCGGAGGGTTGGTCTACATTGCCGCCGGGGGGAATCAGAAGACTTTCTTTGGTGCCTTTTTCGTCACCTTCAACCTGGTTGCAAACCTAACTATGGCTGAAATGCCAACCGACATTTCCCGAGCTCTTACTGTACTTTACATTACGGTATTCGTCACCTTTGGTAAGGAAACTATAGTGAAAGTTTTAGAAGTTCTTAAGCCAATCTAAAATATTTTATTTCTTTTTCAATCACAATATCAAAACGAATTTTCTCAGACGTTCATGTTATGAATAGCAATGTTATTTTATAGGCCTGGCTGTCCTTTCAATGTGCGCCGAATTGGCAGCTGGAGAACTAAAGTGGATATTCCTCAAGATTCATTATTTCGGCCGCAAAATAAACTGGAAACGGAAGCAGAAAGAGCAGAAGGAGGAGCAGATCGACATCGAGGTGAAGGAGTTGCTCAACATCATCAACCAGATCAAGGCCAAGTACCCGGAGAAGAGAGAGATCACCTCTGTAGACCTTCTCAGGTACGTTCAAGAGTTAAATGGGGGAACTCAGAATATCACTTTCAATATGTTCTTGAAACAACATCGACGAGACACGATAGCTTTCATGCCTCAGAGCATCGAAGCCTTGAAGTTTGCTGATGAAATGGATCTAGACGACCAGTCGGGGAAGGAAGACCTTGAGGTACCCGAGAAGGAAGACAACAATCTGTCCCTCAAGTTCTCAACTTGACAAAGTAACTTAACCTCTTTATGATACCAATGTAAACACTAAATCACACGTGTTATCACTATTAGTTTTAATCAACAACCGACGAAACTTGTTTGCAAACTTAACAACTTTACAAATTCAAAACCCGTGTGTTTTTCTCCACAGAATCGACCAGCAACTGTTGTTTTAAAGCATCTGACACATCACAGAGAGCGAGGTCAGCATGAAGTCGCACCACTTCGTCGGCATCACAACTTCGGCTTTGCTTCAAAGCCTTTATCAGTTGCGAATTGGCTGTTTTATTATTCTACAATCGTGTTTTGAAGACAATAAAACCCTTACCTGTAGCAGTGACGATACGTTTTGTGAGCTTAACATTGTTCGAAGAAGCATGCTACTAGCTCGTCTTACTATAGTCGGTTTCTTTGGCGAAAGAAATTCTTGGCAGGCGAACAAAAGCTGAAAATACAAGTCTTTAATAACATATATAATAAATCGTACAAAAATACAGTAATACAAAAGTACAAAGACATAGTTTACTTCAAAAAAGTTCTTCCAAAGGTATTTTCCTTTTGTAGCTTCGACTAAATTGACAAAGCCACTCAACGCCGAAGATAAGACAACATCGTCCGACAATGCCAGCATTTTTGTGAATACCAAGTTCAGCTGGTCGTAATATATAGCTGACACCTCTCCCAATTCCCAAAGGACCCTGGAGATCGCCTCTCCAAGTTGAACTTGGCCTTTCGAACAAGACTCACATTCTGAAACAATTTAGTAGGCAAATAAATATTGCAATACAAATACGGTTTCAGACTATAACAATACAGTAGGCTAAATCTGCAATCCTTACCTCCTTTTTCATCTTCACATTGGCACTCCCAATGTCTAAACAAGAACATTACTTTAGTCAAATACTCTGAATGTTTCCACAAAACCAGTTGAGCCAAGGCATTAACAGATGACAAATACACGTAAGAATCAGCATGCTTTATGTTATCTATAAATCCATTGTTATATCACATAAAAAGGCTCATTATGTCATAATTAAATCACAAAACTTACAAGTAAGAACATCAAAAACTTTTTGTGAATTCTGATCTACTTGAACATCGTGCCTCTTGATGGATCCACAGAGCTTGATGACCAAATGTCCTCTTTCTGCCATCTCCATACTTCCATCTTCTTCATCCTCGTGATCCGTAGACAACTTCTCCAGCATCACCTCTAATTCAGAAGTGTTCTTCTCATTGCCTGACCGTGCCAATGACTTTCCAAGTAACTTCAAAAACTGCTCCAAACACGTCTTCAGAGTCTTAAAGTCATCATTGACTAGGTTCATATTGTTCATAATAACAGAATAGACATCAGATGCACTATTCGTGCAATCATCGTACAGTTTCTTCACCTCATCTGATGCAAATTGGCTATAAACTCCTCCCAACAAGGCCAAACTCAATTGGGCTGTCTTGGCCAAGTCTGATTCGTTGAAAACTGTTTTTATATCCAACTCCCGTTGACGTAAGCAAAAGTCTGTCAACTGATGGTAAACTCGTACCAACGTTTCCTAAAACGTTTCTAAGCAGTATAGAATCAAAAATATATTTTTAGAATCATTTGAACACTTACTTTGACAACTCCCAAAATACTGATAACAACATCGTTGTCACCAAAACAATCTTTGTCAGCCAGCCACTCTCCCAAGTTACACATCAGATGCAACGTTACCCACACAGAATCCGTCCCTCCATCTGATTCCAGCCTTCCAAAGTCACGAACATAAGTGTTGTTAACGGAACTGTCATTCCACAACTTCATAGTTTTAGCTAACAAATGGGCAGCGATGGCATGAGCCTTTGAGTATGAGTTGAATATTGTTTTAGCTGCTTCGAAGAACGAATCACTCAATATTTCTTCTGATGGCTTTACAGCCAACGAGTCCACCCCAAAATGAAGCTCTATATTTGACGTAACTGGTACTGTCTTGATGCAACAGAGAGTCTTAAAACATTGGAGCAAAAACTCTGCCTACAAGCGAGTTATATTATAATTTGGTTAAAAAATCATTTTAAGATGTTATAACAAGAACAGATCTTAAAACATACCTTATCTTTCGGCGTTGCGTAACAATCAATAGCAGTAATAATCATCGTAGTAACTTTCTCTACGTTAGTTCCAGCTTCTTTTACCTTTTCTTTATCAAAGTGGCCATTAATGTATAAAAGTACTGTAAATAACTAAAAGCAAACAAAATAAAACCTATATGTATCATAATACAATTAAAATATAATTATAATTGCACTCACCTTCCTCATCCTGACCAGCAACCGTTCGTTAATCTTGGACTGTAACAACAAAGTCTGAGCCAAAAACATGGCTTTGTCAAAGTGCTCCACCCACATATGGTATTCCAACTCTCTCTCCCATAAAACATCAAAAGGAAAGCAAACAACGTCAAGTATCTGGGTTGACATAGCCTTCCACAGTATCTTACTCTTCTGACTCTTATCCACAACTAACGATAACAAACAGCCAAAGTGAGTAGAATTGGGTCGTAGCTAAAATATTTTTAGATCAAGCTAAAAAGTATTCAAGTTTTAAAATTAAACTACACATAACAGTAGAAGCACACATAAACATACCAAAATGGTCTCCTTTAGCTCTTTAAAAACACGATTTGATTCTTTAGAAGCTGCTTTGAATATTACACTAGCCACCAAGTTACACGGAATCGGAGTATGCCAGAACTTTTCACCTCCTAAAACAAATAATTGTTAAAAATAAATAAATACCAACCGTAAGATAATATAAATTTCAGTACAATCCGAGTAAACTGATCATAGTAAGACATACCGTAGTTGTCCATACAAGTCAGCATAGTCTTCGTTCCATCTTTCTCAGCTACATAGCCATTTAGTCTGCTGTTTAATGCTGTCTGTAACAAACATATATGATAATAAAAACATGTCAAGATAAAGAATATAAAGTATGACAATCTTACATAAAACCATTCTGAACCTTTACTCTTCTTCCCATTCCTCAAAAGGTAAAATACTGATTCTATTACGTAATCCTTAAGAAATGTCGTTTCCAACAATTTGCCAACAGTTAATGGATTTTCGGGATCGTAGCGTCCAAGCTGAAAGCCAAGCAATACAGTTATCATATATTACATCTTGTTCATTGATGTATAGCACAACTAGTATGATAATCGTTGGATATATAATCCAAAAAAATTCCTATGTTTACTTATAACTTTTTTGTTATGCACATTTTAATATTTACCGTTTCCAAAGCCAATATGACTTGTACCAGAAGATAGTTTTGGATTTGTAACTTCAAAATCTCTGATGTTCTGCCGCAATAGAAAACCGTCTCCAAATACAAGTTTAACTAAAAACATTTATTTTTGCTCTTCTTCACTTTACCTTTCGTATCTTAACGCTACTATCCACATCTGACGGCCAAAACTTTATTATCCATGGCACAATGCCAGGAATCACATCTTCATCCAAAACAGAATACACAGAAGAAAAGGAAAAAAAGAACAATGCTTCTTTAACGCTCTTCAACTCTTGCATTGAGATCACATCGTTCGCAACACCAGTCTTGAGACAATTTGATACCTAAATTGAAAATATTAACCATAACAAAACTGCTTACCTCTTTCAATAAAATTGATAACAACAATTCAAAATCTTGAAAAATAGTTCCAGAAGACACATTGTTAAACTGATCAACAACTGCTACATTATCCAAGCTTTCTAAAGCATTCTGTAGGTTCTTCTTCAAGATGGATTCAACAGAGTACAGTTCTCCAGCTAAAACGTAAATAAACTACAAAAACAATATTAGCTTACCAGAAACACCATCTATTCTTACTAAACAGTCAAGAGGCCTTATTATATCTTTCATTTTTTACAAGAAGAGTTATTTTGGACATTATTTTGTCACAATGGCAGAATTTCTAAATAAAGCGAAAAGTTATACGACGAAAAATGTATAAAAAGATTTTTCAGAAAATAAATCCAGAAGTTGATTATTATAAAATTCACAATTGTGAATAACATAATTTTGCTTATTGAGTGAAAAACGCTACATTACAATTATTCTTGCTGTAGAAAGTAATGGTACTGTGTTCTCAGACCAAATGGTACATATTAGGGGGTATTTACGCAGTTAGACGATTATCGAGCCAGACTCACCACGGACAAGGGATAACATACAATGAAAAGTCGATTGTGGGGTAAGTAGTTCTCTAATTTCCTTAATATTTTAGGTTTTCGGCCGAACAGATGTTCCAAGTTGTGTACAATATAGAAAATTACCCGTTGTTTGTTCCGTGGTGCAAGAAAGCTGTAGTCCATAAGAAGAACGACGGAGTTCTAGAAGCTGAACTCTTCGTCGGGTTCCCTCCTTTAAAAGAACATTATAAGTCAAGAGTTACTACAATATATCCCACAGTTATCAGAGTAAGTGCCGTTTATTGATATATTTGCACATTTTTAGTCCGTATGTACAGATGGGAGGCTATTTAACTCTTTCGATACAGTATGGAGATTCGGAGAACATCCACCAAATTACCCTCAGCAGTCGTGTCTACTACACTTTACACTAGACTTCGAGTTCAAATCTGTTCTTTATGCTCATTTGGCCAACTTAGTCTTCGGCCAAGTGGCCAAGACCATGGTTTCAGCTTTTCTAAAGAGGGCAGAGTTTATGTATGGACCTCCATCAATGTTACCGGTCAAAATACCATGAGGTTATTGTTATTTAGTGTAGTATTGAGATTTGGTGTGCTGATTAAATATATGTCTATCTAAGTTGCGTTTGGTTACTGCGCCGTACGAACAATGTTGGCAGACGTACGGACGTTCTCCTGTGTGAACACGATGGTGTATCTTTCTGGACGATGTTGTTCTGGAAAATGTTTCAAATAAGAAAGTGTTATGAAGATTAGACCTTGGTAAAATGAATATTCTAAAATATAAAATGTATACCTGAATGTTTTCTCACAGAAAAAGCATTGATAAGGCCGTTCTCCTGAGTGAATTCGGAAGTGGACTGAATAGTTGTGGCGGTATAACATGATGTGGCATACAGGACACTTCATTTTCGTGTTTGATTTTAGCGTCCGAGAGTCTATCGTAGCTTCTAAATGAGGAACTTTACTAATTTTTAGCGGCTTACCGGTGCCAATAATCACAGGAGTCTCGTTGTTGGCACTGGGCATAGTAACAACACTTTCGGGTAACTCTGTAACATTAAGTTCGTTCCATTCTGAAGGTACTTGAAGACTGACCATAGCTGATAACCTTCCATCTTCCGTATGCAATTGTGATGTTTCAACTTCCATATAAGTCGTTCTAAAAAAAGAACTCAATCTGGAGTGTCGCCAACTTACGGACATTCTCCATCGTCACAGAGATCCGGTGTTGTGGGACACTTTTCCCAGTTTATGACTTCAAATGCCTCGACCGTGCATTCAGCAAAATGTTCATGTAGTTCTGACTTCTCTGAGAAAACTGACTTACATTCTGAACAAACCAAACTCTAAAGTAAAACGTAAAACCAGTTTCAAAGCAATAATTATTTTTTAAAACTAACTATAATAACATTACACATACTTCCATGTTATATCAGCTCCATTTGTAGGTCCAAAAGTAAAACCTCCCACTTTAAAGTACTTTACCAAACAAAAAATGGCGCACCTCAAACAATTTTGGCGCAAATATTTCATTTGTATATGTTTGAGAGGATAAAAGGGTTTTTTCGCAGGGCGCAGTTTTATATTGAGAAATAAATCGAAAATTAAAATTCTAACAAAATATTTTTTGTACAGAGCCATTGTTATAAGATTTTGTTGTGTTTGTCATAATTTTATCTAAAAATGTCGTTAGCTGAAGAACTATTAGCTGATCTTGACGATGGAGAAGAACCTGAAGACTTTCCAATGGAAGAAGAGGATGTTTCTGAAGTTGTAGAAGAAGTTATGGAAACATCGAAACCTGTTGGACTTTACAATCGTATATCAGATGTGGCAAAGCTTTCGAATTCAACAGAGTAAGCGTGAAAAGCTGTATTATATTGTAGTATCATGCTATTTTTATTTATTTTTGATTTTTAGGTATCGAAAAGCAATTGGAGAAATGAACGATCTTATGAAGCTCCCTGAAGTCCCACCTTTTACCTCGCCGTTAGAAACAGATCCACAGTATATGTTAGTGGTGCAATTGTCGGAACTGGCTATTGAAATTGAGCAGGAAATTACAGTAATTCACAAGTTTGTTAGAGACAAGTACGAGAAACGGTTTCCTGAGCTGGAGACACTAGTTCAGATGCCTTTGGATTACATGGCTACTGTCAAGTTGTTGGGCAATGAAATTGCTACTCGATCTCAGAACAAAGATCTGTTCGTTAATGTCCTGCCCTCTTCTGGATGTATTATCCTCAGTGTGACGGCTACAAACACACAAGGAGTTCCGCTGACTGAAGAAGAGCTGAATATAGTTATTGAAGCGTGTGAAATGGCTGAGAAGATCCAGGCCGACAGATTGAACATTCACCAATTTGTTGAAGAGAGAATGACATTGATTGCTCCCAATTTGTGCAAGATATTGGGATCTGGGACAGCAGCTATGATCGTATCACAGGCTGGTGGACTTGGACCTCTTGCTAAGCAACCAGCTTGCAACATCTTGGTTTTGGGTATGTTTTATCTTATCTTGGTTTATATTTTAGGCATAAAAAGCTCTTTAAAACTAATAAACTTTATTTTAGGTAAGAAAAAGCGAACTTTGGCTGGATTTTCTACGACCGCGATCAACCCTCACTCAGGCTTTATCTTTTACCATCCTTTAGTGCAACGTCTACCTCCAGATCATCGACAGAAGGCGGCTCGTATTATTGCAGCCAAATGTGCTTTAGCATCTAGGGTGGATTCTCTACATCAGTCTTTGGACGGTGCTATTGGTGATGGATTGGCGGCTGAAATCAAGAGAAGAATTGATATTTTGTTAGAGCCACCATCAGTGAAATTCCAGAAGCCGTTGCCGAAGCCCTTGGACAAGGCATCGAAGAAACGAGGAGGCAGAAGAGTGAGAAAGGAGAAGGAGCGAATGGGAATGACAGAACTCAGGAAGAAGGCCAACAGAATGAACTTTGCCGAGATCGAAGAAGATGTTAGACAAGATGCCATCGGTTTCTCGCTGGGTCAGGTCAAGTCTCAGTCTATGAATGGAGGTGGAAGACTACGAACTACAGTGGACAACAAGAACAAACAAAAAATGTCACAGAAGCTTCAGAAGACACTCCAACGACGACAGCACGGTGGAATGACTGCTATCAAGACTTCGAATGCTAATGGAATGATGTCATCTGTATCATTCACTCCAGTTCAAGGGGTAGAGATCATCAGTATGACACCTGTCAACACACAGTCAAGTACGACAAGTGGAACTTCGTCTTACTTTTCTTCTACTTCCAACTTCAGAAAAGTTCAGACTCCGTTTAAAAAATAAATTATTATACACTTTAAAGAAGCTTTAGTTACAAATTGTTGCAATTTCTTTGAAATATTTTTAAAATGACATAAAGCGTTCTCAATGTAAATAATCGTTTAAAGATGAATCAGCTGAAAGAAGGTTGGTTCTCAGAGTTGTCTCCAGATCAAGATGGTACAACAGAAAATGTACTAGGCAATCACTGGGCTGGTCAGGCGTTTTCACTTCAAGTTGAGGAAGTTCTGTATCATCAGAGATCTCAATATCAAAATGTTTTAGTTTTCAAAAGGTATTTCGCAATACAAGGCTTATTTTAAAACAAGGTTCGCCCAAGAATCGAACATGGCTCAGACGGGGGTGTTCAAAAATTTCAAACTAGTTTAAAACTGTTCATTTTGTGACATGAGGTAGTACTTAAGCATAGAAATGCAAAAATATAAAAAGTTTTTCAAAGTTCGGGTTACGGTAGGATTTAAACTTTTTTTGTAACTATTGTACTAAATGTCAATTGAATGGAACTTTTTTTAAATTGTTTGTCATTATACGACATTCATTTTACCTGTTGACAACTTTTTTTTATTATGCCCGGAAGGCGTTGAAAAAAATTAAAATTAGCGAAACAATCATCAAAATTAAAAAAAATTAAAAATTTCTCGAAAAAACCTCACATGTGATAAACTTTTGACGATAGGTAATATAACTACATGCTATTGCGGTTCTAGTGACACTAATTTTGTGTCATCCCAGCGGGGCCTGCGGTAGCTACAAAATTTCAAAAGTGGCACCCTAAGGTCATTTAGCATAGGATTTAGCTGTAATTTAGCTCAAAATGGTTAAAAAATATTCTCGCCACATATTGCAAGTTTTATAAATGTTTAAAAACAATATCGTTTATGTTGCCTCAGGGAATTTGTAGTTTAAAAAAAATTAACTTTTTTTAAATTAAAATTAAGAAAAAATTTTAAAGCTTGTAAATTAGGGCCTGTGGTCGAAAAAATTTTTTTCAACCTTCCCCTCTTCCAGAGAAAATCCGTAGCAACGTTCCTGTATAGGTCATTTATCAAAAGCCAAGGCATATTATTTAATTTCCAAGCTTTAAAAAATTTTTTTAAAATTTAAAGTTAAAAAAAAAATAATTTTTTTAAATTACAATTTTCCTGAAGCAATATAAAGGAAGTTGTTTTTAAACACTTCTGAAACTTTCAATATGTGCCGATAATCTTTTTTAACCATTTTGAGCCGAATTACAGCTAAATCCTATGCTAAATGACCTTAGGGTGCCGACTTTGGAAATTCATTGCTACCGCAGGCCCCGCTGGCATGACTCAAAATTAGTGTCATTACAACCGCAATAGCATGTAGTTATACCAGTTATCGTCAAAAGTTTATCACATGTGAAGTTTTTTTGAGAAATTTTAAATTTCGTTAAATTTTGATGATTGTTTCGCAAATTTTAATGTTTTTCAATGCCTTCCGGGCATAATAAAAAAAATTTGTCGACAGAAGAAATGAATGTCGTATAGTAACAAACAATTTAAAAAAAAGTTCCATTCAATTCTGACATTTAGTACAATAGTTACAAAAAAAGTTTAAATCCTACCGTAACCCTACCGTAACCCGAATTTTGAAAAATTTTTAATATTTTTGCATTTCTATGTCTAAATACTAACTCATGTCACAAAATGAACGGTTTTAAAATAGTTTGAAATTTTTGAACACCCCATGTCTGATTCTTGGGCGAACCTTGTTTTAATTTCTTAGCAATACTTACGGTAATGTGTTGGCATTGGACGGAGTTATTCAATGTACCGAGCGTGATGAATTTGCATATCACGAGATGATGGCTCATCTTCCTTTATTTTCCCATAAAAACCCAAAAACTGTAAGAACATATCTTGTTATGTAGATCACGTTCGAAAAAAGTTTTAATATTATAATTACAGTAGACTTATGAAATAAAAATACACACTCAACCTTTCTTTTATTAGGTATTGGTGGTAGGAGGTGGAGATGGAGGCGTTGTCAGAGAAGTCGTTAAACATAGTACAGTTGAATCTGTTACTTTATGCGAGATTGACAAAGATGTTGTGGATGTTGCTAAAAAGTATTTTCCTACTATCTCTTCTGCATTGGATGACAAAAAGGTCAATGTTGTTATAGGCGATGGGTTGCAGTATCTTCAGAATCAAGAAAACGTGTACGATGTAGTTATCACAGATTCCAGTGATCCTCAAGGGCCGGCCGAAGGATTATTTGGGTTGAACTTTTACAAATTACTTAAGAGATCTCTCAAGAAGGACGGTATTATCATCTCACAAGGTATGCTCTACGTTATCATAGCTTATTAAGTCACAATTCACAGTATTTTGGAAGAATGGATATTTTACTAGTATTTTACAGGAGAATGCCCATGGATAGACTTAACACTTATTTCCAATGTTATCAGTACTGTTAAGACACTGTTTCCTGTTGTGAGGTATGCAATGTCATCCGTGCCTACCTATACTACTGGTACGATGGGCTACCTGTTGTGCAGTAATGATGCAGTAAGTTTTTGGTCATAATGATATACCATCAATAGGACAACGATCTCATAAACCCAGCAAAAGAACGAGAAGACCTGAAAGCAATGAATCTGAGATACTACAACTATGACCTCCACAAGGCGGTGTTCGCTCTGCCAAACTTTATTCGAGAAACAATTGGTCTTCAAAAATGATATGATTATACATGACTACAGCAGTGATATGTAGGGTAACCATTTAGTACTAGAATCCAGGGCGTGGTGCAACTCCATGTGAGCTTTAATTGATGACACGTTCACTTCTTGGCATAATTTGCAATAAAATGATAGGTTTAACGACATGTCCGGGGCGTATCTTTCTTCTGAAAAGGTATTTTCAAGCTTAAAAATTTTGGAAAAAGTATCAAGATAAGATTCCTGTAGTCAGTTTATAGTAACCGTAATGTAATGCTGTAAATGCACAAATGAATCAATGATTTGATCGTTCAACCTAAATGATCACTTACCTTGATGGCCATGTTCTAACTGTAGTAAAAGTTTATTGTAGGCTTCGATAGCCTGTTTATAAGTTATAATACTACTAAAGTCACACTTTTTCGGCCGCGTTTGTTTTCGGCGGCCCATTACGGCTTAACAAATGATATGCTCACGCAAAACATACGGCCATGATGAAGTGAGAAAGAAACGCGCATGTCGTAAAGAAATTACTTTGCTCATAAAAGAGAAATGAATTAGAATGTTGTCGCCATAGTAACGTTTAATAACAACAGTAAAATCAGTTTATGTATATATGGGTACAGAGATTAGAATTCGACGGTAAAAATCCATTGATTTTTGTCGCGTCCTTCCGCCACGTGCTCCAGGAGCGCTGATCTCCGCTGCTGTACATATCGATACTTGTCCTGGACCTTCTGTTTCAGTGACACCAGGTTCTCCTTCTCCAGATCCCGTTCGAGGAACTCGCTCAGCTGTTCGGTCGATAACTCCAGGTCCTGCTGGTTGCCTTCAAAGATGGTTGTGATGTTGTTCTGCTTCAGGTAAAAAGCAAAGGCGTATGTGTACATCAAGGTACGACGACATTCACTCAGAACATCGACCGCTTTCTTCAGAAACTGGGTCTCGATCCACGAGAACCCTCTCTGTTGCATTTGGAGCATCTTCTCCTGGACTTGGTTGTACAACTAAAGGAAATGACTACTAGATTGTTGAGAAATTGTCATCAATACTTAATAATTAAGGTTCATAAGAATAGTTTAGGTAAGTACCTTCTTGCTTACCTTATTTTCGAGCTTCAAACTGTTTTGATGGTTGACGAACCGGTTGTAGTAGTGGAGGTATCTCTGTAATGCCGCACGAGACTTCTGTTGGGCGTCTTGTGCCTTCTTGGATTCTGTGTCGTCGAATCTGTTACAGGCGTACCACCCAGATCCATGGGGTTTCCATGGACCCAGACATGTCCAACAGAACTCGAAGCGACAAGATACGTTCTTACAGGTCATATGATTACATCCCCCGTCTTTTTCAATGGTCACTTTACATTTAGGACAGTCTTTGGTGTTGGCATTGAGCCAGTTCGAAGTCTCGCTGTCATCGCTGCACTTCTTCAACCACAACTTGAGCATGTCACATGAGACAGGATCGTGCCATTGCTGAGAACATTGGAAACAAAACACCATGGAACAAGAACACTTGATGGGACGACATTCTGCATGAGGTACTTTGACGGCGTGGCCGCAGTCCAAGGCCGGGCACCACTTTAACTTGAAATTACTCTAAAATCGAAATTTTTGTAAGTGTTGTTTCACATAACTCATAATTTTACTCATCCTCTCAAGGTATTTATAATATTACCTGTACAAAACTGTTGATGACCAGTTTCTCGTACTTCTGGAGTATCACAGGGTCAGTAAGAAATTTCTTAATCATTCGCCCGGCTAGTAGTCGTTTGCATTTGATACCCGGACATGCTACAAGAACGACTCCTTCGTCTTGAATCTGAAAAACGATTAAAACTTTAATTAAAGCCAAGATCATTCAAGCATAAAATCTAAAAACAAATACAATATAAAACAACTTACTTTAACCGTAAGATAATTCCTCCAACAACTGTCACAGTACACGTGATTGCAATCTAACCCGTAGGTTTCACAGTCATCGTAACAGATCTCACAAGATCCTTCAGCGCCACGACAACGCAAGGCATCTTCTTCATCAGTGACATTGTGTGTAGCCAAGAACTTGTCTTTATCACCCGCTTCGTAAAATCTAAATGTACAAGATAAGAAAATTGTCGGTTAAAGCGATAAAGCCATTTGAAAGAGCGAAATGATCAATATTTTCGGGGCAATATGAGTCCCTCTTCATGTTAATTCGTGAAAGCTAAGTAAAAATGCATTTTCTCTTGTCGTTTCCTTACTTTTCGATCAAGTTCTCCCTGTTCCATTGAAAATCATTAAGAAGAACACTGCAAATGTCTGGTGCGATTCCTATTACCACAGAAGTCTCCGAAGCCAGGTTAAACAGCTCTTTTTGCAAATCCGTAAAATTTAATACCTAAAAACTAAAGTTAAATAAAAATTTCAAAAAATAGGCACATTACAGCTAATGTACGTACAGTATAGTCGCATTTTTCTTCTTCGTTCTCGTAGTTGGCTGAAGCTTCAATACTGATTCCATCGTCCGCAGAATCGTCCATCGAAGTGGCAGAATCGCTGCAAGGATCGTCGTCTTCGAAGTCCATGGCGAATAATAAGATGCTTGTGTATAACTTTGTGCCGCGAATGAAAGCTTACCAAACTTTCGCTTTCATCAACAAAGAAATGTTTTTTTTTTATTTTTTCAAGCACGAGGAGTCAGCTTGTCTCTGGTAGCGAAAGTTCGTTTGGCTTTGTGTTTTACAAAATAATATTTATTCTAAAATATTTTTCCAAACTAGTTTCTGAATTTTGCAATATTGTACAATTTTATGGATTCTTTATTTTTTGGTCAACTCGTTATTGGTGCACCTGGAGCAGGAAAATCCGCATATTGTAATGCGGTTATGCAAGTGTTTAAAGCCCTGGAAAGGCCGGCTATCTATGTTAATTTGGATCCAGCAAACGATCTACCTCCAATGAAAGCAGATATTGATATCCGGGAGCTGATAAAGGTGGAAGAAGTGATGGAGAAGTTAAAGTTAGGGCCTAATGGAGCTTTGCGGTATTGTATGAATACCTTGATGGTGAATATTGAATGGTAAGTCTCAGTTTTCATTTTTATGATTGTTAGGCTTAAAGAAAAATTACGGGGACGTAAAGGATACTTGGTCATCGACATGCCAGGTCAACTGGAACTGTACAACAGCGATGACTCGGTCAGAAAAATAATTTCTCAGCTGACAAAATGGGACGTCAGACTGTGTGCTTTGCATTTGAGTGATTGCATGCATTGTTCGGACGCTGGAAAGTTCATAGCTGTTGTGTTGAGTGCCTTATCTGTTATGATTAACTTGGAGCTGCCTCAGGTTAATGTCCTGTCTAAGATTGATCTCATACCGGAGAATCTTCCCTTTAATCTAGAGTTTTTCGAGGAAGTTCCTGATCTCAAGTATTTGGTACAACGGTTAGATGTAAGTTATCGATGACAAAAAAAGGAAAACATTGTTATTCTTGTAGGATCACCCGGCGTTACAGAAGTATAAAGACTTGTGTGATGGACTCTCAACTGTGGCAGAAGATTATAATCTGGTGAACTTTGTTCCACTTGATGTTATGGACAAAGACAAGTTACTCCGTGTAATACAATTCTCAGACAAGGCAAACGGGTACAGTATGATCGAAATGAAGGACATCAGGGGTTTAGTTGTTAAATAAAAGTTTATCTATACATTTTTACATAATTTACACTAAAATAACAAGGTATTACCAGAACGGGCACCAGCCAATATAACATTGGCACAGGTTGTCATAGAGCGTGGCTTGTTCGATTAGTCTACTGACTTGTTCGGACACTGGTATCTCTTCGTAGGCGTTGAAGTCTCTGCCAGATAGCTTGGCTTTGACTCGGCTGATGGCTTCTGAATGACTGCCAGTGAGAGTCTGCTTCTCTTCAGCGCCGTCCAAATAGGCATTGTCTCTCCGGTTCGAGGCTTCGGTCAATCTCCAGTTCATTACAGGATCGTATACGAAGGCTTCTAAGACGGCCAGGATACTGTCGTTGTTGTTTCGTAGTAAGTTGAGGACTTTTTCGCAAGTTAATCGGAAGTTTCCTTCAATTCCGGTTACCTCCATCGCCTGAAATGTCAGTTTTTAGAGATAAAATTATTTTTTAGTTTAATTCACACTTTCTGTATTTGTTGTATTTACCTTAACAAGCATTCTGGTCAGTCGGAATGGGATTTTCTCTGGGTATTTGACACGCTTCATAGCAACTTCGAAGCAATCTCCAAAGTCAATGTGCACTATCTTGCCGCTCAATCGATCCAGCATCAGATTGGAAGGATGTCTGAAAAAGTCTTGTTTTCTGATATTACACTTACCTGTCTCCCAAGCCCAGAATATATCCTACCATGGACATACAGGCCATTGATCTTGTGTAGTTCGTTCGGCGATCAAACCAGACTTCAGAGCTACAAATAAACATAGTTTTACATTACTTAACTAACTTTGTGAGACACTTTGATGTAAATATTGAAAGAAAGAACTCTTACTTTGGTGATTTCATCCACAAGGTCTGTCTGAGATCGTCACCACTAGTGCTGCGCAGAGCTTCGTCGAACACTTCCACCTTCTGCATCAGAGTCAGCTTCTCGATGTCGATGACCAACTTCTGCATTCTAGTGTGTTCTTCTGAGATGGTGATATGGTGTTTCTCTCGGTAATCTCTTATCAACGCATGGAGAGTATCACAATTAGGTACCCACCCTATCAGTCCACTGCTCTGACTCAAAGCAATGATCGAGTACCTCTGTAATTTAAGTTACTGTAACAATGCTAACACTTACTTGAATGCTGAGGTTCCTACGACTTGTATCGGCATCCCGGATGATAAGTGAGTTGATCAGTCCAAACAACTGCATGATCCTTTCGTCTTGTCTCGGATCTTCATGTCCTTTGAGTAAGAAGGAGTATTCTTTTCCGTCATCACCTATAACATGTTATTTGTATATTAAAGTAGGTATTTTAATATTAATGTCAATTAGCTATTAATAGTTTTGATTATTGTTTGCAATATTCCAACCTCTCATAGAGATCTTCCTTGGCCTTTGTTTGGACATAATGACTTCCAAATGAGGTAAGACCGATGATATCTTGACCAGTTCATTAGACGGATCGTATGTTCCAGGGATAGCCAGTTCAAGGTTGTGAACATTCAGAAGCTTGGGAGATATGTAGCTCAATTCTAACGCTGTCATTTGTCTCAACTGACTGGATATCTTCTTGAACACCTTGTAGTACAAGTCCCAAGCTTGAGTGATTTCCTTCTGGTTACCAGTACGTTGGAAAGCAATACAATGGTTTAGCGCTTCTTCCAGCTCTTTGTAGTATGTCTAAAGTAGGTGACAGGTTGACTTTAGGTACCTCTTTATCTAATAATTTAAGTTATACTGATATTGTATGCTATCTTACCTGATTGAACGATTCCTCTTTCATCGTGGTATGACCGGCTTTGACAGTGTCGTGTAGAGGAATCAACGTTTCCATCATCATCTTGAAGTCTTTTTCTTGGAAGTAGAGTCTAGAAGCTTCTTCTAGTGTACCATGCCACATTTCATGCCACAAAATGGCACATCGAATCAGCTCGTCGTTGAGTAGACATGCTTGGTCGATGAAAGTCGGTCGATCTTCAGCAATGATTTTTAAGATATCGCTCGCAACTTCTCGTCGCTGCTTGTTCTTGGACTTCTTGGCCGCTGTCAACGCGTAAACAATGGCCTGCAAATGTTGATTTTATTAGTTCATTTGGAATCCGTATTCATATGAAAGGCGAAGAAGCTAATATTAAAAACTTACTTGAGGATGAGCCTTGGCAATGTCGATAACAACTTGTTTGACCAACAATCCAACATTCTTCTTGGAATCCATCCTTGACATCAGTTGAGGAACCACTTCCAGCCAAATTTCCACAGGAACACTTTTCAAAGAATCCCGTAGCTGTTCGTAGATTTCGTTTTTATCACCGTGATCAAACAACAACATCAACAACCGCAACGTATCTTCTAGTCGGCTGCCTTCAGCTAGCTGAATCGCCTTCAAGAAGCACTGTACAGCCTTCAGGGCATAACTGGTAACTGCTTGGGGATTCTGAAGGAGCACTCTACGATCCACTGGACTTGTCGAACCCCTAGGTGCCGTTGTAGAAGCCGGACTGAACTCGTCAAGAGACCCGTCTTTTGAAACGTGTAGACTGTCAGGAGAACCGAACATTAATTGTCGCTCTGTCATCACCAGATTGTAGTAAATGGTGCCCAACTTGTGCCACGCCTTGTACCAGTTCGGACAGAATTGGGTGGCATTCAAGTAATGGTCGAGAGTGGTTTTGGTACTTTTTTCAAAACTCGTAACATCGACTGGGTTGTGAGAGTATGGACTTGGAATGTCAAGACTAAAAATAAAAATATTAGTTAGAATCTGGTTAGTAACTTTGATATTACACATAATATCCAGTGTAATATTACCGTTGGGAATGTGGATGCTTCGATGGTTTGGATGGCACGACGTTCGAGAAGGACGGGAAACGTTCGGCGTTCCAATCGCCAAGCTTGAGGTAGCATCTGGCTGTGATGTGGGTCACATTCTCCAGGTTTTCCTTGGACAATCTGTTGCTGTTCTCCATGATTAATTTGCGCATGTTCGAAGCCAGAGCCTTGACGTTATTGTAGGCGACGTCTTTGTTTCCATCAGCCCACACTTGTTTGCATAATGCCAGTGATAAGAAAGGCTTATCATGAGGGATCTTGATCTCGTCCAAAGCTTTGTTCTCAGGCTGGTCAAGCAGAGAACAGAAGACTCTTCTGGAAGTTGCATTTCGTCCTTCACGGCGACACAACGACGCAAACTTAACCCACATGGGACGGAGCTCGTTCTGGGACAGAACCAACGAGCGTGCCATCAGAATTCGCTGCCAATGTTCCACGTTTCTCCTGCATCCTTGTAGCCGTCTGCTCCACAAAATGGCGATTCTGGTGCGTCTTTCTGGTATCAACTTATACTCGATGGCTTCTTCCAGTTCGGTCAGTTGTTGTGCCATCAGAACAGCACCGTACGCTCGTTCGTAGCTTTCGGACGCCAACGCTGTGAGTTCTGAATCCAACATATCTCGTACCTGAAGAGAATTGTTCAAAATACATGATTTCTACACTTAGACCGTTAAATTTTTACGTCATCACGAACCTACCTTGACAATGTATTGACACGCTTCGGAGAACTTGTTCTGTTTGATGAGTAACACCGCCCTCAAGAAGGCACCATCGTGGTAGTTCTCGCTGATCTTGGTGACACAACTCTCCATTTTGTCATATTTTCCTGCAATGCCATTATAAATGAAGTTTTATATTCACCTACCAAGCGCCCACCACCCTCTGGCTGACATCTGATTGAACTTTCTCCGTTGTTCAGGCTGTAACTTCTTCAAGTCTCCATTTAAGGACTCCAACGTCGTTTCACTAAACTCTGTTAATTCAGTCCAGAACCCGAGGGCTTCGAGTGACTTCATCCTGGTGAGCGTGTTCTCGTCTTTCTCTTCAGCTGACTTCGGGTTGTCTTCTTTATCAACAACTTCTTTCTTCTTTTCTTCGTCTAGTGAGTTTAATGCCTTCTCCCATTCTCCTAGTTTCTCGTACCATTTGGCCTAAACCATCGTGTTTTACAATAAATTAGAATATCGTATAAATTAAAAAATAAACATTGACAATCGTAGAATTGTTTCCCTACCGATGTGTCCATGTTTCTTTTCTCTGCGTGCTTCACAACTCCAACTGCGGCTTCTTCAAGGTTCAGCTTGTTCGCATAGCCAATCAGTGCCTGGCAATCTTCGGCATTCGGAGTCGAGACATCTAAACTCATAATGTGTAGCTCCTTGTACCGTAACGCCTTTGCATAAGCTCTGGTTGTTTCTGCGCAATTACATAAGACATTGTAGTTGATTGGAAGAGGTCCCTAAAAGTTATTTTGTTTTATTACAGCATCCTTGACCTATTTTTTACTGCCCATACAAGAACTATCGTGTGATACAGTACCCTTTTCTACTTACTTTTTCAGAATGATCCATAAACTCGGCCAAATTGAGGATGGCTTGGATTGGCTCAGAGTACGGACATAATGTAATGACATCCACAAACTGGGCGGTCACTTCATCTTGGTCGCTTTCGCTGAGTTCCGTCCAAATGGACATAAAGGCGGCGTTAAACAGTTCCCTACAACATAGGTAATGTTTTTGAACTGGATGTACTTTAAAGTTATGGTAAATTCGTTCTTACTTTGCCATTGCTTCATTGATTTCAGCCAATGGTGCACAGATTCTCAACGCGAAACTGGGACTGCTTCTGAGCATTTGTGTTCTCAAAGTAGCCAGCCACTGTAGCCACTCATCCCTCGTTACGACGACAGGCGCACTCCAGAATCGCTTAAGATGTTCTACTGACCTCTTGGGGTTATCTCTGATCGCTTTCTGGGCCGCTTCTTCTTGTGATCGGAATCCGCTTCTGAGCATGGATTTGCTGCCTACACCATAGTTGCGACCTATCTGAGGCAACATGTAGTTGATGGGCGGATTCTTGGGGGAATTGGTCATCTGAATCACGAGTTCATCATAGTCGGCTCTGAGAAGGCTATCGACCTTATATTTGCGCAACGCTTGTTCAATGGAATCACGGTAAACTGGGGCTTGGCTCCACATCTGTAAGCAGAGGATAAATTACTATCTAAAATTACATTGTCTAAGTAGCCTAAAGACGAAAGATTTACCTGAACCAAGACAATGCAAAGCAATGTCATGAGTTTTTCTTGGAGGAATCTCACTGATATGCACTTCAACCAGGTCTGCATGATAGCTGTCGCTCTTTCGCCAAGGTTGTGATCCCGAACTAGAACCAGCACTGTCTCTACCGCGAATATTCTGATCTTCTCTGGTACAGCTTTGTTGTCCAACACTTCTAATACAGGAGGAAGTACCACGTAGATGTATGTCCCCAGACACATTGATAATGACTTTACACAGGACAAAGCGCTTAATGTCAGGGTCCTTTCTTTGGTGCTATCAGTCTCTACTACGGCTAAGAGATAGGGACAAAGATCGCCAATGTAGGGCATAAAGTGATGTTCCATGGCTTTGCCGACTTGTTCTAGTAGGAAGATGGCCTTGCCTTTCAGTTGTGGCAAATCCCATTGCCATGCTACCTGTAATATCAAGTGTCAAGCTTAGTAATTGTCCATTTTTACTCAATAACTTTTGGTATAAGATTACCTTGATAACGCCGAAAATGTCATTAATGTAAGGTTTGATCTGCTGGCCCAGCATTCCAGCCAGTTGAGCGAATTGTGACAGAAAGAAGTCTCTGAGTTCAGCTTTGCACTCTTGAGTGATCTTGATGAGTTTGGGGATGACTTTGTCTACGTATTCATCCAGCCGGTTACCGAGATTATGGAATAAGGTCATCAGGACATTTACTACGTCCTTATACAAGTTACTCATTGAGTAATCGTCGAATATCTTTACTAAACTTGAGATGGCCAAGGTGGGGTAGAACTCTTCTAATGTACATTTCTCGTAACTGATCCACTGGATAATGTCGGCTTCTTCTGAAAAAAAAAGAAATTGTTGGTTTATAGTTCACAAACTACAATTTAGTGAACATTTGTTTAGAAGTTACCTTGTTGCAAGGAGAGAAATCTTGACTTACCAGGCATATACTTTCCAGTTCCAGCATGTAAAGGAAGAGACAAAGCCAATGATTTGGAGGTAGATGAGTGTACCGTCCCGAGGAAGACTTTGTGAGTGTACGGATCCAAAGCTCCTACAATACCCAGAACTTTCATCGTCAATCGTCTCATCGAAGCACTCAACTCCGTCTTCAACAACTTCAAAAGAACATCCAGTAGCTGAGGATGATCTTTGTATGGTTCAACCACGTATGCACTGCTTTGACACAAGTTACCAAGAGCACGTAAGGCTGCCTACAACACGTACCGCAATCAATATAAAATTGTAAAAAAAAGTTTGAAAACATGTACTATAATATAATAAAATGTAGTGATAACATACCTCTCTCCGATGTAAACTTGTTGAATCTTGAAGATACGATACAAATGCAGGAATGAGTCTTGGAGTCGCTCTCACAACATCAAGACCTCCAATCAAGGCTAGTTCACTTATGGCATTCAGAACATTTACCGTGACCTCCGCCGACTTTCCATCTACTCTCAGATGAGGCACTAGTGCCATTAACAACGCGTTCATAAACGTACTCACAAAGTTGGGAGCCTAAATGTATAATTTACAATAACGAACCGATACAATATTGACAGCAGAAACAAATAAAAACTTACACAGCGACTCAGTTGACATACGATCTTGGCAGCGTGCACTTCGTTCTTGCTGATTCCACTGACAGAGAGGTTGTAGATGGTCTCTTTCACCACCTTCCTCAGCTTTGGAAAGATCAATGCCGGATTCAGATTCGACAACATGGCCAGTAGCTCCACCGCTTTCTCCTGAACTCGTAGATCTTCATCGTACAAGGTCATGAACAAACTCAACAAGGTCTCTTTCTGTGACAAATGATACAAGAAGTCTGTCTCCACCGTACAAAAGCACTCCAGGACTGCCAATCTTACTTGCACAACTACAAGTCATGTTACCGAATGTTACAATTCACTTACCTGGGTCTGTTACAGTAGCCTTTATCAGACAATCTACTACACCTCTGATCAAACCGTAAACGTTGAGCTTCTTTTCTCCTTCAACTTCGTCGAAAACCTTGATGAATGGCTTCACAATCTGTATACAACACCGTGCTGCCGCCAGTCTGACTTCAACGACATCACACACCAAGTATCCCTGTAAAATAATAAGGTTACAGTAGCCATGAATAGTTACGTTAACCGAGACTAAGAATTAATACGTAACTTTAACGTAAATTATCTAAACTTACCAATGCAATGTATCGTATAAACATCTGAAGCGTATGACGTTGGAAGTCAAAACTTCCCAGAGTTTCTAGTGCCAGTTCGACTAATGGAACATTATGAACAGAAACTGGTCCACCTGGTAGAGGCGGGTCAATTGGGGGTGCCAGCTTGCTCGGAGGTGACAGCCCCATCAACAGCTGATACAAATGGCCAATTAAGCCGTCCAAAAGGTCAGGTTTAAGCTTGGGGATATTGACAATGGCATGGTGAAACAGCTCAGTCAGATTCTTAGAAAGTCCTGTGTTCAACAACAAAGCCAGATTCCTTCGGATGTCTTCACCTACACTTTGCTTCTGGGACCTGACCAGTAGACAGAGTGCTTTGAAGTAGTTGGCAGACACTGCCTTCTTCCTAAAACATCAACCATTTAAGCATACCACTTGTAATAAGTCATACAAACATGATGATACTAAGTCCTAAATCTACGATGACAAAAACCTACTTGGCAACGACTTGTGTCATCTGTAACGCCATCATTGAAATGAATTTGGAAGTCTTGGGACTTATCTCCATTCGTCGTTCCATAGAAATCAGACCAAACGATAGAAACGCTTGAGGCATTCTGGTAGTTATAGACAAAGTCCATTCTACAATCTGATCAAGTGGCAGATCATAGGAGGTCTGGAAGCACACGATTCGGGGGAATATCTCCAACAACAACAACTGACATTCCTTCGACTTGGTGTTCATCGCTTCCATGCACTTCTTTATGATCTAAACAACATTTATATAAAACAAAAGTACAACCTGCGTACCGTAACTGAAGTTACAGTAGTAATAATTCAAATTAAAAAATTTGTAAGAATTGAATGAAAACTTGCTTCTCCGAAGTAATTCTCGGACACCAATCCACTGGCGGTATGACTTTCGACCGCAGGCTGGTGGACATGTTGGAACAACCATGTCACCGGGTTCTGGCCAATAACTGTGGCGGTACATTCAGAGTAACTATGGCCAGTGATCTCAAGACGACGCTGCTCTGCCTTCTGACTGGATACACGTAGCAGTTCGTTCAACAACAACAACGAAGCGTGGAGGGAGTCATCTTTGCTCAAGGAATCTGGTTTTTTGCATGCTTCTTCGAACAGCCTCTGAATGCGAAGTTACAGTAAATGATACACGAAAAGATATAAAAAAGCGTAATAGGCAATATGGTTTGTTATAGTAAATTATGCACTTTCCACTTACAATATACCAGTCATTTTTCTGTTTGGCCTCACGTTGAGAAGTTACCGTTAACGCAGCGTGAAGAGCGTTGGCTCCAGCCATTCTAACATTTATCTGTAACATCATTTTGTAATTCTATAACTTTTAGCCCAATAGACTAATGCTACAAAAAATACTATATGCACAAAATTCTTATTTGTTTTGTAACATTTACGTACAAATTGAGTAAAAATCCAGCATATTATACCTAAAAATTCAAGGGAGGATTACCTTTGGATCCTTGATAGCATGAAATACATGATCGAAAAAAATCCTGGCAGCTTGAAAAAAGTGAGTACTTGTGAAAAGTGCTAAATCCCTGTATAAAAATGAGCCGGCTGTTTTGTTGCAGGTTTTCTTCACCGGGTCAAACCAATCTGAACACTTCGAGAAGGCAATATCCACCATCTCCAATGAGTAGGCTTTTGAAGTCTAAAAAAATAAGAATACAAAATTTGTTGTAATTAAAAATATAAATCATGTCAAGAAAGAAATAAAAGTAGCAAAATATTCTAAATAACTTATGATTTAAAAATTTTAAAAAACCCACGTGAATAAGGTAAATGAAGGCTCTTGAAGCCAGCCCAACAACAACGTCATCATTACACTCCATCGTCTTCAAAAGAGCATGGGCCACAGTAAGTACGCGATCTGTTTCTTCTCCCACATTGACCTCGATCAGGCAAACTAAAGAATAATATAAAAATAAAAAGTTACTTACCTGTTAACACAATCGCAGCTTGCTTGTCCAACTTTTCAGCAGAATTGAGGTATTCCAGCACTTTTTTCTAAAAGAAAATCAAGATCAAAGCAAAAGTGTTACCTCTCCTCCATTCGACAGTATGTTCAAACATTTACCCTTCAAATCTGGAAAGTGATTCAATGCCAACAAATACTTGTGCACCATCTCCAGCTGTGCCGCATGCGCAGCATTATCTTGTATGCTTACCTAAAATTACAAAACCATACCTTTCAACAATTTACTTATTTAAATTCATGCTTATAAAATTATAATAAAATAAGATGTTACCTATACATTCAACTTACATTCTGCAGTTGGCCTAACAGTTCATGCGGCATTTTAGAAATTGATATGCATTAACACTCGCTCGTTATCATATACTTCGCCCGAAACAAACGATAAAACTGAAAACATTTGCATGTGTTATATAATTTATTTTAAGTTTAGTTAAATCTGCTCCTCTTTATAAGTAAACTCAAATTTATAACAACAAAAAGTGTATTTACTGATTAAAAACCCATATTTGTTTGGTAAAAACAATTTACTGTTTCTGTTTTCTTTTATTTCGCGATTTTCAGGAAAATTTCTGATAAAATTTATTTTTACCGAACGCAGTCTGCAATATACAGGACGCGAAGGTTCTTTAAAAATATTTTTTCTAACTTTTTTTATAATTCGGAGACAAAAAATTCGGTGCAGCCTGCGTAACGTGTTATACGAAAGAAATTAAGAACGCATTTCTTTTGCTGCGAAACAACCAAAAAACCGGACAAAATTTTGTTTTTCCATTGGATCTAGGTATATACCGGTATATTAAGATGGCGGGTAAACTGATCATTCCACCAAATGCAAAGTAAGGTACTTTTTATTAGTTTTATCTTATTTGTTTAGGTATCAACCTCAAGATCCACAATATGTTAGCACGGAGACAGGTTCCAAAGATCCTTATGTTATGCGGTAAGTGTTTCTGACTTCGATTGATCATATTTTTAGATCTCGTGTGTTTGTGGGATGTCTGAACACTGACACTGTGAGTAGAGAAGATGTTATCCAGTTGTTCAGTATGTATGGACCGTTGAGAGGAGTTAGTCACTTTAAGTCTCAAGGATATGGGTTCGTACAGTTTGACAACGAAGAAGACGCTATCGATGCTGTTCAAAATTTGAATTTGTATGAATTCCACGAGCTGGTGTTAGGTATTTTATTTACAGTGTAATATTGTGGTTGGTAATCTTAATCTTCTGTTTTAAAAAAAATTCGCAAGATTTTGAATTAAAATTATAAACCTTTGGTTTCAGATGTCAAGATAGCCACCCCAACTGTATCATTTTTACAAAAAGACGATAAACTGTACGCTTTGCTTTGAGATTTGTTGTTTGTTAGTTTATTCGTTACCTTAACGCTTTTATTATGGATTGTACTATTGTTTTAGGCAGAAGAAGCAGAGATCGAAACGAGGCGGAAGAAAAGAACGTGAACGCCGTGAGAGAGCTGCATCATACAAGGGTGGATATGGTAATAACCAACAAAGCAGTAATTATGTTGACTATGACGAAGATATTGATGGATCTCCAGGATCTTTCATCCAATCACCGGCAAATGTAGTCCGACCTTTACTTCCATCACGTGCTCCCGCTGCTGTTCCTCCAGCACAAACTTCTGCGTCTGCTCCAGGTAAATTTATTCTTTGGATCTGATAGTATTATAGCAATCTTTATTACGAGTTTATTAAGAAATCTAATAAAACTTGAAATACTAGCTCCAACGGATAACATCTATCAGAGTATTAACTAAAAAGTCCACAGCTGCTATAAAGAATGTACTTATATGTTTATACTGATAACATTTTAGAACCAACTGGACCTCCGACTGAAGTACAAGATCTCACTCCTAACTCCGACCTCCCGTTACCTCCTCGCTTTAAGTATCAGACGGCTGCAGAAAAGCAGGAAGGATCCGTGTTGAACGAAAACGGTAAGAATTGAACCAAAAAATATATCTTGTAGTATCAAACAATATCTTAAGACTATTTGTTATTTTACATAGTAAAACTAAAAGACCTTTTCAGAAGTACCAGACGTGTTAATATGTGGTGGATGCCACTTAATCACGGCCAATGCTCAGTTCTTTTTGGAGCATCGAATAAGAGAATGTGACAGAAAGATTGTAATGAAATCAGGTGGGTTATCACTTTTAGTCTCCTTCAAACTGATAAGTTAAGTTTGAAATTGGTAGTTTAAAGGATTTAAGTTCCCAAATCTAGACAAATTTGTAATCGAGGTTACTAATGCTTTATTTTAAAATAGAAATTTTTGTTTCGTGATTCAACTTACAAGGTTTTAGAAGACGAGCCTGAATTTCTCAAGTGTTACTCATGTAAAGTTCCGTGTAAGAATAGCTGGGACCTTATTTATCACATGAGCCAGGCTCACAAGCTTAATTTATACAATAACAAAACAACGAGTACGGTGGAGTATCCGGAGCAGCAGCAGTAATGTCATTAGTTATATTACTTTCGCCTCGTCATCATTTGGCAAAATTCTGGAAATTGTTGAATTTTTAAGGTATTGCAAGTTACTAAATATGTTGTCATAGTTTGGTCAAAACTATTACCTATTTAACAGATTACCAAAGTTTTAAAGGTCTTTCCGAAAATTAGGTAACAAAACGTTTAAATGTTTTGAAAACAAAGTTGTTTACCTTGGAAGTTGATTTTTCCATCTTGATTTACGTCGACGTGTTTGTATATGGCCTTTATTTCCTGGTCGGTAAGGTTGTGTCCCATCCTTTGGAATGCCGTTCTCAACTCTGATCTAAAACAGGTTTTTTAAGATTTTTAAAGCTTTCCTTACTTCTTGATACTGTAAATATTATGTGATATTTAAAACTAGAAATGCTGATTTACCGTGTGATATGTCCATCCCCATCCACATCTAGCTCCTCAAACACAGCCCGCAATGACAGAGATAGCGGGTTGGCGCGGGCGATGGTCAAGAATTCGTGGAAGTCGATGTTGCCGTCGTTGTCCTTGTCGGCGGTGTTGAACATGGCATTCAGCTCCTCGTCCGTGGGACTCTGACCCATCTTGGTCATGACGGCCTTGAGCTCGTTCTTCTGAATGTAGCCGTCGCCGTTGAGATCGAACTCGCGGAAGATGCCGCGGAGGTCGTCCTCGCGGATCTCGCCGACGTCCTCCTCCGGAACGTTGTTGGCCTTTTTAGGCTTGCGCGACAAACATGAACCCATCTTAAAGCGAGATAGTAAAGTGAATTTTGTTTATTTAAAATATTAATACCCCTCCCTTGTTTTAAAGGTGCCTCGCCCTTCTTTTCCGTTAAGCGCGCAAACAAAACCAGGTGAAGGAATGTTCTTTCTGATGGAACAAATTGCGGAAGGGGAAGAACGATTGCCGGCCCCCACCCTCAGGCAGGTCTTCTACACTGTGTCGAAGGCCGTGGTGGTTTGTCGCAGTGAAGCGACGTCGCTGACTAATAGCGAATTCCACGTTTGCCTTCTCTTTGCTAGACCGAGTATTTAAATTGATTTTGTTTATTCGAAACAGGTCAATCTTCATCCTCCTCGTCCAACTGATCGTCGGACGGCATCTCGGAGACGTGCACGTCGGGCGCTTGATTGGGGGGCTTCAGCTGGTGGGAGCCTTTGAACTCCTTGTTTAACTTCTCGGACGTGTTCTTCCATTGTTCTTGCTCGGACTTGTCCACCGCGAGTTCGCCCAGGTACGCGGACCCGATCACGTCGTCCCCGGTCACGGAACGGAGCACGTCATGCACTGATATCGTGATCTTGGTCTTGCTCAGGTCTGTCTTGCTGGTCGAGATTAGGAACATGACGGCTTCCTTGTAGACGGCCGTGCACGTGCTCTTCAGTACTCTGGTACTCTTTGTTTGGGGATTACCGTTGTTTTGGCTCAATGTAATCCGAACACAAACGTCTAAAGTAATGTGAATATATTGCTTTAGGGTTGTTAATACGAAGTAAATATTTTGATGTATTATAAACATCGTTTTAGCATATTAACATTGTTTTAGTGTCTTGACTTGAAAGCTTTTTCTTTTACCTGGAGATCCGATGATTCCCCATTTGGGGAGGTCCTCCACCTTTATCACGTTTATTGTCAATCGGCGAGCTTCCTTCTCCAGACACGTCGTGATAAAAATTTTACCCAGTTTCTGAAAGGGAAAGTGAGATAATAAAGTTTTATTGTCGATGATAATGTTATTTGACAAATAATTGACTACCGAAAGGAAGCATCTTGTTTTAGATCAAAGGTTCTCAAAATATGTCTGATTAAGAAAAAGCAAGGTTAATTACACTTTCTAAAGCTTGTACTGTGACTTTTATGTGTGTAGTAAACTCACTTTACTGCTGGGTTTGAACTTGAGTTCCTCGACTATCCGGACCTCCTTCTTGGAGTAGAGCTGAGTGAGTTCCTTTAATGGTACCATTATCTGCCCGATCTCGAGGTCCTTTTGTATTTTAGTCGTGCCTTGGTGGTACACTTCCAGCGCCAACGACTTGCCGTCGATGTCTTCGACTGATATATTGTCGAAAAAGAATTCCTGAAGCATTGTTATAGTACTATGATATGGGAAAGTAATTGTTGTGGGTAATGCTCTCTCTGAACGGGTTATAAGAATCCAGGATATTGGTCTTGACGGTCTCAGGAGTTAAGTTATGGATCCAAAATGACATTATAAAGTATTTACATGGGTCTTTAAAGAAGTTACAGTAGTCTTAACTCCAGCATTATTACAGAAAGTTGGTAATATTAGTTAGGAAAGACAAAATCTACATTGATTACAACATACACAATCACAACATAAAAAGTTGCAGTACTTACAGCATTATATACAATATCTCTGCCCCGTTTGACGACACTAACTTGTTGTTTGTTTGCTTTACCCGGTAGAATATTTACTTTGCAAAATGCCTGTATCTCCAAATCCGGTCGAAGCTCGCCGGCCAGTCCTGAATAATAATAATTTGGTTAAAAATTGAATGGAGAACACACTGTTTGTTTACCTTCTATCTTCAGGATGGATACCCTGAGGCGTTTGCGGACAGGAAAATGTTGTAATGAGCAATGGACTAGGCCCAGCCCTTTCGGCCGAGGCTCGGGTTCGGTGGCCGGAGCAGCCGTGGGTGTGTTTTGTACAGGCTGGATGTCATTCACCGACGAGATACTGGAGCTGGGCGTTCGACGGCCCAGGTACAGTGAGGGATTCAGCCCGTGGTGGCTGGGATCTTCTCCATCTGAACTGTCCTTCTGAGAGCCTTCTATGTTTAGCTGGAATTGTATTATATTAATCAATATGTTTTTTTCTACTGTGTTTACTATAAATTTCAAAATTTAACTAGCATATTTACATTTACTGTAATCGTAGTTAACTTTTCTACAGTAACCCTACAACTTGTACCTGTTCAATAGACGGACTGAGGGACGAGTTGGTCGAGTACTGTACGGAATCAGGTGTAGCGTTGAACTCTCGTCGAAGTAGGTGTTGTTGCTCCAGAAGGTGTGCCATCGAACCGTTCCGTGACAACGAATCTCGGCCGACGTCAGCGTTGAAGGAGCACTTGCGGACCTTCTTGTAGCCGGCTGGAATGTCGGAGTTGCTTTCTCGGGGGGTCTGTGGCGCGGAGGATACTGTATTCATAGGCTTGGGCATGGTGAGGGGTTCGGGCACCAGCCGATTCACGGTGCTCATCTCGGGACGGGGATCTGAACTGGCTATGGAGGACCGAGGCGCGGCCGGCGGCAACTGAGCGGCTCTGAAAGGAAAGTGCGCATAATTAGTATCGTTATTGGATTGTGGAACAGCCTTTGTATTAATCAAATCATCTTACTTTAATTGAGATGTAGCATTGCGAGCGGAAGCGGAACGATACAAGTAGGAATCGGCAGTGGACGGGGGCAAGTGAGATTCAGAATACATGGAGGTGCTGGGGGTGAGAGAGGACGGAAACGGTGATGATGATGACGATGATGAAGGGGCGGGCGCGTCAGGGAGTCGCCGGCCCGTGGATGGACGCCGATTCATGACTTGGAGCTGGTGGGTGATGGGCGGGGACGACGAAGTGGTGCTGTGGAAGGAGTTGTTCATTAAGGTGGTCGCTTGTACTGAACAGGACGCCGGCGGCAGGGGCGGGGTTGGCAGCATTCTGGGCGAGGAAGAGCGGCGCATTACAGGTCCCAGAAGACCCGTCACGGGGCTGCGCGTACTCGTCGTCATTGTCGATCCGAGCCCCGGGTCGGGCGGGTCTTTGTGTGGAGTTGGGGGGAGACGGCGTCTGGTGGCGGTCACGATGCCCGGCGAAGCGGTGGAGGCGTCGAATTGATGAAGTGTCTGTGGTATCTTGGAGTGCATGGTCGGTGCGCAGACCATATGGACGCTGGTCAGGAGGGTCGAGCGACGACGGTCAGGTCCATCAGCGTCCTTAAGGGATTAGTTATGGCGTGCCACACTTAATCGTATCATAAAGTATAGATAGATGTGTCGGCACGGAATAAACGAGCCGAAGGTTTGAAAGGAAGAAGGCAAAATAAAGCCCGCAAGCAAAAACAAAGTTCAAATTAGGAAGGGAAGGGTTTGATCGGGCGGCACGGCGGCCGTAAAAGTTACTCTCCGAGATATGACGTACAAATGTGACCGCAAGGAATACACAGACCCACGGGCTTTGAATACCCGCAAGAAAACAAAAGAAGCACACATACCACAAATCCCTCGACTCGTGTGCCTTCATTTTCCCCTTCTTTTCGGCCGCGCTACCACTGTAGTAGCCGGGAATCGGGCGGGCGCCCCCAAAGCCCGCTTTAGCCGGGCCACATTAGGGCCGGGGCGAGCGAGCGAGGGGTGCGAAGACCTCGCCGAACTGCACAAAGTGCGTGGATTCAAGGCGGAGTTATTTTTTATGAACACGAGGACATTTGCGCTCAACTCTTGGCCATTTCCCTTTATGCTGGGGACAACCGGCTCGTTAGTGTTTTATAATGGAGTCTCTAATCGGCCGCCGACGCATCTCCTTGATTAATTCGGTTACCGGATCGATTCCCCCCGCCGGGAATTCCCGGCGTCGTGCAGGGTTTGTAGCCGTTTACTCACAACACTTGAGGCCTTCCGAGTACGCATAATTTATGCAAAACCGTTTATCACTGTTTTTGTTGTTTAAAAAACAAACTGGAACTGCGTAATCCCGGCTAGGAGCGGCCCATGCATAATTTATGGGCAAATGTCATGCTCTTAATATAAGGAGGATTAAGTGGCATTAAATGTTCTCCAATTTCATGTTTAATATAAGCCTTTAAGTACCATATAAAACTGAAACAACTCTGATTCACCACCAAGACAGGTGTTACGGAAATAGCGTCATCCCTCACAAACACGTTTGTTTACTACAGTAGATCATTAAAGATTGTGCTTTGTGTAATTCGGTTATTTTAGGCATGGTATTTTAATTATAACATAACACTTTTCATCATCGTAGTATCTCTTTCTTCCATGGATAACATTTGTCAGAGATTAAACTGAGTGTTCGCAAAGCTTTGTTTGGTTTCGACCATTTTAAGTTAAAGTTTGAAACCTAAAGACAGAAATAAAACACATAAAGTTAACAAACACATCTAGAAAATAAATTATTCATCTGGCGAATTGCCAAAACATTTGAATTCAATGTCACTTCAAACTAAATCATTCCGTTGCTAATGCCTTCCAGTGCTTCAAACTTTACAAGAATGAAGGTGAATATCACTATCAATTTTGAAATACAGCAACTTCAAATTTTGACTTATATAATAGTGTAAACCATACTTTGCTTCAACGTTTCAAAAACATCCACTTATTATTTGGAATGTCCTCAGTTTGTTATGTTATCACATCTTAAAAGTTGGTGAGTACAGTTATATTTGTCTTTAGTAAATTTTTTTGAGTTATGAACAAATATAAAGTCCTTATCACCGGAATACTTTTAAAATCTGTTTTATTTCATCAAAAGTTACGGTAGTCTAGAAGATTTCTTTAAAAATCAGACATTCCTGTAAATCGAATAACAAGTCAGGCCAACTTTCACCTGACACTTGAAAAGTGAGATCTCATGATAAAAAAGTATGCCATTTTTAAATACTGGTTCCCTAATTTATATCCACTTTTTTGTAAAATTAATAAACTATTGAACTTTCCTTTTACCAGTTTTAAATTTTTTTTCAATTTTTAAGTTTCAAATGTTGCGAAATATCAATTTTTTTGGTATTCAGCGACACTATACAACAAAATAAAAAATATTTTGCTTAACAATAAATTTGTTTTTTAAAATTAATCTAATAAAAAAACATAAAAGATCATGAGAATTTATGAAATCATGGTCAGTATTGCCTATATTTCTATGGTAAATGTTGTTTGCTGGAATAATGTAGCCAAATTTAGCCTTTTAACCTCTTTATGATCAGAATTATGCCTTGGATGTATATCGTTGTTGTACTACTACGCAAAGATTGATGAGGAGTCCATCAGAATATGCAAATAAAACAAAACACCTGGAGCAATCAAATGAAAACATGTCTGCATTCTGGGGCGTCACATTCTCTGTGTGCACTATCTCCTTTGTCTTGCTTTACATGACGCCCCCTCCACTTATTTTTTGCCGAACTTTGGGACTGCCGTCAGATGCCGATCGGAAGGAACACATTCAACAGCCTTTCATGAAAAAATTAAAATTGGGACAGTTGGGCTGGCCAAGTGCGGGGGGTTGGCTGAGTCTCTTGCCGCCTCCGATCCGAGGGTGATCAGAGGAGAACCGGCGACAAGACAGCAAGAGATCAGGGCCGCCAATCCCGAGAGCGGCCCCGCAGGCGATAAGCGCGGCCTCAAGACATCGCTCGGAGCAGAGAAACGATCAGCCCCTTCTTTTTTCTCTATCCCCACCCTCTTGCATCCGAGAGATAGCCAGCAGGCACCGTTTTCAGTCCTCAGCTCTGTGGAAATCAGTGCTTTTCATTCGTGCCCAGTTTATACAGTCCGTGCTTTTCGGCGTGGTCATTTTGTACGTCCTTAAGCGGTCCGTTTTTTAAGAGAGGAACTTGCCCTTAAGACCATGTCCAATTCGCTGTACAAAAGCCCGTCGATGGCGAACGCCGCCCTGTACAAATCCCCATCGATGAGCGCGTTCGGTGGCGCTCCAGGCGGCCCCTTCGGTTCCATGTCCGTCGCTGATCTGGGCAGTCTGACCCGGCTTGAGGTAACCAAAGTTTTGTGTTGTTTGATATCTCTTCACCCACCTACGTTCATTGTGTTAAAACAAACATTGCTTTAGGACAAGATCCGTCTTCTCCAAGAAGACTTGGAATCCGAACGTGAATTAAGAAACCGCATCGAGCGTGAGCGAGCTGACCTCTCTGTCCAACTCATCGCCTTGACTGACCGTTTGGAGGATGCCGAAGGCACCACCGATTCCCAAGTGAGTTTTCCCATAATTGGGCAATGTGATTAAAATGATCGAAGACAAGTATAAGATCAAAGTAACCATAAGTTCAATATTACCTAAATTACAAATCTTTGTATTATTCAACTTGCACTACGATATTCACCTTTAATCCTTGAATCCAGATCGAATCCAACCGCAAAAGAGAATCCGAGCTCCAAAAGCTCCGCAAACTTTTGGAAGAATCGCAATTGGAAAGCGAAGATGCCATGAACGTGTTGAGAAAGAAGCACCAAGATGCTCTTCTCGACTACCAAGACCAGATCGAGCAGCTTCAGAAAAAGAACTCCAAGTACGAAATTCGTTCATTTTCCTTTATTTTTTTATATTTTTTACATTTTTTCGGAATTTTTCGTAAAATATTTATTTTCTTGAAACTTTCGTTGCAGGATCGACCGTGAACGTCAGCGTCTTCAACACGAAGTCATTGAATTGACCGCCACCATCGACCAAGTCCAGAAGGACAAGGTAAACCTCATTTTAATGTTTTTGCTTTAAAATCCCTTCAAGTTTCACTTCCTCCATTAAGTTTTGGCAGATATTTGCCGCATTTTTGGGTTTACGTTCGTTTTCTTTGGAAACCCTTTGGCTGCGACTTCGTAAACAGTTGTTTCCCCAATATTTAGCCGTCCGTTTCTGTGAATAAGAAATGGGAAGGGCAATTGGACACAAGTGATCTGGACGGGTGGGCGGCCGACCCGATTGCCTTAGGGCCGAAACATCTGTTGTGCCTTACCCATCCACCTCCACACCTTCTTTTATAAATATAAAGACATTACTATACCAGAAAATTGGTATCAATAGTGTCATCCTTTATTTCAAAACACACATAATTAAAAACATATCATAATATTAATTAAACATTACATAATAACACATACTTATAAAAATTTTGTTTTAGCACGCCGCCGAGAAGGCCGCCGAACGCTTCGAAGCCCAAGCCAACGACTTGTTGAACAAGGTCGAAGACTTGAACAAGCACGTCAACGACTTGGCCCAACAACGCCAACGTCTCCAAAACGAGAACAACGAGTTGTTGAAGGAGGTCCACGACCAGAAGGTCCAACTCGACAACCTCCAACACGTCAAGTACCAACTTGCCCAGCAACTCGAGGAAGCCCGCCGTCGTCTCGAGGATGCCGAGAGAGAACGCTCCCAGCTCCAATCTCAACTCCACCAAGTCCAATTGGAGCTCGACTCTGTCCGTACTGCCTTGGATGAGGAGTCCGCTGCTCGTGCTGAGGCCGAGCACAAGCTCTCCTTGGCCAACACCGAGATCTCTCAATGGAAGAGCAAGTTCGACGCTGAAGTCGCTCTCCATCACGAAGAGGTCGAGGACTTGCGCAAGAAGATGCTTCAGAAGCAAGCCGAGTACGAAGAACAAATCGAAGTTTTGGTACAGAAGATCTCTCAACTCGAGAAGGTAGGCTGCAATCATCACGTTTTCTGTATTTTCACTTTTTTATTAAGATTCACTTATACATTTACAGTACTTTATTATAAAAGTCTACTTGTGTTTTCTTTTTGTCAACTATTTTTGACTACGAAGTGTCATTGTTTTTCTTATAGGCCAAGTCCAGACTTCAATCTGAAGTTGAGGTCCTCATCGTCGACCTCGAGAAGGCCCAGAACACCATCGCCATCTTGGAACGTGCCAAGGAACAACTGGAGAGAACCGTCAACGAACTCAAGCAGCGCATCGACGAACTCACCGTCGAGTTGGAAGCTGCCCAACGTGAAGCTCGTGCTGCTTTGGCTGAGCTCCAGAAGATGAAACACTTGTACGAGAAGGCCGTCGAGCAGAAGGAAGCTTTGGCCCGTGAAAACCGCAAGCTCCAAGGTAGGCTAATTATATTGACGCAAAAAAGGTTATTACCTTTCTTAAGTTACAAATTAATTAGAATTTTTATTATTTTACTCGTACTACAACAGTAATGCTAAATTATCCTTCCAGACGATCTGCATGAAGCCAAGGAAGCTTTGGCCGACGCCAACCGCAAACTCCATGAACTTGACTTGGAGAATGCCCGTCTTGCTGGAGAGATCAGAGAACTCCAAACCGCCCTCAAGGAATCCGACGCCGCTCGCCGTGACGCCGAAGCGCGTGCCCAACGTGCCTTGGCCGACCTCCAACAACTCCGCGTCGAAATGGAACGCCGTCTCCAAGAGAAGGAGGAGGAGATCGAGAACTTGCGCAAGAACATGCAATTCGAGATCGACAGGTTGACCGCCGCCTTGGCCGACGCCGAAGCCCGCATGAAGGCCGAGATCTCTCGTCTGAAGAAGAAGTACCAGGCCGAGATCGCCGAACTCGAAATGGCCGTCGACAACCTCAACCGCGCCAACATCGAAGCCCAGAAGACCATCAAAAAGCAGAGCGAACAGCTCAAGGTCCTCCAAGCTTCATTGGAAGACACCCAGAGACAACTCCAACAGACCCTCGACCAAGTAAGACATAACAATATTAAAATGCTTCTAATTTATTTTTTTATTTTTAAAATAGTCATCATTAATTGTTACAGTATGCTTTGGCTCAACGCAAGGTCTCTGCCTTGGCTGCCGAACTCGAGGAGTGCAAGTCCGCTTTGGATAACGCCATCCGTGCCCGCAAGCAAGCCGAAGTTGAATTGGAAGAAGCCCACGGCCGCATCAACGACCTCCAATCCATCAACAACAACCTCACCGCCATCAAGAACAAGCTCGAGACCGAACTCTCCACCGCCCAGGCCGACCTCGACGAGGCCACCAAGGAATTGCACGCCGCCGACGAACGTGCCAACCGTGCTTTGGCCGACGCTGCTCGTGCTGTAGAACAGCTCCACGAAGAACAAGAGCACTCCATGAAGATCGACGCTTTGAGGAAGTCGTTGGAAGAACAGGTCAAGCAACTCCAGGTCCAGATCCAAGAAGCCGAAGCCGCCGCCCTTCTCGGAGGAAAGCGTGTCATCGCCAAGTTGGAGACCCGTATCCGCGACTTGGAGACCGCCTTGGACGAGGAGACCCGACGACACAAGGAGACCCAGAACGCCCTCAGAAAGAAGGACCGCAGAATCAAGGAAGTCCAGATGCAAGTCGACGAAGAGCACAAGAACTTCGTCATGGCTCAAGACACCGCCGACAGACTTTTGGAGAAACTCAACATCCAGAAGCGACAACTCGGAGAAGCCGTAAGTCATTGTTTTGCTGTACAGCTTACATTTGGCTTATTATTATATTGAGGTAGCTGATTTGATTTAGTGTTGAGTCGGTAGAAGTTGAACCTGTACCTTTTAGGAATCCATCACCATGCAAAACCTACAACGTGTCCGCCGTTACCAACGCGAGTTGGAAGACGCCGAAGGCCGTGCCGATCAAGCCGAAAGCTCATTGCACCTCATCCGCGCCAAGCACCGCAGCTCCGTCGTCACCGGCAAAGGAAGCTCGCCTAAAGTATATGTTTTGGAAGACGACGCTTAGATACATCCCTGCTTGTTTGTCTCATTTCTATTTCATTTTCTTTCTTTTCACGTTCTTGTGTTGTAATGGTTCCGATGTTCGTCGTATATTATGATTGTAGCCGTCTGAGATGACATCACGAGTGCAGTCTGTAAAGAACATCACTGCCCCCTATATCCCCTGTCCTTTGCACTCACTGGGTAATTCTCTCTCTCAATTATCATTCACCATCAGACAGCTAGCTCTCCATTAACCAATAAAACAAAAGGTCGATTAAGCCATGTTGAATCAGTTGTTTAACTATAAAACGTTTAAAACAGTGCTCGATATTAAGTATGGCGGGCTCTTCAGCGTCCCTAGGATGACTCGAAATATGGACCAGACTTAACCTACATTAGAGATAGACTGATACTAAAGAATTTATTACTGTACAGCTATAATACATGTTTAAAACACAGAATCAGGGTTTTCACAAACTCCATCTCCTTCCTCGAGTTGGCAAACACGACGTTGGGGTCTTTGCTTTGGCATCGTAGTATGTTGGGTGCCATCACCATAGACAAGTTGGAGACGTCCATCTTGGTCGACTTGACCGTTTCGTCGTCGATGAGTCGTTGTAGCATGGTTAACAAGGCCACCAATACTTTTTGGTTAATGTGAGGTAGTGATTTTACTAAAGCAGTCGCTTTGTCAGCATCGGTCGAAGCACTCAGACACTTGTCGTACATCTCGTCTGGTACTAATGGGGCAGGAAGTTGGCGCAGCCATTGTTTCAGCAAGGCCGCTGGAATGTGTGCGTCTCGGATTGCTGGCTTTACCCACACGTTCAGTTGGACAATACCTTCAAATTAAAAAGAATGTTAAGTCTATAGACTGAGCTATTACTCTTAAACAGATGATTTTGAATTATTTTAATGATTCAACAAATAAAACATTCACATTACCTAAACCTTTTAAACATTGTTTTAGATATAAGCCGGTTATAATTTGGATAATCAGCTTACCTTGATGCATGCAATCCGGATCTGCAGTGATTCTGAATATCCCTTCCGTCCGTTCCCCACCCAACTCGTATATCATACTGATCAACACGTCTTCTATCCAAGGAATGTCCAGATTGGGGCACTTGTCCTTCTGGTAGTCCATCAGCTCTTCTAACGTCGTCCCAAACATGGAAGGGTAGAAGATGTTGTACCTAGCAGTCTGGATCGACTCCAGCGATACCTTGAAGAAGTTAATTGGCAGTTGGATTCGTTTAAAGCAATGTTTGGCATATTTAGAGCAGACAAACTCTGGAGGATCAAGTAAAGGGTCAGAGCATCGCTCCACGAAAGAAGTGACGTCAAACACAACATCGTTATCACATGGAATGCAGAAGGACAACATTATTGCTAACAGTTCCCAGCCGCGGCGGAGAGAATCAATCTTGGGGTTATTTGATAACTGCTTTATCAGTTGTAAGAAGAGCTCGTCTTTGAGTGGCGGAGAATTAAATACTATTTCTAACATACTCATCACAAGCTGAAAAGTTCAATCTTAAAGTTAAAAATTTAAATTTGCAAAAGCTCATAATTTAATACCACAAAAATGCGCATGTATTTTTAAAAACTTACATTATCATTAGTAGTCCGTGTTTTCCTGTCTCCCATGTAACTTTGGACTAGTTTGAATAATACTAAAGCTTGTTTTCGGTCTTTTTTACTTGAAATTTCGGTAAGAGGTCCCTTTAACGAATCTTTTGTCCAGTTTAATTTGCTGGCGTTCGCAGAGACCGTAGACGTAGTTACCGGGGCCTTCTACAATTAATTTTAAATTATACGATAAATTTAACAACTAAATAAACACAAAACTGACTAAACCTTACCTGAGACAAAGCTTCTGAAGGTTGTAATGAGCTAGATAACGAAGAACTCGTAGAACATGTTCTCGTCCTGCCAGTCCAGTGCTCGTTATCATAAAAAGAAGACGAAGGTTCCAGTATCGTCTTGGACGTGACCATCTCTTGTAAACAGTTATCGAACTTCGACTTGGTAGCTGAAGACTCGCAACTTAAAGCTGAAGACCCAGAATGAGATCGTAGCTTCCTCCTTGAACTTGGCGAACTGACATTATTCGAATACTCAGATATCTTCATCTCCTGCATTTGACTTGATGGGTCTTTAAAGTTGGTGTAGAAGCACTCAGCATTTTTGCTTTTATTATCTCGAGATAATGTTGACGCAGGCGACGCCGAGGCTCCAGAAGCCGTGCTTTCCTTCAATTGCTAAAATGGTATTATTACTCTATAAATTATAGTTTACCTTACCTGTAACTTGGCAAGAGGAATTATATCGCATCCTCGCGGTTTTTGCCAAACTGTTTCTGTAGAACACGGGTTGTAGTAATAGAATCGACTGGTATTGCTGTCAAACAGCTCCCACCATTGATTCTCGCTTGTCTTTTTCCTAAAATCCAAAAATACACGCCTAAAACAAGGAAACTTACACCAAGACGCCGGTCGGAGGCTCCCATAGACATGTCCCGGTCACTAAATTGGCATACATCCTTTGGCGGGTCTTTGGTTCCACGATTTCTATCCATTCTGTTCTAAACAATATTATAGCATCATTAACTGTCGCTTACTGTTCGTATCCTTCAGGCATATAAGGGCAACAGAACAAACAGAAAATTTGCACAAAAGATCGAAACAGAGAACTATGTTAGAAAAAGTCGCGAATTCTTTCCAAAAATTATAGAGACATGTTATATGACCAAACATGTCCGCTCTCAAGCAAACCTGACACCAGGGGGGGGGGAGAAAAAGTCCCGGCCCAATGTTTAGGCCCGGCCCGGTGAAAAAAATTCTAGGCCCGGCCCGATTCGTTTTAAAAAAATTTTAAAACTTTTAAGTTAAAAAAAAATAAACGGAAATTTGGCTTTGCATTGTTTTTTCGGACCATATATGGATCATGGTCAGTGTTTTGCCGAAGTCCAGACGGTTTTTTTTTCGGACCGGTCCGGTCCGCCCCTAAATTTTTTCGCAATTGTCCGGTCCGTTTTATATATGTAATAATTATAGTTGCTGATGTTCTAAATGGTATGGTATGGAAAAATAGGGTATGATATAGTATATTATGGTAAAGTAGGATAATGTAGGGTAGGATTTATAATGTTTTGGTACTGTAGGGTACTAATGTTACTAATTTTCCTAAATTTTGTTCTTTTCGACATTGTATGGTACTAAATGGTACGGTCGGCGAAGGCTTTAAGAGGTTCGGCGTAGACTAGATTTATGAACTTGGCGGAGACTTTAGGGTATCTACTCGAACCTACCCTTGACCTTTTTAGCCCTATCCTACCTTATCCCTGACCTCTTTAGCCCTACCCGACCCTACCCTTGACCTTTTTAACTCTACCTTACTATACCATACCCTACCATAACCTATCCTATCTACCATACCACATCCTAAGATAACGTACCATATTATACTATAATATTCCATAATATACTTGACTATATTATAACATTTATGTTGTTTTACTTACCTATTCCACCATACCCATGGATAGTACATAGTAGTGTTGTATAAGATTGAATAAGGTAAGGCATGGTAAAGTTTGGTATAGTATGATATTGTAAGGCGTGGTATGGTATGGTAGATAGTATAGGGTAGAGCATGGTATGTTATGGTATGATAGGATATCGTATTGTATGGTAGGGTATGGCATGTTATAATATGGCAGGGTATTGTAGGGTTTGGTATGGTAGAGGTCATGGTACGGTATGGTATACTAGGAACAATATGGTAGAGTATGTTATAGTTTGGTATGGTATGATTAGTAGATGGGTATGCAGGGCCGGGCGCGAGGGGGGGGGGACGGGGGGGTACCCCCCCCCCCCCCAGAAAAAAAATTTGAACGTGGTCCTCCCTGTGGATTTTTGGAAAAAAATTTTCGAAGGTAGCTAGCTACCTGTGCCGATTTTTTGGACCCCTGCCCCCAGACCAAAAGTCCCCGCCCGGCCCTGTGGGTATGGTATAGTAGGTAACACAGGACATCGTAAGGTATATTATAAAGGATGGGTATGGTATAGTTGGGTAGGGTAAAATGGGCAAGGTTAAGGTTAAGTAGGGCTAAAAAGGTAAGGGGTAGGATCGGGTTAAAGAGGTCAGGGGTAAGGTAGGATAGGGCTAAAAAGGTCAAGGGTAGGATTGAGTAGATACCCTAAAGTCTCCGCCAAATCCATAAAAGCCTCCGCGGATCCTCCGCCGAATTTCCTAAAGCTTCCGCCGACCGTACCATTTAGTATCATACAATTTCGAAAAAAACAAAATTTAGAAAAATTAGTACCATACAGTACCAAAACATTGTAAAGTAGCCATTTTACCGAATTTACCTCTTTCTTTAAAGGGGGAGGGGCTGTTTGAGGAGGGGGGGGGGAGGGACCTAATCATTCCAAATCTAACAAAACGGTTTTAGTGTATCTTTAGTGGTGTTTTTAGAGCATTTTTCATAATGAAATAAAAGTAAAAAACGGTTGCACGCAGCGAGGTTCGAACCTGCTAGAGCAGCACCGAGGGATAATACTTTACCATTTGGCCACACAATCACTCTCTCTTTCTCTGTCGTTTCTCTTCCATTTTGGGAAAGCTCTTTCCGAGAGAAAGGCGCAAGCTCCGCCCAATTTCCCGCAAAAAAGCACAAAAAATATTTTTTTTTGGAAAAAACCAACTTATACGATCAAATATTTAAATTTTTTCCCAAACCGGACCAAAAATTTTTTCAATCGGCCCGGTACGGCTCAATTTTTTTTTGGACCGGACCCGTCCGGACCGGACGGGTCCGGCAAAACACTGATCATGGTACCCAATAAAAGCAGCATTTGGGACAATTAAAAATCCATTACTTTTCACTTTACCCGACCCCACCCCTGACTAGACATGAGCAACGGACCGGGCCGTTCCCAATTTTCAAGCCCGGCCCGTTTTTGATTTTGGTCAGGCCCGGCCCGATCAGAAAAATTTTAGGCCCAGCCCGTTTTAAAAAATTTTAAAAATTTTAAAACTTAAAAACTATACGGAAATTTGGCTTTAAATTGTTTTTTTAGGTCATTTATGGATCATAGAATCCAATAAAATTAAAAAACATAAACGGGAATTGAAATAAAAAATTTTTAAAAATTTAAAAAATTTTTTTTCAGGCCCGGCCCGTTTTCGATTTTGCTCAGGCCCGGCCCGTTGCTCATGTCTACACTTGACCTTGTTGGTCCTGCCCGACCCCACCCCTGACCATGTTGGTCCTACCTGACCCCACCCCTGACTTTTTTGGCCTTTCCTGACCCCACCCTGACCTTTCTGACCCTACCTGACCCCACCCCTGACCTTGTTGGTCCTACCCGACCCCACCCCTGATTATTTTGGCCCTACCCGACCCCACCCCCAAATAGACATGAGCAACGGACCGGGCCCTACCTTCGGTCCGGGCCGGGCCTGAAAGTTTAGCCCGGCCTTTGATTGCGTTGTCTTAAGTGTTGGTACTTTAACTTCAAATTTTAATTAAATTGCACCAATTGAAGGCAAAGTTATTGCATGTAATGTAAAAAGATGCCACAGTAACTTAGTAAACACACATGATAAGAAAAGTAAAAACCATAGATACAATTTTTACTTGTGTTTATTTGTCAGGTTTTACGATTCTGAAAAGTATGAAGTGGTATGGATATTCAGTTTTTCATATGGCCATTGTCCGTGTGGGACATTTAATTGTAAGGTACTATCTAATATAATTTTTAAGCACGAAAATAAGACACATAATAATGTTTCTTTTTTATTTGGCTTTCTTGAAACAACGACGTCGATGTTGAGTTGTACGACAGGTGGGGGCAAACATCCGGGTAAACTATAACATTTTTAAAATATAGGGTGCTTCAAAAAATTTTTAACTTTGAAAAATTTATTACTCAGTCATGAAAAAAGGCAGGAAGACGAAATTTGGCACCCCTAATACGTACCCCCTCAACCCGGGCGATTTTAGACTCGGACGATCTTAGACTCGGGTTATTTTAGAGTCGGGTTGTCTTAGAGTCGGGCGATTAAAAATGGTACTGAGTGGTATCGTACTTAAAAATCAATTAAATTTATGTATTTGGTACTAAAATTTTAAACTATTATAATAAATAATTATTGTAATAATTATTTATTGAAAAATAGGTTTTATACTTATAGTTTTGATACTAAATAGTACTAAATGTTTTAAAACTATTTAGAGTTCTACTTTGTTGTACTGTGTGGTACTAATTTTTTCTAAACTATTTAGAGTTCATATACTACCCAGCCCTCCCTGACCCTTTTTACCCTACCCAACAATACCATACCCATCCTACATACCATACCATACCCTATGTTACCTACTATACCATACCCATCTTACCAAACATACCATACCGTACTTTACCATATTTTACCTAGTATTCCATACCCTATCATAACCTATCCTATCTACAATATTATAGAATACCATACCATAATCTATCGTATATACCATACCTACAATACCCTACCATATTATAACATGCCATACTCTACCATACTAAACCTGACTATATTATACCATTTATCTTGCTTTACTTACCTACTCTACCCTACCCATGGATAGTTCACGGTAGTGTTGTAAAAGGTTGGATAAAGTAAGGTGTGATACAGTATGGTACAGTAAGTTATGGTGCGGTATTGTATGTTATTTTATAATATGGTAGAAGGATAGGTTATAGTAGGGCACGGAATATTAGGTAAAATATGGTAAAGTACGGTATGGTATGTTTGGTAATATGGGTATGGTAGAGTAGGTAACATAGGGCATGGTGTGATATGTTATGTAGGATGGGTATGTTATCGTTAGGTAGGACTACAAGGGTCAGGAGTAAGGTTGGGTAAGGCTATAAAGGTCAGGGGTACGGTTGGGTAGTATATGAACTCTAAGTAGTTTAGAAAAAATTAGTACATACCACTCAGTACCAAAACCATAAGTACAAGACCTACCTTAATTTTCAGTGTTATATGGTATCGCAATAATCATATATTATAATAGTTTAAAATTTTAGTACTACTCAGTACCACAAAGTAAAACCCTAAATAGTTTTAAAAAATTTAGTACCAAAACCATATGTACAAAACCTATTTTAATGGTATTTGTTATTGCAATAATTATTTATTATAATAGTTTAAAATTTTAGTACCAAATACATAAATTTAATTGATTTTTAAGTGTGATACCACTCAGTACCATTTTTAATCGCCCGACTCTAAAATAACCCGAGTCTATGATCGCCAGAGTCTAAAATCGCCCGAGTTGTCATAAGGCCCTGTAATGTACAGTTAACAAAATTTATTAAAAAATTGGAATTTTAAAGTGCATATGAAGGTGGTTGCGAATTTTTGAAGTTTCACTTTTTTCAAGAAAAATTTCTGTTTTCGGCTGTTTTGTGGTTAGAAATGCATTTTTAGGATGAAAATTTATGTTCTCCGCGTTGACAGAGTCTTTTTTTTATAAAAAATATACATTGGCTGTATATTACGGGCGCCAAATTTTGTCTTCCTACCTTCTTTCATGGCTAAGTAATAAATGTTTCAAAAGTTAAAAATGTCTTGAAACACCCTGTATATACGTTTTTGAAGCTTACCATTACAGCTGTTTTACCAATTAATAAAGCGATTCCAAAAAAAATAACGTTTAGCAAAAAGAACAAAAAAAGATTTGTGGCATTCGCTTCTATTACGTGTGCGTTTACTAATATGGTTTCGTTTAACACGGTGTTTATGTAGTGTTCGCCAGTCGGTTCTGTGTATTGTAGGTTTAAAACAAAACCAAGAGGTCGGTCAATAAAAGTTTCATCCGGGATGAAACTGTAGGCAAAAGTGACTTCATGCTCTGGAGATATTGTTCTTTCAACATGATCTTCATTAAACTAAAATTATACGGGCGCTCACATATGGTTCACTTACTTATCTACAAAAAGATAATGTAAATACTAGGTCTTATGCAATATACCATGTCAAATAAAGTTCAGTAAAATCGGCTAAATGCTTTAGATTTGCAATTAACATATACGGAAACAACAAGCTTTTGGGGAGTGTGGGCTTATATAAAAAATAAGTTAGCTGATTTCTATTAATAACAAAAACGTTACTTCCGCGGCGAGAAAGCATGGTCTAATTGATTTGGAGAGACAGAAATAGGAATTTTTGTTTGAAAATATGCACATCTTAAGTGCCTACATATACATACTAAAGTTGCTTTTTGTCAAAAATACCATTACAACTATCAATCACCACCATCTACATTTTATGCATTTACAACAACGATCTAATTACACAAGATTCTTTCTATTTTTTTGGTCAATTACATTCTAAAAGTACAAAATAAAAAAATCTACTTACCTTAAAGATGACAATATTGAAGTCGAATGTAGCTCTGTATGATGCGGCAATATAATGAACTATGCAATCCTTTCTTCCCTTGTTAACAAATCCAATCAAAACTTTATATACTTTACCGGCTACAAAACCTAAAATTAAAAATGTTTTGAAATTTTTAACAATCTTAGTAACTAAATACATTTGATAAAAGTTCCCTACTTTATGGGAATATGCCAAGTAGTTAAAGACAAATCAAGTCCAGATTAGCTTTTAAACAATAAAAAAATGCAAAATCTTGCAATCCCCGCCTCTAAATGCAATGTTAAAAACCTTAAGTTTTAAAAATAGATCCTTTGCAACGCGCCGAAGGCCCGAGGCATTTGATTTGAAAACAGTTCGTCCTTTTTTGAGTACGATGCTATTTTCTTACAATGAAGTTACAGAATGATACTGTACTATTTTAAAAAGTGTGAAGGTGTCCTTTTATAACAAAACCAGAACAACTATGATGATCTGGACATTGCAAATTACATTTTCATTGTGTAAATCATTCTGTAACTGCATTGTAAGAAAACAGCATAATACACAACAATGGGCGAGCTTTTTACAATTCAAATGCCCGGGCCTTCGGCCCTCGGCACGGTTCAAAGAATATATTTTTTATACTTAAAATTAAGTATCATACTCAGAATAAATCGTATAATTCGACTAAAATTTTTTATTTTTCTGACAAGGGAATGTTACAAACTGCCCATTCGCTTTTTAAAAATGAATGGTACCATGTGAAAGAGCGTAAAAAGTTGATTAGAAACTTATTTTCAAAAACTGCTAATTATGCTTTACAAGCCCGCTAGCGAGATTTAATTTTTACTATCAAAACGGATTTTTTAAACCCGCTTTCTTTTGGCTTCTTTCAAAAAGGAGAAGTAAATGTGTTCGAATGGCCGAGTGGTCAAAGGCGCCGTGATTGCGCAATCAATGGACTTTAGGTTTGATTCTCTTTTTGGGTAAATGATTGGTATTCTTTTTTATTTAAAAGTTAATTAACCCTAATATTCAAAAAAAATTTTTTTTTGTTGATAATGGCTTCTTACATCTAATAGAACATAAAAAAAGTAAAAACTAAGGTTTTTAAAAATACAATAATCCAAAAGAAAGAATAACAACTTATAAGGCCCTTTCACTAATAATTTTAAAATCTCGCTAGCGGGCTTGTAAGGCAAAATTAGCAGTTTTTGAAAATAGATTTCTAGTCAACTTTTTACGCTCTTTCACATGGTACCATTCGCTTTTAAAAATCGAATGGGCAGTTTGTAACATTCCCTTGTGAGTCTAACAATCTCGGTATAAGGATTCAGGAAAAAAGGCTAAGGACATATCGTGTACGATTTTAGGTAAAAATTTGCTATTTAAATTATGCGAGGGCCCGAGTCATGTTTTAAAGAAATGTTTTGGTATTTACAATATTTGAATGAAAGTTATTGGCGTGCGAGGGCCGCAGGCCCGAGCCAGAAATGTCAGACAATTTTATTCATTTATAACAACTTAAAAATAAAAACTATGCGGAGAGCCGCAGGGCCAAACCAGTTTGTTAGAATTTTTATATTTTAAAAATAACATAATATAAAATTGCAGTGACAGACCATTGGATGCCCGAAGGGCATCCTTTGGTCTGTCATCCTTTGGTAATGTTTATATTAAAAGACCAAGTTCAAGTAAGTAATTCTTTAACTTGAGGTTTCTTTATGTTTTTATTAGGAAATAACATATTTTCTTAAAATGAAATTGCTTTACTTTTTTGGAAAATATTCATCTAAAAATATAACAATTTATTATCTAGAAACTTTCTATTACCCGACACCTGTGAGATCATGAGATGTAAAAGTGAAAAATTACAAAATTCGAACAAAACATGACTAGTTAAAATATGGTTACATAGGTTATTTGTGGTGTTTCACTGAATGGAAAAACCAATTGACAGTGGTGGACCAGTCGTGCTTGACGACACCATCGAACACCTCAAAGAATGAGTTCAAGATACTCTGGCGTTCCACCTTTTCGTACTGTAGCGATGTGTACATGTACTCGATATCTTCATCTCGCTGTAGCTCTGGTAAGCCCATACAACGCATCATTTTGAATAGAGCGAGGAAGAATCGTCTATGATAATGTAGAACTAGGTACCCTTGAGCACAACTTTCACGGAATCTGAAAAAAATGAGTTATTACTTAAAAAACTATAATAAATATATTTTAGGTAGTTTAATTTTTAATAGATTGTACTATGACTTACGTTTTGAACATGTACGATCCTTTAAAGTCGTCCTTCCCATGAGATACTACACACAAGAAGTGGTCCGTAAGGATGAAGTCGGTGCGTTCCCTGTTGATACCCAGCTTCTTCTTGTTGTGACCCAAAATGTGTCCGAAATCAATATGAAACAGCTGAAATTTAACATATACATGTATAATAATACATTTCTCAAATATGTAAATGCAAAGGCTATAAAAGACTTCAAAGACGCAAAATGCTCACAAACATACTCTTCCGTCGTTTGCCAACATCAAGTTGTCTTGATGACGATCTCTAATCCCCAAGACATATGTAGCCACGCAGTAGCCAGCCAATGAGAAGGAGAACCTGTCCACACACTCCATGTACTTCTTAGAATTGAGCACCTTATCTTGCGTGCACAAGTCGTATATGTGCTTGTTGATGAGCTGCTGATCCATGGAGAACGTAGATCCCAGCTGTGTAGATGCACATTGTATTTGAAATATCGTGGCACAATTCTGCACAACATGAATCATACCAATCTGAAAAACGAGGGATAAGTTTTAATATTATAGCTTATTCTAGTGTAAACAAAGCTTTACTGAAACATTATAAATTGTATTTTATTGCAAAATTAATAATGTTTCGTTTATATTAAAAATAGCTTACGTTCTCTCCCATGGGTAACACTTCGTAGACGGTTAAACAGTAATCCATATTGTAGTTCTTCCATTTTGCATCCATAATTCGCATCACTTGCAATGTCAACATGTCCTGTCGCAGATCTAAAAGATTATTTTGATTACTCTGAAGTCATCCAAATACATCTGATGTAAAACATCACCTACCGTCTCCGTTTTTGAAAATGATTTCGTGGACTGGATTGGTCAGCTGAGAAAAGGGTTCTGGGTTCTTCCACCTTAACCTTAAGGGCATTTTTGCACTTCCGAGAACTTTGCAGGCGCTGATACTGTAATCAGATGTTATAGCTGTTCTACTGTAACTTACTCTATCTCTCCTAGGCATTCACACGGATTTAAAGGGGATTGCATGTTCTGCATCCCACTGACACAGTCCACCAGTTCTGCTTGTAACTTCTGCAATTACATAGAATAGAATTAGATAGAGCAAATATCAGAATATTTCCGTATATGTGGCAAATCTGAATTACAAATATTACTGTACCTTCGACGAAACTTCTTTGCTAAAAGCCTTGACCAAAGTACTCAGTTCTGTCAGCTTGTTAACCATCATTACTTGTTTTGTCATTGAGTTTAAGTAAAGTGCATTCCCTCTACAGTACGCCTCGCACATCAAAGCAAATCTGTACTTCAAACACATCGGATCATCCTCAGAGAACAAGGCCAGCTCTGACCTCATCAACCATAAGAACGTGTGACCAACCTTGTAGTCCATTAAAGCACGTCGTACCAACATATCAGCCAACGGGGATGTTGCATAAGGCTCGTAGCGAAGACACTACAATATCATGTTAAAGTCTACGTTACAATACAATTATAAGCAGGTAACAAAACACTCACTTGCACTAGAGCCAGTAGATATAGCTGCATCTGATCATTGTCAATGATCTTGTCTAAATGTCTCACAGCAAATGCTCTAACGTAACGGTCAGAGAACCTGGCATCCAACAACTCTATAGCTGTGTCCACGTATAGTTGTGGCCAGGTGTTCAGTAAATTGTAAAACTCGCACAGTTTCTCCCGACAACTGTATACCAAAGGAGTGTCGGCCAGGATCAATATCATCTGAGGGAACAATTCTTGGATCTTCAGTCTGAATTCAGTATATTATATTAATCTTCAAGTTATGTTTATTAGATAACACAATATTTTTAAAAATATGTAAATTATTTTAAAATGTCACCTGTAGTCCCATAAAAAGTTCTGATCGTCTATTGTCAATTTTGAGCCATCCAGTTCGTTGCGCAGCTTCAAAAACTTCTCCAAGACATCAGAATCTCTCTAAAATTATAAATTTAGGAAGAGTCGTAGAAAGAAGTGCAAAACCAATATAAAGACAGGAATGTGACATCAAACATACTAATATAGGCTCCAAAACATTATTTTCTTCCTCTTCAACCTGTCTACACCTAGTGAACTGACTGAACTTCTCGATGATCTCCCAGTCTGGGAACTCCAACTCTCGTCCAGGAACTTCTGGAAACTCGACCTCAAGTCTGACAGAATTGTGACAAATGTTACTGCCACAAGGAAGTAACAAGATCGATGCTACATCTGCACCCTTAGGCGGAGGTCTCAAGTAGAATGTGTTCTTTCCTTGGCAGAACATGTTCTTCCAATCGAACAATCTCACATTCATGTACGCCAACATCTCATCGTCGGCACTACTCTTCTTCGAAGCCGAGTATAACAAGAAACACATCTGGGCGGACTCCGGAACGTCTTTCATGTAAACATTGAACTAAAAAGCCAAACTTTCGAACTCTGATTAAAACACCTTTACTTAAAGCTTCCAATAGCATCTTTAATTCTGAAATTTTAAAAACTAAAAGGTACCCACGTTAATAGCAGCCTGGCGGAAAGAATTCGACGCTACAGGAGCTGTATCTTGACTGTCCAAAATATGTCGTCCGGCTGCCAGAATCGTCTTTACATACAATTTGACAGAGTCGTACTCTTGAATGTTTGATATGCCTCTAATGATTATGCTCAGCACCTGGTCCAAATCCCAAAAACATGCCGGCTTTAGTTTTGTAGTACAAGGATACTTCCGGGAAAACTCATCAGCACGAATGTAAGAAGGCTACAATAAATTACACTTGCTTTCTCCTTTAACTTACTGTAAAGACTTCTGGAGGCGGTGGAAATTGAGCAAAGATGACATTCTTTCGACGTAACAACAACTTTGGCTCACGGTAATTCTCAAAACAAGATCGAATATACTGAAAGATCAGTTTTTACTATCAAAGTGATTTTGAAAAACATTAATTTTTGAACATATTATAATTAAAATAACAATAAGCAGCAACCCTTACTTCAAACTTTAATATAGGTTTGTGCAACGTAACAAAAGCATTTCGGCCAACAACTTGTAAGATGAACTCTGCTGGATTATCTCTCTAAAAAAGAAGGTTAAATCGTTATCGAAAACTAGATAATAATATGTATATTAAGCAGTACCTTCCCTAACATGTTCAAAGCACAACGGATTATGTCCGAAGGCGTTTTATCGAAGATCTCCTTGATTCCAACAGATATCCCTTGCTCGCTTTCTTCGTTTTCCCTGTACCACACTTCAATCCCTATTCGAGACCTCTCAACCTTCTTCTTCAACGCTTGCATCGCTTTCTGATCAGCATCGCTCGGTAAACTCGGATACCACCAGAACTCCACATCTTCCTCGTGAACTTCTGAATGAATGTTCGGACTGAAGACACGATCAGCAATGTTAGGTAGAATGGTCTCTTCGGGGAAAGCGTAGTGAAACGTTCCTGATGTTCCTCTTTCGTCATCAGCACGTTTAATCGACTCAAACAACTCCAACCGAAAGTTTTTGAGTTCAGGGTTCAGTTTGGGTTCCAACTGTTTCAAAGGCTCGTCAATAATTAACCCTAAATTACAAATAGCTTTACCCTATGTTAACATACCTATCTTTTCGTTCAACTCCGTCTCTTGAGCGAAGTCATTCCTCTTTACCAAAATTAGAAATGGCAAAAACATGTGAACGGCGTCCAAACTTCGTTCTTCATCATACAGCTCCAGAAGCTCCCCGTTATCTCCTACTGAAGAAAATATATAATCATCGGGTTCTATACCTTGTTCTTCAATCCAGCTCCTACAAGTATAACAATAGTTACAGTAAGTTATATGAAATAAGCTATCAAGTTAACATTAACCTACTTTACATATTTAAACAATTGTTCTTTCAAATACTTTAACGTCCAATGCAGTGGACTTAACAATGCGAAGATGTATCCATTAGGCAAATATATATCTAAATTGATGCTCGACTTGAAATAGCCAGTCTGATTGCTCAAGTAATTAGCCCACAGAATGTGATGTTCAACCAAATTGTGATCATTTAGTGCATCATTGATCTCTGACATAGAAAAACCATTGTGAGAAGGCAAATCGTCCAAACTGTTCACTGGTACTTTCTTCTTGGACTCATCAAGCAATGTGAGTCCCCTTCTACGACGCATAAATCCCCCTGAAAGTGTAAAATATTATAGTTTTATAACACTGTAGAACCTAAATTAAAAAGGCGCTAGGACAACTGCGGTTTTTGGACACTTGCGGATTTTGGACATTTGCAGATTTTTTAAAGGGGTTTTTTATTTTTTAGGTAGTTTAGTTGTAGTATGGTACTAAATTGTACTAAAGTTTAAATTGGTGCGGTTTTAACATAACAGTACCTGTTTGGGCTTTTAGTACCATTCAGTACCAAAAAATATAAAACAGTACCAATTTAAAATTTAGTACTATTTAGCACTAAAACATATTAAAACAGTACCAATTTAAACTTTAGTACCATTTAGTACCATAATACAACTAAATTAACTAAAAAATAAAAAAAACCCCTTTAAAAAATCCGCAAATGTCCAAAATCCGCAAGTGTCCAAAAACCGCATTTGTCATAGCGCCATTAAAAATACCTTTAAATTTCTTTCATTTTTTATTATAAAAAGGTAAATATTATAAAAATTCGTTTTGGAAAATATTTGGAAAAATAATTTTGCGCTTTCGTTCATAAAAAACGTCATGACGACATAACTTATTTCGGAAAATTTATTACTGGATCTTTTCTAAACAACATTTATTGTTATCTTTATAAGTGAATAAATTTTTTAATTTTTTTTGTATGATTTAAATTTTACCCAGCCGTTCTCTTTACTGACTATTTTCTAGACATTCGTTTTCTGGTTTTATTATTTTTTGATAAAAATTGGATCCAATTGGATAACCGAGTGTGATGTAAGTGTAAATGTACTGTTCAACGCTAACTCAGCCGGTCCTCAAGAACGCAGGTTCATGTCGGTTTCTCCATCGCTCTTCGTGCACGGCTACACGTTCTCGGACGAGTACGGACGCGATTCTGAGGGCCAACGAACGATCTGTTATACTGGATGATCAAGCCGTGGTCAAAGTAGACGTGAGTCAACTCGCTGCCAATCGACCAGTCGAAGATTTCTTCTCTGCCGTAAAGTGCCTTTCTTCTAATGCTCATCTGTTTGGAGTTTTTGATGGCCATGGAGGAGCTTCGTGTGCAAGACATGTTTCTACACGGTTATTCGACTATATCTGCGCTTCTGTCCTCGAGAAACATACGCTGGCTCAAATACCGTTGAACGAGAGAATACAACACTTGTTTTCTAGTGCTGATCCTCGACTTCCGTCTTTTGTTAGAGATGTTCATGACTTTAACGTCCGCGAATTCAACGAAAGGTAGGTATTATACTTATGATTGATATATTTTCTTTAGGTTTCGTCGTCACGAAGATATGTCTACAGTTCGAAAAGCTCTACAGCTAGCATTTACACGTCTTGACTCAGACGTTTGTAACGGTGCTTTACCAGACTCTAGGGGGCGGGTCTGTAGGTATGTTATTACCTAAATTTACTTAACTGTTTAGAATGAGCGTTAACGTCGCTACTTCGGGGTCGTGTGCCATATTAACGCATATCAGAAGGGGCCATCTGCATGTAGCCAATGCTGGAGATTGTGCTGCGGTTCTGGGTGTAATGAACAACGGACATCTAGTGGCCCGACAGTTGTCGAAGCCTCATACTATAGATAACATTGACGAAAGTAACCGAGTAAGGTCCCAACATCCAGTATCAGAAAGGGCTACGATATTGAAAGGTAAGGCAGATTGCAACTATGACAATTTGAATTAAGTTATTAATGAGTTTTAGGTAATAATAATTTGAGTTACCTGATTATGTTTTTACCAGTATAGTATAAGTTGTTTTTAGGGGGTCGATTACTTGGAGAACTGTACCCGCTTCGTGCTTTTGGAGACATTAGGTACAAGTGGCCATTAGAATTACAAAAGGTTGTGCTTGAACCGTTAGGAATGACTCCACCTAATGCTCTAAACAGCCCTCCATATTTAACAGCTCAACCTGAAGTTTTCTACCACAAGTTAACCCCGAATGACAAGTTCTTGGTGATCGCCAGCGACGGACTTTGGGAATGGCTGGACCCTGATACCATAGTAAGGCTGGTTCGCGATCACACTTTAGGAACACAAACGCTTAGTCATTATCAGCCTTCGCCAGAGAAAACTTTAGGAGAGGTCAGTTTACTTTCAAATCCAAACGTATTTTTAACAAGTTTTAATAAACAATAATAAGTTAATTACAGATAGTGGAAGACATCGAAATCCGGAAAGAAGGGTCGATCAAAAAGCCACTCGATGACAACAGTGCCACGCATATCATAAGAAACGCCTTAGGTGGCTGTTCCGGCGGGACAGACCAACAATACTCTAGACTGCAGGAAAGTCTCCAGCTTCCTCCTGGGATGGCTAGGAACTACAGAGATGACATTACTGTTATTGTTGTACATTTCAGCGAAGATTATTTACAGATTAATGCAGAGTCCGATGAAGGATAATAAAATAATTAGGTCATTCGAGGAGTTCGCTGCTGTTGAGGTGGGTAGTTCGGGGAGTAGTACTGGGCCTGTTGAGGTTTGTTAGGCTGAGGGGGAATGTGCCCGGGATGTTGTTCCACATTCACAGAGATTGGTTCGTGTTGTTGCACGGACTGGGGTATTGCTACTTCCTAAATAGTTTTTAATGTAAATTTTACCTAAATTTTGAAAAACGACAACTTTAAACTTACCTGTACTTGTATGTTAAGTTGTGGATCCACAAGGTTAGACAAAAACATGAGATTCTTATGCAAAAGTTCTTGGTACTTGGTAGCGTCTTCCAGCTTTCCCATCCTTTGATACTCAGCTATCGTCTCAATCAACTGACTGTTTTCTACCAGCATCTTCTGAACACTCGTTTGTCCTTCAGAAGCCCCTTTAGCAGCTTCTGGTATCCTTGCTACTGACATGCTAAAACCTAATAATATTGTTTTGCACCTTTAAATACACCACAGTGTACAAACTGTTGAAATGTCATCTCCCACAGATTATTCTAAAAGTTTATTCACATCAAGAAGTCTATTTAGTGCCAACTCTGGTACGCTTGTTCCAGTGATAGTTAGATCCGTAGTTCTTGGGCTTGATCTGCCGTTCCTTTGGCTCTTCAACCTCAAAAGGCCATTGGTTCTTCTCACAAAAACGGATAGCATCCTCCTTGCAAGCAAAGTCAAGATTCATGGAGATGTTGCTCAATGGATCGGCACTAAACATGCAAGTCATGACTATAAAGTGCAACTCTTACGTTGAAGACCATCCCATGAGCGGGTTCTCCCAACGTTCTTTGTTGTCCAACTCAATCTTCCAGATTTGAGTTCCGCTCCATCCACTTTGCATCGCATTTCTTGCGGGTCGGAATATGATGGCTCTTCTCTCAGATTTGTGCTCTTCCGGGATACCGGCAAGATCCTGAATCTCATCGATGTTTTGTTGAACAGTTATGCTGTCCCTCTTCTCTTTGCTTTCTCCTAATACATCCTCTAATGCCTTTCGTTTCGCATCAGGAAACCTGATGGTTGGTTGTTTGGTGCTGAACAAACGGGCACCCAAGAGTGCACGTCTCATCTAAAATATTGGAATAATAAGAAGAAAAACAAGAATTTCATGCCAACATTTTAACATTTCAAAAATAAAAGTTTTTCAATGTTCACTAGTGTAAAAATATAAAAATAATAACGATAAAACAAAAAACTTGTAAACATTTTCATTCACAAAAAATGGCAATTTTATTTTACACATTCAATGCCAGTACGTTCCGCCACGAAAACGTGATCTATTGATTCAAACGCACAAACCTTGGCATTCTTTAACGCGCTGAAAGAGGTGTGGCATACGAAAACCTTTTTATTCAGTGCACCTTGTAGATGTCTGATTGTGGCAAACCAGAACCCTCATCGACCGTAGATAAGAACCCGCAGATGAAACGTCAGAATCCGGACAACACCAGACAACCTGGAGGCAAACGCTACCGCATCGACGCGTACAATGAAGCACTCGCAGAAGGCAAGTTTGAGCTTCGTATGTTGATCCCCACAAAATGTGCTGGGGCTGTTATTGGACGTGGTGGAGAATATATCAAACAGATGCGTGAAAAGGTAATTTACATGAACCAATTTTTGATATGGGACTTTATCTGGCATTTATTCCGGTGGTTTAACTAATTGGCTTGATAAAGCAGGGAACATCGCCGCATGTTCGCTAGTAACCCTTCCTGTTTGCAGTTTGATGCCTCCCTCACTGTACCCGATAGGAATACACCCGAACGGTAATTTTGTTTCCCATTACTTTAATCGTCCACATGGATACTCCAGTTCCGCCACCTGAAGACCCACTATTCTGTAAATACCGCCTTGGGGATATTGCCATTCTTTGAGTTTTGTTTTTAATATTATTTCTTGTTTAGAGTGTTTACGATTATTGTGGCACAGGATCGTCTAGAGGAATGTGTTTCTGAGGTACTTGAACGTTTGGGAGAAGTAAGTGTTCTACGTTTTGGGTTAGTTTTTAGATGGCTTTTTTGTATTAAAACCGTTGTGGATCTAAAAACTAAAATTTAGTTGCAGGAGATACAAAGCAAGAAGCCAGGAGAGATTGAAGTCAAGCTTCTGGTGCACCAATCTCACGCTGGCGCTATTATTGGCAGAGAAGGATCTAAAATCAAAGAACTGAGAGAACAGACCGAGTCTAATCTCAAACTTCATCAGGAGTGCTGTCCGATGAGCACGGACAGAGTTGTTCAGATCACCACTCTTGCCGAGCGGATGCCGAGTGTTATCAAAACTTTGGTCGATTTCCAAAGAGACGTATGTTTGTTAAAAATATTTTAAATATATTTTGATTTTATGGGATGATGTTGTAAACTGTTATTTTAGATAGCAATCAAAGGTATCCAAAAACCATACGATGCTGCCAACTACGACCCGAGAATGGTGTTTGGTTACGGAGGCTACGGATCTGAGAGATATGGAAGAGGTGGACCATCATTTAATGACTATTCTCGTGGCGGAGGTGCTGCAATGCCACCTTACGGAGGACAACCTCCTTATTCAAGAGGTGGTTTACCTTCGGCTGTCGGAATGCCTGTGCCCGGAGGGTTCCTAGGAGGAGATCAGGGACAAATATCGACAACTCAAGTCACCATTCCTAATGGTCTTGGAGGTACCATCATTGGGAAAGGAGGCGAACGTATCAATCGTATCCGCAGGGAGAGTCATGCTCGGATCGACATTGGAAATGCATATGGAAACGACGAACGTATTATCACGATTGCAGGAACTCCAGGACAAATACAGACGGCTCAGTATTTATTGCAACAAAGGCGAGTTAATATATATATATATTTTGAATTGTTAACTTTAAATTTACTTAATGTTATACTTAAGTTTAACTTTTGAGTACAATGTCTAATAATTTGTTTTAGTGTTCGCACATCGGAAGCTGGCAGACGGTATCTACATGACCAAAAATGAGCGGTAGCGCACTTGTATCTCAATATTTTGTTAATCCACGTCGTTTCCGGAGCTAATTGTATTTGTGTTAACATTAATTAAATAAGTTTTTTGTATTTGTATTTATACGTATAAATTGGTCTAAAGTGAGGGTTTGAACGGTCTTGTAGGTTTGCTACAAAAATTGTCCACATTAAACAGTCAAAATTAACGCAGAGAGACAGATTTATACTAGGATAATGAAATTAAATATCATTACACTGGTTGCCGTGGTAACCCCCACGGCCACAGAGTTTGCTACAAGGGTCATCAGAAAGAAATGCGGCATGACTGGAGACGTCGCAATGGATTCTCTTTCCCGTGGAACGGTATGCAGATAACCTCCTGGATCGTCCTCACCGTGCTAGCTGCTGTATGTACACTCGTATCACTACCATTACCTACTTCCCCACTCATCTCTTTTTTCCTTTTATTTTGTTTGTTCTGGAATGTATGCTGTATCATCTTCACAACACTAACTGACCCCGGCGTGGGTGAGAACGTGGTACCTGTGCCATTCGACCGGGCGAAACATAACCATGTGATCGAAGATAACTTTTGTAACATATGTCAGATCACAGTGTAAGTCACCCATTCTAAGACAATTTGCTTTTTATAAACTGGTACATGATAGGTCAATTTTCAATTTTAGGTCAGTAGGGACAAAGCATTGCAAACACTGCAATAAATGTATTCCCAAGTTCGACCACCACTGCAAGTGGTTGAACAACTGTATAGGTAAAAAGAATTACAAGTAAGTCGCCACGAACTGTTTAACCTCAGCTTTCAGAGCCTTCCTAGTTCTAGTCATATCATTAGTTTTGTATTCGCTGATATCAATCGCCGTGTTCATCTGGGCTCTAGGTATTTTCATTGCCAATACGGGAAAGACGGAGTCAAGTAAGTCGTCGCTCTTACACTACTTCTTGATAAACGAATCCTCTCTCATATACATATAATCATCAAAAAATAATATCTTGACCATTCCAGAGCCAGACTCATTCTCAGACGAGTACATGTTCCTCGATATATGGAACTGGTTCATAATGTGTATCCTCGTAATTATCTGCCAAGGCGTTCTGTGTGGATCGACCGTCCATCTCCTGAGTTTCCACGTCATGTTGTGGTGTAACAAGATGACCACCTTCAGCTACATCGTGCAACAGCGGCAGAAGAAAAGAGTACGTTTAGGCCATGACTTTACAAGAGTTTGTGGCCACCTTTAGCCAGTTATTTCCAAGCCGTTACAGATTGATTCATCGCAGTCGGACGAACAAACCACACAGACCATGTCGCACAAAAGTAATATATTCATGTCGACAAGAATTAGGAATGGACGGACAATTGGCGATTCTAGCCTGCCTTCTCCCGCTAAAGCCAACGGTCAGTCCGAAACGGGCGACGACGAACCCAACGTCTGATTCACCATCACTACGGGTTGTTATTGTTGTACTTGAGAAACAATAAACATACACTGCTGATGAGTTTGGAAGAGCCAAGTTTTTGAAAGAAAACGTTGAGATCTGAGACGGCTTCCTGATCTCTCTCGGACTGACCGCACTCTCTTACTTAACCCCTTCTTGCTTTTCAAATTATTTTTCGTAATGTCCGAGAGGTCGGGTGCTATTATCAGGTTACTACTAATAGTATCACTGCCATTTTCTCAAGCCTTACAGTCCCAGTTCCAAGTAAGCTCTTTTCTCCCTCATTATCACCAATTTGCAGACCAACTGCCAGCCCGGATGCAAATGCAGTCCAGAGGAGTACAAATGCATCAACCTACATCACACAGACACAGACGTCTTCAAGCACGTCAGGCCTGAGGTTTACCATGACTTGGACACCTTGATCGTCAGTGGAAACAACTTTGGTGACTTGGAAGCCGAGAATATCTTCGGAGAAAACGTCAGACACTCAAGGTTGTCGCTGCTGGATCTGTCGAACAACCACATCACGTCGTTCGGGATACAGACTCTAATTGGAGCGTCCAGAGTAGAAACTCTGAAGCTGGACCACAATGACTTGACTGCTTTTGCCGACGAACAGCCCTTGAACTTCTTGACCTCACTCAGGATTATTGACCTTACAGATGCCTTTGGTGGTCATGCTAGTGTAAAGCGACGAGCTGATCTCATCAGGACTTTATTCAAGAACAATCATTCTTTCCCTGATTTGTACGAAATCAACCTCAGCGACAACCAGCTACGGTATCTGCATCCGGAGACATTCTGTAACGTAGGTTTGTTACAACAAACTCCGTTTCAATTACGAACTTTGCAGACACGACTTGTGTACTGTGAAGCCTTATTACACGCAAAGGGTGTCGCGTGTCGTAAAGGTACCACAATTCTACGTAACAATACATTTTCAGGTCAAAGGGCTCAGCAGACTGATTCTGAACAACAACAAGCTGGCTGACTTTGACTTCCAAGACGGCTGTCTCGAAGGATTGGCGTCGCTGGAACTGAGGCAAAACAAGTTTGTGTCGGTACCGAGCAAGGTATGGAAGACGTTACCTTCACTGAACACCTTAGACTTGAGCAAGAATCCGTTAACTTGCGATTGTGAACTTCAAGGATTCCACGAGTTTGCACTGGATGAATCGAACTCATTCTTGTCTCAAGTAAGTACCATCATACAAAATAGTTTCGCTTATCTTACAAAACAATCTATGCCATACCCAGCTACTGCTATTCATAAACCGATTTTACAGTAGCCTACTTTCAGGGAGAGACCATCTGCGCGGCCCCCTCCCAATTCAAAGGGAAACCCCTATTCGAAATTGAGGACAACTTTTGTCGTGCCACCAGCAGATCCCTCCACTGGTTCATCTTGTTCTTGGTTGCTGGTGTAGTGCTGTACGGATACAGAGAATTCAGACGACGAGGAAAAACCATCAACTTCAAGATCTTCAAAGGCTACTCTCAACTCCAAAGTGAAAACGCCAACTCTACTGAGCCCGCGTTTGTTTAATTTAACATTGTATAATGACATAATTGCCGGTTCATTTCATTGGTGCCATAATAAACGGTTAAATACTTCTTATTATGTTTTCATTCTTTTATATAAGTTAATGTAATCAACGCACAGTCGCTAATAACATTTTAACCAAAAAAAGTTTTAAAACTTCTATAATTTGTACTAATTATACTATTTGGTAGACAAAGCGGGTGAAAATGCGATCGACCTTGCGGGTGGGAAAAGAAATATTTTGTGGAATTCGAGCGAACTGCGCCCGGGCTTTTCTTGGCGCCACTAGCTATTCGTTTTAGGTTTTCGGAAAAGTTTTGCGATAAATTACGATCAGTTTACATTAGTCCTAGTTTTTTTGTATTCAAAACCTATTGTTCTAGTTTGTAAACAACCTTGTTTTATGTAAATCTGTCAATAGTAAGCGACGAGGAGGGAGCAAGCCTTTTCTTTGCGACGGGGACCGTTATCATGTCGCCAAAAATCAGATTAAATGTAGTGGTGGTCTGCAACGTCTCGTTTTGTATGAGCGCGCTATCCAATTTTGGGTAATAGCTGCGATTTGTGTTCCTCCAGATGGACAGAAGAGTGATTCCTCTCGTCCGTTCCTTTCCGCGCAAACGTTTTCGTGAGGAAGGAACAAAACAAGGTAATGGAGAGGGACCATCTTCTCCCAACGGATGCGTCATAACAGTGTTGTGGCAATATTGGGGGTTTAATATTCTTTTTCAATTCTCGACTTTTGGTCTTGGATCGTGTTTTGCGAATATTGTTTTAGATCGTGTCGCTCAAATGTTGAAAGTTTCTAACTGACCATAACTTTGAATTGTGCTTCGTAATCAGTTTGGAATATTCAAACCTTTTGTTGTCCGTAAATGTTCAAGTGCACTTATTCTTAGTGACTCATTCACTTAACGAGTTGCGTTATGTTTGGTGATAAGAGGCCGAATTCAGTTTTATTTACTAAGCTTCGTCTCATTCAAAATTTGTATTTTTAGGCAGCCATCGTCCGTCATTTCGTCCTAGTTGGATAATGATGGCGAAGAAGTTGGTAAGTGTTACCTAATTATTTTTCTTTGTTTTAGGTTTGTCTAAAGTAATATCAGAAGTCAGTGAAATAGTGTACTTTTTATGTGTTAATAACATATCTACAATTTTGTACTAAAGTTGTATGTTTTAGATAAATGTTCGTGTCCTGACTATGGACGCGGAGTTGGAGTTCGCGATCCAACCTTCAACAACAGGAAAACAGTTATTCGACCAGGTGGTGAAGACCATTGGCCTCCGAGAGATATGGTTCTTTGGTTTGCAGTATACTGACACTAAAGGGTTCATATCTTGGTTGAAGTTGAACAAAAAAGTGTTACAACAAGATGTCAAGAAAGATCCGGTCTTGCAGTTCAAGTTTCGAGCAAAGTTCTATCCAGAAGACGCTTCCGAAGAGATTATTCAAGACATTACCTTGGTAGGGATTCAACATTGTGTTGATTATTATTTTGTGATACTTGACTCTTTTTAAGTTATTATTTTAATTATAACAATAATCTTTCAGAGATTGTTCTATCTCCAAGTTAAAGACCAAATCTTGTGTGACGAGATATATTGTCCGCCAGAACCTTCTGTTTTGTTGGCTTCTTATGCTACACAGGCCAAATTCGGAGATTATTCCCAAGATTTACATAAAGCGGGCTTCCTACAATCTGAACGATTGCTTCCTCAACGTGTAATCTCACAGTTCAAGTTGAGTATCGAGGAATGGGAAAGGAGAATATTTGTTTGGTGGAGCGATCACAGAGGAATGAGCAGAGATACAGCAATGGTTGAGTATCTGAAGGTTGCTCAAGACTTGGAAATGTATGGAATTAATGTAGGTTTTAAGAATTTTAGACAATTTGTTATTTAAAATTTTTTTTGTATTTAATATGTACCATATAGTTTTTCACTTAATTTTTTTAGTACTTTGAAATCAAGAACAAAAAGGGCACTGAACTCTTTCTGGGAGTCGACGCCTTAGGCTTGAATATCTACGAGAAGAACGACAAACTGTCTCCAAAGGTTGGCTTCCCGTGGTCAGAAATCAGAAACATTTCTTTCAATGATAAGCGGTTCGTAATTAAGCCAATAGATAAAAAGTCAAACGTAAGTTAATTAATTAACATGTCATTGTGTTTTAGGATTTCATTTTCTATGCGCCCAGACTACGTATCAACAAGCGTATATTGGCCCTGTGTATGGGTAATCATGAATTGTACATGCGCCGACGCAAACCCGACTCTATTGAAGTTCAACAGATGAAACAACAAGCAAAAGAAGAGAGGATGCTCAGACAGATGGAGCAAGAGCGTCTGAACAGAGAAGTGAATGCTCGAGAAGCTGCCGAAGCAAAGCAACGTGAGTATGAAGAAGAATTGGCACGGATGAGAGAGAATATGGAACGAAAGGAACGCGAGATTGGCAGAGCTCAGGAACAGATCCGTGAACTCGAACAACAACTTTTGGAGCTCAGCAGAGTAAGTTCATTTTTAAATTTATACATTTTTATTTTTGTTTAACATTATCTTGATATGTAGTATGTATCTAATTCACCATTATTTAGGCAAAGGAAGAACTTCAAGCCAAGGAGCACGAACTTCAACAGCTTACCCATCAACTCCAGTCGGAGAGGATGATGAGTGAAGAAGAGCGTTCTCGACTTCTGAGAGCTATCAACGAAAGCGAGAGCCAGGTCGCAGAGATGCGGACCAAGGTGGAGACTAAGACGGTGGAAGCAAACAATCTTCAGAGACAGATGGATCAAAGAAACATTCAGCATATTGCTGAACACAATGGCTCCGACGACTACTCGAACGCCAATGTTGGTAAGTCATCTTTTGTAAATCTGTTTTTGAGCCGGTAAACATCTTTTCAACAAGATATTTTGCAGAACTTTATAACGGTGACTCATTCGAAGCTAACAACAAGGAGTTGGACAGAGTGACAGCCACGGAGAAGAACGTCAGCATCAAACAAAAGCTTGAGGTATGTTGTTGGGGAGGATACCTATGTGTCACCGACTAATAGTGTCATAATGTTTGTTTACTTTTAGTCACTGACCAAAGAACTGGACTTGGTCAAGGATGACCGTGCTGTGACCGACTACGATGTGCTGCACATGGAGAATAAGAAGGCCGGCCGCGACAAGTACAAGACCTTGAGACAGATCCGCGGTGGCAACACCAAGAGGAGAATCGACCAATACGAGAATATGTAAATACGATCACCTAAGGGCGTTGGTTTATATTGTCTGCCATATCTTGACGGAAGAATCGGTTACAGATTTACATTGTTTTTATAGTTTTATTAAGTGCTCATATTCCAGCTCTTTTTTCACTTTATTAGGATCGGTGGCTAGCCTATCCACTTAGCTCGTTGGTTGCATTCCGATTAATAAGTTATTACAAACTTAATATCCTTGCCTTAATGTTTGATTGTTTTATAATTACTTAGTTATTTAAATTCCGACCTCATGTTTATCACTATCTTTAAAATAAATGCAACATATTTTAACAGACTGTTTCTTTTTCGTTGAGACGATGACATACTTGAAAGGTGTGTGCTCTGGATCCTTATGAATTGACTTTATCACACATATTCAGATGATTCCTGGGAAAACAATCCAAAGGGGGATTCATTTATGTCCCGCACTGTCCAAAGGACGTTATCAGTACTACAACAAACATTTGAAAGTCGAAGATCCCAAAGTTCAAGATCCAAAGTATTTTGACAATATTGTTGATTCTCTTCCACTTGGTAGGTATTTGTTATACATAGTTGGATCGTGGTGATTCTACGTAGATTGAGTGGCACCAATATCATGTTCGAAAAATTTATGGTAACGTTTTTCTCTGTTGCAGATAAGTTTTACATCGATAATTTGAAGAACTTGTGGACGAAAAAGATTGGATATGAAAGGGAACTGATGATGAAGGCCTCTGATAAATTGATTGGACGGGAAAGTGGTGATTACGCTCTTCCGGACGTTGATAAAACCAAGCCTCGCCTATCCTACCGAAATGTTGATGCGTTGCGAGATGCTCCCGAATCCGTCAAGAAGATATTTAGTATAGACTTTGGCAAACGAAGTGATCTCTCTGTCGTGTGGAAGAAAGAGATGGTGGATCAAGTAAAGGTCAACCACTACGACAAGTCCTCATTGCAAGCTAAGAGTAAGTTAGAAGTTTTTATCGCTTTATTGCACAACCTGATGTCTGTTTAACGATTACTTTTCAGTTGCTTTGTTCACGGCGTTGATTAGACATTACACGGCATTGGTGGATGAGCTACAGTCCAGAAATCCCAAAAAACCTGTTTTTCTAACACAAAAAATATTTTTGCTACTTGGCCAGAGGAGGAAACACCTTCGTTTTCTCCGAGAACAAGACTCTGAAGCGTTCGAGAAGATTCTGGCCGACTTGAAAATCTCGTTTCAAATTGAGAAACCCCCAGAGCACCGTAAGACACGAAAGGAATGGTCAGAATTCAAGCTGAAGCAAAGAGTAGAAGCTGAGAAGGAACAAATGTTAGAAGAACTGAGAGAACAGTTCGAAGAAAAAAGAGTCAGCCGGATCCCAGAACTGGAGAAGAAGCTGTCTGAACTCGACCAAAAAGAAGCCCAGATTCTAAATAGGATCAACGCCCTCAATCAAATCGAAGGCAGGAACATAAAGTCTAATGGAACGTACGAGAAACAACTCGTCCAGGAGATGTCCGAAGTCGTTATGCATAATCAATTGTTATATTTTGATGCTCCCGCAGCTGGAAACTAGGTTTATTTTTGTTATACATTAGTTTGTAATAAAGTTGTTAAAAAATTTACACGTATTCTAATATTTACAGGGTTAATGCTGATGTTGTTGAGTCATGCATGACTCTCGAACAAACATTGACAATGTTACAGGTAGAAATACTAGGCCGTGGAGTAGCCCCAGCGAAATGGCCAAAAATACAGTTTTGAAGAATGTCACAATCATGTAGGCAGGGACGTCGGCCAGCACGATGACAGCTAGAATTGTCGATATGGCCCCTTGTGTCAACGGCCACCCCAGAGCTCCTAAAGCTTCGCCGATCCGATCTACTGTAAGTCGCTTCTTCGACATCACGTAGCCATAAGTTATGTGAGCAGAATAGTCCACCGAGAATCCGATTGACATGATGATAGTAATCATGGAGATGGCATCCTACGATAAAGTTTGAAACAAAGTATGTTAACCTACCAATTTGACGTCCCAAAGTGTCATGAATCCGATCACACCAACGTCGATCGATGCAATGGCCAAGGCAACCCACAAGGCGCACATGGGTTCGGGGATCAACAAAATGGCAATCAGAATCATCACCAAGATAGCTATGACTATGTTCTGGATGGTGTTGGGCACCACAATGGCGTACTGATCAGTGAACAACCACAAAGGCATGAAGGTGGTTATGTTGTACTGAGGGTAACGTGCTGCCACTTCTCGCAATACAAAAGTCGCGTCTTCTTGTTCTACTGAAGTTGAAATGTTGCGGAGACCAACCAGGAACCGGAACGATCGTATGTATGGGACTCCGTCAGGATTCATGGCCCATTTGACATCGTCGGACCAGTAGTCGGACTTGCGAGCTCCAAAGTAATGCCGTGCCAGCCCATAGAATTGGTCGTCCTTGATTGGCAATCCCAGCTCTTCATTGTAGTACCTCTCCATCTCGTTCAGCCACAACTGAATTGAATCGTCACCTATAGTGTGTTGAGTGTTGGCAAAGGCATGCGCTACTCGTTTTATTTGGCTCCGTTCGTGTGGATCCGTAAAGTTAGGGGCATTATTGACAACTATCTAAATTACAACAAAATAATAAAAGTCGCTGGAACAATTAACAAAAACATAAACAAATATTACCTGAACTGAAGCTCCGTAATGCCAAAAGTAGCGTTCGAGAACGTGGTAATGTGGAATGGCATACGAATCCTGCACCAGCAAGTTAACTGGTTCCAATCCCTCTCTTAGTTGCATACATCCGTATATGGAGAACACGACGTAGAGAATGTACCAAAGCACCACAAGGAAGCGTATCATCGGAGCCATCAGAATCGGGGAATAAACGTTCTCAAAGAACTTGGCCGCAGCCGTGTCCTTCACGTTTTCCTTGTTGTGGGGGTTGGGGTCGAAGCTGGAACCGAGACAGAACATGCGTTCGGTTCCAGTAGCTCGAGTGATCTCCTTGTCGTTGATAGTGTCATTCAACGTGACACAATGCAATCCTTGGGACTCCCATTTTATGGCCAATGACAAACATCCCGCAAAGAAGGTAATCTAAAAGACATCGTATTCCATAAGTTAACACTAAATTACTATATGGATTATCATAATAAACTATACCTGGTACAAGAAGGTGATAACAACAGCGGCAGCTGTATATACACAAAAGATTTGAACTGCGGGGATCGAGGTAATCGTGCCAATGCCGAACGAAAAAGCATCGGTCAGAGATGTTATGAACATGGAGATAGCAGCATCAGACATGCATTCTCCGATACGTTCAGCGACATTGTGGGCTCGGTTAGTTCTGCGACAAGCGGCGACCATCAGAAACATGTTGTCTGTGCCGACAGCTAAAAAAATGTGTTACATATAACCAAAATAATTTAAAAATGAGCACAAACCAAGGATAAATGGCGACTTACCCACAACCAAAAAGGGCATAACTCCCACAATGTCATTGTACGGCATCCCCAACAAGTTGATTCCCCCAATTGCTGATAATATCCCCATTCCAGCATTTATCACTCCCAAAATGGCTAATATTGGCTTGGACAGAACCCAGTCGATGTACGGAGTGTTATCGATGAATGACATGTTGCAGATCAAAGAAAACACCATCAGAATGACAAAGGCTGCTACGAATCTTGGAATCAAAGAATCTGCGTTTCGTTTCAGTTCTTCTGCCAACGTTTGTGAATGGAAGAATGTAATGGTGATGTACGGGTCGTCGACGTACTCTTTCAATGCTTTCTCAAATGCCTAAAACAACATTTTTAAATCAGGAAACAACCATCTACAACGCCAACATGAATATAATTTCGTAGATGTTATTATAAACTAATCTGTTACCTAAACTTACTTTTTCCCACAAACCAGAAAGAAACGACACATTGGATGGATAGAACTGAAGATGGTACACCATGAACCAGGACTGAGCACTCGATAGTATCATACTGTCATTCTTTCCGCGTGACACTTTCACACCACCCAAACTACTTCCAATGTAGCCACTTCTGAAAATGATTTTATTGAAAACAAGACCATGATAAAGTCATTTAACAATTCTTTCAAAAATATAATATTCTAGTTACTTTTTGACCGAAAACAGGATTATTTTATCAAAAAAAAGAATAAAAATTCATTTTAGATAAAAAAAAGTTAACCGATAACGTAAATTACTCACACAGATCCCAGTCTGACAGTCGGATATGTTATGTTTACACCATGTTGGAACAAGTCTGACAGTAGATGAACATGTTTATTGCCAGGACACTTCTTGGCACGACCATGAATACAAAGATTGTTGTAGGTATAGGTCTTTCCCTCATGATGCACCTTGATGCGATTGGAGATGTAGTTGTCGAGTCGAAGAACAGCTTCTGAGTACGGTTTCTCCAAGATGTTTCCACCGTCACGAGCCAAAACTGTTACCTAAAATTAAAGTTAAAGATGTTGCCTAAAAGACGAAGATATTTAAAAATTAAAAGTTGTAAATGTTACCTAAAAACTTTTTCCTAAAGTTGAATATCTTTAATTTAAAAAACCTCCAAAATATACCTAAAAATTACTCTGGCCACAAAATATAACCTATACTTGTCAAATGTTAACCTTTAAAACACTTTTTTGTAAACTCTAAATGTTACCCAAAAACTCTACCGATATCAAAAAAGACATACCTGTACTTCCCTCGACTGTGTTACCGCTCGACCAGGTATGTAAGATCCATTATATAACGGCCATAGATCGTGAATCACCTGTCGTTCCATCTTTGACGGAGCATCAGAAGGCGTGAACAGGTAGATGGCATCGGTAAGAGGTTCCAACGACAACAACGAAGTTGACAGAGCGAGGGTCAGTAGAATGGGGAACACTATGAAAGGCAACGGATTGGTCGTGACATAGGCCCCGTAACGATGGAACGCCCGAGCCAACGGCCGTTCTATGCAGTCGAAGCGAGCCATCGTTTGGCATTTATAAATTTTCGAAATTCGAAAAAAGTTTGGTCATCGGCACTGAATGCCTACAGCGATTTCTCTCTTCCTTTCTGTCGCGCGACAGAATATAGGGCAGTGAAGGTCGCGTTCGCCTACATCTTCTGAGCGCTATATCTCGTAAGCGTGAGCTACAATAACGAAAAAAAACGAGTGTAGACCGAGAGGATACGAAACATCAACAAATTGCATTAGTTTCATGACCTTCTAATCATATTATCACTCGTTATAGATGATAATGTCGGTAAAACTATATATTAATTAAAGTCTCTAAAAATCTAGTTTTTTAATAAAAAGATAAAAGTCACTTCTATAATCACGTATATGTCCCAAACTCACAGTAATGCAACAAAATTATGTTTGCACCGACAAGGTACTGTTTGTGATATTTCGTCAACTTGCTATCGGATTATATTATTTTTCTAAAATTTTTGTAAAACAAAAAGAAATTTGGCTAGCTAAAATACTTTCTGTTGATCTAATTAGTCTCCTTTTTACAAAAAAATATGTTTTATTATTTTATTTTTGTTTCAATGTATTTTAGATATTTATCGTGATGGTGAATATAATTTAATTTTGATATAAACAAAACTTTAATATTCTTTGATAGGTGATTCGTCATGGCCACGGATGATCATATACAGTGTTTAATACTTGATAAACAAAGATCTTTTATGGAACATCTTGTGGAGTTTGTCAGACAACTTCACAAAGCAGAATCTTACTCGGATATCAGGATTGTCTACAAAGATGAAGCAATCAGAGCACACAAATTTGTTATAGTGAACAACACAGATTACTGGGGCGATTTGACAGACCTAGACGAGATTGAAATCGGTATGAGTCAACTATCTAAACCAGTAAATTTAAATTATTAAATTTATAATTCTGAATTTAGATGCCAGCCTTGACCGTGATGTTCTGACTGTGATGTTGGAGTGGATGTACACGTTCACGCTGTCAGAACAATGGGGATACCAGTTTCTATTGAGATTAGTAGACGCATCTCACAACTTCAAACTCAAGGATCTGTTTGATGTGTAAGTTAATATTATAAAGTTTTTACTTTTTTTAGAGCAATACATTACCTGGTCAGCGACATCAGCATAGGGAACTGTATACCTATATATGAAAAGTCGTTGGCCATACCGAGTGACTACTTAAGGGATGGAGTGTCACAATTCATAACGAAGAGTTGGAGTAGTTTAACTAAAGATCACTTTAAAGACCTCGCACCGGACATTCTGATAGCATTGTTGACGAAGTAAGTTACATACTTGGATACTAATGCACTATTAGAAACGTGGAGAATGTGATTCACTCTATCTTGAAGATCGGAAGGGCTGACGTACTTAAGTTGTATCTGGAAGAGAACGAGGTAAGGTTTTACATTGATGTAGGATGGCAATGACATCACTTTATTTGTGTTTTGTTAACACTTTATTATATAGGTTAAAGAAGAATTGAACACAGAAGATGAGCACGGTCTGTTTCCTTTGGACATCGCTTTCTCGACCTGTGACTTGACGTCAGCTGAAGTGTTATATGAACATGGAACTGATGTCAACGCGATCAACAAGGAAGGCAAATGTTTATTAGCAAAGGCAATAGAAAAAGGTAACGTTTGTTAAGTTTCATTAATTTTCGATGAAAAATGTTTCGAGTATAATATTATTTTATTCATTTTAGGGGATTTGTCTGTATTGACATTCTTGGTAGGCAAAGAGGCCAATGTGAATTATGTGAGTCGAAATGGTCGTACTCTGCTACACGACTTGTCGTTCTCAGATGAACAATCCCATATCTTGCCGTGGGTCAAGGAGAACATCAACAGGTTTAACATCAACGCTGTCGACGAGGAGAAACGGTAAAAATAGATTTTTAAACTTTGATATTGATAACGCTTTCTTTGGTTACGTTTTTAAAAATAATTTTTAAAAAATTAAATTGTGCAGGTTTTGTTGATTTTAGCTCACCGTTGTTCTACGCAGTTTACAAACAAAATTTGCCGATTCTGGAGCTGCTTTTGAGCCACGATAACATCGATGTGGCTTCTGATCGTGCTCTTCTGGAGTTGGCTTTGTTCAAGCATCAGAATCTGGATGTTTCTGAAAGATTGATAGGAAAGGGAGCTTCCTTGGACTTTGCTGACGACGAAGGTAAGTAATTTAGTAAACATTATGTTTTTTAGCAAAAACGTATACATTAAGTCATATTTTAGGTAACACAGTGTTTCACAAGGCCATTCAGAACGAACAATGGAGTTTGATTGGCTTTTTGGTTAAAAATTCGAAGCGAATCAATGATAAGAATAACAGCGGAAGAACACCGTTGCATCTTCTGTTGAGTACGGCTTCTATTTGTGGTTTGACTTCTGATTTCATTACGGTAGATGTCCTGAAGATGTTGTTGAAAGCGGGTGCTGATCCTTTACAATTTGATGACACTACGGATCAGACTGCCTTACATTATGCTGCGCGTCTTCCTGCCTTTGTACTTAAGATTCTACTCGAATATTGTGATAGTAAGTGCTTGTAATTGAAGCTATTTTTTTACATTTAAAATTTTTTATGACGTTATTTTAGAAGAACATCTGAACGTACGTGACAAGAACGGTAACAGTATGTTGTGGCACGTTCTGATTAACGGCCACTTCGAGACAGCCACTCTTTTGGTTAAGAGTGGAGCTGACATCAATGAAGGAACTTCTGAAGGGAACTCTTTAATCCTCAGGGCATTGGTTGACAAACGGGAAGATATTGTCCACTTCCTCATTACTTCTAACGCTAGCATCAATGTAAGGTGAGTGGTTATGTTGGTTTAGTCATGACATGATCCTAAATTGAAAAAGATTGATTTACTATAAATAATATAAGGTAAACGGCTGTTTTACAGAAATGTGGATGGTCGCACTTGTTTGGCCTTGGCTGTAGAGAATGGGTTGATATCAACGGTGGACACATTATGCAAGCTGGGGGCATCTTTGAACACGATAGATCCGTTTACTCAAGATGTGCCGCTGTATATTGCACTCAAAAACAACGACTACGGCACTGCACAAGTGTTGATATCTCACGGGTGCGATCTTGAGGCTGTGAAGAGTATCGACGGAGTTCAGAAGTCGCTTTTACGTCGTGCCATCGAAGACGGTGACGTGAAGGTGGCGACCTTTTTGATTAAAAAGTGAGTCATACTTGTATGTGCATGTGTTATTGTGTATATTCAAACGTTTCGTAAAAATTTTTGGACTAAAAATTATAAATATATTTTAGTGGTTGTAACGTGAACGCTCCAGAGAAGTCAGAATTGGAATCTCCGCTACATTTGAGTGTGAAACACGAGTTGAACGAGGTTACCTCTTTGTTGTTATCTAACCTCAAATGTCGCGTCGGCCATCAGGTAACTAAAATTATATTTTTTTTTATTGCTGAGCTGTTTTATTGTTTTAAGTAAAGTGTTTTGGGCTTTAATATAGTGTAGCCTTGTAGGATATTGATGGAAATACTGTAGCTCACTTGGCGGTCCTCAGGGATGACAAAGACACCTTAGATTTGATACTAGCTCATCCACGAGCGTCAGCACTTCTAATCCGGAACAAATTAGGACAAACGCCGTTGTGTATCGCTATGGAACACAAGAGCAACAAGATTGCTGAGGCCATCTGCAATAGACTCCCACATGCTGCGCTCGAAGTGAACGCTGACGGAGAGAATCTGTTACATATAGGCATCAAAGGAGACGACTTGGAATCCGTGTTGTTTCTTTTGGGATTACAAGTAGGTTTAATATATATCATTTTATAGTAACTTTTGTGAAGTATTAATATTTATAATTATTTTGAAACAGACCTTTGATATTATAATTGATGTTAAATGATTTCTTCTAGATTGATGTTAACATATCTACTGAAAACAACCAGAAGCTGCAGCCATTGCATTTGAGTGCTCAATACAGTAACGGTCTTATTATGCGTAACATAATATTGGCGGGAGCTGAATTGGATGCCAAAGATTCATTCGGTAGGACGGCACTTCACATTGCGGCCATGTACGATCGTACTGAACATTTGAAGATATTATTGGAAAATGGTGCTGACCCCAACGCACTTGACAACGAGTCTAACAATCGTATGTTGTAGCATATTAATAAAATTCAAATATGAAACTTTTATTTTAATTAAATTGTGGTTCAATTTGATTTTTATTTACTTTTTAGCTCTGCATTTTGCTGTTATGGAGTCCGCATTCCAATCTGCACAGGTCTTGTTGCTAGAATCATCTGTTGATCCTTTGGCAACCAACAAGATGTAGTTTTTCCTTGTTATTATTTTTGAAAATAATGTTTGATAACTAATACAATATCGTTGTAGGGGCAGAAATGCGGTTCATCTATGCGCGAGCATATCTGGATTGGGTGCGGCCGAAATGTTTCAAACAGTCATTGAGATCATACCTAATTATCCTTTAGAAACCGGTGACATTTATGGAAACACTGGTAAGTGTTACGGCTAGCGCCAATTTAAATACTTTTATAAACTAATTTCGAACGTTTCTGAGTTTCATACTCATATTTATAAAATTATTTATAGCGTTCTTGCTGTCGTTCATAAACGGGAACGGTGATCTCTGTCGACTGATGCTCAAGTACGGAGTATGCTTGTCAGCCCGTAACAAAAAAGGGGAATCGGTGTTCCACTTGCAAATCCCTTCACCTAACTTCCTCGAGAGTTTACTGAGTAAGTTTTCGTTAACAATAATTGACAAAAAAGTTTACAACCTGGTTTAATAAAGGGTTACCTACAAATTGTAACAGAACTAATTTTAAAAAGTTTCAGTTTGTCTAGATCGTGAACCTAAATGGGGCGAAGGAGACGCTTGTTCGGATTGTGACATAAAGTTCAGTCTGACAATGAGGAAGCATCACTGTCGACACTGTGGGCGATTGACGTGCAGCAAGTGCTCCGAACAACAAATACCCATACTCAAGTATAATCTGGCCAAGAACGTCCGCGTATGTCGTGTGTGTTACGCGGTACTCACGACGGGCATATCTTCGAAACCCTCGCCATACCCTCTTGAATGAGGACTTGAAGAGGAACCACCTCACTCTAGCCATTTTCTCAATCTGTTTGCTCTTAACTATTATTACACTGATGACAATGTACAAACTTTATTTATGGATAGAATATGTATTTAAACAAAAATCAACAAAATTAACCGCTCTTAAACAATAAAATAGCCACTTGGCCAAGGTAGAAGTAGATAAAGTGCTTGGTCTCATGGGTAACATACGATCCGTAGTTCCTTCCGACGATACAGTGCCATGTGGGGTTGTATTTCTTGTCGAACTCCTTCTTAATGTAGGCAGCAATATCTTTTTCGATGTTGTATCTGTAAACAAATATTTTTATAAACAACAAGAAAATAAATTGAACAAGACTTGTAAAACAAGTAATAATCGAAAAAAAAGCATTCTAAAGTCATAAAAACTTTCAAATTTCAAACGCATAAGTTAACATCAACAAAAGTTCATATTAAACATGATTTACGATATATATCAGAAAACTTACTTTTCTAGAGCTTGAGTCGCACATTCGATGGCCTCCTGCTGCATCTCCTCGGACATATCGGCATTCTTGATAACAGCTTTACGATCACCCATCTTTATCCTTGAATGGCAATCTGTTGGAGTTTGAAGAAGCTGATCGAAATAAACTGGGAAAAACAGCAACAACACTGAAATGCATTTCCCTCCTCTCTAAATGAACGCAAACTCGCTTCAGCCAATCGCTGCGAGACACGGCAGCATCCAACAGCGGCATCCAACCGCAAGCTCCGCCCACTTTGTTAAATGCGAGCCTCACCTGTCTCAAACTTATGTGATATGCCGGAAAACAGGCGGGTGGAGGTTCTTCGAAATCATGACCGAAACGACACACGTAAAACAATTCAAGTTTATTTTATCTACAGATAACAAAAAATAACATGATCACCACATCCTGCTTAATCCCTTGCTCGACCCGTTTCGTATTAAAGTATTTTTTTCATCCGAATGTAAGTCAGTTATACAGTCGTCAGATATGCTGAAGGACTCCCGCCGACTAGGCAGCAGGAGTTGTTGCGAATCCGAAGAGATCAGATTCACCGGAGGCACGCTCTTCTGATCCGGAAGTCCGTTGAAGATGACGGCCCCAAAGAGAGTTCCCCAATCTGAAGATGAATGATTATGATGGGAAGGGCGGCTTACCGTTGAGGCTTACTAGACTCTTGGGAAGTCTGGCTGGATAGACCAATAAATAATAAAAGCCCAGGCCCAGAACACAGATGCCCAGTCCAAGTGAAGTTACTTTGAACTCGTGGTATATCGGGATGACAACCAGTCCGACGGTAATGCCCAGGAACAAAACGATGCTGATATTAAAAGTAGGATATATGTCTAATTTCTTATAGTTTTCATTCTATTATAAACTAAATATATGAGTATAAACTTACATCCAGTATGGCATCCTAATGGCTTCTGGATGTACCGGGATGTTTTTATGTCGTATTAGCAGTAGGGCTACCAAACTGAAGATACGCTGGGCCCAGAACCCGAACATGACGTAGCCAATTAAGGCGTCCAAGTCTCCTACGAAAGATATTGCAATAGCCAGCAATGACTGAAAGTGTCATACATACAGAATGATGTATCAAACGTAGATTGTGAACTCTGCTTTCAAAGATAAATTGTACGTTTTTTACACTATAGTAACGTTGTTTAAAGGCCTAATATGTGCCCAGGGCCGGGCGCGAGGAGGGGGGGGGGGACGGGGGGGGGACCCCCCCCCCAAAAAAAAATTTTCGAAAAAATTTGAACGTGGCCCCCCTGTGGATTTTTTTTGGACCCCTGCCCCCAGACCAAAAGTCCCCGTCCGGCCCTGTATGTGCCCCTTTGTAATTCTTACCTGAGCTGCAATAGCTGCCCTCGGACTCTGCGTAGATGGATTCACAATACTAAAACAAGCTGGGAGATGCCCTTGCTTAGCGGCAGCAAACATATACCTACAAGGAAGTTAATTAGGTTATGTAATAGGATATAATTTAAATTCTTTCCAAATTATTTCTCTGAGAATGGTAAAAACAAACCCACCGACTTCCTGAGAACAAATTCGAGTTTAGGGATCCGATTAGCAAAACTCCTATTAGGAACGGAATGGCTGACGAGAAGCCTCCCAACGTGCGCTGGCTGAATAACTGAAATCATCAAAATTTAAATTGTAAATTTATTGAGTACCAAAAATAGTATCATCTTGCAATTTTAATCATGATTCTTGAAAAGGCTCAAATTTAAAATAATCTTACAGCAGCTACAGCATTCGATGACTTCATAGTCTCTACATCGATGACGGCAAAGTAAGCGACGTTGATTGACATGTATATCAGAGTCACCGTCCCAATGCCTGACAGCAGTGCCAGAGGCATGTTTCTGTAAAAATACGCTTTTATTTAGAATAATATCTAATTCCATTTGTCTCTAAGCGTTCAAACACTATTTTATTCTTCATTATTGAGAACTTAAGTGTTTTCTATACCTGCGCGGTCGATGTATCTCTCCAGCTCCAAAATTTAATATGTCCCATCCGGAAAAGGTATAGAGGCCTCCGTAAAGACTCATTAACAAGCTTCCCATCTCGTAATTGCTATGTTTCATGGGCTCCACTAAACCCTCGTTGTATCCTGAAGAATGAGAACATTAATTGAGTACTGAAACATAATGAGAACATAACTAAAGACAGCTTGAAACAACACAGCAACACTAAAATGATGTTTCCAGGCACTATTTTTTTAGTAACAAAGAGTAACTGTTTACAATTACACCCACAAAAAACGTGAAGGTTGTAAACATACCTTTGATAAAGTAATAGTAAAACCCTGTAACTATAATTAATGCACATGATAACAGTTTGGCAGCTGTCGCAGCTATCTGGAATCTAGCAGCAAATCTACTCAATTCAAAAAAGTTCATCCATGTCACAAGCCCTGCAAGATAAATAAAACGTACAGTACACTACAAAAGTAAACAAATAAATAATTACACTCAAAGTAAACTACAACTTTTTGAGAAAATTACCCTACAATAGTTTACAACATAGTCATAATAAACAGAAGAAATTCGAAAAAACACTTACAAAGCAACGAAATACCAAACAGTTTTTGTAGCAGTGGCTTCATGTCTGTTTCGATTTGGTAAGTTTGCGACAAGCCTTCGATCAGATATTGGCCAAACGTCTCGGAGATAATGGCAATTGTCGCCGGATATGTCATGAGAACACTAACCCACATGAAGGCAAACGCTACTGGGTACCACTTGACGTAGCAGATGTAGGCAAAGTCGCATCCGGGATCCCTGATACTGGTACCCAACTCGATGTAACACAACGAACCTACAAATAAGTAAGTATTGACTAAGCCTTACATCATACCCATAATGGCGATGATGGCACAGCAAAACCATATTATCAGCGAAAGGCCGGCGGACTCGGTGCTTCTGAGGATTGAAGCCGGCGTTATAAATATCCCGGAGCCAATTATGTTGCCAATGACGTAAGATGTAGCGCCCAGAAAGCCCATTTTGCTAGATACCCCCGCCAACGTCGGAACCGGTACGATGGTGGGGGTCTCGGGCGGGGTATCGGCCATAATGGCCAAGTCTTCTGCCTCCGGGGGATCCAATTTGGTGTTCGATGTCTGTTCTAACTATATAGGTTTACCTAAGTCTTCACAAGCTTCTACACCGTATCTATTTTCAGCAATCACGCCTCAGGAAAGAATATCAGCATCAAAGAATGAGCACTTTGATTATTAAATGTGTTTAATACTAAACAAATACAACATTCAACTTGGGTTAAATGAAAAGAAGTCGTTTTTGTGGTGCTCTTCAGCCTCGAGACGAAGCCAAGATCAGAACAAGTGCAAATAAATGCAATAAAGTTTGATTAGGAAATGGAAACCCCCCGAACTGTTAGGTAACCCGCCATTAGGTAAAAAACGGAATGTTCGAAAAATCCCTCATGCCGGGTTGAAAAAGGCAGTTGGCCAAGTCTGGGAGGCTCTTTCGAGCGCCCCGAGGAGTCTGGCAGCCGACTTTTTGTGCCCTAAGGGTCTTTCGGAATCAGTTTCCCTCGTTCCTTGAGCTGGATATTATCATAACCATCTTTCTGCAACTTTATTCGACGTAAACCAAGCCGCAAACAACAAAAATAACAGCAACAATATAACGATCAAAGTGCTCATGCCGTCTCCATCTCTTTCTCCTCCTGCTTGATCTCCTCTTCCTGTACATAAACCTCGTCAGCGGCAGCTGAACGAAGCAAATAACTCTTCTTCTTGGCCTGTTCTAATCTGTTTGTCTTCGTGATTTGTTTTCCGGGTTTCACCGATGTGGTGATCAAGTGAGCATAGCGTTTCTGCTTTACATCATGAGTTTCTTTCATCACATTGACTAAAATAACAAGGTAAATCAAGTTTTAGGTAACAAAACTTACTCGCATCCTTCCACAAAGCTCGTTCGTATTTTGTTGGCTCATTCCGGCGTTTCTCCAGCTGTAGCACTGTGTCGTCTGTCAATTCTTTGCCTCGAAGTCGGCGTGAAGCCTTTGTCCATCTCAACTTTCTCGGGTTCTTCTTCTTCTTGAACAGTTTGTTACATTTTGCACGGCAAAATTTGAATACCTAAAAGAAAATAATGATTTTAGAATACAAGACACAAAACATACATGAGACACAAGAAAAAAGGTGAAAATTCATTAAAAAAATAGCGAGATACCTAAAATCGATATACTCAAAACTTACTGTGTTATCGTTTCTGACGAATGTCATACCATGACCAGGGTAGACTGTGCTGGAGCAAAAATAACACTTTTCTAACCGCATTATGCTATAACAACAAAGCTCGCGGCTTACAACAATAAACGAAAAAGAAGAGCCCAAAATCTTCAATAAAAAGAACTCCGACGTGCGTCCAGGCTTTTGCGAAACTTGTGTGGTATTTTATACGAGAAAGGATGTACTCCCTTTAAATGTTGATAAGCATAATGTCAAAGGGGTTTGGAATTTATTTTTTATTGCCTTCTATGAATTGTTTTTTAAAAAGAAGATTGTCAATACTTTTTTTTCCTATCATATTATGTTATGCCTTACTTTTTATAGGTAACATTTTTTTTTACTTTGGTCAAACGTAATCCAATGTGTCATATAATTTTATTAGATAAAAACCAATAAGTTAGTTAAAAGTGGGAATGCTTAGTGAGAAGCTAACAAGTATACCATATCCGTCGACATTACCACAATATTTACAAATCTAGTCTAGAGAACATGATTACAAACTAACAACTGATACCGTACCTCCAAAAAGTACAGTAACTCACTGCCTTCAAACGAAAAGACTAATTACACTGAGAAAGACATTGCTAATCACACTATTCCAATGGCGAACTTCTGACTGAATCTGTCGTCGAATCCAGCTGATCCAGCCCAGCAACGGAAGTGATACAAGTTTCTGTTCAATCCTCGATTCATCTTGTCAACGCCTTCCACTTCCACCTTCAGTTCCACTAACTTTATTCTGTTCACCACTGAATGCGATCTCACGCCGTAATCCAGTAATCTGTAATTCAAATCAAGTTATCTAGATTATGTCATCTTAAAGCATCAGAAGCTTAAAGTAAGCTTACTAGTACTTAAAATAAAAAAATAGAGAACCAGCTCTCTTACCGAGCCAAATGGACAGAATCCCTTTCCGTCGTTCTTATCACCAACTTCTCCACTGAAGGCCAGTAATGTTCCTTCAGGCCATCCTTATCAGCCAGAGCAGGCAGAGTTTGGAAGTTGAGGTGCACTCTCGGGTCTTGAATCGCCTGGATATAACACTGGAACGCGTACCATCGATCAAGGTCCAGCAAGGAAAGGTTGGCTATCACCTGCAAGTAATTGATGACTCAACCTCGCCAACCCACCAACTCGACGATAGCAGCGTCCAAGGCAATCTTGACGAGCGACTTTCGAAACACCTTCATCAACCCGCATAACGCTCCAACTTCCTTCGACGTCCATTGTTCGTCGACCAAGATGTGAACTTCTGTTTCCGTCAGTCTGGCGTACAACCTGAGACCGTGGGGGTGTTGGTACCACGTCCCCACATCGCATGCCAAACTTTTAATCGAAAAATACTCAAAGTCGACCCGCTTCACATCCATGAAAACCACCTGACACAGTCTTTCGTCCACCAGGTTACAGAAGACACTACTGACCGACCTGAGTCTTGTCAGTTCGAAGACATTATCCACCATCTTCAAGCTCTTACTGAGCATGGCAGCGGGCAAGAAGGCCGTCTCCATGCTGGAGCCATCAGACCGAGTACAGCACGTGAGGTCGGGACAGGAAAGTGGAGCACTCTTAGTACCGTCTGGAGCACGTTGCCGTGGCTTGCGGCGAAAGCTGAGGCGATTGAACAGCCGGCTCATTCCTTGAAATAAATCAGGCTTCAGGCCACGATAAGACAAAACATTGCAGTAAAAACTTTAACAAAAGATAAGAGCGAGAGATCCCAACTTTTTAAATTGAAAATGATGCGAAAATCAGTGATCGCCTGACGTCGACGTCTATTCTCGCTGAGGTTTGTGATCAATCGAAAGAGGGGGGGAGGTTTTTAACTCCGCGCAGAGCCAGTTCCACGAATTGTTGGCCATGACCTCGTGGTCTGGTTTACAGTGTAATGATGACTGACTCAGCAAGTTCTTTGTCAAAAAAACAAGTGCTACTACAATAAAGTATTAAACCCCACAGTAATGTAACGGAAGACCACAGTGAGTTAACAGTATTTGAAGGGGTCACATTAAAATGGTTCGTTTACGGTTACAATTTAATGTCAAACCAATGCGAAGACATTTCGAATGCTAGCGAACTTTTTACAATCTATTAATTGTGACCTATATGTCAAAAGTGAGCATTATTCCCTCCTTTTACTCCAAAATATCACCAAATCACTAACTATTCACAAAAGCAATCAAGCAAACAAATCACATCTCGAGCATGCAGATCACTCAAACGAGAATATTTTAATGTTTATTAATCGATCCGCTATAGCTCGCTGCAAGGTCATGATATCACTTATACTAACCATGAAATCTTTTCTTGAGAATATACGTCAACGGGCGGCTTAAAGCAAACTAATAGAAACACAAACAGCTGGTGAGCTCTCAAATTGCAATAAAAAAAACTTTTAATATTCAAATTTGACAAAAGTATTGTAAGGATTTGTAGTTTTAACTGAACAGAGGGCCATAACTTCTTAAAATTAAATTTAAAAAATATGAATATACTTCATTTAAAAAAAACAAAGCTTTAAAAGAGTAGGCAATTACTTAAAATAGCTCTGGGAAACCCCATTTATACAGAAGTTGTTTATGCAAATCAAAAACAATACCGTCTTTGCCGGATCTTACAGTAGAACCATCAATATTTACGTCGAAAGCATCGTAGAGCAGTGGGACTTGGAGGAGCAGTGGAATGAAAGATCGCTGTGTATAATATTCCTTTACTCTGTGATCACAAAACCAAACAGCTCAATTCCATCAATTTTGACATTTCGTTTTGTAAAATTGGGCGCGAGCTGCGGAAAAAAAAATAAAAATTTTAATAATAAATTGTACTTATATGGAGAACGAGAAAGGTAACGGGGTATATAAAGTGCCGTCATGGGCAGGAAGACCCCCTCCAGGCTCCCATCTGGATGTTAAAAAGGACGAACGTGTAATTCAGGTAGGTAACGAATGTCTATGAGATTTTAATCTCTTTATTATGGTTGTAGAAGTTACTGATCGACGAAAAAGGGTACTATTATTTCGGAAGGAATCCAAATCAATGTGATTTTACTATAGAACACGCTTCTGCTTCAAGAGTTCATGCAGTTTTGTTGTATCATAAGGCTTTGAAGAAGTTTGCTGTGGTAGACCTCGGAAGTAGTAAGTTTTTTCGGTAATAAATTGTAAATAACTTTAATTTAATATGAATAAGATATAAATTTTTGACAATTTTAGGTCATGGAACTTTTGTGAAAGGTGTGAAGGTGAGCAGTTCTCAGCCAGTCTTCCTTGAATATAATGATGGATTTCGCTTTGGAGCTTCAAGTCGATCGTATATAATTAGAGAGAAAGTGGCCCAGTTAACACATTCAGATCAAGCTGATGTTCCTTTGCCCGAAACAGAGACGGAAGTTGATGTAAGTCCGCTTTTTTTGTTAATTTGGTCTTTAGAATCTGACAAACTACAACACGATGCAAAACAAACGACTGCCACAAATTCCTTGCACGGTAGAAGAGTGTAGGAAGAAGAAACGACCGCGAAACAAAGTGGTATTTCTGCAGGAAGAAGAAGTCATCAATCCAGAAGATGTTGATCCTACGGTCGGTCGATTCAGGAATCTGATTCAGACGGCTGTCATTAACAATAAGGGTACGAAACGGACAGCCACGAGTAATATCAGTCCAACCAAGAAGAAGATAATAAAACCAGCCAGGGATGGAGATGATGGCAATCTCTACAGCTCGGTCTTGGGAGACTTCAGTATCAGCTCAGCACCGTCACTAGATATGTACTCTATGAAGCCGGCTTCTGTAGCATTAAATGCAGCGTCAGACTCTTCTAAAAAGAAATACGCGAAAGAGGCTTGGCCTGGCAAACATAATTAATTTATTTAATTGTAATAAAGCTACTGTAATATGTTTCTTCTTGTTTATGTTCTTTTCTGGTTTTTTTGCCAGCTCTACCTTTTGTATATTAGTATTCTGAAATATTGTTTATATTTGTTATTTTAGGTTAACTTTGACAAATAGTTATGTCTAATGATGAATCGGGACGAATAAGCGGTAAGGTAGTCGGGAACTTAACCTATGTTCTGTTTAGCATCTGATTACTTATTCGAAGAAGGGGTATTTGGTGAGATCGACAGAATGGAGAAAGATGGAGTGGCACGGGAAGAGATAGTCAACAATCTCCTTAAAGGCTACAACTTTAATGGAAAGCTGTGTACTTTGATTGGAGACTTGACAAAGGGATTGGACGAGTCTACTTCTGACGAGTAAGTTAACATCTTGTGGGGTGGGAATGTTTTTTGTATGTAAATTAAACTTCTATTACTGTTTTGCAGATGTGCATCTTGTTTCGAAGACAGTGCTTACAAGATGGTGACCAAAACTTTCCAACCAGATGACGCTGATAAGATATTTGACATGGAAGATGGGGTAGAGTGGTTGCCTGACTTGATCTCACACAGACCTTGGCGAAAGTTGATATTTGAGTTGTCAGAGCAGTATCCTCAATGTCTGATGCTGAATCTGGCGGTCAAGATCATCTCGGATGCTGGATTCCAGAACGAGATTAACAATGTCTGCACAGCTGCCAATCAGGTCGAGATCTTCTCCAAGGTGTTTGCCACTTGTGTGCTTCAGTTGGTAAAAGCATTCCAAGTTGGGGAGAATACTCAGGAGTTTCAGAAGGCGCTAGACGAGTTGTTGAGGGTCGTGTGTTATGATGAACATACGTATTACTATGCACAAGCTGCTCTTAAGCATTTGTCACAAACGGTAGGTTTTTATACTGATTTATTCCTTTATTAGTGTTCTTGAATAAGTTGAATTGTAATTTATCTTATTCATTGGTTACGGTTTAGTTTTATATTTAGAGTGATCAAAAAGTAGTTGCCGTTTGTCATCAGATCAGCCAGATATTGAGGACGTCTTTGAAAGACAAGGTTTTCGAAACGACAGCTCTGATGTTGTACTCTTCGCAAGAATCGGGCGATGACATTCCTTCAGAAGGTATCCAGGCCATATTGGACATGGTTTCTAAAAAGACTTTAAGTCCAGCGGATGTGTTACAGTTGTATCAAGTAATGTTATATTTTCATTTTGATACTAATATTAGTTTTATTTTTGAAATACTTATTTGGGCATTACTTGTGTTTCTAAAATATTGAATACAACTTTGTGGTTTAGGTGTACTTTGACCCGAATCCACCCCCAGCTGAGATCATACGAGACTCAGTACTGGTAAAGACGTTACTCAACAGCCTTTTCAATGTCAATGTAGCTAAGCTGAGTCTGGAGTACCGGTCGAGGTACGTGTACTTGTTGGCGTACGCCGCTTCAGTCGGTGAAGTGAACAAGAATGGGATGAGAATTGTAAGCTTATTTCTGGATTGGTCTTTGTAGTGTTGTAATAGTTGTTACGTATGTTGTTGTAGCAAACGAAAGCAGAACTGGATCACGTTCGGAACAAGATGGAGGAGTTGCTGGACAAACTGGAGACGGCTGATGACTTGGTGTCTATTCTTCCAGATGTCATCAAGTTGATAGAACTGCCAGTGTTGGCTCTTGGTATCTTATCGTATGTTGAGTCTATTGTGTTACGTGATGATGTCATGAGTGAGCCTCAAACGGTTCATCTCGTACTCATTGACCATGTGGCTACATTACAGTCCAATATGAGGCACAGGTAAGTAGATAATAACATCTTGATATATGAAATCTAAACTAGTTATAGTAATTAATAATTTACTACAAAATGTACGACGTCACGTAATATATTGTCTATGTAAAGTCCTGTTTTGTGATTTTAGAGTGTTTCGATTACTATGCCGTCTATACGAATGTCAATCGAGTAAGAACGAAGTGGCGGAGCTTGTTGTCTCTCGGCAAAAGGTGGTGATTGACCGCTTCATCCATCTGTTCTCTTGTGGCTACGTGTTACCAGTACTCGAGCTGATCCCAAAATGGTACGAAGAGGGCACAATTGACGTATCTCTGGTCAGGTACTTCGGGATAGAAGTGCTTGAGATGACGACGCCACCGTACTCGGACGACTTCTGCAAACGAATGTACCCACTTATCACGAGGTCCGAGATCTTCGACAAGGTCACGACGGAGAAGCAGAAGTATATCGCACAGTTCATAGGTTATGTAAATATGTAAAATAAATTGACTTGGTACTCACTGAAGTTGTTGTATGTGTTGCATGCTCATTTCATATTTTTGGGGTTTTGATTAAAGTATGACTTAAAAGTTACAGTATGACAGATGACGTAAGCACGGTGATAGGATGTGAGCCGGTTGCTTTGACTGCGTTTCACATAAATGAGATTTTCAAATGTATTGACAATGTAGAAGCCATCTCTACAACTACACAGCTCACGGTAAGGTCTTTTTAGACGATTTTATATTATGTATATATATAAGTATAATATAACAACTCTTTGAAGGATGGTTCGTCTTGTTGAGACTTGAAAACGTCAAACTTTTATATTTAATTGCGTTACAGACGACTTATGAACGACTAGAGCATGTTCTGGCCATCTACACAAACAAGTTCGTCTTATTTCCGATTGTGCCAAAAGTCGTGAATAAGCTGGTACAGTTGGTAGAAGTGAAGCCTCCGCCTTTGAATAAGAAGAGCGAAGTTGCCATAATGTTGTTTTACATCTTCTCGAAGTACGTTGGCTTCAAACAGACGACCAAGTACCTTCCAGTAGAGGTAGATCTTCTGACCGTGATATTGGATAACACTATACATTACGGGAATGGTACGTTATCATAGAGGTCGTTTAGAGTAATATTAGTACTTTTACATGCAATATTGCCACATTATGTTGTTATTTAAATTTGTGATTATTTTGTGGTTGTTTTAGGTAACTCTGTCAACTTTCCTGTACCCGAAGTAAAGGACGGCATCTTTTGTGGCCTCAAGATCTGGCTTCTAATCCTGATCAAGAATCCTTTTGACCTGAGGAACTTCTTGCGAACTTCTGAGAATTCAGTTGGACTAGATGCTATTAGCTACAGGATAAAGCAGCTGATTGACGAGAAGAACGCCGTTAAGGACGGGCCGGTAAGTATTCTTAAACGTAACCTTTTACTGTGCAAATTACTATAGTATTATTGTATACTTTGTAAAACGTTTAAACTGTTTCTTGAGCCTCTTTCATCGCGGCTTTTTTTGTAAATATTGATAAAAGCATGATATTGTACTTGATTGCTCAATACACTATTTATCTAATTTCAGAAGTTGGACTTTATAACGTTGGCCATACTGTACACGAGGAATGCTGACAACGGAGAAGCCCTGAGGCACTTTTTCCAAAATATTCTAAACTCGAAACAAAACCCTCGAGAAAAGTTGAACTCTCTCAAGACTTTGAACTACATCTTCAAGTTGGTAAGACACAAAACTTTCAATATTATATTACTATGGTTTCATACATTATATTGTTATTGTCACTATTATGAATTACAATATCGCATCTTCATATACCTATAAATTTAGGGCAAAAGACAAGAGCTTCAAGGATTTGTGGACGATGCCATAGCTTACTGTAGTTCGTGTTACAAAGACAATAACAGTTCCTCTTTACTCACAAATTACTGTTTAAAAGTGTATCAACGAAACATAATGACACTTTTGGATGTGCGACTAGCGAACTGGAGGTATCAAAAGAAGAACAAGAGCATCGAAGAATCATTGGGGATCGAGAAATTATCAAATCTAAATGGTTCGGCCGCTAATGGAAGTACTGTAGATCAAGCTCACTTAACCATGGTAAGGTCAGACAGTAGTTGATATTCTTACAGACTTCTATTAGTACAAAGTAATTGCTCTTTAAAGTAATATCGTCACACTAAATTGCAGGTGAAGGATGTGTTGGTCATAATGAAGAATTGTTTGTCATCAGAATCCAACGATGTGAGGTGGGGTGCGGCCAAGGGAATAGCAAGGATAATATCCAAGTTACCGGTCGATTACACGGTGAAGATGGTGTCCGAGATGACTTCTCAACTCAACGACAGTGAATCCTCGTGCTACTGGAACGGCATCTGTCTGCTACTGGCTGAGTTGACCACCAGAGGCTGTATCCTGCCAGAAACCATGCCTAGCTTGTTGAAGATCGTCAAGAAGGCGTTGTTGTTCGACCTGGGAGGATTCATGAACACCACGGAGACTAACGTCAGGGATTCTGCGTGCTACATCTGCTGGTCTCTGGCCCGGGCCTACTCTAAGGAGATGTTCTTGTCTCAGATTCCGGACTTTTCCAATCTTCTCGTATGTACAGCTCTGTTCGACCGTGACGTCAACGTTCGGAGAGCTGCCAGTGCTACGTTTCAGGTATCATTTAGGTGTATTACTTGTTTTATGTGTAGTATGCGTTACAGACGCCACATCTGACATGGCCAAGTAAAGAAACAATTTGTAGGAACACGTTGGAAGACACGGTGGTTTCTCGAACGGTATCCAGATTCTGGTTATCATCGACTTCAGTGATGTAGCTCTGATCGGAAGATGCTATAAGGAATCGTGCGTCAAAGTGGCACAGTACAGGGAATACCTCAGGCCAATGCTCGACTTTCTCGTCTTCAATAAGGTACCCAATTGGAATACCACCATCAGAGAGTTGACTTCATCTGCACTACGTCTTCTGTCGCCAATGGATTCAGAATATGTTTTAGAAAATGTAAGTTTTGAACGTATTATTGGATAAACGCTGTTAGCTAGCTTTCGTATGAAAAGACTCAGCAAGTTGGATACCGATTGGCGGGTTAATTAGTTTCCAACCTAATATAATATTGGTTTAGTTGTTACCTCACTTATCGACTTCACTTAACAACACGACTGATATCACTCTTCAACATGGTTACTTATTCGCTTTATCTGCTTGCATATCAGCGGTTTCAACGAAGCTAACTTCGGATGACACCGTGATAAAAGCAGTTTTACACTTCACAGATACTCACCGAGCTCAGATGCACAACAGATCCATGGAGAATGTGACTTTACTCGAACGGGCGATGGCTAGTATATTCAAGTGTCTTCTGGACGCTGACTTGGTCGATAATCACAACACGGTAAGGGAAAAAATAATGAAATTTTGGTTGATAAAGGGAAAGTGTGGGCGCGAGTCGGGAAAATATTTTGCAGGCTGCGCTTTTTAATTATACCAACCTTTTGATTAAATTTAGCGACTAATAGGTACATTGATGTTTTAGAATTTAACTATTATTCTGTGTTTATTTTTATATTCATTTTGTACTTTATAGCATATGCAATGGATGAGTACTGTAGAGTACTGTTTGCTGGAATTAATAGAAGTAAAGAAGCCAGAAGAGTCGACCCAAGATATCCTCCTTAATGTAATACAGTCTATCTTCTTGTACTGGAAACGACATACTATGTTTGATGTAGCCAAAGACCACTTACAACGCTTTAAGAATAAGGTAATTAATACTTTTTGGACAAGTTATCACATTATTATAGCAAGTAGCTCAATTATTATGTTGTTATTGCTATCGAGCGAATTATCATGTTGTTTTAGCTATCGACTGCTGATGCTGAGAACACTTTTACAGTATATGCTTTAATTGTGGAACGGGTATGTTCATTTATGGTTGAAGAAAAAGATCTCGAAGATATTCAACGTATTCTGAAGGAGCATATATTACGGTAAGTTTAGTTAGTTGTATCGTATGTGAGAACTTGTGTCGGCTAAACTTTTGGTTACCTAAAGGCGTAATTTATTCAAAAATATCAAAAAGTAAAAATTCTATGGCAATTATCGATTCAAACTCTTGCGAATTATCTTTTCACTGTTATTCAGGCCGTCAGAACAATTGTGGATAAATGCTCGTATATCAGCTCTCAAGGCTTTGGTATGCATATATGGAAGGACTGGAGGTCAGACACAACTTGACACATTACTCGAATGGTATTTCTTTTGTTTCAAAACATTGTGTACTACATTTGAAATTGACTTTTCATTTGCTTTTTATGTTTTTAGTATTATTACTACTTAAGATTAAGTCGTTATTTTAAGATTTACTACATTTCTTATTACTAATTGAAACTAAAGTTATTTTTAAAAGGTGATTTCAGCCTGGACAAGTGCTACAAAGACCAAACCGTTTCTAAAAATGGAGATATTGGGAGATACGTCAGGGAAGCGGCTCTTCGCAATACGCTTACAATACTGCTTAAGGCCGCTCAGTACAATAATCTAGGCCAACAACAGGTCGTAAATGTCACCACAAATGTATTGGGACTGTTGTTTGACGCCGTGGATAAGAACGTTAGGGTAAGTGCCTGCCTTAAGTATGGTCTAAAGCATGATACTGTACTGATGTCATGCTATTTGTAAGGTAATGGGCGCTATTATCAAGATAAATTCTGCAAAAAATAGTTTTCATTACAAGAATAATATAAAAATAAAAGTTAAGGTCACTATTTAGTCATACATGATTATTATAGGTATCTCACGAAGTTATACAGTCAATTCTGGATAGTAATGTAGATGTGAATGACAAAGACCGTCTGTTATCTTTGTTTAACTCTGAACATATTGAGTTTGCCACGCTCGTACCTCTGCTGGAGTACGATGCCTACCGTAACCATCTTCTGAAGTGTGCAATATTTGGATTAGGTATGTTTTTACTATGGTATGTTGGAGTACAATATTATAGGGAGTTTGGTCGTGACCACATCCAACAACTCGTGGCAGTTTCTCTACAATTACGTTACTGTAGACAGTCGGAAAACGGATATTAAGGTAACTATTATACTGAATTATGATAACCTACAATACCGTATCTTAATCTTATAGCAGAATATTATTTTACTTTTGATAATATCAAACATAAGTTTCAGTTTATGGAAGGGTTCACAAGAGTAGTATACGACTGTTACGCTAGTGTGTCGACTCTAGATGACAAGATACGATACTGTAGAGCGCTGAGTATATTAATAGAACGAAGAGCCTTTGAACTGTACGAAGCTGACCCGTGTACATCAATATGTTTTGTCCAGCTTTGTGAAAGTATTATCCTTGTAAGTATTTTTCCATTACTAATAGGCACCTTTTGTCATATACTAAACTATACTAAGTTTTACTTAGCTAACATAAGATCTTAACATAAGATTACTAATACCTGAGTTTAGCTTGGGAAGAGTAAATGTGGCGTCAAGCTGAAGCACACCTCGCTGAAGACAGTAGCCTCGTTCATTATGCTCAACTACTCTTCTGATGTGGCACTTAAAGCAAGGAAGACCTTGAGTTCCTTCCTCACCTCGCCGTACTCAGCTCTCCGAAGTCAGGCGGCCGAGCTACTACAACATTATCTCAGTCTGATTGACGAGAGTGTGTATGAAAGAGAAGATGTACAGAAAGCCCTGGCCATATTAGCCGATCTGAACTGGACTAAGCCTAAAGAGGAGCTACAAGAAGATGCTGCTATCGTGCAGAAGATCCTCAGCTTCTAGTGCTATCCAGAAGAGCTTTGTTGTGATATTGTTAAGACTGCCAGCTCTTACGGTCTAAAAGTTCTGAGAATAAGCTTGTACCTTTTATTTTGTTAAGTTCCCATTACTTTTTGACCGTCGACTGTCAGCCGTCTGTAATTTAAACTAAATATGTTTATTTCGTTACCGCTTAAGTTAAAATAAAGTGTTTGAAAGAAAAGATTATCCAGCCAAAGCCAAAACACGCTGAACACGCCTGTGGCATTAATTAAATTCGTAATCCGAGTACTACAAAATAGTTGTTTTCGGCCGAATCGCTTCTGAAGTCGAGACATCAGGACTATGTAGATCCTATGATGAACAACATCTTCTTCCGCAATGTGCCCAAGTGAGTAATTAGTAGTGTAACGTTGCTTATGTTGTCATACGATATCCCATATAAACAAAGGCAAACATTCATCTTGATATTATACTTGATATATACCAATGTTATACTGGTTTCTATCATCAAACCATTGTTTACCATGGGATCCCACGTACAGGACGGCCGTGCCGCGAGTAGAGGTTTGACGTGCCGGCGGAGGGAGACGGCCGAACCCTCTCTAGGTGTAATACAAGCTCATAATTATTGGTTGCGTGACCAAAAGTTTCGCCTTATTACTAAAGTAGGGGATGGAAATAAAACAGATTGGTGTGAAAAGAAATTCTTCTCCAGGGACATGTCCCAAAATACACGTCAAGGATACACGAAGATAGAACGGAGCTAAAAAACGAAGCCGTCTAATGGACCGGCTGGTGTTAAAGCTTCTCCCTCTTCCGCGCATCTTTAGTTGGCAGTAGCGTATAGTGGGTCCCCCTCCGCCAATTAACAGTCCGTGGTTTGTCTCTCCCTCTCTCCGTTTAATTACAAACATTTGCCAGTCAATCCATCAAATCCCCCCGCCCCGATACTTGATTCCCCTTAAGCGCATCAAAACATCAGATCTGCCATTTTTAGACGAGACATGGCCGATTCCGGCCAGCTGGCCCTGTTTCACCACCTCCGCGGCAACTCCCTCATCAAGCAGGTAATCCACTTGTTTTAGCCTTCACCCTCAATTAGTTAACCTTGTTTTGCTACTTTATAATTTTAAAAGTACATTTTTAGAGTAAATTTCGAAATTTTGCTAATTTCAAAAAACTGAAGCGCTACTGTTAAGCTGGTCAAAAAGTTTGTAGAGCTGAAACTTAAAAACTAAACCTTGCTTCTAACAATTCGAAAAACTTTTTGACAATTTAGCAGCTTTTATATTAAATAATTATGCAAATTTAGCTTTTTTAAAACCACTTTTTTCAAAATGCCATTCTTTTTCAGTCAGAAGAAGCCGAGATCCAAACAATTCATCCCAACCGTGAGCAACTTCTTCGTCGAGATGCCATTATACCGGAAGAACAGCAAAACGAACAGTAAGTTTATACTACAATGTAGACAAAAATGCTTTGTTTTATATGTTTTGTTATAGTATTATACTTATGTCACGCGTTTACCTTTTAGCAACTTTATTTGTGTCACGCGATGGCTATAACTATCCAAGATAATGGTTTTTTTATGTTTAAAAAGTTAATTGAAAACTAAAAGAACGTATAAAGCTATTCTATTTACTTTCTGACCGAGCTTTGTTGACAAAACAGACCCAGAGCTAGGCCAGCCACCAATTAAAGGGATAATCTGACCTGGTTTTGCAGAGAACGACAGAAGACACGCGGCGACGACAATGTTATCATCGTGCCGCACGTCCAGATTCTCCCCAACGAATCCTACCTTTTCAACCGTGCCATTTCCTCAGGCGGCGGTCTCCTGGCAGGTGGGTTAATTTCTTGTGAGTAATGTAAGTTTCGGTTTCTTTGGACTCTGGAGAGTAATATTACACTCCAAGTGTCAATATTATACTCACAAGAGTTTGAAAAGACGCGGATTAATTCTACAGCTTCCCGAGTACTCTCAATGCAGTACTTTCAGTTTTCGATTACTATCGACCGCGTTAAAGTACAACAATATAAAATTCCACTCAATTCCGTGCAAATTAGAGAATTCTTTGTTTAAAAATAGAAGCAGAAGGCTCGTTTACAGTTAATTTAGCACCAAATGCCATCTCAAAACAAAATAAAAATATAACTTTAAATATCAAAATCATAGTAAAGCAACCATTACAGACCTACAACGCGCTACAATGGCTACACAAGCCTTCTACGCCGAGAACAGTGAACAAACCAAAACACGATCTCCGTGGATTCTGAGGCGCCTCTATGAGTGGTCTCACCGTGCCAAAAGCCGGGAGATCGTGAAGCACGTTCAAACAGCTCTCGACGCTTCTCCCGACCGTGAATGTGAAGATGAAGATTTGGCCCAGCTCCTCACGGTCCAATGGGAGGAAATGTTTGCTGGAGCAGAAGAATTGGAAGATGTGCACAAACGTCGACTTCAGGCAGTCTGGGAACTGTTCCACAGTGAACTTGTGTTTCTACAGAAACAACTTTTGGTATTAAAGTAAGCGTTGTTACCTACTTTTCAAATTAATACCTAAAAATGGAAAAAGTTTAGCGTTTTCAGTCCAAAGTCAAAAATCTTGAAGGTGGACTGTTATTCTCAAAATTTTAACATATAATCTGACAAAAAACAAAATCAAATCCTAAATTATTCTGTCGGACAAGATTTTGTCAGAAACTACTTTTTGTTCAAGACTGAACGAAATGTCACAATTTTCCAAAAACACAACTTATTTTATTGATTTTCAGGGAAGTTTACAAAGAACCGTTGAAGAAATGTCAAGTGGAAGGTTGCCTTCTCTCCGTGGAACCAGAATTGTTGTTTGGAAACCTTGATCAGCTATGTCGGGTAATGTTAACATTGATGTTTGTCTTTTCAAACAAAATATTTTAAATCTTGCTCTAAATTTTGAATTTCTATTTTATGATAGTTTATATTTCAGATAAGCCGACGATTCTGCCAGTCGTTCTTGACACTTTCCAAAGAGCTTACCCCTGAGAACAACTTCGAGACCACAGAGTTTGTTGTTCAGCTTTTCGAGAGGTTCTCCAAGGGACCATCTACAATATCAGCCTACCAAGCTTACTGTATCAACTACAAGGCTACTATCGAGTATCTGGGCTCTGTGAGACAGAAAGAAGAAAGATTCCTCGAGTTCGAAAGGGTTTGTCTAACTGATCCCAGATGTGGAAGGTTGCAGCTGGAGGATCTTCTGATAGCACCTCTACAGAGGATAACGAGGCTTCCGATTCTTATAAAGGAGATTCTGAAGTACACGACTAACGACGAGAACAAGATCAGGCTGGAGAAGGTGTTGGACTCTATGAATGAGAGCTTGAGGTCGATTGACGACAGCGTACAATGGCTACACAACTTTGAACGGCTACAGCAACTTCAGAATCAAGTAGTCTGGCCATCGATCAGCGATCTGGAGCCAAGAACTTATATTCCTGATGTAAGAACGATAATTTATTCATATTTTTAGTATTTTAGCTGTTTTTCATTTGAGTTTTAACTGTTTTTAAATTGTGAAGTTAAAAAAATTATAAATTAGTGTTGAAGTTTGTTTATTGTTGTAATCAGATACCTTATAACTTGCTAAAGTCTTATTTCAGTTTCTGAAAGGAGCGTTGTCGCGACAGTTTTGTGAGAATCTATTGGCACATCCTCGACGGAAGCTAGTGCACGAAGGACCTCTGGAGTTTGTAGAGAATGGCAAAGTGTCAGACTGCTACGCCTTTCTCTTCAACGATATGTTTCTGGTCACCAAGATCAAGAAGATCGGGGCCAAGTCAAAAATGGTGAGTGTAAAGGTCTCTTTTTTACTACTACTGTAACTTGATCAAAGGATAAAGTAATGTTTGTATGCTAATTACTGTAAATCGGACTCACAATTAACTAATACCTAAAAATTCTGTGTTCTACCTTTGTGTTTACAGAAGAGTAACATGAGCACCACTCGACAAGAGTACTATATTGTGCACAAACAGCCCGTTCCATTGGATTCTTGTGTCTTCTGTGATGCGGATTCTGATGATTCTCACGCAAATGGTAAGTAGAGCTGGCTCAGGACCACTTGGCCCAATTTAGTTTCAGCACCATTGAAGAATGCGTTTGTTGTGATACACTTGACACGGTACTATCAAGTGTTGTCCGTCTACACTCTACAGACGTCGAGCAAGCAAGAAAAAGTAGGTCAAGTACTGATTGTCAGCATATTACACTAGGATTCCCTGAGCACTAAGTTATGTTAGACACCTCTTGTTCTGAAATTGTGAATCCCTCGTTACAGGACGTGTGGATCGAAAAGTTCCAGGAGTCGATCGAGAACTACGAGTCCATCCAGCTGAAGGACATGCTACGCTGCACGCCGTTGTTCTCGTCGCTTTCGCTGCGACGCTGCTCCAGTAGCCGCTACTCGTGCGTCTCGAGCCGGCAACGGTCGCTTCATTGAACCGGGTGGTCAAACACAACAATGTATTATATGTACAATAAAATTATATATTACCCGAATTGTCAACAACGTTAAATTATGGTGTGGAAAGCGTTAAACACCGATTCCTCGGGGTCCAAACAGTGAATGGTAGCCGGGAATGAGTCAAAGTACTCGTGCTGCATCGCGTCGTAGGCGGAGATACGATGTCTGGGGTTCAGCTGAAGCATAATGTAATTTAGAAATGTACATGGGTATATATCAGGTGTAATTGTGAACTAGGTGATTATACTTTTATATAATACACTATCTAACCACGTACCATCAGGAACGCGGACAATAAGCCTGTGCCATTATCTTCCACATCGTCCAACTGACCATCCACCAGCCCCCACCCCAACTCTGAGTACTGAGCGAACACGTACTGATTGTACTTGGGCAGGGACCTTGCCTCGGGCCATCCAGCATTGTCTGGCAGTCCTCGGATGCTGAAGATTCTGTCCAGCTGGTCGGTTACGCAGTTTCCTCCCGGGAACAGCGCCAGTCCCGTGATCATCTCTCCGAATATACAGCCGACGCCCCTAAGGCAAAGTTGTTAAAACAAAAGTAACGTACCACATGTCCAGCGAAGTGGAGTAATGAGTGGAGCCCAGTAGGACATCTGGTGGTCGATACCATAAAGTGACGACGTCGTGAGAGAAGGTCTTGGACGGTACCGACTGGGCACGGGCCAGGCCAAAGTCTGCCAACTTCAGCTCCCCGACTTCTGACACCAACAGATTCTGAGGCTTCAGATCCCTAAACCAATGTTTCCAATGTTTGGAGCTGTTACCTGTGAAGTATCTTCCTTTCGTGACAAAAGGCTAGTCCACGCAGCAGCTGGAACAGGAATATCTTTGTCCTGAACGGGTCCAGACCGTTCTTGAAGTTCTCCATGTACTTACTCAGGTCCGTCCTCTAAAATACATTAAGCATAATGTTACCCTAGACAGTTTTGTTATTATTACATACGTTAAACTAAAATATTTTAAAACAACGAAGATTGCAAAGGTTACCATGTATTCAAAGATGAGGACGAGAGCATGAGGCTGGTGCACGATCTGATACAATCGGATGATGTTGGCGTGCTTCAGCCCCTTCAGAAGGCTGATCTCTCTGATCGCCGTGAACGGAAGCCCTTCCTGGGGTTGCAACTTGATCTCTTTTAGAGCAAAGAACTGTCCGTTCAGTCGGTTTTGGGTCTTGTATACTGTAGCATAGGAGCCTGACCCGATCGTCTCCAGTCTTTTGTACATAAAGTCGTTGTTACTCATCTGTATATCTTCGTCGTTGATGTTGAGCGCGAGGAAGCGGGCGTCGAGGGCCGTCCGATTCTTGACGTGCATGAAGGAATGCTGTGGAGTACGGAAGCCGGGCGTAGTGGAGCGCGGCGCGATCTGCGCCCTCACTTGGGCACTGATCGATCTGGCACGTTTGGGCCGTTGCCGTGCCGTTTCGTCCGAATAATCTGTGGATTTTTGTAGATAACCGTGCGTGTCACGGCCTCTGGAGACCTTGGCACACGACTCTGCCAAATTGGAATGCCACGAGGCCGATAATGCCAGAGGGAAACCGCCAGGCTTGATGGATGAACTCTCGGTTTCTGAAACAAAACATATCACGGTGATTGGTGTACAAATATAACATACTTTCTGTCAAAACAAAATCTTAATGTTTGAATTTCACCTTATGAAGATTACAAATACACAGCGTTCCGCGGCCAGCGCCCGCAATATTCTGCGAGCTGCTCTCAACTCTTACTGTTATTTTTAAAAATTAATCGTTTATATTAAAAACTGTAAGCCCTTTCATTGTTTTGTTAAAAAACAAAAACATACCTCCATTTTCGGTTTTCGGCGGCCGATTCCGAAAGTGAAAGAGTTTGGCCGACGACAGCTTCTTCCAGGTCTTGTTCTTGCGACCATTCTGGGTGGGATCGTTGACTTTGTAGAGGTTTTCTGAGGACTTGGACGGTCTTATGACCTTGAGGTTCTTTTGATTCAATGTAGATAAGGAAGTGGACGGCCGTAACGTCGCGGTTTCTCGTTTGTTTTCGTGGAAAATGGAGCCTGTAATGGGAAATACGACGAGCTTACCGCGGCCTACCTATATGGGAAGTCAGCTTGTTCCACACCCCGGTCATGACGATGCCCTCGGGCCGAAGAAGATCCGGTCGGTTCGAGGCGCCAAAAGGAAGGTGAAGAGGGGAATGGACTCAAACAAAATGGCAACCGATCTCGACCAACATAAAGCGGCCGAAAATCGTAGAAACAGCTGTTGGTTCCGGCCGGCTAGCAGGTCGCTGATTGAGGAGGTATTTTCTCGATTTGATCAGCCTTCAAAACACAGCCTCTCGTTCGGCCGCTTTTCGCGCAAAAAACCCAAACATGGAGGGGGCGGCGCAAACAACTCCCGGCATTTTAACAAAAAAGACTTTCGAGATGCTCATCTGGCCCCATTCTCGGCCCGGACAGTGAGTGGCCATTTTATGAATGGCCGAGAGGAGTCAAAACATGATACAAGATGGATTTATTTCCCAAGAAGCATATCTTAGCTATCACAAAACATATTGCAAAGTGAAAGGGTTCAGTGATTAGTATTCCGACTGATTAGATTTGGCTACTCTTATTCAATTATGACTCTCAAATGTCTAGGAACAGGTCTTCCATGGCATGGACAAGATGCTGTGCTCTCTCGGCTGGGTCACATCGCTTCGAGTTTTCTATAAGCTGAAGCAGCGTCTTGATTCCGATGTTCAATCTGAAGATTAACATGAGTATACCACATTGTTTAGTAATTATTAAAGCTCTTCTAAATACGCTTTATCAGTTAAAAAACCCGAATTTAGTTTTGTAACTTACTTGAATTGTCCACGTTGCAACTGTGAAATGATAGCCGCGTTTTCTGCTTCTGTGAAGCCAATTTCGTCCAGAACCTTAGCCACTTGCTCGATCTTGTTCATCTTTGGAATGTGGATTACTCTAGTGAAGAGATCAGTGATACCAGTTTCTCTTATGAAGGATTGGTTTGCTGATGTGGCCAAGATCAACAGGCGCGACTTCTGAAAATCCCGTAATTAATAACATATTGATAAAATGACATTTAATATCTTTTCAACAAACAAAAGGTATTAATTTACCTTTGGAGGTGCTTTGTTGAACAATACCATCAAAGCCTGTAGCACCATATTCGAGTAACGGGGTCCTATTGGGGAGTAGTCCATAAGACGCTCGATGTTGTCCACGATGACAATTGACAATGGAGACCTGTAGGCATCCTCGAAGACTCGACTGATCTTGGAACACTTCATCGATTCCGAGAAGCCAACCATGTCTTCTGGAGTGATGATCTTGATGAAGGGGAAGTCAGACGTCTTGGCTATCTTGGCTGCAAGACATGACTTTCCTGCATTCGTTGGTCCAGACAGAAGCGCTCGGACAAAGCCAGAAGTCTCCGGACTGGCTGTTTGATTGCACAAAAGCTCTCCTTCTCTCAGGACGTCCGCCACCATCTTGTCGTAGAAGATCACATCTTCACCCAGGAGTCGTTCCAGTTGTTCGTCGTTGTGACCAAACGCCTAAATATAATAATACACATTAACCTTGATCCAGAAACAACAAAACCTCAAATAAATCTTCCTCACCGGCTTCACATCGTTCTGAATGGCGTATTCAAAGTCTGTCATCGAGACTTGGAACTTTTCCATGGCTTCAGGGTCGATCTCCACTTGGCCACCGACCTTCATGACTCTGTTCATGGCAGACGACTCTGCTGCTCTCACCAGTCCTTCAATCTCGGCGCCAGAGAAATTCTTTGTCTGCTTAGCCAGGAAGGCCAAGTCCACATCGTTGGCCAACTTCTGGAACTTGCGAAGACGAGCAGTGTGAATGTTGAGGATCTGGAGTCGACCGTGTTCGTCTGGAAGATTGATCTCCAGTTGGACTTCCAATCGACCAGGTCGCAACAAAGCATCGTCAATCATGTCTTTTCTGTTTGTCATGCCGATCACCAACACATTACCAAGTTGTTCTACACCATCCATCTTGGTAAGCAGCTGATTCACCACCGTATCATTGACTCCAGAAGAACCCGGCTGAAAATAAATCAATATTACAAAAAATAGGTAACAATTTTAATTATTTCTCAGCTTTTAAAAAGTTTTGAGTATTTTAAAATAAAAACACAATAAATTCAAATTACTCACATTAGAACCTCTTTGTTTGCAAATGGCATCCAACTCATCGAAGATAATCATGTGAAGACCTGAGTTGTGGCCCGACCTTCTCCATTCTTCTTCAGCGTCAGCAAACAGCTTCCTCAAATTGGCTTCTGATTCACCAACGTACTTGTTTAAAATGTCCGGTCCATTGACAATCTTGGGTTCACGAGCATTCAACATCTTCCCTATCTGACGTGCGATCAGAGTCTTACCGGTACCTGGAGGACCATACAACAAGATACCACGAACGTGTTTGATCGCTAAAATAAAAAACATTGAAAAAGAACTATTAAAATAATATAAAACATCATAACTATTAAAACAACTCAAAGTCGACCAAACAGTAATAGTTACCCAGCTGCTCGATGTACTCGGGAGGAAACAATCTCGAAGCGAACGCCCTCCTGAAGATGGTCGAGAACTCCTTGTCCAAACCTCCAATTCCCATCTGCTCAAAGTCCCATCCTGGATTGATAAGCGCTCTGAAGGTGGCCTTTCCCTTGCACGATCCCACCAAGTTCAACATGGCACCTTCAGCCTTGTTGAAGACAATCCTAGCATTGGCGTTCAAAGGACCGAACTCCACCTATAAATACATTAACAACAAGATACCATCACTTACTTCTTTCGGCTCTTTCCCTGGTGTTGCTCCTTCAATCGTAGTTACTGTAACTGCAAATCGTGTGATTCTGCTTTCAGATCGATATTCGAACACCATTATACTTCCTTTTGTCAATACCATGTTTGAGAATTGTATGCTGAACTCTTTCGCCATCTCATCTGTATCGAATGGGTCCGTTGTTATACTGAAATTGAGTTTAAATTAACAAATTATCAATTTTAGGTAACAAATCTGACAAAAGAAATCAAATTTAGGCAATAAATATTACCAACAAAAATATTTAAGTAATAAGTCTATAAAAAACCAAATTTAGGTAATAAATAAAATAGAAAAACACATAACAAAACTACACATAGAAATACCGATTAAACTATAATATCTTACAATTTCTTCGTCTGGAAGTCAAGGCTTAGAGTTGCAGCTAACACTACATTATCGCTGGCGCTGAATACCAATGGCTCCACAATTATCTCCTGATCCAATGAGACCATGGCCCATTTCCTGTGGTAAAATCCGAATCCCATCGTGCCGAGTTTTATGGAAGGATCATTTGCCAAGGAAAACCGAAAACGTCTGCCAGGCCCAGTGAGAACGTTGACATGTCTACAAAATTAGAATTAAAAACAAATTTGTAACATTTTCAATACTAAATAGTTTTAGTATATTAAACTCAGAAGATGCCGAAAACCCCAAAGAAATAGCAAAGCAGTACAAAAAAACACTATTCTTAGTACTTCTTGACTAAAACAATATAAAAATGTCTGAAATCAAGTAAAGCTACTCCAAAACACTACAAAAAACCTCCATTTACCTGCACTGTGACGCGTCGATGTCCGATGGATTGCAGTACACCTTGTTGGTGAGTGACTGAGCATCAGTATCGAGCTTGGCCGTTTTCAGTTTAATGCCCTGAAACGTGAATTAACCGCATTATAACACCTACCATTTGTTCAAGATGCCGGAAGACTATTTCAAACCAATTCTTTCAACTCTAAAAGCACGTTATTAGTTTTTGGCAGTAGAGCGAAAAGGAAAACGGCACAGCCAAAAGAGGCACGATCGATAAAGTCCAAAAGAGGACATTCAAACAACAACATGTAACAAAAGCTCGAGTCGATATAGAAACGTAGTATAAAATAAACAATTATAAGTCTTAATTTACAATTATACGTGCTCATTTAACATTAAAGGTCCATAATAACATACAAAAAAAAGCTGAAACAACGTCACAATTAAAACCATATTTTGACAAAAACGAATTTAAAACTAAAAGTAATACATTAATTGTATTGCTGAATTCTAATCAAACAAATCTCAAAAAAATTCAGTTAAGCTATAAGCTACGTATGATATAACAAAACCATGTAAAATCTTTAAAAATCTACGTAAGAGTGAAACTTCTGACTCCTCTGTCAAGTCTTCCTCCATTTCTTTTTTTAAATTGCCGCCAATAAATTTCGCAAAATTTTTGGCGTTCCGTCGAGGAAAAACGCGGGTCACTATAATATCCAAACGCTGTGATCCGTTATATTCATAAATTTGAGTTTAACATTGTAATTTGACCATATTTTAGCGACTTAACCTGGTTCGATCATGTCGGAGCTATTGGAAGTTCTCCAGAGGACGATTTCGACAGGTAAGGCAAATAAATTGTGGTTTTTATGACATTTTTCAGACCCGAATGATCAACAACGGGCCATAAGCTATATCGCACAAGCATGTGAACAAAACTATGTAAGTTTTTTGATTTTTAACGTTGTTACATTGTTTTTAAATTTATGAGTATTCAGTTAATTATTCTTTGTTTTTTAGCCCGAGTTCATCAGGCAGTTAGCCTCGATACTTGCCGCGCCAGAAAATATAGCCTTTGTGAGACAGGCTGCTGGTCTACAACTTAAAAATACCCTGGTAGCTAACGAAGAAGAGAGGAGAGTAGTTCAACATGAAAGGTAATGTATTGTTATAGCTTTTATACATTAACTAGCAGATGGATTAATATAAAAGTCTGTTTAGGTGGTTAGGACTGCAACCAGAAGTACGTCAATTTGTAAAAGAATGTATAATGAAGACATTGGGAACAGAAACTCGACCTTCTTCAGCAGCTCAATGCGTTTCATCGGTTGCATGTATTGAGATTCCTCAAGGAGTAAGTTGCTTTTTATTAAGGTTTATGGTATTTAGTTATGGCCCGACGTGATCGACTTGTTAAAAGCTAATGTCACAAATCAAGACAGCACAGAGATGTTAAAGGAGTCTTCTTTGGAAGCCTTAGGGTACATTTGTCAATCTTTACCACATTCTTTTATGGAAACGTACGCAAATAATGTCCTAACAGCCATTGTGTTTGGTATGAGGCAAGATGAGTCTTCGATGTACGTCAAGAAGGCTGCAGTTACTGCCATGTTTAATTCTTTGGAGTTTACTCACATGAATTTCCAAAATGAAGTAAGTTTTAACAACTTGTATTTTATTATAATATGCTAACTTTGGGGTCTGTTTAGTGATTTTTAGTTTTATATTTTTTTTAGAAAGAAAGGAACGTGATCATGGAAGTTGTTTGTCAAAACACTCAATCTGGAGACAAAGAAGTAAATGTATTGGCATTACAGTGCTTAGTGAAGATCATGTCATTGTACTATCAGTTTATGGAGGCATACATGGCTGATGCCCTATTTCCTGTATGTTTTTGCCGTTATTAGTTTGTGTATGAATTTAATTTAAAAAACATTTATGTTTTAATAGTGGTTTGTATATAACGAAGTAATAATTTATATTTTTAGATAACAATTAACGCGATCAAATCATCCGAAGATGAAGTCGTACTTCAAGGAATAGAGTTTTGGTCGAATGTATGTGAGGAAGAGACAGGATTGGCATTTGAAGCTGAAGAAGCCGCAGAAGAGGGCAGACCTCCAAGTCAGGTATCCAAACACTACGCAAAAGGAGCGTTGGTGCATCTGATTCCACTTCTGACCCAGATTCTGTGTAGACAAGATGAAGACCCAGAGGAAGACGACTGGATCCCAGCGAAGTCAGCCAGTGTGTGTATAATGTTGATGGCCCAGTGTTGTCAGGATGATGTCATTTCTCCAACCCTGCCGTTCATAAGTGAAAACTTCTCGAATCCAGATTGGCATCGACGAGAAGCTGCTGTGATGGCATTCGGATCGATTCTTGATGGACCTGATCCAAGCACTCTTTCTAACCTTGTACAACAAGCTATCCTACCATTGATCGAGAGAGTTTGTGACGAGCATGTAGGTTGTTTGAAGCGACATCTTAGAAGTTGTTTAAATTGTATTTTAAAACTTATTTATTTTTTTAGCTGGCTGTCAGAGATACTGCCATCTGGGCGATTGGTCGTGTTTGTGAGATTTGTGTCGATCTTGTGAGCAACGAAGAAGTTTTACAACGTTTGCTACCAGCCCTTTTCACCACCCTTCAACAGGCACCTCGTATTGCTAGTAACTCGTGCTGGGTAAGTATCTTTTACTCTATTAAAGAATATTGTATGTTTTACTTTTTTTATTTTCTAGATTTAATTTTTAAAAAATGCTTAATTATATGAGAAAATCTTATAACAATGTAACCTGGCTTTATTTATTATTTTAGACAATTTCTTCGTTGGTGAAAGCTATATACCAAACTGCTGTCCAAAATGGCACTGATTCAAGTGGGGAGCCAGATACATTTATGTTGAGTTCAGTTTATCAACAAATGATTCAAGAGTTGATCAAGACCTCCGAAAGGTGAGTTTTTCTGAAATCATTGCTCTTTTGTTTGTTTCTGGCACTGTGGGATGTTTAAAAGTCACTTTAAACATTGTCTTTAGAGTAGACGCCAACGTCAACTTGAGGAATGCTGCTTACGAGGCTTTGATGGAGTTGATCAAGAACAGCCCCAAGGATTGCTACGCCGTCGTTCAGCAGACAACAATCATTGTTCTGTCCAAGATCGAACAGCTTTTGCAGATGGAACAGAACGCTGTGTCATCATCCGACCGTTCCCAACTCAGAGATTTGATCTCCCAACTCTGTGCTACTCTTCAGTCGGTGTTGAGGAAGATGAGGCCGGAAGACGCTCCCAGAATCGCCGATACCATCATGACAGGTCTCTTCCAAATCATGAATCGCTTCTCCGGCCGTGACAATGGAGCGGTCATGGAGGAGGCCTTGATGGCTGTGTCTGCCCTCATCACCGTGATACGAACTGATTTCTCCAAGTACATGGACTCCTTCAAACCAGTACTATACCACGCCATGTCGAACCACGCGGAGAAGGACTTGTGCATCAGTGCTCTTGGAGTTGTGACAGACTTGTGTACCGCCTTCGAAGGAAAGATCTGCCAATATTCTGACGAATTGGTTCAAGTCTTGATTACACTTCTTGGTGTAAGTTAGTCTTACTTTGCATTTTTTGATAACCGATCAGAAGTTTTATAACTTAAGAAGTTTGTTGATTTGGCTTTTTTCAATTTTATGTTTTTAGGATGGAGCTGTAGACAGAACAATCAAGTGTCACATTATCCAGATCTTGGGTGACATGATTACTGCACTAGGCCCACAATTCAGTCCATACTTCCAACATACCATGGTATTTGTCGACCAAGCAGTTGAAGCATCTGCGGTTCCTGTTGCATTGGTAAGTTACTTTTAAACTATATTATATTATTATTATCTGCATAAGAAAGTGTTTTACAAACGTTAATATTATAATATGTTTGTAATTGAAATGTTTTTAGGACGATATTGACCAGGCAGACTACATCACCTTGTTGAGGGAGAGTTGCATCGTTGTCTACATGTCGATGGTGCAGTCGTTCAGGGATTCAGAAGAGCACAAGCTGGTACTACAACAATACCTGCCTCGCATCAGCCAGCTGCTGAGCTCGATTGCCAGCAGCCAGCCTCCAGCACCAGAAAGCCTGCTGGTGATGGCCATCTCATTAGTTGGAGATCTCATTAATGCTTTTGGTGTGTTGTCGATTCCGTTGATGGATTCAGAATCCGTGACAGTGATCGTGCAGCGTCTCCGCCGTTCCAAACAAAACAAATGCAAAACCGCGCTAACCTGGGTCTCACGAGAAATGCAACGTGTGCGACGTCAAGCGACCACAGCCTAGACACGTTGTACTTTATATTTACCGGTCTGTTACAATTTCTGTAATTTATAGTCTATGTTAAGAATTTTCAATATAATTTGCGGATTTGTGTCGAATAAATAAATATTTCATCATACAGCGATTGTTTTGACGCTAAATGGAGGATGACAGGATGTAAGGAGGGGCGCGGCCGGCTTCTCTCCCAACAATATGTGATTCGAAGTTGGCAACAGTGGGAGTGATTAACTCGAATAGCAGTAGTTAATCAACCCCCGCCCGAACGGCTTCCGCTTGGTGGATGGACGTGAGGAAGGGCGTGATTCGAGTCCAGTAGCGTGCTGGTGTCAAGTGCGAAGAGGCCTCGCAATCGAATTATCATTCCTTCATGACCTGACAAACGCCGATGATTATTGACCGTGCATGAGCAACATAGCTCTGGTTCTTCCCTCGTCCCCCACTTATCCGAATCAAAATTATTCCCTTCCTCAGCAGTTTGCGACGTCCCATCTCCCCGAACCGTCCCACTCCAACGTGCTCAGCGCAGCTCCTGGACGGGATGAAGCGCTCTCCCAATATCAAGATAGGTAATAGTTTGCTCTCAGCGCTGGGATTTGTGTCTTATTTACCTGTGACTAAGACAATGTTAACATAAGTAATGACTGTGTTTAGATCAAGGAGCCGCGAACGCCTCAGGCCGCATCCAGGTGACGTTCTGTGATCAGGAGTACATTGTGGATGGTGAGTTGACTTGTTTTGCCGGTAATTAGTGCTCGCGATGTCTGACGATAACAGCGGGAAGGGGATGCAAATCTAATAAGGAGGGATGACTAACAAAGCCAAGTTTCAGGCCAATATTGTTGTGATAATTGGACAACAAATGGCTGTTAATAGGGGAATACGAGTAGATAATCGGGAGGAAAAATGACTGGGATAATTGGCGTGGATGGGAGTGCGCAATACTATTTTTGCGGTTCCCTATCTGAAGCCATAAGACGCCTGTTTGTGACGTCGGAGGGAAGCGCGCGGCCTCCGGACTTCCTTAGCTTCTTCTGCTCCTCAGGGCACGCAACTCGAAAGTCATTCGGCGGGGAGGGAAAAGTTAGAAGAATCAAGTTGAAATCCCCACAACACCGCCTAGCCTCAAGATTTTAACATTCCTCGGCTGTCTGGGCCACCTGCTTCCAGGCTGTCGTTCAGATGTCATGGTTTCAGTTGACAAGCACAAGAATCACTCCCGACCCTTCACCTTGTACCGCCGCCAGGAGTCCGTGAGCAAGCCCCCGGAGCCAGATGCCTCCACCTCCTCGTCGGCCGCCATCGATGCCATCAAGAAGTAAGTCATCGCTTATCACATTTTTACTGTAAAGCTTATAATGTTGTAGTATGCCTGGTTTCTAGTGATCGTAACTACAATTTAAAACTTTTAAAAATTCACTTTCTCTTAGAAAATGCGATGGAATCTTGCATTATGTTATAGTAGGTAGAGTTTAGGTAACGGAGACTTCTAATAACTATACCCAAAAAACTAATTCAAGACAATTTGAAGGGTCCCCAGGGAAGGAGAATGTCGTTTCTGATATCAAAATTCAGTGTTTTTAGTTATGCCACATCAAAACAACAAGTCAACCTCCTTAGCTATCGTATCCGTCCAGATATCCTAACACAACATGGATCTAAAAACAACAAAAATGCAGGCTTAGGCTTAGATATGAAAATTTAGGCTTAGAAATAAAGATTAGGCTTAGAACTAGCAATGTAGGCTTATAATGGACAATTTAGGCTTAGAAATAAAGATTTAGGCTTAGAAAAAGCAATTTAGGCGTATTATGGACGTTTCAGGCTTAAAAGCGTTTTAGGATTAAAAATAAAGATTTAGGCTTAGAAATAGCAGTGTAGGCTTCAACCTAACAATGCCGGTCGTTAAGTAAAGTGTGTGACGTTGTGCCTGGATTACGTGTAGTCTCGAGTAACATTCCGAGCAGTTATGTGCCTACGGTGATTTCCTGTCTTTAAGCGTCTTAAACGGCATTGTAGAGCGTTACAGTAAAGGCGGGTTTGCTTCCAAAGGGGGACGACATACGTTGGCATGATAGCTATCGCCGGTTACCGTGGTAACCGTTCGGGGGGAGATAACGTAACATCTTCTGTTTCCACGTTACGAATACTTTGTGTTAATCATGATGATCGTCGGCGATACGTATGGCTTCTACCAGCTGGTCCTTAGGAAGCATGCCTGCAGGTTGGGTCTGCCCGTCTAATACCATCTTTCCAGGTTACGGTACATACTACACCAACTCAACAGTGGCCAGTTGCCCTTGGAGGACCTCAAGCGCAACATCGAGTATGCTGCGCTGGTGCTGGAGACCGCGTATATGGACGAGACCAGGTACCATTATATTACACTTGACAGCAAGAACACGATAGAATCATTTGATCTAGCTATAAACATTAATCGTTATAACAAGTTATTTCTATAGCCTCATATGTTATATAAACTTATATAGCTAGGTAACGGCATATTGTTGTAGACGAATCTGCGACGAAGATGACGACCTAGCAGAAGTGACTCCAGACACCGTGCCAGATGAGGTCAGAGAATGGCTGGCTGCCACCTTCACGCGACAAACAGTCCAGACTAAACGAGAAAAGCCCAAGTTCAAATCAGTAGCCAACGCCATCAGGACTGGAATCTTCTTCGACAAGTAAGTACATTAAGGTTATCGTACTCTGTTGTACTGCAGTAGCATGACAAAGTATACGATCACTATTTTATAAAGATATTATTCAGAGTTCTATTCTCAGTTATCTTACTTACTTTACAAATTGACCTTAACAGTTACCTAAATTGTTTCAGAATCTACCGCCGTACTCAGACTGTCCTCGCCCCGATCCCAAAAGAATATCTCCCATATTTAAAAGTAAGCCAGGTTACAGTAATCCTCATTATTGTAGAACGTAAACAGTTGGGGATTCAGTTGCTTCGACCTCAACGAAGCTACTGACGGACACGCCTTGAAGTACGTGGGCTTCGAACTCTTCAACCGATACGGCTTTCTAGAACGATTCAAGGTAGGTTTCATAGTGTAGTAAGTGATGACTTGAAGTCGATTTGACTTTTCACTATATAGTACTGTTTTAGTATGTCATAGTTAATACAGGACAATGACTAGTTTTTTTTTGTAAAATGAGAATTTACCAAAACTATGCTATGAATACTATGATAATATTGTTCAGATTAACTACCAATGCCTGGAGAACTACCTTTTGGCTCTAGAAGCCGGCTACAGTAAGCACAACAACCCGTACCATAACACCGTCCACGCCGCTGATGTCACCCAGACCTCGCATTTCATGCTGTCCCAGACTGGATTGGCTGTAAGTTGTTCGTACCTTCAAGACCGGCCTTTCCATTTGTCACAAATCGATGACATCCCCCTATCACAAGATAATTATGGTAGTAGACCTAGAGTAGTAAACAATCTGATTTTACAGAGCAGCTTGAGTGACCTGGAGATGCTGTCGGTGCTATTCGGAGCACTAATACACGATTACGAGCACACGGGACACACAAACAACTTCCACATCCAATCGGGGTAATAGCTATTCGATTAACTTAATCTTCTTATCAGGTCTCACTTCGCCCTCCTCTACAACGACCGTAGCGTCCTCGAGAATCACCACGTCAGCGCGTGCTTCAGACTGCTCAAGGAAGAAGACAAAAACATATTCGAACGTTTAACGCGGGAAGAATTTAGGTAAGAGTTCAGTATAGTCATACACACATTAGTACCACCCAACAAAGTAAAATTACCAACAACAACAACCTCATCCTATACCTTACATTACAGGGAACTCAGAAACTCAGTAGTCGAGATCGTATTGGCCACAGACATGAGCACTCACTTCGTCCAGATCAAGACCATGAAGAACATGCTGTCATTGCCTGAGGGCATCGACAAGATGAAGGCGTTGTGCTTGATCGTGCACGCCTGTGACATCTCTCATGCCTCCAAACCTTGGGAACTCCATTCACGGTGGACTGAAGGCGTTCTGGAGGAGTTCTTCAGACAAGGAGACCTCGAAGCCTCCATGGGGCTACCGTACTCTCCCTTGTGTGACAGACATACCGTACATGTAGCTGAATCACAGATCGGTAAGTCATATTTTAGGCATCATTATCAATAATATGAATAATACAATAAAGCCTTGACTTCTATAAAAATACGTCACGATTACAGGTTTTATCGACTTCATCGTGGAGCCAACGATGATTGTGTGTGGCGAGATGTTGACCAAGATGGTCGAGCCCTTGGTATCCCTCCCGTCTTCAGATTCCCTGTTTCCTCCGGGCTCAAACAACGATGGCAGAGATGGATCCGCTTCTGGAGCTTCGTTATCGCCTGTTCCTGACCTGTGAGTTTGCTTTAAGTGACCCTTTTATATATTTTTAAGCTTTGAACTTGTTTCTGTCCGTTATTTATTATTATTTTTGTCACTATTACCTAATTATCTACTGAACCGAGACCTTTGCAGTAAAAGCCCGACCGGTAATAACTCTGTCCGGAAGATCCCAATCAATTACTTTGGAAAACTGGAGATTCCGAATCCATGGGCACGGCATCTTCAGGAAAACAAATCGAATTGGAGGGATCGTGCCGCTCAGGAAGAAGCAGAACGCAACAACAACAGCTCGGAAGAAGAAGATATTTCAACATAACAACCCTAACATTCTATTTGTTCTACTAAATTAGATTAAATTTATGATTAATGTCGTGATGAATTGAATGAAACGTTCTTAATAACGTCGCTGTATACAAAAATATTGTTTTAGGCCTAAATTAGATCATTTTTCAGATCTTCTTGACAAAACAAAGGTTATTTTTCAACTTAAATCAATTAAAAATCACATATTTGGCCTAGTAATCATTCCATTGTTAGAAAAAGCTAGACAAAGATTACCATAAATGTTAACAACATGTTTTGTTAACAATGTCAAGTTACTCGGAATCCCCAAATTTAATATCCGGCCTCGTCAATCAAAACTAAACAATGTAAAACGATGTTGGAAAACATTATAAAATAATTTTTAAAAACAACATACCTTCAAAATTCCAATAATGTGCAGAAAGGCAACAAACAACTCGACAATTCTTCCAATTCTCGCGCAACTGCCTTTTGTTCAAATATTTTTATTTATCGTATAAAATGTCTTCTTGCGGCTGCAATTTTTTCGGACGCAGTCAGTCTTTTACTCCTATATTTTTATTATCAAATATTTTTGGTAATTTACGTCAATATTTACAGATAAAATGGGTATCAAGGACGGTGTTGATGTGAAAGACCTTCTAAGTCCGAAGATCGTTGACTATGTCAAGAAAGAACTTAAATTCGACAGTTTCACACCACCTCAAGTAAGTTTTGAGCTTATTTATGGTTTTTGGTTTATTAAACCATTTGTTAAAGCTCTTGGAGGATTGTTTTTACGAACTATCTTTAGGAATGGAGTATAAAACACTTTTTCCAAAAGTACGATTGTATTGTACAAGCTCCAACTGGCAGTGGAAAGACCTTGGCTTACGGACTTCCAATGATTCAGATTCTGGATGCTAAGAAGGAGAAGGTGGGTATATTTAAGTTGTATATTATTCTTTAGGTGAATGAAAATGAATGTCACGTGTTGGGATTGATCTTGGCACCGAGCAAAGAGTTGGTAAATCAAGTTTCGACAGTTCTTCGGCCGATCGCTAACCTGTTCGACCTGAATGTAGTTAAACTGATTGGAGGAGGTGGCTCGAAGACTGTGACGGACAAGCCTTTTAAAGGCAATTGGTAAGAGTATATAATGTTGTTTGTTTTGGTGTTTTGGGTATCTAATTATCTATTTTATTTATTTTAGTATTGTGATAGCTACTCCCGGTCGGTTAGATCATGTGCTGGAAAAGTTTGAACATTTGAAGAAGTCTTTTAAGACTTTGGAAATGCTAGTTATTGATGAAGCTGATCGCTTTTCTGATGAAGAATTCAAAGTTAGTGTATCTTCCATTTTGGGTTTGTTACCTAAACAAAGACTTACTGGTCTTTTTTCTGCTACACAAGCTAAAGAAGTTGAGAATCTGGTCAAATTTGGTGTCAGAAATCCGATTAGAATGGTATTTTCTCATGATTTGAAGCCTGAGGTGTCAGAAGACATTAATGAGACGTTGACATCAGGAGAAGCTGTACCTGAAAAGCTTATCAATTACTATACTGTAAGTTGAAGCATAATACGCTGATTTGATTTTAATTTTCTTTGAAGCATATGTTGTATTTTTCAGATAAACGATGCAGATAAGAAAGTTTTGGCGTTGGTTGAGTTCCTCAACTCGATTCCCAATGCCAAAGTACTCGTCTTTATGTGTAGCGCTTCTGAAGTGGAGTACTTTTCCGACGTTCTTCCCCAGTTTTTGACGAATACTAAAAAACGACCAGTTATGGCAATTCACAGAAAGAAGCACTCTAAACGACAAGGAATTGTAAGTGTTTAGAGTTCACCTGCTAGGTATCGTTGTCTACTTTGGTAAAATATATTGTTGTTTTAAAATATGGTTTTAATGATGCTGCTTTAGATCAAAAGCTTCGTCTCAGCGAAGAAGGCTGTTCTTCTATGCACTGACTTGATGGCCAGAGGTTTGGATATTGTGGACATTGATTGGGTGGTCCAATTCGACATTCCTAAGCAGACCAACTGGTTTGTACATAGGTCTGGTCGTACTGGACGTCAAGGAAAGCAGGGAAAGGCGATAGTGTTTTTGAACAAAGAAGAAGACGCCTACATTGAGTTTGTCAGCAAATACGAGAATCTGACTTTGACAGAGTACAAGATCGAAGGCCTGAGCAAGGATAAGGCTCTGGATCTGAGGGAGAAGATCAGGGATCTGGCTAAATCTGACAGGTAAAAGTTATTTGTTTGAATTACCTTTTATGTTGTCTTAATATTTATTTATCTATTATGATTTATACTGTTACTAGACTAAATTTTTATTTTTCAGGAAGATACTAGTAAACGGAACACGAGCATTCGTAGCTTTTGTGCAATTTTACATCAAGCACGACTGTAAGATTGTATGCAAGTTAGGAGGTAGGTTGCCATTTTCAACAATTGTAGTTGAGGAGTAGTACTATTATATTTTTGTTTTCTTTTTTAATTGTATTACTCTTGCAGAGCAAGACATTCCCGGACTAGCCCATGCCTTCGGATTGTTGCGTATGCCTGTAATGAACGAGTTCCGCGGCCGAAAAGACATGAAAGAATTCGAAAACGCTGGTATTCCGACAGTTCAGATCGCTTACAAAGACGAAAAGCTAGAAGCTCAAAGACTGATCGAAAATACTAAAAAACAAGAAGCTCAGGCCAAGAAGTTGGAGAAGATCAGAGAGAAACGAAAGGCTGAGGAGGAAGGGGAAGAAACTACAGTAACTTCCAAGAAGAAGCACAAGATCACGAAGCCGAAGAAGCAGTCGGAATGGAACGAGCTCCAGAACGACCAACGGCTTCTGAAGAAGTTCAAGGCTGGCAAGATCTCTAAGAAGGAGCTCAGCGAGGAACTCTAATCACCATTGTTGTTGCGTTGTTCTTGTTACTGTAACTTCTACTTGTTTTCGTGTCACTAATGTGTCATTCTTTATTGTTTCCTTGACATTCTTTATTGTTACTCTTGTTACTTTGACATATTTTGTTGTTGTTTGTTTGAATAAAGTCGATGTTTCACCCAATTGGCTGCCATTTCACGCTTTACTTTGTCTACCTCGAAGTGCGAACTTAAATTGGGTTGACCTCGATCATGGCGACTGCAGCAACACACTTCATCCTCTACGACGTGTATTATAACGGCTTTTCCAATTTAACGAAGCCTCTTACTCGATTGCACTGGCTCTGCTAATTTGAGTACATTCCGAGAGGTTAAGCGGGTTCTGGAGGATAGAAGGCGTCGCGTGTCCTTAGGACTTAAAATGTCCCTGGGGCTGTTTCTCGGTCTGTGGCTGGCTTTTGTCCAAGTATTGTCGCAGAACGTGACGAAACAGTAAGTGGTACAGTTTGAGAAAACTAGTTTAGAGTCACTTCGGAGCACAAAAATGGCAATTGGAACGACCGTCAGATTCTGGAAGACCTTCTCAAACGCTACAGGTTTCCTGGTAAGATATAAATGATTAAGTATCAACGTAGTTTAATCAATTTCGTTTCGAGACTTTTACTAATTTATAAATTATGACAATTTTACCGTGTTCAGATACGTCAGCTAACATAAGTGTAGGTGTAAAAATTACACTAGAAGGCATTTTATCATCGCCGGAGGACTTGGTAAGTTAATGTCAACTTCAATATTACTTACAGTGTACGTTGGAACTAGTAGTTAATCAGAAGTGGCTAGAATCCAAACTAAGATTCGAGAATTTGCGGAACAGTCCTGCTCCAATTCGATTACATTCCTGTAAGTTTTAATGCATTTACCTAACATAAAGTAAAATAAAGAGTCTTGTTTTGTAGCAATTTCGTACATAATACAACAAAGTCATTAATTTACAAAATTTAAATTTAAACATAAATCATACGAAACTACAGTAAACTACATCTGGAGTCCTGAACTTATCTTCCCCAATGCAATAAATGTGGCGTCAGTCAATAATTACCATGTCTTCGTCTTTCCCAATGGAATCGTGGAATCTGAGCAAAGGTACGACCACAAAGTACTATTATATTTGAATACTTTAGGCTACAAGTGTCAGTAAGAGCAGATGTCAACCTGGAGCGGTTCCCTTTTGAAAGAAAGTATTGTTCTGTCATTATATCTAACGGTATGTTCGTATTATACTGTCACAGCAAGGAAAAACATGTATCATGTATTTATACAGTATGTGGGAGAATCAAAATACATTTTCAGCAGACATTCGAGCATCGTGGAATCGCCTTCTGAATCTGAAAGTGAGCAAGTCGTATATCACTGGGGCAGGTGAATGGAAGTTTCTCAATTTTACAGTAGGACATCCGAAAGAAGTCAGGGTAGCTCTGAAAAGGTCTCTCAACTATTGGATCTGCACCTTGTTCTTACCGACCCTCGCCTTCATTACCGTGTCTTTGTTTACATTATGGTTCTTTACTCTGAGTGACAATCGACAAACTACTATCAATGCAATATGTTTGGTGGCTGTTGTAGCTTTGGTAATTTAGATTATCTGTTATCAGTCTTTTTTGTAAATATTTAAATTAGGAATGACTTTTTAAAGATAAATTTAAGGTAATAACCTTTATAATAATTTTAAAATTTAGAATTGCTTTGCACATTCTGTGGCCCCAAGGACAACTTACTGGAAGGCATTAGACTTCTGGACATTAGCCACTGTACTGACAGCTCTTTCTTTACTACTTTGCTCAATTTCAGTCGGCACATATCAACGACAAACCGGGTACAGCAACTACATTAACCACGTGAGTGATAACGTTACATTCCTTAGCTACACAATATGCTGACCTTTAAACCACGCCCCGCCCCTTTTACGTTCACTTTGCGATTTGATCGTTAAGAAAACGTTTGTGTTTGATAGCTATCACTGTGCTGATCAAAGTACGAGAAGTCGCTTTCAGTTGAACCCCGAGGAATCGACCATGTTAGACAAGAAGCGGTGGATTGTGACCGAGACACCGTACTACTCCCAACTCTCGACCAGTACCTCCTCCAAGCAATACCACAAGTTTGTCATTCTAGGCGTCATTCTATTGGCATTCGGCAGTTTTTTATTCTATTTTTTATTCATAACAGTAATACCATTCTACAACAATAAATACATATAAAGAGTACAAGTTTATGGACACCAATCCTAAATCAATCAAAGTGAGACCAGTAGATGAGTACAAGTGAGGGATCAGCGAGTTCCACGCTTCTTGGCAGCTTCCAGCATCTTGTCCTGAAGCTTCTCCATGATTTCGAGACGTTTGTGAGTAAAGCCATTGATGTCACCACTAAAAATATGCAAATTATTACAAGATATTGGACAAGTTTGATATTATCTTAAACAAAAGTTTAAAAACAGTCATTCCTCTTTATAAATACCATAAGTAAACATACATTACGGTATTCTTCTTCCAGTAGTTGTTTCTGATCCTTTCCCAATCCCATGGAGCCGTCTTTTGACCTAAAACAACATAAAATTAGATACTCATGCCAATAATAACAAAAAATGTTTTAAAAAAAATAAAAAATTATTCGAAATATGACTAAAACTCACTTCTGTCAAGCCACACTTCAACTTTGTCAAAACTGAACCACGTAACGTAACAGAACAAAACGAACCAAACACCGACCAGGAAAATCAAGGGATACACTTCGTAGGCGTGGCCAAGGCGACGTAGCATGAATCTGAAGAAAATTAAAATAAATTGTGAACTAAATGCTTAAGATACATTAGCATTCAAACGTCACCTAAAACCTCAACGACACAAATAAAGTACAGTACCCACCTGAGAGGAGTGTCACCTTGCTTCTGAGGAACCTTGACTCTGGGATCTCTGGAGACATCCCTTTCGTACCGAATGAATCCGTTCGGGTTGGAGCCGTACAGAACATGAAGACGACCTTGTGCTGACGGAGTGGTGCTCGCGCATCTGTACGAGTATACCAGTACTCTGGGGCAGATCCGCGAAAGGTTGGAGGCAACTCTGTTCATAGCCAAGATTACAGCCGCAGCAAAGAGAACAACAAACTATGTGAATGTTTCTCCATCCATCCTTTATGCCGTTCGCAGTACGTGATATATTCGCCCAATGTGGCCACAAAAGGGGCGGGGCGTTTGCATACGCGCGTCGCAGAGCGAAAGTCACGTTCGCTCTCCGTCTTGCACGAAGCCTCGCTGTCCGCGTAATAAAACCGCTTGAGACATTTATATCCGAGTACATGTGTTCCGGATCTATCAAACACGACTGTTTCGTTCCGGATTTGCAAAAACGTGCTAATTGTGGATCTAACACCGTATACTTCTTGACCTTAGGTTACTGTAACTGAGTCATTCGCTGGTTTTTCCGTTTTTAGTAAGTGGATGTACCTGTGTTACTATTTTTCGTTTTTTAGATTCTTTAGGAACGGAAGCGGTCATAAATTTCTTTTTTGTTTGTTTTATAATATAGTTTCCAGGTTTTCCCATTTTGAGAAACCTTTCAAGACCAATTACATTAAAGAGAGCTAATAGTTCCTGATATTATTCTTTAGGATTAAACATATATAAATTCAACTTTTATGGTATTATTTTAACTGTCATACAACTACGTTTATTCCTGTTCACGAAATTCTAAAATGAATTAACGAGTTCCGCGGGCTTTGGCAGCATTGACCATCTCGTCTTGCAGCTTCTCCATGATCTCGAGACGAGCGTGGCTGACTCCCTCTCTGTCGAACACCAGCGTGGGCTTCTTGTAGTAGTTGTCACGGATTCTCTCCCAATCCCATGGAGCTTTTTCCTGACCTAAACGTACATTTATTAGCAAAAGTAGTTCATAACCCGAGGAGCTATTAATAGTTAAGATAGCAATTAAAGTTTCAATTTTTTAGTATCGAATCAGTTCCAAAGAAATCAATGTAAATCAGGTTAGTTTTAGCAAAGCAAACTCACTTCTGTCCAACCAGATCTCGATCTTTTCGAAGGAGATATAGACAGTGTAACAGAAGATGACGAACCAAGCTCCAACAAGAACGAACAATGGGTACAACTCGTAGGCATGACCCAGTTTTCTCAACATGAATCTAAAAGGACCAATAGAAAGGGATTTTTTTCAACGTACCTGGATGGAGTATCTCCTGGCTTCTGAGGATTGGAGTAACGCTTGTCACGAGAGACATCTCTTTCATAACGGAAGAATCCTTGAGTTCCAGCTGGGACTTGCAATTGTCTGGCTGCCGGCTTGTAGACGTGAGCCAACCGAATGGCCAAGACTTGCTGTGGAAGAGCTCTGTTCAAGCGAGATAGCGACATCCTGCAAAAAAACGGTTTTCGAATTTGAAAATCTAACAAAATAAAATTGAGGAGTTAATTTTTTTTCAAATACCATGTCGACAAATTAGTTAAAACGGTCGAACACACAAAGAGTACCACTTTCAAGGCACCAAATCAACCGGAGAATAATAGACGTGCGTTGTAGAAATTATAAATTTTCGGTTTATTGATTGAGACGAATTTCAACTATTGACTTGTATAATATTTTGGTAAAGTTTGTTTTGAAAAATTGGATAAAAAAATAAAAAAGCACATTAAATTAAAATTTTAAAACAAATTTACATTTATTCATTAATATAGAAAACAAAAAATGTAAGTTTTTTCATCTTGTAAGTAACAAAAAATAAGGTACATTAAAGATGTCATGCTTTACTAATAAAGGGAGACTTGACCCAGTTTTATTATTTTTTATTTCGTAGAATTGAAAAGTTTGGACAATTTTCATATTATTAGGTTATTCTCTAACACAAAATGACTTCAACTGCATCAAACCCTTCGACTTTGTTACCATTGGAGCTTGTTGACAAATGTATCGGATCCAAGATTTGGGTGATCATGAAAAGTATGTTTTTCTAGTAAGATGTATTAGAAAGTTTAGACGAAAAGGAAATTGTTGGCACGCTGACTGGATTCGACGACTATGTGAACATGGTCCTTGAAGATGTTGTTGAGTACGAAAACACAGCAGAAGGAAGAAGAATCACAAAGCTCGACACCATCCTCCTGAACGGTAACCACATCACGATGCTTGTACCTGGTGGAGAAGGTCCGGCTATTTAAGTAATTATTCTCACTTTCTCAATAAATTATCAAATCTGTTACAGAGTATTATTTTTGTGGCGGTTGTTTACAATAATGGCCATTATTATAATGGGCCTTGTTATTTTATATTTAAATTGAGGTTTAGTTTTTACAAATAAAAAATAAAAAAATTTAATCCAGTACATTTTACACAATTTAGTATTTATACGTACATGTTAGAGTTATCGCGATGTTTAACTTTGTCGCAAAGCTGCGAGCCTTTTCGAAAGTTCGTCGTTTTCTCCAACGGCCGTCGAAGCTTTAGTTCCAATGCTTGATGTGTCGGCTTGTGGAAGTTCTTGTCCAATTTCAAGGCTGCAAATAGGAAATATATTTTGAACTATACTGTAAAAAATTCTAACAATCGAGATAAGGTTATAGAAAAAGCAATATGAAGATTAACAACATACCCAGCTTTGTCTGCCGCTTCTTGAATCAAAGCTTCCACTTGATGTTGTGGAGCATTTAGCGTGGTTGTAGCGCTCATGGATCCTTCCATCGTAGCAGACTGGACATCCAGATCTTCAAAGTCCTTTTCAAAGCGATCCATCAAGTTCTGGACCTTCTCCAAGTTCATCGACTTCAAGGCCGATTCCATTGACTTTACTACTCCTGACATGCTTTGTGTAACCCGTTTTTGGGTCGCTGCGGTCTAAAAATATTATTAAAACTTCCAATTAGACTTACTTGTACTCTAGCTGCCACTGCATCAATCCGAGCGCTCATCCTGAGATAATTCAATGACTCATTCTTCTTTCTGATGGCGTTTTCTGCATGAACTTGAGCGACTTCACGGTTGCCTTTCTAAATTTAAATACGTCGAAAGTTAAGAATAGTTACCTTTAAAGCTGCCGTAACTTTCTCCTTCTCTTCTTTTTCTTGTTTATCACATCTCTTGGAATTACGTTGTAGTTCTTTTGCAGCGAATTTGAGGTTGAACAAATGGTCTACAAAGTAAAGATTATGGCTTATAAAAAGATACTTACTGTCTAACGCAGACATTCCAGATTGAGAAGCGCCCAGTTTGAAGTTTTATGTGAGAAAAGTTGGTGATTCAACTTTTCTTTACGAAATTCGCGACTGATATAGACGAAAAACAAAAAAGAAAACAAGAAGTGTCAGACTTGACTCGCGTCGACTTTTGCTATTTTTATTTTTTTCGAGGATTTTCACAGTTTTTTATTATACTTTTAAATTGCAATTTCTGCAATCTTTGTGTCTATTATTAGGTTAATAAAAGTCAATTATTTTAGATGTGGTCAAGCAAAGCAGCTCGTGCGGCTACTAGGAAGTATGTTGATTACGACTACGCCAGACACATGCCTAAGAGATATGTAGACAAGATGAAGCGTACCGTGCCATTTAAAGAGTTTGACAACAGATTGGGGGCTCCAAAGATGACATATTGGAAGTAAGTCTGCTTACCAAAAGTTTTATTTTTTAGAGTTTCACCTGCTGATTACGTGCCATCATCTTCTCGCCCATGGGAGGGGAAAACTGCACAGGAAAACCAAAACAGAGCATTGACTTCCACACAGTACCAACTGGCAGCAAAGTTTCTCAAAAAACTAGCAAATAATACTGTTGTTGTGCCTGCTGAGAAGTGGACCTTCTTCCCTGGTGACACGGTCCAAGTGATGGTAGGAAAGGACAAGAACCGACAAGGCCTTGTTAGTCACGTCATCCGCGAAACTGGTGCTGTTTTTGTAGATGGTCTGCATTTGGTATGTTGTATTATTAGAAATTTTGGGTTGTCTTGATTTTTTTAATTTTTCAATTTTAGAAATTAGAGAAGTCTGAATCAAAGCATATGGAAGAGATCCAGAACTCGTACAGGTACACCATGCAGCCATTGTATCCTGTGAAGGGTGAAGTTCGACTTGTTGATCCGAATGATTCGTATGTTTAATATTTATCGTTTTCAATTGGTTAATTTAGAGAACCGTGTTTGGTTGAATGGATCGAAAAGGATGACACCTATATCAGAGTGAGTAAACGAACAGGGATCGAGATTCCATTGCCAAGTCAAGCTGTGGTTACGTATGAATACGTTAATCCCGCCACCTATATCGGTGAGTAACTATGTTCCCATTCATGCTGAGATACGTGACGTTTTTTTATTTTCGAAAGCTGCTCGCTTCAAATTCTTCTAATATTTAGTCCATATGCTGTACAACTTTAGAATGTGTGGAGAAGGATACTCCGATGAAGGCAACGCTGCGCAGAACATACGAACCCAAGATGTCTACGTTTGAAGATGATGTAGCTGATTCTCTAGCGCTTCCCAAACAACCACCATCAAAACCAACTTATTGGTATTAGGAAATGAATAAAGTTATTAAAAGTGAGTTGGTGTCGTATATAGTTACCATACAGATTTAGCCAAGTTGAGCGTCAATATAGCAATAAATATGTTTATTAAACAAGTTACAATTCAATATGACCCGAGTTGTATGTGTTTTCCTTGTCTAACCTAACTGGATTAGGAAACAGACCTAGCTTGTCCGCCTTTTGAATCGGATCACAGAACAAAGGAGACTCCACTACCAAAACGTATTGGCAAGTGTCTGGTTCGAGTAGATAAATGGTTATCTTCTCCTTGTCTACGTCATCTTTCCGGCATGTCAACTTCACCTCACAAGTCCTGCAAATTGTTTAAAGGGTCATTTCGTATATTACCTTAAACTGTTGGTTTCTTTACATATGTCGCCTCTGGAGTAAAACATGGACACCTGGTAGACCTTCCCCTCGCTTGTTTTGCGAGCTTGGCCCGGCGATAACTCCGCCCATTCTTTATGGACTTCTCGGTCAAAGTATCCCAGCATCACCTTGGTTGTCTTTTTACCTTTTTCTTCGTGATATTGGGCAACCTTAAAGAAGGATAGAACGTAATATAAATGCGGAACTCTAAAAACAGCTAGACCATATCAGCTTTTAAGTCTGCAAAATTTGTTTTATTTGTAACTTACAGAATGACCGTAACAAAATTCGTACTTCCACCAGCCGGTTCCCCCATATAAGCAAGCTTTTCCTTTCCAGAACTCGTCCATCGCGGTCGAGTCCTCGGCTTCTTGAGACGTTTGTGTGAATTGTTCCTTGTTCAAATGCTTGTCCAACAACTTTTTAATCTTCTGTTCGGGATTGGCTTGGAATAGTTGGTAGATATCTTCAAGAACAGTAGCCTCGGGCGTCTTTTGGGTCATAGGACCTCTTCCAACCTTCAGAGGAAGCATATGTTTTCGAGACAGTTCAGCATTGAACGCTCGAAGGGCCTTGGGCTCGGGAACTTTGACTTCTGGAGCAGCAAAACATCTGATCGGATTCTCTACAGGAGCTTGTACCTTGAACATGGGATGGGCACACAATTCGTTGATCCCCACTACAGCTTCGTACACGCAGGTACTGATCTCCGTCAGAGAGTAAAACACATCAACTCCCTCCTAAAAGAAGAAAATATAGTAAAATAATATAATTTACCTCAGCACAGATGTAGTTCACCGTAGTGATCCTTGGCTGGCCAGTCAAATCACAAGCCGTTCCATGATTATATACTACTGGATAATACGCCTGGCTCCTTCCGTTAAAGTCTTGTTTGGGCGGATTACTTGGATCTACTGCTTCTGCCTCATTTGCACCTTCAGCTAAACTTATTATTGTAATCAGTTGTAAATATAAGAAGAATGCAAGGTATAACAACATACCATAGTTGCCAAGGAAGTATTCGCTCAACTGTTTCGTATCTTTTTCTTCGTGAAATTGACGAATGTATCTCCCATGACAAATCTCATACACCCAGTAAGATTCAATGCGAATCAAACACGCTTTGTCTGTGTATATTCCCGTTATCAGTTCGCTTGGAGTTGGACCGACATAAGCTTCCATTCGATCCAACGGCTGTAATATTAATACATTATACAGGATGTTCTTCTAATTTTTCAAAAACCTACTTTACTGTTAATGGTGGGCATTAGACATCTCAATAGTTCATTATCTGACGTAACGATTGGAACAAGGTCGTTTGTGTTGATCCCTTCATCTTCGATCCGACCGTTACGTTCAGTGACAAAGCTAAACAACACATCGTCACTGAAGTACACATTGCTAGAAACCTTCAGACATAGTGTTACGACTAGTAAAAAACGCATAATACCATTAATTCAGTTCTCCATCAAACCAAAAATGTATCTTACGTATATTTTTTGGAGGGAAAGAATTGTCCCGTGCCATCTCTGACTTTACTATTATAGTTATATTAAATGTTGCGAATACAGATTAACGTAATTCGTGTCGATGTAAAGATAAAATACATATCTCTGTTTACTTTACCTGATACTTTGGGAAATCATTATGTTCATGTCTCGATATCACAATTCTATAACTAAAACGTCATAAGTTGAGAACAAGAAGATATTAGGTAATAAATAATATCTGTTTAGAAAGTTAAAGGGTGGGTTTCATTTCAGGCCTCGGCCTGTGGGCCCCTTTTAGGTCTACAACAAAATTTAAAAGCCAAATAAGATTTAAATTTATTTAAGTTTAGTAATATTATAACTTATTCACAAAGTAATGTCGTCGAGATGTCGAGCGCCGTCTTTGTCGATTACAAGAACCGAGAACTTGGGAAGATTGGCAATGAATCTTTTCTTGGCTTCCTCTAAACACTTTTTCACGATCTCCACTGCTTTCTCAACCGAAGCATCTACAAATTTAGACCTTTTATACTACAATATACAACAGTTCACAGATTATAACAAATTGATGTTAAAGAAAATAAATATATTACAAATAAGCTTACCTTTGTCGTAAACGGCATCCATAATAGCGTAACACAAACGACCGCTGAACCCTCTGAACAAGTAATCCTAAAAGCAATTAAATTAGCTAAAATATTTTGTATTTTAGGTAACGAATTCCAATATTATTATATAATATAATTCAAGTAATAAGTTGAGGCTACTTACTTGATTGGACAAACTAGTACCCAAGTAATCGACTGATCCCAGGTAAGCCTTGTTGTTCACATCGTCGTAGCCTCCCACGAGAATGTCGACTCTCCAGAAGTCCTCGCTTCTTAGATTGTCGGCAATGTTCTTCCTAAGCCAATGATGAGCAGACTTCGGACTCAATTCGTAGTTGTGTCTCAGTTTGTACAAGTAGATGTTTCTTTTGGCCCAATCGCCGAAATTGTCTACATCTCCAGCTTCTCCAATGGCTGTCATGAACAGTTTATCTCCCAGTTGGAATTCCTTGTTAGAATCTAAACCCAAAATATATTATAATTGATATGAACCTTACCTTGAGATACATTTAAAGCTCCAAATGCAAAAGCCGTCTTGTCTGATGCCAGGACCACATACTTGTCGGTCCGGTAGCCGACTAAAAAGTGCATGTTCGACATGATTGGTTCTGAAAACAGTGTTTAAAGCAAATCATAAGTTTAGAAAAAAAACAAGAAATAATATAATATAACATAACAATATAGATAATTAAGGTTTACAAGTATAATATTGTTCGAAAAACAAGTTGAAAACAAAAAATATTTAAAATCACCATTTTTATTTATTTAAAAAATCGTTAGTGGAATTTCGTCACGCGCAGCATGCGCCCTAAATATCCAAAACTAAAACAGCTTTAATATACGATTTTTTTAATTTTTTGGGTTTTTTAAGGTCATTATGTAATACAAATTATAAAAAAAGAAGTTTATTATAAACTACCCAGTAATTTATTTCTTTCAGTGATATATTAACATTATGACATTGCAATGTACAAGTTGAGAAAGTCGGCTAAAAGAAGTGTTAGTAACAAATAAATTATCCCAATCCAACATCCATACACATCATCACCAGAAACCCGATTATTGCACCACACGAAGCCATCTTCCCGTTCTCGTTTCGCTGAGCTTCTGGGATGATGTCATCAAACACAACATAGATCATAGCTCCGGCCGCGAAACTCAGAGCGTATGGTAAGGCCGGCTCCATTAAGATTAGGGCATAAGCCCCAAACACGGCGGCCAGTGGCTCTACCATGCCAGAAAACTGGCCACACAAAAAGGACTTAAACTTCCCCACACCAAACCCGGCCAAAGGTAGGGAGACGGCCAAGCCCTCAGGGAAATTCTGAAGGCCGATGCCGAGGGCTAAGTTGAACGCTTTCTCGAAGGTGGCTACTGGAGTCTTGCCTACAGATGCAAAGCCAACACCAACAGCCAGGCCTTCAGGAATGTTGTGCACGGTGACGGCCATGATCAGAAGCAGAATCCGCCTCCACGATAGGACGCGCTCTTTCTCGATCTTCTCCTTCTGCTCTCGCTCGTGCTGGGGCAGCATCTTGGACTCGGGATCGGCGGTTACTCTAGAAGGGACCTTTCGTTGTCTCAATTGTTTATACCGGTTAATATCTTGTGTGTTCGTGGGCTGCTCCAACATGATGCCATCGTTCTCTCCACAGTCGTTCGTGATCACGCTGATGATTGAAAGTTCGGCGCCGACGCATCTGAATTTTATAATTTACGCAAAATGCAATAATTACAATTTTTTAGATTTAATGAATACTTAAGACTGCACGGTGAAACCAATTTTTACCATTTAGGGGGAAGGGGGGGGGGGCTTTTCGTCCTTTATTTCTTTTGCAAAATATTTCAGTATAAGAAAACAAGGAAACTTACGACGGGATCAGTTTGTCTGAAAGGTGCACAAAGAGAGCTCCGAGAGCGAATCCCAAAGCTACTGGAACAAACGCCCACGCTCCCATCGTAGCTTCAGAAATCTCGATAGCCGGAGCCAGAAGCGACCAGAATGAAGCTGCCGTCATGACGCCGGCGGCGAAACCCAAACTGATATCTAAGAAATAAAATTATGCACTATAATACCGACCTAGGAATGTCTTATTATTGGCTGGCAGCACGAAGACCAGTGCTGCTCCTAATGCCGTGACTCCCCATGTGAACAACGAAGCTAGAAGAGCCTGTAACCGCGGGTCGGCGTTGGCTATCATCCTGAAACGAATCAACTCAGAACGCTTAACGAACTACGAGTGGGAGAAATGCTAAACAAAACAAATCTAATCTGTTTTATCTATTCATCTTCCCTTTGTGTTTTTCTTTAAACGACTAATTTGAATATACTAGACCTTATTCAAAAAATTTTCAAAAAATAAGCTCAAAACAGTTATCAGGATGCTAATGATAGCTTCAAGGAAAAATCGAAAGCATAAATTAGTAATAAGCTCAAATGTGCCAAGTGTAATATAATTTTATGTATTTTAAGCGAGCTGCGGCCAAATCTCCGCGAACTGCCGTTTTTGTTTTTATTTCTTTTATATTTGCGCCTCGATTTGGCGTATGGAATCTGTGAATATTCCGTAAATACGCATTATCGTAGGATTCTCATTCCTATATTGATCATTTTTGTATATTTTCTTAAAACAGTTTTTTTACAGTAATGTTGATGTTTTTAGTATGACGGCGACGAAAATGAAAATTGCCAGAATAAAAACGACAGAACAAAACCTTAAAAAGTCAAGATGGAGATGCAAGATTTGCTCCAAGTTTTTGTCCTCAAAAAGGTCTTATGATGAACATTTGAATGTACATAATGATGCTCGGCCGTTTTCGTGTGATGTTTGTGATTTTGCAGCAGGTAATAAAGGTTAATATCCTTGTTAAATATTGTGTAGATAGAATAAATAATTTTTATTTAGCTAGCCAAATGACTCTAAGAAGGCACAGATTGAGGAACCATCTGCCACGCTCTGAATGGGGGTACCACTGTCCACATTGTTCGGAAGCATTCATGGAACCGGCTAGTTATCAACAACACGTTGCGTACGTTCTGACTCTTGAAATTGATTTTTATTGTTTAGGAATAGACATCCTGGATTGTCTGCCAAGTTTGGATGCACAATTTGCGACTTTTCTAGTTATTGCTCCAGACATTTCAAAGAACATTACAACAAACATTCACAAGTAATATCCAGAAGACAGTGGAAGGCGCCAGATAGTATATACTTAAATTTGGCAGAGTTTTTAATAGACGACAATGGAGGTGAGTTACCGTTTTTATTTTAACATGTGTTTAGGTAAAGGATATGGTGATGTAGATGTGTACGATTCTTCATCTCGTCTAAAACTCCCGGCTGATAACTTTGTATTTAACGGTGATATTAGTAATGGTGATAGTTTGGATGATTATTTTAAAACAGCCTTGAAGACCCCTGAACTAGCTACAGGCAGGAGTAACATAGATAGTGTGCCTCGTAATGTATCGCATAACATATCTTGCCCTCCTGTGGAAGTAGTAGATAACAGCTTTATTGGTTGGGTACAGAATGAAGTTGTTATAGATTCTGAAGCCGATGTGTCTAGGTTAAATGGTTTCATAGACGAGGAGCTGGACTAGTCGTTAATATAGTTTTAAACCTGTATATTGTTTTAAATCGTTGTTACTTTTGAATATTTATTGTTATTAAATTCTACATATTTTCAAGAGCGTTTGTGTTAGATCACGTACAATTTGTTTGATGCAATTGTTACTTTTTAAGGCAGTAGGACGATTAACGACAATTTCAGGCGGGATGGCTTCAGAGAACGAACCGTTTCGAAAGTCAAAAACAATGGTAAGGTCGCTTTAGTAAGGATATTTACTTATAAAATTGCCATCTTTATTTGTATCTTTATTAATGTTTTACGCTTTTTCAGAGTGTGACAGTAGGGAATCCGGACGGGGATTCAGAGGACGAGGAGATCGATGTCAGAGAACGGTTCAAAGCGATGGCAATGGCCGAAGATCAGCCGATTGCTCATTTTGTCGAGGACAATGAAGTCATTCTGCCTTCTACATCGACGGGTCACGAGAACTTCAGGTTAGACAAGGTGCACGAGCTGATCAGCCACGACTTCAGCGTCCTCAACGACCATGAATTTGTCGAGCCTGTAGTTCAGAAACCACCAAAGATCATCAACGGGTATTTGTTTGGAGATCTGCTGGGAGAAGGGTCCTACAGCAAGGTGAAGGAAGTCATCGACAGCAGGACCCTTGTACGACGCTCTATTAAAATCATCAAGGTACGTTGTTATAAGTTTTGGAATAATTTTAGGTATTAAATTAGTAATTTGTTGAACTAAATTTGAACACACTGCTTTAGTTACATTAAATTAATTTGATTTTGATTGTCTTATTAATGCTTTTCAGGACAAAAGGTTGAAAAAGATTCCTTTTGGCGAGAAGAATGTGCAACATGAGATCCACATCTTACGCCAAGTGCGACATGAGAATGTAGTTCGGCTTCTGGAGAACTTTAGAGTGGAGGAAAAGGAGAAGCTGTATCTTGTAATGGAGTACTGTACGTGTTCTCTTCAGCAGTTGTTAGATGCGTCTGTGGAGAAGAAACTTCAAGAGTTTCAGGTATCTTGTTGTTATTTTGTGAAAGGTTGAGTCACTCTTTCGAAATATAGACTTACATTTTTGTCGCCTTTCGTAGTTAAACATTAATTTATAGGCGCATGGGTACTTGGTACAGTTGTTGGAAGGCGTTGACTATCTTCACTTGAAAGGTGTCATTCACAAAGATATCAAACCTGGAAACCTGTTATTGTCATCTGATGGGTGCCTCAAGATTTGTGACATGGGAGTAGCTGAACTTCTCGAAACCTCTGATCCTTTAAACGATGACTGGTGCACTTTGTCACAAGGGACACCCAAGTTTCAACCGCCAGAGGTCGTTTCTGGGAATGTGGAACGGTTTAGGTAACATTTCTTTACATTAAGTTGTTACAGTAATAATAAATTGTGCATATTGAACTTTACCCTTGCTTCAGGGGTCGTCCAGTTGATATTTGGGCGTGTGGTGTGACCTTGTACAACATGATCAGTGGCGATTACCCCTTCAACGGCGATGGGTTGATGAAGTTGTTTGAGAACATAACCCAGAATGACATTGAGTGGCCAGAAGATATTAAGGACAACCGGACCTTACACACGCTTCTGAAGGGAGTGCTGGAGAAAGACCCTGACAACCGGTGGAATACGGTAACCATCAGGGCGGGAGAGTGGTTCAAGACAGAGTTCCAAGTGGTGAGTGGAGTTTCGTTGACCGAGAGATTCGTAGCGTCTGTAGACCGAGACTAGATTTTAGAAGCTGGACCAGATGGTTAGTTGTGGTCCTCGTCCAGAGCACGACCAGCTCGACGTGCTGCAGCGTTGGGACGAGCCCGCGGAAGAACAGCTGAGCGAACGACCTCTGATCGCCGACGAAAAGCCGGATTCTGAGCCGACCACGGAGCAAAACTCTCGATCTCGCGGCTTCTTCAAACGTATCTGGTGTCCTTGGCGTCGACGCCACAATTAATTAACGCGTCTTGTTTGTCAATATTTAGTATTATGTTATCTTATTTTGTAACTTCACAGCGGTTAGATTACAGTTACCGAGTGCCTTGATAGATAGTTATATTAAATAAATTAATAACTTTTGGGGTGGACAATATGATGTGAAGCGTCGGTTCAACGCGTCTTTATCTATTTCGTTTGTTATGACTTATTTTTTATTTATACCTCGCAGTTACTCATTTAGAAGGCATGGTTGTTAATGTTTATGCCACCTCTGCCACCACAGACAATTTGTCTCGAAACGAACTGTTGGCCTGGGTGAACGATTGTTTACAGTCTAACTTCACCAAGATTGAGCAGCTACACACGGGCGCAGGATATTGTTTATTCACCGACTTCTTATTCCCTGATGCTTTGCCTCTGAAGCGCGTCAAATGGAACAGCCGGCTCGAGCTGGATTGGCTGGCCAACTGGAAGCTAGTCCAAGTCAGTTGGAAGCAGCTCAATGTGGACAAGGTGGTGCCGGTCGAAAAACTGATCAAAGGCAAGTTCCAGGTAGGTATTTTCAAATTTATTTGAGGTAACGTCACAGATGTTACTGATTTAAAATTCTGTGTTATGTTAGCGATGTGGGAATAAACTTGAAAAGTACATTCTTTGCAAATATTGATAATATAATCTGTTGTTTTGAAGATGTGAACTTTCAGGACAACTTCGAATTTCTTCAATGGTTCAAAAAGTTCTTTGATGCCAACTACGATGGCAGGGAGTACGATCCAATTGCCGCCAGAAACGGAGAAAACCTGCCAGCCGGCTCCGAAGGTACGGCTAGCTCACGAATGCCTTTAAAGTCAACCACAACGAACAGACAAACGGGAGGATCCACAGCTTCTGTCAACAGTAATTCAGGTACAAAGGCTTCGACTATTAGACACGTTACCTCAGCTACACGAGCACCTGCCACAAAAACTCCAAGTAAAATTGGAAGCGCTGGTCACAGAGCACCTCTATCAAGTACAGTCAAAGAGAACGGCGTTAGTCGGCAGGTAAGTAACTTTCTGGTAATAAAAATGAAAAAACTCATTAGGACATCAGTTTATGTCATAAGGAAGTTACCAAAATAATCTGCACGATGCGCTCCGCCGGTCTTGAATAACGCACCGTGCAGTGAAAGCAGGAAATTTGTGGCACAGTCAAGTATAAATAATTTAATTGAAAAACAAGTTTGTTGTTTTAGGAGTACGAGGACGTGAAAGTCAAGTACGAGGAAGCGGTGCATCAGATCAGGGAGTCGGACGACGTCATCGCGGGCATCGAGAAGGAGCGCGACTTCTACTTCACCAAGCTCCGCAAAATCGAGATCCTGTGTCAGGACAACGAAGCCGAGGTGAAGATCGCGGTGGACAAGATCTTCGAAATATTGTACGAGACGGAGGACGGGTTCGCCCCGCCCGAGGAGGATGAGGAGGCGGCCGAAGGAAACTCTTGAATCGGTGGTGGCTCCGGAATGTTTTCAACTGCTTTAACTTTATTTAACTATGCTCATTACTAATGTCATTGGCCTGTTTGGTAGCATAAAATGTTAATAAGACCGAGGAGGGATGAAGCTGTGCAATTTGTGAACAAAGGCGCGCTTTGTTAAGGCAAATCTAATTTCCCGTTTGATTGTGTTTGGCGGAGGTGAGAAGTGGCTCGTGGAGATACGATCTCCCCACCGTGCCACGCCCTTTCGGCCACAACAAAAGATGTTGTTTTTACGTTGAATCGGGTGTTTTTCCTGTGTCCCGCCCGCCGAGTCTCAGGTGATTTGGGCCGGAGCATTAGGTATATTGGTCCTATAAATTTATCGCTCAATCTCTCGGCCCACAAACGGTCGGCCCAAGTTGGGGTCTTTAAATGGGCTGAATGAGGTCGTTTCCCTTAATTAGCTTCTGGCGGCGGTGTCCTCAGCCAAGTTGGCCATAACATTTCTTAACTTTATACGGTATCCGGGTGCTTTCTGATCCCCAATCGCACTAAGTTTGGGTAACAAGTGGTGACTCTTATTTACGCGGCCGCTCCTTTAGATGGCCCCTCAGTTCATTAATTAATAAAATTTCTCATGTTAGGTAAACATCGGCCCAAATATTTTTGTTTTTCATTTGCAGGCATTATCAGTGACTATGCAACAAACATACCGTATTTTCAGGTCGTTGTTGGTCATGTCTCCAGTCAGTCTACTGTTCGCCCTTGTCCTGCTCTTGACCAACGTGTTCGTGGCGCAGCCTCAAATTGTGCCGGCGGAGGTTTATCAAGTAAGAGGGCATACTGTAGTTTCTAGGCGGAAGTCAAATTGGCTCGAAATGTTTTATGGCTTTAGAATCCATAAGCTGACTCCACTGAGTTACAAATGTATTGATAGGCTTCAGGTGCTCATTTGTTGCTTTACCGTAATTTATGCAAATTTTGTGAAACTAGCTGATAGTTATTTAATGTTTTATAAGATGAAGAACTTTTTTTGAAATTGGATTTCAGGACAGTAACATGTACCGTGTGGCCCGAGCGCCGGCCATGAAGTGGATGCGGTTCGGTAAAAGAGCGCCCCAGGGCAAGTGGATGAGGTTTGGGAAGCGCGCGCCCCAGGGCAAATGGATGAGGTTCGGGAAACGTGGCGACGACCTGTCCGATGCCGAATACGAATGAATCCATCCGTCACCCATTGTTCCCTTCGTGAAATAACAAACCACTTATTCAAGACGATCTCTAGGTGAACACAATCTCGACCGGGCCTATCTATCTTATTGTAAACGTTTATTATTACGACTTGTTCTGTTTAATCAAATCCAATCTGGCATAAACTGTGTCGATGTGAGCCGGCTTCAGGTCTTGCTTCTGGAACATGGACCGGATCGTGGGCACGGACCAGTTCACCTCCAGGTTCCCCAGAATTATCTCCTCGGCCGTCTTCGGCGGCGGCTTCCAGAACCGATGCGGAAGCGGCGGTTTGGCCGCGGCCGGGTTACGGTTCACGGGCGTACTGTAGTCGGGGTTACTGTATTTGGGAGTAGTGGTGGGGGAGTTGTAGTTGGGAGTAGATATATTATTATTAGGTGTACTGTACTTTGTATTGTTCGCTGCGATACTGTACTTTGAGGTTTGGATGCTCGGCGGTTTGTAGGACGAGCACCGTGACACCACGGTCGGGTACTGTACATGACTCCTGGAGGCGGTGGGGGACTGGGTGGGTGGGGACCAGGGGAGGAGTTGCGAGAGATTAACGGCGAGCTCGGAACCGACGACTTGGGAACCGAAGATGGCGACCTTGAGCAAGGTGATCGAATCGGATGGCTGATTACAGCCCGTTCTCGAGTCTCGTTCGCTTCGATCAGAGTGGCAGTGCTGTCGGAGGAGTAGTCTTTACGATGTTTGTTGGTGGTCTTGGCGCGGCTCAGCCACGGCGACGCGCGAGGACTGACTTCTGGAGTGGTGTCGAAATAGTCAGCCCGAGGGAAGACATTTGTTTTCTGGAAAGGAGAACATTAATTACCAGACAAAGACCGTCTAATAGTACAAAAGGCTTCAGAGCACATTAAATTAATGCCCTGAGGCTTCTGATTATGAACCACCGTAGTTTGCTACGTTAATTAAAATTTGAATAAAATTGTCAGAACGACTTCATCCTACCGTAGGCATCTCTTTGTCCGTGCCCAAATTGGAGTCATCTGAGTATGAAGAGTCGAATTGGACAGAATCCGGACTGGAGGAGGCGGCTACACACAATTTGGCAGAATCGTTGTTCAAGTCACAGCTGAGGCCAGAATCCGTGGAATCGTAGAGTTGGTTGTTGAGAAGCAGCGCTCCGTCGTCCTCAAAGTTCTCGAACAGAACTGGAGCGTTCACGATGAGGAACTCGGCCAATTCTGGCACTTTCTTTACAGAATCCTCTATCGAAGCCACTAAATTCAAAAATAATGTTACGTTCGAGATATTACCATCAATTTATAACAAAAGATACGATGTTTATGTTCAAATCCTGTTGGAAACTAAGTTTTGTACAGTAAATTAAATTGCCACTTTGATGTTACGTTAATAACCAAAATTACCTGGATTTTCCAACAAACTCGGCGCTATACAGACAGCCAGACTCTTGATGTTCATCTGACTCTGTGGTTTGTTGGCAATACCTCTCAGTAAACGTAAGATGCACCGTAACAAGATGGTATGACTGGGAGGTAGAAGTTGTAGTAGGTTCTTGCACTTGGTGATCTTGATTGAATGCTCGGTTTGGGCGGTGACATCTAACCACATCTGATAGTTGCCTGACAGTAGAAGTTGACCAGGGATCGAACGGAGATAGTCCTGAAATGTTACAGTAATATCATTAAATAAATTTAAAAAAAGTTAATAAACATTGTAACAGTTTGTGATGTAAGATGTCCAAATACCTTCAATAAAGAAGCTGTGACATGAGGACTGAACTCGTGGAAATTGGGCACCTGACCGTGATTCAGCATCGACTTCAGCTCTTCGAACGTCGACAACTTAGGACTCTTTCTGAAGATGCCCTCAACGTTCTGAGCGTTCATGGTCAAGTAGTCGATCATGGTTAATACTGGCTGAGGAGGCATGGAGCCCTCGAGCTTCTTCCCGAACAACTTCTTCGACTCCATCCTGCTCAGGATCACCTTCTTCACCTGATTCAGAAGACTGTTGGCTGGAGCTGGAGTCAGACTAGGCTGGATAATAAGACGACATTGCACTAGAGGACAGGTATCCAAGTGTTGTAGTTGGGCAATGTTCAAGCCGACCTTCTCCACGTAGTGCTTCAGGATCGCGTACACATTCTCGATACCGTGCAGAAGATGTGCCGTTCCGTTGATCTCGATGAACAGCTCGAACATGTTCGTATCTGATCCTAGGTTCAGTTTGGTGACGAGTTGGCTTAAGATCTCTGAAGTCGTCGCTCCGTTGACTATTTCGTGACGTAGTACCTGAAATGGTACAATTACTCATATTACAGTATGCTTTGAATGATATAGTTGTCGCTGAATACAGTAATTATAAATGTTATGGTTTAAATAAAACTAATATATAGTACTGCTTACCTGTTTCCGTCCATCTACTTTTACTATGACACTTATAGTCGTATACAAACTGCCCAGCTTCTTCTTGATGTTAGTAGTTAAACCAGCCAGCCACTCATCCTTCTCTTTCTCAGAACTAAAAGTAAAATACGCTGGAAATATAATCAAAAGTTTACAAAAATTAATATAAGTTACAGTATAACTTACCTGAAATGAGCGACATAATTGTAATGTGGCCATCCGATGAGGAAGGAGTGGGTACAGTTGTTAGAAGCCACCCACACCTTGCTCAAGAGGATCTTCTCCTTAAACTTGTAGCTGTTGGGACCCCTGAGAACAGACAATATGGACATTACATAATCGATATAATAGTAAAACGGCCATAAAAGAAGGGAAGCGATCGCTTCCGATCAGATAAGTACTCACTTCTGTTTGGAGACCAGCAGAACATCGTCGAACAGAAAGAAGTGGCGATGATGTGTCATCAGCGTAGTCAGAGATGTCAGCTGTGTAGCGCCGTCTTTCAGGAAGATACGACGCTGTGGTTCTGGAGTAGCAGGACAACTCAGTTGGTCGCCCAAGGGTCTGAATCGGGGAGCACGAGGACTGTTAGTCACACTTTGGGAATGGGACAGCCGGCTCACATTTCGGAGCATCAACGAAGGGGATCTGGTGGCTGATAAGGACGGAGAGCCTAGTCTAGCCGACGCCAGAGTCAGGAGGTGTTTGGTGGGGGACGCAACCGGTCGGTCATGCTCCTTATTCTTGGCCTTCTTCCGGCCGGAGATGCGGAGACTAGCCCCGATTCGGCCCACCAGGTTGACAGTCTGGTCCAGCGTTCTGGAGGCGGAATGCGAACGCCGACGGCTGCCCATCGGAAAGAGAATAACGAAATCAGTGGAAGGTGAGCAGATCCCGGGCGGGCGAAATGAGAAATCAGTGCAAACAGGAGGGAATCAAGAGTGGCGCGTACGCTAATTCAGGGCATTGGAAGGAAGGCTCTAATCACACTTTATTGGTTTATGACAATTTATGCATTCTCGGGGGTGGAGCGGGCATAATCCCCCCTCAACTGCGCTCCAAATCCATCTCTGCGGGGTTCTGCTTTCCGCTCAATTGATAGTACATTCCGACGATCCGCTTCCAGTCGATTACGGTGTCCAGGTTCATGTTCCGCGTGTTGCCTTGTTCTTCGTTCGACACTTCTGCAAAATGATCAATATGAGAGACAGGTATCAACAACAATATGAACGTACTGTACTTTAATCATGTATTATAAGTTTTGAACCCACCGTTATCATTTCCGGCCAGTTTAAACGTGGGAGAGGTCCGGCCGTTCTGGCCATTCATTGAAAACGCGTCGATATTCTCTTCGTATCTGAGGTCTTGTTGTGCTCGTTGTGTGCATATCCTTACTGTAATCAGCGAGATAATATTATACTTAATAAAATACAAACACTATTATAAAAGACAAGTCATAAAGTAACCTCTCAATCATAATAAACACCTTTAAAATGTACTTACACCTGTTTCTGTAGGCCACCTTAAGTACAATATACAGCTTCGTCAGCATGTTAATAGGCGATGGTGTAGCCGACCGTTTGTTCATGGCTCTAATCAGAATGGCACGCCCAAACTTCCATTCCTTATCAGACTGTGCTTGAATCCGCTGATAAGTGTCACTCATCATAGCAATCAACAGGTTGATCAGCACAACCAATGTTACCATCAAGTAGATCCCGAACAACAACTTGAGTACCATCTTACCAAAAGGTGGTACCAGATGCAAAGGGGGCATGTTGTCTGGTTCAACTAAGCCAAACAGAGAAAAGAACAACATCTCCAAGGTCTGGCCAGGAGAAGCCAGCCTCATCAGTTCGGCCGAATCTTCATCGACCGGTTGATACGCTGGCTAAAAATAATACGGTAATTACAGTTAAAGGATTAATGTTAATAGATACTTTAACAAATAGCACCTGAAAAATAGAAGTAACGTGCAGAGTGAATCCACAAACGAAGAGCATCAGAATCACCAGGAACCGCGTCAGATCGTACATCAGATCCCTGATAATGATAGCCCAAGGGCCGAAGAGATGGTGCACGGTCAGGAAGTCTAGGTACTCAACAAAGGCAAACAACAACCCAAAGGCCAACAACTGGTTCTTCAAGTACAACATCGTACGAGCAAAGTGGAGTTTGTCATCATTCCCAAGGTGTGACATGTAGATAACCGGCAAGAGGAAGGCGAGTATGTGTATGGCTATGGCAATCGCTGCCAATATCAATATTAAAACCTAAAAGTTACAGTAGAGTAATGCACCTGTCTATATTAAATCTATGACATAACATACATAGTCCAGCTTTATTTATATAATTTACAATAAATTCACGCTAAACATCATGTTGTTTTCGGTACTATAACCTTACTTTAACAATCCCGAGACCAGACCCGCTTCCGATATTAGATAGTTCAGATACCAAATTCCCTGAGAGCCACAGAAGCAGTAGACATTCTACTGGATTTGGCATTACCGAAGTAACTTCGTACATCTTGTGAGTAACATTCAGAACAACAATAGTCAACAGTAACGTGAAGTAAACGTGGGATACGACGTGACATACGAACTTTATGATCGGCGCTCTACCTAAATATCGTTTTTTCTTAAAATAGACTTAAATAAAATCATTTTATTGCAATAAAACACAGTAACACCAAAATATATAAGTTGAAATGTTAATAAACACGTACCTATTCGGCTGTTCAAAGGCAGCGAGAAGTAAAACCATGCCGGAGGACAAAAGAAGACGAAAACAGCAAACGCCAATATCTTTCCAAAGGACCAGTCCACCCTGCCAGTCCAGATTTCAGTCAAATAGCGCTGGACGGAAGCATAAGACACCACTTCCTTCTGAAATTCCAAAAATCAGTATAACAACTTCAACATTTTGATATTTCGTTGCAACGAAGTGCCACAAAATTTCTGTCAAAACAATTTTTTGTAAATTTTGTTTCGAAATAATTGTGAAACACCAAGAACGAGGAACTTTTTGTGCTTCTGAAGCAATCTTCGTCTCTCAAACTTCGAAAGAAACAATATTATGGCGTTACCTGCTCGTTCTCAATGAGCACGTCCAGTAACGGCCGTCCTCGGTTGTCTTTGGCCTTCAAAAGCAGAGCAGCATTGTATTCAGAAGCAGTTATGCTCAGCAGCTCTACTGCAAGGTTTTCCGCAAACTGAGCTACTGTTGTCAAGTCTTTGGCTCTCTCCTTCTCTTTCTCCGACATCTCACGGTAGACACTCGACAACTTGACGGCGGTGTCGATGGGGGCAGGGCTCTGGAGGATAAAGTCTTGGAGAGGCTCGTTGCTGTTTCCTTTGCCACATACCATCAAGTCGAAGATGAACTAAAGCAATAGTTGTATGCGGATATAGGAATAACATGTATAGGTAACAGTTTAGTAAGATCATATCCTCTACTACTTCATGTTCTCTACTTTGATGATATCACCCACCTTTCGATCCTCCATCAGCTGATGTGTATCGTGCTTCTGCTTGAGGAGGAACTTGAGGCAGTCGATGTGATTGTGAGCGGCGGCAAAGCACAAAGGTACCTTTCCTTCCTTGGTCTCGGCCTGAGCGTCGGCGGAACTGTTGACGAACAGCTTGACTACGTTGGTATGTCCTGCTTTCGTAGCGAAGTGCATTCCAGTCCATCCGTTCTGGTCCATTACATTGATATTGGACCCTTGAGCTATCAACAACGATACCATCTCGTAATGGCCGTTCATGGCCGCCAAATGTAAAGGAGTCCTGCCCCGCCAGTCCTTGGCATGTTGTTGTTGGGTGGAGCGGGACAACAACATCCCTACAACCGCGATATGTCCTTGTTGAGCAGCCAAATGTAATGGAATCACATTCTAAAATTACCGTGGTAACTGATGAATATACGATAGTGGAGTAACCCAAATATTATCATAGGTTAGATGTTACTTAATCGCGTACCATAGTCGTAGAGGTGGCATCGACCTGAACACCTTGATTCAACAACATTCTGACCAAAGCATCGTGACCTGACTGGGCGGCCAAGTGAAGTGGGGTCAGTCCATACTCAGTAGCAAACTCTTTTACCACCAGATGGTTGTAGACGGGAGGTTCACTTCGAATAGAAGCTGGTACATGCCTCAGCATCTCGTTTACAAAGTCAGAGTTACCGTAGTAAGCGGCGATATGTAACGCGTTTAGACCGGTCTAAAAATATTACAAATGATGACAGATATAAGGATAGTAGTTAATATAACTCATATAACCAAGACATTATTGTAACTTAGGTAAGATTGATACCTTTTGTGAACAACGTCGCCATAGAATCTTGTCAAAGGCGTCCAAGATGGAGACATGACCATTACGAGCTCCGAGGTGCAGGGCTGTCATACCATGCTAAACCATAACATTATACGATCTGTTGGGACAACTGATAAGACAGCGACACTTACACTGTTCTCGTCTTCTGGATTGGCTCCGTTCTCCAACAAAATCTTGACAATCTTGGCGTGACCTCCCCCTGCAGCCATGTGTAGTGTGGTTGCTTCCATTGTCTACAACAATATTATGTTATTCAAGAGATTATACTTAATTACGATGATAGTAATAAGAACTGTGAACACCTTTGTCTTGGCGTGGATGACCATGGCTTTGTCGATCATCATCAGCTCCTTCACCACAGCCAGACTCCCCTTCATGGCGGCGATGTGAGCACACGTGAACCCGTTCTGGTCGATGGCCGTGAGCACGGCGTTGTTGTTGTGTTTCATCTTCAGAAACAACTTCACGACGTCAGGGTAGTCGTTCTCGGCTGCCAGATGCAACGGTGTCTGGCCTTTGTCATCTCGCGCATTCGGATTCGCTCCCAGAAGCAGCATCTTCTGACTCACGCCCAACTGACCGTACTTGGCCGCGAAGTGTAGCGCCGTCTGGTTGTTCAACGTGATTGCTTCTACACTGGCGTTGTGTTCTTGGACCAGCAAATTCACGACGTCTACGTGACCGTTCTGAGCAGCCAAGTGTAACGGTGCCTCACCGTTCTTGGACTTGCTGTTGACGAAGGCTTTGTACTGTAAGAGGAGTTTGCACAGCTCCAGATGACCGTTAGAAGCTGCTAAATGCAACGCCGTTCTACCGTAGTCATCGAACACGTCGATACGAGCGTGATGCTTGAGTAGCGTCTTGGATACATCAACATGGCCTTTGGCACAGGCTTCCAGCAGTGGGGACCATCCGTTCTGCGCAACAATGTAATATATAGTATGTATAGTTATATAAGGTTAAATGTCCTGCTTTCTTACTGTATTCTTACAGCTATTCTCCAAAATGTCAAGTCTACTTCCAAATGAACTTACTTTTGACTTCTTGTTCTGTACAATTTGGACCAAACCTGCCCCAATCTTATTCACGATGGCTTTCAAAACGGAATCGTTCCCGCAACGTGCCGCCAAATGCATCGGCGTTTCGTTATCCTGAATTTATTAACACAATATACCGTAATCTTTCATGTTATACAAACTTTAACATCAACCCACCTCAAACGTCTGTAGCTCGACCAATCCACCGTGCTGAATCAACGTGCTGATCAAGTTGGCTCCTTCTTTATCGTGATGTGCCGTGCCTGGCAGGATCTCTCCAGCATTGTGTAGCGCCGTCTTTCCTTTCTAAACGACGATATAATTCAGAAGACAGCACTTACGTCACTTCTGATGTTGATGTAGTCCTTCACCATCTGTTCGTTGTTGTTCTTGCTCAACTCACTCAGAATCAGCTCTACGATGGCACAGTGGCAGTTCTTGGCAGATACGTGCAAGGGGGTTTCTCCGTTCTACAGTATAAAGTGTAAGGACATTCATGGAGTAACAACGTTAGAAATAACCAATTCATGGTGAATATACAAAACCTCAAACTAAAACATAACAACTCACATTGGATATGAGAGTAGGGTCCGCCCCCTCGTTCAGCAACAGTTTTACCATAGCCGTGTTTCCACTTTTGGCGGCGATGTGTAGCGGAGTCTGATTGTCGTTCTGTCGCACGTTTGGCTGAGCTCCACTCTTGAGAAGCATCTGAGCACAGTCGGTGTTGCTTCCTGGTGTAGCCGCAGCAACGTGCAAAGCTGTTTCTCCAATCTGCCCTCCATGAACGTGAACGTCGGCACCGTGCCCCAGTAGCGTCTCAACTACGGCTGCCTTTCCAGCTTGGACTGCCACATGAAGGGCGGTGTAGTTGTCCTTAAGTTTGAATTTGAGTATGTTTTTCTCAGTACATGAACAGTATTAATTTGTTTATGTTATTAACTACTTTCTACATTATCTAATCATCTTTACCTTGGTCTTACAATCGGCGTTGGTCCCACGTGAGATGAGTAACTTCACGACATCGTCGAACCCTGCAGCAGCAGCTGCATGAATCCCCAAAGCTCCAGTCTTGTTGGGCATATGAAGTGGTACTCCGCGCTTCAGGAAACACAAAGCCGTACTTGAATGACCAGCTTGAGCAGCCACGTGCAACATAGTACTCCCATCCTTAGTACGTGCGTTGATCGAGGCTCTGAACTTGTCAATGAGGACTTCCACGACCTCGGTTCGTCCGTTCTCGGCAGCTACGTGCAGTGGTGTCTTTTCCTCCTAAACAAATCATATTGAGCTAACATAGTTAATACATATGGTCAGTACAACCATCGTACTATAAGTTCATGATAGTCATAGTACTGTCTGTATTATAGTATTTTGTTTGTCAGGTTAAGTAATGCTTTCTTTAAAGTTATACCTTATCACACAACTTGACATCAGCATTCATCTTCCACAGTATCTTGAGCATAGTCTCGTCTCCGTACTGAGCCACTTCGTGCAATGGAGTACGTCCCATCTCGTTGGGAGTATTGGCCTCATCCGTCCCACATAACGCTGATATTGCTCTGAACATGGTCACATCTGGAAGTCATAACTTGTTTTTATGGCATGATATACTAGATTTGTAGCCATGATATATGCTTATATATTATACTACATACGTTAGATATGCTTTTATATTAAGCATACGAAGAATAACAATACAAGAATATATAAGTTATGTCAATGTTAAGTTACCTTTCCGTGCAGCTAGGTGTAGGCAAGTGTCTCCCTTCGCATCTGCCGCTTTAATTTGGGTGTTACAATCTCGAAACAACAACAACAGTACAATGGCCACATTGCCTGCTTTTATGGCCACATGGACTGGCAACTGACCGGTCGAATCCTTGGCCAAACGACATTGGGGACACACCTTGAGGATGGTCTCCACGACTTCGTACGATGAGAATGAAGTTCGTTGGCAGCCGAAGTGGACTGCCCACATGTTATTCTTCTGCAATCACTTACTTTGTCTAATATCCTACTGTAGTTTTATGATAATTTGATTGCAAATAATGTAATATTAACCTTGTTGGTTTACATGAAGATGGCAGTAACTTACTCCTACGGTTGAAAAGTCGACCTTCATTTCGGCCAAGCACTTGGTCGTCTCTTCGTTCGAGTACCGTGCACAGATATGTGTAGCATTCATCTTGTGTTTGTTGTCGTAGTAAGGGTCAGCACCTCTTTGGAGTAACATCCTCACGATCTCTACTTGACTTGCAGCTACAGCCATGTACAGTACGGTGTAGTCGTTCTAAATAGTCTGACTTAAGTTAAAATTAAGAAACTGTGTTTAGGTATACTAACTTAGTTTATAACTTAATATCTAAATTTTAATATTTGATACCTAAAACAACGAATACTCACAGCATCCACCAAACTGAACTCGTGGATCTCTTCCGTCTCCAGAATATTCTTCACCATCTGCCAGTCCTTTTTCTTAGCGTAATACAGTAACCCGTACTTCTTGTCTCTACCGTAATCGCTCTCCAGACTAGCCAGGTCCCGCTCCAGCTGTTTTCCGTCTTCAGAATCCCGTGGAGTGTCGGAGAAGTGTTTGGTCTTGTCAGCCAGGAAGCCCCTTCTGAAGTCTGGAGTGGGTAGCCGCTTCTTCTCTTCTTCGCTGATCTGCTGAGCCCTTCGGCCTTCTTCTGCCAACGCTCGGCCCAAGATTCCCGAGCTGAAGTCGAGGGATTCGTTGGAAGTTGAGGATTCTTTGAATGAAGTCGACTTCTTCCACCCCAACTTTCTTTTCCCCAGTTCCGACCCCAGAATCCCGCCCCTGTAGTCATCGTCGGACGAAGTTTGAGGTCTTTCTGGATCCAAAGATAATATCAGAGGAATGGAGCCTTTAGACCCTAAAAGCTACAGTATATAAGTCTAAAGATGGTCTTGTTATGACTTTAAGACTAAAAAATATTCGTTGAACCGTCTTTTCCGTTAAAAAAACTATGATTACGGTAATTAAATAAAAAACTATTACGGTAGATAAGCTACTGTATTAAGAAACCTTGCCTGAGGACTGAAGCCGATTCAAAGCGGATCCGATAATTCCACCTTGTCGGAATTTCTCCTCGTCCGGGGTCAGCATGAACAATATTGTAGGTGGTCACCGCAAAATAAAAGGCTATTTGGGCAGTTTGCACTCTCGATATTTTGATGGTAAAAACGGCCTGAGGCATTTTAAAAGCAATTTTATTGCAAACCGGAAGTGTTCCACAAAGAGGCCGGACAGGTAATCGCCAGTGCCCATTCCAATCCACAACAACACCAATTCTGAAACATCTCACACATTATTTCCGGTAATTTCCTTTCACAATCCTTTTAATGTATCTTATCTTCCTTCAGAAGCACAGTCAACCTTCCAAAGTCACAGCCTAATGTCATCAATATATTTATTATATTACCTTCATTATCTTTCTTACAAATGTAACAAGCAAACCTTTTCTACATTCCCTACCCACAACAGCTATATGTACAATGAAAAGTTATTTAAAATGGTCTAAACTGACAGAAAGCTGGTCGTCGAATGTCAACAATGGGATCGGCCGTTCGTACCTTCTGATCGCAGCCTCATCCAAGTTCAGCTTCCTCAACATCGGCAGTTTGAACTTCTCGACGTCGATCTTCTTGTACAACTTCTTCCTCAGTTCCAGTATAGCAACTGGGACACTCTTCTCCCCCTGGGTACCACTTTTAGCCTCATTAGCATTAGTTTCCTTTACAGATTTAACTTCAGTACTACTGCCTTCCTTTGTACTCCTCACTTCAGTACTACTGCCTTCCTTTGTACTCCTCAACTCACTAGTACTGCCTTCTTTTGTACTACTTTTAACCTCTTGTGTCACAGCAGTAATGCTTCTGACTTCTGTTTTGTTAGTTGTCGTCTGATTCCTGGTTATTGGTGACAATATTGTAGGTAGACTGCTTAGTTCGCTGACTTTGTTCATCATATCTGCTCCATCCTGAAAATGTTTAATAAGAGTTACAGGATAGTTATAACAAAAAGTTTGAAAATATTTAAAATGTAAAAAGTGTAACGTTACAATTACCTTTAACCTGACATCGTCGCCTTTAGCGTCACCTTCCTTCTTCATCTCCTTGTCACCAATATCTACATTAAGGTTCTTGTTGATTTCCACTTTCGCTTCTGGTTTGACATCTTTTTTGTCTTCTGATTTCACTTCTGGCTTTGCTTTTTTGTCTGGCTTTACTAAAATATTCTCAGTAGTACTGTAGCTTGCTGTCAAATATGTTCTTTCAAAAATTAAAAAAAATAACGGTAAAGTTGTAAAAAGTAACAAAACTTAACCACCAAACTTACACTTCTTATTGTCACTGGCCGGCGCCACTTCAAACAAACTGTCCACTGATATCAAGGCTTGTCCCTTGACCTTGTCCTTTTTCGCTTTTTTAGCCTTAGGCTCAACTTCATCCTTCTTTGGATCAGTTCTGTCACTTTTGTGTTTCTTCGCTTCTTTTCCGTCTCCTTCATTTTTGTGGTCTTTCTTTGTTTTGGACCCTAAATCCGACCCTTTACCGGAATGTTTGTGCTTTTTCTTCTCATCTTTGTCTCCCTTATCTTTTATCTTCTCTGCCTTTTCCTTTCTTGGACTCAACTTGGCACCGTATTTTAGGCACAAGTCGATCACATCTTTGGCCGGATTCTTGACTTCCAGTAGCTGCTCCAATGTCTTTACATCATGTTTTTCTAAAAGTGAATAAATTGTTGTTGGTCATGTTAACTTACCCATTGACAACTGCATATCGTAGATGATCTCAAAGCTTTTTGAGACGTGTTGTATGTGCACCAGAATGAGCATCGTGAAGCCTCCGTAGCCAGTTTCGGTGATTTCAAACGGAGGATTGCGCACCGTTTTCTGAGGCTTCGGGAAGCTGTCGTGAAGGATGAACTGCACTTTACGAACGTACGATCGGTCCACCAGCGCAGGATATCCTTCAGGAGACCTCACGAACACGCTCCATCTGTGGGTATGGCCGTCCGCTGTCTTTTCATCCAACAGCTCGGATTCGTGTCCGATCACGAGTCTGCAGAACAAGGATTCGGACGACATCTTGAAGGTTTTCGCGTTATTAATTATTTTGTTTTAATAGTTTAAGATAGAATGGCATCGCGTATGTTTAAAAGCGGACTGATGTTCATATATAATTATGTAAGACAATCTTATAGACCTTGCGTTTTTGACCGAAAATATAAAGAATTACTTGAATAATTCAAACAAAAATATTACTCTCAGCTTCTGATCTTTTCAAAAGCTATATTAGTTACGTCTTAAAGGAAAGTATTACTTAACTCCACAATTTTTCGCAATTTAAACAAATTTCTTAAAATTATAACATTTTTTGTAATTTTAATTTTTTGCTTTGTGTCCACAACTGCCTACGTATGCACAAACACCTTCTATGCAGGAAACTAAACCCTCTACATTAGCGAAACAGAATTTTGTCGTAAAAAGAAAGAAATTGGTCTCGCCACGAGGATCCTATGCTCCACATATTATTTTTTCGTTGCGTTTTTACATCAAGATCTTCTTTTTACTGCAGCGATTCAGGATAACCAACGTTTTTACTACTATCTCGTTTTTATATATATCATTTTATAATGTATTTTAGTTATTTTATCTTTTTCAGATAACTTCAAACTATGGGCAGAGCTCAGTTTGAATACGATGAAGTCGGCAACACATTTTACTACGTTTTGATAGCATTTTACACGGTTCTCCTTCTGCCTTTAACTCATTTCTTGTGGCCATCAGCAGGTAAACCGAGATTCTTCTTTTAAATCTTGTTGTTTTAGTTAAAAATGAATTGAAAACGGATGGATGTCAATGTGAAGCAGACAGAATTAAAAGACGGAAGCTTCTGGATGCCCAGCCTAAACAGACTAGAAAACGGATTATAAAAGCAATATTTTTGATAGCAGCTTGGGCACTTTTGTTTTATTTGGGTAACAAAGTCTCTCAAATTGAAGTAACTCATGAAGAATATGATCCTTACAAGGTTTTGGGTCTTGACCAGGTCCGTTTAATATAGACGTATGTGAGAGATCTGCATAGAAGCATTTAAATTATTTTATAGCTATTTAAAACGGATAAGAGTATCGTTTTCCTTATATTGTATTTAATTTTGTTCATTTTAGGGAGCAACAGTGTCTGAGATTAAAAAAGCGTATCACAAACTCAGTAAACAGTACCATCCTGATCGAGGAGGTGATGAAGAACAGTTTAATTATCTAGCCAAAGCATATCAAGCCTTAACCAATGAGGAATCTAGGGAAAACTGGGAGAAATACGGAAATCCAGATGGTCCGAGAGGTTTGTTACCTAAATTCATCGTTTTATGTTTTGATCGGGCAGTATTTGTACTAATTTTATGTGCTTCTTAAAGATATAATTAATTATTTAATTTTTAGCTACAACGTTTGGAATCGCTCTTCCAAAATGGATCGTCAGTGAGAACTACGGAAACTGGGTCCTCGCTTTCTACGGCCTAGTTTTTATGGTGATCATGCCGTCGGCTGTGGTAAGTTGATTTGTTTGTGTACTACTCTTGTTTTAGGGATGGTGGTGGTACGATTCGATAAAGTACAGTGCCGACAAAGTATTGTTGGAATCTACCAAGATCTTCGCTCATTTCATAGCGAAGTCTCCTAACATGGAGGTTAACAGTAAGTTTAGTTATTCAAAACGTTTTTACGCGCAAGTTTGTTTTTTTGGATCATAATTTACTACCATTTGAATTTATAATGCTTAAAAATGTTATTTTCAGGAATCTTGATGGTTTTAACAGCTGCTTGCGAGTTCTTTAAGAAGTTCAACAACGAGATCGTTGAGAGCGAAGAAGATGATGTTGAGTTACCTCCATTGATGAAAGAATTCAAAAATGTTGGAGAAAACAAAAAGGAATTGCCGTTTTGTCACGCTTACTCAATCAAATGCAGGATCCTGCTTCATGCCTATTTGTCCAGATTCGAATTGAGTTCAGCCAGATTGGAGAAAGGTATTTATAGTGTTTATGAATATATGTCACATAAATTTATAATTTGCTTTACTTTGTTTAAAGTACAAAACTCGTATTGTTTTAGACCAAGCCTACATGGTTGGGAAGGTGTTGCCTCTGTTGGACGAGTTTATGCGTTTGGTGATCCAGTTCACGTTCAGTGGATGGGTAAAGCATCCCCCTACAGTCAACACAATCGAAAATGTGCTTAAGCTGTATCCGATGTTCGTCCAAGCTTTGTGGCCGAAGAACATTCCTATTATGCAGTTGCCACATTTAACAGAACAGAATATCGCCTATCTCAGGAGAGTAAGTTGACAATTGTTATAAGGATATTTATGAACTTTTTTTAGATCTTTTTGTAAATTTAGTATTATTCTTGTTCTATTCCTTCAATTTCTTGCAGAATCGAGTTTACACTCCTCAAGACTTAGCTCAGTTGAACGAATGCAAACGACGAGCCCTTCTAAATCAACTGGAGGACTCAGAGTACGACGATGTTATCACTGTTTTACACATGATGCCTAAACTCGACGTTGACACTAGGATAGAAGGTACGTTCCGTATTTTAATTAATTTTGAATTGATATTTTGTCAGTTTTACAGACCTGACTTACAATTGTTTGTTTTTAGTTCAAGGAGAGGACGACTGTGAAACAGTGACTGTTGGATCTGTTGTTACGATCAAGATTACCCTCAAGAGGTCTCCTTTGTTGGACTTGGACCAACGACTGAAGGAGATTGAAGAAGGTGAAATAAGGAGGGAGAAGGTTGCTCTGGAGACATCACTACAACCGGAACAGCCAAAGAAGAAGCCATGGGAGAAGCAAAAGCCAAAGAAGAAGGCTCCAAAGGCTAAGAAAGTCAAGGTAGGACTAGTTAAAAATTATTATATTTTCAAAATGATTGTTTTAAGTCGACTTAAACATTGTTTTAAAAGTAGCATATTAATTATTTGAAGAACGCCAAAAAGAAGGCTGCTACTGAAGGTGAAGTAGACTCTGACAAGAAGGAGGACAACAAGGATGGAGAAGAAACCAAGAATTCTAAACCCAAAGCTCCAACAGAACACGATTCCGGAGATTCTGATTACTCGGACAGTGGTTCAGAATCAGACGGAAGCTACGACTCGGAAAGGAGTTTGATCTCAGAAAATGGCAGTGACAGCGACGATGATTGGGGCGACGACGCCGTTCCGTTGAAGAAGGATGCGCTACTGGAATCTGAACCCACCAACCACCACGAAGTCCACTGTCCTTACTTCCCTCACGAGAAACACGAGTGGTGGTACTTGTACCTGGTGGAGAAGAAGAGCAAGACTTTGGCATCTCTGGTTGTTCCTTGCAAGACTTTGGACAAGGAGAAGACGGTATGTTGATATACAATTGTTAAACTGAATTTAAATGCAAAGTTCATGAGCTGTTTCAGTTGGAAATGAGGATCTCGGCGCCTCCAGAGAAGGGCACTTACACATTCACTTTGTACGTCAAATCGGATTCTTACATGGAATTCGACTACTCACAAGATGTCAAGGTAATTTAAATACGATAGAAAACGATTGGAGTATTACTTAAATCGTTAATAATCTATAACAACTTATGAATGTCTTTGCAGATGGAGGTTCAAAACGCCAGAGAGCCGAACGCCATCGTCTACGATAGCTCAGAAGACGAAGAGAACGACGATGAAGTGCTGGAGACATCTGACGACTACACAGAAGGGTCGGCATCGGAGAACGATGATTAGTTTGTGATTTAGTCCGCTACTGTTTGTTGGTTGATAACTTATTATAATATATATTGATAATTGAATTGGACAGTTTTTATTTTACACGTAATCAACAATGTACAATATTTGGGTGGGGGCCCTTATGGTTTGGGGGTGGCCGTCTTTATGCACTGGTTCACCATTCTTCTCAGCTGACCGTTCTCGTGCATCTCGAACAGATCTGACGCTCCGCCGATGTACTGTCCACATACGAAGATGTAAGGGAAGGTAATGGCTCCGGTCAAGTACTGTAGATCAACTTGGAGCTGTTGCTGCCACGCTTCATTTCCAGACAGTTCGAGGAAGTGAGCACGGACGTCAGGGTAGTGGACTGCCAACAGGTGCTTGGCACGTTGGCAAGGAACACATTCATTGAGTGTGTAGATCATCACAGGGTAGCTACTGATCTGCTTCTCTAAGTAGCCGGCGTACGGCGAGTTGGGAGTTCCAACGGCACCAGTTCCGGGTATTGCTCCGTAGCCTTGGCCGTAGCCGGAGTCTTGGCCAGTTGGTTGAGCCGAATTGGCCGATCCGACCGGTCCCTGCCAGAGCTGCATGTCTGGCTGACCGTCCTGATTACCGTACGCGCTCCAATAAGCGTTTGATAAGGAGCCGAAGCCTGAAGCGGAAGGGCCGAACGCCGAGCCCGTCTTCTGACTGTCGGTTTTGAATGCATTTAACTGACCCTCACTGTTTTCTGAAAGACATCCCATAGATAATGACAGAGACCTCTGACTTACCGTATTCTGCCTCTCTCTGTTTCCTGATCACGCCCTTGGTGGGGCTGATCGCCGAAAGCCCGAAAAGTATAAAAGCATAGGTGATGGAATTCATGTTGTGATCGAAACGGAATATGGGACAGCACTTTAAATGGACCTTGTTTTAATTTGATTAGGAACAATGACGTGTTTTGTCGGACAGGCCGAGGAACGCCCATCACTCAGAGCCGTGACGATCCTTGGGACGAGCAATTATTTGAGTTTCAGGTGGGGAATGTGCTCCCTCAGCGTGAAAGAGCACGACGAAGCAGGAGGGCCGCGCGGCTGAATCCCGGGGGAAACAAACATCTAGTCATCTGTTTGGCTACTTGTTCACTGTGTCCGCGTCTGTTTGGTTTATTGTACAAGAAATTTGTTGAGCCGCTGACCCACAAACCGAGGAAATAAAGATTCCGATAAAAAGTTTATTTACATACATTTCTCAGGATTAAAGTATGTGAATTATTGGGGCGATAGGAGGCCGGACAGTGCCGTGCAGGACTCGGCGTCCGAAGACCTGTCGAAGCTCCTTACGATTTCGGTGACTAGATGCGAGTGGTCCTTTAGGACCGCTTCCCAACCCACGGTTTTGGTCGTTTCGATTGGGAACTTATGAACAAACTGGACTGCTTTCCGCCGCAGGTTGTCGGCATGGTACATGTCCGATATAATCAACAACTGACAGCAGTTCTCTTGTGATAGTATTTGGATCAGAATCTTTTCGCAATGGCTTTTTAAGTCATCCAACCTGAAGTAGTTTTAATATTACAGTAAGGACACTAACAGTCCGGTCTTGTGTACAGTATAAAATAGTTGAGACGAATCGTGGAAAGCTTTAGGAGTCTTATGGATACCCAAGTAAACAAACAAACCTGTACTTATCGGCGGCGATCAACAGATCGGAAGCCATATCATTCATGTCAGAAGTACAAATTCCGCTGTAAATAAAGTGCAACATCTCCTTCATGACTCCGTAATCAACGTCTTCGATACACAACACACCCTAAAATCACAATATATTATCCACAACACCTTACAGTTCTGGCCTCGTTTGTGTCTCTGTGTTGCAACATGGCCGAGAAGACAGGAGATCGGGCAGACAGCACCGCCTTGTGTACTGGAATGTCTCGACCGTCTACTCTGATAAGGAAATCAGTGTGAAGATCGTCATTGAGGAGTTTTAAGTAGTCTTCCCCTAAGGGGCGTTCACATTCGCAAGCCTAAAACGGCAGATGTTAGTCGTTACATTTAGATTATGTTTTTAATATTGTTTTAATCGTACTTGTTTAGCTGCTGTTTGATCCTCTGTGTATGTAGTTATTGTCTCCACGGCTACATCAATCTCAACATACACCGTGATGCTGTCAGATGGGTGAATTTGTGGGAACAAGACGTCTCTTTTAATGTACGAGACATAATCCGAATGCGACGGATTGGGATGAACCCTCATTTCGATGTCTTTGCCATCACAGTTCTTGAGGAAGAACCTAGACCTGAAGCCTGCCTTGTTCTTGTTGCCTCCATTCACACGATTCAGGCACAGAAACACAAAGTCTTTGTTGTTCTCCCCATTGCCTTTGGGGTAGATCTTGATCGACCATGTCAATGTTTCGTCGTTGTTACGTTGCAAATGTACAAAGTTCTCCAAGTATTCCTGATAGCAATGGGAAAAGTTCTTCACAGTCCACTTGTGCTTCAGATACTCGACCCTGATCTCAGTCTGAGAGGCATTTGTCATGTGAGTGGTCGGAGCACAGACATCGTTGACATGTGTGATGTCTGCACTGGACGGCTCCATCGACCTGTCAAACGAATATAAACAATCTAGCGGCAGGAGAAGGTATGGCAGCGCTCGCCAACGCCTTGTGTCGGAAGATAACCCATTGTTATAAAATCTTTATTACTATGAAATTAGTCAACAAAAATGGAATATAGTCAGAAATACAACCATATCAAGTTACGCTTGCGAAAGAATGCAAAATGAAGTAAATGATTGCTAACCGAGCTATGCATAACAACCGAAAAGACACTCTCTAGTCATGAGTCTATATACATGTTGACCGTGAAGAGATATAACTGACCTAACACAATATTCAAAAGTCATTTTCACTGTCAGGAGACCAAAGAAACCCGATTAATAGAAAGAACCGACGTATAATAAGGCCCGTGTGTCTAACCTTGTACTAGAACATTCGCTAAACCGAAATAATACATACGTTAAGATAAAATTAGTTAAGGATTAAATGATACGTTAAGACGGAAGTGGTAATTACAATAACAATGGAACGTCCTCCGTCAAATCAATATACTGTCCCAAGTAACCTTGTAGACGATCCGACGTTCTTCTCTACAAAAGCACCAGTATCCATGAAACACGTCTTAGAGACTTACTAAAGCCCTTCAGTATCAGTTTTTAGTTGTTGTAGAACTGCTTCTTCGAGCGAACATTCTGACCGGTCCCTCGACCGTTGTCGCTCATATTCATCCTTCTCATGCCTTCAGATATGTTGGTCACGTTGACCCCATGAGGTCTGACATTGGTCACGTTCCTTAACCTCTCCCGTTCCCAGTTTGCAGTCGGATGGTCCACTTCCACGGCCGAATCCTCGCTGCTGTCTGACGTTCTACTCGGGTTCTCACCTTCTGGGGACACGTTTTGTTGAGGCCGAGGTTGCTCTGTAACTGGCGCTGCCGTGACATAACCATCCAATAGCATGTACCGCGGAGGCATGCCAATGCTCGGCCTGAGGGTTATTGGAGGCATGAATGTGTTGATGTTATCGTACACTAAACAAGTCATAATCATGTCTATGTCACTAAACTCTAAGCACAGAAAACCAACAACAACTCACTTGAATTTGAAGGTATCGTCGTCGACGCAACAGAAGAAGAGACCATAGGTTCGGCAAGTGAATATTGAGAAGGCATTGGATTGGGCATTTGAGGAGTACCAGCAGTCGTATACACACTGTCACCTGACCTGTTACTATGAGCATACGGCGCTTGGTATCCCATGTGAGAAGCCAAAGTGGGCACCACCCAGCCGTTAGAATCATTAACCATGAATGGATAACCCGAAGGCTGCTCCACATGCTGACTCGACATAATGTTCTGAATTTGCTGTATCCAGTATGACATGTGCGCGTCGATACTTACTCTGGACGTTCTAATTACAGCTTTTCGAGCAGCCATCTCAGCTGGTGCCATCGGTACCACCAAAGAAATAGCCGACCCATGGTGAACAACACTCTTGGGCTGAATCGACATAAGTAATATCCTCTTTAACATTAAAAATGTGTTTTTAATAACCAGCATTCTGTGAGCTCCTCTTCCAACGTCATTCGCTGAAAAAAACGATAGTTTAAAAGTGCAAACAGCTTTATACTTTTAAATAGAGTTCACTTTCAAAAATAGCTTACACGCATCCATAGGGTCAATGATCGTCAACATCGAAGAACCAACAAATGCTTCGTTTTTCTCCTGAAGTGACTTTTTGTCCGTGAAAACCGCCGTACCATCAGCAGAGAAGGTGATAGCCTGATTAAGATAATCAAATTCTTCGCCGTAAAATCCCAAAAACTTGATGAGGATCAACCCCAAGCATTTGTGTTTCTTCAGGAAGTGATTGTTATACTGAAAAACAAACAATCAGACCACAATAAAGAGATGACGTCTCAAATACACAAAAAATCAATATTCACCTACATTTAGATAATGAGCCATGAGAATCACTAAAGCATATGAAGATAGACCGCCATTAAAAGGTTCGTTCAGGTTATACACAGCCAACATCTTCTTCACCACCATCACCAGCCGAACCAGGTCCGGGAATATAACAATTTGTCGCTTCACCCATTCGACAGCCGCATTTGATGCTACGTTACAAGTGATATCAATGGGGAAATTTGAAAATGAATCCACCAGTTTGACCAGAGGAATTGCCGACTTCACGCGAACATCGATATCTCGGTATGAACCAGTTTGCCTAAACAACATTCAAAAATAAAACAGCCGACATACTTGAACACATTTCCAATTTTTTGGTAGTCAGGCTGAACTCCCCTTCGCAAAGCGACACAAATGTCAAGATCTGAATCCGAAAGGTATATCCCAGTCGCCACACTTCCGTAAAGGTCCACCAGACAGTTGGGGTAGAGGGTGAGAAGGAAAGCTTTAGCTCGAATGAAAGAAAACTGTCTCATCAGCTGCTCTTCGGTAGTGGGTTGTAGCCAAGTCGACAAGTCCATGATCTCATCATGAAGACCAGTCAAACTCTGCTCGTACGCCGTCCTACGCATCCACGGAGCAGAGGGGATTTGTGTATCCGCAGGCTTTTCAGGTTCAGGCACTAGCATCCCGAACGCAGAGGTATTGCAATTAAAAGCATTATATCTAAACACATGAGTTACATTCTCCGATAAAATCGACTTACTGCGTAAAATCAGAGTTCATATAAGGTCTGGGACCGGTCATTTGTGCCCGCAAATCTAAAACGACGACAAAACATCAATAATCACGCTCATTATCCAGCAAAAACAAATAAAACCGCAATCAACAAGAACGTAATCAAAAGTTGAAGGAATTACACGCGCAACAGACGAATACATATCCCCAGTAATCAGTAAAAAAGCGAAACGATTCTTTTCATTCACCCGTGTTTTCTCCACACTTTCTTTTTCTCGGTGCAAAAGTAAAAAACAAAGTCTCAGGCTTTCGTGGCGGGACTTGGCAAAGTCTACGGAAAACAAAAAATATATATAATTTTTGCATTTTTATGTTGATAATTGTCCACGTGATTTAACTGTTATTTATGTTGCACTATAGTAAATTTAAAAATTTATTTTAAAGCAAAAAGCAAGACTTTTGCGAATTTTCAGAAGCTTTTCTTGACTGTTTTTGGCGTTTATATGTTTTACTATGAATTATTATATTACTTTGTACTTCTTATTTTAGCATGTTGCGATGTAAGTCGCTGGCCGTGTTGTGTCAGCGTGGTCTGGCATCAGCCGCAAATGTACCAGCGTCTCAATCTCGGCCAGTTCGAAAGGAAACTCCAAAAGGTATGGGAATAACTGGTACTCCCTTCGTGGAACCTGAAAGCACGGCCGAGTATGCTTTAGCCAGAGTGGATGATGTGATCAACTTCGCTCAACGAGGTTCTTTGTGGCCGTTGACTTTCGGTTTAGCTTGTTGTGCCGTAGAGATGATGCACTTTGCTGCTCCGAGGTACGATATGGATCGTTATGGTGTAGTATTTCGTGCTTCTCCGAGACAGGTACTTTACAATCTGAATTAAGGATACACTAGCATGTAATACTTTTATTAATTTTTTTGTTTTAGGCTGATTTGATCTTTGTTGCTGGTACTGTAACTAACAAGATGGCTCCTGCGTTGAGAAGAGTGTACGATCAGATGCCAGAATCCAAGTGGGTGATCAGCATGGGTTCTTGTGCCAATGGCGGTGGATACTACCATTACGCCTACTCTGTACTCAGAGGTTGTGACAGAGTGATCCCAGTCGATATTTATGTTCCTGGCTGTCCACCAACTGCCGAAGCCTTGTTGTACGGTGTTCTCCAGCTTCAGAAGAAGATTAAGCGACGTCGGAATGCTCAGATGTGGTATCGGCGTTAAACCTTATAGGAACAAATTATTTTTGCAAAATAAAGGACTGTATTAAGTGACTTTAGATACTACTCTATGGTTGAATACCGTGACTTATTGAAAATTGTGTAGTGTTGATGTATATTTCGTATTTTAGATAATGGCATCTGGGTCTTGGGACTATGAATATCAGACTTGTATAGTAAGTCTTGTTAAACATTTTTATATCAAATTGTTAATATGATTATGATGTTATTTCAATTTTAGCGCGCGATTGATAACTTTCGTATTCAAGACCTTCAAGCTGTGTTAACAAGGTTTTCAAGTGCTCCTTTAAGGAATAGTACGAGGAAGGCAGACCTTCAAAAACGTCTGAAGGACCTGTTAACGGTTCCAGCTACGAGAAGAGCTGCCATGGATAATATACTTGCCATGAATAGACAGAGGTCTGTTCAGATGGGTTCAACTATACCACCAGTGAGGCATGGCTTTGTAATGCAACAGCCCCAATATGGAAGGGCTGGTATGCCTTCAAATTGGCAACAACAGCGGATTCCAGTGCCAGGCCGTGGAGTTGGTGCTCAACAGATCCGAGCACCGTACGGAGTGCCGAATCCTAATATGAGGGGGCAAGGGAACTACAACCCTGGACTGTTGATGAATCCAAGTAATATTGGTAGGTGCTTTACATTTATCAAAATTTTATGTTTTAAGTTAATCACTACAACTACTACCAAGTTTTTAGATCCAAAGGCCATCCAGTTTACTGTTTTACCGTTCTACGAGCAAAAAGAAGTTGTCATGAGTCACACTTTGTTACCACAGTATCCTAAAGCGGACAACAACATGGTGCATGCTCACTACAAGTTCTCGCTACCTAGACAGTTTATTCAAGAGCTGAGCGGCATGGGAGATCTGCCACGATACGAAGTTCAGTTGAGAATGTGCCTAGCTGATGGATCGAAGCATCAAGTAGATGCTTATCCCAACATAATCCGGGGCTATGTCAATCAATCTACTATTCAGTTTCCTGTAAGTTTTAAATTTATTTTTTAACTGGTATAATTGAGATTGCTTAAAATATATTGTTATAGCCGTTGATGAATGTACAAGCACCGCCTGGTCAAGGTGTTGGGCAGATTCAGAAGAGAAGTTCGCGGTCTGTAGATATTACTCAGAACTGTCTACATACTCATAACAACGAATTTAATTTGCATTTTGAGTGGCAGCCTGACCGCAACAACTATGTCTTTGGTATCTGGGTAGTATATCATTTAACTTCTAATGCTCTGACTTCAAAAGTCGAGAGGAGTTGTCCTAGATACTACGAGGAGACTAGGACCATGATAAAACAACTGCTGGGTGGTGGGGAAGAAGATGACATTGCTATGGATGTGTGTCGTATCTCGCTATTATGTCCTGTAAGTAAATGAGTAAAGGATTTATATTGTTTTAGCTTGCTCGTATTATAATGAAACGGCCTGCGAGAGGAAAGTCGTGTACTCACTTACAATGCTTTGATCTCACCAATTACATTATGATGAACGAGAAGAGGGCCAATTGGAAGTGTCCGGTGTGTAACAAACAAACCCTTCCTTCCGACCTTGTTTTAGATGAGTAAGTCACTGCTGTATCGAAATTATTGTTTAGTTATTTTGTGGAAGTTATTGAGAAGATCAAGGGGCAGAGCTCCGAAGTCGAGTTGAATCGAGATGGCTCTTGGAGGATGATTCAGGATGAGTTCAGCGACGACTCTCGGCCGTCTAGCCCTAAACGATCTCGAATGGAGCAGCAGGCGTCTGTGTCTAGCGCTGCTGATCAAACAAAACCGGGAGCTAATCAAGACATAATCACTTTGGATGATTCAGATGATGATGAATTGCAAAATACATCTAATGCAGTACCTGTTACTCAACATGTATCTACTCCACCAGTTGTGGTACCCTCAACATCAGTCCAGGAGAAATTGACAGTTCCAACTCAAAGCAATGGTGATAAGAATACAAGCGGGGAATCTGTAATCTACCTAAGCGACGATGACGGCGCTACTGAGAACGCACCGCGGAATCAGTTGGCACCTGCGAATAAACCTACACAGGTTTGTAATAATAATAGTGTTTTTTGATTGTCCTTTATATTGTTGGCTTTTTTCAATTAAATCTGTTCTATTTCCTCTTTTGGTTTGTATTCGCTCTCGATCTTATACATACTTTCGATTTCAGAATCCTGATCTTACGGAGACCTCTATCTTCTCTACGGCCGACACCGCTAACCAGTTGACTAACGAATACAAGGACACGGTGCCACCCAATCTTCTGTCAAGCCAGGCGATGGCCGAGATCAGCCTCGAACTGATCTCCTTCCTTCAGAAGCTGCAGAACTGCGAACGAGATTACAACCGGGTGTGATCAACTATATTATCTTGTTTCATATTGTTTTATTTACTCTAACACACTTTATCGGAAGATCTGAATTTCATAGTAAAAATGGGACTAGAGACAGCAGTATACATATAGAAAGTAATCACCGAGGGCTAACAACGTTTTCATTCTATCGACGTCATCCTAGAAATGCTTGATATTCTTGGCGCAACAAACAAATACCGGTTCTTTGTCATTGCAACAAACGAGACTAACAATAATATAGATCAGTGAGGAATACTAGGTTTAATTAACGTTTTCTAGGGTCATGGGGAATATGGTTAAATAATGATACTGGCCACAGTTCTAAGTGATAGACTGGGCCCGCCAGTCGTCGAGGCGCGCCCGCTTCTCGACCGGCGATCCCACCGGCTCCAGCTTCATGTACTTGTCGGGGATCCAGTTGTGACTCGACTGAAGGTTGGTGTTGATCCCGCCACCTGCATCGTGGTGTTGCTCCATCATGTGGCTGGGCATGGGTTGGGGGGTGAGCGACTGGGGTGGTAGTACTGGCGGTAGCATGAGTCCGTTTCCATTATGCTGCATGATTCCGGCGGTGGAAGCCGGGCGTTGTTGGTGGTGATGTCCGTTGGGTATGCAATCCAGATTCGAGACGTTACTGTAGTTGTTCTGCGTGGAAAAGCTGGCTGACGTAGTCGGGAAGTCCTGCAACAATATTTATCTTAATAAACAAATGGTTAATATGTTGTACTAGTTTATCTGAAATTCGTGACTAAGACTGACATGTAAACACCATGTTTAATTAATAATCTTTCGAGAATGTCACGTAGGTTAAGAACGTACCTGATGGTGTTCCTTGCTGAGCATATTCTCATTGGGCGGTCGATTGTTGTTGCCGGTCGCAGCGGCAGCCAACGTCGACGCTACAGCGTTGGGGAGATTCTGACGCATCTGATTGTAGGGGTTGTTGAGGAACACGTTGGGGTTGTTGAAGATCTGAGCAATGTTGGTAACGCCATTGAAGTCGAGTTGGGGTTGCCGACTCGAGATGGATGGGTTCGGTGCTCCATTCGACGGATACGACACTGGAATACCACAGTAAACTCTAATCGAAACACTGTATAATTGATGGGACAGGCTGATTGAATCAAAAGGTGATAAGGCACGTGATACGAAGTAAACACTTACCGCCCGACGGAGGCATCACTTGATGTGGAGTCGACGGACCCGGGGAGTCGTCGTCGGAGTCGTTTCCATTGCAAGGCTTCCCTTCCTTGCGCTGTAACATCTCCATGATGTCGTGGTTGGTGCGGCTCTCGTGGGGGTCGTTGTACTCGGTGTACTTCAACAGGACCTTGTCCATGTCGGTGGAGGCGTACTGGAAGAGGCGGTTGCTCGAGTTGAAGATGATAAGCGCGATCTCACAGTCGCACAACACCGACAACTCGTAGGCCTTCTTCATCAGACCGAACTTTCTTTTCGTGAAAGTCACCTGAACGTGTTTGTTATTTACTCAGTAATTGTGGGCAATAATAAAAACACTAATGTTAACATCTGCGGACGTCACGGATCCCCGCTGATGTGACAGGTGATATAACACAAGTTAAACATTGCTGGTTCCGAGATAAGAATTGTAAATTAACTATGTCACAAAGCTGTGTTACTATTTGCATATTGCACAAAGTACTGTTAACTTGTAAAATATATAGCATAGTAATATATATACGGTATTACCTGGCGATTCCTCTCATCCTGGATGCGGGTTATCTGAATCTTCTTGCGACCCATTTGGCGGATTCTGGCGGGCTTCAGGGTGTACGATGAAACTGAACGACGAGAGGGAAATACAACACACAATCCCTCCTAATTTGCCTCTAAAACAAGTTAAACATAGTAATTAACACTATCTCTAAACATTCGAAAAGAGCACGGTAAAACGGCAAGCACTTGAGATATAGTAAACAGGCAGTGTAACAATGCTAATGAGTCCTACAACATGTAAAACACGAACCGCGGATTACGCAATCGAATGACGAATGGGCGATGGAACGGTCCACTCCCCCCCGCCCGTCCCCCGATCGCCCCGCCGTGCCTGTGATGGTTCGAACAGGCTCTGGTATATCTTTATCACCAAAAACGTGGAACGTCAACAGAAACCCAAAAATAGCGATTCGTCGCCAAAAATAAAACCCAGGAACACTGTTAAAGTACGCACTTGGGAAGGCGGACGAGCGATGGGGCGGGTCCTGCCCCCTCCCCTCCGGCGTTCCGGCCAATGACAAAGAAAACAGACACTTTCACGGAACATGCGACCAATGGCATGTCCCCCGGCCTGAGGGCATTCGGAATGACGTCAACCGAGGGAGGGGAGAGGAGGGGAGGCACACGCTGGACTAGGCCGCTGGAACGCCGGAGCGCGGCCAGCACTCGGCCCAAAGCCCTGGGGCCCTGAAACGGCAAAAAAGGACGAGAATGAATGATCCGACAAGTTCACAAACACATGCACACAAATAGCTGGGCTCCCATCTCGCGGGTCTGCCGTCTCCGAGGCGGACCACGGGCCGCGGTGCTGTGTCGGCCTTGTGTCAGTCCGTTTTGCGTGTTTTTTCGTCTTTTCATGCCGCCGAGCTACGGGGCCGCATGCCAGAGGGCAAGAGCGGGAGAAAGCGGAAAAGGACAAAAATGAAAGGCAAAAGCGTGAAAAAATAACCCCTCGGGGCCGGAGCAGTCGGTCGGTCCGGCTGCTGACGAGATTAAATAACGGGAGAGAAGCAAAGAGACAACCGGCTCTTGTCACAGCCTCGCAAACGTGAAAACATTGAGAGAGAGAGAGAAGTCACGGAGAAATGATTGAAATTACACGTTCGAACCGCCGGCTACGTCATCTCCCCCCGGCGTGGCCGCTATGGCAATCCACCCCGGTTTCAGGAAGTTGGAGGACGCATTTCAAGCCCTCCGGTAACAAATCCCAAACACTACAATACACACAAGACTGTCCATCTGCTGGTCGGCTAGAGTAAACACCGGACCGTGGTCCCGTGGTCTTCTTGTTCGCTCTTCTTCACCAAACACTTCCGAAAAACAATTGAAACTCTCGACTTTCGTCGTCGCAATGATAACCATGAGACGGGCGGCTTTGCCCAAATCCAGATCTTAGTCGACGCTAATCCGATTAGCGATGGATGGATATTACACTGGCCCTGGTTCTGATATCTTTGGTTTCCCCCAAAGTAATTACAATATGACAAAGCAGTAGTTTACTCAATCACACGACCCCACAACCTTGATATTGCACTAGGCATGGCTCACGTCCACGTCGTTCGCCCGGAAGATGGGCTTGTGTTGCAGTTCTGATACGAAGCCGTCGTTGTCCTCATTTACTCTGTAGACTCCGGACTTGACAATAGTCAACACCTCGATCTCTTTCTGGTCCCAGTAGAAGGCCAAGCTCACAGTGACACAGCACAGCAAGTGGATCCACTAAAACAAACGTTATAATTTGTATTCAGATAAGACTGTCTTCATTTAAGGCGATGTAGATATTAACATAGAAGTCAAGTTTTCCTTTTAAAACCCCTTACCGACATAAAGATGACAGCCATGGGAAAAGCCGGCTGGAAGTCGAGTTGCCATGGACTGTACCAGTCACTGTACAAGCACCATGCGTCCAGCACCAGCCATCCACGGCACAGCACTTCACAGAACACGTGGATCAGAGTAGTGTACTAAAATAAGATTTAAAATAATAAAAGTCCGAAGAATTAAACTTAAAAAAGTATTAAATGGCTACTTATAGCTAATTACATGGTTAGCACAGGCTATTATTAGCCACTTACAAAGTTGAACTTGGGAAGACAGACGTAGACTGCAAAGCTGACCAAGTTGAACAACATATTCATTAGAACCCACAAGTTCAAACGACCGAGACGGTCGCAGCTATTCAGAATACATTCCCATCCTTTTTCAGTATCTATCTAAAATACTTTGACATAATTTGAATAAAAGTTTAAATTTAAAGTAAAAATTTGGTAAAATCTAGTTTTTAATTTAAAATTTGCGGTTATTACCTTAAAACAATGGTGAATCTCTCTGGACAAAGTCAAGTTTCCAAACGAAGCCGCAGTGCAGTTTGTACCAGGCAGAGTGGTGCAGGTCTGATCGGTTAACAGAATCAGTAGACATTGTAGTAGGCAGAAGGCAGCCTGACCGTAGAACAATCCGACTGACGCTCGCATTTCTCGACTAATCGAAATGGGATTTTTGCCATTTTTAATTTTCGATTTTTTCAAAATTGAACTTTTGAAAATGATTCTATTCGACTGCGACGGAATGCCAAAAGTTATTTTAGGCGCTAAAACCCGATTCGAATAATTTTAAAAAACGTATTTTGCGTAAACAGAATTTCGTCTTTTTGTACAGCGAAAGAACATCACTAATAGATTTTCATAGTTTTATACTTTCTAACTACTAACCATGGACAAGGAGAATAATTTAAAACGAGGTGACAGATCCCCGATTGAGCTTTCGGATTCTGATGAAGATACTGGAAAGGCACCGTTCCCAAAAACCCGTAAAGTTGGAGTAAGTTGGTACTTTTATGCAATTTTTTGTTTTTAGTCGACTCCAACGTCAAACAGAAAAGAAGAGAAGTTACTTTTGTCAGCCCAACGGAAGGCAGAACGGGAACGGCTAAGATTGTAAGTTTAGCTAACATTATTGCACAGTTCTTTGTTATTTTAGGTTTTGTTGTATTTACACTTCGGTTTTTAGAGAACGAGAAAAACAGAAACAAGAAAAGGAGAAACAAAAAGAAGAAGAAAGAAAACGAAAGGAAGATGAAAAGAAAAAGAAGGAGGAGGAACGATTAGCAGCTAAGAAACTGAAGGATGAAGAACGAGAAGCCAAGAGAAAGGCTGTAGAAGAAGCTAGATTGAAGAAAGAAGCCGAACTTTTGAAGATAAAACAAGAAAAAGAGAAGGAATTGGAGGAGAAAAGGTTAAAGCAAGAGGTAAGACAACATCCAGATACTTAGTATACGTTTTGACGTTCTTTTTACGTAGATTATTGTAGAAGGAAGATGAAAAGAAGAACAAGCAAGCTCAATTCTTCTGTAGTTTCTTTAGGAAGGTGGAGAAGGAAGAAAGGAGGACGTTAGAGTGGAGAACTGATAGATTTAAGCCTTTTGAGATTAAAGAAGGCTTTGAATTGGCTCCGATCATTCGTCGATCACCGTTGGATCAAGATGTATACAATAACTTAATGAATGTTCAACTAGAGGTGGGTTTTTTGTTGTTGTTTTTGCTGTATTTAGAGGCGAGACATTATAAACTTATTTTGGGTTTAGAAGAGTGATTATCTTACTAATCTGCCGAAGCGCCAGAAGCTTGTCAAAGATCCGATGAGGGCCAAGCTATTCCAGTTTTGTGAAAGTGAACGGCCTCCTTATTATGGGACGTGGAGACAGAAGAGTTCTCTCATAACTGGGAGGAGACCCTGGTTTAAGGCGACTAACGTAAGTAATCTACTTATCACTTTTGTTATTAAAAATCTCGCGGAAAACGGATGGAATGTTGAATTGATGCCTAAGTATTTGATGTTATTGAAAAAGTCTTTTTCAAGGTTAATAATAAGGTGTATTTACAGCAAATTGATTACGAACGTGATTCGGAGAACGAGTGGGAACCTGAGCCTTCTGAAGGGGAGGACTGTAAATCGGAGAAAGCAAGCACAGTATGTTTTGTACTATTTTTCAAAATATTTTATATTTTTGTTATTAGTCAAGTTTAAGCTCAGTTTTTGTTCAAAGACGTAGAGGCAACTTGAAATTGATGTTTTTAGAAAGGCGACGACTACGAGACCGACGACTTCTTGTTGAACCACGGCTATCTGTCATCCAGCGAAGGCAGCGATGGAGAACAAGACGAGAACGGTGTAAATCAACATAACCGACGAGCCGGCGAGTTCAGCTCGGACAACAAACGAAAAGACCTCCGCAAGAAGAGGAAAGAGCTGAAAGTGAAGTGCTACGGGGTGTGCTACAAGATGCCCAACCCGAGCACCATATCCGTCGATCTCCAGAAGCAGATTACTCAGGGATTTTTGTTTAATTACGAGTTAAACTAATTTATTTCGATAAACAGTTGTAATATTCGGCGGAGTAAAAGATATGGGGAAGCACACGGAAAAGGCCCCTCGCCTTTTTCCTCTCTTACGTGAGAGAGTAAGGCCAGCCAACAAGCGAAAGGGGCTAGACACGGACATCCACTTGCATCCTGCAGGCATTCTTGCTTTTTCTCATTTTAGTTTTTTGGTTTAGTGTTTGGAATGACGGCCAAACTACGGCAGCATTCCTTATCCAATGTAAGTTGAGGTTAAAGAGATAATAAAAATTGTTGAATTAATTTAAGTTAAGGTGCTAATTTAATATATTTTACGTTTTACTAAAAATTGGAAGTTAAAACACAAATTTTTAGTTGGTACACGATTGTAATGTAAATTTGGCCAGCTTCCGAAGTGTTATACAAGGCATAGGAACTCCGTCAGACAGTGCAAATCTTAGAAAAGAGGTAGATACCTGTATAAAGACATGTATGAAAACATACGAAGCTACGAAAAGTTGTGTATTACCTCAACTCAAACACGAAGGTAAGTAAACATGTTCGTATCTTGTAGCTTTAGGCACGGAATTCAACAAATACGCGTCTCAATTCATCGGATGCGTGTCTGCTTGCGTAGTGGAGCTGAAGCGGTGTGAAGCCTTGGAGAAGTCGTTCCCTCAAGCTGACGGTCCTAGCTCACCACTAGCCACACCTTACATACCAGAGTTAGAAGAGATATTAGAAAGTCTTGAGAACTTGATCACCGTGCATTATTCTACCAGTGAATCCTCCCCCGACACCAAAGTAACGCCCCGGAGGCGGAGAGGTGGTACCTGCAGACCTCAATGTATGTGTTCCAAGCTGAAGACGAGTTACGCTTAAGGCCTTAGAGATATATGTACATAGACGGACATAAGTTAACTTTATTAAATTATATAAAATAGTTTACATTACGGAATGTGGCAACAATATAACATTACAAGTTCAGTAGTTTGGTCAGCTTGGTTTTCAATGGAATGTAATGATTGTATCTTAATTCACCGAAGTAGGGGAGATGAGTCGTGTACGTGGTGGGTACCTACAATAATATTGTTAGTTGAATGACGTATGACCTTTATAAACCCTGTTAATAGATAACAAACCTCAAAAACAACATAAATGACACCAGAGATAAGGAGCATGATGAGGACGACAGTGAGGATCGCTGATATTAGTCTAAATGCTGTCGATCTCGAGGTAATAAGTTTGGGTTCCGAGTACGATACTCTGTGAACACCATTTCGTTTGACGTCCGGTTCTGGAGGTTTTTCTGTACGTTGTGGTTTGACGGTTACTGTAACAATCTCTTCCTTTGTTACAGTAACACTTTCTTGTTGAACTTCTTCTGCTGGTGTTTCTTCTTCACAGGTTGTCACAATAGTAGTACGTTGTACCTGTTGGGCAATCCCTTCTTCGACCTCTTCCGCTTCTTCTCGGATCTGCACAATGACCTTTTCCTGAATGATCTCCATGTCTCCTTTCTCGTCGAGCGATGTGATTGACTCCGAGACCGAGTTAATTATGGATATTGGCTTCTGCCTCGGGAGGCTGTAAAGTTATTATTCGTAGTAACTTATATAAATCAAAGTAATGGCATTTTAACTATTGCATACTGAAGGAATTATACTTTATTATAATTCAAGCTACTTACGTATGGCAAGAGTAAGACTTCTGGATCCTAGTGTTCACTTCGACCGCCTTCATTTCCTTCATCGTTCGTGCTGTAGGGCATCTGAATAAAGAACCTCTGAAGAGTGGTACTCGAGACCTTGAAAACTTAGGTTTAAAGTCGGTAACAGAAGACTCGTTGTAGAAGATCTTCTGGGACAACAGATGCTTCCACAAATGTTTGGCATACGTCGACTTCGGGCACACGAACTTGAGCTGCTTCTTGTTCGGAGTCGGTAACAAGGCTTCCTACAATAACATAGGTTATCCCTAATAATAATATACTTAATTAAGCTATAAACTTGAAATTCTTTAACTATGGCGGAGTTAATAACAACTTACCTTCATAACGGCTGGTCCTGGAATACTATTCAGCACTGTTTCTGGATTAACACAGTCGGGTTGGTGTAGATATTCTTGGAAGTAGGTGTCTATCAAAGTAAGAACAACATTTTTGCCACAGTGATCAATGTCTTTTATAAACATCCTAAAATTGAAACATCTTTACATAACTCTCAATAAAGCTCTCTGTTAAAACCTAACGTTTAGTATTACCTAAAAAATTAACATACCACGGTATTCTAAAGACAATCTGGTTGAACACAAATCCAATAAAGTACTTGGGAGTGCTGCCAATGACAACATTGATCTCGTTTTTCTGAGTCTAAATCATCAATATACAGTATGATAAGTTACCTTTACTGAGTAGGGATCAAAGCCGTAGGTATCTAAGCATGAGGCAATCCGTAAGAACTGGTCAAACGCATCGTCTTTGCTCCATCCACTAAAATAATTGTTATGGATTAATTTAAATTTACAAAAAAGGACATTACACTTCAAGAAATGTAAACTTTTCTCTTAAGTTACACTTGAAAGTCTAAATACCTGTAAGTTTGGTGAATCTCGGCAATTTTTTCTTCTAGCTTCTCTGACTGCTTCAAGACCAGCTTGTAGCCAGATACATAACCAGGCGGATTCCTTTCTTCGTCATAGTCGCCAATGTTACCTAAAACCAACTTTCAATTGTTAAAATCTGTTCTTTTTAACATAAAAATGATATGATGCTCTATTATCGCTGTTAAAAGTTGTTCCTGATTAATTAGTCTAAACAAACAAACAACAATCACCTTGCAAGATAAGAGCTCCTAACTGAGCAGCCGTTTCATGAGTCGACTGCAACCGCCCATGAAGAAGATCCCTTTGGAGCTGAATACATAATAGATCCCTAAAATCCGATTCAATAATGCAGGATTAACTTACTTTACAACAGGATCTGCAAGATCTACAGGATCAACGGGATAAAAACGAAACCGGAAACAAAACCCAACGTTTTCGTCTAAAACAATATAAATTAGTTAAATATACTATTTGTAAACAACTTATAAATAAACTTTATTTTTACCTAAAATTAATTCAATTCACTTACGGTTGAACTCCCTGTGAAGCGTTTTGTCGAGGTCGAGCCAAAACTAAAACTGGGTTGAAATTACTTGAACAACAACTTACACGATATTTGAATTCAGAATTGTAGCGTAATCCAAAGTATTCCTTGTCCGTGATGTCGAGTCTATTGCATGCCAACTCCAGAATGTCCTTTCCTAATGTGTTTTTCTGCAAATAAACCTTTTGCGAGAGATAAGGTTACCCCAAATTCGTTGGAAATGATCTCGCTGTCGTCCAGAAGCTGGACAGCCACATTGAACTTGGCCAAACTGATAAAAGAAGCCGAACTTTGAATTCGGCGGATCACTCCCGACTTGAAGGAAGCGGACTTGTCGAAAGATGTGTTCAGGAAGTCGTTGTCAGGTTCTTCCATCATGAATTGTTAACTAAAAATAAAATTGGACCAAAGTTACGTGGTTTCTAATATATAAATACACCAGCATACGCAATAACCTTTTAGACAATGTCTCGAATATAATATATTATAAAACATACATGTAAAAAAAGAGAACAAACGTATAGAACCCGAAACCAACTAGAAAACTACCTAAAGCTGAGCAAGTAATGTAAACAACAATGTAAAAACACCCTAATTAGACCAATTAAACCCATTTATTCCAAAAAACAACCAAAGTTATTGTAAAAGAAAATACGAAGCCGCCAGAAGCAGACATAACACGGCCGAGCGTGTCATAACATAAAGGACGCGTTCCTCCATGAATTCAGTAAAATCCCCATTCAAATTTGGCGCCTTTTTGGAGGAAGAAAGTGCGGGAGGTCGGGAATGGCTTTTCGGTAAGAAAATGGTGGATCTGTTTATTGGGGTCAACCGTAATCGCTTTATTAACACTTGGACCAAGGACGTTACTTTAGACATCAAAATTATTATTATTATTAACTTTAAGAACATTATAATAGACACTAAGAATATTATTATAAACATTAGGAATGTTACATTTCTGTTTAGAACGAATTATTATGAATATTAGTTTACAATTAGTTTTTAGGATAGTGTGAAAGACCATTTTAGAGCATTATTAGTGTTATTATCTTGTACTAGTAAAACCTGGAGTCGATTTCTTTTTGTTTCTTCACAAACTTTGAGATCATCAATGTCATGAAAACGGTTGAAACCACAGTGAGCACGAAACCAGGAAGCATGAAAGGCATGACATTGTTAGAATGACATATTTCTTCGATGCCATCTTGTACTTCCTTGTCCATGACCAACATCTCTCCTGTAGCCACATCTAGGTCGAGGAAGTTGTCGATGCTTCTCTTCGGCCGATGGATAAAATCAGTGCTGGTAGTGTTGTCATCCAGGCTGAGAGAGTCTACGTCTATCTTGTCCAATATTGTGTCAAGCTCGTCTTTGTGAGCTCCACACTTTGGGGGCTAAAAAGTGTTTTCTTCAATATCTACATCTACTACAATATAATCATGAAATGTAATTACTACAAGTTGTAACATAACAAAAACAAGCATTACAAAGGGAAAAGATTACGGTAATCTTGTTGCACATATCCATTTGCAGCTGACAAAGCCGAATCTGGCATGTAAAGAATATCTGATTGGAATCTGCATACTTGAACACTTGACTTTGGGCGTGAGCCCTCATCTTGTTCGAGTCGTATCGTACTTCCTCCAGTAGCAGCGAGTCTGACGAGCATCTGAAAGAGTGTTACCTACTGAGGCGTCTTATCTTACCCCGTATCGTCGATTACCAAGTGTTCTTCTCCATCGCCATCGGTGACATAACACTTCTTGACCAACATCCCCATCTGTGGTCCTGAACATTCCCACACATGGTACACCTAAAATGTCATATAAATACTTGCATGAGGTAGAACACATATACACTTTGTACATAACACTATATATATTTACTGATAGTTCGTATATCTCTTACCGTATCGCCAACGTTGCCATAGTTAAGTAACGTTCCATCTACATCCTCGAGGTGGACAGAATATTTGCACACAGGCATACCCATCTCATCCTGCAGTTCGTATGTTGGCAGTGAGCTGGAAGCAAAATGTTATGTCTCTTTTAACTGAACACAAATTATATTTTTGCACCAGAATGAGTGCTGTAACGTTACTGTACCTGACGTGGATTGTGTTGGTAACAATCTCATCGGGTTCCATGTAGAAACACTTTACATGGAAGGCACGGTCGTTCTTGGTTATGAATCCGTTCGGGTGGAAAGATACGATGATTGTGATGCCAAAACTAACTCCTCGAGGGTTGGCCTACAATAAGTTTCTTACAGTTACCTCCTTATAATGTATTAGTACTACCTCAAAAGACAAATGTTAATGTTTAAAAGGTACAGTAATCCTTACATAACCCTGACAACATTAAACTTCAACTTATAATTACACTTATATACAGTTTATTTTACCCATAAAGTAAAGTAATGTTTTACCGATCTTAACCTTTGCATGCCACATTTGCCGAGGCCTAACGAGAAGGGCTGGGAGGTGTTGGAGTGATAGGAATGTTTACATTCAGCATCTCTGGCTCTGCCCTTCACAAAAATATTACCCTCGAAAGGCTTGGCTGTTATTATGTCCAAAGAGACGTTGTCCTCTTCGCAGTTCACTGCCGGGGTACCTTAAAGTAACCTTTTGACAGTGTTGCTTATATTATAGTCTTTCAAGTCACTTTACTACTCAAGTACTATTACAATCTTCACTTTTGTACTTTGATATATTCCACAGTAATAACATGACAATTAAATACAACAACTCAAACCGTGTTTACAAACAGAACGGTGAGCCTTACCAATAATGTAATTATTGAGCAACGAGGGGCTACCGTTAACAACAAGCAGAAACAATACGATCAAGGACGAGCAAGACGACGACATGGCTTGACCCGGTTACAATTGAAATGAATCCGAGGCGGATCAAGGTTAGGGAGTCACGGAGGCGGGGGGATGAGAGTTTAATTGGCACTGCAATTACTTCAACAATACCCACACGAGTAGGCGCACTGTTCCCGCATGAAGATGGGCACCGTCTTGCAGAGGCCCTCGTTCTCCTGGATCCACCGTTTGCACGCGTGTCGTATGTCGTAACAACTGCCCGGCGACCCGTCCCCGAACTTGTACGACTTTCGCTCCGGCTGCTTCGTATTCCGCTCCAGATTCCGCTGAATTATGGCATCTGCCACCACTTTGACGCCGGCCCACGTCTCCAGAGCCGTCGGAATGAGTTGCTGCTCGTCCAGAATGAAGCCGTCCCAGTCTGTAATCACGGTAGCTTTTAGAACAGTCTTACGGTAAAGCTAGGGTAGACTCTTTCTGGTACTATTATAGTATTAAACCGAAACACAGTAACGGCATTAAGAAAATAAGTAATCTCATATTATTTGTAATATACTTTTTACTTCGATTCAAATGAAAAATGTAACAGTTATTGACAACTTCACTTACTTTTCTCATCCGGCCTCAACTCCAGTAGGTAGACGTACTTAACGTTGGCATACTGTTTAGCCCAATCTTCAGAACCACCAGAAGCAGGGTCTAAAAAGTAAATTAAGAATATCGACAAAACCTGAAAAAAGTTAAATATTTATTGTATAATACAAAACTTACAAAGGGTATCAGCACCACTTCCAACTACGTACTTGGTGCCATAAAGCTTGTTCAAAGCTGACGTCGCTTTCTTTCCAATATTATACTGAAAAGATATTAAGAACAAAGTCGACAGTACTGCTCAATAGCTATTTGTCATTTTTCTGGAAACCTTCACCTCTAGATCTATATTAATTGTAAAACTTGATACTACCAACAGCAGATGAAATTACTTTTGTTAATATATACTATCAACCAGCCCAAGAACTCCAAATCCTTACCAGATCCTGCACATCGCCAGGATAACTGTCCTTCTTGTGTCCGTACGGATGAATCCAGATCTGGGAGTAGGTGTGTAGCGTGACAAAGCCGTCGATCCTGCCACGATACCGATTGGAGAGGACGGCGTCTCGAACGGCCCTTAACTGAAATTCTCCATTTCCCAAACGATCAATTACCTGGCTTCGGGCTCACTGAAGGCTTCGGTCCCTTGATAGATCTCAGAGCAAGGATCGTCACTCGAACCAGTTTCTGAAAGTGTTGTTAACTGCTAATGAACATGTTTAACAGTCTGGAGACGGTAGTAAATCAGAAAAGTAAAAGCAGCTCACCTTTGAAATGAAAGTCGAAGTTTCTGTTCAGATCCACGCCTTTGCAACACCGCTTCCGGCCCCATTGATCGTACGAACAGTGTAGCGGACTCCGATTTTTTCGCCACAATCGTACCTGAATGTTTATGTCAATGTATTGCAATATATTTCGCTTATTTTAGTTTATAAACATTGACACTAAATCGCTCTTTTATTGTTTTTACCGATTTATCGCAGACGTCACAGACAAAACAATGTGAAAACAATATTTTGTCGAAAAAACAATATTTTGAAATCGTGTTGTCTACAAGATCAATAACTCGACGGAACGCCACAAAATAAAAAAATTACCTAAATATTTGGGTAATTAATCACTTACGTTCGGATTGGTGGAGCTTCTCGTGAATTCATATCCATCAGGGTTCAGGAGCGGGATGATGACCCAGGTAAGGTCTTCCAAATACTTTGTAACATTCGTGTCTCGCCCGTATTTACTGACCAACTAGCAATTACTGTGCTTTCGAAATCACTTACCTGATGTATGAAGTGGAGTGCCGTGTGGGAGGCGGCCCATTCTCGGGCGTGGATCCCACCATCGATCCAGAAGACGCGTTTGTTCGGCTTCTTGGTCCCGATCTGAAGTTATTCAAAACTTAAAATTAGGTAACAAAAACCTTATTTTTATGATAATAAGCTCATAGTTTGTGTCGCAGTTTTAAAAAACTAAAAACCGTTAATTAAAGCGTAAATTATATAATTAGATAACAAAAGTTTGGTATTTTTATGAAAACTCCATAAAATAGGGTGATTAGCAGAAAGCAGTGCAAAACTTGATAAAAATTAAATAAAAGTAAAATTAGGTATAAAACCGAGTCTTTTTTGTTGTTTTGTTACCTCAAGACCCTCAATGGATCTTCCTTCATGTGTTTTTCCAATGGATATGAACTGTAAGATGTCAGGATACTTTCGGGCCAACTTCCTCATCCAGGAAGTGATTTGTGAATAAGACCCGTACTGTTGAAAGTCATACGAGGGTTCGTCTACATCATCTCGCATCTTTCGATCCCAGCCATATTTGATGGGTTTCTGTTCTCTGTCGATTATTAACCTGAATTTGAGTTAGGTTAATATGGAGATGAACAAATACTTTCGAATATTGGCCAATAATAATAACGTAAGTTGTTGATTTTAATTTTGAAAGCTTTGGCTACCTTTCGACGTCGTTTATTATGATTTGAGAAGAGATGCCGTGGGTGTAGAACAGAGACGTGAGGTCGTTCACCTTGTCTTCAGGTAACATAATGTCCACGGATCCGCCTAGACGGGTGGGGGAGGTCCAGAAGTTTACCTAAACAGTATAATTGTATTGTGCAATCACAACCTGTATATTAAGTTGAATAAGCTAAGAGGATGCTGCATTCTTCACCTAAAAAGCAATATGATATTTTACTAGCCCGTACCTGATTGTCAGTTGCATTTAACTCGAGATTCTCAAGGAAATGGAGATCGGGGATGGAGCGGGGTACCACACGCACCACCTTGAAGGTGGCCTTCTGAGCAAAAGTCGTGGAGCTGAGCAGAATTATGAAGATGAACAAAACCCCCATTAAAATGAAGAACATCCGTCTGATGGCTGGCTGGATCAGCGAAGTAATAACAACTCAAATCGGATTCGGAGGCGGGGTGGAAGCGGAAGGAATGACAAGACAGATCTTTCTTCTATAATAATAAAAAACACTTGTGGTCACAATTATTTATTACATGTAAAGCTAACACTTATATCACAGATACCAGTCATTTGTGAGATACCCTCGGTCGAGATTCGGTTATTAATGTTGTAGTCTACTACAGTATTGCGGTTCTACTCTGTTAGAGTTGGACAGTATGGTAATCGGATGCGGTAAGAGAGACCGCATCAAACTATAATACTGTAACAGTCAATATTAAGTTGATTTCAAAGGTAGTTAACAAAGGTTGCAACTCTTGGCACAGCGGTCTTTCATGCTTGGCCACGCCGTGCAGGCACCGTTCTCGGCCCAATATGGACAGAAGTTGTCGTAGTCGACACACTCCCGCTTCTGAAGCCGGCTTTGCGTGGGTCCAGCCATGTAGCGGACCGTCTCCAAGGCTATCACTTTAATTGCCTCCCACGTCTCTCGGCAAGTTGGAACGATCTGAAATGGCAACTTTTAGTTATTGTCGCTTCAAGTATATATAATTCTAAAAAGAATGTAACAGACGCTTGTTGTATGAGCAATATACTTACTTCTCGTTCTGCTAACAAAAATCCTTCGGCTACAGTGTCATCAGGCCGAAGTTCGAAGAGAAATGAGTACTTGATTCCCATTCTGCCCTTGGCCCAATCTTCTGAACCTCCTGACGCTGGGTCTAAAACGCAAGGGCTACATTGTCTTAGAAGTATTATACTACGAAAGATAGCAACCAACTCAGTGTGTATTTGCATGAGCACTTACAAAGAGTGTCGGCTCCAGTACCGACTGTGTATTTGATGCCGTACTGGGACTGTAGTGCTTGAGCGGCCTTCAAAGCAGTCGAGCTGAGATCGTCCACATCATTTGGGTATGTCCTTAGGGCATGGCCAAATGGATACATGAGGATTTGGGAGTAACTGTGAAATGTCATAAAAGCCTTGATTTGACCGTTTAGTCCAGTCACAAAGTCGCGGACTGCCCTGGTTTCTGGCTCACTGAAGGCGAATCTTCCCTGAAACAATTGAGAGTTACATTACTTCGATGTCAAAATTTCCCTTTTATAAAGTAAGATCTATTTCAGACAATAATGTTATAAAAAACATTGTTCACACCTACATTGTAAATCTCTGAGCACGGATCAGTGGAGGAGCCGACTTGGCCAAAGAACCAATCAAAGTTTCTGTTCAGATCCACACCCTGGCAACAAATGGTACGTGGCACCGAAAACACGCCTAAAATCACAAGTTTACATACAGTACAGTGTTATCAGCATAATAATACAAAGATATGTTAGCCATTTTTATCAGTACTTACCAGTACTTTGAGTTGTGCACTGGGCAGGAGATCGATTCTTCCTCCACAATCTGACTTCTGGGTCGAAACTACTCCTACTGTACTCGTACCCATCTGGATTCAACAATGGTACTATGTACCAGTCGATGTTGTCTACCAAATGTCGGATTTGCGGGTTGGTGTCGTATGATGTCACCAACTGAAATAGAACTTTTAATTATTTTATATTTGTTTTCATTTTGGATGTAAATCATAGTTCAATTCAAAGCCAGAACTAACAATATAAACAACCCTTTTATAGTTGTGTTACCTGGTCGATGAAGTAGATAACCGCTGCTGGAGACACCCACTCTCGAGCGTGAATCCCACCGTCAATCCAGATTCCTGGATTCTGGCCGTTCCCTTTGTTGGAGCTGATCTTAATCAAGGGGATCTGTCGACCTTCGTGGGTGGTACCGATTGGCTGTACTCGTACTATTTGAGGATAGTTGATGGCCAAAGAGTTGAGGTAGTTGATCATCTCCCCAAACGAGTGGTACTTAGCCAGGTTGAAGTTGACTCGTTTGAAGGGAGGATCGTACTGTACTCGCTCCTTTCTCTTCGGAGAAGCATCTTTGCTCCGCTTCAGAATCAGGCTGAAGTCACGGTGTTTAGGTTATCATTGGTTAAAGTTATCACTCATTGGTTTGAAATGTCAAAAGTCATCGCTAGTTTGTTTAATGGTCATTATTGTTGACTTCTGAAGAGAAAACTCACTTTTCGACGTCGTCGATCATCACCTTGTGAGTCATGTTGAAGAGGTCCACTTTGTGGAGGAAGCCATCAATTAGCACGTCTTTGACCATGACGTCCGCCGTGTCTCCGACGCCCTTCGCCTCCTTCCAAAAGTTGTACTGAAACCGGGCGAAGTCAGGTAATTGGGGGCACGTGGGAAAAGGGGCGGGGTAAAGTTCAAGGAGACGGTAAGAGAGGCTTTCAAGGGCATTTCCGTTACAAAAACACAATATAAACCTTGTTTTACTTTATACATGTCATCTTGAGACCTACCTCATTCGACTGTTCCACCAACTTGGACATCATCCTGAACTGAGCATCGTTCTCTATATTCAACCGGTATACTGTATATTTCCTTTAAATATCATCATTACCCATCTGGTACAACTTACTTGGCCGCCACTCCCGACAAAATGGTACACAGTACCAACCTGAGTATCATGGTCTCCGTGATTAGTCTAGCGCGACATCTGAAAAGAGTCGCGAAGTAAAAACGGAACAGCGAACTGATCTCGACATCCGGGCGAGAAGGATTCAGAAGTGAAGTAAGTCGGCTCGAGAAACAGAGCATGTCGGACACAAAAACTACCTCAAGTCAAGTTTCAAACTGGTTTGTTACAATAGCAGTTGCTATGTTGCACAGCATTTTAGGCGACAATTACAAACAATTTCAAGTTTCAAAGTAAAGAACGTTACCATCAAAGGTAACATAGAAGGTAACACTACTATCAAAACATAAACAATATTAACCATGACCGCAAGAAGACAAAAAGGAACGAAACCGGGGAACCATGTTGCAGTAGGCCAAGTTGCTTCGCAAACGAAGAGCACCCCTTGATATCATCTGTCTGCGTAAAAGTGAAAAGAGTAAATACCTCAAAGTAAAAAGGTGCGCAAGCCTCAACTTGCTTGTGGCCTGCGGGGAGATGACCGAGTGTTAAAAAAGATGATCGTTAAGCCGTCACCCCGCCCTCTGCTGGTTCTTCTACCTCCAAGTCGGCCCTGGATCAGCTCTCCGCCCCGCGCCCAGTCTATCGCCGCACCGCAGACGACGTGATCTTTCCCCGACTTCTGAATCCCCTGGATTGCTGGATTGCCCTTTTTTGGAAAATCTTCCCTGCCCAAATAAATCTTCCCTATCTTATTGAAAAACCCCCCTCCCCAGTAGTCTCCCCCCGCCTAACGGAATCGCCCCCTCCCCACCGAATCGCCCCCTACCCTCCCGACTCATTGCGAGGGAATTTCCGTAAGCCGGTTATGTGACTTTGTCTTTCAGCTTTCAGCGACCAGTTTTTCCTTTGTTGATGAATGCCGCCCCCAAAAAACTCATTATTTATACATGATACAACACATACAAAAGATATAACAACGAGATCTACAGCTTCAGATTGTGCAAGAACTTGTTCGGCGTCACCATGAACACGAACACCAGGATCAGGATCAGAAGGACCAGCACGCAGCTGGCCAGGAGGGCCAAGTGCGACGTCGTCAGGCACACCACCTTGCTCTGGTCCTCCATGGACTTGGTTACCAGATCCTGAAGTACAAAGGGTTATTGTGAACGTACAGAAAGTGCTGTTGTGGTACTACGATACATTTAAAAAAATGGTGATATACTCAAAATTATACCATAATTTAAAGAAATTTTGTTGTTCTAAAAAAATCTTGAGCACCCTGTATGCAAAATGAACACTGAAATTACATTTCTGACACCGTACTATGCTATTCAATTGCTGAATGTAAGTGAACGATGACTTACAGTAGAAGACATTGATGATATGGCTTGACGCCTTAACCTTATTTGGGTATGGATCCGTTCTACAGAAGAAATGGCACCAATCGGATGGGTAAAGTGCCGTCTGTGACGTTTGGTTACCGTGGTACAGTTGTTGAGTTCACACGAGCGACTCATACACACTCTCAGGTTGCAGAAGATGTTCACTTCGTCACTAAAAGTAACAGAACATGATGAAGATGCAAAAAAGTTAAAAAAACGTTGAAAACTTATACTTAGAATACTGTTTTGCCACAATGACATAACTATGTTAAAAAGAAGCCTTTGAACTATCAACTCGCTTTACCTTGTCGGGAATGCCCATGCCTTGATCTTGTTGACGAAGATGACCTCTTCATCGTTACTCGACCGTTCGAACGAGTTCCAGATGCTCGCTCGAGGCTGTAGCGTGCACCCATTCTCATCACTCAGCTCCAGATTCGACTTGGCGTCCGTAGCCCAGCATCTGCTGATTTGGGTGTTGGCTACTGGCTTCTGAATCTTCACTACGTAACTCTGAAAATAAATATTGATATCTCAAAAACTATTTGAATTTCGAAACTTTGTAATTAAAAAGTTTTAAATTCAGCTGAAGATGTAAAGACGCAACATACTGTGGTGTTAGTATTATAGTTTTCTTGGCAGTAAAACGAAAATAAACTTACAATAGGGTCTCCGATGTTGAGAGCTGTGAACGATGTAGGAGAATCAGATGAATGTCCGGCTCTGATCTCTACCGTATACTTCAACGGTGGCTTCGTGGAGTCAGGAGGTAGTGAAGCACTGATAACCTCTGGAGTGGTATGACTGTTATCAATGGTTACTCCGCCAAAGTCTACCGTAATCAGCGATTCTCTGAAGTATTTAATTACTGTATTTTTCAAAATAAACAAAAATTCATCTTTTGGCACAAGCAAATTTTTAATTCGTACCTAAAACTGAACTTAAAATATTTTTTTTCAAAATTTTGAGACTTCAATGTACGGTAATTTCTTCAGAACTAGTACCTTTGTGGTCCCACTGGCACCGTGCTGGGAATGCAGGTCAGTAGGTACTTCTTGTCAGTACTCTGCACGAATCCAGAATTCTCCTGCACGATGATGGCGTTCTCAAAGTTGCCATCTTCGTTGGTTCTGGTCTCACAACCGACCAATGGTATCTTCAGTTGGTAGTTGCGTTGAGGTAACATGGTACCGTTGACGTAGACACAGTTGGGGTAGTCATCTTCTGAATACACGATTCCACGAAATTCGGAATCAAAGCTCAACGATAACACAAAGTCTTTCTAAAAACATTATTTTACAAATCCAATAGTATAACATAGATATATTATATAAACGAATTATTTTTACTATGGTTTAACATATATTTCGAAATAAAACAAGGTAATTTAAAATATCTAAATTACGAAATAAAGCACATATACCTAATTATATACAGTAAATCAACTATAAAAAATAGTACCTGATCACAAGAGACACTGGTGTCCAGAAGCTTGGCCATCTCGACGAGCTGGACGAGACATACCAAGATGGGTAATATGTTGTAATCCATGAGGGAGAGACCCGGGCGACGGAGGGAGAAGGGAATGGTCAAGGCGCCATTATAGAGGGTACCTCGCTCGTATAATTACTACGGTAATAACAGTGTAAAGCGAGCGACGCCCTGTGTTCCCCCGATTTAATTACCGCGACCATGGAGAAGAAAGACCCTTCTCGAGGTGACGCAAGCACCGACAATGCCCTTATCAGTGGCCGATTGCTCAGTCGAGACTCTCGAAATGCGACAAAGTTTGTTGGAGGGCTGTATCCGTGCTGTAGTACATCATCCCGATGTCGACAACTACAGTAACCGCTTCCGTCTTCTGGAGCACATACGACAGGTGGGACCCTAAACGAGGTTAATGGGGCCGATTTCAGATAATTAAGTACGATGAGGAGAGCTTCGAAATGGTGGTCAAGAAGGAGGAGACATCGGTAGGAGCTAGGTTAATGTAATTTAGGAGCTATATTAGTATAACATAGTTATACGACATGACATTAAGACTTACATGACATATATAACACTACAAACACAATTTAAGTAGCCGTACCAAAACTTGTTTAGAATAATGTGATTGCAGATAGAGTACTGCATTGACGTCGAGATTCAGACTTCTGGAGACAAAGTGAGAGAGTTCATGTTACAGTTGGAAAGGTAATATCTTACTGTAACTAAGCAATAAGGGTTACATGAATAATATAAGACGTAGCCTTTGCACTTCAGATGCGATGGAGGATCGTGCGCAACTTCCAATAAGACGATACGAACCAATGAGAAGTTATCAATGTAAGGTCTACAACTTTACTGTTCGTATCTTAGACTACCTATATAAAGAACCTGGCCTACCCTCCGGCGCTGTATGCAATATCATCTTAACCTGCACTTTAAATCGTATTTTAGAACTCTTCGTCACGGTCAGAAGTCTATAATGAAGGTGGCTACAGTACCATCAGAAGTACAGGCAAAAGAACACAGAAGTCACGTCTTCAGAAGGCTGTTCGAGAAGAATACTGTAGTGGCTACGATAAAGACCAAACATATGAAGATCGACCAGGAGAACAGCTTCAAGTTGGCTTCTGATGCCATTCTCAAGTGCAAACTCAAGGTACTTTCACATTTACTACGGTACATTATTAGTTTATGTAACCGTGACAACAAATGATTACTGTACTTTTACAGAAAAACTATGACTACGGTGACCGACTGGTACTGTCCGACCTGACCTGCTTGATCTCCATGTTGTCAAACAGCTTGACCTCAGAAGACTTATTCGAGACTACAGTACTCGTACTGCGCTTAGTCTGCGACTTTTACAGTATCGAGTGGAGTACCTGCGAATTACTGTAAGTTTGAAAAATTGATACCGTACTTACTTGAATGAGTACTGTAAAATACAGTAATTGTGCTCAATTGTTACGATTCAGGTTGGTAGACCGACTTCTGCATATCGAATTGGACGACAAGGACAACAACAGTAGCCAGTACTGTAATAACGCTTCTGAAGTGATAGCAGAACGGCCTCAGATACTTCAGAATGTGGCAGCGAATCTGATTAACCGGGTTCAGAACTTCTTGGCTGAAACTTCAGATTCCGCCTTCTTTTCGCTTCAGATGGATCTGAATACGGTATCGTCGGTGCTACAGTTCTTTAAGTATGTAGCTACCACGTTTGCTTTTACCTTGGTAAAAGATAAAGGTGACAAGACAAATCTTTTTAAAAATACCTTATAGTAGTGTATTACCAAAACTTTCAGACCGATCACAAAAGCCCTGACCTACTTGGATCAGCCCAAAGTAAGACAGTCTATTGCTGCTCAGCTACATACGAAGCTAAACAGCTCGCTTCACCTGAACGATGTCATGAATGCGGCTCCAGACATCACGGTACTAATTCAGATTATCAACCGGTTGACTTTTAACCTCAGGAAGTTCAAGATCGCCTACTCCAAGCTGTTCAACTTCTTCAACGTCGTGTATACAGATGTCATCGACAAGCGAGTTGCCCGTACGGTAAGATACCGTACCCAATACAAATTGTTTCAGATATTATCTCAAGTCGACAATCACCTGAATCGCTCTCTGAAGACGTTAGATTCGAGAGATGATCAACAACTGAAGGTATTCACGAAGAGCACGATGCAACTGTTCGCTACCCTCAGGCAACTTTCAAACTTTTTGAAAAACGAAAGGTAAAATACAATGACATAGGTTAATGTCACTTTCAGTGGCAACACAGTACTAGAAGACTTTGAGAAACACTTCTACACGTGCTGCATCTTCTGGACTCACGGGTGGCGAGGTCTGTACCTCGGCTTCATCAAGAAGGTAAATATTGATCGTGTTAATATAAATAATCAAATATTACGCTAAACTCAATATACTCCTTTACTCTAGTGTGTGGAAGACTCGCGCAACCTGGAAGACGAGCTTCCTGTCAATCCCTTCCAGATAAACGACTATGCCAGACACAATGTTGACATAGAGGAGAGCGCCGTCTTGTGCCTGGCCTTCTGTAAAGCCTTTTGTGACGATGTCGTGAGTCTAGAGATTCAAGATGATGGTATCTCTCTACTGTGTTACCTACAGGCTATTTCGGTATTTCTTTTTCAAAATTTGTATATTTTATATAAGATTACTTTAACCTAACATCAAACATATTATATGTTTTGCTTTAGATTCTGGCAGACAGTGTGGTTATATACGGAACCAAGTTACATCAACAAGCGTTAAGTCAACGACTGACCTACTTTGACGTGAGTACTCACCTATGATAATACAATCAGATTTCAGCTGACAAAAGCCGCTAATGGCATCGAGCACGCTTGTGATCATCTGATATCAAACTTCGAACGCTTCCTCAACCTCAAGAATTTGATCGTACGACTGAACCCGGACGAGAAGACCCAGATCATCGGTAGCGTACAGAAGCTACTGAGGGTTACAGAGAAGCGGTGCAAAGACCTGTCAGGCGATCTGATCAAGAACATGTGCATTCACAAGTACGAGCCGTTACGACGACAGTGTGAACAGATCACTTCTACTGAGAAGAAGATAGTAAGTTCATTTGGTTACAGTAATTCCAAAACTACCGTATTTTCCCCGAAAAATCTTTAGATGAATAATGTTAAAAAGATAAAATACAGACCTACAATACCTCCACTAAACACAGTATCCCTTTAAAATGACTTCAGATTCGCCACGGTGACCCTACAGAAAGCCTTCTGACTCTGGTGGAGCGGTTGTGTACTTGCCTTAAGGGGACACTGTTGCCGAGACTGTACTACGTGGCTGTGGATCTGATGTGGAAGGACGTGATTGGCACGATAGAAGAGTCTCTGAAGGACGGACAAACCAATTCCTACTACGATGTCATATACGTAAGTCATCATACAACAAGAATAAAATATACTAATCACCGTTACCACAATATAAATACTATTCAGAAATCGTGCGAGGCTGTAGCCGAACTTCTGAGTGTGGATTGGAAGCGAAACAGGACGGACTGCCTTAGGTCAACGTTGTTCATGAACAAAACCTCCACAGTCGACCTCATCCTACAGTACTGTGTCAATCTCTGTGACATCACCACCAACACACCCATTAAAGGAAACGTTCCGTTCGTCACTGTGAAGCTAGGCTACATCCAGACGACGAACCGCCACATCCTGCTTCAAGTGGAGGTCGTGTCAGGGTCGAATCTGCCAGTTCTGGACGGTCTCTCCAAGTCTTCGGACCCCTACCTTAGAGTAGAACTGTATCCCCACTGTCTCTACAACGTCAAGGACTTCCCAGCTTACACCACGGCTACACGCTACAAGACCCTGAATCCAGTTTGGAATGAATCTTGTCAATTGTAGGTATACTCAATGTTTATTCCATGCTTTCAGTCTGATCCGAGAAGACATGTTCTTCCTGCACGGGTCCTCGTTGTGTATATCCATGTTGGACCAAGATGTATTCAGCCACAACGACCTTGGAGGTCAGGCCTTCTACCCGTTGGCCGCCATCCCTCGCGTTCAGCCTTCAGACCCTCTCAAACAGTACCAGGTACCATTGGTACTGCCTTTAAAACAACAATTCAACTCTCAGTTCGAGGTAACAATCATATCTATATCATTCCAAAGTCATCATATATCATATTACAATGTACTCTTGTAAAATTACATACGGTGACTGATCACTACGGTATAAAAGTACTAGGTATACTGTACCTTTCCAGATCCTAAAACAACGTCATCGTCGCGACAAGATGGCCAAGGAGTTCGTGGACTACGAGATGTACATCAGTAGCTACCGTATGCTTCCCACGAGTGCTGTAGACGAGAAAGAGTTCTCACTGACCAAGTGGATTCAGAAGCGGAAAAGAATCCGAAACATGATGAAAGGCTTTATTTGATGGCTTTAACTACACCCACTATCTCCGCCGAACCCAAACACACGTTGCCGTGGTAAAAGACACAGTTCTGAAACATACTATACAGTAGTAACAAAAACCAAGTATAAATATAGGCATACGTGCATGATATAAATATATATTCATATACTTCAAAATAATATTATATTATCCATGTTGAAGTAATTTTAAAGGATTACCTGTCCTGGAGCTGCTGCTCTAACAGGTAGTTGGGATTCGAGTATGTTATCATGTAAAGTGCATCTTACAGTAGGATGCACTCTTTGCGACCTGAACTCAAAGTGGGACACCTCTGGTATCCCGTTGATCCAATGTGGAGTACCAAGTTGGATGCGGCGAGAGTATAAAACTGGGTTGAAGAAGCCTCGGCACTAAAATATTATATTATTATTAAGTCGAACCGTAAAGAATGTGACGAGTGCTCTATGTTGTGGTACTCTACAGGCTTAGTTTTAAAAACACATTACTGAGTAAATATATTACTACTTTATATAAATATCGAACCATAACTTACTACGTAAACAGTATTCTTCTCGGCATCAAGACTGGAAACGTAGAAGCCATAGTGAGTAGGGCACCTTCTATCCAAGGCTACCCTCTTGCCTATAGTAAAGTGATGTATACCATTGTGAGTTCCAACTATCGAGTTAGTGTCCATGTCAATCAGAGGCCCTTCCTTATTTGGTATATACTAAAACAGCATTAACGTAACATTAATATTAAATAAATAGATTTAGTCGCCGAATCGTCGAAAAATACAGTAATCTTAATTATGCTCGTTTAAAAAACATGTCATAAAAACGATTAAAAGACGACATTGTCCTCACCTTTTCTATGAACTCACTAAAACTGCGTCTCTTCCCAACATAACACAGCCCCATGCTCTCCTTCTTCTCCGCCAACTTCTGAAGCCCTTGCTCCACGGCCATCTTCTTTACAGCCGGCTTCAGAAGACCTCCGATTGGAAACATGGACCGAGATAACTGAGCTTCCGTCATCCGTGACAAGAAGTAGGTCTGGTCTTTTATCACGTCAACGGCTGTCAACAACTGTGGCACTTTACCTCAAATTGATATTGTATTTGTGTCAACTTTACTCTTACAGTTCCTTCAGTAGTTAAGATACTGTAATTCACAATCAAAAGATACTTTAAAGTAGGTAACAAACTCGCCTGTATTGTGTAACTCCAAGAAGTTTCCCAGAGAATTCTGAGCGTAATGGCCTGTGGCAACAGCTTGAACGTCCAACTTCTCCATCGCATATTGATGTAGAGCTTCGAACTTGATCAGAGCGTTGCATTCTATGTCGGCTACTAGAGTTTTGCCCGACCGATACCCGTCCAAGAACTTCCTAAACCTTTTATAATTAACAAAACAGTTGTTTCATACTGTAATGACTTAAAATCAGAAACTTGCTCAAAAACGTTGTTCCAGTAGTCCTTTACAAAGTCTACGACATGAAACGGAATCCCTAGATGCTGACACACTCTCTCGGCATCAAATTGGTCCAAGGTCCTCGGACAATGATTCTCGCCTTCTTCTACAAAGTCCCAATTATTCTGCAGACTTAGAGACTACCAACACCCTACCATATAAACACCAACCACTTCGAACCCCTTCTTCTTCAAGATACTGGCACTAACTGCACTATCCACGCCTCCAGATATGGCACATGCTACCCGTCTTATCATTATCTGAACTGAATGTCAATGCACATAATACAAATTCGTTCAAAACTTGAATTAGAGTAAAACCTACTACAATATATTCAATGTTGTCATCAATACTGTGTGTACTTTCAACCATAATATGCTTCTCATTCCCAATATATCAAAATTATTTATTGAAAGTAAATAACAAAGCCTAATAACAAGAACAACAACTAGGTCACCATCAATGTGACAATGTCATCAGCCTTTCCCAGCATTCTCAGCTTCGAGTTCTTTTAGCTTTTCTGCCAGCCTCTTAGCTTCCACCTCTCTTCGCTTCTCCATTTCCTCCAACTGTTTCTGAGCTTGCTCATTCCTCTCCAAGTCAATAAACTTGTTGCGTTCTTTCCTGATAAACGCCAATGCCTTCTGTTTGCCATAGTGTTGTAGGTCTTCATGATCCATGTCCTCGGTTTGATTGCGCATGTACGCTGCCAACTGATACACATCGTTTCTATCAACTACCTCTTGCTTCTCTTTTCGAACGAATAAGCCAAAATACTTGATCAAGTTAGCACGCTGTTCTTCTGACAATCTTCTGTATCCCTAAAATACTACAATAGGTAATTTCTTTAAAAAATATTGCAGTATAGGTTTTGCAAAGTATAAAAATACAACTTGAATTAGCAAACAAAACAAAATGATTGTAATAAACAAATAAACTAACCTCATGTGCCGTCAAATCAACTTCTTTACCTTCTTCCTGAGCTTTTGCCGAAATGCCAAGGATCTAAAACAATAATGATTTAGAGGCAAAAACTTACTTCATAGAACTCTCTCATCATTATTGTGTTCTTCTCCCTTTTTTCTGGAGATATCTCATGATAACCAAATTTGTAATCAAGAGTTGAGTGGACTCTATCTTCTGATTCTTTTGTAGGTAAAGGCCTAAAAAGATTACTTTATATTCGCTTAATAAAAATGTCTTAAAAATTCCTATTCTTTGTTGAAAACCATTAATCCTACGTCAAAATGTGCGTTTAGTATAATATAACAATAATATTGACGTAATTACCTTGAAGACTTGAATTCCTGAGGTTCTGTTGAATGAATGGTAATCTTGTTTACCTTGTCAATGAGATCGTCGTTCCTCCTTCGCACTTCCTAAAAACATTCACAATAAACATAAAGCTACAAACCTTGGCAAGGCGTTCATCTTTCTGAGCAATGTCGAAGTGCTTCTGATCTGTGGGATGCTTCGGAGCCAGTACCTTCTCACCTGCTTCCAATTTTTCAAATTTTTCTATAGATTTTTTTTGAAAAACTGCCGTCTTGGCTTCTCCGCCGAACTTGTTCCATAACTTCTTCAGCACCATTTCCGAAGATTTACTAATTTTATCCTGTAAAATATTTGTCGAACTGCCCCCTTGCCTTCTGCAGTCTGCCACAAATTCGATAATTTATATGGACGAAAAATGGTCTTGCGCGATTCGATTGTTTTATATTTTTATCTTCTTGTTATCATATCAAGATGTGAAGAATATATAATTTACATTATTTACATTCTTTTTTGATTTGCTTTTTTTACAATGACAGGTTTTGTTCAAATTTTGCTTGTTTTAGCAATTTTTTGTTAAAGATTTTAGATAACATTTTCGTAAAGTATGCTTATAATTTGCTTGTTTTAACATACAGTCTATTTCTTTTTGTAGATTTCAAAATGAGGTTATCATATCCAGATGGACTGACTCCAGATATTGAGATTGCCGAAGGCGGCACTATGTTAGAGAACAAAACGTATGTTTCTTTTATATCAGTGGAGGTGCCTATGTACAATATAATAAATTAACTACATTTCAGAAAGTTTGCGGACTTGAAGGTTATGTTGGACAACAACAAAGAATCAGTCAAAATCGAAGCCATGAAACGTATCATAAATGTAGGTATAAGTTATTCAATATTAGCATTTAAATGATCTTGAAATTAAATTGCGTTTTAGATGGTAGCCAAAGGAAAAGATGTTTCCGAACTGTTTCCAGCCGTTGTGAAGAATGTGGCAGTCAAACATCTTGAGGTAGGTGTCAATTGAATCGATTATTCTCTTTATAGCTCAAGAAGTTGGTGTACGTCTACTTGGTACGGTACGCTGAAGAACAACAAGACCTTGCTCTTTTGTCAATTAGCACATTTCAACGAGCTTTAAAGGTAAGTAATCGTTTATATTAATATTATCGTTTAGGATCCGAATCAACTGATTAGAGCCAGTGCCCTCAGGGTATTGTCATCGATTCGGGTACAGATGATAGCACCAGTCATGTTGTTGGCCATCAAGGACTCTGTCAGAGATATGAGCGCTTACGTTAGGAAAGTGGCTGCTCATGCTATACCTAAACTTTACTCGTTAGATCCAGATCTCCAGGAACAGCTAGTTGAATGCATCGACTTTCTTTTAGGTAAGACATTTTCAGCGAATAGAATCATTTGGTTTTGTTATAAAACGTCTATTAACGTAAATGACAACTTTTTAGGTAACAAAAGTATGCTTTTGCTATTAAATTCTTATTAATGTTATTGTAGGTGATAAGAGGACGCTAGTGCTGGGTAGTGCTGTTCATGCCTTTGAACAGATCTGTCCCGACCGTTTGGATCTGCTTCATAAACATTATCGCTCACTGTGTCAAGCTCTAGTAGACGTAGATGAATGGGGTCAGGTTGTGATGATTGGTCTCTTATCCAGATATGCTCGTACTCAGTTCACAAAACCAGAAGAAGATGCTCGATTGGACCCAGACTACGAGTTTCTGCTGTTGTCTGTCCGAAGTCTGTTACAGAGTAGAAACTGTGCCGTAGTAATGGCTGTGGCGCAGTTATACTTTTACACTGCTCCTAAATCACAACTGCCAGTTATACCTCGAGCTTTGATAAGATTGTTGAGAGGGCCTAATGAAGTACAATATGTGGTTCTGGTGAACATAGCTACGATATGTGCTGTGAGGGATGACGACGACCAGTCGGTGTTTGGTGCCATTAAGGTAATTGTTTTGTAATTGTGTTTTTATTATCGGTTTTACTAAATTTTTAATACAAAACGTTACTCATTACCTACACTTGCTTATTTAGAGTATGTTTGAGCCATTCTTGAAAAGTTTCTTTATCCAAAGCTCGGACACAAGGCTAGTAAAACAACTGAAGTTACAAATCCTGACTTGTTTGGTGACAGAAACTAACGTTCAGATGGTGGTCCGAGAGCTGCAGGTAATTTAAAATATATTTTTTCTTTCTAACTATAATTTTGATATTATCATTATTAACTTTTTTGTTAGGCTTATCTTCACATGGCCGACTTGGCTGGACTAGCCATCGAAGCGATCGGCCGTTGTGCTTTAAAAGTCAACTCGGCTGAAAGTAATTGTCTCTCATTGTTGGTGAACATGATATCGAGTCAGAAAGAGAACATCGTATGTTCTGCTGTAGTGGTGCTGAAGAGGTTGTTACACACAGAAGCGCCAGAATCTCTTTTAAAACGAGTAGTCAAGCTGATTCCAAGTATCAAGAACTCAGCAGCCAAGGCTTGTGTTGTCTGGTTGGTGTGCACTCATATTGACAAGGTAATCTTTGACTTTATGTTAAGGATAATATAGTTTTTATAATAGCTTAAGCACGAGTATTTGGAAACTTAATAATATTTTTAAACTAATAAATCTATTACAGCTTTCCGTTCTGGCTCCAGATGTTCTACGTGTGATAGCAAAGAACTTCTGCGAGGAATCAGATGAAGTCAAACTTCAAGCCTTAAACTTGAGTGTTCGTCTATGGGCGAAAGATAGACAACGTTGTGAACTGCTGGTGAAATACGTGTTGCAGCTGGCTAGATACGACCGGTCATATGACATTCGAGATCGCTGTAGATTCATACGGAACTGTATCTTCAGGAACAGCGTGTTCCCCATCGAATGCTTCCTTCAAGACAAGCCTACACCCTCAATGCAGAGCCAGTTCGGAGATCGTGAGCAGTACCAGTTGGGAACGCTGTCACATCTTTTGAACCAGAAGTGCGTCGAATACTGTGATCTTCCAGAATTTCCTGAAGTTGCTCCGGATCCAACTATCAGAAGATCAGCGAGACCATTGCCTAGTGAACTTAACAACCACAACAACATGAGGGAGGACTCTGAAGAAGAGGAATCTGAATTGAGTGACGAAGAAGAAGAAGGCGACGATAACGAAGAAGCAGAAGAATCAGCCGAAGAAGAGGAGGAAGAAGAAGACGAGGAAGAAGAAGATGAGGACGAAGAAGCTGAGGATGAAGAAGAAGAAGAAGAATCTTCTGAAGAGGAGGAAGAACTAGTTAACGTTAAAGAAGCAGAGCCAGTTAAGGTATCCAACAAGAAGCCGATTATTAAGAAGGCTTCGAATGATCTGGACCTGCTTCTCGATTTGAACTTTGAAACGTCGATTCACACTTCACAGTACTCGAGGGCCTCTTCAGTACAACCACAGGACTTCGTTGTAGCTTTGGATCCGTTGTTTTCAAACGGATTGGGAGTCAAGACCTGCTTCAACAGAGTTCTGTCAGTTAACAGTAGCTGCATGGTAAACTGTGTGTGGAAGGTTTGTTTTCAGACGGACGAGAAGAAGACCGTGGACGTCAGATTTGTGTTTAATCAGGTAACTGAAACATTTAAACAGTTATAATTTTTAATTATATTTTATGTTTGATGTCTAAGTTGTTGTATTGCAGACAGCATCACAAGGAGTTAAGTCGAGTGGGGATGTGAATATCTTTGGATTATCTACAGGAGATGAGAAGACAATATCAGTAGGAATCGACTTCGACGATTGCTGTAGGAAGGCTGTGTGGACAGTAGATGTGGAGGGGAAGACATACGATGTAAATGTCACACCGACTCCACTAGATCTGGTAGAGGCTATTGATATACGCTCTGATCAGTACCAGCTAGAAGAAAAACGATTGTCAGGACTTCATGAAACTGTGAAATCACTTGGTAGTGGCTTCGACCCGAATGTGACAAAGATTCTGTCTTTGGTAGCCACTAAGCAAGTCGAGGGAATACCAGTAAGTATTAAAATCTGACTTTAGTATATTGTAGTATGACACCATTCATGTGGTATTTTGAACATTAATTTAAAAGTTTCGGGATTGCTTTTGTAACAAGGTTAATGTTGCTTGTATATTATAATTGTTTTAGCTCTCGTTTGCGTCACAGACAGTTACGAAGAAGGCGATTGTGTTGTTCTCCTTCTACAAGGGGACCGAGTGGAAGTTGAATGTAAAGTGTGAGAACTCGACATTCTGCTCCATCTTTGCTCACGCTTTGTGCGAAAAGCTGGGTGAAAAGAGGTAAAACACCATTAACAACATTACACTCTCAAATTCCAACTATATAGTTTAGTCGTTTAATTTATCACAATAAACAATACATTCAATACTATGGCCACCAAGGACTAAAACACGGTAAAGCATTTACACTACTTGAGAGCAGCAAAAAGAAACAGTAACTACATTAAAGTACACAGAAGTACTTTAAAATATACTGTTTAGATGTCATGTAAACAGAACTACTTTAATTCATACTGTTTTGATGTCATGCTCCTAGCTGCCCTCAGGTAACAATCCACAATTGAGTAATTACAATCAAGAAGAGATCTGTTTTTCGCACACTTTTTGGAATACATGACAACACAGCGTCGGTACGTGTGGTACCGCGCTCAGCAGGGCACACGCCTTACCGTACTGTTGTTCGATGGTTTCATCGTGCCGTTCTGCCCATTCCTTCACCTGGGCCAGGTAGTTGTTCATGTAGCCCTCGCAGACGTTGAGATCTTGTTTGTTGGGGTTGCAGGTGTCTTTCTTTCCTGATGACAGAGCGGCAGCGGTTGTGGCTTCAGATGCCACACTGGCCGTGGACTGAGCTTCACTTGTCGTCTTGGCTTCTGATGTAGTTGATGAAGCTTCTAGCTCTGTTGTAGTAGCATCAGAGGCGGAAGTTGTTGCTGATGTCGCAACAGTTGTCGGTTCTTCCTTTTTGGCTTCTGAAGTCGTAGGTACATTTTCGGTAGTGGCTTCTACTGTAGTTAGAATTGTAGATGTTTTCAGCTCTTCTGGAGTCGTCAGTTCGTCTTGGCCTGATCCTTCTACTTCTTCTTGACCAGAGCTCTCGATGTTGTCGTTATCATCAGCTTTCTTGGCTTTGTTCTTCTGCTTTTTGTTTCCTTTACCTAAAACAATATTATTACTTTAGCTCTGAGTGGAGTGTTTAATAAGTTTGTTTATGGTATGTTTTGACTGTGATTTACCCTTTTTGTGGACGTTGGTGTCTTCCTGGTCACTGTTCTCGCCGATGACGGGGGTGGTGGTCTCTTCCTCCTCCTCCTTCTCCTTCTTCGCCTTCTGTTTCTTGTTTTTGCTTTTCCGTTTTTCGATCTGAATCGCGGCACAGTTGTCTCTCAAGTTGCAAGCCTTGTAGAGGTCTGGCCAGCCATCGTGCTTGCGGATCTTGTAGCCGGGAGCGTACTTGCCACTGTTCACCCCGAACTGGAAAAGCACACAGTCGTCCATCGGTCGATCCTGAAAGTTTTTTTTGAGAAAACAGGAAGGTCGTACGCAGCTAATTGCTCCTTCCTGCAACTAGTTATTCAAGTAAATTACCTTGTCCGGGTCTTCGGTGACAACCTTTCGGGAAAAGTGTATTTCCAGGTTGGATTCGACCTTCTTCGAGCTGTCGAGGGACCAGTCCTGAGTCGAATCTTCGTCGGGGACTCCGTAGCCGCTGGAGAAGTAGTCGCCGATCTTCTTCACGTCACCGTCTTCTAGGAACAGCACGGCAATGTCCATGTCCTATAAAAAAACAGGTACACATATTAATTTAGGCTAAGAGACAACAAACAAAAATTAAAAAAAAACAATTTACGGTCGATTATAGTCACATTGTCTAGCTTACCGACATGTTGTCGCCAATCCCGAGAGCTGACCAGTACTTCCCCTTCTTCGACGGGAAGCGGTAGACAAAGTTTACCTTGTCGTCAGCTTTGTCGTACGTCCAGTTCACCATGTAATCGTGTCCCACAAACCCACATGGATCTCCAGTCCCACTGATATCTACGGACTTTGCGAATCTGACGTCTTCCTTGGCTACTTGACTCTCCTTGGGCTCCTTCTTGTTGATGGAGATGTGACAATGTTGTTGTATGTCACAGACGGCCACTTTGTTGAACTCCTCGAGGTTAGGCTTGATTCCAGACGTAGGAATGACTCCAGGCTTCTGAGGCAACAAGAATGTCTAAAGCAGGTTTAATTTAGGTATGATTCATAATGTCTTACCGTGCATTCGTCTAGCTGCTGATCACTCTTAACGTCATCTGACAAAATAGGTCGCGCGAACTTGGCGACCAGCTGGTGACCGTCGTAGTCGTAGCCGATGGTCTGCACATTGCCCAAGACGTCAGTGTAGAGGATTCCGGTCTCGTTCAAGTAGGCATCGGCCAGTACGACTTGTTGGTCTCGTACGAGTACTCCGACAAAGTCGATGGGTCCCTGAACAAAGTAGAGTTTAGAAAGTTTACTGTTTACCGTACGGCTTTCGAGTGGCACGGAGGTTGCGTAAAATCAGAAGAAAGAGAGATCCTCAGACGCTACGTAATGTGAGTAAGAACTACAGACTCTGCTGAAGACAAAAGAAAACTACAGAGCTTGTAATGAAACTACACAAGCTTTAAGATAACTACAGCTTCGTAACAGACGAAGCTACAAAACATACTTTCTTTCCACTGAAGCCGACGCCAGTCCAGTAGCGCGGCATCGTGCTGTTGACTTTGAGCACGAATACGATGGTCTTACTGGTCGATTCGTAGGCCCATTCTAAGTTGTAATTGGGCGATGAAAAGTGGCAAAACTCGCGATCGAATGCTACAGTACCCAGCAGAAGGCTGGAGATGACAATCCACCAACGTGTCGCCATTGCCCTGTAAGTGATGACAATTAATGACAAGATATACATAAAAGCATAAAGTAGAGACAAGTTATGCCATCTATTACAAAACTCGGTAAATCACAGTATGACAGGATGAGTTAAACGAACGAATTAACGACTCGAAACGAGGAGTGAGTAAAACAAGGTCAACGAGGAAGGCAGGAAACCGATCGTCCTGATCGGTAATCTGGAGATTGGGGGCGTCGTCTTCTCAATTCTCAAGGATCGAAGAGGAGCCGACGTAATGACAATCCAGAAGGCTGACGCTATGAAAATTTCGGGCGCAGAAGAGCCTCTCCCCTCCGTCTTTTGTGAGACGCTACTAGCACCTTCGGCTAGCGAAGGAAACATCACCGTTCAAATCCGAGAAACCAAAAGCCGTTTTTTGAACTGATCCGTTGATGGATTCCGTCGCTGCTCCATTTCCCTTTTCTTCACACAATGACACGAAAAGTAGGTGGGGTTGATTGAGGTTGCAAACTGTGGGATACCTGAACAAGCCCCTGAGAACAGCGTTATTATAACAGGTGAGAAAGTGGAGAAAAACGTTTGCGGCCTTGACGTTCCTCAACAGAGCAATTATACACCATGTTTATGACCCAGAAATTGTACTCGTCTTAAATGGTTCACAAAATTGCTTATATGTCGCTAACATAATCCCACCCCGATTCCTCGGTCAAACTGGTTCCTCAGATGCAACCATGACCCCGCCGATATCCACCTACTATCAATGATAACAGTTACCGCAGTAAGACTCCTCATTCACCTACAACAGCAAATCCTATCAGACGTGGGAGTGAAAGTAAATTACCACATTGTCTATCAAGCTCACGCCCACTTTCAAATCTTTTATTTGAAGAAAATATCTGCAATTTCAACATACGGAATCGGTCGAAAACAGGAGAAACAAAAAGAAACTGAACAAGCTTATATTCCCCGTACTTTCGGACCAAACTGATGAGTATACGAAAAATATGAACACATAGCTGACATTACACAGTAAATTCTAAATTTTTTTTTAAACAATCACGGACAATATATAAACCTTGATCTAGAAAATGCCATTACCTATGCAAGACCGTCATCGGAAGTAAATGACCCTAAAGTCCACGGAAAGTGCATCAAATTACCACACGTGATTACTGCAGTTTTATTTAATTATCAGATAGTTTAATGAGGGGATCCGTCTTGCCAGTAAACTCCTCCGCCGACATCGATGAAAGAATGTCGAGGAGCTCTTTGCGTGTGTAGACCAACGAGGACGACGAGTTGGTTGTGGATGGAGGTGACAGCAGGTTGGGCGAGTCTGCAGGCGCGTCGTACAGGTACAGCGATCTTCTACCACCAACAAAGTCTTCAGCCTGCAATTCAAATGTAAAGTAAGGTTTACTTTGGTCAAAAAATAAATAGAAAGGGTCAAGAAGTATTATAATTAGAAAACACTAAGAAATACAAAGAAAAAATGTTATTTTAAGAATAAAACATCAATGCTTTATCTGTAAAAAAGTAAATAATTGCCCAATTCAGCAAAAAAACCCTATATTATAAAAAGTTATCGCGATAACCTATATTAACATAGGCCGTAGCTATCAAAAACTTTTTAAACCCCGAAAATCACAAAAAAACCTTAAAAAACATTCTTACACAAAACTCGACCTCACTTTACAAATTTATATTATGCTGCGCATATAAACGTTACTATACTTACCATCTTGGCACTGGTAGTCGATGCCATTGCGGAGTAATTCAGTCTAGTTTCGGTGCAACCAAGAAAATAAAATAACCCAATTCTCGACCATTTTTCTCCTGAAATTTACATAAAACGTGTGACTTTTCCAAAATTATTTTTTTTTCGAAAATCTTTACAAAAATCGATTTATTGATAAAGTTCAGTTAAAGACAACATTGATATTTCAAAGCTTCAAATTACAACAATTAGATTTTATCAACCCTTCTGATCAAAAATTTAGACGTACAGTGAGTTTCACTACAAATTGACATATCAGTAGCTTAGTAGAGCCATTTAATGATAACAAAGGAGTTTTATCAAATTTTTCGTAAAATTCTAGCAGATTTGCACTGTTATATTAGTAAATGACTTTTTAATACTTTAATAACATATAAACGACATTACAATAGCTTCAATCAAGAACTTTTGACCAGTATTAAGTCATTTGAAGTCTCGAAAAACTTGTAAAGACCTACAATAACATCAGACAAAGACAACAACCTTATCACCCGCATATTATGTACTTATAATCCACATGAAAAACTTTAGGCCACGAAGTTGGCGGAGTATCTAACTACTCTTTTCTTCAAGATATGATAAGTTGAAAGCGTAGATCTTGAAGTGGTCACAGAGCTGTCGAACCTGCAATTTTAATATTAGATATCAAGTGGGTCATTTTAACTTTTAAATCTAGTTATGTGAAGTTTGAAACAATAATACTGCCATTTTGTACAACGTTTCAATATTATGTTAGACTTACCACACAAACACCGTAGTGGATGTGTGCCAATGTCAATGCCCATGAGGCAACGGTGAGGACGAGTATTTCTCTGGCTCCAAAGAACCCGCCAACGGCTCCAAACACAATCAGAAGGTAGACACCTAGTAAGGGATTCACAATCTCGGATCTTGTTCCTGACATCTGTGCTATGATCAGTCTGACCTACAAATCATTTTCTTACTTTACAAAGAGTAAGATTTTACAAAATTATAGTTTACATTGTACATAAACCTACAACCATGATTTATTAACAACAATATCGTTAAGAACTTACTGCAATATTGGAGAAGACAACGCCCATACACCACAAGAACAGTCGAGGATCCTTGTGGATAATGTCCTGAGGAGAGTAGACCCCCCAGAAAATCGAAGCTACAAAGAGAACACTTGGAGAGATCATGGGAAGGATAAACTCAAACACGTTCGGCTGAAACCACAATATAAATTATACAATATTACATTAACTAGCAAGCTAAAACAATTTCTGTAAAAATTAGGTAACTGTCGAGAATAGTAATTCTAAAACAATATCATTAACAAAAGTTACAATTAACGAATTATATTATAGTAAAATTACCTGTTTTCCAGTTTTCGTGACAAAGTAAGCCTGATACATGTTGTAGAATGACATGAAGAAGGATAAAACACAACAAACTGAAAAGAATCTTATCTTCTGTATGTAGACTTACCATAAAATGACGCTTCAAAACACTGAGCAAAGGTATACCTCGAGACAACATAGTATCTGAAGTACTCTGGACCTTTTAAGTAGGCGAAAAGGTAAAACAACGAAAGACCCTGTAAAAGTTAAATCAAAGATGACATAAATAATTAAATTACGATCTTCATACACATTCAACACACTTACATATTGACTAGCATCGTAAGCCCATGACAAGAACATGACACCAGTATTGTACTTTTCCCAATGAGTAACGATGAACACCAGCTGTACAGAGATCAGAACGATCAGTAGTCGGATCGGGCTAATACTGTACTCTCCTTGGCCGAACAAGGAAAAGATGGTTAATGTAAATGGCACTGTCGACCACGAATCCAACCCGTGATCAACTAAAACAAGATCATTTAAGGTGAAGAATCATGTGTAGATTCACACTAATATTCGCACAAACAAATAATTTAAACAATAATTATTAGTTTCTGACAAATACAATAACAACATTAAGAACTGAACCTACACAACTCTCCAGTAGGACCAGAAGCACCCGTCCGTCTGGCCTGTTTCCCATCAGTGCCATCCAAAGTATGTGCTAGGAACGTACAAACTCCACATAACACCCATAGCCATGGCGGAAACCTTTCCGCAGCCTCTGGAGACGAGTTGACATTAAAGTAGTAATCGTAGAAGGCTACCAACCAGTAGCATCCCATCACCAAGAGGGCTCCAGCCAGAGTTAGTACGTTTGGGGCCAGCCATTTAGGGTAAAACTAAAACGAGAGCTTCACAAAAACTGTGACACTTCATTGACTTCCAATAATGTCTAATATTTTACGTTTTAATCAAATCAAACGTCAATATACTACTATAACATACGTTAACGACCCAATTCCAAAACGGATGTGATATGTAGACTGCGATGGGGGAATTATCAATGCAATTGTACTAAAATCATAAAAATATTATCACAAATTAGAATAATATTAAAATAAGTTACATCTAATTAGTTATAAACAATAAAACCTGTTAAATAACAACAAATTAGCCTTTAAAAAATATTCAACCACATGTCACAGGTAAATAACATCACATGCTTACCTTGTAATTGTCGAAACCCTTCAGCTGCCCCTCTGTGAGGTACCTCTTATCAAAAATAGACATTATACTCTAACTTTCAGTGCTTGGAAGAACAAAGCCCTGAAATACCAAAATATATACTAAAACTTATATGTGAATTGAAATTGTTCGACGGAACAACGCTCAAATATATTTATATAACAAAACCTGTTGTGGTCAACAACGTTAACCCGGTCAAATATGCGATTTATAACGTTATCACCAAATTTCCATCAATTTAAATAAATTATTTTCAGGAAAAGCAAAAATAAATTTTATCAAATTTTGAATTTCGCCTTTATCAGATGCAAGTGGCCGCTCACGACTCGAAACACTTTCTCAATTTTTATTTTTCATTAAAATCGGAAACACTTGACACGCTTTAGTTTGTGAGTCAAGTCTATTTTAAAAAAGGTTTGGAATTTGTGAAATGAGCTACGAATTTTGATAGATTCTTTAAAGGAATCCAAAAAATTCGGAGAACTTACAAAACACAGTAATGCCTAAAATGTTAATGCTTAATTTTCTTAAAATTGAACCAGAACAGAATTGGTACGACTACTTTGTTCATCGGATCAAGTTAAAAAAATTGTTAGCTGGCCCAGATATAGGTATGTAAAATATTAGATACTAAATGAATAGTGTTTTAGATAGGAAAACCGTTGTTACATTATGTGATCAGTTTATTGAACAGGCTTTTGCTACCTTCAGCGAGATCAAGCAAGCTAAAAAGAGACGATATGAGATGGGTCGGTGAATATAACTTTTTATTTTTATGTAAAGTTAATTTATAAATTGAAATTGATCAACAGGCACTTAGTGTTTCGATACTTATGTTATTTTAGAAGACATACAACATTGTGAACGGAAGCGGCAAGAGTTATGGAAGTGTTCTTGGGCGTGTTTGGCAGCTTTGGGATGGGATTTGAATTATTTGTTGGAGCAGTAGGTTGCTTAACATTATCTTTTGTTTTTAGGTTTAACTTGGATGCGTTTTACAATTTCATAGTACAATATGAATTCTTTTAACAGATTTATCTATTTTCAGCTCTAATGTTGTAAAGGTTTATAATATGATAAGCAACTTGTTTGAGTATGTTTTTGACGCTGACATAGAGACGGATTACATCAGCATGTTACCGAGTATGCAGTTGAACCCGAAAAACATTTTTTTGGCTTTTATTTGCGCTAGACTTATTATTCTAGTGGATTCACGATCTCGGATTCTGAAGCCTCCAGTGAAACAGACGGTTAGTAATCCGTAAGTTATTTTTGCTTTAAAATAGTTTTTTTAGTCAGTTTTTTTTATAATTGACAAGTTACGTATTTTTAGTAATAATCAACCGGATCCAGCACTAATTGAAGCCGGCAAGATCATCAGCTTCACGAGAAACGTTCGAAAGTCGGTTGATATGGCTGTCAAGTTCTTGGAACATATAACAAATGTGAGGATGGACGTTGTCAACATCCCTACAGCTGAGTCATTTGATGTTGAGAAGGTATTTTTAGTTTTCTGTTATATTTCATATAATTTAGGTATTTAACGAAAACCGGGTCGATTTCACTTATGCTGTCAAACATCTGAAGTTTGATATTCTGAAGGTGAGAGTCGAATGTGATCTACTACTGGCACACTTCAAAGCTGTACATATGAGGTCGTCGCGAGAATACAGGGATCAGGTAGGCATTTATATCTTTATTTTGAAGTATCTTATCTGGTTGTATGTGTAATGTAATTTTCTAGTTGATAAACAACAAAAATGTAATGACTCTTAACATGCTGCAAGAGTTTGGCATTGATGAAGCATTTCGATTTGAATATAGAGATCTGGAGAACATCTGCAGAGTACTAGATAAAGGAGGAAAACACGTTTTGGTAAGGTGGTTAATGTGAAAAAGGTAATTCTGTTTTAGGGGTTCAAGTCTTACGAAGTTTCTAAAATAACAAAGAAAACAGTTCAATACGGAAAGTCGATCGAGAACTGGAAGAATCACGACGTTGAGAAGCTTTGTCTGGGACAGGTGATGTCGCTACCGTCAACCTCACATGCCACCAGGTTTGCAACTTGTGGACCTCCATTGTGGGATATGTTACATGCTTATACCTACGTCGAGCTGGCTGCCAAGGCTGAAAAGTTTCTCAAGATCTATGGTCGAGAGTTTCATTCTCCTAAAAATGTCAGTTTTTAATGTTTTTATTTGTTTAACATAAATTTTATTTTCAAATTATTATTTTAGATATTAATGTCACCAATAATGTCAGAACTGTTAGAAAAGGCACGTTTCAATTACCCGGTATCAATCTACTTCTTTATGCAATTGGAAAACGTTGCCAGGAATGCTGTAAGTTAAGGTTTTGAAGTAGTATTTGAGGAAATGACATGTCTAAATTATGTTAACAACTTTTAGGATCTCGTTACTTGGGTGGAGAACATGAATACATATACAACGATTGTTAACGGGCAGGGTCACCCACTCAGGGACTTTCTTTACAACTTGTGTTTCGAAGTGTTACGTCTCAGGGTAAGTTAATGTAGTTACGTTTGATCTAACCCATCATTGGTACTGTTATGACAATATGTCTTTGGTGACTTACTTTTAGATGAACTACTGGGACAACTTGTATGGTCGAGAGTGGAACGGATTTTACCTAAAACTAATTGTAAATGGCCTGAACTCGATGGTAGCCAATTCTGTCAGCCAATCAGAATTGCCAACTCTGGAGTGGGGCTTGGAGAAGGTCAGTGCAGTGTATTACCCATACCTGCTAAACATGAACTTGTCTAACGTGATCATGGTCATTCCTCGCCTCGTACGATCTCCTCCATTTCAATTCAATTTCGTCAGGATTGTGTCTACAGTAGTTTCCAATGAAAGCATGGCTGGACTAGCCTGGAAGTTCGTGTACACGATCCTACTCAAGAACAATGTGGAGCTTCCTCCTGAGGATAAGAACAAGTTCTGGGACGTTTGTTGTAAGCTGAGGCACGAGAAGGTGATCAAGCATCTACTCACGTATCTTTTGGCCTTCTACAACAAGGTCGTGGTCAGGACAGAGAGGTTACCGTTCACTACACGGCTACGGAACTCGTGGGCCTTCATGGACAAAACAATTAGGGACAACAAGCGGAGGAACGTGCCTGAGGAGTTCGTGTAAGTTGCTTATTATGATTATAATGTCAAGTCTTATATGTTTTGTCTGGTTTCAATGTAAAATCAATATGACATAGCTATATGTATAACATTAACTTCTTGCAGTGTTAACGAACTTTTGGACTGCCAATTTCTGTTGAATGTGATACGGCGTTTGCTGGAGAATGCTGTATATTCCGCACCCAAAGACCCTTACCTCCGACGACAGTTGGGGGATGTACATTATGGTAAGTAGTAAAGTGTATACAGTAATTTCCTCATTTTTTATGATAATTACACATTTTTAGCTGTGCATGAGTTTGACAAAGCAATGTTACAGTACGCCGAGGTGTTCCTTCTATTCCAACAAAAACTGACTACCAGACAGAGGAAGGATACCATAAACGACGGCGTAAGCTTGTATTTTCAATTAACGATACAGTAGTTGAAAGTTAAAAGTTGTTTGTGAAAAGATCAGTTTAAGGTATAAGTTAGTATACGGCTTTACAGATGATTACAAAGATCACTCACTGCCTCTACAACAAGAAAATGTACGTATTGGCGTGTATGTCGGGACAATTACGGCGAGACATGACGCGACATTACATATATCTGCCACAAATAACACAGGAGATCAACAAAACATACGACGCGGGAGCTTACTACTTTAACTGTATCTACGACACTAAATTATTCGAGATTTTAACAGGTACCTTTGTCAAAATAATTGGTTTATTGTGGTTTTGTTACAGTATTGAGGTACTACTAACATAATTTTAAAAGTGTGGTATAATGATTTACTTATTCTAGAGACTTTTGAAAAAACTGGACATCTTTACTATCTTTCTCAACTGGTAAGTCTCATTTTACTTTTATGATATGTTATTGTCTACTGTTTATAAATCGTTGGGGTATGCTCTAATATATTGTATATTTTCAGTTGAAAACGGGACCCACAAAGTCGGCCAACAAGTCTAACATGAGACAAGTCAAGATCCACGAAGTCAGGAAACGGAGAGAGAGATTCATCGACGTTTTGATAAAGACTATCAGGAACACTTGTTGATAAATTTATATTGATATTCGGCCCATTCTTATCACTTGTTACTATTCAAAAATACTTACTACATCGCTTTTTTTATTTTACTGTGGTGTTGACTTATATAATACCTTATCTTGTTTTTTAGTAAAATGCTGGTAAGTCTTGACTCAGACTTCTGTTCTCATTGTGGAACCATTTTACCAGTACCACAAAGTGCACCGTGCACGTTACAGTGTCTGGTATGCAAAAATGAACGGACTATAAAAGGTACGTTACAGAACTGCTGGTTCATTTACAGTTTTTAAAAAGTCAAAGTATTGATTTGAAATTTAAATATTTTATCTAAAATGGCCACATTAATTGCTTCCAGAAAGCACACGCCTCGTAAACAAAGTAGAATTCAACTTGGAACGACAAGTCATACAATGGGACGATCAGGACGAGCACATGGCCACAGTGGACCACACCTGCACCAAGTGTGGGCATCTGGTGGCGACGTACACGACACAACAAACCCGATCGGCTGATGAAGGTCAGACCGTGTTCTACACCTGCCTCAAGTGTAAGCACCGTGACATCGAGTACTCCTGATTGTATTTGCAATTTGTTAACGTTGTTATGAGAAATAAACACTCCCCCTCGCCGGCTACCGTACCCCGCCCCCTGCCCCAATGCATTTCTAAGCAAAGCGATTAACAGCGCCATATTATTGGCTGTGTTCGGCTGTCCCTCGGCTCAGAATTGTTGAGGACATTTCGCTGGTCACGCAATCCCAGCCCAAGAAGCCGGCTTCGAAGAAATTGAAATATCGCGTGCCGTACTTCTGGCTGTGGCTACGATTGCTGTACTTTGGGAAATCTCCAGATTATAATTAGTAATCGTCTGATGAGCCATAATGTATGCAAGCAAGCGGCGTCAACGCAACTTCAAACGGTAAGGTTTGCTTCGTGTAGCGTGAAGGAAGGCACGGTGAAGACGGCTACCGTCCTGCCGTGCCGACCGAGTCGCCCCCGCTCGCACGGTGAGGTGAAGAGTGAGAGTTGCGTGCGAGTATTCCGTGAGATCGGAGTCGTTCTATTAATGGCGACATGTCCTCAGGGTTTATCCTCCTTTCGTGCTGATCCCTCGAATGATTGGACGTCACGAAACAGTGTTCGTGTCCCCCAAATCCTTTAAAATTCCGCACATGCTACAATATGGGCCAGTCGGCTGCCTTTGAGCGATCGTCCACCGACCGCGCTCTTCGTTTTATTATTTTCGAATCCCAAGGTCATGACCCAGTCCCGGCTATGGTCGATTTTGGAATTCGAGGACTACTCGAGAGCCGTGTCACCCGCTGTTACCGTAAATTACACAGCTGTAATGACCTTTCAAACATCTTGAGTCCACATTTTTCGCGCATTCTGGCCCTCGTTCACCTGTGAAATTAAATATCCGCATCATTGAGCAAAGTGTGACATTATACAAGGATAATTGCGGGTTATTTAATATGTTCGTTTAGTGTCAGAGAGGTTGGCAAACAAGATGGCCCCTCCAATCCCAGTAAACGGCATCGCGAACGGCTTAACGGCGAGCTCGAGATCGTGGCCGGCCTTCTGCCATACGACGAGAGCACGTTGCAACGGCTGGACAAGCTCAGCGTGCTCAGGCTGGCCGTCAGTTATCTTCAGATAAAGGCTCACTTTCAAGGTATGGTCAGTTAGAATAGCAAAAAATGAAATTTGGTTAAACTCACAAGACATCTTATGTAATATATCTATTTTGAAATTCTATATCTATCTTATATCTATATTGAAATTCTCAAACTCCCTTCTACAGTATGCTCATCAAGTTTCCCGCACCAGACCTGCCCCTTCCATCCCTACGCGTTGCCTCGGGCACCATTAGGACCAATACCATCGATCATCGAATCCAGAAGTGGGTCTGTGTTCGTGGATCCCGTGGAGCCAACTTTTACCCAAATCGCTTTACGAGTGAGTTATATAAAGCTAATTGTTTTACTCTATGACAACTCTTACCTTATTTTAACTTTTCAGGCTTTGGGAGGCTTTATCATAATTTTAAGCCTAGAAGGTGAAATCCTCTACGCTAGCGAAAACATCGAGTTGTACCTTGGAGTCCTACAGGTAATATTCCTTACCACAACGTCCTACAAACTAATGCGATAAAATAGACTTGCTGCCGTTTTTGATCAAATTGTCCTTAAAACCTTATAATCAGTAAACTTTAGTATTAAATAATATCTTTAGTCAGACATACTACACCAAACTGTATTCGAGATGATACATTCAGAAGACCGTGCAAGCCTTCTGGAAGGCCTCAAGATAATCCAAGGTGACAATCTACAACGAGTTTTACCGACCAGATTCAGAAGTCTTCTCGACAACACTTGTGGCTTCATAGTAAGGTTTTATCATTACATATTTTCATTTTTTAATCTTTCAATTTTATAGTCAAGTTCCCAAACTAAAAAGTTAAATTTTTTGTTCTGGAGTTTCTCTATAGCCGGTTCCACAGCCTTGATATACCTGTTTATTGTTTGAACCGGACAAGTTGCCATTGATAACACAAACTGAAAACATAAAAGCAAATTACTTCAGAGAACAGAAATGAGAGGAAGATTCGTGGATCTGCATGTCTCCAACCAGACTCATACGATGAGTGCATTCATGGCTGTCTGTACTCCCTTCGTACCTCCAATCCAGACCGAGATGCCCATAGAAGATCCCATCCTTAAGTCCAAACATTCCCTCGACCTGAGCATCGTATGTCTGGATTCTCGACTGTCATCTTTATTTGAAGTCACCGATGCCGCGAATCAGAGTTACTACAGCTTTATTCATCCTGAAGACGCCGAGTATGTGATGGATGCACATAGGGCAGGTAGGTATTCCTACGACTTCAGCTTGGGCATTTGAGTGGATCTGTCATTATCATCTGCTTTAAACTAATCTTATGCCTTCAGTAATCAAAAACACCTCTTCTGGTCTAATGGTATACCGCATAGTCAGTCGAGTAACTGGTCGAATCACCTTTGTTCAGAGCAGCCTCAGGACCTTCTTCAAGACAAACAAAGCCGACTCAATTGGAGGAACTCATAGAACACTAACGTGAGTAATTCGAATATATTAGTTAGTTTTCCAAATATAAAGTAGATAAATTAGAGAAAGATAACTTAACCATAGAAAAACATGAAAACTGAACAATAAATGGACCATAAGTTAACTTTAATATTCACAATAGTATGTTTTCAGTGAAGTTGATGGAGTTGCACTAATGGAGAAACGAGGAACGGCAAAAGAACTGTACCTGACCTTTGATGATACACTGCTACAGTCTCCACGACAGATAAACTGCATCTCTTCTCTGAACCCGTGCTCACGGTCTGCTCCAGCACGAGAGCACAAACAGCCCAAGCTGATCCCACCAGTTATGAATCACATTGACAGCCAACACCTCCCCACCGTGCCGCTTCCCATGTTGACTTTGAATCCGACACAACTGGCTGACAACTCGGTATTCTTTCCTCCGCCACTCATCCCGCTTACTGTAAGTTTTTTTTATTTTTTATAGTTTTAAGTAACATATTATTAACTAGTGATAATGTAATTTTACTGCTTCAGGTTAATCAAACTCATCATGATTTCAATGGATTGGCAGCCGTGATACCACCTCAAATGCACGAGAACGAATTGCTCTGGCAACAAGCATTGAAACCGTCATTCGAGGCCACTTATGCTGACATAACACCTAGTTGCTACTATACACAACGTAAGCTCACAAGTTATTGCAGGATACTAGCCACCCATAGTGGCTCACATTTGAACTGTTTGATTTGCTTTTATAAGATATTATAGTATAGCAATCTATATAAATTTCTTGAAATACTTCAAGTTAACATGCAAGATAAAACTTTTTTTCAGCGTACATTGACCCGAGTATTCATCCAGACATCAGCGGATCTCAAGGATATTACCCGCCTCCACACCTTCTCCATCATACACCTCAAATAGCCAAGACATACGAAACCGGCTCAGCTGAATCTCATGACGCTCCTTTCCTCACGAATACCACGACGCGATACTGTGATAATGCCACCGGCTTCGACCCCCACTTCAACGTTACAACGACCGAACTCAACCCGCCAACTAACAATTTCACGTTCTTCACGGAAGTCGCACACATTTTGGGTAATACCTGACCGAGGCTCAATAATAATATGTTAATAAAGTGTATTTCTACAGCTCAGGGTATCAGTCAGATCACTCTGTTACTCGCTACATCCTATGGTAATATTTAGGTAACAAATGCTATAAAAATGTTTATCTGTTAAATGACGAGTATTTGTGGGTAGAGATTACGCCGTAGTTAAAGCTATGGACAATGCGCAGTAAGTGCCATTAAAATGCGGAATGTTCGTTAACGTTCTGGATTCCGCATTCGTTTGAGCGGCCATATTCGTACAGAGAAGCCAGCTTATCGACCACTTTGCGAACATTCAAATGAGTGACTAAAACGACATTTGACACACATTGTAATCACTTTTAAAGGAATGTTCACCATTTTAAAAAACTACATGTAATTCAAAAGACAATGCAACTTACAGTATCCCAGACCTTGAAGGAAGAGCAAGAGTGATTCAGTGACCTTATCAGGTTTGTCATCCAACACCAGACCACAACACTCTGACACTTTAATCCATTCGGCCCTGGATGGGTCCAGTTTGGAGTGCAGGTCGACTGTCTCCTCCAAGAAGCCAGAGCGAGACCCGACCATTTGAAGGATGGGTACCTTCAGGATGGGCTGGTTTGGAACCGAAGCCGATCCGTTAGCTGGTTGTTGGACAACAATCTCACTGCGACTAAAGTTTTAAATTTTTAAATCGTATTACCGTTCGTATTACCTAATTTAAAAAAAATTTAAATCCAATACAAAACCTTGAAACTAAACCTACTTTAAGTAAGCCTCCATATACATGGCCAAGTTTCCGGGATTAGGATGGGTATAGATCATGTTCCTATATTGGTTGATGACATCTTGGTTAACTTCGTCGAGTCGTTTTCCTAAGTAATGCCACAACAGGTACTCTACTACAACATTGTTCATTCCGGTAGAACGGAGCGACTTGATGTTAAACTAAAAATATTATATCATACCTAAACTCTACAATATGTCGTACATAAACCCTACAACATACCTATTATATTTATAAAAAAGAAAATATAAATTACCTTCTCATAACCCCATTCGATCCATCCAGCACGAGAGATGACAGCATTAATCAGCACCAGAGCTTCCACTTTCGACTGATTCTTCAGCTAAAATTACATTTGTACTACTTTTAATTAAGAAAGTGATTAAAAATTCAAATTTTAAAAAATACAAAATATTTTAATAACATATAATGACGTTTTAGGTAACAAGTATAAAATTTCAGAAAAAAATAACCGTATATCTCAGAAGAACATTAGCCCCAGCTCCAATGCCAAAGCCAATGAAAGATTTAATGTGGAAATGTCTGACTACAGCATCTACGACATCGACCAAGCCTTCCATTGACGGAAATTCATACCTAAAAAAATGAACAATTTAAAACTATTAAAACTTTATTTAAAATATATCTTTATCATAAAACACAAACCCTTACCCGTCAGGAAAAGCTTTGGCATCAGATTCTTGTCCAGGAGCATTGATATTATATACACAAAACGCCTCGCTAAACTCAGTAGCCGTACCAAACTGGAAGAAATTTTGAAAATTCCCATTGGCTAAAAATATAACAATAAGAAAAAACTTACAAATATATACAAACATCGGATTTACAAAAAAATCCATAACCTCAAAAGTAACCGAACTTAAAAAACATACCATCAAGTCCAATGTCATGGAAAGTAACGACCGCGTTCTTGGTTCGATCTCCATAGATCACAACTTTCACTGTTCCGTGCACTGTCTCGACGGTTTCCTAAACACACATCGACAGCAACATCATAAACTTACTTCTGTCAGATCATAACCATTAACATCTTCGGCGCTGCTTATACTTCCAAGTTCGTAAGACATTATGTCTGAAAACAACGTCAAATGAACAAGACACTAAAATAAAGACGCACGGCAACAAGTAAAACAAATATTACGGCCGAAAACTATCACATATTATCTTATTTTACCACGTGATCTACTACAACAGTATTATTACCCATAAGAATCTCAAAAAACCTTACCACAAAATGGAAATAACAATATAAAATGTTCGTAATCGGTAATTACCAAATTTACGAAAAGTTGGGCAACTTGAACGATCAGCGATCGATCAAAACATCGCAAAAGTAAAAAATATTTATTTTTAAATGCAACGTGCGCCCAACACTGCGCAGGCTGCATGGAATAAAAGACGCGCTTAAAGATATTAATGTTACTCGCTTTGGAAAACCGATTCGGATACTTTTCCAAGTGTATTAAAATTACGTGAAGTTCTTTCTAAAATTTGATTTTATTATAATAATTTTGTTTTTCAGTGGGATGAGGATCAAGAATCGTCCGATTCGCTCAAATTTGAGTTCAAACGTGTTGACATCCACAAACTTGCTTAACACTGGCTTAACGGTAAGTGATTTACATTAAAATATAGTGTTTTCAGAAGAGGAATGGGAGTTTAGTGAAGAATGGTGTCAAACGTACTAGAGATCTAGAAGATGTTGGTAAGTCGACTGTTGTTCTAGCATTCTGTACACGTACTATTTTGTATTTCTTTTTGTTTCGGTATAACTATGCATTCTTTTAGAAAGCGTATATTCCAAAATTTACACCCGGGGCTTCTTATGTGCATCTCGGTTTCTGAGGATAAGCAAAAGGAAGGAGTACTACCAACATTTGTCACTGAGTGAGTGCATTGTCAACTGTAAGAACAACAGTTGTGTCACCAGCCATTTTAAGTTTAACACCAAGATCGACAAGGTGCAGATGACTGGCGACTACTTTGTACTGGAATTCCTAGAAGCCAGACTTCCTTTGGTCCCTCATCACTTAACGATGGACATAGTGCCATACCTTGTTTACTACTTCAACGATGACAGTTATGCTGTGGTATGGTTTTCAGCCCAATATAAATATTTTTTAATTCAAGTTTTACACTATGCATTCTGCTAAGTAAACCTGTTTTTAGGAGCAGTTACCTCAATTCGCCCGTTTCGTGAACTGGAATGGCAGAAGCGAGCCTTACGTCCAAGAATTCTTTGTTAAATCAAAGCCATGTGGGGGATCTATATACCTGGTGGTTAAAGGGCGGGCAGTAAATGCGGAAAATAATTTTAAAGTCGACGGTATTCGGAAAGTGGCAGACTTGAAGAAAAGTGGGACATCCTTAAGCTTGGCTCTGGTTACTGCACCAAGGTCTTTGGTCATTCAGTAAGTTTTAGACAGAACAACTTAACAACAATCGCTTTATTGTTATAAAACTTAATTAGTAACTGGCACTGCACATACTCACGGTACTTACTGTTTCATGAAGTACCGTACTACCTAATATACTGTAAAATACAGCAAAGTAATATGAGCTTTTCAGACTGACCGAGACGGCGGATAACCTCTCCATGGCCCTGTCGGAACGCGAGATAAGAGCCTTGCAAGAGAAATGGTCAGCGGTGAGTTCTCGTGCAAAGTCCGGAGAGTAGCCAGGGTCCACTCGCAGAGGCATAGTTGACCCGGTTAAGTCTTTCTGAAACATTTCTTTTTTTGCTCACGTACTCTATGTTGTTTTAGCGAGCACGTCGTGGGGAAGGACTGAACTACTTGGTGATGGAGCTGAGTAACGAGGAAGGTATTGGCCTGCCATCGGCTCCAGCCAAGTCTCTGGTTTCGAAGATCAAAGCTGGTGAAAAGATGGGTGTTACAAGGTAAGAGTGACCATCAGAAGCTGCAATCAACTGTTTCAGGTATTGTTTTCAATCAAATGCAAAGGAAGAGTCGCCTTCTACAAGTTCGGCGTCCAGTGGCTACAGCTCTATGTCTGATTCGTCAAACACAACTACAAAGTCATCGTTCGTAGTAAACTGTCAGAAGAATTCGTGTATAATCTGTGGACGTACATTTGGTACAGTCTCGGATCTGGTACTACATTTGCATTTTCGGTAGGTTTAAAATGCACCTATTATCTTTAAAATTAAAAAAGTAATTTTGATTACTAATAGTTTTAAAAAGTAGACAATTACATATCTCATTTTAGGTATCCTTTGCTCAATTTTGTGCATGACAGTCTGTCTCCTACCGAAGTTACTGTTCAGTTTAATGGAGTCCCCACTTTGACCAACAAACTCATAAACTTTACAAAGTAAGTACATTCTAATAAACTTTTGTATCGCCTTGTCAATCTTTTGATAAAGATTGCCTTGAAATTACTTTTATGATTACTTTTGAATACTGTAAATTATAAAAATTATTTTAGGACAGACGTAGTTAAAGAACGAAAAAGGGTACTAGACAAGCTGGGAGCACCAGCTAAAGTGACTAGAAAACGAAAGAACCTGAACAAACTCACGGACCTTGACCTGCCCTTTAACATGCCAGTATATGAACCCCTTCCTGGAGATCTGTATGGTGTGGAGACCCCAAAGGATTATTTGGGTAACCTCAATGCAAGGAGAATATCTGAATTTGCTGACGTCAAGGATTCCGAGAAGAGGATGATGATATTGTGGAACGGTTTTGCGAACAAACGGGTCAACAGGACGGTCTCTGAAAGGACAGGTAGTCGAGAACTGGTAGGTTAACGCAGACACAGCTAAAGATAACTAAACATTTCTTTAAGTTCAAGAATACTTTCTATAAATAAATATCTTTAGCGAGACTTTGTAAGACAAAACGACGCAGAGATTCTGAAAGATCACGGAATCTACCAATTCATGCTCCATAGTGCTACAAAGCGTCTGCACGGCGAAGTGAGTACAGATGCCATAAAGGACTCTCTGCTTCATTTGATTGAGAAGTCAGAAGCCTTGAGAAGCCCTACCAAAAGTGCCAAAACTTCTCCAACCAGATCTCAAAAGGTTAGAAACTCTTGAATGCTTTATCGATAAAACGTTGTCTTACCGTCTTTCTCTTCATACTGTAACTATGCATAGTACAAGTAAAACGTATTGTTAATGTTATGAACTGCCTAGATGAAAATACTTTCTGAGTGATTTGCCATGTTGTAGTAGAAGCCTTTGTTAGTGATTGTCATACTATATAGTTTTATTATTTATATTATACATAGTTGGTTTAATAATTTTAATATTGTTTTTATCTGTAGCTTTAATTATATAAACTCATAAGAGACAACTCCAGAGCGTGGTAATGTTGTATTTTCGATTATTTACTGAAAACTAACCTAACAATTGAAAGCACCTTTAAAGCACGGTTTAGATAAGATGAGGACATTAAGTGCCAACCCTGATAGCATTTCATCCCAATTCCCGTACATGTCACGACCACATTACGTAGGGGACTTTGCTACAGACTTCAAAGAGTCCAGGATACATCTAGGAAGGGCTAGAGCACGGTACTTATATGAAAGTCTGGTTAACAAAACTGATCTGTCATTGGATCTTAACCATGGTTTAGAAATATTTGAAGGCAAACCGGACGAGGACGAACATCTAGATGGCCTACTCAAGTACATCATGGCAATATCAGAACCGAAAAGTGATCTGAAGAAAGTGATACACAATGCCAACGTCGTTTCGTGGCGTGGAACGTTAACCAGGATAGGAGCGTCACCGTACGATGCCTCGAATTCAGATGGCTGGAAAGTGCTGTGTAGCATGTTCGATGGAGTCATGTTCTTGTGTGAATTGAGTACGGACTCGAAAGTCAACAAGCGAGGTCAAAAGACTGACAGAGACAAGAGGATGACATACTGGGGATACAAGTTTGAACAGTATACCACTACCGAGTTACCCAATGTAAGTTAAGTAACCATAAAAATCCTTGGAGAAGATTTTCCATATTATTATATAAACTTTCTGAAAAATTGTTAAGGAACCCCCAGAAACCAGCTTTCCCGTCTCGACCATGGCTAATTACAGTGCCGTGTTCACATTGGATTTGGGCAATCGAGACCGAACCGACAAGTTGAGGATATTCACCGGAGCCGAGATGGACTGTTTGAACGGAAGTAAGGAACAGAACCCACTAACTATTTATTACGGTATGACATTTCGTGGTTTCAGGCGGAGACTTCGTGGAATTGAAAACGCAGTTCAAACAACTTGGCATTGGCCGATACTGGTACCAGAAAGAGATGAAGTGGTGGCTACAGTCGTTTTTGGTCGGAATCGACACAATCATAATTGGCCTGCGAGACGACGATGGCATAGTCAGAGAAGTCAAGCCTGTTAAAGTAAATGATTTGGCCAGACGACCCAACGGTTGGGATCCGGCAGTTTGTTTGAACTTTCTCATAACATTCCTTCGAGAAGCCAGATCACAATTGAAGAATCATAATAACATAATAGCAGAATTCGACCCTCGACAACGAACAATATCCTTCAAAATGCCTCACAGTAACGAGAAACAAGACGCCTTTATTCATGATTTTGTAGATCACTTCAAGATATAAAATAAAATTAAACGGCTAAAGATAATAATTAGTGATGATCAAACTGAAAACCTCGCCTTTCAGACGTTTTCCTTGTTTTGCACATAAGTGTTCCTGCTTCCGCGGCGGTTCTGATGATAGTTGTTGTGGCCGCGTTGGCCGCCCCGGTAGCCTCCACGATGATATCCACCTCGGTTGCCGTGGTTCCTGACCGCGTATTGGCCGAACGTTTCTTGGTTGGTTTGTCGTTCCTTTCTCCAATCAGGACGCTTGTTCCTGCCAGTCGCCTTCTCCTGTGACTCGCAGGAAATATCGTCGAAGAAGGAGCTGCTCTTATCATAACAAGGAGCTGGCTCGGCCGTGTTTTCCTTTTCCTTCCGTTCCTCAACGTCGGCTGAAACAAGTCGGTCAAAAGAGAATCAACAACATAACACATATATTTGAGCTGTATTTTGTGAATTCGTAAATCCTTACCATCAAACACGATCTTGTTTCCCATGTCGGCAGTCAAACTCTCCATCTGAACACGGAAGTTCTCGTTTGCTTTTTCAAAGTCATAATCACTATCAAATTTAAGTTTTTCCTTTGGATTCACATTCTTGTTAAAACGGTTGAAGTTGTTACCGCGGTTATAGTTATTGGGCTTGTAGTTATCACCTAAATTAAAAATGTCATCAACCTTCAGTGCACTTACTTCTTTGCTGAGATCGGCTTCCGAATTCGGGCTTTGGTCTTACGGATGCTTGAGGTTTCATTGAGCTTTCAGTTTCATTCTTTTCAATCGACGGAGCTAAAGTATGATTTATATAGTATATATAATAAGTAATATAAGAAAACAAACTATTTACGTAAAATAACGATAATAATGATTTAAAAAAATAGTACATCTTACGTTTGGAAAGAGAAGATGAGGTTGGTTTCGAACTCTCCGATGGTGCAGGAGCTGATTGTACAGAGACGATGGCGGGGTCGTAGTCTATTCCGCCAACTTCTTCACGTTCCTTTGCTGTTTCGCAAACTACGAGATCCTTGATATCAGAAGCTTTGAAGATAATGAACTCGTAAACTTCATCACGAGCCTTCACCGGGTGATCCGTTGGACGGTCTTCTGTTCCAAACGATCGCACTAAAATATATATACTTTATTACCGCGAAAGCTGTCAATATCCATTTTACTCAAACAGTATAATTTAGATAAATCTAAAGGCCAAAATTATGTAAAATAAGTTACCTTTAGCCAAAGCGATAGTCGATTCATTGCTGTCGACGGTGTACAAAATACCCTCGTATCTGATGTCCAACTTGGATATTAGACTGATCTTACTGCCTAGATATGGAGTCTGTGCCATCTAAAACATAAAGGTAAAACTGCAACATGAAAATAATTGTTGGTAAATTACAACAAGTAAGAGTATCCGCGAAGAAACAAACAAGAATGAAACGAAAAGTGTCCCCCACAGAAGACGAAACGCAAATAAGAAGCGAGGGCGCAGTTTGAAGGTACGTTTTGCAGTGTGCGCGGAACGTTAATACTGTAAAGAGTAAGGAAAAGGGGTTCTAGTTTGCAAAATTTGATTGTTTGGAACGAAAAGAGCTTTTAAAATCATCAAAAGGTCCAAAAATGGTTTTTTTATTATCCTCAGAAGTAATTTGTTCCCAACATATTCGTTTCGAATTTCCGGTAACTTCTCATAATGTACCACTTTAAAATCTTATCATATTGGCACCGTCTCTTGCACGCAAGCTTAAAATATTTGATGGCAAATCGGGTTTCAGTATTTAACTTGTCTGTTGAATACGTAATTTTTTTATTTTAAAATACAGAAGCTTGAGGTCGAATTTTGGATGGTTACCGTACTCGATGAAAATGCCAATTTGTGAAACTTTGAAATTTATTAAAACGACGCTACCTTCATGCTGTAAAACACAGGTAATGCCGCTTTAAGCCCGCAGACCCCAATAGTTTGTTACGCGACCTTGTACTATCAATAAGCACTCTCTGAATTATAAAATATTTTTTGTTGCTTTATCGTTTTATTTCACAATTACATATTTTTCCGTAAAATAGCGACTTTTTTGTACCATAAACATTGCTACGTCTGTAAGTCTAAACTAGATCAAAGACAATATTTTCGGGATTTGGTCGTGTAAATGAACATTTATAGTGAATTTGTTTTGGGGTAGCTATCAAGGTAGACAATGTTATTGTGACATTTGAAGAGTCTTTTGATGTTCAAAAGAAAGCTTTACTGTAGCGTTGTACCTCACCTTATGTTAGTTTTTGTACACAGCCTTCAGCTGGCTGCGTTTGCCTTGAACTTTATTTTACAAATTCAACTCAGTGGCCAAACTTTAATTTTTGAATAATTCGCCGCACGACATTATCTTGTCGATAATTATTGATCGTTTCCAATTGTTTTCCCAGTTTATTTTGGTCATTTAAATTTACAGTTGCACTCGGAACTTGTTAAATCCGTGGGATCTGCGACATTCTCGTCTGCTTTTTCTTTATTAGGTGGAGGTTTGGCGTCAAAGGAGTCACACGTGATGTCTTGTGTCTATTAGTAATGTGGTACACTACCTCGAGCTTGTTTTGGTATTGTAGCCCAGATCTACAGCCAGGGGAGAGACCTTATTGCTGCTCTCTTCTCTCAGCTGTCCTTCCGTCCTCCTCCCAATTCTTTTTTTTCTTTCGCTCTAAGGCCGAAAGGGTTCTGCGCTTACCGTTTATCGTCGTCTTCCTTACATCACGGAAGGGATGTACTGGTTCAATGGGCCGGGCATTGACGTGTGTTACATCTGGGATCACCAGACCGCTTATCGTTCTTGTTTTCAGGATGTCAGAGGTATCGCCCGACTCTCTGACAGCACTCAGACGCTCCAAACGCAAAAAGTTCCATCTTGATGTAGCAGCCGTCTTCTCCGGGTCTTCCAATCCTGACAAACGACGTAACAACCTGGATGCCAAGTATGCCGGTAAGGAGGCCAATCACGCCGTCTCCGGGAGGAACCCGTTCAGGTTAAGGGACTCTCTCTCCAACTCCAGGGACATGCCCGATCTCGATATCGAGCAGGATGCCGAAAGTAAGTCCAAAAATATTATTTTAACTAAAATCGTGTAGAAATCGAAAACTTGGGATGTGCTGAGTTAGAACATACACACACTCAATCGTCCAGTTCAACATCCTCCAGAAGGAGTACACCAACTACAAGATCATGTAATGGAGCTACGGAACCGAATGGACTAGTCAAGGAGCACGAAACAATTGTTGAAAACGAAGTTATCAGCTTGAACAAAGTTAAGGAGTTGACTCCCGACATTAAAGAAGAAGAAGTCGTGGAATCGAAGCAGAAGAATGGTACCACCTTGTACTTTTGCGCTAAGTGTGGTACAGGTCTTAAGTCTAAGTCTGGACTTATTGTGCATTCCAAATAGTAAGTAGATCACATATTTAATCAATAAATTTAGTTGTGAAAAAGGAATCAGCAAACGAAGCCGAAAACGAAGAATGGCGTTTGATAAACAACACAATGTAACTACTTCAACACTATTAAAACCCGTAAGCCTCGTATAAATTATTTTATGTTCTTAGTTTTGTTAAAATAACATTTGTTTAATCATTACCCAGACTGTTTAAAGAGTTAAACGTTTTTAAGACCGTTACCGTAAAATCAATCAATCCCACCTTCTCTGAAGATGCCAGCATGCCCATTCTTCTGCCAGAAGGCCCCATATCTGGAGCCAATGCTCCAACACCCTCGAAGAAACCCAAGAAAGGGAACAAGAGTTCCCTCACAGAAACCGTCAAACAAGAACGGATAGACTTCTCGTCTTTAAAGTTGCTCAACCTGCCTCCTTTGCCAGCCATTTTAATTAAACCTACAGGTAGGTAGCTCTTCATATTTGGTGTAACTGAGTTTAGGTATTCAACAGAAAGAGTTCTATTGTTGTGAATGTCCATACAAGTCCATTGACGACACATTGTACAGAATCCATCGCTCTATGCACATTGGGGATCGGCCTCAGAAGTGTTCAGGCTGCAGTTTCAGCTGCTTCTCTCCAGAAAGTTTGTACGCTCATCTGGATCTTCATGTTTCTAACTCCTCCTTAAATCCATCCAGGAAGTCACGGGTAATAAAGAAGAAAGAGCTGGAAACAATACCATCAGACAGAGAAGATGTTATAAAATGTTCCCAATGTAGTTTTAAGACGTTGTGCATGGAACGCTTTCATCAACATCGACTGGACCATGTTCAGGTGAGAACATCATGCTAATTGTTTTAAATTCATGTCTTACATTTTTATGGTTCTTTCCGTAGTATACATTACTCAAATTTAGACCCAACAGCAACGGTTAGTCAGTATTATGAAGAGAACCCATACCAATATCAACGAAGAACCCACATCTAGTCTTGTCGGACCCAATCCTAAGATTCTCCATTGCAAACTATGCGAATTCTGGACAGAAGGACCGGACAACCTTGAACATCACGTGGAATACCACAACTCAGGGCAGTTATACACATGCAGACTATGTGACTATGCCAGCGATGAGAGAACTGTGAAAAATTTCCATGAAAAACATCACCATACATCACGTTCCTTGTCCGATCACATCAAAAACTTGGCAATTGCAATCAAAATAAAAAAGGAGAGAGTAAGTTTCATTATTCGTTATCCAAGATCATCATAACTTAATAATACGAATAAAATTCAACAATAACTTTACAATTACAGCCCAACGAAACAACGGCAATCAAACGAGCTGCCACCAAGAGGAACAGATACGTGGGCAAAAGCCTAGCGGTACAGTCACTTCTCAAAGCTCTGGAATAAGGTTACCAACCCATTAATTAATGTCTTTCCTGTATTATACATGTGTCAATATTTTTATAATGAATAATGCAATTGATAAGGAATGAATGTACAATAAGATCTATTATATTTAAATACTAGTGGACTCCAACTTTGCTGCCGGCAACGTTCTTGGTCTCCTTCTTTTCCATGTTGGTCTTGGGACGGCGGAAGAGGAGGATGTGTCGTTCGGGAGAGTGTATCATGTAGTGGATCCAACCCGGGCTTTGTTGAATACCCAAACTCCGCCACTCGGACTCGCTCAGCAACCGGTTCTTGGGAACTAGACGTACAACTTCCTTCGGCACATGTACATGTCTAAAAATGAAGAAAATAGTAATCGTATATTACACATACCTGTACTCAAACTCTTCGTCTTCGTATTTATCAGAATAGTAGAAGTCGGTGGCGCTTGTCATTGTACTGGCAAATAATATGTATAACTCGAAACGCTTTGAAAGGTAACTTGTTTTGAGTTCGATTAGATCGAAAATAAAATCAGAAAAAAAACCTTTCAAAAGCTTTTAAATCCACCAAATCTTTCGCTCTGAGACCAAACTGAAGAAGACAAAATTTTGTTCCTTCCTGAAAACGAGGTTTGTAAGGGAACATAAAATTGTGTAAAACTGACATTAACTTTCTCAAAAATAATAATTTAGAATTATTTTTATAACTGTGAGAATTTCATTTTTATAAAAATATTTCTAATTTTTATTTTATTATCATTTTATGCAGATTAGACGTTGAAACGGAATGCCAAACAAATGGCAAATTATTTTTGGACGTAAAACGTGTATTTATTTAATCGTGAAAATATTTTATTGTTATATTCTGTATCCAGAAGATGGCGAATCCAAGCTCAAACAATGCTATCGTTGTTCTAAAGACTTTGTACAATCAATACCAGAAGTCGACTCCAAGCCGTCTGAAGCTCATTGATGCCTACTTGTTTTACATCTTGATCACTGGAGTTGCTCAGTTCGTCTATGGTGTATTGTTTGGTACCTTCCCATTCAATGCTTTCTTGGCTGGCTTCATTTCAACTGTAGCTTCATTTGTTTTGGCTGGTAAGTTGATTTATGTCGAATTGTTTAAATTTAGCTCTTTTAAGTTTAATACAGGAAGAAATTACAATGCAAAACATAAATTAATATAAAGAGAAATATATTTTAGCTTGCTTGCGAATTCAAGTAAACCCAGAGAACCAAAGCGAGTTCAATCAAATTAGTGTAGAACGAGCCTTTGGAGACTTTATCTTCGCTCACCTCATTCTCCACCTGGTAGTAGTCAACTTCCTTGGTTAATAATTGTGATATATTTATTAAGTAATAAACCTAATTATTTATTATTTTGCTTAAAGCCTGAAAAGCGTTGTTTCGAGACAATATTTTTTGTGCTTTCTAAATTTAAACTTGCATCGTTAGATGACAGACAAAGACGAGCCGCAAGCTTCTGTAGAAGTAATGGGGGAGGAAAGTAAGCCAGCAGCACCAAACTTGTCAGTAGATCCAGAGAAAAACACAGGCGTGATATACATAGCACAAGTTCCTCCTCGATTCACAAAACGGAAGATTCTGGAATACTTTTCCAATATTGGAGAGGTCGGGAGAGTATACATGCAGGTAAGGTGTTCTTCACTTGGATTAAAGTTTTATAAGCAAATAGAACGTATTTTTATTTGTCATATTTAGATAGACAAAAAGTCGACAAAAGTAAGGAGGTACACAGAAGCTTGGGTAGAGTTTAAAAAGAAAAGGATTGCCAAAAAGGTAGCGGCCATGTTGAATGGTCAACAAGTGGGAGGAAAGCACAGAAGCCCGGCATTCGACTCTTTGTGGACAATAAAGTACTTGCATGGGTAAGCTGTTTTATGGTTGGACGTTATATTTTTAATAATTATCGTTTGATCCGTCAGGTCTAACACTGTGTTTGCAGTTTTAAATGGTCGAATTTGGTGGAACAATTGAATCACGAGAAGACGATAGAAGAACAAAGGTTGAGGATAGAGCTGTCTCAAGCCAGAAGAGAAGGAAAACATTTTATTGATCAAGTCCAAAAGAGTGGCCAGATCAGGAACCTGGAGAAATCTGTAAGATACTTTTAACGATGAACTTAAATACTCAAACCAACTTTCAGGTATTGGAGAAAGGTGGTGAATGGACTACAAAGGCAACACGAGAAGTCAAAGTAAAGAAGACGATGAAGAAGAAGGTCTTGAATGAGGACGAAGAAGGCCAGCTTCTGAACTCCATTTTCGGCTGAAACTTGTTTATAGATACGGTTTTTTGGTTTATGCTTGTTTATTGTTGAGGTAAAGCAATCAGCCTTTAGTGTACAGTATAGTTTATATAATTAATATGAGATAGAAGCCTCCTTATATTCGGAGCCTTGATTAGAGAAAAGGTCTTCCAGTTTCCAATTGAGAGTCTCAAAGGTGGGTCGCTTTTCTGGGTCTTTGTGCCAACATTGTAGCATTATTTCGTACAAGACTGGAGGGCATCCTACCGGACATGGCATTCTGTACCCGTTCTCCACCTTCTGTAGCACCTCGGCGTTTGTCATCCCTGGGTACGGTATTCTTCCGAACGTTACCAACTCGGTTAGCAAGATACCAAAGGACCAGACGTCTGATTTGATGGTAAACTTGTTGTAATTCGCGGCCTCTGGCGCGGTCCACTAAAAGTTCAAAAGTAAATCAGTTATCACATTAAAACATCAATAAAAGTCATCGTATTTACCTTTATGGGGAACCTAGCGCCGATCCTAGCCTCGTATTCGTTCTCTCTTATCAGTCGTGTCAGTCCAAAGTCAGCTATCTTCACGGTGGCAGAAGAGGAAACCAGGATGTTCCTGGCTGCCAGATCTCGGTGGATGAAGTTCTTCTCTTCCAGATACCTCATACCACTAGCTATTTGGGAGGCGATATCAACTAGTGAGATGATGGCAGACGTCTTGCCTCGACCTTGTAGGAAGTGGAGAAGGTTCTCTTCCATCAGTTCTGTCACAATCAGAATCGGCTCTTCCTTGCTACACACAGCGTACAACTGAAGCAGTTTCGGGTGCCTCATTCGCTTCATGATCTGAGCTTCGGCCAAGAAGTCTTCGATGTCAGCTGTCCCTGGCTTCAGCTTTTTGACGGCTACAGGAGTGGTTCCATTCCATCTGCCTTCCCACACCTGAAGTACGATACTGATTACACATAATCTCGACTTACCTCTCCGAACTGACCAGACCCAATTTGGCAGATCAACCGCAAAGATCTTCGGTCGATTTCCCATTGGTCGTCGTAAGTGAATGTTGACGTTTGAGGCGATTCTACTCTTGACGGTGGCTTTGACAGTTTCACGCACAGACCGTCAGCATCGGTACTGTAATGCTCGATCAGCTCTTTCAGGTTGTTGAATACAACCCTTTTGGCAATAAAGTACCCGCCTTGGTCCAATGGTCTTATACGGTAATGCTTTATGGAATCTCCTTCGCGGACTGAAGAAATTCAAAATTTACTTCATAAAGCTTATTATTACAAAAAACTCTGTACCTTAACCTTGGAAACCTCATCCCAAACTTTTTAACTTTCAAAAATATTTGTCTGTCTGTATGTTCTTATAAGATTAGATAGTGGTAAAGCTTAAAATGAAGCAATTACCTGAAAGAGAATACTCGTTCTGTCTAGATTCAGAATCCCTGACCAAGAAGGCTCCATGTTCGTTAGAGGAAAGCATGAGAAGCTTTTCTGCTTCAACTCTCCGTATCTTGCCGAAGTACCATCTGCAAATTAGTACACTTTAATTACGCATTACCTGATAAAAAATTGCTTTTTCAAATAAGAATTTGAAAGTAAGTATATCAGAACTCATTAGTTTGACTTACGGTTGAGCGCTGATAGACTTATGCTTGGCTACGTAGTTTGAAGGAATGTAGCCGACCTTGGACGTGACAACACTCCTAGCGTACCACCAATCACCCAAACTGTCGTCCAGAACTTCCAGAAGGTCGTTTCTTTTAAAACTCAGATCATCATCAGTACGAGCTTCGTAGTCGTACAGAGCCACGTAGATATTGCCAGTTAGAGGGTGTTTGGCCTCACTGGACTTACTATAAGGTTTGTTAGCTGGCTCGACTGGGTACGAGATGGGGGAGGAAGGTGGCAACGACTTCTCTCCCGCGTTGTTGAAGGCCAACGGCTTGGCCGACGTGAGAAGAGCCGTCGGTGGCCGCGGCGAGGACGGCTTCTTGCCCAGACAATTACCCATTCTTAATTCATGACCCAAATCTGTCGAAAACGGACAACGGCGATAGGGAGATGGTGAAAACAAAGTGCGTATAGTCGTAGTTTTTAACCAGGGGCAGCACTTTCGAAGCGCAGAGGCAACTTACGCGCGCATTTAGATCACGATTTTTCACACTGATTTCGCAGGCAGAAGACCAAAATACTCTTCTTCTTCTTAACGGGCGATCCTATTCAATTTTCGGGAGCGCAAATCTCTCGACTCTCGTCGCTCTTCGTGGCTGCTTGCAGCTCGTCTAATCAACTGGATCATTGGGCTCCTGTTCTACTATCTGCGTTACAATAAAAGCCGACAGCGCTCCGCCGAAATCGGTGTTAATTTGAATGCGATAAAAGTCGATCCGAAGGAATCCAATTAAAACATGTGATCCTGCTCTGCGAATACGTAATATTATTCTGCATCGTTCCCCAAAACATAATTTTTCAACTACATTTTACAATTTCATCAAATATGCGTCATAGAATGATTCTTGAAATGCATTTGTGCTTAACTCTTTTCGCAACCGCCTCCCGTGTGAAAGACTGAACGAAAAGCCACAAACTTGTGATTCACTTTTTCCAGCGACTAAATAAATTATTTCCGGAGAGATAAAACATATTTTGATATGAATGCTCCACAACCAGACCTTTGGCAGATCTTCCAGTCCGTAGACAAGGACCGGTCCGGCCAGATCAGTGGAGAAGAACTTCAGAAGGCCCTTTCCAATGGTACGTATCTACCTTTCAACGCTGAAACTTGTCGACTTATGATTGGTATGTTGTGGTAGAATTACTCTTATGATACTTTAGGTATGTTTGACCGCGATGGAAACGGCGGAATCAACTTCAACGAGTTCACAGCCTTGTGGAACTACATCAACGACTGGACACGGTGTTTCCGTAGCTTCGATTCAGACAATTCGGGGAACATCGACAAAAGGGAACTCACCTCGGCGTTAACCCAATTTGGTACGTTCAAATTAAGAATCTGGGTGATGGTCATAGCTAATGTTAACATTGTTTTTATACATTTTCTTTCAGGCTACCGATTGTCCGACCAGTTCTACGACTTGTTACTCAAAAAGTTTGACCGAACTCATAGCAATCGTATCATATTCGACGACTTCATCCAACTGTGTGTTGTTCTACAGACCTTGACTGCCGCGTTCCGTGATAAAGACTCTGACAGAGATGGTGTTATAACAGTCCAGTACGAAGAGTTCCTCCAGATGGTTTTCGCACTTAAATTGTAATATTACACTTGATATCATGTGATGTTATGTCCATATCATGTAAATGAAAATAATTTACTTTAAATAAATTTATTTCAGAGCTCTAATGTCCAAGTAATTGACCTTGACTAACACCGTGTGGATATAAAGTTTTAACATTATCTTTTTTGTTCACATTCCATCGTATAAATTGGTTCGTCTAGAAAATACGTCACGCTGACTGTACAAAATATTGTATTTTGTGTTTGTATTTTGTGTTTCTCTTGTATAACATTGAAATAAACAGACTTTAGCTTTCGTTGTGAAGAATTTGAAAAAGCTTTTTATGTTTTTAAGTATATTTTATATTGTTTTAGTGACTTGATTTATATAAACTTTCCCGCAAATATTTTCTCGTTTTGACAAAGTTTTATGGCGACGACGTCAGCTTGTCCTATTGTGACGGGAGTGTCTCCAAAAGATGGAATTCCGGGAACACAGGTTACGATTCGAGGAGAAAATTTGGGATCAGGCCAATCCGATCTGGTGGCATTGATAATATGTGGAACTGATTGTTTAGTAACTGCTAAATGGAAGAGTCCGTCTAAAATTGTTGCTAGGGTTGGACAAGCTAAAAGAGGGCTTGGAGATATTATTCTTGTCACAAAAAGTGGTGGAAGAGGCACCTCAAATGTTCAGTTTCGGGTTTTCTTTGAACAAGTTGGTCCTTTGGCCGAAAGTTCTGTTTGGGTTGACGAAACTAGAACCGTTCCTATCCGAAATGCTATAAGGAATGTGACAGAAGCTCAGAACAACAAAGACATACTCGGAATTTCAACGTGAGTGCTTATTTTGATCTTTTTTTATGTTCAGGGGCGAAGTGACAGATCAAGCGATTATGCAGAAGTATTTCCCTGATTCTTCCGGGAACCTGAGGATGAACAACTTTAATCCTGCTTGGTATATTCTTGAAAGCTATAAGTCGGCAAAGTAAGTGCTTTTTTACGCTCAGGACAACACTTTTCTGGAATTTTAGTTTTAATATCTAATTTGTGATTTAGTGGGATATTGTTATTCAAAAAAAGTTAATTTACTTTTGTCTACGATATGGCACTTTTTGTTTTTAGGATGTCCGATATCATGGTTGGCATTTCGAACTTGAAAAAGGAGATAATGAAAGAGAAGCAATCTTCTAAAGACGTTCACAAGAGTAACTTATACTCTTTAATCCATTGTGTCGACGCATTAGATACCTTGCACAAAACTATTGAAAGCGATTGCGAGTCTCACGGATGGCCACTGACAACTTCTGTAGCTGAAAGGGTACGTTTTATTATTTATAAGGATTGCTATAAGACTTTGTTTTTTTTTCTGTTGATAATAATGCAATTTTTAGGTAAATGCAGCCCGCGAGACTTCTGATAAGCTGTTCTCTGGGATTTTAAGTAGGAAAGACAAAGCTGATGCTACGAGAAATGCTCTGTCTGTGCTTACCAGATTCAGGTTTATCTTCTACTTGATCGAGAACATCGAAAAAAATCTTAACGATGTAGGTTTACGTTGGTTACATTTTATGCTTTAGAAATACAATTGTAAATTGATTATTTTAGGGTGATTATGCTGCGATTCTGAGCGATTACTCTCGAGCGAAGTCTTTGTTTAAAGATACGGAGATCTCGTTGTTTAAAGAAGGTATTGTTGTTGCATTTATTTTTTTAGATATTGACTAATATGATACTTTTTTAAATTCTAATATTTAGTCATGGACCACTTAAATGTGAAGATCCAGAAGTTTAAGGAAACGTTGCAACAACGTTTGATGGGTATACCTACTTCATTGGAAGAGCAAAGCAAGTTGATCAAGTACTTGATGATTCTGGATCCGGATTCGAATCCAGGATGGAATTGTGTCACTACATATCATTGTTGGCTAGAAGACCAAATGTGGGAGTTGCAGGAAAAGTATGTCAAGATGAGTGTCGACAAGAACTACGATCAATCAGGTACTGCTTGTTTATATTAACGTAGCTATTTACACAGAACACTTTTCTATGTATTTGAGTTTTTTGAATCGTTTTTTTTTCTAATTTACATAGTTGCAGCCAATGATAATCAGAGCTACATAAACTCTTTTGTGTCAGAGTTCTTGGGTATGCTTTGTGAGAAGCTGGTGGCCTTCACAAAGCTGGCTTCTATCTACACGACGGCAAATCAAGAGGACAACACTGAAGATGTTAATGTAAGGTACATCACAGATCGATTACTTTTTTAGCAAATGATTCGAAACAGCATCAACCTGGGCTCGTGGCTGGTGCTTAATGCGATAGTGCCAGAGGCCATTCCCCAATCAGTGAAAGATGAATACGGTAATAGATTCGCCAAGTTTAATGATTTGTCGAGAGATGGCTTTGAACAAGTGGAGTCCCTGATTCAAGCACTGAAAACTGTCAGGTAATTAGGTTTAATATTTGTTTTAGTGGTTTTAATTGTTATTGTTAACGTTTGTTTTTAACTTCAGAAGTTCGTTAAAGACCTTGTTGGAGTCACAGTTTAGTCGGCACAATGTTCAGCCGTTGATAGAGTTGTCTAAAACATTGAGGATCAAGGGAATCGAAGTTTTGACTACTACAGTGGTAGAGGGTATGGTGTTATGTTGATTTAATGTACTTTTTGGTTTAGGTATTCTGGCATTGTCAACGAAAGAAAATTGGAAGATTGACTACACGGCCCAGAACTTTAAGACTTTGTTACCTGATTTGTACGAAGCGAAGGTAACTTTATGACTTTTATTATGAATGATTTACCTAGTTTGATTTTTGACATTAATACCTAATTGTTATTTATGTTTTAGATAAACGAGATGTTGCCATCAACAAAACTGTTGTTAACATCAAATGGCGTCTTTGAAGACGACTTGTTCATCAATGATTCGATTCGTCAATTGATTGTTGACCGCTACATGATGGTCGTGTGTACGATCAAGGAATGTCTTGAACAGATGTTGGCCATCAAGTTGAGGAAGCGACCTCACCGTCTGTTCAACGAATCTGACAGCGGATCAACTAACAGTGCTGCAGTTGAAGGTAACGCTTTTTTTATTGAGCTATTATAGTATGACAAAGTTTAGGTAATAATTATTTTAATTTCTAGTATATATTACAAAATGATTAAATATATTGTTTAGAGCAGAAAAAGTCGTCGAGTGAAGTGAACGGAAGACGACTGCTGATTGCCATTTCTAACTTGGACTACATTCTGAATGGATCTCTACCTCAAATTTGTAAAAAGTTGTCTGATAACGGACTCAAGTACAGCGATTTGATTCTGGACGTAGGCTTAAACAAGTTATATGATGCTAGATATTTTTAGAAGGCGAAGGGTGACATGTCAGTGTTACGGTCTGACCTGATCTCAAAGTACTTGGAGTTGAAGACAGGGCCTTTGTTATCTTTGCTCGACTGTATCTCGTATGAACATCTGCCAGAAGAAGACGGTGGGTTTCTATGTGTTAGGTTTTATAAAAAATCATAAAAATTTGGAAAGAAACAATTATATTACGCCGATTTGTTGTAGATGTGTCAGCCTACATCAAGGAGCTTGTTATGGGTATGATCTTTGTCAAAGCCGAGCTCAACTTGGTTATTCCAGCTATTTCTTCTCATGTAGGTCGATGTTAATATATTTTTATACATGTATGATAAAATTAAAAATAAAGACAGGTTATTGTATTTTAGTTACTTCAATCGGCAATTAGAATCGTTTTGAAACAATTTGTGAAAGCTTTGAAGACTATTATTGTCAGGAACGATGAGCACGCTACCCAAATTGTGATAGACGTGACGGCAGTGGAAGAAGCGTTTGATATGTACATTGATGACGAAGTGCGGTAAGATATTATTGTAAACGTGTTTTTCTATTTCTATAAATGTATTTTATCATAAACATTGTTATGTTAATGGATGATATTGTCTTTTTAGAAGAGTAATGAACGATTTGAGGGCACCGCTTAAGGCAGTATTGGACAGAGAGTAAGTTCACCTGTTTACTAAAATATTCATTGGTTTTTCTATTATAGGTTATACATGCGTGATAACTTTGCCTTGTTTTAGATTGTTCGAAGAGAGTATGACCAACTTCAAAGGTGCCATGTTCTTCGCGATCGAGAGTATTTCCAGTAATAACCACACTTCTGATGTATAGAGCTTTAATAAATTATTTGAGGCTTCTAGTAGTGGGTAATGTAACAGCGGTTAGAGGCCGTAAAAATATATTTTTACCAGAATTGTAATTGTATTGTAATTAATTTGTTTATATTGTTGTAGTATGGGGTTCGTAAAGCAATGGTGCATAGCATTCGTGTTGTTTCAAATAGTTATGGTAGCTCTGAAAATGAGTATGACTGGATATACACATGCCAAGATACTCAGAGTGTACGAGTTGGTTAATATACAGTTCTTTATGACTCTGGCCAGCTACCTTTTCTACTTCTACAGATATAAACTGTAGGTTTACATTGATATATTAGCGTTGTTTATAGGTTCTTGCACAAATGTTGTCAAGGCAGTAATGCTTTGTTGAATGTGGCATACTTCACTGTTATTGGATGTGCTCAGATAGCATACTTGGGACATTACATTAGGACAGAAAACCTACAGATAATTACTCTAATATGGTACGTTTACTCTGTTATCGGAGTATGATTACATATACAAGTTATACAATTTTGGCAAAAAAACTAGGTTAATGTTTTAGTTTTTTGTCAGTCGCTATCTTTATCCATGTTATGTTGATTACGGTGGGATTTGTCATAGAAGAACACTTGGCCTATTGGATTCTGCCTCAGAAGCTACAACATCATATTCTCATGTCCAAAAGCCTCCACACAGCTATTGCCATTGCTCTTGCCTTCATGTTCACGACCTATGGAGTAATCTCAACTAGTAGTGATATAAATGTAAGTCAGCATGAGTACGGTAACATGCTGTTTAGGTTTATACAATAGATGTTCAACTGAAAAGACTGCCACAGGAATTGGACAAATTTACGATTGCTTTAATCACGGACGTTCACATTGGGCCAACAGTACACAAACAGAGAGTCAAAGAGATTGTGGATGTTGTGAACAAACTCAGCGTGGACGCTGTCGCCATATCAGGAGATCTTGTCGATGGTTTCGTCTACAACTTAGACGATGTTGCTTTAGAGTTGGTGGCTTTGAAAAGCAAACACGGAGTGTTTTACGTCACCGGAAATCATGAGTACTATCATGATGACATTGAGAACTGGCTCGAATTCATCAAAAACAAACTTAAGTTCAATGTTCTGCACAACTCGAACAAGATCGTGAGAGATGGGTTGTGTATCGCTGGGGTCGACGATTACCACACTAGGCGGATCTACTTGGAAGGTATGAGTTTGCCTTATTCTTGGTGGAATGTTAACATAGCTAGCAGAAGCTAAATTGATATACAGGGTGTTCCAAGAAAAATGTTAAAGACTAACGAGCTATAATTTTCTTCCTAATAAAGCTACAGATGCCAAATTTAGTATGATGAAAGCTTGGAACCACAAGTTTTTTGCCACAAAATTTTGGATTTTTTTAAGTACATTTTAAGGGCGTTATGATTTTTTTAAAAATCTCCATTTTCCCTGGAATTACACATATTTTCATTTCGAAATGTTTTTTTTGGTGAAATTTTCTGTTTTTGACACTTTTTTGGTTGAAAATGACATTTTTAGCCAAGTTTTTGATTTTCAAACGTCGGCGGAGACTCGGCGGACGCCGAAATTTATCGGCGGAGGCTATAACTCGCTTCAAACATAACGTAGCGACGTGAAACAAAAAGTATTAGTTTTAAAATTGTCAAAGCAACCTTCACTGACGCTAAGTTTGTCTGAAAATAACTCTACCAAAAAAATTACAAAAAACGTTGAGAAATAGACGCAATGTTTCAAAAAATTTTACTTACGTTCAAAAGTTATAATAAACTCATTTTCTTCAAAGGTTAAACCGCAAATATATCAAATGTTGTTAGTTTTTTTGAAGTAAAAGATAAAATACGTTAAAGTTTTAAAAGTTATTAGTGCAATTTACAAAATAAATTTAAAAACATGTTTCCTTTATTCATTTTCTTAGGTTTTTATAATTTTTTGTGTTTTAAAAACTTTGAAGCCAAGCTCAGTATCAGTGAAGATTGCCTTGATAATTTTAAAATTAATGTTTTTTGTTTCACGTCGCTCCATTATGTTTGAAGTGAGTTATAGCCTCCGCCGATAAACTTCGGCGTCCGCCGAGTCTCCGCCGACGTTCGAAAATCAAAAAATTTGCTAAAAATGTCATTTTCAACCAAAAAAGTGTCAAAAACTTTTTTCGAACTGAAAATATGTGTAATTATTTCGAACTGAAAATATGTGTAATTCCGGGGAAAATTGAGATTTTTTAAAAAATCATAACGCCCTTAATATGTACCCAAAAAATCCAAAATTTTGTGGCAAAAAAACTTGTGGATCCGAACTTTCATCATGCCAAATTTGGCATTTGTAGCTTTGTTGGGAAGAAAATTATAGCTCGTTCGTTTTTAACATTTTTCTTGGAACACCCTGTACAGTGGACCTCTGTATGCGAATCGCAAGGGATGAGAAGGTTCTGTATGTGTATTATTGTTTAACCGTTAATATTTATTAAGGACACAAAATGGATCCAGAGAAGGCTTTCAAAGGATGTCCGGAGAACAACACCTTGATCACTCTTGCTCATCAGCCGAACGCTGCTATTCAGATCATGAAGTTGCTTCCCGACAAGACTGACCTGATCTTGTCAGGTATGTGTGACATTTTTGGGTGATAATTATTGTAAACATCTTTCAAAATTGTTTTTAATACATAACAACAACATAACTTTATCAGGTCACACTCACAACGGCCAGATGTACGTGACCTGGCCGCTGGCCTACCTCGGCAACAGCTTCCTCCACGGTCTGTACAAGGACTCTCTGACAGAGACTCAAGTGTTTGTGTCAGCCGGAGTCAACTACTGGGGTCCTCCGGTCAAAATGCGGCGGTTGTGTGAGATTCCGCTGATCAGATTACGAGCGGTTTGAATTGCGTGTAAGTATTCTACTGACATTAACATCAACCTCCAACCTCGGTGATTCAGTGTAACATAAACTCTTTGATAGTGTGACGGCATTTGATTACCGCGTCTTTTCGCTGCATACATATTGTACATGTTGTGGTAATATAAGATTGAGCTTGTTTAGGACATGGGCAATGGCCATGAGATTTATCTTACTGTATGGGTTACTGTGACTATTGTCGCTTTAGTTACTGTCTCCAACTTTCTGTTCAGCAAGATTAGGCAACAATATGTAAGGTTTTGAGTTTATGTTACATATAAGTTTTATCAATAAGTTATTGTCAATCTGCAAAGGTATTTAAAGTTTTGGTATTCAAGTAGTTTGTTTTGTTTCATGGCTTGATAGTTATGTTTTAGGTATCAGTTGAAGGGTATGAACGTGGCAATTCTCTTCGTGTTGTAGCCATCTTCCAGCTGATTAGTATGATGGCAGCTTTGAGTTTAATTATCTACTATCACTTGTTTTCTTTCTTCCAATACCCGGGTACTGTAATATCATTCTCCTCCAAAGCTGTAAGTTCTCATGTTATGTTTGGTTGACGTTGCAGGAGTTGAGGAAATGTAATCGACGATGTTTCTACGTGTTCTTGTTTGTAATGTTCGGAGGACACTTTGCTTATGTGTTATATCTTTTTGACTATGTGCCATGGGTGATATTCGAGCTGTTCAATATCTTCTGTGGCTTCTGGATGCATCTCTTCTTCTTTTCTTTTTTGTTTTTCTACGGAAACTTTGTAACCAGCCTTCTGGAGGTATGTTTTGGATTTAAACTTACTTCATATTCACATTATATTATGTTAACGTCAATATTTGCAGAATTTTCCGCTTGGCCAACGTTTCTTGAGTTTCCTAACAAGGCCCAGCTTCATGAAATCCATTGTCTATGACAGCCAAGTACAAGTAGCCACCACCGTCTTCCTGACGTTGGCTATGTCATACATCCAATGGTTTGCCAGTGACAAACTCTCTGTTCACTCAGCCTCATTCAACCTAACTCACCCTTTACCATCTCCTCTTCAAGTAGTAGTGTTAACCGACATTCACTCAGGAGCTTCCGTCTACGAGTCACAAGTGGCTGATGTTGTGGATAAGGTGAACGAAATGAATGCTGATGTGGTCTTCTTGAATGGTGACACCATAGATGCTCCTGTAGACAGGATATACGATCGGGTAGAGCCATTAAGACATTTAAAATCAAAGTACGGAGTGTTTATGGTCAGTGGGAACCATGAGTATTACTATGGCAATTGGAACGATTGGGTATCTCACTTCGAAGGAATGGGGATAACTGTACTTCAGAACAAGTAAGTTTCTCAGAATTATACACCTTATTAGTAAAATTTACATTTTCGTCTGTTTCACTTATTACAAATTGGTGTTATAGTGTGTCAACAGTTAGTTCCGTTTGCTTCGTTGGGCTAAATGACATTTCCAGTTACAAGAGCGGGTAAGTTAACAAATCGTTGATAATTTGTAGTATTTACAATCATTTCATGGACGTTTCGGCTTTGTCACAATGTGGTAAATATGACAATATTATTGTAATGGAGCACAATCCAGCAGCAGCTCCAAAGATCGTCAACGCTTCGAAACAATTGGACAGGAATGTTGACCTTATCGTGTCGGGTGAGTAATATCTTACTGATTTTGAAGTAGGTTTGTGTTTTGTTTGTAAAATACAATACAAAGTACCTTAGCATTGCTAATATAAATCGAGTTAATCTCTCTGTTTTAGGTCACACTCATGCAGGACAGTTCTACGTCATGATTCCTTATGTCTACTGGTTCTTACCCTTCTGGTACGGTACTTACGAGATCGAGACTACCAAGCTGTTAGTATCTGCTGGCACCTTGTACCAGGCAGCTCCTATGAAGATGGTGGGAATGTCTCAGATATGGGCTTTAACACTCCATTAGTGCAATAGATGTGATAGTTAATAAATATTTATTTATTTTTTACTGTTGTTTGATTCCAAAGGTTTGAAACCATAACTATATCTTTGATATGTTTGTTTTCTTTGCTGCAAATTTTTAAATTACGAGAAAGTTTACGTTAAGATAATGTTTTTTGGTATTTTAAAGCTTTGTTGCACAGCAGACTAATAACAACAATAAAATTAAGCCTTACCTTTAGGGTTAGAATGTTGGCCGAACCTCGCCGCAAGAACAAGATTAGCATCGATCCCCAGAACGTGCTCTGGCGGAACGGTGATACGATTGGCAAGAAGTTGATGAGCAAGATGGGATGGACTGATGGGAAAGGCATCGGACGCAACGAACAGGGATCCGCCGAGAACATCAAGCTCAATCCCAACTACACAAATGCCGGTACGTACTCCAAAATAATTATTTTTGGGAAAACATCAGGACGCAGTTGTAAACGACCGTTTTATACGTTCAAACTTGTTTCTATTAATTTTTTAATGTTATGTGGTTACTAAACAAATCATTAGTAAAAAAATATTTTTAACAGGTTGTATTTGTAGGTCTGGGTGCCGATCATCACAAGAAACAACAGGACAAATGGATTGCCGTCCACGACGACTTCGCGGCATTATTAAAGGACCTAAATCAAGGGAAAGAGGTGAAGGAAGACGACGAGGAACAGGCCGAAAAGATCTCTATCCAGACCGTTTCCAAATCAAGCAAAAAACGAATACAGTAAGTATTTAAATATACATAGATAACATGAGATAATTAGGCATTACTCCTAAACAAATTATCAAATTACTTTCAGCTACAAGTTTACTCGCGGCAAAGACTTGAGTCTGGCTTCTGAAACCGACAAAAATGCCATTTTTGGGAACCGAAAAGGGAAAGAAAAGGCAAAGCCAAAGCAAGAAGAAGTTACAGACACCGAGGTTACTGTAAACACGGAACAATTCACGGAGAAGAACATCTCAGCCAGCGATTATTACGCGGAGAAAATGAAGAAGTGGGGACATCTTTTCACAAAGAGCCAGGTCACTGAAGTCGGGCAGGATACGGTAACCAAGACGGAGATCTTCGAGGAGACTACAGTAATCGAACAGGAATTCAAAAGCGAAAAGAAAAAGAAGAAAAAGCACAGAGAAGTTGAAGATGTTAAGGAAGAAGTCGATGATGAAGTTGTCGACCAGGTAGTGGAAGAGGTTGTGGAAAGGAAAAAGAAGAAGAAAAACAAACATGTAGTTGATGTTAAGGAAGAGGCAGGTGAAGAGACAGAAGTCAGTGAAAAGAAGAAAAAAAAATGAAAAAACAGACACGTTGAGGTTGAGGATGTTAAGGAAGAGGCCGATGAAGAACCAACATCAGAGGTTGGCGAGAAGAAGAAAAAGAAGAAGCGACGTCCTGTAGAAGAAGAACAAGAGACGCAAGAGGTGGAGGTGAAGCCTAAAAAGCACAAAAAGAACCGGATTACAGAAGAGTAATTACTGTAGTTTGACAATACCATAAAACTACTGTATCTTCCGTACCTTTGTCAAATATTGAAGCTTTTGCAAGGCCCCTTCACCGTAAACTCCTGCAACCTAAAACACGGTAGTACCTTGTCGACTACTGTACCTTGTTGGACCCCTTATATTGTTACCCATGTTGTTGTTTCATTTTGATTGTTATGCGAAATAAATTGTTTTTATACCCGTTTCCCCCCTCCGCTGATCGAATTTGCATACGTTTACATTGCGGCCCGTGTATAATCAATTAAAATATTCTTTCCGAGTTTTAAATATTTATTGGCTGGACCGGACTGCTCTTCAGAATATTTCAGTCAACGCACGAGGATATTATAAGAAGGGCGGTCTGCTTTTCGCGGCTTTAACTTTGCTTTGGTTGTCGTGCTGTATAAGGGTTACTGTAACATGAGGTTTGATAGTGGTGGGAAGGGGGTTACAATTTGAAATGTCTTATTTTTAGTTGTATTACAATTGTTTTAAGCCTATTTTACGTATTTTTTATTTTAAAATTTATATTTTTAGGTCGCTTTACAGTAGCTTTATTCCATTTTGTTTTGTAAAATTTACACAGTAACTCTCTTGTTACTTTGTATACAGTAACTGTCAGGTGATGCCCCACTTTGTTGTTATTGCTATCATTACCCTTTCACGTTCTCCTATTATTGTAGGTATTGCCTTGAAAGCCCTTTGGGTGTACGGTAAGTGCATGGTACCGTAACGATAATTGTGTAGATGTCGACAGTGATTATAAGCATTCATTTACCTGACCGAAAGACGACCACCTTTGCGCGTCCTCCTCATGAATAATTCAGGATCCGTCGAGAGTCCCGGGTGTGATGACTTGGCCTCTTTGTACGGCCTAGGTGGTCGTGGGGCGGCCGTGACAACGACCCCACTTAATGTGGGAATGGCTACAGTACGGTAAATGGAATTACGCTCCCCGTAAACAACAATAAACCGTAATAAGCGGCTAGCGAGATTAGCGACAAGTGCGCGAACAGGTGGCCCCAACTTGGCCCGTTTAGTCTGTCAATTAAGTTTAAGTGTATTACCGAGCTAATAGCCACCTTCGCTGGATCATCACCCGCAGGCTCGTTTAATATGCAAATGTTGCCAAGAGATAGAAGCGCGGTTCATAGGATTTCAGAGTTACAGCCTCAGGGTTGAATTTGGCTTCGAATTTTTAAATTTCAATTTGATCTAAAGTGTCTTTCAGAAAACAGAAGTAGATTAGTGGAGTAATTGTGTCACAAAAGAAAAGCAAATTATTTTGAATAATTTTCAAATGACTTGAAGGATTCATTTAAAAATGACATTTCAATCACTTACTATTCAAAATTTGAATTTAAAAGAAAAGATCTAAAGTATGGCTTAGGTACTTTACTGTAACAAAACTTGGAATTAGTTACAGTAGAATTATAAGTTTAATTGAAAAAATGTTCAGAAACAATTTAATAATAAAGTTCAGTTTTCAAAACCAAGATCCGACCTAAAACATTATTTTAAACTTGGAATCCTCTGCCAAATCCCCACCCAAAGTACGGTACTGAGAGGGGAGACATGTTTTCAAATGTCTCCGATGGAATTCCTGAAGTCATGCCCTCTTGGACAGCGGAAGAGGTTATTTCGGCCAGGTCTGACGACGCTTCTCCTCGCCGGCTGCCGCCAACAACTCTCCCCTCGCCCTCATTTGCATAATCGCCGGGACTTTGTGTGCTGTTTCGTCAGCCCGAATACCTCCAAAACAATCACAACACGGCCTCCGGCTGGAGACTATCAGCCTTCACTGATCGGAGTCGGTGATCGTCGAGAATCCCCCGGCTCCCGACCCCCTCAGCCAATCAGCGGCCAGCTCCACCGCCCGAGCAATGGCCGTGCGCAGTTCTCCCTCGCCCCACCGAAAGGAGGGACAAGGGGCGGGGCCCCCGCTGCCCTCGCTAGTCTGGTAACGGGAACAACACTCTCCACCACTAATACTCCAACTCCTGCCAACTGTGCTCCACGAAAAGGGCCTTCACATTAACCAAATTTCGCTCGGCTTCAGATGATATGCCCCATGCAGAGACTCGCGACGTCCGCTAATCAGTTCGACGAGTGCTACAACGACACCCTCCAGCCGCTGATCAAGACCAGTCCCTGCACCTCCCGGCCGGATGAAGCCGTCGGTCTCGACAGTGGAGTCGACGTCCAAGCCCAGCTACCGGACCAGGAGGGGAACACCGCCCTACAGCACCTCTCCCTACAACAACAGCTACCTCTCGACATGACCGCCACCATGGCCGACCCCAGGTACTGGATGACCTCCCAGTCCAGCACCAACTTCCCGCCAGCATATCACCCGCTCATCTTCCAGCAGGAGTGGATGTCAGCCTACCCCCAGCAATTTCAGCCCCAGCCTCTGATAGTCCAGCAAGCACAGGACCTGGCCTTCCAGGACACGACGTCGCTGGTGACGAGTACGAATGCACAGTGCATGGCCCCCTTCTACAACATCCAGAACCAGGCGACGTCATCGAATGTGCTGACCGTTCCACCTAATTTACAGGCAAGTCCCAGCCATTGTTCTATTGTTTCGAGGGTGCGCGATACAGTTTGGCACAGTTGTTTTGTTCCCTAATGGCTTTTGTCTCATTTCGAATTTGAGTGTGCCAGTGTCATCGATAGCTGATTGTTCGGTTTGAAAAGATAACAATCAGGCTGGAAACAATTGTTTCCGGCCAATCATGTTATCAGTTTAGTTAATTATATTTAAAAATTTTAAAATTATTTTTAAAATTTAATTTTAAAATTTAAATATTAAAGTAATTAAAATTGTTTGAATTTCAGGAAATCAAGACGGAACAAGGCCACGGCGTGATACAGAAGCTGCCGTCAGCCGCGACCTTAGAACAACAATGGCAGTTCTATGGGTGTATGAGTAATGAAGACTTGAACTCACTGGCTCGCTCCGAATCGACCGGTCTCAACCTGGCCGGCTGCCCGGAAGAAGAAGCCAGCTCCGAGGACCTGGAAGCCTTCGCCAAGACCTTCAAGCAGAAGCGGATAAAGATGGGCTTCACCCAGGCCGACGTCGGCCTCGCCCTGGGCAGTCTGTACGGGAACGTCTTCTCCCAGACCACGATATGCAGGTTCGAGGCGCTACAGCTCTCCTTCAAGAACATGTGCAAGCTGAAGCCGTTGCTGTTCAAGTGGCTGGAGGAGACAGACGCGGTCAACAGTCAGTCCTCCTCCATCTCCATGGGCCCGGGCATGGACAAGGTCGGGCTGGGAGGGGCGGCGGGCCGACGCCGCAAAAAGCGCACCTCCATCGAGGTGCAGATCAAGTCCCGGCTCGAGTATCACTTCCAAAAAAACCCGAAGCCGAACGCTCAAGAGATCACAAGTGTCGCCAACGACCTTCAGCTCGAGAAGGAGGTGGTCCGGGTCTGGTTCTGTAACCGGCGTCAGAAGGAGAAGCGCATGACCACGCCTCAGAACTACCCTGGCTCTGATCTCGTGCTACAGTCAGCCGTCGCCGCCATGTCTGGCTACGGACAGAACGGCAGCCTTTCCAGCCAGTCAGGGTCCTCCCACCTCCCCACCCACGTCGAGCACAACGACTACCAGTACTGATGGTCCGGTTGGTTACTCTTGAGCATTTATTGTTAGCTATACATTCTTACTGTAATACGTTTGATTGAGAATACGGTTGTATGTGTAAATTTGAGGCATTATTGTAATTTTGTCCGGAGTACTGTAGTTTTCAAGCTCTTTAGTAAAATAAGTTTTTGCCGTTTTACATAGAATTTGGAAAAAACTTTGTTTCCACAGTTATTGTAACAGACTTGAAGACTACCGTATCCGGAGTCGGCAATCAGTTAGTTCTCTGGTTAAATGTACTGATCCTCGCACCCTGTGATACTTTCCATTTACTGTAAGATAGATTTGTTGAAATTAAATAAATGTTTTGTTCTTATAATGGGCGTTAATCGGGGGACGGGTCAGGATGAATTACGGCTCAAAATAATGTTGGACTAGGCCGGCTGAATGACATTTCGCATGAGATGGACGAACAGTGGGGGGCGCGTGCCCATACATGATGACACCTGCGGCACGACGCCCATCCTGACTGTCACTCATCCCCAAATCCCTCTCGACCGTAACCTTGGATTCCACGGTCTCGACCTTTCGCAGTCGAGAGTGGCCACTTGTTGCAAAAAACAAAGAAAGCGCTAAATAATACGGATTAGGTATATGACCTCTTTGTTCTTAAGAAAACCGTTTATGGCGTCGTAAATTACAAGCCATTCACACTGTAATAGCATGGTGTATATGACAACTAACTCATTGATATCAAGATGTATTTAACAGGTATGACCCATCAATAGAAAGAGGTGTATATAACAAATACTTTAATATCGACACACTCTCTTAACGTTAACAGTAATCTTATATCATATCACCAGCTCCGAGTACTACCTTGACATCAAACATGAAATTGTTTCATCGTATCTTATGCCCGGTCGTATCTGACAGGGGGCATCGACTCGCTAGCCCTTTGTCGTATCTCGAACTGTTCCAAAGTCCACTTGTTGTGCTCGAGCTTCGCATACATCTCTTGAAGTTCCTTTTGGTAGGCTTCCACCGCACTCAACTAAACGATTATTAGGTGTAACTAATCTGGGAACATTTAAAGTGACGCAACCCCACTTACTTCGTCGGTGAGAGTGTGAACTCGTTTGACCATCGCCTTCTCCTCGTTCTCTTCCAATCGTTGGAAGGTCTTCAACTCCATCAGAAGCTTCTCCTTCTGCTGCTGGTTTCTGTGGATCTTGTCCACGAATGTCTTCTGGATTCCCTGGAAATGACTCATCTAATTACCATAATATTTAATGTGCAAAATAATCTTTTTCATATAACACCCAACCTTATTTTAAAATTAAGAGATATATAAGACTAAGTTTTGCCAAAAAATCAAATTCCAATTAGTTTTGTTAGCCAAAGTAATTACCCAAACTTACCAAATATCCGCCCAGCAGCACATTAACCTTCTTCTCGACTTTGACCGTCTTCTTTGACAACTGAGCCATCCATTCTCGGTGAACCTGAAACAAAGAAAGTATCGTATTCCCATAACAGGAAATTGGCCGCGGGCATCTTCTGAATGGGTTCCGGTTCAAATATGCCATTCCTTCCCTTACAAGGCGGCCAAGACACAGCCCCACCACAACAAGCACCTCTCAGGCCCTAATTCAATTCCCCCAGAGGTTAATTTGCATAAAATTATGAACTTACATTGAGTTTGGCAGTCAAAGCCTCCACTTGCTCTCGCCTTCCCAGACTGCTCAGACGAGCATATCTGCCATTGTAACATATCAGTTCGTCCGAACATTCCTTTATGATGTTCCACAAGTCTGTCGATAGTTTGGGACCTTGTTCCATCTCCATCTCAATAAGGTCTTGGGCCTTCTTCATCATCACTGGGTCGTAAATGTCGTCTGGCACCTTCCCCATGACGTCCCATTCCATCATTTTGTTGATTTCTTCTTTTATCAAGTTATCTGCCTGAAAAATCAATTTTAAAATACTGTAACCTTAATTTTAAACCAGTTAAAAATAATTTCAAATTAAATTACCTTGGCCAAGTCTGTGTTTGCGGCATTTTTCTTACGGTATTGCGCATTTATTTTGTCAGGTAGTGGTAGTTCCCGTTTGAAAGGAGTACTTCTCAGCTCTCTCTCCTTCGCTTTCCTCTTATCCTCCAATAACTGAGCTCGAGCATCTCGTGTCTCTGCATCCTCAATCCACTCCTAAATTAATTAAAATTAAATTTAAAAATATTAACCATAACAAGACTACATATTGATAATCAGGTATAACCTTACATCCTCCAAGACACCCTCTTGCTCTTCTTCATCATCAGGTAAAACCAACTCAAACTCGTTTCTTGGTTTGGGCAGACTCTTGAGTTTTGTCGACATTCCATGACCTTCCTCCAACGTTCCTCCACCTCGTCGTTCTGTTCTCGGAGTTTCAATGTATTTTTTGTCTAAAATTTGACAAATCGTACATCTTTTATATTTTAAAAACGCTTTTTTTTACCAATTGTAATATACAACACTTCTACTGCACTTTTTCTTAAGTTATAACTTACCAGTTCCCAAATCACTGGCAGTCGAAGCGTGTAATGGAGTGTTAAAGCCTCCCTTTAATGGAGTGTCCGCCGTCATAATCGCCAGCAAATCGTCAGCCGCCTAAAACAATATTGCGTCACTCATAATTAAGGTCTTAAAACTTAAAAATTTTCAAAATTCATCAAAATTAACTCACTCGAGCTACCGTATCCACACTTTGAGTCATCATTCTCGAAGATTTAGGTAACAACTCCTCGGTTTGAGAAATATCATGTAGCAAAGCACTGTAACAAGAAAGATTAATAGCAATTGAGGCAGTTAGAATAAAACCATCAAAACAAAAAAGCATTACCTGCTTGGGTTCTCATCCACAATAGACCTCACAGATTCGGACATTTGTCCCATCTTGACAATGTTCTCCAGGTCTAATTCTGTTACTTGAGGTTCTGGCAATGTCAACTTTGATCTGAGTTTTGGCTTCTTGGAGTCGAAGATAGAAGCTGGTGCATCTTCTTCCCTAAAAACGTTTTTTAGGTAAACCTTACCATAGTTAACACATTGAAGAATAAATATTACACACGTTAGCAACAGCATAAACTGTAAATTTATGAAACATTAGAATACCCACTTCTTTCTCTTCAGCTTTTCACGATCCTTCTTTCGTTCCTCAAACTCGACAGCATCACGTCGCTTCTCTTCGATCGAATTCACTGGCTTCTTCTCAAACAAGTCTTCTGTTGGGTCGTGAAATCCAGCAGGTACCGGCTTTTCGAATGGAATCTAAAAAGATAAAATCTCATACCTAAACCTTTACTTCTTAATGTCAAAAAGTGTAGGACTTTCCGAACAACTACTCAAAAGCATGTCAACTTACCTCCGCATTGTAATCAACTTCTGGCCGTTTCTTGTTCTTAAAGTTGTTGACCAATACGATTCCAGCAGCCTTCAGTTCTCTCTTCTTTTGCAGTGTAGCCAGCCGTCTGGCTTCAGCTAGTTGTTTTTCTCTGGCCTTCCTCTTAGCTTTCTTTCCTTGTGTATTAGCTAGTCTAGCTCTGGCTTCAGACAACATTTCCAATTCTAAATTCAAATAAATTAATTCAAACAAATTTATATTTTAAAGCAAAGTAGACACACCAATATGAAAAAAAGTCAAGAAATTACCATCCTCATCCATATCAATCGGATCTGGTCTAGCTGGCTTCGTTTCTGGAGTCGGATCAACATCTCCTGGCTTTAACTTCTTAGCTTCTGACAAACTGTCCTCAGCATCCAAGCCTTCTGCTCTTCGTTGTGCTTCGTCCAGAAGTTGTTCATACCTAAACTTACAATATAACAAATGTAAAAAAATTTATGAATATCACTATTCCAATAATTACCTTTCCAAACATTGTGCAGCAGTCCGCCCAACGATGGGAGCAATCGTTCTCCATTGTGTGGGCATGATCTTGGCCAAGTTCAACAACTTTTCATCTTCCTCTCTACTCCATTCTGTCTTCTTGATCTTAGGATCCAACCATTCGTACCACCGTGCCTTGCATTGCTTAGCAGACTTTCTGTGTAACAACGAAGCAATACGACTCCACTGATTCTTGCCATACTTCATAATGGCAGCTTTGAGGATTTCATCCTCGGTGTTCTTCCAGACACCTCCCTTGATTACCACCCGCACCATGGCTAAATAAAAAATTATTAATAATATACGATAAAAACATGTAAAATATATTAACTACAACAGTAATCAAACAATGAAAAAATAACAAAAATATTTAGCGCGAAATTGTGAAAGAATAAAATGCATAAAAGACATGACGCGAAAAAAATTGTGTCAACTTTTTCTTTGTTTTTACAATGCGGTAGAAATTCGACAGGAGAATACAAGAAAGTAAATATGTAAGTTGATTTATCAACCGAATAATATATAAAACTACTACAAATTTTTTTTGTAATTTTTAGGACATTATTAAATACTTGTTAGGTTAATACGTCTTTTTACAACTAGAGAAATAAATATAAACACAAGTTTGCAACAATCATATTTATTTTAGAATAATTAATAAAGTTCCAATAAAACAAGATTTTCACTGAGTCTTTTTCAAAGCAGCGATACGTTCGATGATAGGTGGATGCGAGTGGTGGACCAAGGAGTAGAGAGGATCATCAATGGGCATAGATAAGTTGTCTTTGCCCAGTTTGATGAGCGATGAGCACAACAAGTCGGTGTACCCGAGTTTGGCAGAGAATCTGTCAGCTGAGAACTCCATATATCTGCTGAGGAAACTCATGGCGACGCTTATGATCTCGTTGTAAGCTGACAAAACGTATTCAGTGATAAGAGTCAGACCAATCAGAACAGCTGGAGCTTTGTAGCCAAAGGCCAAGTAGATATTGTTGCTTTTGTAGAAGTAGGAGAATACTACCAGGATCAAAAACAAGTTCACTTCAGCGATGGCCAAGTTCGAAAGAGTGTGGGACAACTTCCAGTGGCCAAGTTCATGACCAAGAACGGCTACAACTTCATCATCCTTCATCCCCAGCCTCTTTTCTGGCTTTTTCTAAACAACAAATACATAACGTCATATATGCTTACCAATTCTTTCTTCTCCTCTTCTTTTTCTGGCTTCTTTTCTTCGGCTTGTGTCTCCTTCAACAGCTGGTTCATCTCCTCACTTAACAAGGTATCATACAGTACAATACGTTTGTTCTTCCAGAAGCCGTACATGTAAGCATTGCTGTGAGAAGAGCGTTTCGAACCTGAAAGTGTTTTATTTAGTAAAACATCACATTCTAAATATATACAAGTAGCAAGGATTCTAAAGACAATAACAACATTACCTACCTTCAACCACGTACAACTTGGTCAAAGGGAACTCGACGGAAGCAGCCAACTTTTCAATCTTTGTCTTCAGTTCACTGTCTGGCAATGGAGTAAACTTGTCGAACAACGGAGCGATGTATTCCGGATATATCGTCATCATGACCTAAAATCTGAATCACAAATCACCGAAACTTACAAAAATGACTAGAGATACAAAGATCCACACATACACAAAGAAGTACTCTCCACCAGCATTGACAATCCAAATGAGGATAGAAATCAAGGGAATGCTGATTACTGTAGTTACGGCAAACTTCTTCAATTTGTCAACCAAGTAAAACTGCACAGTCTGAAAACAAAATAAAATTAAGGATCGACCATAATAGAATTAACGCTGTTTGCGCTAGTACCGGTCATTTATGTAAGCTTACCTGTTTGTTAAAGCCAAATTGTTCTTCGATGACAAAGTTTTCGTAAATTCCAAAAGGTAATCCGACGATGATCCCGAACACAGAAGAGTAGATTGTGAAAAGGAAGGATTGAATAATCTGCAATTGTTTAGTCTTATTATTTAAAAATAGAAAATTGGCCGAAGAGATGGTTGATAGCGAAACGATGACTCTACCTACTTTTCTACTTCAAATTAGTAATATTGCCAACTTAAATTACTAAACTTACCTCGCTTTCTCCATAAATAGCTTCAGTAGCGTTTCCAGAAGATTCCCAAAACAATGGCATGATGTTGGCGAAGAGAACGACCTAAATTCATATCAAATCACCTGTCAGAAACATACACTGCTGATAATCTTGCCAATAGTGTCTCTAACAAATCCGAATCTCAATTTGGCCAGCTTGTAAAGTCTGGCCTTGTCGTAGTCGGCCTCATCGATGATCTCACTGACATGATCTGGCCGTTTTTCGGTGTCACGGAATAAACGGTACTAAAACAACATGAATTTTAATGTTGATAAATGAAAATTACCTGTCTGAAAGATAGATACAGCTCCCAGAAGAAAACAGCTAAATTAAAGCTGTATATAGAGTAGAATATGGTGCTCGGATTCATGGTGTTATTCCACCCGCAACATTCGGGAAGAAAATTAATATTTCTTACGAGAATTGCAGCCAAGTTATACGATGAAAGCTGTCCTTCAGAAAACAAATTTGTTTTTGAGGACAAAAGAAAAACAAGTTATCTAAAGACCAAATTCTAATTAATGAAAGACTGTAAAGATACTCATTTATTGGCTTTATCAGTAAACAGAAAAGTTTACTAGACTAACATAATACACATACTACGGTAATGACAGATTTTATAAATTATCACTTAGTTTTTATAACAGCTCAAAAATTAAACTTTATTTTTTAAAAGTATTTAGCATAAACATTATAAACTAAAACGCCAAATAATTTTGTTTCAAAAAACTGTAAAAATTTATTTGCCATATAACTTTACCTAGTAAAGAAGTTACCATGATTATTTGTCAATTAATGAGTGCTCTGTAAAGCAATTGTTGTTATTTTTTACTTTTATTTACTTGTTTGTTGTTCATCAATACAAGTATACGGTACTTGAGTAAAGAAGTGTTTATGCAAGAGAAAGGCTTGACACATTGAGTCAAGTGTCTTTTTAAAAATAAAAATATTTTGTAAAATTGGCTTTGTTATAGCTTGTCGCGTCGACGAAATGGCTCAATGTAAATGGAACTGGTATCAAAACGACTACAATGTCTTCATCAACTTGCTGAGGTTGAATGTTGATCCAAGTAAATGTAAAATCATACTCTTAGACAGACAAATAACTGTAAATGATGGCGAAAAGGACATTTTTACCTGTAATTTGTTTGGAGATGTGGAAGAAGCGATGGATGTATCATTCTCTGCAAACAAGGTGGGGGGTGGTTACGGTTTTGATTTTATTTTTAGGCAGAGTTGAATCTTCAGAAAAAGATTGCTGGCAAGTGGGACGATCTGGAAGCTAAGAAGGAGGTAGAAGTCAAACAGGCACCTAAAATTGAGAAACAGTGGGAAAAACTGGCAAAAGAAGCTGAACAGGACCCTGAATGTGCCGACGACGACGGGGTTAACAAGTTTTTTAAGGTAAAAAAACGTTAGTTTTAACAAATTTCTTGGTGTTTTTTATATTGTTATCTAAATAAATATATACTTTGTTTTTAGCAAATATACGACAACTTGGACGATGATGGGAAGAAGGCTATGATGAAGTCGATGCAGGAGAGCGCAGGTACTGTTTTGAGCACCAATTGGAGCGATGTCAAGAAGAGTAAAGTCGACTGTAAACCTCCAGAAGGCCTCGAGTTTAAGAAGTATTAATAAACTATATTTTGTAGGATTTGTTTTTTTTGACTTGCGTTTTTATCGAGAATATTTAAGTTGTGTTTTAATTTGCAATTGTTATAATTTTTACTTTTTGTTACCTAAATATGTATAAGTGGCTATTTGAAGATGACAGATGAAGCGTTTGGTTCTGTAATGGATAAACTAAGTTTAAATGGCACTGTAGAAGACTCCTTACGAGGCAAATTGGAGGAATACGATGATGACAATATCTTACAACGGTCAGAAATGACATTAAGCGATGTCTTACAGTATTACAAACATTACAGTACTGTCAGAGAAGTCACAGAATTGGTGCCAGAACTGTTAAACTGTGTTTTGCAAGATTCTAGTACTTTTTTGCAGTTGTCGGCATTGATAATAGAAGAAGGGGCAGCTGTATCTTTACAACATTTACTTCTATACCTCCAAAGTAATGCCAAGGATCTTGGAGTTACAGTAGGGCACTTGCTGTTCGAAACAAGACTAATTGGAGTTGTCATTGGAGAGCTTGGTCTAAAATACGTTGCTTTGATGACAAAAGTTGTCATTCAAGTATTCGAAGGGCAGAGTAGGGGTAATGTACAGGAGATATACATCATGTTGACCAAAAGAATACTAACTATAATCAAAGGACTTAACACAAGCAGAGACAAGAAGAACACGGTCAGGGAGCTTCAGATGATAACCAGCTCGTTGTGCTATTTTTGTGTGTCACAGAACTTGTTTATGGTAGGTAATGGTAAAAATATTATGATTTTGTAATCTACCGTATTTATTGTATGTATATCTTACAGTATTCTGTAGTATGTTATTTTTGCTTAAAGTGTAACTTTAGGTGATGACGTTGTCTCCGGGACTTCTAGAGTTCTTCCTTAACCTGATTCCAGTGGACGACGAACACTTTATAGTACAATACTCAGCTCTTCATCTGCAATGTCTCTGTTTGGCTTTTAACTTTTGTCGAACGTAAGTGTGCTATTACTGTAACTTATAGTACTTTAGACATAACTACTTCATAGCTACAAGCAAAATGGCGCAGAAGTCTCTGATTGAAGCTCCGTCTTCTGGATTCTTACAGTTACAGTTCAAGAAGTTGGGGAGTATACTGTCACATTACAAGGTTCTGTCGACTGCCACTTTGGATTTGTGTTTGGAGTGGATGTTTCTGATTGTAAATCAAGTTAACTTTGAGATCATGAATGTGGAGGAAACCATACTTCTGAAGAAGAGCATTGTCAACATATTCTTGGAAGGTAAAGGTTAAAGGTACTTAGTATCTATGAATGAAAGTAGCTTTATAAATGATATAACTGATTACAACGTTAATATAACTAGTCATATTTGGTTTAAACTATTGTTTTAGGTTTGGACGGGAAACAGAGCAGAAGCAATCGACTGGTCGACGGACTAAAGGTCTTCGAATTACTGTCAGAATACGACGATGAGGAGCTACGAGTTGTGATGAGTAAGATCTTTGCTCGACGACACGACTTTCTGATGGTATTCAAGATGGTACCAGCTGATACGTTGTTACGGTAAGAAAGTAGTTTGATGGTTATTTAATTAAGTAAACGGTAAATATTTTAATATTGCTTTACTTAGCTGTTATTTTTGTATTTTAGGTACTTTCTTCAACCAGAAAGTGTAAAAGTAGACGATCTTGTCTTTACCAATGGGGACAATGGTACATGCTTGACTAAACTGTTTATGCATCATGGAGACAAGAAAATGTATGAATGTTATATTACTTTAGTGCTATATTTGTTCGAAATTATTATCTACTACTTCTTTCAGGCAGTTTGTATGTGAGGTACAACAAGCGATACGAAGGATGGTAACTGAGGATACTGTTGCCGACTTCAACGATTCTACAGTCTACAAACTCGTCAAAAGTGTAAATGGTATGTTCAGGCACTATATTGTCTTAATCGATTACATAACATTAATGTTTAGATAACATGACAAGTATCCTACGGTCGAGAGTAAAGTATGACATTGGGCGTGGGTATTTGATTGGACATTCTTTATTGGAACTGGTCGAACAAACCGAGAAAAATTACGGTAGTTGTGTGGAGAAGGCAGACAACGTAAGTACATATAAAAGTCTTTGATACTTAAATTGAAATAACATAATATGAATAATGGCATGGTTTTGGGAAGTGTCTTTAAAATTACAATATGTTGTGCTTTCAGAGCTACTTGACAGTGTTCGATGTATCCTTCGATGTGTTATGTCTGTTGTTCGAATGTGCTTTGGACATTGGAAGACCTCATTTTGTGATACGAACAGTTACCGAGTACTCGAAAGGGCAAGACATTGACCACGACATCTTCAGAACTATGTCAATATACGTTGTGTGGGCATATCTACTGTTGAGGGACGTGGAAGGAGTGACTGATGTCGAGGTGATGTTCTTGAGGAAGTACGATCACAGGTCCAAGTGCTTCGAAGTCTACAAGGAATTCGCGATGGGACGGTAAGATTCTCAAGATTCTACTGATAAAATGAACGTACAAGTTTACTAGAGGGTATTGTGAACTTATCATGTTTCAGAGTAGAACTATGCTTAAATCTGGTCGATGTGCTGGACTATAATGACATAGACAGTAACCCCGTGGTCTACAAACTTCTGAATTGGATTGTAGGTTACTTTTAGTATTTAAAACGTTACAGTATCCATTTATAAGTTTTAAGTATACTGAAGTAATCTTAATAAAAGTTACGGTGACATACTAATATTATTTATTTACAGCGTCACGAATGTCTGGAAATGGTACCAGTACCACTAATCCGAAGACAGCTGGCTCCAAACGCTTTCCACGGTTTGGTCGAGGTGAACGAGAATCTGGATTCTAATATTCTGATGGGCCTGGTCGGCTGGAATCTTCCGGAGGAACCAGCTCCAGTCGTACCAATTCACAAAATGGTACAAAGTGTTGAAAGCGACGTGAAACAGCTGCTACAGTCTTGGCTCACTAAGGATCAGTTCTACGCCGATCCCATGTAATTGCTTTTCGATACTGTATTTTAAGTACACCTTTTCGTTGTGGGTTTGTAGGGTTTTGAACGTTAGAATCTTAAAGAAATGTGTTGTAGTTTACTTAGCAAGGCATACTGTAACATTTTTCAGGTTTTTTACGAAAAGCATTCAAGATATAGAGGGTCGACTTAGTAGCCTTGTACAACTGAGCTACAGTAACCACGAGAAGCCGGCGTGGAGAGCTTCGTTGGATTCTCTTCAGACGTTGTTCAAGATTCTGGAATCCAAAACGGAATGGGTGAGGACTCTACTTATATTACTGTAATTTTAACGGTTATTGCCTGGAGGACTAGTAACTTTGTTACCTAAAATGATGGTTTTAACTCTTTGTTTCTAGCAATCAGCCATGGACAGCCTTATCGATAACACAAAGCTGGATCGACTGGACGTTAACTATCTCTTCAAGTTTGGACAGAATTTAGGTAACTACTTTGAGAAGACTGGAGCGGTCCAGCTGTGCCCGACTTCTCGATTCCATCTGTTTCTGTCGTCGTTGGCTCTGAAGTCAGGGAATCAGATGTTGTTCTACCATTACAACGACAAAAGTCTCAAGATGAACAACCAGAGACTGTACCCGACTACACAGATGAAGTACCTGTCCAAAAGAGTCCAGATAGTATGTTAACACTATTAATTGTATAATTTTTGTACTACGATATATTATATATATGTTGACATCTTTCTTTAAACCTTGAATGTATTTGTATATACCTTTAACCTTGAATATATTGCTATAGGGAGATTGTGACAAAGCCGTGCCTCAGTACGTGGTTTCCGATGGTACTAAACTGTATTCATTGCTGGCACAGAATCTAGAAGAAGAAGTGGATCTGGTAGCCGATGTCTCCAACCGGCTGGCTACACTCTCTCAACATCTGCCATTGTTTTGTAATGCCATCAAGAGTCAGACCATGCCTACCAAGGTTTGTTTTACAGTCGGGGGCGTTACTGTACTCAACGTTCTTGTACTATTATATTTTGACAATTACGTAACATGATTTTTCACCCTATAGTAATCCTTCCTTGACCTTATCATATGTTACAGTAACCTTAACATATTGCAGATCCAAAATTCAGCATTAGAAGTACTACCGTTGAGTACTAAATCTGAAACAGCTTACATCTCTGGAGCCTTTCATCATCTGGCTACGATTCTGAAGCCGGATTCACAGAGATTCTCTCAAGACTTCAGAAGATGGATGTTTTCTCAAATAAAACACGACAACGGGAATCTGAGGCTGACGGATTCTGAATTCAACGACTTCAAGAGAATTCTGCAAAAGAACGATGTGAAGATGAGCGATGAAGTTGTCACCGTGATGGAAGCTACAGATTCCTACGAAACAATGATTGAGATTCTAGGAAAAAAGTCAAATTCTGATGTCAGCGGGTACGTTGAGTTAGGCTTATGTTGTTTTAAAGGGCTGACTTTTAGCAAAATACATCTATTTATGACCTAATGATTTATATTGTTATAGGTTGTTGAGTAATGTAGGGTTCAACAGCACCTTTTCATTGTTCAAACAGCGTCAGAAGATGCAGTTCGATGTCTACATTAACATACTGTGCAAACTCCTCTTGATGGACAACACGGTAAGGGGAGTTATTGAGGTCAAAAAGAACTTAGAAGCTCTTCTCCTTACGGACTGTAAATGGTTGATTTCAGGTAAATATTGTGAATGTGTCAGCCTGTCTGGAGATACTCGAGTGGCTGCTATGTCACCCCATGTGGATGAAGGAACACGAAACACGCTTTCTAGAGACTTCTAAGGCCACCTCTTGGCTCAGTAAGTGAAAAGAACTTTGTATATGCTAATGTAGATGTAGCTACGTAATTGTAAGTAAGTATGATTTACGTAATTGTAAGTAAGTATGATCTACTTACAGGCGTCATTCCTCAAATGCTGGGGATTCTGAAGCAAAACAACGAAGACGCAGCGCTTCTGATGAAACAGTTCCTGATTCCACTGATTCTGGAGAATCCTCACAAATTTGCATATTATCTTAACAACGAACACAATACCGTGCACGACGAGTACCTGATCAACGATAACAATGTAGACGAAGATGGCATCAGTCTGGGCATCAGTGTGTATCAAGAGATAAAGGTCAGTGATGGTTGAGTTACTTGATCTATAAGCTAGGGAATCTTTTCCAATCACCTTAACGTAGTCGTTGAAAATAAATTGAAATATCTATTAGAAACTAATTTCAGGAGGAGGAGAAGTCGAGTTTCGAGCACGTTGCCGACCAGTTTAAGTCGGTTTACCCTGATCTCACCGAAGAGGTACTGTACTTTTCGGCCGAGTTTGACCAGATATCATTGACATTGTCCGAGAGGTGGAACTACCTTCTCAGTCATCTGAACACAGACATCAACTCCTTCAACAAGTCCATCAAAGGCTACTCCCAACAGTTGGAGAAGGTGCTGGATCACAGAAGTCATGTCAAACTAGTTGTGGCAGAGCTGGCCAAGAACTTCAGACATACGGTAGGTTACTGTACTGCAATATAAAGAATCTAATTTTATTTTGTCACTGGTTCATAATGTTTTAGGTGCTACAACTGATAACCGAGTTCTATGAGGAAACGGAATTCATGGAGAACGATGTTGTGGACGTGAAGAGGTTCAAGGCTTGTTTTATGAATCAAATTGGTAAAGCCCTGAGGGAATCGGCCCAAGCCTCATCGGTGAACAAGTTCTTCACTCCGTTCGTAGACTTCATGAGCAAACTGCATTCTGACATTCAACGCCAAGACAACCAGATTCTGAATCTAAATTCACTTTCTCCTGGACTAGCCAAACTCAGAGGGACTGGTCTTCCCTTGCCTGGCCTAAAACAACATGAAGATAGGACGATATACTCCATTGATTCTGCTGTTTACGTATTACCGACCAAAACACGCCCAAAAAAAGTCACGGTGATTGACGATGCGGGTGAACGGTAGGTCCTGCTCTACGGTTAGTTTCAGTTATACCTATTTACAATTATATAATCAATCTACTTTCAGACACACCTATCTCTGCAAAGGGCAAGAAGATCTGAAGCTGGACGAACGAGTGTCCGGTCTGTTCGCCTTGAGTAACCAGCTGTTCCTGGAACAGACCACCAAGAAATATTGTTGTAGACAATACTCTGTAACTCCACTCAGTAACCGGACAGGACTGGTCGAGTGGGTGTCTAGTGCCAAGTCAGTGTACCAGATATACAAGACATGGTACTACAACCAGCTGGAGAACAAGCTTCTGAAGCGGCAGAAGGAAGAATCGCAGGATTCACAGAACGATGCGGATTCAGAAGACCGTTCGGATCGTGCTTCCAATAGTGCAGTGAACGATCAGAGTTTGGAGGAGAGAGAGCACGACTACAAGGAGGACGACAGACACTTCAGACCGGTCAAGACATTCTACTCAGTCATGAAAGATATCATGGGTAACCAGGTACGGTAACACTGATAGAATTGATTCTTACTCAGTAATCAGCAGAGTATTTTACATTACTTTTTGTAGTTACCTAATATTCTCTATATTCAGCAAAACGTGAACTACAAGAACCGAAGCTTATGGACGGAGGAAATGCTACTGAAGTCATTTAACAAAATGAAAGAAACAGCTCCACACCATCTGATATCAGAGTAAGTAGATGCTTTAACTACAAAGAGTAGCCTGATAGACATAACTTTACGTTTAAATCACATTTTAGGTATATCTGGAAGTCTAGCACAACGTCAGCTGAATGGTACACTAAGATAAACAACTACACCAAGAGTATGGCCGCTGCCAACATGATGGGCAGTCTGATCGACCTCGGCGACAGACATCTGGACAATATTCTAGTAGACCACAGTACCGGGGAACTGGTTCACGTCGACTTCAATGTTTGTTTCCACAAAGGGGCGGTCCTTAGAGTACCAGAAAGGGTACCATTCCGGCTCACTCAGGCCTTCCTGGATGTGTTAGGGCCTGCTGAAAGTGCAGTGAGTTTTATTTTTTTATGTTATGTTACATCTATCTTCCATGAATTAGTTTTGAGAAGAGTACCAAAGTGTTTGTTTCAGGGAAAGTTCACGGTATTCAGCGAAGAAGTGCTGCAATGTCTGAGTAACAACAAGAACCTGATCCGCAACTACCTTAATGTCTTCCAATCAGATCCTCTGACTGAATGGTCGATCCCCAACGACCCAATTACCGGCTCCAAGCTGAATATGTTCGGCTCGATAGTAACCCACAACGACAGTCTTGTCCTGAACTTGTTGTTGACCAACTTCTGTGCCTTATTGGGGAGTTTGAAGCCCGCGTTACAAGCTGTCGAGTAAGAAGTTAAATATGTTATTTAAGGAAAAAATATCATCTGTCTTAGTCAACATCTAATGTAATTTAATTTAGAACCAAGATAGCTGAGTCAATTCGAAGTCTGATCGATCAGGGAACCACAGATGTTAACGTAGAGATTTTTCATCGTTACACAAAGAAGCACCAGGCCATAATGCACCGTCTGAAGCCTTTCTTGAAGATCTTGGCGGTCTGTATTCCAGAGTTCAAGGCCTTTGTTACAGTATACAAAACCAACTTCTCGTCTCCCATGGCCAAGATCCTCAGAATCATCGTTGGCCAATCTGATTCGTCGATACAAGGACTACTCAATGACGTTATGGATAACATTCACACGTAAGTTGGTCTAAGCGACTAGAGACAATCAGACAACTGAAGAAGAGTTGTAGCTAATTCTATGATGTCTGTTTTAAATACCGTGAATATTATTGTAATCATGGCATTAATTAAATATTTTTGTATTGTTTCAGGATATTTGGCTCGCTCTACAAGCTACAAGAAGTCCACGTGATATTCGACAAGGAAAGAATCCTCTGTCCCTCCAGTAGATATTCCCAAAGACTCAAAACTACTCTAGTCAACAAACTCAACGGGTGTGAAGCTGAAAACGAACGACTGACTGTTTCTCAACATGTACAGTACTTAATCAACGCTGCCACCAATGACAGTAACCTCTCACAGATGTACGAAGGCTGGATGCCTTGGATGTAAATATTGATATTATTGTTGATAATTTGATAAAACTTTGTTGTTATTAAATGATAAAAAGAAAGATAACGGGTGGAATTAAAAAATTATTTAAACCTTACGGTTTATATAAAACTTACGGAATATATGAAACAAGATCAACAAAACGAAAAGGGTTTTCATTAGATTGTTCGCTGCTAAAATCAATGGTGGCACTTCGTTTTTCACCATTTTTTATAAAAAAATATTTTTCGCTTTGTTTTGTGACCAGTTGATTATGTCTAACTTGCAATCACTCCACGCTTCGTTATTGGCCGAATGGAAGAAGCCTAATCATGGCGATCTCAACTCCATTCAGCAGAAGTTGTCGGCCATCAAGGTAAGGTATTGGTTTAGGTTCTTGTATTCTGTATTTTTAGATATAAATCACAAGTTTTTGTTTCAGCAAGAGCTTCAAAACACCACAGTTTTGTCACAGTTGGGCTTGGAAAAGGCATCAGCTATTCACAGTAAGGTTTCTTATATTATACTTTAAAATTCTGGTTTTATGTGATTAATTGATAAAATTATATCTTCGTAGCTTATTAACTAATTCAAACAATAAGATTGCTTGACATCTTTCAAGTCATAATTATTTTCACTTTTTAGAAGACTATTTTGAACTAAATGCCTTGTACAATGTTGTCATATCGGATATGGAAGGCTTCGAAAAGGCGATCTCGGATGTGCACAGCTTCTACCAATGTGTTGCTGAGGATTCCGCCTCAAAGTACTTGATGTACGGCTTACATTTGATGTTCTTGTTGGCACGGAACAAGTTGTCTGACTTCCACATGGTAAGATTTTGTTTTTCTTTTGCATTTTAGGCATCAAAAGCTTTTTTTTATTAAATTCAATTTGTAGTTAACATCTTACAAGAGTTATTTTATTATGTTTTAGCTATTGGAACAGATCGACCAAGCTGTGCAACAGAAGGATCCCTACATCTACCTGCCTGTAAAGCTGGAGCAATCTCTGATGGAAGGAGCTTACAACAAAGTAATCTTGAACGAGAACACCCTCCCCACCCCCTACTACCAAGTCTTTGTCCGTGTTCTGATGAACACCGTCAGAAGTGACATTGCTTTGTGTATCGAGAAGTCTTTCAAGGGCCTTCAGATCAAGGACGCCGCCAGAATGTTGTTGTTCGATAACGATGCTGATCTCAAATCGTTCGCTCAGTCTCGTGGATGGACCTTGGACAAGGATATGCTCCAGTTTTCGAACGAACAAGGCAGTAACGATACTCACAAGGCCTCGTTGGACACGAAGAGAATCGCTCTCCAGAATATTTATTACGCTAAACAACTCGAGATGATCGTATAAACTGTGCTGTACATGATTAAACTAAGTATAAATGTATTTCGTAAAGGTGTTTTGGTATCTTCCAATGTTTTTTACTTGTGATCGTATCACATTGATGGAGTATGCATATCGTTGAAGCGATTTACATTTATTTTTACAGTAAGTTTAGGCCTATCATGTCAAAGTTAGAAATACATGAGAGTTCATTCGTACATAGTGATTCTATTCTGAAGGGGGAGATCGTGTTCGGTGCTGGGACTGTTGTCCATCCCTATGCCCAGATCGATGCTGGCCCAGGAAAGATAATTTTTGGGACCAATAACATCATCGAAGAAAATTCCCAGATTATCAACAAGTAAGATTTACAATTCTAGTATATTATAGTCCCGGTCTTTCTTCTAATGTCGTTTATAAAACGATATTTGAATACAACTAATTTTAGAGATGAAGGGAAGGTTATCATAATTGGCAACGACAACATATTTGAAGTCGGAAGCAATGTCCAAGCATCTTCTATCGGCAACAACAATGTGTTCGGTATCAGGTCTCAAGTGGCCCCAAACGTAACGGTACCAGATGGATGCGTGTTGGGCCCTAAATGTCAAGTAAACAAAAACGAGGACCTCCAACCGAATACAGTAATCTACGGAGAAGAAAACAAGAGAAGGATAGCTTCGTCTAATGTCAACAACGTAAGTCGGTATTAACTTATTCCAACCTTAATTTAGTCTCAGAGGCCACATTGCGACTTCCTACAAACGAAACTGTCTACGTACGGAAAGTCATTCAAGAATTTATAACAATATAAACAACAACAATCAGGCCGCCTTTTTCTTCTTGAGAGCTTTGACCTTCCTGGTCTGGATCGTGTCCAGATCTTGTTTTCCAACGTGGATTCTGGCCAACTTGGTCTCGAATGGATCCAAACTTGTGTTCTTTCGCATCTTGTTCTAAATTATTTATTGTTAATGATAAAATGTAAATACTATACGTTTTCTATATCTGCTAAGATATGTTACGGATAAATAAGGGCCATTAATTAGTAAAAAACACTTACAACAACGACTTTTGGTTTCTTCGTGGTCTTCTTCATGAGGTGTTCACTAGCAAACTTGGTTCTGACCATTTCAAAGTCAGCGTGAGGACCATGCTCGACCAGTTCTACTCTGGGGGAAGAACCGGTGCTCTTCTTGAGTACTGATCGATACGTCCTCATCAATATCTTTCCACTGGCAGTTGCGGTAAAAGAGATCACTAGTTCTAGACCTTGTAATCTTACTGTGTCGACGACAGCTCCTCTGAAGAAGTCTACAAACATGTTACCTACGCGTTTGAAGCCATCATCCACTTCAAACAGAGATCCGTTCAACACAATACAAGGCTTTGTGCCGACCGTCACACCTCCATTCTGAAACGAAACATAGTCAACCATCAAAAAAATTAATATTTAAAACTTGTTTTCATTATGAATATATGCGTTACCTTGAACTTTGATTGAGGAATGTAGTTGGTCAACTTTAAATCCACCATATCCAACAACAAGTAGTCGAACATACGGCCTAAACACACGGTGTTTGGCCGTTTTTTGCTGTTTGAAACCATACAGAACAAAGATGAGTCGTACTTGGACGTCATTTTGCAGATAAAGGTTTCATCGTCAAACAAATGAATTGGGTTTCTACTAAAAATCAAACATAAAGAATATTAATCAACTTACTATTTGAGCTTCTCCACCAATGGCTTTTTCAAAGCATAAACATCGTTAAGGAAGTTTTGCAATGTTTCGTTTGTCTTTCCTCCCTTGACCAACAACGCGTTCTTATCGTTCTCCGTGACTTTGGGAGCTCTGTTCTCCAGAAACTTCTTTCCTTTTCTGGTTTTAGCTTTGTTAAAGATTGGTGCCATTGTGAAACAATTCAATAACAACAAGTAACGAAAATAAAACAACAATTAACAATAATTCTGCATTTTCGGAAATTTTTACTCAACCTACCTTAAATAAGACATGACTCAATGAGTCATCTCTATCTTCTTTGGTCCCGCCACGAAAATCCTATTTCTGGTGTCATGTTGCATTTTATTAATATTATATATAAAATTATATGTACATATTACTCGTTCTATATTTTCCTTATTTATAATAACAATACCTGTAAGAAATACTTGTATTTAAATTTCATACGATACTTTAACGGTCTGTTCACAACTTTCATATCGATTTATACGTTGTTTCCCATTGTCTTTTGATGGTAGAACTTTTCTAACAAACTAAACTGTGGCTGGGACGTTCAAATGAATATATGTAAGTTAGTAATTGATAGCAAAACATAATTTTGTTGCAGATAGCCATCGGGTTCTGAACATTGTGACAAATGGGTTAATATCACCGACTAACCAATCTATTTTTGTGTATAATCCGTTCACAAAGCTCAACTACACCACTGACGAATGCTGTTACGAGCATCCTGAGCTGGTAGGTTATTACTTCTGTTAAATTTATAAAAATTAATAAAACTTTTCTTTATCAGTGAATTTTAGGTAATAAATTAATTATTTTAGGTAGATCTGGCCGATTCTGTTGCGCAATTAAATAAAGAAGAAGAGTTATTATTGGTATCAAGGACGTCTCATAGTGTAATAGATGTTGAAGCAGGTAACTCGTTCACAAGCATCAAGAACTCAAGTTTAGGTAAAAAGTTCCGTGACATATACGAACATGATGGTGTCATAAATGCTGTTTGTTGGAGTCCAATCAACGGAAATGTGTTTGCATCTGTCGGATCTGACAACACTGTTCGATTATGGGACATTCGACAACATCCAGCACAGGTCATGATCATCCGGCTGAAAAGATATTCATGTCTAGACTTCTCTCCAGATGGACAATATCTTGCTTTAGGCGGAGACAACGCTGTGAACCTTATGTATCTGAACAATCCTAGAGATCTCACTACTATGAAGGTATCTTCACCGGTAAGACGACTGTTTGGATGACTCAGGAAATATTTAGGTAACAAATGTGAAGTTCAACCCTCTGGAGTGCACGATGGCGACCATTAGTACCGATAAGGTGGTTAGGTTCTGGGATATCGATGCCAAGGAATGTGTATCACAAACACTGCCATTTGATACGATGCCAAAAGCAATAGAATACACATCGTGTGGAAACTACTTTGTGGCTGCTTCGGACACCGTGTTGTCATCTTTCTTGTGTGAACCTTTGAGCATGGTACATGAAGTAGAGGTGGAGAAGGTGGCCAATCATTTTCTGGATTTCAAGATTGCTATGGATGTGGCTTATCACTTATCGTGGAATTCAGACGGCGAAGTTGTACTTAAGTCGTATATGGTTAATGTAAGTTGATATCAAGATGAAGATGTGTTATGTTGTAATGTTTTTTGTTGCCCATGGATACAATGCAAACTTGTGTTCTTCTTTAGGACTTGAGAAAGAATGGAGTTCCGGAATCGCCCGTGCTCTCCGCCATTTCCCCCATAAAAGACGTCGTAAATACAGAGGATTCTGTGTTCTACAAGTCCACCAACTCCATGAAAACAGAGGATTCTACGATAGAGTTGCGAAGTTGTATGTCAAGAAGCTCCTCCTTATCATCTAATCACCTATCATTACACAGAAGTCGCAATAACAGTCAGCAAAATTGTGAGTTTCAATCTGAAATGTATTTCAAAATGACACTTTCAAAAATACAATTAAATTTAATTTTGCAGTAACCTCCGCCGCCCAACGTAAAACCTCAGTGGATCTAGGTCCCTCTCAAAACAGCTCTGCCATTATAAAGGAACACAACTCAAGACTAAAGAAGGGTTCAGATTCTCCGTCTGATTCTCTAAGAGCTACACAAGACGGCTTCAAGAGTGTGGTCGACAACCATCCTTCTGTCATGGCGATATTACGCGAAAGGATGCACGAATGTAAACGGATTCAGTCCATGAGCAGAATCTCATCTATAGGTAATCATTGTTATAGTAAATATATGCTTAGATCCAAGTAATAGGACTATAACAGCATAATTAAATGTTATATCACATTAATAACAGCCCTTTATTCACATTCAATTATGATTCCTTCAGACGACACGCTGAAAGAGGCTTCTAAGATGAACGGCAGTCACATGCTGGCTGCTCTGATCAACACCTACAAGGCATCTTCTTCTCCAACGATAACCTTCTACTCCAAAGTCTTACTGTACGTCATTCCACTGCTCCGACACACCAACCCTGACTACATTAACATCGGATTGGACATAGTGTGCGGAGTACTAACAGATCACGGGGACCAAATCAAAACGGGTTCAAAGGGCAACACAGACCTCGAGAATGCCTGTAATGTATGCAAGAGGATGTTAACCGAGGTCTACATACTGATGCCGTGCCTACTGGAGCGTCTGAACGAAGAACAACGCCAGACTTTTACGTCGCTTCTGCCATTGTTAAAAGCTTTAGCCGAATAACTCCAACGCATAATTATTACTGTGATTTAAACATACGGGCATGTACATGTGGGTAAAGTAATTTAATAAATATCATGTTCACTTTTGTTTCTAGTCCAATACGCGTTATCTATGTCTCTAGCACCAACATAGTCGTCGTTCGTCACGATATTCTTTGAGGGCTGAACTAGTCCACTTCTGAAGTCCACGATGGACGGAGCATCTGGAGTGGCAGCCATGATAGAGGAATTCCGTCTTTCTGGAGGCGGGGGAGGGATTCTGACCGAAGCACGACGTTGTCGTACTGAATCCATCGTCCCTTTCGAAGTCGAGCTACGGCTACACATGGACGAAATGTCATCGTTCAGCTGACTCATCGTTTCACTAAAGTCTGAAACATGATATGGTTGACGTTCTATATTTGCTTATGGAGATACTACTTACTATTCAGGACCTTCAGATAAGATTCAGTATAACAGCTAGTGCCTACCTCTTTGAGATTCTGCAGCCCAACTCTTCTTGGGCGGATAAAACACACAATCTTCCATAACTGACACATCGCTGGCAGAGATTGACAAGGCCGGAGAGACCCCCAGAGATCCGTCTGTAATGTTTATGATCATTATCAAAAGAACAAATCAGTCGTTCGAAAAGCACTAGTTTATGACGCTTACCATTGCTGCCACGAGACAGAAACGGCGGCTTATCCACCTTGTTCTTATGGTATCCAGGCTTTCCGTCCACTAAACTTTTTGGGGAAAAGACTTTTGATTCCACATCTGCCCAGTTAAATGTCGAACTGGAGGTGGAAGGTGACGTGTTCATTTTGGAAGAATGGTTTAGTCGGGAACTGACTTTACTTGACGATGTACTTCTAGAAGGAGAAGTCATCCGTTTTCTGTAAGTCTGTTCATCTGCTAATGCGTCCTCGACTGCCGCTTTTACGACCAAAGCAGAATCTGAATGTAACACGTCCATCTCGACCGACTCCTGGATCTCTTTGATATGTACACCTTCTTCTAGCAGTGTGATCTCCGCTTTCTTAAAATGATTTATATGTAAAGTTAATATATCTAGTTCATTTCTAATACAACTCATAGACTAACTTACTATTAGAGGCATTAACAAGTCCATGAACCCTAAGAACAGCTGTCTTTGATTAAGAAGCAGCTCAGTACAGAACTGCTTCTGTTCTACTACAACTTCCCCCATGTCTTTCTTGCTTCGCTTCTTCTTTACTACACGGTGATTCTTTCTTTGAAGCTCTGATACATTTTGTTTCCACTCAGAAGACCTGGATTCCAAAGTCGGACAGAAGTTGTTGGAAATGACGCTAGAGAAGGCCTTGAGATCAGATTGTAGAGTTCGTTGCCTGAGACAAAACCTAGTCAGAGCGGCTCCGATGTCTCTACTCGCTCCTTTTATAGAGTTGGCAGAATCACTGACGATCTGGAGACAGTCCACAAAGTTGCTTAAACAAATGGCAGTATTGTTCAATTGTGTGGCCAATTTGGACGCTCTTGTAGACATTACCTCCCAAGCGCAGTTTGTGCTCTAAAAATACTAAACAAGAAACAAGCATTCTTACCTTTAAATCTGACAGAACCGATTCACACAGTCCCTGCATGCTCTCAAATTCAGTACCCATCGTAATCTCATGTACTACAACCGGAAAACTAAAAAAATATGGTAAATAAGCTGCAATCAACACATATAAAACACATTTTACAGCATTAAATCATTATATAGCAGCGTAAGCAATTTGGGTTATGCTAATCTTTTACTTTACGCCCATATTATTCATCTCGGATCAATACGAATAGCAAGTATTTATTTACATTTACGACAAAAAAATTATTTATTTTGTGGCATCCCGTCCACACAGTATAGGAAATCTATAACAAGGGACTTGAGGAGACGTGTCGTGTTGGAAGTTACACACCGTCATCTCAACTTTCGTGGCGAATCCTGTTTTACCACTTATTATACTTGTTGATAGAAGACGTTTTGTATTTTTTCGTGGCATTTTAACTAGTTCCTTTATTTTTCTCTGTTTTCAGGCTTCAAGATGGTGGAATCCACTATTTTGAAGATCAAATACGGCTCCGAATTTCGAAGACGGTTAATCAACCACCAGAATGATGTCAGTTACAATGATCTGGTCTTCAAAATCCAGACCCTGTACAAGTTGGACGCGAACAGCAACATTCATCTCAAATACAAGGATGAAGATGGAGACTTCATTAGCCTTTACGATGACGACGACGTGGCCTTGGCTATTCATGAGAAGAACCTTCTTTATATTGAAGTTTTTGTTGGTAAGTTCAATTTTTAGATTTATTTGTGTTTTTAGAACAATCTGAGAGAGCCGAATCGCCATTGGAGGCGCCAGTGAAGACGAACGTCGCCACGATCGACCCTTCTCGCCACGAACAAGTTGAACCCAATGGTGTCGTGTCCCATGCTCAAGAAGTTGAGCAACTCAATGATCCACCGAAGTTGGAAAACATGTCTTTGAACGATCAAACATTGGAGAACGTTCCAATCGATGACAAACCGGTTGATAATGGATACTACAGCCAATTCGACCAAGTTTCCCAGATGAAATCGGAACCCCAATATCAGCAACCACCCCAAGCTCAGCAACAGTTCCAGCCACAGCAAGCACCTCCCCAACAGCCTCCGGCCCCTCAGCCAATTTACGGCGGTTTTGCTCCTCCAATGCCACAACAACAACAACAATATCCACCAAACAGCACTCCTAGTCTTCCTCCTCAACAAGCCCCAGTGTCTTCTGCTCCTTACCAAGGCTTTGCTGGTTACCAACCTCCATCGGCACCTACTCCCCAGCCTCAACAACAGGCTTCTTATAACAGTATGACCCCACAACCACCTACCGGAGTTCCTCAACAACACGTTCCCCCACAAGGCTTCCAACCTCCTCCATCTGCGGGTGGTCCACCTCCAAGTATTCCTCCACCAGGTAAGCATTGAAAAACTTAGAAAAACTGTTTTCCTTGATAAATTTTTAGTTATTATACATATTTTACTTTTGAAATCCAAAAGTGACATTGTTTTACGTTCTTTCTAAATGTTTCAGGCGCGTTCCCTGGAGGACAAGCTTTCAATCCATTTGCTAGAGGAGCCCCACCACAACAACAACAAGCCCCACCCCAACAGAACAACTTCAATCGCCCGTACGGAAACTATTGAATATCTATTTAAGTTTATTTTACATCCAAATAAATTATGTTATAAGATATAAGTAAGGATTGTTTCTGTGGCTTTCCGAGACATTCAGTTAAATTTAATGAGGCATTGCTTACCATAAGAAATTAAAAAGCTATAAATTTAACTAATTTTGATTCAAATACGCCGTTAAGGAGTTTAACGAAACAAAAACTTCACAAGACAAATTATGACCAGATTTATGTTTGAATGTCTCAAAAACACAATAAACATCCCTTACGTCCAACAATTGATACAAATTAACCGAAAGCCACCAGTGACGTCGTCTACACGACGACCAAGATCAACATGAACATGGTTCAAGTTTTTTGTTGAAGAGCATTTGCCAGCCATTCCATCGCTTCGTCGAGACCTTCTCCTTTCGTCGCTGAAGCTTTGAATATCTGGAACGATCTGTTTCGTAGAGCATCTAGTCCAAGCGCTTTATGAATTTCAGCTACACTTAGACAGCCTTGGATGTCTTGTTTGTTGGCAATCACCATTAGAATGGCATCTTTCAATTCTTCTTCTTCCAACATCGACACTAGCTCCTAAACAACAAATTTAATTAATGAAAAGATAAAACATACCTGTTTTGATATTCCTATTCTGTCTTTGTCCGCTGAATCCACCACATAGATCACAGCATCTGTATTTAGATAATAACACCTCCAATAAGGTCGAATCGACGTTTGCCCACCCAGATCCCAGACCTGGAACTTTAGATTCTTGTATGTGACCTGTTCTACATTAAATCCAATTGTCGGTACCGTCGTCACAATCTCGCCAACATGTAGACGATAAAGAATAGTGGTTTTGCCGGCACCATCCAATCCCAGAATCAGAATCCGCATTTCCTTTTGGCCAAAAAGCCCACGAAAGTAACTTAAGACTCCTCCCATGACCCGTCAGATGATGAGCAAAGTTAAGGGTACTTCTACTCAAAACTTGCAATCCACGCAGCAATATTAATATTGAATCGGAACGCCAAGAACTAATTTCTGTGCGGGACGCACACGTTAAGAAGTTGTCAACTTAAAAATGACTTCTGTTGACAATTCTGGTTTTTGATCATATTATAAAATATGCTAAACCTAATATAATACTGAATAAGACTTGCAATTGTTTTAATTATCCCAAAATGTACGTTTAATCTTCTGGTTTCACGTTGTAGTTTATTTCGGGTGTATACCACGCAATTTACTATGTATAGACAGATATTATTTTGTAAATTGTTATCCGTAACAAATAAAATATAACTGCTTAACAAGTTACCATAAAATAACTTCCTCGCATTAAAGTCCTATCATTATATTACCAAAAATCATCTTATTATGTTTACGGAAGTGAAAATACTTTATGTTTTGATGATGAGCTTAATGAAGTTCATTGTGTGTGAGCATGGTCAGATAGGGTTTTTTATCACCGTTTCAACCTTGATTAGGCACGCTTAATTTCGTATTTCGAGCTACAGTAGCCGGTTTATTTGCACAATGCACTCAAGTCAAGTTAGTAACTGTTTACCCATGGAGACTATAATGGGATCGATCCTGTGATTGATCCACCAACTTCAAGAGTACACAAACATTTAATAAACCTTCATACACATTACATATGCATCGTCATAGATGGTATGCATACCCAACATACACTACCGAGCTTCTTTATATACACGGGACATCATAATATCTTAGGGTCCGAATCCCTACTATCACAGGCACACGACAGGTTGCAGAAGAGGTGTATTACACTATAAAGTCTTTGTTTTTACTTGCGAATAAAAAATTATTGGTGTCACTTGACGGCCGCTTTCTTGGCATATTCACGGGGGACAGGTATGGAAGTAGAAGTAGTGAAATCCGACCTCGACGGCTTAGGTAGCAGCAGCAGACACTCCGCGGGCCCGTTCACTGTGCGTCAGGGCCATTCCGAACATCCGCGGCGTTTGCATTCGAATCCTGGATCTGTAACAAAAGATGTTTAACTCAAGACGAGCCATCCGTGAGTCCCTCTCATATTAATCTGGATTATAGGTCGAGGGGGGGGGGAGGGATGAGAGGAGGGGCTTATACCGGTCCCCTACTCAAAGCTCCTCATTTTGAGCATGAGATGATGTGACATGAACCGGGCAATTTTAGTTAGCACCAGCGATGATCCCACGCCCCGTGAACGTCCGCCTTCGGTGGAGGGTGTCAAGATGAAAACGTAAGACATTTCGCTTCTTGATTATTTTTAAATTCATTTTTCTAAGTGGGACTTCACACGGTAACGGGATTAAAGAAGATCCAAGGAGTTAAGTCTTTTTTGTCAAAAATAGAAAAATAAGGCTCTAAGACTGTTCACAAAGGGACACTTTGCCTTTTTGTACGGATGACTTAACCTATTTCACTTATTATGCCAAAAATATTTTATAAAGTCCCAACATTAGATTTTTGTATATTCCATTTCGTTTTGAAAAATTGTCTACCAACATTCTACAGTATTCGATCTTTTGATCCCAAAGCAACTTGAAACTAGTCTTAAAGGCAGTCCTTTTCAGTACCTCAGCAGTGTTGTGTGCCTTTCTCTACATGAGTGCGGTAATCCTGCTCGTGCTATGCTTCGAGTACATAAAACCTATCTTCATGCTTACCTGATCCAGGACGTCGCGCAAAGATGACATGAGACCGTTGATCTGATGCCGGATCACACCGGCTACCGATCCCTGCTCTTGTGGAGCGGCCGACGATGTAGCCGGGTGTTGTGGAGGGAACGGGTCGAAGAAGTTCTTGTCTTCCTCTGTTTCTGGGTCGATGCCAATCAACAGAGCATGTCGCTTCACGTTCACGGGTAGCCCAACAAACACACGTATACAACTGAAATTAACTTACAATAATCACTCAGACGGGACTACTGTAACACTTTCAAAACATACTCCAAGTGATACCACTTTACGACGGATTACAGACTTTTACGAAATAAATTTTATAATTAATGCCATTACTTACGTCTTGTTCCACTCGTTTATCTTACTCTTGTGAGTTTTGAAATTAGAAGCGAATTCTTCTGAAATCTGTTGTAGCCACGCTAACTGAGGACCGTGACTCCAGAAGGTATACGAATGCTTGAAGAAGATGTTCACCAGCATTCTGATGCCCAATGGTACGCTAAAAGAGATCCCAATAAAGATAAGACAAGTTACCTTGTCTCCGAGTAACCAAAGTGTCCAGTAGCCTTGACGGTATCTGTGGGATCCAGCCCCATCCTCTGCACTAGAGCACCAATAACTTGTGGAAAACGAATCAATGCCAACTTTGTTAATTCCTTCTCTTTTACCAAGTAAACTTCATCTCCAGTCTTCTCGTACAACTTATGGCAAGCATAAGCGGTACTGTAAAGGAAATTGGGTAACATTTCCCAGTTTTTGGTTTTCTAAAAAAGCCGCATACTGTAATTCAAAAAAATTATTTATAGATCTACATGAAATTAGATTATGTATTACAATTAAAAAAATTCTTAAAGCTAACTTACCCTGTACTCTTCAAAGACGTCGGCTAGATAATTGTAGTTTCCTGACTTAAGGGCAATAAAGTCGATTAACAATGTCATTGCCAGAGGATCGTTTTTGGGGTCCTTGGAGTACAGTAATTTCCCGTATTGTAACGCAGTGACAAAACAATGTCTACAAACCAAGAGCTGGATGAAGGAGAACAACAACTGGAAGATGATCCTCGTTTCTGCTGATCTGTAGTTCAACTGATGTTGCTCTGACAGCAGGTTGAACTGGAATGTGCACGAAGTTATGGCAAAAAGGGATCTTTCTAAAAAAAATCCAAATTTTAAAATTTACTAAATTTGACTTTTTGAAATTTGAATTGGAATCATCCTGACTGACTTTGTTGCTGGAAGTGGTCGTTAAAATGGAATCAAGACAAAACTTTGATATAGACTGCGAACACTCGATCAACGTCCAAATCAACAATGAACTGTTCGCGAGCTACACCTATTTGGCTATGGTAAATCTATAGTAACATACACTTTTTATCGCTTAACGTTGCTTTAAAGAAAACGTTATTTTTAAGTAAAAAACAATTTTTAATCTTGTAATTACTTTAATTTTAGGCCAACTACTTCAGAAGGACTAATGTGGCATTGTATGGTGCTGGAGCGTTCTTCCACAACCAGCATCTAGACGAACTGACTCATGCCTACAAACTGATCGAGTACATGACTGACAGAGGAGGAGTTGTCAAGCTGGCACAGCTTTCGGCTCCACAAAATCAGGAATGGGCTTCATTGTTAGCGGCCTTCAAAGACGCTGTCGATCTCGAGAGGAACAACAACACCTCGTTGATGAGACTTCACGAGATCGCTTCCAACAAGCAGGATTCTGATGTAAGCTATCTACCTAACTAATTCATTTAAAGTCGACACAACATCCTATTCAAACAGATATTGTAATCCTAAATTCAGATGACCAACTTTCTGGAAGAGCACTACCTCAGAGTTCAAGTCATGGAGATCAAAGAGATGACCGCCAAGTACAACCAACTCTTACGCGTCGGACCTGGTCTTGGAGAACACTTGTTCGACAAAGAACTGGCCAAGGAAGCCCAGCAAGTCTCTGAATAATTACCTAAAACGTCGGTGGCACTTGTGAACTCCTCCCTCATTATGTGGTTCTGTGCCAACAGAAATAAACTTTCCAAGTGATAAGGGTTCTCGGCCAAGACCATGTTCTGAAAAAAAAATTTAGAATAACAGAAGTGATTAATAAATGTCTCTTGGACATATAAATCTCTACATACAGTTATTGCCTCCAAATCGTGATTGAGTCGAAACGATGTGAACAACAATTGCAAACTTGCATACGAAGATGAATGTTCCACTTGGAACGTCTTGATAGGACCTTCCTCCCTTACACATTTGAACGACATGCCTAAATATTCAAGAATAATATAAAAAAGTTAAACTTCAAAACTTTTAATTGTTCAAACATTTATTACCTAAAGTACGGAAAACTGGCCAAGTTGGTTTATGTTTGAATATTGCTTTGACTGCTTTATTGTCCATTCTGTTGCCTTTAGATTTCATCATTGCTTGACTCAGCTTCTCCTTTATCTCAGCATCTGCATTCATCTGCCTCAGGTTTGGCTTGAAGAAGTTTTTGTCGCCAGCAGAAGACGAACCTTCATCTTTCTCCTGATTATTGACCTCCTGAATAGCCAAGTCTAACAACGCATCATCGTCCAATTCTGTTGAAGTTTTGTTCTTCTTCTTACCCATTTACACGTTGACCTTGATATGATTGAAAATAATTTATTTTATTTTGCAAAATTATTTTACATGTAAAACTAAAAGCCAACCACAACATCGTGGCGGGACCAAAGAAGACAGCTAATGTAAAAAATATAGCTAAAAATATTCGTAATATTTATTTTTCGTTTGTATATTATATAAAGCATCTTTTTATTTTCGCAGCTAACCATTTTATAATATTGTTTTGTAGATTTGGAATTAATGTAAGTTTTGCTTTTGTTTGCATTTTCTACCTAGAAAAATATAATCAATTACGATTTCAGAATGGAAGATGTACAAAGTAATGAGAATATTGAGCAGGAAAAACAAAAGCACTTCGTACAAAACGAAGAAGCAGAAGTAAAGAAAGAAACCGAAGAGGATGTAGCCATCAAAGAAGAACCGCCTGTAGATCCCAAGCAAGAAGTCAAGGTAGAAGAAGAACAGATTGAAAACCCTTCAAATAACGATAAAACTGTTGCTAAAGACGATGAATATGAAGCTAAAGTAAGCGAAGACGAACAGACGGAAGAGGAAAACAAAAGTGAGGAAGAAAAGAAAGAGGTAAGCGTTGTCAATGATTCATTATTCTTTTAGGAGGCAGCTGAGCTTGACGACGACGAAATCAAAACTAATCCCGCGTACATTCCGAAAGGCGGCCAGTTCTACATGCATGATACTAGATCTGGTGAAGCTGAAGAACAGAATGACGCCAACAACAAGAAGAGCCGTGCTGATGGAAAGTGGTCGCACGACTTATACAATGAGAAACGACAGATGCCAAAGTCGAGTCGCGAATTAGAGACCCTTTATGGATCTACTGGTAAGCGAGAATGCGACGGTGACGTTCATAGCACAAGAACGTCAGATAAACGGGAAAGACCAGTAAACCAAAACAACAAACCCAGAAATGTGATAGGCAATAGTAAATTTTCCGACAGAAAACCTATACGCAACAGACGACAAGAAAAATCTAGTGATGAAGAACCACCTACAGAAAACAGACAACGAAAGTTCAGAACATTTAAAAGGTCGACTAACACTAAACCTCAAAATGAAAACACTCCTAGGGATGTAGAAGAGGTCAAAAAAGATTTTAGCAAGATGTCTGTGTCGAGACAACCACAACAGAAACAGGAGAACGGCAATAGCAACGGTGGTTACAGAAGGAGTTATGCACAGGTTAGTTACACATTGAAAACTGTTTTTCATTATGTTAATTTGAGACGATACTTCTTTCTGTTTTGGCTAACTAATACCTATTTAACGTTTAGCCTGGTCCGCGGGTAAATCTACCAGCTGAGACTATGCGTATCCCTCCACCTGTTCTTCCACCACCCCCTGGAGCCATGGTAGTTATACCTATGGGACAGCAACCTGTAGTCCCAGTAATGCCTCGTGTTCCTCAACATCCTCCCTACAACGGTCGACCGAGACAACCGACTGACGCAGTCTATTTTGACCCCAAAGCTCACGTACAAGGTCCCCCGCCTCAACCTCGCGAACGAAGACGCTTGCAGTTTGTTCCTCCACAGTAATCTCAGTATTTATTTACACCAAAGTTTTCACATCCGTATTTCAATCTCCAAACTAACAGGCATTTTCGAATTTCATAACTTTAATTTTATTAACGAATAAAACTTCTTAATCTACCATCCACTCCGTACGAACTACTCATTCATTCTATGTTCTAATAAGGTTGCTGACGATAACTGGGATGACGGTTCTTGGAAGCCGTTGACGGACTTTCTGCTGGAGAAACCTTGCTTTGAGATTCAGTCGATTTTGGGTCAAAGTCGAGAAGTCCGTCAAGGTCAAGATCGTCCCAATGACCGCCAATCAGACCTCTGCAATTTTCTATCGAGTCGTCCACGCTGTTTAAGTAGTTAGCGAACTCGGACGGCGATATATTCAGATTCGGAGCCGATGCTGGCGAAGTGACCAGTGGATCTGGAGAGGGCTGTTGTTGTTGCATCTGATTCGGAATATTCTGTACAGGACATTGGTTGTCCAACTGGACGTCAGTTTGTGAATACACAACTTGTGATGTTTGTGGAACAATACTAAAACAATATTGTGAAAAAGACCACAAAACCTACTTTTGATTGACAGGGGGCTGTTGTAGTACTAGCGGGACATTAGCACTAGACGTGTTTAATTGTTGGCCAGAAGACATTGGTCGCATATTCGATGGACATTCCATAGTGTTTCGCGCCCGGCTCTGAAAGTAATTTAATAAAAAGATAAAGACTACTATAAAACATTAAAAACTATTAAAAACACGTTTTACTATATAACTTACCGTAGACGGATAGTACATTTGGGGCCGCTGGTACTGTTGTTGATAGGAAGAAGAAGGTACATTGTTCTTCAGTTTACCGGTAGATGGAGGACCAAGATGATCCAACTCGTCGGTCACATCTGATATAATGGGCCCATTTGATTGGTTTAAATTCGCCGTGTTCTGACGATTCACCTCTACGGGCATGGAGCGGTATGGGGGATTGTGGGTCTGGGAGTAATCCTTCATTAGTCTGTCGAGAATATCAGACACATTATTCTGTTGGATTGCCTGCAGAGAAATGTCGGATATCGTCCTCAACCTTTTGGCCGCGCTTTCGTCGTCGATGGCCAACATTGGTCGTTTACCTAGTCTCTTGGACGGCTGTAACATGGCCACCATGAACTGTACGAGCTTGGTGACGATCTGTTGTTGTTTGACGTGAGCTCCACGCATGTTACTCATTTCTTGCCAAATCAACTCGTTTTCCCTGTAATGAAAGTAAGGTAAATATTATCTTCTTATAAATTAGGTTTTAAATAGTCAAAAAAAAGGTCCAAACGCACTTGGTCAGATCTCCCATTCTGCCTTCCATCTGTTTCTGTCGTTCTCTGAGCGATCTCAACTCTTCGAAGACGGCTGTAAGGTCTTTCGCCGGAACGCTGACCGTTCCATCGTTATTGTTTTGTTTTGACGTCGGAGCCTTTCTCTTGATGTTAACGAGCAACTCGGGGTGGTCACGAACAAAACAGGGATGCGAGAACTCGAGATGATCTTGGTCAGACTCAGCACGAGCCAAACTCGTCCGTTCGATCGGCGTCATCTTTCGGAAACCGTCTAAAAACAAATCAGAAACATTAAGTTATCACTTACACATATTCAATTGTCGTATCAGGCTGTTCAAGTTGTTGTGTTTGAAGTACTGGGGAAGAATGTTGCGACAGAACGAATACGGATCCAGAATATGAAAACTGTAGCCACTCTGAAAGACAATATATATAATAAAAGTAAATAAAACAGCAATAAGATTTCAAATACAATACTTACCTCATCCCAACGAATCACATCATAATACGACGGATCTTCCACTATATTCCACAGCTTGACCAAAAACAAAGGTATCTTATCATCTTCCTTTAAAATCAAAGGCTGTGCTGCTTGGGACTTGATGTCCTTTGCGTTTAAATAAGACATTATACTGAAATTAAAGGTTTGTTTATCAATAATAATAAGTTATCAATAAAAACAAAAACGTCAAATACGCAATCACGACCAGTCGAAAAACGAAAACACAACCACTTAAGAATAACATGTAAGGCTTTATTAAACAGGACGGATGTGTGTAGCCGTCTCAAGTGATTCCCCCACATAACTCGTAAAAAGAGTCGCACTCCGTGTCTTTATTTCTCTATTTCCATCGCACACTACGCTCTTCGTTGGATGAGTCGAGTGTGACGCGTCAACTCTCTCCCTCTACTTATTTTACATTGCAAAAGTAGCGGCTAATCGGTTTATGTAATTATGAAATGATGAATTAGCGAATCTGGTTAATGCACCAGAAATTTCATGAAAACTTTCGTAAAATTATATTAATATTGGTCGTAGGCAACATGTCTTTGAAAAGGCTTAAACATGGTTATCATCGACTTGATGTATCACGTCTTTACCAGACAAATACGATTGGCACAAATTGTATATAAAACAAGTCAAGTAAATAATTTATTACAAAAGTGTCATGTTAATTAACAATTTCACAACTTCCGGCGAGTCAGGACCAGCCTGAAGACAGCGGCCGTAAACATACTGGACATGAGTATGCACAACATCGAGATGGACAGCAACGCGTAGTACGAGACACAATCTTCGGTCAGATGCGATGTAATCGCCGATAAATCATGTTCCAAGACATCGATCGACTGCGCTCTCACTTGGATGTCGTTGTTGTCATCGGAAGAGATAGGTTCACTGTGAGATCGTTTGTTGATGAGACGAGGCTTCTGATGGGTCAGGTCGGGACACTTGGGCACCTGTAATGTATTACAAAATCTTTAGAGGAATTGTTTTTCTTACAGATAGATTTACTCTGTAAGAGCACAAAAGTTACACGCTTGTTACAGTATGAATATTTTACGGTTTTAAAATACGGTTACTGTATCACTGTTAAACTACTTTAGCCTTGGGTAAACTTACTGGGCATTCTCCGTCTCTGATATCCAGCTTGATACTGCACTGGAAGTTGACTACAATTCTGTCGGCGAACTTAAAGGCATGGGCTTCTTTTTGGGCTTGGAGAAGTCCAGGACCGTACTCTAAGTTGTCTAACAAATATCTATCGATGGCACATCTGAAAACAAAGTATGTGTCACAACAATCGTATAATAAACTAACTAAACAATCAAAATATAATATTTAAGTCAATTTACAGTACTCTATTAGCATAACTCACCCCCTGTCATTTAAAATGACAATTTCAGTGCCCGACCCATCCTCGACGAAACACGAATGCACTGTCATGCACCAAAGATCTGAAATCGAGTTTGGGTGAGAACGGCGGAACGGAACATTACACAAGAGATATGAAATCATAAAAACAAACCGGGCGATCCGGAGTCACAGACCCATCGATGCAAGAGCTTGTTCCCGACCGACACCACGGAAACCGGCTTCTTCGAGAACGGATCCACCACCTCGTATCTGCATCGTGGCATCTCGGCGTTCTCGGTCACGGGCTGTAGGCTGGCCATGGAGACGGACACCGGGTACGTCACGGTCTTCTCGGCCTCCATGTAGAAGCAGGAGATCTCGTAGCCACGGTCCACTTTGGTGATGAACTCGTCGTGGAAGGAGATCATCACTTTGGTCGACACCAAGAGCCCTGGGGGACTGGCCTGAAAGACTTTATACATTTGAGAGTTACCTCACAGATCTGGTTGTCACAACTCCACACTTGTTCTTCGGAATCACGATCGACGTCGTCTTGCGGCCGATGTCTCTGGACGAGCATTCGGTTTCGTTGGAGTGGCCGACCACGAAGACGCGCCCTTGGAAGACATCTTCTGTCAAGAACACGATCTCGATACTGTCTTCCCCACATTCGATCTCTGCTCGACCTACATTAATACATTAGTCACGTTATTGACAGAAATTGATACCAACAAAAGGTTTCACCTATTATAAAGAACCGAGCCTACCTAGTTGGCCATTAGGGATCGGAATGGCCCGCGCTACCGTGGCAAAGATGAGGAGCCAAGCAATCATGACCCTTTAGAGGTTGTGAGGAAATACCAGAAGTGGAGTGATAAGAAGTGGCTGATGAGGGCATCACTCAACTGATGAGATGATCGCGCAAGAAAACGTGCCTCGGGGCATTGACATCGGCAATCGATGTATAGTTAGTAAACGCAATAAAGTGATATCCGGATCTGGCGAAACATACGAAACAAGTCTCATCCGCGAAGAAGAATATAACCATACAAAACGACGGCGTAATAACTCAATTTCACTCTCACATAAACAGTTTACTGAATCAACAAAAATATATAGAACCAGGCATTAGGCCTTCTTGAAGAATTTCTTCCCCTTTTTCGTGAAGCCGGCTCCAGAATACTTTTCACGGAACTGCACTTTCTGGCTAGATGGTAGTTCAACGAAGGGTGGAGCTCCGAAGCCGAAAGACTTGGAAACTTTGACCAAATCCAGTGTCTGGACATTGAAAATGTCTTTCAACGAGTGGGAATCGTATGATCTCACATATCCTCTGAAAAACAATTTTAATCATCAAAAAGCATTAAAGTAAATACCTTTTTTAAAACACAAAAGCTTACTTGTAAGCTTCTTTGGCAGACTTGTTCAAGTAGTAGTTCTGCTTTATAATGTTCTCCAGTTGTGCTTGCACGTCCGCGACCTTGTTCCAAGAAAAATCAAACTCATTGAGGGTCACACGAGCTTGCTTCAGATACCTCAAGAATCCCAATTCCTCAGGTCTCAAGATCAGAAGGGCGTGACCGGTACCCGTTTCTCCTCTGGCAGTACGACCGACTCTGTGGATATATTCTCTTGGCTCATCTGGAGGATCAAACTGAACGATCCAATCAACTTCTGGAATGTCGAGACCTCTGGCTGCTACATCTGTACACAAAAGAGTACCAGATTTGGCTTGGCAGAATTGGAAGAACGTGCAGGTACGCTTCTGTTGCTTTTGTTTGCCCTAAAATACATAATTAAATTAATTTAAAAGACAACAAAATATCCGAAGTAAATTGTAAAAAAAGGTAACTTACATGAATACTCATGACAGGAACATCAATGTAGTTCAGCAGCTCGTGGTGGTACTTGACAGATGCACAAGATGAGAAGAATACCATGACTTTTTTGTTTTTGTTCTTCTTCAAGAAGGTGAACAACAACAAGAATCGTTTTTCAGAAGGACATAGCACATAACCCTAAACATTGACATCAAACTCCAAAAAGCAAGTTACAAACAATCTAGTGAATACTTAGAATCACATAATTGTCCACAACATACCTGCTCTAATCCTTCTACTGTGGCTTCATTAGAAACCTTATCTTCGACGCCAATACGAATTGGATTAGCGTTTAAGGCCGCTTTGATCAGTTCGTCTACTTTAGCCGTCTGTGTCGCCGAAAACAACATGGACTGTCGCTTTTTAGGTAACAACTTCAAGATTTGCTTCATTTCGACTTCGAAGCCAATGTCCAAGATTCGGTCGGCTTCATCAATGACCAGACATTTCATGTGACTGAAGTTGAATCCATCCGTATTCTAAAAAAAAACAAGATACTAAACAGTAATAATAATATATCCAAAACCTTGATCGAAATAGAAGTATGAACAATTTACATAAATAAACACAAACAAAGTTTGCATACCTGAAGGTGATCCAAAAGCCTTCCTGGAGTAGCCACCAACACAGCCACCCCTCGTTGCAATCGCTGAGCCTCAGCGTTTCTGTTGGCTCCTCCCATGATGAGTCCATGAGTCAGTTGAGTGTGCTGTTCCAAGAGTTCACTCACCACTCCATAAGTTTGCATACTCAACTCTCGGGTAGGGGAGATAATCACCACTCCCGTGCCATTGTGTTGTTTCCAGTTTAACTTCAGAAGCAGTTCCACTGCTGGTATCAAGAAAGCTAAAGTCTTGCCACTTCCTGTTTTAGCTGCTCCCAAAACATCTGATCCCTATAAAAAAGCTTTGTAATTTGGATTTACTTTTACGATGCCATAAACTTTTCCTGAGATAAAAATGTATTAGGCCAAATCCTTTAAAATCAACCTACCTCCAGCAAGGGCTTTATTGTCAGATTCTGGATCTCTGTCATATATTTGTATCCCATATCCTTCAGTTTGTTCAGTGTTCTGTCACATATTTCTCCTTTCAGCGTATCAAACTCCACATCAGTTAATATAGAAGATTTGATATCTAAATCGAAAAATGTTACCTAAAACAATATAAACATACTTTTGAACTGTTCCGCTTGACCTTGCTCTACCTCTTCTACTGGTTCCTCGATTTCCTTTGCCTTCTTTGGTGGAGGTTCTTCCGAAATCACTGTTTCTTCCTGTACTTCATCTTCATGTTCCTTTGGCTCTGTCGGCTTGGATCGTCGCTGTTTCCGTAACTTTCGATTCAGTACCTTCTTTACCACGTTGACATTCATGGCCTGAAATTTATACATACCAATTAAATATCAACAACAACATAAATGTCAACGCGAGATCCGTTTTCAATGATTTGGAGGTTTGAGTAAGTGATGGCTTTGATCTCAGTACCAGGTTCATGTTTCTCAGTTGTGAATGACTCTCCCTTAGCTCGGACATGAACCTTTTTGTCGCTGATATCCACCACTTCAACAGACTGGGCAACGAAAAAAGGCTCGGATGTGAAGTAGTATAGACATTCTGATAAGATCTGATAAAGCGTAGCTGCCCTGTCCGAGCCTTCTGCTTCAAAATCCATAGTGTAAACATCTTCTACATTCTTAAGACCATCTGACATGTACGAGTACATGCCTAGAATCTGCTGTTCTAATGCTTCCGAAAGAGAATCTCCCCACGAGTGAATCTGGACATCTGATGTGTGGTCCAAAAACTCGAAATTCATCTCAAAACTAATGACATTACCCACAACAATAAAAGACGTTAGTATAAAATATTGTTATTAGTTTTTTATATTAATTTAAAAGATAACAACAAACAAAAACTAACATTATACCAAAAATCTTTATAAAAAAGAACAGAATTGGGAAAAACACTTTGCCATCAACAATAAATCGTTTTGGGACTAAAAAGGTGTTGCAGATTGCGAGTGACATGTTATACGCTGAACAAAAAGGCGGGAATTTTTTTACAAGATTAATATTTTTCCCAAATATTTCAATAAACATTCACAAAAAGTTGCAATTTTTGACGAAAGCAATACCTCATATTATTTTGAATAAAACTATTTTTGAAAGGGTAATTTATTATTTTTATGTTTTTATGTAAGAGGCAGATATTATATGTAAAGCAAAATGTTCACATGAAATTGCAATAATAATTTAAGAGTCGTATAGTAGATTTTTATAGTTATTTTTGTTGTATCTTCAGTTCAATCACTATTTTTAGCATGTATTATTACCTAAAATTTAGGTAACATATCGGAAACATGACTGATGCTGTTTCAACGTGCAAATCAGAAGCTGAATGTGAGAGAGCCATCAAGGAGTTTACAGAATTGACTCAAACAGACGAAGCTTTTGCACATTTTGTTCTGCAAGATGTTAACTTTGATCTTGAGGTAGGTTTCGTGTTCGATATCGTTTGTAATTGAATACTTGTGGATTACAACTTAACTATGCTGTTTTAAATTCCATTTTTTCATCATGCACGATTTTTTTCAGGCGGGAGTCTTCAAGTACTTCACAGAAATCAACCCCGATGCCCCACTTCCAGAACAGATCATAAAGGAGGTCTTGGATCATCCCCCACAATCTTCCGGATCTAATGGTATTCCTCCAGAATTGACGGCAGTTTCTTGGAATATCGACGGACTGAACAAGAGTGGCTTGTCACAACGATTCTTGGCTATTATCACTGTTTTGGCGAGGTAAGTCCTTAAAACTTTAATAATGTATATAAGTAATATTGCTATCCCCTTATGTCCTGTTGTTCGTGCTTATATAACCCTTTCTTGTTTTAGACACAACCCAGAAGTCATTTTTTTCCAAGAGTTTGTCCCTCAATTGGAAGACAAGTTGTACGAGGTTCTCGGCAAGATGTACAATATTTGTCAACGCAACCTGGGCCGCCCTTATTACAATGTTACGTTAGTCAGTAAGAACATCCGCATCAATTATGAGACTATCCAAAACTTCAGCAACTCTGGAATGGGCCGTCACATGGTTATTGTCAGAGTAAGGCTTTTACCATGGTAGATAAGTTTGTTAAGTAAGACGAATTTTGACTAAGCATGTATGTCACTTGCGTACTTTTAATTAAATTGTTCAGGCCAAATGGCGGAACTTGAAGCTGTGCCTTATCAACACTCATCTGGAGAGCGAGAAGTCCCACACCGATGCCAGGCAGACTCAGTTCAAAGAGTGCATGGAGACAGTCAAGGAGTCTTTGGACGATGAAGCCATGGTTCTGTTCGGCGGAGATCTGAATCTGAGAGATGCTGAGGTATCGTTTCTCTGAAGATCTTATCAACTTTGCAGGTTTCCAATGTTCCTGATGGCGTTAGAGACTGCTGGGAGTTCGCGGGACGTCCAGAAAACTGCCGCTACACGTGGGACATGTCCAAGAACGACAACCTCGAGTTCCCCAATAACATCAGGTACAAGCTCAAGTGCAGATTCGACCGGTTCTACGTCTCCGGACCTTACAGAAGAGTCGACTTCGCCATCGACGGTCAGGAGAGAATCAAGAACCTGAGAATGTTCCCGAGTGACCACTTTGCCATCATTGCCAGATTCACCCGCCCTAACTGATCACACCTGTATTATATTGTTGTATTTTATACACTATGAATAAATAAACGGAAGAAATCTATTTAATTACGACGTACTAACAACCTATTAGGAATAGAACTTTTTTCCAGATTTGGCGTGATCTTTGAGCAATTGGCAAGGGGCGAATTGGGCTTCAGAATACGCGTTCGCGTACTTTTCCATGCTTTGAACTAGTTTCTCGGCACCGTACAAGTCCACGAATCGGAATGGTCCTCCCCAGAATGGTGGGAACCCTACACCAAACACGCTGGCGATGTCTCCGTCCGACTAAAACAAGTATATTTAACATATTGTTATTAAATTCACGTTATTTTTAAATTAGGTAATCCATAAAATAACTCACAGGGCTTCTGATCACGTCCTCTTCCAAACATATCAAGGCCTCGTTCACATATCTGGAGATGACTCGAAGTTGTTTGTCTTCAGATGACGACACTCCATTTGGTGGGGCTACACGGTACTTCTCGACGATCTTCTTGGCTTCTTCGTTGACTACCTTCTTGGTCTTCTTTCCCTCCTTCACGTAGCGGTAGATTCCAGCATCCGTCTTCTTTCCCTTGAATCCGGCATTCACAACATCAGATAGCAGGTCGGCTGAGCCTCCTTGATGTCTTGGACCCAAGCTCTTTCCCAGGAATGTTCCTACATGTTCGGCTACATCGAGACCCACTTCATCGGCTAAAGTGGCGGCTCCAACTGGGAAACCGTACTCGGTAGTAAGCTTGTCAAGATGTTTTGGATCTTCTCCTTCTTGCATTAGTCTCACGACTTCGTTCAACATTGGGCCGAGACAGCGTACCACAAAGAAGCCAGGACAGTCCTAAATTCCATATTAAAAACCATGCATTTCAACGAATAATATAATTCGACTACAAAAAGCTCACCTTAACAACGACGACCAACTTCTTCTGACGGAGACCAAGCTTACAAGCAGAAGCCAGCGTTTCCTTCGACGTTTTATCAGAAGTGATAACTTCCAGAAGCTGCATCTTGTCTACTGGAGAGAAGTAATGCATCCCGATTAATTGTTCAGGCCTCTTGCTGGCAGATGCAATGTCCTTAATAGGTAGAGCCGAGGTGTTAGTGGCAATGATACAGTGTTCTGGGACCACTTCCTCCAGCTGCTTGATGACTTTGTGCTTCAAAGCCAAGTCTTCGAAGACAGCTTCAACGACGACGTCAGCCTTCTTCAAGTCATTGTAGTTAAGAGCTGGATGGAGATGCGACAGGATGACGCCCTTTTCAGGAACGGTGATACGTTTTCTCTTGAGTTGGCCTTGGACTTGGGAAGCGATTTGCTTCACTCCACGGTCAAGACCATCTTGGGAGACGTCGATCAGGGAAGTACTAAGAAAAAGTAACATTAAGGTTATTTATCTTACCTTATGTGATTGTTGATAGACACATTAGCAATTCCAGCTCCCATCAAACCTGAACCGATCACACCGATATGCCTAAAAGGAAAACATTTACATATAGGTATGCACTCTAGTTCAATAAATACAATGTAAATTCGATAAAACTTACTCTGCTTTTCGACATTGACCGTATTTGTCCTTCTTACACTCGGTTGAGCCTTGAAACAGACCAATAAGAGCCCCAGATTGGTGCGTTTGGGTCAATTCGCCAAATTCCTAAAACTGTCATTTAAACTGTCATTCTTGAATTTCAGATGTGAATTTTCAACATAGAATAGCAAACTAACCTTGGCTTCTTGTTCATAACCAGTCTCACGAGGGCCAACCAATCCCGTACGGACTACGTCCAAAATCTTCAAAGGAGCTGGGTAGTTACCCTTGGTCTGCTTCATAACCTTGTCCTTGGCCTTTTGGACAACGACAGAGTCGATCAATGGTCGCCGGGTCAAGAAGTAGTTGACCACACTCTCGACCAGAGGTCTCTTCCTCTCGATCTTCAACTTTTTCTCACTCAGATTCAGAGCTGTTTGAATTGCGACCTTCTCCACGTACTTGTGAGTGCTGATGGCTGGGTCTTCTGCTCCTGGGCCCAATGGTTCTACTATTCTGTCCACAAGTCCCATACTCTTGGCTTTCTTTGGTTTAATGGTTTTGCCTTAAATGATATACTTTAAAAGTTTCAATTGAAAAAAGTACATTTTTATGGTAATTGTTATAACAACATTTAAGTTACTTTAAATGCTGATTTGCTATCACAACTTACCAGTCAGCATCATGTCCAAGGCATTTGGCAACGACACCAGCTTTGGCAACCTTTGTGTTCCTCCAGCTCCTGGCAACAGTCCCAACATCACCTCGGGCAAAGCAAACGACGTCTTCTTGTCATTTACAGCAATACGATAGTGACATGCCATAGCCAATTCCAAGCCACCACCCATACAGGTACCCATAACAGCAGCTACGACTGGTTTCTTCAAGTTCTCCAAACGCTCGTACTGAATCTGGCCTTCTCGAGACAGCTTCTCGGCTTCTGCTGCTGATTTGCACTTCTTCAGCATGTTAACATCTGCTCCAGCAACAAAACTGTTAGGTTTCCCCGACATAACAACAACACCCTTCACATTGTCGTCGTTCTCAACCTTCTGGATAATGTTTGTAAGATCGGCGCTTACTTTCTCGTTCAAAACATTCTCCTGAAGATTGTAAAGGATGAATAAATGTTGATATTGTTAGTGTCGTATACTAAAACAAACAAAAACAATAATACACACTTACTTTAGCGTCAGGGAGATCAATCTTAACTACGGCAATGCCATTCTGAACACTGTAACTAGCAGTTTTATCTAAAATTTCCAAATTATTTATTGAAAATATAAAACTCTAAAACACTTCACAAAACTTTTTTTAGCAAAAACTTACTGTCGCCTGCTGTCGCATAGGCACGAGTCAACTGTCCAACAAGAGGTACACGTCCTAAACCAAAATATCTCAATTACAAAACTTTAGAATTCTGATAACAATAACAAATCGAAAACAATAGTTGAAATTTATACAAAATTATTACCTGAAACTTGGCTTGATGCAAGTTTAGACAACATTCCGATCTAAAATTCCAATATTACCTTTAATACTGTGCTAAACCACGCTACACAAATTATAATGCTCATACTACGCGTTTTGTGATAAACAAGACGTTTATAGTCTCAAATGACCACCCGTTCGGACGGCTAATCAAGGTCAAAGTCCACCACGGCAGTACTTTGTACTTTTAAGACGAAAAAGACATAAATTAAAACCAACGGTAAAATTATGTTGAAAACAAAACGTTACTGTTGAGTCTTCAAAACTTGTCATACACAACTTACAACACGTACTGTAAAATAAGTGAAATAAATTCTTCGCGTAAAGTATGAATATCTCCTGGCACGAAAACTAAATATGTGGCTTTCTGTAATTTAGCTAGAAAATATTTTGTAATAGAAAAAAGTAAAAATTATTTTGGAATTGCGGAAATTATTCGTTTTTTTTTAAAATTTATATGTTTCAGATATAAAATTTGGTAATATAAGTAATAGCATTTTTATTTTAAGCATGGCTTGCTCTAGTAAACTCACGTTTGATCCATACGAGATCTTGGGACTTAAATCTTCTTGTTCTGATGGCGAGATTGACAAAGCCTATAAGAAGTCAGCTTTAAAATGGCATCCGGATAAAGCTATGAGAAATGGGATATCTAAAGAAGAAAGTGAGAAGAAGTTCGGCCAGATCTATCAAGCTTACCAGTTCCTGAAGGACGAAGGTCAGAGAGTGGCGTACGATGAAGAAATAGCCAACAAGAAAAGGCGGATGGAGTATGAAGATCAGAGGAGGTCTGTCAACTCAGCTCGTCGGCAGAACTTTGAGGACAAACTCAGGGAAAGAGAAGAAGCATTTGAAAATAGGAAGAGGAAGAATCCTCAGACTAAAACAACATTTAATTTGGATAAGGAATTGGAACGGTTAAAGAAGGAAGGAGCGGCTTACTTGGCTAAGATGGCTGAAGAAGAACGGAAAAGAGAAGATGAAGCTCGGCAGAAAGCGAAGGTTACTGTAATAGAGAAGAACGAGGACCAATCGATATACAACATGAATGCCTCCAAGTTGAAAGATTTGGAGGATGATATACTCGATGGCTTGTAAATATAATAAATATTATTTCATTTTGTTTAGTTCTTACAGTTTGATTGGTTGTGGACCGCTATATATTTAACTTTCTGTAAATTTTACTTTGTAAAACCTTGTTTTAGATGACGGAGGTAGCTCAAATGCCTGACATCGTTCAAAATGGCAAACCTAAACGAATGGGACGTTTGAATGTTGAACTAGGCTCAATAACGCAGCATAATATTATGGTAAGTCACTTTCTGATAGTTTATTACCCTTCAGCAATTGAAAAAGCTGAATGAAGCCGTCTTTCCTGTAGCTTACAACAGTAGGTTCTACAAGGATGTGGTAACTTCTGGAGACCTGGGCAAGTTTGTGTTCTTCAACGATTGTGTGGTTGGAGCGGTTTGTTGTCGAATTGACATTGAAGAAGGCGTTAAGAAGTTGTACATCATGACTTTAGGCACGTTGGCCCCATACAGACGACTTGGCATCGGAAGCATGCTTCTGAATCACGTTTTCTCTTTGTGTGAGAAGGACAAGGGCATCAAGAGTGTTACTTTACACGTTCAAGTAAGATTTTACTTTCAACATTGTTTAATTCAAGTTGAAAAATTTTATATCTTTTTATAATAATGGAATTAGTTATCAATTTTAAATTAAAATGTTTTAGATAAACAACGAAAGTGCTCTCGATTTCTACCAAAAGTTTGGCTTCCAAAAGAGTGGAGTCGCTGAGAACTACTACAAGAGAATAGAGCCGTCATCTGCTTATATCCTTGAGAAAGAAGACAACTGAAGCGGGTATTTAGTTAAATAAATTTTGATTATAATATAAGGGTTTTACTTGAGCTCAAAGCTTGAGGATGCGATTTCTTAAGTTAGAGTCGATGATATTATTTGTTGTAGCAGATTTTTTACTACGGTAAAATTAGCTTTAAGAGAAACCTAAAGATAGTAAAAACCCGTTTTTATTTCTAGGTAAACTTATTTCGAAAAGTTTTTGGCAAATACGCAGCTTTAACTACCTCAACCTTATCGATTTCAAAAATCATAAACTGAAGCAAGACGCCAGTTACTTAAGTAAAGTTTAATCGTCAAACAACAAAGACCTAGCTTTATACAAGTCTTTCAGAGTGCCGTTGATAACCCATTTGTAGAATCTCTCAAAATCGACCGGTTTCCAGTTGAGTTCACGTCGCTTTTGGTTCTTCAGTCTGTTTTCGGCCGATGAGTTATTAGCTCGACTGTTCGTACTGTAATTTTGATGATTAGTTGGAATATTTATGCCGTTAAGACGTTTTAGTTGGCCTCATAAACTTATGAGTCCCTTGACAATACGCTATACTTCGAAGGTTTTTTTACACATAAGGACTATCATTGTTTATGTTTTACGCATATCTTGTCTACGACTTTACCTTGTACTCAGATCTCGTTGATATTCGTTGGCAAACTTGAATTTGCTCCTGTTTTTGTTCAAGGCCGGAGCTTGTGCTTCACTGGAGGCATCAGTGATGGTCGACTTCCAGTCTGGCTCCATCCATTCTTCGTAGTACCCTTTGGCTTCCTCCAACCCACTCCTCAGTTTCCTGGCCCTAGCCATCGTCTAGTATCCGAATAATCTGTTCGTCTCCTACATAAATATTCGTTTTCCATGGAGATGCATTTAACGTATCTCATAAATTTTAAAATTGGGTTCACGTATGGTAAATGTCTGCATGGTTTCAAGTAAATGTTTATATCGATGTGAAATGTTTATTATTGAGTTAGTCTTATAAAACCCGAATATTAGTACAACCGTATTTTTGAGATCAAGGGATTAGGTATTACATTAAGGGTTCGGCTTCTTCGTTCTCAATGGCTTCGTTTTCTGAAAACAAAAGTTTCAGGATTGTTAAAGTTGTGTCGGTTGCAACATATCATTATCAGTAATATAACATTACGTAATATAATATTCTTGCAATTTTACCTTGATTCTGAAGTTCTCGATTCTCCTCCTTGGATTCAGAGTTCTCAGTTTGACTGAGGTCTGTGTAACATAGAGGACACACTGGTCTCACAAAGAGCCACTTCTTCAAACAGAATCCGTGGAAGACGTGTTTGCACGGTGTTATCAATGCACTGTAAGTGAACTCTCCGAAGCAGATGGCACAGACGTCTCTGTTATCCTTGAGCTCATCCATAGCTGCTGTCCGGAGTCCCTTAATCTTAATGGAGGCATCTCTTCGTGCACGTACTGACTGCACTCCCGCCACGATGCGACGGTAGACGTTGAAGTAGCTGTTGAACATGAGCACCAGAACACTGAACCCAGACCACTGATCGTGGAACAACGACACGTAGCCACCGTACACAACCACCGAGATGGACAACAACAACTCGGCGATAAGTGTCAGGAGACGACAGGCGAAGGTCAAGTCGTCGAAGCATTCGTAAGGCTCTTCGTACTGGGTCTCGATAACGGACAAGGTGTATATGATGAGCGTTTGGACGGTTCGAACCGAAGTCATAACGCAACTGGACAAGATCATCAACAGCCTAAAACAGTTTATTGTGACAAGTTGTTGACAGACTCAGCTTAGCTATGGGCATCTGATGTTACTAAATCTGAAGAAGCATACCATAGGTTCGCTGGGAGAAGATTCAGCAACGCATATGAGATGGCAATGGGAAACACGAGTAGTATGGCTGCCAGGAACAGACATCTGATGTGCTGGCTTATTCTGGTTGTAGTCATTACTCCGATTGTCACCAAGTGGGGCTCGAGTACCTCGTACAGAGATTGGAGCAGGGCTGATAGCACTAAAAGATAACATAATATAAAGACAGTAGTTGTTTTTGATAAAATTACAGTGAACGGTTTTAACAGGTTAAACAGTTGATCTTAAATAGAATAACATACCGACAAAGAGCACCAGTTTCAACATGAATATCTTCTGTTCAGAGCCCATTCCGAGTACTCCAGCTTGTACACACAGAAACACCAAAGTAAAGGCTTCAGCAATGCCTTCGTTGCCATTGGCAGAGTGTTGTGAAGAGTCTGCTCCAATCATAACCTCAGTCAGTCTGGCAATCAACTTCGATATGTAGCTCACGGTCAAAGCCAGAGCCAACAAAGAGAAGGGAGAGCTGAATAACTATTGTTATTAACAGAATAGATAAAGAAAATCAACTTATATTACAATCTATATTACTATTAGCCGTACGGTAAACTACTGCTTACCAGGTAGTCGCAGCGACTGCGGTAATGAATCCGTCCCCAATAGAATCGTACCCTTTGGCAAACATGGTATAGCACTTTAGAGAGAACATGAGCACAAAGAAGGTACTCAGTAATTGGGCCAGCCTTAACCTTCTCCATAGTACAACGAATCCTGAGACATAAGATGACTATTAGGTAAATCCAAAAGTTAAACTAATATAAAACAATTTAAAATGTAGCGTTTTGAGAATATTGTCATCCAAACTCACCAAAACCCACGCCTCTCACAGCCAACAACGACCTTAACCTTTTGCACCCTTGCTTGGCTGACAACATGAGATCAGGCACGTTGTAGAGAACATACACACAAATCAGGAACATGGCCAACGAGCACGATATGTTGTGGGCAATGGTCAACTTCTCCAATGGACAGGCACACATACGAGCAATGATTGGGATGGTAAAGACGGCCAGAGAGACCCGCCCTACGGCCGATTCCATGCCCAGGAGAAAACATTGCACCACACTCAGCATCATCTGCAAAATGAGTATATGGTGCTAACGTACTCAAATATACTTCATTTAAAATAGTCACATCAAGTATCTTTATAATCAAGTATCTTGATGTTGATTTACCTGTGCCAGAAAGTGAAACCCATGCCTCTCCATCTTTACAAAGTCATCCAGAACTAGAATTGGCTCAGAATTCATTTCATGTTGTATGTATTGTGTGGACATGTAGTGGGAAAACGCAAATAAAGACAAACTCAGGCCATGTAGGTATATCCGCATTAACTTTGCCATCGGCAACAACAACAACATAGCGCACAACAGTAAAACTATAACAAATAAGGCGTTAACCAAGAAAAAATCTATTTTAATAACTGAAACATTACGTATAGTCATACATAACGATGTGTAAACATGTGTTATCCTTCACAAATGTCACTTTTCAGATTTCTTATTATTATAAAAATGAATGCAAACACTGTCTATTGTCTATATTTACCTGAGTAACTAAGGACCGTAGCGGCAGTGTGATCAAGGTTCCGTCTATGAATGAACTCCGTAATCTGCATAAGGTCGAGGTATCCAGGAAGCGGATTCTGGTCGATAATCTGTTGAGTGACTTCTGATATGTCCAGGTCTCGTTTGATCCACCATAACTCCAACAGAATAACTCCAGGCACTCTGAATGTTATCTCGATGCCACTCTCAATCAAATGCCGAGTCTGTTCACTCAGCCCCCACGTCGCTCCTATTATATCCATCCTGAAGATACTACTTGAATGTAAGAAACAAAAACATAATTCAAATTTAGAAGAAACGTAATAAACAGATAAGAAATGATTAAAAACAGATGTAGTGATTCAAGATGTGGACCAAGAACAACTGTAGTAATGTAAGGCGAACAATACGAACGACCGCGTTCTTGAACCGACTGTTACGAGCCGCCCCTGTTATGTAGGTCATCCACAACGTTTCCAATTATGAAATGCCAGTTGAAAACACTGATAAAGGGAAGGAAAATATTTACAACAACAAAAACCTCCTCAACTCAATCTTGGTCAAACACACCAAACCGTCTCCGCAGGCTAAGTTTTACAGCGAGAAGGCAGTTTATTATTGTTTCTGATGTTTCTTTACAAATTACTGCAACTATTTGATCTTTTGTAAACCCTTGCGAGGCAGTCAGATCAAGGAGCATTTAACCAAAACAGTAAAAACCTTATCGCAGCTGATTAAAGCAATTCTAAAGTGATCAAGAACTGATATTGTACGATGTTAAACGTGTTATTGAACAAGTGATGCCAGTGTTATTGAAACAATTCAATTTTATATGGTCCTCCCCGATTTATATTTGACAAGATAAAAAATATTTTTTGAATTAGGTTTCAAAAAGTTCGTGAAACTTCAAAAAGAAGGCGAAAACCGTGCAAATTTCGCGAAATCTAAAAAAGCGAAACGTGGTTATGTTTCACTTTTTTTGAGTCAGGTCCTCCTCTCTGTACAATCTAGTTGGCAAGAATAATATTTTAAGGGATTATTTGACGTCAACATCACCTTTCTCTACTAAAATGTGGAAGATTCTACTAATATTATCTGTTTCTTTGTGTCAGGGCATTGAATTGACATTTGAATTGCCAGATAACGCCAACCAGTGCTTCTACGAAGATTTGAAGGCCGGACTTGACAGTGTCGTCGAATTTCAGGTAATAAATTTCACTTTTTTGTTTATTTATTGTTTAGGATATGGATTGTTAATTATGCATTTGTAAATATGTATTTAGGTTGTTACTGGAGGTCAGTATGATGTAGATATAGTTTTGGAGGATCCACAAGGGAAGATCTTGTACAAAGAAGCACGAAAACAGTACGATTCTCATCAGTTCAAGACAGAAACACCCGGTACTTACAAAGTGTGCTTTTCTAACGAGTTCTCCACCTTCTCTCACAAGATTGTCTACATGGATTGGCAAGTGGGAGATGAGATTACTGGAGGACAAAGACCAGGAGCCAAGGAATCTCCCATCAAACATACGGCTGTCAGCAACTTGGAACGGAGTGCTCAGACTATTGGGGACCATCTGAGGGCAGTGGATGACTATCAAACTCATCACAGACTGAGAGAAGCTACTGGCAGAAGGCGTGCTGAAGATCTGAACGAACGGGTATTGTACTGGTCTCTGGGACAGACGGCTGTCGTTATCATTAGCAGCATTGTCCAAGTGAGTTGGTTCAAATTATACTAATTAGACTGTTGTTTTTATGTTTTGTTTAGCCTTTGCTGCCATAATAATATTGTGTAATTTCAGGTCATTTTGCTCAAGTCATTCTTCCAGGACAAGCGAACCAGGATGTAATTTAATTTAAGTACTTTATTAAGATTCATTAATATAAATTTAAGTTTTAATCACAAGTGAAATGAGTCAATTAGGCACTGATTGTGTAATATACAACAAGCTTATTGCAAAATGATTACCAAAGATAATATAAAGACAGCTGGCAAGTTTTGTTTCCACCCGGAGTTTGACATTTCTTCTCGAACCTTGGTTTTGTACAAGTCGTCGGTGTAAAAGTCTGAAATGTCATAGTTTAAATGTAAGGTAATCATAATGTGTTTTACCTTTGGATAAGGTATAATTTTGCCTATTAATTTGCTATACATTAAAGAGGGGAGGGGGAGGCTTGTTTGCTAACATTTCAAAAATGTTTTCTGAAATTATTTGATCACCTTTTCTGACGACCTGCTCGGCTTCCTTGATTAGGCGACATTGTTTTCCATGTACATCTACGTTGATATGATGGCTGTTTTCGGTAACAAGTTCTTCTGATAAAACCAACGCTTTCCGCGTTATGCTATTGTACTTTGGCCAAAACGGCGCGGGAGGACTGAAATTGACAGTTTATCTCTTTATTTCTACCTTATTTTTGAAAATGGGAAGCATGATACTCACTTTCCCCGACTGAACTCTCCCCAATAGTCCATGATCTTTTTGCTGAAGGACTGCTCCAACTGTAGCTGGTCTTGGTCGTAAAGGTGGGGCAGTCTCTTGGGAAGACCAAAGAAGTACTCGATCTCATAGCCGTGCATCGCTCCCATCCATTTTGGCCAAGGGTTCGATGAGGCCCTAAACATTAACTTAATACGTCTGGGTTGGCATACCTTCTCGTGAAGTAGTACATGAAGACAGCATCGAACACGTTGTCGGATATGAAGTCAGCGAAGTCGATGATGGAGCAGGTGAAGAAGTAATCTCCTACGAATCTGGCTACACCATCTCGTAGACGCTCTGGTTTCGTTTCTGATTCTGACAGCCGTTCGTAGGCGTGCATCAGAGCATGGCGTACTAGTTGAGAGCCTCCGAAGTAGGGCAGGAAGGCTTCGAACGAATCTCGGTATTGGGACCTAAAGTTAGATCATAAGGAGGGATCTTTGATAAAAAGAATTGTATGGGCATATGGTATCAACATAAATTGTATGTTCTCAACATATAACAACCTACTCAGAAATCAAGGCTTGGTTGTGACGATCTTCTGATGACAACGTGTGGTTGAAGTTGAAGCCGTAACGGCTCAAGTAGTAGGGCAGCCAGTAGGTACCCTCGTCTTTCATAGTACCAAGCAGAATCGATATGTCCTTTTTGAAGCTTCTGGTCTTTATTTTCTCTATTAATGAGCCCTAAATAGAAATTAGTTATGCCTGCATTAACAGTAACAAGTAACACCTACTTCAAGTAAGATAATATACGAAACTGTTAGTCTTACCTTGAAGAAGTTATCGTCATCATCAACGGGGACGAATGGAAAAGTTAGGGGTAACGACAAGGCATCAGACACTTTGTCAGCTTCTCGTAGTATCGTATGTGCAGACATGCCCCTCATACAGTCCAGTATGTACTGTACATCATCCAACGGCGACGCTGTGCCAGGTTTGGTGCAGTTCAGCCGTTTGGCCAGTATAAGTGACATGTCCAGCATGACATCTTTCGACTTGGTAGCCCAATTGTTGATGATGGCACCGCTCTGTAACAGTTACTAGCTTCGTACCTCCTACTTACATTGATGATGATACGCTGGAAGTAGTCGTTGCTGCCTGGGGCAAACAAATGCGAAGTGACAGATGCCCCCCCGGCACTTTCCCCAAACAATGTCACCTTCTTTCTGTCTCCACCAAACGACCCGATATGTTGGTGGACCCATTTCAAGGCCATCTGCTGGTCCATTAGACCCATATTACCCGGCGATTGGGTCTGTCCTCCGAAGTACAGAAACCCAAACGACCCTAGCCTAAAGTAGAGGTTTAAAGGACAAGTTTATATTCAAATTCTAAGGTTATCGAGGTTTCTTAACACAAGTATGTATGTCAAGTTACTCAGCCTTACCTGTAGTTGATGTTAACAATGATACTCCGCTGTTCCACAGCCAGCACTCTGCCATCGTAGAGGTCGAGTGAAGGACTGCCGGAGACAAAGCCCCCCCTCCGAATATCCATATCATGACATTGCCATCGTGATTGTCAGGTACCCACACATTCAACGTGAGACAGTCCTCGCTCAGCTCGTTGGGCGGGTTCCACATCTCGGCCCCGGGGAACTGGGGGAACATGGTGTCGATGGTGTAGTAGCAGGTCTTGGAAGGCTCCTGCACCAGCATCTCCCTCCCAGGGGCCCACCATCTCGGGCAGGGCGAACCGCCTGGAGCCGGTCGGTTTTTTGGCATACGGAACGCCAAGGAACGCTCGCACGTTCTGGCCGTTGAAGGACTGACCCACGCCTTTCAGAGTGCCTAACGCCGTTTGCACGATTAGATGGTCGTTCTGGCGCGGGTTTCGCGCGGACAGTGGCGGCAGTAGCCACACAACAACCGCCACCAACCTCAGCACGTCCAACATGCTCGTGGCATAGTTACCTGAAGCGACGATTAGTGAAGCCTCGTTTCGTATTCAAGTCAAAGGTCAGGTGGCCAAGTCTGGCCGTTTCATTATGCATTCGGTACACAAACCAGAAAGGACAAAAGACCCCGATTTCCGATAATAATTATCTGCAAATATTCAGAAACACAAATTACAAGTTCGAGGCAGGACAAAGGCGGGGCTGGTTAAGCATGCAAATCTCTCCGTGATAAGCGAATTCTGACATTACAAGTGGATTAAAGACACTATTGCCACCATTAGTGACCCTACTTCAATATAGCGACAAATATTTAAATTTTGATAAAAATAAAATATTTTTTAGTTAGGTTAACAATCATTTTCTTATGTAATCTTGCTGATTAACTCAAAAAACATCTAAAATAAAAAAAGACGCTCGTTCTCCGACTTTTGTGACAAAACTTTTCGCCGAATTACAATAGATCTCACGTTGAAGTCGAGAAACGAAGCAAACGTTCCAAATCCAAAACAAATAAAAGTCAATATGGTGAAATAAACTTATATGGACCATAAAGTAGACGTGAATAGAACCAGTTTTAATGACAACCATCTTGAGTCGCGTCAAATGACATTAAATTGAGAGTAAACGGTAGCTTTTGGACTTGCAGACACAGTAAAACGTCAAAAATATACGGTAAAAACACGGCAAATGTAAAATACAAAACAGAAGTTAATTATAAGGAGTAGGTAACAAAATTAAAAGTAAAAAGTAACTTAGGTCACAAAAAAAGTTAAGAAAGAAACTACAGTCACAGTAGACTGTCAAGTAAACATACGACAAGACACAGCCTTGTTGTTGTAGTTTCGTCCTCAGCCCGTAGCCCGACGTCGGCCAAACCCATCCCCGAACATAGTAATGGGAAGACATGATGCACAATTAGAAATGCATTGCCATTACTTATTGAAGCCCAAAATCAACATCCTTCGCGCTGAAATGCCATAAGTGAGTGGCCAAAACGGCAGCCGTTCCCTCAGGGGATTTGGAAGCGTCTCTAACACAAAGTTAGCACCAAATTAAACATGGATCAAAAAATTTGTGACTTCAGCCCTCACGGCCGCTACACCGGGCCGCCGAGATTCGAGAGAGGGCCGCTGCTTAAGTGGTGCTTAAGGATTTCCAGAAGTTCTTTTTGTTCTACAATATAAAACTCCGGAAACGACTGCGTTTCAAACAACCTCGTCTGCACTTTAGTACTGCTCGTACTATGTAGCCCTGATCCCGCGACACCTGAAACGCCCCGACCGCACTTCCGCCCTTTTAATAAGTGCGAATGGACCGCCGTACTTGGATTACCATGCCATCATGAGATGACGTCGGAGAGTGCAAGTCAAACAAAAGTGATGCGAAGGACTGATAGTGTTTCTGATAAGCTCTCCAATTCATAAATTTGGATTTTGCTCAAAGGCCGTTAAACTTTTTGTAATAATGTGTTGATATTGCTTTTGGCCAGAGGAACCTCCGAGCGCCCGAAACCACAGCTCTTATATTATATTATAGTAGAGTAAGTTTAGACAGAGTTCAATGTTGAGACTGCAGATGTTTTAAAGAATTACCTTTTATTTTTAATGAAGTTAATTTGCAAAGCACTATTTTTAAAATTAATTTTTAAGAATTCAACTACAGCAATATGAATATTCAAAGCAATACAATGCCACAACAGCTAACAATGTTTGAAATTTAAAATTGATAAGAATTGAAACGATCAAAGACACGGTTTATTCACAAACACTACATCGACTTCACTTCGGAGGATTCTTATCTTGAGGTGGAGGGTTGACTACTGGGACAAAGCGAGGAACACTGCCCGCCAACACTTTGGTGTAGCCGGCTGGCTTATGGTATATTATCTTGGGGTGTTCTTCTGGCTTTGGCTCTGCCTTAGGCGGGGGTGGAGGTGGGGGTGGTGGCGTTGAAGGGCGCGTCGGTTGAGCATAGCCAGACTGGTTGGCCGCGGCTCCAAAAGCTCCACAAGCTACAGAAGGTGGAGCAACTGGAGATGCAGCCGCTGGCACTGGTTGGGCGGGTTGTGGTGCAGCTGGTGGGTGTTGGGCTGGTCCTGCTGGAGTGGCTGGTGCATGCTGAGCAGGCGCAGGTGAAGCTGGTGCAGGCTGAACTGGTGCGGCTGGTGCAGCAGGTGCATGATGAGCAGGGGCCGAAGCGGCAGCTACGGGAGCGGCACGAGCTTGCTTCGGAGGTGAATGAGCATGAACTGGAGAATGACATTTGGGGGCTTCCTGAGGCTCTGGAACAGACGACGACGGCTCCATGGTCTCCTTCGGCTTGTGGTAGACATCAGGTGCCTCTACTTTCTCTTTGTGCTCCTTCTTGGCATCTGAATGCTTGTGCCGCTTCTTAGAATCGTCAGCATCCTTCTCCTAAACAATATTGATGACAAAATAAGCATAAATCAATTGGATAATAAACCTAATTACAACAATATTACCTTATCTTCGTGTTTAAGTTCTGGCTTCCGTTCCCATTTAGATTCGCGTTTGGCTTCTTTCTTGGATTCATGGTTATCGTGCTTCTCCCGCTTGCTTTCTTTTTTAGAATCATGATGATCGTGCTTCTTCTCATGCTTTGCTTCATCGTCGTGTTTGGGTTTGGACTTCTTCCTCTTCTCAGTCTTATCATCCGCTGGCTTCTCCGGCTTCTTATCGTAATCGTCGTCAGCTGGTCGGCTCTCTTCCCCTGCCGTTGGTACCGCTACAACGAGTGGTGACACAGGTGAGGTAGACTCAGGAGCAGGCGAAGCATCTTCGGGCTTGTCTTCTTTCTTCTTGTTTCGTACAGTTTCTTCCCAGTCCTCTGCTGTAGCTTCCAACGGTAAGTACTTGCCACCATTGGCCAGAAGCTTTTGGAGGTACACCTTGTACAACTCGACAAATCCTAAAAAGTCAGGTAAAAAGTCAGTGCTCAGTCAGAAACAGTATGACAAGTGATCATAAGGTGAGTAGAACCAAGGTAATGTACTGCCTACTTTTGAGAAATGAAATTTCAATGTGATCTTTGGCCTTGAATCGTAGCAGCTGCATCGTAGCATAGAATAGGTACAAGTACTGGTCCTCAGTTTGTACGGAATGAGATCTCTTTGTGCGTAACTCGGTAACTATTGCTTTCACGTCTGGAACCTCTCCCTTCTTCAAGGTTCGGTAGATCAGCTCCAACGCCACCAACGTTCCCGTGCGACCGACCCCTGCACTACAGTGAACAACCGTGCTGAAAACAGTTATAATAGAAAATTAGCCTTCTTCCTTCATTACAATAACAATATTGCTAATTCTAATCTCAACAATTTTTGCTTTCAGTGTCACCATCTATAAGACAAGATACCTCTACACCATTTAACAGAATATTATACCGTAAAACCTTTTAAAACCTACGTTCCCTTCCTCGCGTACTCCAACAAACGATACGGTGCCAGCGGGGTTTCTGGTACACTTTTGTCTGGCCAGTTTTCCCATTGCCGGTGAGTGACACTCCAGGTGTCTGACCCGAGCTTCACCTTCAACTTGGAAATAACAAAATGCTTTTCTTTGCGTTCCTTCTCGGTACATGTGATTGTGAACTTTCCTGCCTCCAAGACAGCGCCGGCTTCACTTGGCCAGTACTGGAAACACTTAGGCTTCCCCATCTCCACGCAGTTGCACAACATTATGATTTGGCGACACTAAAATAACGTAAAAAACTTGCTTACATCTCATATTACACCTATTATCAGTTTCCACAAAGTCATACATTCCTATTTACACCTAACATTATTATGTTATCTATAAGACTACCTTTTCCTGCCATACCATTCTCCAAAAGTCAGGTACAGTTGCCTGAATGGGCCCTTGAGTACAGATTATTGAAGCCAGTAGAAGCCCTGGAAAGTCGACAATATTGGCATGAATAAAATTGTTTTGTTCTCCATCTTTCAGAACGACACGGTTGTAGTCAAAGCACGGCACGTCTGAAAAAGGTTAACGTTATCTTAATGTTGCTCATCCCAAACCTCAAATAAAATTAATGGTGAAGTATAAAACATAAGACGAACCTTTGTACCTGCACAATTCCACAGCTTGCGTGCCGGCGGTGCTCGGCTGAGTAATGGGTATCAGCCTGATCTCGTTGTACTGTAACCGCAAATGATGGAAACCGTACTTCTTGACCTTAAAGTATATAGAAATTAGTTGTAAAACCAACCTCATAAGAAAAACTGAACTTTCATAAAGCATAACCAATATTCTGAAAAAAACTTTTGGCTTATCAATCAAGTAAAAGTAGCTCACTTGTTGGAAGAACTCCTTTGCCGCTTTCTTAGTCTCGGGTGAGAACTCGTGCTCAGCCTTTCCGTCAGCCTTGACTGTACCAACGTCCTTCAGCACCGATTCCTTGTTCGTCCTCGCTTCGTGACCGCTCTTGCTGTCTCGGCTACTGTGCTTACCTTCCTTGTTTTCGTCGCTTTTCTTCGGCCGCCGCTTTCTGCCTACGCTGGACGCTACATCGACCTTGGATTGCTTCTCGGATTTGGGCGTAGACCGAGAGCGCTTTCCTCTCTTTGAATCCGACATTTGGTCAACTTTGTCAACAATCACAACATTCACCACCAAACGTGATCAAAAAACTTTTTACAAATGGCAGAAAAGCGGTTCTGTGTGTTAAAGTAATTTGCATATTCGTACCGAAAAATCACATATTTAGCTATCTTTTTAAATTTTTTTGCACTTTTCCTCGTTTCTTGATACAAAATTTTTATTTTGCAATTTCATGTTAAGAAACGTGAGTCTCACGACGAAAACAAGAGCAAAGGTTAGCGCACTATGCCAAAACATTATGTGCGGAATCTGCACGCACATAGACGACAAAATACATAATTTTTAGATAATACTTTTTCCGGCCTTTACATGTTATTTTTACATTTTTAAAAGTTTTAACGTTATATTTTGTAGATAGCCATGTTGCGTCGTATCTCAAGCGCAATTGTTTCGGCCAGCAAAACCCAACTTCGCGGCCCAGCTGTCAGGTTCTATGCTACCGAGGCTAGCCCAGAAGACTATGGTTATTGTAAGTATATTATTGCAGTTTAGTTGTGATAAACATGCTTTCATATTGTTTCAAGTGAATTTCAGATCCCGATCCCCTTGAACACGCTACTGGACGTGAAAAGAAGATGTTGATTGCTCGTTTGGCCGGAGATGATGTATGTTTTTAAACTGTTTTTGTATTTTCCTCAGTTTTTGCCATACTGATGCTTATATAACAATATTACAGCGTTACGAACCCAAAGTCTACTACAGAGCCGAGAACTCTTCCAAGGAAAAGCCAAATTTGGTCCCAGTCCACTTCTTGGAGCGTATCATTGGATGTCTCTGTAAGTTTTACGATTGTTTACAAGTATTTTCGTTTAGGTGAGCACGATTCTGGTCACGTTAACTTCATGGTAATCCGAAAGGGCGAGCCCAAGAGATGTGAATGTGGAGCTTGGTACAAGGCCATCGACGCCGACCCAGAGTCTGTCTAGGGCGGGTCTTCACGTTTAGTTCGATTGTACCTTTAGTGTCATTAAAGAATATAAAATAAAACTTTTTGGCTTGTTTCAACCACATTTGTGTCGGTTATCACTCTTATGTTCATCTTATATACGTAAGCCTGGAATTTTTACTTTTATTTACACGTTTTTAGATGTTACGAGTTGTTTTTCGTCAATTTTCTTCTGTAAAACCGAAGAATAATGTAAATGCAACCAAAAAAATCAAACGAACACCTGTGGGAATGTTAGAAGAAGACGAAGAACAACAAAAACCAAAGCTTGTAAATGACAAAACTGGTGAAGTAGGTGGACCAAAAGGACCAGAGCCAACCAGGTTTGGCGATTGGGAACGAAAAGGACGAGTCTCCGACTTTTAAAACGACCTTGTTTATAACAGTTTAACAATAAAGTAGAAAATCAACAACAACAAGAACGGGATTACTAGTACCAATTTGTAACTCAAGGTAATATTTTGTTGGTCGACGACGCGGCCCTTCATGTAAAACTTGGACACCTCTGTTATCTTCACTACCACCCATTTCCCCATCAAATCTTTGTTCGAAGATATCAATATGTGTTCGTATGCTTTGTTGTGGCCAACATAGTTTACCTTGTCCGTAGCTCTTTCACACACTAACACCTTGTACACGTTTCCTATCCGATCTTCGTTGTAAGTACTGTAACTTTTGAACAACTCTGTCATCGCTGCAGTTCTTCGGCGAGCTTCGATTGTGTCAATCTTTTTGAGACGAGCAGCTGGTGTACCTGGGCGAGGGTAGAACTGGTTGATGAACAAAGATGGGAACTTGTACTTCCTCACTAAACGCATACTGTCTTCGAAATCTTCCGAGGTTTCCGATGGGAAGGCGCAGATAAAGTCTGTTGCTATATACACATTTGGAACCCTGAAGTTTTAAGCTACTTTGTAAGTATAATAATTAGAGGGCTTAAAGATATGATTATACGTAAATAAAAGCGAACTTAATTACTTTTCTCTCATAAACTCGACCACTTTGCAGAACTGAGCTGAAGTGTATTCTCGCTTCATCTCAGCTAAAACAGCATCACTTCCAGCTTGGACTGGGATATGGAGGAACGAGTAGACGCGAGGGTGGTTCAGAATCTCCGATATTTCCTGTAAGTGATCCAGAATATATGGTGGGTTAGTCATGCCGAGACGCATCATACAGTCTTCCGGGATAACCTCTACCAAAGCATTTAGAAGGTCAGGTAATACCTACAAATAAATTGTAATAAAATAAAGTAAGAATGAAAGAATACGCATATATTTTAAACCTTACATGGTCAATATCACGTCCGTATGCTCCCAAGTCTTCGGAGGTGAGCCAGATCTCCTTACATCCCTCTTGAAAAGCCGTCTGTGCTCGTCGAACGATGTCTTCAATATGAAAACTTTTGAGATCGCCTCTGGCTTGCTTCGTCTTGCAGTAGGTACAATGATTGAGACATCCTGTGTTGATGGCCAATATCTCCACAAACTTGTTTCTCCTGACCTTGGGCATGTCAAGAGACAACGCTTCTTTCCTCCTTAAACTGAGATGTCTAACAACATTTCCTTTCAGGGTTTCTTCTACAACATTTACAATCTGGTCAACTTGCTGTACTCCCACAATAGACACATCTTTTAAGAATCCTGATGTGGGTGCTGCCTAAACTTGGAATTATAGTGTTTCTTCAGAAAGCAAATGTTTAGTTCACCTAAAGCAAGGTAAGAAAGAATGAAAACATACCTGTGACACACATCCAGCTACCACAACTTTCTTGTTCTGCTTTCTGGCTTTTCCAATCTCGTTCTCCAACTGATTTTCTGAAGGTGTTTTCACCGTGCAACTGTTCAGAATCCACAAATCTGCAGAATCCGCTTCTGAAGTCAGTTTGAATCCTGAATTTACTAGTAAACCACTCATGTACTCTGAATCGCTGCTGTTATGTGCACACCCCCAGGTTCTCACAAACACTTTCCTGCTCCATCCTAAGTCGCTCTCGATTTGAGGTACATCGTTAACCTTGTCCTTCTTGACCTTCAGCTTTGTCTGAACAAATCCATCAAGCTTCTTGTTACCTCCTGCCGTTACAAAACCATCTTCAATGTCTCCAGAATCCATGGTTTATACAAATGCAAAGAGCATAAAAATTTCAGAAATTCCCAATTTTTATTAAAATTAATTTCAAGTTAGGGCGCACATCGCCGAAAAATACCGCATCCTGCAAAAAACTTTTTTCATCGTCGAAATCATAAAACTTTAGGGTACGAGTTGGCCGAACAGTTTTAAAAATATTTATTTCGCACCAAAAATAAGTTAAACATTTAATCATGGAAACGCAATTCCAAGGGTCTCCAAGGTGTCCTCGGCTTGAAGACTCCTTTACCTACGGCAATCCTGCTGGCCAAGTTTCGATGTACCTCGGGGTTAATATTGGTTAGGACGTCCAAAAGCATGAACACTATTCTGCTCTTGTTCTTCTCGACATTTGACCTGATCATCTGCAACTTGGTTTCAGTTTCTCGTTCGACCTGCACTTTGTAATCTTGCATTTCTTTGTTCTTCGCTTGCAACTGATGCTGGAACTTGACCTCGCATTGCTGAAACAAAGAAAGCGTTTTTTTGAATATAGAAAATTACATTCAGTTTTACTTAAATTGACATTGCTCTCTTCTACATCACACTCTATGACACCAAAGCTGGCTTACCTGTCTGAATTTAGTGATCTCTCCATTTGCCTGATCTCTGGCATTCTTGATCCGCTCTTTCCTTCGAATCCGTGCCTCGTCGATCAACCGTTGACCTTTCTTTTCAGTACTGATCAGTAATTCCAGTACGTTGATTTGCTGACCAGTATGAGGCATATCTTCTTCTTTGGAGGTTGATGTAAAAGACCGCTTTTTTGAGTGACACATGTAAATTTTGACACACAAAAGTTTATTCTACTCATTTTTACCAGTATGCTAATTTCTTCACACTTATTATTTTGTGAAATTTATCTAAGGGTGAGAAAAGGGCCGGGCCCACTTTTAAGGCCCGGCCCAGGCCCGGGGCCCAACGTTTAGGCCCGGCCCGTTTTCAATTTTCTCTCAGGCCGGCCCGGTCAGAAAATTTCTAGGCTCGGCCCGGCCCGTTTTAAAAAATTTTAAAAATTTTAAAACTTAAAAAATAAACGGAAATTTGGCTTTGCATTGTTCTTTTAGATCATTTATGTTTCATGGTACCCAATAAAATCAAAAAACATCAACGGGGATTAAAATACAAATTTAAAAAATTTAAAATTTTTTTTTCGGGCCCGGGCCCAATTTTCAAGCTCGGCCCGCGGGCCGGGCCTAACCTTTGGGCCCGGCCCGTTTCAATTTTAGCTCAAGGCCGGCCCGTTTCTCACCCCTAAATTTATCCCGCGTTTTGAAACATCGAATCCGGGTGAACGAAGTGTCACAAATGATATGTAAACAAAAAAATAAAAAAAGAAAAATGTTTTAGATTTTTTATTACTCACGGATATCGATTCATCAAATCAGCAATGGCAGACGAATATGTACCTCCCGAGAAGCGAACTCATTACTCCACGAACGCTGGACCGTCATATGAGGTAGGTCAATATTCTTTACTGGGGTTGTAAAGTCAGCTTTTGGGTAAAATCGGTTTTTTACAGAATCTTGATAATGCGTCTCAGCCTCCTCAACTTGCACTGGAACAGCACGGTAGGTATATGTAATTAAGTTATATTTTTTAATTGATTTTGGGTAATATTCGATGTGCAATCCTTTGTTTTAGCTCCTTCTGGACATGTCGCAGCTGGAAAGACTCTTGCCGACTTCTTAACAGAGGTCAAGGCTATTAATCCGGTTATTCCAGACAGTGTGGCTCAGTATTACATGAAAAAGAACGGTTTGGACAACGAAGATCCCCGAATTATCCGACTTATCTCTATAGCCACACAAAAGTTTATATCAGACATTGCTTTAGACACTATGCAGTCGGTAAGTTGAACTTTCTTTTGTTTTTACGTTTTTAGGTGTTTAATGGATTTTGTCTAAAGGTTATATTATTTCGTGGTGATGATAATGCAATTCTTTATCTTGATAATAGCATAGTATTGTTTTTTGAAACGTTATTGAAATAACATAGTTAATTTAGGCAAGAATGCAAGGACTTGGTCAAGTGAAGAAAGGAAACCGAGAGCCACGATTTGTGATCAACACAGAACTTTTGGAGCCGGTACTGGAAGAGTACGGAGTTCCATTTGATCGACCTAACTTCTATCATTAATATTTATTTTATTTAATACACGTTACTTGTTTAACATGGGCACTTTATTTCTAGGTCCATTGCCAAGGGTATCTCTTTAAGTCGTAAATCACACATTGAAGATGAGGAGTTTAGGGTTTAGGTATTCAGATAAGGTCTTGAAAGGCGACTGCTTTATTGTCGATCCTTATGTGGACTTCAGAAGCTTATTCAGGGATAAATCACTGAAGGAGAGTCTTTTAAAACGAGGGAAACAGGTAGGTCTTGATTTGGTGGAAAAAAATTACGCTTCGTGGTGGAGTTGTTATCAGACGTACCTTAACGATTCATCTGTGAGTTTAATCTTTTATTTTTTAATCTAATTTATTTGCTTTTTAATTTTGATGTTATTCGTATGTTTCAGCCAACGAACAAACAAGTTTTGAAAAGCAGTTGGCCCAGTTTGCAAGCAGTTTTAAAACTTCCACCTGTGATTCAGGAGTGTCACATTGGAGAAATAAAACAATGTGATGTGGCAAATAAACATCAAGTTAGTGCTGAATTTGTTTTAGACGACGTAGCTTTAGAATGTATGAATAATATCAAAAATGCTATTCGAGTGTCAACTCCGTCGATTGTGCGATCAGCTGTGTTGGAGGGATGTAATGTAGAAGTAGATAGACACCTAGGTATCGCCGACAGTGATCCTCAAAATTATGTCGTGGGTGAGTTAAAAATAAGTGTTAAAGTGGATAAAACTGATATTTATTAATTAAATTAGTATGAAATTGTTTTTAAATGTGAATTTTGAATTAAATATTTTATTTTTTAGGGACTTCATTACCTTCTACATTATCTCTTCTGGTAAGAAAGGAACTGACCAACAGCAAGGTATTTCCTTGCACTCTTATATCTGCAGGAAAGGGCTACAGCGCTAACAATGGCCAGATACTGGAACAGAAACTGGTTTCTTTGTTGAGATTGAGCTCTTCAAATGGCTTTACTGAATTACTCAATGATGTAGTGTCGATTATTGCTAGAATCAACCCTAATGTCACGATAACTCCAGTACAACCAAATGACTTGACCAACTACGAAGCAGCAGCTTGTACCATTGCCATTGATAGAGTTGATGTGGCCAAAGTGTCTAGTGTTGGGGACTACATCAGTAGAAGACTTCACGTTGTGAAATCGGGACGTTTCGTTAATATGACTCACGCCCTTATTTACTGTGATTTGTTGAAGAAGTTCGTTGATTAAATAGTTGTTACATTGTTGGTTCCGATGACTAAATTATTGTTTGATTCAAATCTATACCTTGATAATGTTTTTATCTGATACAGCTGTAATTGATCGACGTTGTGAAACGTATATTTTAATCATGTGTTTTGTTTCGACCTCAATGATTGCATTGTAGATGATATTGGAGAAAATACAGAACTGGTTAGTTCGACATCGTGACCAAACGAATGTCACTTATTCAAGGTTCGGGAGGGGAGGTATGTTACCTTTACTTTCTGTTAGAAAATTACAAAAATCTGCGTTGCCTAATGAAATAAATTGGTTTTAGACGGGGAGCCAGATGACAGACCACCTCCAACAAAAATCATAGTAGCTCCATTTGATGAAAACGCTCCAGAGTTTATGTTTCTACAGCATTGGCACGTTCAGAAGATGGCTGTGGTAAGTACATAACGGTGTTTATATTTCCTGCTTTAGTTTAATTCGTGTTTCGGAATGGCCATGGTGATATTGTTCTTCATCTCGAGCTTCTTCGAGTTCAACTGGTACCACCACAGACGAGGTGTTGATATCTCAGCCTTGCTCGGGCTGTTCGTCTACCTCGGAATTGGAGTGATGATCCATTACTACGTTTTGTCTGGAGTCAAGAAACAAGAACCGTCGTATCTTCTGCCATTTATCGTTGTATATTCGGTCATCTGTACTGGCGAGGTTGTAACCATCTTCGCATTACTGTAGGTCGTGTCTCTTACTGTAGAATCTTTTAGATTTAAATCTCTGGAACCACAAGAAACCAATCAGCCTCCATTTTTCACGATGTTCGTGCTGGTACTGGTGTTTGCGATCGTGCAACTAGTCATGCTTCATATTGTAATCGAGTGTAGAAAGTTCCTTTCCATGAAGAAGATGCACGAGTTCGAGCTGAAAGTGGCGGAAAGAAGCGTAAGTTTCCATAAATACTTTGTATGAATATCCTCATCTTTTAAAACATCTGTCGTATTTTTTGTCTAATCGACAAGTTTCAGAAAGCCTCCAACCCGGTGATGGTGATCGAGTTCGCCAAAGGAGATTCAGGTATAGAAAACCCTAACAATGAGACTCAAACCAACAACACTATCGGCATTATGAACCGCGAAGTAGTTTAACTATAGAATGTACATAGATTTGGTCAGTATTATACTTACGGCATAATCTTACAGTTCGCAATATGTTTCCCATTTTATTTCTCATATCCAACATAATGGCATTACAATAAACATAATTTAACAAGTAACAAACTCATGAACTGACGAAATTCCGCAGCGCCACCTTCAGCTGTCCTCTGGCATCGATCAGAATCTTCTCGGCGTAGGCCCTGCTCAACTCGCACGCCTTCATCAAGAAGGAGATGTCTTCAGCTCGCAACGACACCACTTCTTGTTCTTGGACCTTGAGATGGTCAACATTCCCAGTTCCCACCTCGTCCTTATCTTCTTCGTAGTCTGTTACCTTCTCCAGGTCTGCTGCTCCCCAGTTGTGTTTGTCGATGCTCTTGTTGTCAACACCGTCTTCTCCATTGTCTGCCATTTTTAACAATATAACTGAAAAGATAATTTATGAAAATCCTGTAAAATACATGATCTAAAAACACGTTTTGTTTGTAAACAACCTTAAAACACACATACGATAAAAACGGTATGTTGATTAGCTAAGAAAAAGTTTGGAAAATAAAATTAAAAAGAATTAATTTATCCTTGAAACAGCTGCGCCCGAAACGCCGCCAGCTGCGTGCCAATTTTGTACGATAAAATAAAAATCCGGCATCAAGTTTTACCTGAAGTTAAAATAACATCAAAAATAAATAAATAACATTAATCCTGCTAATTAATTGCATTATTAACAAGCACAAGAACAATTTATTACCCATAAACATAAACAATAACAAGATATGGCCAACAATGAAACGTATTTATAAAGCTTTCTATTCTTCTGTACTTTCATCTTCACTCACGCAGAGTAGCAGCTTCTGGATGAAATGAGTAAACGCAACTGAAATAAAGTCCGTTAGTGGATACAACTAATGCATTATATAATTCCTGCCTTTAATTGAAAGTCAAACAACTTCGAAAATCCACAAAAATAATGCAAAATACAGTACTTACTCCAAGGTTTGTAAAGAAAAGTTGGTTTGTCTTGAACATGAACGAAGGCAAGGTAAACTGGCACTCCTGAGCAGATAATAACGGCAGCGGCAACCAATTCAACCGGACTTCTGACAAATGGTGTGATCAGAACAAACAAACAGATCATTATGAAGGTTATCGGCACCAACAGATTGAACTTAATTGGTCGTGGAAGGTTGGGTTCGCAGATTCTGAGTTTCAAAAGAGCAGCTACAGACATGAACACGACCGAGGTCTCGGCAAAAGAAAGGTAGTTGATCAGGTCTCTCAATTCGGATACAAAGATGTTCACCAAACTCAGAAGGCAGAGGGCAATCAATGACGGAATCGGCGTCAAGAGTTTGACGTGAATCATGGCCAAAAGTTCAGGAAGTTGACCATCTCTGGCTCCAGCAAAGAACATTCTGGAAGATGTCAGGATGATGCCATTCACTGATCCAATGCAACTTATGGCCACAAAGAACGGCATTATTGGTGACAACAATCCCATAACACGGTTGGCAAAGGTTACCGCGACGGCTGGAGATAACAACACTTCCTGAGGGGTCAGAGCCACAAAGTAGGCCATGTTGACCAACAGGTAGATTACTGTAACGACCGGAATCGACAGGTAAATTGATCGAGGGAGGTTCCTAAACGTTAAAAGATAAAACCAGTAATACGTTAAAAGATAAAACCAACGCTTTACCGTAAAATAAATAAAACACAAAATAAAAATATTTTTACGTTAGGGAATAAATATAAACCTACTTGTTGGGATTTTTAATCTCTTCAGTCACAAAGTTTAGGTAATTGTAGCCCGAAAAACTGAACACACCTTGATAAAAGGCCAGTGACAATGACACTACATTAAAGTTGTGTCCAGCGTTTAGCGATTCCCAATTAAAGTGATTTTCATCTGAAAAACATAAAATCATAACATCCAACGCCATCAGAAAGTAGCAATTATAAGCTTTTAAAAGTAAAGATACCTACTCATAAAGAAATGGTACACGCCAGCAAAAACAATCAACAACAAAGCCGCGATCTTTGTTACACTTGAGATATCCTGAGTTTTGGTCGACCATTTGACGTTGTAACAGTTAATAAATGTCAATGTGACTGAAACATTCGTTTATGTTAGTTAATCCCGTAATCGAACGTTAAATTGTAAAAAATAACCAAAACATACTAATCATGAAGGCTGACAACAAAATAGTCGGAATCTGAGGCACGGTGCAATCCGGGTAGAACGGTTGCAGAGTATAAGTTGAAAAGGTCAGAGCCATGATCGCGATCGACGATGGATTCACAATAATCAGCGCCATCCACAAAAAAATGAAAGCTGGCACTTTGCCAAAAGCCTCATGAATGTAGGTGTAATCACCACCACTTTTCGGTATTGTGGTACCTAATTCTGCATAACAAAGAGCACCAAACAAGGAGAAGATGCCACAGAACATCCATATTATCAATGACAAGAAGGCACTTCCAGTTTGCTCAATTACTCCTAAAATCCCAAATTTTATTACCTAGAATGTGGAATTTTTGTTCCGCAACCTTTTTTCATCCAAAAATTTTAGAATCTATTACCTAAAAACGTTACCTTTAGCCTATCCTATACCAGTAACAACCTAAATTTAAAAATCCTATAGTTATTTTCTAGTTTCTGATGCAACATTGCTAGTTTGTTACCTATTAAAATTAATATTACCAACTATTCCAATTAATAGCTACCTAAAATTAAATGAAAAAACAGAAAATGACATACCTCTGGGACTAACAAAAATTCCAGAACCGACAATAACACCAACAATGATAGTGCATCCATTAAAAAGTGACAATCTCTGTTTCATCTGAATCTTGGTTTCTCTGCCATTCTCCAAAAGTTCAGCTTCATGGTGAACATCATTGCCATGATTCTCCTTCTCCACCGAGTCGAACGACACCATCTGAAAGACGAAATCAGTAAATTGAGCTAGGAGGAAGAGAGGGAATTGGCTCGCAGCCAAGTCCCACTAGAAAGAAACACTTGGCCGATTTCTTTTTCCCTCAAAAAGTCCCGGATTACACAAAACTCCACTTTTTTCTGGTTTTGGTGTGTAGCGCAGCCAATGGCAGCTGTAACTAGCAATCTATACCTCAAAATGATGCCACTTCTCAATTTGGATATAATTTTATACCATTTTTCGTTTCTCAGATGACATTTCTTTTTTTTAAACTTTTTTTGAAAGTATCTCGCGCGCGCCTAAAATCCGGCAAGTAAGACTTTTTATGAAATCTTTGGAAATACTTCTAAAAAATGCGTCATCATTTATCTGTAACAATATTTATTAAACTAAGATAGCGATTTTATGATGATATGAAAGCTTTTCCTGATCTACTTTTAGTTCGTATCATATCGTATGTTATGTACACGGTGAGGACAGCGCTGTAAACGGCCAGTAAAACTGCTACATAGATAAGAGCAACGGCTTCAGTTCTTTCCCAACAGATTTCTGCTTTCCTGATTCCAGTGTCCACAAAAGCTAAAAGTTAAACAATTATTAAAGATCAATGAAGAACCAATGTTGATGTTCAACAGTATTAATAAAAGTATTTAAAAGTATGATTCACTTACAGCTACTGTAATTCCCGACTAGAATAGTCTCAGACCTGATGTTCCTGACCCTTCCTTCGTCTCTTCTAGGTCTCAAGTTTGGTGAAGTAGCTGCCTGGACCTTGTCCTTCTTCAACAGCTGTAAACAGTACTGTATGCGAATAAGTCCTTGCAACATGAGGCGATTGTATTCTTATCCTCCTTACTTAACTTAACTTACCAAGTAGACGTCGTTGGTGGTTTGATGAGCTGATTTGACTTCAGTGAACAGAGGCTGATCCTTTCTTCTTTCCCACCCGACCGGTCGGCTTGGTTTGCCCTCGGGCAAGGGAAATAGGGGCTTGTGGCTGTTACTGGGTGGCACTGGGACCATAGAGGGGGTGGTTTTTCGGAATGGCTCGTCGAAAACACCGTATACCTGGGTCTCATGCCGAGTGTCGGAACTCTCGAGAATCACAGAGCTGGGGTTGAATTCCGGAGGGTAGACATTCGGGCAGTTGGGTGGCTAAAAAGGTTTAAAGGTACTTTGCGGGTTCATGGTTTTATCAACAATGCAAATCATTACCGTATAATATCATAAAGAGCTCGAAACCTACAGTAACCCCAACACAAGAATGACCAGAGCAGAACTCCAACTGACATTCGAACCTCATCATCTCTTGGTCTGAGAACCGGAAAACGTCAACGGCTACAAACGCCATAGTCGTCTCTGAACTGTAGGTCAAAGAGGGAAACTCGTCAGACATCGGGCACCTTCAATTAGTAGGTATAGTACCAAAGAATAAAATATATGTTATTGTAGCGACCTGTAACATCGAGAAGAAAACAACCTTACCCTCGGTTGTCGATGATTTGCGCTTCTTCAAAGTCGCCTCTGGCCATGCAATTCTTTACCAGGATTTTTTGATCAGCTAAAACTTGAAAAAAGTTTCAAAGTCAAATTTAAAATAAGTTCTAAACTATGTTACGAAACACACAGATTACTGTAAGTTTTTGTAAACAACTTCAACTTACGATCGTTACATTGCCATCTGTGGACCATCTTCGAGCCAATATTAGTCTTCTGAATCAGAGGTCCGTCCACTGTTTCTGATCTCAAGGTATATTCGCACTTATTTGGGGCTGTGTCGTGCATCATAGGCTTGATCTCCAAGTCAGCTACGACAACATTGGAAGTCACATTCTGAGGACTTCTATCGAAGTGACATTGGATGTCAAATGCTTTGTCATGTTTTGTCAGGAATTGGGAATGGAACTTAACTACTAAAATGGCGTCGAAGGTCATTGAGGTATTGACTTCGTATCTCCTCTCCATTCCACAAGATCCGAACGGCACGGTGAAGGCCAATTCTGTTTGTGGATTCCTTAGGTATTCGTGGCGACATTCCAGTTCGTCGTAATGACCCTTGACGTATACTGTTCCACTTAAAGTTATTTCATGTTATTCACAGCATACTGTAAAGTATGACTTTAAATATGACCCATAAAAAATAAAACTCTCAAAAGCAAGCTCCTTCTTACTATCATTTGTTTATTTTAGTTTTTGCTTACGTAAAAGCCTTGGTAGTGTACATGACAACTCTGATCTCATCTTTGGCACAGTAAATGTTCGGTTCCCCAATTATTTGGTTTTCTATTTTGATGGCTAGCGACTATAAGTAAGATTTATATATTAACAATGCATCAACGCACTTTAATGACATTTCTGGGTAACATTAAAGGTTTAAAAACCATCATTTGACAACAATATTAAACATTTAAACTTACAAAACTGAAAAACAGGCATATAAGCGGGTAAAACCGCATGGTTAGCGTCATAAATACCGAATAACCTTTGGCCACATTCGGGTGCCAATTAACTCTTGTACAGGTGGGCGTCACAAAGAAAAAACCAAACCGGAAGCCGAAATTACCTTTGCCAGATGGTCCTGGTCATTGTTTCCGGTTTCAGAAGCGCCGAACGGCTGGATTAACGTTGTTAAACGTATCCGCGCCTTTCTTAGTCACATATCCCACTAAGGGTTTGATTTCACCTTATAGATCACATTTCTTCATAATGAGCCCTTCAAACGATTTTTTTATATTTCTGAATCTTTACTACCTTATAAGTAAATTTTGTAACCAGTTTTTTACAATAACTATTTGAAATTGTATTTGTTTCAACAAAGTATTCATTTCAATATTTTAATTACTTTTTCGTCAAACAAACCAAATATCCGTATAAAATTTACTTGACTACGCCACCTAATAATACACATGTGTAACTTTAAAGCCTGGGTTCGATTTGTGATCGGTAGAACTCAACACTCTTCACTCGAATCAACTCTGGAGCATTGTTAATATAATGAAAGGCACAGTTGACATTCTTGTTCCACTTGGATCCTACTTCCGATTGCACTTCCTCACACGACGGAAGCTGTAAATAGTAGCATAACTAGCAATTTAAAATTTCAATGGCTGTTAAAAGTAAGTAGGGTCCAAGAGTGTTTCATATAAATATAAAGAACATTACATGATCTTATGAATTAGATGTATAATAAAAAAGCCTAACATTACCTTTTCTTTGTAGACTACAGTTCCATTGACAATATTTTTCGTGAAATTGTCATAAACCGTCTCACCGACGGCTGGCTCGAGAGTCCACACGTTCTGATCAATAGAGATCTTAACGGCTCCAGCTACAGCTGCCAACCTGATACCTGATCTGAAAGTAACATAACATTGCGTTACCAAAATCCCAAAATCAAAATATAACACTATAAAAAGCGTAAAAAAGTTTTTAGAATAAGATTTAATAAAACTATGTATAACTTACTTTGTTAACCATGACAAAAAGCCCATTTTGAACCTAAAAATATCATAAATAACATCAAATCAACATGTTTAGAAGAAAAAATAATAAAATTCAAACACAACATCCAAAATAAAACACAAAAATCCCAAAATGTTGTAAATTACAAGTAAAAAAAATTTAAAACAAAAAACAAATGTTGTTTTATTTAATTTGTCATTACGACTTCTTTTTTCGATTCTAATATCGAATAATTTGTAATTATAACGAAGTGTCACAAAATAAAAATATTTTTATTTTTCGTAGGGCTATCACAAGGTAATGAATAACACCTCTGCTGAACGGATTTCTCTCAATATTAGCAATGTTCTTAATCACAAACAGCATATAGGAGCTGATGTGGAAAAGTTCAGAGATGGATTCGAGAGGAACGAGCGATTCAAGGAACTGAATGGTTTGGTGAGACGGAATCAAAGAGTAAGTAAGTCTTGTTGAGATTATTCTGATTTTAGATAGTCGAAGCTCTGGACGACTTTGAAAGATTGGACATGAGTTTTATGAATGATTTAACGGATCAACTGGGAAAACTGAAGAAAACTCTTCACAGTATTGATCGAGTCAAGTTCTCTGAAGTAAGTTACTTTTTTTAGGTATTAATATGTATTTTTAGTCAGAATTACAACAATTCCATTTGACAGACGTTTGTCAGATGACGATAAAGAAATTAGCAGACGAAAAGTTTAGCCAGAAGAGCCAGATGAATGTGATATTGGAATGATCTCTATTAAAAATATCATAGTTATATGAAATAGCAGTATCAATAAACATGTACAGCTTTTACTTAGTGTTTTCAGTGTTTTTAGAGTTTTCATAGCTCTTGTTACCTTTTTCTTTTGAATTTTTGTTTTATTATTAATTCAAGGATGGCCAAGAAAAGACAGTCTTTGAAGAATGCCAGAAGTGGGTCTTCTACAGATAAAACCAAAAGGACAAGTGGTGGTGGAGTTGCAAAGAAGCCAAAGTCAAATCATTCTCTGAACCCAGATAGAAAGGTTGAAAATGCTGGTGTTGGTACTCGAATGAGGTCTAAAGCTACGATTAACAGACTCCGGATGTACAAAAACTTCAAAGCTGTTAGGTACTTTATTTTAACAAAAATTTAAAAATATATTTATATTAATAGGTGACTTTGCTGATAATAGTTTTACCTAATTTGGATATTATTTTTAGGGATTCTAAAGGACACATTATCAAAGCGGCACCATTCCAAGGATGGTTGAATGCTGGAACCGTGGCTAGAGTGGAGCCTAACAGAAAATGGTTTGGTAAGTTGGTATTTTTTACTTCTTATTTTTTAATTTTAGGTAACACTAAGGTAATTGGACAAAAACAACTTCAGAAGTTCCAAGAAAACATGGGAAAAGTTATGAAAGATCCATTCCAAGTTGTCATGAGGCAGACTAGATTACCAATTTCTCTGCTTCAGGAAAAGGCCAAGGTAATTTAATTTTCTAATTTATTTGAATGTGTTAATAAGCTTCCTATTTTAATATTTCTTTTCTTATTTAACAAAATTAATTTTCAGCAAAGCCGTGTTCATGTTGTTGACACAGAGAGCTTTGAGCATACCTTTGGCAAGAACTCTCGCCGAAAACAAGCCAATATCAACGCAAAAGATCTGAGTGAGCTTGTGGAAGATGCTGAGTCAAGATCTGATGGCTACAAGGTTGAAGCTGACAAGTCTCTCTTAGCCAATCAGGAATTAGACGACAGACAAGTCAACCAGAACCCTTTGTTCAGAGCTGGACAATCTAACAGAGTTTGGGGAGAATTGTACAAAGTTTTAGATTCATCTGATGTTGTAGTAGAAGTTATTGATGCGCGCGATCCGGAAGGCACTAGATGCAAGCACGTTGAAGAGTTTTTGCGGAAGGAGAAGCCACACAAACATCTGATATTGGTTTTGAACAAAGTTGACTTGGTACCTACTTGGGTTACGGTAAGACATAATAAAATCGTTTGTTGAATTTTATTTGTCGTCAGCATCTACATTATTAATATTCTATTTTAGAAAAAATGGATTCACATTTTGTCGAAAGAGCTCCCAACGATAGCTTTCCACGCTTCCATTCAACACAGTTTTGGTAAAGGATCTTTGATTAACGTACTGAGACAGTTCAGACAGCTTCACAAAGACAGACAACAGGTGGGTACTATAAATAAGTAAAACAGTTGAAAGTATACGTGTTTATAGTTCATAATATAAGTTTTGTTTTAGATAAGTGTTGGGTTTGTTGGGTATCCCAACGTTGGAAAGTCGTCTGTAGTTAATACATTGAGGAAGAAGAAGGTCTGCAAAGCTGCTCCGCTGGCTGGAGAAACAAAAGTATGGCAATATGTGACATTGATGAGGAAGATTTTCTTGATCGACTGTCCTGGAGTGGTGTATCCGCAAGGTGACACAGAGACCCAGACCATTCTGAAGGGTGTGGTAAGTAAAACAATCTATTAATCATCTGTTTGATAGGTCCGAGTAGAGAACGTTACTGACCCAGAGAACCACGTTCAAGGAGTCTTGGACAGAGTAAAGCCAGAACATCTTAGAAAGCACTACAACTTGTACAAGGATGGAGCTGACGAGGAGTGGGAGAATGCCGAGGACTTTCTCACCAAAATTGCCATTAACTCTGGTCGATTGTTGAAACACGGAGAACCTGACATCAACACTGTAGCCAAAATGGTACTAAACGACTTCCAACGAGGAAAACTGCCGTACTACGTCCTTCCTCCGGGCTTTATGGAAACCGAGAAAGGAGATGATGACGAGGCAAGTGCATTTTTGACTCTTAAATAGTATATTTTTTAACATAAAGTATATTCTGTTATTCCAGGCTCCAATCAATGAAGTAGAAGATGAGAAAGCTGTTGTCACTGACGGTGAGTCAGTAAAAGGCGACTCTGAGGATGAAAAAGACGATGATGAGGCTAAGGAAGAAGCTGAAGTGAAAGAAGAAGAGGAGGAAGAAGATTACACAGATCTAGAATCAAACTGCTCTGGACTGTCAGATCTATCTGGCTTGTCAGATTTGGAACAAGATTTGGAGTCAGAAGAGGAAGAACCAGTGAAGAAACCAGAACCCGTATGTTTTAATGCGTTTTATATGTTTCAAAGTGTGTTTTTGTAAGGAATGAATACTTCAAAAGGTGTTTTATTACGTATCTATTGCAGGTAAAAGAAGCTAAACGAGGGCGTGGTACCCGAGCTGGAAAGAAGATTCAGGAAAAGAAGAAGAGAATCGAGAAGCTGAAGAAGAAACAGCTGGTGACTTCAGTGGTTAACGATACCGGTGTAAGTTTCTTTCACAGATTTTATTCGAACTTTTAAAAACGTTCTACGAGGTATAATATCTTATTTACAGGACAGCAAGATCGTTGACTTCACTCGAGATCGTGCACGGAATATGTGGTTCAAGAAGTTGCAGAAGCGCAGAAAGGCGAAGCACCAAGTCTAAACGTAATATGTTGTTGTTGACTGTCGTTAATTGTTGGCTAAGCTAAATGTTGTTACCGAGATAAACTTTTGTTTTTGTTTGACTACGTAGTAACAGTAGTTACAGAAGATCAACGGTGTTCCGTTGTCTTTCTGAGCTTCTAATGCGACAACTGCAACTTGATTGCAATGTGCACATATAACAGAAGAGGTATCGAATAGAATGTCCTCTGGGGCGGGGGTTTGCCGTAGTATTGTACTTTTGAGCATTTCCATGAATGGCCTGGTCACAAGAATAACATTAGCAATACAATGTCCGAGTAGCTCTCTGTTAACAGCTGCATTGTTTAGTCGACCTGAAGTCATCGCGAGGAAATTAATGTAAGTACTGGTAAAATGTCGTTACCTTGCAATTGATTTCCTGAAGTACAAGTGTTAAGCCCAAGAACCCTTCTGACAAGGCTTGAGGATCCACCAGAACTTAAAAACACAACAAAGTTGATTAACTGTAAACATCCTGCAAAAGTGAGTGCTTTTTCGACCAACTTGGTTGAGGCTCTACTGTGCGTATCTTCCTTTATAGCATTTAGTACTACTGGGGCCAAGTATTCAATAAGGTACAAAAACACTCTTTTCGGGATAGTAAAGTCTGAGAAACTACATCCCAAAAGTTGTTGGCCTGGTGAAGTACCTGGAAAGGTAGTTATTATCTACATGATGACATGTCTGACAGTATAACGTTTACAGTATATTTTTGATGGTCAAAAACAATAAAAACGCAAAAATTGTAAACTTACCTTTGACGACTAAATGTGCATTATAAAGTAAAGGCACTGATCGTTTTATATACTTGTAAACAGCAACCCATGACGGAGTATCTCGAATGTCACGGACATACAGATCTAGATATGATGTTATTACAGATAGCAGCTCATTGTCCAAAGAAGAGGCATCTAATTCAGCAACCCTAGAACTCATTTTTATGTATTTCTTTTATTTTGATGTTTCTTTGTGATATCAAGTCTTCAATAATCAAGCTACACTACGTTATCTGTGTTTACTGAGTTCCGCCACGAAAACGTTCGTAAAAAATAAGTTTTTCTTGCGTGTAACTTTATGTTCACAAAATCGGTTATCTCGACTTTCTTATGACAATAACTGATGTTTTTTGCATTGTTCTCCTTGATTGAGTTTTTTGTATTTGTTCTCAACGGATTTGCCATTGTCAACAGAGAACGGGTCTTGAACAGGGTAAGATTGCTTTTTGTTTCCTATCTTTATACGATTGCTTCTTTCCTTATGTTTGAAATAAATCTTGGAAGCTGCAAACATCTTTTAATTTACCTTTTTTTAGTATTTGAAGTCGAGAGAGCACTCTTTTGACAATCAACATCAGGATTCTGCTTTTTATCGACTTGTGCAGCTGATTATCTCCATCCAAACTGTACTGAGAGGTAGGTTAACATAATGTTTTTCCAACTTGTTATTTAGTTCCCCTGATCTTCCTCAACTCGTTGATCATTGTGGTGAAGTTGGTGGTCGGGTAAGAAAATGAGCGAGCAAACCTTCAACGAAGTTACCTCTCTCGAGTACAACACCTTAAAAGTGCCTTATGAATTGTTAAACAAAAAGTTCCGAGCCGCGCAAAAGAACATCGACCAGCAGGTTTTCCAGTCGAAAAGGAGCAAAGCGTTTCTGGCTGATATCTTGAAGTCTGACCAACCTATTGACCTTGAACCTGTAAGCTAATATCATGTGTGGTGTTAATTAGTTATCTAAATAAATAATTTATTCTTGCCGTACTTTATTAAAATTTGTGTTTTTAAGGTGCGGAGCGGGTTTTGTCAGATAACTGATCGGCTTAGGAAGTTTGCGAAAACCTTTGAAGATAGTCTAGATGAAGAAGAAGCCGCGGCCAAATCTTTCGGGAGCAGGACCAAGTATTTGAAACAGGTACAATAATGAGACGTTAAAACTTGTACAGCCATGTTTTAGAATGTTCGTTGAGTTATATAACGCGTTCTTACAGGGGATGTCGTCAGATCCAACGGTTCTATCAGCATTTAGAAAACAAAGGACCAATCGTTTCATTATTGATTACCTACTTCGAGGTGGGTACTTCGAGACGGCTCAGAAGCTGGCGGAATATGTTGGCATAGAGAATATAGACAAAAATGTGTTTCACATCGCCAAGCAAGTGGAAGATGCCCTACAACGACATGACCTGTCTATATGCTTGAATTGGGTTCTTGACAACCGATCTAAACTTCATCGACTTCACTCCAACTTCGAAACTGAGGTCCGAGTGCAACAACTGATAGAGTTAATTAAAAATGGTCAGAGGCAAGAAAGCATTAACTTCTTCAGAGCAACATTTGGTGGCGCTCCGGAAAAGTGGAACAATGATACTTTACTACATGTAATGGGATTGCTAGCATTCGGACCACGGACTGGAGTGCAGTCTTATCAGAAATTGGCGAACGCGGAACGGTGGGAACAGATTCTGGAGATGTTCCGACATGAGAATGCCAAAATCTTCAGACTGTCGTCCCAGTCCGCCTTCAGTACATGTCTTCAACTTGGTCTAGCCGCCTACAAAACCCCATTCTGTAGAAGCGATCCGGAATCTCGATGTATAGTTTGCCGGGATCTGTACATGATAGCGGACGGGCTTCCCTTCTCAAACGTGAAGAACTCGCGTCTGATCTGCGCCTACAGTGGGGAATCGCTGGACGATGAGCACAATCGGCCTATTATGCTTCCCAATGGGCGAGTTTACGGCGAAAGGGCGATCAAACAGCTGCTTCGTGACAACGTAATTATGTGTCCGAAGACAAGCGAAGTCTTCGCGGCCGAAAAGCTTCTGCGTGTCTACGTATTGTGATTATTTATTACCTTTTAGGACATATCAGTGTTCCTAACCACACTATTTTGTACAAATTGTTAATTAATATCCCAGAATAAATCTTTGTCATATAATAAACAAATAACTTTACTTTTTGCGATCAAAAAATAGCAATTCATAATTTAAAATATTTCAATTGTCTTCCGACAATTATAAATGATACAGACGACACGTATTAACTGACTATGACAGCGACCTTCACAAGATACCTATTTGAATAAACGAAGTATTAGGTGATTGCAAAAGTTTCTGGCCGATTTTTGTTTTTACCAAAATTTAATATTTAAAAAAAAACAACAATAACTAATTAACAAATATATGTGTACTTATTATAAACGACCTGTTGCCATTCCTTCGGCAGCATTTGGATTCAACTTCTATAGAAACCTGGAGTTTGAGAATTGAAAAAGTTAGTCCACCACCTCTTGAGGTACTCTCGATTGTCAAAGCGTGTTGCATTAAGGTGATTTTGAAGAGAGTGGAACATATGATAATCTGTTAGTGCAACCTCAGGTGAGTACTGTGCATATGACATCACAGTCCAGCCGAGGCTTTTGAGCTTGTGTTGGGTCAACTTTGTCACAAGGGCGCAAGCAGTATCATGAATGAAGAAGATCCGCTCCTGTTTACCATGCAATGCCGCCAAAACAAATTTAATTTGTTTACAGTAGACATCCACAGGGATCGTAGTTCCATGTGGTACCATTTCTCAGAACACCATACCTGTTGAGTTCCGGCTAAAGCTGATCATCTTATCCAGTGGGTGAAGATCAGGTTTGAGGTTGATACACCCTGTTCTCCACGTTCAAGCCATTGTTTCTTACTGGTGTGATTAACATACAGTACCCACTCCTCATCCCCAGTAACCAAATTGTCAAGCCATTCAAAGTTCCTTGGGAGCATCAACAAACAAGTGCAAACTTCTACTCGACGTTCAGCTGGTCGCTGTTCAAATCATGTGGAACTTCTTGACCATATTTCCGTAATCTCCCAAGGGCGTGAAGTCTAATTAATGTGGTAGAAGGGTCAGACTGAAGCTCTACAGTCAAATAAGTACAGGTTCGTCGGAGTTCTTCTTCGATCAGCTTCAGAAGGTGGGGTTTCTTCAACGCTGATGGTCTACCAGATCGAACTTTTCGGACATGTCAAAGTCACCGTTTTTGAACTTGTGGAACCAAACTTTTGTGGTGTCGTAAGAGACAACTAAAGGCCCTACAGCACTGCATATTTTCTACGTCTTTATACAGGTTGCCAACAGAAAGTTCTAGAACAATGCAAAATTTTTAAAAAAAAATTTGAAAAATCGGCCAGTAACTTTTGCAATCACCTAATATATCCAAACACGAAAATTTGTTAAGTTTTCTAATTCTGTACGTCAAGAATTTCAACAACGGTGTTACCTAAATTGATATGAAAAAGAAATAAGTCTTCATTAAAAAATTATTTAATATATGAATATTCCTTTTATAGAGCAATGTCAGATTAGTAAAAAGCGCAAAAGAACACCATATTTGGGGACTTTCATTGACCTTACTGTTATAGAGGTTAGTTTAGGTCCCGAAACGAAAACAAATAACCGCTAATAAATATGTTCGAAAATATTATTTTCTGTCGGAATTTTTCTTCATAATTTTTTGTATAATTAACAATATATAAATAATAGTAATGCTTATGGAATGAATTTTAAACATAATTATGTTTTATTTCTTTATGTCTTCTGATTGATATTTGTCCCTTTGGGAAGTCGTATTCGCTAAATTTATATCATTTTTTACTTGAAATTATTGCTGTTTTTTGAGGACATGGTTTTGAAACGGGTATATTCCAGTAATTATTGCTTATGTGTAAGATTGTGAGGGGTTCTGTAACATTTTTATGGTTTATATAATGTAATGTAACAGGGTCTTAAATAATTATTTTTGTGGTATAATTGAGGTTTTAATCGTAAAAGCCAACACATGTTTATGTTTTAAATTCATGTACTTAACTGCAAGGAAGCGTTTTTAAAGCTTAGTAGGTCAATGGGATACGTTGAGTTAATGGGGTATTCGTGGGTTTACAAGTTTTTCTCTGCCTTATACATCGGCTTGCTAATATATTTTTGAAACTATTTTGTGGTTTGATATTATGTCGATGGTAGGCAGGATATGATTTATTGTGTTACTAATGGTTTATGTCTAATCTCTGTCGCGAACTCTTGTCTCTCAAAGTCGCGAGCCGGACCCCCCTCTTCACGAGTTCTTACGTTTTACGCGCCAAATCTAGCTGTTTGCTATATTTGTTCTAGTGTCATTTTTACGTACCGATTTGAACAAACGCGGGTATCGCGTCACTTCCATCGGCACACAAATTCTTGAGCCTTGACTTAGTCTTGCAATTCATTCTACTCATCAACCGACCTCAGCGGAGGTCGTGACCACATTTTTTTATCGTGGTTTTTTTTTTATTTATATGGTTTTTACTATTTTTTTATTTGGTTACTATTTTTTTATTTATTCGATTTTTATTATTTTTTTATTGTAAGATATAGTTGCGCGTATATTTTACAATAAATGTTCCTTATGTTATATTGTATTAATTATGCTAATTTTAGATTGCAAATGAGTGGTTTACTTGCTCAGTGTAGTTCTCAATCTGTTGATAGGCCGATTTTGTCCATTTCACCGTCACTTTTCGATTTGTTGAGGGAGCCTCCATTGTCAACTAGGAAGGAAGCAGTAAGTTGTACTTTTTTTAAATTTTATGAGGAAAAAAGATTTTGACAAGAAATTAGTATTTAGTATTAGCTTTATATTTGTACAGTTTTGAATATTACAATTTTATAAAATTTATATTTCAGATGAAAATGGCTCCAAGACTTGTAAAGTCGACAGGTCGAAAACCTCAGCAAAGAATTGGACGTGCTTTAGAAATGCTTATCATGAAGTATCCCTATGCCAGAGCTGTTTGCCATCACATGGACGACTTTAAATTGGACATAGACTACGTTCCCAGCACTAAAGTCTCGTATCTCGAACAAATCTACGAAAGAATCGGGACTTTGGGCAACGGATCGTTTGGAGTGGTATATCATGTTAAACACAGAAGAACTGGCGAAGAGTTTGCGGTAAAATGCTTGACAGATTTCTACAAAGGAAAAAACGACAGAGCAAACAAGATCCGAGAAGTCTTCATACATCAGAAGGCGATGAAGCATGGTAATGTTCTGCAGATGAAAATGGCATGGGAAGAGTGGGATAAGTTGTACATGGTGACAGAGCTGTGCTCCTCCACTATGATCGGACTGATGCAAGACAATATCCCAGAGTCATTGGCGTGGACTGCATTGGTGGACATGACTCATGTAAATAGATGTTACCTAAAAATTAATATGTTTTATCAGAGTTTTATTTTTATTAACGTTGACGAAGGAACTTGTTTAATATCTACAACAATGCTTTAAAAGTTTAATAATTCTGCTTTTTTAGGCTTTGGACTTTCTTCGTCAAATCAGAATTATCCACAACGACATCAAGCCAGAGAATATTTTTGTCGACCAGAACGGGGTCTTCAAGCTTGGTGACTTTGGAATGGCAATTGATTTGGAGCTCGAAACTCCAGAAATGGGATTGAGAGAAGGAGACAGTCAGTACCTGGCAACTGAAGTCTTAAATTTTGGACCGTCGTTTGCTTCTGACATGTTCTCTCTTGGCTTGACTATATTCCAGTTCTCAACAGACTTGTTGGTACCTCATGGAGGCACGCAACGGTGGCACGAGTTGAGAACTTTGAATATTGATGGTTCTATTACGAAGTGTAAGTTTAGTTTGATGTTTTCTAGTATGAACGGTTTAAAATTGTATTTGAGTTGTACTAACTTGTGACTTTTAGTGATTTCCGAAGAACTGAAGGATATTATCTTCCACATGATGGACCCAGATGCTTCAGCTCGGATTACATCCGCAGAACTCCTGGAGCTGCCTGAGTTGAGTTCAAGAATGCCGACGACGCCATCTTTCTTCAAAAAATTTGTAAGTTTCAATAACTTTTGTCAATGAGAGTTGTATACCTTTATAATGGATTTTGAATATCGTTAAATATTAAAGCAAACTAAATAACATGATTTCAGCAAGCTCAATGCTCCAACGTTGCTAAGATGTTGGGATTGACTCAGCCAAAGGCGATAAACCTTCGAGAAGAGCACCATCGAGAATACTCTCAAGCCAAACTGGAATTCTCTCCATCTACCTCTACCAGAGCGTCGCCTGGTGGTCTTGCTAAGGCATTGGAAAACAAACGGTGGCGTTCCGAGTATACTGTAACTCCGCCACGTTCGGCAAAGTCCATGGGTCTGCGCAGTCCAACCAGTCAAAGGAAGAGATTGGCCAGTATGAGATCGTCGCTTGGTGAACGGCTGAGCGGATTGCACTCAGAAGGCCCTACCAAGGCGGACCACCGACCCCCGGTCCCAAAATTCTAAACCTATGTGAAGCAACATGCTAATCAATGTTATGTTACCCTGTTAACTTTCTTTGTCATTCCCTCGTGTCTTTTTGCATTTGCGGTTACAGCTGGCTCTAGCCATTTTATTTATTTTATAGCAATAACATTACAAAATGAACGCATTTGTACTTATTGTATCATATTTTATTGTTTAAATATCTATTTTGATAAGCTAAAGTTTCTCATACTTTTATACTGTAAAGAGCCATCTTTACTTTGCAATTTCAAATTGCACACTCACTCACTTGGTCTAAATGTAAATATTTTGATCCCAATTTCAAAGTTTGTCATTTTCCTTACAGGTACCGTCTCTTAAACTTTTTCGTTTTATGAATAAACAGTATTGACCAATTGACTTGATTATTATTCAGATTTTTAAAGGTAGAATGGGCACTTTAGAAGCAAATGTTCCTTGAGCTGGGTGCATTTGCAAAGTTAAATTATCACACTTCCATTTTTCGACCATTTCTCCTTTCCCTAAGGCTTTTGCTTATAAAAAAACGGCTGGCACGGTACAGTAATAATAAAAAATATTTATGACGATTTTACTTTATTCTACGACATACAGTTGACTATGTGTAGGAAAAAACTTAACGAAAAGGATAAAATAAAAACTTAAGGGAAACACGAATACTGTTAAATGTGGGAGAACTGTACGTAATAGCGGACGACCTCCGTTCTTGAACGTGAAGAATTAGCGTCTGATCTGCGCCTACAACCGTGAATCACGATCGGCCTATTATGCTCTCTAACGGGCGAATTCACGGCGAAAGGGCGATCAAACAGCTGCTTCGTGACAACGTAATTATGTCTCCAAGAAGAGCGAAGTTTTCGCGGCCGAGAAGCTTCAGCGTGTATTGTGATTGTTTATAACTTGGAACATATCACAGTATTACTCTTCGAACTATTGTATTTTCCGCTATTTTCTGCTCTAAAATAAGGTATTTTGCTATTTTGTATTTACTCTTCGTAAAGCTTTAACTTCAATATTACTATTTCGCAAATCTTATCGTCACAATAGCTTCCTACTTCCTCGGCTGCCACGCTAATATATATTATTGTACAAGTTGGTAATTAATACCCAAAAACAATTGCTCCCTTTTTGTTTTTTTCAAATTCAAACAAGTTTTTGAATCTGATAATGCGAGGATCTTCTTCATTCCGATAATTCATCAGAAACTGGCCTTCGAGTCGGGGTTTGAGCCTCTAATCCTCTTTTGATTCGAATATTCAAATGAAGGAGAGCCGAACGTATGTTGTTACCATCAAACATTCATGTTTCATTTCAGAGAGTCGAGAAAGTTCGACCTCAACGTCCCCAAACTCCAAAAACTCGGCGAAAAACTCAAGAATGTAGGTTTAAAATGAAAGTCTTGATTAAGATCTAACAAATTCTAAATCTAAAGTAATATTTTTGGTCGTATCAGCTAAAAATATAACATATCATGTGTTTAAAGCCTTGAAATAAAATGAACTTTTGTAGTTTGTTCCTAGACGAGACAGCAAAGCTTCGCGGTTCAATGATGTTGTAGATGATGGACTATACAGTAAGACTTTAGTTACAGTAGACAAAATTTTTTAGAAACCAGATGTCTGTATCATTCAGACGCCGGGCCTTTGCTGGGCCATCTGGCCGTATTTTCAGACAACTTGATATTTCAATCATACGACAAGACGGTCAATCTGGAAGTGCTGTACTTTCAAGTAAAATACATCACTTTGTCGGACTACGGTAGTCTTAAAAGTGCACTTCAAGTACGTATTGATTGGTCTTAAATATGCTAATTTTTTTGACATTTAACTTCAAAAAAATTCACTTTGATTATTTCAAAATTCAAAAAAATACGAATTTAAATGTTTAAACTGTTAAACATGCCAAAGTAAACCTAATCCTTGCTTACTGTAGCTGTACAAGACAGACGACTCGGTTACCATCTTCAACAACCTGCCAGACGAGAACGAGGTCCTCCGAATCCTGTGCAATGTCTGGCGCTCTACTCACCATTCTCTGCTCCAAGTAGGTAATTTCAATTATGACGAATTAATTGACAAGACAAGCGGTGGTTGTTTTATGTGTGTCCCCAAACGAGTGGATCGAACGGTCAAGGTCTCCAGCGACAGTACTAGTTCGTCCAGCGAGGAGTTCGCGATGAGCAAGAGGAGCCACTCTCGACCTGACGTCACGGCGGCCAAGGTGAGGTCGCGGACTGCGAGCGAGGCCTCTTCTCTCGTCCTCTTGGCCACAAATAGGTTTATTGATTGCGCGTGTTTGTGCTTTTTACTTTCTTTCAGACTGCCCCTGCCAATCCCACGCCCACAGCCACGACGGACACGGCTAGCCAGAGTAGCGCGGCTACCTCCACCAATGGTCAGTTTCAGGATTTCTTTTTTTTGGAGCTTTTAAAGCCTTTTTTGGCGGAAATTTCTTCTTTTTCATTTAAAAAAATATTTTCAAAAGAAAGCTTCTTAACTCTAAAAGAATAATATATTTTATAATTATATATATCTTACATAACTGGTTGAATTCTATGTAAATTTTTTTTTATTTTTATATTATCGAATAATGTTGTAAATGAGATGCTAATGAGTTGAATTGCAGCTCAAAAAGAGCCGGTTTCTTGTGAATGCGACGATCACAAAGGAACCGTGTTTCTGGACAAGACATACAACCTCGATGTAGATGAACTGTACCAGATTCTGTTTACTGACAACGATTCTCTGAACAACTTCTTGAAGTCCGCCAAACGATCAGGTCAGTTTTTAAGTTAATTGTTGTTTAGGTATATTATGTACAGAAACAAATCATATTAAATAGGTGTTTCTGAAAAGCATTTGGCTTATAATCTTTAGGTATCTTAGAAATGTGTAAGTTTAGTACACAAAGCTGACTATACCTGTTAGATAGTAGTTTCTATGAAGTAATGTAACATACTTTAGATCTCCGCTACGAATCGTGGACGGTGACTACTCACGGTGACAAAAAACGAAAACAAAGAACGGCCACTTACACAGTCGAACTCAACAACACGTTGGGTCCCAAGTGTACTCATGTCACTGAAGTTCAGGTAAGCTTTTACTCTCTAACCTTCAAATAAAAATGTTTAGCTTGGTTACTTGATACCTACATAAATTAAAAAAATTTGCTTTAGCACATATGTAGATCTTACAATTAAATTTTGTAGGTATCAGGGTATAGTAATGTTTGTTTTAGGCCGTTGTCGCTGAAATGGGACCAAACGCTTCAGATGGCTACATTATCACGAAAGACGCGGTAAATGCGGGAGTTCCATATGCAGATTGCTTCAGTGTGCTGTGTAAGTACTGCATCACACGAGTGGGACCGAAGCAGACCCGGCTTCAGGTTCACGGTGAGGTCATCTACAGGAAGAGTGTCATGTCTGTTTTCAAAAGTAAGCTTTGAAGAAGGGTTTAACAAGTTATATACTTATTTCGTTACATTCATTAAATTTTTAACACAATTAAAACTTGCTTATATATTACTCTTTTCAATTATATTTCTATGTTACAGGCATCATCGAAAAGATGACGTTGAGTGGAATGCACGACTACTACAAGAACCTGGACAAGTATCTCTCTTCCTGCGGCTCCAAAGAGAGCCACGAGCATCGGAATGGAGCCGGCTCCGATTGGGTGTCTGAATTCCAGGAGTCCGAGTTGGATACACAGCCAGAATCCGAGAGCATCGTCAGCCAGGAGTTCAATCTCTGCGAGATCCGGTGCGACCTCTTCGAATAAACTGATTCTTTTCAGGTTACATAAAGAGTTGGTCAGACAGAGGCATGACATTAGAGTCCAGGCGTCGTATTTGCGCGAGATACGCAACTCGCTGCGACTTGTTGTTGTGTTGTAAGTAGAGGACTCTATATTACTATAGTTTGCCTAGGTTGGTCCTCGTACTCTTGGTGCTTGTCGGCACCGTTTTATTCCCCGCCCAAACTGGTTCCATCCTAAAGTCATCTCAAAAACAAGAACTGTGATAGTTATAAAATAAGCCGTTTCTGGGGGAGGTATCTGGTGAAGGGAGGTCTTAGATGGCCTGTATTACCTCCCTCCGCGACGGCACTGATCATAAACTGGATAGATATATTGATTGAATAAATTTATTTATAACAAAAACAATGTCACTAGTGTGGAACGCACTTTGGATACTTAAAACAATTAACAATTCGTAACAGAAACACTCCAATGTAACAATAAACAAACCTCAAGCATCTCCAAAGATCTCATCGACCTCATTCTCCAGGAAGTCGTCTTGAGGTTTGACGTCATCCTTGTGTAGAGGGTTGATGATTCTGCCGGCCTTAGTGACAACGGCCTTCTTGACCAAGTTCTTGTGTGACAGCGATGTGTTCCAATCCCTCCCCAAAGGTTGTCGTATAACAGCTTCAAAGTCCTTGACAGCCGTGAAGGGAAACGGTACGTCAGCCGGCTGTAGCTTCTGGAACTCAGAATCCCCGCTACCTCTGAGAATGAGTTTAGAGTTGTTGTCATCTGCTCGCTTCTTCTTGGGTGCTTTCTTTAAAAACCTAAAACAATATTTGTGGTTGACAACTCATACCTAAAGTGACAAAACTTTTCTTGAATTTTAGAAATTTGTGTAGAAATATGAATGTACCTGTTTTTCCGTTCTATTTCCTTGTTCCTATCGATACCTTCTCCTGTCCAGTCTCCCCATCCAAACAATCTAGAGTCCTGGTCCTCTTGTTTGGTCTTTTCACGTTCATCTTCCTTTTCTTTTTCAAATTCCCCCACTACATCATCTCCATCAAACGCGTTGGACAAGAATTCGTCGTTCACAACTAAAACATGTTGGATTAAACCTGATACCTTTATTCTCCTTTCATCCTAATTTCACAAAAAACGGAAAGAATAAGAAAATTAATGTTTTAAATGGGCATACCTTCTTCATTCACGTCCAAATTGAGTAGATCATCAGTCTCTAGGTCAATCTCGACCGGTTCTTTCTTTTTCTTGACCACGGTTTTCTTCTCATCTTTGTGAACTTGGTCTACTGCCAACTAAAAACCAGAACTTAAACATATTACCTAATGCTCACCTGTAACAACTCGGCTTTAGACATAGTGCTCTCTTTTGGCTCTTCTTCTTCTTCATCTTCCTCCACTTCCAGGTCGTGTCTCTTCTTCAATTCTCGGCCCATATTCAGATGTTCTGTAATCAGATTCTGCATTTCTGGATTCCGAGTAGCATATTGTCTTAGCTGTACCGACCACTTGTTAGTACTTCTGTGTTTAAGTGTAGCTCTCTCGTAGGCTCTGTCAACTTCCAATTCTTTTAGTTTTTCTTTCGCGGCCTCAGGGTCTGTGGTCAAAAGATCTTCTATCTCCTTTAACATTTTCTTCTTCTGCTCCTTTTTTCGAAGACGATGATACCTAAAATACAACATCAGAAAAGACACCTTAAATATTATCTAATACTATAAGTTGATACCCAAAAAGTAAAATTTAAAAGTAAAAAAAGTGCAATTTCATTTAACTTACTTTTTACTCTTGATTTTAGAATCTCTTGCATATTTAGCAGCCCTGAAGCTCATCACAGCTCTCATCTTCTGAAGCTTAGCCGTTCGTTCCTTGGCATCTTTTATGTTCAATGCCTTGATCAATTGCTTTTCTTCTTCTGTGTACAATTGATCGCTGTTCATTTTGTTTTTACTTTGTCCCAAGGCTTCGGCCAATCTTAACTCAAGATCTGTTCGTGGCTAAAATAAGTTTACATTCCAGGATCGTTTACGTTGTGTGTAATATAATACAAAAAATATCTTACCGTAAAAGCTTTGGTCTTTTCAGCAACGGGTGCATCATAAAACACTTCTGGCTGTCCCAATGGAAATTTTAATTGTTCTGCAGCACGGTTTGTTTGTACCACCGGATCCCAAGAACGTAGCTCTTTCCTATATTAAGGTTACTAATTCGAAAGACGTTGTCAAGCAAATCAAAAACCATGAGAAGAGCAACATACCTGACATCATGATATGCAATCTTGCTCTGTACCCTGACCTGTTCCTGTCGATGTAAAGGAACATTCAGCTTCTTCGCCTTGGCCTTCTTCTTCTTGGCCGCTTTGTCGGTTTCCAAATCCAAATTTTCTTTCAACGTCGACACATTTCTAAACATACAATAATAAAAACAATACACCTTACTTTGTTGACGTTATAGCTCCAACAAGGTCTGACAATATAAAAGTTTCATCCTTTTTCTTCTTCTTTATCACCTTCTTCACTGGAGTTTTCTTAGATTTGTTATCAAGAACATTCTTTATGTCACTGACTAGGTCCTCGTGTCCAATACACACCTCATCATCAGACATAACTGTTTCCAGATTGTATGTTTCAAATAAAATGTCCTTTCTTACCTCAAAAAATAAAAAAAATTATTTTTAATTTTTTTCAAGCTGCGCCCGAAGAGTAACGAACATTTTATACGACAGAACTAAAACTGGGTTGGAATTTTAACTGATTGTGTTCCAATAAAGAGTAAATTTGATGTCACTTGGATGTGTTTTAACAGCATAAGCATAATTTCAATAATATAATGGTTTAAAATTTTAAAAGTACAATATTATTACATCAAATCCTAATGTAACATATGTTACAGTATTTATTTGATTGTAAAACGTAAAACTTGTAATTACATTTGTTATTGTGAACTTTTAATCTCCGACAGGTAATGGTTTAATTATAAAAAAGAGGGAAGAGTAATTTCGCTACTAAATTGGTGTAACATCAAGATAAAAAGTAGAGATTAGGGCGACGCTTATCAGAACTCGCTCTTCATTTGTGTAGGAATGCGTAACAGTTCGATTGAAGATGAACAAGCCGAGATGGGGATGGAGGATCACGAGCCGTTGCTGTTAGACCAGCAAAGGAAACATTCAAAGTCAGTAAAGATATTGTAGTAGATCCCCTTGTTTTGCAAGATATAGAGTATATGTCACTTACCTTATAAATGGTCAATATAAGTTGCTAATTCCAGTCGTATTCCTGTAATTGGCATAATCGGACTGAGTTGTATATTCTTCTTTGCCATTTCTACTGTTTTCTTCGGCGCTTTGTACTACAAGAATGTCATAGCTGTAAGTATTACACAAAATATGCCGTAACAGTTACTTTTGTCCAGAAAATAGTAAATTAGGTCAATTTGTATTGTTACTTCTCATAAACGCCAAGGTTTAGGCCCAGAAGGCTTTACCGAAGTGGCCTCCGCCTTCGAACAGTCTTCTAGGTGAATATTCGAAAGCGGCCGTTGCTGCTGACAATGATTTGTGTTCGGAGATAGGTCGAGATGCTTTGCTCAAGGGAGGAAATGCTGTCGATGCAGCAATCGCCGCTTTATTCTGTATCGGAGTGATGGATACTCAGAGTGCCGGTCTTGGGGGTGGTCATTTTATGACAATTTATAATGCGTGAGTCTGCTTTCCTTACCTTGTTGATGCTTTTTATATATTTGTATAAAGTTACTTTGTTACTTGAGACTTTACAGTACGACAAAGTCATGTCACGTTGTAGATGCACGAGAACGTGCTCCTTTAAAGGCGACTCGAGACATGTTCAGAGATAAGTGGGACGAAGCACAAAAAGGTAAGGATAAAACAAAAAAGCCAATTAATTCATGATCTAGTGTCTCTGTACTGTTAGTTTTAAACTTATCTTGACTGTTTAGGGTGGAAAGCTGTGGCCGTTCCAGGCGAACTTCACGGTCTCCGCACAGAGTATGAAAACTTCGGAGGTAACCTCAACTGGTCAGCCTTAGTTGAACCGACCATCCAACTCATGAAGGAAGGTATGTTAAGAAACATTTGTTTTACATCAGCCCAACACATTACTAGAGTTCGAAAGTGCTTCATAAGATTGATATTGTTATAGGATACCCAACCTCTCACGCCATGGCTATGGGATTGTTGCAGAACGAGAAGGACGTGCTACAAGAACCCACGATCAGAAACCACTTCATCAATCCCCAAACCGGCAACATTTACAAAGCTGGAGAACAAATAACTACACGGTAATTGTAAAAACAATGAATATTTCAAACAATATTGTTTAAGAAACACTTTTTACAAATTTTAAGTCCTATCATTTCAGTACGAACCTGATCAGGACGTTGGAGACAATCTCTCGGTCTTCGAATCCTTTGTATGAATTCTACCACGGTTCATTGGCCGAAAGCATGGTAAAAGAGTTCCAACGAAACGGTAAGACACATAAAGATAAGTGATAACATAATCAGGAGGCATCATCACTATGGACGACTTCAAACAGTACAAGGCCATCGTGCGAAGTGAAGATGAAGTCATCAAGGTCTCTCTCAACAATGGATTAGTTGGGTGTGGCCCGCCCCCTCCATCCTCTGCTGCTGTCACCCTAGCCATTCTCGGCGTCATACAAGGCTTCAAACACAACATAAAGACCACGGAGGGCTACACAGAACTGCTCCACCACTTCATTGAAGCTTCCAAATTTGCATACGCTCAGAGAAGCGAGCTCGGGGACATTGACTACGAGAAAGAAGCTTTGGAGTTGGCCAAGAACATTACCCAAGAACAGTGGAGACAGTGGGCACGGTCCAAGATCGACGAAGTCACTCACGATGACTCCTACTACGGAGGCGATTTTAGAATGGCCGTCCCTGATCACGGCACGACGCACATCAGTGTCATTGATAAAGATGGCAATGCTGTGTCAGTTACTTCCACCATCAATCTAATGTAAGTTAACAGTCGGAGTGGAAGAGTTCACGTTGAATTACTGTGGTATGAACAATATAAACATTGTTCAGAATGGGCGCCAAAATCGTGTCAGAGTCAACAGGAATCCTATGGAACGACGAGATGGACGACTTTTCCTTGCCAGGACATCCAAACTACTTCAATATCCCTCCTAGTAGAGCCAACTACATCAAACCTGGCAAACGTCCTCAAAGTTCGATGAGTCCGTTGGTGATATTCGATACCAAGACTGGGAACTCGGTATGTTCTTTACCTTTGACAAAACAAACCATAAAAATGAGTAAAATACTCATTTCCAGGAGATTTTGAGCGTCGGAGCAGCTGGAGGATCTACTATAATATCAGGAGTAGCCGGAACAACAATGCACCTTCTGGAAACCAACCTCAACATCAAAGAGTCAATCGACTTCCCTCGGTTACACAACCAGCTCCGTCCCAACTACACCAAGTACGAGGACAACTTCCCCTCAGGCTACATCAAAGAGCTACAGAAGAAGGAACACGAGTTCCAGCCAGTAAAGAGTCTTACCGTGGTAACTGGAGTCCACAAGAAGAACGGCGTTGTCTGGGCGAACAGCGACTTCAGGAAAGGACCAGAAAGCGAGCCCGCAGGGTACTAACGTATCATAATTATTAATATTGTCTAGGGATCGTGTTGTTAAAGGTTTGTTCTGATGAATTATATTATGATAGAGAAATTAGGCAAAGTTATAATGTTAAAACATGAGTGCCTTTAAAACAACACAAATGGTTTGAGAATACGAACTAATTACGACTGTTAGTCAAATATTTATTACCAAATACTCTAAGACTAATTAAAGTACCCAACATATCTATCTAAAACACTATTACGGAGAGGTTTACCGGGAATGGAGAGCAAAAAGTTACCTTATGATAATATAAAATGGCACTTCTGATTGCAAAAACACTTCGACCAAAATTTCAAAAAAAAAACAAAATCTTGTCGATACAAAAAACTGAGCTAAGTGTTTCTCTTCCGCCTAAACACCGAGTCAAGTGTTTTCCATCGACTGATAATCAAAAAAATGGTCGAAAGGTTTCGAATCGGAATTGATAAGTGAAGGAAGTCATTGTGGATTACTCGGAGCAGAAGGCTTCTTCTGACCTTTGAATGAATGAGGCTTCGGATGCTTCTTGTAGAGCGACGGTAGCCGGTTGAGGACGGGAGGAGCCTCCATATCTATCGCATATTCATCTAGGAACACGTCCGAATTCGACCACATACTTGGGGAAGCACTGTTAGTTCGACCATTTTCTGTGGAATTTGATGTGAGATCTTCTGAAGAGGCTACTGGAGCCAGTGGGGGCAGTTCTTGGATCAATTTGGATCTAAAAAATAAGGTAAGGTTCACATAATTGCTAAAATATGTAATGATATAACGCGGAAACTAAATATTTGGTAATTATTTCTATACAGATAGACGACTATAATACGTTTTCTTACTTTTCCTGGTCCAGGAAGTCCAACTGTTCCTCGAACAGTAGTCTAGCTGTCTCGATGTTAGGTTCCTTTCCGCTAGCAGCCACAGTTTGACAGTTTTGAAGTTGGTCTGTAGCGTCTTGTATCTTTCTTTGCATCTCCTGTAGCCCTTCACTCATGTCTGATGATCGACGATGTTCCTGAATCCTCCTCAAGTTTTCGGAGACCTTCTCAGAAGCCTGCTCCAACTCCACGATCTGATTCAGCGTGGCCTTATACTGCCGCAGCTTCTCTTCTATCAACATCTGAACACAGACCGCCTGTTTCTGGACGTCTTCAAGTTGTTCCTGAGCATGAACTGCTTGGTTCCTTCTCAATATACACGGAGCGAAGATTACTGCTAAGTTGGAGGCATTCATCTTGTTCACCATCTCCTGTAACAAAAAGGTTATCACGTCGTAATCACGGTTAGATGTTGTTGTTGAACATATTTTAATAATTCGTAGTAGTTAATCGACTTACTTGATGTGCTACTCTTGCCAGATGGTACATTAACCTGTCCAGGATTACCTTGTTTGGCTTTGGAAGCATATCTACTACAACACTCAAGCATTTCAGCTTTTCTGATGTGTCCGTTACTTCTGAAAAACGTTTTGTTTCTCTTGTATATATAATAGTTTTATAGTAATCCTTGTTACCTAATCTATACGACCTTACCAGAGACGTGGATGAAGTTTTCGTAAAGTTCGTATGTTATGAGAGGCTCGCGAAGTTCTCTGAAGAACAGCTTGATGATGGTGGTGAGGACGTGGACGGGGATTTCTGAGAAGTCAAAGGTATCCAGTTCTGAAAAAGTTACAGTATGAACACTTGTCAGATGATATTCAAAGAACCTTCATTGAATATGAACATACCGACAGATTCTTCGATCTGACGTCGTATCGTCTTGACAGCGGCCAACGACCCGCTCTTACGGTAGATACCCTCGATGAATAGCGACTTGACCTCGATGGCCATGAACATGTTGTTGACACAAGGTGGAGCTGTCAGTTCATCCCCGACTAGTATACTTAGGTCTACTCCAAAGAAGTTGCTGGTACCGGTCGAGAGGAAGGGCTTGGAGCAATGTCCGTTGATCTTGGAATGACACTTTTTGTGGCAACTCAAACGACAATTGTCACAGATGAAGATCTTCTCGGCGTGCCACATGAACTGGTTGCACACTTCACAGTATGTAGGGACGTGCACGAAGTCTGGCTTGAATCTGTGGCCATTCAGAATCTGCAAATAGTGTATCAGGTAACTAATGGATATATCATCAGTTATCACAACGTTATTGCAATATCTCCCTTACCGTGACATCCGAACGTCGTCGCTTCTTCCTGACGGTGTTGATGATGGTCCGTCGATGAGAGCCGCGTCGCTTCATCTGCTTTTGCATGAACCCGTTCAAGAATCCTCGGAAGGCGTTGACACCTAATGTCGTGGGGAATGTTATGTTTTCGTGAGCACACATCTTGGTCAGGAGCCCTTCGAAGGTCGTGATCAAGTCACGGTACCGCAGCACCGTTCGGCCTTCGGTCAAGACGGCCTCACAGCCAATCAGCTCCATGTGGAACTCTCGGAGCGACTTCTTGAATACGGCGTCGACTACCGTGTCGCGCTTCTTCTCCTGCTCCAGCTGACACTGCTTCTGGAAGATGAACATGCTGAACTGCCTCAGGTCTTCCGTGGTCTCGATGAGCATTGCAGTTGGGTCGGTCTGGAAAGAAGGCATTATACTGCAGTAGACAATAGTTAATGTTACTATAATTTTTAAGATTATACGGTATTGTAGTAAGACGGTATTGTAGTAGTAGTAAGAATATAGTATGTTACCTGCTGCTTTGTCTTGGTCAAGTTGAAGGTGCTAACTAACGGTGCCAATGCCACTTTCGCCCTAAAATACAATTTCTTTATACAATTTAGAGCCTTTTATAACATAACACAAATAGACATACTTGAAAAGGTAGGGTTTCTTCATAGAATCCCGTAGCGGACTCATGGGGACACAGGGAATGTTGGCCGAGAAGGTAGAGCACTCCTTGTGGAAGCACAACTTGCACGATGAACATTTGTAGCCCTGCACCAGAAGGCTGCTCAAGGGTTTGTTACACATGGAGCAGCTGTCAGAAGCCTTGTGGATTCTGGTCATCTTCAGACTGTGGCTCTTCTTGTCCATCTCCAGCTTCTCCGTGTCCGTTGAGATGCTAAACAGAAGTTAATGTACTCAGGATTCAGATACCTTGTTTGGGCTTCGTTGAAGTCTTCTTCACTGAGATCGTCCTTTCGTGTCAGTAGTGCCTTCAGATGCTTCCTCGCCTTCGTGAATCCCAGTTTATGGAACTTCATCTTGGTCGTGGGACTCTGAATCTTGGATTCTAGGTCGCGACGCTGTAGCTGGTCACTCTCCGTACTCGCTGCTCTCCGTAGCATTTTCAGCTGAAACCTTCACTAAATGACTGTATGGTACTTACCTTAGCTGTTGGCGCTGTCGTAGCCAAACTCTGGCGACGTTGGAATCCTTTGTCAATTTCACTAAAAAGGTCACAGTATTGTCATTAATGTAGTTGATAGGTATTATAGAGTAAAAATTAAATCAATTACAAATTGTTGCTTTACATTATTATCTTACCCTATCAGCTTGAGCTTAGTGTCTTCGAGTATGAAGGTAGCATCGAGATCAATGTCGGAGGAGTCCCTGTAAACAGTAATGTAATACGGTACTAAAAGCCTACCAGTTGCCACTGTTGTCCACCTCTTCGTCTTCTGGACTGGAGAACACATCAGTATCTTCAAGAGCAGCCTCTTCGGCTTCTTTTGATAAAATATCCTTGGCCAAGGCCTCCTTGATCTCCTCCTTGGAGAAGGTGCTAAAGAACTTGGGGTCGTTCAGGTTGAAGGATGGCAGGTCGATTCGGTGTACCTTATTCAACTCGAACTTCAACTTCTTCGGACATTGTTTTCGCATCAGTTCGAACTCGGCTCTGAACTTCTGGCCACGATACCACGCCTGAATCCGGGTCACGACGTCTTTGATCTGCTTGAACTTCTGACGCTGCTCCTCCTTCCGCCACCATGACTGGATCAGAAGCGCGGCCATGTGCTGATTCCGGATCTGATTCCTCGCCAACATTCCGCGCACCCAGGCCTGCATCCTCACCATGCCAATCTTCATCTTCAGGTACCGACGCCTTGCTAGAACTGACCGGAACCAGCTCTGGAGCTTTTCGATGTGACCCATTATGACACGATGTAGCTGGTCGTCGAGAAGCAACTTCTCGGCGTCCCTCATGAATATCTGTAACAATTATAGTAATTTGTTGTTAAAAACTAGTTCTAATATCATACTGTCGTTTTACGTAAGGTCACGTTCAGATAGTATGTTAATAAAAGTTGAACTTCAATTACCTTGTTGAATCCATACTGTATGTTGTCGGCCTCAATGAGTGAATGGTTAAGGAAGAACTCCTTTATATCTTCTTTCTGACTGTCTCTGCCCTTTTGCAGCAAGATACGATATTGTTGTACGAATGCCTGGTATTCGATTCGTACACTGTAGCCGGCCCTCCGAATTCTGACAGTTTCTAACATACCCGTGTACCTCAATTGGCGTAAAATAATATTGTCATCGAAGGAGTTTGGATTCTGGAAGAAGACATTAGGTATCACTAGTAATAAGAGTAAAGTTGGGTAATATCATGGAAAATGTAATAAGATCGCCAGACATGATAGATACCATGCACTTATACATAACATAATGTTACCTTCTCGTTGTTGGACTTGATACATCGTATAAAGTACGGAGTCGCCTGTGCCAGCGTCTTCATCAACCTCGAGAGCGAGAACTCGAACTGCCGAGATACGGAGGTAGGCTTGTTGGAGATCGGCTTCTTCCCGATCAGCTCCTTCACAGCTTGTAGCGACTTCACGGCCGACTGACGTTCTTCTCTCGGCTTTGACGGAGCCTTCTTGGCTCGGTTCACGATGGTCTTGAAGACTGAAGTGTCACAGAAGTCGGGTACGATGTCAATACTCAGGTCACCTCTCAAGAAGGCATTCAGATGGGAATCTGATCCTCTTCTAACTGGCTTTGAGGGTTCGTGTGGTACCAGTAATCTGTCTACGCTTTCTGTAAAGTCATCTTCGTATATACTGTTGTCAATTTACAGTGTGTAAATTTCACAATGTAAAAAAGATGTAATATTAAAAGTACTACGGGTGGGATTAACAAAGTTATAACAAACACAATCTATATAACTTGACATAAATCTAGAAGTCTTACCAGCTCTACGGTGTCGTCCAATCAACGGCAGACTGTCTTTGAAGGCGTGCATGGCTTGGAATGTGGATCTGAGCACCTTCCACCTGAAGAAGGCTACAGGGTCGTTGGCGATGATCTCCTTCATGAACATGCTACGGCTTCCTTTCAGCACCGTCATCACATCTTGTCGCATCAGGTCTTTGTTCTTCTCTCGGAAACCCTAAAATTTGATGCAATATCACATTACATAGTACTACATAGTATGTAATGTACAAACTTATATACATTACGAAGTTTGCATGTTGTATATTTCATACGATGTCCTACTACAATGTAATTCTACCTTGACCTGGTACTTGACTTTGCCAGCATAATGAGCGATGATAAAGGCATCTTCACGTTTGTGCGGGATCTCGTAGTACTCATTGCTCTTGAGGAAAGTGTTCAGTTTCTCCAACATAGACCGGTCGGTTCCATTGTTGATGTTGCTTTCTTCGTCAACCAACCTCAGAAGGCCGTAAGGTTTGCTCTGAAACAGTAAAATAACGGCATTTGATCGCTACAAACTTGTAGTGAAACTTATTTCAGTAAAAACATTACCTGAAACAACTGGACACACTCGGTATTGTCTGTGTACTCAATGTTGGTCCATGTCAGGCCCTCTTTCAAGTACTCCTCCTGAAACACATTAGAACCATTAATATGGTAAAAAATACAATATCATTATACATAGTCAAAGAATCTAAAAGAGTATAGGCCTATATATATACGAAAACACAATATACAGTGTAAAACATAATGTAGAGTAAAAAAGCTGATACCTGCTCGAACTGAAAGATGTGCTGATTGAAGTAGGCCTGCAAGTGTTCGTTGGCGTAGTTAATACAGAGTTGTTCGAAAGAGTTCCATTGGGCTCCGATGTCTTCGAAGCCGAAGATGTCCAGAATCCCAATGTAGAAGCGGTTCTTGGTGAGACTGGCATCCCTTCCGATCAACGCCTGATTCATTCTGAGCACGATCCAATGGAAGAGAGCATTGTACAGACACTTGGCCATAGCATCTCGAGTATTTACGGCTTCGGCCACATGGTATCTTGTGATGACCACGTCTTTCTTTAGCACCGTCCTGCGCATCGTCAACGCCTGATTCAGCATGTTGGCCTTGATGCCCAACAACTCGGAGATGACGTCGATCAACTCGGCCTTCTGAATGTAGGCGTTTTCGTCGCTGTGGTAGCCTGGTCTCTGAAATTGATAATCTATGTCATTGGTGAATTGACAAACAATTTTATGATTACTCTTTTGGTGTTCATTTGGAATTTATATATGAGAGAAAAATACCGTATACCATGTAAAATGTTACTGATCAACCTACCTCCACAAACTCAACATTCCCCAACAATAACACCGCTGATATAATGGCGAACATCTTCTGTTGACTTTCGTTTGAGAAGCCAACTGCTTCCATCGAATGCTTCAGACGTTCGTACTCGTACTTCTCGTTGATACCATCGCCTTGGCCGAACATGTCATTCTGAATATAACCATATATAGACAAAAGCTACTCAAATCATCTAGACACTATAACAATATAGTCAAATGTTCAAAAATACATTTAAATATGTAAAACAATATTCATTAGTGACAAAATATAAATAGTGTCTTTGGTGTAGCAGGAAGTTGGTAGATCAAAAATGTCATATGCTTACATGATTTAAATATTTGTAGTCCTCGACCTCCAACAAGAAGTGTCGTTTCCGTTCATCCTCTGTAGCACCCTTCAGAAGGTAGTAGAAGACGTGATAGTTCCTCTCTTCCTCAGCTTGTGATATGATCCTCGACTTCTCCAATAAGTATATCTCCACGTTGGCTCCAGAAACCATTCCGTTCTCACGGTAGTTGACCTTGATGAACTTACCGAACCTGCTGCTGTTGTTGTTTTGTAAAGTTACTGCATTTCCAAAAGCCTGTAAGTCAATTTGTGATGAACAGGGTACATAAATATTAAGGTACTTTTTTATGGTAACATCAAAAAAAATTTAAAACGACATTCTAGTACTAATACTACACTCACCTCAAGCACAGGTCCAGCTGACAACAGCATCTGCTCAATACTGCTACCGTTGCTGCCCTTCTGACTCAGCGTCGTCAAATGGTGTAGCAGGAAGTTGGTGGATTCTGTTTTCCCTGACCCTGACTCTCCGCTGATGACAACACACTGGTTCTGTTTGATACGTAACATACTAAAATAAGTCATATTTTTATGAACCAACCTTACTTGTGATAGGTAACATCAGCGATAGCAAATATATGTGGAGGTAGTGCTCCCAGCCGTCTACTCTGACAGTAAAGTCGAGCATACTTGGGGTTGTAGATGGGGAAGAACTTGAATGGATTCACGGCCACCAGAATCGGCCCAATGTAGGTGTAGATATGGCCACTGTTGAAGCGGTCCCTCAAGTTCTCCAGAAGGGTCTGTTCCGTGAGTTCTGGCAACATACAGAGGTCAGCGTACTCTCGATCGACCGGTTGTTGGAGGAACTTGGCCAAGAACTCGTCGATGGTCGATGAGTTCTCACAGGCTCCAGACTGACCTCTCAGCGACCGACTGCCTTTCTTCCGAAGCACAAAGCGATGTCGAGGCAAGGAAGGGTCGTCTTCTGTTGATCCGTTCTGACCTCGTGGCCATAAAGTTTGGATTGCCACAGGGTACTCTCCGGGATCGAGCTTTCGTTCTTTGTAAGTACGACCATCGAGGGTACCCATAGTCTCAAAAATCTCGAATTCATCAGCTGTCGCATCTCCTGCAACAACATAAGACTAGATATATGATATCAAAAGTGCCAAAGAATGTTATAATCATTATCAGAAAAATATTAGATCAATATCTTTATACCCAATCTTAATTTAAACAAAGGTCCAGAGTGAAAACACTGTATAAAAAACAATTCCAAACGGTAAACAATCTTCTGCCACCTTGGCCATAACTTTGTATTAAAACACCTCTTACCGAACTTCTCCTGCTGAGCTATCTTCTCCACCAGCTCTTCTGTGGTCGACCGTTTGTGAAACTCGATCCGAATCCGCTGATCGCTGGACTCTGGATTGAAGGAATGTAAATAGACGGTGAGCAAGTGGTTGTGGGACTCGTCCCCTATGGTCAGCGCCCGCTTGGGGAAGATCCCGCCCGCGGTGGGGGCATGAATCGAGTCGAAACTCATCAGAATCCAGTGTACAATTCGACAATAACCACTACCAGATCATTTAGGATCTAGGTGCATGGTGAACAAAAACAAAGTGATTGCACCTCGTGGGCAGCTGTGATCTTGAGGAAAGCATTCACAGACCTTAGCAATTTAAGCCCCACAGGCGAATAAGAAAAATCCGATGAACAACAGACGTGACCTAAACACCCAAAATAACAAGATTTCTTATGTAATTAATGCTCATCACTTCATTTTCAACAAAACTCAAAGCTGTTCAACAGGTACTCCACCGAGGTACCTAAATATGTGTGGAAATTTGTTTACTTGATATTATTTTAGGTAATAAAGTTAATTTTTTAAGTGTTTTTTAACTTTTATTAAAATATTTATTTTTAACTCTATTTTTTCGACTTACATTGTTATCAGTGTTTTGCCCGGACCGGTCCGGAGCGTTTTTCACCGGTCCGGTCCGGCGATTTTCGGGTCCGGTCCGGTCCAAACCTCAAATTTTTGGGTCCGGTCCGGTCCAAACCCAAAATTTTTGGGTCCGGTCCGCAAAAAATTTTTTTTTATTTTTAAAGAAGCAAGGAGCGCTAAAACTGCTTTCTTTTTGCTTAAAAACTCTTAAAAATACATTCTATTTGCAATTTTTAAATCAGTTCTACTAAAATAAAAAAAAAATTTTCTTCCGGACCGGTCCGGAGCTTTTTCTTCGGTCCGGGTCCGCAGGTTTTTGGGTCCGGTCCGGTCCGCAAAAATTTTTGTTTCGGTCCGTCCGGTCCGGCAAAACACTGATTGTTATACAAAGTAAAGTAAATATTTCCGAAAATTCTCTCAAAAAACATCTGCCTCAATGTCAATTTCATTTATTTTCCCTTTTCTCGTTCAGAAAATGCAACCTGCAAGTTAGTAGGGTGCAGCTTGCGGTAAAAATTAATCTGGTAAAAAATGTTTTGAAAATTTTTAAAAACAAAATTTTGCAAAGTTGAAAAGATTGTTTATAAATTTATTATTAGTTTATTAATATTGTAAATAGTTGGCTAGTTTGTAAAGATAAAGTTTGTGAATTATTGTTTGTGATTGTTAATATGGAGAAGCGGATCGGTGCTGTTCTGAAAAAGAACGAGTTTCTGAATCTGGCACAACAGTTACTGTAAGTGTCAAACTGTATAGACAAAAATAACCTTAACATTGATGTAGTAAATTAATGATTTTAGGAATGAAAGTGACTCTTCTGACGACGATATCATTTGTTTGGATAACGCTTCAAAGAAGGAGACCCTAAAGAGACCATGCAAGTCGTATATCGCTGTTTCCAAAGATGAGGAAAAGGTACCAAAACGAAGACGACGAGACAAGGAAGAGATAGAGAATGAGAAAGTAAGTTAACGTATATCAATATTATTGTTGTTTAGAATCAGAAGCTGTTGATGAAGATTGAGAGAGAAGCTCAGACAGCGAAGAACACCAAATGTGAACAATACCTATATTGTCATTGCAGCAGGCTTGTCTATGGCTTTGATCGTAAGTGTAATGTTATTTACTTTTAAATTTGATGTTAACATAGTTTGTTACACTTTGGTTATTTTCAGCTAGTATCGAGCCAACATTAACTAGTATGTTCGCTGATCGAAAGATTCCAGATCAGTTAGTTAATATAGATAATAACCATGCCATTGTAACTTGGAAAAGAAAGGAAGTCGTTGCCGAAACTGACAACAACCAAGTTATCCGAGTCGAGAAAATGGTAGGGTAAACTTTATATTTTTAAAATATTAAAAACGATAGTCATTATATTATTGTCGTTATTTATTAATATTATTGTTTTAAATTTATTGAAATTTAAAAAAAATATTTTTAGGTAGTACAACATGTGTTGTTATTGGTCATCGATGAGGACACTTTTGATGTCATTGTTTCCACTGGATTAGTAGATTTTGTGAAAGAAATTGTTAACAACTATCGAACGCAAGCAAGCCAAGACCCTCGGCTAACCATCGCTATTTTGGGAAAACCAAAGACAAATTCAGCACAAGTAAGTTGAAATTGAAACCAATTGTTTTAAAAGTTTATATTATTAAAACTTTTGCAAAGTGTTCACCTGTTTTTTACTCATTAATCAATGTTTAGATTCATTTCCTGAGTTTGGACCTGTTCGAAAAGACCCAAACCCAAATTCGCTTTATTAAGTCTCCGGCAGACTTGTGCTTACTCATCGCCCAAATGCACCGAGCTACTGCCAAGTATGTGATGAAGAGTGAGAGGGCCAATGAAATTCACCTCGACTCGGAAAAGGGTGTTGTAGATTGCCCGAACCAAGTGGAAGATTGGTGGAATCGAATGTTGGGCCATGTGTATCGGATCACGGAGGACTGCCGAAGAGCCGTCATCCACAAGTACTCCAACCCCTTCATTCTAATGGACAAGCTGAGTAATATGCCCACGGGCGAGGGAATGCAGCATCTGGCCGAGATTCAAACCGAGAACGGCCGCTTTGTGGGGCCGGCTTTAGCTCAGAAGATCTACTTTATGCTCACGAGCAAGGACGGAAGAGAAATACTGGACAAGGCATAACTACTATAACATTTATTTACTTGTAACGCGGCGATTGGTCGGGTGAGGTGATGAACCCCGAGATATCTGTACTCATTTCCTGTAGATAGTCGAACTGCCTGAGGGCATCTCGTTCCTTATTTCCAAATCGTTTGTATAGTTTGTTGCCATCTGACACGATGTCTTTCCTTCGGCCTTTGTAATATAAACAATCACCTTTCCTCCTTAGTTGTTTGGACAATACCTTGATGTTATCTTCTTCTGACGTTCCTTCAGCGCTTGTATAATCATTTACCTATAAATATTTTACATTAACCTTGTTATAATAAATATAATAATCATGCTATTTTTTGGTTATTTTTTTATTTTCAAAGTCTTGTAAACTTACATGTCTATGTCTTCTGCTTCTTTGCGGCCTTTCTGATACCTCCTCATCTGAATACGATTCCTCCGCTGGGCCAGGTTTGTACAATTCAGAGTCCGAAAGCGATGACTTCATATTGGCTTCAGTTCCCCACGTTGAGTATCCTTCATCTCTCACTGGAATCACAATCTCATCAGGTAACGAGTCTTCCAAAGTGGTACAGTTGTCTTGCGAGTCATCTCGAGGCACTTCGAATTCATCGTCGTCCTTTGGGAATATTTTAATCTCGTCCAACTCATCGATGGCCAAGGTTGAGGCCTCGTTACTAATGGTTTCATCAATGCTACATAGATCGTTCACTGAACATAATCTGTCTGGAGCACCAGTAGCACTACCTACACGGTGCATGACTACTTGAGGCTGAGGTTCTACGCATCGCTGAGGCTTTGTAGCCACTTTGTGTCGTAGATAGTATACTTCTCGCTTCAGCATCTCGCATTTGTGTAGCATCTTGTCGTATTCCTTGTAGAATTTGTAGTAAAATGCGGCTTCCTTCTTAGAACGGTTCAGTTCTTTTCGAAGGTCTTTTATTAGGATTCTGTACTTCTGAAAAGGTTCATCGTGATTGGTTGGAAAATAAATATAAACAATGACTTTATTCGTTGACAAAATCAGTATACTATGATTTAATACTTAAGTAGAATATATAATAATGTAAAATATAAAATAGTATATTATGAAATAATTAACTACAAAGACTTAAACCTACTCTTTCGTAGAACTCTTCTATCGTAGCTTCATTGTCAGATTCTGAATCACAATCCGTCGTTTCTTCTGAATCCGACTCTGGGAAAGCTACTCTCGATGAATAATGTGTAGGGCTGGGTTCAGCACTGCCGTATTCTGAAGACGCTTTGGCATCGTGCCAGTTTAGAGAATTGTCGTTTTGGTAGTTTTCGTAATCTTTTGAAATTGAAGCCTCGTCTTTAGATATTGGAATGGCAGGCTTCGCTTTGTAACTTCTCGTGGACGCTTGGGTAATTCCTTGCCTTTTGAAGGCTTTTTGACTCTAAAAGCAATTCTTTAAGATCTTATAAGCCTTAGTAATAAAGCATAATAGCAGAAAATACTGTAACCAAACTGACACGATTAACCAACTTACAGCACTGTTAACGGTTTTCTTCTTGTAGAAGATGGAGTGTATGATACCCGACATCTCTGGAGTGGAAAGTCCCGAAATCAGGCAGCACAGGCTTAGGGTCCCACCATGGGGTCGATTGAGTTGCGCGCGTCAGGCGTCGTTTCGACCGGTCTTAAGTGGAAACAATGCGATTGGCTTTCTCTCGCAGCTGACTCAAACAAACACAATATTTCTTATTTCCTTCCAAAAATGATCCCCATTCCTCCAAAGCCGGGTAAAGTAAATGCATATTACGTATTAAGATCTATCGATGTAAATGTAAGTGTGCGATGTTAAATATTTAAATTCACATATAAAATACGAATTTCCATATTTCAAAAACTAAATTTCCCCCAATTTATACTATCTATCAAGACCAAAGCATATTTTTATAATAACAAGACTTCCTTTTAAGAACTGTAACATAGCGGAAGGAGAGACAGTGTTCGTGGAAGAATGTAAACCAACTCCCGATCTATGTCAAGTATCAGGATCTCATGGTGTATGTGAAGTCTCTCTAGATCTCGGTAAGAAGGCGTTTCTCTTGTCATATTTTCAGTTTAGTCAAGTCAGAAGCATTCGAATTAATACAAAACCCGATCCATGAAGCTGCCAAAAGAGGTAACCTCCAACTGTTGGAGTCTTGTCTTAACAATAAAGTAGGTTTAGGCTATAGCTAATGTAATTGGAAAGACATTTTAAAATTAACGTGACATTACAATGAGAATTTAAGTGAAAACATTAATTTAGATGTCCCCTAACCTATTAGACAGATCAGGTTCAGTGCCTTTGTACTGGGCATCTTACAACGGTCATATTAACGTAGTAATACGGCTTTTACAATGTGAAAATATAGATGTTCAAGCACAGGTAAGTAAAATAACACACAAAATAAAAAATGACATAAAATTTCATTCCGTAATTACAAATTTAGAAGAGTATAATCTGGTATAATATGATAACAAAAAGTAATATTTAGAACAAGATGGGAGATAACTCATTACACGCAGCTGCTCGTCGAGGACATCTTGACATATGTGAAACTCTAGTTGGCGCAGGAGCAGACGTCAACGTTCCAAATAATGACAAGAACAGAGCTTTAGAAATGGCAGCAAATCCAGAAATAGCTTCGTTCATACGATTAACCATGGAGAAGAATCCCCCCACAGAACAAATAGACGAATACCAGAGTTCAGATGAAGATTAACACAAGTGAAACATATATTACATATCATAATAACTTAACACATCTACAGTAAACAGTATTCACAAATTCAGTTCTTTTCGAACAATAACTACAGTAAAAGTTAAAAATCCCATTTTGTTAGAGACAAAGTCTGTGTACAAATAAAAAAAAAGTGTAACATTCTTTTGCCAAAAATTATATGGAAAACATTTGATTTTTATTTTAAAAAAATCATTTTCGAACAGTTTATTTTCTGCTTGCAACGGAATGCCAAAAAGTTAGATTTCGCTGCGTGAACCGACTGCGTGTTAGGCCATTTTCTTTTCTTCACAAAATTTTCGGGGATTTTTTTGGAAAATTTTATTTTACGGAGTGTAAAATACAAGTTAATGATAGTAAAATGTTGTTTTTTTTGTATTATCGAAAATTGTAAATTATACATTTTTTGTTTTTACGATGTTTTCATGTGCTTTTTGTTAAAATTCATTTTTGCGTATGGTTTTAAAATTATTTTGTTTTAGCTATTTTCCTAAGTGTTTATCTTTGTAGTTTTTAGGTTTAAACAATGGCCCGTCGTGGTAATAACGCCCTCCCAGGAAACCATTTCCGCAAGCACTGGCAAAAGCGGATCAAGACCTGGTTCAACCAGCCTGCTCGTAAAGTCCGTCGTGCCACTGCCCGCGTTGAGAAGGCCAAGGCTGTAGCCCCACGACCAGTCGGTTTGTTGCGCCCAGCTGTCCACTGTCCCTCAATCCGCTACAACAGCAAGCTCCGATTGGGCCGTGGATTCACCAAGGAAGAATTGAAGGCTGCTGGAGTTACCGTTGTTGAAGCCAGACAATTCGGAATCGCCGTTGACTTCCGTCGTGTCAACCGATCTGTCGAATCTATTGAAGTAGGTTTATTTTTCTTTTTGGTTTAATATTTAGATTTATAGGATGTGTTAGCTGAATGTTTTGTTATAGATATTAATTTGATTTTTTTCAGCGCAATGCCCAGAGGCTGAAGGAGTACAGATCCAGACTGATTGTCTTCCCCAAGAAGCTCAGCAAGCCAAAGAAGGGAGATAGCAACGTAAGTTTTCTATATTTTGTTGATGTTTGCAAATTATAATCAGATTTTTATTTTTTAGTTTCTAATCTGCCAATTTTGGTTTAAGAACGTTGTTAACATACTTTTAATTTTTAGGAATCCGAACTCAAGTTGGCTCAACAAGTTAAAGGAACCATCCTCCCCGTCAAGAACACCCAATCCAGAATCCGCGCTCAGCCAATCACTGAGGAACTCCGCAAATTCCAAGTATACCGACACCTCAGAAACGTCCGTGGTGAGCAAAGAAACAGAGGAAAACGTGAGAAGGCTGCCAAGCTTGCTGCTGAAGACGGTTTGGGATCTACTCGTCGTTAAGTGTTATAAATTTGTTGGATTTTTTGTTACATTAAACGGTTTATTTTTGTTTTTTAGTTTGAGTTGACAGCTAGTTTAAAAATTTAATGGTTGGAGACTTGCATGTTATCTTTTGTAGGAGCCAGTTTTGGAAGGTTGTTTTAGTTCACTGTCCTTGTTCAGTCATATTTATTTGTAACAAATCGTAAGAATTGAAAACGTGTAAATTACTATACAAAATTTACTGGTCTTTGTGCAATTTTTCATAGGCTCCGTGGTTCTTGTACGAGGTCACGTAGCCAGTGTTCTCGACAAGGTCTACTCGGCCGGCTTTTCCCTTTCCTTTACCGGTCGAATCAAAGCGCTCTTTGTGAGATCCTGTGTACTTGGTATGATCGGTTAGTCTGTTGTATACACCGTCGGCATTGGGTTTGGCAGCGTTCTTTATGACTGGTGCTTCAAGGTTGTTCAGCTTCTCGATGATCTCGTCAAGCTCGTCCTAAGAACAATATAGTAATCGTATTATAGGTTACCTGAACTTCTTTTTTCGAATTCCGAGCTTTGTCTGCAGCGACATTAACCAACACAGCCTTTGTTTCTGGGAAATTGGTCTTTTTCTTAGGTCTGAATTCATATTTGAATTTTAATCTTTATCTTACCCTGCCACTTTACTGAACGCGATGCCTGTCATGATTGTGGTTACACTTTTACCGTCGATGACACCGGCGTCTTTTAGCCATTTGTCAAAGTTTTTGCCTGTCATTTCGGTGTTTGTGGCGGCTCCGAACTTGGCAAAGGCTTCCCATCTGCAAAAAGTTGGGTTCTTAATGAGATCTTAATTTTAGATAGCAATTTAAAGAGTGAATTTTACATGGTAAAGATACAGACAGTTCTGTAATATAACCCTTGAATTATATACTTTTAATTTGTACCTTGGACGAAAACCTTAAATTCGTGTCCACGAAAAAATTCTCATAGTTTTATGTGATCCCTTTTTTTGTCTGATTGCCGTCGGCATTAGAGAAAAACTAGAGAACGCACAAAATTATGAGAGATTTTTCGTGGATAAGAATTTAAGGTTTTCGTCCAAGGTACAAATTAAAAGTATATAATTCAAGGGTTATATCTTGAACGTATGCTTAATGTCAGCGTAAAATGAATTATTTCCGTTTTTAATTTTAGGGAAAGTAATATCAAAAGAGGCTGTCTTGTGGCGGGTTTTGAGGGCTTAAACAAAAAACCCACCCATCATAAATTTGGCATCACATAAAAACAGTTTTATTGAAGTAATGGATAATCCCTGTATGACTAACGCAAAATAATTCCGAATCAATAAAAAGAAACGTGAATTTCGGAAGGAATCTAATTTAAAGTCACTTTCAGTCTCAAATTGCAGCAAAAACAACAATCAGATGTTTACAAAAAGAAAACAGTTCCTAACAGCTTGATGTTGTCATAACCTCTTACCGGCGCTTCATCTCCTTGGGGTCGGACCATTTGAATTCGTATTTGGGAGCGGCGTGGTTACTCATCCTGAAATGTGGACCTCTACTGACTTTGACTACTCGAAACAAACAAAAAGGCGCGCAATCGCAAGTAAAACAAACTAAAACAGGTGAGGTGGGAGGAAAACAAGTTCCTGCAGGTTGTTTTTGGAAGTCAAGGTTCTCGAGGAGAGCTGCAATGTCTTGAGGCCACATCCGAAACAAACTGCGCGCCACATGGCCCCGTCTTCTTGATTGTCACTCTTTTGAAGAATAGGCCAACACTTTGTCGCATGCAAATTTCGGAGGCCCTTAAGCGGTTTCGGGTATCACGATTTTATATTCCGAACCGGCAGCAGTAGGGCTAATTACTGGGGGGGGGGGTCCGCCGGAAAGAGTGCCAAGAGAAAGTCATTGCTCGGCAACGGCGCGGTAATACATACACTAACGAGTAAACACGTTCTATAAGGTTAAGTTTATCGAAAGACAGAGCGAACATGATATTACGAAACAGCGATTATAAAGTGAAGAATGACCAGTGGGGAGGGCGGCATCAGAAGCTGATGTTGGATATTCTCTTGTCTCCAGGCACCTTCCTGGCCACCGTTTGATGCTTGAAAGGGCCTATTCATGGCAGGGCTATTGCTTGTTACGTGAAACGGTTTTTGTTCTTCGAAGATAAGGTTAAAAAGGAACAAGAAATGTCATCATAGGTTGGAAAATATGCTTACACAAGTCGTGAAAATATTATAAAATAAAGTTTAAAAATTTAAGGCTTTTCTAGCCCTTCAAAAGTTTGGTTTATTATAAAATATTAAGTAATACAGCCACCATTAATGTGAACGGTCGAAAACCTGCTTATGAAAAACAAAATTTGGCCTAAAATGTGGCCAAAAGTGAAGCCGAAAACAGATTTGGGAAGCCCAAACCTCGGAGTAAAGCCAGGTTGAATCAGCAGGTGGAACCGTGCGAAGATTTTATTTTTTTTCGTTTTTCGAAGATTTCGGGAAAGCTAAAAACGGCCGCAGGGGCCTCTTTTAAGCCGGTTTCTGTGCGCGGCCGTAATCGATAAACTTCCCCAAAAGGATTCAATTCGGTGTTCGGGGCCGCGGAAATAGAATATGACATCGTTTTATGAAGCCGCCACCAGGTAAGCGATTACCGTGTTTCAGATTACCGTACTTTTAATTACTGAGTAAATTTTATTATTTTTTTTGAAATTTAGAGTCTTTTTTTGGAGGAAAAACAAATAAAAAAGCATTCTAAAATTCTTTTGGTCGAAAACTGCGTAGAAAAGCATTCTTTTTGTAAAAATTTGACAAAAGTTTTATGTACTTTTTGACTCAATGGTTAATTAACCCCACCTTGATATAAACTTACTGTTTAGTGGTCGAAACTACGATCGTTTTGCCATGGACGACCTGGTGGGAGAGAACACCTTGATCAAGATGAAACAACACTTCTGGACCGCCAAACAATTACTGCGCAGTAAATTGGGCAAGAAGGAAGACGACAACTTGACGGCTTCAGATGCCGACTTCGACTCCAAGCTGGCTTCGTTTTATGCCATTAAGGATTCGACCAGAGGGTTGATGGCCAGTCTTGAAGACCTACACCATTTCTTTTCTAGTACGTTGATACAGTGTAGTACTGTAATTGTTAGAGCAGAAAGAATACGGTATTCTCACAATATAACTATAACAAACTGAATATTGAAGTAAAAGATGATATTGTAGGTCTTCAAGAAAGTAACAAGCACATGGGAGTGTTGTTGATAAAGCAATCGCGGTACCAGAAGTCTCACGTGGCCAAAGCGATGGAAGCTGTAGGCCAATCTCAAAGTTATGCCTATAAGTACAGGTAGGTAAGAGTATCTATGAAGAGTATTGGGTTTTAGTGGGAACGCCTTGACAACTCTTATCAAGATGTACCGTGACTTGGATGTGTTCTTTGACCGTGCCGTGAATGACTGTAGCATTACTGTAGAAGCAGCTGAACGTGCTCGAACAGAGTACCGGGGCTCTTTGTTGTGGATGAAGAAGTGCAGCGAGGAGGTAGGTTAAGCAAGTGGTTTTACTATGCTGTATTATCAATTGGTAGATTCCATTTTCATACCAACATTAATGTCTTGCTTAATGTCACGTTATTGTTCTAGTTGGATCCAGAATCCGAACAACTGATGGACCAATACCGTACTACCCAGACCATCTGCAGACAAAACAAGGAGAAGTTCGACCAGTTGAAAGAAGACACATATCACAAAACAGACGTACTCAGTGAGTGCAGGACCAGACTGGTACTGGAGACTACTCACAAGTACTTACAAGACATCGGGGACTACATGCAGGAGATGTCCAGGACCTATGCCCAGGTTCTGGAAGAGCTGAAGGACATTGACAACTACGAGATTGATGTTCTGACGGTAACTTCTTTTTTTATACCTATTTTATTAACATTAGATCTTGTAAAGAAATATTATAGTTCATGTTAATCCTTTTTCAATTCGTTATTTAGATTCTGAACGACCCCATGTCATTGGTGATGGAGCAGAACAAAAAGAAGCCAGATCCAGTATCTAATAACACACCGTACGTTTATATTATTCTTAAGATATATATTTACATGCGTTATATCCATTTTTACGTTTAAACAATCAACAATATTATCATCGGTTACAAACGTTTATTGTAGACTGCCACAACAAGATGTACCGGTCCAAAAGTCTTCAGATCCTCCACAACCTGACCTAATGGGACTAGATTCAGAATCCGAGAAGAGTCGACCGGACAGTCCGTTGGGGGAGCTGCCGGATTCAGAAGCCGACCAGATCGAAGCCGAGGCCCAGCAGAACTTCGTTGTGGGACCACTGCCCACCTTGTACAGTCAGGAGAACCAACAGTTCCCCAAAATAGACCCGCCCTCGGGGTGGATAAGCAAGGTCAAGTCTGGTGCTCAAGACATTTTTAATTTGAATACGAGTAGCGAAGATGCTTTCCTGCCTTCCGACTTGGTTAACATGCCGTCCGCGCTTTCTTCCGACTCCCGGAATACGGTAGGTACAGTAGATTTTACCAAGATAATTGTTTTTACAATCTGATTACATAAAATGGTATTTTGTCAGTTTTACTGCCATTTAATTTACAATAGTCATAAATGTCATTCCAGGAATGGGACAGCTGGCTAAACCAATTTGATCCGCTTACACAAACGAAACAACAGAACAGTTCTGAGATCTGAATAAATTATATTTATCATCTCAAAGTGCATATTATGTTACTATATATACTGTTTTATCGGTTACTCGAGTATGTTGAGGTAGACATCGAGCTGTTGGATGACGAGGTCTGGCGGCTACTTGCCCCTGAACTGCTACGCTTTGTAGTAAATCCGAATTCTGTTTTCCGTCGAGAAATTCTGATAATTTTGTTCAGAAGTCGAGCGTTCTCGAGCTGAATCCGTCGGGCTTCTTCAAGTGTCTGCAAATGGCACTTTCAGGTATAAAAGTGAAGTAATTGCAATATCAATTAAATTATGAAACAAAGACGATGGATCCAGTGGTCTTTAAATCTTTAAACAAACAATAGAATGCACTTTAAAGTCACCTATTACCTAAAAAGGTTATTTCAATATTTTTATTTTGAATTGTTGGTTCCGCAACGAAACTATTTCTTTTTCAATCCTTGGCATTCCGATAAACAGTGATAAGAATAGATTTCAAAACAGATCTTTGTTCTGTCAGATTTGAGAGTCCTTTCACGAAAAACAAAGGAATACATCAAGATATTACACATGGCTTCTGACCAGGCTTGGACACAGGGCAGGGCATTGGCAAATTTCCATGCCCTGCCCTGTGCCCTGCAATGCCCTGCCCTTGCCCTGTAGGGCATCAGGGCATTTACAGGGTATTTACAGGGCATTTGGGTATATTTTGGCGGACGCCTCCGCCAAGTGGTCGATAATCGGCGGACGTCATAACTTGGTTAGTTTAGCAGCTAGAAAAATGTAGTTAAGTGCAGAAGTTGTTATCTGTCATACGCTACAAGTAAAAGCATAATTTTAAGATTTTAAAAGTAGTATTGTTATCGACCGGTCGATAATTTACAAATGTTTAATTTTTACAAAAAACAAAGTTTTTTGCCTAGAATTGTATCTAATGCAATTTCTATACAATTTAGAACAACACAGCGATAAGAATATGCATGAAATTTGAACTTAAAATATACTAAGAATTATCAACCGGTCGATAACAATACTACTTTTAAAATCTTAAAATTATGCTTTTATTTGTAGCCTATGACATATAATGACTTCTGAATTGAACTACATGTTTCTAGCTGCTAAACTAACCAAGTTATGGCGTCCGCCGATTATCGACCGCTCGGCGGAGGCGTCCGCCAAAACTTACCATGGCACAAACAGGGCATTTGCAGGGTAATGCAGGGCATAGGGCATGCCCTGCCCTGTTCCAAGCTATGCCCTGCCCTGCCCTGTAAAAAAATTTCAAACCATGCCCTATGCCCTGCCCTGCCCTGTGTCCAAGCCTGCTTTTGACTCACTTTGAAGCTGTTGAAGTTGGAGTGAGTGACCGACTGGGACCTTCTGGCGTCGACTCTGGGCCCGATGTCCATTACCTGAAGCAACAACGTGTTTTAGCATGGTGCAACTTGCCCGCTGACGGTGCTGGATGTAGGCCCGCATCTGAGCGTGCTTTTCGACCGGATTATGGGGATTGTTGTGGTGCATGTCCTTAGAACAAATAATGGAATAAATCCGCGGAGTAGATGGCGTTACTTTGTAGTTATGGTAACGGCCCAACTGGGACAAGGCAGGAAGTACAGGACCTCCAATTAGCACGAAGAGGCTCTCAGTATAATACTATTAAAACAAAAAGAACTCGTGCCTCAGGCGGCGACGGTAGAACAAAGCTGGCTACGAACGGTCAGAACGACGGTGCCGAGGACGCGAAGCACGCCAGACATCACCACAACCTTCAGGTACGGTTTTCTGGTGTTTTATGAATTTGGTCAAAAAGTACATAGAACTTTTATTATTTTTTTACTGTCTGCTTATTTTTCCCCGCCTTTACGTGACTTTTAATATGTTATTGTAGGTAATGCTATTTTTTGGTTGTCATGATACAGTAAAGGGAGTTCCAATATATAACGTATTATAAACTTTATGAATTACTACAAATCCTTAAAATTGAAGCCGATTTCAGGATAAACAAGGAAAGACATTGCTGATACACAATTGCATCAAAGGCTCTTTCAGCACGGTCGAAGAGCTAGCGGCCGATCCTAACATCGACCCAAATATCCCTGACAATGAAGGAAACACAGCTCTCATCCATGCTGCCGCTGCAGGTAAGTAGTGCAACAGTTTTGATTAAAAATGGATACAATCTTTTGTTTTTTATTGAAATTGAAGAGAATATCAATATAAACTAACAGAACTGTGTTTTAGGCAACGCGAAGGTGTTACAAGTTCTGATCGACAGGTTTCCCAAACTAAAGATCGACCAAGTCAACAAATTAGGTCAGTCCGCTCTGATGAAGTCGGCCATCCAAGGAAGAGAGAATTGTGCTAGAATATTGTTAAAGGCAGGCAAGTTTTACCTTTGGTTTCTTCACCATACGTTTACTAAAACATTGGTTATTTTCACAAAGCTCTTTAAATTATTTGATTGCAAATGTGACAAAACTATTTTATTAGGTCGTTCACTTAACAATAAGACCTCTAAATTAACCAAAAATTGAAATTAAAAATATTTACTCGAAAATCAATAAGTGGCGATTCGTCGCAAATATTTTGAGGTAATATAATTGCGTGACCTGTAGTTAAATAGGAGTTAATTTAAGGAGCGGACCCGTACAAGCGGGACTACGGCCGGCAGTTCTGTGCCCTGGAATGGGCCGAGTACGTGGGACGTACTGAGTGTGCACAGACGATCGCCCACTTCATGCTGGAGCCGAATCAGAAGGCGCCGGACAAGAAGCTCTCGGCCGCCTCCAACAACTTGAAGCAGGTCGCGTGTTTGGTGGCGATCCCTCTGATCGGCGGTGATATGCCGGTGATCGCACGTCCTCGAGTCCGATCTGCACCACCAGTACCAGCCGTCAAGATCACTCCGTCCGATGGTATGTTCTCGGTGAATCATCACAAGAAGGCGGCCCGCTCCATTTCGCGGCCCACTACTTCGCTCGCCTAGGACCCTTGTGTCTGGTGCAACTGGTGCTACTCCGAGTCGGAGAAACTGCGACATTCAGCTGCGACACATCCCTCGAAGACGGGAACATACGACGCGTCGTCGTCCACAAGCAACAGCTCGTACGGTGCGTTCGAATCTTCGGCTTGTGATTTGAAATAAAGTCTGAAACAGATTGAGCTTAACAAACTGGCTTATGTTGTTGTAGGCATTAGAGGAACGTTATCGATTGTTAATGAATTGGAATGACTTATAAGGAAGATATTAAAGTAGGTAACAGAAAATGAAATGCTTACCGTTTCTTCACCTTGGATGATATGGACATGTACTTTCGGAACTCTTTCAGTGTTAGTCTGGACTTGTTGACGTGAGCCACCATTGGGACGCCGTCGGATCCCTTTAGGTATAACTTCATGCTCTCCCTTGGGTACCTACAGTAAGACTCATTAGTAATTGTTTTCAATGCTACATAATAATCATATTATTCAAGTATTATTAATAATGTTACTTTTTTCTGAAGCCTATAACAATGTCATAGTAGAGTAAACCTACTCCAAGGTGTGGTTCTTGCTGGACATCTCCCTGGCCTTCTGGAACACCATCGCTCTGTGCTTCTTCTTAATGGGCAAAGAATTGTTAGAGAAGTAGGTGGTGGCCATCGACCCGATCCCTGACGTGTCTTCGTCGTAGTTGTAGCGGTAGGGCTTCTTGCTCTTGCAAGATATGTTTGACATGTTGTGGGAGATACCTGACATCGACCATGACATCTGGTCGAACACTTCTTTGTTCGACCGGTCGGGTGAGCAGGACCCTAAACATTATTTTTAATTATTATAGGGCAATTTTTAGCATGAACAGTAATATATAATGAGATAAATAATACTGGCAGTTATGTAATTAAAATCAAGATATACATCATCAGTGAATCGTGTCTTATGACATAACTTACTTGGAGAACGTGGCCTAGCCTTGAAGAGGTCGTTGAGAGGTGACTGATGGGACGGTGACGGTTTGTTGGAGTCCATCATCCGTTTCCTCACATACGAATCCAGATCGTCCTCTTCGTCGGCGACGTCGAAGGCGGAATCTGACTTGCCGGCGGAGATGACGACGTCTCTGGCCGAGAAGTTGTTCCTCCGGTCGATCTTCTTGATCTTCTCGTTCATCTTCTCTGTCCGATTCAGTTTCGAATCCAGGATTCTGAGTTTCTCGTTCAGAATCTCGGCAAACATCCTTCTGCCTTCCTCCGTATCGTGCCGGAACGACGGCTGAGGACCAAGGAAAGCGCGCTACAAATATTAATTTACAGTAAACTTGATGTTTACCTTGATTACTCTCTTATTCAGGTTTATACGTTAAAATAATATTAGTGGTTGTACATTATAAAATGCTTTTACAGTAACATACCGTATCTCGGGACAATGTATGATCCTTATGAACGATCTTTTTTCTTTCGTTGGACAAGTTCGAAGATACTGTAGAGTCGTTCTTACTCGTCGTCGCATTACAAACGTACGGGTACTTCAGCGTTCCTTTGTTGTTTCCAAACATTCGCTCAACGTGACTAAAACAATATTAAGCTTAATCGTCGATCAGTGACATCTTTTTTAGCAAGTACTGTTAAAACTATAACATTAACACATATGAGTAATGTTAAGTCATGTTTGTCTAATCACCCTACCTTTGGCCCAGTAGCAGGTCTCTGTCATGTTGTGTACGCAGAAGTGTTTTCGGAGTTAGCTTCGTGTTCTCTCTTCTGTGTGACGTCTTGTACTTGACCTCTGGAAGCACTTCCGAAGACGTTGACGGTCGCTGTAGATGCACATCAGATGTCGATGGACGTTGTAGGTGTACGTCGGAGTTCTCGATGCTGTTCCACAGGTCAATGAACTCCTGAGATTGGTGGAAAGACTGTAGCTGAGCCTGTAGGTACCGTCGGACGTGTGGTACACAGTCGTCGAAGAGGTTCTTCTCGATTGGTGCCGTTTTGTCTTTCACCTTCAGTTCGATCCTTCCTGCCAACCGTCTGTCGCTAAAAAAAGAGCTTCTGTCGCTGAAGTACTCGTCGTATATCTCTTCGGCCAATCTCCTCACGTGCTCGTCTTTGCACTCGCACATCTTCTTGAAGGCGACGATCGAGAAGTGGAGGTTGAAGGCCTGCACGTTGCTTTCTGATTGGATCCATTGCATAAAGGCCTGGAAGGAAGGGTAAATTATTATTTTTAAGACAGTTATTAGTGGATGATGTTATCTTATTGCAGAAATTGTTGAGGTGAGCTTTGGTACTGTATAAAGACTCAATTTTCAACAAAAATTCAAATTTTGAGGCTTGAAAACGTGATATGTTGTTAATGATTGACACCTTGACTGCCAAAACATACCTCGCACGCGTCCCCATCCTCCAGCACCTGGTCAAGAACGTTCCACCAGTCCTCCTTCTTCATCGTGCTAGCATCTACAGCACGGTGCTCTGCAAATTAAGGATAAACAGGCATCGAAAAGCATTTAAACGGATTAAAAACGCGTTTAAAAAAGAAATAAAAGATGCTCTGACTCCAGCCACGCCACATGTCTTCTCCCTCGGAGGGAGAAGGGCTTTTCCATCTTATTTTACCCCGCCATATTCAGAAATGGCCCGCGCCAGATGACCGAGGCCGCGGCGGCTTTTCGATAAATGGAGAGACTGAAATTGAGACGAAGCGCAATCAGCGACCCGCCGAGACTGATAGCCATAAGGAACAACACGATTCCTTTGCGGTGCGTCGTTTTCATTCAAGTCGGAAAGTCGTTAACACGCCAGCCTTTGATGTTCGCCGCCGTTTCGGGTGGATGCGAGAATAATGGGAGTATCACGATAACGGCGAACACGGATTTAATACGAAAATAAGGCGAACAACATCAGAAGGCCGGCGTCCAGTCGAATTCACTTTGCCCGTCATTCCTACATTTTTCTTTTTTGCTGGGACAGGCGGCGTGATCAAAGGAGACAAAGCCCGCCTTTCTTCGCCTCCTCCCCGCTCTGACCTCAAGTGCCTGCCATGACATTGAACAGCAAGATGGGATGAATGGCCCGATCATTTGACTCATCCGTCCTTTTTATAAATTTGCATATCTCCAAGTACGTGTTACCGCTAAGATAGTACGAGTTCTGATAAAGGTCTTTATAAATATGCAATAAGTTATGATATGATACAATCTCAAGCCTTGGCTGCCAGAATGAAGGCCTTCAGCCGGTCCACGTGGACATCGTGGGGCTTGTCGGAACTCTCATAAATCTTGACCAAATTAAGAAGGAACTCCATTCGGTCGGCGTCGTTTTGACTGTTAAACCAATTTATGTACTCTTTTCTAGTCCAGCCAGCCGATTCGTACGGTAATTGGAGAGGTGTGTCTCGAACTCCGCGATGACATACTAACCAGACTGGTATATGTTTGTCCACATTTGCATAATCAACATCACCGGCTGCCAACAGCTCCATCAAGGCCTTTTTGTTATTCAAAAACTTGGCAGAGTTACAGTTCAGACTCTAAAATTAATAAATGGATAATCACTTAACAAACATAAAAATAAATAACTACACTAACTGATCTTACCTGTAGAATCCTACAGAGATAATCGAAATCCTTTAGCAATCGTCCTTGCACAGTCTTAGTGAACTTGGCCGAGAGAGTACAGTTGAGTAGAAACTGTTCGATGATGTAGTTAATGAAGTTGGGCAGCGTTTCCAAAGACTCGGCCAACGGTTCGATGCTGTTTATGTGAGTACGGAACACTTTCAGGTGATCGCACAGTTCCCCCATATACAAAGAACACGGAGACTGGACTAGTTCTCGGTCCAACTCTTCCTCGTGCATCGAATCCAGTACTAGTACGATGGTATCCTTCATCGTGTCGACCATCAGCTTCAGTTGAGGATCGATGAAGGCTCGGATGCAATCCGAGTACAAAGGCCATTGTCTAAAAACGATTAAAATAACAGTGTATCCTTGTACTTTAAAATTAAAATGGCAGAAAAAAATGGTACAAAAAAGAATTAAGTTTTTTTTATTGTACTAGTTTTAAAACCTCTTAATTGTTCATTACTTTTCTTACTTTCTGAATGCATACGCAACACTCAACAGCTGATAGTTGGCTGCTTGAGCTTTGCTAACTCTGCCACTGAACCTCAACACTTCTGGATTCACGATAATCTGCTCCTCGACCTTGGCCGCGATGATTTGCAGAGTTTTGGCAACATTTCCTTCGACTTGCTTTTGCAATTCGTTGTCCCAGGAGAAGCTGTTAATCTCGGCCTTAATGGCTCCATTCAGCTGCAATTAACACATCGTTCGACCAAATGAATGAGCTCAATATAAAGTCAATCCCACCCGATATATGGTCCCAATAAAGTCAGTATAATGTCGTACCTTTTCCACAATAACGGGGCCCTTTAAATCTTCCTGGGAGAAGGTGTCGTTCACAAGATCAAACAAACGGCCCAACGACTGACTCAAGATGGCGGTCTTAAGAGGCCCTAAGGCGTCCCGAATCGGCTTCACAATGGCTTCAGGGTGGGGTAACAAACACTTGCTGATAGTCTGCACCAACCTCATCACGTATTCTGTTTCTACTGGCATCCGATTCCTCAGAATCGTAGCAATCTTATTGGAGAAGTACAAAGCATTCTCAGCTCCTGAAAATTGCATAAAATTTAAAATCATTAAAGAAAAATAATATAAAGCGTAGTATCAATAATAACGTGCAACAGTACACTGTATAAATTAATTAAAAATAAGCCTACCCAGGATATGAAACTGTTCCAGGCAACTGTGAAGTTTGTTTCCGATCCTTGTAAGCTGTCGTAGCACTCCGTCGTTGGTCTTGGCCGAAAGTAAATTCATAAACAAAAGGTCGATTGCCTGGAGGGATTCGTCCATAATGATCCTAAGTTCTTTCGTACATCCTTCGTGGTCGTAGAGGTACGACAATGCCTTCAAACATGTGTTAACATAAGATACGTTCAAGGTAGACAGAGCCACCTTCAACTCGGAAATCGTCTCAGCACACGTCTGAGAGTAGATAACATGAATCCGCTGCAAGAATCCGTCTTTGATCCAAGTAACCGAAGAAAAGATGGCGTTATCAGTACATAAGGCCTTCAGTTCGTTAACAGACTCCGCCCTGGTTAACATGTCTCGTTCTTCTCGTTCCCATACCACGATCAAGTCTTGACATCTAAAATAATCAATTTTAAGAAAAGAATATAACTTTATAAAACCAATTAAAACTTCTCAAATCTAGAGAGTTCTTACCGTAAGGCATCTGAAATGACTCGAGAAAACATGACCAGACTCTCCATGTTGTTACAATCGGTCTTCAGCTGTTGGTAAGCCTCGGCGAAGAACTTCTTGACCTGTTTAGCCTTAAAATCGACCATTCTCATCTCTTCGTCGAATCCACTCTGAATCCGATCCAAGGTTTCTATGGCTCCAACTTGCTCCAGCAACTTTGGGTAGTTTTCTTCCACCTAAACTAATAAATGTATTTAAATTATTCCTATAATTAAATCCCAAATCAATTAAAAATCTTAACCTACCCCCTTCCTCAACTGAATGTGGAGATCAGATTGCAATGACCGTACTTTACCAGCCAAGGCATCCAGATCTACATTGTCATCTTCCACAACTTTTTTGAAGAATTCGGCTTGGTCAAGTCGGCCCCACACTAAGTCCTCCACCGAGTTCACCAGAGACATTCTAATTGTGCAAATTAATACAATAGTTTTCAAGAAATTAAAAAAAATTTTAAAACATTTAAATATCCATTTAAAGTATAAAACGTGCCAAAAACACGTTAAAAACAAAGCCACAATCTAACAAATAACAATTTAACGTCCTACTAGTAACAACAATACAAGTTCAAACGGCTTTTATCTTCTTCGAGGCTTCTTCCATATTAAAGTTTCTAAAAGCTGAGTCGATAACCATAGGTTCACAGCAATCTGTCACAACGCCTCTGGCTACAGTCTTCGTGCGGCCTTCTCTTATCGTGAATGACATGTTCTTCTTGATGGGGACATCGTTAACGAAGAACAGCTCGGCTTCCGTGTGTTCTCCAGGCATCAGCATGTCGTGCTTAAAGTGAATCTTGGCACTAACATCCCATGTAGAACAGAAAACTCTTTCTGTGTACCCAGGTCGGATGGCCGTCTTCTTGCCGCCTTCTGAAGCAGACAATAGATAGATGTTGCACTTGACTACATTGGTAGCTTGAATAGTTCCTGGCTTCCCTAGCCACATTCCTCTTCTGGTCTGAGATGCCTTCACTCCTCTACATAACACTCCACAATGTTCTCCAGCAGTCACTTGAGGCACGCTCTTCTTGAATACCTGGATGTCTGTCACAACTGACGTCACGTCATTGTCAAAGCCTTTGAGTTGAACTTGATCACCTTTCTTCAATGTTCCTTGCACTATTGTACCAACAACGACCGTTCCTCGACCAGTGATTTGAACAGCCGAAGCGATCGGAAGGAGAAGATCGGCATTCTAAATATTTTAAGTAATAAAAGTAAAGTTATGTGATTAATTTTAAACTTTGAAAAGTACAAACAAAACATACTTCTGATCTTTCTGGTTCAGGAAGTGTGTCTAAGACGTTGAGAAGCTCTTCTACTGATTTTGTGTCAATACCTTCCAGCGCCAACAATGCTGACCCCGTGACAACATGTGCTGAGTCCCCTAAAAGACAGACGTTAGCATTAACGTTTAAGATAAAACCTTTTAACAAGTTTTTAAAAAAGCTTTCATCAAATTTCTATAATTCCAAAAAATGTTACCAAAATTTATTTTAAAAGTTACTCACCATCGAATCCGTGTTCGGTCAGCAACTCTCGAGCCTCCAACTCAACTAACATAAGATCATCAGGCTCGACAAGATCGCTTTTGTTAATGAACACAACTATATGCTTCAACCCTATCTGTTTGGCTAGCAGAATATGTTCTCTGGTCTGTGCCATTACTCCGTCAGTAGCTGCGATGACAAGAACAGCAGCATCCATCTGAGCTGTTCCACAAATCATATTCTTGATAAAGTCTCTATGTCCAGGACAGTCCGTGTGTGCATATCGTCTACTGTTGGTCTCGTATCCGATGTGGGCTATGTTAATAGTGATACCACGTTTCTTTTCCTCCGCCGCCTTGTCAATGTCATCGAACTTGACAAACTTGGTTTTGCCTAAACAATCAAATGAAAAAAAATAATACAACGTACCTTTTTTAGACAAAACTTTAGTAATGGCAGCTGTTAACGTTGTTTTCCCATGATCAACATGTCCAATAGTACCGATATTGAAGTTGCCTTTTACAGCCGGTGCTACACTATAAAACCTGAGTTCAGACACAACAGCATAAGCTGTCCGAGATCTCAATACCGCTGAAATCCCTCTAACAAGGTACATCTCAAGAATCCAGCAAGGCAAAAATTCCAAAAATATTTTATATATTTATTTCCGCGGACTGCGCCCCCGGTTTTATTCTGTTTTATAAATTCTGTCATTTCCAGAAATTATTGGCAACGAAAAATTGTTTATAAAATTTTTAAAACCTTGTTTGCTTTCGGATAAGTGTAAGATATAAGTAAGTGTTGTAGTTTATTACTAAATTGACTATTTTCATTGGACTAGTGTCATAAACAACATAGCTATGCGTATATTTGAATATATTCCATAAGAAGTTGGGAGATGGGTAGCCTCTCGAAACCTGAGGCCATAACCGAAGCGATATCACAACTGGACAGTAGTGGTATTACTTTTTCGATTGAGGTATGTTGTATAACTCTGTGATAATATCATTATATGACCTTATTTTAGTATGTAGGCAATATCGCGGTGAAAGTATCATTGAATTCGAAGACAGTGGATATGCAGAATAGGATAGGAGAGATCTGCATAAAGACTGTTGCTAGAGAAGCTCACAAGATTGATAATGATGAACAAGAAGATCTAGAGGTAAGCAACGTTAAGTCGATTTTTTATTGTTTTAGGTATCTGAACAGGTTCTTGGAGCATTGTCGATACAGAAGATTGAAGTCGATCTTAATGTGACGCGGAAGTCTCTACTGATAGTTGACTCGAATGGCATTCAGCCCAAGGTTTTACAGCGTTTGGACATTCAAAACATATCAATTGTGGTTCCAGGTCAAGATGTAAGTCTGATAATATATTCTTAAACCTGTAGCTTGCAAAACTTGAGTTGTTTCTGGCTTTATCTGATTTATAAAGACGAAATTTTGATTCTTGATTTTTAGTTGGTGGACGATTACTTCTGTGTGTTTGCCAAGTGTGTTGTAGACAATGCTGAAGAACGACGATGCTTTGTGTTCTACGCAGGCGAAGAAAAGGCAGACGTATGCCGATTACTCTTTCTAGCCTTTAGGACGGCTAGGCAAAGAATTCATTCACATTCCAAGTCTCTGACACCTTCAATCGACTCAAATGACAATGACAAACATTCCAAGTCTTCAACGAGTATCAACTCCAATCCAGGGTTTCACAAGGAAGTGGATAAACAGAGGTTCGCTGAACATGATACTAATTCTCGAGATTGTAAGTTGTACTTGAAACTAGTATGGCAGTTTCTATTTTTATAATTATTGAAAAAGATGGAGGAGTGGTGCATTTTAACAACGACAATATAAAATTTCGCGTTATTAGGAAGTATTATACTATGCTGTTAGTAAACTATTGTAAACATAATACCATTTTAATCTTGTTATAGTCGAGAAGGAGAACTTTATCAACTTGACAAGAGGTTTGGACAAAGAACCCTGGTATCATGGCTTTATGGATCGAGACAAGGCCGAGACCAAAGTCATTAGAAACAATCAGTTTTTGGTCAGAGAAAGTAGAAACAGACCAAACCAGGTCATCTTGACCGGAATGCAAGGATCTCACGTCAAACACTTATGTCTTATCGATGCTACGGGCAAGGTAATAGTTCTACTTTGATATAGTTAATTTGTTATTTGATGATGAATAGACTAGTCACTGATTTTTTTCTATTTTGAATATGTTAAGTAACTTTTTATAATCATATATGTTTCAGCTGCGAACGACAGAGCGAGAATTCAGTACGGTATCAGCTCTCGTTCGGTACTTCCAAGGGTCTTTGAGGCCTTTGTCAGGTGATCAAAGTGAACTCATCTTGGAAGAGCCTGTGTGTAGGAAAATGTAAATTGTAAATAAACTTCTAAAACATCATTTTTGCTCAGTTTTTGAATATTAAAATGTTTTTTGATTGCTTTTATGTTAACCTTGGCTTAAATCAATGTTTTTACCTCGAGAATTCTAATTCGACTGGTTGTTTTGAACTAAGAGATTATGAATAATAAAATTGGTATGCCATGCATCAAAGTGTAATGTCGGAGTGAGCCGTTTTGTTTTCGGACCGTTTTGCTTGAAATGACTGGTAATTATTATGTCAAAGCCTCGAGGGATTAGTTCCGGAGCATTAAAATGGCGCTCCTGGACATTCGAAGGCTCAAAGGCCGCGATGTCGCGCAAGTTCACGAAAAAGCTCTCGAACAGTGTCAGCGACTTTGCTCAACACACCAGGTAAGGGTACGGTACGCGTGGTTACTGTAGTTTAGTGCTCATGGAATACCTCGGGCCTCCAATTCGACCGGTCTTCGAAAGACCTTGTGGTTGATGTTGTTCTTCGCTTGCCTGGGGGCTTTTGTCGTCCAGGCTTACCAGATCATCAAACGCTTTTCCAGAAATGACATTATTGTTGGTGTGGAGCTGAAGTTCGAGAACATTCACTTTCCCAGTGTTACAGTAAGGTTTCAGTCATATTTTAGGTTTATGATTGTATCAATATTTTTAATTATATCAAAGTTTATAGGTATGCAATCTGAATCCGTACAAAAATAGTCTGGCTAGGATGCTTGGCTCGGTCAGGGATACGGTAGGTTTAGTCACTACAATAATATTTTGTAAAGTAAAACATATGAACATTATGTTGATTAATATCGATTACTGTAGCTGATTGCGTTTGACGATGCTATCGAGAAGTCGGACCAGAACAAACGTACGAAGCGAAGTCTGGATTCGTACGATGATGACAGCCCTCACACTGTAATCGAGACTACGTGTACTGTACATAAAGACACATTTACTGCGAGTCGCTACGGTAATATGGAATGTGTTTGTCGATATCTTTCTGATATGCAACTTCCATTCGAATGTTCTGCTAGAAGTTCATGGTCATTATATTCACATTGTAGTACGTGTAGTTCGTCAGGGTTGTGTAGCGTGCACGATGATGCTGTAGCTGCAAAAGAATTGTGTCATTGTACGAAGGACACCTGCATCAAGGCCGATCACAACATAGTAAGTGTTGGGGAAACTCTTAATATCATTCAGATCTCTGTAGCCTGGCCTCTTGTGGCTACTGAAAGACTGTGCAAATGTCGCGATGACATCTGTGTAAGCGATGAATCTGGAGACAGTTCATGCACTTGTGTAGGACTGTACTCTTCCAAGGCAGACGTTTGTGAAAGGACATACGATTGGAGTGTCACAAAGTGTTACGAATGTTTTGCTGGAGGAACTTGTGTGCACCATCCTCAAGGTCAAGTAGACTGTATCTGCAACAGTCTGAACATGTGTTTTGAAGTTGCCAATATCAACATACGAAGACAGAAGCGAGGTACCGAGCTGCAGAGTGTAAATAATGCTATCAAGTACAAACGACAGATCAAGAAGTTGTACGAGAAGATCTACAGCAGCTACGAGGGGCTACTGGCCGTGTATTCCATGTGTCAGTGCGAAGGATCGAATTGTAAAGCCCTGAAGGTAGGTTTAGGTAGATGATGATTAGATTACGCTTTTTTGACTAAAATACGGAATTCAGAGTACGAACCAAGGAGAAGTGTGTTTGTGCTTCTACAACAAGAAAAACAGCCAGATCTGGCCATGTTATCCACCCCAGATGTGGTCGGAAAGGCGGTGCAACAAGTGTTCTCCCTTAGGCGATTGCGTCTACACAGACAGCACGGATGGACAGTTACCGTGCGTCTGTGCTTCTGTCATCAGGTAGGGTCTTCTGTAATATTTTTAATTTGGGTCAAGTGTTTCTGTTTGTAATATTTAATTTAAAAAATAAATAGTTGTACATTACCCTTGGTTTACTATTGATAATTTTTAAACTTGTAGAATGTGTGTTCGAATCGAAGAGCGAACGCCAGAAGAAGAAGTGATAACGAAAGACGAGACTTCTGAAGTCGTGGAAGACTCTAACTCCACATCCTCATTGGTTTTGGGTAACAGAATCCCCAAGATCTGGGAGTTTACAACTACAACCACAGAGGCATTGCCAGAAGAAGATGTAAGCGACAAGGAAATGGCATACGGCCTGAAAGGCATCGAGGATCCTGTAGCCATCAGAGCTACGGCCGTCGAGAATCTGATCTTCGCTGTGAATGAGCTGAATCAAAGTGAAATTGGCAAGATTGGATATGATAAGGGAGAATTCATCACCAAGTGCAGTTTCAACGGAAGACAGTGCTCCATCGAAGAGTAAGACACTTTTTGAATAGGTATAGGAATCAAAATAGAATTTGCAGCTCTTTGATACCTAAAATCTTGTAAAAGTGATAGATTAGATAGCAATTATTAGTACAATAATGACAAAAGTTCTTTGTACCTACAAGTGTTTCTTTATTTTACATTTTACTTTCAGTGACTTTTCCGTTTACATTGACCCATCTTTTGGGAATTGCTTTACCTTCAACTACAACACTTCGAAGATGATACGAAGCGAAAGAGCCGGGTCTAACTACGGTAAGTTACAGTAGCAGGCAAAACATGTTTAAGGATTACGGTTCCAAGTGTTTGTTAACATAACAGACTACCTTCCGACTACTGAAGCGGCTGGTGTCAGGATTACGGTACACAGTCCAACAGAACAGCCATTCCCAGACACTCACGGCTACAGTGCCCCGACCGGCTTCGTCAGTTCTTTTGCTATTCGACTGGTAAGGATAGGATCTATTGAGATTGTTTTAGCTATTTTAATTGTTTTGATTAAATTTAACCTCTTCTTTCACATTATTTGATATTGTTGTATGTATTGTTGTACAGTAACCTGTTTAGAAAAGCATTAACCGATTGCCCATGCCCTACGGGCAGTGTGTGAAGGATGGCAAGGACGAGGACTACATCTTTCAGGACAAGGAATACTCGACAGAGGTAACTCTTTTTCTACTGTACTCATCTGTTTAGGGCTGTCAAAGGACCTGCATCCAGAAGTACCTCGTCCAGAAGTGTGGCTGTGGAGATCCTCGCTTCCCTGCCTATCAGAACCACTCCAACTGTCCTGTAGCCGTGTCATCGCTTCGTAAGAGTAAACTAAAATGACGTATATTGTTGTAGGTGATTGTCTGAGAGCTGAGATGAAGAACGCCGCCAGATTGGATACCTGCATATGTCAACAACCGTGCAAGTGAGTACTTTTTTATTTAATGTGTTGTACGGACCATAGATTATATTGTGTATTAAGAGATGGGACTTTTGATTGTTAGGTAATGGGCTAAATATGTTAATGTTAAGGTCAATGTAACGAATAGTTGATAATGTTCATAGGAAACTTAAAATATGAAATTTCAGTCAAGAAGTGTACACGGTGTCCTACAGTTGTGCACGGTAAGTGTCGAATTGAGTGTAGCATGGTGTTTAGCTGGCCATCTGGCCAAAGTGCTGGTACTTCTCAAGAATGTGGTCCTCTTCTGACTCCCCAACAGTGTCTACACTTCCATCGTGAACAAGCAGCCTTGATAGAAGTCTACTTCGAGCAACTCAACTACGAATCTCTGAAGGAAAGCGAAGCTTACGGCGTAGGTTTTCTATAACGATGTTACAGTAGTTAGCATTGGGATGTTAGGGGTGTTTAGTAGAGTTGGGCGGGGTAATTTAAAGTTGTTAAAGAAGAGCAGAGTACACACATTTTTTAAGAAGAATCTAATGTACTGTACAAAAAGTGTACCGTAATCCAACATACCGTATCCTCTGTTACAGTTCCCGAACCTGTTGTCGGACTTCGGAGGTCAGCTCGGCCTCTGGATGGGGGTGTCTGTGATCACGATAATGGAGGTGTGTATCCTGATGACAGAGATCGTGGTCGGCTTCTTCTCCTCGTTATGTTGTTGTACCACCAAACGGAAGTCACCTCCACCTCAGAACCACTCAGTTCATCTCAACGGTCGAGCGATACCGTATATCGACCAATGTCCGACCAAAAGTTACGATGTCATACGGAGTTTTAAGTAAATTACCATGGTATCTTGACTAAGACTAATATGCAGGTTAGATCACGTAGTATGTTACTTGATTGTTCTTCTAATGTTTACAGTATTATGCTAGTTGGTATTGTTTATTGATATCTTTATTATCAGTTACTGAGAGGGGGACCTGTTGTGTAATATCAAATATGTACGCGTATCACGTCGGCAGCAACAATGACATAGCTGCTAATGTACAAAAGACTAGAGGATACTGTAATGCGGTTAAAAGTTTACAAAATGACCCGTTTTGGAACTTCTAGAGGAATGACTGCTAGGGTATGGCTACAACAATGTTATACGGTAACTCAGGGAGTACTGTAACTTTGAATCACCGTAGGCTGACTTGAAATACTGTAGTTAGGGGGTGAAATACTGTGGTAGACTAAGAATACGGTAGTTTTTGTAAAGCTACAGTAACTACGAAACCGGTAGGTAACTACAGTATCTTGGTACTGTAGTTTGAGAGATTCATTGACTGTCAATCAGCGTCTCCGTGACGCCGTTCATCTTGGACGGTTCGGCCGCTTCTTTACATCCGAATACCTTCTCCAGGTACTCCATACACTGCCACGACAGACAGTAGAAGGAGGGTAGGACCAGTAGCCCGTGTAGTAATCCTATGATTACCACCAGAGATATCGTCTTCACGAATACCAAGGGAATGTAGTTCTGAAATTAGTTACAGAATACAGATTCTGAAGTGGAATGGCTGGTTACAGTATACTTAGTCATCAGAAACAATGTAGAATAAGTGAGTACCTACTTGCAAAGTAATCAGCGGTAATATGCAAATCACCGTACTGAACCCGGCCTGAGCCGTGGGCCACCCTACGGCCTCGAGAGTGGCTATCACCTGATGTTCACGAGTCTTGAGTTCGTATCGGTACAAGTGAGAGTGGTGGACTCTGATTATATCTGTCAGCTGAAAGTAACCACCAATTGACATTACTATATAAAAAAATCATTTTTGACGTTTTTTAGACTGATAAAAGTGCAAAACAGCTATTTCCGCTAAAAACTGTCATTTTCTATCAATAAGGGTCTAAAAGTCTGTAGAATTGCTTGTTGTTCTTCAACTTGTTTGTCTTTTTTACCAATATTATCATTCATCTGATGACTGACAACCACTTGTCAAATTTTTACCCTACCTTGAGGTGATAAGCGATGTGGGCTGTGAAGTCTACGCTCATACCCACACTCATGAGGAAGGCACACAACGTGACCGGGTCCAGGTCCAGCCCCCACCACGATAAGAAGCCGATCACTTCCAGAGCGATGGCCGTGATTGACATCACCGCCAGCGATATCAGGTAGGCATGGCTGATGAAGATGATGCTGATGATCGCCATACACACCACGGTTATTATGCCGTTCTAGAATATAATACGGTGACTTCAAAAGTACAATTACAGTTTTTAAAGTATATAGTCTACAATAAGGTCGGAGAAGGATGTAGTCAACAGGGTTGGACGCAGGGCAGGGCAGGGCATTTCAACAGGGCATTTTTTTGAATTTCGTTTTCCCGCCAAACTCATATCTTGAAAACTGTAATAGCTATCAATAAAATAACAACGTAAAATGGATTAGCAGTGTTTAAAACCCATTTCTAGAAATTTTTGCGTTTTTAGGCCTAGCCAAAAAAAAAGTAAAAAAAGCGCGCCAAAAAACAATTCAAAAATGCCCTGTTACAGGGCTCATGCCCTGCCCTGCGTCCAACCCTGGTAGTCAACCTTCTCCAGCCTATGACAACATTAATTGCACAATATATTGTAACTTATAAAGGATAACATACGTAGTAAGTTAGTCTCTTCAATGACAACATCTGATCCACAAACATTCCGTTCACCTCCCAGATACTCACACCAAGGTTACTGAACTGGTCGGCGATACCTCTCAAGCGTACCATTAGGGCTATCTTCTCGCCCCAGTTGGTCGTATTATGGTATACCACGGTAAACCAGAACTTTCGGACTGGGACTTCTCTGTAAATATTGCTCTAGACAAAAGTAGAGATTTAAAGTTATTTTTAAAAAATAATTTGTGGTAATGTATCAGTATATTGTGAACAGTTCTATTCAACTTTTGACCGAAATAGGTAGCAGTTGGACCTTATCTTACTCAGAGTAATCCAGCTGAAGGAAAGAGGTGTAATGGTGATAATAGAATTGACCCAGAAAGCTCTCCAGCTTCTCGTAGTAAGGCTTTACAGTGGCTCTTGGCTTTACTGTGGTCGTATCTTCTTCCAGGTCAAAGTCAAACATCTCTCCGAAGTCAAGTTGCTCCTTCTTGAAGGCTTCGTAGTCGTTGATCCACAACCGAGTGAACTCTCGCCCTAAATTATGTTAATCAGCTCCTCAAGTATAATATATTACTATATTATTTTACATTACACAACTTTTGTTTACATGTCATTCCACAAATATTCTTGCAAAATCCCGTAAACAGGTATAATGTTATGCACAAATATAGTGTGTTATACAAAACCATCAACAATATTGTAGTAGATCAATAGCAAGACCGTACCTTTGCACTTCTCTTCACTCTCGAACTCGGTGACCATCTGTCTGACATTACTCCTGACAGTCTTATTGTCCAGATCTACTGGAAGATTGACGAAGATGGAGACGGGGTAGTACTCTGTCCACACGTTGTGAGCTATCAGCTCGTGAGGTGTGCGGATGGGAGAGTCGTGAGGTAGAATCTTCTCCGTATCTAGCCGAGAATCTATTCTGATAAAGCCAATGATAGCGGCGGTCAATGTCAATATGACAATCAAACATACGATGATACCAGTGGCTGGGTGCATGATGAACTTACAGTAGGCTACCGAAACTTTGTCGTATATCCGGCTAAGTCTGGTCTCCTGAATAACATAAGTTAAAAAAGTAACAGTAATCTTCAATTTTAAAGTAAAAAGTGTTGTGCGTAGTGATATGATAGGAAAGTACTTACTTTATGAGGTATAACATCAGAGTTGGGAGAGTAATGGTGAGCCTCCAGCCTGGTACAGTATGTCATAATAGGTACAAACAACAGCAAGGTGAACCAGTAGCAAAGGAACAAGGAGGCGGCAGTAATTGAACAGAATATGCTAATTTCCTCGGTCGGGGTGAAGGAGCCGAGTATGAAGGTGGTGACGTCTGTGATGGTGGTGATGGTGATCGAGGGACCCACGTTCTCTAGTACCAGTCCTATCCTCTGAGACAAAGAAATGTTCTTGATGGGAGTACGGTACCAGCCGTGTAGCAGCAAGAAGGCATCGTTCACGCCGATCCCCATGATCAAGAACGGTGTTATCATTGATACTGAGTTCACTCTGAACCCGAACCAGCCGAAGATGCCAAAGGTGGTCAGTAGTGATAGTACTGGACAGATGATGACAAAGCCTGCCATAATTACTTTACCAGAGTCTAGTACATCAGCTACCACCGAGTCGGCTATTACTGAGCAGTAAACGAAGATGATCGTTAAAAGTAGGCCTAAAGTAATATTTTGCAAAGTTATTGTAAAAATGGTAGAAAAGTAAGTATTTAAAATGGCATTTCTATGTACTTTTTGACCAAAGTAATACCAAATAAAACCAAAATTGATAAAAATTTGCATAATTTTACCTGCGGCGAAGAAAGGAGCCATCTTCCTGCCATCTTCTTTCATCTCATAGTCCACAATCTCATTGCCTAAAGCCAGCACCTCAACCAGACTAGTGTTCATGACCTTCAAGTGCTTGTGGATACCCATTTCCCAACCTTTCATCTTCACTTCGTCTCCTGGATTCTTGAAGTCACCACGGAAGACAATCATAATCAACTGAAAGTAAGTAATTTACAATAATGTAAACACATATAACATATACTCTTTGAAACATACCTCAATGTAGTCAACATACGACACTGCTTTGACTTCAGTCAGTTCCGGCGATTCGCAGCTGCAGTTACTGACCGGTACGATGCCAACAGGTAGGGGTCGAGTATCATTTGGAGCTCGTCGTTTGACTCCAAAGAAGTTCCCTTCCAACTCGTACTTGACTCCATCAGCTTTACCTCGAGGCAATGACAGTTGGGTGCCGTTAGATAATGGCACTCCTTTGTGATAGTACCCGACTTGTCTCTTTAGTCCGGTCTAAATTTGGATATTGATCAACAGTAAGTTTAAAGCCTTGAATCTCAAACTAGTTAAAACAATACAGTAGTACTTAGACAGTACTTTTTAGTACTTGACCATGACTTACATAGAACTGTTTGACGAAGAAAGAGCTGAAGCAAAAGGATCCACAGACATCTTTGTAGGTACACGTCGCAGTGTCAGTACATAGCACTGGTAGTGTACTCAAGAAGTCGGCAGTGTCAGTAGTCTCCTTCAAGTACCTCAACCTGTGCATGGAGCCATTGTCTTTGGCTCGAAACAATAATATCGTTGAAGTCGGATCTCCTAAATTTAAAAACTCAACAGTCAGATATTAAGGATGCCACCTCCATCCAAGGACTACTCACCTGATGAATTCATAAACTGCCTCAGGTAATCGGATTCTACCCTGGCTCTGGAGGTGGTCGGAGTGTAGCCATCTCTGACGTTGTCTCGGAAGTCCACGAACAAGATCCCCACGCCTTAAAAGAAGTCATTAACTACACGATTTTAGACTTACTTCCAGCTACACATATTAAGATACCCAGCAAGAAGAAGACGATCGGATGCCCTCCAATCACGTAGCCGACGTTGCCAAAGAAGGTCGACATGTAGTTTGCTGAAACATAATTGTTAAAGCAGTCTCCTTTTGATTAAAAACGAAGTATAGAGTACCTAAATACATAAGGTAAAGTAACATCTACATCATTCAAAGACTTACACGGCCAAAACCGACTCCATGACTTTGTGGATTCTGGAGCTTGGTGTGTCTTAATGATGCCGGCCAAAGGGATCGGGACTGTGATCGGCTTCAACTCCGACAAGTCGGATCGTATCCGGAAGCTGAAGCCGTTCTCTGTAGCATGGCCGTCTGAGTCGAGCGTCTTCAACTCTTGTAGCTCTCGTGACTTCATACTCCCCTCAGCCAGTCTGATTCATGCCTTAAATGAGACCTTGTTTTAGATTCGCAAACTTGTAAAAAACGACTTTTTTGGCCATTTATCACGAAATGACACGATTTGTTTAAAACAGCTTATCACAAATTCCCTTATCAATTGGTCCCCCCCCCCCCCCTAAATTCGGAGACTTTCGCTCAAGCGCCTTCGCTCTTTTTTCTTTTTTTTGGCATAGCGTATTATATTAAAATACACGAAAGTGGCGCACAATTGATCGCCAATTACTCTGGACACTCTTTCCTAGCGGGGACCTCCTGCCTACTACAACATGTTAATGATTATGAAATGGGGAAACATAACAAGGTACGAAAGAATGTTCGGTGGGTGGGCTAAGACAGATAACAACATAATCTGTGGAACAATCTTGGGAACTCTGTCAAAATAATTGGAAATGATTTGTCTGGCGGAGGAAACATTAATTACCAAGTACTGGAGGTACACACACAACTTACTCTGTCAAAACAACGCTGATTTGAATAATCATGTAAATCTGCCCTCTTACTGTAGTAATTGTTTTAACAGACTGTTTTGGACTGCTTCCCTTTCGAAACTCGCCTACAGAAGCCTCCTTTACTGTGGCGACAGACAAATGAATTTAATTTGTGTTATACTCGCTCATCTGCCCGAGATCAGCTCAGACTGGCAGGTGTGATGGATCTGTCCTCTAAACTTTCATTTCTCTTTGAGTGCGCCCTTTAAGAATTGGCGTTATATTCCGTTGTTATGGCTCGGTTCCTCTTATTGTTCGTTTTGTTGCCTCTAATTGTCAGCCCAGACCTGGCTGAGTTGCCAGTCTGTGGACTGTATCAGGCCTGTGCCTCGAGGCTCAGCGTCTTTCCTTTGAAGTCGACCGACACCGTGTTCGAAGATGACGTTTCTTCAGGCCAGGGATCGGGTACCCACATCAGTGAGCCCATATACGATGAGTTCGTGACAGCCGTGACTCCATTTGACTTCGAAGCCGAACCCAGAAGCACTGACACCCGGTTGTGCCGATGTGAAGGTGAAAGTAAGTAGTCTTCGAAACATAACATAAACCAAGATATAAACACTCAAAGTAAAAAAAGTATAAATCGTACTAAAACTATTCCTATTATTGACTCTTAACATCACATTTTCAAGCTATTTTTAAGCCTATTGTAATACGTAGGCTTAAAATGTATTAGCCTATCTATAAAACTAACTTTAGCTGACGACGAACCTTCCTGCTCGTTTGACTCTTCCGACAATGTACTTACAATCGACTCTACCGTATCCCTCTCTCTCTGTAAGCCAGTCAAAGATACAGTGCACAGTAAATGCTTCGGCAGACGACATTTCGTCACCATAATCGGACAACTTGACGACAATGGAGGTCTGACCAACATAACAGAAACCCACGTCCCTTGTACCTGTGACAGCTACTCGAGAGTGGCAACTGAACCTTGGACTGAAGGCTTCGTGCTATCGTACCGTTGTATCCAGGACTAGACATAACATCAATAGATACGATGTCACAGTATTCTTACGTCTTTCTTCTCTATTCGCTTTTTGTAAGCCGGGATCAAGGCTTTATTTATTTGAGTACAAAGTGTTCATTCTCAACCAGTAGTGGAATTCAGTCACAGCTTTATTTACAACTTACTAGTGCTCAGTAGCTTTATTATAGTTATTTTACCTAATTTTCAATCTTATCAGTCATTTCAATCGTTTATAATCGCAATCTAGAAGTATTTAGCGCCATATACCTATCAACTTACTCTTCAAATGTAAAATACCCAAACTTCATTTCTAAAATTGTTTTCCTTGAAATCTTGTCGAAATTCAACAGAAAGTTGTTTTTCATTGAACAAAAAACCTTGGAAATCAATAGTTGAGGCTCGTCTTTGCCAAAAGTATTTTCATTTTTATATTCTCGGGTCTCGATACCTCAAGAATATCCCGGTTCAATGTATTGTTGAAGAAATAAAGATGCCATTCTGTTTTCCCGGGTTGCAAAACGTTAACAATATACAAGGACCTCTGGAATGGTTGGTTCTTCCTCTTGAGTTATTTATTTGATAGGAGCGACTTCAACCTTCTCGCCTGTGCTTCGGAAAACACGCTGGTTGTGATTGATACAGAGAAATTAGCTTTAATACAGACACTCACAAAGAACAAAAACAATATCACTCAAGTAAGTTGAGGTTTTAAAAGATCAAGGTTTAGTTGAGTTGGCAGCCGGCTGCGGAATGTCAGAGCAATTCCATCTACTGCGCTACCGCCGATTGTTCTGGCAGTATTGTAATATGGGACATTGTGCACGGGAAAGTGGTGCACGAGTTCTCTTCTCAAAATGTGTTCACAGGACTGAAATGGCTGTCTTTGGAGGATGAACAACATAAGTTTTGTTACCTAATTTCACTGTCAACAAGGTCTACAGTCACTTTGTACGATTCTCTAAGCGGATTTGTTTTATGGACTTTCAAAAGTGGTCTAACGCTGAATCAGATGGATTTTAACCCCTTTAAATACAACGAAATTGCGTGTATGTTACCTTCTTTGTGTTGTTTTGTGTTTAGAAGTGGCAATCTTATTAAGATTTTTGTAAAATTATTGAATTTGTTATATTTTTAGTTGTAATCGACAATGTATCACTCAAATTTACTTACAATTTCAACACGAAACAGCCCTTTCACTTGGACAATCTAACTACAACAATAAAATTACCAGAAAGTCACAAAACTCCACATATCAGACAGATCGAGTACAACAAGGCTTATCCTAATCGACTTTTTCTACTTTTGGCCGACAGGGTAAGCAAATTTATTGGATATTTACTTTATTTTTATTTATACATCCTTGTTGTCTCTGTTACATTGTTGGTTTTAAAATGACATTTTAGGTTGTTATTATGCATACTGAGACAAAGGTTTTCATATACAGTTGCTTGTTTGACAACCTGGGAGCTGTGACCAAGGTAATAACTATAAACTTTTTTTCCCCTTTTTATGTAACAAGTAGTACCTTTTTCGGCTTTTATAAGGAGAATATTGTAATTAATGTAAAGCTTAATAATTATTATAATAATGTTGTTTTAGATATTTCCTTGTTCCATGAGGGACGCCTTTTACTCACTGAGAAGTTCAGGGGTCGTCAATCTGAATGTAGGGAATGTTATAAACGTGGACGATGGTGCGAAGTCAGTTATGAACTACGATAACGTGGTGAATTCCGAAACCCAACGGATGTCGAATAAGATCATAGTAAAGGCTTCTGCTTTGTGTCCGTTGACTGAGTCGAAAGTGGCTGTGCTCTTGTCTAATGGTCGATTAGTTGTTCATCAGTTGTGGTCGGAAGAGGAGAAAGACAGTTTGGTCGACTTTGTCAAACTGACAGATGACTTGGTCAATGTGCTTGCTCCAAATTTAAGGTAATGTCAATTTCTAGTTTTGGGCTATAACTTAGAATGTCAGTTTTAGGTAACACATTTTAGCAAATTCTTTTTCAGATTTTCTCAACGTGCTTACTTGGACAGTCTTGGAGTTGGCTGTACTCACGTTAGGGTACGACCGATGAATGCGACCAAGAATTTGCCAGATGACCTGGATTCAGGGCTTCTGGCAGCTGTCGGATCGACCACAGGAGCAGCGTACCTTGTGGATGTTCTGAAGTGCAAAGTTGTACGAGTATTCCAAATTCATTCTTGTCAGATTAGGTAATACTTTATTTTAAAAAACACATATTAGTTGACGATTTTTGAGACTTTTCTTACCTAGTTTTTGACGATTTTAGAGCCCTGGAATGGGGAGGTTCTGATTGTTTGGTGACAGCCGCCTACTCTGCCTCGTTGTCGTCTTCTACTGTAAGGAACGACTTGTTCATCACCAACATACGAACAGGACAAAAGAAGAGGCTACGACCAGAGACAGAGGAGAGTCAGATCGAACTGCTACGTGTGTCTTACTACCAGTAAGTGTTACTTGAACTGTTACGTTCATATTATTGTTTTAGTTGTTACTTGGCCGTGTCATTCCGTCGAGAACCTCTTGAAATCTGGGACCTCAAGTCACGAAGGCTACTTCGGAGAATGTCGAAGAAGTGTCCGATCATAATGGATATGGTAAGATATCTTGTATTTTAATCTACGAGCTATTTCATAACTATATGCCACAATTTTAAATTTTAATTTTCAGAACTGGTTTGCGAGACACACGAAGACTCCTTCAACCTCAAATGTGATCAGAGAAAACCTCGTGGTGATGGATGTTGACAACCACCTCTACCACGTTGTTGTCAAAGGACTGCATGTAAAGGATGGGAAGGAAGTGAACACGGAATGGTCTAAGAACTCTGCCCCACTGACTAGAGTCGTCTGGAAGGATGACTACCTTGTGTTTGGAGATACGATGGGCTTCCTGAGGATCTGGGACTTGGGGAAGAAGAAAAACCGAGAAATCAAGGATTCTAACCAGAACAAAGGCTCCGTCCTCAGAATGGTGTTCTCATCGTTGGCTGGGGACTACACTCTGTCAGTGCTTCACCAGAGCTACATAGCTGTGTGGGATGTGGAGAGTCTACAGTTACTTCAGAGGATCGAGATGAACGGATTAGTGATGTTAGATGTGGATATGAGCGGCGTTACTCCGGTGTACATGACATCAGCTGGGTCGATGCATTACGGAGCTCATGGAGAACATCTCTGCGCTCCAATTCCAGAAAATGGCATGTAATTTGAATTAATGTTTATTATTATATCATTTGAGGTTGTGATTGTAAATAGTTTTAGACATTTCCCCAACCACCAAGTCGTATATGAACATAGACTCAGTTGATGTCCCTTCCCTTCACCCAGCCTTGAAACATGTTTCACTTTGTCATAGGCTACAAGAGGGGACCTTGAATGATCTTCCCACCTACTTGAACTTCTTGTGGTCTTCTGATATGAGTAAAGTAAGATTTCATGGTTAAAAAGTAATTTTGTCACTATTTTTGGTATACACACTTTGATTTCAGAAGTTGCTTCTGTTTGATGTGGGATTGTTGCTGGAAAGAGAAGATTCAGAAGATGTCGTCAACTACATCGTGGAGAATGCTATCGTCTTGAAAAAGGTTTGAATTTTGACGTTTTATGCCGGTAATACAGACATTACTATTTTTTAAAAAATTTTTACAAAATTTCGTTTAGAAAACTTAAATTACTGTAACATTTCAGAACGACTGGGCGACTTCTTTACTATTGGACAAGAGCAGCAAACCAGGAGATCCAGATGCCTTATCGAACGCATTCAAAGCGTGCCTGATCTCAGCTGACGTTAGCAAAGAAGAGAGTCGATGTCTGATCAAGATGGTGGCCACGAACCTGATTGCTTCAGGCAAGATCTCTGGTAGGTGTATTTGATTACTTTCTATGTTGTTTAAACTTTTGATTATTATCATCTGAATATTGAATTTACTGTTTTATGTTAATTTGTGCCAAATTACAGAAGGAGTTCAGTTACTGTACTTGATCGACCAAAAGGAAGAAGCCTGCAAGTACCTCATGTCTCAAGGATTCTTCGACAAAGCGTACAAGTACTTGAAGGTAAGTGAGTTAAAGCAATACAGAAAGACTAACTTGGTGTTTAGTTGGACGAGAACTGCGAACAAGAGTGTCTATCCAAATGTTTATACAAGAAGAGGATGTTGATGATAACACCTAAGGTAAGTTAAGTACAATAGATTACCAAAATACATTGAAGATGGCCGAGTTTATGTTACACGCCTCCAAAAGCGACTGGTCGAAATGCACGGAGCAGTTGAGGAGCCTTAAACTCGACCGTTTCGTGGACAAGATGGGGTTTCCTGATGAGATCACTACTACTATAATATAAGTTACAACTCCTCGTGAGCAACTTCGTTCAGCTGTTCTCCGAAGTTGGTGGCTTCAGAGCCTACAAAGGTGGAGTAGTCGTCGACAATCTCGTCGATGGTCAGCTTCCCATCCTAAATTATTATTAACTCTAGTCATGAAAGAAAAAGCTAATAAATGTAATATTATACTAGAAGATAAAAGGTTAATACTCTATGGATAACAATACTCAATATAAACACCAATTTAATAAGGGTAGACTCACGTTATCTTTGTCGGCCGATGAAAACAAGTGTTCGGCTTCTTCTCGTGCTACAGTATGCAAATTAGGTATAAGCCAGTCGACCAGTTCCTCGCCGTCCAGGTATCCATCCTTGTTTCTATCGTACTCTTCCTTGAATCTCGACTTCTCGGTCACGTAGAACTCGGACTGTGGTTGTTCGTAGATCTCTCCCAGGAACTCCTTCTCACTGATACGGCCATCTTTGTCAACGTCTTTTTCTGATAGCGTGTTCTGTAAATCAATTTTGTTATCACTTGCTACACAATTATTAGTTCTTATGATTTTAGACGAAATCTTTAAAACTGACCTTAATCAAGGCAGTGTGCATGTGAGGATGGTGTTCGGGATTCTGGAAAGTGATGAATTCTTGTTCTGACAGAGCTCCATCCTTGTCCAAATCGGCAGCATCGAAGTAGATTCTGTCCTCCTCCATCAGTTTGTTGTACTCTGGGTCAAGTCCCTTCCCGTCTTCTGTCCCAAAGGCTTCAGTTACATACTCCTTCCAAGTAACTTTGCCATTATGGTCTAAAAATGGAATGTCTTAAAGGCTTTACTTACCTTGGTCTACCTCCTCGAACCTCTCTCGAGTCTCTTCTTCATCCAAAGACATAAGAGACTTGTATACCCAGTCTTCCAAGTCCTTCACGGTCACTTCTCCGTCCTTATTCTGGTCCAGCTTGGTAGCTATGACCCGTAAGCGCTTCTTCGATTCATCTGCAGAGTAAGAGTCGAACTGGGCAGCATCTCTCTTGGAGCCGAGGATGGCCTGATGGTCGAAATCAGCCGGTCTCTCATGAGCACGGACAACGTGCTTGTTGGGTGTGCCGTGATCGACCGTTTCTTCTGCCGTCGCAAATAAACAAAGTAATATGACCCTCCACATTATATAGCCGAATTTATTTGAAAAAATTGAAATAAAAATAAAAAATATTTATATGCGGGGCGCAGCTCGCGCCGATAGATGTCCGATGCAGACAAGACCTTGTGCATGACATAAAAAGTTGAGGAACCACAGACTAACACTAGTCTAACCATAAGAACGATATAGAACTGATAGAAATGTTGATATGAACAGCTTTATCCTAGACCCTAAGCTGGAAAGAGATGCGATAAGTTTCACCGGTAATGTATATATAAATAGACATTTAATACGACTTCAGCTGTCCCTGTAGAAGTTGACCAACTTGGTTCCGATTAGGTACTTGTCGTTTCGGATCTTCTGACAGATTACCTTCAGTTTTCCCCATTGCCATCTGAGATACGATACGAAGATGAGCAAGGCTAAGAAAGCTGGGTAGGACATTCTGATCAGCAACACCTCTTCTTCCGCTGACAACCCTAAAATAACTTTTTCATAAGAATAAACGACGATTAGACTACAAGAATGAAGAATTATTACTTACGGCCTATTGCAATTAAAACGTGAGAAAACACGTATGGAGCAGCGATCAAGAAGGAGAGCATGTTGATCATAGGTAGCGCAATATCCATGCACAGAACCTTTAGGCTGAAGTTACGGAGTCCGCCGTTTCCTACCTAAAATAATCAGTAAAATACAAAATATAATCCAAGCAAAGTAACACACACAAGTAGCCGTCCATAAACAAGATACTTACCTGTTCAAATGCCGTCTTGATTCTACTATCCGGCCCCATCATGATCAATGTGCACACAATCTTGAGGTGGATAATACCCATGGCCCACTCCTTCCACGGGAAGAATAATGGGGTTTGGCCTATGCTGGCTCTGAACGGACTGATCACCAACAATTGGAAGTACAGCCCCATTAAGTACGGCACGATGCCAACCATAGGTACAGAAGCCGCCAGCAACTTCAAGGCTAGAAACACGGTGGTACGACTAGCCGACTTCATGTAAGTCCATCCCTTCTGGAACCAGTCTCTCCATATTAAGCATCCTTTCACCAGAAGCCAACACGCGTAGATGCCACAGCCAACAGTGTAGGTTTCGTGAATCGAACGACCAAGTCCAACCAAACCTAGTAATAGTCGACCAATGGACACTGAAATCAATACAAATAGCTAGAGTTATTAAGTTAAATTTAAGAAAGAATTTGAAAATGATTTACCTGGAACGACAAAACAAAGAGAAGCGAACAGAACCAGCGTCAAGGCGAGGCAACCAATCAGTGCAGTCAGCCTGAGCTGGAAGTTGTCAGGCCGTTCGTAAGTCTGGATGTTAACTGGCTCTCTGATCATGAGCATGGCGTGATGACGTGCTGCCAGATCTTGGGGATTGTTCCCTTCCCTTCTGTCATTGTTAGCCGGTCGATTCTGGTTTCCCTGGTCTTCTGTATCGTCGTTTGGCAATAAATAATTGTCCAACTTCAACATTCTCCCTACTGTCTCGCACCAGAATCTCACGATGAACTTCAGAACGTTGTATGCCTTGGCGTTCTCCAAGATTGTTGGCAATACTACCTAAATTCAAGTCATATTAATTAAATGCTATTGCGCATGTTACTGAACTTTCAAAACATGTATAATCATTGACAACAATGATTAGCATACCTGGAGCAACAATAATTCCATTGAAAACTCGCTGAGAGGGGCGTCAGAAGATCTAAATGAGTACGGTAGAATTGATGGCACGATGAGCTTCACAACTCTTAAAGGAGCATAAACGATGAGGAAGATGATAGACAAGAAAAGACTCGTAGATGCTATCAGTCTTCGGAAATGTTTGATTGCAGGTTGATCAATCATCTACAATTAGCAACCTCATTGACTCGTATACAAACTTAAGGTACTCAATTATGTAAAGTATCAAACTAAGCGTACCTCTTGAATTGGATTGAATTCAGGATCATTCAGATTTCTGATAAACCAAAGAACTCCAGGCCTCAAAAGCCCTCGTAATGTCAAGATCAACGACGCCGAGTAGAAGACGTACAACATTCCGGCTAGCCAGTGAAGAACCACCGAACTAGTTGGGTAGTTCTGAAAGGCTCGAATTCTGGCATCCAAAGTGTTTCCAGTTAAAGACTAAAACAATATAATTACGAACAACAACATCAAGTGTCATGCGTTTGATCGAAAAAGAAAACATACCAAGGAACAAATGTCCAACCACCATCCACAAACCGTAGGAAAGATGAACAACTCCATGGTGATCAACAAGAACACTTTGACCATCAAGTAGGCAGTCCCAGTAACCGAGTAAAGACTAAAAAAAATATTAAAAGAGAGGTACACTTACATATTCAGAGTGAATTGACGACAAATCAAGAGGTTCAAGTAAAGAACAGTAGCAATTGCAACATATCCCGTGAAGATGTTGATCGGATTGTCAAAGAATGGCAAGGGAGCTTGGACGCCCAACAAGTATAATATCATTCGTCCACAACAAAACGGAAAATACACTAAAATGTTTGTTTATAAAATAATACCGTCTAATATACCAACTTTACATTATTATCTAGCTTCTGCTACAAATATTTCAAACTTAAACTTACAAAACACCAAGTTAAAAGCCAAATTCAAGGAAATCGCCCAAAACACATTCTCCAGAAAGACAAAAGAACCATCCAGGCCAATCAACCGTTGCCAAGTCATGTCTTCCACTATCCTTTCCACATCACGGCCCCAATTCTCGTCGTTCTGACCGTTCTGCCCGTCTTCTTCTTCTCGCAACACATCCACTACATTATCTACATTATCATCTTCATTCAGGTCGAATGCTCGTTCCACTGCAGGAATCTGAATGTTAGCAGGTTCCGCGTTATCTTCCCTGTCCTCCTGCTCAATATTAACCATGTCCTGCGGACCACCAACAGCAATCTGTTCCCTCAGCCATACCAGAGCAATAAAAGTACACACAAATATACAGAATATAACAGCTCCTTTGGCTTGATCTTCAACAATATTCTCCAAAGAGAAGAACTGAAGCAGTCGCAAAGACACCAGGTAATTGAAGAAGCCGGAGAAGACCATCTTGTTGATCCGACAAGCCATAACAGGCACGAAGAATAGCCAGCAGAAGGCCACCAACCCGTAGGTCAAACAAAGCTGGCAAGTCTTAAGACCCATAACAGAAACACCTAAAACACAATGAAATGATCAGATAACTCTCTCACCGCTCATCAAGTCTCTTATGGGCAATCTCTCCGGCATATTCGAGGCATAGACTGGCTGGAACGAGAACCTGTAGTTGCACAACTCGCAGACTTCCTTCTTGCTGTACTTGAGCCATTGTTCTAGACACTTCTGATGAACAAACTTTATCGTCCCAGTGCAAAGACATGGGTGATACAGCGTATCTTCACCAGAAAGTCGACAAACTCGACAAATATCTAAAAATATTTTGTGTTTTGTTGGGTAAGGCTACCTTCATCACCATTCAGGTCGTCGTCATCCATATTATCCATGAAATTGTACCCGGCAACATTGTTTTGTTCGCCTGGGTCTTCCGCCATCTGCTCAATACATTCAACACAAAATTATTAGCGAGAAAACAAGAAAAAATAAAATAAATATACACGGAACGCCAATGAACGTTTTCGTGGTGGGCACCAAAAACACTGGTCTTATCAATAAGTGCGTGATAAATCTGGCTCTCAAAGTGTGATAAAATAATATTGATAATGAAAGTTTGCTCATCATTGCCATTATTATGTAATCGTAAAGTAAAGTTTAATTAATATTTATATCTTTTCATATGAGTCTTTGAAAAACAACAAAATTGAAATATCCAGAGAATGTCATGTTACAGTACAATTATGGATATCAGATTTCACGACGATAACAAGCAATTATATTTGTGACATATAATTTTACTTAAAAAACAAGGATTCTGCAGGTTTTGCGATTACTTATGTCTTTCCATAGTTGATTGATTTGATTGGCCATTGTGCGACAAATCCCAAGATCAACAAGTTTTTCAAGAAATGAGACATCTCAAGCGAAACCTGGTCATTGAAAGCTGGTAATTCTTCATGTGTATCGAATTACTGAATATGCGTATTCTTTTTTTACTCCAAGATATTTGCTTTTTCGAATGTCGTAAAGGCTGATTGAATAATTATATGGTACTATTGGTGTAGCTTGGCTTAATGTTGGTCTTCTATTGTTTTCAGCTATTGGTACATGCTATGTTTTTGGTAGTTTTTGAATCAAAATGTTAGTGTTTGAAGTTTTTTTTCTGTTTCTGGTGCACCGTGCAGTATCCTGAAAGTTTTAAAAATTTTTTGTCAAAATTAGAACGCTAAAGAATGTAAAAAGGTTTGTGAAGGAAGTGTTTGTATAAAGATGCGAAATGAAGAACGTTATCGTCGTCGTAGAATCGGGGAATTGAATTCTCCGGGGGCATCGAATCAGTGTTAACCGTGCACGATGATGTGGAAGATGGCCGACAAATCTGGGTAAGAGGCTACTCAAGGCCTTTGCTCTGCCTTTGACCAATCTCGTTTTGCCAGTTCAACCAACTGGCCTTGTGCGCACAGACGGCCAAGCTCTTTGCCAGTCTCCAAAAAGCTGAGAATAAGAAGAAGTACACCCAGAGAACGGCTTTGCGAAACATTTGGCGCTTCAAGTCCTGAGGGGAGAGAACTCTCTTCATCCCTCAGGCTGGAGGCTGTTGGGTTTTGGACCAGACAATTACAGAGTAGATCAAAAGTTGTAATTATGGCTTATTTGGGCTCGTAAACTTATTTATGCCCAACGGGGAGTGGGGTGGGGAATGTCATAACATTTTATTGGCTGTTTTATGGAGGGATAACTACTCCGATTTGATTAAACCCACTTTGTCATACCTTGTTGTATTTTTTATACCTTTTTATATCTTGCTTTACTTTGATTGCTCTATAACTTGGAAATACCGCTCTCAATTTCCCTCTAAATATTATTTTATATTATCACAATTACTTAATTTTTATAATTTTTTGGCGTTTTATTCGTTACCTTCTAAACATTAAAAACCCAACTCTACTCTCAGGACGTGTAATGGGAGATGAGAATGGGGCGCCGAGTTCTTCACGTTCGGCGCGGAACGGTGAGCTTCAGACCGTTCCCACTCTCAACTCGACCCACCAGCAGATGCGTAGCTGCATCAGCGTCGACCTTCTGACAGCTTCTCAACGAGAAGTCAATTTTCTTCGTATGATAGACAGGAAGGCCCCTGTCTTGTACGAGAAGTCGGTGGTCGAGAATGCGATTCGACGCTACGAGATGTACTGGCTACCGATGCAGGCAGCCAAGCCTGACCTGAATAACATTCCGCCCTTGGACATTCACTGGATCTGGCACACTCACATGTTGTGTCCGGTGTCTTACGAAGAGGTGAGGATACATGTTGTATTACCTATAGTAACAGGTGATAGTAGGTACAGTAAGTAAATAAATTATTAAATAATAAGGTTTAAAACGTGACTTTTATTTATGTTATTGTAGGACTGTGTGAGGATCTGTGGTAAGATCATCGATCACAAACTTTTGAGTTCCGACGAGATCCAACAAAGATACGAACAGTCGGTATCTTTGTGGAACGAGTCGTGTCCAGATGAGCCTTACGACTTTCTGAATTCGAATACGGCCAACGCCCAGGATTACGTTCAGCAGTCACAGTATAACATTGCCGAGGCTGTGCAACGACAACGAAACTTTAATTATCAGGTATGTTCGTAGAACAATGTCATCATTACTATTTGATGACATTTTATAATGACATAATTTTATGTGAACTTTGGATGACATATTACAATTAAAATGTTATTATGTTGCTGTTATAGGTATCATTACCTCACTTCACATCCCCCAAGTTCTTGAAAGATGCTATCGCCAGATACGTGAACTTCCTCTTGATCAAACAGACATACCAAGATCAGTTCTTTACTCCGTGTTACGACTTTGACTTGGTATGGCACACACATCAAGTACATGCTGCTGCTTACCGTCGTGACTGTACCGCCATCTTTGGAAGTATTCTGAAGCACGATGATTCTGTGAACGACCGGTCGAAAAACTCGAAATTACTAAAAGGAGAAGCGGCGACGAAGAAGGCATGGGCTGCACACTTCAAGGAGGGATTCTGGAGACGAGGCTGCATGTACAGGTATGTGTCGTATCGTACTATATGTTTCAACTACTGGGGATTTTATACCAGTACTAGAATACGTTCGTAAGGGTTTAAAATAGTGTTTTAAATATTTTTATCCAATATACATAAAACTCGATTTCAGAGGTCATGTCGCTCCAGTATTTCTGGGATTCGAAAGCCAGGACATGGGTATAGTAACATACGGTCATGTCCATATCCCATCGATATCGTTGAAGGAGATACCTGTACAACGTGAACAGTTAAGGCTGAAGTTGTCATACGGAGGCAAGAAGATCACCACTTTCAATGCTGACCTGGCTGACAAACAAGTGACACGGTCCAGCTTCTCACTGGTTTGGCAGCCTTCTGACTCTGGAGGCTTCTCTACATCGTCGATCGTCAAGTTTCCGTTCGAAAAGAAGAACTCGAAGCATCTGGTGGTGGAGTTGGAGTTGTTTGACAAAGTGTTTCTTCAGAAGAGAGATGTTGTCACACTGACAGGGAAGCTACCCTTGGAACAGGTAGGTGTTTGTTTCATACAACATAGTAATATTGTCAGTACATAATATACATTATAGTACTAAAACAGTAATGTGCTTTCAGAACAACTTTATAACTCTAATTATTCATTCTTATGGTTTTACTTTCAGCTGATCCCAGGGTCCAACCTGAAGACAGTCCAAAACCACATGGCATTGGAGAGTGTCAACTCTGAGCGTGTGATGAATGCCAAGGTTACGGTTATTACAAGGTATGTTACAGTATGCCTCTTCAATCTTCTTCAGTATTTCCTTGAATCGAGAGATGGAGCTGATGGCAGGAGAGTACGTTGAACAACCCATTGAACCCAACAGCAGACTGTGGACGTTGTGCCAAAGTGCTGCTTTGAACAGAACGGCCTTACAGCCTAACGTTAGGGCCTTTATAGCCACACACACGTAAGTCTTTGTCGTCGTATACTCATGTTGTTACGTGTTTTATAAAGATGTCACATTGTCTATACCTACTTCAGGTTCTTTGTCCTGTTAATCTTTCGATTTTCTATCTTTAGACTGGTCGATACCCGCGACGGCGCGAAATACTTTGTCCAAGTCGTGCACAATGCCGACATGCTCCTCTCGATGGTGCTGGTCTACGGCGCGGGACAAAGACTTTTGTGTATGTCACATCTGATTGGAGCTGACAGTCTCCCGTCCAAGGAGCAGCTCGACTCCAACCTGGTAAGTCCACTCAATTTGGTTAATGTAACGTGATTAGCAATTCCTGCCGCATTTGTCATCGCCCGACGAGCGTGTCTTCATCGTTCTCAACAAGGACGGTGACTTTGCCATCGTGAAGGGACGATGGAACGGCTTCTCGAGGAAGATTTCTGGAGACAAAATGCACAAAGGAAAGTCGGGATCTGCTGGGGTTTTGAATGTGGAATTGTTCAACCTCTTGAAGAACACCGTGCAGAAGATCCAGCTTCCTGGTGCTGATGGGTCTACGTTGTTCGTACTTGGAGGTAAGAGGTAGTTATATTGTACGTGACACTTTTAGATGCACAAGCTCGTTTGAATGGTCGCAGAATCCACTGTCGATCCACCCAAACGGCCGAACATATTGCCTCGATCTTCTCCATCGGGACCTTGTTTGTGCTTTGTAACCCCGACAAGATCAGGTCTCGACAAGATACGACGATGGTGGGACATCCGTGTCAGAAGTGGCCAATTCCTATTGCTTGTGGCTATGGGAAGCCAATTCCTTCCAATAGGTATTTGGTCGGAAGACAAGACGGAGCAGCCTGTGATGCCGCTCCAGCCTTATTAGCCATGTTCGGGTCTTCTGGATTGTGTGACGGTGGGGCCGGCTGTGGATCAGCCTGTGCTGGGTGTAGTGCGTGCGGTGCATGTGGAGGATGCGGAGGTGAGGTTTTAACATATTCCTTAAAAAATCATGCTTTTACCAAGCTTTAATAACATGTCTTACCAATATATAATTGTTTATTATCTACTATAACATTCAGGTTGTGGAGGTTGTGGCGGCTGCGGAGGATGCGGCTAGATGGAACAATCGCTCTTCAGACATTCTACGGGTCTCTTCTACAACGCTACATGTGATTCTGGCATTTGTATTCAGCCGTGACGCCAAAGGTTGTGGAAATCAACGAAATCTCTGGTTGTAACATTATAAGTATTTTGTCGTGTGGAACAATAAATTGTTATTTTAATGCATATTACAACATTTAATGTAAAAATTTTTTTTAAATTCTACAAATAGCTCTTTCCAACATCTAATGAAAGTGAAAGTTACCTTGAGAAAGTGGCGCGTGAAATAAACGATATTTTGTTTCTGATGCGAAAATCAATAGTGACATTCCGCTTTATTCTTGTGAACTGTTTTTCAGTGTCCAAAAAACCTTGCTTTATATTATACTTACTCAATTATAGCTTTTCATAATTAGTTTGAGTTCATTAGCATTAGTTTAATATATTCGATGGCTGAGTTGGACGATCAAAAGATACGACGTTCTACTAGAGATATTAAACGGCCGAAATTCGACGACGAAATAGTAGAAAGTGTTTCTGCTATTAAAGGCGTCTTTAAAAAGAAATCTGACAGGCTTTCTCCTGATCTACCTTTGGTAGGAGTTTGTTTTGCTAATGTAATTGTAATTTTGTGTTTTTGGTGGTGACATTGTTATTCAAATAAGATTTTGATTTTTCAGATGAAGGAACTCGAAGATAAAGCATATTTGAACGACCGAAAACGGAAGGAAAAGCTTCAGGTTGCATCTAAAATAAGGTAATTTAAGATTGAAATTAACATCTTGTTCTTTAGTGTTTTCAACAATCAAAAGGTTGCAAGCAAGTCCATGAACGACATCGAGAAGCCAACGACTTCCTCAGCACAAATTAACGAAATACTGAAAAGATGGGCCGTCCAGGACGATATTCTACTGATGTCTTCAGTTACGCATGTAAGAATTTGATTTATTTTTAATGTTTAGAGTGATATCTACTGCTTTTTACTATCCCGCAGCACATTATTACCTAAATTTTGTGAAATTCTTTAAAAAAAGCTTTTTTAGTTATGTGATTTGAATGCCGTATATTCATCTACACCTTTCTCACGGAATTACACGTTGGCTGAAGTGGATGCAAGGTGGTATGGTCTGCTGTACGATGAAGCCATAAACAAGGCTACAATGGAGAGGATAGAGAAGTTACCTTTTGATCAAATCATGGCGATCCAAGCAAAAGTCCCGTTCTCTGTGGAGGAAGAGGAGATATTGATGACATTGACACCATTTAGGATAACGACGCATTACACTATGTTTGAGAACCTACTATGTCAACATAGAGCCGTGTTTCATTCGTGTAGAACCCCAGCTGTTTTGGAGGAACATTGGAGGTATATGAAGCATTATAACTTGCTTTCAGAACAAAGCGTTCCGGTGTTTGATGAAGAGTTGATCAAGGTGAGATAATTGAGTTCATTTTATAATATTATAGGTATTTAACGATGCCAAACTTCTTTTTGAAAAAAGTCAATTTAATTTTTTTAAAATAATTAACATGTTTTAGTTGGAACGACAACCCGAGTCCAGCAGCAATAACAATGTTTCTCTGTCCAACAACGCCGATCACAAACATGTTGCTCAAGACGTGTTCAACAGTATGGCTGACATGGAAGAGTGGGAGAAGGTGATAACGAAGGCAGTGACTGGAGTATCAAATGTACTGCAATTTGACAAAGATACATTGGCAGTGCTGAAAGGTCGTTGTGTGTCATTCGACATCAGGAAAGACAGAGTTCTGATTGGAAGAAGCACCCAGAAGCACAGAGTCGACGTTAACTTAGCCTTCGAAGGCCCGACTGCTCACATCAGCCGTCGACAAGCTGTCCTCAAGATTGACCACAAGGGCCGCGCGATCATCTACAACATTGGGAATGCCAGTATGTACGTGGATAAGGTGCCTCTGCTGAAGGGGAGCAAGATGGAACTGGTCAACAACTCCATGCTCGAGATTGGTCTGTTACGATTGTTGTTCTGTCGGAATCAAGATGCGTTCGATACAACTAACTCTGTAAGTGCTGCTGTAGCACGAGCGTCGGTCTCTCAGAACCCGCCTGGCTTCGGCAGCCAGTAGCGGGTTTGTAAATAACTATTACAATTTAGTTAACATTCTTAACAATATATGTATTTTCTCAAGCGACCAATCAAATAAATAAATCATCGATGCGTTTTATACAGTTAAAAACAGCCCTGTGTGATAAACCCGGAGGTAAAACGTAAAAATCATAATACCTGTAATGTGATTAAGTAGAAGAATACAACAGTCATTGCTGGCATGGGGAACAATTTCTAACAGTAGAATGTCAAAATCAATACCCGGAAGAGACGTGGACCACGAGTACGAAGGGCATGGGATAAATACTATTGTTACAATACGATGTCGTGACTAGACGTTACTAAAGCTACACCTGTGTATCAAGAAGGTCCTCGCTTGGTTTGGCACGGGATGTGGAAAGTGTTAAACCGGAGTTACAATGATAGGGAGCAATAACCAGCGGAGCATTAATTAGGTCGGCAGTGATCCTTCTGATTGTGTTGGCAGTGACCCGCAATGGTAGAGACATCCCACATACCTAAACTACGTAATACCGCCTGCTGGGGCCTACCTGAGTTGGTGGATAAGGACAAGAATGGACGGTTACTTGCTCGGTTTAAATTTTGATATGATGAATGTCTTTGATTTTCCTGAAAGGACAGTTATTAGGTTTAATAGGTATAGTTATTAGGTTTTATGGGTATATGTATTAGGTTTAATATGTTATTATGTATAATAGGTATACTGACCTTGTTGTTGTGCTGCGTGGAGGATCCCTTTGTAGATCTGGGATCGTAGAAATCGTGGATACGAATCTTTGCTCATTAATGTAAAAACGTGTTCTTCGGCGCAGTAAAATGCGAATCGAGGTGGAACCTTGGGGTTTTCGAGGCATTTCAGGGTTTCCTCCAACGTTCTGGAGTCAACGTTAACCTGAAGTTGTCATAATTATTAGATTATCTACTTGATAGTTGTGCTGTTCCTTCTGATTCTTCATATAATATCGTCTAAAATAAGTGATGCAACAGATACAATGACATACCTGATTTGGAGCACCAGGTGCCAGGTAGTCATCTCGAATCTGCTGTGATTTCCCTTCGATCTGACTGTTGGGCGAGTACTTGAGGTCTTGGACGGCCGACCAGAAGCGAATGTTTTCGGATGAGAATTCGGATTCGAGGAACGTTTCCAGTACCTAATGATTGTAAATTCAGAGAGTGCTTGAACTTACTTGTCGCCCAATACTGTCTCTGACCAGTTCTTGCACGCTGAGACCCCACCGTTTGACTCGTCGTTCTGTCGGTACTTCCACACTAAAATGCAAGTTCTATTATTGGAAGAAGGCTGAAAAATTTAGTCAAAAGGAATCTCCACTATACCGTTAGAAGTTTTAAAAAATGTATCGATAAAGTAATCAAACATAACATACGCGTCTGTATTCAAGGTCCAGAGCGAGGTATCGTCGGTAACCCATGGGTTGGGAGGGTGGGGCGCCGAGAGGAACGGGTCGTAGTCTTGCATGTGTTCTACAGAAGCCACCATCGTCTCGCTGGCTTTCATCGCTTTCAGCCATGGCTTCGTCTTCAAGGCCAGCTTCAGTCGATCTACTCGTTGACGATGCCCTTGTAGCGTGCACTTCCGTAGTCGACGTTCTATTTTCTGCATCGGCCTTTCCAGACAGTTCGGTTGCCCAGGCCCAAACGGTCGGCGTAGTCTCCAGAAGGCACGTTCTTCACTGTCGAACACCACCTTCTCGCTCTTCTTCTTCTCCTTCTGGATCTTGACCTGCATCTCGGCCTGGATCGTGATGAATCCCCACATGTGAGCGAGAAGTTCGGCCAGTTTGTTGTAGTGCTCGATCTCTTCTTCCTCCAGACCATGCTTCTGTTCATTCCGCATCAATCGCTTGTTCAGGTAAATGGCTGCAATTAGATCAAGATGACTAATTTTACGAATTTCGAATGATTCTCTAAGTTGACGTTACACAAATCGTCACATCAATCAGATTTTAAAATTATTCAATATCTGAATCAGATCTAAATTTATAATTTAAAATCACATTTTCTTGGAAATTAAAAAAAAAACAGAAACTTGACAAAAATAATCATATATAAAAGAGTTTTACACCAAAACACTTGCTTTAAAGGTAGCGGACAATGATTCCGATCGAAGGAAGTTATCGACTAGTCGAAAACCCTCCGATCAAAAAAGTGAGGTTTTGGTGATTAAACCGGTAATAAACATCTGTTTCTTACAGTTTTTAATTGACGTTATATGCACTGGTTCTACTACAGTAAAAACAAAAAAATCAAGGTTGTCCATAAATGACAACAACTTTGTTGACTTTAATCACTATTTTATTAAAATAATCAAAACACAGTGACTAAACAATATTGGACTTACCGTATTCAATGTTGTCGACATGTTTGGCGTGCGACGGCCAGAAGTAGGGGAGCTGTATCCTGTAGAGGGTGTTGTCATCTTTGACGACGTTGGACGGCTCTATGACCGAAAATATGTATCCGTAGTGAAGCAGGAGGGTAGCGAGATGGACGGCCTCGGCCGTATCCTCGAGGTTGAGGAGCTCGTGCAAGAGCTGGATCAGGTTCTGGCCGGTCAGCGCTTGCGGGACGGCTACGCGGAAGTATTTGTGAGTTTTGAGAGGCGCCACCTCAGCCAGTCGCAGTAATAGCAAGTCCAACTGAAAGGGTACGATGGAGTGGAGGGCACCTACCTTCTGGAGTGTGGGATCTGTCATGACAGGATGCTGAAGATTGGTGGGGACCAGGCCCACCGGCGCCGGGACGAATCAGGTCACAACTCTGAATTCTGGTTCGCACCGTGAATCGTGTAGCCGGGGCTGTAATCAGTTGTGTTTTGATGTCCGCAACGTGGACTCGCGGATTTAGTATGTAGATCGAGATCCCCGCCTACCGCAGAAAGAAGCGAACGTGGACCTGCCTGAAGGCCTTAGAGAATTTTTCACGGAGCTGTGGCGCTAGGCTTTGTGGACAAGGAGGGGAGGATGGACTGAGGCGGGGGGTGAGAGACCGCCAGGCAGTCGGCTCAGCTGCAGTGGGTGTATGGGCAACGAGCAGCGTGTGCTGCACACTTTCCATCTCTTTCGCCTGCCGCGGCCCCTGGATTCACTCCTCTTTCGGCCGACCAGAGAAGCCGGCTGGAGGGAGGAAGGGTGGGGAGGGCGGCTGTCCGCTTACACCAGGCTCTTTCTTTTTTTAAGAGCGAGACTTTTGGCTCAAACAAGCAAGAAGGTAGAGCATTTTGTCCGCTATTGGAAATTCTTTGCAGATTTGAGATAGCCGGCCCAGTAACAGAGATAGATGTTGGTCGCACACCAGTTTTTGCGGTGCGAAACACCAAATATATCTTGCTCAACTAAAGTTAATTTGTTGTTGGAATCTCCCCAAGGCCATCAGATAAGAACCATAATAATAATTTATAGTGAAAGTATTGGGGTGAGGAATGTTTGGTAAGGTTTGTACAATTAGAAAGATCCGTTGTATTCAGCTACACGTTCGAAGAACTTGCGTCGTTCGCTGACGGGCACGGCTAAGGAACGGCGGACCTCGCTGACCAGGTTCTCCGGCAACTTCTTGCTCTGTTGCATCGAATCCGCCGCGATCTCCGCGCAGATAGGGATGATAGGGTTACTAAAGTAGCGTACATCTGAAAAAGAATGCATTAAGGATTGGCACTAGTGTAATATCTATCTATTGTAAAAAGAAGAATGTTTAATATTGTACAAGAAAGCAGCCTTACCATGACGTCTGTTGAGATTGACTTTGCGTATCGGTCGGAAGACAACTTCTTCTGTAGTCTGTGGCTTCTCTTCCCGTCGAGGTTGAGACTCTGGCTTGTTTAGCGAGCTTGTAGATAGACTAGCGGTTCTCTTTGGTACCACAAGTGGAGCCTGTTCCAGTGGGAACTCATTTTCCTTCGAGTTTCTCAACTTCTGGTCTCTTAATCTCAGCTCATTCTTCAGGAAATCGTTTTCAAACGTTAGCTCTCTGCAAAAAAACTCAATCATTACTAACGTTATCACATCAAAAAAAGAATAATCTATGTGAAAATAATGCTATACCCAAATAAACCACAACTTCGTTATAATAAATACAATAATCGGCCACGACTTACTTGATAATCAACTGATTTCCTTTGCTTTCGATGAGCTTGCCCTCCAATTCGTTGTTCTCAAAACACTTCAAGGAGTACAGATTCTTCAAATGGTCAATTTCTTCCTTCAAAGCAGCTATCATGCTCTTGCACGATGCTTCTTCGTCATTGCAGCAACATTTGTTGCGAGACTGCTCTTCTTTGAGTCTTCTGATCTCTTCGTCGTGCACCCTCTGGACAACATCCAATGCTATCTTCGTGGCCTGTTTCTCCTCTTCTAACTCGTCAACTCGATGTTGTTCTAGTCGTTTTATGTTCTCTTCGTGCTCTGACTTCAGACCTTTTATCACCTTCTCGTAAGAAGTCTTGATCCTCTCTAATTGTTCATCAAAGTTGGTCGAGGAGGTCGGATGACTTCGTAGTTCTTCGTTTTCTACCGTCAAGTTCTGAATCTGGTCTTTTAGGTATCGTGTGTGTTTTTCGAACTCGGACAATTGATAACTGAGTCTCTCTTCGTGTTCAGCCTAAAAAATAATAAAATCATCAATTTTTTAACCCAGTAAGTTACTCTCGTTTTAAAACATTTGTAAGAAACATTGATCTTAATATCTAAAGTACCTACCTGAGCATCTTCTATCTCATTCTGGAGCATCTGAATCTCCCGTTTGTATTGTCGGTCAGTACTTCCTTGGTCAGATTCCGCTGAACTCGCAGCTCCAATTACAGAACTCAACTAAAACACAATAAATTACATTCCTGTAACAAAATACGAACTACAATGTCAAGAGTTAACAAACATCAAACTTAATGCAGTTCTTCACATAATTTGGATAAAATGTCATTTGTACCGTCATAATACCTCTCTTACCTTATCATATGCTGATATAACACCTTCGAAAGTCTTCTCCATCATGTTCAAGTCCTGAATAATGTTCTCGTCAATGCCAGCTACGGCCCTTATCAACCCGTCGACGTATTTCCGTAAATACATAAAGCTAGTGACATTCTGAGTAGAGTGGAGTATCTTTGACAAGGCTCCAACTTGTACTTTGAGCAAAGATACCAACCGTTTACTGAGTTCTAATGGACTGAAACAAACACAATATTATATGACTTCTGAATTGTGGGTATAAAAGAAATTGCAGTAACAAAATTTTAAATAAAAATTTTATAAAACCGATTATACACAATACTTTATAAACAAGTGACACTTACTATGATTGCGCACCGTTAACACTGTCGTTGATGTGAAACCGCATCAAGTCCATGTTTTTGGAATCCTTGGCCCGGTTTACCTAAACAACCAATTACACAATCTAAAGTTGTCAAGATGACTGAAAACAGTTGGAAACAAAGGTGGAAACTCACATCGGGTGTCGAATATAGCACTCGGAGCGTGGCATTCTCGTTTTCGACTTCGTTCAGACGATCGATGGTGTGGGCGAGCTGCTCTCGGAGAATGTTGAGCTGGTCGTTGACACTTCTAGTCAAGGCTGAAGTGTCCGCCAGAGAAACAGATTGCGGGCTGAAAGACAAATGTTCAAAGACATTCAAATTTCGAATAATTCCGTCGCGAAACTCTTTGACCTACCGCTGAACGGGCACCGAGTCGCCTAAGGGAAAGTCCGCGTCGAACACTCTCGACGACGGCGACGACGAAAACAACCCCGCCGGGCTCGCCACATCCACCGTAGAACTTATGAGGTCGGACAGTCTACTGAAATTGAAAAATTTCATCAAAAAACCCATAAGTATTCACATTTTACAAAATGATATTAAAAACAGCTTTAGGCTCATAAAAAAGTTAAGTATAACAAATAGATCCTTTAAAGACCACGAAAAATCAACAATAATACCATTTTAAACTACCTTTAACGACAAATTATTGAGTACAAACCTGTCCTGTGGCTGATCTTGTCGATAAGGCGACTCCGACCGGAACCCTCGATCTTCGTCGTTCTCTTCAGTGGACGACGAGATCTCACCGTCCATTACCGAATTACTGTGGTGGGACTCAGGTGCAACGTATGCAATATGCTTTCGCTTCTTTTGCAATCCCTAAAGGCGTTTTAAAATTAATTCAAAATCAAGGTTAAACTCTAATTTCAGGCTTTATTAACAAGCTTAAAATAAGGAATTTCATAAAACAGTGTTGATTATGTTTATAAGCAGATATAACTCTACACTGCTTCCTACTAAACTAAACTTATTTTACTTTTATTAAAAAACATACATTCAGCGAGAAGACATCCGTAGAATCAGCGGCATCGGCCGAATCGCTGGTATTAAGATAGTGTGGAGATGGATTGTGCAAGTTCTGTTGTAGAGCTGTGATCCATGAATCTCGAATTCCTGGAGTCATAGCCGAGAGTACGTATCGTGCTCTCTTGCATTTGATTTCGATTCCATAGTTTCTCGTCGATGGATAGACGTTTTCACACTCCGACAGGTCGATTGTCATAGCCGGCTCTGCATTGTCATCAACCCAGACATCACTACAACAAGTTATGGACAATTAAGAAGTGAACTTACTTAAACAACTTCAAAGAAAGACCGGCTAGCACCACCCAGTACTTCTGGTACTGTTTCTCTGACTTTCCACGCAATGTTAACCATCCCTTTCGTAAGGTGTAAACAGTAGACGTGTCTATGTTGAAAGGCTAAAGAGTGACAGTTATAAATCTGAGTATAAAAATTAAAATGGTATACCACTATTCACACCTACCTCTTTAATGTTATCAGTGCTGTCAATACGGGAAGGTTCAGTTATGTCATTAGTGAAACTATGATGATCAGCATCCCGAGCATCCTTTACATACTCAAAGTCGGAGTAATCAGTTGCCTAAAATTCAAAATTTAAATAAATACCTTATTATTACTTTAAAGTAATCATATGACAAACATACCAACATCATGTCACTGGTATCAGTATCTTGATTGAACACTTCATTCCGAGTAGATGAACAAGGTTTGATCTCGATGACATTCTGGTTTGCAAAGGTGAACAACACGTTCTCCCAGCTAGAAAATTACGCATATAACTCAGCTTTACATACTTTAACCATGTGTATAACTAAACTTTATACACATTATTTTATTAGATAACACCTGATATCTTCAACATTCAAATAAGTGGGTCATCTTACCATCGTATCTCTTCTGTATTGTCCGCTTTTATGTAACAAACAGCTGGATGTTCTTCGTCGTTTTTGTTGTTGAAGGCGATCAACAGACTGTGAGAGTGATGGGTAATGGCATCAGCACAACACACTCGGATACACGAGTTCATGTCCATCCGAAGTTGAGGTACTGTGTCTGGCTGAAACAAATATAGATAAAACCCTTTACCCGAATACATTATTTGAACGCATAAAAGTAGTTATAAGTAGCAACTAACAAAGTTATTAGAAGTAAAATTAAGCCCACTCACATTCTCATCCAGAGCAAATCTGAATTCTCCATCGTCAAACAATGTGAACCATCGCCGTTGCCATCTCTAAATCGAAAACTCAAAAATTAGGTAACAAACCCACCTTATTCGAATGGTTCGGCTGAGAGAAGTCCAAACTGGATGGAGCTACGTATAGAAAGCCACATGCCAAAGTTTTTCGAGTCATCTGAAAGTATGAATTGTATTATTTCTGTAGGTCACTGCGCTGGAAGTGATGGTTCGAACATTGAAAGGAAAGAGAAAGAAGGCATCGAAGGGAATCGACGATCAGAGGGATAAATAAAGTATTCAGCAAGATAAAATCCTCCGATCATTAGCTTGCAAATAAAATTCGCATCGGAACGCTTCGGAAGGCATAAACTTGCAATTGGGTGATCATGAGAGTGTCATTTGTAGATTCTTGAAGAAAAGTATTTTCAGAGAAAAATATAGAGCAGAGAATGTCATGTGTAATACACATAACACACGAAAAAGACTGTAATCCCTAAAGAGCACATAATCAATCTAAACTCTTACTAGTTTCTGTCCAGTACTGTAAACATCGTGCTGGTCCTTGACCCGGAAACAGTGTTGGCAACGGCTCTTGTTGAAGATGTTTGGCTCAAAGCGGAGGCAGACCTTGTGTTGAGCGGAGAACGCCATTTTGAGCTAATTTAACGCCTCGTTTCCATAATCACACTACGACGATAACGATCTGTCGCTTAAAAAATCCCTGTAGCACAACTTTTACTTGAAGAGTTCCCGATTTATTCCCGCAAAACAAACAAAAAAGAGGATGGACAAGAAAAGAAGGGTTAAAGCTAACTCTACGCGCTGTCCCATATTCGATCTACGCGCTTAAACCAAAACAAACACTGGGAATATCAATTAACTACAGCAATATCGCGAAAGCGGGGTAAAATAATAGCTGAATATAAGATAAAATCAAATAATTTTTATAGTGAATATAAATTTGAAATTATTACATCTTCATAAATAATTCTTACCAATTAGCTCACATCGAAGACTGTATAATTCTCGAAATGAAACAAAAATATCAAAAAACGGAAATTTGTTTTTCCATGAAATGCGTCATCGTGACTCCGTTAGAACCGGGTTTGCCGGTCCTCCACATAATTTTGTTTATTTCGCATTTGAATCGTAAAATAAAAGACTAGTTCTTGGGAATGAATATGAAAATATTTTGAAGCAATTCAAATTTATATTATAATAGCTAACATAACATAACTTTTGGTCAAGGGGTCGATGAAACAGTGGCTGATTTGCCGTAAATCAACTGTTTTCGAAAAACTTTCCAAAATATGGTTATTTTGATAATAAATTATTAAAAACATGGTCATTTTACAGTATGATGATACTTTAGTTTTTTTCTAATTCATCTGCTAATTAGATGGTCGCAGATGAATGAAAATCAGCAGAGATCACCAATCTAACCAAGTAACAGTTTATTATGGTCACCAACGCAGGATTACTTATACGGTTAGTGAGAAGCACCTGGAAGCGGGATGGATAATATAATGTGTGTTATGGATAGCCTCCTCTTCGACGATGCTCTGGAGCGGAACAATCGGACTTAATCCGGTGGATTGGTTGAGGTCAGAGGAGTGATAATTCGTCCTCAATTAACGCGACCTTAACACGACTGGTTTCTCATTAGTGAACAACATTCGTTATTCTTCTTTTCAATCATTAAACCTTTCCAGCGTGGAAGAGGGAAACCTGGCGGTTTCACGTTTCTTTCTTTTTTGATATATCACTTAAGTCATTTACTTCGCCTTCAGTCGACGCTTCGTAACGTACCATCATGAACAACGATGGCAGCACGGTAAGAGTATCGATAGGATAGTAATATAGTTGACATTAACTACTCTTTATGACTTAATTTTTAATGTTAAGAAACGTCATTTTTTGCCAATATTTATCGATGGAAAGTGTCCTTAATTATATTGTTTTAGGCAGACTTGTCGAATCAAGTGGGCCAGTTGTTCATGATGGACAGCGACTTCTTCCACTCGCCTTTCATGAGGGACAAGATACCAAAGATACTGTTCAGTAATGGTACGTTTCGTTAAATTACAAGAATTGGAATAAACTATAATATAAACTATGAATTTGATATTCTATAAAACATTTTTTACCGAAGTAAAGTTCAAAATCATACTGTAATTTTAGGGATGCGAGGTCTAGAATCGTCGACTTTAAAGTTACCGACATTTAACCATGCCTTCAGTATGAATGATGTCTCCAGTAAAGCTGTAGTAAAGGATATTCCTATCAGAGTAAAAGTAAGCTATATTATCAGCAAAGTTTAAAAGTAAGAGCTATAATAGTAAATTTGTTTGACTTTTATAGACCTTGGCATCCAATCCTACGTTTACTGAGATCTCAAGTGTCCGAAACTCGACCCCGACCCCATCGTTCCATTCCACACGGTAAGTACAGAACACCATTGTATAATAACATAAAAACGTATTGATTATAAGATGTATCAGTATATATTACTCCACATTATTAACTCATTTTAAAATTTAAGGATAACCAACCGAACACCTACTGAATTTGAATCTGTGCCAAACTTGGCACAAGATTTCAAAGACAAACATGACATTAGGAGAACCAATGATTACAGTAGTCCTTCCTATGCAGACAGAAGCAACAATTATCAACCAAAGTCATCAATAAGTTCAAATAACTACCTGCCCCCTCCTTTTGTACCTTCTAGTACATATCATCCTCCCATGTCAAAGCCTTCTAACACATTCCAAACAACTACAACTAAGTCGTCTGATTCGTATCAACCGACTGTAACTGTGTCATCTAACACTTACCAGCCAAAAGTAACAATGTCATTTACGAGTTATCAGCCAAGTGTAACAATGTCATCAAACTCTTATCAGCCAAGCAGAGCGATATCACCAAAGACTTTTGAGAGAACTGACAACCACGGATCGTTGAGGAATCTGAGTTCTCAGTTTGGTGTAGCTAGTCAACTTTACAATTCAGAATCTTCCAGCAAGCCCGTTTACTCTTCGTATCGTGATCTACCGACTTCAGAAGACAATAAGTTTGGGAACAGTTACCCATCAGGAGACTTAAAGTAAGTTACCCTTTTGTCAATTCATATTGCTATAGTAGCTACAGAAGCTTCGGAAGGAGATCTGAGACGCCTCCATTGACACAATCTAGAAGTCGGACCCCAGTGATAACCTCTACAACTCCACATAACTACACGTAGGTTCTCTATCTTGGCTATGACAATGTGATGACAAGGTTACCAATTATAGTTTTAATTTTCAGAAGGGATGTTTACAATTCTTTACCTCGTCTTGTGCCTACACGACTCGAGTCTTCAACAGCTACATTACCACCACTGATAAGGCCATCTCGAGAACGGAAGATCAACATTTCAGATGTCCGGAATCTTCCTCGACCTGCTGAATCCGGCCCCGCGAAGCCGACGAGAAGTGTGGAACGATCAACGAACGACTTCGGACTGTTTCCGTCTTCGTCGCTACAGTCGCTCCGCTCGCTCCATCGAGACGTCAGAACGGATCCTCCCTCAGCCTTCTACCGGACCAATCCACCCAACGTTCGGGAAACCTCCTTCTCCTCCCGAACCACCAGCAACCCCGACCTCTACACGAAGAGTCTGACGCGGCCTCTGAAGTCTCCTGATCTGGTCGACGAAGCTATTCGAAGCCTGGAAAGCTTTGGCAAGTTACACTTGACCCTTAACAATCTACTTATATTGTTTTAACTTCTAGAGATTAACCTTTTGAAACCCCTATATTTTAGATCCAAACGAGTACTTAACCAACGGACTGAGTACCAGCTATTCAGTATCATCCCCCGGTTTGACAAAAGAATTGGAAATCAGTGCCAATGATGCCACAGTGAATATTCTGTCATCTGAAAGGATGAGTCTCCAGTCTCTGATCGGCGAGCTACGATCTCAGTGTCTTGGCTTCAATGAACTGACATCGAAGCCGGGCTGGAGATCGTATGGAGAGTTGGACTACAAACTGCCAGAGATAAAACAACTTTTCTACAGTATCCGCGGCAATCTAGCCAAACTACAAAGTCGATTGGTCACTGACAGAGTAAATGCATCGTCCGATCTGATGGATACTGTAGCTATAATGATGACAGAGTTCAACCATATCAGTGGTAATGCGGACGACTGGAGCACTAGAAGATTGTGGAGGGGAGCGTGGGCTTCGGAAACCAACGATGATCTGGACAAATTCACAAGACTGTCACGTAGAGTAAGTTGGCCTACTTCATATAGACTTAGGTAACTAGCAATTATTTCATAGTAAATCTCATAAAACCCGATACCTATATTATAATTGAGAAACTGCAACGTTTACTGTTTTAGTTACTGAATGTTATGGATGAACTGACGTCAGTCACAGACCGAACTTTGAGATCCCCCCACAGCCCTACAACAAGATCAGTGAAGACAGAAGAAAGGCTTACTCCAAACGGATTCATGAGCAGCCCCAACACCTATAACAACACCAACTTCCTGAGCTCGAGTCCTCTCATGAATAGTAGTTACAGTAAGAACTTCGAGGTGATGGATGGTGGAGAATCGACTACTAGTTCGACCACTTCGTTTAGCCCGACGATCAGTCAAAAAAGTGTAACAGAATCCAAAGACACACTGATTCCACAGTCTGGATACCTTCCTCCAGACTCTCCAGAATCCAGGATCGTGATGGAGGAGGATGATCTAGCATCACTTAGCAGCTCCATGAACTTTGGAAAGGTAAAAACAATTTTGAGTTTTTGGGGCACAAGATATCTTTTTAAAGTGATGTATGATATGTTATTATAATAACAAATTCAGATTTCCCCACCTCCACCTATCTTCGACCGAAGCCAACTGGATGGGCAACTATCGTCTACAGAGTTAGAGATGGTGGAGTTCTGTGCCCCACAAGTCACCCAAAACAATGAAAAGCTTAATCGACTGGTCGAGGCATTTTACAACGAGATCGAGACTGGAGAAAGTCCAGAAAAGTTCGGCCAAAAAGCAAGAATGGTATGTTTTGAAAGACCTATAAAACAGACTGTTACACCTTCCTAAATCAGATACTTTCAGATTGTGATGGTCGGAAAAGTGTTGACACAACTAGCCAAAAACATCGGGTCAAGTCTGCAGAGTCCAAGTCACAAAATGGAATTCGAAAAAACGGGTGATCTATTGGAGAAAACGGTCGATTATTGCCAGGAGAGCATAAACGAGGCATTGAAACAGGTAAGAAGATAAGCACGAGTTAACCGGTGTTGTGGTTCAATATTTTGTTAAAATCTAAATTACAGTACCCCCAAGTGCCAGCGATAGAATCTCTGATAACGGTGATTAACAGTATCTGCCAACAAACCCAGAATCTGTGTATTCTGGTGGCGTTATCCATGTACCAAAGCAAGTAGACAGTTTATATGATTATGTACATTATTCCACAAAATAAATTATTCAAATTACGCGGTCTTTTCCTCGGAACACTCGTCAAGAAGCTCGTCCAGCTCCTCGTTCCACTGTTCCTCGGACTTCCCGTCCTTCACCACCTCGTAATCAGGCATGTCGTTCAAGAACTCGGACTCCCAATCTTCTAAACCATCACAATATAGCAAAATATGATTTTTGTAAAAATATCGTTTTATGATATAATCATAAACAATTAAAACCTACCATCATCCTTCTCTTTTTCTGGTTTCTTTTCTTCTTCGGTTGTTTCTTCTTCATTTTCTTCTGTTTTCTCCTCTACTTCAACTTCCTTTTCCTGCTCCTCTTTGGCTTCTTTCTTCTCGCGCATACTATTTTCATTGGCTTTGCAAATCAGGTTGACTCTGTAAAAGTAGTTTCTCCAAAACCGTTCTTCTGTTATCTTCTTCGGTACCAATTCAAATCGTATGTCCAGAATCCTGGGGTCGTATGTCACGAAGAATGCTGCCATGGCTTCTATCTTGGCTATGGTAAGCTCTTCGTCTACAACCGGCGCATCTTCGAGAAAGGCCTTCTGATCTTGAGACAAGTTCAGTATCTGTTTCTTGACCTCATCGTGTTCCAACACTTCACGGAACGGAATATCTACATCAACAGAGGCACTAACTTGCTTTTCGAATAACTTTTGCTCTTCGGTTAGCTGTCCCAAGATTGTCTGAAAACATGTTTTATTAAAATTAAATGAATAATAATGGAAGGCAACTATAGATACTTACATTATCCAAGTTTTCCTTCACCAAGTTAGTCAATTTGGCGGCATTCTTCTGGGCAATTTCCAAGTTCTGTGAGGCGAATCGTAGATAACTTCCAAATGTTTCTAAAAAAATAAAACTAGGATTCACAAGAACAATAAGTGCACTATACCCGAAAATAAGGCTGTTGAACTAGTACCACTTTCTTCAGGGGTGGTCTCTTCTGGAGCTGTGTTCGTTCCCTCTTCTTGACTTCCCGATTCCTGTTTAGGTACAACTTGCTCCAGCAAAGTGTTAAACTTCTTTTGCGCTCCACCTAACAAATTAAACATCTAAACAAAGTATATAAATGACGTTACCATCAAGTTGCAAAGGTATAATTGGTCACAACCACATACAAAAACTTCCAACCTACATCTGTATTGTACTTTACAGTTACCCGCAATATTCACAATTGATAAGAAATACAAAAATGCATAAAAATCTACAATGGAAAGCGAAAATTACAATATAATCATCGAAAATCACAATAAAATCAACGTATATTACTATATAAATCATCGGAAGTTAAAATCATGCCACATGTTGGTGAGAGGTCAATACAATATAAAGTCCTGACTAGTAGAAGTTATTAAAGATTCGGGTCTAAAGTGATGCACCATTTGACAAACCGTAGAGCGTTCATGTCTTGTCCTTTTGGTACCTTCCTGAATATTGAACCAACGATTATCTCCATTTGACCTGAAATGCAATAATCAAGTCAGTAAAACATTGTTAAAGACAAGTAACACACACATGGTTGTACAACACCTACTTAATGACAATTTGTTAACCGCGTTGAGTTCTCTGAAGAATATGACCAAGAAGTTGAACACTTCCTTGCTCGGCGGTGTAATCGAAGCTACGTATTTGTAGAAGCTGTCGACTTCAGGAACGTTGCCGACCAAAGGAATCGACGTTAGTAGTGAGCTCCGTAGAGATCGTAGAAACACGTGTAAGGTAGAATACAAAGTTGAAGGGTGAGATTGAGCTATTTCGCCTAAAGTAATTAGTAAATGTCAGTTATTAAGAAAAAAGAAGTAAAAATTACAGTAAAAAAATTGTTTTACCTAAACTATGATATTGTTCCTTCTCCATGACATCTCTGATTATAAAGAAAGCATCGTCAGAGAATGTCTCGTCGTATCTTATTCGATTCAAACCAACTTTCCTAAGCGCTTGCACCATGTATAATATAGGCGGTGGTATGTTTTTAGGTTTACCAGTGTTCTGAGTATCATCGCTCTGAAAACACATGTATTTTATTACATATAAACATTTCTTTAAACTAAAAATCCAAATTTGATTTTAAAACTCACAAAGTCGATGAGCAATTCTTCCTTCTTCTGAATTCCTTTACCCAAAAGAGATTCCAGGGCTACGCCAAAACAAGACGGTTCGTATACAGCATTGACCACCAAAAAGTAGTCCCTGCCCTTGTCTAATCGTATCACCAATATACAGTTGAGTTCTGTCCGTTTGTCAATCTTCCAGGCTTCTTCGTTGTCTACCACAACTTGTAGTGTTACCTCCACTTCGTCATCAACATCAATAAATGAGCTCTTAGGAGTTAGTGTCAGCCAGTTCTCCGGAAGATCGGAACTTTGATGTTTGTTAGCAAAAGCAAATCGAGTAGCTGTGATTCCAGTGTTCTTGATAGTAAGCACTTTGACAGACGGCTGCCTGAAGTAGACTTGCCCAAATGATACCTAAAGTCATGGTTGTAAGTTACATAAGTTACCAATAGCGACAACAAAAGTAAACTGTATTAGGTGACAAAACGTACCTCAGTAGAAGAAACTTGGATTGATGGAAGCAGATCATTAGTTTTTCTGTCTGTTTCTCGTAGTAGCTCATCGTACACCAAGTTTCTCTTCTTCTTGTCCACCTTCTTGATCTCGGCCTGGAAGTTAGAACAAACCGGCTTGTGATCGCTGAAGACAACGGCTTCTCGACTCTCGTACGTGACTTGTTTTAGCTTCACAGTCTTGTCCTTTGTCCAATATAACACTCTGTCACACCATGCGGGTACCCGTCTTTTTTCACTCGTATCCCAAGTAGAAGTACCTACATCAAACTTGTAGGTAGGTCGGAATGAAGGAGTCTCTTCGTGGAAAGCATTGAACGCTGTCTTCACTCTTTGCTGCTCTTTCAGCTACAAAACAAGGTTTCGATGAGATATTAATCATGTGATTTTCAGGATTATTAAAAATGTTTTTTAAAATAATCATGACTACTCACTTGATCATGATGAAATAAACCAATAAAATTGTTAGAGTTGCATTTGTGAACCACCTCCTCATAGGAAAAACTCGAGTTGAGACGGTAGTTCAAGTCACCGAGCCATATGACGGCGTCATGATCATAGATTCCCTTTCCGTCAGCAAACTTCATCTGTGAGATATCTCGAAAATCCTACAAAGACAACTATAGTGTTGTTCATCATTCAAAACGAATTTAGTGTGAATTGTTACCTAAACATCAACTAAAAATAATAAAAAGATACCTGGTTCCTCCTGCTAAGTTCTCCACCTCCCGCAGCCAAATGTGAGTTAATGAAACAATAATAAGAATCGTTTATCTTCATACTTATCCCAACTCCACCTTTATTCCCAAACTTTAAGAAGCCGGTTGGCACTATTCCACTTTGAACTTCTGATACCGCAAACTGAGATGGTTGTAGTTGATACGCCACAATAAAGATTCCGATTAACCTCACACAGTCTATCTAAAATCATAAATCCAAATTTGTTACCTAAACATACCTGAACGTAGGTATTCGGAATATTCCTCTGCAATACGTACAACCACTCGTGCTGGCGACTAGCATTATCTGTAACATAAGTTCCCAGAGCCAAGTCCATCTCTTGTAAACTAAAAAAGTAAAGTTTAACGACTATTATCAAAGATAGGTATAAATCATAAAGGAAAATAATATTACCCAATGACAAGAAAATGCGGTAGATTCTCAGAGTCAAACGTCAGCCAATTGCCCAGATAATCTGGTGGAGACTTCCCGTTAACATTAAAAGTAGTTGCGTGTATCTTTGCATTGGTAAATGTGCAAAATCTAAATATTAATCATCTTTAAAGAGTTCAAACATCACTTTTAAGATAAAGAAAAGATGAAATACCTGGATTCTTGAGTGTGCAAAAGATCATCGATAAAGAATTCAGCCCCAAAGCTCATATTTAAACCTATTCACCATACCACCTTTCTAAACAAACTTTGATATTCCAATCCACGTCAAAAACGATAAAAATTAGAGAAAAACGAAGTGTCACACAAAAGAACGAAGTGTCAAACAAGAAAAACATTTATTCGTTTCTTTACAAACAAAAACAACTAATGGTGGAGATCGAGATTATGCGAACGTTTGTCCATTGAACGAGAGCTCAGTAGCATCTATCGGAGAAAATTTTATGTAGAACCTGAAATATATCAATTTACTAACAATTTTAGAGAATACGTAAATTTAACGAAAAACTTGCCGATCTTTAGAGATCTTCAATTCCGAGTTGACCAGATTCGTTAGTTCACCTGCCATCTTGTTGGTTTTGTTTCCAAAGCCTCCAATCGAACCGAATTCCAGATACGCGGATTCAGCGTTCTTGCCCCCGAACGACATCAAGCTGTCGGGTTGGAGAATAACTTGGACATACTAAAACGTGACGGCATAAGCAAAATGTAACACATAAAACGTCAGAGAATGAGTAAAACTCACGGATTCCGGCTTTCCAGTCAACTTGGCCACCAGCGCGCTTGTTTTGGCCAAAAAGTCTGCGGGGATTTGGGCGTGGGGAAAGTCGGTGGTGATCTTGAGGATGGGCATGTCTGAAATCAGAGGTCAGTCAGCTGGTCGAGTTCTTCGATCCCTTATCACGCTTTATTATCTAATTCCCCGGCCTTTCTTCTTTTATCAAAAGTACTCAAGGGTCAAATGTTTACCCAGTGGTCACAAAATAAATAAAATCCGAGGACGTAACATCAGTTTTCATGTCAATTTTGTTTTTCTTTTCCCTTTTTATTGTTTTGGCGTTCTGCACCACCGGGAGACGGAGTCATTTTTCAAATAGTTGTATTTGAAGCTGTTGAACTAAGGTTAACGTCAGGTTAACGAGGTTAAAGTGACCAGTCCGCGCCAAGTCATCAAGAGTCGTTACATTTTTATCAGGTTTCATTGAAAGTTGTTATCATAAGGCCTGTGCGCGGCCCATCTGCTGCTTCCCCCAATCATTTGATTAGCAAATTTGATAAACGGTCGTCTGTTTTCAGAATGGCGACGTTGGTTGATTTGTTTAATCAGCTTGTGGGCGACCCCACCAAGAAGGATAACGTGGTACTACAAGATATTACCAGGACATGGACGGTGGCCGAGTTGGACAAGGTCACCTACAACTTGGCTGCTCATTTTAAATCCAAGTTTGATTGTAAGAAGGGGTCATGCGTGGCCCTTTACATGAACAAGAGTGCGGAATATGTCATTTCGTACATTGCAACATTACGAGCAGGTTTGTTAAAACCGTAAGTCTGATTACTGTAACACTTTAAGGAGGAGCGTACTTGCCCTTGGACATTTCATATCCCGAAAACTTGCTGACTTCTGTGCTCGATGAAGTTGTACCCGCCGTAGTGGCAACTACACCACAACACGTATCCAAACTACCAGGTACTGTAGTTTTTGGGGTAGTTACAGGGTTAAATACGTTTATATCTTTCTACTTTTGTAGAGCAAACCCCACGATTCGTATTCGAAAACAACTGGTCGATAGACGACTCCAAAGTCGCCCTTCCAGATGACATTACTCCAGATGATAAGGCCTACATTGTCTACAGTTCGGGAACCACAGGAAAGCCTAAGGGCATAGTTTGTCCCCACCGGGGAGCAGTGGTGTCCTACCAATACCGATTCGAGAACTACCCCTACCAGGAAGATGACGTTGTAGCTTGTAACGTGTTCTTCGTCTGGGAGTTGCTGAGACCAATTCTCAAAGGTAACATACTACTGTAAAAATCACCCTTTTGTAGGTATAAAACTGGTAGTGATTCCTGACGATGTTATATACGATCCAGCCCCATTGTGTGAGTTTCTGAAGAAACACAATGTCACGAGGATGTTGTTCACGCCTTCTTTGATGGAGACGGTACTAGACACCCAGAAGTCGGGGTACCTGAAGGAATCTTTCAAAAAGTTCAGGTGAGGCTAACTGACAAAAGATACTGAAGTGTCATTAAGTCTTGAGTCATAGTACAATATAATGTCATGATCGAGTAAATTGCAGAGTAATCCATCTTTGTGGAGAAGTTGTCACCACGAACTTGTTGTCTCGTATCATGAACCACTTTTCCCATTGTACGATCGTCAACTTGTACAGTATCTCTGAAACACACGATGTTGCTGTAGCCGACCTAAACGACTTCTTTAAAAAAAACGAACCGAGAAAGTTTGCACCTGTCGGAAAAGTGCTCCCCTCGGTAAAAGTACTCATTCTGGACCAAAACCAACGAAGAGTACCAATCGGGGTACCAGGCGAAATATTCGTATGTGGCCCTACTTTAGCCTTGGGGTACCTAAACCGACCAGAACTAAACAAGAACAGGTTCCTAGAGGTGCCTTCGGAGTACCAGAATGAGTTGGGATGTACTCGGATGTATCGTACTGGAGATTGGGGCTACGTACTGCCCAACTCGGTGCTCGAGATTTGCGGCAGAGTAGATACTCTGGTTCGTATCAGAGGCTACGGAGTAGAGCTACAAGCTATTGAAGCTACACTGCTCAAGTTCCCGTATGTCAAAAGTTGCGCTGTCGAGAGTATCGGGCAGGAAGGCGAGGACAAACAGCTGGCTGCCTACATCGTGCTCAAAGAGAACGTCTCCAGAAAGTCAATTAGAGCCGAGCTTAAGAGACTACTGCCTTTCTACATGGTACCCCACTTCTTCGTATTTATGGAAAAGTAGGCTGACTAAACTCATTATTTAACATTACGTTTAGTTGAGTGTTGCTCGACTTATCGAGCGTGTTCAATTTCAAATTGTCTTATAATACTTTATAATTATTCTTGCAGACTGCCAGTCGTCGCTGCCTCCAGTAAAATCGACAGAAAAGCGTTGCCAGATGTCGAGTTCGAGAGAGACGTCGTCGAAACAGAAGCTCTTCCACAGACGCCGACCGAGAAGAAGCTGGCCGCCATCTGGGCTGACGTCCTTCAGCACTCTACACTAGACATTCAGGAGAGCTTCTTCGACTTGGGAGGGTAAGTTAGCGATTAAAATTTCATTAAAATGACGATATTAAATACATAACAAAGCAAATAGTTACTATCCTTTACAGACACTCGTTAATGGCAGCAAGACTTCTGAATCGTGTCACCGAAGAATTCAATGTGAAGTTCACGACGCGAGACCTCTTTTCGGCGCCCACGGTGTACGAGATGGCCAGAATCATCGACGGAGTAGACCACGTATCGCCAGAGCATTCTGTAAATTTAGATTACCAGATCGAGACGCACGACGTCAAGGATAACATGTAAGCTAACCCTACAAACTTAAGAACAATTATTAGTCCATTGTTCTGAATGATATTGTTTTAGCATGGACCTCCATCTACGTGCCTTCTGGAGATCTACAGAATGGGGAAACCGCTTCTTCCGGTCGAATATTCTTCTGACTGGAGTGACCGGCTTCCTGGGTGCTCACTTTTTGTACGAGATCCTAGTCAACTCCCAAGCCAACGTGGTGTGTGTAGTCCGTGAGGTTAGCGGAGAGCCTGTAGAAGACCGTGTCAAGTTTTCTCTCAAGAAATCCGGACTTTGGACTAATTCGATGCCAGAAATCATACGGTAACTCTTACTGTAACTGGTTCTTTACAAGTATAAGATATTTATGATTTCTAATCGTATAAAACCAGGACTACGTACTTATTCTAGCGAACGTGTTCGTGTAGTCAGTGGTGACATTGCTCTAATCAAACTAGGACTGAGCGAAGAACATTACCATTTCCTGACCTATGACATCGATGTGGTTGTGCATTCTGCAGCTTACGTCAACTTGATCTACCCATACCAAGCAAGCACATTACAAAATTATTAAAAATTTACAAAAACCAGTCACATTCTATATTATTGAAATGCCATCTCAATGTGAAAATTGTTTTAGGCTCTGCATGGTATCAACGTACTCGGAACTCGCAACGTGCTAGACTTCTGCCACCAAAACAAGGTGAAACCTCTACATTACATCAGCACTGATGCCGTCATTCCTCAAAATCTACATGACATCGACGAGAACTTTGACATTTCAAAAGTAAAGGAGAAACTGTCAGACGGCTACTCCCAGAGTAAATATGTAGCCGAGAACCTCGTTAGACGATCAATGGACCGAGGCCTTCCTGGAATCATCTACCGTTTAGGGAATCAAGCAGCCTCGAGTAAGGCGGCCATCTGGAACGAGCAGGACTTCACCTATCTCATGCTCAAAGCTGTCATTCATACTGGAGCCGCGCCGAACCTGGATTGGACCGTGAGTTTATCATAATTGAACCCTTATCATAAATAAGAGACTCAAAATATTGTTTATCAAAAAAACTCTTATCCAAACAAAAGGGATTTCTCTTTAAGCGTAATGTTGTTTTAGGTTGAAGTAACGAATGTTGACTTCACGAGCAAGTTTGTCAACCATCTGATCACCAAAGAATTCTGTGAAAACGTAGACAAAACATTCCACCTTACCAATTCCGTGGGACCAAAGTGGAATGACATTATCAACTGGCTGATTGAGTATGGATACGACCTTCAATTCGTCGAGGGAAATGTCTGGATCGAACAGTAAGTCTGTCTACATTCAATTCAACACCTAATCTCAATAAACACTGAAACATATTTTTCTAGGGTTAGTACGTCTACCGACCCCGCTCTCCAACAAATCCAGAAGTTACTGCAGCTGATGGTCAGGTAATACAATAATATAACGCTAATATAATAATATGTAATATACTCTAAGGACAATGTAAAGGATACTGACCTCAAATACTTTCAGAGACGAGTCTTTCTTCCGAACACAATCAACATATCTCCGTTCTAACACTGATTCTCTGTTATCAACCCTAAAGTGGAAGTATCCAACCTTGGACAAGAAACTGTTTCACCATTGGGTCCGAAGATTGGTCGAGCAGAAGGCCATTGCCAAACCGAGACCAAAATCAGGTACTTCCAGTTTAAAAAAATAAAAATTAAAACGAAACCTCTCCGTAAAAATGGCAGAATCCGCTTTCGCCGTCGCGAAAATGATTTTCGCATTCACGCCTAGGCGCGCCTTCCGTTTTTGGGTCAAGTGTTACATTTTCAGAGTTGAAAAATGTAACTACTTGTCTCGAAATGGAGGGTTAAAAAAAGGCGAAGAAAGCGGAGGGCGAAAACAGATTTATTCGTAAAAAATATTTTCCGTGAATAAAAAATAAATAATGGAAAAAATATAAAATTGAAGATCTGCGCGAATTAAAACTTTTTGTTTAAGAAAAAGCCGGCTTGCAAAATGAAGTAAGAAGTCAAAAGATCTAAAAAGTTTGTTTTACAGTTTAAAACAGTAAATAAATATTTTTTAAGGTTTTAAAGTGACTTTTACCATTTAATGTTATCATCGTTTTAAGAAATACAACAAACTTTTTTGCCATAAATTTATTAATTTAGGCATGACATTGTTGAACAAGGTCTGCGTAGTCACTGGAGCCAGCGAGGGTATAGGAGAAGCGATAGCCAGGTACCTGGCCAGAGAAGGAGGTAAAGTCGTATTGTTGGCTAGACAGTTGGAGAAGCTGGAGAAGATCGTGGCCGACCTTGTTTTTAACGGAATCTCAGAGTCTTCTTTGATGGCATTGAAATGCGATGTGACTAACGAACAGAATGTCACGAGTGCGGTAGAGAGTGTCATCAACGAGTACAACAAGATAGATGTGTTAGTTAATTGTGCTGGCTGTATGTATTACTGTATGGCCAAGAATGGGTACACAGACGAATGGAAACGACAGATTGACGTGAACTGTCACGGAACTACTTTGGTGACGTCTAGCGTCATTCCAATCATGATAAAACAGAATCTGGGACATATTGTAAATATCACTTCTGATGCGGGAAAACGAGTGAGTATGTTTAAGGTATACTGTATATAACATTTTGTTACATTTTTCCTTTACAACTAGTTTCTTGTAGGGATTTGCGGGTTTGGCGGTTTACTCTGGAAGCAAATTCTACATTGAAGGCTTCGTACAAGCCTTGAGGCAAGAGTTGGTTGAGTATAATATCAAGTTCACCAACATTCAACCAGGAGATGTATCCACCAAATTGGCTGGGCGATCCACAGATAAAGAGGTGGGTTTTACAAAAATCATGACTAAAATTAACATTTCTTTCTAAAGTCCCATTAAAACCACGAAATTTTTGATTTTACAGGCTTCTGAAAAGTATGATTTCTCTAAAGCTGGCCACAAAATCCTTGACCCTGAAGACGTGGCCAAGGCTGTTGTATTCGCTGTCGGTCAATCTAAACATGTGGCAGTGAATGAACTTTTGATTGAACCACAACAAGCTCCGATATAATATCAGACAAGAAATATATTCTTTATTACATGCAATTAAGGTTAAAGAGTATCTAAGTCATCGTCGACTCGCATCCGTTTGGCGAGGCTCCCGCCTTCGTCTTCTGAATCCGTGTCGCTGAGTTCGAGATCAGCATTCAGCTGTCCTTCCTGTTGCATTTTACTGGTCGACAAGTCCATGTTACTCCAGGCATCCATAGATTCCTCGTCTGGGAACATGGTCGTATCTTCCATAGTGGGAAGCGAGTCCCGTGTCATATCGTCTTCGACATCAGAAATGAAGTTGGCCTGTTGCTCGTTGGCTTCTGTCTTGGCAATTCTGGCCTCGAGCTCTTTGAGTTGGACTTCCTTCTCCATCACCAGGACCTTAGCGTGATCGTAGATGTCTTTAGCTTTAAGCGTGTAAGGAGATTCTGGTCCGTTGAACGTGGCACTGTTATCGTAAATCTGTAAAATAATTGTATTAAATACAATTGTCTTAAAATGGATTTATAAGGAGACAAAAACAAAGTACCTAACACAATTCATATTACACATACCTGTTTAATATCGGCGAGGAAAGTGTCAATGTTTTTGTAGAACTTGTCTTTGACTTGTTGTTCGATTGTCCCCAAATCCATAGGACGGTTGATCTTGTCCAAATAGTGAGGAAGCTAAAGAATAAATCAGTTTATTACCAAAACTCTAAAGTTTACCTTCTTAGTGTCCACCTTGACATGGAAAGCGGCGCTCTTCGGAAGATTCTTACAACTTTGTACAATATCTCCCAGAATGTAAGAGAAGCCGACCATGTCATTGTCATCCAGCAGAGGGTTGATGGCCTTTTCCAGTTCAATCAGACGTTGTTCATGGTCAGCAATCCGTCTGCAGGCCAACTCGAACACCTTGTTGGCAGCTACAGTAATCGGATGAGCGGGTCCATTGTACTTCTTGGCATTGTCCAACATCAGCACGAGGTCTGTCATGAACTGCCGCCTGAGTTCGTACTTGTTATCATTGATATTCTTTCGGATTTTCTGGAGATCGATTGGGTTCGCAATGATGTCGTAGTAGTCTTTCACCTAAACTAACATTTCCTTTTTAATAATCAAGCAAGAAGATATAATGGTACTGTATTAAGAAGTATCAATGTCAAGATAACTTACAAGTTTGGGATTTACTGGCTGCATTAATGGATCTACCCCTTCGATGGACTTTATTTCATTGAAGATTTCCAACAACAATGTAGACAACGATACCCGTGGATCGGCTCTTCTTCGGTGGACTGACTTCATAGGTCCCATGAGGTATTCCGTGTCATCAAGGTTTATTTTGCGTCGATTCTTTCTGTTGGACTGACTGACAACGGTCGAAGCTGGAGAAGGGAGGTCGAAGCGGTTCGATGGTCCAGGTAACTGATCATCCTCCACCAACTCTTGCTGCTTCGTTTCTTCTGGCGAATTGGTCATCTGGCCCTGTGTTAGATGCTTGGGGATACGCAACCTGAAAGACATATTAATTTTTTTATATTACTTACTTTAGGGGCATCTTGTCTTGTTGTTCGGCGTGTTTGAAGAACTTTGTGGACACTTTGAGTCGAGTTCCTTCCAGTTCAAATAGCTCTCCGCTAGCCAAGCTTAGGCCATCCAGATCGACGTTGGGATTAGTTGTGTTCTGAAGTTAACATTAAAAGTGTTTGATTAATTCATAATGTACATAGCACTTATACTAAAAACGTTCTATTACCTACCAAAAGATCTCCGACAGTTTTCTCAGCCTTGGTATCTTTGCCATACAGAGGACAGTTCTTGTTGGTTTTCATGTGACCATTTCCTCCACAAGCACTACACCTCATCTTCTGAAGACTGGGCTTGATAGGTACCACCTTCTTCTCCTTCTCTGGCTTCTTCTTTGGTGGCCGACCGATCTGTGTGTGCATCTTCTGTCGCATCTCATTCCTTCTGATTCGTCTCAATTGATCTTGTAGTCGTCGTTTCTCTTTACGGCGTTCCTAAATTTTTGCATTAAAAAATTGCTTGTAATGTTGACTTATCCCAAACATATAAGTATCACAACTTGGTTAAAAATTACTCACTTCTTTGTATTGTTCGTCCATTTCGGCATATACCTTGATCCAAGCTAAGTCACGGTTGTGTCGTACACCAAGGTACGCATCGATGACATGAGGATTGTTGATCACTTCTACCCTTGTCTAAAACCGGTAATGTTACAATTAGAATGTAACGTTTTTTATAAAGCAGGATGTCTTAGACTTACCGATTCCACGCCTTCTGATGACTTTACAGTTCTGTAGATCTTCAGTTTTCGCGGTACTGTAGCCTGATTCTGTGCCAATTCAGCTTCCTTCTGAATGCTCTTCTCTGGTGCTTTGTTAGTACTTCCTTTGATCATCTTCTGTAGTGCCAATCGTTCCCGCTCCTCGTCCTCCATTTCCACCTTTTGTCTTATTGTTTTAGATAAAGCGTTCTTTTCATTTCCATCCAAAATCTTCTCCAACCGACTAGCCATGTCTTCATTATCAGAATCCTCGTTGTCAGAGCCTTCATCAGTACTAACAATATCTTCACACGATAAAGCCTGATTCTGAAGGTCAAACACGTTCTGACAGTACTTCTTGTATTTGTCTTGCATGTCAGCAAAGTTGAATCTGATGTTTCCACGAGCAAATCTGGCCATACCTAAAAGTTATATGTGAAAACCGGAATTTAAATCTACCTAAAATACCTTGAAAACGTTTCCTAATGATTAATGCATTTACTTGAGCTTACCTGCACCACTGAAGTCGGATCGAGCTTTTGCTGCTTGTGTTGACAATGTCCTGATGACATCAATTACTTCCCACCGAGTCAAGGAATTGATCTCCTCTTCCTTAACTCCATACGACCTACAGATCTCCTTGGCTTCTTTCAGCGGCAGCTTCCTCAAATCTGCATTCGTGCCTGTTACCAGTCGTTTCGGGATCTGAGGAACGTCTTCCTTCTGAGGCTTTGCCGAAACCCGCACGTAGGAAAAGCCTTGTCCACAACCAGTTGGGTCAGCCACCCCCGACTGATCTAACAGACACTTTCCCTTCGTAGCCGATATGAATGCTCGAGATGTGTTCCAGGGAGCACATTTTATTTCGTCTTCAATAGTAACTTGATCATCTGAATCGTCGTCGTTTTCTGGTGTGAAAAAGTACTTTTCTCCGTATCCAGCGTCCTTCAGGCGTTGTTCGGCTGACATCATACTGTATTGAGCGCAGCACATTTCTGGAGTCACCATACTTAACACCTCTTCTTTGCTAGGCAATCGGAAGTCTTCTCGGACTACCCAGTAGTTCTGTTCTGTACCTGCGCCCAGCCTTTTGAAGTCTGAACATTGTTTTAGTCTTTTCCTGACTGAACTCTCGGCGTAATGGGGGAAGGCGTTCTTGATGTCATCCATCTTCAACCGACGAGGCTGTTGGTCACTTGCCCAAAACAACCGGTATATGAATGCCTAAAATAATATTTAGTTGTGTTCTGTCGTTACTTACCAATAAGAAATCCCTGACAAAGACGGATGCTTTCTTTGAATTTGGACTAGGAACTTCAAAGGAAGGACATTCCTGACCAGCTACGAATAAGGTGGGACACTCGCGTATGTAAATTCTGAAGTATTTTATTAAACTGGGTATTACATAAACAATATTACGTTGGGTAAACTTTTGCAAGATAATACTTACCCATTTTTGTTCCTGACCAACAAAAAGTCCGTATGTAATGGTTTGTGTTGGTATATGGGGGCTCTGTACATGTTATTTTCGATTGCCTGTAGACACTGTCCAGGTGCTAAATTACCCAGAAATTGAGCATTCATGGCGAAGGCTGATTCTCCAAACTCCATTTCAGGCTCGACGTCCTTCTGAGCTTTCTGAAAAAAAATAAATAAAATTTTTAAATTGAAGTCAAATTAGGTATTGAGATAATAAAAGAGAACCCACCCTTTTGTAGTAATTCCTGATTCTCGATGCCATGCCTGGCTGACTGAGTAGCGGTGGATGTTCTTCAGAGTATTCCACCATGATCAGACGTCCATCACGTCCAGACAGATCAGCCAACGTCCTCATGTAGAAGATGTCTCCGCCACATTCAGCGATCTTCTGTCTCCTCCTTTGTTCGTCAGCTTTCTTGATATGTTTCACCAAGTTGTGGATGGGTAAGTTCTGGCTGAGCATGTCCCTCATCACCTTCTTCATCAACGGCATTCTGTGAAGATGTCGTAGTTTAAAGGAGTTCAAGTTTGTAGGGAAAAAGGCACGGTGAATGTTCTGAGCTGGGATCGAATGCTGAATGTTGGTGCCATTCATATTGCGCTGCGTTGTTTTGGGAGCATAGTAGTCGTCGTTGCTCATGTTAAACGGATCTTTGTCAGCAATCTGAGCGATCGTACTCTCGAGTTGTTCTTCTTCTTCTTGCTTCTGCCGCCTTTGGACTTGGCCCAATATCATTTTTGATTTTTTCGTAAATTGTTGATCCTAAAACCATTATGAAGTTAAAGTTAACTATTATATTATATTAAACCCAAAATAACAGTTTATTACAACTCACTCGTTTGTCGTAATGCCGATCTTCTTTCCTGTCATCAGATGGTACGTCTTCAGGTGTGCCGTAAACAATAGGATCTTCTTCGTACATCAAGGTCAATGTTTTAGGTTCTAAAAACAGAAATTAAAAAACAAACTAATCATTAGTAAATAATATCTTTAAAAAATAGGTTAATAATATCTTTAAAAATAGAGAAATCTTACCCAAAACCGAAGTCATGTTATCCGGGTCTATTATAATATCGTTTTCCCATGGAATTGACTCGACTTCTTCATTGACTAGTGGAAAGATAGACCGGCTACCATCCGGACCATAACAATCGTCAATATCGTTCTTCACACGTTGTTGTAGTTCATCCAACGTCCTCGTGGACGAATCATCCGACCCTAAACACAATAATATAAACATAAACTCTACTTACAGCAACTTCTGTACAACTTTAACGTCCTTGTATTTACAGTATTCACCCATCCGTACTTTGGGACTTGTTCTACCCTAAAATCGCTTGGTGCTTTCTCTGAGATATCCATTATAATATCATCTTCCCAACGAGTGAAGTTAACGGGCAGCAAGCTGTCTTCTGGCAGGTCAAACATGGCTTTTGGTTTCTTATTCCCCTATAAATCAAATTGTTTACTAAAAAATTAAAAGTATAAATTTAGCATTCTATAATTATGTTACCTAAAATATTACCTTTTGATATTTGAATCCGTAATCAAACTTCTTAGGTTTCTCCGGGATTCCCATTTGATCATACCACATTTGTGCAGGTCCAAACCTCCAAGACGGAGCTTCATCCTCTTCTTCATTGGCCTTTTGTTTTATGGCCAACTTGCTCTCTAAGTCTGGGTCCAAAAACAACTGTGTTTGATCTACTACACAGTCCGCTTTCTTTGGAGACAATACCGGCTCATCAGAAGCAACACTGTCCTTTTTCTTAAACGTTTTCGACGGCCACCATATCAAGTTCTTAGCCAAAGTTCGCGGATTCACGCCGAAAACACGCGAAAACCTCAAGGGACCGTCGAAACGAAAATCGGAGATGTAAAGTCTAGAATACTAATATAAAAAACCGATACAAAACATACCTCGGATCTATGTGTTGGTACTCGTCTGCTAGGATACCACACAAAGGTGCATCCGGCCTTTGATTTGGAGCGACGAACGGGGACAGCAGCTTGCCTAAAACAATATCAATCTAAAGTAAACAAACTCACGTTCTTCTTCAGCTTCAAATTCATCTTCTTCCCCCTCATCTGCAAAAGGAAATTGATCCTCAGAATCAACTTTGTAGCCATTTCCTTCAACCGCATCTTCGTCAATCAAGTCCAGCACCATCTCCTGAAGCGGCTCCTGCTCCTCCTCTTCAACGCCATTTTGATATGTATCACATGTGGAATCGTCTTCAATACCATTTTCTGATTCCATTTGTAGATTAACTAACTAAACATTTTACGATAATTTATTTGTTACGAAATTTAAAAAAAATATAAATATTATTATTCGCAGCTCGCGTCCGGTTTTTGTGAAAAGTAACGTTTTATACGATGAAAAAAAACTATCGCAAAATATTGTGAAGTTCGAAAATAAAAAGAAGTATGTAATTTCTTGCAAACACATAGTCAATTTTTGGACATTCGAATACTCAAAAAAATTTCGAAAGTTGAAGAAAAATATTATAGTTTCGTAAAAGTGCCTTCCATATCTTCCAGAAAACTGCATAAATAGAGGAGTATAATATTTTAAAAACTTAATTTTGTGCTAAAAATTGCGCTTTTCTTTACTGAATCAGTAGAGATTTATACATTCATGTATGTTTTTTTTGCTTTTAATTAACAAATTTGGTGGGAAAAGGTATTATATAACAAGACCAATCAATCCTTCAGCATTAATTTGATCAAATTTGCTTCTTTTACAGTACGCGTACTGCTGTAGTACACTCTCTTAAATTTCAAGACAAATTTAATGAATAGGTAAGAATATAAATTGTGAAATTTAATGCTTCATGCAAAGATCAAACGACAGAGTATTAAAATGATAATGATATGCTTTATCAGATGTAACATATAATAGTTACATATATGTGTTTTTATTTAAAATGTTAACAATTTCAGCTTTTATAGGTTCAATTTATCAGACTTTTTATTCCGAGTAATTGAACACAATAAATACAAGTTACACGACAAAAGCCCCTCTACCACAATGCTTTTTATGACGTTTTTGATTACGAGTTTCCCAAGATCGAGAAGTTGTCTTCAGAGGGAGTTCCCCTCAGGGTGAGAGAGCTCGTTTCACATTGCTTTCTTATCTAACTTTATTTTAAAATCAAAAGAGGTTTGTTTCTAAAAATAGTAATGTTTGTTGTCCTAGTCAGTGTTATTTGATGAAACATGTCACATTTGTAAAAGTTTTTATTTTCTGAAACAGGTCATATAAGACATCTGTTAGCTTACAGAACTTCTAAAACACATTTTATTGTTGTGGGTATGCAAATTGCCTCCACTTGGATATTGTTGTTATCTCTGTTTGTTGGTTCATAGCACAACAACATGTTTATTTGCTTTGACCTATTTTAAAGATTGCTTGTCGCGTCGCTCTAACTGCAAGCTAATTAATGAAGAAGCCGTAATAAAGTAGGTAACACCCAGAAGTGCATCCCAGGTGCAGAACAAAGCTTTATTTATATCATCTGTATGGTTTTCATGTGTCTGTCGACTTTTCCGCTCTCGAAAAAGCGTAAAAGGGGAGGGGGGGGGGCTGGCTCTTTCTTCTTCCCGTTTCAGAACAACAGTTCCTTGGAGGGTTGCGCTTTAAAGTCTCGTGAGTCTGTTATTGGGCCAAACTGGTGCGGGAAGGGGGAGCGGTGAAGGGGCGGTCGGCGAAAGGTGATCGACACCATGGGACGAACTTTATGGGATCAGGCAGTACCGGCCGATCTCCGCGTGACATCTTCGAGCTCTTTTTTCTGAGACCGGTCGTTGAGAGCCGAGATCAGCTGAGTGACAAATAACAGTTTTTAATTAACTGGTCGTTGCAGGGGTCGGCTGACCGTCTCGTCTTTTCTTTATCCGGAAGAGAATCCTCCCCTAAGGGCCGCCGACCTTCATAAAAGCAGCTTCTTATCTTATCTATCAACCTTTCTCAAATGCCCTTCCTCGGTAAAGACTGGAGAGCTCCAGGTGAGACCTGGGTCCGCCTCAACCACACCTCGGGATGGGAGCGAATCAAACTACGTCCGGTACAAATTGGTTCTCTCGGGGACTCTAAGGAAGACGACCTTTTCAAAGGTCGTACTAGTTCCGTCAGTATCTCCAGTGTTGATGACATTCTGAGCTCCAGTCCAACACAAAGTAACTCCAGATCGGACTCTGACGAATCTGCCGGTAAGATGACGTTTATCTATTAAATGATGGTTTTAGCAGAAGAAGACGAGGGATGGCAACCTTTTGTGTTCGTGAAGCAAAACCGTTCCAAAGAGGTGAGAAAAGTTACAGTAATTTATGATTTTTACAGTAATCTAGACTTTTATTTTTGAAACCAGTTTTTATATCTGACCTTTGGCCAAAAAGTAAACATAGACAACATAAAGGACAATTCTGTGTACTTTTTGACCAAACTGCGGATATGTTGTTGTTTTTAATCGTTAAATGTGTTTTAGTTCATCGGATGTACTAGTATGAGCGAAGCCTTCCACCGCCTGGACCTTGCCCGTGCCGTTCTGGACGTTCGTCGTTTCAATTACGTGTGCAAGGTAAATCAACTTTCACTGGACAACTATTTTAATTTAGGTTGTTCAAATCCTGGTGAACGAAAAGCTCCAAAACCTAAGTGCCACAGCTCGAAAGCACCTTTTTGCCATCATTCAAGCCATCGTCATTCACAGTAAGTTCATTTCGAAAGGTCAGCTGGGGATGTCACCTGTGACTAATAACATTTCGTTCTTCAGGTGTCGAAAGAGACCTTCACGTGAGCACGGCCAGGGAACTGGTCTCTCAGTTCGGCACAGGTTTGGAAGGTCATGTTTGCGGATCGCCTCAGCTGGTGAGTAAACAACTGGACATGGCCAACGATCTGTTAGACATGATTGTTGATCAGAACCCCATCACTTTGGCCGAGTCCAATGAGGAGTCCCTCACCTTCCTCGACCTCCCCAAGGAGATCATCGCACTTGTGCTGAGACGTCTGCCCGACCACTTGTCCATGCTGGAAGCGGCCAAAGCTCACGAGACTCTGGACTCGTTGGTATCCAACGAGTCCCGGCTGTGGCAGTCGCTGTCCAAGTTTCACTTCACGGAAGAGCAGATCGCCAAGCAACAGAAGCCAGACATGACCTGGCGCCACGTCTTTTACCAGTGTAAAAAGTACTACGGGCTACGCGAAATGTACGCCGATCTCATCCACATTTGTTGTCATTGTAAAGCCTTATTCTGGAAAGACCACGGCCATCCCTGTGTTGGCCGTGGCGACGCCCCGTCCGTCCGAGTCACCCCTGCCCAGTTCGTTGACATGTTGTTGTTCCTTTAGATCTTTTACCAAATCATACGGAGACCTCAATAACCGATTCTTTCTTCTGATATACATCCGGTGGATATCGTTTCATATATCTTGACGTAGGGGCTCTCCCCACGTATTTATCGGTGCATCTTCTCTTCCACACACTTTCAAGAGATTTATTTTTCGCAAATGTACATAAGTTAACAATTGTCATATACCTATCATTCAAATAAATGGCATCCATCCATGGAACATTTTCGACAAGTTTTCGGGATCAGTAGCGCTTTTGATGAGGTTTGTCATCTGAAAGGATGAATTAGACTGTAAAATAAATATTATAATATGTGACATAATTAATGAATCCCAAATCTGACCTGTGCTTCTGGTGAAGCTCGAACGTAGCCGACATCCGTGCCGTCGAGCTTTGCTTTCATTCGGGCAATGGCTGTTTCCGCCAGAAGACTTGTTTCCCCGACATCGTGCTTTCCAACGTCGAACTTGGACATAGGATCCAGCAGAAGAAGCGACGTCATCCCCAGAAGCACATCCGCGTTTTCCCGCAATTGCCGCAGGGTATGGACGGCTACCTGTTTGAAGCGCCCGTTGAGTCCGTCGATAAGAATCGGATCCACGGTATCCCTCGTCAGTCTGAAGGGAACCTTCTCGCGGACAGTAAGCGCCCGTTGACCGTGATCCAAGATCATCTCCAGGTCAATATGTACCAATTCGGCTGTGTCGTAGTCGATGAGAATGTTGTTGAGATGCCGGTCGCCTAGCCCAACCATGAAACAAACTAGAACAATATGTAAAATAATGTGTTATAGACATAAAAAACAATGTGAAACTAATAAGATAAAACATATAAATAATAAAAGATAACCCACCAACGGACCATAGGGCTAAATTTTCAGTGTAGGATCGTATCCTATCGAAGTAATCGTGAGATAACGGGTAGTTTTCGTAGAAAAAGTGCCTAAAGACTGGATGAATTCTTCGACAAATGTCCTCAAACTTCTGCCTTTTGTTTGAATAAGAATTCCTTAGCTCCATTGTAGCAGCCATAACCATTTCGTCCGGATAGTACCTTTTGTGGGCACCACTTTGTCTGGACGGTCCTATCAACCAGTCGCTTAGAGAAGTGGTGTTCTCAGCAAACTCAATCAGTCCAGCAGTCGGACTCATGGGTACCACGTTGTAGGTCTTGACTGGGTTCACCGTTCTTCCTCTGAACGGTTTGCTGTGCATCAGACAGTTGGTGACATTAAACAATGCCTGACTGAGGTCATCTTGTCTTACGTCTTCTCCCTTAAAGCATAGTTGACGTTATCATCACTACGATACAATTGGTACCACAAATCTTTTCCAATGCTTACCTTAACAATAATCTTCTTCCATATTCCAGTCGAAGTGCGCATTCTCATGCATTTTGGTCGAGAAAGCCCTGACATCATGGTAATAACGTCACTCACTTCTGCACAAGTGATGTAGTTTGTCAGATTGTAATCTTTGGGCTCCAAAATCTAAAAATAGCCAGTATATTAATTAGAAATTCAATATCATAGTACAAGTTATTTTAAAAGACACACTGGTTGATCAATAGTAGGTATTGGAAGCTCCATGAGAATGGGGAAGAACTCTGGCATCTTGAATGCACTTTCTTTCATCCGATATTTACCTAAATATACTAATTAGTACTCTCTACATACTTCATATTATTTTAAATAAAAACCCTTTACAATAACCAATCATACCATTTTCATCTACAACGACAAAGTCAGAATCATATTCACTTGCAGACAGTTTGTTGTAGAATCTTTGTGCTTTGCCAATCTTTGATATTATATCTCTGCCAACAGCAGAATCAGTTTCCTTTTGAACATCTTTCAGCAGTTTCTTCAACGTTTCTCTTCCCTAAACATCGCATTAACAATATACTTAAATTGCATTTTGTAAAAAACAGACCTTAAGAATGCTATTTCTTACCATATCCGTCAATTTTTCTTTGTCAAAATGATATAAAAGTGGAATCAAAGCCTGATAAGGGTAATCAGAGACCACTCTCAACAATATCTCATACACAAGTTTGGAGATAGGTTTCTCGATGAATAAGTATCCAGTTAAGACGTTGGTAACAGCCAACCAAACTGACGTCAATATAGAATCCAGTTGTGTCTAAAATAGGCAACAAGTAGCTTCTTCATCATCTGATTAAAATCTTAAAATATATTTGAAAAAAGTTTTAAGATGGTGATAAAGTAAAAAACAAAAATCAACATACAATGACATATGTGATAAGTTCAGAAGAGTCGTAATTCTGGACAACAAAAGCCGCCAAACGGTAAACTACTGACTTGTCATCAGTGCCCAGCCTGAGTGCCGTTGTATATGAATCTGCAATAGCCAAAAAGTACTTCATTATGTCCTTGTCGATCTTGTCTATCTCCCTTTCCTCGGTTTTCAATTGATTTGACAGATTTGTATGCATTTTTAAATCCATCGGCCTAAAAGCAAAAGTAGTACAGATTTAATGTTTATACAGCAATGATAATACATCACATGCACATTGTTGTAATAAATTAAAAACCAAACTTACTCAGCCAATTTTTTTTGCAAATCAGGGACACACTTGACCTTGGTTGCATAGTCATTTGACTTTTTGTACTCTTTCAGGCCATTGAACCTCATATGACAAAAACGAGCGTACTCTTTACAGTACTTCAACCTATACGATGGGTCGTATTCAATAAGACAGTTACTCGCTCCACTTGCCTAAAAACGCCATATTTAAACACAGCTCTCTATCAACTTTTTATAAACTCAGATATACATAACACACCTCATTAAAGTACTCTTCCATCTCGTTGATATCAGATGACATTTCGACCAACATCAGAAGAGAATCTGTCTCGACAGCACAGCCTCTTCTTGCTTCAGGATCAGTCATAGAGACATCGTTCTGAGCCTTCGCATCTTTTAGTATCTTGTCCAAATAGTAATATGCATTCAAACCGTCATTAGTTGACTTGGCCAACTTGGCCTTCATCAAGTAAATGTCATTCAAATGGCTTCTTAATTCTGGTTTCATAATCTTTTGAGCAAATTCCATGATTTCGTTCCCTCTCTACAACCACATCATATTAAACATGTCTTTGTTATAACCTCTAAACCCATTTCTTATGAAAGGTAGTACAATATTGTTTTAACTCTTGTATAACATACACTTTGTGAATTTATCTCCAAACAACCGTTTGCCATCTCAATCAAGACGTCTTTCAAGAATACAGTTTGTTTGTGAGTTGACGTATCTTTTGTGTACTTCAAACTTAACAATGGTACTATTCTTTGCAAGAGTTGGAAGTCAAACCCATCAATTCCTTGTGTAATATTGTCATCATTTGTCCACAAATGAGTTAGAAAGTCAATTTCCTTTTGTAATGTTATCAACTTGTCATCTATTCTTTCGATACATTGCAAATGGTTATCCAAAATACTTTGAATAGAATATACTTTCACATCCTTTGAATCTTGAACCAGTTTGAACAAAGCAAATCGATGTTCAGCAGTTGATGCTATACTGTAAAGACATCATAATTGATACCATATATAAAAAAGATCACTTACTTTTTGGGAAAAACAGATTTGACGTCTTTCTCAGAGTCCAAATCGTTTTGATCAAGAGACCAAACCATCAAGTTCTGCAGACACTCGTAGCCTTCATCAAGGTCTAAAGGTACTTCGTTGTTACCTAAATGATAAGAAGCCAAAGCGGAATGTGCCTGATCTTTGTTTTGGTTACAAGCTGCCATAAGTTCTGACCAATTATGCTCTTCTTGAGAAACAAAAGCCCTGTAAATTGATTTAATTTAAATTACAATATAACAAATGTAACTCAGATGTGATGTTAAACGAGATATGTAAAAACCGTACCTAACATTTGGATCCACCCTGTCTTCCAATGCAATACCAAAAACAGAGAAGTAAGCCTTATTCTTGATTAAAAGCTCGTTGTACAATTCGATCGCTGAACGGTATTCAGGAGTCATGGTTGATAGATAGCTTGTTCTTATGTTCTCAAACGCATTAGTAAGTCTTTCCTTTTCTTCTCTAAAATATTAAGTTGAAAAATAATATGTTGCCAACCTAATAAGTCATTATAATTATAACTACTGATGTACCATCACCTGATAACCTTACCTGTCCAAAAACTTTCGTATCACCATAAGACTTTGTTCGTAAAAGCCAAGTTGCATCAATACACGTGCCCATAACTCATCATTAACATCATACAGTACAATATCTCTGTATTCGTTTAAAACCATACATAAAGAGACATCATCGTCATTGTACTTCTTTTCCTTCAACAAATATACAGCGTATTCAACAACAACATCCGTACTATTAAACTTGACATTGTTATCCCTGCCCTCTTTCAACTTCAGAGCTGCCAATTGAATTCCAAAGAAAGGCTAAAAACATTAGTGTCAACATACTAACTCTTTCCGAAATTATCAGTAACAAATAAAAACAGATATTGTTACCTGATACAAAGATGCATTCAACAAATCTAGGCTCTCGCAATTCTGTGACAATACATTGAACAATACTTTCAGTGATGCTGTTTCAGAAGTTCCATTTATACTTTTATCTGCATCTAACCCAAGTAAAAACGAATAAAGTTCTTGAGCAATGTTCTTGGGACATAAGTCACCTTGCACCAACAATATATGCTTCAGTAACATGGATTTAATGGCTGCAGCATCATGAACAACCAGTATCGTAGTCAATTTACAGTTTTCTTGACTATAGTAATGTAAACATTTTGCCAGATGAACTCTTAAGTAAGGAAACAACTTCCAATGCTCTTGGATAAGACCAAAGTCCAAACCTAAAAACATATTATAACATACTTCACCAGTACACAATGTCAAACAATATCCTAAATAACGTAACTTACAAATGTTAGAAGTAGCTACGTAAACCCAGAATCCAGAGCAAGATGTCAGTGCATAGTTACGGTAAGCCTTGTTTACCTTCAAAAATTCTACCGTCTTTTTAAAGTACAGATGATCAGAAAAGCTATCTCTCAATACCATGTCATATTGGCGTGTAACTTCATTCACATTGACAACGGTGTCCCATAACTCTTGGTATTTGTCAGAATATCTATCGATGGCATCCAACGACCGGTATGTTATTCCTACCAGATCTTCCTCGTTACACATTTGAAAACTAATGCACTGTTTCAGCCATTCAATAACCACAAAAGTAACATCAGATGAGCATCTAAAACAATATATAATATGTATCAGATATGCATGAACATAAAAACTTTAAAAAATTTTTTAAAAAATCAGATTTTATGTGTATCAAATGCTCATATCAACTTACAGTACGTTATCTCTTAAAATTAGGTTTAACAGCACAATAACAACACAACCAACATCGTTTGCCAACAATGTCATAGCATCTTTCCTGTCCTCATCAACTTCACCTGAACCATCAAAACCAGCCAGCAGACGCGTTAACTTTCGTACCATTAACACAATGAAATTACTGCGTACCTTCTCAAAAGATTTTGTACTCAGTAAATTCTCGACAAGGCTTCGTATGTGGTAGAGTAACTCAACCAGCTTTTCATCAACACAACTAAAACAAAATTATATTAGACACGAATGTTAAGCGTATCATACGGTTATAAGTAAGAAAATATAATACCTGATACACGACTTTTCTCCAGATAGAAGCGTAGTATGAAGTTCTTGAAGCCAATCAAAGATCAATTTGAAATCAGTGCTTCGTGTATGTATCTCCTAAAAACATCGAATATTAAGTTTAAATAGAAAAATCAGCAAGTGATTAAATTAAAAATAATATCTAAACAATAAACTACAAATATCAAACATCCTAAACTCAAAAAAACCCCACCTCGCAGAACTTTTTTACGGTCGTTAACACTATATTCATATTGCCATCGTCATCAATGTCTACAGGAAGATAGCTTAAGCAATGCTCCACAAATATGGCACAATCCTCCACATCCAGCTTCCAATTGTCATTGTCCCAGTTATTAATTCTTGCCAAGTAACTCAAAGAATAACGGTGGCTCGGAGTAATAAGTGAGATCAACGAAAATGGCTTCAGGTTCTCAATTGTAACCTTGTAATCAAAGTTCAGTTCCTTTTTCTGCAAAAACTCATCATAATATGTCTAGAAAATCTAAATAAATTGTAAAATAGGTGTCAAAATTCTTATGTAAAATAAAATCAAAACCAAGTCAATACAAGATAAAACAACTTACGTTTAAAACGAGAACACATTCCCTCAAAGCAATAGTCTTCAACTCCTCATCTTCTCCTTGATACTTGTCAAAATCCCTACAAAAATCATTAAAAAGTAGAAAAAAACTTACAGTAATTCCCTAACCACTCGTTTTACAGTATCCCCAGTCAGTTTATTGTAATATTGTTTTAAGAGTATTATCCTGTCCTTATACGAAACAAACTCCAGAAACAATTCCACTTGACATGGCAGCAGTTCAGTATGATGACATGACAAGAACAACTGTTGAGTAAACAGAGATCGTGCCATTTGTTCATCGTACAACGCTGAAGTCAGCTTCCATTCCACATCAGATGAGCCGTTGATATTACTCACAATGTGCTTCTTCAAGCCTCTAGATGAATATCTTGAATACTCGTCTAGTCCCAAAACGTTTATACTGTTGTTGGAGACTACTTGAACCATATTATCGTTGACGTACTAAAACAATAATGTAAGTTAAAGATAATATATACGTAAAACAAAGTAAAACACAACCTACTGTGTGCAAATCATTGAATGATAACAGCGCATCCTTATCGTTGCTCTCCAGAAGCCCCTTTCTGATGACGTTTAATTGATTAAACAAATGAATCCGTTGTGTTGTGTCCATCGTATCAAAGTTCTGTCTCGTACATGTAACAAACAACTCCAACACCTCAAGTATAATATAATCCGTCTCTTTGTTAAGCACAGCTAAAACAATTATACAGAACAACATACGATAATAACAACACACCATTAACATAGATGCAAATTAAAGCTTACATTTTCTGCCGGAAAAGTAAGAAAACAAGGATAACAAAAGTTGTCCGACATTAACTTTACAAGAGAATCCTTCAACGATCTTCTGAACAATATATTTCCGAAACTTCCATTCTCCATTCCCAACAGCTAAATTCAAATTCTCATCAAAGTCGACTTTAGAAATCAAGCAGTGAATGGCATCCACAACATTCTGAGAGTAAGTGCGAAGTTGACACAATGAGATCAAAATTTGAGAAATATTTAAATTCGAAATTGCTAAAAGAAAGGTACTTAAATTATATTAAAAAGTAATACTACACATTAAAGTATAGCCAGAAAACTCACGTAAAGTTGATAAAGTATCTATGAGATCCGCAGTCGAGTCCTGTAGGATAGGAATGTCCACCCACTTAATTAAGTTAGTGTTAAGAAAAGTAATGTCAGGATTTAATAAAACCTCAGATCCATCCAAATATAAAGCTAATGCCCCAATGGCAATAGAGGTAGTGTTATCTCTAAAACAAAATAATTATTGGAAAAAATAAAAATTATAATTTACAGCAACGACAAGATGACAGCAAACCTAGAAAATTGACTTACAACTTGGTTCTTTTCTTCAGAATATTCAACAAGGATCGTGCTACAAGATTGCACAATTCTCGTGATATCGTGGGTAAGAACCTAGACTTCATAGTGTAAATAACGTGAATGAAGCTGTAATCTTCTGTGAGTAAAGCGTTTGCAACAGAACAATCACCAACGTTAAGATTATTATCCGCCCTTTTTAAATTGAACTCCAATAACCAAAGCCTGGCCAAAAACCGTAACGTATCTTCATCAAACACTGAAGTCTGGGTCTTGTCACCTGTCTTCATCTTTTCTTTTTCCCCCAGTGCAGTTGCTGAAGCGTAGACATGTTGTGATAGTCTGTCGATTAATTTGTGTTCAGCAAAAGAATTACCGTGAAAAGAAACTTCAATACTAACAAGGTTCAAGTACGCGTCCAAAAAAGAGATCAGAGCTTTCTAAATTTAAATCCTTCGCATATAGAATAACCCAAAATTATTTTAAATATTCTATAAAAAACAATATATATATATATTTTGTTTAAAACATACATTAAAATTCTTGTGGTCTCCTGGATTCCTCACAGCCTCTTCGTACACAGAGTAAACCTTCACCAAAAAGCATTGATCACGAAATAGATCGAAGAAGCTAGTTAACAACAGTTTTCTGTAGCAATCAAAGAAGTTATTGATAATAATAGCGACAATAGACAACACTCTCGTTTTAGCTGGATTCACTACTTGGTGCCAACTAAATCATTAAGGTATATTTAAGAACAAAAATATTAAAATATTTAAAATATGTTTGAAGCAAACGCTTACTTAAAATCGGTAATGAAGGTCGTTACAAACCCTTCTAAAAACGTTTCCAATTGAACAGACTGAACCATGTACGGTAATGCCACTACAAACTCCTCAATAACATCACACAACTTCACCATCTCTTTCCGATTATTGTCTTTGGCAGCAACTTTAACGTATTCCAACAACTTGTCCAACAGATCTAAAAAGTTGAGTAACTTTAGCTATAACTTACATGCCATCCTCTTGCCAGGATAGTACTTGACCTTGTAATGAGATAAAAGTGACTTGACAACATCCAAAGTGTCCCACCATATTCCTTCCTCTCTTCCAGCCCAGATCTCCCGATTCAGCCTAATCAGGTTCTCGATCGAATACAAAAACATACTTCCATCGCTGCATCGTGTCCCTAAATTTGACATAAAAAGCTAACAGAGCTAGACCTACCTTCAATTGACAGTCTGCACACATCCTTCCAAATGTCAAACAACGTATGTGAATAAGACATTACCTTCTTTCCTACTTTGGTTTCATTTAGTTGGCATTCCTAAAACTTCATAAAAACATACATACTAAATAACATTTTAATTATAAACAAATCTTAAACTTTCAAACACGTATCTTATTCTTTAAATCTTAACTTCAATTACCTGTACAACAGCTTGATTTATCTTTTCAACTATAATATTCCAACCATCGGTCTGCAAAACATCTTGAACTCCAGCTTCTTGCCAATGATAGTGCGCTAATTCATACGCTTTCTAAAACGTGGTCTTTTCACAGAATATACTCACAGTTCTCTCGTTTGCTCTTCTGAACTTGTCATTAACAATATCCAGTAGACATTCTTTGAAAGCTGAAGCACTTGGATATTGTGCCATGGAATGTTATCATAAAATTTAACGTTACTTTGTTGTTATTTGTGTTTCTGGTTAATAAAACAAAAATTTTTTTTATTCGAAATTTTTATTTTATTTTTCGAATAAATACAAGACGGAATGCCAACAGATTTTGTTTGGGCTTGATTTCGTGTCGGGATTCGAAAATTCCATTGACGTGTTAAAAAGCTGGTGGAAACGCGTTTCTCGGAAATGTTTGATCGAGAATTGCGGTAAATATGGATTGTACATTGCCAAATAAGTCTTGTAAATATATTTTATGTTGCATAATTTTAATTATTCAGTCGGTACATAATGGTTTTTTGTGTTTGGTGTGCTGTAACTCATATTTATTATGTTGCGTGTATTGTTCCGTTATGTTAAAGAGATCACAAAACATGTCTTTCCAACGTTTTCGCTAAATTCATTTTGCTCAACTTTCAGATACGATTTTCATGTTATTGTTGCTAGTAAATAATCGCTAATTATTGGTTGAGAATGGTAAGTACAAGAATGTTAAATTTGCATTATTTTTAGCTTCTTTTTGCATTCCTCACAATACTATGTGTTAGTGCTAAGAATCCTGCTTCATCTACGCCCACAAAACTTTGTTTGAACCCAAAATGTACAGGTATGTTAACAAGAAGGTATAAGAAAATATTGCTTTAGATCTTGTTTATACGACAACAGCGGCACGGAAGTACCAGGCTAATCATGAAAGGATGTTGAACCTTGAGGTAGACACTCCGGTCAAAGTGTTCGGATTCAAGTTCAGCAACAGAGATGTTGTTCTAGCTGAGGTATGTTAGTATTTTTTGGGTAATATTTTAATTTAGGTAAATAACCGACTTGGATGGGTGCATCAAGGATTTCTGAATCTTGAGCCGTACTACTTTTTCCTTGAATCTGCTTTGAAACAGAACACCAAGATTTATAAGGTGGAACAGAACGAAGATGGTCGAGTTGACCAAGTTGTAGGTATGTTAAATATTTTGTTCAAAAGTTAAATTCAAAACTTATTTAATGTTGAGAAGTGAGTTTATACAAGCCATAATTTTAGCCGAGATCGATGCCAATCCTACGCTGTACATAGATTACAAGGTGGTTGCTGAAAGAGTTCAACTTAAACCAGAAGAGATCCCATTGCTACAGCAAGAAGAGCCTGCTAACAGTCACGGTCATAGTCACAGTCATGGCCATAGTCACGGTGGACACAGTCATGATCATCATCACGAAACTGTTTCAACAACGTTGCCTCCCGTATCGACAACTTTGACTCCAGTGTCTTCAACGCTGTCTGCAGAATCGTTAACGGTGCCTCCATTAGCGTCTACGGTGGCTCCTGCAGCTCAACTTTTGACTTCAGAATCGTCAACGTTGCCTCCGGTAACGTCAACTTTGACTCCAGTTTCTTCAACGTTACCTACAGAAGCATTAACAGTGCCCCCAGTAGCGTCGACAATGCCTCCAGTGTCTTCAACTTTAAGTTCCGAATCGTCTACTCTGACTTTAGAATCGTCAACATTACCTCCAGAAACATCTACTTTGCCTACAGTATCTTCAACTTTGTCTTCTGAATCGTTAACTTTGCCTCCAGTAGCGTCGACGTTGTCACCTGTATCTTCAAGTTTAAGTCCCGAATCGTCACAATTACTTCCAGAAGTAGCTGCTTTGCCTACAGCATCTTCAACGTTGTCTTCAGCATCGTCTACCGTGTCTCCCGCATATTCGACGTTGCCTCCAGTATCTTCAACCATGTCTTCTGAAGCATCAAGCGTGCCCCCTGTGTATTCCACGGTGCCTCCAGTGTCGTCAACATTGTCTTCAGCATCATCGCCCGTGCCGCCAGTGTATTCGGCATTGCCTCCAGTGTATTCAACGCTATCTTTACCCTCATCGACCGTGCCTCCAACAACGTCAACGCCGCCTCCAACATCGACAACGTTGTCTTCATCAGCCTTGCCTTCAACATCTTCAACGGCACTACCATTATCATCAACAGTGATCCCCGTAGCTTCTAAGTTATCAGCTACACCAACGGCAGTTCTAAGCGAAGTTAATACTCTTTATTTGGTTTTGACCTTCTTTGTTCTGTCGTCGGTCGTTTACCTTGTAGGTAAACTCTTGGAGGATAAAGGTAAGACGAAGTATCCGATATCTATCTTTTTTTAGAAGCCCCAGACGCTCTGGATAAAAGGAAGTTCTTTGATGCTATGACTAAAATAAAGGAGCTGGAAGTGCTTAATGAAAAGCTAAAGAATCAGACACCGTCATCTCAAGAGCTCGCTCAAGTCGATAGTTATCGACAGAAAATATTTGCTTTGGAAGAACAAGTACGTCAATTGCAACAAAGAGTTGTGGATCCAGCTGTACTCCAAGGAAAAGATGCTCAGATAACCACCTTCCAAGCCGAAATTAAACGATTGACTGAAGTTGTGAATGAGAAGGAACAAATGTAAGTTTCGAACAACATAAAACAACTTTTTCAGTATCAAAGAACTTGATGGTGAGAGGAATGCTTTTGAAGAAAAAGTTCAGCAAGTTGATGAACAGAAGCACATTGTTGAGAAGAAGCTTAACAATAAGATCGAACATCTGCAAAGAGATCTCACGGAATCTGAAAACAAATTGGAACAACTGGAGATTATTCTTCCAGAAAAGGAAAACACCATTTCTACCCAAATTGAACAGATTACCAAATTGTCAGCCGAAGTGAAGGAATACAAACTGTACAACGAAGAGCTGTCTAAAATGGTGGTCGATTTGCAGGAGAAGCTCACAAAAGCCGAAGAAAGTGGCAGCAGCGTGAAGAGTGGCGATGGAGAGAGTTGGTCTGACATCGACAAGGCCGAAGTTGAAAAGGCTGATCAAGAGCTATCTGGATCGGGAACAGTGGTTCTGGCGGAGTCTTCGTTAACATCATCAATTGATAAGAAGACGGAAACCAAACCCCACAGTGAAGATGTTAGTGGTTTGGTGAAGGCAAATGTGGAGATCAACAAGTTGACTCAAGAAAAGAAGCATTTAGAGTAAGTTTTTTAAACATATTACGCATTTAATTATGACGTTTCAAGTTGTACGGAGGCTATTTATTTAACATTTTTTTAGAAATGCCAAAAAGTTGTTGGAGGATAAGGTTCTTGTCCAAGATAAACAGATTGTCGAACTGAATACTAAAATCGACTCATTGAACGAGGAACTGAAGGAAAAGAAGGCCGAAGTCAAGGAAAAACATGCTGAAATCAAGGAGAAGACGGCCGAACTCAAAGCATTAACTGAAAAGAATACTGAAAATTACGGACGAGTTCTGGAGGCTAATACCGAAGTGAAGGCTCTGGTTTTAGAAAAGTCTAGGATCGAAAATGTGAACAAGGATCTGGAGCGATCGATAGCAGAATTGGAGAAGAAGTTGAAGAGAGCGGAGGAATACGAAGCCAAGCTGAAGAACAAGTTATTCCATGACGAGCGAGATCACCAGAAGAAGGTCAAGACGTTGGAGGAGAAGTTGGCCAACATGGCCAGTCTTCAAACAGTCAGCAACAAGTCACTGGATCCAGGAAATCTGTCAATGGCGTCTAACGACTTGTTCCCCAATGAAGTTCCGTCCCTTTGGTCTACATTAGAACCCTACAACGCCAACACTTCGTTGGATGAGTGAGTTTTATTTTAGTTCTGTATTAATTAAGTGGTTATTTAGTTAGTTGTAAATCTAAGGCAGTTATGATTATTTTTCTAATCAATGGATGATTATAGAAGCGAGTCCAACTACGTGCCAGGCAGGTCGGATCCCCGACGAAGAAGTCTACGCATCGATCACAACATAAGCCCACGATCAGGAGAATCTGGAAACGGAAATGAAATCCGCCTTCCAAAGCCTGTGATGCCTCGAGAGTCAGCACGTGAACGTTCGGAGCTACCATCGAGGGGACTTCCTCAACGACGAATGAGGTATGGTTATTGACATGAGTTTATTAATTATGTCGAAATGCTTGCGATGAAACTGAGATAAACTAATGTCAAATAGTTTAAACGTTTTCTATTGATACATAACTCCAATATTTTTTCAGGTCGAGGTCAGCTGGACGTTATCCACGCGATGCCTATCCTAACACGCAACAGGTCCCATCAGGAAGGTTGTCTGCAGGGCGTGTTGGAGGCCACATTTCTCCCGCAACGTCTCTCTTCCACACAAATTCACCATACTACGGAGAACCATCAGGAGCAATGTTGCCTCGCCCTTCATCTGGTGGAAGGTTACCAAAAGTACCTTCAAACCTATCGAACTTGTACTACTCCTCAGACGGGTCACCTCCACCCAATATTGTACAAAGAGGTGGTGTGCCTCCGGTCAAAAACGTAAACCGACCAACAACGCTTCGAGGAGCTCTTAAGTTACACCCGCCGAAGCCACAAAAATGATCAAATTTTTGAATTCTGTGATATCGCTAGTACTGATTTTATATGTTTATTCAACGTTGATTTTCGGGTATTTTATAATAACTATTTATTTATAGGTTTGGTGTAATAAATACTTTTATTTTATGAAAGATGGATTATTGTAAATGTTAATGGTAAAGCCTAAATAAAACTACACTTAATGTCGTGCCTGCTTAATTCCTTACATAAAAAAGATATAAGGAGAACTGGCAACTAACTGTATGCTTATATTTGACAGTTCTTTGCAAAAGTCGAATGCTTCTTGGTGTTGGTTCTGCCACGAACGTGATCTTGGCATTCCATAACTGAAAAAATAATTTCACATATTTTGCATGCAATTGAACGAATTCGTTTCTAAATTTTATAACTTATTTTATTGGAACTTTTTAATATTTTATTTGCCTAATTTATTTTGTCATTATGGTGGATAATATAATAGACCAGATCGAAAAGATGGGAGCTGGGATGAAGGACTTCCGAATGAGGTGGCAGCCTTTAATTCAGAAACAGCTGGCTAGAATGGAAAGCTTAGAACACGAGTTACTCAATGATTCTGACACTGGAAAACTGTCGGTTACGGGACAGTATCTCTTAGATGCGGAAGTGAAGAAGTTGATGAAGCTATTTGAAGAAATGTCCAGCAATCACAAACAAATTCACGGTTCTATATCCAAATGCGGTCGGGAGTTGGACAAGAACTTTCAGATCGAGCTGAATAACTTGATAAAGAATCAGAAAGACTTCGAGACGGATCCAGAAACCTTCCAGAAGGTGAATTGTCTGATATTTGAGCATCTCTTGAGTCTTGGACGTATTGATGTTGCCAATACATTTGCGAAGGTAAGTTTTAATACAAATTGTTTTAATAATGTTTTTAGGAATCAGAACAACAACTCGAGGTGCCAAAACATTGTGATATAAAGCTGTTTGAGAATGTAATGGTGCCGTTCAAAGAAAGAAACTTCCTGCCAGCGATCGAATGGATCAAAGTTAATGCTCCTTACAAGAACGACCTGCTGTTTAAGTTACATCGACAAGTCGTGCTGAATTTACTTGAAGAAGGCAGGTTTTGTTTGTATTTTTAAAGGGATTTTCTTTGACTGTATGTTGTTTTAAATTTTCGAGTATAATGTTTTACAAATTTTAGGAAAAAAGTCATCTGCACTTGCGTATTGTAAAAACATACAGGGCTTTGCCAATGAATTTTCAAATGAGATCTCTACATTGATGTTTGTTGTCGTACATTATCCGAACGTAGATAGGTACAAGAACCTATTTTTGAACGGAGTATGGTTGGAACTGGAAGATGAGCTTTCTCAAGTACTTTGTCAGCATTCTGGGACCATTTTGTCAAAGCTGTAAGTTAATTTTTATCAGACTGAAGGGCCACTAGTAAACAATTATTCAATAGGTAATCGTTAGGGGTGAGAAAAAAAAGTTTTAAGGCCTGGCCCAGGCCCGGGGGCCCAACGTTTAGGCCCGGCCCGTTTTCAATTTTCTCTCAGGCCGGCCCGGTCAGAAAATTTCTAGGCCCGGCCCGTTTTAAAAAATTTTAAAACTTAAAAAATAAACGGAAATTTGGCTTTGCATTGTTCTTTTAGATCATTTATGTTTCATGGTACCCCGGGGATTAAAATACAAAATTTTTAAAAATCAAAAAATTTTTTTTTCGGGCCCGGGCCCAATTTTCAAGCCCGGCCCGCGGGCCGGGCCTAACCTTTGGGCCCGGCCCGTTTCAATTTTAGCTCAAGGCCGGCCCGGCCCGATCGTAGGGCCGGGCCGGGCCTAGACGGCCCGTTTCTCACCCCTAGTAATCGTAAATTTTATTATATTTTGATTTTTACATCTCGGCTCCATTTAATCATCACTAAAAACTAAGACTTCTACTTTTAGAATTGACGTCGGTGCCAACGCGATTCCAAAACTGCTGGAACTTCGGAAGTTCATCGCAAGACGAACATCGAATGGCTGGCTGACAGATGAGCTGCCAACAGAAGTTTCCATCACAGAGCACGTTCACTCCACCTTCACGTGTCCAATATTGAAGGTACAGACAACTGACGACAATCCCCCTATCAGACTTCGATGTGGCCACGTGATCAGCCAAGAGGCCATGTCCAAACTTCTGCACAGCTCACGATCTCAGAAGCTGAAGTGTCCCTACTGCCCCGAGGAATGCACCGAAAGCGAAACGAAACGCCTTTTCTTTTGATAAATTATGAAATAAATTGTACATGTCATGATTTACTGCACTATTCGGAACGAACGTTTGTAGTAATGACATCTGATGTCTGGAGGGAATCTCGTCCGAAAAAAACGGATGGAAACGGCGCTGATTTGAAGTCGCTCGATTGACCAATCTTGTCTCCGTCGTCGTTGACGACTTTCGCTTATCTTCTTCCACTTTCAATTTCACCAAGAATGCGATTAAAATGTTTAAGGCCCTGGCTGATCTTCTTCGCCGTCGTCGTCGCACAGGCTGACAAAACGTAACGTTGAGCTGTACATATGATAAATTATATAGAAATGATACGTTTAAGGTGTACCGTGTCTTTCCCCAACAGATGGCACACATAGGCCTGTTGGATAGTATGGAGTTGGACAACAAAGATGTTGTTGTAAGGGCTGTAGTTTCTTTTTATAGTCTTTTAACTTAAATCGAATTACTTCTTTTGTCATCCTGACTGTTATTTAAGCTTTCTACAGTATTAAGCATTCATAAGATGAAAATTTTTTAAATTGAAAGGAATTTAAGTAGCATTTAGCTTGACTTTTGGCATAAAACGAAAACTCCCGGTGAATTCTCAGATATTATGATCTCTTCTCGTTACGAGCCTTGGTTTCCCCAGTATTTAGCAAACAACAACATTCCGTTCAACGTGACTGTCCCTGATGTTCAAGCGTAAGTACGGTACTTACTTCATACTGTAATATTTCTTTTGAGGTTGATAATTCAGAAAGAAAAACGCAAAAAAGATGACAAACCACGAATGAGGAGGACGCTTAACCAGCCTCGTGAGTTTTTGGTGCCATGCTTGACTATGCTATCTAAATTTATTTTACGATCTGTACATTATAGTGTATAATCAGGATATCTTAATTGTTTATCTTACAGTATATGACCAAGATTATGAAGTTGTCGGTAAAACGAAAGCAGAGTTTCGTTTCGGAGAGTACAGTAGTTACGCGTCCATGGTACGATACTTGAGGACGTTGGAGTTCTATTACCCGCAATTGGTGCGACTGATACGGATTGGTACTTCTCATGAAGGAAGACCAATAGAGGGGGTTAAGGTATGACAATATGCAAACATTCATATAACTGTCACATTTATGTAGTGATTGGTATTACTAATTTTAGATAGGCTTTGCTGTGTCGAATATAACGAAACGTGCTGTTTGGATAGATGGCAATATACACGCAAGAGAGTGGGCTTCTAGTCATACGGCATTATTCATCATCAATCAAGTACGTTCTCAACAAAGTGATCGGTTAACAAGTACTATTTGCATAAAGACTAACTACTACAATACTTCTTTCAGCTGGTATCAAACTATGGAGTAGACAAACGAATAACAGACTACCTGAACACTTTGAACTTCTACATCGTGCCTTGTCTGAATCCAGATGGCTACGAGTATTCCCGAAGCTCCGTATTGCCTCAGGTAAGACTAATGTCATACTATGACTTCTGATTCTAGATTCGACTGTGGAGGAAGAACAGATCTCCAGAAAGATGTATGCCAACTCAATGGGGTGGTATTCGATGTTGTCAGGGGGTGGATCTCAACCGAAACTTTGACTTCCATTGGGCAGGTACGTCACATATGATTGTTGATGACCGTATTTTAGAAACCGGCTCAAGCGACAACCCTTGTTCCAATCTCTACGCTGGAGAATATGCCTTCAGTGAGCCAGAATCACAGTGAGTTTAACATTAATGCAAGTGCAAAGTCAACATAAGCTGAATATTGAAACTTAAATGATATTGTTTATACGAAATTTATCAACAAAACGTCAATCCTCTTAAAATGACGGTCAATTTCAGTGCAGTAGCCACGTTTCTACAGTCGAATAACCTCAAAGGAAAGTTGGATGTGTTCGTGACATTACACACGTATGCACAGTTCTGGATACACCCCTACAGTCACATCAGAAAACAGTACCCTAAGGACCTGGACAACATTGTAAGCAGTTTTACGTCCACAGTAATCCGTTTTAGTTAGAAGTTGCTGAAAAGGCTACAAAACGCCTCAAACAGATCTACGGAACCGAGTACCAAGTGGGCACCGGTGCCGATTTGTTATGTGAGTTACTTTTATGTAAAACTATTGCATATAACTAACATAACGTTACACTCATACCTAATATAACATGACTGTGTTTATGTTACCAATTCATAGAGATTTATTTCAGCCCCAGCAGCTGGCGGATCCGATGATTGGGCCAAAGAGAAGCTGGGTGTAAAGTACGTCTATCTACTGGAACTACGACCTCAAAACAATAGTAAGTCACCTATATGTTAGATTACTGTGTTTAGTGAAAAACGGCTTCATATTGGACCGCACCGAGCTTTTACCGGTCGGTATCGAGACATTGGAGGGACTGAAAGTGGTTTTCGACACGGTTTTACAATCGACCACTACCCACAAAAGCTTCAATGTCGCCGTGAACAACACCCTGGACATAAGGAAGATTACTCCGGCTACTACTACTACTACTACAAGTTACCCTTTCTCGTTTAATCCTCGAGTCACTCAGTACAACATCTACAACACCTTCTATGTTACTCGACGACCTTTTTATACGACGCCGATGACAACAACAATTACTACAACCACGACTAGTACAACTACATCATCATCGAGTACCTCCGCTTTTTCAACTTTGACGACAAAGACTACCACCAAACTTTCAACAACATCAATACTGGCAACGTCAAGGGCAACTACCAAGTCATCGACGACAACTACAACAACATCACCAGCGACGACCAAATCAGACGTTATGAATACGACGATGCGGACCAAAACAATTGATCTAGTGGAGAATTTGCCGTTCGAGACACGGAAACAACTCAGCGAAGAACTTTTGAGGAAGCAACTCAGTAAGTTGGTTTCAAATATATCAATGATAACATGTCTAATAGTAGTTCACATTTTTTACAGTAAGCCTCTCTCAAATTATTTCAGTGAGAATCAAAAACTTGGTAATGATCAATATCACTACCCCTCAAACCTCTACAACAACACAGAAATCAACCATTAAAGATACGACTACAACAACCATCGTAACCATCACGGTTGCGACAACTCCACCAACAACAACCATAGGGTCTACTTCTAAAATAGATAGCACAAATTCTGTAACTTCACAAGCAACTACAGTATCTACACCTGAACCTAAGACTACACAGATATCAGCGGTTACTGTAACTTCGACTACAAGACCTGACACTGCTACAACCAAATGCGTAGACAAGAAGTACTCGTGTGCCTTCTGGATCAACGCCGACAAGAAAGCCTGCAGAACACAGAGGAGGTTTATGGAGACAAACTGTGCCTTCTCATGCGGGTACTGTACTTTGGACTAGTCACTTGTTACTCATCGTCGGTCTTCCGTCCCTCCTTCTGAAACTACGTTACTTAATAAACTTGTTATTCTCATTCAATCGTTTAAATCTGGGTGATGCCACGAAGTTGTTAGTGTACCTTTCTCTTGAAATGAGAGCTCAGTAAGCGAATAACATAGTCGATTTGAGTAGCTGATTGGAGACTGGCTTGTCGCTGGCTCCTAATGAAACTGACACTCTTCTCTAAGTTGACCTCCTCTTGTTGGCGATTGTGTAGTTGGTAATGCAGTAACTAAAATTGCATATTATAGTACATACAACAACATTTAAACCTCAATAATTTTTTCTTATATAGTAGTAAACACAACCCTTCAACCACAATATGTTGACTTACTTCAAACAAAAAGTAGGCACTGGCTCGACCGACTCCAGACAAACTCATGACGATGATAGGACCGTACGCTTTGCTAAAAAAATTCATTAAAAAGAATTCTGATGTTATCAAGATTGTAGTATACATGTACATATTACAGTACTACTTGTATATTAAGCATATTTAGAACAGCTTACCGTAGATACGACTGGATTTGCCATAAGCGATCGCCATTCTTCGGAAGTCGCTCGTGTTCCCAGGAAGAGTACTGAATCCAGCGAAGATGACGTCGCTCTCTGTCCTTGGACAACCCCAACACTGACAGTCGGAGGTCGTCGAAAGCGACAGCTTCCATCTGTTGATTCACCAGTATATTATCGCCATAGTAATCGGCCCTAAAGGTATTGATTTATTGAAAGCTATCTCAATCCAGGTGGCACACAATACAGTATGCCGTCTTTATAAAGTACATCATATTTTACAAAGATACCAAAGATAAACTTATCAACCTTACCGTTTCTCAGGCAACATCTGCATTCTGTCATACTTGACATCCTCTTTGGACAATATAACCAGCACAGCGTACGCCTTCTCCTGCCAAACCATGTTCCAGAAGTCGTCTACAGTGTTTAACAGTGGCATCTGAGTCAAGATGAACTCTCGTTGGTCAGGTAGATACAACTTGTTAGCATGAACGAACGTCTCCTTGTTCTTCAGAACAACTCGAGTAGAATCGTAACAGTGAACATCTGCAAATCAAAAGTCTTCTTACATATCTCAAACATCCTTTACATACAGTGTGTAATGTTTTGTTTAATAAAATAAATGTTATCTATTTTTCAAGAAAATGATACAATACATTATAAGTCTCCAAAACTAAAACCTACCATCAAAACGACACTTCAATGGAGCTTTGTCCGAAGACAAGTGAGTATCGTGCTGATCTTCTGCGCGAGTGAACAAAGTTCCGAAGACTTCTGGATTGGCTTCTAGATTCAAGTTGAGCAACTCGACTCCCTTTCCACGTTTGTTTGCCCTTTCTTTATTTTTGTGATGAGCTATAAAATAATGGCAATAATATTATATTATAGTAGGTTAAAAGTGACAAAAATATATTATTGTAGGTGGAAGATGGCAATTTTACTATCAAAGTGACAAAATAAACAAATAAAAATAAAATACGAACCAAACCCCGATGAAAGTCTACTCTAGATAAGAACCTTACCATTATACTTGTTCATCCTCCCCTTATGACGATTGTGAGCTCTGTATTCGTTCAATTCTGTCATGTTTGTGATGTTATATTCTATGGTGAATATATTAGGAACTAACAACTACAGCTGTCTAAAAAAGTCGACCGCTTGTCAGAAAATCATAAATCGAATAGAATTTGAAAAAATATTTTTTTTTAAATTTCATTTAAAAAACTTGAGCTTCTTGTTGCCGAGTCTCGCGAGGAAAGGAAGTGACCAGTCACATTTATTTACACTTTCATTTTTGTATTTTCATTTTGCAAAAAGTAAAACAAGAAAGCTGGGAATACAGTATTTAATAAGCTTTCTTTGAAATTTTCGACCAAAGTTTTATTAAAATTTCAGAAATAATTTAGAGAATTCCAGGTAACGCCCTTCCACAACTAACACTCTCTACTACTGTATCTACCATAATATTTATTAAGCGTATGAAATTAATGTCTACGTGAAGAATAGTGGATGGGAGGACTGGACCGGGCAGGAGTCTCAGGCCGACGCTCAAAGTATCTGTCGCTAGCGTGAGCGTAGACTACACGCTGATCGCGCGGTAACCCTGACGGAGAGTCCCTATCATGTACAGTACGCCGAATGACGCCGCCTGATGCCGTGAAAACGCCGTTATCACCCGCTAAAATACAAGATGTACCGCCGTGCAATGTTAAATAGATTTATCGTGATAAGAAAACAGAAGTAAGTTGTGATAGAGATTAAGGAGTCGAACCTGCCAGTCCCGCTCTTCCTCGTCGCCGGGCCATGGCTTGTCGCAGGCCGAACCATCCAGCGAACCAGATTCCGATGCAACACACGCACGGTACACAGATGACCAGAAGCAGCACGATGAAGCCCAGAATCCACCCGACGATGCGGCCAGCTTGCCTGGAATCACTGACTATTAACGTCACATAGTAAACCTTACCATCCGTAGTAACTACCATAGTAATCTGACTCGTAGTACTGTCGCTTGATGCGTGATGAAGCTGTGGTCGTGCTGTTGTTCACATCTTCAGTCTGATCTGCACCAACTAGAAGTAGGACACTGACTAGGACGAGCACCTTTAGAACACTTTTACCGCACACCATGACACTGTACATTTGACTGACCGACTGACTCCTTCTACAGCATTATCGGGGCGAGCCGCAGTAATGTAAATCAAGGTTTTTTGTTGTTATTGGACGACTTCTCAAGTGGCCGCAAAAAGGTGGGACCAACTCGATTTCCGTTTACATAAAACACCTTTTCAATCCATTTGTTATTTCGTTTTTATTTTATTTACTTTAGTACGTGAAGAGCCGAGAATGACCGTTACGTCGCGTCGAGATGTGAAACCATTGTTGCGTTGCCATGATTGTAGATGTTATTCATACCATAATATCAAAAAACACAGAGAAGACATTAAAAACACGGAATTCGGTGTATCAATAATATGATAACAGTTCTCGAATGTTTTATCACAAGCGATTCGCTTGAATTAAACAAACTTAACGCCAAATGACGGCTTGCAATTGTTTGCTTTTACTTTTTGTAATTTTCTATTCAACGTACGGTGAACCGACTACCATCGAGGAGTCCCGTAAGTTTCTGACTTCAAGGAGATGAGTCAGATTGACTAAAATACTTTTTTTATATACTATAATATAACCTAACCTCCTTAGTAAACCATTTTGGGTAGGCTATTTCATTGAGTATTACAAAACATCAAATTTTCAAAAACAAGCTACCTTTAAAGCCACATCCATGTTTAGAATGTCCAATCGGTAATAAGCAGTATGTGAACGACCACTGCTACTGCTTCATCTCCAGTATCGACGATGATGAAATCAAAACCAAGGTCTATCTAATCAAAAACCAAGACGCTTGTTCTGATGACTTCTTCAGCTGGTGGTTGTTCACCTCGTGGCCTTTCTTCATGGTTGGAATAGTCCTCTTTGTCTTCGGAATCCAGCTATGGCTTAAGAAGCGCAGATGTCCAAGAGAAGACCGTGAAGCTCCGGTTACAAGATGCTACACAAACCGTCCTCCAGAATACTCTGCCATTTATGAATTGCCAAAATACAGTGATGAATGTCCAGAAGGTGGAGTGAATGTATTGCACGTTGACGGTTTTGATCAACATAACTCTCCTCGAAATGGCTGTACCCGTAACAACGAAAAGTTGCCCAACAATGTTTGATTTAAATTAACAAATAAATAAGTAACTGCAATAAAAATAAACGTTTTGTAAATAAAATGTTCGAAAGCTTCCTTATTGTTAACCATTAAAATTTCAAGATCAAAATTAAGATTAAAATCATTAGCAAAATATAATATGAAACGAAGAAATCTTTTTATTTTATTATACCTTTTATATTTTAAGCTTAAAAAACATATCGTTGCTCTTACTAAAATTAAAGAGGACATCTCCAGGAATTCCGCGGCACCAATTGAGGATAAATCTAACTTTACCGACAAAATCTTGTTCTTTCGTATAAAGTGACTTTGCAGATCGCGATTAGTTCAGACGCATTTAGGAATTGCAACATAAATTTATTTTTTTACTAAATTTTGTAATTTATTTTGGCAAAAATGAGTTTACTACGTTATACACCATTGCTTTCATCTAGGAATCTTAAAAGTGCATTGTTTGTAAGGTAAGTAATACATCTTTTGATTTATGTTTTAGACCTTTATCGATATCAAGTGCTAATAACCTGTATGCCAGAAACACAATTGTTAATTTTGTACCTCAACAAGAAGCATGGGTGGTGGAACGAATGGGACGGTTTTATAAAATTTTAGAGCCGGTAAGAAATTGTTTTTGGTACAGTTTTGTTGGATTCGCTCTTTATTTGTGTTATTTATTTAAAATGTTTGCTATTACAACTGTGTTTGATGTTTTAGGGCATAAATGTCTTGATTCCCTTTGTCGATTCCATTAAATATGTTCAAAGTTTGAAGGAAATTGCGATTGAAATACCACAGCAAGGGGCTATTACTTTGGACAATGTTCAGTTGCAGTTGGATGGAGTTCTTTACTTGAGGGTTGTTGATGCTTATAAAGTAAGTAATTTTTTATTTGATTTACATTTTTAGGCTTCTTATGGAGTTGACGATCCAGAGTTTGCTGTCACACAGCTTGCACAGACCACTATGAGGTCAGAAGTGGGTAAAATCAGTTTGGATACTGTGTTCAAAGAACGTGAACAACTCAATGTGTCTATAGTTGGTAAGATAGTGTTGTATGAATAATTAAATTTTAACCTGTTTTGCTAATAATCGTACAGTTAAGTTTACCCGATTTTACCTTCCAATTTTTGTTTACTATTATATCATAATCAATTTCAGAGTCTTTAAACAAAGCAGCCGAACCTTGGGGTCTAGTGTGCATGAGGTACGAAATCCGTAAGTGTAAATTAAATCTAATATAAATTTGCTAGGAAATATGACAATGCCGGAACGAATCCAACAAGCCATGCAAATGCAAGTCGAGGCCGAAAGAAAGAAAAGAGCTGCCATTTTGGAATCAGAAGGTCACCGTGATGCAGCTGTGAACGTGGCTGAAGGAGAGAAGAAGGCCAGGATCTTGGCTTCGGAAGCCTTCATGAAAGAACAAATCAACCAAGCTGAGGGTAAGGCCAGAGCTATCGAGCTGGAAGCTTCTGCGAGACAACGAGGTCTAGCTATGGTGGCAGAATCCTTGAACAAGAACGGTGGAAAAGGAGCGGCCTCCCTTGCTGTGGCCGAACAGTACGTAAAGGCCTTTTCTGGACTGGCCAAAAGCACCAACACTCTGATTGTGCCGGCCAATGCTGCTGATGCCAACTCTATGATAGCTCAGGCAATGACGGTTTATCAGAAAATGAACGATCAAACAATAAAACACGAAAGTGGTAACGACGGGACGGATGCTCAATAGATACGCGGATATGATGGCGTTAGATTCGGATATGGAAGGTGCGGATGAAGTCTGGAGATCGTGATACAACGTGTTCGAACTCGGCGAAGGAAATCTGTTGGTCGCCGTCCAAGTCAGCTTCTTCGATTATCTGAAATAGGTTTTTATTATTTATTTTACATAAACGTTGTTACCCTTTCGATGATGAATTCGATTTCCTCGTCAGTCAGCTCGTCCCTAGTCAGCGACCTGATCATCTTACTAATGTCATCGTGACCCAGGTGCTCGTCCCCATCGTCGTCGTAGATACGGAAAGCGTATTTTAGTTTCAATTGAAGAGGGGCATTCTCACTAAAGACACTGAACATGTCCAAGAAGTCGTCGAAGTTCAAGTTTCCACTGCCATCTTCAGAGAATACTTGGCAGATTCTCCGTTTGAAGGGATTTTCCTAAAATTTTGTTACACTTCCTGTAAATTGTAATTACTTTGAGTTCCGGCATCTTCTCGACTTCTTCAAAAGTCAGGTGAATCATGGAGGTTCGAGTGCCTTGCATATTTGTGGGTATCTTGACCGGATTTAAAGCGTAAAACCTTTTGTACAATCTGAGGATGTCTTTCTTCGTGAAGAATGTACAATCCTATAAAAACAGATGTAAGTACTATAACATAAAGAGGTTATTGGTTTTTATATTTGAATTTTTCATAATGATTACCTGGTATTCATCAAGTTGCTGCGACGTAAAAACTCCACCTTTGGAAAAGAGATTCAAGTCGCTGAGGGAGCTCGTGGAATTGCCCATTACTCCAGCAGCTCAATACTTTTAAAAAATGAGCGTTTTGAATCGAGTCAAAAGAGAAACGAGAGGCCGGAACTGGAAGAATGGCCGAAATGCCCGCTCTCCCGGCTATGCCACAAAGTCAAATATATTTATTGTTTCAAAGATATAACACCTAACCGTACAACAACTTTGGTTTATTGCCGCTTCCATTGCATTAACTGCTCGATTTCGTCCCGCTTCCTGACAGCCGTCTTGCTGAGTATTCTGATGCCGTTGTCAGTGACAAGAATGTCATCCTCGATTCTGAAGCCGATGTCTTTGAACTCTGGGTTTATGACTGTCTTTGTCAATTCCTCGGTTACGTAGACTCCTATAAACACGTATATTATGCAACTTGTCATCGGACAGATGTGAAACTCGTAAAAATGACGAAACATACCTGGTTCGATCGTAAAAACAATTCCTGGTGGCATCTCAATGGCTCGTGATACTGTGGGAGTATCATGCACATCCATGCCCAAGTAATGTGACACGTGATGTTGACATAGCTGATGACATGTGTTGATGATCTTGTCATCCGACAGTCCTTTCCTGAAGAAGAATATTGACTTGAATATCGCAGCCATCGATCCCAACATGTGCAAGTACAGGTCGTTCAGCTTGAGTGGCCGTATGTTTTGCGCATACGACAGACATTGTTCGTGCACTTCCGTTATCGCTTCGTAAAGTTCAGCTTGGGCGGGGGTGAACGTTCCTGATACAGGAAAGCATCGCGTGATATCAGACACGTATCCTTTGTAGTCGGCTCCAGCATCTACTAGCACACATTCGGTTGGTGAGATAGCCTAAAATAGGAAAATTACGGTAATTTTAAACAACCTATTGTCTCTTCAGCATTACAATTTCAAAATTAAGTGTAACTCTTCAATAACTTTTTACCTAGTTTAAATTTAAAATGATTACTTGGTTGGAGTCAATGTAATGAATGGTATTTGCTCTTCTCCCAGCTGCAACAACTGGTGGATACGACTGAGAGTCTGCTCCCCGCCTTCTGACTTCGTATTCCAGAAACCCGACGATGTGATTCTCTTCAGCTACACCTTTCAGTGTTTCCATCAAAGCATTGTGTGCTTGACTGCCAATTCGAGCCGCGGTTCCGAGATGTTCGATTTCAGCGGGCGACTTGATCCATCTTAATTGGTCGATTTCTCTAAGCAATTGCAGCGGTTTCCCTTTGAACGCCGCCTTCAATTGTACAATAGATTGATCTTCATCTAATCCCCTTTCGTCGCAGGCAAAGGAGTTCTGTGGCTGGAGGGCATTGACCAAGTAGCTAGGCAATTCACTTAGAGGTAACACTTCCTCTACTCCAGATGACGCCAACAACACTTCTGGACTCACTGAATCTCCGTCCCACAGCTTCTCCTTCTCACTTCTGACATGAATGAACAAGGTGGACTTGGATGGTGTGATCACCAGCTTCGCGTTCGGTTCCAGACAGCCGGTTAGGTAGCGGAAATATGAGCACTGCCTAAACTGGTGTGGTACTTCTGGTGCTGAAAACGTCTTCTTAAACCCGTTCAGATGGACAACCGGTTGAGGATGGTGTTCTTTTAGCCTTTCCAGCAGCCTCAACCTTCGATCAACATACTCCGTCCGTTGTATTGGCAACAAATTTGGAAAGTTCAGCCTTTTTAACCCGTTCATACCTAAACAACGTCACATTGAGCCTTTAATATACTAATAGCTACGTAAAATATACCTAAAAGATAAGACTCTTCAGCTAAAAATAAGGTAGACGAACTCCCTTTACGACTTCAACAACAATCCGCTGAAATAAAACAAAACTTTATTAAACATAACAACTAACTCTAAAATCATAACCTAACGTTGATACCACCAGTAACGGGGCAGTTTTCTCCTGATATATACTTTGAACGATCAGATATCAGGAATTCGACCAATCCCGCACAATCCTTTGGTTGCGCAATCCGACCGAGAGGTATTAGACCTTCCAGTGAGCTTCTGACATTATCGTCATCTGTATTCCACACACATCCGCAACCGTCGTCCTTGAACATGCCTAACACCACGGAGTTTACCCTAACATTCTTTTTGGACATATCAATAGCCAATGCCTTTGTTAACCCAAGCACTGAAGTCTGAACTGTACTATACAAACCAATGTCGACAAAAGGTGTATATCCTGCTATCGACGATAATAGCACTACGGAGCCATTTCTAAACAGTAACATGACATTACCAACAAACTTACTTGGAAGTTTGAAGTAAAGGATAAGCCGCTGAAGCCAATTGGAAAGGAACCGTTAAGAATTGTGTGAAAACCTAAAGTAATGTCAATATAAAAAATGACTTTTTCAAACCTAAGCTAAATATCTTACTCGGTCAAACTGCATTTTACTATTTGCGGCTATGTCTCCGGTCACTGAATTCTTCCCCGGGTTTAAGACGATTGAGTCGAGATTCTTGTATTTCTTTGTTACCTAAAAGTAAGATAAGTCTCTACAATTGTAAAACATACCTCTTCAAACATCTTTTGCCTGTGATCTTGTATTGTTGGATCGAAAACAGCACCATTGGCCACAATTCCCTTATCTCCAAGCTCGCCAACTGTCTTTTCAAGTTTGCTCTGATCGGAATCGGTCAAAAACAGTTTCGCACCAGCTAAACCAAGCCTTCGGCTGATGGCTTGGCCTATGGCATCGGCCGCGTTTGTAACCAACACGGTTTTGCCATACAAACCTCCACTCATCGAGAAACCTCCAAGAATTTCACAAAATTTTATAAAATTTGTAAAATAAATGAAATGGGTAAAGTCTCTCCATTGTGTCAAGTTTCGCTCTGACGATCTCTGAGAAATTCGAATCGAACAACGACCGCAAATTTGTCATCATTCGCCGTCTAAGGTGACATAAAAACATATTCCGGGTGATAATTATGTGTAAACACAAGGTGAATAAACTAGTTTTACGTTGTATCTAAAAAACCAGAAGCGAACGGCATTCGAAGAAAAATTACTACCACTTATCACAAGCGATGGATTCCGGATCTGGGATCGCAAACAAAGAGTGTTTATTATAGAAGGCTTGTGATATTGTTAAAAATGACCTTAAATGTTTTTGTTTTCCTACGTAACACTGTAGTAGCACAGGTTGCTGACTACGTGATATCGTAGTAGGTTAGTTGGTTGGCCAAAGAATTAAACTTAGACGTTAGATATGTTTGTGTTGCTCCAGACGTTTTTTTTGCCTTTGTATGGACTATTAACTTTTACTACAAAATAAGATCTTTTACGTTGCATCGATCCGGCTTCCAAGTCCGCTTCAGCAGAGCGTGAACACCGTTTGAGGTTTTCTTCTCTTAAATGAGCAATAATTGGCGCATATTACTATACTTTTGTACCGCGTTTTCTCTGACTCGCTTAAATGCAGACTTGTAGGTATGCGAATCCGAGAGTATTGTAATCTGTTGTGGTTAATAAGTGTGTTCGGACTAGTCGTATCTCGTAAGTTTTCATGAATATCTTGAACTGGCTTATGTTATTTCAGAGCTAGTTTATATTGTAAGGTTATAGTAACAGCTTTGTCAAGTTTTGAATATATTTTAGAAAAGTGTGAACGTACTCCGATCAAAGTACTGGTCGTTTTCGACATTACGCTAGGGGATGGTTTCGTATTCAACTCCAAGAAGACCGTAACCGAGGAAGTGTTACGTCATGTCGATGCTGTTGGGAAGGGTCGCGACATTAACTACGGTTTCATAGCTTATCACTCACACGCCGTAGTTTTGTCATCCCTCAAATCCAACAAAAGTGGTTCGGTAGACAATGTAAGCTGCTATTATCAATAGTACTATTAATATCTTATCGAAAACGTAAAGCTATGATGACAATTGGTAATGTTTCGCAAAATTTACATACAAGAAGTTTAAAAGCAATGCTGTTGTAGATAATCTCCCATTTGAACAACATCAGGCCTCGGCCCGGCTTCAAGAGCTCGATTGCCAATAGTTTGAATACGGCCGTTGACCATATCAACCAGCAGACCAACATAGAAGGCCACAACCTCATCATTCTGGTCAACAATGGTGGAGAAACTGAGAACACAGACAACTTCGCCCTGGCTACGTATGTTAACAAAACATTGGCTCGAAATTAAAATAGGAAGTTTTACTTAAAACAATATATTCTGTTTCAGGAAACGTTTGTGGGCCTTAAATACAGATGTCTTCGTCATATCTGACCCATCCTACCTGTCGTTGTCAATGCTATTGACCAGAAACAAGAAGCATGTACTGACAGAGCTATCTGACTTCCCTCTGCTTCTGAAGGAAATAGACTCTTCCATTGGCACTTGTCTTGAGGATGTTCAACCAAATGGCATCCCAAGGTTACCATTGGTCGATTTGAAGTCTTCAAAGTCCCGGAACCTTGGAGAAGCCATACAAAACCTAGATTGCTCAGAAGACCATTCTGTTACCTTTTTGAACATTCTCGGCAACAAAAAAGACTTGATTCCTACTAACTTTACAGACTTTCTTGGATCAAAGAATGTCAATGTAGGTCTAATCAATGCTGTCTACCATACATATTGATGTTTTTATCATTTATCGTATTTTATAACAACCAGATGTTTACTGTAGGTAAAGCATATTGCAGGTAGTGACAATTTCCTCAACATCTGAGAGTGTAGCTCATCTGATCCAAGAAGAAGTCGATCATCTGAGTCAAAGCAAAAAGCAGGCTACACTAATAATATTCAACCAGAAGGCAGCACGATCGTCGTGGGATCAGATTCTAGACACTTACAGTTCCCTGGAGAAGAACCGCGTCTCTGTAATCGTCGGAAATGCCTACAAACTGGTCGAAAACGAAATCAAGATATACGCGGGGCCTAAGGGCTTGGCCATTCCCAAACTCGACAGGCAAGTTGGTACTCCTTTGCGTAATAGTACTATTTCTAAGAATGTTCAGTACTGATATTTGTAGTAATCGTTTTGTGTTTTTGAAAGAACTAATCTAACCTTTGTTTCAGTTTTGTAAATGTGATAACAGAGTTCGTGCAAAACTGCAAAGTTATCAACAAATCACCGCCAAAGTCTTTAAAGTTGAACAAAGTGGACAAGGCTAGTACAACAACAAACACCAAAACCACTAAAACATCTACTACAACTTCTGCAACAACAACTCCAATTCTAACGACTACTACAACTTCTAGTACTAAATCATTGCCAATCGTAGAATCGCTTTCCATTAAACAAGAAGATACGCCTACTACAACATCGCTCCCTCAAGGTGCACATGGTGAAACAACAACAATAACTTCTGAAAGAACAACAGGTGAAACCGTTGGGAAATGTGATCACGGTACGTTTACTGCCATTGAGTCTCCAAAAACCATAAAAATTAAAAAATAATATGAAATATTTCAGAATTAGACGTGCACGTTGTACTGGCTTCAAATGCAAATGAAGCCGACTTCGAACGACAACGCAGTCTGCTATTAGAGATAGCTATTTCGATGCCAAGACGATTCAAACTGGCTACGTTACAGAGCAACGGCACCTTCACGAACGAGAAAGATAACTTGTTGTCAGCAATCAGTACGTTGTCCTACAGTGATGTTCAAAAGTCCAACTCAACGGAATTCCTGAATTCTCTGCCTGCACGATCTTCTGTTATCTACATTGACTTGAACGGAAATGAAATAGTCAACCGAGATTACAATAGATTTGATTACTTTGTGGTAATTACATCCAAAGACAACGTGCCCATTCACAGTCAGAAGTACTCGACTTTCGACGAGAGTTTGGTCGGAGTAAGTCCTATTTCACACTGTAACGTGTTTTAGGGTCCAAGGTTCTATTCCAATGCATTCAAATGCCGAGTAGAGGACACAGTTGCCAAGAACACAACCGAGATCAAGAGATTGGCCAAGAGCGCCGACCCAGTAAATCAGACAACAGTAGTCACTAGTGACGTTCCTAAACCTATATCTCTTGTTATCGACGGAGAGGACTGCCGCTCTGACATCATATTCGTAGTGGATACGTCGCAGAGCGTGGAGAACAAGTTTCAAGAACAATTAAGGCTTATTGCCAGCTTCGTAAGTCATCTATAACATAACAATTAATTTTATTATTCTTTTAAAAAAAGATAAGTCGTGTTATATACTTGATTCCAGCTAGAAAGCATACCAGAAGCAGACTTTACCAACAGGATAAAGACTGGAGTAGTTACTTTCAACAACGAAGCCAAAAAAGTATTAGACCTGTCAGCCTTCAACCGGAAACGACAAATCATTGACACAGTACTAAACATAGAACATACTGGAGGACCAACATCTTTAGTCAAGGGGATTCGACAGACTATTACACTGATAAAGAACACAAACAACATCTCGCGACAGTTAGTAGTGGTGTTGGTATCTGATGGAAACAGTCAAGATGAATGGAACAATGTTCTCGAGACATCCAATGCCTTACACTCCCTTAATAGTAACATATTCGCTGTCACTGTCAGCAACGACTATTTCTTACGGTAAGTAAACTACAGTTGCAATTGACTTGTGGACCTAATGAACTATGTGAACAAGATAACCTTGTAATGCCAATATAACTGTTATTGCTTCTAGAGAACTAGAGATATACGCTGGAGAAAAGGACCGAGTCTATGTTGAAGGAAGGTTACCACAATTCTTGACCACTTTGAAGAAGGCAGTGATACAATGTGATGTCCAAGATGTTGTAGTACCTCAAGAAATCACAAAACCTACGTGTGACAACGATGTCATTGATCTGATGTTGATCGTGGATTTATCGTTGCCCACCTTCTCAGAGATCAAACAGTTGTTGATTAAGTTCATCAAGACTATAGATGGCATTGGAGTAAGTACGGTAAAATGAATTCTGATGTTTTTAGAGCAGAATCCAAGTAGCCTTGTCCAAAGCTGGATCCCAAGCCAGTCTAGTCTTCGGATTCAGAGAAGGCATCTCCAGTTCTGACGTCATCTTCGAGATCGAGAAGTTGTCGGAATCTCAGGTATCGTCACTCGTGGGAGCTACGAATGTAGCCGTCAACGAATTACTACGGTCGAAACGTGGTGCTCACAAGATAGTACTACTGATCTCTTATGAAAACGACCGTGACCAACTCAACGAGCAAATGACAGCCGGAATGAGATTAAAGGACATCTCGGACATTGTTTACGTTTACAGTCCGAAAGGAAACCAACAATCGCTCAAGTCCTACATCAACAATGACGCCAGTTTCTTCGCCGACGCGCAGGAGTTTGTCACGGTAATATTCTAAAATTACAATTTAAAAATTTTAAACAGAAATTTAAGGGAAAAACATATTTTTTAAAATAACCTTTCTAGCTTTCTTAATATAAAAACTTGCACAAAAATGTTTACAAAAAAAACAAAAATTTGGGCGCAGTTTGCAACAATTGTTTTCGCAAACTGTATGTAAATTTTATACTTTATAAATATAAATATATTTCAGGCTGCTCAAGAAGAGTTACAATGCAAAAAACGGTAAGTAACTCGTTTTTGGTTACATAAAACAATTATTTAAATTTTTATTCAAATATTGTCGTTTATGAAAATCATTTTAGAGTAAACAAGAAGTTCGAAATCGACTCAGTGCCAGAATTAGAAGCCAAGGACGTAGCGTTACCGTTGACAGAAGCACCACTGATAGAACATGTCGAGTAAGTGTTGTTAATTTAGTTTTATATCTAATTTTAAATTAATAATTCACTTTAAGCTGTATCAAGAACAAGATGGATATCATTATTATCTTGGACGCTTCCACATCTCGTGAAAATGTGTTTGAACATCAACGTGAACTAGCCTTGAGCTTGATTGAGAGGCTGCCTATCTCCAAAGGGGATACTCATGTAGCCACTGGAATCAACAGTTTCAACGAAGAAGCTACCCTCAGGCAATCTTTGTCTGTTGGTCGGGATCGTGATGTGAGTTTTGAAAATTCCAGTTGTAAATAGCCGTATTAACTAGATCAGTATAATTTTACTCATTTTGCATTTTTTTTATCTCCAGATGGTCCGAGAATCCATAGAGCAGATCAATTACCTTGGTGGAAGTACCTATACCTCGAAAGCTGTCAATCTGGCGATCGACGACCTGTTAAGAAACGGTCGTAAAGACGCGACTCCGGTAATTGTGTTGATGAATGATGGTATGTCTCAAGATCCGTGGGAATTAGTGGTCCAGACCAGCAAACGGTTGGCTGACTCTGGCGCGCTATGCTTTGGTGTGGCATTGGGGAGCGAGGTTGATTTACGAGAGCTAGAACTGTATACGGGGGGATCAGACCGTATATTCAGAGACGGGTCAACCGAGCAGTAAGTTGCGCAACAAAGTCAAATAATATCATAATTCGAGGTTCCTGCAGTCCGTCATCGGATTACTGGACAAGACACAGTGTGGGGCGAAGCAGGACACTAATACCGTCGTACAAAGCCTTACCGACATTGCTGTGGAACAGACGAACAAAGTACTACATGATGCAAAGTGTCGCGATGACGTTGACATTGTCGTGTTTATTGATAGTTCGAACAAGCCGAGCGAAGCGTCGACACAGTTTGCTACCAACAGATATTTGTTACTTGACATTATTGGTAAGGTACATTAACATATAATATAAAAATATGTTTGTCGAAACACAAAATCTTTTAAACTATTTTTTGTATTCAGAATGGTGTATATATACTATTTCCCAGTTTTAATGACAACTTCGGGATGCCCGAAGTGATTTATTACTAGCACTCCATAAATCCATAAAGATACCTATTCAGAATAGAAGCCTGTGTATTCAAATTATGTATTGTCGCCGTTAATTTAGGCTCGATCTCGATGGGAACCAACGTCAGAGTGGCGATAATTTCGTTTGCCAAACGACCCATAATTGTAAATGGGCTGAAAGACGACCACTCGAAGCAAACCTTGTTTAAGATCGTGGATTCGCTGCAGCCCGGCGAAGGCGATCCCAATTACGCGGCGGCGCTGGAAAAGGGATTAGAATATTTGAAAGCTAACCGGAGACCAGATGTTCCCGGTTTATTCTTGATTATTGGGGACGGAAATACGACCGACGAGGTCGGCGAACTGGCGAAAACTCAAATTAAGGAGGTAATATTGTCATGGCACGGAAGTCGGCGTTTCCCAAATCCGAAATTTAAATAATTGCATAATTAATCCATGTCACTCTCAGACGACACGATAATGTCATCTCCAATCATTTCAGACCATCGATCTGTCAGTAATTGCGGTCAGTAACGAGCACAATGTTAACACATCTACCTTGGAACACTTTACATCGAGAGATAAGATCTACACATTCAGAAGGAATTCAGAATTTTCAAAAGAATTCAGAAGACTCACAAAGTCGTGTGCTGATGAGAATGTTGACATTGAAGGATCTGGTGCTGGAGTTGATGAAGATTTAGCCTTCCAAAAGGATGTAGCTCTACTCAAGGAAGACCCATTTGGAGACAGCAAAAGTGTACTGCCAGTTAGACCTGCCAAGCCCTTGGAAGACTTGGTGGAGGAGGCAGAAGCTGTTTCAGCAAAGAACGTAAGTTCAAACACAAAATAAAGTTTTATGTGCCAATCTCAAGGTTAACGTGCCCATTTGCAGACCACTCCATCGTTCGACCAAGGCGAATGTGTGTATGACGTGCTGATGTTAATTGACTCGTCGGGATCGGTGGTGGAAACTTTTGAGAGGGAGAAGAAGCTGGCCCTGGACATTCTGGTGCATCTGCCTATTAGCCCGATGAACGTTCGTGTGTCCATAATTAAATTCTCTTCGCCTTCGAAGGTCCGCACTCTGCACGGCTTCAACTCCATCCAGACCAAAGGTCATGTCCTCAAAAAACTCGAGTCGATCCGCATGAGCAGCGGCACGACTGCCATTCATAGTGCTCTTCAGCACGCTGTCAATGAGTATTCGTCTTTAAATGGAGCGCGGCCAACAAAAGCGACGCCGTTGGTAATAGTGTTTACTGATGGCTTCGGAAACAAGGACTTTTTGAAAGAGGCCACTGCTCTTCGCAGTCAAGTGCCAGATTTGTTTGCTGTCGCGATTAACCATGAGGTTGGTGATGACGACAATACCAATATATAATACTTTCAGTTCCCAATTAGTCGCAGAGGACTAGTTGCCATCACTGGGAGCTCGAACAAGGTCTTTACCGAGAAGAACATCGACAAGTTCCACTCGCTGCTCCGGCTCAAGCTCAAGCAGTGCTGGGTCTAGCACCTCCTGGTGCTTCTACCTATTTACCTTATAATATATATTTATATGCGTTGTATATTCTGCGAGAAAGAAGCTGTTTAACCTATGTGGTAATAACTGGTGGGGATTTATCGAAAGCGTGAGGGTCAAAAGCTCTCTTATGATCATTTTTATTGTTATAAGTGAACAAACAATGCAACGTACTCTGTTTTTGACAGGTGCTTTGCATCTACAACTCATAGGTTACGGTAAGTACCTTTGAAGAGGTCTGTCTCTTAATACTTGGCCATCCTTCATTTGCGCTGGGTGTCCAGCCGAGTAAAGAAATATGGGTTGCGTAACCCCTGTACCCCCTAATTGTGCCTTTCTATTAAACTCAAATACAAAAACGAGACAAAGCACATTCGATCCTGAAGGACGCGAAGAGCAGTAATTCCCTCTTTTGTGTGTGTTTGATAATTGCCGGGGTTGATTCGGCGGGCGCCCCTACTAGTGAAGGTCGGTGAGTTAGGTGAGGCTATCCGCCATTTCCCGTGTTAACAAAATTACTTTTTAGTTTTACAGAATCGAACGCCTATGTACATCGTATTTCGTAACCGAAGGACGCATATCTTTTGGCGCCATCACTTCTTTCAACTTCGTCTGCTAGCCTCTGCGCGGGATTACATAAATTCAAGTAGACTAGTGTAGGGGCGATGTTACTCAAGTCAACTAATGTTAGTCCTCCCACAATTGCTGGCCTTACTTAGTGTCCTGAGAGCCATTCTTCTTATTCACGTAGTTTAAGGGTTGTTTACCGCGAGTAATTTACATCACTCGGGGTTCAGCGTAGAATAAACAATGTCATGGTCATTCTTTATTTAAAAGTCTCGCTTCTTCCCCGAGCCTAAGGGTTGTGGCCGCGGCAGTGTCGAATTTGGCCGTTGGTGCCACTTCGTGCAGAGTGCAGCCATGCCACATGAGAAGCGAAAAACCGGACAATACTCTCGTCCAAAAAGGAACCTGCATTTAGAAAGTGTTCCCATGTGATGATGATGTCTATTATAATTGGATTTTACACGAGTTTGAGGGGTTGACATGGCCGCGCAGCTTTGGGGATGGATTTGAACTTTGTGGATAGTATGAGTAAAACCTAGTGTAACATGTAACTCTGATTTTTGAACCAATTCTACTCGAAATAAGTGTTTTCTACCGAATTCTCGAAAGAAAGAGGAGAGGTCGAGAGTTGCGTCCTGTTTTCCTTATACGAACTTCACTCACCAGGGCTACGTGATCAGCATGGTGATCCGGAGGTGCGTGATCAGCATGTTGATCTCAATTAACTTCCGTAGAGTGAGGTCAGAGGGTTTACTGCGCGGAAGTGGAACGGAGCGTGGATGTGAAGAGATATTGTTTGCAGAGGGATGAATATATCGACCGCCGATTATGGATCGGAAGGGGAGAGAGTGAATACGGTGAGGAGGATCGAGAATAAAGCCAGGTGTGGCGATACACCGTGCGGCGTCGACCTTACCTAGTTCGTGTTTATGTGGAGAAAACGAAAATTGATGGGGATAAAGGCGCGGCTGTATCGAGCTGATCAGAGGCAGATGTCACATCGGCAGCTGTGCTCACATCTGGCATCATGATCTTAATTTGGCACGATCAGTTCATAATTCACGTCTTTTCCGTTTCTTAAAATTTCAAAAATGTCTCAAAACTCGAGATACTTGGTAACAGTACTTCGTATTTCGTTTCTGTCTGTTAGACCAGTAAATTGACAAGTTTCAGAACAGGGAAAGACTTATTTAATATTTTAGATCAAGCCATAAATAAGTTTTAAGTCGAAATTCTAAACATTTTAGGTCGAAACATAACTTTTTACTTCGAATTTCAGATTTCAGACACAGGCCTCTACCATAATAGGTCTAAAAAACGAAACTTGAAGTTAACTCATAAACTTGGGCATTTCGAACGCATAAAACTGGCTGGAGAGGAGAAAATGAGTTTCCAAGGTTTTGGCGCGTAAATTTGGGTTTGAATGTCTGACTAATAATTGGGAAAAATGTTTTTTTGCAATTTTTTTTTATTTTATGGAGAGGCATAGTTAACGCGTCTTTGTTGAGTTAGAGTAGAGAACTTTCATAATAGTCGTATCTGAGGTTAGTTTCAATATAACCCATATTCTTGGCTCTGTAGTTTTTAGATCTTAAACATTATTCACTCTTTCACACTATTTTTAGGTATGAAAATCTTATTTTTTAGGTGTAAAGTATAATGTGTTATATACAATACATATTTCTTGCTTTATAACGTAGATTGTCAAAAGATTTTTCTATTTTTATATTGTTTTAGACATTCGATGTCTTCTAATTCCCAACTTTGAGTTTGTCGTGACACTGTCTTATTGTCCGTTTCGTGGTCTATCCAATTTTCATGCTCTTGGATTTTTAATGAGATTCGGCGCTGCGGGTTATCCATCAGGAAAAGGGCGTTTGCGCGGCCTGGGATTTGGGTTTGAGCGGCAACAGCTGGACCTCACTCTCTATTCTTGCATTTCCCTTTCTCTGCGCGATTGGGCCTAAGAGCAGGGCGCAATCGAGCAGGTGGGGACTGGGGCGGAGGGCGAAAAGATGCTGCTTCAGCCACACCTCCTTTCTTCTTGTCGTGGAGGGTGCCTCAAACATTTGCCGACCTCATGTTTTATACGTGCTTGTGTCCGTCCATGTCCTTTCCGATCGACCTTATCTCGCGCGTGTTGATCGTTATCATATCTCTTGTTTCCGCCACATTGTTTTAACGCTAATTATTCCGAAATTCGTGCTGAGATTAAGATCATTATGTTGGTGATGATCACTTTATGTCCATTTGATGAATCCCACCTTTCAGATCAGATGGCGGGGGAAACGTTGACGCTAGCCACGACGCAGCAGTTGTACCACGAAACTGCCACTGAGTACACATACGCCAAGACCCCAGGAGCATGGTACTTCGAGGTTGGTCCAGAGGTCTTGTGTGAGAACTCGTCGGCTGGATCTCCGACAGGAGAGTTGTCACCCAACATCAACGACTTCGACGAGTTCACCTTCAACCAGATGCAAGGATCTGCGAAGAATGTGACCGAGACCGTGGAAGTACCCAGTTCCGAACATGTGGCCGAGATCGTGGGGAGACAAGGCAAGTTTATTATTCGACCGAAAGTTTGCATAAAAGCTGAGCCGTGCAATCGGATGCTTGAGACTAATATTCGAAAGCTCTTTTAGTATTCCCATCTCTATTTGCCTTTTTCTAACATATTTTGGTTATAGGATGTAAGATCAAAGCATTGCGGGCCAAAACAAACACCTACATCAAGACCCCGGTAAGAGGAGAAGAGCCCGTTTTTGTGGTCACCGGCAGAGAAGAAGATGTAATTGAAGCCAAACGCGAGATCGAGTGTGCTGCCGAACATTTCACTCAGATCAGGGCATCTCGACGACATAGCCAAGGCGGATCCCCAGCTCCAGGCCATGTCACAGCTTATGTCAGAGTACCACTGAGAGTAGTCGGCCTAGTCGTGGGACCAAAAGGCGCCACTATCAAGAGAATCCAACAAGACACTCACACGTACATTATCACTCCTTCCAGAGAAAGAGAGCCCATCTTTGAGGTTACTGGACTTCCACAGAACGTTGATGCTGCCAGAAGAGAGATTGAACAGCATATCTACCAACGTACTGGAAACATGCCCATCACCGATCCATCTGCTACGATCAAGACGTTTGACTTTCAGGCAGCGGCAGCCGCGGCATGTCGATCGAATGGCCAGACTCTTAATGTCAACCGACCAAATTACGGTGCGTTGGCGGCTGGGACCCACGAAATGCGAAAGGCATTGGCCATGGAACAACTGCGCTCAGCTTCGAAGGCAGCCCAAGAAGCGTATGCTCGAGGAGATCTCCAGACGCTGGCCGAAGCCAAGCAGACCTATTCCTCGGCGATGAAGCTGCTGAACCAGTCCTTGAACGCCCAAGCAGCGGCTGCCAACCAGCTCGGAGTTGCTCCACCAGCTCCACTGCAGATTCCAGAATGTCCATTCACATTGCCCAGTGGCAGTTTCTCGCCTTCTGGAGCCACCTATCAAACTACAATCTCGAGAGAGTCTGGTCACGCTACTTACAATTCTACTTCTTCTGCTCCAAACAGCACTCGTGGCTCTTCCCCAACTGCTCCAAACACTAATGGATCTCAGGCTTCCCTTCACAGTAAGTTTTCTTGTAATATTCTAATTATTTACACAGTTTGGGAAAGTTTTGTGAATATCTTTGAGTTAATATAACCTATTTGTCGAATTTTTAGCTTAAAGTTTTTTTAAATATGGTATTTTAGCCGGTTCTTACAATACTTGGTCATGCTCGGATACGGGATCCAACAACTACGGTTTACCAATGCCAGACCAGTCCATGAGTAACCTGATGCAGTTGTTCAACAACTCTTGTGCATTGGGTTCTCCGAATTCAGCGTCGTGCGACGAAGGAATTGGTGAATCACCATCTTCATCGTAAGTTTATATATTTGGTACGAATTCGGTACCATTTTGGTCAAAATGTTAATGGAAAATTTTGGTTAATCGAAAAAGACAATAAAACCCATTTTTTTGATCTTAAAATGCCTTAAAAACTCCACTGTAATATACCATGTAACTCTATGTCACCTTTCAGACTTGGCATGCTCAACGGTGACCCCTATCATCTGATGATGTCGAGCATCTGGAGCGACCTGGACCCCCAAAAGTCCACGTTCAAGGCCGACCCCAACGTGAATTCGCTGGCTAGCGCTTAACTTTGCAAACTTTTCTATCGACTATTTTACTAACGTTGACATATTTTTAGTCTTATTATATTATTTCAGATATTTTAATAATTTATTAACTAATCAGAGTTTATTATTGTTGTCCCTCGTGACCTCAACGACGTTGTTGAAAGATGCAGGTCTTGGGAGGCGTCTTCATATCGTGTAACCTCAGTGGACGCCTCCGAGCATAATAATTTTATCAAACCAGTCCTCTCGTGAACCTAGTGTTCCCTCCCCTACTGTCACCGTTCGAAGGAAAGATATCTGAAATTTTTATGTTTTCCTACACAAATCTCTTATTCCACAAAACGAGTACTAAAACTGGATGCTTTATATTGTACTTGGGCAGCTTGGCTGGTTAAACGATTCCAAGCTGTGGCACAAGCTCCGAGTTGAGTCTAAACTTTACACTTTTTATTATCCATTCCCAGATGTTTACGGCCTTCATATTTATTAGATGTATTTTATCACAACTTTATTATCAAATAAATTGATTATAATGCAATAACTCATGCTTGAAAAATGTTGGCGGCGGCACGGAAAGGGAATTCACTCGGCCATCTGTAGGAGCCGAGATAAACGATCCTGAATCAACCTTATCGTGGGGCGTCTTCCTTCAGAATGTCCTCCAAGGACGTGCTGCGACATCACAGCCTCTGGGGAAGATTTGCGCACAATTGTTCAATTAGCCCTGAAGGCATATAGTATTGCTTAATGTGCCGTTTGTTCCTCTCTGGTTACCCAGTTCGGATTGCCACAAGAAAGGCTTAGAATAAACAATCCAGCGACGAAAACCTGCTTGTAAACATTTCTTTTAAACTGGCTTGATTGGTACATTCCGTGTTTTGAATATTGTCTTTGATCTTATTATGAATGTAATCTCGTTATATGAAGCCGCGATGTAGCTCTGTTTTACACTTGGCCGTGCGATTCGTTCAACCGTGCCGGTAAATTGAAGGCAAAAAGTTTTGTCACACCTGGTTCTCATATTATTAGTGTCATGGGAACCATTCCTGCGCTGCCATTCTTTATTACTTTTTTTACCATTTTAGTTCCGAAGTAAGCCTATCCCGGTATGCCCGTTCGATTGTTTTGGAGTCGTTACCTAAGGCCATGATAGTGCCTTTATTATTCCTCATCAGTGCGTGCACAGCCCTCGGCCAGGCCTACCATTATCCCATAAGGTAAGGGAGTGTCACCCAATTCTAATCAAGTTCAGTTGTTTTTCATGTGCTTCCGAGGAATACCAACAACTCTACGAAAGCTCCAAAAACAGCCGCACTATAGGCGTGCCAGTCAGGTTCGGTAAGATGTGTAACCGAAAAGAAGACGTCAAACTGTTCTCTCCGCCCGTCCAATGTGACAGTTCATGCGTGACCGTACTCGAGCCACAATACTTTGGAGGTAAACACAAATACAGTACTTTGTTGATAAATTTAAAAAGTAACAGCGTCAAAGACGGTACCTTTGAAAACTAACCTAACAAAATGACAGAAGCTTACACTACAAATTACAGGGATCCTAAATGAAAGACAGCCGTATATCTTCATTCGAGGTTGTGCTACTGACGTCTTCGCTTGGGCCGCTTCCCGGCCGGCGGAAGTGGACTTTATGCACAACGGCGACATTTGCCTTTCACTGCCAATATCGGAAATATGGCCAGACGTACAGGCCAACGACCTGGTGACAGTCTGTTCATGTACGAAAAACGGGTGCAACGTACACGATACTGTAAATAGTAGCGGTTGGATCAAACCATATTACACTTTACCTTTGCTTTTATTTTCCCTTTTACTAGTTTCTAATACATAACACAACAATAAAATAAAACAAACTTTAACAACGGGTTACTTCTTCTGCAATTGCTGTAGCTGTTTGTCGTCCTGTTGGGTCATATTGGTCAGCACTTTGCCGAGCTTCTCGTGCACGTCCAAGTACTTGGCCACACATCTGTCCAGACATACAGATTCTCCCTTTGTCAGGTCGGCTTCCTTATAGTGAGCTGCAATACACTTGGCTTGACAAGTATTGGTCATCCTTCTGTACATATCAGACATCATTTCCATCTCGAGCTCGGCCACCATTACCATGGGATCAGGTGCTTGTGTCTTCGACATGTTTAAGCTAAAAATATATATTAAACCATTGATTTCGTGTTGTAACAAACAAAATAAAATAAAATTTAATAAACAATTAATAAAATTACGCGAGTCAAACCTATTTTATACCTAAATTTCTCGTTCTTGAAACAAGCCGCCGCCTTTCATACTCGAAACTAAAACAAACATTAGATTCCAACATCTAATTATCGTATAAGCCAAAAAGTAAAATCTTTATCTACATATTATTTAAATCATTGTTCGGAACTAAGTAAAACAATCGAAATACATCAAAAATTTTTTGGCCTTACATTTTTTTAGAAAATAATTTTCTTGGGTCATGTCTTCTAAAGATTGTGGGAGGCATGACACATGCGTCAAGTTTTATAGAAACAGTTGACACATCTTCCCCATTTTAAAATTTTATTATTTTTTTCTTTGATAATTTACCAAACTTTGTAAATCAACTAGAATATGGCTTCGAAAAAGAAGGATTTTAAAGATTTAGCTACAAATGTGTTCAACCAAAGTGAACATAACCGGAAGGTTTTGAAGCGGAACAACAAGAAGAAGGCTGGATTCAATTCTAAATCTGCCATTGATCAAGTTATCAAAAAGTGCAACGAACTGAACCAGGTATTTGACATTTTCTTTTTTATTTATGCTTTTAGACTCTTGCTTCAACTTATCAGAGATTTGATGAGTTTCCTTTGTCGTCTTTGACTATGAAGGGACTTTTGGAGAACAAGTTTGAGAAACCAACCCCAATTCAACGAGATTCTCTGGGATGGTCGTTAACTGGACGGAACGTAGTTGGAGCAGCCAAGACTGGAAGTGGAAAGACTTTGGCGCTAATTATACCGGTATGATAAGGTTTTCAAACATAATTTTGGATTTTAGATATTAGAGAAACTATGGAAAGCTAGATGGACTAGAGATGACGGGCTTGGAGCGCTAGTTGTTGTGCCAACAAGAGAATTGGCTTATCAGATATATGAGATATTAAATAACGTGGGAAAACTGCATCAGTTCTCGGCGGCGTTGCTGATAGGAGGAAGTGATGTACAATATGAGATGCAGAGGTTGGTCGGAGTCAATATTATTATTTGTACACCGGGAAGACTTTTGCAGCACCTTGAAGAGAACTATTCCTTCAAGTGCGATCAGCTTCAAATTCTTGTGATTGACGAAGCCGATCGTATTTTAGATATGGGATTTAAAAAACAGGTAAGGGACATTTGGATGACGAGCAGAGAATTATATTGTATTCAGAGTTGAATTATAATCAAATGACTTAAAGGTAGTTTGGAATTTAATATTTTTAGATTGATGCTATAATATCGTATTTGCCTGAAGAACGTCAAACATTGTTATACTCGGCTACTCAAACTAGAAATATTGACGACTTAGCCAGAGTTTGTGTGGAGGATCCTGTTTACGTAAATGTTGACGAACAAAGTATAGAAGCTACTCCATCTGGTCTTGAACAGGTATACCTAAATATTATAAAATGCATTCTTTTTTTAGAATTATATGGTCTGCAACGAAGAAGACAAGATTAACATGTTGTGGTCGTTTTTGGTCAGTAACAAGAGGTCTAAAATACTTATATTTGTAGCGTGCTGTAAACAGGTGAGTTATTATTTTGCTTTAACTACTTAATTATGAATTGTATATTGTCATTTTAAACATTTTAGGCGCGATTCTTGGCGGAATCCTTCAGACATCTGAGGCCTGGAATTTCAATCGGAGGTCTTTGGGGTACCCAGAAGCAGACAAGACGATTGGAGGTATACCAGGGCTTTGATTCAAAAAGAAATGGAGCTGCTTTGATAGCTACGGATGTGGCTAGCAGAGGATTGGACTTTCGGCATTTGGACTGGGTGTTGCAGTTGGATTGCCCTAATACGGTCGAAGATTACATTCACAGGTAACACCATTTATATTATGAAATGTTAGTTACATTTTTTGTTGATCTTAGTGTAGTGGTAAAATAAATTGTTTTTAGGGTTGGTAGGACTGCTCGGATGGGCAGGAACGGCCGTGGTGTACTTGTGTTAACACCAAACCAAGAAGAACCGTTTATTAACATGCTGCAGGAGAAGGCAGTTCCTATAACTCAAATAAGACCAGACCAAAAGAAGCTTTTGGATATTAGGACAAAGTTGATGGCAGTAATTGCCAGCTTCTCAGAGCTCAAGGAGTTTGCGCACGGTGTAAGTTTTTGGTTTGTGTAAATTAATTTTTGAATTATATTTGAGATAACTATATATTGTTTTAGAGTATTGTTTCATACGCAAAAGCCATGTATTTTGCTCAGAACAAAGACGTCTTTAACGTGAAAGAGATAGACTTTGATGCGTTGTCACAATCTTACGGTTTGGCTACCACACCTAGGATAAGGTTTTTGAAGAAACGAGGTATTGAGACGAAGAGTGAAGTGGTTAAAGATGAAGATCAACAGATTTCTAAAAATAAAAAGAAGCTGGCTCTACGAGAACTGTTAGATGAAGTGAAGAAGGGTGACCAAGTGGAGGTGGAGAATATCGAACTGACTAAGTCTAATTCTTTGAAGATAGAAGACGATGACAGTGATAATAAAGAAGACGTTTTTACAGTCAAACAACGAGATGTCTTTAATGTTGCTGATGATAAGGACGTTGCTCAGCCTACTTTGGTGCCAAAGAAGGTCGTCACAAAGGAACAGATGGCTAAGAAGTTGTTGAAGAAAGGAATTCGACTTAACACAACTGTCAAGTTCAATGAAGATGGAAATGCTGAGGTAAGGAGATAAAGAACAACCATGATATTCGTATTTAGGATGAGTTACTGGTCAAACCGAAGGGCTTGGATCTGGAAGAAGCTAAGAGGGAGATGGCTCAATCTAATGCTGAAGACAAGAAACGGCACAAGGAGTTGATCAAGAAGATGAAGAAGGTAAGCACTCATAGAAAGATCATAGCTACAACCTTTAACATTTCAGGAGAAGAAGTTGAAAAAGTTGGGCAAACTGAAACAAGATGAAGAAGAATTGGATTTGGGAGCTGATGACGAAGATAATCGAGACTTTTCTTGGCTACCTGATCCAGATGCGCCTAAGAAGTTTGATGAAAGTGATGGTGAAGAAGATGATAAGGAGGAACTGAATGAAGAATCTGATGAAGAAGATGAGCAAGATTACAGTAGTAGAAAGAGGAAGTTGAACTCGGTGCAAAACGCGGAAGAAGCGGCCTTGAAGCTGATGAGGTTCTGATCGTTGTTATTGTTATTCGTTACTTGTTACATAAAGATGATTTATTATGATTGTTACTTTCGAATGCTGGTTGATTTACCGTTGATATCTAGCTTTCTATGGTGACATTGTTTTACTTTTATGTTTAGAGAAGATGGTCAAGCCTCTCCAGCCGGTTACAGACGTCGAGTTTAGGACGTCTGATGACATAGAGTACTGGAGTCGGATGAAAGTAAGTTGTTACCGTTTATGTGTGCTTTATATTTATCTGTAATCAACGGATTATTGTGTGTAATATTAACCATTTTGTAGGAATTGGCCGTCTTTCAAGAACCTGGTGTGATATCAAGTGTAGCCTTTTCACCAAATAAACCCTATCACTTGGCCGTTGCAAATTCAAACAGAGTAAGTTCTTATGATACTACACGTTAAAGTATTGTTCTTTTGAGTTTAATCAATAATTTTGTTAAGGTTTCGTTGTTTGACACATCTATTGCACAGCCAGTTTGGTTTCAAAGTAGATTCAGATCAAATGTTTTTGGATTAAAGTTTAGAGAAGATGGTCAACTCTTGGGTGAGTTATCTTATGCTGTATTAGAATATTAATTTGAAATGTTATTAAAATTTAGTAGTTTTTGTTACGTTTAAATAAAAAAAACAATTTTTAGGTATGGGAACATTGGATGGATACGTTCACTTCTTCGATGTGACCAAGAACGAGCTTCCTTCACGGCATCCTCTCAGGGTCTTCAAAGCTCACGATTCAGAGGTCAGATGCATTGAGTTCCAGACCAAATCTCAGAATTGTGTAACTCTTGGTGACGATAGCAATATAAAGGTGTGGGATTTGGCTTTATCGAATCACACTGAACCTTTAATCACGATAAGTGGAGCACATTCTGATAGGATCAGGGCAGCGGTGACGTCGCATAACAACACAGATGTAGTAGTATCAGGGTCTTACGATCATACTTTAAAGCTATGGGACACCCGGCAGGAGAACAAACAGTGTAGCATTCAGATGAACCACGATGCTCCAGTGGAGAAAGTGCTTCTCACGTCGAACGATCGGCTTTTGATCAGTGCTGGAGGCAATTGCGTTAAGTTCTGGGATCTGGCTGCTGGGGGTCGGCTGATTCAGACATTGGAGAATCACAACCGAACGGTAGGGCTCACGGTATATTGAGTTATGGTTTAGGTAACATCGTTGGCCATGTCTCAAGACAAGAAGTACCTGCTGTCAGGTGGTCTAGACCGTAGAGTTCATGTTTTCTGCGTTGATCAAGGGACGTACTCACTGGTTTCAACGATCCCTACAGCTGCTCCAGTACTATCAATGGATCTGGCCAAGTCGGGAGATTGTTTGGCCTTTGGAATGAATAACTTGTTGAGTATTCAGCGACGACAGCCGAAAGCGAAAATACCAAAAGCGTTGAAGAAAAATGTAGTAGGTACTGGAAAGGCGTTGAAACTAAAGAGTACTGTAATTCAACACAGAGAAGGAAATGCTGAGATGAGGAGAGCTGACGTCACGGCCAAGCATATCGAACAGGTATGGTAACTAGTTTTCTTTAAAGATGTTTTATTGATGTTTAGTGAATAATTTTTAATCTGTTTGGTTTGAACTATTGTATTTTTTAACTTTATGTTGTTATCAAAATTGTTATTTAGGTGCACTTGGGAAGACTAGATGTTTTACTACGCAGTTGTCAGTTCAGAAAGGTGGTCGACCAAGTTATGCAGCACAAAAAGTTGAGGGAAGAACAGCCAGAACTTGTTGTCGCAGCCTTGAATCAGCTGAAGATCAGAGGTGTGTTACCCACAGCATTAGCTGGTAGACAAGGTCCTCAACTTAGACAGATCCTAGGCTTTGTTTCTACGCATTTCTTCAAACCTTCGTTTTCAGAAGTGCTCATGGACGTGGCTAACGTTATATTTAGTAAGTTGTCGTTATAATTAGTGTGTTTTACTGGCAATTATATGTTATTTGACCATACATCTTGTTATTTTGTATTTAAAACACATCTCTTGTAGATGTATACATTGGGGAAGAGCTGAGCAGAAACGAAATGTCAGCGATGAGAGACTTGAGGAACCAGATCAAGGCCGAGATAGCTTGCCAACAATCAATGTTACGAGTTTGTGGTATCATGGAGTCATTGTGGAATACAGAAGAACATACCCAAAGTGAAGAAAACGACGAAGTGTTCGGGGAGGTGACAATCACTCCGAAGGTCTACTCTTTGAAGGACGATTAATGTTAAAGTTTATAATTGTTGATTTTGTTGTTATTGTTATTAAATATGGCCAAGTATGCTTTGTTTTGTCACATCAATTGTTTCATACGATTTGTTACCTAAAATGTCATGTTTTTGATTTTAACTTTGATTTTAGATGGTTTCTTTGTTCCCTAAGGCAATTGAGGATGAAGAGAACATGGAAGAGGTTTTGTCATCAGAAGACGAAGAGGACGAGGTACGGTTTTCATCTTTTAACCGATATCTTGATTTTAGGCATTGAAAGCGAGGAAGAAACAGAAGAAAGGCGCTTTGTCGTGTGGCTTCAGAAATGACTTTGTTTTTGTGGATGATGACAAAAAAGGTGACGTGGATCACTACGATGGCATCAAGCCCTACTTGAAGAAGACTGTAGCTATTTCACTCCAAGATAAGATCGACGAAGAGAGAAAACGATTGAAACTGAATGAGAAAGTAGTGTTGGGAGGGACTGTAGTGGACGAAGAAGGAGTGATTCAAGGAGAAGATGACGATGGATTGGTACAGGAATTGGTCGAAACTTCAGATAAGATTCGGGAGAAGAAGGTAAAGGGCACGGTACAGCAAAAGGACTTTTTTGACGGGTTATCAGAGGACTTGACCAACGTATCGGAAGCCATGACCTTCTATGACATGAAGTTGAGCAGAAAGGTGTTAAAGGTACGGTTTGTCATAAATATTCATTGTAACGTTTAGTTTTGTTACACTGAATCTAACTGATTTAGGCGGTTATGGAGTTGGGTTACACTCAGCCAACTCCGATCCAAGCAGCGTGCATTCCAGTAGCGTTAGCTGGAAAAGACATTTGTGCTTGTTCTGCTACTGGTACAGGAAAGACCGCTGCCTTCATGTTACCTATTCTTGAGCGTTTGTTATACAAACCTAAGGGTCAGCACTCGACAACTCGTGTGTTAGTGCTGGTACCTACAAGAGAACTGGCTATCCAGGTGTTCCAAGTGTCAAGGAAACTGGCACAGTTTACAAATGTGGAGATTTGTCTATGTGCAGGTATGTTATTATGGTGTTTTTGAATTTAATATGCGATAGTGTTTTGTTGGATTTTGTTGTTTTTGCTTATTTTATGTTGAAACTTAATGGTTTTACTTGATATTGCAATTTTCAAATAAGTTAGGGTGTTTATTGTAATTCAACTAATTTACGTAACAATCATGCTTGGTAAAACCGATCCTAGTCTAGCGTTGGTGTTCTTGGCGAAGGCCGTGATGAACATGAACGTGCCGATCATAACAACAGCACTCGAGTAGAAGGCATAAGTGTAGTGGTAGTGGTTAACCAAGTGAGAAGTATAAATAGGTACGAGGAAGTGGACGATCCACTGAGCCATGGAAGCCAGTCCAGTGGCTTTACCAAGGTCTCCTGTTTCTACCGATCTATAATGTGCGTATAAGTTACTTAAAACTGCACCTTTCGCTGAGCTTAAGTCATGAGATACTGTAAAGATAGTTAAGGTTTCTTACGAGGTAATCTGGGTGCAGGATTCAGCGTAGGCGACAGCGTAACTTCCAGTCTGAATAGCTGTGATAACAAGGAACTGGTACAAGTTGGTAGTGAAAGTGACACTAGCGTAGCTGAAGAACAAAGCTCCTACTGCAATCTGGAGCACGGCCTTAGGGCTGAACCGCTTCTGAAGGAACGGAAGCACGAAGAATTGGACCAACAACAAGGAGGCACCCATCGTGATGATAACTTCAGCACTGTCGGTGGTGCCCTTCATGTAAGCACGGAGCAAGAAGTTTCTGGCAATCAGCTCGTAGCACACGTAGGCCGTAATCAGAAGCGCTCTCAGAATCAGGCCTTCTCTCAAACCGGCGTTACGGCGGATCATTGGCCAGTAGTCTTGGGGACGGAGTCTGGCTGAAGCCAACCTGGGGATGGAGTGGGTGGTGGGGAGGAAGAATAGAAGCACGGGCAACAGAAGTAATGGCATCAGACAGCCGTTGATGATCTGCGAAGTTCTCAACGATGTCCAGACGGCCACTTTCGATGCACTCATCGGAGCCAAGAACATAGAAATGGCCTAAAATAGGTTAATCAGTAATGTTAAACTTCGAAGAAGTTAAGGGACTTAACAGATATTAATATGAATAATGTTGACTTTTCATACCTGTGGAATAGTCAACACCATCAAGGCTCCAGTACGTTCTCTCTCTGTGGTCACGGTGGCCAAGTACATCTCAGCAGTGGCGTCAAGTTGGTATCCGACACGGAAAATCTGCAACGGAATCAGAATCATGTTATCGTCAACTTACTTGGATTCCGAAGAACATCCACCAGGTCTTGGAGAAACCGAGGGAGACGTAGTAGGCTGAAGTCAAGATGGTTGACACAATGAACATTATCTTTGGACCAATGCCATCGGTCATCTGGCCAATGACCAAGGCCCCCACCGCGTTACACAAGCTACCGAAGGCCTGAATGTAGGCCAAGTCCACGATGCTCAACACTTCAGTGGTGTCCCATTGAAGGAAGGACAACAAGGTGGTGGTCCAATTGGTGCCGAAACTCCATAATCCGAAGATTATGCACAGCACAAACATGACCTTCTGTCTCCGGTCCATTACTGTCATCCTGAAACGAGGGGTCATTAAATTATATTATTTTAGTTACCTAAAACAAGGTTAAAGACAGCCTAAAACAGTATGACAAACTATGACTGGGTTAATAATGGTTCAGGTCACTCGGAACGATATAATGTTTAAACCGAAAGGAAGAGCCGATGGCGACTTAGTTAGCAGTTTTAGCGACGTTTTGGAGGAACGTGGGGGGAGGGTTGCAAGAAGAACCGGATTCTTACCCTGCTCTTGCGCGTTACTCGTTCTGCGTGTGAAGAAGAAAGAACCTTCTCTGATTGTGTTATTGTTTCTCTGCCCGCTTCCATGATTCGGGTGATGCCGTCGTTATTAATGAGATATCATCGCCGGTTTAATCGATAACCCACAGGTCGAAAAGTGAAAGTCGACTGTAAACATTGTCACACAGCTTTATTTACTGCAATTTCGGTATATTTGAAAAGTTTTTCGAATTTTGTTTTCAATCTATTGATTTTGTGATTTTTCGTTATTCTACCTTTTTTTTAAATACGGTATTCTATAGTATTTTGCATCGATTTCGTTTTCAAAGGTCTCTAAACTGTTTATCTTAAGGTGGACTGGACTTGAAGTCTCAAGAAGCAGCGCTTCGTCTTGGACTGGATATTGTTGTAGCCACGCCAGGACGTCTGATCGACCATCTCCACAACTCACCGTCCTTTTCTCTGGTCGATGTTGAGGTTCTGGTATTGGATGAGGCCGATCGAATGTTGGACGATCAGTTTGCCGAACAGATGAAGGAGATCATTCGGTTGTGTTCGAAGAGCAGACAAACCATGTTGTTCTCGGCTACAATGACAGACGAGGTAAGTGTATTTGTGGCAATGAATAGTCATGATAAAGGTACTTGATGTAATACTACGCAAGATTTTAAATTTGAAATGCTTTTAGATAGAAGACTTGATCAAAATGTCATTGGACAAGCCTGCTCGACTGTTTATCAATGAAAACACAGAGACCGCAACTAACTTGAGACAAGAGTTCATCAGGGTCAGAGAAGGCAGGGAAGGGGATCGTGAAGCTGTTGTAGCAGGTAATGGTTTAATCCTTATGTTTACGCTTTGATTTAGAATATTAATTTAAATCTGGTGTCCTTGATCTTTTAATTTTTTCAATTTCCACTAAATAAGGCCTTGTTTTAGCACTAGTAACTCGTACTTTTGTGGATCATACTATCGTGTTTGTTAAAACCAAACGTGACTCTGAACGTATGAACGTCTTGTTAGGATTACTGGGAGTTAAGGTTGGCCAACTTCATGGTGGATTAACCCAAGCACAGAGAATCCACGCCCTCACAGAGTTCAAGGCAGAACAACTTGACGTACTCGTTTGTACTGATCTGGCTTCCAGAGGTTTGGATATCGAAGGAGTGTTAACGGTACTGTTCTTTTGGTATTCGTTTTTATTGATGTAATTTAAACATTAAGGAATGCAATTGTATTTTACCGGATGAAAAAACTTTTTATTTATAATTTAATGTTTAGGTTATAAATATGCACATGCCAATGTCGATCAAGCCTTATGTACACAGAGTCGGTCGTACTGCTCGTGCCGGAAAGAGTGGAAGGTCAATTTCGTTGATAGGAGAAGATGACCGCAAGTTACTTAAGCTCATCTACAAACAGAACAAGGGCAAATCACTCAAGATTAGAAATATCACAGGAGGTAGGGCAATGTTCATTGTGAATATAAAATGTGCATATTTAAAAATTTTACGCAAAAATATATTGTTCTTGTTCTTTAGCTAAATCCTTATTTTATAGATGTTTTGACCGCGTATTCGGAACGTATAAAGAACCTGGAACAATCGGTGACCAAGGTACAACAAGAAGAGAAGGAAGAGAAGGCACAGCGTCAAGCCATGGATGCCCTGAGCAAAGTAGAAGGCAAGCTGAACAACAAACCAGATGAGAGGGAAGGTCGAGTATGGTTCCAGACCAACATCGAGAAGGCGGCCGAGAAAAGTAAGGCTTCTGATGAGTTATTATAAAGTATTTGTAGGGAAACTGAAGAAGGCTCAGAAGATGCTGAAGCAGAAGCAAAAGGAAGCTGCCAAAACTGTAAGTTAAATTTAGACTGCAGTAATGACATGGTAAACCTAAAGCAAACAAAGTAAAATCTTCAAACTGAGAAAAAAAATTAAAGGTTGTTTAACGACGAAATATTAATTTATGTTAAACTGGTTTATTGTCATCAAGACTCAAAGGTCAACAAGTTCCAGTGATCTCACTTGATCAACACTTGATTATTTTTAGCCTGAAGAACGGTCCATCCAGAACACAATGTCATATCAAGTTAGGAGAGCGAAGAAGGAGAAGAGACCCAAGAGGCTGCGAGCAGTCGAGGATGACGTTCCGACCAGAGGCGTGAGGAAGGGACGAGTGATCAAGAAGAAGAAGTCATCCTTCCTCGGAGCCCTCACCAAAGTGGACAAGAAGTCCGTCAAGAACATTCGCTATGGGTGAGTCTTATGAACAAACAACAATATTTGCGAGAGAACACTGTAGCATAAACAAAGTATCAAAATAGACATTAGGAGTTGAACTGGTACACAATAAAGTAACTTCTTTCAGCCCTGGAGACAAAGACTTCCACAAGGCCAAGAAGGGCATGAAGGCGAAGGGAGCACTGAAAGGACCCAGAATGTAATGTCATGTTACAATAAGTTGTTTTGTTTTACTTGTTAATTGTTATTTAAGTAAATAAATTACGGTTACTTATGGGAACAGGTTACCTTCGTCAAGGTTGACGAGTTTGAATACACGTCCCATAAACGTCTGTGTTTACTTGCGACGTCGCGTCTGTTCCAAACAACGCAGTAATAAGTTGATAACTTTTCCAGATTTTACAGTTTTTTACGTTTAAAAGTACGTTCTGTCAAAAGTGGCAGTTTAAAGATTGAAATTGGTTAGAAGGACTGATAAGAACTGATCTGATTCGGTGGGAAATGATGAGCAATATCACTAACGGCCTTAAAAGTCAAAAAAGTCTGCTGCATTGTACTCTGTTTAATTCCTGGGACCTCGCCGTTGATAAGAGAGCGTGAGGAGGGGGGAGAGACCCGGAGCACGTGACCAGCTGCGACTTTCTCTTTTCCCGCCTCTGCTTTTTTGTGTTATGTAACCTGTCCGGACACATTCTCATCTTGCGATCAGCTGTTTTAACCTTACAACAACAAAACTCGTTTCCCGTGGCCTCTGTTTTAAACCGCCGAGACTATAATAGCATCTTCAGTCGAAGAAGGTTACCGTCGCGTCTTTTATGAGTCGCTTTTACAGTTGTTTCTAATCATTGTTTACCAAAGTTGATCGATTTAGTATGCAAAGGGATAATGACACCTCCAATTCAGATAGTTCCTGGAGTCTGGTCACCGATAACTTTGACCTAGTGAGTGGTTATGTTGACATTGTCAAGCTTTGTTGTAATTTTACTTACTTCGTTACCTTCAATCGCATAAAATGATTTATCATCATTATTTCTTGTAAACAACCTTCTGCTCTTATTTACAAATCAATCTCTGACTTTAAAGTGTTATACTTTCACTTTAGATCGACGATCCAGATTCAGCTTCGATCACTGAAGACATCCAGATTGATTACTCCACTGACGACGATGTCAGCTCGGTCTACAGTGATGTAGAAGTACATCAAAAAGAAAATGAAGAACTACTGAACGAAGAAATAGAAGAATCAGAAGATGAAAATGAAGCCGACGTCGAAGCCGATGATGACGAGAGCGACGCCGACGAGAAAATCGACCAGATCAGTGTAGTAGATGACCAAGAGGCGTTGGAGGAGCCTTATGCTCGCTACTACGCTTCCCCAACGTTAGTAGCCAAAAGCTTGGATCAGCTGGGTAAGGGAACTGAATTGAGGATCTTCACTTTATCATTCAACTTTTATTTTATTTATCTCCCCTAAGGCGTTACCTTTTTACAAAAAGTGTTTCAGCTACTCCAAAGTCCGACCTGAACGGTCAGAAGATCAGAATCGCTGCTACCTTCTCAGTGTTCGTAACAGCCATGATTGGTCTGGTGTTCAGCTCGACTTGGAACATGGAGAGATGTCTGGATTACAAAGAAATGCGCGGGGTAAGTAGTCTGTTCCATTTGGATCGCTCTGTTCTATACAAACTACAATACAGAAGACCTTTGACGCCATTTGTCACGTTGTAGGTAAACCTGGACCTGTTCGCTTCGGAGAACAAACTCTTTTCGTGGAGAGATGACGAATGGGAAGACGACTACGAACCCTCGTTTGAGGTCGTCAAAGCAATGGAAGTCTGTCAGAAGCGCCTGAGAGAAGTGATCCGAGAATCTGCTCACAAGTCGGCACTCGTCCGCTACATGAAGCTGAAGGAACAAAGACGGAAGGGACTGGTTCCCCCACCTCGAACAGATGTGTTGGGTGAGACTTCGCTGCAGTCGAAGGCTCCCCAGCCCTGTTCCCCCCTCCAGGAACACCCCTGCCATTCCTGGCCACCCCACCCCTCCTTCTTCCCCACCCCCGAACCCATCCCTCAGCCCTGTGCCGAACCCGCCTCGACTGTCAAACCTCACAACCTGACCCACTCTTGTCCCATCACTCATCAGAAGCCAAACAAACGTCAGATCATCAAGAAGGTCGACTACAACATGCAGAATTACAAGGTAAGCATCCAATACAAACCCCTGGTAACAACAACATTAAGTGTTACATTGTAATCAAAACTAAAGCCAATCTATAAAATGACAAGACTTTTAAAACAAATTTAGCAATTCAAACCATTGATCAATCACACGACTGACAGACTTTCCGTCCACAAGAAGCATCACCGTGCCATGCAAGCACATCAGAAGTACGCCAAAGAACAGAAGAACCGTCGTCTACCTAACGACTACCTCAGGTCATGTCAAATCAACGACAAGTGCAACATCACAGAGCCGATCAGTAGCCACCTGAGCCATTCGGACGGTTTCAGAAGCAGTATTACTCCAAAGCAATATAACTCTGTGAGTTTTATATTAGTTAAGAGATCCAAACATAACTTTAGAACAATAATATCTTAGGTAAAGGACTCAAAAGTCATGTTATTGTATGTTCTTGAACAAGTTTTACTGCTTGTTATTATAAAAGTTACAGTACATCACTTTCCTGGACACAATCCCCCCAAGACAGTGCAAGAACAACTCCACCCTACTGCAATGTGAACGTTGTTGGTGGACCGAAGTCTGTCCTGAAATGAAGAAGAAGTGCACGTTGAGGAGATGGCAACGCCTGAAGAAGATCGACCCTAAAGACTTTGTCCAGAAGGACGCCGAGCTTCAGAAGATCTTCAACCAAATCGGGTGGACTCCAGCCAAAAGTAAGCCGCTACAATAATTCATGCTATAATATACAACAACGTATACCATGTTAAATTGTTTTATCTTTGTTATTACACACTATACACATTAAAAGACGACTCGTATACAAAATTAACACATATTGTTACAGGAAACTACGTCCGCCCATCAAAATCAGAAGTAATGTCACGTAGATCGTCAACCATTGCCAGTCTTAAGAAGGTCAAGAAGACACACGAACAGAAGTCGGCGTCGTGGCTCTTCAGAAGACAGAATCAACGTAGAAAGATTCGAGAAGCCTCCACGATGTCGGACTGGTTCTTCTCGAGAGGATCTCACCGTGCTTCGCTCCGAGTTCACTTCTGAGTCGTGTCCTCATCGTGTGACACGCTTATGTAAATTTGTAAATAAGAGTATAGTAAAGATGTAGACAACAGTTCTGGTCGTGTTTTTGCTGAAGATCCTGTATTACCTTTGAGAGGTTGCTAATAAAAAAATGACGTTATACGACAAAATGATGTCGTATCTTCACCATTTGTAGCTTAGAAGGCACGTTTTTTGCCTTGTCCAACCCTAATACTCTTTTAATCCCAAGTGCAATGACCTTTACTTAACGGTCGAAGCGACAGGTTGAGAGTGATGGCATTGTGGTTTGCCGAGGTCACAAAAAGGCCAAATTATAACCGAGATACGTAATAAAACGAACACTGTCGAGACTGGTCAGTGCTCTGCCGCCTCTCCCCCGGCCCTCATCTCTCGCCCTGAGCCAGCCTTTAGCGCGACCTCAGCGCGATTTGATCATAAGATGAGTGACCGGTCGGCAGAGGTCAGGGCCCCATTCACTCTTGCCTTTACTGCCGCCTATTCAACAGATCGCCACGGCACCCAAATAGATGGGCGGACTGTTCTTAGATGGCCATTCCGATCAACGCTCTCGCGAGACTGCGCCCTTTGACCCTGCACCATAAACCCATCTGACCTGTCGAACATTCCGCAACATTCGCAGCACTTTTTTGCCCATCATGGACCTTCTGGCACAGATTAAGCTAGCCGAGATTCAGAATGCTGATTCCTTATTGTGTTCGTCGTTGCTTCAAAATAACCAGATTCCCTTGGATGTTCTGGTAAGTCTGATGACTATGTCTGAAACAGTTCGTTTTCTAGCAAATAAGAACCCTTATTTGTATCTTACCGTGACTGATTACTGTCACTATTTTGATTAACACTCCTGTATACAAGCTAGCTGAACTAATAACTCATTGTCAAACAAGGTATAAGGTCTTTCTATAAATACAATCAAGCTAACCACTAATTAAAGCTTTGATGCTATCACCTAAAATTGTAAAATTGGCATTCTCATCAGCCTACTCTACTAACTGAATCTGTTTCAGTTATCATGTTTCGAAGAGTCAGACGAACCCAGAGTAAAAAAGGAGCGGATGGACGATGCCGTAAGTCCAGTCGGAATGACTTCTAGTGCTTCATCGACCAGTGCCTGTTCTACCCAACATAGTCCATCACAAGGCCTAATCAATCGGTCGAGGAAACCGCCAGAGCCCATTCCTAGCGAAAAGAAGGTAACTTTTATTTCATACTGTTTACATAATTAAGTACCAAAATTAATTCTTCATTAAATAGGTAATAACCATCAATAATATCTTAAATTATATTACTATAATAGGCATAAAACTTAAAGAAACCAACAAACCACGATATATACAATATTCTTGGTAACTAAACTCACTTTTAACTGTGTTTTAAACTTTACATTTTTCCAGGACCAAGCCTACTATGCCAAACGAAAAAAGAACAACGACGCGGCCAAACGATCTCGAGATGCCAGACGCCTCAAAGAAGAGCAAACTGCACAACGAGCTGCCGAACTCGAACAGGTCAGTCATTTACATCCGTTACTTTTTTTAAACTTTTGAAGCCTTAGAAGAGATTTAAAAATATTTTACATTCAAAAAGCCGAACTTTCCTATATAAACCAAGCTACAAAAATAAAAATTTCAGGAAAACCAATACCTAAAACAAAGAATCGAGGAGCTGAACCGCCAACTTTCATATCACAAAACCCTCAAAGCATTGGCAGAAGCGGCCGACTCGAATAACAACAACAATGAGGCTAGTTTGCTGCAGAACACCGTGCTACTCAGCTTCTTGAACAACACCTCGCTGCTGGGTAACAAAAGGAACGACAACTGAGGTAGCTGTTGCCATAGTTAAGGTTAGATCATAATTGTACATAAAGGGTCTGTGAATTCACAATAAACTGTTTTTCGGGTCAGAAACTTGTTTTGCCTCATTTTTGACATTATCTCGACGATAACACAATAATTCCAAAAAAACTTACTTTGATCAAGATGGAAGCACATAGTACGTTACTGAATAAGTAGTCATATGTTATTTAATAGGTAGTAAAGCCAATAGAAAGTGGCATTTTGATAAAAGGTCTAAACATTGAACAAGAAATCGTATTTTTCGTTGTTTTTTGTTGAAAAATTCTGTTTTTTCCGATTTGAACTGCTTTTTTCGCGCAAATTTAGGACATTTTATACGATGAAACATGCACAAAAAAATTTGTTTACACCGAAAAAAACCTTTACTGCAGACTGATGGGGTTATCGTTACCATATTTAGCCCTGTTCTTTCTCACTTTATATTATAACACAAAATAAACCTTTCAATGTTAATATAATTCATTCATTTACTTGCACAGTAATATATGGTAAGATCACACAATTTTTAATTTATAGTTTATAAAACGTAAAACAGATATGATTTGGACCCTTATTGAGGAAACTTTGTTTACAAAAACTCTGGCTCGAGTGCGTGTTCCTGCATTTGTACTAGATTGTACCTGATGTCCTTCTGTGAACTGTTCCTCTTACATTTGGCTACATGGAACAGAAGGCCGATCATGATAACTATAACAACAACTGCAGATACAGTGATCAGAAGTTTGACCAGACTTGAAGTTTGCTTCTCCATAGCGATTACTGTATCCAGAGAAAGACCGTTTAACTCAGATGGCGTTTCACAGTACGTAGCATTCTGAAACGATGAGTAATATAGAACATTAGATCCAGTATACATATATATATATATATATATGTAAAAATAAGATATCAATATAGTATGTGAAGGTATTGCACGAACTATGACGTGAAATTTCTAAAAACAAAAGAAAAGTTACAGTAACCACTTACAATCCTTTCAAGGGTCTTAAGCCGATCTGAATATTGTTTGATCGAGGAACAGTCCAAAGGATTATTGTGCAGATCCAACTGCCTCAGGCGATCAAAACCCTCAGGGAATGAAGTAAAGTCATTATGGGCCAAGTTGAGTTGGCTTAGCCTGCTATTACAGTCTTTTGGCATCGAGAACTCAGTCAGGCGATTCTCAGACAAGTCCAGGGTCAACAAGTTTGGGAACTAAAATATGATTTGTGAAGGTTACAAATACGAATGTATCAAAGTATGTATTACTGTATATTGTAGTAGGTAGTTAGACAAAAATAATAATCTCAGTCAACTTACATGACAAAACACACCACCGATGTTGTCCCTGATGTTGTTACCTCTCAGATACACAGACTGAAGACGAGGCAGGTCTACCGAGAAGATGTCCTTGATCACCTTGGCGTTGTTGAGTCTCTCAGCATTGAACACATCACTCAAGTCGATGTATTCCAGTCTCTTCAGATTCCCCAAGGCATGGATACTGACCTCTCGAATCGGATTCTGACTGATGTACAAGAACTCGAGGTTGGGCATGCCGGAGAAGGAGTTGGCACCAATTGAGGTGATTCTACAGTCCGTGAAGTTGACGTGACGGAGCTTCTTGTGGGTGTAGATGCCGAACACATTCTTCTCGGGCAGGTCCAGGAACTCGGCTCCAGTTATGAAGAGGTACTCGAGGTTGGGGTGGGTGATCTCGCTGATCTCCCTCAGGAAGGAGGCGTTTCTGTTTTGGAGGTTTAGACATTCAATCGTATTGGAATTGCAGCGACATCCCGAAAGGCATTTGGACTGAAAGTTGCATCATCAAAGGTATTAAGATCACATTTAAAAATATTTAAAGTTACAAAAAATGTTTTTAAAATCGAAAAAGCTAGACTAGAGATTGAAGTTTGAATTTTGCGCATTTTGGCATAATGTTTCAGGTTCTTTTTGCCGCTCTCAAAGTAATTTTAAATTCTAAAATCTCGTAAAGAGGTTCAAGAACATTAATTAAAACAAAAACTAAGACTATAAATGCCACTAAAATGGCAGAATTTTGAATTTTTAAATTTAAAAAAGCTACTTCCTTCAGTATAAAATCTTCAAAAAAACTGTAAAACATAACAATGCAACTCAATATAAACCTCAGTTACAATAACTAGTTGTAAAGAGCTGTAAACTCACAGTGTAGAGGCCGGGATACGCGGCGACAAGAGGTAACAGCCAGAGAAGCCACATGAGGTGAGGACAGTCCAAGCGAATGGCTTGATTTCTCGCTTACCGCGCGCCGCTTACTGCGTGCCATCGTATGTTGGGCGTTGTTTTTGGGAAGCTACGTGAACTTAACTGCCAAATCTGGCTAATTAGCCGGCTTGGCTGGGGCCACGGATTCACTGAAGCCGAATGAATGCCCGGATTCAATTAAATTTCCAAAAAATTTAATTTATTTCCAAAATGCGTACTTCGATTATAACTCGTTTTGGGATAACTGGGGTGCTAATCGTATGCTACTGGGGTGGGCTGGTCAAAAAGTAGATAGAAAGGTGGAAAGTAGTTTTTAAAGTTAGCTTCTATAGACTTTTTCACCATGTTAGTATTGTTTTGTGTTCTATCACTTACTCATAGCTCAATAAAACCTTCCTACTCTACAGACAGCTTGTGTAAAATGTCATTTCAAACATAGTAATCATCAAGGTATTCCTGTAGTTTAGATATTAGTATAGTCGTCCTTAAGACGTTAATATAGACAAGTTATGAAAGGTTGTGCCAATTAATTTATGCAAAACTTCGCCGTATTCAAATTTGCATTTAAAATTCAAATTAAACCAGGTGTTCCGAGAAACGTGCATGTACTTACTGTAACTCGAAAGGCGGAAAGAAAGGAAAGCCGGCTGGCTGTAAAACGTCGTTTCGAATCGGGCACATCTGGAGTTGGGTTGATCCCGAGCCTCACTGGCCGCTCTCGACCACCACTCTCGCCCCTAAACTCAGGGTTTGTTGGCTCAGCTGAAGTCGGTCCCCATTTTGGGATCGCTTCAAGGTCGATCGATCGCGTGGCAACATCTGTCGCCCCTATACCTACTCCCTTTCTTGGCTTATGCACTTCTGAGACTTTTCGCAAACCAATTTCGAGGGTCTTCCTTCCGTTTCGATGACCGGCCTTCAGAAGGCCATATTCCACTTATTGAGGTGGTTGTTTAGGTGGGGAGGCTTCGAAGGCGGATCCCTCAGGTTTTGAACGGATTTCAGGGAATTTGGAGGGTTTGGATCGTTTTTGATATTAATCCTGATTTTACTTTAAAATTGTTGATGATTTTGATATTTTAGGTATGTTAAGTTTGAGTTTATGCTTTTTAAATTACTGGTAAATTAGTTTTTTATTCAGATCTAGGTCTGTAATAAAAGATTTCTTCAAGTAAACTCCGATTACTGCTACTTTTACAACTTTTAGTTATCTGTAAAGTAATATAATTAGTGGCATATGACAAATCCGATATTTTTGAAAAGTTTGAAGGCTTCGGGTGAGGTAACGATGATCAAGTGAGGCGGCAGATCAAACGAACGCGTAAAGTTGGCTAGCCTTGAGACCCGTTAATGGTTCATATGTTAGGCCTTTGATATTCCTTTAATGGTTAAGTACTTTATGACAGATTTATTAGTTGGAGTAAGTGTGTCATGGCTTTACCTTACATATGCAAGCGAGCTGAACCGTAGGCTATTGTATTGACGAAAGTCAATGTATTGATAAAGTTAAACTGGGTTTACTTGAGTTCTTATCAGAGACGTTTTCTGCTACAGTAATTTACCTTCTTAACTTGGTATGTTGACTAAGCCTTAACGGTGATTATCCTCGCCTCTGTTCGATCTAATGTCATCACACCCAGCCTTGCGCGCTGTCGATATCCCGCGGTGTGCCAAAACGACTTAAGGTTACTCGAAAATATAGAAGTGGGTTAAGCGTGCCGCCAGTCCTGTTAATTGTTTTAGTTTAATATGCTTATTGTTGGCGTGGTGTGGAGGGGATTACGCGCAGGAAGAGAGGGAAAGGTTGGGCCATATAAGCGCGGTACCCCCTCCTTCCTTCTCCTCGCCCCTCCGCGCGTCACTTCCCGAATCAGCCCGATCTATCTATCTATATCTACATTACTTTCAGCCATGGCTTCGTTCCACCCCAGCGGAGAGTCCAAGGAGAACAAGGACGTCGAGAACACCTCCACCTCCTCGGTCGGGGCCGTGCCCTTCTACCCCCAGTATGCCAACTACACCACCCATGTCTATGACTCATCAGCCTTGGCCACGTCTTCTGAGGCGCCCGCTACTTTCACTGAGGTTAAAGGTGGCAATGCTGCTGTTGTGGGAGCTCCCAAGAGTGTGAGTCACTCAAATTGACATTTTTAAATAATTTAAATTTTAAAATTTTAATTTTTATTGAAAATCACTTTCGAAATATTTTACTGAGTAAATTACAAAGTATTTCAAAAAACAAATAGTAAAACAAGATAAAAATTGAAATTTGATGTTTAGGATTTCAAATCGGAAGCTTCACACCTGCCCCAATCATCTTACCCTTCAACTACTACAATATCAAGTCTCCAGCCCCTATCTCAGACCACTCCCGTGCCTGTTCTCAACTCCTCTCCCGTCATGGCTCCCAATCTGTACAACGAAGAAGCTTCTGAAATCAGCTCCGCTTTAGGCTACAGTTCCTACTCAGCTCCTCACAGTTTCGCCGCTGGCAGTTCACACGATGTCAGTTATTGGCAACCGCCTCAAGAGGTTTATCCTGGTCCGATTCCAAGGTAAGAGCAATCGCTATCTCTTTAAAAACAAGTATAAACCAACATTAATATAATCAATTTAAAAGTACCAAAATATATCGTTATATTACCCATCTAATCTCAATTTAGCTACCCAAATGTATTACTTCATGGAGACGAAGTGACGTCTCCCAGCTACAGTACACTTCCTACAGACAACCGAGTCGACCCAGCCAACTTGTCAGCCGCCTACAACTCTCCTTATATGCTTTGTCCACCTTACTTAGTAAGCGATACTTAATTTATGCTAATTACGCCCTTTACTTGCTAGTTTCACTTTCTTTCTTTGTTTTTTTTTTAGGTATAGTTACTGTCAATTCAAAAATAAAACCTTTTCAAGATATTAACACTGCCTTTATATTAACCTTGTATTTGTAGCCCGATGGAACCCAAGATCCTCTTGCACTACGGTACATCGCCGATGGCAGTTTCTACCAACAGCCGTCTATTCAAGTGAGTAAAATACTACCATCAGCATTCTAGTTACCTTAGGTATTAAAATAAGATCAAAGTTTTGAGATCCAACACCAACTATTATCAAAGCGTAAAAGTATACCTCAATATAAATATATTGTGAATCTTTAGAGTCTTCCAATTGATACTCAATACGTACCCAATAGTACTCCCAGGAACCTAGACCCCTATGTACCACCGATCGCTGGCACTCCTTCCGAACTGTCCATGTTACCTACAAAAGATGCCTCTTCCGCCTTTACCTCCCCTGTCAACGGAATCCCCAACGCTTCTACAATGATGTACCCAAACAACGTCCTCATGCAGAAACAACGAAGCCGACGGTCGAGAAGTCTGAAGGACTCTGACGACGACATCAGGTCAAATGAAGATAAGGAGCAAGAACGGCGAAGTGCCAACAACAACAGGGAACGGTAGGGTTCTGATGTTACTTCTGAAACCTTAAATGTTTGGATAATTCCAAAAATTTAAGACTTTTTATTTTACGCAGATTTACATCTCAAACTGATCAAAACGTAACTAGAAAGTCGTAATTAACTTATATTATAGTAGTTAACTTAAGTTTGACATTAACATTTCAGAATCCGAGTCAAAGACATCAACACGGCTTTCAAAGAGTTAGGGAAGATGTGTAGCCAGCACATTCCGAACACGAACGAAAGGAATCTCACCAAACTCAGTATTCTACACCACGCTGTCCAAGTTATCAATGGCCTCGAGTCTCAAGTCAGTTTTTACTCTTTTATCTATATGTTAACTTACAAAACCAACACAACTTTACTTTCTGAATGAAAAAAAGCTATTTTTAAACAAGCTCAAACATAATCTACTTTCGAAAAGTGAAGTTAACCATCTCAACATTTCAAAAACTAACACATCTAAACTTACAGTAGACAACAACAAACAAAAGTAATATAAACCATTGTAGGTACGACAACGGAACATGAATCCCCGCGCCACATCGATGCGACGACGCGAACAAGCCCAACAATGAATAATAATAATATTGAAGACGAATGTTTTTGATAATAAAGTTCTGATTGATGAGTCAAGAGTGTCTCTCTCTGATTTGGGGGTCAAGTCTCGCCCCTTTCGCGTCTCTGATCGATCTCGCGAAAGGGAAGAAGGAAGGCGACATTACTCACTTCCTCGGCATCCCTTTAGTTTTTCTGCTCCTTGAAATGAAATGATACCGTCCAATAGTCTCGGATACAGAGATCAGCCCGAATCCAGTAGCCGGATTCGGCTGGAGCCCTCAACTTCTGCTCCGCCAGTTGTAAGAGATTCAGCTTTGTATTTAATGAGTTAATTAGGCTTTATGATAATTTTTGATATAATATTGGATATTATAATATGTAAAACATTATAAACTACTAATAATTGGCTTTTAAAGTCTGTCAAACAAGTTATTGTAGTCCCAGATCAAGTTATTATTTTTTCAAAAGAATCTAATAATCAAAAATAGACGGAAAGGCTTAGATTTATATCAACTATAAATTGTTAACAGTCAGAATTTGTAAATTGTAGCATCCCGGACATCACCGTGATAAGTTAGACTTGATCAGAGATTCCCTGAGGCCGTTTGAGCAGAATGACTACTCGAATACGGTTAACAATAACACCTACAATGTGATAGACGACACTACCTACCCGGTCTTTCTCGAGAAGCTTGACAGTAATCAGAGGATCATGATGAATGCCTTGACTCAAGGTGGATACGATCAGGTATGACTTTATTCTATCATTCTCACGTTCAGATCAATGTTATTATTTTGATTAGTCTTTTGTTTCACGGAAGAAAAAAAATATTAAAAATCAAGATACTATGTAACATACCAACCTTTACAGGAAGCAGCTTACTACGCGTTGAAGCTAGTTAACTTCAGAAGTGTGACTGACGCCGCCAAAGTGTTAACCGACCTAAAACAAGTAAAAAACCTTTTTTTTGTAAATTCTGTGTTTAGAAAATATCGTTGACTGGAGTAGCTCCGTCCACTTTCTTTCCTCAGACCAAAAGCACATCGCCGTATCTTCTAACCAACACAAGGAGTCTTCCAGCCAACGATACCTCTTTCTGTGTCAATGGGTTTGAGCCTTTTGGATACGAAAGGAATCAGAATCACATCATACGACCGGAGACTAGTTACAGGACAGAAACGTATGTTAGTTTAACTATAATGCACAATTATATATAACATATTTTTATTTTTTTTGATGAAGTTATTATCAACTTTAGTGACTACCCTAACATATACGCTGACGATGAGACAGTAATCAGAATCAGAGACTCTGCTTCAGTTCCAGTAATACGGTCGAGGTTGAGTAGACCCAACGTGTATGTACCTCCCAACTACGAGCATCGTATCTCGGCCCCAGCATCGTACAAGAACCAGACTGATGTTCAGATGATGACAGCATCTACCTCGAAGCTCAAGGTGACGGAGAACGACAGAAAAAGGTCCGTCTCTCCGTTGCCGCCTTCTGTAGCACAAAAGCTGCGGAATAACACATACGAGAAGATGGTAAAGGGATGTAAGGCTGCCATGTTCAGGTTCTTCATGGAGCAACACACGGAGAAGCTGATACAACAGTGGAAGGAACGGAATCAGAGGGCACTTCAGGTAGGTTAACGTTTTGATTGACTACATTATACAATAGAACATCATAGTTTAAGTTTTTAGATAAACTATTTTCATTTGTTACGTTGGGAAGCAATTTGAATCCATTCTTTCAGCTAGCCAAAGACATGGAAGCGGTCAACTTCTCGGAGAACATGAGGGATAAGATGGTCAAGTTTCTACGTCAGAAGGAATCCAGATACATCAGACTGCGACGGCAGAAGATGAACAAAGGCATGTTCGAGTTGATACGCCATATTGGAGTAGGTGCCTTCGGAAAGGTGACCTTAGTCAAGAATGTATGTTTTTGCACGAAAAGTTTGTAGAAGCTTTCGTAATGTTACAGTAGTCTCTACTATCACATTTCGTCGAATGTGCATTACTATAAGACGTTCTATTCACTTTTCGACCATTTTTAGAGAGAAACCGGTGAAGTGTACGCGATGAAGACGCTGTCGAAGGAAGATGTGATTCAGAAGCAACAAGCTGCTCACGTCAAGGCCGAGCGGGATATTTTGGCAGAAGCCAACAGTGATTGGATCGTCAAGTTGTTCTTCTCCTTCCAGGACTCCCACAACCTCTACTTCATCATGGAGTACGTGCCCGGAGGGGATCTGATGCAGCTTCTGATTATGAAGGGTGTGTTCACGGAATCTTTGGCACGGTAAGTTTTGTATTTTTTTTGAAGATTTAGGTACATGTGTTACTGTAAGGCATTCACGATATTCTTAATGCTTATGATATTACTGTCTGTAAATGTGTTTTATGGTATTACTATGTATTCATGTGTTTATGATGTTTTATTTCAATGTATTTGTTGGTTTCAGTACGTACACGGCGGAATTGACATGTGCTTTAGAGTACGTTCATGGATTGGGTTTCATCCACCGTGATATCAAACCAGATAACATACTGATTGATAAGGAAGGACACATAAAACTGACTGACTTTGGTCTGTGTACCGGTTTACGGTGGACTCATGACAAACGGTAGGCTTTGTTTACTACTGTAATAATAATTTTTTGAAAATTTTGTGTGGTAATCTACTTTAGAATATTTAGCTATACAGCGCCTTATTACCCATTGAGCATTTACATTTTGTGACCTAAACTCTTTTGATCATCTCGTCGTTATGTTAATTTTATGATAATTAGCTATTTCCCTTGTTTGTAGACACTACGTAAGCTACGATGAACCCAGTAGCATGGGCCACTTCCGTGACGACTCCACCAACTCGCTACACAATCCGTCGCTCGGGAGGCAGAAGCCTAAACTACTAGAATATAGACAGCGGAAGAAGAGGAACCAGGCCAACTCCATGGTGGGCACAGGCAACTACATGGCTCCAGAAGTCATTGAGAGGACGGGGCATACTCAGTTGTGTGACTGGTGGTCGGTCGGAGTCATCCTGTACGAGATGGTGTACGGTAGACCACCGTTCCTGTCAGAATCTGATAATCCTATGGATACGCAACACATGGTGAGGCTCTTACTGTAGTAATTTAATGTTGACATTATGTAACACTGTTTGCTTTATGAAAAAAAATTTACATCAATTTGGTTACTGAATATGAATTTGTAGTAGACAACGTCATAGCAACTTAATTAGCATTGCTTACAGTCATCCTAACTTTCAGATAGTGAACTGGAAACGTTACCTAGACCTGCGTAACCCAAGACTGAGCCGGGAATGTGTAGATCTGATCGCGTGGCTCTGTTGTGATCAGAGCGATCGCCTCGGGAAGAACGGAGCGGCTGAGGTCAAAGCTCACCCCTGGTTCAAAGGCGTCTTGATCGTAAGTAATTACTAGCTAAGCGGACCCTATTACTCTGTTTGTGTTTGAACAACTAGCTTTCAGAATGGCGTCGTTATGAATCCGGTCGATTTCCACCGCCTGAGAGAGACTCGACCTGAGTTCGTGCCTCGAGTCGAGCACGCTGAAGACACTTCCAACTTCGACACCTTCGAAGTGAATTCGGATGAGATCTTCAGAGAGAACGGGACCGAGGGAACCGCCTACAACCCGGCCTTCTTCGACTTCACCTTCAGACACTTCTTTGCCAGTGACGGTATGAACAAGCTGCTTCACCCGACCAGTCGCTCGCAACAACGCCCTAGTCTAGCCAATATTATCCATTCCCCAAACAAAAATGCCGAACCAGGCCAGTCCGAGAGGATGGTCAGTCAGCCTCTCCACCCCATCTTTAACAAACCCTTGAGGAACGGGCCCAGCTCTCAGCAGACGGCCCTATACTCAACTTATATGAGTTCTAGTTCTTCCAACATGACACGTGCTGTTCCACAGTACGATACTCTACAAGAGGCGGACGAAGACGATGCTACGGGACACTAAACACAGATGCCAAAACTTTGATAGTCTTATGACTCACTATGTTGTTGACCTTTATATTTTGTAATCCTAACTATGATTGTGCCAAAATTGATTTAAAAGCTAAATAGACCTACAACAAGTAATACCTGACCCACAATATGTTAATATGACCTATTTCGAAGTCAATCTTCATGTCGTTATTGCATGCTAGGATGATATAAACGGGTGTTGAATAAACAATTGATATGATCATCGAATCGCACTGCCCCCCCCTATCTCACAGGTTGTTTTTGTGTTTACGTGAAGTCAAACACATAAACAAGCCCGACTATCTGGTGCCGTGATTATATTATACTTAATGTGATGGCTGAGTAATCATTTGGAAACACTGTTACCCAAACATTCCGTTTGTTTGATATGTTCCCGTCTGAAGTTGCAATGACACGCGTTATTCGAACCGAGACTCGCGGCCCGCTACGCTGTGCTTTTAACGTTACAACTCGAGTTTAATTAGGGGTTTGGAACTGAATTGTGTAAATATAGATCTACAAACGGTGAAGACTCTGATCGCGAAAATATTTTTGTTTTGCGCGGGCTGAATGCCGTTAAACTGGCGGGGGAGGGGGGGGGGTCGTCCTTGCTGCTGTGAGAGTCGGTTGGCCCATCGCTCCCGTCGTAACTCGTTACCGGGCGCTGATCGCCGCCCAAATAAGCAGCCACCACCGCTCCTCGACCCGGTTTCCCTCGCATTCTGCCTCGGGCGATCGAAAATAAAAAACGCTTTGATCCTGACTGGGATTATCAAATCCGCAAGGTTCGTTTCTGCCCTGCGGACCTGTCGGGAGACCTATTCCCTCTTGTTTTTTGCTCATTATTCCGTTTATCCACTGGAATCGGCGGGGTTTCTGAAAACGTTTTGTGAAAAATCTTTTCGCTCTCCATGCCATCTGAAGTTAAGAAGAGCCGAGAGCGCCTTCTTCCGGGCATCCCAAACTTCATACCACAATACCCTCTCGATTACCTTCGGGGCCGCGAGTGGAAGAGTGATTAAAGCGAAAGGGCCTGCGGGTTTCTTACCGGGCCGGGGTCGGGATTCGAACGGAGAGGGGAGCAATTCCTTTACCGAGTTTCTCCGCGTTATTTGTTTTTGTTTGTTTTTCTGTTTACAAATAACACTACTGCTTTCAGATGTCCGGCCCGCCGAAGCCCCCGAGGCTAAAGTCGAATCCAGGTAGGAGATTGATAGTTAGTGTTGTTTCGAGTTGCACCTTCACAGTTGATTAGGCAAAGTGAAATTAACAGTGTAATTCCATTGTAGTAAAGAATTCCCGAACTTTGGTTAAACGAAACTGCTCTCGAAAAAACTAAAAGCCCTTTTATAGCCAAAATAGATGGAATTTGTAGGAAAACGCACGCAGAATAACTCTCAAATACATTCCAAAGTCTGTTAGCTATAAGAATGCATCGTTAGATATAATACATGATTGTCTCTTTTAAATCATTTACTCATCTTTCGAAAGATAACTTTTGAGAGGATCTATGATTCACTTAAAGGACCAGTCTAAAATGTTTTGTCCTGTCTCGAATCAGACAATTAAGGGAATATCGGTTGCCAAATTGATCAAAAAATTATTTTTGAATTATTTTTAATCTTATTCAATTTTACGGTTTATTGCCATCTTTCTCATACTTATTGAGTTTACGGGAGATATATCGGAATATACATTCTTTTACATCTTTCAAAGCTTATTTTTGTAAATTGAGCTAAAAAATTGTTTAAAAACGTGTAAGGTATACGTATTTCCATCTCTTCCGCCTAATCTGCCATTCTAAAATCTAAAACAAGATGAAAAGTGTTTAATAAAGGAAAATGAAACTTGGTTTAACGCAATCTTGACGTATATTTAGAATTATAGAGATTATTGGATGCACAAAAGTTGTTTGATCAGTTCAAATGGTATGTTCTTTTTGTTTGCTCAAGTCTAATACTTTAGGTAGGAGAAAAGGTTTGAAATCGCTGAAGAAAAAACGGGTAGAAACTTTAGAGGAATTCATGATTCATGTGCATTCAATATCTATACTCGTCCAAATATACGCAAGATTCCATCAAACCAAGTTCCATTCTTCTATTATATTCTCATCATTTTTAGACCAAATAGGGGCAGATTAGGTGGAGGGAAATACATGAATTTTTTTACGTTTTCAAACAATTTTTTGCTCACATTACGAAAATAAGGTTTAAAAAAACATAAAAGCATATACATTATAATATATCTGACATAAACTCAACAAGTATCGATGTTATTCACTGAGAAAGCCGACAATAAACCATTAATAACAAAAATTAGCGAAAAAATAAGTTTCGAACGATTTGACAACCGCCACTCCCCTGATTAATCAGCCGGTTTGTTGCAGAGTAACAGGACAAAATATTTATCCAGATCGGTCCTTTAACAACACCCAATTGATGAGTTAATTTTAAAAAGTCAGTTGAACTTTTGTTTGCAATTCGAACACCATCCTCACTCTGTCTAACTCTCTGAACTCTGCATTATGAGGCATTAGTAATTACTGATATAAATGTCATGGCCATTTAAACGAACTTTAAAAAACAATGGCAAACAACTGTCTTTTGAAAGTAAGGGTACAACTTGTCATAAAAACGTTGACAAATCAGTTTTTGATCAATAGATATTAGAGCGGGTGTGACATTTATCTTTTCATCTTTAATTACATTTTGTTGATCGATGCAATGAAAAATACCTTTGAACAAGCGGAAAAGGAAAGTTTTAAAAAGGAGATAGAGTTACTACGTAAAAGAGCTTATGAAGTAATTTTGAAAAGTAAAATGTGTCTTATAGTAGGTGGTACAGTTTTAAACGTTTTTTTATACTTGTAATGTCTTAAAACTTAACATTTTATAGTAAACACTTGCGAAAACAAGTTTTTTTTACATTTCAAAACAAAAAAATATGAAGACAAAAAATACAATGTTTTCACTGTATACTGATATAGCCTTGTTTCTAACAGTTGTACATTAATTCGTTTGTGTTTTCTGAGTAAAAAAATGATTTTTTTGTTGTTAAAGAAACCCATTGACAAGTTTACACCTTGAATAACTTTAGTCTTTTCTACCACATGTTTAGGTGAATCATTCCGAAAGTCTAAAACTAAATAATTGGTTTCTCACTGAAATTGTCATTTGTAAAAATACAAAAACCAATAAATTTCTAGTCGGTAGCCTTTTCCAAACTTTTTGACAAAAGATAGATACGTTGTAAACATAAATAAACCACCGAGATGAATTATTGCAACCAACTAAAGTGAACACTTACAGACACAATAAAAAGACTTTTACTTTCATGTTTTAGTTGCAGCTAATACTAAGAAGAATAAAGTAACCACGTGCATCTCCTTTGTTAAATTAAATAGAAATAAAATTAAGCTAAAACAACGTTGGACATAACAATTAAACAATATTTTACAGATAACTCCATCCAGAATCCGACATGGACCGTGACACGAAGAGAAAGAACTGGAACATCTCCCCTCCGTTTGAACGACGAACATGGAGCACCGTACTACCACACTCGTACTATCACAACAACCGAAAGAGTACAAATATTGCAAATGCCCCTAGATGTAACGGATTCAGATGCCGCACGCCTCAGGCTGCTCTCAATGTCACCGACCGGTGAAGCAACTCGTTCCGTCCACTCTACCACCACGACCATTAAGGCAGGTGGGACACCTGTCATCTCCGGAGTGACCGGACAAGGAGTGCCTCTGTTCAATGGTATCTACATGAACTCGCATCAAAGACAGACTACTACAGTCATCACAACGACCACCACTACCTACAAAGTCATGGACGACGGCAGTGAAGAAGAGTACGACATCGTACAAGAAAACGAAGACAAACAACTTACCATAGATGTGCCATTAGGTATCACAAGTCAGGACAGACCTACGAATGCTAGCTACATAATGATAGGATCAGCGACAGACAGTTCGTTATCCCCGATCACTTCAGAAGACGACCGTCACAGCAAAGACAACGCTTCTGAATCCACAGAAGACGAAACGGAAAAGCTGGACTGGGCTGAGGTATCGACCAGAAACAAAAAGAAAATGACTTCGTTGACATATCGCACAAACACTTCTAGCTCAGGATCACTAGACGAAACAGACTACGTCCATCTCTACAAAGATGGCACAGAGTACGTCATCTGCCCAACTGACACCCCAATCGACATTCTTTATACGAACAGAAAAGAAGAGCTTACCAACAGAAACATTACAGACTTTGTCAGTTTATACCACAGTGGCTTTTCGAAGACAAACGAACCACAAGAATACGACGATGCCTTGCCGTCAACAAGTCAAGCTAGTGAATATAAGCTCCAAAGTGGTCCAATTGACGAAACAGCTCGTCAAGGTGAAGTCGAAGGACTGCCACTTGAGAATCACGTCTCTGTGTACCACTCTGGCCGCAGTGACGTTGAGCCTCACAAACATGAAGAACCAGTAGCCGAACCAGTCAAAGAAAAGAGCGACACAATTGGAAAAATTGTTGGCATGTTCAAGAGAACGCCAGCTCACGATGACTACCCCGCTTCCGAAGCCTACACTGGTCCAATTGACGAAACAGCTCGTCAAGGTGAAGTCGAAGGACTGCCACTTGAGCATCACGTCTCTGTGTACCACTCTGGCCGCAGTGACGTCGTACCTCACAAACATGAAGAACCAGTAGTCGAACCAGTCAAAGAGAAATCAGACAAGATCGACAAAATTGTTGGCATGTTCAAGAGAACGCCAGCTCACGATGACTACCCCGCTTCCGAAGCCTACACTGGTCCAATTGACGAAACAGCTCGTCAAGGTGAAGTCGAAGGAATGCCACTTGAGCATCACGTCTCTGTGTACCACTCTGGCCGCAGTGACGTTGAGCCTCACAAACATGAAGAACCAGTAGTCGAACTAGTCAAAGAGAAATCAGACAAGATCGGCAAAATTGTTGGCATGTTCAAGAGAACGCCAGCTCACGATGACTACCCCGCTTCCGAAGCCTACACTGGTCCAATTGACGAAACAGCTCGTCAAGGTGAAGTCGAAGGACTGCCACTTGAGCATCACGTCTCTGTGTACCACTCTGGCCGCAGTGACGTCGTACCTCACAAACATGAAGAACCAGTAGCCGAACCAGTCAAAGAAAAGAGCGACACAATTGGAAAAATTGTTGGCATGTTCAAGAGAACGCCAGCTCACGAAGACTACCCCGCTTCCGAAGCCTACACTGGTCCAATTGACGAAACAGCTCGTCAAGGTGAAGTCGAAGGACTGCCACTTGAGCATCACGTCTCTGTGTACCACTCTGGCCGCAGTGACGTCGAACCTCACAAACATGAAGAACCAGTAGCCGAACCAGTCAAAGAAAAGAGCGACACAATTGGAAAAATTGTTGGCATGTTCAAGAGAACGCCAGCTCACGATGACTACCCCGCTTCCGAAGCCTACACTGGTCCAATTGACGAAACAGCTCGTCAAGGTGAAGTCAAAGGACTGCCACTTGAGCATCACGTCTCTGTGTACCACTCTGGCCGCAGTGACGTCGTACCTCACAAACATGAAGAACCAGTAGCCGAACCAGTCAAAGAAAAGAGCGACACAATTGGAAAAATTGTTGGCATGTTCAAGAGAACGCCAGCTCACGATGACTACCCCGCTTCCGAAGCCTACACTGGTCCAATTGACGAAACAGCTCGTCAAGGTGAAGTCGAAGGAATGCCACTTGAGCATCACGTCTCTGTGTACCACTCTGGCCGCAGTGACGTTGAGCCTCACAAACATGAAGAACCAGTAGTCGAACTAGTCAAAGAGAAATCAGACAAGATCGCCAAAATTGTTGGCATGTTCAAGAGAACGCCAGCTCACGAAGACTACCCCGCTTCCGTAGCCTACACTGGTCCAATTGACGAAACAGCTCGTCAAGGTGAAGTCGAAGGACTGCCACTTGAGCATCACGTCTCTGTGTACCACTCTGGCCGCAGTGACGTCGAACCTCACAAACATGAAGAACCAGTAGCCGAACCAGTCAAAGAAAAGAGCGACACAATTGGAAAAATTGTTGGCATGTTCAAGAGAACGCCAGCTCACGAAGACTACCCCGCTTCCGAAGCCTACACTGGTCCAATTGACGAAACAGCTCGTCAAGGTGAAGTCGAAGGACTGCCACTTGAGCATCACGTCTCTGTGTACCACTCTGGCCGCAGTGACGTCGTACCTCACAAACATGAAGAACCAGTAGTCGAACCAGTCAAAGAGAAATCAGACAAGATCGCCAAAATTGTTGGCATGTTCAAGAGAACGCCAGCTCACGAAGACTACCCCGCTTCCGAAGCCTACACTGGTCCAATTGACGAAACAGCTCGTCAAGGTGAAGTCGAAGGACTGCCACTTGAGCATCACGTCTCTGTGTACCACTCTGGCCGCAGTGACGTCGTACCTCACAAACATGAAGAACCAGTAGTCGAACCAGTCAAAGAGAAATCAGACAAGATCGCCAAAATTGTTGGCATGTTCAAGAGAACGCCAGCTCACGAAGACTACCCCGCTTCCGAAGCCTACACTGGTCCAATTGACGAAACAGCTCGTCAAGGTGAAGTCGAAGGACTGCCACTTGAGCATCACGTCTCTGTGTACCACTCTGGCCGCAGTGACGTCGTACCTCACAAACATGAAGAACCAGTAGTCGAACCAGTCAAAGAAAAAAGCGACACAATTGGAAAGATTGTTGGCATGTTCAAGAGAACGCCAGCTCACGAAGACTACCCCGCTTCCGTAGCCTACACTGGTCCAATTGACGAAACAGCTCGTCAAGGTGAAGTCGAAGGACTGCCACTTGAGCATCACGTCTCTGTGTACCACTCTGGCCGCAGTGACGTTGAGCCTCACAAACATGAAGAACCAGTAGTCGAACTAGTCAAAGAGAAATCAGACAAGATCGGCAAAATTGTTGGCATGTTCAAGAGAACGCCAGCTCACGAAGACTACCCCGCTTCCGAAGCCTACACTGGTCCAATTGACGAAACAGCTCGTCAAGGTGAAGTCGAAGGACTGCCACTTGAGCATCATGTCTCTGTGTACCACTCTGGCCGCAGTGACGTTGAGCCTCACAAACATGAAGAACCAGTAGTCGAACCAGTCATAGAGAAATCAGACAAGATCGGCAAAATTGTTGGCATGTTCAAGAGAACGCCAGCTCACGAAGACTACCCCGCTTCCGAAGCCTACACTGGTCCAATTGACGAAACAGCTCGTCAAGGTGAAGTCGAAGGACTGCCACTTGAGCATCACGTCTCTGTGTACCACTCTGGCCGCAGTGACGTCGTACCTCACAAACATGAAGAACCAGTAGCCGAACCAGTCAAAGAAAAGAGCGACACAATTGGAAAAATTGTGGGCATGTTCAAGAGAACGCCAGCTCACGAAGACTACCCCGCTTCCGAAGCCTACACTGGTCCAATTGACGAAACAGCTCGTCAAGGTGAAGTCGAAGGACTGCCACTTGAGCATCACGTCTCTGTGTACCACTCTGGCCGCAGTGACGTCGAACCTCACAAACATGAAGAACCAGTAGCCGAACCAGTCAAAGAAAAGAGCGACACAATTGGAAAAATTGTTGGCATGTTCAAGAGAACGCCAGCTCACGATGACTACCCCGCTTCCGAAGCCTACACTGGTCCAATTGACGAAACAGCTCGTCAAGGTGAAGTCGAAGGACTGCCACTTGAGCATCACGTCTCTGTGTACCACTCTGGCCGCAGTGACGTTGAGCCTCACAAACATGAAGAACCAGTAGTCGAACTAGTCAAAGAGAAATCAGACAAGATCGGCAAAATTGTTGGCATGTTCAAGAGAACGCCAGCTCACGAAGACTACCCCGCTTCCGAAGCCTACACTGGTCCAATTGACGAAACAGCTCGTCAAGGTGAAGTCGAAGGACTGCCACTTGAGCATCACGTCTCTGTGTACCACTCTGGCCGCAGTGACGTCGTACCTCACAAACATGAAGAACCAGTAGTCGAACCAGTCAAAGAGAAATCAGACAAGATCGACAAAATTGTTGGCATGTTCAAGAGAACGCCAGCTCACGATGACTACCCCGCTTCCGAAGCCTACACTGGTCCAATTGACGAAACAGCTCGTCAAGGTGAAGTCGAAGGACTGCCACTTGAGCATCACGTCTCTGTGTACCACTCTGGCCGCAGTGACGTCGAACCTCACAAACATGAAGAACCAGTAGCCGAACCAGTCAAAGAAAAAAGCGACACAATTGGAAAGATTGTTGGCATGTTCAAGAGAACGCCAGCTCACGAAGACTACCCCGCTTCCGTAGCCTACACTGGTCCAATTGACGAAACAGCTCGTCAAGGTGAAGTCGAAGGACTGCCACTTGAGCATCACGTCTCTGTGTACCACTCTGGCCGCAGTGACGTTGAGCCTCACAAACATGAAGAACCAGTAGTCGAACTAGTCAAAGAGAAATCAGACAAGATCGGCAAAATTGTTGGCATGTTCAAGAGAACGCCAGCTCACGAAGACTACCCCGCTTCCGAAGCCTACACTGGTCCAATTGACGAAACAGCTCGTCAAGGTGAAGTCGAAGGACTGCCACTTGAGCATCACGTCTCTGTGTACCACTCTGGCCGCAGTGACGTCGTACCTCACAAACATGAAGAACCAGTAGTCGAACCAGTCAAAGAGAAATCAGACAAGATCGACAAAATTGTTGGCATGTTCAAGAGAACGCCAGCTCACGAAGACTACCCCGCTTCCGAAGCCTACACTGGTCCAATTGACGAAACAGCTCGTCAAGGTGAAGTCGAAGGACTGCCACTTGAGCATCACGTCTCTGTGTACCACTCTGGCCGCAGTGACGTTGAGCCTCACAAACATGAAGAACCAGTAGCCGAACCAGTCAAAGAAAAGAGCGACACAATTGGAAAAATTGTTGGCATGTTCAAGAGAACGCCAGCTCACGAAGACTACCCCGCTTCCGAAGCCTACACTGGTCCAATTGACGAAACAGCTCGTCAAGGTGAAGTCGAAGGACTGCCACTTGAGCATCACGTCTCTGTGTACCACTCTGGCCGCAGTGACGTTGAGCCTCACAAACATGAAGAACCAGTAGTCGAACCAGTCAAAGAGAAATCAGACAAGATCGCCAAAATTGTTGGCATGTTCAAGAGAACGCCAGCTCACGAAGACTACCCCGCTTCCGAAGCCTACACTGGTCCAATTGACGAAACAGCTCGTCAAGGTGAAGTCGAAGGACTGCCACTTGAGCATCACGTCTCTGTGTACCACTCTGGCCGCAGTGACGTTGAGCCTCACAAACATGAAGAACCAGTAGCCGAACCAGTCAAAGAAAAGAGCGACACAATTGGAAAAATTGTTGGCATGTTCAAGAGAACGCCAGCTCACGATGACTACCCCGCTTCCGAAGCCTACACTGGTCCAATTGACGAAACAGCTCGTCAAGGTGAAGTCGAAGGACTGCCACTTGAGCATCACGTCTCTGTGTACCACTCTGGCCGCAGCGACGTCGAACCTCACAAACATGAAGAACCAGTAGCCGAACCAGTCAAAGAAAAGAGCGACACAATTGGAAAGATTGTTGGCATGTTCAAGAGAACGCCAGCTCACGAAGACTACCCCGCTTCCGAAGCCTACACTGGTCCAATTGACGAAACAGCTCGTCAAGGTGAAGTCGAAGGACTGCCACTTGAGCATCACGTCTCTGTGTACCACTCTGGCCGCAGTGACGTCGTACCTCACAAACATGAAGAACCAGTAGTCGAACCAGTCAAAGAGAAATCAGACAAAATCGCCAAAATTGTTGGCATGTTCAAGAGAACGCCAGCTCACGAAGACTACCCCGCTTCCGAAGCCTACACTGGTCCAATTGACGAAACAGCTCGTCAAGGTGAAGTCGAAGGACTGCCACTTGAGCATCACGTCTCTGTGTACCACTCTGGCCGCAGTGACGTCGAACCTCACAAACATGAAGAACCAGTAGCCGAACCAGTCAAAGAAAAGAGCGACACAATTGGAAAAATTGTTGGCATGTTCAAGAGAACGCCAGCTCACGATGACTACCCCGCTTCCGAAGCCTACACTGGTCCAATTGACGAAACAGCTCGTCAAGGTGAAGTCGAAGGACTGCCACTTGAGCATCACGTCTCTGTGTACCACTCTGGCCGCAGCGACGTCGAACCTCACAAACATGAAGAACCAGTAGCCGAACCAGTCAAAGAAAAGAGCGACACAATTGGAAAGATTGTTGGCATGTTCAAGAGAACGCCAGCTCACGAAGACTACCCCGCTTCCGAAGCCTACACTGGTCCAATTGACGAAACAGCTCGTCAAGGTGAAGTCGAAGGACTGCCACTTGAGCATCACGTCTCTGTGTACCACTCTGGCCGCAGTGACGTCGTACCTCACAAACATGAAGAACCAGTAGTCGAACCAGTCAAAGAGAAATCAGACAAGATCGCCAAAATTGTTGGCATGTTCAAGAGAACGCCAGCTCACGAAGACTACCCCGCTTCCGAAGCCTACACTGGTCCAATTGACGAAACAGCTCGTCAAGGTGAAGTCGAAGGACTGCCACTTGAGCATCACGTCTCTGTGTACCACTCTGGCCGCAGTGACGTTGAGCCTCACAAACATGAAGAACCAGTAGTCGAACTAGTCAAAGAGAAATCAGACAAGATCGCCAAAATTGTTGGCATGTTCAAGAGAACGCCAGCTCACGAAGACTACCCCGCTTCCGTAGCCTACACTGGTCCAATTGACGAAACAGCTCGTCAAGGTGAAGTCGAAGGACTGCCACTTGAGCATCACGTCTCTGTGTACCACTCTGGCCGCAGTGACGTTGAGCCTCACAAACATGAAGAACCAGTAGTCGAACCAGTCAAAGAGAAATCAGACAAGATCGCCAAAATTGTTGGCATGTTCAAGAGAACGCCAGCTCACGAAGACTACCCCGCTTCCGTAGCCTACACTGGTCCAATTGACGAAACAGCTCGTCAAGGTGAAGTCGAAGGACTGCCACTTGAGCATCACGTCTCTGTGTACCACTCTGGCCGCAGTGACGTCGAACCTCACAAACATGAAGAACCAGTAGCCGAACCAGTCAAAGAAAAGAGCGACACAATTGGAAAAATTGTTGGCATGTTCAAGAGAACGCCAGCTCACGAAGACTACCCCGCTTCCGAAGCCTACACTGGTCCAATTGACGAAACAGCTCGTCAAGGTGAAGTCGAAGGACTGCCACTTGAGCATCACGTCTCTGTGTACCACTCTGGCCGCAGTGACGTCGAACCTCACAAACATGAAGAACCAGTAGCCGAACCAGTCAAAGAAAAGAGCGACACAATTGGAAAAATTGTTGGCATGTTCAAGAGAACGCCAGCTCACGATGACTACCCCGCTTCCGAAGCCTACACTGGTCCAATTGACGAAACAGCTCGTCAAGGTGAAGTCGAAGGACTGCCACTTGAGCATCACGTCTCTGTGTACCACTCTGGCCGCAGTGACGTCGTACCTCACAAACATGAAGAACCAGTAGTCGAACCAGTCAAAGAGAAATCAGACAAGATCGACAAAATTGTTGGCATGTTCAAGAGAACGCCAGCTCACGATGACTACCCCGCTTCCGAAGCCTACACTGGTCCAATTGACGAAACAGCTCGTCAAGGTGAAGTCGAAGGAATGCCACTTGAGCATCACGTCTCTGTGTACCACTCTGGCCGCAGTGACGTTGAGCCTCACAAACATGAAGAACCAGTAGTCGAACTAGTCAAAGAAAAGAGCGACACAATTGGAAAAATTGTTGGCATGTTCAAGAGAACGCCAGCTCACGATGACTACCCCGCTTCCGAAGCCTACACTGGTCCAATTGACGAAACAGCTCGTCAAGGTGAAGTCAAAGGACTGCCACTTGAGCATCACGTCTCTGTGTACCACTCTGGCCGCAGTGACGTCGTACCTCACAAACATGAAGAACCAGTAGCCGAACCAGTCAAAGAAAAGAGCGACACAATTGGAAAAATTGTTGGCATGTTCAAGAGAACGCCAGCTCACGATGACTACCCCGCTTCCGAAGCCTACACTGGTCCAATTGACGAAACAGCTCGTCAAGGTGAAGTCGAAGGAATGCCACTTGAGCATCACGTCTCTGTGTACCACTCTGGCCGCAGTGACGTTGAGCCTCACAAACATGAAGAACCAGTAGTCGAACTAGTCAAAGAGAAATCAGACAAGATCGCCAAAATTGTTGGCATGTTCAAGAGAACGCCAGCTCACGAAGACTACCCCGCTTCCGAAGCCTACACTGGTCCAATTGACGAAACAGCTCGTCAAGGTGAAGTCGAAGGACTGCCACTTGAGCATCACGTCTCTGTGTACCACTCTGGCCGCAGTGACGTTGAGCCTCACAAACATGAAGAACCAGTAGTCGAACTAGTCAAAGAGAAATCAGACAAGATCGCCAAAATTGTTGGCATGTTCAAGAGAACGCCAGCTCACGAAGACTACCCCGCTTCCGTAGCCTACACTGGTCCAATTGACGAAACAGCTCGTCAAGGTGAAGTCGAAGGACTGCCACTTGAGCATCACGTCTCTGTGTACCACTCTGGCCGCAGTGACGTTGAGCCTCACAAACATGAAGAACCAGTAGTCGAACCAGTCAAAGAGAAATCAGACAAGATCGCCAAAATTGTTGGCATGTTCAAGAGAACGCCAGCTCACGAAGACTACCCCGCTTCCGTAGCCTACACTGGTCCAATTGACGAAACAGCTCGTCAAGGTGAAGTCGAAGGACTGCCACTTGAGCATCACGTCTCTGTGTACCACTCTGGCCGCAGTGACGTCGAACCTCACAAACATGAAGAACCAGTAGCCGAACCAGTCAAAGAAAAGAGCGACACAATTGGAAAAATTGTTGGCATGTTCAAGAGAACGCCAGCTCACGAAGACTACCCCGCTTCCGAAGCCTACACTGGTCCAATTGACGAAACAGCTCGTCAAGGTGAAGTCGAAGGACTGCCACTTGAGCATCACGTCTCTGTGTACCACTCTGGCCGCAGTGACGTCGTACCTCACAAACATGAAGAACCAGTAGTCGAACCAGTCAAAGAGAAATCAGACAAGATCGCCAAAATTGTTGGCATGTTCAAGAGAACGCCAGCTCACGAAGACTACCCCGCTTCCGAAGCCTACACTGGTCCAATTGACGAAACAGCTCGTCAAGGTGAAGTCGAAGGACTGCCACTTGAGCATCACGTCTCTGTGTACCACTCTGGCCGCAGTGACGTTGAGCCTCACAAACATGAAGAACCAGTAGTCGAACTAGTCAAAGAGAAATCAGACAAGATCGCCAAAATTGTTGGCATGTTCAAGAGAACGCCAGCTCACGAAGACTACCCCGCTTCCGTAGCCTACACTGGTCCAATTGACGAAACAGCTCGTCAAGGTGAAGTCGAAGGACTGCCACTTGAGCATCACGTCTCTGTGTACCACTCTGGCCGCAGTGACGTTGAGCCTCACAAACATGAAGAACCAGTAGTCGAACCAGTCAAAGAGAAATCAGACAAGATCGCCAAAATTGTTGGCATGTTCAAGAGAACGCCAGCTCACGAAGACTACCCCGCTTCCGTAGCCTACACTGGTCCAATTGACGAAACAGCTCGTCAAGGTGAAGTCGAAGGACTGCCACTTGAGCATCACGTCTCTGTGTACCACTCTGGCCGCAGTGACGTCGAACCTCACAAACATGAAGAACCAGTAGCCGAACCAGTCAAAGAAAAGAGCGACACAATTGGAAAAATTGTTGGCATGTTCAAGAGAACGCCAGCTCACGAAGACTACCCCGCTTCCGAAGCCTACACTGGTCCAATTGACGAAACAGCTCGTCAAGGTGAAGTCGAAGGACTGCCACTTGAGCATCACGTCTCTGTGTACCACTCTGGCCGCAGTGACGTCGAACCTCACAAACATGAAGAACCAGTAGCCGAACCAGTCAAAGAAAAGAGCGACACAATTGGAAAAATTGTTGGCATGTTCAAGAGAACGCCAGCTCACGATGACTACCCCGCTTCCGAAGCCTACACTGGTCCAATTGACGAAACAGCTCGTCAAGGTGAAGTCGAAGGACTGCCACTTGAGCATCACGTCTCTGTGTACCACTCTGGCCGCAGTGACGTCGTACCTCACAAACATGAAGAACCAGTAGTCGAACCAGTCAAAGAGAAATCAGACAAGATCGACAAAATTGTTGGCATGTTCAAGAGAACGCCAGCTCACGATGACTACCCCGCTTCCGAAGCCTACACTGGTCCAATTGACGAAACAGCTCGTCAAGGTGAAGTCGAAGGAATGCCACTTGAGCATCACGTCTCTGTGTACCACTCTGGCCGCAGTGACGTTGAGCCTCACAAACATGAAGAACCAGTAGTCGAACTAGTCAAAGAAAAGAGCGACACAATTGGAAAAATTGTTGGCATGTTCAAGAGAACGCCAGCTCACGATGACTACCCCGCTTCCGAAGCCTACACTGGTCCAATTGACGAAACAGCTCGTCAAGGTGAAGTCAAAGGACTGCCACTTGAGCATCACGTCTCTGTGTACCACTCTGGCCGCAGTGACGTCGTACCTCACAAACATGAAGAACCAGTAGCCGAACCAGTCAAAGAAAAGAGCGACACAATTGGAAAAATTGTTGGCATGTTCAAGAGAACGCCAGCTCACGATGACTACCCCGCTTCCGAAGCCTACACTGGTCCAATTGACGAAACAGCTCGTCAAGGTGAAGTCGAAGGAATGCCACTTGAGCATCACGTCTCTGTGTACCACTCTGGCCGCAGTGACGTTGAGCCTCACAAACATGAAGAACCAGTAGTCGAACTAGTCAAAGAGAAATCAGACAAGATCGCCAAAATTGTTGGCATGTTCAAGAGAACGCCAGCTCACGAAGACTACCCCGCTTCCGAAGCCTACACTGGTCCAATTGACGAAACAGCTCGTCAAGGTGAAGTCGAAGGACTGCCACTTGAGCATCACGTCTCTGTGTACCACTCTGGCCGCAGTGACGTTGAGCCTCACAAACATGAAGAACCAGTAGTCGAACTAGTCAAAGAGAAATCAGACAAGATCGCCAAAATTGTTGGCATGTTCAAGAGAACGCCAGCTCACGAAGACTACCCCGCTTCCGTAGCCTACACTGGTCCAATTGACGAAACAGCTCGTCAAGGTGAAGTCGAAGGACTGCCACTTGAGCATCACGTCTCTGTGTACCACTCTGGCCGCAGTGACGTTGAGCCTCACAAACATGAAGAACCAGTAGTCGAACCAGTCAAAGAGAAATCAGACAAGATCGCCAAAATTGTTGGCATGTTCAAGAGAACGCCAGCTCACGAAGACTACCCCGCTTCCGTAGCCTACACTGGTCCAATTGACGAAACAGCTCGTCAAGGTGAAGTCGAAGGACTGCCACTTGAGCATCACGTCTCTGTGTACCACTCTGGCCGCAGTGACGTCGAACCTCACAAACATGAAGAACCAGTAGCCGAACCAGTCAAAGAAAAGAGCGACACAATTGGAAAAATTGTTGGCATGTTCAAGAGAACGCCAGCTCACGAAGACTACCCCGCTTCCGAAGCCTACACTGGTCCAATTGACGAAACAGCTCGTCAAGGTGAAGTCGAAGGACTGCCACTTGAGCATCACGTCTCTGTGTACCACTCTGGCCGCAGTGACGTCGTACCTCACAAACATGAAGAACCAGTAGTCGAACCAGTCAAAGAGAAATCAGACAAGATCGCCAAAATTGTTGGCATGTTCAAGAGAACGCCAGCTCACGAAGACTACCCCGCTTCCGAAGCCTACACTGGTCCAATTGACGAAACAGCTCGTCAAGGTGAAGTCGAAGGACTGCCACTTGAGCATCACGTCTCTGTGTACCACTCTGGCCGCAGTGACGTCGTACCTCACAAACATGAAGAACCAGTAGTCGAACCAGTCAAAGAGAAATCAGACAAGATCGCCAAAATTGTTGGCATGTTCAAGAGAACGCCAGCTCACGAAGACTACCCCGCTTCCGAAGCCTACACTGGTCCAATTGACGAAACAGCTCGTCAAGGTGAAGTCGAAGGACTGCCACTTGAGCATCACGTCTCTGTGTACCACTCTGGCCGCAGTGACGTCGTACCTCACAAACATGAAGAACCAGTAGTCGAACCAGTCAAAGAAAAAAGCGACACAATTGGAAAGATTGTTGGCATGTTCAAGAGAACGCCAGCTCACGAAGACTACCCCGCTTCCGTAGCCTACACTGGTCCAATTGACGAAACAGCTCGTCAAGGTGAAGTCGAAGGACTGCCACTTGAGCATCACGTCTCTGTGTACCACTCTGGCCGCAGTGACGTTGAGCCTCACAAACATGAAGAACCAGTAGTCGAACTAGTCAAAGAGAAATCAGACAAGATCGGCAAAATTGTTGGCATGTTCAAGAGAACGCCAGCTCACGAAGACTACCCCGCTTCCGAAGCCTACACTGGTCCAATTGACGAAACAGCTCGTCAAGGTGAAGTCGAAGGACTGCCACTTGAGCATCATGTCTCTGTGTACCACTCTGGCCGCAGTGACGTTGAGCCTCACAAACATGAAGAACCAGTAGTCGAACCAGTCATAGAGAAATCAGACAAGATCGGCAAAATTGTTGGCATGTTCAAGAGAACGCCAGCTCACGAAGACTACCCCGCTTCCGAAGCCTACACTGGTCCAATTGACGAAACAGCTCGTCAAGGTGAAGTCGAAGGACTGCCACTTGAGCATCACGTCTCTGTGTACCACTCTGGCCGCAGTGACGTCGTACCTCACAAACATGAAGAACCAGTAGCCGAACCAGTCAAAGAAAAGAGCGACACAATTGGAAAAATTGTTGGCATGTTCAAGAGAACGCCAGCTCACGATGACTACCCCGCTTCCGAAGCCTACACTGGTCCAATTGACGAAACAGCTCGTCAAGGTGAAGTCGAAGGACTGCCACTTGAGCATCACGTCTCTGTGTACCACTCTGGCCGCAGTGACGTCGAACCTCACAAACATGAAGAACCAGTAGCCGAACCAGTCAAAGAAAAAAGCGACACAATTGGAAAGATTGTTGGCATGTTCAAGAGAACGCCAGCTCACGAAGACTACCCCGCTTCCGTAGCCTACACTGGTCCAATTGACGAAACAGCTCGTCAAGGTGAAGTCGAAGGACTGCCACTTGAGCATCACGTCTCTGTGTACCACTCTGGCCGCAGTGACGTTGAGCCTCACAAACATGAAGAACCAGTAGTCGAACTAGTCAAAGAGAAATCAGACAAGATCGGCAAAATTGTTGGCATGTTCAAGAGAACGCCAGCTCACGAAGACTACCCCGCTTCCGAAGCCTACACTGGTCCAATTGACGAAACAGCTCGTCAAGGTGAAGTCGAAGGACTGCCACTTGAGCATCACGTCTCTGTGTACCACTCTGGCCGCAGTGACGTCGTACCTCACAAACATGAAGAACCAGTAGTCGAACCAGTCAAAGAGAAATCAGACAAGATCGACAAAATTGTTGGCATGTTCAAGAGAACGCCAGCTCACGAAGACTACCCCGCTTCCGAAGCCTACACTGGTCCAATTGACGAAACAGCTCGTCAAGGTGAAGTCGAAGGACTGCCACTTGAGCATCACGTCTCTGTGTACCACTCTGGCCGCAGTGACGTCGAACCTCACAAACATGAAGAACCAGTAGCCGAACCAGTCAAAGAAAAAAGCGACACAATTGGAAAGATTGTTGGCATGTTCAAGAGAACGCCAGCTCACGAAGACTACCCCGCTTCCGTAGCCTACACTGGTCCAATTGACGAAACAGCTCGTCAAGGTGAAGTCGAAGGACTGCCACTTGAGCATCACGTCTCTGTGTACCACTCTGGCCGCAGTGACGTTGAGCCTCACAAACATGAAGAACCAGTAGTCGAACTAGTCAAAGAGAAATCAGACAAGATCGGCAAAATTGTTGGCATGTTCAAGAGAACGCCAGCTCACGAAGACTACCCCGCTTCCGAAGCCTACACTGGTCCAATTGACGAAACAGCTCGTCAAGGTGAAGTCGAAGGACTGCCACTTGAGCATCACGTCTCTGTGTACCACTCTGGCCGCAGTGACGTCGTACCTCACAAACATGAAGAACCAGTAGTCGAACCAGTCAAAGAGAAATCAGACAAGATCGACAAAATTGTTGGCATGTTCAAGAGAACGCCAGCTCACGAAGACTACCCCGCTTCCGAAGCCTACACTGGTCCAATTGACGAAACAGCTCGTCAAGGTGAAGTCGAAGGACTGCCACTTGAGCATCACGTCTCTGTGTACCACTCTGGCCGCAGTGACGTCGAACCTCACAAACATGAAGAACCAGTAGCCGAACCAGTCAAAGAAAAAAGCGACACAATTGGAAAGATTGTTGGCATGTTCAAGAGAACGCCAGCTCACGAAGACTACCCCGCTTCCGTAGCCTACACTGGTCCAATTGACGAAACAGCTCGTCAAGGTGAAGTCGAAGGACTGCCACTTGAGCATCACGTCTCTGTGTACCACTCTGGCCGCAGTGACGTTGAGCCTCACAAACATGAAGAACCAGTAGTCGAACTAGTCAAAGAGAAATCAGACAAGATCGCCAAAATTGTTGGCATGTTCAAGAGAACGCCAGCTCACGAAGACTACCCCGCTTCCGAAGCCTACACTGGTCCAATTGACGAAACAGCTCGTCAAGGTGAAGTCGAAGGACTGCCACTTGAGCATCACGTCTCTGTGTACCACTCTGGCCGCAGTGACGTCGTACCTCACAAACATGAAGAACCAGTAGCCGAACCAGTCAAAGAAAAGAGCGACACAATTGGAAAAATTGTGGGCATGTTCAAGAGAACGCCAGCTCACGAAGACTACCCCGCTTCCGAAGCCTACACTGGTCCAATTGACGAAACAGCTCGTCAAGGTGAAGTCGAAGGACTGCCACTTGAGCATCACGTCTCTGTGTACCACTCTGGCCGCAGTGACGTCGAACCTCACAAACATGAAGAACCAGTAGCCGAACCAGTCAAAGAAAAGAGCGACACAATTGGAAAAATTGTTGGCATGTTCAAGAGAACGCCAGCTCACGATGACTACCCCGCTTCCGAAGCCTACACTGGTCCAATTGACGAAACAGCTCGTCAAGGTGAAGTCGAAGGACTGCCACTTGAGCATCACGTCTCTGTGTACCACTCTGGCCGCAGTGACGTTGAGCCTCACAAACATGAAGAACCAGTAGTCGAACTAGTCAAAGAGAAATCAGACAAGATCGGCAAAATTGTTGGCATGTTCAAGAGAACGCCAGCTCACGAAGACTACCCCGCTTCCGAAGCCTACACTGGTCCAATTGACGAAACAGCTCGTCAAGGTGAAGTCGAAGGACTGCCACTTGAGCATCACGTCTCTGTGTACCACTCTGGCCGCAGTGACGTCGAACCTCACAAACATGAAGAACCAGTAGCCGAACCAGTCAAAGAAAAGAGCGACACAATTGGAAAAATTGTTGGCATGTTCAAGAGAACGCCAGCTCACGATGACTACCCCGCTTCCGAAGCCTACACTGGTCCAATTGACGAAACAGCTCGTCAAGGTGAAGTCGAAGGACTGCCACTTGAGCATCACGTCTCTGTGTACCACTCTGGCCGCAGTGACGTTGAGCCTCACAAACATGAAGAACCAGTAGTCGAACTAGTCAAAGAGAAATCAGACAAGATCGGCAAAATTGTTGGCATGTTCAAGAGAACGCCAGCTCACGATGACTACCCCGCTTCCGAAGCCTACACTGGTCCAATTGACGAAACAGCTCGTCAAGGTGAAGTCGAAGGACTGCCACTTGAGCATCACGTCTCTGTGTACCACTCTGGCCGCAGTGACGTTGAGCCTCACAAACATGAAGAACCAGTAGTCGAACTAGTCAAAGAGAAATCAGACAAGATCGGCAAAATTGTTGGCATGTTCAAGAGAACGCCAGCTCACGAAGACTACCCCGCTTCCGAAGCCTACACTGGTCCAATTGACGAAACAGCTCGTCAAGGTGAAGTCGAAGGACTGCCACTTGAGCATCACGTCTCTGTGTACCACTCTGGCCGCAGTGACGTTGAGCCTCACAAACATGAAGAACCAGTAGCCGAACCAGTCAAAGAAAAGAGCGACACAATTGGAAAAATTGTTGGCATGTTCAAGAGAACGCCAGCTCACGAAGACTACCCCGCTTCCGAAGCCTACACTGGTCCAATTGACGAAACAGCTCGTCAAGGTGAAGTCGAAGGACTGCCACTTGAGCATCACGTCTCTGTGTACCACTCTGGCCGCAGTGACGTTGAGCCTCACAAACATGAAGAACCAGTAGCCGAACCAGTCAAAGAAAAGAGCGACACAATTGGAAAAATTGTTGGCATGTTCAAGAGAACGCCAGCTCACGAAGACTACCCCCGCTTCCGAAGCCTACACTGGTCCAATTGACGAAACAGCTCGTCAAGGTGAAGTCGAAGGACTGCCACTTGAGCATCACGTCTCTGTGTACCACTCTGGCCGCAGTGACGTTGAGCCTCACAAACATGAAGAACCAGTAGTCGAACTAGTCAAAGAGAAATCAGACAAGATCGGCAAAATTGTTGGCATGTTCAAGAGAACGCCAGCTCACGAAGACTACCCCGCTTCCGAAGCCTACACTGGTCCAATTGACGAAACAGCTCGTCAAGGTGAAGTCGAAGGACTGCCACTTGAGCATCACGTCTCTGTGTACCACTCTGGCCGCAGTGACGTTGAGCCTCACAAACATGAAGAACCAGTAGCCGAACCAGTCAAAGAAAAAGAGCGACACAATTGGAAAAATTGTTGGCATGTTCAAGAGAACGCCAGCTCACGAAGACTACCCCGCTTCCGAAGCCTACACTGGTCCAATTGACGAAACAGCTCGTCAAGGTGAAGTCGAAGGACTGCCACTTGAGCATCACGTCTCTGTGTACCACTCTGGCCGCAGTGACGTTGAGCCTCACAAACATGAAGAACCAGTAGTCGAACTAGTCAAAGAGAAATCAGACAAGATCGGCAAAATTGTTGGCATGTTCAAGAGAACGCCAGCTCACGATGACTACCCCGCTTCCGAAGCCTACACTGGTCCAATTGACGAAACAGCTCGTCAAGGTGAAGTCGAAGGACTGCCACTTGAGCATCACGTCTCTGTGTACCACTCTGGCCGCAGTGACGTTGAGCCTCACAAACATGAAGAACCAGTAGTCGAACTAGTCAAAGAGAAATCAGACAAGATCGGCAAAATTGTTGGCATGTTCAAGAGAACGCCAGCTCACGATGACTACCCCGCTTCCGAAGCCTACACTGGTCCAATTGACGAAACAGCTCGTCAAGGTGAAGTCGAAGGACTGCCACTTGAGCATCACGTCTCTGTGTACCACTCTGGCCGCAGTGACGTTGAGCCTCACAAACATGAAGAACCAGTAGTCGAACTAGTCAAAGAGAAATCAGACAAGATCGGCAAAATTGTTGGCATGTTCAAGAGAACGCCAGCTCACGAAGACTACCCCGCTTCCGAAGCCTACACTGGTCCAATTGACGAAACAGCTCGTCAAGGTGAAGTCGAAGGACTGCCACTTGAGCATCACGTCTCTGTGTACCACTCTGGCCGCAGTGACGTTGAGCCTCACAAACATGAAGAACCAGTAGCCGAACCAGTCAAAGAAAAGAGCGACACAATTGGAAAAATTGTTGGCATGTTCAAGAGAACGCCAGCTCACGAAGACTACCCCGCTTCCGAAGCCTACACTGGTCCAATTGACGAAACAGCTCGTCAAGGTGAAGTCGAAGGACTGCCACTTGAGCATCACGTCTCTGTGTACCACTCTGGCCGCAGTGACGTTGAGCCTCACAAACATGAAGAACCAGTAGCCGAACCAGTCAAAGAAAAGAGCGACACAATTGGAAAAATTGTTGGCATGTTCAAGAGAACGCCAGCTCACGAAGACTACCCCGCTTCCGAAGCCTACACTGGTCCAATTGACGAAACAGCTCGTCAAGGTGAAGTCGAAGGACTGCCACTTGAGCATCACGTCTCTGTGTACCACTCTGGCCGCAGTGACGTTGAGCCTCACAAACATGAAGAACCAGTAGCCGAACCAGTCAAAGAAAAGAGCGACACAATTGGAAAAATTGTTGGCATGTTCAAGAGAACGCCAGCTCACGAAGACTACCCCGCTTCCGAAGCCTACACTGGTCCAATTGACGAAACAGCTCGTCAAGGTGAAGTCGAAGGACTGCCACTTGAGCATCACGTCTCTGTGTACCACTCTGGCCGCAGTGACGTTGAGCCTCACAAACATGAAGAACCAGTAGTCGAACTAGTCAAAGAGAAATCAGACAAGATCGGCAAAATTGTTGGCATGTTCAAGAGAACGCCAGCTCACGAAGACTACCCCGCTTCCGAAGCCTACACTGGTCCAATTGACGAAACAGCTCGTCAAGGTGAAGTCGAAGGACTGCCACTTGAGCATCACGTCTCTGTGTACCACTCTGGCCGCAGTGACGTTGAGCCTCACAAACATGAAGAACCAGTAGCCGAACCAGTCAAAGAAAAGAGCGACACAATTGGAAAAATTGTTGGCATGTTCAAGAGAACGCCAGCTCACGAAGACTACCCCGCTTCCGAAGCCTACACTGGTCCAATTGACGAAACAGCTCGTCAAGGTGAAGTCGAAGGACTGCCACTTGAGCATCACGTCTCTGTGTACCACTCTGGCCGCAGTGACGTTGAGCCTCACAAACATGAAGAACCAGTAGTCGAACCAGTCAAAGAGAAATCAGACAAGATCGCCAAAATTGTTGGCATGTTCAAGAGAACGCCAGCTCACGAAGACTACCCCGCTTCCGAAGCCTACACTGGTCCAATTGACGAAACAGCTCGTCAAGGTGAAGTCGAAGGACTGCCACTTGAGCATCACGTCTCTGTGTACCACTCTGGCCGCAGTGACGTTGAGCCTCACAAACATGAAGAACCAGTAGCCGAACCAGTCAAAGAAAAGAGCGACACAATTGGAAAAATTGTTGGCATGTTCAAGAGAACGCCAGCTCACGATGACTACCCCGCTTCCGAAGCCTACACTGGTCCAATTGACGAAACAGCTCGTCAAGGTGAAGTCGAAGGACTGCCACTTGAGCATCACGTCTCTGTGTACCACTCTGGCCGCAGCGACGTCGAACCTCACAAACATGAAGAACCAGTAGCCGAACCAGTCAAAGAAAAGAGCGACACAATTGGAAAGATTGTTGGCATGTTCAAGAGAACGCCAGCTCACGAAGACTACCCCGCTTCCGAAGCCTACACTGGTCCAATTGACGAAACAGCTCGTCAAGGTGAAGTCGAAGGACTGCCACTTGAGCATCACGTCTCTGTGTACCACTCTGGCCGCAGTGACGTCGAACCTCACAAACATGAAGAACCAGTAGCCGAACCAGTCAAAGAAAAGAGCGACACAATTGGAAAGATTGTTGGCATGTTCAAGAGAACGCCAGCTCACGAAGACTACCCCGCTTCCGAAGCCTACACTGGTCCAATTGACGAAACAGCTCGTCAAGGTGAAGTCGAAGGACTGCCACTTGAGCATCACGTCTCTGTGTACCACTCTGGCCGCAGTGACGTCGTACCTCACAAACATGAAGAACCAGTAGTCGAACCAGTCAAAGAAAAGAGCGACACAATTGGAAAGATTGTTGGCATGTTCAAGAGAACGCCAGCTCACGAAGACTACCCCGCTTCCGAAGCCTACACTGGTCCAATTGACGAAACAGCTCGTCAAGGTGAAGTCGAAGGACTGCCACTTGAGCATCACGTCTCTGTGTACCACTCTGGCCGCAGTGACGTCGTACCTCACAAACATGAAGAACCAGTAGTCGAACCAGTCAAAGAGAAATCAGACAAGATCGCCAAAATTGTTGGCATGTTCAAGAGAACGCCAGCTCACGAAGACTACCCCGCTTCCGAAGCCTACACTGGTCCAATTGACGAAACAGCTCGTCAAGGTGAAGTCGAAGGACTGCCACTTGAGCATCACGTCTCTGTGTACCACTCTGGCCGCAGTGACGTCGAACCTCACAAACATGAAGAACCAGTAGCCGAACCAGTCAAAGAAAAGAGCGACACAATTGGAAAAATTGTTGGCATGTTCAAGAGAACGCCAGCTCACGATGACTACCCCGCTTCCGAAGCCTACACTGGTCCAATTGACGAAACAGCTCGTCAAGGTGAAGTCGAAGGACTGCCACTTGAGCATCACGTCTCTGTGTACCACTCTGGCCGCAGTGACGTTGAGCCTCACAAACATGAAGAACCAGTAGTCGAACTAGTCAAAGAGAAATCAGACAAGATCGGCAAAATTGTTGGCATGTTCAAGAGAACGCCAGCTCACGAAGACTACCCCGCTTCCGAAGCCTACACTGGTCCAATTGACGAAACAGCTCGTCAAGGTGAAGTCGAAGGACTGCCACTTGAGCATCACGTCTCTGTGTACCACTCTGGCCGCAGTGACGTTGAGCCTCACAAACATGAAGAACCAGTAGTCGAACTAGTCAAAGAGAAATCAGACAAGATCGGCAAAATTGTTGGCATGTTCAAGAGAACGCCAGCTCACGAAGACTACCCCGCTTCCGTAGCCTACACTGGTCCAATTGACGAAACAGCTCGTCAAGGTGAAGTCGAAGGACTGCCATTTGAGCATCACGTCTCTGTGTACCACTCTGGCCGCAGTGACGTCGAACCTCACAAACATGAAGAACCAGTAGCCGAACCAGTCAAAGAAAAGAGCGACACAATTGGAAAAATTGTTGGCATGTTCAAGAGAACGCCAGCTCACGATGACTACCCCGCTTCCGAAGCCTACACTGGTCCAATTGACGAAACAGCTCGTCAAGGTGAAGTCGAAGGACTGCCACTTGAGCATCACGTCTCTGTGTACCACTCTGGCCGCAGTGACGTCGTACCTCACAAACATGAAGAACCAGTAGTCGAACCAGTCAAAGAGAAATCAGACAAGATCGACAAAATTGTTGGCATGTTCAAGAGAACGCCAGCTCACGAAGACTACCCCGCTTCCGAAGCCTACACTGGTCCAATTGACGAAACAGCTCGTCAAGGTGAAGTCGAAGGACTGCCACTTGAGCATCACGTCTCTGTGTACCACTCTGGCCGCAGTGACGTCGAACCTCACAAACATGAAGAACCAGTAGCCGAACCAGTCAAAGAAAAAAGCGACACAATTGGAAAGATTGTTGGCATGTTCAAGAGAACGCCAGCTCACGAAGACTACCCCGCTTCCGAAGCCTACACTGGTCCAATTGACGAAACAGCTCGTCAAGGTGAAGTCGAAGGACTGCCACTTGAGCATCACGTCTCTGTGTACCACTCTGGCCGCAGTGACGTCGAACCTCACAAACATGAAGAACCAGTAGCCGAACCAGTCAAAGAAAAAAGCGACACAATTGGAAAGATTGTTGGCATGTTCAAGAGAACGCCAGCTCACGAAGACTACCCCGCTTCCGAAGCCTACACTGGTCCAATTGACGAAACAGCTCGTCAAGGTGAAGTCGAAGGACTGCCACTTGAGCATCACGTCTCTGTGTACCACTCTGGCCGCAGTGACGTCGTACCTCACAAACATGAAGAACCAGTAGTCGAACCAGTCAAAGAGAAATCAGACAAGATCGGCAAAATTGTTGGCATGTTCAAGAGAACGCCAGCTCACGAAGACTACCCCGCTTCCGAAGCCTACACTGGTCCAATTGACGAAACAGCTCGTCAAGGTGAAGTCGAAGGACTGCCACTTGAGCATCACGTCTCTGTGTACCACTCTGGCCGCAGTGACGTCGAACCTCACAAACATGAAGAACCAGTAGTCGAACCAGTCAAAGAAAAAAGCGACACAATTGGAAAGATTGTTGGCATGTTCAAGAGAACGCCAGCTCACGAAGACTACCCCGCTTCCGAAGCCTACACTGGTCCAATTGACGAAACAGCTCGTCAAGGTGAAGTCGAAGGACTGCCACTTGAGCATCACGTCTCTGTGTACCACTCTGGCCGCAGTGACGTCGTACCTCACAAACATGAAGAACCAGTAGCCGAACCAGTCAAAGAAAAGAGCGACACAATTGGAAAGATTGTTGGCATGTTCAAGAGAACGCCAGCTCACGAAGACTACCCCGCTTCCGTAGCCTACACTGGTCCAATTGACGAAACAGCTCGTCAAGGTGAAGTCGAAGGACTGCCACTTGAGCATCACGTCTCTGTGTACCACTCTGGCCGCAGTGACGTCGAACCTCACAAACATGAAGAACCAGTAGCCGAACCAGTCAAAGAAAAGAGCGACACAATTGGAAAAATTGTTGGCATGTTCAAGAGAACGCCAGCTCACGATGACTACCCCGCTTCCGAAGCCTACACTGGTCCAATTGACGAAACAGCTCGTCAAGGTGAAGTCGAAGGACTGCCACTTGAGAATCACGTCTCTGTGTACCACTCTGGCCGCAGTGACGTTGAGCCTCACAAACATGAAGAACCAGTAGTCGAACCAGTCAAAGAGAAATCAGACAAGATCGGCAAAATTGTTGGCATGTTCAAGAGAACGCCAGCTCACGAAGACTACCCCGCTTCCGTAGCCTACACTGGTCCAATTGACGAAACAGCTCGTCAAGGTGAAGTCGAAGGACTGCCATTTGAGCATCACGTCTCTGTGTACCACTCTGGCCGCAGTGACGTCGAACCTCACAAACATGAAGAACCAGTAGCCGAACCAGTCAAAGAAAAGAGCGACACAATTGGAAAAATTGTTGGCATGTTCAAGAGAACGCCAGCTCACGATGACTACCCCGCTTCCGAAGCCTACACTGGTCCAATTGACGAAACAGCTCGTCAAGGTGAAGTCGAAGGACTGCCACTTGAGCATCACGTCTCTGTGTACCACTCTGGCCGCAGTGACGTCGTACCTCACAAACATGAAGAACCAGTAGTCGAACCAGTCAAAGAGAAATCAGACAAGATCGACAAAATTGTTGGCATGTTCAAGAGAACGCCAGCTCACGAAGACTACCCCGCTTCCGTAGCCTACACTGGTCCAATTGACGAAACAGCTCGTCAAGGTGAAGTCGAAGGACTGCCACTTGAGCATCACGTCTCTGTGTACCACTCTGGCCGCAGTGACGTCGTACCTCACAAACATGAAGAACCAGTAGCCGAACCAGTCAAAGAAAAGAGCGACACAATTGGAAAGATTGTTGGCATGTTCAAGAGAACGCCAGCTCACGAAGACTACCCCGCTTCCGTAGCCTACACTGGTCCAATTGACGAAACAGCTCGTCAAGGTGAAGTCGAAGGACTGCCACTTGAGCATCACGTCTCTGTGTACCACTCTGGCCGCAGTGACGTCGAACCTCACAAACATGAAGAACCAGTAGCCGAACCAGTCAAAGAAAAGAGCGACACAATTGGAAAAATTGTTGGCATGTTCAAGAGAACGCCAGCTCACGATGACTACCCCGCTTCCGAAGCCTACACTGGTCCAATTGACGAAACAGCTCGTCAAGGTGAAGTCGAAGGACTGCCATTTGAGCATCACGTCTCTGTGTACCACTCTGGCCGCAGTGACGTCGAACCTCACAAACATGAAGAACCAGTAGCCGAACCAGTCAAAGAAAAGAGCGACACAATTGGAAAAATTGTTGGCATGTTCAAGAGAACGCCAGCTCACGATGACTACCCCGCTTCCGAAGCCTACACTGGTCCAATTGACGAAACAGCTCGTCAAGGTGAAGTCGAAGGACTGCCACTTGAGAATCACGTCTCTGTGTACCACTCTGGCCGCAGTGACGTTGAGCCTCACAAACATGAAGAACCAGTAGTCGAACCAGTCAAAGAGAAATCAGACAAGATCGGCAAAATTGTTGGCATGTTCAAGAGAACGCCAGCTCACGAAGACTACCCCGCTTCCGTAGCCTACACTGGTCCAATTGACGAAACAGCTCGTCAAGGTGAAGTCGAAGGACTGCCATTTGAGCATCACGTCTCTGTGTACCACTCTGGCCGCAGTGACGTCGAACCTCACAAACATGAAGAACCAGTAGCCGAACCAGTCAAAGAAAAGAGCGACACAATTGGAAAAATTGTTGGCATGTTCAAGAGAACGCCAGCTCACGATGACTACCCCGCTTCCGAAGCCTACACTGGTCCAATTGACGAAACAGCTCGTCAAGGTGAAGTCGAAGGACTGCCACTTGAGCATCACGTCTCTGTGTACCACTCTGGCCGCAGTGACGTCGTACCTCACAAACATGAAGAACCAGTAGTCGAACCAGTCAAAGAGAAATCAGACAAGATCGACAAAATTGTTGGCATGTTCAAGAGAACGCCAGCTCACGAAGACTACCCCGCTTCCGTAGCCTACACTGGTCCAATTGACGAAACAGCTCGTCAAGGTGAAGTCGAAGGACTGCCACTTGAGCATCACGTCTCTGTGTACCACTCTGGCCGCAGTGACGTCGAACCTCACAAACATGAAGAACCAGTAGCCGAACCAGTCAAAGAAAAGAGCGACACAATTGGAAAAATTGTTGGCATGTTCAAGAGAACGCCAGCTCACGATGACTACCCCGCTTCCGAAGCCTACACTGGTCCAATTGACGAAACAGCTCGTCAAGGTGAAGTCGAAGGACTGCCACTTGAGAATCACGTCTCTGTGTACCACTCTGGCCGCAGTGACGTTGAGCCTCACAAACATGAAGAACCAGTAGTCGAACCAGTCAAAGAGAAATCAGACAAGATCGGCAAAATTGTTGGCATGTTCAAGAGAACGCCAGCTCACGAAGACTACCCCGCTTCCGTAGCCTACACTGGTCCAATTGACGAAACAGCTCGTCAAGGTGAAGTCGAAGGACTGCCATTTGAGCATCACGTCTCTGTGTACCACTCTGGCCGCAGTGACGTCGAACCTCACAAACATGAAGAACCAGTAGCCGAACCAGTCAAAGAAAAGAGCGACACAATTGGAAAAATTGTTGGCATGTTCAAGAGAACGCCAGCTCACGATGACTACCCCGCTTCCGAAGCCTACACTGGTCCAATTGACGAAACAGCTCGTCAAGGTGAAGTCGAAGGACTGCCACTTGAGCATCACGTCTCTGTGTACCACTCTGGCCGCAGTGACGTCGTACCTCACAAACATGAAGAACCAGTAGTCGAACCAGTCAAAGAGAAATCAGACAAGATCGACAAAATTGTTGGCATGTTCAAGAGAACGCCAGCTCACGAAGACTACCCCGCTTCCGTAGCCTACACTGGTCCAATTGACGAAACAGCTCGTCAAGGTGAAGTCGAAGGACTGCCACTTGAGCATCACGTCTCTGTGTACCACTCTGGCCGCAGTGACGTCGTACCTCACAAACATGAAGAACCAGTAGCCGAACCAGTCAAAGAAAAGAGCGACACAATTGGAAAGATTGTTGGCATGTTCAAGAGAACGCCAGCTCACGAAGACTACCCCGCTTCCGTAGCCTACACTGGTCCAATTGACGAAACAGCTCGTCAAGGTGAAGTCGAAGGACTGCCACTTGAGCATCACGTCTCTGTGTACCACTCTGGCCGCAGTGACGTCGAACCTCACAAACATGAAGAACCAGTAGCCGAACCAGTCAAAGAAAAGAGCGACACAATTGGAAAAATTGTTGGCATGTTCAAGAGAACGCCAGCTCACGATGACTACCCCGCTTCCGAAGCCTACACTGGTCCAATTGACGAAACAGCTCGTCAAGGTGAAGTCGAAGGACTGCCACTTGAGAATCACGTCTCTGTGTACCACTCTGGCCGCAGTGACGTTGAGCCTCACAAACATGAAGAACCAGTAGTCGAACCAGTCAAAGAGAAATCAGACAAGATCGGCAAAATTGTTGGCATGTTCAAGAGAACGCCAGCTCACGAAGACTACCCCGCTTCCGTAGCCTACACTGGTCCAATTGACGAAACAGCTCGTCAAGGTGAAGTCGAAGGACTGCCATTTGAGCATCACGTCTCTGTGTACCACTCTGGCCGCAGTGACGTCGAACCTCACAAACATGAAGAACCAGTAGCCGAACCAGTCAAAGAAAAGAGCGACACAATTGGAAAAATTGTTGGCATGTTCAAGAGAACGCCAGCTCACGATGACTACCCCGCTTCCGAAGCCTACACTGGTCCAATTGACGAAACAGCTCGTCAAGGTGAAGTCGAAGGACTGCCACTTGAGAATCACGTCTCTGTGTACCACTCTGGCCGCAGTGACGTTGAGCCTCACAAACATGAAGAACCAGTAGTCGAACCAGTCAAAGAGAAATCAGACAAGATCGGCAAAATTGTTGGCATGTTCAAGAGAACGCCAGCTCACGAAGACTACCCCGCTTCCGTAGCCTACACTGGTCCAATTGACGAAACAGCTCGTCAAGGTGAAGTCGAAGGACTGCCATTTGAGCATCACGTCTCTGTGTACCACTCTGGCCGCAGTGACGTCGAACCTCACAAACATGAAGAACCAGTAGCCGAACCAGTCAAAGAAAAGAGCGACACAATTGGAAAAATTGTTGGCATGTTCAAGAGAACGCCAGCTCACGATGACTACCCCGCTTCCGAAGCCTACACTGGTCCAATTGACGAAACAGCTCGTCAAGGTGAAGTCGAAGGACTGCCACTTGAGCATCACGTCTCTGTGTACCACTCTGGCCGCAGTGACGTCGTACCTCACAAACATGAAGAACCAGTAGTCGAACCAGTCAAAGAGAAATCAGACAAGATCGACAAAATTGTTGGCATGTTCAAGAGAACGCCAGCTCACGAAGACTACCCCGCTTCCGTAGCCTACACTGGTCCAATTGACGAAACAGCTCGTCAAGGTGAAGTCGAAGGACTGCCACTTGAGCATCACGTCTCTGTGTACCACTCTGGCCGCAGTGACGTCGTACCTCACAAACATGAAGAACCAGTAGCCGAACCAGTCAAAGAAAAGAGCGACACAATTGGAAAGATTGTTGGCATGTTCAAGAGAACGCCAGCTCACGAAGACTACCCCGCTTCCGTAGCCTACACTGGTCCAATTGACGAAACAGCTCGTCAAGGTGAAGTCGAAGGACTGCCACTTGAGCATCACGTCTCTGTGTACCACTCTGGCCGCAGTGACGTCGAACCTCACAAACATGAAGAACCAGTAGCCGAACCAGTCAAAGAAAAGAGCGACACAATTGGAAAAATTGTTGGCATGTTCAAGAGAACGCCAGCTCACGATGACTACCCCGCTTCCGAAGCCTACACTGGTCCAATTGACGAAACAGCTCGTCAAGGTGAAGTCGAAGGACTGCCACTTGAGCATCACGTCTCTGTGTACCACTCTGGCCGCAGTGACGTCGTACCTCACAAACATGAAGAACCAGTAGTCGAACCAGTCAAAGAGAAATCAGACAAGATCGACAAAATTGTTGGCATGTTCAAGAGAACGCCAGCTCACGAAGACTACCCCGCTTCCGAAGCCTACACTGGTCCAATTGACGAAACAGCTCGTCAAGGTGAAGTCGAAGGACTGCCACTTGAGCATCACGTCTCTGTGTACCACTCTGGCCGCAGTGACGTCGAACCTCACAAACATGAAGAACCAGTAGCCGAACCAGTCAAAGAAAAAAGCGACACAATTGGAAAGATTGTTGGCATGTTCAAGAGAACGCCAGCTCACGAAGACTACCCCGCTTCCGAAGCCTACACTGGTCCAATTGACGAAACAGCTCGTCAAGGTGAAGTCGAAGGACTGCCACTTGAGCATCACGTCTCTGTGTACCACTCTGGCCGCAGTGACGTCGAACCTCACAAACATGAAGAACCAGTAGCCGAACCAGTCAAAGAAAAAAAGCGACACAATTGGAAAGATTGTTGGCATGTTCAAGAGAACGCCAGCTCACGAAGACTACCCCGCTTCCGAAGCCTACACTGGTCCAATTGACGAAACAGCTCGTCAAGGTGAAGTCGAAGGACTGCCACTTGAGCATCACGTCTCTGTGTACCACTCTGGCCGCAGTGACGTCGTACCTCACAAACATGAAGAACCAGTAGTCGAACCAGTCAAAGAGAAATCAGACAAGATCGACAAAATTGTTGGCATGTTCAAGAGAACGCCAGCTCACGAAGACTACCCCGCTTCCGAAGCCTACACTGGTCCAATTGACGAAACAGCTCGTCAAGGTGAAGTCGAAGGACTGCCACTTGAGCATCACGTCTCTGTGTACCACTCTGGCCGCAGTGACGTCGAACCTCACAAACATGAAGAACCAGTAGTCGAACCAGTCAAAGAAAAAAGCGACACAATTGGAAAGATTGTTGGCATGTTCAAGAGAACGCCAGCTCACGAAGACTACCCCGCTTCCGAAGCCTACACTGGTCCAATTGACGAAACAGCTCGTCAAGGTGAAGTCGAAGGACTGCCACTTGAGCATCACGTCTCTGTGTACCACTCTGGCCGCAGTGACGTCGTACCTCACAAACATGAAGAACCAGTAGCCGAACCAGTCAAAGAAAAGAGCGACACAATTGGAAAGATTGTTGGCATGTTCAAGAGAACGCCAGCTCACGAAGACTACCCCGCTTCCGTAGCCTACACTGGTCCAATTGACGAAACAGCTCGTCAAGGTGAAGTCGAAGGACTGCCACTTGAGCATCACGTCTCTGTGTACCACTCTGGCCGCAGTGACGTCGAACCTCACAAACATGAAGAACCAGTAGCCGAACCAGTCAAAGAAAAGAGCGACACAATTGGAAAAATTGTTGGCATGTTCAAGAGAACGCCAGCTCACGATGACTACCCCGCTTCCGAAGCCTACACTGGTCCAATTGACGAAACAGCTCGTCAAGGTGAAGTCGAAGGACTGCCACTTGAGAATCACGTCTCTGTGTACCACTCTGGCCGCAGTGACGTTGAGCCTCACAAACATGAAGAACCAGTAGTCGAACCAGTCAAAGAGAAATCAGACAAGATCGGCAAAATTGTTGGCATGTTCAAGAGAACGCCAGCTCACGAAGACTACCCCGCTTCCGTAGCCTACACTGGTCCAATTGACGAAACAGCTCGTCAAGGTGAAGTCGAAGGACTGCCATTTGAGCATCACGTCTCTGTGTACCACTCTGGCCGCAGTGACGTCGAACCTCACAAACATGAAGAACCAGTAGCCGAACCAGTCAAAGAAAAGAGCGACACAATTGGAAAAATTGTTGGCATGTTCAAGAGAACGCCAGCTCACGATGACTACCCCGCTTCCGAAGCCTACACTGGTCCAATTGACGAAACAGCTCGTCAAGGTGAAGTCGAAGGACTGCCACTTGAGCATCACGTCTCTGTGTACCACTCTGGCCGCAGTGACGTCGAACCTCACAAACATGAAGAACCAGTAGCCGAACCAGTCAAAGAAAAGAGCGACACAATTGGAAAAATTGTTGGCATGTTCAAGAGAACGCCAGCTCACGATGACTACCCCGCTTCCGAAGCCTACACTGGTCCAATTGACGAAACAGCTCGTCAAGGTGAAGTCGAAGGACTGCCACTTGAGAATCACGTCTCTGTGTACCACTCTGGCCGCAGTGACGTTGAGCCTCACAAACATGAAGAACCAGTAGTCGAACCAGTCAAAGAGAAATCAGACAAGATCGGCAAAATTGTTGGCATGTTCAAGAGAACGCCAGCTCACGAAGACTACCCCGCTTCCGTAGCCTACACTGGTCCAATTGACGAAACAGCTCGTCAAGGTGAAGTCGAAGGACTGCCATTTGAGCATCACGTCTCTGTGTACCACTCTGGCCGCAGTGACGTCGAACCTCACAAACATGAAGAACCAGTAGCCGAACCAGTCAAAGAAAAGAGCGACACAATTGGAAAAATTGTTGGCATGTTCAAGAGAACGCCAGCTCACGATGACTACCCCGCTTCCGAAGCCTACACTGGTCCAATTGACGAAACAGCTCGTCAAGGTGAAGTCGAAGGACTGCCACTTGAGCATCACGTCTCTGTGTACCACTCTGGCCGCAGTGACGTCGTACCTCACAAACATGAAGAACCAGTAGTCGAACCAGTCAAAGAGAAATCAGACAAGATCGACAAAATTGTTGGCATGTTCAAGAGAACGCCAGCTCACGAAGACTACCCCGCTTCCGAAGCCTACACTGGTCCAATTGACGAAACAGCTCGTCAAGGTGAAGTCGAAGGACTGCCACTTGAGCATCACGTCTCTGTGTACCACTCTGGCCGCAGTGACGTCGAACCTCACAAACATGAAGAACCAGTAGCCGAACCAGTCAAAGAAAAAAGCGACACAATTGGAAAGATTGTTGGCATGTTCAAGAGAACGCCAGCTCACGAAGACTACCCCGCTTCCGAAGCCTACACTGGTCCAATTGACGAAACAGCTCGTCAAGGTGAAGTCGAAGGACTGCCATTTGAGCATCACGTCTCTGTGTACCACTCTGGCCGCAGTGACGTCGAACCTCACAAACATGAAGAACCAGTAGCCGAACCAGTCAAAGAAAAGAGCGACACAATTGGAAAAATTGTTGGCATGTTCAAGAGAACGCCAGCTCACGATGACTACCCCGCTTCCGAAGCCTACACTGGTCCAATTGACGAAACAGCTCGTCAAGGTGAAGTCGAAGGACTGCCACTTGAGCATCACGTCTCTGTGTACCACTCTGGCCGCAGTGACGTCGTACCTCACAAACATGAAGAACCAGTAGTCGAACCAGTCAAAGAGAAATCAGACAAGATCGGCAAAATTGTTGGCATGTTCAAGAGAACGCCAGCTCACGATGACTACCCCGCTTCCGAAGCCTACACTGGTCCAATTGACGAAACAGCTCGTCAAGGTGAAGTCGAAGGACTGCCACTTGAGCATCACGTCTCTGTGTACCACTCTGGCCGCAGTGACGTCGAACCTCACAAACATGAAGAACCAGTAGCCGAACCAGTCAAAGAAAAGAGCGACACAATTGGAAAGATTGTTGGCATGTTCAAGAGAACGCCAGCTCACGAAGACTACCCCGCTTCCGTAGCCTACACTGGTCCAATTGACGAAACAGCTCGTCAAGGTGAAGTCGAAGGACTGCCACTTGAGCATCACGTCTCTGTGTACCACTCTGGCCGCAGTGACGTCGAACCTCACAAACATGAAGAACCAGTAGCCGAACCAGTCAAAGAAAAGAGCGACACAATTGGAAAAATTGTTGGCATGTTCAAGAGAACGCCAGCTCACGATGACTACCCCGCTTCCGAAGCCTACACTGGTCCAATTGACGAAACAGCTCGTCAAGGTGAAGTCGAAGGACTGCCACTTGAGAATCACGTCTCTGTGTACCACTCTGGCCGCAGTGACGTTGAGCCTCACAAACATGAAGAACCAGTAGTCGAACCAGTCAAAGAGAAATCAGACAAGATCGGCAAAATTGTTGGCATGTTCAAGAGAACGCCAGCTCACGAAGACTACCCCGCTTCCGTAGCCTACACTGGTCCAATTGACGAAACAGCTCGTCAAGGTGAAGTCGAAGGACTGCCATTTGAGCATCACGTCTCTGTGTACCACTCTGGCCGCAGTGACGTCGAACCTCACAAACATGAAGAACCAGTAGCCGAACCAGTCAAAGAAAAGAGCGACACAATTGGAAAAATTGTTGGCATGTTCAAGAGAACGCCAGCTCACGATGACTACCCCGCTTCCGAAGCCTACACTGGTCCAATTGACGAAACAGCTCGTCAAGGTGAAGTCGAAGGACTGCCACTTGAGCATCACGTCTCTGTGTACCACTCTGGCCGCAGTGACGTCGAACCTCACAAACATGAAGAACCAGTAGCCGAACCAGTCAAAGAAAAGAGCGACACAATTGGAAAAATTGTTGGCATGTTCAAGAGAACGCCAGCTCACGATGACTACCCCGCTTCCGAAGCCTACACTGGTCCAATTGACGAAACAGCTCGTCAAGGTGAAGTCGAAGGACTGCCACTTGAGAATCACGTCTCTGTGTACCACTCTGGCCGCAGTGACGTTGAGCCTCACAAACATGAAGAACCAGTAGTCGAACCAGTCAAAGAGAAATCAGACAAGATCGGCAAAATTGTTGGCATGTTCAAGAGAACGCCAGCTCACGAAGACTACCCCGCTTCCGTAGCCTACACTGGTCCAATTGACGAAACAGCTCGTCAAGGTGAAGTCGAAGGACTGCCATTTGAGCATCACGTCTCTGTGTACCACTCTGGCCGCAGTGACGTCGAACCTCACAAACATGAAGAACCAGTAGCCGAACCAGTCAAAGAAAAGAGCGACACAATTGGAAAAATTGTTGGCATGTTCAAGAGAACGCCAGCTCACGATGACTACCCCGCTTCCGAAGCCTACACTGGTCCAATTGACGAAACAGCTCGTCAAGGTGAAGTCGAAGGACTGCCACTTGAGCATCACGTCTCTGTGTACCACTCTGGCCGCAGTGACGTCGTACCTCACAAACATGAAGAACCAGTAGTCGAACCAGTCAAAGAGAAATCAGACAAGATCGACAAAATTGTTGGCATGTTCAAGAGAACGCCAGCTCACGAAGACTACCCCGCTTCCGAAGCCTACACTGGTCCAATTGACGAAACAGCTCGTCAAGGTGAAGTCGAAGGACTGCCACTTGAGCATCACGTCTCTGTGTACCACTCTGGCCGCAGTGACGTCGAACCTCACAAACATGAAGAACCAGTAGCCGAACCAGTCAAAGAAAAAAGCGACACAATTGGAAAGATTGTTGGCATGTTCAAGAGAACGCCAGCTCACGAAGACTACCCCGCTTCCGAAGCCTACACTGGTCCAATTGACGAAACAGCTCGTCAAGGTGAAGTCGAAGGACTGCCATTTGAGCATCACGTCTCTGTGTACCACTCTGGCCGCAGTGACGTCGAACCTCACAAACATGAAGAACCAGTAGCCGAACCAGTCAAAGAAAAGAGCGACACAATTGGAAAAATTGTTGGCATGTTCAAGAGAACGCCAGCTCACGATGACTACCCCGCTTCCGAAGCCTACACTGGTCCAATTGACGAAACAGCTCGTCAAGGTGAAGTCGAAGGACTGCCACTTGAGCATCACGTCTCTGTGTACCACTCTGGCCGCAGTGACGTCGTACCTCACAAACATGAAGAACCAGTAGTCGAACCAGTCAAAGAGAAATCAGACAAGATCGACAAAATTGTTGGCATGTTCAAGAGAACGCCAGCTCACGAAGACTACCCCGCTTCCGAAGCCTACACTGGTCCAATTGACGAAACAGCTCGTCAAGGTGAAGTCGAAGGACTGCCACTTGAGCATCACGTCTCTGTGTACCACTCTGGCCGCAGTGACGTCGAACCTCACAAACATGAAGAACCAGTAGCCGAACCAGTCAAAGAAAAAAGCGACACAATTGGAAAGATTGTTGGCATGTTCAAGAGAACGCCAGCTCACGAAGACTACCCCGCTTCCGAAGCCTACACTGGTCCAATTGACGAAACAGCTCGTCAAGGTGAAGTCGAAGGACTGCCACTTGAGCATCACGTCTCTGTGTACCACTCTGGCCGCAGTGACGTCGTACCTCACAAACATGAAGAACCAGTAGCCGAACCAGTCAAAGAAAAGAGCGACACAATTGGAAAGATTGTTGGCATGTTCAAGAGAACGCCAGCTCACGAAGACTACCCCGCTTCCGTAGCCTACACTGGTCCAATTGACGAAACAGCTCGTCAAGGTGAAGTCGAAGGACTGCCACTTGAGCATCACGTCTCTGTGTACCACTCTGGCCGCAGTGACGTTGAGCCTCACAAACATGAAGAACCAGTAGTCGAACCAGTCAAAGAGAAATCAGACAAGATCGGCAAAATTGTTGGCATGTTCAAGAGAACGCCAGCTCACGAAGACTACCCCGCTTCCGTAGCCTACACTGGTCCAATTGACGAAACAGCTCGTCAAGGTGAAGTCGAAGGACTGCCACTTGAGCATCACGTCTCTGTGTACCACTCTGGCCGCAGTGACGTCGAACCTCACAAACATGAAGAACCAGTAGCCGAACCAGTCAAAGAAAAGAGCGACACAATTGGAAAGATTGTTGGCATGTTCAAGAGAACGCCAGCTCACGAAGACTACCCCGCTTCCGAAGCCTACACTGGTCCAATTGACGAAACAGCTCGTCAAGGTGAAGTCGAAGGACTGCCACTTGAGCATCACGTCTCTGTGTACCACTCTGGCCGCAGTGACGTCGAACCTCACAAACATGAAGAACCAGTAGCCGAACCAGTCAAAGAAAAGAGCGACACAATTGGAAAAATTGTTGGCATGTTCAAGAGAACGCCAGCTCACGAAGACTACCCCGCTTCCGTAGCCTACACTGGTCCAATTGACGAAACAGCTCGTCAAGGTGAAGTCGAAGGACTGCCACTTGAGCATCACGTCTCTGTGTACCACTCTGGCCGCAGTGACGTTGAGCCTCACAAACATGAAGAACCAGTAGTCGAACCAGTCAAAGAGAAATCAGACAAGATCGGCAAAATTGTTGGCATGTTCAAGAGAACGCCAGCTCACGAAGACTACCCCGCTTCCGTAGCCTACACTGGTCCAATTGACGAAACAGCTCGTCAAGGTGAAGTCGAAGGACTGCCACTTGAGCATCACGTCTCTGTGTACCACTCTGGCCGCAGTGACGTCGAACCTCACAAACATGAAGAACCAGTAGCCGAACCAGTCAAAGAAAAGAGCGACACAATTGGAAAGATTGTTGGCATGTTCAAGAGAACGCCAGCTCACGAAGACTACCCCGCTTCCGAAGCCTACACTGGTCCAATTGACGAAACAGCTCGTCAAGGTGAAGTCGAAGGACTGCCACTTGAGCATCACGTCTCTGTGTACCACTCTGGCCGCAGTGACGTCGAACCTCACAAACATGAAGAACCAGTAGCCGAACCAGTCAAAGAAAAGAGCGACACAATTGGAAAAATTGTTGGCATGTTCAAGAGAACGCCAGCTCACGATGACTACCCCGCTTCCGAAGCCTACACTGGTCCAATTGACGAAACAGCTCGTCAAGGTGAAGTCGAAGGACTGCCACTTGAGCATCACGTCTCTGTGTACCACTCTGGCCGCAGTGACGTTGAGCCTCACAAACATGAAGAACCAGTAGTCGAACCAGTCAAAGAGAAATCAGACAAGATCGGCAAAATTGTTGGCATGTTCAAGAGAACGCCAGCTCACGAAGACTACCCCGCTTCCGTAGCCTACACTGGTCCAATTGACGAAACAGCTCGTCAAGGTGAAGTCGAAGGACTGCCACTTGAGCATCACGTCTCTGTGTACCACTCTGGCCGCAGTGACGTCGAACCTCACAAACATGAAGAACCAGTAGCCGAACCAGTCAAAGAAAAGAGCGACACAATTGGAAAGATTGTTGGCATGTTCAAGAGAACGCCAGCTCACGAAGACTACCCCGCTTCCGAAGCCTACACTGGTCCAATTGACGAAACAGCTCGTCAAGGTGAAGTCGAAGGACTGCCACTTGAGCATCACGTCTCTGTGTACCACTCTGGCCGCAGTGACGTCGAACCTCACAAACATGAAGAACCAGTAGCCGAACCAGTCAAAGAAAAGAGCGACACAATTGGAAAAATTGTTGGCATGTTCAAGAGAACGCCAGCTCACGAAGACTACCCCGCTTCCGTAGCCTACACTGGTCCAATTGACGAAACAGCTCGTCAAGGTGAAGTCGAAGGACTGCCACTTGAGCATCACGTCTCTGTGTACCACTCTGGCCGCAGTGACGTCGTACCTCACAAACATGAAGAACCAGTAGTCGAACCAGTCAAAGAGAAATCAGACAAGATCGGCAAAATTGTTGGCATGTTCAAGAGAACGCCAGCTCACGAAGACTACCCCGCTTCCGTAGCCTACACTGGTCCAATTGACGAAACAGCTCGTCAAGGTGAAGTCGAAGGACTGCCACTTGAGCATCACGTCTCTGTGTACCACTCTGGCCGCAGTGACGTTGAGCCTCACAAACATGAAGAACCAGTAGTCGAACCAGACAAAGAGAAATCAGAAAAGATCGGCAAAATTGTTGGCATGTTCAAGAGAACGCCAGCTCACGAAGACTACCCCGCTTCCGAAGCCTACACTGGTCCAATTGACGAAACAGCTCGTCAAGGTGAAGTCGAAGGACTGCCACTTGAGCATCACGTCTCTGTGTACCACTCTGGCCGCAGTGACGTCGAACCTCACAAACATGAAGAACCAGTAGTCGAACCAGTCAAAGAAAAAAGCGACACAATTGGAAAGATTGTTGGCATGTTCAAGAGAACGCCAGCTCACGAAGACTACCCCGCTTCCGAAGCCTACACTGGTCCAATTGACGAAACAGCTCGTCAAGGTGAAGTCGAAGGACTGCCACTTGAGCATCACGTCTCTGTGTACCACTCTGGCCGCAGTGACGTTGAGCCTCACAAACATGAAGAACCAGTAGTCGAACCAGTCAAAGAGAAATCAGACAAGATCGGCAAAATTGTTGGCATGTTCAAGAGAACGCCAGCTCACGAAGACTACCCCGCTTCCGTAGCCTACACTGGTCCAATTGACGAAACAGCTCGTCAAGGTGAAGTCGAAGGACTGCCACTTGAGCATCACGTCTCTGTGTACCACTCTGGCCGCAGTGACGTCGAACCTCACAAACATGAAGAACCAGTAGCCGAACCAGTCAAAGAAAAGAGCGACACAATTGGAAAGATTGTTGGCATGTTCAAGAGAACGCCAGCTCACGAAGACTACCCCGCTTCCGAAGCCTACACTGGTCCAATTGACGAAACAGCTCGTCAAGGTGAAGTCGAAGGACTGCCACTTGAGCATCACGTCTCTGTGTACCACTCTGGCCGCAGTGACGTCGAACCTCACAAACATGAAGAACCAGTAGCCGAACCAGTCAAAGAAAAGAGCGACACAATTGGAAAAATTGTTGGCATGTTCAAGAGAACGCCAGCTCACGATGACTACCCCGCTTCCGAAGCCTACACTGGTCCAATTGACGAAACAGCTCGTCAAGGTGAAGTCGAAGGACTGCCACTTGAGAATCACGTCTCTGTGTACCACTCTGGCCGCAGTGACGTTGAGCCTCACAAACATGAAGAACCAGTAGTCGAACCAGTCAAAGAGAAATCAGACAAGATCGGCAAAATTGTTGGCATGTTCAAGAGAACGCCAGCTCACGAAGACTACCCCGCTTCCGAAGCCTACACTGGTCCAATTGACGAAACAGCTCGTCAAGGTGAAGTCGAAGGACTGCCACTTGAGCATCACGTCTCTGTGTACCACTCTGGCCGCAGTGACGTCGTACCTCACAAACATGAAGAACCAGTAGTCGAACCAGTCAAAGAGAAATCAGACAAGATCGGCAAAATTGTTGGCATGTTCAAGAGAACGCCAGCTCACGAAGACTACCCCGCTTCCGTAGCCTACACTGGTCCAATTGACGAAACAGCTCGTCAAGGTGAAGTCGAAGGACTGCCACTTGAGCATCACGTCTCTGTGTACCACTCTGGCCGCAGTGACGTTGAGCCTCACAAACATGAAGAACCAGTAGTCGAACCAGACAAAGAGAAATCAGAAAAGATCGGCAAAATTGTTGGCATGTTCAAGAGAACGCCAGCTCACGAAGACTACCCCGCTTCCGAAGCCTACACTGGTCCAATTGACGAAACAGCTCGTCAAAGTGAAGTCGAAGGACTGCCACTTGAGCATCACGTCTCTGTGTACCACTCTGGCCGCAGCGACGTCGAACCTCACAAACATGAAGAACCAGTAGCCGAACCAGTCAAAGAAAAAAGCGACACAATTGGAAAGATTGTTGGCATGTTCAAGAGAACGCCAGCTCACGAAGACTACCCCGCTTCCGAAGCCTACACTGGTCCAATTGACGAAACAGCTCGTCAAGGTGAAGTCGAAGGACTGCCACTTGAGCATCACGTCTCTGTGTACCACTCTGGCCGCAGTGACGTTGAGCCTCACAAACATGAAGAACCAGTAGTCGAACCAGACAAAGAGAAATCAGAAAAGATCGGCAAAATTGTTGGCATGTTCAAGAGAACGCCAGCTCACGAAGACTACCCCGCTTCCGAAGCCTACACTGGTCCAATTGACGAAACAGCTCGTCAAGGTGAAGTCGAAGGACTGCCACTTGAGCATCATGTCTCTGTGTACCACTCTGGCCGCAGTGACGTCGAACCTCGCAAACATGAAGAATTAGCAACAAATACGTCTAAAAAATCTGCTTACTCGCCAAGTTACAAATACAGAATTACTACTAACGATAAGTTCGCACAGTATAGCATTAACAGAGAAGATGCTTATAAAGCTATTTGGGTAAATCACATGACTGAACACGAAGCGATACAACTAAAGCTTAGGTACGAAAGAAGCCCAGTCCACACCTTAAACAAACAGAGAGAAGTCCGTAACTACCCACTAGAAGTGTTCGTGAAGTCTAAATCAACAATATTTGACAACTCTTCAGGAAAATGCACATTACGCATCGAATCTAGTCCGCATCCACATAAAGAAATAGAACATATCGTTCATACCGTAGTCGTACCGTTCGAAGACCGTCAATGGCGTGAAGACGGTCATATAACTATTGACCGGTACACAACTGAAACTCCGGTACGAAAATCAAGATACAGGGTAAACGACCACCTTGATCAGAATGTTTATGTTGGTAGAAGAGAAAAGTCGATGCCTTCTTATTTGGAAATTTCTGAAGATAAAATTGAAGAAAACCGAAATAAACAATACAAATCTACATACTCCAGTAAGTATGCAAGTACAAGCCGTTCGTTGTCAGAGTCGCGAAGAGTGACTGGATGGACTACAATTACAGAAAAAACGACCATTTCATACTCGCGGAGAATACGGATGGAAAGAGAAACCGAACACAAGCGGCAAAATTACACAGAAGATGTACTGGTTTATAACTACAAGTCTCCGCAAAGTAGCAGTAAGCACTTTAGTCCAAACACCACTACATTTTCAACCAGACCCAATTCTCCAATAAGCTCAAGTCGTAGATATGTACCTCGACATTCAGAAGTAGAAAAGCGATATCAGTCATACAGAAGCCAATCTCAGGGACCGCTACAAACTGACCGTTGGATCCAAACCGACATTAATAATCACTCGCCATACCATTTACGATCAAACAGCGCGTCTTCAAAGCGAACGTACAGGTCGTATCGTTCTAACTTATACGACAGAGAATCTATTATTCGTGGATATTACCCCGAACGGAACTGGGTAGACCAGATTGAATTCCAAGACGTTCGAGGCAATGAAGGCCGGATTTCCAATATCAAATACTCAACAAACCTTGATGAAGTTCCCATCGTCCGCCTTCTGGACGAACTTTCCTTCATCGGAGATGAAAGGCATGACATGGAAGTGTTCCCCGCGACCACTCCACGTGTAGTACCATTGGAAACACGACTACTAGAACCAGGACACCATCGGCGTTCTCGCGCTGATGCTCCCATTCGCCGAACTCGACACCGAATCCGAAATTATTGTGCCATGTTGTAATTGAAGTCTATGTTTTAGTATTATTGTTAACTTTTCTATTTGCCTGCTCACTGAATCGCCACATTGAAAACCTTTGAATTACTACTTTATACAAGAATTCTACATACAAATACTTACTTATCCAACTGGGTGGACAATTGGTCCCCGGATAACTTCTATAATAAATTCAACACTTATATTATCATCGATATTGCGACCAATGTGAAGAGATTCGAGAAAGTGAGCATATTTGCCTAAACTGTCTTTCTAAATGGGTATATCTGCATTATTTGACATATTCCGTTCCTTTTCTTGTTTTTTGCTTGTTTTCAGCCAGAAATCTCATATTTTATTTTGTTATATCAATAATAAACTTCTAAAATAATGTTTTGAATTATTATTGCGAGTTATCATAATATTATTTTGAAAATTGTGGTTTTTAAAACAAAAAAACTTGTAAACGCGAGCTCAAATCCATAAAAAATATAAAAAAAATATAAAGACACAAAGATATGTATTTTAAAAATAATATAACGATCAAAAGATTCTTTAACGTTAATTTTAGAAACAAAAATCTCCAACAGAATCCAAAACGAGCACAAATTAATTCAAATAAATAAAAAAATTACAAAAAAATATTAATTTATTTAAAAATTAATATTAGATAAACTTTCGTACAAAGTTTGCACGGCCCAAACCCAAAAACAAAAAAGCGTCCTGTTCGAACGTGAGGACGCGAACGTCCTATTTTCTGCACGAAACAAACATCGTATAACATGTCATCGAGTTTAGCTGCGCCCTGACTAAATGCTATAATAAAAAGGAATGGATAAAATATTCTCGAAAACCGAAAAGCTTTTATTATTTTTTAGTTTTGTAAACTGTACTTCTTTATATTTTAATTTTATAGTTTTTATGTTGTTTTAGTAAGCTAATATTGTTTTTTTATGTTTTTATCATTTTTTGCTTGCAGCTTGTGCTAAAATGGCCTGCAGTGCAATATTTGTGTTGGATTTGAAAGGAAAGGTACGTATGATGTCTTAAGCTTTTGACTTTATTTAGGTAATTATTTCTCGGAACTATCGTGGCGATATTGATATGAATATAATTGATAAATTCATAAATATATTGGTGGATATGGAGGAGGAGGGAGTGCAGACTCCTGTCATTAACCATGATGAGGTTACATTCACTTTCATAAAGTATAACAACGTTTACGGTACGTTTTATTTGTAGGTTTGAATTTTTTTTAGTTGTGGCCATATCTCGCAAGAACGTGAACATTGCTCTAGTGCAATCTTTTCTGTACAAAATGGTCAGCGTGTTTTGTGAGTACTTCAAAGATGTCGAAGAAGAGTCGATTCGGGACAACTTTGTTATTATTTATGAATTGATGGACGAAATGATGGATTTTGGGTATCCACAAACTACTGAGGCCCGGATTCTGAGAGAGTAAGGACTTTATATTAGCGATTATGATTTTTCAAAATGTGTTATTCAAGTTACTTTTAGGTATATTACACAAGAAGGCCACAAACTTGAAGCTCCAAGACCCCCGATGGCAGTGACAAACGCGGTATCGTGGCGGTCGGAAGGCATAAAATACAGAAAAAACGAAGTTTTCTTGGATGTGATTGAGTCAGTTAACATGTTGGTACGTTGCTTTGTATTTTCATTTTTGGTTGACCTACATATAACGAGTTTTGATTTCAGGCCAACGCTAATGGTACAGTGTTACAAAGTGAGATAGTAGGGTCTGTCAAAATGCGTGTATACTTGAGCGGCATGCCTGAACTTCGCCTCGGATTAAATGATAAGGTCCAATTTGAAAATTCGGGTCGTAAGTAACGTTTTTTACAATGAAACTGTTTACCGAATTGCTTGAGGATTTGATACTTTTTTCGTTATGAAGAAGTTTTAGCATAGAGGAGTTTTAAATTCAGTGTGTTGTGTCGGCTGGAGATTTAAAAGTTGCTTGGGAGGCGTTCTATTATATATTTATGTTACGGTTTAAATTTTTGATAATGTGTGGAACATATTGTTTTTAAAATTTTATTTAAAAAGCTTTTTTAAGGAGGAAAGAACAAGGCGGTAGAGCTGGAGGACGTCAAGTTTCATCAATGTGTGAGGCTCTCGAGGTTTGAAAATGACAGAACTATAAGTTTTATTCCACCAGATGGAGAGTTCGAGCTTATGAACTATCGGCTGACAACTGTGGTCAAACCTTTAATTTGGGTGGAAGCCGTGGTAGAGAAGTTTTCTCATTCCAGAGTAGAGTTCATGATTAAGGTTGGTGTTTGTTTTAACATTTATTTAATACTTTCTTCTAACTATAATGTTCATGGTTTGAATAATAAGATTTTAGGCGAAATCCCAGTTTAAACGGAGGTCAACGGCGAACAACGTTGAGATCGTGATTCCAGTACCCCGCGATGCTGACACTCCCAAGTTCAAAGCGGCTATTGGAGTAGCTAAATACGTTCCTGAAGATAATGCTTTTGCGTGGAATATTAAGAGTTTCCCGGGTGGCAAAGAGTACCTGATGCGAGCTCAGTTCAGGCTTCCGTCGGTGGCTGGCGATGAAGCTGAAGGCAAACGGCCGATGAAGATACGATTTGAAATTCCGTATTTTACTACGTCGGGAATTCAGGTACGTTTTCTGAAATAATGTTGTAGGATTAATATATAAGAGATTAAAAATTTGATTATTTGATAGTTCGTAAATTATTGAGTTTCTAGGTACGATACTTGAAGATCATAGAGAAAAGCGGATACCAGGCCTTACCGTGGGTTAGGTACATAACACAGAACGGAGACTGTCAAATCAGAATGGCATAATCACTAATCGGAGCTGTAGAAAATTGCTTTAATTGCATTTATCTCACTCTTTATATCGGTCTCATGCATTTATCACTTGGCATAATAAACTAATTGTATAAAGCTGTTGGTTGGCATTTTACGTTGCATCGTTTGTTTACTTATGAAAATCATGAGTTGAATATCTGAATTGTGATTATATTTTTTAAATAATTGGTGATGTTTAGTATGAATAACCGCGTTAGCCAATTTCTGCGCTCAGCTTACAAACTTCAGAATTTACGCTTTCAACACAATACAATAAACTCTGCCTTTTTGGGCAATATTGTAAAACAACATGCGGATAATGGGTCCAAGTTTTTTTTGCCTTTGGGGGACGAGTTTGCAATGGAAAAAATATTGGAGCCTTTGAGAGCGTTGAACTTGGAAGGCAAGGTTTATATATTATACTGTTTCTGTTTTGATGAATATTCTTCCAATTGCAAATACAACATTTTTCACGTTAAATTCAATATTTTTTATGATTGTAGGTGTCAAAGTTGAGTTTTTAAGCGATGCTCTGTCTTCTGATCCTGAAATCTTCAAGAAGATCACGGCCAATGGGAAAGAAGTTGTTGATGTGTTAAACGTTCTTGTTGCTTATTGTTCATTTACATTTGAGTCTGCGTTACGGTTTTATTCAACGTAAGTTTATTTTTAAACGTTTTTGGATTATTTGTTACCTAAAATTTAAATCTTTTCAGCAACATCGAGTACTTGAGCGAAGTGGATCCCCATGAAATGTCATGTCGTCTAAATGTCTTTACCAACTTTGGTGTTCTAGCAGGACCACAGTTGGGACGAATAGTAAGGAAGACGCCAGCAATATTGTACATGAGTACACCCGAAAATATGGCTGAATTGGTCGAGAACATTCTCAATTTCTTCAGTCGAAAAGAGGTGAGTAATCTATTTTAAACAGTTAAAGGCGTTTGAATATTTAGCTTGTTAATTATATTTTCTTCTGTGTATGTGAATACATGTTTTTAGCTTTTAAAAATGTTAACTCAAGCGCCAGAAATTGTGCTGCAGCCTTTCGAAGAGTTGGAGATGAAGTACGAGTATATCTTCTTCCACATGCGAATAGAATCCACAGCTCTGGCAGAAAGCTTGAACTGGATGAATCTGAGTTTGGAAGAAATCATGGAGCGACACGAATTTTTAGTCAAAACGGGCAAATATACAACACCAGATCCGAAACGGCCTCAGTTCGAAAAGGTAATTAACAGTAATTTAAGTTGATTTGGTCAAAAATGTAGGTTAAATAGTTTTGTCAAATGTTTAGCTTTTTTTATGGTAATTTAGAATGGCTGGTGTCATTTTCGCGTTTCAATTAATATATCAGACTATTGTTAGTTGTTTAAAACTTTAATTATTTGGTAACATAATTCAATTTCAGGACAACCCACCAACCTACCGTATCTTCGATTCGGATGATCAGAACTTTGCGATCCAAGTTGGAGGTGTAACACCCGAGGAATGGAACGCGTTCAAGTGTATAGGAGATATACAGCGAATGATGAGCGAGAAGGAACAGCCGTTCGAACGTGTGAAACCCTCGGTGTGGAAAGCCTACGAACGACGGCACAAAACGTCAAAGTTGGCGGATGCGGTTGTGGAATAATCACGGGCTTCAGTTGTTGAGTAATCATAGGTTTATGTTCTCTGTTAAACAAATTGTATTACATTGGGCGGATTATCTGAGAATTAAAAGTGTTGGCGCTGGAAGTGCAAAGTGCCGTATCACTTGGACTTTTAAAAGACGGAATTCTTTCTGGGAGGGAAGGTTGGAGTGGTAGTGCGTGTGCATGCCCGTCCTTTTCGGCACTTACGATTCGAGAATACAACGGTCAGCTATCACGTTATTGTTATCCTGGATTGTGTAAAATTCTGTACCAATTTGGACGTCTGGTAGGTTTTATCTGATTGGGTTGATTAAGGGTGTAAGCAAGGGATCACTTTAAAGGAATGTTAATGTGCATTGGTTTACAAAACCAACTCGTTCAGCAACCCAATAGGAGATTACTGTATTTCTTGGAAGTTGCTGGGTCTTTTGTATTCTTCCAGTTTAGAAGATGACAAAAGAAAATATGTCGCTGGTAATTCAGCGCTCACTATAATAAGTTTTTGTGGTTCACAGAGCTGTCAAGAGCTGCCTCCAACATGAAAGTGACAAGTATCAAGAAAAACTGAACGTCCTGTGTTTCGTCGTCACCAGCACATCGGGTTCTCCTTCTGTTTCTCTGTTGTTTAATGTTCCTTTCTCTCGCAAAATTCGGGAGAAATGGGTTGGTCGCAGCCTGAGGGGAGTTTCCGAATGTTTCTCTTCGCAGGCCTCCGTAGAGTGCAGCCGCCTTGTGAGAGTGCAGACGACGGACGTTCCCCTTTGGCGTTCCTTTTTCCGCTCCGACAGAAGTGCAAGAGACGTTGCAGCGTCCTTTTTCTCCGTTCCTGTTCGCTCTTGGCCGGTCTTCCCGCCTCGACCGATGAGACCACAACTTTATCTTCATAGCCGGCCTGGTTATGCCCCCGGGGGTAAAAGTTTTATATCCAAGGTCGACGTTCTGTTCGGCTTCCCCGCCCGCTGTAGTTGCGTGTGTTTCGCCATAGGGCATCCAGATTATACCCAATGTTTATATTTATAACGTACTTTTCGTAAAAACACATTTTTGGTTTTTGTACTTTAATTTGTTGGCCTCAAACCCAGTTTAACTTCCAGTAGTCAAAATTTAAAAAAGTACTTTTAAACTCCCCCGGATCTTAAAAACGTCCGTTTGTACCGTCACGTGTCGCAACGTTTGGTCTATGTTTCATCAACCAATCGTCTTCGGCAGACTATTAGTAGCTTATCTCGCTTACTAAGTCGCGGTTGAACAACCCAATCCTCGCCCAAGGAACACCACCGGTTTTTTATTTCAAGCGCGCTGTTTCTTTTTGTTCTGAAGAACGGGTTTATTGATTTAGCGTCGGTCAGTCCGTGTTCGCACAGAGTTCGCTATCCGGCGGCAGCCTACGAGTATTATCAGTGGAGATTAGGCCTAGCCAATGTGGTGCGAATGATTTATATCGATTATGGTAGGATTATCATTTTTGCTTCAAGCTTCTTTGTACTCACATAGTCATGTCGCGAATGTCTGTCCTGACGTTCATGCCTTTCTCTTTTAACATTTTCACGGTGGAACGGCTTCATATGTTTATTCTTTGGTTCTGGTTGCGTTATTGTCATTTTGAAAGTTGCTTTGGCAAATCTCAGCTTCGCAGTTAAGGGCCTAGCGATGCTGAAATGGCGGACTTATAGGAGTTGGACATGATAACTAACCTCATCACCAAAGACTTTACACAGATTGGAAAAAAAGGCATCCCAGACAGAGCGATAACCTCACGTTATCTGCTCCCACAACGAACCATGAGCTTCGAAAACAGTTCTCAAGATTCCAGTGGGTAAATTGAACCTTCATTTATATGACCGCAACGTTTTCAGTAATCCTTCCGATCTCCCTGATTGTTCTAATCCACTTTTGGGGACAAGTATTCCCCAAAAAGTTCATACAACTTACTTGCAACCCCTAATTGCACAACCCGAGCAGCATGGCAACAACAACCTACTTCATGGCGTTGACTTCGCTTTCTCGAATATCCATGGTTAGCTTAATTTAAGGGTTACAAAAAGTTTAAAAATCAGTAAATATGTGAAGACGTTCCGTCGTAGATCAATCTCAGTAACCTCATAAATCAGAAAGTAAAAGTAATCACGTTTCAGAGCAATTTGATGTGAGCAACATCCTCAACATGAGCCACATCAATGGTCACCTGCAAAACGTCAGCTTAGCGAGCACGGCACATTTAGCGGCCAATGGAGGAAACCTGAACAGTAGCCCGTTCAATGGGCACCATGTAGTCGCAGCCGTAGCGTCGAGCTCAGCTAACAACAATCCCGGTACTTTACTTAACAGCATGCAGACAACCGCCAACTTAAACGGCTTGAACAACCATGTTCAGACAATGGACAACTCAAACCCGAGTACGCAAAGCAATGCCGGTTCAACGACGTCGAGTGGTGTGAGGACTAGACACCGATCTTCTGCTAACGATTCCATGTTCAAGTGCAACTACTGCCCCAAAAAGTTTACAGAACAAAACTCAGTAAGTTTGAAAAGTAACTATTTAAAAAACAGAGTAAGGTTAGAAAGCATCTATTTATTTTTGGTGTTTTACTGGACTGTTAGAAGGGTTTAACTGCACTTTAAAATTATATAAGTAAAAAATTACAAATCTTTTTACAATATGTTAACACAATTTACTCAGTACACATATTTTGTAGAATTACTTCAAAATGGTAATAATATTTTTTAGTTGCGCATGCACATGGAAGAATGTAGATTAGTAAGATCTCACGAATGTCCTCAATGCGGCAAACGTTTCAAAGCGCGAGGAGGTCTACAACAACATAACCGGATTCATTTGCAAGAGCGTCCGTATCACTGTCATTACTGCCCAAAGAGATTCAACCAGAAGTCTCATTTAGACCAACACGAAAGGATTCACACAGGTAAAAACATACTAGTGCTAAATGACCTCAACATTCATGTAAAAAGTCTACTTTGGTGAAAGAAATTCAGAAACTCCCAAAAAATGAAAAACAGATTTTTGTTTTCCCAGTTTTCAGTACTATTTACTTTATTGATTAAAAAACGAAGTGTCACTTATTATTTATCGAATTTTTCAGATTTCTTTCAATATTTTATTTGAATGTAAAAATATTATAAAAAAGATACATTTCACTACTTTTACAAATATTTTAAGTATTTTATAGGAAATTAAAATTAGATTTTTTATTTTTTAAATCAATTTATTAATGCTTAGGACAAAAGCCGTTTGCATGTCAATATTGCGGAAGAGCTTTTCGCCAACGTTCTCAGCAAATGGGGCACGAAGCTACTCACACTAATGCCAGCGGAATCCTGACGTCTTCCGGGTTAGGACTGCACCATCAACAATCGACTCAAGTCGCTACCATGGTGCAGCAACCGTCCATTTCTGATGCCACGGGGCTGTTGCAACGTTCTTCAGAAAGGAGTTCCATTTCCTCGGATCAAGTAAGTTTTTAAATTGTACGATTGCAGCAATATTTGCTATTACGATTATTAGTTCGCAAAATGAAATGTACAATTATAAATATTAATGTTACCTAAATTTCAGTCGGAACCTTGAAGCCCAAATCTGCTACTAGACAGACAATCGTACTCTCGTTACAGTTACTTTGCCGCCGATACCACGATCTCTTGATAATGTACCGATGCTGTCGCTTCATAGACGAGTCTTGTTGCATTTACAGTATATTAGTCTTTTTGTTTTATCACCGGGTTTTATTGTAGGCTTTATGCATTAATAATCGACCCCTTATCCAGTCATTCGGCCTGGCCATTCGTGTGTTTCTCTGTCCATCTGTGATATTGTTTCTTGTGTGTCATCCGAGTGGCAGGGGCCGCCGAATAGATAGATAGATATTGTAAACTTTCCCGTCGGTTATTGTTAGTTCTGTTTCTTCTCCGGGTTGTTTGGGAATCATGTTCATAAATTGTTTATTTTGGTACACTCATTTCGCGATGGGCCTATATAATGTACTAGAAAAGTCTTTCGCTCCCTTCAGCTAACCCAATCACTAGCCGTTAGGTCTCGTTCGAGTCAATTCCCTTAGTCGTTTATTTATTCTGTCAACTTCCTTTGCCCTCTTCGCTTGTTGCGGTCAGTCGAAGATAAAAGCGAGGTACTACAACACAAATAAAAACTTGCATTTTGGTTTTCGGACAGATGGTTCAATATCTAATGAGGGACGGAAAATTGGGCGCGCAATGACCTCAGGTTGTGTAATTATTAGGAGTGCCCGAGGCGATTTGCGTCGTTCATGAGCTGAACAAACAGCCGGATTAATGACCTCATGGTCAAGGTGGATTGCCAGATTAAGGTGGCTCCCGGTCAGCACGGAGAATTAATAGAAGACTAATGCGGCCGAGTGGCAGCCAGTTGTTCCTTTTCATTTAGAGAAACCTTGGCCTCCCCGATTGCGGCACTCTTTCCCTTTAAGATGACGGCGCAAGTCCGAGAACCCTTTTATTCTTGTGACCAGGCCCTGGATTGGGTCTTTGCCAACCTCTCCCCTTATTTGCAAAAAACCTATCTTGGGCCGCGGACCTTTCCATCCCCTCCCTAAGAGTCCATGATACTTTTTGTGTCACAACAACCTCGTTCCTTCATAAACTTGCCTACACTAATTCCTTCCACATGACTAATTTAATTCTGTGACAACTGGCTGACATGAAGCTCGTTTTATAGGTTAGGGTAATGGCTAACTCATAAGTGATTCAAGCCGATCGCCCGGTTTCGTTTCGGCGGCAACCACGGTAACCAGTCATTGTTTTAAACCGAACACACTGCTAATAAATTGTTTACGCGGTCTGAACGCGCGAAAGGCCGGCTCCCTGAATGAGGCCCTGCAGACGGCGTAAGAACCTACTGGACCGCAAACGGGTCACAATAAATCTCGGCCGCTGGCAGTTTGGTCGCATTGTTTATGTTCTAATTGTCATCTTCATTTGGAGGCAATACGGAGTTACTTTACTTTTAAGGCTATTTTATCGTTGTTTAAACGCGGTTACTTTGATTTGGAAGTATTGTTAGTTGGGTTCCCAAAACTTATTCTACCTTTGCTTTGAAGTTGATGTTTCTTGAATTAAAAAAGTGGCTTTCACACGTTTTCCTGATGTTACCGTCAGAGCCTTTCAAGTTGTTGTGGGCTGTTCAGGTACAAAAATTGGAGAAAAAAATCTTTTTAGAAAAGACTGTTTACGCGTTTTGTGCAAAATATTTATTTGTCAACAAGCGGTCCTTGTGTGTTCTGGCCGTGGCTTCACCTGTTTTCTAAATTCGCTGGGATTGGGTTTACTATAATATGGGAAAGGCCATCCGAAGAGCGCGCGGGTACTTGTTGGTAAAGTGCGGCTCACGTAGTGGACTCTTTTAATTTTTATTTGTCCTTGCGCAAACATATCTCTGACAGGTCAGTGGTGCAAATGCACTGCATTTCTCTGCTGCGAAAATTAGTGGTCGGGAAAGGGAGAGTAAGCAGCTTGACTTACTTTTTACTCTTCTTCCTCCGTCCTTGTTTATTTGAAGGCTGTCATCCTGCTCGATTGTGACGGCGACCAAAGTAAAGCATAACCGCGCAGTTTCCCAATTACTCAATGTTATTTTATTGTACTGTTTGCAATACAATTTGACCGCACTTAATTTGATAATATTTAATTTACCGTTCCCGATAGTTAGTGTAAACTGTTTAGGGTGACTAACGTTCATGGCTCATTTACGGTTGATTTTGTCCATGTGAACCGACCATTTAACTGGTGATGTGGTTTGAAGATCGTTCAATATCTAACATCAAGATGTCGTCAATAGTCGAAGAATGGCGGGATCTCTGGTCGTTTAAGGCCGAGTTCATGTTGGTTGGACTGTCCTACTTTTTCGCTACTACCAACCTTCTTAACTTGCCCCGGTTGATTCTTGACAATGGAGGATGTATGTTTATTTTTAGTTGTTTCAATTTAAAATGTAATAGATATATGAGCATACCAACATTATAGCAATTTAAAAGTTCTCTTCAATGACTAATTAACATTACTTTTAGTGGCCTTCCTTACTGCATATGCTACAGCAGTAATTGTGGTAGTACTACCTATTCTAGTCCTAGAACTTTCGGTGGGACAACTAACAGGGCGAGGGCCTGTCCAAGCCCTCTACAACATCTGCCCAGTCTTTAAAGGCGTCGGAGTATCTCAAATAATACTGTCCTTAATAACTGCAGTATGCTTTGCTCGGTACTTGGCCTGGCTGTTCCTATACCTATTTCACTTATTCTGGACTGTTCTGGACGAGCGGCCTGGACTGCCTTGGATCAACTGCCAGAACTTTCCTGAGTTACAGACTTCACCATGTATTGAGTCTACAGTAATTGCCAACGCTACAACTGACTTCGAGCAGACTGTGAGGTTGTCTACACTCCGAGATTCCTCAGCCTTGGTGCAGTTCATGTACGCTTTGGAGAAGCCGAGCACCAGCATAGCTGAAGTCGGGCAGATCCAGCTTTATCTTCTCATAGCCCAAGGTATCGTGTGGGTGTTGATATTTGCGGCTATCTGTTTCGGAGTCAGATGGCTCGGGAAAGTGACGGTTTTCACATTCATGGCTCCGTTGTGCCTGCTTCTGATTCTTTTGGCTAGGATCCTGTTTCTGAACGGCGCCATTCCCATGTTTGAGCGACTATATTACGTTACGGACTGGAATCGACTGGCTGATTACAACGTGTGGAAGCTGGCTGTAGAACAAGCGGTTGTGGCTAGCGGTGTTGGCTTTGGGGTGTTGACTACAGTAGGATCCTACAACAAGAGGAACAACAACTTGGTCCGGGATTCTGTGTTCATTATCATCGGTCATTTCTTTATCACCGCCGTTCAGGTGGCTACTGTATTTGGGCTAGTCGGCTACTTGAGCTACAAGACTGGACTGGTGCCATTGGAGATTCTTGGAAATGGTACGTTATGTTTTTACTTAAAATTGCGATTTCTCATTAAATTTTTTGCAATGTGAGTGTTATGCTTTATCATTTATAGGCCAAGAGCAAATGTGGCACATCCTGGTGTACCTGTCGTTTGTACCAAGTACCAAGCTTTTCACTGGGATTCTTCTGTTCCTCAGCATTTTTGTATTACTCAATATCTGTGTAAGTTATTACATTTGTCAAAGTTATCAAGATATTGAAGATATGTAGACATACTAATTACTTCATCTTATGGTTACTGTTACCTATAGTCTCAATGTTTTAGTACTTACTGGCTCTGAACGTGCTGGCTACACTAGAAGATGCGTTAGGAGAAAAGTGGTCTCGCTGTTTCCCTCGCTTCGTTCTGGCCCTCTTTGTGGTACTGATTGGTGCCGGACTGGGCGTTTTCTTTACTACTCAGGCTGGGAAGCATGCCTACGCTTTAACCACTGGCTACCTCAAGTACATCACACTATGGATGATTCTGGCAGCCGAGTTGTTCGCTGTCGCTTGGTTTTACTGTGCACACTCGCTGGGAAAAGATATGAAGACAATGATAAAGAGTACATGTTGCTGGTGTTTGGGGTACTTTATACTCTTCTTCACCTACCTCATGCCCGCCGTTCCAATTGTGAGTTTTTAACTAACTTTATCAAGGAAAAGCGAGACGTTTAAGAAATTGTGCAGTTTTTATTTTATAAGTTGGTCTACTGTTATTTATTATTGTTCTCTTTCAGGCAATTGCCGTTCTCAATGTTATGCAATACGACTACAGTATCTACCCGGAGGCGATTCGCAACTGGCAATGGAGTGAATACGTTGGCTACGCGATCGCCCTGGTCCCATTATTACCCATTCCATTCTTTATCCTATTCACCATCTGCTACAACTGCAGCGACCATTCCGACTTGACCAAGCGTCAGAAGTTCCGACAATCGTTCCGTTCGCCGTTAGACGTCGAAGGGATGAAGCAGCGTGAGGAGCTCCTGACCCGCAGCGAGCACACCGACAACAGCAGATATCCAACTCAAGGTTATACGTTACTGCCCCAGACGGCTCCATTAGCGGAGCCAGAAGCTTATAATGACCTGTATGGTAACAACCCTCATGTACGTAACATACCAATTGTGAGCTGATTTTAAGTGTTTTCAATACCTATATTACCAATCTCTTTGAGAGTATGATATATTGAATGTTAATGAAAACACTAATTAAAATAAGTTCAAAGACAGACCAAATACAGGTAATAATTTATGCCGTTTCAGCGCCGAGTATAAACATTCAATTGCCTCGTATCATCAGATAGCTTGTACCCTTGTATTTAAGTAATGCAAATGTAATAAATGTATATGACTACACATTCACGGCATTTTGATATTGTAGTAGTTCTCGTATGGTCGGATCGTGCTTTCTGATCGTTTTCTGACCAGAGAGCGACAAGTTAGTAACCGTAGCCAAAGCGTGTAGCATCTAACAACATATACATAGAATGATAAGATAATTAAGTTTGCTTACCTTTTTATGCTCATGGACGTCCGAAAATGACGATGCGAATATGACTTTCTGAAAAAGTACAAGTGGTGTAGGTCTTAAACTTACAGTAGTCTCGTTCTTCAAAAGATTATTGTCATCAGAATCCATCGACAACAAAGCGTCCAGCTCAATCAACATGGATTTCAGTTTCTGAGGCGAAGCCTAGAGGGAATATTGGATAACCATATGTTGTAGTAACACAAAAAGACCATAGTAAGAAGTATCAAATACAAATATTCCGTTATATATATTTTTATATTTCCATTACTAACATCATTAGAAATTAAAGTTAAAAGGATTAGGAACTCACGTCAAAGTGGGTACTCACTCCCATCAACAATTCCTTGATGGTGAACTTGGCCCCATTAATCCAGACAAATGGCCCTTCAGATGGCGTCGTGAATAACTCCCGTCCCATATAGTTAAACCTCTTCAAACTGGAGCATATGTTTGATATTAATATAGACATTAAGCAAATGCCGATGCTCTGTATCCCAATAATTGTCACAGTTTCAGTAATCGAGTTGGGCACAATGTAGAAATCACCTAAAGGTCAGATTATCTTAACATACAAGAAAGACAAAGAAAGTACTGTTGTTACGTATCGTATCTATATATAATGTTGCTAACAAAATATCATAATTAAAAAACATACCAAACCCAATTGTTGTTATACTCACAAAACCAAAGTAAAAAGCCGCAATTAGTGAAGGTAACTGCACCCATTTAGTCATCAACAAGCCCACGACCAAAGAATACAAAAGTAGTAACAGAATTGACACTGACAACGGTATTTTCTCATGCTAAAACATTATAATAGTTCATTAATATAATAAAGGTTGTACTTTTAAGAATTGTTGCAAGAATAACATACCATTGTTGTAAAGCAAAAAAACCTACGGAAGAACGAAATAATCTTGAATAAATTCGCGTCAAGACTCCACTGCATCTACTGAATGTTGCAAACAAGAATGGAGTCCCGAATATAATGTACAATGAACATACGACCATACTCGTCAACGTAGTAGGTAGTACGTTACCATAGCCAATAGTAGTCAGCGTAGTAAAACAAAAAAGCAAGTTCTTGTTAAAAACATCGTAGTTGAATGTGTTCTCCAAGTATGAAAATGTTGCTGCTCCAAAAAGCAAGTAAAATGACAAAATCAGTAACATTAACATACTCGGTGACGACATTAGTCCCTAATACACAAAATATAAATTATGTAAAAAATAAAGTTGTTACAATAACTTGAGAAGCCTACTAAAACATTGAATTCTAAAAAACCACTTACTTTTAAGACATTTCCGACTTTTGAAAAAGAAATCATTTAATGAAAAGACAAGTTAAGTTAGTAAAGTAAACTTAGCAAATTTACAACCCCTCTATTTGGTTCAGTAAAAAGTAAATTATAATAACAACACATAGTAATCAAACAAAACTTCGATTGAAAAAGTAAATATTGACACTTAATAAACATAATAAAGTAAAAGAACGTATTTACAATAAAAAATAAGTTGTTTTAGACGAACAAGATTTTAAGTTGCCAAATCAAAAAAAATACTCTAGGAAAACTAGCATTATTTTAATAAACAACAAAATGAAATTTTCGATAATATTTTCGAAAGAAAATTTTGATTTTAAAACACGGTAAAGCATCTTTCATCGTATAACTTCTTCTCTTCCCAAAATAAAATAAAGAATTTCACATTTTTCGGATATTTTGGATAAATTCAATGTTTTCCTTGGGCAAAGTTTTCTTTTATTTAAAGTTTATATACATTGACATTAAGTATAAGCTTTTTTATATGTAAACATAGTTAGCTAATTGATTTATTGTGGCCGATACCTATCTTTCAAGATTTTCGGTTAAACAGTCTTACTGCTAATTTGCTTCAAACTTATTTTTAGAAATGAATCGGATTACGTTTATTCGGCTCCGGTACTTGTCTACAGTTGCTACACGAAGAGCATCTACAGTTCCTGGATCAAATGCGCCAATCACAATCAGAGGGAAGCCGGCTTCAGAAGTTTACGACGACAAATCTGAGTTGATGCAGACGATAGACATAGAAGACCTACCACGAGCACAAAAACGATTTGCAGTTCAGTTTGAGAAGGTGAACGAGGAACGAGTCAAGGATATTTTCGCTAAGAATTATAAGGTCGGTTTGTTAAAATTGGTAGTTAACATTGATTTTTAGAATCACATCGGTCTCGTCGTGTTGTTTTCATTAGTTGTTGGTATCTATTATTATACCATCTACGCAGTACGTCAAGAAACATTCTTGGAAGAGATCGACGAGGAAGTGGCGCTGGAAAGAGGAGAAGTACCCCCAAGCAAAAAATAAATTATCATGAATAGGCCGTTATGTATTGTTATTGTTTTATTTTGCAAAATAAAAAACAATAGTCAACAATAAGAACAACATTAACAATGAAAAGATTATAACATAACAAAGAATATTTTAGGATACACTCAATTTTCTTGCTCGACCTTATCTCCATCATCATTGAAGACTATGTGTTTGGCCTTTTTAACCTCCTTAACTTCACCATCTCCTTCGTTTCGACGTCGTTTTTCACCACGTCCTCGGCCAAACTTTTTGTGCGACCTGTCGTTTTTGGCAACTTTACTCTTGGTGAATTCGGTCCAGTATGCTTCTTCGGCTTCCCCGGTGAGGACGTTGCCGCTGAGTTCTTTCTCTTGGAACACGACCTTTCCATCTTCTCCTTGGGCCTTCTTCCATGAAGCTTCAGCGACGCCCTCCTCTTTAGTGTCAAAGCGAATTTGAGCCTAAATCGATATGAATTACATAACAAATGCTTACTCACCTTATCATTTCCAGCTTCGTAGGCAACAAAGGCTACAGGGCCGAATTTGTTGAAGAAAGCCTTAATATCATCGTACTTGAATTTCTCGTCACCCAAACCAGATACCTCAAGGACAGCTCCTTTAACGAATGATGAAGCCAAAGCATTCTTTTCCTTCTCGGACTTCTGCTCCGCTTGCTTCTGTTTCTTCAAATCCTTTTCAGCTTGGCGTCTCTGTTTGGTTTCAGCAGTCTTTTGAGCCCAGTAATCATCTTGCATTAATTTGATCAACTCAATATCCTTGAAAGTTTTGGAATTTTCATCTTTTGCAAACTTTTCAGCGGTTTCTCTGTCGACAAAGGTAACAAAGACTGAGCCTTTGAAAGTCTTTTCCTTCTTCAAACGTCTCATCAAGATGTTCTTCACATCACCGTGAGGGTTAACAAAGGCTTGAATTTCATCTAATGTAGTGTCTTGGGGGAAGCCTTTCTGAAATAACACAAAAATAATTTACAATATGTACCTAAAAATAAAACTACAATTATATCCTCTAAAAACCTTTAGTTCCTTCGTAAAATAAATTTACATACCACGTAAACAGTTCTTCTCTTGATTTCCTGCCAATACTCGAGTGTATTGTCTGGAAGTGGAACTTCAGGATTCCGTCTGATTTGTTTCCTGTCCTCGGAGACTTCAATGAGGTGTGAATCTTTCAAAGAGTCAGAAAGTACATCAACATCAGTGGTAATCTTGGCCAAACGATTGAACTTCAGCATAGTGTCAACAGGAATCCCTAGAAAAGAGTAATTTCAAAATAGGTAACAACTTACATCCTTCATCTTTTTTCATCTCTTCTTGCAAGAACTTGTCTCTGGGAAGGTTGATATCTCCAAAGTAGTATTCCACTTGTCGTACAACGGCATCTTTGATAGAGTTATTGTTTTGTCCAGCCATGGTGCTTAGTAAAGCTGTTGCAATGAATGAATAAAACCAGCAATTGCAAAAAAAAAATAAAAAAGCCAAACTCGGAAATAAATGGGCGCTGTCGCTAGTTTTCGTGGCGAGACCAAAACGATGTAACAAAACGAAAAAACAAAATATTTACTGTGATAAAGCTAGGTCAATATCGGTTATATCTAAATGAAGCTTTCTTGAAAAAAATATTTTTTATGAAACTTGTAAGAAATTAAAATCAATAAGTTTTTTAATAAAGCATGCTTTCTAAAAGAGCAGCATAACCAAATATTTATGTAACTGAATATAGGCTTAAATTATTAATGTAAAGAACCAAATTCGCTAAAATTTCAAAGATCCGTTTATATGTGAAAACGAACAAATTTCATGGAACTCGTCTATCATGTAACTCTCATTCAAAATAATGGTGTATAACAACGTAGATGGTTTATATCTTATTCTGATTTGGCGCAAAATAAAATGAAGTTGACAAATTAAACGGAAACTTGCTCCAACTTTATTTGCCAAAATGTATTTCCAATTTAAAACCCGGAGTTTATTTTGCTATCGAGTTAAGTTGGCCGTAGGGCAAACGGAAATATATTGTGATTTAAGGCGATTTTAATAAGTTTTTTTTTCATTTGAAATTTCGAAAAACAGACCTTATTTGGGTCTGTAACTGGCACAAAAAGGTTTGAATAGTATTTTCTGAATAAATAATTTATACTGGGAACGATGATGCTTATTATGGCTTACATTTTAAAGGAAAGTAGGAAGCAATTTAATTTGAGGACATACACCCTCGGTTATGAGAATGACGCCGAGTAACTTTGGGGAATGACTTTATTTACCAGAAATTAGCCTTTTCAGTGTTCATCTTGCTACTGCCTTCTAATTACAAGACTCTTTGATCTTACTATATTGTCTTACTGAGATTTGATTTATGTACTTCAGGCCGCGACATCTGGATTTATGACACGCTGAAAGGACATTGCTTTTATAAGTCAAGTTGGACTTTGTAGCTCATCTTTCTTCTCAGCCCCTCCTTGAAACGATAACGAGAATTGGTTTTGCACACTTTAACAGACGGACGAATGCACGGAACGGCGAGAATAGATTCCGTGCATCGAGAGCCTTCGATAGCATTGCGAAGAGTATAAGGACGTAGAAAAAATAACTCTGCGGGACGACAAAACACACAGAGTGGCTTCTGATTATTTGATTTCTCGTGGCTGAGAAAAATTAGATTTGCGCTTTCAATTCCGCGACATTATCATCGCTGTCTTCTTTTCATTTACGGCGTTCAGTTGGGTTACAAAAGGATTCGCAGCCATACCTAATGGCCAAGTTTGTGTGTTTGAATTGAGGCAATTTGGAGAGGCAAGCCCAAAAAGTGCTGGTCTAAGACATACGGCCGACCTTTCCGTGACTGCTATCGAATTGCTTCTGGACATCAGATGGCTACATGAAATATTCATTTGTTTCATCGTACCGTTCAAAATAATCCACCAACCTGTCTCTGACACAATGCGGCCTCTCTAGCCATGAACTGTACCAATGCGCGAGTTCCGGGCCTTGAGTTCACCAGTCAGACGTTGGCAGTGGTCGTATGTTACGTGATAGTCTTCTTGCTGGCACTGATTGGCAACATGTCTATGTTCATCATACTGTTCAGGTAATAGTCATCCTATTGTTTTAACTTGGTTCCAGAAACCAGATGGCAAAACGACGACGAGTGCACACCCTGTTGTTGCACATGACGATCGCTCACCTTCTGGTCACGCTTGTTTACATGCCGAAGGAGATTATTCATAACATTACAGTCATATGGTGGGGTGGGGACCTGGTAAGTGGATTCGGGATTTCTTATTACTCGCTTTGTTTACAGCTGTGCCGGTTATGCAAGTTCTTCGATGTGTTTGGGGTCTCGTTGTCCGCTAATATCCTTATGTGCCTCAGTCTGGACCGCTTTTACTCAATACTGTTTCCGTTATACGCCATAAATGCCAAGAGGTCAGTGTTACGAATGATCGGGCTGGCCTGGCTGGTGGCCTTGTTGAGCAGCGTCCCGCAGGTTTGTTGACGCGTCTTGGGTAATTAGTAATGCAACAACATTTAGATATGGATATTCAGGACCGCAAAACATCCCTGTTTTGATTGGTACACTCAATGTGTGTCGACAGATGTCATCGGGCTGATATCACCCAAGATTACCTTTTGGTTCTCTGTTCTGAATATCATCGAGGTTTACTTTCTCCCGCTGATTGTCATTGTGGTGTGTTACGGCAGCATTTTGATATCGATATCAATGAAAAGTGGTAAGGAGACTTTGTTGTTTTATCATTTTTAATTTAACAAAATTTTGAATTATCTTATGTAGTAATTATATCCTACTTGTAGGCTCAAAACTTTTGAAGAAGCAAAATAATCAAGGATCTACCAACCAAGCCCTACTCCGCAGAGCAGGTGGCCAAGACAACTTCGAGAAGGCCAAGAACCGGACTCTGCAAATGACAATAGCAGTCGTCCTGGCGTTCCTGTTGTGCTGGACACCTTATACTATAGCCATGTTCATTCACTTTCTGAAGTCATCAGCGACGCATCGTCCTATATCGCCGTTACTATCAAAATTGCTGTATGCTTTTGCAGTCTTTAACTCGGCAATATCACCGTATCTTTATGGCTACTTCTCGTTCAACATTAGGCAAGAACTGGAACTACTATTTTGTTGCACATTACAATGTACAGGTACGGCAAACAACGTTAGGAATCCGTCAATCAGGTAAGCAGCATGCTTTTTGTATTACATAAGATTTCTTTGCTTTTCCCAGTAAACACCTAACTTAGTATCACTAATAGGATGATGCTTTTTATACCTTTAGTCGGCAACGAGTACGAGCCATTAGGCACCGCCTTCCTGAAGATGCCAGCATCGAACGCGATGCGAGGTCAGGAACGGCTAGCCAAAGCATGGTCGAGCCGAGAATGGCACGAATCCGTCGCTGTAGCACCGTGATGCACTCCGCACCCCTTAACACAGAATCCACCTCACAAAGCCACAACTCAACCTCAGGGAACACGCTGACCGTCAATTAAAGATTTATTTTAGGTTCTATTCAATAAATAAAGTAATAACTTATGTTACATACGTCCTAGCATGAATTCTAAAGCCTTTTGGGACTACGTGGAGAAGACCGTTACAATATACAAGGATTTGTCTATCGAATCTAAATGCGTTTACATTGTTAAAGCTCTTTGGTTTAGCACATTTGTACGTTAGGGGTTTGTTGTTCTACGGTGTCTACATAAGCCTCCAAGTCACCCAGCTCGCCGGCGGCCGGTTTGCAAGACGTGTTCTTCCAATGGGTACGAAGGCCGCTGGGGCTGATGTAGGTACGGGAACAGGTGGAGCAGATGAAGGGTCTCTCATTTGTGTGTGTCCTCTTATGCAGTTTCAAATGCACTAGTTGCGTGAACGAGATTTTGCACATTTCACAAGAATAAGGTCGCTGCCCAGAATGAAGCCGTCGGTGGGTTTTCAGATTCGAGGTCGAGCTGAAGCGTTTTCCGCATTCGTCGCATTGGTGTGGCTTTTCGCCTAAATTCCGCAATCAATATTAGCAAAGCGTTTGTAGTAAATTTATTTTTGAGATTTATATAATTTATAACTTTTAGTACTTTATTAAAAGTTTTATTTATTTTTACTTACCTGTATGAACGAGATCGTGTTTTTGAAGATGCGCCAACTGGGCGAATCCTTTGTTGCACTTCTTGCATTTGTAAGGTTTCTCACCTGTGTGAGTGCGGAGATGAACTTTTAGATTTGACAATTGACCGAAGGACTTGGAGCACTTGGAACATTCGTATCTTGTTCTACCGTTGACGTGGGATTGAGAAAACTAAAGATTTTGGTTTATTATTACTGCTGTAAATCATTTTAAAGTTTTAAATGATTTTATATAGATTATGTAAATCAAAGAGACCAGTTAGATCTTACCTTAGGAGTTTCTGATAGTCGCGCGGCATCGATTGGGATTCCAGGTTTTGGAACGCCAAAATGGAGCGAATTCGAGGCCTCCAAATGGTTTATTCCGGGATATTGTGGTACACAGAAGTCCGAGTTGACCGACTGGCTAGCCAGCAGCTGTGAAGCCAGGTCAGTCTGCGGGTGTGGAGTGCCAGCCACAGCAGCGGCCATCGCGTACAAAGAGGTGTAGTTAGGTAGTCCACCAGCCTGAGGGAATTGCAAGGGAGTCGAGGCAAAGGAAGGTAAGAGATGTTGCTCGGCGGCAGCCCGGCCCCCAATGTTTGATGGTACCGGTACTTGTTCAGGCAAGGAGCCTAATTGAGGGATTGGGTTAGGCAACCACAATCCACTTTGTGAAGGCGGTACAGGTGGGTTAGGGGTTGAAACCGAAGGAAGACCAGCCATCCGGGTCCAATGTTGTAGTAGTTCAGAGAAGTGGGGAGTAGGGTTGAAGAAAGAAGAAGTTCCTTGAGTTGACGACGTGGGAAGAGACTGCTTTAGAGGAACGGGACGGTGTAAGGGTGATTGAATAACGTTGGCTCTGGCGTGAGGGGAGATTGGCCGTTCTACAGCATCACTGTGCTCAGATGGTTGTTTTCTAGAATTGGGCGATGAACTAACTGATGCTGTAGAAGAATGCGAAGACGCATAGGACTCGTGGTCAGTAAGTCTAGCTAGCTCCGGTTCGGAAAAAGCAATCGGCGACATGTCACTGACTTCAGAAGTTTTGGACACGGCCGTGATGCTCGGCTCACAAATCAGAGGTTCGTTGTGGGAAGTGGACGAGTCTGGCATGGCTGGCTCTGAAATGGGAAGAGCAGCTGGAGCTGGGTTTTGGAAGAATGCACAGTTGGCCGGAACCTTTATACGTTGGGAGTAGTCTTTACCGTACCAGAACAGTAATTCGGTGTTGGGAGGGATGTTCCTCACAGAGTAAAAGTAAATTTGGTCGTCGATCTAAAGGAAAAGAATATTAAATGTTACAACTTAGTATTTATCGTGTTTTATAATTTGATAGTCTACAAAATTATCATAGGTGACGTATCAAAACCAAAAATAGGCTAAAACTTACTTGAGAAGCTACAAGATTCTGCACCGGTCTAGATCTGGCCAAGTTGACATTCTTCATCCAGTTCGACTTCTGAGTGTTTGAAGTGTCGATCAGCTTGACCACATGAGCTCCGCTGGCCGAAAATATTTTCCATTTTTTGGGAGCGGATAGGATGTTTTCGATAGACTGGCCGAAAGAGCCTTGATGACATAAAGAGTCAGGGTTTTGCGGTGTAGAAGCTTCGGCTGGCATCACGGTGCTTTCTGAGGGATTCATGATGCAAACTTCACCTTGAAGTGGACCAAACCTGGTGCCTCTGGGGATGTAGTCGGTTGACCATACTCCAGTAACCTAAAGTTAACTTGTATTATTTATCTAAGCCTCAGGAAAAGTGATGTTATTTAATCCTCGGTTACAGACTTTAAACTTACGTTATCAGCGGCGTCTGTCCTCATGGTCAAGTTCAAGGGTAGAGAAGTGAAGACACGGAACGTTGATGAACTTTGAAGTTGTAGTGGTTTGTCAGGAACGTGGAACACACTCACGTTAGCCAGCAACTGATCCGGCATATCTAGCCAGTCATTGTCGGCCGATGACGGTATCGGGACCAAAGGCTGAATCTCCCTTTTGGGAACAGGGGCGTCTGAATACAGTCAGTCATTTCAATGTTCGAGTTTTTAGTTGACTTTCGTTTGTGTGAGTCAAATTTTGAATGTTAGCGTTACGCAACAGCAAAACTTACGAGATTTTGGCATTTTGATCACATTTTGGTTCTGTAACAGACTCCGGACCCCGTGCTGCTGGTTGTTGAAGAGGGCTGAGGCGGCCGAACTGCTGAGCGCTGGTGCGGCAGCCGCGGGCTCGTTGAAGGCCCCAAATGTCTGGTCCGCGCCCATTCGATGTTAATGGGTGATAGGCCGCGCGCCTTCAAGTAAGTAATAATAAGTACAATATACTGGTACGACGCAACAACCACGTAACGCAATATGAAGAGTGAATTGGCTGTAGGTGGGGCAACAGCGCGTTGCCGACAGGAAAGGACGTCAAGCACGGTGCGGCGCAAGACCGCGAGAAAACAAGGTCAGGGTCGGACATTCGCGTGCAAGGTTAGTGCCAGTCGGAGAAAATGAGTGGGGACGATCGCAGATGGACGCCACAATGAAAGGGAGATGCGTGAAAGCGACGTCTCTCATTGGTCAGCGACAGTGGGGGCAGATTTCAACCAGTTGGTCTTGTTAAAATGGAAATCGGCGCCCTGCCCCGGCCGGCTTTCCCATCCCCGCTCCCTTCCTATTTACCCTTGAACCGCCACAACACGGACAAAAAACGATTCGGGTACCTGGCGCTTCTCCGGACTCGAGTCCACGTTTCGCGATTCGGGCCTCCACCCCATTGGGTTTTACTTTTTTGACCTTAACCCGGCTGGCTCGCGCAATTCCCTTTCTTTTCACCTCGCCCGACCGCAGGACTGAGGGCGAGGTGCCGCGACCGGGCTGACCGGGCCATTCCTCAGCGAAACTGGGTGAAGGTCGAAGCGAAAAAGACAAAACGAGTAGTTATTACGCCACCGTTAGCCTTGAATTCGGCGACTAAATAAGGGACAAGTGCAAATCTCGACAAGCGAAAACGGCTCTGCGACAATAAAAAACTTGCCTCACAAAAGTGAAACTTTCAGTGTGCTGGAACAAGAAAAATGATGAGCGCCGTGGCGCTCCTTCGCTCTTCAACAACGAGCTAAATCGGCTCTTCTTCAAATGACGCTCATCACAATAGAAATCCGCTGGAACCGGTTGAACATACCCTCGCTCTCCCTCTGGTCAGTGGGGTGTTCATCCCTCGATCTATCTCCTTGACCAGTTGTGAAGCTTAACCCACTCCCACCAAGTGAAATTTGAATTCGCTTTTCACTTGAAGTTCCTCTTATCACTTCGAATCTTCGCCCATTCTTGATCTCACGTCGATCTCAGAATCCTTATGCAACTGTCGTCATCGAACAAGTCATAAACCAAGTCATAAAAGTGAGAGTTTAACGGGTTGCTTGTCACAGCCTTGTAAACAATAATTAAATAAGGGCGTTTAACGCCTAAGCAAACAGTACGACGTCCACCCAGCTTCCAAAAATAGAAATGTACATTTATTTAGAAGATTTATAAATCTAGGAAGGTACTAGGCCGTCGGCGTGGTGCAATATACATACCGGGTTCAATTAATTTACATTCAGGGGCATTTGGTTCTCTGGAATCAAAGAACTGAAGAAGGAGACTACTGTAGACCAGAAGACCGCCCATGCACTTTGTGGAGCCAAGTCGTTTTGCCGAGGCTGGTCATCAGCAGACTGTTCACTCGCATTGTTAGGAACTGGCTCGTTTTCAGGCACGTTTTGGGGCTGAAAGCAACTTTAGTTAGCATAAATTTCATTTTTAAAGTAGGAATTATAGTCGTTATGAAAACCACAACCAACAATGAAATGAAAAGTATTTGATAACCAATATTATAGTGCAGAACTTACCGCTGGATTCTCTGGTACCGCTCGGTTGTTCCTTTCCCGTCTTTGCTGTACGTATAACATCAGACAGATGACCAAGACGACAAATACTAACCTCTCAGTCGGAGAGTACATGAACAATGCCACTAGTATTAGTACCCTTATGATCTTATAGATGAGCTCCAGCATGTCTGGTCTTTCTTGATTAGCTGCATTATTCCCAATACCCTGTTCAGCATTCACTTCTTCAACATTCTGTTGAACCCGGGTTACCACTGAGAAACGACTGATACGATTAGTCAATTGTGCTTGGCCATAGTGTTGCCTCAAACTAAAATAACAAAATGTATGTCTTTTAGGTAACAAATAACTTACTAATCATGATATGCTTGAGCGTAAACAGCGTTAAGGCCCGGTGCTACTCCATCAGGTACAGGTAACGATGCTATCGGTTGAGCTACATTAATGTGTGTGTGTGATTCGGTTGAGCTACATTAAAATATAAAAATTTACATAAGCATACTGATACTTTAAAACTAAAATATTTTAAAATGTAAAAATAGTACCGAAATAACAATGAAAATTACTAATTTTAAAATGTTCAAAACATAAAACAAAAATGACGTTACAAAATATAATTTTAGAAAATAAAGTGGTAAGATTATTACCTAAAACTTTTCATAAAGCACTGAAGAAACTTACTTTAAATTATCAGTAGAGTTTCGCGAAGATTCTGGAATAGTGTTTGGACTAGCTTGCGAAGAACACACCAGATGAATAACTTGAAGACCCAGGTCTTCATCCGCTTCCGTAAAATTCCTTTTAAACACATCCTTCAAAGTTTGTTCATTAGTGAGAAAATGGCCAGAATAAATAAGTCGTTGTAAAGAGATGGCAGGTTTGGATGGACACGTCTCGTTGATGTGTTGTTTGAGCTGTAAAACCGTCCACGATTCAGGGCATTTAATTCGTTGATCGGCCAGAGATTGAAGAGAAAAACGCAAAAGAAACTCGATTTCCCGATCTTCTCCAACGTTCATTCCTCGCGGTTTACTGAAATGGACGGGTAAAAATCAATAAGATAAACAAAACGGCCGACAAAACGTAAAATACAACTATAAATTATTTTAAAGAGTACAATTAACTTCTCATGTGAAAGTTGGAAGAGAAAATATGTCGACGTATGCTTCAACAATTCGGAACAAAACTCAACTATTGATTTTTTTCTCTTTTTTGCGGGGAAAAATTGTTTTAGTAAATATTTTTAAATTGACCTTCAGCTGAAGCTTCAGGCTTAATATTCTACACTGTATAATTAGTTGGGGACAAAGGTTTTTGTCCGCTAAAACATCAATTTGAAAAACAAGAAAATCCCAAGATTATTTTTTATTAAAGCTTTATATATTGCCGAGAAAAAAATTATGGAATTTATCGACCTACCGTTGATTCGAATTTTAATTTCAATGTAATTTTTAATGATGTTAAGGAAAGAATGTGTCTAGCAAATAGTGTTATCATTATCTTGTTAACCATAACGATTACAAAATTACAAGACAACAAGTGGACTAGTAAAGTAAGGGGTGAAACATATAGCGTCTTATTAGCAAAAAGCCTTATGCAACACCTGGAAAATGCTTGGCTCGAAAAAATCAGTTGACGTTGTGGACCTTGTTGGTTGATAGGTGGATGCAAAATGAGCTCTCCATCTGCTGAATGCGTCAAAAATTTGTTAAGACCTAGCAAAACGGTTAGTAACTTAGACCGTTACTACTATTGCTTTACATGGGCGTTGCTAGTAGTATCAATTGTTCTATTTGGGGCCCAATGGTATCGTGGTTCTCAAGGATTTAGATGCATCAGGAATGAGGATAGTGGGGTAAGTTTACAAACTAATTTATTGGTGTCAATTACTTTATCATTATTTTAACCTTTTTTAACGTTTATTTAGGAATTCTGTTACGGTTCTAGAATATATCAACAACCTGTGAATTTTTCTTACGATGCTATTGAAGAGAAACACTTAGATTTACCAGCTTTACGGAATAAACGAATATTTGGTCATGAATATGAACCGCTGTTCATTGGATTTGTTGTGATGACATTAGTGCGTTTCATTGCTGGATTTTTTATAAGAATTGGTTAGTATTTCATTTATATTATGTAAATATTTTAATACCTCAATACTTAACTGTAATGTATGTTTAGTGGAATGGAAACACGACTTTTACCTAGCTTGCAACAAAGCGGGGCAGATGGAAGAGCTGCTGGAGAATATAAAGGCATACAAAGTGAAACACAGTAAATCGTGGTTCACATTGGACATTTACTTTCTTTTACACATTTTGAGTATGGTGATTAAAGTTGTTGGTTTTGTTTTGGTAACTGTAATCGCCACAATATATGTGACAGGAGATTGGAAAGTAAATTATGTCGAACTGTTTAAATTTACAGAGACAGTAACTTACAGCCAAAGATGGTTCGGTAATGTACGTTATTTTTATCTTTGTTTTCAAGTTACTTTTATATAATTTAAAAGAAAAAACTTGTTTTAAGTTGTATTTCAATTTTTTAGGACGTCCTTTGTGTGACAAGGTATGGCCCTGAAATTTTAGAAAATTGTTTCGCTTACCCGTGTGTTTACAAAGACATAGAGTTGACTGTTATGGTATACCACGTTCTACTTTTTTTGTGTCTTATTGGAGCTTGCTTGTCCATCTTCTCATTGATTTCATCACTTTACGACCTTGTGCGAGCTTTTTCAATTACTGCCAAACTTCCTGAATATCCAGAAGATTCCGACATTGAGATTCTAATGTACAAGTGGAACGACCTTGACTTATGGTACATTCTGTACAGCGCCAGAAAAGACTATGAAACTTATTTTGAATTAGTCTCATTGTACTGTGACATGTACAACAAAACTGTATATCCCCAGAACAAACTCGACTTTGTTTAGTCATAACCTTTTGTTATATAAACTATAAATGAGATTTATACTGTGTGCTTTTTATTGACAATTTATATTTTTTATTTTGTTGATTGTTTTTAAATTATGTGAATGTATGTTTATTTCTCGATTTTTTTGGCGTTTCCTCGAAAAAGCAAGTCAAATAGAAGGCTGGACATAGAAAATTTTGAGTTTTTTTTGCATAAAATTGACGAACAATGTCCTAATAGCCCTTTTCTAACGTATTTTTTGTTCAATTCGGTACCAATGTTTTTATACAGTACCAAACTTGTCTTTACTACCACATTATGCAAATCGATGGTTTCAGATGAATTTATAGTTAAGTCTGTTGATTACATAGATTTCATTTTTTGTATTAGTTTTTTCTCAATTTATTTTAACATAGAGGTTTAGTCCACAAAAATTCAGAAATGTACTCGTTGCTACACCGGAACCGAACTGGAGCGCTCTCGCGCGTTAGCTTACCGTCCAAACCACTTTAAAACAGCAAATGCTCAGAATTAAAACAAAAAATGGAATCCACACACACGGAACCCTACTGAAATAGCTATAACCTTACCTGAATTCATTTCTTCTGATTTTTCTAATGTAGGAGTGAAGACAAGTTTAGTACTGCATAGGACTTTTGGCACTAATAGAACAAAAGTGATTGTGATATGAGGACCTTATGCTAAAAATACTCAAAATCGAAAATTTTCTGCGTTTGTGGTTAAAAAAGTACATTATCTCTTAAGCACAATATTAGTTTTTACCAATAAAAAAAATTTTTTTTAAACTTTTTGAAATAGCGAAGCCTTGAAGTAGCTAACGAATGTACATAGTCACCTGTGGGAAAATGCGGTGTCTAATTACATAATTACTTTAATGTTGTCATGGGAACTAACCATGTATACCGAAAGTAGTAATTGGGGTGAAACCTTTCAATATCTTGTTCTCAAGACCTTGGCCTTCTTTACTCAACGATCCTGTCCGAGTGGAATTGGAGAATGGCCCATACGCGACTGGTAAGTCGATTTGGTATTTCTGGAGCTTACGGATTGCAGCGGGAAATAGTCAGTCTTCACGTCGGCCAAGCCGGCTGCCAGATCGGGAATGCGTGCTGGGAGTTGTACTGTCTGGAGCACGGGATTCAGCCGGATGGTCGAATGCTTTCAGATGAGTCGGTGGGAGTCGAGGACAGTTCGTACAACACCTTCTTTGCCGAAACTCACTCTGGAAAACATGTCCCCAGGTGTGTGTTTGTCGACTTGGAGCCGACTGTTGTGGGTATGTGGGCTTTTATTAGGTAGTAGTGTTTAGACGAGGTCCGATCGGGCACCTACAAGAATCTGTTTCATCCAGAACAACTGATTACCGGCAAGGAAGACGCTGCTAACAACTATGCTCGAGGGCATTATACGATCGGAAAGGAGTTGATCGATGTTTGTGTCGACAGAATCAGAAGTGAGTTTATTAAAGGGTTGGTGAGGGTTTTATTATGGTATATTCATCTATTTTAAGATTGCCTTGACTAATTTAGCTTACTAACTTATTAACGAATGAATGTTTTAGAAACAGTGGAAGGATGCCACAGTATGCAAGGATTCCTCATATTCCACTCCTTTGGAGGTGGAACAGGCTCCGGCTTCTCATCCTTGTTGATGGAACGACTGTCTGTAGATTATGGCAAGAAGAGCAAACTTGAGTTCAGTATTTACCCTGCTCCCCAAGTCAGCACAAGTAAGAGAACTATATTGTTTTAGACTCTTTCAGGTGTTGTTGAGCCGTACAACTCGATTCTGACTACTCATACCACGTTAGAACACTCTGACTGTTCGTTTCTGGTCGATAACGAAGCGATTTACGACATTTGTCGACGTGATTTGAATATCACAAGGTAAAGTTGATATACGACAGTGTTGGGGGGAATCCTTCAACTGGGTCGTGAAGTGATCTGTTTTATAATATGGAAGTACGTTTCAGACCAACATACACAAACTTAAACCGAATCATTGCTCAAACTGTGTCTTCCATCACGGCTTCGCTTCGTTTCGACGGTGCACTGAATGTAGATTTGACCGAGTTCCAGACTAATCTGGTGCCATATCCTCGAATCCACTTTCCTCTAGCTACATACTCACCTATCATATCAGCGTAAGTGAAAGTTCAGAATTTTGGTTTAACAATTGATTTGTAGCAAAACCATTTAGTTTGCAATAATTTTAGAATCTTGAAGTGATATAACATAGTTTAAAATAATATTTGATGACAAATTGCTTACAGTGAAAAAGCCTTCCACGAGAATCTGAGTGTGAATGAGATCACGAACAGGTGTTTTGAGCCTGGCGCTCAGATGGTGAAGTGTGACCCAAGGAACGGAAAATATATGGCATGTTGTCTACTGTATCGTGGCAATGTCATACCAAAGGAAGTCAATACCGCCATCGCCGCCATAAAAACGAAACGGTCGATTCAGTTTGTAGACTGGTGTCCGACTGGCTTCAAAGTCGGCATCAACTATCAACCACCAACCGTGGTACCCGGAGGTGATCTGGCCAAAGTGCAAAGAGCTGTGTGTATGTTATCTAACACCACAGCTATAGCCGAAGCTTGGGCGCGTTTGGATCATAAGTTTGATCTGATGTATGCGAAGAGAGCCTTCGTACATTGGTATGTTGGAGAAGGTATGGAGGAGGGTGAGTTCTCGGAAGCTCGAGAAGACATGGCAGCGTTGGAGAGAGATTACGAGGAGGTTGGATTGGACACTGCTGACAATGACGAGGAAGAGTACTGAGTTGTCCTGATAGTGCTTTTAAAATTATATTTTGAGGTTAATTTAAATAAAGACCATATTTGAGATTATTATTTGTTTATTATACTATAAATTAGTTACGAAGGAACATAATGCAAGAATAGGTCTCGATCATTGGTTTGAAGAAGGTGGCGTACATGTGCAAGTCCATAATGTGCTTGATGTAGGGCTGAAAGCAGTAGAATATAATTTACAAGACCTGTTAAATAACATGTAAAATTATGTAGACATTACTAGATGTAAGTACATTTAGATTATAAGGTATAGCAATTAGTTACACTAACAGTTTTTACCTGGATCTTTGGGAGTAACTTCAACGAAGCTTCTGGGTCCACTTGTACGGTAAAGACTTGTGCTGGTAACATGTAATTGGTAAGGTACTGTATCCACAGCGTACTCAGTAGATAGATACAGAACTTGCGCATGTGTTGTCGGTTTAGGAAGGCTGGCTCGGGATCTGTCATGAACGTTTCTTCTCTTTTCCTTCGAACTGACATGAACAAGGTGGTTACGGTAAAGACGAAAGTAGCAAAGGTTACTGTAAGCAGCCATGTCAGCTGATACAACGGTGCAGGCTTGGGTTTGTAGCTACTGTACTGGTAGTAAGTAGTCTGTAATTAAATCTTTTGATACAATATTTTATAGTTACTTTGTATTTCTACATATGTAATATACTATTATATAACACATGATATTTGTAACAACGTTTAAATTAATTATTTCCACGTGTTAATACCCAAACTACTGTTGACATTACAGTGTAATATCAGAAACAAGTTTCAAAACATACGTCAATGTAATTCATGATCAATGGTACGATGTCAGTAGCAGACAACAGAAGCAACCACCACTTCAGGGGTAACCCGATGATATTACGACGGTACCTTTGAGTAGTTTCGTATATCAACAAGAAAGTGGAAGTACAGTATACTGTACTAGCTGTGTTCTTCAAAGTGTAGTTGTGCTTCTTAATTGTATTGGCCAAGTGTGAAGATACGAAGCTTGAAATAGACACATCGTTGTCGTTACAGTACAATGCCATCTAAAGATAGCATTACAATGTAACTACATAGTTTGGTATTGACTTCTACATACTTATTGTAGTTAAAGAGATTTACTTACAATGTTGAAGAGGTTGACAAATATAAGATTCGTACTGTAACATTGAAAGCCAAAGAATTTACTGTTTTCTGACATTATTATCATTTTGGCTAAGATTATCATTCCTACCACAGTAACGAATCCAATAACTGTAAATTTGAAAACTGGGTAATAAAAGAGAATACAAGTTCTCGACTTATTACGATTACGATACTTTCAGTTTTTAATAAAATTACGGTACTTTATATTTGAATATCGCTACTGTACTTTGCATTTTTATAAAATTACAGTACATTTTACTTACCTATCTTCAAAAACTTGGCTATATAGTCATTGTCATCAACTGTCTCTGGCCCAATAACGTTGTCATCGTAGTTACTGTAATCAAAAGTGTAGTTGAAGCTGGCCGTCGTATTGCCTGCCATTGTAACTATTTTCTGACAAAACAAAGGCCGTGGTATGTTAAAGGCGGTAATTAGATTACTGGCCACCTGTTAAAAATGAAACGCTAGGTCAAACATAATTTATTGTGTGAATAGAGACAAACATGTTACACCAGAGATACGCACTGTCGACTTGGACTGACTTCCAACTGCTCGAACTGTTGTTGTAGCTGCACGTCTCTCTCCCGCTTCAAGTACCCCACGCTGAGCACGGCGTCGAGCACGGTGCCGGTGCCTTTGCCGCAGTAGTCGGTCATGTGATGCACCACACATTGTTTTAGCTGGTTGAAGGTCTTGCACTTGTAGTCCTCCAGTTGTTTGACACGGTTCAAGGTTTCCGAGATTTCGTTGTTCCTGAAAATAGTAGCTTTGTAAGAGTAAATTTCAAATTGTTTTTTCTTGTTTATATTGATAACGCTTTTATTGATAATAATAGAAAAACAAAAAAAGCATGCACCACACACCCACAGCAAGCCTAAACTCAAATGTCAGTTTGAATACAATGCTTTGATAAGCTTAGGTAAGCAAGTTGCTGATATATATAGCAAAACCAAGTTTAAAAAATATAATTTTTGATAAAATGGCACCACTCTTATGTAAAATTTCAATAGTACGACGCAAGCCATCTTGACAATGTGAAGTAGTCTTTTACGCAAATTGGCCCAACTTTTTTGTACTTCAGTCCGCTCACAATTTGAAACGTTAGAACGAACATTTGTTTGTCATCAAGATTGCTTTTTCAAAATATTACCTATTAAATTTGGCTAAATTTGCATTTATTTAGATTGTCACCAAATGTTGTTAATTTCAAACCAAAAAACCTGAATTTTGTCGTGCCCGCTACTGTATTCTCCTATGCTTAGGTCTGATTTAGAGCATAATGTTGGGTGGGTTTTGGGTGACTTTCTACTAAATACCAATTGCAATGATTACTATTCATAAAAGCAAATAAAATAGTATTCAAAATGCTTTTCATACCGAATACAGTAATAATACCGTAATAAAATTGCCCACTTTAATCTTTTCCAATAACATTTTTAAAATTTTAAAATTAAATTTACATGTTATTGGCCTTCGAACGTAATATAAACCTACGCGAGTATTAGATCTTCCTCAGACATGTTCTGCTCGTAATCCATCAAAATGGCATTGACTTTGCTTCTCGAATTGTCGGCCAAAGTGTTTATCTTCTGGTTCAAGCTGGTCCTACTGTAGTTGTAGCGGTTCAGAAGGAACGAGCACTGGTTCCGTACCACATGTACATGTTGTCCTACACACGAATAGAGTTTGGGCGAGTTCTGAGGAGCTTTACATTCCTCTTCGAACATTACCTTTAGGTTACCGTCAGTCTAAAATAAGATACTGTAATGTTAAGCAAAATTAAAACTACTGTAACTCCAACTGACAAAAAGATACCGTAAAATGACGTGATATTAATTGTAGTGTAAACAGTTAGATTGTAATAATAGCACAAACACTATAACAAGAAATGTCGTAAATAGTATTGCAATAAGTGACATAATTGTACTGTAACGATCAAAAACAATAGCATGACATAGTAATGTTGTTATATTGCTTTTGTTTACCATGTTATGCACTTAAAGTACTATGATATTAAGTGAAAACAGACTACTGTACCTTTTTGAGTTCGTTGATATGTTCCTGAATCTTATCGTAGTCGTTCATGAAGCCAAGTGCACACTGTAACTGCAGTTCGTTCTTCAAGCACGCTATGTTTACCGTGCTCTCAATGTCTTTGTTCGGTATGGTAAACAGCCGTGATGACTGAAAACAAGTCATCTTTATTGTTTTCCACTTACTATAACGTCGAATCCCGCCGATTGTAATATCTTTTGTTTTTGGATCTTGGCCGGGTTGAAGTCGTAAGCCTGGTCGCCGATCTTCTTGTCCAGAATATCTTGTAGATCAGCTCCTACATTCGAACATGACATAAAGTAGTTGGCGAACACTTCCATGCTCGCCATTTCATCAAACTGGCCGACCATCTCTTCGGCAAAGGCAGTTCTGGCTAGAATATAAACATTAGAGCTTGACATTTATAAATTTTAAAGTTCAATTCAAAGTTTAGATAACATATAGCGAGATTAAAAGATTTGAAAGTTAAAAAACAGTAAATAAACTAATATTTATAAAAGTCATTTCTCATACTTTTTCATAAAATGGCAGACTATTGTAATATATTCATAAATCACTGTACCTTTGACTCCAGCTTCGTACGCGGTTTCGACTTTGTCAGAATCGGCAAACGGATATATGAGATACTGGCGGGAACCCAGCGACAACGACGGAACCGTCATCATGACCGTCCAGAAGGCAAACATTTTGTGTTGTGGCCTCATTAAACCGGCTCCAGAGTTTCAGAAGTCCGCGTGACGTTGGCGTCAAAGCAATTAAAGACTCCTTAATAAGTGCCAAATAATTGGTATGCCTTTAAAGATTGCAACAGCCACGTCAACGATAGTTACAGTAGGCCACCATGGGACGAAAGACCGGCTTATTATTATATTAAACTGCAAGACGGTGCGTCTTCCTCCCCTCCCTAGGCCAACAATTCAGCCGGCAATAACAAAAAATAACCTCAAATTCGATTCATGAATGTCTAATATACTAATGTACTAAAGGAGGAGTAAACAAATGGCCTGACATCACGTCTTAATTTATATTTATTAGCAAGTAATTACATGAGTAATATGATATAGTGATAACATAATGGCTACAAGACTAGGGTAATAAAATAAAGTCTAATACAAGGTCTACTATAATATAATAATAAAATCTACTGGGCAATAGCGGCCTGTTCGAGTCGTTGTGCCAACTCCGCCGCCAATTCGTCGGTCTCCGCCTCGGCGTACACGCGGAGAATGTTCTCGGTTCCAGAAGGCCGGACGAAGCCTCGAGAGTTGGCATATAGATCGATAATGTCACTCAGTTTGGGCTGAAGGCCTTCTGGTGCGACTAGAATGGTTTCGTCATTTTCTTGACATTGGTACAGTGAACGGTCAGATACCTAAAATTGAAAATGTAATTTGAATAGCCTTTTAAAGTATCATAAGTCTTACAAATGACAATTAAAAATAGTGTTTTAGATAAATCTAGCCATACTTCTCTTCGCCCTCTATGTAAACATAACAACCAATTATACGATTAACAGACTTACAGGTACTTTAAGCTGAACACTTGGAGCATTAACGTAAGTGTGAGTTTCCCATTCCAGTACGTTCCAGTTGTACAATTTGAGAATGACCTCTACGGCCAAGAAGTCAGCGATGGCATCTCCAACAACGTCGTTGATGATTTCCGTGAAGTAATAGAGACGACCAATGCAATCATCGTGCGGAGACACATCCCTCAGCTCACACAAGTAGCTCTTGAACCGTTGGGAAAAGTATACTGTACCGTGGCCATTGGCTTCGAAGTATATTCCCACGTCAAACTTTGTAGCTGCTGAATGCAGATTCTGAACTCCCGTTTTGGCTTTGACTACATCCATTTTCTAAAACATTTTAATGTAAACAAGAAGACAATGGTGAGATAACAAGTTATAAAGTACAACCTGTTATAACAGTTTACATAATTATAATAACAATATGACCTACCAAAACGTCAGTAAAGTATCTGGTGCTATTCCCATTAGCATATGCAGTTTGAACAACGCCTATCGTGAAGTTGTTCTGTAGAATGGCTGGTATCGCTCTGATGTGATCCATCAAGAACTTGGCGAACAGAGCCGAGATGTGATCTCCATCCAGGACGTGCAACTTATATTCGCTGTCCCGGAAAAAATACAGTAACCTGTCGGCATCGCCGTCGAAACTCGCGCATCTACAGTAAGGTGGAGAGCCTTCGAAGCCAGTAGGAAGTGCATTTTTAATCTTGACGAAATCCGCACCGCACTAAAACAATTGGCCTTGTACTTAGAAGACAAAAGATGGAGAAAACAACAAAAACAGCCAAAATTAGTAGAATGAAACCAAGAATTGTTGTTTTAGGTAGTCAGAACAAATCCCATGAAGTATTAAAACCACAAAATGCCATTTATATCGGTTTAAAAGCCGAAAAAAACGAAAATAGATCAAATAAAAATCAATATTAACATCCCGCCAGGATAAATTTAACTTATATCTTTGTTCAGCTTTTCCGAAAAGATCTCGGTGTTGTTACAAGCCGTTTTGGAAAAGTTTGGTGGAAGTTCACTAAAGTATTGACCGATCCAGATGCCACCAACGCCATTAGCGCAATCCAAAGCCACCATGTCTCGTTGGTAGGGTGCAATATTGAATTCAGGACACAACTGAACAAATTAACGTTAAGATAGTTAACAATTACCTGTAAAAATCCTCGAACGGCGTCAGTGAACTTTTGAGTAAAACTGCCTAAAGGATATTCCTTCAAGTTGCTGCCCATCACAACATAATGCAATTGGGGGGTAGTAATAAGACCTGTAATATAGCAGATGTTTAATAATATAACTTTAAACATAAATGTTGTAAAGCTTTTTAATATACTAATAAGTAGACAAAATACTCATATTTTAAACATAAAAAGTCCAGTATCTGTAATTTCAATAAAAAAGGCTTTGATTTAAACCTAAAACAATATTAGACAAACATTACCATGCGCAATCGTCTTGACATTGCACTGTTGAGCGGCTCTCAACGCTGCTAAGGCAAGGTACGGTGAAGAAGGTCGTGTGTCCCATCCAACGTGCAACCCTGTGTAGACATCGTTCTTAGGAACAGACTGCCACATCTTTTTGACCGTTTCGGCAAACTCTTCATCGCTCAAGTTCACAAAAACTTGGATCTCTTTCTGAAGCTCTACCGGTAACATTTCACCCTTTCCTTCCACAATCTTGACTCCATTGTCACCAACCGGGTTGTGACTAGCTGTTATCATCAACCCAAGATTCCTGTACACGCACTTTCTAAAATAATAAAATGAGATGCTAAAATGTAAGATAAAACTTTTAAAATTTACATTAAACAAAAATCTTTAATAACAACATACAATTAAATATATAAATAACCCGCAAAGCCGCCATTAGATAGAGATTACGTAAATAAGTCCTACTTAATAATTGTTTCCGATCTTATGTATATTACGCATAATATCGGTCAAAAGAAGTCCGTTTCACTTACCGTATTCTCAGACAAGTCCAAATAGACACCCGGTAAACGATGAAACTCATAACCTCGTCCCTATACCTAAAACCAGCGGTTCCGTAAGTGAATTCAGTATCTGGAATCCGTACTCGAAGCCCTTGATATGTTAGGTTTCCTTGTCGAGTGAATTCAAAAGGAATTGAGTCCAGATTCCTTGCCAAACTGCCTAAACATCAAATATACAACATCGGATAAAGCTTACATGAATCTATGCTACACATCTTCTCCAGTTCTTGGTTAGTTGAGGTGTTAGGATCTTCATGAGCCATTTTAGGTACAATCTGCAAAGATGTAGGCTATCAACTTTAAGTAAAACACAATAAAACTACATTCTCGCAAACTAAAATAACACCTATAAATTTGCATTTTATTACACACTTTCGCCTCTATTCCACATCTTAATTTTAATGATACAAAACCACGAATACATTAAAAGGGTAAAAACACTTGAGAATACACATAATATGTACTTCCTAATGTCTTACTACTACAAGTAGCTCCCAGCTTATTAACAAAACAGTGACTTCTCACCCCCATTTTGGTTCCTTTTGCCGAATTTCAATTTCCGAAAAACGAGAAATTGTTGGAGAGAGACTTGTCTCGCGCGTCAAGTGTTCCTCCTTCTACAGTATTGCAGTGTTTTATACTTTGGGAAATCGTCGACGATGAATTATAAATGGTATTTCATTTCGTTCCGAATATAAATGTAAATAAGGGAACGAAGAGATCCTGCATAATGAGGAGGACCAGCAGAAGTGTTATTTAAAGCGATTAGCGACATTCACATTGCGTAATAATAGTAAAAACAATTACTGCCGAGATTTTGTAGTTATCTTTTTACGTGGTTTCTTGTAATCCCAAACGCCATGACAACGGCTGGCTGGATTGGGCCGTTTAATCCCCCTCTAATCTTAGTTTGTAATGTTATTAGTCAACTTCATTTACAGCTTCTGAATTACATTCACCATGAATGGCGAGGGCAAAGTAGTTGAATACTTTTACGGGGACATCTTCCTTGTTAGTTTCTCTGAAGCCCGGATGTAATTGCGGCCGCCAAGAGATAAATGCCAACTTTGTTTGATTCTTTGCTTTAGGATGTCGAGTACGAGAGAGAGCTCCACCGAGGCCACCAACGACAAGTACACGTTCGGCTACACGAACGAACTCTCCAACCACGAGTCCTCCCTTTCCACCGCCAAACGCCTCAGGCAACGGCTACAGCGACAACAGTCAGGACAGTCTGGAAAGTCAGGTAATGTGTCAAACTTTGTTGTATAATATATTATAATAGTTTTTATATCTAAAAATATATTAACCATCCTATTATGTGTTTGCAGGAAGAAGGTACACTGGGGAGAGCAGTGAATGCTCCTCACTTGTAGGTACCCCTACAGAATCTGGACGATGTTTTACTTTTACGGCGGCACAACGGATTCTGAGGAACGAGGAGAGAAAGCCTTCCGTGAATCAGAATCTGTCAGAAATGCTACTTGATGTGAGTGCGGTTTTAATTTTACGAAAGGTTGCAGGCAATCCATCTGGATGACGTCAATCTGGTGGACAGGCTTCTTCTGACACACAACGCCAAAGTACTCTCCACCTCCCCCAGTATCGGCTCCACAAACACGTTTACTGATCTGGCACAGCGTCGGCACGGTAATCCTCGCCGTTCTAATGCTTCGTCTACAGTTTCTACGCATTCTGGAGGAAGGTACTGTTTTGTTCCGGGATTGTTAGTTTAACCGTACAGGATTTGTTATTCAAAACGTTGTTTTTACGAATAATATAATATTAATAAGGTTGGTGGAGTAACTTTGCAATTTAGATCAACATGTGCCGTAGTGAATACTTTACACATTGCTGTAGCTCACAAACAGAGGGACATCGTGGAGTTGTTGTTGAAGACCGGATATGACCCTAACAACGTGGCTTCATGTTACTGTAAAGGGAACTGTACAGCATCTGGGAACATACCTCTCTCTTCTATACTACCAAGGTAGAGTAATATTTATTAATATACATATAATAAAAACTTATCTTAACTTTGTGTGATACATCATTGTAGAACCTACTCTACTGTCCCTGAAATGTGTTCCATCTGTTCCCAATTGCGGGTCGTATCTATTATTGACCAGACGCCCTTAGGCGTCGCTGTCAGATCTCAAAGTCCGGAAATGATTGCCATGTTGATAGCCTACGGGGCGGACGTCAACGGCTCAGACGAAGATGGCAACACCCCACTGATGCTGGCGGTCAGAGAATCACCCTTGAATTGGAATTGTCTGCATACCTTAATATTTTTCGGGGCTAGGTATGTTTGATATAACGGTAGCAGCTGTCATACAATAATATTATGTTACGCAATGGTTGCTTTGCAGAATATACCAAAAGAACAATCGTGGCATATGTCCGTTGGATCTGGCTCCAGAACTCCGCAAACTTCAAGAATCTTGTGTAGAAAGTCTGTTCCAGACAGCGTGCTCTCCCACCGACGAAAGTGCCCATCACCCGAGCCAAGAGCGAGTGCTGAGGACTGTGGCCATGATTAATGCCAACAAACAAACCAAAAATCTCCATGTGGACAATTGTAAGAGTTTGCTTCTACTGTAATATGAAGATCTATAGTAATATTTAAAATTAATTGTAATAAAGTTTTACTTGTTGATAATATAATGCGTTTTAGCTAGTTTTTGTGAACGAGGAAGCCTAAACAAGTCTCCTTTATCTCCACGAAACTCCACGGCACCGTCAATCAGCACTTGTTCGATGCTGGATACAGGATCCAACAAAGAAACCCGCAGGAAGTCATTCGTATCTCTACAGCTACATCGTCGCAGTAAGATACCAAAAGAGTTCTTCGAACATATCACCTGGGATCAAGCGTGGGAGATGCTGACCAAGATGGCGTGCAACCCGGAGTGTACGGAGCTTACTTTGGTATGTTTTAAAATTACTGCAATGTATTTTTCACTTTTTAACCTTAAAATAATCGCTTCATTTACAGAGATTTCTGAACAAATTCTGTGGCCAACTGGACGATACAATAGCTGAAAGAGAATCTTTGGATTCTCATCTTGGCGGGCTGCTTCACCAAATACTTCTTACGTCAATCAACGAATACCAACAATCTACCCCTACGTATCAGAGAACCAACAGAAAACAACTGGTCGGCACTCTGGTAGCTCTGGTCGACTTCTGCTACCTATGTCTACAGAAGAACGGAGGATGTCGTCAGTTTGCTGCTCTCAATACCCTTAACAAGATAATGGACACGGGTCTTGTGAACTCACTGTACTCCTACAATGACATATCATTCCATTCGTCGCGGCTTCTGAACCGACCATGCGACCTTCACTACTACGACTTCGAAGAGAACATCAGCCCCATCATGAACTCCATCGACGAACCTCCAGAGCACCCAGTAGCCAACAACAACTGCAACATGGACAGACGGTTAACCATAGAGCACATCAAAGAGATCACGGGACAAGGCTCCGGCTTCAAAAAGTTTATCTACGGAAACTCTGATAACGCCGCTCCCAGCTTCAGTCAGTCTCCGATAGACTTGTCCTCGAGATTCTCACAAATGGATCCCAGTATCATCATAGCATGTCTCCATAACGCTATCACGATGCACAACCGTGAAGCTGGAGCCAGAAGCGTATGTTCTCCTGCACACAGATGGAGGCAATGTTCTAATCATTGTACCCAGATTCTTGTAGCCAGGCTTCTGCTGTTCCTGTCCAACTACAAAGACTTCAGAAAGAAACTCAGCGATCGTCATGAAATCAAGACCCTTACCCAGCTACTGGAACCAACGTTAGATCCACAACTTCTGTGCCTTCTACTTCAAACCTTGGCCATTGTAGCTTTAGACCCGGCTACACACGATTTGTTTATTGAACTACAAATTGATGATGTTCTTATGCAAATGCTACTCCCAGCTGACGACTGGTACTACACCAACCACAGTACCAAGTTCGGCTACTTTGTGAAACATCATGCAGCTCGTATCTTGGTTTACATTGGTCTTGGCCACAGAGTCGGAAACCGAGTAAACCTATTCCAACCGATTGACAACATCATGAACGACCCTAAAAAGGCCCACAGTACCAACTCTCAGAACGAGGACGACTACATCTTCGAAACGTGCAAAACGGCACATTTGCTTCAAGATGGCAACAGAACGGCCATGTCCGTGGAGGGGATATTGGACAAGATATTAAGAGAGGTAAGCTATAATCCCACCCCGGATTATGTTTATTTTAGTTAGCCACTAATGCCATCAGTACAACATCCGAGCCAATAACCGAGGAACCCTCCAGCACGTCTCCACCGGCTGTAGACCCAAACATAAGGGAAGAAGTTGAACATCCATTACCCGTTTACACTGATAATGGCGCTGTGATCACGATAACACCGTCAAGCAGAAACACTAGCTGTGTAGGCAGTAGCCAGCTGATAATACCTTTAGGACATACTCTTACTCTCCCAACCCAACGAGTTTTGATCTCGTTGAATAACCTCGAGACTCACTTATGCAAATTCTCCATGATCTTCGATTCCATGTTGATCTTGAGAGTACTCCTCCACAAGTTGTCGTGGGACCTAAGCTTGGTGGCCAAAAGACGACAAATCACAGAAAGCCACAGAAACACGACCAGTGACATCAGAGCACATTCAAGTTGCTCTTTGGGGTCGTCGTTCCAGTAAGTGAATCATACACAATAGATAATGTCATTGCAGTCGACGTGAAGAGAACGTGTCACGGCGTGATTCTGATAAGCGATTCCTGAGAGTGAATCAAGGTTCCCGCCTGTCAAAAAGAGTCCACATACGACGATCTAGGTAACACAACTGCCATATTACAGCCTTTAACACATCATATTAATTAAATAGCACTAAATAACAATATCTATCTTACACTCTAACAATTTCAGTTCGGTTGAGATTCCTAGGCCAAAGCGATTCAGCAGTGGAGCCAAGGAACTTCGTAAAGAACGACGAAAACGGTTGGGAACGGACACCAGCAGCGGTTCCAGTAGATCCAAAAAGACCAACTCCTCATCCTCAAGTGTTCAGAAACACCTCCCGAAGTACATTCAGTCTTTGTTCAGGAACAGAATGGGTACCGACCCTTGTAAACGACACACCCGAGGTGATTCCTCTCCAGACTCCAACACCAGTGGCTCCGAAGCCGTGATTGAATTCACGAAGAAACTTCAGAATATTCCACCATTGAGGAAAGAGACGATGCGTCAGAAGTACAAAAAGGAAGGTCATCAAGACTCTGGAGGCAGCGAGCAGAAGGCCAAGAGCATGGGCTACAGCTACCTACCTGAGCTCGAAATAAACGGTGCATCTCCACCCAGAACTCCCATCCCCCAGAACTCAATCGATGGGGGAACTTCACTTCTGGGCGGAAATCAAAATCGCCGGCCTTCTAGCCCCCAAGCCATACCTGGACTGCCACTGATCGAGATCAGAAGACCGTCAGCATTGTCCCAATTCGAATTCGGATACTTCGTCAACTCTCCTGAACTGGTCGGTGGAAATGATTCCGACTGTGCACCACTACTGCTCAGTGGCAATGGTGCTGCTGTTGGGTCCAGAAAGTCATCAGACGGTAAGACAATGTTACAAATCAGAATACAACAGAGCCTAATTAGTTAATTGACAACACATCTGATTGTTTCAGAAAGCTCAATGTGCGGATGGAGTTCACGAGCCAGCTCGGCCATGAGTCAGCGCTCATCCTCTGGCGGACTCAGACTCTCGACCTTTTCAGCAGGGACTTCAATTGCTTCTGACAATTCTGGTCCCTTTCTCTTTAGTTTTGTTTTGAGGAAGCGAGCATCAACAATAGGAACGCGAATTCCACTACCAAAGCGAGCAATCAGCCGGTCTTCGGGGGACAGCCTCCGAGTCCCTGACAGAGAGGTAGGTGCCCCAACCTCACCTAACCACCTTTCTAGAGCCCGCTTCAGATCGTGTCGGGCATTGACATGAGCCCGGACTTCCAATGCATCAGACAGTTGTTGTTGAACCTCCTGTTGATGTACACAAACAAAAGCTCCAACTTTGTGACGACCTTGAAGAGCTGTTCCGACGTCCTCAGACAGATCTTGAACTCTCCTCAGCACCCAACTGTCAAAAACTGGTGCACTGACATAATGGCAGTGGTGAACAACCAGCTGGAGACAGAAGAAGAGTGCAAGCTGGAATCTGACGAAAAGACCAACGATGAGTATCTAGATGTAGGTATAACAATATGAGCAGTAATCTTATACAATTAGACAAAAGGAAACTATTTATGATAATATACTTTTAGTTGCAAGACCAAATCATAAGCGGGTCACTTCCGTGTCCCAAAGACGAAGCCGCCTTGTTAGCGTCAATACAATTGTGTGTGGAGGAGAATTGGCCTTCCAATAAGAGAACACAAACCATTAGAAGGCATTTACTCAAAGGCCAATTCGGTAAGTCCTTCATAAACAACATTCCACAAGTTCAAAGTATCAAGTCTATTACATAAAAAGTACTTTTTTATAAAGATAACATTGATGATGTAGGTCGAATACGAGACTTGGCCCAAAAGATTATGGTAACACCATGGGAGGTAGACCAGAACCTCTACTGTACTCCGCCACGTACATTCAGTGAGACTGTAACTCGGAAACCGTCAATAGGCATCCCGGAACAAAGGAGAAGGTCGCTGACACTATTCGGTTGTATGTCTGACCCTGATCCCACAGTATCCTCTGATATTCAAGCACAATGCCTACCGGTCGACCTGAGAGGCGACCGAAGAACAATCAAGATGATAAGAGAAAGAAAGAGGAAGCTGTTCCACAGTCAGGTCTACGAATCAGAAACCGGCATGAAGAAGCTCTACATCCAGGTAAATACACTGATACAATCGTTAATAACACATAATATATAAGCATATAATGCATTCTATACTATTACAATAAATGTAAATTTAAGACATGTAAAAAGTTACCATCCTACGGATGCAAGGTATTCCAAGTCAAAGAACTGCTTCACGGTCGATCTCTTCGAAAAGTAAGTCAAACCAATACCTTATATTACCCTTTAGACTATGCGATTACTTTGTCTGAGCAGTTCTGTGTTATGCCTATTGGACGGTAACTCGAAGATGGTACTTAAACGACAACATGCTAGTACTCTTCAGCAATGGCGAGTTGGGGGAGGTGTCTCCAAGCACCAATTACTCCTCGAATTCCGAGGAAACAAGTGGCAATTGATAGGTAATGTTATTATCTCTTCTTATCACATCTTATTTTAGCCCCTAGTTACAACGGTCTCAAGTCCATCTCGATGACATTGTGGGAGATCATGCAGAACAGGACCAACTTCCTCGTTCAGAAGTCCTTCAACAGGTCTGGAAAACAAACTCTCGCCATAATGGATGTCAAAAGTAAGTACAGAGAGTAACAAAGTTGCATATGATTAGGTATAACATCACGGACGGAGTCATTAGCATCAACAGCTTCAACGTTCAGAGATGACCTAGGTATCACAGAGCCTATCACGTTATTCAGATTGGAACTGGAACGGCTTCAGTACATACTACACTTCCCTGAAGAGGTGGCATTCCAGGTATGTAGACTCCTCTCATGATTATATGATACTTTTACTTTAGCTCACCTCCACCGAATACCAACTCTTCTACAACATTGCTCCAATCGATTACATTCGATACGTTGGGTGTGACTTGGCCTCGATAAACATCGTGGACAACCCCAGCCCAGTCAAGAACTTGGTCAAACGGCTGAGTGAAGTCAGTTCCTGGATCACCCATGTTATCATCAGCCAACCGACTCACGAAGACCGAAAGAATTGTCTCCTCGCCATTATAAGGGTGATTGATACCTGCTGGAACATTGGCAACTTCAACGCTGCCGTGGAAATCCTCATGGGCCTAAAATCGACCAAACTTCGACCGTTTTGGCTCTCGCTAAAACAAGATGAACGTCGAAGATACGAAGAGTTCGTGGAAATTCTGGTACCTCACGATGACACGCCACCACACCACGTCTACATCGAAGCCATCCAACGCGCTCTCAGGATGTCCCAAGCTAGGGTTATTCCTTTCTTCGGGACCTTCCTTCGTGATCTCTATGCGATAGTAAACGACATACCTAATATTGTACTCATGAACAATGACCAAGACGTCGACAGGTTGAAGTTTGTGCACGACATCAACGGAGATGACCACTTCTCCAGTACTATCGGAGTTGGAGGTCTTCTGAACACTGATAAAATATCCCTTGTGTCTGTGGTTCTCGAGAACTTGGACACTTTTCATGCTCATCACAATCAAATGGGCAAATATGTTGAGAACAGCGCGGAAAACACAGGTAACAATAATATACAGAACAGAAATATACCTTTAAAATTATTAGCTTCTTATTAATTTCCGAATAATTATTCGAAGAAAGACGAAGAAATTTTATGAAAAGGTTATTTCAAAATTAGAAAATGTTTCAAAACGAAATGTCACAAATTCATTTAACGATTTTACAAAATTATTTTTCCGAAAAATATTTTTTTCCAAATAATTGACAAAATATAAATTCAGATAACGAAACAGAAGACGCAAAGCCTTACGATCCAGTCAGCGTTATACCTGGTTCGTCACACGGTATTTCAGTAATACCTCTAAACACATCTACATTCGATTTGGATGTGATTCAAAGGATCCAACATGGAACTACTGCCATCCATTACGACCCGGATTCTGGCCGGAGTGTTTTGTGTAAGCTGAGTCTGGATGCTTCTTGTTCTACTATAACATGGAAAAGGATTTACTATGGTGGAAAGGAAGGTAAAGACAAAGATATCACACCATTGGCCCGTAACAATCAACAGCTTGGAGACTTCACCAAGAGCTACGTCAACAGCCGACCTCGAGATGCTGCCAACTTCGCGTTGGAGGAAGGATACATCAGAACAAGCTACATTAAGGCCATCGAACCCGTTGATTCTTACGATATTGACATTGAGAACATCTACAAGCGGCATTCGAACGAAGAAATGTCTGTCCCCGTGTTTTGTTGGACGATTAACTTTGGTTGTGTGTTGAATGACAATGAATTCTTGTACTTTTTGGCTCCACAACAGATTGCCAATTACTGGATAAATGGCTTGCAAAAGGTATGTTATTATTGTTAGTACATATTTTTATGAATAATATAGCAGCTTTTTAATTGAATTAGTGTTGCTTAACTTTAAATTTTGTAGGTGATGAAATGTATCCATGAACAGAATAAAAAGCCCGATCGGCGAGTTTTGTGGTTGAAAAAGTTGTACCTCCAACTGTACCATGAGTGTGAGAAAGATACATGCTACACAGAGTACAAACGGTTTGGCCCCAGACCGATTGAAGCACTTCAGGTAACATTTCTTTTTAGATAAGACGTATAAATACAATGATTGCATAACACTTTTACATGTGTAATATATTGTAATATTGTGCCAAAATGAGGTAACCTCAATCACTTTTTATTTGTAGGCTTTTGGTGGAAGAGTGGAGAAGTGGAGAAGCCTTGGAATGAGTCAGAACCTGCCAGCCTGTTCACGTCCCACAGATTCCAGCTCGTCGACCGATGGCGGTGGTGCCAAAAGTCGGCTGAAGCAGATGACCATTGCCGTGACGAGAAGAGTGAAAGGAACGTCCAGAGATTGTAGCCGAAGCCAGTCGCCCCAGCCTCAGTCCCCACTCGTAAGACCTCCTTCTATCAAGAGTCAACTTTCGAGTCAGAGCGGTCCCCCAGGCCCCAACAGCCCAGGCTACCTTCTGAAGCCGCGTGGAGACACAGCCCTCTCAGACGCCGGAGACCTCGATTCTTTGTACACGCCCCGCTCCAGGACTCCAACATCCAGTTCGTACGGTGGTCGGTCAGTGGGAGGTAGGTCGGTGAGGTCGTGGAGATCTCGAGGTGGAGAAACACCCAACTCTGGCTCCATCAGTAGCAGTGGGCAGGTCTCGGGAGGCCTGTCGGGCAAGGAATACCAAGAGAAGCCGGTCCATTTCACAGAGTTTCTGGAGCTGTATCGACTGTTCAGTACGAGGATGAGGAAGGATCTGAAGTAAGTTTGAAGCAAGCTTGATATGGCAACAATTATTGCATATCAAACTCGTGTTTTGTCATAATAATTTCAGAAAAAACTCGTTTTAATTTCTTAAAAATATAACTGATTTATTCACCAAACTCAAAACTTTATGATTTTCCATACAAAGGCAAGGGTGGGGTATTGTACCCTGTCTTAAGCCTAGGCGTGAAAACAACTGACCTTTTTAGGGATCTGTTCAATGAATGTGTTATCCATGCCAGTACTGCCAATTGTCATGTCACGAAACGAGAACGCGACAAGCAGAGTCCACGGCTTCAGTCCAGACTGGAATCAATCTCGACTTGTCAGATTCCAGACTTCATCCCCGACGGTAAGGTTGATGTATTCTAGTTATGATAACATTATTATAATGATAATTTTAAAATGATTAAAATTAAGTTGTTTTTAGATTTATTATTAGATGAAGGGTTTATATGTTACTCTTGTAGATGTCCTAACACGGAATTCTTCTTCCCATTACATCCATCTGAACGACAAACAGATGAAGATTTACAATGCTTTGGCCTTGGCTTCAGTCAGCAGCGCTGGCCTGATGGACACGTCCAGGAATGTCGTTTTAACTCCGGCGGCGATAAAACAGTTTATTCTAACACAACAGATGGAGAAGGTGGACGACACCTACGTCCTCAAGTTGATTCAAGAACACGAGCCTGACCCACTCTTCAGAAACAAGAATCTGATGTCTTTTGAAGGATTCGTACGGTACCTTCAAGACCCCACCAACTACGCCTTCGTTCCCGAAGAAGTCAAGGTGTCCCAAGATCAGTTGGAGTACCCAATCAGCTGTTATTACATCAGTTCAAGTCATAACACCTACTTGACCGGACATCAGCTGAAGGGCGAGTCTTCGGCTGAGATGTATCGACAGGTAAGCTGTAGTTACACAATGTATAAGTTTTTACATCGAGAATGAAATGTTATTGGGACAAGATATATCATGATTGTAATGGATAAATGTAATATGTTATTGTAGGTTCTGCTGACTGGATGTCGTTGCATTGAACTGGACTGTTGGGATGGGGATGACGGACTTCCTTTGATATATCACGGACATACCTTTACCTCTAAAATCAGCTTCCGCCAGGTGGTCGACATCATCAAGAAGAGCGCTTTCTTGACTTCATCGTTGCCCGTGATTTTGAGTATCGAGAATCATTGTTCGCTACAGCAACAGGCCAAGATGGCTCAGATGTTCAAGGTAATAATTGTTGACAATAAGCCCTTAGTTTTCAGAATAATGGTTACTGTTATTGATTTTACTTACATATTTAATTTATAAATTGCAGACCGTGTTCTCTGACAAACTGGTGTCCAACTTCTTGTTCGACGCCGACTACAGTGACAATCCCAAACTACCGTCACCGTGGCAGCTACAGAACAAGATCCTGATCAAAAACAAGAAGATGACGATGGAGCCAACCGTCGGATTCGGCTTCGACAAGTTGATCAACACCGAGTACAACCTGGGACCACGAAGCCACAAACAAAGCAGATGTTCGTATGATTCATCGACCATCGACGACGTTGATGAAGATGACTTCGACGAGTTTCTGGATGACGAAGATCAGGAGACAGATGACGCAGAAGACGCTCGAACTGACGTTGAAAGTCCCAAAGTACCAGTCATAAAAACTCCGAAAAGATCGACCAGTCAAGGATCAGTGAACAGCTTCATCAGCGACAGAACCAACACCACCAGGAACGACAAGAAGATGGTAGGGTACAGTATGATAATTTGGTAAATGTGGCATTTTAGGATTTCAAAGAAGACGAAGTGTTTGTCAGAAGGTCGCCTGCTCGAATAGCTGGACACCAAATAGCTCCAGAACTGTCGGATCTTGTTATCTACACACAAGCTGTCAAGTTTAAGGTAGGCTTACTACACTAAAGTCAGATTCATATTCCTTAATGTCAACTTATAACATTACACTTCAGGCCCATTTGAAAGGTTTCGTAGCCGGAGAAGAAAGTTACAGTAGATCTCGCGACGAGTTAGAGCTCAAGTTACAGAGTATTAATATGCCGAAAATGAGGTCGCATGCTCCAAGTCTATTGAGCTACGTTGGACCTCCGAAGAGACAAAAGAGTAGCAGTCAGATATCGACCGACTCTTTGAAGAGCACAGATGACAACATCCCTACACCCTCGACTACAGTAACCGGCCGACCCATGGCCCACGCTTCTTGTTATCAAGTGACTAGTCTAACTGAAGCGTCGGCCAGGAAGTTATGTCGTAAACACCCTCTGAAGTGCATCAACTACACCAGAAGTCACATTATGAGGACGTACCCTGGAGGTATGAGGATCGACTCTTCCAACTTCAACCCGCTTCAGTTCTGGCAGTTCGGCCTTCAGATGGTGGCCTTGAATTACCAGACAGCTGACGTCCCCATGGCTCTAAATGCAGCCATGTTCGAACAGTCTGGAAACAATGGCTACATCCTGAAGCCTCGACCTTTATGGGATCCTACTCATCCCTTATACAACAAGTTCAACCCATTGTCCAAAGAGTTAAACAACTGTTCCGCTCTCATACTACAATTGACGGTAAGTCTTCCACTTCATTGTTTCTAATTCAGAATATTTACCCAAACTTGTCTCGAAATAGTACTCTCTGAATGTTTTAGGTAATATCTGGCCAATATGTATGCCCCAACCAATTCACGGCCAGCCCCTTCCTCGAGATTGAAATCCTCGGAATCCCGGCCGATTGCTACAAAGAGAAAACAAAGATCGTTGGTCGAAACTCGGTGAATCCTGTCTGGAATCACACCGTCACCTTCAGAATCCGGTTTGTGGAGTTGGCCTTCTTGAGAATCGCGGTTTGTGACGGAGCCGCCAATGGAAAGTGCATAACTCAACGTATCGTGCCTGTCAGGTGTCTGAGACCCGGCTACAGACATCTACCACTCCGTACGGTGGCCAATCAGCCTCTGGAGCAGTCGGCATTGTTCATTCGGACCAGATTTGAGGAAGAACAACACATATACCTACATGACGATGAAGAAGTCAACATATACTCTAACTATAAACCGGAACTGGCTTATCAGATACTCAAAATCGATCCGGTAAGCCAAATCCACATTTCGCAATATTTGTTTTCGCAACATTTGAGTTTTGCGCCGAAAATGGCGAAAACAGTGGGCGCAGTTTGGAAGGGTTTTGCAGGTTGCGGAAACTAATTATACGATAAACTTTCGAAGTTGCTTTTGAAAATAAAAATTTTTTTGTTGTTTTACTGATTTTATTAATGCGTTTTTAGGAAGCAGATGTTCAGCCATTATCAGTTATCAAGAAACAGATATTCATCATCAAGATTACTGGTCTGTACGCTGACGATACTCCTGTTATCGTGCACGCAGAGTCTGGTACTACTGTTAGATGCGTTGTTCAGTCTGTAAGTTATTTATCTGGACATTAGATGAGCATATTATGATGGTTATTTTTTGCTTTAGTTATTTTTTCTTTTTGTGTTTGGAAAATGTAGAAACTATAATATTTTAAACCTAACTCTGCTTCAGGCTTTGAACAATGTTGGCAAGTCAGGAGAGAATGCAGATGACTATATTCTACTGGAGGAAAGTCTGAATTGCACAGCTCCATCACCGATCATGGATAACAACGAGTACAGAGACATTCCGAGTCAGAAGATTCTGCCTCACGGTGAACCCATCATGGACGCTGTAGCGTGCTGGAACGGTGTGGCCAGGAGATTCCATTTGAGGAAAAAGAGCTCGGTAATAGACTTTGAAATGAACTAACTATAATACAATATAACAATTGTATTGAGTATGGTATATGTGTATATAGAGCTAACTATGTTGTCTTACAGGACCCAACCGGTCGAGCCTGGATCTCGTCGATAATCAAGAGCGGCGGTGCTAATTCTATTTCAAACACGGCTAGTCCAGCCTTTGGCCAGAATAGAAAAGGAGCAGGACCGTCGACTTCTGGAGCGACTTCAGAAGTTTCCGTTGGTGGTTCTATTAGTCCAGGAGGAATGTCTCGGACTAGTTCACGAAAGAGTCCCAAGCACCAGTTATCTTTCCAGCTGGCTGGCAGGAGTTTGGACGTTGAAGCTCTTCCTTCTCCAGACTTCCTTGAACCGACTGGTAGGTATAGCTTTCAAGTTGTGATAATATTGATGTAGGTATGCATCCGAGAGCACGATCGATGGGAGAGACCTTCTTGGTCTGTGTACACGACGTGAGTGACAGTCATCCGTATGCCATTTTGAGGACCAGTATCCACAACACGGCGAATGATCTTATCAAACAAGTAGGTCTTTTTTGTTTTATCTTTTTATTATGCCTTAATCATAAAACATACTTTCTTACATTACTCCTGGTTATATTGCAGATCTTGGTCAAGTCTCAGAAATACGAACCTAACGAAGAAGACTTTGTCATCATAGAAGAGCTGGGTGACATTGGCAACGACTCTCCTCGTATCAGTAAGTAATGTCAGATAGATTTAGTTGTAAATGATAAGAAAAACGAACAGTATATTGTCATAGGTTATCTACTCTACACTATTTTTGACTATAATAATACTTTCAGCCGGAGGGAAGATGAGTTTGGATGGATCTTTGAAGAGCCGAGTATGGAGAGTATTGGGTGACGACGAAAACGTCTGGAAGGCACAATGTAGGTGGAACACAGCTGGAAGATTCAGATTGGCACAGAAGGGGGATGTGGCCAAATACGAAAAAGTAAGTTTTGATACAGTATTTAAATTAAGTGTGTAATGTGTTAGCAAATATTAAGGTATAGTAGGTAGCGATGTATAGTGATATATATCACAAACTAGTGCATGTTACCTCTGATATAAGGCTAGTTGTTACAGATCCAGAAGCCAGATGTTAACCATATAATCAGAGCTCAGCGAAAGATATCTCTGGCTAGTCTGGACTCGTTACCACGTCGTATCTCGCAGTTTGGAAAGTCGCTTACTATAGACAATGCCCGCAATAATTAATGTTATACTTAGGTTGGATTAGTCTTTCATTCGTAGTTCTAGTCCTCCACTTGTTGTACTCGTATCTTTTGTTCTCTGAACTTCTTACACTCATCCACGAGGTCGTGCAGGTCACGGTCGCTGATTCTCTGTATCCGTTCGTTCAGTTTTCTGAATTTACTTTACCTTTGACACTGTATATTCAAATCATTTTAAATACCATTTTAGTTTCACTGTCGTTGTTAACTACATTTTACTTTTTCGACTTTTAATCTACTTTAGCGTATCGGGTTATATTCTTATGGTACTATTCATTTTTCTACATTGTGTGTGTTTGACAATATAAATCTGGTTATATTACTGTAACTTACTTGTACTCGTCTTTCTGTAGCAACTTGTCTACACTCTCCAGTTCCGTGTAGCGTTCGCTGAGCTCTGTGAGTGTCATACACTTCATGACAGGCAGACTGAATACCATAGAAATAAAGAGAAGGTCTAACAACAACGACGTCATGATGTCTCGCTTCTTAAAACTTGTAGTTTGTATACCGTAACCTACCGTATTCAGCTCTCCGCATAGGTATCGTTCACAGGCTCGCTTCAGAACCGGAAGATCGTTGAGTTCGGCGTCGATCAAGAAGTCCGTGAAGTCTTCGATGTACTCCATCTGGGGCAACGCTACTTTGTTAAAGTACATGTTGGCCAGGGTCTAAATGGGCATTGCTTTATTCAGGTCACGATGTTAACAAAAAGTTTTTTTTTGGCAAAAAAATGATGTCAACGAGTGTTACTGGTGGATTGTTTTCCACTTGCTGTATCGTAAACATAAGCTATTATTCGATATGTATGATTATATAGCATAACTTACATCGTGAATCTCGGCTTTGTCGTCTTCTGGACACTCGAAGCAGGTTTCTTCTTCACCGTGATCGTGAGGTTCTTCTTCGGGGGCTTCTGACTCTTCTGTGGTGTCTTCATCATCGTCTGCTGTAGCAAGACACGGAATCAAAGAAGCTCTTCGTTCACAGGAATCACAACAATCTACGAGTAGCTTCTTGAACAAGTGTTCTCGCTTTTTCCCTCTAAAAAGGTAGCCTTGACAGATGGATACGTTATGAATGGCTTTAATTAATGTATTGTTTAGTAAATAAACTATTTATAAACTACAATATTAGACTAACATACATGTCATCAGTGGCATAGTAGTTTCCTTTTTCCCCCAGTACTCTTTCCCGTTCCATCACTCTGTTGAAGGACCTCTCCAGGTCGATCTTCTTGCAGTCTGGATGACCTTCGGAGTTGCTTCTGGGCCTAAAAAAATTTTAAATTTAATGCTTTAAAACTATTCTGAGTACTTAATTGAAATTATCTTTGGCACATATCTAATGAACTGTGTTCGGTTCTTAATTTACAATCAGTTTCCATTTAAATATTGAGTATTACCGTTTGAAAGACTGTCGACTTCTCTTCCTCCACACCTTGCTACTGGCCCTGGCTTGGTAGTTGGCGGTCAAGAACGAATGGAAAGGTGTTGGAGACACAGCATTGAGATAGGCATCGGTCTTGAAGAAGTCTGCCTTCATCTCCAACGTGACCGCAATCCGAATCAGATGGCCGACATTGGACTTGACCAGAGCTGAGAGTTTCCGTCGATTCGTGGGAGCTAACTCTACTTCTTCACCTCTACATGCCTGCACCTTGGTTACTGTAATCAGCTTGGGCTTATAGGGCAATTTGATTGAAGTTCTTACATAATACGATTTCTAGTTTATAGACTGTTTTACTGTAGTTGTTTACTATATATATTTAATTTTTGTTTATGAAAAATTGAAATAACTTACTTTCCCTGACAAGGTCACGGTCAGCTGATATTTGTGAACCAGTCAGCAGTTCTATGTTCGATAACAACTCCAGAGAACTGACTGGTCCATCAACATAATACAAGGACACGGCTACGTACTCTTGGTCTTCTTCTGGCAGGTCTTCTGTGTCATCGTAATCTTCTCGGTCCTAAATTATCGTTTTCAAGTAAAAAAACTGAAACATTATATTTTACTAGCAAATCCGTGATATATCGATAAGCTTATTCTGAATCACATGAGGTTAATAAAATGACCTAAAAAGCCAAAAGAAGGTGTAAAAATATAAAACATTCCATATTAGCCGAGCCATGGAGCTTGAGGGTCCACTGGAATGACACATGATCGTGGACTGTCGCGAACTTTGGGGACACGTGAAGGATGGTAGCCTCGCCTGGACTGAGCTGTCTCAGAGACACCTTGACCGGCCAGACGTAGCGAAACTTGAGATTCTTGATCTCCTTGACTTCAGAATCGGTGGAGGAACGAGCCCGCATCTCTGTCGATTCCATTTGGAAGCAGTGGGGGGGGGGACGGCCGAGGTTTGATTTATTCAAAGCCGCACTCAGCCCGACCAGAACAACATGTTTTTATTGTAATCAAGTGAATCAACATAAAAGTACATGGATTGCAGTGTGACAACGTATATGACATTACGAAGACATGTGTTAAGTAAGTAATGGCAGAAGTAGGATAACTTGTTGAAGGTACTGTGAAGATGTATATAATATGTGTAATCAAGATGTAATGACTGATGGTATAGTTATTATTTGATGGTATAGTTATTGTTTTAAGACGTCGTTATTGGTTAATGTTATGTTAGCGTCCATTCCAGATCAGACAGGTCCTCAAAGTTGAAGACCAGATCTTCTTTGTCTTCAGAATCCTTCTTCTCTTCAAAATGGTGCACTTGACGGTACGACGGAGTGGAACAAGAACTAGACGTACTCGAGTTGACATTGTCAGAGTTGTAGGATCCTGGAGTCGCGAACATAACGGATCGTCGCCTTCCAGTTTCCTTCGTGTTCGACGTCATCAACTCCCGAGAATTCTTCAGACTGGACCGTCGCTCTTGACTGAACTTTGTGGGCGGTGGACTGGTGCAAACTGGTCCTATGCCAGACTGGGGGAACGACTCAGCTGGTTGCATCGACACTTTCTTGATGTGTTTGGCCAGCACTTCCAGCTGCTCCACCACTGATTCCACGAATTCTTCGTTTTCTTCTTCTTTCGGATTCAGATCTTCGTCTTTGCCGCGACTGAAGTTACAGTAGGCATTAAATAGGATACAAAGAGTTACAGTAGTTAGTAAATAGAATACAAGGACAGTAGGAGTTGATAAGAACTCTACATTTTGTTATAAGGTTACTTTCTGTGTGAAAAACTTACTGTATTTGCTCTGCATAGTGGAGTAATTCAGTCCTGATGACATCAACATTGTCATGGTTGGTGACTTTGTCTACGACAGCTCCAAAAGCAACCATCTTCAGAATCTTCAGGTCGTAGCGTTCCGCCAGGATCAGCATCTTCTTGACAAAACTGAGGTCTGCTGATTCCTGAAAAGATTTTATTCAATTTATATCGTAAAGTCAATGCTATATGACAAAAGTGTGATAAAACTAAGTACAAAGGTCATTCTAACAAGTATGGTAAAGTTACTTACCAACATGACTTCTTGACAAATGAATCGTTCGCATTCCTTCTTCAGGGCAGGGAAATGGAGAATGTTGGCGGCTACAAGAATGTCGACGTAGTCTTCGAAGGATTCTGTCTCTTCTAGAATCACCTGGTCGAAGTAAAACGAGGAAAACACCTGAAAGTACAGTAATAAATATAATATTTAGCTAAATAATACCTATTTAAGAAATAAAAATATATAAATATAAAGTACAGTAGTCCGTAACCAGAAATACTGTTTTTTGATAAAATACAGTAATCCAAAAAGGAAAAACCTACATTTTGAACAGAAACTTCGTCCGTCAAGGATCGTGTAGCCACTTCTCTGCAAGCGAATATGAATTTATGACGGTGAAGAGCGTAGCGGTCTAGCTAAAATAATATTACTGTAGACATTCGAGAAGAATTTTATAATTATAGGAAGAAATGTTAATAAACTAAACAATCTTTACCTTGGAGTCGAAGAACTCCAAATCAGGGATGAGCAGAGTGCCATTCTTTAACTCGCTTATCACCTGGAGACACATCTGTGGTAATTCATCATTTGGACTGAAGGGAGATGACAGATAGGAGAAGGGTTCGAACCATCGAAGTTTCAACCTGAACGAAAAAAAATGACATTACTTTTGTTAGGTACCATTATGGTATTACAGGTATGGCAACCAGTTTCATAACAAGAAAGATATTGAAACAACAGAACATACCTTAACTCGACACTGATAGTAAGACACTTGTTGACTTGCTTGTAGACAAAGTCACTCAAAGTTTGTAGCTGAGGATGGTTAGAAGCGCACGGTGACCATCCTGATCCCTTCGTATATTCTAGTCCTTCCAGTTCCAAGTCTGTGAAGACAGCGTTGTTGTCACTGTCGTAGATGGACACCCTGCAATACCATGATATATAACACCTAAAGTTTATAAAATAATTACTGGTTCAACATGTGGTTTATCATTACCTTCCCATAGTCAACGCAATATCTCGCGCTGGCCCATCCTTATAATACAGTGCAATATGTACAAGTCGAGTATCTACATTAAAGTCTATTCCGTCTACATCCATCATGAAGTCGTCGTACAGTCTCAGCAGCCATGTCATCTGGACTCCATTGTAAGCGGTACAAAAGGAAGGAGAAACATGAAGGACAGCCTTCTCTCCGCTCTGTAGAAGTCGTTGAGACACCTTCAGAGGCCACGAGTACCTGAAGGCGATCTCCTCGTCCAAATCCAACACCGTGGACGGAGAAGCCAAATCCACCATCGTATATAATAAAGCGACTAACAACAAGAGAGCACCTCCACCCTCATTAAACTCTGGAACCGTCTGTACGTGTAAAAAACACGTGTGCACAGGTGTCGAGCCCTTAGGGCAAAAACAATCGCAAGTGAAGTATAACAAGATAAAGCACAGCCAGCTCCTTTTAAACGACCTGACGTGGTGACATCACGCTCGTCTGATGGTTATTATTAGTTTTGTTACTATTTTGAACCGCATTCCTTCGGCCGCATTCCAATTTAATTTCGTTTTTGATTCCTATTTTAAACTAGGATAAGGAACTTGGAAGGAAGTAAAGCCAAAGTTACTTTATAACAAACAGTTGACGTTGGCCTTTAAACCATAAATATTTTGGCACTGCCATTAATTTAACTCGGAAAACAACTCGTTGATATATTATAGTACACTTTATACATTAATTTATATCACCCGTATTTTGCGATGGCATTTCGACTAAGCCGTAGGCCACCAGGAACTTGACTACGCTGTTTCGTTGAACTCCTTTACCGTTTAAAGCACACAAAAAGTCCTTCATAATCACACGACGCACTCGAGGTCGATGAGTCTAAATTATAAAAACATAATTAACAGTACTATACTGTATATTATTACAGTAATGAATACAACAGGGTAAGTTTTAAGAAGATGTATAAACATATACTACTCGTTTAATCAAAGATCAAGGTTAAAAAAGCAAACAAAAATTAACTTAAATTGAACTATTTAACTAACAATATTGAAGAATACAGTATTAGAAATTACCTGTAAATTCTGAACAGATGATATTGCGTTCCTTGACGGATCCGTCTGCCCGATCGTACGTTTCTGTCCCCTCGACCCCACCAACGCTGCTATAGCAGCTTCATTAGCTTCTCGATTCAAGTTTTCTTCTTGATTAGCCCGTTGAATCTAAAAAATGATGAAATAAAACTCTAAGTAATGTGAAAAACTTATTTAAACACTTCTTGTATGCTTAAAGAAACTATTCAAACAAAATTCTCAGACATGTTGCGGTAACTTACCTCTTTAGCTTTTTGTACAGTATCTTTATCTTTTGTTTTGCTCTTGGAGAACTTGATCCAGGCTTCTTTCTCAAGATTCTGCCGCCTTGTGAATGCCTGTTTCTCCACTTCTTCCACGAACTTCAGCTGCTTTCTGGGTTCGTTTATTTGTGTGTACAAAGGGTTTAGTCTTAGCGGTTCTATCCTATGTTCTACGATGGAAGAGAGTTGTGCCATTAGATCCCTGAGTCTGCTCTCCACTACTTCTGATATCTTAGTGAACACTTCTGGGTCTATCGAAGTGCATTGTCCTCCCATCTGCTCGACCAGCCGACTCGATATGGCGTGTGGATCAAGTAGCATGTGCGGTAGATTATCAGGTACGAGCCTATATCTGTCAGCCTGTTCTACTCCATTACCATCCTTAATATAATAGCCATTCTTGCCGTCCATAGGTACTGGCATGCTGTGGTTTATTCGTTGATATAAAACTCCATTATCTGTTTTCATGTGACTGTAGCTAGTTTCGCCGTACTGGTTAGACTGCACTACCTGATTAGATTGTACAATCTGACTAGATTGCACCATCTGATTAGACTGCACAATCTGGTTAGACTGTACCACCTGATTAGATTGTACTATCTAAAAGTTTAAGAATAAGTGTTTAAAGGTCATCAAACATTCTATACATCTCGTAAATCCGAAAAAATACGTAAAAATGTAACAAACCTATAACACAGTGAGCCTTTTTTTACATAACTGAAAAGGTAATACCGCTTACCGTTGCCTGCACTTGATTCGACGATGACTGCATATACGATGCTTGTGGGTAAGCCTGTGACGTCCCCTGATTCAAGTGAGGGAAGACTTCTGCCAAGTTTATCCCTTCGATCACAACACTGTTATTAATCAAAGCCGTTCGCAGTGCCGGTAAAGCGACATGCAGAAAGGGAATCAACCTCGGCTGAGCGTGAGATCCTAGTACTTGTTGCAAGTTAAATGTAAACTCTTCCGGTTGAATTCTTCCGCCAATAACTTCCTAAAAATATAATAAATTTATTTTGCATAGTGCTAAAATGGTTTAAAACCTTTCTTTTCAAAAATCCTTCGCCATCTTCCATAACCATACCTAAAAACCAAATAAATATCAAAGGTGTAACATACCTGAACCAACTTGTGCACACTCGCTGCTTTCTGAGCATTGTGATTGTTCTGGTTTGTCAAAGAGAGGTGTAATAATGTTCTGAAGAACTTGGCACACTTCAATCCTGGATCGTCGTCTTCAGAAGCTCCATTATTCGGTGCACCATTCGGCGGAGCACCATTCGGAGGAGCTCCATTAGGAGCATTCATTGGTGCTCCATTTGAGGCATTTATCGGACCTCCATTAGGAGCCGTTGGAGGCCGCTGAGGCTGATAGTTACCCGCTGGAAAGTTATCTCCTCTGTTTGGATTTTGAAAACTCGGAACAGGCGGCTGATTGGGAATATCCATATGATGATACTAAAAAAAAAGCATTTACAGGAAAAAGACAACAGTAAAAGCAGTATATTGCAACAATAAACCCCGAGAAGTGAGCTTACTTTATTAAAACCATTAAAAAACATTATTAACCGGTGGAGAGCTTATTTATCAAAAACCGGCTAGAGTAACATACAAAAATAAATTTAAAAAATAACTACTGACAATAATATCGGTAAAAATCGATTTATCCGCTCGTATCCGAGCACACAAATTTTAGAATTTTTGTGAAAAATTTTCGCCAGTTCTAAATGTCGCAGCTCGCGCCCAAAATTAAAATATTCAATGTGCAGCCTGCGCAACAAAATTTTATTTATCGGGTCTCGCCAGCTTTAACAATAAATAACAGTTTATGCAGAGGGTATTGTAATACATGTTAATGCTTGTATAAAGGGTATTTTGCTGCTCATTCATTTATTTCAAATGGGCGACTTCAAAATTGAAAATGTGTTGTTCCATTTTGAAAACAGCCTACATGGTGACGAAGATGTTCGAATTGTGGATTATTTGAAAGCTTACGAGGAACTTAGCAGGTATATATACAAACACACTATCAGATACATATGATTACAGATTATTTGCAGAACTAGGAGTGGTTTTCGGGTTTGTAGAGTCAGATGTAACCGAAAAACGGAAAATTTTAACGGATTTGCACAGTAAAGACCAAACTTCTTATTCTACAGTGATCACCATGGTGTCTAATGAATGCGAAGACTCAAAGAATCCGAAGGAAAAAGGATCCAGGACGCTACTGCGGCTACACAGGGCTCTTGAGTTTCTGATACTCTTCGTGAAGAATATAAAGGACATGGATACGGACAGCACTACTGAAATGTTCAGAGCCAGCTATCAAGCCACGCTCTCTCAGCATCATACTTGGTTGATACGAAAATCTGTCGGGTTTGCTGCTGCCATGGTTCCTCCGCGACCGAAATTGGTGGAGATTATGTTCAACGAACATCAAGATACAGAAGCTTTAGAGAGGACGTCGACCAAGTTCTTGGAGGTGTCTACTACTGTTTATGAACGTGTGCAAAATGTCTATAGCGAGCGAGGCTTACTTAATTTATCTTAGATTGTTATATTCAAAATGTTGTGTAAATATATGTTTAATAAATATTTTTGTTATTTTTTTGGAGTTTGGTGTTCAAAAAATCAAGATTACTTTAGCAAAAAGTTTTTAATTTTATCAATTTAATTTTTAGCATATTAGCCTTCATTCTGCGCTATAGAAAAGTATATATTTTTCGTATAAAATGTCTTTTCTTTTCTGCGTTTAACTCGGGCGCGACTCGAAATGTAATTTATAAGGATTTTCGTAAAATTTTGAGTAAATTTACAGTTAACTACCTTTGTTAGTGATGAAGGAGCCTTCTTATGTGGAAGAAAGTTTATTAGGATTACATTTTAACGAGTATCCGCCGTCTTTTGATGTTAACAATAGGTAAGAGTGCTTTTAACAAGCGTAGTATACGTTTACAGGAACTTTGCTTTGGTTTCTCGGACGTCTGTTATTGTGTATGATGTTAGAACAGGAACTAGAAGGAACATTTTTCAACATCCAACAGCAATTGTTGGTGTAAAATGGACTGAAGATTATGTAAGTTGCAATTTATGGTGTATATTGATGTTTAGTTGATAACCATTTCACAAAAAGGAGAAGTCTTCAAGTGGAATGTAGAGCAGAATGAACTTACGGATACTCACAAAATCAAGCTACCAGGTCGCCTTATATATGTTTATTCTGTAGAAGATCAGTTATTTGGTCTTCTCAACGCGAAATCAGGAGATGTTTTAGGTAAATTCGACTTGAAGAAGTACGAAACGAGTATTGTGCTAAATCTTCCTGGGAAGATTGAGAAAGCTAAACGGCTTGCTGTTGGAGAAAATTATGTAGCCTATGCTAATGGAAGACAGATGAATATATTGGGATTTGACGAATCTTTTACTCCAACTAATAAAGAGTTCTTCTTTGGACCAAGCTTTGGGATGGAGTTCAATGATAAGGTGGCGTTTGAGACTGTGAAGATTGTCAAGAACAATTTGTTTGCTGTGCTCAACTTCGGGAGAGTCTACTGTTGGCAAGTTAATTCAGAATATTTATGTTATTTTTAATTACGTGTGTTTCTTTTGATATCTAAAGTTGTTATGTTTTCAGGAATAAAGTGGACGAATTTGGACTGAGTTTTTCCAATCGAACCTTCTTTCATTCTCATAACTCCGAAGTTACTATTGCTGTTACCAGTCTGTTGGCTGTGTTTTGTGGAACAGGGAACTCTCGCGTAGACAAGTGGAATATGACAACATCAGGAAAAGGAAAGTACGAACAGTTTCACGCCATGGAACGCGTAGATGCACCAGTAGACTGTCTATGGTTGAGCAACGATGACAGTGTTCTTTTGACTGTTTTGGCCGATAACAGTCTGGTTGTGTTAAACACCTCAACCTTGGCTGTTATATCTCGTCCACAATCTATTCAATGGTCGTGTGAACCGGTTTTGGATTGGTTGAAGCTAAAGACAGACGTGGAGCATCCAAATTACATTATCAGTAACAGTAGACATGGCTATGTACAGTGGGTGGATCCGGTAAAGTGGAGGACAATAGCTGAGGTAACGTTCACTTTTATTGATATCTGAACTTGAATTGTATTATTTTTGTATTCAAACGCTTTTCTCAATTAACTTTTAATTTTTCAGTTTGATGTAGCCAAAGAGAACGCTCCAACCAGAGACGGTGTGGCTATTCCAGATTATGATTGGACTAACGTATACCAAATGGCACTTTCATCATCTCTGATAGTAACTTGTCAGTCTCAAAGATTTTCTCCTGATAAGGTAAGTTTGTTGGCGATTATATTGGTGTTTTATTTTTCGTTTTATACGGAACTGGGCTTACAAGAAACTTTCAGACCGTTATCAAGTTTTTCGCCCGCCTGCCGACTAGAGCCATCAACGACATGAAGTACCTGAATTCGGTGGAATTGGACTTTAAGGTCAAGTTTTTGGTATTAAGTCATGGAGAAGACAAGCACACAGCTTATATGGCAAACACAGAGAAACAATACGTTGTAGCTGCAGGGTACGATGGGAAGATACGAAGCTTCCATGTAGACCCCACGAGACAACGGAAGTTCTGCCTCGACCTTACCAAGTGTGTGTCGTGGTATAACACTCAGATATACGACTGTTCTTCTGTGAGGTTCGACTTGTTTGCTACAGTAAATGGGTTGGATGAGAATGACACTTTTGTTGTCATTTGGAACGGATTGACCTTTAAGGCGATCGAATGTCTAGACCAAGCTCCAGGTGTTCGGTCAGTAGCGTGGGCCCCAGTAGCCAAGACTAGAGATGTGTTGTTGATGTCGGGCGATTGTGGAGTTGTAGCATTTGATGCGGTGGAAAGGACCTTTACATGGGCGATTCAACAGTCTGGACTGAACTTGTTCTGCGACAAGTTTATATCGTTTGCCTACAACAAAACTGAAGGTAATTGTTTTTTATAATTAGATGTGTTAAAAAAAATTATATAATTTTTTTAACACTAAGTCTTTCAGTTTTATGGTTTGATCCCCTAGATGGTAACTTGATCAAAAAACTGTCCTTCTCCAATCCACAAGACCAGGTCGTAGCCACAGGCAACGAAAGAAACTTCAGGTTCAGCGGGTTGAACTCTCAGGTAAGTCAACCTTGATTAGTGGTCTTATTTACATTTCATTCGCTTTGATTACTTTATTTATTTTAGGGTCTGTCTTTATTGAAACCCGAGATCGATGAGAACCAAGCACTTCGGGAAGTTACTCTAGACCTCAAGAAGACTCCATTCTCTGCTCTAGCTGAAGGTGTACGAAACCAGAAGGCCGAGCACGAATTTAACAAACGCATTAACACATCCAAGACATTGTCGGCTAGAAAGCTACTGGAAGGTACCGCTTACACCCTGGCCCCTCTCACCAAACTTGGCCCTACTTTTGTGGAAAGCTGTCTCATCCTGAAACAAGTGGACTGAAGGAGATTAAAATTGAAATGAGAGATATTGTTACGAACTTTACACTGTTTTATACTGTTGCTTGTTATTCTTTTTGTTATTTGTTAATTAAACAGAAACACTTCCAATTTTTGTATTTCTTTTGGGCTGATTCATACAAAAAGAAATTCTAGAACATCCCACGTACGATAGATGTTAGCAAACAGGGCTATTCAAGACAAGAGAGCGTGGGGAGCCTTGCTCCTCTTGATCCGCATTATTTAAAGGATTTTACCTGTAAATTATTTCTCATTTCAAAATGGGTGAGTACATTCATCGACCACGCCCTGGAGGCCTTGGTGGCGCTGTCCTCGACAAGGTAGGTATACTGATGATGATTTACAATGCTTTTAGCAAGCTTCTAAATTCAACGAAGAAGAGGCCGCAAACTTGCTACAATGGATCAAAGATCTTACGAAAGAGGACTTTGATGCTACTGGAACTAGACAGAACTTCTTGGCTCTGCTTAAGGATGGTCAGCTTTTATGTCGGTAAGTCATCTCATTCTTTAGTCCTGTTTTGTATAACTTTAAAAAACGCCTAATGATGACAAAGAATCGTACCGTTTTCCGTATTTCCTACCATATATAATATAAACCAAATCTTGATTTTGGGGAAGAAAATAATAAAAATTGCTTTAAGTTTTATCAACGCCGTTCAGCCGGGTATGATTAAGAAGATCATGAAACCGATCTCTAACTTCAACTGCATGGAGAACATCAACATGTTCACGAACTGTGTCCGAAAGCTGGGAGTAATCGACGAGGAAACATTCCAATCAGTTGATCTGTTCGAAGGCCGAGACCTTTTCTCCGTCTGTGTGACATTACAGTCTCTGGGAAGAAAGGTAACGAAAAACAACACAATTAACGTGACTTTCAGCTCGAGAAGATCCATGGAATCGCGGGGCCAAAGCAAATTCCCAAGAACAAGATATAACATCTTGTCATCGCATAATTATGGTCATAACGTAAAGTAATTAAGCCTAATACACTTGTAACAATTTATTTTAAATAAACTAATCTTGAGAACATTGAAACCGGAGAGGTACGTTCAAATGCATAATATAATTACAAATATAAAGCAAATAACCGAGTGCTAAGCTTAAGGCGTTAACTGTTACAATAAGAGACATCTAACCGTTACTTCAACAAGACATTAACCTTGACATCTAACTGTTAAATCTGAAACACAGATGAGAAAAATCTAAAAAGGTCACTAATATTTACATAAGACAACTCGATGTCCTAACAAGTGAAGACCTAGCACAGCTTGTGATCTTATTCATCGACCCATAATTGTTCCGAAGAAACGTCCAACGCCGACTCACCCCTGAGAGCACGGCACGACAAAAACAATATCCGTTTTAAACCTTTGTTCCAGCAGAGGTAGTTAAAGGTCCATATACAACCATCTTCAGTGAATGGGTCGTTCGAGTATTCCGGAATGTAACTGCAGAAATCAACATTATTGACAAATAGGTAACGCAAATCAGAAAGTGAACACAAGCTTTAAATTAAAATTCTCAAAAAAAGTTTTAAAGAAAAACTAAAATTTAAAACGCATTTTACCCACCTGAAGATAATGCATTCGTTCAGCTTGATCTCTTTGTTGATCGCATTCCAAAAAGTATCTCTGTGCTTTGCATATCCCCTGACCGCCGTGCTGAACTTATCGTTAATGTTGTCCATGCAATCTCTGAGTTCAATCAACGAGAAACTTTCGCTCTTGACCTGTGTGAAGTCGTAGTCGCTGTAGGTCAAGTTCAACAAAGACACCAGGTTAAATAACGTCCTTCTAGAGACCGTTCCCACCACAATCTGTCCGTTATCGTCCTGATCATTGTCTGAGCCAGAACAGCTCACTTCTGAAGTGTGTCTCAACCTTCCAGTGCCCAAAGGATATGGCGGAGAGCTAGCTAATCTGTGCATGTACGATTCTTCTGGAGGCGACAAAGGCTGCAATTCGTTGGCTTCTTCTGGACTCTTTATGTGCTTCTTCCACTCCTTCTTTTCCATTGTAACCATTTTACATGAGTATGACTCTATCCTAAACCGAAACTAACTATAACAATATATTACTCACCTAACATCCAAAACAAGTAGATTCGAATTAGACTTCATGAAGGAACTTATACTGTCCAATTCAGCATTCTCGAGTAGCTTCATCCTTCCGTTAGTATTTTACCGCGCAGAATATATATTTCCAAAACAATTTTCTCTAAATAATGATAAAAAACAGAAATCGGAAAAGAGCGACATCTTATACGGCGAAAGATGCATGAGAAAATAAAAATATTTTTTTCAGCGTGACTTGTCTGCGATTTCATATAGCATGTCGGGATGTAGTAAGTTTTAAATACGACTTTTATTATTTAAAAGTTTAATTTAGATTGTTCTTGATCATTATTAACAATAATTTTTTTTTAATTTTTTGTTTTCAGGATACATAGATGATATTCACATGGAAATTAATGCTCAATTCTTGCCAGTGCCTGCCATTCACTTAACGGATTATCAAATTCCAGATTTAACCAACTATAATGTAGGTTTATAGCATGTTATTAATAGTGTTTTAGTTTGATTTTAGGAAAGCGAAAGATGTTTTGTCTCCGGAAAAAGAACAACAAGTTGGAAGTGTTTCTGATGTTGAAGTAAAGCCCAAGGTAGAGATTCCTGCATCATCTCCGATTCAGATAGCTACTCCAAATCCCTTGCCGTCAGAAAAGAAAGCAGAATCAGCAAATGTGAAGAGTGAAGATTCGACCTCACGGATACATCATTTGGAAGAGTTCGAGAACAAACACAACGTCTTCGATCAGATGGAACTCATGACTATCGACGATAAAATAGCTCTAGCTGAACTTTTAAGCTCGTCTCGAGTCACGTAACATTTGTTGTTGACTTTTTAATCTAAATCTTATGTTGTTAACGAAACTTGAAGTTGTGAATTTTGACAAACGACTTGAATACTTTGAAATATGTGCAAATAATTACAATGCCTTAAAAATATTTGTCCACAAGTGAGTAATGCAGTTGATTTTTGTCAATAAAAGTATTGTGAGTGAGCGCGGCGCCGCGATTTGGGCCTTGGTGCCTCGAAGAGAACCGAACTCATCCGTTTTCCCTTCCAATCCGCTCTTTTCTTCGCTTAGAGGAGGGAGAAGGCGGTTTGACCAGTTATGGCCTTATCTTTAGTTCTTTTCTCAGCTTTATTCATATTCGTAACAGTCGGCTCAACGTTAATTGATCCAGGTAAATTAGTTTGCTAGAGATTATGAATTGTGGTTTGTTTTAGGTAATAACTTTGCCCTAGCATGCAAAATTTATAAACTGAAAATGTGTTATAAAAATTTTATGTAAAATTTATTTTAGATAATATTTTTACGGAAGGAGACATTGGCTATGATTCTTTGGCAGTAAATGCAAAGACATCATCGCTTTACGTCGGAGCAAAAGGACACATCTTCAAGTTATGGCTGTATAACATCAATGACACAAACCTCGTAAGCAAATTTTATATTTTTGGCCAAAAAGTTATATGAAATTAAGGAAGGAGACAACATGTTTACACATATTTACATTTTTTACGTGTTGAAGAGTTAATATTTAACGTTAAAATAATATTCTTCAACTATCTACTACAAAATAGTTAAATGAGGTAATTTCAGTCAGTGAAGAGGGTTTTGTCTTCGGATGCCAACGAGTTGGAAGACTGTATTAGATCGTCGTTGGCGGAGCAGGAATGTTATGTTAGAGTGAGGAAACAGTTCGTCAAATCCGATGGTAATCTAATAGTATGTGTCAGTAATGCCATGAAGCCAATTCTTCATCAAATTGATGGCAGTAGTTTAAAAGATTTGGAGAATCCCAGAAGCGCCATTGGAATCTGTAGTCCGCATCCTGAAGTCAATGCTACAGCTGTTTATGTTGGTAGGTTTATAATAATATTGGCTATGATTACAATAGACCATTAAAAGTTAATGTAAAGTTTTGAAATTATGTAAATGAAATAACGTTTTAACTATTGGAGTGATTTTCAGAATACGGTAATCCAGACGACGTACCATCTATTTACTCTGGTATCAGGACTGGTCAGTCGTTGGAGAACCATCTAATCTACCGACCACCCCTTGTCTTTAACAACAAGGAGATACAGCCTGCCTTGAGAAGTGTGTTCACGGATTCAAAATGGTTAAATGGTACGTTTACTTTCTATACTTTAATTAAGTTTTAATTTTTGAAATTGGAATGACGATTTTAAATTATCTTTTTATGCAATCCACAGAAATATTTTTGTGGATCATACGTATTAGTAATGACATATCATTCTCTTCCAGATCCACAATTCGTTGGTTCGTTTGCCGTGAACCAGTACGTTTACTTCTTCTTCCGAGAAGTTGCAGTAGAAACGGAAAACTGTGGTCACACCGTGTACTCTCGCGTAGCTCGTGTCTGCAAAGTAATTTGTCATTATCATATTATATTAGTTTTTAGAATGATCTCGGAGGTAAGAACGTGCTACGACAAGTCTGGAGCTCTTTCGTCAAGGCTAGACTGAACTGTTCAGTGTCTGGTGCCAGTTTCAATTTCTTATGTGAGTCAACTTCATTTTTAAACTTAAAAACTATTATTGTCTACAAGACTCAAGAGTCACTTTACGAATATCCTAAAACTATACTAACTTACCATAATATAGTTTTTGTAAAAATGCGCAATCCTAAGGTATTTTTTTCAGACTCCGTCTCGATGGTAGACATGGGCAACGATATGTCGTTCTACGGAGTGTTTGGTTCATCTGAAGGTAGTCGGCAGTCCTCAGCCGTCTGCCACTTCAGTCTCCGGTCCATCAACCATATTTTCGACACTGGCCTCTTTCTGGAACAACCCTCAGTTCAATCAGTTTGGTCGCCTACTCCCTTGGAGAAAATACCTGCCTACAGGCCTGGATCGTGCTATTCAGATTCTCGAAGTCTGCCAGACTCTGAGTTGCACTTTGCCAAGTCTCACTTACTGATGGCAGAATCTGTGAACACTGACGGAGAAGTGAAGGTTTTCGATCAGGAGCCATTGGGACAAATCGTGGCTGATCCTCGAGACAATTCTGTAGTTTTGTTTGTACATAATTCAAGGTAGTGTTGGTGCTATGAAGAATAAGTGTTTATTGCCATTATAAAAAGTTTTGTCAGTTTTAATTCAAATTACTTTGTTTCAGACAGAACGTTCTTCACAAACTCCTTCACTGGTACGACCAAAGACAATTCCGTTTGTTGGCTAGCTACACTTTACCATCGGAAAAGGTGAACAGCATTGCCATCCTACCCGGAGAGTACTTCTTTATTTCGACCAGTCAGAACGTTGCTCAGTATCGTTTAGGACAGTGTCCACAACACTTGACATGTTATCCATGTTCATCAGACCCCTATTGCTCGTGGAATATTGCCAGAAGCGAGTGTTTCTCGAGAGACGCAGTCCATTCTACAGCTGTCGGATGGATAACTGATATCAGCAATGCTGATAAGTGCAGGAATTATGTCAGAAGCGAGACAATGAAGGTCTTCCCAGGGGATTCTGTCCATCTCAAGTGTGGAGATCAAGCGGATTCTATCTGGGAAGTGGACAAGGTCAAGATCACGTCTGATTCTGATAACATTGTCAGGACATCAGCTGGTGGTTTAGTCATTTTAAATGTACGTCTTTAAATTTAACGGTGTCTTTAAAAACCAACTACAATATACTTATAAAACATCCAAAACAGTTTAATAATTTGAATATTTTAGGCTACAAGGAGTGTCAGTGGAACTTATCAGTGTTCCTTTGACGGAATGCCTCTACTTGAATATGTGGTTTTGGTTGATGACGGTTAGTTTAAACTTTGACATTTACCGTAATTTCCTTTTTTATTTTACCTTTGGGCATTATAACAAGATTTAGAATAAAGAGTAATCAAAATTGTGATGTTTTAGCCGATTGCGCACAGCCGAAGACAGTCGCCCAGTTTCAAGCAGTTCAAAGAGAATGGTGCAAGAAGTTGGAGCATTACAAGACCAATGTCAGCAAATGGCAACGGATTTACAACGAAAATGTAAGGTTTTAAAGTAGTTTTTATAATGACTGATTATGACTTTCTTCGACTACTGCTACCGAGCAACCAGTCGTAAAGTTAATAATAGAAATGACGCCTTCAGGGTGAATGTCCGCGAATCCCTCCAGAAATTACCTCAAAACACAAAAAGATTGCCTTACAATGATCTTCCTACTTTACTGTGCAAAATGTATAATAATAAACTTATTGATATGACATCGCTGATTGACATCGTTGACAAAGCTCTCCGGATTCAGAATTCCGTTTCCTGCATCGTGAACAGACTTGAAGCTGTTCGAGATCTTTGGATATTTCTGATCTGTCACCTTCTTGTATCTTCACTGATCCAACTCCCAGAAGCTCCACCAATTCAGAGTCCGTGGAAAACTGCTTCGATTGTACACATCGTAACAGGTTCCTATCTGATTCCGTTAGACGTAGAGTGTAATTCTAAAAAGTATTTGGATTACAATTTAAAAGGTAATTGTAAAATTCAAAATTACCGTTTTAGCGGGTGAAGTTTCGGTGATGGACTTGCGAAGAGACTGTGTCAGCTCCATAACCTGATCCAAGTCCTCACTCCAGTCTACTACTGGAGTTTGTCGTGTAGTCAACAAGTCACGATAAGATTGTGCCAAATCTTTGCTAAGTTCAGGATGATACGAGGCATACTCGGCTGTCAAATGGGGTAATAACGGGGAAAGTAATGCCACCAAGATGCGACCGGTCTTATCCAAAGTGTACTGTGCTGATTGATGAGATGCCCCGCCCACTTTGTCACAATATAATCGGTCTTTGAGCAGATTCTTAAATTTAAGTTAGAAATCACCATACTCTCAGTGTTTTGCCGGACCGGTCCGGTCCGGATTTTCAAAAATTGCAAAATTGAAAACAACTTTTGAGCTTATAATTTGAACTTTTAAAAAATAAATAACTTTTGTGAAGGTCCGTCTCATACAAGTTCCTCGCTAAACATTTGGACCGGCCGGACCGAATCGGTCTTGCCGGTCCGGGCATTTCGGTAATAACTTGATAGCCAAAGACGGACCTTCACAAAAGTTATCTATTTTTTATAACTTCAAGCGATAAGCTAAAAAGTTATTTTCAATTTTGCAATTTTGAAAATCCGGACCGGACCGGTCCGGCAAAACACTGACCATACTCCCTGAGCCATGATTATTTTTTTTATCGGTATTATACACCTAACACGTAAAGACTTACGACATAAACAGTACTGTATGGGTTCCTGACGAACTGTAGAATGTCGTTGGCAGCATGCCGGAACTCATAGTTACTGTACATTTGACGTACTCGTGTTTCCAGTGACATGGCCTCTTTAAGAATATACTGAAATACGATTAGTCAGTGTAGGATTACAATTACATAAAATTGGAAAGATATTGTTTTCCACATTTTAAAACATTTTTTTGTGATTCAGCCCCACACAGGTTGACTAAAATAAAAGTTACCTGATCCAAGTAATGCAGTTTTTCGGGAGCGTGACAATCGTACTGTTCCAGAGATCCTAATATAAATCTGAGAAGCAGGCGAATCTGTTTTAATCTCGCTTTGACCTCTTCCAGCACCACTTGGCCGATCTTAACATCACCTGGGTTCTCACTTCCGTACAACGCCACCCACAGTCGGAGACCATCTGCACCAATGGCTCCACTTTTCAAATTGCCGTCTGTTATCTAAAATTACTACTTGAATTAAAATAAATTTCAAATTTAAAATATTTTCAAAAACCACTCACAACTCCAGGGCTGATGACATTCCCTTTGGACTTTGACATCTTGTTGTTGTTCTTGTCGACTGTAAACCCGTGGACCAAAACCCTTTTGTAGGGAATGTTGTCCTACAAGACAAGTGTATTACTTTATCCAATAATACTGCAGTAAAACAATCTAATTTAAAGAAAGCAAAAAAAACTTAAAACATTGCCAAACTTTTTTCACAATAATAACTACAGTATACGTCACATACCTCAGCCAACATGGAAGTCAACAAAAGTGAACTGAACCATCCTCTGAACTGGTCCTTTCCTTCTAGTACAACATCAGCCTTCCTCCCATTCAAGGTGTGCCAACTCAGTCCACTATCAAACCACACATCCATAATGTCAGTTGATTTTACTACGGTATCTTTGTCCAATTCTCGGTTTCCACTCTAAATCAAAATATTTAACCGAATATTTTGAATGTTTTAGGTCACATTTAGGTAACAAAACTGTCACAAAATAAAACCTTACAATTTGAATGAGATCTTGTTCACTTGCATTCCAGTACCAATTGTAATCACCCTTAACATTGTCAGCCACAGTGTTGATAAAGTCGGCCGATGTGTGATGTTGGTCTCTGTCAAGTAGTGCTGGAATTGGTACTCCCCATACTCTTTGGCGAGAGATGCACCAATCAGGGCGGCCGAGCAGGAAACTGGCCATGGCTGACTTAAAATCTAAACCAATTTATTTTTACTCAAATTATTATTGACCGAATGCAAGGTATAATCCATGGTATACAGTAAGAATGTTATATAAGAAGCTCAACATACCATGCCCTCCAGTACCAAAGTTAACGTTTTCTCGTTCGATGCGCTCAACACATTGTTCACCAATGTTAGAGACGTTCAGAAACCATTGACGAGTGCTTCTGATGATTATTGGCTACAAATATTCACATTTGAATAATAACATAGTATCATACCCATCTTGCTTATAAAAAGAGCACATAGCGTTAATCAATCCTCTTAAACATAACTCAGTAAAAATAATGTGTACTGTAGAACTAAATACTCCGATTAATAAAAAGTAATTACCTTGTGAGTTCGCCAATCATAAGGATATGAGTGCTCAAAGTCTTGCTCATGAACAATATACTTCTTGAACATCTCCAGCACTGTGTCCTGACCTCCTTTCAGCACAAACTTTCCTTCCAGAGCTGTCCCAACATCCCTAGTATAACATCCTCTGTCATCAACATAACATCTCACTTTGAATCCTTTCTTAATAGCTACCTAAAACAATCACGCTTTTATAATATTATTGTAGATAATTGACCCTTTTGGGTAATATCACAAACAATTACATATGTAGTCACATCTTATATTACAGTAGTATGCTTACCGTATAGTCGTCAAATCCATGAGCATAGCACGTATGTACCAACCCAGTACCCATACTGGCAGAGACATGTTCACCATGGTGAAAAGGTTGAGCGATTTCATTGTACATTATCGACCGGTAATAAAGGTTATCCAAATGAGATCCATCGAACGTAGAAATTACCGTATACTCTCGGTTTAAGACCTCGGTAAGAGCAGGAAGAAGGTCATTACATATGATATAGTAATGCTCTACTGGCTCTCTGAAAACGGTAGAAACTACAGTAATCAAATTTTAAATGTAAAACTATATATACACATATATATATGCCAGCAACTTTTAAAGTAAAACCATACTTTTCGTTGTCCTTGAACTGTATCAGAGAGTACTGTAACTTGTTGTTGTAGGAAACGGCATCATTTAAAGGTAATGTCCATGGAGTTGTTGTCCAGATGAGAGCTGACACTAAGGGAGGTTCTCGACGTTTCCAGTTGGTTACTCCAACATCACCCAATTTGAAATTTATTACCTAAAGTACGTAACGCATTAACCCCAAAAATTAAACTTATAAACTACTGTAATATAACTCACTGGAAATGCAAAGTAGACAGCCTTGGACACGTGCTTGTCATTGTACTCAAGTTCAGACTCTGCTAATGCTGAAAAGGAGCTGGGAGACCTAAATTAAGGTAAATATTTTAGCAAAGTATAACTTTAAATTAATATGGAAATAACAAAATAACATTAACAACCACAACTTACCAATAGACAGGCTTGAAGTCACGATACACGTAACCTTTGTCGTATATCTTGGCAAACACCTTCAGCTGATTGGCCACATACGAAGGTTGATAAGTGAGATAAGGATTGTCCCAGTCCGACGTCACTGCCCACCGCTTAAAAGTAGATCTATGTTCGTTTACTATGTTCTTCACATGAGCATGGGCCAACACTCTGATCTTTTCAGGCTTTTTCTCCTAAAAATTACAGTAAACAAATCATAAAAAGTGCACAATATATTTTTATCAAATTTTAATCTCAAATCACCTTACCTTCAACGTTTTCCTGACCACGTTTTCAATAGGTAGACCATGACAATCCCACCCTGGATTGAACAAAACCTTTTTTCCACCAAAAACTTGACTTTTCACGATGAAATCCTTGAGAATCTTGTTTACCGCGTGTCCCACATGAAGAGAACCATTAGCATAGGGTGGCCCATCTAATAGTACAAACTCATCCCTATCCAACTCCCTCTGCCAACCATACAGCCCATTGAAATCAGCTTCTGAAGCCAATTCTCCGTCAATTCGAGATCGTTCAGTCGGCTTCACAGCTACAGGAAACCGCGATTTGGGAAGAAAGACACTCTTCTTAATGTCTGGTGCTGGTAGTGCTGAACATAGTCGCGTTTCACCCCTTGAGGCCGTTCTCGACAGCGTCCACAATTTCAGACAAGAACTCGACATCTTGGCCTTCTGGCCAGTCTAGTCCAAGCAAAAAGCGGACCGGCTTCTGATTGAATCCACACAAACACAATGAACTGGCTAGTCTACTCAAGAACAGATCGTACACACCCTAAACACATCATGTTATCAAATGTAATAATCGAAAAAAATCACAGAATTACAGTAGGATTATAAAAAGGCTTGCTATCAAAAAGAGTTTACCGTATCAGGTCCAAAAATGTTTCTGGTTTCAAAGTCTGTACTTCTTTGAACCGGAACGGCACTTGGGGGAAAGTAGAGATCGATTACGTGGCCAACCTTTCCCAAATTAGAGATAACAAAGATGTTCTTGTCCTCGAAACCTGATACAACAATGGAAACGTTCTGTCCGTTAGAATGAGTAAACGAGAAGTCGTCCAACATTAAACTTCAATTCAGAATAAAATTCGAGTAAAAATGGATAAAGCATTAAAGAAAAACCTCAAGCCTAATCTACAGATTACTTTATCAATAGTGTCCTCAAGTAAACATAAAAGTACCTAGGATTCAACCTATCTCACGCATAACCTTACTTTATTACACAACAAATACTGCAAAATAATGATTTATTAACAACAACAATAACAATAAAACAGCTAGGCATCAAAGGCAAACTTTTGTTGAGAAACAGGCAAAGTCTCCTTATCGTATTCTCGGCCAAGACGAATACGTTCTTGTCGAGCTTTGATAGGGGGAATGAAGATAAGTTCGCCAGTTTCCTCGTCCTTTTTGAAGAACAAGTAATCCATGACAGTATCACCAGCTAAATGCCAGCCGATAGCAAACACAACAAAGGTAAACAGGAGTTTATTTTTTGCAGCCTGAAAGAAATGTTGCATTATACTTAAGATATCCATTTACAACGTAATTTAGAATATTATTTATGTCAAAATGAATAACTTTAAAACGTCTTCTTTAAAGTTTGACATTTTTCATAAATCTAAAAATGAAACCGTTAACAAAAACTTACTTTTTTATATGTAGCAGTAGAACTAGGAGGAGAACGAAAATATTGGCGGAAACGTCTCCGCCATTCAAAGATTAGCATATTATAGTTAGTATCTTTGATCCTCAAGGCTAGGCAACAAATTGAAGCGCTTCTTGATGGCCAAACGATACTTCGAGTTTTTGTCGGCTTCTGAGAATCTGGCTGGATGAGCGGACAATGAAGCACGACCGTCTGGAGCGTTCTTCTGAAAAAATTCAAGGTAATATATGTGTTATGTTAAGATAAGCATTTAACTCTTCAGGTGAAAGAAATACAAGCAAATAACTTTAGAATTTTAAACTAATTTTCTGTTTTATTTTGTCTTAATCAAAATCTATTACAAGACCTTGTTAAAAACATTAAAATTAAAAAAATACTCACCTTGAGGGTGTACACTCTCTTCCCCTCCTCGTTCAAGTAGTATTTCAGGTACATGAGCGTCCAAGAACAGAAAATATAAAACTGAACAAAATTCTTTTTTCTTTTCCCTAACTTTTCTTCTAAACGCGGTCTGCATTCGTGTAGGGCGCAAGCGAAATCCGGCACACGCAGCCTGCGGTTCGTTTGTTATACCCAGTGTTTTGTCCGGACCGGTCCGGAGCGTTTTTCACCGGTCCGGTCCGGCGATTTTTTGGGTCCGGTCCAAACTTCAAATTTTTGGGTCCGGTCCGGCCCGCAAAAAACAATTTTTTAATTTTTAAAAAAAGCAAGGATCGCTAAAACTGCTTTCTTTTTGCTTAAAAACTCCTAAAAATATGTTTTATTTGCAATTTTTAAAACAGTTTTCTTAAAATAAAAAAAAAATTTTCTTCCGGACCGGTCCGGAGCTTTTTCTTCGGTCCGGGTCCGCAGGTTTTTGGGTCCGGTCCGGTCCGCAAAAATTTCTGTTTCGGTCCGTCCGGTCCGGCAAAACACTGGTTATACCGTAAGTAATATTTCGTCGATGATGTGTAGTAAACAGTTTAATGATAATAATTATGTTATAAAATCACGTTTGTATTGATTTTTAATGTAGTAAACAAATTAAACCTTTAAAACTGTTTGTCGCATTAACTATATTGTGTTATACATACTATAATATATAATCAGGTTACAATTATCAAATCTCGACACTCTAGTAACAAGTATATTATAACTCGACATTTTTCTCTAATCACATTCCTCTTGTGCCAACTGCAATAAAACTGACGAATCTGTGGAGTAATTTTGTTTTTTCATTAGATACGAAGGAGATATATAAGTAAATACCGTGGTAAGAAAATAACATTTAAATATTTATATTTATGTTGGAGCAATAGAATTACATCACGGACAAGATAGATACGTATGCTTCCAATACACGGGCTATGTCCGTTGTAACAAGATAGTAAAGGTTATGTTGTGTCCAAAGAGAGCGTCATCATTGTTTACATTACTGGGCTTAGTCTATGGGCTCGATCGACCGGGCCTGATTCACAAGATCAGAGAGTGATATTCTCGTGTCTGAAACCATATCTGTTATCATTATATTTTAGTTACAGTTATTTATCTGTCTAACATCACCTACATCTATATATAAGTTACTGTTGGTCAAAAGTCAGTAATATTATATTGTAAGCGGTATTAAATAAAGATTAAGCAGTTCTCAAGCACTAATTTGCTATGTCAATGTTGTTGTTGTGTGTATTGTTAGCTATTACGCGATTTCCAGGTAACTATGCTTTATTTAAAGTTACAGTGACGTTATGTTATTTACTGCACGGAACATACGAAATACTTAAAACGAACATACGAGCTACTTTAAAAAAAACATACAAAGTACTTAAAACACGTTTATGAGTTAATTTTAGAAACAACTTCATTAACATGTCTGGACTGTCGTCCTCTGCTACTGAAAGAGACTTGTGTACGGTCAGTAAACTGTTTCAACGGGTATTGTACTTACTGTAAGTTACAAAAATACTGCGTTAAAAGGTAGCTAGAGTTACTTTTTATAATTACACAAAGTAAAGTAGCTTTTACTTTACCTACAGTAACTTTAAAGCTTTCTGTATATACCCTTAATGCAATTTGACTGCTTCTCAAGGTTACGGTACCTACTGTAATAGCAAATTAAACCTATTTTGTCCTAATTACCCTTCTCCCACATTAAGGGCCTTGCCCTCATTAGCATAATTAAAGTTCGGTATTGTTGTAGACAACAAGACTTCTAATGGACTGTCTGAGTTGGACTACCGTTGCACCGACGTGGCCCAGCTAAATGGGCCCGGAGGCGTTGTTTACATGCAATTAAACAGGTGCACTACATACCTAGACAAGGATGTTCTGTATTCCTTGAAGATATGTAATTCGACCGATAATTGCAATGAGTACTGTAACGCCGGTAACTTGTTATCGGTTACTGTAACTATGGTCATTGCCTTTCTGTTGCTGGGCACAATGTGAATACTTTTCAAATTAAATTATGAGTTTCTTTCAGGTTTGAATTTGTGAATAAATTAAGTCTTTCGTTAGTTGGGAAAGTACAACAATATTAATATTAAAGCAAACTCTGTAAAGTTGGAGTTAAACTCGAAAGTAATGTATTCGTATTAATTAAAGTTGTAAAATGTGTTAATTCAAAGCTTTTGCTAACAAGATTACATTTCGAAATTACATTTAAAAGTTGTAGTTTGAGTCAAAAAATAATATTATACTTAAAAACTTTTAAGTTGAATTTGAAAAGCTTAAAATAGTATTTTAAATTAATTAAATTACAAAAAACACTTGTAGCCAGTCTTGGTAACACTAACCCAATCAGTAATTGGTTTAGAGACATTAGACAAGCTCAATATTCTACTTAAAACTTAAAATATTCATAATAATTTACCTGCAGACCGCTTTCCGAATCCGAAGCCGGCGTCGACTCGGTCAAAGACCCGCTTTCTCTTGACTAGCCCGAACGGGCCTTGATCCAACCGGTCGAAGGACTTCTTTTTCCTGTAGAGACTGGCTAGGCCAGAATTATACCGTTTCGAATAGGCGCCGAAGTCAAACGGCGACAAGTCCACTCTGTCAAATGCACGCTTGCTCTGGATGACGTACCTGTAAATATTAGATGGCTTAATGCACCACTCTCAGTATCAACAACTTGGTGGGTAATTGTGTTAGGCAAGGAAAACAACGTCGTTACGTGCACTTCCGAATGTTTAGGCAAATCTGAATGCCAAAGAAGGTAGTTTCACAGAGAACAACCTTGCGCCAGACATCCGGAAGTGCATAAAACAATATGACGTTAAAGAGAGTCACACAACAACAAGTTATTACTGTCGGTCAGCAAGTTTACAGAATTTTCATTTATTTTTAAATACAATTTAACTTTTTTAGCCTAGTACTACTTTGAATCACACCTTACAATAGTAATAAATAGCATTTAAAATGCAAGGAAAAACCAAAATTCTTAAAATTCCGCAGCATGACGCTATAAAACACACACAACAACAATATAATGACGTACGTTTGCCCACTACTCCTGGAATTCTGATCTTGTGCCAAGCAAAGAATCTGGAGCAAGAAGACCGTCAGCACCGTGAAGAGAGTTCGCATGTTGTGATTGTTCTGCCCTATGTGTATGCCCCACCTGAACTCTGAATGAAACCCATTATCAGATATTGTTTCGTATAACAATGAGTGTTCCGCGAAAAAACAGCTCGCTTGACGTTCCGTTCTCCGAAAATAGAGGGAAACGTGTAGCAGAAAGGTTACGATAGAGTATGTAACATTAAAGTTCTACCGTGGTGAATGTTACACAAACAAATTAAAAAATGTAACATAAGGTACGACATTAGAGTAGCTAATGTTAAGCAAGAGTAAAAACAATAATAAGTCATTCCAGTAAACTCATTCCAGTCCGCAAAGTAAAAAAAGTAAAGAGATTAAACATACAAACCAAAAGTTACAGTAAGACAACAAATCGAGTTAGCCCGGCCGTGCATAAAAGTGGAAGAACCGTTCCTTGTGCAGAGAAATCAGGAACAAAATGAAATTTTGCAACCCACGTTGTCGAGTGCCCTAAGGCTACAACTCTGGAAATCCTTTCCTGAGAACGTCGGAACGGTTAATCAGTAAATATTGGAAGAGATAATCCCATGTTTATTTATCACAACACAGTAATTAAACAAAAGTGTGGTAAGACGTGAAAACATAGTCTCGTATAGCCTAAAAGCACACTTAAGTGCTCCTGCACACTCCCAGCATGCTTCAAATGCACGAAATACTGTAAAAGCATAGACTGTAAAAAACTACTGTAAAGTGGGAAGGACCGCCTAGACCGTGCCGTGGGAACGAGTCCGGCCATTCTAGTGGAAACTCATTTAAAGACCCAATATTTGGACAGCCCATCCTGAAAACAGGGCCTGGCAGGTGTTTGTGTAATGGCATTAGCCCGCCGAGGGTACGGTGCCAGAGGTCAGCTGAAACACTGACCGCATTCCAATTATCATCTCCCGCCTGTGGCATTCGAATGAGGCGGCGGAAATGAACCTTCTCCATGGCACTTTTGATGCCATTAATTGAAACACTTTTTCACAAAACCAACGTTTTAAACCGCGACGTAAACACTCCTGACGCCATTTCGAGAGTGCACGCACTCCATTGCATCTCCCAGCAGAAGTAGGCGGATTTAGGGCTTGGGCCAAGGTAAGCTTATGCCGAACGTCATCCTGCCGGTGTTAGCATCCCTAATTGAGACTGTCTTCAAGACGATGACATTGTCCTGAGTCAACTACAAGATAGAATGACTTAGTGGATGTTTATGAAAAAAGAGATCTTTGAAGATACACTAGTATATCACTACGCCAATCCCATAAGAAGTCCACCCTTTACGATCAATCCTCCACGTATGATCTTCTTTACAGAGTAAAACACACAAAGTAGTTCCGCCAACAGTAGAGCCGGTCGTAAAGTCAGTAAAGCAGTAAACCTACTGTCGATGAAGACAGACATACAATTGCCATACTCAAACAGTTTCTCGACCAAGTACATACAAAAGTGAAGCGCTTCTGAATGGCTGCCTTAAGACAACTACATTACCCATGGCAACTTGTTGTAATATTGTGCTTTCGTCACGAGGCGTGACTGATAATCGTATTACGCAGCTGATAATAGTTTTATTCAATTCCGATATGCTGAAGCCGGCTGTCACAAAGCGTTAGCGTCGGCGCGGCCCTCGAAATAGATCTGTTGCCTGGGTAACAGAACATAGACTCGTCTTGAAAAGATAACCAACTCATCATAACATGTCCGACGAGAGTGGTCCTACTTCATCCCGACGTGCCGTCCGCTTTCAGGAACAGTGGGTAAGTGGTCAACAAGTGTAATGTCAACAACAAGCGTGGTGTCAACACTAACTATAGTATCCACAACATCTTGTTTTCAGCGACAAACTCAGATCCAAACTCTCGACTCAGACCAGGACTCCCTCTCCCAGTACTCCACCAGCACAAAGTCCTCGGCACGCACAGCACAACCTCCCAAAGTTGCACTATCAACACAAGAAACCCCGAATGTAGCCGCGGCTACAAAAAGCACTGCTGAGCCACTGCCTGAGGGGCCTTCGAATTTGATGTGAGATAATTAATACGAGGTTAAACGTTCTGGATTAATTAGTTTACTGTTTAAGCAGTAATATTAGCACAAAACAGCTGCAAATCTTGACGTATACTTACATTTCAAAACATCACTGGCACGGTTTGTAACATTACGACAAGTTTGGCTGTTTTAAATTAAGTAACACCACTTGTTTGGAGTAATAATGTACAAACTTGAAGAAGGAAAGACAAGCTTTAGAGTGAAGATGTGGAAAATTATAGTAGAAAGACACCCACCTCTAGTCAAGATTTACAACCTTATGCCAGTTATTTAAACAATACAAGTTTATATACTGACAATTGTCTGTAGGTGATAACAAGAACACGTTTTAAAGGTCTATTTTCGTACAAATCCAACACAGTACTCTAAGAACATACAATACATTCGTAGTTGACCTTGTTAACCACCACAAACCTAACTACTAAACTTACAGACAGAACAGTCAAGTATCCCTGACAGTAACCGATGACCGAGAAATACCCTCAAGGCTTTCGTTCATCGTCAAGGAAAAGCTACACGAGTTCGCGAAGGACATCAGAAGGCGCACCTCAGAAGTCCGCGAAGAGATCATCCGTGATGTGACTCCCGAGCCCGAGGAAGAGGTCGACAACCAAGAGGACAAAGGTCACGATGACGCCTCGCTGATGTCGCTGATCGGACTACACTCGGGAGACGCCGAGCAGAGCGAGGGACTGTACTGCGGCTTCATACCCAAGTCTGTGAATCCATTCAGTAAGTTGTTTTTGGGGTCAAATGCCTCGAATCGCACGCCTCGCTGCGTCCGCTTGGCCAAATATGACACATAAACTTTATATTACTGCAAGATTGTATAGTAAGAGCTTAACTGCATTACCTAATTCATTCAATTAAGGCGTGAGTTACATGGTCTGGTTATGTCTTGTGATGCTCGCCTTCCTCTACAATGCCTTGGCCATCCCCTTAAGAAGCACCTATCCTTATCAGACTAGACGCAACCTTCGCTACTGGATGATGGTCGACTACACCTGCGACCTCATCTACCTGCTGGACATGATCGTGGTGAAGCCAAGGATGGTTTTCACAAGAGGCGGAATTACAATAGTAAGCACAAAATACAGTATGACACACAATACAATATAATTTACTAGAACTTAAAGTTGAAGATGTTGCACTAAAAGTATAACAAGTTCAAGATATAACCTTTGTAGACTTAACACAAAAGTTTCTTTCAGAAAGACCCAAAAGAAATGCGAAATCACTACGTTATCAGTAACACCTTCAAACTAGACATAATATCAGTAATACCATTCGACCTCGGCTACTGGATTACTGGCCCAGTAGCAGCCTGGCGGCTGACCAGACTAAGTAAATTAGGATCCTTCTGGGAGTTCTTCGATCTCTTGGACAGCTCTTTCTCCAACCCCTACATAGTACGGTAAGTAAAAACAACATTACCAACTAGAAGATACGTAAACAACAATATACTTACACAAAAAGACTTGTCACACATGATAAACACCGTCATCTAATTTTATTATCTTCAGAATCACAAAAACCTTCAGCTACATGATCTACATCATCCACTGCAACAGCTGTGTCTACTACATGTTAAGTGCTTGGCAAGCCTTCGGTCAGATCTCCTACAGATTCCACCAACGGTGGTACCTCAACAAGTGGGTCTACAACAACCAAGGAAACGCCTACATACGATGCTTCTACTTTACTTCAGCAGTCGCTACATCAACCGGGAACAACCCTGCACCAACGAATGTAATCGAATACATCTACATGACATTTTCCTGGATGATGGGTGTGTTTGTGTTTGCCTTGTTGCTCGGTCAGGTACGTTATTTGCTGAACTCAACATGTACCATGCTTGTGTACATAATGTATAGCAACATGTATAAAGTGGTTCCAGTTTGTTTAAGCAAAAATAGAATAACACGTGCTACAGCGTCAACGTAGGCTATTAGCAGTGTCATTCGAACCGTGTAACACGTGGTATAATGACGTTTCAGATCCGGGACATTGTCTCCAACGCCAACAAGAACAGCGAGGAGTTCAGGAACATTATGGACAAGGCTTTGGCCGAGTGCAAACGACTCGATTTGCCCGAGCATCTGGTCAACAGAGTTCGCACATGGTTCATGTACACTTGGGAACAACAGAAGACTCTCGACGAGAAGAAGTTGGTCGAGAAGTTGCCTTTGAAGCTACAGACAGATCTGGCCTTATCAGTACATTACAATACTCTTAGTAAAGTGCAACTGTTCCAGGTAATCAAAACTGAATCACAATTCAAACGATTTTTTGCTAAAATTACAAAAAAATTGCAAAACCCGTTTAGATGTTGTGAAAACATGCAAATTCTGCAAACAAAGTCAACAAATCTTAGCTTGTTTGGTGTAATATACACCAAGAAACATCAAATTAGACAAGCATCACATCGAAAAAGCAAAAATAAATTTTTAGATTAATTTTTAACACAAAAAATAATTTTCTAAAATAATTCTAAAAACTAAAAATAAAATTTTTAAATAATTTTAAAAACTAAAAATAAATTTTCAAACGTTTTTTTTGCCGCGCGTTTTATTTTTCCTTGATCTGTGGCCAAACGATGCCAGTAGCAGCTTTAGTACAATTGTGTTAACTAATAAATTACCGTTCTCAAAACAAATAAGACAACATTGCATGCCACACAAACTTGAAATAACAGTGTAAACAAGCGGAACAGTTGGGATACAATACTGTACCCGTTTCACAACATTATTATACTAACCAAACATCTCGCTAACCATATTACCGTCAGAAATTAAAATGTTTTCGATTACCGAAACCTACTCCAAATTAGGAAACGAGCAGAAGCCAGAGATTAAAGTTTCGCATTTAGGATGCGGACCGTGCATTGCTAAGGGACCTTGTACTTAAGCTCAAACCCGTGATATTCCTGCCCGGTGATATGATTTGCAGGAAAGGAGACGTGGGCAAGGAAATGTACATTGTTAATCAGGGGATCTTGGAGGTGGTGGGAGATGCCAACCAAGTCTTTGCCACGCTCAAAGAAGGCTCTGTATTTGGGGAAATTAGGTAGGTTTGTCCAAGAATGGTACTATAACTACAAACGAGAACAAAGAAGAGTATTTACTTCGAAAGCAAAACTGAAAAAGTCAAAAACATGCCCTAATAAAATTAAACACACCAAAAACCACCTAAACCTAAAATACTGACAATTTCAGCTTACTGGCCATTGGCGGAAACAACCGAAGAACAGCCAACATCAGATCCAAAGGTTATTCCACGTTGTTCGTCCTCTCGAAAGAAGACCTCAATGATGTGATACGAGATTATCCCGATGCCCAACAGTTATTAAAGAAAAAAGCAAGGTAACGTATATATAAACCACAGAAATCACGTACTTCCTACGCCCAAAATAAACAAAGATACTGTTTGAAAAGAGGACGTACATGCTGTAATTGTTGTGTACAAAAGAGTTCATTTCAGAAAGATGCTCAAGAAAGACGAGAAAAAGGATGACACTACCAAAGAAAAAGCACGAGAGGAACTCAAGGACAAGTGCCGAGTCTCAACCGACATCAGGGTACCCAAGATGCTCCAAACAGTACGAGCACTCCTCCCGAAAGAGTCCCAAACAAAGCAAGAGCTGGAGAAAGTACTGGAAAGTGAGTAAATAGATGTGCGAGTGTAAATAGTAACAAATTACGTAACTTGTCAAGGCATGTGGGGGAGAGGGATTACTGAGTGTAAACGTCAGCCGGCTGACACTGACCATTCCAGGCAAAACCAGGAATCGACGCAAACTCAAAAGGTGGAGCACCATTCCCACCCATTTCTCGGTCGTTCCGGAACGTCGTGTACCACCGCCCTTGCAACGTGCCAAGTCGCTGGACTTTAGAAAAGAAGAACAAAGTCCCAAGTAGAAGGTACCTAGAGGATCAGATGACACTAGATTCAGTGATAAAAGTATATTTCTCAATTTGATAGGTTATCTTTATTTTTCGAGATTAAACTTATTTACTTGTAAGCGTGACTTAAAAGGTTGCGGTCAGATAAAGGTGAATATGATCTATCTGAGTCAATGTTTAAGCAGCCCTCCCCCTCTCCCAGGGTTCATGGCCCTTAGTCCGAGCAGACCGAATGCTGTGGCCTTACATTCTCGTCTCTCTCACCTTCACCAACTTCATTACCACCGAGTTAAGTAAGTCATCTTAATCCGAAGTAAGTAAATATTCCTAGTACTGAAGGCGTGCTGTGGGAATGAGAACAAATGTCAAGAGTATCAACGACCAGAGGAAATGTTTGGGGTCGCGTGTTGTGGCCCTGACCCCATAAATCAGTTCACTGAGATATGCTGTGCCAACGTGACACGACATCGACAACAAGGTGGTGGATTTGTGGACAAGTGTTGTGGGAATCAGACACTGAACTTTGACCAGACTTGTTGCAGGAATATTGTAAGTACAATGTAATATTCATCATAACATTGTTACTTAAGGTAGCTTTTTGGATCTTAAAATTGCTTATTACAAACAAATACTATATTTCCAAATTACAGGTCCACAATGTACCAAACGGAGAATGTTGTGGTGCTCAAGCCTATCCCCGCAACAGTATCAATGTTCTTTGCTGTAACGGCACCTTAAACACCAACGTAGAGCCTGGCTCCAGCTGTTGTGGTAACACACCGTACGATGGTGGATACCGAGAAACATGTTGTGGAGGACAAGTGTACCAGAAAGAACTATTTGATGGTTGCTGTCGCGTGCAAGGCTCCAATCCTGTAGAGTACCGCCAATTCAACTCCAGAACCCACCTTTGTTGTGACGTTCCCATCGAACGCAATTCGAATACCAAATGTTGTTATTTAAACATGGGGAATGGTACTTTCGTTCCAAAGAGCTACGACTACACGACAAGCTGCTGTGCCTATCCCTACAAACAGATCGTCCCCAAAGTGGGCGACAGATGTGTGAATAGGCCGGTCCAGCCGACAAGGCAGCCTGATCTCGAGGAACTGACGTGAGACAGTCACCATGATATTGTTATAACTTGTAGTGAGCTCAAACATAGTCATAGTAAGCTATTTTACTCTGTTATACGTCATGCGAAAGCTCTTTTGTATTGTATATTACTGTATTGTGTCCATAAACTGATTCATAACCTTGTAATCATCTCGAAGCATCTAAAGTGCAATATGTGTATGCTCTTACAAGAAGACTTGTGATACAGTGCCGTCGATTACTGGCGACAACCCTCCTCGAGACTGCCTAATTCGACGACAAATGAGATTCGCCGGAGGGAATTAAGCGTCAGGGGGGGGAGTGATCGGAACGAGGAAAAGCCAAGTGAATAACCTTGGTGCTGGGCTCCGCCTGCGTTAGTAATGGACTGACTGTATTATTTTTGTTGTTGTGATTATATTAGCATAAGCAGCGCCAAACAACCAAAGAATCTTGTTTGGAGTGGTTGTTGGCCGACTTTCTGGAGATTGTTTTCAGATGCTTGAATAGAATGTCACTTCAAAAAAGGCTAGCCTGTTCGTCGGCGTCGGAATCAAATGAGAGGTAAGTAGGGCCTGAGGTCAGCGGGTCAGGACTCTAATTCGTTCATGGTGATGTTGTTGTTGAGAAAAAAAGCTTGTAGAGAGACTACTAGCTGTAGCTTTCTTAATATAATGAACCCGTGGCCATCTTTGACATCAATTACTATCATCTTTCGAATGTCATCATTGGTTAACATTGTTCATTATCTATCCTTTACCAATTAAGACATCATTCACGTTCTCAAACCCTTGAGTTTGTTACACCCTTCCATTTCAATTTTGTATATCTGGTATAGTTGTACTAGTGCCAATACAATTCCTCCCTCGTAGGCTCAACTTTCGTTTTCTGTCGCAAAACATTCACGTTCATTCCGCAGCCGATGATTATATGACCCGGTTAGTAAATTGTGTTTCTAGTCCAACTAGCGTCTGCCCGCCCATGCCGTACTTGTGAGCAGCTACTGACCGATTGACCCCTAAATGACCTGATCCAGTTGCGGGTCGCTCTCACCTTAAAATCCCGATTCTTTTTATTCATGCCCGATTCGAGGAGGTTCAGTGCTGTCTGACTCTGGTCATTGATAAGTAAGTTTGGTTTTTGTGTAATTTTGTCAAAGGACATCTTAAGGGCAGCCGTGTCTATTTTTTTGTGTGAAATTGCTTTCAAATCGTCTAGTTAAGATGAGTTCACTTTTGTGTAAAATAAGTTGAGGAAGAACCTACTATAACATCGAGTTTTGTTGTTAAAATGTCCAAAAACTCGTAAAATATTGCCAAAAATGCGCCAAAAATGGCAGAAATGCTCTGTTCGACTCCGCATTGTCCATCGTATCTTTGTACAGCCATCTTATGTTAGCTAGCGCACAACGCCCGCCTGTTGCGCAATTGCACAACGCCTAGACATAGCTAAAATGAAAAAAACGAACGCGCACCTCGACGAAAGAGCGGTGGCCAATTCCACCGGTACCTTGAAGTATGTATTCCGCAGAGATTTGTGTCCCCACCGTCTCTTCCACGGATTCTGAGTTGGAGATCAAGCCCAATATCAATAAAAAGTATCCCAAGTTGAAGTCCAACGAACGACTGGTCGAGAACGACGAAAACGGCGGCGAACGTAAGTTTTGGGCAACAAATCCAATATTTAGGTATTTCTGTCCATATTTTCTTGTAAATTAGGTATTTTGTGGCAATATGTTCTTGTAAAAATAGTTTCTGAGCAGGAAAGCAGATATTCAGGTGTTTTCCAAATATTTTTGTAAATTATTTGTGAAAGAACTCTTTTTTAGGTAATTGTAGAATTGTTTTGCACTCTTTTGAAATGTTTCCACAAGGTTTGGAGAAAAAAGCATTTTAATATTTTTATGAAATATTTTGAAAGATTTTTGGCTAAATTTGGACATTCCTTTTGGGCCAGTACCTTATTTTACTTTTATCTTTTAGGTTTAGGTAACACTTTTGCAAAGCTTTTTTGTTCTTGTCAAGTTGTTTTGTCCGAGGCTCTCTTCCACCATAAATTACATTTTTCTTCATTAGTTTTCGTCCAATCAGCGTGCTCCTTACTTCATCTTACAAATGCTATTAGTTTTGGTCAAAAAGTGCAGCGAATCGTATTTTATTTCACGGTAACACTTGAGGTTAAAATTAAGTTTAGTTTTAAAGATCAAATTCTCTGTCTTGTAGGATTATATATCTTTATTAATTGAACTTTTAGTGTTCTTCATCGTTGTTTTGTTTCTTTATCTTTTCAAGCTAAAGGTCAACCTTGAAATTCTATCGATATCTATAGGATCTCTATCGGAATAATTATGATTATAGCTGTCGTAGAAGACACTAAACTAGACTTTATTTAAATTAACATCTAAGGCAATATGGCTTTGATAGTGAATCACACTTCATAGACGTTTTTCATAAACACTTCGAAGTGCTAGCCAGGAAGGGGGGGGGGCATTACAGAAACAGTGTACTGTTATCTATTTTTAACGACCGCCGCAGGCTGTGCAATTTGTAATAGACAGTAGTGATTAGATGTAAGGGGAAGGCGACACCTGATGAAATGCTGTAGTTGCGCGTCGCACCGTGCGGTGACAGCCCGCGACACGAGAGCCAGCCTTGGCGTCAGGGTCGTTGGAGAAGGGGGGAAGGGGTTACGAGAGAGCGAGACGCCCGTGGCAACGATGACCTTCGTCACTGATTCTGCTGCTCTAATCGCCATGCCCGCGTCAAAGGAGGTGGAAGTGAAAAAATGGAAAGGGCGATTGCGTAGTACCTAGCTCAACAAAACTCGGCTGCGGGGTTTTTTGTGCCGGCTACTGCCTTGCCCGTGAGTCGCCTTCTTCCTTCGACCCTTGCACTTCCGAAGCACCTACAGGGGCGGCGTCGCGCCGGAATCTGAGTCGCGCACTCAGGATCCCCTTGATCTCGGTCCAACTCTTTTTTGCTCACCTTCCTCCCCGCCCCCGATTGGTTCAGCCGACTGGCTCCCCATTCTGCCCTTTCACCTTCACGTCTCATCGTCCACGAGATCCGTCTTGCCCTCAAGGACTCGCCTGGCCTAGTAATCCTTGATGGTTGCTGTTTCAGCTCAAATCGAAGTTATACCATGCAAAGTGTGCGGCGACAAGTCATCTGGAGTCCACTATGGCGTCATCACGTGTGAAGGTTGCAAGGTTAGTCCGTGACCCAATGACCTAAACTAATCATGTTGTTGTAGGGATTCTTCCGCCGAAGCCAAAACACCCCCGTCCAGTACCAGTGCACCAGACAGAAGAACTGCACGGTAGACCGCGTCAACCGAAACAGATGCCAGTACTGTCGGCTACAGAAATGCCTGGATCTGGGAATGTCCCGAGAGGCCGTCAAGTTCGGCCGAATGTCCAAGAAACAGCGAGAGAAGGTGGAAGATGAGGTAGGTCTTTTGCTCTTCATTTGTTTTTATTTACTGTTGTCAATTAGTTTATTTGATTTATAACATAATGTAGCTCAATCTTTAATGTCATGTACTTTCAGGCCCGGATGTGCCGTGAACGAGCAGTGTATCAGAACTCCCCCATCCCTTATGCCTATGAAATGAAGTATTCACCCAACCAGATGTACCTCTCGCCTCAGACGGTATCTTCTACTCAACCACTACAAGGATACGACATGTACCACTCATCCCCTGGCAGTTACCCTCCGAACTCCAACATCAACGGAATCCATCCACCTTCAACTCCCATGCCTATGACATACGTCCACCAACCTCACCATGGACTGGCGCCCACAGAACCATACAGATATACCCAGAATGCCCTTCCTGGATACCCTGTAGCACAAATGGGACAACTCCCACCCACTTCAGATGGTTACATCACCGAATACAAAACCGAGTACGACCTTCCCCATACCGAGGTATCGACAACGTTCAACGAAATGATGGTCGACACCATTGTAAGTGCCTACGACACCGTGTATGCCCAATATAAGAACGGCAAGGACAATGACGAGAATTTGACCATCCACTCCAAGCAGCAAATGTTCATGAATATGGTAAGTTTTCAGTCGATTATCGTTGTCAATTCACATTATCACCTTGTACGAAAGAGCTCTTGCATGACGTATAATCTTGGATATGTATTTTAGTAATTGATTTTCAGGATCGTATCTCCGGCTGGCACAAATTCTCTGCCGAAATCACCAAAATCATCACATCTGTCATCGAATTCGCCAAGTCCATCAAGAACTTCACGTTTATCGACCAGAACATGCAGATCGCCATCTTGAAGAACGTCGCATTCGAAGTGGCACTGGTCATGGCTCCACATATGATGAGCCTCGACGATAACGAGGACAGCATCATAGTGGACGATGTCCGGCTACCGCTCAGCTTTTTCCAATGTGTGGATTCTTTGGACAACGACTTCGGGACGAGTCTCATCAACCACCTCCGCGAGTTGGCATCGTTCCACTTGACGAATCAAGAAGTCGGTCTTCTGGCAGCCGCCATCCTCATGAAGTCAGCCGACTGTCAGCACGAGTTCGTGGAGCAGCTCAAGGACCACTTGAAGCAACATCTCTCGTCTCGTGCCATCGTCGAAGACAACACGGTGGACGTGTTCGGAAGACTGTGGAGCTTCGTCAACCAGTTATCGAACCTGAAGCACCAACATCACGAATGTCTACACAGGCTGCTACACGAGAATCAGTCGTTCTGCGACAAGTTGTCGCCTTTGTACAGAGAATTGTTTTTGTAGATTCGGTCTAGAGATTTAGGACTTTTATTCTCGAATACGGGTTTTGGACCTGTGATAAACATGCAGAGAGCGTCGCCATGCCTTTCTAGATGTTGTAGCTGTTCATGGGGACGTTGTTTGTCATGTTCTTGTTGTAACATAACGTTCTGCACTTATCGGGTTCTGGGTTACTGTAAGTTGGTTGATTGTGTCAGCCTCTTAGATTGTTCAATATTCTAATTTTTCAGGATTTTTAATAATTTTGTATTGTACTTTTAATGGATTGTCTTAGTATTTATTGTGCTGTTTAGTACCCTTGCTACTTATTGTAAATTCACTGCCTCAGACGTGTCTTTCTTTTCGCGCTTCTCGTCCCGTCTAGGCTATTCGCCGTGGTTTTATGGGATCGCTCTTGAAATTCGAAAAAACCATTGCACAATCGTTTGTTTTCCTGCGGGAGTTTTCGCAACGGCGCCTCTCCTAACCCCGATTCGCGCTCATCCTCACAAAGATGCCACTCTCGGAATTAGGTCAGGTGTCCGGACTACCCTGGCACGGTTCGATGCAAGTCGTTTTTTGGATTACACTTTATTCTATACATTCATACATACACATACATTCCAAGCAACGCCGGTCAGGTCTGATTGTCGCCAATCCCTGCGGCCGTTACCGTATCCTTTCTTAATGATCTGGCCACTTTTCCAATTTCTCGTTTCATCAGTTTCCGTGTTCTTTTGTTTTGTTTCTAATCGATGTTTGGCCAACAGCCGGCCGAAGACGGCCTTGTAAATAAAGTAAACGAATCTATTGATGTCGGAGTTTTGGTTCAGAGACTGCCTCAGGCACTTTCGGAATATGGCTACATAATATGACACGGTGTAGCCGAGTGACCGTTGGAACGCCGACAACGCCAGTCGTTGGTTGGGCGAGGGAAATAGGGGGTAACAAAAGGTTTTGTCTTTGTATCGTTGGTAGTCGATGGATACCTTTATCGATATAGAAGGTTATTTTCTTTTACGAGCCAAGAAATATAAAAGTAAATATGAACTTACATGGTTGTCGGTTTTGTCGAACACGAAGCCACACCATCTTATGAGATCAGCACTTGCACAGAGATCATACTCAAAGTCGACTTTGACGTTGTCCCAGTTCAGAATCTTTTGGCTATTCAGGTATTCCAGGACCTTCAATAAACGTGTAAAATAAAAATGAAACAATATATAACAAGAAGTGTAAAAAACTACAATATAAGTTACCTACCTTTACGATAGATGTTTTGTCAGTGCCGACAAGCAAGTAGTCATCAACATATCGTTTGATAAAGAGTTGATCAGTTACAGGTCCAATACGATTTTCGAATAAAGATAGCCAGAACTGGGTTAAGACAGGTGACAATGGATGACCTTGTAGTAGCCCGTCAGAGAATTTAAGTTTTTTATTTTTGAAATCAAAGGTCTGTCCCAAAGCTTCGTTGATAATAATGTTGTAGGCATCACCAGTCTTTACCTCCTAAATCATAATACTTTATTGAGTTCACAAGCCATCTTTTTGTGAGCATTGAATACCGTTATAAAGAGATCAGCCTTACCCGTATGAACAAAGTGCGCGCTTTCAGTTTCTGCAAGGTATTCTGGATGCCAGTTCGAGTAACACCAGCTCTGTAGATCACTTTGCCCCTAGCATTTTTTGTTACTAGCCCTTTGCCAACGTAAAACGTTCTAAAAATTTTAGAAATGGACATTTATACTTATATTACAGTTACTATGATAAGATTTATAGTCAATTCGGCTTGAAGTTTTGCTATCCTATTGACTTTTTGACCAAAAACTTTAAAGAAATAAAATTACCTTTCAGGAAATAATAGCTGCCTCAGACGTTGTTTCAGTTTTTCCAAGTTTACCGATCCAAAGCAGTTGGTAATGTCAGCCGTGCCCCAAAACAGTTGATTCTCCTTGTTTCGGTCGATGAATATTTTATAAGATTCGAAGAATTGAGGGAAACCTAAAATAACAAAATTTTAAATTATTACGAGTCTACAGTACTCTCTACCTACTTTTCAACCGTATATCAGCAGAGCTTCCAGTTCTGTCGATCAACACTTCTAATACCGTAGCCACAATTGCCATCGTATCTTTTTCGCTTCTTCCGAAGCCTGACACTACTGGCCGACACCCTCCACGTTTTGGTATCACACTGTAACATGAGAAAATAATATTTGGATAACTATAAAAACTTAATAAAAAATAGATAAGATTTAATAGAACATACTGTAACTTCCTGCCATTAGTAGCGTCCTCAACAAAAACTGCTCCACTTTTATGTAATCCTTCAGCAATCGCCTTCTGCCACAAGTGTTTTAGGTATAAAACTCTTTGTTCACATCTGTTTTTGGTAAAGTAGAACGTCTTCCTAAAGATATTGATATTGAATGAGTATTAAATGAAATGAAAAATATCTATAAAGACAATTATAAAAATAATAAAAACACGTTTACCTGGCTATCTTCATCAAAAATAGATACACAAAACTGAAGACGTTCGACCGCACATTAAAACGACATTTCACAGGAAGCTGGTCACAGAACGACAATCTCTGCTTGAATAAGGTTACCTCAAACTCATCAGCGCCAACATTGCCCAACAAAGCAGAAGCGCAGATGCCGGCTAGATTCTGAGATTCAGAAGTCGACAGTAAGTAATCGCCGAACAATAGAGCCATTGTTTTACAAAAGAAATACTTTAATTGTCCGTAAGTTACTCTAAAATTTCAAAATAAATTGTAAAACTAACTTTGGTATCAGGAATTTTCAATGACTGAACGTTATATTGCCAAAGTAAAAAATTACATTTTCAGTTCTTTCACCATTGTATCCTTCATCAACCGACCAAGCCTGAACCCATTTATCCTCTGTTTCAACTTCTCCGAACATCGAAGCAAATTATCGTAAGATTCGGGTAACCGTGACTTTAATTCAGAACAAAATTTGCTGCCAAATAATATCGTAACATCTACTTCAAAACCCTATAATAATTAAATGCTCATACACTTCAGATAACCTACAGAACTAAATATTACAGCTCGGTTTTTCTCCAAAAAATCCTTGAGATTAGGCTTATCTGAACTAGACGCCCATGTTTTCCCTTTACAATGTCGCTTTCTTGTCCTCATATTCAAACTACTAAAGTGTACATATATATAAACAACTTCACAAACAAACAACACAAGTAACCATAAGCAACTGAAACATACAATAACACCATATCTAACCACGACGTTATCCAAAAATTTACTTTTCAATAAACAAATAACAATATTTTAATTGATTTTTGTAAGAAGACCAGCCTTCTTGTCCAGTTTCAGTTTCTGGAGTTGAAGAGCGACTTGTTGGGAACGGAATGTCAACCGTTTCGTGTTTTCCATGACTTGTTCGTGGATGCTGGTGGCCTTGGCCCCCATAACAACTTGGCCAGATTGAGAGTCGATCTTAGCCCCATCTATTCTGTAGTTCCTAATCAAGTCCACGATCCAGCGTTCTGCCTCTGCTTTGTCCATATTTAGCCTAGCTGACAACATTTCCAAGCTGATGCACTGATGGATTCTGCAGAACATCTCGAACACCAAAAGTCGCGCACTTTCTCTAAAGTCGTCCAAGCATCCAGTTAAGAAGAAATCATTAGACAAGACAGCTTCACATTCTCTCAGCTTAGTTTGGGCAGCTTCAAAGTCGTACTCGAGATACAAACATGACAAGAAGTCGGTTACTGGGTCTTGATAGTTTCTACGTTCCTAAAAACAATATATTAATACCTAAAACCTTCCAAAACATAAACGTTTCATAACCAGTTTAAAATAGCGTTTCACAGGAAATGAACTTACAACATCAATAACCTTAATCAAATCCTTCAAACTGTTCTTTTGTTTGTTCTTGCTGGCCACAACAGCTACAGCAACATAACGCAGTAGATGAGGACAAATGATCTGGATAGTATTGAGATACGTCTGTTGGTTCAAAAACATTTCAATGATCTCGTCACGACCCTTAGGGAAATTGAAGTAAACAAAAAGAGACCAATGCAGTAACCAAGCACGATGTTGCAGAAGTTCTTGTTCAGAATCAAAGGGATCAGAGTCCACATAAGCACGGAGCTTGGAAAGATCGTCCTTGGCATGAGCCCATTCTTGACACAAGATCTCTGATGCCAATTTACCGTACAGAGCGTTCAAATAGTTTGGATCGTTTTGAGGTACCAAGTTCCGGTAATAGTAAAGGCAGATAGAAGCAGCAGCGTAGTTTCCACATTCGTACTGGAACTTGGCGTACTTGTATAACACACCCAACATTTCGTCTTGGAACTGAAATTGAAACTTTAAGTGTATTCGTCTTAGCAAGCATATAAGCAAGATAATGGAAATTGCCTAATAAAGACAAATATATAGAGTAAACTGACGTTGTAGTTGGTCTGCATGTACTCCAACACTCGGCTATTGCCGTCTCTGTCTCTGGCAGCTTCCATCAACTCCTTGACGTCCTCCTGCTCCAAGATCTCCACGACTGGGTCAGCTTGAGCCTTGAGAGTCTCAAGTTCAGACAAAATTTGATCTCTCCTCTTGGTTAGTTCACTTGGAACCTGGTTGGACGGATATGTTTCGATCACCGAGTCAACCATGTTAGTCCTCAGCAAGACATTTCTATGCATCTCCACTAACGATTCTACATCGTAAATCTAAAATCCGAAATAATGTAAACTAAATTATGAACTTACTTCTCGAGGACCAATAAACTCCAACAACGGAATGACCAAATGTAAGTCGAAGAATGGAGAAATCTTCTGAGTTAAATCGTACTGAGCCATGTTTGGCTAAAATGTTTAAAAAAGTAGATTTAGTAATATAAAATTCATGATTTAAATCGAATATTTCATTATCAAATAATAAATAAAGTATAATGAAGAAGTTTTTGATAAAATACGTAAGTAAATCAAACTACAATCGATTAAAACAGCAAAACAATAAAAAACGCATATATGGTTTCATGTACACGACGAGAAGCTGCATAATATCTGAGTGTCCCACAATTTTTCGTAAATACGTTACGCCAAGCAATATTCGCCTCACAATTTCCTGTTAAGACCGTTCTCCCGCTTTATTATTGTCTAAAAGAAATTATAGAAAATTCATGGTTTTATATTTTCTTGATCTGTAAGAAAGTATGAATACTTCCTTTTAAGTTCTCCGTACAGACTATGGATGAGAATTTAAAAGGGAATTACATTGATTCGGATGCTGAAAACAAGAAAAACGCTGGTAACTTTCCTCCATCAAGAAATAGAGTAAGTTATAACTACTGGAAACAATCTTTAGTTAACGATTTAATTTATTGATATGATATACAAATTTACTGTGTTAATTTTTTTCAAGATTTTAATCTTTTTAGCCACTAATGGTTGACGATGCGCTACAGTATTTGGAGCAGGTGAGGCAACAGTTTGCCGATAACCCTGAGGTGTATAGCAATTTCCTTGAAGTTATGAAGGACTTCAAGTCTCAAGAGTACGTTTTTTTAATATTTTTTTAGTCAACAATTTTATTTTTCTGCTGTGAAATTAATTAGTTCTTTCAATGTGCTTTTAAAAACAATGTTTTTTCTTATGTAAATATACATTATAAATATTGTTTTTAGCTTAAACTCGTGACATTATTAGTATTTTCAACCAGTTTCATTTTTTTAGAATTGATACTCAAGGGGTGATACGACGGGTGAGTCAACTATTCGTTGACCATCCTAATCTTATAACTGGTTTTAATACGTTTCTTCCGAATGGATATGAAGTACAAGTTCATGGGAACATGCTGAGGATAATAGAGCCGACAGGCGTCATTAACTTACCAATGGCAAACAGTCAAAGTAAGTTTTGAAAAATATATTTATTCCGCTTCCTAGGCAACGAAACTCAAAATGTGGGAAACGCGATTAATTTATCAAACGAACCTAATGGAACCTTGACTCTGCTCAAAGTCAATGTCAACTCGGATGCTCTTATGAATAGTGAGGACACATTGGATCAGGCTTTTTCTGTTTTGAACAAAATCAAGGTAAATTTTGGAGATCAAGGTTGATTTAAATGTTAAAATTCAAAATTATTTTTGAACTTAATTTTCAGGAAAGATACAGTGCTCAGCCTGATGTATATCAACAATTTCTTGTGCTCTTGACTAGCTATCAGAACAGTGTTCGTAATGATGTAGGTATTTTTAATTTTTAGGTAACATTTTTTTGACTTTATTTCAATTTCATTATTTTAGAGCGATGACAGGCATGAACTGTACAATAAAGTTGTTGTGCTATTCAAAAACGATCAAGATTTGCTTGAAGAGTTCAAAGCATTCATTCCTACAGTTTTTAATGAGTATAATGAAGCCAACGATCTGAAAAGCCGGAAGATAAAGTCCGAAACCATAAAAGTAATTTTTTATTTTTAAATATTTTTAAAATTCGTTCTGTATTATCTGTGAAATGTCTATTTTTAGAAAAAGAAACACTCACTTGCCATGCGACATTCTACACAATGTCCTTTGACACCAAAACAGATATTATTCTTCGAAAAAGTAAGTTATTACTATGTAAGACATGACTTTTTTGTTTAGTTGAACCGTCTAAAGATCGCATTGGAAAAGCCGTCTGTTTTGAACGCGTTCTTTCATTCGATGGAGTTGTACAATCACAATCAGATTACTAGAAATGACGTTTTCTGTGTGTTGGCACCGTTCTTCCGGCACAGTCCGTTCTTGTTGAGGAATTTGAAAGAAATCTTTGACCAATGTGAAGCCGAAGCTAAGGTCGGTAGCAAGAAGCTGCCTGTCGATATCAGCTTGCTTGGTGCTGAAGATGCTGACTTCGATTATATAACGACACGAAGGATGGGTCAGAGCTACAGAGAACAGGCCCCAGAAAAGCGGGATGCTACATGTAGTGGAAGGAAGGTGAGACACAGGATGGTGCTGAACGATAAATGGATGGCGTTTGCTTCGTGGCAGTCGGAGGACTCTGCTGCTGTATCTTCGAAGAAAACCCCGTTTGAAGAAACTTTGTGGAGGATAGAAGACGAACGATTCGACTACGACATCTGCGAATCGATCCTACAAGCATCGTGTGGAATATTGAGTATCATTCAGTCGAAGATCGCTGTTATGGAACCAAGAGAACGGAAAAGGTTCAAGTTGGATCAGAATTATGGTTGTGACAAGACACCGACTTTGATTCCAAGATGTATAAAACGAGTTTATGGGTGAGTAGCTGTTAATTGTATTCCTTTACAGTTAAAACGTGTTTGAAATTATATTTTTTAATGAGCTTTAACTTTTTTTTACCAAATCTTTTTATTTTAAGTGAACATGCTTCAAAGATATTGTCGGCTTTGAGGAATGCTCCTGAAGATTCTGTAGCCTGTGTCCTCAAACGGTTGGAATTGACATTAGAGCAGATGAGGAAGGATAAGGTCGTTAAGAGCGAACGATGGGCTGAACAAACGCGAGCTTGTTTGAGTCGGTCATTGGACAGTCAGGCTAATTTCTTCAGAAATAATGACACAAAAGTCCTCAGATGCAGGTCTATCATTCAAGATATCGAGAAGGTGTTCGAAGATGTAAGTTTCTATTTTAATTTGACTTGAGTCTGGGCAATAAATTAATTGGATATTTATTACGACTAATTTCAGAGGAGTCGTGTGATGGAGGATATGACATACGCCGATGGAGCGTTTCCTCCACTGATTACCTTGACTTACCCATCGGATATGTCTGTCTTCTTTGACGCTCATTACCTGATCGAATGCACTTTGTTGGGCCAACATTTGTCTCTGGAAGAGTTGAGTAACGCCAGGTTCTTTTTGAAATTCTTGTTACCTAATTTGTTGTGTTTAAACATTCTTCACAACCAAGAAGTGGTATCTGGTATGTTGATAGATGTCGAGAAGGATGAGAAATGCCCTATATCTTATGCAACACAGTTGAATGTTGGTGATTTTGAAAGATACATCAAGAGTTTCATCCCTGAGAAAGACGAGAATGTAAGTCTGCCAAGTTTTTAAAAATTTTATTACTAATTTACTAAGAATGTGACAGTACGTATTAAAAGTTGAAATAATACATGTTTGCAGAAGGAGAAAACGTGGAGTTACTTGTTGAAGAGATGTTTGTACTATGGGACTAACAACTTTGTATTGTTCATGAGACTTCACAATATTTTGTGTGAACGGTTGGCTGCTGTGAAGACGTTGTGTCGTAGGAAGAAGGCAGAGTATGAACACGAGATATCACTCGCCAACGAAAAGGAAGATCTCTATAGAGCACATGGTGACATTCAGGGAGAATCTCACAGCGTTCCGAGGAATACATCCAGGAATCCGTCAAAGTTCTACAACGACATGTTGGACATGGTCAAGATGTTGATGGACACCAACATCGACCAGGTGGCCTACGAGGACGTGATGCGTAGTATGTTTGGGATCGAAGCTTTCCCCCTGTATACCATGGACAAGCTGTTGTCAGGCCTGAACCGATACCTGATTAACTTACTACAAGAACCAACAGCCGTGGTCACATTCAACTTGTTCAAAGCGTTTATACGACGACGTTTGGTGACAGGAAGTGAAATGGTCGCAGCCGAGGAGTCGCACTATGAATTCATGTCTTCTGCGGTACGTTTAGTGGCTTTTTTTCAGTATCTTTACGTTTTGTTTTATATTTTTCAATTTTTTCTGGTTTTATAAGAGATTAAGGCAAAAATACCGTAGATTGTTTTAGGCGTTAAGTGGAAGTAATTGTATCAAGACCCGAACTGTAGTCACAGACAGACCGATTGTATGCTTTGAGATGATAGAAACCCCCAATGTATGTGAATGGTACCACTTGTACTCAATGAATATAAATGGAAAGCGAGTGAAACAGAAAGAAGACGCAGTTGCTCGTTTAACTGTAAGTTATCCACAGTATTATACGTAAAACATTACTATTTAAATATCAAGATGTTGGCAATTTGCAGTTTCTAGAAACACCTTTTAAATTTCAAAGTTTTAGTATCTGGACGAGGCTCGAGGAGTTTTACCGAATTCAAAGGATCGTCTCTTTTTGGCCCGTAATCTGAAGAAAGGGGCAAGAAGGATGAATTCGTATGCTGCGGTGGGAGACGACCTGATAGAAGAAGAACAAGACGATTCGAGGGAATCAACTCCCGACGATGAAGATGAGGAAGAAATGGAAGGAGTTGAGGAATCTGGAAAACCTTCAACCAGCGAATCGTATGGTACAAAGGCGAAGAAAGCAAGGATAGAGAAGGAAATGCCAGCTATTGATGATACGTCTACTACTTCCTTCCTCGTGTGTAACGATCTCAGGTTGTACCCAGTTAACACATCTTTTGGTTTCTACACAACATACGATGGAACTTCTAATATATTATTGCGCCGAGGGGCTCCTTATAGAGCAAGAAATGTAAGTTAATTGCTTTTATAACATTCTGTATTTAGACAACGGTCAACTCGATTAGATCGCGCCATAGAGCATTTCTGAATCTACTCTCGGTAAACGACCAATATCCTTTCGCACTGGGCCAGGATTGCCAAGTCTGCTTACGACCTCACAGCTTAATTCCAGATCTTACACATAATGTATACATACGTAAGAGTTAATTTTGCAATATTTTATAATTTGGTGTGTACATGTCGTTGAATAAATTATTATATATCGTTAATTAACCAGTAACTCACATTTGTTGCGATCTTAGAAGTTTATTTACAATTTTATGCATACATTGATTCGGCGAGCGATGACATTTTACTTTGAACTCCAACGTAGTGTGCAAAGTATTCTGACAGCTCTTCGACGGCCGCGTCCTGCCGCAACTCGTCCAGACTTTCTCCCGATCCGTTTTTACCCATTCCCATGGCTTCTTGCGTACACGTTGTAGCGTTCTTCACGTTCGGAGCCAACACTTCCTTGCTAGCGGTGGTGTTTGTTGAGCCTAGGAGAATAAAATTGATTATAAAAAGAACTTACTTTTCGATTCCTGTCGACTGTTTGTTTCCGAATCCCCCGAACCACATGACGAAGATCTCTTGTGCGTAGGCATTCTGTACGGTGCAAATCTTCTGTTACGGCTACTGAAGCTACAACTTCGTCTGAACCTTCTTTCTGGCTTTACATCGTCCAGAACTTCAACGCTTCCAGGTTCTGCGGGTTTTTTGAAAACGGCGGTTTCATTTGAGCATCCAGCTTCGCTCTGAGCTGTGCTTAACTTAAGTTCCTCTAGCCCTTTAAGCGCCTCTTCAATGGAAACACCTTTTCCATCAGTTGTCATAACCTTAAAGATTGATGTTTTACTTCTCGTGATGAAAAATCTCGATGAGAATTCTTCTCGGAAATAGATACATAACGAAAACAACAACAATAGAAACATAAGTAACGTATTTTAAAATAATGGTTTTCACCAGTCTAAACGCTGGCGAACACCGTTGGAATACACATAAACAATCTTTGGAACAGCTGTCGAAAAGAAGCCTTAACACCTTAAAATTACATAAGATACTAACAAAACAATACTCAATATTCCTTTCGTCTATAAATGTAAAGCTCGACGGCTATTGATTCATTTATTCAAGTTTTCGGGGCAGGACCTATTTGTTATTGCGGTCGCGGTTTGTCCGTTAAGCAAAATAATAAAAAAGGGAAGGAAATAGCATAGGAGATGGATTTATGCTTAAAGTTCATGATGCGGTTTACTGAATTGCGTTTTACAACTTTACATCGTACCATCGTTCTATTTTATGTCGGTCGTAAATCTTCACCGTGTTACAAAGCGTTTAAATAGAATTAAGGGTCTTGTTTGTTTATTGTTTGTTATTGCTATTTAGTTTAGAGCTCTCGGAGACATGACGCAGAACTTGGAAAACACGCCGCTCACGTCGGGAGAGAACGGAAGCTTGGCCACTTCGGAGAAGCCAGTTAAAGCAGAAGACACGGTGAAGGGGATTCAGGTCAAGTCTTCTGATGGAAAACTGCATAATCTGATCTATAATGAAACGAGAAATACGTTGACATTCGCTCTGCATGGGTAAGTCTTTCCCAGGTTCCGTAACAGATCCAACCCTCTTTTTATATATATCGTACGTTAACTGTAAGAACTTTTCAGTAATAAGCGTAGAGAGCTAACGATAAACTACAACGAGATCCTCGCCATACGTTCCAGTCCAGTCAAAATCTATGGTGGACTACCGAAGAAGGTGGATCCTGATGAGCATAACAAAAAGAATCCCAATGCTTTGTACATATACTATACCTACAGACAGAACATATACCTATGGAGGGTGAGGGAAGCTGCTGTCTTCTTCTTAACTACTCGAGACAAAGAACAATGGGAAGAGATGTTGAAGAAGCCGTTACAAGGTAAAAGTCTCAAGAGTACCATGGTTACCTGTTTTAGAGCTGAAAGAACGTGCCTCCAACATTCTGATTTTCATAAACCCATACGGAGGTAAGGGCAAGGCCAAGCAGATCTACGACAAGCAAGTGGAGCCAATTCTCGACCTTGTCGGTCTAAAGCGAGAAGTCATTCTAACTCAACGTGCCGACCATGCTCGTGACACTATACAAGAGCTGGGCGAAGCGTGGAAGACTATTGACGGAGTCGTCAGTGTTGGAGGAGATGGTCTATTCAATGAAGTATTATACTCCAGTATCATAAGGTAAGTTCCAACTAGACATACTTAATAAGATACGATGTAACGAAGAAAAACTATTCAGGATGAAAGTAATATTCAGCTATAACTATCCATTTTCAGGACCCAGTCTGAGAACGAGAAGGACATAAACGACGTGAACGTGGACCAGCTTGTCACTCCCACCTTCCGTTTTGGTATTATTGGTGCAGGTTCCGCAAACTCAATAGTATCTTCAGTGCATGGTGTTGACGACTGTCCTACTGCAGCTATACACATTGCCATTGGAAGCCGATGTGCTGTAGATGTGTGCACCGTGCACGAAGGCCCTAAGCTATCCCGAATATCCGCTAACGCAATATCGTACGGATGGTTGGGTGATGTGTTACACGACTCTGAACGGTACCGTTACATGGGACCAGTGAGGTACCAATGGTCAGGTAAGTTATGAGAACAGTGGATTGTGACTTATATTATAGCATTAAGAACCACGGTCAGGCATCCTTCATATTGTGGACGTGTATCGTTCGCAGTAACCGAGAAGTCAAATGAGAAAGTACAGCTACCTCAATGTAAATCGCCATGTTCAATATGTCAAGGGTAAGTTCCTTACTTAAAGCTCACAAGGATTTAGGCGTGAACAGCCCGACCCTAATCTACCGTACCACTGGCAAACCGACTTCACTCATTGTATATGTTGTGTCATACCATGTGTGAGCCCTTTTACTCCTTACGGATTAGCGCCATATGCTGGAGTTGGCGATGGTACCATGGACCTTGCATTGGTGCCCAAAGTCAGTAGATGTCAGAATCTACAGATCATGAGGACCGTCTCCATGTACGGAGGAAAGGAACTGCTACCTCGAGGACTTAACCTTAAAGTTTACCGAGTCAAGAGATGGTCGTACACACCTTCGGCTTTGCTAAACCCAGAAGAACCCAAGGACGAGGACAACGTAAAGCAAGGAAGCTGGAATCTGGATGGAGAGATCCTTCCTCAACCAACCGACAAGATCTTGCACTTCAGGTAAGACCTTATTCATTACAGCCATCGGCTGTTAACCTACGTGTATTAAGCTTCTTCAAACGGAAACTGTAATAACATAATTTCAGGCTGCACCCTATGCTTATCAGCTACTTTGGTCGCGAGCTGGACCTTGACGATCCTCGCTATCAGAAATGTCACTGTTGCCATTGTCCCACCAAGTTTTCTAATCTCGTCGTTATCAGCTAAACTTTCGCAAATTTCAATTTTTCATCTTTGCCAGTAAGTATACATATAAAACATGGTTCCAAACCGAATTCACTATAATTTCGTGCCTTCGTTTTCTTGAATAAATATTGTTTGCTACGGACCTTAATCATTGTTTGCCCACCTTAAAACAAAAAACCTCATGATTGTCCACTAAAACTACAATTTATGTTCAAAAAAGGTTTACAATAAAGGGTTTTTTAAAACTATTTGCAGTCTTTTCCTGAATGACTACTGGTTATATTTAGAGGTGAATAATACTTTAGACAAGGTCCGTATTCGCCATATTTTTCATAATTTTAACTCAAAATTTGCGAAATGGCTGTTACTAGTTGTTAATGGAATCAAAAGTCAAACAGAGGAGTGGCTAATGTAAATAAGTGTAGTCATTGCCAACGTTCTTGATATTAAAATTCAAATTAGTCAATATGACTAACACTATTTAAAGTAACGTTACCAATTTAAGGCCCGGCCATTGGTCAACAATCCGTGTCCCTAAAATTGCCCAATGTCCTTATTATCTATGGACAATAAATAATTTTGTACATTCGTTCTTTTTGAATAAATATCTACGAATCTTAAACGTTGTTTACACTACCCCGCCTTAAAGCGACAAAATATGCTTGCGCTTTTTTGGAAATTAAAAAACTATAATTTATGTTTCAAAAGGTTGACAATAAATTGGTTTTGTTATGTTAAAAATTTTTCTCGCACAATTGGATGAATAACAAAAAATATAATTTTGGAATTTGGCAGTGTGAATAATTTCAAAGAAAATTTATATCAACGAAATCTTCATGTACAAAACATTCATTGTTAGTTTTGTAAAAAAAACGCCCCACCTTCGTGTTTCTCCTATAAAACCCCCAAAAGTCTTTCACCGAACGAGATTCCGTCCGCAAACTCGATAGTTGCAACGAAATGCCACTTTATTTCTGATATCCGAAATATTCTTTGTTTATAGACCCGATCGGTCGTATCAGTGGGGATTCGTTTCAATGGATAAATTAAAAATACGAAACTGGTTGTTCTAAAGGTAAGTAAAATATTCTTTGTATTACTTTGTAGGCTTGTGCATAATAAGCTTCTATTCATAACATATTATTGACGAATCTTCCATTATTCACTTTTTGACTCTCATTAATCATTTCCTATGAGCGTAATAAAATGTACGTTTTACTTAATTGTCTGCTTTCAGGTACCAATGATGCAATGTTCTCATAAACTCACTATTATTTTGGTCGTGTGTTTGATAATCCTTTTCGTTTGGGACCTAAATGTTGATTCACTAGTTCCTTCTTACGGGTATTTATCAAAAACTGTAGCGACAGACGACCCAGCTGTTATTTTACTGAATTCAGCGGATATAAATGGAACATCGGTACTGTCAGATGTCTATGGTAAGTTATTCTGTGAATATTATTTATTTTTAGGTAACATTACACAATTTATTGGACAAAACTCATCTTTACCTGACTGTCCTGTGGATCCTCCTAATTTGGTAGGACCGATAAGAGTATGGATGGATGCCCCGACATACGACAACATCAATAAGGTATACCCATGGCTAGAAGATGGTGGGCGAGGTCATCCAGACGAATGTAAAGCGCGACATCGTGTAGCCATAATCGTGCCTTACCGGAACCGTGAAAAACAGTTGCGCATCTTGTTACACAATCTACATTCCCTATTGAAGAAACAGAATATTGACTATGCTATATTCATCATCGAACAGGTAGAGAAACAGACCTTCAATAGGGCAAAATTGATGAACGTGGGATATACCGTAGCCAGCCAAATGTATGATTGGCAATGCTTCATATTCCACGATGTTGATTTACTACCAGAAGACGACAGAAATGTGTATTCGTGCCCAGAAAAACCCAGACATATGAGTGTAGCTGTGGACAAATTTGGATACAAGTAAGTTTTAAATTTATATAATAAAAAATTTCAAGCTTTTTGTAAAGCTGAATTAAACTTTAAACAATTTAGACTGCCATATGGATCCATATTTGGTGGAGTTAGTGCATTAACCAAAGCTCAGTTTGTCAAAATGAACGGATTCTCAAACGATTACTGGGGATGGGGTGGAGAAGACGACGACATGTCTTCAAGGTGAGGTTTCTATTTTGTGCCATAACACATCTTTAGGATTGTGTATTCTGGCTACGAGATATTCCGATACCCAATAAAGATAGCTCATTATAAGATGATAAAACACTCTAAAGAGACAGAGAATCCTAAAAACACGTAAGTCTAACTTCCATATTCGATTTTAGAATAAATAACCGCATTTTTTTAATAAATTTAGGTATAAAGTTTTGAAATACTCAAAAAATAAGTTTCAAAAGTAAATTTTTCTAAATGTAATACCATTTTCAGATGTCGGTACAGACTATTGAAACTAACTAAAAAGAGGTACCTTAAGGACGGAATTAACAATTTAAGGTACAAGATAGTCAACATAACACAACCTCTCAGTCACACAAGAGTGTTGGTCGACTTACTAGAAAATGACCTAAGGCCGAATCTCTCAAAGGAACTTGGTACTAAAGACTGCAGATGGCCATAAACTGATAGCATTCCCTCATCAAACACTACGATCTCATCCTAACATGCGGGTTACACTCGAGTGCCTTACAAATCGCTTAAATCTATATAGATAATAAATAATTTTATGCTATCACAGTATTAGTTACAGTACCCGTAGCTGAGTCGGGTCGTACAAATCTGATAGTGAGTTGCAATGTTTGACAAAGTGTTGAGTTCGGAGCTCGGCACTGTTTGTCGAAGCCAGGTCACCAATCGTGTACAAGTTGCGCATTAAAGGAAGTGGTGATTTAGGATGGCTGTTCAGTGCGGTCACCGCCTCTTTCAAGCCACCAGTGTACAACTCGCATATGGCCTTGTTATTGCAAATCTTATAATTAATTTCGGCAGTAGCTATCTTACCTCACAAGTTTCTTGTTGATCTTCGGCTTTCGCTGATGTGAAACAATCCAATGCCTTCTGGTAGTTAGCTGCGAAGATTGCCCTCAAACCTCTGAAAAACAAGTTGGTAATAACGATATTAATAGTATTTGTTATAACTTAAAACATCGTCTAGAACATGAGATATATTAAAGTAACGTACTTATTATGATGATAAGCTGAGCTTTTGTTAAGTGAAACTGCTTTTTCGAAGAACTTTGAATGTCCAACAATCATCGAGATCCTCGTGAGTTGATTGCTTATTAAGTTGTGCTTCTCAGTGCTTTTAACTCTTGACAAAAGATCTTCGTACACCTGGATAGCTCGCATATAATCCTAAAAAGTAAATAAAGTAATAAAAGTTGGCAACAAACCTTTAAGTGATACAAAGCTCTAGCTCTGACCAGCTGAACAGCCTCCAATCTTTTTTCCCACACTGATTTGTGCATATCGTCTTCCATAGCAGCCAATACAGTCTTAGTGTTTTCCTCCAGCTTACCCAGACGACTAAATACATGTTCAGGATTGTCAGAGAACCGAGGAACCTCAGCATGGATAAGACGCAACTGAAATGGAACCACACTTCCCACGTATTCCAAACGTCTATAAACCGATCTGAATTCAAAGTAAAGGTCAGGAGCATCTAATTCGTTAAAGGCAGCCATCTCTTCCTTCAGAACAGAATGCATCTCCAATGCCATTAGCAGTTGAAACCTACAATTCCATATCTAATCGCAATATTAAGTATATAAATGAGAGCTTACTTCTAAGGATTCTGGTGTGCAAGCATTCCTCCTGATGTGTGCATTTGGGACGTGACCCATCTTCACCAAAAGTTGTGTTGTCAGATTAAAAGCCGCCTTTAACTTTCCAGCTTTCTAAAGAAATTTACAAATTGAAAATGTAACTTACTATCAATACTTTCAAACCTTCTTTCGTATTTGGATATTCAACATGATCTTTTTTTTGCACCTTAAGTTTATCGGCTACAGCGACCAAATCGTCTTTCAGCGGTTGTTCATGTCGCAAAACTGGAGTTGTGAAGACACGATCGATTGAGCCATCAACTAAAGCATTCTTTAGTCTGTCAGACTGAGGAAAAGCATACAAGTACCAGATCTGGCTCCAATTATCCATCAGAATTTGTTAAATTTGTTTTTTAGAAAACTGTTTTTCAAATATTTCTTTTATTTTACATTCAATATTGACACTTCGCCCAACGCTTTATTGTTTTAATTTTCCGAAAAGTTTCGAAAATATTTAAAGATCTCACTGATCGCTCAGATCTCAACTACAATATTATTCATATACGATGCCAAATCCGCTGAAGCGCAAATTAGAAGAAATTGAAGACGAATTGGAGGCCAAGATTCAGAAGAAGAGCGATGGTGCAGGTATGTTTAGTTACTTAAGTTTAAAGTTATTTGCAGAACAAGAGTTTGGCGATGAAGACGAGCCAGTGTGGTGTCTGAAGAAGGCACAGTTGGAAAAGCCAACAAGACAATGTCCCTATTTGGATACAATTGACAGGTAAGCACTTCAAATCATAAGCTAATTTATTTTGGCACACTTTAGATCTGTACTGGACTTTGACTTCGAAAAGTTGTGCAGCGTTTCCTTACAACATACCAATGTATATGCATGTATGGTGTGTGGAAAGTACTTCCAAGGCAGAGGCACCAATACTCATGCTTACACTCATGCTTTGGATACAGAACATCACGTATTCTTGAATTTGTCGACTTTGAAGTTCTACTGTTTGCCAGACAACTACGAAATAATAGACCCTTCTTTAGAAGATATTCAGGTAGGTTTACTTTACCTTAAAATATAATTTTATTTTTAATACACTTTTGTACTTAAATCTATTTTCAGTACGTTTTGAAGCCGGTTTACACGAAGAAAATGGTCAAGAAGGTAGACCAACTTCAATCAGGGGTTCGTGCTTTTGATGGATCTATTTACTTTCCAGGTCTTATGGGGTTGAATAACATCAAAGCCAACGATTACTCCAATGTTGTGTTTCACGTAAGTTATTACCCATTTTGCAATATTAGTGTGCTATTAATTTGGCATATAATATACTGTTTAATACTTTAAATGTTTCTCAGTTTTTCATAATTTACAATAAAAACACAACGTACATGTAATATCTAAATTTTGCAGGCTCTTTCTCACGTTACACCGTTGAGAAACTACTTTTTGGATGAGGAAAACTACAGCATGCTCAAGAGACCGCCCGGAGATAAGTTGGCTTTGTTGCCACAAAGGTTCGGAGAGTTAATCAGAAAGTTGTGGAACCCACGGGCCTTCAAGTCTCATGTTTCTCCTCATGAGATGCTTCAGGCTGTGGTAGAGTGCAGCAACAAGAAGTTCCAGATCATTCAGCAAAGTAAGCATCTAAACATGTCATGCATGTATACTTGTTATTTTATTCGTATTTCAAAATTTTATCTTCAGGTGATGCCAACGACTTTATGCAATTCTTCTTAAACACTTTGCACATTGCCCTCAACGGTACGAAGAAGTCGTCTTCTTCTATAATTTACAAGACATTCAGAGGTAAACTGCGACAATACAGCCGAAAAGTGCTGCCAATGAATGTTTCTGAAGAAGCCAAAGCTACGTTGGCTGAGACAGATGAGTTCAAGGGTAGGTTTACGTTTGTAAAGGCATATTTATGTTTTTTATAATAGTTGTAGGTATTATATGTTACGTGTTTTTTGTCATAAATTATTTTTTAAATTATCAACTTACCGTATTTTAGAACAGGCTACGGAAGTGCCATTCTTGACGTTAGCCATGGATCTTCCAGACGCGCCTTTGTACCGTGATGAACTTCTGCAAAACATAATCCCTCAGATTCCATTGGGCACGTTATTTGAGAAATACAACGGAATTAAGGAAACAGAATACAAGACCTACAATGAAAACTTCACACGAAGACATGAGGTAATAGTCCTGCCGGATTACCTTCTTCTCAAATACAACAGATTCCAAAAGAATGAGTGGTTCGTGGAGAAGAATCCAACGATTGTGAATTTCCCCATAACGTAAGTAACCGCTGCCTTGTTAATTAAACCATGCGCTTTACAATTTCAGAAACGTCGATCTCTTCGATTGCCTAACTGCCGAAGCGAAAGAAAAACACAAGTACACGACTTATGACTTGATTGCTAACATTGTTCATGACAACAAACCTGAATCTGGCAGTTACCGAGTCCAAATACTTCATCCTGGCACCCAAAAGTGGTACGAGCTGGAAGATCTTCATGTCAAGGAAATACTGCCACAAACAATTACGCTAGCTGAATGTTATATCCAAATTTGGAAGCTTAACAAAAAACTAACGAGAGAACAACGAGCTGGCGAGGAAGCTCCGGAGTATACGGAAATGACATCAGCTGCCAATGCTGCGCAAACTGCCAGCCTTACTGGGCAAAGTGACATTCTGTCCAAGTAGAAACACTGTTAATTTATTGTAATAGTAAACTTGTTTTGAACAATTGGTTCGAGATGGAAGTGTTTTTGATAACACTAGTATATTTGCTTATTAGAAATGGGTTTATCGGACGTTAGGATTCGAACGCGGCGAGCGGATGCAGTGCGCTCATTGCTTTTCGCTTCCATCTAAGAATGAAAGGCATTGCAAGTCCTGCGCATTTGGCCGCTCGAAAGAGGCGTTTATATTTCCTATAACCACCAGTTTTTGTTTATTTGTACTGTTTATTTCTTCAGGGCGTATGAGCTGTCATGGGACAATGTGTGTCCAAGGAAAAACATTCCGATGTACCTCCACGAACGTCAAGCCAGCAAATGCCCGAAGCTAACGCATTGCTAAGCAATCTGACGTCTTTACCAAACTTCTACAACCACTCCCCAAATCGAAATCTCTCCTCCTTTAGTCAAAATGATCCTAAATACGAAATTGTTGTTGCTTTATACACCTATGAATCACGGTCGGACGGTGATCTCAGTTTTAAAAGAGGAGATTTGATGTATTTAATGGACAGCTCGTAAGCACATCTTTTGAATAAATGATAGTTTTAGGAATGTCGACTGGTGGTATGTCCAAAGAACCGCTGACAATAAGACTGGGTATGTTCCTCGCAACTTTGTCGCCTTACAGAAGACGGCCGAAAGCGAAGACTGGTTTGCTGGAAAGATCAGCAGAAACAGGGCTGAGCGTCTAGTACTCTCGCAAAGTTTACCTCTTGGGACGTTTTTGGTCCGTGAACGAGAAGTAATGCCGCCTGAGTACGCTTTAACTATACGTGACTACGGTGAAAACCGCCCTTGTGTAAAGCACTACAAGATTAAAAAGACAGATGATGACGGTTATTACATTACAGACAAAAGGATATTCCATGACCTTAGAGAACTTGTGCGGTACTACAGAGGTAACTTTATCACAAAAGGCCAACATAGTCATATTTTATAGACAATTCGAACGGACTGTGCCAAAAGTTGACCGTAGCGGCGCCTCGGATTATGCCAGCAAGGCCCGATCTATGTTACCAAACGACCCAACAGTGGGAGATTCCTCGCCACGAGCTCCAACTCAAAGACAAGTTGGGTGATGGTAACTTTGGAGAAGTATGGCATGGAAGGTGGAAAGGTTCGGTGGAAGTGGCCATCAAAACCATGAAACCAGGGACAATGTCTGACGAAGCATTCTTGCAGTAAGTGGCGGTTGATAGTACTTTCAATATCATTTAGGGAAGCTCACATAATGAAGCAATGTGCTCACCAAAACTTGGTCAAACTGTACGCCGTTTGTACGAAAGAAGAGCCATTTTACATTATTACTGAATACATGTGTGGCGGTAGTTTGCTTCACTACCTAAGGGACGACTCAAATCAGCTTTCTATTCCTGCTTTGATAGATATGTGCGCACAGGTGAGTCGTGAATGCAAAATTATGATGTTAATGTCTATTACTTTTAGATTGCCAATGGCATGAAGTATTTGGAAGAAAGAAAACTGGTTCATCGTGACTTGGCTGCGCGGAACGTTCTAGTCGGTGACAAGATTTCTGGTGTGCCTGTAGTAAAGGTTGCCGACTTCGGGTTGGCTCGAAAGTTGATGGAGGAAGACATATACGAAGCCAGGATGGGCGCAAAGTTCCCAATCAAGTGGACCGCGCCGGAAGCAGCCATTTGTGGTAACTTTACCGTGAAGTCTGACATATGGTCCTATGGAATACTTTTGTACGAAATCTTCACACGTGGTCAAAATCCTTATCCAGGTATGTTCGCATGGTTGTTTTTAAATATGAAATTTAGGCATGCACAACCGTGAGGTAATCGAACAAGTGGAACAAGGTTACAGGATGCCATGTCCAAAGAACTGCCCTCCAGAAGTGTACGAACACATGTTAAAGTGTTGGCATCAATTACCTGAGAAACGACCTACGTTTTCCTACCTTTACAATTACTTTGATGACTTTTATGTAACTTCTCAACCAAATTACATCCCCCCTCAGAATTGATCACAGATATTCTTGCCTCTACAATACTACGGCTATCTACTATTGTGCAATTTTTGTATACGCATTTTAAGCTATTCATGTATAGTTGAATCTTAAATAAAAACTCCAGTATTTTTTTGTTTGAGGTGATATTACTATAGGTGCAGGCTTTGAATCAGCGTGCTGAAAAGGATAAGCTTTACATTAAAGTATTACTCACACCGCTTTTAGAATAGATAGTTTTCTGACTATAACGAGGGTGGCTATATTTTGTTACTGTACTCTAGATAAACAAGACACTTCAGTTCACTGTAAAACTAAAATATTAGAGTCAACTTTGCTGAAACTTTTAAATTTGCATAATTTTACGAATAAAAGAGAAGTTTGGTTTCCGTGAAGGATTCCTTTCATTCTGATCTTTGTGTTGGTGGCGGTTGCCTTTCTCTCCAGTTTTTAAGAAGTCATGTAAGTTAGCCTAACAGGTTTTTTGTGGCATTGATGTTTCATATGTAGTATGTTGCATAGACTTTTTCATAAGAACAATCGTATCCTGTTGTTAACGTATTTTCCTATCATGTTCTACATTTTAGGGGGTTTGGAAATACTTGTTGCATGATCATTTGCCTGATTCTCGGATTCTCGGTAAGTTTTTGTATCAGTATTGGGTTGGTAGTACTGTTGGTTTTGTTCATATACGGTATGCTATGTTTTAGTGGATCGCAGTTCTAATGAAAGCTGGAGAATGCAACCAACACGTCTGGATCAACTTTATTCTATGGCTTTGCCTTGTGTAAGTATATTGTGTTTGACTATATTTTGATAACTAGACTAGGGTATCATTATACACCGATTTGTTTATTTACTGTTACTTCAATTAACATTGTTATAACTCGTTTTTTCAGACTGCCTGGGGAGCTTCATGCGATATGGTACTGTTTCTGCAGAGATTAACTCCACATTACCAAACTTTCTTACTGATGACGTTAAAATAAACTTTACTGACCGTTTTTTTGTTGAATTTTCTTGCGATGTTGTACTACAATTGTTATTTATCATGAAAATTTATATCACATAATATGTTCTTCCTGTTTTAAATTTTACATTCACATCTACAGAGTTGAATTCATCTGTAAGAGTTTATTCTTTGTTTCGTATAAAACAATCCGCAACATAGGGCGCGCGACGAAGTTTGTTTTATTTTCTAAAATAAAACCAGCTTCAAGCTCGATAGTCTTCCTTCACGTTTTATACCATTTTCAATATGAGTGCTGATTTGGAAAACTTACGGATTCAACTTCAACACGTCGAAGCAGCTTTGTTAGCTGCCCCAGACAATAAGGAGCTTCTTGAATTAAAGGCAAACGTGCAGGAAATCATTCGCCTACAAGAAGAAATTCTACAAGGAGAAGAAGAAGTTGAGCCAGAAGAGCCCAATACTTCGGTTGGACCTTCCAAAAACAAGGAGATCAAGTGGAACGTTGGGGATCGTTGCTTAGCGCCATCAAAAAATGGTCAGCGTTATTTGGCCGTCATCGATGGGATTTCACAGAATAATGTCGCAGTTACATTTGCCAGTAAGTTTCCTTTTTTTAATCTGTTATTTCGTTTAAGGTAATGGTGTTAAGGTAATGGTACGATTGCAAGACTTGAAGGTTGCACCTCAAGAGGACCGTAAAAATTATTTATTCCAAAACAAGGGCAAGGTAAATACAGGGCCAAGCAAAGAATGGCACGCCGAGAAGGAACGGAGGAAAATAAGAGCCCAGAAGAAGGAACAGAGGAAGAAGCAGCTAGATGAAGCCGGGGAGAAGCAGAAGAATAAATGGCTAAACTTTAACAGTAAAGCTCTCAACAAGAACTTTAAGGTAAGTTGTTGTAAATGATAAGTTTTGCTGTAAAAACATCATATATGTTCTTTAATAGTATTCAATGTGTTATTTTGTTTTAATGACTTTATTTATATTAATTTAGGGAATAAAGAAGGTTGAGCAATCAAGGTCTGCTCCTGATGGACCCAGAAGTGCGGCAGGTGCAAGAAACACGACACAAGTATCATCAAGAACAGTCAACAACTTCGGTGCCACATCGAGAGGAAACATGGATTCTTTGTTCTGAGTTTTGTAAATAAATTATCCGCCAGATAAAGGAGGAATTATTGCTATTTCAGTATTGTCTTTGATGTGAAACCATTCATTTGTACTGCCATACTTTTGATCTACTGCAATCACACAGTTCTCTCTTATTGTGTTGAGTTCCGGGAGCTGAAAGTTAATGGTTTTATTGTTGTGAAAATTAAATTTGTTCTGTTTTTACATGTTTAAGAATATTTAAGCATATAAAACAGTCTTTTGAGTAAAAATTGATAATGATAGGGATTTATTTCTATTTTTTAGGGTTTACTTTGTTTTTGAAGGAACGATTTCATAAATTGTATAGATCTAAACTCACTGAATCAAATACATTGGACAACAATGTTTCGTATCGTATTTCACCGTGTACTTCTAAAAATGTTTCTTTTTTCCCAGCCAGCTCGGCCGCTTTGCCAAATAACAGCACTTTGACCGGCATTGATCGGTATTCTGAAATTACTGTAAGGTGACTGTTTTACTACAGGTTAGGTCCATAACTGTTTTCCGCCTTTCTTTTCGCGGCTGGCGTCGTCTGGACCCCAGCCTGCTGAGTGCGCGTCCCCTCCCCCGTTTCGGCTCTCCCCCAAAATTCCTCACCCTTTGCTTTCTGCAGACCTCAGCTGAAGAAAAGGGATCTACTTTTAGTTTAAACGCGATTAATAAACGTTAATAAGACTCGAATTTAGTGGTAAAGGATTGGAAGAAACACCTTTGCTTTCAGTTGCGTGTTCGATAAAAACAAATAGACGATTGATAATATCTTTTGTTGGAATTAAAGAGTTTTGTTTAGATGGGTAGGTGTCTGTCCAAGGAACGGCCGCGGGATGACGGTGTTCCGACGGACGGTCTTCTGGTGGATCCGCGAGGACATCCTCAGGCGGCCATGAACGTTTATCGTGGATCGTCGCTACAGAGACACGGATCAATGGGAGTAGCGTCACCATCCATGTATCACGTCAACTCATCGAACAACTACTTTGGGCATGCAAATATGGGTATCGGCTACAACCAGCCTTATGGTAAGGACTGTTTTATGGTTTTAAATGATCTTAACAAAACTGTAACGTGCCATATTTATTAGTTTTTCATTTATAATTTTGTACCTATTGATTGCAAACTTAACGATTAATGGGTTCCTCAAAAACTATAAACATAAGAATAGTTTTTATTATTTAAAGCTGTTTCACGACTGAAATGAAATATGTGTTTTAGCCGTACAACAACGACTACAAGCCATGCACGACTATGACAGAAGCGTTGATGGCGACGTCAGCTTCAGAAAAGGTGACATAATGGTGTTGCTGGATGACAGGTGAGTGTGATAGGCAATGTTTTATTTATTTTTAGTAATAATGACTGGTGGTATGTTCACCATCCCCAGAACGGCCCCGGCTACGCTCCGCGCAACTTTGTGGCTCGACTTGAATCCTTGGAATGCGAGGATTGGTACGCTGGAAAGATACAGCGAAGTTTAGCGGAAAAGTTGGTTACCGCACAAAACATGCCTCGGGGCACGTTCCTTGTGCGGAAGAGGGATTCTGGAAACGAATACGCTCTGACCATTAATGACAGCCGGGAAGACCGGGTCGAGGTTAAGCACTACAAGATAAAACCGTTGGACGGAACCGGCTACTACATCACGACGAAGAAAGTGTTCCCGTCTGTCAGAGACCTTGTTCATTATTATACCTGTAAGTTGTCTTGATATACCTAAAATGTGCTGATTATAAAATTGATGGTTAATTAGGAATCAAATGTGTTATATTGCAGCAGAAAATGGTGGTTTATGTCATCAGCTCACCTATCCTGCTCCTAAAGTGGCACCAGTCCGTCCAGACTTGAGCTCGGATACCCAGAAGAACTGGGAGATACCTCGTGAAGAACTCCAACTTGAAAGCAAACTAGGAGACGGTAACTTCGGAGAAGTTTGGTACGGTAAATGGCGAGGACAGGTAGAAGTGGCCATCAAAACAATGAAGCCTGGTACGATGAGTGCGGATGGGTTCTTGGCGTAAGTTTACTTCTTAATGACAACCTTTGTCCTGTTTAGTGAGGCTCAGATCATGAAGCAATGCAATCATCCAAAGCTAGTTAAACTGTACGCTGTGTGTACCGAAAAGGACCCATACTATATTGTCACCGAGTACATGGTGAACGGATCTCTCTTATCGTATCTCAGGAATGCCAGCAACAACTTATCCATCCAGGCCTTAGTGGACATGTGCTCACAGATCGCCAGCGGCATGATGTACTTGGAGAGCCGCAAACTCGTACACCGTGACCTGGCAGCTAGGAACGTGCTAGTAGGCGAAAAGATATCCGGGGTTCCAGAAGTAAAGGTGGCCGACTTCGGGTTGGCCAGGAAGTTGATGCACGAGAACATTTACGAAGCTCAAGCTGGGGGAAAGTTCCCAATCAAATGGACAGCTCCAGAGGCCGCTACACAAGGAAACTTCACAGTAAAGTCTGACGTGTGGTCATACGGTATCTTACTGTACGAGATTTTCACAAGAGGACACATTCCATATCCAGGTTTGTAATTTTAATTTTTCAAACGTATTGTTTTCTAAATAATAATTTCACAGATGTATGTCATCAATGTAAAAGTAACCTCACATGACTTCAGGAATGGCTAACAAAGAGGTGATAGAACAAGTGGAACAAGGCTACCGAATGCCACGACCGTCCAGCTGTCCCCACCCCATTTACGAAGAGATGCTGAAGTGTTGGGACAAGTCCCCGGAGAAGAGGCCTAGCTTCGAATACCTCTACTCCTTCTTCGACGACTACTTTGTCAGTTGCCAGCCGAACTACGTGCCTCCGTCCGTAGATGACATGGCCCGCTAAGGAGTATTTTTGATCCTAACTTAATTAAAAATATTCCACACACCGTAGCTTTCAGTATTCATTCATTCCCTCATCTTACGACGAACGAACTCAGGTTATGATAATCGTTATTGTACATATGGTTTAAGAGTTCTTAGTATTAAATATTTTACATGTAGTTCTCCTTGTCGTTTTCCCTGATAGGTGATTTGGAGAAGACCACTTCGGTAGCAGTGGACTTCTTGCCTGTTTTCTTGTTAACCGTACGAATCTTGATCCTGCAAAATGAATATTAAAGATTTTGATGTAAAATACGAATAAGGACTTCAAACTGTAAAACTCACGTTTCTCTATCTCGGGGATCAGCAATTAGCGCTTTCTCATTCGTTCCACGAACGTTGAAAACTTCACCGTTCAGTTCAAGCTCATGCCCTGAAAAAAGTATATTTAGGTAACAACACAATAAGAAAGTCGTAAGGGGTACATGATAGATAAAGATTATAATTTAATTGCTCTAATTCTGAATAAATGAAAAGAAAATTGAACGTACTGTCAATGTTCAACATCATTTTGGGAACGTTCTTCCACTTGATAATAAAGTTGCTGCCAGAGTAATGTTTGAATTTAATGTCAGTAGGCACGATCTCCAACTGATCCTCAACGAAATCCTTCAAGTCGCGGTTTTCTTTTTCTAATACCTAAAAAAGTGATACAAGCTTTAAAAAGTAATAAAACGTAAACGCTTATAAAGGCAAGCTACGACAACTTAAACATACCTCTATCTGAGACTCCAGCCTCGACTGGTTCTGTTTTAAAAGTGCAATTTCCTCCACAAATTCTCTCTTGGATTGAGCCAACAATCTATTTACCATTGCTTTTAGAGGTACCCCTTTCTTCTTTGCCGACTTCGGAGTCTTCAGTCGATTCATATGCTGAGTCTTCAACATCTCCCCAACCGACTTCCGAGAGGACTGTGACACGTTCAGTTTTTGGAATGGTTTAGAACATTGAGGAATAAACACTTGACTAAACATAATCTGAGATAAAACTTTAAAAATACTATGTTACTTAAGTAAAAGTTAAAATTGCTTTACATTAACTTCTACTTTCTAATGTTCTAAAACAGTTTACAACACGTAAAACAGCTTGAAAGTACCACGTACTTAGACAAGTCATTTTCTTTTGATATGGTGACAGTACGAGATGAAGAAAAGGATTCGTCGGCCATACTATCATAAAAATCCATCTCAGTGATGTTCATCGATGCCAAGTTGTCTATATCTTTGCTTCTCAATGATGTTGCACTAACTTCGTGAGCATTTTCATTTGGTGACAATTTCGAGTTTTCAGCTTCTACAGAACACGGTCGACCAGAATCTATTTCCAGTGGCTTTCTCGGCATCATAGAACGTTGTCGGAATGGAGTTGTGTTTGTCGATGATCGTAGCGGTGTGCGATGCCTTACAGCTGGCGCAGACATAGTCAAACCCTAGAAAGTGAGATGGCATAAGTTTTTTTTCCAATCAGCTATTAAAATATCAAAAAAACTAAATATCATAAAATTAGGTAATAAAACCTACCGTCTTCACAGCAGGATTCGGAGTCTTTGGAGGTTCGTAGTTCACAGTTTTTTGTTTTATGAACTCAATAAGGCTGTTGTGGTTAACATTGTTAGTTTTCAGTTTTGCCACACCCATCATTTGAAGCGATTCGGCTAAAATAACATTAAAGACCACTAAATTTCATTAAAAATAACGGCAATAGAGAATCAGGTGAATTTCAATCATAACATACCACGTAACTGAGCATCTGAATCCAACTTGACACCATTAATAGTGTTTAAATTCAAGTAAATAAGGGCTTTCAGGGCAATCCTGGCCAAAGAACTGTCCAATTGTGACAGACATGGGTTTTTGGACAAGTCTATTTCTTCCAGAAGCTCCAAGTGTCGAATATGATTTACTTCTCGTAGGTCTTCTATTCTATTATCACGCAACAACAATGTCTTCAATGTGATCGGAAAAGTATTTGCCATTGTCAACGTGCTCAATTCACACGAATTCAGACTCAAGAATTTGAGTTTGGTAAAGGCTGACACATCAAGCGAGTCCCCAATAGCATTTCCATCCAAATTCAACACTGTCAGAACGCCTTGAGTAAAGTAATTAGCTTCAAACTTCTAAAAAAACTATAAAGAAAAGAAATTCGTTACCTTTAATTTGTTGAAACTCAAATTCAACTCCTCTAAAGATGTAAACAAGTGAAGTCCGCTCGAATCTTCTATTTTATCCCCACTAGCGTCGATTACAATAACATTTTGTGCAGACTCCTTGTGAAAGTACAATGAATCCAATTCACAGTAAGAAACGTCAAGCTAAAATTAGGCTATTATCATATCTGAAAAATAAACTCACCTTTGAACGCCTAGTTATCACCGGAAGAGAAGTTAAGGATTTAAACGATTTACAACCTCTGCGAATGACTTCTATTTCACACATTTATAGCTGACAATATAAAACTACAAGAACTTTTCAAAAAAATATTTTTTTGTTTTTTTATTTTATAAAATTCAAAAATAACGCCAAAGGTTTCTGGCAAAAACAATTTCGTTTCGAAACGCAACTACCGTGCCGATGAGATAAATTCGTCAAAGATACGTGCAAAGAAAATACAATATTTGCCGCCATATGACATGTAAATAAACCCATGCTGTGCAGTTTTCACTTAAATTAAATATTTAGTGTTATGCAAATTTTACTCAACTCCGTACCTTGGAAGACAAACATCCTCCTCGTCATACGAATTGACATTGATCATGAGCTCCATTATAACGAACGACAAATATAGAAGATTATAAAAATTGACCAGTTCATAAGCATATACATCCTTACGCATTAAAAAGTCGAAAATATTCAATAGGTAATACGAATTCATTTTTATTCTTATAATCTAATAAAACTAAGGTAACAGATAAACGACCTAAGCTTTGAAACCAGCAAGGAATGAAGTGACCAAGCTTTTCAGTTTCTCGTCGGTTTGAGGAGAGATCTGACTTTCTTCTCTAATTGTCTTCAGCAGGTCTTGGCAATTAGCTCTGATGTGGGTCAAGAACTCCTTCTCGAACTTGGTGATGTGAGCGGGGTCGAGCTTGTCCAAATGTCCCTTTACTCCGGCGTAGATTACAGTTACTTGTTCTTCAATGGCCATTGGCACGTATTGGCCTTGTTTGAGCAACTCGGTCAAACGAACACCACGGTTCAACAGTTGTTGAGTGGCAGCATCCAAATCCGAACCGAATTGGGCAAAGGCAGCTACTTCACGATATTGGGCCAACTCCAGCTTCATGGAACCGGCGACCTAAACAGATAGAATCAAAAATCGTACTCTATTCTTACCTGTTTCATAGCCTTAGTTTGGGCAGCAGATCCTACACGGGATACAGACAGACCGACGTTAATGGCCGGACGAACACCCTTGTAGAACAATTCAGTTTCCAAGAAGATCTGTCCGTCAGTAATAGAAATTACATTGGTTGGGATATAGGCGGACACATCACCAGCTTGGGTTTCAATAACTGGAAGGGCAGTCAAAGATCCACCACCGTGAGTTTCGTTCATCTTGGCGGCACGTTCCAAAAGACGGGAGTGAAGGTAGAAGACATCACCAGGGTAGGCTTCACGACCTGGAGGACGACGAAGAAGCAAAGACATCTGACGGTAAGCGACGGCTTGCTTAGACAAATCGTCGTAGATGATCAGAGCGTGCTTTCCATTGTCACGGAAGTATTCTCCCATAGCACAGCCAGAGTATGGAGCCAAGAATTGAAGTGGAGCGGCATCTGAAGCGGTAGCAGAAACAATGATGGTGTACTTCATGGCGTCAGCATCAGTCAAACGCTTTACAATTTGAGCAACAGTAGACCTCTTTTGGCCAATAGCGACGTAGATACAGTACAACTTCTTCTTGTCGTCTCCAGCATCGTTGAAACGCTTTTGGTTGATGATGGTGTCAATAGCAATGGCAGTCTTTCTAAAAACAAATTAATTAAAAAAAATATAATTATAAGAAAAATTAATAATAGACTCAATGTAAAAATCGTAAAAAAGCAGACTAGACAAAACATACCCGGTTTGACGATCACCAATGATCAATTCACGTTGTCCTCTTCCAATTGGGACCAAACTGTCGACGGCCTTAACACCAGTTAACATAGGTTCACGTACACCAATACGAGGGATAATACCTGGAGCCTTAACTTCTACACGAGAACGCTTGGTGTCCTGGACGGGGCCCTTTCCGTCGATAGGGTTACCCAAAGCGTCGACGACACGGCCAAGAAGACCCTGTCCGACAGCGACGTCGACAATAGATCCAGTTCTTTTGACGACATCACCTTCACGGATAACTTTGTCGTTACCGAATACTACAACACCAACGTTGTCAGGTTCCAAGTTAAGAGCCATTCCCTAAAGCATACACTTGTTTAATCAAGAGAGCTAATATAATATCTAAAATCTGTAAAAAACAAAATCAATATATTACCTTCATGCCAGAGTCGAATTCCACCATCTCTTCAGCTTGGATGTTCTTCAAACCATAAACACGGGCAATACCGTCACCAATAGACAATACTTTACCGGTTTCTTCGAGATTGACATTGCCTTCTTGGCCAAGGATCTTGTCCTCTAGGATCTTCGAGACTTCAGCGCCAGCAGCCGAAACTCTGGATGAAGTAGAGAATGCGCTTTGTGGCACCTGTATTTAAAAAAATTTTAATAAAACATAAAGATTATTTTAGGTATTAAATTAAACCGAAACATGTACCAGAAATTCAAAAAAATACTCACCTTAGCATTGCGCAAGGCTGTGATAACCTGTCTTGACAACATACTGATTGGAGAGTACGTTTACAAACGGAATCCCCAATGTTCTCACAGAAATCAACGAAAAGAAAATTTTTGGCAAACCAAAGAGTGATTCGCAGACACTTCTTTGTACCGTACGCGGGAAATTCAAACGTATATTTTTCGTGACGAGACCTGAAATTTAAGTTTCTGGCCGGACTGGTCGTTCTTTGGCTTTCTTTGCAGAGTTTTTGATCAAAGTATGAGTTCTTAAACATTTTTAAATTAAAATTTAAAAGCTTCTAAAATTTTATTTTACATTTTTTTGAAAATTTTACTTGGATACGCAAAAATTGATGAAAATAAAAATTGATGTCACAGTAAAGTCAACGTCGTAAGTTTTGCAAGAATTAAAAATCAAAGGAAACGTTCAAGGAAATTTATTATAACAAAACAAACAGCTAAACTTATATAATTTCAGAGTTCTTTCTGGATTGTTCTTCTTTTATCTCGTGGAATATCTTGTTCACTTCATCGAGGTCTATCTCGTCTCGTCGTTCTCCGGCCATAGAATTTGTAGTGCTGGCCCTGGATCTTGTCTGGTCGTACCAGACTTGTATTTTGTCTGCAAACTCGGCCACGTCTTGGGCTTCGAGTCTGTTGGCTACACGAACAAGATTACTGTTATCCAATGTCTTCCTGGCCTTCTTCTTTATTAGAAATGATCTGAAGAACTTCAGGTTGTACTTCTCGAAGGTGTTACGAATCCAGTGGTGTCCATACTTGCCAATTACAAGCTCTAGGCCTATCATTGTGTGGTCGATCAGCTAAAATACGATGTTATTTTTTATTTATCAGTTAAAATAGGTATTTTGTTGTCGAGTTGATCTATTTTCAAAATTTTATGCTGAAGTATAGCTTGATGTGTTAATAGTTGAGCTTACATTTTCGTGCACTTTCTCGACCATTCCCTTCTCGTAGACAACTTTACGTTCAACTTGAAGTACGTTAGCAATAGGTTTGAGCGTCATTCCCTGAAAATAAATTGTTTCCTGTTCAACTACTTACTTGCAAGAACACTGTGAAGTATATTACTACAATACACGAAGTAACAAACATGTTTTTGGCTGGCAGATCATTTGGTAATGCTACAACTAACCCATATCTAAATTTGAATATTAGAGACAAAAAAAACGGGGTACTATCAGTATTTTAATATTATTTTATGTTTTTTTATCTAACGACGTACGCTATGGCACCACGCAGTCCTCCAAACGCGATGATGAATTGGTCAACCTTGGTAAACTTTTTGAGCCGGAATTTGTTTAAAACCCAACAGATAACAACAACACCTGCAATGTTGGTTATAAGAGACGTAAGTCCTTTATATCTCACCTATGGCCCTGTAGATCATGCAGAATATTACTGTTAAAACAATGAAAGCGGTGTCCCAGTGATGATCTGCCGACACAGTTGAAAGACCCAAGAATATGAAGATTACTGTTTCACTGGCTAGTGCCAAAACCTTTACAAAGTAGTGAATAGACTTGAAAGCGTCTTTTGGTATGTTTTCTCGGATGTATGGTTTCATGGCCGCTCCGCAAAAGACGATTCTACAATTTGAAAGTTGTTTTAAAGTAAGGTTCTTACGCTAAAATGGCTGAGAGACCAAACATTTCACAAGCCAGATACGAAGCAAACGGTATCAGGAACACGAACACTGGGTTCAAGATGGGCACATTGTCAGTGTACCTAGAATGATTCAGTAAAAACAAAATTGGACTTACTTTGTGAGGAAGGCTGTCATCATGGCGAACAGTATTCCTACTAGAGTACCTCCGATTGCAATAACGAAGAAACTAATGATACCAAAAATGTAATCTTGTACTATCAGATTGTCACCTCCTATTTCCACGAACGACACGAACATTTGGTACAACACCTAAATTTAAGTTTGGCAGAAAATCTACTGATCTTACCACGGAAACACCATCGTTCAACAGAGATTCCCCTAAAATAATGTAATTCTTGTTATGTTCGATCAAAGTTACCGAAAACACTGATAAACAGGAGTTCGTTGACATTCATCTCCTCGAAGATGACGATCACGGCCACCGGGTCGACGTCAGCTATCAAGGATCCAAAAAGCAACAAGTCCCAGAAGGTCATCTCCACCGAAAACAAGCCGGTTTTGCTGATCAACCACAAGGATACGCCTAAATTTCATAATGTTGAACACGGATACAGCCTTACCTATGGCGATGATATTCCATGCTGTTCCGACCAGTGCGAACATCAAGCACGATCCAATATTATCGAAGAACGCTCTGGCAGGCATGTTGTATCCTAAACAGTAGGTTTAATGTGTTACCATTTAGCTAGTACACTACGTATATGTTTGTACACATAGAGACCTGCATTTTATAAACTAAACGCTCGTTTGCCATAAGTAAAATCGTACCGGCATCGAACACCAGCGGCGGTAAGAGGTATAACATGAAAACTTGAGATCCCAAGTAGAATTCGCTTCGGTTAACGTGAGCCATATTCAAGGTAATGCCGATCAGAAGCCCGATCAGAATCAGAAGAGAGCTGTCGGGAAACATCTCGGATACCTTTTTGTACACATGAAACACTGGAATAGAAATTAAAGTTTTAATACTTTAAATTGACATCAATGTTTTTTGTTTATAATTCTCACTCATTTTGGCATTGAACCTTACGAATTTTGGCAACACACGCAGTGAACAGCCATATTACTATGGTCATGGGCACTTTCACTTCTTCCCAGCTGAACTCGATGATGGCATATCGTTCGGGCTTCTCGTGCTCGCTTTCTTCGGCATTGATGAAGCCGGCTGTCACGATGAAGAAGGCGACTCCATAGTATAGCCGCCATAGCGTCATCTTCCGACGTAGCGGTAGTAAAAAGACGGCAGGGTTCGTGTTTCCAAGCCATACTTAACTGATAAGAATAATAACTTTGGGAAATAAAATTAGGGCCCTTAGGGTTTTATGACTTTTGACGCAATTATTAGCATGTTAATGTATCCAGAAGTCGCTTCTTCAAAAGAATACATTATGCTGATATAAACCGAGTAAGTGGTTTGGAGCAGCAGTATGATGACATAGCCGCTACTCAGTAATAATAACATAATGCTGTTCGTATCCTTGTGTTTTCTTACAGTAATAGTCTACTGTGACAAGCTGGACCAGTCCCCGACACCTGGTAGGCTCTGTTCCTTTGTAAATGATCATCTTAATTAGTTTCGAGTAGCTGAAAAGCCTACAATAATGATAAGCAGTGATAAGAGTAATCGTTTGCTATGTAAACTTGACGAAAAGAGTACGTATGTAACAATAAATATAAGTTTGAAAAGCATATAACATAATCTTCGAAAGTTAACCTTGTTATTAAAGAGTCGAATCTGAGAATCAAATGCAGGTACTACAATGTAGATGCTGTGTTTGCCAAAAACAAATGTTACGTGTTAGATCAACAACTAGTGGACAGTAAGAACAACGTGTCTTGTCATCATTTACATTGATTTGATGGCAAGATTGCCACTTATGACATAGATGTCATCAAGCATATGGAATTGCGAAACATAGTCAGCGTAAGAGAATCCTTTGTTTGATGATAATATTGATGAAAACGTGTTAACAATACAAATATGTGAAATTTTAGGTTTCTCTTTCAGAGTAATGACAAAATATTGTTAAGTGATCGTGACTACGGTAGCTCAAGTGGAAAAGCAAGAACTTTGTGCGAATACAGTAGGAATTTTACTTTACCGTGATTTTTGTAGTTTTTTAATTCAAATAGCACATAATAATTGCAGAAGACGTATTGTACTGCGACACCGGCTACTTCTTGAACGGTATTCATTGCTACAAACTTCACAAGAACAACGTGAAGTGGGCAGAAGCACGTGATGCTTGTCAACGCGAGGGTTCCATGCTGGCCGTGCCTCACAATGACAACGACGGACAGTTTCTGGCTTGTAAGTAAAATTTTTCATACTCAACGTGACATATTCAGCCATGGTAGCACGTGAGAACATCATCAACGACAATGACAACACCTTCATATGGGTGGGGATGTACATCGAGGATCACAAGAAGCTGAAGGTAGTCGACAGCTCTTGTCCCAATTACTTCCGTTGGTTGCCGATTGGGCACAGTAAGTGATGCAAAACCAAAGTAAACTGATTTTTTAAAAACTTTTCTTCTTTTTACAACATCATTTTAACACGTAACATGTATGATATGATTGTGTCATTTCAGAACGCTTCTTGACCGATGCGTACCAAACTCCCAATACCGTGGTCGCCATTGGTACCAGTGCTTCGAACACGGGTAATGTTGGACAGTTTGGTTACTACCAAGTCATAAACGGCAACTTTCACAAGTAGGTACCATGACTACTGTACTAAACTGATATAAAGTCTACTTTCTCAAGTTCACAATCACTCAAAATCTTTTTATATATCATATCATGCTCCTAAAGCAGGTATTTCAGATCACGTTATGTTATTGTGATTCTGTTTCAGACTACCGTTCCTGTGCCAAAAGCCAGCCAAAAGCGAGTACGATGCCATTTACTATCCCAAAAAGGTCTGAATGTACTTAATAAAACCTTTTGAATGACTGACTTACTGATAAGGAACATTGTGATACGTTATCACTTCGTTCTTCGAGACGTCTTCTTTTTGTTTTAACCAGGTTTAGGCCATAATTGCAATTATCATTTGATTGTGATGGTTAATAAAGTACATGTTTGTTTTGTTTTCGTATGTTCAGGTATTTAGACATATCGTGGAGGTTTATTGCATTGTTCTAAAAGAAACTGAAGCAAGAATGCAAATGATATCGTATCCTGATCTTGGTTGAACTAGATATTAATGCATAGTTTTGTGTTTTAAAAGTTGCTTATGTTAATTTAAACCTATTTTTTAAATTTTATATTCAATTACTATGAAATTCTGAGCTAATCGTATATTTCTTTATGTTTTACTCTCAATTGTTTTAGTGTTTATTTTAATAATCAAAAACGCTAAATTAGATATTAGCCTTCTTGTGAAAATAGATCCTTTTGAAGCTACTGAATTTAAATTTCGAAAAACTATTTATTTTACGTGACTTTGTTACCTGAACTTTGACCGTATTAAAAATAATTTCTGCTTTAAGAAATGTTTTCTATATTGTCGAAACTTAAAAGTTTCTCCAACATTACCTAAACTAAAACTAATTTGTAGACAAAATGGGGCAGTGGTACTCCCCATTACAGGCTTTGGGAATATCCATCGCTTTTTGTATCCTCGATATTATCATCTGTATCGTTGGCTTGGCATGGGATGGTCGCTTCTTCACCTTCGACAATGTTATCCATTGGTTCGACTTCCAGAGCTACAGTTTCACTAGGAATCCTATCGACTTTCTGGTAAGTATGACACTTGTAGGTGTTGATGTCACGTTTAGGCTGTATGTATCGTCAGAATCTGTCTACTGCTTGGTGGAGCCATTGGCGTCTATGCGAATCCGTCAGTTGGAGCTCAAGCATGCTCAAAGTACAGTAACTTGACATTCGCTGTAGTGCTTCTAATGATCGCTTTCTCACCGTCAAAGTTGTTGGCCTTCTACGAACACCCGAATCCGTTGGCAATTGGAGATTGGATTCTGATGATCTGGTCGATGACAGCTTGTATGTTCGTGCAAGTAGGTCTTACCACATAATCTTTACCTGAAACCGGAAGTAATTTTGCTTCAACAAAAAGAAAAACAATTTGGATGCGAAAGCATAGTTTTAAATTTATAAATTAATAAATTAATAAAATTTGAAATTCAGGGAATCTGGACTTCTGTGCTAGGAAAAGTGCGTGACGATACCTACAGAAGACTCGAGGACCGTAACTTCTACGAATGCGACAACGAATATTACGCCGAAATGCAACGCGTAAGTTACAAAAAAGTAAAATCTGACGTTTTTGTAGACAAGTAAAACAATTTATGACATATTATTGTAGAGGGAAGCCAAAGAACAAGAAGAAAAGAGAGAGACCTTCACCATGTTGTTACGTCTGTTCTCTTACATGGCCAAAGAATGGGTGTTCTACATGGTAGCGTTCTCCTTCTTGTTGTTGTACTCTTTCTGTAAGTTTTGATACTACAAACAATTTGCATGTAGTACACATGTTTAAAGTATAATAATGTTGTATGCACCTTTGATTTAACATTGTATTTAGCTAGAGTATTCGCTCCATATTATACTGGAGAGGTGGTTGGTGCTGTTTTTGGTGAAGGTGCTTCGTACGCCAAGCTACACGAGAAGGTGTTGATCATGGCTGCGTTGTGTATGGGTAGTGCCATCTTCGGAGGTCTTCGTGGTGGTTTCTTTACATATTCACAAGCCAGAGTAGACCGTCGTATTCGTAACGACTTGTTCACTTCTTTGGTTCGACAAGAGATCGGCTTTTTCGATGCCAATAAGACAGGTAGCATAATTAAAACTTCTTTACATTAATTATTTCTGGAGTCATTAACTACATTCAAATTATTTTTGAAATCTAAAAAAACATTCAAAAATTGTAAGCTAACGTATTTTAGGAGAAATCGTGTCACGGTTGAACGCCGACTGCCAAACAATGTCAAACACCTTGTCGCTGTATGTGAACGTGCTCGCACGTAACACCACCATGTTGTTTGGCTCTCTCATCTTCATGTTTACTCTGTCGTGGCGTCTGTGTATGGTCACGTTGATTGCCGTTCCAATCATCTTCTTGGTTTCCAAAGTGTATGGTGTATATTATGATGTAAGTAACGCGTGTTATTGAGTATTTTTGTAAACTTTACAGTCGATGTTATTTTTTATGCTTTTGATATAATGATAACAAAAATGCTTTGTTCCTCATGATTTGTGGAACAAAAAATACCCTCTGAACAACATGGGTTCAGAAAAGGTAAAAGCACACTTACTAATACTATTGAAACTTACGATGATTTAGCGTCGGCTTTCGACGCAAAAGTTACTACAGACATAGTTTTCTTCGACTTGTCCAAAGCATTTGATAAAGTTTGTCACAGTATTTTACTTTATAAATTATCAAAAATTGGTGTTAACGGCAAATTTCTATCTCTATTAAAAGCATATCTACATAATCGCTCTTTTACTGTTAAAGTACATGACTCCAGCTCTCAACCTAAAACTATACTAACTGGTGTACCACAAGGTAGCCTCCTAGGTCCTTTATTATTTAACATTTTTCTTCATGACCTTCCTTCTTTCTGCCAAACTGAAGGAGTAACAGTTAAACTTTATGCCGACGATGTTAAAGCTTATTCTCTTTCAACTAACAACCTAAATCTTCAAAAATTCATCACAAAGTTTGTCTCCTATTGCCAAATCAATCAACTAACTATAAATTATTCTAAATGTACAATACTTCACATTGGGAAGAATAACCCTAACTTTGATTATGTTCTTTGCGACGACAATGTTTTTACAAAAGCAACATGTGTAAAAGATTTAGGCGTCTTACTCAGTAACAAACTTTCGTTTAATGATCATATCTATCGTTGTGTATCAGTAGCCAAAAAACGCACTTTCCTTTTATTTAAATGTTTAAAAACCAAAAATTATAAAGTCCTTCGTCACGCTTATATATGCTATGTCCGTCCATTAGTAGAGTACAACTGTCCCCTATATAATCCAACCGTTAAAAAACTAATAGATTCTTTAGAATCAGTACAGAAACTGGCAAGTAAAATAATAATCTCACGTTGTTTTCCTTCATGTTCACACTATACCTATTCTCTTCGTCTTGCCAAACTCGGTCTTCCCACATTGAAATCACGTCGTGATAAATTAGATATAAAAACTTTAAGTTCTATAATAAATAACAAAATAGTTGTATCGTCTGCCCAAAAGCCTGTCCTGAGAGATTCTAGGTCTATATTTACTCCAGGACGTGTGTTTAGGCCAACTCTTTTTTTCCTAGATCATTAAGACAACTAAGGGATCAATAGCTATTTAAACGCTCATCACTGTACTGTCATTTATCGTTAAAAATTTTATTTTATATTATATTGATTTTATGTTACATTATGACTTTACGAGTGAATTTTTGAAAATAAATAAATTTGTCGGTGATTTCAGCGACTCGCCGAAGAAAGTCAAGCCTCGATAGCCAAGGCTAACGATGTAGCTGAAGAAGTTCTGAGTGCCGTCCGTACTGTGAAGAGTTTTGCTTGTGAACACTTTGAATCTCTTCGATTCCTCGGATTCTTAAATGTCACGTTGGGAATTGGTGCTCGTAGAGCCATCGCTCACATTGGATTCTTGTGGACGACTGAGGTAGGTATATCATCACATACGTTTAATGCTGTCATGAATCAAGATATTAAATTGGCTCATTTATTGCTTTCAGTTCTTGCAAATGGGAATCTTAACTGTCGTCTTGTTCTACGGTGGTCATCTTGTAATTCAAGGAGAGGTAAGGAGTGTACTTCTTACTGACATACGATTTTCATTTAATTTATACCTAATTGTAACTTAATTTCAGATTTCTTCCGGGTTGCTGGTCTCCTTCCTACTGTACCAATTCCAACTTGGAGAAAACTTAAGAGTAAGTTATTAAAACGTTAACATAACTTGAATACTTAGGAACTCGGCGAAGTATGGAACGGTCTCATGCAAGCTGTTGGAGCTTCCAGGAAAGTATTCGAATTGATCGACAGAGAACCATTAGTCACAAACGATGGTCGTATTGCACCAGATGGACGTAACTCTCAAATCGAAGGTCGAATTGAGTTCAGACATGTTAACTTCAGCTACCCAACCAGGCCAGACCTTCCGATCATGAATGTAAGCAAATCTTTAGCTTCTTTTGATCTTATAAAATACAATCTCAAACGCATGACAATACCCAAAGATATCAAATGTAACCTTTACTTCAGGACTTGTCATTCACTGTTAACCCAGGCGAAGTTGTAGCCTTGGTTGGTCCCAGTGGTGGAGGAAAAAGTTCATGTATCGCCATGCTTGAGCACTTCTACGAACCGGACAGTGGAGAAGTACTACTTGACGGAGTACCAGTCAGAGATTACGACCACAAGTTCTTGCATAACAAGGTAAGTCCACCTTTGTACACACACAAAGTTTAGATCGCATTGGTCGGACAAGAACCAGTACTGTACGCACGTTCGGTACAAGACAACATCACCTACGGATACGAATCCGGCTACAACAACACTGACTTAATTCAGAAGTCCGCCAAGATGGCCAACGCACATACATTCATCATGGACACGACTGAAGGCTACCAAACGGACGTTGGAGAAAAAGGAAGTCAAATGTCAGGTAAGACACTAACAACATATACCTTTCAAAGATTAATATCTAAAACTTTCAAACTATTGTGACATTACCAAAATCATTGCAAGCCTACAATTACATCTTCAGGCGGTCAGAAGCAAAGAATCGCCATTGCCAGAGCTTTGGTCAGAGATCCAGTAGTTCTATTGTTGGACGAAGCCACTTCAGCGTTGGATTCAGAATCCGAACACTTGGTCCAAGAAGCCATTCAGAAGAACTTGCACGGTCGTACTGTAGTAATGATCGCTCACAGACTCAGTACAGTAGAAAACGCTGACAAGATTGTAGTAATAGCTGGTGGCCGTGTTGTTCAACAAGGTGTGCACAAGGACCTGATCCAACAAGAAGGTCTCTACAAACAACTGGTACAGCGACAGATGCTGAGTAAGTTTTGGTTGGTAAACAATGAAATTGTCACCAGACTTTTTTAAAAACACCTCTCATACATGAAAAGACAATGTTACACAACTGTTTTCAGATGGAAGTCTCCAAGATCCACCCCCACCCAAGCCCGTCCCCGCCCCAGCTCGTTCTCGACAGATCCGCCAGAGTCGAGAGTCTACCTCGCAAGCTCAAAGCTTCTTAGGCACCAGTTTGGCTAGTTCTTATCTCTAATCTTAGCAGTAGAAAGTTGTTTTATATTGTTGTTTGTTTAATTATTTGACTAAACCATTACCTGACCTTTTTTTGAAGATTTTCAAAAAAGTGCTCGTTTAACGTTGATTTTTAAAAATTTAATTAATCAAGTAAGGAACGCGAACTTTACCGCAATTAAGCAATACAAAGCAATAAATTACCAAAATCATTGGTTTTAATATATTCACTATCACTTACAAAATTAACTTAACATACTGATTCATTTGACCTTTGATCCGGATACAACTCTTATCAGTAAGCCAATTTTGGTTAGAGATCAATTAAGTACCTAATATTATTTTTTGACCTCCGACAACTATAACATGTACTATATCTTACATTTTTCCACATATTAATGTTACAGTAAACTTGCCAAAGCGAATGTTACTTTTAAGTCATCGTTTATCACAAATGTTGTTATTTTCGTCATTCGAGAAATGGGATGATCAACGAAATTTTGCACATTATCAGAAAACATAGCACAGTCACTTACCTTCTCCGATATTAACTTTGACTGTCGTGTTTTCTTTTCATTTGGACTTGATTTTTGGTTTAAGTTTGGTCTTCCTTATTAGTTGTCCATTATTGTTAGGTAGTGTGGTCATTACTTGCAAAATAATCAACGTATCTCCCTAAATAACTAGGTTAACTATAAAGATTGGTAAGCTAAGGTTTGTTTCAAAAGGTCCTGAAGAGCCTTTATAAAAAGGCCAAAGATTAATTTTCAACTATGGATTTAATAAATATCAGCATTATTAATGTAATTGTAACGTAATGTATATTATTAAAAACCATCTAACATTGAATTCGTATGTTTTCTAAAAGTCGTTTCTAGTAGTGTTATAGTCCAAAAAACGCGTAGATAAGAGTTTAAAATGGTCAAAATATGTTTTTCGAGTTAGTCAGCTCCGCAAAATGACAATCAGACCATAATACAGAGTACCTTGCAGTATAAAGTTTAGGGTTCATTATTTCGCAATAAATCCACAAGCAACTTCGCAACGTCAAAGTACAACATTGTTATTTGAAGCGTGATGAAACACTTGAAAAATACAAAACACACGTCGAGTTGTAGGTGCGCAACGTTATCAACTTTATAATCGAACCATACGTGAAACTATATAAGACTTACGTTCAAAACAAGACTTGGTCCAAAATCTTCGATGTTGATCACTTCTTCAATATAAATGTGGTCTTTTTCTTGATCTGTCTTGTTCCTTACGTTTTACATTAACATTCGTCCATTATTTGCTCTCCCGAAAACAAAATTTTGTATAAAAAACAAATTCTAAAAAATATGTCATGGGGATGACGTGTTTTTTGAACCTTTCGACCTATTTTGTGGGAAATCAGGCCCATGTGAAGATCCGCTGCTTGCAGAGCCTTGGAAGGGTCAACGAACTTTGCGTTCCCTTCCTATTTTTTGTGTTTCTTATCACTCACCGCTCCTTATCGACCCGTTAATTTTTGCAACAAGAATCTCGTCCACCCTAAGGGGCAAAGTTCGCGCGTAATTTATTTACTGGATCTTCCACTTTTTTTCATATCGTTTTTTTCAGACCGAACAATGAGTACGGAAGCCGAAGGTGTGGACGCTCATTACGCCTACTTTCGGTCGATCTACGGCCAGTTGAGCGAGTCTCCGGTCGGTTTGAGACTTCGCAATCTCTATGACTACACCAAAAACAGCAACAGCATGGTGCAAAAGTCGTTGGACGGTGTAGAAGTACGCTTGTATGATGTCAACGACAGTGTTATTGCACCATTGTATGAAAGATATTGTTATCCAGCCACAGAACGTCTAGCAAAGGCTTCACAAAGCAGTAAGTTGTGTTTGACGTTGTTTTTATAGCGTTAGAGAAAGTAATTTTACTGTAAATAACATGGTCTTTGTTAATTTGTGGTAGCTAGACATTAATTTACTGGCTTGACAGGTTATGATCAAGGAACCAATATCTACCACAGCGTGAAGGACTTGGCCCAAGCTGGTACTACTCTTGGCCTTGGCGTTGCTGTTGTTGGTGCCCAAATTGGTCTGATTGTAAGTGCATCGATGACGAATCTGCTTTTGGATGGCATCATCTTGAGCAAGGACGTTGGAAGCGGAGTTGTGAACAGAACCAAGAACGTCGAAAAACAAGTCGAAGCCAAGATTTTTGCCACTTTGGAGAACTGCAAAAACATCGCTGGTGTAAGTTGTTATTTTTTAGCCTATATGAAAAATAAACAAAGGTGTTTTGAGGTTGTTATATGGTACATATTTATATCTGGGTTGCTTTATTTCATTATAAAGTTTAAGTTTGGCAATTTAGGTACCCGTCAACAAAGCTTCTGAATACACCAACTCCCTTCTTGACGTTATGAACGCCTTCTTGGACAACTTTCTTCATTTGCCAGTGAATGAAAACGAAAACCCAGAAAGTTCGATCCCTCAGAGAATCCGCCATTTGACTTCTCGTGTCAGCCAAGCCATCGTTTCCAAGACAGTCCAGCCATGTCAACAACAAATTGCCGCCCTATTAGAAAATCTAAGAGCTAGATTGACATTAGTAAGTGAAAATAAATACAATTAACTCTTTTGGCAGGTTGAAAACTTAAAGAAACAACGGGACAACGTTCGTACTCACCTCATGAGCACCTCATTGTCAGATCTGTACGCAAGAGTCGAGAAAGAAGCTGCTGAAATCAAAGCCCAACCCTCTGAAGTCTTGTTGCGATCGATCCAAGGTTGTGCCAAAAGATTGAATGCCTCTTTGAGTGCCATCTCTCAAAAGAGCTCACAGGTAAACACTTTTTAGACTTATTATAGTAGTGTATTCGTAATAATGCACATTTTGATACATAATAATGTCTATTTTGATAACTATGTAAAACTATCAAATAATTCTTGATAGGTGAATGCTAATTTACAGACACTCCCTTCATCTGCCTCTGAACGCCTACATTCTGCCATCAACTACATCGAAAACCTGGACAAAACATTTGAAGGTGCTGACAGTATCCACGCCATCAGAGATGAAGTACGAGATTTTCATTGATAACTATGTTGAATATACAGTGGAACTCCTGCATAACGAACCTCTGTGTAACGAAATTTCCGTTTAAGAGAAACTTTTAAACCTTCGTCAATCACTACACAGTACATTAAAAACTCCTCTATACCGAAAAATAACGAACAATTTTTAAATCTCCGAGCGGTTCGTTATACTGGAGTTTCACAGTAGTTTCAGCAGATAATACACAATTTTACATGCTTACGCTAACAATTTTATGTTCAGGTAATCGAGGAGGCCAGACAAAAGCTCAGCGAACTTCTCCAAGTCGCCAAGTTCGCCCCCAAATTTCCAAAAGAGAAAAGCGTCCTAAACGAAGACATCTGAATGTAAAATCTTTTCAACCTCTCATTTTTCCAGTATTTTTTATTATTGTGTGTTTGTTATCAACAGTCAGTCAATAAACAGTTTTTTCGTGTTTTCTTGTACTCATTAAACTTGCAATTTGGTCCCAGCTGGAAAACATTGTCACTGAATCGGAAATCCGTTTGCTTATGGCATCTCGATGAAAATAGTTTCTCATTCGCATTGAAATCATCACTCATTGTTTTATTTACACCATGGTATCCTTTTCTCCATTGCCAGAGTTTTCTTCACTAGAAATGGAATCTTCCAATTGTAAGTTAACAGACATGTTCGTATCTATATTTAACCCTTGTCGTACTTTTGGTGAATTTCTGGGATTTTTGCGAATAATCAGGAAAATTTACAAGCTGCATGTTTTTAGTGCAACCAAAGGGAGGAATGGAGTACTTGGTGGAGTTGATCGACGACAAGAAGAATCTGCAGATGTTCCCGAAGTTGTTCAGACATGTCGATCGCTTGGTGGACCAAGGTGGGTTGAATATACGTTTATTGTGATAGTTTTCTAGAAATTGCTCAAGTTCGATCTTCTTTGTTCCAATTCAATTTTGCAAAGACCGGATTGGACTTGCCTGATCCAATCGGAGAGCCGATCATCGTCAGAGAAAAGGTGTACATACCTGTTGATGAGTACCCAGACGTAAGTTGGCATCATACTCATCCGATTGTTTTAGTTCAACTTTGTTGGCAGAATTCTTGGTCCTCGTGGAATGACAGCAAAACAATTGGAACAAGAAACTGGCTGTAAGATCATGATCCGTGGCAAGGGCTCAGTTCGTGATCGTAGCCGTGAAGCAGCTCGCCGCGGAAAGACCGAACAAGAGGACAATCTGCACGTGTTGATTCAATGTGAAGATGCTCCGAACAGAGCTCGCAGAAGAGTTGACCTTGCCGTGAAGCATGTTAGCAAGCTTCTGGTTCCAATGGTAAGTTAGGTTTACCTCGAAACAGCGATTTTGTGTGGATAAAATAGTATTTATGGGTTTTATGCTTTAGGTAATAGTTTAAATGGTTTCTTTTATAACAAAACCTTTGTTTATAATTTAATTGTTTTAGCAAGAAGGTTCCGACGAGTTGAAGAGGAAGCAACTGATGGAACTGTCGCTCATCAACGGTACTTACAAGCCTCTGCGTTCACCCCGTGTTCGCAGCTCCAACACTGAGACGCGAGAGAGCTTCTTGGACATGGATTCTGCGATTGACTCACCTCAAAACAGTCCGTTCCTGAAGAGTCCAGCGCCGTTCAAGCTGCAAGCTCCGCCCAAGGGACGATCTTCGGTGACGTCTGAAAAGAGCTGGATTTCTTCTTCGCCTCCTACTGATTCTTCTTTTCATATTAACGATTCTGATCACTCAACTTCACCTGAACCGTCATCTGGTAATTCTATTTTGAGGGCCTACATGCCTGGCTACTTCCCGCCCTCGCCGGTTCTACTTGAAGACTCGCAATCTTTTATCTTGGTCTAGTCCTTAATTAGTTAGTTTTCATATCATTATTAATTGTTTAATATTTGGTACGATTTATTTTGAATTTATAGCTTTATAACTTTATCATGATCTTACTTATTATATTGTTAACTTTTGTTAAGTATTATTTTTGTGTTTTTCTTTCTTGTTTGATAAAGTTTCATAGCGAAAGAGTTTGGGCTGGATTATTGGTTATTTTTCACCGCGAAAGTATATGATATGAAGTTGTTAAGTAATAAGTACATGTTCAGTAACAGACAACGTAAATGAGGTAGTGACTAGTTTACTCATCGAAAAAACATAGGAAGTTAGGTTTGCTTTCGTGCATGCGTCTTCTTCCAGTTCTGGTACACACGCAGACGACGATGGAATTCGCTTCTGCAAGCAGAGATCAGTTCAATGTCAGATGTGGTGTTGATAGTGTCCCGAAGTTTAGCGTAAGTCCATTGAGTTAAATCATTTTCATCCTTTGGCTTTGGAGCTGCTTGTTTGTTTGCGTCTTCTGCAAGATGCACGCCGTTTTCCTGTTCCAAACGCTTGGCAAGTTCAAGGTCCAATTGTTCTTGTCTTTCTTTTTCTTCTCTACAATTATGACTGTAATAATAAAATTATAGTCGGGATTCATCGTACCCGCTAGTTTTAGAGCGAATGTTGAACTTTTCCTTACCGTTTCGCCTTTTCGGCTAGCTGTCTTTGTTCTGCGGCTTTGCGTTGCTCTTCTTCAGCTTTCATTTGTTCTTGAATCTTCCTCAAGGCCTCCAGTCTGCGCTTTTCGTGTTCTTCACGTTGTTTGGCCTTCTGGATTTCTTCCAACCGCTTCTTTTCCAGCTCCATCAACTGTCTCTTCAAGCTTTCCTTCTCAGCAGCAGCTTTTTTGACGTCTTCAATCAACTTAGTTGTGTCGCTTTGCAATCGAGATACGGTGTCTTTGTCTGATGGTTGGATGTACGAATTGACGTTGTCCTAAAGTATAATGTATTTTAACAAGCATCAAAGGTTTTACCTTCAAAGATCGGAGAGTAGCGGCCACGACATTTTTGTGCAACGTTAACTGTTGCAATAATTCTGAATCCATGTCTTCATTCGAAGCCAACATCTTCATCGTATTGTCAACATCTTTGATAATGTTAGACACCGTAGTCGCTAGTTTGACTCTCGGAAACACCTTACGTTTCGCGATAAAACCTCGCACAACTGACTGAATCATGATGACATTTGCGGCCCTGAATGCAATCTTCTTCTCCACTAAAAATATTTACTACTCTGCCCTTTGCACTTACGCTTAATACACGACCAGATACCGTACTGAACCTTGCGCCATCTCAGCTTGCACAACCAAGACTGCACCTTTCCAATCATCTCCTTCATAGCTTGTGGATCGTGTCGCAGCAGCTGGTCGAATTCGGCGAACTTCCCGGGCTTGAAGAAAACTTTGGTCATACCAAACTTGTAGTCAGAGTCGTTGAGCCCGAGGACATGGAACAAGCATTTGCAGAATAGTCTGTGGTCCAATCGTGCCAACTTTTCTGGCAACAGGGATGAGTACATGTTGTACAGCTCGGAAAATTGTGTTCTGAAAGGCTGTTAAATTGAGGAGGACAATTACCTTGAGGGATATCCCATTTGCATAAGTTTCAAGACGCTTTCCATACCAGAGTAACGGAGCTGGCCCAGGATCTGGTTGCTTTCAAACTTGCCTGGAGACATTTCACCGTTGGGTTTGATACAGCGTACAAAGTGTGTTCCCTAAAAGTATAATGTTTTGACTAAAAACTGTGGAATCGCTTTACTTTTTGATAGCTGTTCTTACCGTTCTTTGCAATTTGTCCAGGAGTGATCCAAGCTGCTTTCTGAACAAAGCACTGGCTGAAGAAGATATCAACTTGTTCTGAGGTTTGTTTAATGTAGAGGCTTCGAAGAGTTGAGTCAGAATCTGATTGGAAGAGAATGAAATCATGTTCTCCAAAGAAGCGTGCAAGTTGTTGCTGTTCTTCTCGATGAACTGACTCGTTTGATAGCAGACAGAGCCAGCAAAGTGACGGATGATGAAGCATTCATCCTCACGTAGCGCACGGTATTCCTTCACTTTTGAGTTTCGACTGGACTAAAATTCCAAGTGTTAAGAGTACGTAAATACCACTAAAATACAATTTACTGATCAGTACGGTTTATTTCAGTAGATACTTACTGAAAGCCGGAAATGAGAGCCGTGAGTTTGGTGGACAGACGTAGTAAAATGTTGAGTTGTGGGCTTCGGAAGCCGAATCTCTTCGTCCAACAAATCTAGAAGGCCGCCTTTGCTCTCGAACAATTCGATGCAATCGTGGTTGTCATTGTACTCAATTTGAGGAATGTTCAGACTCTCAGCCACGTACAATTCTTGTTCTTGCTTCAGGATTCTGTCGTTGAAGAACTCTTGCAGCTTTTCGTTACAGTAGTTGATACAGAACTGTTCGAACGAGTTGTTCTTGAAGAACTCTGAAAACAAAATCTCAAGTGTGACATTATGTAAAGCACGAACACCAGCTTATTACTCCATAACTTACCAAATCCAGCAATATCTAATACTCCGATGAAATTCTTGGAACCCTGAATAGGAAAACAAGCGTTTATCTTGGCTACAATTGCGTCAAACAGCTTGCCATAGATGGTCTTGGCCAGAGTATCTCGTGTTGCTGCGGCTTCTTTTGACTTGAGCCTGACCTGGATTACAGTACCCTTGATTCCGCCTCTGGTCGGTTGCATAATTCGACTAACTAGTCCGTTGACCAGCTCGTGCTTTCCAATACCCATCAATTTGGCGGCCCAATCTGCAGAAAATTCAGAAGCGGAGGTGATCTTGCAGCCTCCACGAATGTCATCAGATTCCTCAAACACAATGTTTCCAAGGTGGAGGATGCCAGCCAACAGTTTGAAGAGGTTCAGAAGACTGTTCTCATCGTAACCGATGTTCTTTAGCGCTTTGGACAAACGTTGGAAGTCTTCGGCATCGTTCACAACTTCGTCGTAGACCTTAAAAAATTATTTTAATTACTAAATGTTATTTTAAAATTCAAACATAAGAGATAACACAGTACGTATTACTGTAATTTATGTAGATACAAAGACATAACCTACCTTATCCCCCGTGGCTTCTCCGTTAGTAAAGTACTTTGTGAATCCATGCTTCAAGAACTGAAACGTCCAAGATTAAATTAAAATTTTGAATATTCACATACCTCAAAGTCTTGGGGTGTTGTGAGACCAAGGTCCTTCCTAAGACTCTCATCAGCACCAACGAACAGCTGGTAGAAAATGTGATAGTTACGCTCTTCCCTTTGCTGAATACAAATCCTTGACTTTTCCAAGAGATAATGGGAGACATGCCCTCCGGCTACCATGCCCTGAAATGATGGTTGGTTTAGATCAAGTCAACTTACATTTTCCTGGAAATGAATCTCGATGAACTTCCCAAAGCGACTCGAGTTGTTGTTTCTGAGAGTTTTTGCGTTTCCAAAAGCCTCCAAAATTGGGTTTGCTGAAATTGTAAGATTACAGTAGTCTTGGAATCACGATATAGACTTGTCATTCGAAGAGATTCTATTATTTTATTCTTAAAATGGCAATTCCTACTTTCGAGAACGTGCTCTTCTAACGACTTTGATCCAGGAGCACACCAATTCTCGCACAAATACTTCAAAATGCACTTCTGAGATTCTGTTTTGCCGGCTCCAGATTCTCCAGAGACAATAATGGACTGACTTTCTTTGCATCTTCTCATGTCTCTGTAGGCTTTATCGGCTAAAATATAGTTGTTGAATCAAGCAATGGTATCGACTTACCAATAGCAAAGACATGAGGAGGTAACGTCCCCAATGACTTTCCTCTATATTTTGCGATTCTCTCTAAAGAGTACAAGTCAGTCAGGTTCTCGTAAGGGTTGATGGAGATGAGAATGTTGGCCACATATGTCTGCAACATGACACAATTATTTTCGTTTTGGTAATCAATTAAATTTGCTTACACGGTTCTTAAAGAAAACTCACGTAAATCTGCTTCTGATGATAACGAAGTTTGCAGTTTTCCAACAGTGTTCCTTCATTCAAGTACATCAACATACCTGAAAACATTTATCATATAATGTTACCTTGACTTACAATTGTCGTCAACACTCTTGTCGCAGCTTTCCTCACATGGCAAGACCTTTGAGAAAGGTAATGTGACAGTTTTGTCGTCACATTTCACCACTAAAGAGTCGGCCAGAACATCCACGATACGCCCTCTGATGTAACCATCAACATCGTCAGGTACAAAGACGGGCTTGTTGAAGTCGAGGAAGTCATTGGAAACGGCTTGTACCATGCTGGCTACATCGTCGTGCTGAAGCTGGACGTTCTCTTCCTTCTCAAGAGTAGACTCTAAAACCGGATTCATGGTTAAACTTCGACCGGTTCACGGCAAACTCGAGGCAATAATTGAAAGAATTATTTTTTGCGAATTCTCCATCGAAATTTGCATACTCGAAAGCAAGGAGAGGAAGACAAGACTATAAAAACCTTTTTTGGTAATAAATTTCCCGAAAATTTTGTGAAAAGGCGTACTCAGCACACTCGGAAACGTCTATTATTGATTCTGTGGCATTGTGTTCTTTAGTAAATTTCGTTTTTTCGAATTCTTTGGTCAAACAGAAAGAAGAAAGGTCTAGAGACTTGCAAAATGCTATGGCTATTAACTTTAGAGCTGATTTTTAACGTTGGTCAATATTAATTTAGTAGGGTTTGTTTGTTTTATTTAGAGTGGATGATCCGAATCCGGTGGCCAGTCGCGAATCAAACCACTGTATTGAGAGCTGTCTGAAGAAAATGAAGCGCTGATTCTCAGAAATAGAGACAGGCGTGGTTGGGAATCAGGCTGACTGGAGGCGAGCCGTTTTTTATGCCTCTGACTCAGCGATTTGGCCGTTTCATTTAGGTCCGTCGACGAACATAGTGTTCTGGGGGCTATACAGTCTATATTAATGTTCTTTAAGCTTGTACTGTCTATGTTAATGTTCTCCATGTTTTGTTTATTTTAATATCCATTTTACTGTAAAAAACGGAGTAAAAATGTTGATTAACAGACTTATTAGCAGTCTATGTTAATGTTCTTCCAAATGCATGGTTACTTTTGGGTTTTTGGGTCCTGACCTTATCCTTCCCGTCCATTTGCGGGTGTTCTCACGAATCTCGATCGGTTTTAGCTCTTCAAGCAGCTCTTATTTGGACATGCGTTCGGTTCGCTCTCCAACCCCAACTGAATGTTCAGAAAACGGAGATCTGAGCAGTTGGGTCTTACTGGAATCATCGCACTATACGTGACAGATATGTAAATGTCTGCGCGCCATTCGAACCTTTGGAGTGTCTTTGAGGGCGTTAACCGCGATATTTTGTCATGATTTATCTGCTGACCGTCCCTTCCTCTTCAGGTGTTTGCTTTTGCCTGGTCCTTTGAATTTAACGACTTTCGGCTACATTCCTCAATCTGGAGTTCGCTATCTTTTCGCTTAGTTTGAAGGTTTGTTTTTCGAGATGAGGGTACCCTGTGGTGGACGCTTGGCCCTGTTTGCGTTCTATCTCTGCTTATGACCCGCTCCCTCCCCACCGCTGCTCGGCACTCTCTAATCGTCATTCGAGCGTCTTTGCGCGACCCGGCCTTCTAGACTCTGCGATTTTATTATTTTGCCACTTTTGTTCAGATCTGATAACGACCGCAATTTGCTGTATCGGTTACAATAGAAATATACTGTTTCGTACCATTGATTTAACTGTTTTGCTTTAGTCAAGATGCTGGGAATTCCGTTCTTGGACGACGCGGTCAGTCGAATATTCAAACCTCACACTTTCGATGATCCTATCGACCGGTTGAACTACTTCATAACAGCCAGTTTGTTGGCATTTTTTGCCATCATGGTTTCTGCCAAACAGTACGTAGGAGCTCCAATTCAATGCTGGATGCCTATGGAGGTAATTATCGTTTAAAAATTCATATTTTTGAAAAAATTTAATTTTTTTAACTAAAGTTAATTTTTAAAATATTTTTTAGTTCAAAGGAGGATGGGAACAGTACGCAGAGGATTACTGCTTTATCCAGAACACTTACTACGTTCCCATGGAGGAAGAGATTCCTCAAGAAATCTCTGACCGTGACGAACGACAATTTGGCTACTACCAATGGGTACCAGTAGTCCTAGCTCTACAAGCTTTTATGTTTTACATTCCTAACTGGATCTGGAAGACTCTTCATCAACAAAGCGGTAGGTAACCTTCTTTTGCTTTAGTTTTTATAAAAATTATTAATTTATATTGAGGTAGATCTTGTTTATTAATTCTGTCATAACACACTTCACTTACTGGCGTTTATTGAGCTATAGTTGTTGTCGATATCACACAAATATTGCACAAACAAACTGTTATTCAAACATTTGCAGGTCTGGACCTTTCAACTGCGATCACAGATGCCCAGAACATACGATCAATGAAATGCAAAGATAAACACGAAGAGTCGTCCAAACTGTCACAGTACCTTTGTGAATCTCTGGAGATCAATGAAGTCCGCCAAGTGCCACGAACCATCTTCTGTATGCGTTTTGGCCGAAGTTTGGGATCGTTTGTGTCGATGTTGTACTTGTTCATCAAGCTGATGTACTTGGTCAATGTCTTTTCCCAGTTCGTGTTGTTGAACAACTTCATCGGTCGAGGGTTCCATCTATGGGGATGGACGGCCCTTCAGACGCTGTGGACTGGCGGAGAGTGGACAGACTCTCCAGTGTTCCCGAGGGTTTCGATGTGTGACTTCAGAGTACGAAGGCTGGCCAACATGCACAGATACACAGTCCAGTGTGTACTCATGATCAACATGTTCAACGAGAAGATCTACCTTTTTATTTGGTTCTGGTTCATGTTCGTGGCCATCTCGACCAGCATCAACTTCCTCTACTGTTTGTCTCAGATGCTACCACCTCGTGCTAGAGAGAATACCATCAGGAAAATGCTGAAACGCTACGACGATCATGACAACATCTTCGAGCAGCCATCTGGACAACAAGTTATATCTAACTTTGTCAACAATGGTCTTCGTCCAGGTATGATAATCGTGATTATATAATTTTTAAATTTTTTTATAAAATGTTTTTAGATAGTTTTTGACAATGTTTTATGTTGTTGTGTTTCAGATGGAGTCCTGCTACTTCGTTTCATCGAAGGACACGCTGGCGCCATCGTGGCTCGTGACATCTGCAACAGACTGTTCAAGGAATACCTAAAGGGTCTTCAGAAGGACCTACAACAACGACCATACCTTGCTCCACCTAGCTCGCATTCTACCAAATCCACTTCCCCGGGGGTAGAAGAATCGTACGGGCGTGTGCCCCTACCAGAATATCAGGAAAAGCTTCTGCAACCAGACTCGGCCTTCAGTCTGGGAAAGCCCAAATACGTGTAATACCTATAGTGCCATTTCAGTATTGTATGCCTTTACTTTTATTCAATTTCTTTACCTTCATTTGTTTTATTAATCATCTAACCTTTGTTTGTATAAAAAGAACAGTATTTGTACTTCTCGTAAGTAATATTGGTGTTTTTTGAGTATTGTAAGTAGTAACTGACAGTATTTGATTGTTACTTGTATATGTCTGACCCCTTCACTGCCCTCAATTAAACTTAATATAGTTGTTTAATAACCTTGGTTTTAAATAAAGTATTATTACAGAAAATTAAGGAACATTAAATGGTATGTGTAAAGCCATGATAGTAATTGAAAGGTGGGTAACAAGTATATATACCGTGAGGTGTTGATAATTTTCGGCGAAAAATTTTTGAAAAAGAAGGCCACAGATACCTGGCTAAAATTTTTTTTGTCTAGATCTACACGCTGTTGGTCCATTTTTACTCTTTCTTATACAGTTTATATTGGAAACTAAAGTTGTGACGTTCTTTTGTCGATCAATATTAATATAGTTGTTTAATAATCTTGGTTTCAAATAAAAATTTAACAAAAATTTAAGGCACATAAAACGATATCAGTAGAGATAATAACACTTGATAGCTGTTGACGTACGTCATAAAACACCTGATGGCTGTTAACTTAAGGCAACAATAATTAAATAGGAGATTCTGCTGGCTAGAAATACTGTAACTACTCGAGATTCTCTTGAGCGCTGAACTGATCATTAAAGTTTTGTTCGTCATGTAGCATTGACCCCACGAAGTACTCCATGGCTCGATTCAACTCGTTCATGGTATTCATTAAAGTGTCCATCCTGTTTCGTCGCATCTTTAAAGCTTCGATGCCTCCGGGCGTTTCGTCCTCATCAGTAGAACTGACACCGTACATTGCAAAATCTGGGAAGTCTGGCTTCCGTAGACCAAGATGGGACCTACTAAATGGTGTGTCCATTGGTACCGGGAAGGCCGTGTTGTGTTGCTGAAAGTATAAAAGCTGCCTTGAAGCCGTAAAATTCAATATTGCTAAAAGATATGAACCTACTTTGTCCACAACCCTTTGCAGCCTCTCCAATTGGATCTGTAGTTGTTTGTTCTGCTCCTCCAACGCTCTCGACCGTTCCTCCAACTGATGTTCGTGAATTCTCATAGACTTGGCATCCAGAAGGCGTCTTTGGTCGGCGGTGAAGTTTTCGATCTCGCTGTAGCCTCGAGGAAGGCAAGAAATTGACCTTCCGAACGTTTTCCGGTTTTCGTCGCTAAATAGAGACGGCTGAGATACGATTCTGTGAGCAGCGAATCCCTGATTGTGTGGAGATTGCATGCCCCGAGGCATGGTTTGTGTAGAAGCGTAGATTCCCGGTTGCACGGTGTTCCGAGAGCTCAGAAGATAACCAGCTTGTCCAAACTGTCGCATTCCCTCCAGGTTCGGAGCTGAACCCAGATGCCGCTTCTTCTCCACGGCTTCTCGTAATTCTGTATTCTCGTACTGTAGTTTCTGTAGCAGCTGATCCATCTCTTCTTTGTGCATTTGTTCTACTTGTTTTATCAGTTGCGACGGTGACTTTACATCGTTGGCGGTTCGTCTGATTGCAGGCCCGTCAGTAGCCGACTTGTGAAGTTTAGAGAACGGTCGAGAAGTTGTTTCGATCTCGACCTTTGTTTCCTCCTTCACATGTAGCGCCTTCTGAACTCCAGCAGCTGTGATTGATTCTTGTTGTCGCTTCGAGAGTCGTTGTGAAAATACCTGCATTCGTTGATGAATCGTCTCGGTAGCAGGATTCTGAGGTATGTTTTGATTGTTTTCTAATGGTAAACCTTCGTCTACAGTGTCTACAGGCAAATAACCACGTTTACTTCGACTTCTTCGCATCTTGTTCTTCACCATCAAGGTGAAGTCACGGACATCATCTTTCGATTTTGTCTAAAATTGTGATATATATCAAAAATTGTTAGATATGTATGTATTAAGTTTTTTTTGCTTTAGGACTTTACTACAGCATGGTATCGTTCTAAAATTGATTCAATAAGACAATTATATATGTAAAAACATTAGAACTTACTGGAGTGCAATACTCCTGCATTGGATGTGTAAGTTTGTGGCTCTTCGAAGTTCGTTGAGAAAAGAAGCAGTTCTGACATATGTCGTAGTTGAAGCACCGTAAACAACGATACCTCATACCCACGATTGGGAACATCTTACAGGCGTTACACTTGGCTTGATGCTTTGCAAACTCTGAGGAAGCCAGACGATGCATCACCGGCAGCCAAACAAGACTCTGAGGCTCCTTCTTAAGCCAATTCAAGTACTGGTCGACCGAGAGTTTGGCGGGATACTTGTTGTACTCGAAGCACGATCTGACAGAAGGCTCAATGTTTGAACCTCCGAAGACTGCGGCTTCACCCAACAATTTAGTTATCTGGAAAACGCAATTTCATTATTTTACTGTACTCTCGCTCTTCATAATAAAATACAAACTTTATAATTCCACAAATATTCTATAAATAATTATGTTTTATAGATAAGATTTGCGCAACTTGCGAAGTATGTTTCGCAAGTCGCGCCCAAATTTTTCCAAAATTTTGTAAAAAAATATTTTGCGACGGTTTTCCTCACAAACTTACGTGAATCAAGTCGTAAAAGAGAAGTCCTAGTTGTTTGTGATCAACTCCTTCATCCCTTGATATGATAGACAACAAAAATTTGTATTTTGACTCCAGACTCGCGTTGCACAACACCACCATGGCTATCGAGAAGGATACTGTGCGAAGCTTTCCATCTCGGCATGGATCGTAGATGTTCAGAAGTAAGTTCAAGGCCAAATCCACAGCCAAAGGAACGTTTCTGAGCAGCTGAGGATACTTCTGATGAGCAGCTTCGAACAACGGTGCCAAGGTCATGACAACGTCTTCGATCGAGATCTTCTCATCCAACGGTGCATTTCTGAACTTGTGTAGCGCTTGGTCAAGGCTCGGCAAGTCGATCAAGTCCAAGCACATGTGCTTCTGAAGTGCTCTCAGCTTCATCGCCGTTCTGTAGGCACTGAACTTGACCTGATTGAAGTTGCACAGCTTCTCGAAGATCTCCACCATGCTCGGATGATCCCATTGCGTGTTCTCCGTGACATGATCAACGTAGTAAGGCATCTGATTTAAAGCAGAGATGGCCCGTTGCCATGGTGGCTGGACTGAATCGGCCAAGAAATGTTCACTGGAAGGGCCGAAGTCGGAAAAGGCACGTTCCAAAGCTGCCCCACGGATTCCCACGTCCTTGTTCAGCTTCTCGTACCTTGTGTTGACGGTCTGGATCTGCATCTCCATGTGAGGACTGAGGACAATGTTTTGAGCGGCAATTTGACCCGTACAATCGTTGACATCATCAACCTTAACAGCGGCATCTTGAACCTTCTTCTTGAGATTAGAGTGATCAGCTCGAGCTTCCTTCAGTTCTTCGAGCCTCAGATCTTCAACTAACTTCATTCCCTCCATCTCGTTCTCTATAGAGCCGATGGCTAACAAGGATTCTGCAATCGCTGTGTCTAAATCCTGTAGCTCTCTGTGGGCGGTGGCTACAACTCTTTGCCAAGCATTCAGATGCTGTTTCAGAGCATCGTACGACGTCTTTAGTTTTTCACTGTCAGCCAGAATCTGAACGCCGATTCTGCGTTCTTCTAATTGTGCATCTGACTTCTCCATCTCCTTATTCGAATCAAAGACTGAGCCACGATGAATCATGGGTCGGAGATCGTGCTGCATAAGGTAACTGTGAGATAGCTGGATACAGTCCGAGACTTCCCGGTTCTTGCCATCTAGCTGTTTCTCTATCTTATTGATGGTTTCGCTCTGTTTTTGTACTGTCGACAGATCTCCGCCTACTGGTTGGTCGTGCAGAATAGTACTAATTTGCATATCTGTCCAATGTAAAAGTTCGGAGAGGTCTTTGGTCAGCTTTTCACACTCATCTTGAGCGTCTTGTAAACGTTCTCTATAAAGTTATCTATTAATTATTGTGATAACCAACTTGTTCAATAGATAAGAAATCACAACTTATCTACACTGATCAATACTACATTCTTATAGACATCCTTACCTAACAATAGCGTCCAATTCATTGATTTGAACCCATTTCGACTCGACCGTCTCCAACTTGACATACAGGTTCTTTTTCTCCTTCTCCGCTTCCAACACGTTCAACATGTTCTTGCACATGTCCCTGACCGAGGTTATGACTTGTCTATGAGCCTCGATCTCAGCATTAGTTTCGCGCTCCTGTCCCATCCAATCTCTGCGTCTGCTCGTGTCCTTTAATCTCTGTTTATTCTCGGTATCAGCGTCCAGTTGCTTCAGAATGTCGAGTTGTTTGTTCAACCAGCCGTCCAGTTGCGACAGTGTGGTGTGAATATCGTTCCGCGACCGTAGCGATGCCTCGAAGACAGCTCGACGAATGCATACACTAAAACAATTTAATTGTCAGATCAGAGTTTGTAATAACTGACTTTACAGAAAGCTTTGGTTGTTTACCTTTCATTGAACTTGGTCCACTGAGTGTTGAGTTTGCTTGTAAGCTGAGACAAGGTGTGGTTGTCATCGTACACAAACCTGTCAATAATATCATTGGACCTTTGATTTAACTGCTCCATTTGCTCCTTCACATTCTCCAGATTCTCCGTTAGAGCATTCACGTTCTTCAGCTCGTTCTCCAACGTGACTTCGTCCATTTCGTTGACTCTTTCTGTAGCCAGAAGTCGCTCGTTGCCTTCTGTCAACCACAACTCCAGCTCTGACCTCAGTTGTTCCCAAAGTCTCGTTTGATGCAGCATTTCAGTGAGTTCAAGCTTTCGTTTCTTCGAGGCTTCGATCACTTTCTCCAGGTCGTACAAGGCTTGAATCGCTTTGGAGGATATGAGTTGTTCGTCGGTCTTATCTAGAATCCTCTGTAGCTCCATCTTGTGGACTCCAACTTCATTCAAATAGTTTTGAGTATCAGAAAGCAATTGGCGAATCTGAGCTTGATCTGTGATGTTGACGGTAGCCGAGATGGCCCGTTCGATTTCCTGAATCCGACCGGCGATCTGTATCACCTTATCTTGACGTTGCTTCTCTTCCGAAGAATAATTATTTTCTTCGCTTCTGGTATCGTGAAAATCTTCTAAAGTTTCAGCTAATGGCCGATCCAAAGCGTCGTGGAATTCTTCAGTCTCGCCTCGACTACGGTGTTCTGAATCCCTGACAGATCCAGGCGCTGAATAATCTCTGTTAGTGAGAGTACCGTACTCAGTACTGTCATCGCGCCCATTCCTAGGAGCGAATTCCAATTGTTCGACTTCGAATTCTGGTTCTAGGTCCAGTTTCTCCACCTTTTCTTCTTCTTCAGGACCTTCCAACAGTTTTCGGGCTTTTTCGGTTATCAGGTTGAAACGTTTGGCTACGGTATCCACTGCCTAAATATAAAAAACATGTATATCACCGTAGTAAACGCAAAATTTTGATTTGTAAAACAATTCAGACAAATCACGACAAAATTCTGTATGATTTAAAATTTGTATGATCAATTGTGACATTATGTCAAGAATCAAGACGAAATGTCAAAAACAAAATTTTGTCGAAAATTTTATTTTTTTCGAAAAAGTAGTTTGATATTTTTATAAAAAGTTTTTACCTTTCCGGATTGATGGTGAATGTCAGTAGGTGATTGTAGCTCTAGCAATTCCTCTGCAAATTGTCGTTGTAACAGTTGAAGTTGCAATTTCAGCTCTGGAGACTCGGCCACGGTCTTTTTCAAGTTGAATAACATAGGTTTGTATAGTCGCGCGTTTTCTACATTGTGAACTTGAGTCTCCGCGTCTGTAACCCATTGGTTCAGTTTGGCTACTTCTGTCCAGAACTCGTCAGAGATCTCTTTCAGGTCAGCCAACTCCTTAGTTTGTTTTGTCAGAGCAAGTTGAAGCTAAAATGGCATTTGATGTGAGTTGTTATTCTTTTTATTGTCTGCTTTGACTTTTAGGTAAAGGTGATTTCAAGGATAGAAAAATAAGAATAGATTTGAAATTTTAGGTAACACTTACATCACTGATCCGCTTGGCCAACATGGCGATGTCTCGCCGTACGCGATGTTTTACATCAGTGTCTACATCTCCCAGAGCCACAAATCTGTCTTTAAGAATTTCCATATTTTTAAAAGACAAGACTTTCTCATCGACTTCAGTTTGACGACGTTTTGTCTCTTCGTAGGCACTTTCTAGTTTTATGGGATCCAGAAATGATTCTTGAGTATTCTGAAATTGTTCGTGTTACGTTTATCATCTGATTTTACTTTTAAATTAGACTGTACATTCAACGAAACGTAAAATAGTCTTCGTGTTATAGAGTTCGCAACCTTACCACATGTTGTTCCACTTCGTCGCACCAGTTTGAGAAGTTGGTCATGTTTTTTATTAGATATCTCTCGTCTGCCAGCTTTTCCTCCAGTAGAATTCTGTTTTGCCCTACCGAATTCCTGAGCACGGTGAAGTCGTCGTTCATGTTGTTCAACCGTGTAGTCAGTTCGTTTTGTAAAGATGCGGAGCATTTGTCTTTTATGTTGAGGTACCTGTTCTCACATTGTTGGATATGAACAGCCAGTGAAGGTATGAGGTTCTCGGTCTGTAACTGTCCTCCTTCCCATTCTTCCAGATCGATTGATATTCCACTGAGCTTGCGTTTGGCTGGGACATCAGTTTGCCTGATTATGGTATCCAGCTTTACGATCTCGTCTTCTGTTTGTGAAAAGACGGCAAACAGACCTTCTAGTAAGGCCCGGTTGTTGGTTATTGTCTCTCTTCTGGTACTGATATTCTGGAATAAAGTTTTGATTCGATCCACTGAAAGCTGGTACTCGTTCACGTCCATAGTCATCTGCATCTGTTGTAGTATCTGTTGGTCTTCTTCCAGTCTTTGTTCTACATTTTTCAGATATTGTTCTTTCTCCTCTGTTCCCTCGTAAGGAAGGCTTTCTTCTGTGTCAAAGAAGTCTTCAAAAGTGTCGAGGTCGTTGAAGACTTGACCGATCTTGTTTTGCTTTTTAGTAGCATCAGAATAGTACTCCTCGCCCTCTGTTTCCTGCACATCCATTGCCAAGGACAGTCCAGCTCCAGACGACATGGATACACCGTCAGGATGAACTGGCTTTTTGATTAGCTGTTCTTCTTTTTCTTTGTCTGAAAAATGGTCTGGATGGGCAAGAAGCTCGGCCAAGGCTTTTCGGATCGTGTCTCCAGTGAAGTCAACTTCTCCTTGCAGTTCTGTCAGCTTGTCCCGCAATGATTTGCATATCTTCTCCCTGCCAGCAGCCTGTTCTTCAAAATTGTCAATGCTTACTGTAGATTGAATAACTTCTTCCGTCATTGCTTCAAGTTGATCTTGAGCTTTGAGAACGTTTAGCTGATCGGCCAAGTTGAGCTCCTTTACCATTTCTATGTTCTTCTTGTTCATAGAAACGCAGTTGTTAACCATTTCTTCTATGGTATCATACGCGTTTAGAAGTTGACGTTCTTTTTGGATTTCATTGTAATTTTTCGCAGTTAAGGCATCGGCTTCGTCAAGGTAATCGAGGACTTGTTGATCTGACAGTTCCATTCGTCCTTTTTCTGCCCATTCTCTGCCGAACCTCACAATTTGTTCACGGTATTCCTCGTTTGCTGCACACACTTGGTCTGCTATCTAAAATACGTTGTTCTTATTTTATTAGCAAAAATTTTAAATTACACTAAAAATATTTAACTTTTGTCAATAGATTTTTACTTACATTGATTCGTTTTTGCCATTTGGATACTTTTTCCACTGGATATTGTTTGAAGTTGAGGAATTTGGCAAGAGATTTGGCTGAAGTTAGGAAGCCTTGGACAGCTTCTTCGAAGGTTTCATTGTTAAGTTCAATGGCGTGAGGAAGAACTGGTTCTTTCAGTTCACTGGAAGTTTCTTCTTGTTCTGGTACCGTTTTGCTGATGCTTCTGGACTTTCTGTCAAGTTCAGAATAGCGAGCATTCAGTTCTGCCAGTTTAGGGCCGAGCTCTTTGCGGATCTCTTCTTTGGAAGTCAGAAGCTGTTTGTTGGCTTTGTCGAGTTTGTCTCTGGTCTGAAGCTTCTGCTTGGTGTCGGTTGGATTACGTTCGGCCGCATTCACGCTTCTCTCCAACGACTTCAGCGACGTTTTAAATTCGTCAGCAGAATCAGAATCCGCACTTAGAAGGGCATTGTATTTGCTTTTCAGATTCTCCACTTTTCGATCGTACTCGTCCATCTCTGTATGCGAAATACGAACTGCGTTTTGGCTGAGTAGTTCTTTTAGCTCAGTAGCCTTCTTAAGTCCACTTATGGCATTCTCAAGATCCTTCTTGACTTCACCGTCTGATTTTGCCTTTTCGACAGCATCAATACTATGTTTGATACCATCCTTCTCAGCTTCGTACTTCTTGACCAGTTGTGTTGATTGTTGTAGGCGTTCCATGTCATTGACTGCTCTTTGATCTAATGCTTGTGCCTTCTGTACGACTGCTTCAAGCCGTTGGTTACTGATGTTGGCTTGCTCCTCGTCAAAGATTCCTTCTCTTACCAAAGCGTCTTTCTTGTTCTCCAAATCCATTAACTCATCTTGACAACCGGCAATCTGCTTGAGAACTTGTCCAACGTGTATCTCACAGTACTCACAGTTTTCGGCCTTCACACCGGCCAAATCGTCAAGAGAGTCTTCGATTGATTGAATTGTCTTTTCAGTGGATTCTAATGACTTTTCAAATTGAACTGGCTTCTTGAACATGTTAAACTTGGTCTTTAACTCCTCAAGCTGGTCTGAAGCATGGTTCTTCTGTAGTTTCAGTCTGTCAGATGAACTCCAATGTGTTTTGCTCTCTTCTATGAATTCTCCAAGACAATTGAGAAGGGTTTCGTACTCAACAAATTCCGTATTCATTTGCTGAAAATAAGATTTTAAGTATGGGATAGCTCTTTAGTTTTTCACATCACAAGCAAACTGTTTCACTCAACAACATTTCATAGACACTCTAGGTAAAACGTGATTTAGAAACGTGACTACACACCAATGTCACACGAAAGGGGACATTAGAAACAGCAAGGGTGAGGAACTTACAGTCAGAAGGTTTCCTTCTGCACTTGCTTTCTGAAATTTAACAAAAAATGAGTTGGGGTATCGGGGTCATAAAACCTAATGAGCTTATTATAATATCAGAAATATTGTAAAAGTATGCTAAAAACGGGATTCGTTGGTATGAATTAAATAAACCTGGTAAATACCTTGTACTCATGTGGTATGTCTAGCGCGTTGATGTCTTGAGACAATCGCACGTTGAGTATGTGTGTCATGTGTTGGCACCATGTTTGGAAGTTGCAGAGGTCCTTTTCGAACATTTCGCACTTTGAAATGGCTTCTTGTAGTCTGGCACATCGTTCTTTGGCGTGTTCAATGATGGTTTTGCGATGGCCGTTTACTCTGTCGATCTCTCTTTGTATGTAAGTGTCATCGATTTTCTGGTACGGATGGAATGGGTCTACCTGTTCGGTACCAGACTTTGTCAGTTTCTCCAGAAGCATTTCCATATTCTAAAAGGAATGTCATTTTAGTATATTTACTCTGATAAATAGTTTTGAATTATAAAATGTAGTGTCTTACATCTACATGTTCGCTCAGCTCCTCAGCATCTGTAGCCTCTCCACTAGCGATCATAGCTTCTCTAAGTTGGTTGGTCAAGTCCTCTTGCTCTGCCACTACTTCTTGGAACTTCTTACGGTAGTTTTTGGACACAAACGAGATGTACTCTTCCATCTCGTTCTCCAACGTCTTCCACTGAGCATCGAGTTTGGTAGAACGTGTCTTCCACGAGTTGCTGGCTTCGAATTCATCGTTCTCTTGACAGATCTTCTGCATCTCCTCCATTTGCTTCAGGGACTTTGTCTTTTGGCCATAGTTTTGTAAGAATTCGTCACGAAGCTTCTGAAAATAGTTGAACCATTGGTTTTGAAAGCTATTTATGAATTTTAGAAATTTAAACATGACTTTTGCGTATTAAACAGGTTTTTAACACATACTCGAGAGTCTTGTTCGACTGAGTGCATGTCCAAGTCGGAACGTTTTAGATCATCTAGTTTTCTTTGGTACTTATCAGCAAATTGCTCTACACAGACGGCCTTGTGCAATATGTTTTCAATAGTGTTAATCTTGACATCCAGCCCTTCTTTTGTTTTCTTCAGTAAATTGACCAGTTTCTCTGTTTCCGACACAAAATCTTCGTCTGTTATCACTTCCAGCTTGCTTTTTACTTGCTCCGAGACCCTAACATTTATTAAAATTTAATGTTATATAGCACAAATATTAAATTAATGTGAATTTGTACTATATTTGTTTGATACATAATAAAGTGCTTACATTCTGAGTTGTTGTTCTATATCCTTCAAGTTTTTGAGGTCTCCAGCATTGAGTTTGAGCTGTTTCATGTCATAGATGACTTTTCTGATCCACTCCAATGCCTTCTTGGGGTCTTGTTCTGCCTTTAGTTTCTCTTCTTCTGCCTTTTCTTTTTCTTCTTTTTCCCTCTCCTTTTCTCTTCTGGCCTTCTGTTGCAGCTCTATTAACTGGTTCTCCAACGGTCTAAACCTCTCCGTGTTCTGATTGGCTGTCTTGAAGTCGGTGAACTTCTTTTGTAGTTCAGACAGCTCCATCAGAAAAGCATCGATCCTGTGGCCACGGGCTTCTTGAGGTGTGTTTATGATATCTTGCCACAGGGCTTTTGCCATTTCAATCCATTCTTTTAGGTGCGTCTCTACTTTGATTGTGTCGTCTTTGGCTGCTGATGGATTCTGCATGTGTTTGATGCGTTCTGTGAAGTCATTCACCAACCGACCATATAACATCATTGCACGTTCGTGGTTCTCGTTCACTGCGTGCAATTCAGATTGGTTCATACTGCATTCGTGGACCTTTTCGGCCAAGGAGTCCAATTCTTCCACTTGAGAGAGTTTACTCTTAAATGGTCGTGGTTATGTGATGTTTATTTAAAATGTAAATTCTTGTCGATAGTTAGTATGGATTGATATTCATAATTTTGTAATAGAACCTTACCTTAAATTCATCAGCGATCAACGTGAACTGTTGTTTAGTGGGATGCTTGATTTGCTGAAGCTTTTCTGACAACGGCTTTAGAGAATCCTCGAACTGGTTGGTCTTTTGTATGAAGAGCTCCACCAAGTTTATAGTCTCTTGGCTGTGTTTTGGTGCTTCTTCTACTTGAACACTCTTCTTCGTGATCTGCTTTTGGGTAGAGTCGTCTGAAGATTCTGTTGACAGCCGGTTTTCTCCCTGAAAGTGTTTGTAAAAACATGTACAGGTATGAGTTATATATGAATAAGGTATGTCACTTACTTCTTCTTTTGACGACTCTCCTTTGGTCGATGAGTCGGATTGTGATGAAATTGTACGAGGGTTTAAATTAACTCTGTCTAGCTGCAAAGAATACTTTAAATATTTTTTTAATTTCATACCATTTGAGAATGTTCCTCCAATCGACTGACAATATTTTCCCATCGTTGGGTTACTACATCAAAGTCTTTGCTGATCTTCACTGTGAACTCCTGATTCTCGGTTCTGTATCTGTTCCGCAGTTCTGTAGACAACCGTGACAACTCTACGAAGGCAGAATGTTCTCCTTGTAGCGCTTCGTCCATTTCCTTTATCAGTTTCTTTTGTTCTTCAACTTCTTCAGAAGTCGTCAGATGGTGGGCTGATCTCAGTCTGATTAGTTCTTCTTGACGAGCGGTAAGCCAGGCTGACAGATGGGTGAACTTGTTTTGGTATTCCTTTAAGAGATCGCAGATTCCATCCAGATTTTTGGCCCGTTTCTCTGTCCAGCTACAGATTCTGTCCCATCTGAAAGTAATATTTAATGAGGAAGAACATGTATAATATTATTTTCATTATTTTGAATATCTACCGTTCTCCGACTTGTTTCAGTAGACTTTCTATTCTCATGTAGTCCTCGTCCTCCGTGCTCTCTTCACTGACTACAGCCATGTACGATGACAGTTTCTTGATGGCTTGTTGTTGTTTTTCGATTTGTTCTTCAAACACCGTGTGTTCTTCGATCAGCTTTCTACACTGCTCGATATCTGAGGGTAGTATTTTACGTTCATTTACAAGTTCCTCAACTCCAGATAGCCATTCGCAGATCTGCTTTAGTTGGTCACGCTGAAGTCGATTCAGCTGAACTTGTAGCGCGTGTTGTCTGCGCATCGCTTGACATCTTACGTCTTCCCATCGATCGTTGACTATAAGTAGCTGATCGTTGACAGACTTGGCTTCGTCTTCTGATAGCTCGTCCACTAACTTTTGACCTCTGAATAAGTTTTTATGAGTCTAACATCTGTTACAGTAATGTTGTTAATGAACATAATTATAAAAAATAATAGTGTATGTAGAATAAGATTAGCATCAGAAACTGTCAATTTTAACTTCTTACTAAAAATAAAATTTCCAAAAATTATAGGACGAAAGAGTCAAATCTCCAGCTTACTCGTGTAGCACCCTTCCGACCTTATCCTTGCTCTCGGTCAATGATAACATGAATTGTTCGTGTTCACGGAACTGGTTCTTGACCATGTCGACGTCAGATTCGTTGACGGGCTCCATGGAATTGAGTTCTTCGTCAGCTTCTAGAAGCCAAGCCAGAACTTTCTCTAAACATCGTTCGTACTCTCTCAGTACGCTGTCGTTCTTCTTGGCTCTGGATGACTTCCTCGAGGAAACATGACTAGAAGAGGCTGAGGAATGTCGAGATCTGGTTTCGGCCTAAATTAAAGCAACAGTAATCTTGATATTTGAGTTATAATACATTATCACTGTTGAGTAATAGGTATTACACTCATTAGTATAAAAATATAAAGGCAATGTAGTCCCAATATTACACTCACTTCTATCGTGTTCACATCAGAAATGGTTTCGGTCGATTGCTGCATCGGGTCTGTCTTGTGGATTACGGTAACATTGGTGGAGGAGCTTGGAGCTGAAGAATGTGTACTACTCTGAATAGACGTACTGGGTGATAATTCCAATATTGTGGGTTCTTTGGGTGCTAACAGGGCTTCTGGAGGGCGTTCTTCGGATCTTGTTAAGTCCGACGATCTACTGGACTTCTTGCTGGAGCTGCTCTGGGAGTTTGAGTAACAGGCCATGGCTATGTACAACATCATCAGGTAACACAGCACGCTTTTGGAATCCAGATGTTCACTGTGGAATTCTTAAAGGGAGACTGTATAAGGTTTATTATGGCAAGTTACCTTTTGGCTGCAGTAGTTTCGGGACTTTAAAATGTTTTTTGGCCAGATTCAGGGCGTTTTCCAATCTCTCGTCACCTCGCATCGTTCGAACTGTGTTCATATCTACTAGGTTTGAGCTGGAAATCGAAGTATTAGCGTAAAGGTTAAACAAAAGCGAGGCATTACTGTAAAATGCTTTTATAAGATGATGACAGATTTTAGGAACACTTACTCATAGGAATGTAACAGAATATTCAGTGCCATCCCGTCACGCCAGGAAGATGTAAAGTCATTAACGCACACCTAAATGTTAGAATAACTATCAACAACATGCACTTACATCGTCGTAGCCGGCGGTAGCCTCGAGACACCAATCCCTGATGGATTCTGATATCTTTCGTTCACCCATCTCCTGAGGGGCGTACCTCTTCCAGTACATGTTGATGAAGGAGTTGCACAGTATCAGGAGTTGTTTTATGTTTCCTTCACAGAGATCAGGCACGCTGAGGGACAATAGCTTGTCGTCATCGTCTGACGCCAAGGCATGAATAATGGCATCTACATCGTCGTATCGGTTACCGCTGATCGACTGGAAAAGGCATCTTAAGTTTGATTTTGAATAGTTTTTATCATAGCTTTACTGTTTTTGTAATTTGTTATTTAAAGCTATGTATATCATATATATATACTAGATGTACGATTGAATAAAAGTGTATTTACCACGATTCGGCCGGTCACAAGCTTTGTGAATGCTTGTAGAAAGCTGAGTTCGATGATATCTTTGATTTCGTTGATGGGATCGTCGAAAAGAGAGTTGGCCCATCTTGTGAATACGGCCTCTTGCACCTCGTACTTGTCATCTAAACTCACAACCATACTTTATTATGTACTACAGTGCTAATCTGACGCTTACTGTACATTTTACAATTTCAGTACTACTATTTTAGGTCCGAGACGAATCCTAGTAGATAAGGTATTAGCAATATCTAATTGTAAAGGTCAGTTCCGTCTGCAATCCTTACCTCGGTCGAGCTTTTTCTCTCGTTTTTCCTCTTTTTTAGGCTTATTCGTAGGCCCTCCGCCAGAGAAGAGCATTCCACAAGGTTAATATAACCCGTAAAGCTATAGTAAGGAACGGAAAGAAGGGTAGTAGTGGTATGGTAACTCAGAAGTGTAGCATAAAGTAAGCTAATTAATGTGCAAGATAGCCTGGGAGATATGAAAGGAGTTAATAAAATTGGCCCGAGGAGCGATCGTTGGCCAAGACCACCTGTTTACGAGTAAGAGCCCTTGATTAAAAAGCCTCGGGTGCAACAAACATCGCATAAAAGAGAATTAGCAAAATAATGCAGATCTTTCCAAAAAACAGGCACAGGGGGGGGGGGGGGGGGGGTCTTGCGATCGCAAAGAAATAAAGTGACCTGCGACTTCTCCTTGCTTTAGTGCCCTCGATCTGGTCGCGATTCAACCGGTTGATTTGCTTTTCTTGCGCTTCCTTTCCAGGATATTCGATAACAGCTTTGAGCTTAACATTATTTTACTTAATACAATGACGTGTGGGCCTGTAGAAAGAAGATTCCTTATCAGATTTTACTTTCTTTTTGCTTCGAAACATTCTTTTATATATTTTGCTTTTTTTTCTGCTTTCGAGGTGTTCTTTCGGATTTATTACTCGGACATACGATCATAATTTATGACTTCAATTAAAAACAAATGTCACGTTGTTTTATGTTTCGTTATTTTAAACACGGATTTCGGTAAAATAACCTTATTAAAATAATATTATTTTAGATGGAGGAATACCCAGAAAAGGCGTTGTACCCCAAACTAGAAGACGAGAAGGATCAAGAGCCAGAAGAAATAGATCTGAAGACCGTGAAACTAGATGAAGAACCTTCTGTAGACGATGGAATGACTCTCGTCATACACGCTACCGACTTCGCTGCTAGAAGACATCGATTTCAGAAAAGGAAAGACCCTGCTGGCACTCCTTATATTAACCATCCTATAGGTAGGTTATCAAATTAATACAAGTCATTTGCTCGTTTGACCAAAATTTTTCTAACTTTACCTGCATAACCTCAAATTTTTCTGAACTTTGTGGTTTCAGGTACGGCTTACCTGTTGACATCAGTGGGTAAGATAACAGATCCAGTTGTGTTAGCTGCTGCTATGTTACACGACACAGTAGAGGACACGAAGACGACCTTAGAGGAGATAAAGGAAGTGTTTGGGGAAGAGATGTACAACATTGTCAACGAATGTACCGATGACAAAAGTCTCCCAAAGGCCAGAAGAAAGGAGCTGAAGGTGGAAACAGCTGGAGATCTGTCTCATAAGGTATGTTATTAAGGTTGCCACCCTTTAAATTGCACCAACTTTAATCACAGTATAATAGTATTACAAGATGTTGTCAAGTTTAATCTGAAAATATTGTTTTTAGGCCAAGCTGGTACACCTAGCAGACAAACTCTACAATCTTCGTGATATCGAACGCGTAGTGCCAGCCGGTTGGAACAAATCGAGAGTCAAGGAGTACTTCTTGTGGTCTCGTGATGTTATAGCCAAACTAAAGGGAACGAATGAAGCCTTGGAAGTAGCTCTTGATGATGTTATCAACACCACTTTGGCCAAGTATGGTGCCTAATCCAAATACATCTGCTATTACGGTTTCTAACTTCACTTCGCAATGATTAACATATCTGGGCATAATTTAGTAGTATAGCATGGACAGCGTATCTTTTATAGTTAACATATCATCTTGGCTTGTACTAACTCTAATGGTATCTTTTTGGAAAGTATTGTATGTATAATATGTCGTTCCTATTGTATGGAGCGGTCTGTATATTCAAATGTCTTGCCAGTAATCGACCGGTATATTTATATTATTTATTTTACTGATAACAATTAAGCTCATAAACAACATGTGATGGATATATTTATTGGGAAACCGGAGCCAACTGCAAGTTCATCTCGTGAACTTTCATGTGATTCGACAACATTTCACTTCTGAAACAAGTTGTTGCCATTCTAGAGAGAACTATGTTTAAATTTGTTTGAAAAACAATATTTTAAGATTATTTTCTTTCGAAAATACGCCGAAAATGGTCAAACACTTTATGCACTAGCTTCTGGCTGCCAGAGGCAGTTAATGTTTACAGTAAACATCTAAAATTTTGATAGAATACCTTTTTAATTGTAAGTTGACTTACAGACAATTAACTACTACAATATAACCTACCTTTCAAAATACTGGTCACAAATCTGACACTTGACGTCTTTCTCTCCCAGGTGTCGTTTCTTATGGGCAGCCAATCTTACCGTGGTAGAAAAGCATTGTTTACACTTGTCACAGGGATATCTTCGCTTCACATGAACGTGAGAATGTCCTGTAATACCAGAAAAATGTTATTTTATTACCAAAAATTAATTTTACGGAAATTTTCCAAACAAAGATTTGAAAATTGGGGAACTTGGCATTTTTGGCGTTATGTTTCACTACGTGTAGCTACATTTTTCAACAAAAAGATAATTTAACAAAATAGGTGTTTTGATTTATATTTTGTCGATTACCTTGCAAAGCACTCATCGATGGGAATATTTTTGGACATTTCGGACATACGAAGGGACCTCTGGAAGGTAAACTGATTATTTATCGAAGGTATACAATATTGTCTTATAATTTAAAATATGGCATATTTGACTTTTCTTGGTTAAAATATCCAAAATAGTTTTTATATTAAAGTAAAAATATTATCTAAAGTTAGAGAAGCGAAATGTGTTACCTAAAATTTGTAGCACTCACATTTGTTTATGTAGACCAAATAGATGTTCGGCAGTAACTTGTTGTAGATGTTCGAGTGAATGTGTTTGTAGATCTTGAGTGTCTTCGAACTTTTGGCCGCAGTGACAGATGATTTCATCTTCTGTAGCCTTGTTCTCGTCTGTTTTGTCGGATTCTGGAGTGATTTGTGTTTCCTGAAAGTTAGTTGGATCTATTAATTTGTTTGCAATTTATTTGAGAGAAAATTAATGGAGTAATATTGTTAAGTTTGTTACCTTTTCAAGATGATATTCTCCATGACGTCGGAGACTTTCAGAGTTTCTTACCATTTGTCTGAAATTATAGTTTAGAACATTATATTCTTAATGTATAGGGACTTTATGATCCACCAATTTGTTCACATCCATTTTTAATGTATAGGTATAGACATTGTAGGTACTCACTTGCATATTGCACAACTGACTTCGGTGGGGTCTTTTGAGTGATTCTTGGAATGGTTTAAGAAGTCGTTGACGTCGTTTAATTGCACGCGACAGACGGCACATCTGTTGCCCTTGGGGACTTTGCAGTGGTCTAGAAGGCGGTGGATGTCTAACTCAATGTCGTCTCCGAACCTCTGATCGCACACAAAACACTTCAGATTCCGCTAAAAGAAAGTCACTATTGGGCTTCAGTTTGGCACAATTTTAGTGTTTAATATCAACATTTATTGTGATTTATAGGTTTTGTGTCGTCTTTTCATCTTTTTTTAAGTTAAAATTACTTACTACAATAGGCTTTTCAGCAGGTGAAGTTTGATGTAAAGGTAGGGGTAGGTCTTTGTCGTGAAACATCTGAACATGGGTCACGAATATGTCTTGAGTCTGCACGTTGACACCACAGACCGTGCAGTTGAATATCATTATGGTGTTCATGTGTATCACAAGATGGTCCTAAATTTGTTTTAATTATATCATTTTTGTTTCTTTTGGGCACTACAAACTTATAGCTTCTAACATTCAAATTATTTTGTTATATGAGATGGAGAACATGTTGACCCAACTTATACGAAAATAAGTTGGTAATATAACAACTTACTTGGTACAAGTTCTGGTCGGTGAACGTCATCAAACAGATCTGGCATCTGAAGATGACGTCCGTATGTGTAACGGCAAAGTGTTGCTTGAATGAGACTGAATTCACAAACTTCTTGTCACACTTGTGACAACTGAATTCGGCCTTTGTGTTTATGAAATGTTCGCTCAAGTGAATCAGTCGCTCCTGGAATCAACGTTCTTGCATATAATTCGATGGTTATTTTATAGTATCGTTCTTTATCAGAAAATAGGTTACACATTTGGCATCGATACAAAGTAGTAAAAAGAGTATGTTGGTACTGATTAGTACTGTTCTCACCTGATTATCAGTGAATATCTGATCACAGAATTTGCACTTTTTCTCGGGATTATAAGGCTTTAGATGCGTAGATCTCATGTGATCTGTAAGTGTTTGCTTTAGTATGCATAATTATATTACGTTTGTAACAAACAAGATTAAATTTAATGCAAAAACTAATAAAAGTTCATTCAAATATTACCTATAAATTCGTTTAAATTTGAAAACGAAGATCCACAATTTTGACATAGCGGCTTTACCACGCCCTCAGGAGGTGAGTCTTCTATAGCTTCGCTTTTGGGTACCTTAAATCAACCTTTAGTAAGATATAAAACTGAAAATATGATTATGGTGTATACTAGTTGTTTGGTCAAAAAGTAGATAGAAACATCACCAAATATGGTGACTATTTTACGATTCTACCTACTTTTAGACCAAACTAATATGAATTAAGTAATGTGAAAGACACTTGTGCCATTGTTTACAAACCCTATAATTAAAATTAGACTACCTTGGAGTCGTCCAGGAGCGGGGACGTCGAGGCCGACATGATCAGAATCGCACTAAGGGCGAGGAACACTCGGGCCGGCCCCGTTCCCTGGGGAGCGGCCCTTTCCCCCGCCCTCGGCTGATTAGATTGGCCTCTGATCCAGCCGGGAATTGGACGGGCGCCCCCCTCCCGAGGGACCCTTCCTCTCTCCGCCACATACGGTTTTACGAGTTTTGTATGTCCCCTGAGGGCGGGGGGAATTGTGCTCCTTCCCTTCCCTTTACCCCCTCCACTTGCCGGCTTCGTTATGAGAAGTGAGGAATAGTAGCATTCAACAAATTACACAATGCCTTCTGCTGGATAGTGGAACACAAACAGCATGAGCAGAAGGGCGGTCGAAAAGTTCATAGAATAACAAAAATATGAAGAAAAAGAGATTCATTTTTTGATTCTATTCACTTTTGGACCAATGAAAAAAGTATTACCTACTACAAGATAAAGCAAAAAGTTTAAAAATGATATGCGAATCCGAGGAGTTACGACCATGACAACAGGCATAGCAACACAGCCGTCTTCGTGAACAGCTTCAGAATTCGATGGCGACTGTCTACGTTACTCACTCTAAATGCCACGAATCTCTGCTGAATCTACTACACAAACGTATCACGGTCATCAACTACAATGTGAACAGTTCGTTGAAGAGTTTACTTGGTAATGCCTCGTATCTTACTGTAGCAAATGCTGTTTTTACTTTAAGAAAGCTTGAAATTACACTGTAGAATGTGTGAATGTGTCATAAAGTATAAATCATAATTTAAATGACTTTCCTGATATATATGCTGATACCTACTGTACTTCTAATTTAAAAAAGCTACAGTATTCTTATCTAAAAATGATTTTCAGACAATTTGCTCAAAATACGATCCAAGATACGACATCTGGGACTGAACATTCAATGCGATGACACGAGGTTCCTGCTCAGTAAAAAGGATAATATTGTAAGGTATTCACATTGACATATTTACTGTAAGAAAGCTTGTTGTGAATAGTATCACGCTCCAAAATTACATAAAAAAACATTAGCTTAAAAGACACTTCAGCTGACTTCCAGACCGAGCTGATACTGATAAAAATATTTTTTAGCTAGATACTTTTAACCTTTGATTCTAAATACATGTAAGTCATCATGACATTACTGTAAAACAATATAATCTTCAGCACATCCCCACCAAGAGCCCGGAAGGCCTTACCACGTTGATGAGGTTCTGGAGGAAGGTGGAGAGGTCCAAACTTGAGGTGGATTCAACTCTCGACATCTTCGTCACGTTACCATTTAAGGATCGTCCCGAATTACTGAGCCAATTACGACGGGCCTTCAAGACAAAGGTAAGGGCCCGGTTACTAAGCAATATTACACATACGAAGCCTTTCATTACATCTCCTTCCAGGTTTGCATTCGGTTCCTATCACGCAATTCCGATGGAAAGTTTCTCAAAAAGTAGGTTACTGTAACAAATTTGAAGAAATGGTTGTTTAAAGTATATTTTATGACTTTAAAGAGTATTTAGGTAACATTTTGGGCTTATTTGTAATAATATTGGTTTATATACGACATTGATTAGCATATAAACTTGCTTTGTAAGTAACGTAGCTTTACATTTACATTACAGTATACTTTACAGATCTCCAGCTAACATATACCTGAACACAGCGTCGATGAGTGCCACAAGTACTTCGAGAGCTGGTTCGAGCCAAAAGACTGGCTCAGCCAAGTCCAAACTGCCCCATTATGTGACAGGCTACGAGAAGTTACGAACTGTAGGCAAGGGCTCCTTCGGAAGTGCAGTGTTATACCGGAGAAAGGATGACGACTCGTATGTCATAATCAAGGAGATCAACATCGCCGAACTCTCTCAGAACGAGCGACAAATGGCGCTGAACGAGGTGAACTTACTGGCCAGACTCGACCATCCCAACATCATCAGCTACTACGACTCCTTCTACGACGGTGGAGTGTTGATGATCGAGATGGAGTATGCAGAGGGCGGGTGAGTTGGCGGAGGGAGTGGTTGTAGCAGGTAAAATGTGAGATGTTTTATGTTTTTGTAGAAAGATAGATTGATTAATATTAATAAATAATGATGTAAGTAATACTGTAATGATAAGTTATCCATAAAACATAACTTTAGAACGTTGGCTCAGCTCTTGATAAAACAACAAGAATATCTGAATGAGAGCGTCATCATGACTCTGTTCGAACAAATGATAAGTGCTGTTGCCTATCTTCACGATAACAACGTGCTTCATCGGTAAGAATTGTTACCTAAAATATTATACTACGAGAAAGTGGTTACAGTGTACTACTATATAATGTTACAGTGAATTAATGTTAATATCAGTTATGTTATAGTGACCTAAAGACGGCGAATATCTTTCTGACCAAAGAGAACCTGGTCAAGATCGGAGACTTTGGAATCAGCAAGATCATGGGCACGGAGACCAAGAATCTCGGAGCCAACACGATTCTGGGGACACCGTACTACTTGAGTCCGGAAATGGTACGTTTGATTTGGTTACTGTAACGTTGCTTTAGTGCGAAGGAAAGACCTACAACGAGAAGAGCGACGTCTGGGCACTTGGCTGTTGTCTCTACGAGATGACCTGCCTTCAGAAGCCGTTCGACGGTTCCAGTCTTCCGGCTTTGGTCAACAAAATTGTTCATGTAAGTGCTTGATCTGTATATATGTCATTATCATGCAGTGTATTACTATAAGTATGCGTTTACTTTACAATTTCTAAAACTTGAGCAACTTTTACGGAGTATTGTACCAAATTATACTAATGTATGGTACTCTTTCTTTTAAGGCGGACTACGAGCAAGTGAAAGGACCTTACAGTAGCGACCTGAAGCTACTGATAAGGGAAATGTTAAACACAAATCCTTCGCAACGACCGTCGGCTACAGATGTCCTGAAGTCAGTCCAGAAGAACAAATGGCTGAAGAAACGGAATCTGAAGTTCAACGTCGCTCAGAAGCCACAAGACTGTTACTCCGCCTTGTACATGTTCGAGACCGAGCAGGTCATGCTGTCAGCTATATCTAATCTCCCTTACAGAATCAACGTCAAACAGGTATGTTATTTAATCTAGCTTATGTTTAACACACAGTAACTTGAAGAATGTTATTTTACATGAAGTGTCCCACAGTAACCTTTGTTGCAGATATCTCTTGGTCCCAAGCACTTCCTGCTACTGACCACAGACTCTCAGGTATTCAGTTGGGGCGACAACAAGCATGGTCAATTAGGACATGGCGATCGGAAGCCTCGACAATCTCCCACCAAGATACCAGCACTGCAAGGTCAGAACATCCAGAAAGTGGCAGCCGGAGAGTACTTCAGTCTGTTCTGTGCTGATCGAGGTATTGTCATGGTATGTGGGCACAAAAGTTATCTTGGGAACGATGCCAGTGAAGACTTGATGGTTCCGCAGTTAATCGATGCTTTACTGCGGTAAGTCATTGTCATACATACCTTTTCTGTTTAGGATACATTACGTAACGCTCTGTCAGTATTTCTGTATATTGTATATGGCACGGTTTCTTGATCTCACAGTAACAGTAATAACCATACCGTATGGCTTAGAATTAGTAAGATTTCAGAGAAAATATTGTGGACATAAGCTGTGGATACGAACATGTAGTAGGAGTAACAGAGACAGGTCAAGTATTCGTGTGGGGCAATGGTAAAGATGGTCGACTTGGTACTGGCAATTCTCACAACATTGTCGTTCCTACCCAAGTAAGTGTCTACTGCAACATTACTGTTAGTTTTGGTTATTGATAACTTAGCTAATAATGAGTATATTAATCAGCCTCAGGGTGTCATAATTATTATGACACTTTCAGTTGAAAATACCCACGAAACAACTGATAGCCAACGTGAAATGTGGTCCTGATTGCACCATGCTGATTACTGTGTCGGGTACGGTAATTGTGATGGGATCTAATAAGTACAATAAGCTCAACCTCAACTACAGAATGGGATTCTTCGCCAATGTGAAGGACACCAAGGTACTGTAATATATGGCCCTTTATATTATTGTATCATAGCACATAAAACAAGCCTAATTGTAAGCCTACTAGTAAAAGATTTTCAGACCGACATTGAAAACGCGGAAACCCCAATCGCTCTGAAGCCGTTCCCAGCCCGTGTAGTGGACGCCAGCCTCGGATGGCATCATTCTGGCGTGCTTCTGGAGAACGGTCACGTCCATCTGTTCGGGAGGAACGTGATGGGTGAACTCGGCAATGGCACTTGTCAAACCATGCAGTTCTGGATGGCCTACAAGCCAGTGAAGGCCCTCATGTCCAACGTCTGTGTCCAGTTGGTTTGTGGAGATGGCTTCACGATGGTAGCTACATCTACCAACGAACTCTACTTCTGGGGCGCCAAGAAGAATCCGGACGTGGATAAGGATGCGTAAGTCTGGAACACCAAGTGCTACCTAGCACAACCTTTGATTTATTTGAATGAAAAAGTTGTGTTATCCTTTCATATTATATTAATGTATGTTTTCAGAACATTAAATGACGCTTCTGATGCCCATAAGAAACTGAAGTCAGCGCGGAGATCGTGGCAATGGAAGAGGGATTCAAATGCTGCTCAGGGTGTGTCAGATGACGTTCTAATGCAACCAACATTGGTCATGAGGTGAGTAACCAAAGTGCATATACCTTATTTAACCCACTACAACAAACACAAGAGACAGTGCATGTTAAACGCACAATCTTTATTATCAAAAGTAATATATTTTAATCACAAAAAACTTACAGATTAGACGCAGCTCGGACAACTACTGGCAAGAAGCCATTCATACGATTGTCAACGTTGGTTTGTGTGAATCGACGAGTTCTTGTAGCCATTGACACATCCCCCACATTAGTTGATGTCCAACCACCTCGAGGGCAAGTTTTGCAGCTTTTAAGGTTTATAATCATAATATGATTATTATTTTTATACTTTATTCTCACAAAACGTTTTTGAAATCTGTCATAACGACAGATTTTTGTCATGAAACGAAGTGTCAAAATTTATTTTGCATCATATTTACAGTTTTTTGTTTTTAGAATTGTAAAGTAAACTAATAAATACTTTAGATAGATATAGATAAATGGTGGTTACCTTTTTAGAACCGCACATCTGACGACTTATGGACGGAGACAGTCGGCTCCAGAACTGAACGATAACAGTCCGACGAGAACATGGATAAGAAAAGAGCTGGATGAAGCTGAATATATCGCTTATCAGGTAAACAAATTCATTGTTTTGTGGTATTTTAGTAGTTTGTTTTAACCTTTAATTTTTATAGGATACCGGAACCAAAACAGAAGTACAATTGAAAAGCGAAATCGAACAATTGAAATTGAAACTACAAGAACAGAACAATACATTCAAAGATCAGCAGGACCAGATGGCCAAGTTACATGTAGGACTGTTTAAAATTTGTTATCTTTATTTTACGGAAAGTTGGCGATGAAAACGTTAATTCTTTGTCTTGCTCTGGTATTAAACTATTGTTATTGTAGGGTTAAACTTGATTCATTACTTTCGAATTTCAGACAAAGTTGACGGAGTTGCAGCAACTTCAGAAGGCCACTTCACAACGCTCAGAGCCTCCTCCAGCATATGCGCCTTCCACGAAGCCTCAGACGCTTCGGAATCCTCTGTTTCCAGAAGTCAAAACTAAGATTTGTACAATTTGTTGAGTAATAAACATGTTATTGTCTAAAAAGTAAGTGTTTTTTATAATATAAAGATGTTAATGTTTATTAATTTACTTTATTAAAAACGGTTTATATTTAAAAGAGGGCTATAAAAGCTTTGTATTTGTGAAAAATGGCTTTAAATTTGGTATAAACAGCTTGAAATTGCGTGAAGGACAACAAAAAACAGCTAGGACACGACATAAATAAAGTCAACTTAAATTGTCATATCAATTGACTTATGGCTCTCGAATCTGTCATCTTTTGTTTGTACGTGGAGTGTTACGCATACAACTATTATATTTCGTATGTTGTACGACGTGCAAAGCGACCGGATCTCGGGTTTGGGCCCGATGCCGGGGCCGACACGAAACAGGCGTGGGCGAGAGGAGAGATCAGAACGAGAGCGGCGTGCCCTCAGGGCGGTTGGGTGAGAATGGCTGGCTCTTTTATATCTCTCAATGTTGGGGAATCTTTTTGCATCTGAATCTTTTATTCTGCTTCTGGATTGTTTGTTTCTTTTCTTTTTTGATTTTTTATTTAAATTTCAGTGGGAACCGTTTCCTGCTTCTGCCTTCAGTGTCATATCTTCTCTTAGCTTTTCTTCCAACACCACTTCTCATATTACTTTAGATTCATTCTTTTATTACTGACAATTCAGAGTCTTGTTCATCCAAACCCCTTCTCAGTTTCTTCTCCAGAATCCCTTCTTTAGAATCAGGATGATTCAGAAGCCGACCTCGAGGGTTTGTGTTTCAATTGTTGTTATTTGCTTGTTCTGTAATGTTTCGTAGTTATGCGGAACATTATTTTCTCGAGGAAAAGTAAGTTCGAGTGATGGGAATCCGTATTTTAGGATGGTCGAAGTCTCTCGAAGATCCGAGAGTCGCACCTCCAGGGTCAGTGCTCCAGGAGAACGTGAGTTTCCTTTATATTATAATTGATCGTGTAGTTTATTTATTATTTTTTGTTGTTTTTGGTTTATCTTTGGTCAATTCGAATAGTTTTTTGGATAAAATTTTTCGAATATTACACAAAGTATTATCACTGGTAGACTATTTTTAAAGACCATGAACATTTTACGTTATTTTTTAAATCTTTTACATGAAAATGATAAGTAACAAGGAAAGTACCCTACCTGCCCCGCTCAGAATCAGCTCAAAATTTTTATATGAATTCTTTGTACCACCAATAGTACCCATAAAAAATTTTAGCTCGCGCTCTTGAGTTTTAAATTTAAATTATTTGGGTTTCCCGCCAATTTGGCAAATTTCGCATTGTGTTTCAAGTACTTTTTTCGGCTTTCCAGACAAGATACGTTTACAAATTTAAAAATGTAGGTTCATTTAAAGGTTTTTCTACTAGTATATCAAAGAAAAATTATTAAAAGTCAAAAAATGACAAAGTTACAAACTTGAAACACAATGCCAAGTTGGCGGGAAATTCAAAATTTAATTTTTGAATCTCGATTTTCTCGAGATTTTCTGGAAAGCGCGATTTAGTACTTTCCTGAAGATTTTATATTTACATGATCTTTCTATATAAAAAGTTTGAAGTCAATCAGAGCGGGGTAGGTCGGGCACTTTCCTTGTTAGAAAGGTAAACAGTAAGGTGGCACGAGTATTATTTTGTGAATATTAAGTCCCGAATATGACACATGTATATAATAAGAATGCAATCTTCGCCATTATATTACAATGACTGCTAACAGCTGCTCCAAAACACGTCCTTTCTATTTTTAATTGAAACTTTACTAGAAATCATTTGTTTTTAAGATTTTTGATATAAAAAAGGATTTCTAACTCAATAACAACATTTGCAATAATCTTTTACGCAGTCCCAATTTTTATTAGCTAGTTTCATAGGTTTACAACAAGTAATACAGAAAATTGTAAATTAACATTTAAATAATGCGCTTATTAATATAATATAGTAGTCATGTTGCAGATGCCGACGCCGTCCACAACACCTTGACAGCTCTGGAGACTGACATCAAGAAGACGACGGAGATCATCAGACGGAAACATGAAGAACAGGTACTCTTTCTAGAATAGTTCACAGTTTAATTAGTATATCAGTACGATTACTTCCAATACTTTTTTGTATATCTTCTTTCATGTTAATAATGATTGATAACATAACAATTTAAGTTGATGGAGAAGAAGACCTTCCAAAGTGAGATGGAAGTAAATGGTCGTATCTCGGTAGATCCTAATGATGATTGGCTTAAACTCAGGTTAAAGTCCGTTAGCACCGACGACTTGAAGAACGAGTTGGGCAAAGTAAAGACAGATCAACGTAAGTACCGTACACTTTATAAGCCGGGAAACATAATTTTAAATTTGAAAATCATTTTCACGACCTAAATAATGTTGATAAGATTTTATACGAAATAAGTAGCTAAATGATATAAAAATTTGGCGCTACTCTAATGAAATAACCCAGTATTACTAATGAAAGCACCCAATTTTTATCCTATTTAAGGCACCCAAAAGTATTCAAATTTTGCATAATCTTGCAATTTCATTTTGTTTTTCCTATTTTGAAAACGGTCATTCATATTTTATCGACTGCGTGAGGCGGTCGGGTCAGCATGGAATCTGACCGTGGTGATCATGGATCCATCGACTACCTGACAACCTAGGCCAAGATCAACCACCTTCAAAGAAGTCATCTTCTATCGAGTTTATGAAGACTTTTACTATGCTATACAGATGGATAACAGGTAAGAATTTAGTATTTACTTACGATTTTACCACAGTATTAATGTTATCTTAGTTATAGTAGCCCATTGTTTAGTTATAGTAGCCTACTATTTAGTTACAGTAGCCAACTATCTAGTTGTAGCAGCCAATATCTAGTTACGGTAGCCCATTATTTAGTTACAGTAGCCAATCATCTAGTTACAGTAACCAACTATCTAGTTATAGTAGCCCATTTCTTAGTTACAGTAGCCAACCATCTAGTTACAGTAACCCATTATTTAGTTACAGTAGCCAATCATCTAGTTACAGTAACCAACTATCTAGTTATAGTAGCCCATTTCTTAGTTACAGTAGCCAACCATCTAGTTACAGTAACCCATTATTTAGTTACAGTAGCCAATCATCTAGTTACAGTAACCAACTATCTAGTTATAGTAGCCCATTTCTTAGTTACAGTAGCCAACCATCTAGTTACAGTAACCCATTATTTAGTTACGTAGCCAACTATCTAGTTATAGTGGCCAACTATCTAGTTACAGTAGCCGTGCACCTTATTATATTTTTTTCAGTTTTCGCTACAACAATCGCCATTCACGAATTGGACACTTCTACACCACTCTTCGAAAGCGCTACGTTTCATAATGATAAAATTTGAATAAAGATTGCTGGGTGCTTTAAACCATTAGTGGGTGCCTTTATTATGTTGGGTGCTTTCTCTAGTATGGCCCCAAAAATTTTGTTGTTTTATAAATTGAAACTCAAGGATAACATATGTTCAGGACAGAACGCAGTAGTAGATACCTTGGCCGCGTTGGTGTACGATGTTAACGCTACGGCCGAAGTGCTCCGACGTGGATCCCAGAAGCCAAAGAAAGGAAAACTGACAGAAGAAATCGAATACAAACTCAGGTTGACACCGGCTCCAGATGACGACACTTTGTACCACCACGAAGACATACCACAAGATGAGGAACCAGAAGACGACTACATTCTGGAGCACAGGAAGAAGGACTACGGTGTGGAGGGAAGCGAGTCTTTGACGTAAGTCTTTATCGATGATGTGATGATGTATTTAAAGTGTCAAAAATGTACTATTAGAGTGTTTCAGGAGTAGCATGAAGCGAAGAGCACGATCTACTACACCAAGGAAGGTGATCAATGTTGATGTAAGTGTTTTGGGCAGTTGATGCCTTGCTATGGAAATCTAGTTTGAAATATGCACTGTTATAATCCAAGTTACGTAGCTTCATTTTAGGGCTACACTCCCTCAGGCCCGGCCCCAATCTGTGCCTACTGTAGCGAAGAGATCGAAGGCGCAATTCTGACGGCTTTGGCTCCAAACGCTACACAAGCCCAGAAGTTCCATCCGTTCCACTTCATGTGTTGCTACTGCCAGAAAGCCCTGAACCTTCGAGGAACATTCCGCGAGCACGAGAAGCGTCCCTACTGTCACGAATGCTTCTACAAGCTCTACAACGGGCTACTGTACGAGCCAGATGTGAATCAGACCAAGATCGAGAAGTTGATTTGAGTTACTGCCATATATATAACTTTTATACGACCTCTAATCTACATTTCTACGATAAACGTATTTTATAATTTATTTGGTAGTTTTCGGACAGAGAGGGACAGTTGGCTCAAAGTACGAAGAGGGGGACACTTGGCTCAAATTGTTTTTGGAGCTAGCTGATCTTCATTTTGATATATTTCAAGATCAGTATGGTAGTTTAGAAGGCTTCTTTACATTTTTAGCAGTTACAATCGTCTTACTTTCTTATTTATCATTTTACAACATATTACTTTAGAAGTTTTCGTGTATTTTACATACAAATCGACCGGCCTGTTCAGTATTTAAGCGGTTTCTTTACAATATAAGTCTGGTATGCTTGTCGTTTCCTCCGCATTACCATGGTAATGATGAGTGATATCAGGATGATGAGAGCTGCCACGAAGAAGATGGTGTAGGCGACCATCAGGAGCAGCACTGTGTTGGCTTGTTCTCGAGTGTGATGGGCCGGTAACTTGCCTGAGGGGTTGAGGGCGGTGGAGATGGCTGATCGGAAAACATCGCCCAGAGTTGTTGCTTGTACTGAAGATAATATAGTATAGTAATAGTTATTAACATTTATATATACCGTGGTCTTATGGTATAGTAACCAAGAAGTCGTACTACTTACCTGGTTCCATTTGGCCGAAGTCCGCGTAGTCTTCGTCGTCTTCGTATGGTCTTCCTAAAATGATAAATTGTTATTTAGAACCTTAAATGATTAACTAACAAGCAACATTCACGTACCTGTCCCTTGTCTTACGAAGAACTTGTCACGGTCGCTGGTGACGTCATCGTGCGACTTGATGTTGGTGATGTGAACCTTGGAGAACGGCAGTAGAGGACCGTCGTCGTCATACTCGTCGTCATCTTCGATCTGCTGAAGACCCTTTATCTTGGCGATCTGGTCATCCAGTTGCTTCTTGTCTATCGTATCTTCATCACTGTTGTAGTTTTCCTTGTGGGCTGGTGGTACTGATGGTATAACACCCTTCTTGTGGTCTCCACGGGCGATCACCTGGTCGATGGTTAACATCGTGGGGTGGGTGTCTGGCCAGGTGACTTGAGTCTGAACTTGTTGATCTTCTGGGTTTTGAGCTATCTGATTCTGAAGATATGTGCCGTCTGGGGCGTAGCCTGGTCTCCTGGTTACACCTTGGTTGATATATGAACTGTGAGGGTTGTGTTTGTATGAGTTGGGGCGAGTGACATGGTCAGTACCTTGATCAGGGTGGGTGACGTGGTTTGGTTGATTACTGTAACCATTATTATGTTGGTTACGGTAACCTTGATTATTTTTTTGTCGATGTTGTGGGTGAGTAACGGGTTGTTGGTTGTTGTAGGGATGTGTCGTGTATTCTGGGACGTCAGATTCGAAGCTGAAATCGATGGAAACCGGCTTCGTAATCAGGTCGATACTATCGATATCTTCTGTTCTGGCACGATTTGTGGTTCTATATATGTCATTTGATCTAAAACATTGTATATTACAATCATCTACTTGTAAAATCACATTATGTTGTGATAGGTAGACTTACCGAGCGTCACTGTAGCGTTTAGGGTACTTTGCTGAAGAATAATGGAAGTTAGGAGGTATGTCTTGTAGGTCTTCTTCTGAATCAAAGAGAGTCGTCGTATGCTTGGAGACTTCTGAAAAGCGGTATATTAACCGTGATTATCATATAGACAATGTCTTATCACCTTTAGTCTAAACCGATAATAACATACCATTGGCGTTGGTAGTGAAAGGCATGGTCATAGGATGCGTAACATAGACATTGTTACTGTGAGGTAGAGCTCGCTTGGTGGTCGACTTGGTACTGTCGAAGAAGTCTTTGGCCATCTTCTGGAAGTCGTACAACTGACAGTAATCGAGTAGTCGATCTGTGAAGACGACGTCATCTTCTGGCACCACATACGATAGGAAGTAGTCCCTCATGGTAAACCTATTAAACAGTTCGTCCGCATCGGGACAGTAGCCGAACACGGCGTTGGCCAAGCACATGCTGTGATAATGGAGGTGACGGCAGGTCTCCTGAGTCAGCACGTCACGTGTCACGCCTTTGGTGTAGTTGTTCTTGGCTCTCTTCGACATCACACGGTACTTGGTGGCTTCTTGAGCGAACGACGAACACCGTACCTGCATGAAGTTGTGGTAGCGATGCACACAACGAAAGTGCTTTTGGTACGCTGAAATTTGTCTTTTGAAACAATAATAAGCATGCTACGGACAAGAAGGATAACGTATTCTTAAATGTTTGTGAATAGTGTGATTTGATGTTAATATTGATTTGCAATTTGTTATTCAAAGAACGTACGAGATGTCGCCGTGATTCTTCTGCACTTCCTTCGTATGCCATCCCTTTCTGTGTTTACTTTACTTGACTTGTCATAGGCCTTACTGTTACCACATAGTCGAAGACAATCATCGTAATCTGTGAATTTCCTAAAAGATGATTACTATCAGTACAATAGTACAATACTCAATACGTTACTCTAAACATTCCACAAAACAAATCTATCTTTCGACAGCTTTTAAGATGCCTGACCATCAAAACATGTTCAAGATGCCACACAACACCATAAATATGTTATTACAGGACTTGTTGTTCGTATCTTGATGTGTTTGTTGACAGCTGGACAACGAAAGAACACGTTATTACCCAAATTAAAAGATAAAAACAGACCAGCAGATGGACTTGGACTGGTCTGACTTGAGGTGGACCTGGAGTGCCTCTCTGATGTGCTTCACATCTTCTCCGATACGCTGCAGAGAACGGTGGAACAGTCGTTCACATCGGTCGTGACACTTCTGAAACCTTTATGTAAAGAAATACATAAACATAACGTTATATTTTGGTTGTTTACTTTCCTTAAGTTTTGAAAAGAGATTTACATCACCAAGATTACAACAAGAAAGCTATGTACGGTTACAATACTATTGTAAACATATGTGAAAGTGAATATGATTCAAAAACAACTGAAAACTATACTTTTATTTGTAACATAAACAATATTGTGCGACAAAACAACTTGACAAATAAGTTACAGTAACCTTAATGAGCCCGTTAATTTAATTGCAGATCAAATGACATCATAGCCAGGTGTTGATGACACTTGTCATCGTATCACTTACGCTCTGATGATCGTCGGCCCGCGATATGCAAATTACGGTAACCAGCAGCCAGGCGATCTTGGCGATCATGACCTCGACATACCAACTCGACAGAGTAACGGAATAAACAAAAAGATTCTTCCAAAAACCGGCTCGGATTTATAATAAGAGAGGCCCTGAGGGTACGAACAGGCGTTCGTGAGAAAAGCCAAAAGTTGTGGGACGGGCAAGTCATGAGGTAGTAATAGCCCCGAGGCTTGTTTTCCGTCCTTTGATGGACAACGTCCGACCGCGGCCCTCCGGGGACAAAATGTTTTGAATTTATTCAAATACTCGTGAGATCAGATGTCGCTTCCCTTACGTGCACGACGCACAGCACCACCGTTTGTAGGCCTCCATGTTGCAGATGGCTTCCTTGGGTTGTTCTTTCAGGAGTTGGGAACAGAAGAAGGAGTCGCCACAACCTGAATTCATGTTATACTACATTTTTGTGTTATACATGTTGTTATACTACTTTGTTGTGTGGTATACGTTGTTTTGCTATTAGAGTAACAAAAAGTTTCATCAATAATAACATTATTTTATAGTTTCTGATAACCGAAAAGTTTAACCCGAATTACCCCCTTACTTTTGTCATTTAAACTAACCGCAATACCTTTCTTCACTCATTTGTTGGCCCAAACACTATTCTGTTTTATGTTATACATGCCTAGTACTACTTCAAAATGTTAGTTAAGTACCTTTTCTAAGAGTAATTAGTTATTACTTACTCCGCTCGTCCTTCTTGGTCTCTCCCGAACTTCTCGTGCCCTCGGGGTTTGATTTAGGCTTGTTTTTCCGTTTCCCAAACGGTTTCCCCATACATTTGCCGCACTTGTAGATGGAGCATATCTTGATGTAATCGCTCGGCGATGCGTCATTAACCCGGCCAATTATGTCCTAAACATAAATTCAAATTAAAACTCGAAAATCTTTTTTTAAGGCTTAAGATACCATTAACAATATACTTGTAATTGACAATCAATAAGTTACTATTTTTATAAATATAGTAATTAACAATACTGTAACTCCAAAGTGTCAAACTCAAACATAAAATAATTTAAAGAAATTACCTGCATCGAATTGTCTTTGGTTTCCATTGTAATTGCCCCAGGCTGTTCCGCGAAGGCGTCCTTGGAGTAGTGCATCACACTTCTGTAGTCGTACTCTACTCCGTAGGTGGTACTCTCTTGTTTGCCGATCTTTTCAAATTGCGAGTAAAACACTGAAAATAAATTGCGTCAGAAAAGCACAGAATTATGTGAAGGGCCTAGTTTTTGTGACAAACCAATGAAATCATCGTACAAAGTAAAATAAATTACTAAAGTAGATCTTACCGTACGATAAAATAGGAAATTAGTGTGTCAAAAATGTTTAACCCCCCCCTCCTCACAAATAAACTGCTTATGAACGTTTAATAGAGCTACTTACTCGGCTCAATGTTGTCAAAGTGTACTTTGATGTATTTGTCTCTGTCGTATCTCATATGTTCGTGCCACAACCCAATTGTCTATAACGTGACATGGCAATTACTCTTATTATGCAAAATAAATCATAAGCTGCATCAATAATAGCAGATTAACTCACATGCATGAACTCGTGTATCACAATGTCATGTTCAGCACAAGTGGCTACATTGTTGGCTTCTAACATAACTATGTTCTTGCCACGATGTCTGCCCACTGAAGTGTAACATCTGAAAGTGTTTTGTAGTACTATAGAAAGTGTTATGTATTACTATAGTAACACAACTGTAACCCTACCCTTCGTTACTTTCGTTTCGTATGTCGATGTAATCCCGTTCTCGCTCTCGACGTTTGAACTTCAAACAAGTGTTTCGCTCGAGGGCTCTCATCGCCCCAAAGATGATGGTCCTCTCCTCGGGATCTACAATACAATACAACAATATCACGTAAAAGGCAACAAGTCAATTGGTTTTTACACGTACAATGTTAACATAAGTTAAGTAAAAATATCGTAGTAGACATAATGTTTTCAGAAAGTAATAGTATCTTACACTACCAGAACTATTAGTTCAGACTATCTGTAGTAGAACTTCAAAATAGTGTCATAACCATAATATTAAAAATAATCGTTGTAGAGAAAGACCTACCGAACTTGCCAGAGATTGTAAATGGCAGAACGTAGTTTCTGTTGTCATCTCGATACTCTGTCCATCGATTGAGAGAGTTGGTGGGAAGGGCATTCCTCATCTTACCCCATATTCTACAGACAAAATGTTACAGTAAGCTTGTTAAGCAATGACGAAATATAAGATAAACAAAATATACCGTAATATCAAAAACATACGATTTGCCTGGTTTCATCTGCAATATATCTCCTCCGTGTTGTTTGTAAAGATCGATTCTGGTGCCCTAAAAATACATTACAGTACAACAAAGTTTAAGTTAACGTAGTTACAGATTATCACAAAATCAACCAATTTTATAATAAGTTGATCTGATAAAATCAATTTAAACTCAAGTCACAGCTTGCTACATCAAAAAGGCCATTACCCAAATAACCTAACATGCCAAGTCATCTTACCCGTTTACTATCGACTGCCACAACCAGCACCAACACCAACAACTCGGTCAACATAACGACAAGTCGATATAACAGTTGACCGCATAATTGGACACAAATAAATGCCCTGAGGGTACTCAGGTAATAGAGAACAACAATAGACCGCTTTTGATCCTTTGTTTGCGCGCCCATTCAAACAAACTACCATGGTCATCGTATCATCGCCCAAAATAACACACCAAGACGGCCGAGCTTAACAAAACAAAAACAATGTCAGGATTGATAAGTCTAGACGGTATTGGGGGAGTTCAACAGTACGATGTTACAGTAAGACATGTTTGGAAACATTACTGAAAGAATACGGTAGAGCACAGTAGAGAAACTTGTACAACGTCTTATTTTACTACAACAACTTGATAACACTCTACATTAAAACACTGCAAAGCATTGTAGCTATACTGTAACCACGAAATGACAGAGCCCTGTTGTTGTCCCCAAAAATGACAAAAATCTGATTCAGAGTGTTTGCCTTAAGCCCTCCGGCGATTGTCTAAACCCAATTCTGAGAAGATCGCTTTCACTTTGTCACTTCACGCTATGAAGAAAGGTTAAGCAGTAATGGTGTTCTCCGAAGTTGTGGGGACCTTGTCCTTCCTGCAGCCCCAAAACGACGATGACATCACGGACAGAATGCACTACTACTACACCAGCACCTTCCTCCTGGTCACTGCCGTAGGTCCTTCAAATAATGTATTACAACTTTTCTCTAAAACATTAAGTTTTAGCAAATTACAACATAAATAGTATTTTTTATATATCGCTCTAAAAATGTCTGTTTATAAACCTAAAGTACTGTCTAAACCATCCAGCAGTTCATATTGTAGTAGACTATAACCCTTTGAACTTATTTTCCATTTTAGTCTCATAAATTTGTATAAAAAAGATTATTAAACTCAATTTATGATGTTGTTGTAGGTACTGATCAGCTTGAAGATGTTTGGAGGCCGTCCTCTCGAGTGTTTCATGCCAGCTGAGTTCAGATCGTCTTGGGAAGATTACACAGGTAATATACCCACATCTACCGTTACCTACATCAATATGATCTTTCAGAAATATTCTGCTGGGCTTCCAATACCTATTGGGTCGAGAAGAAAGAACAGTTCCCAGATACCACAGAGGAACGACAAGAACGTATGATATCCTACTATCAGGTAAAACTTCAAACATTTTTCACAAATTCTTGAATTCTTTTGACTTTGAGACTTACAATTACCCAAAAGTACCATTCTAGTGGTCGCCCTTCTTCCTGGTCCTCTGTGCCTTTCTGTTCTACTTCCCCTGCTTGATATGGAGAATATTATACACCAAGTCTGGAATCAAACTCACCGATCTGATGTTGTTTGCCAATGACAGAAGCAATATTCAGCCTCGTAAGGATATAATCTTGCCAAAATATCGAGATTTATTTCGTAAATTCAACAAAATGTGTAGAAAACGAAATGTCACAAATTTAAATATTGATTGTCACAAAAAGAAATTGCCAAAAACAAATTTTTGTGGATTTCGGTATAATTTATGGATGTGTGGAACAATACTGCTTATAAAACGATAGTAAACGTGATAGATCAACTAATAAATGAATTAACAGGTACATTATTACCTAATATTACCTAAACTTTAAGATCGTAGAGAATCGAACCTTCGTGGTATGTCGGTTCACTTGGGATCTATCTTCCAACATCGCTACAAGTTTGGGACTGAACACGATTACCACCACAAGTATCTACGTCTACTTAACTTGAGGTATTATGAAGCATATCTGACCGTGTTATATCTTGGCATCAAGAGTATGTATCTCGGGAATGTGTTGTTTCAGGTATGTTATGTTAGATTATTTATGTTTGAAAATTTACTGACGAATGAGTGAGTTTTATAAGTGTAACAAAACTTATTACATTGATGTAGATGTACCTGATGAACTGGTTCCTCCAAACTGACAACTACACCTTCTATGGCTTCGGTGTGCTCTACGATCTCTTCTACGGGATTCGTAAGTTGTCGTATCTTAAGTTGTCCTTGTTATTATAAAATTTTATCAAAGAATATTGTAGCATGGAGTGAGTCCGGCAACTTTCCTCGAGTTACGTTCTGTGACATGGACATACGAATACTGGGCAATGTTCAGCGTCATACTGTACAGTGTGTCTTGGTGATCAATATCTTCATCGAAAAAGTGAGTAAATGTTATGCTATGAACACATTCTAGATATTCATCGTACTATGGGTATGGTACTGTTTTCTGGCAGTTACGACATTGTTGGGGCTGGTCAATTGGACTGTGTCTACACTACCTTTCGAAGAACGCAAGAAATTCATTGCCAGGAGGCTCGAGTTGGCTGATATCGAGTTTCAGGCCAAACCTGATAACAGTCCGCGACTTCTGAATGAGGTATTTACATTATATTTTTGGTTTTTACATACACTATTTTTTGATACTGTAATTACGGTGTCTTTTCAGTTTGTACGCGACTACATCAAGATAGACGGCGTGTTCGTACTCAAGATGTTGACAGTCCATGCTGGGATGCTAATGTGTGCCGAGCTTGTGGATATGATGTGGGAAGACTTCAAGTCCAACAAGCAAGGCAAGGCTTCCGTAGTCAGTACGGACACGATAAAGCGCAAGATCAGTATGTTACAACCATTGGTATCTCGAGATGAACCCACCACCCCCACCACACCCAGTCTACCCAGTCCAACCGAAGGCATTCTCAAGATGCCCTCAGGGTCACAATGACGGTACGACCGGCGGATGAGAGACAAAGAGAACGACAGAGCGTCCAACCGCACTCCACGTCACGAGGTCCGACCTCAGAAGGTGGGGGTGCTCGGCGGACGAAGGAGAAAGACTGGCGGAGTCAGCTTTGCCAAACGACAGGAGACTCAGGGTCTAAAACAACATGTCACACTTGAACTGGGAGACGAGTCCGACGAGTCCCAGGTCTCCTGATTCTGAATCAGCAGATTCCAGGTGACTCATGTTGTTGTTGCAGATGGTATATTTGGATTTCATTCGTCGCGTACAGGTTGACCTGTACGGTTTTTGTATATGTTTTTGGTACTGATTCATGTGTTCATACAAGGCTTATCTTTTACCTTTATACTTTGTTTAATAAATACCGTAATCAATAACAATATACCTCAATGTGTCAATAAAACATCTTTATTTATTTTAAGTTTATGTCTTTATTTCATTTTTAATCAGTCTAATCTCACTAGAAAGTATACGATAACCTTGTATGATGACGTTTCTAAAGTACATTCAACTTTACTTCGAAAAGTACAGTAATCCCGGGGGATTTTTTCGTGTTATCTTGGTCCAAACATGATGAAAATAAGGTCAAGTGCTCGGTACGGGAGGTTTACAAAGGAAACCGAGTTTCGAAAATGATAAAAGAGATAAGACGTTGTGCAGTGTCAGTCACAAGATCATATGAGAGACTAGCCCCGCCCTGTCCATTGGGTCAGCGACTACTTATTTCAGCCATTCTCAGCCACAAGTTAGTCTGGAGTTATGCTTAAGACCGTCGTCTTCCTGGGCTTGGTCAGTCTGGCCGTAGCCAGTCCACGCTTCGGAGAGTAGGTTTGGGCATTTGATAGCGGGGTTGGTTATTTATGACTTTACACGGTTAATTGGACTTATTATTGTGATTTATTACAATATGTAGCCTTGACAAGTTTTTTGTTTTAGAATTCATAACAGAAGTTATAAGTTCTAAAACAATCAATTATGATAACAATATGAGTCATAAACAACTTAGACAAGTAGTAGTTCGTTGTAAAGTCTAGCTTTTCACTTTTGCAGTAGCAGCGAGAATGAAGGAACGATCCGTCAGATGATCGAAAAAGGCTACAGAGACTGGGAACACTACAAGAACATCCACTCCAAGAAGTTCGAGAGCGAGGATGTCGAGAACGAGAGGATGCTGGCCTTCTTGATGTCCAAACAGCACGTCAAGGTGCACAACGATGCCTTCGAACAAGGAAAGACCAGCTTCAAGATCGGTATCAACCACATCGCTGATCTGGTGAGGATTTTACTGAATATGACCCTAGAAGCTTCTATATTAATACTTTTAGTTGCGATACCACATTCTGTACCTATAAAAAGCCAACATCCATCTAATTTTAGCCTTTCGCCGAGTACCGTCGTCTCAATGGATACCGTCGTCTGTACGGTGACAACACCTCCAGAAACGCCACCAAATGGAGAGCTCCATTGAACGTGGAAGTCCCAGACTCGGTCGATTGGAGAGACGAAGGCTACGTCACCCCAGTAAAGAACCAAGGAATGTGTGGATCGTGCTGGGCCTTCTCGGCTACTGGATCTTTGGAAGGACAACACAAGAGAGCCTCGGGCAAATTGGTCTCTCTGTCTGAACAGAACCTGGTCGACTGCTCCGCCGAATTCGGTAACAACGGCTGTAACGGTGGACTCATGGACTTTGTAAGTGAAAAAACTTTGTTTACAAGCCCTGTCAGTTCTTAGAAAATATTTTTGTAAAAGTTGTTTTGGAAGATTGATCGACGTTATCACTGATTTGATCTCTAGACGACCAAGAACTGAAGGACACTTAGCAATGACAACGATATAAAAAATGATTTCAGGCCTTCGAATACGTGAAGGAGAACCACGGAATCGACACCGAAGACTCCTACCCATACAAGGCCAAGCAACGCAAGTGCCACTTCAAGAAGACCGACGTTGGCGCCGACGACACCGGCTTCGTCGACCTTCCAGAAGCCGACGAAGAACAATTGAAGCAGGCCGTAGCCACCCAAGGCCCCGTCTCCGTAGCCATCGACGCCGGCCACCGTAGCTTCCAGCTCTACAAGACTGGCGTCTACTACGAGAAGCACTGTAGCCCCGAACAGTTGGATCACGGTGTCCTCGTAGTCGGCTACGGCACCGACCCCGAGCACGGTGACTACTGGATCGTGAAGAACAGTTGGGGCGAGGAGTGGGGAGAGAGCGGCTACGTGAGAATCGCCAGAAACCGCAACAACCATTGTGGCATCGCCTCCAAGGCCAGCTACCCCCTCGTTTAATTTAAAATGGCACTAATTAGTATGTAAATAAATATTTACAAAACCTTGAATCAAGTGATGATGTAGATTAAAGATGTTAACATTTGGGGGATTAAAAGACCTTGATTTAGGTAGTTGAATATTATTAAACAACACCGTTTACAATCCTTTCGAATACTTTATTTACAAAACCTTATCTTATCAGAGATGGCCGGGCGTCGAGGGAACGAACTTGTAGCAGAGATCCTTGGTCAAGTCGGTCATTAGACTGGACGTGTTGACTGGCATTTGACCGATCACTTTTGCTGAAAGTGTCATTCTCAAACACACCCTCCACGTACAGGCATTTACTTTTTAAAGCTTATCTGATAACATTGTACTTACCTGGATTGCCAGACACGATAGAAAACGGAGCCACCACGGTATCTGGCGACAAAACACTGTCATCCATAATGTAACAACAGTCCTTTATCACAGACGACTGTCCTACTATTACGTTCTTCCCTATATACACATCGGAACCCACCTGAACGGCCGCTACTACTGAGTTCTACAACAAATATAACTTTAGTCCCTAGAGCATTTTTAAGTATTTTAGGTATATTTACATGTAACTTAACATTGTAAGTTAATTTTAAACATTATAAGCTAGGTATAAAGTTCAGTATAAGGTTTTAACTTTGATAACTATATTTCCTTTATGATGAAATATTGAAATGTTGTTGATAAAAAGGTGTCAACAATCGACCACCCACCTCTTTTACGACAACTCTTTCGCCCATCTTGATAGAGAGATAGCTGACTCCGTTCTTGAAATGTTTCTTGGCTGGCCGTATCACCACTCCAGGCTCCAGAAAACAAAAGTTGCCAATCTCGACGGCCGACAGGTCTCCTCGTATTGTCACACCATCCATCACTGTTACCTAAAAACTTTTATAAATATACGACATTATAAACTTTATTTTAAAAATGTAACCTCATTTCTAAAACTGTATATTCATTTCTAACAGCTAAAAACTGAGTTGTAAGACCAGACTCACATTTCCACCTAAAGCAACATTCTGACTTCCAGGTACTCTGCTGCTCTTGCACAACTTATTCTGAAGGTTTTTAGTTAAGAAATAAGTGTCCTTCTCGTATCTCCTCACAGGTATTTCCACAGACATCTGCAATATGTTATTATACACATTTTAGCAATATTAACCTTATAAGTAATAAAAAATTAACCAAGACTTTCCCTCTTTTCGTAAAAGTTAAAAAATATGATAATAATTGTGAGGTTACTACCTCCTTCATCAAGGTACCAGATAACTTATTCACACGAAGTGTTTATTGCAATAAATACATTAAAAAATAATTACATTAACTTAAAGCACTGAAGACAGGGTTGTGTCTGCAGATGCTGGCTCCCTTCTCCATGTATTCTTGTTTCGTGTGTGCAACTTGGTAGAACTCTGGAGTCGATGCCAACATCGATCCACCGAACCAGACGGCGTATCTCTGCATTCGGTGAGACACTACATTAACATCAATCGGCTTCGGCTTCACTCTGTTACCAGACAACTGTTCACTTAAAAGAAGCCTTTGATCTGACACACGTTTAACATCACGCTGAAGCCGTTTTGAGAAGTTATTGAACATCGTTGACCCTCCAGAGAGCACTATATTCTCATAAAGGTTTCTCCTCACATCAATCGGACATTGTTGTATCACCGAGTCCACAGTTTCTGACAATGAAGTCGTGAAGTCGGGATTCGCAAACTAAAAATACAAAGAATATAAACTTCAAAATTAAAAAATCGTAATTTTTACGAGCTGTACTTATGGGTTCATCTACTATAATATGGCATAAACCCACCTCAGGATGAAAGAATATTTCTGGACCCAAAAACTTTTCGTAGCCAACATCGACAGTGAAAGGTTGCTTTGTAATGTTGTTTACTCCCGTATATTGTTTCATGTACGTTGACAAGTCAGCATCGTACTTCGAAAACTCTTTCTGGATATCTGGACACACATAACAATATTGCTCCTAAATTTAAAAAATATAATTCTCTTAAACTAATACCAATATAATTTTTAAAGCCTTTTAAATCAACATACCTTAATAGTCTTGGCTACCTCATAGGACTGTTCGGCTGGCAGATTGGGCTCTCTCTCCCTTAACATATGCTGTATGAAGTAAGTGATATCTCTGCCTGCAATCGGAATATGTTTAATACAGGACCCAATCACATAACCATCAGCAACTGGGATGCAATGTGTAACACCATCTCCCGAGTCAATAACTAGACCGGTCAAGTTGTTTTCGGTGGTCGACTGCCAACTCGCAGCTAATGCCAGAACTGCTTGTACTGCAATATAAAGACCTGGAACGTTGAAAGATTCAAACATGATTTCGGCAGTGTATTCTCGATTCTCTGGTGTGTTAAGAGGAGGTTCAGTCTTAAATTAATCACAATGTAACAGATTTTTAAGAAATATTAATTTGAAATCTAAAATTTAAAGCATAAAAGTAAGACTTACCAGTAAGAAATAGTGATCTTCTGGCTCAGCACGTAGGTATTTAAAGATGCATTGAGACCAGTACTTTTCCATGAGATCCCAATCTTCCACAATTCCATGTCGGATAGGATACTGAAAGAAACAGTGTGAAGTTAATTAACACAAAAACGAAAACCTACGCTTAAATAACAACTTTAATACCTAAAATAAACAAAATAAAAGCATACCTTTACAGAGTAATTAGCAGCATTCGGGGACAATGCCTCGTCCCCAATGTAAAAGTCCAGATCCCCGATCTTGCTTCCAAACTGGTGTCGAGGATCTTTGACAGCGATCGTAGATGGCATTATCATTTGAGGTTCAGTGTTACCTGCATATCCCAACTTTGTGTATCCGCTGCCATTGTCAATCACACAGGCTGGTAGTCGTGTAGCCATGCTGATCTCCTAGTTACAGTTCTATCCCGATCTTGTCCATTCACGAAAAAATAAAAATGATTCATTGTGTCAACTATCGCCCCTCGAGAGCCAAGTCTCACTCTTAAGTTTACTGAACAAGAAGAAGTTTACTTCGAAGATAAAATACGATTTATCGTGCTCTAATTGTTTCAGTTTTACATTATGCCCATTACGTAGCCAAATTGAGATAAAATGAAGCAGGATATTTTTCAGGTATATCATAATATTATAGTAGGTGATGGTTTATATTATTTGATTTAGACAATCGGATCGGATAAAGGATATTACAACAATATGAGCGATAACAGTGTTCCCAGATATCATTGGCTATTGACGAACGAAGAAATCAAGATGCAAGGTTGGTTTGTTGTTGTTTATGTTATGTTTGTATTTTAGAAGAAGATCTGGCTTTGCAAACCAATGACAACAAGATATACGGGAAGGCTTTTGTAACGAACTACCGGCTTAGATTCGAAGGGACTGATGGGACGACGGTGGATGTTACCTTGGGGAGCATTTCAAAGGTAGAGAAGAAGGGATACTCCAATGTTAACAAAGAACATTACGGTATCGAGGTGCACTGTAAGGTAAGAAAAGTGTTTTGATACGAAGAACTATTTTGTTTCTTTTTTGTTTGGGACTTATATTCTTTTTTTAGGACACAAGAAACATAATATTTTTGCATAAACCCGAGAACCACTCTCGTCGACCTTTATACGATCATCTACAACGATATGCCTTTCCCAACACCAACAAGATGGTATGTTTATTCTTTATTATTAATAAACTTTTTAATGTTTTAGCCTTTCTTTGCCACTTTGTACAACCAAACTTTTGCATTTGACGGTTGGTCCCTCTACAAGCCTAAGCAAGAGTACCAAAGGATGAAGGTACGGTCAGACTTGTGGGACGTGACAAAAATTAACTTTAACTATGAGTTTGCTTCAACATATCCCGCCTACGTAAGTTGGCTGTTTTTACGTAATTTCAGGTAAGAATACTATTATTTTAGGTAACGGTATCTTCAATTTTAAATTTTTTCATATCAAAACAACATATATAGTTATAGTATTGTCAATTCTAAGTTCAATCTATATATTATTATAAATTATAGTCCTTAAATGGTTTGTAATTATTATATTATAGTTAATGGTACCAGTGGGCGCACTCAAGCTTGGTGACACTTTTTTGTTTTCTGTAGGAGACTTCAGAAGTAAACGGAGGATTCCTGTAAGTACAGGTCTACCATATGTAACGATTTTGTAGGTTTTGTCATGGTATGATACGAGTTCCACGGTCAGCATTTCACGATGTTCCCAACCGATGGTGGGAATGACTTCAAAGAAGTCTCCCAGTGACGAAAAGTACGTACCCAACTCATTAATATTTTTTGCTAACGGTTGTACATAGCCAGAAAGAATTGAATTGCAAAAACGTTCCAGTTTTCACATTATAGAACAGTAGTATATTTTCAGAATGTTGCAATTAATCATCGACACGAATCGACAGAACTCACGACTGAAAATTCTGGATGCTCGACCAATTGTGAATGCCAAAGTCAATAGGGCAAAGGGCGGTGGCTACGAAGACAACTACCGCAACTGCGATTTGGTCTTCCTCAACATAGACAACATCCACGTGGTCAGGGAGAGCTTGAAAAAGATAAAGGACGCCTGTTTCCCCAAAATCGACCACAAACACTTCTACAAACTAATCGACGAATCCAGATGGCTACACCATCTCCAGACCATACTTCAAGGTTCTCGGATGTGTGTCCAAGAAGTGTTAATACACAAGAAGTCAGTGCTGGTGCACTGCAGTGATGGATGGGACAGGACTGCTCAGGTTACGGCCTTGTCTATGCTGTTATTGGACCCGTATTATAGGACCATTGAAGGGTTTGCGGTGTTAATCGAGAAAGAATGGTGCAGTTTTGGTCACAAGTTTGCTCATGTATGTTTCTTTAAAAGAATATACAAAATGAATATATAAGAGAAGATGTCCGTTCGAAATGTCAAACTATATCTTGACATTACTAAACATTTCTCTGAGATTTGTATTCTGTTTTAGCGAGTGGGGCACGGTGAAGACAAGCACAGTGATGACGAACGTTCCCCGATATTCCTTCAGTTTATCGACTGTGTGTGGCAGTTGTTCAATCTCTTCACATCAGCTTTCGAGTTTAATGTGAAACTTCTGAAGACAGTCCTAGATGAGTTATATGCTTGTAGGTTCGGGACCTTTTTGTACAACAGTGAGAAGGAACGGCGGGACTTAGTAAGTCAATCGTAAGCTACATATTGGTATAGATGGCTACATTATATACATGACATTATCGTATTTAATTACGTATTTTCAGGATGTAAAATCAACTACCGTATCCCTATGGTCGTATGTCATGGAACGGAGGTCAGATTTTGAGAATCCGGGATACGATCCGACCTACACTATCGACATTCACTTCTTCGCGTCCACCTCACCCATTATAACGAAGCTATGGACAGAGTATTACTGTCGGTACAACCCCCAAGTAGTTATACAAAATGACGAGGACGTAAGTTTACAGTACTGCTTTGCCCTTATGAGTTGCTTTTTAACATTGTTATACCTGACAAACAAACTATATCTCTAACAATTTCAGTTTACGAACCTTCCATCGTCCGGTATTCTGGAAGTAACCTCAGTTTAAGTATCCGAGTTGACTAACGAATCTGTGATAATAATATAGTACTTCTCAATGTTTTATTGAAGCGTAATATTAAGATAAAAACCTAAAAAGTAACCGGGTCGTGTCTTGGAGACGAGAATAGTGGTTCTGACGGTAGTGATCGTACCGAAGTGTTCACATTCCACGGTCCAGCATCAGCTGATTGTGAAGTTTGGGCAAAGGTCGGGAAGGGCGTAGCTGTCGGATGAGATAACTCTTCCACCGACGCCGGTCCAGAAGCTGCGGCGAATTGAGCAGACGGTCCATTAATACCCACTGGACTACTAGCATTGTAGGCACGAGATGGAGGAGGTGGTCCTCCGGTTAAAATACGGTTAGCATGTTCAAATATCATGTGCATAGCTCGCAAAACACAAAAATGCAATCCATACTGTAAGGCGACAGCACCCACACCCTAAAACAAGCAATCAAAATTTGCTTGATAAGTCACGAATGATAGAAAATCTTTTCATTACTGACTGAAATTATAAATAATATTTATATAAGAAATATCTAAAGTATTACATTGACTTACACTGTAAAGCGCCCAAAAACCCTCCTTCTGAATAATCGACCTGACACAGTCTACGATGCCAGTGTATTTTACAGTGACAGAAATGGCTGAAGCACCCGTATCCAAGTTGTCAATGAGAGTTCTGGTCCCTTGAATGTAGAGACGGTGGAGGATGGTCTCGAAAGGATAACAAATTAAATCTGTGATGGCAAGCGAAGACATTCCAGCGAAAATCTCCGGCATTATCACGTGGAATCGTGTTCTTTCGTGTACTGGCTTCTTTCCCTGAAATCGTTATGTAAAAGTTTAATTTTACGATCTTGTAAATGGTACTCCAATTCTTATTCACGTTTTTAAACCTAAATTTAAAAACAAACAAAAAAGCGAACTTACAACATATCTTCTGGCCATGGAGTAGATGTTGTTGTAAAGAGAATCCCTGATCATAAACTGAACTGTATAGAATCCTACAGTTGGTCCTATTAAGTATTGTACTCCAATCCGGCGGCTGGTATCAACAGCTCCGAAAAGATCCTGTTTTAGGCGATCCAACCCATTGTAAATAACATCAAAGACGCGGGCATCATCATAACCAAAACCAATACTACTCTAAAGTAAAAAATTATATTTTAGTGTTGCATTTATGTAAAATACGATGAAAATACAACCCACAAACAAATTAGTCATCTTACCCTGACAGTTTCGATGAACGAAGCCACGATAAAGGGTGTAGAAACTGCAAATGAAGCCGCCTTTAAATAAATGTGCTTCCAGTACTTGGCACTACTTCCATTGGGTATGATGTACCGAGGGAGACCAAATGCATCAGCGATGACAATCTCCGTAACTCGACTTAATGCCCACAAAACTCCACTGCCAAGAGATCCCTTCCACAATGTGTAGATCCCCTAAAAGCTGATTACTCAAACAAAAGTTACTTACATCTTTTCCTACCATGTGCACTACAACTGGCAGTAAAGTGATTGGTGTTAGATGTTGTTTCCTCGCAAATTGATGTACTTGACATTGCCTTCTCAAAACCGTGCAAGGATGGGTGATAAAAGCGTTGTTAACAATCCTACAAACACATAAAAACCATCATTTATACACCTAAAACTTACGTCGCTACACCCAAACAAGCGGTTGCAAGTGGATCGTCACCCTTTGGCTGAGCAGAGATGGATTCACTATCTCCATGACTGTCAACCCGATGAATTGGACTAGGATAATCACCTAAACTATATAAGAATACTATTATTGCCTACCTGGTTTCGGTGGACCAAATAACTCAGGATTATATGCCATTTTTAGCAAAAAACCAATTTTCTTTTTATGGCCAAAAAATAACAAAATAACACTTGGCTCACAGAGTCAACTTCTTCTCTGGGCGCGAAAGATTTATAAAAGAGGCTTTTTTGTATTTTTAACTTTAAAGTTTTATAAAGCTTTAACACTTTTCTTAATAATTTTTTATTATTTATATTTTTTGCCATTCTTATTGTTTTATCCATGATATTTAGCGTTAGGTTAATTGTACTGTAACCGATTTTCAAAGCTATTTTTGATTGTTTTTCGTTTTGTTTTGTTAAAGAACGGATAGACATGAGAAACGGGCCGGGCCTGAATGTTAGGCCCGGCCCGATGGGAATTTTGCTCAAAGCCAGCCCGGCCCGTTTCTCATGTCTAAGAACGGAGCATAATCAATTGATTCTTACAGGAAAAGGACTTTTAACCATTTCATAACCATGGAGAACATGCTTCAGCAAGAGGCCACCAACCAGAAGTTTGCTCCTTATGTCGCAGATGCATTGGAATGTGTAAAATTAAGGTTTGGTAAGTAAGCTCATCTTTTAAAATGGAGTTTTTAGTCGGAAAAGATTGCAATATCGACGATGCCAAGGAATACGACGTTGAATTTGCTCACCAGCACTTTGAATCGTAAGTTATCCATGACATTATCAATAACTTTTGTAGAGAGAAGATTGTAGGATACAAAGACTTGAAGGTGGATGTGGTGTACTCTAACTTAACCATGTATTCATATGTAAATATTGAACACAGTGGGGACATAACAGAGGTGGATAAGACTATTGAACCAGATGATATTGTCTCTCTCATCAGAAATCAATACCCAACTGGTCATTCTGCAGCTTTGATGGCCAAACGTGAGGCTTTTAAAGTAGTTTGCGACAGACAGAAGGAGTTCCAACCGTATGGAAAGAAAGTTTCCGACTTAGAGTGGAACAACAAGAAGTACGAGCTCTATAGTGTTGAATTTGGAGACCGGAAACAAGGCTTTGATGAGTACCTCGGCCGTGTTCAGACATTGTCATTGTATTTTATCGAAGCCGCATGGTACACAGACCCGACAGACGAAAGATTCATGTATTACTTCATCTATGAGAAGGAACCTACCTTTGCGTTAGCTGGATACGTTTGTCTGTACCGGTTTTACCATCATCCTGATCTAGTGAGGCCAAGGTTTGCTCAAATCATGGTGTTGCCACCGTGCAGACGATGCGGATTTGGTAACAAATTCTTGGAGATGGTTTACACTCAATTGAGGAGTATTCCTGATGTCTTTGACATTACAGGTAATGCAATTTTAAGTTTTACTTTATCTGAATCTTTCTTTTTGGAAAACTGTTTAAATTTTTAGTTTATTTAATATTTTTACGATGTTGTTTTAGCTGAAGATCCGGCTGACACTTTCTTGTACAGTCGAGACTTCCTTGATTGCAAATTGTTGAAGAATATGAAAGAGTTTGGCTTCGAGACGTTACGAAAGGGATACACAAAGGAATTACAAGATAAGATCCGTGAAAAAGCAAAGATTGGAAAGGTAAAATAATAACTTCATCTTAAAGTGACAGAATCTTTTGTATTATTTATGCAAGTACTAATGTGTACCGTTTTAGGTTCAAGCACGTCGCGTGTACGAGGTCCTGAGGTATTACTATGTCCAGACACAGTTCCCTGAAGACGAAGAAGCCTTCGAAGCAGATGTCAAGAAGAGAATCGAGATTCCATTCAAGAAGTCGAGCAGAGATTCCTCCAAACTCAGAAGTGCATTATCAGATCAGGAACTGTCCGTTGTTAACGCCAACGACAACCCAGAAGACATTCAGAAGAGCGTGGACGCCATCTACGACTCCACGCTACAGGAATACGACGTCGCGTTGGATCGTTTGACAAGGTTCGAACCCGAATTGTTTCCCAAATGTTAATTTATGTTGTACGAGAGAAAATAAAAATACTGGGTATGCGTTCGTTTCCGATTAGACACATTAATATAAAAAGCCGGGCTGACTTCTTATCATGTTTAACATTTATATATAAGAGAGTTCACAGCTTTAGACAACTCTATTTGTGTTGACCATGTCAGTCGAGTTGTTGGATGTCAGGGAACAGATCCCCGACCATTTAAAAGAGGTAATAGTCGATAAAGTACTACCAGTTTTTTAATTCTTAGAAATACTAGTTAGAAAGTCAGTGTTAATCCTTTTATGTAACCTTGTTCGACAATTTGTTTGATATAAGTTTGAGTTAAATAAGTTACAGTATGAAGAAGCAGTATCCAAAGGGGTGAGTGGCTTCCACGAAATGTTCTCGCTCTTTCAAGATCCTGGATTCGAAGCTCGTACAGGTTGGAAAAAAGAAGCCGAGAACCACTGTGGAAGTGTTTATTCACGACAAATCAAACATGGAAAAGTGTTCTGTGCCAAGGTACTGTAATATCTCTTATTCTCAAATTTTTTACCTAAATTCTAGTTTGTGGTAGATGTTGATTTGGAAACTCTAATGCACGACAACTGGAAGCAGCCCGAGAAAATGCCCGAATGGAACACACACGTTGAATTCTGTAATGTCCTGGTTCATATTACAGAGAACATCAACATAGTACATGTGAGGACCAATAAACATTTTTTTAACTCTCAAACATTTCTAAAAGTAATCAAAAGTTGACGAAATAGAGACTTGACGTTACAGTACGGAAACGGTCCAGTCCTGATGGTGTCTGGCCGAGACTTTGTGTCGATGAGAATCAAGAGGGAAGTCGATGGAGTTGTCTACACAAGTGGAAAGTCTGTCGACGCCCCAGGAGTTCCAAAACCAGGAGACAGAGTTCGCGCCCATATTAATCTTGGTGGAGGAAAATTTAGAAAACATCCAGAAGATGACGAAAAGACCATCGTCGAGATCATGCATTGTATCGACTTCAGAGGAATGGTCCCCAAGAGTGTAATCTACTCCGTAAGTATAATATAGTATCTATGGATACAAAATTTATAAAAACTTTGATATTCAACTATTACTTTTTACGTTCACTATTTTTAGGTAATGGGAAAGATGATGCTGAAAGACATTGAGGAACATCAGATTCATGCTAAAGATTTGAAATCCAAGAAGAATTCCAACTAACGCTGACTGAAGGACTCAAGTGACATTAACAAGATTCAGTCTAGAGGACTAGTAATATAATAATATCCTATAAATTGTTTATATAACAAGTCGTGAACATTTTTAGCTTTGAAAAATAAATTATTCTCTGCAATCAATAGTGTCATTTCGTCGCGTTCTTTTATAAAAAAATAATTTCTAAAGATATTTTTGGCAAATTTTATATTTTTTTTTCGTTTGGAAAGTTAAAATGGACAGAAGAAGAAAACATAGCTTTGATGGTGAGTTTTTGATCTTATTATGACAATATTGTTGTTTAGATGAGAGAGGACCAAAGAGAAGACGAGTTCTTGGCGGCGATGGACAAGACACCGGAAATGAGTTGTTGGACAAGATCGCAAATGCTGGATTGAATTCCAGTGTGTCGATAGAAACTTGCTTGGAATCGTTGGCCAAAGAGTTGTCAGACAAGTTACAAACCTACGAGAAAGATGTCATTGACTGTTTGTCTAATTGTGTCGCTTACAAACCTGAGAGAATGAGCGTCTACTCTACTTTGGGTGGTCTTCTTAATCAACAAAGCTCCGATTTTGGTGATAACGTGAGTTTTTTTAAATTTATTTAGGTTCATTTTAACATAAATTATTTTCAAATAATTTTTTAGTAAGTTGACATTTGGTATATATTATAACATAATATTTCAGCTCGTATCGCGTCTTGTTTCTGATCTCAAAAATCGCTTGGTATCTCAGGAATGGAATATTATTGTAAGAATAGTAAGTTTGGCTCTTTTTTTGCGTTTATTATAATTTTAGGTAACATATTTGGGCGATCTTGTTAATTCGTATGTTCTCACACCTGATTCTATTATCGAATTTTTCCTTGGAATGATGGATAATGCTACAGAGGTTAATGTGAGTTTTTTACAGTGATATGATATTATCTTCTTTAAATATACGTATATGATATATAAGTTTAAAAATTTCTTTTTTACAAAACTATAACAAAAGTTAATTTAGTTGTTGAACGATTTCTACATCTACTGTGTTATGCATGCTTTACCGTGGGTCGGAGCGACTTTAGCAGAGAAGAATTTATCTGCATTGGATGAGATTATGATCAGTGTTAACAATTATCTTCAACTCAGACCCAAGACTCACATTAAGATTTTGGGTGTATGGGAAGCTGGATCTCCTCATAATCAAGAAGATTACCTTGAATCCTTGTGGAAGCAGCTTCAGAATTTGAAGGAAGAGAATTGGCTTGAACATACGATCAACAGGTTTTACGTTGGATTCGATTCTGTTCTGAATCAAGCTGTTGCTCACAATCTTCCATCGTAAGCTCATTCGTACTATTCTTTCAATATATTTTTGATTAGGTGAATATATCAAAACATTTTGTTATATTTATATTTTATATATTGTTTTCAGTATCGAATTTCCAAAATTCAACGTTTCGAATTCGAATTATCCTCTTCCAAGAGTTGTCTTCCGACTGTTTGATCAAAGTGATTGTCCTGAGAATGAGCCCCCATTACCTGCAGCCGACTCGATTGACCGTTTCTTGGTAGAAGAAGATGTCAATTGGATTATAGACAACAACTATTTAAATTATAAGATTTGGTAGGTATTGAGAATTTATTTTTAGTTACCAACACAAAATGTATTGGTTTTACGTGGCCAAATATTTAAAAAATGTTGTTTTCAGTGCTAAGGAACTACTTGCATACCAGAAGAAGGACACGGTACCATTGAATTACGTGGTAATTGAAGTGGTATTTAGTCAGTTGTTCAGATTGCCAAACTCACCTCATCTCGAGCTGTTTTACGGAGCTTTGTTGCTTGAGCTGTGTCGAACTGAAGCTTCTACCATGCCTCAAGTATTGGCACAAGCTGCTGAGTTGTTGTATCAGAGGTGCAAGTACTTGCATCCTTCATGTTTGGATCGACTGGTCGAATGGTTTAGTTACCACTTAAGTAATTTTCAATATCGCTGGTCTTGGGCTGATTGGGTGGACAGCGTTAAGGTACGTTTAACGTTTTAGTTTAGATGTATTGCAATAGATATATGACGTGGTGTATAAACTAATTTATGAAAACGTTATAGTTGGACATCTATGACAAGCGCCAAATCTTTGTTCGTGAAGTGTTCGAGAAATGTCTTCGGCTGTCGTATCATGAAAAGTTAATCCAAGTACTACCAGAAGAGTTCGCTCCTCTGATTCCGCCGAAACCTGTAATTTCGTATGTTTTGGACGACAACGATCATCCATTGTTCGAGCAAGCTAGCCAGTTTGCGGCATGTATTAAGTCACGGAAGGCTTCAGAAGACATCCTACTGGATCTCCAGAAGGATCGATTGTCAGCTGAAAACGTTGAGTATGACCCTGAAAGTGTTTCTATATTCACTTCAGTTGTCCTAAACATAGCTTCCAAAACGTTCAGTCACACTTTTGCTGCTTTTACCAAGTAAGTTGTACTAACCATTTGGCCTTAATGTTGCGCAATATGTAAATTTAATAGTTATAACTATTGTTTAATAATCTTGTTTATGGGCACAATTATTTCTATTTTTTATAGGTACGTTGAGTTGTTCCGAACAGTATGTCGTGACAACAAAGACATGCAAGCGGTTGTACTACGGTCGATCTACGAAGCATGGGCAAGACACAAACAAATGTTGTCGGTGTTGGGCGATAAGTTGCTGAAGATGAGGATCGTTGAACCTGTCAGTTTGATTGTTTGGGCATTTTCAGATGACTTGAAGGACGAATTTCACAGGTAGAATGGGTTTTACATTTATTTTAACTATAACGTAGAGATATTGTTTATGATTATTATGTTTAGGAGCTGGGTCTGGGAGCTGGCTAATTTGGCGGTCTACCGTTTGTTCTGTCAAGTGAATGTCTTGAGGACTGAAGTCGGCGTTCTTCGTCAACAAAGTGAAAGGCAAAAGAAGTTCCAGGCATGTTTTTAGTGATATAATAATATATTACATGTTATTATTTAATTATTTTTTTTTCAATTTATAATGTTATTTGTGGATAATATATTGTTTTAGATGGTTGACGAAGCTGGAGAGTACGAAGATGTTGACGGTTTGATAGAAGAACGAAAGAAGGAACTACAGTTCCTTGACCACGAATTGAATGACATAATCTTACTAATTTCTCACAAGTTTACTCAAGCCTTGACACACTTAATTAGTGAACGTAGCCAAGAAATGGAAGACGGTTCTGCTGAATATCAACTTAAATTCAACTTTGTTTTGGGTCGATTCAAGCAGTTCTTTTTAAACGTAAGTTTATTACTATAGTGTAATGTTATTCAGACTTATAGTTGCATTTTATATAGAGTAAAAATTTTAATTTTTAGAATCTGGAGATTATGTGGGAAAGAAGCGACTTTCTCCAGAAGGAAGTCTTTTCTGACGACCAGGTTCATCCACAAATCAAGGAAATCTACGAGCAGTTCTGTTCTCTCAAACGGGCTTAAATAATTTGTGTCATTTAACTTTATATTAATAAATGTCATTAATACCTGTAAAGTTACTTCTTATCGGTTCTTAGCCTTATACTTTTTTTTAATCTTGTATATAATTATACCTATATTTTGGAGTTTAGTTTTGAATTTTAAGAATTTAGTTTTTTGTTTGGGCAGAGGTTGTAGCATCATATCAAGATGCCTTTCATGAAAGGAAACATGCCGATTCGGCGAACATTTTACTACCTGCAACAGGTATGGATTTAAAACTACTGTTTTATACGGACATTTGGTGATGTTTAATTGTTTTTTAAAATTGTTTTAAACTATGGCTTAAAAATGACATTATAGGGAAAAGTGATACTTCGAGACGATGTTGATGTTATGTATTTTGGAATTCACAGAAGGCCGACATCTGAACAACAAGGAGCCAAAGACTTTGTGTTCTGGCATTTTGCTCAGTTACAGTACAAGAATCCGCAGATTCAGCTGATCAAGAAGATGGATGTCAGTATCACACCATTTGCACAAGCTTTTCTCCGTACGTTTAAAGTTTAAACCACAGCATTAGTTCAGATTAATAAGTTCGAATTAAATTCTCATGTACAGATCTTTAGGTGATGGCAGAGAAGTAATGTTCGATTTGGAATCCAAGAATAAAGACGAGATCACCAACATGATCCAAGGGACGTTGGGTAAGACAGAACTGGTGAAGAGAAGAGAGTTCCTCGAGAGAATGCAAGATCACAATCCTGCTGAGTTCGGGAGCAAATGTTCACGACAATGTATGTGCGAGGTTCAAGGTCAGATATGTTGTACTAGTCTTCTGCCAGCTTCAGAAGTTATGCAAGGAAAGTGGAGGTGGAACCACAAGTTAATTTGAATTGTCCATAGATTAGGTTTATCATTGTTATTGTTACATTTGCAAATAAATTTTAAAAATTTCCGGGTTACTTATTAACTAACAGTTTAAATACAAGTATCTATCGTGAGTTCAGTACAGGTGGTAATTTTTCTGTCAACTTCAGAAATTGATGCAATTTAAAATTAATTATAGTAGTTTCGAGTGATCATTAGTTTTGTTTATCTTTAAATTGTGTTAAAATGCTGATATTTGACACACAAAACTGTGGCTTTCAGCAGAGCCTACTGACTTCCAATAGCCGGCATAGGTACCGTGATCAAGAACGGCGTGGGTGTTGCCTGAACAAGTTAGTAGATACTTTTATATAATTAGTTACCTTTTGTTTGAAACATCCATCTGAAGTAAAAGGGAAGATCATCTTTGTGGTCATCGTAGTTCCAGTACTGGCCCTTTTTGTATATTCCAAGCCAAACGGGTTTCTGGACTTTGTCATAAACGTAACCTAACATAAAGAGAACTGTCACTTTTTATGGTTGAGTGATAAGTATATTTATAAAGCATCAGATTGGATTTGATGTTATTACCTGCAAGTTTATTGTTGACTGAATCGCTTTCGACTTTCGGTAGCTCTCCACCGTCTTGCTGACAACGTCTTCTAGCATCATCAAAGGACTTCGTTTCCGTGAAAGGCTTGTAGCAGTAGTCCTCGAACAACTCGTAATCGTTCGGACATTTACTTTTTATGGCTGAATATGGTTTATTGAGTAACATCTCACAATAAATCTATAAGTAATATAAACTTACATAATACGCACAGTGAACTGTCACTGACTTCCTTGAACACGTTTATTCTCTTCAGGTGGTTGGTAACGTATTGTGGCACAGAGTTTAGGCTTACTATATCAGGAGAGTATTTTCCGGAGGCACTTTCTTTTACCGTGTCACAAGTGTAATATTGAGAATCCTTGAATGCAAAACAGAATCCTTCAAGATACACGCAGCGATACGGTATTTGAGAGCACCGTATTTCCCAAAAGAATGATTTAAATAACCGTTTATTTAGAAGCAAATAAATATAACCAAACGTTACCATTAGAATCACAAGTATAAATTAGTCGATTACAAAATAAAATATCTACCACTATCACATTAAATAGTTAATATATACCCTCTACGAGACGAGTTGGCGTATGACCCGGTGGACGTCGCACAGGTAATCTACATAGGACACACTGTTCTGGCCATATCTGTCCTCCACCAAGAACTTCTTCATCCACGACTCCAGGGCGTCTCCGGGCTTGATGATGACAAGTTTCAGCATTCGGGCACGTCGTTTGTTCAGCTTGTCCAGTAGCATGTGGAGAGCTGCGGAATCTGGGTTGTCACGCTGAGCGATTTCAGACTAAAATCGAAATTTTAAAATTGTTAGTGTATGTTTGCATATATTAAAGCAGAAAAAGACCATATTATATCATCTTACTGACCTTTTCTGAATCCAGATTCTCCAAAGAGTGAACTCCGAACACATTCTGAAGCCACTCCTTGTTCACTTCAGGTCCAATCCAGATGAAGGCGACCATTCCGTTGTCCACAAGGTAGGATTCTGTTGCCTGGAAGTACTGCATACTGGCTCTCACATTAACTGGCAATCTATCAGAAAGACTCTCCACATTAATCTGTGTCAGAGGATACACAAACGGATACAGGAATCGAGTCACCTCCTCCGGCTTCATCGATCGTACCAAATGCATCATCCACGCTCTGTCGTCTACTGTAATCTCTCCTCCTGCCACCAAGGCATCGCTCTTCGATATACAACAAGCAAACAGTGGAAGTAGTTTAAGAGCTTCTGGCAATATCAACTGTCCAATTGGAGAACCTTCTGAGCACTTCTCTCTGTAGCCTGCCAGTATTTTAGCCGATATGTTGATGATCTCGTCTCTCATATCCTTCGGACTTTGTTCGCGGACAATCTTCTCGCCTAAATCAAACAATATTACTCTCTTTCTTAAACAATTAACCTATATGACAGTAAAACATACAATGTTTAAACAAATGTGTCACGACAGCATTGTGGTCAACGTATTTGAACAATTCAATGTGATCTGCCGTTACCTTCAACGTCAAGTTCTGTACCCTCAACCTTCTCTGACCGCCAGGACTTGTGAACAACGTGGCTACTTGAATGTAGGCGCGGTCGTTCTCGTTTAGTTTGTCGTCGTACTTGATCTCTACCTGAAGCGACTTGTCTGCGTCTATTGTGCCCATTTCAATCGCTGTTACATTCTGCATGAAGAAAGCTCCAAAGAAGCCGGTCGGCCTTATTCCAGTCGATGTTCTCACTCTCATCATGACATCAAAGGCTACTGGTCTTGACACAGCTCGACGTAGATCGGCCAGGAATCGTTTACCGTCTCGGTGGGCCTAAGACAATGTAATATAATACTGTAAATAGAAGAACAATAAACTAAACAGTTATGAACATAAAATAATAATAATTAGACCTTTATCTTTATCAAAAAGAATACTCACATCAAAGTACTGGTACTTGTAGATGGAGCCACCGGTGATAGTAGCTGCAGGGGCAATCGAAGCTAAATCAATGTGAGCATTTGGGAATAAGAACAAATCAACACCAACACCACTTTTCACACATTCTTCTGCCAAATGACTGTAGTACTCTGTTCCAGGAGATAATACTTGCTAAAAGAATATAATTTAGGTAACATTATATAACTTTTTAAACAACGAAATGTCATTTTTGGCATGTTTTAAAATTAACTTACCTTTTCCTTGTCACTTCCAAGTAGTTTTCTGTCTTCTCTGTTCTTCAACTTTCCTGGTGCTTCAACGGTTGGAAGGTTAGTGTGGAATACGAACAGTTTTCCGCTTCTTCGACCAGCTTTTAATGCCTCCAATCCCACCTTTATCGTTGGGCCGAGGATAGTCTCAGTTACTCTGGTATCAGCAAACGTCTGTTTAATATCTCTCAAACACCTCTCCAGATTCACAGTAGCCGTCTCGTAATCTACAAAGAATCCCTCCACAAACGGCACAAAAACATCCTCAATATCTGATACCACACACATGTGAGTTTGAGATGAGGAAGACAGGTCGTAGAAGTGAATCTGTTGGTCGTATGTTGCCAACGCGATCTTGATGGTTGCTTTAGGTTGGTTTAAATCTCTGAAAACATAGTTTAGATTTTAGTTCAGTAATGTATCAAATTTTGCTCATGTTCTATTTTAAAGTTACATTACTTACTTTGGCAACTCTTTCAAGATCTCCAAAATGTTTGAACAGAAGGTATCCAACAGCCCAGACCGAACACTGATGTAAGACACGTCTAACAGAAACACAAACGCCGGTTCTTGAGGTAACAAGTTATTGCTACAGTATGCTTTGGTGGCCACAAACTCGTACGAACCATACATCAACTCGGGTCTTTGTTGAACGTCAGTTCGTTTACCCGTATGATCCAAATGTGCAAAGTATGCATCTTCTACTGGAGTTGTGGCGTGACAGAAAGGACAACGGAAGCGACGACCACCGTCAATAAACTCCATGAACGAGGAGATATATGCTTTACATCTTTGACATCTAATTGGACCAAGTTCGCCAAGGTCAACAATTGGAGGTTGAAGCTAAAAACAAAGTTTTATTCTCATTTTATACCTAAAAATAAATTAAAGAACCATAATTTTGCAAAAATGTTAATCTAACAAAACAAAGCAATAGAAATACAACTGACCTCATTTTGATTCAATTCGGAAAAGGGAGTAAGAGAAATAGTGATTGGCAGCTGAGAACTCTTGATCATGTCGTTTGACGCAGGAATCGTGTAGACAGAAGAACGAATGAACTTCGGATTAGCATTACCTAAAAATCAAAATAAAACAACAAAACTCTCTTACCCGTATCATAAGCCGTAAAGTCTGTAGTAGCAAGAGGAGGGAGAACGGCTTCCGTAAAGCCGGTTTGGAAAGGATCAAAGCCATGTTCAGCTTGGTCCCTTTGGACTACCTCAACCATCGATGGCATCGCGCTTGAATCTAATTTTTGTTGCGGTCTTTGCATTCCTGGAGCTCCTCCTGGCATCATACCGGGAGGTCCTGGAGGCATTTGAGGTGGTCCAAGCATACCTAAAACAATACAAAGTTGACAAAAGGCCAGTATACGTCATGCCAAAATCTGCAGTAGTTTTTGTTAAACCTTTAGTAAAATTTATAAAGCTTCAGTAAAAAATCATACCTGGTGGCCCAAACGGCATATTGGGCTGTCCTGGGCCTGGAGGCATACCTCCCTGTGGAGGCATTCCTCCTGGTGCCATCCCTTGTGGCTGCATGTTCATTCCTGGTGGTAAAAAAGGCATATTGGGTTGATCTGAACCTGGAGGGCCTGGAGGCATCCCTCCTGGTAGAGTCATTCCTCCTGACGGATGTATTCCACCTGGTTGTAGCATCCCTCCTGGTTGAGGCATCCCTCCTGGTGGAATTCCTTGTGGCTGCGTACTCATACCTGGCGGTGCAAAGGGCATATTGGGTTGTCCTGTAACTGGAGGTCCTGGTGGCATTCCCATTTGAGGAGGCATACCTACAAAAATTTAAAAGTCCACTAAAGGGCACACAATTTATAAAAAGAAGGAAAGATGTTGTACGTTCTTAGGACATAACACTGTGAGAATAATGAACCTTAATGTGCAAAATCTGAACTGTAAAAATCATACCTGGTGGCCCAAAATTCATATTAGGTTGTGCAGTTCCTGGGTGTCCTGAAGGCATTCCTGCTGGTGCCATTCCTTGTGGCTGCATCCCCATATAAGGTGGTCCAGGCGGCATTCCACCGCCAGGTTGACCATAAGGCATACTGGCTGGTGGCATTCCTGGTGGTTGTGGTGGCATTCCTCCTGGTCCCATACCCGGTTGACTGAAATGACAAAAAAACGTAAATATTCATTTTAATTAAATTTATTTAAAAAGTCGTCCAAACGTTTTTTTGGTAAATCCTTTAAAATTGTGGAATGCCAAAAGTATTTTACATAAAAATTTTTACAAACCCTAAGGATATTTCTATGTAAAACGAATTGATGGTAAAATTTCGCCAACGTCTTTTAAGAAACGTCAAATTTTTGGTAAAATAGATACGGAATGCCACAGAACGCGTGGAACGAGTTGGCAACGCAAATCTTCGTCTTGGGAGAAAGCGTTTTACTTATTGTTTTTTAATATTTGTTATACGACAAAAAGTAATTCCTAAAAAAAAATAAAAATGCAGCGAAACTCTTGTGCCTCTTAGTACGAAAACTCTATATAACGAACAACTTAATCTCCGGTCAACTCTATTCATTATATATTATGTTAAATGCCTGCATACCGAAACTCCTTTATAACGAAACATTTTGGATCTTTGAACGATTAGTTATACAGGAGTTGCATTGTATATTTTTAGTGTCTTGTGTCTACACTAACATAGTAATATTTAATTGCATTTCAGTTGATTGTTTTGCATTAAAATGGAAAGTTTATTTAAGAACTCTGTAAATAGACATCGATAAGCAGTTGATCCGATTTTAAAAGTTTCCTTCTATGACATTTGGTGAAAACTCAAGCATAATTCGAGAAGTCGTAAAATTGTTTACGGCGTATTCATGATTTCTGCGTTCCAAAGGTTATAAGCAATAGATTCGGTGTTTTCGGTGAGGGGGGGGGGATGGGATGGGGTTTATGGAATGGTAAAGGAACGGCTTAATCCCTGTATTAATCAACCGGACAGGCTCATTATCCACTCAATCCGATATCCCTTCCCGAAAGAATGGGAAGCGAGCCACGAAAGAGATGGAGGAAAATAAAAAATGGGGGGCAGGAGAGCGGACGAAGGCAAAAATCAATGTTTGCGAGTAGAACCCAACGCGGCAAAACGCGTACTTCTTATGCCGAATGGACGCTCGCTCTTGACAAACCGTTGAGAGGCCATAATCTCGTTTTTCATGCAAATTTCATTGATTTTCTTTCAGCCATGACATCGTATCTTTAATGAAATCTGGGAAATGTCGTCGACTGACACACCGGTCGAATGTTTGACCGCGGGTTACGCCTTCCTGCCCGGCACCCGCGACATCGATGGCCGACCGGTCATCTTTGTGCCATTGCGAAACAACACTGTCCAGTTTAAGGTCGACAGTATCACTTCTGTCATTCATTTCCTCAGGCAATGTATTGGGTAAGGTTTGGAATTAATGCTTATTATCAAACGATATGACTGTGTAAATGAATGTTACAGTACCTAATGTATAATGAATGTTATTCAGAGAGGAATATCTACCAAAGAAGATCGTTTTTGTGGCCGATTTGAGGAATGGAGCACGGTCAGAGCACGTCAGAATGTTCCTTAAGGTTGTCGAGGTAGGTTTAAAAAGTTTGATTTTGTTCTAAAATAAAACAATCATTGATTCTCACTTTAACAACATAAAGGCTTTAATAACAAATTTACATAATTACAACATCTGAGTAACTTAAAAAAATATTATTTTACAGGAGAGTTTTGCCAATTTAACAGGACTAGTACTCATCTTGAGAGCTGACAAATTCTGGGATCGTCACAAAAGTGTGGTGGAGAAGGGGAGGTACACCTTCGGGATCCAAGTAATACCTATCGACAACCTAACTAAATATATTGATAAGAAAGAGTTGGTCAAAGAATACGGAGGCAATTTGGAATATAACCACGGTGAATGGATACGGACTCGACGGGTAAGAGTATATCCTATGAACAATATTTGCATTTAGAACTAAGCATTTACCTTATTAAGCTGATCATTCGTTAAACACTAATATTGTTTTAGGTGTTCGATAACATATTCGAGGAGATCAACCACATCCTCAGCCTCTTTAACCAACAATGCTCGGCCATTCGCAACTTTCCACTAACCAACATGAGGATCAGCGACGCCGACAACAAAATCGACTCTCTAGAACAATATATCGAGGAAACGGTGAATAAAGTTCAGAAGTGTGAGATGAGGGTCAATCAGGTAGGTCATGTTTGTAGTTGTAAATGATCTTTAGGTTGATAACACTCTTTGCAATAACCTGAATCCCGACTTCCGAAGTGCAATCAATCGGCTACACAAGGCGGTAGAAGACTTAAAACGGCAACGGAAGGAAGTCAACTCTCTGTTTAATGCCAAACGACAAGAAGCCGCGGTCATGGTCAACATCAGCAACATCGAGGAGGAGATCGAGAAGGTGAACGACTTCGTCCTCAAAGTCACCATCCACATCAAACCCATCTGGTGTGACATCGGGAAGGACGAGGAACACGCCAAGAAGCTACTGGTAGATCATCTGAATACCATGAAGGCTGTTGAGGTACATTTGTTTTTTCATATGGCATGTCAGCATTTCACTCATAAGAACTTTTTTTAAATTATTTTATATTACTTAAGTTGAGATGATTCGTTTTCAGAATGTGGAAGTGACCTACAACAGACTCGAGATCCAAAGTAACAAGAACTGGAGTAATCGAGCTCAAATGTCACCGATTCGAAGAGGTACCAACTCTAATGTCGCTGTCCAGTTCAAGAACCTGCAGAACGAGTGGAAGATGTTACAGTCGGTTCTGATTGATCGAGAGAAGATTCTGGTAGCTGCTGTCGAATTCCATTCCAAGTACAAGATGGTAGGTAAAATTCCCTATGACACGTTTTTAGTCCACCGATTAATGTATTTGTGATGTTGAGTGTACAGAAGACATTACAGCATATTAATTACGGTATGTGTTGTTTCAGTTTATGGTCAATTTCGAAGGATGGAATCAGAATGTTGGTGTAGATCCTGCTACAGTGCTAAACGCTCCAGTAAATATTCTCCAGAGTGCATTGGATGAACACAAAAGGTTCCAAGAAAAGTTCGAAACTGCTTATGTTGAGGTACTGTAACTCGTCTTTTATCATTTTTAAAATATTTTCATGCTCAATATAGGTTACTTACTTATAAATTTAGGCCTTTTCCTCCGCAAATGAACTCAAGAACCTACTGGACAGTAGAAGAAGGGATAGCAACAGTGTCATAGCTACCGAAAAGTACGTCAAAGCCTGCATAGCCAAGCTGATCAACAAGCAGAAGCAATTAGTTGCCACTTTTACCAGTCGATATGAAACCATTTCCTACAAATACAATGCCAAGATGTTCTTCAACGAATGCGACGAGGTGATCAACTGGCTGGACGAACACGGTGAACCCTTTCTACGTAGGAAGATTGGGATCGGAAGGTCTTTGGAGGAAGCCAAGAGATTCGAGAAGAATCACGATGACTTCAAGAAGATCAGTGAGAATACCTACTTGAGCACGAAGAAGCTGACCGAACGTTCTCAAGATCTGATCGAAAGAGGTAAGCATCAGTTCTGAATATTCTTATTTCTAGGCGAGATTGACCCTGAACGTGCACGGCAGAAGACGGAAGAACTGACAAGGAGGATGAAGTTATTCACAAAGAAGCTGGATTCTAGAACGAGCTTACTCTACGTTACATGCAACTTCTTCATGCACTACAAGGAGATCATGGACTACTACAAGATCTTGAAACAGAGAGGGCAGGTATACTACTTTGTCCACGAAAGCCCAAAAGTATGCGAAGAAAGCAAAAGTCGACTGGTCGACGAAATCAACAAGATCTCCGTGGCCTACAATCACATCATGTCAGAAGCTGTTCGGTTAAAGAAAAGTCTGGACGAACAACGAGAGATGTTCGAGGTTAACAACCAAGAAACGGTCGATTTTGTTACTGATATGATTGAGAGGATAGGTAAGTAAATCTACGACCTTTTATGGAGAAATGTCATGCTTAATTTGAATTACATTCCAATAATTTAGATGCGTGTAATAATGAGGAAAAGAACAAATGGCCCCATCATAGACTGGTCCTCACATTGGCTACGGAAACGTCCTACTTTCTGGCCGAATCGAAAGACGTCATTACCGATATTGTTGTAAGTTCAAAAATGAAAAATATTTAAATCATAGAGAACTATATTATAATAAAAAATATTTCAGGATTGGCATAAGGATCTGACTGATATTTCAAATCTGAACGAAACGATGCTGGAACACATAGCCAACTCACAGCGAGAGAACGTGAACGCAGTCAAGAGAGCCGTCACCAAACTTCTGTGCAAGAAGGCAGAGCTAGTAGCAGACATCAAGAATCACAAAGTCAATCTGATCCTCCCCAGCAAAGAGCCGGTAATCAACCAACTCGATAGAACGGCCAAAGATCTAGACGACGCCAGCAAAGAAGTTATGGAGATAGTCAACCAGCTGAGTAAATCGTGTGTTTTGAAGGCCAAGTTCCACAAGTTCAACACGGACAAGGACAACATCCTGAATATCCTGTGCAACTTCAGAAAAGAACTCATTAACCTCAAATGTAACCCAGAAAACAAACAGGAAACCGCTGCTTGCAAGTTGGCCCATGAACGATATAAGAAAAGGCTGGAGGAGATCAACGACTACTTCGTTACCTTCAATGAGAGCGCTAATTACTTGAAGCAATACATCGTAGACAGTGAGCAGAACATTATGTGGATCAAGGGGATAGACACCGTCACTTCAGAATTCGCCAGGATAAAACAGTTACTGGATAACAGAATCAGAATGATCAAAAGCGCCGATGATTATCATAATTGTTTCGCTAATGTAAGTGATCAGGACATGACTATTCTTATCACAATAGTTTAAAATAAGACATTAGTCTATTAACATGTTTTAGGCAACACCAAGCATTGATCTGTTCGAAAAACAATTGAGAGAAGTCCTTGATCCAGTCCAACGGAAACAAACTTGTCAGGCTGAACTCAGGATGAATCCCTCCCAACGGCGCGAGGCTTGTTTTGCCAACAAAAAAGCGTTGACATCCAAGAAAGAAAAGTTTATTAATGTAAGTTTACAGGAACAAAAAATGCCGAAACACTCAAACCTAAACAGAGGTTGTTCATGATAAACTTTACAACGTTTTCGTTACAGATTCCATATTTTTAGGCAACTAATTTGGCACGAAAGTGCGCCTCAGACCTACTGGCCAAGATCAACACGATAAAAGACACAGAATTCTATGGATATCAGGTTCCTCGCCACATCCTTGAACTAGAAGAACATGCCAAGAACAACAAGGAGTACATTTTCGAACGAGAGAAGAATCTACAAGTTCTATTCACGAGCTGTGCCGAACTTGAAACTGGGTGTTTAAATGCAGCAAACTTGAATTTGATAACAGCAGAGGTAAGGTTTTCGTAGTGAGACCTAGACTCGTATTTTAGCTCGACGAAAAATTGAGTGAATTGGAGAAGAAGATTTTGAACATCAAGGTCATTTCTGTCGATGAAAACAACATCAAGGAATATGGGCAGATACTGAGCAGCTGCAGGTTTGATCTCAAGGTATGTTGTTACCTGAATTTTTAAATTTAATTAATTTTTTACTTTTCTGATGTCATTTCAGTTTCTAAAAAATATTTTCGTAACAAAATTTGCATTTTCAGAAAATCCAAAAGTTGTTGAAAGAAGTGAACAAACATTCGGGACTGTTCTTCGAGCAGTTCAACAGCTCATTGCACATAAATGAGTTTAAAATGGCAATTCCAGCGATTAATGAAAGGTATTCGAGGGTTGAGAAGAGTACTCACGCCAAGGAAGTGGAAATGCGACGACTGTCTGGTGGTGATGTAGGTTTATCCTTTTTTTACATTTAATTTTGAATTATTTTGAGGTTTGTTACCTTTTTTAGACTTTTGCTAGGTTTTTCACATTTTTGATACCTAATTTTTACTTACAAACGCTGATTTTTGACATTTCAGAGTTATCAGCTACTTGTCGACCGAAATAGTGACGGATCTTTGGAGGAGAGGTTAACAGAGAGCTCTGAATGTTCGAGTACCTTCGGATCTGATGTCAACGACAAGTTGAGGTATGTTAATATATTTAAAACTTTATATTCTCGATTTAGAAAACCTTACAAAGAGCTGCTCGACTCGGAAGCCGATTACATATCAGATCTGGGCAAATGCATCAATTGTTACCTAAAATCCTACAGACTATCTGAATCTACCTCTCCAGTGTTGCGGCAGAAGACGTACGAGATCTTCGGTAATATTGAAGCCATCTACGAGTTTCATCAACAAGAATTCCTGGGAAAGCTAAAGGAATATGAAACACATCCAGACGATGTCGGATGTTGTTTTATTCATTACATGGACAACCTGAAGGAGCTGTACACCGAGTACTGCTTGAACAAGTACGAGAACGACAGTATTTTGGAGACAGAGGAGGCTAAAACAATGTTCCAGGTATGCGGTGTTATCTTTTCCGTAGATTTTTGTTATCATTGTATTAAATCGATATTATTTAATATTATAATATGGCTACAGAGCATTAGGGAGTGTTACAACCTTCCTTTGAGTTTGGATATATTGTCTATGTTGATCAAGCCAGTCCAACGGATAACGAGGTATAGATTGTTATTGGATCAAGTTATGAGACATTCCAAGCAGCATACGGGGGAGATGAAGGAGGCTCTAGATGTTGTAGTAAATATTCCTAGAGTTGCCAATGACAGAATGCATCTCAAAAACTTTGAGGATTATCAGGTATGATATTGCATATTTTGACGTAAAGCTATAAGGTCTTTCGTAGTCATTACTTAAATTAACATTAGTTTGCTGTATTTTAAATGAATGTTGGAAAATATAATAATGTTTCATTGCTTTCAGAACCATCAAATTGGCGAGTTTATCCTCCAAGACGCGTTTGTCGTTACTGAGCCTAAAAGGGTGTTCAAGAAGGAGAAGGAGCTACAGGTATTCTTGTTCGAATCTATCATTGTGTTTGCGAAGAAAGAAGAATTGCCCAATAGGAAGATACGATACCTCTACAAGTATAAGTATTTGGTAAGTCCTTGCATTTTAATAAGTTTTCCTTTTTTGTATACTTAAACGTCTGTTTAATGTTTTTTAATACTTAAACGTCTATTTAACGTTTTTTAATACCTAAGCATGTATGTAATGGGGAATTTTGATTGTTTTTAGACAACGGATATTAATGTAGTCGAACACGTTGGCAGTGATGGTGATCTTCGTTTTGGCCTCAGAAAAGGGAATCTACCCCAATCCGAAGCCATAATTCTGAAGACGAATACTCACGAAAACAGGAATCTGTGGGTCAGAACATTAAGGGCATTAACGTTGAACGCTGACCTCATATCCAACAACAATATTATGACAGGTAGGACATGTGTGATGGAAAATAGCTTTTGTGATGGAGATCATCTTGTATTGTTAGGTATAAATCAATTATTTTTTGTATCCTATTATTGTTCGTAAACCGTATTATACTTTAGACAACGAGTCCATCTTGAGCCGAGACCTTACCTCCAGCGTGGGTAGATTCAAACTGTCAGATGTAGACTCAAAGCGTAACTCCAATGGATCCATCACGTCGAGCGAGATGCCTGTTCTGATGCGGAAGTCACCGTCACTCGAGAGTCCCGAGGCTTCTGACGTCCAGAATTGCAATGACCCCAGAAGCACGGTGTATTCAACAGCCAGTAGCGACGGAGACCTGCCTCCGGCACTAGACCACGTGTCCATGGTTGTTCCAGCTAGCGAAATCCTCGGCTGATGCCCTCAGGACACGCACGATATTCAGGAGTTCCTGATGCCCTTAGGTGTTTTAAATGTTTGTTTTGAAACGTTATCTACCGTATACTAACCCATACGTTGTTCTTACTTGTACATTTGTTAACTAACCGTTGGCTACAGTATGTCATTCACAATAGTTTTGAATACAGTAATACATAATCTCTTGCTCTAGCAGCTATCTTGACGGGTCTCGTTGTGACTGGTGCCTATTCTAAGCCCTCTAGTCTTTTATTTGGTCTTGTTCTTGCCCTTAACCTCCACAAAAACGCTAATCTCAATAATGCTCATCTTTTCTTGTTGTACATATTACTCACGATGTAATTTTCTATTCGAATAAAGTTGATTAACCCGATCATCTCTTTGTTAACACAAGAGCTTATTACCTAAAATTAAGTTTTTACTTTCATTTTTTGTATTTATATGTAAAAAACAGTTATAATACTTTGTAAATTCAGTTAAGTTTTGGTCTAGAAGTTCGGAGAAAGTTGTGTTTTTCGATTTGAATTGGTTTTCGACCATTTTTGAATAATTTGGGGCACACCAACATGTACTACAAGATGTTCGAATTAGATTTTATTCCAATAATCTTAGTTTTATACGTACATACAATAAATGTAATGAGTAGAACAAAGGCAGACATATAAATAATCTGTATTCTGCACTCCTCGAGGACCAACAAGCTACATCACATGAGTAACATCTATGTACTACCATAAATGTATGATTTACTACAGTATAATGTCATGTAACAAATACTAATGTGTCTAAATTACATGTGAATACTATGTCGTCTATGACAATATGCTATAATGTCTATGACAATGTGCTACATTGTTTGTTGGTCCTTGGTTTCCTGTGTGAACAGTGTGTTTTGGCTAATTTAAATATACATATGTTGTGATATAGGAGACTAGAGTACATGAAACGTAACCGGACTGGCCTGGGCAATGAGACCTATGACAAAACAGTATCCCCAGGGTTAAAAGAAGAACTCGTCAAGCTCTTTGTTAAGATACGAAAAGGCATTCGGGTTAGAAAGTAATCCAAAGTGAAAAAACAACAAATAAAAGAAGTCGACCTAATAATTAAATCACACTAACATCGTCATAACAGCCGTGTACTCTAAGTTCAGATGAAAAGTGATAAAAATACTTTTTAAAATAATATTGGTCGAAAAATAGGTATAAAATATCGAGTTTTCTCTCTTTTTCGACCAATAGTGTCTACTACAACATAATATAGTACACGGCCGTCATGCTGACACAGAACACGCGGTAAGTGCGAAACAAATGTTACTTTGTCCTTGGAAACCTGACTTATTCCCAAAGCGAAGGCCTCAGGGTTTGTTCGCGTTATGCACACACACTGTTAACGTCTTCTCACTTGGACTTTCCGGATAACACGGACACTAAAAAGAGATATCATAGAACGAGGTATTCAAATAATTACACAGCGAGCGCATCTCAGCGACTCACCGAAGCTGAACAGTTTGCTCGACTTGGAGGTGTTCCCGCTCCCCGGCCGCAGCGGCGAGTTGGCATGGGAGTTGGAGCTAGTGCTGGCCACGGTCTGATGGCTGTTGTTGGCCTTCTTGTTGTCGGATCTGAAACAAAGTATAAGGACGAGAAATTAGAGAATTAAAAACATTCAGAAATCAACAAAATCAGGGTTTAGCAACTCAAAAAGAAGGCAAAAGTTCTCGGATAAGTGACAGCCGGTTGGAAAGAATTTATTAGTCATGTTATTAAGGTATTTCTAGTACAAGTCTCTTATACAGGTGGTTAATATAATGGTATGAAAGTTAAATCGTGAGTTAGTGGATAGTATTGTCAATGGTTTGTTAATAAAGGTATTACTGGTCAGTATCTGTGTTAACTAGTCGACGGTACTACTATCGTCAACGCGATAGTACTGTTAGTAAGAGGCCATTATATCACAAATGGTATAGGCCATTGTTATCACAGATAATACTGTTAGTACGGCGATTGTTATCACAGTTAGTAATGTCACAACCTACATGGAAGTGTTGGCCATGTTGTTGGCCAGCTGGTTCTGGTACTTTTTGGGGTCGACCAGCGCGGCCAAGAACGTTTTCTGTTGGTCCAATTGGGCCGAGATCTTCTGGAGCCAGTTCTCGCGGTCTTCAGCGTTCTCGGCTTCAGCGACAAACTTGATCTGTTGCATGGGATCGTTGCTGGATAGGCCAAAGCGAAGCGGTTCTTCAGGAATGTTATCTTGTAATACCATTTTGTTGACCTGAAAGTAGGATTATGTCGGTGACAATGTCATAGTAGAGATAATAGTATCATAAGTAGAGGATAAAGTATAACAGCCTTATGTAATATAAAGTCATCTTAGTGTATACTATACTTAACATATTAATAAGTCAACCAGTAGTTTGTACTATATCCTGACAAAGTCTGTATCAACAAAATTGTAACATTTCAAGATAGTAGCTGCACTTTTACTGTTACATGGCACTCCTTCATAAATATAATCCGAGTTTTTGTTTACATTAAGGCCAGGCTGTACTTCCAGACTCTTGGCCACACTTACCATAATTTGATTCTTGAAGATGTAGGTGGGATTACCATATTCCTTCTTGGGGGGTATCTCGTCGGCGATGATGGCCGACTGCTCAAAGAGGAATACTCGTCGCGGCTTTCCCTTGAAGGGCTGAGTGGCTCCGCCGTCTGAGATCGAGAGTTTACCCTAAAATACGATTGAATTTAAAAAATGCCATTAAAAAGCAGACTTTTCAATATTTTTATAGTAAAAAAATATAAAAATAGTTAAAAAATATTAAAATGGATCGTTTGTACTCATTTGCACGACATTACCCTTACCTGGAAGATGAGTCGTCCTTGTGCGCTGAGATTTCCTTCAAAGTTCTGTAACCTTCCCACTTGCATCATGTCATCACAAGCCTTTGGTACCACGTGCATCACGTCCAAAGCCCGTTTCAGCACGTCGGTACTCTCTCCTCCTTTCTCTGTGTACTTGAGGATGTCCTTCAACATCAACTGGTACTTCATGATTCTTTGGACTGGTTTGATTAGCAGATCGCATAGAGCCACGCGGTGGCCTAGCCTTTGTTTCGTTTCCGCGAAAAACTAAAATATGAATATTTAGTTCTTAAAGACGAGATTCATGTTGTACTTGAAATTTAAATTTAAGTTTTCCCGCCAAAATTTATTTCAAATTTAAAGATGTAAAATAATGTTGGTAAGTACCTCCGTTAAATAAACTTACTTGTTCGAATGATTCTTGAGATACTAGAAAGTCTGATTTTGGTTTATTCTGACAATATTTAACGTAGTAAGTGTGTAGTCGACGTTCCTGCAAGTTGTGTAGGTTAGTAGTTATATTAAACTATGACTAATGTCAGTTATACCTTAAGTATCCTTACAATTAGTACTGCTTGTAACTTTTACATCTTTTAATGTGACAGTATCTAAAAGCATGATAATACTGTGGTACTTACATGTTTGATAAAAGCCTGACCCGCAGCCTGATAGTCGTCCGTGCTCTTTTCGATGTCACGAAGGAAGATTCTAAAACACGGTAATCATGTAGCCGGAAGTCGCTTACGTTTTGTGAAACTCCAGAATCTGGCCAATGTTGGCGAATATGATTTTGTCCTTTCCCTTCAGGTCCTCAGGCAGTTCCATCGACTCGAGGTTCGCGATGTAGCCCTCGACCACAGAAGTGAGGTCCTTGACGTAATCTTGTTCTGTTTCCACTAATTCTTTGATCACGTAGCTAAAAAAGGGTTAAAGTAATATTCCAAAAAGGTATGCATGTTGTGATAAGTAAATTTGTTGCCATTTTGAAAAAACATTTTTTGAATCATCAAGATTTACATTCCTATTTCAAGAAATGTAATATCGTCGCCACCCTATGTTACACAACATTACTGCACCTTCTCTTAAACTTGGCCAACTCCTGAGGGTTGGTGGGGAGTTGAGTCGGCGGAACATTTTCTTGAATCTCTGGACTGGCCAACTCGCTGGTCTGTGCTCCCGGACTCTTGGGCTGCTCGGAGGAGGAGCTGGTGGACTCGGTATCCGCTACCGTGTCGCCGTTCGGCACTGACGGTTGTTGTAGTTGTTCGTCGGCCGGCTCAGTGGTCGTCGCCGTACCCGGTTCACCCATTCTGCAAGCACAACAATATAAAATAATATTCGCACAGCCAGCCAGGGGAAGTGTTTGAGAGGCCCTGAGGCACACCGAGACGTCTGCCGCCTTAGGCACAATAAAAGGCTCTTTAACTTTAAACACGGAAGCGACGGGTTTAAGTCCATAGCCGAAACAAAAAGTGAGAAAAGGCTGACAAAATTCAGAATTTAATCGAATCAGCGCTCCTCAACACTCCGTGGCTTCTAATTTCGTTTATGTCATCATATCTGTTACATTCGCGGACTTGTGTGACAAGTGATATTGTAAATAGCAGATGAATTGACAAAACAATGTTAATATAAGACAAGGTATGCACAACATAATCTAAAGAACGTTGTATCATCTGTAGATGACATTGTAATCCCAGTACGAAAGCTTTTGTAGCCTACGCATGCCGTTGTAAGTCATACAATTGTCATGGCAGGGATTAGTAGAATTTCAATTATTAAATCCACAAAGCATCAAAAAACACAGTGTAACATATAAGACGTTCTAGACACATAACAAGGCCGTTACATTAATACAAAGCACGTTAGATTTATAACATGACATATCAACACTTCAGTGGGATTATAGGTGCATACGTTAAGTATGGCTCAACGGAGCGTTAGAAGTAACAATAACAACACAAAGATGTCGCCGTAGAAGGCTCATCAATTAATCAAATGGAATCCAGAATAAAAAGTTACATCCAGAATGTCTCACTCGTCTATGTTAAGATACTTTAACTGAACATCGTTAACACAAACCTTAGCTATACTATGATAACAAGATTTGATATAACAGTGTTTAAACGTGTAAGGTAATGGAAAACAACAGCATACATTCAGAACGGAACATTATACATTCCTACGTAACATACCATCGCATATCCCCCAAACACGCCCCAGAGTATTTGAATATAAATTTTGTAGGGCAAAACAGAGTAAAAACGGAAATAAAATGTGAAAAGTGGAGGAATCTAAAGCATATTCCAATTCTTTGGCAGCGCCGATTATGGCGATTACCACGAACATACACAAATGCAAGATTACTGGGCCGCCAACATGACGTCTCGCTCTGATAAATGGACTTTTAATGCGTATTCAAATAGATAGCGGTCGGAATAGTACAACGTCAAGCTCCAGAAATTAACGTCTTCTGAAGCCGACAAAGTTCAAGAGTCGGGAGTTATAAATTAGACATTAACATCTTGGTAAAGCCCAGGTATATTAAAAATAAAATATATCTATTAAAAGCTGAGACATGACAGTAAAGTGTTATTACAGAACTTAAGATGACCATCCCTTCTCAATACTAAGTCAAGATTCACCCTCAAAGTCAAGACCAAACCCCTAAAGCAGTTTTATCACCCAAAGTCAGCCCTCCACTCATAAGTAGCGTCGTAAAAGTCAGAAGCCGGCTCTATTTACTGGAGCCGAGTTAACAATAATTCAAACCCCATTTCCTCTTCCAAACACCAAATTCGGTTGTTTTGCGACGTAACGTGGTTAGCGCTCGATTACTGAGTTACAAATCAAATAAGACCCAGAAGTTAGTGACGCAGTATTGGATCTCGGCCCAAGACAACAATAAAACAAGACGGAAGAGGCAGAGGTAAGGCAATCCCTCCTTCAGAAGCCTTCGAAAAGGTTTGACATGGAAACAGAGCGGGAAGGTCGCAAATCGGATAAAACACCTTCCCCATGTCGACTATGATTCCGCGACGCTGACGTCATCGCCGGATTCGGCTTAACGGAAGGTCACTTGACAGGATAGGTCTGAGGAGCAGCTCGAAAAGGGCCGGAGGAAGAACTGTCGCTCGGTTCTTGGCCATGGCCTAAGGCCAAACGAGTGACAACTGGGTGCAGAGTCTCGCAAAAAACGAAAGAAGAAAGGAGAAAAGTGAGTAGCGAGAGTGAGGAACAAGAGGAGGAGAAGAGCATCCCCCTCCTCGACACACCAGCCCAAGCAGGTTGGGTTCGTTTTTTGAGGGAACGGACGCTCGGCTGGCCGAAAGCCCCTAAAAAACACTTTAAGGGCCGTGATGATGATGATGAAGTTGTGGACCGGCTAAGAGATTCCCTTCTCGTATTATCTGGCCGCTGGAAACAAATCTCATTTCCTCCGTCTCTCCGCCCGACCCGCTCTCTCCCCCCAATTACAAGGTTCGTGATCAGGAGAAAATGGAAATGCTCCTACCTTCAACCTTCTATCGCGCTTCCTTCCCAAACAACAAACAGGGTCGCTGACTCGGTGATATTATTAACATAAACCAATTACATCAAGCCTCGATTCACGGTCCAAACACAAAGTTTATTAATGAATCACGGGGCGGCTAGGCTTAATTTATTCCATTACTAACAGCCCAATTCCTGATTCAATAAAAAAAAAGAATTGCGAAGCTAGAAAAAGCAGGTATAGAGATTCTGAAGCCTAGAAAACAGCAAATATTACCTAATTAGAAAAATAATCTTACAAGGAAAGAGCCCGACCTGCCCCGCTCTGATTGACTTCAAACTTTTTATATAGAGAGATCATGTAAATATAAGATTCCAGCAAAGTACTAAATCGCGCTTTTCAGGAAATCCCGAGAAAATAGAGATTAAAAAATCACATTTTGAATTTCCCGCCAACTTGGCATTGTGTTTCAAACCCAAATAATTTAAATTTAGAACTCAAAAGCGCGAGATAAAATTTTTTATGGGTACTATTGGTGGTACAAAGAATTCATATAAAAATTTTGAGCTGATTCTGAGCGGGGCAGGTCCTCCCTTTCCTTGTTAATTTAATAATCGCTTAAACATAATATTACCGAGCGTTTGAATCTATTCGAGGTTTAACATCCTCTGAACCTAAACTATTACCTAAATTTCGATTTTATTCACAGTTAACAATCATTTGAACCTAAAATATTACCTAAATTCTCAGATACAAGGTATTTCAACAAACTTTATGACCTAGATCTTATATACCACAAAAATAACTTTACCATCTTGCACTATATCCGTCTTTAAACCAAAAAACCACAATTGAAAAGCGAAAGTAAGTAAAATATTGTTTTGAATTCCAAATAGTTTTTATTTCGATGTTTACTCGCCTTTCGCCAATATTAACAAAGCTATTGTCGCATAAACAGCTTCGAATTTCAGTATTTAGATCTTGCATGGATAATAATTTTGTTATGAAATGAAACAATCCCATTTCTTCAAACCAAAAATTATTTTTTTTAAAAAGATTTCATAATTTGAAATGTGACACTTCGCAACAACTCAAAAATCAGTTGTTGAAACCCGCCGTTTGTTGTTCTCATTATTTTTATTGAAATTTTTGGCAGAATATTGGTAATTGAAGTCCAATTATATGTGGTATAATTAGAGATCTGCTTGAATATGATGTTGTGTTACAGTGCAAGAAAAGGTATGTCATTTTACATCGTTGTGAGGTTACTACAATATGTTATATATTTTAAAAAATTTCAATGTTTTTTATGTTATTGGAAAGCTCTGCGGTTAAAATCGGTCATTCTTTTTGGTACAACCTAATACTATACAAGTTAATGGGTCTTTCAAGGTATCTTTTAGAGCTCAAAAATGTTTGAGAAAGACGTTGCTATATATTGTTTGTTTTTAAAGTATACCTATTTTTTTAAATTTATATGTTTTGTTAAATTTTTGACCTAGTATAATATAAGATTAGGAAATTGAAATATTCGTTTAAACATGAAGCAATAGAACATTAGTTATTGTCTAGGAAAATTGTTTTTTAAGAGGCGGCTAAGTTGTTATCAACTTCAAAATTTATCTTTAAGTTTTACAAATACTGTCGCTTTACTTATGGTAACATCTATAACTTGTGATACTTATACTGTTAACATCTATTACTTCAGTTTAACAACTTGAACTCAAAAATGGCGATCTTTATTTATTATTTAAAGTAAGGGGAATCGATTTATTACGGTATGTTGTAAGTATTAAAAACAGGGAATTGGAAATGGACTTAGAAGTATGGCACGTTGTAAATTAAGTCCTTGCGCACGCTTTGGGGGTGTGGTTTCCCTTGAGCTTCACACTGAAACGGTAGCGGTTACTGTATGTATTAGACGTGATTGTTAGTATTTTGTGTTATTTGTGTTGGCTAAAGTAAAAGTGACAATACTGTGACCTAACTGGAATATTACTGTAATCTTCTACATTGCAGTAGTTACAGTATTCATGTAATCTACAGTGAATTTTACTGTGATCAAAGTGACAGTAGTATTACTGTGAAATTGTGTAAAATGTTAAGTAACAGTAGCGTTACTGTGAACTAAAGAAGGATTACGAACTAAAACAATATAAAAATGAAACTAACGATGTTTTGTTGTGATTGTTCCATCAGCATTTATTTGCTGAATGGGTTGGTTTTACCGGCTTTCTCTAACTGAAATGCGATAGAAAGTATACTGGCTACTGAACTACGAACTTACAACACGGCCGAGGGAAAGGAGGGTGACACAGACGGAGAAAAGATCGCGAGCTTCGAAGAGGTCGACCGACTGGAAGGTTTCTTCGGTGGGGACTCCTTGCTTCTTGGCGAAGTCCACGAAGGCGTTGATGTTTTCCATGCAGGCGAAGTTGGAGATGGGCTTTTGGATCTTCTTGATGCTACCGGGGACGATTCCGTTGGCGGCTCTAGAAGTTTAAATAATATTTTTTTTATAAAGTTCAGTTGCATTTCAGAGTGAGCATGTGGATTTTAAAATACACATTTTAAAATGCAACTGATACTGCTACTGGATTGCCAAAAGCATAAGAAAAGGCATGTTGTGTCTTCCTGCTGTTATGTTACACTTACTTGCAAAGAAGGGTACCATCTTTCAACAAGCGAAGGAAGTTGTCACGGTCTCCAGCAGTGCTCACGTTTTCTCCACTGAGTTGCTTGATCCATTTAAGAAGGAGCTCGGCTTCGTCCTCGTTGTATTTTGAGGCTTGCTGAAATTATTTGAATACAATTTATATCTTGAACTAGTATACTCATTGTACAGAAAATTCTTAAAACAGTTATTATCATACTGTAATATTTTTTAGTTTGGTTTTGTAGGTGGTAGTAAATATAAAGAGTCTTAATACTGTTACAAATTACTTTGGAGAGTCTTACTGTAACTAAGGCAAAAGAACCTTGCTACAACTAAGACTACTCAAACTTACCTTGCTCATGACGGCGAAGCCGATACCTCCAGCGGTTGTACGAGAAGCCATGGTCTGTGTGTGTGAAGTGAGTGGACTAGACTGACGAGTAAGATCGGTCTGTGCCGATTCGGTCGATCTGTGGGGCTTTTGTTGGGAGGACGAACTTTCGGGAATCGCACCGCCCACCGGCAGAGTGCCACGTATTTGTTTCCAACCGCCCACGCCGTTAAACAGCCGGAGGGCCGAGGAGTGTGATGGCCAACGTTCGATCGAGCGAGCCGAACTTTCTTTGTCCTCAAAATGTGCTCAAACAACAAAAAATGCATGCGTGCCACCGAGCTGAATCACACTTCCTTAATGCACAAGATCTGGCCAGATACTTCTGGAATCACACACTTATTTCGAGATATTATTTTGGTTTAGGGTTGAGTCATGTTGTGGATGAGGAAAAGGTTACTCGAGTCTTGGAGGATTGAGAAAGTTGTTGAGAGGATATTGGTTTTGTCATAGGAATTTTGTTTATCTTATAGTTGTTCCACTTCACTTGTAAAAAGCCATTTTTCGGGTTTGCTTTTGTTAGTATATTGTAAGTAATCTTATGGCAATATGTCAATCGTAGTATAAAAGACTCAGCGCTTGTGAGAAAGTCTAAAATTGTCTTTTGTACCAAAAACAGCGTTTTATTGCTAAGAAGTTGTTTAATCCAGCCAAAAACTGGGTATTAATTGCACATGTTGGTAACACGGAAAGCAACACATGGGTCTGGTCTTCAAGTTGATGGATCACTACTTTAAACGTTTCGTTATGTTGCTAATTGTAAGCTATTCTTTGGTCTGTGAAGTTGGCAAATAGGTTTTACCGTGCTTTCTCTTTTCTTTGTATATTTGGATAAACTTTATATGGCTACTATGCTGGTGTTTCTTTTTGTAGAACGTCATTAACCATACATTGCTTTTAAAGCACACGTTTACTCAAGCAGTATGTTGCACTAATAACATCCCCGAGCTACATAATGTTTGTATCGGTCGTACTTGTTGTGTTTGACGAATGTGTCATAACGATGTTGTTTCTGGAGATGTCAGCTGTTGAGTCTTTAAAGATAAAAACTGATTAATCTATCTTCAAAGTCAATTAATTTTTATTTTTTGAGATCAAACACAATCAGCAGAGATTATGATAATATTAATGTCATGTTAGACGGTGGGGAACTCTCGCATCACTTGTCGTATGATCACTTCGATCCCTTGCCAGGTCTCTTTGGCCGTAGGTACCAGCCAGTGGGGCTTCATTTGGAAGGCGAACCAGGCTGAAATTTTAAATTAGATATCAACTATGAAAGTGTGAATGATAATTTGATGTTATTGTGCATTTAGCACAGGGAATGGTCAAATGTAAACGTACTGTTTAGTTCAGGCGGCAGTTCTAGCACATACACATATTTTATGAGTGTGTTCATCTTGATCCAGTCAATCGCTCCTCCAGTAGCAGGTCCTGAATGTGATGTTATCTTAGAGATCTTGATCATTTTTATCAAACACAAATAATAACAACTTTTTGTACACAGAATGTCTTAAAAGTAGATGTTACCTAACATGTCAGCGGCCGTGCCAACTCTGTATTCAGTATCTCTGTAGCTGGCAATAGCTGCTGCTGCTCTTCGTGCCACGCCTTCTAGGTCTGCGTAGTCTTCTGGATAGGTTTTCCTGTTGAAGTTGTACGGTATGATGAACAGCTGGCCGTGAGTATGTAGACTTACCATAGCCTTTACTTTACCGTTTATTTCTGGACTCAGTACAAAGTCTCTCATTGCTCTGAAAGTTCGTTGAGATCAAGGAGAAATGGTACTGTAAGGAGATTACTCTTTTGAGGATAAATATTTTTAATAAGACACCCGTTAGTGTTAACACCTTATCATTTTACTCACATAGTTTCTGGCTCACTGAACGGATGTGGACCTTGGAATTCATCGGAACATGGGTTGTTGAAGGGATAGTTATTCTGTCTGAATCCGACGTCCCAGTTACGGTTGAGGTCTACACCGTTACAGCAAGTTGGGTCTCTTTTGAAGCTGACGAAACCAGTACAATTGTCTGGTGCCATGTTCTTTCTCCATTGTCGTACCTAAAATTATATAAGTTTTGAGTGGTAATTTTAAAGTTATGATCATTTTAACAGAGTAACATTTAGTGCCAACTCATTTGAATTTGCATGGTTTGGTTAAAGTTAACATTATTAAATTACCGCGTCTTTTGTAGATGTTCGTGAGAAGATGAAGCCATCTGGGTTGAGAACAGGGAATACGTATATGTTCAGTTTCTCTATGTACTCGGTAAACTTTGGTATCTTACCATAACCGGTAAGAAGCTGAAATTATTGTTTTGCATTTTAGTTTAACAGTTGTTGATTTAACTTTAATGGTAACATATTGTTGACTTTATAATTATCTTTGTAATCCACAGCATCTTATTTCTTACTCTGTCAATAAAGAAAATACAAACGTGGAACGCTGGCCACTCTCTGGCGTGATTTCCTCCATCAATCCAAACAGCTGGCTTCGAAACATTGGAGGGCTTTCCAATCTAAAGTAATATACTTTTTAATCACTTCCAAAGTGATAGTTAGGATTGTCCATAAAACAATCGTTTGGGTTTTGTAGGTGTTTGTCAATATATACTTCAAGTTTGCACTTACTTTAAGACCCAACAGTTTACGCCCTTCTCGACTAGTACCTATCACTTTCAAAGTGGATATGTGGGGATATCGCCTCGCTACTGAGGTTATGTACCATTCAAAGTCTGGGTAGTCATGATAACTGCAAGAAAGTAACTTTTGAACGCATTACACACCAATATGTAACAAAATAATTAAAAGAAGTTCGAACACTGACTCCAAAAAAATTTTTTAATAATTTAGTATGTTTACAAGCTTCAAAATCGTCAAATTTGATTACCTTTTGAAGTCGAATCCCTCGACGGCTTCGCTTTCGGTAGCGCCCACGGTTGTTAGAGCCAAGACGACCGTGGCGGTGACTAAAACGAGACTGAGACCTATATAATTGATGTCAAACTCACTCGAACATGGATTCTGTCGCTTCCCGAAACTCGTTTGCGCGAGATTCTGTTGGCGATGGATGAATCTACAACAATGTCGAGACTCCCGAGAAGAGTGACACAACCGTTTGACTCGCTTAAATGTCACTGCAGACCCCGCCCTCAACTTTAATATTTATTATGTGTAAATCGAAATTAAATAATACAAAAGCACCGGTTTTTGCGTTAAAACTTTGGTTTCCTGAGGGCCGAACACGAGTCAGGAGAAGGCCTCGTCAGTGTAATGAGGTCGAGACAATGGTCGAGAGTGTCGTCGCATGTTGTTGTTGTCCATGAACAGTTTGTGGCGCGTACTCGACTTAAAACAGTAGTTGTTGTAATGTTAAGTACCGTAATAAAGGGAAAAGATATCAAAGGGGGTTTTTGATTACAGTATTCAACTACGATTTGAATTTTAATCAAAATATTATACTCAAGGCGCGAGTGATAAAAAATATTCAAATTCTAAAGAACTTACGATTTCTTTCGTCCCGCCCACCGACAAGAACACGCCTCGAGGCATCACGGGCGGCGGCAGGGTTGCCGAGGTGGTGGACATTACCGTAACGCGCTGAAACAGTTACAGTCAGTTTAAAGTGGTATTACCTTTTCGGAGGATCTCAATTTGCCCTGCTTTTTGCGCGTTTCTTGATGTCGATATTGTTGTGACCGCTGCAATATTACAAGATATATTATAGTACATCGAGAAAGGTTGTACGGAGCAATTACTCACCAAAGACGAGTGCCGAACTTCTTTCATTACCTCCTCCACACAGTTCTCGAACGATGCGTAATCCACGGGACTGTCGTTTTCCTCAGTAAAATACGACGGCTGCGTTACGGCGCTTTCATTGTTGAACACACAATTACTTTCCTTTTCCTACAACATGGTTACATTTAAAACATCATTTGGGTTACGCAACTTATAATTGGTATGTAAGAGCATTTAAAAGTAAATTAAATGTTTTAAAAGGGCATCTTGAAGAGATCAAACAAACAACATATTATAGTAACAGCCGACCTCATAGAAGAACATTACGGATTTGCATCCACCGTTCTTTTGGAAATCGACAAAACACATCTCCAAACAGTCCATCAGATTCCCGGCCTTCACCGTGACAGATGTGAAGCCAAGTAGAACTCTTTGTGGCTGCCGTACGATGGGATATCCTTTACATAACTCTACCATGCTCCCTTGAATAATATTACTTTAACTTTTGAAACTTTAGGCTTTAAAAAATCTCTATTAGGCACAATAAAATCAAAAATCATAGTACATACACATTAGTAAATACAACAGAACAGAGCAATATGCATCTCAAATACAGTACACTAGGATACACAGTAACTTACTAGACACGCAAGTCTTCTCATAGTGGGTATAAGAATCCGCTGGGATCAGATTCTGATGTGCTTTGGGATTGGACTTGTATATCAGACAGCCGGCTTCATTCGAGTACGATGCTGCAGAACACTTGTATGGTATATGCCCTCGGGCAAGGTTAACTAAACAAGAGAATACACACTCGGTCTCTGAAGAATTCTGAGGTAACGGTATCACCCCAACTGCACGGATTCTGAAGCCGACTGACTTCATCAGAAGCACGTCTTGGTTCGTGGAGCAGTAGTCTAAAACAATTTCAGTTTATGGTCATTTATAGATAAAGTTTTGGTGATATTGACGATGACAGTTTCAAGATTTATAACGGTTATGAGGTAGCTTCTCTAGACATATATGGCTAAAAGTTATACTTACCCTTAGGAGCTATCATGACTGGATTACTGGTAGCTTTGGTAACTTGTCGCCGTCGTTCTTCTTCTCCAGATGCATCGCTACAGAAAATATTGTAAAATACGATGGTAACTTACTTTGAATCCACTAAAACTGCAGGCAAAGGAGCTTTTGTGTAAAATAAGGTATTCAGTCCATCTGAAAATTAAATTTTTAAAGACTGTGGGATACGGTATTTTTTGCTAAAATCTACCATCTAAGGTATGTTAAAAATAAGTATACTGTAAACAGTACGATTTAAAGCACCGAGTTTTACCTCTCCAACAATCCAATGCTACTGAGTTGAGGGCTTCGTAGTAAGTAGTACCAATGTAATTCACGGTCCTAATAGGACCAGTGCCATTTCTTTTGTCAAAAATGTCACAAATTGACATCACTTTTGAATAAGCAACTGATTGACAATAAGGATGACTAAAATTTTTGTAAAATAATTAACAAACCACTTAATATAATAAAATTCAATATATTATATTAATATACCGTTATATAACTGTCTTTATCAGTTATATTACAGTAGAACTCACTGTCCACAGAAGTTGATGCACTGGTCTTCTTTGTAGTTGATCCTCCTCTCCAATGGCACCGCGTCCATCAGCAGGCAGTTCTTCACCCTCCTGAAGCACTTCTTGACGTAATCTCGATGTGAATCTCGGATGTCTTGGAAGTCGTCCACTTGATCGTCGATCTTGCACAACTCTTGTTTCGTGTCATCGTGCAGTACTTCTACTTCAATATTGTCTGTTTTAGTTGTGATTGGCACAAGCTTCACTGCTCCTAGTCTTTTCGGAGGTCCCAGTCCAATTGGTACCCAATTGAGAGGTCCCAAAGACTTCCAGGCCTTGACCTTCTGGTCCTTTTGTTTTGGGACGTGGAAGAAGGGCTGGGGAGTCAGGCCAAGTCTCTTGTGGAGGTAGTTCTTGGGCATGCCTACCATTACAGGCATGGTCTTTACTGCGCGAGACATGCTCAGTTTGATGGGTTTCGGAATTCTGAACACGACGGCGCCATTATAGGCTGGAGTCGTTTGAAGGAATTGGGGGTCATCTTAAATATTACATCATAAAATTATGTCACAGTTCAGTAAGTTGATAGAAAAATCGTAAAAACTGTATTTTAACGACTTGCTATTACCATAATGATATGTTCAATTTGTTAAATTTAGCATGTTAATATTATACTTAACTATTACTATGTTATGTTACATCAACCTAATAGACAGAGTATCCTGTACCTTACCGTGGTGTTTCTTCGGCTTCTCGGTAACCCTATTCAGCTTCAAAGGTGGGTATTGGTGATTCAGAAGCTTCATCTGACTTCTGTCTTGCACGGAAGAGAAGTACGATGAAGACTTGTTTGGATCGTACACCTTAGTAGGTATCGTCCGTCCTCTTCCAAAGACTCCAACCCTATGGTCAAGGTGTTTAGTAAAAGGCTCCAGAGTCTGAGGTCGTGTAGTTGGATTCGAGGTTCGTGGTCGTAGGTCGGGGCTGTAGCCTCGGAAGTCTGACGTCGCGTGTTTTGGAATTAATACCTAAAATAAAAATTAATATAATATTATTGGACACACTTCATTCTATGTAATCATTCCATCTACTTTTTGACCAAGAAACTTTAAACAAAATCTTACTTCAGTATAATAAGGAGTAGTAGAAGTTGGTGGAGGTACTGTAACAGAAACATGATGAGGACCGAACGAAGGTGGAGCCGAGACGAATCCAATCCCTGGAGGGCCAGAAGATTCGTGAATCTGAGTTCCAGGAGGTCGTGACGGCCCAGAATCACCGAACGGCAAGTTGTAGGCTTTGGTCGATAATCTTTCAAAACTGTCAGTTCTACCGTAGTCCTCCGTTGTTACAGTAGGCTCCTGGATGAATGATGGAAATGAAGTTGGAGTGAAGTAGTTCGGATTCTGAGTGATCTTCTTGTTTCCTGACGGAGTTAAGTTATTATCAGAAGGAGCAAAGTCTGCTTTTTGTGAAAAAGACCCTTGGTTACGTACAGAAGGGTTTTGATGTGACGGATTCTGAAGATTCTGAAGTGAGGGTCTTTGAAGTAAAGAACTTTGAGGAGCCGGCTTCTGAGTATATTCTGTTGGACTGAGAAACTGATCATTCCTTGATCCATCGTTAAACAGATCGTCGTCTATCGTGAACGTTGGTGTAGCTTGAGGGACAGAAAAGTTTGGCCTAAAGTTATTTCTGTCTTGTGGCGGTGGTGTAGGACGATCGATGTAGCCAGGCTTTTCTGTGTAGCTAATTCTTTCATTGTAGCCCGGTCGTTCTGAAACCCCAGCTCTTTCTCCGTAGCTAGGCTTCATAATCAATGTTGGTGGAGCTACAGGAGGAATGGGCCTTGTAGGCTCTGTGGGTAACTGGGGCAAGATCAATCGTGGCCCAATGGTGTAGACTTTTGGAAGATCGACGTCAGAAGGCATCTCCTGAGGGATCAAAACATTGTCCGTGATTTCGTTCTTGTACTTCGGAGTTCTGATGGAAACTGGCATGAAGGTGGGGTTGGCTACGGAGGGAGGCTGGCCTTCTGCAATATCGTGCACGTTGATGTCGCCCCTCTGCATTTCCCAGGGATACATCTTCATCGTGGGCACTTCTGTAGCCTGACTGACCGACCAGTCGGTAGTTGTGACAACATCGTCCAGAGTACTCGTCAGAGCGTTCTCCAAGGCATTTGTCACTTCGAAGGGTTCTTCTGTCACGTCGTTGTCAGAAGCGATGACTTCGTCGAACTTGGAAGACAACATCATCTTCACGGCCCAATCTGGAGGTGGTGGGGGTGGCGGGGTGTTCTCATCGACCTCATCGTACGATCTGTTCTCAAGTGGGTATCGTGCTGTGTCTCTGTGAATCCTCTCGGTCGTCTGAAGACTCTCCTGCACAAAGAATGGTTCTCGAGTTGTTGTCCGTGGAATGTAGCCAGAGATGTCATCTGAAGCCGATAACGAGAGAGTTCGATTTCTGAAGGATATCGTCTTGTTCTCGGGTTGGTCAGTTTCTGTCAATGGAGTGGGGTCGTCGTTGAAGGCAAAAGTTGGCAGGGATGGGTAGGTATCCTGAAGTTATTTTAAGTCTCATTTGGTAAAAAAATATAAATATTGTAAAAGAAAAACTACTGTAAATTTTTAAAATTAAGTAGATCATCTTTTGAATCTGAACATACATCATTCCTTGTTTTAAAGTTAACAGCTTGATGAAATATGGTCTCGTTCAGCTTCTGATAAGCCCAATCAAAGTTGTCTGGAGGTACTGTAATCTCTGTATTCATCTTTCTGGTCGGAGCCATACGGTAATTACTCTTGTGTTTTTCTCTGAAAATGAAAACTTTTTATTAGTTTGTATTATGGTGAATGAAGTAACTCACTGATTTTATTACCTTAAATAAATTTTAACCTAAAATGAGCCGCGAAGTGTGATTTAAAAGATGATATTATCATAAAATCCTGCTTTACAAAATGGTTTTTGAGTGACCGCAAAGGCTTACCGAGTTGTGTCTCCAGGGTCAAATTTTTGTGCGATAAAAACATCTGAAAGTACAGTAAGATTAATAAAAACACCAGATACTACAGTAAGATAAATAATCTGAGAGTACAGTAAAAATGACCATAACCAAAGTATGACCTACTCATAGCGTCGAGGTCGGTGATGTCCTCCAAGGCCAACAGAATGGAGGGGATCCAGAGAAGGGAGGCCACAGACACCCCAACTTTCATGACCTCATTCGCCAACGTTCAATGGAAGAGAAGAATGAATTCTGAAACCCTTTTCTCCTCCGGATTCCGAATTCAATGAAACTTATTCTCGATTATTTAATATTAAGTACAAAAATCGCGGTGAAAATAAGAGGCTCTTAATGAGGATGCCCCCGTTATGTCAATGAAAGTAACACTTGGAGTGGCAAGATTCACTCTCGACTCCCTCACTTTTACAGTTTCGTGTTGCGATCTGCGGTGGCGACATAAAAATGTTGTTTGTGATGACATAAACATGTTGTTACTATACTTTAGATGTTAACTACATACATAGAATTAGAGACCAGAGATAAATGAATGAAATATGTAACTAAACTTCACATATTATCATAGATAATATTCAGCCGAACAAAAATGTGAAAAAACATTGAAGCTCTCTCAACAAAAACAGTATCACTAGACTTGTCTAAATAATTTTGTAAATAAGTCAAATATAATTATTAAGAAAAATTATAATATCCTTCAACAGTTCTTTACCTCAATGATAATATTACCCACAAATATAAGTCCCCTCCAAATTTATTTTTATCACAGTCGCAGGTAAAATGACTATAAACAATCCTTTTAAGCCAACATCTACCTACCACAACATGCCAACATAAATGCAACAAAGTAAAATAACCCGAACCGTTCCAATCTAACATCAATAAATTAATAACAAAAGTTGAGAAACTAATCAAATCCATCTCCCAGATTACATTAAACGGCGATACAATATTATTGTTACTCGAAACTGGATCTCCAACATTATTGTAGCTTCGGATGCCGGAAGAGTTGTCCATTGAAGAAAGAATAACTTTGTCGTGGTACTTGAACAGTTGTTATTAAAGTAAACTTTGTCTTAATTACCTCGCAATGACCGGAACGAGCACCGTAACCTCGATGTCTAGAGTTATATTGTTGTAAACTTTGAAGAAGGTTTGAAACTTACTGCTTTATATTCCATTCATGTTGAAAATTGACGGTAAAGTTAAAAATATTATAAGATTTTACACTGATTGGAGAGAAAATTGTTTGAGTCATGTCTTTCTTTTGTCAATTGACAAGTTTTCTTCTTCATCAACGCCAGACATTTCATGGACCAATCAGAAAATATAAGAAAATTTAATTGTAGCCGAATTGCAAGTCTTTAAATATGTAAAAATTTTAAGTTGCATTAAATTGAGCTAGCGGCGAAATTTTAGGTAATAACTAACAATTTTTCCAATCTTACACCGACCGAACAGGAGGACGATGATACAAAGGAGTCCAAGAAAGTTAACCAGGTGCTATATACGGGCAATGTTCGCAACAACAAGCTTCGTCTGACAGTACTATAGAAGCTTAAGATTCTTTTTTTGGGTTAGAAGAATTGGAACTCTAAGGATATTCCGTATTTTATGTATTTTCACACAAGCTTCATCTACAATACTTTAAATTACATTATCTTTCATTCATCAGTTGTTAAAACTAAATGTATTGATGATTATCCGATAGTTTTTGTCACGTTTTAAAATTTTTACCGCAAACTTTGTACCAATATTTATATTTCTGTTTTAAAGCTTTTATGTTATTGCTCTTGGGAATAACAATGGCATTCTGTCTCCAATGCTGATTCCACGCGCAAAGTATGTTCAAATGATGGTTATTACATTCTGCACGACTTTTTTCGTTTGAGAAATAATTAATAAAAATTAAAATAACATTGCATTAGCAGTAAATTAAACCTAAAACATGTCATAAGTTTTGATTTTTTGAAATGCAACATTCCTCAATACCTTGATTTCTACATTTTCTATTAACTTTTTGACCACCTAAACTTGAGTGAATTTGGCAGACTATAATGAATACAAAAACTCAGAACAAGCGATTCGATTGTACTTAGGGCGATGATGAATGTAGCAGCTGTCATGCGCGGACCTTCTGTAGGTGGTGGTCAGCCGCATCTCGGGGGTGGGGCGGTGTGCCGGTCAGAAATGGCAGCTGCGCGGCCCGATCTATCCGGGATGTGTCCATGCACATTCTCGACCCCTGGCTTTGCTTAATAACGAGAGCGAGGGGCCGCGTCTTGAAGCCAAACGCCCCAAAAAGGCCTGCCAAAAGCCCTTGTGTCGTCTCGCTGCATGTGCCCGGAGGCACCGAGAAGCTCACTCCGAGTGTCAGTTAGCAGTGGGGATTCGTCGTGTTTTGTGTTTGACTTGTCCACCTTGACCTCATCCATGTGATCGCGACTATGGGCCTGCAAATGGAAGAGTCCCAGAGTTCTAACGCCGAGGCCGAGACGGCCCGGCCCTCGAGCACTGATAGTAATGGGTTTCCGGTCAAGGATTCCGACGCCATTAAACTTTTCGTCGGCCAAGTAAGTGGAATTGAGTTGTAAAGGGAATGGTTAATTTGCATAATTAAGCTCAAACTTGTTACGTAATGCGATTAGGCAACGTCATGGACGTCTTCCTTTCATAAATAGGCTTCTGTATTTCGAAAAGGAGTTCGCTTCGAGCATTTCAAGTAAAAGTTATGTGTTTTGCAGACTGGAATGCTATGAATGATGTCAAAGTGTTATGAATGCTGTGCTATGAATCCTGTAGAAAGCTTTCGGAAAATACGCATGAATAAAAATGTTATTGCTAGAGTAAAGTAATCAATAACAAAAATAATAATTGCTCGAGGCCGTTATTGAAGCCGCAAACACACCTAACGCCCCTGTTTTCAGATTCCGCGCAATTTGGAAGAGAAGGACCTCAGGCACATGTTCGAATCGTTCGGCAAGATATACGAATTCACCATCCTCAAGGACAAATATACGGGTATGCACAAGGGGTGCGCCTTCTTGACCTACTGTCACCGTGACAGCTCCATCCGATGCCAAGCAGCGCTACACGACCAGAAGACGCTTCCGGGAGTAAGTCTAAATAAATAAAGTAGCGCTTAGTCACTTCTGAGGCAGAAAAGTAGGTACATAAATGAAAAAAGTATTCGAAGTACATCAAATTTAAAGTAAGAAACGCCCTGAGGCACCGAATTTGGTGCAATTTGGGTAAGAGGAGGGGAAACGAAGGCCGACGCCGGAGACAAACAATTCCGAGCGAAGTGTGGCCCCAATTCCAAGGTTCGCTACCTCCACAAAGTTTACTTTCTTTTCTTCAGATGAACCGTGCCATGCAGGTCAAACCCGCCGATTCCGACTCCAGGCCCAGCTCTCCCAAGGCCAACGACGATCGCAAGCTGTTCATCGGGATGTTGTCGAAACAACAAGGTGAAGAAGAGGTAAAAGCCTTGCTGTCAGCCTTCGGAAAGATCGAAGAAGTTACAGTGCTAAGGGCGGCAGATGGCGTATCAAAAGTGAGTTGAATCTTTTGGTTATGTCAACTCTTCTTTACATCGTAAAACATTTATACCTAATCATTTTCTTTCGCACCAATGTTAAAACTATAATAATTTGGATCCAAAATGCAAATCATGCTTCTTATTAATACCCATTTATAAAAAACGGACTACATTAGTACCGTAGCCGTCTTCTTGTAATCGAAAGCACATTATCCATGTTTATGAACACTTCTCTCCAGGGATGTGCATTTGCCAAGTTCGCAAACGCCAGCGATGCCCAGAGGGCTATTTCCGCCCTTCATGGAAGTCAGACGATGCGAGGTGCTTCAAGCAGTTTGGTGGTCAAGTTGGCGGACACAGAGAAAGAGAGACAGCTGAGGAGGATGCAGCAGATGGCCTCCCAGATCGGGATTCTGAATCCACTATTGGCGGCACAGTCCGGCATCTACACCGCCGCCCCAGCCAACCCTCTCAATCAGATTAATGTAAGCCTACAATATCACAGTAGAGTAAAAAGAATAGTAGTTTTGTCAAAAGGTACGAGCAATAGAAAGAAATAGACTTATTCATCATGCTATCAAATTCTTACTTGACCTAGCTTACTTTAAAATATATTGTATTAGTCTTAATACTGAGAATTTACAGGTGCTACAACAACAACAAGCCGCCCAACTTGTAGCAGCTGCCTCCATCCAGAACCCGGTATCGGCTTCGTATCTTCCGATCCTCCAAAGCCAGACCTTAACCACCCCAACTAGTATATTACCCACACAAACCTCCACCAATCAGGCGGCCGTAGCAGCAGCTGTGGCCGCTGCTCAAGCCCAGGCACAAGCCCAAGCTCAGGTACAGGCAGCCGCCCAAATTCAGCAGCTGGGACTGCAAGGACAGATCCCAGCATCAAATGGACAATTACAGACTCAACTGACTGCGTTGGCCGCTCATCCAGGTACAACATCCACCGCCAACACAACCGCCGACTTGACTACGACAGCTGCTTACAATGCTGTCCAGGCAGGTAACTACAACCAGCTGATTGGCTACGATCAGACTCAGAATTGTAAGTTTTCTACAACCATTATATTATCTATAACGCGCCTTTTCTGAAATTAAATAAACTAAACCATTTTCTTTCAGCTTCGGCGGTTTATAATCAAACCATCCAGCAATTACAACAACAACAACAAATGGCACAATTGGCAGCTGTAGCCGCGGCTTCTGGAGCTGGACTATTACCTGGATTTGCTCACAAAGAAGGTAAAACCATTTTTGCTGCATTAGAAGCGTGAAATAAATACAAAGTTGGCAAGTCTAATTGCATCTTGAAACGGTAAAAAATAATTGAAAACTTTTTGCAAAGAATTCGTCAATGAATCTGGACTCAGGGCGCAGTTTGGGACAAGGGTTTCGCAGTTTGCAGAGAAATAAATTACCCAAGGATATTTATTTGGGAAAAAACGGAAAAATATACCGACTTTGGCTGTTTTTTACCAAAAATGTCAGTTATAAGATTGTACTTAAAATGAAAGTAATCTTTACCTCTTTATTTTCAGTTCCCGGCCCCGAAGGCTGTAACTTGTTCATCTACCACCTTCCTCAAGAGTTTGGCGATGCTGAACTCACTCAGATGTTCTTACCTTTTGGCACCGTTCTCAGTGCCAAGGTCTTCATAGACCGTGCCACAAATCAGAGCAAATGTTTCGGTAAGTCGAGTACTTTTACAGAGTAAATGTTGGCATGTTGTGATGAACAACTTGTCAATTAAAAACAATTGATAAACTGTTTGTCTGGCAATAGTCATACGATCGTATACATACACTTCCATGCTTCATACGAGCGTATTTTACATAGTTAATGTATAATCGTGTGGTATCATAGATGTTATGATACGATCGTATAGTAGAGTTTGAATTGTATGGTACAGGTTCCATCGTATGGTACACTTAGTCGGTTCATGGCTTTTTTCTATTCAAGGCTTTGAACGCGGTACCAGCGGTACCATTATATATAGTCGGTTGGTTTGGATACTGTAAGGTTGTCGAGTACTGTAACATTACTTTTGGTTGGCTTTTCGGAATTGAGTTTACATTCTTGGCATCGTAAAAGTGTAGTTACAATTATCAGTATCGTACTCCAGGTTTTGTTTAGGGTACGGTATTGTGTGGAGGGATATTGTAGTGCTGGTGGTCATGAAAGGATACAGTATTAGGTCGTTGAATATATGTACTGTACTATTTTGTAATGTGTTACAATAACAGTACTAGCAGACCTATACTGGCACTGCAGTACCCTCTGCGGTGCTTTTGGTTCTATTTTCATTTAGCACGGTGACTTTCCTTATCGTACCTCGTACTGTGCTTTCTAGGGTTTGTATCGTACGACAATCCGAATTCGGCGATGGCGGCGATCCAGGCGATGAACGGCTTCCAGATCGGGATGAAACGCCTGAAGGTGCAGTTCAAACGCCCCCGAGACAAGCCCTACTGAGACTACTGTAACATCTCCTCGAAATGTAATTGTACACTATATATTTTGGTTTTCATTTGGTTCTTTTGTTTTCGATTGTGACCATATTGTAGCTTTTATCTTAACATTTTAAGCACTAATTGGCATCATACAATGTTCGTATGTAAACATGTGGTATGGTCGTATGTTCCATGATATCCGGTCGAGAGTACGGTAGGGAAACCGACTTTACTACGGTCGTATCTTCAGATATTCGTTTTCCGTTAAGTTTGCTGTAGTTACTGTATTATTATTACAGTAACTACAGTAATATTTTGGTTACTGTACTAATACTTATACAAGAGTTACAGTAACCTTTCCCGACCGTACCTCGACATACGATCTCTTCATTGTGATGGTCTATGTCTTTGTAGCTTTACCTTTATTACGACCTGCGCACTGATACTTAATATTGTTTTTGTGATTTGGTCTGAGTGTACATCTTCGTTTGTGGACTACATGTATACCATTTACAGACCCATCTTCTCTGCTCGTACAACGTCGGATAATATGCATTTAAGGAGTCCCAGTAGCCCCACCCAGTCCCCCCGCTCCCCCGATGGTACTACCTTTGTAGTGGTGCTATTTAAGTATTTACAGTATGAAAGTCCCCCCCCAGGCCCCTTTTTGACCCATAAAATGACTCCACTTCGTCTACATTCCAATGATCTCAACTGTACAGTCTTTTGTAACTCTTTTTTAAATAACTTTGGTTTAATATTACTATTATAAGTAAGGATATAACATTTAATACCTGTTTTTGTAACATACTTAACTTTACTACACTTGATCTTATTTACACTACAATTACATTTCACTTACTTCGAGATGAAATACGAGGAACGATGTAACAAAACCCTGTTATGATCATAGTCTTTTCAACACACATCTAGTCATAATAAACATCAGAAATCAATTATATTCAAATACTTAAATTAACTCGGTATTTACAGTATACGCTTCTATTGTAAGTTAAGGGTTAACCTCACTAATACGCCTAACACAACATAAAGATAAAAGTTTTATTCGAAATATAAATACATAGGAACAACCTACTTACTTTTAAAGCTACAGCTATCTTAAATACAGTGGGCAGTAGACGTATGTGATCCTGAATGTCGAGACAAGGTAAATGTGAGCAAGAGAGTGATAAATGCAAAATAAGTTAATGATAGTTGCAGCGATGGCAAGATATCTGTGAGAGATTAATAGCAGTGTTAGTATGATATAAATAACAAAAGACCCGTATGTGACAGTAGGTTTGGCTACAGAGGTGACTACAGTGACGATGATTGGTTACGAAAGACATCACCGTTGAGCTACCGAGTATAACATGATATAGAGGTCATCGTGCAGCTACTGTTGCTTCTAGATGGCATGTTAGTATCGTATGTCTCTGTTGTCCATCGTCTCCAGGTTACCTGGTCGGACGGAATCCAGGGAATCGAATGAGAGCGTGGACTGGTTGTCTCCCTCGATGTTATACATCCTCAGCTCGTCGTATGGGCCGCTGTTGGGGTCGCGGTCCAGGTTATCGACCTGCGAGTTCAGTCCGTCATCTAAAACAACATAAGTTAGGTTTCAAAGAACTTAAGATAACAGATTTTTAAGTTTTAATACATTATTTTCTTTGATACAACAACATAAACTTACCAGCAGGTTTGTGTGGGTAGACTTTCTGGCCCAGCCCGTTTCCGCCTTCGAACGGCATGACCGGCTTCCTGAGGTTGGCGATGTTGTGGCGGTTGTTGTCAGTCTCACCTCCACCCTCCAACGAGTACTGCCTGAGGTTGTCGCGTTTGAACTCTTCTGGATTCACGAGATCGAATGGAGATCTCTTCTTTCTTGTGTAGGTCACCATCACCAGGGCCAGCAGAATCAGCATTAGCAGACATACCAAGATGAAAATGAGTGCTGGGCTGGTGATACTCAGCGAACTGACGGCAGCCACTTCGTTACAGTATGACAAAGTACCGTCTCCCTTGAGAGAAGCGATGGCACCATCAGGACAAGTGCAGATGGGGCCTTTCCAATGATCTACGCAGACTTGGCCAGCTGGACACATTCCCGAGCCAATGCCAGCACACGTCGCCAAGTATGGGCAGCCGTCTTTGATTCCGAACTGGTCGAAGCGGGAGCCCAAGTCGAAGCTCGTCACGTCGTTGTTGTCCAGATTGTCAGCCGTGAGGTTCTTGTAGTCTCCGTTGTAGTTCAGTCCTCTCATACATCCAGCGAATCCGAAGGACGCGGCTCCAGCAGTGATGGTATGAACATCCTGAAGTGTCCTCATGTTGTTGGAGATCACCTTGGTGACGTGGGTCGTGTAGTCAACAGTCATAGAGGACACGTAACGATCACGATGCAGTTTAACGTGGTATGGAACGCCTGGAGTTAGTGACAGTTTGTGGAATTGTAGCTTCTCGGAGTTGACTATGTCATTCATTTGGGCTACAGGGGATTGGTTCTCGAGTTGGAGGGTTGACAAGGGCTAAAACAAGTTATTTATACTACAAGTTTATTATTATATTTGTTACCAATGTGAAAATATCACACAAAAACCTTATAAAGTAATATGACAAAACATATAACTTACAACATCATCCTTCTCCAAGGTCAAGATACGACTATCTTTGGGTTCACGTGGAAGAACAATCTGAGCTTCCACATCGTTTCTGATGTTGTAGTCTTCGCTTTCCCTGGTGGTGAACTTGACGAAGCTGCTTGAATCCACAAACTGAATCCACGGTGCTACATTCTCGCAGTTCTTGCCCATGTAGCCGGGAGGGCATCTACAACCCTCCACTCTTCCCTTTACCTTCACGAAGCACTTTCCGTGAACACAACTCTTGTCCTCCGTACAACCACACTTGTTGTCCGAGTCGTAGGCGACTTCTGGACTCTCAAGGTCGTACTCTTCTCCGTTCACGATAAAGTCCATGATACAGCCATTGAATCCGCGTTTGTTTCTGATGATCGGATGAATATCAGCTTCATCTTCGGCCAAGTAGACTCCACCGATCTGAAGAGGATTCACAACATTCAGACGCTCATCGTCATCGGCCTCCACCATTCTGTAGGAGTTGTCATTGTCGTTGTTACTGTAGTCCAAGATGACTTCCAACTTTTTGTGGGTTTGGATAATAGTAACATGGTGGATTTGGTCGTCTGTCAAAACAGCACCAACAGTAATATTGACAGGTAGACGACCATTCAGTTGTCGCACCACCAGAGCACCTTGTTCAATACCAGCATAGAGATAGTCGGAGTAGCGGATCTTAATTCCAATGTAGGCTTCAGCACGTTTGAAGGGACCGTTGTAGATCAAGATTCCGTCTTCGTTTCTGTAAATACATATTATAATATAACCTTTTTAAACTCAATAAAAGTTACAGTAGCAAAACTTAAGTTGACTATACTTACGTTCTGAAGGAGAAGGAGATGTTCAAGGAGGTGCACGCAGGCATGCTCTTGAACCAGGCGTAGCCTTCACCATGGAACGTTCTGGTCGTTCCTTGGCATCGATCACCAGGCAAGTCTTTCTTACATTGGCACGTCGCTCCTGGGTTCAAGTTGTGACAGATACCTCCGTTGTAGCAGTATCCAGCCGAACATGAACTGGCAGCCGTTTGGATGGGACACTCACAGACATCAGTGGACGTTGAGTTGATACCCACAAGTACCGTATGATTATGGGCAACAACAACTCCAGACTAAAAAACATAATATTAATCATCACATTAATCATATCATAGTATTAATAAGAACAAGCGTAAATAGTTATAAAAAACAATATAAACATACGTTAGACGCGGTGTGTCGAGTCTGGCATCCGTTGTCACACCTTGTGTCCTTACACATGTCAATACCCACAGCCTTGATGTCAGCTTGAATGGCACGTTCGAACTCATTCAGATGAGCGGAGATCAGACCTTCTACAGAAGTCTTTGAGAGGTATTGGCCTCCAGACTGCACGGTGAATCTGATGTCGTATGTTCCGTCGTATTCAGATCCCTGGATAGAGAAGATGTCGATGATGGTAGAGCCATCCCGGACCTTCTTGATCTTCTCCTTCAACAAGCTGATGAAGGCTTCTCGAGACCCATTCAGGAAGTACGATGGGTTACCGAAGTAGCTTCTGCTCTCAGCTGACACTCTGATGGCAGCCTGATTGTCGAAGGCGATCTGTGGGAACGCGTAGACGTTCACGGTGACTGTTCCAACCGCGTTTCCGGAATTCACAGCGTCGGTCACGTCCACTTTGAACGTGTATTGGCCTGGAGGGGTGTCAGATGATATTACAATCTGAAACATGAGTCATTTATATTAAAAAAGTTAAACATTATCATAATAATATTACCATAAACAAAAATATTTCAAAAAAATTTAAAATTTTTCTAGGATTTTTTGTTATAACCATAGTTAAAAATTATTTTAAAAAAATGCACTTACATCTCCTTGTCTGTCAACCGTGAAGAACCTTTCGCTTTGCTGCATCTCAAAGGTCTTATCAGGAAGATCCCAGTCGTCCTTATCGTTAACATACACTCTTCCGATGCTCTGACTCTGTAGCTGACCTTCGTAGCTGTATACCTCGATATTCATGGCTCCATCGCTCATTTTGTTGTCATTTTGATCGCCAATAATAACATAGACCTTTCTGGTGGCTGCCATTCCTCCTTGATCTTGTACGTTGATCGGAATCTCGATGACCTTCTGTTCTTCACGATCGAACTCCTTCAGAGCCCTGATGATCATGCCTCCGTTGCCGTTGTCCAGACTCTCGTCGAATGTCACACTGACGGCATCACTGTCAGCGAATGTACTATTAAGTTCCATTTTGAATGGAGGACCGTTCTTTTTAGTATCTGGATCGAATCCGTGGATCTCACACAGTGGAAGTTGCTCTGGAGGAGTGTTCTCCATGAAGATACATGGTCTGGAGACGTTGAAAGGGTGTAGCACGGTGTAGAGCAAAGGAGCGTTGTCGTTCTCATCGTCCAAGTAAAGGTCAACGTACTGGGTACCAATGTTTCCGACTAAAATACAAAAATTAATTTAAGGTATATAGAAAATACGGTAAATACGACAGTAAATAGATAACAATAAGCTAACCAAATATAATACTCAAAAGGTCAGTTATTCCTTCTCAAAGTAATAATACAATAGTAAATAACACTATAAAGATACACACAATGGTCAAAATAACAACAATGACCACAATGAAAGTAAAAGCCATTGTAAAACACTTACTCTGATCGAAAGCTTCGATTCTCAAGGCGTACTGCTTGATGTCTTCGCGATCCAAGGCTGCGGCGACCTTGAGAGCTCCATTCTGGTCGATACTGAATTGTCTCTTAGGATCGGACTGTCGGTTAATTCGATAGCTATAAAAACAAATTACCTTCACTTAAAATAATATAGTCAAGAGAGAGAGCATTGTTAGAAGTGGAAAAACATTATTAAACCATTCAAAATGATCTCAGCATTTTCACAATAATACCGAATAGTATTCAATATAATTAAAATATTGTGCCAACATCAAAAACATTGAGAATAATAGAGTAACTATATTCCCTAAACTTACGTCAAGTTATAGTTCGGAGCTGTTTTATCCTCAGCTCGGAAATTTAACAAAACAGTATTAACTGGAGTGTTTTCGCTAATGTTTTTAACGACACTCAGCATAATATCCCTCGGGTTCTTGGCGGCAAAGTTCATGAACCGCGAGTGTCCGATGTTCGAAAAAGGTAATGAGAGGTCCGGCTGAGCATTAACAATGCCCAGTCCCAACAAAAAGACAAAGATTAGCAAACCCTGAGAGGAAAGGTGGGGAAGGTACGTACGTGCTCTTGTCGTTCTGGTCGTTGTCGCTGGCGGAGAAGCGGCCGATCTCGGTGGCGACGGCCGTGCCTTCGCTGAAGTGAATCCGTTTTGGGCCGCTGATGACTGGCGAGTTGTCGTTCTCGTCCTCGAGTGTGACAAACACCTTCGTCGAACCGTAGAAGCGTCCGTCGAAGACGCGAACGTCCATGGCGAATCCATGGCGTTGTTGGGGATCCTCGTAGTCGAGTGTCTAAAGTGTTGTTGATATGTGGCTCAGATGACAAACTCTCCCCACTTTTAGCCCCAGGGTTTACAGCTGTACGGAAAAAGATTACAAAAGACAAAAAGACTGGGAATGGACTCTGAAACGAAAAAACTTCTTATTTACGCTCGGAAACTCGGTATTTGAATACGCAATTACGCAACTCGACGGTGAAATGCAACAACGCGAAATAATGGCTAATTTCACAAAAATGGGCAAAACAATCGACGGAAACCGGGTGGCGACTAAAATGAGAAGATCTCCTCCACCTGCAGAAAGCAATCAGATCTCAGCCTCGGATCGCCGCCACCGCCCCAAGGCCATTCACAGAATCAACTCCCCAGCAATGACTCACTTTCTCTCAACGTCAAAAGCGTACCGTTTGAGCGCATCCCGAATGCAGCTTATCTTACGCATAGAAAAGACTCACACGTCTTCGCATTTGTACAACGGCTACTCGCAGCGTGGAAGGAAAGACCTTTCCAAAACTAACACTCCTGTTTATAATTGGAAACATAACGTTAATATTCAGATTAGGAATTTCTTAATTAGAACCCACAAAAACTTCTTTAATCCCCCCCCAACTTGGCTTACAACCTAACAACTTCACGCTGGACTTAACAATTATTATTAGTACGAAACACTGAAACAAGCAAACAACTAATGAGCCATCTATCGCCCGGGAATTCGAACTGATAAAAGAGCGGAAAGCAAAGTTAAACCCGCGCTATTGTCCCTATCATAAACAGGGTTTATGGACATTATGATTCACAAAACATACGCTTAGTCATAGCATTGAAACAATGTTAAACAGCAAAGTAGCCTGTGAAAGGACAATTTGCGACAGCTTTGACACTCCCGAATACGGCCCCAAACAAGTCTCCAGAGGCCGCGCTGAAACAGGCGTCATTCAACATCGATAGTCAAAAAACAAACCGGCTGACCCCAACTTTCCCGTCGGCCATTAGTCTAATTCGAGAATTGGCTATTCAGCTCGAGACTGGCGATTCACGGTCCGAAGGGGGAGGGAACGCCGAAAAAAGGCCTCAAAGATATGCAAATTTAAAAGGTATCCAGCCAGCGCTGGAATGGAAAGGTGAGGTCGTTTGGCAAGCGAAGGAAACACCGCAGCAACCAAACCCAACAAGGTCATTGCGCAGCACGCGAGCTCCACTCAGACAACCTGTCTGTGTGCGTCTCTTCTGAACCCGATCTCTCGCCTCTACCTGCACTCTCTCGCTCTTCCGAATGACCACAACGCTGGCTGGATGACCACCTTCTCCTTCCCACAAGTGCAGGTGCTATGCATTCTCTTCCTTCTTCTCTTGTAACACGGCCCGTCGTCACACTTTGAAGAAGCGCAAAACACTTGACAATCAAAGTCAAAGTTCTTGTCATGAACATTGGGCCTCGAGAGTAATATCCCGAGTAATATCCCCCACCGAAGGAAAACCTGTCGAAAACCCAGTCCAGTTTTGAAAGATTAATTCGTCTGTTTTCCACCGAATAATCGACAAAAGCGCTCATTTTGATTTGAAACGAAGGAGAGAAAACTTAAGCTGAGAATTAAATCGGACAGAAGATCACCGGAATCTCACAGAATCCTCCTCGAGTCAAAAAGCGAAAAGAGAAGCCGGAGAAGCTTTCTTGAATCCCTCTCTCTTCACCTTAAAAAAGTTGTCATTGCCCTTTCGCACAGAATCCCAGAGGGCAAATTCCGAGCAAATTCGCATGCCACAAAAGAGGCAAAGGTCTCTAGGCCCGTGTAAAAAGTGCAACCCCAAGTGGTAGGAGAATCGGTGAAAGTGGCCAGAGAGAAAATAGAAGTGGACACTTGAAAATGGCCACGAGGACCTCCGGAACAAAACATTTAATGAACTCAGGTGACAAGACCGATAAAAAATGTAGAAACATTCACGACAATTCCCATTCATCACTCCGAAAAAACGAAAGGCCTCGGGCCATGTTAAACAGCTGACAACCCCAATTCACCTGAGGCACCCTTTTCCCAAAGTAATTCAAAGTAAGCTAATTCAAGCAAAAGAATTAAAATTCCACCGTTCCCAACAGAACACGATAAAATCAGCCAAGCTCCAAGGTCACGTTAACAAAAACAATCCTTTAATGAGCAAGAACCTTTAAAACTGTGACTAAGTGGATAATGGGAGTTATCGGAGACTAAAACATATTATAGTAAATAACACATATAAATAATATGCGCCTGGTAATTTATAATACGGGGTTGCGCGCGGCCCTAGCCTCATTCATATGCAACGGAAATGTAATATGGGAACTGCGTCCAAGAAATTGGATTAAACAACGTATTATAAGCAAGGAATCAGCCAAGGCTATCATGTTGAAAAGACTTTGATTTATACCCGGAAAGACATAGTTTCTTCGGTAAAAAACTTGAGACGGACGACTCACTTAACACTGTTTTTTGCGATCCTGGCACCGAAAAACGCTTCCGCAAAGGATCCCCAGCTCATTTCTAACAACAACAATCACAAAAGAAGTCTCTATTAAAACATATCACACGGTAGGAGTTACAACACAATCGACCAAACAGTGGAAACAAGGTTATACAACACATTCCACGCACTAGAGTAATGTCGGAGAAATCATTATACAACATTATATCCTGCCGAGAACCCGAAATTGCATTACCCCAATAACTCGAAACGAGAAGATGAAGAAAACCGCGCACAAAATAAAATAAAAAGAGGAAGGGTCAACTGGTGAGAGGCAAGAATGCAAAGTATTTGTTAGCCGTTGGACTTACACCGCGAAACGGAACAATGCAGAAACACTGGTTGTTTACCTACGTTCCGAGTGCAGGCCTTATTACGCTGTTATGAGCTCATAACATGGCCATTACTTTGTTTTACTACATAGTAATACTTGATTTGAGTGTATAATAATACTCGGCCTTACATTTAATGCCAAGTAATAAAAAGTACATAAACCATCGTTCTTTTCAGATAATTTCACATAAATCATCAGATAGACGTGCGCTCACAACAAATGGTCGTTCCAAAACTTATTTTGAGTGTAATGATATAAAGGGTATCCCATTATTAATTGCCAGACGTCAGAAAACCTTATTCTACCAAGTTACCCTTCTAAATCAGTTAAACATTTCTATCCAATATAACAATGAATTCTTGAATAAGATTGACAACAAAAGTTTTAATAGACCATTTCCAACTCATACAGATGCTCCCACACTACCTACAACACAACCCAAACATCCTCACACAGATTCAAGCTATGTTTAACCTTAACCAAAACCTCCCTAACGAGCACTCCCCTTCTACATCAGAAGTTGAACATCAATTTGCATAATTCGATTGCCCTGGAGTGGCCCAATTAATGGCCGTTAAGTGTGTGTCCACATCAATCTCCGCGCAATCCGGAAATGGGCGACTTTTAACGGAAGCGAACGCCCCAACGGCCCCAAACACACAAGCAGAAGCCAGGGCGAAAGAAGTTTTGGCACCTAATCCAAACAAATCGCCAGCATATTATTAAACAATGGCGATCACAAAGACTTTGTTTTCCGTACAGCTGTTTCAAAAAACCGAAATGACCCAACTTTTATTAGTCCCCAACCTTTTTATCGCTCACCTTCTTCACCCGCAGGATTCCAACACTCAGCCCGGAGGTCATCATCTCCGTGGTCATGTAAAATTGGTCAGAGAGATCCAGTAACTCGTACGAAAACACATTATTCCTACAAAAAACGAATAAAACTTCTCAAAATCTCACAAAATAAAATTATTCGAAAAATGTTTTCCAAAACTAAAAATCTGCGAAATAAAACGAAATGTCAAAATTGATTAACAATTGAATTCTTCTAAATTCCCTAAAATACGATTGAAACATGGAATTACCTGGCAGCTGTGTCAAGATCAAACGCGATCAAAGTTAAAACGGCAGAATCGATAGGCTGAGATTCGGAAACGCTTATATTATACTGGTTATGTTCGAAATAAGGTGGATTATCGTTCAGATCTAGCACCTGGATAGTAACATTAGATCGTGTGTCGCGTGAGGGATAACCAAGGTCATTTGCTATTACTTCTATTACAAATTCACGTTCTGACAACAATTCGCGGTCGAGTTTTCGCTGAAGATAAGTTTAGGTAACAAAATCTTGTAGAAAACAACGTGACACCTAATTTCAGCACGTGTCAAGTTTATCTTCCTTGATTTTACTATTTTTTGAAACAAAATTTTGTCAAATTTGTTAAACAGTGAAGTATTGTTTAAAATTTAGTTTACTTTTTCGTGTAAAATAGAATATTATTGTTTTTCTTACCATTAGAAATATTTTTCCACTCTTGGCGTCGATTCTGAATAATCCCTGGCCGTTGATTTCTTTGTTTACTCCAATTCTGTATTCAACTTGTCCATTTTCAGATGCAGGGTCGTCTCGGTCTTCTGCTGTCACTGTCATCACGTACCGACCAGATTTGCCTGGTTCCTGGTTCTCATCCACGTAGCCAATCAGCGGCTCTCTGAAGACGGGAGAGTTGTCGTTGATGTCACGTAAGTTAACACGAACTGTCGCGTAGTTACTGATTCCGTAGCCGTTGTCATCTGTGGCAGTGATTACGAACTCCCAGATTGGTACTCCAGTTGGTTGATCTCTGTCTAATGGCTTCAGGACCTGAATCTCGTTGGTTTCTGGATTCAAAACGAAGAACTCGCCAACACCTTGACCTTCAAGGCGGTACACTATAGGGTTGTTCTTGGATACTTCGTCGGTGTCAGTAGCTCTGACAGTGAACAGAGTGACAGGGACGTGACTGTTCTCTTCTTCCATCGTCACTTCGTAATGTGGCTTCTCGAAGATTGGAGGATTGTCGTTGATGTCGTAGACGTTGATAGTGACATTGGTGGAGCTTTTATATATTCCGTCGGTCACTGTCATGATAGTATCGTGTCTCGCTTTGTTTTCGTAGTCAATCGTATCTTTTAGAAAAATGTTTCCTGATTCTGTTCTGACTCCAAACGGAATAGCTTCTTTGCTGGCTGACTTCAGGTCGTATCGTAGTGTGGATTCTGTAATTTAAAATGATAAGAATGATTTGATTATATGTCCCAAGGATTTTAGTTACATATATAATCAAAACTTACGTTCATCTTTGTCGTTGGCGTTAATCACAGCCAGCTCAGCCAAGGGATCAGCGTTCTCCTTCACGTTGATTTCGTAGCGTTCTTTTTCGAAGAACGGCGGATTGTCGTTGACGTCAGATACTGATATATGGATCTTGACGAAGTCTAAAATTGTGTGTTATATTATGTTTCTATTTTTCCAAGCGTTGTATTAGTTTTACATTTAATTTATCTTCACCTTACCTTTGTTAGGTCCAGAACTTCCAGGCAAACTAGAATTGGCATTGTCGCGTGCTTCTACGTCGAAGATGTAGCTATCCTTCTTTTCTCTGTCAAATACAACTATAGGGTAGATGGCTCCTGTGATCTCGTCGATTCTGAAGTATTTCTTGGCTTCTTCGTCCACGATCGAGTATCTGATTTCACTTTGTGGCCCTTTGGAGTCAGAATCTTCGCCTTTGACCGTGACGATAGGCTTCTTATTCAGAAATTCGGAAGGGTCTTTTTCCTCTTCCACGATACCAGTGAATCTGTCTACAGAGAACCTTGGTACACCATCATTCTTGTCGTTAACGATGACCTTCAGAAGTTTGTCTGTCGCGATCATTGAGTGAATGTCCTAAATTTAGTTTTTATTAAGAGTTTTCTTGAAAAATACTTCGAATTACTTTATTGGCGAACTTACTGTAGCAGTCAATGTGAGTGTGTAGTTCTTGACCTTCTCGTAGTCTAAGCTCTCCATATTTCTGATTATCACCCAATCTGTGCCGTCGATCTTCTGTTTGAATTCTCTGAAGGTCTGCTTACTGTTGGTTGACATTCTGGCGCCAATTTTCATTCTGTAACATTCATTTTAAAACAAAGTAAAATATAGTCGAAAAAGATGTAAAATATATTGAAGTAGCTTATTAAATTGTCTAAACTTACGAATACGTGACAGGATTAACATTTTCTTCTCCAGACAAGGCTAGACACTTGAATAAGATCGAGTTCTTCTGAATGTCTTCGTCAACGTGGACTACTGAAGGACATCCCGCCGTGTTCTGCCATTGAGGAGCATGGTGATTTGCATCGTGAACATTGACAGACACCTGAACAGTGCTGACCTTGTTTGGTAGGCCATTGTCATTGGCTTCCAACAAGAAAACGAACTTTGTTTTGCCTGAAGGGATACCTTTTTTGACTCCGATCTCTGCAGTTCGTTGGGAAATCAGTTCAAAGTATTGATCATCGTGTCTGTGTTTCTTTGGAGCGCTGGAATCTGTTAATAGTCTGTAGGTTATGTTAGCGTTATGAGGAGAATCTGCGTCTTCAGCGCCTACAGAGAGAATAGAAGTATGAGGTCGGATCTGTCTTGGTATCGTAGTTTCGTATATCAACCGGTCGAACTGAGGAGCATTGTCGTTCACGTCCAAAATCTGCACGGTGAACTGACAGAACCCTATCAGAGGACGTTCAGCTTTGTCAGATGCCTAAAATGATGTGAATATGATAGATAAAGGGACTTACCTTCACAGTAACGTCTTCAAAAGCTCGTTGTTCTCGATCGAAAACGAAACCATTGGCCGGCTTCAGATCTCCTGTAGTTGGATGAATCACAAACGGATGTCTTTGCTCTGTGTTTGAGTAGTACAATGAGTACACGATGTCCCCGTTGGACGAAGTGTCATTATCTATAGCGTTCACTCGTAGTATTACAGGAGCGTTGTCGTTGTATGTTCCTTCTTCAAGCTTGACCATATCACTGTAACTTTGGCAATGTGGAAATTCTGGTCGATTATTATTGACGTCGATGATGGATACATACACCTTGGCTTCAGAAGTATGGGTTACTGTGTTTTCACCATGACAACAAGAACCGTCGTCTTCTGCGGTGACATCTAGACTGATAGGTTCCGACCTCTTGAGTAAATCTGATGCTTTCACGTTTGGTAACAGCCTTATCAGACCTAAAATGTAACCAGTTATTGAGTAGAACCTAGTTTGATATTAAAATTATTTAGTTTACCTACCTGTTTCTTTGTCGATTCTGAAGAAGTTGTCTTCTTTTGCCTTTTCTCCATTTACCTTCAAGTAGAATCTTATACGATCGTTGTCGGGATCCATAGCCTGAATCTGAATAACTGGTGTGAATCCCTGAGCGTCTTCGGCGATTTCAGCATTGTATTCAGAAGTCGGCAGGAAGACGGGAGCTTCATCATTTGTGTTCTCGACTCGTAGATGTATCATGGTGACATCGTGCAGTCTTGGATTCCCTCTGTCAGTAGCGTTTACATTCATTTTGTAGATTCTGTATTTCTCTTTGGTGTCATCTGAATCTAGACGAGTTGTAGCATAAACTTCTCCAGATTCCGAGATTCTGAAGTTGGGGTTATCAATTGAGTAGTCGATGTGCCCATTGAGACCGTCATCTGCGTCTGTAGCGTTGACTTTTAGTATCACGGTATCTGAAGTGACATCTTCTTTGATTACAGCTGTGTAAAGTGACTGAGTGAACACTGGTTTGTTGTCATTGACATCGGTAATGATGACATCTAATGGCACTTTGCTTTCTCTGCCTTCTTGGGTAACAACTCCTGAAATGAGTATGCATATTATACTTGCTAGGGCTTAATGTATTGGAACTTTTGTCAAACTATTTGGCTTTTTAATTCTATTGAAGTTCTCAATGTATAAGAATGGAAAATATTATGCAGTATTGTTACTTACCGATCAGTTTGAATATCTTGGACTGTCCCATCTTGTCATAGTCGATTTCGTTGACTAAAGTAACCACTCCAGTTAGTGGATGGATACTGAAGTAGGGGTTTTGATGTTCAAAAGCTAACGAGAACGTTGGCGGAGACTTTTTCCGTAGATCTGACACTGACGGGAATTCATGGGCTTTTAGTTGTACGATGCTGAAAGTAACGTGATGAGTTATTTTGTGGCGGAACTTTACAGAGATGTGGTAATGTTTGAGCCTTACCTTGTGCCAGCAGTCGTGTTTTCTAATATCAGCACTGAATACATTGGCTGTGAAAACTGTGGTGGAAGGTCATCTGCGAACAATTCCAAAACCGCGATTTCACTTTTCTAAAATACATTTTGAATAAACACTTTGATTGTTTTCAAATGTTGTTAATGTTGGAAATCAAAGTAGAATTCGCTTTACTTACAGATGTAGCGTTATGTCTACTATGTGCTTGCACAAATACTCTGTAGATTTGGGACTTGTTGTAGGTGTGTAATGCTGTTCGAGCAGTACCAGTATTCTTATCAACAGTGAACGCATATTTTGCTGAAATTTTAAGGTTCGGACTTTGGGTGACATTATTTTTATTGTCTTTGTTAAAGTTTTGTAAAAAGGCTTACGTTCAGTATTGATAAGCTCGTAGTGCACATTGTTGTCACCTTCTCCACGTTCATTTCGCGCAGTAAACTGAAATAATTGTGTTATTGTATAATGTCTTATTATTATGGTAACATGCATTTTTTAAATTATTAAATTTTTTTAATGTATTTTAATGTTTCCATTTAATTTTATCTACCTCGTACAACTTGTATCCAACAGGTGCATTGTTAGGTATGACTGCTCTGAATGGTACGGGCGAGTTGAGGAAGGCGGGGGGCTCGGGTACATCAAGAACATGGACATGAATGACATGTGTCCTGCCTAAATGTTTTGTTTTTTATTGTTGCATCTGTATGTGCTGAATAGGCTTGTAATGACCTTAATAGAGTGACCGTTTATAATTAGCTCGGAATCACAGCAGGTATCCACCCTTTGTATCGAATCGATGCCTTTCGCTCTGTTGTAATTTGGCCGACGCCATTCTTGGCCCAAATGAAATGGTTTTGAGCCAAGAGTAATTTCCGGCCTAAAGCGCCCGAGGGGAAGAGCCGGGCGAGCAGAAGGAGTCCGCAATTGGATTAAAAAAATACCCACCTCCAGAGATTTGCACTTGCACTTGGAACTGGTTTTGGGTCTCGAAATTCAAAGATTGGATTAATTCCAGCGAGCCGTCTTGGCGCACCATTAAAGGGCCGGATCCGGAATATGATTCAATTTGCTCTCCTTGACTTAAGGGCACTTTCTGCAACCGGGTTTTATTACGCAATTCGATGAGTTGTGAAACGTTTGGCTAGTTTCACATTCAAAATTAAACAACGTAGATAGCAAGAAAGCTAATAAAAATAGACAATAAGAAACATTTATAAATACAAAAACAGAATGATAAGAATTGAAAGTCAACTTTTTAAAATTGAAGAACTCGCCTCCTTCAACACTTTAAATGGAGAGTTCTCCTTGATGAATACGTTCAGGTCTTGACCTCGAATACCTTCGTCCAGGTACGATGTAGTCACTGTTCTTGGTCGTCTTTTGTGTTTCTTACCAATATTTATGATTACTTTGGCCTAAATTTGTTATATCTTATATTACAAGTTTTTTCTTACCGGTGGTTGACCATTAAGCATGAATTTATATTGTCCATCTAATAGGTTTCTGGCAGAAAACAAGGTATTATCCTTTATGTAAAAAGGCAGTTGTGATGATTGTAAAAGATAGTTACTGTTGTTTCTAAAATAATATAAAGTAATATTTGTACCTTTTATGAGTATATCTGATAATAATGTAGTTATTTATGTTGTTTTCGATACATTTGTATGTTTTGCATGACGATAATTACGGACAAAAATAACGTACGGTAGCTTAATTAACGGCTCGTCTTTGTGTGCGATGCCCAGTGCTATATTGTATTGTTTTTCTTGCTTTGATGCGACGTTAATGACCGCTACGCTGGCCAATGCGTCGTCATCGTACAATCCCAAGTGGATTCTGCCGCTTTCGTAAACCTAAAAAGTAATTTGGCGTTACGCAATCCTCACCGTAACTGAGTCATCTTGAGCTATATAAACGGCGGGGCCGGATAATTGTTTAATTTGCATATTCTCTGTCATTACGACGCCCAAATCCAATTTGACATTCGTAATTTTAGCGTGATATTCCGCTTTTGGAAACCTAATCTGGCATCTGAAAGTGACGGTAAATGAATGCAAACTATGATATATGCTTCGGAAATTAGTTTGTAGGGGAATATGTTATGATAGACATCTATTATAGATAATATCTCTTAAAATGTCATATATTATGCACGGAGCTCAAATCTGGTTAAATATTAAAAGCTCATAATTATTTGGTACTGGGCATGGCTAAAGACATAGTAATTGACGTACCGATGCCAGATATGTACATAAATGACGAGGATACGCTCGTTAAAGTCATCATCCACTGCCAGTATTTCTAGCCGGTTTTCTGTGTTTGGCTCTGCATCTTCAGTCAGGTACAACTGGGAATTTGAAATTGTGAATTTGGATGGGGTTAACAATTGCAGGTGCTCGTTTGGGTACGATACTTGGTCGTGAACGAGATCCGCTACCATACTCCATGGCCTCAGGGTGGAGCATATTGTGTATGTCTGCAAGATTACCGCTTTATGACTTCAATCTCATAAAAGCAAAGTAATAAACATAAAACTGATAATGCCGCCACTTACTTTAATTGCTGAAATATGGCCACAAAGCAAGAATAACAAGATGCATCCCAACATTTCCCATCAAAATGAAGTGCGGGAAACAGAACGGGAATTAAATGGCCAAGGAGTGGCCAATTCTGAGCATCACACAACCAGATCTAGAACGGCATTTCTTTCCTTCCAGGGATTTGAGAAGCGCGCGAAATCTGGTGGGGGCGGGCACGTTTATGTTATAATTGGGTGGGTAAATTGTTTTTTCAACGGGGGAAGCCAAGTAAACAATACTCGAACAAAACAGTTTTGCAAAACGGCGTAGTAAAGGTATAGTCAGATATATAAATATAGAAAGACGTATAAAATGACGAAAAATGGCGTGATGTTGTTAGACATCCTCAATATAGTACCAGAAAGCAAACACCCAAAGTCGAGAAAACAAACAGAAAATAGCCGGAGGGCGGGTTTCTTATCTGCATAACTACACAAAAAACGTCTTGGCTACGGCTTGATTACATTAAGAAGGCCTTAAATTGAGTTTTGGCCAAAAGAAATAAAGACTCGGCCACATAAAGGAGGACCATTCCAGTATCAATATGGGGGCAAGGGAACTGAGGCCAGAACCTATTTCTGACACCATGCTGACTGCCCGAGTTCAATTTAAGTGCCCTTAAGCACAAAGAATGCGCGCTTCAAAAACAGAAAGTGACCCATTTGGGTCGCTGTCACAGATTGGCCTTAAGGGCTGACAGATGATGAGGAGTGGATTCGACCGTTTCCGATGTTGCAATTCCGACCATACTCGAACGTAACGACAGCTAAATGTATGGGAAGACGTTGAATAACATATCAGATGTTTCGGATAGACAGAAGCCAAAGTTATGTAAATTCTTTTGAAAATGAAAAGATTAGGTAACACTTTTAATGGTTATTTGTTTTTAAGGTTGATAATTTTAGACTCAAAAGTTAAAAACTGATTTGATTAATAGCCACCCTCGAAATATTCTTTTACTGTAATAGTTCGTCTGACAAATTTGAAAAATTAGTGAAACGCGACAAGGAATTACAAAAAATTTTTTGGAGTAATTAATCTTTTTTCATATTTTTTTAAAAGGGTGGGTGGTATTTTTTCTCCCAAAAAAAGTAATTTATAAAGTATTTTGTAAAACAATTGAGGTTAAGGGTATCACAAAGAGATTTTAACAATTTACAGGGAGATTTTACTCACTTTTTATACTGATACCTGGAACTAAACCTCCAAGCTTAAATTAAAAATTATGGAAAAGTTTAAAATTTTGTATTACCTAACTCTTGGGTCCCCAGCAACGCGACAAAGGGATTTGCAAATTAAAGAACCAAAACCGCCCTTTAATGAACTGCGCAGGTAAAACAAGGCCAGCTGGTCGGCCGCGAACTTATCCTTCTGAGGACTTTTGGGCCAAAACGGCTATCGCTCATTTGGAATTAATTTGCTTTTCCTCAGGGCACAATTTAAAAGGCACTTAATGTTAACATTACTATTGAGAACATTGGGTAATTCTATTGATAACAGAATATTAACACTGGACAACAGATAAAGTTTTGAAAATTTTAAATAAAAATAAAGTTAAAATTTTAAATTTTTTACTCAAAATAAATTTAAAAATTTCAAAAGTTTTAATATTATGCTCCAGACTATACTTAGTGATAAAACTTATCAGTACCTCTTATGTTTTTTAGCTAGCGGTTTATGCAGTTTAAAAGTCTATTGAAACCGTTTTCCCAGCAATTTTTGTGTTTCGAAAGATCAGTAATGGAAACGTTCATTTCAACTCTGTAAAGTTCATTCGCAATGTTGAAGCGTGTGTGCGTCGTCGGTGCTGGCCCTTCTGGACTGCCTACCGCCAAGTAAGTTGATCAGAGTACTTCTTCTTTTGTATTCCTACATACATTTTCGAAATTCTGTCTTGGCACAGTAACCTTTTCGTAAAAAATCTGAAAAATTCAAAAAATAAAAAATTTTTACAATTTTGTAATAGGTATTGATAATAAGTTACTATTATAATAAAACAGTTGAAGTAAAATTATCTAATTTATGTTGTTTTAGGTGGGCTTTGCAATATGGCTTCAAGCCAGTTGTCTTTGAAGGCACAGAATCGGTTGGGGGCCTGTGGAACTACAAACCTGGACACACCGAGTTTGGCACGGTGATGAACTTCACCGTGAACAACACCAACAAGGAATTGAGTTGCTACTCTGACTTCCCCCCAGAAAGGTCTCGAGCTCCTTTTATGCCGTGGCGAGGTAAGAGGAATATTGTATTATATTACCGTATATAAAACTATTTTTAACATTTTTCGGTATTTTATAAAACTTTCAGAATGCCTTGACTACTTCCAAAGCTACGCCAAACATTACGATGTAACTCCACATGTTCGCCTTAACCACAAGGTGCTTCAGATCGAAAGGGCCAAGGACTACGACAAAAGTGGCAACTGGGATGTCAATTTCCAAAACAGGTAAGGTAAATAATGTCACTATGACAATATTGCAGTAAGGGAGAAAAAGAAACGGAGATGTTCGAGTATGTTGTGTTGGCTACTGGTCATCATAGTAAACCCAACCTGCCTACTCCATACAAGGGTCAAGAGAAGTTCAAAGGCGAAATTATCCACTCTCACACCTACAAGGTAAAGCTTTTACAATATTACTGTATGTTTTATTTATATATGTATTACCGTAAAAGGTAGTTTAGCACCTAAAATATAAGTATGGTGTTTTAGCACAATGAAGGGTTCGAGAACAAGACAGTTGTCGTTATGGGTCTGGGTAACTCGGCTCTGGATGTGGCTACAGACTCAGCTCGGGTAGCCAAACAAGTGTACCTGTCGACTAGGAAGGGAGGATATGTCTTGAACAAGGTGGGACCTTTCGGATACCCGATAGATGCCTTTCTGAACAGAAGAGTCATCTCATGGGTCCGTCGCATCGCTCCTGCCTTCTATTCATGGGCGGCCGAACGATACACTAACATAATGTTCAACCACAAGAAGTACGGTCTACAGCCAAAGCACGGTATCATGCAACAACAACCTGCCACTTCTGATGAGATGTACGGTAAGTGTTTCTGAGAGTATTTGAATATATAAAGAGCTTATTCGTTGAAATTGACGTTAAATGGTATCTTATATGTTTACAAATATCTCCAATTTACTGTAATCAATCCATGTTTCAGGAAAACTCATGTGTGGTCTGGTAAAGGTGAAGGGAGACATCGAGGAATTCACGGGTAATCAATTACTTACAGTTAAAGAAGCAACTTCATCAATATCACAATCAACAAACTTAATATTCAATACCTAATCGGATATTTTCAGAAACCGACATCAAATTCAAGGACGGTGAAGTTGTGAAGAACGTCGACACACTAGTCTTGGGCACTGGATGGCAGTTTGACTTCAGAATAATCGAGAACGGAAAGCTGATCCCAGTCAAAGACAATGTAATTGAGCCGAACAGCAAACTGTGGAAGAGAATGTTCCCCATCCATCTTCACCCTCACAACAGTCTGGCCATGGTTGGATTCTTCCAGGTACAACATATTTTTATACAAAAAACTAATATATAACTATAGATTAAAGAAATAGTTTTCGAAAAGTTATTAATATCTAATTTCCAGCCAGTCGGCTCTGTGATGCCAATTGCCGAGATGCAAGCTAGAGTTTTCTTCGAAATAATCTCAGGTAACGTCAAGTTACCATCTCCACGCGAAATGCTGCACGACATCAATCAAGCAGACATCCTGATGGCCAGACGCTACACGAAGTCGACCAGACACACACTACAAGTCGACTACACGGAGTTCATGACAGAGTTAGGTGATGTTATCGGATGCACTCCAAGACTTCGAAAACTGTTCCTTACAGACCCAAGAATAGCTTTGAAGGTAGCCTTTGGTCTAGACACTGCCTACAACTACCGTCTCAATGGTCCGAAGCCGTGGAGCGAAGCCAGGAAGACGATTCTGGAGACGCACGACAGATTGTTCGCCGGAGTCAAGAACAGACCACTGCCTTAGTTCTATCACAACACTGAATTAAAGTCACTCTTTATGTGCTTCAACATCATAAATATACATCTGAAATGAGATTCATGTGAGGGGTAGATTAGATCGTACTCTGGCCAGATGGAACGTGTTCCAGAAGCCTTGAGTATGTGCCCTGAGGGTTCTCGAGAAAGTCGAGAGTACCTCTATCTGAGTGTTGATATTGGCGTTTTCTTCTTCTTGTGTCATTAGCTGAATGAATTGCTTCAGAACGTCACAATCGTCGTTGAGAAGTTCTACAGCTTCGTGAACTTTGCTCTTCATAGGTTGATCCAGTAGGGCCAGATGGGGAGTGCTGATCACCAAGAGTTCTTGCAACAAAAACAACAATTTCTAAAAAATATATTGGTAGTTCGATGTTGAAACTTGTTATCAACAAATTTGATAAAAAAAGGTAAACTTGACGTAGGAAACAAAATGTGTCAAGATTTTCTTTTGTGAGATTCCCAAAAAAGAATAATTTATGTACTAGTCGACCTTGATTAGCTTGGAGAAGTTTTTATCTATAGACTTTCGATAGGTCTAGGTTTAGAATGTTTTCAACTTACTTCTGTAGTGTTTAACAACATGTTGACATCTTCTGACCTTTTGTTCTCTTGCAGATCTCTCAAGGCGTTCAGAACATCAGAAACGGCACAGAACACGAGGTCTTTATCCACTGTGCTCAAGTTGTTTTCGAAACTGTACTGAAATGGGACGGGTTATGATTAATATTGTTTATTATGAGGTGATGACTACTGTTACTTACTTTTCGATCTGTCAGTTCGTTTCCATGGCCTTTGAAAAGTGTCAAACTGGACAAACTTGCACGAAGAGCGCTCTAAATTCACATTTATGTTTTACTTTTTTGTTATGATTTTCTTAAATATTATAGCTTATAGGCAATTTCATTATTTTACCACAACTTATATTGTAAAGACATGGACTCACATCTCGTGCGTGTTTTCTCATCTGAACGGCAGGGGAATTTGGCGCAGATCCTGGACATACTCGACCGCTGGTCTTCTTAATCACCGAACAGATCACAGCGTAGACTTGTTTCATGACAGGGCGTTTGTCAGAATCCAGCTCCCACATCAGCTCCATCAAATGGTACATCTGAAAGGGGCAACAGTCAGGTTGAGAGAGTTTGTTGCCCTCCTCCAGATGTCGTGACAAGTCTTGGTTCTTGATCTGAGTCCACGGCTTTTCACCCAACGAGAATATCTCCCAGAAGCACACTGCCAACATATATACATCTGTTTTGGCATTGAAACGACGAAAGTTTAGGGATTCTAGTGGTAGCCACTTTAAGGGCAGTTTTGTACAACTTGCTGAAAATTGTCGGTTAAAGGCTCGTAAAGGTCGGAAATACGGTTACATTTTTTTTTGTGATTTTATGGGCTTATCTGGATAAAATTATAGACTGTGGAAAATTTTTCCTTTTAGACCGGGCGGTCTGATTCGAACTTGATATTAGTTAAGGTTTTTGGTAGTTGGACTTTGTTAATTGGTTCTACTTTTCAACTTACATTTATAGAAGTCTTCTTCAACCAGTCGACTCATTCCAAAGTCCGACAACTTGACACAACAATTGTTGGCCACTAGGACATTCCTCGCGGCTATATCTCTATGTACAAACTGTTTGGAGTGAAGATAACACAACGCTGAAGCTACTTGTTTACAAAACAAAACTTGTGTTGTCACACTGATATGTCGTCCTTCTCTTTTCAAGTATTGTCGCAGCTCTCCCATCTGCATCATCTCCATCACCACCCACACGGTAGAATGTACTGATACGCCTATGATGTGGATGATATGGGGGTGCCAGAACTGGGACATGGTGTCTAAAACATTGTTGGCTTTTAATTTTGTGAATTTTGTCAATATTGGTCTTTTTCTGTTTTGATGCGAAATTACAGTACACAAAAGTACACTACTCTTACTTACACGCTTCTTCCAAGAGCACATTGTTAGAAGTTTGTGGATCACTGTTATGTTCTTTGCACACCTTCACAGCCACAGTAATCTGTCGTTTCTCTAGTTGTAGTATCCCCTGATACACATTACCGTACTGTCCACTACCTAGTAGCTTCTCAAGTAAGATCTTCTGAGGATCTATCTCAATTTCCTTGAGCAAAGACTTGGTATCTGCTCCAATCTGGGAGTTTTCACCAACTTCTGACTTCACGATGCCTCTTCTGGGTGCCAGTGGAGACATCGTGGGCGGTGTAGCTGGGGATTCTGATCTCCAACCGTTCATCCAGAATGTGTCTCGGAGATCTAAAGTTTAAGACTTGTAGATTCATGTTATCAAACAACTTAATATAGATATACTCTTACCTCTAGACGACCACACAGATGCCTGTTGACTTAGCAGCATCTGATATCCATCTATTAAATGAGCCAAGGATTCTGCCATTTCTCCTGTAGTTACCGTAATCAGGAGAGGCGAGGAGTTTCCGCTTATTTTAATCTTGATTATGAAGTGATCCTTCTTCAAGTCCACCTTCCGAACAGATATATCAATCACGTTTCTAAGTTCAGCCAAAACAACAGGCTAAAACAGTAATATTAGAGTGAAATGTAAAGTACGTTCACTTACGTAACATATATTTAGTAAACATGGGTTGAAAACAAAATATGCTTACATTTTGCATTTAACGCCTTTTTATATAAATTTTAATTTTTGTTCACTAACCTGCGTATTATCCTCCAAAAGGCTCCTTAAACTTACTTCTTTTGTATTTTCATTTTTATAAGCTACTCCGTAATGTTGCCCAACATATAACTCGACCGGTCGAATGTTGTTGGCCTGAAATCAAATGTATAATACGTAAACGATACCACAATATAAAATGACAATATAATTACCCCCAAAAATACTTTGAAGATTTCAGAGTCGAACCTGGCGATGTTCATCAGGTTTTTCATAAATTGGAAAACACATTCGATTTCTGACAGTTTGATCACCTTCTTGAGGGCTGACAGTAACAACTTCTGCATCTGCTTTTTCTAAAATGGCAGTTTTGACAAGCTTTATTTTGTTTGACCAACATATTGTATGGGGAGTATCATTAGTAACCTATGAACAATTGTGATATAATATATTACACTCACCGGTGTTCCAACGATGACTGATTCTGGAAGAAACGACATTAGCCCACCGTCTTCTTCAAGGGCATTAAAGTCAAACTTCTTCTCGAGGTTGTTACTAAAAGTTATCAATTGTACACAGATATTGATCGCCTACCTGTTCAAATGTTTTAGTCTCTTCCTGATAGCTAACGCAGCCATATAAATAGCCTTGTCTTTGCTGATCTTCCACGAAACATGGAGAACATAGTCGCTCAGTAACTGGTCGTATAAGTACAGAAAAGCTGCCAATTGGGTTTGATACATTTCGTAGAGGCCGCTGGGAATAAAACGTACTCGTAGTTCGAATCTCATCTGCGAGCCGCTGCTCAACGGATTCAGATACCGTTGCACGATCTGAGGCATCCGAAGCGAGGAATGTAGCCATCGTATATCTGATACTGTAGACCCGGGACCGGTTGGAAATGTGGACAATCTGAGAGCGAAATGGCCAAACGATAGACGGTCTATCCCAAGGCCGTCTAGCACAACGTGCAGAATCCGCTAGAATTGGTTACGTTTAAAAATGTCATTTCTTGCGATACTTGATTTTTAATTACATTACTAAAGCGAGAATTCACCTGAACCGTGGTAAACGAGTCCACTCTGACATTGCGGAACGTTCCATCGGCCAAATAGACACTGATAATCTGTGTGGACATGAAGGAAAAGTCTCTGAAATGGCAACAAAGTGATAAAGAAAAGCCTCTCTTTCTCACAAGTGACGCCGGTTAAACGCTTTTAATCAATCTCGTGGAAGTTTAAGAACGTCCTCAGGGTTTATCGAAAACAGTTGTATTTACATTTTAATTAATGGCCTCGAGATGACGGCATTTGTAGACGAGCGTATAATATTTATATTCTTGTGGTTGGTGGTCAGTTGTTGAACTATCAGGGATGCCATTCTTTATCCTCAGAAACAGAAATTTTTTAAAATAATTACTATAAAAACTCTCTGACGATGTTAGAGTATACATTTGTTGACAAATTGTTGCTATAAACTATAAAAAATCTTACTTTTGTTTTACTAAGGTAACCATACTTTTTGCTCCACCTTAATATTTTTGATGTCTATTTTTGACGGATTTTTAAAACGACATGTTTTTAAAACTATTTTGATGTTTATCTGCGCGAATAACGTTGTTAATCATCCAACATGGCTACTTCTCTAGGTCCCGCCACGAAAATTTCGTTTGCAAAAGCAAAAGATCGATGCGACCGAAAATATTTAGTTTTCGCTCTTCGATAAAGCTGCGGAGCCAAGGGAAAGATATCTAATCGAGTAGATATCAGTTAAGATGGGCGAGTTCTTGTTCAATATTGATCATGGCTACCTGGAGGCTTTAATCCGTGGCTTCAAGACCGGTCTTCTGACCTCTACTGACTACGCAAACTTGGTGCAATGTGAAACTTTGGAAGGTAAGAGTTGTTTTTTTTTTATTTCTGTTTTTAGACTTGAAGCTTCACATTCAGTCAACTGACTACGGAAATTTTTTGGCCAATGAGCCAGGAAACATTACTGTGCAAGTTATTGATGAGAGACTCAAGGAGAAGTTGGTTACTGAGTTCACACATCTCAGAAATAATTCACTAGAACCTTTGTCAACTTTCTTGGACTATATTACGTAGGTTTTTGTAAAAATTTTTTAATATTTAGTTAAAATGAGGATTATAAGGTAATCAATATTGTTTACTCTTTCAGTTATTCATACATGATCGATAACATAATTTTATTGATTACGGGAACGTTGCATCAACGCCCGATTAACGAACTTATTTCCAAGTGTCATCCACTGGGTTCTTTTGAACAGATGGAGGCCATTCATATTGCTTCGACTCCAGCTGAACTTTACAATGCTGTTTTGGTCGATACTCCATTGGGTAAGTCTTTAAATTTAGATCTTATTCTGTATTTTTAGCCCCTTATTTTGTTGACTGTATAAATGAACAAGATCTGGATGAGATGAACGTGGAAATCATCAGAAACACCTTGTACAAAGCCTATCTCGAAGATTTCTTCAAGTTCTGTAAAAACCTTGGTGGTAAAACGGCCGAAGTAATGTGCGAAATTTTGGCTGTAAGTTTTCGTGGAAATTTTTGTCTTTGTTAAAAAACGGAAATACAATGTTCATTTTTTAGTTCGAAGCCGACAGAAGAGCCATTATCATCACTATCAACAGTTTTGACACTGAATTGGCCAAAGACGACCGTGCCAAGTTGTACCCACGTTGCGGAAAACTTTACCCAGAAGGTTTAGCCGGCCTCGCTCGTGCTGATGATTACGACCAAGTCAAACAAGTCTGTGAATATTACTCTGACTACAAAGCTCTGTTCGAAGGCAGTGGTGTGAACCCAGGAGAAAAGACTTTGGAAGACAAATTCTTCGAATACGAAGTAAGGAAAACTAATATTTATATAGTTAAGTCTTTTTAAAATATTTTGTTTTCTAGAAATGTATGACGTATGTCTTTCAGGTCAAGCTAAATGTACAGTCGTATCTTCACCAATTTCACTTCGGCGTGTTCTACGCCTTCATCAAACTAAAGGAACAAGAGATGAGGAACATAATCTGGATTGCCGAATGCATAGCACAACGACACAGAGCCAAGATTGACAACTACATCCAAATCCTTTAAACTTATCTTACTTATGTTAGTCACTGTATTCTAAATGTACTATTTAGAGCAAATTTCACTATTTTATATTGTAAAGAGCTTGAAACGAACCGAATATAATAAAGAGTTTTATAACAGCAAACAACAATTAACATTTACTTGAGAGGGATAAAACGAGAAGAGTGAGTGGCACCAATACCTGGTCGACCGTGCTTGACTGGTTTGTAGGTGATTGAGAATTCTCCCAAGTAGTAGCCAATCATCTCAGCCCTGATTTCGACTTGGTTGTAGGCGCGTCCACTGTGAATTCCGACAACACATCCGACCATCTCGGGGAAGATCAACATGTTACGAAGATGGGTCTTGATGCAAGCTGGTTTTTCCAATTCCTTGGCGTTCTTCTTGGCCTTGATCAATCGTTGAAGGAGAGCACGGTGCTTCTTTTGGAGGCCCCTGTTCAAGCGTCTGCGGGCACGAGCTGTCAACATCTTGGCGAAGGTAGGTCTGAAATCAAAGACTTATTTGAAAATGTTAAAAACAAGGTTCGTTGTAATGTTTTTTAAACCTGCCTAACAAATTCTTTAGTAAAACCTTATTTAATCTAATAAGTAAGCAAAAATTCAAAAATCTTGATACAAACATTATTCAACGCTTTTCAAAAAGGGCTACATTTGACTGTAATAAGTTTTTACAGCAAAAAATCTTATTGGTAAAAACTGTAGCAAAAACTCGCAAAGCTAGACGCTTTTATTTTAAATATTCATATTTAAAATCCCTAGTTCCTTCAAGAAAATAGGAAAGACAACTCTTTTATCAATGTATTGCCTAAACCCCAAAAAATAAAAAGGCTAGAAACATACCTATCCATGTCCAAAAGTTGGTCAAGATCTACTCCACGGAAGGAGAATTTACGGAAGGTTCTCTTCTTCTTGGCAGCGTCGTCAGCCATATTTGCTTTTCCCTGAAACAATAAATACTGTTAAATCCATTCCAACCTTATAAAAACTAAGAAAAGACAATTCGCGTAATATAGCTACAGCATCTAAACCACGAAAAAATCACATATACGCTACTATAATTACAAAAAACATTGTAAAACCAAAATCTTATTCAACTTCAAAAATAAAAGGAGGTTTTTCCTTTTTTACCGTATTCGTTATTTCTATGTGGCATTCTTCGTTTTCGTTGCGAGACCAAAATATTAATTATAAAAATCAAAAAAAAATAATCAAGCTTGATCAAGATCGAATTAGTCTGTCGGAACAATTGTAGACATGAGCAAAGGGCCGACCCGGTTTGATCCGGGTCGGGCTTGAGTAAAGTGCGAACCAGTCCGTGCCTTAAAAATTTTTTGAAGTTTTTTATTTCAATTCCCGTAAGTAGTTTTTGGGTTTTCTGACAAGGAAAGTACCCTACCTGCCTCGCTCAGAATCAGCTCAAAATTTTTATATGAATTCTTTGTACCACCAATAGTACCCATAAAAAATTTTAGCTCGCGCTCTTGAGTTTTAAATTTAAATTATTTGGGTTTCCCGCCTATTTGACAAATTTGGCATTGTGTTTCAAGCACTTTTTTCGGCTTTCCAGACAAGATACGCTTACAAATTTAAAAATGTAGGTTCATTTAAAGGTTATCTACTAGTATATTAAAGAAAAATAATTAACAGTCAAAAAATGACAAAGTTACAAGCTTGAAACACAATGCCAAGTTGGCGGGAAATTCAAAATGGCATTTTTCAATCTCGATTTTCTTGAGATTTCCTGGAAAGCGCGATTTAGTACTTTGCTGAAGATCTTATATTTACATGACCTTTCTATATTAAAAGTTTGAAGTCAATCAGAGCGGGGCAGGTCGGGCACTTTCCTTGTGAGTACCATAACCAATAATAGTCTAAATATTCAATGCCACACTAAATTTTAAACATTTTACAGATTTAAAAAATTAAATTTTTTTTAAAACGGGCCAGACCTAATAACGTTTTGATCGGACCTAAACAATTGTGTAAGGGTTATAATACATTGACTTTAATGTCATATGAGTAACATAGACATGGATCATTATATAAAGTTCACATACACCATTATAATACAATCAAATTCATTTGGAACACGGTGTTTCACAAGGTAACGGATATTGATTGAGCTTTTTTTTGGACTTATAACATCATCTCCAGCTAACTACAAGGTGTAAGAGGATATTGTGTAAGTTAACGTTTTGTGATACACGTTCTTTCGTATAAAATAGAGTCTGGACTCTCGAGTTTTCAGTTTCCGTGGGCAGCTCGCGTAAATAAATGTAAAAAGAGTATTGGAACATGAACAAAGATTGACCTTGAGCAAGCATGGACTCGAACACAGAATATTTAAAATATCTATAAGCTTAAACCTGTAATTTAATGCGGAGTAGGTTACTGTTGTAAGTCACTGTTACTTGGCAATGTGTGGGTATTAAACTATAATTTCCTAACAGACGTGTGTAAATCGTTTCTAATAGAGACGGAGATGCAAATGTTTTGACGTCTTGTTAAGGTAATTGTAGTTTGGGAGTGCGTTAGTTTGTTAGTTCAGTGAGTCAGCATAATAAAACATTTTTGAAACAAGGAACTTCAGGAGGAAACTTTACAGAACTATGCAAATCTAATTTGCATACCTATGGTAAAGTGGCGAATCAAGTAATTTTAAGTCATTTTTCATACTTGTAATGGTGTCGTTCACAAAGCAGCTTGGGCTGCTCTTGTGGAAAGCGTATGTGATAAGGAAGAAGAAAAAGGTAACGGTTTGCCAAAGTCTTATGTTTGTAGATCTTTCTGCCGGTATTTAATATGAAAGTTATTTAAGTTAAAAATAATAACAATAGGTTAAAAGTGTCAAAAAATATTTTTTAAAATATTTGGTTTTAGATTTTGCTAGCTGTTGAAGTTTTGGTACCTTTACTGTTGTTTCTCTTAATTGTACTGATTAGAACCCGAAATTTCACTACAATATATCCTCACTGTGAGTTTATTTTAAATTACTCCATAACAATGCAATTGAAACTTTATAACAATTGACTACTAGTCTTTTTTGTACTTTATTGTATATTTTCTAGGCCATTATGACGCACGGGCCTTACCGTCAGCCGGGTTGCTGCCATTTATACACGGGTTCTTATGCTCTTTTTCTAATAAATGTTACAACCGGACCACAACTGATGATGAGTTTGCCGATATTCAGGATGAGAACCGGGAATCTATGTAAGTCTGTTTATAAATATTGATTTTTATATTGTAATTGAAATTTATTATTCTTATTTATATGTTTGGAACAGAAAAACTTTAAAAAAAGCAAATGAATCTAATATTGAAAGCTTGGTTAAGTGCGTAGAATTCTACAGAGAACACTTTCAGACTGATCAAGTTAGCGCACGATGTGGCACTGATACTGTCAGAACTGGGTAATACTCCTAGTACAGTCTCGGAGGCCATAAAGATGGCAGCCATGTATATTCATCATTACGCCCATCCTGACGACGGGTTCAACGAAGCTCGGATACCTTTTTCTGTTTTATTTCGTTCATCTGACGACATGACGGCTTTGTTCAGTGCCCTTGGCTATAAAGAAGTTGATAATGACAAGTTTCGCAACTTATATCTGTCATCGCAATGGCCACTTTGTGCTTTGATCATGGTAAGGATAACGTGTTGTATTTAACAAATTAGCAGTTCAATGTTATTTATATATGATTTATAACTGAGAGGTACAGTGTTCGTATACTGTAAGATATAGTAACCACGTGTACGTATCTACCTTGTTTGTAGCGTTCGAAGGGAAACCCGATTCATTTGCTTTGTGAAGAAGACTTCCTGGACATGTGCTTTGACTGGAGTATGGTAGCAGAGCCTAGGCCAAGTCTGTGTCTAAATGCATTTATACTGTTAGGTATGGATCTACAGCGTTACGTGGACCCAGATGGTCTCCTGTTGAGGATACTTAGCGTGAGTTTAAGTTCGGTGGTATATTCATAGTATGACAACTCTAATTAGCGTTTTACAATCTAAACTTGTGTATGTTATTTATGGTTTTTTAGTACTCGGTCGCCGATCAATCAGAACTACAACGCCTGAATGCCAGTTCTCTGAAGACTTCTACTGTCAATTCAAAACTGAAAGAAATAGGGAAGGAGCTGGACTTTATTGACTTTTCTTTGGACAAGATCTTTTGTGGAAACTTCAGTGGTACGACATTTGTATACCGTTCCAATTAGTTATAAAAGTTTAGAAATGTTTTATTTGTTATTAGAAGGTTAATATTGAATAATGTTGTCATATATTATCACAGTGATGTAATACAGACTGTTTCAGAGTCGGCTGGGCTAGATTCTCCTGACGAAAAAGTAAACTCAGGTGCCTTTTCGGATATCTTCAGAGATGTCTACAGTTTCATCAGAAGAGCTAATCCGGCTGCTCACGGTGGTAACTCGACATTCTGTGATAACATCATAGTCAACGATTGTAAGTGTACCGTATGTGGATTATAGTCTTTTAGTACCTCACTGTAGCAATCAGTTCATGAACCTGAAGCTTGTGAAACCTGTCGTGCATGGCTACATTCTGGTATCTCCAGACACCCCATTGGTGAGGCAGGTAGTGGGGGAGTTGGAAGACAAGTTCAAGGAGTGGAATTACTGGAAAGACCTACTACACGACTTTGAAATGACAGCAGAAGATTTACAGACAGCTTTGAATGAGTCAGATCTACCATTGGCTGCCGAGGTAGGGGTACTGTAGATTGTTGTATAATGTTTTTTAAGATTGATTTATTTTTTTGTTACGTTAGGTTTTCAGTGTATTTTAGTTATAATTTCGTGATATTCGAAGAATAGGTGTTATATAATGGTTGTGCATACGATATTATACTAGTTTATCTTTTAATATGTTCGTTTATAGCACATTGCAGAAGTCTTGGATTGGGATGAGAAAACTAAAACCTTGGTAATGGATCTTTTGGGGAACAGTAGTAACCCTAATGGTCTTTTTATCATAATGAAGAATATGGTAGCGAGCATCAACAATAACACTGACGTAAGTTACAAAGATCTTCAGAGTTGTATATCTGCTGTTAAACATTTTGAACTTAAGTTATGTTAAGGTAAAATTAACTCTAAACGAATAACACTGTACTTTAAGTACGTCATATTAAATTAAAATGACATTTCAGTGCCTTCGTATGGATAGGATAAGATACGTTGCGGACGAGAGTGAGATGGAGAGGATAGCGTATTGTTTGACTGAAGAATCTCACTATATGGCTGGTATTGTATTCGAGGACTTTGACAACCAGACCACCAAGATACCGGACGTAGTAAAGTACAAGATACGATACGAGCATTCTCTGGTAGACAGCACGAAGCGCTATAGAGACGTAATCAGTATGAAATCCAGAGATCGACCACTCTTCGATGTCAGGTATGTGACATTTGGCTACGCGTTTATGCAAGACATCCTGGAGCGATCTCTGATCAAGTATGCTACTAATGTTACAGTAGAACACGGGCTGAGGATGCAACAAGAGCCTTTTCCATGTGTACTGTTGGATACGTAGGTCTTATACATATGTTGTATTTAGTTCCGGACGGGTAATATTGGTCTGAGCATGATGTACTATAATATAAGTCATGACTACTGTCTACTATTCTATAAATATACTGTAACAAATGGTAATGTGAAATTATATTTTGATGTTTTGATTTCAGTTTTGATGTGACCATGTTCCTGTCACTATTCATAATTTTGTTGTGGATGACACCAGCTTGTTTCCTGGTCAAGAACATTGTCCATGAGAAGGAGATGCGCTTGAAGGAGATGATGAGGATCATGGGGATGGGTGATGTTATCCATTGGATGGTGTGGGCACTGCAGACACTTCTGATGAATACCGTAGCCATTGTCTTGATTGTTGTCATGTTGAAGGTATGGTTTACTATTTTTGACTATCGTATTTGTGACTATTTTATACTTACAAAATGATAAATATTAGGTCTAATTATTGATTTTAAGACGTGTTAAAAGTATATTATTTTAGTATGGTGGTATCATGAAGCACGCGTCGGTGGGGCTGATGTTCTTGACCATGTTTCCTTTCGCTACAGCATGTGCCGCCCAATGTGTATTCATCTCGACATTCTTTTCACGGGCCAACTTGGCTACACCGTGCACAGCGTTAATGTTCTTCGTCTTCTACATACCGTTCTTTTTGTCGTTCAACACTGGCGACTTGACTTTTCTCATCTTTACAGTAAGTTTTCTTTGTTATACGGTATTAGTAACTTGTTTCCAAATAATTATAATTCATTTTGATCACAATAATCAAGATCGTGATCACTATCGGGTAGATATTGGTTTTGAATCTACAGAACCTTGTTATGAATTCTTATACCTTGCCTTTGTTTCAGTTGTTATTACCTCAAAGTGCGATTGGCTATGCTTTTATAATATTGGCAACGGCCAATCTGGAAACTGACGCAGCTTTTCATCGTGTCATCTACATGAAGTTCTTTGGTGGGTTTATTTGCAACTTCAGTCTCTTAATCTTACTTTCTATTTAATATTTGAAATACGATTTCAGGAACTGAAATACAGTACTTCCATGTCCTCATCGCTCTGGCAGTTGATACCATCATGTATTCTGTAGCTGCATGGTATATTAGTGCCGTCTTTCCTGGAGATTATGGTATTGCCCAGCCCTTCTACTTCTTCTTGACCAAACGCTACTGGTTTGGGGTTGGAGAAGGTACCCACAAGATATCAGATGAAGATGACGAAATTTGTGAAGACGTAGAAGCAGTTGAGGGAAGTGTAGCTATCCGGATATTACACATGACAAAGGTGTACTCAAACAACACAAAGGCATTGGACGATCTTCACGTCAACTTCTACGAGAATCAGATTACCGGGTTTCTGGGTCACAATGGTGCTGGCAAGACTACTACAATGTCCATCTTGTGTGGATTGTATCCACCGTCTGAGGGAACGGCCAGAGTATATCACATGGACATACGAACTGACATGACGGAAATCAGAAAGACGTTGGGGATATGTCCTCAGCACAACATACTTTTTGATGAAATGACGGTAGAAGAACAACTCTACTTCTACGGTTACCTCAAGAACATCCCAAGGACGGAGTTGGGTGGACAAGTTGATGTTATGATACAGGATCTTGGACTTACTTCTAGAAGAAAGTTCTTGGTTGATCAGCTATCAGGTAGGTCATCTATGTGATGTATGTATAAGTAACTTTTATACATGAAAGGTAACAGTAATCACAAGATGTGAATTGTAGGTGGTATGAAGCGGAAGCTGTGTATTGGAATAGCGTTGATGGGTGGCTCCAAACTTGTAATTCTGGATGAACCTACGGCCGGAATTGACGCCCATGCACGACGATCGATATGGGCGCTTCTGGAGAAACACAAGCCACGCCGTACGATTCTGTTGTCTACACATCACATGGATGAAGCTCAAATTCTGTCTGATCGTATCGTCATTGTGTCAGAAGGCAAGCTACGAGCAGCTGGATCGATGAACTTCTTGAAAGGACGCTTCTCTGTAGGCTACACACTGATTATGGAGTTAAAGTCTACACATCATAATCGACCAGTCGGTAATACGAAGGCCGAATTGGGCGAGTTACTTACGAAAGCCCGGATTCAGGATTTCAAATTGATGGAAGAAAGTAACGCTTTGTTGACATACCGTATACCCATTCAGACTTCACCGACCGAGTTTCAGCGACTATTCGCGTTACTTTCTGACCGAAAAGATGATCTTCACATTGACAAGTTTGCACTCAATGGACCTTCACTACAAGACGTAAGTTAACTAAGCGTTTTGAAGCTATTAAAATATTATTAGCTATGCCAATTATGTACTATGATGCTTTTTCTTAATGTTTTTAATACTTTAAAGATTCTCCTTTAATTTATATTTGTAGGTATTCCTGGCTGCAGCACCTCAAAAGGATATTCACTTGAAGAAGGCTTCAGGATTCATGGAGAAAGTGAAGCAGAAGTTACTGTACCGCTCCAGAAACTACGTGGTAGAAGCAGATGAATCAAAACGATGTATGGAGCCAGAAGACCATGATCTGAATCACCCACCGATGGGCACGATATCATCTACTACCTACCTCCGGTTTCAGCAGTTCACAGCGTTGCTGAAGAAGCGGATTCAGATCACGAAGCGAAGTCCTTTTGCTATTCTATTTGAGGTAAGTGTTATGTCACGCTAATGTAGTTCTTAGCAACAAGTTACAATGCTAAGTTGCAGTATCATTGTCCTTCCTCTTTTAGCTTCTTCTACCACTTATCGCGTTTTTTGCCGCAGAGATTTACGTAGTTTACCAATTTCCATCTGAAACCCAACGTGTTATGAACGAGCAACCGCCTATTCCCATGGATTCAGCGTTGTACGGTGAAGAGGTGTCACGCTACATTGGCGTCTGGAACACCAGTAGCAGCACGACAAAGTACATCAGTTCCCTTTTGGAAAACCCCGGCCCTGGCCTGGGTTGTGTGATGCCATATCCACTATATGGTTACAGAGCGAAATTGTGAGTTGGACAGTTTTTACAACTTGTGTAGCCGTATAGATACTAAAATATACAAAGTATTACATAATGTATTTACATATTATTCCAACAGAGCTTTCTATACATTTACAGTATTGTTGACCGTTTCAGAAACTACCAAAGATGCTACGATACAGCTCCAGTCAACAACACTTTGGTATACCCGATTACACCCCCACCTTACAGTATCGCGCTCAACTTTTCGTGTGACAGTACACTCGGATGGCAATGTTCTGCAGAGTACCCCGACGATGTGTTACAGAAGATTGTGTTCAACACTACTGAGTACGTGTATAACGTGATTGAGCGGAACATATCTGAGTTCAGAATGGCTACTTTTGCGAATACATCTATGTCAACATACGGAATGTAAGTAAACGTTTGGTAGAGTTATAAATATAGTTTCAAACTGTAGTTACTGGTCATGGTTATCTTAAGGATTAATAACTTTTATGCATGTGTTATAACTTGGTTCCAGAATTGGTGGCTACGAGTACGGTCAGCGGAATCCCAAAGCTCTGACGACGCCTGGAGTGGTACGTGCTCAGCTCTGCATTATGGTGTCTTACGATGCCTTCAATGTGTCATTCGACAAGATAAACTTTACGGTGAATGAAGTATTGTCACAGTACGAGTTGCTCACCCACACAGACCCTTTCTTGGTAGATAACATTACTTTGGACCGCGCTTTAGTCAGTTTGGTCAGGAAATTGGACACAGAGGAACTGGTTAAGGTAAAGATACTATCTTTCAAAGGACAATAATATTTAGTATGGTTGTAGAGGTTTTATTTATAACAAGGAAGAGAGATAGCATGTGATTTTAAATTATGTAGGTATGGTTCAATAACAAGGCCTGGACCAGTATTCCGACTAACATCAACACTCACTACAACTCTGTTCTTCGGTACCTGAAGAAGACTTTGAAGTTGTCCAACTCTTCTCAGTACGTTGGGATTCTTAATGTGAATCACCCGATCCCGCAAAGTGCCACAGATACTTTGGACAATAACAGTTTTATGTAAGCTACAATTTTAAATCTTATTGGCTGCAAAGTATTACAACAAAATTTTACTGTAATGTAATGTAATTATTATTATTTGAAGAATATTTTTAATTTGTGGTTTAGGCAGAAAGTGGGGATTACCCGAGTGATTATGATAATATTGGTGGTAAGCATCATCCTAGCAAGCTTTTCTATGTTACTGGTAGAAGAGAACGTCACCAATAGCAAGAATTTACAACGCATCTTCGGGGTACCTTCTTGGCTGTACTACTTTACTAATTCAATCTACGATTTTGTAAGTTTTCCAAATAAATGGGTTATTCATGTTACAGTTGTTATGTAAAGAAATCCATTTTTAATACTGTAACAGTCATTGTGTTGTCTTAAAATGATGTTTTAGGTCATCTACCTATGCTGCGTGATCATACTATTTGCTGGATTGTGTGCCATTGGAGTGGATCTTTTTATCTTTAATGGTGAAGCTGTTCTGGTAACGTTCCTGGTCTTCTTTCTATTTGGGTAAGTTGTGATTAACAAAAGTCTTAAGTCGATTATTCCAGTTTCGGATCTTTAACACTGTAAAACATCAATTGATAAACCGTTTATTTACACATATATTACAAGATCTTTAGCTTATCGTGCCTGCCCTGGGTGTACGTCTTCCAATATGCCTTCAAAATACCGTCATTGTCATTTGGGGTCCAGAGTATCACTTTCTACCTTATGGGAGTAGCATCAGCACTGACTATAGTAATATTGGAGAACATGCAACTAGAAGATGATATTGCTCTGACGACAGCTCACAACATCTGTAGCCAGTTATTCAAAGCCATACCATTGTACAATCTGGGCATGTCCATCTTCAGAATGACCGTGTGTAACAACATTTTGATGTTCGCCAAGAGATACTTGAGTAGGTTTCGTAATAGATCACAGATTGCTTTATCGACTACGAGTAGTTGATATTACATTTGGCATTTGAAGTTGTTATTTTTGGAATTGACATAAGTAACATTGTCTATCAGCGTTTCACAATAATCGAAAGAAACTTTTAATTTTCGCAATAGTAATCTTGTCTTCGTTTACAACATGTCTGACCCAAAAATAACATTATTGATAAGTTCAGAAGGAATTCGAAGACCAGAACTGATAGACGAGATCCCGTTGCCTTCACTGTTCCAAAAGAACCTGGTCGGTCAACATCTGGTGGCCTTAGCATGCAACGCCATCGTCTACAACGTGCTATGCCTACTGTTCGAGTACCGCGACAGTATAATCAAATTCAGAAGGTCAGTAAAAGTTAATCAAATTATACTTTTATGGTTTACTGCCATAATCAAAACTATGTTATCGTAAATTCTATATATGTCCATCTGCCAATCAACCTATCGTAATATTCGATTGTTAACTTCAGAAACTGGGAACGGCTGAAAACAAAGCAACTGATAAGAAAAGAGAACCTCACCAGTTCTAAGGACGTGAGGCAAGAACAGGAGCTGGTGGAGAACTTGGACGATTACGAAAACTATGGTCTTGTTGTCAAGAATCTGGCCAAAGTAAGCTTAACACACCAACTTAATGGTTAATGACAACTCAATAATTTTCAAAACTGTATTATACGTCATGTTATGTTATCATGATATTAGGTAACATATAGATCGTAACTTAAGTTTGATAACCAACTAAAGTGATAATTACAGAGCTATGATGGCAAGAATCTGGTAGTAAAAGGAGTTTCATTTGCGGCCGAAAAAGGGGAATGCTTCGGCCTTCTGGGAGTGAATGGAGCCGGCAAGACAACCACCTTCTCCATGTTGACCGGCTTTCTGAACGTGGGTTACGGTGAAATAATTGTGGACGGAGAAAGGTAAGTTCACGAGGTGATGAACTTTTGCTTTCTTGACTTTTACAACAACATGATTCCTATGACTCTTTAAAACTTATTTACTACGACATGATATGACTATTACTATGTCTTATTTACCGTCTACCTACACAAGTTCCTTTTTACAGCCGATCTAGCTCTGTCTCATTCCGAAACGTCGGGTACTGTCCCCAATTCGACGCCCTGTTCCCCAAACTCACGGCCATCGAACATCTCGAGTTCTACGCTAAAATACGAGGAATCAAGTCGGCTGACATCTCGGCTTCAGTGTCATGGGCGATCGATCACATGCAACTCAAGCCTTATGCCCTCGAGATCGCAAAGTCCTATTCTGGAGGCAACAAACGCAAACTCTCGGCTGCCATTGCCATTATCACTGATCCCAATGTTGTGCTATTGGACGAGCCGAGTGCTGGGATGGACCCCCGCTCTCAGAAGTTCATGTGGGATCTGATCACAGACCTGAAGCAGAACAACCGTACTGTGATCATGACGTCGCACTCGATGGAAGAGTGTGAAGCTCTGTGTAATCGGACTGCCATCATGGTACAGGGCAAGTTTTACTGCATCGGAACGATTCAGAGCCTGAAGGAAAGGTGAGTTTAATATTCTTTAAAAGACACGCGGGAAATAATACTCCTCGCTGTAACAATAACCGAAGCCGAGAGTCCTAAAGGTCCTGCATTACACTAAAACATTACACAGCCCTAAGGCATTCTGTGAGTGCTTGCAGAAAACACCCATCTGATGTAATGTCCACTAGAGAGAAATGTGGTAAACGTCTTCGATTTATTGTTTAAAACGTTTCTGTCTTGCAGGTTTGGCGGAGGATACACACTCAACGTGAAGCTGGAGTCAGATACTGATATGAAGACATGTCAAAAATTGGTACAAGAAATGTTGCCAGACGCAAAAGTAAGCGGTAATTAAAAGATTCGAATACAAATTACAATACATATTAAAAACGAAAAAATAGATACTTATTTGATAGTCAACTATCTTATTACAATATTAGGGTGAACAAAAATTAATGGGACATACGTATGCAAATAAGGCCTAAGTTATAATTATATAACAACATTTTAACATATAAAAGCTTGTAGAACCATCGCTTTTATAATTCTACGCGTTTTACGAAGAAAAAAGACAAAATTTAAAAAAATACAAAAAAATTAAAAGAAAAAAATATTTTGGCCTATTCTTTTTAATTCAACCTAATATTAATATATTTTAATATAAGTAGTGATACAAAAGTAATTGAAATTAACCTCAAATTTCAGTGTATGACCTCAAACCTATGCACACTGATGTTTTCTGTGCCACTATCTAACACTTCTCTAGTAAAAATGTTCGATGCCTTAAAGACGGTAAGTGAAAAACTCAAATAAGTGTTGTGAACAACAAAGTAAGGAGTAAAAGGCAATGTCTTTCGAAAATCTAGGTACAAAGTAACGTAATATGGGTTTCGTATTTTGAAAAACATTAAACTCACTATTGTGATTGTGTAATTTGTTAACAGCAACTTGGGATAGGTTTTGAACAATTTAAAGTCAAATTCAAAACAATCGTTATTATGTTTTTACACTGGTTTCTGCCCTTAGTATGAACTACAAGAACAAAGTAGGCTCTTGTTAAGTCGTATGAGGTGAGTTAGTAACACAAACTCTTCAGATAGAAACAAAAATGAAGCTGCTCGACTTCTCCGTCTTTCAAACAACTTTGGACGATGTATTTGTGAATCTGGCACGAAGTGCTGAGTCTGGAACAACCTCCAGCGACTTGGAATCGGAGGATTCAGCAGAAGAAAAGCACGACAAGATTAACAACACTAAAACAACAGATGGTGCTAAAAAGAACAACTCCAAAGACGATGGCAATCCACATAGGAACGGTACACTTGATAAAAAGGATAAGAGCATGGATAATGTACAACAAAAGAACTCGGAATCCAGTGCCAACAAGGACAACAGCAGTACCTCTCAGGACAATCACAACCACGCAAACCCGATATCAAATCCCACCGATTCCCGACTGTGATAGAATACCGTGCCTTATTGTAAAAACGTGATCACGGTGTAATAGTTATTGCAACGCGAGTAAATGTTTTTCATTTCCTTGTGTGTTCGAATGACGATGTTATACTGCAAACATTTCAATAGCTCTTTGTCAATAAATATTTATCAACGTGAGATTGTTTTAAAATACGTTTCTCAATGTCCTGTTTTTGCATTTTTCGAGAAAATATAGGTGATAACAATGCCCTAAAACCATTATCAAGTGTTCGAGAGGTAAATAACATGCGGGTATTTGCTTCTGCATACAAGGATTTTGTTTCGGTCAAAATTACTCGCAACTATAAAATTAACAAAAGTTATAACATTATTGGAAATAACGGCAGTATAATATAAAAGAAACTAGGTCTTATGGGCAAAACACTATAAGCATAATACACCAAATTAACAAAATTTAAATTACAATACCGATAAAATTTAAATAAATTTCTAAATCCATAAAAAACAAGTCAAAAATGTAAAAAATAGTGTCGGACATAATTTCCAAAAAATGTGTCATGAACATTCGTCCTACATTCATGTTTTCTAGAATTATTCGTGTAATGTAGATTTCTTATCCAATATTATCTTTTTCTGACCAAGCGCTACAAAAATAACGTTATCATAGTCTGATAGAAGTTTATTCGATCAATTTACAGTCGCTTTCTAGACTGACCTTTCGTTCGATACCATGTTACAACTGTTATCAACGTACTTTGTCCTGTAGTCGAACATTGGTACAATATATTGTTTGTTGCAAGACAACTTTTGTCTGCAATCAATCGGCAATATTTTATCTTCGGTTTACAACTTTGTTACTTAGTTGTGTTTCTTTTTGTTTGTTTTACGATCTTCGTTTCGTCTACAACAATTTCTACAGTTTTTGTCTGTCAAATCAGTGAGTATTTACACTTTTTTTGGGTACTTAGGTTTTTTCCAAGAAATGCGACTTGTGAATATTGTTCTATTCACACGGTGTTGAAATGGCGAACAACAAGTGCACAACTTTTAAAGATCGAAGACACATGACAGTCACGGTGATGGAGTGTCATCTATATTCCCCTCCCCCTTTTATCATCAAATTTAGTGATGATAGAGCCAATAGCAATCCCGACGCCGCCCATTCCGCGCGTTGACGACCAGCGATATAAGGCCGTCGCTTCGAGGACGAAACCGCATTCCGGTCGCTGCGCCTTCAGCACAACATGTTGGACGAGTATCTCATCTGGCTTGGCATCATCACCGCCACCCTGGCCATCGTCAACACCTGGGCTTACTACCTGGTGTTCCTGTGGTCCGTCTACTTCATCACAGTCAGATTGTTGGAGAGAATCTCGGTCAACGAATTGAGCGACAAACCCGTCCTGATCAGTGGATGTGACAGTGGATTTGGTCATGATTTGGCCATCAAATGTATCAAGCATGGAATGCCCGTGTTCGCTGGTTGTTTAACCGACCAAGTAAGTTTATGATTATTTGGAAATTTTTGTTGTTTTAGGTAATATTTTTAAAAGTTGTTTATTCTTTTCGAATTTTAGGTAATAACTCAAAACACTTTTTAATTTATATGTTTATCTTTAGGTAGAAACAGTTTAAAATTTTAATACAGTTATGTTTTTTGAGATTTAGGTAACAATATTGAGATTATTCTAGGTTTTTATAATTAAGATTTGTCTAACTTTATATTTGCCAGGGAATCAAGGGAATCCAAGAAGAAGCAGCCCAGATCCCCAACGGCAAACAGCTGATGCACGCTGTCCAGCTCAACATCAGAGATCCGGAATCCGTGAAGAAGGCGCGTGAGTTCGTCGACCAACACATTGGTCCATATAATGGACTGTGGGGCATCGTCAACAATGCCGGTATCGGAGATAACAGAGCTTGGGATGACTGGCAAACACCCGAGATGTACCAACGCTTCTGGGAGATCAACACGCTCGGTCACATCCGTGTAACCCACGCCTTTAAGGATCTCGTCAAGAAAGCCAAGGGACGCATCGTCAGTGTGGCCAGCATCTGTGCCAAGGTCAACATGCCAACTGGAGGCCCATACAACGTGAGCAAGTTCGCCATTGCTAGCTACTGCGACACCATCAGGTATGTTGTTTTCATAAGAGATGTTTTTGTTTTTAAAGTTATTGTCATTTTTACTTGTTGCTAAAGCAAGTGTAATATCTTAATTTATATTTCATCATTTCTAGATTGGAATTGGCCCAATTCGGGGTGCACGTCTCCATCTTGGAACCAGGATTCTTCAAGACCCCTCAGGCCAACCCTGGAGCCGCCGAAGCCGATGTCAAGATGGTCTGGGACAGGCTTCCACAATCAGTCAAGGAGGAATACGGAGAACACTACCTCCCCTACACTCAGAAGCTGGTTGCCGGATACCTCGGCTACAAGTGCAAGCCTCAGCCTGATCTCGTCGTCGATGCCTACTTCAACGCTTTGACTTCAAAGTACCCACGTCGCCGCTACCAAATCGGCTACGACTCAATGTTCCAATTTACTCCATTGTCGTACCTGTCAACTGGCATGCAACAACAAGTCTTCTACACTTATCTCAAATACTGGGCTGGACTCCCACGGCCGGCAAAACTGGCTGCTTAACTGTTTCATGTAGTATCTTACTTATTTATAGAAATAAAGAAACACGAACTGAATTGTGATCGGCGAAATGTGTGTTCGGTCTCGTGGGGGCTTTGGTCGCAAAAAGGTAAAAAAAGTCGGAGAAGGTCGGTCTGGCCTTGCCTGCTTTTAGCAAGACTGACTGTTGTGATATCAGTCAGACATATCAATGAAAGAAAGGTGGAGAAAGGAGTTCTGGGCGGGAGTTGGTGTTACATGTGATGGACTATAAAGCCACGGGAGTTTGGTCCTCCAATGTTTCATTCGGTTGATAGCGCCCGTTCCAAGCTATGGCGCTTTTGGGTCTCGACGAGCTCGCCATTTGGCTGATCCCCATCTCAGTGGGCATCTTCCTTGTACAGCAATATGCCCTGTACTTGGTTCTTTTGTTCATTGTCTACTTCGTAACCATCCGTGCTCTGGAAAGCATCTCTCTCGGTAACCTCCAGTCCAAGCCAGTCCTCATCACTGGCTGTGACTCTGGCTTCGGATTCGGCCTCACCATCAAGTGCTTGAAGAATGGAATGCCAGTTTTCTCAGCTTGTTTCGACGAGAGGGTAAGCGATTGGAAGTACACTTTAGGGCTTATTGTTAATAAATTAATTGGAGCTACAACTTCTGACAATAACTAGTATTGTTACTGATAACGAGTGATAATAACGTGTGTTTGCAGGGAGAAAAGGGGCTCCGTGATGAAGCCAAGAAGATCCCCGGAGGAGACCAACTTCTGGAGACCTTCACTCTTGACGTGCGCAGTGACGAATCCGTCAACAAAGCCCGTGAATTCGTGGAGGGAAAGATTGCTGAGAACGGGTACAAAGGTAAGAATTACTTCAATTACCGTACTCTTTATGTAGCTAGGTTACTTTAGGGCCATTATAAATTTAGTTTTACAATTACAGTAAACCAATATGTTTCCTTGATGGTAGTGATCTTCAATAATACTTCAAATTGACGTTGTTTTCTTAACTGCGTTAACGAAATTTTCGGTACAACAGTATACTATCAGTCATTTCAACTGTTATTTTGCAGGACTTTGGGGTTTGGTGAACAATGCTGGAATCGGTGACATGAGAGGCTGGGACGACTGGCAGACTCCAGCCGTCTACCAAAGATTCTGGGAGGTTAACGCTCTCGGCGTGATCAGAACCACCCATGCCTTCAGACACTTGATCAAGCGCACCAAGGGACGTATCGTGAATGTCACCTCCATCACCGGAAAGGTCGCCATGCCCACGATCGGCCCCTACAGTGTGTCCAAGATGGCTGTTGGTGCTTACAGCGACATCATCCGCTCTGAACTCTGCCAATGGGGAATCAAGGTCTGTGTTTTGGAACCAGGATTCTTCAAGACCCCTCAGGCCAACCCTCAGGCCTCTTTGGACGACAGTGCTCGCGTGTGGGACCGTACTCCACAGTCTGTGAAGGACGAGTATGGAGAAGAGTACTACAAGTGGTGTAAGTGTTACATATTGAGATTAGATCGTGAAACCCTAAAACTGGGTCTTTTAATCTATTTCACAACATTGGGTATCACAATATCTTCAAATTTTGTAATAACAGCTTAGAGCGATCTTGTTGTTGTGAAATCAATCACCAATCACTTCTGGAGATTCAGTGTAAACCAAAGTGATCTTTAAAAGACAACCGATTGTAATATAACCTTATCTTTTCCTTTCGCAATCAGATGTTATTCCATCACATTTTTTGTTTTACACTCACGTTTTCTGATTAGATAACGAGTTGTAAAAAGGGGAATGTTAAAGTTGTATTCTTCTTTAACTTTTTAAGTGTTTTTCATCCAATGTTTACTGTATTTGACGTCAACTGTACTGTAATATAATCGTTTTCAGCTCAACAAATCATCACTGGCTACCTCGAGTACAAGTGCAAGCCTGGAGCTCATTTGGTAGTTGATGCCTACTACAACGCTTTGACCTCCGTCCTCCCTCGCGGCCGCTACCAGATTGGCTACGACTCCACCTTCCAATTCACTCCTCTATCGTACCTCCCTACCAGATGGCAAGACTGGATCTTCCGCTACTACACCTCCTACGTCGCTCGTCCACCACCAACCAAAGTGTCCTATTGAACTGTTACGTAATATATAAATAAAAAACACATTTATTGACATTGACAAATTACCCGCTTCTTATCAGATTATCACATAAAGAGAGTAACTGAACAGCCGCTGGAGGGGTCAGCATGCGAAACGCTTGGTCCACTCACGAGCTATCGTTTCTTCTTGTTTATCGTCGTCCTCTTCGATCTTCTCCATCAGCAGCGCTCTCACGCCCTTCAACACGTCGCCTACAGTACCACACGGATTCCACGTGAGCTGGTTAAGCATGGGAAGGTCGATCTCTCCTTTCACATTGATCCGAGGGTGATAAATCCTGGTCAAGAACACCAACTAAACAAAGTCAGGTCAGGTTTAGGGAAGCTTACTAGTGGAGGAATGTGAGGGTAATCCTTGGAGAAATGCATTTCAAAAAAGAAGGTACCTCCTTCGTAGTAACTGCCTTTAGGGCCTCTTACCACGGCCGTCCATTTCATAATGTCATCAAATTGTGGAAACGCTTCGCAGTCTTCTATCGGATTCTCTTTCAAGAAGTTGGCTTCTGCTAACAACCGTGACGATGCAATGCCTACAGTTAACAGCCGTTATTGCTTTTCTTGTCTTACTGTCAAACACTTGTTTGTTTGTATTGTTTGAAAACCATTTCATCATTGTGATAAAATAAATCAAAAACAACGTAAAAAGCTATGGTGCACTACTTACTCGGGCTCTCATTGGGAATGGTTCCGCAAGGTATATCCATCTTCCCAGTCTAAAAAGTAACGCAAAAAGTTAGCTTAATAAATAAAATGCCAGAAAATTAAGCAGTAATTTCTGTTACATATTAAAAGCATTTTGTAAAACCCTTCACCAAAGCGTAGAAGTCTAGCCAGGCCCTTAATCATATGAAAAAGGATTGTTAACCATTTATGAAATGAAGCACACAGAATTCAGGTTTTATCAGTTTTAATTATCCACAATTATAATTCACATAAAAGCACAACATCGCTACAAATAAATAGAGACTCCGCACTGACTTGACTGGATTTAAGAATGAGTGATTGTAAGATAAAAAATAAATTAACCATTGAGACGAACAAACTGGATATCGGTTGATTAGAATACTTTACTTTCCGGAGTCACGAACTTTGCAAAGCCCAGTTTATCACCAAGTTCACCAAAGTGTACAATTAATTATTTACTCAAGCTTTAGAACAGCAAGACGTCTTATTGGTTTGGGCGGGTTCGTCGCTTATATTCACGCCGCCGTGGCCACGTCCAGCTGGGCCGCCTCCTCCTTCGTTTTTAGGCAGTTTCCGCGCTGAAATATTAAATTCAAAGCAAAACTATGTAAATTCAAATGATTTAATCCTCTTCGTCTAATTTTCGATTTAAGACGTGTTTGACCTAGTGTTCGAAATAGAAACCCGTTAATAGGTAAGAAAATGTATAAAAAGTACCTTTATAAAATGTAAACTACGTCAAAATTAATTTCCAATACAATATTAACCTTAAATCAAAACTACCCATCTAACATAGTAAGTTATTTTTCATGTCTAACGAAAACCAAATTTTTAATACCTTAAAAAACAAGTCTTATCATAAAAACCGCCTTGACATAACAATTCTAAACGTCATTGATTCAAATTCAATGTAAGACCTTACCGATGGCTAAGAAAATATCTTGAACGTTCATCGACGATTTGGCTGAAGTTTCCATAAATAAAAGTCCATTATCTTCGGCGTATGCTTGTGCCTCCTAAACACAGAAGTTCAGATCAAACCAAAATAAACAAACCTCATATTCGACCACTCTCTTCGCGGCTAGATCGGCCTTGTTTCCTGACAAAGCGATCACAATGTTGGGATTGGCTTGTCTTTGCAATTCTTTCACCCAATTTTTGGCTTTGGCGAAAGATTCCTAGAAAAATAAGTTTTCTATTGAACTTTTCAAGAAAAAGTAAAATAACAATCAATACAAGTGCTTTTCACGCCAAGTTCTCAAAAAATATAGCATTCCTGCAGAACAAGTACTTATACACGTTTATAAGACCAACTCCCCAAAAATATTAAGAACTTACCTGATTAGTAATGTCGTATACAACAATAGCAGCTTGAGCACCTCTGTAGTACATGGGAGCCAAAGAATGGTACCTCTCTTGGCCGGCTGTGTCCCAGATCTCAAACTTCACAACAGTATTATCATCTACTGATATGGTCTGAGTTAAAAATGCAGCTCCAATCGTTGACTCCTGGTATTCGTGAAACTGTCCTTTAACAAACCTTAGCACCAATGACGACTTTCCTATAATGTAAATACATTATTAATATTGCCATCCGTTTAATTAAAACGACATTATTATTGCTAACAGCACATAAAATTTGCAAAAGCAAATTTAAAGTAAAACAATCAATTGACATAACAAAGACTAAAGATTCTCCAATTAGAACTTTTGTTGAATGCCTAAAAGAGTAAAACGCTAATAAAATAACTTACCGACAGCAGATTCACCCAGCAGAACCAGTTTGAACTGACACGTCTTCTTGCCCCCATTGTTTCCTGCACGGGATGATGAACTCGCGGCCATTAGCTGAAAATTTTAAGATTTCATGTTTTGTTTTTTGTTTAATTTTAAGATTTCGAAACGGAATTCCAGCCAAAATCACAATATTCACGGAATATTAAGCGTCCAAAACCCCGGAAATCCCCTGAATATTATAAAAATAATGTTGTACAGTTGATTGGCTACATTCGAGTAGATATACCACCAAAAAAGCGGCTTCGTCACCCAGTTTGTTCTCGCTCCATCTCTCCGTCGCTGCGGTCGTGTGATGAACAGAAATGTTTTCGCTCTGGGACTAAAAAAATAAAAATGTTTTATTATTTTTTTGATAAAATTCGGGTTTTTGAACTGAAAACCGTTTGAAACAGGCTTCGTCACGAACTTTCTATATAGAACCTTATCATGCATGCTTCTTATTTTAAATACGAAGTTTTATCGTTTTATTTTTAAAGAGTTTCAATATTATACTGAGGTTTTATCAAGTTTTTGACTATTGCACTTATTTTATTGCCTGTTTTTATTCAGAATTATGGTTCAACGATGGAGAGGCGCCAATGTGGCTTTGTTAGCGTGTGGATCCTTCAATCCTCCTACCTTTATGCATTTGCGAATGTTTGAGCGAGCTCGGGATGTGCTTCAACAAGAATATAAATGTCACGTACTGGAAGGTATCTTGAGCCCAGTTGGAGACAGGTATGGGAAAAGCGAACTGATCAGTGCTCCACATCGACTGCGAATGTGCGAGTTGGCCGTGAAAGGGTCGGACTGGTTAAGAGCTGATGGTTGGGAATGTAGTCAAACAAATTGGACACGAACCCGAGTGGTTCTTGAACATCACCATCAAGTGCTACAAGATAAATATGGAACCGACGTGCGGATGATTCTATTATGCGGAGAAGATTTTGTTGACTCATTTGCGCGAATACTAGAGTCTGGTACGCTTTTGATTGTGGTTTAGATGATGATAAGATGTATTAGGCTATTTATTTTAGATATTAATATGTAGTAAAAAGGAATTTCAACCTTTTTAATTGAGATTTGCACGGAATAGTTTAATTTTGTTAAAGACAGTACTTTAGGGACTGTTAAGACTTGTTAAGGTAGCATTTTTAGCGTTATTATAGGCGATTTAACTCTTCAGTCTGTTTTAGTTTTTTTATACTTACAATAGTGGTATGACTATTTAAGATGAGGTGGGGAGTTTAGCTAATTTTGCTTATAGTTGATAAACCAGAGCTGATTGTTGTAGGCGAAAACTTGTGGAAATCGGAAGATTTATCGCACATCTTTACCCAATATGGTGTGATATGTCTGCAACGGGTTGGAGGCGATGCCAGGAAGACACTTCAGGGCTTGTCAGTCCCCAAGGACCACGTGGCTAATGTGATTCTCGTTCAAGACGAGACCTTCCCCAACAATTTGAGCAGCACGCGTATTAGGAATGCCGTTCGTCATGGACACTCGGTACGATATTGTACAGTAGACGAGGTGGTGGAGTACATCAGCGAGTTCTCGCTCTACAAATAGAACCGCGAACTTTTATACTAATATAATACTGAAGTCATACTGTTGAGGAATTAAATGTTCGAAATGATTTGAGTTTTGTTTATTTTCGAACATTTTAATTCTATTTTAAAAGCTGTTTTAGCATTATATTGTAAATGATAAGGAACGTTGATATATTATGATCGTAGCTGTACTATTCATATTACAGCTGGCATATTACTCTACCTATACTAAACTTTTCACGATATTATAAGTGACATACGAACATAATTGTATGTTGCATAAAACAACATTGGCCCACAAGTAATTGATTGGCCACATTTTGGTGGGACGGAGACAAGTTTTGTCGCGTTCCTTCCTTTGGCCTTGACGGAGGGGCGAAAGCCGAACGATCGGCGCCAATTTCTTCCCTGAGCCCTCGAGTGACTGACTGCCTGAACGCGTCTGGTGTCTTAAGATAAGGGAACGCGAGCTTCCCGTTTTGTCCCCATTTGAGCCCTCAGGCCCGTGGATTTGTTGTTCTGAATAATATGGCTGTTTCTCATGTTTAGTTAATGTCCGTTTCTACCTTTTGTTGATTTAGTCCCGTTTTTGCTTGCTGGTTTCGTGTCAGTTTTGTTTTTACCGGTTGTTCTGTTATTGTTTTCGTGTGCCAGAGTAATCTTTGTGTTTTCAGGAGGAAGCGACGTTGCTACGGATGTCGCGCGATGCGGCCTGAACATGATAATTCTGGTTCAAAGTAGGTTTCGCTTATTTGTTACCTAAAATTTTATTTTTTTATTTTAATTTTAAAATTTGGTCAAAATGCATTTAGTAGATTACATAGTGAATATTATTTGTATTTTAAACTTTTAATACCTAAATTTTGAATATTTGTGAGAAAAGAAGAGCAGAAATGACCTTGCTATTACTTTTTTCATCTAGCTGTGATTTCAGGGTTCACAGTCCTTACAGACAACGGGCGTTTCGAGTATCAGTCAAGACCAGCAAGTTCTGGCTTCGGATTCTGAAGCCGTGGAAATGGAGACGGTCACGCAAAAGGTGAGTTAACTCAGATTTCGTTTCTTCATTTATTATTTGAAGTGGTTTAAAGTTAGTCTGATTGTAGAACATTATTCTTTATTATCTTACATGTAATATTTTTAATTTTTCAAGAATTTATTGTCGAAACTTTGGCTAAAACATTAGGTAACATTTTTCTTGCCTTCCCGTTTGTTGCAATGTTGTTAGCGAAAGTTTTGACACAGTCTTGCACCGATTTTGCAATTTATTTATCTAGTATCGAATTTTAAAGACTGTCTTTGTCTGTCTCGAGTAGGACAATATATATCAAAAATCTTTTCAGCAAAACGTCAGATGTGAGCCTCAGCCGGAGTAACAACGGAAGTCGTAACAACTTGGACTTGCCTCTATCAGGTAAGATATTAGGCACATCACGGAGTAATGAGCTGCTTTAGTCCACAAAGCTAATAAGCTGTTTTAGGCGAGAAGTTGGAAAGTTATCGTTTTTAGGTAATAAATAAATTTTTGGATTACAAAATTTGTGAGGAAGTTAGTAGGTAAACATGATAAGCTTTTTTAGGTAACAAAACTTTGAACTCGGGTTTGTTTGTTTGAGTTTGTTAGGGCGGATCTCTGTTTGCGTCATGCTCTTTTGTATTTTCAGCCCCAATCAGCGGATCCGAACAGTCTCTCATCCCGATCTCGAGCCAAACTCGGCCGCTCTCGGCGGTTTCCGTTTCTCTTTCATGTGTTCCTGACATTCAAGTGGTAAGTCAACACGATATTAATAACACGTTCTTCTTCAAAACTTTTGTTTTGATACGTTTTATTCAATTTCGATGTTTTATATTGGATTACATGTGTCTTTTATTGAATTTGGAAGGGAAAACAAACGTTTTGCTGTTAATTTATTCATTTCTCTGCTAAAATCCTTAATGTGTGAGCTCTCAAAGCGTTCGAAACAGCTGTTTATACGACTATAATGCACTATCTCGTTCCAGACCCAGCCAGAGGACACCAAATCACCCGTTCGATTGGCCTCTCCCCAGCACAACAATCTCAACCCAGCTGATTTTGACGACTCCGTGGTGGAGGCTCCAGATGCCGTCATGAACTTCACCTTGATAAGAACTGTACCTGTCTTTGAGGAAGTTGAGGCTTCGGAGCCGGATCTACGTGCTCAACCGAAACGACCGGTACTAAGACGACCAGGACAACCAAGAAGAATAAAGTCATCGAGTTTGGAGGACGACGATGAAGATCAGAAGAGTGATGTGGACGAGGAGGAGGTAGAAGACGACGAGAATGCACACCAAGACGATCAAGGCTACCAGAGTCCATGGGACACGGCCAGGTCGACAAACAAAGTAATTGCATCAAGAAGGTCTCCAGAAGTCGACGACAGCTCTTCAGAAGACAGCGACGAGGAATTCAAAGACAGTACGTTTGTTTTGTCAGAGTTTACGTGACTTTTTGCATTTTTGTCGTTCTTTTGGATTTTTTAGATTTTTTGTATGCTTCTGAATTCTTTGTTTTATTTTTGGAAGTTCTTGCAAAAACAGAATCTGTAGACAATGAGAATAGAATGACGTTGTGATGAAATATGCATAATTTCAAAATTAAAAAAAAACTTGAATTACTTCAATTTAGACAAATTCGCCGCCAAAGTGCGACGCCGTGACACGATGGCGTTGAAGCTGGACGTGCCGGCTCCAGTCGATGACATTCCTGATCAGACATCGGCGGAGCGAAAGAAGTTGATGCATCGAGCTTCGATCAAACTGGAAAGGTGGGTGGGGATGTCTTATCTGATGATTATTTGGGGAATGAATTACAAGTCTTGGGAACATTTTAATATTAATGTCGTGTTTTGGGAAAGTATTTGGGGAAGTGCATTGCCTCTATAAGGTTCAGTAATTTTGTTTTTCCTCAAAAACTTTGTATTTTTGTGCAGAATTGGGGGTTCTTTGGGTATAACAAATAGGTTTGGATTTTGTAAAAACTTGTTCCATGTATATCTAGGGACTTTTTGACCGAATACCAAAGTATCATATTTTATATGATATGGAGGTTATCATTATACATGTTATGCATACGTAAACAATGGCTTTTTATGTGATTGGCGACGTTTGTTGGTGTTATAGTGACAGCACGGCCGAAGGAATGCGAAAAATGAGTGCAGCTGACATATTTTGTATTTGATGGGGAGGAAAAGCAAGTATGCCGACACTCGTAATGAATTGGTCAGCCGGGAGGGGAAACAGAGTTCAAGGAAGTGTTTATTGAAATTGAATCCTTGTACTGGTTTCATAAGTTCCGGGGGCTTTATCATCATAACACGGGAGTTATATGCCTAAAGCCGAAACGTTTCATTTAGTTTAGTCTTGAGAAGCTGAGGTTTTGAACTGTTTAAGTTATCTTTGTTAAGCTACTTTTGAATTAAGGTTAATTTAGGTACAATTTTACAGTTTCTAGGTATATTGTAGGACTTCATTAAAGGATATAAAATACGATATTGCTCTAAAGTAAAACATACGGTATCGCTCTATAGATAGTTTTTGTACTGTTAAGACAAATTAATTTGTTTCTCTTTGCTTATTTTCGGTCGCGGTTTGGTCTTGTCAATTCCATTTTGGTCTGAAAACGACGAAATTTATTGGGGCGAGGTTTGTGACTGTGGATGCGCAAGGTCGTCTTTTTACTTGGGTTAACTTGACCAACACTCGTGCTGTTTAGTTTCTTCACCAATTTTATTGCAGGAAACTATCCGAACGGCCGCTGGCTAAGGAATTGGAGCAGCGGAACATCCTCAAGGATCAGCAGGCCGAGACCATCTCTCGTCGGTCTATGGAAGAAACCCGAAAGATGTTACTCCGTAAGGTGAGCACTCTTGTTTGTGTAGACTACATGTCTGAGTGTGATCATCACCTGTGGATTGTTTGTTTTGAGCTATTGTAATATTATCTTAGTTAAGAAAATTGTCTTCGTAATTTCAAAAAAGTATACTTATTTTACTGAGCAATGTAAAATGCATATTGTACCGAGTTCTTTGGCTAAATAATGCCCTGAGTTGACGTATGTTAGCGTTAATACTTAATTTGTTATTGAGGATATGTCCAAAATATTTGTTTAATGTGCACTTTGCTCTCAGATTAGAATCAATAGAATTACGTAGCAATACATTCGAAATAGATAGGGTGTAAACAGCGTTTAATTAAAACCTTTTCAGCTAAGTTTTCGCCCAACTGTTCAAGAATTGAAAGACAAACAGATCATCAAGTTCAACGATTACGTCGAGGTCACCGAAGCCGAGATGTACGACAGGAAGGGCGACAAACCGTGGACGAGGCTGACGCCGTCTGAGAAGGCTCTGATAAGGAAGGAGCTGAATGACTTCAAGGCCACGGAGATGCCCGTCCACGAGGAGAGCAAGATGTTCACCAGGTAATGTTTTTTTTATTTTTTAAAATTCTTTTTCTTCTTTTCATTTTGTTCAATGATTAAAAGCATTGAAATACGAATCTGTTTATCGACTTGTATTCCATGCACTTATTGACCAAACTATGAAGCTACAACCCGTAAACAAGCAGTTATTACGTTATCAGTTTCTCAACTTAACAGTAAAACGACGTCACAGTAGTTTGTTAAACTCGGTTAAGTAATAACCCTACTTTCAGATACCACCGACCGTAATCGTATGCCGATTCCATTGCTGTGATATGATGTATTTAAGAATTTACTTCAATTTACGGGTTCCAAGTACATAATTCCAACGTTTTATTTCGTAGCTTTTCATTTACCGACTATAATTAGTCGAATAATATTTTATATCAATTGTAAATTTTGCCTGAACAAATCAAATTGCCAAGAATGAAAATAAATTGTTATTGCATTAGTTGGTCGTCTCTTACCGTGAGTTAGGTTGATGTTCCTTCATTTCATATTTTTTGAAAAGAATTTGATTTTAAAATCAGAAAGCTTGAAGTAAAGTACTCAGGCAGCAAAGTAAAATAAGGTACTCGCTGATCGAATAGAGATTTATTTGTTGTTCTTTAAAAATAAATATGATAAATGGATAAAAGAAAAACACCCGTTTGGATAAGTGTTGGACCGGGCAATTCTGCTAGTTTTCTCCGCTGATATAAACATATATATGGATTTCATGGGAGAACAAATGCGTGTCTTGACATCAGTTAATATAGGCGAGAAAGAGCAATCTTAACAAACAAACAATTGAGACCCGTGTCTGAGACTTTTGTTAAGTTAAAACAAGGTATTTGGAGGGGTCGGCTTTGCATATACTTGGTTATACATCTTGTGGTAAGTGGCCTCATACGACCTATATGTACTAGTATATCTACATTCAAGTAATGTCATCTATTACACATGATGCAGTACGTGTATGTTGTTGAATATACGTGAGTATGTACGGTTAGAGGTACAACATTATGGTAGATGTAAGCCCTCCAAACACTCCCTGAACACGACAGAAACCGAGGACCAGATTACCGGTATTCGGGACCAAAGTCCGGTATATTGACGTCCTTGTAGCCCTTGAGCCAGTAGGTGGTCTGTTTCCCTTTGCCTTTCATCTCGACCTCTCCGCGCAGCTCCAGGCGGAAGTCGGGATCTTGACTTAGAATGTCCTTCGTGTCGGACGAAACGTGGATACGTAGAGCTGAAACGGGGACAGTAATACATCTCTTTTCAATCAGTATTTAGTTTTTTTTTTAAATTTTAAACTCATAAGAATGTTTAATAAAAAATGGCAAAACGTTCAAATAACATTCTTTCCACTTTTTGACCAAAGTAAGGTCAATTAGAAGATGAAAAATGATAATAAACCTACGCAATCCGTTCGATTCCATTCTGCTCGACGTGTTTACAGTATCCCCAAACAGACAGTACCGTGGCATTTTAGAGCCCACAACACCGGCCGCGACCGAACCTGAAACCAATATTCATTAGGCTATAATTATGTTACCCATATCAAAACTACTGACAATTGCTTATAAAGACTCTAAAACTCTTGTATAATTTATAAATATACATAAACAGTCCTGGAGCCATAATGCTACAGTATTCAAGTGTTAAGACGAACCTGAATGCATTCCGATTCTGAGCTTGAGCTGCTCTCCTGGTCGATGTTTGATGGTGAACGTCTTGACCTTGTGCAGCAAAGCCAGCGACATCTGACCGATCTGAGAAGCATGATCTTCACGACGTTCAGGTAGACCAGATACCACCATGTAAGCGTCTCCTAAACAGTAAGGTCAGCAGTTTTTTCAAGTTAATTAAATTGTATAAGTGAGAAAGGTATACCTAAAATATACAACGAGTAACTGGCCCCTAATCATATGTCATGCAACATTACTTACCGATAGTTTCGACTTTATAGACCTTGAAGTTGTCGACGACACCGTCAAATGCCAGGTATAGATCGTTGAGAAGAGTAACTACCTAAAACAAAAAAATAGTTTTGACGAGAAAACATGCAAAAAGTAAGCTAAAGATATGTTTATAACCTAACCAATTCTAAGGTACAATAAGACTATGGTCATTTTACTGTTTGTTCCCTCTGACCTACCTGCATAGCAGTGGAAGCCGAAGACAGTGAAGTGAAGCCCACGATGTCAGAGAAGTAGATGGTGACACAATCGTATGTCTCTGGCTGAACACTTCGCCCTGACATCAGCTGGTCGGCTACAGTTGGGGGCAGAAGTTGATGTAGCAGCTCCTCGACCTTCTTCTTCTCGGCCAGGTATTCCTGAGTTCGTTCCTCTACTAGACCTTCCAAGTTGGTGGCATACTGTTCCATACGCTTCAGCAAGTTGTCCACCAGATTCGAGGTTTCGTTCTCTCTGCAATGTAAAAAGGTTAATTTGTATAACACTATGTTAACAACTGTATATCTACAAGATACGGTTTTGCAGCAAAGTATCACCTACTAAAACATGTCATGAGCACTTACTTGTTTAAAGTATGTACAATTTTACGGATCACGCTGAACTCCGGCCGATCGTGGGGATTCTCGCTCCAGCAGTTGATCATCAGATCGACCAACTTGCGAGTGTCGTCGTTGTTGTTGCCTTCGTCTTCCATCATGTCTTCTGTTGTGACCGGTCGATACCAATCGTCCTCACAAAGCGGTTTCCTCTTCACGCGCTCCAGAATCTCTGAAGTGGTAAAGTTAAATTGATGTCAAGCAGTACTACCTTCTGATATTATAGTATCGTATATTATAGTACGGTTTTATAGTATGATATTCTAGTATGACTTTACAGTTATGCTTATATTGAGTTTGATTTTGACTCAAAAGTAGATGACATACCTTGAGGATCAGGGAACTCGTCATCTCCACGATAGAAGGCGCCCTTTCTGAAGACCATTTCGTGCAGAATCAAGGCGAAACTGTATACATCACCCTTCGGAGTACCGTTCTCTGGGTGGTTACCTTCACGGAGAAGTTCTGGAGCTGTCCAGAGTTGTTCTGCAAGTAATATGTTAACTTACTCTGCTTTTTTACGTCATAAATATAATGTTAGGTCAACTTTATCTTTTAATGTTAGTGTAAGTAAATCACCTTGTTGTTATAGATAAAAAGTATATAATATTGCATTTCAAAGTATATAACTAACAAACGTACTTCTGGAGAAGGCGTGGGTTTCTCGTTCTTCTGGCGTCACTTCTTCCAAAGCTCTGAACTTGGTCAAGCCAAAGTCCGTGACCTTGAGCACGAACCTCGAGTCCACCACACAGTTCGAGGTCTTGAGTTTACCGTGCGACTTGATGTCGCTGTTGTGAAGGAAGTACATGCCCTTGACCAGATCGTGCAACAACGAGTACTTCATCATATTGTCCAGCTTGATCTTCTCGTTCTCCAGAATATCCTCCAACGACCCCTTGGGGCAGTATTCTGTCACAATACAGGTGTTGGGAGGGTCGATACAAGCACCGAAGAACCGAGTAATATGTTCATGCTGAAGGTCTTTGATGGTCTTAAACTCCAGAAGAGTTCGACGGTCGAACTCGATCTTCGGCAGGTTGATTCGTAGCATCTTGACGGCGACCATCTGGCCACGGTACTGAGCGGTCTTGGTGAAGATTTGAGCATTGTTTTGCATCTGAATCGTCTCCACCGATCCTCCTGACTGAACAGACCATGGTTAATATGAATCAAATTGACAGAAATACTAGTAAAATGAACTTTCAATAAACTTAACGTATAAAAATGTGAATAATATAAAGATTACTCAAGAAAACATGCTTGTTAAGACCTACCTTCATACTAAAAGCCCCGAAGGAGAACTTGCGATTCCTCAATGAGACGGACTTCTTGGTGTTAACGTCGAAGTCCTCCTCGGTGCTGGTCTTCTTCTTGGTGGAGTTGGAGTTAGAAGGAGATGATATGTTGCGTTCCTCGTCGATCTGAGGAAATCCCGTGTGATTGTTCTCCATGTTCCTGTTGTTCTCCAACGGCGACGACTTTTTCCTCGTGAAAACACTGAACTTCCGGTCGATAATTGCCGAGATCTTGCGTGTAGCACCGGACGATGAGCTTCTCTGAAACGACTGTGAGATTGTGGTATGTTTTTCAGTTACTAAGGTTATTCATGTAAATTAGTTTTTGTTGAGTTTGTAAGATTGAAGATTAGTAAAACAAGAAAAATTTAATTGTGATGTTACCTATATGTTAATCATAAAATAGCTTCAATTATTATTATTTTGAGTATTTTTTATCTTTATCATAAAATTGCGCGCAGGCTGCAACACTATAGTATCCGAGCTGCTCCCACACTAATTTAAATTTTCAGCGAAAACATTTCTTGAAGGCACAAAAAGGTAACAAAATATGTTTTATAGTGTTTTTATGATAATATTAAAACAAAACGCTTAACTTCAACTATCCCTATTTTCAGTGTTTACTCACTTTGTCACTGCCGATTGAAGACCTAGAATTGGATCGTAACAAGGCTTCAGTTTGTTCTACAGGACTGTAGACGTCGGCCTTCCGTGACCGTTGTTGTTTCCGCTTCTTCTCCTTCTTCATCTCATCACCGTCCAGTTCTTCCCAGCGAATCTTCCAGCTCATGGCCGCTAGTTCGGCTTCCAAGCGGTAACGTCTAAAGAAAGAATGTATGAGTGTTAAATAGTGTTTAATAAATGTTAAATAACATGGTTTTAAATGTAAAATAATATTATAGATGTATTACAATATAATAATAGACGTAAGGAATGTAGTTGACAGTTATAATGTTATTGTTACCTAAAACACCAATTTTCAGACGCCTCACCACCCCAACTCACCTGTAAAGCCAGAAGAACAACGCCAGAAGGATGAATATCACTCCTCCAGCTATCATCAACAAGATCTGATGGAACGACAGCCCTTTGGGACACTTGGACTTGTCCCAGCCACAGATTGGGGAGTCCTTAGGTGGCTGACCTCCGACCCAATGGAAGTCAGTCATCTGCTTGAGTTCATTCGACGCACCCGAGTAGTAGGCCACCTCCACGAACTTGTTCTGCTTCGGATCCAGGTCCAGCAGTGAGTAGTCCGAGTATCGGTCGCCGTTCTGGTCGATGGAGACATTGCCCGTGATTCCGACGAAAGTGCGGTTCCACATCTTGGACGTGATGTTCCGACCGTTCCGAGGGTCGAGACCTTCTGCCAGGGTTTCGTTTAAGGCGATGGCATAGAGAAGGACGGCGTCGTAGAAGGCGCTGATGAAGTTGTTCATCTGAAATACAAAGAAATAGAAACAATAACAATTAATCACTACTACAATATAAAAAAGTAGCACACTCACTTCATACTCCTTGCCGGTCTTGGCCGAGTAGTTGTACTTCTTCTCAGCTCTCTCTTTGACCCGAGATTCAAAGTTCTTGTACTCGTCGAGGTCGCTTCTCCTCAAAGAGATGGTCTTAAGGGCTTTGTAGGCCTCTTTGGCCTTTTCATTCTCTGGAGAGTTGGTGTCGTTGGTCCGAATCCAGGGCTTCTCGGCGTGGGAACCGGTCGAGACGTCAATGTTGATGAACACATACTCACCTGACGTCGCCATTCCCAGGTCGTGAGCTGACAGCATGATCTCGCGTACTGTGTCCGGACTGGCACATAGTATAATCACTGAAACAAGGTCATATTAGAGCATGGAAGATTAAAAGTGCACATTTAAATTATTATTTTGAAAGTTTTAAAATCATTTAAATTTGATTTTAAAATTAAAGTACTATCGGGATCACTCAAGTACTAACACAACCACTGAACAGTGTTATGTTAGCTTGTCAGCAGTCGCTAGTCCTCATGAGACCAACAGGCACCTTGCAAATTTAATGAAATTTGGAGGCAGAGGGGGGGGAGGGGAGGATTGTTTTTCCGCTCAAACTCTGTTATGTTGACATTAAGTTAAAGTTGTACGGGACAGTTAAATGCATGTGTTGTTGTACATAGCCAGACAAAGATTTGTTATAAAACCAATAAAGCGCCAAAGTAAACAACCATATCCGGTTACGTACTGTTCGTCAGCATCGACGCCTTCTGTAGCAGGATCCGGAAGCGGGCGCGGTCGGCGGTCTGCTCGCTGAACATCTCCACCGTCCACTTGATGTGGTCCTCGTTGTTGAAGACGTTCTTGATGGCGTTCAGCGAGAAGAAACACTCCGACCGTCCCTGGCTGGAGCCGTGCACGGCCTGGTCGTTGAAGAAGAAGTGGAACTGTCTCCATTGGAACTCCTCCACGATGCGCAGCACCATCCGAGCCAACGTTCTGTACGTGCCCATAAGCCGTGTGAGAAGAGGGAACGCCTGACGATCTCCTAACTCGTCGACCATGGCACTGGTGGTGAAGACGGGCACGCCTTGCTCCCAGTACTGACTCATTCGAGCTACTGGAGCCAAAGAGAACACATACGCCAGCCCCATCACCGCATCCACCGTACGCGAGCAGTAGCGGTCGACGAATTTCTGAGGACCAACGGCATCGCTCAGCTTGGTGTCTTCGTACGTGATTCTGAGTGAATCTGACGGTAGAAGCTGTCGTTTGGTGTAGATGTCTTCAACGGCGACGTCGAACACGGGCTGAGACTTGCCGATGGTGAGACGGAACGGATTCCGAAGGCGATTCCCCTCCTGCTCCGGTAGCCCGACGACGACGTCGAGAGGGAAGCGAGGCTGGGAGTAGCGACGTCGAGGGAGACGGGTGGCTACCGCCGTCTGATTGTCGCCCAATATGGTACCAGTGCTCAGCGAAAGCAGCACTAATGCGAGGTGATTGAGCATTGGGGAATCAGCTGTGCATGACCGCGGACCATGAGGACGTGGTAGGGTAAGTTGGAGTGTCCGACGGTAGAGAGAGAAGCCACGAAGTCGTAAAACAGTATTAAAGCAAGATTCGTGGGGCCGTGCCAGAAGGGCGAAAGAGTGGAAAACTCGCCGAAAAGTCAGAAAAGGCGAGAAGACATTGATGATGGCACTTCCTGCGTGGGATCGCTGCTCTCTTGGCCGTCCCAATTCTGTTTTCGCGGCCTAACTTGGCGGTCCAATCACGACCTCCTTTCAATCGCCTCATCCTTTATGTCTTTAACGGCGGAAACGAGTTGTCGTAGCCCCGTCTCATCGTCCCCGGAGAGATGGCGAGTCGCTGCAAGCGTTCCCTTTTCCCTGCAAACTCCAGAGTCGAGAGTGCATTTGTCTTCTTGCAAACGGCTCTATTGATAGTAAAAATTAAAGCGCGTCTGTTATAATGTTGTAAAGAAAAATTTTGATTGGATTCCGGGGCGGCGTTTTAATTGAAAAAACTTTTGAAACGATTTGTTTGTGATTACAGTCGGCTACAGTCCCTGTTACGACAGCAATGACAAATACGGTTAGCAAAGCAGCAACAACAACAAGGTTTCGGTTTTCAAAGTTAGTGGGTCTAAGTGTAAGTGCAGTTCGTCAACATAAATAAGCTGTACTAGTGTGACCTTGTAAATCAGGTTAGTAATTGCACATCCAAGACAACATTAGACAACGTAATATAGACATAGACAAGACCTTTGTGACACTCCGTAGACATAGACAAGACCATTGTCCGACCCCATGTTTGTAGAATCAATTCATTTTAATGTCAAGAAAATGACATTTCAAATATTATCTGAAGACTACCACGTGCCACGATAAGACCTTAAGCAAGAGAATTAGTATGCCATTTCTTACCGTTTGACGCATTAGCGGCCAATTTGAGCCATTCCTTTATATCTGTCTTGGAATGAGGGATTCCCTCATCGAAAGCGACGTGAGAAGCCTGCGTCTTCCAGGACTGCTTGAAGTAGGGGCTGTTCTCCATGAAGAACATCTTGATCGCGTACACCGTGAAGTAACAGTGACTGGAGGGCGTCTCCTCATTGGCATCGCCGTTCGCGATGATCATCCGATTGACGGCCCGTCGCTTGTCGTGGTACATGAACACAAAGTTCTTGTAGTTGAGACTGGTCGAGTTGGCGTCTACACCGTGGTAGGCGATCAGCTGATAGATGGAGTCGGCCATCTGCTGGTACGATCCCTGAATCCGCGACAGAAAGGGAAAACTCTTTTTGGCCCCGAGGGCCGAGTTGAGACCGGTGGTTGTGATGATGGGAATGCCTTTGTTGAAGCCGGCTGAGATCTTGGCTACTGTAGCTAATGAATACTCATCAGCAAACCCAATTACCGCATCCAATCGACCAGCACAATGTGCGTTGATCACGGCGGTGGCAGCGTGTCGTTCGGCTAAGGTGGGGTCTTCCCAGAACCTGGAGTCCTTGTAGTCGAGCTTGACCCAATTCTGAGGCTGAATCCCCATCCGAACCACATCTTCCACCGCGATCTCTATGACCGGTCGGGCTTTGTCGATGGTGAGGCCGAATTTGTCGTTCTCGGACTCTTTCTCGGGCAGAACGACGAGCACGTCGAAGGGCCATGTTCTTCCTGCCCTGACGAGCGACCGGGTCGTGTAGAGTTGGGGGTCGACCGGTCGAACTATGTAGAAGAAGAGGAGAAGGAGGAGGCACGGTCGGCAGAACCCACCGACCACTGGAAAGTACATGAACCTGAGGGGAGAAGGTAGACGGCTTCTACGTGACCATTGGTTGTAGAAGAGCGGGTGGGGCGATGGTCGCCCGCGACCCGATTCCAGAAGAGTCTGATGGTGTCGGAGTGGCAAAGGCAGTCTCCCTTAGTTGTGGCTCCAGGCTACGACAACAGGAACCCAGGGTTGCTGCTGCTGTTCGTTAAAACACCGGAAAACAAAACAATAAGTCTCGACGAAACGCACGGCGAGAGGAGACACGGGAACTCGAAATGGTAAAACTCAGGTCGCTGCCTCATCTGATAAAATCTGGAGCGAGCCAGCCAGGTGGGGAGGGAGGCGTGTTATTCTTGGCCCGCTCTAATATGCCCAGAGTTGCACCTTCCACAAACAAAAGCAAACTCGCCCAAAAACGTCTAATTAGAAAGGGGCAGGGACAGGAAATGAAGCGGGAACGGGTCGACAATCATTTATTTAACTTGCATTAGTTATAATATGGGCAAACGTCTATGCCTTATATTCCGAATGGAGATTGTGGCCGGCAGCGGTGTGGCCAGGACATCCTTAGTCTACTTTCCGCTGACAAAACGGTTGGAGCCTTCCACCCCCGGAGCCACAGAAAAGTGACGGAACCGCGCCAAAACAAAAAATACGGAAGAATTTGGGGTGGAAAAAAAGAAAAATGGCCACAAACCGGGACAGAAGAATGGCGCCGCACGTTAACGGGATCGAGCCGGTGGAATCTGGAAGACTTTTGCATCCCTAAACAGTGCCACAGAATTATTTTTTCAATTTCCCCCTTCTTACGCAAACACGTACCGGCAGGGTGCGGCCCTGAGGCGGTCTGGCTTAATTGTCTTATGTCCCGAGATCCCTAAATTAAACCTACTACTACGGTATGGGCCTTTATTACCCGCTTCTCCCCAACCTTTAGCCTCAGGGCCGGTACACGGAGATGCCCGCGGCATAATTTGCAGTCCACAAAAACCAAAGGCGCCAAAAATGGAACAGCACTCGGGCCAAGAATTCAAATAAAAAGGGTTTGAGGCCCACCCCGCATCCCAAAACAATATGGTTTCAAGGTGCACTCCCCAACTTAAGTCTATTACTACTGCTTAACAATTAGATTAAGCACAACAGCCCCTCCTAATCTCGGTTTACATTATTTTTGCCTCCGGGTTTAGGGGTTTCGAGTCATTCTTTGAAGGGAAATCTTTCGTGCAAAACCGCCACCAGATCATAGCCAAAGACAAACAAACCGCTTCAAACAAACAGCTAGCTTGAAACTACCTTAACAAACCCATCGCTTTTGCTCGGAAAACTTTAAAACCTGCCTTCAAAACAGCTTAATTCGACCAAAAACACACAAAATTACTTCCAAAATCTGTAAAACAGCTCCAAGACTCGTCGGCTTCAAGGTTGTTACCGGCTTTGAGAGTTTTTCCAAACATAACAAGTCTCAAAACTATTTAACCTTTCTCACAAACCAACAGCCATCGCTTCAAAAAACATTTTATTTTGTCTGCAAAAAGATTTATTAGAGATCAAAACGCTTCCCCGGGACTTTCGTTTTTGCTACTTCAAGAATCAACTTTTCTAATAATTTTTGTTTAAAAATGTTTAACGCTTACCCCAGACTATCACACCGTTCCTGCCAGTTCAAGAAAAACCCCAAAAATCCTCAAAATTCCTTTGAAATAATACCCTCTATCACAACACTCACCCGCTCCCCCTCTCTTTATTAAAGGCTTCAAGACTTTGCAAACAGCTTCCAGGCTCCCTATTAACCGGCCTCAAAAGCTCATTAAAGAGCCAAAAACAAGTTGTCTCGTGCGATACATTACATATCACAAGGCCCGCTACAAAACGCCGATATTACAAGACCAAAAAGGCCCGAACAATCAGATTCTTGCCGATCGAAGTGAACGGCGAGGAGAGAAGGGACGGGGGACCTTCCCCCTCAATACCGGTCTTTTCTCTTTTCCCGCCAGCCGACAGGGCCTTTTCCAGTTCATTGGTAACAAACCAAGCCCTCCATATCCTCCAGGCTTCCGCCGGCAGAATTCCCTCAGGCTATTTTCGATTCCGATCACGCTCAGGGCCCGAGGGTAAATAGAAAAATCACTAAACAAATATTTCCGGCTCAAAACAACAAAGTTAGGGCCGCCCGTGCCCGACGACGACAAGTCTACTCTGTAAATCTCTACGGTAAATCAAACACGTGACAGTTCTGGAAGTGCACGGCCTTATTATAATATATACAAAGCCAAAGACCCAACACAAGCCGGTTCCACGCACTTTTTGACCGCTGAATGCCAACCGAATCGCCTTTAAAGTACAGTTTCTTTCTGACAGCCGGCTAGCCATTAAAGTGTGGCGATTAAATAAAAAACATAATTAACCTAATCGTAATGCGCGGCCTAACCTAATAGAACTGCCACATTTCGGCCGAACAGATTCGAGCATGAATTGCGTGCTGTAAATTGCATTCGGGATTGTATACTCATTCAAATATTGAATCCTGCTCAATTTGAATACAAATAATGCGAGTAATCCGCTTTGCAGACGCACAAACACAGTCTAGTTTACATTTTCAGAAAGCGGCTTGAAGTTATTCGATGATAGTAGCATCGACTACAACATAACGTGCCTTCTGACTACCACTTGGTACAATAACAATACAAGAATACATTTTACTAATACCCCTCCACTAATATCAATTTAACAAAATACCCCAGTACCAATGAGATTAGCTGAACATACCACAAGTACAACAACTATATGAAGTAACTTTTACTTCATATAGTTGTTGTACCAAGTAGAATGTTAAGCTAATCTCGTAGTACTGCTTTAGAGTTTAAATCAAAGCAAAGGAAAAACAAAACGAAGCAGACTTAGCTATGCATGATTTGATGCAAGACAACCCAACGTGAGGCCTTACTCAGTAGAGATGGCCGTAATCATATGCAAACATTGGAGTAAAACTCCAGAATAATAAAACCTTTGAATGAGACTCCAGAAGCTCCCTGAATACTAAAAACCCTGCATCTCTCGGACGTTGGAATACAAAAATAAACTCGAAAGCGTAACCGTGACCGTCACCGTGCTCCCTTAACCTTACCACTGCTGGTCATGCTGGCGTACTTGAGCTTCTCCTCGATCTCGTCCTTGCTCATCCTGTTCTCGTTGAACATAAAGTAGTTGTGGTCGTTGGGGAACAGCACACTCAACTCAACGTGAATCGACGTCATCAGAAGGTAACATTCGCCGTATGGAATCGAGATGTCATTGTTGTTGTGGCGACTCTCGTGGAAGAGGTAGAACGAGTTGCGCCAGTTCATCTGGAAGAACAACTTCATCACGCAGTTCCGTACTACTTTGTACGGCGACGAGATCCTGGTCATCAGAGCGTACTCGTTACGGTTGTCGAGGTTTGAGGTGAGACCGGTCGATGTGATGACAGGAATGCCGTCACTGTCAGCATCGTGCCAGTACGGTGACATCCGAGCCACTGGTGCCAAAGCATAGACAAATCCATAGCCTAAAATACTATAGGTTTAGAGATAAAACGTGGTTAATATTGTATTAAGTCCATTAATTTTGTCGCAATGTAAAGTTGTAAAAAATAAACAACTCAAAATTGGTCGAAAAGTTCCTAGAATCCCGCTCAGTAAGTCTTTGATGTGTTCTATCTACTTTTTGACCCAACTATTTCTTTTTAAATTTTTGAAATTTCAACAAAGTAATGTGGCCTAGATTAGTGGATAACATCATTAATCTCTTGCGAATATCTTACCCACACGACATTATAAATTAATACGAAATTGGGTATGAATCTACAAGCAGAAGTACTCTGTTACCACACACCAAGTATCGTATCTTGTTCTGAAACTCCTAATCCAACTCGAAATCCACATTAATTATTAACCATAAACAAACTTAATCCAAAACAATTTTGTCAATTTCCGCTACGTGGCCTCGAACGGACAAGGAAAGGGCTGTGTAGCAATATAAAGAGGAAAGGAACCTTAATATGACATTAAAATCATCAGCTTCTGGAGGTATCACAAGGTCATAAAGAGCCAATTTGTAGTTTGAATGGCCAAAATTCATTATAAACGTATTTGAAATGTCAAAGAAGTTTATACTTTTTGTAATATTGCCATATTATAACACCTTTTCTACTTACTTTCTGACCAATTTAGTACCTAATCGAACAATTCTTCGTTTCTAACTAAAAAACTGAATTTTGACATTACTTCTGTCCCCATAAACATTTTTTCATCACAAATAAAATGTAAAACACAATATTACCCTACCCAAAATGTCTACAAACCCATATTAACCTACCTATAATGCAGTCCAGCTCATTGTTCACCAGATGATTAATGGCTACATTCGGACCGTGAGCGTCGGAGAGTCGTGAGTCCTCGAAATGTATGTGTAGCGAGCCTGGTTGCACGATCTGTCGTCGATACACCTCCTCTACCGCGATATCGACCACGGGCTGAGCCAAGTCGATAGTAATGCCAAACGGGTTGAGGGCCTTGTTCTGGACGACGGGCAACGGAAAGAGAAGGTAGATGGGTCGTGCCGGAGACACTTCAATCTTCTTCCGACCTCTCGAGTGTGCACTGTCATGCGCTTCAAGATGGCGACGTTGAAGCGACACGTGAGTATGTTGGATATGCCGGTGAGGGAGTTGAGTACGTGGGGGTTGAGCACGTCTAATTTCAGTATAATGCTGTGAATAGTGAGTATCACCGTTCAAAGGTTGAGCATGCTTTGCTGGCTCGACATAATTGTGTGAAAGTTGAGTACGACTCTGTGTATGTTGAGTACGGCGCTGTAGAGGTTGAGTACCGTTCTTTGTAGACCCAGAACGACTACGTTGAGTATGTTTTGTAGCCAACGACTCAGTCCCAACAGCCAACAGTTGCATGACCAACATGAGCATCCATAGAATCAGAAGCATACGATGCGTGAAGCGACAACCATCAGACAGCCAAACATCTGACATTTGGCATAGCCGAACTCTCTACATTAAGCAACGATCTAAACGACTTTATGGCAACAATAAATTAAGAAACGAGAGGAGAAGAGAACGACACTTCTGCTCCCCACAAATTCACAATCCACGCTTCGTTTTGCCCCTGAGGGCCCGATGGCACCTTGGCCAAGGTCTTCCTCCTCAGGGCCGAAAACAGCTAAAGAGATTAGATCTAATCCAGGTAAGAGTGCCGCAAGGCCGGTGGCTTATTTTAGGAAACCGCGCTTTCGTCGCCCAAAGCCCACGACTCATCGCCGCGATGAGTTGTCTAAACCACAACAAACAAATAAACATTGTCTATAGTCATGGAGAAGATCGGCTTTGGCCTCGAGAGAGGCAATTACATCTCTCGAGCACGAAATGAGTATGGCCAAGTAATTACCTCTACCTGCGTGCATACCACGATAAGGTCGGGCCGTGCTTCAGATGGGGGCAGGGGTAATTTTCAAAAAACAAAACTCATCTTAGTTTTGGTCGAATTTTGAAGAAAAAAAAGTTTTTTCAATAAGTCTTGCTCAAAAAATTAACCTTTTCACAAAATCTAACCTTAAAGCAGTTTAAAAAATCAGCCTTAAAATCAGAAAACCTTCCCTACCCCACGAGAAGCTAAGGTTAGGGCTAAAACTTCACCCCGCCCTCCTACAGAGTGTCATCCCAAGTGTAAAGTTGCAAGCCCAAATCGTACCGTAAAAAGTTTTAGAAGCCGCGTTTTTTCGGCCCAACCTAATAGAGACTCAATTTACAAACTCGACACTTCAGATAACTTCTCCGGCCTCGTCCCCCCAGGGAATAATTAGCATAAAAAGGTGCGACCGAATGTTTAATTCAGTTTTAATAATAACTTGTAATAGGTGGGACAAAAGGACACGCAACCGGCTTCATAATGCCGAGAGTGGGGCCGGTCGGCTTCGCTTTCTCGTGGATTAACTCTGGCCAATGGAATCACACCAAGAGAACCTGTTAACTCCGGATTTTGACGTCAGTCGCCCCTCGGAGCAACCGGCTGGCTCCAATCAATTCAAAGTGGCTGCCAATTGTGAACAAAGTTGCGCGAACATTTCGAGATATGAGGGGTTCGGAACAACACTACGAGGTATGAGTAGTAGGTTATAAGCCACACTAAGGTAAGACTCATGATATATCTTGCAGTACTTAACTGTGATACTTGGCACCAAACATACCACAGTATATTAGGTTAGTTAGTACTTTAAAGCCTGGTATTTTAATGATCGACATAATTACATGTGTTCTTGTGAGCGTTTCATTCTGCAGGCAAAGCCATAGTAAGATGAGGTAGTAATAACATGTTGAAATAGCTGCTATTACAGATATTGTTATGTTAAGATACTGTTGTGGGGATATTATGGTCATAATAAAGCTTCTAATAATATTATAGAGGTATTATATCTGGAGATTGGCATTTAGAGACGGCCGAAGATCAGAGTAAAACACATTTACAGCAATGTAAATATTGCTGTAAAACATAAGAAATGAGGTAAAGCTTCAATCGTAATGATAAAAAATGTTAAAAATCATTTTAAAAAGATAAACTTTTAAGTTTTAACAACACATCAACAGAAAACGCAACATAAATGTTCTACCGGCCAGTAGAGCATGTATGTTAACATATATATCCTCTCTGAAGAAAAAGATCTCCTCTCCCCCAAAAACAGCGGAAATAAATTCGAAAAGTATCCGAATTAACCCTGATTCAACTCTTCCCTTACCTCCGAAGTTGTTGCCAATGTTCTCCATCAGGAGCTGTTTGTAGTGCTCTCTACTATAATGTTGTTCTTCAGCCGGCTCCAACAATTGCGCTTTTATCGTCAAATTCCATCTTCTCTCCACTGTGTAAGCGTACATGCCCTACAATGCAAATGTAATTTTGTTGTTTTACATTATTTGCTTGATGTTGCTTTAGATTTCATTGGTTTAGATGTTCTTAATTATTCAAAAGCAATATATTGTTCTACATTATGAATTTCTTTTTAAAGCTTTTAAAATCTTAGATTGTTATTCGAGTTGACATAAAACAATAATATCTGCGAAATTGGGTAACATTTCACCTTCTCGGCCGCCATCTGTCTCGATGTTACACTTGGAAGAGATATAAAAGCGTTTTATTGCAAATCTCTCAAGTGATTCACCTTCCATAACAAAAAGATTATTTTCCGAAGATTTTAAAATGACATGGTGAAATGTAAAGATTATCCAAAACATTGACCTATATATTGTCTTACCCAAACACCTAACATAACATATTGGCCAATATATTGGTGTACAAGAAAGAGATAACACAAATTTAAATTCCTAAACATCAATTTTAAAACATTGCCTATAAACTTAAACTAAAGCTAATATTATTTCTGGCGTTATGCCCTTTTATATTAACATACATTTCCAAGAATCTTGCAGAATCCACCTTCCAAGAATTCAGATTCCCAGAAGCTCTTTTCGTAGAGGAACGATGGCCTCTTCCACTCAAACTGATTGGCCAATTGCCCAAATAGCCGGACGATGTGATCCTGAACATGTTATTACAAAAATCTGTAGATAATTTCATTTTCCATATATTCGGTCATTGAAAGCAAAAATTCTAGAAAAACCGTCATTTAAATGACGTATTTCTTGGAATTTCGTCATTTTTATGTCATATTTCTTAGAATCCTGTCAACCCTATGACCTATTTCTTAGAAATCAGTCATCCCAATGACATATTTCTTGGAATACCGCCATTTAAGTGACGTATTTCCCAGAATTCTGTCTTTCAAATGACCTATTTTTAGAAGCCGGACAAAAAATAGTATTTTCCCCTAATTATTGTTTGTTTGCAGAAGAAATGGCCAAATTGGGAGACTTACTTGTAGAGGACCAACCCTGGTGACTGGGAAGTCGCTCTTCTGATTGAAATATTCGCTGAATCCGGCGTTGGTGAACATCGGGACCTTGAAGAAACCAAGGATTCGACCAACACTGGCCAATACGTAATCACAAGCCGGACCAAAGGCAAGATCTAGCTGGAAACAAAGTACTTGCACTCATTTTTGTTTGAAAATCTGTTTCAGATATCTAAAACAATATCAAATATGGCTACTCACCCCTGACCCATTAGTCCACTGATAAGCCGCTAATGTCGCCCAGGCGGCCTCTTTTTGATCGTCACATCCTTTGATTGGAGCCTCCTTAATATGGAGCCATTCCTCAGGCCCTGGGGCCCAGCCTTGTAGGTAATATCGGTAGGCATCGAACATGGCAACGTCCAGAATTGGCCTGATGGACTCCATGGTGGCGAGGTATTCTCGATGATCATCTTCTTCTGAAACATAAAGTAATCTTTCACACATTCTTTTATAAATTCTACTTCTTAGAAGAAAAAAACGAAAACTTTGGAAAGAACTCTGACATGGTTAATATAAACGTTATAAAAATAAAAAGTATTTCAGGAGCATAATAATAGTTTACCGCTGATGTTGGAGGGTGGTAAGAAGAGGGCACTGTAAAGTGGGAAGATTGGAGCCGAGAGATCTGTTTGGAGAGAGTCGCTGTAGATGAACAACAAGAGGAACAAGGTCGGAATGAAAGCGACAGATCGCATTTCAGGCTCTTCAAGTGATTGCCAATTCGACCATGCCAACTGATGTGAAGGTCACGGTCCTGCAACTAGGTTACTGTAAGTTTTATTGAGTTTCGAATTAAAAAATTGAGATTTAAAGTTAAAAATTTCCATTTTAAAATTAAAACGGCATTAATTTTTCAAAACAAATTTAAAGAAAAGATAATTCACGCGAAACTTTACATAGAGCATGTAAACAAACACAAAATGCAAGTTAAAAATGGAGATTTGCAAAAGACATAGCTACTTTGCATAGATAATATCACATTCTAAACCTCCGCCTTTCCAGCCTCCAATACACTATTAAAACTCAACAAGAAACGTCTATGATAACGTTGCTATGATGACATGTATGACCTCGCAATTACTCGTCTGACTGAACTTGAGTAACCTGCCCTCCGGGTTTTGGGGATGTGCCATGACTAAATAAATTGGACGAGAGAGAAAAAGTTGGGCAAAGTGATGGAGTCCCTGGGGTACAAGTATATATTCACATGGCCCCAATACCGAAAACAAATCCACTCCCCGGCTACTGCATATAATCCACTCAGAACAAATCAGTTTATGTCTGTGTCAATCACACTTAAGCGCCTCAAGCAACAATCTCTGCAGAAAGACATCAATCACGCAACTCCGCTTACAATAACAGTACACGTCTATAACAACATAACAAGTGGAAAGGGATTTTAAGGTTAAAACTTGGGATTTGGAAGACTAAAGAATGCTTAGGCCATCTAAATTAATATATTTATTGGAAAAAGGTCCCAAAGTGCCGAAATCACCCGCAAACTCTGGAAAATATAATATGAAAACACCAAATAAAAGTAGACGGAATGTCGGCCGACCACCGGAAAGCAGGGCCATAAAATATATTGTTCTAGATTGGATAGTTTCGAACGGATATGTTGGTATGTTAGTGTGATGTCATCAATTAGGTGAAATAATTAAGAGAAAATCAGGAAGGGCGAGCAAGTGGGCCCTGCTTTCGAGGCTGGCAGGCGTGTCTCGAATCAGAAATCGGCAATCTTAAAATTTTTGTTGTTAACAACATGGATTCCGTTAAAGGGCATGAGGCAGCCGCCCCCCAGGATTAGCAAAATAAATAGCCACTTTGTTTGCACGGCCCTCCCCGAAACTCATAACACGACGGAGATGACGCTGTTTCAAGGAGATGCCAACACCACGTTGTGTTAGACAATAGCCAGCCATTCACAACATTCTGTTTCGGTTTCCAATTGGAATATCGACCTTTTAACGTTCGGAGCAAAGTTACCAGACAGCCGGGCAGAGACATAAAATAAATTGTGACAAATAGAAGTATTGCTAGAGTTTTCTGCAAAAAATAATGTTATCGACAGTTGTGAGGCCAACTTAAATATTGGGTTCGTTCGAAATGGAGCAGAAAGTAAGGGAAATGACATGGATACAAACTTTTTGACCAAGTAAAATTTCAAAGATCAATTACAAACATTTTTAAATTTCAAGGTTTAATAACGGTTTTAAAATATTTTTATTAGGTTGTTCAACTCATTCTGGGCCTCCTTTCAAAGCAAATTTTCGGAGTTAGGGGCACAAAACTATTTGAACAACCTAATAATACCGAAATTTACAAAATGAACAATAAAACCAGAAAATGCAACAGAAATAAAAGGCCAGAATAATATTTTACAAAACCTAGCTGTAACTTTGAAGATAAGCAAATTGTTTACCTTTAACACAATGTCAAGAACCCTCGAAATTTCAAAAAAAACTATATTTTATTGCCAAGTTAATATAATATGCTCGAAATGTGCAAAACAACATAGTTTAAAGGCTCAAGTTTATGACATTTTGCAAATAACTCAATTTTGAGACGTTTTTACAAAAAATAAACAAAATATTACCTAAAGATAAAGTTTTTAAAAATATTTTTTACTTTAAAAAAGCGCGAAAATTAAGTTTTAGATTAATGTCGTTAAAAGACCAGTAAACAATAGTTACTGGTTTAGTCAAAAAGTGCATAGGATTTGATTTAATTTGGACTGAACACATCGTGCATCCTAGATTCTGGGAACTTTGGGATTAATCTTAAAAGGAATGTCAGTTATTACTTTTTGAACCTTTTAAAAAATGACTTACGCTCCCCTGTCCCTGCTTATTATATATTATAGTAGTACAAAAACAAGGTTTAAATCTAAAAATACACAAAACTTAATGTAGGTATCAAAAGCAAGATGATTATCAAACAAATCTACACAGAATCTTAAAGTAGGTGAATATCTGACCATGTCTCCTCTTTTTACATTAATTTCGGTTCAAAATAGAAGGAAGATCTAGCAGGCGATCCAAAAACAATATTGAGCAAAACAAGGCGTCTGCCGTGCCTGAGGCCAATTACAACCGGTTGATAACAGAGTAAACAGGGACTTGTGAACAATTACAGACTGCTCAGTCATTCTGTATTCCCATTCTCGGCTGGATGGATTCGAAAAAGATGTAAAAACGCCTGCGGGCATTAATTTCAAATATTAATAGCCGTGATTCGCGGAACTCAAAAACATGCCGACATTCGTCTTTTATGGCAACACGATGACGAACGGGCTTGGAACGGCAACATATATTTTACTCTGAAGCAGGTTTCATCGTGCAAGCAAAACTGTTTGGATTCTACTATCACATTTAAGAGGATAGGTCGTTCTTGGACCGTTCTGCCCTCTTGAACCTTTAATACGGTCGTTCCAAGCTTCTAAATCTACATTAATATCGTAATCGTCTTAATCCTGAGTATGCAGAACGATGTAAATATTGTGAAGGAACCCTCGACCGCTAAAAACAAGCCTAAAACAAGGATGCAAACTCGTGTTCTGAAGGATTCCAGAGGCCCTGAGGCCAAAACAATAAAATGGAATTGTTGGCATAAGTAACAGACATATCCCCGAGAAGATTAAATGAAGCCCTGCGGTTACTCCTACACTTTACAGCTGACTGAGTCACCAAATTAGATGACCGCCACTCTTCGGCCTGAGGGAATGTCAGGTTGCTAAGGTCAACAAGTCACGACGGACTCGATACAGCATAAACAAATCTCAGCTGGAGGGCAGACAATTACTATTGAACCAAGAAGGAGAAGATGTAACACAATCAGGATAGTAGTAAGGTTGGTAACATACGAAGATATGTTTCAGATGTTTTACATTATTCCGCTGTTTTGTAGATTTTTATACAAAAGAGCTATAACAATATAATTTTGGACTTATAAAAAGGATAAGGAAGCTAGTCCGAGGACTTTTGTGCTCGACACATAGCTATCGGTTTAAGAATAATATTTATTCTATAATTGCAACATCCGCGAAATGACTCATTTGAATATACGAAAACCGCCGGCTGTCACTTGTCACCTAAATTTGTATTCAAAACGTTTCAGAATAGACAACGTCCCATATTGCAGTAAGTTACTATTTAAATACAATACCTACTAATATGTCGGTCATAGTAACTTTGTGTCTTAATACTATTTTTATTTTAAAGGATGTCTAAACCATGCTGAGAGAGCACGTGACAAAGCACGAGTACTTTTGAATACGAAGCTGGTATCTATTTATAAAAAGCAAGAATACAATTACTTATCGCATGTAGTAGTGTATAAATGTACCCAGACGTTTACTACTTTAGATATTTATATTTCACTTTACATTATTCTACGTAAACGTCGCGAACATTCGATCATAGTTCATTTATGCAAATTTCATGCCCTTAGGTCTCTACATAACTTATATTACGCCGGTCTATGGCTACAAGGTGGTACACACCTGAGCGGCAATTAAAGTAAACCCATCCACAAAAACGGTCATCGTGGCGAACTGTCGGAAAGGGAAATTCGAAGGAAACGGCCGCAGGCTGATTGTCCTGCCAAAGTGAACCGAAGCCGACTCCAGAATTGCGTTTGTGAAGTGTGTGTTTTGGGTTCCTCCCGCAGCGAGGGATTCTGGGGCCGACGGCTTCATTGAAACAAAATAAACCAACTCTTGACAAACGAAACGGCCGGATTCTGGAGTAATTAAAGCGACGCAATTAATTCCCCAAACTAAAATACGAGATTAATTGTAAGGCGAAGCCGTTCAGCGGCTCTTTTACTACGGTTACTGTTTATATGACGATCATTACACTTTTTATCCTATGATTACACTACTGCGGAGGTAAGGAGCTTCTGTGACATAACAATGGTACATGGTTTAAAGTACAGTGGAACCTCTTTATAATGAAACCTTTTTATAACGAACAACTTTTAAATCCCCTAGCGATTTTTTATACACAGGTTCCACTGTAATGTAAACTCTGTTTTAGGCTAATGTAGAACCAGAACCACATATCAAAATATCAATGTTTAAAAGATTACAACAACAAAGAAGATACTGGATCAGCCTAAACCTGTCCTTAACGCAAGAAAAAAAGTCATCAACCTCAACGTAACCATAACAAATGTAAAACAATGGTTACAATGTAAATATCCCAAATTGAAAGTACTGTTGTGAAGTACACAAAGTTATGGCGGAAGCCTTGAAGTGTAAAATAAATTATGCGAAGAAATAAGGACATTCCTTCACTTACGGCGACATGTTCCCATAATCCCTCTTCGAAACATACAATGCCCTGAAATGAATTTATAATCGAATTCTGTAAACTAAGTTTCTGCAATTGTGAAAAAGCTTTCTTATAAATCGTCAAAACTCGGTTATAGTTAACATATTATTTTAGTGATTTTGCATAATATTATGTTCATTTTGCTTAATGTAAAGTTAAACTAAACCTTGTTAACCAGACCAACTCTCAGGATTCTCTATATTGTTTATGTTCGACTTTCTTTTGGTTTGAGAGCTGAGAGATAGACGAACCATTACTTTTATTGTGTTGGAAAGTATTTAAACCTAAATTTCTATGAAATGGCTAGTCTTTAGAAGTGGAAAAAGTACCTATTGCTGAAACTCAAATTATGAAAAAAAACTTTAAATATGTGCCAAAGTTATAAAAACAAACTAAAACAATATTTAATACAGTAGGGAATATAAAATGAGCCTATAGGTTAGCCTACTGGTCGCGGGTTAGTCTACATCGGAAAATATGCCAGGCTAATGTCTAATTATGAATTTTCAGTTGTTATTAAAAAAAATTGTAAAAAGTTCAGCCAACTATTATACATACATAAGGCTTCCATTAAAACACATTAAATTCATAGAAACTGACTTACCTTCTGGTCTTCTGTTGTGCGATGTAACATAAAAAGAGTATTTGTAGCATTATGTAGTCGATGGTCAAAGTTAAAAACTGCTATACGCCTAGTAATTATAATTTAGTACGTATAGTATCTCACATTGCAAGCTTTGAAGTAAAGTTGTGTCCAAGTAAACAAAGTCGATTCAATAGTAAGAATTTAAATAATCAGTTATAAGTAAATGAAGAATAGTTATAATATAAGCGAGTAATAATATCAGAAAACACTACATACTTCTTTACATTCCATAACCCCGATCTGATAGTATGGAACTGAAAAGAAGTACGCAGTGTACGACTCTGATGACAAACCATCCGTAGGTATAATATGCAAAGTAGGCTTGTCTGAGGCAAAGGCCACCACTTTGAGTCATAAAATTCGAAATATTTTAGGTATAAAAGAGTTTAAAAGAAAATTAAGGAATGAAGGCATCAAAAAGAATGGCAGTCCAACCACATCCTAACCTAGAGATGTCAACCTCGAAAGGACAATAATTTCAGAAACCCGAGCATGGACCGTGCCCGCAGGCAGAATGAGGTTGGAGAGAATCAGCAGGCTGATCCCTCTAAAATAATATACTTGTCTCCTAAGCCCGTCCTCCCTCCTACGGCCCCTGAGGGGATTTCTCGGGGGCGGACGATCTCGCTCTTGATCCAAAGAAAGCGGAGGAGGGGGATCCTCTCGAGAACTCAACTCTTGGCCCATCGCGGGGGGGGAGCAGGGCAGGGAGGGAGGGAGGGGGAGGGGGAGGCAAACAGCCGTCAGGTCAGGCCAACGCGTTCACAACATGACCCCGCTTCTGGAGCCTCGCGCACGGTCACCGCAGCCCCACCGACGGTCAGCCGCCCACCTCATTTGGAATTCATGGCTGTCGCGACTCAGTTGGGGGAAGAAGCTGGTTTGGAAAGGTATAGGCTGCTGTGGTCTTCAGGTTTATGAAACAGTCTTACAATTAGACGACTTAGACCTAGAGGTTCAGGCTTTTTTGGTGAAATAGAAGATATTGTTTTAGATAATAATTTTATATAAGACATTTTAACCCAACTTTCATTGCCTTTCAGGTTTTTTGTTTAGAATTAGCAAAATGTTAGGAATCCTAAAAGAAGTTCTAAGAAGCTTGATCAACTTATATCAAAATAAGTGACCATCTTCATCAAAATTATAGTTTGAATAGACTATCAGACCTTCCCTCAATCTTATAACTCTGTAATTAACTACAAAAACAAGCATAAAATACGCCTTCAACAATTCTGCGATCTTAAAAGACGATTATTAACAAGCTATTCGTCTACCCATAACAACTGAACCCTACTTTACTTATCCTTAACATCAGAATCAGAAGATCTAGTAATCCTAATATAAAAATCACATAACGAAGTCAAGTACCGAACAAAGCAGTAGTAAAGGCTGGAAGCGGCGACGTCAAATCATGTTCAGGATGGCGGAGTCGAAAGGTTGTTACCCGGAGGGCGTGGAAGTCGGAAAAGGGAAAGCGGCAGAGGAAAGCGGAACCCACAACTAGTTTTGGGCTGATCCGGCTGGAGGGAGGGGGAAAGCCGGATCAGAGGTGCCGAGGCTCTTAATCAGCCATCTCCGCCATTGCTATTCAATTATGGAAGGAGAGAGATACGGAGTTCGGATACTACGCTCTATAGTGATATCTATAAGAATATAGACATCTACATCATCATATTATAGATAGATACTGAGCAGAGTAATGTAAAATTACGAAGAAACCCTAGTTTTGAGATAGACGAACCTATTTTCACTTCTCCAAGTCTCAAAAAGTTCAAAAGAGTTGAAAGTCAATGTGTTTACAAGAATTCAGGCCTAAATATAAAGGTTTGTAACAGGAAATACAAGTTTTAGATCAAAAACTAAGCCTAAAACACAATAAACACTTATAATAAGACGCGTGAAGTAGTAACACGAATATTACGAGTTAAAAAATGTGATATTACACATGCTGGAAACCCATAAACCCCAGGATTTAGGGTCTTTGTTTGTTTGAGAGAAGAAAGAGTGCGCGACCATCAGTTACCCGAAATAAAGAACAGAAGGAGATGCCAGAGTCAAATGGAAACTTGTTCGTCTCTCATATGACCTGTACAATTAACTTTCACCGGATTAAATCAGTTCTTTAGGGCTTGTCAGTGTAACTGTTTTGCCACCAACTTTGTACACGATAGAATCACTGATGTATAATAATAACATAAACAATTTTTAAAAGGAAACCATTCATATAGGTTGCTTAAAACAATAATTCAACGAAGATAACAGGTAATCCAGTTGTATTCAAGACATTACTTTACAAAAACGATACATTGAATATTGTCATTTATTAGATTAAGTAATAATAGATAATATAGTACTACATATCATGATTAATATAATAAGAAATGTTTTAGATACTAATAACTATTGATGAAAACTAATTAATGTAAGATATTAAATAAAGGTACCAAGGTGAAAGCTGAGATCATGTAGAATGATATGTTACATTAAGATAGGTTCATGCTTGACTTGAAGCCGTCTGAATCAGATGTTCTTCGAACAAGACCTTGAACGACTTGACCTTGCGCTTCTGAATCCAGCAACCAAGAAGAGCCAAGAGTAATCCGACCAGTGATACCACAGTAGGCAGTAACACCCACCACAATTTACTGTTCTGTAAAGAAAGTTTTTGCATTTTCAAGCTTGGTCTTACCCATAAATGCTCCCAGTCCGGTCGGTGAACGACGTTTGCAGTTACCGTGTAACATTTAGCTACTGGAACGGTGACTTCTGAATCCGTTACATTGCTCTAAAATCAAATTGTCATTATATCAGCCAACAATATTTTAATTTTCTCTTAATTATCATACCTTATCAGCAACTAGACAGGTAGTGTAACATAAGAACTGCTACATACAGTAAACTTACAGTAATAGTGGTTCCGCAAGATCTAAGTAGTTGTTTGTAGCGCCGATCATAGGATGTAGTATCAAATTTAACCTTTACATTACTGTGAGATACGGGAACAGCCAGATTTGAAATCTCTCCCTCAACTGACACAAGTTGATAAGAAGAGACGGTATTGTCATCATATACAGTCAGATTCACAATCGGGAGGTTACAGTTAACATTCACGCATTCTGAAGTCTGCTTAGCTATCGTGGTATTGAGGACAAGATACGAAGATGTTGAAGCTACCAGTGACCTAAAAAAGGATTTAAGTTAACCTAACATTATATAAATAGTAAAATCATTATTTACAATCTTTCAAAAACAACTTACAAAGCCAAAACCGCCCCCAATGCCACCATTTTGTTAAAATACGCGCCAAAACCGCGTTTCCTTTCCGTGCTGATCGTGAACAAAACTCAGTCAGTCAAGGTCGCAAACTTAAATAACCGCATTAACTTCACACTGCGATACCATCTGACGCCCGAATTTGAATATCGCCTAAAGAAGATTACTGTAACATAACTAAAATTAGATTGAGCATATCCTAACGATCACACAATTAGCTATATTTTTTCGTAACACAACATCAAGATAAACATAAAAAGCAACGCCGACACTAAAAGATTCGTAGCTTTCTGCACCTTATATGACATTGTAAAACAGTTGCATTTAATAAATTACCGCAATATTTTGCAAAGCATAAACTTATAATAATGAAATACGAAGCAAGCAACAAACTTTAAAACAAAACCACAAGTTACAGTATACACATTTAATAGCCGTAGCAAAACAAGGGTTAGAGGACATGACAGTATGTATTGCACACGTAAGTAGCACAAGCACCATATTAACAAAAATATGAAATTAAAAAGATCAAATACCTAAAAATATAAATGTCATCGTATCTTGGTGTATTAAGCAATTCCTTTCTATAACAATATACCGAATGACCCGTAAGTGAAGCAAAAGAATAATATCTGAACGAAGAATGATACATTAATCGTCAAACTCCCCAGCTTCTGAAGTCTCTTCTTCTGGATTATAGTCCTCGTCTTCCTTCTCCTGCTTCTCTTCTGCCCTCAGGCGATGTTGCTCATGAGACTTTTGGTAGAACAAGAACGAGATGGTCTCCGGATCGTGGATCCTTCTGACTACATGATCTGGCACCTTCCTGGCATCTTTCTCCACGTGGAACCAGTGGGCCAAGTCAGAGTTGGTGTCGGAATCTGGAGGTGGATCAGCGATCTCCCTGCCTGCGAGACATCGCTGACACTTGATCTTCTCGTGAGTATCGCTGGCTGCTGTGTCATTGTACTCGAACAAGGTCTTCAACTGGTCGATGGAGAAATGTCTCGCCACGTTCTCTTCCTCGTCCACAACACACGATGATAAGGCCTTCTTGTGGGTCTGACGTTGGAAGATCTTCTCTTCAATCGTGCCGGTCTAGAACAAAGTTCAGTAAAACAGTTTTGAGATAATTTGAAAAGCTTTTCCGTGTTAATAAAATAAATTCATAAAAGTAATATGTTAAGAAATAACACTGACCGCGAGTAATCTGTAAATGAAGCAGTTCTTCTTCTGCCCATCTCTCCACACTCTAGCCATCGCTTGGTCGTCGTTGGCTGGATTCCAGTCCGGGTCAAACATAACCAGTCGGTTGGCTCCAATCAAGTTCAAGCCACAACCACCAGCTTTCGAAGACAGTAAGAAAATGAACTCAGGAGCCTGAATAATAGAATTGATAGCTATTGATAAAATACGCCAATAAAAAACAGTAAAAACCCAGAATATAACGGTCCATAGCAGCATCTATAACACCACCAAACTTACAATAGGATCGTTGAACTTCTCCACAATCTTGGCTCTCTGCTTGATTGACATACTTCCATCGAGTCTAACGTACTGATATCGGCGAAGATTGCACAGCTTAAACAATTAATATTGATTGATATACTAACTTCATAAATTTTTAAAACTTCATGCTTAATACCTACCTCAGCAATAGCGTCGATCGTCTGAGTGTAGTTAGATACGACGACAAACTTGTCATTGGTGTCGTGTCTGGTCACTGCCAACAACAGATCCAGAATCCGCATCTTGCCCGAGAAAACTGGATCCAATGGTCGCTTCAGGTAATGGTCGGGGTAGATCTCTTTGCAACCTTCAAGTATATTACATTACTATATCAGTTACTACATGCCATCAATATGTAATATAATCAAAACTCATAGTTCAAACAGATTGCAAATCAAAACAAGCCTATAAAGTAAGCTTACCTTGGAAACCGACTTCGCCTTGGATGACTTTGTCATAGATAAGATGTGGATGATTGCACAACTTCTTCAGACTCGTCACCAAGGCAAGAGCAGTACCAGTAAGACCATTTTTGGAAGCATCGTTGCAGACATCCTTTCCCTTTCCACTGATTATCTGTTTGTACAACTTTTCTTGGAACTTGGTCATCTTGGAGCAGATTATGATCTCATATTTTATCTGAAAACACGAAAGTTACAGTATGAAAAATCACAAAAGCGAAATTATGAAAAAAGTTAGTTAATAAAGTAAAATAACGTCTTACAGGCAGATACTTGGTGAGCAAAGCAGACGTTCTTCTGATGATACACTTGTTGACCAAAGCTACCATCTCTTGTAGCTTCTCCTCTCCCACCTTCTGATGATCCTCTGTAGCACTGGCATCTCGACCTCTCAGAATCGGATTCTCAAACTTCTTTTTGAACTCCTGAGCTGTTCCCAACATTCCAGGGTTCACAAAGTTGACCAAGCTATAAAATAATGTTAAAATTCAATACCCACGTATAAAATGTACACATTTAGGTATAAAAAACCCATTTTATAATATACATTTGCATAAAACGTCATTTTAGACGAAAACAATTTAGTTACCTGTAATATTCTAGAAGATCGTTCTGAATCGGAGTACCAGAAATCAAGACTCGTTTGGTGCACTGCAAACTAGTCAGAGCTTGGTACGTTTGATTGTCACTGTTCTTCAACCGATGTCCCTAAAAGCAAGTTATAAAGTGCTGAAAGATGTCTTAGATAACATATTTAAAAAGTAAAACAACTTACCTCGTCACAAATCACCAGTCCAATGTCCTGTTTGTTAAGGATATTAATATAGCCTCTCAACGTCTCATAAGATATGATGATTACAGGAGTAGCCACACGTTTTCCCAGCTGATTAATGAAGGTTTCTGAAGCGATCAAACATATGAATACGAGTTATAAGATCAATACAACAGTTTCCACTCAAAAGCATAAATGAATTATTACCTAAATGTCTGATAATTTCATCTTTCTTCCCGAAGTCAATAGGTAACGAATTGACTCGACCTCCTAGCCATTTGGCAATCTCCTTGTCCCAATTCTTCACCAAACTGCTCGGACAAACGACCACGGCCTTGTTGATTTCTGGACCCGCATCTGGACTCTGTCTCTAAAATGCCATAAATCATAAGTTTGCAATGATAAAGTTAGAATGCGGACTCCAAATCAGTAAAAAGATCAATTTTATCAAAGGACAAAGTTTAGAACAGATTCCATTTTAAATCAAACTTCAGACACCCAATTTTAACGATCTTAACATACCAACAATGTCCACATCAAAGCAATACACTGCAAAGTCTTCCCAAGACCCATTTCGTCGGCCATAATACATCCATGATATCCTTCAATAATCTTCCCGGTCACACAATCATACATGAACTTGACTCCTTCACGTTGATGAGGACGGAGAACTGATGAAAGACTCGGATCTACTACAACATGCACCTTCCTCAACTTATTGTCCAAGCCAAGCTTTTCTTGGGCACTAAGTTCAGACGGAATGTACAAAACTAGTGCGTTCTCCTCATAAGGATCGTACAGCGATACCTTAGCTCCTGATCTTCTCACACCAAGCGCTCGATTTGTTGGAGCTCCTAAACCAATATCGATATAAGAAACGTCAAAAGTTAATATTAAATGATACAAATTTATAACTGACCCTTGTATCCATCAATAGGAACACGAAACGGCCTTGTCAGGACCTTCCTCATCATCTCTTCATGTTCACGGCGACTCATCTCCGTGGATTCATCGTCAGAATCATTGTCTTCTCCAAAACTTAACTGATTCCGAGTTCTCAATGGCTAAACCAACAATTACAAGTAAATTGCAAGACTTACAGTAACCTCTCCGTTGTAATTCGGCCGTTTCCCATCTGCGGCATTGTGAGTTGCCTTCGGAGACTTTGATGGGGCTCTACGTTTTAACTAAAACAACATAATCTACTAGTTAACACTTACCATCACGTTTATATTCTCGTCTACGATAAAATCCGACAAAAAATGAAATAATTTATGAAATAATTTCAAATATTATTCATTGGCGGTAAAATTACTTGTGGCATTACGCTAACTTAAGATTAATCTAAAAAGAGTAACTCTTGACTCAATGTGTCAAGACTTTCCTTTACCACAATGTTTTGAAAAAATAAAACCGGATTTTCGGAAATTGATTTGTCGAGCTCATATCAACTGTTATAAACATTGAAATGAGCTTTTCATCTCCTGACACCTTGCTGCAGCAGGTAACCGAGAATGTCAGATCTTTGGGAAATAATGGTACGTTTTCCTTAGTTCTTGTGTGTATGGTAACACTAAAAATCATGTGCTGCGTTCTGATTTACGTTTTACTACAATATTTTGTCTTTAGTGACCGAATTGGAACGTTTGGTCGAGCGAATTGGAGGACCTGACGATGATAACCATTTGAACGATCTTCTCAATGATCTTGTACATGGAAGTAATGTTCTCTCCAAGAGGACTAGTGCTCAACTGAAAGAACTGGTGTCTGTGTCAAACGAACATGTAAGATGTTGATATAAAATGTTTCTTTTGTTTAGAGAATATAATTCGCACCATATTAACAAAAAATTTTTCAGAGACAATACCGTGTCTCTCGGGAACGACTAGTCAATGAGTATATGACCGTCCTGAACCGTCTTCAAGTGGCTCAAAGAAGAGCAGCGACAAAGGAGAAGGCTCAAATCCGTACGGTTACCCAAGAAGACGAGGAATTGTCCCACCAAGATCAACATGGAGTGGATCCTCTACAACAGATGCAGATCCAAGAACAACGTCGCGCCAATTTGGCAGAGCTGAGAGAAAGAAAAGAAGCGTTGAACCAGCTGGAGCAGGACATCAGCGATGTTAACCAGATCTTCAAAGACTTGTCGCGCATCGTCCACGAACAGGGTGACATGGTGGACAGTATCGAGGCTAATGTTGAACATGCCAGTATTCACGTCAGTCAAGGCCATACGAACGTCCAACAGGCTTTGCATTACCAGAACAAGGCCAGGCAGAAGAAGGTGTTGTTGTCAATCTTCTGCATCGCTCTGTTGTTAATATTCGGCTTGACATTGTACTTGTGGGCACGTTAAGCCACCTTATTTGTACTTAATCGCTGTGATCTAATATGTATTATAATATTGTCCGGTTTGTATTTAAGAGATATTCAAGTATGTTACTTCATTCCAATAAACGAATATTTACTCAACAATAAGTCAACTTTAACAATATTAATCAAACCTAAAAACTAGGTTAAATCAATGATTACAGACGTCCTGCTTCGAGATACATTTGGTGCAAGGGTTCTCCTTCCTTAATATTGAATCCCAATGAAGCTTTTTGGTAAAAGTCTGGCCAGATTTTTATGTTGTTAATAACTTCCGCCAAGGGAATGTTAGTGAGGTTAGTGTCAGATCTGGTAGACCGGAAATGAACATGTAGATGGTAGTAGCTAGGCTGGTAATGGAAGTAGGCAAACAACTTCTCTTGAGTCACACCATGTTGCTCTTGAATAGCTTTTGATGCACTCTCAAGTATATTTGTCAAAAGAGGAAGTTCTTTGTCAGTAAGGTCTCTACAACAACATAATTTACATACAATAACGATATTAAGTAACCAAATTCTGAGACAACCTTTTTTAATTAGGGAGAACACTTACCTGACAGACTTGAGATCACGTCTTATCACGATAGCTTGGTAGTACATCTCCTCAACGGTCTTACCATCCCATTTGAGATCCTTTAACAAAATAAAGCCGGTATCCGGATTCATGTCTTTGTACAATACTTGATCCTGCTCTTTCTTTCCATCCAAAATGTTGTACACCCACTAAAATAATATAAAGTATACATTATAGTAACCAATTCTATCTTGTGTTATCAAAAATATAAATACATTAAAGTACTCACGTCACATCCAAACGCCTTTTCCTTGATAAACTTGAGTGTAATCTCCTTGTAATCATCAGCTGACTCAGTAATGTAACAAACAGTTCGAAGGCGATACTTGTCGATGTGTCTATCTGTCGCCGGGTAGATCAAAGTAGACTTGAGCACTTAAAAATGGTTAAAAATATGAATATTAAAACAAATAAACTTCAATACAAATCACATATTAACAATAAACCAAACGAGTAATAAACTATGAATTACCGTTAAATTTATCTGACGGGGTAACCTCGAAGTTGCCGTATATGTCATTATCACTCAACCGATTGACTTTCGCGTTCTTGATCAACTCGTTCAGTTGTTCTCCGTCTTCAGTGAAAGCCAACTTGTTCAACAACAACACCCCAGGTTTATCTTCTTCTACATTGTGGCAAAGAAGGAAAATAGACTGAAATCATTATATAGATCTACATAGTCCGATATATAGACGGTAAAAGACATTATGGAACACATAACTCTGAGAAAAACTTTTTGTATTAATTTAAACTTAAAAAACGTACCTTTGAATTAGTAAGCGATCCTAAAACTTCTCTGAATTCGAATCCTTGCAACGATGTCAATTCCTTGAAAAAGTCCACCTTGATCTTCTTTTCTGGCACTTCCATTTTGGTCTCAATAGGAGGAAACAGCTGCAACTTGTCAAATTGAACTATATACTGACAAAAAACTGTTTTAATATTATGGCTTTCACAATATAAATCACAAGAAAATCTTTTTCCGAGATCTAATAAATTTACAACAAAACTAAAAAATTTAAATTTTTTCCAAACTTTTTATTCAAACATTGTCTTTTCGCGGTAAATTAGACAACGTGGCATTCCGCAAAACAAAAAATAAATAGAAAAATTGGCCAACTTTGCATAAATTGGCCCAAAAACCACATAAAATGCTGTGTAATTATGCCGAGCGGTAGTTTTTTGTTTTTCCTATTAGGAGTTGTTGTCCACCTTGTGTTAGTGTACTCTATCTTCGATATCTACTACGATTCTCCGATTGTTCCTGGGGCCAAATCACAGGAATTCGTTAAGTCTGATGTGACCTCTAAAAGAGTAGTCGTGTTCTCAGCAGGTAAAGAGGTTTTCTTTTGATTTGTATTGCTTTAGATGGCTTGAGATCACGAACTTTCTACGAGAATCCCCAGAAGTCGCCGTTCCTTCACTCTCTTATCAGGAACAACAAAGTAAGCGTTACAGTAATGAATTAAAAAATTAAGTTTTAAACTTTTTAAGAAAATAATATGTTACTGAATAACAATCGTATGTTATAGTGTGTGTTTGGAGTGTCGGTCAGCCATGTGCCCACAGAATCACGTCCGGGTCATGTAGCCATGTTGGCTGGAATATACGAAGATGTGAGTGCTGTGACCAAGGGTTGGACTCAAAATCCAGTAGCTTTTGACAGTGTATTCAACCAGTCGAAGAAGTCTTTCTTGTTTGGCAGTCCAGATATCGTGCCAATGTTTGGCGACAAGATTCCTCACGCTGAAACGTTCTGGTATTCTCCAGAAGAAGAAGACTTTTCTAGAGACGATGCTTCGTATCTGGACAAGTGGGTCTTTGACAAGATTAAAGTACGTTTCTGAGCATTTTATTGCTGTTATATTTTGATTTGAGCTCCGATTTTATGTTAAGGTTGATATTTGTAATGTTTGGCGTTGTTTAGAACTTGTTCAACACCAATAGTTCTGCTATACATACCGACAAGACAATCTTCTTCTTACATTTACTTGGGTTGGATACAAATGGGCACGGAAAAAAGCCGAATTCAGAAGAGTACAAGGATAACATCAGAATTGTTGATGAAGGCATTAAAGAAGTTGTCGAAGCGATGGAGAAGATATTCCCTGACAAAAAGTAAGTTAATGTTGTTATCCATCTTATTTGTCTTTCAATTTGAAATTACATTCATAATTGCAGAACGACATACGTCTTCACAGCCGATCACGGCATGACAGACTGGGGATCTCACGGAAGTGGAACTGACGATGAAGTGCTGACACCTTTTGTAGTATGGGGTAATGGAGTCACCTCGCTACCACTCAAAGAAGAGATCAACCAGGTTGACATAACTCCCTTGATCTCGTCAGTACTCGGTGTACCCATTCCGGTCAATAGTTTGGGTATTGTGCCATTGAACTTCCTCAACTTCCCTTCCAAACTCAAGTGTAATATCGCATGTACCAATCTGAAGCAGATGGTTGAGCAGTTCGGAATCAAGAGGACTGAAAAGCTGGAGAACTCTTTCAAGCTACTGTTCAAGGAGTACGATCAGTTCAAGGCGTCTGTTCTTAACAAGGTTCATGATACTGTCTCTGCCTTGATCAAGAGCAAAAGATACGACGCTGCTTCTCAAGTGTGTCTGGAATGGATACCTAGAGTCAGGGAGGGATTGTACTACTTTCATCGTTACAACAGAACTACCTTGGGCATGGCTATAGCTACATTGTTCATGACCTGGATTGTCTTACTGTACACTTTTATGAGGTGGTAAGTAGTTATTTTAAATAATTTACTTTTAGTACTATAGTATGACATTTTGTTACCTAAATTTCTGTTTTCAGGGGTGCCTTCCGTGATACGACAACCTTTAAACCAAACAAGTGGTTCGTAGCATTTTTTGTATTAGAAATATTGATATCTATAATACACAAATGGTCAGTCATTCACGCCTGCTTCTACTTGCTGCCTACTTACGTCATTTCATTAATCTGGAACAGCCACGGCCTTACTCTACAACAAGTATTGACTCACTTAAAGGACTTTAAACAGATGTATCTTCAAATGATTGTGTCGCTCGCTATTTCCATCGTATACATCGTGATTACCGTATCGGCTTTCTACGAACGATCAGTTGTAACTTTAATGTTGTTATTCATAGCACCGTTCCCACATTATATGTCGTCACTGCCTAAAATCTGGTATGTTTTTCGTTAGTTTCTTTTTATTTTCTAAATTTCATTTATTGTTACAGTACTTTTTTGTTTCAGGTCAAAAATCTGGTCGGGAGCTTGTGTTTTACTAGCCATTTTCCCACTATTACCTCCTGTAGGAAACATACCAATACATTCTCTAGTCATAACATCGCCCATAATCTGCGCTGTAGGAGTCGATTACTACCGTAAACAATATGCAAACGAAAACAGTCGCAAGAATTTTAATGTCATTACTTTGCTACTGCTTATGGTATCTGGAATCAACATGCTGGAGCCCTATTTGGTAAGGTTTTTACATATTAGTCATAGTAAATTTGTTAACGATATAATTTTTTATTATTATGTCCTTTGTAGACGTTGTTATGCCGAATCTCATCGTGGACTCTTCTTTTTGTTGGATTCTGTCTTCCGTTCACGATAAACACGACCTTAATTGATAGATTCGTGGGCTGGTTGTCATCTACCTTCATGGTGTACTGCTTACTCTCTATGGCATACGAATGTGTCTTCTTGTTAATGTTCATGGCCTTGCTGCTGTGCTACGTCAGGTTAGAATACTGCAACCTCAACGACTTCAAATTTTTGACATTGAGTATCGAACAAACGACGAAGAATACCAAGAAAGGGCTGTTCGATGTTGATGTAAAGACTCTCGGACCCTTCCAGCGACAGGAATGGCAACGCGCCATGTTGTTGATCATCCTCATAGAAGTAGCCTTCTTCGGAACGGGAAATCTTGCTTCGTTGAACGGATTCAACCCGACTTCCACCAAGAACTTCATCAACACGTTCTCGCCTTTCCTGATGGCCTTCCTTCTAATACTTAAGGTAGCTATTCCTCTATTACAACTTGCATTTGGGCTGGCTGTTGTGCTCCACAATCAAGAAAACAAGCTTCCTCGACTCGGTGTACTGCTTATGATGATTTCAGACATGATGGCTATGGTAAGTTAATCAATTTAACATAATATTACACTAAATATAAAATAATACTAATGGTAGAAGAATGCCTCTTATTAGTACTGTTACATTACAATAATTTTTAGGTCTTCTTTTTCAACTTGAAAGACGATGGAAGCTGGTTGGATATTGGAATGAGTATAAGTCATTACTTAATCTCCCTGGCAATGTCCAGTGTGGTCTTTCTACTTCTACATATCGCAAAATCAGTTATGGAATTCAAAATGAAATCAACAATTTGCTCAAGTATAAGCTGAAGCTTTAGTTAGCTATAACAGTATTTGGAGCAGCCGAAATATAGTTTAGTGTTTTATGATACCAAATTGACATAAATAATTCAAATACAGATTGCGAGATTAAAGCCGGTTTCTTGCTGTCAATACCTGAGTTATAATACCGTATCCTCCAACGCTGAAAAGCTGAGCGTGCCATGCACAAAGAATCTGGCTAGTCTGAGAATCGACCAATAGCTCCATTCCTTTGTAAACATATCTTATCAGAAGAGCTACTTGATCTGAGTCCAATGTCTTCACGGCACCGTCGATCTCGGACGTTTTGAAGTTTGTGAGCACGTTAAGAACAAGGGTAGATACTTTGTTTTTCAGTGCCTAGAAGAGACGATATAAATAGTAGAATAGGCTATGATAAGTTAATGATTACCTGATCGTTAGAGTTCAGTGGAGGATCTTCTAACACAGCTTTCAGGGCTTCTAGGTGTTTGCTGGACTGTAGCAGCTTCTTGACTGTTTCTTCGTTTGGCCCGTTTCCTGGGCCTTGACAAAGATAATCAGGCTGATATTCTTCCTTTCTCTTATCTGGGTCCAACGCATCGACATCCACCTTCTTATAACTCATATCGTTCACATTCTTAGCCATCTACAAAGTATCAGTTCTTATAACGAGTCCGTCTGTGATTACAAATAGATTTGATTAATCAGACAAGAAGATAATAAGGGTCAAACCTTTTAATGTACAACAATATCGCCAATTTCTGTGTGGTGTATTTATTTAGTTAGTTCTTAACAACCATATAAGAGAAAGACAAACGTATAACAGTAACAATCACGTCTTTTCATTGTCAATTTAGATCAGAGTTGTCTGATCAATCACTACACCCGAAGATTTTTCCTATTTTGATCCTCTTTAGATTAGGCCGGTATTTTCCAAGAAAAGCTTCTCTGCCTTCCCTGAAGCATGTAACTATCTTTTCGAAGTTGGCATCTTGTGTTACACATCTAGCCGTGTTCATGGAATCGTATGGTTCCTCGATATACATCTTGTACCTATGATTGTTCATAGCCAAAGTATTTCTGTAACATATTGAATAGTTTACTTTCCGTAAAAAATCGCCTACAAATACAGCAAAACTACAAAACCAAATCATTTGAAACCTTACCTTGGAAAGACGTCCCCTCTTTTGATTGATATGGCCCAGTTTTCAAAGTCAAACTTAGAGTAGTAATCAAAGAAAGCGATCAACAACTCTCCCACCGTGCTTGTGTTGAGTTTTGGGTCAGGGTAGTTCGGTGGTAAGTCTTCGAACATCATCAAAGCCCCCACATTCTCTGTATACCTAAACTTGTCGACAAAACATTCTTGAAGATTAGGTAATATTGGAGGTTGCACAGCCTTCTGCAAGAAGTGGATACACAGAAGAATCAACGAGTAGCTGTTGAACGTCCCATTCATAGCTTCCCCAATCCCATTACTCTTGGCCCAATGCTTTACCAATAAACATAATGAAGGTAATCTGTCGTCAATCCTAAAATTTAAGGTAATTATAAGGCAGAAAACTCGTACCGTGAATAATAGTGCAACAAGTGAGAGTTGTTAATTCCAGCTGTGTTGTTCACATTTAAGTCGACTTCCAAGTTTTGGTAAGGGTATTGGAAGGTAATCCGAAGGATTGGTACCTGAAATGTCATTTATAGTAAGATCGAAAGAATTTGCATTAAAAACAATGAAAGTTACTCACCTTTGCATTAATAACCTGAACTTTGTCCAGCTTAACATAATTTCTATTTCGGAACAGCATCTTTTGGATCTTGCGAAGACATTTCATAGCAAATCTGAAAAAATTAAATTGAAAAACAAGACAATTTGCGTAAATAGTTTGCAAAATAATACTAAAATTTAAAATGTAAATAGATTAGTCTCCTTACACTCTTTCATAACAAGCAGAACCAGCATTATCCTTGATAATACAACACAAATCCATATCTGAAGTCACTGACCCACACCCGTTAACTGTAGACCCAACTACAACAAGATTTGCATCAGGATAGCCTTGTTTTATAGCATTCAATAAATTCCTTCGCACCTCCATCTTCCACCAGAATGTCATATCTTTCTAAAACAAGAATAAAAGCATAAACATATCATACCTGAACATTGTCGAGAAAATGCCGATTAATTTGGTATTCAAAATGTTCAAAGGCCTTTGGAAACCTGTTCTTGTACTCCTCTATCCTCTCAAATATTGACTGGTCTAATGTAGGTTTATTCTGTAGCACTTGTTCGTCTTCACGCTCATAGGAAATCGCTTCAAAGAAAGGTTGTTCCTCTTCATCGTCGCTCAACACGATAACATCGGTCTCACTTCGTTGTAAACTACTTTTTTCATCCCTAACAGTAACTTTGCTAGTAGATGCAACTTGAACAAGCACCCTTTCTTCACTATAACATCCAGAATCGGGGGTTTCTTCCTTCGTAACAATTCCTGAAGCTCCAGAAACGACTTCTGACTGAGCAACAGAGCCAGAAAATCCTTGTTTGTTACTCCCATTGTTGTCACAGCTATCATCTAGCAGTGCCATATCAGGCTCCGCATCTTCATAAACATCGTCGTCACTATTTGTCTCATCTAATACTACAAGGTTAATCTTCTGTCCACCAGAAAGTCTCCGCTTCTTCGGTTGGTTATGATTGAGTTGTTTCTTGTTCCTCTTTCTCCCCATGATTAACCCACTAAATCTAAAAATATTATAAAGATGAGTCACACAGTACTACAAACAACAAGTTTAAATTCGTTGAAGTTAATCAATTGACTTAGCCAGTAATATAAACATGAAAAACAGTTTTATAATTAAAAATTTAAGATTACATTATATACTTGAAACATATTGTAAAAAGGTTTAATTCTAAAACAATGCCGCGCAAAATTTTCTTGAGTCTAAAGGAAAAATAAAAATAATTTTGTGACACTTCGTTCGCTCGAAATCCTAAAAACCAATCAATAGTAGTCACCCGTCTTTTTACAAAAGAAACAAGGAATTCAAACTTCTGGGTAAGACACTTGACTGAAAACTAAAAAAAAATTTTTTCATATTTCGTCCTCATCATGTTTTCATTGTTGTAATGTATTTTTTGTCGGTATGAACCATTTTTTATCAGACTTCTTTATCCGTTACACGAATTTACAATAAACAGGAAGGATAAAAATCATGACAAAACCGACAATGTTAACTACTTTTTATTTTTTTCCATAAATTTGTATAATCAACAATAACATTGAAATCACAGTAGAATTGTTGTACATTATTCTTTATCGTATATTAGAGTATCTCATGTATAATATTTGTCCAGAGCTTACGGTACTTAATTGTGTCTGGTGCATGAGCTTTATGGCGTAATTCTAGACGATATTTGTGTAAGAATCCCTGAAAAAGGAATTCTGAATTCGACTTGGACCCGGACTGCGCCCTCAATTGCCCGCAGGCTTTTTTCGCCTTTTGGCCGTAAAAAAGAAGGGAATTTTGCATAATTCATTGACTTTTACAATTTAATATCTTTTATTCGAATTGGAATGCACTTTGATTAATGTTTAAGAGCTAACGAACCTTTTCAGACATGTTCGTATCTTCTAGAACATGTTCGTCGTGCACTTTGTGCTTGTTTCATATAACATCAGTCTTAAATTTGGCCATTTTCAGGTGTCGAAGATGCCGTTGGCCCAGAACTTTAATACCGCGGCTCCAGAACTGGCCAATCGACCGTACAAATTCACGAAGAAGACCTCCAGAAGTGTAAGATAGGTGTTGTAGCACTGTTTCGTATTTATTTTACCTTTATTATAACATTTTTATAGTAAGATATATAATAGTTTGGGTACCTATCTCTATCAGTAGTATCGTAACAACTATTGTAAACCCATGTTGTTGTAATCACTTCCAATGTTATGGTAGAAGTAAGCGTAATCAATATTATAATAATCTGTTAAAAGTGAACTATGTGGTGCTTAATAAAACTATGAATGGTTTAATCGGCTTTGTATTTCAATTATCCCCTGTTTGTGTTTTCTGTCAGTGTGCTTCGATGAAGCTGATCCGGACTGTTTTCAAACGTTTTCAGATGTCGCCCATTGCCCGAACACACAAACAAATTAATTGTTTTGGGAACAGCAGCAAGAACACGGCACGGGTAAGTAAGGGTAACGCGTTATAACGTCTTAATAAGTTAGTCAAAAAGTTTTTGGAGTTGTCCCTTAAATAAGACATGTTTATTATTATATTTTTTGGATCAGACCAGTATAATCTGGTTAAAACTGAGACTTAATAATTACAGTTGAGAAAAAGTATAAGAGAACTAAACATTTACCTTTCTAATTCTAAAAATTCACATAAAACAGAAGGATTGACCTTTCAAACGTTATCATTGATCTGATTTCACAAAATTAGTCTAAAACAAGGTCGGTCTAATATTATAAACTGCGTCATGAACTCTTCCGGTAGCGTAATTATTCAAATCGCACTACCATTCAGAGATAAAATACAATTTGAAAAGCTGCCTTTTGTGTTTGCCTCCGGCTCTTCCGGATTTCGCGCTAAAAATTATTTTTTGAAAATTATTTGAAATAAAATTAAAAAATGGGTTTCAAACTGAAGAGCCTTTGTTTTTATGGAGTAAGTGACTAAATTAATGTTATATATATGTATTTTAATAGTTTCACAGTTTTATTTAGACATCGAATATTGTGAAGGATGTTTTACACTTGATTTTACAAACATTTCGTTATTTGATTGAAATTTCAGGCTAACAAACAGACAAAATCGCCAAATTCTTCTGGCGCCGAAGAAGAATTGGACGATAGTGGCAATGGAACCCTGGATACAAACTCTACAGTCGACACAATCAAAGAGCTGGACACAGAATACGAAGTAAAGGACTTCACGGAAGAGGGATCAGAGCGGCCGAATGCCTCACAGTTTGAGTTACTTCACATTCTTGGCCAAGGATCGTTCGGAAAAGTATTTTTATGCCGAAAGACCAGTGGTTCTAATGTTGGGACTTTGTACGCCATGAAGGTGTTGAAGAAAGCCACCTTGAAAGGTAATTTTAAAATTTGTTACTTAAAACTTGCTTTCCTGAATTTTCAGTAAATGATCGTGTCAGAACCAAATTGGAGCGGAATATTTTAGCACAAATTAACCATCCTTTCATCGTGCAGCTACACTATGGTGAGTTTTATTATATCTTGTTTCTATTCCGAGTTTAGCGTTTCAAACCGAAGGAAAACTGTATCTGATTCTGAGTTTCTTGCGAGGAGGAGATCTGTTCACTCGATTGTCGAAAGAAGTCATGTTTACTGAAGAAGACGTCAAGTTTTATCTGGCTGAACTTGTACTAGCTATTGGGCATCTTCACAGTCTTGGCATTGTTTATCGAGATCTGAAACCAGAAAAGTAAGTTTTCGATACTTTTTTACATTATAGGTAACAAAACATTACCGTTGTGTTATTTGATATTTATTTTCTTTGATGAGTTTTTTGTGTATGATTCCTTTATTTCAGCATTTTATTGGACGAATGTGGTCATGTCAATATAACGGACTTTGGATTGTGCAAAGAATCGTTAGATTTTGAAACCAAAACTTACAGTTTCTGTGGCACGATCGAATATATGGCTCCAGAAGTTGTGAATCGGAATGGACACACTGCTGTAGCCGATTGGTGGAGTTTGGGAGTTCTGATGTTCGAGATGCTGACTGGTCGATTGCCGTTCCAAGGAGATGACAGACAAGATACGATGAAAAAGATACTGAGGTATGTCGTTTACTTTTTGATTAACAATTGTCTTCAGTGATAACTCTTACAATGAAAAGTAATGGTACTATTACAATATATTCTTTAATCTGCTTTAGGTCAAAATTAGCTATGCCAACCTTCTTGAGTCGAGAAGCACAATCTCTTCTGAGGGCACTTTTCAAACGGGTACCCGAGAATCGGCTGGGCTACGGTAACAGTGGATTGGAGAACATCAAGAATCACAACTTCTTCCAAACCATCGACTGGAAAAAGCTGTATAACCGCGAGATCCAACCTCCCTTCCAGCCCACAATAACTTCTGACGCCACTTTCTACTTTGATTCAGAATACACAAAGAAGTCAGCGAGAGGTAAGTTTTTTGTAGATTTACAAGAACTAATATCTTGTTTTAGGTTTATTGGTGATTTTGTATTGTGGACAAATAAGGTTATGTATTGCAATTCCTTTAATAATATGGTTATATTATGTACTTATTTCTAGATTCCCCTGCTGTCCCAGCTTCTACGACAGCTCACGAACTGTTTAGAGGCTTCAGTTTTGTTGCTACACATATCTTGGACAAGGAGAACTGTGAGAATACGAAGGCACCAGAATCTCAGATAACGAACCGTATTATCAGCCAGGCTTTGACCACGAAAGGAAGTTTCCATCAGGAATACGAAGTAAAGGAGCAGATCGGAGTGGGAGCTTACAGTTCCTGCAAACGATGCATTCAGAAGGCCACTAACAACGAGTACGCTGTCAAAGTAAGTTCATCAATGCAAATCGATCTGATATAATGCAGATGAGGGTAGTGGTTATTGGAATTTTAAAATATTTGTTGATCAAGATGTTTGTATTTTGAGGTTTTTGTTTATATATCACTGTATTTGTGTTGACTTCTGTAGCTATTTTTAGATTGCAGCTATTTGATTATTAATAGATTACTTTAAATATTTTCATAACTAGTTATTTTATATGTTACAGTACCTATTTACAGATCATTGACAAACAGAAGCGGAACCCAGTTGAGGAAGTTGACATTCTGTTGAGGCATAGTCACTTCAACAACATAATCGACCTGTACGCGGTGTACGAAGATGAAAGTCATGTGTATATGGTGCAAGAACTATGTAGAGGAGGAGAGTTGTTGGATCACATCATCAACAACAAGCTGAACGAGAGGAAGGTGGCTGAAATCATGAAGACATTGGCTACGGTATTAGCGTATCTTCACGGAAACATGGTACGTTATGTCATTGAAACTATTATTTTGTGAATTATCTATGTTTTACACATATTATGTTAATATAAAGTTATGTGTACTTCTAAGCCTAAAATGATTATGTTCAACGCTTTTAAGGTAGTGCACCGTGACCTGAAGCCTCAGAATATAATGTTTGTGAAGAAGGACTCGACCAATGTTGATGATATCAGACTAATTGACTTTGGGTTTGCCAAGTTGCTACGATCGGAGAATGGCATGCTTATGACGCCATGTTACACTGCCCAGTTTGTGGCTCCAGAAGTGTTGAAACGACAAGGATACGACATGAGTTGTGACGTGTGGTCGTTGGGAGTACTGCTTTTTGCCATGTTGAGCGGGTAAGTAGTTATCTTACAGTATATTATTGAAGATAGTGTCTAATAGTTGGTTTTTAAACTATTTTTGCCATTTATTGTGTTATGTTACAGAGAAACGCCTTTCCTCACAAGCGCCTCGGACGAGCCTTCGAAGATTCTTCAGAGAGTTGGAGAGGGAAAGTTCACCATGTCAGGGCCTCATTGGAGTAAGATATCGGACTTGGCCAAGGATCTGGTTATGAGAATGCTGCACGTTGATCCAGGACGGCGGATCAGTGCCAAAGAGATTGTCATCCATCCTTGGCTCAATCAGGGCGGCCAGCCGACCAAAGATTTGGAGTACAAACTGGATGTGGAACAAGTGAAAGTAAGTTGTGTATGAATAATTGGTTTAGGTAATAAGAGAGAGTATTTTTTCGGATAAGTAATATTGTGTTATGTTCAGTCTTTTTATATTACTTTCAAGTAACATCTTGAGTTATGTAATCACTACGACAACTATCTCAATACCTTCTTGGCTTAAACGTTGTCACAAGTTGTAAAAAACGTGAATTGGATGTAACTACATTGTGCAAGACATGTTATTTTCAGAAGAACATCGACCGCACCTTCAAAGCTGTAATGGGTAAAAACCAAGCGATGCCTTTGTGTCCTGTCAATTCCTCTGCCTTGGCCAAACGACGAAATCAGCGGCCCAAAAGTCTCTCGGATTCCCAGGATTTCTGATTCCATGCCTTGTATTTAAGAGTACTGTAATTATTTATGATTACTGTAGTTATTTAAGTGGTACTGTAATTATTTAAGTAGTACTGTAGTTATTTAGTGTTTATACCGTAACTGTAAGTATTACTGTAGTATATCGCTATATCACTGTAATCTTGTGAGTTGCACTGTCTTACTGTAACTTGTTAAACAGTCCTCTCCCTACTGTAATTAGCTTACTAACTATTCTATTTGGTGATCTCTTGTATAATATAATTTTAAGTTATTAACAAAGAATAAATTGCTACATTAATTACATAGTATGTCGTATCTTCTACTAATTAAGTAATTCGAGAGCAAAGAAACAACCACCATCATGTCGGTAGTAATACAATTTATTTTGGGGAAGTAAACAGGTGCTCGACAAACCTACTCATGGGTATTATTATACAATGCTATTACTATGTTGCCTTACCTATGTGATATGTTTTGAATACCATTGCCTAAGTGATTATGACAATGTAGATTAGTTAGATATGTGCTTACAATTCCTTTAAATGGCAGTAATTAGGGGTAGATACAATAACATGAGCAGTATGTTACATATAATACACTACTCTGGGCATTACTACGTAGCTGTGTTGTTGTATTGTGCACATAGTAGTCCTGGGTTGTTATCATCTGTTTTGGCGCCAATCCAAATTAACTTTCCGTCTGTGTTTATCCGGTGATTTACTTAGGAACCACGTTAGTATTGGGTTTGGGACGAGGATGTAAACACAAAGAGTTCCGATTTAATGTGGCGCAATGAGCGTAGCCGTCCATCTGATGCATCTCAAGCCGTCTCTGGGCCATTCTGACCTTGTAGTAGAGGTTTTTAGGTAGTTTTATGACTTTCGTAATGGGTTTATGCTATTTTGATGGGTTTGGGTCTTTTGAGTACTAATTTAGTATGATTACTGTCATTTAAAATAATACGCTATAAGTTTTAAATACTATAATAGGGCCTTACTACTTATTGCAAGTCTTATTGTTACCACAAATGCTTATTGTAAACAAATTATCTTAATGTTAAGCGGTTGCAAATGTAACTAGAAATGTCTTGAAGTGTAATATATTATCGTAGGGATGAGATTACGTGGCAGGTAAAGGCAGGGGTTTCTTTCGAATTAGCCAAAACCAATTATTTACTGTGCGCGTGACACGTCCCTTAACACGGCTTAATTGTTTTAAGGGCTTCAGATGCGGCTACCGAAAAGATGACAGACGAGAAGACTGCATCGGACTGGCTGGCTAGCCAGTCACTGCCATGGCCCAAACGACACTCCTCCCTGAAAGTAGGCCCCCAAATAAGCGTATCATAATAAGCGGGTGTCAAATTAGCGGAAACAGCTTTCTTTCTTTAGGTTAACCAATATGTGCTCCTCTCCAACCTTCACACCGACTCGCACGACCGTTGGGCACAGTGGCGCGAGACCACGTAAGTTCCGATCTGATTTTACTATGCCCAAGGCCTGTTTCCGTGGGCCATATACTGTGAGAAATGTAAGTAGATAGCCGTTATTGATGTAGTAGTAAGTGAAAACAGTTAACATCTTGTTGTGCTGGACTACGGTAGAATGAACTTTACTCAAATTTCTGTTTTGCAGCTTCTGGTGACGCAAACTCCAGAATCAAAAGTTGTTTTTATTATTTCTGGACTAAATTTAGTTTTTGTAGGGTTTGATGCATCAAAACTTAAAAAAACATTACTTGTAATATCATATAAATTGCTATGGTGTTCAAAATTGTTTTGTAGCTTCATAACTGAATAATGGCTTTTGAACTATAAATTACGCTTTTCAAACTAATGTATACTTCTCTATGACTACAACAATATGCTTTGCAGGGAACTCCCCGAGAACTGTGTCGGCGGATCGAGTTGGGTAATCAACGACTTGGACCTGTACCAGGCCAGTCCGCTAGTGTCGAAGCGGTCGTTGGACAGCGATCATATGCGTTTAAAGGAGATTAATCGAATTAAGACTAAGACGAGCAAAACATGGCCGGCTGGACTAGACAAACATAGTAAGCTCTTTTTTGGCCCAATTTGGAGGTCGCGCAACAATGGGCCGGTCGGCCTGAGGGCGAGAGAAGAGGCACTTCGAACAGCCCAAGGAAAAGATAAGCGGCCCAACAATTGCGTGTTGGGAGCTGATCGGGCGGGGAGATTGATGGGGCAGCAGGTCGACGCCTGTCCCTCTTACCTCTACTATAAGATAAGTGGGGCATCTGGGACCCATCATCTTTTTATGCGGCTACACATGTCTTTTACGATGTTCCAGAAGACTCGCTATTAATCACCAATCAGCACGACCTTACCTGGGGGATTATTGTGGGATTACAGCCACTGACAGCCGGGGCGGTCGTTTCCTGTTACAAAAACAAACGTCCTGCAATTAGGGCTTGTTTTCTGGAGTACGGAAACGTTGTTGTCGTTGACACCGAAAACAAATTGATAAATTGCTGGATGATATAGTGGCACATTTTGTTTTCGGGTTCAAACCCTATTTGTCGGAAAAACAGCTATCACTTGCGGCATTCTTGACGGCCAAGAGATCCGTAAGAGATCCCTCTAATCTCTCCTTTTCCGGGCGGGAAACGCCGTTCCCCTTGAGGGGGTTTATGAGGTCGAAAAGGGCCCGGAACGAAGCTAATAAAACCTGGTCAACACATTCCATTTACAGTCGTTTCCCACCGGTGCCGCACTTTGAGGACACTTATGGGTGTGGGACCAGTCTATATCACATATGTCATTTCTCGTTTGGCGGTGTTCGATTACGGCCAGCCATTCCTGTCGCGCCCCCTGAATTAATTTGATCTCGGCTATGGCGGATTGCAGCGATTCCAGCACAAAACCCCCGAGGGCAGTATGGCTCTCTGTTGAGCATGACCAGCGCTTAAACATGGCCAAGAAGATGATGCGGCCCAAGATCTCGCTAGACTCCGCTCCCGACTGTACTGATTCTCATTTAGGCCAGGACCAGCTGCTGGATGTCGACGCCCGAGGCCGGAAGCACTTGTGGTCCTTGTCGCCAGCCGCCTTCCACCAGAGCTTCGATGACCGCCTCAAGAGCTGTGAGGAGGCCGTCTTCTCCAACTCGTGCAGCAACATCGAGGAGCAGGTAATTTGCATTTGAATGCCCTCGAGGCATGCTTGTTGAAATTTGACATTTTCAGATGAAAATACATCTGACATTAGCTGACAGCCGGCTAATTTCGTTTTGTGACATTTTGAGTATTGTTCGGAGTGTTTTTTGGCCGTCGTCTTGGCCCAATTTGATTGGAAACAGATTTCCCGGCCTTTGATTTACTTTTTTTTTACTTTTTTATGGCAGTTTACTGGCGTGGTCCAATAGTGCGTAGAAGCCCCTTTGTGCCATTTTCGGTATTATAGTATAGTTTACAAAAACATCTTACGTCTGACTGAGGTAGTGCAGCAAGGGAAGCCAATGTTAGTGATTTTTCTGCTAAACATGACTTCACTTAGCATTTTGAAATTGGCGAATTCTCTGTATTTGTTGACCAAAACAGTCGATTTAGAACCAAAAATGGGAATTACTGTTTGTTGTTGTTTATGTTATGCGCAATTCACACGGCGAGTTTGGCATTTTTATTTTGGGCATGCTTTTATGACCTCATGAAGAATTAATGACCGAGAAAGAGCAACAAACTCGTCTTACATTCCGTTATGGGGGTTGTTTGTAGATGGGGTAGGAAGTCATGCGGTAACAATGTCAACAGATACGGCCAATGTAAACATGCGTTTGACATAATTTATGACACAAATTCAAGGTTGCGAGCAGGTCACGGAAGTCGATGCCGAAATGTCACAAAACAAAAATTCAAATTTTGAAAATTTAAATTTTTAAATTTAAAAAAATTCAAAAATATTTTAACAAATTTTTTGAAATTTCAATAAAAACAACATTTGACATTACTTTAAGGTGCGACGAGATCACGGGCGACGAACGCGACGAGCGGGGTTCTGTTCGGGCGACACGAGCAAAGGCCCCATGCCCGGAGGCTACGGTTTCTCGGGCAACGACGGTAAGTGTAATCCGCGTGAGTCAGGGATAAGTTAGGAGACGTTACAGCCAGAGGCAATTAAGTCGCTTCTGACTTTAATTTGAGTTCAGTTTACGACCTGAGGGCGCGGAGAGTCGAGAGATGCCATGATTGAATTAAAGAAGTGCGGCCGCGTCATCGGCCGCTCTTCTGATTTCCGAACACTTTTGGGCCTAATCCAGGTGCTTTTTGACTGCTACGGTACTTCGCACCATTACTTTGGGTTACTCGTTGTTTTTTAAAAATTTTTGTTATTTTCAACCACTCTTTTATTACCGATGACATTGTTATTATTAGCTAGCCAAACAATGACATTTTACAATAGTCACCATAACAATTACTGTAAATACCATATGTAATTGTTAATTTGGGATTAAGATTAGTAAAAAGCAGTATTTATAACTTTTAAGAAAGATTTTCATGTTTAAGGTCGTAAATAGAGTTTTACATCGGTAGATATTAAAATTACTTTTAATCCGTTTTTACACTCTTTGCACGACTTACATTTTACCTTGTAGTAACACACCAGTGTAAACCTTTGTTACTGCGTTTGGTAATCGCGTGCCCAAAGTGTAGTTGTTTCATTTAAAGATTGTAAAGCAAGCAAAGCAGTCAAAAACACTCGGAGCCCTTCCTAAAACAACATGGCATCCACGTCCAACTCGCTCCAGCAGCTTCGTACTGGCTCCACGCTGATGCTGCTCGAGCCTCGCGAGTACGAGTTACCTCCGCGTCGGCTGAGTGCCAGTTCGGCCATAGGGCCACGGTCAAGGCCTTGTACTCCAGATGTGCCAGTCAGTCACAACTACAAATTCGGCCCTTACAGTCTGTTGCCCATGTCGCTAACAATAACTGTTTAGGTTTGTCTTCAGGAGGCACAAGGCCCCCCAACCTCGGGGGCAGATCGCCCCAATCCTCGTTCGACTCAAATGGCGACGTCGGTCAGGTTACACTTAATTTGATGCGGGTAAATGGCACCATGCCGGGATTCAAGACACTTCTCGCCTCCAGTAACAGCAACTCGCCGGGTTCGCTTCAGCGGAATCAGAATCTGGGTAAGTCTACAGTATTGTTAGACAAAGACCATTGTATCGAGCAGGTTATTGCAAAAAGCAGGCTATTTAGTGTTAGTCGTATTTATTTACTTTGTGATAACGCGGTTAACTATAATATTATTAACGCTTTTGTTATTCAGCACGAGAAGCTTTGTCCAAGTTCAGTACTGCGACTCCGCCGATAGCCCCTCAGGTCATTTGTGGAGAGTTTGTGAAGCGGAAAGACAGTCTGGGACGGCCACGGAAAGAATCTGATGTCGTGATTCTGCCAGAGAACGGTAAGATCGGTTACTGTACTTTGAGTGACATAATGAGTTCAGAAGTAGGGTTTAAATTGTAATTGTCATAGTTATTAGAGCTGAATTAGGGGTTTGTTTCAAAGGTTCAGGTTTAGGTAACATAAGTTTACAACCCAGTACCTATCAAAAAACTGTAATTAGTGACAGACTAGTATAACTTGAGTAAATACAGTTTAAAAGGTTATTTTGAATTCATTTTGATGTGATTTACCTTCAAAAACTACCATTTTCCAAATAAGATTAGCCAACAACAACAACATGGCTCGACACTCGAGATCCCCAAATGACTTTGGGTAACTGATACGGTAATCTTTTGTACGGCGATTACTACGCCGAAATAATTACGGGGATTAAAGCCTCAAGTTGTCCTGGCAACGACTATTAAACAGTAGAAGTTACCTGAATCCGGCTTCGGGGAGCGAAAGCCGTTTCCGACATTACCTGTGCCAGTTCTGACTGACAGATTAATTATTTGTTTTGCCGGGAACGGTCACATTCGGGCGGCTTTTTGTTACTTGGCCATGTCCTCGGGGCCTATTTTCAATTAACACGCGCGGAACGGGCAGCCGGGGACTCTTTATTCTCACTCATCTCGGTTACATAATCTCTACTGTGAACTTTTTACTTTCCCACGGTGAGGAGTCGTCTTGTTTTTTCCGGGATCAGGATTGGTGCTTATTAGGTTTGTACGTACTAAGTTGGTAAATTAATATCTGATATTCTTGCGGATTAGGTGACGTAGTGGATTATATTGATTTAGATGACTGTATGCAATGAGAAACACTCCTTTCCATTTGGTTTACAATGTGTAATATGTCATTAGTCTTTACATCGTATCTAGATTATACTTTGTAAGAGTATTTAGTTTACAGCTGGATAATGTGTCGCAGATGTTTTGTCAATCTTTTTAACATTTTACGATCAAATTAGTGCTTAAAATCCGGCCAAAACGTTCTCTTTCTCGTTTTGGCATAGTGTACCAGCCACATTCGACTACTTATAAGCGTCTACTTTCCGTCTTTAAACCACAAAAGTTTTGGGCCGTCTGTTGTGACCTAATCAAATGGCAAATAGAGTGCATCGAAGCAAGCATTACACTCTACCCCAAAACACTGAAATCGTGCTCGTTTATCCCCGTCGGTTAGCTATATTCGCGCTTAGTTTCCAGATGAACACTATTTAAATGGACTGAATGCGGAATCAGTCATCGCCACCTCGCCGTCCGACTGGTCTCAGCGCGGCTCAACTTTCCCCGACCAACTCGTCGCAGCGTTCCCCTGATTCCGAGCTTCTGGCCACAATGTCGGGTATCAGGCAGACGGCGCGACGTCGCGAGCGAACCGCCGCCTCCATGCTGAAGCAGGACTCCATCGCCGAAGAATGCTCCTCCCGATCGCCCAGCCCCACCTTGACCACCTCGGCCCTGCTCCCACATTCGCGACACCCGAGCACAGGTTCCCAATGTTCTCAATCTCCGCGATACGAAAACAGCGGGCTTTCCCGGACTCCCAGCCGATTAATGACTTCTCATTCGCCCACGGTGGAGCGGAAGGGGAGCTGCTCCCCAAACACCACCAAGATGTTCAGTTCTTCAGGCTCCACCAGACGTCGCGGCTTCCAACGTGCACCATCCACAGCTCAGTCTGATGTCACGGATGCAGTGACTCGGCCCAGTATTCTGGAGCCTCTCCACTCGTGCGTGAGCTATGAAAACAACTCCAAAATCAAATTCGACATCTCTTCCTCTGCCTCGTCGCTTCGTAACTCGAATTCATCGTCATTGTGGCGTCCGACTGCCACATTGCCTGTGCCTGGAGCAGTTAGTGGGAATGGAGCCGGCTCTTTGAAAGCTAATGGCTTTGTACCGCCTTCAATGCTTCTATCAGCCGGCTCAGCAAGAGATCCTAGTCGCTGGCATCTCTGTATCACCAAACAACGAAGCCAAAGTGAATCCGCCTTCAACAACCGACAACTCCATCTTCCTCAAGGCTTCGAAGGCATCAGTCCTACTGGCTCCACTAACGGATTTCCCATTTCCTATCATCACGACCAAGCTGGGATTCTGAGTTCTATTCATACACATGCTGGAGGGTCAGCTAGTCTATCTGGATGTCCCAGTCATCGCCGCTGTTCGATGACATTACTTAATCCTCACAAACAAACAGCCATCCTGAGAAGAATCCTAGGACCTAACGCCTTAGACTGGCTCAAAGACAGCAAAATACTGAGCGAAAAAAGTAATCCTTGTAAGACAACAAGTAAATCACTTTTTTAAACTAAATTAGGTAACATTGTAGAGCCAATACTGTAATACTACAGTAAATAAAATGAATTTAAAGTAAAATAATAAAATTACTGCGAAATGTATAACTTACGTTGTTTTCAGGTGAACAACAGTCCAAGAAGTCGTTGTCAGTGTTGAGCGACGATCTGGAAGGGCAGAGAAATGCTGACGATTCCAAAACACCGTTGGTCAAAGAAACTGAAAAGTAAGTTACAATAATTTATATCATAATAGTAATTTCGTAATTCAAAATCATATCCATTTTTCCCTCCGATTTTTCAGAAATTTTAATTTTACGTTGAAATCGGCATTCTGCGTCCTAAATTAACGCAGCCTGTGTGCCTTTGCGCAGTTATTTTATACGACTTGTAGCTGTGATAAAGAGGTAAATCAGCAGTAAATATTTGATTTCAGAGGTGGTAGGCTGATCAAACGACAATATTTATACGAAGTACGACGGGCTACCAGTGATTATGCTTTACTTTTCGCTGTTATCGGCATTGGTAAGTCAGCTATTCTTATTGCACACAAATATTTAAAGCTAATTTTACAGCCTTTAAAGAAATAATTTCAAAATGTTCTTTATTGTCGTTGTTATTTTAAAATGATGTGAAAATAATACTATAATATTATGTTTATGTTTCAGTTATGATGGTGATTGAGAACGAATTGTCAGCCGCCCATGTCTACGAGAAGGATTCCATCTTGAGTATCATGTTCAAGACAATCATCTTGTTGAGCACGTTGATCTTGGTTCTGTTGGTCATCAAATTTCACTTACATGAAGTTCAGGTATGTTATAGTACCAAGTTTTACCCAATTACCGCTAAATCTATAGTGTCACGTAAAATAATTAGAATATTAATATTACGATGTCACTTCAGCTGTTCATGAACGCCAACTCGGCCGAAGACTGGAGAATTGCGTTGACGTGGGAGCGATGCCTCCAGATAGCGGTGGAACTGGTCGTATGTGCAATATGTCCTGTGCCATTGAACTGGGACTTCCTTTGGACTACGGTACACAGCGATGGGATTACTGTAACTTCCACCTGGGTGTCGTTGGACGTCGCTCTGTCGATTCCAATGTTTTTTCGTATCTACTGGATATTCAGAGTGATGTTACTGCACAGTAGATTATTCACTGATGCTTCTAGTAGAAGTATAGCTGGGTTGAATCGTGTCAACTTCAACTCCAGATTTATTTTGAAGACTTTGATGACAATTTGTCCAGGTATGTTGTTTTATCTGCTATACAAAATAAAAAAGGAACAAGGTTATATGTCGTATATCAAGAGATTCATCAACGAAATATTTTGTGATCCGAGTGCATTCTCAATACAATACGGCATTTTTAAATTCAATTTTAGGTACGATGCTACTGGTGTTCACTGCCTCCATGTGGGTAATGGTAGCGTGGATTCTACGTCAGTGCGAACGTCACCATGCTGGAGATCCTCCCATCAGCATGCACGCTCTCAAGCATCAGAACTATCTGAACTCATTGTGGTTCATTGCTATCACTTTCTTGAGCGTAGGATACGGTGAGTTTATTCAACTTTACTTTGGTTAACCTCTGGATAAGTCATAATAACTTTGGGTATATTCATCTACTACTACTAAGTATCTACTACTAAGTATGATACCAATGAACTTTTTTGATACCAATTTAAATTGTATTGCTTTAGGTGACATTGTTCCGAACACATACTGTGGTCGAGGTATGGCCGTAATCACAGGAGTCTTGGGTACATGTACCTCTTCAATGGTTGTTGCTGTAATAGCTAGGAAACTGGAGTTGACTAGAGCAGAGAAACATGTCCATAACTTCATGATGGACACTCAACTGACCAAACAGGTAAGAACTTATTGTATATTTACAATTTTAGACCCAATAACATGAAATTACATCAATGAGCCAAGAGTAATATAAAGTTGTAATTTCGTCTAATAATGTCATTTTCAGTTGAAACACGCGGCTGCCAATGTTTTGCGAGAGACCTGGCTGATCTACAAGTACCGTCGACTGGTCGAAAAGATCGACCCCTACAAAATACGACACCATCAACGCAAATTCTTGGTAGCAATCTACGCGTAGGTTATCTATTTTCAATTTTAATACCTAATTATAGATTGCGTAAAGTGAAGAGAGACCAGAGAAAGCTGGCTGAGAACTCGGTATCGTTGGGCGATGTAGCCAAGGTAAGTTAAATTCAATGCTTTGGTAGGATGTGTAAGATTATTTGGTATTTAATCATTTTTTTGGAAATTCGCAAATCACTTTCAGACCACCTCCAACACACACGAAATGATCCACGACATCCACAGCATCCAAGAAGGCCTGGCCGTCCGCATGACTTCGGTGGAGCATCAGCTTTCGGACATCCAACGAGAGATCGGGTCACTCGCCGAGCTGATGCGAAGCCAACTTCAGCGACGGCCAAGCAACAACGACCGCGATTCCGACCTGACTTCGGTCGATTCGGTGCGACGCCGAAAACACACAATGCAACACGATTCATCATATCAATAGAGTATCCTTTCCTCCCATTCCTCCTCCTCATGAGTCCGGTGATAGCTGCTCAATCTGTTTGTACATACAGATCACTTTATTTTCCTGTCGAGTATAATAAATATATTATTCATAAAAGTCAAATTTTGAATGTCAGGGACATAAAGTACATTTTAAACAATACTCGTAACTCTTCTGATAAGCTAATAGTAACCGTAAAGAAGATTGCTATATTTTCACCTATTTTCGCAGTTTCAACCCAGAGTTACTACTCCAAATTCTAAGAAATATGACAAAAAACACTTTTAAAATACCTAAAACAATTTATTCCTAATTTTTTAATGTCTTTTCACTAGTTTTTTATATTTAAAAGCTAAAAATAGAACATGAAACAGTCTTCCTTCATCCCGAAAAACGTTTTCTTTATTTCGGCTTCAAAGCGCCCGCCTTTTCGTGAACCACTGCGTATCATCTCTCTCTCGTCTGGCTTTTCGTTTCACTGATGAAAAAGGCCAAAATATTTTTACTTTTTCTAAAAATTCGAAGAATAATTAAAATTGTTTCGTATTTATAACTGGGTTTTAATTCGTATTTGATCGTTGTGTCATTTTTATGGTTGTAGTGTTCTTAGATGTATCTATGTTGATTTTTGTTTAGATTTGGAAGTTTTAAATGAATGTTTTTTTATAGACCTGGTTTCGTGTTATTGTACTCGACTTGCGATATTTTTCAACAAAATTGTTTTGTTATTTTTGTCGTTTCCAGGGTAGATCACAATGTCAAAGAGAGGACGTGGAGGAGCTTCCGGAGCCAAATTCAGAATCTCTCTGGGTTTGCCAGTCGGGGCCGTCATCAACTGTGCCGACAACACCGGAGCCAAGAACTTGTTCGTCATTGCTGTATACGGAATCCGTGGTCGCTTGAACCGACTTCCAAGTGCTGGTGTTGGAGACATGTTCGTTGCCTCGTGCAAAAAGGGAAAGCCAGAGTTGAGAAAGAAGGGTAAGTGATCGCTTTTATTTGTGTTGGTTTTTAGAAGTTTTATATGGATGACTGCTAAAATATGTTAGCAACTAGTTTATATCACAGTATAAGTTTATGTTATTTTTGGATTCTAAGGTAATTTTAACAGCTTTTGGGATACTTTTTAAATATTTTTTAAAAGTTAAAAAAATTTTATAGCTTTGAAAGACAAAAATACACGTTTTGTCGTTTGAAAAATCTTTATATTATCTGAAAAAGTTTGATTGATGTTAAAATTTGTGTTTTCAGTACTTCAAGCTGTGGTCATCAGACAAAGAAAGATCTTCAGAAGGAAAGACGGTACCTTCATCTACTTCGAAGACAACGCTGGAGTAATTGTTAATAACAAAGGTGAAATGAAAGGCAGTGCTATCACTGGACCAGTTGCCAAGGAGTGTGCCGATATCTGGCCCCGTATTGCCGCCAACGCCAGCTCCATCGCTTAAGAACATTATTTTTATATAAGTTGTTGATTTGTTTGGCGGTAAATTGTTTTTGTTTTATATCTTTGGATTATATGAAGTTTTAAGTTATTATTCTGACATTTACTCTAAATACTTTGTTTTAGAATATTCGGTTGGAATTTAAAAAAATTAACTATGAATAGGGGATGGATAAAGTTGTAAATTTTCTTTTTTTTTTTTTGGGGTTAGGTGGTTTTTGAGTTTAGTTTTACAGTAATAATTTATTTTCATATTTAGTTTATCTTACGTATAATATTTTATTAGTGTTACTTATCATTAGAACAATAACTTAGCAAAAGCTAAAACCAACAATAATTAAGATAAAGTGACATTACTGAATACACAAACTCCTCTTTCGTAAAGCAATGACTTCTGAAAGTTTTCTGGGTGTAGATTGATTGTGAAAAGCAGGTTGCGGCGATTTGAGTACAGGTATACTGGCAAACTGATAGTTTCAACTTTGTTGCTTTCGAGTTTCCATGAGAAATGCAGTTCTCCGACGCTGCTTTGAACATCATCAATAAGGCTGACGGAGTTTCCTGACTTGCATTCAGCACCAACAATTTCCATTCCTTTAAAATTAAATTAAGTAATGGAGAAGAGCCATACGAAATCGGTTGTATATTGAAACCTTACCTGATATTGTAAATCTGTCAGCTGGAGCATTAGATCCAACAGATACATGCATGTTGAGCTGTTCCAACGACCATCCGTTGGTTTGGGCAATTAATTGTCTTGTAGCTGTGATGTAGGCTTCTGGAGAGAATAATCCACCAAGCCAGACGGGTTCATCCCTCAAACAAGTAGATTCGCTGAACTTGACCAACTGAACGATTCTCTGTTCAAAGTCCTTAATCCATTCTGCAGCGGTGACAGACAATGGTACTGTATATCTAGTCCATAGTTGTGGAACGGCTCCTTTGTTCAAAGCGTTGGCGACCGCTCTGATTCGGTTGTCTTGTTTCTGTTCCCCTCTGGCACAAGCTACCAAGTCTTCTAGGTCGTGACGAACTGTCTGAAGCAAGTTGCTGCCGGTGGTGACTTCTCTTTCGAAGAACCTGAACAACGGATCCTTGATGTTCTCTTTGGTCCTCTTGAATTTGGTGACTTGCTTGGGTAACAATGACAACCATCTTTGAGCCAGTTCTGACAACTGAGCGAGCCACGATGGGGCGGCAGCCTTGTCATCGTCTCCATCGGCGTAAGCCAACTCATCATCAGACATCTTCAGCATGTTCCTCAACAGTTCCTGTCCTCTGACTGTTAACAGAACCTTTTCGGCGTTGTTTGGAAGGCCAATCCAGTTAGGCATCTGTGCCGACTTGATGTTATGCATCCAAACCATAACGGCGTCCTTGTTGGTTTCTTCAGGAACAGTGAGACGTGATGCTTTGCCATCAATGTCGTTGATCAAAACATGATCGTGGTCAAAAAGTTTTGGCGTGAACAATTTGTCCAAGAAACAGTCAAGCAAAGTCTAAAAATTTTAAAATGAATTTACAAGAGTATCAACCAAGCAATTCATCAGTCAAAACACATACCTGATCAAATTTATTGTCGATTTTACCACCATAAATACATTGTGAAAGCAATGTACGCAGTGCCAACCATGGCAGCTTTTCTGGCGACACATTGGACCTGTTTTGAGCGATGGAATCCAAAGCAAAATCGAGAGTGTCGCAAGCCACTCGAAGGTCAGAATCCGAGAATTCGTACGAATTAGCCCAGCCAAGTGGTTGATAGCGAAGTCTTTCTTGAACCAAAGCATGGAACCAGCAGATCAAGAAGTAGAGACGGCTTCTTTCGGCTGGAGACTTGGAGATTCTGCCGGCCGGAATTGAAGATACTGATCTCAACAAATTGGCCTTTAGTCCAGACGCTGGTTCGAAGACAAGAACGTGAGAAGCCTGAAAACATAGTCAAAATATGAAGTGAGACGGAGGTCTTACCTGAATAATAGTGGCTGGTAGTTTTGGATTGATTTCGGCTGTCATTAGAATTCTGAATTGTGGATGAGGTTTCAGATTCTGAAGTCTCTTTTCGATCTGATTCAACCATGTTGGGGCCAGATGCACGTTCTTCAACAAAATCCATCTTCCTGACTTTCCTGAAGATTCCAGAGCTTGTTCGGCTTGTTGGAAACCTTCGGCTGAACCGATGGCAATCGAAGTCACTTGTTTATTCATATTCAAGGCCAGGTCTTCAACTTGACCAGAAGCATCGTGACCTGTTGTGGAACACAATAGGACGGGAGTCTTGCAATTCACCTGTAAAAGATTAACAGTAAAAAAGAATGTAATCTTTAAAAATAAAGTTGTAATCAACCAAACATACCTCAGTCTCGAGAATGGATCCTAAGTCCATGACCTTGTCCTGCTGCATAAAGTCAGTGCCAAACACGGTGGAGATGAGAATGTGGAGCGAAGCCAGCAATCTGTCAGGTCTCAGAGCATGGATAACAAGAAGTTCGTTGAAAGAAACCACGATTCCATCTTGTGTAGAATCGTCCCACAATACAGGCACGTCAAGTTCCGGTTTGTCAGCGTTCATGAACTGTTCCAGCTCCTTATTAGAAGAACACTTGTCCACAATATTCTTAAAGTCTGGCAGCTGAGACAATGCCAGCAAAGAGAGAGCGTGCTTTTCATGTACTCCTGGAATCTGAATAGCCGAAGCCTGCTCCAAAGTCTTCTTTGAAGCATCTGTAGTGAAGAGATCGGCCTTCAGAAGAATGTGATCAAAGTAGGCTTCGTAGGCGTTTTCGTGTTTGAAGCACTTCAAATAGATTCTCAACAACAACAAGGCAAACATGGACTTGTCGTTATGCAACATTCCTTGCGACACACGGCGGTACGATACCTAAAAATGAAACCTTTATTTACTCGACAACTACAAGGATATTTTCAAAAACGTACTCTTAATAATTTAGAATTTAACAAAACATGAAAAATTCTTACCTGGAACAAGTTGTTGATGATAATGTTGAGGCGAGCTGCAGGTTCTTTAGCATCTTTAAGCTCTGGAGAGCTAAGAACCGACGTAAAGATATCCAAAAGGAAGTCCAACGAGTATCTGTACAAGAAGTGGACTTCGTGGAGATGGTACAAGCTCAAATAGATCAATGAACAACTTAATGCCAACTTGGAATACTGGGCTGACACCTTTTCGACTTCAGCCATAACAACATCAGTCTCGGCCGCTTTTCTCGACACTTCGCTGGCTTCACTCTTCAGCTTCTCCAAGGTTGTGATCACCGAATTGTCGTCTAGAATCTTTCCTTTGGACTCGTTCAAGGCTCCCAACAACGCCTTCTCCAACTGTCGAAGTCGGACGGCAAACTCTCCTTGCAACTTGAGCAGATCGTTCCTTTTCTTATCAATGTCAGGACGTTCACTTCTGAGTACTTGGTGGAGGCATTGGGTTTCCAAGCTAGTTCTTGTGATGGTAAAGTTGACAAAAGTAACTCGAGAACAAACATCTGGTGGGAAGTTGACCTGAAAAAAAGATTTTTAATACAATTAAATAAAAATATAAACAGCAAAACACAAAGATAAAAATTTACCGAAGAATCACGAGTAACCAAGAAGACCTTGAAGGCGGGAGACAAATCAATGTCCTGATCTCCAATGGTGATCAAAACTCGACCAGCTGTGTGTTTGATTTCCCGGTTCAGCACAGGATTCAAGATGGGATCGTAGTTCTCAACATCTTTGACCAACAGGATCGTTCCAAACCGAAGCGCTGATTCCAAAGTCTTTCTAAAACAAAAAATTAAGTTAAAACAATAATCATTTCACTTTATCACAGAAGTAAGTCCTACCTAAAGGCTGGATCCAAAAATGAAGTAGTTTGGAAGTTGCTGCCCTTTCCTCCGTACTGTTTCTGCATGAACTCGATGGCTTGCCCACTCGGGTCGATGATCAGAGGGAACCTGTTGAAGCGTTTGATCATTATCGAGTTCTCCATACACAGATCGTCCTTTGGCATTCCGTTGTTGGTCCATTCCAAGCGTTCGTCGACGGTCGACAAGTACTCAATCCGGGCGATTTCGTTTCTGTACTTGATCTCTCCAGCTTCCAAATGGGTGATCCAGCGATGGAAAAGCACTGATCGGAGTTGTTGATCGTAGTAACCAGCATACGACAAGAAGGCAGCAGATACAACAGCATCTCCAACTAACGTATCCATCTGCTGACTGAAGTTGTCGCATCCGTTCTGCCATCTGTCGCGTTCGGCTCTCAACGACTTGAGCAACTGGATGGAACGTTGAACCTTTTCTTGTACCAAAGCCAGGTCTGACTTGATGGATTCGGCTTGAGCGATCAGTTTGGCGTACTCGTCCTTATACGAAGCGATCGACTGTTCCAATTCTGTGATTACTTTCTCCAACTCGTCGCACTTCTGGGTCTTTGTTTTGGCATCATTTTCTAATCTGATCAACTCATTTCTCAATGGCTCTACCTTTCCGAGCATGTCTGAGTACAAGATCTGTGCCTTTACCCATTTTACCATTGGTCCACAAGCAACAGAAGCACGGTTCACCTAAAACAACATCAAGTACACATTCAATCGTTAAAAAGATAAAAAGATTAGAAGAAACTCACCTTTTCAAAGTGGAAATCTGGATGTTTGGCATATTTCTGTGCAGCGGCCAAGATTTCTGGTCTGACATTTTCAGAATCGAATTGAAGAATTCGAGGGATGAAATCATCTTTGACCATAGCTGTTCTGATTCCCTTCCAATCAATGTTAGGGTCTTCTCCCAGCAGAATACAAATCGACTCCAAAGCCAACTTGACAACAGCAGGCGGAGACTGCATACTTCTCAATTCTGACAATTGTTGTTTCTTGATTCCTTTCACAGCTTGTTTGGCTTCCTCCACAGCTGGTTCTACTTGAGCAAGGTCAGTACCGACTTCTTCCTTCTTCTTTTCGATCTGTACCAAATCTGCCGCTAGTTCCTTCCGTAACCTTTCTGACAATATCTTTTCGTTCTCGGCCTTATTCTGATTCTCGACCATCTGTTGTAGTTTAGTGTTGGCAGCGTGATTCTTCTCCTCGAGGTCTTTACTCTTACTCGTCAACGAAGTCTGTAGCTCTTGAACTTGTTCTTCAGTCTCGCTGATCTTTTGTAATCCAATGTCAAGATGTCGTTGTTCTTCCTCGAGTTCTTCTCGCTTCTCCTTGAACAACCTGATGTAGTGCTGGATGAAGTCGAGGAAGTGTCTGGGAGTCAGAGCCATGACTTGGTGTCCCTTCTTGCCTTCTGTTTCGTTGATCTTTCTGACGGTGTTGTGGATGTGAACGAACGCATTAATTACTGAATGATGGTACTCGATAGGCTCAGAAACCAACTCGCAACAGCGGTTCATAGCCATTGGTGGAACATATTCAGGTCGAGTCATGTCAATTGTTTGGGTCAACTGAACACCAACTTGGTACAACGAAGAATTATCCCAATCTCCGAACCAATTCAATACGCATCTGTTGAACAAAGCAGGTGAAGTCGCAGCTCTTTCTTTGAGGCCATCTCCAGACGGGTTCATAGTAAACACGACGTGCAGATTACGGATAACCTAAATCAATATTAATACAACTAAATATACTGCTTACTTGATTAGTGAAGAACTTGTACAATTCATCATTAGAATCCAACATCAAGTTTTGACGTTGAGCATTCTCCTTGACTTGGTTCATCAAGGTTGTGAACTCGTCGCCTTCAAACAGGCCAGGAACTTCTCCATTGGCCAATAGTGTGTTCAGTCTTTCCAAGAATCCAGTATCCAACATGTTCGACTCGTCCATGATGAAGCAGATCTTCTCTCCCTTACAACCAGCACGACGAAGAACATGTCTGATGTCTTCGTCAAAGTCAGCTCCAGTGTATTTCGAGTGGACCTTAAATAAGATATACAAGTCAAACTTCCATAGCTTACCTTCAGTTGGAAGACAGACAATCCATTCAACCAAGCCACGAATCTTGACAAAGTGGTCTTCCCAGCTCCAGAAACACCAATCAACAAGAGATGTCCCTGAGGCTGTCTGTAGATTCGGTCAATCCTCAAAATGTGATCCAACATCTGGTCGAAGAGTACCAACTTGACGTCCAACTCTTCTTCGCAGAAGTTTCTGATTCTCGCTTCCACGTACTTCTGAAGTTCTTCCCTTGTAACTGGCATGTAGTTTCTTGTCAACCAGCACGAGTACAACAGTGGTCTTTGTAGAGTTTCCGTGATGTTGATGACTGAGCCAAAGTACTTTCCAGCAACTTCATCAACCAGCTCGTCTGTCCACTTCCGTTCTTCATCGTACACCAACCTGTCTTGGAACAACCGTAGAGCTTCATGAGCCCACAACCTGATCAAATCAGTTAACTCCAGCGTATCCAAAGGAGCGATGGCTTCACTAATTCCACGAACCCATCTTGATAGTTCACGAGGTGAGTAGACATAGTGAGGTTGGTCGTCTTGAGTAAAACGTTCTTGCGACTTCAAATAAACTTCGACCATAGCGTCAGTGATGGCTTCAGCATATGTAAACAGATGTCCGAAGATACGAAGCACAGCTCTGATAAAGGTACCGTAAATCTGAACAAGAGAAGAGCGACCAGGGTAATCAACATAAACGACTGGAACATGTCTGAGGAATCGTTCCGAGAGTGGGTGACGTCCTGGATCAGTTGGAGGGTTACAAGCACCAACGAACTGGATTCTTTCCAACGAAATCCATTGCTGGTCGCTTGGTCGGTAGAATCCGTTTTGGGAAACTAGTTGCCTCAAGAAAGAGATGACTCGTTGAGTACCGTACTTGTCGGGAGTTGGTAAGTTGATTTCATCGCAGAAGATGACCAGCCATCGGCCAATCTGGACTGGAGCCAAGACCAGGCCATTCGGTGTTCTTCTGTACTCACAGTAATGATCAAAGGTCTTCAGAAGAAGCTCAGGAGTTGTAGATGACGAGAAGTTGACGTTGATAACATCCATGTCCGGCTGAGATCTACAAAACATTAATTGGAAAATTAATTTTACTTTAGTGTACAAAATATATTCCTAAATACCTACCTTAAAGCTGACAGCAATGTCATTGTTTTACCAGAACCTGGCGGACCACACAATACCAAAGGTTTTCTTTCACTCAACCACGTGTTCAGCAACAGCTCGTGACGTACAGTGTCCATTGTTGGTACAACAACATCTCCAGAAGCCACCCTGTTGGCATCGATCTCAAGCTTTGGTACCTTCCTAGCCCACTGTGCCCACTGCACCTCACCGTTCTCAATAACAACTTCGTAGTCGATAATCGGTTGCTGATCATTTGGTGGCAACATGATTGTTGTTGAGTCACGGACAAAGTTGGACAACTTCTGGCGACATCTCCACTTGCCATCTCCAGACAGCGACCAAACCAAGTTGACCAACATGGCTCTGTTGACATAGCTTTGTACCTGATCATCATGCAACGGGAAGTCTTGATGTAATTCACAGTAGTTGATGATTTGTCTAACTGAGTAGTTCATCATAGAGAAGAAGGCCAACAGAAGGCGTTGTTTTGTCACTTCCATAATGTGCTCCACGTTTTCCATTGAGAAATTCAAAGACAGAGGTATCAATCCATTGGCATTGAAGTGATCAGATAAAGCCAGTGAACAGACGTTCTGAATGTAAAGGGCCTTCTGATTCTGGACTGAATTGCTCGACGGTGCAGTTGTAGCCGATGTTGTGAACAAGGATACCGACGACACAGACATAGAAGCAGAAGAAGCCTCCAATCCAGTCGTCGACACAGCTCCACCAGCCATACTGGCCTGCATCATGTCTCCAGAAGCCTTTTGTTCAGAAGTACTTGTACATGTGGCCAACAGGTCGTCGTTCGAGTTCTTGGCATCAGCTGTCAGTGGCAGATTCTTGAGACGAGCAAGGTAGTTCTCAAAGAGCATATCAGCTGTTACAACGTCCTCACTGAACCAAATCATTCCACAACGAGATACCGTAGCCAGTGTAGCATACTTCAAATCAGACACTTCGAAAATGATACGGACGTTTGGTGGGATTGAAAGACGTTCTCCGTTTGGCAGCGTCAGCAGTTTGTTGTCATCAAGAACAGAGTTCAGATTCTCAACCCATTCAGGATCCACGTCTCCGTCGAAGATGATCCACTGTCTTTTGTCAGCCTCTCCTCGAATGTTGTCGATGATTCTAAACAATTATCAGTAATCAGCTACAATAACTTACTTTCTGATGATGTGAGTGAACAAACCATCTGTCCATTCTCGAGTATTGGCATCTAAAACACCGTACAACGAATCCTTCGACATAGCTTTAGCATCGATGACGTGAGCTACTCCCTCGACCTTCTCGTAGTTCTCCAACGCCTTCAACAACACTTTCCAGGCCAATGTCTTACCACATCCACTTGCACCCACCAACATTAAACCGTGATTGAGATTGGTGATTTGATACAGCTGCATCACCTTCTCCAACCACAAGTGACCATTTTGTCCAGCGACTTCAGAATACGACAAGAACAATTTGTCGCAAACTTTGGCGATTTCCCCACGTAATCTATAAGAACAATTTGTAAAAATCAGGTAAATAACAACTGTAAAATTCAGCTAAACATTACATGAGAAATCATCAAAATGAACTTACGCTTGATTTTCTTTTGGTTTGTAGGACACATCAGGGAACACATCTTGAAGCAGAGAAGACAACAACGTAATGTCTTCACTGACCAATTTTGGAATCAATGTATCACAAACTGATTGAATAAGAATTCTTTGTTCGGCAATCTGAGAGTCGGTTTCTTGAGCTCCCTTTGCAGTTTGTAGCTCTTCTCGTTTTATGTTACCAGCAGATACCAACACGTACTTCAAAGCACGAAGACCGAAGTCGTAGTGAGATTGGTTGGACAACTGTTCTTTGCATAAACTGAAATGTTTTTAATTATTTTAATCAAAGACTCATACAAACACTTCATTGTTGTGATACTTACATGAATAATGGAACGATCTTCTTGGCCAAAACCTCCGCGGTACTAAAACCTTGTGAAAATAACATAACTTCGGCAATTAGATTTCTGTCAGGTTGTGTCATAGCCAACGATCTGAACAATTGTTTCAAGTTGTCAGGCAAGTTGGACCTTCCAGAATATCCAGGATTCATCGTGATGAATATGGCCATGTTAGAATTTACATTCAAGTTCTTTCCGACCAAGTTCACTGACATCTGACCTCCAGCTCTGACGGCTTCTTGAATAGTCTGGATCTGTTGTGAAACAGCAGACAACATTCTTTCTTCCAGCCGATTGAACTCGTCAAAACAACCCCAAGCACCGACTTGACATAGACCCACCAAGATACGACCAACAGCCTAAAGTAAAGTATACAAACATCTTTTGGCAAAACTTACTTGGAAATCGAAAGTTTCGTCGCAGTTAAACACCAACACAAATCGACCCAACTGATGACCCAGAGCCTTGACTGACTCTGTTTTTCCTGTACCAGCGGGACCAAATGGAGAGCCACCGTAACGAGAATGCAAAGCTTGTGTCATGGTCAAGAAACATCTGTCAGTTAATGGAGTTTGAACCAGCCGCTCTTGGATACCCAAATACTCGAATCCGTAGTAAAATTGAGCGTTGGCAATTCTGATGATACAACACTTTGTGGGGTCGTTGATCTGCTTGTTGTCGAAGTAGAATCTCATCACTTGTAGCCAGTGGAAGTCAGTGTTGTTGCTAACTCCAAGTTTCACCAGTTTACGGGTTACGTCACGTTTGTGAACAAATTCCGTAATCTGAAATATTTATTTATAAACCTTTACAACAACTCTAAAACAATATCTAATTCAGCTTCAAAACCTACCAAATTTTCAATTTTTTTTCTTCTGATTGGTGGTTGATCACACAATACTGACTCGGACAGCAAGGCCAATGTACCTTCAACATTACCCAATACATCGTCTAACTTCTTTCCACTAGACAACACCGATTCGATTGTTGTAGACCACCAAATGTCGGCAGCGATAGAAACAACTTGAGCCTAAAACAATATAATATGAAAAAGTAAAATTATACCTTAATTGTAATGGTTAAAGATCTTACCGGGTAAGTATCCAGCCACTGCATGTAGTCTTCAGCCTTAAGCGCAGTCACATCGAATTTACTGAAGGCGTCGACAGCACGGTGCAACAGTTTGGCCAATGTTCTTTTCATTTCATTCTCCAACTCCCTCAACCATTCGTCAATTCTAGGATGAGTGTTCAAGTCGACCGGGGTCTCCAATTGTACGTTCTCTCCTTCTCGGCTCACCAATGACAAGATCTGTCGAGTTTCCTCGTTGAAGTCGACTGTCATGATGCCAGCAAACATCTTCTTGAGATGCTTCTGAATCCTCATCATATCCTTAGAATTACCCATGATTTCAAGTAAATCTTCATCACCAACAAAGTAGAATCGAGGGAACGAGGACCGTTCTCTTTCCAGGTACTCTCCCAACGCTTTTTGAATTTTGGCCAAGATCTCAGCCAATCGTTCCAAAAGTCTTTGTACACCCTGTAAACAATATTATACATCATGTTAATATCAGAAAGTCTTTAAAATTTCAAAATAAAAAGATCTTACTTGGAAATGAACGACTTCCAGAATCCGTGGGCTGGCGCTGACTTTCCTCATCAAAGCCAAGAACTCGTTTGAAACTCCAGAGAACTTGCTGGATTCCATTGGCAAAAGTGTAGCAATGTCGGCAGAACCCGAGAACAAGCCTTCCAGGTATACCCAGCGTCTTTGTACATCAATCCAAACATCAAACAGAGAGTTGATCTTGTTGAGACGGTCTTCCCACGACAAGGCATCCTCCTCAAATTCTTTGTAGTAGGGCGACAGCTTCATAGCTGTCAAAGAATTGATGTGTTCTTTCAATTTATTGAACAAATCGTCCCAGCCTCTGATAAGACTCGTCTTGTTTTGATAGTTCACCAATTCGACCACATATCCCTGCCAAAAGTCTTTCACTTGCTTCAGGAACACTTCCAACGCCAACTCGCCTTGAGCGACGAGTAATATTTGGCGTACGACCGTTTCGTGTCGCAACAGATCCGCCTCCCAGACTTGGCCTAAAGTCAGTTCGTTCAGATTCCAATTCACACGCAACTCGCGGATCAGTTTCTCCCAGTGGCGGTCTTTCAGAGCTTCGGAACGCAGTTCGGTGATCATTGGATTCATCTGAAAGGATTAACTTTGCATCATGTTGTTATATGTTGCACATATGTTTTTTCTAGATAACTGTTGACATTTTTATTCCAAAATTTTTTTGATTCTTGAGTTTTTTGTTGACTTTCACCTTGAAATCAACTTACTCGAGAGTAATTTTCTAACATTCTCTTTGTTTGTTCATAAGATTCATATGAACGGAATTGTGATGGCAGCTTCTTCAGTGAAATCATCAATTCTTCAATGACTTGTCGTATCTTTCTTGGCTGAACAATCAACCAGCTCTTCTCCTTCAACTCCTCGATTTGGTCGTACAGAGGATTCAAAGCATTCCAAGCACCTAAATTAATATAATAAATAGAAAAAACGTTAAAATTGAATTTGAATAAAAGCCATCCGCTTACTTCTCAAATCATTCAGCTCTTCGATAGCAATGTCCAGCTTTGACACTTGATTTCCAATTCTCAGATTGTCGGTAATGTCCAAGGCATTCTTAGCTCTGACCATGTTCTCTCTGTCTTCTCGTACCTTCAAGAACCTCTCTTCAAACGATCCCAATACTTGTAGAGCATCTCTTGGCTTTCTTTCTCCGTAAGTCGGCTTTGACTTGTCCCATTCGTTAAGAACGTCAACAACATGTTTCTCGACGATCTCGTCTTCTTCTTTTATACGTTGTTGAAGATTGGCTACCTGAAATAATAAAAATATTTAACCAATTCTCAGGTAAAACAGATTAGCTTTCGACAAACTTACTCTAGACTGAATAGCAGTGTTCTTTCTGTTCAGCAATTCCAACAAAGCACTCCATTCTCCAGCCACGTGTTCTGCATAAACCCATGAATGAGGTAGTTGATGACGTTGAGATACCACAATCTGCTCGCCCAACTTGAACTTGTTAACAATGGCATCGTTAACGTCGATCCTCTTCCTCAATCCCTGTACCGTAGTAATCAAAGCGATAGCATCCGAAGTAACAGAATCTAAAGATTGGCTTTCCAGCTCTGGTCTGATCTTGGAAATCTCGTTGTAGAATGTTATCATAGCATCTCCCAACACAGAAACAAAGCGTTGTTGAATCTCCTTCTGCCAGAACTCGTACTTGCTTAGTACTTTGCTTTGAACTTCGCTGACATCAACGTGAATCGGGAAGGCACACATTCCTTTGGCCTGGGTGTCGTCCAACTTCTTTCTGATATCGCGAATCTCCACCAAAACCTTGATCCACTTGTCCAAATCGTTTTCAACCTTCTCGTTGATCTTGTCAGCCTGAAGATCCCACAATACTTGGTATCTAACCCATTCGTTCACGTAGCTAGACACTCTTCCCATGACATCATGAATCACTTTGTAGGCTTCGTACAGAATCTTCTTGCCGTTTGGCATTTTCAACAAACACGATTTGTAGGTTGTGTTCTCTTGCTTCTGCTTCATCGTCGGCTACAAAATACAAATAAAAATAACTTTATTAATTAAAGACAAATTAAATATCAAGTGAACGCCTTAAATCAATACCTACCTGATGCCTGTTTGCGACAACTCTAGGCTGTTTTGTGACTACACCGTGCCATTGGAAGAGTTGGTTCGTCAAACTGACGTGAGCATGTTCGATAGATGGATTGACATTCATACACTGAGAAGATATACGTAGCGACAACTTGATAGGCGTGATCTCGCCTTCCCATTGCTCTTCAATGTCTTCTGGGTTAATCTTCAAGTACCGTACCCAGTGAGCAACGGCGTCCTCAACTCTGGCAGCCAGCTTTTCTTCAATCTATAAGGTTTCAAGCTATTAAAGCTATCTACACTCTATAACTAACCTGTTTGTCCAACTTTTCCATCCAAAACACTTGATTCGAAAAGCTACCGTAAGACAGCAGATCAACGTTGTTCTGAATTGATCCAAGAATCTTGCCAATTTCCTTGGCATTATAAGGACAAGTGTCCAATTGTCGTACGTCCTTGTCAATGTTCGACAGAATTCCAAGCAACTCGTATACCTTCTCCTGGTAGTTGACAACAGAATCCGCAACCTTGTTCACCAAAGCTTCTGTTTTGTATGAATCCCACACTTGACCAGCAATCTAAACATATCATACTTGATATAACTATCCCAAACTTACTTCGATAAACAATTTGTGAAGATCCTTCTTGAAGTTGGCTACCAACATTTCAGCTCCTGGCTGTGAAGCTACCATAGCATTAGTACTCTCGTAGTTGCGAACAGATTGAATCAAGGAAATAGCGAAAGGATAGATATTGATAATGTGATGGGCTACATTAAGAAGCTTGAATGGAGCTCTGGAATTCATAGATTTCATCGTTCTGACACCTTTGCATAACTCGAAAAGATCAGTCGAGAAGTTGACTTTAAGATGCAGCAACTGTTTTCCGTCCTTCTGTTGCTTATCGACCAAAAACATCCTAGTATTGGCCGAAATGTTCTTGTCCTGAAGCAAGTTTATCCATTGTTCCAGTAGAATATCGGTGTTCAGCTTTTGTCGGAAGCGTTCATCCTCTTTCTTCAGCTCAACACCTAAAACAACATTTTAATTAAGATAAATGTCCAAATCAAAAAAGTATACAAAAAAAAAACAAATTAAGAAGTTGCTTACCTTCTCTGTGAGATGCCCATTCAGAACCAAGTACATCAACAACACGCTTCATACAGCAATCCAATTGTCGCAGAATCTGCTTGTTCCACAAGATTCTACTCGACACATCTGGCATTCCATTGTTAACACAAGCTTCAGTGGCATTTCTGATATTCTCTTGATCATCAAAAGCCTTGTGCAACTCTTGAATGTCTTCCTTTACCCTCTCGATCAACTTGTTCTGGTAATCCTTCATTTCTCCTTTTATCTTGCTACTGAAGAACAAAGGATTGAAGCGAGAAAACACCTTGAACATCTCTTCGGCCGATCTTGACGACTCCAATTGTTCTCTGAACTTCTGTGCCAAAGCTGCCTCAACCTTGCCAATCCTCTCATGATAGTAACGAGTAGCACTAGCCCAGTTCATGTCACCTTCAACTGACAAGTCCAAACAGTCAACTCCCTTCACGGTGTCGTAAGCGACATTGATCTCTCGAATAGAATCGTTACCATCACTAGATCCGCCAGCATTAGAAACCCGAATTACTCTAGCGATGACATTGTTCAGTCTCTCGTGCTGTCTTCTGAATTCCTTGATGTTCTCAATCCGCTTCTCCAACACTTTGTGACGGAGGTTTGTTCCTTTGATGGCTGACAGGTTCTTCAAAGATTCTGGATCCTTTTTCTTTTGTTCCCTCATAATTTGATGTACTTTCTCGTACTCGGTCTCCCATTTGCTCAAAACTTCAAAGCACTTCTTGTAAATACTTTCGAATTCATCTTGTGGAATGTTCAATAAGCGATAAGCTTGCAATACCTAAAACAAAGTAAAAATTAACAAAGTTTTATTTCAACTCTAAAATATAATAAATCTAAAAAGCAAAACATCTTACTTTTAAAATTTGAGTAGTTGAATCTCTAGACAAAGCTTGAAGAAAAGCAAAAGCTCGGTTATTTGGGTATTTAGTGTTCCTGATCTTCCTCAAACCAGCAAAGATGTTGGTCAACGCCTTCAAAATGTCAACAAAACTGTTAGCACTCATCAGGTCGTTCAGTGGAAGATCTCTCATGAACGAGTTGTAGTCGGAAGCTGTAGTCATTCGTTCCTTCAGATGTGTGTTTTCATCGAACGAAGCTGTCGCATGGAATCTCTTGGCATGTTTGAGAATGTCAATCGTCAGACAAACACCGTCGCTTTCTCTTTGAGCTTGAATCTTCTTCAACGCGCCTTCTAGATTCAGCCAAAATGCAACTTCTTGAAGCGCAGTGCCCGACTCTGGATTCCGGTCCATCTTGGTAACCTTCAAAATGTCCATGGTCCAATGAGTAACACCGGATTGTAGAGTGTTCAAAAAGTTGGCATCGTTCAAATCGTCTCCAATGTCTGAAACGGCCGGCTTTCGTCCAGCTTCTTTAGCCGCGTCAACAATAGCTTGAACTTTTGGATGCACAATCAAATCAACGTCTGGAATCTCGATGTTCTGCTTCAGATGAACCAAAGCCACTTCAACTTCATTCAGACCTTTCTCGACAGCAGGTACCAACTTGTCGCCTTCTCGTTCGTTACGTCTGTTATCCTTGTTAATCGACTTGAAGTACGGGGCCAATACTCGTCCAATTTGGGCACATGTCGATCCATAAGGATCTGCACTGTCCATTCTAAACACAGATGTTACCATGAGGTTCAAACTTACGAAGACAAAAGTACTTGATCTTGAATTGGAGAGTCGGTTGTCACACATTGGCCTTTCTTCACAAAAATGATAGTCGATACGTGATCTTTTCGATAATGCATCTCAATCAAAGCTGTATAAAGAACGGAAACCTCCTCTGTTCCATCGTCGCTTCGCCTAACACATTTGTCGATGGCCAAAATAGGTACTTGAGAATCAGCAATAAACTTTTCCAAAACTGTTTTGGCATTGTCCAAAGCTTCTGAGATTAGTTCCGAGTTTGGTTCGTTAAGAAGAACTGACACTACACAAGTAACATATTCACTCAAAGTTTCAAAATTCACCAATGGTGATGCATTTTCCTAAAACGTTAAAATCAAGGCATATATATCAAATTTTAATTAATTATTGTAAACTGTCACCTAAACATAATAACTTACATCGTTTTCGGACAATGGCTGAGAATCTTCCGTTTCAGCCGCCATTATCTCTGAAAATATTAATACTTTAAAAATTCGAAGTTTCAAAAAGTATTTTTAAAAACATCCAGTACAAAGGTCGCAGCTAAAAATAACCTTCACGCGGCCCAAAAACGATAGTGCATCTCATTGAAAGTCAAATGTAAAATTTGTCAAATAAAAAAGTTATCATCTGTATATACATTAAAATATAGTACTTTTCTATTGTTTGATTAGCTAGGGTTCCTTTGTTTTTGCAAAATTAATTTTGATGAATAACCAAACTTAAACTTGTCTTTTCCCCGGAGCATTCAATGTTCGGTTCCGACGCGAAAATGTTATAGAAAATCAGGAAGCCAAGAAAATATCTTACATCATTCTGTAAAAAATAAAAAACATTTTTTTAGATTTGTTTAGAGATTGTATTAAAATTAGTTTAGGTATATTGAGTTAATTATTTGACTGGACTTAAACTATGCTCTAATTTTGTTATGTTTTTTAATAATTTCTTATTTTTCAGGGTTTTTATTGTTTAAAACGACCTCAATATGGCTGAAGATGAGTTGGTATGTCAAATGTGTATTTTTTATTATTATCTTTAGGCTCTCGATTTGACTGGCAAGAAGAAGAAGACCAAAAAGCCAAAAGTTGTTTTGAATGAAGTTGACGGAGCTGAAGAGCTTATTCTTCCAGCTAAGAAGTCCAAAGCCAAGGACGCCAAGCTTCTGGAAGATGTTGACGGACAGGTTAGTTTATTTTTGTTTTTTAAAAGTAGCTTTGCAAATGTACTTTGCTTTACGAATCAGCTTACTTTTTTTTGATTTTAGGCCGAAGAAGTTGCTCCAGGAGTAGGTCGTAGCAACTTGATTGATGCTAAAGGAGAATGGCCAGACTACACTTATGAGCAGTTGTTGGATCTTGTTTTTGACATTATGAGAGAAAGGAACCCTGATATGGTTGCTGGAGAGAAGAAGAAGTTTGTCATGAAGCCTCCTCAAGTTGCCAGAGCCGGATCCAAGAAGACTGCTTTCACCAATTTTGCTGAGATTTGTCGTCTTCTTAAAAGACAGCCCAAACACGTGCTGAACTTTTTACTTGCTGAATTGGGAACAACGTGAGTTTAAAATTTCAACTTATTTTACAATTTAGATTCATATTTTTTATGAAAATTATATTTTTGTACAATTATTGATTCTTTAGGGGTTCTATCGATGGTAATCAATGTTTAATTGTAAAAGGCCGATTCCAGCAGAAGCACTTTGAATCTGTTCTTAGAAAATACATTAGTAAGTACCAATGCTTTTACTTTGTTTTTGTGTCTTATGTAGCTCAATAATGTTGATTTTGTTTTAGAGGAATATGTTACATGCCATACGTGCCGGTCTTCGGATACCGAACTTACTAAGGATACGAGATTGTTCTTCTTGAAGTGTAACGTATGTAACAGTCAATGTTCTGTGACTGCGATTAAATCTGGATTCACGGCTATGGTTGGAAAGCGTGCTGCGTTGAGAAGAGCGGCCGAAGCGACGGCAGGAAAGTAATCTGTAGCCGGTTGTCATTATTTCTGTTCATTGTTTACTGAAGAATAAATTAATACAGATTGAATTACTTTTGAGAGCTCGGTTACCCTCCTTTTTTATATTTTCGAAGAGTGAATCAGGTCTTGGCGTTCCGTTGCAAGCCTTAAATTGTTTTTGTTTTCAACTCTTATTTCTAGAGTAACGCGTAATGATTTTGAACGAGTTCCACAATGTTCAGAAAACGGCTGAACAAGAAGAGGAGAAGATCTGGTAATTTATTGTCCTTTTCAATTCATATTTAATTTTAGGACACAAATCTTGGAAGATGTGAGTTCAGAATCGAGCAAAGCTATTGAAGGTGGAGCTATCATACTGGGTAATTTTATTCACCTTATGGATTTGCTTATATATTTTTAAATATTTACGGTTTAATTTAGGTAACAACGGATGTGGAAAGTCGAGTCTTGTAGCGCGTATGATTGGTATTGATCGCGTTCCAGTGCCTTCTGTTTTCGAATACAACTTCTTAACAGTTCACGCTAATGAAGATAATCGACAGGCGTACCAGATTACCAGCTCGACGGCTCCGTTTGGTGCTCATGATTCTATGAATCTCCCAGTCTGGATCTGTGATGGTTCAGAACAATCTACTGTCTTGTTTGAGTTCGCCTTTCCAAAACAGTTGTCAAAGTTGATCATCGTTCTCTGTGCATCAGCGTCTAACCCTTCCAAGATATTCGAATCACTTGAGTCTTTATATAACACTGCAGAGGAAACCATCAAGCAAAATTACAGTGAAGATCAGATAAAGGAGGCACAAGCAGCTCGTAAGTAACTTTATTGTTGGTTTTATGTGATTTAGAAGTGAGATTCTGGCAAGAATACGTTGAACCAGCCGAAAGCATGTACATAGACAACACAGAGTTCAGGACTGAGATTCTGGAGCTTGAAAGAGGCGTCTTAACACGAAATTGTGGTGCTGCTGTCATTGTAGTGTTGACTCAATGTGATGAGAAAAGGCTATCAAATGCTGAGGATGCAGGACGACTACATTATCAGCTACGAAAGTTTTGTCTGAGTCGAGGAGCTGCGTTGGTAAGTTTTCATAGGCTTTTCATATATTTACTCTTACAATTTTGTATACATTTTCAAGTTTACTTCCGACGGCTTACTTTTTTATATGTCATTTTTATTTGACAATTTTCAGTTCTATACTTCTGCAAAGACAGAAACCAACACTGCTTTGTTGAGGAAGTACATTGCTCATCGTGTGTACGGAGTGCCATTTAGCAAACCGGCTTATATTGTGGATGAAACGAGTATCTTCATACCGTCCGGCTGGGACACAATGAACAAACTGGAAGGCGAAAAAGAAATGCTAAAAGACGCGGATCAGCCCTTCGAATCGACTGGAGAAGAACTACCAATCTCGGCGAGGGAAAAGCTGGTCGAGTGCGAAGATGAGCAGAACTTTTTGCATAGGTTTGCCAAGGTCCTCTCCGAAAGTCCTATGTCCCCGAAGAGGGATGCGAACTCGCAAGCAATAGCCAACCCGGCTAATCAGGCTCAACCCTCTCCGCTAGCCAATTTCTTTGGAAACTTGATAAAGAAAGATGGTGGAAGTAAGTTCTACTTTCTATTATAAATGACATAACTTTTAATATTATTATTTTTTTAATATATTAACTAATAACTATTTGTAATATATTAACTAATAACACGACTTTAGCGTCTCCGAGAACAGCTCCCACAAGCGCTGAAGCTGCGGCACACTTCCAGAAGCTAGCCAAAAAAGAACAGGAATAGTCTGTTGCTTGTGTAGATTATTTATTTAATAACAAATAAAGCTTTATAATCCCTAGTTGTTTGTTTTGTTCACACGGTAATTTAACCATCCTATAATTTGACATTCTTGTGTTTGGCATTTCTTAATTGCTTTAGATGACCGACAACAAAGACGACGTTACTTTGACCGAAGGCGTTAATAAAAGCGCCATTAACACTAATGATGATCTTAGCGAGTTTGTAAGTTAAAATTTAAACCGTTTTTTATTAGATGATTGCGAAATTATCCCGCCAATTTTTGTTTTTACCAAAATTTAATATTAAAAAAAAACAACAACAACTAATTAACAAATATATGTGTCATTATTATCAACAACCTGTTGCCATCCCTTCGGCATCATTTGGATTCAACTTCTGTAGAAACCTGGAGTTTTAGAATTGAAAAAGTTAGTCCACCATCGCTTGAGGTCGTCTCGGTTGTCAAAGCGTATTGCATTCAGATGGTTTTGAAGAAAGTGGAACATATTATAATCTGAAGGCACAACATCAGTGGAGTACAGCGCATTTGGCATCTCAGTCCAGCCGAAACTTTTCAGCTTGTGTTGGGTCAACATTGTCACATAGGTGCGAGCATTGTCATGAATGAAGAAGACCCGGTCTTTTTTACCATGAAATGCAGCGGCAACAGATTTAATTTTTCTACAGTAGACATCCACAGGAATCGTAGTTTTATGTGATACCATTTCCCAGTACACAATACTTGTTGAGTTCCAGCTAACGCTGGTCACCTCCTCCAGTTGGTGAAGACCAGGTTTTGGAGTTGATCCACCCTTTTCTCCACGTCCAAACCATTGTTTCTTCTTGGTGTGATTAATATACAGTACCCACTCCTCGTCCCCAGTAACCAAATTGTCAAATCATGCAAAGGTCCTTGGGAACATCAACAAATAAGTGCAACTTTCACTTAGCGTTTCAGCTGGTCGCACTTGAAATCATGTGGAACCTCTTGGCCATATTTCCATGATCTTCCAAGGGTCTGAAGTCTAATTAATAAGGAAGAAGGATCACATTGAACCTCTACAGTCAAATGAGTAATAGTTCGTCTGGGGTCTTCTTCGATTAGCTTCAGAAGGTGGGGTTTCTTCAACGCTGATGGTCTACCATATAGAACTTTTCGGACATGTCAAAGTCACCGTTTTTGAACATGTGGAGACAAACTTTTGTGGTGTCGTAAGAGACAACAGGCCCTACATCAGTGCATATTTCCTTCGTCGCTCTTGTTGCGTTGCCGTTCTCACGGAAGTTGCGAAGCAACATTGCCCTAACATGACCATGTTTTACCTTGATTTCTTGAACCACCGTAAACAACAGAAAGCTTGAACATGCAATATTTTTTAGTGCTTGGACATCTCTTTATATAGGTTGACAACAGAAATTTCTAGAACAATCCAGAATTTTAAAAAAATTTTTGAAAAATTGGCGGGATAATTTCGCAATCACCTAATAATAATCGGAATACGTTATTAAATTAGTTTACTGAACTGATTTTCACTGCTTTAGGTACACAATATTTTGAAAACCACACAAAACCAGTTCGAGAACATGTCTAACAAGATTATATCGAGAATTGACGATGTGTCCAGGCGAGTGGACGAACTGGAAAAGAGCATCACCGACCTCATGAATCAGGCTGGAGTTCAACCTGACTAATTTATTATTTTGTAGCAGCATTGCTTTATTTTCAAGTGCATTATAACCTCAAGCGAGCTTAATCGCCTGTATCATTTGGTGGAATAAATATCTTGCTTTAACAAATTGTGACAACGTCTACTAAGAGTTCAACAACATTATTTATTAACAAACAAAACGTAACAGTTACAACAATTTAGTTATCCTTGGCCGGCTCTTCTTCGTTTGCTGACGCTTCTTCAGCTTTATCTTCTGTTTCTTCAGTGTCAGAATGCACTTCCTCTTTCTTGTTGAAATTGGGTTCAAATGCAGGATCCAAGTTGGTTCTCCTGTAAATGGCGTGGTATTTGCTGCCTTCATTCCTGGACACTTTTTTGCCCTCTTCTGATGAATCGAATATAAACTGGAAAATAGGATCTTCTTTCAACTCTTCATCAGGAATCTTCTCAAACAACTTCGTGGCCGCAAAGTTCTCCAACACCCATTCGTGGTACTGGAGCACATCAGTGACTGTATAGAGCATGCCTAAAATAATGAAATTTTAAAAAACTAAATTTTATAATTACTAAAGGTACGATATATGAAACATACCGCCAGTCTTCATCAAGTAGGCGTATTCAGAGATCAAAGGAAGCGAGATGATCCTCCACTTATGTTTACTCTTCTTGAAATGTGGATCTGGATACAAGAAGAACATCCTTGAGAGCTGACCCTTTCGGAAGAAATGTGACAAGAACCTCATGGCATTAGTCCTGATACAACACACATTCTGGTACTTTCCGGGTTCATTGTGTCTTAGGGCAGTAATCTTGTCTTGAACGTACTTACTAACCTAAAAATTAAATTTCAAAATTAAAATTTATCTACCTACTTTGTGCCTTATCTCGTAGCCAACTGAAAATTCGTCAGGAAAAACTTCGGACAGCTTGAACAATAGCCCGCCGTATCCACAACCAATATCTGCATTAACTACTTTAGAAGCGTCTCCAGTGTATTGTTCTCCAAAGAATTCCTTCCAATCCATTCTGAAGTTTGAAAAATTCGTTAACAATTTAAGAATAAATAATAAAACAAAGAAAATGCCACATTTGGGCACCAACTTACGTTTCTGGAGTAGCTGGATGAAACATTTCTCTGTCAGATAATGGATTGGCATGAGCTCTTTGTCTGTAGAACTTCTTCCTCGGGAGCTCCATTAACTTGGTTTCCGTTCCACTGGCTTCTTCTGTGTGTTCAACATCTTTCTCTTCTGTGTCCAGTTTGGCTTTCTTAGCCTCGACTTCATTTTCCGTATCGGCTGACATTGTTTATCAACTTAAAATTGCAAAAAAATAAAACTTTGAAATTGAAAATTTGTAAGAAATAAAACGTTAAATAGAATATCAAATATAATTTGCAGAGTAAAGATATAAAAAACAAAACCAAGCTAAAAAATAAAATATTTTACCTCAATAATATTATTTTTGTGTTAGCAGACTGCGCCCTTTCTGTTGATTTTCGGAAAAACCAAAAAATATTCAGAAATTGACATATTGAATATTTTTTCGGTAAATTACATTTTTTTACTTTTTTAATATAAAATCGCTGAATAATAGCGTGCAATCAAGATGTAAATGGGAAAGCGGCGGATGCTAATAAGTTACTACTGGTTTCCACGTTATAAAAGGATTATCTGATCATTGCAAAGTAAGTTTTTGTTTGACACACAATATGTGGAGCGGGTCTGAAAATTGCAAGGTAATTTTAAAATAAAGTAGTACAAAAGTAATTGATAAGATTTAATTATACTGTTTTAGATGATACGGTTAAATGTGCGAAACACGTTTGGCATGTTGGTTGCCTTGTTCTTTGTGTATTTAATATACTTGATATGGTTCAAGTACGACGATCAGATGCCTGAATTTGAAGTTGATCTTGTTGATGTTATTGGGTATGTTTTAAATTTGGTTTTTTATGTTCAGGAAATTACTTACGGAGTTTGAATCAATTTTTAAAGTTTTATTTTTACTTTTAACGCGTAAAACGTGTTGTAGGTATGCAGCTTTGGCCGTGGAGATGGGTGGAAATGCAGTGAAGAAAGTCTACGAGGAGAATCAGCTGAATATCAGAGAAAAAGGCAACACGGACGTGGGGAAGGCAGAGTTGTTAACAAAAGCAGATTTGGTATCCAACCATTTGATATCGGATTTACTGAAGCGCTTTCCGCTGATTAAGGTCGTATCTGAAGAGAAAGAAGATGAACTTTCCGAAAAAGAGGTGGAAAAGTATAAGGACGACAACTATAACTTGTGGTTGAACATTCGAAATGCCATCAAGAGTATGCCTCAAAGAAAGTACGACCTGAACAGATTGGGAATTTGGATTGATCCTTTAGATGCTACTCAAGAATTTACGGGTAAGTTGAAGGTTATGGTGTGTTGTGGTATACTATAAGAGTAACAACTTCTTGTTGTTGCGGATATTATTTTTTTGTGTATTTTATATAGGAAGTTGTCTATGTTTTGCGTTTTTTATAAAAAAGTTGGTTTCAGAAGGTCTTTTGGAGTACGTTACCGTAATGGCGTGTATCACATTGGACGGAGAACCTATTTTTGGTGCTATAAACAGACCTTTCTTCAATCATGCAGTATTTGGTTTAACTGGATACGGGCTTGTGGACTCAGCGGGTAATAATATTACTGTACCTCCTCTAGACAAAACTGGCAAGAAAATTGTCGTTTCTCGGTATGTCATAGGTTTTTGAACTATTAATTTGTTTTTATTGTTTTCCACATCCGTTTTGAAAAAGTTGCGTTTTAAAAGTTTTAATTGGCATGAGTAATATATCTCATTTAGATCTCATACTGGAAAAGTAAAAGAAATTGCCGAAAGTGCATTTGGCGGAGAATATACGGTAGAACCGGCTGGTGGAGCCGGCTACAAAACGTTACGTGTTTTGAATGGAACAGCAGGTAAGGTCGACACGTTGTACCGGTAATATGCTAATTGTTTTGAATGTTTTTTAAGGATTAACTTGGTTTATTTTACTTAAAACTCTGTTTTTAATTACTATGCTAATCTTTTTTGAATTCAGCTTTCTACGTGCACACGACGGCCATCAAGAAATGGGACGTCTGTGCTGCTGATGCTTTGATGAGAGCGGCCAATGGGAAACTGATGGATCTGGAAGGACAACTTCTACTCTACCAAGACCGGAGCACTGCCTTGAACAAGAACGGACTGATGGTAGCTGTACATAAACCGTTTGAGTTGTTGAACATGTTTAACAAAGCGAATAAACAATAAGTTAATTCAGACGGGCTTTACATGTTTAATGGTTGCTTACCTACCAATAACTACCTGTGAAATTGCCAAAAAATACTTACAATTAGATGATTTTGTGAGCTTTTTATTTAAATATTAATAAGTGTAATTTATATGTAGCTGCAGGGACGTCGTTTGGGGTGGGGGGGGGGGGTGGTTCGGGGTGACTCCCCCTAAGAGAAAAACCGTAGCGACGTCTCTGTGTAGCTATGATACTGTTTGTAAGCAAAGCCTTATTCAGATGACGGTTCAACACAAGAATCAGCTCGCTTTGAGGAGGATACACCTTATGAACGATTACATGAACTTGATGAAAGCAGTTGAAGGTGGACTGGATCAATATCGTTTGCTTATGTCCAAATCAAAGTAAGTGTTTAATTTTCTATTGGTGTTGATATGATTTTCAGTTTTTTACAGAGTTATTTTCAGAAATATCATCGGGTTCTCGACTGCCAGTGCCTTAAGCGTTGATAACAGGGAAATTGAGCCTACAAAACGGTAAATTTTAGTTTTTTTGGGTATGAAACTTTAAAGCTGTCGGTTAGGTTTTGCATCAAGTTGTATCTATAGGTTAGATTTATCTTCTTGAACATGTGAACAACAAGTTTTAAAATTGGATAGGTTTCAACTTTTAGGGTCGACATTAAAGAAGATGTTTTTGAAATAACGAATACGACCAGTAAATCAGAACGACCGTTTGCACCATTTGGTATCTTCGAGCCGATGGTGGTAAAACAAGCCAGAAATACGATGAGCAATCTGTTACCTCGACTAGCTGAACTGGCATCTGTACAAAAGGAATTGAGATCTATTGAGAATGAACTACTGGGCTAATGTAATATAAATGTAAAATAACATTTTGTAACTGCTTTCAAATGGTAATTGTTTGGTGTATAACAAGTCAATCTTTCTGCTTTACACAACTTTCTACTGTAAAACCTGGTTGCACACGCTATTACAGTACTGCTTTGTGACATTTCGAGTGTTTGCTAAAATTAACCTTATTAGTCATGATGTCAATCGGATGTCATTTGTGCAAACATTTCGCCTACAAACCAAAAGTTTAAATTCCCCAGAGTTATTTGAATTCGATTAAAATACCGTTTCGATTGCAATGTTCCACCGGCTTTGCTACTACTTTATGATTACCTACTTAATGGTTACTGTATTCTCATTTAGTATTAGAGAAAAACCTGTGATTACTACTACTGAAACACCAAAACATGTAAATTACAACAATGATATTAGTTTATTTACTGGAGTAGATAGAAAGAGAATAGAGGATATTGATCAAATTAATCAAAATTCTGTTATTGATGATGTTATTAACTTCGCAGATTGTAAGTTAAGAAAAAAACTTTTAACAGTAAAGTAATTACTAACTTTAAAGTGTTGTTTAGTAGTTACGTACGCGTCAATTTAAAAGTAAAATGTAAATAATGTGGAATTGAAGGCGAACTTCACGACTGTAATCAAAAATGTCGAGCAGAACATGGCGATAACAAGATGTATAGTTGCAACAGAGAATGTAACTGTGTTTTTCAATTCTTCCATGACTGATTTCATATAAACACAAAAGTTTTAAACGTTTCAGATAGTAATCTCTAAATGATTAATATTTTAATAAATAAGATAGTATAATAAGTACACAAAGCTCTTCATAGTATTATAGTATACTCTATTCCAAGTGATCTGCAAACCCAACCAAATGACTCAAGTAGTTGTGAACCACGCAGAATCTTCTGAAAAACACAGCTCCCAGAATCCAGACGTCTTGATCGTACACACTTTCTCTCACGTCTAAAGAACAGTATTTCTTCTTGTCTTCTACTGACATTAGATTGCCGTTCTTCATTACTAACTCAGTGTGATTAACGTGCAATATCATCTTCAAGTACGTTTTGCACGGTATTCTTTGAGTATCATTTGTTTTTAACACTTTTCTGATCTTCACCATGGCTTCAGAAGGCGCAAAAATGTGGGAACTACTCATGTCTAATATGGCATTTATGTTTCTTTGAATGAAGTAGCCGTTTAAGGTGACGTTTCTGATCTATATTGAATGTTATTATAAACATTTTCTTTTATAACACAAATCTAATTGATTAATGCAAATTGACCTTAAAAATAATTGACTATTTATATTTTAATACATTCACTGTAAACATACTTTCACTCCCCACAATGGTTGTCCTCCAACTTTAGCCACGCCGAACACTTTAGTACAATGTCTCTTATCGATTCTTCCAAAAGTTATGGTACCTGCTACAATATCAATTGGCGTGTTTAGTACTGAGTTCAACCATACTGTAAACACCGGTTGTCTGAATATCTGAGCATGGCAAAAACTGAATGAAGCCGGTTTGATTGTTAAATGGCAGGGCCAAGCCAACAACACCATCTGCTAACACGTCCTAAGATTAATTATTGTAAGTTAAAGTGTTGTGGATGACCAACATATTAAGTTAGGAACATATTTTCATAATATTAGTATGAGACTAAATATGTAAAACAGATAAATTAAACCTACTCTGAAAAATGTGTCCAACCGGTTGGCGACACCAATATTACAAAACATGGGAAACGACGATGACATTTCGTTGCCAAACTAAAATAATATTAACTGTTAAATAAATGTTATTTACTGTTTTATAACATAAATGGTGATACGAAAACAGTACCACCTAATCCAGTTTTCTATAATTATAAGATAATATTCAAAAGTAACCCAGCTTTCCATCGCAACTAAAAACATACCACCATCAGCTCTTGGACATATTCCCCTTTGGCCGTAGCATCTCCGTAATCTAGCTCCATTGTTCTATTCAAGTACCTTGCTGTATAGGACAAGGTAGGGTCGTACTTGTGCATCTGGGCAAAGCACGTTACTCCATTATTGTAAACACAATGATACCCTGTTACCCAAGTGGTGAAGGTAGTTGTATCAAAAGTTACACGGACAGTTGTGGGTGGAGATCCGAGTGTAAGATTGCCTATTAGTAGATTATCATCAATTGTGTACAAGTCGACTTCAAATGTATCCTTGCCATTCCAACTATCTTGGGCCCAGTTGGCAAAGGATCTTAGACGAGGATTGTTTGAGGATTCTACTTCAATATCGTCTGAAGAAAGTAGTGTTTATACTATGTAATTCATAAACAAATTGTAGTTAAAAATGATTGTAAGTACGATAGTAGACGAAATATTGCTAAAGCCTTCCTACCCATTTCTTCTGTACCTTCCTCCAACTCCTTTTGTTTTGTAGCTTTCCGTGTATTCAGTAGTCCTTTTTCAATGTGATCCTCATCTCTTTTCACAGATTTCCAAGCTTTTTTACTGAGTTTGACATCTTTTTCTACCTTTTTACTACGTTCGCTCTTTACTTTTGTTGCGACAATAGAATTATTAGCAACATCGCTTGTAGTAAGGAACGTCTGGGCGACATCTTTTAACATATTAACATTTTTTATTACTATCAGTATCATTTTTGGCTAATGAATTTAAAACATTTAAAAGAAAACTTGTTGGTATGTTTGGAGTAGTCGGTTCAAAGATAGAATTGGCTTCAGAAGTGTAGAAAGAAAGATCTTCTAGCTCTTCTCCAGAACTTTCAGAGTCAAATAATTGAGCGTGTACCGTGTGTAACACAGTAAAAGTAATAAACAATATTAATAAACAATACATTAAATAAGATTTTAAGCACTACAGAAAGAAACTATGCCAGTAGCTATCAAAATGCTAGGTGAAATAGACAGAATAGTGCTTTCTAATATTACCATTATTCGATTTGAATATGCTATTGTAGTGTTGAATACCCCCTATCGTAGTAAGAAATGTCATTCTCATTCTGTTTTACCTTTAAAAAGATGAAACACTCTTATCTAAACGGTCAGAAAAGACAATGAACCCCAAGCTCTATAAAAAAACATTCAAGCTATCTCGTTCATGCATCTTGTTGTTTGCCAAAGTACACGAGCTGCACCTACATATACGTATATGTGCACGCGTGTACAATGTACTTTGCAGTACATATACTATTCGCCAGCTCTAATTTGTTTATGCTTTATCCAAGATGTTTTGCAGATAAATCACACGGCCTGGACTGGGCCGAAAACATTGGCCAAGCGGCGACAGAAGACGAGAGGACTATGGACTTTTATTTGTTGTAAACACGTTTTTTAAGGGTTCTTTAGTGGCGTACTGTAAATAAGTTACCGGCCAAATTAGGGGCGACAAAAGATTCTTCATATGTGTTTATATACAGTTTGACAGATGGTTGTACACAGGGGTACGGTGGATGTTCAGGTAGTGATATTTTAGTCATAAAGTTTTTATCGTCTTCAAAAGGTTTATAAAGTGTTTGGCATAGATAAATGCACATTTTGATTTACGTGTATTTCCAATCCATCAACATTGTTTTTTAAATTTTGTTCATGAATGATTTGCCAGAAATTTCAAAAGTTCTTGGCATAATGTTGCAAGTAAACAATGTTCATTTGAACATACGATTGCACTTGACATTCCTTTTATAAAAATATTTTAAAATCCAACAAAAAATTTTAAAAAATATTTTTGTGAATATTTTAAAATATTTTTAAAAATAACTAAAGTTTTGTAATAATCAACAATGATCAGAACAATAAGATTAAAAAGTTAAACAATACAAACTATGATAGCAGAAGAAAGTTCCAACCAAATAGTTTGTATTTTAGCGCGACAAACACTATGACATGTAATATCAGAAGCGAGTTACCGCATTATAATGTAAATCTCGGGGAACGTTAAGCGACTCGCGATCGGCGGTTCAGCGGGTTATTTTGATCTGATTCCATTTGTTTTCAAGACAATGTTTATATATTAGGTGTGGTAAACAGACTGATCTTTTACATTTCTAAATAGCAAACTCTGTAGTAATTTTTAAAAGTTGCAGAGAACACAAAGATCAAACGTCACCGAGTTTGGCGATTGTTAACTTTGAGATAAAATACTTTTTCAAGTGTTAATGAGTTAGTTATCGAGACAAAAAAGCTGTAGATAACCTTAAAGAGGCTTTAACGTAACGTATAACTCATATATGAAATAATACTTTGTTAACCATAAAAGACTACTGACATGTCTTCCACCAGCTCCTTCTGTTGACGTCCGTAGGTCAGTGTATCATTGTCTCTAGATGGTCGTATCTTGTTTCCCAAACAGGAGGTGACCTTTATTGTCAGTTCCTTTTATTACTCGCTGTTTATTGCACTTTAAAGCGATATGTCCAATCGTTTTTCAGTTGGGTAATTGCCATCTTCGGCCATGTTGGGCGACTACTTCCGTTGGTTTATCCTGTGTTTGGCTACGGCATGTCTGACTTCTGTGTTCTCGAATATGGTCACCATCAACTTCACCATCGTTTGTATGGATCCTGGCAAAAACAGCAATTCCACGGTAAGCTGCAAAGATTACAATGTTAATAACTACCAGTACCATATCACTTAGAAAACACAGTTGACTGACAAAATGTTTCAGAATCCAGCCAACCCGCTGCACTTTTACTCGCAAACTGAGAAGACAATGATCCAATGGACTGTGTCCATCGCCAGTATGATAGCCACCTTCCCCTTCAGCTACGCCTGTACTAAGATTGGAGCACAGTACGTATTCCTGACGACAGGAATACTCTCGGCATTCGCTACGGCCGTGATCCCACCAGCCATCGAATGGGGCTTCTACTGGCTGCTAGCAGCTAGAGTTGTACAAGTAGGTATCTGTTAGCTCATTCTAATAGTACAAATCCAGGGTATCGCTTATGCTTGCGACTTTGCCGTTGTCGGTGTCATCTGTTCACGGTGGGCGTCGCTACGTGAAAACGCCAAGTTCTTGGCACTGTTAACCTGTTTTGCACCTTTGTCGAACTCACTGACCAACATTGTAGCTGGATATGTGAGTTTCTATTTTTTGACCATTACAAGGTCTTCTATTAATGTATTATAGTTTTGCGTTATACTACTGATAACAGAGTTATTTTTATTGATAATAAGGTTTTGAATTACTGTAAGTTTAGATTTGTGACTCATCATGGGGATGGCCATGGGTACATTACTCTCACGCGATACTGGGCATGTTCTTGTTCACATTGTGGGCCATCTTCTACACCGATGATCCCCAGAACAACAAGTTTGTGAGCAAAAAAGAATTGTCAATCATTCACATGGACAAGTCGGAAGCGCACAAGAACCACTCTGGCTACATTCCGTACAAAGTAACTTCATTTGAAATTTTACCAAACTGTCAAGATCTTGTCAACTAACTATTATATTACTTACAACTCCACTTACTATTTAATGTTTCAGGCCATCTGCAAAGACAAAGTGGTGTGGGCAGTGTGGGTGAATGCCTTTGCTGACCTATTTTCTGGATTTTTCTTGTTCATTTATGCGCCCACCTATACCAAGAAAGTCCTCGGTTTTTCGACTACAGAAACTGGCATAGTTGGAGCACTTGGATCTCTGTCGCACATCCCCGTCAAACTCGTATGTGGTTACTTTTCGGACACTTGCAAGTAAGTATCTTACTGCAGTAACTGAAAAACAGCTTATAAGAAAATTACCAAGTAATTACTCGCCTTATGTTAAGATTGTACCAGTATATATTCTGATTTTCTAAAGGTTTTAATTACACTTTTAGGTGCCTTCCAGAACGCAAGAAGATGTGGTTTTTCAATTCTGTAGCTGTACTGACACCGGCTGCCATCTACGTTTACCTATGTTTTGCCCCAGCTAGTATGCCCATGTTGGCAGCTATCTTGTTTGGCGGAGTTCACGCTGCTTTGGGATTCAACTGTGGCGGCTTTTACAAATGTGGATCTCTAGTCTCAAGGTAATTCCTTCATCGTGCTTTAAAATTTTGAAAACACGTTCCAAATGTTATACATACTCTTTACCGACTGAACCTTTTTATAGGCAATACGCAGAGTTTGTGATTGCATTTACACAATTTATCAAGTGTAGCGTGTTCTTCATCGCGCCTGCTCTGGTAGCCATTTTTGTGCACGATGAAACCAACGCTACGCAGTGGCATGCTATCTTCTACTTGACAGCTGGTATTCTGGTTTTAGTAAGTTTTATCATAGAATTTGCTTTGCCATCATTAATAACATGTAACAGAAAGGTAAGTTATATGAAATATATGCTCTTTTTCAGGCTAACATATTCTTCTGTTTCCAAGCTACTGATAAGCCGGCATCATTTACCGAAATCACGGGACCAGAACACAAAAAAGCAGACTTCTAAACTTTTTGTACAAATATTGTTTTAGCTCATAATACACAAATAGCACGTTTTTAAATTAAATCTACGAATATATATTGCGGTAACCATGAACAACGTTTCTATATAATATCCAATTTCATAGATACATTCTGTTACGGTAACATACCAATAAAAGCAGCACTTTGATATAACAAAAATTTATTCAACAAAAACAGAACAATCCTAAAGTGCAGAAGCAGCAGAGCGGAGAATCTTTCTCTTGGTGGCTCCCTTGCTTTGTCTGTCTTCCTCGAACTCCCTAATTTCATCTTGGATCCTCAATTCATTCTCGAGATCTTGACCTTCTCTTCTGTACTGCCAGAGCAGGTCGTATTGGAAGTAGTCGTTAACTCTGGTCCTTTTAACCTTTCGTTTCGCTCTCGGTGTAGCCATTTCCCATGCATTCTCAATACCATTAAAGGGAATCATATCCCAACGTTGTGACCATGGAGGAGGTCGCAGTTTCACCTTTAACGGATTGATTGGGACTGGAGTGCCAACCGGATGAGAAATAGGCTCCAGGTTAAAGTCAAAAGTACTGTATTCTGGGAGAGCGTCAATTAAGTAGGAAAGATCGTCGTCCAGCCTTCTCTCCAACTTGATTGTCTCAATTTTGCGAATTGTAGGATTGTAAAGGTCGTACATCACTTCAACACCTAAAATTAAAATGTAAATAAAAAATTTTACACCTGTGTCAGCTCTTTTAAAAGACTCTTAAACTAGAAACACAAAAGTTTTAGTCAAAGTTTGTTTTGTTTACTTCTTACCTAACCCATTAACAACGTTCCTGAGAGTAAATGTGTGATGAAGGCCTGTTTTGTGACGTCGAACACAAATACCCAAAAATCTGTTTTGTCTATTGTTCATGTTAGGATCTGACGAAGTTACAGCCAAAACTGAACCAACATAAAACTCTGGCACATCTACATTCAATCGCCTTTCCAGCATATCAGCCCTAACCAGCTTCTCGTACAACGCGACTCGACGATTTTGTACCGGCGAATGTAAAAACTCGGGATACGAAAGTCTAAAACCATTTAATAATTCATAGTTTTATCTATTTTAGTGCAAAATGGCTCTTTTACGACCTAACACAAAAAAATACGAGAAATTCATGCGGTTTTCGTAATAAAAGGCCGAAAAAATGGGCGAGATCACCTAAAATAGCAAAACAAGTAGTAAATTAACTTACGGAAACTCGGCTACATGATTATCCGTCTTTATTGTGTGAGTACATCGTGTAATAAGCGCCGGATTTCGCGGAATCAGTCTTCGAAACATCTTCCCCAAAAAATAAAAAAATAAATTATTTTTTCGGGAAAACGTCTAGAAACCTTGTCAGCGCGAGGTCTTTTATAAAACAAAAAATGAAATAGATTTTATTCGTTTTACAATTTGGAGAACATTTTACTCAGAATAATGAATAATTTATGCTGTAAAATTGAATAAAAGTGTTTTATGTGTAACTTGAGATTCTTTTGTTTCAATTTATATTATCTATAATTTTCGAAACGCACTTCATCTGATTGACCCGTTTTCCACAATGTCTCGATCCAGACGGACCGTTTCAACTCGGTCACAATCTTATTATCACTACTTGGCTGGACGATTGTTCGCTCAGACTTACAAGCTGACGTCAGATTTGAAAGCAACACGTTTCATAAATATATTGCGCGTTTCGAGGAGCGGGAAATGTTATGAATGTTTATTTCCGCGGTTTTGTTTGCTGAGAATCGCCTACAGTGTTCATTTTCAGAGCCCTGATGGTGACCATCAGATGGTCACTCGCGGGATGTGTGTTTTTTATTGTTTTACTCGACTCTCGAGCTCAGTTTACTCAAGACTATCCATGGTTCTGTAAAAGCGATGAGGCTGTGGGGCCTTGTAACAATAGATATAGCAGTTTAGACTACTTTAACAATCATAAAGTTTATGGACTAATACAGAAGCTGCTGCAAAGTGACTTTTTCAAGTTTTACAAGGTATGTTTATATATTTTTTTATTTTATTGGTTTAGGTTAATATGGAAAGGCCATGTCCTTTTTGGCCAGATGAACGAGAATGTTCTTCGCGGGAGTGTGGTATAGAACATTGTGATGAAGAAGTGCCAGAAGCGCTCAGGAGACCTTCTTCTTTTGTGTCAATTGTGAGTTACAACGATTTTCTTAAATATAATTCTTTAAAAAGTATTATATTATGTTTACATTGTATTTTTAAAAACAATGTTTCAGGTAGGAGAAGAGGAAGTGGATGCTCCTTGCGTGCCTTCTAATCAATTTGATCCACTAGATCGATCATTATCTGATACTGACAAAGCTCAATTAGCTGATATGGAAGACTTTGAAGATTCCAGCGATCGGTTTTGCGACGTTGAAGGTAAGTCATTGTGAATAGTTTGTAAATAAAAGGAAAAGTAACTAAGTATTTAAATATTTAAAGTGTCTTACTGTATTAAATTATCTGATTACACGTTTGTGTTGACGATAATTAATTTAATGTGTCTTCTAGACGACGACTCAAATGATTTACATTATGTAAATCTGTTGAAGAATCCAGAACGTTACACTGGATATAAAGGACAGTCCGCGCAGAAGGTGTGGATGAGTATCTACAGGGAAAACTGTTTCAAGCCTGATCCACGGTTCGACAAGGACTTCTTACTTCATCCCACCCCTACGGGCATGTGTTTGGAAAAGCGAGTATTCTACAAATTAATCTCAGGCCTTCACTCAGCAATCACAGTATCTATAGCTTCCTATAATTACAAGCCTGCCGTTGGCGGTTTTGGGTCAGGCACTTGGTTTAGAAATATTGAAATGTTCAAGAACAGGTTTGGCGACAAATGGGGAACAGAAGGGCCAGAACGACTAATGAACGTTTACTTTGTGTATCTGTTAGAGCTCAGAGCGATAGTAAAAGCCGCACCGTATCTTCAGGCTGAACTGTTTTACACTGGAAATGAGGAAGTAAGTATAATTCGTACTTTATATGCGTTGCCAATCATGATTAGTGTAAAAACATTTTCTACTTGATTTTGTAATTTTTTTTTAAAAATACTTTCTTTAGGAAGATATGAAGACCAAAGAAGCTATGAAGGCATTGATTGCCATTTGTGAACAATATGAAAGTCATTTTGATGAGACAAAGCTCTTCAAGGTTAGTTTTTTGTGATTTCATCTTTATATTTTAGACATATGCGTGTAAGAAACTTTATTAAATAATTATGACTACTTTTTTCAATTTGTTTTTGTTTAGGGTGTAGAATCGCAGGCGAGGTTGCTTCGAGAGGAGTTTAGACAACATTTCGTTAACATATCAAGGATAATGGATTGTGTGGGATGTGACAAGTGCCGGTTATGGGGCAAACTGCAAACTCACGGTATGGGTACGGCTCTGAAGATTCTGTTTTCTGATCTTCCACACTCGGAAACACGCTCGGTGCTTAGTGGTCGTGCGACAGTTCCGTTCAAGTTGTCAAGGTAATGTCATCATTATTTAAAAAATTGATTAATCAAAAAATGATTACAATTGTACATGATCGTTCACCACGTATACTACTAACCTTTTGTTTTAGGAACGAAGTTGTCGCCTTAATTCAAAGTTTCGGCCGTTATTCGTCGGCCATCTTCGAAGTGGACGAATTCCGACGAGCAATGGGTATCGGACTACCTCAGAAAACGGAACTATAGCGTTTACTGGACTGTGATCGCATTTAATCAGGGTATAGATCTTGTTGTATCAAGAATTAATACAGTATGTAATGGTCATGAAATCATGTTGTTTATTTATTGTATAGCACATTTGTTAATAATAATTATTGAACAGTTTGTATTGGAAACTTGACTATACATTTGATTGTAAACATTGGAAAGGTACAAAAATATAAAGACAGTATAGTAGGCTAGGAAAGTGCCTTACAATACGCATATTTACATACAAGACTAAAATACAAAACTAACCTAGCCCACTGTATACCCATATTCAACGAACTTTAACTATACCTAATTACGATTCTTATTCATTTTGAGGAACTTGTTGCTCTGATTCCAGACCTCCCTGTCGCAGAGCAGCTTCTATAAAGGCACGAAATTGTTCATCAAGTTGCAGAGCTTGTGTGCGTGGCTTCTGTATAGTTTTCTTCGGCTTCCTGATTTCTCTACGTTCCTTGGTCGTGCTTTTACTAGAGCCCTTTTTCCCAATTGACGTTTCCAAAACAGATGTAGTCGTTCCAGGACCTTCTTCGTCTAATGTCTGGTCCTTGTCCCAGCCTTCTGAGCGTCTAATGTGTTCCTGGTCTTCCAAAGACTCGTCCCCATCTTTGAACTTCTTGAACCATCGCAAGCATTGACTGTAAGAGTAAGCATCTTTGCCGAAAACTTTAGCGATTGTACGATGAGATTCTACGGCACTCTTTCCTTGCTTAAAGTCGTACAACATACAGATCCGCATACGATATTTGTGGTCTATCATCCTGAAAAAATGCATATAAAAGATTTATAACATAATATGAAATCAACAGCACGCAAAGTAATAGACTAAATGATTAAAAATGACTCAAATTCCTCCCTCAAGTTAATTTAATCGTTATTTCTAAAACAAAGCTTAAACTTTCGTCCAACCCTATTTTTTATTAACGAATTACAAAAAAAAAGTTTAAAATCTTGTATCCAAGTGTAAAATCCGTCTTCTTCTAGAAATTTTAATGCCGCTTTTTAGTTACTTCAATCGTATAGGATGTCGCCAATTTAAGCTGCAGTTCGCGGCCGATATAAAATTTCTTTTTCTAAAATATCGTCAAAACTGATGGAGATGTTCGTGATGTCAAGATGGCTACACCTTCGGAATCCTGGTTAAAGTTGGCAGATTTATTAGGAAGAGTTGTTAATGGTCAGGATGTAGAACTAAAGTTATTTTTGAATTCTTCTAGCTTCCAACCCATTTTTTCTGAAAAGTGTCTGAACACTTCGGAAAACGTTGCTCGATTATTGAAGACGCATTTGTTTGATGAAGCTTCTGTGCCAATTGTATTTTCTAACCGGTATTTGTTTAATTGTTCTTTACAATTATTTCACCAGCTGATTGAATATCCGACTTTTGATATTAACTATGGAAACAACGTCTTTTTGACGATAGAAGCTTTAATTGATGGTTTGGAGAAGAATTCCTTTAATAGACATATTGTTCAAGATTATGAAGTAAGGTTGTTTTATTGTGTTTTTGATTTTAGGAGTGAACGTTGCTTAAGTATTGTTAAACCTTTCGTTCAACTCATATCTGTGTTCTTATGATTTCAGGAATTTTTGATGGATTTAATCAAATTAATGAATCATGATCAGTTCTGGGATTTTCGAGGACATATCATAAATTGTTGGAAGGGATTGCTGTTTGCATTTGATGGTATTGGAAGATATTTACTGATCAAACGGCTTTATTTTCTGATAATGGATAACAAAGTTGAACTGAAGTTTGAACCTCAAACTGTAGCACTTCTTGTTGATTACTACCGGTTATCGTTAAGTGCTGGTGAAGACAACGTGTTCAAGAAGGAGATTTCTTATTTTTACGGTGATCTTCTACGTGCTTCGTATTCAGATGTTGAAGCTGCTTGTGCCTATTATACTGCCGTTTGTTCATTGTTGAGGTTTCACGCTCTTTCTGAATTCAACAAGAGTGCTTTGCGAGCTGGCTTGTTAAAGTTGTTGGAGCCAATTAGAAATCAAATAGTCGACTACGCTACACTTCAAGAGTTAAAGAAGAAGACTAATAAATCAGATGGAAATCACAATATTGATCTTATTTTGTTTTGTTTTAATGATACGGTTGGTATTGTGAAGAAGCATTGCTAATTTGATAAACGATAAAGTGTCAGAATGTTGTTAAAGTACTGGGATTTCCCTGAGATGTTTGAAAAGATTAATTATCGTTTTCAGAACTTTATTGAGATTTTAATAATATTAATTATTTTGGTTTAGATGCTGCGAGGCGCTTTTAAGTTAGCAGCAGCGGTTCCAAAGAGCAGATTATTAACTGCTGGTCGCCTTGCCAGTACTGTTACCTACGAACCACAGCCAGACGAAGGAAACAAGAAGTTGAAGGAAGGTAAGGAATTAGTTTAATTTACTTGAATTGCTGATTTGTGTTAATTCAATGCCACTTCTTGTTGACATAAACTTATTTCCAAGTTTGTTCTTAATCTTATTTTAACGTTTTAGGTACAAAATTCCATATTGACCAGAAGAAAGTGGACCGACTGACGGAGTTTGGTAAATACGTTGCAAAATCTCTTCCGAAGTTTATTCAACGTGTGCAGTTTGCTGCTGCTGATGAACTCGAACTTCTGATTCATCCTTCTGGAGTCATCCCAGTCATGGCCTTCTTGAAGGGTCATCACTCAGCTCAATTCACCAACTTCATTTTTGCTTGTGGAGTTGACGTTCCGACCCGTGAGAATCGTTTCGAAGTTGTTTACGGTCTTCAGTCGATTCGCTTCAACTCCAGAATCCGAGTTCGCACTTATACTGATGAAGTGGAGCCGATCGAATCCATTTGCTCAGTCTTCAGTGGAGCCGAGTGGTACGAACGTGAGATCTACGACATGTACGGAGTCTGGTTTAATAACCATCCTGACTTGCGTCGTATCTTGACTGATTACGGTTTCGAAGGTCATCCATTCAGAAAAGATTTCCCATTATCTGGATATACTGAAGTGAGTTGACTTTTAAGTTGAAAACTTACGCTTTTAACTGTAACGGGCTAAATTAAGGTGAAAAACATGTTTGACGTAATGAAAGTTAACAGCAAACATAAGATTTGTTAAATTATACATTTAGGTCCGGTACGACCCAGAACTGCGAAGAATTGTGTACGAGCCATCAGAATTGGCCCAAGAATTTAGAAAGTTTGACCTGGATACTCCTTGGGAAACTTTCCCCGCCTTCCGCGACGCTCCCATTACCTCCGGCTACAAAGTTGTCGAACTCGAGAAGCCGGCCGAAAAACAGCCCGAGAAACAATAGGAAACTCGATTACAATATAGTTAAATAAACCGTCTTTGTATAGACTTTGACTTTATTAGGCTACAGGTTGGTTACGCCACCGTATCTGGCATCGTACTTCCGGCGATTGGATGTATTTTATCTCGGCACGCTGACTTGTAGCAGTCGAACGATTCCCCACAATCCCGCATTGGATTCGAGCACAAATTACCTTCGATCCGTATGCAAATCCCGTTTTCGCAGCGTTCTCCAAGTTGGCACACCTTTCGCGCGCATTCTAAAACCAATTTTTGAAAATTTTTAATTTCAAATAGGAATTTAAAAAAGTGGTTTATCAGTTGTAAAATGTTACTCTATAGGCAACATAACCTACCATTTTTGACGCATTGTCCATTTATACAAGCGAAAGGCGATGGACATGTTTCTCGACATAGGATACCTTGTAGGTGCCTACATTCTCCATTGATACAAGCATGTTCTACTGGACATTTGTCTTTACACGTATCTTCTACACAAACGTTCTTTTTACAGAGTAAACCTCGAGGACATGTCGATTGGGAGCAGTCGGCGCCTAACATCGGAAGACAGGCTCCGTTCGAACAAGCGAACCCGGCTTCGCACACAATCTCTTCGCAACCTGCAGTGTAATATGTAAGTTAGTAACTTTATATCGTGAGGATAATTCATATACTAGTTTATGTTAGGTTTAACGCTGTAATTTGTGATTTACTTCGTTTTTTGACACATTCATGTCCCTGTAGCGTTTCGTCTGGATCACAATCGATCTTGGCCAAGCCTTCGGCGCCGACTAATGGATCCGTCCTGACACATTGGTTCCTCAAACATTCCATTCCAGGTTCTGGCCCACAATCGAATACTGTCAAACAGAAGCTACCGACCAGCTTAGTGCATTTTCCATCGCGACACAACTCTCCTTCATTGCATAACACTTCGGCACATTCTGGAAGTAAGCGGTTTTTATTCTTATTCAAAGATTATGATTCTTTTAAAAATTGGCATTGTTTGTTTATTAACAGCTTGATTTAACTTCTCTAACGTTTTTATTTATTATTTTAAGTTTTTGAAAAGCGTATTTTAAGTGGATGTCTACTTACTGTCAATGGAGCATCTTCCGTTCAAACAAATACCACGTCGACCACATGAACTGGTAATGGATCTGGCTGTGTTTTCAGCTACAAGAACGTTTCGGCCACATGGTAGACCTTCTACTGGCCAGCAACGGCCTTCGAAGCACCTGGCATCTGGCCCACATGTTATCTAAAACTGGTTTTGTAAGTTTTTATACAAACAAAATTGTTATGCTAAAATTTAAGTTAGTTTTTGAGTATTCTTAAGTCAAATATTACACTTTGTACACGACAGACGATTGTCTGGTTTTATTTCAGGATATACGGTCTCGGAAGTTACCTTTGAACAATCAGGAGGTGCCGGCACTCCTTTCTCGTCTTTGCACGTACTGATCTCACACTTGTACTTTAACGGGCACTCGGTCTCGCCGAACAGCGGCGGACACCGTTCCTGGGCGAGAACGGCGACTGCCAGCAACGCCAAATGAAGTTTCATCGCCAGCAAAGAGCGACGGGCTGATGTCATGGAGAAGATATGAGTGATTAGACATCGCATTCCTCGCGAGGGCGCCTCGTCTGATCGCAGCGGTCAGCTGAATGGATGGACAAACACAAAAAATACATTATACATGGCTGCTTGACCTGGAACAGATCCACAAAAGGGCTTTCGCTGCTTCAAGAGCTCTTCGGGATTGTAAATACTCCAAATTGTCGTGTTTTTGTCGCAAATAAATTTAATTTCTAGCCAGGGATGTCGATCGGTTTGCTGGGCTGCTGTTGTGACGGCTTGCGTTATCTGATAATGTCATTTTACGATGGTCAGTACTTTTGGGTGACAAATACTCAATTTTTAAAGTTTTTTAAAAATTATTTATTTATTTTATAGATCAGTATGATAAACCTGGATAGATTTGTAATTTTAATGAGCTGTCTATACCTACAAATTATTCTTACAGAATGTCCGGCCTTGATCCTCCACCAGACGATTTCTTTGCCGCTGAGTTAGAACATAACTTGAGAGACCTACAGGATGTAGACATGTGTATATATACCACGGTAACGGGACTTATAACGAAAATACAGGAATATCAATCGAATGACTTGGAACATCTGGTTAACGTTGTTATGCCACAGCTTCATCCATCAGGTGCTTATCAGTACGTCGAGGACAGTAAGTTGGTTCTGAATGTTGTGTTTTGCAACAGTTAATTGTAATCTTTAAGTACTATCATATAATATATTAGGTTGTTCAAATAATATAATTACAAATTAATATCTTTAATAGTTTTATATATTCTAGAGCTTCCAAAACCAGAAAATCCTCAACCTCTACAGGTGTTACGAGAGACAATTGGTAAGTAATACTTTCTGTGACAGTAACGATCGTCCAGAACTTGCTTACAGTAAGAAGAAGAAAGCTTTTGTGGAAAAGATGATAACACAGAAGAAGCTGAGCAACGATCATGTCATAAACTGGAATCAGATGGACTTTTTACAAACTACGGACACCCAAAGTCATCTGTTGTTGTTGTCTATTGAGGGTACTGTAAAGTTTATTGACCGAGAAGTTACTGTAACCACGGAAGTGAGGACGAACGGGCATAAAGAGGTAAGTATTTTTGGACGAATAGGTACGTTTACGTTCATAACTGTAATTTAGATGGCTGTAGCAGTTATGACATTCAGGGCCGGGCGGGGACTTTTGGTCTGGGGACAGGGGTCCAAAAAATCGGCACAGGAGCTACCTGTGCCGATTTTTTGCAAAATTTTTTTTTCCGAAAATTAACAGGGGGAACCTTTTTCAAAAATTTTTTTCTGGGGGGGGGGTACCCTCCGTCCCCCCCTCGCGCCCGGCCCTGATGACACTGAATTAAGATTGTTTTACTAGGGATTGACACGAAAGGTGTTAGTACATTAAACATCAAGCCATTGGCAATTTTACTATATAATCTAGTTTCTTTACAAGATCATCATGTTCTCGTCGTTTAGGGCAAATTCAATTTGTTTTACTACTATGTAACTCGTAATTCTGGTACAAGACCGTCATGGAATCTCGGAAGCACATTCAAAAGCATAGACTACACGAATGTCAACGAGTTCAAGTTCACCTGTAGGTTTACGAAGTTGTGACAGCTAAATTAATATTCAAATCTAATTTTTCATCAAGTATATTATGTTATTAGTAAGCGTGTCATGAAGGTATGACATTTTGTTTTCAGTCTTTGAGGAATTCGAAGAGTTTCCGATAATAATGGCGTTGCAATTGTCGTCATTCGGCAAGGCCTTTATTCCATATGGGTTGTATGTGATCAAGAACAAGATCAGAGTCTTCAAGTTACACTACGAGAATATCTACAAGACTCTATTTGTTGTGAAAAAGAAAATTGAGCTATGATAATATCGAGAAGTTGATTTTTGTACATATTGACGGTTAATTAGTGTAATAAAGTATTACCAACTTTTAATGTTACAGTATTCTTCTGTTGTACAGTATTTTATATTTATGTCAGCAAAATGTAAACTCTTGTTATAGGCAACAGGGGAAGGTCTATGTAATTACAAATTGTTTTAACTCTCGACTATTTGAACCACTACCCACTCCAAAGGCTAATATAACCAATTAATCACGGTGGTATCACCCGCCCATTGTCTCTGTCATGTTCAAATGGCCTGAGGTCATTTGGTTTTGATAACAGGTGTCACTCCAAAAACTAGTTGTTCGAGAGAATGACCATCGCGTAGCAGTATGTTGTCTACTTGTCGTACTATGCTGAAACGCTACATACTACTGAGTACTGTATGGGTGCTGTTAGCATTGATACTGTTCTTTGTTGAGTACGAAAATGATGTCGTTCATAGGAAGAGTGAACTTATTAAGAGGGAAAAGCACGTAGATCACATTATTGAAGCTGTGTTTTGGATTTCTGAACATCAAGTAAGTATGGATAACACCGTGGTATGTAATGTTACTGTAATGTTATCTATTACTAGCTATTGTAAACGATATTTGTAAATACATTCTTTAATAATACTTCATTATGCCAGTCCATAGGATCACAAGAATGGTACACATCAGTTCACGGACTCGTACCCGTGGTACTCAAACAAAGATCATGGCTAAGCACGTTCCATTGTTTACTCACGGCAAACGACTATCGTATGTTATAAATCTACTTAAGCACAATCTTTATAGTACCAAGATTGTCAGATAACACAAAACTATTCGTGATACTGTGGAGCCCGCTAGCCATTTGCCTGTACTACTATAACATACACAAAATGGTTACATTATACTTAAAGATACCTGTTATACGCACACTATCAATTATGATGGCATGTATTCTCTTATTGTGGTTATTGGTTTTCACTTTTGTATTTACAACAAAGCCTTTGGTTACCGTATATAACTGGGTCATGTTTGCCTACAACATTAACAGGTATTTCATTGCCTATTATATATTACAGCTTTCAGAGTTGATTTTAACGCAATATAATGGGACTTTCAGAATAGACACCTTGAACGTCTACTGGTTGACGCCTGCTCATTTCCTACTTTCTCTGTTACTTTACAGTATATTACAGTATGTTGTACCAGTATATAATACGTTCCTGTGAACGCCACTTATACCTACAATCAAGACTCCTGTTGATGTAAATAAATATTTATTACTGTAGGGCTTCATAACTCCTCCTTGTGACCCTTTTGAGGCAATCGCTTCGGATCTGATTGTAGAACAACATCAGCGGAGTCGTTCTCCTCGTAGCTCACAATGCCATCGTTGTTGAAGTCCAGAATCCAGGCGACCCCAGGGTCTCGTCGCTTTCCCTTGGGTCTGTTCTTGTCGTTGGACAAAGCGACAGCCTTGCTCTCCATCTCCTTGATGTCGCGGTTCATGATCTCTGTGAACTCTTCTTGAGATACTTTGGTATCGCCGTCGACGTCAAAATATTTTACGTAGTAACGGGCTGCCAGAACATTGTCAATGTCCTCGTTCTTCCAGCTTTTACCGTACATTCGCTTCTGGTTGTCCAGGAATTTAATCGCCTAAAAACGAAATTAAAATAAATCGATATGTGACATTTCTTCTATTTTGTGACATTTTGACGTTTTACAAAATATTGCTGGGAAATTCGGTAGAAACCTTAGATCTTACATCGTTCTCGGTGATGTATCCGTCTTCGTTCATGTCGAGGTACTTGAATTGTCGCTCCAGATTCCATTCTTTCACCTCCAGCATCTCGATGTTGAACGACAGCCAATGTTCGTCGTTCGGGATTTGCTTCCAGACCTTGCTCTTGGCTTTGCGGCTCAATCTGAAGGGAACGTTGATCTTGCGGAGTTCTTGATCGCACATTCCTCTCAGGCCTTTGTCTAGTCCAGGCATAGCCATTCCGGTTCCCAGCTGAATGGTAATGGGACCACTTCCGTAGGTCTGATGGTACTTCTTGCCATCTTCCAGGAATCCCTTGTAATGGAAAGTGACAAAGTCGAGGCGCTGGGCTTCTCGAGGACATTTGGCTGGACGCCAAGTCTTTTCTATCTAAAATCCGTATGTTATAAGTAATTTTGAGGAATTTAGGCTGTCTTGTGATTGTTTTATATTATACTCAAGCATTAACTTTCAGTTTTTTGCCATTTTAAAAGGTGTTTTTTGTTCTAATATTGTGTTACCTTGATATCTAGTGGCCCTCCATTGCTGATCTCTTCCAATTGCCTAATCTGGGCGGCACTCATAGGTTTTCCCTCGCCTCGGAGTTCGATCACCGGGATCTTGTCCTCGGCTTTCTTCTTTCCGACCGCTGTTTCTGCCACCACATCTGTAATATACAAGTTTAAGGTCTTGAATCAAGTTAGTTTTGCTCCAAATATCATAAAGTAAACAGTTCTGGCAGTTTTTTGATTTGCGAGTTCGAAATCGCACTAGGAAGAAGATTTAAAATTTTAATTTCAGTAAAATCTCGTTAAAGTACTGTCAATAAAATGACTTACTATTTCTAAATTGAAATTAGTACTCTATTGTCTCAAAAAACTGAATGTAAAAGCTTACCTGACAGGAAAAGGACGGCGACCACCACAAACAACATAATCCTCGCAGACGCCGATCTCGCGACGTGTCAAGGTAAAATAATGGAGAAGACGACCTTCTCGTCGCTTATGGGACACAATGCCAACGCAGCGATGGATCGCAATCCGGAAAAGAGGTCACAACAAACATGTTATTAATCACTGAGCTTCTATCACAACATTATCTCTCGATTGTCAGTCCGGGATGTTAACCACTGATAAGTGTTAAGCGGGGTGGCAGCTACTGATAAGAATGAAAGTTTTTGTCATCTTTAGCCAATGGTGTATTACTGTAGAGTTACTATAAGACGCATACACACACATACTCACATTGTTGCCAAGCAACCTATTTTATAGTTTTCTTTCCTAAATATGCAAATTTTTTCATCAAAACCTGTTAGTATTGTAACCAGCCTTACGAAGAAAGTCGCGACAGATGGAACGTGCCAAACAGAAGTCATCAAGTATATTGAAAATGGTACCGACCCAATGGTACAGCCTTCCAAACAAACTCAAACTCAGAAGGACGAGGAGAGGATCGTATCAGCACGACAGATACGACTGAGTGAGCATGTTGTGGATACTGTAGTCGAACAGTTACAGCAGATCGGAAAGGAAAAACAGTTGTTTGAAGAACTGGATGGGTACCACGACGATAAGATGGTACACTTGGAGGTGGTTAAGACATTTAAAGTTGAAATGGTAATTTCTCAATGTTAATATAGTTTAGGTAATGGATGTTTTACTTTTTATTAAAATGTGTTGTTTTAGTTGGAAGACATACCATTTCACAGTATCAAGTGTAGCCACGACAAACGACTATGTGTACTCTACGGAGAGCGACTTCATGACAACTGGTGCTTACATTCTGGCCGATTACTGCTGTGGGAACCAACTAAAACAACTTGGATCGCGTTAGACAGTTGTCCTTCTCAAGTTGTCTTTGGTACCCAAAAACAGGTAATGTCATCTTATAACTGAAAGAAAGCCTTAGTTAGCTCATAAGAGTAAGATAACATGACATTATTTTAGGTAGTTGTAGGAACAGCGACTGGAACGGTGAATGTTATAGTCGGCGATGAAGTTGTCTGGACGTCAGATCAGATGCACATCCAGGCCATCACAAGTCTCAAGTTCATATCGCCCAAACTGATACTATCGACCGCGATGGACGGTCGTTTGGTGGTACTAAATCTACAAGCAGCTGGACTAGAAGTCATCAAAAGTGCTCCAGTCAACGTCAGTGACCTTCCCAGAAGCATGCGACGGTCCAACAGTTCGGCGATGAAAGTGAGCGCGGTCGATTCGACTCTCGACCGGTTTCAGTCGTTCGTAGCGAGTAAGGGTTAACTTATTGATTCAATAATAAGGTTTATACTGGTTTTCTCTACTTACCATGTAACACAAGTTGACCATACCTCTATTTTCAGCCGAAACTGGTGCCATTTTACTGGTCGATCCGGAGAATCTGACCACAACTCCAGTAGGCTACGATCCCGATGGCATTGACGTGTTTGACTGGGCCAACGATAAGTTCGTGGTCGTATCTTCGGCTGATGGCGGCGTAAAACTACTCGACCGCAACGGGCAGATAATCGACCGGTTAGATTGTAGAGTCGAGGGAAGTCAGTACTGTAGAAATGGCAACATCTACGTGTTTCTCGGCAGGGATTCTGTAGTTGGGTACGACATATCGACTAGTCGGAAGCTGTTTGACCAGAATGCAAACCTAATTGGCGTTAGTTTTGATTCAGAAGGACATTTAGTAGGTATGAACCAGGAAAATGTCATAACTTGGTTCGAACTCGACTACTCCAATTAGGTGTGATTGCTAATATTACCTATATTAACCTTACAGTAATTATGATTCATGAACTTTGAAAACATAAAATAAATGCATCCCACCACGAACACAACTCATAAAGTATAATTTTGTTTATTTTCGTAAAATTGAAAAGAAATCTTATAATATCACTAATTAACTCTTGTTGTAGACAGTAATACCTGCTAGAAAACAGTAGAATGTGAATCATGCGTTGTAGGTGTTGGAAGTGACACGGCCACCCTTTCCTGTCCAGTTGGTGTGGACAAAGGTACCCGGATTGGACAACAATTCATAGGTATGGGCACCGAAGTAGTCTCGCTGAGCTTGGATCAGGTTAGCTGGGAGAACCTTGCGTTTGTAGCCGTTGTAGAAGCCCAAAGCGGCCGAAAAGACTGGAGTGTCCAGCTGGAGGTCGATGGCGGTTTTAAGCACTTCGGCCATTGATTCCTGAAATATAGGTGTAACAGTAAATAAATCTACAGGGTAAAATATAAAAATAAAAAAATTATCAAGTTTGTCGCTAACATACCTTGGATTCGTTCATGACCTTGACGAAGAAGTCGTCCAACAACAAGTTGGTCAAGTTGGGGTTCTTGTCGTAAGCTTCCTTGATTTTTCCCAAGAATTTAGACCTGATGATGCATCCACCTCTCCACATCAGAGAGATGGCACCGAAGTTCAGTTTCCAGTCGAATTCCTTGGAAGCTTGTGTCAACAACATAAATCCTTGGGCATAACAGACCACTTTGGAAGCGTACAAAGCTTTTCCGACCTGGTTGATAAAGGCCTTCTTGTCTTTTACTTGGAATTTGAATTCTGAACCATCTGCGAGAACATCTGATGCCAACATACGTTGATCTTTGATTGATGACAGGAATCTGGCAAAGACAGCTTCGGCTGAAAAGTTGAATATAACGTAAACAAATTTACATCAAAAACATATGGTTATTCCAAAACGTTCCCTAATCTCATCGCTCAAATCTCAGATTATGTGTAACTTATTAATGAAGCTAATTATATCTTATTCCAACTCACCAACTAGTGTAACTGGTACTCCGTAGTCCAAAGCAGCGACTCCAGTCCACTTTCCAGTTCCCTTTTGGCCGGCGGTGTCCTTGATCTTTGGCAGAACTGGCTCTCCTTTCTCGTCACGATACCTGAAGATTTGAGCCGTAATCTCGATTAGATAGGAATCCAAATCGCCCTTGTTCCACTGGTCAAAGACATCAGCCAACTCGTCGTAGTTGAGGCCACATCCGATTCTCAAGAGATCGTAAGCTTCAGCGATCAGCTGCATGTCAGCGTACTCAATTCCGTTGTGTACCATCTTGACAAAGTGACCTGCTCCAGCTTCTCCTACCTAAATTTCATTATATTTAACAATAAAACACAAATGTTTGCTCAAAACATTCATTTTGACATTAAACTTTGTTAGCAGCGCAAGTTTCAATAGGTTTCCTTACCCAATCACAACATGGCTCATTGCCAGACTTGGCAGCTACAGACTGGAAGATGGATTTCAAATGTGGCCAGGCTTCTGGGGCACCACCAGGCATGAGCGATGGTCCATATCTGGCTCCTTCTTCTCCACCACTGACTCCACATCCAACGAAGTGGATTCCTTTAGCGGCCAACTCTTTGTAGCGTCTCTGGAATTGTTATCAGTTATATTCTTGCACAAACAATAAATCAAAAATTATCAACCACGACAAAAGCGGTTCAAATTTAGATGATAAATCATGTTTAGATGACAAAACATAAAAGATACTATTTTAGGTAACAATTGCCTACGTTAGAATCATGGTATTCGCTGTTTCCACCGTCAATGAGGATGTCGCCCTTCTCCAAATGAGGAAGGATGCTGTCAATCATACCTTGAACAGCAGCTCCAGCCTTTACCAACAAGACGATTCTTCTCGGACGCTTCAACAGTCTAAAAATGACAAAAAATCATATTGTTTTTTCAGTCAGCAACACAAGTGACAACTCTAACATAAAAAACAAAGAAACTGTCTTACAAGTCATACTTACTTGCACATCTCCTGAATTGAGTGAGCTCCAACGATCTTGGTGCCCTTGGCTTCATTGTTCAAGAAGTCGTCCACCTTCGAGACGGTTCTGTTGAACGCACAACATACAAAGCCATGGTCGTTGATGTTTAAGATAAGGTTCTGGCCCATAACGGCCAATCCGACCACAGCGATGTCGGCCACAGCTTCTGACATAATTCTGTAAATAAATCCGGTTAATTTACTGCGACACAAACTAAGAAAGGTCAATGCAACATCAGAACATCATATTAACAATAATAATAAAATAACTTTCACAGTAATTGTTTACAACTTTCAAAAAATACACTGTAATGAAAATAATGCGCCATTTTTACAGTAATGTAAATAAAAAGCAAAAGCACAGTCGATAATAACGTGCGAAGAGTCTATGATAATATAAGAAAATTCAGAGAAAGACCTTTTACAACATCGAAATTAGAATAAAAGAAGAAACTGGAAGAAAGAGCGGTGACCTTAGAGATGGCATGATCGAGATACAGAACAGAACAGCCCATTCTCTTTCCACCCCTTCTCTTATATGTCTCGAGACTCTCGACACAGAACAAACAACACAATCAACTACAATACACCAATCGACTTTCTCAATGACCACAAGGACAATATTTATTTCTGTAACTAGTTTATCTAATAAATCAGAGATTTTACAGTAGTTGTGTTATAACAAGGTATTATAATAAACTTCAGATTTTTATTGTTTTATCCTAATATTAACCTATGCATTTCAGATCTTCAAACCTGTCAAACAACACAAACCAAGTTTTAAAGACACAATTACAATACGATTCAATCCAATTAACACCAAACACCTAGTTTTTAGGTAGTTCTTCTCATAAAAAGAAGGGTAAATCAACAACAAACACCTCTCCAGTCCATAACAATAATATCAATGATCAAAATCTTTATGAAACACAAAAACAAACATTGCAGCGATTACTAATACCATTAATCATACCAGAGTCTCTAATAAGCCTTCAGAATAACTGTAACAAACTCGAAAAAGTCGAGAAAAACGAGGTTCATCTAAAACGTTGAGGTGAACCTTAAAATCGACACAAACTGCACAAAATGACAGGAGGCGATGGCGCCAAACTACATAACCTATGCTTTTTTAATTCAGAATTAAAATTAGCGCATTCCCTCGAAAATCTAGCTCTTACATCAGAAAAACGAACGCTGAAGGAGTTCCATAGGAAGTTGTTTCCATAAATAAATAACCGAAAAACATGTCATAGCTGACAAATGTCAACTATTTTTAACAAACAATATCTTACTTATTGACCTTTCACACAATTAAATAGTCTTAATTGAAAAGACTTGGATCAAAACCTATTCGTTAAGTTCCGTTTTTCTTAAGTCACCGCGACGTGTTTTCTGGACGCAAAATGTTTTTTATTTTTTATGTTTTCGCTGTTTAGGTATCATATTTATTGTTGCTTCGTTTCTATCACAAACATGTCGAGACATCGGTTTGTTAAGAACATAAATATTGAAGACGGTAAGTATTTTACGTATTTTAGGTAGTAATTGTCGGAAATATATTAATTAATATTGTTTAGAGTTGTTGGAAGATGAAGACCGAGATTATTACGGGAAATCTTTTGAAGACGAAGTTCCTATGTCGCCAAGCACTTGTAAGTTGAATTTTATAACGTGCTTCTATCTTTTAGGTTTACTTTCAATTACATTGAAACTCTCTATAACTTGTTTTTCAGCTCAATTCATCTACCATAGAAGTCGGGTCAGTAGTCAATGTCAATCAGAGAAACCTATTGTAGAAGAAGAAGACGATTATTCAGATGACTATGGAGACGATGACGATATGTTTGGCATGGATGATGGTAAGTTAATGGATTATTTTCATATTTTTAAGGCGGTAAGCCATTTATGGAAGCATTACTGTTAATAATATGGATTCGTATGTTTATAGCTGTTGTTTTTAGTCAGTTTCAAGCCGAAGAACAACAAGAATGTCAAAAAACCAGCCCCAAAGCCAGTAGCACAACAGAAGGTACAACAACCTCGAGTTGTTCATACTTCACCTCCACAGAAGAAACCAGCCTTACCAGCTGTTGAGAACCTGAAGATATCTACTCAGAAGACGACAAGAGAGGCTTCTAAAAGTCCTCTTAGAATGACACCTAATGCCAGTGCCCAGAAGCTGAATGTTTTGGATGTTGCTTTAGGTACACAGCCTGTTTACAAGTAAGTTTAAGGATTACGTTTATATTTTAAATGTGGGTAATTTGTTCTTCTGAGGATAAAAGGTTAAGTTTTATTCCATGTTTATGATTTATTGTTTAGGCCTCGGGAACGGCCAGCTTCTGACATGGACACTATCAGTTTGGTCATCGCTGGTCATGTAGATGCTGGAAAAAGTACTTTGGTCGGTCACTCGTTGTACTTGGTAGGTTTTTACGAACAAACTATTTATACTTTTAGACATTTTTTATGAATAATATTACATTTACAGCTTGGCAATGTTGACGAAAAGTCGATGAGAGGCTACAAACAACAATCTCTGAGGTCAGGAAAGGCTTCCTTCGCTTTCGCTTGGATTTTGGACGAAACGGAAGAAGAAAGAATCCGCGGAGTTACAATGGACATTGCTCATGCCAACTTCAACACTCCTCATCGCAGGTTCAACATCTTGGATGCTCCAGGTCACAAAGACTTCATCCCCAACATGATTACAGGAGCAGCTCAAGCTGATGCCGCTTTGTTGGTTGTGAATGCTTCTAAAGGAGAATTTGAAACAGGCTTTGATCTTGGAGGACAAACTCGAGAACATGCCTTATTGCTTAGATCGTTGGGAGTGCAACAGATTGTAGTAGCCTTGAACAAGATGGATGCTGTGGATTGGAGTGAAGAACGGTTCAAGGAGATAAAGGAGGTCTTGAATCTGTTTTTAAAGAAGAATGCCGGCTTCAACAATATCCAGTTCGTTCCCTTAAGTGCTTTTGATGGAGTCAATTTGAACAATAAGCCGGCTCCAGATCATCCACTGATGGCATGGTACAAAGGAGACTGTTTGGTAGAAGTATTGGGTATGTTAATATATGTTTGAGCATTTTGTTCTTTAGATCACTTGAATCCTCCACCACGAGCCGAAGACAAACCAATGAGAGTCATCATCAACGATGTCTACAAATCGACCGGTAATTCAGTGGTTTTACAAGGAAAGATTGAAAGTGGATTCGTGGATGCTGGTGCCAAGGTTTATATCATGCCGAATTGTGAACAAGCAACAGTAAAGTGTAAGTGTTTATCTCTAATGCGCTTTTTGAGCTGTTTTAAAATCTATAATATTATAATAACTTAACATGATGAATCGTATAGTGAAGATGTATAATGTAACTGATCTTCAGCGATAAATTCGTCTGACAAAGGAGCAGACCACCAACAGTACACATCAATATCAGACGTCTGTTTTGCCGGAGAGAACGTTCTTGTAACATTGGCAGGAACTTTCGAACCAGACTCCGTAACTCCTGGCATGATTATTTGTCGCGGAGGAAGTGAATTACTCATTCCAGCCAAGTTCTTGGTGGTCAAACTGGTACTGTTTGAAAATGCCTTACCATTGTTGAAGGGAAGTAAGGCCGAGCTGCATTCTCACGCTCTTAGAGTACCATGCACGGTGCTGAAGTTGAAGAGCATCGTGAATAAGCAAACTGGAGAAGTGATCAAGTTGAATCCGAGGTGAGTGGAGAAAACTGATCTAACTTATTGTAATAATATATATATAGTACTGGAAACAACTATAATGGTGTATTCTTTCAGAGTGATAACAAAGGGAATGAGTGCAGTGATAGATCTAGTCATGGAACACCCCGTCTGTGTGGAGCCCTTCGCCAAGTCCAAGACGTTAGGTCGGGTCAGTCTACGAGTAAACGGTCGTACAATAGCTGCGGGTCTTGTTGATCAGGTGTCACGTTGAATAAAGTTTATATTGTTTTAGAGGATGATATTTGAATGTTGTTATTAAAGATTTCTTATTGTAAATGGCTTACAATAAGAAACTGCGGAGTGCATTCCAAACCAAATGATGCTGGGTTTTGTTTTTGGGTATTTGTAGCATACATTAACACTGCCTTATTCTTAATAATGCTTAATTAGTGTTTGAAAGGGGAGAGACAGTTGTCGCACTTAAAAGAGGTCTAGTCTTATCGCTGTAATGCTCAGATATTTATCATTTTCGTTTCTTATCTCCATAGCTTCTGCCACTTCGTACGACGACCGGCTAGCCGACTTCGCACTAGACTTTGCTGCAGCTGCTTATGCAAATGATCCCTCCAAATGTATTCAGAAGCACGGTCTTCAAATGGCTATACAAACCAAAGTGGCGTGTGATTCGACGTACAATCAGGTGGGTAGATAATATGCTAACGAATGTTGAGTGTTCAGTGCTGGGCCTATATCGCTTACAATGAGACCATAGTAGTTACTGCGGTGCGAGGAACACAGACCCGGCTACAGTTGATCACAGAGTTAGTAGAGACGATGTCAGCACCCAAAAAGTCCTTTCCCTCTGGCGGTTCTGTCCAGAGGTACTTCTACATTGCTCTGAAGACTATTTGGAAGCAGGGATTCGGACAAAAGCTGAGTAACTTGACAAAGGTACAGTAAGATAACAATATACTGTTGGATTACATTTCTTGAAAGTCGCTTTAAATCTTAATAATCCATCTCATTTTAGACCCTGCCCAAAGCCCATTTCTTATTTACCGGTCACTCCCTTGGCGGGGCTCTAGCGTCATTAACAAGTTCTTTGTTCGCCCACAACCACAACAGAACGATAACATCGGATCGTATCTCTCTCATAACATTCGGCCAGCCTCGAGTAGGTAATATGGACTATGCTACAGGGCATGATGAACTAGTGCCTCGATCGTGGCGTCTGATTCATCGTTATGACATCGTAGCACATCTACCGTACTGCTACGAGTCACTGTTTAGTAGACAGTGTTCCAGTCTCTATAATCACGGTCCTTACCATCATGGGACCGAGATATGGTATCCGGGAGAGATGACAAACAGTGGTTACCTGTACAACATGTACAGGATATGCACCAACACACCTTTGAACGAAGATAGGTCGTGCAGGTATAGTAATTATATAAATATGCATTTAAATATTAATTTTATACGTTATTTAACCATACAAACGCCAATCATTTTACAGTAACTCAGCCTACATCCACTACAATGTCGCCGACCACTTAATGTATTTCAACAAAAGCGTGTCAGATTATGGTGAAGCTGGATGTCCAGTATAACATCACATTAAAAAGACATATTATACTATAATATAACTATGTACTTTATGATATAAACAGCTAATTACGACTAACGGCAAGAATATAAATCTGAATAAGTGAAATTTGATATAAATGTTCTCTACCAGTAGTGGTGTCTAGAGGTAACAATAACAAATTCCTCTAAGAACCAGTTATCGTATAATCGCCGAACTACCTAATAATCACTAATTAAATGCCTCGAGGCCTTTGACCACTTTCTGTTTCATCTGAGAGATGGCTACAGCTCGGTCCGGCTGTCTGATGATCCCAGTACCAGACACGATTGAGTTGGCACCAGCCAGAGCACAACTTGACACATTATCCAAACTCACTCCGCCATCAACTTGAATGATAAGGTCGGGGAACTCCGTCCTCAACTTCTTGACCTTCTCCAACTGATCTGACATGAACTTCTGACCTCCGAAGCCTGGCTCCACCGTCATCACGAGAACGTTGTGAAGGTCTTTGGCAAATGGCCACATTTTGACTACCTAAAGATGAAATGCATCAGATTACTGTATCTTACGTCAGTCTTGGGTTTAATAGCCATGCTGGCATCAAGGCCAAGAGCCTTGATCTCTTTGATAAGATTGTAAACAGCTTGGTCGTCGCTCAAAGCTTCGTAATGAAAAGTGTACTGGTTGGCACCAGCTTCCTTCATTGGAACCAGCCATTGGGCAGGGTTTGATACCATTAAGTGCATGTCAAAGTACTAAAATTTGTGCGTTGCATTCATAAAATAGTAAATAATCAATATAAACATTAATTTCATATTGAAGTTATGATAAATAATATTATTCTTACAGGTTCTGGTCCTAGTTTTTTGCGAAGACAATCAACAACGGGATGACCAAATGTCAAATTGGGTACAAAATGACCATCCATTACGTCCAAATGAATCTGGTCGGCTCCAGAAGCCAGCAGATTCTTGCATTCCTCGTACAAAATTGACAGATCTGAATTCAGAATCGAGGGTCCGATGATTGGACGTAGTCTGGAGGTCATTCTAAATTCAATAACATAAAGGTATATTAGTCTGATTAAATTGGCTTGATCTAAGAACAAGATTTGAGATAAAGAACGTCTTATACGTCTATGTTAAGGTAAGAAACTCTAACTTTTATTGTCATATTTATTCAAAAAGTGAGTTCTGACACCCGCACCGCTCTATCGTGACATTATAATAGAGGTATGAAGCCATTAAAAATAAAAGTAAAGTAACATTATAGACTCTGAACATTTAGAACAATACTCGTTCAGCCAATATCTCATTGATAGTATTATCATTAAGGCGTGCTTATTATAATGTGAAGCCGATATATTCGGTAGACCTGTTAATAAAGATGGTTTAAAGCTTTGCAAAGCTCGAGATTGAGACTTTAGAATGATAAATAAACAACATAGTCCTACATGATACTACAACAAAAACGCCGTCGATCCCTCTGTTCACTGTCGTCTTGGCTGGCCACTTCTGACGCCTTTTCTTCACCGTTCTCTTCGCATTCCTTCAACAACATTTCAGCAATGCCTCTCATCCCAGACTCAATTCCTCTGCCGTTCATCGCCGATGTCTCCAGATATGTAGCGTTGATCTTCTCAGCAAACTCTCGACCTTCTTCACTCGAAATCACACGACATTCGTCCAGATCAGACTTGTTGGCCATTAAAAAACGTTTTACTTCTGTGGGGGCGTGAAGTTCCAACTCTAAATATGAAAAATTAAAATAAATCCTTATTTTATCACATTTATATGTTTACACAAAACAAAGCGGCAATACTTTTAAAACATTCGATTTCTATGCCTATAATAATATAACAAAAACATACCTCGGTCCCAAGAAGCCAGATTCCTGAAAGTTTCATATCTTGTAATGTCGTACACCAGTATTGCTGCTGTTGTGTTCCTGAGGTAAAGTGGAGTCTAAATATTGAAATATTTCAATGACTAACATACCATTGATCTGAATCTCTCTTGTCCCGCAGTGTCCCAGATGTTCAGCTCTACATCGCTGTCGTTACAACGTCTATAAAGTACAATATTAGTATCTACTAGTGCTAATTGTAAACCTAAAAACTACTTTATAAACTTATGCCAACTTACATTTTCGAAGATATAAACGATGCTCCTAAAGTCTGACTCAAACAACTTGTGAACCCTTGGCCATCGTATCTCAACAGAATACTCGTCTTCCCAACTCCAGAATCTCCAACCATAACTACTTTGGCCCGATACACCTTTCTGTGACCTTTCTTTACTCGTTTCGCTTTCATTATCTAAAATTAGCATGAATGTAACATAATTTTAAATTACATTTATTAAAATATACGTCACTTATTCATCTACTTCTACCCTCGGCAAATTAAAAAAAAACCCCAATCAAAGTCTTGAAACAAAAATGCGATTAAACATAAAATCTTCGTGAAAAGTTGAAATCTAATTTAGAATCATATAAAGCGAAAAGACGACGATGAGACCATTCGAACAGTTTTCCTGATAATTTCGACGTAAACAACCAAAAACAACTCTCAACAAACAAACTGTTAACTGCTTATACTTTTCCTGTACTAATTATTCCTTGTCACAGCACAACTTTATGTATCAGACCAGTCATTTACTGTTTATAATTGTATCATTCAAATAACAAAACGTTAACTGCCAAAGCATAACAAAATAACTCATTTTAACTAGAGAATAAATACTTTTAGACTTGTGGAAACATTTCCTTTTGCCTTGATTAGACCTTGAACAAAGAAAAAGGTTGAAAAATTTATTTTAAAATTATTTTCCATCAGAATTTAACAGAATGCCAAACAATTTGCATCAACATATTTCGTTGTGAAGCCTAAGTATTTGACAAAATCCTATTTTTCTACAATATCGTGTGTTAATCTCTCCACTTTTTTGGCATTTCTATTTATTTTTACAGTTTATATTTCTACCATAAAAGGTTTTTTCGTAAGACTTTTGAAAAAAACTCCAAAACAGTAATATAAAACAATTTATTATTAAAAGTATATCTGAATATGTAATTTGCAAACAATATATAAAATTTACAACTTATTACTATCAACAATGATACGGTATATTAACACAGTCTTAACAATATTACAGTATGCTAGATAAATACATTATACTATTGAGGAGATAACACTACCAACAGGGTACCCGTCTGTAAAAGTTTGTCCATTTAAATTTGTTTTGAATAGTCGGTATCTGAAATGGCATTCGGATCAGAAATCGTTGGAATCTGGCTGAATTGCGGTTAAAAGCGGAAATCAAAAAGAAATAGAAAGTGAGCAAAATCAAAACTGGAGGGGTGTTAGGGCAGGGTGGGGGATCAGTCACCAAAAGTTCTCGAAAAATATTTCAAAATTCAATTATTAATTTTCATGACAAAATTAAACACCATCCTCAATATAGCTGAGTGAGTCCCTTTATTTTTTGTACCCTGCCCAAAACAGCCCTCTATTAAGTAAGCCATAGCCATGATTACACGTACTGAATCAAAAATGTAAGTCTTATCACCAAACCAAGGAAAAGGGAGTGCATAACATTGTTAGAGTGTGCCGTGCTTAACACAACAGAAGCCAATACCACCACTAAGCGTCGCTACTGTCATCCGACGACAGTAAAGGCTTCGTACCCAGATTCGGATTGTCGAAGCTGATTGGATTCGAGGATCTAGGAGCCGGTCTGACTTGGTTGGCAGTCCTGATAGGTGGCGAGGGAATGGACTCGTACTGGTTTTGGTCTTGTTGGGATGGGCCTGGCATTTCAGCACCCAGAGCGTGGTATTCATCTAAACATAAGTAGATAGAATGTACTCAATATCACTTTACGTCTTATTATAATCATATTATTTTGCTTTACTATAATATTACATTAATATATTGCCTAAAATAAGAAATAATTCACTCACTTTCTGGCTTTTTGGGCCGATTCATTGTCTGGCCCTTCATTTGGGCCAAGTCATCGACTTCCGCGAGGTCGTCATTCTGTGTCTGAACTTGAGAATAGAAGCTGGGGTTGAAGACTCTGTTGTCAAGGTCCTCCTCAGCATCAGGATCGTACTTTACTGTTGGCATGAAGACCTCCTTTCTCTTGGCGTACTTTCTTCTGTAGTAGAACACCATCAGACTCAAAAAGACGACGATCAGGATCAACATGATCACTGAGAAGCCAATTTTCTTTGTCGACGAACTCATCAGTCGCTTTTGTTCCGCATCTGAATATCAAGGATTATAATAACGTAAGCAGAGTAACAAAATTTACATTTTAACAATAATAATATAAAAATTATTAAACTATGACATTCGATTGGAAGACTTACAAGCTACACCACAGAAACCATCTTCATCTGGAGAACAACATCCGTGAACTGGGTCGCAAACCTCATTTTCTCCACATTTGCCGCAGGTCTTCTTACAGTCCTTACCGTACAATCCAGGAGCACAAGCTAAAACAAATGAATGACGTAGTAAAGTTGCTATCATATTATCACAAACTGTATTTTAGTGGTTCGAATACTATTACTTACTCTTTTCGCAGAACTCTCCAATATACCCAGAGCTGCATTCACATATTCCAGTCAGAGTCTGACAAGTCGACGTTCCTTGTCTACACTTACAAGTATTGGCACAGTCTTCGCCCCAGAATCCAGAAGCACACTCGCTTTCACAGGTGTCGCCAAAGAAACCTAAAGTAATAGGTAAAACAATATCACAGATAATGATGCAAAAACTAAAGGATTAGTGTAGCTAACAATTAAGGTACCCGACCTGCAACGCTCAGATTTCGTTTAAATTTTTTCTATTGAAAGATCATGTAAATGTAAGACCTTATGTAAAATTCTAAGTTGCGGTTTGCGGCCAGCCTTGAGAAAACCGAGATCAAAAAATCTCGTTTTGAATTTCCCGCCAAATTGGCATGGTGTTGCAAGCTTTTAACTTTGTCAATTTTTGATTTTTAACTATTTTTCTTTGATATACTGATAGAAAAGCTTTAAATGAACCTGCAATTTTAAATTTGTAAGCCTATCTTATCTGGAACATCAAAAAAAGTGCTTGCAACACAATGCCAAATTTGCCAAATTAGCGGAAAATTTAAATATATTAAATTTCAAACTTAAAACCGCAAGCTAAGATTTTTTATATGTGCTAATGGTGCTACAAAGAATCCGTATAAAAATTTTGAGCTAATTCTGAGAGTTGCAGGTTGGGTACTTTCCTTGTAAATACTAACATAGAAAAACATACCAGCAGCACAGTGACACTGTCCGGTAATTGAGTTGCAGAACTTTTTATTGGACTGACAGTTACAGGTCTTTGAGCACGATGGTCCCCAGAAGCCTTGTTGACATTGTCGTTCACAAAACTTTCCTTCGAAGCCTGGAGGACATTTACATTCACCATCCTTTGACGAACATTTGCCGCCATTTACGCATTTCACACAATCATGGACACAGTTCTTGCCCCACTTGCCTTCAGGGCATTCTAAAACAATTTGTTGATTTACATTATATTTCCACCTGCAATAATATAAAGCAAACTTATAATTAAAACATATCTACCTCAATATATATAATGTAAGCAAATATATAGTACAGTTATCCCTTACCTTGATCGCAGTAAGCCCCCATCTTGCCCAAAGGACATTGACAAGTACCATCCACGTGACTACAGCCATCTACATCACCACATTTACACTTGTTCTCGCAATTCGTTCCCCAATATCCAGTAGAACATGTTTGCTCACAGTTGTCGCCTTTGTAGCCATCTGGGCACGACAAACAAGTACCAGTCACTGGGTCACAACCAGCCCCATCTCCACATTTGGGGCACTCTTCAGTACATCCTGGTCCAAAACGGCCCGTAGGGCATACTGTAACAAAGCATGTTAAATTTTTGTCTGTTTTTACTTTAGATTGTTACAGTTATTTAAATTTAAAGAGTTTTTCTAATGTCTAAATTCGATTATGAGTTGTTCAGACATTAAGAAACCGATATTACTCATCAGTAAACAATCTTGTTTTCGCTTTTAATTCGCTTTCCAAACAGCTTAAACATTCACCAGTGTAAACAAGTCTGGGTTACTCACCGTCTTCGCATTTCGTACCACTTCTACCATCTTTACAGGCACACTTGCCCGTCTGTTGATCACAAGTGCCATACCCTGAGCAATCACATTCATTTTCACATTGTTCTCCCCATTGGTTGTTGCCGCACCTGCTAGCGCATGCTTCTCCTATAAATTGACAAAATTTTAAAAATTTCAACAAAATTTTTTCAAAATTTGAAATGTGGTAACAACCTTTTGGCTATGATAAGAAATATCAAGTGCAATACCTCCCTACAAAATAAAAAATATTAAAATAACTATAAAGATAAAAATAGTATACCACCAAACATACCATAATATCCCTTGTCGCATTTGCACTGTCCATTAAGTTTGTCGCACTCTCCGTGCACACACTTGCATTTGTGTTGGCAGTTCAGTCCGTAGTACCCGTTGGCACAAGGTCTGTCGCACTTCTCGCCAGTCCAGCCAGCTCCACAAATACATTTACCGGTCGACGAATCACAACCAGCATCGTTGTGACAGTCGCAGCTTCTGCACTGATCCGAAGCCGTGCCCGCCCAGCACTGAAGCGAGCACGATGGCCCTCTGAATCCAGTCGTACAGTTGCACATTCCCAATCTGAAGTCGCACACAGAATCATGTTGACAATCGCAGTTGCTATCGCAATTAGGGCCATAGAGACCGGTAGAGCACTTTTCGGTACATTTAGAACCAGTATATCCAGGAGGGCAAAGACAAGAGCCGGTTACAGAGTCACAGGCAGCGCCTTCGGCAAAGTTACAGTCGCATTCTTGTTTACAGTCCTTCCCAAACTTTCCGATCGGACAGTAATGGTCGCACGTAAGGCCAGTGAAGCCAGGCTTACATTGACAGAAGCCGGTTACTGGGTGGCATCTGAAGGTAAAAGTAAAATAAATAAAGTCTTCAAACAAAATTCGAATAAAAATATTTTGAAAACTCACAATTCGGTGTTATCCATCTTACAGGTACACGTATGTTCACAGTTAAACCCAAATTTGTCGTCTTTACACACTTTCTCGCTACAATCAGCCCCTCTGAAGCCCTGGCTACAAACACAAGTGCCATTTTTAGGATGACAGTGAGCTCCGTAGCCACATTCACACTTCTCAGAACACTAAATCACAAACTGATTAACATTTAAAACAACTTCATTAAAGGCCTACAATTCAATCATACATTAACATTAAGAGACTCATTAATATTACGATATTATTAGAAACCCTACCTCAAGACCATAGTAATCTCTCTGGCACGGTGTTCTACACTGATCTCCAGCAAATCCAATGCAGATACACTTTCCGGTTACTGGATCACAGCCATTTTCGTTCATACAATCACACTTCTTGGCACAATCTTGTCCATACCTTCCCTCAGAACACTTAGTTTGACAAATATCACCAGTAAAGCCCGGAGGACATGTACAATGTCCAGTTCTTGAGTTACACTCTCCATCGTTCTGACATCCACATTCGAATGTACATCCTTCTTCTGGATGCTCCTAAAATACAATACAAATATGTAATAGGTACAAAAGGCAAGGTTATCAATATTGCAGTAAAGAAGATGTTTATACAAATAATGTTCAATTCATTCAAACTACACCTACCTTATCGCATTTCGTAAGACAATGCTTGCCAATGTAACCACTAGGACAATCGCAGGTCCCGTCAACGTGATTGCACTTTCCACCGTTCTGACACAAACATTCTCCAGCACATTCAGCCCCAAACTTTCCCTCTGGGCATGTATCTTCACATCGCTCTCCAGTAAATCCTAAATCATAATTTAGTCATCGTATACACCGAGACAACATAATGTCCTAAACGTCAATAATAAAGCTTTTAACTATTACCTGGAGAACACAAACACTTTCCATTAGCTGGGTCACAGCCAGCTCCGTTCTCACATTCACATTTCTCGCGACAGTTCCTACCCCACATTCCAAATGGACATTCTGTAAAAGAGAAGGTTACTTTGGTATAATTAAATGTTATATTTGCTGTTGTAAAATAGTGACAAACTCTAGTTAAATGCTATTTTCCCAAACAATGTGTTGCAAAAGGCAGTTGCCAAGGTTTGTTTATACTAATTGCTTACTGGCTGAACAAGTGTCGCCACCATAGCCATCGAAACATTGACATTGGTTTGGCGCTACACAGTATCCTTTTTTACATGGTGGATCACACGAAGCGATACAAGTCTTGTTCTCGATCTCACGGTAACCATCACAGCACTTCTCTACCACTACCAGCTGCTCTTTTGGTACCGATTTGTACGAGATTCTTTGGCCTTTTCTGAAATTACAAAATTACGTTTGTATAAAAAAGGCGTCATCTGTAAAACGTTGTATAGAACAGAACTCATAAAAAAATCTCGTCCAGAAAAACAGTCATCAACAAAGCTTTATCCATAAAATGTGTTATCAACAAAATTTTGTTTATGATTAGCAAGATTTTGTCCTAAAAATGTGTCATTGACAAAAATAACTAACTTTCGCTCTTTGCATTTGAATCCTTGGAATGGATCGCCACAGGTCACGTAGGTCTCCAATAGCACTTCTTGAGTGTATTTCTCGAGAGTGGGCTTTAGAACTCTTAAATTTACATTATAGTGGATAAGGCTTGACTATTAAAGGTAAGTCTTTGACTATTGAAACCATATTTTTAATTTTGATAACGAAAACTTTAAGGAATGTTTTTTTCGTATAATTTTAGATAACAATTTTGTTGTTTTTCTCTCAAAAAACAACATTGTTCATAGCTCTTTTGTTCAAATGAACGTTCTCCGAATTCCTTTGATCATAAAAAATTCTAATTTATTCAAAAATTATACGAGACTCACTTTTCGAATGTTGTGCATACATTTCCGCCCGTTAGTCGCCGTTCTGACGCGTTTCCAGCCGTCTGAATGGGCTGTATGTGAAGATACAACAATAAGATGGTGAGGACAGGCAGAACCCAGTCCAGAGAAATGTTCCTCGACATTCCTAAACGTGAAGTTAGCTTATTCTATTTTGGGGAGAAAGCACGAAAATATCTAAACTTGGGAATCGGGGGAATGTTTTATATAATGGAGTGAGTGATTGAAGTGCTGTAAACAAATTGTGGGTCAGCGATGTTTTATTTCCAAATGTATATAAAAAGTGAACAAAAAACACGAGGCAACAACTTTTCTAGGGTAGAACGTGTTTATATTGGCAACAATCTTCAGGTAAGACACATTTCTAGTTAAGAAATGCTCCAAAGCTTGGTATTTCTTCAAAGAAAAACGCGTTTTAAAGGTAATATTTAATGTAAGACGCAGATTAAGACCCTTAATCTTAACAAATAAGCCCACGATCTTAATAAAGGCATCTTCTTGGCTCGCGCATCGTTTGAGTCAGCCCAATTAAGTGGAGCTAATTTTATATGGAGATAGAAGCAGGTAATGAGTCACTCGAGACGCGCACAATGCTTTCCGTTCTTTTCGAGACCTGACCGACAACTGTTCTGCCCCTTCAGAGATCAACACCGTTCGAAAATAGTTTATAAAAAGGACATTCATCTTGTGTTAGAGTTTTATGTGGGAGACGTTGGAGCCGGTCACTCGGGCGATCGCTGTCCTTAGGGCTGATGACTCGGCTAAAATGGAAGTTTCGTTACGAAAATCACAAAAACATGTTTTGTAACAACATGCATATTATAATTTTACGAAAATCATTTCTTATTAAGATCTGTTCAAAATTGTTGGACCTATGATTTTTTTAAATTAGACAAAACGTTTTATCTTATTAATAGAAAAATTATTTAAAAAACTTTTGTACTGACGTAAATTTAAAGCTCTTAAACGTTAAAAAGTGAAAGCTGTGTTAGAAACGAGAGAAATAGTACGATTTCTATCCCAAACCCCTTATAACATTCATGACATAAGAGTAAAGGTGTGGGAAAATGGTTTTACAGAGAAAGTAAATACGGAGATCGAGAGAATCTCCACGATTCGCTTTTAGTAATCCTTACCACTGTCAGGTCTCCTTCTCAGTTTGGCGTAAAATAACTTCAGATTGAATTGAATCAGCTTCTTCTCCACGGTCCGCATCGAGCTACCTTTAAAACAATATAAATTATCAATTTAGCTACAGCTAATACCTCTTTCTCATTGACTAGTACTTTTATAGTTAAGGAAATAATAATAATTTTTCAAATCAAACATTTAAATATCATGCTCTATGACGTTTTTTAATAATGATTTGATAAAAAATCTTTTATTATTCAAAAACAAATTTAAAACCTTGAATTACCGCCAAAAGCTGTTTCTAGCTCTTAAAAAGTAGAGCCAAAGCTCGAGACGATCAATAAAACAACCTTTTTATTGTGATTGTCTCATTCCCTGATTATGCTAATGCGTGACTCACCTTGGAATAACACTCTCAGAATGGCGTCACTGTTCCCAACGTTCACGACAAATGGAATTGCTGAAGCTACGTAACCCAAGGCATCAGCAGCGACTCGTAACACCACTACTGAGAAGATGAAGTCGCACACTTTGACCTGGAGAGAAGATTGTGTCGAAGCATGGCCAAGATCACCATGAAGCATGCCCACACTGTGAAGGATGGCACGGTGAATGTCCACATCTGTAGCTAGGTTCTTTGTCAACGGATCTTGGTAGATGACTTCAGCCAGCAAATACCTGAAATACGGTTTTTAACTAAAAATCAAACTAAATTAAATTTTATTCAATAAACGGGAAACAAAGATATAACTTACCTATGTTTTACCTTCACCATAGTTTATAAAACAATAACCTAAAATAAAACTATCATCAAATCCTTTCCAAACACCCAGTAGAAACCAGCACGACCAGTAACACATAAGTATAACATTCTGGAATCAACCTTTTTTGGCACCATTACCAAACTAAAATTAACAACTTTATTATCCTAACTAAAAATAACAAGTCTAACATTTACAGTGTTTGTACCAGCGAGGGAACGCTACAGTATCCTTGATGTTGTGGATGCCAAAGAGAGATTGCATAAATCGTTCCATTCCCAGTCCAAAGCCTCCGGAACGTGGATAAGAGTTAGACCTGAGGTTGAGATACCACTCAAGGTCTTGTTTAGGTAACCTCTTGCTCAAAGCATCCTTGTCATACTCTCTGATACTTCCACCAGCCAGTTCTCCGACAACTGGGGCTAATAGGTCAAAGCATTCTGCCTGAAATTTTTGGTTGCTATTCATAGCAAGAACTTTGATAGTATAAACGTAGATAAATCAATGCAGTTTTATATGTCATGCTATATCAAATCGCAACAGAACGTCTCGAAGTACTATCATACCTGATTTTGATCGTTGACCCTCATGTAGAACGGTTTCTGTTCGGCCGGGTACCTTTGTACGAACAATGGACCTTCCATTATCTCCACGAGTTCAAGTTCGTTCTTCTTACTTAACCTCTGAGACAAGACATTCCCTTTCTTTGTCAATATATCAACCGCTTCATTATATGTTATCCTAGGGAATGGTCGGCTGTAGTCACTGTCACATAAACACTGAACAGAAAAATTTAATATTCAATAACTCTATATAGTAAACGAGTAAAAATAGTACACAACTATTCTGGTTAGCAAACAAAATAATTTTTTACCTCTCCGTCTTTAAATTGCTCAAAGTCTGACTTCCATTCTCGTGATTTCTCCATGATATACCTAACATAACATTCCACAATGTCACACAGCCTGTCTAGATTGTCAACAAAAGCGGATTCTGCTTCCAACATTCTGAATTCGGATAAATGCTTTGAAGACATACATTTCTCGGCTCTGAATGCTGTCCCTAATGTATAAACGTTCGGAAGGCCACTAAAATTAAAAATGTTGCCTAAAATATTGCTTTAGAATCTTGCAGGTGAAATCATGTTGCAAGCTCTAAACTGTCCTTTACTATAAAGTTAAACTATAAACAAATTACCAAATCAGAGATTCAAGATGCAATTGAGCGGATACTGGCAGAAACACATTCCTCTCTCCAAAAAATTGTTTATCCTCATCGGTCACGACATTAAAGACTTCCCCAGCACCTTCACATTCGTTTAATGTTAACAATGGAGTATCAATCAAATAATAATCGGTGTCCTAAACCAAGAACCAGTTAATTCTAGTTTAAATAACGAAAGATTGTGAGACAGTTTTACAAAAATAAGAATTAAAAAATTACCTCAAAGAACATGTGAGTTGCATGATTCAACCTTGATCTTGTCTTCAAGACAGCTGCGAACTCAGGTATAGTAAACCTCGCTTCTGGATTAGCTCGTAGATCTTCCAATTCTGTTCGAGAAACCTAAATAGATAACATAAAGTAAAGATTCCCTACCATATCTTGATCTTTAGCCATTTTTTCAACTTCAGAAGCCAGAAGTTCGTGAGATTGTTGAGCTCCTTGGCTCTTCACCCATCTTCCTTTCACTCTGACAGCACTGCCAACTTTAAAATTACGTCCAACTTCTTTTGGTACTACTGCCTGCACTGTGCCATTCGCTCTTCCATCATATACATGCATAAACGTGATTTTCCCGGTTCGAATCGACTTTTTAACCCATCCCTAAACAGATGAAACAATGATCATAGTTGTTACCTCCAACACTTTCTCATCAAATGCTTCTTGACTGTAAAACCGACAACTTAGACGTCTTTGAAGGGCCCGTAACAGCATTTTCCAGGCTAAAATACGGATTTTGTAATAGATTTTATTTTTATCACAAAATATTTAAAAATATTTTACAAATTATTTTTTAAGGGAGAGTTGACACAAAAAGAAGTCTTGACACGCAAACAAAATGTCAAAAGAAACAAAACGGTTTTTTAAAAACGGTTTGGAAACAAGTCGAAACCAGAATAAAATAACGTATATTATTCATGAATTCTCAAATGTGTCATTATGAAATTTACTAGAAATAAGTTCAAGAGATACATCAAGGTTTAATATATTGTGATCAAACTGTTATTATCTTTATGTCAAAGCCATACTGTTGCAGTATTTTAGGTGTATACTTCTTTGTCTATTTGTCTTTGACTATTGTTAGTTTTAAAGGTCGAAAACATTAAATCTTGTCTGATCTGATAGTTCATTTTATTGTTAAAACAAAAAACCTCTCTGCAGAATCTGGAGACTTTATTTACAACAAACATTTCGGGGAGATGAAATGATAAACTGATAAACATTGGCGACTTTTTAGTTACAATTCTGATTCACCCACCGTTTCTTTCGGAAGAAATGGACGGTAATAGGGGGAAGATGGGTTAGAATGGTGTGTTATGAATAATATATTGTTCATGAGCCTTTTGGTATCAGGTGGATACATTAATTCTTTTGTAATTTTTAAATGACATTAAATTTTCAAAATAGTACGCCTAAATTAACACATCTTTAATATTTAATGGTGGATTTAGTGACGAATGTTAATAGGTGGATGATGTATAACATGATGTCTAACATAATGTAGAAACCATGCAGATCAAAGGTCTTATCAACCACAAATTGGCAGAGATGGGCGCTGCGATAAGAAGCGACGGCATCGGTGCGAATAATGATGGAACCGCCCGTTTGCTGCCCTCGCCTACTGAACGGACGGCCTTGAAAGGTTTCTTCTCACTTGGAGTGCACTTTCTGATCTGCAAACATTAGCGAAAAAGGCTAGGTATCTTGGCCTACCTTATTTAAATACACGCCCTTTGCAAACTGTGACCCCTCCATTCTTCCACGATCTGTGCAGTAAAAAATGACTTGGCCATTTTCGCGTTTTGGCCTGTTTTATCAGTCGTTTCGTGTTTTATCTGGATTTGTATTAAAGTGCAATTAAATGCGTAATAATTATTATAATTGCGGTCTTTGAAGGTTGCATAACATTGTCTTTACTTCGGTTTTCAGGTTTATGAGGAGGCTTATCCTCCTCCTGATCCTGGTCTTCGGACCTGGGACATCGCAAGAATACCCAAACTATCAAGAATTCTCGTCTGGATCAGGAGGTATGCCACAAATTTACAAAATCGTTAAATTTAATTTTTAAATTTGAATTTAATTTTTTTTTAAATTTTTTAAAAGATCACTAAAAACTAAAAACCTTTTATAAATTAGCATATTTTAGAGAAAGGCCTGTTCCCTGATGTGTTTAACTTGGCCAAACATTCAGTCATCAAAGCCACTTCAACTTGTGGCCATCACGGTCCGGAAGAGTACTGTAAGCTGACAGAGCACGTCTATCTTCTCAGTCCTCAATGTGAAACCTGTGATGCCAATGTGGCCAAGAAGAACCATCCTATTGACAATGCCATTGATGGTACCTGGCTGTGGTGGCAGAGTCCCAGTCTGGCTAATGGCCTTGCTTACGAGAAGGTGAACATCACACTGGACATGCGACAGGAGTACCAAGTAGCCTATGTTGTGGTGAAGTCTGGTATCTCTCCTCGACCTGGCACTTGGGTATTGGAGCGATCTTTGGATGGCGTCAACTACACGCCCTGGCAGTACTACGCCCGGCACGATGCTGAATGTATGCGTGAGTTTGGAGTACCAGCCAGTGTTGGGGTGCCACGGTACGCTACAGACACTGAAGTCATCTGTACTTCTCAGTTCTCGAGACTTGACCCCATGGAGAGGGGAGAGATCTACACATCGCTGGTTACTGGTCGTCCAAGTGCTGATCATCCTTCTGATGAGCTACAACAGTTCACAAGAGCACGTTACGTCAGACTGCGGCTACTGAGTTTGAGGACGATGAACGCTGACATCATGATCATCAACAAGAAGAACGAGAAGTTGGACCAGTCTGTCACGAGACGGTACTTCTACAGTATCTCTGACATCAGTATCGGAGGGCAATGTATTTGTTCTGGTCACGCTAAAAGTTGCGCTCCTGGAGCTCAAGGGGTGGGTTTGATATTACACTACTTATACTGTATGGACAGTATGAGTATCTTATGTTACTTTTTTTACTATGTAAACCATCAATTATCTAACAAATTTCAGCAATTCCGATGTGAATGTGTGCACAATACTTGCGGCGACAACTGCGACAGATGTTGTCCACTGTTCAATCAGTTACCCTTCAAAAAGGGAACTCACAATGAGCCTCACGTCTGTGAAAGTAAGTGCTGTTACACCAAGAATACCTGACAAACTGTAAAAATGTTTTAAAATATTGTTTTAGAGTGTCAGTGCTTCGACCACGCCAAAGATTGTGTTTACGACCCAGAAGTTGAGGAGAAGAAGCTCAGTGTAACACCTGAGGGTCGATATGAAGGTGGTGGAACTTGTGTGGATTGTCAGGTAAACATCGTACTAGTATTGAGAAAGATATCATGAAGTTCATACTTATTACTGGCTTACTGTAACCTAACAACCTTTAAATGTCATTTAGAGCTAAAAACATGTTGTTTTTATAATATTATACCTTTGTTTCTCAATAGTAATGTAATATTTTTTCCAGCACAACACAGAAGGAATCAACTGCGAGCGTTGTAAGAAGGAGTACTACCGACCAGCAAACGTATCTCACTATCGTCCAGATGCTTGTCGACCTTGTGACTGCGACCCAGTTGGTTCCGAACACAATGAATGTGCCCCAGACCAAACTTCGGCTACTGAAGATCTTGTAAGTGGTTGAATACTTACTTTTAAGTACTTCAACAACTTATCTTGTTGTTATCGCTTTATTAATTTTATAGGTATTGATTTTTTTAGTTTAAAGCTCTTAATATTATTATATTTGTCTTAAATTACCATTTTTAGAAGCCTGGAAGCTGTATCTGTAAGCCTGGCTTCGGAGGGCGTCGTTGTGATCGTTGTGCTCCTGGCTTCAGAAACTACCCCGTCTGTGACCGTTGTCCCTGTAACCAAGCTGGTTCTCTGAACTTTGAGACCTGTGAAGAGACCAACTGTTTGTGTAAGAAGAACGTTGAAGGCGAGTTCTGCGACCGTTGTAAGGCTGGTACCATCTATTTGTCCAAGGACAACCCACACGGCTGTCAAGAATGTTTCTGCTTCGGAAAAAGCTCGGAATGTCGCGAACAGAAGTGGCGAACAAGTCAGGTAAGTAAATACAGTTACGTCACAGTATGTTTGAGAGATTATGTAATTAGTCTCTACAAACACAACATGTATGACATTGTTCCATTTACAACATGATTAATATGTTTTCAACAACATAACTAATATCTTGAAGTTGTTCATGTTAATATAGATATACTATAGACAAACAACTTCGTTTTCAGATCAGCGAGTTGAGTAACTGGACCTTGACCGATGCCAGAAGCACCGTCGGTGAACCTCTGACTTCAAAGTCATCAGAACTCCTCATCTTCAACTCAGATCATCATCCTCAAACACAACATCACTTGGCCTATTTCAATGCCCCTAAGGCGTACACTGGCAGTTTGTTACCTAGCTATGGCTCCAACCTGCACTACTTTGTGTACTACGTGCCCAGCAACCGAGGAGGACACCCGTACTCATTGTCTGATGTTACCCTTGAGGTAAGCAAACTTATTATATTATTACCGACTGTTACGATGATAACAACACTATCACCATAACAGTTTGAAAACAAAGTACTGTATGTTATAGTACTGTATACTTGAATACAAAGCGTACAAACATAGTTCAGGGAAATGGCAGAAAGATCGAGTATCATACTCGGCTCAACTTCTTCCCAAGAGAAAACATCAGTGTTACAGTACCCTTCAAAGAAGTAGGATGGTACGATTCCCAAACCCTACAGCCTATTCGCAAATCAGAATTCATGGAAGTCTTGGCCAACGTTAATGTCTTCAAAGTGCGAGCGAGATACCACCAAGACCAGGTTGAGAGCAGGTAATTTAATCTTAACCTTAAACTGTATCATGATCTTGGTACTAAACTCTTAGTACCAAGATCATAAAATATTGGAAGAAATAGGTTCCTTTTGTTCATAACAATATAGGGTTATCTAAAACTTTTAACGATGTCTATGTCAACATAGAACTATTAATTTAATACCATGAGTTGAATAGTAAATATTTACTGTAATTCTGTGATACTAACAGTCCGACCCTTATTTATTCAAATTCTGCGTTCGAGATTCTTTCGCCGCTTCGTCGTGAGGTGATTCAGAAGGCGGAGATGCCGGACGAAATTGTTCCCCAATATGTCATCTTGGCGTGAGTCAAATAACTAAAAGAAAATTTTACAGTAATCAAGCGTGGATTACCGTATTCACAATAAGCATCTTATTTTAATCCGGATTAACGTATGTTACAGTACCCATAGACTAAAACTGTGGAAATATGCTGCTTAAAGGACCAGTTCGCCCATTCAAATATCATTGGCATTCTGTCGCAAAAATTTGACGTTTATTTTTTTCGCAAAAAACCTGAGCAGGCCGGTCCCAAATTGGAGAATTCATACCCACTCACGTTTTTTGAGAAAAATGATTTTGATTGAAATTGTTTGATTTTCAACGCTTTTTGCGACAGAATGCCAATGATATTTGAATGGGCGAACTGGTCCTTTAATATTGGAAAAACCCACCCTTCTTCCGAATTCTTGATTTAGAATCCTCTTAAGTGGCACGGCCCGTGCCTCGTCATCTGTAGCCATCTGAGCTTGAGAACATACGAAAAGATACAGTACTAAATAGCACCACCACATAGCTAATTTCATTCCAATACTGACTCTTTTCGACCCGATAAACCGACCAAACGCCCTGAGGGCGGATCGAATTTAACTCCATTAGGTTATTAGAGTGAGTTATAACTCGTATGTGTAGAGTTACGAGTCGCTGTGTAGAGTTACATTCTGTTATGTAATGTCTGAACATTGTCGTGTTCGGTTACCACGACGTCATATCGTATGTCGGGTCGATCGTATCTCTACAAGATGACCTATGTCGCAGGTCGGGTTACTGTCGATGACTTATTCTGGCTTACGTGATGATGAATTGTCGTCATACAAACATATAATAAGTTAGCTCATCATCGCATATGTATCGCCATATGATAGCAGACTATGTAGGAATAGGTATACAATTAACATTAAAAACGTTGTTTTTAAGATAAATAAAGCTTAAAATTGAATATATTTTGGCAGTTTTCATAAAAACAAACAATTACAGTATCTCCGGCTTCAAACTCGAGACGGCCGAGGCAGCTGGAAGCCGAAGTCAAGAAGATGGCTACACTTCCCAACTGGTACAACGTCATCCAGTAGAAGTTTGTGAATGCCCACCAAACTTCCATGGCTCCAGCTGTGAGGTAAGTGTGGTACTATAACTTATGTATTATTATAGTATACTTTAACATTTAACTCTCAACGTATACCTTAAGTGTGGTACTATACCTTATGTATTATTATAGTATACTTTAACATTTAACTCTCAACGTATACCTTAATGTATTTTTTGTCCACCTTATAATATATTACCCTTTCAGGCCTGTGATGTTGGCTTCCGCCGTGTAAACAACCGTATCCAAGATGGAGTATGTGAGAAGTGTAACTGTCAAGACCACACCGACCAATGTGATCCCTACACCGGTCACTGTATCAACTGTCTTCACAACACCACTGGTACTCAGTGTGAGCACTGTCTTCCAGGATATTACGGTAACCCAGCACTGGGAGGCCTCGAAGGAGCTTGTCAGCCTTGTGCGTGTCCTACTGTAGAAAACTCCCACTCCCCTTCTTGTGTGTTGGCTGAACTACTACAAGATGGTGCAGTTGCAGAAGGCGACAAGCTTGTTTGTACTACCTGTGCTACTGGATACGATGGAAATCAGTGTCAACAGTAAGTCTTTTCTACAATTGCAAAGTTTTCCATTAGTGTAAGGATATTTACAAAAAGTTGCGTAAGGCAGGGTGACTTACCACCATTAAATTTCAGATGTGCTGAAGGCTACTTTGGCGAGCCGGCTGCTCCTAACGGGACCTGTAAGCCTTGCGAATGTCACGGAAACGTAGATCCTATGGAGATCGGCAACTGTGATCGTACCACCGGCGTCTGCCTTCGCTGTACCCACAACACAGCTGGGGAACACTGTGAAGTCTGTGAAGAGAACCACTGGGGATCAGCCCTTCGTCATGCCTGTTACCCATGTGAATGTCACTCCTTGGGCTCGGTATCTTCCCAATGTAACGTCGAGACGGGCGTCTGCGAATGTGTAGAAGGCTATACAGGTCAGAAGTGTGATAGATGCCTGCCTGGTCACGGTGACGTCGAGAACTACTGCCCACCTTGTAATTGTAGTCCCATTGGTGCCAACGGCGAGAACTGCGACGAGAGTTCAGGACAATGTCTCTGTAAGCACGGTGTATATGGGAAACAGTGTGATCGCTGTTCTTCTGGCTACTACGACTTCGGTGAGAATGGCTGCAGATTCTGTGAGTGTAACGCTTTCGGCTCCATCGAACAGAATGTCTGTCACAATGTCACCGGAGAATGCCAATGCCAAGCGTATGTGCAAGGCAGTAAGTGTGAAGAGTGTGTTCCCGGCTACTTCAATATCACCTCGGGAACTGGCTGTCAGGATTGTGAATGTAATGGCATTGGGTCAGAAGACAACACTTGTGACCTGGTCAGTGGACAATGTAGATGTAAGCCTGGAGTAACTGGTCTCAAGTGCGACAAATGTGCTCCAAATCACTTCGGATTGGACAACGACGGATGTAAACGTAGGTTCTCAACTTACTTTAGCTTATGTCGTCTACATCTCATTAAGATACCAGTACCTTTGTCACTGCGTTAACCTTACAATCATTGACTTCAGAATGCCAAGTGTGCCCAGCCCCAGGGCAAGTGTGTGACTCAGTAACTGGAGAATGTGTATGTCCTCCAAACACCGTGGGCGAAGTCTGTGAATCTTGTACCAACAACGCATGGAACTACGATCCCCTGAAGGGCTGTGAACTGTGTAGCTGTAATGGAATTGGAGCTGATGGATTTGAATGTGACGCTCGTAATGGACAATGTAAATGTAAGCCTGGCTACGTTGGTCATCAGTGTGATCGCTGTGAACCTGGCTACTTCAATTTCCCGAACTGCGAGAAGTGTAGCTGTAATGTAGCTGGTACCGAGCCTACCGAATGTCAAGGTGATGACTGTTTGTGCAGTAACGATGGACAATGCCAATGCAAGGTAAGTGGTTTAATTTTTTAGCGTATTTCATTTCGGCATACAAAAAATAATGTCAAGTAAAGCGATCATTGACTGCTGTTTACCATCGCTATGTCAATAACCATAATTCATAATACCTCGACTTCAGAAGCACGTAACCGGCCTCAAGTGTGACCAATGCGAAGCCAACTCGTTCAGTCTCGACAAGAGTAACCCTCTCGGCTGCACGAAGTGCTTCTGCTTCAACCGTACCAACTTCTGTGTCCAATCCAACCGAGTTTGGTCCCAAGTGTATGCCCCGGAAAGGAAAGTCACTTTCAACCATCCCTTCGACTACTACAATCGCAAATACAACATCTTTGTCCTCAAGTCCCAACCTCTCAATTACAACTCCTATCCCACCAACCATACTCCACTGTACTGGCCTTTGAACGAACAATTCCTCGGTGATCGTACGGCTTCATACAATGGCTTCTTGCGATTCAGACTTCAAACCGACGACAACAACCGCGGCTTCGTCAACGTTCCCCCAGAGCCGAGGTATTTCTACACATATCCTCAAGTTCTACTCGTTGGTAACACCCGCCTCGAACTTGAACACGTCCCAGTAGAGATCTCTTTGGATGGCAAGTACAAGGTGAAGCTCCACGAATCAGATTGGCGTAACAGAATCACTCCTCAGATCCCAGTAACTCGAAAACAGTTGATGATCGCCCTCCAGAACGTGCAAGGAGTATATGTTAGAGGTACCTACACAGCTGTAACCACACTCGACACAATCTCGTTGAGTGAAGTCTCTCTCGACATCGCCGTGGAAGCCTCAGAAACCGATTCCGAAGCCGTCGCAATTGGAGTAGAACAGTGTGGAGACTGTCCGGAACAGTACGTTGGTTTGTCGTGCCAGAATCCAGCCCCTGGATACTACACAACAGGACCTGACTTGAACACACCCGATGACATAGAGCTTTTGGGTAAAGTTACAAAATGTGCTTGCCACGGCCATTCTCACCGGTGCGACCCCAACACCGGTCGATGTGAAGGTTGTGAGCATAACACCTTCGGCGAACACTGCGAACTCTGTAAAGCTGGCTACTACGGCAATGCCAAACGTGGAGATTCAGAATCCTGCAAGAAGTGTGCTTGTCCATCTCTGGAAAACTCCTTCTCAAAAAGTTGTAGACTAACTCCAGATGGCAACGACTACATTTGTGAATCTTGTAAGCCCGGCTACACCGGACAGTATTGTGAACAATGTCTGCCTGGCTTCTACGGTCAGCCCAGTCTGCCTGGAGGCTCATGTAAAGAATGTTCTTGCCACCCACACGGCAGTGTTCACCATGTATGTCATAACACCACTGGGCAATGCCAATGTCAAAACGGAGTGGAAGGAAGAGATTGCTCAGTTTGTAGTCCAAGAAACGCCTTCATGAACGGAGTTTGTAGCTGTAAGTTATACCTGCAATTAAAAAACAAACTTACCTGAAAAGAGCCACATTTGCCTTGATAAACAATATCGTACCTAAAAAATAATTTCTAAAACAAAATGATCAGGTAGCCAAATTACGTTAACATTATCAATTGTAAAAAAACAATAAATAAAACATTTCAGCGTGTGATCAAGGATGCTACAAAGACCTGATGAAGCTGGAGGACTACATGGAAGACCAGCTAGCTTCAGTTGGAGACATAGCCGATGTGAAGCCGCTTCCGCGCAAAAGGTTAACTCGGATTCAAAACACAGCAAAGAGTAAGATAAATCACAAAGTTGACAACTTTTATTTACACTTGTAAAAATATTAGAGTACAGAAAAACAAGAACCTATTTTATCACAATATAGTGCAATATTGTTGTGAAATTAATTGAAATTTCATGAAACATCTCTTTATTTGTTGCATTCCGATCAAAAAATAACGAAATGTCACAAAAAAAAGTTGTTCCGAACATAATTAATACAAAAACAAGTTCTTCAAAGAATTTTATTTTAGCTTTGAACGAGCTTCTGGACACCATAAAAACATCCGAATCTGAAGCCCAAAACCTTCTGACCGGATTCAACGAAGAGAATCGCCATCTAAAGCAAGCTGGACTTGTCGATCAGGAATTCAAGCTCCTGAACGAAAAGAACGCGGATTCTTCAGAGAAATTGGAAAAGATCAAACAAGATTTGGCCGACATTAGGAAGACCATCTATAACACCAACCAAGAAGTGAACCAAGTACACCAACAGCTGTCCCAGTTTACAAAATCTTTCGATCAGGCAAAGAATCTGCCAGCTACACATTACCTGAAGACAGAAGCCGAGAAGTATCTTGGTGTTGTCAAAGATCGTGCTCAAGAGATAGACAAGAAGTACAACTATGCGAAACAAAACGCTGAGGATGCAGACGCCTTACTCAAGGAGATTCTGTCCAAGAAGTTGGATGAGAACATCTATGAGGCCGCCAAGACCTCGTCAGACAGATTCCAAAAGCTAGTCAAGGAATACCGCAACACCATCTGGGAACAGGGAAGAGCCAAGGCTTTTGATGCTAGAAGTTTGACTACATATGTGCAAAGCAGGCTGGACGATTTGAACAACATTGTAAACAACATCAACGTGTACAAGAAGGAATCAGAAGAGAAGTTGGAGCAAGCCCGCCTGAATGTGGAGACTTTGAAGAGATTGAGTAAGCAAATGTACGATGATCATCAAGAGATCGAGTCGAAGCAGTTGCCTGAACTGAAGGAGGTAAAAGAACAGTTGAACGACATTCTAGACGACACTTCTCAAGCTCTTAAGGATTACAATGACAAGCTCTACGAAGCTCAGAAGCGTGCCAGTGATTTGGATCTGGAAGCCATGAAGTTGAAGCAACAATTCTCAGATACCAAGACCTTCTCCACCCCGGCTTTGGCTGCTTCTACTGCCTACAAAGAGATTGCTGAAGCCATGAAGAACGCTAGCCGAGCAGCTGCAAAGGCCATTGAAGACGCTGAAGCTGCCAGACAATTAGTTGATCCTTCTAACGCTGAATCCATTGTCACGGAAGCTCAGAAGACGCTGAAGCAGAACGATGAACTCCAACGATCAGTTTTCGACAATCAGATCAAGGACGACTATGTAGTGGAGAACAATCAGAAGCTGAACGAGATGCTAAACAAACTAGATTCGTTCGGAATTGACGTTGATAGTAACATCACCAAGATCAGGAGAGATCAAGAGTTGTTCGACGACCATCACGAGAGAGTCGACACTGTCAACAAGAACATCGAGAGAGCTCAGAAGACCGTGCAGGATACTGAAGCTAGATTGGGAAGCTTGTTTGACGATGTAGATTCTTTGAATGATCGAGTTCAATCTGTCGGTAACATTGACGTGGCCAAGATCAGAGAGAGTATTGCCAATGGTAAGTGTCCTCTTGTGTGTAGTATTTAACAACTATTTATAGTATATGGGTACAATAATATTGCATGTAACATTTAGCTGTGTCGTAATTTTTGTTATATTTTTTTGTTGTATGAATGCTTATGATGATATGGTGCGTTCAAAATTTAATTTTAGTGTCAAGTGTTGCCGGAACAATCTCGTCGATGGCTGAGAAGTTGGCCGAGGTCAGAGAACGATCCGCTGCTCACGAAGGTCAGATCACGGATATTAAACGCAACCTGAATGTTTTAAAGGAGAAGATTAACGAGGCCAGAGAGAAGGCATCGAAGGTTCGTCACTTTAGAATATATCTTACTAATTAATTGACGTAAACATAAATTTCAAAAAATATTACGTAAACGTCTTTTCAGATCAAAATCGCTGTGAAGTCAGACGAAGAGAGAGACTGTAGCCGAGAATACATTTCTCCAATGAGTCCGTCGCCTACAAACACCATCAGTCTGAAATATCGTCCAGCGTTGGAATCTCCAGATTCTTTGATCTTCTTCACTGCAACCAAAGGAACCAGAACTGTAAGTTTGTCATCGGAATATCTAACTTTACTTTGTTTTACCCAACTTTCCATATTATTATTCATTTTTCAGCAAAACCGTGAATACCTGGCAGTTGAATTGAAGGCCAAGAAGATCTACATTCACTGGGACATTGGAGCAGGCCGCAGAGATGCAGCCATCATCAAGAGGAACATTGTCTACATTCCGGCATCAGACCGTCTCACGTGGTATCACATTGAAGTCAACAGAATCGGAAACTCCATCAAGGCTTCTGTAGTCTTGAAGCAGGCCGTGAACGGTGAAGAAGCCAAGAACGTTGACGAACCAACTGAGATCACAGTGGGAGAGCCAGATGTGAACGATGATCTGTACCTGAACACTAACCCCGGCTACACAAAGATCTACGTTGGCCATTCTGAACCTCAGGTTACAGAAGAGCTCGGCTTCGGCACCAACAAGTTCCGTGGTATTCTGGGAGAGATGGTCGTGGACGGAGTCAACGTGCCGTTGTGGGTGTTCGATGCTTCTAATGGACGATGTGAAGGTGCAGCTGGAGTACCGACATCAGCTTCGAGTGGTCACATGTTCAGAAATGGCTTCGCTCAGATCAGAATGCCGATGACGGAGCGTGCCAACACTATGATCGTGGTCGTGTTCAGTGCCTACTCTAAGAACGGGTTACTGTATTTCCGCGGAAGTCCAGAATCCAAGGATTTCTTGGCGATTCAGCTCGAGAACGGTCATGTCGTTGTCAAGGCTAGAATTGGCGGTACAGCTGTGGTCACCCTTAGATCATCACTCAACTCGTACGCTGATGGGCGTGCCCACAAGGTTAGAACGATCAGAAAGGACAAAGAGGTATACCTACATGTTGATGAAGGAAACGGCCAAGACAAGGTGTCTTCCAAGGTTGACGGTGAAGACAGTTTGGTGCTACAGATCCAGAACAACGATCACTACGTTGGTGGAGTACCTCCAGACTTCCACAAGTCGGTGTTCGATGCTGATGGCATTCAGTTCCAAGGGTTCTTCGGGTGTATTCAGTCGATTCGACCTACTCAAGTCAACGAACTTGACCTCGATCATCCGGTCAGGTCGCAGAGGAAAGAAGCCGGATGCACATTCTCCGACCAACGTCTCACTCCAAACGACCATGTTGTTGGCTTCAGTAAGCCAGGCTATTTGTTGGCCAAGGGCTTCACTTTGGGTAAAGACTCCAGTTTGTCCTTTAACTTCAGAAGCAAACAAGCAGACGCCATCTTGTTGTACCAGTCGGGTGATATCAGCACTGCAGAACGAAGCAAGAGGTCTGTGGAAGACTCTTACATTGCCATTTACCTTGTACAAGGTCAGTTGGTGGTACAGTTACAAACCGAGAACGGTGAGAGTGCTACACTCAAGTCGGAACAGACATACGACGATGCTCAGCCACATTCCGTCTTTTTGGCCAGAGGCAACGGACAGTAAGGGATCTTTTTTATATTGTCATGTTCCAGCATAAATTATTGTGTAACTTTAAATTATTTTTACATTTTTAGAGTTGTTGTACGTGTTGATGACCACGATGTCGTGACAGTTGTTCTCGATGACACTGGCTCGATTGGATCAGATTCAGCAGCTTTGAACCTTGGTGGTCTGCCTTCTCAAGGCAACGATCCTCCCACCAGTGAAGGCACTTCTGAAGCCTTGATTGGATGCTTGTCCAACTTCTTTGTTGATTATAAGTAAGTATTTATTTAACTTACAACAATATTAAGTTCTATTATTTTAAAACAAGGTATTTTAATTCTATTTACTTATATTGTTTTCAATGATCTGGCTTACTATGTCTAATATTCTTCCAGGAAGTTCTCCATAGTACCTGAAGAACATCAGTCCAGTCTAGGCGTGTGCGACTTTGCCCAGAAGATTGAAATTCCGACCGGTAAGTTTAGTTTTGGAGGCTTGTTACCCTTTGTTTCCCTTAATGCTTATTCCTTTGTGCAGATGGAGAAGATGAAGTCGAGCCCCGAGGACACGAACGGCGACATTCCAAACAAGTACTAGTAGTCGAAAAACCAAAACGTAAGTAGCATCACAAGTGCCTCTTATCCCAATTTGTTGACGTCATGCACTCTATATGTCACGTCGAAGATTGTATGAATTATTAAAAACAACAGGTTTAGTTGTGTTACCTTTATATTACAAAGCATACTGTTTTTAGTACGTCATGATACCTGCTACAATGTAGAAGACAACTCCCAGGACACCTATCACAAGCAAGGCTACAGATTTGGCATCACCTCCTCCTCCCACGCCAGAATCAACTTCCAGAAGCCATACCCCGACTACGACACCTTCGACCTCAAATTCGACATCAAGACCAAACAAAGGCATGGTATCGTATGGGCATGGGCCAACTACAAACAATTCAATCGCTACTTTTACCTCTATACCTACAGAGGCTTCTTGGCCCTCGAAATCAAGGGACATCGTCAGCCTCGCAAGATCTACTACAAGCATCAGAAGGTGAACGACGACGAGTGGCACTACATCCAACTCTCAAAGCAGGGTCGCATCTTGACGATACAAGTAGATGAACACCCAGCTGAACAGATGAACGACGTTCCCAACCCGAAGGTCATGAAGAAGCGGATGTTCGTGGGAGGCTTCATTTCGAAGCACAGAAGACAGTTCAACATCACCATCCCCACCTTCGAGGGATGTCTGCGCGACTTCACCGTGAACGGTGTCACTCACGATCTGTCATTGGCTAGTCGTGACATTGTTGGATGTGTCAAGTCGTTTGATGCTGACTACCTTCATAACGGAGGCTACATGATGTTCGGTAAGGTTATTTGACAGCTTTCTTTTTTTTCGCTTATATTTTGTAACTTATGTGTTAAATATATAATTTTGAATAGTGATTGTAATATGTGTATATTGGTATTTGCTTTTAGAGCCACTCCTGAGATTCAGTACGAAGCCAGAAATCAATATTGGGGTGAATGTGAAGACTACGGAAACAAAGAAAGCGCTTCTGATCGGTTTGTTCAATCCAGAGCAAGCTAATCACCACGAGAATCATGTTGCACTACTGATCGAAGATGGAGATGTAAGTCAATCATTTTACATCAAAACTTATATAAATTACTATATTATACCTTCTTCGTCTTATTGTTTAAGTTTGTAAGCATTACTTTGAAATTATGTTTAGCTGACCTTCCGCATCAGTCTTCGCCAGCACGGTGTAGCGTTGGAGAAGAAGCTAGACCTTGCAATGTGTGCTCGAGAGTGGCACCGTGTGTCGCTGTTGATGGCCGATCATACTGTAACCGTGTCAGTAGATGACCAACAAGCCAGAGTCCCGTTGAAGATGACCAGAATGGCGATAGAACAAATGAAGCGACTGAATGTGTTCTTGGGAGGTGCTACAACCCCCATACAACAACAACTCAACGCGACCTCAACTCAAGGATGCTACAAGTCCTGGGAGATGCAAGGCGCAGTACGATCATTGAGCACGGCCATTAAGAGCCACAAGCTGGTACCCGATGGATGTCCATTTGAGTAATTTTAAATTTGAATAAATTTTTGGCATATTGTAGTTATTAATGGGTATCCCGGGATTATTATCCTTAATACTCAGGGATTGTATTACTCTTTAATTAATATTATTAGTTAACATCCCGTTCCTCGTCTTGGGTTACAAACACTTTATTGTCATCCTTTACATCTTAGAAATCGAGAACTTTGAGGATCCATGACTGTTACTACACTTGTATGTGACATCTCACACCTAATTACTTAAGTAGACATTAAGTAATTGCATATGATTAGCATGGTAACGAGTTTATAGGAGAAACACAATAATTTGATTTGTTTATGACAGACCTACTTGACAATTAATTTTCGGGCGGGATCGGGGGTGGGGGCGTGGGTGAGGCGGGGACGGGGGCAGAGGACGTGTCCACTCTCATTTCCGCCCTATTGCCTCGACCGCTTCCTCGATTCTGGCGACAAATGGCTCTCGTTTGTTGGCCGCAACCGGTTGAGCGGGGTCAACACGCATTCTTCAAGATGTTCTCCATTGTTGCCTTTATTGGCCCTTCCCCGATACTCGAAGAGCGCGAAGGTGGGGCCGGCTCTGTAAACGCTAATTCCATCAAGCCCAACTTGATTGAGTTTTCGGCCGCGCATCATAATGCGTTTTTGATGAGGACGAGAGGCCTCTTGGAGGGTTACCCTTCAGCTGCCGATAATTAGGGGATGGGAGGGGTAATAAGCACGCTTATAACCAAATTAGGCCCCGCATGTCCTGTCCTCATGGTTTAGACGTCTGTTCGTCGCTTGTCATAACAAGACAACTTTAAATCCTCTGTTGCGACAAAGTTGTTTTACGCTGTTTATGATGTTAAAATGCTTTTCAAATATTACTCTTTTTAAAATAGCCAGTTTAATGTCTTTAAACATTTTTGAATCTTCTCCTTGAATTTTTTTGAGATTTATTGTCGCAAATTACCATACAAGACAAACTTCAACAACCTTTTCGAAATGTTGTTGTAAGTTCGTCAGCGACGCCCTTGAGCTGGTCGCGGAAACGGAAACCCCTCATTTGTCAGTCAACGGGGCGGGTCCCTTTGATCCCCTGGTGATTGTGACAGATAAGGAATGAGAAGCGACTGATTGGATTAATAAGTTTCGAGTCTTACTGGGTTCGTCGCGTTTATTTGCGTTAATCTAATCTGGCCCAGGCCTGGCGTGGCCCGTTTTAATCGGTTTATGAGGCGGTTACCTCTCCTTGGAATGCATTTCCAATGTAAAACACACCACCCCGCCCAAATTAGCATCGATTTTAATTTCGGGAAATTACCCCTTAGGCCGTTTTATGGACTCGGCCAGTTATGCAATTGCGGCAAATGTTTTTTTAGTTTTCAGTAGAATGACCATCCAATTGAATTCTAAATTACTCCTGGTTCTTGATTCGGCCAAAACAACTTAATAGTATACTGGAATATTAATATTCGCTTTTTGTCACAACATTTCATAGTAGAGATGTTTTTGAAAATATTTTTTATTTATACTGTAACAACTTTTTTTAACTCACTGAAGCCGGCGACTTGAACAATACTTCATCTATACTCTAGTCTACCACCGAAAAGACCTTTTTAAACAATTATACTTTACATAGGCTGTTATACTATAGAAACCATAATTACGGCATATTTATTTTATGACAGTCTTAAAAAATGTTTTTCTCATAAATTAAAAGCATTTCTGAAAAAAAAACACTATTTTTAAACCCTTTCCTGCCATTATCCCAAAAACGCCCATGCCAAGTTTAGTCCGAAATGGCAGCTTGCACGCCTCTTAATAGCCATCGTATTGTAGGTAGTAATTAAATTATAACGCGGCTCACAACAAACTGACAAGGTGTCAGGTTGCAGCTAGTTTTGGGCCCGGTTCATGTCTGATCGTGTTTCCAGCAGGGACAGGCGAATTGGACAAAGGTTACCCCGCCCCTTCGCGCATGTTCGGTCATTCCTCAAGTTGACTTGGCTCGGCGAAAAGCGGATCGCCCGTTTTGTTGTTCCCCTGGAGAGTTTCGACTCCAGATTCGGGAGTTTATCCCCTGTGGAGACGTGTGAAGAGGCCATTTCTGCCGTCCATGCCCGGAAGCCCAAAAAACGAAGCCGGGGATGGATGGAGATGAGTTAATCCGCGCGGGAGCGGCCTGTCCGCACTCGTTTCCAAAAGCCCTGATCTCGACGGCATCGCTACGACTACTCCGTTTCATAAATTCGGCTTCCTGAAGCGCTCGTTTTATTTGCATTTGTTCTCCATCCGTGTAATAACCTTGTTTTTTCGTTTCAGCCATGCCCAAGGGTTATGGGCTGCTATTAGTGTGGCTGATGCACATTTTACCCTTCATCAGAACATCCTGTCCGCCCGGATGCGTATGTCACGATGACAATAAAGACGTCGCATGTCGGAACGTCAACCTCGGCTCCATCCCCATGTTCCTGAATCCGGAACTCCGCAGATTACATCTGATTGATTGTGCCGTTACCGAGCCTGATGCCATGACACTCAGAATCTACGAGGGTATGTTCTCCTTAATCTTCTCATTTTTCTTTCGTAAAGTCCTCGTTTCTGGCGTTTTTGCGACAATCCCCGGCCGTAAAAGTAGTAATCGTGTTTCAGATCTTGAAGAGCTGGATCTCTCCGGCAACAACATCTCCAAACTTGACAACGAAGCCTTCGACCAGCTCCAGAATCTGCGGACCCTCAGGCTGAGCCGTAATCGCCTCAGCGATCTCGATCGGACTCTATTCGCAGGGCTCGTAAAACTAGAGGTAGGGTTCACCGTTCATGAATTTACGACCATTTTTACGACCCAACGTTTTGATTTACGCGCTTCTGAATTTGGACATGATATAATCGATCATTTCAGACCTTGGACTTGTCACAAAATGTCATCAAATCGCTGCAACCCCAGGTTTTTGTGCATATACAGGAGTTACGGCATCTCAACTTGTCTAAGAACGAACTGCTCGAGCTCGACTCCATGGTGTTCGCAGGATTAGAACACGTTAAGACGCTTGACCTCAGCTTTAATAAGCTGAAAAAGGTGTCGCCCAGTCTTTTTCTCGACCTCACCCAAATCGAGACGCTCAATTTGAGTCACAATCAATTAGAAAAGGTAATTATGACGACGTCGGCCTCATTCTGTTATCCTTTAGATCTCATACGGCGTTTTCTCCAGTCAGAACCAACTAGTCATTCTGGAATTGGCATGGAATCGGTTGCGCAACATGGAAATGGGGGCCTTCACAGGCTTGCGACAGCTCAAGTCGCTAGATCTGTCAGCGAATAAGGTAATCAAATGTCCCTCATTTTATTGTTTTCGTTGTAGTTAACATCTGCACCCCGCGAACAATGGCCTTACGTCCCGGCGTTGGAGGAATTATCCCTATCGAATAATCCAATGAACGCTCTGGAGTCGCTCGACTTCCTGGAGCTGGCCACGCTCAAGTCGTTAACCATTACTCACATGAACAGTCTCACCCAGATAAAAGACGACGCCTTTCATGGACTCTGTGCCTTGAACAGTCTGACCATCTCCGGCTGTCGACAACTCCATCTTATCTCGCCTACGGCCATTTCAAACTGCTCCAAACTGCAAATTCTGAATCTCTCGGGGAATGGGATCAAGCACTGGAATGTTGACGTTCTCAACTTGAGCCGCCTCTCAGCTGTCGACCTTTCCACAAATCCCTGGTACTGCAATTGCTCGTGGACTGGTGTGTTACGCAATCTGATTTCGCGACACAACAGCCCAAACATGGCCCGATGCGATGGACCCGAGCAGATGGCTGGAATGGGGCTGGACAAGGCGGTAAGGATTATTTTATTTGTCTCTCGAGAGCTCTTTTTGCGGCCTTCACACCTGCCCCTAATTTCAGGTACTCGACTGTCAAAACACCCTTCTGACTTTGGCCCGACAAAATTTGAATAATCTCCCCGTGCTCAGCATCCTAATCGGCGCTTTGCTGCTGGTCACCGTATTGCTGGTTACCGTATGCGTCAAGATGATGTGCTGCTCCAAAAAAGCGAAATCCACCCCCAAGAACAGCCGAATGCCCTTATATGGAGGCTCATCCTCGTTCTCAGGCTCAATCATCTATGACAAGCCCGAGTCGATCAGCGACTTAATGGATAACACCATGAATAATATGAACACGGGAACTTGTCAGCGCTACGTCAGCGCCCTACCACAAGGAAGACCTGACCTCATTAATTACCCCGCCACCGATTACTACTCCAGTCTGGTCCTTCTGCCCAATAAATGTCACAACTGTGCCTATACCTCAACTTATGCCTCTCCATATGCGACCAATGCCTTCCCTCACTCACTGAGTAGGTCGCGACTTCGACCTCCTTCCTTTGTAGCACCTCCACCGCCTCCTTCATGTCCTCCACCTCCCTTATCTACCTATCACAGGAACGGTGTTCCTTTATAAGCAACTCCTTCAAGTTCTCTTGCCAAAACAGACATCACGGGTATCACAAAACTGGTGTGTAATATATGTAAATGTGCTATAATTATAAATAAATATCTATTGCATAACATAAACTTACGGGAAAACATAATACATCTGCCAGGCTTCTAACACAATGTAAATAAGTACTTTAAACATAAATTATAAACAAATAATAGGCCAAAATAGGCTAGTCTAATTATATAGTACAATTTTAAAATAGCTATTTTCAAAGCAACTTGTACCCATAAAAAAACAGAAATGTAACGAGTAAAATAAAACTACTATAATATAATATGTATATCAAAGTAGCTAAAAATCGATTATTTTTCGCTGTTTTCATCGTTCTCTTTATTTTACATCGCAGTACAGCTTTTCCTCCAGAAAAAAAACAAGAAATTGTATTGTCAAACACGCGTTTTTCCCTGAGTTTCAGTGGGTTTTTGGCGTTCTGTTTTAACCCAAAAAATTACATCAGGAAAATTGTGCGTTTTGTTGAAGGATAATATTGGTATATTCAGCCAGTTTACTTCAATATGAGCACGAATATTCATAACTTGAACAAGCCAAAAGGTAAATTTTATTATTTATTATCAAAATAGTGTTTTTTATAGGTATATGTTGTCTTTTTTTCTTATTTTATAGGTTTTTTCTTTTTTTTATTTTTTGTAACTTCACTTTTTGCTTTTAGATGCCTTTGAGCAGCTTGAGGAAGAAGAAGGAACCCGTCAGGGATTCTGCCATATAAGAATTCAACAAAGAACTGGCAGAAAGTCGATCACAACGGTTCAAGGTATCGACCCATCTTACGATTTAAAGAAGATTGTGCGGTACTTGAAGAAAGTAAGTTGATTTCTTTTTTATATTATGGATTTAGGAATACTCGTGTAACGGAACGATCGTGGAACATCCAGAGTATGGAGAGGTTATCCAATTGACTGGAGATCAGCGACAGAACATCAAGGACTTCTTGTGCAAGGTGGGCATCGTGAAAGAAGAAAACTGTAAGATTCACGGTTTTTAAGTTATGGATAAACGTTTTACGGATTTTGGAGTTGTTTTTTGTTGGCAAAGTTTGATAAATATTGAAAAAAATTGTTTTTGGGTTTTATTCATCTGTTTTAGAGCTTAAGATAATGTTTAATGGGTTTTAATCTGGCAGAATCACAGAAAGGCGTATTATAGTAGCTTGCCGATGTTTTGATCTCACGCTGGTCTTAAGTTTGTACTCTAAAGGTAGCTTATGTTTAGCGAAGCTGCGTTTGCGACATAATACAAGTGTGTACCGTGTCGCACGGAGTTTTCTAATCGGCATTCGCTAAACGTTGGGGCGAGATTAATATCGTTTTTTATAAGGGTTATTAATAGTTTTTTATCTTTGAAAGTTTAAGTAAACAAGCTAGAAATGGATATACTCACTATAACATAAAAATATATATACTAACTAGAAAATTTTTCCTCTTACTGTTATAAGGTATGAAAACACAGCTTTATAGTAAGATTTAAGGATGGCAAAATTAAATGAAAAAGTGTTTTCGGAGGTGTCTTGTGTTCTAAACTCCTTAAACTTAAACAGGAACCGATAATTGTTTTTATGTGAAGTTACAATAATTACAAAAGACCAAAACCATCACATTTTATGAAGCGTGAGATTGTTTTCACAATAATAAAAGTGTAAAGAATGTTTTGTCATGTTTTCGACTGCTTTTAAGACCCTGGTCGAACTCTTTTAAAACTGGGAAGCATGACGTAGGGAAAGTTTTAATGTGGAACTAGCCTAAACTCGATGAATTAGATCTGCAAATGATTGATGTGTTTTGTAGTAGATCAAATGGAGAGCACGAAACATAAACGTAGCGACATAATAGCATTTGCGCGAATTACAATTGGGACGGTGTAGTTTGGATTCTAACTTTTGCGAAATGTGACGTCGCTTAACCGAGCAGAAATTGACTTACAAAACAAAAACAACAGGTGCTAAGAATATTCGAGCGATCTTTTTATAGCTACATTGTGAAAGACTTGTACTCGCGGGGAACAAACAAGTTGTAAAGTTTGTTGAGGAAGCCAAGTAAATATCGTATTTATGGTGAAGCAAATTGGAGCCGTTTACTGCGACGCGACATGTTCGTATCTGGCGAGCAAAGTTGCCGAAGTCTGCGCAAGATTTTCAAGTACAGCACGATGAAAAAACACGGTGGTTACTGCAAAGGTTAACTTGTAGTTTGGGAGTAGTTAAAGGTGATACGGTAGTTTGTATTGTGTGATAACAATTGATTTCAAAATAAACGGTTTGGAAAGATTTGTAATCAAGCGCAACTGGATTCTTCAGCCATCTGAGGCTACAGTTTTCCCTGAATTTGATGACTTGATAACACAAAAAAATATTTACATTTCTAGTTGTAACATCGTAACTTAAATGTTAATACAATGGATACAATAGCTAATCATAGCGATTTTAATTTTAAGTTTCACTTTGAAATCTAAACATTACGATAAAGTCAAAGTCATTAGTTGGCCCAGAAATGGTTACTGTACTTATGAGCCGCGAGGAATGTGGTGCTTGTAATGATCTTGCACATCGCTCATGATTAATAACAACATCTTATAGATCGTTGGTTCTAAAAATAGAAGTCGGCGCTATTCTTGTTCTCGCTTTGGTCTCTGATAGCTGAAGGAGATACGACCATGTTGTTGTGGTAAGTTTGTTGAAGACCCCGTTGTGGTTTGTCGTGTATTTTGGACGCACTCTTGTTTACTCTGACGGCAAACTTACATTACTGTGCTTCGAAATGCTTGATCATTATGCTACGATCACCGAATTCTTACAGTGATAAGATCAATAAACAATACGAAAGTCTGAGAAAGCGATGACAAAGATAGGTTTTTAAGGATTAGGTAATAAATACATTTCAAAGTCTTGTAGATGGGGTTTGGAGCTTTGTATAGTTAAAAAATATCGTTTCATTTGGCACTATCATAAATTGAACAGTCTTTTATTTTGAACTATTTCCTGTTTTGATATGTCATTATTTGCAAAATATTTGTCGAGTTTGTGATGGTATGTTGTAATAACGTGACTTGAGATATATCATATTCTTTTTGGCCGCTTCTCTGATTCGGAATTCTTTTCTTAGAACTCTAATCAGGAAAAACATAGTTTTGTTTGGTATGTAACAAAACTATAGTTTGGTATATTCTGAGCTGTACTGTAAGTAAAACACAGTAAAATTGCTAAACTGCCATTAGTAATGTAAGTTGGACAAAGAGTAACGTCATTTTACAGTGAACTATAAAATCTAAGATCTTTGTTATGTTATGTTCTGTTCTTTGATACTGAGATCATCGTATTTACAACCGTGTTTACCATGTCAACCTTTTCTAATACTACGGTTTGTTGTGTTATGTTGAGTTTGGCATCCGAGCACAGTATCAAAGATCAAAGCACGGTCGTGTAATGCCACTATGAACATTGTGTCATATGTGCTGAGGAACCAGGGATTAACTGTTGTTTACCGCGGCCGAAACCGCGATTGCGCAATCGACAGGTCGCTTTGTGCAATTTCCAAAATTGGAAACAAAAAGCTGGAAATGTTCGTTCAGAAACGAGTTGGGTGTGGTAATTAGGGCAAGAGGAACACGTTAGTCGAACGTTAACCTCAAGGTTAATAACTCCGCTACGTCATCGTGCAGGAATGCGATGAATGTTACACCCCCCAGCAGAAGCACCGCCCCTCTCCCACGCCCTTTAAAAGCTGGCGCGGCTCATTGCAACTCCAGTAACTCCACATTAACCATGATTCATCCCATTAACATCGAGGCCGACCTGCTCACGGCCAACCCCAAGCGACCCCAGCTGATGGAGCTCCGGACTAAGCCTAAGATCACGTAAGCCTAATCTCCGTTTCCGATCGATGTTATCCATCTTGTTTCGGATCGCTTCATTCTTCTTTTGCTTTTTTTGGCTAGACTGCGGTTTGTCGCCAGTTTTAGGCGTGGCGCGATCTTTTGCAGAGTTTATTACCTAAAATAATTTGAAATTCTATACTTTACTTTGTAAACTTTTACTTGCAAACGCTGTAAAGTTACTGCACGGTAATTTCATATAGTTACTATATTAACCATCCAAACTATATTAAACACGTTTTACATGGGTTGCTATTAATATAGTTAATATAAAATTATGTCACTATGGCTTATATAAGATACTTTGCTGTGAGATAGTTTTACTATGGTTAATATAAATTTATTTTTGGGTAGCCAAACCAGTGTAATATAAATTTTTAAATATTTTGCAACTTTTAAAAGCTTTTAAATTTTAAAAATTTCGAAATATTTCGAACGCTGCGCAGACTTTTGGTTATTTATAGGTTAATTAAGGAATGGCAGAAGTTATTTTAAGTCGCTCTAATGCGGAACTGTCTGAGGGGGCAATAACAAGAGACCAATCTGAAGTCAGTCGTTTCAGATATTCGTCGAACGGCCGTCGACTCCGCGATGGCAAGCCCACGACCCCAGTCACCTCGTCGCAGCTCTGGGCCAACACTTTCCTGCGATCGTTTGCGCGACGATTGGCCACAGAAGCCGAAGCCATGAGTGCGGAAGAATCCACGGATTCATTTGTCGACATCGTGGATCTGAAGCCAGGCCAGAGGTCGCGAGCTTCGAGTACGTCGAGTGGAAGTTCGGTCAGCTCGGATGACCGACCACACCTTCTGACAGATCGACCAGACTTTCAAAACGACGACATCATTCAGGCGACGGTACAGATGGGGCCACAAGCCAAGGCTCCAAGCAAGAAGTTGCTACGGAGAACGTCGTCCAAGGTGCCCAAGAACGTCGTCGAACAGTTGATCAAACCGTGCTGTTCTGGTGAGTATATTACTGTAGATACTGTAGTTTTAAGGAAGTTTTTGTTTAACTTAAAGAGGTTTTGTAGTTTGTCGCTGCAATGACATGTAAACATTTTAAATTTAAGTCATTTTAAAATGATTTTAAAATGAAAACATAGTGAGAGTTGTTGACAGCTTTACTCAAGTAATTACCGTAATTGCAGCGTTGAAAGATGGCTTCAAAGAGTTTCTTCGTATCGACTTTGCCAACGCTCCACTGCTCAAGGAAGCCAGCGACAAGATCCTAACGCCACGCTCCGTTGGCTCCAGAGTCTGGATGAAGGAAGATGGTCCATCTGGTACCACAAAGCCAGCTCTTGGCTTCCAAATGAACTCAGTCAAGGAGCAGAACAAGATACTGTATATTACTGTAGACTGCTACAACTCCTTCGATGGTAGCGTCAGACTCGAAGTAAGTTTATGTTTCTGCGACTATACTGTAGGTTACTGTAGAATTTTATTATATATTTTATTGTGACTTACTGTAGGACTACATATATTACTGTAACTTGCATATCGTACTGTAACCACCTCTAACTGTACTATTTTGGGTAGTAATGCACGTTCACGTCGCTTCCGTACAAGATTCTCAATTGTTGCTGGAGAAGCCGCTGCCATCGCTGGAACTGGCCTCAGGGCATCAGAGTATCGAATTCGAAGTTGAAATCACAGAGAGAATGCGTGTAACCAGCGACGGTGAATTCGTCGTGATCGGTCTTCACGGGCACAGCACAGTCGTCTCGGAACAGTGAGTGCGACAAATACAAGTTGTCGCGATATCAACACTACTATAGCAACATTGATGTCGCCAGTGTCGCGACCATAGAACAAACGATCGAATTCAGCATATCAGCATTGCATAGCGTAATATCTACTGTAATATCTTATATTTCTTGATATCTACCATAATATCTACTATAACATCTAATATAATATCTTATTCATAATATCATACTTAACATATTACTTTAATATTACAATAACCTGGTTACTGTGTAAGTTATTGTAATTTAAATGATCTTACTGTTACTTTAATCTTATTACCGTAATCTCTGCTTCCTGGTCGAAAAGTCTGTAGAACCATCTCTAATATTATGTCTTTTTGATATTTCTAGGAACTTTTGGACCAGTCCAGTTATAGCTTTTAGTGATTTAGTACCATTGCTTTCTAGAGCTTACTGTAACTTAAGTGTTCATATTGTACTGCTATCACCTGCATATAGTACCATTATGTGCTTATGTTTAGTATTATCACAGTATTATATGTTTATATATAGTACTATCACCTTATCTATATGTAGTGTTACCACCTTATCATTCTCGCTGTTAGATGCTCTTACTGTAACATGAACTCAAGATACGAATTCTGCAATAAAGATACAACGACATTACTCATCGCTGCTAATCTCATCAGAACAAACGAGTTGCGATCAGAAACGGCAGTAATGCTTTAAGTAGCTTTAGGTATCGCGACAAACTTTCATTTACAGGTTCCTGAGGTCAGAAGTCCTGTTTCAAAGTTCGAAATCTTTAAATTTAAAAAAGTTTTGAAATTAAAAAAAAAGTTTTAAGCTCTGCAAACCTACAGTAACCAGAGTATTTCGTACCTTGGCTTTAGTGTAATAGCACACTCTGCCTTGTAAGAGCACTGTAGTAATGTAGTAACACTCAAACCCACGCAAAACAACCATTTGCAACAGAATGCCAAACCACCACAATTTGGCGAGAATTTAAAATTCAAAATTTTAAATACTGTTTTGAACTCGAAATCCACATTGAAACAATCTACTGCAATATAAGCATCTCACCACCATATATCAGTCATTCCACTAAAGAATTACACAACTGCACAGTGCAGTCCCTGGGAAAATCGCGCCCTTTTTTATTCTACTGCGCCGTACAGATTCCCCCGCGATTGCTTGCAACCCCAAACGATAAGAGAAAGAATGCACAGTGCAAGCCCCCAATTGTCGCACTGGTCGGTTGTCGCAGGAGTCAGGGGACTTGCGACAGTCAAAAAAATCTTGTCGCAAACCTTCCATTGAACACAGTGGTGGCTTGAGCGTTGTGACAATCGCGACATGCTGTCGCATCGCCCTTTAAACCGCGATGCGACAACTTGTCGCGAGATCTTGCACCTTGCGACATTGCGATTCCCCTTTCGATGTCGCAGGGTGCAAGCGAATGTCGCACGACTCGCTGAATGTCGCGCGACGTCCCCCGATTCCGGGCGCGACAGCGATTCCTCCAAATTGGGGTTTGCGATTTTGTCAAATTCTTTAGTGGAAAGACTGCTATTACAAACTTTATTAGAAATTTAATATTTTAGGTAACACGTTACAGTAATCTAACAATAACAAGGCTGTATAAGTGAGTACAGTACATCTGTAGTAACATAAGATATGGTATGTCTATGATATACTATACGTGTGATACAGATACAATATAGTGCGATAATACATGATATAATATAAGTATGATACTATACAGTATCTAAATTGTACTATAGATACGATACTATATACAGTATCTGCATTCTACTACAGATATGATACAATACAGTATCTACACTCCACTACAGGTATAATACTGTAACCGTATCTACATTTCGCGCGGTTTCTTGGACTGATCTGTCGCTTCGTCGTAGTTACCGTAGTACCCGCTGTTGTTCATCTCGTACTCGAAGTAGGGCATGTCGTACATGTTGTTCTCCCACTGATTCGGCCGCTGGTAATAAGGCCGTTTGATGGAAGGTCGCGGCGATCCTGGAGGACACCATTCGTCTTCTTGTTCTTCTAAAATACAGTAGGATTACAGTAAGAAAGAAAGCTGATATAGTAAGATAAAGTTGTGATAGAGATGTTACAGTAAGAAGTCATGCTACATTACAGTATACTACAGTAATCTTACCACAAGCCAGGTACTCGAAAGTGTTAGGATGACTAAACTTCTGGCCACATTTTACAGTAACCGATACAGTACTCCCTCTGAACTTGTTTGGATACTCTGGTACCAGACATACGATGTGGCACTGGTGGAAGTAGGGCTTCTGGATCTCGGCTTCTGCATTCCACGACAATGTTCCGGCTAAAGGGTTTATAATAAGAAAGTTACGGTAAATTACAGTAGTAGAAGAACTTCATAAATACAGTAATCGAAGAACTCACAGTCAGTGTACTCCCGGAAGAGTACGGTAGTGTTACGGTCAAAGTTTCTGCCGATTATAAACATTTCCTGCCCTCCAGAAGCCTGGGCTTTGCTCAGCGACATCTTCAGCACTTCCGGCACTCCCAATTGTTGCACTAAAATTCAAATTTTAATTTAAAATGTTTTATTTCATTAAACTTTAAACTGCACAGACTAAACAATAATGCACCGTGCAATCATTAACGCTGCACTGTGCAAACCAAAAACAAAAAGAAGCAAAACTGCACAGTGCAGCCTCAAGACATGGCCAAAAAGAATGCACCGTGCAAGAACTACAAGAGAATGGCTTGCACAATGCAAGCACAGCAAAAAAAGAGTATGCACAGTGCAAAGAAACAGAAGAAAGATTTGTCGCAGCTCTCATGAAGATCAATCAAACAAGATGTCGCGACAAACTTCAAGTCAAAAGTTTGCGACAACACGGTCGCAAACCCTTCAAGCAAAAAAAGTTGTCGCTTCTTCCAAGACTCGCACAACTGTGCAACATGTCGCCGTAAATGTGAAGAATTGATCAGGTCGCAAGAAGGCCTGCGACAAAATTGTTGCGACAAATCCCTATTGAATTTGAGCGACAAACTGCGACACGCCTCAAAGAAGACCCGCGACAAAATTGTCGCGACAAATTCACACCGAAAGAGTTTGTCGCCAAAGATTCAAAAAAGCCAAATGATGCGACATGTCGTCCAAAAACCAAAAGAACCTATGCGACAACATTGTCGCAAATCATTCAGTCAAGAATCGTTTGTCTCTAAACAAAAATCGCGGACTCCTGGCAAAGTTCGCGACAACAGAAGGAACACAAGGTTTTCGCAAGCTTTGTCGCCTTCTTTCACTGATCGCACAGTGAAGAACGGCTTTGTCGCCAATTGTTTTTTGTCATTCATTCTTTCTGTTTTTCTTGAACAAGGAAAAGAAAGAGCGACAAACAAATTGCGACAAATGTGATGAGCGACAACAAGTGTAGCAAAGATTGTGGTTAGACCTTGCACAGTGCAAAGAAATTGGAAGAGCGACAATTTGAAAGGAAAGAAGCATTGCACCGTGCAATCCCCAAAACAAAACAATAGCAAATGCTTTGCAACTGCACGGTGCAAAAAATAATTGCTTTGCACAGTGCAAGAAAAACAATTACTTTGCACGGTGCAGTGGCAAAAATGAGAATTCAAAGATGTCTGCACAGTGCAACGCTATAAAAATATGTTTTTGCACAGTGCAAAAGACTTACCGCATCGAATGGGTTCTGTAAACGTCTTTATAATCTGAATCTGGTCCTGGGCTACTGTAACAAAAGCTCTGAAGCAGATTCTGGTGGAAATCGAATTCAGATTCTCTCCCGAATCCGCTGTAGTCGTGCGTCGCTGTCGTCGCTGCCGATTGTTATACGAACATATCTTCAAAATGCCAATACAGTCCAAACTAAAACAATGTTACAGTAACCGTGTTTTTTAAAAGTACAGCTGATAATATACAGTATACATTAAAAACTTAACAAAAGGTTACAGTAACCTTGACTACTATATTTTTTCCAAAAAGATGTTGTACTTTCGAAATTACAGTAATATTACCAGATCGTGCTTGCTACAGTAACCTACACAGCAGTCATGTCGTTCTCGGGTCGCAGCATTACCTCGAGGCAGTCGATGCCGTCGTGCCCGACCACCTGCTTGCACGGTGTGGTTGTCGCCGACTTGCCCGACACTGGGATCAGTTTGTAGAACTGGTGCGGCGACAAAGCACCAGTACCATTCGCCGCATATATCTCGACTCTGGTGGGGCGATAGTAACCGTCCAACTAGAACAAGCTGGTACTTAGTGGTACTGTTCTGTTATACAGATTGGCTTTATCTAAGTACTCATTAGCATAGATGGTACTATATTACACCAGATAGTACTATTGTTATAAGATGGTGCTATATGCTTTAAAAAATAAAAAAGGACCAACTTTAATGGTACAATGTGAGGTACCACTCCTGTCCTTGATAGCACCACGCGATCCCTCGGAAAGATACCGAGCACGGTGCTGTTCCTCCGGCTGCTTCAGTACTGAAATCTGTATTTTGGGACTTAATTGGGGAGAATCGTCCTGAAGTTAAGCACGATACTACACAGTACCAGACCTGGAAGCGGTCTTCCAAAGAGTACTAGTTACCTGTTTGCTGGTCATGGGCTCAGTCTGGACCTGAAGGCTCTTGGACCCATTGGTCTCGTCGTTGTTCCAAACTGGTGCACACCAATCGTCCAATGTGAATGGTACCGGATCGGAAGATGGTACAAATGAACTGGTACCAGGCACTCCGATAAAGTCCTTGTCGGTCATTTAAATTGATTTAAAATTGACAAAATAATGTGATTAAAGTTACAGTATCCGTTTTGATTAGAAGTTTGATGTTACAGTACCCAGCTTGATCTGAAAGTAGTACTATTAGTGCTACTGTTTATATGTTTTTGTCAAATTTTAAAGGTAAAGGTAACAAAAGCTATAGTAACTTGTCGACAGTATAGTTAAAAGTTCATAATATTGTTGTATTATACGAATGGTACTAATGGTGCAATTACAACATGAATGGTACACCTTGCCCAAAAATCGAAAAATAAAAAGGAAGAAAACGGTTACTGTAATCGCCAAACATAGACGTAAATAAGACCATGTGATGCTTATGATAATCGAATACCATCGCGATAGACCCCCAATCTACTACAATATCAGAGGAGACCTTGTGTCAAACTTTCTGTTGTCCAATGTCAAACCTCCCCCAAATGAACATGTAATTTACCCAATAATTACCGCAAAACCCAGGTTCGACGGGAGAACAGTAACTTACAGAGCCGCGAACAAAGAACAACTGATAAAAAGTGTTTCGGGAGTGAGTTTGTCGCCGAAATCTTTAAAGAGCACCCGGACACGTTGCTCACGTGATATCGGAAAAGGAGAGGCCAGCAGAGCAAACACCGGGCTAGATCTACATCAACGTACCATGCTTTTATTATGTTAACACGACATCGCTTGTCGCCGTTGAAATGACATTCCTTATCACAACTAGACCTAACACAATATCTAAACAGAACGACCCCGGCCTCTCTTCGTGTTTTGATCCATCAACATCAAAAATAAAACTGTTTTTTGCTCCGTCGCTCTCAATACTTCATCAAATCACTTGGTTTGCGACAACACAACTCCATAACTCGTTCGTTATACCCGAAGAGGCAGCGAATTCAACTTTTTTACAACGATTCAAGTGTTTGCACAGTTTCAGTTATATACCACACAATATTAATCTGTGATATCAGCAAACAATCAGTTTAAACATTGATAACATAAACAGTTTACACAACGGCTGAGTCCCACCACGAAAACAAAATAAGCCAAAGATTGCTTGGCATTCTGTTTTAACTATAAAATAAATAAAAATAAAAGATTCTGGAGACGTGTATCAAGTTTTACGGGCACAATGGTGGTCGAACATGTGAATCACGATGGAGAATGGCCGGCGATTCAACAGAAGGCTGGCCAGAACAAGTTGTTGGTGGTTGACTTCTACGCAGATTGGTACGATTTCAAAGAATGATTATCTAAAATCTTGTTTTATGGAGAAACGTCATGTGTTTCTTAATGTTTAATATATGCAAGAAAATGTCTTAATATGATAAATTAAGCAATTTGCATTTATTATTTTAATGACAACATTTGCGGATGATGTTTTATATTATCTTATGTCTTTTCAGGTGTGGACCATGTCGAATGGTAGCTCCGCATTTCGAGCAACTTTCAAATCAGTACAAAGATGCTGTGTTTGTCAAAGTGAATGTAGATTATTGCAATAGTAAGTTCTTTTCTTATATTATTCATGTTTTAGTGGTCTCTCAAATGCACTCAGTACGAGCGATGCCAACGTTCGTACTGTTTTTGGCTGGAAAAGAAGTTGGTCGAGTTCAAGGTGCTGACATCAGAAGAGTTGAGTCTATAATTCAACAGAACTACCGACCGGTCGCTGCCGCTTCAGAGAAGCCTAATCCTCGAAAAGCGAACCACTTGGAGCGACAGTTCCTACACAATCACATTGTGTCAGTGGTGGACAGAGTGAAAGAGTACGAAGACGAGATCACTCAGACCTTGGCCTTGTCAGTGATACCTTTGGATAAGTTGAAAGAGCAGTCCAAGGTTGATGGTAAAGTAAAGGAAGCTCTGTTAGCTAAAAACTTGATGAAGTGGTTCCACGATGACTTCTTCAGGTGGCTGGACCAGCCGGAGTGTTGCAAGAAAAAGACAACTTTTATTGGTATGTTTTATAAATCTACCGTCTTTAAAGACTTTTACGTTTATATCATTTTAAATGGTTATTACACTATAGGTTGTTTTGAATCATAAAAAAATATTATACCTACAGCCAAGTATAATTTTTTGCATTATAATCAAGTATCCGATTTTAGGTGACTCCCCACCATCTGCGGACGAACGCCAACGCGGTGCAGACAAAGTAGAGGTGTTCAACTGTACCAGTTGTAACCAGAAGTGCCGCTTCGCCCGCTTCAACAACCCGGCTACACTAATCGAGACTCGAGAAGGTCGCTGTGGAGAGTGGGCCAACTGTTTTGCTTTGTTTTGTCGCGCTGTGGGTCTCGAAACCCGGTATGTGATAAGTACTGAGGACCATGTTTGGGTGGAGATATACGATCCTGAAAGCAAGAACTGGATTCATCTCGATCCATGTGAGAATGTCATCGACCGACCATTGTTATATGAAAAGGTAAGGTAATATAGACACATAAATCTCTGAAATTTGCTATTATTTTATTTTCCGAATTTATTAAGATTTAAAAAGACCGTGGCTAAGTTATGATTAAAGTAATTACACATTTACTATGATGTAAACAAGCTGAACGACCTACATTTCCAGGGTTGGAACAAGGAGTTCAAGTACGTATTTGGCATAGCGAAGGATCATGTTCAGGACGTGACTTGGCGCTACACATTCCACCACAAGGCTACGCTGAAGAGGCGGAGAATGGTGCGGGAGCCGGTCCTTCTGAATTGTCTCACGGTAGGTTGTCATGGTTATGGTAATTAGTGTTTATATAGAAGTTGAATCAGCGCCTTCAAAAGGATTTGCCGGCCGAACGTCGGGAAGAGTTGCGACGTCGTCAGCTACGCGAGTGTATCCAGTTCCTGAATCCGAAGCTCAATTTGAGGGACGGTGGCGAAGAAGGCCGCAAGAGTGGTGGACTGGCCTGGAAACTGGCTAGAATGGAGACCAACGAACCTCATCGACCGGTCGAAATCAACCTCAGCGACGCCGAAAAGGAGGCCAAGAAGTTTGTGTGAGTTTGACTTCTTTTCAAAATCCTTTATTAATCTTTGTTCTGGGGTCTCCACTAAAATGTTTGTTCAGATGTTGTTTTTCATAAAAGTTCTTAAAATTAAATCATTTTGTAGTTTATGTACAATTGCATACCGTAGTTATGTTGTACTAGAAAAGAAGCTACTGTAGTGTACAAAACCCCTTCTCCGATTAATTTGTTTTCTCATCGTGAGACTGTCATTTAATAATATAGTACTGTGTAATGAATTTAGTACAATAATAACATTATTAGTCCATGTTTAATATGCTTATAATTAATTGGGTTACAGACTCGAGTACGATGTGGTGAATGATGTTTACCACCGTCCCAAGAACAACGAAGAAGAGACGACTGGCTTCTTCTCCTACCTAAACCAAGGAGAACATATCCAGAGGAAGACCGAGAGCGACTGGAAGATGGTGTACATCTGTCGCAAGGAAGGAACCAAGTCTGCCGACCTCTCGTGGAGAATCAACTTTGGAGATGCCGTTCCCAAGAAGCTGTCTCTTAACCTCGGTCCAATCTCACTGTTCCAGAACGGAAAAGCGAACGCTACACTCTGCGGAGGGAATCTGTGCCAAATGATTGACGACGATGGGATTCTGGAGACCGACGACCTCGAAGGAGCCGATCACGTTGAACTGTCTGTGAATCTGAGAGGCGGCGAGGGGGACCAGGCCTTCCAACATGCTCAAGTCTTCCGCACTTCACAGAACGAGCCCACCAAGAACTTCAGAATCGAGATTGGTTTCGAATAATATTGGAGATTAACTATACTGTAAAGTAACATTATTATTGTGAAATGATTGTAATAAATAGCTATTTATTGTGAAGATGACAAAATAAGTTATGTAAATACACATCCACCGTATCTTAAAGTAAATGATACCATACATTAGAGTAGGCGCTACCGTGTCTTAACGATACATTGATGTTGATAAGTAGTATCTTATAACGATACATGTAAGGGAGAGAAAACATCTTAATTTACTGTATCTGATATGACTGTAGGTTAGATTAGACTGTTTTTGGGGTTACCGGGGTTCTGTGGTTGGAAAGGTTGGGAGTAAGAAGACAGGCCTTGATGCCACGGTGAAGCAGAAGATCCGTTGAGAGGCGATGCTCCAGGACGAGGAAACTGAGCGTTCGGTAGTGGATTATAGGGCATCGAAGCCTGAGGCATAAACTGTGTAGCCGTGCTACTACTGGGAAGATTATGTGGAGCTGATGGTGCACTAAAAGAAAGTGCTGGAGATGGTGCAATTGGTCCATTATATGGAGATGGAGCGTTACGTGGTGTTGAAGAAGGAACACCATTGGTACCAGCAGGTGGTCCATTATAAGATGTTGCTGATGGTAGTACATTGTATGGAGCTCCTGATGGTGCAGCTGATGACGTGTTGAACGGTGCTCCATTTGTACCAACAGAGGATGGAACGTACGAATTTACTGACGTCCCATTATAAGCTGCTACTGAAGGTCTACTGTAAGTAGCTGCTGGATTGTATGGTACACTTGGATTGGCACCATATGGAGAAGCCGATTGTGAACTATATGGTGCACCCAAAGGTGCTCCAGAAGATGGGTTTTGAGGTACTGATGACGGTTTACTGTATGGTGAAGCTGGCATCAGATTGTACGGTGCACCAGTAAGGCTGTTGAATGGAACCGAAGCTGATGAAGTACCATATGGAGTAGCTGATGATGAGCTAAGCGGAGCAGCTGGTAGGTTACCGTATGGTGATATTGAAGGAGCACCATGTGGCGCCAGGGCGTTGTAGGATGCAACTGGAGCTGCGTGGTATGGTGCCATAGGAGTACCAGAAGGAGGATTGTAAGGACCAACTGCAGATGGGTTGTGTGGTGCTGCTGGAGCTGCGCTGAATGGAACGGCATAAGGGGACGATGGAAACTGGGAGTACGGTGCTTGAGGCTGCTTGGGTGGAAGGCCTGCCATACCGCTAAAGTGGTTCAAGTAGTCTTCCAGCGTTTTCCGACCTGAAAGAGGAGTTACATATATACAGAACAACATTAGTTCCCCAATTACTGAGACAATAATTACAAATTATAAGTTACCAACACTTGGTAAAGTATTTTTTGATCTGTCTTTAACCTTATCTTACCTCTCGGTCCTTCTGGTTCAATTTTACCTCCAGCTACAGGCTTGACTGGACCTGGTGCTGCAAAGCCGAACTCAGCCATGGCATCGGCTGCTTGTTTTGCCGCGACAGCCTGCCGTTCCCGTTCTTCGGCCGCTTTCTTTCGGTCCATCGCTTCTTTGTGGAATCTGGTATCTGAATATACAGAGTTGTACTCATACCTCCTACACAATGCGTACAAACCAATTGACACAACAATATAATAGAATCTTTGTGTATACACTTACTAGCATCCTCAATATTCTTAATGGAGTCGCTCAGCTTCTGGATGATGACAAACAACTGCGAATAGAACTCAATGGCAGCGTTTGTTTGTTTCACGATCTCCTTGTAGCTCTCGTAGGCGGCCAAAAGTTTGACGGATTCTGTGGACTTCCTGAATAATATAATTGTAATTTAACGTTAAAAGAACATTACATAAACAGCCAAAAGCCTTACTTTTCTTCCCTTTTCGCAATTTTCTGTCCAATCTCATCAAACGCGGCATTGGCGTGAACAACGGCCTTCATGATGACAGGTTGTGCCGTCATATTCTGGTTGATCAGCTCCACCTTCTGGTCGTGCTTCTTGATCTGCTTCTCGATCAACACTTCTGGCTGAACGTAGGGGTCGATCAGAGCCTGAGGGGTAATGTCATCTCTGTTCAAAGCATCCTTAAGGTCTTCTGTCAGCTTTCGTCTTTGCTTCTGCATCTCATCCACCTTGTCTAACATGCGCTTCAGTTCTTTGCCTTCTGGGGTATCCACTAAAAAGGTTAATGGTAACACTGTATTGATAATATTACAATTGATTAGAAAGATAAAGCACACCCCCAAATAACATATTTTTATTAATATAAACCGTAAAATCTACCATACCTGGATCAAAAAACTCGTCGCACAACATGTTCGTGAGTTCATTAATAGGCTTGGTGAGCAACTTGAGGTTGTCTGTCGTGGCATCAAAGCCAGTTTGTAGCTCTTGGTTGTTCTTCTTGGCTACAGATTGATGTTCACTCAAATTCTTGACTTTTTTCACGATCGCTTTGTAGCCATCGGTATCAGTCTGTAATAATATGTTGGTTAGTTTCATATACACTGATATTTGACATAACATGAACAATACTTTACAAAAGAAAGTGAATAAAGTATGAAACTACGTAATCAGATTTTTACAAAGTTCTTACCAGCTCCTTTGCTGTAATAGTGTTCAACCTGTTCGTCAACTCTGCCAATTTACATTCGGCTTCAGCCGACTTTGTCGCCACCTCGTGGAACTTCAAGTTGACATCAGGAATGGCTGAGGGGTTGCTGGCCATCTCGTTGCAGTATGTCAACAAAGCATCTGGAAGTCTGTAGGATTCGTAAGGCTGATCCAGATTCAGACGATCCATTCTCAGCGTTGTCAGAAACTCTTCCAACTCAGAATCCTTGCCTTCGATCTTCTTTTGGACATCTCTCTTTAGCTGTGCCTTTCTTTCTTCGTACATCGACAAGATGGTGATTACTGTGGTGGGCAGTAACTGCTTGAACAAGTCTTCTCCTGCCAGCGATTTGTCCAAGGGATCGTACGAAGTTGGGGACACCAATTCATGAGATGTTTTGAATTCTCCAACATCAGCATAGGCTGGGGTCCGTTCATGGTAAATAAAATCGTTTTCCTTTCGTGAATTGGCTTCCCTAAAACAACAAAATATTTTTTAATTATGTCAATTATCGTATTATTTTATAAAAATAAGCCTGGCACTTTACAAAAGAAACCTAATACCTACTTTTGGGTCATAATCTCCAACACAAAGACAGCAGCTTGGATCAGACCATCTCTTTTGTCCTTTTCAGCAAATGCCAAAGCTTGTTTTGACCTTTCAAGTCCATAAGCATAGCACGACACTCTAAAATAATCAGAATATTAAAAGATGATCAAACTATGCTATATCGCACTAAACTAACCTTAATGTAACAAAACATACTTACCCTTTACCGTACTGCTTTTCCTCGTCAAAATGGTTACCGCGGAAAAAAGCACAGATAGCAGCATACAAATTGGTCTTGACATTACACAAACTCAACCATTGCTTAGACCTTGATGAAGATATTTTGATCAGAGCAAGGTCCTTGTCTGCACTAGCATCACCTTGGATGACATGAGCACAGCTACTGTAGATATCTGATATTCTCAATGCTAATTTGGCCGATACTAGTGCCATACTATGACCGATCAGCGACTTTTCCAGCAAACATTCGTGAGCTTGAGCCTAAAGATAAACTTAATTCAGTTTGATACTTTACAATAACACAGAATACGAGTATTTTAGTGACCTAAAACTAAAAAAAAACATTTGAATAAACTTACCAACATAACATTAGCATAGAATGTTAAGGCATCTGAACTGAAGTCGACGATGCCCAACCTCGACGCCTTTAGCTCATCTCGAAGGTAAATAAACGGCCAAGAAGCTGCGCGGAAGTGGTCAAATGCAACTTTTATCGTCTGAAAATCATAAAAATATACCATTGTAAAAACTGTAAAGTATCAGTACAAAAATAAACGGCGCTAGGACAAATGCGGTTTTTGGACATTTGCGGATCTGCGGTTTTTAGACACTTGCGGATCTTCTGTTTTTGGACACTTGCGGATTTTGGACATTTTCGGATTTTTTAAAGGGGTTTTTTTTATTTTTTAGTTAATTCAGTTGTAGTATGGTAGTAAATGGTACTAAAGTTTAAATTGGCACTGTCTTAATATTTCCTAATGTTAAATAGTACTAAATTTTTAATCGGTACTGTTTTTATATTTTTGGTACTAAATAGTACTAAAAGCCCAAAATGGTACTGTTATGTTGAAACCGTACCAATTCAAACTTTAGTACAATTTAGTACCATAATACAAATAAATTAACTAAAAAATAAAAAAAAACCTTTAAAAAATCCGCAAATGTCCAAAATCCGCAAGTGTCTAAAAACCGCAGATCCGCAAATGTCCAAAAACCGCATTTGTTCTAGCGCCAAATAAACACATACATCGACTTCCGTCCTCAACTGGCTACCAGCTATTTGAGCATGAAGAGTGCCAATATTGAACATAACACAACAGATCTCGAAAGAAATGTCTGACAAAACCACTGGCAAGTTATTGGAACATTTGTCTTGCCTGAAATTTGCCAAGATGTAATATGAGCAACATTTACCTAGCTGTAAAACAGTTACTATGATAGACACAACCATAGACAACATACCATGAAAACTCAATAGAAGCTTCTCCATCCAACTCCATTGGAAATCTGTTCTTCATCATCATCAGCTGTGCAAAATACCGCTTCAACACCAAGATCGTCCTTTGCTCGTCATATCCTAGTAAAACACACTAAATTCAGGTAACAAACATCTTTAAAACTCACGTTCCTAAGCGCATCCAACTCGTTTACAGCTTCGTTGAAGTTCTCTGGGTTGTTTTGGTAATGCTGTGCAATATACTAAACATTTCAATATATATTTTTGATAACATCGACTTACATTCTTTATCCGATGAGCTTGATCAATAAAGTTGGGACCTTCTGGAAGTTTTATATCCGGCACCAACATTAACACTCGAGGAATTCCCTCCATGTTATCCTTCTAAAATTAGTCATGAATTAAAAGTTTCAAAACAAATATTGAATAAGTTAAAGTTCTTAAAAATATAACATAATTTATACATTAAACATATAAAAACAAACAGAATCCCCCATTCCAAGTATAAAGCAATATCTCAGCAGAACAAACGACTAATTTATCAGTGATATCCACCCAAAATAACGATTTACTTCCACTTTTTGAATAACGTTTTATTTATCCGAAACCAGTCTTTGCACAAATTGGTCGGAGAAAGAGTTGACCAAAGAGTAAGATGGAGTCAACTGTTGCTCAAAATAACTAAAATAATGTTTATTTTTAGGATAAGCCTACAAGACAAGTCAGAATGTGAGAGCATAAATATCGTCAACAAATGATTGTATCGTACGAAAAGATTCCCTCCAATATGCTACGAACATCAAGCCTTCTGCATCAAACGCCAAAGGAGCTTTCTCCAGAAGTTCGCACTTCACTTTGAAGTCTTCTGTCATCTGTTTGAACAACAGATTACAGACAACGTTGGCTTTAGCTATCTTATTGTTCAGTTTGGAATCAGAATTGTCGCATTCTCCCAGAGTCTTCATTGCCTTCAGATTATCTATAGCTTTGGTCATTTTAGATACGGTCTTCCGAAGCGTCGCTTGAATGTCGTTCAGATCCTGAACAGCTCGAACTTGTAGATCATCTCGACAGTCGCTATTCCTTACTCTAAAGTATTCTTCCAAAGAGCTGGCGGCATTCATGGAGTGATCAGAGTAAGCGAGAGAAACATTGTAGAAGTCTACAACAAGGTCGTTCAGCTTCTTGTCCAATGCCTAAAAGCCATATTAAGCTTTAAATTTATAACATACCTTGTGTGTGCTATTTTTAAATGATGTGTTGTGAGACATACTGTAAAAACATACAGAGGTAAAAGGAGAAGAAAGGAGATCAAAAGTTTTGGCAAAAAAAGAGTTTAAGAAATTTAAATTTGGGCGCAGTTTGCAGTTAGAAACGCGCAGTTTGCAAAAAATTTTACGTTGAAAGAAAAAAATCCAAAAATTTAAAGTTGCGCGACAAGAATCTGTGTCTCTGGAGGGATTCAATAATACAGGCTTGTGTTATCTTATGCTTTTTTCAACTTGTAGCTAGAAAAGCTAGAATTAGTTGCAACAATGCTTTCAGTGGAACATGTGGATTGGTAAGTCAAGTAAAATATTTTATTAGTGTCATAAAGCCTTAAAATTTAGTATACGTCATCGAACGATGTAATACGTTGTCTGTAAAGTGCATGGAAACCGGTTTCTGGCCGACTTGTGGAAATGGCATTCTTTTTTGCATTAAATCATTCGGGAGTAAGTCGATCGATTCGTGCGGGTGTTCCTTTTCCTTATCTTGGTCGCTAAAGTATCGTTTGCATCAACAGCTACAGCTCGTCATTGTCTTGCTCTACCGTAAGTTTGTGTTGATGCAATGTTGTTGTGGTAGGAGATACTTAGTAGGTATACTTTGTTGCTACAACTCTTTTATTTGATGTTGATAACATTGATGTAACAATATGTTTGTAACTTTTTCTTAATATTATTGCTGTAGATCTGAATATACCGTACCTATGGGCGATTGTAGAAGTGCTGTAAGTCGTCGTCGGAGTTCTACTGCGATATCATCTTCATCACGCTATCAGCTACAGCCTTTTTTCGACACATACGACTGTTTTGGAGAATGGTATGAAGTACAACACGATACTCTAAAAGAAGTATCTCCAGAGAGAAAGAAACAAAGATTGCAACAGGACGAGGTAGGTTACTGTACATTAGGTATTGTAATTTGCAACTGTATGTTTTATGGCATATCTATTTACTTTATAAAATTATTGCCACTTTCAGCCCGATATATTCAGTGAACGGATTCAGAAGCGTTTGGAACGATGTATCCGATCGACCATTGACAGTGTTCCAGAATCCGCGCAACTCGAAGTTGCTGAGACTCCTTCCGAACTGCCGCAACCTTGCTTCACTCGACTTCAGAAGAGTGGCGACACAAAGACACTTCTGGATCTGAAAGTGCGTGGAGTTGCTGTAGATATGGCATTTGTGCATTCTGACGGAATCATCGAGACTCTCGAAGGCAAAAAGGTATTTTAATGTTTATATAGTACTGTTGTATATATTAAGGTGGTACTATTGTAATGTTGAAGTACTGTAATATGTGTATGAACATCTATTGTAACTTTTCTGTATGTGATGGTAATCCTACTTTCAGATTGGAGTAAACCGTGCTCTGGTAAGCACGTTCAGTCAGATGCTTCGCCGTGCCTTCTACGGTCACAGTCTTGAGGCCACGGAAGGTCACGTTGTCCTACTACGACATACTCATCGCACGTTGGTCGCTTTTCTGGCGTCGATTATGCATCGTTGCAAGGACGGCGACTTCAAGAAGGGATGGTTCCGTCGCGAGCTGGACTTGGCCTTGGACATGTTTGACTTGGCCGTGTTCTTGCAAGCTCCCAAAATCATCAACGTCATCGCCAGGAACTTGGTCGACAGCGCGTGTCCACTAACTTACGTACTGGTTGCTCATCGGATTGGTAAGTTTCAAATGGGAATTTATATTTTTTATGAAAAATGGCAATTTTTAAAGATTTTACAATGACTATTCACACAGAATATAATAGTAAAATTATTATATTGTCTATTGAACTATATGAGTATCATATTTTAGGTAAACAACACAAGGAAGCGTACGAAATTCTGTGGAAGAAGGTCGAAGCTTTTACCTATCAGATCATCAAGAACAACACTTACCGGTTGTTGAATCCGCCAGAGTTTCAGCGACTTCTGAAAGGTCGGCCGAACATCTCGAAGCATGAAGAAGTAGAAGCTCTGAAGGGCTGGTGTCGCCACAAGAAGAAGGAGAGGGGTCTGGTTGAGTCTTCTCAGATGCTGGTTGATATGAACACGGTAAGTACGAACTGTGTGTTGTTGATGATGTTTTCGAATTTGATATCAACATTGTTCTTCTTTTTCATTTTTTAAAGTTTTGCTTTGCTCCTTTTTATGTAATAGAAGCTTACTGTATTGTAACATCAATCTTTGCAGGAAGTCTCAGACTCTTTGAGTTCCTCGACGAGTCTGGGCTCGAACCTGGACGATCTGACTGACTCTACTGGTGCTCCGTTCTTCACTCAGCCCCAGAATCGAGTACCGTACTCTGTCTTGGCCGTGCTGGGTGGATGGGCGGCCGAAGGTCCTACATCTCAAGCTGAAGTCTTCGATTCGTATGAAGAGCGATGGCTGGAGCCGGCTGATCACCTTCTCGGCCTTCCGACGCCACGATCTTATCATGAAGTCGTTCCCGACGATGCTCGCAAGAAATTGTACGTCATCGGAGGATTCGACGGAGAGAATTACTACGAAGGGTCTTGTGTATACGACTTGGGCAGGAAGGTGAGGGTTTTAGGTTTGCAGTTATTGGAGCTACCTTCAATAACTACAGTAGTTACGGAATGATCGTTGAGAGTTGCTTACATTATTTAACTGAACAAGACGAAATATTGTAATTGAATTTATGCAAACTTCAGAAATGGGAGGACAATTCCCACGCCTTCATGAACGAGAAGCGATGCTACGTGAGTGCTTGTCGTCTTGATCAGAATCACATTATCGCTGTCGGTGGCTACAACAACAGAACTCGACTTCATTCTACAGAGATTCTGAATACGGAAATGAATCTGTGGTCGCCAGGTGCTCGCATGAACTTTATTAGGTATGAGTAACTTGCTGTCTTAAGCTTGATTTATATTTATATAATAATACTGTTCAAAACATATACTAGTAAGGGTCAAGAATAACTAAAGGCATTGTATAATTGGTATATTATCTAAAAACTTAAGTTTCGATTTGCAGAAGCGACTGTCACGTAGCACTGCACAGTGATAAAGTCTACGCGATTGGAGGCTTCGACGGACACAGTTGTCATCAGACGGTGGAGTGGTACGATTCTGAAGCCAACAAGTGGAGCAATCTCGGCCGAAAGATGAAAATGAAGAGAAGCGGGGTCTGTGGCATCAGTACCCACGGAATTCTGATTGCCGTGGGCGGATTCACTGGTCGGATTCGTCTATCGACTGCTGAGTACGTGGATCCACGTGAAGGCGTCTGGCACAACCTGCCGCCCATGAACAGTTCTAGGTATGTGTGCTTATTTTACTATAACAATGACCTTAATACTGCACCAAAGCTATGTTTACTGCACTAAAGTACTGTACTAGTCGTAAATTGAAATATTTAGATCAAACTTTGGCATCTCCGAACTCCGTGACCAGATCTACGTAGCTGGTGGCTACGATGGCAATGGCACAACCACTCGATGTGAGCGATTCGATCTGCGAGCGTGCAAGTGGACCGAACTTCCCGAGCTGACTGTTCGTCGTTCCGCACTGTCAATGTGCTACCTCGAAGGAGATTGTGTATGCACTGAAATGGTACAAGGCCGTACGCGAACATAATCATATTACACTGAATAAAAGGACCTAGTCTGAGAGTCTTGTCTTGTAAATAGTTTTGCATACTGTATTGATACTTTTTGATATTGATATTTGTGTTGATTTTATACTAAAGATTACTTAATCATTGGTCTCGACGCGAAAACTTTTAGACCTATAAACTAGACCTAAACTGAGTTTGAAACATCGCCGATTGTAAATGTGATTGACTATATGACTAGAGAAAGTTGATATTGTTTATTATTATTAGTTATTATGAGACCTGGTTGTATTTATTCGCTTTCGAAGTGTAGCACTGACTTGTCGCTGCTCTCTTCAGAAGACGTTTCCTCTCCGGATCCAGAGCCTTGGATCTCTGATTCCTCGCTCTCACTCTCAGATTCCACCTTCTTCTGTTTCTTCTGAGGTACTTTTACTGGCTGAAGGCCTTCTTCTTCCACCTCGTACTCTGTAGAGTCCTGACGATACTCTTGTGGCCAGATCCAGCACAGAACGTCGCCTGGGAACGGCCCAGTCATGGCTGGTGCGACTTCGGAATCGGCCGTGATTATGGAGTCTGGAAATGAAAATGCTATTACTGTGTCTACTATGCAGATTATGACATAGTATGTTGAGGTGTCTATGCTTATGACAATAAGCTTCCTTTAAAGCTTAAAAACTTGGCAAGACTAGTCTATGATAACATAAAAACGTACCAGCTTCACCAAAGTTGTACCATTTCCTGAGTGGCACCGTAGCTCCACATTCTCCTTGTTGTGGTGCACAGTAGTACCGTTCTCCGGTCAAAAAGTACTGGTTCAGGGTCGGGGGCTCGATCTGTTCTCTGGCCAATTTATGGTCCAGTCCGGCTGAAATACGATGACTTACAGACATATCGAGCCATTATTTATGTGTATATGATAAATATTATATCTAAATTTAATTCCCTTGATGTGTAAACCTACGTAGTCCTCCAGCAGCTTGGAACTTCATTTCAGCCAACTGTACCAAACACTTGCAACCAGACTTCTTGACATCCGTCACGATCTTGCCCAAAACTTTCTGAATATGACATATTACAAGGGCAAGCACAGTTTTATATAACACATGATCAATGTCATCATATTATAAACTTTAGAAAAACACTACATGTCTACTGTAATATCAAATCCCAATCTTCTGCAAAGGACTGTACCTACCTGTTTCTTGTAGCCGTTGACCTTCCTCTTCACGGTGTAGAGATGATCCTTGTCGGCGCCTTCCTTGTTGTTGTAGAACTCCAGAAGTTCCTTCATCGAGCTGTCCGAGCTCTTTCTGTTGTCGTGAGCACAGAGCTCGTCGATGTCCAGTAGTGTGTTGTCTTCTTGGCTGTTGGCGTCAAACTCTTTTTCGTGACTTACAAACCGTATTTTAGGTATAATTTTCTCCAACGATGGTATGACAGTAGGCTTGTCGTGGGCGACAGTAGCCTTGTTTCTGGCCCATACGTAGCACAATGGAGTGGATTCTTTGATGTAGCCTTCAATCACGTCGGATGGGTCGACTGTGTAGGCGTGGACTGCAAATGGTGACATAAACGTATATAAATAGATATTAGTAAAGCTGTTACAATTATGGATAAAGTGCTGCTTAGTACAATTTTAAAAGAACGAAGGCCTGACTTCAGTTCACTTACAGATTCCCTGAGGCGTTACTTTGTAGTGACGATACAGTGGTACGGTAGCTCCACAGTCGCCTTCTGTCAGAACACAGTACAATCGCTGGCTGACGTCCATCGAGAAGAATCCTGGAGGGATCATCTTCCCGATGACACTGGTCTGGTACAGTCTAGTCTGGTGGTTCTTTGGCTCAGCTGGACTTAGTTCGACCATACAACCACGGAAGGGACACTCGTTGTTGTCTCTGACTGTCATCAACTTGAAGTGAGGTGACAGTCTCTTGTAGCTGGGATCGGATTCGTTGTCAGTGATACGGTAGTACAGACTGTTTTCAGTCATCTGCTTGGCCTGAATTGTGGCCGTGACTAAAAAATAGCTTTAAAGGTGTTTTGATAAGGTTTTAATTGCTATATACTTCATGTTACTCGGCATAGCAAGTATAATCTAAATTTTTACTTAGCAGAACTTACCCATTTCATTTTGGTTCGAAGGATAGACGGTGTAGGGACAGAACAGCGAGGCCGTCACCGTGCCAACCAAGAAGCAGAGCCCGATGAACGGCTTCATTATACGATTTATTACCTTGCCCAGATACGTCGAGAGTCGCGAGAATGGGTATCGCCGAGATTGTTGGGATGCCGCAGAGTCTCGAGATGGCTGAGATAAGCTTTTGGAACGATCAGCCCCACCTTTTCGCCGAACATTTATCCAACTCTCGCCTCTCCTTAAGGAATTTGACCTGACCCGTCGAAGAGAAAATGGCAGTTCGAGGCTTAAGATGACACCAATTTCGGCGACGCGAACAATCACTTCTCACCTTATTCACTTTCATTCTCAATCACTTCAAAGGAATGCCGCGCAACCAGATTCCCGCCGATCTGAAGCCGGTTTCACACTTAATTGCAACCGCAAAACAAACCCATGTTATTGATGACAACAAATTGGGTTAAGACTGGATGGGAAAGTAGATAAAGTAAATAGATTCATTTATAACATGGCTAACCCTACGAGTTGTTACAAGCTTTAATATACAAAATGAACAATATAATATAAACAAGAGTTCACAAAATATATGTTGAGGTAGACAGAGCAATGTTGTAATGAATTGTACAAGATTAAAAGTTATAAAATTGATGATTAGTAAATATTGAAGGAATCTCTGGTTACCACTTCGTCGCTCGTTGACAATGTTCCAAATCCTACCGTGAGAACTAACTTGTTCAGTACATCAGATGCCATCAAAGGTTCGTATTCAGTCACTACAATAACATTAATTAAAATAGCATTACAAGATTGTATACAAATCATTAGTTATTCTAAATGCCTCACACTATATAAGCTTACATAATAGAATCATCACAATACCTACAAATATAAGAACACAGTATCCAAATCAAAAAGTCTTGTTACCTATGGCTTCGACCTGATCTCTGTCGCTTTCTCTGAGCCTTCTAATCAAATCAAACGTCGCTTCATCGACCAGATTCCGGATCGGGATCACGTCACCAAAGCAAATCACTTCAGATTCCACCAGTTTGTACAGCGCCGACAACAGAGCATCGGGGTTGTAGTACTGGAAGTCTGTTCTGTAAACAATATTGTTTTACAACACCATAAAATAATGTAAACATAGCTAAAGTGACATAAACAGTTAATAATGCTTACTTTATCAATTCTGAAGTCCGTTTAGAAATTCGTAATGTGTAGCATTCAGAATCATGAGTTTTCCAGTCATCGTTCCAATAAAATTCGGCCGGAATGTCCTTCTAAATCATAAATAAGCATTTATAGCCATCTTGTGAAGTGTTATCAATAAAAACAACGCAGTAATAATACCAACATAAATGTTAACCTACACACTCCAGATAGTCAAAGTTCATTCCGTCCCTCTGAATCTTCATTTTGTTGGCAAAGTCGACCTTATCAATGAGTAGCTTCTTGATTACGGCCTTGTCCTTTTCAATACTCTCAGAGCACCACTTCAGTAGTTTAGGATGATTAACTAATTCAGAAGCCGTTGGACGTTTCTTTCCATCTGGATTCAGGAGGCAGTTACTCAGAAACGACTTCAATTCATTGCCTCCGCTCTTCAGAAGTCGTGCCCGGAGTTGCTGAAAGGTTACTGTTAATCACGACCTTTATAATATAATATATCATATAAACCGTCATCACTCACAAATGTTAAAGCCTAACTATGTTTTACATCATTTGTAGTATAAATATCAGAATGCATACTATAAAACATACCACCATTTCAGCTGTCAACCACATAAACGTAGCTTGTTCTTCCTCCATAATCAACGCAAAGTTGCGATGAAGACGATGATGTCGTTCATTCGGGAAGTAACTAATCATAGACAGTACCATTACTCCCAGAGACCAGATATCAGCCGAATACCCATAAGACCGACAGTTCTCTAACCCTGCCGCAACCAAGTTACTTAACTAAAATCACATAACTTAGTAAGTGCTCGTATAAAAGACGTAAAGTCGACTTTTAAGATAAATAATTATTATCAATATTGCGCTTAAAGTACCTTTTCCGCGCACATGAATTCCTCTTTGCCCACAGGCGTTTTACACCCGTGTAATTGTTGCTTCGTAGTCAAAACCTTGGATTGACCAAAGTGGCATAGTTTCACAGTGCCGTTCCGAGTCAGAAGAACATTGTTCGGCTGAACGTCACGATGAATAATACCAATATGTTGAAGGTGATCTAATCCGCGACAAATCTGTCGAATAATCGGAGCAATTATTGTCATTGGCATCGGCTAAAATACAAAAATTAGAATATTTTTTTGCAAAAATTTTTAAAAAATTACAATTATAAAGAGATTCAATAAGTTGACCATAAGTATACTTCTTATAAGTAAATTAAGAGCACAGATAACATAGTCCCTTTCCCCAAAATTACCTCATTTTTGGCCAATTGTCGAAACTCATCCACTAGATCGTATAAGACATGGAACCTCGGCATCGAAATCATTAGATTCCCATCGTTCATGAAGACAGAATGAGCGTGAATAATATTCTGATGTCTGCACCTAAAACAACAAAAATTGAATAAAAACGCAAGAACTTACTTTCCAATGACATACAAGTCCATCACAGTCCGCCGCAAGAGCCGTGAGATTCTGGAGACAGTCTTCTGATCAACATCAGAATTGTGACTTTTCTGAATAATATTGTAGAACTGTTTGGACAAGTTTATAGACTTCAATATACACTTCTTCACGTCTACTCCACTCAAAGCATGATTGATTTTAGTTTGAACCAGAGAAACATTGCCGAAGTTGCCTTTGTAAAGAGTTTCGACTAGAATAGTTATTTTAGGTAATACTATTAAAATCCTTGTTTTCTTTAAAAACAAAACAAAAATAAAATAAATTTGCCACATTATTAGTTCTTAAAAACTAAATAAAATGTCAATATAATTTCAAAATGACCAAACAACTTACTGTTGAAGTACGCGGTTGGAGCAGATGGCCATGGATCTCGTTTATCAACCGAAACCGCGGCCACAGTTTCTTCAACTTGGCAGAAGAACTGCTGCGCCAGCTGATCACTATTCAAAGCCGTCAGATTCATTGTTACAATTCGGATGCAGTGAAAATGGCAAGGAAAACTTCGGAAAAATCTTGCCAAGAATTATTTTACAGAAATCGTGTCATTGCTGTCAATTTTTTTATATTCCTTGACTGATTTTGCCTTCTTGCTTGCTTTGCAATTTTGAAGTTTTGTCCATATAATCTTATTCTGATTTGTTTTTAATCTGATTTTAATCTTTTTTAACTTTGAAATTGATATTGACGTGTTTTAGGTAGAGCACAATTTGAATTTCTAAAAATAATGCAATTTTTCGTTTTTATGAGGTTCTGACAGTATAATAATAATGTTTATTGCGTTAAGACAACTTTAATGAACAATAAAATAGTGTAATTAGTCCGTTATATAAACCACATGCCTCGTTTTACCATCCCCAACAGTAACCGGGGCATTTCTGTAGATGGGTTTCAAACTGTCCACTGTGCACTTCCATGAGTACTGAAACAAAAGTTTTGTTACTGAAGAAGTAATACAAAAATTGAAAAATAAATAAGTGATAATCATCAAAAATGAAAGTATTAGCTAAAAAAGTAACATCTATGCATTTTTGACCTAACTAGCTCAAGGATAAGCTAAATACCTGTATAAGTAGTCAACTTGTTGAGCGACGTTTGAGACGACAAAACATTGTAGATGCCCTTGAAGCTGACTCCACGTTGGCCCAACACACCCATACAATGGTTACCTGGAGCGTCACGGTCGTCGATGAAGATTGGCTGAAAGTGACAATGTTATGTAACTAAACACAGTAGCGCAACAGTAGGTATGTCGACTATATTATACTTTACTCACCTCAGTTCCAGGATCGTAGTTTGTCTGAAGTAGGTACCAGCCCTGAGGGTCGTTTGGATCCATTTCAGTGAGAATGTCAGTTTCGTTGATGGATCTGGTGATAATCGAGGCTTCGAAAGGCTTGGCTCCACCAAGAATATAGTAGACTGGCGACATAATGGTCTGGGTTGACAACAACTGCTTGGCTTCATCGTAACCTACAATAATGTAAGCTTTTACATTGTTTTGTATCTAAAGAATATTTCTAGAAGCACCTTATTATATTGCTATTTAATTACAGTATAAGGTATTCACAGTAGCTACTTACTATCAGCCTTCTCCAAAACCTGTCTGACGTGCCATGTCATCCAGTTGGATTCCTTATCCAGTCCAAGCACATACCGTAACATACCATAGAGTCCACCGGCAGGCATGAATCTCTCATTGGCAGTTACCGTAAACTTGTTAGGCTTCAGTCCATTGTAAGCTCCAACAAATCCGGCGAAGTTGTTGGTCTTGAAGAGGAGTTTTCCTAAACATTTATGTTAATATTACCTAGTCATACTACCATATAATGCTGTGTAAAAACTAACATGATTCGAATTGTGTAATCATTTCTACTCAACGACAATATAAACATACCATCCTTAATCCAGTTTATGTTCACGATCATTTTCCGAAGCACGGTGGAGATGGACCACTCATGTAGCTCCGGATTCCATCCCAAGAACAGTCCGAAGTCAAGGTTTCTGGCGTGAATCAGACGACCGTTTGGCTGTTGAGCTACAATCGATGTACATACCGTGAAGACTTCATAGAACACGTTGTACAGTACCACTTCTCCGATTGGAAGACCAGTTACATTGGCCACACCCTGACAAAAGTAAGTTTACTGCAATGCTATTGACGAGAGTTGTCTATACGAAGCGATATGTATATCTAGTCAAGCGTATATAGTGAAGAAACTTACGACGATCTCAGAGTTGTAAGGTTCCGGGATCCATTTCATGAGATCTTTGAACAAAATGTCTACAATCTCCAAAGCTACTGGTACAACTGGGACAATAAGGTCCTTGATGACTTGGATCAAGTCTCGGATCTCTTGCTTGTACTCTTGAGCGATTTGTTTGAAGTGGGTTTCTGGTGGTGCATCTAAGTCCACGGTGTACCTTAAAGTGCAAATTTTAAGTTTTTTACATTAAAAGTGATAACGAAGTGCCGCATTTATACTAAACCACTTTAAAAAAAAGTAAGTGGTACCGATTCTAAACCTAGCGGTAAGATTTATAATATGCGTTTAGATTGTTAACTGTTAAAACTTCAAAATAAATTTCTAAATTGTACAATTTGTAACTGGACATAGTTTTTACAGTACCCCTGAAGATCTTATCAAAACCCAATTACCAAAAACAAAGTTTCATTTCATTGAAACACAAACTGACCACTTGATCTGATTGGCGTTGGCCGGATCGTACAGGTTCTTGCCCTTCTCCACCACACATTCCTCCGTGAACGGAGCTGGCAACGGAGTGTAGGTATTGACTCCAGAAGCCAGATACAGCAACAACAACAGCTTGAATACACCCATCGTTCGAGGCACGTGGGCACAGTTGCAAGGAAAGAGGAAAAGAGCACGCTATATATGCAACTGATAATGGAATTAGGTACTTCCTTATCAATAGCCGCTTCAGAAACCCTCCACGGAGATCGTCGACTTCTGATCTGCCTCACGTTTAACGGTAGGATTCTGAAGCATCGTATAAAAATTCTTTTCTCGTCTTTCGAATTACACCGTTAAATGTCATTGTAATGTCGCATATTCATGGAGAATGTAGTTTGATAATACAATCTTCCAACTGATAAAGGAAGCGAACAAAAGCATACAAAAACATAAATAACAATTCCAATATCAATTACAATTAAAATTCCTCAAACTTGTTGACAAATGCACTGACTCCCCTATAGAAAAGAATAGTAAAGCTTGTAACTGCAACGTGAACGTTAATATATTAGAAGTATTCACTCTGGGTAGTCACAACACCATAAGTCTTAGACGTAAGTAATAAAGGTAGACTTCTGATCTGCTCCGATATCATGAACCCGCTTCTGAAGCTCCACAAAACAAGGCATCTTTTGTATTGTAACCTAAAATGTCTCAGCTACCGTACCTTTCAATACACATGGCCTCTGTACAATACTACACATGGCCTTATTAACTGTTTTAAAACCCGCGCTAGAACCAATTCTACAGTATCCTACCAGCATTTTTAAAGAAATTACAGTACGACAAACTAAAGTGACGGTGATATAACCCACCTGACTTCCATGGCGACATTGATCCTGGTCGTTCAACCCCCATGTGTATACGTTACCAGCGTCAGTCAGCACCACATTGTGCCATCCGCCCGCCCTCACTTTAATGATCTTCTCATTATCATCTTCAAATGGAATCGGCACCAGTAAGGGCTCGTCTGAATGTGGTACAATCTGTTCTTGTCCCAGCTCGCCTCTACTTCCCATACCAGAACAGTAGACAGAGTTGTCAGAACATAACATAATTATATGGCCATTGCCACAAGATACCTAAAATACAAAAATACTGTTAAAAATACCTCTAATTCGAATATCGTATCCTATTTCTGCAATTACTTCGTCACAAACTCATGTATTATTTGAAAAATAACCTGCCTGAACCACTTTCTTTTTAAACTTTTTTTGTTTTAGGCCATCTTGATCGACTTTGTAAATGTCTGTACCCTCACCGACAACTGAAATGGCATAACCGTAGTACAACGTCGACAACATCGCAGGAAACTCATTAGTACTCTTCAAAATTGACATAATTTGATGATACTCCGGTTCTAAGATATTGTACCGATACTCATGACCTTCAACCTCCTTCAAGAGATTACTACATGACGATTGACATGGCAACTGCATGTTGCTGGAAAGGTAAAAGCAGTCAATGTGCTGAAAGAAATAAAATATGAAAAAGAAAAACCAAATTACACATATTTAACAAACACAGTATTCTGTTGTCTACAAAGGTTGGCATACCGTTACAACGACCGTTAAACTACGAAAAAAATCTTGCTTACTATACTCAATACAATAAAAAATTAAGTTGTAGAATTTAAAAAAACTTATAAACTGTTACCTTTTTTCTTAAGTCAAATCTGAAGATATTGCCAAACGTGACGTTAAAGATGTAAACGTATTGCAAGTTATACCAAAAACAATGTTTTGTTGTGTTAACATCCAGCTTTAACTGATGCGTCGTCAAAGAACATTTATCCACAATATAATAATATAAATAGTCTTCATCGTTCACTTCTATCGCTCCAAATAAAGTCTCATGGAGCATCTGAAAACAAACAAAGATGACAGCCGGCTGTACGATCATATTTCTTTTTTATATTTCACGTAAGTATAACTTTATAAAACGTACTTAACAGTTTTACCATAATAATTAGTATTTACAAATGCAGTTATCTTTACAGTGTTATGCCAATGTAAAGTACATTATCCATCAAACATCGCATTGTCACTGAATCAAATACCATTTTACCAAACACAAGATACACCAGAATATCGTAAGTGACTTCTTACAAATAATTTAATTTTAACAAAGGAATACCTGACCAACCCTACCCCCAAGGAAATCCCCTTACTTCGCCTAATGGAAACCATGGTGAGTTATCAATGTCTTAAAATCAAATTATAATTTTAGGTTTAATTCTAATGCTGCCTAATGGTAAAGTAATACGTGATTGACAAAATCCAATGAAAGAAACCTCATCGATAATGCATGTACTTTGGCATTACTCAACTTCATACGGTATCAAAGTCGAAGTATAACGCCGTATAACGTTGTTTACATACAATTTTACTTTGAATAAAGTTTTTTGTTAATTTATATAAACACTACATTTAAAATTAAAATATCACTGAATGTGTACCACAAACGTACTTATAATACTATATTTTTGACAGAATTTTGTCAAAAGATGTAAAATAAATAAAAGAAAGACTTGACACCTGAGAGAAACTGTTAACGCGCCAAAATAATTTACAAAATTTTGTAAATTATATTTTTGATGGTTTGCATTCTGGGAATCGAGAGCTCAGCCAACAAAATTGGTGTGGGCATAATTAGAGATGGGGAAACCTTAAGTAACCCAAGAAGAACATTCAATGCACCTCCAGGAGAAGGGTTTCGGCCAACGGAAACGGCTGTCCACCACCGTTCTGTAGCTCACATTCTTGTTCAGGAGGCTTTGGGTCAGGCAAAGATTAAGGTATGTTTTTTGATTATTCTTTTCGTTTTAGGAAAACTTAAACGTGAAGTTGTAGTGTGTGATACCAGTAATAGTGAGGCTGAGGATTTACATGATATTGTTTATCTTTAGGACCCGGTGAAAGAACTAGATGCCATTGCCTACACCAGAGGACCAGGAATGGGAGCTCCACTACAAGTTGGTTGTATAACAGCTAGGACATTGGCTCAGCTTTGGGACAAGCCTATCATACCGGTAAATCATTGTGTTGGCCATATTGAGATGGGAAGATTGGTGACTGGGGCCGAGAATCCAGTGATACTGTATGTTAGTGGAGGCAACACTCAAGTCATATCATATCTGAATCAATGTTACTCTATCTTTGGAGAAACTTTGGATGTGGCGGTCGGAAATTGCCTCGACAGGTTTGCTAGAGTTTTAAAATTGTCGAATGATCCTAGTCCTGGTTATAACATCGAACAGATGGCCAAGAAAGGAACGAAGCTGGCTGATCTGCCTTACACTGTGAAAGGAATGGACATATCTATGAGTGGAATATTGTCTAGCATTGAGAAGAACACTCCCAAATGGCTGGCTGAGGGGAAATACACTCCTGAAGATTTGTGTTTCACTTTGCAGGTATGTGGTTGTACATAATTTTAGACATTTATTTAATTATAGTTTTTTTATAGTGGTGTAAGGTAATATTTTTTCAATTGCCATTTTCAGGAAACGATCTTCTGTATGTTAGTGGAGATCACGGAACGAGCTATGGCTCAGAATAATGCGAGTGAAGTCTTGATTGTTGGAGGTGTTGGATGTAACGAGCGACTGCAAGAGATGATGAGGATCATGTGTGAAGAACGAGGAGCCAAGTTGTTTGCGACAGATGAGAGGTTCTGTATAGATAATGGAGCCATGATAGCTCAAGCCGGTTACGAGATGTTTAAGTTCAAGCAGTTCACACCTGTAGAAGACTGTACCTACACTCAGAGGTACAGAACTGACCAGGTGAAGGTGTTGTGGAGGGATTAAGGTTGTTTATTGTTGATGATTGTTGAGTTTGAATAAATTTTGATTTATATTTATGGAATTTGAAGTTTGTTTTCAGTTCTTACTGTATATATCACAATATATAATAGTAAAATGTAAGATTAAGAGTATTTTGTTCAGGTTATAATGCCATACACAGTTGTACAAGGGTTCGAAGCCTTGAACAAGCACGTCAATGACTGTATGAAGGAAAAGGTGATCGTGTACTTCAGAGGAGCTAAAGTAGATGGTTCTAATTGGTGTCCGGATTGTAGGAAGTGTAAGTTTACACTGTTTTAACAACAATAACATGCATTGTAGCTGACGACAATGTTGAGAATACATTGAAAGAAATCAGCGGATCTTTTGAGGCTGTGGTGTGCGATGTTGGTGGTCGTGATTAGTAAGTTTTATTTTTGTGCTGATGATTAATATTAATTTACATGTAACCTGGGTCAAGTTTATACGATTGTTATTCTTTACTTTCAGCTGGAAAGACAACTCAAATCCTTTCAAAGCTCAGTTGAAGATCACAGGAATACCAACTTTGTACAACTGGCTCACAATGGCCAAAATAACTGACGAAAAAGAATTGGCTAAAAAAGAAGTGGTTCAGGCCTTCTGCAGTTAACTTACCTACAGTGACATTACTTATAACTAACATATCTAAACTGTGATAAATACTTAATTAAGGGAATAAAGGGTTACGGTATCTTTTACAAATGGTGACACTTGTATGTTATTCACTCTTATACCTTGTTAATGTCTTATTAGGTCAAAAAATATAGTTTAATTTGCAAAAAGTATACATTTATGTATGAAAATAATATTTATTTTAAGTTTTGTGCAATATCACAACCGTTTTAGATGACTATTGATGACCCAAAACCGATCATAATTTTGTCTGACGATGTAGTGAACAAGATCGCTGCCGGCGAAGTCGTGGTTCGGCCTGTGAATGCTGTGAAAGAGATGATGGAGAACTGTTTGGATGCTGGAGCTACAGAGATTACGGTGACAATCAAGAACGGTGGGCTGGATCTGATCAAGGTAAAGGACAATGGGAAAGGGATCAGGCAAGAAGACTATGTCAATGTCTGTGAGAGGTTTGCCACTTCCAAGCTGGAGACGATCGGAGATCTTCAGAGAATGGCGACTTTCGGCTTCAGAGGCGAGGCCCTGGCTTCATTGTCGTGCATGGCCAAGGTCCAGGTTACTTCGAAGACACAGTCAGCTACACATGCTTGGACATGTTCGTATGAAAGTGAGTATTACTACAGTAATGCATTGTTAAAGTTTGTGTTATGTAGTTGGAAGAACAGTATCTTTTACAAGATGTCACGCTTTATATAAAAATGCAGTTACTTTACAGATTGTAAGCCAACTACAGAGTGCAAACCGGCTGCTGGTTTACTGGGTACTCAAATTACAGTAGAAAAACTGTTTTCTTCCTATCCTCATCGTCGTGCGACATTCAAGCATCCTCAAGATGAAGCTGTTCAAATAATCAGTTTGGTCTCCAAATATTCTGTCAACTTTCCGTATGTTTACTTTATTGTATTATAGTATAGTATCTCCTTGAATTATCAAATTGTGATAGTATTTTTGAAGGTAATTGTAAAACACGGCGTTGTTATGTCGTTAATAGTACAATTTTTCCTTTCAGAAGTGTAGCGTTTTCAGTAGTCAGGCACGATGGGAAAGGATCGTTTCGATCCACAGGGAACGGCGACAGGCATGCTGTCATCAGAATGTGCAATCCTACAGTAACCAAAGAACTGTTCGATTTTACTGTAAAAGATGACAGACTCCAGTTCGAAGCTGACATTTGCATGGCACATCCATTGTCATCGTTCACATCGAAAGCTATTGCAGCACGCCAACAGAAGCAACGACTGTTTCAGATATTCATCAACAACAGAAGTGTCAGTTGCAATAAACTCAAGAGTGGCATCGACCTCACGTTCTCTTCCAAGGACTCGTACTGTGCTTTCATGCATATCTCTATGAAAGTATGTTGGTTTAGTTATTAGGGGTTACTGCAGTGTGTATATTATAATAGCAGTAACATCTATCATTACTGTGTTGTTAGTTATAGGCTAAATGTGTGTAATATTTAGGTTAATCCAGCCAGAATGGATGTCAATGTTCATCCTACAAAAGAGTACGTCTACTTCTTGGACGAAACCGAGATCATTGAAGCGATTCAGAAGGCAAGTGTTATATCGTATTTTCTTACTTTTTCTTTTGGGTTTTCTTTCTAGGAATAAAATAGTATTTATGATTTATTCAAAGTCCTTGATTAATATTATTGACTTCAGAAGTTGATGGAAGTGCTGGACAAGTTCAGCCACCGCGGAGTAATTGAAATGAGTAAACCTAAAAAGAACACTGATTTGTAAGTCTGAGCTTGAATTTCTCAAATGATACTTTTACATTAACTTGCAACCCAAGACGATTGTTTCAGAGATCTCACAGTTCAGACTCGCATCTCGAGTTTTGTGGAATCATCAAAGCCGAGCACTTCAGCCAATCCAGTTGCCGGAACAAAGAGAAAAGCTGACACACCAGCATTACAATCTGACTACTTCAAGAAGAAAATCGCACCAAAGCTGGTAAGTCAATGAACATTACTTCTCTATTTTGCTGTTAGAGTAAAGGGACCGCCCACTTGGGTGGACCCTAAAGGCCCGATCTAAATCGGGGAGAATAACGTGTGAACGTCTGGGACGCGGTCGCGTCCCTTTTGTACCTTTATATTTGTAAGTCTGATGTTTCCCTACCTTGGGATGTACACTTTAGGTGTAATTAGTAATCAATAAACTTGATAATATAAGAGATCTGGGCCATCTTTTAACTTTAGTTTAGTATTATATATGTTAATTATTGATGATATATACGTTAAGTAAGAATGTTTTTTAAAAGTGTTTTTAGATGGTCCGAGTTGATGCCAGAAACCGAACTCTAGATGAATATTTTGGAGAAACTGACAACGTGTCAGGGAATGTCACCTTTTCTGGAAACAATACCGTAATATCGGCCACGACCGAAGTTAACGATACTGTCATTACCGAAGAAGATATCGTATGTTTATTTTGACAATTGTTTTGTAAATTTAGTAGAGTTTTACTCAATTTTTTAGCTGACAAGACAGATGTGAAAGCTACTGTATTGTTAAAATGTGCTTCAATATACAGATGGTTTAAGTGTGTTCATAATCTAGTTTTAGGAAAAGTCAACGCAACGTCAGAAAAGCAGACAAACCGTGATGAAGGTATTGCAAACCAGACTCAGCCAAGGGACCAGTGGCGACATGAAGCATCTGTTCAAGTATATGATGCTGGTCGGCTTCATTGACGCCAAGAGAGCCGCCTTCCAAAGCCAGAACTTGTTGTTGATGGTCGATTACCTGCCTCTGTTGGAAGAGTTGTTCTACCAGGTAAAAAAACGTCATCTGAATGCTAGTATGTATGTTTGTCTAGTTCTGGCAAGTAATATGAACCACATTCCAGAGATGCATTGCCAATATTGGAAACCTGAACCGTCGCCGACTGATTCTGAATCCAGAAGAAGGCGGGATTCCAGTGGTTGGTCTTGTCGACAAATTCCTCGACGATAATCCTCAAGTTACAGTACCTGAAGGTGTAACCAGAGACTCATTTGTGGACGGAATGGTAGCCAAGCTTTGTGATTCAGAAGTCAGAGAGATGTTGTGGGAGAGCTATGGTATCTGCATCGAGATGTCGAAAGGAACCGGGCCTTGTATGCAAAATATATTGTGTTTGGTCGACGGTTACACACCCTTATTGGCCTTTCAACTACCCAGATTTGCATACGATATTGTATCTTGCGATTATACGAAAGTAAGCAAATTCATATTCAGCATGTATGATTAGTCTTTACTTTTGCTATTTTTATTTTTTATTTTCCAGGCTCGCTTAATTAAAACATTTTTAGCCTCACATCCTAAACCATCTGATATCACGAGCCTTGGCCAATCTTCACACACCTCATCAAATTACTCACCTCAGACAAACGGACTTCACCCGACATCAGAAGTTGATCAAATGTCAGTTATTTCCTTTGTTTAAAACCCATATTACCCCGCCAGAATCCCTCCGGCCTCACATCCATCAGGTCATGTCGACAATGCATGCCTTCAAGATATTCGGCCGATGTTAAAACTACAACATTTTTAAAACTTCGTGATAGAAATACGATGTAGAATAAAACGACAACTTTTAGTTTTTAACATTCCAGATGTTATAAATTCAAAATTCTTTTGGAAAACATCACTTTTACCGTGTTTAAACCCTTCAAACAAGTCTTTTCATATTGGAACATAGACATTATCTATATTTATCACTTAATATATTATGAATGTTAAAAAAAGGGTTAGAAACAAGAATTGCAAGTTAATTTAAGCGTAATACTGTACAAGTAGGGCAGCCTAGAGCCGCCGAAGAAGATATACAAGATAGAGGTCAGTAAAGATGAGAAAACTGAAAGACGGGTGTCGCGAGACACCCTTACCCGATTCAGGAAACTGAGAGAGATCAGGTCTGCCTTTGTTAATGCTGAGAATCGACTGGTTGAACATTGCTGCTGCTTTTAACTGGGGTTTGAGTTAATGGGGTTGATGAGCCGGATGGGAACTGTTGTTCGTCTGCACCGTGCTCGGGCTGAAAGCGACGCGTTTTTAAAGATATAAATAGTTAATAATATAATTAATAAAATTCTTTGTATTCCTCATTAAATGCAGATAGAAAAAGGATAAAGCAAACAAAGGTCATTCATATTAATTTAGGTACCTAAATTTACAAAATTAATATGAAAACTTACTTTCATTGAAGAAAAGTCTGTCCTAACACTAGCCGGAGACATGCGTGAGTTCTGGGCGCGGCTGGGAGGCTTTGAATCTCCGTCTGAAATCAAACAATGATTACCCATGCAGGATATTACCTAAATTTAAAAGATAAAGATAACGTACCATCGCTGGCAAAGTCTCCATTGTCTTTCAACTTTTTCGTAGCTGGTCCGGCTTCACTTGACGGATTTGGTCGCTTCTTGCTCGACTTCTTCCTGAAAATAAATTTAGCCTCAAAAACCATAACACAATATAAATAAAATATATTACGAGGTTAAGAGCTTTCCTGTTATGAAACAGCTCTAACAAACAACTTACTTCTTTGGCTTTGGTTTAATGTCAATCGTGGCCTCTGAATCGGCGTCTGATTCTTCTCCAGGATTCACTTGGTCGTCAGAGTCGACGATCTCGTGGGCCAATAACCGATCCAACAAAAAGTTCTTGTCTCGTGAGAGCTTCAATAGTTTCCTCTGAGACGATCTGAGCTCTTCTTGATAACATTCGTTTTCCTGCAACAACACTATTAATTTTGTCTGTAAAATGATTCAAACAACAAATTATGCTCAAATACAGAAGTTTCTGAAAAGTAAAGAAATTAAACTTAAAAAGTGAAAACAATTAACTTACGTAAACCAAGAACTTAAACTGTCGCTTCAATATCTTGTAAAGATCCTTCGGCGCTGCTCCAGAGGAGTGAATCTGGTCGAGTATCGTGTTAAAAGAATCCGGCAATGCCATCAAGTCTGGATGAGAGGACATCTCGTTGTAGATATCATCAGGTTTCACGGGCTGTGGTATCTTGGGCGGCATCGGTTTCATTTGTCTACTGTGAATCAGATCCCTTTCTGAAACACCCTCTGGCATCTGAGAAGATGACTGCTGAGAAGAATGAGGCTGAGACGCTGAAGTTGGATACGGAGCTGATGTCATTACACGCCTTTCGACCGGTTGATGTTGGTGGATCAACACCCTTTGATTGTCGTTTAAAGGAGGATGATGGAACTGGATCACAACTTGTTGTTGGTGCTGTTGGCCAGCAACAGAGACTGGAGGCCCAGAATTAGCTGAGGGATATGCACGCTGGACTGTAGCACCCGCTCGGTGGGGATACTGATCTTGTGGCGTTTGGATTATGAAGTGATGCTGTTGAGAAGTTGATACGTTACCTTGTGGTTGGATGATAACCTGAGGTTTTGTCGACCCTGGAGGTTGTGCCCGCACTGCCGGGGGTCCTCGTTGTTGCACGGTGTACATTTGGTTATTTGAAGGAGAAGACCGCACAACGTAACCCGAAGGCGGTCCGTATTGTTGCACATGATGGCCATAGTTATTATGCGAGGATGAGGAGTTGGATGGCGACGGAAATCGGGCCTTCTGATATGTAGCTGTTGTGTTAGTAAGAGGCCTTTTTGGCGACGGATTAGACCCTTTATTCACTGGGCGTTCTTGTTGTGATGAGCTGGGCTTCTGAATTTTGGACTAAAATTAAATGACAAAATAGGTAACAAAACTTACTTTTGGAGAAGGTTTGATTTTGGGAGGCGGCATACTGGCGTTACCATTCTTAGATGACTTTCCGTTTGTACCCGCAAATTCTGAAAACCATAAGAAACATTAAAGCTATTAAAGACGAAAGAGATATAAAATAAATAAACGAAGTAAATGAACTTACCATTGTCTCCCAAAGGTTTATCTCCATTCGAAGACGGCTTTAACTGTTGCTGTGAACTAACGTTCGTCTTCTGACCGACTTCGTATCCGTGAGAATAGCTGGATTGAAGGTTTTCCTTGGGTCGATAATCTGTGATATTGTCCTTGCTCGCGCGGATATCGTTCCTTTGATCTCGATCGGGTAATTTCACGAAACATTTGGGTGCATACATGGTCAGAGGACGTTGGCTCGTGCTGTTTATGTCTTTAGAAGACTTGTTGTCAGCGGAAGCAGGCGTGTTGTTAAAGTGTCCATTTTCCGTTGTCGCAGCAGAAGATAGTGGATTAACTAACGGAATTGTAGATGAAGATGGTGACCCAATGTCAGGACACGGTCGTTTGTCCTCAGACATTGCTGTAGACATTATAAAATTACAGCGATTCTGAGAAATACAAACCAATGTTCTTTTTTTGCAGATTTACAGAGCAAGAGAAAAAGCTGACTCGAATAACATTTGCGAGTCAAGTTTACCGTTATATAACAAAGTGCCACTATTGATTGAGCGCAAAAATCTGCGAGGAAACCTCATTATCTGTAAAAACACTTGTTTGTAGTTATGCCAATTGTAGGAGTTGCTAAACAATCCTACACAATGATACAATTTTTAAAATGTATTTATGTTTCGTTTCTTAATTCACCGTTAATCTAATAGACCGTTAATCAATTGCTTTTAAACATAGATCTAAAAGTGTCATTAAAAGCCACACATTTTCTGAAGCCTAGGTTGATCCAGTTAAAAATACTTCTTAAAGTCTGTTAACCGACGGTAATTTTTAATGAAAACAAATAAAATGTGAAAATCAACAACTTTATACAATTTTGGCAACTAAAACATCGGTGTGTGGAGCGACGTCGCATTCCAAACTTTTTGTACAGTGTCGTCAGGCAAATTGATGCCTGGTATTTGTTTGGCTATAGTCATTAGAGGGCCGAGCGACGACATCAACGAGTCCATCAACAGGTCTAAGGCACCTAAAATATAGTAACTATAAAGTTACAATTTGCATTTTTTCATACCATGTTATTACAAGCTATACAATAAACAACTACATAAATAGTACAAGTAGATAGTTTCATTTCTCAAGGCAACAACTTACCATTTACAGAACCATATTCGTCTGTTTTTGTATTGGCCGCAGTTAACATTGAGTTAGCAATTAGTCTGAACGATGCAGCAGCATCCAGAACATCCACTCCGAACTCTCGTTCTGGAGAAAAGTCAGCCTTCTTTCGTTCCTGAATCCACCATCGCGGTCGCTGCTCCATGCAGGATGGCTCATAGTAAGACTCCTTGACAGTCAACGGCGATATGTCCCTCCATGGTTGAGGTTTACATCTGCGGTATCTTCGTTTCACACGACCTCGCTCTTCGTCGGGTCCATATGAATCCTATAAGTTACTCATTTCAATATAAGATCGACAATAACGTTTACAATGTTTATTCTAAACTTTTTCCATAACTTCAACACTAACCTGATCACCATTCTTCTGAATCATGTCGCTAGCCAGACGATCTTCGAATTCATTTTGAGAGCTCTGTACCCGAATCACCAAATCCTTCCATCGGCCTTTCTTTCCCAAGTCCCGGGGAATCTCGTCGCTGCTCTTGACCCAGCCATACCACTTCCTACACTTTTTATCTACACATCTCCATCTATGCTTGTTACCACCACACATCTGAGGTCGTACTTGTCCTGGACAAAAGTAACAGTACCGTACTCCATTGCTCGACACTGGCGGAGTCTTTTCTACCTTTCTAAAAGTTACGTTTTGAAAAATGCGTGTAATGGTAACTAAATCTCAAAACTTACTTCAAGAATATTGTAAAACGATAAGTTGGTCATATCAATGTTTACATAATTAAAAACAAATTTGTGACATTGAAAACGTTAAATTGTCAAAGGTATAGAAACTTACGCCCTGCTCCTGTTTCCTGGTCGGATCATCCTCTTGTGGGGTTCGTACTGTTCCATTCGAATTCCAGAAGTCTCCTGATTCTGGATTCGTGTTTTTTGTTGTTGTGTTATTATGCTGGATATATCTTTCGGAGGCTCTCTTTGTGGTGGTAGTGGTTCATTGAACTCGAACATGGTACTGGACATAGCACTACTCAACAAAGCATCTGACCTGTCCACTGGACTTGGCTCGGGGATTGGAGTTGGAGCAGCTGAGACACTTTCCTCGATCTCGGTCATCAACTCTTGCTTGATCTTGGAGATCTGATCTACTGCCATCTCTGTGCCCAGAGTTGGGTCCAACGACAAATTAGGCTTCTTCAACTCCTTGTCAGACGAGTCTGACATTGGAATGTCATCCAGGTAGCTTTTGTCCCAATTGAAGGCCAACGGATGGATCGAAGCCGGCTTCATTGAAGGAGCTTCTACTACACCATTCCATCGATTACAGTCTCGATTCGTACATCTTAAAACAAATTTACGTTCTATATAAAAAGTAAAGTAATTTATACAAACTTCATAATTTTTTACCTAAAACGTCAAAATCGTTTGAACTGTTACCCAAAATATTAAAACTTGCTAAACTCACTTGTACTTCCTTTTCCAAACTTCACATAGACAGCCACATGAATAACATTTCTTTTCTTGTAATGGCATTGCGGTGGGAGCTTCTGGTGTAATGGCACGGTCAGATTCTTCACTTGGCAGGTCATCGATGGCATTAAATAAAACATTTGGATTAAACTCAATGTCGTCAAATGTGTCAGAGAAACCACTAATCAACCTAAACCATCAAAATAATTAAATGACTCATGATTTGCCCAATGTAATTTGACATCAACCTATAAAACATCTAAAGTGTTTATCCAGAACATTACCTAGTTCGACCGTTAGTTGAAGAGAAAGAGCCAGATCGATCCCTAGGAGACTTTCCGATACCAGGCAAACAGTAATCATCAAATAACTTTGATCTTGTCCTTCTTCTTTTTCTTCCGCCAAACAATTTGGCTATCTCGTCTTCCGATTGTTCACTTTCCAGCCCTTCAAACATTGGCATGCCAGCAAAAAAGTTATTTCGTACCTAAAAATTAAAATTTAATAAATATATACCCCCTGTACTTCATGCATAAGTTTAGACAAACTGTTTAAATTAAAACTTTTAAAACAGTAAAATGTACAGCAATAAAACAATCATGTTAGTCTAAACTTACATTTGGGTATGTGGATTCAATGTCAGACAAATCAACGCCAAATCGCTCTGAATAACTGATCCGTTTCCTAGACCTCTCTGTAGAACTAGCACTGTCTGTCCTCTTCCTGGGAGAGTTGTTGATACTGGCTGAGTTACTCTCTAACTTATCCGACTTCCCTTCTCCCTTTATCTTTTTCGGCTGAGGTACCACAAAGTCCTCGTTGGATATCAATCTGTTCGGAATCCGATTCCTCTGCTGTCGTGGAGCCGAGTTAACATTTTCCTTCTTCTGAACCTTCTTGCTCTTCTTCTTCGCCGCTTCTTTTATTTCGTCCATCGCCTTCTGGAAGCCATTCAGTTTCCGTGAAATGCCATAAGTACTCAAGTTCTCGTAATAATCAAATAAATCTGCTACTTTCACAAAAGCAGATTCATGAGTACCGAAAAAGAAGACTGAATACTTTCCATTGTGTTGATTCGGAATTTTCGATATCTAAACACATGAAGTAAAGCAAGAGACAACATACCTGAGCTGGCCAGTGAGGAAAGCCGCGCATCTTGGCCCATACTAGATCTCCTACTTTAAAGTCTGCCATCTAAAACATACTACGTTTTTATAAATCCAACAAGAGATAATTATCCTTGAAAAAGCAGTTGTTTCAAATAAATTTTTCGCAAAAAAAAGAAATCGGCGGTTTAAAAATCTACAAAAAGGGTCACGACGACGTTTCCCTGCCCGTTTTGCTTAAATGCTAATATTATAAAAATAATTTATCACAGCAAGCTAACGCGCATTATATGTTACTAATAATATATGCGCAACAATATTTCCAATAAATCGATGTCACGATGACAGCTTTTGTAGAATATCGGCTTCAATAATTTTTCCGTCTATCGCTTTTGATTTTTTATTGAATTTCTTGGAGAAAGACGTTTAGCTAATATAGAGAGCATTGTAAAAACAAAAAAAATCAAAAAGCTAATGCCTCAAGTGGGAAAATAAATGGAAACATTATAGTGCGGCATTATAATAGTTAGATTTCTATTTATTCGATGTTTAAACTGACTTTCACCAAATGGAGGGCCATATGATTCTTAAATTCCAACACAACAAAAATTTCAAATAAGATTTATTAATAAAAAATTGAATAAATTAGTTGCCGACAGCTTGACCTTGACCCCAGAAGGCACCTTGACGTCGTGCTGCTGCTGGAGCTTGCTGGTTGTTGGCAGCTGCTGGTCGGCTAGCTGGCTGTCCAAAGCCTCCCATTCCACCCTGTACATTTGGGAACCATCGGTATAGGAACTGTGGTGTACTAATCAATGGCGCTGTGCCTCGTTCAGCTGGATATTGTACTGCCAAGAAGTAGTAAGCATGGCCAATGATAATACCGGCGATCTCGTTCAGTCCACCGCCTCTAAAACAAGTAATGTTAGTTCTACCATACCTTCAATTGAGGTAATCTGTTTTTGAAAGACTAAAGTACTAACACCTTCTAAAATGCCTAAAACAACATACCTCAAGATCATGTTGAAAGCGACCAATACCCACGGAAGGTAAACAGCCTTAAACTTGGTTCCAAACCAAAAAGACACAATAGCATCTTTGTTGAACTGACACCAGTTATACAACACACTCAGTACCATTGGCTCTAACAAAAAGTACATTCCAAAACCAAACCCAATCATCTAAAAGCAACAAATTAATTTAGGTAACAAAACTATGGTTTAGTTCTTAAACTCAAAGCTAATATGCTTAAATGACGTCTAATCAAAAATCACTTACCACAGAACAAACCCAGCTGAAGAACAACATGAAAACATAGTCAGCAGGCCTCTGACTGAATAAACTCGTCTCGATACTCTTTGAGTACGTGTACAAGAAGTATATCGTTAACAACCAATGAAATCCGGTCTGAGGCGTTATTGGGTAATATATGAAGGCTGTGACAGGTCGCCAGATCTAAGAAATAATACAAAAAAAAGTAACACTTACCTGAAAGTGTTCCCAGAATAAAGTCCAGTCCAAATACATCAGATGCGCCGGCAGAAGGCCGATTCTGCCCAGTAGCGGAACCACTGTGGCCGCTGTGAACCAGTAACGTGTGATCTGGGGAATCCCATTGTACCAATCCGAAAAGTCGGACATTATTGATCCTTTCTGACACTCTCCACTACTCGATATTAGTGTTGTACGGCACAAAAGTTGAGCCGCGTCAGCGTAAAATAATTTATTTTATTTTTCGGGTCTCGAACGGAAACATTTTCTCGAAAACGAGAAGACTTTTCTCGTTTTCGACTTTTGGAGTGAAAATTAGACATGAGAAACGGGCCCCTTTTTTGAATATTTTTTCCCGCGCTTTTTTTCGACCGGTCGAATTGGTCTGAAACTTTTTCTACTTCCATGTTTTGAATGGTCCTGACTACTGTAAATAATCTTAAAATTTTGATATCTCTTATCGTTTTTGAGATATGGACCTGGCGGGAAAAAAATATTCAAAAAACGGGCCCGATCGGGCCCGAAGCCCGGCCCGTTTCTCATGTCTAGTGAAAATATTGAGGTTTTGTAGGTGATTGAGGAAAGTAGCGTCATCTACATCTTTAGTTAGTTTATTAGGTGATAATATTAAGATTCTATTCGTTGAGCAAGTTTTACTGACTATTGACATGGTTTTTCGCCAAAATTTACATGAATTTAGAGATGGGAGTTGACGAAAAACTGTTTAAAGATGAACAAGATGTAAGAAAATACACATATAAAGTAAATAACATTCATGTTTTGTAAACTGAATAGTTTAATTTAAATATTCAGATATTTAATTTCTCCCATTATCATACAATGAATATCATGTCCCTTCTGTGACAATTGTTATTAAGGTTTTTTTAAATAGACCAGTAAGTAAAATTACTAAATATTCAAAATAATAAAATTGTGATTACATTCAGCTACTGTATATTACACTAGAGCCCTGCCAATGGGAATATCAGTTCGAAGGCTCGGGTCCATTGAGTATCGTTCTGGATGTGGGGACGCTATCTGCCAGACTACCATTTCTGAGCCGTTCCGAGATCTGGAACACTCGTCTTTGTCTCTCTGCGACACTCTCTTCACATCCACTGTCCTTATTGGTTCTCCTCTTGGTGGCATTCTGGGTCTTCTGGTGTCTATTACTCTGTCAGCAGTCATGGTCTTGTTGTTGCTGCGACAACACTTGAGCATCAGACATGTTGTTAATGACAAGATACTCAGTACTCCCAGAGCACCGCCGTAAATGAAAGCACGTTCGGTGTAACCTAAAGAGAAGTTGATGGTATAATGTTAGTGTAATAGTGAAGTTAAAATTGGTTTTTTAAACTCTTTATGACTTACACAGTTCCTCGTCGCTGTCATCGTTTTCGGCACAATTTGATACTCCATTACATCTGAGAGTTTCGTTGATGCACAACCGAGTACGTTCTGCACAAATGTTCTGTCCATCGTCGATGCAGAAGGAGCCTCCTTTGCAAGTGAATCCCTTGCATTCTGGATTCTCGGCTTCATCGTATATGGCTTCTGTAGCCACGAGAGAGTGTACTTCTGTCCATAGAATCTTGAATCCAATCGGAGTGCCTTCGTCGTGATACTTTTGTTGTTGTTCCATCGATGGATAGTCCATGCTGTTGAAGCTGAAAGTAAATTTGTAAAACAGTATGTCTTAACATTGTCATAAGAAAGTAGAGTGTTATGTCAAATAGGCCTTACCGTATGACCACACGATTACTGTTGGACAGATACGACTTCATGCCTTCTTCATTGTAGTACAAATGACTTCCGCAGAATCTGACTTCTTCACTGCCAGAATTACTCATTTTAGGTCGTTGTTTCCGCGACAGATCGTGTCTGTAGCCGTCGATGATTGCCAGAGATGCACGGTCACACTCAGCTACAATTTTCTTTATAAGAGACATATAAAAAGATGTGATGAAGTAAAATATGATAAATGGGAGATAACATGAGCATGTACTATTAGATTTTATAATAAAGTGTGATAACAAGATAGCTATGAATAAATCTTACCGACGGTAGTAGACAGTTGTAAATGAGTTAATCGTATGTAGATTCTCTGACCAGCAGGCACTCGTATCAACCAGTAGCACGTGATGTTCCTTGGGTACGTTAACGGAAAGCCAGGATTTGTGATTTCACCGGTTATTTCATTAGGTAATGACGATCCACCACACTCTCTTCGGAATCGACCATCTGGGTCATGGTAGATACTTTGGGGAGCTCCGATTTCCGCTGAAAGTAAAATAATTTGTGCTAGGCAACTAAAGAACGCCAATATTAAAGCATTCGAGAGCTTTGCTACAGTAGTTCTGAGATACTTACCTTCAGGTAGGAACATGTACTTTATCTTGAATCCCCTGTGTTCATGATCGTGTCGTGACTGTTCGTTTGAAACGAATATGATCTGCAACTTGCACTGCATCGTGTCGAGAGTTGGCAGCTTCTGAGGCCTTCCACAGTACCGTTGACTGACGTGTTGTTTGCCATCTCGGTCGAATACCACGAAGATGAGGTAGTCCCACAAGCACTGGTTGGTGTGATAGTACTTCTCGGTCAAGTCCAGCTCTATCAGCTCCAGTTTTATCACCAAAGCAACGTCTGGAGGTGCTTCTAACTCGTATTTGCACGATGCTCCTGCTTGGTACGGTAACGGGTACCCATATGATGTTAGGTATCCTTCCTTTCTTTCTGTCGCTACTATCCGCTCCGTCGTTCCGTTCCTACATTCTTGTGCGGTGCACGATGAGTGAAACAAAAACACTGTGCAGAATATAATTGTCGCGGGTCGCAGCATCGTAAAAGTTGTCGGTAGTCATTTACCAAGTAAAACAAGATCGTATTCACCGCGTTATCATTGTTTTTAGTACTGTATCCTGAAAAATTAAAAATATTTTTTGTACAGCAAGGTACCGCGATTTTGACTGTTGTTGTCATATGCAAAGTTTCTTTAAAAACCAGATCCCGTTTAATGTTATAATTGTAATTACCACGTTATCCTAAGTAATGTCACCTTATTTCGAAAACAAATAAAACCAGCCAAATCGAGTTAAAGTACAGGAGCGGACTGTAAATAAAAGAAGTTGGCCATATGATTGAGAGATGTCCGGGGCTGCTTCTTCTGCACATGCCTTAACCGCCTAATAAGGTTTAGACCAGAATTTGAAAACTCGCGTCCTTTCGGAAGTCTTGAAGGAATGAGCAAAGTGCTGGCTTCGCCTAACTTCCTTTCCATCCCAAACATTATCATAACTTGATACGAAAGAACGTATCCTGTTTTCGTGTCTGTGAAATGGAGTGTGAAGAAAACAGTTCATTTCGAAACAATAACAATGTAAATCAACAAAAACAGTAACAATAACTTGGTATTAGGTTAGACACGGCCGTATCTCCTGATTTTGAAGGGTGCCCTGGAGGGAAGGGCGTTCGAGTGGTGGTTGCACAGTACAACAGCCTTAGATTCCTTTATATCGGTGCCCCAGTAGACGTCTTGTTGGGTCGGATACCGTAACTTGTGCTCTTCCCCTTCTTTTGTGGAGTCCGGACATCGCTGGACCAATTGTAAATTGTGTTTTTTCTAAAAAAATACTTGAATTCACACGTACGAAAGCACCCTCATCTCGTTTTTAGGTTTAAGTCCACAATAACATCTTATGATACTACGTCAATTATTTTATAAAACACAAATGGCTTGGTTAAAAATGAATAAAAATTGCCAGCCTATTAAAATTCTCTAAAGTGGTAAGCAAAACAATTTAGATTCTTACGAAGTTTAAATATTGTAGTAATTACCTGAGAAAGACCATCCAGGATCGCGATGTTACCATGACTTCCACTCAGCACAACACAATCATCTGAACATTCAGATAGCCCACAACAAATCTCTCTAACGTGATCCTCAAAAATAGAAGACAACTTCAGAATCCTGGCCTTCTCGCCGTCTGAATCAATCAATCGAAGTTTTGTTTCTGTTCCCGGCGTTAGTGCCAATAGGGTTTTGTGAGCTTTACCCAGTAAAACAAGGTCGGACACAACATCTTTGCATGGTAAGTAGACTATCCTCTCCTGAAATGGTAAAGTATATTAAACTTGTCTTTGAAGTGTTTAATTAGAAAAAATGTAAAATTGATTTTAGGAAAAAATGTCATAAACTCATAAACAACATAAGAGAGTATAATATATTACTTACATCACAGTCAGTCTTGGGTTTCAAATCCACTTTGAAAACTTGACATCGAGTATCAATTCCAGCCAGAACTTTGCCTTCAGAATCGGTCGTCAACTTTCTAACAATGGCAGCGCCGTCTATAATAACATTCGATAAAGTAAAAAAATTACTATCAAAACAATATTATAATAGCTCAAAAATTAAAACATACCAGCCAGAGCCACATTCTCGACTTTCTTCGTTTTGTAACTGATCTTGACGACCTCCAAGTTTCCTCTGGTTACATAAACTCCACTTTTGAAAGCTGCCAAAGCCGTAACATTTCCAATTTCTTCTGATTTCACTCGAAGAATCCTCTCCACTTTTACGGTGTCTTTGGCTTCATTCACGGAGTAAATCAACAAGCCTTCTGAAGTGTACAAAACAACGTGTTTAAAGTCTGGAGCTGCAGAAGAATCAAAAATAATGGCACTTTTCGGTGTAGCCAGCTTCAGAAGTCGTGACGGTGCTTGTAGAGAATCCTTGCTGAATACAAAAGAGTTTCCAAAGCACGAAGCACCCGACATAGACGAGTGTAACTTCCACAACTCAACTGCTTGTAGTTGAGTGTTCAACAAATGGGTCTGATTGCTTTGCACCAAACTCTAAAAATTATTTTTAATCTTACAAGTATTGAATCCTAAAATTCAAAATTATTACAATTTGTCGCTAAGAAAATAAATATTTTTAAAAGTTACCTTTTCTTTAGCATAATAAAAATGAAACCGAGCATTCGAGATGAGTATTTCGTGTTCAGCCCCACCAGATATTAACCATGACCCTAATGCCACCATAGATGTCACATCGTTCTTGTGAATTATTCTCTGCCCTACTGTATTCCAATCAGATCTAGCCTAAAATATACAAAATTTGTATAAAAATTGTTAACAACTAACTTTTAAAAACTTTTTTTATTAATTATTAATCGTAAGAATGAGGTAAAACATACATTAACAGATGCTGTGCTCTTTAACACTTGGATTCTGTAGTCGACTCCAGATGCAAACACGTTCTCACCATCAGTGCACAAGGACAATACATCTGTCTCGTGCGTTTGAACGATCTAAAAATGCAAACATCAATAGAAACTGCAAACTCAAAATTTGCTTGACATAATAATTAAAGTTACTACCTTAATATAATAAAAATGATTTGTAAATGTAAAGAGTCATACTTTAATAACTCCGAAAGAGTTTGCGTTGTAGATCGTCACTTTTCCTCTAGAATCGCCACTGAACAATAACTCATCCCTAAAATAGGTAACAAATGTTAACATTTTAACTTGTTTTCTAATTAAAAAACGATTTAAAACTTACAAAAACACCAAAGACCACACAACAGTGTTCTTGTTGTTATGAGCTGGAACATGGACAAAGTTCTGTTTATTGGTCTCAATGTTCAAGAAAATCAAAGAATTGACCAATCCAACAGCCAATAACGATCTCTTTGGGGACATCGCCAGAGCTGTAACCCTTTGATCAGAATTCAGAACAACGGTCTTCTTGACTTCCATTTGGTCATCCTTGTCAAATTCCAGAAATTTAAGTTCGCTAGATTCTGTAGCCACCACAACTTGTGTAACCGACAATGCCGCCGACGCTATGACTCCAGAAACCGCTAATGGAAATCTCTAAACAATAAACTATACAATTAAGATAACTTACCTTATATTTTGTTTCAAAAGGCGACACTAGAAGCACAGAGCCATTGTTACAACCCAACAATACTTTCTGATTTACCCAAACAGCTGTTTCTATGATAATATCAACAAACGAAAACTGTACTTCCACAAACATGGCGGGAAGATTGACAACATTGTAAAACTCCACAATGTAGAACTTTCTCTCAACGGCTCTGCAAAGAAACCAATAAAAACACAATATAAAACGACCAAAAACAAATAAATAATAAGATCACTTACTTGTCGTCGCATTTTCTGACAGCACAAACCTTCCCAAGCTCTGAATTTAATGTCAGAACAGCTGTAGAGAAGCCAGATTTGGTAACAAAGTCTACTTCATTTATATTTACGATGGATGGTTCTAGTTGAACCATTTTTGTGCCCAAAAACAATAAATTGTCGAGATTTGGGAATAAAAATATTTTTCCTTTAGGACGCACGTCGCAGCCGTTTTTATACGCTCAAACGCCTACGATAAAATCTTTCTCGTCAAAACTTTTTCTTTCGAAAATTAACAAAAAGTAGAATATTTTAACTTGTGTTCTTCACTTTTTATACGAATTTGACTAGTAATTAATGTACAATATAGTTTATTAGCGAAAAAAGCGAGGTAAGGCATCTAATTATCGTTAGTTGTACAAGTTGCGGTATAAAAATATGTAAACTGCGTAAGTAAAAGCTTAATAAAGAATATCTGAATATTGCTAGTTAATCTTGAGTTTTAAACATCTGTATCAAACCAGGAGTTGCCATGATGACCTTCGATGTGATCATGTCGCATCTCCCCCAAGGTTGGAGAATACATCTCCTGGAACAATTCAGGCTCCAGTCCTTCATTGATGCATCCACCATGCCCTATATACTCTTGCTGTACTATGCGACCATTCGATCCCAATGTATCGGTCGAACTGTGGGAGTTATGTTGATATCCAGGCAGAGGTCGCTCCTCCATACCCAATTGGCGGAGGATGGCTTTTGCGTATGTTACTATAAGAAAAAAGTAAATCTTGTGGCATATATGATAAATCAACAAAAAGATACCTAAACTTACCAACTGCGTGATCTTTGGATCTGTAAGCAAAAGAGATGTAAGGAACGGCGCCACTGTGCTCCAGAACTCTAGCCCCTTCAGCTGTTTTAGTGATGTGATAGAAAATGCCCATGACCTCTCTCAGCACAAGGCATTCTTCAGCCTGGTTGATCTTGTCAATGCTGATCAGAGACACCAATATCATCATAATATCCTGTCTAGTGTATAATGCTTCAGCTATCTCTACCTCCTTCGTCAGCTGATGAAGCAAAGACACGGTAGTCTCCACCAACTCCAGAAGTGACACTCCCTCTGTCAGAGCGTCGAACTCCCTAGTCAACTCATCTCCAGAGTGTAACAAAACCTCAATCGCAACATTCACCACCCCATCTCGAGTTGGCGTTCGTTCCATCAGAAGCGCTCTTCTGTTCGATTCTCTAATGGCACAGTTTCTAGCCACGCCCAACGCCGCCTTCACTATTGGAGGCCTTCTCGTAGCCAACAAACAAAGAATGATCTGGAGACCGTGAGTCAGATGACACAATTCTGACTGAGCTTGGTCGGCAAGATCATGACGAATCGTACAATGTCTGATCGTACACAAGGTAGGTTCAGTTACATCCTCGATATGAGAGAAGGCTCCCCCAACAGCTACTAGGATCTCGATCCCTCCACTCAAAGTGGCGGTCTTCTTGTTGTTTATGTTATTACAAGTGAGATTAGAAAGAATGCCACAGATACAGCTGACAGTGATATCATCCGATGTGTGTTTCAACATACCAAGGAGGTCGCGAACCAACCCACTCAATGTATCAACGGTCGTAGCTGCATCTGACAAATTTCTTATTGTGTTCAAGAGTGTAAGCTTCCATTTGGGATCGTTTATCTTGTGCAGATATTGATGTAGAGCATCCAAAGTGCCTGAAATCACATATTTTACATTGTGTTATCAACAAATGGATTTACTTCCAAAAACCGTTTGTTAACAAACTGTAAAAACTGAAGCTGCGGTCCTACCAATCTCAACAAGCTGCTCCTTGTTTTTCGGCTCCGTGCTGACACAATTGAGGCATCGTAACACGGGGTAGATAACCTTCAAATAGTCATAGCGAGTATCCAGAATCCTCAACAACAACTCATTTCCGTTAAGTTGATAAAACCTTTCCTTGCAAATAGGTCTCTCAAACAATAAGTAGTAGCAACAATCTGCTACAAGAGCTTGAACCTTGACGTTGGAATCCAGTAGCAAAGGAACGAATGCTTCTAGACCACGCTCAGCTATAATCTCGTCTTTGGCAGGCTCTACGTATTGTAAAAGTTTGTGTAGTGTCTGTACAGCGTATCTTCCCACAGCTTCGTCTCGACTCCCCAACATACGAACCAATGCTGGAATCCCGCCACTTCTGAATATGCAAATTCGAGCTGGAGCTGAAGCCGAAAGAGCGGCCAATGCCTTCAGAGCATTCGCTTGAATCTCCTCATCATCATAACTAAAATGTAAAGTACAATTCAACCTAACCACTCACTTTAGTGTTTTAATCAGCGCCTTTAATAATTCCTCATCGGCTGCCATTTGTTCTGCGATCCCTGGACGTTGGGCCAGGCTGTAGATGTTACTTAATCCACTAAGAATAAGGTTGGCATCACGGCTACCCAAGTTCCTAATGCACTCCCCAATTGCATGTCCCAATCTTTCCATTTCGTCTGGAGCATTCAGAAAGTCAATCACAGCATTCTGAGCTTCCAAAGACGGTCCAGCCAACTGATCCAAGAACGACGGTGAATCTTCGATTGGTTCGGTGGGAAAGTCAGGGAACAAAGCGTTCCTTACTCTGGAACTGCTCATCCTGACTCGGCTGTACATATCTAAAAAACACAATATTTCATACCTAAATTTAAAAATTTAGGTAACATTTCAAACAACTTTTTCAAAGATAACCTACTTTTGTAAAACAAATCGTTATAAAACTAAAAATAAAATCAACAACAAAGAAAAACATACCATACTCGAGAGCACCATTATTATATCCGCCGTAGAAGTCCATCTGAAAGCACAAACGTTTATAAAGTGGTACGATTCGAAAAAATAAATAAAATCAAAACGCCCAAAGGCAAGGAAATGAATATGAGTCACGTAGATTAATCAGCCGACGAGAGAGAACAGCATGAGATCGATACTGGTGCGCGGCAAAGGTCTTTCCTTTCAAGGTCGAGTATATTTTCCTCAAATATATTTCGGCCTGCGACGGAATGCCAAGAATCAGGGGCGCGTTGTTCTGGCGCGAAATTCTTGATATCGACCTCAACTCCCTGTTTTTTTAATCATGTTTGTCCGCCGCCGATCACCTTTTGATGTCCAAAAAGGTGTTGACATAGGTGTTCGTTATGTAATTGAGTAGATATGTGCTAATTTACTTGGGGTCTAACTTTTGGGGTATTGGTATCGAGTAGAGGGTGGACTGTTCGGAAACGTTCGAAAACCTTCTTTTCTTGATTACAAAATTCGGGCAAAGCGCTCAATTGTTGTTTTTCCAAAATTTTTGATTCATTTATTGTAATATCATATCTCCGGGGTATGGGTGAAATGGGAATAGTGTTATTGACATGTTTTGCTTGTATTAGGCGTTATTAGGTTGATATTAAACTTTTCGCTTTGTTAGTTTTGTATTTACTGCTCTGATGTAAATTTAAAGTTGTAAATTGTTACTTAAACGTTTAATTTATTAATATTGATATTGTTTTAGTTCAGATGAGCAGAAACACCAAAGTTTCGGGCCGATCGGCTCATCACAGTGAAACAGTCATCGACAGAGTAAGTTACGGTACACCTAAATAATATGTCTGAGTTTCTACTTACTTTTGTGGCTAAATGTGCTTTAAAAACAATTTATTTGCATTTTAGACGATCTTTTGTTTTCAGGCACAATTTTTGATTGATGTAAACAAATTTTTTGTTTTCAGATTGTTGAAGCGACTAAATGTACAGTTGAACAGGCAGAGATTGCTCTGTACGATTCGAACAACGACGTGCAGGAAGCTGTCAATAAGATCCTTGAAAGCAGTAACTTGGACACATGGGTTCAACAGAGGAGCAAGAAGGACAAGAAGAAGGCCGAGGAAGAGAAGAAACTACAGATTCGTAATGGACGTAAGTTTGACTTTTTAAAGGTTTTGCTTGTTACTACGCAATGCTTAGCGATTGATTATTTTTAGGTAATAAATTTTCGTATTTCAGAATTCAAACGAGGGCCGCGTCCCCAGAATGGCAATTCAGATGCTCCAAAACCCACAAAATTCAGCAGAGAAATCGCCAAAGGCGTCGAGAACAAGCCCTTTGCGCAACGTAAGCCTAGGCTTCAAGGTGACAGATCCTTCAAAAGCAAGAAAGATGATAACGACGACAGCTGGGTGAGTCATACTATTTTTTGTTGCTTTTTAGGGGTTTTGTCATTTGGATTGTTCTGGTTTAAATTGTCTTTGTTTAGAAAGTTGGTCCCAGAGTATTTGAAAGAACAGATGCTGAACCAGCATCTCAGCCGGTTCCGGAAGTTGTACAACAACCACCACCATCACAGCCTGCTTGCGCAGCTGGTCCAATGAGTTTTGCCGCCGTAGCAGCTCGCGGGAACAAAAAAGAAACACCAAAGGTTGTTGAACAGCAGAAGCCAATTGATGTTGAAGAGTAAGTGGCCGTTTTTACTTTTAGCGGTTGATTTTTTTTTGTTTTTTACAAGAAACCTATTAACTGCGTATTTTAGGTACAGAACACCGTCTCCGGCGGCCGAGCCTGAACCCGTGCAATCTCCAGCCAAATCTATCACAGCAGAATCTCTCAAGTCTCCGGCGAAGCCGCAGAAGCCTTTCTCTCCAAATCCACCAACTCCAGTGTCACAGGATTCCGTTAAGGAAAGTCTGACCGACCAGTTGAAGAATGATCTTGGATTGGGATCGTCGCACGGTTCTAAAGACGCTGTTACTCCTAAGTACGAATGCGCTTCTGAGGTTCCTCAAGCTGACGTTGTTTTCGATTTTGCTGGAAATGATTTGGCCAGAGAAAATTCTAATGTCGATATTCAAAGACAGCCAGAGCCAGTGGCAAAGACACAAGAGGTATATTACTTTACTTTTAATGGAATTTATATAATTTAATAATATTTTTACGAAAATTATTTGACAATTTTGTTTTCAGCCTGCTGTTCCTGCATCCCTCGGGGATTGCGCAGCACACAGAGTTGCCCAAAACATTATCAATCAGTACAACCACTCTCCAGCACAAACTCGTCAACCACAGCAGTCGAACGCTTCCCGTGTTTCCAATCTTTCTTTCTCGGAGACTAGCACTATGAACTATCCCCAGACTCAAGATGTTCGTGCCAATGGTGCTCAACCATCTCCAGTCAAGCCACAGACTACTCAATCTCAATCCGGTTCCTCGCTTACTCAAAGCAACATTCCAGCGTCGCAGACTAGCCAGTCGAATCAGAGCCACCAACAGCAACAACAACAATATATGCCTCCGGTGCCGCAGATTCCTTATCCAAACTTCGGTTACATGGGAATGTACAATCCCGTAAGTTTTGTCGTTTTAATGCGTATTCTGTTTTTAGTATCAATATACTCCACTTGGCCAGATGGACTTCAATCCTCTTGGTCTGATGCCAGCTCTGACTGTTACATCGGCCGGCCCTATGCCAGCAGTTCAGAGCCACCACCAGCAGAACCAGCAACAGCCTGGTCACCAGAGGAGCGACTACTACTCCGATGTCAAGTACCCGTTGAACACTAACTCTCAGAACAATGGTAATGGTTCTCAAGCTCAGAACACCTCGCTAAACCAAAGCCAGCAGAGACAGCCCATGCTGGACAACAACTCGCAGAGTATGAACGCTAACAGCCAGCTAGGCCCTCCACCTGGCTTTGCTCCCGCAGTGAACAATCTTTCCGGATCCCAGTTTGTTCCACAACAGAATCCGCTCAACAACATGTTTACGGTGCGTTTTTTAAAACTAATATATATTCTATTATATAGTTAAAATGGCATATTCGTTTACTTTTTATCTGTATACTTATTGTTTGTTTTGTTTTAGCAGTTCCAAGTTCCATTCCCCCAGATGCAGTACTCGTACATGATCAACCATCAGAAGATGCCGCCTCCACCGGTCTTCCAACAGCAATCTGTTGACGACCAAGACAGCCGGCTCAATCAGCAGCAGAAGGCTTACAACCAGCCGGAGAAGTACGGACAATCGAATGGGAACAAGGATCGTCCCGTTGGACAGCCCACTCAGAGTCAGTTGAGCAGCTACGTTCCTGGCAGCTACAACGGGGCCAACCAGCTTCTGGGCAACAAGAAGTCCAACTATCACGCATGGAACTCATAAACCGATGTATTACTTGGTCAGTGGACTAAGGATCTCAAATTGTCACTACGAGCCCATTATCAATGTTCTCTTGGGTTTACAACTCTAAAACGTTGTTATGTTTAAATTGATAAATATTTTCAAAGTTTTGCTGTGTTTGATCTCATCGGTCTTTACCTTTAGATAATTTTTGAGTGTTCTGGGACCTTAAACAAGATTTAGATGTTCTTCGGGACAAATCGGGACGAGGGAGTGCCAGGTTTAACTGATAAGAAACGGAAAAATAAAGATTTCAAGGATGCCAAGAAGAAAGATGGCAATGCTCCTCCAGCTGATCGGATTCCGATGCCGCCTTTACCTGAAAGTGTTCTCAACGAACGGAGGGCTCAGGCTAAAGAAATGAGTAAAAAGGTAGTCCATACACTGTTCTTTTACATTTTTAGTACTCATTATGTTTCATGGCCAATACAAAGTAATATAAAATATCATAGTAAGAACATAATTTAAGGTGAAAATTGGACCTGAGAACCCGCCTTCTGTGTGCTTGTATACGATTCTGAATGCTCCTGGAGGTGTATGTTCAGCAGCTTTGACAGAAAATTGTGAAATGCTATCAATTGGCTACGGAAATTCGTCAATACAAGTTCATTCTTTGAACCAGAAAGGACTCCCTCTTCTAAAGTCATCGTCCGAGTTGGAACAAGTAGACCTTGAAGCGGAGACAGAGCTGACGGAGGAGATATTCGACCACAATTCCAAGGATGAAGTCGTGGAATTCACAGTAGGTGTTTGATTTTCCTAATTGGCTTTGAAACGACTCGAATGTTATATTATTCTTGTTTTATTTGTTTTAGGGACACTTGGGACCAGTTTATTCTCTGAGCTACTCTCCCGATCGTCGACTGTTGCTGAGCGGGTCGAGAGATGAAACGGTCAGATTGTGGAGTATCGAAATGCGTCGCAATCTGTTGGTCTACAGAATGGATGCTCCAGTGCTGAGGTCTTTGTTCTGTTCCAGAGGATTCTACTTTGCAGTAAGTACGGCGTCGAAGTTGGTGTCGTTATACTCATCCGAGAAGAACATACCAGTTCGTATCTTCTGTTCAGCTCAGGAGGACGTCACTGGACTTGACTTTCATCCTAATTGTAACTACGTTGTGGGAGGGAGTGACGACCATGATGTATATGTATGGGATGTTCTTAATGCAGCTTGTGTTCGAAAGTTCAGCGGGCACAAGGCTCCGGTTCATACAGTAAAAGTGAGTTTTTGGCTTATTTTTTAATTTTGGTAATGATTTTAAGTTTGTGGGCTTTGATAAGCTGGTATCTAGCCTTTAAACTATATGTACGAGCAATTTTATAAATTTTTACAAAATATTGTAGGTATCACCCGATGGGCGGTACATAATATCAGTGAGTACGGATGGTCTGATGAATGTGTGGGATCTGGGCCAGCAAAAGTTGCTTTGTTCTCAGGAAGGTCCCCCCATCCCCTTTCAAGTCCCCATTACCTTCTCCAAGGACGGTTCTGTGTTTGTGATCGGCAGTCCGGAACACGCTGTCAGCTTCTACAACTTCGACCAAGTGACTTCGTACGGGTCGGAAATGATGACACCTGAACAACGACTGAATCCAGAAGGCTTTAACATGTTCACGTATCCTACCAAACGAACCTCACCGCTCGACTTCAGCTTCTCCAAGAAGAACACGGTGGTGGGGGTGGGGGCGTTCGATGTGTGAGATCTCAGTGTATATATTGTTATTTATTTATACATAATTAAGCTGGTCCCTCGTTAATTTTAATGAATGAACGACTCTTCTAACACTACTTTTTCGTATTTTGAAGCGACTTTCGATATGTTTTTACAGAGTAGTTTGATGTAAACTGGCTTAAAGTAATGTTTTAATGATCGTAACATAAACAACGAAACTACAGTAGGTCTACAATGTTTTGAGGTGGTTTTGTATAATGTAGAGTAACATAAGGCTTAATTATTTCTTTAAGTAGAGCACCGTAGACCTACTTTACATTACATTATCCAGAGCTTAATTATTTGTTCAGTTCCTTGAGCTCTTTGCTGTTGGCTGGGAGTTGATTGTTTTCGGTGAAGAGACAGTGAACCCCTGATCCTTTTAGAGCAAAGAAGATTCCGCTAACTGCCAGAAGCACCACGATCGTGCAGAAGACTAGAATCCACTCAGCCAGACTGGTAGTTGGGGCTAGTACTTGGACCAACAATGGCGATAGCAATATCGCAAATCCAGCAATTGCCTAAAACAAGGCCCATTTAACAAATGATATATATATATATTAATGCTTTTACAGTACAAATAATTTTAAGTAATAAGATTAGGATGTTAACCATACCTGTATGTACAAGTTGATGTAGTAAGCGTACTGTCTTCCAATCACAGGCGAACTCTTGTAGAATCCGGCAGCGTCGAAGCCAAGCACGATAAAAGCGAGTGATATAACAACTACAGTAACCACGTCCAGCTCAGTAGATTGGACAAAGGCGGCAAAGATGAAAAGAAGAGCCGCGACAAAGAAGGCCAGACTATTGAACAGCTTGACCTTGGTGGTCTCGCTCTTCTGCTTTAAGGCGTCGCTGGCCAGGCCTGATCCCAACTTTAGCCCGAACTGAAGGAAAGCTGGTACGGCCAAGACCAGGCCAACCTTGATTAGTTGGTACGCAAAGTTCTGAAATTAAAAAATTTTAAATTGAAAGGAAGGAGGCGGCTCTAACCAGGGATCAGTAGAAAGGGAGTGTACTATCGTCATATACCGCTTTGATCGGTGAAAAATCCTGAGGTACAACAGTAAAAGTAGCTTCTGACATTCTCAGAGAAAAAAGTTACAGTAACCCAATGTTTTTTTCAAGGTGAGAAGTAGTATTACCTTGTGAATGTAGATAGGCAAGTAGAAGAGAAGAATGACGATAGTGAACAACTTTCCAGTAGCCGCGACCCAGACGGCCCAAACAGCTGTGTCTGTATGAATCGCTTTGTATGGTACCTAAAGCATCAGCTGATATGATACTCAAAAATAAATAAAAAGTTTAATACTGTAACCGTAGTTGCTCTACAGTAACAATAGTTGTTCCAAAGGTACTCACCTTACTGTGTTTGAGCCTGAAGTCGGTGATCTTACCGTCCTGAATCCTCCTCAATTCACTCATCGAGACGGCTTCACTGTCTGATGGTGAATCTCTGTAAAGTTTGTGTATTACTTTACATACAAACTTATGCTTCTTCAATACATATTTATATAATGTTACCTAGTTTTCATAGTACTCTGAAAAGTAAATTCAAAAACCAACCTGTAACAACACCACCAAACAATAGTAAACACCAGAGTAATTACTGCGTGAAGGAAATACGACCATGACCAACAACTAAGATGACATACGATGCCTGACAATGGCATCGTGATTAGTACAGCTATCTGAAAGTAAACTGTTGTGAAATGTATTGATAAGATATTACTTATTATCACTACAAGGAAGATAATATCAAAGAACATACCAAAGACATTAACAATGTAAGCTTAACTATCAATTATCATACATAATATAACACAAATTACCGCAGTAAAAGAAGTGAGTACACCATTGAATAGACCGTTCTCGTTCAAAGCTGCCCAACTCGAGGTTACGATACCTACAGTAGGAAAGACTACAGCAAAGCCTACGCCTTGTAGCACTCGTACTATCGTGAATGCAAAGTAGCCTATAGAAGCCGCGATGGGGATGGAGAAGGTGGCTACGGTAGATATCAGGGCTGCTACTGTAACTGTTTTCCTAAAAAAATATAGTTTAGAATGTAAAAAGAGAGGGCGCAGAATTAAGTAAACAACCTAATATTTCTTTTTTTTTAAATTTATTACATAAACTACAAATACTATCAACGTTAACATAATATTGCAGCTCACACCATCATCTTAACATATCATCTTACCTGCAGCCCCACTTGTCAAACACTTTACTGAACGGTCCTACAGTAAGAATAGTACCAAAACCGGCTGCCGCGTACAGCCAGATCTTCTGCCAGCTACTGTAGACGTAATCTGGAGCCTTTTCCTGGATTCTGACTCTGCCATTGATAACACCGTTCCACGTTATGTTTTGCAGTTTAACGTCCTAAAAGTGGATTACTGTAAGTATATAATACAGTATTTTGATTAAAAAGTTATGTTCTGACGTTACTCACCTCTATAGTCACGTTGTTCCACTTTGAAAGTCGTCGACCGTGAGTGTCGATCACTTCAATGTCACGTTGTAGCGATTGGATACGATCGACTACGTAACGCTTTACCTTGAACACGACACCCGGCTCGTATTCGGTTAGATTGAAGCCTGAAATATAATTGTAGACCTACATATCAGACAACAACGTTATGATCACATTACAGTACATTTACCGTTCAGAAACCTCCATTACAATACCCATACCGTTCAAAAACCTATATTACAGTAAACTTACCGTTCAAAAACCTTCTGAAGTCAATATCCCTGGGGTCAAGAGCCTCTCCCAACCTGACGGCTGCTCTGTAGCTGACTTCTTTGGTCACCTTCTGGAGCAGCCTCAGGAACAGGTCGGGATGTTGTCGTGCCAACCTCAGCCCTTGCCAATTGAAACCTGGAGTTGGTACTCTGATTCCAGGAATCTCCACATCTGGCCAGAAACTTGGCACATCTGGTACGTCTGGTGCACTGAGACGTTCGGTGGTCTTCGGGGGATCCCAGTCAATTCTCGTGAAGACATCTGAAGGTAAGATTTATTTGTAACATACAGTTTACTGTAACATGTATAAATGACGTTACTGTGAATATTACAGTAATTTATAATAGTAAAAAGATATTTAAACTATTGACATTACAATAATGAAAATGGACTCACCAGTACCAAGATCAATACTGAAGTCTTCCCAGCGATACTTTCCTTCAGTCATACATATCACGTTAAACGGCACTGATAGGATGTTGGCAAATAAGGCTGACAGTCCCCATGTGGTTAGTATCAAGATGAAGATACGAAAGTGACCTTCCAGAGGGTTGGTCATCGTCTGAAAAGGAAAAAAATAAAAGATATTACTGCATATATATATAAGATATCAATGTTTTTATATATACATGTAAAGTTAAAATAGAAAATGTTCGTATATAAATTATATAAGACCAAAATAAATCTAAAACACCCAAAATCTTTCCCGAAAAGCCCAAAAAGCTATTAAAAAACAATTTAAAAGAATGCGAAGGCTGTAAAGAGTGTTATAATAACCGAAAGTTGCAATAAAACAACCTTCCAACTGTAAAACAGTAATGTAAAAGACAGTAAAAGCGACCCGCAAGCCCAGCGACGTTAAACAAAGTCACAAAAAACTAAGTTTTACTATTAAAGAGTGAGCAGTTGGCACTACTTTTAAAAGTTTCAAGCACGTAACAGCTGTCAGTTGAGTCATACCTGGAGTTGTCGCTTCATCGTATGTCATCTTCGCTTGTTATGTGTTTAGTGCAATTATGAGTGCCATATTTGGACCGTAATTACATAACTTTTAAAATAAGCCAAAAGCATAAAATACGCAAAAATTTTAAAGTTTTCAAATTTTAAACAAATTTAAATCGAAATTATAATTAAAAGTATCACTTTGCAAAAACTCTTAAATTTTTTCACAAAATAAGTCATTTTGCCCACACACTTGTACGGATTCCGGTCGAAATGGAGAGTTTCAGTGAAATGACAGAAGCTTTTGTCCAAAACTTTGAACAATTGACGAGCAACCTCGGCGACAACGGCGACTCCACCTTGTATATGGATTTACAAGAGAACCGCGGCTTCCTGGAAGTGCTCCAAAGTAATGGTACTCCTTTCAAAAAGACATTCAGATGGAACCCAATCGGCCAAAAGTGAAATACTGCGACTTTTTTTATTGTCATAGGATTTGAACTTGAGTTATCTACACTTTGAAGTTGGAGTTATCGGGCATATTTCAGTGTTTTGGACGTAAAATGAGGTTTCTTTTAATATTAACCATCAACATGTCATCTATATTAACATAATTTTAGAAACCCTTCGACCACGTCACTGCCAATGTTGCCCAATGAGAAATCGGTACCTCACTTTTCAAAAAATAGTACCAAAAAGAAAAGAAACAGTACCAAACAGAAAAGAAACAGTACCAACCAAAAACCCAGAAAGAGTGCCAAAAGATCAAGACAGTACCGAGGTCTAACTGCTCTAGATGAACCAGTTGGGAGAGAAGAAAGTGCCAGAATTGAGGACCAGACACAAGAAAAGAGTACCAAAGAAGACTCGGGCCGAGAAGAGGGTACCAGACAGCTCACGAACAAGAGAAAGTCGAAGAGAGACCGGTACCACGTGAAGATCGAGGACATTAGTGACACCACCAACTGGGAGAACCCTAGTACTCCGGAGAACACGCGAGAGAAGGTGTCCATCGAGTACGTGGCCCCAAATGTCATCAAGGCCAGACGCCGAAGGGGCTGATTAGCTTAGGAGAATAAATACTAGTTTAGAAATAAGAATTTAATGTCAAACGCTAGTGGTTTATTAGTTATTACCATAATTTATGCAAATATATCAAAAGAAGTTAGAACCGGCTGAAGAAGTCGAAGATGAGCTGCTCGATCGACCGGTCGATGCCCTCAGAGCTCGTGGCGTTCGTGTAGAAGTTGACGTTCGAAATGTGACAGTTTGACCAGTCGAAGCTTCCATCTGGTCCAAGTCTTCAGAAAGAGATACAGAATCTCTTGTCTGGACTAGGCCAAGCGAAGACAGAGCTACAGTATGAACGGATATTGTAGGAAGGACTACGGTAGATGAAGCTACAGAAGGCTCGACTTGAGCGATCGGAGGTATCTCGGCTTTTGGGCGGGGCTTTTGGGAGGAGCGTTCTGTAGGATACGGTACACGTCATGCGGTACGGTAGTTTTATTGGATTCCATTATTTTATGATATATAAGTGTTATATTATGTTAATATTGACAATTATGCACATTTTCTCTTAACTTATGCCCAGTTTACATCAAATATCACTATCCTTAATCATAATTACCTACTGTAAAACACTTACCGAACCCAGTCCTAACGATCAGTGCCTTCTCCTCCACCTTCTCCCCTTCCAACATTGTCATGAGTTTGTTCTGGCAGTTCACGATCACCTCCAGATGTCTGCTCAGCTTCTCCATCTTGTTCTTAAGAGAGAAGTTCTCCTCAGCCAGCTCGTTCAGCTTGTTTGACATCTCTAGCGAGCTCTGTAGATGTTTATGTGATAGTAGAGCACAGTTGAACTTCCGTCTCGACAAATCATCCAAACAATCTTCTTCGAAGTCGTGTAGCCGCTTCAAGTCAGCTTCGTCAAAATATACTTCTGAAGTACAGTATTACTGGACTTATTAGGTTCATTATTATACTACAGTATTAGTATTATACGTCACGACAGCTACATTTGATCATAGTTATAACATCAACCCCCCTCCCCCTATAATACAAGTTTGTTCACATATTGTAAGGTCTTACTAATAGAAAACTCGGCGTTGTTACTGTAACCTCGGTATGTCCTTTGCCTTCCACATAACCTTTGTTTCAGATATTTACAGAATAGTAGAACATGGACAAACGGAGTAAACGGCGGCGGTATTATGGGTGTACTTTCGTATTCTAGCACTTGTTGGTACCTTTGGAACATCCATACTTGTTGGGACATGGCATTCGTCACGTTGAAGATGTTACTGTAACATTAATCTCTGATATAACGTATCGTATATTAATTAATTTAATGGAATAGTACAGTATACACGTGTTGACATATAAATCTTATTCTATATCTTATTCTACAGTATACTAATATGCAAAAACAGTACTAAATTTCATCAGAAACCCACAAAAACATTAATTCCACTCACTTAAAGATAGCAATCAACATATTGATCAAGAGAATATTGGCCACCAACAAGAAGATCGTCATCAAAACTGGAGGTATCCACCCTCCAGGCACACAGTTGGTCCCTTCATCTCCACAAGTGTCTATCTCTCCCGCGTACACCTCCCCATACAACATGAAGTAAGGCTTGTAGAAGATGTTCCTCACCAGAATCCACCCCCACTTTTCGTGTGGGAACGTGATCGACTGCCGTGCCACTCCGAATGCCATCAAGGTCACCAGTAGCATGATGATGATATACGACATGGCTAATACCATCTTCCCTGCCATGGTAATGTAAGGGCCGAGGCGAGGATGAACACTCAGAAAGTCGAACAACTTCATATGCCAGAGAACAGAGTTTGACGCCAGAATCACTCGAGAATGAGTGTGTAGCCGGTCACGGTCGAAACGGAAGTAGAATCCAATCAGAAATGTCATCACAGCTATCGTGGTCAAGATGTTCCAGTAGCGAGTGTAGAAGACCTTCACCTTTTCGATCAAATTCGAAGATTCTAACACCAGAAGCTAAAACTATCCATCTGATGATAATATTGACAGAATCACAAGAATATGTAAATTTCATACATTAAAAAATAGGGTTATTTTAGGATTAAAATTACTGACTAACAAGCTATTTTACATTTTTTAAATATATTATTTAAAGTAAAAATATTAAAACCGACCTTTCTGAAATGCTCCAATCCTAGCCCAACCACATAAGCCAGAAGTCCCCATTCAGTGTACGATGGTTGGAGAGGAAACTCGATCAGCAGAACGTAGCAGAACGTTAACAAGAACAGGCAGAACGACAACGTCCATATCCAAAACGATGTGATCGGAGCTCCGTAGAAGAGACGGAACTTGCTCCACGCTGACGACAACGTCTTCAGAATACTCTGAAGTCGAATTAATGTAAGGTTTTTTACTTATATTATACTTGAGCTTACATATAGGTATAGCTGATATTATGTTAAACAACCTTTAAAGATAAATCAAAAATAGTAATCAACATAATAAATGTATAAAATCATTTAAAAACGTACATTGTTACGTCGTACAAACCTATTGTCTCTTCGGCTTTCTTCAATCACAGTCAGAGCACGTCCTTCACGGTTATTCACGTTGACAACGTCGTTGTCAGTCGACCCTCGTTTACTGAACGTTCTCGACGATTTCCGAAGTTTGAACCACTAAAATGTTATAGTAACCACAATACCAAACTGACACATATCAAAGATTTAAAGTTATATTCAACCTGAAACAATACCTACAGAATTGCGTTGAAAGTTGTGAAGCGACGACTTGCTGCCGTGCTTATAGTCGTTCAGCTCCTCCTCCGTCGTTATCAGGGAGTTCTTCCTCTGATTCTTCTTTTGTTCTGGAGTCTTGAAGTCGAGTAGCAGAATGACCGGAGGGAAGACGACGGCCGCGATCACTTTGATGTTACTCTGACTGAACATCTGAAGATCACAAATTCAAATTGACCCTCGAACCTACCTTCTGAAGCGGAGTCCACCGTGCCACAGGTCTGCCAGCAGTACTTGACAGCTGGAATTGATCGATGTTATTTTATATAGACAATATGCGTAAGTTAATATATATATTTTACATTATGTTAGAGATTAGAACATATAACGTTGATAAAAAGCAACAATTAATATCTATTGTACTGTAACATACCATGGATGTGCCAGAAAACGTTTGTTATTGGCCATAACAGCCAATGACAGACAAGTATGGTGTCCCCACGCTGGCAGTTCAGCCGTCAGAAGTCGCATCGTCCGAATGTCATCTTGATCATGACAATGATCCAGAAGCTCCAACGAACATTCTTTGAAATCTCTAAAAACATACTTAACATTACCTTTAGAGTTGATAAAGACTATGTTACTATACAAGCTTTAAAATCAAAATGACATACTCAGCAAACTCTCGCAGCTGATTGCTCGCCTCAACCTCGGTGTAGTCGTATGCCACCTCCCTGCTCATCGTCTTATATAGACGTATCGCTATTAGAGCCTTTGCCATGCCATGTTCACCATACAACCACAGGAAGCGTGCCATCTGATGCCGTCGAGTCAGAACGGCCCAGAGGAAGAGATCGTTGAAGGGATGGACGAAAGGAAACTCCACTTCATCTTCTTGTTTTCGCTATAATTGGTACTGTAGATGATACTATTTAATCTAGTAGGTAGTAGTTTTATTAGTATATTATAAATGTTACAGTATGTCCTAAAAGTTATGGTACGTCGGTCAAAAAGTGTGTAGAATCAGAAAATGCCTTACCACAAAACTGTCCATGGATTTGCTGGGCAGTAACTTGATGTGGAGACTCTCGATCTTGGACAAATGAGCCTTGCCTCTTCTTCCTTTACACTTTTCGTATAACTGCTTGAAGGCACGGCTACTGTAACGGCACCTAAAAGCGTTTCCCATCAACTTCTCAATGACGTCAGCTATGTCAGGGATGGTAATTTCGTCTGTCCGAGAAGCCGAGTTGTCGTCGATTAAGTGACTCAATGCATTTAAGGCTGTAGGGTCCTACAATAACATTATTTGAGTGCTTTTCATAAAGTGTCGGTATCTTATAATAATTTTACTATGATATTGTTGTATTTTAATTAACAAAACACAATACAACAATCCTACATTGAAATTACCGTTAGAAAATATACTTTATGTGTACAAAAGATACAGTAAACGTGCTCACAGAGTTGTAAAGTTGCTCCAGAGTGTCGATGTTGAGGAAGTGTTTGATGGAGACTCCTTTTTCCAATAATAACTTCACAAATTCAACACGATTCAGAATCAGAGCATCCATTAAAACGTTGTGGAGATGCTTCATCTGCCAGTCTTGGTCTTCTGTAAACACTTCTGACCTGGCTATGTCAACTCTGTTCCAAACTAACGTTAGAGAGAGCTAAAATATTACCAAAGACATCAAAAACAACTATGATATTGTTTTAGTCTTATATTAGGTTGTTCACATAATTCTGCGCCCTCTTACCCACAAATTTGCTTTGAAAAAGGGCGCAGAATTAAGTAAACAACCTAATATTATCATAGCGTTCTGTTAAAAAGCTAAAAAGCTATTTTTTGTAAGTTACAGTATCCAGGGGTACTGTTACCCACCTGTTCCGCCGGACTCAAGTTCTGTCCCTTCAGTAGCGCCTTCAGAATCGTCTGGTCGGCGTCGATGTGATCGTTCTCGCTACTTCTGAATACTGTAATCTACTCAGTTCATTAATCATACTGTAAAGTAAACATACCAATCCCTTGAGTTTGGCACAGTTTAGTATTTTATCGACCACTTCATCGACCAGTTGAGTGTCATGTCCCATCAATTCAGCGACTCCATCGTATAACTTGTCGCGGCAGTCTGCGGACAAAAATCTGAAGATTATAATAAACTAAAGGTATATTATAGTAATGCAAAGAGAATGGAATTATTCATTTATAAAAAGACATACCCATCATCACTGATATTGTTATAGATAAAAGCCAAGAGATTCGATATTCGACCACTTCCTTCACATATTATCGTAGGTATAGGGGGATTACTGTAATATTAGCATGTAATTTGGCAAAAAAAAACATATTATATATAATACTACTTCCATTACCTTGTAAGATATTGTTGTATACTATTAAGCGTGTTGATCCCTCCTTCCAAAGCCACACACAAGATAGGTATCTTTCTAGCCCTGATAGTTCCAAATGTGCCATTCTTAGCCAGATACTCTTCCAACCGTTTCCTCAGAAAGATGTCAGCACCAGGTCTCCCAACAGTACCATTATCAGCCAACAAGAAGTAGGTGTGTCTGTCGTTCAAGGCTGAGTACTTTCCTTTCGACTTGAACAGGCACAGTCGATCGTACTGAACGTGAGCGTCGCGGCCGATGAACTTCTCCCTCTTCCGTAGCACTCCCCACGGTGCGATCCCAATAGTCACAAGTCGCGATCTCATTCTGGCAGAGATCCCAGCTTCGTCCAGAGCCTTGGCCACGTGACGGACTACTCCACGGTCCATTCCAGATGTTATTATCCACGCTCCTGTAGTCTCGGCCGCCTTCAGAAGACCTTCTCGAAACAGCTGACCCAGACGATCGGGCATACTGTAATTTAAAAAACATTTGGATATTTATATAGTCTTGTTACTTAATCTAACATTTAATACCTACTCAAAGTTGGCTGATCCTCCATGAATAGTAATCACCAGTCGTGGTCTTTTTAGCTTCCACACCTTCTCCATCAGATGAAAGACGTCAGCTGGATTCGAATCAAATGATAGACGAACATACTGAGCTTTGTGAGGATGCATACCACCCTAAAATGTTATAATAACCACCTTTTATAGTCTTACACAGCCAATCATACTATGTAAATTACCTGGAACTCGATTGTGCCGTAGGCATCTGTTGGCAGTGACTGGTTGTGCTCTTTTATCGACCATTTCTGCGGAGTTTTATCGACCGGCTTTACCATGGAAAGCGTGAACCGACTTAAGGCCAGTTGAGAGTGATGGGAACTTGGTCTCCCGCAGCCACATCTAAAATAATACCCTAAGGCTCTTTTAGGCTTACCGGTCTGATAAGGGGTCCGGAATGTATTTTATGCATTCATACTTTTTGAACGTCTCTTCGATCCACGTCGACGACACTTCCGACTTCTAAAAGTTTTGTTTAAATATTTTAGGTAACAAAATTAGAATATTAAAATAAAATTACAAAAATTCTGAAAAACAAATTTAAAACTGAATATAATGTCATTATTATATACGGTTATGCACAAAAATTGTCCTAAATCATGCTTCGAACATTAGACTGCCTTCTATAACCTCAACATCCTCATAGCCTCTTCACTTCAAATCCTTCACTCACCTCTTTGTCATCGTTGCAGATATTCGAGCGCTTCAGATGAGTCTTGAGCTGTAGCGAGTGATATAACTGATAGTCATCGCAGAGATACGACAGACTGTTGGAGCGATGTAAGGTCATGACTTACCTTTTGGAAGAGTCTTTTGATTATTGTCTTCTCATGTGTTATCAATCATCAAACTAATCGAAAGTAACACCAGACAAAGAACTTACTTTTCCGTTTAAAGGTGTCTTATTGAATGTGTTCAAGGGTGTCTTGCAAGTTGATCGCCTTATCAATTCGAATAACAATAAATAACAAGATACAGCTAATTGATCAGCTGCTTTAAACTGTAATTTTTTTACACATTTCAAATAAACTTTAACAGACATTGTGTTGAGGTTTTATTTTACACCTATTTTTAAGCGGTTTCATGCAGAAAGCCTTGCTTCTGATTCAATTCTTCTCTTTGACAACATCTAACCCGCCTCTCGCCACGAAAGACAAATCGTTGGCATTCTGCTTCAAAAAGCCGGGAAATAATTCTTTTTTCGACTGATCCGGATCCAAACTGGCCAGACGGGTGTCGGGGCCAATTCCTTCCTCAACATAGTAACAAACACTGAAATTGCGACCATAAACTGATCCAGGAGAGGAAGTGGCTTTGACGGAGACGGTAGAGAAGCGGAGAGGGCGATGCGCTATAACAATGTTGCCAACAATCGAGTGGATTCGACGGACGAGGAAGGCGACGAGGCATTGGACGAAGCCTTGATCGACCTCTGCTGTTGCGTGTCTTCTAAGTAAGTCACTTGTTTTTGTGTTATTCTTTAGTGCAAGATTGACAACAATTGTGATGTACATTGATTGTCAGAAAACAGTGTGTTTGCTCAGCTGGGGTCAATTTTTATGGGGTTTTATTCAAGTTCGAACAATGATATATGACATTTTAACATGGAAAACAATTTAAGATACTTTACAAAAGTTGGAAATATTGTTTTACTATTATTTGTGATTCACCAAGTTTTTAGATAACAAAGCTTTCTGCTTGATTTCTAATTGTCTGAGGAAATTAGGCGGCGATAAATGTATTGTGAATAATGTCGTTAGTTGTTTTTGACTCATCGCCGGTCATTTTTCATTGATGTTATCTTGTAGTAGTTTGATTCACGGATTCTTGTTCCTTGTTTTTGTCTTCGATTTTTGAAATATTTTCCTTGTTTTTCATGTTTTGAGCTGTACATGATCATTAAAGGTTTTAACGATAAGATTCGACTTCAGATCTACGTTCTTTAGCCTAATACGAATATTATTGTATAGTTTTGAAACGTTTTGGGGAAATATATTGTTAATTGTTGTTGACACGCCCTCAGGTGATTAATTGCCGCTAAAATCGGGACAAAAATCGAAAAGAAAGTCATTTGGCATTTCCCGTAAAAATTTTTTTTTTTGTAAATTTGAATATTTTAGGAATGATTCGTGTTGCAGCATAATATTGTCTTCGAATCTCGGTCGGTTTTGCCTCGTCATGACAGCATTACTGTTTGTCTGTGCGCTGATATTTGGTGAGTTAGAATACTTTGTTTTATTTTGTGTTTAGCTTTCCCAACTGGCTCTAACAAAGTGGCATCCGACGTACTTATACCAAAAACTGCGCAAAACCGGTAAGTTGTTACCTAAATTTTATACTTTTAGCTTTAAGGATGTAAAAGAGTATATTATTCTTTTAAAAATTTAATTTAGGGGTAAAAATTGTTTTATAAACTAATTGTGCTTATGTTTTGTAGTTTGAGACAATTTTAAAAATAATTTTAGAGGACAGAACATACTAACATCGCTATGCGAAGATTATGCTAACCATAAATTGAGTGGCGATCTATGTCCGACCATTTGTAACAAACGGAACTGGACCCTAAGCGACTTACAGACAGGGGCCAACAAAGTGGTACTAAAAATAACGTCTGGTTCACAGAATTTGGTACTAAAATCGACCAAAGACACGTTTAGTCAGTTCGAACTTCTGGGTCCTGGAATTGACGAAGAGGAACTTGTTAAGACTGTAAGTTAGCTTTTTATATGTAAAGCAAATGAATTTAAAAAAACTGAGCATGACCGTTTCAGATAGTAAAGCTGGTTAACGAAAGGATAGGCTTTGATTGGCCGGAAAACTACCGAAATCATCTAATGAAACATCTGTGGAATGGCTACGATCAGAAGAAGACCGAACCTCAACTCTCCCAAGCAGATAGGGACAGTTTGTGGACTTTACTAGACCAGGACGAGTTTATTACCTTCAAGTTACTGCCGCTTTCCAGAGTTACTACCAAGGTCCAAGGGAATTGTGGTCATTTCTATGCTGTCGACTCTTTGTTGCCATTCAAGATGAAAGGCTACTACATGGGGTTGAAGGCCAAGATCCTAGTCCATCTGATGGGAACTCTGAAGTTGTTCTACGAGTTTCTGAATGAACCGCTTCAGTGGTGCGACGTCAAATTTGAAAACTTGGGTTTGTCTGCGAATTACCCCAAAAGGTATGGTTTCATATGTTTTTTAAGTATTATATTGACAAGATTTTCACGTATTTTAGTATATTTTTATTTTAAGGTAATTTATAATGTCGCTAACTTGGTAGTTTTGGGATTTATTGATGTTGTTTTAGGTTTGTCGTGATGGATTCGGACATGTTGTACACAGAATCTCGACTTAACAGGATACTCACGTCAAGGAAGTGTAAGAAGGATGACGACTGTAAATACTTTGATTGTCACGCTACGTGTAATAATGGGACGGGGACGTGTTCCGAGAGAGTCAATGACAATGTTGATGTACGTTTATATGATATTTTCTCTTCTAACAAAATGAATGCACTTTTTTGACTGAACTGATTGGGAGTTTAATTTGATAATTAGCATGCATATCTTGAACTTTTCTGTCGTAATTTTGTTAATATTACATATATTACAGGTGTTTTGCGATAAACTGATCACGAGGTTATTCGGGACGTACTGGTCCAAGTCCAACCATTACCTGTCGGCCTGCCACGACAAATCAGGTAACAGAACCAAACGACTGGACGACCTTCGGCTAGTGTGGTCGTGGAGCTTGTCTGATGTCTAACATGAATTCTGATAGCCATTTATTAACGGTGCTCTCTTAACTATGCCTCAGGTCCAATGTAAACTGATGTTACTAACCTCTGTGTCTTTGGAGGAGACTTTCGTAATCTCTGAGATTGTTTAACCTTATTTTAGTTATTAGTCTTGTTGTTGCAATATATATAATGTTTGTTCCGGCTGTCACAGCCACTAACTAACTGGGTGTCTTACAACATTTCAAATGCATGAACCCGGAGGGCAAATGGGTACTGCCTTCCGAACCAATTTAGAGCCTTTACTTCTATATTAACATGACGCATTATCCGGTGTCACAGCACAATTGTATTATAGCATCGTAACTGAGTATTGTCAAATTTCGAGTATTATACGTAATAAAACAAATTGATTCTCAATATGATCGAACGTATACCTAAACTTACTTTACAATCGTTTCTAATATAGTCAGGAACCTTCAGTATTTTGCACAAAGTACATGACCTGTTCATAAAAATATTGACCAAACTCTGAGCGCTCCCATGGATGTTCTTTGTAAAAATATAAGTTGAGTTAGCTTAATAACGAAAAGTCTTGAATTATAGCGTTTTTTTTATTAATATGACAACATTAATCAAAGATATAATATAAGGTAAACATATGAGAGATCAGTAGTTCACTTTTATACAACAATATACTTGTGACATTAAATGGTAATCGGGGCAGGTGGTGCTGGAGCAGCCACGTAATCAGTCAATAGGTAACTCAACCGGGCCAAGAAGTTGAAGCTAGTCTTCAGCTGGTTCAAATGAGAATATTTGCGATGGAGATCTTTGAACTTGTTTCGACAATCCAACATCGTCAGCTCATACGCGTTCTTTGGAGGATGCGACTAAACATCAAAATTAATATATGCAAAACTGCCCAAACATAACATTAAACCGTGCAAAATTGTTTTATTTACTTACTCAGTATGAAAAACGCAAAACAATGCCCAGAATATTGTGACATTATCATATTAAGTGACACCTACCAAATAGCAATCCATGACAAACTTGACAGGATCCACCAGCTCGGGGTACTCTTGTTTGACCTGAGCGGGCGCTTTCCCAATCAGCTCTTGGAAGCCCATGTACAAGATCTGAAGCCCCATACATTGCTGATACTCGCAGCCGTGGTCCATGAGTTGCTTTCCTAAGGCGCTGCTCAAAGGATCGATCATAACTTGGTTCCGGTTGATCTGGTTATTAACGAATCTTGCCATTTCTGAAACGATATCACATTAATAACCAATTTTTTAAAGTGATTTAAGTACAAATTCGTTTTAAACGGCGGAAGAGACTTACCAATCAGGAACTCGCGTTCAGAATGTTGCATTTGAAGTCCGCTGACGTTCTGCACCAAACGAGGACCAGATCTGTCCTTCTCGTACTCCAACCACGCAGCTCGACGTTCCTACAATAATATCAAAAATGAAGGCTTAATTTACATAATAAATCGTTTACATTTATAATACCAATATAAGATAAGAAAATGCGTTACATTATTTAAAACAGAAACTCACCCTGTCAGTGAGAACTTCTTCCACAACATGTTTCAACAAGGTGTCTCTCTCCTCATAGTTGTAGATAGTCTCCGGTCGATTAATGATGATGTCTCCAAGTACTCGATCTTTTGGTGGATTGAGAGCTCTCTTCAGATCAGGTCGATATTCATGAATATCCAAGTGATACAGCTCAGCCAAATCACTCTTTTTGAACCAGCTCTTGACCTGCTTCTCATCGACTACTCGAAGAGCTGTAGAATCCTTAGTGACTTGTCGTTTGTAGATTACATCTTCCATCGTGCCATCAGCTACTAACCTGTAGACATAGACTGGCTTCGTCTGTCCGTATCTGTAAGCTCTGAACAAAGCCTGAGTATCGTGAGAAGGATTCCAGCAAGCGTCGAAGACTACTACACGATTGGCAGCGACCATGTTCGTTCCCAAAGATCCAGCCTTTGTAGAAATCAAACACACTCGAGCCCGAGGCTTTGTGGAATCGTTGAATCGCTTCTGAACACGTTCACGATCTTCGGCGTTCACTTTACCCGAAATAATCTGTAAAAAATGATTAAATAAACTGTCATTTTTAATAAAAGGAGCCTTTTATCAATAAGAATATAAACTTACAAAGAAGTCCTTGCCAAGGTCCCATCCCCACTTCTCGTTGTTTCTCTGTAGCAAGGGTTCGTGTCCCTCAAACCACTTCTCGTCCAGTGTCTCCAACATGTACTTGATCAAGGACAAACTCTCCAAGGACTGACTGAAGATCAACAACTTGTCGCCGATCTGTTCACAAGCCTTGATGATATCTTGCAGAACAATCAGTTTGTTACTCAAGGCAAAGTTATCCTTGTCCCCATCTTCCATAATACCCAACTCGTCGTACCAATACAAAGGAATTGTGAATTCTTCCTCATCTACTGCTTCTTCCATGGCATCGGCGTTCCTTCTTCTAGCCGGCCTACTCACTTCTTCACTGTCATCGCTGTCGTCGTCGATGAACGAATCATCATCGTCCTCCTTGGCCAACTTCTTGTTCGAGTTGGCCACTAGCTGATAGGGATGCGTCCAGATTCTGCTGAGGGTATGATAGTCGGAAAGATGTCGCTTGTGGAGTGTTTGCCTGTCTGACATCGTGAGAGATACGTAAGCACGATAAAGCTGAATCTGCTTTTCTGTTAGTCTGATATGGATAATGTACTCTTGTTTCGGCGGAATAAATTGGGTTAGAACACGGTAATCCTGACGATCCACGACCTTCTGCAACTTCTGATGAAGCACGTGACAACGACGTTTCATGGCCAGGATTTCATCGACAGAAGCATCATTCGTCTGACCAGCTTTGATGACGTTAACAAATCTCTCTGTGAACTCCTTCTTGGTTCCCAAAAGCCCGGGTTTGACAAAGTTCACCATGCAGTGATCTGAATTTATATTATTATTACTTTAACTTCGAAATCAAATACAGTATTTCAAATCAGCTCTCCATATTATAATTGAGAAACTTACACTCAATAAGGTTGTTCTGCATCGGAGTGCCAGTTAGGCACACTCTTCTCCTAGTCTTCAACCCTGACATCGCGATACTCTGTTTGCTTTCGTCATTCTTCAGCTTGTGGCCTTCGTCGCATACCACAATTTCTGGTCCTGGATCCTGAAGAAGCTCTTGTAGCTTGCTCAACAACTTTTTGTGGAGTCTTCGGGCCGGAGTTGGCTTAGGTTTTTGTCCTTTTTTGTTCGAAGTGAATGGATCTGTTACCAATATGCGATACATTTCGTATCCGATGATCAAGACAGCCGGACACTTCGTCTTCTGCCAGTTTTGAAGCATCTGATACCGACGTTCCATGTCTTTTTCGCCATCAACGGCAACAATCTGTAAAAAGAAATGTATGACATGCCTATTTGACTGCAAGAAAAGGCATACGCCAAATCTCTGATTTTTATCTGTAATAAGTCAAAACTTACATCAATACCTCCCAAACCATTTTCGAATACCCATTTCTCGAACTCTTGTTGCCAGTTGATTACCACATTCTTAGGCACAACCACCATTGCCTTCCTGACGACCTTGTTAATCTTGGGATGACTTAGAATCGTGTACAAGAAGGCAATCACTTGAAGTGTCTTACCCAACCCCATACAATGAGCCAAGATTCCACCACCCCCCGGAAGTTCAACTCGCTTCAAATCTTCAATTGTGAGATCGTACAAGAACTTGATCCCCATAGCTTGATGTTGTTTTAGAACCCTGACCAACTCTGGAGGGACTTGGACTGGTTGAGAATCTTCCGAATCCCTGTCATCGTCCAACATTATCTTTTGAACTGGACCAGCGACAACTGAAATGTTAAATATATTATTTATGCCAATTTATTGTCAAATACAGCTGCAGAATCGAATTTAAAGTAGATACGGTCATCATAACTCAAATTACCTCCACCTTGACACTTCCCCAAAGTTTCCGGATCTTCACTGATAACAATGCCATTGAAGTCCTTCTGCTTCTCTGCCAACCTCTTCACCCTCTCCCTCTCTTCTTTCTCTGCTTCTCTCGTGTCTTTGCACAATCGTCCCTTCTTGGCCTTTTCCTTCTTCTTCTTCACATCTGCTTCATCATCTTTTTGGTCTTCTTCATCTTCTTCTAGCTCTTCATCTGTGTCCACAATGACTCGTCGTCTCCTCTTACGCTTTTTATCTTCTAATGGGTTAAGCTTTTGAATCTAAAATCAAAGTTTTAGGTATAAAACAACAAAAAATATGTAAAAAACTAAAATTTAAAATAGTTTACAAACATTTGCTTTACGACTTACAACCGACTCCTGACTTTCATTTTTTCTGGCTTCATCGTCTCTGTCAAACAGATCATCGCTGCTGCTGTCAGACGAAGCAGGTCTCTTTCGTTTTCTTCTGTAAATTCAAATTTATACCTCATTAAACTACGTACTGTGAAGTTCAAATTTGAAAACTTACGCATTAAAACTTGCGGTCTTCTGCTCTTTGACATCTTGAGATTTAGCCAGTCTTCTGGAGCGTCGCTGAGGCCTTCCGCTCTCACTGTCGACGTCTTCGTCGTCACTTCTTGGCCTTGGACGTAAAAGCTCTTCCAACTCCTGTAATTTATCAGTATCAACATAGAAAGAAAATATGTTACCTATTTAAATATAATTTTTCTTCACAAACTTGTTGTAAATAATAAATGTCTATCATAATAAAGTTTAAAAAATACAAAACTCACTTCATCCTCGCCAAATGCAGATTCTTCAGAGTCATCATCAGATTCTGATTCTTCTTCATCCAAATCCTCTTCTTCATCATCATCGTCGTCGCCTTCGTCTTCTGAAGTTATAGCATTTTTCTTTTTCTTGTTCGAGGCCTTCTTTGGAGATTGTTCTTCCTCATCGCTATCGTCCAAATCCATTCTCTGTCCTTTCCTTTGTCCTCTTCTGACCAGTGGAATATCGTCGTCTGAACTCAAATCAACAACATCAGATAGATTCGGCTTCTCAGCCTTCTTTGACTTTTGTTTCTTCTTCTTTTCGAAATCTTCTGGATGATCTGATAGGTCAGAAGCTCCCAATTCTTTGTGATTCTCTTCGTCTTCAGCACTTTCTTCAGCATCAGAGTTATCTACAGGAATATCAGCTAAGAGATTCTCAACTCCTTTATGCCAGTCAGCTTCATTTTCAGTTTCCTATCAAAAGAATATTTTAGTTTGTAGAAAAAATATAAATTTTATAATAAAATTAATAAAAAGCTTTTATAATCTTGCTGAAATCATGTTTTTTAAAAAGACAGACAAAAAGTTGCTTTAGATCACCAGAAACTATCAATAAAGCCGGTTATTTTGTCATAAAAAAGCTTCTGACTTCCAAATTTACCATGCTTTATATAACCCAATAACCGGAAATATTTGCAATATTTATTAACAACAAAATTTAACAACGGTTCATGAAAAAATACTGATCTTCGGGACATATTAAGATAAGACAATTTTGATTGAACATACTAAACTCGGGTGGAAGACTCACTTTCTTTTTCGCAGTTTCAATGTCGACGACCTTCAGAATCTTCTTTTCCGACGCTTTCTGAATTCCCATCTTCACGATCCGCTCCTTGGCAGCAGTAGAAGCCTTCCTAACTGAACTTCTAGTAGAAAGAGAAGTCGAAGGCAAGGCTTCTTCTTCGTGCTCATCAACTTGGGCTTGCTCTGTTCTATTTGATCGCCTTCCATCTCCATTTGCTTGTGTTGTTGTCTGTGAGTCTTCGACTGTAATGTAATCCTGTTCCATAATCTCACCATGCCCATTTGCTGATACCTCGTCAACACCATTCACAAGACTCTCGTTTTGAGTCGAAGTAGAAGCAGCTGAAGAGGCCCGGATCGGTTCCTAAACACATAAATAGTAAAAAAAGGTTTAGACTTACCAAAGCTCGTTCTTTGTTTTTCCGGAAAGAAGTCTTGGTTGTGTTCAGAGTGCTGTATACGCTTTTGTGGAGAACATCAAGACGATTTATTATTTCAAATGCTTGCTTTTTGAGTGCATTCTTCGGGTTTCAAAAAAAGAAAGTCCTGAAAGTAGACAATTTACCAAAATATACATGTTTAACATTATTTTAGGTAACAACAATTTAGGTAAAAATCATAATAATATTCACATAAAATCTCTTTAAAACCGTTCGTTTAAGACAATTTTAACGAAGAATTTTAAACCTACTTTATGGGAATGTTCGAAGAGATCACATAACTTCTTCAATCTGCAAATGACACCAGCAGGAGCGAGCGACTTGGCCTCGTCGCTGGAGAGCCCGTTAGACGAGTTATTCATTATTGTTGGATGAAACAAACGTCCATCAAATAATTTAACCTAAATTTAACAAATTTATTCCGAAATCTTGGGAATTAATTTCGCAAACAAAATTTTGTCGCAGAAAAAACGCGGGAAAAGCACGTCCAGAAAAGATGTCATGATGACGAGCCATTTTTGCGAATAAAAAGGAAGGGTTTTTGAATACCTGGATTATAAAAGGGGATTTGACAATTAAAATTTTTTTTTATTTTTGGTGTCAATATGACGGAGAAATAGTATGGAAAAGAAAGACGGTAGAGAAGCAGAAAAACAGTCATTATTTCAAATATTGACTATTGCAACGTTGCAACTATTGATTTGTTACAGTACCAACAGAAGTTTACGTCATATCTTTTACAAAATTTATTCTAAATATTAACATTTTGAATTTCATCATTATTTTTTTAACATTCGAATTCAATTATTGCCTTAGGTTATTTATTTATGTAAAAGTTTATTATTCTGATAATAATTAACAAATTTATAAAAAAAAGTGAGCAATCGTCGTGTGTTTAAACAGAATATTGTTGAGACTACAAGTATATTATTGATTAGGTACAGTAATATTGATACAGTAAGATGCCATCCTAGTATTCTTGCTTTTGTATTGTAAGCTCATTGAGTGGATAATATATTTTAAATATAAATAGAAGCATTTGTAATCGAAATCCAGAATTAATTAATCAGAATCAAGGCAATTCAAATGTTTTCGGATTCTGTATCCTGACTTCTGAAGGGCAGATGAACGTAGTGTAATATCCTGCTGGAACGTAGCATGTTTGCGAAGTTACTATAGTTACTTTTGTAGATAACATAGCTTTTAGTTAAAATGTAAGTTTCTGTAGTTACCGTACTCTTTTAGAATCAGGTAGTGTTTGTAGGTATTGCAGAAGGTAACAAGAAGAGAGAAGGTTTATATTTTAGAATCCTTCCTCCACCGTCGGAACCTTTCGATCAGGTTGATGGGACTCAAGTTGGTGCACTTGGAGCCCTCCAGGTCGATCATAGATGTCGCTCCCATCTGTTTCTTTTTCCGTTGGGAAAAGCGACGAATCGCAGCTTTGAACTCAGGCTCGTCGATGTGAACGGATTCTGATCGGATCTGGAACAATATAGTTCAGTTAAGAGTTCAATTGTAATATAAAATATAAAATTCTAGTAAAAAGCACTTTAAAATAAATATTCATTGCCTGATTACAACATAACATATAATACTTGGACTTACAAGTACAGGTCTGTTCTCATCGTCTTCTCGGGCTGACTTTCGGTCGACTTCTTTGATTTCTGCCACAATTCCAACTAATAGGTCATCTACATCGTGGTTCAAGGCTACAGAGATCTCGAAGTGTGCTACAGAAAACGTGGAACCAACTCCTTTGACTTCTGAAACAAATTTGATATTATAGTATAATTTTAATTGAAGATTGACAAGAAGTCACATTAAATTCCACGTATCTACAGAATCGTCATTTATAGACAGGTTTAGCATTACAGTTTAAAGGTAATCCATAAAAATAAAGTCACTATTGCAAAGTGACCTTCAAACGGCCTACCATAATATAACTATGTTAAACACGATTATAATGTTATTACAGTCTAAAAGCGACATGTTTCGCACTAAAAGGGGTTCTAAAACAACATGTTTAACAACATAAACTGATTTATGGCCGTGACGCAAGTCATAAAACGACATGTTTTAAAAGGCCCACATGCCGGATGTGGATAACGGGATTAGGGCGATTACACTTCGAACACATTGTTCATCAATCACAATCAAACTGTGATTCAGCGGAAGAAACCCGAGGTAAAGCTGCTACAGTGTAAGGCCCTTATACTAAAGTTTGATGTTAGTTTAGGTACCTACTTTGATAATGTAACACAATAGCTAGTTCGGTCAAGAAATAAAGAGAAATGAAAAAATATTATGCGAATTCCACAGAATTCTGGACCTTACAAGACCATTTTATAAACTTCTGAATAAAAAAGTCCCTCCAATAACAAGTTACCGTACCTTGTCGTAGTACAGTCCTCTTCCTCTCCAAATCGATCTTGTTCCCAGCCAGAATGATCGGGATCTGACATCTTTGTTGTCTGAGCATCTCCAGAGTCTTCACGATCAACTTGAAGCTGCTCTTCTTGTCGATGCTGTAGACTAGTAGGTATGCATCTACTGGCTCATGTAGCCATTCGTCGCCAATAGTGGGATCGGCTTCGAAGAAGATGAGATCGCTTTCCTGGCCGCCGATACTGATCGACACCGTATTCTCGTAGTCTTCTGAAAACAATACTTACTTCATGTTTTAAGTTGTACGTTAAGCCTAATAACTACTAAAATTAAGCCTAAAAGTAGTAAAAGCTAGCCTAAAACTGATAAAACTAAGCCTAATATTTGTTTTTTAAAGATCATAAACACATTACAGTAACCGAAACAACTGTTCCATGTTTCAAAAGTCAAAGAAACATTCTAAAACAACAATCGGACAATGTTTGTCTTGGTATGACTGATTACTTACCTATTTCATCAGCGAACGCATTCTTGTACTCAGAAGTGATAAACTGGCTAATCAATGAACTTTTGCCTGATCCAGTCTGGCCTAGAACGTATATCTGAAAATAGTACATTATTACGTGCATCCTTAATGTCACATGAATAATTCCGTATTTATGGTTAGTGCAAGAGTTACAGAGTGACGCAGACTGCGAAATAAATTCGGCGAGTTGCGGCCGAGAATGATCAAAGATTTTTTTAATTTTAAAAATAATTTTATCTTTTTTTGACATTTCTTCAAACCAAACAAGCTCAAGGCCTTACTTTGTACATGGGATGTGAGGTGGTGGCTTCTTCATCTTGATCAGAGTTGTTGTTGGTCAAGGGTTTGGTCGATGAGTTCTCCGAGCTTCCGACCGACGCACTCCTCGACAGTTGTTGTTGCTCATTCTCGTACTGGGGGAAGGGGGAGGGGGAGTTCTCCCCCTTCAGTTGAGAACTACCCCTTTTGCGACGGAAGGAATCGCCTCGGGACACGACTGCGCCCTTGGCATCGATGTTGAACTGTCTGACGCGAGTGTAGTCATCTGAATCCGGCAGCTTCAGAAACCGCTCTTCGATCTCGCTCATCTGCTTGGGCTCCGGCCACACGTCTGTTCGTACCAGTGGCTCCAGACGTGGCCTGAAAAGGGGGATATTAAACGTTTTATATTAGAATCTACTACTTATGGTATATTATATAAAGGATGGCAAAGGTAAATGAAAAAAGTCTAGTTTTAACACGATTTTTGAAATTTAATGGTAACTTTTGTTGACTAAAATATAGGGCAAAGTGTTCCTTTATGAATTATGCCACTTTCACAGTAAACTAACCAAATAAGCGTGAAATTGAAACATTTACTACTAAATACACATCATAACATAACTTTAAAATTGACAATTTCCTTTTTCTATCATTATACGATAACTGACACCTCTACTGTAATATGAACTCCATAATAACTTGATACCAATACCTTCATACTTAGCATGCCTCCGTCTACCTCCTAGCACTTTATCGTACTACAAAACTCGAAAAATTGGTTAAAGCCCCGAGGCCATCGCTTTAACAGCAATTAAAAACTTTTTCCTTTGTCTTGGCCGAAGGAAAAACTGCGAGTCCAGAGATTTACTGTGGCCGGAACAAGATGAACATCCCCTCTTGCCTAATAAAAGGCCCTCAGGAGATGCGTTAAACCAGCGGCTTTAAATAGCGGTGATGTGTAATGGGCTATGTTTCGTATCCTTTTAAATGTTTACTAATTGCTCGGATTTGGTATTTAAATTCTGCAAATGGCTTCAATTTCTGTAGTTTTGGGGTTGAGCTCAATTTTAGTGGTTTACAAGGAAGGAATGCTCAATTTTTCTTTAAACTTTTAGCATTTTAGGTATTAAAAAGGCTGTTTTTTAAAAGTTAAATTGAAATAGATCTTATTATAGTAGTTTCTAACAAGCAATTTATAAAGAAAAGAGGCTTTCTTGTGTTATAAATCAAATTTAAAAACTTTTAAAAGCATAAAATTACCTTTGCAACGATCCCCTCCGGCTGACAGTGGGTGTACTTTTGCGTCGCTGTTGCCCTCCCATCTCGCCCTCCAACGCAAATCGCTTCAGATTCTCGTATTGTGGCCTGGGCCGATGCCGGAACGACTGCGATCGCAGCGGTTGCTTCATGGCTCTGAAACAAAGCAATTCCATTGGCGAAGTTGGCAGAGTGTAATATAATATAATGGCATAATCTGCCCCAGCCCCGTCTCGTATAATTAAAAGCCGCAACGTCTGATGACACAAATAAGATTTGGGGATGAATAAACAAAGATAAAGAGAGGAAGCGCCTCAGGCATCAAGTTCGCGGCCTCGGAAGGGAATTATGAAGCCAGAAAATAAACTTTTGGGCCGACAAATCACTCGGCCATTATGGCCAATAGATGGATGTAGGAGATAAGGATAAGATATTAAGCAATAAAAGAAGAGATATAATGATATTAAGTGAGGAATATCAATCAGGAATATAAAATTATATATCGTTTATGATACCACTATTAAAGTATGGCAATATGACAAGAGGTGTTTTAATTTGAGTAATATCTTCTTTGTAAACATAGTATCATCTTTATACAACTTGTCAAATATACAATGTGCTATAACGTTTTAAAGAAGATACTTTACAATGTTCTACCAAGGTCCACATCAATATATCTTAAAATATAAAACAAGCTCCACTATCACCTACAAGCTCAAAACATACCACCATACAGCTCAAAAACAACAAATGTAAAAGCGAGTTCAAAAATTTATATTTAGTATGTGCGACAGCGACATGACTGACCACCCAAATATGTACTCTGACATCTCAAAATTTTAAATTAAAGCGAACATACGAAGCAATTCCCGCAAATAAATCCACATAAACGTATCTACGTGCTGCTTGTCCGACCGTGAAACGCCAAGTAAATTACAGCAGAGTAAACTCGGTAATCTGTGATGTTTAAGACGTGGTATCTTGGACGTGAAACTTATAGCACATTTACCTACTCTATAAAGTCTATCTTATGGTATATCCTATATTAAACTAAATACATAGACGACTCATCTTTCCACTCAAAGTAATGAACTTGATGCTTTAGAAGTAAAGTAACTCGTGTGGTATCTTATAAGTTTATAGTGCAATTCCCAGAGTACCCAACCGAAAACAAAGCCTTAACATACAATAGCACGTTAGACAATACCTAATCCAAGAACCCCATGTCCGAGTACGCCCATTCATCGTATCTTTTCGAAATATTCTCAACTTAAACCCCTAAGGCATTAAGTGAACCAAATTGAATAACACTTATGAGACATAAACAAGGAGCCCCTCACAACAACTCTGTCGTATGTTATGTGTCTGCAATTGTAACATATACATCATGGTACTATTGGTACCCATAGTAAGATAGTATCATACTATTTGATACTATATTATACTAATACTCTAATAGGACCTGCAAGTACGTAGTCATTAGTCAACTGTTAATCGAACCTGCACGACGACATTAATGTTTGGTGCTAGAGGACGAGGCGGTAGATCATGTTTATGTCAGAAAAGATGATGGAACAATGCCCCAGACAGGTGTTTCCTGTTCTCTCACGCTCACGTGTACATATCACAACAAACATATCTCATGTCACCACATGAAAACAGTTTCCTAGTTATAGTACAATGTGCTTTTACTGTCGAAGACCCCGCTACTTAAAGATCACTTTTGCAAGATACTACGGTTGAATCATATAAGGATACGACGAAGAACATATAGAAGACAAGAACCATATTAATATAACCAATGTGTATATCATATCAAAGTAACGATAAACCCTCCAAAACCATTTGATTTAAGTATACGAAATACCAAAACATCCCGGATAATACCAAGTATAAAGTTGTTTATCAATCGGGAAAACAACAACACCTGAAGTAATATCTTCCCTTGATCCCCCCCTTGGGCCTGTTACTATTTACCCGCACATAAATTGTAATGAAGAAGACGAACCGCGATGACTTTACGAAATAGTTGTCCCCTCGGTCAACTGATATCCAGATCATTCCAAATGGACCCTGAGGCAAAGGGAAAGGCCGCCTCTCTCTGACCTGTCGCCTAATTGATAGCTGACAAGGAACAGTTACTGCGGCCAATTAGCATTCTATATTACAATGAAGTATTTGCTATATTACACTATACGTAAAAGTTAATTTAAAGTAAAAATAAAATATTAATATAAGATTGATCATCTATATCATTACCTTTAAAGATGTACTTAAATAGACAAAAGATGACAATATTGTTTTACAAGGAAGTACCACCATATATGAGCCATTGTCGCATCATAACAGGAATCGAGTATTGTGGTATAAGAAACAATTACCGTGGTATAAGACGGAGATAATTAGAAAGTGAGTTGTTTATTGCATCTCCGGCTTCACTCCAAGGCTTCGGCACAACATAAACTTGGAAGAAATAGAGTTGTGTCCCACAGATGGCGAAAGATGGTGACAATATAAAATATTCAAAAACAAGTTTACTATCGTTAGTGCAATATTTTGGATTCAACAAGCAAGTTTCAAAACCTTTTATCATAAGAATAAAAACTTCATAAGTAAAAAAATTTTAAATCACCCTTGTAAGATAAGGCTTAGCAAAACATATACAAATAAGTTTGGCATTTGTTAAGTCATAGTAGACAGTCTTTGAACTAAAACAATAATTCAGTTAAAGCCAAGTTATTAAATTACTTTTTCTTTCAAAAACTATAACTCAAGACTTTGTAGTATGTCAGACTTATAGCAAAAAATGGACAAAAGCTGCTAAAACCAAGGCTTGCAATTCATAAAATTTTAAACTTCTAAGAATCGTATACAATCTAATCAAACAGTAAAGGTGCCTCTAAATCAGATCTGAATAAACCCAACAGAACCCAGATAAGCGGCCGTAAAACCTTGAAATAGACCAATAGATTGGTTCGTTCTAGACCAACTGCCATTTTTATATATGAAGTTTTAAAAATCAAAAATAAGAAACAAGAACACCTACCACCCTCTCTGTCCATCACTTGAGTACCTACCACCAAAAGTAAACACAAACATGTCAATTAAACATCAAATACCACCAACATTAACATAAATCAACAACCAACAGCTGTATTATAGTTTCGAGAAACGTTTCGCAACAACAAAATACGATATGATTCTTTGACCTATCGTCAAGCCATGGATAACATACTGTTTCTAATACGAGTCTAGTATATACTAATCTGCAAGCTCTTTGTTCTTGCAGTACATACTACATCATACTCTATGTACTATCCTATATATGAAGCTACTTAAAGATGGTCCCACTTCCTTAAATTTAGCACGCAATCGAAATAGCATACGATGGAGTTAAAGATAGCTTAAAGAGTAATTCAATTACAAGCAACTGGTTTAACAGTGTATAACATGACATATTATATTGCTAATTTAACTAGGTTACGTGGCGTTACTTAAAAATAAATATAAAACTGCTGACAATAATGCCAATAAAACAATAAGACCAATTACATTATTGTTAACAACACAACGAGTTATAAAAAATATCATGAAGTCAGCTAAAGTAATATTGTATAATATTACTTATGTACTAATATAAGAACAGTTGAACTGACCATCTTATGAAACACTTAAAAGATTTCAAAACAAGGCTTGTAACAAGTAACCAAGGGCAGTGTAAGGTCAGCCAAACGTACACATAGATATATAAAAAGCTTTGAAAGCGGAATTTTAAAAATGTTCGAAATCGAGACAACAGCTGACCGAAGACCATCTGCTAATGCCAGTGTTCAGATATGATTTGTACTATTTTTATATCCTATCAAATAACACAACAAGTCGTATTGCTATCAGAGGTGGTCAAGGATCTACCGTTAGTAATACAATATTAGATAATTGTATTAGGTCTACAAATATAAATACAATAATAAACATTTTCATGATACATAGCTACTATGTTTAGTGTTGAACTTAAGAAAAAGTAAAATACTAAACTTTGTAATACATGTTTGCATGGTGAGATCAAGTCTATTTAAACATGATTTATTTTCAAAATAGTCTAAATCATACCCAAACAAGTAGATAAGCACAGCAAACGTTACAAGATGTATTGCAAACAAGATGTAATAGACTCCTATTTGTTATACCACGACAATTAGTAACATCGGAAGTCATTTCTTTTCTGTGATATATTACACAGAAAAATACATATATAGGGTAAAAAACAATGTATTTTACATTACTTATCAGGTCTGTAAATGCACTTATTAAGTCTGTAAAACACTTAAATCAATCCCAACTTTTAGTGTTTTATCACTTTAAAATTAAATAAGAAAAACCTAAAATACGACTAAATATTTTTGACTTTCCAAAACCAAAAAATGTGCAAATTTGCTATATTGTAACATAATATCCCTTTCTTAACACGCCCAAACTTGTTTGTTTTTAATTTCGAAGTGACCAGCACTATGTTTACTCATCACTTCGCCTCAGGGGTTTAAGACGCAAAATAATAACAATGGTCATTAGACGGCTGTCACTAAAGGTAAATAAGAGCTTTATACTGGCCTACAACTTTTTAAAAGATATTATTATAATATATTGATAAGAAATATTGTGACCTGTATTACAGTAGATGTGATGGTTATTCTTGTTAGAATAATATAGTAAATAGACTATTTTCAACTTAATTTCAACACTTATATAAACTGGACTCACCCAAACTCCTCGTTCCTCAAATCGTAGATCTTGCGATTCAGAATGACACTGTGACATTGCGGGGACAACATTTGCATTTCGCCCTAAAACATATATATGGAAATTACAGAGTAAAAACGTTTATGGCTTTCCGATATTAGGAATATAATGAAATTGTTATTGCAAAAGTAACATGGAGTAAGCTCAGAAATTGGATTTTAATGTCATATGTTGTTATAAATAACATTATACGTTGGTATATCAACGTCAAAGTAAGTTTATACTATTGATATGTTTTTACAATTTATAAAAATCTATTTTTAACGATAAAAATCTCTATATCTATTCTAAACAACAATAAAAACACAGTCAAATGTAGCATGTTGTTGTAGGTAATGGAAGAATGCCACTTAGTGCAGAAAGTTGTTTTTGTCTATGAATAAACTAGAGAATGTTACAGTAATCTTCTGTCTTCCAAAGTTTCGAAAAAACAAACAAAGGAACGTTCGAGGAACGATGAATAGCACATTCCGCACGTTTCTTACCTTAGGCACTTCCGGGAGGACACGTCGCATATTTAAGGGAGAGTACATCTACAACAATATATAAACGTATCTTTGGAGAAGCAAATTTGTTAAATACACGCATTTAAAAAATATTTTGAAATATTGAAATAACGTCAATTCATGTCAGATGTATTGCGATCATCTACTACAATATAATGCTAAGCAATATAACCACGTATGTTACATAAAATAATACCAATATTGTAACACTTCATGTAAAACAACATAGTAACGAAGGTGTATCAAGACCTAATAATCATGAATATAGCCAGTAACAGCGTATCACAAGAATATGACAAAATATATTGTATGTCATACAGAGTCAACGTCTTAAAACATATAATATAGTTCTAACGTCATGTATAACAGACTGTAATTGTAATTTTGACACGCAATTGACATAAGAATATACAGAATCTGACATGATAAACTACATATAATAACGAAAGACACAAAAATATTAATTACCGTGCGATAACCATCTAAATTTACAATATATAATTACAAAGTAACATAACAACCATATGTATTGCCAACAACGTATCATTATGTTACAAAACCATCTTATGTACACCCACATCTATATATCACAATATTATACATCATATATGTCCAAATAGCATAATATTTTACTTCCAAATACATCGATAATATCTACTACAACAGGTCCGCATAATATATATGTGTTATGTTGTAAACACAAAAGTAATAATGCGACAAGTTGTATAAAATGTTGTCCAAGATGTTCGAGAGTAGAGATTGAGCAAACATATAATGCCTCGAGTGACAAGAGCTCGCTGGTGACAAGACTTCAATTAAATGTAATTGTTAACAAGCAATTAAGTTACAGTAACCGGCCAGCTTCCGCCATGAAACTCAGCCTTTAATTTGTCCATGCCCTGAGGCTCGGCCGACCTTCCAACGCCCTTTCTTCGAAACGAAATGAACAATTAATGCGGTAAAGCAAAGTGACAGCGCTGTAACTCGAGAAGACCGTGACCACTGCCCATTCGTCATGCCACGCTGGGAATAGTATCATACATGTTAAAGACTATTTAAAGCCTTGAAATATTTGAAATTCAAAAATATTTTAAATTCTCACCTTTTACAGTAAGGCAACTGTTATACCGTTATCTACGTTACTGTCATGTAAACCATGTAAGACAAGATTGAAAAGTTATAATAGAACAAGCTTGATATTCAAATGAGAGAAACAAAAACAAATATCATCCTGAAGTTGTACGTAGTCCTGACTTGTTTTTCCGCGAATACCCAAGACTTCCTGGTAATACGACGATAACACAATTTTCGGATTCATAAGCACAAAGAGTAGATCAATAAATTTAATCAGCGGAACTCAGCCACAATTGTGTTGTCATAACCACATTACTTTCTATAAAATAACTCAAATTTAAAAACCTATTCTAGACATTGTATTGTAAAGAGCTAGATAGTACAAAAAGTAGAGACAAAAATAAGTTTTAGTATTAAAATACAGTTTATGCTTTAAAAATGCTACAGTTTGAGAAATTCAAAAGTCTAGAATAATATATTTCAAAAGCTGACCAATTTTCTACCAACTTTTCCCGCCCTGTATTATACATAGTAAAAATAAGCCATGTTTTATAGAAATCGTCATGTCTCATTTCCTTCCTTATTTCTAAAACCCCATCCCAGATGAAAACCCTGATAATTTCGTTTGTTTGTCAAAATGATGACCAAAAGTTATAAAACTTAAACATTCTTTATTCAAGATACCGGATAATCTACAATATTAATAAAGTATCAACTTCCGCATTTCCTAATTCAAATACCTTATTTTAGTTTACCTCAGATCACTTTACCCACATGTGGCCACAGCACGTGATGACAGAATACGATGACTTAAAACTTCCGAAATAGAATTCCAATTTTGTTTGTTTTTCGAAAATTTTTGAAAAACAAACAAAAACTTTCTTTACAATGCCTTTGTTGGGAATGGCAAATCAAATAAACATACCCAGGGCCGGACGCGAGGGGGGGGACGGGGGGGGGGTAGCCCCCCCAGAAAAAAAATTTTCGAAAAAATTTGAACGTGGTCCCCCCTGTGGATTTTTGGACCCCTGCCCCCAGACCAAAAGTCCCCGCCCGGCCCTGGCCATACCGTTTCCGAAGTAAGTTAATACGTCAATATTATTTAATGTTTATATGCAAAACGAGCCAAGCATGACCTCAACAAAGTCTGGTGAAGCCTCACCTTGTATAACGACTGAATTACATGCTTAATACAGAGTAAAAAGTGTTACAATCTTTAAATAATAGACAAATAAGTTAATGTGCTAACCATATCGCTTTCGAGGTGAGTTAACCCCTTGGCCGTGACCTGGATCCTGTGAATGTTTGCTCAGCTGATTGAGATTTTCACTTTATAAAACTTGGGATATAATATTAGAATTGTTTGTCCGGGTCATATGGTAATGACGCACAATAATAGACTTTTAATAGTCTACAATTACTTCAGGCACGATATGAGACTGGTGTCTGAACTGTATAATTAAGGATAATATCAAAAAGTTAGTCTAAAACAAGGTCAAGAATTAAGTTTCAAAACACTAAGCATCTTGAGCAAGCTACCCCGATCTAACCATTCACTAAGCACTAGTTATTATATGTTATTTTATCAGATTATTTCAAATCAAAATTGTTTGATTTGAAGACATTAGTTATACTCATAAAATATTCAAAATAGAGTATGAAAAGCCCTAAACTATGAAAATAGACCGACCAAAAACAAGGTGGTCATTGTCCTGTAAAGAATAATGTCGACCATGGGAAAACATAGGAAATTCAAAACTTTGTTTGCCGCACGAAATGTTTTCAACAACAATGACTAGCTCTCTCACAAACCCTGATTTATAATACTTGACCTGGTGTTCGGTGGTACTAAATATTTATATTATATGTATATATAGGAAAAAGTACTACGTTACATAACATTGCTCACAGTAAACTACCAAAAAAAATTCTAAAAACTTTAAATGTAACAAAAGTTAAACAGTTTTTTAAACAGTAACACAATTTCGAACATACACAAATATATAATACCTAAACCAATATGCAGCAAAACGATCTTAAAACTCGGAAAAATATAAAATTATTCAAATGTAATAGTAGCCTTGGCCAATTATACCTTAACTTGGCCTCAAACACCATACATTAAAGGAAAAACAATGCTAGCATACCATCACATTAGACATAGCAATAACACTAATATCTGCGAGCAAAAACAATTCGTGTCTAGAATAGCAAATACTAATTTAAATCATCGCCGACAGAATATTGTAGTAGATAAGTGAGACATTGTGATTCATGTCATGGCCGAGTTTAGCCTTTGCATAATGGATATTCGTACGTACTATGAAGTTATTCGCATATTTAAATTAAACACGTTTTACTTCACAGTAAAACCGTATCTTTTAACGATAACTTGGTGAAGACATCAGAGTCATGTGTCAAGTCTTTCTTCCAACGAGAAAAAGTTCACTCATACAGTCAAAAAAAGTAAAAACAAGTGTAAATATCTTATTTATTGATCAAAATTTCAATCTTTTGTGATCGTCTTCTTGTCATCTGATTCTACCACAATCGAGGACAGAGCCAGCATATCATCGAGACCTTCAGTTCGCTCCAAAGTGATCTTGATCGGTTTTGTAGATTCGAACGCCTATAAAATATCATTAACTATGCAATATGACATGCATAACACCTTTTTGCCCCATACAATACTTTACGAGGACAGCTCTACTTCATACCTGGCATTATTTTTGAAAAAAATAAAAACAAAGGTAAGGTTAATGCAAACTTACTTTAGCAAATACTTTCTTGGCGTGATCGACACCTTCCAGTTTGGTTCCATTGACTTCAACGATTCTGTCGCCAGCGTAGAAATAAAAGCAACTCAAACTACAGTTGGCAGTACGGTAAACATACACTGACGACTTCTTCTCTTTCAAAACCTTAAAGATTACTATTATAAACTAAATATTTTTTAAAATTGCACCATATGGGAAAAAAAATAAATAAAATACCAGTTTTTTAAATAAGGTTCAAAATTTTTTGCAAATATCTCGACGATACAGCTAATAGATGTCTAAACTAAGAAAACGTACCAATCCAAACCGAGCACTTTTGTTGGAATGAATGTCAAATGTCAAGGTAGTACTGGTCAACGTATTACTCGGTACAACCAGCTTGCTCGCATCGTCTTGTTGACTTTTCTTCCCTTCTTTGCCTTCTTTTAATGGCGATTTCTCGGTCGATTCACGTAGAAATATTAACCTTAAAGTACAAAAGTTACAGTAGAAGAGATTAGACTAAGACCAGTTCTATATTATACCTAATGCCATTTCAAAAACTATGAAAAATAGGTAAGTATCGTGCAAAAAGAGAAACATATAATCGTAGGAGCACCTCCATTACCTTGTAGTTTTAAAATGAACACGACAGATAACGTGATCAGGCAGATCGTGAATAGAGCTGACTTTAGTACCATCAACTTGACTCAACCGGTCGCCAACTCTCAGTTTGTTGTCCAGGCAATATGGATGAATGTATGTGACAATCAGCTAAAAAACATTGAAGTAAAAAAACTTATACTATGTCGTAATTTACAGTATAATGCACTTTGAAAACAAGTTATAAAAGCAAAAAAGACATTTTAATAGAGTAACTTACATTATAATCCATTTGAAAGTTGAGTAAATCTGGATCTTGTGCAACCAACGTGATTTCTTGACTCATTATTGAAGAACGACAAAGGAAAATCGACTGCTCTCCAAAGTTTTGAAAAATAATAAATCGACATGATTCGAATTTTTTATATTGTATAAATTTAATAATAAAAACTTTTAATACAATTTTTATTTTTTATTTGTAAAAATCACATAGAGCACTGCTACTTCTCGCGAAAACTATTTCTCGAAAAACATAAGGCCAAAGCTAAGTCTCGCAACGAAAATTACAGTGGGTTTCTTTATTCCTTTTATTTTTCGGAAAAAATATTTTCTCAACAAATTTTGGTTTTTTACAAGTTTTAGTGTTTTAAGTACATTTTGCGTGTTGTGTGTGATGTTAAAATTGTTACATGTGATTTTACAGTTATTTTAAGGCCAAGTATGCCAATTTACAACAAATACGTCGAACTTGGACGCGTCGTCTTCATCGCCAAGGGCAAAGACCAAGGAAAGCTCGCCGTTATCGTTGATGTCGTCGATGGTAACAAAGTAAGTTTTATTATTATTGTTTCTGTGTTTAGGTATAAAACGAAGGAAAAATTGTAAACTTATATCGTTAACTTTCGTCTTGAATATTTTTAAAATTATTTTATGTTATACTAAAGGATCTTAAATTTGCAGTTCGTTTTAATTGAGAGACTTCTAAATTGTGTATGTTTTGAGTAAATTATATTTCTTTAGGCTTTGCTCGATGGTCCATCATCAGGAGTAGTCCGTGGAGTCAGAAACTTCAAAGATCTCCATCTCACGAAATTCAGAGTTCCAGTTCGTGTTGGACAACGCACTAAGGGAGTCAAGGCCGCTTTCGATGAAGCCAATATCAACGAGAAGTGGGCTGAGACCAACTGGGCACAAAAACTCCAAAAGAGACAAGTTGTAAGTTAACTAAACATTATCTTATACATGTTTTACTTTTTGCCAAGGATAGAAGGAGGATTTATATTTGAATACGTATCCATTGAAATGCTACTATCTTTTGCTTGTTTTTTATTAATAGTTTTTATCTTACATTGTTTAATTTGATCATTTTTCAGCGTGCCGGTTTGAATGACTTCGAACGCTTCAAGGTTTCCCGTGTAAAGCAACTCAGAAACAGAGCCATCCGTTTGGAATTGGGAAAATTAAGAAAGGCCGCCGGAAAGCAGTAAATTTTTTTGGGTGTTATTGTTATCAATAAAGTTGTTACTTTAATAATGTAAAGATGGGGTTTTCATATTACATCTGTTTTTGAAACATTCTAATTTGAAGTGTTTGAGAATAATATGGGGTTTTGCAACAGAGAGTATAGTGTGTGTCGATTGGGTTAAACATATTTATTATCTAATACCACTAATCTTGTCTACCGGCTTTGTACAGAGCAGTTAGCCTGTCCAACTGATACTGTTGGTCCACAGAATGGAAAACGTATGGAGCTGATAAAAGAATACCTAGTGTTCCACCTAATGTCACGCCAAAGAATACGTATAATAGGAATCTGTCTATTACCATGGCCACGTATTTCCAGTCGTCGCGATGCTAAAATGACATTAATTATTTGACTTTTCTTAAATTTAGGAATGGCATTTGAAGTATTCTTACCATTTTATATTCTTCGTCCTTTTTCAAGTGATCTGTGATGAATTCTACAGCATCAATGGCTCTAATGGCGTCGGGAGTTAGAGGATAAAAAGCGGCAGTTGTGGGGTCAAGATTCTTGATCTGGTCTTCATGGGACACTTCGTACTTGGGGCGATTACTAAAGTTAGTGTTATTGGTGAGACAATGATAATATAAGAGTAAAGATTACAAACCTCGGCATATCAGAAGATGGACAGTGGGGATGATGATGTGAAGGATTTACTGCGAAGTCGCCAATACCAGGCAATGTCATGAGTCCATTCCTCATTTCTTTGTTATTCATCATCTTTTGCATCGCTGGTTTTGGCCGTTTCATACATAGGAATCTGGGCATGACCTAAACATATTGAGAGTAAAAACGAGCATACCAGGGTGGTACTTAAAATAAAATCTCACCTTTAAGAACACCACTTTGACCCATTTTGGCATTCGATGGGTTGTAGGGCCACGGAAATAGACGTTGATGATGATTACTGTGACAAGGATAGTGATAACGTTGAGAACAAACGTGAGCAGTAGGTATTTGGCCATCAGAGGAATAGTAGATGAAGTTGGAGGTAGAATCTTGGAGACCAGAAGTAAAAATACGACAATAGACAGCAACACGGAGATGGTTAATGTCATCTTCTCTCCGGAGTCTGTAGGCAAGAAGAATACAGCCATACTCAGGAAGGCCATCAGAACAGTCGGGATGATAAGTACGACCGTGTAGAATAATGTTTTACGCCTACAATTTGCATTACGTTTGGTGTTTTTTTCAAACTTCAATAATTTACGAGATTTGATGATAATCATGACGTAACTTACCGTATCTTCAATTGGAACTCGATTCGACTTCTGTGAGTGACTAATGAAGCTGGGGCATCCATGACATCCCAAATAGAACTAGGAGCATATTCAGACAGATCGATCCATTCTGCTTGTTCAAATTCCAACTTGATCTCGTTTTCGTTGTACTAAAGAAGTGAAAGGTAATCACTACCCTCCCAGAAAAAAAATTTCGAAACCTTGCCGATTTTTTCGACCCCCGTCCCCAGACTAAAAGTCCCCGCCCGGCCCTGATCACTATATTAAACTTACTGTCCATGAGCCAAAGATAAGGTGACAGGTCTGTTCGTCGAATGGAAAGTACTCCACGTCTAAACTAATATAGTTGTACTTTCAAATTTACTATAGTAAGGTAAACTAATAACAAGTTCATAAAAATTAAAAAAGTATGACGGAGGCATACAAAACCATACCAATAATGCAAGAACTTTTGTAGATGGCAGGAGGTACCCACAACATGTCGCCGTTGTTCTCTATCACAACATTACACATAAATGACACTTCGTAGTTACCGTCAGCACTGAAAAGAATGAAAATAAACTTGTAGTTGAGTAATACTTTGATATAGTCCTTCAAATAGCAGAAAATTATAATGCGATAAGGTTTTTATCACTGGGACGGCTCTTACTTGTTAAATAGTACAATATCAGGTAGCCAAACTTTGTCAGGGTTTACTCTGATTTGTTTGATTCCACCATAGTTTACAGGGTTCCATTTCATTTGGAAGTCCTTCCATTTCTAAAAAATAAATTACAATAAGTAATGTCAGTTAAAAACTTAAAATATTTGCCAAGAAATATAAAAATAAATTGAATTTAAGATTAAAATAGTAAAACTTACCAAAGTTAGCCAGACATTTGTATGCATAATTTGATCTTTCTCGTCCTGAATTTTGAATTATCAATATGTTTGTCATACGTATCATACTATTATTTAAAAATTAAATGTTAGCTCAAAATACTTAATTGATTACTTACCACATTGATTAACAACACCAATTGCAAGGCTATCCTCACGATAATAGGCGTATCGTTCAGGTTCTTAACTGGCTGGATCAGGGAATTGTAGCCACGAAATATGTCGACCATCAGACGTTCTTCATCATCAGAAGCCGACACCATGCCTGACAACACTTAAATTAACCTTGAATTAATAATAATGGTATCTTCGCCATCATTTTAGCTGTGAAAATATGTAACTATTTAAGTTTATGTCACTTATAAGACATTTTTTGTTAATTTCATCTTAACTTATAAAAATATTTTCCCAAATATGCCACTATTTTCCCAATTTCGACAATATTTAAATCCAAAAATTAGAAAATTCAAAACGGGCACTTACCGCCGATGACCAAACATACGAACAATACTCTGTGCATCGTGCTCGGCCCATAAACTCCACCTCCGATGCCTTTTGGAGAGTTTTCCAATTTAAAGCCCTCGAGCTCCTCAATAATTTCTTTTTATTTTTAGCGGATTTGGCCAGAAATCCGTGCCGAGGGAATGTGCGATCAAAGAGATTTAAAAGTCTGACCACTTGTTCGGCCGCCCTCACCTCACCTCCCAACACAAAGTAAGACATGTCATAGAGGTTATGATCACACATTTTGACTTACTTTTATCAGCATTTTATGTTGCTATTTACACCATGATTACATAAAAAATAAATTTAAAGCAGCAAGATAATTAATTAAATCCGCCTTTAAAATTATTTAAAAAATTGGGGATGTTAGGCTGCTCTTCACCTCTTAGAAAGCTTTAAAAGATTAGAAATATATTTACCCTACCCAAATTAGTCAAAGTAGTAATGCAAAACAGCTATTTCAATATTCGACCACTTCCAAGCTTCTTTCATTTCAATTGTTGCATCAAAAGCGGTCGGTTTGGGTGTGTTTGATGATAATGTCAGAAGGTAATCTTTAAATATGACATTATAAACATAAACTTGTCTGTCCTACCACTAATATTGTTATTGTTTTGAACATATTTTGATTTTCATTTATTCGTAATATTTTTTATTTAAAAAATTAAATAAAAAATATTGAACTTTGCAAAACTCTCAATCTTTTCAGTCGAAGTGGATACCGATGATTGCGCGACAGCCGTATCAGGAACTTTTGACTTGTCCGAACTAGTAGTTACCTTCGAAGACCTGAGCTCGATGTGCTCAGAGTATTTGCTGGATTCTACTGTCGCTTCGTCCTTGTCGTCCATCTCAAGTAGTATTCCTTGTTCCACCTGTAGTGGAAAGTTGGAAAAAAGAAAGGATTCCGAATCATCAGAGTCATCGTTTAGTAGCTCGGAACATAGTAGTGTCGAGGAAGTAAAGGATAACACAAATAACGATGAAAGTGCTACTGACTCCAGTTGGGAAAGTAAGTCAAATTATAAAGAGATATTTAAATAATATTTGACAATAACATATGAAGTACGTTTTAAATGTACACGGTTTCAGGTACAAAACCATTGTCATTTTCCGAAATCATAACCGCCTTCGACGACGACTGCTCCTTCGAATACAGTGGCGACAACTTCATCGAATCAAGTAACGAAACTTCTGGAGTCGAAACGGCCGTAGAGTTCAATGAAGAAGATGAACTCTGGTTTATGGAGACCGCCAACGAGAAGACCGAAAACACTGACAATAACCCTTCAACCTGCATCGATATCAGTGACATTCGACTTTAATATGTCGTGAATAAACGTTTTTACACTCAAATAATAGTTCTTACTTTAATATTTTTGTTTTTTTTCAATAAATTGATATGCTTAAAACCCTTGGCAGCACAGCGTTTAGTTGGTCCTGCGACACAAACATTGCCGCGATTTCAAAATTTCGAAAGAAAACAAAAATTTGAAATTCGAGAAAAATTGTTCAGAAAATATGTCATGAAATATGACAAACCTATAGTAAAATAACAGAAAGGAAAGGAATAGTTTATATACAGTATGAGGTACCATAAACATTGTTTTTTTTACTAATCTTCAATGAATTTTATGTTTTTATTAGTGTCACTGTGACACTATTTTTGGAAAATACAAAATTTTGTTTTACAATTTTTCGTTCAAATTAATTTATTTTTGGAAATCGGAAGATTTTAGGTATTTTCTGAACGATTAATCTCTTGCAAATTATATTCTAGGCTGTACAAAGGGTTTTGATATCTAAATTAAGTTGATGTCGTCTTATCGTTTCGTATTTTGATCTTACTTTTGTGTTTTGAAGTCAGTTAAAGTTTTAGGATGGAAAGTGCGGATCGAGATGACAATAACCTAGCAGAAAGTGAAGTGGACACAGAGTCTGACGAACCTCCGCCAACTTCGTTGAGTAAAATTGAACGATCGTTGGGACAAATCAACTGGTATATCAGGGAAGTCAAACTGGTAAGTCACTTATTTTTATTCTCTATGAATTGATTTAGTTTATAAGCTTAACAATAGTTGTTAAATATTAGCTCTTATTTTTTTATAATTGACATCATTCTTGTCGCTACTTTAAATTGTCTTACTCACATATTGGAGGTTTAATTTATAAAACATATTCAGGAATTACAAAACCTACACAACACAGATGATATTCAAAAGACTAGGACATTGGCGTTGGAGAGTATCAGTCAGTCCAATCGATTGCTGAAATGTTTAGATAAAAGAGTAAGTTCAAGGACCTGAAAGTAGAAAAGGATGTTATTATTGATGAGCATTCGATTTAAACTTTTATAATAATGTAAAGTAAATAAATAAGTAAATGCTGTTTCTAGTAAAACCTTGCTTTTTTAGGACAGACGAGTCACTAGAGGAAGAATTACAAAGTTGAAGAACATGAATTTCAAGCATTCTACACGATTACCCACGATGGTTGAAGCTGATGAATCACCGATGGAAGTCTCTAGCGATCTTGAGGTTGATTCTTCGATTTCAGGACGACATATTGATGTCCTCAATGGAAATACTTCTGTAACTGGTCAAAAAGAAGTCAGTGAAGTGGTGGAATCGCTGTTAAATGATGTGAATAAGACAAGTCTTGAAGGAGGTGACAATTTGTCTTTAAATAATAATGATGGGATTCTAAAGTCTTCAGAAAATCAAGTTCAAAGACAAAAAGAAGTAGAACAGTCTAATGATATTGAGGTGAATGAAGCTGTCTTAGCTACAGAAACTGTTGAAAAACAAATAGATTCAGAAGTTATTGGTAACTGCATTGAAATTACACAAAAAGTAAATGAAGACTTGGAAAATGTTGTAACGACGGAAAAACGGTTGGATAAATCATTAGTAGGTATCGCAGCTTCAAAGGCTTCAGAAGCCCAGGTTGAGAATCCAAGCTCTAATCTATTACTGTCTAATGATACACAGAATACACAAGTCTCACCTGAAACCCTGGCTTTGTTTAATACTGAACCTGATGAAGAAATGGATTTTGACGATGAAGAAGAATTCGACTCGGAAGAAAGCCTTTATGGGGATGATTCGGATGAGGAAGAAGTGGCAGAAGAAACACCAAGTCAAAAAGTGGCAGTAACTGAAGTCAGGGAAGGTATCAAGGATCTGAGTGTGGAAAGTCAGGAAAAGCAAGTCGAAGAAAGGGTAAGTTACACAATAATTGTTTTATAGTAATACAATTTAAAATTTTTTAAAGATATGCATTAATTTGGACTAATTATAAGATGCCGTTGATAAATCCATTTTACCTTTTTTTAGGTATTGGAACCTCTGAATCCGATGAGTTTGTTCGGTAATTCCTACCACAATTCTTACGGTAGCTTACCGTCGAATTCATACCAATATTTATACTCGGAACCGCCAGCAGAAGAAGTTGTGAACCAACAGGAAGAAGAAGTGATTCCACCGATTCAACCAATATTTACAGATCACGCTTCTCTGCTGCAATTTTTGAAAAAAGAAGATTCAGGTAAGTTTGGTTTGGATAACGCTAGTTGAACATAATAATAACGTTTTATAATTTTTTAATTTGGAATAAACAATTATTTGTTTTAGGTAACAATGCTGATCAAAATAACGTTAAAAAAGAGGCAGAAGCTATTCAAAAAACAAGTGTTGTAGTTAAAGAAGAAGAAACCGAGCTTGTAAATAAAGATCAAGATGTGGGTAATGAAGATGTCGGTCGAGATGAGCAAATGGATATACATGAACATACGAACGCTGACGCTACGAATTCAGAAACTTTACAACATGAGGATACTGTAGAAAAGTCCATTGAACCGAAGGTGGAAGAAGCGTCAAGTTCTGCAGAAGACAATGGAAAGGAAGCACAAGCAGAACATGTAGCAAGAGAAGCAGAATCAGTTCGACCGGTCGATAGAACTCTAAGTCTAAGAGATCTGTTTGATGGCGAATCCATAGTAGGAAAGGAAATTGAAAATGACGAAACTGATAGTGATTTCAACGACCAGTCGGAGACGTCAAGACTTTTGGCGCAAAAGGATAGAGAGTTTGAAGTAGATGATCAATATATTGATGATGATGTTATTGTTGTGGACGACGAACCAACGGGAGTAAAGAAAGAACTTCCAGAGTTGGCACAGTTCTTTGAAGAGAAGAAGTAAGGCTAAACTAATATCTCATATCTTCAATTATGATTATTGAATGTAAATATGCTTGCTATTCAATTTGATCTTTTAGGGCTCCAGAAGTAGTGACAGTGTCATCCGATGAGGACGTGAATGTGGAAATGTCACGGAAAAGGAAGTTTGACACAGAATCAGAATGCTCAGAAACCAGAAGAGCCAAGAAGCAGAAGTTAAATCTGGAAGCCGTTTCGAATGAAGAACAAGAGATTCAGAACCGGAGACGGCTGGCAGTCAGAGATGGCAAGGTGGAGGGAGTGCAGTTTGTGGACGACATTTACGAAGCTGAAGGTCGGGATTCTTAATATAATCTTTTATTGCTATATTGTCTTACTGGTTATTCATTCTATAACGATTAAATTGTTTTTGATAGTTAAATTGGCGTTTTTGGAGGGTGAATCGTCATCATGATTTAAGTGTTTTGAAGATTTTATATTTGACGAAATAACTAGAGCTTTCTAATATAATATTGTTGTAGGGCTTATGTTTTCTAATCCTTTTTCGTTGTTTTATGTTATATTTAATTTCTTACAGCCAAAGGACTGCCTGTGGTCAAATTGATGTGCCTTGACGAATACGAAGGATTCAGATTAGAAGCTCCCGAACATATTCGTTGCAAACTCAGGTACCATCAAGCGGAAGCCTTGTCTTTTATGTACAAGATGCTGATTAATCACATTGGCGACCAGAAGCATCAAGGGGTTATCCTTGGACATTGCATGGGTTTGGGAAAGACCATGGTGTGTATCTCGTTCCTGTACATGATGACATTACACGAGAAGCTGAAGCATCACGTCAAGAACGTTGTGATCGTATCTCCGTTGAGTGTGATTCACAATTGGAAAGAAGAGTTTGTCAAGTGGCTGCCTAAGGGTCAGGAAACATTTTCTGTAAGTTGAGGGAACAAGTATAGTGAGTTAATATACTTGTGTGTTATGGTTTAAAAATTATTTTTACAGGTAAGTCTGATCGAAAGTAGTGACTCAAAAGCAAAACGGCATGAAAAGTTGCGTCGCTGGTACAAGGATGATAAGCCGAGTGTTGTTATCATGGGATACGACTTGTTCAAAGGGCTGCAAGTCGATCACCTTGGCTATTTGAGTGGAAATGGTACGTTCCATCAGATTATTTCAACAAATTATTAACTCTGTTAACCTTTCAAAATTTTATGTGTTTGTAAAATAAATGTCTTCAGGGCCAACTTTTCTGATTTGTGATGAAGCGCACATCGCCAAAAACCAGAATACTCAGATCTTCAGAGCCTTGTCTCAAATCAAAACTAACCTCAAAGTGGCTGTCACAGGAACTCCGATGCAAAACAACTTCAAAGAAAGTAAGTAAGACACTTATTGAGCTGTTTTTTGTTTTACTTTGTGATAATAGAGTAAAAATAGTTGTAATAGTACTTTTTAGTGTTTAATCTGGTCGAGTTAGTACGTGCTGGAGCTCTTGGAAGTTTTAAAGCATTTGAAAAGTTATTTGAGGAACCAATCAAAAGTGGATCTTGTGTCGACGCTAGTATTGAAGCCAAGAAGCTGAGATTCGAAAGAATTTGCATTCTGAAAGAGCGAATGAGAGGAGTTCTTCATGTAGGTACCTCTATAACCCTGTTACACTTTTTATAACGTTATACTCATAGTATATTAAATATTTTATTATAGTATAGAGGAATGGAGTTTTTGGAGGACCAGATACCTCCGAAGCACGAATATGCTGTCTACTTGACATTGTCACAAACACAAATCGAGTATTACCAGGATTCTTGAAGAGTGTTGATAAATCAGGGCTCTCGTTGACCGAACTGGTGGCCAAAACTGTTTTACTGGCTAATTACTACGAAATGTACAGATGCTAGACACATCCAGCGCTGTTGGATGTCAGAAGTGGGGATGTTGAGGTAGGGTTATTTAAAGAAAAAATTATTTTTTTGGTTAAATTATGATTCTTTGAGTATGTTGGAGTATAAACATGATTTATTTTTTAGAAACGCCTAACTTCTACAACAGGGTGGCATAAGAAGTTGGCATCGAAAAAGAATTTTGGCATTTTTCAAGAAATTGTCGCTGAGAGTTCTAAGATGATGTTTGTGGTAGAACTACTCAAGGAAGCCGAAAAACGTGGTGATAAAACGTTAGTTTTTACACTTTAACGGACAAATAACATTAATTGAATGCACTTATAGCTTTTATGTCATGTTGAACTACCTACTGATTCTAGAACTGAATATTAAGTATAATACTTTTATTTTTTAACGGTAATATGAAGTTTAAAACTAAAGTTATAATTATTTAGGATCGTATTCATTCGTTCTCAAGATACGATAGCTATGTTGACACGAATGTTGACGAAAATGGGACGCAATTGGAAAGCAGACAGACATCTTGACGGTGTACTAAATTCGCGAGACTTTCAATGGACTGAGGGACACGACTTTGCTGTGAGTTATGTTAAATGCCTAAAGGGTTACTGTCAGATTATGATATTTTAAAGCTTTGTAATTTTGATGCCTTTAATTTCAGCGAATCTACGGTGCCGACAAAGGAGCCGAGTACCGTACCCGAGTGCAGGCCGACTTTAATGACAAAAATAAGCGGCGCTTAAGATTACTTATGGTGTCTATTCAGTCTGGGTCAGCGGGAATGAACTTGATTGGAGCCAACCGGGTGGTCATTTTCGATGTAGATTGGAATCCGGCCAACGATCGGCAAGCTTTGCATCGTGCTTACAGAATCGGACAGACTAAAGAGACCTTTGTCTGCAGACTGGTGGCTGGCGGAACAATGGAAGAAGCCATCTATCTATAAGGTACAATTCAACAAGGACATGAACAACGAGAGCTTCAACACGGATCTGGACATCAAGAAGCAGTACACGGTGGAGGAGGCTTCTGGTTTCTACTCTCTGAGTGCCGAACCTTACAGTAAACAGAACCCACCGGTGCTGGAGTACGGAAAAGACGACTCAGCTTTGCAAAGTATTATCAAAAAGCATCCTGAACTGTTTGTTAAGATTACTGAGCCATCGCTTATGCTCAAGCTTCAGGAGGACGATTTTTATCTGAGCCCGGAGGTAAATAATTTTTAAAAGATTTTGTTAAGTAGCATAACTATCAATTTGTAATTTTTATTAAAAAAATGTAGCACAATTTGAATTCAATTTGATGGTTTAGGAAATGGCTAACGGGCACAGAAGACTCGAGCAAGAAAAGGAATTTCTGAATTTAGGACCCAGCAATATAGCTGTTGTTGAGGAAGAGATTCAACAAATTGGAAAAGGATTCAGCGACTTTGACTTTATTAACAGTAAGTGATATTATTAGGTTTTTCTTATAACGAATGGAGTTGCTAATTTAGTTTTTTTGATAACCATATCTCTACATTGAGAGTATTGATTGAAAACAGCAATAGAATCTATGCACAAAGCCAGTGTTTTATCTCTTATGAGTAGATTTAACAAAAATAACTGATTTTCAGTGATGAGAACAAAAGTTGGAAACGTACGAAAGAACAGCTTCAGCGATGCGTATTATGGTGAATTGGTGGGAATTGTGAAACCAATGTACAAAGCAGCATCTGTCTATATGTTATACAGAGATTTGGATCGATTGTACAGAGAAATGACACCTGAGCAAGTCAAACACTACTTTAACTTTACACCCAAAAAAATCATCGAATTGGCATGCAAGGTAACAGAGTTTAATACAGTAGAAATATAACAATGTAACTTTAAAGTTATTATTGTTTTGTAACTTCTTTGACATCTAGATGATAAGTTATCCTTTCAGGATTTGGCAGCGAACAAAAAAGGAGACCGTGCCATTACCAACATCCGAAAGCTGCTACAGGAGATATACCGTGATCTGAAGGACGACCGCAAACTCAAACATGCCTTAGATATTATCGCTAAATCTTACCACGGTGTTGCATAAATACGGAATTACATTTTATCAGTGTTACATTGTATTACTGCCATTGTTATTCATACATTACATTGTTTGTATTGTTTATACTTATATTGTTTATCGAAAGCTCATAATAAATATTGTTAACATCGTTTTTATATGTTATATAATAGTATGCTTTCATCTGATATTTGGTTTTTATACGTTATTACAGTGTACCAGAGAGTATTTTTGTATACTGTAATGTTACAGTACTTTGTTTTTTAAGTTTTGTTGATTTTTCTTCGGCATTCTAGACTTGAAAGTATCTGGTCATTGGAGTTAACAAGGTTTGGTTGGTTTCAAAACACTTTAATTAAGGTTTATTGTTACTCACCACTTCCGGCGATATTCTTTGATACGGTTATCTCTCCTTCATAAGCTTGCCATATTATTTGCTTTGAAACTGTCATTTGAGGCAGGAACTGGCAAACTTGTTGTTTTTTTTAATAATTTAATTTTTCAGTTAAAATTACTTTTTTTTTAATGTTTGGATTGCTGAAGGCAGAGTTTGGGGAATGACATTGTTTTGCTGACCTCTCACTTTTAATAATGACAAAATTGATGTTGTGATATCATTGTTGACCCTTTTCCGAGCTCCACCCAATTTCGAATTCATTTCGACAGTTTTTGCTTGGTTTGAAACGTTCGAAAACGAATTCTTGTCGATCGAGCGCACTTCCGATCATCGATGGAAACCTCTTTTGTCAATGTTTGTTCTCCTCGTTCCTGACCCTCTATCGACCACTTTTGACCGTTTTCTGTTTTTGTCGACAATTCTAATTTGAATTTCGTTGTGTTCTGGTTCTTTCGCATCTCTTTCTTCTGATACCTACTTCGAAGTCTTCTTCGTCACTTAACTTGCAGCAGAAAAGTTTTGTTTATCAGGGCGTGGTCGCTGTTATCACGTCTGTCGAGCTCTTTATCACTGTTCTTTCTCGCTAATCAGATTTTTCGTCTGGCAGTCTCTCGCTGTCTCGTGCTCTCTCGTCTTTTCTCCATCGATTGATAACGAAATTAAGGACTTTCTCCAGAAAACCGAGGCTTTGGCTGGGTTTTGACCGAAGGTTGGTCGATTTGTGTGACAACAACAATCCCATCTGTCATCTGATAAAGTTATTTTTGTAGGTTATCTCGGCTTCAGACATTCACCCTCGATTTGCACCCGATTTGGGTGTGGTTCTTGTCTTTTCTTCTCTCGATCAGCCCTTAGGGCAGGGGGGGTGAACACAGAATCAGTCGCGCGCTCTTTTCTCTCCACCGTCGACGTGATTCTCGTTTAGATGTTTGTGGCCGTTCTCCGCCTCAAACAGACAGCGGCATCTGATTTCAAGTGTTTCCAAGCTCCAGAACACTTCGACCTTCTGCTTCAGAAGGACGGTAATCGTTTGGTGCCTGTATCTACTGAAGCCGGACACTATTTGAAATTGGCTTTGAAGTCTGTTGCTATGGTTGATAGGTAATTGTGTTTTACTGATCGTATTGTTTATGTTATTACTTTAAAAATGTTTTGAAGGTCTGCACGATGCTTATTACTGTGCAGTAATAATGTTTAAATAATTTTATTTAGTATTTTGTTTTATTATTTGGCTAAAGATAACATTATTCAAGTGCATTAGCTCAACGTGCTGTGCCAGTCCCAATGTGGCTCCACGGTCCCAGTTCATCATCGTCTCCACCCTCCAGACTTGTTTGTGCTCCCGTTTTGGAGGAGGTGACAAAGTTTATGGAGACAGAGAAGTTCAAATTCTACAATTTGGCAGAACTTTTGAATTTGTCGATTAATGGCGACAAGTTTCTGGACAGACAAACCAGTATATTCATCGCCAGTTTGGGAGAGTAAGTGCTACATTGTACCTATCAAGATGTTACTTTTTCTGTTATTTTACAATGCTTCTTTACGTTATACAACTCTTAGGGCAGTGGGGATGACGCTATATATAATAGTAAAATTTTTTAACTGTGTGATATTGTTTACCTTTTCCATTAAATTTATGACATTAACGTGATTTCAGGTGGCTGGAACAACAACAATGTTCGAATCCGGAGTTTCTGTCAGATTTGTTCAGAAAAAGAGCAGCCAAAGACAGAATACGATGTTGTGTGCATTCTCCTGCCTACTCTCAGAACTTCAAAACAGTATGTAAAAAGTAAGGTTAAGGTATTCTCTCTCAATATTACGGTGCTTTTTACAACTTTATCAGATGTTTTTTACGGTTTGGGTGGTTGGCATTTATGGTTCTGTAGTTTAAGAGGCAGCTTTGTTTTTATTACAACAATATTATTGTTACTTTCATTGATATTATGTTGAGTATTAAAACAAAGTAATGTAAATATTTGAAGAAATGTAATATTATTAACTAAAATTTCAATTTTACCAAAAACTACTTTCTTCAGACAGCTAAAACTCCACCGTCGTGAAGATGCAGACGTCAGAAGATGTGTAGAGTTGGACGAGGAAGTCGAGAAGGCCAACAATGCCAGAGCCTTGATGTTGTTAAAGGAGAAGTACGAAAAAGCAGTTATCAACCCGGTATTTGGAATCCTGAATGAAGCCATGAAACGAACGGTAAGAGGCACAAAAATACGTCATCATGACGTCATTATCACGAGACGTCACTTCTTGTCTGGGAAAACAGGCAAATAAGTGTCATTTCATGAGTAGTGTGGTAATCTTTGAAGTTTATATTACGTTAAAGGTGTAAAATAGCTAGTCATTGTTGTATAGTATTGGAAAGATAATGTAGATAACCTTTGAAAGTCTATATATTTTAAAAAACACTATGTTAACCAGCAATATTGGTATTATGACCATTTCTAACCCACCCTACTCCTTTTATGGAAATTTTTCCGAGATTTTCTTGAGTGGATTACGGTAATCCCATGCATATTCCTTTGTCTTTTGCCACTCGATCATCTCAATATCGCTCTTCAGGCACCCGTCTACTTCGTCAAGGATCGCTCGGACAAGGCCGGTGAGTGTCAGGCTAGCGATGCGACGGCCGATCCCTTCGAGCAGATGTTTCCACTGCATTCGGCCGCCTACCACGGCGACCATCTGCGTGTGCAGTAAGTTGAGATGACATTTCGATACACAAACCATGAATAATATAAAAAATTTTATTTTTATGGAAAACTTACATAAACGGCATTTTAGTTTTAAAAAAGGTTTTTTGTAAAAACTTTTCAAATATGACAGTTTCCAATACGTTTAAAGAAAACATAGAAATCAAGTCATCCCTGACCTTTTCAGAGAACTTCTGGACCAAGGCCACGATCCGAATCAAACAGATTCAGATTCCTGGACTCCTCTCCATTACGGCACCTTCTACAACCAATTCAAAGCCTGTGAAGTGTTGATGCTCCACCCCCTAACAAACGTGAATGCTGCCAACAAAACAGGTGCTACAGCTTTACACTTTGCAGCTCGAAACGGTCACCTATACCTGGTAGAAGTGATGCTCAGTCACAGCAAACTCAGGGTGAACAAGAAAGACAACCACGGCAAGACAGCTCTCGAATATTGCCTAGAATTCTGTGAAACCAACCCCAAGTCCCAATGGCACCACATTGCCAATCTTTTGCATAACTTTTCGTTGCGACCTGAGAAGGTGGAGGTCAGCTTCATTGGTCGAAACAGCCTTCAAGTCAAATGCACACCTACTACAGCGACAGCGGGCCAGTTGAGGGACAGTGTGATCAAGGAGGAAGGACTGATCGCCAAAGCCGAAAAGGTATTTGCCCTCTGGATCGCTTCAGAAAGCCTGAGTAAGTTGTTTTCACATTAACCAACACCAAGTTACTTCTAGATTATGTTTATAATACTGTTTAACTCTTATTTTGCAATTAGGATGTAAACAAACTGAATTACAAGTTTGAATGCTCATTTTACAAACAAATTTAAAAAAAATCTTTTTTTGAACCAAAAAATGTTACCTAAATTTGAATCTAACATAAAAAAAAGTAAAATCGACCTTCAAACATTCTAAATTTCCATAATAAACATAGTATTTTAGGCCTCCAACTAAAAGCGGACATGAAGATCAAGACCCACAAAGAGAAATGGCCTGAATACCTCGTGAAGTGGGGCGACCTGCAGCAAACCTCGGGCGCGGCCGAGAAGCCTCGGCTTTATTTCAAAAGAGATGCTCGAACTCTTCTGGGCGATGAAAGAGATCTGGTAAGTATTTGAACTTGTATTCTTTATGTTTTTACTGTAGATACTTTGCTCACAATACCTTTTTATGTGATTTATTTAAATTTCTGTGGGAAAACGACTGTACACAGGGAAAGGGAACAGGTGGGTAATATAATAGACTTTGTTGTCAGAAAGAATGGGAAAGAAGAAAGTTAGACAGAATTAATACTGTAGACTAAGTTTTACAAATATCATAGTTAAGAAGGTTCAAACATTATATTATACTAGACCTTATCAACAAGATCAGACAGTCTATAGCTACACGGCTGTAGGTTACTTAAATACTTGTGACAAGCTTAATAAAAGCGGTAAATGACTAAAAATGACGTGACCTGAGTTAGTGAACAATATAGTTTTGTGGACGATCAAACGAGGAACAGCACTAGAAGACCCGTTAACAGTGCAGAAGCGGCCGAACTGAAGGCAGAGTTCAGGCAGCCGTCTCCCTCGCATCCTTCTGTACACACTTCTACAAATAAAGTGTCAGTGTCGCGTCTTTTCTGACCAGTCTTCTGGCTGGAGTCCAGAAAGTGTCGCTTCATTCGTTTTCGAGAACTTTTGTATAAAGTGCAGCCGAGAATGTCAGCTTCTACGCCACATCTCCGCTCAGTCACGGTGATTACTGAAAAGTTGTGTTGTTAAAAAGAGTCTTAAGTGTTTTTGCAATGATTGTCATATTACGTATCTAGTGTTTTAATTATAGATTGCTTGAAATTTTAATTTTTTTGGCTAATGCAAAAAAGTTAATTTAATATAGACATTTTTTATCAATTCAGCTCAAAGTTCAAGAGCAAAACCGTTTAAAACGGCCTAGAATTCATTGTATCACTTACGACAGCTAATTTTTGCGTGTCGTATTCAAAACGGCAACTTTATGTCGTTTCAATTTGACTGCCAAACGAAGTGGGGATGTCAGTGTTACCTCCACACTAATTATGCTTATCTTCGGCCGTCTTTGTTGACAGATTAAAACCAATTCTTAGGCTTAGTTTGAGCCGCATTTTAATTAAACCCCGCCGCATCCCCCCAGGGCCTATAAAACATGCCAGCGGACACTGCGAGAACACTACTTAGAAATAGCACTGTTTTAGGTTTGGATAATAGGAAATGGCACTCGTTTAGTCTTGAATAATATTGTTTTAATCAAAAATAATGTTAAGGCTTAACTGTAGTTGATAAAAAAAGTTGGTCTTAAGAATCGCGTCAAAGATATTCATATTTTTATGGAAAAAATATAATTTAAGCTTTTAAAAAACTGTATTATAAAATATGTGAAATAGTGAAAACATACCATTAGACACGCCTTGTCGATAGTAGCTGTATATACAGTGGGTATGGCTGGCATTCAAACAAGGTGTGGGGTCGATCAGACCATTTTGACATTTCTGAACGTGTCGTTCTGTCTCTTCTGGAGAATACCAGGCACCGTGTCGGTCACATTGAATACATTCTAGGGACGATACTGAAAAGGTACTGTATTTAGAAATTAAGATTAGAAGTTGTTATCTATTCATTTATATTCAAGTACCTTCTTTATGTCTTTCCAAGTTACAGTCAGTAGGTCCGTATATTAGGTTTAATACCTAATATATGAACCTATTATGTAATGTAATATGTCACCATATCCATAGCTGACATTCGAACACCTCTACCTCCCGAATACTTAGACAAACAAAAGATTACTGGACAGGAAGTGCTCCGATTCGACCGGAAGAAACTTTCTTTCCGAGTGAATGAACCTACTTAATACACTTAGAGGGTTTCGACTTTTAGGTATAGGTATTAGGTTGTCAAAGGTTTCGAAGGCAAGATAGGAAGGTAGTGAAATGGTAAAACGGTGTTACTACTACAGTTAAAGTTAAATTCTTAATTTACTTTTGTAAGATACGGTAGACACTAGGCAAATTATTGTATAGCTAGACCAGAATACAACTCTAAACAGATCAAAGAAAGTATAATAGCGGTAACTCTTACCCAAATGTAACGTGAGCAGCGTCGACACGGCCAGAAGATAGGTTGCCAAGTTTATGTCCATTTTGGAACCATGCCCCTGCAAACGAATGATGGTATTATGCCCGAACATGGATAATATAATGCTCGCGACAAGTCTCGAGAGGATTAGAACGGGCGCCAAAATACATTGTCATCATAGGCATCTGGAGCCCATGTTTGAATAGTCGCGATTACATTACACTAATCTACTCTGTCAATCAATCTATGTATGATAGTCGGGGCATGTTAACGTTGTATCATAGTTGATATGGGTATAGAAGGGTGATGTTAAGAACCTAATACACTAGGGGGGGGGGGGGGGAGGTGTAGTAATGTACTGTAACATTACCAAATTTATAAAAATCGATGTACAATATGAAATATTACACCTATAACAGCATATTTAATGCAAACACGTAATAATATTCTTTATTTTAGGTCTGTCGCTCTTCAGAAGCCGTGAAACTGCTGTACGGTGAAGCCGAATCCCAATTCCTGACTGGCTTATACCCGGCCAAAGAGAAAGACACGATCAAGATGGCCGCCATCATACTACGATTGCGTTTCGGCCAACAACTCGGGAATAACATGGAGTAAGTGTATCATTATATATTCGACATAGGGGGCTGAGAAGGCATGTATAATATATGCGTGATACGTAACGCATAATCAACCCAATTTACGTGACAGTAAATAAGAGGGTGTGTAAGGTGCAGATACGATGTATGAGATAGACATGCTTTTTATTGTCAGTATGAACATGAGTTTAGAAGGTACGGAGTAGTAGGATATGATGAAGGGTTTTAGAGTAAGGTGACTTAGTATCTTAATGTTATGAATATTATAGTAATTTGTATGATGGTGAAATATACATAGTAAAATATAAAATAAAAAAAATATTAAAATAATAACAAAAATTTGCTCAAATTACCAAAGTAACCTACTATAATATAGCAAGTGTTACAAATTCATACATATCTAAACCATAAAACATTAACACCCACCACAAAATAGTTTATAACCGCATAGCCTGGAACAATATGGTCATCTGGAATACGTACTTGAGGCCCTTCACACCTCGTATGTCCCTTGATTTATATATACTTCCGTATGAAATCGGGGCCAATATTCGGAACAATGGGCGGGTCAGAGGGCAAAGGCGCGCTTTCAATAGACCGCTGGCTAATTAAGGACCGAGGAGGGTCGCCCAGAAAGTTTAGAACTCGTGGGAATCCCAGCAATTAAAGACAGCCGGAGGGCGCTAATTTCAATATGGTCAGTTAAAAGGTCAGGGCTCCAGTTTCAGCTCGTCTTTATCTACTGTATTTTTAAAAAGTTAAAAATTGTTTTTGTCCTGAGGGTAGGCAGGGTACGTTTCGCATAGTAAGAAGCTTGCAGGCCGCGTAGTAGCTTCCTTAGCCTTAAACTAGCCTTACAGCTGCTTCACCTTAACTTTGCTTAGCCCTAACCTAGTCTTACCACTGTTCTACCCTAGCTTTACCCAGCCTTGTCTTACTTATACCACTCTAAACGAGTTAGACTACCCATATCACTCTAAACCAGTTAGACTACCCGCACCACTCTAAATCAGCTAAAACAATAACAGACTAATTAAAAAACACAGTTTAATCTACAGTATCTGAAGAGCCTAAACAAATACTCGTGCACAAGGTCAAGTACCGTGCCCATATTGAGCCGTTAATTAGAAGCCCCAATTAGAAGATCGGGATAATTAGCCAGGTAAACAAGGGATATCTGGTCCACAATTAGCGGTACCCCTTTGGGATAAAAGAGCGGAGTTTAGCCAGCCGGGAATGGAAATCGCTGGAAATTGGATTCCGAAAAAAGGGGAAGCCACGGAGTTATTTTACAATATTGAACAGATATTAAATGCAACATGACAGCGGGCAAACATACGACAATGTTGTTGCGAGAGCAATCGAAAATAGACTTGGGATCGAGAGTTAAGGAGAATATTTGGTGTTTTTACGTTGTTTTAGGTTACAACGAGGGGCTTGACAGTGTAATGTAGGGGGTATGTATTAAAGATTACTTTATGTACAATATTATCACAGTTTATAGATTAGAAAAAAACTTAAAAGGCTAAAGTAAATCATCTAAAACAATTAATTAATACCCAAATCAATATAGAGGAAAGAACTAAAGGTTACGTTATGTACAATATTATAACAGTTCAGATGAAAAAAAGACACTAAACTCAAATAAATAATTAAAACAACTCAAAAGACCAAGTAAATCATATAAAACAAGCCAATAACCCCAACGCACAGCCCAAAAAACAACAAAGCAAGAGTACGTGGTTTAAGTAATGTCCAATACACATGGCCCATCACTCAGTAACTTCAAAAAATATTTGTCACACTCCGGAGGCATTTGCGGCGACATAAGCCGTATGCCTCATTTGTATTCACAACCGCCTCTGCCGTCTCGAGAGTGACCTCAGATCAGGGATATTACAAAAAGGACCGTGTTGATAATCGGAAAAGGCATTAGAGATAAGCGACAGTGTAATAAGCCGTAAATGTTTGTCGATTAGCCTTCTGAAGGGCCGAACCAAGTTTACAATATTGTTTTAGATGCAATTATGGTGTTTTAGATTAAAGGTTAGTAATGGTTAGAGGGACAAGTGTTTTAAGAGAGATTTTGAGTTGGCATTATGTTAAGGATAAGAGTAAAAGTCACGGTTTTAAAGAGTTTAGAGTAAAACATAGATGGCCACATTATTAACGGTAGATGAATCTTTCAAAGTTTGAACAAAAATAGTTTTAGTTCTTCAAATAACTAAGCTATTTGTTAACACTGAAAAATATAAAAATTTTAAAGGTTTTATAACAAAGTCTAGGCTTGTAATTTACGTTATTTTTACCGTGCAATTAACCAGAATGACCTATTACACTAAACCGCGCAACATCAACACCTTTAGTTTACAATATTTATAGATGAAACATATTTTAGCTGCTTTATACAAAAAAGCCACTTAAAATCAAATTTAAATATTACCAGTCTTAAAATGGTACACTTAAGCACTCGAAAAGGGGGCGGGGCCTGTCGAGCCGCCTCTTGGCCATTCTTTGTAATAGAAGGCGGGGAAGCCCTTATGTAGAAGGTCATAAGCACCTTCTGATGATCCCGGAATTGGAGTGGACACTCTTCCACCAAAAACTGGTGGGAATTGAATTTGCGGCGGAATGTTCTTCTTTTTCAAAAAGATTTGGCCGCTAAACGGCGCCTCGAAAAGGTGCCAAAACCGCCGGAAACGGGCAAAGACAATTACAACACGGACAATAGACCAAACATACGACGGAACGCGCGTTTACTATGCAGAACACGGGTTGTGATGACTTTGTAGGGAGCTATAACAACATTCATGGCAAAGGTATCATAATATTAGACTTTATGATAATTGCGACAATAGAATTCAAAGACTTTGATGACATATGGCAAATAACTCTGTAACTCTTTCAAAAATATTCGGACCTTTAGACCTAAACCACGGAACGATGAGCACATTGTAATCAAAGAGATGGAACGTTGCGGGTAAAAAGGCACGTTAGGGACGGAAATTGGAGAGGATGTGATTAATGCCCACATATTATTCATGTTTTTGTTTTGAATCTGGCGTTAGTTAAGTATTCGTATTCAGATAATGGATGCGCTGACTTGAAAACAATACTTTACGATACTATTTAGTACTAAACACATAATTGCCTTAAGAAAAGTACTTGATTTTAGTCTTATTTTGAAAGATACGATCTTGACTTCAACGACAAGATTTTATGACAAAGTATAAGAGACAAGAATGATTAAAACCATAAGTTATTACCTAAAATACTTCGAGAATCCACAAGAAATTATAAGAAACAGAAAGAAATGATAAAGCAACCAGCTGGCAGTAATATCAATAACTTCGAGTGCTAATTAGCGTTAACAAAGTGTTATGCCGAGAAGAACATGTTGGCAGATGTTTTTGATGTCTCTCGAAAGTAATCCCACATTAGAGAATGTATTGTTAAAGGGCGGAAACAAATCCCAACATGGATAATATAATTAGAAAGGAACGTTTTAGCTGTTTAGAGAGAAGGAAATTGTCATACACAAAGAGGATGATAATGGAGATTGTGAGGATAAAGGTCATTTTTGTTGATCGAAAAGTTCATAGTTAAAATATTGGTCAAAAAATTCATAAAAATTTTATAGAAATAGTGACCGAAGGCATAAATGGTTATTCTAAAGACTTTTGATACTATTGCCAATTGTAGTATATTGCCACTTATACTGTGACTTACATTTGACATGTTTCAGTTTTACCGCCGTCTCCGCGTGTATGCCGAAACATTTAATACCCACGGAAAGTGACCGTGCTTTCCAGAAGTTGGTGTCAAAGCTGAAGGATGCCCACTCTCAACTGACAGCCACCACCTATCAGCAATTACAATTCAACTTTCTACAGTTATGTTGGAAGCTGAATGTGTATGGGTGCACCTTCTTCAAGGCTGTCATGTCACACAGTAAAGTAAGTTATACTGAGCTTATGTATGTTAAGCTATAGGTAATCTTACCTAATAGTATGAGTAATGTACTTTTTCTAACAATAAGATACTATACAATTGGGTCTAAAACAACTTATATTACTTTAAACCAAAGCAGAATATAGGACAGTAATAATACTATGATCAGAATGTCAGAGTAAATGTTGTTTTACTATGTAAATAACAAGATATATGCAATGACATGCAATCTGTTGCCGCTGTAATTGTAAAAAAGTAAAGTTACTACCTAAAAATAGTAATTTTAATAATGGCAGAGTACTTAATTGCTACGTTTACAAGGTTTTAACAGCTACGTTTAAGTATTACAACATATCATAGTGAAACATATATAGTAGAACTAAGAATAGTAAGAGAAGCTATGATGAATATGTATAATTTATGCAAAAAGTAATCAAAGTAATACGTCGTATAAAATAAGTAATTAGCCATTACCCTAAGTAAGAGCAACAATGTCATATTAGCCATCATGAAGCCCTACCATGTAATTATATGTCGCTTATAGCTAAATTAAGATATTGTACGGATTCAAATACTATTTTGGAAATTTATAGTTTCTACAGTAATAATAACGTTTACGTTAACATAAAATTCTGACTGTAAAAGGTAAAAAACATAAATTCATGTTACAGTATACCTACAGTAATTAAAAAATAAAGGCCATTAAAATTCTCAAATTTATCTGAAATGAGTAAAACAATATTGTTTTAGCCTCCTTTTGGGACTTCGCCAGTCTATCTGGGAGTAAATGACTGGGGAGTATCAGTTATCAGCCAACAAACCCTGAAGCAGATAGAAGCCATCGAGCTACAACAATGCGAACTTGTGCACGGTACTGGCGGACATCTTGAGCTTCACCGGAAGCGACATGAGATATTGGTATTCTCGACTCCACAGGTGAGCTATTATAGGTATATTGTGGTAGGGGTGTTCTATTCAAGGTATATTATAGTAGACGGTATTATATTATAGTAGACAGGTGTCCTAATCTCTTAATTCCAGGCTCTTTTGGTCGCTCAACTCTTCAAACAGCTCCAGACTAAAGTGGCAGGAGCTCAGGTCAAGAAGTAACAGTTGTCTTACTCTGCAATGTTACTGTAATATGGGTTACAGTATTCTCTGTCACGTTACTTTATCGTATCTTGTTATCTACTTAACTTTATAATATTTGGTCAATATTTAAGTAGAATTTTATTATTTTTGTTGTTTCAAGTGCTAATTTTTATTGTTTTACTTACTTTTCGAACAGATCAGTGTCTTTTCTTATCAATCACATACTAATTCCTACTAATAAGCTACAATAACGGTTACATTGTCATACCTCTTGCATGTTAACTTAATATTATAATCATATTCACATTAATTTTACATTACCTCACATTGTTGTAATAATCGTACTGGTGAATAAATATGTTGTTGCAGTACTATTTAGTACGTTGGTTCAATTTTAAACGTTCAGCTGTATACTTTAGCTACAGTAACAAATACTGCTTTATGATTCTATGTGATAAGTTTTTGCGGTTTACATTACAGTAGGTCACAGTAATTCACAAAAAGTGAAGTAATGTTTTGTTTACTGTACACATTCTTGTTTACATAGTCGAAAGTGTAACGTTTTCTCATCTCTTATCAGTAGTTTTTTAATTTTTGAGCCAATTCGATATGACATACGAAGACAGAGGATGGTATCTTTTCAAAATTTATGCAAATTAAGGCAGCTGTTTCGATTTTGAACTTTTCAAGGGCATAGCAATTTAATGTTGTTATACTTACATTACTTATATATAATACCAATAAAAATGAAAAATTATAGTGATAGATTACTTCAAGTCACAGTTTACCGTAAAAAATTTAACTTTCTCATTTAAAGATTTTAAAAATTATTGAAAAATAAACGTTTGTGATTATTCTTAAAGCATACTGAACAACTTATCACTTTCAACGTACACTGAGTATCAGTTGTGAATCAGAAAGTAGTTTAAAAGTAATTGTAAGTCATTTCGAAAGTACAATGACCTTCAACTGTTGCAGTAACTTGCAAGTCCTTTTAAGTTCTTCGGAATTGTTAAAGCGACAATTGCAAACTACAGTTTACTGGGTTTCGAAAATGACGTCACTTTATGTAACGGAATGTATATTGTAAATAACAAAACTATTACTACAGTAACAATATGAATTTAAGAGAGCATTTTAAAGTAAATACAGTATATGACACTATGATAAGCACTGCAAACTATCGCACATTAATACATAAATATTACTGTGTAGAACTAAAGTGACTTGACCACAGTATATTAGATCAATCTCTTACTGTATTTAAAAAACATTTATCTCAGTTTTAGCAAAGAAAAAGTCAAATCAAACTTGTTGACTTTAACGAGCCTTCGATGGCCTTTAAATGACGTTACAGTAGGTAGATTGTCAGCTAAGAATCACAAGATTTTCTCTGCTTATCGCACTCTTTCAACAAAATTTCTTTATAATTTGTAAAACCTTGCCATTTTCAAAATTTTGGCGGGATTCGAAAGTGTCCTCAAACTATAAATGGCACTCTCGACGAACAGACGCCGAGACTGGGGTCAGGCACATCAGGTGGACCGCCTCGAATTACGCAACAAGATGACCTCAGCTAGCGAGAATGTCGCATTCATAGGTATTTGCATTCTCGAGGGGAGGGGGTCTTCTATATATTGCGTCGATTCACTTGGATATGGTACTGTAATTGCATAAGTTTCGTATTAGTTTGGCTGTGTTTTGTAGGATTACTAGGGCTTTTGGAGGTAGTATTATAGGTGGTTAGAAATGGTTGTGACGACTTTATTTTATATAGAATAATAAGATGCTTTGTTACAAGAAACATCATGTTTTAGTCAACATTAAAGTCATTTTTAAGAGTTATAAGGTTCTTCCATATTATGTATATACAGTTTTTCACTTTAAAAATTATAGCCGTACCACTATCGTGGCAATAGTACTGTTTAATTTTGCTTTATCTTAATTATATAGTTGCGTACGTTGCGTGAGGTTATTGGTTATATAGGCTATTACTTAACTTATGTAAATTATTTTTGTTTTCAGGCAGTTTTACTGTTTTAAAGTTTACAGCTACCGCTTAAGACGTTCATACTATCATATTACTGTCCCTACAGTAATTCATTTGTACCTTACCGTATAACTTCACTTGTAAGTTCAATTATATTTTTAAATAACTGATGTATCGTATACCGTAAAACCTTGTTCAATAATTTTGTTTTAAGACTTTGAAATATCATTATTAACTACAGTAATATATATTATTTTTTAACACAATGATAAGCAACTTTTCCTACATACCATGTAATACCACCATGCGTATCATAAAACAGATGTAATCTGAAAACACTCGCCGCTTTACTATCCGGCAGCGACATTGTAAACTTTATTACAGGCTTGTAAAATGGTTATGTCCAAAGAGTTGAGTCCCAAGCAGAAGGGCATCTGTCAGGTGTGTGGAGATCAGGCTACTGGCATCCACTACCAGGCTATCACCTGCGAAGGCTGCAAGGGCTTCTTCCGTCGTACCGTGCAGAACAAGATAGAGTACTCGTGCAAGAATCAAGGGAACTGTGTCATCAACAAGGAGGCCAGAGTCAAGTGCCAGAAGTGCCGTTATACCAAGTGTTTGACTGTCATGAAGACTGATTGTGAGTTGTCTAAACATTATATTAATCTAGCTGTTTGTACTGTAACACTTTATACAGTGCCAGGCGGGCAATGTCGGTCTGTAGGAGGTAAAATATGTTATAGTAAACCCACTGTAATAGTATTATAGACAATTTTAGTATTATATAACCTTCCATTTCAGTAGTAATGGAGCCAGCCGAACGCAAGGCCAAGCGAGAACTGATTGAGCGGAACCGTCAGTGTCGTGAGGTCGAACGTCATCTCTCGGATTCTGAATTCATCGGAATCTATCCGTTGACTTCAGAATCCGAAAATCTGATGAACGGACTGGCCAAGAACTATTATCAGTGTTTGGTGACAGAACTGGCGTTGGGGGAGGACTTCAAGTACAAGGACCTGGGAGAACAAACGGCTACACTGCTGGTCACGATGTTCAACAGGTGCATCAGATTCTGCTCCACGGTAGAGGGAATCGAGCAGGTAAGGGACTTTTTTTATTCTCGTAGTACTTGTATGTTTCTATGACCGAACTTTTTTTAGTGTAAGATGCATATGTAACATGTTAAACATGCATATCCTTCTATGATAGTATCTTTTTTACAGTAATGTAAAATTGTTATTAAATTATTTTGAACGTTTCAGCTATCCAAAGTGTACATCATGAAGCAATGCTACGCCCGTCTGGACGTTGAGCTTCTAGATCTGTTCACTCGAGTTGATGTAGCTCAACGTACCGTGACCAAAAGAAGCGTTTCAGAAGGCGATATCGTATCTATCGTGAAGCTAGATTCTCTAGGATTCTCTCCGGTTTTAGTAGACGACTTCTTACAGGTCACACGGTACTTCCAGCGACTTCAGATGGACGACCAGCAACTGGCGTTGCTGGCGTCGCTGATGTTGCTGGAGAAGGGTGACTTGGCTGGGTGTTACAGTAATCCCCAGGTTACTACTTTCTTACAAACTTGTGAGAGTATCTGTAGCCAAGAACAGAACGATTCATCTGAAGTCGAGAAGACGTTGAACTCTGTTCTGATCAGTTACCTTGATTTTGGGTGTAATAACATTGACAGGAGGGCTGTCTACACCTACCCTGACATGATGGCTGTCAAGCAAAGACTCTATGAGTTTGTCGAATTACATGGTAAAATGTTGTTGGACTATCCATGTAGCTTGGCCCATCTTCTTTCCTAAGGGGGTAGATAGGTTTGTGTGGTAGATGAGTTGAAAGGATATAGGGCGTCTTGAAGAACGTTCTAGTATAGGTATAGCAGGCTATAGGTATAGGAAAGTACAGGTGTTGTCAAGAGTGGTGAGATAAAAGGTGTGGACAGCCCCTAAAACTTGAACTGAATAGTTTAGGTAAACTATATAGACTTGCTTCAGTAAACTGTGTAGGATATGTCTGATTGAATGAGTGGTCCTATATTGATTTAGCAGGTAGTTCAAATGCCAGTGAGGGAGAGAAGATAGTCAATGGTATGAGTTCAGAGCGAAAGACAGCTTAAATTGAGTGTAATTTGATACTGTGTGGGAAGACAAGGTGTTATGGATTATATCTGAACATAGGTGACATCAGAAATGACATTAAGCGTCACGAACAAAAGTGTGAAGAAGTTTGACATTGGGGCAGAATTTTCTTGAAGTTATTTGCGTTTACGTTATAAATGGAAGCTTTTTCTGATAAAATGGTAGTTTGCCTATTTATCAGAAGATATTAGTACCAAAAAAGTCATTGGTACTAATACTTGTCCCTAATCGCATAGTACAGAGAGCCATGAGATTCAGTTTAAGACCCAAAAACATAGACTAGCCTTATTTGTGACCTAATTTAGTTCAATCAAAAGGTTATTAGTGTAACGTACACTACATCATTTACTGAAAAAAACACGTTACAGTAACAATGAAGATGTAAAACAAATTAGTGTAAAGTGGAGTAATTTACAATCAGATGTTTTTGTAGCCGTTCCTTAGGCGGGGTCATTGGTGATAAGAATATTAATAGAATTACACTTTGATAAGTAATCTTGTTGACGTTTTCAGGTATACTGTATTTCAGGTGGAGTCGGTCAAAAGGTCAGATGGATACAACTTTACAATATATACAAAAACGTTACTATAGTTATAAAAAATAGATTTAATTAATTTTTTTATTTAAAAATTAATCTTTTTGTTTATAAAAGTGATTTGTACAAATTTTATTTTAAAAATGCAAATTTTTATTTTTTGGTGCAAAAGCTGATCTTTCGGTGTAAAGATAACATAACATTAGGTGAGACTAACTTTACTTTCAGGCGATCCATACCCTCCAATGCGTCGTTATCATCGCTAAACATGTGTTTTTCCAAAGAATAAATAAACTCTTCTCCCTTTGTCACTTTATGTTATTTTTGATCGAACCAGGTGTGCCCGGTTAGCTCAGTCGGTAGAGCACCAGACTCTTAATCTGGCTGTCGCGGGTTCGAGCCCCGCATCGGGCTAACTGCCTTTTGCCTTGCAAACTGTTGCAATGATAATATTAACATATTTAAACGTTTAGAAAGCACAAAATAAGTTATTTTTAGGTATTAAAAGCATTATTTTATTAATCTTTCATCTTTTTTGACATGTTTTGACAGAAAATAAACAAAAATAGCCATGGTAATTGAAGTAAACAAGCAGTTGATTGCCTTAAATACCTGAATGTTGTCTGGAATGTTTAATCCCTTCAGTCCAGCCAAACTGAAACAAATGTAAAGTGAAAGGAATGTACATTCTGAAACATTTATCCAGGTGTAATGAATATCAAATGAGCTTCGGCGTGGCTCGCAAGGCAATATAAGGGCGACGGCCTCGGTAGAGTAAAGTGTTACCTTGATTGTAAATCTGGCGATCTGTTTCTATGGATACCCGCCAGTGCAGTTGCAGTCCTCTAGTGCACTTCCGTGGGTTTTGAAGTGAAACAGCGAAAGGCTCTTGAACAAGGTTGAAGAGCTTCTTCCCGGCCTCTGAATATTCAATTAAAACTTGCTTCAGATGAGGCGCTAATATGGCCACCCTTCTGGCCGCGCTCCTTCTAATTGTCACGGTCTTTTGCTCGGCTGTTAAGGATGATCTGCCAGGTATATCTACTAAACTGAGCGACGAAGATGACGAGTCTAATAGAGTACCAGACGTTACAGCTTTGAATGACGTGGGTATACATGCCATTGAGCAGAGTTCAGCCAACAGCCCCAAATCAGACCCAATCGACCAGACTATCAAAGAGACATCTACATCTACAGAATCCTCAACGACCGAATTCCTTACAAAACCAACAGAATCCCCTTCAAATGACATCATATCTCAAGAGCCCAAGACCTTCTGGCTATGTCAATCCGATGTCCCAGCAGCTGAATGGACAGGGACTGAACTTCGAACTCCACCCCCAAATCAACAACACGTCGCCATACTAGCCGAACCCACAGAAAAGGCAGAGATCGACATCGGAGAGAATGGTACCATCCCGTTTAGAGCCCTACAGTCCATCGGGTACCAGGCAGTTCAATGCACTTTGAGGTTGGAAGCTTGTGCTGATTGTTTTGTCAGTATCGAGCTGGACTCAGTTCGACCTTACTTTACTCAATTTCAGGTAGAGAAGGTGAGTCTATATAATATTATAGATTGTTTCTCAATTTATGATTGTCACTCAAATCACTTTTTCATAATAATGTCATCAACTCAAAACTTTGATACCTACTTATCACAATATTGCTTTAGGTGTCGCGGTGTGATGACCCAACCTCAGCGATGGCTGATCCCTGCTTCGTGATGGATTTCATAGAAGAACGAGCTGATGTTTACAGAGCAGCTGATCGGCCTAACTACAAGAAGATATCAGCCTGGAATTGGCCGGAGAAACGTGTCTACAACAGCACCAGTCACTCTCTGACAATACATCTGGTAATGAGGAACATCGACAACTCGAATCAACTCTTCAACTACCTGCTACGACTCTTTCCTATCCAAATCAGCGTTCATAGTAAGTTATACGACTAGATACTTAGTAGTTATTGTCTTAAATAACATTAGTAATATTAAATTCAACCTATGTTACCCCTATTACTTTCAGGAAACACCGAATACAAGGATAACTTCAGCTTCGACCACATGATCTCGTCTCCTCGATACCCCGAAGCCTACCCCCGCCACATGATCAAGAACTATACGATCGAGAACAAGAACGAGTGGGGCAAGGTGAAACTCATCTTCGATGACTTCCTGGTCGATTACCAAAGCAGTCTCAGGATCTTCGACTCAGACGAGACTGAACTCTTCAACTCCCAGAACACCCATCGACGCCCTCCGGCCATCTTATCCAACGGACCCAAACTGACAATTCTTTTTGTATCCGGGAGCTTCACTCATCTCGTCGGCTTCAGAGCAAGGTTCGAGTTTGTCAAGGAGTTCACGGATTGGAGGAATCTGCCAAGTGAAAGTAAGTTATCTTACGATTAGCTATATGAGAGTAGAGAAGTGTTTCGAGAATGTTATCCATGAGGAAGAAGTTGAGTTTTTGATGTTTGTGGTGATGCTACCGTTGCCTGATGTTTAAATATTATTTTCTTTAATTCTCTATCCAATATCTTCATTTTCCTCCAAACACAACCTATAATAACATACCTGTACACATTCCAACCCTAAACCAACCTTGTTTTAGATTGCGATCAAATCCGTGAAAGCTTTGGCGGCCAGATCAATTTGGCTAATAAGTCGGAACTGGTCGGAAAGTACGTGGATTGCATCTGGATTGTGGGTCGATTACCATCATTCGCCCAAGTCTTCGACCAAGTATACCTAAAAATCGACAAGTTTGAGCCAAACGAAGCCAAAGATCTTAAGCTGGAGATCAGAAAAGGGCTTCACTCAACTTCTCCCGTGATCCTGAGTCTCGAATCAATGAATTTCAGAACGGGATCAAACAGGAAATATCCTGTGAGTCTGGTGAATGATCAACATCCACATCCCGCCTTCTATATTAGACTCAACGGACTTCTGCACATCAGCTCTGGTGAGTACAACACCGTATAACAATATAAAATATAAAATTTTTAAACCCTTCTAAGTTTCATTACAAAAGGTTGAAATCTACCTAAAGTTCCAAAATTTTAATATTTTATTTTTGTTTTCGGCTGCGCCCTTTCTTCTGCAGTCTGCATACACTAAAAACGTGAAAAAATATTTTCAGACGTTCAGCTAACTTACAGCTTGTTCTACCGCTGGGCCACAGCTTCATGCCCTGGAAGATTCGAGTTTCATTGTGAGAACTCACGCTGTATCAGCGATTCATTAAGATGCGACGGTGTAGACAACTGCGGCGATCAGAGCGACGAGATCTGCGAGATAAACCCGCTGCTCAACATGGAGAAGGAGAACGATGTGGCCATGTTGATGGCCATCGTGCTGAGTCTGGCTGGGATCATATTAACCTTGTCAGCCATGATCGCTTTGGCTGTGGGATTAAACCGACGAAAACTCATGTTAACATGTACACATCGAGGAGACACGACGACAGAAGACTCGCAGAACAGTAGCAACAGTAATCAGATAGGGTTGAGTCCTTCTGTTCATACCGTAGGCGATAGACGTTTCTATTTATTGCCTGAGGCAGGAGTCAGCGTGATCGAAGCTCCGCCCACTTATGCCGATGCTCTGAAGCATGGGTTCGACAGGAGAGGTTCGTACGAGAATGGAGCTTTCCAGTATCAACGAGATGACAGTGATAAGGACGATGACAGCAGCTCGCACAGCGTCAGGATATCGACCGGTCGAGACGGATCGATTCAAGCCAGAGTTAGATTCGTGGACGAATGTTCTCAAGAAAACCTTCAGAATCCTAGTAATCACAACTCCCAAAATAATGTTAAAGAGGCTACAAAGGATGGGAAACTTTCATCTAAGAAATCGGATGAAAAGCTACGTAAAGATAACGATAAACCAACAGATACTACTTCTTCTACAGTCATTTTACAAGAAACAGAGAGTAAAAACGATGATAAATCAGAAAATACTGAAGGAGAACCTTCCACTGTCTCTTCCAAACCATCAGAAGTTCAAGAATCTCCACGATCTACTGAAGGTAATCAACAACCTTCATCTATAACACCTACACCTCGATCTCTAGAAGACACAAAGCCGAGAGACAAGACCAAAGTCCACAAAATAGTACCAACTGGTACCAAAAGCAGAATCAAACCAAAGGTAGTACCATTGCCATCGACTTCATCAGAATCCAAACGGGTAACTGAGATTCCGATCGTCGTAACCACTTCTGAAGACACGAGTGAAGCTCAGACCAACGATGTTCTCATTTAGAATATTAATAAAGATTCAAAACCATCACTAATCATATCACTTAAACCAAAACATTCGTTTTCAAGTTTATATCGTTTAATCAGTCAAACAGCAAGTGCACTGGTAGGACTAGGAGGACGGTGGTGGAGTGGTTCCATCTGGCGCTGCGCTCTTCTTGGTCTTCTTGTTCTTTGAAACTGAAAATAAATGTAATTACTACAACATATAATGTTTAAGAGAATAAGTTCATTCAACTAATCTCCTTCTAGTGCCTTAATAAAATACAAATATTTTAAACTTCAAGTTACCTTTGTTTCCACTCTTGTGCTTATGGTGCTTGTGACGGTGCTTGTGCTTCTTGTCCGACGTTCTAAATCAAAGTCATAGACAATATAAATCAATTAAAACGTTATAAAAAAGATTTTTGCCTATAATTTTGTTTTAACCCATAAATTAAACAATCTCTTTTCATCCTGTCTTCCTTAATTAACTACGAACTTCTATTAAAAGCAATATTTCAAAGCCTCGAACTTACGGATTCGGGGAGATATTACTACCGTCGGGAGCAGACTCAGAAGCACCACCCGTGGTCTCCGAGGGCTTCTTCTCCTAAAACACAACAATTACCTTGGTTATAACATACACAAGAGAAGAGTACTCAAAACTTTACCGCCATGCTCGCTTGTCGGACAGAATTCACCTCGTAGCCAATCGAAATCTGACTGTCTTTCTAAAAAGCCAGTTTAGTCACACTCGCCTTACCTACCTTATTGAAGAACCACCACAGGATGATGCCCACAATGACGGCGACAACGATGTATTCGATCATGACGACGTCCAACCAACCGGATCCTAGACCACCAAATCAGTTGAATGTCGGGTTTTCTGGTTTTCCAACGAAGATTGACACTTTAATTTGCATATTTTTGCTGTGAATTTGTAAAAATATGTTGATCATTCCCAAAAACGTCATATTTTCTCCAATTTCATGAAAAAGTCGGAGAAAAACTTCAAATTTTATGAATTTGCTGAAAAAGAAACACTTGGCACAATTGTTAAAGCCGCGTCAAGTCTTTACCTTATTCTTGTTGGATTTTGGAAAATAAAATAAAACAAATGCGTTGACATGGATATTTACTGAACATAACATACCATAGTTGGTCAAAACAATATATTCAAGATGTCCAGAAGATCTTCCAACTTGGCCTTATTTACTGGGCAATTTGGCCTCAGTTTAATGCAAGTTCTGTTCATGTTTTACTACGTCAAGGTCTTCCTCAACGTGTTTCATGTCAACGAGTATTGGTTCAACATTGCTCAGTTGTTGTTTTTGGTGTGGAATGCTATCAACGATCCGTTGTTTGGGTATATTCAAGATCTTTCTAATGGATGGATGAAGAGTAGAGCCAAGATATTCACTTACTTTGGGCCGTTGATGAGCTTATCCTTCTTGATATTGTGGTTTCCATGGAGGAAAACGTCAACCTCACCACCGTACATTGAAGGGCTACATCTGATTGTGGCTTTATTTCTTTACGACGCTTTTTACAGGTAAATTTTGATTTATATTTTCGTTTTTAGGTAACAAAGGTTGGATTTAAGTTGGGTCCAATGTACTCTATGGCATTTTTAAAGCTTTTAACTGAACTGTTTTAGTTGTGTTGGAGTTGCATGGGGAGCTTTGTTTACAGAATCGACTCGGGAACACAGAAGACGAGTTCAAGGTCTGAAATACTCTCAGTTGGCTATATTATGCAGTGTGAACATTATCATGATCACAGAGAAGTTTTCTCACAGCGTGGATGTAAGTTATTTGCAATTTGTTGACTAATTATGTCAAACTTGTGAATAATTTTTACATTTTTTATTAAATGTCTTATTTATACTACCTAAAACAATGTAAATCTTTTGTATTTTAGGACTTTGGTACATTCCAAACCATTTGTGTGGTAGTGGCTATCTTAACAATGATTTGCTTCTTTATTACCGGTCGATTAAGTTCAACAACTAAAGAAAAGGACAGAGAAACGTTGTTGGAAGAAGATGAAGATGAGAAGAAGAAGATGGGCTTCAGAAGTGTGTTAACGCTGACTGGAGAACTTCTCAAGGCTCCCGACTTTCAGCGTATTGTCTTCACCAACTTTGTCCACACGATCAGAAGTGTAGCTCATCTGAATTTTGCTTCGATTGCGACGGATCTTCTGATTCCACAAAGGATTCTGAGGAAGGGATCGTGGCAGATCAGTATCTTCTTTGCTGTTTGCACTTTATTGCCTCAGGTTGGTCTGTTTGAAGACTTATGTTAGAAAACTTTTAATGTAATGTTATATTCTTATAATTTAAAATTTAATGGTTTCACGTATTACATATAAACTATATATATTACAGTTATATGTTATTACTATAATCATAACATTTTAGATTCTAGTGATAGCAAACGAAACTCTACTGGTCAGATTGGGAGTTTACAGAGTAATGATGTTATCATTTGTCTTCTCCATCTTATCATCCTTCATGTATACGATATCATGGAGTTCGTATGTCATCATGTTCTTCATGCTGATTGACAGTGTAATGGTACACTCAATTGCACCATTGTTTAACATTCTTTTAGCCGAGTTTATTGAGGATGATACTACTCGCAATGCCAGAAAGTAAGTTTGGAAGGTGCTTTGTTATGTTGAAGTTTTGAGTTTGGCTTGAGTTAAGTATAGTATTAGTTTTGGTGAGTACTTAACTTATTACTGATATGAATTTTACTGAAGGTGATGTTGTATTTATCTTTTTATATTTTTTAGAAGCAGAATGTCATCGTTAATATTCAGCTTGAATGCTTTTGTAATGAAGCCAGCTACCTCTATAGCTCCCATGGTCGTAGTATACTTTTTAAATCGACATGGCTACGAGGTAAGTATGACAAGATCGTATATTAATTGTTGTGGACTAAAATATAAGTTGTTTATTCTTCATTAACGTGTTATTGATGCTATGAAATCTGTTTTAGTCGTACCAAAAGGACCAAATAAGAAGCGACGAGTTGAGTATCTGCATGTTAAGGATAATATTCTCTATCCCAGCGGGTTTGGCTCTACTACAATGTATGATATTCAAGTCGTATTCACTTCGAAACAAACACATGTTGCCTGCATTACCGGTTTGATAGCATGTTACTATATCATTCAGAAGGTATCCGTATGTTAACTTTGATACAATGACATTTACATATCATGGACACTTTGAAAGTGATTATTATATAAGCATATACAATAACTTGACCTTTCTGATGTAAAATGGGTGTCAGAGGAGAAAATAACATAGTATACTTGCCGTTTGGGGATGGTAGCTAATACATATCGTATCTTTTAACGTATGTTGTAAATACTATTGTATCTCTAATTTTGGTTTTATATCAGCATATTTATTGTTACCGTAACTTTCTTAACTAATCATACGGTAATTTGGCTTTTACACGGTCTATTGTAATATATCTAACAACACTTTCTTCTAAATTTACATTTAAACGCTAACGACGGGTCGTATGTGATGATAGCTGTGATGTTACGGTAACTGTGATAGTTAAATAAATTTATTCGATTAAATAGAGCGTTTGATAAGTATTTCAGTCGGAGGAAAGAGGAATACGAGAGAGCAGTCGGTTTTCGGAGACGGGTCCCACCACGAAAACTTGAAAGAAACGATAGGAGCGGACAGAGAGGCAGAGAAAGTTGAAAGAAGGTCGAGGAGACTGTCACTACTGTAACTACGGGTTACTGTAGACCATATTTTAAGAGAAATGTTAAGTAGGTTTATGTTGTTGTAGGTATAACAAGTTGTTATCTATGTTGAGAAGACTACACCATAAAGTACCTTTTAAGTTGAGTTTGTACCAAAGTGACTACACTCTACATTTCTAAGGCAGTCGTCCTGAAGAAAGATTAGCAGTTACTGCAGTAAGTTTGGCCGATTCCACCTTGAGTACCCTCTTCCTCGACCTGAATCCGATTGCCGGCACCCAGGTACTCGGTGGGGAGGTTGTCGCCGTCCACCGACATCTGAATCCTCTGCATCACCATGTCGAGCAGACAGTCCACCGACTTCTCCACATTCATCGACGTGCAGGCCGAGGCCTCGAAGTAGGGTAGGCCCAGCTGGTCGGCTAGCTGCTTGGCGCGGGCTGTCGAGACTTGGCGACGGTTCTCGAGATCGGCTTTGTTGCCGCAGAGAATTATGTCAGGGGTCTCGCAGTAGGCATGGATCTGGAATAGGATGTTGTATAATAGTTCATGGCTTAAAGTTTGAGATTCCGTCATCGATTTTTTAATTTTTGACACAGTTATTGATTTCATAAATCACTTCAATACATATAAAACCTAAGAATTAAAAGTAGAATTGAGATGGTATAAAGTAGAGAAAATTAAGTTATTCGGCATGTTACCATCATAAATAATTCCATAAATAAGTAAAGGGATAATTAAGGGGGAATGGTTTGAGGACATTCTTAATGCATCAGACTCTCCTTTACACTTTTATAAAAAGGTTTAAAACATCTCAAGATGTGAAACACTAATGGCGCACAAACTTTTACATCTAAGACCTCTACTACAACATGTAAATGTAAAAAAGATCATCTAAATGCAATATTAATGCATACTTTAAACATATAACCGTCACCTGCACAGTACAACTTCAAAATGTACAACATACAACTAATATCACTTACCTTGAGCTGCGACAGCCAATCCCTGATGTTGAGGAAGGACTGTTCGTTGGTGATGTCAAAGATCAGGATGAAGCCCATAGCGTCGCGGAAAAAGGCCGTAGTCAACGATCGGAATCTAAACCCAGAATCACTCCATCGTTCCTTCACCTACCGTTCCTGGCCGGCCGTGTCCCATAGCTGAAGCAGCACCCTTTGGCCGCGACCTCCGAAGCCGCCTCGGGCACTCTTGTAGACTACCTTCTTCTCCTTGAAGTCGATCCCCACGGTGGAAATGAACTGACCCGTAAAGGTGTTGTCCGTGTAACGATGCTGCAACATACGAAGGTGAATACATTATTTATTTTGTGATAATTTCAAAGTTTTTAGAATTTATTGCACCGTGCAGTCATTAGAAACTGCACCGTGCAATTTAAAAATTTTTAAAGCAAAAAATTACGAAATTACAGATAATCATCACTTGTATGACAAAGATAAGTGTAAAATAAAAAAAATTTAGAAACCATTACAAACTTATAGTACCATTCATAAATTACATTAACCCACCAAGAAAGATGTTTTGCCGACTCCAGAGTCGCCCAACGCCAGAAACTTGATCAAGTAGTCATAGTCGGCCATCTGTCGCGCATCACTCTGTAATTTACCTCGTATTTACTTTGTATTTACACTGTTTTTGACGTATTTTACAAGGATACATCTCGTAAAACGTGTAATCGATATATGATAATATAATTGTAAACAAATGCAAATATATAACCCAAATACCAATACAAACCTAATAAAGTAACACATTTGGAAGCTACATTCCACAACACTAACTCAAACTGCCATGAAATTAGCATATTTACACTTGAACTCCAAACAAATGTCACATTATCGACTTTTTATGCAAATTTCTGTAAAATACAGTATATACTGTAGTATCGTACAACGTACCATGAGGTAACAGTAAAAGTAATAGTCAGTAACCCATCCAAACCCAGTTTAAAAAGCAGGCCAGTCCAGAGCGCGGAAAGATTGGATTAAAGGCCGAAAAAGGGCCGTGCCCTGAGGCAAAAGGGGCGCACTCGGCCCCAATTATCGATTGCCCCACGCCCTCAGGGCTTTGTTTCCGATAAATAATAATTGAAATGGCTGACTTTCCCCAGATAAAGGCTACTGCACCATCGTGACCTATTTTCTGAACAATTTAATTCCCCGAAATCCGTATTTTATATTTGAATTTGAATTGACTGAGCGAAGATACCACGGCTAAGTACGGCGATGTTATGCAAACATACGACCATATTAAAGATACGATGACAAGACGTCAGTCAGAATGACGTGTTTTCTATAGTAAACAAACTCTGTAATATGACAATAGGATGGTACTATAATATTATTGGCACTGTATTGTTCTATGATACTATAGTAACATATTTAAATACTCAGTAACCTCTAGAAGTAAAATTCATTTTAAAATTCAAAAACTGCACCGTGCAGTTTGTCCGAGAACTTTTGTCCCAATTTAAATCGCTTTATACCTCAGTAAACCCATATATATGATAAAATACCGAAACATACATATACGACAATGTACATACATATAGATGTCGATTAATCTAAAAACAAACCCGTGGCACACCAACACTATTGAATATCTTGCCCAATATTCGATTACACGTCGCTAATGCCCCCCCCCCAACTGATAAGAAACAAAGGAAGGAATCGATCGCCTCAGGAAATTATGCAAATCACGAGAGTAATAAACGCTTTATTCCGACAAACATGTACAATATAATGAGATCGAGGGTGTGGTAACAGACAAGATACCCGTATGTTCGCACGAAAGACATCGTATCCTACAACAACATAGTAAGTGAGTAAGGTTAGTGTAATATGTAGGTGAATCAGTATTAAAAAGATTACGAGACTGATAAAGACATAATAACAATAAATTTGTAGTGATAATAATGTGACAAAGTAAAGTGTAACTATAAACAGTAATACAGTAATGTAAAGCATACAATAATGTAAAAGAAGATATACAAAGGCAATATCAATAGAATCCATTAATTATTTCGCAACTCTTACCTTACCGTATATTGAAATAAGCGAAAAAACTAACAGATCGACCTAATAAACTAAACAATAATAATATCATACATATCACATATAACAGAGTAACATTTTCTATACCACCGCATCTACCTTCGTCGTATAGCCATATATGTTTCGTACATACAGTAAACGATCTAAAATAAGGTCCATCATGGCTATATTTGTATCATATATTTAGTATATAGCCTATAAATCAACCATACATAACGTACATTACGGTAGATTTATAGGCTAAGTCACAGTATACTGTAATTATGTTCTTATTCGACATACGATGACCATAGTAAGTTAGAACGCCTCATATAACCACACAATGTACAGTGCAGTAAGTGTAGTTCAAGTACCGTAAACATTACAGTACGTCCAACATACGATCATCATGCAATACAGTACATCTAACGTACGACCATCATGCCATGGTGGAATGCATGACAGGCCCATGATGTTGCTGTGGAGGAAAGGCATGTAGAGTAGATGTCTTTATCGTATTCACAGGCGGATCCCTCCTCCTAACGTTCTTCCTTCTGTAACATAGATACAACGTCACCGCGGTAATGTTCAGTCCCACACACACGACCAGTAGTACCAGGCCGAGTCCCACCGACCAGACTGGTGCTATCGCCGCTTTTGTCATAAATGACTGAGTAAATGTGGTCGATGTTACTATGGTCGTGGTTGTATATGATCTTCGGGTTGATGGTACAGTAACCGAGTATGCTTTACCATTAGTCGAGTTTACTGTACCATTAAAAGAGCGATTGGACTGCTGACCATCTGAGCCTAATGTGTTCGAATCTTCTGATGGTAACATTGTCGTATCTTGAGATGAAATAGCATCTAGAGACAGTATTGTCGTCGTATCTTCTGTTGTTTGTACTGTAGATGCTATAGTAGTCTCTTCTGTCGTTGTATCTTCAACAATAGACGTAGTAAAAGCCACTGTGGTATCTTGTGTTGTTGTTGGGTCATTTGGTTCATCCTGAAATTGAAAATACATTTACATATCAGTAGAATTTGATATATAGGTTATTATATTGAGTTTAAGATATAGTAGATAACTAATGCAACATACAAGACCAACCTATGTGATCATAGGGTAAACAGAAAACTTTTCCCGTATACTTTGTGGTTTGTGTTATGTTTCGAGCCCCTATGTTGTGTTTGAGAGAGAAGAGCCAGTCTAATTGAGGAACCGTCGCTTTACTTTCTTTACTCTTGTAACTTGGTATGTTGGCTGATAATGTGCCTTTTCTTATCACTCGCTCTCTTCTCAACTCTTGTTTTTAGAGACAATAACATTTGCATTTCAAAGTTTGAAAAATACTTTGAAATATATTGTCAAAGGTTATTAGGGTGTTCAAATAATTATGAGCCCTTTCTCATGGCATATTTTTGAAAAAAGGGGCCTAGACTTGTTTGAACAGTCTAACATGGGGAAAGTTTTTGCCATTTTGTTAGATCTGACCTTATTTTCCGGATCTAATTATATACTTTTTGGATTTACCATGTTGTTGTAGGTATTGTATTTCAAGTAAAGTCTTAAAATGGTTGAAATACGTTTTATCGTGTCATTTCCTTAACTATCATAATACCCAATCCCTCCAACAACTACCTTAACCGAAATTCCAGGGATGTCCCAGTTACTAGTACTATATTGTCTATCCTCGCTGTTAAATGCCGTCCAGTTCGTGCAGATGTCAACCTTCGGGTACATGTGCAAGAGTGTGCATGTCTCCGACCTACATCAAGGTTATGTGAAGACATACTTTATTGGACTGCAACTGATTGGTACCCCTCTGATCGGAGTACTAGTCTCCAAACTAGGCCTCAAACTTGCACTTATAATAACCTTCTTGAGCACGGCGGCGTCCTGCTTCTTCTTGGCTATATCTCAGGTATGTTACAGTAACACAACATTGCTTTTACACCGGTTTGAAGTGTAATATATTAGTTATGTAGTATAATCTTAAATTGATACAGTTAGAGAGGACTAACTTATGAGACAAAGAAAGAATGTCATACCAAAGCTAATTAATACCTAAAACAATATAATTTCAGGGACTTTTCCTAATCATCGTATCTCAATCTTTTGGTATCTTAATGGTGGGTCATCAGGCCTTCCAAACAGCCATAGCTCACTCGACCAAGCCAGGCCCAGAAAGGACGTCAGCCTTCTCTAAGCTCGGCCTTTCATTTGGTAAGATTACTATCAAAGGTGACTAACATTACATTACTAGATTAAAATGATATAACAGTACTAAACAGTATCATAATTCAAGTTAAACTCAAATAAGATAACTTAAAATACAAATAAAGGTTGATGCTTTAGCTGATAGGTCAAGATGTTTTAAGCAAGGTTACAGTAAGCGTATTTTAGGAGCCGGCTTTGTCTTAACACCAATTATCACAAAGTTGTCAACCTTGATACTAGGCCAATCTGGCCCTCTCTTAATGGGAGCTGCCATCTGTGTCCTTACCCTGCCTCTACTTTTAACTGTCAGGGATGCTCATGTAAGTATACTGTACCTACTACGTTACAATACCATAGAAAAACAAAATTTTTGGATTTCTCATGCTAAAGTAGTATGTTTTGCTATGTAACAAACCTATTCCTGTGTAACAAAGTTAATATTTCAGCCAGAAGAATCAGAAGACCCAAAAGAAAAGAAGCCCTTAGGCTCTGGCGTCGATATTATCATGAAGGATCCAGTGTTAAGAAACCTCTTCCTCACCAAACTACTAGTCACTTGTCCTGCTTATGTTATCTTTGGTACTCTACAGGTAAGCCAAATAAAGCTCTTGCCATTTTAAAAGTAGGACCAGTATTACGCTATCTACTTTAATGGTAACAGTAAGATAATATCCTTCAGCTCCATCTGATAAACACTTTTGGAATGACACAAACCCAAGATTCCTTTATGCAATTGGAGATCGGCATGGGAATCATGTTTGCCAACTCCATCGGCCAGATGGTGCTGTCCAAGTTCTTCAAGGAGAACCAGCTGATCAAGTACAGTGCTATCGCAGCGGTAAGATACTATAATCTAATATACAAGAACATTGTCACTAATCTTAAATAATCACAAAAGTTATAAGAGCTGAAGTATATAGTTTCTGATTCCAACTATACTTTCAGGTGCTGTGCTACAGTGGCTTCATGTACCTCAAGTTCTTCTGGCTCATCTTCCCCCTCCTGTTCATCTTGATCCAGACCATTACCTTTGTCAACAACGCGTCTGATTCCATGATGACTACACGGATCAAGAGCGAACAGCAGGTAAGCAAGTTATCCTTTCATATACAGTATTAGTCTCTTCAAATCCAATACTAAAACCATCCTTATAGGGCCTGATCCTTGGCCTAGCCAACTCGGCCATAGCCTTTGTCAGAGCAGCTGCTCCAACATTCTCAGTTCTTATCATAGAACAGTTCGGATTCGGATTTCTAGGGCTGATCGGAGTTGTGAGTGCTAGCACTGGTGTCCTGCTAAGCAATACCACACCCGACTATCAAAAACTAGACTAAACTGGTACTACTAAGGCTTACGATTAGATATTGTACTATACCATTAAAAGAAAGATTTCTTGCCAAAACAAATAAAAGTGAATCTAAAGGTTTAAAAAAATTTTAAAAAGTTTCAGCTTTTTGTCTAACTTTTCTGGCCATATTGGTTAGACTTGTTCTATATTAATATTGTAGAAGATTGTTCCCTTCTTCTGTTTACGCTCTTTGAACCTTTACAATCTACTTACTTAGGGCTAGCCGTTACTTTCACTATACCTAATTAGCGAGATGTGGTAAAATAAAGAGAGAGTACAGAGAGAAAAACTACATTAACATCAGTTTTGTAAACCCTAACTCGATTAACAGTCTATTGTAGACATTTTCTGTTCAAAAACAAAGTAGACTCTACCTTGTAACACACATAAAACCATGTCAGAACATAATAGGTGCCTTTTAGACCGTTCCAACTTTTAGAATTCGAAAAGACATTGTTTTAGTCAAAATAACAAACTTAATGTAAAGACTTACCTTCTGACTGATAACCTCTGGTTTCCGCTTGATCTGAACACTGATAACTCCTTCAGCGGCTTCATGTTCATCTACAGCCACGCAATTGTCCGAACATTGGAAGAGGACACAATTGGCAGCCGGAACCGAGGACGAATTACCCAGAAACCCCATAAAAGTGAGGGCATTGCACACTAAAACCGTTAAAATTAAGCTTTTTCTATGAATATACCGCAATATGAAAAAGAAGGGCATAGATCCACATATTAAGAATATTTTTCATTAGCTACAAATGTCTGTAATCTCGTTTTTGGTTCAGGAAGACATCATTTTACAGAATTCCATCAATTCCCTGAAGAAGAGCAACAGTTGACTCGACAAAAAACTGTCGCAACAAGTCTTTCTCCCCTACATTATAATCTCAAATTTCACAAAATTTCACTTTTTCCAAAAGATTTCTGTTTTCGTCGGCGCTAATGCCAACATTAGAGTGTCGTAAACATGTAATCTTACCTTGTATGGCACAGCAGGCATCCAGACATTGCTTTAGGTCGTTGGCCTTCTGAGCCGCGAGAGTTTGAGCATCTTTGGAGAACCATTTCTGTTTGAAGACGGTCAGATTTCCACAAAACACATCACTTCCTGTCGCGATTAAGAGCATGTACGGCAACACAAGTAGTAGCCTCAAGTTCAGGCCCTTTGGCCGCATTTTACCGGTCGAAAATGGCAAGAATTTCTGAAATTAAAGTCTAAAACAAGGTGAAGGTGACTCACACGAGATAATATTCGTTAAAACGCGCGAAAATTGCGATGAAACGTTATGACAGTGAAAGCTGGTCATCAAGTGTCACCTTATGCGGTAATGGGAGGGTTTAGTCGGGACAAAAAGCAAGGTAATTCAAAGATATTACTATCGGAAAAAGGTGTTGACACCAGTAAAACACGATTAAAATGGGTGGAAACTGGCTCTATAGGTATGAAACAAGACAAAAAATGTCATTTGATGTTATTCTGAGGTAAAAATAATCTAGAATTGGCGCAAAAACCTAATTTACCTCGTTAAAGCATCAATTTATGGCAAGTGTAACATCGAATAAAAGTGTATAAATTAGTAAAATAAGAGATAGAGCTGTAAAGAGAACTGAAAGAGATAACAACACGATAAAAAGAGTTATTTTACATTAAGAAGTAGCAGTAAAAGTCTAAAGCTACAATCAATGTCATCCCTCGTAACATAAAGTATGTTCAAGTGTAATATAAGAAAACGGTCCAAAAGTCAAAAGATGGCAACGTAATGGGCTTAAAAGTGTGTGAAACGTTCAGCTAAATGAATGTCCGTCTCGATGTAGGTGTCATTACTGGAATGACTACTTTGTTGTACGCGTTAAAAGGATTTTAAATCAACGCAGCGGAGGGCGATTCTGGAGGGTTTAATTAGTTAAAAACAAAACTTTTAACAAAAACTGAGTTCGTGAATTCTCGATAATTAAATTGTATTCGAATAACCGGCCCAGCACCTTTGTTATGTTTCATAAAGGACGGGAATTGCCTCAGGGGAAACCGTGGCTAATTTGGGGTTGACATTTGAAGCTGCTTTCTATGACATTATGATGTAAATTTGATGGTATGACATTATAAAATATGTTATGAAATGGGGAATAATGACTAAAAAACACATTAAAAATTTAAATTAGGATTATATTAATATAGGTAACAGTTTGACTAAAAAGCAAGTAAATCACTGTAAGTTTGGAGACAGTGGTCATAAAAGTAAAAACACTACCTTATCCGCAGAGTATAATCAACTATTTTCAAGTTCTAATAACCAAATTTCAAAATTAAAGCCCCCCCCCCCCTCCCACAAACGCCTTCTGAATGCCGTTTTGATTCGGGATGTATAATATAATATGACATGCTTTACGTAATGAGAGAATGGGAGTCAAGGTGAGGCCATCCTCGCCGCTTTGTCTTAAAAGCAATGCACCGTGCAGCGGGAAAGAAGGCGCTTCCGGAGGGAATGGACAAATGCCCTCAGGCGACAAATCATTCGACTGTGAATTTCGCACAATTACAAGGCGTACAATTACTCACAGAATACATTACTCTTGCAGGCTTTGTTATACACATCGTATATGTGTGTGTTCGTGTGTTTGGCAAGGTACGATGTAAAGGTTTTTGGTCAAAAAGTAGATAGAAAAGCTTAAAAACAAATGAAAATGTCAATTTAAACCTTTGTAAACCTACTATAATATAATAGATCCTCAAATCAGAAAAAAATAAATAATTAATTCACCAAAAAAAGCGAAAGAACTAATGGATTCACCAAAACCTAAAACAATATAAACCATGATCAGAGAGTAAAGCCCATACGGTAATATCAAGTGATGGTAACCGATCACATATCTCCGATACGACGCAATCTACGGAGTAAACCCATCATACCAATCGAGGATGGTAATTACTCGGAAGAAGCTGTAATTATAACAAACACTCAGTTACAGTCAGAGTAAATCGCGTTTAAACTGTTTTAAAGTCGCTCCACCGGAAATCTCAAGACGCGCGACAAGGTGGTCGCATAAACAAACACCAGCTCACCGATTTCACGCCACCAAGTGCAACATGTCATAATGGGACAAAGGTGAGCCACTTCTGTTTTTCAAGGTAAAATGACATTTTATTAAGAACTGACATTTATAATGAACTGACATTTTCTAATTGATTTGCCTGTTTTTATGCGTTCTAAACATTAAAGATTTACTATGGTAAAAAGGCCAAATGCTTCATTGTTAGCTATTATGTGAGTCGTCCAGAAAATTCTGAGCCAAAAACAATTTTAAAAAGTTCAAATTAATTCAATCTTTGACGTATTTTAAAAATTCTCTTTTTAATTAATACAGGGTGCGTAAAAAGTCTCCGGACTCATTATTTTAGTCATATGTACATATTTATTAAAACAATGAATATACTTAAAACAACAACTAACAATAGTAGGTTACTGTCCATATTTTTATATTTTATATTATTCTTTCCATCACTTTTGTCGGTTTTGTTTTCGAAAAAAAGTGTTGGCTCAGAACTTTTTAGACAAGCTAATATAAACTTCAAATCTTCGATTTTACCGCGTTTTTTTGGCATTGTGTTGCAAGGATATCTTGAAGCTTTGTTTATTACAGATTATTATTATACTCACTAATAAAAAAAAAATAAAAAAACCTCATTTTTAAACAGGGAAGATCAGGTATACAAAGACATGTCAACCCAAGTTATAATGATATAATTCACGCTATACCCACGCTATTGCCTTATAACTCACGTTATACCCACACCATAACGCGTTACTTTTTGTAGGTATGTGACCCAAGTACATTTTATATATGTTCGTGGTCATTTTGTGACTGAAAAAGTAAATATTGGCTGATCAAACAGTCCGTTCGGCCTTAATCTTGCACCTGGCCGAAGCCATAAAAGCCGATTACTTTATGACCGGCCTACGACAACTCGTTTTAGGAAACGCCATAACATTTACACGGCAACTACACTATTAATAGGTACTTATGAAATCTAAATGTTAACTCACAACAGTTAATATTGCTAGTTGAATAACATTACCTATAACAATATCATAAAAAAGAATTTTTAGCTTGACTAACTAAATAATTAGGTATAAAATTAAAAAGAAACTTGAACAAAGATAGTCAAACAACTTTTCAGACTATAAAACCCCTCAATAAAGTAGAGTAAGTAAGGAAAGTAAAGTATCAAAGTGTAAAAGAAAGAAATATCAAGATTCGGTTTACAAGCAGCCGGCTGTCACTATTCTACAGTCTCAGCGTGAGTTTCGTTCTGAAAAGTCGTAAACGTTTGACTCGTTTCAAACATATCATCTTTTACTTCATGAAACTTGTCTTTTACCACAAATATCAAAAGTTTTGAAGTTTAAGGCTTTGCACGGTGCAAAAAATAAAATACTTGGTAAAAATTTGAATTTTATAAAAATGTAAGTAAAATAGTAGACACAGAATTAAAATCATAAAAAGAAACAATAAATTACTTTACATGGTCTAAAATTATACTAATTTTGGCAGTGTGAACTTTGAAAGACACTGCACAGTGCAGTGGCATATTCTTTGCACAACAAAAAAAATTTTTTTAATTCATAAATATAAGACAAATCCCAAAAGTTGCCTTCCTAAAGCTATTCAAAACCTTAACTATAACCTTACTCATCCAGCATCGTCGTGTCTTCGCAACTCCTTGTCGTATCTCCTCGAAGGAATCAGAAGGCAACGAATTAGAGGAAGCAGTCATCTGAATTCAAATTATCTGAAAAGCTAATCGAAACAGAGTCGAGACTCTTTACCGTGTTTACAACCGAAGCCCTCAGGGTTTAATATTAAGAACGGATTAGTCGCGCTCTCGGGTCAAGGCGATCGACCAACAATAATATTCAAATGTCGATCAATCTTTGAAGGGATGTTATCATTAGATATATTTCTAAAGTACCAGAGATATTAGACTTGAAATAATATATTTAAAATTAAAAAGAAAGCAATAATAGTATAAAACAAGGTGAATATTATCTCTGATATTCACCTTGTTAATCAGAGATGCTGCTCTCTGTTCACCCCTTCTGAACTAAAAAACAGCCAAGTTTTGCCAACACGAACCCGCCCTTACACCTTTCCTACACACGGATATCTTCTCCTTCCGGCCGTGTTCCGGGAGATCAAAGAAAGGTCTCTCTGGTCGCCATGGTGAATATTATTATAGTGGCCATAAACAACCTGATTCAATCGAAGGAAATAAGACTAATTAAAGCCTTGAAAGGCTGGGAATAGCATTATATTGTGGTAGGTTACGTCACGTGGGAAATTTGCATAACAGCTTTCGAATACTACAATAATATTGTACATCTTGTAGCTATAGATGTATATTGTAACTAGAAAGTAAAAGATAGTGTTGTTTTTGAGTAGTGAATAACAAGACAAAGAGCTTATCTTACAAGGAAAGATTTTGAAATTTGGAACATCTACACAAACGTATCAACTTATGTATATAGCATACCAATATATACCTAGACTTAACCCATTTCTACCATGAAATTAGATAACCCCGATTATTATGACCACGTTTTGGCGGTAAATCTCAAAATAATGCTTGGCCACTCTCGAGACTGGTCGAGAGCGCGCTTTCGTAGATTCGATTACAAGATACCAAGCAGATGGATAATATACCTGTGAGAATCCCACCAAAATGTGCAAATAAACCTATATAAACCTAGGTAAAACGGCCGTTTATAAGCGACAAACTTGTAGAATAACATTTAAATCATATCTAGTTTGTCATAAGAATATTATCATCGTATTACACACTATTTTAGGTATAAAAGTACTACCTAAGCATAAGTAATATACATCTATAACTTTAGAAAATGATGTAATCTTATTCAAATATCTTATATATTTCAGTTTAATGTAAAAGCTCTTAAACTACATTACTTTAATGGACACTTTATAAGTTCATTCCGATAACTTTTGTTACAGTGTTAGAGGTATAGTAATATATGTAAGATAGTCAATATGTACGTAATAAATTTAGTATCGTGTTGATGTTGTCCTGATAGACACTCCAGATTGAAGGCTAGTTTTGGTAGCAGTCGAGAGTCGTGAGCCAGTTCGTTGAGTTGATCTGAAAGTAAAACTGATAACTGTATATGTACTTCCTTACACATCGACTAAGACAACATTACTTTTTAAAAATTTAAAGTCTATTTTGACTTTATAATCCTTCGTGTATTCAAATATGACTACTCAAAATCCCCTATCCCTGAGAATCTCACCGTGACGCCATCCGACTCCGTCGTTCGATAGCATTCTTAAGCGGCGCCTCTTTGATCTTGACATAGGCCTTCTTGAGACAGTTATTGCACATAAACTCACTGCACCACATCAGTCCTCCCACCACAAACATAATGATACCGAGCCCCGAGAGTGTTATGCCAAGTGGCAGTAAAGTAGGCTCTGTTTCTACGAAGAATACCAAGATACAAAGGCCACTGGTCGAGAAGACCAGGCCAAAGATTATGGCCAGAAGAGCGATTACCGCGGTGGTACAGCGACATTGAGGGGCTCCAAAGGCTCCAATTCTAAAAAGATTACAGTATGAGAGATTACAGTATACCTTCTGTACCAGTATGATTAACCATGATACTAAGATAACAATATACGCAGATACAACAACATAATTTTAAAAACCATATAAATAACATAGTAAATTTAAAATTACCACGTGGCTTACTTCGGAGTAAACACGATAATGTCATCGTCCTCTCCCAGCATCTCGTATATACTGTTCTTATCACTGTTACCATCGCCTTGGAATCGTATCTCTTGCTCGATCGGAGATTTCCGGCGGGATCGACCGGTCGATTCCCCATCTTCAGCCATAGCAACAGTCTCGGCAGTGTCCATTCGAGAGTCTGCAGTGGTCACTCGCACTCAACATGACCACGTATGTCACCATGACAACCACGAGAAGGCCATCTACATCAATATAACTAACTATAACTATGTACTCAAGGTATTTAGCATAGTAGATTGTGTGACTAACACAGTAAACTGTTGTTACGTGATCTATTATAAAATATTTATGAGATATTTTAGTATGTACAGTAATTTACAGTATCCTACAGTAAAATATTGATGTACAACGAGATAATATTTATTAGAAAGTAAAAGTATAGTAGAGTAATGTAAAAGTGTAGTTATGATTGTACAAGCAGTAGTTACATTACTTGGCCGTTCTTTCGTCGCAAATCGCTCAGAACTTCTTCCGCGTTCGCGCCCAGGGTCTCGCCGGCTCGCAAAATCTCCAAAAGCTGTTCTTCCACCGCTCGGATTACTGTAATTTATAAAAGTTATACTATTATATAGTTCTTCAGTTTTCGACATTGGAAAACTGATTTTGAAATTATAAAATGGCCTATCAATGTTGCTATACCTACTGCAGTATAATCGACTTAAAACTTCTTATAGTTTATTATTTCAATATCATGTAAAGGTTCCTTACCTTGTTCCTTACTGTATTCGGGTACCAGTAGACTGTTGGACCGCTTCATTGGCTGCCAAGCCACCATTCTTTTCATTGGCTGAAAGGCGAGGGCGCGAGTCGGGCGTTGAGCGAGCATCTGTGATTCTGGCAAAGAAGCGGGCTGACGACTTTGTAGCAGAATCTTCTCCAGATTCTGAATGTGTGTCTCCATGGCGTCGATCTTGGACTGAAGGTCTTGGCTTTGGCTGGCTGGGGCGGCTGAAGAAACTTTGTTTACAAAGTAAAATAACTTTTACATTACTATATATACACCATTGTAACTATGTATGAATATATAAAGATGTCTACTTTTTTAAAAACTTCATTTTATAACTAATCGATAAATGATATGCTACCAAGCTACTATAATGTAAACTCAACATACCTAACGCAAATCCAACAAAACTCAGTACCAGTATGACCGACTTCATCGTATACCCACTGAAAAAGATGAAATAGATATTATACTACATTTACTTATAAAATAATTGCACGGTAACATAATTATATACTCTATATACGACAGTGCATCGTATCTTCACGTAAAATTTGATTATACATCTTCGTATCTTCACGCAGAACTTCATTAAACACGTTAAAGAGGTATCGTATCTTCCAAAAAAACTATCGTATCAAACGTAAATTAAAATGAATAGGGAAATAGTACGAACATAGTACGTACGCAAGTATCTATTCATGGTATGGACAATCATTGCATATTCATCAATCCTCAAAAGAAAACTTACCATGGTATGTTGTTGTGGCAAGGCATAGGTAGGTAAAGACGTAGAAAACACTAATATTTACTTTTTAAAATATTATGTCAAAGGAAGTGGCAGTTCTGCACTGTGCAATCGGTATTTGTAAAAGTGGCATAAAAGTTCTATAAACTTTCTGACCGGTCTTAAAATTTTAAAAAATGTAAAATATAGATAGACAATGCAGTAACTATAGACAAAGTTGGAAAGTTATGTCGAAATTTCGAAATATTTTTAAAAAAAATAAAATATTTGATTGCACGGTGCAATCGCTTGTTTACATTGCACAGTGCAGCTGTTTTAAACCTTTTTTAAAAAACCAATATAAAATTTAAAAAGTATTTGAAACGGCATTGCTTTCCACAAAGTCAAAGTAAAATACAATAAAAACAGGAATGGAACATTAACGATGACATACGTGTGAGGACTTCGAAATAAAGGTAACGCTATCAGAAGCCTTATCAGCACAATTACGTCAGCCATTTTGAGAAACGACCATTAAAGTTGTTCTAGATACTTACAACATCAATTTGTAATTCTGGAAGTTTTTTATTTCAAAAGTTCTAGGACAATCAACATCTTAAGATATAGCCAATTGCAATTTACAGCGACACACGCCACAATTTACTGTAGTACGTCGTACAGTAAAACCCATACCTAAGAAAAAAGTTTAGGGGAAAAATTGATCTAAAATTTATAAAATAACTGCAAAAACTTTCCTTCCATCCACCAAAAAATGTTTCAGACAGACTTTAAGATAATACCCCAAAGTAAAGAGACAATGCTCATTCAGAGGTCTTAATACTACTATAATTACTTTAAAACATCTACTTTTACTGTCTTCTACTATCAAATTGCTGAGTTTCGAGTTTTGGCCGGCTAATTTTAAAATGAAAACAGCAAAAGTTATGTTAACATTAACTTATATCAAGGTAAAAATAGGATACTATGTATTGTAAACTGAATATCGAGTATGAGTGATATCAATATATGAAGACCATCAATTAATGAAATATGTGGTTGTTAATGTTAGTATATATATAAAAAGCTACAATAATCCAAAAGAAACATATGTAAAATTACAGTAACCTTAAAATAATCATAAGAAAACTATTTATATTAAACTTTTTATAGTAAAACTACTGAACTACCAAAGTTTTTCGTTTTTACTGTAGTACAAACGTCACTCAAGAAGTTGGCTATGGTCAGATATATGACATGTTAGTGAGCTATAATAGTCGCTATTTACTTAGCAGTAAATGTAAATGAGTCTTCATGAATAATATTTTCATAGAGTAAAGTTACGTATTACCCAGAATTCATAGCATCATACCGAGTAATCAATGCACAATAGTGCCGTGATATAAACAACAAGGATATATACAAGTATACAGTTGAATCAACAAGGTAAACAACATCAATATAATACTATGAGTCGAAATAAGTACTTAAAGTAACTCATTACCTTGTTATATGTATCGTACTATAAGATACAATATAATAGATATAGTAAGCCAAATAACTTTTAGTAAGATAACCTACGTAACGCGTTATCAAGAAACAGTAGCATATAGTAAACAACATGTAGACACAGTTGTTACCTATCCGTTATATGTAATTGCTAGTTACAGATTAACAGTTACATTATTAAAAGCATTTACTGCAGACGCCAAGATACGACAGCAGACCATGGTAATGTATAAATGTTCGGTAAACAATCATTTGAATTGTAAATATCACAACAAGTATCATAGACTACACCACATACAAGAACAACATGACTAAATAACTGTGATAAGATTGAGTTTCAGCATTAACTATCGTATGTAGTGTAAAGTGTTTTACTACTACGCATATGTTATATGTTAGTATTTCATCAAAATGTAATGTCAGAAACATACCAAAATATCATGTAAAAGTAACATTGTGATAAAGACTACCTATATGTGTCATCATTACACACGACCAGAGTAAATGCGCAAGAAGGTCACACATACGACAACAACACTTTCACTACATAATACATACATAATGACACGTTTATGTCACTCAAATATGTCATAACAGAATCATGTTCTTATACATGTTACCTAAACTTTGTCACAAACAAGTAATCGCAAGTGATATGATCATAAGATAATAGTAACTCCTAAACTATTATTAGTAAATTAATGCAACAACATAAAATAATATATTAAAGCAATGTTGAGCCCTGGAATGTCATAGTAAAAGCAGACACAAACAGCGGAGTCATGTAATTAATAATTTGCATTTTACAGTGTTCGTCGTACGCTTAAGCTGCATTTGTAAACATGTACATTACAACAAGATATACGTAAAGTAACATGTGCTCAGACTACTGTAGTTTCAAAACATACCTATAGGAATCCATCTAATGTAACATAATGCAGTATTGTATATTTTTACTTGTATATACACCATTAACTTAGTTTTCAAATTCTTATAAGACAGAAAAATCAATTACAATACTTTTAAATACAGAAAATTATACTTTCAACTAACTGATAATTAAACAATGTCATATTACGAACATCTAAACATACATAAAAATTTACATCAACATATGCCATTGTTATAGTTAATCTTTGAGAGAGTGATGTTGTACCATCCCAAAGTAACAATAATCCCACAATTAAGTAATTTAAACATTATTCCATGTCATTCCGGTTTTTAAAAGATTATCAACCCACGTACCACAAGATACCTTAAATAGAACACATATTACAGTACCTCTTCGTACATAAAACAGCAAAGAAATACAGTAAACTACCATAAAATACAACTAAAAGCATTATGAATATGTTTTTCCTTATAAAACATATAATATTGTCATCGAACTGTGACAATTCAGCAAAACCCCTGAGGCCATTGAATAATATTTTAAGCCTTTTGTGGGCGCTCAAATCGTATTATGGTCTTATCGTTCGTTATCAGACATTTCAAAACTACAATTCCTCGATTATAACAGTTTTCTTTTACAATTATTTTACTGTCACATCCATATTTTACCGTCACGTAGTGTTTTACTGTCATATAAACCATAGTGTTTCCGCTTCGTATGTCATAATCTCAAAAGGACACAATGTGTGGTTTCCGCTTCTTTTAATGTTGTTTTAGTAAGCGACATCCATAACATTAACAAATTACTTTCATTTTCAGAGTTTTACCTTAACCTTAATAATAGCTACTATTTGTTATAATATGACATGTACAATACAAAACTATCTGTACAGTCACCTTGCCGTTAGTAATAAAAATTTATTGATCAACTCTAATATGCAAATCTCCTAAACATTAATCGCAATTTACAAAAGAAAACAAAGATAACAACTGCAATATAACTTACAAAATACCTCGATTTACAATTAATTCACTCGGAAGAGAGACAACGGGAAAGCGAGAAACAGACGCAAAGACAGACGAAATAGTGTTTACAAAAAAGACCTTCTGACCGGTCGAAAAAATATATATCTACAGAATAACATTACCATGATACCTTCAACTATCATGGCAAGGTACCATGGAAAGATACCATGATACGATCTTCAACTACCATCGAAAACTACCAAAACGTTCTAATGGGTTCACTTACATGGGAGGACATTTAAACCAAGATCGATTTTGGCATAGAGCTTTCGAGATATATAGGTCCCATCAGAGACGTCGTTTGGGGGAGGGGGAGGGGAGTACCCCCTCCCCTAGAGAAAATCTGTAGCGACGTCCCTGGGTCCCATCTCAAAATGTTTTTGTTAGAGTAACATACACAACATAATATTCCTAATGACAATCAGCCTCCATTCAGCTTTATATTATACATGGTGAGTTCGAGAGAAATGGGTATGTTTGGTGCTTGGTTCTTCTGAAATCACGACAATATTCACGTTATATTACACTTCCGAAAAGGTTTTAATACACGGAATGTGTCATTCTAAGCTGCATGTTACGCTACTTGGAAAATGTTTTTCTCAAATATTACTAAAACTACCTTAAACGACATGCTTCTTCTAGCTTAAGGTAACATGTAAACAGTAAATTCTAATGTAAAATGACATAATATTACACTAGTAGAAAAAGTAAATAGAAACAGCAAAAATAAAACCAAAATGATGAAAACCTTCCTTTAAATAAAGTCTACATATATTACTCAAAATCAGCGAAAACATACCACGCCAACTCAATGCTGTGTCACAACCTCACTCTGACCGTAGATCATCCGTGGAGCCAATTCTGGAGCCAGTGGAGTGTTCGGACTGACATATCGTGGAACTGGAGAGAAGACAGGGGTACGGTCGATAGAGTGGTCTCTCCTCATGTTGTATCTGCCAACGTCAAAGTTGTTCGGTCTTGGTCGAGACTTTATAGACATACTGTTGAATCGTTCCATCAGATTGTCGCCCTGATTACTGTGATTAAATCTCGGTTGAATCTCATGCCGTGGAGTGTAGTAAACGGAGTCATCGTAGTGGTTACGGTACTTTGTAATAGGTGAGGTTGGCGTATGGTATATGGTGTAGTCCTGATAATCTCGGTTACCGTAATCCTTCTTAGAATCTCTCATACCGTAATCCCTGACAACCTCTCTATTACCGTAGTCTCTCGTAAGTTCACGGTTGCCGTACTCTTTAATAGAAGCTCTGTTACCGTAATCTCTAGCAACATCCCGATTACCGTAAGCTTTGTTCACTTCCCGAGTACCGTAGTCCCGGCTTGGAGCTCGTTGACGATAGCTACCGTAATCACTACTGTAGTCTCTACTTCCTTTGTCTCTCGCGTAGCTACCGTAATCTCCGTACTCTTTCACCGTAACCTTAACAGGGCTTTCCCTAACAAAACTCGGACTTGTTGGGCTCCTCGGTGACATTGACATGGATGAAATTTGATAAGAACCGCCTTCAAAGTCGATCCTCTCGTTCATCAGTCCACTAGATTCCTCTAGATTATCTGACAGAGCTGGCATCGTAGAAGACTTGGAACAGTAGGCAGAGTCATTCGAATGTGAACAGCGTTCGAACGATGAATTGCCAGTCGAAGTCTGAGATTGAGGTGAAGACGAGGATCCTAACGACGCCATTTCTCGCTTCTGATCTTCAAAACAGTCGGAACAGAGGAAAGTGGTCGATAAGGAAGCGGCGTGCTAAAAACAATCCGTTAAGTATCGTAATCCGTTACCATCTTTAATGCACCAAACTTTACAATCGTTTTAGTATAAAGTAATCTTTCAAAAACAGCGGTTTTGTGTTTTCAAATATTTATTAGCGTCATAAACCCCTACTTAATCGTATAAGTTCTTTTAAACCCTGTAGTTCTTATACACAGTTTCATTCATAGTTGGTCAAAAGTTAAGTACAATATATTGCAGTACGTGTCCCAAAGTTAAAGCTATAAGCAAAGCTGTAACCCCATTTTATACAACAAATAAAACTATCAATGTTTCAAAATTTTCGAAAACGAACTTACCCTTTTGCAATTCAGACAGCTGAGATGTACACTAGAAGACGAGAATGATCTACTCAGTCTGTTCTTGGGTATTATGACACTTGAAGGTACCTTCTTGTACCTTTCGTACCTTTCCCTGACCCCCACCAGGTAGTTCTCAAACATCTTCTCAATATGTTGATGTGAGTAGTTGTGTAGCAGCACTGCCAACACACAATTCGACTGTCTGAGTTCGTTGGCCGAGAACCTGGCCTTAGACGACTTTCTCTTAGACTTCTTGGTCAGCCATCTGAAGTGTTGTCGCAGTTCGTTGAAGAAGCGATGCCTGTGAGAGTCGTTCTTCCCTGAGGCTATCGCCATCAACTTCAATGGTATTGATGGTGCAAATTCAGTTTCTCCGACAAAAGGTAGGGACTTCTTGATGCTTCCTCTTCTCAGATCCATCTTGACAATGTCCATGTAGGTGCCCATCAGTTCTAGCATTCGGTCGTCAGTTTGTTCTGATTCCAGCTTGAAGGCTATGTCTTGGTCTTTACCGTCTCTCCACCTAAAATACGGCATAAAGTCTGTCAAAAATTATTTTTCATAAAATAAAAATTATAAACTAATGCTGAAGAACAACAAATATTGTATTCTACCTAAACTTACCATGTAAACTCTGGTCCTGGATCGACAGCAAAGTGCACTGGTAATAAATTACGAAATCGGTCGATGATCGGTACGGCTAAAATAAATATTTAAAATTAAAACGTACTAAAATGTATTTTGAAACTACATTCAATGAACTACAATCTATAATACTTTGCTCACTTTGTAAATAATTAGAATTAGTCTGCCGCATCGCTACAAGAGCTGAGAAGTGTGAAGCATCGTACGATAACACCAACGGACCTCTAAAATATCATATCATTAGTTTTCAAAATTTTATCCGTAAATTTATCAAATAAAACATCATAAACATATCTTCAAACAACACTAACTTAATTAAGTATAGTTATCTCAAAACGTACCGATGACATTGATCTGGACTAAACTCCAACGGCAAATAAACGCCACCGAAAGGAATCGGTGCTAATTCTTCTCCGTTGGCATTCCGTAGCACCGTATCAGCTACAACGATAATAGGTCGGCGAAGAACCTGCGCCAATGCGTAGACATGAATACACTCGAGACTCTCATACACTTGTTCGTTGCACCCAGGGTTGCCTTCACTACAAATAAAACTTTATTTGCAGTGTTTATAAAACCTCAAATCTCTGAACAAGCTTTAAAAAATACATTGAACTTTTCAAATATACCTAAAACAATATAAACCCTTACGTATTTGGTCTTGGAGTGGCCGAAGCGAGATCAATAACACTTTTCCATTCCTTTTCCCATTCGTCCTCTGTCAGTACTAGTTCAGATTGTAAATTCGACTTGCTTTCCAGCCATCTCCACCTTCTGTAGAATGAATTCCTTCGGTTATCTTGAGTTAGCACATCGTACAAGGCTTGTCGCAGATTTAACTGTCGATCGTGTATCCCCCATATACCTAAATTAAATGATTATGAATTAAGATTACGCAATATAATAAATGTAATTTATTAACACAATGTCTCATTTAAGAAAAAATATATAATTTCACGCTATTTTTGTTGTTACTTTTAACAAACTTAAACAACTAAACTAATTTTAGATAGAACGTAGTTTTAAATCATTTATAACACATAATTCATTCTTCAAAGCCACTAAACCACAAAAACCAGCGACTTACCCAACGAAGCAGCATGTAGCAAGCAATTTCCGTCGCCAGTCGTCACCAATGGCCATAGCCTCTGACTGGCATTCTGTGAACACCACCAATTTAGATGCCCTGAGGCTTCGAGACGCTTCAACGTGTGAATCTCTATCATCTCCTTCTCCAAAAACCGACGGAAATCAATTGGGAAATGATCAAAGTTGGGGAGAATAAAAGCGTATGCTGGAATTCTGAGGACACGACGATTCAGGGTTGAAGATGCAGACGACGACGAATTAGGCTCCGAAGAATGGACTAAAACCATTTCATGTTAGTAAACAAGTTCGAGACATCAAAAACAACCCAATCGAGAAAGGAAAGGATAACAGTTTAGAAATAAACGCTCATGAACAATATGCTACCAGATCGTTTACGCAGAAAGTGCTTTAGAACTTGAGTAAACAACGTAAAGTGGTTATTGTACTGTAATAAAAAAACTATGATGTTATTCTCGAATTATTTCGCTAAAGAACGCCTATTGCATGCTTAATTATCAACAAAAAATCGTTCTTAAAACACAAAATAAAATAAAACTTAATCAAAACCGTCATCTACAACGTAATCTTACGAAAAATCCATACTCCTGCATAAAAACCCGCATTTCTTCCCATCACAAACAAATAATACCTAAAATCAGAAGAGAAACAAACCAAAAAACTCACGATAATTCATGTGTCCATCTCCATGTGAAGTAGAAGCCATTGTAGCCCCAAATGTGTGAGATGAAGTCTGAAAAAGTCGACTTTTATTAGACTTGAACGACTAATTTGCGACGAAAATAAAAAGCGTTTGTAGCCGTTTTTTCGGACAAAAAAAGAGACAGAAAACTACCAAAAAATATTATTTTAGAGGGAGAGAGAGTTGAATTACTGGGGAGGAAAAGACTTGGCGCGAAATATTTGACGAAATTTTTAAAATTTATTTATCGTACCAGCCGACTTCTCGGATTCTTCGTGCCCAACAAGTGTAATATTACAAAAAATATTATGCTTGACCAACAAAAGTAAGACTTTTCTATAATAATATTATGAATATATCTATTGCCGATGAAATTAGACCTTGTTATATACACCTTGTTGCAAAATAAATCTCGCGATAATCGATATTCGCGGATTTACGTGGAATACGAGATCGGAATTCGCAGCAAATTGCGAGAGATAAACGAGACCTTGTTTTATCAGGAATTGGAGCAAATGAGTAATGTTCCCGTTTAATGGAACTATACGAGGGAAATAGTGTAAAGTTGTTGTGGGACGTGGAGAGAGTGTAAAATTACGTAGCAGAAAACGGAAACCGAGGTTTACGCCGATTATTATCTAATTAGTGTTCGGACTAAAAAAACTTGTGGTTTCGATACTAAATTAGTCAAAAAAAGGTTCAAGAACACGTGAGATGTGGGTAATGTACAGGTTTGTCGAAGTTAGAGTTACTGGAAGTTAAGACTGTGAAATAGTTTCAAATTTATGGAATCTGTGCAGTTTACGGACTAAAATTCATGTAAGTTATCATAAGGAAGACATTTCAAAATTCGCAAGTCTTTTACACTACATCTGGTCAAGATATTAAACACCGAAAAGTTAGCTCAAATAGTGTACTAATCCTAGATAATATCACCCACAAAGAACTTCAGAATGTGTTTTTTTCCGTACATTATATAAGAGATTCAATGTTCAACAAAAAAGCCTCAAACACGATGATAAAACAGCAATTATTATCTACACGTAGCCTCGGCTTGATAACACTGGATGACTAACCCTCTTCCCGAAACCGCAAAACATGAATATCTGATCGGGCGGGGAAGCGTAACATCCCCCCGAATTCAAATACCCTTTCACAATATCGGGATTTAATACCAAAATATTTTCATGTTCTCTTCTCCAAATTGTTTAAAGTGGAATTCGAATTGAGAAGGGGTGAGTCAGCGATTCCCCCAACTTTGGCCGCTCCACTATATTGTTTTAGATGGTTATCGGCTGATAAAGGTCACGTATGCAGATCTACTCTGATCTGATTGTTATGTTAGAGGGTTGTTCTATTCAATTGTCATGTTATACCGAGTAATTTGATTCCGAAACTGTGACGTATCAGTTGCAGTGACCACGCTTTTCGTTTTACTATCACCAGAGATAACATGTTCAGGAATGTGATGAATCAAATTCCTTGACTAAACCTATCGAAATAGGAACTGATGATAACACTATATTTAGAAATACAAAGACTGTTGACAAACTTCAATCAAAAAGTGTTCTTTAAAGGTCTAAAGGCTACTTATAATAATATTTAATTTGAAAAAGTGAAAAGAAATAATATATTATACTATAGCATGCACTTATTAGAACAGCTTAAAAACATATAAAGGATGACTACACGGGTAACCTGAACAAACAAATAGAAAAACAACAAAACCAATCAAATACCACGGTAAAAGTGAGAGACCAAAGACTTTACCACGTAAAAAGAAACGATTCTGAACCCCCGAGATTGATTTATGAGAACTTTTGAAACTTTCACTTTTATTCGAAGCGGAAGTTACGTCCGCGAACACGTTCATAACTGTAGAATACCACGGAGAAGAAGCACGGTAAAGCAAACGTAACCTATATGTAACCTTGTAAAAAATATTATGGGAAAGATAATCAAAATGTAACCCAAACTTCAAATTTGAATGTCACGTAAACTCAATAAGAAAGTAATGCCATGTATAATATGTAGAAATAGGTCAGGCAAGAATTGATGTAAATTAAAATGAAGAGGCGAGTAACCGGCTCATAATTTATTAATTAGACAAAGCTATCTTCCGATTACGGCCTAATGAGCTCGAAGCGAAAACAAATTCAAGCACATTCAGCCGGTGTTCGGAACGGTGGGACGCCCGAGAACAATGCGGCTTCTGATTCATGCCTCGAACAATGTTTTAATGGTTTACTGAAGGAGGCTTGTTTATTTACAGTCATGTAGCGTCGTTACAGTGTAATGTCTGGAAATAGCATGCGAGTTAGACTGATGTGTTCAGTCCTTTTAGGACTGGGATCGGGGTTTCTGGGCTGGGGATGTAGCTGCTGGAATGGTGGAGTTTAGTTTACTGAAGTCCGGATTTTATATTATTCACTATATCTATAGATATATTATTTTACCCAGTGTTAGTGAGCTTTTGTAGTCTGTAAATTACAGTAAATTGATATTAATATGAAGACTTACACTACCGGATACTTCTTATCAATAAACTCTTGTTGTTTCTCCTTGCCTTTCATAATATACGCTGAGAATACGAACACGATAGCCAACATAATAGCTACTGAACTCAAGATACCACACATCCATTTCAATGCGTATTCTTCTGATCTCGCTACAACAATATATTGATATTTAGGCATGTAAAACATTGTGCATGAATGCAAATTGCATTTAAAATGCTCAATTTATGTATGTTGAAATATGATTTTTACTACCATCAATAGTAGGTATATTACTACCAGCAATGCTAGGTACGAGAAGCTACAGTAACTTACACCGGCACCATACCCACCATCCGGGCGACCAGGTACCATTAACACAAGTCCTCTGGGCATCTCCATGCAAAAAGTACTCTGGCTTGCAGGTGAATGTTACAGTAACCCCTTCCAGGTAGTTATTGCCAGCCGGGTATTTGATTACTCCTGGGTTCTTCACAAGGGGGCCACAGCTGGTTACTGTAATTAACAAAGTCACAAAATGAACATTAAGTCGGTCAAAAAGTAAATAGAAGGAAATGTGGATATAAATCCGGGACTCAAATTTTATTATGATGTTGCCTTATCCATGATATTCACCTTACCTGGATGTTCCCCCTTTTCCTTTATTTTTTCGAATTTTCGTTCAAAGTCGAGAGTGTCGAGACCAAACTCGCGACGTCCCATCATCAGATAGTCCGACTCACAAGATGGCTGGCCTTGGCAATCCACCTACAAAAACATAAAGCAATGACATTATAGTTCATAATAATAAATATATCAGCAATAACTTTACAGTAATTTAAAATATAGTCAGTCTGTAAATGTAATAAGCATGGATCTTATATGGTAAAACCAAACATACCTTGACTTCCTCCAAACTGAAGACGAAAGACTGGAAGGAATGGTTCTTCTCCTCCTTCCAGGGATCAAATACAGGTACATATAGCTGATTGGCGAAGCTGAGAGGATTGTAAATGGGAGTAATGTCACTTTGGAACAGCTTATGCACATTCAAGTTACGATCAAGACGCCCTGCAATCATATTACATAAGAATTTCACTGTTAAACTACATAAAATACTTGTACGATCTCTGAACATTATATTATATGCAGTAACAGTTTAGACGTTTAAAATTGTTTTCTGTAAGACAAAGTAGATATCCTAGCTACCGTAATAACCTTACATTTCTCTCCGAACATGTAGTACAACCTCCTCGACTCCTCGGCCGTCTGTGGATACTGTGTCTGTATATTGAAACAGTCGGGTGATGTTAGTTCATCTCGTATGTCGTCATTGTAAGTGCCTAATAATCCCACCGTTCTGTAATGAGTAGAACACTTATTGTACGGTGTTAACTGTAACGGGGATACTGTGGTTGTCTTCAAGTTGAATATTGAAGCAAATGACCATGAAGTTTCCTGTCGATGGAAGGGATCCTCGATGTAGTCGTTGTAGCCGTATCTGTCTTTCGTATGGTAGTAGTCACGGTAGAAGTTGCGCTGTAAACATATATATTATAAGGTATAGAACTACAGGAAGTTTAAGAAAAATGAGTCTATAATTAGTTGCCAACGTCATATGTACATATACAACCAAAGTATGACTCAAGTCAACGTATTTTACCAACTATTACCACTTACAGCGTTGACTTCCTTGTAGTTCTCTGGCAATGAAATCATAACATTCAAGATACCACGACTTTCAACCACTCGTATACCAACTCCAGTAGTGAACATGATGTCAATCTCACTCTGGTTCATGTTTCGAGGTGGATTACGAATAGTTACACCTACAATATATATGATACATAGTAATAAGTAATGTAGAAAAGAAATCAATAACCCATGTTATTATCTGCTCAAGTTTGATCGTATATTACCTTGGAAAGTCTGAATCTTCTTCCACGGCATATCAAAGTAGACTCTGTAGCCATCTACGTATATGTCAGTCTTGTAGCGCCACCTTCTGAAGTCTTTGCGAGCGTATATCTGGACTACCGAGCTTTGGTTGTCTCTAGCTGCTAAGCCAGTTAATACTGTCGACCTCACTTCTGTGTCCCCTAAATACAGTAGTTGGAAATCAAAACATACTTATGTAAATTGTTACTATGTATTCTAACATCCAAATACAAAAGAATAGGTAAAGACATACATATGGTTTTAGGCGGCTGCTCCAATCTTCCCTGTATCATAAGATCGTGTGCTGGACTCTTCATCATACTCAGAATGTAGTACCCTTTACCGTGGAAAGTGTACCTTGTTCCATCGTATGTGCTGATGTGATTTCCGCCGTATATTGTCGCTAAAGCAATACCATTAAATCAAGTTAACATAGTTATTTTAATTAGTACGTCAATATACCTAGTGTTGGTGCTTTGTACATTTGACAAGTTGAGGTCTGTCGCCGCCAAAAGTAAAACTCGCAATGTCCAGCCCATTTGCAGCAGTAATCATACGGTAACAAGTCGTTGTACAAATTGGACAAGGTAGGTACATACGGTGGTCGTTTATACGGAAAAGCTCCCCATGGGTGGGCTCTTAAGTGTCAAATAGTAAAATGCATAAGCAAATTAAGACATAGCTTTTTAAATATAGCTATGTCGACAATAGGATTACACATTGCCTACCTGTACGGTACACCGGCCGAATAAAAGCGGAGGTACTGGTCGTTGTACTCAAAGTCATCAGAAAACATTAACCATCCATTGTAGTCGTAGCAACACACTTGACCCGCTCCAGTCCAGCTAAAATAAAACACTTAGTTTGACAATGTATATTTATTCATTATCAAATGATAACGATACAAAAAAGTACCAAAATCAATAAAATACAGTAATTATAACGTTTTCAAAAGAACGTAAACGTACACAGAGAAAGTGCTGAGAACACAATGCTTGGCTCCTTGGTGATAGTAACATCTGTGATCACCTTCCTGATCACAGTCTGGTAACGCTGTGAATCTGCCAATATCCATCAGAGCCTGATCTAACGTACACGGGCATGGTACTGTAACATAACATGAAGTAAATTTAAAAAACATTATTTATCATTTTGCCAAATAAACTTTAAATCAACATAACTGATACGGTAAAAAGCCATAGTTGCTAACTAAATTCTTACTTTTGGGTTCCAGCTCCATGACAAAGTTCTCTCTCCGCCCGTCGTAGTCGTACCACTCCTGACACAAGTGCATCGCCCAATCTCTTCCATATTGATACTCCCATTGTTCTTTGAAAAACCATCCAAACGATACCGGCGACGACCAGTAGAGACCATCCCCACGATCGTTCTGCCAATTCTCACTTACTCTCACTTGAATCAGTCCACCGTGGTAGAATCTGAAGGCTTGGGGATCTCCTTCCAGGTCTTTTCTAAACAAGTTATGTTAGCTTGACAGTTTATATTGAGAAGGTTTGTCATGTAAGGTTCCTTCAATATGTAGTAAATAGCACAATATACTTGTTCACTTAACAATACATTGTAGTAGCTTGAGGATTACTAACTAAATATAAACAGCTTATTCTACCACAAACATAAAACTTTTATCTTAACGTAAAACATACTTCAATGTCTGAGGATCAAACGTAAAAGTCCCCAGATTAGCAGTTCTTCTAGCTATGTAGCCGACCTGTTTCAGGCTGTGACCTTCCACATCTTCCCAATACCCATACAAAGCAATGTCAATCTCGGCATTGTAGTTAGCAGTGATGTTCTCGTGTTCCCATGTTAATGTCAGATTCCGAGCATCAAATGCATTCCAATTGTTTCGAGGTTCGCGAGCATCGTTCACGAGGTTAACTCGACGTCGTGCTAGCCCTGGTTGCACTGAAAGAGTATTTAACTATGTAAACCAATGTAAAATGTGTTGTTATGTAACAATTTATACGGCTCAATAATAAAAAATGTCTGCTTAATAGTAAATTAAAGTATACTTACAGACATAAAACTTGTTCCACCAGGGATAATTCTTGCCTCCATCGACTGAAAGCCTTAACTCAACCAATCCTGTGCGGAACACTTGATTTACAGGTATGACACATCGTGCTATCACCATGTCAATCTAAAGGCGCAACCTAATATTACATGTCCATCTTACCATGTATTAAGAAACAGTACAAAATAACACTTTATGACAATCTCAACACCACCTACCCTCTCACAATCAATCGTCAACTCATCGAACTGCAGCTTGAGGATATCAGTCGGTCGATAACAAGGTCCCGACACATTTAAAGCAAACCCTCCCAGCATGTTACCGTACTGCTGGGATGTCTCCAACGTACCACGACTCTCGTTACTGCAACCTCCGTACTGTATTTGCTCATCCACTCGTGCCAGCCATCTGCCTGCACTCTGAGCAGCACCATACTGTACCAGTTTGTACGAGTTTCCATCAGCACTATACGGTAACTCAAAGTAGCCGGTACCGTTACCACCATTAAAGCCGACCAGAGCACTTTGTTTACCTCCTCGACCTCCGATCAGAGCTCCAGCTTCAGCTGACGAAGTCCAGTTGATGTTGGCGAAGTTGAACATGGTGTAGGTGCGGATCTCGTCAGTGGCTATTACCATCTGATATGTGTTTTGCTGAAGTAGTCATGATGAATGATAAAAACGACCTTTTGATGCATCTGTGATCAAATTTTTAAATTTATATTAACCTTTGCTTTATATTTATATTAACCTACCCATCGCTTCGCTTTCTCGTACTGATCCACCTTCGTGATCTTCGGTGCTCCACCGTATGCCATTCTTTCCCATGTGACAATCAAAGCATAATCAGCCTTCCATCCTCTCGCACCTACCATGGCATGTCGTATGTCACTAAAAATGTTAATTTTTATTTACATTATCAATATAACTCTAAACTATTAAAAAAACAGTTCGTATTTTACAAATCAAGACATAAATACTATTAAAAATTCGATTAAAAAACCTTGAACTGACCTTGTGATCAAGTCTAGAAACTCTGGATCTTCCACTCTGCCTATCTCTGTCTTCAGCTGTTGGCCGCGGTAAGTACGGTAAAACCTAAAATATAAAACAAACTACACAGTGAAAAAATAAAAAATATAATAAAGTTAATTTTAAAACATAAAACAATTTAAATATACTACAATATAATCGAACCCTTAGTACCTCGGATCATTCTGATAATTGTAGACGCCCAGAGGCTGATTGTTGGGCTGATTGTGGTGCTGTTGAAACCAGTCGATGTTCAAATTGTTGTAGCCGATCAGGGATGGTGGTCTGAAAAGCAATTAACATTTGTAAAAAATGGTTTTTGTATTTACACTTACTACAATACTTTAGCAAAATCCAGGATAATATTATGATAAAAATTTAAATTTAAAACCAGAAAAAACTTAAATTTCACTTTGAAGATTTATTCGCGTTGTTAAAAAAAAGACTTGAAGACATATTCATGTTGTTATAAATAACTCACCTCTCGACAATTCTAAACCAGACATTGCTGATTTTGGTATCTCCAACATATTGTTTAACTTGATCAGCCATGAACACAGCTATCAATGAAGGATCAGGTTGATTAGGCCATTTTGGGTTTGGAAAGGTATAGGGAGGTTGGATAAAGGATGGATAAGAAAATGCCACAAATCCTTCATTGAAAATCTGAAAAATTAAAAGATAAAACTCTGAAACAATAATATTTAGGTAACAGTAATGTTTCATACTTTAGTCTTTCATATCTCCATATTTTTGAAGCTTCAAAGATTAATTTTAAAACATTATTCATGCGAATACATTAAATCAGCTAATGTAAACAATAAAAACATACAAAAGTATAATTAAAGCGATATCCATAGTAAGGCAAGAAGAAGTCGAGATCAATCTGTTTGTCCATTCCATGACGATTTGAGGTTTCGCGATCAAAGTAACGTTCTCCAAATGGATACAAGTGCCACCAGCCTACAACAATATACTTTAAAATCCCATAAATGCCGCCTAACAACTACTGTAATTTTATCTTCAAATCAAGAAACTAGCACTAATATCTAAATTTTTCTTTACAAACATACAAATTATTTTAATAACAAAAACAGTTGATCTTACACTTGCCAAACAAAACCCACCTTCCTCGCTCCGCCGATCAACTTGAGTCCAGTCAATTTCCCTTAAATGTTGGTATGTTATCCTTGGCGATTGGTTCATCAAGAACCCTTGTTCATTTCGAATTGTCGTGATCCCAGGTTGCTGTGCATTTGTCGCCGTATTCAGAAAGAACAAATTACTTGGATTCAGAGGGTTCGGCGACGACTGGAGGCTGACCCTGTTCAGATCGAAGTTTATACCATGATGGCCATCATTCACTCTACTGTAAGGTGGCTGGATAGTAGCTGGACCAACTGTCTGTGATACAGTAAATTTGACTAATGTAGTAAACAATAGTATTAAGTATACAGTATGACACATGTCATGTTCAAAGTAAAACATGATACTTGGAATAAAAATACTATTGAAATGTGTTACATTAGATAAAATATGCAGTACTTGATACGACAAGTTGAAATACCCTCAGTAGTTGCAATGAATGACCGTCGGAATGACCATCACTGTTTCTATAGTTACAGTTACAATAGCCAAACTTAATCATCCTGCCGCCCAAGGTCGCCAAACTTCCGCTAAGCCAGTAATTTGAATAGGCTTTCAACGGCAAAATTAGTACCCTAAACTGTCAAACTGATGTGTAATTTAAGAAAAACTAAAATAAACTTGTTTACACATTAACATTTTGAAGATTCAGATTCCAACATAAGCATAGTTAACAACCTTTTTAAATTTTAGAAGATTTAGGCCTATGTAGCCAACGTCTTTAATAGTTGATGTTTTTTACGAGTAAAGTAACTGGCTGACAGATTTTTGTAATACCGTATGTATTTACACTTCATTCACAATCAGGTCCCACCACGAAAATGTGTCAAGCCAGATTTTCGGGTTTGAACGTTGCAACACGCAATTATCTAACAAAAAAGTGCAGAAAGTGTTATTCTTTCAGCATAGCTTTACATTTTTGTCTACCTTTTTCTTCGCGCATATGTTTTATATTATTCATGAGGAGTACAAGTTTTGTTTTGGTGAGGGATTGTGGTTTTTCTGCCTTCTGTCGTATACTTATTTTTTCACAATTTTCTAGACGAAATTATAATTGTTATGAACGAAACCGCGGAGTAATATTTCGGAATCTGCTCCTACTTTAATCACAAAAATAGATTATACATTTCCTATATTGTTCACGTCGAAATAAGGCGTGCTCCGTGAGAAGTGGGTCTGAAATATTTGAATTCGTAGAGAATAAGAGCGGAGAGAAGCTCCCCTTCCATGTTGTAGTAGGCAGATGGGGAGCAGAGTGTAAGAGATCGAGAAACCCGCCATTTTCTAGCTGTGAGCGGACTCAGAGCTCCGAGAGAGCGTGTCACATTGAGAGAGAGGACAACGGGGCGAGAGAACGCGGCGAAAGCGGAGTGCGAAGACGTTTTTTTCTTTGGTTCTTCTGCGTTTCGCCTGGATCTGCGGGGTTTTCTGTCTCGGTTGATAGCAGGCCAACATATTATTTTATGGAGTTGTCTTTTGTAATAGATTTTCTGATTCGGTCGATATTATTCACGTTTTTCCGCAAAAGTGGTAGCGTGAGCGCCCTCTCCTTCCTTCAAGATCTCTGTGTTTGTTTGTGGCTTATTTTTGGGTCGATGGAAAGTTCAACTCTTTTACCTCTACTCTTGTCACGCGGTTTACATCCGTCGAGAAATTATCAAAAGTTTATGATATCTGTCTGACACTTTTCGTTTTCGGTAATTGACAATTAGGTATTGCGACGGACGGCGAGAATCGGTTGGTAATTGAAGATTATTGTCTTTTTGTACATTTTCTCCGTTTTATGTTTGTGTTCTTCGTGAAAGCGTATTTTTGAATTGGTATCTTAGTGCTTTATGTCATTTGTGTCGTAAACAGCTTTATCGTAAACTTGAGGTTTTGGCGCTTTCCCCGATATTGATTTGCATTTGAGCGAGAGTTGTCGGCGTTACCTAAAATGTGGTTTTGAGTATTTGGCGTTGTTTAAACATTCTTTTTCAGTGGTTGAGGGACCTTCAAACACTTAAGGAGGTGTCTCAGCTTGGGTCACTGAGCAACGATGGCGGAATTCATCGTTGGGATTAAATATAAGTTGAAGCGCAAGATTGGAAGCGGTTCATTTGGAGATATCTATCTTGGAATTAATATCCAAAATGGTGAAGAAGTGGCGGTCAAGCTGGAGTCCGTGAAGGTATGATTTGATTATTGTTTTATGTTTAGGTACTACTTTACGTTTTTTGTCAAACCTTGTTTACAAAGCAAGGTTTTCGATTGAAGAAGGTGGTAATAAGTTCTTTGAAGTCTATAATTAGATTTCAAACTTTTAATATACCTGTTTACGTTGTCAATTTTAGGCCAGACACCCACAGCTGCTCTACGAAAGCAAGGTGTACAAGATCCTTTCTGGTGGAGTTGGTGTACCTCACATTAGATTCTATGGAGTGGAGCGAGACTACCATTGTCTGGTCATGGACTTGCTGGGCCCTTCTTTGGAAGACTTGTTCAACTTTTGTTCTCGTCGATTCACCATGAAGACCGTGTTGATGTTGGCGGATCAGATGATCGGAAGAATCGAGTTCATGCACGTCAAGAACTTCATTCACCGTGACATCAAGCCGGACAACTTCTTGATGGGCATCGGAAGACACTGCAACAAGCTCTTCATCATCGATTTCGGTTTGGCTAAGAAGTACCGTGATTCTCGTACTCGATCACACATTGCGTACAAGGACAACAAGAACTTGACTGGTACCGCTCGTTACGCGTCTGTCAATGCTCATATGGGTAAGTTTTTGCCTTGTGTTAATCTTTTTTGTTTTCACACATTAACTATGTTTAAGCAATCTTATTATTAAATGATTATCTTGTTTTTTGATTTTAAATGTAAGATTTTAGGTATTGAACAAAGTCGCAGAGATGACATGGAATCTCTCGGTTATGTGTTGATGTACTTTAACAGAGGCAATCTGCCATGGCAAGGACTTAAGGCGGCTAACAAAAAGCAAAAGTACGAGAAGATCAGTGAGAAGGTAGGTTATGTTCACATATTGTCTTCCTAACGGTTTTTATTTGAAAAAAAGTAATTTTTTTTTGATTTTTAGGTAATAATTTTTGACATTTTAGAAAATGACGACCCCGGTGGAAGTATTATGCAAAGGTTTCCCATCTGAGTTCTCTATGTATTTGAACTACTGCAGAGGGCTTCGTTTCGATGAGGCACCTGACTACATGTACTTGCGACAACTCTTCAGAATCTTATTCCGCACGTTAAATCATCAGGTATGTTAATATTTGTAATCTAATAACATAACTATTGTAGTTGTGGCTTTGTACTTACTTTTTTATTTGTTTGAAAGTTTTTTAGTATGTTTAAAATTTGTCGTTTAACTTCAATTTTATCTGAATTTTTTTAATTTCTCATTTAATTTTGACAATGACTGTAACAATTTATGAAATTTAACCTATATATTGTTCAATAAATAATTGTTGTTTCAGTATGACTACACATTCGACTGGACCATGTTGAAACAGAAAGCTTCGTTAAACCAGGTGTCGAACCAGCCTGCTGGCACTAACCCAAACACATCAGCCAACGCGGACGTAGCTCCTCAGACATCAAACTTCCAGCAAGCTATCTAATGCAAGCCCAGCCTCCCCTGCCATTATTGTCAACGTACTGGTTGGGGAAGGTGGAGTTCGTTTGTTTTCTTGCGTCTTATTAAACGGAATTTGCACAGTCTTGGCCTTGTAATATTTTGTGGGGGTTGGAAGTCTGCTTATGTTCAGTTTATTTTGGTCTAAATTCATCATTGTTCATCTCCGTTCACAATCTGTCAGTTCTTTCATTGTCGTACTTGAGCTAACGAGCTGACTTCTTACCTCTTGGTCTTTATTTTCGGTTGGACTCTAAACATTTTCTGTTAACGGTATCATCTGTCGTACTTCTCAATTCGTTTAAACAGTTTGTGGACTTGAAAGGATTGTTTAAATCAAATAAAATTAAAACTAAAGCTAACTATGAATTATAATGTAAGCTATGTAATACATGTTATCAGGGAAGATTGTTATTAACAATAAGTTCAATAACTTTTTCAAATCATGGTTTTTTGTGAATTCCTGCTTTACCCATCTGACATTCTTTTTAACCATGCCAATGTTATGTATTAATAGATGGTTACAAAAAGCCTGAGAAGTGAAATTAAATTAATTGTAACTCATGGCTTCATATTTGAATGCCTTCACAGATCGAGTCGTCGGCTCGTATAACATATAAAGTCGCATTTTTCACCGCTTTCAGTGATTTGCTAAAGTATCATAAGCATTAAATAATGTAACTTTGCACACACAACAACGTCTGTATTCTTATCTTAAAAATTTTATTTTCAATTAACAAATTACAATAGAAAAAAATATTACTCTAAAACAAGGTGTTTTACAGTATGACAAATATTAAACGTAATTTACAACAAAATATATGATTTACAATTAAACTCAGATATTTTTGATTTCTTATAACCGTAACAACAAGAGATTATGTGTGGTTCTCCAATGCATCGTATCTTCTACTTCTTGACCCATTTACCGCCCTCGTATACCATGCCAATGTTGTGAAGATGATGGCACACAGTGTCAGAAGAACATCCAAACTTCTCGGCCAAGGCATGGCTTGTCATGTTGGGATCAGTCTCCATCAGCTGGATGAGAACTTGCTCATCGACGACAGAATGTCTTCCAGGATGATGATTGCTCAAGTCGAAATCTCCTTCCTTGAACTTGTGGAACCAGTCAGAACAGGTCGAGTAGCTTACACAATTCTCTCCAAACGCCTTCACCAAGTTACGATGACCTTCAGCTGCAGTCTTCCCCAGTTTGAACTCGTACAAAATCATAGCGTGCATGTTGTTGGCCAAGACTTCCATCGTTGAGCTAAAGTAACTAACTCAAATTAAGCAAAACCAAATCAAATCATCTTTAATTACAAACATACAATTGTTGACTACGCTACAAAACATACAGCACAGTAAAACAGCCGTAGAGAGCAAACTTATAAGATAATAATCTAAAATATGGCTTATAATTGCAACTTTTATTTGACATTTCTTATTTCAATGTATATTTGAATGGCCATAAAGAAAACTTATATCAAGCTTAATCGTACAACAAAATTATTGTATCTTCGCAGACAAGAATCTATCAACTTGTTGTGAAATCACTTGTTTATATTTTGAATCCAGAAAAAACTTGACACACTGGTTTTTGTATATCGGTCTCGAAACGAAATAATTTGCGCGTAAATTATTGTTCAAATTGAAGAATCTTTATTGCGCGAGCGTAAAAATTAATAAATTTAAGGTTATCGAATTTTTATGTTAACGATATTATAGCTCTACCTGCCTTTTGTAAAATTTTTGTAATATTGTGTTTTTTAAATTGTTCCAACAACGGCTTTTATTTTACCAAAGTCTATATTTTTAATATTATTTTAGCCGTTAAGTTACAATGGAAGGACTTGATAAAAAAGTGTTGGATGTTGCGAAGAATGAGCTACCCAAGAATCTTGCAAGTGTTCACAAAATGTTCAATGAAGTTGAAAAGGTACGTTGTTTACAATCGTCTTTGTCACGATGTCTTCTTCATTCCAAATATTATTCTAATTACTTATTGGCATCTAACTTGGTGTATCAATCTAAACTTGAAAATCAATTTTAACTGTAGTTTCATTTGCTAATGGTACTTTTTTTAGGTGGTAATGATGCGTTTCTCACTTGGTCAACGTATTACATTAGAACTCTTGAAGAAGAACGTAGCTATCAATTCTAAAAAGTAAGTTGTCGTTGTTTTATATATTAATCTCTGTTTAGGGCACTTACAGAAGATCTCATGGGTAAGATCTTGGCTATATATCCCAAATCTTATCATATTGAACTTAAGAAGGATACGACTACGAAGCCTGGTCAGCCTCTACGGTTCGACCTTTTTATCAAACCGAATTTGAAGGATGGTAAGGCTATCTAATTTGTCCCTTTTATATATTGTACTTGAGATTTTAACCGACATTAAAATTTAATACCAAGGAATTTTAATTTTATTGATACATTCATTATACTTGAATATAGTTTGTGTTTATAGATTTGAGTCCGTATTATAATGAAGATTTGGTTCCAAAGTCACCAGTAAAACCGAGACAATTGTACACAGTGCCCACTGGGCTAGTTTCGCCACGGAAGAAGCCTCAGAACTTGGATTATATACCTAAAAGTCCGATGAAGTCGCCGAGAAAAGGCCAAGCTGTTCCATTACCCAGGTTGGTTCATTACTCGTTTGGCTAAATTAATGTTGGTCTAATGTTATTGTTTTAAAATTTTGACTTTTTGCGCAGTTTATAAAATTGATGTAATTTTTCAGGGAAGTAAAAACCAGTCTAGGGCCAAAGTTCGAAGGTTGGAGAAAGGATTGTCGAGAAGTTGTCATGAAATATCATCTACATCAACATCTTCTTGAAGAGCACAAAAAGTTTTTAGACAAGAATGAATGTGAGGGTCTGAAAGAAGGCAACTTCCACCCTGATTTTGTCGTCGATACCATTGACGTACCGCCACTTGCCTTGCCGAAGCCTAAACTTCCGAAAAAACAGTTAACCATGATGGATTACTTGAGTAAAGTGCCGGCTACCGGTATATTGAAAAGTGTGGAGAAGGTGACGGAAGAGTTGAAGTCGCCAGAAAAGAAGCTCAAGGTGGACAAGGAGAATGAAAAGACTGAGGTCACTGACAAAACTGTCAAGCCTAAGCCTACAGCTAAAATGAGTTTGCTAGAAAGGGTAAGTCTTATTTTTAAACATTTTGGGTATTAAATTGGAGTTGAGGATATTAACTTGAAGTTGTTGTAAAAAATATAGGATATTGAAGTGAAGTAAGGATTAACTAAAACCATGTTGTAGATAAAGCAGAAGGCGAAGGAAGCAGAAGAGCTGGAGAAGAAGAAGGATCCCGTTTTGTTAGAACGTATCTCGGCTTTGGAATCTTTGAAATTAAATATTCTGTCTGTGATATGTAGTGAGTACAACAACAGGACATCGATGGACATAACAGAATTATACAAACGTGTTCACTTTTCGTTACAAACGAGGAAAGGTGAGCCAAAAACTTTTTTTAAATCTTTTTTAGTATTGAAATGTATTGTATCATATTTTAGGTTAATGTTGAATGTATTATCATGGTAATTTTAGATAAGTTCGAACACATCGTTACCGTATTAAGCGAAATAGCTCCGTCGTTGATAGTGATAACAACCTTGAATAAGAAAATATGTAAAAATGGTAAAGAATGACAGAGTCAAAATAGAAGAAGCCGTGACTTCCGAACTGGAACGTTGTAGAAAGCTTAACGTTGCTTGATCTCATCCTTGTACTTATTTCGCTATTTTTTAACTTTAAACTATTTAATAACAAATGAAGTCATTTAAACAGATTACGGTATGATAATTTTGTAAAAATACTGAGTATTTCACCAAAATTTAAACATTTTGATTAATTTTATTTCAACGATGAGAATAACAGTAACAGACAACAGTGAACAAGGTAAAAAGGATGTTGTTTGATTAAGGTAAAACAATAAACAATGTAGTCGAGTCTACTCTTCGGGTTCCTCCTTCTTGAACTTTTTGTTCTTTCCATCATTATCTCCTTGCCATTTTCTCTTCTTGGCAATGTTGGAGTCAGCTCCAGCGTCATACGAGTGAACATTGCTCTTGAAGGAGTACTTGTCTCTGTTTCCAGCTCCACCGAATGAAGCATTGACCTTCTTGGTGGTTTGTCTCTTCGATTCGCTATCCAAGCTGGTCTCCAAAGCTGTTCTGGCTTCAACTCCAACCTCGTTTCCAGTGTTGTCATCACAGAGAGCATCGACTCTCGTGGAAAGTGATACTTTGGCAGCCAATTTACGGGCAAACTAAAGAAATATTATATCAACGTGAAAGACATACAAGAGTTCAAAAGCCAAATACAAAAAATAAACAAGAATGAAGTAACATACCTTTCCCTTTAGCTCAGTAGGAGCTTGTCCAATAAGCTGTGAGTGGTAAATAATACCGTATTTTGGAGTCTTTGATTTAGTCTTCAAAGCTCTGAACAAAGCTTTTTCAGCTCCAAGGATCTGTACGGTTGAAGCTGGGTACTTGGCTAAGTTCACCAATGTACCTAAAACAATATTTTACACTTTGAAATCAGAAATATTAAAATTTATAAAATATGTATAAACTTTTAATTTAATTTACTAACCAATACTGTAAACAACAAAAAGCCCTTTTGTAATCAGTATTTTCTTTTATTTTGCCGCTTAATACACTATGCAATGACTTACCAGCTCTTGAAATCAATCTAGCTCCGATGAGCTCTCCCAAAAGAACAGTGAGATTTGGTGCTAAAGCACTCATTCTGTTCTTGAGATAGTCGTGTAGTTGAGAACGGTACTCTGTCAAGTCAATAATCTGGTCACAGAGCTGTTCAATGTGGATGAGATCGACCTCTGAGATGTCAGTTCCCATACTGATCTCAGCTTCTTGTCGCAGTCTTTCGGCCATCTCATCTGGCAAAATGGCAGAGAAGTCAGCATCGGCGGCGTTCTGCTTCATTCCCATAGCCTTGATAACTTTGGCAAAAGCCAAATGGTCTTGAACAATCTTGCCGACCTCGGGGAAGTGCCAACCGTACCATTCACGGCATCTCATGACGTAGTTATTCAACTCCTTGTCCAAGTCGTCCAAAAGTGAAACGGCTTGGACAATCATGGTGTCGATCTTTTCTGGATTGAACTTGACCTTGTAGCGACCAAGAGAATGAGCCAAAGCCAGTCTCATGGCATCAACTTCATTCTTGTGCTCAGCCAATAAGTTATCCAAGTTGGCACGGATAGCGCGGAAGAGCTCGTCAGTGACTTTGTTGTGTACACATGCCACTTCGAGGTTTTCCTATAAAATTACAATTAAATGATTAATAAGACCATAAACAAAAATATAAAATATAAGTAAAACAATAAAAGCAGATTCAGGAGTAATAAAATCCGTCTTTTGTTGTTTCCCTAAACAAAAATTAAGAAGAAAATGTTACCTTGATTAAACTGCCAAGCTTAGAGTCTCCAACGGCCATTTCGTCTCCATCAGTGGCGACTTTCTGAATCAGTTTCTTCAAGGTTTTGCCCAATTTGCTTTCATCCGCAACAGACGTAGAGGCCTTCAAGGCTTCATTAACATCCTTAAACTTTTTGAACGAAACCAATTGCAATCTAAAAATAATCCGATTTCAATAAATGGGTTTTCGTAATATAAAGGTAACAACAAATTATTAGTTCCTCAAAAGATAAACGCCTAAACAGACAAAATAGAAATCTAAAAATACTTACTTCTCCAATATCGTGTCAGAATCGGCAAAGTTATCAAAGACTTTATCTTCCTTTTTCAGTTTCGATTCGTCTAGGACCTTGAAGACAGCATACCCAGCAGGGGTTTCAAAAAGCACCAACATGCTTAGCGCCCTGAAATTTAAAACAACAATATGATGTTACAAACACGTAAAATTAATTTTCATATTGAAAATAACGTTAAATTTTAGTTATCTTAATGAACCCACAAAAAAATGTATAAAAACGTCCCAAAATCGCGTCTTTTTCTTCTTTTGCACCCAAAAATTTTCTTTTCGTTTATCTGTTGCTAGTTTTCGCGGTGGGACCCGAAAATCTAGTTTTTTATTTGATTTTTGCAGCAATTTGATACACTTTTCGTTTTTCCGATACTGCTGTTTAGTCACTTGGAGAGATTTGGTTTTACTTTAATCCACTTCCGACGTTTCGATAAGATCAAGGTGAATAATATCATGTTTTATGTTGGAGGTATGGCTTGGCTTAAGAGACTTTTTAAAACTGGTCTGGTGTATTTCCTGGTGCTGTTTACGTTTCCTCCGGATCTTTTGAGCGGCCAGATTAAGAGTAATAGGTTTTGGGACGTACGTGTTTTTTAAATTTATTGGCCAATGATGAAGAATGGCCAATTAAAATGCAAAGACACGTTCGGATGGCTTCGTTCCCCTTGAATTGAATGCCTGTAGAAGCGCTATAAAAGTTGGAATTTATTGTTAGCAATTGCAAACCGCTCCCTGCGGGCTTATTCGTCAAGTTTAATCAACAAAGAGCTGACCGAAGAGCTGAGGACAGATGTACGAGATACGAATGTCTCTTTTTTGTTTACGCTCGCCCAAAATATATTTTCCTTTTTTGCGGCCAAAAACGGGAACGGCCCACCTAAAGCGGGGTCGTCTGCCGGAATGAAGGAGTAGTTCCGAACTTCTTTCCCTTACAAATTGTCTTAAAACTGTTGTGACAAGTTTGGATCCACGCCTTCGTTTGTCGATAATGGATTCTGGCATTTATTTGGCAAAGAAAGCGGTCAAACCTGTTTATTTTTGTTGTTTTAAGACGCGTTGTGCTTGGCTTTTGAATAGGGTGTAGTAATTATGGGAAAATCAGATGATTTTGTGTGTTTTATTTACTTTTAAAAAGGTTATTATAAATACTGAGACTACTCTTTGTTCAGAAGGTTACAAGGTTACGATAACTATTTTTCTATTAGTAAAATTGCTTAACAAATGCTTTTGGGAAATGTGCCACATGTACATTAACAACAAAATCGCAATATGTAATTAGATGAGTATTGTAATATAAAACTCATCTTACCTATAGTACCTATACAAAATTCGTGCATTATTCATGAATTTACGAACAATCACTTTTAATGTACTTTAACCGATACCAACCTTAAAACCTTGATATACAGCATAATATCGAACAAGATGTCGTGATGTTGTCCAAGTCGCAAGTGGTGTACCCCCAATCCAATGGGTCGCTGAATGCGGTCCCTTCGGCTTCAATGCCGTTCATCGCCGGATCTCTCTCAACGTTTCCGGGGCCGGCTTCACTCTCCGCACATCCCATGGCATTCCAGTCACCGATATCGCCGCCTCAAACTATGAGTTTCGATCCTAGAAATCTGGAGATAAAAACCAAGTCAGTGGAACAGACTTTGCTGCCTTTAGTTACTCAGGTAAACGTTACATTCTTGTATTGGGTGCTTAGGTCGGTAAATGTACTAAAGTATTGACTCACGATTATCATTGCATAGCATGTTAAATATAAACATGTTATTTCGTATCTAAACACATGGCATAGTAATTAAGTTTTAATGTTAAGTTTTGAAATTACTTGTTAAGTTTTAAAATTACTTGAATGTAAACTTCAATATCGTAAATTCAGATATCAACTTTGGTTAACTTCAAGGAGTCTATAATTACTGGTACGAAGCCAAAAAGTGAACGGGCGCTGAGGGCCGCATTAAAGGTAAGATGACAATAAAATTTTAATAAAAAATATTTAAAATCAAAACCCATATTTTAATAAAAAAGGACAGCTAGAATACTAGTTAATAAACAACACATATTATAATCAAAAATTGCAGATAGGGTCAGCCGTTGAAATCGCAGTAGAGAGGTTTGTTGTTGTTGGTGAATCTATTGCTGATGAAAACCCAGATATACAGCCAGAGATGTATGACGCATGTCATGAAGCGCGGCAAGCAGGTACTTAAAATTTACTTTTCCATTCAAAAGTTTGTAACAAGAACAATATTGGATATGTACGCGTTTTAACAAAAACAATCCAGAAGCACCACTTTACTTCAAAAATGTACAATTTTCATTCAAAACTAAAATTTATGACTTCCAGGAGCAGCGATGGCCAACCTGCACTCCTCGCTGTTAGACGAATCAGGCATCCCCCAATTAGGAATCGACAAATCCCATTTGGTTCGAGCTGCACGACAACTTCTGTCATCTGTAACTCGAGTTTTGTTGTTGGCTGATCGAGTAATGGTCAGTCACATTTTGCGGGCTGAAGACAAGATTGTCTATTCCTTGACCAAACTCGAAAACACCGTCAACTTCACTGAATTCGTCAGAATCTTCACAGATTTTGGAGGCGAGATGGTGGTTCTGGCACATCGATCAGGTGACAGACAAGCTGATCTGAAGTCAGAGAAGCGGAAAGCTCAGCTACATGTAGCCAGAACATCGTTGGAGCGGATGACGATGTTGTTGTTGACATCGTCGAAGACTCTTCTCCGCCACACTGACGATGATTCTTCACGTCAGTGTCGAGATGGCGTCTTCCATCAGATCAGATGTGCTCTCCAACTCGTAGCTTTGTGTATCTGTGACGGCGTGCTACCGCTAGATCAACATCGATATTGTCCTCCCTTGACTCCAGAAGCAGGTCCTCTAGATATTGGCATTCAGCTGACAGCTACAGTAGCCATCAGGCAGTTGACAGAGATGCTGGAGATGGTCAGGATGACGTCGATCGTGGGTGCGGGAGTCAGGGATCGTCTTAATGGAGCTTTGGGGACGTTATGTGAGATGACTCAAGACTTCACGGATTCTGCGTTCACACCACATCATCAACGTGAACAGATTCTGGACTTTCTGGAGGAGTGCCGCTTCGAAATGGGAAACCTGGTTTCTGAGGTAAAGCTAGTTAAAACAAGCAGCTTTTCTTTATTACTTAGAGATCGTAATTAACGATTATTTTTTTTTAATTTCAATATTTCAAAACAGATCATCTTATGGTTCTACTTTCAGAACCAAGACCAGTTCTCTCAAGAAAACATGGAGGTCACGGTGGAGCGTCTGAACCGTCGTCTAAAAGACCTTCAGAAGCAGCTACAGGTCGCCGCAATGGATCAGATTGGAGTGATTTTCAGGACGAACGAAGACCACACCATCCTCAACTCACTCAAGACTTGCTCGGTGTCCGGCGACATCGACGGGGTCGAAAAGTATCTAGAAAAGTTTAGAGAACATTCTGTCCACATTCAGGAAGTGTGTCGTTTGTTGCATCACATATCATTCACAGACGCCTTACATGTTTACACCGGACAAGCTGAACGAACGTTCAGGGCGCTCGCACCATTGGTAAGTTGGTGGCAGACAATATTTTTAAATCTGTCACTAAACTGAGAGAATGATGACATTAAAATGAGTTAAAAAATTATTAAGATAGAAATTAGGACAAGTGTTACCTATACTTTCACTTATATCAAATATAAGCCTTCTATTGCAGACGTTACTAGCCGGCCGCACGCTCTGTATCCACCCCTCCTCCAGAATCGCTCGCGAGAATCTGGAAGTGTTTTGTGACACCTGGGCCTCCCACATCAATGATCTCAGCCGACTGTCCAAAGACCTGGATGCCGCGGCTTCTGGCCGTGTAGCGGCCGAACGGCAGGCCTACATGTCGTTGCCAAGACCGGGCGTAAGTCGCGAGCAGAGTCCTGTGTTTTCGTCGTCGTATCCTCGTATGTTTGAGTCTAATCCGGATAGTGGTTGTGATGTGCTTAACTATAAACCCTCAACTTCATCGTGCTCGTCTCAAAGTTCGAGTAATCAGTTAGCCAATTCACCGTCAGCGTTTACTCCGTACAAACGAGATACTGTAGAGAATGTGGAGAACAGAGAGACGGAAGAGAAAGTGCGTTTGAATAAGGGCACGGATGGTGATGTTGTGGTACTGAGACAGGATATAGGAGAAGGGAAAAAGGGAAATTTCGAGAACAGAATCTCTGTAATTCTGGATTCATTGCACGAAGAAAGCCAACGGCTTCAGAATCTTAATATTCACAGCAAAAAGTCACGATAATATTGAATATCCGCGCTATTGCACACTAATTCCCAAATAACTTGTAAACTAGCTAAATAATTACTCTACCAAACTACCACCATATCACATAATATTACAGTAGTCTAATTCACTTATCGTTTTTTGGCATTTCGATAACAAATCACTTACATTTTGACCTTGAATTCGTCACAAATATATCTTACCAAGTTCTAATCATAAGCAAACTACTCAAACCCCACGTATGGTGCTGCTCTTTGTTATTTATTGTTGTACTGTTATTGTAATTATATCGTACTGTAAACAAGAATAAAGTTCTAAATGTTGTTTTACCGTTGTTTGGAGGAGTGTTACTGTAACCAGTCTTACTAAATAAATGTTTTAGAAACACGGTACAACTCAGAAACCGACAAAACCATTGACACTCGATGTTGAGGTAAGGACAGAAACAGAAACTCTAGTACAATATAAGATAAAAGCAAAGCAAAGTACTATTAAAAAAACTAACTTGCAACATAACAGAAGACAGTATCAAACTACCGTAATTTTAGGACCAACAAAAGATTGCCAAGGTAGGCCTAGAGATGAAACTACTGACAGCCGAGGTCGAAGCCGAAGCTGAGAAGTGGGATGAGTACGCTGAGAATGACATTGTGAAACGAGCCAAAGCTATGTCCTCCATGTCATACAACATGTATTTGTTCACCAAAGGCGACGGTCCTCTGAAGACGACGCACGATCTCTTCACACAAGCCGAGTTCTTCGCCGAACAAGCCAACAAGATGTACAAAACTGTCAGGGAATTTGCATTTGAAGTAAGTTTGGTCTCGGTTAACATGCTAGGTGTATTAAAAAGAGAATGAGTTAACAAACATGACAACCACTGATATAATATAAAAGTGTTTTGAAGATCAATAGGATATTACAATGCACATTTAGGTGCCTGGAAGTCAAGAGAAGAACGAGCTCATGAGTGTTCTTGAACGAATCCCTCAACATTATCAACAACTTCAAGTACTGGTCAAGTCGCCTACAGTAGGAAAGTCGGCCACATTCAGCAAGGTGGACTTGGTCATATCAGGTACCAAGAGTCTGATGAACGAAATAGCCAAGTTGGTCACAGCGTGCTTCGTATGTGCCACCAAATTCGAGATCGAGTTCCGAGGCACGTCAACATCGAGAGCTTTACTTGATGGAGGCACAAGTGACTACCCACAACGATCTTCTCGAGAGTCCACAATGTGGCGGAGAACACCGAGTGTTCGTCGTACCGTGCCTCCACAAGTGCACCTGTCTTCAAATGAACTTGCATGAGACTCCTCTTACTACAGTATACTAACGTGTCCAATCAATCTAGTATACCTATTTGACTACATTAATATTTTGTTACTAGAGCATCGTTAAGAGGCCAACGACTTTTTGACCTCATAAAACCCCTTTTGTGACTATTCCTATGAAAACCTTCTTCACGACAGACATGTCATCTTTGTCCTCAATTCTTTTGAATTCCATCCCAAACACAGAATCAACTGCCTTAACACGTATTGTAACTATACTTCTACATTCTGGCTTATACAATGCTAAAACGAACGTAATTCTACAAAATTTTAATAAATTTGTTACTTCAAATGACATTCGAGAACTCATTGGTGTCAATTCAAGCATAAAATTTAGAAAATAGACAAATTTATGTTAAAACTTTAAGCAAAACAAACACCAAAAGTATGTCAACAGAAATGTCTCAACTCCTTCATAATTAAGGTTCATTTTCAAACAGAAACTTTAATACAAACAACTCATGTTAGACACAAACTCAAACACTCAGAGTTTCGGTTTCCTTAACCAGGTCGGGAATGTACCTCAGCTCGGGCCAGCTCAGATTGTCAGCTTGTTTTAGAATAACTTCCACCTTCCTCTCGGCAATCAGAACAGAAGACTCTTCCGGGACCACTTTTCCAAAAAGATCTAGTTCAATCTCAGTCTTATTTGAGCCAAAGGCATGAGAGATTGAGCATTTCAACTTGTAACCATCAGTTTCAAAGGTACAGTCTTCTGGGATGGAGCCTCGGCAGTAGACATTGAAGTGAACTTCTCCACCACGGCAGAACCAGTCTTCCTTCACACGATCGACGCGTTCACTGGCCTGAAGTTTATTTGTTAAAACATTATAAATATAAAACATTTCTGAAATTCAAAAATTCTCTAAAAAAACTATAAACACGTTAAACACACCTTTTTAAAGTTGTGAAACCCACGAGAACATCCTTTTTGTTCAAGGAAAGCGGAGAAGTTACTGGTCTTCCTTTTACAACAATCGTAGGACTTCATTCCTTCGTGGAATATTGGCTGACCGGGATGATGTTGACAATCTTCAGAGGTTAGAGAGTCGGGGCCGTTGTAAGTCTATAAAAGTTCTTGTTTAATGTTTATCATCTTACGAGTCAACGGATCTAAAACACGAAAACAAATAAAAAAAACTTACAGATTCGCATCCGTTGTTAGCACATTTAGTTCCAATTTTAAGTTCATCCGTAGCAGCTTCAGCCGTTTCCTCCTGGAACTTCTTAATGGCCGCTTTCAATCCTTCAGTCACAGTTTTAGGTAAAACTTTCGATTCCCGCACCTCCTGATTGTCCCCAGCTGGTCGGGCTGCTGGTTTGTTGAGACCATTCCATACAATAACTTCATCTTCCTTTTCTGGCCGTATTTCCTTCTGAGCAGACAGCCTTACAATGTCATCTGGCTTTTGATTACTATGTTTACCAGTTGTACAGCCGGGAATGCTCAAAAAGGTACCAAAATCAGTCGATTTCTTGTCACAACACTGCCAGATCTTTTGTGCGTCATGGAAATAAGGTGCTTTAGGATGATAACGACATGAACCTAAAAAACTGAACCATTTTCAGACGTTTTTTATCAAAAAAGAACATTCTCCCAACTTTCAGAAAGTAAGAACAATACTTGCAGCATAAATAATATAATTTTAAATGAAAAAACATTTACTTACCTTCCCCGTTGTTACCTGGATCAAACTTTTGTCCACAACCTTTATTGTAACAATGAACAAGAGACATTCCTCCCGTCTACCCAAAGAGAATCTCGTCTCAAAATTCTTTTTCTCTAGTTTTTCGCTTTTTTCCAGAATATTCTGGTAATTTTTCGGAATTTACAAGTTTTTCGCGGTTTTCTACAATTTTTAGACAATTTGTTGAAAAATCGTACTTTATGATATAAGTTATGTCTACGACGTTGTAAAAACCAGATAATGTGCACTTTTATTTTTCATCTTTTGAGAGACCAAAAGAAAGACGTCCCCCTGTTTTCTTAATACCTGTGGAGAGAGATGAGAGTGGCAGTTGGACCAGTCTGTTGTTACTTCAAGTAACGCGTTTTTCTATTTTGAATCACGATGGCGTATGCCGTGGACGGCGAGAATCCGAAGCCGGTGTTGGAGTCGTTCTGTGACACTGAGATTCCGATCGTGAAGTTGGCCATGTCCAGCGAGTTGTCACCGGTAGCTGGTCACGTGAGTGCCACATACAGAGGATCTCTTTTAGTCTGGGGAGGATATTACTACTCCTACAGTACGATGGACTACCGAAAGGGATCTGATTTGTACATTTATCCATACGCACTGGCAGGAAACTCTGGTGTTTGGTTCGTTAACGTTACATTGGTGTTTTGTATTTAGTGGCTACAGATTGAAATTAATATAAACAAATTAAAATTTTAAAAATTTTTTTGGAGGTAGATCTTACTAAAGTTCGTTGTTTTAGGCTGAAAGTGATGGGTACAGGCTCTGAACCTAAGCCAAACAGCGGTGGAGCAGCTTTGATTTGTGGGGATGATTTGTATATTTTTGGTGGAACTACAGTTTGTAAGTCAATTTCACACGACTTCTGATTGTGTCAAAAAATATAACTTTATGACCTGGTTTTGTTTTGAATTATTAACAATTAACTAATAACTTTTATATATTTATATTCAATTCCTTAGAAAAATTAAGTACAATTCTTTGTGTTTAGTGGGAGACGGTTCTGGGAGGAGAAGGAATCCCCAGACCAGCATGTTGTGGAAGCTAAACATACCTTCTGCTGTATGGGATATTGTGGATCCGGCTCCAGACCTCAAAGTACCAACTCCTAGAGATAAGACTGCTGCTTGGTCGATTGGCCACAAACTTTACTTCTTCGGCGGGTTTGGCCCTTGTTTTCAACTTTTGAACTCGGTAGATGCCTACCTGGTTGGTGACAACGATTTTGTTAGTGGAGGTCCAGGAACCTGCTGGAACAACCAGCTCCTGGAGTTTGACGTTGATGAAAGACGTTGGAATCTGATACCTAAAAGAGGGACGCCACCGACTGCCAGGGCTGGTGCAGGTTCACAGTACGTCGAGGATCTGGGTGTGGTATTTTTGTTTGGTGGTAGGGGGTCTATTACAAGGCTGAACGACTTGTATGTGCTGGATATCAATACGTTTATTTGGACAGAAATGTAAGTTCTTTTAATCTACTATCAGTATATTGAAGCGCGTAGAGTTACTTTTATAAATATGTTGTTTCTATTTGATATATATTTTTATGTTCAGTGATCTATCAATTCGTCCACCCGGCCGATCTTGGTGTGCTATGAGTTGGATTCCGGACAGACAAGAGATATTCATGAGTAGCGGATTCTCGGTAGATGAAAAGCCGTTGGACGATGTTTGGGCATTAGATATGTCGCGATGTTATGAAGGTGATGTAAGGGAGAACATCACTGTCAGTTGGAAGTGTGTGAAGCCAGCGACGATTAACGATGAGGTTAATGACCAAGAAGGAGCTGCTAACAATAATGCAGATGCTACTTCACCTGCAGAAGCGCCGCCATTTCAAAGATTCTGGCACACGGCAAACGCCATTGAATCACGGTCACACACGTCTTTTACAGAAGCTGTGCTTTTATATGGAGGTAGGGATTGAAAATTGTTAATGTATTCTGATGTTTGTATGAAGTATAGTTACGTTATTCAATTAAGTATTAGAGAACTGTCTTAAGTAATTGATTTTCTTTTAGGTATGAGTCAGCACCCCTGTTCCACAGCACCATGTCTCAATACTCTGCACGTTCAGACCATTCAACCTCCTTCGTTGTTTGCTACCGTACTCAGATGGTATTCAAAGACTGACACCAAACTCCCATCCCCAGTCTTCCCTGCTTTATATAGGAAACACTACTTGTTGGAGGACATTAATCGATTCAAACGGGACTTCCGCCATTCGTATGGTGATTGTTACAGACTTGCCAACTCTTTACACGGCCTTACCCTCAAAGAAATATTTGACATATTGGATATGAAGAACTCTTTGTAAAGCTTGTATATATCTTGTTGATATTGTAAATAAATTGTTATAACGTTTATTTCATTTTGGAATTGATACTTAAGATAATTAGGTATCAGTTAGCTTTTAAAAATAGCTGAGTTTGTCGGCTTTGTTTTCTGTCTTACAACATGAAGAAATAGTAATTGTATAATATTATTTTTGACACTTTGCTGTCTGAACTGGTCATTATTGTAGTTTATGGCGACTAATGTTACAAACGGATCTGGAACACTGGACATACTTTTTGGGTGGTCGGGAACAGCTGATCCATTCTCTGGTTGAACATGGCCACGGCATTCTTGGCCCTTCTGACCATCTTCTTTCGAAGGCGATGGACCTTTCGTTCAGCTTCAGATGATTTGAAGCCCAAATGATACATAAACACATTATGGACGACTGCGAACTTAAAGCCGGCTCTGCACATTTCCCAGCGCTAAAACACATTGACATAACATATGGGGAGGGGGTATATAAATTGACATGATTAGTCAAGATTGGGTTTAAAAAAGGTTCAATCGCTATATTGGCGGTCATTGTTGTTGTACATGTGATAAAAAAATTGTTAAACATAAATTGCTCCTATACGAATTTTTTAAAAAAGACAAAACTTACTAAAACAGTGTTATCTTTGATCGGATACACAAAAGATTCGTCATGTAACGGTACCAGTTTGGTAGATACGAATTGTGGTTCCCATCTTGAGTCGTTATAACTGTAACAATCATTACTGCAGTAAAAAAACAACCTTCAAAATAAACTTTCTTGATATATCATCAAATCTTGACAAAGTGTAAAATTTGTGTAAACAAGGCTTACGGTAACACCAGTTGGACAGAAGGTGTGCTATTTTCCGGTTCTGTAAACCACTCTTCCTGTCCTGCCATTTTATGGTGATTGAAAAAAATTTTGTGAAATTCTCTGGCCGTTTCATTGTTATACAGCTTCAGTAACTCCGACTTGGTTTTTGGCCTTCAATAAAATAATAATTACCAGGTTGTTAAAATAATTCTGTGCCTATTATTTGGACAACTTAATAGTAAGATATTTCAAAGCAAAAAAACTTACGGTTTTACCTTTTTGTCAACCTCAAATATACGATAGACTAGTACAGTATATGGGTCCTTATCCAACGTTCTTGTAGCCAATGATAACATTCTCTCTTCGAAACCTTGACTGAAGTAATGATCACTGTCTGCCATTACCATATACTTTGTTTTTACAACCTGAAAGCTTTACTTGGTTATCATATACGTATTTTAAAAGTGATAGTTATCTTGTAGTTCAAAGTTTACTTTTCTAGCTGCATTTCGTATTGTGTTGATTGGATATTCGTAGATTTGTCCTCCTACTGTACAGTTGGTGTTACTGACAGTAGAGAACTTTAATTGAGTGCAGGTTGGTATGTTGTGAAATACAAAAGTGACCGCAATATTCAGAAGCTGTGTATACTTGCTACGGTAATGTAATAGCTGAAAGGTATAGCTTAGCATCAATTTTGCAATACAATACATAATATTAGCATGTTAAACTTTTAAGAGTATGTAAAGTTTTAAGTTGCTATGAGATACTTACCTTACTGTAAACACAATTTACGTCACCTGATACTACCGTATCTGCTGATGCAAAATAAATAGCTATGGAAACGATCCCGTTCCAATCTACTATCTGCTTAATCGTATCTTCTCCAAACCTATCATACGACGTATGTAAGGCCAAAGTAATACGATCATATACAGTTTGGTCGTAGTTAAAAACATTTTCAATGCTACAAAAGTTACTGTAATTATCAAGGTTAGCCGAATTTACAAACCTTGAAAGCTTTAGATTACTTTTAGATGGTACGATAGTCAGTTTATGCACATAGCCATTCTTGTAGTGGTATACAAGATGTATAGAAAATATTATTGCAATTAAAAAGAGAAAGCCTTTCGTCGCTAATTCAGGCATTTTTCAATGTCAGAAACTGTACATCCCTGCGGCGATTTACGTGAAAATAGATAATATCTTTGGTAAAGTAAACATTTACCTTCTTTTACATATATATTTATGTATACAAAATAATTATCGATATTGAACCTCATAATGCTTCTTAAAGGCATACTGTCAAACATGTTCTCATGTTCTACTACAACAGTTTACAAAAGTTTGTTTCACTTCAAATTTTAAAAAAATATTTGAAAAATGAAATCATTTCGAAGTAGCTTGTGGTGGAAGGGCCGGTGATGTTCGACGTATTGCAAGATGACAGCAACGATGCAATAACTTCATTGCACGATGCTGCTTTACAACTTACTGATACTGACCTCCAGAAATGGTTTCCCGATGTAAGTATTTACTTTTCGGCTTACTGTGCTTAGTTTATTGCTACTAGAAGGTGTATATTCTAAGTATTTTATATTTCTTAAAGAGAAATGCTTTAACATCTATCTTACTATAACCTTTTCAGTTTGAATGCACGTTGAAAACACGGTCGAAAAGAGTTAAAGATGTGGTCCTGAGAAGAAACTTGTACACGGTAAAATGTATGAACACAAACAGTATCGAGTATCACTTGAAGAAGGCAACCGGTGCTAGCCTCATGTGTGATCGAATACCTTTTTGTGAAACCGTCTTCTTAATTCACGTAAATGTAGGTTCAAACTTGGTAGTATTATTGTAAATGTGTTTTTTCGAACTATTATAACAACTTATGTATCTTTAAAATTGTAAAAAAAGTTTTAAATATATTTTCTACTAACTTTACAGGCAGGTTTATGCATCGACGTGGTCAAGAAAGGCGTGGGACTACCTGAACTCCGCTCAGCATTGCCAATACTTTTCCAACGAATCGAGTTTATGGTGACGTAAGTTAACAATCAAAAAGGTTTTATCAACAAAAAGCAACTCAAACACGCTTTTTAGTGTCATAATTAAAAAAAATGTAATTCGAATACTAAAAATAAAGTTTTTCACATGAACATGTTCCCTGTGTTTTAGGTAATTCTATAAAATTGCAGACTTGTCCGTGACGTCTGCAGATGTATTCAGTACCTGCACATCGAAGACCTCCATCACATTGACCTTCAGCCTGAGCACTTTGTATTCGGCTCAGACCTTCGAGTACAACTGACTGGACTAGGAAACGTTTCGCCTTTAAACGTACCCAAAAGACCACGAGAAGGCCCTGAATCCGTGTACGATGCTCCAGAAGTCAAGCAAGGCGCTTCAGAGTAAGGTGAAAAGGTTATTTGTCAAAATAACGTAAAATTTAAACTTTTTTATGTTGATATACATTGTTCTACCTGGTATATTAGACTAAACATCGTGAATTATCTTCTACTTAATCGTTACCGCAGTAAATGATACCAATGCCATGCCATTATTGTTTCACTGTTTTATAAAAAAACTTTCAGGATCAACGCAAAAGCGGCAGACGTGTTCAGCGTCGGAACAATATTACTCGAGTATCTGTTTGGAAATGTCAGGCCAGAGATCCAAAACCATTCGTTGGTCGGACCGACGGAAACTGTTAAGACTGTCTTACTGAATATGGTTCATGAGAACCCAAACAAACGGCCCACTGCATCCCAAGTCATCTACAATCCCACATTGAAGCTGAGAAAGAGACCGACTCAATAAACTAACTTACTGGACTTTTGACTTGTCGTTTTTCATAATTTAAGCATCTTCTGTAACTAAAAATTAGGTAATTAATTAGTAAAAATATAAAAAAACATACTTTTGGTCTAAACTTTACAGAGTTTTACCATGTAGAAATTTTATTCTCAGAAAAGGGAGCGGGACTTTTCGGGGAATGCAGTTTCGGAGAATTTTGATCAGCGAGTTTGATTACTTTAATATTGTAAGCCTTGTAAATACCTTGAATATAAACTGTCATTTATTGTGGTTTTTCAAAGAAGAAGCATCTATTACTTGGATTATACTTGGAAGTTGATTTGCAGTTGAAGGCATTGGCAAAGGCAGGGTTTCCTGCCAATGTTCCCCATGTTCTGGCTTCACGAGGTGGGTGGGTGGGTGGGGTGATCGGGGTCGTATGCTTGCCAATCGATGGTTTCCAAAAAGTTTTGAGCAAAGTTGATGAAGAACAACTGGTCGTCGGAGAAGGTATCCAGCAGTGGTCCTCTAGGCCTAGGTCCATGACCTTTGATGGATACCCACTTCTTGTAGGTATCGTATGCTAATCGTGCTCCTGAAAAGGATTTCAAATTATGTAAAAAAGCTTAACATTGTTTTAACACAACTAAGAATTTGTAAAATTATATTATACATACCAACAGTGTCAGCAAGGTTTTCCTCCAAAGTTGCGACAGGATTCAAACATAAAAGAGAGATCGGGTCACACTGATTAGCATAAAAGTCTACCAAACAGTCTATGTTGTGTTTGTAGACACCTGATACACCTTTTAATTCGGTTCCTAAATGTTTATTAATAACTATTTTAAACTTTATACTTCTGTCAATGACTCTGTTAACTTTTATGTTCTAAAGTTAATTTACCGCTTACATAACAATTATTACAACTACTGGTTCATACCTAATGTGTGAGCTAATTCATGCGACATTGCAAATCCACATGACGATAATGTTAACAACGGACTAAAGTCTTTGTCGTAGGCATCAAACAAGAATATGCCCCAGTCAAAGAAGTTGGCATGGGTATCTGTCAAGTGCAGAGCGTTGACCTACAAAAAATAAATCAAAACTGCCTACAAATTCTCCTAAAAAAACATAAAATCACTTCAAATCAACATGACTTGCGTAGTTCTTGATGATGTGAATCTACCAAAAATACTAACTCTAACTTGTGGTATTATCCACAACTTTTCGTCTTTGTCATAATTGAACCTTATCAGCGGCTTCAGATTGCTGACAAACACAGATGAAAGAGGATTGATGTCAGTCACTTCACCCGCGTACTCTCTGAAGTTGTCGTCTTCATAGAAACTGTGATTGAAGAAAGCGAACTTGTTCAGGAGAACATTACGCAGCGCCACTTGCTTGTCATCTTGGTCTAGTACGTTGCTGAACTTTAGCATTTCCTCTGCTTGTTGCATTATTACATTTGCATACAAGAAATAATTATCATGAAATCTTTGGTACCAACTTTGATCTTCTTTCAAATGATCGTATATCATCTTGTGTAGGTATAGTGGGTAAGCGTACTGGATGTAGCTCAGGCAATCAGAACCCACGGCTTCGGATGGCACGTACATCCAGTATTGAAACAACAAGTTGATATATCTGGCCCGGTCTAGAGTTTTCAAAAAGGCTTTGTTAGCTTTTTTACTAATACATGTTTTAATTTCTCTACCAAATACATCTTTAATAATATTTTTTAGTTTTTTCAACTCTTATTGAAAGTTTTAAAGTGAAGATCTATTACCGTTTGTAGAACTGGGAATAAAATAGCAGGTGTTCGTAACTTGTGACCAAACACGGTCTCCAGAAACGTGTCATATTCTGGTGTCATACGGAAATGAGCATACTCTGCTGCTAAATTAGAAAAGTCTGCAAAGTCGATGTGTTTGTAGTAACAACCGTGCACTTCACAATAATCTTTCCTGAAATACTGTTAAAAAATAAAAAAATTTTAAACATTACATAAGACTCGTCAAAAAGTATGTAGAAGAGTTCTGCATCAACAAACGACGTAAGTGTAACACTCACCACACTGAAGCCTTTTCCCTACCCGTCATAAATTCTTCAGGCAAGAAAATAGTCAGTGCATGCCGCTCGACACTCTCTTTGATCAGTTCAATCAGATCATTACCGTACTCAAATAACACCTTGTACATCCGAGCTAACTTTCTCATATATATTCAGCATTATCCGCGACGTCAGCTTCTGTTACTGGAAAAGAGAAATGAAAGTGTTGTTGAGCACGTTGAGCCTTAGTACGTTGACCTACCTCATTCACTGGAGGTTTTTTTACTAAGCAGCTTGCATACACTTGTGTTACTCTCTTCAGCGACGGAATCTGTTATAGCCATTGTATTCATTTACATTTTTTATATTCGAACTTACATTGTAATTAGACTTCTCTAATACTGTCTTAAGCAGCTCTGTTTGTCTGTTTCTTTTATAATCTATGTCATACTTCCTAGTAGCAAATGCGTAGAAGTCGTCACATGGAGCAACAGTAGTATCTATACCACCTTCAATTAACTTGGCTTTTTGTTCTAGAGGCGTTTGGGCCACTGCCAATACAGCAAGACTTAAAAATAGTTGTAAACACAAAATTTTTTGAAAATTAAAAAGTAGTTGCACATACAACATTGTTGTACAAAGATGTCGAACAATGCAATTTCATAAAATACAATTTTAAAGATTTTGCATACTAATTTATGTGATGAACATTGTTTATTTATGTATATGACTGTCATTTTATCTAATATACGTTAGTTTTCCTACGAACGTTTAAAGAGAAGAAATGACTCTCGCAGTCTGCAAACATATTGGGCGCGAAGTGCGAGCCAGGCGCTCTTTTTCTTCAAAAATTTAGAAGCAAGCCCAACAAAAAAAAAGAATTGTGTCAGTGTAAGGATTTACGGGTTTACTATATAGTCGTATCTGTAATTTGAAGCGTATTAAATATAATTTTTTGTAATTTTTTTTTAGTTGGTTACCTTTATTACTTTTTTAGTAATTTTAAAAGGATTTTTTTACAATTAAACGTATTTTAGACGGATTTTGTACATCTTGGACATTTTATTGATTAGTTTCGGGGTTGTGTGCTACGTTTCTATTATATATTAAACTTACTTTACAGTAATGTTCAGTTGTTTCTATGAAATTGGTGGTTTTACAGTGTATAATAAGAGAATTCTGGTGTTATAATTATTTTCTGACATAAATCTAAAAAAATATACATTTAGATGTCGATTTTCACAAAATTAATTTTAAAATTGTTTTTAGTCTCTGTGAATTCTACCATTTATCGATTTTTCGTGGTATAATTTCAATTCTGCTCACAAGATGGCTTATGACATCCATTTCTAAAATCCTTAGTTTGTAATTGTCAGGATTACTGTATTTTTGTAAGATGATGTTAGTTATGTTAAAAATTAGTTTTTAGAATAACCTCAGTCTTACAAGTAACTTATATAAGACTTATGTAGACAGTCATACAGAAATGAAAGAAAGAGCAGAGATACCAGACAAAATTGTATTAGCGTTTCATGTCGTCATAGGAGTTATAGTAATCTGTTGGGGTTGTACGTGCATTCGACAATGAAGCGCGTCTGCCAATTGTGTCAAAATGACGCGAAAATATAGTGTTAGGTGAAGATACGACAAGAGAAGTGAGTGGTCCATCGTCTTTTATATTATAAAGACTTTGGAACATGGTATGGGCGGCAGTTTAGGCGTTGCGGATACAGCCGGATGGTCGGTTTTTAATTTAGCTCTGTTTTTTATAGTTCTAGTTTTTGAGTTGCTTATACTAAGCTCTCCCATTAACTAAGATAGTCAGTTCTTGTTTTGGTCTACTATATAGTTAAAAACAGTCGTATAATTCTAAGCGTCTGGTACTAATTGCAAAATTTTCGATTAGACTCGTATTTTACACCATGTGCAATGCACTTTGCATTGTAAAAAGCCATTCGAGTGTATGTGTTTAATAGTAGGGGTTGTTTCGAAAGTCGTCCCTTTTGGTTCTCAATTAGGCTGTTCGTCTGCTCGCCTCGCGGCTCTCTCCCGTTCCTCGTTTGACCCGCCGTCTCTTTCTTGTCGCAAGTCGGGTCTCACCCTATCTTGCGAGCTATTTCTCGACTAGTTCTAGTAGTTTTTGCGTGTTCAGTGCAATTTGTACACTGGTCCTCTTTCGCCCGCCAACTTGAATTAGAATTATCGATTGTTTTGTTTGTTTTCGCGGCGAGACTTGGTTTCGCGCGTTATTTTGCGATTTATCGATTTTTCGTTGAATAATATTTTTCGCGGTTTAGTTTTATTCATTTTCTTAATTTTATAAGTTTGAGTACTTTATGCTTTGAGAACATTTCTACATTTTTATTGAAGAGTTTTAGTTTATTTTGATAATATTCGAGCGTGTTTGGTGAACATTTTTCGTGCTTTATCGATGTTATCCTTATAAATTTTTGAAATTTTCAGATAGCTTTGAACAACCATGGCTCGTACCAAGCAAACTGCACGTAAATCAGCCGGAGGAAAGGCTCCACGTAAACAATTGGCAACCAAAGCTGCCCGTAAATCTGCCCCAGCTGCAGGAGGTGTTAAGAAGCCTCACCGTTATCGTCCAGGTACCGTCGCTCTCCGTGAGATCCGTCGTTACCAGAAGTCGACCGAACTTTTGATCCGCAAACTGCCTTTCCAACGTTTGGTCCGTGAAATCGCCCAGGATTTCAAGACTGATCTTCGTAAGTTTACAAGCTGTTTAATTTTAATTCTGTCTTTGGTTTAGGTTTCCAATCTGCCGCTATCGGAGCTCTTCAAGAAGCCTCGGAAGCCTACTTGGTCGGTTTGTTCGAAGACACCAACTTGTGTGCCATCCACGCCAAGAGAGTCACAATCATGCCCAAGGATATTCAGCTGGCCAGAAGAATTCGTGGCGAACGTGCATAAACTCATGTCATTTTCACCTTATGATACTCCGTTAATGTAATCTTCCTCTTTTAAACTTATTCACTCAGTAAATAATTGTTTTGAAAGCCACTAATGTTACAACCTTTAATATAATTTGGAGAAATAAAGTTCGGAAACGAAGAATTCACGTGATATTTTAATGTATGATTGAAATTATTGTTCATACCAAGTTTGATTGCAAGTGGTTTTGATGAAGGGTTAATATTGGTGTAGTGGTTTAAAAATTTTTGTGATTTATTTGACTTTACAATCGATTTTACTAGTTTTTCTTTGAAATAACAGTTGTCTTGAGAAGTTTTAAATTCACGGTTAAAAGATGGTGCTTTTGACTTTATGTATATGGGGCTAATCGATATAACAACACTGAGTTTAACAAAAGTACGGTGGGTTGGTATGTACGTTATATTGATTTTAAGTAAGGTATTATAAGTTTCATCTTTATTACTCACTTTTTGGCCAAAAGTGTGTTTTAAGTTTGATTATTTAGGCTTTAGCTTATAGTTAAATTGTTAAAGACTTATGTCCACCTTCTGCCATTGCCATGATTGAAGACGTTTCTTTCCATGCCCTTCTTTCTATTATATAATCCGGTCAATAAAGGGCCTAATCTTGCCTTTGTCGGGTTCTTTTGTACTCTAGTGTTTGTCTGAGACATTGCATTTGGACTGTGGTCATAATTCAGATAAGAAGTCACTGTTTTGCTGAAGTCATTGATAAGATTTTTATAAAATGCAAATTCAGGTGTCATTCTCGTGCTGTTTGACGTATATTAATGTTGTGATCGCATTGTGACTGGTACTGCATAACATGACTTTTCTGTGACTTTCTTGCAAAATCAGCTTATTTAGGAGACATTATTTAGGTTTTATTACCTTTTTTTTGATACGGAGTATGAACTTGGTTTTCAATAGTAAGGTTGGTACAACTACTGAAGAAGTAATGATGAAGTGCAGATTCTCCATTCTTTTCAAAACTATAAACAAATGTTGTGTTAATTTAATTCTTATAAAATGACATCTTGTCTACAGTTTTTTTCTGTCTGATTCATAAAAGGATGTCAGGATAAAAGGATTGCTAAAAGGATTTCCGACATAAGGGTATTACAAGTAGTATCCCATAGTGAAGCAAATACAAAACACATCTCCACGGTAGAGAGTGTAGGCAGCAGAGAAACCAGAGGAAGTCATGGGAATGCGAAGAGAATGACGTGCATCAGAAGAGGGAGAGAGAACGAATATAGGATCTTGAGGGGGGGGTGGTCAGCTCTTTCTTAGCGACAGTCGCCTTTTATTTATTTCTTGTATATTGGTTGCAAAGACTTATCCTTGCCTCATGGTATGCAAATAATTTTTTTAAATTTCATTTTTGTATATTGTACAGAATGTTTAGTAATTTTGAAGTTTTACTTCTATTTAACTCAAAAATTAATTTTGAAAAATCATGCTATATACAGTAATCACGCATTTGTGTTTATTTTTTTTAATCAGCTCAAAAAGTAAGTAGTATCTCTTTTTTAGTATATGTTACACTTCTTCTTTTGATATTCGAACAGTTACTCAATGTTACAACTGTTTTTGTTAAAAACGTTACTATTGTATTAGAGAAAGTAACGTTCTTTGTGTATTGGATGTTGTGATCGATACATACCATAAAATTAATCATGAAAAACATGTTTAAAGACCTGTAGTATTGTATTGTCTCCCATGGGTGTGTTAATTTGTTTTTGCTGACGTGTAATTACTCTTTGTGTAATATTGTAAGCAATCTTACAACAGCCATGTATAACATCTTTGCTATACTAAACTACTTCACAAAACTTTATAAATTACTCTTTAAAAGCTACATATGTCTCGTAAATGTTATGTTTTGTATGCGACAACCCCCTAATCCCTGAGATTGCGTTACATTTGTAATCTCATATCCAGATTTGTGCTACATTCGTAATACCACATGATCCGCCGAGATTAACGGGCGGTATACTTATCTGATTTATTAGCGCCGTTTACAATTGTAGCCCTGACCTGTTTATTCAGGAAGCATCGTATGTACAGGTCATATGACCAACACAAAGCATTGATTGGGGCGCATGACTCGCGCAGTAAGAGACCGACCGATTCTACTCGAATGTCGCTGACAATTCCCTCGGAAATTGACGAAAAATGCTGGAAAGGAGGGGAAAGGCCGGCCCCACTCCCGGGCGACGCGGCGGGGGAGGGGGTCGGGGGTGGAGTCTCGAGAGTGTCGAGAGTCCGAGGGGGAGGCCGCTTCCACACTTGGCCAAACGTCTTTGTTGGCGTTTGTTTTGTTACATACCATGCTTTACCTAGCTCGACATAGACTAAGTTGTGTGTCTGAATGTGTCTGGGGTCTGTAATGTCATCGTATATGTAATGGTAGTTATCGTATTGATTTTGCATAGGGATGTTTGCTTAAGTCATCAGTTTTGCTACTCTAATGTCATCTTTTTTTGTCTTTAACCATCGTATCTTCTACTTTCAACTTAACTTTATAAGTATTGTTAATTTTACATAAATGTAACAAGTGTATTAAGTAAACTGTCGTAAGAGGACTGTCTACAGCATAATGACTAACGGGGAATGTCATCTCGAACCTCTAACAAAGGACTATTCAGAATAATTGTATTATGTTGTTGCTGATTTTGTCGCTGCTTTGAGTCAAACGTTTCTTTTCGAAACTTGCGACAAACAAAAGGAATCGCTTCAGGGGAAATGTCTGCTTTCGAGCTTTAAAGGTACCTGAATTCGTTTTCTCAACGTGTTGGAGATCTTAACTTAAATAGTAGTTTAGCGAGGGTATCTTAACATAGATAGTAGTGTATTTCCTTAAACAGTAATGTTTTAACAAGGTTTAAAGTAAAAGTGGTCGAAAAAACAATTTTACAGTAAAATTGTCGTAAACTTTGACAGCAGAAAACGATCCCGATATAGAAGCAGTTCAGAACTTGTTTGCTGAGTTGTTTATATCTGTTATTTTGTCCGTTTAAACTTGGCCAAAGACACTCGTCATGGCCAGACGGCCCAAGTCTTCATACTTTTAACAGTTTACCTTTGACCCCAGCTGTTTTAAGCCCTGAGGCCAGCTGTTCAACGTAAAAACAAACAAGAACGAGTTAGTCTGTAGCCTTTCCCAAAACAATTAATCCAAATCAGCCGGACTTGACAGAGAAAACGTTCTTCCTAATTCAAATCATTGTCTTTGTCAACTTTCTGATACAAAAGTCATCTTTTATCACTAAACTTTGCCTTTTATAACATCAGACATTCATCTCTAGCAACAATAACATCCAATACTATAGATCCGAGTATTTTGTTCCGTGATAACAGGAAAAACTTGGTTATTTATTGTTTTGCCACAACATTTGGCTCAAAATGTCTGAGCCATCTTCGAATTGCCTTCCTTTAGATGTTTGGTCTGTTTAGGGAATATACATGCGAATAAACAACAACACGGTTGTTTTCAGAGGGAGCACGTTCTTTGTGTGCTCAAACCTCAGAGATTACTCTCGGAAGTTGTCTCTCATATAGTTAGTTGTTGTTTCAAGTGTTTTAGGAATCATATTTTGTCTCAGCACATCTATTTTAACTTAATTTTATATCAAAACATATTTTCGCCTTTTAGACAGACGTCACGCATGAAGTTTAAAGACAAACTTCATAGATGAAACAAATAACAACCTTTTATTTCGTACCTTATGACACATTGTTACCTTAAGATCGTTTTCTTCACATCTAGCCTTTGACGCCTTAGATCTCCCTTCCTCTCACTAACGTGCCAATTCCTTTAATACTACTGCCCCAAAACACAACACATTTGTTTCCCAACCACTCACGTGATTTACAGTCAGCGTGACGTATTTTTTTCAAAAGCACATCACGTTCAACGAACTTTGGCTTTTTGTTTTAAGGTGGTTTTTTGTATATAAAACCCGGTTCTCGCGCGTCGAAAGAATAAACAATCAGTTTAAAAGGAAATATTATTTCTAGCACACTACTACTACTACTACTTTACTCGAAGACATGTTGGACGGAGTTTACTCTTACTTCTTCGGCTCTGAACAGAGCACTGCCGATGCTGAATCCAACGAACAACTGAAGGGAAGAAACGACGAGTGGATCATGGTTGATCGTAAGTTTAACTGTCAAATTTACTTCATATATACCAGATTGTTAAGACATTTTTTAATATATATTATATACTTTTTTATAAAATAAATGTCAGTCACTTTAAAATACCAAAACAAAACAGTAATTCCTTAATTTTAGCCAAATCAGGCCGCTCCTCGCCCGTGATGGTCGACGAGCCTGTTATCAACGAACTAGACGACATGACCAGCGAAGTCTCCAGCCAAATGAATCAACCCGTGCTGACGGCCACAGAGATCCGAAAACGCGCCAAAGCGAAGGCCCTGATGAAGAAGGAAGAACAAAAACGAAAAGTCAAGGCCACCATCCAACAACGTCAATGGCTGGAAGAGAAACTGTTCGAGGATCCGGATGCCGAGACCAACGACAGTCCACCAAGTTCCGTCCAGAACAGTCCTCCAGGGCCTCAGAAGCCGTTGGACAAACTGATCATGTCCCAGCCCATGACCAGAAAGCAAAAACAACGTTCCAAGAAAGCGGGTAGCAACAGCTCCGGTCGATCCAACGACCGCAAGTGCAACAACATCAACTAACATGTACAAACATATCTGAACCGAGCAGGATCTGTAAACCACTCTCCCTAGCAGGATCTGTAAATAGAAGCGGACTGTAGCCTGTATATAGATTGTAACTAATTGCCTAGTACCTTTCATTCACTGCCTTTCTAAGCGCCTGGAGCGTTTAAAGTCTCGTCCATCTTAATTATTATTTTAAAAGTGATAAAAAATATATAAAGCGCAATAAAAATGAATAAAAGTTTTTTAAATATTCTCCTAATGTATTGGAGTAACTATTATAGGTCAGAATTGTTGGCTACTTCGAAAAATGGGTTTGCTATCAATTAAATTTCTTTAAATTTTAAATTAATTTGACTTTTCCAAAAAAGACCTTGTATAACATAGAAACATGAGTAATCTTCATAAAAACGAACAGAAGCTAGAGTATGAAAGGCTAAATATTGCTTTTTGACGTCAAACTTCACAACCCAGATACAAAAAAAGATTTTACAATAATGTTTGGGTCAAGTGTTGCTCTGGCTGCGTTGTCCTTTCCGATCTTTTTTCGATTGATTTTCGAACCGAAAATGGTCAATTTTATAAAGATTTCATAAAAACCCTTTGGCTGGCGAGCATTGTTCTACCACTGAACGGTACGGCATGCCGTTCATGTCATTAGACCAAAATACTGTGTGGATAAAGGAAACGACATACTTGGGCAGAGGAACGGCGAGAGAACGTGTTGAAAGCGGAGAGTCTGACGCTTCGGAAATTTCTCGAAAGCCTCGGACACAAGCTTCAAAGTGGTGGCGAGCTCAACGCCAAAGCCATGTCGGGTAAAAAAGAGCGGTAAGGGCCAGTTTATCATCTGATTAAGGCAGGGTGCTCCATAATATATAATGCACTTTTTGGGAAGGGTAGTTTGGTGGGGCGTCAGATTGCTATTTATAGAATATTAAGACAGGCTTTAATTAGAACTGTAAGGAATGTTAGCTTCTGTTTTTTCTTTATACATTTGGAATAAGTTTTTGTGAAATTCATTGAAATCTTATAGGTTTTCATGGATGTAGACATCTTTTGAACTGTGTCTAAAATAACTTGTCAATATTTAAAATAACATTTATTGTCAATTTTTATAAGCCGTTCGTTTTAAAGTTTTCTTTAAAAGAGATAACATTCTGGTTTGTTTTGATCGTCACGGCTCTCACGGCCGATGACTCACTATATTATAGTAGAAAAAAGAGGCAAAATTGTTTCACACGAGGTATTGCGGTCTGTTTACAGTGAAATTAATGGACGACTAAATGAATATTAATTTTGTCTTACGTTTGTAGTAGAATTACTTAAATTCGGTATTCTAATTTGAAAAGTAATGTCATTTAGGTTAGTTACACTGTTAGTTTGATGGTTTAGTGTCATTCGACGTTTTTGTCATATTATCATTGTTTCAACGAGTTCATTGATAACGTTTTACGAGCTCGTATACGATTCTTTTCTTGAGTTTATTTCATTTTTTATTATCGTGGTATTCGCTTTGTTTAACATATATTAAAGAATAATGCTTACTATAGTTAACATCTTGACACTATTAGTAATTTGCTTTCAGGAGGATGGTAAGCCACCCGTTCAACACGAATATCTCTCTTCCGTCGATAGAAGACCTTGACTGGAAGGGCGATAACTGGCCAGATGTGGGTCGTATAACATTGGTCGTGGTGGCTTCTATTATCTTCTTCCGGCTGTTACAGTACACCGTGCGGTGGTATCTGTTTGGGAAGTGCACCTTCAGAACGTTCGATTATTTTAAGTTTGGCAAGGGCAGGAGGCGGAGGAATGTCCCTCCTTCTACTGAACTTGAGGTAGGTTCTTTTTAGGGGGTCGGAAGAGTTTTGGGATATGTAGTAGTATAGGTTGCAGGGCAAGGGTGATAACTTTTAAATTAGTTTTGGGCTTAAGAGTTGTGAAGAAATTTCAAGTGAAGACATGGCAAAATTGTGACTCAAATTTCAGGCCGTTCCACCAAATAAGAAATGGCGGACGTCGAATGAAGCCGTATCTCTCATCCATTCTGTCATCTCAGGTCTGTGGGCACTATGGGTTGTATTAACGTATCCTACTTCTATAAGTGATATGATCTACTTTGACCACCCGTCAGCCAAATTCTTGGTAAGTTTTCAGTACTTTTGGCAAAATATTTACCTTAAAATACTTTAAATAAAGTTCCATGTGAAAATGCAACTTCGGTAGTCATAGTATCGATTAATCACATGTTTTTAAAATACGTTTTAATAGCTTATACAAACTTACTTTTTGATAAAAATCTAAAGTCTTGTTTTTACAGGTATATGTTTCTTTTGGCTACATTATCCATGATCTCATCGATTTACTGGTGAACGAACGATCAGCCAGAATCCTGGAGCTCCTCTTCCACCATGTTATCGTAATAATGGGCTTCTTAACTACCATCATTCCATCCAAGTTCCTCGGAGTTGTCGTACTGGGTCTTCTGATGGAAGTCAACTCAATCTTCCTCCACTCTCGATCACTTCTCAACCTCTACCGAGTCCCCAAAGACTCGACCGCCTTCAAGTTCGTCGCCTTACTCAACATCATGACCTTCATGGTCTTCAGAATGGCGGTGGTAGTCTACCTGATCTACTGGCAGATTACGAACGGCTGGTCCCTGGAGTGGTACTTCACCGTGCTAACCTTCTTTGTCATCTTCTCTTTGTGCATCACCAACTCGGTGCTCTGTTACCGTGTGCTGGCGGCTGATGGTCTTCTTGGTGCTAACAGAGCACGACCTCCAAGTGAACGAGCTAACACCAAGTCGAGTGGGGAAGAAGAGGAATTGGATGCTGACGATGAAGAGGAGTTCGAGGAAACAGATTCTGAACCTCGACTACAACGCCGGACTAGTCAGTCGACGGCTACACAGACTATTGGGCCAGACGGTGGCCAAGCGGAGCCAGTTGTTGTTGTACATCAGCCATAAAAGTACAAGTTTTATGCATTTCGGGTGTCATGGTTGTTATACTAATAATTATGTCTGATCTGTGTTCTTTTATTATTTTATATTGGTCTAAGGTTGCTTATTTTAATATTATTGATCATCTTTTACAACCAATTTATACTTCGTGCTTGACGAGGGTTGATAGTAGTCTATGGGGAAAGTCGCTGATGCTACATATTTATGATCTTTAGCACCAAGATGTTGTGTAAATATTGACAAACCTTTGGTACTTAATTTATGTTGATTATTGTTGTAATAAACGGATAATAATATGATGTTAGTGAAGATATTACCAGTTCGGTCAAAAATTAAATATAAAAATAAAAACTTTGATTTTCAATACACTTTTTAGCTAACTAATCGTGTAAAAGAATGTAATGATAATATCACTCTGCAAAAGCTTTTGTTTGTTTTCGTGTTGGGACCCAGGGCATACGGTAGTGCAGTAATTGCTTGATTTGGAAATAAAATATTTTGCCACAAATTTTGCTCTAACCAATATAATCAGGGCGATTTTTTGAGCATGCAGTCACGTGAAGATCTTGAAAACCTCATTGTGAGCACGGTGGCTTCAACCCCAGAAGGCGTTCAGATTTATAAGTTTGAAAAAAACTTCAAGTAAGTTGTAGATTCAGATTTGTGTTGTTTCTCTTCATTATTCGTTGCTTCTATATCGTTTTAGTCGAGGTCTTTTGCTTTATGATGTTGTTTTAGAGATGATTGGGGCATTGACTTAAAACAACATTATGAAAAGTTTGGAGCTTCTAACATTCTGGACTTGGTGGACGAGTTGGGCGACAAACTCATTCTCAAGAATGGTTTGGTGTTTCCAGTCAGGAACGAGAAGATCAACGATGTTATTGATCTCATCGAAGAATCAAAGTAAGGTTTTCTAGTTTAGTTTCTTTGAATTTTAACTGTTTTTTTAAAATTATGGTTTATATCATTGGGTATGATATTGCTTTCGGAATATTCTGATCGTAATAATCTCTTAATTGTTTTGTGCTTGATCTGTAGTTTGTTTTGTTGTGTTTTAGAGAAATTAACGAGGAAGAACGTATCAGGAAGAGGAATATGAATATGGATAGACGTCGTTTTCCAAGTAAACCTAAGTTCCGCGACCAAAGAAGACCAATATTTATGAAATCTGATGGCATTCACGGGTTGAGGGTTAGTTTTGTTATATTGAGTTCATGGTTTGTATTTTTGATAATAATTGTGAAGTTTTAGGACTCCTCAATCTTCCAGAACTTTGGTAACAGTGTGAACATGATTCCTCTGACGCAAAAGGTCAATTTCGGAGGATCCAAAGACTTTGATGATTTTGGCGGATCAAAGGAGAACAGGCCTTTTGCACAAACATATGCAGCTAAGTCGTCGCCTTTCGCTGACTTCTGCTCTAATTTGCCGTCTACATCACCTGAAGCCAAGAGTTCAGGGCCTCAGAAGTCTGGACCAGCTTTCTCACTTTCGTCTAAGAAGCCTTTAGATGCGGTTGGCTTTATAAAATCAGAAATTTCTGGTGCTTTCCAGAATTCAAAAACTTCTGAATTTGGAAAGTCAGTATCGTCTATTTGGAGCAACTTACCGTCAGATGATCTCGACTCAGTGGCTGGTTTTGGAAACTCTCCGAAAAGTGACTCAAAGAAGTTTCAAGATAACCCGTTTGGACGATATCCTTCTGTGAAACCAACTGATTCCGAGTTTGGAGTACCAACCAACAAAGGCGATACTAGCTTCTGGTCGGCTTCTATTTCGGAAAGTGCTTCAGTGTCAGATGAGAGTACATTAAGGTGTGAATCTACGCTTGGATCTGATGATGTCTCTAAGGCTGCACCGAAGGTTTTATATACCAAGAATATTTCAATCTCTGCTGGATACAAGAGAAGCATTGCTGGGTACCTAAGCTCAAACAGTAGATTGTTCAAACCTCCAATTACTAAGCCTGTGAAGACGCCCGTTCCGGTTGAAGAGCCTGATTGGGTAAGTCATTATCATTAACATCTTTCTGTATATTTCTGACTTTTATTTTACATAATTGTGTAACATAACCGGATAGGGATAACTTTTTGATCTTATTCTTTGTAATAATAGTATAATTGATTGCAGGATAAGGTGATGGCTTGTGTTGATATTGTACACAAACGAAACGGGGTACGGATCAGTATTTTAGAGAAGGAGTTGGAACAGATCTATGGGAGCCCAATTTCTAATGCTCTGGTAAGTAAGCTACTGTAACTTTTGTAGTTCTTGCAATTTTTGATCATATACTGATAATTATGTAACAAAGCGGTCAAGTTTCATCTTTTAGATTAAGAAAGTATTCGGAGTCAATGTTCATTACCTTTACAAGGCTTTGACGCTGATGAAGGGTTCAGTCTTCAAATACGATCCTCCGAGGGATTTCATCGAGTTGAAGTACCCTTGTAAGTCAAAAATGTTTCTTGAGAGTTATCAATAATGTTTGTTGCATAAGCATAGTAGGCGGTTCTGCAAATTGTCTTTTAAAATTATAGATAACGAAGTTCAAATCAGAATTCATGCGTCCAAAGCCGCAACATCTGTAAAGGAAGTTGTTAAGGACATCACAACGGATTCTGATGTCCTTGAAGAATCTGCAAGCACGACGAATGACGATGCTTCAACATCTGATACCACAACTATTCAGGAGACAGAAGAAGCACCGCTTGAAGAGGAAGATCGAAAGACTTCTGATTTTGGCGACTCAACTTTGGTTAAGGACTGCGACGACCTTGGGAAGACGTTGGTTCCAGATAATGTGAATATGTTTGGACATTCCATGGCGACATCTGAGACGTTCAATAAGTATCGTAACTCGAAGTTGTCGGAGTTTGGATCTGACGGCGATCAGACGTGTTCGGACAGTCTGAACCAGGCTATTGAAGCTGACCTTCCTGATGATTTTGACTTCAAGTCTTCTATCGATGGAACAGCTTTCTACATCAACGTGAGTCATCCTTTACTTTGTTGAGATTTTATAAAGCTATCTTTGTATAAATTTATGGTGTAATATTGAGGAGACAGAAATTGTTTATTCGGAATTTTAATATTTTGATTTCAGAAGGTAATAGTTCAGATTCTGAACGTTATCATGAAGAACGGAGGCCTTGTTAAGATGGAACTCTTTGAAAAGAGTACATACAGGGATTTAGAAGGAAATGTTAGGCTATTGTCTTTCCAGCAGGTAGGTTGTGGGATTTAATTGATGTATCTGTTTAGATCAACTACGTCTTTGGAATCAGATCCAATTCTTTGCGTGAAACCTTTGAGAAGCTTCCTCAGTTTTTCAAAATCAAGGGCGACTGTGTTGGGATTGATTCCTTTGTGAGCATGTTCTTCGAAGAAGGCTCGGTGGTCGAGTTTAACCAGAACAACGTGATGACAGATGTCGTGACGTTGGACAACTTGCGGATTGAGAGGGATTGCATCCAGAATGCGCATTTAATGCCACCAAAGGCATAATTTAACTTTTTAACTTTTGTTTTCTACTGATTTGGTTTATTATTATGGTTTCAATTGATCTCACGATAAACGAATAATAATGTGTTTTTGTAATTTTGGACTGAATTATCGGATTCCCGTTTGTTGCTTGATTTTTTACATTGTATTTTGTTAATGGGCAATTGCTTGAATGTATTGTTGTTTCAGGTCCCGTAGCTTTTAAGATGGCATTCTTCAAACGCGAGGAAGGTTCTTTCTACAGCAAATCTCGTGGCAGCGCTTTCAACGTTAGTGATGGAAGCGACAGCTCTGGCGACTCCAGAATTTCTCGATCAAAGTTCCGAAGTTCAATGTCAGCTTCTCACAAGAGGTTCATGAGCGAGAGTGTGCTCAACGGCTTCAACTCATCTCAGAAGGTCGTGACATCTCGGGAGGAAGAAGTTGTTGTCGAAACTGTCTTTTGGGGCCCCCAAAGGTTCGCGGATGTGGAAAAGCCCTGTGATATGTTGTTTTCTGTCCAAGAGGAAGCACCTACCTATGTGTTGACCCACTTGAGCTCTGGTATGTTCTTCTGATTGTTTTACCTTTATATTGTTGTACCCATATTAATGTACAAAAGCTACATCCAAATGCATTATCAGTTTCAGTTGAAACACACGCCTTGAATCCATACGATTCTCCACGTTTCAAAGCAGATGAAACTGATGGTGTATTCGACGATGTGCATCCAGTGTTCCCCACCCACTACAAGGACTTCTTGAAGGCGAGGGAAATTGTCAGAGAGATCAGCAAACGCGAAAACTACTGTATCAAGAACTACGACAACAGGACCAGAAGCGAGTCTAGCAGCGACTACTGATCAATGTACTACAGTTCGATCGAATACTAGCTTGTATCTTGTATATTTAGTTGACATAACAAGAAATCTATTAACATTCTCACTTTAGCATTAAACTTTGTGATCAAAATTGTTTTACCTTTTGTTCATAATATGTTTATTACTCATCTTCTTCATCTCCAAAAGACAATAGACGACTTTGTATGACTTGTTTAGTGGTATCTTCTTTCTTCTTCTTTTCATCTGTCGTTGTATTCTCATCTTCTGCAGCTGCACGTTTCACAGGCTTCTTGAATGTTATCATGCCTTTTTCGATTTTCTCTTCTGAAAATATTATACATTGGGGTTTGTTTATAAAAGAAGCATTTATAAGATTCTAGTCCAAGCAATTACTTACTGTCTTCTTCCTCTCGCTTCTTCTTTACCTCTTCATCAAGTTCAACTTCAGAGACGTGTTTTTCTGGGTTCAGTACGACGATTTGTGGCCGATCTTCCTTTTTCAAATTCCGAATGTCATCTGGATCCCCGCTGAATCCGGGGCTTTCTTCTGAATCTTCGCCTCCTTCTTCGAAGAACTAAAACATACAATTAAAGAAGTCAGTAAACTTACTTTGTCCTCTACTGTGGGCTCTTGGTATCCAAATTTTTCTTTGATCTTTCTCAAAAATGGTGGATCGTTGTTCTGAACATATGTTATTGAGCTCTTTTCCTTGTAAGTCAATTTCTTTCCATCACCAGCTCCTTTGTTGTTCCTTGACATGGTTATGTACGCTAATGTTTCTATAAAAAGACTAACAGAAATACAGAGTTAAAATATAAAAATATGTTTTTATGTTTAATCGCAGCCTGCACCGTGTTTTTAGTTCAGGACGCAGACTGCGTGTTTTAAAACCGGCGCGCCGCAACGGTGAAAAAATGTTTTTTTTTTGCAAAAAATGTTGTGAAAGGTTTTTCAAACTTACAATTAGCAATGATTTCTGTAATCCGAATTCTATCATTTTAACAGTTTTAAAACGTTTTTACGTGAGTTTAAAAAAAGTTGAGATAAATGCGGAATTTTCTTTTAAAAAGTTTTAATTTATTTCAGAAGAAGCATGTTTGGGACGGCAGTGGCTAAACCAACGACCGGGTTATTCGGAGCAACTCCAACGTCTTCTGCAGCTACACCAGCCACTGGATCTTCGTTGTTTGGTCAACCAGCTGCTCCAAAACCAGCCGAGAACTCACTGGGGATTGGAACTTCTAGCCGGACTAAAATCAGCCCTTTGGATGCTGAAGTACCTCAACAATTGTCTTCGGCTATCGACCTGATAAAGTAAGTCTTATTCTTATGTATTTATCCTTTTAGGAATACCATCAAGGCTAACAACGATAAGATAAATGAGTTCAACTCCACTTTTGATGTTGATTACGATGTTAAAGTGGAGAACACAAAGAATCTGGTCCACCATGCTTCACGAAGGTTGCACACTAACTCTAACGAAATAGAAAGTGAGTAGCTTTAAGATTACGCATAGCTTATTATGCTCATTGTTTCGATAGGGCATAAAGTAACTGTACATTATTCTGTTTTACATGTTATTATTGTTGTAATTGTAAATTGTTTTAGGGCTTATGCGGAGGTCGAATAAAATATTGTCAAATATGAAGGTATTGAGTAGAATCAACGAAGAAAACCGTAGTAATCCCACAACCGGCTTCCAATCGTTGATGGATTATATGGAGCAGAATGCTGGAGATCTGAAGGAAGAGATTGAAGAAGAGTTGGGAAGGATTGTAGGTCTAGAAGCACCTTTAAAGGAATACCTGAACGTCAAAGAAGGCGTGACTGTTGCTCAAGGTATTTCGAAGAAAGACTTGTTCGACCATATTCACAGGTCCGTGGCCATTACGGACGACGTGCTTCTGAGGACGTCAAATGTTCATGAACAAGTTGAGAGGACGAAAAAACAGTATGTGGAGAACATGCGTCGTCTACAAGGAAGATATGTTCCATCTCCGTTTATTGGAGACGAGTCAGAAGATGTGGAACAGTTTGATTACGACCCCAAGAAGAGAATGAAGGGTACTTTACATTAACTAAAGACTTAACTATAAATAATACTTTATGATTTTACTATTTAATTTTACTTTATTTTAGGAGCCAATATCTTCCCAAGTTCAGCGACCTTATTGTCTCTAGCTGAAGGTCTTCCCAAAGCTGGAGTGCAACCTCAAGCTACCTCAACTTTGGGTGGATTCGGGAGTACTGCTCCTAGTGGAGGACTATTCGGCGCGAAACCTTCTACTGGGCTTGGCGCTTTTGGTGCTCCATCAACTGGTACTACCTCATTGTTTGGAAAACCAGCTGGTACCACTCCATTTGGTGCTACTTCTACGTAAGTTTGAAGATTATAGTTTTTGATTTGGTAAACTTGTTCAGAAAAACAGGAAAATTATTAATTTGGTTTTCAGCGCCACTTCAACTACGGGTAGTTTGTTTGGAGCCAAACCAGCTGGTACTACTCCGTTTGGAGCCACTGCTACTTCAACGTAGGTTTAATTTGTTGCATTATTTCATGTTATATTGTTTCTTATGCAAAATAGAATTGCTTATAACTTACATTATAGTGCCACATCGACCGGCGGTTTGTTTGGAGCAAAACCAGCATTTGGCACCACTTCAACCGCATCAACTAATTCAGGCTTGTCTATCACTGCTGGGACTTCTGGTACCACTAGTCTTTTTGGATCTACTACACCAGCAGCTTCGACTACCACAACTCCTTCTCTTTTCGGCTCTACACTCAACAGCCAGAGCTCAGGGACATTGTTCGGAGGCACTGCCAATAAACCACTGTTTGGGGATGCGCCAAGTGCAAAGAAACCCAATTAATTGTGGTTGAATACGATGTTATGTTACATATTGGTTAATCTGAACTCATATTCTTGTTGGAAATTCAATAAATTATGTCATGAATTCACCAAAAGGCTTCTGTGATAAATAAATTAAAACATGTTTATTTTTGCGAAATTTACTTTTGTGGCACTTCGCTACATTAACATTGATTTTAATGTTCTCCTTATTTTTTTTATTTATTCTTGTACTAAAAATTCTTATCTTTTTTGCATCTAATCAACTTTGATTTGATAATTTCTTTATCAGTGTTTGGCCAAAGATTAATTTTTTTGCACAATTTTATGCTTTATATTAAGTTGTGTCAGCTATGTTATTGTTGTTTCAAAAGTCATGTGAACAATGAATCAGACAAGTTTTAGCCATATTTTCTGGAAGTCGGTTTAGAAGCTTAATTGAAATTCAAAAATACTGACGTTGAAGTCGTTTCGAACAGGAATCGATTATTTGAATTGAAGCGCGAATTTCTTGGAACGTTAAAATACTGCGATTGATCTGTTTGTGTTCTACCTTTATTTTGGTCGTTTTGTTATTTTATTCTAAATTTTGTGTCGTATATTTTAAAAGTTTTCTTTTTGTTTAAATACTTTATTTTATGCTTTTATATTTTAAATAATATATTATTATTGATTTACATTCTTTTTTTAATATTACTGTTTACAACTCACATTTATAAACCAAAACTTTTAGCTTTCTTTTATGTGGTTGCATAAATGAGCAGTGTACGACAACGTTTTACCGATATGTAAGTCAAATTCTCTTGTTTTATATGTGTTTAGTTCTCAAAACGTTCGGAATCGAGTGAGAAGTATATTCCGTCATGATGAAGATAACATTACTGATCAGTTAGTTGCTTCTACGAATTCAGATGTCGACAGGAATCAAGGAACGGGCTACACGGAACTTATGGGTGGTTCTGTGCCTTGTCCTAGCTGTAATGGGTCTGGAATGATACCAAAAGGTGGGGAATGTCATATAAAATGAAGTTTTTATAGATTTTTTCTGAGTTGTGTGGTTTTTAATTGTTGCTATATGTAATTTTTTTATGCAGATTTAGTAATTAGTTGATTTTGTAATTTAGAATTGGAAGGAACACTCGTAGCTTTGATTCCCTTAACAGATGACAGATTAAAGCCCAAGAAACTGTAAGCTTTTGATGTTTTACAATAGTTTTAAGTAGAATAAACTAAATCTTTGTTGATTTAAACGTGTTCTGCTTTATGTTATTTTAAATATATATAATGTTAGTTTGAAAGTTCAATTTGATGAGATATTTTAGATGGAAAACGGTTATTGTCTGGATAACAATTTTCATATTACTTGGAAGTGCCACTATTTTTGTTTTAATGCCTCGCACGGTTAACATTTCTTCTCTACAGCGTCCTATTTCTATTGTTCATATTATAAAAACAGACCCTCAGGACCACCAACTCATGGAATTTGACTTTTTTGGTACGAATTTTTGAAATTTTTTCTTTTAATATTGAAACTTTCTTTAATTTATCAAAATGCTGCAAACTTTTGGCATTACCTTTTTATTAATGTCGCCATAACTTAGAAATATGCTGTTATTCGTGACATTTGTCTAATAAGTGATGCTCAGTTATAATTAAACTCATTTCAGAATCGAGTGAATGTGTCCTCAGGCAACTACCTCCCTGTAAGCATAGTGAATGTGACGGCTACAATCGTGTCCAAGTTCCAACCATGGTCGGTGGATGTGATTGGCCATGGATTTAACAGCTCTGTATCTGATGATACTCAGCTTAGTATCTATGGACGTAGTACTCGAGAAGTGTACTTCAACAACACCGTCAATCTTCAAGGCTACGTCGCGTGAGTGTTTTTTTTATCTCTTAGATTCCTATTTGTCTTTTGGATATTGACAATTGTTCTTTGTCTCGAACGATCTTTTTGAAGTTATTTTTGAAATGGAACGATGTTGTGATCGATCCTTTTTGGAATTGCGCGAAAGTGAAAGAAGAACAAAGGCTTTATTTATATACAGACAACAACATGATTGCAATCGATAGGTACACCCATTACATTGAAACATTACCATCATAGTCATGAACAAGATTGACTAATAATACATAGGTCACATAGCTTAAGTCTACACGAACATATCAATATAAACAGATATTTGGGTAGAAATAAGCTACATTACTACAATATAGTAGAGGAAACCATGTAGACAAGACTCATCACTTAGGCTTGTTGGAAGGCGAAGCAAGTGATGTCTTCTTTGGTGTATTCGCAGTAGAAGTCAGTAGCGACTCTGTAGCTGATCAAGGCTGGAGCACAGATGACGTCGATGCCCTTCTCGCTGTTGGCGTCGCTGAATTGTTGGTTGGCGACGCGGTAGACGGCGCGCTTGGACTCGTTGGCATCTCCCGGGACGATCTCCTTCTCCAGAATCTTTCTCAATTCCTTGTTGGAGCACTTTCCTTCGGCGTTCACAGTCTTGGAAGCGTAGGCGGCGGCTGAGGCAGCGACGGCTCCTTCACCACCTCCGGATGCGTACGAAGCGACTGGAGCGGCTACTTGAGCTGGGGCCGAGTAGCTGGGCCCGGCGACTGGGGCCGAGTAGCTTGGTCCAGCGACTGGGGCAGAAGCGGCGTAGCTTGGGCCGGCAACTGGTCCAGCCGAGTAGCTGGGGCCTTGGATTGGGGCGGAGAAGCTTGGTCCAGCAATTGGAGCCTGAACGTAACCACCACCTCCAATTGGTCCTTGATTGTAACCGCCTCCAACTGGTCCAGATTCGTATCCTCCGGATTCAACAGGGCGTACGATGATGTAACGTGGGCGGCATGGAGCAGATACTGGTTGAGCATAGGCGGCTGGAGCACCACCTCCTCCACATCCACATGATGGTTGAGGAGCACATACTGAAAGAGATTCATAGCAGTTAGAACTGTCCATACATATTTTAGTCTTTCAGTGGTGTACTTTTTTTTTAAATTTTAAAGAAAATTTTAAAAAATAAACTAAAAAGTAGTGTGTGAGGCTTACCTGGTTGTGGTGGTGGGGGCCGAGCAGCAGCTTGAGCATCCACAGCTTTGGCCGCCGCCGAAGAAGATAGCCGAAACTGGGGCCACAACGGCCAAAGTCAGCAGGATGGCTCGCATTTGTCTGAAATTTGACAAATTGAAACGAAGTTTGTTATGACAAACTTTATGGTATGATTTTTTATTGCGGTACGATAAGGTACTTTATGTACAATAATATAAATTAAGCTCTAATAAAGCAAAAACTTAAAACAACCTCGAATTTAAAATTTTTCAAAAACCGCTGAAACGGTGATCTAATTAAGGACTGGACTTGACAATTAGCGCCTCGGAAACGGTCGCGGTCTCCCGTGATATTATAGTAGTTAGCGCGGGCGGAGGGACTTATATCCAGCTATTTGATTTTATTCGACTCCGCCTAATTTTTGTTTCTTTTTTTCGTTTCATCGACGAAATTCGTTAACAAAAACTGAGACCGACTGTGACTTTTTCTCAGGCCCACGCGTTTGCGATCCATCACGAGATCAGGTTCTCGAGGCTAGCCGAATTTTTGTTTCAACAAAAAAAAACTGGGAAACAATAAGTTGGTGAGGCAAAGGTTAAGTCGACGGAATAGGGAAGTGTTAAGGGAATGTAGGAATTCGAAGAAAGCTAAGTTAAGGTGACAAACATCAGATTTCTTCCTGACTATAGGACTATAATGTAAGCAGCGTCGAGGCAATTTCGAGATTTTGTACAGGTATTGAAAGACCTGTAAATTAAAAACTTTGTGGATCTCTCCGCCTCATCAGCGTGAATGTGAGCATACAAAAGTGAAGATACGAAGGCATGTATACGCTTACAAGTTTTCTCAGACATATAACAATAAGTCATTACCGGAGGGAATGGATGGATTGTAAGCGCTTTTACTGTCGCTGTTACTTGATGGATAATATTGGAGCGGAGTGAAAATGGCTTTTATTAATGCGATCTTATAATTGGTCTACAACACCTTTGCGTATTTTAAAAACTATGCTTACGGGCATTATTTTGAAGCGATTTTTTGGTTTGATGCAAAAAGAATGGCGCTGAGAGGCATGATTTTAAAATTTGATTAAATAAACGTATTTACTGTGTATCTTGCATTAAAGTTTTGCATTGTCTTTAGACCCTTAAGGCCGAAGAAAGAAGTAGTATTTATATTAAGGTATATCTGGTTTCAGCCAGTACTGTCAAGCCGAGTTCAGTAACTACACGGCCTTGTATGTGACGATGCAGTTTGATGTCTCCATTACCTTGAAGTACTACTATGGTCATCAAGAACAGGTGACGTCTTCAGTCCAACAGGCTGTCTGTTGTATCCCTCGAGGCAATTGCAGCAGTGTCTAACTGTACTATATTAACATTGTTTATACTTTGTATACACTTTTTATACGAATAGTTTGGGTACACATTATGTACGAATAGTTTTATTGTAGAGCATGGTCGTATGTGTATATACTTAATTGGTCGAAAAGTAAAGTTAACAGAAAAGCTTATAAAGAGCGGTTCTACGAACTTTTTGACCAAGGTTTTTGTGTTTTAATATTGTATACGTAAAACATGAACATTAACATCAAAATTGTAATTTCTTTTGGATGTAAATGTTCGTATCTTATAAGTATATCTTATAGATATCTTAAAGGTATATGCATACTACCATGCAAGGTTAATGTGATTTGTCAACTAACTTTCGAATACCGGTAATCTTGTTTTTGTTTGATTGATTTTGTAATATTTGTTTAACTGTCATGAGTTTCGGCATTAATCTATGACATTATTCATCACAGATCACTTTTTGTCTATATTTATATCGTCCTATATGTTTCCGGTGCTGTTTTACATGGTAACTTAATGTGTTTCATAATAGTAATCCTCGGTATATGCGCTTTATTTTTATGATTTGTAATGTATATTATGATACATATACCATATTGTCTCAAAAGTCCTCGGAATATTTGCAATTTTTAATTTTACTGCAAAGTAACTTTGGACTTTTGGGATGGAATTTTATTATAAAAATCTATTTTAAAAAGTAAAATCAGTAACCTTCTGTACTTTAATATCTGACTTTGCATATATTACATTACCATGTGTTCATACCAGTGAGCTGCTCGTAGTAACCTCGTAGTGCCTTGTTTCATAAACTGGAGACAGTTCTCATGTTATCATTGTTTATGATAAGTGTAAATAAATAAACGAGTGTTTTGTATCCATAATCGGGTGGCGGAGCGCCTCTAAATAGCGTGTTCTCTCTACTCTTACTTCCACTTCCACCGCGATGAGCTCTCCCAAGGTTCGGCTTCGGAACGGTGAGATCGAAGGTCGATTAATCGACCGAGAAAGTGTCGCTTTCCTCGGCATTCCCTATGCTCGGCCACCGGTCGGCAGTTTGAGGTTTAAGGTGAGGGAAGATAAGTTATTTTTAAAAAGTTTTGTCATTTTTTTTGATAAAAAGTTAAATTAAAAAAAATATATCTCAAGTTGAACATAAATCTATTATCAGCAAACGAACACTAATAATTAATTACAGAAGCCAGAGCCGGCTCCCAAATGGGACGGTGTCAAAGACTGTACCAAGTTTGGTCCCCACTGTCCCTATATAGCGTCCCATACGGACAGATTAACTGATTCGAGTGAGGACTGCCTCTACCTCAATGTCTATGCCCCATACCCGGATGGAAAGGTAAGTAATAACTATTTTATTTCAAAAAGTAATTTTAGTTCAAAAAAGACCTGCCAGTCTTTGTCTACATTCATGGAGGCGGATTTGTGATGGACTGCTCGAACAAACTGGGGGTGGATAACATCGGACGGTAAGTATATTGAGCTCAAAGTAAATGTAAAAGTGTGAAAGTAAATCCTGAAAGCATAAAAGAGTTATGCTTTTGATATAAAAGAGATACGTTTTGTTCTTTCCAACACCAATATCTTAAAATTCTATTATTGTAGCCACCTCTGTTCGAAAGACATTGTGGTCGTATCTTTGAACTACCGCCTGGCCATACTCGGTTTCCTCTGTTGGGGCAAAGAATACAAAGGCAATTACGGCCTATTCGACATGAAAATGGCACTAGAATGGGTGGTGCACAACATTGGCACGTTTGGAGGTAACCCCTCCAATGTTACAGTAGGCGGTCAATCAGCTGGAGCTGCTGCTGTCGACCTGCTAGCCATTTCCCCGTTGACCAGAGACCTCTTCCAGAACTGTATCAACTTTGCCGGTTCATCGTACTGTGCCTTCGCCCTCAGGCAACCTCAGAATGTGAAGCAGACGGCGACTGAGTTCGCGAGGAAGAAGTTGGGAGCAGAGGAGGAGGCCAAGGATTCAGAAGTGTTGGAGCTTCTGAAGACTGTGGAGGGCAAGAAGTTGGCCATAGAAGGCTTGGCTAACTACGGGCCTGTGATTGACGGAGAATTCTTTCCAGAAGAGTTGGAGGCCCTGAGGCGAAGTGCTCCAAAGAAGACGGTACTGGTTGGAGTGACTGAACAAGAGTGTCTGACCTTTGGTGAGTATGACATCCAACTTATAACTTGTAATATATTGTTATAGGCACGATATCGAAGCAGTTTCCATCCCTCAGAGAGTCAGTGCCATTTTATGTTCGTATCATCTCGGAAACCTTGGATCCAGAAGTTGCTGTCGCGATCTACGATAAGGTTGTAGACGATTCTTTGCCAGATTCAGACAATAATAAGTTTGAACAGTTCGTCAAGGTATCTAACTTTTTAAAACGTGTTACTGTAATTACAGTTCCTGTCCGAACTGTTCTTCAACTACGGTACCCACAAGATGGTGAAGCATCGTGTAGATCGTGGTGAAGACGTGTATCTCTTCCAGTTCAAATACTTCAAAGAAGGAACCAACGGGTCTTACGGTAAAATGCTACCGTACCAAGCGGCCTCCCACTGTATGGAGCTACCGTATATGTTGGGGAAGAGTTATGTTGATGATGGAGACTTCGATCCAGATGACACGGATCACAAGATGATCGATATCTTCACTGGGTATCTGTCTAACTTTGTCAAAACTGGGTAAGTGATAAGATTATTAATTGATGAAGATAATAATTAAAACAAATAATAGTTATGGGCGATTATTGTAGTTGAATCCGGAGGCTAAGAGTAATTACTGTATTTATAGGAACCCAAATGGACAAGATTTGGTAAAGTGGAATAAGGTGAACCAAGAAAACTACGCTAGTCATCTGTGCATCGATCTGGAACCGGAAATGCACGATCACGGATTCTACAGTAACCACGTTTCGGAGTTTGATCAGCTTTTCAAGAATAACTAAACCTACTGTAATATAATTTAATAAACGCTTAAAAACCTGTTCAGGCAAATTTTAAATAATTCCTTTGGTCAACCCACAAATTTTTTCGAAAAACTTAAAAATGCGGAGGAAGTGCGCAGACTGCGCCCATTTTTAGCAAAAATAAAAACAAAATATTGTTTTACACTAGAAATTCAAACAAATCACAGCAAACCCATCGTTATTGGAGTAAAATGGACGAGAATGTCAACGATAATGATGAACATTTTGCCGAAGAAGCTAGTTTGGCTGAAATCGGCAGAAAATCGACTATTTTCGTTGCCGATGTGTCAGAAAAGATGTACGAAACACGGTCCGATGGTAAAACATATCTACACGAAGCCTTTGCTCGACTGACAGCTCACTTGAACTATTTTGCTTTGAATTCAAAGCTAAATGAGTATGTCACTGTCATATTGTTAAACGCTGTAAGACTTATATGTTTTCGTTGGTTTTTAGGCATTTACGTTGAGGATATTTAGCTTCTATGCATGTTCTAAAATAACCAAAGCTTTTTGGTGTGTTAGCAATAATAAATGACAGCTTTAATGGATTTTTTGAACATAATTTTCTTACAATATTGTTTAGTCTCCAGAAAAAGCTCAGAATGGTATCTATGTTGCCTATAACACCGACAATGTGTGTGTCGAACTAAACCAAACTATTTACTGTTTGTCAGAAGCAGGTAAGCATATTATATTACCGGAAAGATGTTATTTTTTATTTATCTCAAACAGCTACTAGTTTTGTGTGTCAAGGTACATTTGTTAGCGTATCATCCTTAACGTTTCAGAAGACATAAAGAAGGAAGTATCTGAGTTTTACGGCAAAGGATCTTCTCATGCTGACATCTGTGAACTTATTTTTTGCTGTAGAAGGATCTTCTCTGAAGGGCAAGGTTTCTGTTTGTTTTTTTTGTTTTAGGCAACAACTTATTTCCATTGATATTTTATAACAATATTGAGTTTATTTTTTTATCATAGTGTTAAAGTTAATATTTTAGAAGTAACACCTCCCAGAAACGAGTAATCTTCTACTCTTACAACTATGATCCTTACGATGATCCGTATACGAAGTCAAAACACTTGGTATGTTAGTCTTTCGGTTGTTGGTTTTTTAATTATAAGATATTCTTGTCTATCAGTTTTAAAACCACTTGTAAAATGGCATTATAATGATAATATAGTGATGGTAATTAAGAAGATGTTAGGTAAGTACATTTTTATATTGTTGTAGGAGTTGGTGGCGAAAAGAATGGCCAAACTAGACGCGGATATTCACTTTGCTGCTAATTTGATCGACTTTCCTTTGGGTACGACGCCAAACGAATTCTGGGTAGGTTAATACATATATGAACTTCAACATACGATGATATACCATATGAAAGACAATTTATATTTACACTCAAGACTTGCTTTTAACAATATCTATTACGTTTGGTTTATAAAGTATTATAACTGATGTATCATATCTTTTTAGAACACCATAGACCCCTCCTACAAGTACCGTATCCACCCGATAGAGCCGACTACAGAATTCATTGAATCTTCGCTACGATCTGCTGCTGTGGTACCATTCCACTTGGGTGGTGCAGTTGAAATGGCAGTAAGTTGTTACTACGTATGTCACGAGCGTCAGAAGCCAGAATCGACGTGGCTAGATGCCGAAACCAACGAGTGTGTGGAGAGAACTGGATTCTTGGCAGAAGCCGGCCCTTCTGAAGCAGATTCTGAAGCCGTGAATCTGTCGACTCAGATGGCGGCAGAGCCGAAGCCTGTGGATATGTCAAATGCTTTTCAAATGGATTGGCTGGTGTCTGTGGCGGGGGTGGATATTCAGCTGACGAGGCGGGAGAGGGATCTGCTGGGGAGGATAGAGACTCCGGGCATCAGATTACTCGGATTCAAACCTTTGAATGAGTTCAAGGATTCGTGGAGGATGGGTGAGAGTTGTTATCTGTATCCATTGGACAAGGTGCGTTTAGAAGAGTACTGTAGTTTGTACTGTATTGGGTACTAATATGAGTAATATTGTTTTAATATTTTACTTTGCAGAGGTTATAATTACAATTTTAAGGTCGTGACAGGCTCGCAGAACCTCTACCGCTCTTTGTACTTGAGTTGTCTGAAGAAGAATGTGTATGCTTTAGCTAGATGCACATTCAGAAGTAATACTACGTCCAAATTGTATGCCCTGATACCGCAAAAGGCACCACCGAAGGATACAGAAGACATCGTAAGTAGTCAATTGCTAGAGTGGATACTGCTTAAAGTGGCTGTAATTTCTTTATTACTGTGGAGTAATGCTCATTAAGATTACTGTAATTTCTTTATTACGGTGGTGTAGTGCTCATTAAGCTATCTTTAATCTCTTTAGTATTGTGATGTAATGTTCATAAAAATTACTGTAGTTTTTGATTTTATTGTATTCAGAAGCCGGTAGACATTCACCGATACGAAGGCTTTCACGCTGTCAGATTACCGCTAAAACAAAACAAACGAGACCTGGAGTGTGAGATGGAGAAGGAGACTCGGCAACTCGTGGCTCCGTCTACCAAACCATCTAAAACAATATCAGGATTTGTGGACAAACTGACTCAAGAGTACACTCCCGAGATGTTCTTCAATCCTCGTAAGCATTGTTGCTTTTAAGACAAAACGTTATTATATTATAGTAGGTTGATCGAAAAGTTTGTAGAAGTTTGGGGAAGAGCCAGCTTTCGCTAATGTTAAGATTTAGAACAAGTTATACTTTTTTGGTGACTTACAACAACATGTAGTGGGTGGTTTTACACTAGTTAGAGACTGTTGAACTATATTTTTTGTTTCAGAAGTGCAAAGCTACAACAAGATGATCGAAAGTCTGGCTCTGAAGTATTCGTTTGACAAATGCAAGGAAATGGCAGAAGGAGTGGATCAACATAGTAAGTAAATAATATAGACTACATCTTATCTTTATATATATATTTCTAATTTGTGTCGTTACTTTGCTAAGAAGAATAATTTTTAGAAGCTTGGTTCGATGTGAAAGATGTAGAACCAGTTGAGAATGAGTTGGACCGGATGAAGAGTATATTGTCAGGTGATCCAGCTAACGAAAAGCTGGTCAGGAAACGAAGGCAGGGTACTCAATATGGTCAGCCGGATTCGAAACAAACCAGAAAGTAAATTTTTAACTTTACAATGTAAAATATCTCGAAATAACCTTACATATACAGTACTATATATCATCCATTAATTAGAATAAAACCTTACTAACAATAAATTAAATGTTACTGCTAAAAGATTAAATTACAAACCAAAAACAGTAAAAATATCATTTATTGGCACATTAACGTTGTCCGATTGAGCATAGGATAATATAGTGGGATGGCAGAAGAGACAACAGAGAAAGAGAGATCCTGACGTTTCTTAGACATTCAGTGAATTCTGGAGGTGAGATTACAAGAATAAGTCGTCATCTCGATATCAAATAAAACCGGTACGCTACGAGGAGGGGGATTTGGCTTAAGGGCATCAGGAGATTCTGAATTTGAATACGGATATTTCAAGTATTTAGAGCAGCTTCGAAGGTCCCGTAGACAAGATAAAACAATATATGGTATCAAAAGGAATTAAAACTATCAAAACTTCTTTTGATTGCATCGTGCTCGAAAAAGAAAAGCACCGTGCAACAAATATAATATAAAATTATTTAATAAAGAAACAAATGACGTAAAATTAACAAAATTATTACGAAAACAATATAAAGCAGCAACTGCTTACCAAAGACTATATAAAACAACTACTTGATAATAAGGTTTAAGGCACTTGAGGATTTTAATAAAGTAACCGTGTAGAGAGAGATACCTATACTTAGGCCTGCTATTAGGCGAACAAGACCTGACATGAACAAAGTCTAGACCAGTCCAAGTTTAGATCCAAGATAGACTTGACACAAGGCAAGCCTAGAAGTTGTCCATGACGCTTTTGCTGTCTCTGAGAATGGGCAGCTCTTCAGAATTGAAGACACCGTTCAGCTGAGCTTCGATCAGACGCTTCTGAGCCTTCAGAAGTTCGGTTTGAGCCTTTTCTCGTTCGATCTGGCACACCAGAAGCTTCTGTCTGAGTTCTGATTCGTCTGGGAAGGCGTCGCTCTTGGATAAGGCCGTCAGAAGGTCACCGTTCTCGTTGGAGTTCAAGGCGTCGTACACTGATGAGGAAGCATCATCCTCCACGATGTCTTCGTCGTATTGTTGTTGCTGTTGGTTTAGACCGTTCATGATCAGCTGAGTCAGATCGAGGGGTTCTTGTTTGATTACTTCGCATCGTGAACCTAAAACAACATCCATAAGTCTTCCATAACACTAATCGCTAAACTTCTACTACATTTACGAAGATATTCAGAGTAACTTACCATTGGCTTGGCTGTCGTCTGGATTCAGGAGATCGTACACGATTCCATTGTCGATGTTAAGCTTGGCTTGTTCTTGGCTCAGAATTCTCATCAGGTAGTAGGCCTTTCGTGCTTGAAATGACCGATCTCCATCTCCCCGTTTTTCCTTATTCTAAATCCCAATCTTAGTTTACTGTACGTGAACTTACACTATAGTGCATTCTGATATTGTACCAAGCACGTTGGAAGCTGAGCACGGAACGGCCAGTACATTGAGTGTTGAATTGGAGTACCATGTGTACTTTGTCCCAGAAACGTCGGTATTCTTGCTGAAAGTAAGAGGGTTACTTTATCAAAACATGATTATGACTTTTTAAAATCTGATTTCTAATCTACTGGGTAAAGCATTCCAAAACAAATGTTTTCTATGGCTTTATAATATATTTCTTCAACTTACCTTTCCGTTGACTGTACTGGCGCGCTTCTTAGGTAAGGCTTGTCTACCACCACATACGATCATTGCATCCAACAACGGGTCGATATTCTTGGGCACTGAAATTTAATTGTTAACATACGTCGATAATCACACAAATTTATATATAAATAAAGGTTAAAATAATGCAGTCAACTCTCATAATTTTAACTACCCAAAAATGCAAATTTTAGGTTTTTTGCAAATTTAAAGGTTGGTGTGAGAACATTGGTATCAACCTAAAAGAAGTACGAAAGTAGTACGACAATTGACCTGTAAATAGGCCTAACCTTTTAAGTCTGTTTAATGATATAGCAATCTCTTTCTGACCAAAATTTAAGTAACAACCTTGGTTAAATTCGTCAAACTCCAATCGCTCATCCTGCCTCGTCATGTTGGCTATGTCATCTTCTGGATCAACTAGATAATCGTTCAGTTGTTCTATATAATTGTCCGTTGCATTATCAGTAGCCGTCTGTTTAAACTTGATCCCGTGTCTGATTTTGAAGCGGGACAACCATCCTTCCGAAGCTTTGAAGTCTTTTATGTCCAACTTGTGTGATATCTCTAATGCCTTCTCCTAAAACAACATAGAAATGAGAACGGCACCTTACCCTCAGGATTGGTCCTGTAATATGGACATTGTCATGTCTACAAGTATCGATAAAATTAAGAAGTTCACAATCGAGTTGTTCGGATACTGGACGTCGCACTCGCTTCATATCCTCGTCATCACGGGTCGAGACGATGTCAAGAATGTCACTCTTCCGTTTTAGAGTCTTGGATACACAACTTTTTGAGATATTATACTCCTTGGCCAAGCTTGATACTGTCGCTCCGTTTTCAAACTGATAGATCATTAGCTTTTTCGTTGCCAATGATACCGACGTTCTAGGTATCGGCACCTTTGCCACGGGCGTTCCTTGCGTCGATGAATGTGAAGGTGTTCCTTGTCTTGATGTATTTGACACGGAATCCAAAGTTCTTTCTTCCGAAGGCTCCTTTACCTCAACTTGTGGTGTTCCTTGAAAGCCCATAGTTGTTGGGGAATCACAACGTGAATATTCCGACGACATATTTATCACAGAATTTCCAGTCGCTTCCTTCAGAATACCTGATACGGTGCTTAAAGCTAAAACATAAAAATGAGATATGAACAAAAATATAGGATGATAACACGTTAAAGTGACAAGAATTCCGTGAAATAAACTGGAGAAGAACGGAGAGTAGAAGCCCTGCCTCCCTTCGCGAAGTGCTTTCCGTCTGTTGACTATAAAGAGAGAGAAGGAGAGAGCGACCGTCCCGTCTCGCTTCTCTCTCTTCCCTACCTTTCTCCTATCATCCCTCTCCTCGTTGACTATAGGGAGCGTTTGTTTATTCGAAGACACCAGTTCGCACACACTTTGTTGACCAGGGTTGCTCTTTCTCCGCCACAAACTCCAGTTTTAGTATCTAGTTGGAAGTAAAAACAATCTTTAACTTACTTTTTTTAGATGTAGGTCCCGAGATGAAAAAATGTATTATAAAACATAATATTGCACAATTTAAGCAAATCGTGGATTTTTTATTTTTTTTATATAAGCCAATTGATTGCTTTAATAATATGTAGACGATTAAGTAAAACGAGGATTAACAGAAAATGCGGTCAACTCTAAAGTGTATATCATCAGAAATATAAGTTAGACCTAGAAAGTTCAAAAAATGTATAAAATACGTAATTTCGAATTTTGATTTCCCCTACCTTCACACAAACCTATTACCCCCCAAAACTTACAGGTAACATCGCCTGCCGACATGGCTGTATAGTTGGAAGAGGGGGTGTTTTCGCCGGTTGTGGCGCTCTCGAGCTTTTCCAATCGCTTAAGATTAACTGGGGCATCCTCCTCGTAGGTGTCGCAGGCTTTCAGAAGATACAGCACTTTGCGGTCGGACGGCAGCGTCTCTCGGTTCACGGTCTTGGCTCGGGCGAGGACGCGTTGTTTCAGCGCACACCACGTTCGTTTGACGTGATTCACCGTGCGTACCTCCGACTGATTCTCGGGGTACAGCTCGTCCAAGCGGTGGAGGACCCTGCGCCAGAATTGGTCGCGGACTTCCCATTTCTCGCTGTTCAGCTGGTCGCGGCCATCCAGATCGATCATAACTTCCACCACAGCAAACTTTGGAAGTTGTAGTACCCGTTGTTGGGCCATCTGCAACAATCATATTGATTTTGGAATGAAATTTAGTTTTATTAGTGTGACTTACAGATAGCCAAAGTCTATGTTACTTTGAAGAAACAATGACACAACTGATCGTATATCCGACCGGTTTCGAAATAATATTTGTTGGTAAAGAACCTTGCCACTTTCAAAATGATACCACATTAAATTAGAATTTATTTTGCACCGTCAACAACATTGGGATCAACAAAAACCATAAATTAATAAATAAAACCCTGATAAAAATGCACTTTTCATGAAAACTGTCACAAAGTCATGCACGAATACGTAGCATGCTACTGTAACTTGAACACGGTAACATAGCTAACACAAACAGTCAAAACAATACAAAATCAAAGATAATTATGCTTCTACAAAGACGCCTTTTAAAACCCTATGTCACCGTATACCGTACACAAAGCATGCTACAGTAATATTATGAAAGTCTTAGTAAGATCGACCAAACAAAGCGAAGAACTTGGCCTTTTCTTGGCACTCGGGGAAGATGCACTTCTCTGGCAGAGCTTCAGAAGGCTGTTCCAATGGGATACACAAGGTCTTGGCCCCCATGGCCGATTGGCCAAGTTCAGCAGGCTCTTCACGAGCTGAACCGTCCTTGATCTTCTCTTCGCATTCGATTCCACCACAGAATGGAGATAACAACACAAACTTCTGGTCCAACAAGTCCACGAACTTCGACCAATCGGTACAAACAGTCTTGTGTTCGTCGCGTTGTTTTTCCACCCTAAAACAATATCATATTTTAAAAATATTACTTTTTACCAGCTTAAACATTATAACAACTCTCAAATATGTACTTATGTGAGACAACTCTACTTACTTTTGGTACATTTTCTTGTGAATCTCGATCATGAGCTCCTGGAAGCTGTTCTCCAGACCATCCAACGAAACAGGTCTCTTCTCTCCGTCGTGTCTTATCACAGCCAAGACCTGATTCTTCTCCAAGTCCTTTGGTCCTACTTCAACTCTAACTGGAACTCCCTTCAACTCCCAGTGGTTGAACTTCCATCCTGGAGACACATTATCCTTGGCATCTAACTTGACCCTCACATCAGCATCGATCAGTCGGTTGACTATTTCTTGACACTTATCGAGCAACTTTTTCTTCTCTTCTTCTGTAGTCTTGGCTGTGATTCCGACTGGGATAACGACAGCTTGGATAGAGGCGACTCTAGGTGGGAGAACAAGACCATTGTCATCCGCATGTACCATTACCAAGGCTCCGATGGTACGAGTTGAGAGACCCCAGGAGTTTTGCCAAGCGAAAGCTTGCTTAGAAGGATCGACCGGGTCTTGGTACTTGATGAGGAACATCTTGGAGAAGTTCTGGCCAAGATGGTGAGAGGTGGCTCCCTGAAGATCAAAAATAGGTAATAAGTTTTAGAATATATAAGTACATGAAATAATTTTTTAAAGTAAACAATGATAATAGACCACCTGAATTCCTCTTCCATTGACAGGTACGTACGCCTCGACAGTTGTTGTAAAATCAGCTCCAGCAAATTTCTCCTTTTCAGATTTCCGTCCCTTGACAACGGGAATGGCCAAAAGGTCGGTGTAGACCTTGGAGTAAAGGTCCAGAATATTATATACTTCTTGTTCGGCTTCCTCTTTACTCTCGAAGGCAGTGTGACCTTCTTGCCAGAGGAACTCGCGGGATCGGATGAAAGGTGTAGGGTGTTTGAACTCCCATCTCTAAACATTCTCATCAGTATTGTACTATAATAAAGTGCTTTATTAAAGAAAAATAAAAATTTTATACCCTATTACAACATTGTACAAAAAATAAGCTTAAAGCCAAAATTCAAAAAAATTCTTTGTCATATACATCGCATCTTATAGTAGATATATCAAGATACAAACCTCTCAAACATTAATTTACTGACAAAACTCAAATATACCCAGAAGAAACATAGAGAATACTTTACGGTGATCGCCCGTAAACCACCCAGAACCCCTTTTCACAACCCTTAATGACTGTTTACAACATTACAATTAGAAACAAGAAGTAACATACCACAACATTACACCATTGGTTCACTTTAATGGGCAGATCTCGATGAGATTGGGTCCATTTGGCAAAGAATGGGTAGATGACCGTCTCTGATGTGGGTCGGATGGCAATGTGTTCGGCCAATTCGGAGCTGCCGGCCTTCGTGACCCAAGCGACTTCAGGCGCGAAGTCAGTCAAGTGAGTCTTCTCCTTCTCCAGGGCACTGGCGGCTACAAACATTGGGAAGTAGGCGTTGCAGACATCCAATTTCTTAATTTCCTTGTCGAAGAAAGACTGGATGAACTCCCAGATCGAGTAAGCCCAGGGACGGAGCACGTAGCAGCCGGAGACATCGTGATACTCGATCAGCTCGGCTTTTGTCACTACCTGCAAAGACAATGTCAGTTTTAAAACGGAATTGCCCAAAAACCTTTCTAATATATACCTGCGAGTACCACTCGGAGTAGTTGTCGTACTTCTTAGTATCAATACCCAGTTTGGTTTGCTTCTTCCCATCTTGTTGTTGTGGTTTAGGCTTCTGCTGTTGCTTGTTCTCTTTAGGCTTCTTTGGGGCCTTCTCCTTCTTCTTAGCGTTCTGGGCGGCAGGCTCTGACATCTTTCCTTAACAACAAAGAAGACACTTGAAGTTGTGCCTAAAACAGTTTGAATCATTCGAAAACAAAAGACAGCGGCCTCAAATCACTCGCTTTTACAGCTGTAAACAAAATCAATGTCATCGCACAATTTGATGACTTTGAGTTACTGTAACATCTAAGTAAGCTTATATCATCGTCAATATAATTTTCGAAAAATGTAAGGTGCTACGACACTTAAAGACCGACAAACTATGTGTACTTGTTAAACCCCAGATCGCTGCAGATACCTTCAGTCAGAAATAAAAGCGAAAAGCTGGAAAAAAAGTGCAGTCGTACGTTTATCGCTCTTCTTCGGCTGCACACAACAGAAGAGACACTAATACATGTCTCCTTCCTTTACTACTTTCTCTATCAATTAAACTCATTAGGAAGCATCGTATCACATGCACATTGTTACCGATAACACATGTACTCACGAGTATATTGTAAACACCCTTCCCTTCGTTTTGTATACATTGTCCAGTCGATGGATTTGTATAAAACATACGACTATGTTTGTACTACACTAACCTACATCTCATGTCATAAGGTATGATGACACATTATTCTTAGTAATTCTACGTATACAAAACTAAAAAAGGCTGTTATCTAGCTGTTTTATCATACCCTTAACATACAACAATATACGTAAGAACTGTCTTTTAAAATAAAACACCGTTATAACAATATCCCTAACACATACAAGTACCTTAACATAAGCATAATGTTACTCTTATTAGCATAATCATACCGTAATGTTATGTAACAAAATGTCATTAAAAAACTCGCGCAAGATAAAATACTGACCGAAGTAAACGGTTTAGTACAACAAGAACAAACAAAGCAAGATTCTATGTTTATTACACCTCACTAGCTATATGAACATAACAGGCTCTACTTCGACTTCTTCGCTGGCTCAGGCGCTAAAAATAAACACAGTGAAACAACGTACACAGTCTTATTAAATATGATATTACTATCACAAAATAATATAGAAAATATAAACTACATATATATACATAATCCCGACCAACAAAACTAAATTAGAAAGAATCATTTCAATCCGAAGATATATTTAGTTAAATTGATAATTTAGATAATTTAAACTATGTTTTGAATTTAATCACCGCAGTATATTAACCTACATTTCTGAAAGTCCTCGTATGTTCGCAACGCGTGTTGATAGCCAATTTTGGAAATTTCAATAGTTTCGTGAGGATAACAGAAGGCCGCCATTGTCAACAGACCTGTGGTGGCGTATACGAACTTGCGAATACCATAACGACGAAGTCCCAATACGAAGCCAGCCATTCCGCCTACGGTAATAGCCGCGGCCTTAGGCAATACCGTCCATTCTCGCTTGATATACTCGTCGGTCTCTTTCACAAAGTTTTTGGACTGTACTAGAGCCTGATCTACTGTTTTGAAACGGTCCTGTAAACAAAATACGTTTTAGTTTTAATTTAGACAGCAGCAGCTACTATAATATTAGTAAAGTAATAAAAAATGTAAAAGAAACAAAAGTTAAATATAATAAATTGAATCGTACCTAATAAAGCTAAAATCCGTATATTCTAAACTATAATTGAATGATGCAACATTACCACTTAAACAACAGTTTAATGTGAAAGAAAACATAAATATAGTCTAAAAAACAACAAAAATATAAAAAAACTTACAGCAAAAACAGCATAGTTATCCCTCAGAGCATAACGAAGAGAAGCAAACTCCTTCTGAAGAGGTAAAGGAGATTCTTCCACAAATTTGTACGAGTTCAGAGGTTTATCTTCTCCATAAATCGGCAGCTAAAACAGCAAGATACATTGAGAACGAGTATAAAAGTACATTAAACACAAGCTAATACCTACTTCTTTGATAGCAATCTTGTCCGGTGTCTTAGCCATCGTTAGAACGAAGACGGATCACACGAACATGTCAAATGTAAAATATATTCTAGATTTGCTATTTTGGCCCCACAACGAAAACCAAACGTTGGCATTCCGTTTTCTTAATTTTTATTTTAAGTAAATTCGGGGTTTTGTCAAGCCAACAATGTTCTTGACAAAAACTACAGGTCTTGTTGGAGCTGGACGGCGTCAATTGATTCGTCTGGCTTCGTCCAAAGTTCCAGAACCAAAGGACATCAACCAGAAGAATGCGGTTTTTGACGAAGTTACGCACACTGGTCAAGTAAGTCGATTAGTTGTCGAAATAAGTAAATTTATTTAAAAACTATTATTTAAAAAAGTCTTAGTTTAGACATTTACATAGTCTTTAGTAGTTTCTTACTTTTAAAATGAATAATATGATCCGTTAACTTAGGCATGGGATCAAGCTGATTATCGATTGAGCAGATTCGAAATCTCAAAAAAACAGGTCAACCCTAACATTGCCATCAATTTGGTAGCTGAACAACCACCAAAGGCTTCTGAAGAACATGTTGTATCGTGTGATGGAGGTCACCCAGCTCTCGGTCATCCTAAAGTGTACATCAACTTGGTACGTCTTGTTTTATTTCTCAGCTTTAGGCAGTGTTTTCCGTTGTTATTCAGGCTTTTAAAGTTTAAAACTTTACGTATTTCTGTGATTTACAAGTTTCTACTTATTGAGTAAATTGAATTGTTATCAAAAGTTGTTTATCATTTTTTAAATTTTAGGACAAACCAGGAACACATGCTTGTGGATACTGCGGCCAAAGGTTCTATAACTCTCATGTGACTAAAGGCGAAGACCTCAAAAAGTCTCACATTCAGGTATAGGTGTACTGTGTAAAAATTAGAGAATAAATATTCGACGTAGATTTGAAGTTTGTTAAGATTAAGTAAGGATTTTGGTACTATCTGAACAAAAAAATATTTTTATGCTTAAATAATAAATTCTGTAGTAAAATAGCATTGTAATAATACTATCGAAAGCCCTTATTAGTTTATTACCACATTTTATGTACAATAACAAAATTTTTTACCGCATGCAGTGATCGAGTAACAGCAGGTCGTCCTGAATTGTCTTTTTGAATTCCCTGTCTTTTACGGTAATGGTCTTTCTGGTACTCATTTCTTCTTGAATCGGTCCTAACACTTTGCATGCTCGAACATGGGTATCCCTTCCGTTCTGATGATTCTGTAGTATCTGAACTTGGACCACGAAAGCCCGTACAAACTTCTGCTTATCGCGGCGGAGATCAATTGCCTAAAATACAACAGTGTATGTTCAAGTAATTTGTAGTTGTGTATTCAGTTAGAATTAATTAAAGTGCCTACCTGCCACCCAACAGGCTCGCTAAGTGTTATCGTCTTCGGTGGATCTTCCAGGTCTAAGATAGAATGGCCAGTGTATACTTGAATCCTAAAACTATATAAAACTAACCTGTTTTCCCTTACTTTTGTGGAGTATAAGATTCATCTGCCTTGCAGTCCAAGTACAACAGCAAGAACGAGATCTCTGTGTATTTCTGGAACTCGATTGTAATTGTATGCGGCTGAGGACCGTCACTTTGCCAGAATAATGTAGTTCTGTCATCTAGTAGTTGATTAATGCCAAAACCCTCTAAATGTCCCGCTTATTTTATTTTGTACATTCAATACAAAGTTGACCAACAAACTACTATAATAGAAAAAGAAACATAATTCAGCGTTCTTACTCAAACTTTTACACTTAATGCGTTCTAATAATTAAAAACTCTCAAAAGTTCCTTACCGACTTTACACGAGGACAACGACCAGACAGCTTCCAAACTGATATCTCGTTGAGGACCGCATCCAGCTGGCAAAGAGTTAATAAAGTGTTGAGAACTTGAGCTCGGATCGTTCATATCATCTGTGTCTGACATTTCTGAAAACTAACATTAAATATTTTTTATAAAAAACGACAATATTATTTTTTCTACATCCAAGACTCTTTAAATCCTTGTTCAAAGTAATTTATTCAAGAATTTCAAGAAATTGCGCCAATTTTATTGTAACGATAAACATGGCTCAAAATAGAATGATGAGTCATGTCTTTCTGGTGCCCGAAATGTCTTCCGCAGGTGAAGATAACCTTACCTCTTGAAGCATAATTCCTTTAAATCTTTTGTTCGTGGTGTTTCGGGAGTTAAATTATCGTAAAGCTGTAGTTCTCTTTTATCATTATGTTAAATATATCTGTTTATATTGTAGTTTCAGAGCCGATCTTGTCTCGTTTTGGGTATTTCCATGGTTGACCGCAGTTTGGTAAGTAGATCTGGATTTTTACAATGTTTTAAAAAATTTGGTGTGATGTAAATATATTTTACGTAATATAATACGTGTTTTAGTTGCCACCATCTTTTGAGGAAGTCAGCGGAATCTGCAAAGAAGTTCTGGACGATGTGATCGGCCAGAAGCCTTACCAACATGCCGAAGTGGTCAAGTGGAACCAGACGGCAGTCGAGAAGATAACCGAAAAACTGGCTGGTTTGGGACGGCCATATAAGTATTGTCGTGAGTCAATTTTTTATATTTTCTGTTTTTAGGTAACTAGATCGGCAATTTTTGTAAACTAGACAAGATTTGCTTTTAAAATTAATAATATTGTATTTGAAACCTGAAATCTTATACACGGAATGATTTCAGTATGTTGTGTTGTAATGCAGACTGGCTTGGGCGCTGGACTGAACGTGTCCAGCACCTGCTACTGGGACAAGAACACTGATCACACCTTCGCTTATCGCTGGGAGAGCCGTGCTGTCATAGCTGTCTGTAACGTCTACGCAATCTCGATGAGCGGGAAATGAAGATTCTACTGATTAACGGTTAAACGGGATCAAACAGTTTCCACAATGTCTTTGTCGTCTCTCTCAAAGACGCACTTTCTCTTCTGCCATTCTTTATTTTATAGGATGATCTTTTAAGTTATAAATTTATATTGTTCGACTTTTATATATAGTTTTGTTAATGTTCTTAGTTGCCATCGGCCGTTTTGGAGGCCTTACATTATGGTATTGCTTCTGTGTTACTGTGAGCTGTTACAGTAACCTTGTTTATCGATCGCTTGTTCCAGATGAAATTTTTTGTTCAGGAAAACCGTGTGTTTATCACTTAACTGTTTATTATATTACTAAGGACCCTGATTGTTACAAATGTTTTGAGATGGTTCCGGCGATATTGCCTATGAAATGTCGAAGGCCTTCTCTGCAAATACGACAATATCATTTAGAAATTTATGTTTTTTGTGCGATAAATTGGTGTTTTTTAAATTTGAAAGTTTTTTGAAACTTTTGTGCAAAAAAATAAAAATGAAAGAAGTTTTGCAAATTGAGGAGCTAAAATACGATGGAAGGTTAATATAGACTTGCTTTTTCTTTTTAGGCGGTCGATTTGTGTTATAGCCATTGTCATTGTCGCTAAGTGGAGGTTCAGAGGATCTCTATAATGAAAAGCTTAAATTTGGACATTTCGGAGGACTGCGTTCCACAATATTCGATTTGAAAATGTATTCAAACAGATATGAAAGTGAACCTTACTCTCCACCCGATTTCCGACGACATAACTGGAGGGTTAGGTGGAGGTAGAGGTGCATGTTGAGGTGAGATCATGGGGTGATAGTCGACGGCCGTTCCGTAGCCGCTACTCGTCTGGGAGGAATATTGCTGTCGACCATACAGGTTGAAGTCATGGCTGGAGGTTCTGGCATGGCCATTGATTCGGGGCGGGGGTGGGATAGGAGGGGGGGATGGGGTGATCGGTTCGTAGGGTGGTAATTTGATGACTAAAACAAGATTTTTACTATGAAATAACTTAAATTTTAAAATAGTTTGAGTATAATATGATCTTAGGGATCAATTTTACTATCTTCATGTGGCTACTTACTCCAGGACTGACAGGATACGGTGGCGGCATCTTGAAGTTGTCATGGTTTCTAGGAGGATGAGCAAAGGCCTGGCTACCGGTCGTTTTGTCAATCAATGGCATATACCTATTGGGGTAAATGTCGGCACAAATGATGTCGATCTCTTTGGCTATCTCATCGACGCTCGGCCGTTCGTAGGGCTTGTCGTGCCAACACCGTTCCATCAGATCCATCACAACGTCAGGACAGTCTAGTTTTGGAGGACGTTTGCCCTCGGAAACCTGCCATAAGATCGTGTAAGCGTTGGATTCGTTGTCGTCAAAGGGTTGTCTGTAACATTATCGTTTAAACCCCAAAACTTTTTGAGACATTTTAAGAACGTAGCTCACCTTCTGGCAGTCATTTCCCACAGTAGAATCCCAAAACTGAAGATGTCACACTTCTGGTCGTACTTCTTACCACGAAACACTTCTGGAGCCATCCACGCTGCACTTCCTCTATTGTTTGTCATACTGGTCCTCAATTCGGTCGCCGTTCCAAAATCACACAACTTGAGGGTTATATAATCGTTTGTCAGCAGCATACTGTAATTTAAAACTGGTATTCAAAATAGAATGTTCGAGAAGCTTTGAAGTAAACATTGTGAGCAAATTATATAAGTAGTTTGATTTTATGTCACATTTCGACTACTTTATATTAGTTTACTCAACAGCAATAGCACCTACTTTGATGGCTTCAGGTCGCGATGAACATAACCATGGGAATGAAGATACGACAATGCAGCCAGCACCTGTTGTGCCCATCCAATTAAATGGCAAGAAAAGTATTGAATGTGCTTCTGCTGATGCAACACTAAACCCAGAACATAAACTATTACTGTATTCCTTACATTCATGTAGAGATCCGCCCTCCATCAACTCCAACAGTAACCCGCTTTGCTGGCCATAGAAGGTGGCATACAACCGGATGATGTTTTCGTGTTTGAACGAGTTCAGTATCATGGCCTCGTTGTGAACATGATGATGATCAATGTCACTCTCCACCAGCTTCACGGCTACCGGTCGTCCTCGGTAATAGCCCTGTACCACGGTACCGTAACTCCCCCTCCCCAATCGCTTAACTGATGCAAAGTCATTGAAGAATACCTCATTGTAATTGACCTGGTCGTACTTTATATCAACAGCCGGCAATGCAGAAGATGTGGACGGTGTCACATCTATCGACAATGGCTGCATACTGTAACCAACGCACGGTTATAGTACTATAAATCAGCGCTCGTCAATGATAACGAAATATTATGACAAAAAACCAAGAAGCTAAAGAAGATCTTGTTTCTCAATCCAGAAAGAAAAGGGTATTGGTCTTTTTATATAATACACTGCAAAAAACCGATCACTCTTTTGCGTTAAGCAAGCAACGGTCGCGTCCGATGCTCACAGGCTGCAAGGAAAACTTTTTTTTATTTTATTTTAGTCTTGTGACAAAACTAAAAATAACAACCAAATTTTAAAATCCTCTGACGAAATCATTAGAATTGTTCTCAACAGTGTTTTTTTAAATTTAATTAACAATCTTTTTATAAGTACGCAACACTAACCGTTAAAATGAAACTTCTCACTTCCATAACGGGCGCAGATCGCGTGATTTTCAATAAAACGCGGCCGGATACATCACACTGCGCCCGGTATTTTAACTCACGAACATTTTTATTTATATTGTTAAACTATTAAAATTCAGGAATCCGGAAGCTGAAAAGAACAATCCGTTGCATAATAATGAGCTTGGGTGTTCCATCCACAGTGGTATGTATAACAACTTGTTATCACTAGATTTTATGTTAACATAATGTGAAAATGTTTCTTCTTACTTTAATTGGTTCAGAAATCCGAAACTGGACGAGTTAAAGTGGCTCTGGCACCCGATAGAAGTCTTATGGCATGGGTAAGGTTATCAGAAAGCGAAGATTTGGCTAGCCAAAAGTTGATGTCAGTTGATGATGAGGAACTAAAACAACATAATCGAATAGAAGATTGTTGGATAGTGCTGTTTGGAATGGTAGGTTTATTTTATTATACGTTTTTTTGTAGTTTTAGGTCTGAATCAATGGTTTATGCATTTGTTTATTTGGTTATTCAGCAAATTACTTGAAATTATATTGATTTAGATGCACTTTTTTATTTTGAAGTAGTAGTGCAGTATTGTGCTATTTTAAGTGTATTCAGTTATAAGAAGCCAATTAAAGTATAAGTTTGACATTTAGGTATACGACGTTACGAGGTATCTAGAGTTCCATCCAGGTGGAGTAGACGAGATCATGCAGGTAGCAGGAGGAGATGGCACGAGGTTATTTCAAGAAGAACATGGATGGGTTAACTATCAGAACATGCTCAAGAGTTGTATAGTGGGGCCTTATCGGAAAAGTGAGATGTTTTAATATTTTTGCATTTTTAGGTAACAAAATTGTTAAAAATAGAGCTAAACGGTGCCTGTGACGGTTTTTAAAAGTTTTGATTATTTTTTCTTTAAAAAAGGGTAATGTTAATAATGTATAACCTAATATAAATCTCTGTGGTTTCAGGTAGCTAACGAATCGGAACATATCAAACTTTGTGTGTATATGAATAAACAATATAATTATAATCGTGTCTAATGAATATGGTTCAATATCCTCCTGTTACATGGTAAACTGATCGTATGTTTGATTATCTTGCAGATAAATGTGGTCGATATGGGTACGTAGTGGTCTGAAGCCGGCTTCGGAACTACACAGCATACGGTCGTTGTTCCAATCACAGAACGTTGTCATCAGAAGGTCGTTGACGGTGACGCGGGTGGTGGAACAGAAGCGGTTTCCAGATTCTCATAGGTCCAACAAGTCCGGTAACAGAGATACGATGTTCTACGTGATGAGTATTGGAGTTGTCGCGATTGGGTTGACATTTGCTGCCATTCCCTTATATAGGATGTTCTGTGAAGCTACTTCGTTCGGTGGTTTAACGCAGGTAAAATAATGTCACATTTTATATGAATTTTGTTAATCAGAAACGATATGTTTATGTTGTTTTAGGTAGCCAAAGACTTTGACAAGATAGAGAAGATGGATCAGATAAAGGACAGACTAATTAAGGTACAGTTTAACGCAGATGTCCCTTCATCGATGCAATGGCATTTTAAACCACTACAAAAGGAAATATACGTGCATCCAGGAGAAACAGCTTTGGCTTTCTTCTCTGGTAAGTTAACCAAGATTAGGATGAGGTACTAAATATGTTTCCATGCTATACCAACCTATTAAATTCTAAAGTAAGTATTTGACTGATCAAAACTTTACAAAACCTTAAAAAGAAAGAGTATATTAAAAACATTCTGCACACTTTTTGATAATTAAAATATCGTATTTGTAGAAAATACTTCGTATTTTGCAATACGTTAGGTCTAAACTGACCTTTGTCCGTCTCTTTTGTCTAATTTCTAAAAACAATCATGAGAAGGTGTGTTACAAGTAGGAAGTTTCCGTTTTATTTACAAAAGCCATTCGAAAAGTCAGTTAAAAGTCGTAGAAACAATTTTACAATTGAGGCCTTAACTGGTTGATCTTTGAGAATCGGTAAACAAGCGGCATTACACTGTCGTTGTATGGTTAACTTAGGTTAAAGGTAACAATCTCGCGTGTTATTGTTGTTTTCGTAGAACATTGCAAAGAATTCGAACCGCGAAGTTACAAAAAGTCACAGAAGCAAGCTGTTTTTGATATTGTTTTAGTTTTTGAACTAGACAAACAACTTTTAAAAGTGCATTGTAAGGAATTTTGAAAATTTTGAAGTGATTTTTTATTCTCTGATAGCCTTGCGAAGATGTAATGCCAATCAGATGAATTAATTTTTTTGGGCCTAAAGTTAAAAAAAATTGTTTTTTCTCATATTTCTAGAAATTTATTGACCACCTAACATACCTTGAAGTATATTTCTTAACCAACTTCCAATAATGCCATTTTCAGCCAAGAACCCCACGGACAAGCCCATCGTCGGGATCTCTTCGTACAACCTGACCCCCTTCCAGGCCGCCTACTACTTCAACAAGATTCAGTGTTTCTGTTTCGAAGAGCAGATTCTGAATCCGGGCGAGGAGGTGGAACTGCCCGTCTTCTTCTACATCGACCCCGATTATGCAAATGACCCGACCCTGGAGAACTTGGACCAGATCCTCTTGAGCTACACGTTCCACGAAGCCAAATCTGGCCTTCAGTTACCGTCCCCGTTCGACCCCAACAATCGACCGAGTGTAGCGATCGATTTCGGGAAAAAGGCTGTACAGTAATCTTGTTACAGTAGATTGTATTATGCGTGGAACAACTCATAGTACAACCAGTATATTGTAGTAGGGTTTACTGTCATATTGTAATAGGCTACAGTACCATGAGTAAACTGTAAAAGAGTGTATTGTGACGTCGGTATTGTAATACAAACTGGTCAGAAAACGTATTTTAGCAGATTATGTGATATTACAATGCACTCCCATTACAATAGTCGTAAATCTTGATTTATTTCGCATTAGGGTTGTTATCAGTTTCTTGTTTGATTTGTTGATAAACTATCGGAGTTACTGGTTGGTGTTAAAGGCGTGTGTAGAGGTTGGCGGCCTCTTCGAACTATTTGCATTGTATTCGTGTTGTGTTAGCCATGATTGCCGTCACGATTGACCTCAAACCTTCCAGAAGCACCATGGAAGCGGATCCCAAAAGTCCGCAAACCTCCAAAACTCAACAAGAAACGGCCGAAAGTGCTCCCAAAGCTCAGAAAAAGGTACTGTAACTTGTAGGAAGTGTTATTTGAGGATTACAATTTACTGTAGAGTTTGGAAAGCTTTGATAATTCTCTGTTACTTATAGTTTTTACAACTAATACTAACACTTATTGAACACATTGTTATTGTAGATTATTGTGGGAGTATGTGCGATGCAAAGAAAAGCGAATTCGAAGCCGATGAGGGCCATCATGAAGAAGATCGCCGAGTACTACAAGGACTGGCTCGAGATCTACGTGTTTCCAGAAGACGTGATCTTGAATGAACCGGTCGAAAACTGGCCTCTATGTGATTGTCTGATCAGTTTCCACGCTACAGACTTCCCATTGAACAAGGCGATAGAGTATGAGAGACTCAGGAGACCTTACGTCATCAATGATCTTCATAGACAGTTCGATCTGGTAAGTCAAGTGGCTATGGTAGCTAGACTATTATATAGGTGTTTCGTGACTTATAACCAAAAGCAAAACTTGAAATTTGGACAAGTGATGCAGCATAGAAAATTAAATCATAGCTAATACTTGTACACAATATTCAGCTGGACCGAAGAAAAGTGTTCCGAACGTTGGCACGGGCAGGTATAGAACATCCCCGGCATTGTGTTTTGGTCAGAAATGAAGAAGGAAAGGTGGTGGGAGGAGAGCTGAAGGAGTTCAACGATCATATCGAAGTCAATGGCATGGTATTCAACAAGCCGTTTGTGGAGAAGCCCATCTCGGCCGAAGATCATAATGTCTACATATACTTCCCCAGCTCAGTTGGAGGCGGATCACAACGATTGTTCCGAAAGGTATTTACATTTACATACTATGCTTACCATAACATGACATTGTTATGATGAAGCATTGTTTTTTATCGTAAAATGAGGTCCTTTTGTCGTATAGTAGCTTTAACACTATAGTAACACTTCAAAGGAACTAGGCAATATATATTAAACCTGAAGTGGTAGTGCCTCTTGGTTTTCAGCAAGATACGGTATCCTTATTGAAATATATCCTTTGATATAAGTAGATACAATACTATAAGTAGATATATCGAAGTAATTCTTAAGATACGATGTCTTTCTATTGCTTTTCCCTACTAACACACTAAAATATGGGGCATACCCTGAGGCGCTTTCCCGTTTGGTGGGGTGATTATTCAACTAAATTCGAGGTTTTTGTCTTAAAGTCTGCTGCTCAGGTCAACGATCGGAGCTCATGGTACTCGCCCGTCAGCACCGTACGACCAGAAGGCTCCTACATCTACGAGGAATTCATTCAAGCCGATGGTACCGATGTTAAGGTATACGCGGTAGGACCGTACTATGCTCATGCTGAAGCTAGGAAGGCACCTGGACTGGACGGAAAAGTGGAGCGGGATCAGGATGGGAAAGAAGTCAGATATCCGGTGATTCTAACCGCCAAAGAAAAGATGATTGCGAGGAGGGTGGTAATCGCGTTTGGGGTAGGTTGAAGGCTTATTTTTTACCATAATCTTTTGGTCGAAAGTATTGAGACAATGAAACATTAATTAACATTAATTCTTTAAATTTTGTAGCAAACAGTATGTGGATTCGACCTGTTGAGAGCCAATGGAAAGTCGTACGTCTGTGATGTCAACGGGTTTTCCTTTGTTAAAACATCTACCAAATACTACGAAGATACGGCACGGATTCTGGGTAATACGATACTCAGAAGACTGGCATCTTCGCTGAGTATACCTTGGCACATTCCTTTTCAAGCAGGTACGGTGTGTTCCAAAGGTTTTTAACTTACATTGGTTGTACTAACAAAACTTTTAAACATTTTTGGTCCTTAAAGTAATTTTTATAGATATAATATTTATATTTTGAAAATAACTTTTAATATTAACCATGACATAAACGTCTATTGCAGACGACCCTCCCCTAGTGTCAACCCCAAGCGGTCGTATAATGGAGCTACGTTGCGTCGTATCTGTAATCCGACATGGTGATCGTACTCCAAAACAGAAGATGAAGGTGATCGTGAACGACGAGAGGTTCTTGACGTTGTTCAAGAAGCACGGTGGGGAAAAGAAGATGGAGATCAAGATGAAGAAGCCCGCTCAACTCATGGAAATGCTGGAACTGATACGAGAGATACTACAAGAACAACAAGAGTTACGGTCGAATTCGTTGAGCAGGATGACAGATTTAAGGGAAGATGACGCTGAGTTCAAGGAGGTAGAAGTGATCCTGGAGAAGGCTGAGGAGAACGTCAAGACTTGGGAACAAATGAGGACTGTTTTGGAAATGTAAGTTGTCATAAAGTACTATAATATTCAAAAATGTCAAGGATACGGTTCTTCACTGTATTATACTTTACCTCTATTGTACACTTGTAGGTATGGCCATTTCTCCGGAATCAACCGCAAGATCCAGATGAAGTATCTAAATCCAAAAGACTTTAAAAACAGTTCAGAATCAGAAGAAGCTGCGTCCCCTGACATCATGTTGATAGTCAAATGGGGCGGTGAATTAACTACAGCTGGTGTTCTACAAGCCGAAGCCTTAGGGAAGCTGTTTCGAACCTTATACCCAGGAATCAGAAGAACAGACGGCAAGGAAGGTCCAGAAGATACGCAAGGATTGGGATTCTTGAGGCTTCATTCTACCTACAGACACGACCTCAAGATCTACGCTTCGGATGAAGGGAGGGTTCAGATGACGGCAGCTGCTTTTGCTAAAGTAAGATGTTGTTACAGTAGTCAATATATATGTAATAATGTATCTTGAGGATGACTTGATTGCATTATCATTTACTTAAAACAATCATTTTAGGGTTTACTAGCCTTGGAAGGAGAACTCACGCCAATTCTGATGCAAATGGTAAAGTCAGCTAACACTGACGGCCTTCTGAACGATGACTACAACGCCAGACAGTTCCAGAATGAACTCAAAGGTTATCTTCACTCGGTTCTACAAGCTGACAGAGACTTCACTCCCGAAGACTACCAAAGCCTTAACCCCTCAGGGCTACGGTCAATAAGTAATGCCATGGAATTCATCAAGAATCCACGCAAAATGTGTCATGAGATCGCGGGATATGTACAGAAAATGTGTGAAATCATCAGATGGCACAAGATCAACAAACCTGGTAAGTTCACCATACCTTCGTCATATTTATGATGCCATCAACTTATCTCATTAAATTAACTTTAAAATCTTGAAGAGCAAATTTTAAAAATGTCAATTTAGATCGATGTTTATACCTAAACGAAAGCTGGGAACTGGCCGAACGTCGATGGTCGAAAGAACTCCGTGAGTTCAAAAAGAACAACAGAAATGGCAACGAACACGAGTTCGACATCTCCAAGATCCCGGACATCTACGACAACATCAAGTACGACCTAGAGCACAACCCTGATCTGTGTATCAACAATGAGAGCGAGTTCGAGAGGTTCTACTTGTGTGTCAAGAACATGGCCGATATTGTAGTACCCCAAGAGTACGGTATCAGCGAAGAGAGTAAGATCTGTGTGGGACAACGAGTTTGCACTCCACTGTTGGCCAAGATCAAGAACGACCTACACAGATGTGTTCAGAATCCAGAGGACGGTGCTGAAAGTTTGACACGGCTGGATCCACGGGCTTCAGAAGGTATTGCTACACCCATGCGACACGTTAGAACAAGGTTGTACTTTACTTCGGAGAGTCATATCCATACCTTGATGAATCTTATCAGATACGGAGGTCTCTGTCCGGTAAGATTTCATAAAGTTGATTAAAAGAAAAATGTACATTATATATACATAATTCATGCATAATGTGTTTAATCTATCTGAAGATAGCTAGAAGTAGGATTTAGTGGGAATAAAAGTAACAAATTTCAGCCAGACGACAAAAAATGGCAACGTGCCATGAACTTCCTCTCGGGTGTTACAGAGTTCAATTACATGACACAAGTGGTGCTAATGGTATACGAAGACAGCAGAGCGGAAGGGGAGAGCAGTTCTACAGACAGGTTCCACGTAGAACTACTATTCTCTCCTGGTTTATATCCATGCTTTTTGACCGAAAAGGAAAAGATTTATGAAACTAGATTCAAGTAGGTTACGATGACTTAACTTTTCTTACATAAATGAGTACAATATAACGTTTTTTATACATAATTATTCCTTCAGCAACAAACAGAAGATCCCTCAGTCGCTGAACAACAAAAACCCAAAGTCGTTTGGATGTAAAAGTTCAAGCGATGCGTCTGACAGAGAAGGCACGGACACAGAATTCAGCAAAGATTCTTCAATTCCCAACCTCGTACCAGCCAAAGAAACTCAAAGAAGTTGTTCGTATGACGTCCCGTCTAGATCTAACTCTCTCAAAACACCAAGAACATCACCACGAAGGGCATCACCATTAAAAGAAGAACCCAAACTTCTCAACGAGAAGAAGGAGGAATCAGAAGGCAAAGAAGAAGGCCACGAATCAGATGAAGAACTCACAGACAATGCTGTCAATCTTGTAGTACTCGGAGAAGTGGCTGGGAAGGAGTTCAGCGAAATGGGACAACCGGCTACCAAATTAGTCAGGAAACGACACACCACTTCTGAAAGATATGAACCTGCTCAGCAGAAGACCGAGGAGTTGGTGGAAGAAGCGACTCCAGAAAATTACATGAGCCTCATCTACAACAACGCTCAGAAGCTGGAAGAAGCCGGCAAGACGAATGCAACGGCCGAAGGCGACCTGCCCAAGTTCGTCCGGTTCAACACCACGCCCAATCAGATCATCAAGTCTATGAGCGATGTAGCTTGCAACAGAAGGCGTCTGTTGTCTACAGATGACTCTCTAGATGAATCTCGACTACGTGAAGCCGAAGCGTGTGCTGAAGGACTGATTCTGGAGGCTAATCAGGCTACAGTAGGAAGTGGACGAGGGAACTGGGCCAAGGACATCTTGGGAACAAAGGACGATGAAACACCTAAAGAATCACCAGCTACATCGTCAACTAAAACCTCGAATTCTTCACCCAACGAACCTGATCGACCACCGTTGTCAGAAGTCTTCTCCAGAAGAGATATCATCGTGATGAAGAGGTCAGAATCCAAGGAGCCTGTAGGGTTACAAATGAACGATATTCCGGAAACAAGGAAGGAAGGTGGAGAAGAGGAGACCAAAAGGCAGAGTTGTAAGTATAAAGATGACATTAGTCATATTATAACATGAAGCGATCAAGGTTAAGGTAACACTTACTATTGGTATATGTTATACGAATCCCTTATCTATTGTCGAAAGTATAATACCATATGTAAACCCTTAGTACGTGTAAAACATCCCTTTGTCGCTTTATAATCCAAACATTTCAGCACGTCGTTCTCGCTTCCCTTATCGTTTCAAGCATCATACGGTCAATTTGCTTACAGGTCCGTTCAAAGCTGTCAAACGACGGTATTAGGAGGTTATCAGTTCACTAAGCCGGTTTTGTAACATGACTATTTCAGGTGGAAGCAGTGTCGATAACAGACTGATAAGCACCGATGTGCTCATGGGCAAGTTCGCGGACACTAATAGAAAGCGACACTTGAATAGTAAGGATTTCAAAAAATACAATTACAATAAGCCTAACACAAAATACCGCTAAAAACACCACAATCTATTCAAACTATTAATTAAGTTAAAAGACAAAGTAATGACTTGTAGATCCCGCCGTTCTCTCAACAGCTGTAATAGCCAGATCTTCGTCAGCACCTCGGCTACAAACCTACAAAGACGGAGACGAGATCCCAGTGGCTGAAATCAGAAGATTCTGGCCTCCACTACGATCCCTGGAAACAATGCACGATAATATTCAGTTCAAACAATTCGACCAGTTCTTGGAGAAGATGATCATGAACAACACACCGTTACCGTCACCTCCACGAACCCCAGCTTTTAAAGACGATACTCCTAATCAAGGTATGTGCTATTTATCATTTCAGTATACATATAATATATATATCATTATATAATATGTATTATCTTAACCATGGTTCATTTACCTGGTTACAGAGCATTATTGATCTTGTTACACTTCTGAATAATTATTTCGACACCTAAAGCTCAATTTTTTAGCCGCTCTTGATTCGAAATTAAAAGACACAATCAAACGACTTCGCCAAATCAAACCCGCAGCATCCACAGAAACACAATAGATGTACAGACACTCAGTAGATGTATATTAATATTCCGGTTATTTTGTCATTATTTATCGCTTGTACATATAATATAGTAGGAATGTTAAAAGATAATTAAATTTTTAATTTAAAATGGGTTTTTGAAGTTCGAAAACGAAGGCAGGTCGGGCAGTTTGAGATCTTTAATTTGTTGGGGTAGATTTATACTCTTCATAGCGGAAACAGCTCGTGCTGGCGCGGCGGAGATACCAGCCTGCATAAATTTGAAGTTATATTTAATTTATATTACTGCACCAAAGTTTTTATTCTTGAATTATACTACGTTCTTTGACATATTATCTTATAGGTATGTTTTTAATTAAAATGTTGATGCTTTTAAAAACAACCCACCTCCTGTTTCTCCAACTTCTCTTGTTCCTGTATCCTCTGTAAAATCTCACTCATGTTCGTCTCCAGCACCATTCCACCCATCACCAGTTCATTTAGAATGTGATGGACTTTATCGACGTGAAAGATAAGGTCCAGCTCACAGACATTTTCGAAACATCTGTCCAAAGTTTCGACAAAGACTTGGATCAAGTCTAAGATACCCAATTCACTTTCAGATGAATCCACACAGAAAACAAAGTACAATGTAGCGTAATGTCTGTATATGAGTTTGTAGTCAGATCCTCCGATCAATGATCCGCCTTCCAGGAAGTTACAAACGTTATCATCTCGTTTAGAAACCAATTGGAACGTCTCACGCACGATATGTTGTTGTTCTTCCTCTGTCTAAACACGGAATACTTTAAAAAATACAATAAAACTTACATATCGAGTGTAAAACTTCAGCAGCCTGGGTTTACCATGGTTATTGAAAACCAATATAGCCTTTATCATCTTCAATACATATATATACAAATGTTTATAAAATAAAGTTATCAATAATTCATGGAATGCGCAAAAAAAGTGCTTTTCCGAAGATTTTTGGCCAAAAATTCTCTTGTGTAAGATAATATTTTGGCTTTTGCGACGAAAGTATACTGTGCTAAAATATTGGCGTTCTGTTATTCCATCAAAAAAATAATAAACAAAAAAGAAAACTCGATGTCCGATCAATTTGAGCTAATGTTGACATGAAACCAGATGTTTTTGAACAGATAATTAAGGCAAAACCCATTCAGTTGACATGTAAGGCAGTATTGTATTAAAATGTTGTTGTTTTAGGGAAAGGAAACCGAAATTGTTTTGTTTTACATGAAAAAAGTGTGTACAATGCTCTGGGGAATGGTTCTGTCAGTTGGAAGCGGTAAGATGTTATCTGTTTTGGTGCGTATATTAACTGTAGATCTATACAGTAAGATTTGGGAAGTATATTTTGTGTTGTTTACAGTGAAGACGAGAAGAAGTCTCCGTACCCCCTGCCAACTCGATTCCAGCTGATATTCCTTCCATTTGACTCTCATTTTGTGATTGACGATGGTTCCTCGGCGACATTGGATCAAGTTGCTTTCATCCATTTCTACTTTTTGTTTGTTTCGGTAAGAGAAATGTTGTTGATATTGTTTTTGAGTTTAGAGTGTAGATGAGTATCGTCAAGTGCTGCCTGAGTTTGCGGAATGGTTTAGTCAAGTCAGGAACAGTAACTTCATTATAGTTTTTGATTCAACTCGGGCTAAAGAGAACAAATCTAGAGGTCACATTATGGAAAAACTGAAGAATGATGTTCAGAACCATCTAAACAAGTACGTATACAATAAGACATTTATTAACAATTTCTCTAGAAGGTAAATAGCAAAATATATTTTATAATTTTAGGATCTTTGAGATAAACATCAACAAACCTGGCTTTAGTGGAGCTGTCTTATCAACCTTTACGGCTTCGTTGGACAAGTACTCAAACAATATCAATTCTGCTGTTCTAACAAAGAGAAGTGAGCACGACGAGTCAGGTTTTAGTCTGATAAGCTTGATAAACTTGGAATTTAATTACTGTGTCTTTTACTGGAGTTTGGGATTATTAGAAAGTGCTCTGGAAGCAATGGAAGAGATGGTGAAGATGGTTAATGCCTTGCTGAACGAAGACTCGGCAGATGTTTGGTTATCAAAGATCCGTTTTCCACTGAACGGCAGTAAATGTCTGATTTTGTCAGAATCTTTACATCGCAACAACTTGAACGAATCTGATTCTTTGTTATCGATCAGAGCTTTCTTGTTGGCTCATCAGTTATTTGCTTCTATCTATGTGTTTGAGGAGCGAAAGCAGAAGAAGCTGGAAGACGTGGCTACTCTGAATAACCTGAAGAACTACTTTGTCACATTACTGTCGAGGTACGGTTTGGAAACGATTGAAGAAGTTATCAACGATTGGCGACGATTAAAGGTATATTGTACATGTTGTATGTATTGTGAGCAGGGCTGGTATATAAAAATATTTTTAATGGTATTGAGAGTTCAAAACTTTATTTTTATTATTGATGTTACAGTTGGCAGACGACAAATTACTCTTAAACTACATTACTATCTTTTGGTTGGAGGAAATCGTATCTTTTCTGGAGCTGATTGGAGATTACTTGAACTCAGAGAATGCTGCTAAGTTTATCATACAGATCTATCAGCTTCTTATCGATAGTGTAAGTGATCTACACTGCTTGTATTGCTATATTATCTTTTTTTGTCGGTATTTATGGGATTTATATAAAATGACGTTTTAGTGGGAAGACCTTAATACAAAGAAGTATAGTAACAAGTACAACAATTGGTTTGAAAGTATTCAGAAGCCAGATGAGTCTTTGACTCCACTTATTCATACTCTCAAGTTCTTAAGAGATGACGAGATGTTCGTATGTTACAGAGAAACCTTGAAACGAGGCCTAGAAGCCATGAAGACTCACGGATGGAAGGTGTATTACACTCAGAACAAATGGAAGCGAGTCAAGTTGTTACAGTAAGCTTTGTTTATAATTTTTCGATTGGTTATTGTTGTGGCAAATTATCAACAAACACTTACATTATGTATTATATTCTTTTATATCAACACACTTTATATCCTTTCATACTTTAGTGATAACGGTAAACTGGTTGACTTTCGAGCTGAATTGTCCGAGTTTTTGGACTGTACTTATCGAGTTAAAATGCCCGTAAAATGGCTTCTGGACGTTTTCAAACATCTTACTGTATCTTTTAAGGGTACTGTAGAAAAGGAACCACTGTTGTAAGTTTTTAATATTTTTTTACAGTTGGTATGTAATGAAGGTATTTATCATGTTAATATTATGGGGTACCAATACTATATTTTCAGCTTGATACCTATAGTATTGTCACAATTTATCTACCAACCAACAGAAGACACTTTTAAACGATTGAAGTCTTTGAAACGGACAGATTCTATAGTTTTGTAAGTGTTATATGTTGTTAACAGGCTTTTAATGTTTATTCAAAATGTCTTCGTAGTAAGTAATAATGGTTTATTTCAGAAGCAATTACAATTGGAGGTATAACACAGATTATCCGTTCAAAGTACGTACTGTGGATCAGAATGTGATCTGCAAGGTCGCAACTACCTTCAAGTTTACTGTGAAGTTGATCAGTAACTTGCCCATACCTGTCAAATGTAATGTAAAAGCAGTTTTATGTCCTTTGACTGAAGAACATACTATATCATCACATCCATTGTACAAGATACGACTTGATGTAAATTTTGGTTATTTTTTATCTTTATGTTCGATACTATTGTTATGTGTAATATCTTATTGTATTACGATTGTGTATGCTTTCTGATGTCGTACGAAAATGATAGTATTTATATTGTTGTAGAATGGAGTTGCCAAAGTTGCAAACGTCCAAAAAGGAATTACCAAAAGTAAATGGACAAGTATTATTGAGAAAACTATGAAGACTGAGGGTACGGTGGAAGCGAAGAGAACCAATGGTACAGTAGTATCTCCAAGGATCAATATCATGGAATTTGAAGCAGAGGTACGTACTCAATTTGTAAATCACATGTCTTACTTAAAGTTTAAACGTATACTTATCATACTTTGTAAAATACGCATTGAAGTTTACTGTTTTGTTGCAATTCTCTCTCTTGGTTATACCGTATTGCTGTAAAATAATATTTTTATGTAGTGTAAATCACCCGGCTTGTATACTCTGAACGAAGTGATTGTACCAGTAACACCATATGACATATTCTCCATGAGTTATCAACACGAAATGTCATTAAGTCATCATCTAAAGCCAATGTTATGCGCATGCACTTTGGATCGACCGGTCGTTAAGATTTGCAACGATGACAGTAAGTTAATACCCTACCTTAATCTTGGCCAAGATGCGTTTTTAATAGTTTTAATGGTGAAAGCAATCTTATTATAACTATAAGTTGGTTATGCTACTTACTTAACACTGCTTCTTATAATCTGTGATACTTTATTATGTTTGAAAATATGACGCTATATTTTAGACGTTCTGTTCGCTGGAATATCCCAGAATCTGAAATTTTACGTTGAATTTGGTAAAGCTGATTCAGGAGAAATGAATGTCAGCTTAGTCAAAGAAAAAGGTCAACTCGAGTTCTTGGTAAGCTATCATTGACAATTAATAATCTTGAGGAGCTTTATTTTGTTTAAAAATATTTTTTTCTTTCTCCTACCCGGTTTACAATATTTATATTAAACGGGCTTAAACTGTTTATATTGATGATGATTTAGAATTCTGACGGAAAATGGGCCAAAGACTTAAAGGTTAAGGTGAAAAGAAGCTCAGAGAAGGAAGGCAGTACCGTGGTGACCGTTGGTTGTTGTGCAAAAATCGACCGTATGAACTACTCGGCGGAGGGCAAGTGTAACATACTACATAAGGTAAGATATGGACGAATTTGTTGTACATTTTGATGATCGTACCTATATATGGACAAGCATGTATGAAATAAATGGATATTACAACTCATCTGTTTCAGATCAAAGTTGAATGGATGGGAAACTCATTTTTGTTTGATTTAAGTTTCAAGTCGATGTTATCCATAAGGACGATGACATCAATCCTGAAAGACCGGTAAGAATGCTAGCTTTTTTAATATTGTATTAGGTGGTCCAAATATGAATGATCATAGTTTGTAGAATAAAAATGTTTTGTGGCTTTTAATCATAACTGTTTATAGAATTCTGTTCGAAATGGATGTGGAACGTTGTGACCACTTTGACCACCTTCTTATCGTCCCCATCTTGGCCAAAATAGAAAACCCAGATTCAGAGAAAGAGAACGACAAAGACGTCCCCAAGCTTCTGAATCCCTCTTTGGACCCGATTCCAGCCAGTGCCACTTACCGGTTGATATGGCAATTGCCTCCGAACAAAGAAGATCAAGTCCATCTGGACTACAGTATCTCATTGGGCTACAAAATAGAGTTGGCCACGGATTCAGAAGTCAACGATGAAATGATTAAGGTGATATCATCCAGAGATTACCTGTTCAATGATACCATCGGCTTCACAGCTCCGAATGTAGAGTTCGAAGTTTGTACGAGGATTCTGACGGAACGTCCACAGACCGTGATCTGCCGTTCCGATCATCCCTGTGATCTGGCTGTGACCCTCAGGGCTTTGACCGATAACACCCAAACTGTCATAATATCAATAGAAGCCGATCCGAATCACTGGGCTTTGAATGAGAGATTTAAAGGTAATACCTATGATATGTTACTTTGATTTTTTAAAATTTTAAACTTGTTCTTGCAAAAATCACATGCTGTCTTTTCTTTGACATTCTCTTTTGTAATTCAAATGAGTTATATAAATGGGAATTGCAATATGAAGATTTAAAAGTCTTAAATGCACTTTTATAGTTGTACCAATGAAAGGAAGCGGACTAGGTCAATGTTCTTTCCAAATTACTCCAAAAGCTACTGGATTCTTACCGTATCCCGCTGTCTTCGTTCATAGGTGCAATGGTACTCAGAGTTTGGTGGTAAGCTTTAGTTATCATTTTCTTTATTGACTTTGTGGAATTATTTTGCGAGTTATATAGTTATAGTAGTAGCTGTATAACATATTCCGTATATTCAGGAAAGAGACCCGAACACAGTACATACGATGTTGTTCGGTGAGCGTGTAACCCACTTCAACAGAAGCGAAGCCAAACAGATTCATGTCCTGAACGGCTTCGCGAGTACAGATGACTCGAGCTCGGCCAAGTCTACTTCAAGTACTGGTACTAAACGGTCCCTCAGGTCACAAGCGAAGGAGAGGCTCAAGATGTTATTTGAATAGTAGTCAAAGTAGAATGTTAAATGTTACTCTATTCAAGAATTTAAAGTGTCTTTAAATTGCCAATCTTTCTTTAATGCGCTTATCAACTTTTTATTATGTTTGCAATCTTCTGGGAAACAATTTGTGGTAACGGGTGCTAGAACATAATGTGATAATAGACTTCTATGCTTGCAATAAAGTATTTATTTTGAAGGCAGTAATATTTGATACATGGTATCTGTACCTATATTTATCTTTTCATGGTGATATAAACAAATCGCCAAGTACTTTGAGTATAAACGAAAGAACAGTACTGTTAATGTATAGCACACCTCTAACAGTATAATATAATTGTTTTTCTATTTTTTGCAAGTAGTATAACACGACCATTACTGATAAGATAACTTGTTAAAGGTTAATGCAAGACGGCTCAAACACAGCGTTGGGTAAACAGAAGTCGATTTGCTTGTTTGTGGGTATCTTCTTCGTCTTTTCTACCATATCCTTGACTACTCTTTTGAAGGATTCATCAACTCAACCCATTTTACAGCGAAATGAAATAATGAAGGTACGTAGTCAGGCTTGGACACAGGGCAGGGCATCAGGGCATTAAGTATAATAGTACTAATAAATTCATTAAACATAATATAGTCACAAATAATGAATTACACAACTTAAAAACAAGTTATTTAACATTTAAATATTATTAATAACAAAAAAAAACAACATTTTTTAAAAATTTTAAACATTAATTATAAGTAATATTTCTGAAACCCTAAATTCTCCTGTTCTCTGTAACTTCAAATTGATTTAGCAAGTAGCAGTAAGGTTTTGGTACTGTATGGTACTAATTTTTCTAAATTTTGTTCTTTTTGACATTGTATGGTACTAAATTGTACGGTCGGCGGAGACTTTAGGGTATTCGGCGGAGGGTCGGCGGAGGCTTTAGGGAATTCTATTTATTCGACCCTACCCTTGACCTTTGAGCGCTATCCCATCTTACCCCTGGCCTTTTTAGCCTACCCGACCCTACTCTTGACCTTTTTAAACCTAACCTACTATACCCATGTTGCCTAATATACCATACCCTACCATAAACTATCCTATCTATCATACCACATCTTAATATAACGTATCATATTATACCATACTATGTCAAACTATACTTGACTATATTATACCATTTTACTTACCTGTTCTACCATACCCATGGATAGTACACGGTAGTGTTGTATAAGATTGAATAAGGTAAGGTATAGTACAGTTTGATATGGTATGGTATTGTAAGGTATGGTATGTTATGGTATGATAGGATATGGTATTGTATAGTATGGTATACTATGATGTGGAAGGTATGGTATTGTATGGTAGGGTATTGTAGGGTTTGGTATGGTAGATATGATAGGTTATGATAAGGTATGGTATGTTAGGTATGGTATGCTTAGTGAGATGGGTATGGTAGTAACACAGGACATCGTATGGTATATTATTATATTATTATAATGGACGAGTATGGTATAGTTGTGTAAGGTAACATATGCAAGGGTAAAGTGGGATAGGGTTAAACAGGTCAAGAGTAGGGTCGAGTTAATACCCTAAACTCTTCGCCAAATTGCCTAAAGCCTCCGCCGACCCTCCGCCAAATACTAAAGTGTCCGCCGAATCAAAAAGAAAATTTTTGGAAAGAACAGGGCATTTGCAGGGCATTACAGGGCATATGGCATGCCCTGCCCTGTTCGAAGCTATGCCCTGCCCTGTAAAAAAAATTCAAACCATGCCCTATGCCCTGCCCTGTGTCCAAGCCTGTACGTAGTACATTTGCACACGTTCAATCACCTTTTATAATGACTATTAACTTAGCAGGCTTGGACGTAGGGCGTTGCCCCCTGTGCCCGACCCGGCCCTGGGGCCGGGGCAGGGCCCATTTTTACGATCAATTACAGGGCCGGGCAGGGCCCATGATTCTAACCGGGCAGGGCTTGCTTCGTGCCCGGTGATGCCCTGTAAATGCCCGGTAATAATTTTTTCATATATAAAAAAAATTAATTTAAAATTGTTGAGTGTCTAACAAGTAATGTTATTTACTTACCCCACTTCACTCCTGAACATTTTAGCTCTTTCCGACCTCATCCCTGATCCTTTTATCCCTACCCGACTTCAGCCCCCCCTATTTTAACCCTACCCAACGTCACCCCTGACCCTTTTAACCATATGCCACACCCCGCCATACCCTATCCTATCTACCATACCATAACATACTACATATACCATACTGTATCATATCTTACCTTATCCAATCTTATACAACACTACTGTGTACTACCCATAGGTAGGGTAGAGTAGGTAAATAAAGCAAGATAAATGGTATAATATAGTCAGGTAGAGTATGGCATGTTATATATGTTAAGGCATTGTAGGATTTGGTATGGTAGATAGGATAGCATATAGTATGGTAGGGTATTGCAGGGTCTGGTATGATAGATAGGATAAGTTATGATATGGTAATGTAAAGTATTGTAAGGTTTGGTATGTTTTGTTTGGTAAGATGAGTATGATATAGTAAGTAGCATAGGGCATGGTTCAGTACAGTATGGAATTTTATGTAGGGTGGGTATGGTATAGTAGGGTAGGGTAATAAAGTCAAGGGTAGGGTCTAGTAAAGCTAAACAGGTCAAAGGTAGAGTTGGATAAAGCTAAAGAGGTCAGAAGTAAGGTTGGGTAGGCCTAAAAAGGTCAGGTGTAAGGTCGGGAAGAGCTAAAAGGATCACGGGTGATGTCGGATAGGGCTAAAAGGGTCAGGGGTGAGGCCGAATAGATATAAAGCAGTTTATTTCACTTGTTATTAGCTTTATAAACTTAATTTACAAATGCCCTGTAAAACCCTGTAAATGCCCTGCTCGACCCGGCCCTAGGGCCGGGCCGGACAGGGCCTGAAAACTAAAACCCTGCACCGGGGAGGGCCCAAGCGGGCCCGGCCCCAGGGCCGCAAATTGGGCCCTGCCCTGCCCTACGTCCAAGCCTGCTTATTAGTCATTCAAAAGTACCTACTGCTTACGGTAACAGCAGGCACTCTAACTGAAGTAAAGCAGGGCTTATACTGTAATTTACTATAGTAACTGATAAAATGTTTCCAGACGATAGTTCACCTGGACTTGAAAGGTGCTCCCCCGAGGGTAGAATACCTACAACAATTCTTCCAACTCCTATCCAGTCTAGATGTAGATGGCGTGCTCATGGAGTACGAGGACATGTTTCCTTACTCTGGTAATCTCTCCGACCTACCACAGCCTAATCACTACACAACTGATGATATCCACAATATCAACAGTTTGGCTGATCAGAATGGACTGGAGCTAATTCCATTAGTGCAGACTTTTGGTCATCTGGAGTTTGTCCTCAAACTGGACAGATTCAAACATCTGAGAGAGAATCAGACGGCCAACAACACCATCTGCCCTAGCGATCACCAGTCGCTGGAACTCATAGATGAAATGGTCAGACAGGTATGCTTGCTATATTACAGTACTCCTTAAGATAACACTGAACAAAAACATTTTTACGTATTTATCATGAACATGTCTAGGTACTATACAGAATATTGAGTATTCCTTCCATGTTTCAGATCCGAGAATTGCATCCGAATGCGACGACGATCCATCTAGGAGCAGATGAAGCGTACCACGTAGCCGAAGACGGTCGATGCAAAGAAGCCTTAATATCCCACTTCAATGAATCCGTAGACGAACTCAAACTCAATCATATTGCAAAGTAAGCTAAGATTCAGCTGTTTGATAACAAAAACTCGTGTTTTAATGACCAACTATAATATTTTACTATTGTTATATGAAAACACATAAGAAATGTCATGAGACTACTCTGTTTAAACATCAGCTGTTTTAGTGTGGCTCTGCTGGGAAGAAAGTACAAATTCGATCGTATCTTAGTATGGAACGACATGTTCGGAGGAGTAAATGCATCTTTACTGGCCAAATACAAGCTAGGCCAACTCGTAGAACCTGTAGTTTGGGGCTACGCAGTGGATGTTACAGTACCCAACTACTTTCCGAAGAAAATGTTCAAAGAATATTCCCAAGAGTTCAATTCAATTGTCTTTGGCAGTGCTTTCAAAGGTGCCAATGGAATCGATCAAACCTTTTCCGAAATACAGAGATACGTCGCCAACCTGGGGTCGTATCACCAGTTACAAACCATCGAGAGTGATGTGAGTTTAAGTTATTACTTTTAGAAAAAAAGTATAGTAATATTATGAAATACTGTAACTTATCATATGATATGGTATTTTTGCAAACGTTTTACTATCTGTAAACCTCTTCGACTATTAACAATATAAATGTTTCAGTATCTCTCAGACAAAGTAGGAACGATAATATTGACCGGATGGCAAAGATTCTGGCACGGCAGCCCGTTATGTGAACTTCTCCCAGTTGGTATACCGTCTTTGGTATACGAGATGTCTTACATCAAGAACTGGCAGAGTACTTTCCCAAAAATCGATAAGAAATGGGTCGAAGTAAGTGTCTCTTATTAGTGTGTTATCTTTTACTGTAATACTTTGAAAAAAACTATGCCTTTTAGCAAAGGCAAGTAACGTTATCCTATATGTTATTACTTTTCACTGTTTTGTACAGTATTAAAATACATATTGCTTCAGCAAGTCTTGAACTGCACAAACCCACAACCAGTGACTCCAATAAAATACCACGGCAATGTGTTCCACCCGCCATTGGAATGGAACTTCTTAAAATGCTTTTTCCCTGGAGCCAATCTCTACGATCTAATCGAGAAGTTCAGATTCACAAGATGGAAAGCCGCGGTTTCGATTCCAGGAGATGAAAGTATCAAACGAGAACTACAAGTACTTAAAACTGAGGTAAGATACCTCGATGCACTAACTCAATTCAAAAGTGCTATCGCTATCAAATTTTCTGAGAATGTTTAAGGCATTTATTATATTTTACGGTGCATTAACCGTGAATTACTTATTTCATTTTAGCTCCAAGTGGCATTATCAGAAATCTACTTCGAGGACACTGTAAACGAGTTCATTGCACAAAACTTAGAACCTGTTATCAACTTCCAACCGGTTTTCCCAACTCAACCACAATAACTCCGCTGTGCGGATCACATTCCTATTTCAACCTTACAGCATTTCACATATTTCATAATTTTTCAACCTAAACCTTACCACCTATGTGTAATCTTAAAACTCTTTCCAGTCTTACAATAATTCCTATTTTACAAGCTCACATAATACTATAGCAAAACTTACAACGATTAATTGTGTATAATATCGTCTCACACCTTACTTATGCCCCTATACAATACTTGCCTCCGGATGAATAATATTTTTATTTTAAACTGAAATATAAACACATTTCTAATAAAAATAGGGTTAACTTTGCATGTATGAGACCGTAAAGGCTGAGTAAGAGAAATAGATTAGGTAACAGTTGCGAGAATAAAAGGGTTAACAACTCAGCCCAAACACCCGATCTTGGGGAACCAACATTAATTTATTGACATTAGAAGCCGCCGACCTGTTCTTGGTATACTTCGATAACGTCGTCGTCTTCCATACCCAAAGTCTTTGGAGTGTCTTCGTCGTTGATTCTACGGCCATCAAACAAGAAACGGAGAGATCCAATCTGAACACCCGTCCGCTCGGCGTAACTCTTCTTCAGCTTGCCCATCGAGGTTCCAAACTTGACACGGAAATGTACTTCATTGGCGTCCTAAAAAGGTGAATTTTAATTATAAGTCTAAACATCCGCAAAATCCAACCAGAAATTCTTTATTAGCTGTAGTTTGATCTACATCAAAAACTAGAGCTAATAAGAAAAATATAGACTCGATTTGTAAGTAAAAAATCAGAGCAGAAGCTAGGATTAACCTGCACTCGTCTTCGTTTTTCAAAGGAGTAAAACTCTACACAAAAAATGCCCTTTCTTTTGTTTTAGATAACTTAACATCTTTTTATATAAAAATTTTCTTTTAGAAGCTCCAAAACAACACTATCCTTAACATAACGTTCAAATCAAGTTAAAGATCTAAAAATACAACAAAATAAGCAAAAAACATACTTGTCCGACCACCTTCAGTTTGATGTACTCGCCTTGTTGCTGATCACCGGCTCCAGTGGCGTCGCTAGCTCCAGTTTTGTCGGCTCCGTTCTCAGACATGTTAAAGTAAAGTTAACGCTGAAACAAAACAATATAAATCTAATGAACGGGTCACGTGTATGTAAAAATTTCACAATAATAAAGAGAACGACGTTCGGAGTAAAGTTCTCTCCAAAAAACCTTGGAAAAAACGAAAAACGTGGAAAATATATTTTAAATATGAAAAATGCGAGTAAAAGGCATATGTTGAATGGCAAGTAAACCATATCGAAACACAATGAACAAAAAATTGTCTAATGCACAATTCTGAACGCGCGAAAAATTTCTCCGCCCATTTTCGGCGCCTCCTAAACATCAGAAAATCGGGACAAGACCAAGAAAGGGGACACTTGACTCATAGCTGAAGGATTATTATTAAACTTGTGGCATTCTGTTACAAGTGTTTGAAAATGACGTCTGGAGGCCAATTTATCGTATCACACAAAACATATTTGACAAAGGTTATGTACATTTACAACCAGAATTTTAAAATCGAATTGTGTAATTATATTGTGCATCGCTATTATTGAGTTTCGCAACTCAAAAGAGCGTTCGTTACCTTATGGGTGAGATCAACGCTATGTAGCCATGCCTATATGCTTCTAACACAACTGCCACCTCTAATTATAACGAGCAAAAAACCAATAAGGTAGAGGCAATGTGACTATTCACGAAAACATTAAAAAACGCTTCTATTGTAAAGATATGGTTTTACAAGGAAAGTGTCAAAAGGTGTACATAACGCCCAGACATGTGACATAGCTCAAAAAATTCTGTGATCGTCCTGATTAAGAATCCGTTTTCAAAAATTGCTAAATTTTTGTCTCGACCGAGTTATGGTCGTTTAAAGTTTGCACTGACTCCCTATTAAATTCCCAAAAAAGGCATGAAAAGAAACGAACAAAAAAGTGAACGTAACCGTGTGGCCGAATGGATAAAGCGTTATCCTCCGGAAATGCCGCCGCAGGTACGAATCTGGGTTCGTCCAAACGCTTTTGCAATTTCATTTTGCATTTGAAAACTGGGCCAAGTGTACCATTAACAAAATAAAATTGTTATTTTTTAAGTAAGATTGTATTTTATTGAATATTATGTTTTTAAAAACTATAAAAATATTTAAACGTAATCACTATGTTGTACTTCGACTACCTCACGAGGTATATTTTCCAAAGATAGTAGACCCTTCGTGTGTACTTTGCCACAGTAAGTTGTTAATATCAAGATAATATATTAGCTATCCTAATAAGATGCTGGTGCCGGAGCTAAAATTTAAAAAAAGGCGGAGCCGGAGCTGACGCCGGAGTTGCAAATTTGAAATTTGGAAACTCTGATCATAATGTTAACGTTCATTTTTTTGTCTAATTTTCCCTGAACTGTTAAATGGGTTCAAGTTTTTTAAAAAACAACAATTATGATATTCAATAAAATACAATTTTACTTAAAAAATAACAATTTTATTTTGTTAATGGTACACTTCGTACTGTTTTCAAATGCAAAATAAAATTGCAAAAGCGTTTGCACGCACCCAGATTCGAACCTGCGGCGGCATTTCCGAGGGATAACGCTTTATCCATTTGGCCATTCGGTTACGTTCACTCTTTTGTTCGTTTCTCCTCATGCCTTTTTTGGGAATTTAATAGGGAGTCAGTGCAAACTTTAAACGACCACAACTCGGTCGAGACAAAAATTTAGCAATTTTTGAAAACGGATTCTTAATCAGGACGATCACAGAATTTTTTTGAGCTATATCACATGTCTGGGCGTTAGGTACACCTTTTGACACTTTCCTTGTTAGGAAAATTAAGAAAGCTTCAGAATTTCCCCGCAAATTTTAGAAGCTGCTGGACGAATATTTAATAAATCTCATCTAGTATCTACCTTTGAAAAAGGTTGGTTTCTAAAAATAATGTCCTAATACTGATAGCTGACAAATTTATTGATATTTCAACAGTTAATACTCGTACAAATAGTGATATAAAAATTTAAAACTGGTAAATTTGAATCACTCCTGGTGTTCGTCAGCGCCTAAGATCAAAGATACGATGGCCATACGGACATAGACGCCGTTCTTGGCCTGTCTGAAGTAGGCGGATCTGTTGTCGGTATCCAATTCCTTGCTGATTTCGTCGACTCTCGGCAGTGGGTGCATGACAACTGGCCGTTGGCGGTGAGATACTGAAATTGATTATATTAGTAAAAAAAACTATTTTTATCAAAAATATTGTGCGAAGTTTCAGTATATACATCATAAAGTAATAAGACCTACCCAAAGTAGACACCTCCAAGGTGTTATCTGACTTTGAAGCTGCGTTCAGGACCTTTGGGGTCAAGATGAAGCTTCCTTTGACCTTGTTGTACTCGTCGACCGACGAGAAGCGTTCCTTCTGGATTCTGGTCATGTAGATAAGATCTACACCGTCAATTCCTTCTTGTAAATCGGTGAATTCCTTCTGAACAAATGTGCTCCTCTCTGACACGAAACGTTTAATGTCTTCCGGCATCCCGAGGTCTTTGTTTGGACTAACGTAATGCAGGGTGATGTCCTTGTACAAACACAACAGTTTAGCCAGTGAATGCACCGTTCTGCCGTTCTTGAGATCTCCGACCAAAGCGATGGTAAGACCGTTGACTGATGACAATTCGTCTCTGATGGTAAACACGTCCAACAAGGCTTGAGTTGGATGTTCTCCAGTGCCGTCTCCAGCGTTGATGACTGGTACATTGGATGCCAAAGCTGCCCTTCTGACTGCATCCTTCTCTGGATGTCTGATGACAAGAAGATCGTAGTACGACGACATCATCTGAATCGTGTCTTCAAGAGTTTCACCTTTGGCAGTGGATGAGCTGGCTTCATCAAAGTACTTTGAAGTAGCGCCGAGCCTTTCCGTAGCAGCGTCGAAAGAATACTTGGTTCTGGTCGAGTTTTCGAAGAACATGTTCATCACAATACATCGTTCCAGCAACTGAAATATGTTGGTTAAATTATTGACCCAATATGCAAAAAATATACGAAAAAATTACTAAAAACCGTAAATATTGTGTATATAAAGCAATATTCTTTTGTTATTTTTACCTTGACAATCCTTCTTCCTTCTGCCATTTCGTCTCTGAATCGCGCAGCTACATCGCAGATCTGATTGACGGTCAACTTGTCCAACTGTTCCACGTTCAACAATGACTTTCCAAACAATCTGTTCTCCCTCAAAGCCAGGCTTCTGTGAGGCGATAACGATCGTGGAGTGGATTCATTTGGAGAAATGTCGCGCGAATCTCTGCCAAGTTGAACAATCTCGGCTTCGGTCAAAGACAACTGTCCAGACGGCTTCTGAGATGGCGCGGTGAGTCTGTAGTTCTGTCCGAATCCAGGTTTGGCCACAAAGTTTCCGTCGATGTAGACGGTTTCACCTCTGATGACTACAGTTCTTACTCTGCCAATCAATTCTTTACCAGCAAACGGAGTCCAGTTGGCTTTAGATTGGCCACCGTGCTCAGGAACGGCCCACCGATGTTCGAGATCTACTTCAACATAGGTGTCTGGTTGTACTGGAATGTTGAAGATCTTGTGAGGGTTGGTGTGAAGCCTGAGAATCAAATCGTCGATGGTCATTTTGCCTTCGTGAACAGCTGTCAGAAACAATGGTAGCATGTATTCAACTCCAGGGAATCCTGGTGGAGCGTCAGAACCCTTTGATTTCTCTTCTCGAGTGTGAGGAGCGTGATCAGTCGCAAAACAGTCAATATACTCTAGGTTGGCCCACAAAGCGTCAACGTCCTTTTGGGTTTGGGACAGTCTTGGCCTGACTTCTCTCCATCCTTCTCCAAGATTCGGCAACGTGAGGAAGAGGTGGTGGGGACAGACTTCACAAGTGACGTTCCATCCTTGCTTCTTCACTGCTTTGATGATTCCGATCTCTTCAGCGTTCGAAACATGACAGATGTGAACAGCACGTTGAGCGATTTGAGCTGCAGTTAGAACGGCAGCCAGCGTTTGTTTTTCAGCGTGACATACGACCGGTCGATCTCTTGGAAAGGACTTCATGTGCTCAACCCAATCGACAAAGTTTGGCATCTTCAAAGTGGCAAAGGTCTCGTTGAGGTACATCTTGAGACCAGCTGATTGGCTGGCTGTTTCTGGTTCCCACTCTTTATTTTCTGGTGTAGCACCGAGGTAGAGACCATAGTCACAAAGGGCAGAATTTGAAGCCACTTCTTCTACCTAAAATATTTTACTTGAATTTAGGTAATAAATTTGAAATTATCGCTATGAAAAGTTAAATATTCACTGAATAAACTATTGGATCAGTGTTTTACCTTTTGGAAGCTGTCTTCATCAACCAGAGGAGGCTGGATATTTGGCATGGCCAAGATCGTGGTGATACCACCAGCCACAGCAGCTCTTGTACAAGTTTCCCAAGTCTCTTTGTGGGTTTGTCCCGGGTCTCTGACATGAACATGTACATCAACAAGTCCTGGCAGTCGTTTGATCACATCGCTCGACACACAATCGATCACACTGTTCATGACCGGTCGTTTCTTGCTCATTCTTCTGATCGCTTCGATGTATAACTTGGCGCATTTGATGTCAGTAACCAACGGAATTCCATTATCAATCGCCATTCTTCTGGTCTTGTAGCCGTCTGTACGGTAGGCCGAGATTCTATAGGCGCCACTTCCTCTGATGGGAAGGTTAATCATGAGTTCGATGTCTTTGTTGGCCATGAAGTCGGCAATGGTTCGTTGACTCCCAGAAGACTTGTCTGTGTTTGTGGCCGCGTTTCCCTCGCCTTCTTCGAAAGGCCATTCTACCACTTTGATCTGAAAACATTCGTTTTTGAAAACATTAAAATGCAAACTATTTTTAAAATGTTATACTAGTAATCTTCAATCGTATAACTTTGGCCGCGCGCTAGACATTTTTGGCAACCGCGCCCATAATATCTTTTTATTAAAAAAATGGATATTTTACCTTGATTCCGTTGGATTCGTAGAATTCAGCAGTTCCTTTCGAAGCGTAAAGTTCGTATCCCATCTGATGAAGGTGAGTTACACTCGGCAACATCTCCTGTTTACCGTAGACTCCGCCAATCGACAAGAAGATGGTCTTCTGAGGTACCACGAAGCCAGTACTAAGAAGTCCCTTCAAGTAGGCTTCGTACCGATCTCTTCCGAAGCACGCTACTTCTCCTGTAGACACCATTTCCACTCCCATAACAACGTCAGCTCCGGCCAACCGGGAGAACGAGAACTGAGGGACCTTCACTCCGACCTTCTTCGATGGTATCTTGGTATTGGTGGTTTCTCTGAGCTGAACTCCTCGTTGAGTGCCGTTGTACATCATGGCACGGGTAGCTAGGCCAACAAAGTCAAAGTCGAGGGTTTTTGAGACAAAGGGGAAGGAGCGGGACACACGGAGGTTACACTCGATCACGAATAGCTCGTCGTTCTGTAATAATGGTTAATATAACGTTTCAAAACGACTTAATTTTAATGTGTTTTTAAGACAGTATTACAGGTTTTGAAACGATATTCTTTGTATATAGTAGTAGATATCAAAACTAACCTTGGCAATCAACTGCATGTTGAAGGGTCCAGTAACCTTGAATCTCTTTCCGATCTGATACACGATCTGTCTGATTCTCTTCTGAGTCTGCTCGTTCAGATCTTGTGGAGGGGTAACCAGTGTAGCATCTCCAGAATGGATTCCAGCGTTCTCGACATGCTCGGAGATAGCCATCGCAATGACATAACCATCAATGGCTACTGCATCTACATCGATCTCCTTGGAATCCGATATGAACTTAGATACCACCACTGGATTGTCCTTAGCCACAACCGTAGCCTGGTTCAAGAAGTGTACCAGATCAGTCTCGTTGTGTGCTACATTCATTGCGGCTCCACTCAGAACGTACGATGGGCGGATCAGACAGGGGTAACCCACATCCGTGCAGAACTTCTTAGCCGCGTCTACCGTGGTGGCATTCTGCCATTGAGGTTGCTTGATGTTGGTTTGCTCCAGAGCTCTGCTGAACTTGAATCTGTCTTCGGCTTCGTCGATGTGGATCGGGTTCGTGCCAAACACTTGAACTCTGACGTTGAGTTGAGCTGAAGTCAAGGTCTTGGCAATGTTGTTTCCAGCTTGGCCACCGAAGGCGAGGATGATGCCTGAGGGGTGTTCGAGTTCGTAGATGTCAGAAACCGATTCCACAGAGAGTTCTTCGAAGTAGAGTCGGTCACAGATGTCGTAGTCGGTAGAGACGGTTTCGGGGTTACAGTTGACCATGATGGTCTGATGACCCATCTTTTTCAGTTCTGATACACAACCGACACAACAAGCGTCGAATTCGACCGACGATCCGATTCTGTAGACTCCACTTCCGAGGACTAGAACGTTCTTCTTGTCCGGCTTCTGAATTTTAAATTTTATATTTATATTATACAAGACTCACAGTAACTTTAATTACAAGAGATGGCATAATATAGTACTTACCTCATTGTGATCAAACACAACATCAGATTCGTTGCCATTGTAAGTGAGATACAAGTAATTCGTAGCCGCAGGCCATTCTCCAGCGACAGTATCAATCTGTTTGACACAAGGGATGATGTTGTTCTCCTTTCTGAACTTCCTCACTCTTCCTTTAGCACACCCTTCAACTGCTTCTTCGATCTGAGCGTCGCTGAACCCGGACTTCTTGGCTTCTCTGATCTGATCTAAAGTATGTTGTTCTTCGAAAGAACCCAGCTCCCGTAGCTGTTTGTAGATGTCGATGATGTGATTCATTCTGTACAAGAACCAAAGATCAATGTTCGTAAGTTCATGTAGCCGATGCACGGTGTTCAGCTCGCCCTTGTAGCCTTCCATGATGTCATCGGTGAACAAAGCCTTGGCCAATGCCATCATTCTCTTATCAGTCGGATTCACAAACTCAGATTCCTTGGTGTTTCCTTTCCAGTAGAAGGGTGAGAAGCCAGAATACGAGTCGTTAACCATCCGAAGGGCCTTCTGGAAGGCTTCTTCGAAGTTTCGACCGATTCCCATGACTTCACCGACCGACTTCATCGACGAACCAATGTTGGTTGACACTCTAGCGAACTTGGATAGATCCCATCGTGGTATCTTTACCACACAGTAGTCGAGGGAAGGCTCGAAACAAGCGGTCGTTTCTCCAGTTACACTGTTTCTGAGTTCTGGCAGAGCTTTGCCAAGGGCCAGTTTGGCCGCAATGTAGGCCAAAGGATAGCCAGTAGCCTTCGAAGCCAGGGCTGAAGATCTGGAGAGTCTGGCGTTGACTTCGATAATGTAGTACTGAAAAAAATGAGTTTATCTTAGAAACACCTTAAATTGTGACTTTGTAATAAAATAGAAACTAGCATTTTTAAGTACAATACACATCCTAATACCTAAACAATCACTTACTTCCAAATTGTTTGGATTAAGAGCATACTGTATGTTGCACTCTCCGATGATACCAAAGTGTCTGATCACCTTGATAGCAGTCTGTCTTAGTCTGTTATACTCCTCGTCAGTCAAAGTTTGACTTGGAGCTACAACTACAGATTCTCCAGTGTGAATCCCCAATGGATCCACGTTCTCCATGTTACATACGGTAACACAGTTGTCGTATGCATCTCTGACAACTTCGTACTCAACCTCTTTCCATCCTTTCAACGACTTATCGACCAGTACTTGATTGGAATGGGCCAAGGCTTGCTTGGTGATCTTGATCAGTTGTTCTTTGTTATCAGCAAAGCCGGATCCAAGGCCGCCAAGGGCAAAGGCAGCTCGTACTAAGACTGGGTATCCCACCTGCAAGTAAATTATATTACGTTACGTCACTTTAACAGTATAAACATAAATTTACAAAAAATATCAGTCTTTATCCTCTTTTGATTAATTGCATTACTTATATACACTTGCATATACAATATATTAAAATCAAATCCTACCTCTTCAGCGGCAGCAATCGCTCCGTCGATGCTGGTGGCAGCTCTACTTGGGGCCACCTTCTCCCCGATACTCTCCACGTTCTTGTTGAAGATCTCTCTGTCTTCAGTGTCAATGATCGTCTGAATTCTCGTGCCCAACACCTTGACATTGTACTGATCCAAGATACCATCTCTGAACAGATCGACAGCACAGTTCAAAGCTGTTTGACCACCAAAAGTACAGAACAGTCCGGTTGGCCGTTCTTGTTTGATGACATCAGTCACATACTCCTTGGTAATTGGCACAAAGTATGTTCTGTCGGCGAATCCCTTTGATGTTTGTACTGTAGCAACATTCGGATTAACCAGTACAGTACGAATGCCCTCCTCCTTCAGAGCTTTGATGGCTTGGGCTCCAGAATAATCGAATTCACCAGCTTGGCCGATGGACAGACCTCCGGAGCCGAGGACCAAGATCTTCTGCTGTTGTCCTGGATCGTAGTTAGAGTCGAACTGTAGTTTTTGAGTAATGGCTTGTCGCACTTTGATCCTCTCACCGTTCTTGTAAGCCTGAGCTGTAGCCACAAAGACGTCGAACAGAAGCTCCATGTCGGTTGGGCCAGCTGCATGCTCAGGATGGAACTGGACACTAAAGTAATATAGGTTAGATTATAGGTTAGTAAAATAGTAATATAAAGTGTATAATCGAAATGTAAGGTAGTAAAATAACGCTGCACAGCTATAACATACCTGAAGAAAGGCTTGTCCAGATGCACAATACCCTCGTTAGTCTTGTCATTAGCGTTAGTGAACAATGGCATCCATTCCTGTGGATTCAGACTGTGTTCATCTACAGCGAATCCATGATTCTGGGAAGTGATGTAGCACCGTTTGGTATCAGAATGAACACACGGCTGGTTGTGTCCACGGTTACCGTACTTCAACTTGTATGTTGTGGCTCCAGCAGCCTTGGCCAACAACTGATGGCCTAGACAAATGCCAAAAACTGGCTTTGGGTTGGGTTTCTGGATGATCTTGGCCAAGTTCTGGATGACTTCTGAACACATTGAGGGATCTCCTGGACCGTTGGACAAAAACAAAGCGTCAAAGTCATCTGAAACTGCCACTTTGCAACATTTTTTTTTATTAAAAAAGTACTTTTTATTAGGTTGTTCACTTAATCCTGCGTCCTCTCTCAAAGCAAATTTGCGGGGCAAGAAGGTGCAGAACTATGTGAACAACCTAATAGTAACTTTTACAGTTTACAATTCATAACTACTAGAATAACAAAATAAACAGCAGCCAAAGTTAATATTCAGCAGACCTTTAACAATAACAACATACTTCTCTTATATTAAGATTAATTTTTTTTAATATAACAATATTAAAAAATGTTAAACTGACCAATTTCTTTCTCGATTGGATGATTGTAAGGTACCACCTTGACTGTGCAATCTCTCTCGGCCAAACATCTGATCTGATTGTTCTTGAGGCCACAATCCACGGCCAATACCTTTACCTTTCCATTGCCAAAAGTCTCAGCGGACTGAAATTTTAAAATTTAATTAAAGAAACACCTACTAAACCATAATTATGCGTTTTAGGAAAATAATTTTTATAAAAGTAATTCTGCCTTATTTCTTACCTTTCTCGTGACTTCAGCGACCAGATTGTCCTTGTTGATGTCGACAAACTCGAACTTGTTCTCATCGTCCGTCTCGATGATCAACTTGGCCTTCATCGACCCTTGCTCTCGTACCTTCTTCGTCAACTCCCTCACATCAATACCACTCAATCCTGGAACTCCATTGTCGCGTAGCCAGTCGCTCAGACTCCTGACAGCCAGGTAATGTGAATGTTCGTTGTCTGGACATATTCTGTCCACAATCAGTGCCGCCGGCCATATTTTACTGCTTTCGAAGCCTTTGGGAAGCCCAAACTTGTCCTTGAGAGTAATGTCAGACACTCCGTAGTTGCCGATCAGTGGGTAGGTTAAGGTCAGGAATTGCTTGGCATAAGACGGATCAGACAGCGACTCGATGTAGCCTACCATTCCAGTCTGGAACACCAGCTCTCCCACGGTGGACTGGGTGGCGCCAAAGGAATGACCAGTGAATACAGTACCGTCCTCTAGGATCAGACGGGCGTTCATCATGTCAAAGTCACTGTGAACCATCAAGGGACAGAGTTCAACCCTGGAAATAAAGTTTTGGTCAATTTTTAGTCTGGAAAAAAGAAAAGAAAATAAAGATATTTAAACAAGGTAACAAGTGACGTACTAGAAGGAAGAAAAGCCAAACTCAGCAATCAACAAGGCAGACGCTGATTGTCCCTTTTCTTATCGCAATGACCCCAACCAGTGTTTTCTTATGTAACAATAGATAGACAAGTACCACCCATTCGAAAACATGTTGTAGTAGGCCCACAAGCATAATATATGCTTTACGTAAGAATAACAACGTTTTTAAGTTAGTTATCTTGTTGTTTTAATTTTACTTAAATTCTCGTATTATGCAAATCAAAAAAATCTTAAATAGATTAATTATGCAAAACCTTGACTTTAAACTTTAATCTACAACAATATAATTAAAAAAACTTTAAACCTTACTACAATATAATAGTTTTAAAAATAATTTGCCGAATTTGAAGAAATTTAATCAAAAAACTGAAAGTACAGAGAAGTGTTCCCCAGACGTTCGTACTCCATCTTCTTATCAGTTCGCGCTCGTTTCAAAAGTCTTATCAATTTAATGGACAATCAGTTTGTTTTGATGCACCTTATAAATCATTATCAACATTTTAGACAAAAAACATTGAAATGTCCTTTAAAATAACAAAATCTAGCAGAATCGGTCAAAAAGTGCGTAGTATCTTTGCTATGACATTATTTTTGATCATTCTGCTTACTTTTTGACCAAAATAATATTAAAAACAACAAGATTTAGGTAATTAAAGCCTACAATAAGAATAGCCTTTTAACAAAAACGATTTAAACTTGAATGGAAACTTATAAAATGGTCCATCTACAAAATGTGTTTCTTTTAAGTTGGCCTATTGTCCCAATTCGAAATTTTGTTTTTAGAAAGTCGGAATAGGCTTTCTCACAAAGATTGCCATTTTTAAATAGAGGCAGCTTCTAGGTTCTAAAGTCGCGCGATTTCCCAGTTCTTTGATCTGCCTTTATCAATCAAACTATATAATTTCCCGCCAAAACTTATTAGAAACATATGTTATTATTTACATTATAAAACAATATTTACGTTAATACCACTAACATTGTGAAACGTAAAGTTATAATTTCTTAAACCTAATTTAAAGATATTAAACTTTTACCCTTTAATAAGAAAATATAATGAAGTTTAAAAGTGGTCAGCGACTTCTGAAGAAGATTCCCGCCTTCTAAAATAACAAAGTTATTTCCATTTTAGGTAATAATTCACGTGAAAAAAGAGATTGTGAAATTAAGATGATCGTGTCCTTGAAAAAGCCATCTGTTGGCTCCTAATATCACCGCTTAAAGTCAAATATTGTTTAATACACTTCGAATAGGTATTGAATAAACTTGGTTTACAAATAAACCCTACTTAATTTAGATATTGTCTTCAAGGCACCTATAATAAGGAGAACAAGAAGATATCCGAAGACGGAGCTAAGACCAAGTACATTGTAGTAAAGTGACAGTCGAACAGAGAACGTCCCCTTAATACAACTGGACCTTTTATGACCCCAAACAAAGGAATCGGCCAAGTGAACGGCCAGATTTTATCTATAGTAAACATGTCTGTGAACACATATCTCACCTTTAGTTAATTCCTTGTTTTGATGTAGATAATTGGCTCCTTCTTTATGTAAATACAAGTTCTATGAAGCGTTCAGTAAATACGATCTTTTCAGTCTAATATCCAGATGATACTGGTCAAATAAGTGGATGTACAATATAACCTTAGTGTTGTTGTAGAATACTGAGATGCTTTTCTAATTAATTTAACAATTCAACAAGAAACAAGTAACAAATATGGAGATAACAAGCAAGGACACAAAAATGGCCAAATCTTTTTTATTTCTTTTTGGGATTAGGGCGCAGACCGCATCACGAAAAAAACCGCTGCAGACTGAAAGCCTTTTTATACGAAAACATTTCAGCAAAGCTCTTGATTATTGAAGCCGTATCAGTGTAATATTAGCTTTTGGAAAAGTGTTTCCTTGACATTTTATTTTATTCTTTTCAGACTTTACAACGAACTTTAAAGCAGTAGTCCATAATGTTTTACTTATAATTTATTATACGTTTCTGGCTCTAATGTTCACTTTTTTAAACGTTTTGTTATATTTAACAGCTTTTTGTGGTTTATATGTTCCAAATTATAATAAAATAAAATGTTTCAACAGATAAAAGTAACAATAATATTAAAAAAACTGTAAACAATATAGCAATATAATAATACCTTTTATCAGTTTTTACTAATGAAGAATATAAAAATTACAAAATGTACGTCAACAATAACAGATACCTCTACTGGAGATGTAAAGGGACCTAATGCCTCTGTAAACATTGTTTTTACATCTGTAGGTGGTCAGAGCGATATTGGCCATCGACCCAACTGTTTTAAAGATGTGAGACTCGAACCCGCGAGGTTCCGAACGAAAGGTTTTCTCACTGTCCACTGCACCAAAAGCGCACTCGGCTCTTTCCGCTTCTTTTGCAAGTGAAACGAATTGGAACGTGTAATTCAGGGTTGCTATCTGGCCTTCAGTTGATATACTATGATAATTAAAAAATATATTTTGTAAAAATATTTTTAAAATAGGCATTCTGGAAAATCTTCGTTTAAATTTTTAAACTTAACCTTCATAAAATTCGAGTTTTAAGTGTTTTGCAACCAATTTTTTGTTCTCGAAATACCTAAAATTATTCAAATTGGATGGGTTTAAGAAAGACGTTGAGTAACCGTTGATTGACTCAATTACTGGTCGAATAAATAATAATTTACCTGACCTGGTTTACAAACTCTTTTGTGGAATTACTAATATTTATCCTCGCATTGTGTTCAGCTGAAGGTCAGCCAAACAAATATTATTCTGAGCGAAAACTTATTCCAAAGTCAAAAGGTTCGCCGAAATCATTGTAACCTGGTATCTTGTAACAAAGGGCTTGAGGGCAGTTAAATTTTACTAAACGCTTTTTTACTGAAACGGGATTGTGCGTTGAGGGAGGTGAACCTTGTTCGGTTTCAGGATTGGTTTATACAAAATATTGTTTTAAATGTTTCGTTGTGTGGTAAAACTTATGGTATAGCCTTGTTTATGTTATTCACAACTTGCTGTTTAAAAAATTTTTTAATCGTGACAATTCTTGACCTTACCTATCCCATCTGATATCAAATATTGTTCTAGAGATCAAGTTTTCAAAATTTAAGTTCTTTACCTTTACCTGAAACACGAACATGATCTTACACGACCTGTGTTTGCTCAAGAGTTATGATAATAAGTGGGGATGCTTAATTACGGTAATTCTATCCATCTTCGCAGCCATTTTTTCGAGAGATTTCAGCATAACGGCCAAAAATATTTTCTTCTGGGAAGCGGTCTTTGTTGTTTGTTAAAACGCCGGGAAATCGGATCTGGATATGTTACAGTTTCCGGCTTGCGTCCTCTTCGCTTAACGTGCAATTAAAAGTAACAACAATCAATCGGGCTGATAAACACTCTTTGTCTTACTGTTTTGTAGGTATTAAGTACAAATTATGATTTTCATACCTAAAATACGAAAATGTTCTAGGTATAAAATCTTAATGTATATTTATGGTCGAAACTATAAAACGCAGTCTTACTATGATTGTAATAAAAAGCATAGGGGTTTCTCGAGGTTTCTACAAACTTTTTGACCAATAAAACTTTTGTACTTTTATTTTTATTTTTTATATGGGTTAACAAACCTTTTCAACTTTTTCGACTACTTTTGTATGATTTTGACTATTTTTGACAGATTCAAATGTCCTGCGGCGATCTTCTCCTTTACAATATTGCTCTTCCTGACTCTACTTTATGTTGTGGAAGGGTCTTGTATAAACACTTGAAATTAATTACTGACCGGGTTACTGTACGCGGCTTTAACTGTTCTGTGTAATCTATTATATAACGTATAAATTTTTAATATTAATTTCAAATACTTTTCTGATAATATTCTATTGTATTATATATTGTAGTAGCTATGATCTTTTGCTAGACAGTGCATAATACTAAGTGTACTATGCTAATTTTAATCACATATGTAATTTGCTACTATAATTAGTCAACTTACTACGAAATATGTCTACCTCGTGATGATCGTACTTAGATTTACAGCGCTGTAAACTTGTATTTTGTCGAAATATGCCCTTAGGGTTGGGAGATTGTAAAACTGTTTCGAGGAGCGATCCGTCGTTTATCTCACGGTCCCATCGTTCTAATCTTCTGGGAACGATCGCTGACTGATATGTCTATTAAAACAGGGGTGATATCACCATTATAACACTACTACTTACTGTGATTTTAACAGTTCAAAACTGATTTATAAAGATTGTCGCTATTGGTTTCGAGACTTTTATAAATGATTGTTGTTAGTGGTTTAGACAGTAGAAGTAGCTAGTATGCATACTGTATGTTTACTTGGTGTCATATTGGCATATTGGTCAATTTTTTTTTCTCTTTACGTGAAAGATATTGGTATTTATCTTTTGTATACAATGTTGTGTGATAGAAAGTTAACAGAGCATGCTTTAACGTCTACACTTTTATACTACTATATGTACTTCTCAAGTATAACATAGTCTTTTTCTCCTATCTTAGTCTATTGTTTGTACCTTATTGAAAACTTCTATGAATATGTCAACAATAATCTTCGTACCATCTTTAAAAGCCTTCTCTATTAATGTTTTTATTCTTCCTCCACCTCGATTCTCGACGATAACTCGAGAGTGCCGGAAAAGCAGGCCGATGCGCTGGTCGATAAGCTTTATAGGTCTCCGCCGACCTCATGATTAGCCTCGGTAACTGGGTCGTTCATGTCTCTAATGGGATTAAATCCCTGCCTTTACACCACCGTTCTCGGCGTTCCTTTGCGCGCTGTCGTTTTGGGTTTTGTAAAACAACTTTATATTGTAATAGTCGTGTACGTGAGGTGTAAATGGTAATCGTATAATGTGCTGTGGTAATCTCGTAACGTGATTGCTGTTTACGAGGTTATGATTGGGTTTATTTAAAGCATTTTCGAGTATTGAGTTAGTCATTGGGTTGATTTAATTAGGTTATAGCTTCAAAAATTAGTAGTAAGTATACTACGCATTGGTTATTTAACTTAGTCATATACTACTCAATGGTAGCCATAACAAAGGCTAAACTATGTTAAAGTAGGGTAGTATTAGGAGATGGAATGCAAAAAGTGTAAAAGAAATTTATCATTGGGTTTTACAGTGCTTAGGGGGTTGTAAATTATTTTACGGTAATGCATGATTGATTGTGTATAACATAGTTGAAGAATGACTGTAACCATCTGATTACAGAAGCGTTTACACAAAACAATATTTTAAAGACTGCTAAGGAATTAAAAATTTATTTTGCTGTGTTATATTGTCTCTAAATTTCGTATTTTTAATTTTTTAAACCTTTGTACTTTTAGCAAAGATAACTTTTATATTTTAAAGTACAATATAGTAGTAAGAACACGTATATCCACCTCTTTTCACCGTAACTCCCTCATATTCAACCGAAAACACGTTATCTTTTGTCAGGAAGAGTGACTCCAGAAGCCACTCGTGTCGGAAACCGTGAAAGGATACCTTAGAATAATATTATCCTTTACAAAGGCTCTCTGATGTTGCGCAATGTTTGTGTACATAATCGGAAGTATACTTTCTCTTTCCGCAATTATTCCCCCTTCCACGTCTAGATTTGTGACGTTGATGGGCCGTGAGCCTGAGATTCATATCGTCAAGATATGTGGGCACAAATACTACTGACTCATCGTCGTATGTTGGGCTGGTCAGCAATCGCTATTCTTGTGGTATCGGTTGAAAAGTAATGGGTTCTTGATTTTTGTAGAAATTGTTGTATTCTTGCACTTTTAAGGGTTCTATTTTTGTATCTTCAGTTGATTCTGCTTGTAGTAATTTTGGTTTTTACATTTTTGAAATGTTATAAATAGTAACGAAACCATGATGTAAATAGACTACCGTAATATTCTCACGTATGAGCTGATCTTTAACATTTTTGATATAAGAGAGAAACTGAATATTTTAAAATTAAATTTTCTCTCCCTTTATAGTTAGGTTGAGAACACTAAATGTTTCAAATTCTTATGGTAACACCTGATACTTGTTGCCTTCCTGATGGTAATTTATTGGGAAATGGTTGAGTCAGCACTATTAATCTCTATAAAGTAATGTCACAATCGAAAAGCGACATTAATTAAGAGCTTTCAGGTTGAATTGCAAAATGTTTTGAAATTTGGGGATTTCTTGGCGCAAACCAGTATAAACAGGGTAATACCACAGTAAATATAATGGTAAATATTATGTTTTTCGAAAAATTGTAAAAAATTTAGGCGCAGAAAACTAATTCATTAAATTTCAAAAGCTTAGGTCCAACGTCTTCACATAAAGAGAAATCAACCTTGTCTAACCTTGATCATCCCAATTATTATGGTGCCATGTGTTCTAGCCGGCCTTCGCGATTCCTCCGAGACTCGCTAGCTGTTTTTTTGGGAATCAGCGACCCGCAGCGAATGGCCTCAGCCTAACGCAAACAGTTGAGTCAGCTTCAGATGCCTTCCCTCCGTCTTCGCAACTTTCTGCCGGATTACGCCGCAGGGGAAGAAAGGGGGAGCGACTGGTTTGAAGTACAGGGTATTACAATGGTTTCGTATAGAGTTTACTTTGTTGTTATTGTACGTGTTCTTGTTGGGAAGGGAGCGTTCTTTTGACGTGAAATTCAAATTTTTGGCTTTGTATTTGACTTTATGTTATATTGTGTTACTGTTGAGTATTGACAATGTTGTGATAATCTTATTTTGACCATGATTTGATCTTCTTATACACTACCGAATACCGTCTACCGTCCTTAACATTAAGCCCGTGCCACCCCTCAGATAACTCAACCATGTTCCAGAATGTGTTATCATAGTAGTTTTGAAGTAACAGACACCTTCTGAAGTAATTACAGTCATCTCAGCGAACAATAATATTGTAGTAGAGGGTAACTGAATATAATTCGCCTCTTCTTTTGTCCGCTTCAGATGATTTATTCTCCAAGACGGAGAGGATTCAGATGCTTTTGCCGTTAGACTCATCCGTTTCCTCGTTATATTGTGTTATGTCATTATGATTTAATTAAAGTGACATTTGTCTCGGTTTGTTGGTTTTACTGTAGATGTAATACACCTTGTTAATTGTACTTTTTTGATTAGGTAACACTAGTAATAGTACTCTAATTTGATAGATAATGTTATCATTTACTATCAATTTTCTGGGTATCATATCGATTGATGCTACATAATTATATGATATAGTAAAGAACCTTTGTCAATATTATAAGCTAACACTACATATTGCTGACTAGTTCCAAGTAGTTTCGTATCTTGATCAAGTCAATGTTTGCATGTCGTGGTAAGCCAAACAAGTAATATATTTTACTCCAAACATGTAATAGAATAGTATATTTTACTGCCGAATGGGTTTTAAACTTTAATTTACCCACCTACTTGAAGCGTTGGTAGTTACCGTGAATACCTCGACTGCGCAATCATATTCTTACCGGCGATTAAAGGTTTAATTCACAATCTTCACTTTCTCCATTGCAATATAGAGCGACAAATGAGGCGTGAGACAAGAATTTCACTAATTGAATGTCGAAGATGTCGCGGGTAGTAATCTGATAGGGACATGATCTCGATTACTGCGAACTCGAAGATAAGTGAATAGGTATCGCATAGTCAATTAGTAGTTAATTGTCGAGGGGGCAACAACTAATCAGATTATAATATACCTCAGGCCATGATCTGTCTTTATTTGCGCGGTTTTGGTCGCGGGACCTTCGCAAATTATTTTAGTTATGGGAGCGCGAAACTCCCGAGACTCTCGACGTTTTCCTAGCCAATTATTATAACGTGCAAAACTAGTATTGTTGTTTCCTTCGAAGGCGTCAAAGTGATTATACCCTGGTAAACGACGATTTGAGTGTCGTTACACAAAGTTTACAGGCTTGTAGTATGTTATTATGGGTTCGAACCAAACGTTTTAACCCAAAAATATGATGGTATCAATGTCATGTCAAAATGAACAAGACTATCTACAAAATGAGTTCAACTTTGTTGTCGCTTTAGCCTTGACTGCGTTGTCCTTTTTAGTTTACAGCAGTTTCAAGTAACATGGCGACATTGTTAACTAGCGTCTCCAATGTCATTCCTGATAAGATCAGTAGCCAAACGTTGTCGTTGAGTTTATCACTGTTGTCAGTCGATTGTTTCGCACCTCGGGCAGACCTTTATTGTTTCGCACCTGAGGGCTTATCGCCGGCCGGGATCGCCGCCAATTTTCTGGATTTGCTCCGCCTTTTCGGCGAGGGCAGGGGTACCTCCTTAAGGTTTTCTCGCCGTTTTTGGGAACAGCGAGGGAAGGCAGGCGGGCTAGGAAAGCAACGGTCCCTCTAAACGCTTAATTTGCCTCATCAATCGGCCTCGCCAAGGTTACAAAAATGTGTCGGGCACTCGGTTTTTTGACGTTTTCACTTACTAACTTCTGCTGACCGATTACTGCCTTGTTTAACACTTTTCAGATTGTCGTTTTACGCGTTTTAACGTTTTAGGTTTGTGCTTTTGAACTTTTTTACATTTTTTGAAGTATTTTATCTTGTTTTACCTTGTTTTACTTTTTCTGATCAAACTTTTAATCAAATTTTGTTTGAAGTTTACTCTGTGATTAAAAATACTTCGCTATTACTTGTTTCTCGTGGTTACTATTACTCATCTTACTTTTAATGTAATCAAAAATTATTACTTGATTTATATTATAATCCTGACTTGACTTATATTAAAGATGCCTTTACTGTTACAATTAAACGGCGCGCGGCACATCAAGATATTTTATTTATTCAAATTAATTTGAGATGAACGAGAATCGAGAAGAACAATGAATGCACCGGAAACCGGCTTCACTCTCTTCTGGCTTCTAACTTTGGTGACGGCCGATCCCAGGGAGTACGATCTCAGGATACCAGGTGGGTTTTTGAATTTTAAAAATTTAAAAATATTTTTAAATGTTTTATTTTTGAAATTTTTTATCCGTTTTAAAATTATTCATTATAATTTTTATGCTTTATAATGAAATCTAAAATCATATATAACATAGTGTCTTCCATGTAAAACAGTCGTCATGAACTGTTTACTGAGTAAGTGTTTATTGACCTTTGCCCTGGTGACTCCCTCTGATATTCGATATTCACCGCTGGATGTCCATTCCGGGAAGGTCGTTTCATCCTTAAATTAGAGCCTCTTTCTCCTTTGATTAACCACAAGGACAGGAAATCCCTCAACGCACTTAATTTCGGGAATTACTCAGTAACCTTTTTGTTTTATCTCAAGGAGGTCAGGTTTACTGTGGATAGAAACGAGGGATATAAAACATATGGTAGATATCTCATTGTCCATATTAAGACTTTAAAACATTATCCATATCAATGAATTATGACATATCATCGTTACTCAAAACAATAATTTTTTGTATATAAGATCATGTTGGTATGTTGTGCAATCGTCTATCAAAACAATCACCCTTCACCTCCTGAGCACAGCTTGAACCGTCTTGGGAGGATTAGTGGGATTAGCGTCGCCTTAGATAAAAGCAGCGATAAGAACCGGCTCATTATCTACTCCAAACCACCTCCTTCAAAGACTTCGGCTTCAGAAGGCCGTTGCGTGTGAAGTGTCGTTAAAACGTGTTTAAGTGTCGCCAGATCGTACCCCCCAACGGCTCCACTTACCATGCCCACTTACTTAGCTTAACCGCGGTTACTGACCTCAGTTACAGGAAGTAGGGCGAAGTGAAAGTGGATCATTTAACTCGAATTAAATCCCTCAGGGCATTTTCCGATATTTAATTATTATGCGAAAGCGAAAACGGCGACAAAACATTTTTACTGTGTAAATCTACTTAACAGACTGCAATTAGTGTCTTGTCATGGGTGTGACATTCCTAAACAGTCAAAAAGTACAAAAAAGAATGGCAAAAAATAAGAAAAATGTTTCAGAAAATCAACCAGTCGAATTTCGAAAGTACGGAGATGCAGCATCAGTAGACTACTTCAGACTTCTGGAAATCGACGATGCACATCTTATTATTGGAGCAGCGTAGGTTTTTAAATGATACCCTAGCATTTCAAATTTTTCTTAACAAATACGGCTGCATAACATCAATAGTTTTTTGATTTATGAATTTTTTGTAGTGACAATGTGCACAACATCAGTATCGACCTATTCGAGAGGATATCACTCTACGAATGGCCAAGTGGACAGAAGGAAATCAATGATTGTAACATGAAAACCGCTGATCAGGTTAGTACAGTATAGCATTACATAACATCTATATAAAATAAGATAGTATGATTAGGTACATAAGCAGTATACAATAACTGTAATAACCGTGAAATGTTTTTCAAAAAACTTTTTAACATTTCTGTAGTAGCATATTAAACTATATTGTTTTAGACTGCTTGCCGGAACTACGTTCGAGTATTGTCACGTTCTGAAAAGGACGGCACGCTACTGATCTGTGGAACAAATGCCTTTAAGCCGTCGTGCAGATTGATCAACAGCCGACACGAGACACTGGTCGAGTTCATTGGAACTGGAATATCACCTTTAGATCCTCGACACAACACATCTTTCCTCAGAGACGGTGACTTGCTATATTCAGCTACTGGTAAGTTAACTTTTATATCTCTTTTATAATTAACAGCTACATTTATTATAAAATTTCGGGAGATTTTACATGGTTATTTAAATGACCTTCTTTAAATCCTTATATGCTATTCTCTTCGATATGTTATTGTTGTATGTTCATCTCATTATGTCACTGTACTCCTTCCATTTTAGTCGCCGACTTTGATGGAAACGACGCTCTGGTGTTCCGTCGAAACATAACAAAGCCAGAAGACCGAGGCATACGAACGCAGCGACAGAATATAATGCTCCTGAACAAGCCTCAGTTCGTGGGTACCCTTCAGTCGGAAAAGGTGAGCGGCGCTGATAAAAACAAGACTACAGTCGGAGATAACGATCTCACCTTGTAGCACAACCCGTTTGCTTCCATTTTGGATATTGTAATTGAGGGTCATGGCTGTTAGATGAATCTAAAATTTCATGCAAATACAAAAACACTTACCTTGTTTTATGACATTTGAATTGAAAAACTTTGTCCATGGGATTAACAAAAACATGAAAAACGATAATTTAGGTAACAAAATATACAAAAATTAAGAAAAATTACGTTTTACGCAATAAAAACTTGAAAATAATTACAATAATTTCAATATACCGTTTTCAGTACATTTACTTTTTCTTCCGTGAAGAAGCGACTGAATCTTCGGATGCTACAACACATTCGAGAGTAGCCAGAGTCTGTAAGAACGACAATGGTGGTCCTCAAGAATACGAAGCTGAATGGACATCTTTTACTAAAGCTCGACTGAACTGCTCGATTCCGGAAAAGAACAAGCCATTTTACTTTGACGAGGTATGTCCAGTAAATTTTGTTCGGTAATTGTAAGAATGTAAAAAAGGTTTCAAAATTTTGTATTTTTGGGTAAACTTGCAACAAAACGCCAAAACAGCAAAACTTCACAAGAAAAATAAAATGAAATAATATTTTACTTTTTTTTCAAGAAAATCGAGAAGTATTTTTTGCCCATTTTTGTAAAAATATATTGTTTTAGATAATCTCTGTCTCCTCCATCACTCACAACTGGCATGGCAAGCCTAAAAGCATGGTGTACGCCACATTTGTATCCGAATTCAATTTCCTCCGCCATTCCGTAGTCTGTGCTTTTGGCATCGAGGAGATCGACCGTTTATTCGCGACATCTGATATCTTATCTATGGATTTTGAATCAAAAAGATGGACACGAAAGCCTAGAAACGAGAATCCAAACACTCAGAAGTTGGGACAGTGTAGTGCCAATTCAAGAGATCTGAGTGAAGAAGAGATCATCCAGATGAGGAAGACGCCATTGATGGCTGATTCTGTACCTAATCTATTCGGAAAAGCTGTTGGGATCTACAGAGGAAGCGACAACTACAATCAGATCGTTGTTCTCGAAGGAGTCTCGAGTTTTGATGGACCTGTTGATGTTCTCTATGTTGGTACTGATCAAGGCAACGTTATCAAGATGACTAATTTGGGTATGAATTCAACGGACAGAGATCCTATTCATCAGGTGGCGGTCTACAAAATCAGTAATGTGAGTTTTTTTTTATTTTATGGGTTTTTTTATTTTGGAGGTAATATCATTTATGAAGTTATTACTGTGTGTTTATAATGTTACACCGTAGTAAAAGAATTTTTTTAAAGAAGATAGGTTGTTTTATATTCAAGTTTTTTGTCTTCGTTAATATTGTAAACTGTAATTTTAGCTGCCAATTCGTCGTCTTCTGATAACCCAAAACAGATATCTGATAGTGGTAACGGATCCGGTGGTATACCGACTGCCTTTGCATTTATGTTCTACATACGACACTTGCGAAGACTGTGTAAACTCAAGAGATCCTCACTGCTACTGGAAACAAGGGCAATGTAGATCATCTACGTTACCAAGGTAAGTTATCATGTCTATTGCTACACTTTTACTTGATATAATATTGAGCTAACTTCAATCTTTTATAAGCATGTTCCTTGCTTACTATAGCGACATTGTTTCAGTAACCGCTCCAAACTAGCCTTCCAAGACATTTTTTCGAGACAACCGGCGGTTTGTGTTGAAGCAAAGAAACACGACAAGCCCAAAGACACGACTACAACAACAACTGAAGCTACGAAGACCGAAATGCCAAAGATCAACAAAGACAAGTTCAGGAATGTCACTTACGGAGCGCTGACTGTTGATGGTACCGGCATCTGTAACTGTACCACACTCAAATCTCACATTGAACGACGGAAGTGCCACTGTCCGAACGTTGAGAACGTGGAATTGGTACAGCCTGTTGTCGCTGAAGAGGTTAACAGTAAGTTTTATTATATTGTAGTAGATTTTTAAGGGTTTTAAAGGTGTTGAAGTAGTTTAAAGACCTAAAATGACCTCAATAATAGGTTTTACTGTAGTTAAAGTATATCTTTTTATACATAATTTTATTTTACAGTATCACCACTATCCCGGATACCATGGTGGATCTACATTGTGCTAGTGTTGGCCATAATCCAAACTCTTGGTCTGATAGCACTGTGCTTAAGGCTCCGGAAGAAGCGCATGGCCAAGACGAAGAGTTCGTCTGGCCAGAAGCAGATGTTGTCTGTCATCAACGCTTATGCCCCCACCATTACCGATGCCATCCCACCAAAGATCGGCCCTACATACGCAACATACGACACTTTTCGACGGTAATCAACTACCCGCTTTCATTAGGTATCTAAAGACGGGTAAGGCTGGGATGACATTGTGATCTTTGTTGTCATTATGACTTATTTTATGACATATTTTCGATTTTTTTTGTCTAGAATAGTCGTGATGACACTATGAAATGTGTCATCTCTGGCCGTCGGAGAGAAAATGTCAAGGCCTCAAAGAATGCCTGTGCCATAATTAGAGTTTTACGTATTTTACGACAATTTCTCGCCAAATTATCTTCAATTTCACCACGGGTATCTAGTCATATATCATAGTATTATATTGTTGTAACATATCTTGTAAATAGATGAATAAATTGTTTAATCTCATAAGAAAAGTTGTTTTTGAGTGTCAGAGCATCAGTTAGATGGCTGAGAATATTTTAGTTTACGTTACTGATTGAATATATTGTTTTCGCTTTCTCGAGTGAAGACTTATAATATATTTTATGTTACTTTATTAAAACAAAAATAGGCGCTCAAGAGTTATAGTACCCCAAAAGTTGTAATATAGTACCCCACCAACTTACTGCATTATAGTACCCCAAAAAACAAATTTTCTGACGATTTTTTATTTTTTTTTCAAGTTGCGTAATCGGAAATCCGATTCATTTTATTTATTGTTTCGTTTCCATTGCGGTCATGGACGGTCGGACACTTCAGGACCTCGATCGCATAATGTTTGATGGTATGTTCAATGGTAGACGTGTGGGTACAAGTGGTTGACAAACGTTACAAAAGGACCTTGCATAGATTTACCAATTCCTATGGCATTCCAGGAAGAACAATACAGGTCAGGCGTGGGTACAATGGTCTGGATCAAATCCCCTTTATAAATAGAGAATGTGGTATGTTGTGAGCAAAAAAGTGAAGCCGCCGTTTTTATTTTTAAAAATTCGAAAAAAGTTGTGCGGTCGCAATTTGAAAATGAAATGTGAAAAATAAAATGAAAAAATTCTTATTTGAAAATGAAAAAGCAAAATAGTACGAGAATTTTAATATTTTGAGGTTTTTATAAAAAAAATATATTAATTATGTTATAAAAGTGTATAATAAAAACAATTGGTGATTTCATGGTAATTGTCAAAAACATTTCTTTTGACGTAATTTCGACTGTGGCAAGCGGTCGTTCCCGTTTTTACGGTGTTTAAACTTGCTGTAAATCAATTTAAAACGATTTTCGTGTTAGTTTTAAGAATTAGAATTAGAAACAGAAATAACTCTCCAGACTGTCAGAATTTTTAGACCGTAAGAACTCAGAAAGAAAGAAATTAGAACGAAAGAACTCAGAATACAAAACCGTTTACTTTAGAATTCTAGATATAGAGATATATTATCAAGTTAAAACTAGAGACCGTTTCACATTTTCAAAGACTGTTTCTCTTTTTTTAAGACTCACATTTTTTCGTATACATTACTAATTTCTATTTACAGTTATTTGTCGGGAGTTTGTTTAGTTAACTAAAGTTTACTGTATAAAATTTACTTAAAAATGCGCCGTGGCTTTTTACGTACACCATCTGAAGAACAGCGTATTGCTGATGAAAGAAAAAGGCGAAGGACAGAATTGCAAAGAGAAAGAAGGCAAAGAAACCGTGACAACAATCAACAGCCTTCAACTTCTTCTGATAGTGCCACAAATGCTAGAGAAAGCCGTTTAGAACAGCATCGGAGACACATGCAATCTGTTAGACAACAAGAAACTCCTGATCAAAATAATGTTAGACTACAAAATAGAAGAAATAGTTATCTTAACATTATCAACAACGAAACAGAAACAGAAAAGCAAAATCGACTAAATATTCACAACGAAAATCGTCGTATAACACGGCAGAATGAAAACGCTGAGCAAAGAGAAAATCGACTTAATCGTCGAAATATTGGTTCAAAAGATTATACAACAAATTTGCCAGAAATTCAAGTTCATAACCTTGGAGAAATGACCTTAACATGCACAAGTTGTAAAGCAAAACATTTTATTGATGAAACGCACGACAAAAATATAAAATTTAGCAGTTGCTGTGAAAAAGGAAAAGTTGATATCCCACCGGTCGCAAATTTCCCCCAAAATCTGAAAAAATTGTATAAAAATGAACATGAATTATCAACTGAGTTCAAAAAAAATATACGAGGATATATGAAATCCATGTCAATGGGTAGTATTATTACCAAAGAAGTACGCTTTAATGGTGGTGGCCCATATATGTATAGACAAGTAGGAGAATTTCAAAAAATGTTTAACACTTCCGCGTTACCTGACCTAGATGAATTACCGAGTTATGGTCAACTTTTTATGGTCGAGGCAGATGAGGCGTGTGGAATTAGATATGATATAATGAATGACTTAAACAAAGAATTATTAGAAGAATTAGACCGTACCGTTCGCGCTGTGAATCCGTTTGTAAAATCATACGTAATGTTAAAAGAAGAACTGGAAAAAGCAGAAAATAACAACGAGAACCCAGAGTTTATGCTTTTGTTTTGTTTAAAAGACCATCTTGATAAACGACGCTTCAATCCGCCAAGAGTTAATGAAGTTGCGGTACTTTATGAAGCTGGCGTTGATGGCGAAGTACCCCGATATGAAATATGCGTTAACGTACGAGGGAAAAAATTAGTTAATTTAAAATCTACACATCAAAGCGCAGAACCATTGTTATATACACTGTTCTATCCAACTGGACAACTAGGGTGGCATCCTAAATTTACATGTAATAATGAAAAAATAACAAATGCTGAGTATGCAAAATACAAAATTTTTGGAAGGGATGAATCTGATTTCCCATTCTGTCCGATTTTATATGGCGGAAAGTCTTTTCAAGAATGGGCTGTAAATCAATATATCAATGTTGATCGTGAGCGACTTGATTATATAAAAAGGAATATAAGTGAACAAATAGCTGAATCCTACGAGTATATTGAAGAATATTTGGCTCAAAAATCAGAGGAAACTGGAGCTCAAATCGGTAAAAAGTTTATATTACCATCAAGCTAAATGGGTTCACCACGATATATGACAAATGCGTACGACGACGCAATGACATTAACACGAACTTTCGGAAAACCCGATCTTTTTTTGACAATGACGTATAACCCAGAATGGCCAGAAATAAAAAACAATTTGTTTCCTGGCCAAACGTCTGCTGACCGACCAGATTTGATTGCTCGCGTTTTTAATTTAAAATACAAAGAGATGTTAAATTATGTAACCAAAAGTAAATTATTTGGTCAAGTTGCTGCATACACCGGTTCGATTGAATTTCAAAAAAGAGGATTACCACATGTGCATCTGTTATTTATATTAAAACAAGACTCAAAATTAACAAGTCCTGAAGAAATTGACAAAGTGATTCGTGCCGAAATTCCTAATGAAAATGAAGATCCTAGACTGTTTCACATTATAACAAAACACAATTTGCACCAATGTAAAAAATTAAACAGTAAAGGAGAAGTTTGGAAAAAGTTTCCGTGTATCGAAAATTCCGATAATTGTTCTAAAAAATTTCCGAAAAACTTTATTGAAGAAACGGGTTAAGACAGGTGGCTACGCACATTATCGTCGCAGAAATAACGGTGTAACATTCACAGCTCCAGACGGTCAAATACTTGACAACAGACACGTAGTCGCGTACTCTCCACATTTGTCAAAAAAATTTAACTGCCACATTAATGTAGAACACGTTGCGGACATAGAGGTTGTCAAATACTTGCATAAATATGTTTTTAAAGGGGTTGACCAGGCTTTAGTTGAGCGAGTTTCTAACGATGGTGCAAACATTTTAATTTATGACGAAATAAAGCGCTACATTGAATGTAGGTACCTGAGTGCTCCTGAGGCTGTTTGGCGATTGTTAGGTTACGAAATTATAGTTAAAAGTCACGCGGTCGAACGACTTGAAATACACGACGAAGGAAAGCAAGCTGTATTTTTTAAAAAAAGTGACAGTGCTGAAAGAATTGAAGAATTAAAAAGTAGGAAAAAATCAAAGCTGATGGCATTTTTCGAATTAAACCAAACTGAAAATACCGGACTACTGTATCATGAACTGCCGCAAAAATACACTTGGAATCAAAAAGAAATGAAATGGACGCAGCGAAAGGCTCATTTTAATACGGTTGGTAGAATATACAATATTAGCCCAAAAAACGCTGAATCGTTCCATCTTCGATTATTATTGTTGCGAATTCGTAATCCAACTTCTTTTGACGAATTAAAAACAGTAAATGGGACTTATCATTCAAGCTATAAAAAAGCTTGCTTAGCAAGAGGTTACATTAAAGATGACAAAGATTACATTAATTCTATGAAAGAAGCAGCTTTTTTCAAAATGCCTAGACAATTAAGGTTTTTGTTTGCCATGTTGTTCATCCATTGTTCGCCTACGAATCCCAAAGAACTGTACGAATTGTTCAAAACTGAGTTGTCTGAAGATTGTGTCCGAAAATATGGCGATGAAGGTTATACAATTGCGTATAATTTTATTGAAAAAATTCTTATCAGAAACGGTAAAAATTTTAAAGATTTTGAAATGGATTCGGCTGTGCCGTTCTCAAATGAACAACTGCAAAATTTTGAACTAGAGTTAGAAATGGAAACGGAAGATAATAATTCTTTTGAAAACTTTGAAAATAAAGGGAAAGAAATGTTTGAAAAATGCAATCTTGATCAAAAAAATGTGATTCAAAGAATACTGAGTATGGTAGAAGACAAAAATGTAAAAAACAAATGTTTGTTTTTGGATGGACCAGGTGGTACCGGCAAAACGTTTGTTTATAAAACGGTTTACAACATTGTTAAAGGGTTGAAAAAAAATATCGTTTGTATGGCATTTACGGGGATCGCAGCGACATTGTTGCCAAATGGTAATACAGTACACAGTACGTTTAAGTTTCCTTTAGAAATGGATAGTAACAGCATATCAAATTTGAGTAAAAGATCAAAACAATGCCAAGAATTAATAAACACTTCCGTTTTTATTATTGACGAAGCCTCAATGATAAGTAAACATATACTTGAAGCTATTGACCGCTCATTACAAGAATTTACAGGAAGTAAAAAACCATTTGGTGGGAAAGTAATGTTATTAGGCGGAGATTTTAGACAAATTTTGCCTATCAAAGAAAATTCTACACCTGAATCCTATAAGGTTAGCTTTTGCCATGACTATAAACAAGTCTCAAGGCCAAACCTTTGAAAAAATCGGGCTTAAATTAAACAAAAAACAAGTTTTTACCTATGGACAATTGTATGTCGCTCTTTCCAGAGTTCAAAATTGGAATTGTGTTAAAGTACAAGTAGAAGATGACTCAAATGACGTTGTGAATGTTGTGTATAAACAAATACTTGATTTAAATTAACTTTTGTTAGAAAACAACAACTTTTTTTAATTTTTATACAAAAAAACCTTTACTTTTTATGCTAATTTTTCTATAATTTTTTCACTATAAAAGCACTGAATTTTCAAAAAAATGCTCATTTTTTGTTTTGACGGTTGGTGCACCGTCTTCGACCGTTCCACTCCGCCTTTCGTGCCAGTTTCTTGCCTTTGTCGACTGTTCCACGGATAATGGTTGATTGGCCTCTCACTCCCGTTGACTACATCAACGAACAATCGACAACCCAACTTTTAGGAGATGTTGTTGGTTACGTCCGGACAATTGACCACCTTCGAAATGTCGGACCAAAACAGGTGATGTTGTACAAATTAACGTTGTCCCTCCTTGACAAAAAGGTAGCAGATGTAGCGGCTTTTGGAGACATGGCTTAGTATGCAGAAGATAGCGACCTTTCCTCTGGACAAGTAAGTTTAGTTTTGTAAATATATTTTTGCTTTTTAAAATTCTATATCATTTGTTCAGAAAATTCGAATGACTAATTTGAAATGTGTCATCTATAAGGAGGAACGATATCGTGTCGGCGACTGTAACTACCAACTACAACTCACCGCCTTGAGTACAATTGAGGACTTGGGACAAAGTGACAATGTCGACATAGTTAATCCACAACTCTACATTGATTTGACCTTTTCACAGCTCCATACTACGCCGCAATCGACTCAAATTAGTAATTTGTCTTTTTTTTGTCAATATAATTATGATTTTAGGACTTAAAGATGTCTTCATGAGAGTTATTCCAACCCAAGGCCGCAATGGTGGTGTTTTTTGTGGTTACGTTTGCAACGATTTGGGACATAGGCTGATGGTAAAAGTTTTGTCAGTGCGCGAAAACAAGACCTTTCCAAAGCTTTTTACTCCCATATCTTTGTGTGGAATTTACAGAGACAAATGTATGTTTGATCTTTACTCTAAAATGTTTTTCCTGCAGAAGATACAATGAAATTTTTAGGCGTTGAGTGCTATGACGATTCGTTGATCGCTGAACGTAATGGACAGTCCTTCAACATGGAAAACGTTTTCGGTACTCCAAAAAAGCGTGTTTCAACCAAAGCTGATGATGAACCTTTACCAAAGATTCAAAATGTTGAAATTTCCGCTTCACCTTCTAACTCCCAGTTGACCGAACATCAATGCTCGACCGTTTCGCTAGATGATCAACCCTCAACTTCTGCCGAATCTCTGGAGCTGGCGCTGGCTTCTCAATCGATCGCTTCGACCATTCCACTAGAACAACAAAACTCCACTCCAATGGAAACCTTGAAGCCACCCCAACCCATGAAGCAGCTGAGAAGCTACAAAACTACCAAGAAACACCAAGATTGAAGGAACCAAATGTTATTTATTGAAAATATTTATGTCTAACTTAAAAAATAAAATTTATTTAGTATTTTTAAATAATATTTAAAAATACATATTATGAACGATTCTTTATCCTAATTTTTTTAAAAATTTTAATAGCGGGATTAAAATTTTACGACTATTCTGTAATATTTTCATTTTTGTTGCCACTCATTTTTCACAATTCGTTTCAAACAATTTTTTGATTAAAATGGAGCAGGATTTTCTCTTTATTCTGCTCCATTTTTTTAACTTTTGCTGAAATGGCGCAGGATTTTTACAGACCCTGCGCCATTTTTTTTCTTAAAAAAATTCAACAATTTTTTTAGTTCATAAGAATTCAAAAATAATGTATAAAAATTAAAATACAACAAAATGCACAGACCATAGCGGGCCCGTAGGGCCCGCGTTGGTCTGGTTATGATTATTGCACCGTTTGCTCACGAACACGATTTTTCTAGGTAAGTTAAATTCGTTTGTACATATTTAATACTTAGTGTTATACTAAACTCTGTGGCAGGGTACTCATCTACATAGTATAGTACCAAACTCTGTGGTCGGGAACTCATCTACTTAGTGGGGTACTCAACTGCTTAGTATAGTACCAAGCTATGTGGTAGGGTACTCATCTACTTAGTGGGGTACTCAACTACTTAGTGTGGTGTTCAACTACTTAGTATAGTACTATACTAAGTAGTTGAGTACCCCACTAAGTAGACACGAAGACATTTTAGACCGCTTTGTCCACAAAATATACTTTAAAATAAATAAATTTGAGTTGGGGTACTATAATATTGCAGGGGGTATTATAATATCACGGGGTACTATACTACCTGAGCCCCCAAAAATAAATACTTTGACAGTGAATTTAGCGATATTGTTTTAGATATTATAATAGAAATTGGGCGCTATACAATTGTGTATTAGACTTCTAAAGTCTAAATACAGCTAAAATTTACAGTTTAATATTAGGTACATGTTATTATTGAGCTGTGAATTTTAGAATTCCTGAGCTCAGATATATAAATAACATCAATAAGATGCCCTTTTGGAGGTAAAGCAAGGTAATTTAGACAAAAACGATAAAATGAACCATCAAAGATCAGTTCAGAAGTTAACCCTACTCAAGAAACTTAACACAAAGTAAATGTATATTAATTCAAACTTTAGCTGAGAAGCAAAGCCTTCCAGTTGAGACCAATCAGCCATCGTTGGAACTTCCTCCAGCTGCCCTCAGGGTCAATGAACGTGAGCAGTTCTTTGCCGTGATCTTTATTCCTGACCAGTCTGATGCCTGAGGGTGTAGTCTCTGTCATTCTGAAAGTGAGGTCTTTGAGGGCCATCACGGTAGACTTGGTGTTCCAGAGATCTTTGCGGACCTTGAGGCCAGTAGCATTCATCACAAGTTCGAAGACTTCTTCTTTGTGAGGTGGGAACAGGTTCTCTTCCGTGAAGAAGCGACCACCTACAATTTGGGGGATTTTAAGAAGTGTTAAAAAGATCAAGGCTGTACAGAAGCCAATTTTATAAAATCTGTTGTTGAATTTTCAAAATTCTTCTAAAAGATCAACAAACATAATCAAAACTCACGAATTGCCTTGATATGCATAGAGAAAACGTCGTCGTTGTTTTTATTCAACACTAGAACATTGTTGGTTTGAGCACGATGTAGGACTTGGATGAAAGGTAGACAATCCAGAAGACTCACTTGCTCAGACAAGTGTAACGCTTCAATACAGAAGTTTACCTAAAACAATATAAGCAGTAAGGAGATAGAACATTATCACAAAGTAGAAATTTATCAATAATGATAAGTAATGATTTATCAAAAGTGATAAAAATTTTAAAAAATTAGTTGTGAATTTACTTACTTTGATTCGCAACAAATACTCTTCCGCCGAAACACGGAGGTCACTTACATCGCCGACAGCAAGCGAAATCTAAAAGAATATACATTATATGACTACAATGTTTGAATGAAACAATATACAGTACAATACTGTATGAAACGGCAAAAAGTAATATTTTTTGCCGTATCATATAGCTAGTAAACCCATTCACGTACCATCAAGTTCATGAGCAAGATGACAGTGATAACTTCAAAGGCAATCAGAAGCAGGTTCGCGATCCAAGTCTTTCGCTCCAGGATATCGTTGGCCTCGACTTCTCCAATCATCATAGCTGACGTCTTGGTGAAGGATTGAAACATGGCCATGAAGATGTTGGACGAGTAGTTACCGTATTCTGGATCGTCCCATGGCTGAGTGCCACTGTCTCTCATAATCAGCTGGAAACAGAAGGCGAAGCACAATAACGTCGGAATCCAAATGACTGTTGTCTGAAAGGTAATGGCAATATTATTCTACTATAGGTACCATGTTGTTGAGAGAAAGGTATTATAATAAAAATTTGAAAAATGCCAACTTATTGGCCAAGCTGGCATGAAGAACATAAAATCGGTCCTAAATGTCAAATCATCTATAAAAGTAATTCACTTACACCCAAAAAGCTTCTGAGGATCTTGCTCATCATCAAGATGTAAGTACCACACGGACTCTTCCTCAGCACGTACAGACAGTTGATCCACGAACTGAGGATGGCAAAGATTGGCAGAAACCAGCTGACCGTCCTCTTGATCTCCTGGTTGTAGTTGTCGAAGTTGAACAAGTAGAACGACCATACGTAGAACAATGTCAGGGCATAGGTTAACAGGTTGAAAGCGTACGAGATCTTAAACCAGAACGATACGGCACTCCAGCCCTTCTGAAGCTTCAACGTCGCCTTGATCAACATGAAGAAGACAAAGAAGCCAATGATGGTAGTCACGATGAGATTCTTGACCATCGACGGCGGAGAATGGACGTAGGAATACAGTAGGAAGAGGAAGAAGAAGTAGACGATGATGTGGATGGCGTAGAAGAGTGTGCACGAAAGAATCCGTTCGTTTACATAGTTGAGTACGAAGGGGTGCTTGATGACTGCCCAATGGTCATGGTCCTTTAATTTCTTCAGGACATGACGATTCAGTACCTCTGTTCTTCCACTACCTAAAATACAGTATATTTTTATAAAGTTAGTATTGTATTCGTCGTACTTTTGATCTTAAGTACTGTAATATACCTAAAATAAACAGAAAATCAATATATTACACACGGTTCTTCGTTAGTAAAAGAAAAGTTAGGTGAAAGTGAGAGAAAAAGACTTACCGGACTCACTTTTACAGTAGTCGAACAAGTAGATGATCTTGTCCTCATTCTCGAACACCAACGTCCTATCGTGGTACTGGTCCAACTTCTCCTGAATCACGGATTCCTCTTTGAGCGGCTCCTTCTGCTCGAGGTCCAGTCTTGCCTCGGGCATGTGGACTGGTCTTTGAACCGGTCGATTGTTCTGAGTGAGGCCCTTAAAGAGAGGATGATTAGACTTAAGTGGCCATGAGGAGTAAGTAATGACTACAATTTAGGGCTTCCCTGGTAAAGGAAATTGTAGGATTTGCAAAGTCAAACTGATCTTATAGTAGAGTAAATGTGAATTTATTTTAATAATAATGTCAAACGTTGAAGATGAGCACAGAAAAACACATCATTTGAAAAGTCAGTGACACAAAACTTCAAAATTTCAAAATATTTCACAATTTTAAAGAAAAGTATCATTTTGTTTACTGTAACTAATGCGCAATGCCAATTTTAATTTATTCAGCTCAACTTCAAAAAAATTTAAAAAAGTGTAAATTGTGTCCCACAATACCTATTATCATACCTATAATACCCAAAACCAACATATTTTAGCTTGAAATTATGTAAACTCGGCAAGTTTTGTCTATAGCATGACAATTTAAAAAAAAGCTTCGAATTTTCAATATTTCAAAAGTTTTATGACTCAAATTTTAGCCCAAAGACCTGAGGCTAACAAATTTTATTTAGATGCAAAGGTTGTAAGGGAATAATAAAAGCCGAGGGATGGAATAGATAACGAGCTCCGACAAGTGGCCCAAGATGGGAGGCAATGTTTTCGGCCGCCCGATCTTCCCAAAGGTGGCCTCTGAAATTTGCCTGGAGCCACAAAGCCAGAGTTTTGAAAAATTTAAATTACAATTAACTTGATGTAAACATATACATGACATTTTAAAAAACTTAAAATTTTACTATCACAGTAACCGAAAATGACATGAAAATTAGCATATAACCCCGAAAATAGCTATACCATTGCCTGCGGGCCGCAAATTTGCGTAGAAATAGTTGAATTATTCGAAATGAATTTTTTGCCAGAGGTCAAGACAGATGGCCCCTGAGGGAGGAAGAGAAGGCAGCCGAAAGTAAAAACAATGGCAGGGAATCAATTTCAAACATTTAAGGGGCTTCCCTTCCGGCCCAATAATTCGCGGATAAATGGTCCAAAAAGGGATGTCAGTTACATTCCTCAACGATATTTAAACTCTATTTTAAACTTTTGTTTGTAAGTTTTTAACTTCAGTTTAAGGCAAAAGAGGCAATTCTACTAGATTTTAGGTCGACAATCGTGATTAAGCCCTATTCTAAAAGACTACTTAATGTTATGACAAGCTGAGTAACATAGTTGTAGCCGGAAAGTAATGTAACAGACTCACGTAATTAGTTACTTTCCACCCATAACCGTCGCTCATTCCCTTGTTATATTATTCGAGAGCAAGTTATTCAAATAAACCCTCCCCAAGGCCTCTCATGGAAAAGCGATCCGAATAGATTTAGTTTTATGTTGTTTGTCGCTCTTTTTTGATACTTTACTCTGTCACCCATTTACATTCGATTTGGATTGGCTGTTGAAAGCGTGGTAAACAAGTTGGATATAATGTTAGCCGGAATTTTTTACTTGGTTTTTAAGGAAAAAGTTATTTTGGGGGTAATTTTAGGGTTGTTACCTAATTTTCTGAACAATTTGGTTTATCTTTACAATTTTGATAAGTTTAGCTAAAGTTTAGGTATGATTTGTTAGCAAAAGCATCTATTTTTAGCCAAGAACAACATCTTTTAAACGTTTAAAGCCGTTTGAAATTTTATACGAACGAGTTTAAGTATTTGGAAAGCACTTAAGATGCCAAAACTCAACCCAAAGGGCATCTTTTTTAACATTTTAGGTAACAATGTTGTGAACAAACACCTAGGATGTGTATAAAAAAGCAACAAATATTATCCATCATACTTTAACTTAAACTAACTTACCTTGATTATGTTAGCCATTACAACAACTCTGGGCCTTGGTTACTTGAAATGTTTCTTAATCCTTCCTCCTGTATCTTTTCGGCCGCGTTACCTCCTATCCCTTCCCTAATGTACCCCTTTGTGTTGTAATCAATACCCTCGGGGCTGAACTTAAAACTTTATTCGAAAAAAATAAATACTGAGACAAATATTATGTGAGGAGAAACCCATATTCAAAAGGCTGAAAGTAATGTCCGTCATTCTGAAATACTACTGTAAGTTCCAAGACAGTATTCCAATCAACACAGTATGTTATTCAAACGGCCTTCAGAAGATTAGTAACACACTTCAAGGTTATGTAGTTACAATCTAGTGTTACGACAAGAAAATACACAGCGAAGTTACATTTTAAAAGGGAATAATACACAAAATACAGTAATCATTAATACATAAAAGTACAGTAATCAATAAAATTACAGTAAACTTAACTTTTCAAGTTAAAAATACAGCAAATAAATCAGTTAAACATACAAAACAGAATCAAAACGAAGTTACTATAGCCAAATGTTAAAGATGAGCACATAAATAATTGAACAAGAATGTACAGTATACCCTACTAACGTGTATTACACATGGCTGAGTAGATCAGACGAGCAATGAGACCAACAAGACAAACAACACCGAGACGGACATCCACAATCGACCGGTCGTACCGTTCGTTCGCGATGCGAAACTCTGATGATTCGACGACTGACTTCTAGATTCGTCTTCAGAAGGCCAACAGTCGGGACAAGAGTCTTGGAGCGAGCGGGATTGGCGGACTGTGTAGGTTGTTTTCATCTGAAAAGGGTAAGATAATATAAAATTTCATAAAACAACAGATTTGATGACTAAAATGCAATAGATAATATTATCCACCTGAAGTTCAGGATCGTAGTAATCGAACAATGAGATTTGGGCTGGTTTTTGGTCCGCAATCTGATAAACCATATCAGAATACAACGACAGGCATACTGGGACGTCTCCAATCTACAAAACTCAGTAATTAATCTATTATACAGGGTGCGTGAAAAGTATTATAACATAGAGAAAACGACCGGTAAAGTTTGGTAACACCACTTTTTACGCACCCTGTAGTATAATACTTATAGGAAACACACAAAATCGTATCTTACCATAACTTTATATTGGAAGTTAACTTACCGGGTTAAAGTAGATGTTCATCCGAGTGTCATCTTTCTCCAATTCAACTCGTTGTAGGTCCTTGATCGACGTCAGTTTACTCATCTCTTCGTTGTCAAACTTGTAGCCACTCAGAGCTTCGACTTCAGCTACAGCCATGTTCGAACGAGAGTTCGGCCGAGTGTAACTAAAACAATGTCACCATTTTCATTACTTACTTTTGAATTTTAATATTTAAATGTCATTTCAAAATAATATATATTATATCGTTATTATCTTTCACAATTGAGTACAGTTATTGACTTGCACAACTTACTTGCAGCACAACTCCAACTGCATCCTGTTGCCGCCCCTGACCTCCTTCAGCTCTTTACTACAGTAAAATGGTACATCTTCCTTCAGCACCTGTCTATGATAAGAGTACTGTACTTGTACAAATGCCATTCCATTTCCATTGGCTTCTAACTCGATCGTATCATCAAAGTTAGCCAGTTCATACGACTGTAGCACCATGGAGTTGTCAGAAGATATCGTGAAGTTCTGAAGATCAGGTCCATTAGCCAATGCCAATCTGACTGAGAAGTCATTGGTGTATGCCTTCTCAGCGTAGGCTCCCATTGCCTGTAGCGCCATCACGGTGTCTTGTGTAGAACTGAAGCCGCCTTGACTATTTCGTTGTGAAGTCAGCCATCTGACCAATGGCAGAGCTTTGTTCATGTCATTTCTGATCATGTAAGTCAACAAGGCATAGGCAGTCATCTCGACATCGACCGGTCGAGCTTGGTAAAAGTATTTTGTGGTGTCGCGAGTCTTTCTTGAACTCTGTGGAGCTAAAGCCCAGTGGGAAGATCCGTCTGAAAAAGGTATCGTAATACGGCGCTAGGACAAATGCGGTTTTTGGACATTTGCGGAACCGCGGTTTTTAGACACTTGCGGATTTTGGACATTTGCGGATTTTTTAAAGGGGTTTTTTTAATTTTTTAGTTAATTTAGTTGTATTATGGTACTAAATGGTACTAAAGTGTAAATTGGTACTGTTTTAATATGTTTTAGTGCTAAATAGTACTAAATTTTAAATTGGTACTGTTTTATATTTTTTGGTACTGAATGGTACTAAAAGCCCAAAAAGGTACTGTTATGTTAAAACCGCACCAATTTAAACTTTCGTACAATTTAGTACCATACTACAAATAAACTAACTAAAAAATTTAAAAAAACCTTTAAAAAATCCGCAAATGTCCAAAATCCGCAAGTGTCCAAAAACCGAAGATCCGCAAGTGTCTAAAAACCGCAGATCCGCAAATGTCCAAAAACCGCATTTGTCCTAGCGCCCGTAATACAGCTTTTCATTTTAAAAAGTTGAATTTAACAAAATTAAACGTAATTTTATCTAACATTGATAACATGATTATCATTTTAAAAACAAGCCTAAAAAATTTATCTACTTACCAGCTTCCTCCAGTTTCAGTCCCTCCAACATCGCGAAGGCTTCGTCCTTCATCGTACTTTCAGCCAAATGAAGTGCATAAGTAGCTACAGCCAAAGCATATGGATCTTCTCTCACATCCTTTAGATGTTGTTCCAGGTAGGTAATAGCCTTCTCGTTCTTGATATTGTTCTCCAACAAGGCAACAGTGACATAAGCTGTCAGAGGATATCCACCATTAGATGCTCCACCTTGCATGTCTTTATGATGCACTTCGCCACGCTCCGCGAAGGCTCCATTCTCTTGATTCTGCTGAGACGTCAAGAAGGCGATAGCTTGTTGTAGTATCTCACTTTGGATGTAAACATAAGGCTGCGCTTGTTTGAAAGAACGAACAACGAAGGCAGTTAACCATGTTGATCCGTGGTTATCAGATTGGCCAAAGGCTGAGAAAGAGTTGTCATCACGTCTGCAAGTTAAGTTATGTTAGATTAGGTAATAAAACTTTCAAATTCTGTTACATTCTAAATAAGCACAAACATATGTTAGTTAACCTACTTGTAAGTCAATTCCCTTTGATACCCAGCTTCAATGTACCGTGCCAACTTTGTCTCCATCGCAGGAGAGCTCTTCTGTGTAGCTCTCAAGTACCTGAGTACTACAATATTGGGCACAAAGTTGAGCATGTTCTGTTCTCCACATCCAAACGGCATTCTGACCAGATTCTCCAGGTTACTCAAGACTGGTCCCATGATGTCACCAATGACATCAATCTTGGCCTTCTTCGATCCTTCGATGGCATCTGAAGGAAAGTCCATCTTGATACTCTTCTGCACGGTGCCGTTTGAAGACAAGTCCAAGGCCATTGGCACGTTACGGTCGACTCTGTAGCCTTCCGGCTCCACTCTCAAGACCTCTTCTACAGCGTCAGCAGCGTGATCAGCTTGAGCTACAACATGCAACTTGACATGACCGACTTCTGTGAGAACGATGGGGAAGTAGACAGCCTTGGAGATACCGCCTCCAGGTACTGACACATATACAACATTGCTAGCCTTGTCTGACTGGTCCTTCTTTTCCAGACCCGAGCTGTCCTTCTCCAAAAAGTTAAAGCCAGAAGCGCTGTTTCTCTTCAACGTCACGGCAACATCTTGTTCTGACTCCAGGTAATTAAAGACCAGAACTTGGAGAGCAAACTTCTCACCTCGTTTTACAGAGTACGGTAAGTTGAGTCTAATAAAGAAGGGGCGGAACACCTTCAGCTAAAAAAACATAATTATAAATTAGTAGACGGTCAGATAACGTTAATTTAAGTGGTTGGACTAGTACATATATAAAATAGAATTAACACTTTAAAATCAATTTAAAAAAAATTATAAAGAAGGAGAACGCTTACCTTGGCAGTGTTTGGGGATACACCAAGTCCACTTTGATCGCTGATAGCAAAAGCAGAAGCCACCCAAGAAGTGATCGTATCTGGGACGGTAGCTTGATAGACGGCTTCACCAGTTTCACTAAAATACGTTTTGTTGATTTCGAAGTAATTTAAAAGATCTAACCTTCCCTTTATCCTTGTTTAAACTGTCATTTTAGATACTATATGTCATACTGTGTGTGTAATGTAATAACTATACTACAAAGTTGTAATCCAGCATTTATATATTATCTAATCTACTATCCTCTATGTCTAATAGAAGCACAACACACGCTCACGTGTTCATAGATTCCCAAAGCCAGGTTTCAGGAAAAGAGCGTCTGACTACGACAGAAGGAGGAGCATATTCCACCTGAGACTCTTCAACTACATTACTCGATGGAAAGTCATTTACTGGACCAGGAATATACAGCCTCGGTGCCATGTTCAAGGTTATTGGCATTGCGCGAAATCCTGAACACAGTAACTTTGAAAGTGTAAAGTTACATTAGTGTTAGTTTTTTCAACTACACAGTAACACGGCATTCAACACATGACAAACTATTGTTTACAAGAGACCTGTTTACAATTATATTAATTGACACACGGTTAGTGTAATATTCTCAGGGTAATTAAGGTAGTTTACAGATATGGGTATACCCAGTGTTTTGCCGGACCGGTCCGGATGAGAATTTTTTCGGTCCGGTCCGGAAAAAAATTTTTTTATTTTTAAAAAAAGCCAAGAGCGCTAAAACTGCTTTCTTTACGTTTAAAAACTCTTAAAAATATGTTTTATTTGCAATTTTTAAAACAGTTTTATTAAAATTAAAAATTTTTTTTTCCGGACCGGTCCGGAACTTTTCTTTCGGTCCGGTCCGGCTTTATTTTCTTTTGGTCCGGTCCGGACCAAACCGGACCGGACGGGTCCGGCAAAACACTGGGTATACCTATAAGACATTTCACAGAACAAAGCATCCCCCTATGTTTGTAAAGAACAAATATAATACTACTTAATCTTATACTACTAATAAACGTGAAAAGTAGCAGAACCTCGTAATGTTGGTCCAAACAAATGTTTCTGGAAACTCTCGTCGTATTTTAAGACTGGGACTGTCAAGTACGTCAATGTTTTGACCAGCTGCCAATCCAGCCTTCAGATTCCGGAATCGCTTTCCTATAAATCCAGATAAACAGTCACGATAACATAGAAAAGCCTTCTGAACTTTGGTGGATGGACAACACAACAACAAAAGTAATGACCATTCAGGATATAAACCATAGTAGAAATGAAGATATAACATAATATCAGAGAATCAGTGCAAAGCAAAGGTGATAGAGTAAGAGTAGTTTTGGTGTTCAACGTGTTAATTAACGTTCTTGTTATAATCTCGGTCAGCTTGTATAATATGTTATACTCGTACCTTGTTCAACCTTCTCTAAAGGCACAGCTTGATGCAGTGTTACCTGATATACCTATGTTTCGCATCAAAATATATATATCGCCCTTGGTAAACTTACTTCTGTCCTGTGGCCAAAGTCTCGGCCCAAATCCAAGTTTCAGGAAAGTCCTTTCGTACCTGGAGAACGTTATCTTGTGCTGAACGTGCATCAAAAAAGACGGCCGCATTTGGAGCACCTAACGACTGCTCCAGAAGCCCTAGGATAGTGTTAAACAGTTCAAACATGTTATAGTAGATGTACGGATAAAACAGTTAAAATAAACAAAACCATCCACCAAACATGTTATCATAGATAAAAGAAGCAGCGAAAGCCAAGAAAAAGTGTGATACGATAGAAAATAATGTTAATAGTGAGACAAAAATGCTATGTTATTATAATTGTGTTACTCTTCCACTCAGATCAAGCTCTTTTCATTAAGTTCAGATTACTTCACATCTACTATAAAATACCGTCGTTCCTTTGTAAAAAAGCTAACATCAATGCAATTGAACCCAAAAACTCTTAGTTCTTATCCCAATTAGTAGAAACATAAACAAGCAAACTTACTCCGCCTTAAGATCGCCGTACATCAAAGTTTCTGGGAAGTCCTTTCGGATTCTGATGCCCGCCGACTTCTCGAGTCGCTTCAGAAGACCGTTTGAGTTCATGGTGCGGTAAAGCCCTGTGTTAGTAAAAAATTGGTTATGATTACAAGACTCCACCAAAATTCAAAAGACAATCAAAGCAAAAGCAACAAAAACTGACGAGAAACGATTAACTTACGAATGGGTTCTGGTTCGTGGTATACGAAGGTGTCTGTAAGAACAACGAGGCCAGCATTCTGAAACAGTATTTTCGTGAGATTCTTTCATTTTCCTATAGTTAAAATCCAAAGAACAACAAAATATGGGCATTTACAAGATTTTGTCGAGGAGAAAGACTTGACCAACAGTTGAGTCAAGTCTTCCTCTCAACAAACACCTTTCACAACATTAGGCCGAAATTCATTCAGAATTTCTGACAAAACTGACCTCAAAAATGGATTTAGCATCTTTTCCACCCACGCCCCACCATGGGTACCACACAGACCGTTTTCTTCTTCTGGGACCAAAAGCGTCGGCTTCCCAATATCTGTAGCCATTGGCGCGGGTAGTATCATACTCTTGGATATCTTGTTCCACCATGTCTTTCGTGATATCATTGCCAGATTTCAGAAGAAGAACGCTTTGGTCCACGGCCAACAGACCGACGTATGAATCTGAATCTGCTTTCACTGTGAATTTGACGGTTTCTCCTGGTTCGACCGACTGTTTGTCAATGTTTAGGGATACCTAAAAAGGTTTTCTAAGCAATGGTAGGGTGAAGTACATCAGATTAAACAGTAAGGTCCTACAATTTTCAATTGTTTAAGTAAAGTTATTTGATATTTGGCAAAGTTTCTGATTTTCATAAATAATAATTTTAGGTATCAAACTTACATCGTTTCTGAAGAGTCCCTCAACCTTAAAGTCCATTGCATCTACCAAAACCTCTCTGTTATCAGGACGAATCGCGTAAACCACCAATCTTGCGCTTGGAGCCATCTGTGGAGTTGTGGTGAAGGTCACGGTAACAAGATCTCCATTCATGGATTGTTCTTGGCTCAGCACGATACTGCCCCGTGCTATCACCTGGTACGAGATGGTCTGAAGACTTTCGGTCGACTTCACAGAGAATGACAATGTTTTGCCGGCTTCAACCGCTCCTTCGTTGTCTACCAGGAGCTGAATGTAGGAGTTTGACGGTGATTTGGCGGCATCAACGTACAAGGAAGTGTAGATGAGAGCGTTAGTGAAGTTGTCTTTGCCTTCTCTGTCATAGTGAGCTTCTACCCGAGCTGAAGTGCAGTTCATTGGAGGTTGGAGAGTGAGGACGGAGGTGCCGTGGGCATCTAGGTCTACAACCTTGACTTCTTTGTCTTCATGCTGGTTGTTGTTGCTGGGATCGTATGGGTAGTCGTAGAAGGTGGTGACTTGTACTCTTTTTGGTACATTTGCTTTCACTGGAGTGTTATCCATCTGCTTCAAGGCTACGATAACGTTGTAGCTGAGGCCAGGTTTGAAGTTGTCTCCTTGTTTCTCAACTTCTAACTGAACATCGTGTCTGTAGGCTACTATCTAAAACTTGATATTGTTTATTGAATTATCGCATACAATAATCTCAGCCTTTATTCAGCCTAATTTAGACTAGTCCAATGAATATTATAGGTTTAGTTTGCTTTACCTGAGCAGTTCCATTTCTTTGAATATCAGTTAGGTCTTCGGTTACAGTAGCCAGAATTCTTACTGTACTTCCACCGTAGTCCATGACCAGTTTGTGTTTCCGTAGCTCTTCGTTTGTGAAGACTACTGTAGCTTCACCCATGCTGTTCAGCTTGACGGTTCTTTCGATCGTACTTTCCTGTTGAGTTTCCACGTTTTCTTTCACCTTTTCATCGTTAAGCAGTACTGGCAGGGTGTGGTGCCATCTGTTGAATGGCAGTTCGAGAATCACTTTTGCTTTTCCTGATACTCCTTTGCCATAAGTATACCTGCAATTATAGATTGCGACATAAAATGTTTTGCTATGTACTAATTTGGCCGCTCTGCCGCTTGTACTCTAACTTGTTTGTTATACAGGGACTACGGTACTTTGTAAGTAGTTTTGTATTATATTATGTGTTGTATACCGTTATCAATTTACTACTTACTTGGCATCGATTAAGACAGAAAGATCGTCGTTCACGGTGATGAAGCTGGGTGTTCTGATGTTGACTTCGAACTTGGGTAGAACGTACTTTTCAACTGTGAATCCTTTTTCGAACTTCATGCCAGATTCCGTCTCTACGATCAGCATCCACTCTCCAAGTGGAGGATCTGAAGCCAGCTCCAGCTGATTGGAGAAGACTCCTTTGACCAAGGTTTTGTCTTCCAACTGGTTGATAACGTTCTGGGCAGGATCTTGGATCTTTAAGCCTATCTTTCCTTGGTATGGCTTTAGGTCAGGAGTTACCACCACGACACGGTAGAACACTAAAATGGGAATTCACTGTTGATGATATAAAAAAGACAGCACAGCACGGTGTTGAAAGATCTATTAAAAATTTTCAAAATATTATGCTATACATGATAATACATTGCCCTCAAGCTCTGTATGTTAATTTACCAGTAGCTCCAGGTTTGTAAATGGCCTTATCGGTCTGTACGAAGCCGCTTAAGAATTTCCCCGAAAATTCGATGGGTTTCTCGTCTTCAAACAGGATTCTGGAGGCGATGTTCTCAGCCCTCACGTAGACCTTGTACTGATCGCCTTCCAGAAGCCCATCTTTGCTCAGATTCTCGATGGAAACGGTCTGAGGCACAGCTGTTTTCACGTTGCTCACGACTCTGGCTCCGATCGTTTCGTTCCTCGCGTTTCTGACTTCAACACGTACGATGTGGTCTTCGTCGAGCGACTTCAGAATATTCACTGATACTGAATACGGTAGACCAGGTCGGGCAATTTTTGGAGCGATTATCAAGTAGTTGCCGGCACTAAAAGTCAGTTTTTGATACGTTTGTAAGTAAAAAGCAATAAATCTATTAGTGGCTATACATGTAGTATATATATATATATTATTAACATACTAAGTTTTGGGTGTAGCAGTAGTAGTACTTTCTTCAAATTCTGTAGCTTGTTCAACTAACTGTATGTCACCGGCTGGGCTGGGTGAAGATGGAGCTGGTACTGGAGTGGAATCTGGGGCTTTGACACCTACATCTGATTGGGCTAGGCCTTGTATGGCCAATAAGAATACAGCCCAAGGTACTCCGCTTTTCCGGAGTAACATTTCTGAAAGCAAAAGCTAGGTAATAAAAGCAATTTGAAATGCGATTTAAATTAACAAAACAGCAGAAATTAACAAGCAACTAAGATACTTTGATGTTAATGGTAAAACCCAACTAACAACTATAATTTATAGACCACAACAATATAAAAGTATATTTAAAACCAGTAGTTTAACAATCGGAAAGCGCCACAAAAGCGGGGGGAAGGATTGTAAGAAAACGAAAAAACGAGAATGACCGGAGGTCATAACACACTTAAATTTAGATCAAGGGACGGAGAGTCAATTACTCGCAATTACACCACAATGGCACGGCTTAATTCGATTGGGCCTGGCTCCACTTCAAAGGCCAAACCTATTCGATGCGAGGCCAGTCTGGGGGAGCGACGATTAACACGGATTCAGGAGATTCGGGAAGGTTTTGTGACCGAGATTCTCACAAATCATCGGAAGAGATATTAGAGTAGGAAGGTGGGAACGTGTAGGGTTTGTAATGTAAGTTTGCAAAAATACAATAAAGGAATAATAAACAAATTAATAATAAACAACAAAGAGAAAAATGTTTCTGCAAAATTTCTGACCTATAAACACAATTTAAAGTACATTTCCAAGCTTATCAACAAACTTCTCAATTAACAATCACCTTTTGATCTCTTATCCCAACTACTCGAAATAGTCCAAAGACCAGCCTGATACCCATTTTAAATCCCAAAATTTCGAAAAAAACGAAATTGGATTCGGAAATTAATGCTCTGAAGCCGGCTCTCGAAAAAAGGCTCTCACCACTTATGACAATCAATCTCGGGGATCATGGGCTCATAAATAGTAAACTGCACCCTTAACAACCCATGGAATTAAGCAGTAATCCGAAGACAGAGAGATAAGATGAGTAATCAAAACGTTTCCTATCCATCAATCTCGAGCGAACGAAAGCAGTTTAGCTCAACTTGACTGATGACGGCGTGTTATTGTAAAGTATACTTACATATAACGTTTTGTACTTGAGACAATTGAAACTTTGGTCCATAATTTAAGGGCCAATTCGAGTTTCAATTTTTTTAAAATTAAAAAACGGCATGATATAGTAGATAATATGTTTAATCATTACTTTCCTTCTTTAAAAATAATTTTAAAAAAGTTTAAAGTTCATATAAAGTTAACGGTAAACAAACCCAAACATAGCCTTCTCGTATAACACCCCAAAAACCACTGCCCACTCAGATGTCACCTTGAATTTCATCGCGATTCATTGATTCAAATCGCGCGCCATTTTTTCAGAGGCCTTCTGAAGCCGCGACCTTGGAGGAAGGCGGCTTCAGAAGAGGAACGGCCTCAGATCGGGGTAATCCAATTCATAAAGACACCATGTTTACGTATCTTGGAGATGCAAACAACAATAAGTGGGTTCATAAATGGGTAGTGACATGGAGTATATTGCAGTAGCTCTATGGTCTTTAGTATGTTTATGGATAAGGTTGCGCATTATGTTTTTAGGATATGCACATATAGAAATGATAGAGTAGAACATAAACTTATACTATTTATAGTAAAAGTATACATCGTTAATGATAAGATTTAAGGTAAACATTTTAAATAACATAGTAAAAACATAACATTAAGGTAGATGATGTGATGACCCGGTTTCAGCGTGAAAAAGATGATTCATCTTGAGTTTAGTAAATGGCTGAGATAGCTAATTTAAGGTAAAAGCTACTGTGAGACGTACGATATACACTACAAGTTATTCATTATGTGTCATAAGAGATGATATATTATTAAAGCTTAATCATCAATAACTCGAACACCTATACATCAACAATCAAAATAAAATTCGAACGAGATATTATACAAAGCTGGAAACACTGTAAAGATTTGATGACAAATCGCCTTCTCAAGATAAACAATAGTAAACCGCGTGGTAATTGGCATAGTAGCTTTTACAAAGTAAGCGGATATTATGGTAATATCCAAACACCGTCTTCAGAAGCTTTCCACAATCCCTCATTAGTCTCTACCGCCTCTCCCTACAACAATACCTTTCATCTACCGTCTCTCACATTCAAGCTCTCTCTAACCCTCTCTTCCCTCCCTATCCCCCACTATCTCTCCCACTACCATAGCCTCTTCTAGATCTCTGAAGATGCCATCTGTGTAATCCTTCTACTACAGCTTGATGCATCGTATACTGCCGCAAAAAAACGAATCGACTTGGAGATGGGCAATTATTCCCAGTCGCCGCCACTTTTTCGTACAAAAAGACTGACCACAAACACGTATTATTACTACCGCCATCCATCTTGAAGGCGTTTATGTTGTTGTTGGCTTTGTTTAAACACTTTCGATCCGGTATATTGCGCAAAGAGAACGGCTGTCTCAAGTCGACAACGTTCTCGGGCATCGTTGCGTCTTTCCGGCTACGGATATCAACATAATTCTGGCTTTGATTTTGAAGCGTTTGGTCGAAAAGTGAGTGGAAAACAAGCGAAATTTCATGGAAACATAAAACAAGATCCAAACTGTCATATAAGGGTCACTTGCTGCCCCTCAAAACAACATTACTAGATTCTAAAACAATATGAACTTTATATTACTTATAAAATAACTCAAGTCTGATGACATGAAACTGAGAAGCGTGTCAATCCAGTTCGAGCGATTTGAACTCCTCTCTCACACCCCCCCCTAACATTTAATCGGAATTAAACCTCTTCTCGAAAGTGATGAACGGTGTTTGTGGCCAAAACGTGCGGGTATTTTCATCTGACCGACACGAGCTGTTGCTCTCCATTACTCCGATTTCTCGTTTGACCTTCGTCGCGCACCCTGTGTCCACATTTAATTGGCCCTCAGGGCTTTAATTACAGTGTTCGGTTTTGCAATTGAAAGTGGTACTTGTGCTAAGTACCAGTTTAAGTTGGAAACAAGTCAACGGTACTTGAAAAACGACTCTTAGGTACTGTAACATGAGATAACTCAATTTGAGGTAAGATTAATGGCCGTTTTCTTGTAACTTGTGACAATCTTATCTACAACACTTTACCTCCCCTTTAACAAAGTTGTAAAAGTAGTTTTTTTAAATTACAAAGACAAGTAACGATAGTATCTTTATCCATTACCTATATCAATACACACACTTCATAATTATCAGTTTTATTGACATATTACGCTTAACTTAACACCTCATCTTATAATGCCTGACTAGAATAGGAACCGTGAACTACAAAATAAGACCCGTTTGTGACAAAAGAAGATCGCTAATTACAATTCCATATTTACAGTAATACAATAATTAAATATCGTTACAATATCAATTTTAAATATCCAACAGATAAGCTCCTCAATATCAGAATGATATTATCATAGGCTTTCGTCCTGTTCCATGAGTCTTTCGCTTTCGTCCGACTTCATGTTTCGGAATCTGACGTCGCCACGCTTCGTGATGGGGACTGGAGACTTAGACCGTCGAGTAGCTTCTGACCGATCGTTTGAAGAGTGTGATAATAAGGAAGCTCCAATAAACGACTAAAACAATGAATTCAGATCACACATAATATAATGTGACATAACATACAACAATATAATGCAACAGACTTAATATCACCTTTCAATAAAACCAAAAACCTTATGATAAACTCACAGCCATAATAGGTACAGCAGCCAGTAGCTGAGCAGCGTCAGGGAACTGTAACCTGAAGATAGCGTCAGCAAACAAACTCATGGGTATAGTTAAAGTCAACGAAATCGATGATATCAAGGAATTGGTCATTAAAGTCGCATATAACCACAAATAATCGGTCAATACGCTTCCAATCATGCCATTTAATAACACTACAGTGAACTCGTGTGCATTTGGTAGAGGTAGTTGAGGTTCGAGACCTGTGACATGCACTACGAACATTAAGGGAGTACATATGATGAGAGAAAACACTCCTATTACACCTGAAATGACTAGTTAACTCTTTGAGATTCAATATAAACACTAAATGTAATTGAAGAAGACATCATAAATTTGCATATAAACATGTGACATATAACAAGAGTACTTACCAAAGAGAAGATTCATATCAATCTTGTCGTTCTTCCGACTTATCACCGTGAAGACTGTTAAATATATTGCATATGTAAACGCTGATACCACAGCTAATACCGTGCCAGTCCAAACACTTGAGAACTGAGAAACTATTGCCACTCCAGCCAAATTCAAAATGACTAGGCCAAACTTCATAAAGCTAAACCGATCTTCCAGATACGGACTAAACAATGCTCCTAATAGTAGTACAAACAGAGATGAAGACGCAGAGATCATGTTGACTGAAGAGACCGAAGAGAACAGAAGGGAGGCTTGGTAGGTTACTGAGCTGACGAACCACTAAAAACAATAAAACTAGAATCTCAAGAAGCAAAAACGTTAAACCGTTTAGTATAGGTACCGTTTAAACCTAAAAATAACTAAAAAAACTAACCAACGGAGCAAAGTACAAGGTATACTTGACAGGAGCTGACATTCTACAGTTACATCCGATTGGTGGTGGCCTGTATGGTAGCCTAGCCATCTTGGCCTCATAAGCAATCCTTTCTGGCAGACTTCTGACCTCTCTCCACAAGCTGAATCTAACTCTTCTTTTCTTTTTGGATTCCTCCATTCCCTTCATCTGATCTTCTGAATCGTAATCTGATGGTAACGTAACTGGCTCGAATTCTCCCATCGACTGAAACAAAATTTTATAATAAATGTACCATAAAAAACAAAAACTTTCTCATGTTACTACTGCTTTTAGACCTCAATATTGAAATATCAAAAAAAAGTCAAGTCTTACTCCAACTTTACATTCAAAACCTACCAAACTTTCAGCTTCAAACTCTGAATCCGTTTCATTTTCGGTCTTTAAAAGCGAGTAATCTTTCTGAAAATATACCATTTTAGCATAAGCAAGAAAGAAATTTAGCTGTAAAACGTTTTTCAACACAAAGCATATAGCTTTAACTTACCTCATCCGACTTGCTCTGTTGTGTGCCACATATAAGGTATCTTAATAAGAATATGGAAAACAAACAACTCTTGATATATGTTACGAAAAACGGCCTTTTGAACTTCAGATCGGCAAACAAATACTAAAATTAGGTGTTATAACAGATTGAATTTACTAATCATAATAAAAACACCATGATTTACTTTTAGCAATGTCCAAATAATTTACTAACTTATACAACAGAGTGAAATCAATAATAAAGTAAATTTAATGCACGTTCATTTACCTTTGTGACTTCAGCGGAGATTACCCATACGGTATTGACAATCAAAAGTAGAAAGACTCCGAACACGATTCGTGTTCGATTGGAGTCGGCCATAAGGCCACTCTGCTAAAACAACATAATTAACATAAAAAACGAGAAAATCCTCAAAGTATAATCAAAACACACCAAAAGTATATAAATCGTATTAACGACATAACAATATTGCTTTCAAAAACATAACCGTTTATTTATACAATAATAACTTATATTAGAAACAGTCAAGACACAGCCCGTAATATAAATAGAACACAGCTGTCAATATTATCATAGAGAACTCGTTGACACATCAAAAGTGAAATTATTTCCGAGACATCCAGAACTTATCACAATTGCACTATTAACACCTCAGGTAATAAATCAAAATAATTTAGGTAATATATAATAATTTAAATACCTATAAAATAAAAATCTAATCAAAGCTATCCAAAAAAATATTTAAAGCACTATCGGACTAACAGTAGAACCGTCAAAAAACACCGTCTGGGTTGGCAATGGTATACAGTTGGCATCGGATTGTCCAAATGGATCCTAAAATAGATAAAAATTTAAATAATCATCATTATTTTGCATCGGAACATTTAACAAAACGACACTTTAACAGAAAATTTCAACCGCAACAAGAATACCTCAAATTTTTTATTTAAATTTAAAAAACTTACTTCATATCCTGGAACTTGAAGTTGGTAGACGAAATTTTGAATTTTCTGAACTAGACTTTGATTCAGCTTGCTTATTTCCTCACTCCTAAAAAGATGAATAAGATATAAATCATAATTGAGAATTTCATGTCAAGTTTCATGTTTGAAAAGCAAAATTGATATTAAACTTTAAAACTCAACTATAAACAACTTTTAAATAAATTACTATCAAAAAATTAAACTACACGATTATACAAAGGTAATCAACTTACTTGTCAAAAAGATTGTTCTCTATTAACCGTTTGCACACTTCTGAATTCAAACGCTCATCGAACAGTGGAATCCCAAAGACACAATCGAAGAGAACATAGTCCTCGAAGCTCTCCTGTTTCACCAGCTTTACTCGCTTCGAAACTACCTTTTTGGGATCTTTTGTTACCGTGTTATTGAATGAAGACCTCAAAGTAGCAGTAGAACATGCCATTTCTACCATCTGATTCTCTTCCTCACTTTCTGATGTCTCTGTAGAATCTGTTGATGTTTTAACTTTTAAAAATACAAGATATCCCGTGTTTAAGTTCAAGTTGACAACGTCCTTTAGCTTTGACACGACTGAATGATTGCAGAAGTGGGTATCGTCGTTCAATTCATCCTCGGTGAATGGGAAAGAAACATTCACAATCTCAGAGTCGTCTACTTTGTCGCTGTAGGCCTACAATGATATCAATTTTACACTTAGAATCACAAAAAAACCCACAATTTTCGTATAATATCAAATTAAATTATGCGTAAATTTTATTTCGTAATATTATCATATCAAACTAAAAAATAAATAAAAAACCAACCTGAAGAAACACAGAAGAATGTAACAGCATATCGTTCAGCACAGGCAACACAGCATCTGTCATCACAATGTTAGGCTCATGTGTAGCAGCACTTAACATAACTCTTGTACTCTTCCAGAATAAGTCAGGTAACTCATTCACTCTGATACCCATTGGAATTAACATAGATGCTGTTCCTTCGTTCACAATATCATACAAAAACAGTCTAAACCATGGCGATGTCAGTTCTACTACACTAGTTCCTACTGATGGTACTATTACTTGTTTAAAGGCACATGCATCAGCTCCCAGTGGTGCCATTGATACGATAAACCTGAAAATAAACATTCAATACCTCATCCTATAGACAAACACTTAATCTTACAGTAAAACAATAAGAATAAAATTACTAAGAAATATTATAACATACTTGTAAGCCTTCTTAACCACTCGTTCTCGAGCCGTTTCATCAAGACTGAACAGACTTTCTCCTCTAATCAGATCCAGTTCTCCTTTTCCCTTCAAAGCCTTAATCGTGTGTAACAAAGTCTTCGCATGTTCAGAATATCGTTGCGCTTCTCCTTCAGCAAAAAAGTTAATGTTACCTAATTCATCTACAAAGTTGTCCACGGTTTCGTCCGACAGTTTCCCTACTTCAAACAAGGTTACTGCGTGATTCTTCAGTTTCGGCGACAGATTCCCCATCATCAAAAACGCAGTCAAAGACGAATCAAACAGAAATGCCAACCGTTTGGTGCCATTAATGCTAAGTTCACTTAATGGTGCACTATTAACAGATGGCGATGTAACTACAGAAGCGGCTGAAAGCTTTCTTCCATCTTCCTCTGATGCATCCAAATCCTCATCTTCATCATTCATTGTTGAATTAGTCAACTCCATCATACTTTTAGAGAAGACGACAGAAGCGTCTTTAGAATCATCTAGTCTCCATGATGCATGTAGCTGAGTCTGTTCTAGTCCAGTCGTACGTTTCTTTGCAAAGCCAAGTCGCAGAAAAGCTGACACAGCAGTCTTCACTAGCTCAATGTCTACTCCAATAACATCAGCAAGCTAAAAAGTTGTAATGTAAGTAATTAACACTAAACAAATTTACAATTTATTATGTTTATCAAACATTACAATTCTATTAAAAATGTAAACATTAAATTACCTCTTTGACATTCATCTGACCATCAATTGTAACAAAAACCTTGTACAGCAGCTTCTCAAAATAATCTCCTTGTACGCGGTTCATAACAAATCCATCCAAAGTAGGCACTGAAATAAACAATAAACACCAAAAAATTACATCCGTGTTATACCACTTCCTTGAAACAAGAAAAATACACACTTACCATAAACATAGTCGCTGTCATTCGCAGGCACATCAAAGTAAACCAATCCTCTGTTGAACAAGCTTAATATTGACGTTTTGTTCAGTAAACCGGCAATTAAAGGAACTCCGTCAACCAGTTTATCAATTATTTCCTTTTCGTGAATATCCAATTGCTAAATCACTTATTAATAATTTATTAAATTTTAAGTATTAATACCACAGTCAGTGCCTTATAGAATCAAAATTATTGTTTTAAACATTAAAAATGTGCTTGAGAGCTAAAAATATACATCACTTAACAAAAAACAAAATTCTCAGCATACCTTGATGTCATTTTCAAGTACATATCCCGGCCTCACCATCCAAAACGGCTCTACAACAATGTCGTCCGGCTTCTGAGGTAACACTTCATTGATTCCTTTCCCTCTTCTAAACAACTTCTTAAATGATCTTGTCTGGTTCATCATGTCAATGTACTGATTCCGTCCAATACCCAGTAACCGTATTACATCAGCAGCAGTAAAATTAGGTAACGAATCGTAACTTTTCTCGGCTCTCATGATATCCTAAACTCAAATAAAAATAAAATAAGATATACATACCTGAATCATCTCCAAATAATACTGAAACGGCGTAATTCTCAGCCCAAACACAATAAACTCGCTCAAATGATATGGAAACAACATTAGTTTTTGGCGACTTTCCTTCAACAACAATTCGTAGTATTCCTCTGGATTTTTCTTGACAGTTCGGACTAAAAAAATTAAATAACTTTAAAAAACAATTAAAGCTGACTTAACAGCATTTCATTAACGTAACAAAAACATACCGACATTTCCAGCGTGCTTGAGCTGATTTCTAATAGAGTAATCCAAAACACGCTTTTCATACTCTCTCTGTGAAGCTCCCAATATTAATTGAATGCCCTCTGGCAATTCCGACCATAAACAATTTTTCCGTATCCATTCTTCTACATCTTCAGACGACATTCCATATGAAAATGCAACAAATCCATATTCTCCTCTTTGTCTGTGAAATTCTATAACATTTTAGCTGAAGCGGAATGCCAAAATATGCGCAAACTTGTTTTCGCGGTCTGACTAAAATAAATAATACATAAAGTTGATAAAAAGATACAAAAGGTTGATAAGAATCACAAAAACGTGAGTTTTTAATTCTCGTTGATAACTCTTGACCTTAGGTTTGGTCTGGTTGTTATAATAATGTTTGAGTGTTTGATGATATCAGATATTATCTTTGATTTCGTGTTTTTTTTCAAAGTTGTTATTAGTTACTTTACAGGAATTTTCAGAGATGCTGGCAAAATGTCTCCCGCAGGTTTTGAGTAGAAATGTTTTGAAAAACACAAGAAGTAAGTTAAAGTTTTTATAATAGATGTTTTTGACATGTATTTATATCCTGTAGATTACTTTTTACACTGTATTCTTGCAGATGTTGCGACATTCAACTACCTAGACGCGTTTGATTTGGACAGTCAGTTAACAGAAGATGAAAAGGCTTTGAAAGACCAAGCCAGAAGTTATTGTCAAGACAAATTACAATCTCGGGTAACTCAAGCCTTCAGGAATGAGACGTTCGACCCATCCTTAATACCTGAACTGGGACAGATGGGATTGTTAGGAGCTCCATACGAGGGATATGGTTGTGCTGGTGTTTCCACAGTTGGGTACGGGTTATTGGCACGAGAAGTAGAACGAGTTGACAGTGGATATAGATCTATTATGAGTGTTCAGACCAGTCTTGTGATTGGACCTATCTACAACTATGGTAAGTTAAACGCAATTTAAAGTTAATATTGTGTGTTGTTGATTAAACATGATCTCTAATTACTTTTGAAAGTGTTATGAAAAAACTAGCTTTTTAATGTCTAATATAATTTATGAAAAATATATTACTTCATCTTCAGGAAGCAACGAGCAGAAAGAAAAGTACATTCCTGATCTTGCCGCAGGTAAAAAGATAGGATGTTTTGGTTTAACAGAGCCGAATCATGGTTCGAATCCAGCGGGAATGGAGACTAGAGCTGCCTTTGATGAAAACAAGAAAGTGTACGTTCTTAATGGTACTAAGACATGGATCAGTAATTCTCCTGTAGCCGACGTCTTTATTGTTTGGGCCAGAAGTAAGAAACATGGCGGCAAAATTAGGGTGAGTTTTAAATACAATCAGTTTAGAATCGCTAATACAATGTAAAATAATATAATATATTTTACAGGGGTTTATCCTTGAAAAAGGCATGAAAGGATTGACAGCTCCGAAGATCGAAGGAAAGATCTCTTTGAGAGCTTCAATTACCGGTCAGATTGCCATGGATGATGTTGAAGTGCCAGAAGAAAACTTACTGCCCAATGCTGAAGGTATCAATGGTCCATTTGGCTGTCTGAACAATGCTCGCTTAGGAATTGCATGGGGCGCTCTGGGAGCTGCTGAAACTTGTTTTACGACCGCAAGGGACTACGCTTTGGAACGGTGAGCTTGTTTACATTTTTTTTTTATTTTTCTTTTTAAGTTTTAAGACCAGGAACAACAAAAAGTTCATTTAACGTCATACACTTTGAATACAATTTTATATGAGGAATCGGTGATCGACCAAACTACTCTTTACCAAACTGTTTGTAAAGAAAGTCTTGGCGATTGAGGTAACAGCTGTCGATACGGCGAACACGACAGTCGCACTTAAAATTCGATTGAGCAAAAACATGTCTAGTACGCAGAACAATAACAATTCAAATGACAAGTGGGACCATTCGTTCCCATAAACGAAGCACGCACTGTAGCCCATTTCTGATGGGTCTCTAAAACAATATTTATGTAAATTTTACTATTAGCCCAAAAAGCTGTTAATTTACAGATCAAATCACAATATGACGAGGAAGGAAACCGGTAAGATTAACTGTGATAAGACAAGACTTACCTGATAAGTGTGCCAACTTTGCTAGTGTCGTTCAGTTCAATGTCCAGTATTTCTTCGATGAGTTTCGGGTCAGACACAATGTAATCAGTAGACTGGTCGGCGTGGTCGATAAAGTCTTTTACAAATTGATTGATCTCTGCGTGAATCTTGGCAGTGTTAGCTACTTTGGCAGTGGTCTTATCACCGCCAATCATTCTGACCTGAGGACCTTGTGATACTGTACGTAGAGCACCAGTCAGTTCGTCTAGTCGTTCCCGAAATGCTCGAGGCAGACAAGCGACGAAAGTCTGCAGTTCTGAGTTGCTTTCCAAACCTCGAAGGCCACAAAGATTTTCCTAAAACAATTGTAATGTAAACAAGATAATATACTTGTTTTACGTGACAAAGACCAATTACATATGGTTAAAGTATTTACCTTTTCCCGTTGTAAGAACATGTTCATCTCCAACATGTCCGTATCAGCCAATCCATGGACTGATCGCCCATGAATGTAATACGCTCTGAGAGGATGAGTCAAGGCTAGCACACTTATGTTGGCTACAGAACACAAGTCCATGAAGTTTCTGAAAGGATCGGCGATCTTCTCTATGATTAAGACATTCGTTATCCACTGGGTCATGCTGATAGCAATATAAGCTGCCAGGTTTACTGCAAATCTTGTCATCCGGGTTTCTGCGTAGACTGGATCTCCTCTTCCGAATCCAGGCTGAACTATAGCCCAGTCAGAGAACCTGAAGAGGTCCAAGAAGAATAACATGGCTATCATCTGGAGTGACACGCTCGTCTTGCGGTAGTATTGGAGTTCGTTCCACTCGTTTGCGATCAAGTATGTTCTCCTGTAAATTTTTGGATAGTTATGTTACAGTATAGCTTACCATATAACCACTGGAGGTGTCTTTCTTGTTTTATGGCTCAGTAAATCGTTCTGTGTCATCTCCAACATGGTGGTTTCATGGCTACGGTCGACTGGATGTCTCGGCCGTTCCCAATCGACGAAGAATGTTTCCGTGAAGATCAGCTTCATGTAGGTATGAACCAGTGCTATGGCCTTCAATCCACATGAACAACAAATGTAGATGACCAAAGACCACTCTTGTTCGTATGTTAGCACCACGTATACCATTTCTTTTTGTAGCTTGTAAGCAAACGTGATCCACACGGCCGTACATCCGGCTATTAATAGGAAAATGTTACCAAGATTCTCAGCTACATACAGTAGGAACTTGATTACGGTAGATGCATCAACCATCAGCTTTCCTGCTCTCCTTCCCCAGCTGAAAATAGTGATATTGAATGTGGTGATGTGGTTAAAATTTGCAATAACAGAAATTCATTAAGTTATTGTTACCTGTATGCCTTCACTGCACCCCATAAGACACATGTGCAACTCAAAGTAGCCATGATGACCTCAATAGTTTTGTCATGAACGAAACTGTCGATGACATAGATGGTCTGGAACAGAAAGTCAGCATGTTCTTCATGAGTTCGTTGCTCTACAACTTCTTTGACGGCTGACTTGTTATCTACTGCGAAGTAATATTGGTTGTGTCGTATCCTCATGTAAGGCGGGAAGATTCTTCCATCAAGCGATCGTTGTATTTGAATATGTAGGGATATGTGAACTGGTACCCTAACGAGAGCGTTGAATAGATCTGGCTCTATCTGTTCATCCACAATATAGAATCGACGGGTCAGAATCCATTTACTGTCTTGGCGAGAATCTGCCCGGTTCACAAATTGTCCACTATATCGTATGTTTTCGTTGACTATCGGTATGTTGTATATCTTAAATTGGATTCTAGAGATAAAATAACCACAAGCTTTTGTTGTTTTACTGACTAGTAGCATATGTTATTTCATGCAATATGTATAACAAACTAAACTAAAAGTCAAAGAAAATGTTACCTTTTGAGTGCCTTGTCTGTCAGCATACTTCAAGTACAGCTCATGGAACAGCAACTCATAAGGGTGGGTACCAAAGAAGATGTGGTACTTTTTAATGACTTCGGCCAAGTTGATTCTACAGTAATCTCTCTCCATCCTCCCAAACTTAAACGCTCCCTCCTTCCTGTCTGTATCAGTAGGACATTGTTGTATTATCCCATCAGTCAAGGGGTGGAATCCGAGAAAGGTACCGTTGAAAGTGTATGTAGCCAGTTGGAAGTTCATTTGTGAATTCGGAGCACCGTGCACAAAGTCGAAGTGAGCGTCGATGGCGGATTCTCGGAACAGTTCGATACTGGCTTCACTGTTCAAAAAGAATAGTGCCGGTATGTCTGAACTGGACGGGTTTGTTCGGAACAGTGATTCATATAATGTGCACGATGTAGCCGCATCTCGATTGTAGTTCTGTAGAACACACAAATTGGCTAGCGTGTGACAGGATTCTCGGTTTTTAGATTTGCAACCAAGTTCAGCGGCTTCTGTGAAGCGACGAACATGGGCAGATCGGAACTTCTGGCCTGTTTCGATCTCGATTCCGTCACTTATTTGAGACATCGTTTTCTCAGAGCATTGCGAGGGAATCTGCAAAAGGTTTTGATACCTTTGAAAATGTCTTTATTATTAATAATAAAAAAATGTCTTACCTCAAAACAGTAGCACTCGAATCCAACACATTTCTCACAAATTGCTTGTTTTCTGTCAGGTTTTGTGTTTGTGGGACACTTGGAGCACTCTACTCTTGTTTCTAGCCCATTGTTTCTTGTAGAATATCGTGTGATCTTGATGGAATCAGAAGGACATGTGCATTGTCCGTTTTCCGCAGTTTTCTGACGTCCATTTTGGTCAAAACATCTAAGACAACTCTTGCCATCTTCACTTACAGCTTCTCCTACAATTTATTCTTGGTTAGAGTAGAAATTTAAATGTTCATAATAGGGTAAACAATTTTTATTTATTTATTTATTTTTTTAGGTCAACAACATACATTTTATAATTATTAAGAATAGAAGCATAACAATAAGGATGCACGTTAATCTAGACACAACGTTATGAAAGATAACATAGGTCTCGGCGGAATATTACATTACTTTGGCTCTAAACGTCAAAAAATAAACAAAACATACCTTGACCACACTGTAGACATTGTTTCTCAGCAATTGTAATATTGCTGATGTCTTCATGTGTCCCCAGTGGACAAAGACAGTCTGATTTTCCAGAATTTGGCCTAAAATTCTCGGGACATTCTTGACAACTTTGTATTACTGGATTGTAAAACTGTGTAGCGTTACAGTAATCAGGTGTCTCCCACAGAAATTGATTGTAAACATATTGAGGGTACACAACATTTACAAGACATAACAGTAATAAGATATTATGCATTAGAAAACATAAGAGAAAGTGACCGGAATGTGGACACAAACATAGTTTTTGTTACTATGGTTACACGCAAAAGTGATTCCGGGGCTACGGTAGCTATATTTTCGGGGTGTATATAATGTTTCTAATTGTTTAAAACTAGTATTTTTTAATTTGTGAAGTTACATTTTAGGAAACAATTTGACAAACCTTTGGCCGCAACTCAACTTGTCCAATTAAAGCTGGCCGATATGTTAACCGAGATCACTTTGGGATTACAAGCCTGTTTGAGAGTTTCTAGACTGAAGGATGAAGGACTGTAAGTTGCCTTTGCTATTAGTTTTACTTATTGAAAGTAACATTAAATTAATAGTAGGAATAAATATTGGTCAGGCTATACTGTAATATGTTAATTTCAGAGTGACCGGAGAGCAGATCTCCTTAATCAAACGAAATTCTTGTGGAAAATCGTTGGAAATTGCGAGGAAAGCTCGCGACATATTGGGTGGAAATGGAATTGTGGACGAATTTAATGTAATGAGACACTTGGTGAATCTGGAGTCCGTCAATACCTACGAAGGTACCCACGACATCCACGCGTTAGTTCTCGGACGCGCTATTACTGGTCTACAGGCGTTCAAGTAGTCAGTATATAATAATGTAACTATAGATATATATTTTGTACCGATAAATATCTTAATAACATTAAATTTTATATGGTATTTAAAATGAAACTGTAAGGTAACAGAGCATTTTATCATTAAGATTATTGAAATACTAGATTTTATTGATAGCGTTAATATAAATAGGTTAATAATATAATCACAAAGGAGTGCAGGCCTGAGCCAAGAAGTTGTATTCTTCTTGGAGACCCTTTTCTTGCAGGTACTTGCCGGTCTTCTCCAAACACTTATTGTGGTACTCGTTCAGCCAGTTGATCTGGAAAAAGGTCAAACGATAACAACGATAATGGTTATTCTACGAACTACTTGACTAGAAAAGCCCTCGTACACTTATAAATCTAATATTATGACACTCCTCACCTCTTCTGCTGTCATCAACTCCTTGTTGATCATGGTCTTTTGAATCGGGACCCACGTCAGGGATTGGAAGGTCAAGAAGTCTTTAGAATCCGAGTCCAGGTTTTTAGCTTCCACGATTTCGTAACAGTTCTCAATTCGAATACCGAACTTTCCAGTTTCGTAGTATCCTGGTTCGATTGTAATCACTTGGCCCTTGTAGATTCCGGCTTCTGCGATTCGGAGACGGTGACCGATTTGAGCTAAAATCAAACAATGTTTCATAACACACTCTCTTTACAGTAAACTACGAGTTTTATATACAAGTAGTATATAAAAAATGAACTTACGAGGATATTCGTGCACGTTCAAAAAGTGGCCGACTCCGTGCCCGACACCGTGACCAAAGTCGTAGCCCAAGCTCCATAACGACGATCTGGTTAATCCATCCAATCGTATACCTAAATTTAACTATAATAATATTGTATTTTACAGTTTCAAAAATAACTTTTTTATACATAAAAGTCGATATTTAATAAGTACAAGTACAGTAACATACCATCAATGCCCTTGGGGAAGTTCTGTTTCGCACAGATGATGTGAGCTCTCAATACCAACGTGTACATCTTCTTCACATATTCATCTGGCTCTTCAGTGTGGATCACTGTTCTGGTCAAATCAGTAGTACCGTCTCTGTATTGGCCTCCAGAATCCAGTAGGAATACCTGGTTAGGAGTGATGACAGTCTTCCCACTCTCCTCTGTCATATGATAATGAGGGGAAGCAGCGTGTTCTCCCACAGCCGAGATAGTGTCGAAACTGAGAGAAACAAAGTTGTCGAGCTTGGACCTGAACTCCTCCATTTTGTCAGAAGCTTGGATCTCGTTTACTTCGTTGCCGGCTTCTACTTCCTTCTTCAACCACAGTAGGAGTTGCACGATAGCGGCGGAATCTCGAATCTGAAAATTTAATAAAATTAATATAAATTATTCACATATATATCAGTAAGCACATCTTAACATAAGAGTAGATATTACAACTGTCGAGCATTCACAAAACCAACTTACATGAGATTCCCTCATTCCAGCCATCTCTGTGTCATTCTTGATGCCCTTCATGGAATATACAGGTGAAGCAGCTTCATGAACATAGTCATCATCTACCAACGATGACAAAGAGTAGTTGACTTCAGATGGAATCCATACCTTGTGGCCAGAGATGGAGTTTCTGGCCTCGTTGTGATAATGCTTTAGCCATTCCCCAGCTGTTTCATAAGGATGAATCTTCACGATCTCCAAATGCTTCTCAATCTCTAGCGTTATCTTCTCCTTGTCCACGAAAAGTACAGCATCTTCATGGGTAATATAAGCGTACGAGAAGAAGACCGGATTGTAAGGAATATCAGCTCCACGCAAGTTAAACGTCCCTAAAATAACAGTTTGCAATCAATTGAACTACGACAAGGTAAAGTAATGGGTTGAATAGTTAGAATTCATTAAAAAGCCGGCTTTCATTATAATAATTAAAGTAAGCTTTAACAAATGCATATAAGAAATAAAGAAACTTACAAGCAATCTGAGCCAGATCAGACAGCAGAACAAGATCACACTTCTTTTTGGACATCTCGCTCCTTACTCTGGTCAACTTCGACTCAATACTTTCACCATGTTCTTCTGGCTTCATGACAATCAGAGGATTCTTGGAGGATTCCGGTCTATCTTCCCAAATCACATCCACCAAGTTGGTGCCCAGCTTCACTGGAGTCGACTTGGCTCCTTTGATGGCTTTTAGTAGTTCGTCAGAGCTTCCTAAACATAATCCATGTATAAGTAATACTATAACTACTTTTTTACTTCAAAAAGCAAAGAAAATCGTAATTTAATACCTACTAAAACTTTAATACAAAAATATTTGGTACATTAAGCTATACTTGCAAAATTAACCTACCCTTGCCAAACAATTGAGGATCGAATCCAACTCTTGATCCCTGAGGTGTGTTCTGAAGAAGCCACGCCATTGGAGTAGGTACTCCAACTACTCCTTGCTTCATTAATGACCATCCAGGATACAGTTCTCGTCCAGCTTGATCAAAATATCGACTGTCAGTCCAGAGAAGCGCTTCCGATTCCGTTATCACACAGAATCCATTAGAACCCGAGAAGCCAGTCAAAAATTGAACACGACCATCTTTGGCACAAATGTATTCACTCTAAATCATTATTTTATCAAAAGGGACTAAAGGTGTTATCATCTCAAACAAACTAACTTTATACTAATCACATACCTGATGAGCATCAGTTCTAGGTAAAACATAAACATTAATACCCTCAGGACCAGCAATGTCCGTTCGGAACAGAGCCCTGAACGATGTCAATATCGACGGAACTGTTTCCCCGGACATTTCTGAAAATTACAACAATTTACCTATAACAACTCGAGAAATATACCGGTAAATGATGCTTTCAAATAAGAAGACATCCACGCTGAGCTTCTCTTTATCATGATAAGACTTTCCTTCCACCTAAAACCCCGATTTTAGTAAAAAATTAACCAAAATTGAAAACAACTTTCTAAAAATTTTAAAAATATCACCTAATACCCGAGAGTGAACAATAAAAAATCGTAATTCGTACAAAAAATCCGAAAAAAATCGCTGCCACGTCTCCGAAAAAGAAGCGATTGAGTTCGAATGGAGTTATCAAATATTAAAACTGATAGTCTGGACCAATTCGCGTCACAACTTCCTCAACAAAATGTAGTACTTTTATTGGAAACAAGAAACAAGCATTACAAAGAATAACACGTTATCACAGAGATCAAGCCTTTTCCGTCCGACTTTGTTGTACCATTTCTCGGAGATTTGTTTGAGCATCGTTCAGACTCTTGGTCAAATACTCTTTCTGCTTCTCCAAATCTTCAATCTTCTTCTTGTAGTTCTCAATGTCCTTCTGTTGATCGTTTATCTCTTCATCGTGCTTGCGGTACACAAAAATACGACCGATCGAATGGTACACGTCTCTTTCTGGCTCTAGTTTACCAACTTCTTCCTTAGCAATCTCCGCAACTTTGATATTCTAAAACGTAAAACTTTATTTTGATACAAAAATGCGCTTCTGCAATAAAAACCATTCAAATAACTTGAATTAAACGTTCATGTAAAGCCTTGTTCTTTATTTACCTAAAAAATAAATCACAAATAATAAAATTACCTGTTCCATAAGATTCTTGGTGTATCTAACTTCCTCTAGCTGGTCATTCGTCTGGGATGTTTTTAAAGCAAGATCGTGAAAAGCCTAAACTAATATTAATATTAAGGATTAAAAACTCACTTTTCGCAGTTTCGCTTCAAACTCTTGTACTTCTGACATTTTATTTACAAGATATATGAAAAGTGACGAAAAATAAAAATTTTCACTGCAAAAACTTTATACCAAAAAGTATAAGAACAGCTGCTGGTTCACAATTCTAGAAATTCTTCTATCATTAATATTTGCATTCTCTCCCGAACGGAAAAACATTTTGTGGCATTCTGTTTCACGTAAATTATTTTTTGTGAGGTTGAAATTGCGTAAGAATGTGACTTGTGAAGAGACAAATTCCAGACAACAGCCTCTTTTCCCGAACAAAGTTCACGAGAATTAATGATATGACACTCCTTGTTTCACGTGATATTATAGGTCTCTCACCTGATCATTATTGGTTCTTTATGCTCGTTGTTTATCCTTGCCGTTTCCGCGAAAAATATCTTGTTCGGTTGTTTCCATTTGAAGGATTTTTATTTTGGAATTGCAGAACTTGTGGGTAACGTGCCTTTAAAACGGCATAGATAATATAGAAAAAACAAAAAATACTGAAGGAAAATGAAGATCTGGACATCTGAGCACACTTTTGAGTAGGTTTTTTAAATTTATGGTCTATATTTAGGTATAAAGCCGAACATAAATGGATAAAACGTGAATTACTAGTTTTTGCTTTGAATTCTTGCTTTGAGAATTCTGTTAACGTAAGGTAATTTTGATATTTCAGCCACCCTTGGGACACTGTCGTTCATGCTGCCTTCCGCAAATACCCGAATCCTATGAATCGCGCAGTGACGGCGATTGATGTTGTTGAACAGAAAGTGGATCAAGGAACGCTGAAGACTGAGCGAATTCTTCAAAGTCACTTTCACATTCCAAATTGGGTAGTTAAAGTAAGGAGCTTCTAAAATTTTTTTTTGTAATTTAGAAGATAATAAACATCAACTAGATGATAATACAGTGATTATTTTTGTTTTTATTAACGTTTTAACAATGGACTTTAAAAATAATATTTAAATTGTTGCTTATTGGTATTATTATGAGTAAATTAGGTAATAAAAGACAATAATTCCAGCTGACTGGCTTTTCTGGGACTCAATATTCTCATGAGTATACTGTGATTGATCCTTCGTCACGCAAGATGACCTTGGCTACTCGAAATGTAAGTTATATAGGGTGTTTTTGTGTTTATTACTTAAATTTATTGCGCGAATTAAGCACCAAACTCGTAATTTTTGGTCAGTAAAGGCATGAAATTACAACTTTTTGATTATTATTGATAATTTCAGTTGAACGCCTTGGGATTTCTGCGAGTAGATGAGCGTTTAGAATATACTCCAGACCCGAGCAATCCATATCGAACATTGCTAAAGCAAGAAGCTGCCGTTGTTGTTAATCTACCTGCTTTTACTGATTACTGTGAAAAAGCCTTTCTTAATGCATATCAGACCAACGCTGTTAAAGTGAGTGTTTCGAATATTGTTATGCGCTGTGTCACAAGCTATTTCAATTAGTTTATGTCTTGAAAGCGTTTTATTTTTATATTTCGTAAATTTATATACTTATTGGCAGTTTATAACACATCGTATCAGATACCAATCCTTATTTTCTGTCAAAAACTCTATCATTTATATTTTGCTTACTCATACGACCTTTAGTAATAGAACTAACAATAAAACCGTTTTAGGGGCGCAGCGGCGTAGAATGGGTGATAGACCATCTGAAGCGAGAATATCAGGAGTTTTCGTCCAAAGTTTCCACCGAAATCAATGAGATCTCAGATAAAGTAATGGGCCGATTTGGGTCGAATCAGTCGCATCACAGCTAAATACAGTCTTTCTTGTTGGTTGGAAGCGGGTAGACTCTTTTTGAGGTGATGTACAGAAAGAAAAGATCGTCTCTCTCGAAGGGATGGTTGTATCTACTTTTGGGAGGGAGTAGCCACGTTTCTCTTCTCGTTCGATCCTTTTGCGGTGCAATTGGTGGCCATATTATTGTTTGTCGATCAGGTGTTCTTCTCCTCAAGTTGTTCATGACCTTTTGTGTGGGTCAGGTCTTTTGTTTGTTGCTCACGACAGTTGTGATCATTTCTTCATCTCGGTACGATGTTACGTTTTTCTCTGGTACGATATTATTGTTTATGACAAAGGTGTGTTATCCTGGTGCAACTTTGTCTCTTTTGACTCTTAGTGTTGGGATGATGCATATTATGTTACATTATAGTAAGAAATTAAATATTTAGTTATATTGTACTATGTAGTTAGAACGTAACATAATATGCATTTTCTGATTCATATCCTTGCAATATGACATGTTCTGCCTTGTCGTACCATGTTACGTTCCTGTCCTTTCTTCTGCTATCGGATCTTTTTGGTCTCGGAAAGAATGAATTGGAATAAACAATAAAATCTATGAGTTCCTTTAAACAATCTCTTCAAATGCGACAAGCGACGCAGCACGTTATTTCCCATTTTGAATACCAATCCTCAGGGATTTGAGCATCTCCTTTTCGGGCAGTTTCGCACCCTCCGAAAATGCCTTTGAACCCGCTCTTGTCAGGCCCTCAGGGCTCCAATTGTTCAGATTTGTTAAGAAATGTATTTCGGATCCCTTCCTCGCCTTCTGATTCCGAGAGGCCTCGCAACACGAAGCCGATATCTAGCCTCATCAATGGGGATTGTGTGGGGTGGTTTATATCTCCTTCTCTTGCTTCTTGATGAGCCTCGAATCAGGCCGCCGGGAATTAGGCCATCAAATTAGATCGTTATTGGGGATTTCCCAAGTTTTTTTTTCCAAAAAGGGCTTTCCGAATTGTGTACAAAGCCACTGTTCGAAGGACTATGTACTATATAAAGAAGAGTCAAATAAAGTAAGGATTACTATGTTAAAGTACAGAGTTAATGGATATCAAGTTAGGGAAGAAAAGTTGTGCGAAACAATTAGGACTTACTTTAGTAAATTAACACTATTTTGGTCATAAACTTTGAAGAAAAACTAAGATTGAAACTTGTCTTGTCATATAGTTTCATTCCCTTTTGACCGACTTATTAGGGTATTAACCTTGAAATGTAATTTATAATGTAAAGTATAATATATGGCCTCTGTTTCAAATTACAAATCGTGATGTTATAAATGGAAAGGGGTAATCTCCAGAATCAACAGGAGCTTGGACGGTGATGGATGTAGACGGAGACCCTTAAAGACTCTTCTGGCTGGGCCCACTAATTCCATTAAAGGAATGTCTTTGTTCCCCGCTCCAAACCAAAATAATCTTTTCTTGGTTTTGTGGACTGTTTATGTAAATTTGCGGGTTGCCAACATGACAAGAGATTTCGAATAAACTCTTTTCTTTGTCGAATTTGGTGTTGTCAACGTTGAGTCATGCGACGTTTGTTATTTTCTGATAATTTTTTGTAATTTGATGTTGTTTTAGTTTGGAGGTATGGAATGTTGACGTTGTTTTGATTTAAAAGTGCGTTTTTGTTGTTTTATGATTGTTTCGGGGATTTTAATAATTATTTCGTGAAATTTACAGTTTTTTATCTGGAATTTTGATTTTTATTGCATTTTTAAAGGTTATATTATTGTCTATTATTTTTTTTTCAAAAATTTTGTTTTTTATATAAATTTTTGTCGTCGAAATCTTTGGTTGAAAGTCTATAATAGGCCATGAATTTTCTTATTTTTGCTATTTACTTTGTGATCAATTTTTTTTCTCAATCATAAATTCCAATTTAATTTTGATCCAAAAAGTAACAATATTGCTATTTCCCTATTGAATTGACGTCTCTAATCCAGATGAACTCAAACTTGAACTTTTGAGTTGATTACCCACATCCGAGCTGATTGTCGCTCCGATTTAAACGTTGACCTCGTTGTTGGGGTGCGTCGCCGTGGCGCTCCACTTCACTGACTCTGTAGCCGACATCTTGTGCGCCGTTTTTCACACAAACCTCTCCACATAAGGAAGAGCTTTTGTTTTGGTTGAAGAGGGTTTCGGGGTTTATGGCCGCGTTACCTCCATTGCGTTGATGGCCTCAAATGCCAATTCTCATTCTTTCCAGGATGGCTCAAACCTCCACTCCCGACAACCCCACTAAGCCGGTCCAGCTGAGATGGCTGGAGGACCTGGAGAAGGACTTCGACAAGGCCTTTGTCGAGATGGACCTGACGCTGGGCGAGATCGACGCTGATCAAGCCGACTTGGCCTACGAGTGTCGCCAGAAGATGACGGCAATCAGCTCGTGTTTCGCACAACTGGTGTGCAAGTGCCAAACCTTGGCTCACAAGAACAGTCGGCTTACGGTAAGTGTGTTTATCTTCTGTTGAACTTTCGAGTGTTTGGGTCTAAAGTTAAGTTATGATATGGTTAAGATGAGGTTTTAATTCTTGTTGTGGCAAAATATCTGTTAACCTTTTGTTGGATTAATTAGGGGTCTACTGCACTTTTAGTTATAGTAAATGGTGATATAAGTCACTTTATATAAAATACGTATCCAAATAAGTTAGGAATTTGACCGTTATCTTATGATTCTAATATTTCAGGACCAAGTAGAAGAATACCGTGACATGTTGGCTGGAGTAAACGCCCTATGCACTGTTGCAGAACATGAATCCCGTGACCTTACCCTTCAGATCCACTCCCTCCAATGCCAATTATACTCACGAACTGCTCCACACGAGTCTGATATGTTGAGGAAGAAGATTGTAAGCTGTTTGTGCTTGTTGTTTTAGTTTTATTTAGGGCATGTTGATAAAAATGTGTGATATTTGAGTAGTATTTGTGGAGATGTTAAATGGACCCGTTCAAACCAAATTTCATATTGTTGATCATACGATATTAATTTAGGACCAAGAGATCCAACAGCTTCGAAGTCAACAGATTCCGGCAGCCAAAGCAGAAGCTCAAGTTGAGATTCTGACCAAAGAAAATCACAAACTGAGACAGATGCTAGGATCAATGCAAAGCGAGGTTTATGCGGCAAGACTGGCAGCCAAATACTTGGACAAAGAACTCGCTGGACGGTAAGATACAATAGCATGGGAAAGAACTCTTTTAACAATATTTTGTAGTTAAATGTATATTAATTTTTTTAACAGCAGGGTATATCGAAGTTCCACTTATTTCTTAAAAAAAATATTATTTTCCCATCTTATAGTAGGCTTTACGACCTTATAGTACTTTCCCGTCGTCCTAGTACAATTTCCGAAAAGAAACCGGTTTGAAGAAGTATAATATGGAATGTTGGTAAACAATTAAGCTAATCCAATTTCAGAATCCAACAGATTCAGCTTCTGGGCCGCGACATGCGTGGAGCCGAGCACGATCGCCTCTGGAACCAATTAGAAGCCGAGATTCATTTGCATCGTCACAAGACGGTAATCCGAGCGTGCAGAGGACGACTACGCACCAGCACGTCACAGTCTACAGACAGTTCCAGCCTCAAGGGCAAGAATTTGCACAAACACTCGGGTAAAGTGCGGATCGTGAATCTGACCAAAGAACCAAACGAAGGGCTGGGTATCTCTATTACGGTGAGTGATCTTGCAGATTCGAAAGACTTTTCGACCGACTTTATTCGGAATTTCGAAATTAGTAAACATAAGCTACAGAATCTTGTTTTCCTCGATTTTTGTAAAATTTGCGCCAAAAAATGAAATTGCAAGTCGCGTCCTACATTTTGCTAGCTGCGGCTTGCCACTTTTATTTTCATGAACAATATAAACGAATGTAAAATTTGATTTACAATTAGAAGAGTATTTGCATGATCAGTTTCTTGATTTTAAAAAGATTAAAAATGTAATTTTTTTAGGGTGGAAGAGAACACGGTGTACCTATTCTAATATCAGAGATTCATCCAGGACAGCCGGCCGAACGATGCGGAAAGATGTTTGTAGGCGACACGATACTGGCTGTCAATGGAATTAACTTGAGATCGGTGAAACACAACGAGGCTGTTCAGATATTGTCTAAACAGGTGGGTTACTGTAACTTTATTGGGTGATTATGGTAGTTTTAGGGTGTTTACTGCCTGTTTTTGTTTATAATGTGTCTGTAAATTACGTATTATTTATGTTTAGATGATGGAGAACCGAGAGCTCGAGTTCGAAGTGGTATTCATTTCACCAGATCCTGACAGCGATGACGAGAATGACGTCACAATTGAAGGAGAAGATGGATCTACGTAGGTTCTGACACTTTGAGATTTGCATATCTGAACGGTTATGTTACGCTAGGTCACAGTAGTTTATAGACATTTAGATGTGTTATGAGTGTTAAGTGAAGTAACTTTTAATGATTTTTAGGTATAAAAATACGTTTTAAAGCATTATTTTGAGTTACATTAAAAAATATATACGATTTTTGATTTCAGCTTTAACCTGTATCAGAACATGGAATCTCCAGAAGCCATGCACGTTAACAGTAGCACGTGTTCCGCCAACTCTGGTCGATCTTCGGTAGCATCGTCGACCGAAGCTCCAAACCCTACGATTGCTTCACCAACGAAAGCAGCTTGAGTAGTTCAATATCAGCTGAAGTGGACTTTATTCTTCAGGCTAGTTTAGCTTTAGCTGGGCTAAGCTAGTCTAATATCTAACTTTAATATAATATTTTGTTTTCTAACAAAGACAACGTGATTTGAACGGCTAAAGTTAGATTTTTAGAATTAGTAACTATTTTAAATATTAGAGTAACTAGGATAGCATTTTATAGCCAATTACGTCACCTTGCCTTACCTAGTCTAATATAATATAAACCTGTTATAACTCTACCTTTATGTTGTCTTGTAAATGATGTCACACCCCTGAACATAATCCTTTGCGCGATGCCGGTATATCTTTGTTTTAATAATAAATGAAGTTGACTATATTGTAATTACTGCGCCAAATCAATGTCATCAAAGGTGTCATTCCGCTGGAAAATGATCCGCCGGCCGTATTGTTCGGGGATGGGTGCGGTAAAACGGGTCGTAATTACACTGAGGACATAATGCTCGATAAGTGAAGGGTGTTGTTTTAGTTTTACAGTAAAGGATTTGGAAATTTTGGGATTTTCTATGAACTTTTGGACCGTAACTATATTGTGTTAGGTTTTGGTTGATTTGTTACGCCTGGTATTTACTTTTTTGGGTAATGAGCTACATATTGGACGTTAAATATATGGCCATTTGATACTTTTTCATATGGGAGACTAATGGCCATAGAAATCATTATAAATCAGCCGCGCAAGTGAGTGGTGCGACTTTATGGATAATATGGGTAGTATTTGACGGTTTTTCAAATTTTAAAAGTTGAGTTTAAAGTAATTTTGTTTTTGTAGTTTTTATAATTTTATCTACTATAGTGTTATAGTTAATTTACTATAGTATAAATTATTGATAACAAAACTATAGTGCTAACTCCTTTTGCCAAGATTACTTTTAACATACTAAACTACTTCCAATACTTACTAGCTTAACTCTGTAGTACTAAACCCTTCCTCCATCTTAAGCTTTGAAACATGTTGAACACTGGCAGGGAGTGGCCCGGGCTTAAGTCGGGGCGGTTAAACGCTTCTTCATGAAGGATTAGGTGGATTTATTGTTTGAGTCAGTTCGCTTTCCTTTGCCGGCCTTAATCTACCGTACCCACATGTTATTTAATATGTTGACATTTCTTTTACGACTTTGTGATGACCGAACCTAATTTCCTTCATTACTACCGTATGTTTTGATTTGTTATGTGTTGCTTGGTGTATGTCTCTTCGTATGTGGTATTCTGGCGTCTCTTTGGGTTTTAGTGTCTTTCAATGCTATTTTCTTTGTTTTGTGACATTTCTATGGTGCTATATGCCATAGATTGGTGGAGAAGGCATAAATGAGGTCATAAACATCTTGAGTTGATCTACTCTCGATTAGTCATCTATTGTCTCGGCCATAACTTCTGAACACGTGTGTTTTGCGCGCACTTGTCATATGGCCAGAAGATACTAGATGGACAACATTAGGGTTGCAGTTATAATGGCCATAACATTAAAAGTTCTATTTCATAGTTATGACACTTTAAAGCTTAGGTATTGGTTGATTTTGTACTAGGCGATACTTATATATTGTACTAGGATATGTTCATATATTGAACTAGATTATACTCACTTTCAGCACTTTTTTGGCGGTAGAAGTGGGCAGGGTTTAAATAGAAATTTTTACTACTCTATTTTTTCCCATAGCGGACATGGTTGGGCAAACCAGAGGCACAAAGCAGTTTTGTGTCTGAATAGTACTTTGATTAATATATGTAGTACTGCATTATATTGTTACAGTATTTTGTGCTACCCCAATTATTCAAATATTCGAAATCGATTTCGATTATTTTTTATTCGATTTGCGGCGGTGTAATGTCAAAAAAGTGTTGGCCAGGTGATGGCTGTGGCGCAGTTCATATTTATTATCGCCCAAGTGGGTGCGAAAGTTGTTTTTATGAGTCGTTAAAGTGAGGACCGACTCGTCGTCCGTCTTTGCGACACTTTGATAAACATGCTTACTTATGACATTTCACACTAATTTATGTTCAGGATTCTGGAGTCGGTTTAGAGGGGATATCGGATTTATGGGAAGGTAGGGAAAGTTTGGATTTTCGAAAAAATTGGGAAAGGTTAGCATCTTTTAATAGGCGAAGGGGGGGGGGTGAGGTTTAAACAGTAGTGCATATTATGATAGAAAATGGCATCTGATAAGCGAGTAGCTTGATGACAAAATTTTTTCTGAATTTTGTTTTAAAAAAAATTTTTTTTTAAGTTGCCACACCCTTACATTAACCTTCTTTCTACTTTACTAATAACTTTGCCCAACTTCTTTTCATACCGTACTATATAGTACCCTAAAAACCTTGCACGATCTTGCAAATAATGGGAGGTTGTTTTGGGTCAAACAACATCCTCATCGTACCGTAGCTGTTGTTATGTACCGAATTAAGGCTTGTTGGAGATGCGAAGAGACATGACAGTTAAGCATCTCTTTCATGCCTCCGGGGAATTCTTAATTTACATTTAAAGGGCCTGCTTATCTCATTTATTTCAAGAAGGCGCGGTAATCTCTTCGACCGGCTTGTAGACACTTGTAGCGCTTGTAACCGTGCGAACTTCTGGCTCTTCTGGATGTTGTTATAGGTTGAGAAACATGCTCTTTAGAGGGTTGGGGGCTTGTTCCTGGTGGTGTTGGTGTTGGGAAGTGTGGGGAATAGAGTCTGGGTGTTGTTATAGGGTTTTGGAAGCAGGGTAGGGCAAAGAACAGTGTTTTGGGGGGTGTTTTTTAATATTTTTAGGTTTTTTTTTGATTTTAAAAAATTTATACTCTGAAGATATTTCGCTGTTTTTTACTATACTCCGCTGTGTTCCTGACCTTGTCAGCCATCCAATTCTGTGGGCCGTTTGTGGAAACCTGATGGATGATGGTTGTCGCCGTATCTGCGCGCGATCGCGACAACCATAACATAATGGGGCCTGCAGGTAAACGAGATTGAGGTAACTCTCGCGGGACTCCGATTTGGCGCACTGATAACGATGGCAAGGTCGCGCCATCTGTAGCCAGACCGTTCGATCGGATTCAAAATTCGGACGATAGCGATCTTCTCGATTACCGTATTATTGAGATTAATTAGCACTTCAAGGACAACAACAACAGTTTGTTTTGAATATCAGTTAATTAAGCGGGATTTAGGTTGTTTTAGGTTAAGGTGATAAGGATTGGGTGGTTTCGAGTTAGGGGGTGATAAGGCGGATTTTTGAAATTTTAAAATTTAAATTTCTAAATTTTTGGAATCAGGGGCACATAATTACTTGAACAATCTAATAGTATACGATATAGGACATCTCAGTCTCACCTTATCATCCCCATCATACTCTAAACCCTAGCCCAATCACTCACTCTGAATAATCACTTAATATCCGTGCTAACTGTCATGATCAACATATCATCTTAATAGGTCTGAATTAATGTCATCATTAAGCGAGTGTCGAGTTTGATACCTCTTTTTGATGCTCGCCGGTGATAAGAGAGTGTCGAGAATGCGGCCAACCATCGAAGTGCTTCAGTTGCGCAAGGTGAAGAAGATGAAAGGCGAGACTCTCGACGCTGTCACATGACATCAGGCATACGAGGATGATAAAGGATGGCTTCCGCCTGTAATCGCGCATTAAACATGTTACAGTAGAAGGGGAATGTTGAGATTAGTTTGATTAGGTTTTATAGAATTATATGGGATTATGGGTTAGTAGGTTAGTAGGAGTAGGTAGTTGGCCATATTTTGTTTATAAAAAGTGTTTACTGTAGCTTAAAATACGATAAAATTTAATTCTTAAAAACTTTTTTATACCTAAATTAACATTATTAGCCAAAACTTAGCTAAATGGCCAACCCAAACCAAATACGATCGCTTAACCGTAGTAATATTCAAAACATGACCTGCCTCATACCCGTCTGGAACAGCTGTAACCAGTGGTGTGAAATCGGTGTCAATCACTTTTGGCTCCGTAAACATTTGTTTCGGCCCAAGGTGTCAAGTTGGTGCCACTTGCGCGTGCGATGATGGATTGGGGCCAGGAGAGGCAGATCATCAGAGGATTATACGAAAACACATGTTTCCAGAGGTTACTTTAGGCAGACTCCAAGGGCTGTTCCGGGTACGGTAGTTATTAGACACTTTTTATTGTTTAGGCGGGGGTTTTTGAGGTAAGAGTAGTGATTATAAGAATTTTTGCTATAGTGGCAGTACGGTTTTAGGTATAAAATTATTGATTTTACTATGGTATTTTGGTTTTGCGTAGTAATGTTTAGTCATTATATTAAGAATTACATAAGGAAGGCCATATTTTAATGATTTTTTAAAAATTTTATTGGTTTTTTTTCAAAATTTTTAAGTTGTTCAAATAATTCTGTGCTCCTTTTCAATGCAAATTTTTTGAGTTGGAGACATACACACAGGGCAAGACATAGCAGGGCACGGAAAATCACCAATTTCTTGCCCTGTAGTCAACCGTGATTATAGGGCACAGAATTATCTGAACAACCTAATATTTGCAACATTGTTTTTAAAAATACTTTTTTTAAACTTTGGTCTATAAACTACATATATTGATCACTAAAATAATATAAACCTCGTAAAAGAATAGTGTTAACACCACTTGATCTAACTAGTGTTAACCCTAACTGATATGTTAACACAATTTGTGACAGAAAAAAGGCATTAAAAGAGTAACGACTTGTTCTTGGAGATAACACTCAATTAATCTCCGAATAACTTGTTAAAAACAATGTTCTTTCAGTAGTCTCGGGTTACCGTAAACAAGTTGTCATAGGTAGACAAGGCCTTCCCAATAATAGAACTGAGAGGGGTGGTATGAAATATTGATAGTATAACTAGTGATAGTATGAAATAATGATAGCAATGACATAGTGATAGTATGACATAATGATAGTATGACTAGTGATAGTAGTATGACTAGTGATAGTATGACATAGTGATAATGCCCCCTTCTGACAAAGTGTTAATATCTGACAACCTGTGACACCTGTCGCTTGGCCATCCGATCCGGACGTTGTAAGACATTCGCTTAACACTTTATTTTACACTCTGCCAGTTGGTTTACAGCGGGATAGGGAGGTGTGGGATAAATCACTCGCAAATTGGCTTCGAATCCGCTTAAAGGGTTTAATGCGCCAAAACTTTCTTATTGTTTTGTTCAGGGGGGGGGGAGGAGGTGTTTGCGGCCGACGCCTTTCAAGATTTATTTTGGCAGAACTTTTCGAAAAAATATTGAAATGGCTGGGTTAGGGGAGGGAATTGTGTTTTATAGAGAAGGTAATCTAACATATTATACTGGCGATTAAATATTTTTGAAAAATGTCTGATTACTTGGATGTTACAAAAGTTTTGTTGTTTTATGACTAGCAAAACTGTATAAATTGACGACAAGACTTTTGTAACACATTTACTTTTTACAATAGAGTAAAAAGCTTTTTCATGTAGTGTATGTAATATACTTTACTGATCTTTTTACAAATATTACGTTAACTATAAAGCCTATTCTTTGTAACCCCCCCCTCCTTAGACAATGATATAAACAGTATTTGTATATTGCAATAAACCCCCCCCCATTACGTGTTATGGCCTCTTATGTATAATCTGCCTCTCGATTGGCCAAGATGATCTACTCCAGGAACATGTGTGTTTATATTGTATGGTAAACAGTGCACTTCTAGATAATCCGTCATTGATCGGGCTGTTATGTAATGAGGGAAGTGTTGGGCAGATGTCCATTAATCTAAACATATAATAATATTGTGGCAATTACGGCAGCCACACCTGGGCCCGTCCCATTCATCTTGCCATAAGTCGATTAAGGTGGCATGATCCGCCGCTAGCGACAAAACGGTCTACTGGGTGGTTACATCATCGTATCTTGTCTTTTGTCTTAATGGGTGGGTGGGGTGAAGAGGGGGCATATTGTAATCGATAGCTTAGGTAAAGATAGGGCATGTTATAGTAAGTTTTTTAGCTAAAGATGGGGAGGTTGTGATAAGTAACTTGATGAAGATATAAATATTGTAGTAGATATTATATGTAAAAAAAAGATATTATGATATATAGGTATCTTAAATAAAAATAGGAACATGTATAATAAGTAACTTTGATGGACTTACAGAACCTTTTATACCTAAAACGCTACCAGCCAACACAATTACTACTGTAGTTCCCAGAAGGTCGCTTCATTAACTCAAATTCTGTTTGACATGATGTACCTCCCATGGTTAATATGACCTCACGATTACCTTCGCCTTTTGTGTTGCTCGCTTCCCGCCGCGCTTCAGAATAAAGTTCGGGATTCTGGAGGTACCAGCGTCTTCTCTTTGCGGCTAGCTCGTAAATCTCGGACAGTCCATTCAATTTGCATGCCAATATTATTACCCCCCTCCCTCGACGATTACCCCTCCTTTACGACTTCTGAAGCGCCGTTACTCAACGTTTTAATAATTGAGCGGTTTATGGGCTCTACTTCGAGGTGTGGGTACTGTAGTCGGTTTTTGAGGGTGTGGGTTTGGTATTAAAGTATGCGGAGTGTTATGTGTGCTAGGATTGTCAGAGGTATGGATACGACATTTTTCAATTTTTAATAATTTTTGGCTTTCTTACTGTATTTTTAAGCTTAAAATACTGTATTTTTAAAAATTAGGTATTTTTTACAAATTTTAAATCATTTTTTCCTATTTTACAGTACCTTTCGGCCAGTACACGTTTAATTAGTATTCTACATGACCGTTACATCTATTTGCGTTTGATTTATCCATGGACAAACACGCTCGAAAACGTTTTTTAATTTCCTCCCCGGTCATTATGCTTCTGGAGGACGGGAGGGGGGGGGGGGTGCCAGCTGCTCGGTATAACACAAATAGCCGCTGGCATCTTCTTCATATCCCTGCGGATCCATGTTCCTGGCTTTAATTACCGCCATTTACGTGTGTGTGAGGGATTCAATTTCCAGTGCATTAAATGGAATTAGACGCCCTTAAGGCCGCGCGATCTGTTTGCTTTCCCAAACTCGAGAGATCACTGTGAAGGGGTGTATAGAGTATATTGTGGCACAGGGTGTGTTGTGTTATCATGCATTTTATGTTTTATGGGTTTGTTTTAAGCTTAAGATCAATCGGGGTTCTCATGGCCGTGAAGCACCTATGAGTATATTATGGTCAAACACAGACCCCCCCCCCCTTAAGAACCGCGAATTATAGCAATATAAACTCACGACTCATATCTTGAAGAGCCAAGTACAGTAACATGGCCGCGGTAAAGCGATCAGCGCGTTAAGCTCGACAAACAAAACCAGTCGATTATTGGCGGTTTTCCCTTTCTCGACTGATCCCATCGGGAGGGGGGCGGCAAGGAAGCGTGCGCGGCGGGGAGGGCGCAGCCTTTTATTTATATTATTATATGGCCAGGTGGCAGACTTTCGTCTCGCCGCATCAACAGTCTCGCTTACCTGGCTCACCATCAATAAATTAGAACTGAGCTTGGAAGCGGAAGTATGCCGCGATAAAGGCGGCACTCAATAATGTTTGGCGGCACTGACACATGTCACAACGGAAGCGATAGCATAATGTAATTTATGGCAAGGTGGTTGGGCATGGGTTTGGAAATTGATGTAAAACAAGGTAATTAAGGCAAAAGTTGAATTTTAAAATTGAAAAAGAGGTAATTTAAAATAATTTTTTGTGCAAAACATGTTGTTGTAGGTAACCTACAATCTAAAGTAATATATTTTACAAAACTTAACCATGCTATGCCATAAACCATAGCTTAATAACCATTTTACAAACCCCATATTCAAGATACCATCACACTGCATGCGATCAGATAAGCGTATGTCTATTATAGAATTCAATCTGTTCCTGACACGTTTCAAAACCAAACGGTTTCGGCCGAAGAGACCCGTGAGAATTACAGACTTCTGATGGCAGCTACTCAAACATTATGATATTGGGATTGTCGCCCATTACCGTAGAGTGTCCTATTGTGTGTGTGATGAAAAGACTTGTTAATGACACTTTTCCCAGCCATTCGTGGCTACACTTGAGAAGCATCGCGCACTAACCCCCCGAAATCGGATGCCGGCGGATTCTGATGAAAGTGCAGGGGGGGGGGAGGGGGGTTTGTGGTAGAGATTAGTTTTGTTTGGCCAAGAATAGAGTCATTCGATATAACACTTTATATTACCGTTTCTCAGCCTTTATAGGTTTATTGCGGCTTCCGTTTAAGGCACTTTTACGTCTGGGAATGGCATTCAGCCAGCGACCGGTCGTAAATATTGTCATCCATTCATTGGTACAACTAGTTCTGAGAAAATTTTGTACATGGTTTACGGTAACATTTTGCGATTTTTCTAGTATTTTTTACTTATTTTAAAATTTCAAAACATTCCGATGTATCTTTGTTGATATTGATGGTAGTAACTAAAAAGTATTTTGCAAATTGATTTTTCATTTGAATATTTTTGAATTTTTGTGGTTTTTGTTGTAGCACCTGCTACAAAGAGCCAATCTACATATGATTTTGAAACTTCGAATTTTTTCAATTTTTTTATATACTATAATATGACATGTAACTACCTTTTATAACATCTTTATGCCACTCCATGTCACCCCAATGTCATTCCACATCACAACAATATTAATTTGTAAACATGTGTTAACAAGTTGTCAAACACATTTCGTATACGTCCATTACCTTACTGTATATGCTCCCCTCCTCTCTGGTCGACCTCATTTACACGTTATGACAGGCAGTGAGTGAATCGAGGCGAGGGCTGAACAAACGAATGTTTAATGCAGAACATCGCTTCCAGAAGTGGGCCCATCCATTCACTGGGACACACCGTAATCTGGCCACAACAGCCCATTATATAAAACCAACTGCGGCCATGTTATTCGGCCGCGATGTTATTTGGGCCAAGGAATGCGGTTTTCGGCTTGTTTTTGTGCCCTCCAGACGTTGGGGCCGCACCGAAAACAAGCCGGGGCCAATCCGCACCCCTCGCCCCGCCCCCTCGAATCAAGTCGTTTAGGCAATTGTTGTTCGACACGGTCCGAGATCATGTCGGCCCTTAAACTAATCCTCTGGGCGCGCGACGCCGCCCCAGCCAATCAGCGTACCCCGCCGCCGAGGCAGGGGGGCGGGGCCGCGATTTAACACAAATTTCGCACCGGTTGTGACGAGGAACTCGTGTTCCGCCCGCCTTCCCAATCTGTTTTAATTTTATGAAACAGTGTCGCTTTTGTACCTTCTCGGGAGGCCGTTACAATAACATTGACCATGTTGTTGTTGTAAAGTGATAAGTGTTGTCGTGTTTCGTACCGTAGCCCTGTACTTTTGTCGTGTTGACATGGGGGCTATTTTGGTATAGGGGGGATGAGCGATCGATGTTATGTCACGTTCGTTGTATGACTAAGGTTTTGTCACGTTTTTGTAACTTTACTTGACGACGTTACTATCAGATTGATATGGTTATTTACTATGATTTACTTTGTGAGATACCTTAACATTCATTTGTGTGTTACGAAATGCTATAACATATTAACATTGACTTGCTTTAAATAGTCGTTTATTAGATACTACCACTTTAAGACCTACCTTAAAGTTATGTTTGAGTCAACTGAGAGTAGAGGTTGTTTGTCGCCGTATTTCGAATGTGTAGGGCATTACTTTACAATAAATCGCAGCATGAACAAACAATATTCATGTTTTAACATTTCTCGTCAATTTCGGACCCCCTGCCGCGACTTCAGATGCCTTCAGACTGATACATGTTGTGGTGACAACACTCACACCTGCCCCCATCGTGCCGTGTTGACTTCGCGCACTTGTCATTCTTGTTTAATAGTAATCGAGTTGTTACAAGGTCTTTTCACTTTTTTAAAATTATTTTACTGAGTGATCTGGTCATGCTACCATTTCTCTAAGCTCTGGAGGATTGAGGTTGTTGTACTGTATAGCGTTAAATGGGGTTATATATGGTTAAGTATGGTATGTAGCTTTAGGTATAGAATTCTCTAGAGTAGCTTCGAATGTGGGTCTATATAGTACTTGTTAGAGTAAAATACGATGATTGTTCTCTTCCAGTTTATATTATAGTATCTTTTGCTCACCTTTGGCCCAAAAACTTATCAATAGCTACTATCATACCCGACCAGTCGAGGTTGGCCACTGTCGCCGCCGTGGTCGTCGCTCGTTCTTTCCTTTTTCATCGTTGACGTCTCGTTTGTGTCGTTGTAAAAACAATGAGAAAGCTCCATCTTCTGCTTTTTATGATGATCAAATCATATTAGTTGCGTGGTTTGTTTCGCTTATTTCTCGTCGATAAGGTTTGGGTATTTGAAATGATAAACTTAAGTGGGATTATCGTCGTTATCAGGGATTTCGGATCGGCTGTTTTGTAAGACAAGGTGATCTCGGCGTACGAAACATGGTGTAGGTTTGGTTTGGTCATGTTTTGTTGATTTATGTTGTAGTAGAGAGGGTTTTGGAGGGATGTTTAGATTGGGTGAGGAGATCTTGGAGGTATAAGGTATAAAATCAACTGGCTGTGGTTAAGATAGTTAGACTTGGCATTTTTGATAAACAATTTATAATTTAAAGGTTTTTATTTTGTCTTAATGGTTTTAGTACATATATAATATATATGTCACCTCCATGTTCATTTAACCAAGCCTATTATGTACATATACCCTCCATGATCATTTAAACCAACCTTTACCTTAATATTTTGATACCGATTTGCCGCTAAAGACAGGGGTATATCAAGTGGCAGTTACACAACCTTTGTCGCATCGTATGTTGTCGCGTGTAAGCGCGTGAAACCCTGCGGTAAACATTGGCTCCATTTCAAACGATCGTATCTGATCATGCCGCCATTACCTTGAGTTGAATATCCTAGGCCACGCGACTAGTGTCAGTGTCAAATCATGGTGTAGGGTATCTTTGGTTTTTGGATATTAAATCGCTGACTTTGATATAGTAAATTTATTTTTATATTGTTAATTACTGTATTTTTAGTATAATATACTATTTTACCCGTGTTTAGTACACTTTTGACTAGTAAATTGTAACTTTAGGTATCATTTATAACATCTTTAAGCTTTTAAGTAGTATTAATATTTCGAACATTAATAACCCTTTGTCCCAACCGACTGTTTAAGCATACAATTAGAGTGTTTTGACAATGTGTTGTACCCGTTTATGACCGCCGCCCGTTGTATCTCATTATGTACCTCCTTGCCTGCTCAATATTCTTTTATCTAAACGCGTGGAGTAGTAGCACTTTATGTGTTAGTTACCCTATTCAATTGCAAATCGCTTTCAGACCTTCACCATGGGCTCCGACGATGCGACGGAGAAGATGCGAGCCTTCCAGCAACAACTTCAGGCGTTGGCCGCCGGGCAAGCCGCGCCCTCCGAAGAGAAACCCCCCTTCATGGACGAGAACATGCTGTCGGCGATGCAGGAGATCCTGAACAACACTGGGGTCATGAACCAGCTCCTGCCTACCTCCCCCGCCCCCAGCCCCTCCCAGCACCCGTTAGCACCCGCGGCCGCCAATCCCAATAATCCGGCCTTTAGGGCGCTGTTCGCCGCCCATAATGCGCAGGCAGCCGGCTTCCCCTTCGGCATTTATCCCAATTTAGTAGGTTTTATTGGTTTGGGTAGAGCAGTTTCAAGTTTATGTTTTTCGGAATAAATTAGGGGTAGGACATGGCTAGATAGGGTTGTGTTACTGTAGTAAACTCGTTTTATGGTTGGATTGATGAAGTTTATATTGTTTTAGTTTATATTTGGTTAAAAGTTTTTAAAAACTTAAAGACCAACCCAAACAACTTCCTGTATAACGTACTCTTCACCAATTATCTATTAAATATTGTCAATTTTCAGGAGCTGACAGAAGCGATGCGACACAATGCCTTCGCGGCCCCATTCCCCTTCAATTCGTACCATATGATGGATCCGAATCGTCGCAAGAACGCTACGCGTGAAGCCACGAAACCCTTGAAGGAGTGGCTCAACCAGCATCGTACCAACCCGTATCCCAACAAAGGCGACAAGATGATATTGACCATGTTGACAGGCATGACCATGACTCAGGTAGGCTTTGTTTCGAGACTTTGGGGACTTATATGAAGTTATCATAGGGCTTTGTAGGACATTGTAATGATTATAGGACTTTGTAACGTTTTTTAAAGTGGTACAACATAGATATATTGATTTTGTCGTACTTTTGTTAGGTGGTAACTAATGGATTTGACGAAAATTTGAAAAACTTGTACTAGGTTAACCGTAGATTTGTAAACCAGTTGTGTATTATATATGTCAGCCAATTACTATGTATCTCGCAAAAAGTATGTTTACCGTACCCTCCACCGGCTATTCACCTGGGTCCGAGGCTGAGGTTGCGCGCAGTAATTGCACGTTTCACAAAGTATATAACTCTATGGTGGTCAGGGCTTTTTTACGATCATAATAAGAGCAACATATAATGGTTTACTTTACTTCAATTAACGTTTCTTTTTGTCGTCTTACTGTAGTTTGAAGGGATTAACGGGCAGCGACCTCATATAAAGTGGATCGGCCCTCGGAGGGGTTAAGCTAGCGATTAGAGAAGGAATGTCAACAAGAATATCGATCGCACATTCATCATATTAACACTTGCATCACAACATAAATATAGATATTGTTGGGTAATTGACACCGATAGATTAACCTTATCCTAGACGACTTATCTGATCGCCTACCATAAGATTTTGCTTTTTATGACATGAAACTAAATTTATATAAGGCTTGAGATAGACACAAAGATATTACATACAGTATAAAATACCTCAAAACATCATAAAATAAATCAAGATCAACCATAATAACATGTTTCACCATTCCAGGTATCCACTTGGTTTGCCAATGCACGGAGGCGTCTGAAGAAAGAAGGCAAACAGTCATGGTCGCCTCGGAACGGCCGACCTGACGATGAAGATGGCACCGACAACAACGACTCCTCCTTTGCCCACGAACCCCACTCCCCAAGTGGCAGCGTGAACTCGGACGAATCCAAACAAGATACCTCAGCCAACAGTCTGGACGACAAGAAGGAGAACGGCCAAGACACCCCCAAACGCAAGATCTGGTCGATAACCGACACTCTTGGCCCCTCCCAACCCTCCACCACGAACAGCTCTCCGGACGACAGGAAGTCCATCCGAACGGCTAGTCCACCTTCCTCCTCCAGCAGCTCGGACGCCAATCCACCTCAACTCAGCTCCCAGTCCACGGCCCAGCCGGCCGCCTTCAATGGCCTCCCATTCTTCAACCCCGCCCAAATGAACCCCCAACTGATGGCTATGTCACAAATGAATCCCCAGCTGATGGCCATGTTCGCCCAGATGCAGCAGCAAGCCCAGATGCGACAAATGCATCCGATGCAGTCCTTCCTCGCCGCCCAGCAACTCTCGCAGATGGGCCGAATGGCGACGAATCCGCCCTCACCCTCCAAAATGATGAATCCGATGCAGCTGATTCAGAATATGATGCAACAACCTCAACCCAGTAGCAGCGACGTCAGGGAGCCGAAGGAGGAGAAGCCTTCGGAAGCACGGTGTAGCTCGGAGTCGTCGGCCGAACCAGAAGCCGTGAGTCCGTTCAACGACTGTCTGAAGCAGGAACCAGATGAGAAGCCGGTTACAGGTAAGGGTTATATACCTTGTCATACATCTTGTTTCTAAATACGACTTGTTTGCGACGCGATATTAAGTATATAATAAAATGAAAGTGGCTATCAAGGTCAAGATCTCCCTAAATATTCTAAATATAGTAACTAAGACAGCTTATTACCTACTATAACATCGTGAATCAGCGCGTTCTTTGTACTCAAACATGCCGATTAGTACTTTTAAGTCGCATTAGGAATACAAATGTTTTTTGCAATCTTATCAGCCTGAGGATAATTGTAGTTTTCCCACTTTTCCCTATCGCCGCAGGGGATTAGGCATTTCGTTGACATTACTTTTTAAGTGTTGATTGGATCAGTTGTTCTAGGCCGAGTGATAAGAAAACGAACACAATTACATGCTTTACATGTTCAACATTACTAGTCTAAGCTCAAGAGCACACACCGCAACTTTGAGTTGTGTTAGGGTAGACAGATAAGGTAGTAACAGTTGTATATCGTACAGTAAGTTTACTTTACTTGGACAGTAAGCGTATATATAGGCTTGGGAATGTGTACATGCTATATATAACTGTATATGAACATATAAGCTCAATATAAACTTAAGTTTATATGTAAATGTACATAAAAACCATCATATACATTACATAACAATCCTTTATATAAACTTGTGTATATATGTCCTCTACACATACCCATGTTACCGTAGTTAATAGACATCCCCAGTTCATGTGTATATCACCTCTATCACTTTGCTGCGAACATGTTGACATAACGATTCCAATTATGAAGTTGTTATAGTCGATGGCGGAAAGATATAAAGCAGTAGGTTGAGCGAGAGACATTGAGGTAATTCATCAAACTTTATTGTTAATGTAATCAACTTGATGGCTTTATTGATGTACTTTGAAGTGACTTGTTTGAGAACTACTTCCAATAGGTTACAGGATCCCAACATACGATCATTGGTTGAGGTATGTAATATACGATAACTTAACTGACTATCTGAGACAGTAGGCCTAGCTATATTAGGTAGTGGAAGTAGAGTCAGTTACTGAGCACAGGTACAATCCATTCCTCATGCATAATAATTAAAAACGAAAGAATTAACGGATCCACCCCGACCCCAATCTTTTGCTACTTCCGCCGCTACAATTCAATGTCACGATGATGTTTCACAAAACATAATCAAAACATTGTCATGTCGCATTAACAGCGGTCGTAAATAAAAAGAAATATATACTTAAGATCACGTCAGTGGCGTCGCGCGGTCGCTTATTAATCACCAAGTTGAAGTTGCATTCAGGACCTGATTCTCTTTTGTTTGCAGGTGCGCCCGAACTTCCGGTCTAGCCGACAATTTGATCAACACTTCGTCGTGCACCAACACGGTTACTGTAGTTTTAACAAAAACACAATGGCTACTGTAGTTTTAACAGCAACACAATGGTTACTGTAGTGCTGGCAAGATCAAGTATACTGTAACTATTTAACAGTTACTGTAATGCAGATGAGGCTACTGTAAATGCAACAATGTCAACGATACTGAGGCATCCCGTAGTCAAAAGCTTCTAGATTACAGTAAGATGACATTCTTACATTACAGTAACTCGTCAGCAATTTGTTGCTGAAGTTGCCACCGAAATAGGGTCTTATTGTGGTTGTCGCCTCTTATGTACAACTGATGTTACGGTTATGCTACGGTGGTTTAATTGGCAAGTTACTGTACAGCTCATTAGTCTTTTTGGCCACATTAGTGGGCATATACGGTAGTTGTCATGGTAACACTACGGTTGATTAATAGATGTTTTAGGGGTATATACCATAATTTAATAACCATCCTCAGGTACATTAATATAGTAAGCTGAGTAATAGTACTGCCAAAGTAGCCTCAGTAGAATAGCCGTAACATGACGTTTATCTAATTAGATTACAATGTAAAAGATTGTATGTTTTGTCACCGGTCGATCGTATCTAATCGTATGTAACTATATATTGTCATACTGTAAGCTCCTACTGTATGTATTTGCTCCTAATGTATGTCCCTTGTTCCTACTGTATGCCCCTTGTTCTACTGTATGCCCCTTGATCCTACTGTATTCTACTGTATTTTGTCGACCTTCTTCACACCCAGGTTCCAGATTTCTTTCTTTCTTTGTCGTCTCTTCACGCGCATTGTCAGAGCTTTGTCCACTAATTATATTAAATATATTATTCGAATAAACTTGATAACTCTCGAGACTCTCGAGCACATCAAAGCGGTATCATAAGCGTTTGTTTGTCGACTCCTCGAGACGGGCGGGTTACTGTAGCGGTGAGAGGAAATGAGAGCACAACAATACACTTTTCCTCAGGGCTTTTCCAATTTCCGTTGAAATTCGATAATTGATTGTACACATACCAAGGTCATGCTCGCACTTTGCATTCGAAACCTCGTGTTTACATACGGTAGCGACACGACCGCCTCGAGTGGTTTATGTTGCTATTGCTGGCTTAAGATCGTTGATTTCAAGGCATACCTAGGTACTCGAATTTCGAAAACTGTTTTCATAGATCTCTGATACGTAATTTGTAAACTACGTAACATGAAAAATGACATGGTAATTGGAAAAACAATACCATACAGTAAATATTGCGAAAGCCTACGGTGCTTAGTAAGATTGAAGAGTACGTACTAAACTTAAACAGTACAAAATGTTAACAACTAATATACTAGTAATAGACAAGTAAACACTCAATTCTGCTTATCACTTGCTGCAATGCACCTCCACATCGCAACATACCCTGCCATCTGTCATCGTATGTTTTCGTATCACCTTCTACATTCCTTTTGCTACACACAGATTATAAAAAGCATGTAGACAAGAAGGTCATGTTGTAGTAGGCACTGTGATTGATGCGCGGTTGTTGTGGAGTAATCATAAGACAAGCGATTGTAATAATCTCTCTCCACTTTTATTGGAACAGAAGCAGACAAAGACAAATTGCGCGATGGACGGGCTTTATTAAACTTGCACGATGCGACCAGTCGTAAATCATTCGCACTCCAATTCTCGAAGCCGGAAGGCAGAGATATTAAGCAAAAACTTGGTTCTGATTAGCGAAAGAGCGCGCGAAAGCGAGAGACGCCCGAGACAAAAGATGGGCTTATGGGTTTTGCTGATAAAAGATTACAAAGCAACATCAGAAGCGACCACTTGTCTACACACAAGCTTCATTGTGTTATCATCGACGTTAATACCGAAAAGAAGTCAAAAGTTCTCGGAAAATTGTACTGTGCACTTTTTTACGTTGATGTAGCCTACTTAAAGCCTTTAGTTTTTTTTATTAATTAATATGTCAATATATCATATCTTTCTCTCACACTTTCAACCCACACATCCTCATTTCCAATGTGAAACACAGAAATATGAGCATTAGTTTGTTGAACTTTCATTTGTTACCCAACATCTTAAATACGCCTGTCATTTCGAGAATTTTACACACCTTTGCACGACGAGATAACGAATGATGACAATCGGAAGGTGACATTAACATATGACATTATTAAAAGCAAGTGTCAGAACAAAGGCAGCCAGCTCATTCGTCAACCTTCAGGACGTGTGAAGCGAAACAAGTGTTGGGAATTGCAAAAAATGATCTTGTTTCCGATAATCCCTTCCACAAACAATAATAATAATATACAGAAGCGAGTGATAACGCTAACTAAGCGGCCCTAATCAGCGCTCCGTTCCATCTGCCGTTCTCAACATTAATTTCGATGTTAATTCGACAAAAATTCAAAATATTGAAGTTATAAAACGTTTGAAAATATAAAACATTAAACTTACATATCCATATTCAAATAAAATTGCCCAACAATCAAAGAATAATACCAAAAATCGTCAAGAAACAAGAAAAATCAGTCGATAAAACAAATCCAAAGCAAAAGAAACACTTGACTCACAAAACTCAAAATGTAAACGAGACACTTGACACAAACAGATAATTTGGCCAAATTTGGCAAATTGAATATTCGGCATCAAAATTAGCCTTTCGAGTAAGTTTTCCACTTTCTAACCTTGTTTTACACGTAAGTTATATCTATTTTTAATTTCTCAACATTTCTAAAGCCAGATCCACTCTAAATTGAGGTGTACAACATTGTTTTGCCCCCGCCGGGCCATAAATCTTGCCAACAAGCGATAACCCTGCTGATAAGAGTGGAATTAATTATGTGTCCGACTGATTTACGACCCTTTATGTTGAGATTGTTGATCTGGGACTGTGGCCAACTGAACAAAGAAAGCAATTATAAGATCGAGACCAAAACATTATAATATCGGAGTCTGTAAAGATGATCGGGGGCCTATAATATCCTTTGAAGAAGACAAACTCCGTTGAGTGTAAGATCATCGGTACTTGAGCAAAGGCCACGACCAGCAAAGCCCCTAATTGAGGGTTGAAACAAACACCTGTTGATGAATACCGTTATGTATACACGACAATTATCGTATTTACTGTTGGTGCGGAATCTTCTTTTGTTGTCGCATCTGCAAAAGAGTTTTCCGTAGTTAGGGACGGTGGAGGGCTTGAAGGATAATATTGAGGATTCTGGAAAATATTATATTGTTGTAGCCAGAGGACGAGGTTTTCTTGAAGAATAGGTATAAACAAACCTTTTTATGGTTTACAGTGTTATAATCTACATTTTCTTTACTTTGGAAATGTTGGTTATAGTTTTCACTTCTATATACTACCATAACATCGAGAAAGGAATCCAATCTAACCCAAATCAAGATAAGGACGATGTTTACACAAATATCGATTATATTATTCATTACATGCCGACTTCCGTCTTGTTGCGCAACCAAAGTTTTCAGTCGATTGACTCTCGACGATTAACTCGAGACTCAATTTCCTTTGAAAGTGCCGAAGTCTTTGACCCCAAAAGATATTAAACCATATGGGGACAACAAACGTATCATGTACAGCATGTTGCTGCTCCAAGTATATTCTTTGACATTTTAAACATTTAAAGAGAAATAATATTTTGAAAGTATATTAAATATTGCTAAATAATTTCTAGTGGGATTTAAAAAGAAGGTATTACAAATATTGTTTTACCTTGTGTTTGTGCTTCCCATACGCTCTAATAGAAGGCTAAAGTAAATCAATTTGTCAAAACACAAGGTGCTGTAAAGCATCTTATCTCGACCTCAATCCCGAGTATAAAAACGTTTCAATAAATAAGTTGCGTAATGTTGAAATAGACATATCAGACAGAGCGCAAAGTTATTAATTTGCATATTTAATACTTTTGCAAATCTAAATAATTTTACACTTAATTTGGAAACTAAAAAACTGTTAAAAGTTAATCTTTGGTGCATAAATCATGATGGGATCCATGTACACATGTAAAGTTCGCAGAAATACAGTAATTTACATTGATTTACATAAATTTTACAAAAACATGGCTATATTTAGGTATTTTTGAAATAAAGTACCAATGTTCGTTGACAGCTGTTAAACATGTTTATAACAACATGATTTACTACAATATGTATGCCTTCTTTGTTGTGGTCGCCTCTGCAGAAGCCGCTTCTTCTGTAGCCATGGACGACCAGAATGGGGCATGCAAAACATTCTTCAACCAACTCCACTCACAACATTTCTCAGCATGAGTAGTTCTTCATCCTCAACCAAAGACAAAGGCATTTCCGTAAGTTTCGATCAGTTTTGGATGTTTTAAGGCTCATCCATATTTGGATCACCTAGTAAATTCAATCAGTCTTTAGTCATCATGTATCTAATTACATAGCATTCAGTTATTGTAAGCCTTGTATCATACTCCAGATGTTTCAACTTGATTCACTGTCCAACTATTGTAAGAATCAGTAATTGCGAAATGTTTTACTGTCTGTTTCGAAACGATATTATTCATGTTTAGAAGGAGCGAAAGTCTCTCAATCGCAAAAAAAACAGTCAGAGACACAAAGTGGAGCACATGACCCTGGGAGAGAACCACAATGGTACCAGAGTCTACATGGAAACCACTTCTTGTAAGTCGAAAGCCCTCTACCTTTGATTGCATACTAAACCCTGTTTTAACCTTTAACTTTATATGGTATCATGACACCTTCTGAACTACTTTGAGTATTATCTTTAGCCAAACTGAAACAACGACCAGCATTCAATCTGGATACAACAGTTCAGTACAGCGACTACGCTCACAATGCCAAGAAGCCAGAGCCGAAGCGAGAAGATTGGAATCAGAATTGGGTCGAGTCTCTCAGAGACACCAGATGACCTTACCACAACCCTGGTTTTGTACTAATATGATATGTTTTGTATAAATATGGTCCATTTAGCAACCAAACCTTATCAAATCTTTGAATTTCGTGCCCCAGGCAACTAAAATATAAAAGCCTAACACATTAGTAATGTAAAATTCATAACTATAAGTTAGCCAACAATTATCAACAAACACCGAGTGAAAACAATATATATTCATATAACTCTCAATTATATGTTATTTCTTTTTCTTGGTCTTATCCAACTTGGTTTCACTTTTGGAGGCCAGATGTCGAGGTACCACGTCCGTCGCACTTTGAGTACTTCGAGGTATCATCGTTCTGAAAATTTTATTTGATTTAAGCAAAAACTTACTATTAAAATGACCTCTTGACAGTCTTCTTAATAATAACCATTAAAAACCAATAACAATATAATATAATATCTTACGGTTTGTGATTGTCCAAAATAGCCGCTCCTAGACGAAAACTCGTTTCCCTGTTCAGATCAGGCCGTGGGGATTCAGCGATGGGCGAAGCCGGAGATTCTGTAGGAAGACTGGAGAAAGATTGATTGTTGTTTGCCATTTCCAGCTCACGCTGTCTCAACTCTGCCTAAAATAACATGATTATTACAACTTTAGATCAAAAAATCTCGATTTTAATTTTTAATTCGAAAAAAATAATTACAGTACATAGGATACCAGCAAAAATGATCTACAGTATTAATTACAAGCCCACTTTTGTTACGCAACAAACTTTTCACTCAACTGATTCTCGTCAATTAACACGAGACTTGATCTCCTTTCAAATGCCGATGCATTGACCTCAAAAGCTATTAAACCTATATGGACAACAAACATACCAAAGTACAAATATATATGTCATTTTAAAAAAATTTTTGATAATTTTTTAAAACCTGGTTTACGGTAACCTACAGTATCCCCTGATCTACAAGTTTGACCTCAATATTGACATAGCAACTGGTGCTGTAAAGTCGCCTTATCTCGACCCCAGATCCCGAATATAAATTAAAATCTCAATAAATAAGTTGCGCAATCGTACAAGTCATAAAATAAGGTAGATCACCACTAAATTTGTCAAACTACTATCACGATGTTAACCACAAATGCTCTAATTACACAGAGAAACTACAGTAAGAAGAAGAACATGATTATGTTATCCAAACAACACATCCTTTAAAGGTACAATGACAATAATAAGCAATACTATAAACAGTACTATCTGAAAGTCACGACGACATACCTCCTTAGCTTTTAGCTCTTCCTCCATCATCTTGAGGGCGTCCATCCTCTTCTCGTACTCCTTTTTGAACAACACTTCCTTGTTCTGTACCTCCTCTTGCTTTTGTCGCAGCGATTCCAGCTTTTCGGCCGTTTCGGCAAACGGATTCTTGCGCGCTTTGAGCGCCGTCAAATGGATGTTGGTTCTAAAAACACACATTTTATATTGACGTTCACATTACCCACTACTACTAACATATACACACATTGCCAAATCTTATACTACTTTTAGCCAAATTATTTAAAAAATATTTAAATATACAATTGTAGGTCCACACCAAACTCTATATTCCTTATTGTATTATGCCAATTACAGTCTTATTGTACAACTTACAGAGCGTTCTCGTCTCTTAGTCGATCGTTCTCCAACCGCAGTCGAATATTCTCTCTGATGAGATCCGTCGCCGCCTTCCTGCTCTTCTGATTCACTTTCAACGGTAATCGCATAATCTCCTGGTCGATCAGCTTCTCGGCTTCCGTCTCGTCTTCGTTGTCGTATACATGAGGTACAGTGGTGTGTCGCCTGACATCTGAAACATAAACTTTAGTCTAAGTTACAATAACATTGCCTTTGGTAACAGACAATGTTTTCTATAACCTATTCGACAAAACAAAACCTTATTTAAATTATATTGTACAAGAAACACTAGCATGTTTCGTCACAAACACTATCGGCTGATAACATACTCTGATGTTTGCTGTCTTCTTCGCCGTGATACGTTCGCACCCGTCGTGGCTTCCTGCATCGTTCCGACGTCGAGGGCGAGTTCTCATCAGATGATGAAAAAGTAGCTGATTCAAAGCCTCCTGGATGGGAAAGTTCGTAGACCTCATCATAATACGATGGGAGATCGCTGTCCCTGGCCTTCTCCGCTCTCTCAATCACTGAAATTACAACGAAATTAAATCACATTCGAATGCAGAAACAAATTCACACAGCTACGGTATTTGAATACTGCAATAATGCATTTTTGGAAAGTATTTCCCATAGACAATGTTAATATCGGAAAAGAATGTTATCAAAGTGACAAAAAAATATTCAGGAATGTTCAGTTTGCAAACTTATAAAAGATGGTGATGTGTTGATGTCACCATAAAATTCTATAACACGAGACATCCTTTACCTGCTATAATTTAAAGCACTTACACTTGTCAAACTTGGCCCGTCGGTGAGTTCTGAGATCGGCGAACTTGGCCTTAAGAAGGTTCTTCATCTTGACGATCTCCTTCATTTCCTTCTGTCGCACCGAATTCGACCCGTTTTCAATGGTTGGCCTGACTGGGAACTTGGAGACATGTTCTCGAATGCCGTCCAAGAACTGCATGTGTTCCTCCATGTACTCCTCGAGTTTGGAGTCGCGATTCTTTCGATCCGCGTACAGTTTGTCCAGTTCGTTGTGCCATTTGTCGAGATCTTCCGTGTACTGAGATTCTTCGTTTGAGTTGTCTTGAGAAGTGGAGCTTCTGGAGCCTTCGACGAACATGAGCCGACTGGCCGTTCGAACTGAAATACAAAATTATTATAAAAAATTAGAAATTTTAATTGAAAGTGCTGAAAAATAGAGTAAAATGTATTTTAGAGTAGGCAAAAACCTTAAATTTAAAATATTGTTCTTGTAATCCAGTTACCTAAAAACTTAGAAAAATATTTTAAAAAACCAGATAGAATACATCAAAATCAACCATAGTAACAAAGAAGGTACACTCTCAACTCACCAAACTTTGGAGCGTTATTATTGGCACTCTTAAGAGCGTGAACCCATTGTGTCATCTCCGACTTTGAGTTGAATGATAATCTGTACATGTCGGGCTTCTTCTGGTCTATTACAATTAGCATTACCTCGTTGGACCGGGGCATCTCCCTGACTAATGTAGCCTTCAACGGTAACACCGAGGCGTGGTCCTTCTGTTGGAAAAAGTACAAAACGTCGTTGCGACCTTGCAAAAATACAATAATATCGTCGAACAGTAGCATGATCAGCTCGTGGCTTTGATGGGTGGCACTCTTCCAGGTTACGGTACCGATCGACAAAATCTTACGATACGTATCTCCAGATGTAATAAGGTCATCGTACTGCAAACAAAACAATCATTATTCTTTTGTTGTCCGTTGATCATGTGATAGAGAAAAATGCAATCAAAATTTGAAAATATACAAAAACAAAAGACATTCATGGTATTAATCAGGCTAGAATAATATTACACATGACACTCAAACATGTAAAATATCGAACAAGATAATGTATTCGAGAAAAAAACAATGTCATATTTTAATCAAAGACAAGACAGTAAAATAATATGCCTACCGTGAATTCCTCATCCAGCAGATTGCCCTTTGAAGTCTTCTCGATCATGTTCCTGATCTTGTCGAACCTCTTGTTCAACATGTGAGTCGACAATTCCTTATCAACTCTCGAAGCAAATCCTTTAACAGCAGCACACGCCCTGAGGCTGAGATTCTTGTCTTCTCCTTCTTCGTATTTTAGAATCTAAACAACATCAAAATAAATATTAACATCGACTTACTTGTTCTATTAACATCGGGTATTTGGTCAGTCTCTGCGTTACCAACAAGAAACACGACTTGAAGTTCATACTCCTGCTGTACACCAAATTTCTGTCGATTTCCTAAAATAAAGTTTAAAATAATGTCATAAAGAATAAATAATCGTCATCAACAGTAATTTAGCTGAGATTCTAGAAACCTGCTATAATTTTAAAAAGACATCTTAACCTAAAGTTACTTTAACGTAGCCCTAAGCTCATCAACTTACATCAATGAACAGCTTGAAGCGACTATTCTTGTTCATCAAGTCTTCGTAACGCTTATCAGCTTCATTACTGGCCAAACAGAACTCTGTGTAGGCATTAACAGCCGCGGCTCGGTTCTCCCCGTTCCTGAACTCATCTACTACAATATCGGAGATGGTCCTGACCACCGGGTTCTCGGCGATTCTAGTCCGAATCCGTCGCAGAAACTGTAGATGAAAGTCAAGTAGAGAGTCGAGGACATCTGGTATAATAGATTTGACGTCGTTCGGTGGCAACACCTTCTTTATTAGCAATCCAGCTTGAAAAACTTGTTGTAAATAGATGAGAACTCTGCAGTGTCGCGTTTCTGTAGCGTGCAATTCTGAAAGCAATCAAAATTAAATTTGAAAACATACCTTTTGTTTAAAAAATCAAATTTAAAACTCAAAATGATTCAAAATAGCTTAAACTAATACAAAAAGATATAACCATACCATAAATAACATTCTGTCGTTTGGCTTCTGAGTGTGGTAAATGGATAGTTGGATGCCTTGAAGACCAGGAATCATCAATGTCGTCCCAGATTCTCAAATCTTCCCATTTTGGCTTTTCCCTAAAAAATTTTACAATTATTACTTTACAAAGTGTAAAATAACATAACATAAGGTAAGTCGGTAACAAAATAACATAACATACAGTCAACTTATCGATAACAAGAGTATAAAAACTTACAATAATGGCCAATTAATAGGTTCTTCCTCTGACAAGCTTCGTAAGTCAATCGAACTGTTGTGCGATCCAAGGACTTTAGCCAAGGTATCTGGCAACACTAAAAATGACAGCATTAATATAAACTACAACAACATAGAAGCCCTGCCGCATTTAAACTACCCTTTATCTTTAACTTTCCAAAAATATTTACCAAAGTCCTATTTTATGCTTAATATAATCTTTAAAACAATGATCTAACCCCGTATTCTGACAGAACCACCATCAGCCAACGACAAGTTCCTCTTATGACCGACAGAATTAAAATACTTCTCGGAATAGGTTCTGGCGACATTCTTCGGCTCAGTTACTGGCTTCGTTTTGCAAGATTTCGCTTTCTTCTTCCTCAACGACGGCCATCGATAGAACGACGAGCCAGAGCCGGCAGTAGACTCAAGAGAATCGGTAGATAACATAAACGGATCCATTTTGATCTTTTCCTTCTGAATATTGTGCAGAATCAGTTGATCTGATATGGTTGGACTTTTCGAAACACTACTGGTTCTTCTCCTTCTCGGCCGAGGCTCATGTTCCTCCACTCCCGGTCGGTCAATAGAATCTTGAGGTTGGAATAGAGGTCGAGCATCTTCTCGCGATGGTGACGCCGGCTGGACCCAGACTGGAGGTAAGAAACAGCGTTCATGAGTAACCACAACCCCATCAGGCACATACACACTCTTTTCTGGAGAATCCAACCTAATTCGAGGAGTCTGTAGATTAGGGAACTCTTTGTGCTGATGGTAGATATCTTCCTCTTCTTCATCTATCGTCTGTTGATTCTTGAAGTGAGCGTGAAATTGCTCAATATCAGCCAAAGATCCAGAGATTCTTCGAGTTTGAGACAATGCAGTAGGAATGTCATTCGGTCCTAGCGTATTCTTGCGTTGACGCTCTTCTGAAGGCCAACTTGAAGGTAACAAGCAGACGCCATCGCGAAGATCTCCCACCGACCGGTAATGGTACGGTATTCGGGAGCAATTCAAGTATTGCGGACTGCTACGTGAGGTCATGAGAATAAATAAAAGAGAAAAGGAGCACAGGAAACACGGTCACGAAGCCATCAATCTATCCGAGCTCTGAATCAGCCCCCCAAAGAGAATCAACGGGGAGGCAATTGGGTTTCGGGCCATTCAGTGATTCACCGTTTCCTAATAATCCCACACGCTTTAAGACAATTCAACGTGTTAAAGAATCCCAAAACAAATTTACAAACTTTTGCAGGTTAAAGCAAACTATTCAGACGTCTCTGGCTATGAATAACATCATTCTGAGTAGGTGTAGCACTTTTAAAACAAATCAAAATTCTTTTATAGCTAGTAATACAACTTCTAAATCACACGCAATTCTGTTTTAAACTGATTATATAAATATAGAATCACTGGGAAGCAAGAAACTACTATTTCGACAAAAAATAGACCTCATCCTTAATATAATCAAAGAAAACTCAATCATCTACCTAGTTTTTTTAACTTCTAAATGCAAAGTAAAGTCGTAATACATTCTTAACTTATAAGGTCCTGTACCCTTGATAAACCAAAAAACTGATCAAAACCAATGTTATCTCCAATATTACCTAAAACTTCGTCGAAGATAACAAGATGGACTGATCAACTTTATCAGACCCACAGAAGCTAACACAAAACTAGAATAACCTTCTGTCTCTACCATCGAACAATGTAAGTAAAATTCCTCTTATTTTTCAAGTTTTAGCTAACGAATCAAGATATTAACTTACCATCCGAGACTTTTGGACTCATGTGAGCACCGAACTCGGCGAAAGAAGCCCGCTTCAAGTCGAGGTCAGATCTTCCTGGGGAGATGCTGTTCGTACTTCTGGCGTCCTTCTGCAGCTACAACAATATTTATACAGAAATAACATTTGGGAAGTTAAAAGAAACCAACAAAACAAACCTTTTTCTTGTGTCGAATGCTCCAAAAAGTGAAACTCATCCCTGATTTCTTATCACGGTCGGTCCTGAAAACAAAAATAGACGAAATGCTTTATATTATTGTAAGTTTAGACAATGTTGAGGTAAGTTTCGACGATATTGTGGTAGATAAAGTTAGAAAAGCGAAAGCAAGCAAGCCACTCCGATATTAGACTAGACCACACTCACACAATCTTACCGTATTACTGGCTGAGTAGCTTCTGGAATCTCGGCCAGTGCCGAGAGCAGCGATTCCGAATTTCCGACACCGTGCAGAAGCGATGGATCCACAAAATCCGTCGCTGAGGCGATCCCACGGCCCGGCTGTCGCGATTTGGTCTTCTTTTTCTTCTTCTGAATGGTACATCGACGTGGAGTCAGCGCATTGATGTCGAACCGGTGTGGCGTAGGCATTGGAGATGAGATCGTCTGCGACATGGAGCCGCTCTCAAAAGTCCGAGACTCTGACGTCGGCGAGCCGCGCCCGTCAGTTTTGTCTCGCTGCGAATTTCGAAGCGGACAAAATTCTGTCGGGGGATTGTCGCACTTTTTGGGGGACTTTGTTGTTATTCTGACACTAATATTTTCAAAGTATTGTTGAAACATTTTAGGTAATAACTTTTTAGATGTTTTTCTTGAGCTTGGGGATGTTTCTAGGACAAAAATAAGGGGAAAACTAGGCTTAATATAACAAAAACTTGGCTTTACAGAGGGAAAACTCGGTTTCTCATTCTATTAGCTCATGTTTTAAAACAAAAGTGTACTTTTAGAACAAAAAATAAACAGAAAGCTTGGTTTAATAATCAAAGAGTCCTTCCTTAACTATTGGGTAATGTGTTACAACACAACCTAAAAACTTTAACAAAAACAAACTAAAACCCACTATACAACAACAAAACGCAAAACTGTTTCAGACCGTTATCATTGTGGCTTGCGATGGAGACAAAAAGGCGTAAAGAAAGTTCTTACCGTTTCTGACTCTCGACCAGATGCAGCTTCTTGGACCCGTTCTGCTTCAGGATCATGTTCTTGTCCTCGTGAGGTGAATATGGGAGATCGTAGGTCTTGTTCATGGTCGTCTCGTGTTTCCCGTCGACGTGATCGCCGTTCCCGTTCGGATTTCCGCTGATAATACGAAGTCGGGGCTTATCCTTTGTCTCCTGCAATCGATTAGAGTTGGCTTTTGGGTGATATTAACTTACTTGAATCGAATTCCGTTTGACCAGAGGAGGCGAGGCTTCTTTCTTGTCCAGAATATAGTCGCTGGTGCTTCGCTTGTGGAAGGTGTTGTCGTTTTCGGTTGATGAACAAGCGCTTGGCGGTCTCTGAAAGGTGTGTAAAATCGAGTGTCATTTTGGAGTTTTCGGGTTTTCTCTACTTTTTTTTTTCAAAAACTGCACATAATTTTGGCAAACCGCGCTTTGACAAGGCTTGGTGATGCATTTGGTTAACATAGACTAATATGTAGTAAAATTTTGTATAATAAGTGATGGTTTTAAATGTTTTTTAAAAAATGTTAACTATGTTAATTGAAGGTCTTCTCAGTTTCAAGAAGCTTACTTCTTCTTCTCTTAGGTCCTCGGAGATGGCCGGCAACTCCTGGATCATGGACTTTCGTCGTTCGAACGTGAAATGAGTATTGTCTTCCATATTAGGCGGTGCTGAATGTGGAGGTCGATTGTCTTCTGAAAATGTCAAAACATAAGTACACACACGAAAAACAATACTCAATAAGTTTTGATCATTACTCTAGCATTGTGTTTTAAATTTTATAAAAAATTTATATTAACGTACCTTCAACAGGTGACGACACCTTACTCGAGTACTCGTCGCTTTCATTTGGAATGTTTAAAACTTGAAAATCGCCAATCGAATTTGAGTTTGAGTCGCTTCTGAAGATGGACGAAGTGACTAAAGGGTCCGAGAAGCCAATGTTATCTTTCTCGTACGTAGATGACCAGGTATTGGTATCTTGTGTCTCTTCTCCTTCGGAATTAATATTCATAGAGGGTAACGATCCACATCTGGCGTCTTTGAGCATCGTGTGAGGCGACGGTGAGGATTCGTCGCCGGAAAAGCTTTGTTCGTCTAAAAATGGATTTGTATTGTTTTACCTTATGTATCAAAGAGTATACACGATGCAATAAATAAAAAACATTTTAAAAAGTTCCTATGAAATTTAAGGATCAAGAACTATACATGCATGAACGTTCACAAAACAAGCTAATCTAAAAGCAGATACGAGTAAAAAAATAACCTTACCCATTATGATGACCGACTGGGCCTGCTTCTGTCGCATACTGATTCTACGAGTGACGCCGGAGCGATTCATGTAGATGGGTTCGTTGGGAGGCGACGCCAGCTTATCATTAATATCTGGAAGAGAACGTTATTGTTTAAAAAAGGTCAGAACTTTTCGACGTGTATTGATCGTAAAGTTATCTATATAGGTTGCTATCAATATATTGTTATAGATATCGCTTACCGAACAAAGCCCGTGGACGGTGGTGATCCTCCGAACGGTCGTTGGAGACACTCCTGTTCCAGTTGTGTAGCTTGACCGTGCCACGTCGTTGATATCTTCGCTTGGGTTGGGTTCGGATGGGTGAGGGAGGGCTTCTACTGTTCGTGAGGTTGGTCGCGTGAGACGAGGTCGAAGGTGGGTCCGGTCGCTGCGAGGAACCCACCGTGGACAGTGTATAGTAATCGGGGAGCGAGAATGGAGTCAGATGGATATTAAAACCCTCCAGGGGCCGCTCCTCGAGGGATTTGGCCAACGAACGCGCCACTAACGAGGGCGAGGGCGCGGTTTGGGCCAGCTCGGGTTCGGTGCGGTCAAGCAGGTCCTCCTCGAAATGATCCTCGGCGTTGTCGCGATAGCTGTAATAACCGAAACAGGTATTTTTGAACTCTATAGTTTGATTCACTTTAAAAATAACCGGCGAATTAAAAATAACAAGGGAAGGGGTTTAAACCGAAAAGGGTTAGAGAACGGTGAAATTGAGAACGCTTGAGGGTAAAGGGAACGGGGAAATTACGGAACGTGTAAATTGAGATCACAAAAACGCTAAAATAAGGTATAAAGAGCGCTTAAGGTGGGATGGAAGTAAAGTATGAGTTTACATCAGCATAAAGGTGAATTTTAAAGTGGCAACGCCGTTTAAGGTAAAGCAAACCCTGGCGAACCCCAAATTGAAATCAAAGCTAGAGAACGCTGCTTAAGGTGAAACCAAACCAAAGGAAACGTATCGGGTAACCGTGCGGTAAAATTGGAGGGAAGACAAGAAAATGGTCCGCGCGTCGAAAGTAGTGGACAGCAAGGATTTTCTCATAACGAATCAGTCCCATCTGCGCTCGCCCCGTGTCTTCGCATTCCGTTCGATTAGAGGTCGTCGCCACATCTTTTTTTGGAGGAAACCACCTCAAGAGTGGGGTCCCTCGCGCACACTTCTTCCTCGATTTATGGCCATAACGCGACTCCATCAATCGGGCCACGATCGACTCGGCCAGGCGCTGATTCAGGAATCGCGCCGGGTTAGGGCATTGGGTAAGGTTGGCTTGGGTAGGCGTCAGGTTGGCTTTCATATGCTCACAATGAATTGGCAAAGGTTCAGGGCTCAAAATATGTTTTGGTTTTTAGGGTATGGTAAAAAAAGTTTGGCTCCGAAAGATTTGGCTCAAAATGATGCTTCGGAACAGGGTAACCGGCCGTTCTTTCCTCCAAACAACCGGCTGTTCCGAGTTTAAAGCTCGGTTTTACTCGGAATATTTTTGAATTTATGGTTAATTATTGTCTATAGGGTAGAGATCTATTCATAAAGTTGACTGTAAAGTAAGATGCCGATTCCTATAAGATCCAATAAAACGCCAAAAAGTAGACTGAAATGTTTTTGTTACACGATTCTAAATATTTTTTGACCAGTCCTTTGTTTTTCAAGGCGTACAGGTATTGCTCACATTACTTACAGACGCTGATAAGTTCTCTCTATTATCATTTTAAAAAACAATTGAAGTTAAAATTAACTTGCGATCATATTCAAGGCCTCGTTTCGAAAGGGTTTTATAAATAAAACAAATAACAGTAAAGGCAATCTCAATCGAACGCTCTGACAGCCGTTTTTGGTGGCGTCATACCCGGATTCTAGGATTCGGATCTGACAAACACAAAGTGAGAATTTGAATTAACAAAATGAAAGTTTGAAAAGTCAAATTGAGGTGTTCGAAAGCTAAAACAAAAATACAAAGTAAAAGTGAAAACACAATTACACAAAAGTAACAAGGCGGTGATTTAACTCGTGCGCTTGATTAAATCGTGGCTGTGATCTCGGAAGACGTCGTTGTTGTGAAGAGAAAACGGAGACGCGACCTCCAGAAGTCAGTAACCTGCTTAGCAGATGGCGGAATCGACGCAAGGTTATTGACAATTACTTTCATATGAACACAATCACAGACAGATCTCACCAATTACATACGGACACGTCACGGTTCTTACCCGAAGAACGACGGCTCCAGAAGCTCGTCCGGACTCAGCATTGGCTCCGAGGGATGTTCTTCATCGTGGTTCTCCAGAAGTTCTCGCAAGAAACGACCCATTTCAGACTCTTGATACGAAGTCATCTTTGGTGTAGCATCATTGTCAGAAGCCAGATCAAATGGAGACTCACGACTCGAAGCCAGATTCGATGTAGATTCATGATTCGAAGCCAAATATAATGTAGATTCGTCACTGTATGCCATTTTTTGTGTAGATTCATTGTTCGAATCTATTTCATAACCGGATACTTGATTCTTCATCACTTCTGCTGAAGACTGTATATTCGAATCCGCTTCTGGCTCCATTTTCATATCAGAACCCATTTCCAACCTTTCTTGTTGATTTAAAACCATTTCCGAGGAAGATTGTTGATTCTGATGCTCGTCTTGTTTATTTGACGACACATCCCCGGTCATCGTTTCTTGCCGATTACACTGTGACATCGCAGCCACGGCCCGTTCTCTTAGAATGATAAGCAAACAAGGCGAGGAAGAACGAAAGAGTCAAAGGCATTTAATCAGCAAGCTTAAAAAATTAAAATTCTTTTTTGGGGTTTAATTACGTTTGTCTATCGATAACCGCGAAATTAATGTGGTGCGAAGAGTTTGAATCAGGAATTCTTTGTCAAACCTTGTGGGTTCAGCAACGAAAACAAGTCTAAATGAAACAGAATGCCACAAATTGGCTTTTCGTCGTTTTTTGTTGGTTTTTGCGTTTTTCTCGAAAATCGGGTTGATCTCCTACAAAACTTCCAACTGGTAGTTCTATAGTTAAAGAAATTTTGGTGTAATTCCTTTACTTGTTGATAATGTCGTCGAGAGTTGGACCACGTGCTACAGGCACGGATGGAAGCGATTTTACACATCGACAGAGAGTATCACAACTAATAAAGCTAAGGTAGGCATTGTTTTTGATGTATTTTATGTTTTTAGTGTACAATATAAATTCTACCTCAAGATGTTGTTTGTTCTACACTTTTTGGTACTTCTGGCTATGTGGACGAAGGTTGGAAGCGAGTTTGCGATCAAAGATCTCGGCTACAAAAGTGCCTTCTTTGAGAAATTGGATCTTCCTTCAGCATATCCATGGGAGTACGTGTGGTGCACGTCATTTGTGTGTATTGTGATTGGTCTGCTGTCTTTTAATCACAACAAGGTAAGTTTTACGTTGTGTCTTAGTTTAGAAATTTTTTTTTTAAATGCTTGTGGATGTATGAGTTATATTGCTCAAAATTATTTTGCTATAAAATAAACTTTTGATTTTTTTTAATGATTGTCACTTTCAGACGAAGCTTTTACGTATCGAATACTATGCTCAATTTGTACTTGGAATAGTGCCATGTTCAATTGGTATTGGCAGCTTGTTTCCTGAATTGATCGCTTACATTCAAGACCCGGAGAACAGTAACACACCAACATTTAACGGTCAATTCCCCATGGTTATTATCTGGTACATCTTTTTCTTGATTTCCTTCCAAATTCACATTTTCGCCATCTACTTCACTTATTATTTGATAGGATCCTGGGAACGGGACGTGAAGAAGGACTAGGATATAGATGTTTGACTGGATATAGACGTATGTGTACTTTTAAGATATATATATGGCTACACATCTAACTATTAAGATGGTTTTGCTATGAATCCAGGCAAAAACGATAGGGATATACGTGTATATCTTAATATTTCTGTCCGTATATCTATATCTGAAAACCATACATCTATATTCGAAAATTGTTTGTTCAGTTTGTTTCGAAATAACTATTGTTGCCATGTATAATATAAAATAAATGAAAAAACATTTCGTGAAATATTCAAGACAAATGGCGTAGTTAAATGTTCTTATATTACGCGAAATGGATGGTAGCGAAATGTTAATATAAGGACGTCTGAACAATGCCATTCTGATGTTTGTGGAAGCAAAGACGAATCTCCGGCTGAGCGGAATAAGGACGAGGGGCGTTTTCCCGCTATTCGTCGTTTTGTTATTGTTAGAGTCTCTCGCTTCTTTGCATCGTTTCAGTGCCGTCCTAAGTCCAATATATCGAAAATCGGTGGAAAAGAGTTCATGCCCTTAGGCGGGGAGAGTATTTTTTGAGTTTTTTAAGCCAAAATGTGTCGGGTTACCACGTCTAATTTGTAGTATGTGGATGGGGGTACGGTAAATGGATTCTGCTTAAGTGGCTTTGCGGATTCCAGGTGGATTTGAATAAGAAATGGTTGTTGGCGCCGGAATGATGGACGACTAAAGGGTTTCTGGTGGGGTTTGTCGCCGTAATGCCAGGAGTCATACTCTCTTTGCATCCCCGATTTGCCACTTTACTCTAGCAGTTTTCGGCGGGCGTAGAAGTTTTTTGAGCCAGGGCTTCGTCCTGCCCATTTCTCTTTCACTTCCGAAGCCGGTCCCGCCAAAAGAGAGCCTTTCCAGATATGGGCCGGCTTTTATACAAATTCACCAGTTCCTAATGTTTTTTCTCGTGTTCTGACGTCACTTTTTATTAGCTTGTGGAAGCTTAGTGCTCTTATAGTTGTCATTATCGCTGGTGTTAAAGTAGTTACTGCAGTATGCGTGCGAAAGCCTTCAAATGCTACTTTTTCTAGTGTTTTAATAGTATTTATTCTCATGTTAACGTTGTCTATTACACTGTTTTTTGGATAATTATTGGTATTTTTACATTTTAAATTTAAAACCAATAAACGTTACACTGTAATCTTTCTTCAGAATCACGTCACGGTAACAAAACATGATCAGGGAGGCCGTGGCGGCTGTGATGGCCAGTATATTCATAGTTCAGTCTGTAGAAGCAGTTAGATGTCTAGATTGTGTAGGTGAAGATTGTATGGGTGACTTCTGTAATGGCGACGTCTGTGTGGTGTCATCATTTACACCTCGGTGGGGATCGTTGCAGAGGAAGTCGGAGATGGTTAAGGGATGCATGAGTGGCAAGATGCTACGCCGAGACCTTCGAAGTCACTGTGAAGTGGCCCAGGGTTCTGGGGTAGGTTATTACTTGTCATTTTGGGCATGAAGTGGTCTGTTACGTCAAAAAAGGGCAAAGTTTATCAATTTTAAGATGTTTTTTGAACTTTTTGATTAAAATTCACGCTTATTACTAGGCATGTTTACTGCTAGAGTAATCTGTGGTAAGACTAGCTACTATAATATTTTACTCAGACTGGAGAATGTAGTATTTTACTTTTTATTATTCCTTTGTGCAGACGAATAATATTAAACTTCCTTGACAATGTCATAGATACCACATATTAATGGGCATCGAATATTAGCAGACATCAATGTTAATGTAATGAATCAAAGTGAGATGCAAAAGTAATGGCGTGTAATTTGATTGGGGGAGTAATGGATTACTGTTTACGGCGCAATTACTTGTTTTTTGGGACTTGCATGATAATATATTGTTTTTGGAGGCATTTGGTTTAAAAGTGCTCTTTGTTGTACTTTTATAACAAGGATAGTAAAACTGTAGTTATTGTTGGTAATTACTATGTAAACATAATCAAAAAGTGCATTTTAGTAAAAAAACAAAATATGTTGCTTTTTTGCATGAAAAATCATTACATAACGGTAAAAATAATGATATTATCGTATCTTAATTACATTATACATGATAAACTTTCCAGGACGTGTTCACCTGTTTCTGCGATGACAAAAACATGTGTAACAAGAACCCTGCCCGGAAGTACGAGCAAGAAGAAGTCAAACTGTACAAGTGTTCGTGCGACGGTCCCCACTGCGACGGCAACGTCTGCTACGGAGAACTGTGCTCTTTCGTCAAGAATCACGTCACAGGAGAGACAGAGAAGGGATGTGTCAATGCATCGTTACCTTTGGTCGAGCGACGCTCAGCTGGAGCCTGCATGATGCCGCCGATGACTGGAGCCATGCACCACAGTGTAGCCAAAGATGCCGAACAGCTACAGCAAACCGAGAGTTGTATTTGTGCTGGAGATTACTGTAACAGGAAGAAACCCCGGATCAGAGTGAAGGAAGATCAAAGATGTAATGCTAGTGTAGAGGTCACGATGTTTGGCAACAAGGTGAGTTTTAGTTTATTTGAGATGATTAAGTTTTAAAATTTAATTTAGTTATTAACTTATAAGTTTCATCGGTCAAATAGTTTAAAGAAAAGCTTTTATTACTATATTGGATTGTTTACATAATTCTGTGTCCCTAATGCCAAAAATTTGATGTGAGGGGCACAGAATTATGTGAGCAAACTGATACTTGTTTTCTTTTTTACTTTGGCTAATTTACCTTGCAGTGGGTAGTTGTTTTTTAAATTTATATTATACTAGGTGGTCTGTGTTCAGGTGTTTGTAAATAATTTTGATATCTAGCTAATAGGATAGATAATTACGGATTTAATCTGTTTACGAGATTTAATAGTGATTAGTTTATTATTAAATTTTAAGAATGTTAAACAAATTGAATCTAATTGGCTTTGTTTGTAAAAATAACAACTTTACTTTAATTAACTGTTACTTAAACATTATTGCATACTTAAAAACATATTTTATGAAATATTTAAAAGGTAAAGAAATTAAACGATAAGTAAAACTAATATTTTGTTACACACCTAAACCCACCTTATTTTAGGCTTCGACCGGAGTAAAGCCATGTGAAGGTGAATATTGTTTCGTGGTGAACATTGCCAGTGAGATGGGAGTTCCAGACTCTTACCGTACTCAAGGTTGCTTGAGTTTTGTCGAAGGTGCCGAACTGGCCGAAGAATTAAATCCCACGGGCTGTGCTAAGTTCGACAGCGAGAAATTGAAAGTACAGGCTTGTCTTAAAACATCCAACAAACAAACCATCAGGAGGGCCGAGGAGAACCGACAACAACCGCCTCGGGCCAAGGGGCAGGGCAAAAAGTAGGTTTACATTAATATATAAAGTTGTAGTAGTTTATGTTAAAATAAAAAATATTTTTTGGCTAATTTTTTACTTTTTTAATTTTTAATTAGCGTTTTCTTTAAATTTCCTATTTTATTAGGCTAAAAATGACCAAGAAAGACGAGATTATGTCGTCCAAACCTTTAAAACACTATTTTTGTTGAAACCTCTATGTTTACATTCTAATTCTTTGAGATGTTTACCCGAAATGTCACGTTTACAACAAACATTAACATGCCATTTCAGCATGGAGATCGAGTACGATGAAGAAGAAGAGGAAGAGGAGAAACCCGAGAAGGAAGTAGAAGAAGAAGAGAAGGAAGAACGTGACGAATCCGAGGAAGAAGAGGAAGCAGATGCCAAAAAGGAGAAGCTCCCCTCCTCCACCCCACACTACATCTTCGAACGACCCACCCTACCCCCCGAGCCGGAAGACTCCAACACCGCCCTCATCTCGGTGTTCGGCCTTCTGATTCTGCTAATCGCCTTGAGTGGCGTCGTCTGGAAATTCGAGCTACACAAACGGCTGTTCCGTGCCAACTACGATACGGTGGCCGGCGGCTAACGGCCTACGGTAACGTGAACAATAGGACGTAGATTCTATTACTAGTACTTACTTGTAGTACCTACTTATCGTGTCTAGTACCTACTTGTTGGTGTTGTAAGTACGATATCTTCAATTGCTGGTTTTACTGATTCACTTTTACTTTCGTGTTACTATGTGATTATTGTAGTCAAAGTTTTATTGTTTTAGCTTATATAAATGGTTTTAATTATCACTCAGTGAGTTTCACAGGGTTCAAAGAAGAGTTTTGAGTAGATTTTTAAATTAAAAAAATTAAACTAGATTTTTAATTTTAAAACTTGTTTTAGGTAGATAAGTAGATACGATAGATCAAACAAAAAGTTTTTAATAAAAAGGAGAAACATCTATAATATAAGTTAACTAAAGCTGATACTGTAAACTACTTTGAAACAAAGTAAAACTACAGCACAGTCTTGACCTTTGTCTTCATAAAAGTGCAAATTAAAAGCTCTTTCACTCGTATCTCTCTCTTTCTCTAGCGTCTCTCTTATAACTACATTATCCTTAAACTCTAATAGTCACTAAAGAAGGTCTTTTGTAAGTTTTTGGCCTTTTTTGCTCAAACGGCCAATCAATCATAGGCCAATCAGAATCTCGACAAATTGATCGAGAGTCCCGCGGACTTCATATCCCGCGGCAACCGGCTGTCTCTCGTCGCTTCCCAAGCTGACTTTCATTAGTTAATTTTTCAAATTTTTTTTTGAAATTTTCTTTAAAATTTGAATATTTAAGGCCATTCCAACTTTTCGGATATCAGATTGTTATTCAAAAGGAATAAATCATTTATGCGATAGAGAGATGTACAATATAAAATATACAACATGTTATGACGTTTGGCAACATTGACAGCAATGTTATGACCCGTTGTGGCAATGCACATTAGCTGATGTTATAGCGGTTTTTAAAGGTTCTGAACAAGTTATTAAACTTTGTCAAAACCTTAAAATTTAAAAAAGTCCCTTTTACACCTGAATTTTATTATTCAAAATTTAAAGCCTTGTGGCAAATCCAAAAGAAATTTAGGTCGCAAATAACTTCAGCTGATGTCACAATAAAATAAAATGATAAAACGGAATAGTAACGTATCATAAACCTATAATAGACCCGTTGTGGAAAGACGCTGTAGAGTTCGCAGAGGTAGATGGACAATTAGTGTAGAACTAGGAGGTTACACACCGATGTCATACTCCAGAATCTAAAATACAAAAATTTTAAATTTGCTTTGTAAAATTTTTTTAAAACAAAAAATTAATTTTAATGCCTACTACAATATAATTAGCGATAAATATTGTCCTTTCTTTAAACTTCAGCCAAAAACAAACTAAATCTCTAAAATATTACCCTACCTGAATAAGATTGTCCAACCCCACCAAGTAGCCGTCCTCGTGATTCCCCAACTTCCACGGAGCACGGTGATCCAGCGTTAGTTCGTCTGGCACGGCGATGCTTTTGGCAAAGTCTATGATCCATGCTCCTGTCCTCACATCGTCCAAGATGATCAGAATCGAGGATCCCACAACTTCGTGCTTCTGGAAGAACTCTGACTGTTCGATGCCGTTCCTCATCTCCCTGAGACGTGCTGCCAACTGTGCTTTGATCTCGTCGCGTCGCTTTCCGAAAAAGTCGTTGAAGGTGTCGAGGACCTGGGCCTTGGTCCGGACCTTCTTAAACGACTTTTCTAGTTTGCCGCCTGGGAGCTGAAAGAAATTATTGTAGTATAAACGTAAAAAATTAAATTTTAATATCATTTGAGTGTGTATATGCCATACAAAAGCTTTTTCATAACATCGTATAATGTAATTTTACGTTATGCATCTAAAACAGGACCAACGTGTCTACTACAACATCGCTTGAATAGATAATTTACTCGAAAAAAGATGTGTAGTATTTTTATTAGGATTGATGTAGAAACTAAGTAGATAGTACAGTAATTTCACATTTTACTACCTAACCATTTTGTACGATATCGTATGCAATAGCACGTACGTATAAGTAAAATATTATAGTAGACGTGATAAAGCAGGTTGTCTGTTTTGCTAATGTCTTTTCGAAGATTAATGTCACCTATACGTTACAACAACATATAATATATCATAATGGCATCACCGTGTACGTTTTTATACTCTTGTACGTTATCTTCTCGTCTAAAGCAGACTTTAAACGTATATCGGCTTTAGGTTAGAAAGCGTTGTAATGTAAAATTAGTTAACGCAAAATGATTTTTATAGTGCAATAGCACATTTCATACTGTGTCAAGTATACTGTACTGTAAACAATGATAAATTTGAGGCTTAGTCACGCCAAAACAACGCCTGAACCTCGTGAAACCTTAACACAAGACGATGGACTGTTAACGGAACTAGCTGATTAACCTGTCAAAAGGTATCTTTTTATGTTTTACTACGTATCAGAAGACATGTTTCAATGCTATACGTATCAGATGATACCTTTCGTAGTATAAGATATCAAATGATAGTTTTATCACTACAATACTCACCAGATGACATTGTAGTAGTTACTGTATGTTATACAGATTCTTTACATTGTAATACTTATCATACTCTCTTTTCAATTAAATATATCTTTAATTATTTTAATCACTATCTCATGAATGTAGATGTCGGAAGTTAAGTATAAAGCACATTTGGCTAGCCGTAAATAAAAGGAAATTGGAGATTAGGTACTTCCGCCCTACGTCATACGACGCTAGTAATCTGAACGCTTTTCGAAACCAAAAATAATTTGCATTCTATTGCTGTACGATCGCTTTCGTATACGATAAGATAACAAAATGTACTGTTAGGTTAAGTGAAACTACTGTAACATTAGCAATATCATTATACGTGTGGAAATGACATTATATGTCCGCTCTGACAATAAAGCTTGACATAACACTATTACAATTGCAATTACAACACACAGAAATGCCTTACCTGTGCCGCCTCAATTCTGAATCCGAGTGACGATGTGGAGGATTCTCGTTCTCTGAACTGCATATACCTCAACTTTGTAATGGCTTCCACTTTTCTTTCCTCTTCGGTCGGTTCATTCGGATCAATATCGACCATTTTCTTGTACAAATCTTTCCGTTTCGTTGTGTTCGCGACTTCTGATTCCAGGAATGTTCTACAGCCTACTTTAATGTCCATGACGGCACGTTCTTGAGTGTTCGGGAACTGAGACAAAAGGTCTTGTATCTCGATGAAAGCTATAACAATATTTTATTAATAAATGAGTTGATATAGTTAAAAATCGTTTTAAAAAACTGTTTTTTATCAAAAAATAGGATATGTATAAAATCTTTGCGCAGCCTGCAAATTTTGCTATTTGCAGATCGCGGCCGCATGAACTTTTTTATTTTCCAAAAATAGGAGATTATTTCTTATTTTCGCTTTTTTTCATTATTAATTTTACTTTTAATTCCCAACTTTAGGTAGAAACATATAAATGTAGGCTTTTTAGTGTTTTTCCATTCATTTCTTGACCAGCTTAATCATTTTAACTTTAGCCATAAACTTGTTTTGAAACATTAAACTGAACCCGTACCAGTTATGACTTCGAACTACAGCAAGATAAAGGCCTTACATTCGTTGTTATGCACCATTTCCTTGAAGAACTTGGGAGTGAGGCCTTTCAGCGACGAGTCAGCCATAATCTTCTGATAAGCTTCGGCTTCGACGTTGTTCCCAGGTGGCTGTTTCTTCCACAACGTGTGGTTCGAGGCTGGTACAATGGTGCCTTCGTGGCCGGAGAGTTGGACCCAATTCTTTAGCCGCTCCTTCAGCCAACAGTCCAAGGGCAGGGCTGTAATGGCCATAGTATCGACTGACACCTGGAATACCATGTTAACGGTATGATTAAGGGTGGGGTTGGTGGTCAGAAGTTTGGAAGTGTTAGATTTGAGGATCAGAAGTATTTGAGCCAGGCAGTTGCTTATGATTAGACTTAGTTTGTCCATTAGTACGTATGGTACTTAATAGTCCGTTATTTGTACAGGACTTTAGACTTTGAATAAAGTACTAAATAGTTTAAGTAGAAGTTTTAGATATTGAAGTAGTACTAGAAAGACTAGTTATGTTTTGGTGCCAATGGTACTGTTAATCTAATTAGGGCAATAGGTATTGTATTAGTTTTAATTAGAAGACGCAGAGTTAATGATAAAACGTGTGTCTTTCGTTCCAATGTTATTCCAAAGACCGATCAAATTATATAGAACAGAAATTGAGCTTGTTATGTATTTCGCACCTACGTAAAGTTTCGCTTTATGTCGCGATAAGACGCGAGGCCTGAACCGCACCGCCCTCAGGGCGAAAATGCGACGAAATTGGAGCAGCCCTCGTGATTTGGAAACAAAACTCATGTGGAAAGTATAACAACGTCATAAAGTTAGTCATGACATGTGGGTTTTATGACAAACAAGGCCATGACATTTGGAAACATATGTTTACCATCGGATTTTAAAAGTTCGTTGAAATTGATATTATATATGCATAAAGCCATATATAACAGATTTTTGCATATCGTCAAGAATTGATTAAGACATACGTTACTACAATATCATTGATAGACACCCCATCTCGTTACCTGCAACAAAGAAGTCTTGAAAAGCCGTCCGAACTCCATGGGAGCGCTACAGGACGGTATCGCTTGATGGTCGTCAACGTGGATCTTCAGCATCTCGTGGATCGAACAATGCACCGCCTTTGACAGCGACGGCCGTTCGTAGTGATACTCATTGACAGAGTCATCGAGTGCTACTGATATGACGGAGCTTCTGCGTGCACACGAACAGAATCCAGCCTTCTTGGACGGTCGGCCCTCAGGCTCGACGCGTTTCTTTCGGGCGAGCAGTGAGGCCAACACCTTTACTATCGGGAAGTTTATCAACATAAAAACAATCCGCGACAACTGCTTCGGGTCTTCTGGGCGTCGTAGGACGTCGTTTTGAGCAGTAGATGTTGATGTAGATGAAGTTAGTCAGTTAGTGTAGATGAATTATATTGTAGTATTTTTTTGAAACGATACGGTGGTTGATAGCTTGAATTACATGTTTAATTTCAATAATCTACGATAAAACTTCAATAAACTGTCGCAAAGCTCTAACCTATCAATTAAAACAACTATATGGGTCTATACCAATATCACGTTATAAAACTACGGTAACTCAGTAATGATACCAATACTAATAGCTACGGTAATTCACGATGCAAAGAAGTCAATCAGCAAACGAATGATAAAAGAATCTGCAATTCGACGCTCTGAATTCGATCGTTCGCCAAACAGCATTCCCCCCCCTTTTTTTTTAAGCCCTCCCCAATCTCTTAAATCTACAGTATCTTCACCTTGACCATCATAATTACACCCAGCAAACAGGGAGTTCAATCTACTGTTAAACTGGTCAAACAACTGTAAAAGTGTTCACTAAACTACGTCAAAACCGTATTTATACTACTTAGTAAACAGCTACACAACTGTAGTTAAAGAGTTCAGTAAACTGCGTCATAGCTATACATAAACAGTGCAGTAAACTCTGCTAACTTATCATTTTACAAAACAATGACTTTATTAGCTATTTTGTTTAATGAACTGTGTTTAGCCACCCCCGTTGATGTCACAAAACTGTACTTAAGTAGCTCAATAACTCGTCACAAACAGTAAACTTGCTTAGTAAACATATAACCATGTAAACTGCCAAACTTAATAATGTAAACTGTTCCCTAAACTGTGGACCTTCCCCCGAACTGTCGCCGAACTGTTGGCCAAAGAAGTGATGGAAGTGAGAGAAAAGAAACCTCTCTAATGGACATGGTATACCGAAAAGAAAACTCTCGATTCCCTTCTTCGAAGCTGTGAACCCTTCTTATCACACCAAACCATATCGCCACAATAAAAGCTGTTAAATGGTGGAAAGTCTCATCAACTGACAAAACAACATGTTCTTTGTCAACCGATATTTGCATATGGTATTGTAGCGCGTAAAAATAGCCTGCAGTGGATTATATGATTATATTGATGTATGTTGTGAAGAGTGGCGTCATTTTTGTTTTCTTCAGTTTAGGGTGTTACAAATTTGATGATAAATGTTGTATATGAGTAAATTTGGAGGCTTATACAGTTATAAAGGTTTTAGAAGCTTTCGTATGTTGCATTCTCTTCATATCATAGCGTATATTGATAGATATATTACAGTAGGTTGATGTATCACATGAAATAATACAGTCCTTCGTAAGGTATTTTAACATATCATCATTACTGAACACTGTACTGTCTTCTAAGACTTCAGCACTTCACTTATAGTAAGTAAACTGTGTTTTGATTCAAATACGATCCACTTTTCGCTACATTAAGTCATAATACCGTGCAGAAGACAAAGTGCATTAAACCCATTAAACGAGCCAAATATCCATCGTGACTAACATAAATATAATGGCGATCAGATAGCGAAACAATATGAAAACCTAATGGCCGTTATCGTATTTGCAACGTATATTGAGAAAGATACATCAGTTACTTTAGAGTATAAACTTTAGGTGCAAAGTTAATATGAAGTTAGTCAAAATAAGATAAAATTAATAGTTTTTTATAAATTTGAATATCAAAAACGAGACAAAATGAAGGTTACGGTAGATGGTATAGTAAATATAACATAGCATACTGTAAGAAGTTCAAAAATTGAAATTTAAAGCACTACCTTGATACCAAAATTTGAATAAATCACAAAAAAATATTTTAGTACTGTAAACAATAAGCTAAGTACTGTAAACAAAAGGTACTGTGCTGTAAGCATTAAAACTCACAGTAAGGTAATCATGACAAACAAACTTACAATGACAAGGTATATTATAATCGATCGCTTCGTATAACTGTAAATGGAAATGAAACGAAACTACGTTTGGATAACGTTGAAGACAAACAGAGACCAAATATAATAAAACTAAATTATGCAACAGTCAAATGATCGCATAACTCTCAAATGTCACAATCCGACCTTTGGATGCGCGTGAGAGAGAAGACCGTCTTCCGCTCAATAATTGAGAAGTCGAAGTTTTGAAAAATGTTGTCCGAACTACTAACTTACAACATTTAAAATCAAGTTAAAATTTTTAAATTTCAAAAAATTTTTCAAATTTTAAAGTTCAAAACCCACTTGACAAAGTCTCCCCAAGGCACCACGCCGTTCCTCTTTGTCGCACAACGTGTTAATGTTGTCATTCTTGCGCGCGACAGCCGGCTGCTCGGAATTGTTGAGCCGGCGGTTCAGAAAGGCGCCCAACTGCCGCTTCTTGACTCCCCAAGCTCGCGACGTTGGCGGCGCTTCCAACGACTTGATCTCGTCGGAATGGACTTCCTTGGCACTGGGATGGTCACTCAGTAGCACGGTGGGATCGTTGGATACAGTACGATTCACGGAGGGTCGACGATAGGGTAATTTTGGCGGATCTGGGGGGTTCACGGGGAAGGGGAAGCAGCGGATGATCTAAAATATTATGTTAAATCCCTGTGAAATTGAAATTAAGTTCTTGATGATAACATTTTTTGGCCCCTATCACTAGTTGTGGTGCCATTTAGGTGCACCATTTTTTAAAACTTTTTTATTTAAAAAAAATTATATTAATGTTGTTTTATGTTCTTCTAAAGCTACTTTGTCAATACGTTGTTTACTCTAATATTTTCTTTTGATTACCATATTTGGCTTGCTCTCTCGATTAAAACATCTTTAAAGTGCTCTGAATGATCATGAAAGGGTCATAAAGTAGAAAGAAAGCCTATATGTTCCATTCAATTACATGTACATATAATATATACGAACAAAGTAATATTATTCTTCAATTCTATTAGTTGCTTTTGTACTTCAATACTAATAGCACTTTAGGAATATGCACTATATTACTATAGGAACATTAACAATATAAAACATTAAATTTAGCTTCGTATGATAGTAGTATAACCTTTTAAACGGTTTTAGTTAATAAAAAAAGTATATATGTAAACTATAAACACCCTTTACTACCCAAAACTACAGCTAATAACTTGCACCCCACGTCAAACTTGAAGCAATATATACTAGGTTTACAGCGGCTACAGACCTGTTCCAAGACTTCGTGAGATTGCTCGCTGAGATTGTAGCTGACATCTTCGTTAAGGAGCGAGTCGTCGGAAAACGATACTATAGAAGGCTTCTCGCCTAAGGGTTCCTTCTTCACAGAACCGTGCTTCCATTGCTGAGCTACAGTAGCCGCCACCATCGACGGTCGCGGATCAAGAGCCTTGTCACGTTGATGCTCAAGTTTGGTGTCGAGTACGGTGGGCTCATATATCTCGGTACTCTCTTGTTTTCTGAAAGTGTGATTTGTAAATGTGTATATGGTCAAAAACTAGATAGAACAAGTTCAAACTCTCTTTTTCAGTCCCTTGTCTTTAGTTTCGATTGGCAATCATAAGATATATCTAACTATTTTATTGCTTTTTAACTCTTTACAACATATTTAACGTTTAATTGTGTAACTGTGGCTACTACTAACCAAAAAAACAGTAAAATTTGCCTATTATGCTCCAAAACTTGGCCCCAAACAGTTTAAACCCAAGCGATTAGTCATCAAATCAAAAATATGTTAACATTACTTTAAGAACCAGCTCTAATGCTTTTTAAAACCACTTCAAACCATTTAAAATCGGATCATAAGACCAAACAGATCTTCGAATGCCTTTTAAAACCATTACCCACATCACTCGACCGGCCCTTGCTTACCTCGCTTTGAGTCGCTTCTTGCTCATACAACAGATATTCCCTGCCTGCGGGCATAACGTGCTCAGCTTGGACGACTGACCGTTGCTGACAGCCGGCTGACTTTGGACGGATCCCATCTGAAGACGAAGCAACCACGCGACCTGCAAATAATACAAGAACCAAACAAAAACAAACCCGAGGAGGGGGAGGGAGGGGGACAGGGAGAGAGACCAGGTCTTCGGTGGACCGAGTCGACGAATTCACCGACCAACCCAGACAGCCACACGACTCAAGGCATGGTCTTCTGAAGACGTCGCTACTCGTTTTCTCAACGTGATAATAAGAAAGTTTAAAATTGAAAAAGGTTAACTGTAAGGTAGCGTTGTAAAATGGAAAACTTTTAAAATATGGTTCTATATTAAAATCAAGCTCAAAAAATAAAAAAAAACCTTAAATTACCCCAAAAAATGTTTAAATTGTAACTTTGAACCTGATCATTAAGTAAAAACTAAACTGTAAAACTGAAGCAGTAAGAATGAAAGACGTTCCGAGTAATTAAAGAGTCCAAATTAAATGATTATTTTGTAACAAAAAAGGTTGACTTTGTTTTTTACAACATATATTTTTAAAGTTTCCACAGTCATCTACTTTACTGCGCGGTTATTACAACTCGAAAAAGAATTTGAAAAACGATTCTTGGGTGTAAAAGCTTAAAATAAATTATTTTAGGTATAGAAAAAGCCCAAACCAGCATGGTTGATCTTCTCTTAACCGTATAAGTTGACTTTGAAGTGATATCTTAACTTTACTGTGCAGTAAAACGTCGTATCTTATTGTAATAAGAAGAAACCGCCCATATTACGAGTTTTACTATAAGAAACACCCCCATATTATAACTTGTACTACAAGAATCTCCTTCCATCACTCGTACTATATAAAGAACCACCCACAATCGCCTTCCCCCGGAGCCAATACTTCCAACAAAACCCTGGTAAAGGCCGCAAATTAGTTGAAATTGTACTTTTTAACGTCCCTCCGACAACATAACAATAACAGATCAACATAAACGTTTGACGACCCATAAGTTTTGGATTGGATCGTTTTACAGAGTAAACAGAAAACAATTGTGTTATCGATGACATACTTTCCCCATGATCTGTTCCCGTGTTTACGGAAGGTAGATAAGTTATTTTGACCCGGAATTGGACAAAAGACTGTCGCCAGACATCGGACACTTGAATTTTGGGATTGCAAAGTATCTTTGTTTTTCAAATTTAACTATTTTAAAATGGCTTTTTATGATTTTAGTTACAAAAGTTGTTGGGCTTGTTGGTGGTTTCAGAACTAAATTACTGCACGGTGCAGGTCATTCTGTCAGTTTTAAAATAAACATTAGAAAATGGCCTAAAATATCTTTTATCACAAATACTTTGACAACAGTGATCAATTGAAAACCAAAATTATCCCCTCACCCCTAAAACAATATCAAAAGCACCAGAAACCCCCAAAAAGAGTACCAAGCCCCCCCAGAACAGGACCAGAAGACTCTGTAAAAGAGAAAGTAAAACTACAAGAGCGGTGAGGGGACCGTCCGTCTCTCCAGGTCCCTTCCATAAATAACGAACCCCTCCGTTTTCCACAAACAATAAAAATAGGCGACAAACTCACGGATAAGGCCTTGGACTGGATTCTCTGTGATATATCATTTGATGACATCCTGCTCGACCTGTAAAAGCATTATTGTTTGGGGAGAGTGAGGGAGAACTGATAATATAAACCTCGCTATCGCTTGATAATGGACTGACTGCGTGCCTCGGGGGCCTGGATGTAAATCACTTTTTAGTACTTTCTACACAAACAAAAGCAATTGTAAACTCAACTCCATGTTGCAATGCGGTTTATTATGAAAAAAACATAAAATAATGTCATAAAATAGTGATTAAGGAAAGTACTGTAACATAATATCAAAAATTATAAAAATTGAAACAGTAATGTAAAGGCGTAAAACAATGTAAATTAACATAAAAGCAAAGAAGTTACTGTATAATGCGTAGTTGAACTACAAAAACTTTATTTTACCGACAATAAAATATAAACTATGCCATAAATGTAAAGTAAGTAGATTTAGCGACCAAAATTATAAAATTATGTAAATTGTAAAGACACTAGACGTCAAGATACAACACCCGCGGGTACTTATTCTTGTAGGCTCATTATTGTCAAAGTAATACTGTTAAGAACATTTTTAAGCCACCTACTAAGCTCTACTAAAACACATTACCTAAAAGATGTAAAATGTAAATTTGATACAAAAAACCCAAACTACAGTAATAAAAAGCTTAAACCAGAATCAAAACTGACCAAACATACCTACATCACCTTAACAGCTTACTACTCCAACCTCTTCCTAAGCCCAAATAGCCAGCTAGAAATCGTATATACAACACCTTAAAGTCTCGTGAATCGCCCAACCGTTCTCTTGCACGATGGACAAGTGTGGAGAACGTCGAGACAAGCGTCCACGCAGAACGGTACACAACATATACACCATGGAATCAGAAGGAAGAAGCCCAACACAAAGCAAATGCCCATTATAATCCACGGCAATGTCCCGGCGACACGCCTGGTGTGTGTAACAATGTGATTCTGAAAACAAAAGAAATCATACTGCTTCGAGCCATGAATCAACACCTATTTACGTATGTTCCGCTCATAACTCATTACATTTGGACTGGACTATAACATTATTGTGATTGTGACTAACATTTACCAAAAACAAATGTCGTCAATAAACGTACAGCTTCTGAAGACTTAACGTTTCTTCGAAATTAAAAATTGGTTACTTCAGAAGCGACAAAACAACGTTTCGTATGTTGTCTAGTTTGTCATAGGCGATAAGGTTTTAAAAGTAGAGCGTTATTATGCTTTTAATTTTACTTTTAAAATTTCTGACCTGTTTGATAAAATGAACTTTATTTGATTTTTTATATAACAACCTTTACTGACGTGCCTTCAATTAAACTATGTTATTCTAGTAAAGGTAAAGCATTTTCAAATAATGAAATCCCATTTGTCTTCAAATCAATTCCTATCGTCATATGACAAACATAACGAATCAAGATGAATCATTGCCTACAGTGACGAAACAAATCAAAATATTAAGACTTACATGACAATATCTACAGTCCATCTCCACTGGGAACGGTCCAAAGTTACCAGTATTGGCATTTACTGTCACTGGAGCAGTCGGAGTCGACTGTGGTGCAGCTGTGGGTGCAGTAGAGGATGGTGGAGGAGCTCCACCAGCATATCCGAACTGAGGATTTGGTGGAAACGAGCCATCTGACGGTGGAGCCACCTTCACAGGCACAGGACCTTCAGAGTAAGGTGGAGGAGGTGAGCCACTCATTTCAATTACCGTTTGATATTGATTGAAAACACAGAAATCGCCGAGGTTTCACTTAAAACACGTTGTTTGGTGGTAACACAAAAAATAAAAAGAAATAAACATTAAGCCAGACGGATTGTTTTCGTGACGGGACTAATGAGAGGATATGATTTCTTGTATTTTAAAAGATTAGATTGTTAATTTGAAGACAAAATCTTGTTTTTGTGTTGCCAGAAAACAAAAAAGGCTATTAATTACATTTTCTTACTTCTAGCGGAAAGTAAGTTATTTCAAACATAAAATTTTGATAAGAATAGTTATTTTTCAAAAGTCCTTACCTAGAGTACTTACCCTAAGATTTCAAAAAATTGTTGCGAAAATTGAAATGGAAGTCATTTGTACAAGGGTTACACACAGAGATCGGTGAGCGATGAATTTGGAGGCTGCAAAAGCTGAAGACCTTTCGGTAAGCTATGACAGTTGACTTCAGAAGACTAGTTATACTACAAGTTTGCACCATGTGTATCTAAATTTTTAAATATTATATTACTGTTCTTGCTTTATATCTTATATTTTTTGTCTTAACATTCATTCCAGAGTACTTTATCTTTCCATACCGTCGTTTCAGGGTGAGATGTACCGTCGATTGTATATGACAGAAGAGCTAGAGGCTCTGAAGTTATCGAAAGCTGATTCTCGGATCGTGAACACGGCTTGTGAAGACCTGGTGAAGGCAGCTGAATACTTTTACAACCATCCTGTCGAGAAGCCGTCGCTCAGTTTCATCACAAAAGAGTTCGACTTCATCGTCAAAAGTGGCAAGGTGGATATTTATGTGGAGAAGTTGGTCGAGTTCTTCAAGAAAGCTTGCGCCATACAGGTAGTACTAACTTTAAAATGACAGGTTTTAACAAAAATTTGTATTAATGGTTCTAAACTTGAATACAACTTGCTTTTTCAAGTATTTAGACGTCATATTGAAAGCTATTTGTCTACTATAATATAATTTAAAGAACGTTTCACACCTTAACCTTTCAGCTTAACAACGCCATAAAAGGTGATACTTCTCAGCCGTTGGAGTTGATCACCTTCTTGTGGAAGAACTTACTTCGTTTAGTCATCTTTGTCCACACCCACTTCTGCCCTCAGGCTTTTCCTGACGTTGATTTGAGAGAGCGACTGGTCGGTCTGGCCAAAACAGTATTTGCAAATCAAGTGCTGGCATACCCGCTTTTCAGAAACATTTCTATTACACACTTTGAAAACACGTATGTTTGCTGTTTAGTACTGTGCCGGCTTATATGGTAATGACGATGTTTATAACTTTTAAATTTAAAAGACGATTTGCGAGAACTTGCGTCCGCTGAAATAAGGGGTGTGCCTTAGAAATTTTACCCTATGATTTTTTTGGATAAAATACATCCTTAGGTATTCAAAAACAATTTCCTAATTTTTTTTTAAAAAAATACGTTATAATGACGGATTTACTATGTTGCCTTTGCCGTGCAATGGTTTTGAAATTTTGTATGCAAGATTAATTTTTTATTTTCTATATTTTATCTTATTATGTCAAACTTATAAAAGTGGTCCTAATACTCCAAAATGGTATATGCATACATAAAATGCACCGTTTCTTAAGAAAATTACATTATCGTTATGGATTTTTTTTTCATATTCGGAATCAGCGTAAAATTCTGCTCTAGACGTCGTCTAGACGGCACTATTCCCGATTCTGGATCGCGCGGTAAAATTTTCATGGTCTAACTGGTAGCGCGTTATCCACCCGACCGAAACCACACGGGTTCGAGTCCGGTCAGAGGACAAGGCCCAAAAATGGCGGGAAACGATAAAATAAAAACAAAAAATAAAATAAACGTAAGATTAAGGTAAAACTAAACTTGTAATACCAAAATAAAAGTGTTTTATTAATATTTTTATATTTTTACTGTTATAATGTCTGATAAAAAACTTTTTTTCAAATTTGGACAAGTTGAAAGATAAACTATCCCACCTACCATAATCTATCCTATCTATTATACCATAACTTATCCTATTTACCATACCACCAAACCCTACAATACCCTAACATATAATACTATATCACCCAACATAGTAAATCCGTCATTATGACGTATTTTTTAAAAAAAAATTTAGTAAAGTGTTTTTGAACACCTAAGTATGTATTTTATTCGAAAAAATCATAGGGTAAAATTTCTAAGGCAACCGCCGATTCAAACTCTCGCGAATCGTCTTTTAAAAATAATACTGTAGTTTAGTATACACTACCCTTAGGATATTGTAAAGTGAATGAAAGTACTGATTATTAAAATTTTTCAGTGTGAATGTGCATAAATCAGCCAAAGCCTTAAACCAGATTTCGCCAGTCTTCTTTACTACGTATCTGCAAGAGATACCATTGGATTACAACAAGAATGTCGCCGAGATGGCAGAGTCTTCCATGCATCCGAGAAAGTACACTCAGAAGATCGTACAGTGGCTTGAAGACGAGATGAAGGCTGCCAGGAAGATGGACTTCACGCAAGGTCAACTAGAACACTTCAAAAAGGTATCATGAGTAATATTTTATGCAGAAACAGTACCAAAGCTATTATTTTGTTGCAAGGATCTTTGCAAGGACATTTTTATAAGTATTGCATCTTTCAGTTCTTGTATAACACATTTGTCGCTGGATATCTGACAGGATTGCTGAAGAAAGACAACAGCTTCGATATTGTACTTGAACATCTGGATTGTGCAGGTAAAATAAAGCCATATAAACAAAAGTAATGTATTTGTAGTGTTTGGAGTATGGTTTAATTTGTTCAATAGAGTTGAGAACGGTCTGGACCAGTTGATGGCATTGTTGACCGATTACATGACCAGAAAAGCTCAGTTTTTCGCTGAAAAAAGAGGAAAAACTGAGAAAAGCTCGCTTCCGACCATCACTATTAGGGTAAGGTGCCGCGGTATGCCGTTTTTGACCAATTTTTAAAGTTAAGAAGAAGTAAAGACAATTATAAACTTTTTTTAATTTCATTTTTCCATTTTTTTACTGTATAAAAGGACATACAAGTATTCTGCAGCCTGCACAACATAGGGCGCACATTGTTTTCTTTCAGGATCTGATCTCGTTCAAGAATGTTATCGACCAAGTCCAGACGGAATGCTGCAAAGGCGATTCGGCCTTCCAAAGCAGAATCCAATCGGAATTGCATCGTGTCTTTACTTCTGTCACGAAATTCGCTGAATTCTTGGTAATTTACTTTGACATTGAGCTGCGACAAAACAAGGTGGACCAGATCGACAATGTTTTGGGACTGGTACACTATGTGAGCAACAAGGATGATTTCGAGAAGTAAGTTTGGTGTTTTTATATTGTTTTAGTGGTATTTTCTTGCATGAAAAGATTCATGTTTAAGTGAATTGGCATATTGTTTTAGATTGTACAAGATTTACCTTGGCAGACGGCTGGTAGCGATCAATGGTTACAACATGGACTTGGAGAAGGTTGTAATTGACTCCTTGAAGGTTGGTTTTACTTGTGTTTAGAGACAGGAGTGGTTAAAACACATTTTAGACTAAAGTTATATTGTTTTAGGTAGAGTTTGGCAACGCGTACACGAGAAAGATGGAGAAGATGTTTGCTGATGTAGCGACATCTGCGGATTTGGTTAAGGAGTATGGTGCACAAATGGGTATGGTACCAGAGTCTGGAGCTCTCGACCTGAAGTCTGGTCTCTCCTTTTCGATTAATGTCATAACTCCTGGCTTCTGGCCTCAGATGAACTCTCTGGCACCGTGTAGACTTTCACAAAAGTTGGCTTCAGCGTTCCACTCTTTTGAAACATTCTACACGACTAAGTATCCCACCAGGAAGCTGGGGCTGATAATATACAGTGGATATGTTGTGATTGAGGCCAGATTCTATGGCCCTGAGGCGATTGAAGTCACTAAAAGGAAGATTCAGCAGGTACGGAGGGGCCTTGGGGTGGTTTACAGATGGGACGTTATAAGATGTATCATATTATAATATAAAATTGGTGTAAACTGAGTTGATAGTGATTAAATTTTGTTTTAGAAGGACGATGCGCATCATCAGAACGTTGGTCAGTTCTCGTCCAAGAAGCTGGTTTGCACCCCAGTCCAGTGTGCCATTCTGGACCTGTTCAACTCGTGTTCGTACATTGATTCTAATGTCAGTTAGGTTTACAAAGTTACAATATAAAAGTCAAGATATACTGTAATTTTATATTTTTTCAAAGTATACTGTAATAGTGAGGACTTCAAGGTATACTGTAACTTTATAATTTTTCAGTGTATACTGTAATTTGTATTTTAGAAAGTCAAGTCCATGGGCGACAACGAGCTGAGAAAGGGAATTCCGTCGCTAGTCCGAGCCAAGATCCTGGTCAAAGAGGTGGTGGTGGACGAGAATAACAACGAGAAGGAGGTATTCTACGTGAACGACACCTTCACTCACAAGAAGGGCACCATCAACTTGACCAAGGACTCAAGGGCTGACGAGGCCAAAAACAAGAAGATCGATGTCGCGGTAAGAGACTTGACCATGAGGGACTTGACCTTGTTTTAGCTATTTTGAATGACTACTATAAGGTACCAAATAATGATAACTGATTTTGTTGCAACTTCTCATTATTGTCGCAGACTTATATTTTCATTTCTAGAAGATTAACCAAGCTTGTCGCAACCTTGTCGACGCCGCTGTCGTCAGGCTGATGAAGCTTCAGAAGTCGATGCTCCACGATGAACTGAAGCAGGAAGTTGTCGCCGCTCTGGATCGACCGGTCGAAGAGAAACTGTTCAAGAAGTCCATCGAGAACCTGATCGACCATCACTACTTGAGTCGCGACACTAACAACATAAAACTCTATACTTATGTCGAATAAACCCTTGTGTATATTATCTATGTCAAAGAGCTTTATGGTGTTGTAGTGGATGGTAGATCTTGGCAGTACACCTTTAATACATCGTTCTTGGTCAAAAAGTATCTAGAAGTTTACATTTTTAATTTCTGAATTTCGTGAGGTTCTATAAACTTATGGACTTCTTATTAATGTTTTATTGCTCAAATGTCCTCCTTTATCAGCGACAGCGACTGTTTCCCTCGCGAGTCGCCTTGAGCGGTCTCTTTCCTTTCGTAATAGGCCCACTTTTGGGCAGAAGCCGAGCCAAATATCGCGAACACGATCCCAGTCAGAATCAGAATCCCGGCTAACATCTGGAACACCTCGGTCCATTCATCCAGCGTGGACTGAAAAAGAATTTATGACAAAACTAACTGTTTGTGACATTTTTTATCAAATTTTGTCGCGGTTTATGTTCAAAAATTATTTTTTTTGCGACAAGAAATGATTTTGCACTGTGCAACCGACCTTTCAAATAAAAGCTTGCACGGTGCAATAAACTTTTCTCTTTACTCTATTGCACAGTGCAAATAATTCTCCGCGTTGCAACCAACCCTCTTGCACGGTGCCATCCCTTTTTACTCATCGCTACTTCTTGCACTGTGCATCTTTGACTCTTTTCTCAAATTGCACGGTGCAAAGACTTAAACCTGCGACATTTTTCGTTAAATCGCGACATCTCTGAGAAAGTTCCTTTGAGAAAACTCTTTGCACAGTGCCATCAACCTCTCTTTGTCGCTACTCAATTCTCATCGCTCCTTCCACTGTTTTCTCAATCTGCACGGTGAAAAGGCCCAATCAGCGACAAATTTCATTGAAACGCGACACAAAACACGTCGCCTTTGTCGCATGACTTTGTTCTTGTCGCAATCGAGCCGATTGTCGCAAAACAGGCAAACGCACTTTGGGGCACGGCGACAAAACGGTTTGCGACAAACCTCAAATGTTTGTTTTGTCAGCGACAAATGGTTTTCCAAAACATTGTTTTGTTGAGATGTTTTGTTTTTGAGAGCGACAAAGTAAAGCGATGCACTGTGTTTGGCACTTTGAACTTGGTTTGTTTGCGACAAAGTTGTGGCGAAGAAATGGGCTGCACCGTGCAGACTTTGTTCGTTTTGGAGCGACAAATCATGTAGTGGAGGAGTTCACGGTGCAATGAAAAGAAATGACGGTGGACTGCACCGTGCAGTAGAAAAGGTTTTTTTTTGACTGCGCTGTGCAAACGTTGGTTATTATGTAATGACTGCACGGTGCAAGATTCCGTAATATTTGCAAGGTGCAGAATAAAGTAAGCAGCAGATTGATTGCACGGTGCAAAACTTAATAAAGAAAAGTTTTAAAAAAATTTAAATATTTTTATAAATATGAATGCTTACTGCGGTAACATATGACAAACTTACATTTTTGGTCATAAACCCAACCACAATCGGCGACAAAATGCTCGCGACCTGTGCGAACCCTTGGGCATAAGCCGAAATGGCAGCCGTGTAGTTGGGGGCGATACTCACGATACTCGTAAAGTAGCCGGGGACATAGCCTGAGGTCAGAGCCATACCCAGACTCAGGAGAATCAGCATCGTGGTGGCATCTTCTACATAGCCGACGGCTAGAAGACAGGCCGCGCACCCAAAGGAGGCGATGGAGTTGCCGGTTTTGGCGACGAACGTGGGCGACAACTTGGTTTTGGCCAGATCCGCGACAACTCCGAACAGAACCTTCGAGAAGGTTTGGACGAAGAACGGCGACGCCGACCACAGGGCGTTCTGGAACGGCACGGTAGGTTACTTAACGCCATGCCAAAGGGCTTGATTATTCAAATTTTAAAATTTTAAAGGAATAATTAAGGATGTTACTGTAACAAAAGCCTGTAATGATACAGCAAATGCGGGTTAAAAAGTAGATAGAACTGACGAACGCTGTGTTTGCTTACCTGACTCAGATTCAGATGGAGGGCGCTTCTGTGGAACTCAGGAAGATACGATGTCATCGCTACCATCACAAACGACTGACAGAAGGACGACAAACATATCGCCAGAACTACGGGTGAGAACAATAACTGCAACGATTAATACGGTAACTTTTGTAAATTGTCTTATAGTATGTTATAGTAGCTCCTACATCTACAGCAACTTCTGCAGATGATTTTAGTATGTTACAGTAGCTCAAAGTATCAAAGTATTATATTGTAGTATGTATTTAAAGAATTGACTACCTTTTTGAACGGAGTAGATGATGGATTTACCATGGGTGTGGTCGTATCTCGAATGTGTGCCAATTCTACCGCAGTAATCCTGGTTGATTGTCGCGGATGATCAGCCCCGTATTTTACCCAGAAAAAGAGAAACACGAAGCCGGAACTACCTAAACATCAAAAATTGGACAAAAATTAAGATTCTGCACACTTTATGACCGATTCAAAAATTACAGTAACACTTTACCGTACAGTAAAAAAATTACAGTAATACCTTACCGTACAGAAACAAAAATTACAGTAATACCTTACTGTACAGTAAGAAAAGTTACAGTAAGACCTTACCGTACAGTAAGAAAGCCATGGGCCATCCGTGGAAGAAGTTCAAGCGACACAATTCAGCAGTCGCAAACATAGAAATGGCCAAGCCAATTTGATTACCGGTCGTAAAGACAGCCATCGCTGTACTCCGCTCGGCTGGACCAAACCATTTCGATATTAACAATGAGCTACAAGGGATAAAGAAGCCTGGAATCCGAAGATCAGTATTGTATTTTAGGATTTGGAGGTCAAAAAGTAGGTAGAATACTTATTTACCCGTGTTTGCATGAGATTCTATCCACTTTTTGACCGAAAGACATACTTCTACAAACTTTTTGACCTACATCAACATTCCTTACCCTGAGCAATGCCAGTGGTCAACCTCAACAGCGAAGTGAAGATGTAGTCCTTGGTGATGTAGACCGTGAGCGGAATCAGAGCTGTGGCTACACAACCGACCACGATGCCAATCGAAATGAGATGTTTGGCTCCGAACTTGAGGGTAAAGTAATGGGCGGCGAAGACCGACAGGAAGGTACCCGCGTAGAAGAACATGTGCATCGAACTGATCTCGCGCAGCTGCCAGTCCACTTGGAACTCATTCTGAAGCAATATAACTCAGTTTCACGTTATATAAGTTAAAATATTGTAAAATACGAAATTTATAAAATTAGTTTCAAACAAAAATGTACTTTTAAGATTAAAAAATAGATTGTTTCCCAGGAAATTAAATATTTTCCTTCAATTTCTACTCTTTTCCACGCGGTAGTCAAGATCAAAAACATAGTTTTGAACTTCCCGCCAAATTGGCATTATGTTTTAAGCTTATAACTTTCTCATTTTTAGACTTTTAATAATTTTTCTTTGATATTCTAGTAGGAAACCTTTAAATGAACCTACATTTTTAAATTTGTAAGCGTAATATATCTGAAAAGCCAAAAAAGTGCGTGAAACACAATGCCAAATTTGTCAAATTGGCGGGAAACCGAAATAATTCAAATTTAAAACTTAAAAGCGAGAGCAAAAACTTTTTATATGTACTGCAGGGTGGTACAATGAACTCATAGAAATTTCGAGCTGATTCTAAGCGGGACGCGATGGGTACTTTGCTGTTCGCCAAGAAAGTTAGTCAATAGATCAATGTTGATAGATTTAGGTAACAAAGCTTTCTAACTTTACTTTGAAGCGCCTTTTATTAGTAAATATAAGATCTTTCAAAGTTAATAATGCAGTACAATATTGTAGTAAGAGATTAAAATATAACTTACTCGCAGAACGGCGGTACTATTCAAAGTGGGCACGATGCAGACTGAAAGTATTCTTGTCAAGCAACATATTATGGTGCTCAACTAATTCTGGGCTCCCTAACTTCAAAAATCTGCTTTGAGAAGGGGCACAAAATTATTTGAACACTATATTATTTACAATTTTATGAATTTTGCCTTTCACTCCAAACCTATGATCATTTTTGGAATAGTTACTCTCGAGAATGACATGTAAACAGATAAAAGTAAACCAAAAGCAGTTATACAAATTCCTTCCCAGCTGATAACGACCACATTGTTAGTGGTTTTGTGCTTTCTGTCACCTGCCTACTACATGTTACACTTAAAGTTGGTCAAAAAGTAAATAGAATTACATTTTTGGGCATAAAGTTTATAGAATTTTGAATTTTTGGTCAGACATTCACAAAACTCAATCAATTTTTAATATAAAGTACAAATTTTTTTAATAAAAAAGGTGTTTAAGGTGGTCAAAAATTGCGTAAAATTTTAGATTTTAAAAAGATTTTTGTCACTTTTTCGTTTTCTCGTTACTTTTTGACCAAAATAGAGCCAAATGTGACATTGTCTATGACTATAAACGGCTGTTAAGAACTCTGAATGACTTAATTGTTTTTTGAAATGACTCGTGAGATGGTTAAGCTACTAAAAATAGTTTTAAATACAATTAGCTGATAATCATTGCTAATTTTTTGTAAAAAATTTAAACTTTAAAGTTGTACTATAATATTTTGATCAAAAAGTGTTATAAAACACCATTTCTCATCATTTTTTGACCTATTAAAGCAAAAATTTTTAAATTCAAAGTTTGAAAACATCATTTTAAATTGTTTTCTATACCTATAAATCCATCTTTTACCCCTCCTTCACTCAATTATCCACCCCCAGTCCATTACCCGCCCCTCCTTTACCTAACGCCATGCCAAAAACACCCCTCAACAGGGCGTGTATGGCCATGCCCACGGCCAGCATGAGTACCATGCACATGCGGACGGAGCTCCATTGCCACAGGGCGGCGGCCATTGAAACGAGAAGAATAAGTTTGTCGCTGCCTCTTAGATAACATTGGGGAGGGAATAATTCGAGCCAATGTATTTATTCCGAGATCAAAATATGAATGTGGGGCGAGGTATGCGGCGATCAAAGACGTAATTACAGTAGTAAGAGGGTATGGTAACCATGATTACAAGTAACGGTAACTTAAGTTAGGGTTTCTGTAGTAGAAATATATAATACAGTAGTGAAAGAGTACAGTAACAGAACGCAAAAGACATCAGTTGAGTAAATAAATAACTACAGTAACATTATGTTAAGGTAGACAAATAAATAAAAGTTACAGTAGTAAAGTTTCTGTAAGATGGTTGAATGTACATAAAGGTCAAGCAGAACAGTGTACTAAACACAAATAGTTGACCTGATAACAAGTGATAAAGACATGTCCGCGACAAACTGGTTTAATGTACTTTGGCTGTAGCCGGAAGGCAGAGTGTAGCCGTGGGAGTGTTCAGCTCGACGATGAAAGGGTTCGGCTGGATTCTGGTGCCAATGTCAGTTAGGTCAGTCGAGTTTACCTGCAAAAAGTAAAGATTAACATATTATAATGTATATGTTATTTTAGATATACAGAAAAAAATTATTTTACAGTATGACACAGTAATAGAGATGTAACTTACATTAAGATCCTCGATGTACAGCGACACTTTGTTCAACTTCTCCATCAACGATGGCATGAAGGCGTCGTAGTTCAGCACGGCGACAGTCTCAGCGTTTGGAATCCTGTAGTGAATCTCTTCCAAGAATCCTCTGGCTTCCTGTGGCACGATAGTATGGGTACAGAAGTCGAAGGCTGGCAGAATACATTGGCCTTCCGACTTGATGCCTAAGTTCATGATCTTAGGCTTGAATCCCTTTAGATTCTTGTTGAATCCACTCAGAAGCGGGTACAACACCTGACGAATCTCTTGAGAACATTTACAAGCAAACTCCACAAAGATCTCACGCACGTCACGTTGTAGCGACACGTAATCAACCGAGTTGATTCTGATGAAAAGGTGCGACAGATTGGAGCCTTGTCTGTTTATCAACTTGGTGATTTGGTCGTGAACTAGCTTGGATGGGTAAGATCGCTGGTCGTTCTTGGCATCTGGACACGAATACATGGATTCTGGTCTCTCATAGTTGAGGCACAACGATGTTAATGGGACTCCTGATGACCAAAAATTAGTTTTTCGCTTGTGACAACAATTGGACTGATAACTTGAGTTTTGCAGAAAAATGTTATTCACAATGTTTTGAACATTCCCAAGTGAATTTAGTAACAAACAACAATTATATAGTATCATATATCAATTACAATATCCAAAACTTACTGGTCTTCCTCAAGAATCTCAGGAATCCATACATGAATGACGCTGGCAGCTCTGTGTACGATGCCAGATCAAATTCAGTCAAGTTTCTGGCCTTGGAACAGACTGTCTTCAGCACGTCCAATCGAGGTTTGGCCTTGTACATTTGACCGTTCTCTAAGAAAACTTGGACGAAGTTACCATCAGTCAGCCGTAGCTTCTTGGGCTGACCCCAGAAGCAAGCACGGACTTGGCTTCGAATCCTTTTACAAGTAGCCTAAAGCAATTCACATAATGAATAATATTTTAGAGGTTATGAGTAACACTTTTGATACAAGAGACTTTATTGTTGTGTTATGAGTAAGTGGCTAACTGGAATTTGAAGTTATGAGAGATATAAGTTTAACCAAAATGGCAGCCTTTATGATAATGTAAACTTACTTCCAAAGCCATGACATCCTCAAGGTCTTCCAGATGCTCGCAGATCTGACCATAGATTGAAAATGGCAGTTTGTCCATTATTTAAAGTTTTGCTAAAAGCAGTTGATAGAAAGAATAAAAATGAGCGATATACTCAACAGATACAGCTATATCAAATGCCGATGATAGTAGATACGATGAGTTAAGTCAAGTACGAAATCAGCACAAAACTGATGGCTTGGCGCAGAGTCTAGCCCTAATAAAGGTTGGCAGAGTTCACGTGTGGCTGAGAATATTCATTGTTAATCTTTGTGCACAAGTTGGGGAGAGTTCCCGCCCTCCCGCGACAAGAGAGTGCGTTTGTACCGACTCTCCTCGTTTCCCAAACAAATGTCAAAGACAGACTCGCCTAAGACGGTGCGATCGCCGCTCAAATCTATTCCAGTACAAAAACAGCAATGTCATGCGTTGGTGATCTATGTATAATATATGCTATGAAGTGATACGACCGTGATACGATTTGAATTGGAAAGAGTTGACAAGTCTTTTTCAAAGCTTATGGCATTGTATATTTACAACTGCAGTAGAAGATGCACATGTATTGTGGTAGTTTTAATAAAGCAGCTTTCCTTGACCCATTTTTAACGTAAAAATCATGTAGTAGATCCAAAAAAGCCAATGAACATGGAAAGACTGCCAGTTGATCTCTTAGCTTAACATCAGGCCTTAATGAAACTTGATACAGCTACCGACCTTCTGCCACTTTACCAGTGATTTGGCTTCAATTTGGTACAAAAAACCGCAATTGATTTGAATACAGAACTTGTTAGCCTATTGTTACTACGGTAATGTTGAGATGTGAAGATTCGTGAAAATAAGCAAAAATGTATTGAAAACATGTTCATGATTACAAGTTTTGCATTTTCCTAATTTCAAATCGTTCTTTAGTTTGTTTATCATTGTCTTTCTCATTTGCACATTTTAAGAGCTTCTTTGTAACAATAATATTTTGATAACTTCTCAGAAATTCTCAGAAACAGTTCCGGAATTGTACTCTGTTTGGAAGCATTGCCAAGAACAATATACAAAAATTGTTAGAAAACTGTTTTTAACATTATGTAGGAAATTTACTGTTTAGTTCTGTAAATGCTAAATGAAAGCTTCACATTTCTTGAAGCTGATATTCTCAACTTAGTTCATGACTAACGTGATGTTAGCACTGTATATACTTGTCATTTTAACACTTTATATGTGATATAATAAAGCACAGTTATAAATTGACGAAAATTTAAATTTTCAAACATTTTTACAATATCGTCTTGCCTTTTTTGTACAATCGTTGTAGCGTTGTAGGCCCATTATGTATATCTACTTAGCTTGAAGTAAAACAAAAATATTGTTTTAGCTTCGCGTTGACCGAAATTTTTTGTTACGTAAAACTTAGGTACGTATCTTTTTTAGCTTCAAGACTTTTTGGATAAACTGATTTTTTTTAGTATATTATACATATTAAAAATATAAACTATTCAAAAATGTCAGTGAAAGCAAGAGAAATCACTATTACAATCTAGTTGTCACAATTTAGTGTTTGAATAATAGTTTCATATATTATAATTCAAAAACAATTTCGAAAGTTGAATTCGCGATTTCTGATTGTTTTGCACTTTTGTCTCGTAGTTTGCTCCTACCTGTAGTACTTTCTTTTATTCTGATGTACTTTGAGGTTTTTTACTAGTATATCTTAGTATAATTTAGTTCATGCATTATTAAACGCTATGTTTTGGTGTTTCCACATTACTCTAGTATACCTATTATAAATACCTACTACAATACTGTACTACCATTGAACTTCTTGAGCTCCCAGCAACAACTTTTGTCAACGAAACTCGCACAACCATATGATAATAGCACTGTTTTGATGCTGACCTTTTTCATGTCGAGTCTGCATTTCTACAATGACACATAAATATTGACTGAATTGGCATCGCACCCTGTGATAACCCTTATCATCGTTCGAACGATGTGAAAAGGGCGCATTTCAATGAAAACGCCTCGAGCAGTGCTGTCACCGCGTCAACAACATATTACAAAACCTACGATGCCATGCCACCGGATTCTGTGGGTACCGTGACAGTTTCAACAACCGTCTGTACGTATCAACTGATAGTACAATTTTAAAATTACTATGTATACAAACAATTTTAAAATTAGTGGTATAAACAACTTCAAAGTAAATCTAAAATTAGCCGCCTTTCCGAACATGAATACTATGGTTTGTTTATAACAACAACAACATTGTACTCTTTGTACAAAAAAACCGTACTCTGCGTAGTGCCGTTTCTAAAATACAGTGGCAAAAATGTAAAGATAGTTTGCAAATCGTGCAAAACACTATGGCGACAAAATCAAAACAAGGAACAAATCGAAAATTCCATACTTTTTGCAAACATGTCTTTTTTTATATACCACCCTAGTATTAAAGTATTATACAAACTTAATCACTGCAGATAACATAACAAATACACCTTCATATGAAAACTTCATCCTATTAACTTCTTCAAAAATTTACCATTAACAATTTACATACCTTCCTTTAAATTTTCAAGACACTTGCCGTTCTTGGCAACATTATAACTTAAATTTGGGCAACGACTTGCATCTAAAATTAATTAAAAATTTTATAAAACGTACATTATATATTGTTACGTTATTAACTCTCCGATTTACTACAATACAAATTTTTTTTTAGATTTTTTTTTACTTTTAACCGCAACTCGCGCCCACTGTTGGCATAACGTCTGAAAGCGTTTTAGGTCACACCACGAAGCAGGGAACAAAATCTACGGTAGAAAAATAAAGTAAATTTTTTCTGAATATTTTCCTTTTGGCTGGATCAGTCTAAAATCGGATAAAATGGTAAGTATTTCTGTTTTTGCATTGTTTTTTTGATGTTTAGATGAAGTATTTTAAAGTTGGTTAGCTTTTGGTTGATATAGTTCTTGTGGTGGATGTATTTTTGACTTTAAAATACATTTTTAAAGTTTTTTTAGGAAGGATTTTTAAACGAGGTTTTAATAGTTTTGAGAGGCTAAATGTGGCAGTACTATGTTATAATCGCATAGTAAACTGTTAGGGATTAAAAAAATACTTAATTTGTGGAGGTATATTGTTTTAAAGGCATTTACTTTTAAAGTTTTTTTGTTAATAAAATCATTTTTGAAAATATTATTGTTTAAAATAACTTTATCTTTACAGCATTTGCTGTATTGATAAATAAATAAATTGAAATTATAGTTTTGTTACTTATTGTTGTATTTACAGGCCAAGCGTACCAAAAAGGTTGGAATCGTCGGTAAATACGGTACCAGATATGGTGCCTCGTTGAGAAAGACCGTCAAGAAGATGGAAGTCTCACAGCACTCCAGATACACCTGCTCCTTCTGTGGAAAGGAAGCCATGAAGAGAACTTGTGTTGGAATCTGGAAATGCAGCAAGTGCAACAAGGTCGTCGCCGGAGGAGCTTATGTGTACGCCACGACTGCCGCTGCCACTACCCGTTCAACCATCCGTCGTCTTCGTGAAACCAAGGAGATCTAAATGGTGAAGGAGCTGTTTGTTGTTTTTACTCTTGTTTTATAAGATAAATTGTTTTGCCTTATTCTAGATGGATTTTGGGAGGTTATAGACTTTTACTGATGTTTCTTATACTTTTTATTAGTAGCTCTGCTTTTTTGGTTTCGGCTTACTTGAAGAATTAGTAGGAGTATTGCTGATGTTTATAAATTTTTAAATAATAGTCATTTAATTAGCACTACCTCTTTAATGAATTGTCTAAGGAGGCAGAGAATAAGATCTTTTTTTTGATGTTCATAATGATTTATTTATATATTTAGTATATGATAAAGCTAGAAATTATGCGAATTTTACGTCTTTCTGTTTCCGTGAGTCTTGAGGTGCCCTTAGGGTTAATGGCAGGGAATTCTGAGATCAGGCCCATATCTGAAATGTTGGGTATAGTAAGTTTATCTTTAGTTCGTCAAGTTTTCCTCTGTTTTTTAATTTTTCGTCCAATAGTTTTACTGGTTCACTCAAAAATTGAAAGTTAGTCTTAAGTTCTATGAACTTTTTGACCTCTATTGTAAGATAGCTTACTCTAATTGTGCAGTCCCACGATGCCGTACAGATGGCTGTACCATCGGGACTCGTCCTCAGGCAGGATATTCGGTTTTCATGTCCATATAAAATGCTTTGTCTGTTACATTTCAACGAATCCCATACTCCAACTCGGTAGTCGCCGTATCCAGCGAATAGTATTCGACCTGTGAATGGTATAAGCTTACTTATGCTTGACACTTACCGCTAGCACTGAAATCAACACCATTCACGGGGAATAAGATGGACTCTTTCTCATACACACATATCTGTCGGTCGGCTCGTAGGTCAAACAGACGACACTATAAGAGGATACGTTATAAAATGTTATTGAAGGTTGTGTAAATTGTTAGCAGAGGATCTTTTTGGTACTATTGTTACGGGTTAGATTAAAAGAGTGTTAGAAAAATAATGAAATTGTGATTTTTTGATTATATCCGGTTTAAAACCTAATTTACTGCAACATAAATTACAGTAAGTTCAATATTTAACTCACCGAAGCGTCGTCCGACCCTGTAGCGAAGGCATCTCCGTTCGGGTGGAATCTGATGGTATTGACATCAGCTTCGTGGCCGTCGAAACTTTGGACACATTGACCGGTTCGTATGTCCCAGACTAGAGCGTGTCTGTCAGCACCACCTGAGATGAAGATGTTACCCGTGTCAGATTTAGGTATATCTACGGCAAACACGTCGCCGCAATGTCCGTGGAAGTTCTGTATCATTTGGCCACTCTCCACGTCCCAAATGGCACACGTCGAGTCGCCACTGCCGGTTAGAAGCTGCAAATATATTATTGTAGGTTATGATAAGGTTTGTTAGGGATACTGTAGAGTTTTCGTAAGGTTTATGTCTTTAGGTGTAATTAAGGCTTGTTTAGAGATGTCTTATGTCATTACTTCAACTTACCAGGTTGTCAGACCTCAAAAAGGTACAACACGACATGTAGCTAGTGTGGGTGGCGACAGACCGTTTCTTCTGTAGAATATCTTCTTCAAAACTCAATGGTACTACACTACACTTGTTGTCCAAACCTCCACAAGCTATCAATTGTCCACTAGGAGCATAAGCACAAGCCATTACCCATGTAGTGGGCATGGTAAGGGCATGTTCTTTGTTGGTGGTGAAGCCGTCCCATACGATGACTTTACCATCTTGTGACGAACTGACTATATGTCGCTTGTCCTGTGACCAGTCCATACACAACACTTTAGAGGCATGTCCTTTCAAGATACGACGTTGTTTTATGTTCAGGGCTCCCATCGGTTCCAGACGGTCTGCTGCTTGTTGGACTAAACATGAATAAAATGGTACTGGTGGTACTTACTAGGAATGTCATTCAGTTTTTGTCGCTCGGCTTCTAGTTTGCGTCTCAGTTCTTCGGCTTCTCGTGTTAACAGTTCCAAGGCATCGATTTGTCTATAAAGTTGTCATCATGATATGTTTTTTTGATTATTCACGTCATTGCGACAAAATTAAAAGTATAAGTTTTTTTACGTTTTATAATTTAACATTGTTTAAATTAACATCTGGTGATAAAATTTAACTGTTAATTATAAATATTCTGTCATCATGACATCTTTTTTTATTAAAAATGACAAATTTAAAAACAATTTACAGTAATAAAAATGTGTCCAAATAAAAAAAAATTAAAAATTTTTTTGAGTGCCAACAATACTGGTACTACTGGTACTCACCTGGTCGCACCGTCCATGATGGTCACACTGTCTGCCATTTTGACGCTTTTCGTTGTTTCGTGACTTTCTTCTGACTTGACGCTGGTGGAGGGCTTGTCCTCATCGATGGTTATCTTCTGAGCGTCGGCGGCCAACGACGTCACTTTGGATTCCACATTGTCGGTGGCTTCGTCGCCTTCGGCCATTGGCTAAAACTAATAATAATGACATATTATGACCTAAGTAAGTGGGTAACACGAGGAACTTAACACGTTCAAAAAGAAAAGACAAAGCGACTCAAAGTGTCATTCTGAACGTTTAAACCCTCTTTTTCGGCTTCAGAAGGCTCTAATTCAGCCGGCATCAGAAATAGCGAATCTTCTTTTCGGCTTCTGACCGTCTGAACTCTTTTCTACGATTTCTGAAAGCCTCAAGCCTCACTCTACACATCTGAAGCCGGTCCGAAGCCCCAACATCTGAATTCTCAAACCCCAAACTTGTGAACGCTCGAAACCTCTTCTGAAGGGGTTTTAAGCTTTCAGAAGCGCGGAATCAGACGTCTTTTTTGCGGATTCGGAGCCCCCGAGCTGTGGGGCCAAGGCTCTCTTTTCGAAAAGCCGGCTGACGGGCCCTCTGGGCAAAAAGAGAGAAGGCAGCGACACTTCTCGGCCGTTTCTCGGTTAGATTCCTCTCTAATCCCTCTCCCCGTTCCGCACACTCTCTCCTTAACAGCACTCTCTCTAATCCCCTCGCCCCATTTTTGGAAAACAATAAATTTAAATAAAATTCCACAAACAAACTCTGGGCCCGGCGGGCTTCCGGTGGCTGTTTAGGTTTGTTTGAGACTCATTACTACAAAACACAACTCTTCGTTTTGTAAGCACTATGTTTATATGCTCAAAAAAAGGTAGTTTTTGGGTTACTTTGTATCTTTTAGTTATTGTAGAGTTATAGGTGAGGTAAATAACTACATAACATAAAACACAAACATATTTATATTAGAAACAACAATAAGTACTAAGGTAAAATGATTTAATTGCCTAAATCAAAAGGTTCATCTCACCAGTTATACATAACTATTAAGGAGTTCGTTAAACCGAAACTGTTAAAAAAGCATTTTGAAAAATTAAAATTGATTGCTAGTTAAATATGTTTGAAATACGATTGAAAACAGCAACAAAACATACGATTACACACGTGTTTTGATCTGAAAATGAGCTTTAAAACATTATTTTCATTGAAAATCATGTAGAAACGCACTATTTTGGTCAAAAAGTTTATAGAAAAAGCAAAAGACTAAGGTTTTCATAAAAAAATGAAACCCTACAAACTTTTTGAACGATTTATTACCTTACAACATTATATTACAATAACAAAACCAACAAAAAGATAACTGTATGCATATAAAGCATAGTTTCGAGCCAAATTACTCGAGATTACACGTTCTGCGACGTATCTTATGTCACTTATGGAAATATGAATTGACAAGGTCGTTCTCGCTTTCTTCACATTACTTTATTACCGCTCCATTGCTTCTGCCATTCTAAATATTTGTTTGTCATTTGGGTCTCTCTGTAATACAATTTTGAACCACATTGAAGCAGTTTATTCACAAATATTCATTTTTATATCTGATTTTTAATTCTTATTTTGGCATTGTGTTCTAGGTGGGTATAACTTTATATTTTTAAAGATTTTCTTTGAAATTTGAATTAAAAAGTTTAAGAAAAAGTAGATAACATGAAATTTACAACAAATACTGACTGGTAAAACCAAAAGGTTGAAGTTGAAAAAAAATATTTTTTAAATTCAAAAATTTAAGTTTTAAACTGATTTTAGGCTTAAAAGTCAAAAAAACATTTAAAAAATTCAAAAAATATTTCAAAAAACAAAGTAAAACCAAATTAACAGCCTCAACATTACCTAAACCTGCAAACTCTTGTCGTCCCTCATGTTGGATATGTTGTTTGCCTCTCGAGCCTTTGTTAGTTCAAGTCAGGATGAGGCTCATCTCCCACTCCCTCTACTTTAGCCTGAGGTCGCGCACTCGTCGCTCTTAATCTGAAACATGGGGAGGAAGAGCAAAGATACCATATTGGAATACACCCATGAATACGAGATGGACGATCGTATTCTCTACTTTGATGTCGATTACCTGACTAATGAGGAAGGAAGGTTCAAGATCATCGAGATCACCTTGTTGTTGTTGGCACTCGTACTGACCTCGGAGATACGAGGTGTGAGTGGGGAAAAGAACATGACTATGGCGGTGTGTGTGGGGGTTATCTTGGTCACGTTTACTATCTGGATTGCCAAGATATTTACTTTGCATAAGCAGCTCACTCCCAAGCATTGGTTTTACATGGTATGTTGGTAGAAGATCTTGATTGTAGTGTTTTTTATCGTCAAAGTTACATTTTGAAAGCAAAGCCATGTGAATATCAACATGATATGCCAGAAAGCTTTAGTATATTGTAATATGTAATGCATAATGTTTCAAGAGCTCTTACTATGTATAATGCAACTTTAGGAAACCTTGATCTACATCTTCGCCGTATCCGCCCTCTTTGTCGCTACTGTTTACATGGCTATGTTTGGCGCTATTTACTGGTCGGAACGTAACCCAGAATGGTCGACTCTGCCATGCTTGGTAACAGGCACTTTACTAGCTTCGATTATCATTTACTCGGTCGATATTTTTGTATTATTCAAAAGGAAAAACAACCGAACATACATACCTGATGTGTCTAGCTATGCTTTGTAATCAACAATAAAAAAGTGGTAATATACTGTTTCTAAATTTTACTTTGTACTGTAACTAAGTGTTACAATGGCGTAATCTAACTACCTTTACGTATAAAAGTGTAAGTTCTTTGGCAATAGTCTACTGCAATATCAAATTATATCAACTTTACTTTAATATAAAGTTTTATTGTAATCCCTGAAGCCATAACACTCATTCTACTGTAATGTAACAAAATTTTAAAAATGTTCTACTCGAGGTCGTGGGTTGTACGACACGCCACCTCCTTTAGCAACTTCATCGTTCTTCCAAGCCAAAAATTTTAGGTAACAGTCTAGTCCGTAGGCGCACATCGCGGCTATGGCAAAAAACTAAAAGTTTTTTTAAAGTATAATATAAAAGAGAAATCATATACTTATCAGCGGAGTTTACAATTTTAAGATAAATATAATAATAAACTTACCGCAGCCAACGCCCAACCGGTCGTATTTCTGTGAGAAACAGAAGCGACAGCTAGGACACTGCCAGCGATGAAGAAGAATATCGTCCACGCAAAGCAGTACACCATCTCCTAAACATTACCATGAAGTCCTTAAATTACTTCCTTAAAGTACTACAGTACTCTAAACTCATAACAACTGTAAATCACATTAACCTACTCCAACGATCCACGGAATGTTCTCCAGATTGTCCACGATGTGACACAGGTACAATATCAGGAGAGTCAAGCTGATCATGAAGCCAATAACTGACACAAAAGTCGCAAAACCAACTCCAGCATAGTACCCTGGGCCTCCAACTAGTACACAGAAGAAGCACAAGAAGTCTAGTACTATGACGACTACCTTCAGCATGCCGGGTAGAGTACGAAGATACGATGGGTCAAGGTTAGCATTGACTGAACCTCTTTGGTACTGAGGTTGGAAGTCAGTACGAGTCGTGTAGTACGTGGTTGTACTTTCTTCGTACATGACAAGGTAGGGTTGGTACGGTTTTGGAAGTAACTAGTACTAAAGTATGTACTATTCAATTTAGCACTAATGTTGATATAGCCACAACAATATTGTTATAGATAACAGACAACAATGCTGTTAGCTACAACCAGAGAAGATATTGTTGTTGATCTTGGTAGAATTTTGATTATGTTCGAGCAGCTGTCTCGAGACTTGGCCTTTTCCGCCCCCGAAACATATTTCACATAATGGCAGTGAGGCATATCGTCGTAAAGTAAATGTTGTCGTATCTAGCTAATTGATTTTAACTTATATATTTTGTTAATTTTATCAACTATCAATACATTTTTGTCTCAATTCAAACACAAAAAGCTGTTAAGAATAGTAAAAATCATTTATTAACCACCAGTATTGTGTATAAGTTACGTTATTATATATTATATTAACATAGAAGAACATATATTAACATAGACTAAAGACGTTATGTACAAACAAATATATCTCTTTTGTATATATTACAATCTGAGTACCGTATGTAGCTTTAATTCACATGTATATGCACCTTTAACAGTGTAGATAGGCTTAATTATCAGAAAAAATACTTTAACCATATAGTAATTTAAACATACAGTATATATAGTGTACTACCATATGTTGTATTCTATACAATAGGTAGTGTAACCAGTAGTTTAATGTGACGTTATAGTCCATGTATACCACTTCATAGTAGTTTCACTATACCACTTGACGGTAATAGAAGTATCTCACCAAGCAAATGCTTTAAGCAGACTCGGCACTTTCTATTCGTTCAATGTCATTTTCAAGTTGATACTCTCGAAACGACCGGTTCCGAGACCAACATCTGGATACTAAGGAGTAGATTGGTGTCTAAAGTAATTTGTGGTGAATTTAAATATATACATTATACGAAAAATAAAGTTTTTATTCTAAGCTACTTGTAATGCCCGTACTACTAGTATCCTGAGTATCATAATGCTCAAAACGATTAATACCTTGTAAAATACTTTAGTTAACATATATATATTAGTATAAGCCTTAAAAGTATAGTAAAAGTAAGCTTTTAAATCAAATGTGTAAGAAAATCAATCTTAAAGTATATTGCGTATATTACTCATGATGGCTTAACTCACCTCGGCCCGATTCTGAGTAAAAACAGCCAGAAAGAGAGCGATCAGAAACAACACACAAGCACTGACCATAGTAACGTCATCGTCATTCAGAAATCGACCGATTCTGTGCGCTTTCCATCTCCTAAAAACGTAATACAGTTACTCAGTGTATATTACATTACTCTTAAAAACTTTGACTTAAATTACTGTCAAAATTGTAAAAATTTTGAAATATTAACTTTGGAGTAAAAACTTACTTTATGGCCAACTTGATATACCTGACGATAACCCATCCACAAAATGTCATAATACATAACAATAGAATTGTTAAAAAATTTAAAATTTTGTCGCGAAGACAGACCGAAGGTACCCGGAACTGGACTGGATTCAGATTGACGAGGCCTTGTCGCTTGTAGCGATACCCACACAACTCACAGCGAGGGCACGGCTGGGCTTTGCGCGATGATACGTCTATCCATCGCTGAAGAATGACATTTTAATACTATTTAAAGTACACATAAACCATCACTAAGTATATGTATATACAATTTTAAGTGTTTTTTATTGTACTTTAATCAAAGCCGACAAAATCAGATCCTGCAGCCTGCAACAACCCTTTTAGAGCTGCGCCCTACCCTGTTGATATTATACCTTCATAATAAAAAAAACGTACCAAAAGACACGTAGTATGCACAAACTGCATCGTACCCGCACATCTACATGGTGATATCAGAGGCTTTCGCTTGGATTGCGTACACAACAGACAGATACGACATTGTGGTAGACGATCAGCTGATGTCACACTCACATTGTCCTTGCTATCTTTGGCTCCATCTGATGGTCCCAGGGAAGATATCAACGAGATCTTCTCGTGATTCTGGAGATACAGCGTTGTTGATATCTAAAAGTTTAATGATATATTGTGGTAAGTATCATTGTAAAATACGACACAGAGAAGTGTTTGAAATTCATTTTGTTGAGCTGACATATCAGCCTCATAAATAACATAAGATACAAAAACTTACAGCATGTGGACCAGCGTTATCGTCGGATTCGAACGATTCTTTGAATCCGTCGGATTCAGAATCGTCTTTGGCCATCACAGTGCATTTCAACGTAACATCTTGTAATCAACCCTTAACGTGATCAAACCCAAACGTTCTATTATATTGCCCAAATTTTCTTAACGTGCTCAACTTCAGAAGCCAGATTTCTTAGGTCAGTCAGGCAAATCTCATAAGAAAGTCAATCAGAATCCTTCTCCTCACCGTGACCGGAAGCCAAAGGAAGAAAGGCCACAAATCGTGTGTCCAAATTGGTGGCCAGCAGAATTGAATGGCCTCAGGCACTCGACGCTTTCACACGTGACTCTGCAAGTATTTCTCCCCTTTTCAGCTGGTTTTCCTTCCTTTTGTCGCGGCCAAAAAAAACAAAAAAAAAACACAATGAAAGGGCGGAAGTTGTGGGGCCAGAAACAACAAGATAACACACTACATATTCAATTTGCAGTTGTACTATTCTATACTTGTGGGTTCGTATTAAAATTGTAATACTTGTGAGTTGATTTTAAAATTATTTGTAGGATAATATGGAGGTTGGCACATTAAAATTATGGCAAGAAAAGAAAATTATGTTATCCATGATAAAAAGCTCAAAAATAACAGCAAAAACAACATTTTCTTCGCTCCAGACTTAAAACCCCCTAATTCATATCAAAACAGGTCTTTTACAATCAAAATCAACAACGTATCATATCAAATTAATACAAAGCGAAGCGATATCACTTAATTAGCAAACAGTCAGCTCCCATCTCGAGAGTAAGTTCGGGAATAAACAAATCGCGGATTAAGCAGTTGGCTAGCGATGTAATCCGCGGCCGAGATCTGGCCAGACGTCTTCCCGAGTGACCTTTCTTCCAGAGTAATTGAGCCACTTCTCCGATGGCCAAGTAATTATCCCGAAAAGAAAACACCGACCATCAGATCCCCTCCGGAAAGGGCCAAGGCCATTTCATATTCTATAACTAGATATACTTCGGGGTAATAGATGTACTTTATATGCAGGGTAATAGACGTATATTCAGAGTAGTAGATGTATATGCGGAGTAATAACTAGTTTTATATGCAAAAACAATATAAAATCATATTTTATGCCGAAACAGTTGTGAGAACTTCTGGTCGTTTTATAATAGGTGTTATTTAATATGCATCGGAGTGACATATTACCTCATAAAAGCAGCAACTGGCAGCATTGACACCTTGGATCGTCTAACTCTATATAATTTCATTTTTTTGAAAAGTCAAATTTAATAAATATTTTTTTAACTTTAAACCTAAAATTATTAAATCTTTACAAAAATTCGAAATTTAAACATCTATGTTATAAAAAGTTAGTAGTAAGCAGGGCCGGGGGCGATGACGTGGGGGTACCCCCCCCAGAAAAAAAATTTAAAAATTTTCGAAAAAATTTGAACGTGGTCCCCCCCCTGTGGATTTTTGAAAAAAAATTTTTTGCAAAAAATCGGCACAGGTAGCAGCTACCTGTGCCGATTTTTTGGACCATTGCCCCCAGACCAAAAGTCCCCGCCCGGCCCTGGTAGTGAGCCATCTTCAAGGCATTTATACCTACATTAATATAAATTCACTACAAAAAAAGAAAAGCAGATGAAACCAACGAAATAAGCTTACGGACATTAACCAAATTAGCCTGGAGATTCAATAAAGAGTAAGTCTAATATATTCAGAAGCGCTTGGTCCTTTATTAACTATATGAACATACGAACATGACCGCACTTGAAGCGAATGCGGGAAACACTTGATAAGTGCCTAAATAAGGTCAGCGGTCTAGACTGACCTGATAAAAAAGTTGTCAATATCATATAATGTCACACTTTTTTTATATTGATTTAATTAGTTTTAAAGTAAGCGTTTTCTACCTAGTTTTTGACCAAGTTCATATCTCTAATCTATATACTTTTTGACCAATCTTAAAATGACTAAAAGTTGAAGAAGGTTGTTATATATAAAAATATTACCTAATTTACAAACAACCTCAACTTATAAACGACCTTACAGCGCCCTAACAATCCAAAACCAAACCCCGGAGTTACTAGTAATGTTATTAAAAGTTTGACGCAACGCCCCCCCCTCCAATTTCGAATTCCAAAAATGACCGGTCGAAAGGAGAAAGGCCGGAATTATGCAGTGCTGCGCGTGTTATGCAAATATTGTGGAAGGGAAGAGCCGGAGGAAACTCAAACACCAAATGTTGTTAATGTCTCGAATATTAAAGGGGAAGACATTTTGCACTTACTACTATGCTTACACAGTAAAGGATGGTGGGATACTAAAAGTGGTGCTACCTTTTCATTAGTATTGTGCTTATATCCTTAATAATAGATACGTTTTGACGCTATAATAGTACTTTTTTAATTTTAAAAGGCTTCAAATCATGCTTGCTTTTTAATATTAAAATCTTAAAAATATTCAGCCAAAATCATTTTCAAAATGACAAAACCATAGCCTACATCAATATCAACAAAACAACTTTATATACAATATTTGACGTGCCCTATTACATAATGATAGCCCAAAAACGTAATAAAACCTCCCAAAGAATACCTACACCTATAACAATATAAGCATCAAATTTATGTACCACCATAAGCCACTCCATGTCAGTAATTACTATAGTAAACCTTTAGAGCGAAAAACAAATCGAATTTAATGGTTTTTGTGAGCAAAAGTCTGCGAAAGAAAGTAAACAAGCAGGGTAGTTTATCTGAATAACTGAACATCAAAACATGGGTATACGGAAGAGGAAGCGTCTTGTGATTACTTTGTGTGTTTTTGGGTGACACCAGCTACTATACTAGAATGTAATGTGGGATTTTGATTTATAACTACCTTTTTGATTACTTTTTTGAAAGAGCATGGTCTTAAAGTTATTAAAGGGCAGTAAAAACATATTCAAGGTAGTCAAAAAGTGCTTTGAACAACCTTTGATAATCAATATTAATGTCATCTTGCTTATTATTTTAAACAAATTGCCCCTTATATAAGCCTCAAAACATAGTTATCACCATTATACAGTACAATATTAACCTCTCCGCACTTCCACACCCCTAAAAGTGTAAAAAATCAAAACCACCCCCTAAAACCCGCCGAAACTTTGACTCAAACCAATTTACAGCCCCCAGGCGAGAGTTTACAGCCAGCCGTCTTCCTCGTCGCAGTTGGAAGAAAGCGAGAGTCAGAATCAGATAGGCTCGGGATTAGTGGCGAGATCCGATACGCAACAGTCAAAATGCCCTCCGGCTCTTTTCGCATACAAATGGCGACAATTCAGTGGAATATTGAGCGCAGCCAGCCGGCTGACAAAAAATATTGAAGGGCCTTGAAAGGTGAAGAATTACGGGATCGAGAAGGAGCGATTACCGCGGTAATCCACAGGGAAGGTAAGGGTTGGAAATCGAATTTTGGGATTAGGAGTGGGGTTGACTTATCGCTAGACAAAATTTTAAAAAATCAAAAAAAAACCCTTTTAACACATTTAGTAAAAGTATAAGTGTAATAATATTAGCCCTAGAATGTCAAAAAATACTCTTTAAATTAAAAAATGTTGTTAAACTCTACCAAAACCTACTACAATATCAAAAAAAGCCCCAAAACTGAATTTTAACCAAGAATTAGCAAAAAATCGCTGCAAAACCCCTTGCTTCAACTGTTTATTTACTTTAAAAACGTATTCTTTTACTAAAAACAATTAGAAAACGGCAGTGTCTCTTCGTTCCGCGCGACCGTTCCCAACGTTCTCACTGTCCCGTGCTGAGCCGCTGATCCGCCAACTTCTGAAATTGATTACTCGAATTTATAAAAACTATTTTTGGTTTTAGTGTAATGTGAAAGTGCATAAATATGATTGAAAATAGATCTTTTGAATAGTTATTCGGAGTTTTATATAGGTAATCCTGCCTTTATGGGCTTATTAGTCAATTATAAAGTTTTCTTATAATAATATAAAAAAACTTTTTGACTTTTAAAATTTGCGTCACTTATACACTACTTACTAAGTTGACCATCTCATGAAACACGTTAGCACTAAACAAAAGGCCTGAGTGATCTTGTAGTAGACCCAACACTACTCGAAGGTCGTAACCAAAGTCAATTGCCGGCAAACCATCAGGAGAACGCTGAAAATACAATTAAAAATACTTATTTCATACTCAATATTGTTTCTAGTAGCTGTTACACTCAAAATCAAAACTGCAGCCTGCAAAAGACATCATTTGCAGCTGCGCCCATATCTCAAGTCTCCGCCGACCCTCCTAAAGCCTCCGCCGAACCTCCTAAAGCCTCCGCCTAACCTCCTATAGCCTCCGCCAAATCCTCTAAAGCCTCCGCCGAACCTCCTAAAGCCTCCGCCTAACCTCCTATAGCCTCCGCCAAATCCTCTAAAGCCTCCGCCGAACCTCCTAAAGCCTCCGCCGAATCTCCTAAAGCCTCCGCCGAATCCTCTAAAGCCTCCGCCGCACCTCCTAAAGCCACCGCCGAATCCTCTAAAGTCTCCGCCGACCCTCCGCCGAATTTCCTTTCAAGGTCTCAATGGGCTTTTGGGGTCTCAATGGGCTCGGGGTCTCAATGGGCGCGAGGTCCCAATGGGAGGGATTCCTCAAAATTTCTTTTGAAAAAATCGACCAAAATGGCCAACTTTTCAGAATACCTGATTGATAGTTACTGGAAAGCTTACTTTGAGCGAATCCAGTAGTAAAACTTCGCCGTCAGGAGTACTTTTCTGAAAATATTACAATATAAGTTATACTATATACAACATTATATGCAGTAAAATTACCGCACTGTACCAAACATCCCATTCACGTACTTCGGAGCGATCGTTCTTTTGCTGAAATTACAAAAATTATACAATTATTTAGTATATAAATATATAGTTTAGATAGTAATAACTTAATATGAGTATATATATGTTATAGCACGGTCAAAAAGTAAATAGAAAATATAAATTAACTCATCTCTAAGCAATTCCACTGTATTATTGAGCACTTTATTATACCCAAACTTACATATAGGTCCAGAAGTCGTTGGAAAAAGGCCCTTCTATTGATGAGTCGTTGTACCCATAACAGTATACTGAATACTGTAGTGCCAAACAGTAAGACCAGCCAAAAGTAAAAGAAGACAAAGATCTTTTCGTTGAACATGTTCAGAGGTAACACACATTCCAAGGTGTAGTTCATTGGCTGGCCGTAACGGAGGATCTAAATGTATAACAGTATAACATCAAAAATCCAAACCGCCCTAGCCCGTCCTGGCCATCATCACCCTTTATGAGCTACAGAATTTTTTTTAAAAATAATATACCAAAAATGTTTTGAATATTATTGTGTTCAACATATTATTATGTTATTTACATATATTATTCACAACTTACAGTAAAATCGCAGACCGTAACCCTAGGAAAGAAGCCGGTCTGTTCCCATTCTCCTGGCTGTTGCACTATGCCAAAGGCAAAGTCCAAGGATCCGATAAACAATTTGAATACCCATAAATGGAAGACGATCAGCCCGAGGTAACAGAATTTCATCGCCATGTACAGGACGGTCACAAAGATCTGGCTAAAACTCAAGTTATTACATTCAGTCTAACTATTAGGTTGTTCAAATAATTATGTGCCTTAACTCCGAAAAGTTGCTTTGAGAGAAGGCACAGAATTATGTGAACAACTTAATATATTAAGTTTACAAAATCATCTAAATTTTAATTTAACAAAAAAAAATCTTACTCATTTAAGATCCTCAAAGTCCTATGTTTCAGCTGACTAGCGTAATATAGAGACCGTGATATCTTCTGTACAACTGCCGTATTATCTTCAAAAGACTGAGTGTAACTCTCTTTGGCTGCTGATGTTACTGCTCGGATTTGGTAGCCTACAAGTAAATTATTTATCATACCACATAAAGCTCACCTAAAACAACTTTACAAAGGTCAAATAAATGTACAGGTCTAAAAGTAAATAGAAAACCGTTATAAATTGGAAAAAATATAATTTTGGGTTTTTCATAAACTTTTTGGCTCATTCTTTACATAACATTACCTGTAATCCAATTGAAAGACCTCCACATCAAGTGAGGAATGTAGAAAGAGCAGGCTTGTAGTACCAGTATGAATGGTACCCATTGGTAGTAGTTGAGCTGCTTTTCTCCTCTCAGTTCTTGTTCTATCGGAATTGACTCATTAGTCCTAAGGTAGTAGGTATTCTCAATTAAACAGTAATCATGAGCATACTCCACCCATCCACCTCTGAACTCTGCTTTCGTGAAACAGTTGATTGCTTTGCCAATGTATACCTAAAATTATTTTTAAAATTATTACAATTGCCATTTTGAATATCGAATTGCAAATTCCGACTAAAAATAAAAAGTTTTGTTTACAAACATATTATTCATAACCTTACTCAGCATTATATTAACAATCTTTTTAAAAAGTCTATCGTTATTCACCTTACCTTGCTGATATTGACCAAAGAGAACAATATGAACAGAAACGGTGTAACCTGATAGTTCAGCCGATCGAAAGCATCCTCTTCGTTCCTTGGCTTCAAGAATCCCTCAACGAAGCCGATCAGAAGATCCATCGCTTCGGAAAGCAGCGACAATCGTAAAAAACGATGATAACTCTTATCATTTTAAGAACTCGCTCAAATGTTATGAATGGCTATTAAAAGTAAACCAACTTATTTCCACTGTTTACGGCCTTAATTACTCTTTAAGTTATATTGTTGTAGACACTATTTCGGTTATTGTTAAAATATTACCGTAGAACATACTTGATAGTTAGAAATTCAAATAAATACCGTGTTGTCATACCTTTAGTACTAAAAGTCACTTTCCAATTCACTATTTAGAAGTTTATAACTAACGATATGTGACAAATATGGCGAAGATAATACACAAATAACGCTGTAGATACTACTACAGCTGACCTTGTAATGATAATACTGTATCGCATTATAATACATTATTAAAAGTACTGTAATACACAAAAAACTTTAAAAATAATGTATCACTAACATACTATAATATAAAATAAAATGCACAGCCCATACTGCAGATATACATAACATACATGTAGATATTAAAAGTCGTGTTATTATATTTAAGACTTGAATAATTTAGTCTACATTAACATAGACTTGTGACTACTCGGGTATGATAATATAGATTGTACTGAGTGAGTATGATTCCCGTAGATGTGGTATATCACGTTACTTGGATCGTAATCCAAAGAAAACCGGCTTAACATGTCGTACCATATTATGAACTTTTAGTATCTTCTTGCGGTGTTTTACTCTTTTCTTCAGCTCTCTTCTTTAGTACTCGATCTACCATTTCCTTCACCTTCTGAGCTTCATTCCGTTGTTTTTTCTCTTCATCTTTCTTCTTTTTCTCCCCTTCTTCTTTCAGAGACTTCTCACTAAAATGTCACACTTAAAGTAACAAAATAAAATATACAAGTTACAGTAATCTACAGTAAACTTAACTCGAACAATTTCCTTTCAATTCCCTAAATTAACTCTTTAAAAGACAATAACTTACTATAACTTGGACTGTATTCTGTAGACCTCATACAGAACCCCATTACTGATCAGACAACTCGAGTTGATCTCCATCAACCTGAATATTAGAACCCCATCTACAGTAAGAAACTGTGTGAAGGTCTTGGCTTCATCGTACTCCGGTTTCGGCTCCGACTCCACCTTCCGAATAGAATGACCAGCTACCAGCGCTTCGTACACGTACTTGACTCTGTTCGATGATCTACTGAGATTATTGTACCATTGGAAGAGGTTTACTATGGTAATGGCTATGAGGATGCATATCCAACAGTACATTCCTAGGAAGATCTTCTCGTTCATCATGTTGGCCATCAAGACACATTGTACTGTATATGACACTGGATGACCAGCTGGGTGACGAATCTAAAAATATTCAAATTTAGCATAAATTGATAAAGTTACCATAAATATCAATTAAGGTTTGCATGTAATTTTACAAAGTTTTTAGACTATTAGAAACTATTTTAATGCCTAAATTATATACAAAACAGGTTTAAAAGCCCTTACAGTGAAGTCGCACATCGTGACTCGTGGGAATATGCCAGTTTTGTCCCAGAAAGCACCATTTCTCAAGTCGTTGATAGTGTTAAAGCCCCAAAACGTATTCGAATATCCAAGGAATCGACCAACAAGTACCAGCTAAAACAATAATATATCATAACATTAACCTTTTTTCATTTTTATGTAAATATACATTGAAATGCCTAAAATTAAAAAAATGTCTTTAAAGTTAATTTAAAAATTTTTATCTTTTTCACTTTTTAATTCATCAGATATTATCATAGCTTGCTTTTCCAATCGATTACTGTAATATTTATGTTGTTATTCATAATTATGAATAATATCCTTTCGGTCCATTAAAATTATTGCATAAAAAACCATGAAATTCGATAAAAAGAGACGTCATTCGTAAGATCTCACCTGATAAAGCGACGTCAAAAGGAACAGGACCTTCTTCGTGTAGTACAATATAGCCAGTCGAGATTGGCCTTGCAAGCGGTCGATCACACTGAAAAAATAAAAAATATAGTAAAACGTTGTGGTTCACAACTAATTGGACAAAGGAACAATACCTAAACTTCTAAAGTTATTTTTGTTACCTAAAACTTAATATTTATTAAAATTCTTAAAAAATTGAATATAATTTAAAATCCATGAGCTTGCATGAGCAACTTCCATGTAATAAACTTTACAAAACGCTACCGAAACATAAATTATGTAGCAAAACTAATAGAATCGAGCAAAAACAATTTCAAAGCGCAGTCTGCAGCTATAAAAACTGGGCGCAGACCGCAAACTCGAAGAACTGTTTCAAGCTTCTGTTTTACTGAAGTTTTACATAAGAAGGGTAAAGATAGACTTACCAAACAACTTTCTGAAGAAAAGTGGCGTCGTTGTGCTTGTGAGTACGGTAGTTTATGGTGTTGTAGATGAATTCGGCCAACTTGTGTTTGGCGTTTTCATCAAAATCCAAGCTCTTGGTGGCACTTGAGGTCATGGACAAGATCGCACGGACATGGAGACCTAAACGTAAGTTTAAGGATGGGCGTGATTGAGGGATCATAGGGTTTAATTGGTTTTAATACCTAAAAAACCTTTATTTTACTTTACCTTGGAATGTTTATTGCAAAGGCAATTTGAATTGAACAAAATATTTAAAATTTCGAAAAAAACCTTTTGAAATTCACAAAAAATTGTTTACAAAACATCTCCGGATTCCAAAAATTAGAAACACAAAAAGACTCACCAGATGAACTCTTCAGATTTCTCCAGAAAAGCGACGGAAAATTGTAAAAAATGGCCTGGCCGAGGAGAAAGAACGGAACCCACTGAAATCACACAAAGTTAACATCCGAGATTATGATGATAGAAGCATGTTATTCTTAGAATGAAAATGACAAAGCTTGGTAAGGAATCACTTTTTAGGTAACAAAATATATCAAAAATAACCTTATATTAACCTACCTGATAGTAGTTGATTTCCTTCTCTGGAGTTCGTTGAAATTTTGACAATTTAACCCCCGTAGGCACATAATACGTGTTCTCTATGAAACATATGTCATGGGCATACTCTACCCAACTGCCAGTCCATTCCGAACTGGCCCAGCATCGTATAGGATTACCACCGTACTCCTTGGCGAATATCATGAACGACAAGCTGGTTAACATTAATGTTGTCACTTTATAGTGAAGCCTGTCTACGAAGTCATCGTCGTTCTGTTGATGGGCCCACGACTTGATTAAACCGCCGATCCGGTCCATCTGAAGGTAGTGTCATCTTTAAGTAATAGGTAGCCTTGATAGGTAAATGAGAAGTTACTTTTAACAGGTCTGGCCAAAGGTTAATAGAAAAAGGGTAAAGACAATATAAAGTTGGTCTAATTCCACAAACTTTTTGGCTTTACTTCTCGTAGACTATGGCAAAAATAATGTAAATTACGGTAGATATTTTACTTTAACAAAGATATGAGGTAAATATCAAAGATTATTATTATTATGACTTGAGATAATGAGAGAACCTAAAATTCGTAGATAAGAGATGTCTGGCCACGATTCGCTTCAAAAGTTGTGGCCATTAAAGCGATGGGTTGGGAGAGACGGCTGGCCTAAAAGAGACGGGGGGGTCTCCCGGAACTGTATGCAAATTCGATATACTTTCCGATTAGTAGGAAAGAAAAAAGTAAAGTTGATGTCATAGTCAGACTAGTAGGAGATTTATCTGATTTTGGTTTTTTTTGGCTTTACTGTTACTTAAAATATCAAGCTAAAGGTAAATGCCAAGAAGTGGCTAATAGCCAAGTAATAACATTTCTAAAAGAAATTCAAAGAATTCTGATCTGTGTACTTTAATTACAAAAGAAACTTGAAACAATCAGAATCAGCAGATGCTCCACAGACGACCACACACGGTCGCGAAGCTACGGATCTTACATTGTCAGTAGAGTTATCCATAAGCTGGCTTAAAGGTCAGGAAAGAATTGAGTGACAAATCGACGTGACAACAAAGGTGACATTAACACTGTCTTTATTAAGTTGGAAGACGTCGCGCATCGAAAACAATAACAGTGAAGTACAAAAGGGCTTCAGATGGCTGGGAACCGCGACTCGGGCCCCGGCCGTGTCCCCATCTGAATTGTTTTATCTGATCGGAAGTCCAGCCGCCGCTTCTCCCAATCACTTTAGAGTCCAAATTGGATCGTTGCGACGCCGTGAGTGCCGCAGGGTTTGTCGCTTTAAACCGCATTCTTGGGATTACCGTAGCCTACGGCTGTTCCAGCAGTTTTTGCTTTTTTTTCACGTGCAGATTTGTGGTTCTTAATACTATAATTGACAGTTTGTGATAACTAAAAGGCGTTTTGTGTTTCTAGATAATGACTTCAGTAGATGGGATTCTGCGTTTTGGTGAATCAGGGTTCAGATCATATTGTTATAGATAATATAAGTGATATGGGTTGACTGAGTTTATGCTACACTAGATTTATTTAACTAATCATCTGCTCATTTATTGGGAAAAGTTTTTGATTTGTATTCAGCTTTCATAATAGCATCGTGTAGACTTTGTTATGGACATTGCTTTATGTATTGTAGGGAAACGTTTAGTATAAGTTACTAAAAGTTTTATATAAGATGGCAATGTAACCCTTACGGCGATTTTATTGTGCTTTCACTAACTCAAAATGAGTTACATTAACTTAACCTTTAACCTACTAACCAGCACTACCTTAAGATAGTTTTGAATCCTAACGTACTACTGTATACAATTTTATGACTGTTTCTCTCTCACCCTTTCTTCTTTCTTCACTGTCTCTAACATCGTCTTATCACTTAATCACCGGCCGTCTTCAACTTTTTTCTCGTTTATTTACTCGAAGATGGACGCCAAACTCCGCTCGTTAATATCGAAAGTGAAGAAAGAGCATGACGATGATGCTGTCGACCGATGCATCTACGCTACCACCGTCTACATCTTGGGCTTCTTTGCCGTTCTCATTATGGCACGGCAGTACGTGGGAGAGCCGTTACAGTGCTGGGTACCCGCTGAGTACACGGTAGGGGTTTGAGGTTGATATATGTTTATATGATGTAATAGGTAACTCGATGTTATATACATATTTAACTAATGTTTAGTAGGGAAACATCTTAGAAGAAGGTATACTTACACATAAAGTACATTTTATAACATAGGTATGGGTAATGGTGTATAACATAGAGTAATATTGTTTTAGGGTGCATGGGAGCAATATATAGAGAACTACTGCTTCGTGGAGAATACTTACTTTGCCAATAATACTGTACCAGACAACAAATTGAGTAGAAGAAAGTACGAGCTAAAGTACTATCAATGGATACCGTATCTGCTCAGTATTCAAGCTCTGATATGTTATGCTCCGAAGTTGATTTTCAAGTTGTTATACTCACTTAGTGGTTTGTATATTTTAGCTAGACTAAATTTAGATTAAATTTCTTGATTAGAACAGACACATATGTATACATTTAGCTATTAGGGCTAATATATAAATTTCAGACCTCCGCGTCACCGACATCGTGCAAGTAGCCTACAAAGAGTGCAAACAAGTCGTTGGGCCTGGAGTGGAGAAGAAGATCGCGCTACAACTCCTGGAGAAGAGCCAGCTTAAGGGTAGACTGTTTTATTACCATTCCATACCTAGACTTAAATTTTTTCGAATTTTAGTACAATTACACTTCAATTGGTACTTGACTGCTATCTACCTCCTCATGAAGGTTTTATTCATCGTCGCGCTACTGGGCCAGCTTCTTATGATGAACTACTTTGTCGCTGGCAACAACTTCTTGTGGGGATTCGAAGTGCTCAGCCAGCTGTTCCAAGGAGGCGATTGGAGGACTACTGGAGCGTTTCCTAGGGTTGGTATACTATAATATTCGTATCTTTTATGTCTATGTATATATGGACTCGTATATATAGTGATACATACAATATATATGGGACTTATAAGTATTAAGCTTATCAATCTTTTAGGTAACCTTCTGTGATCTCCGTACTAGAGATCTAGGCCAGTTCAGAGAGCATACTGTGCAATGTGTGTTGATGATCAACATGTTTGCCGAGAAGATATACATTTTCTTATGGCTTTGGTCTATGGTACTCTTGGCTGTAGCTATTTTGAATTTGTTTGCCTGGATCTACAGAACGTTCTCTTCAGCTTCTAAAGTACGAATGGTGAAGGATGCTCTAAAGGTATGAATAAAGTAGTATAGTTTATGTTATAGTATCATATTTACTACTGATATAAAGTCGTTCAAAAACCTGTTCTACAGTAAGATATGTTAGTCATACTTTACATTACTACGAATGCTTTGTAGCTTCACCACGAAAAGCCGTCGACAGCCAATGTGCAGAAGTTTATCCAAAGGTTTCTGAAGCTGGATGGCATGACGGTGTTACGTCTGATCGACTCGAATGCTGGCTATGTTAACATGGCTGACATTTTGTGTGAGCTGTGGATGAATTACGGTAAAAAGAACGATCGTCTGACGCCAAGTAGGTGAATACTGTAGATTACTGTAATTTTAGGCCCAATACCGGAGAAGAAACAACTCGAGTAACATGGTATGATACATATGTGTTGGGTTAGTATGTTGCTACAATAATATCTTTGAATGTATTTTAACACAGTAACTCTACTAACTCAGACTTGATGTGTTTGGTTCTAATGACTTAGCTATACTTCTAACATTCTTAATCTATTTAACAACGTTACTTTTGTGTTTTGAACCTTTACATCTTACTAACAATGATTACTAATAAACACTGCCAATTTATGTTGATATGATGATGATATTCGATGATGTATGTGATAGGGTTTTAGCTATATTGTGTTATGCCATGATATAATATGACATCATTTTTGTATCAGTACCTGTTGTCAAATTAAAAAAGGTTGATGAAGTGGAAAATCGTGCCTTAAAATATGATAATTAAATTAAGAAGGTAGCTAATATAGTGTTAAAGGTTAAGCGTCGGCCAAATGCAGGCGGCAGCACGGTTAATAGAAAAGGTAAAAAGTCGGCACGATGACGATGTGATTGACCGTGCTAACTACGTATACACAGCCACAATGTTTGGTATGTTCGCGACTATTACTATGGCCAAACAATATGTCGGAGAGCCGTTACAGTGCTGGATACCACCTGAGTTCAAGGTAAGTTCTTTTTGAGGCAAAAACAAAGGTTGATTTAGCAATAAAATTAATAGTAAGCCAAGGTTAATATACAGTAAGAACATGTATATATAGTAAGAATACTCACGGTTATATACAGTAAGAATATCTATATCCAATAAGAAGACTTTTTCAGGGTTGGTGGGAGAAATACTCGGAAAGTTACTGTTTCGTGGAAAACACTTACTATGCCAATATACACGAGAAGTTACCGGACAGTAAAGCCGACAGAGAAAGCAGGGAGTTACAGTACTACCAATGGGTCGGGTTCATGATGATAGGCCAAATGATCTTCTTCATCTTGCCCAAAGCTGTTTGGAATAGTCTCAACCTCAAGACTGGTAATTTAAATTAGTTGTACTTGAATATAAAATTTATTAAATCCAAAGATTTTAATCTTTTGAACTTGTATTTGCATGTTATCTTAGCCATCCATACATAATATGTATACTTTTAACAACTATTTAAGGTCTGAACATCCAGTCGCTGATATCCACCTCCAAACTCACGTTGAAGAAAGGCAACAACGCTGTGATCAAAGACAACACAAAAGATGACATCCAAAAGGCTTCCGAGTACATGAAGACGCTACATCGCTTCAACAAGGATCGTATTTCGACCCAGTCCAGGAAACCTCTGAACGCCAAGTTCTGGAATGGCTACATCACCAAGCTGTATTTGCTGTTCAAGGTGATCAACCTGTTCAACTCCATCATCCAATTGTATGCTTTGAACCGATTCCTCGGCCCTAAATACACCTTCTGGGGATACGGACTCCTGATGGATTTGCTACAAGGTAAACAATGGCAGGAATCTGGACACTTTCCCCGAGTAAGTTGCCCTTTGCCATTTCACATCCGGTACAGTCTCAGGACACCTGATAAACAGTTGGAGTGAGCTTATTTACGACTCTAATGAGATAGATCAGGAGCTGATTTGGGGCAAAGATCACGAGTTACGTAAACAAGCTTGTTGACGTCAACTTTTATATATTTCAGACTTTTGAGTAAAGATGACCGATGTTGTAGTAAAGATAACGGGCAACATTACAATCACAAGGGGTTTACGCTGTGAAAGTCATATTTTGTCATATTAACCATATTAAACAAGCCCAAATTTTTTAAAATGGGTCGAAAGTTTATAGATTAACTGCACGGTGCAACCAATTAAATATTGTTACCTTTTTTGCCATTTTCATCTTCATATTCACTTCATGACCATTCTTTATTCCATTTTAAAATTTAGGTAACCTACTGTGATGTTGATGTTCGTCTACCAGGAGACGTTGTGGCCCAATACACATTGCAATGTGTACTGGCCATCAACATGTTCAACGAGAAGATCTACATCTTCATCTGGTTTTGGCTGTTCGGCTTGAGTATCTTGAACTTCTTGAACCTTTGCAATTGGATCTTCCTCGTACTCAGCGAGAAGAATGCTATCAAATTTGTGCAAACTCAATTGGTAAGTAATTGACATCCTTCACATTGCCTACAAACTGACAATTGTGGTATTTAGTACTACAATATCATCATTAAGGGCTTTCAATAATAACTTCTTATTAGGTGTAATGACAATTAGTAAAAAGTTGTGGTAAAATGCCTAATTTTAAGGTTTTTATATTAGGAATGGTCAAAAAATGTCTAGAACTTCCTTGTATTCAATGTCATCACCTTCTTAAACTATTTGATATCACTATATCACTAACTTCTTAAACTTTCTATTTACTTTTCCCTAATCAAGTACACCATTATCAATATATTTCGCGTGTTAAGCATTGACGTTTGTAGTTATTAGATTGTAACTGTTGATTATCAGTTATTTACTCGTTAAACGGCAGGAAATGGAGTAGTAGTGTGTTATCAACTTTAAACAATAAGTAGTAACAAGTTGTTATCTTGACCGTTTCAATGAACTCTATTATTCACCAATATTACATTCATACACAACACAAACATATTATTGTTTTGTGATTGTTGGTGTTGAAAACACTGTCAAACGCGTTTCCAAACCATTACTCACTGTTTTTGAAACAGAATCTACCACAACATAAATTTGTGAAACGTATACTTTCGCATGATAATAGTATTGCATACCAATGACTTTGGTATGTTTTTGTATACTAATGGCTTGTATATTAATAGCTGGCATTAGCATTCCGAGACGATCTTTAAACCGCAAACTGTTTCAGTGATCATTTCTGATATTATTGTTTGTATTAGTATTGCTTTTGGTCTGAAATTGTTGACAAAGTGGGAGATCTGTTCGTATGACTAATCTGGATACCAAAATAGGCAGGCTTTAGTTTGCAAAGCATGATGCATGAACACCAGGGATAAATAATGTCGAACGGGTTTCGAAATATATTATAGTTGGATCCGAAAAGGAGTTTATATTGTAGTTGGTTTCGAAACTGGAATGCATACAAAAATAGTCATTAGAATACGTTTGATGATCAGTCAAACAAAACCGTTGAATGGGTTAGAGAAAACAACAAAGAAGCGAAAGTAATGGCGAAAAGAAGACGCGAGCGAACAGTGCGTGCGTAGTGCGATGGTAACGCGCTCGCTTTTTAATCCAGAGGTGCGGGTTCGATCCCGTCCAGGCGGCCTTGAAGAAACATTAGACTAGAGTCTCCGATACACTGTGTGGACAAGTTCATGGCGGAGCCGTCTTTTTGCAACTATTTTTTTATTTTGAAATCTGTCTGATGTCAAGATAATACCCAAGTAACATTAATTATAAAAAGTCCAATAACACCCTCCAATTGAAGGAATTTGTGAAGAACTGACTATAATTATGAAAAAGTCCAAAAGAACAGTATAATTCCCGAAAAGTACAAACAGACGTCTACAATTTATTCACACAGCCTCTTAATTACTAACTCGACACCTAGAAAACAAACTCTCACATTATCACCTATTATAGCTTACACCCACAGCATAATTAGCTACAATTGCGGCCCCTTGACTTGTAATTACTAAGCTACAGAGTTGAGGGCTCTAAAGTTGTAATCCATCCGTTCCTATAGAAAACGAGTTTCTTTCAAAATGTAAAATAAAATATTCTTAATGATTAATACCCAAAGAATTGTCGCCTAATGCAAATTCAATAGTATATTCTAAGGAATATTCTATTATTACCTCAATTTGCAAACCTATTGTTAATGAATTTACTTGCAGGCTTGTGGTTAATATATTAAATTAAAGAATTATAGTTCATGTATTAACTATTAGCTTGTTTGTACTATAATGTCTTGACAGGCGGACTTATATTAATGAGTTTACATATTTGATTTTAGGCCTACAAGAATGTTGATTTGGACTCTGTAAAGACGAAGGAATTCATGGGAAGCTACTTGTACTTGGACGCTGTTACAACGCTACGCTTGGTACAGTTGAACTGTGGAGACTTTGTTTCTTCCGATCTTATCAGTTATCTGTACAAAGATTACGCTCCTGTTATCGAAGAGACGAAAAGTGAACCAGAACTACCAGTCGAAGCAAAGGTACCCCCAATGTTGCAATCAGACCCCGAAAAGCAAGCGCCGATCCACTTTCACTAACCACAGTAATATTATCGTTACTCACCATATTAACGATGGTTAGTATGGTAATATTATTTTGATTTTAAGTTCGATTTCATTTCAACACGGCACCAACTTTATCCCCAAAACAACATATTAGTTACCTAATCTAGAACGATGATAATCACATTCAAATCCAATTGAACACAGACATACGACGATGTTTATCGCGAGTTATAATAAATAAATATGTTTACATCTCGAGGTAGAGCATGCAGAGATCATAAAAGGCACCAAGAATATTGTTTGTTTGTTGATTGTCACGCGGCCGATCAAATGACCAATAATCGTTCTTCTTGGTCTTTTTCGTAAGATCGCCCTCCCCCGACCGTGAGCTCTCTCCCCTCCCTTAAGATATTCGTCTCCTTAAGACAACTACACCTGACGCTCTGTCGTGGAAAAGATCGCGCTTCTCGAGACAAAACAACCTTATCGACGTCACATAACGCACTTTGTGTTCCCAGCCATTTCGAAACATGAGTCAGTGTTCTGGAACTGATCCCTTTCTTATCACATCAGCATGATTAAGCCGACAGTTGGTCCGTTTGGCCCGTGTCCTGTGATATGAGGCCATCGCGAGGCCGATTAGCACCAAATTTATGATAAGCACATCTAAATTCGCTTCAAATTTATGCTAAAACAGGTGTATCGCTCAGATTTATGCTAAGTACGCACAGAGTTTGTGAATCGCACCGTGTCGTGAAGTGAACGTCGCCTAATCCTTTTTTGCAAAGTTTGGAGCCCCAGTTCCTGCTTATTTGGTCCGGCTTCGGCGCTGTGCAGTGAAACATGGCACCCGAACGGCGAAAAAAGGACGCGACCATTTCGCGAAAAAAAAAACATTTTGTCTCTTCGATTCGAGAGTGTTCGCGAAGCGGAGAGAGGGTGCGAGACACCACGACTCCCTTCCACACTGCTTTCGGGCAATGGGCGGAGTCGCAACTCTAGGGTCGGGGTTTAAAAGCCAGCTCAGAGTGGTGTCCGACAAGAGAAGAAAAACGGTGCTCAGGTTTGGGCGACGGCCATAACCGGCTGTCAGCATCCCAGCCGACCCGGATGGTCGGTCAGCGCGGTGTTAAGGAGTAGTTTAGTATTTGTTTCAACAATATTGTCGCCAACTGGTCAGAGATTTACGACTTGATCCAGTTCCGACGATATTCTGTTGGTTTGGTCAATGTTCTACAACAATTCATCGAAATTATATTTTACATTGACCATGCTTCAACAACATTATTTTAATTTATCAACCGGTCGACAAACGATGGTCTTTCATCATCTACATTATCCTATCAACCAATATTTACTTTAGTATCATACAATAGTGTGTTCTACGTCGACTGTGAGGTAAGAAAAAACTTCAACAATATTGAGTTTTTTGAATATTTATAAGATTAGGTGACACCTGTCCGTTTTACTTTTGTTTTTCATTATTTTCTTCATCTGGACATTAATTATGTTACACTAAAGTTCAAGAACGTTCCTTTCTTTATAGTGTGTTTGTTTAAACAAATAAGACTAGAATTGAGTGATCATTAGTCTACTACAATATATTTTTTCTTGTTTAAAAGCTCGTATTTTACCTAATTATTTTCAGAAATCCGACAACTGAAGCAGGTGGATGCACATTTGACTTCCGGCTGCCCTCGAGGAACGTGCCAATGGAATGACCTTTGCATAGGCGCCGGCTTCACTTCTCGGTACTCTCCGACCTTATCTCAACCATAGTATCTTTAGTACAACACCAGTGCTCGACCGACTGTTCTCTTCCAACAAAAAACCCACTACTCTTAAGTATCTCCGCACTTTTTGTTATAGCGACGCACAAAAAGCTCAAAAAATCTCAAAAAATGGAAAAACGAGTGATAATACTGATTATGTGTAATTGATTGTTATGTTATTATTCATTGCCTAATTAATAATTTAAAACAAAAAATAATAAAAGATATATAACTTATGATTGGTCTGGTTGTAATGGGTTTGAATTTAGTTTTAATGATAATGGTTTACTTTTTTCAGTTTAATGATAATATGGAATGTACGTGTATTTATTAATTTAAAACAATCAAAACATTAGTTTAGGTTTAAAATGTAATTTTTAATGAAATACAATGTTTAAATTAATATATCAGTTAACATAACCTTGTAGGTACTATTTGTTGGGATACGATTTATTCCAACCGTTTCTAGTTATTTGTCTATTGTGAAATGTCTTTCCTCGGCCCTATAAAAGGCCGAGATTCACTGAATAAAGTAACTTCGGTTTTCTCGTGATAGTGGTGAGCGGTTGATTGAGTCGCTGACTTCAACAACGATAAAGTGGCGATCAGGCACTTCGATTTCGCACGGATTCAGGATTAGACGGTCTTGTTTGGTACCAATAGACCATGTCTAATGCTTCATCGGCTTGCGGCCATCGAGGGCCAGGCAGCTTCGACCCTGCTTCTATGTCGTGGACTTCATACTCCGGCCTTCTGAATACGTACATTCAGATTGCCAATTTGACGACGGACGAGAGTAAAAAGCTGTTTTTATTACAGCAGATTGGTTCCAAGGTATTGCACCAGCTCACGGTCGCTCTGAATGGCCAGAATGCTATGGATAAGACTTTTGAGGAACTGTGTTATACTTTGAAAGGGATTTACGATCCCCCGGCTATGTTAGCGCCAATCAGGCACAAGATCTTTTCTTGTCGCCGAAAGGCGTCCCAGACTTCGGCCGAGTTCATTATGGAGATCCTGTCGTTGTCAATGAAAGCCGATCTCGATTCGATAACTAATCCTCGAGAATTTGTTCAAGTCCAGGCCATTATTGCCGGCGTTCGAGATGATAAGACCAGGGCACGGCTTCTGGAGGAAGAAAATCCGTCGTTGGAACGGATTCGAGCTTTGGTACGGACTTCGGAGCAAGCACGGTCGGCTGCACAAGCCATGAAACCGGATTCTGAACATCAAGGAGTTGTCTCTTACGTCGATCGTCGTAAACCGAAGAAAGCTTTCCAAGTAGGAAAGCAGAATGGAAATCAGAGAAGATGTTACAACTGTGGATCCACCGAACATCTGGTTTCAAACTGTCCGAAGAAGAAAGGACAAGGAAATCATCGTCAAGGAGGTTCACGTCAAAATGGACGGAATCAGCGTCGTTTCAACAAGAAGGAACGAATCAACGACACAGAATGGGTTGATCCTGACGGTGACAGTGACAGCGATCCTCCTCTTCACCTGCTACATATGCACGTCGATGAAGTTGATCTGCACGCTGTCTGCCCGCCCACAATGCTAGCAGTTCAAATAAATGGCCAAAATTTCGAAATGGAACTGGATAGTGGAGCGGCTGTTTTGGTTATCCCTGAAGGGGTGTGGGATAACGTTGGAAAACCGCAGTTGACGCCAACCTTGGGGCGTCTGAAGGCATATGGGGGCACACCATTGCCGTTAAAAGGAAGCTGTACAGTGGAAATGAAGTTTGAAGGTCAAACAACATGTGCCAAGCTGGTGGTTCTTGAAGGCGATGGACACCTTCTCTTTGGTAGAGATCTTATCCGCCAGTTCAAGCTCGATATGGGACCGTATTTTGTGCACCAAGTCGTCCCACCAATGCCAGCATTCGGTCTAACGGTAGACCAGATCAAGGAAAAGTTCGCGGTGCTTTTTGATGATTCTTTGGGTACTTATAAAGGCCCGGACGTGGAGCTCAAATTCAAGAAACCCCCTACTCCCGTCTTCTTCCGCTCTCGACAAATTCCCTTTGCTTTACGGGACAAGGTCGATCAAGAGTTGGACAAGTTGGAAAAGTCCAGTGAATGGAAGAAAGTACGACATACTGACTTTGCCTCGCCATTGGTCATTGTTCCAAAGCCAGGCGACGAAATTCGACTTTGTGTTGATTTCAAAAGGACTATAAACCCACAGTTGGACGTAGATGAACATCCAATACCTACTGTAGAGTCAGTATTCCAGTCGTTAAATGGAGGCAAAACTTTCTCCAAGATCGATCTGAAGGCGGCCTTTACTCAGTTAAAGCTTTCGCCAGATTCTCAGAAGATCTGCACGGTCAGCACACCAAGAGGATTGTACCAGTGTACTAGATTACCATTTGGTATCGCATCGGCTCCAGCAATCTTCCAATCAACAATTGAGAAGATATTGCAAGGTATACCTAATGTCGCCGTCTGTCTGGACGATATTACGGTAACGGGACAAGATGACAACAAACATGCTGAAAATTTGTTCGCCGTGCTGACACGGTTGCAAAACGCTGGATTGAAGGTGAAGGCCTCAAAATGTCAATTCTTTGAGCCAAAAATCATGCTTCTGGGTCATATTTTGACTTCTGAAGGCATCAAGGCTATTCCTGAGAAGGTTGAAGCCATTAGGAAGATGCCGGCTCCAAGAAACATCAAAGAATTGTCCGTTTTGGGTATGATACAATACTACACAAAGTTTGTCAAAGGACTGTCTTCTGTAGCAGCCCCTTTGAACAAGTTAAGGAAGAAGGCTTGTCAATGGGAATGGGGATCTGAGCAACAATTTGCTTTCCAAGAACTGAAGAAATTATTGACGAGTTCAGAGGTCCTGGTACACTACAACCCACAGCTACCAGTCAGACTGTCTACAGATGCTTCTGATTACGGTATTGGAGCTCAATTGGAACATATATTTCCAAATGGTAACATTAAAGTAATTGGATATGCCAGTAGAACCTTGACCCCGGCCGAAAGAAACTACTCGCAGATCGAGAAGGAGGGGTTAGGGATCATCTATGGAGTCACTAAGTTCAACCAGTACTTGTATGGCAGGCGTTTTACATTGTTGACCGACCATCAGCCACTGGTTCGTATTTTTGGTCCTAAAATGGGTTTGCCAACGGTTGCAGCTCGTCGGCTGCAAAGATGGGCTACATTTTTGATGTCATACTCGTTTGACATCGAATATGTTCCAACAGACAAATTTGGGAACGCTGACGGTCTCTCTAGGCTTCCTAATCCGGACGAGAAGCCAGACAGAGCTACGAAAGTCGAAGATCTTACGGTGAACGCCGTGCAAGATGTCATACAGTATCCTATTGGTCTTGGTCAAGTTCGGAAGGCTACAGAAAAAGACAAGATAATGTACTCAGGTCAAGAAATACGTACAGACGGGCTGGCCAGACAAATGCCCTTCTGATCAGTTGGTTCAGTTCTATCGTAAACGCCACTCGTTGACATTGTTCCGAGGCGCTTTACTAAAAGGTAATCAGGTGGTTTTACCGCCAGTGATTCAACCAATGGTACTGAAACAACTACATGTTGCTCACATGGGGGCTACAAGAATGATTGCTTTAGCCCACCAATACTATTGGTTTCCCGGGATGGTGGAAAAAATGCTTCTAGCCAAGGATTGTAAAGATTGTGCGGTTGTTTCCAATGACCCGCCAAAAGACCATTGCACCTTTGGGAAAGACCTCGAAACCCATGGTCTCGCTTACATTTAGATTTTTGTGGGCCGTTCATGGGTAATTATTGGCTGGTACTGGTCGATTCTTACACAAAATGGTGTGAAATTCACCCTATGACCAAGATAACATCAAAAGCTTTGATTACCAAGTTGCGCCAGCTATTTGCTACCTTTGGTATCCCAGAACAAGTGGTGTCGGATAACGGTCGTCAGTTCACATCCACTGAATTCAAGAATTTTTGCCTTTCTAATGGCATTCAACACTTGTTTTCGCCTCCAGACAAACAAAGTTGCAACGGCCAAGCTGAGCGGTTTGTTGGTTCGTTCAAAATGGCCATGAACAAAGCTGTCGGTGAGTCTGGGTCGGCGTTGGACAAAGCGAACAGATGGTTATTTCAATATCGGCTTACTCCACACCCAGCTACAGGGATGGCGCCAGCAAACTTGATGTTTGGCCGACAGATTCGGTCACGATTAGACTTGCTGCCGCGAACCCCACGAAAAGTACCGAGGGAAGAACAAATTCAAGTTCAAAAGTACACAGCTACGGCGCTAAAGAACGCCAACAAGGCAACGAAACCCCGACAATTCAACGTCGACGACTTCGTTTATGCCAGAATGTACAATTCGGGCACAGTGAAATGGATTGAAGGTCGGATTGACAGTTTTGACGGTACTAAGATTGCCTTAGTGGTTACCGACTCCGGCATCATTCGTAGACACGTCGATCAACTCAAGCATCGTCATGGTCCATCTGGTGATGCTGATTCTTCTCCTCAGATTCCAATGTTCATACCTCAGAACAATGGAGGAGGAGGGAATAATGAGGTGCCAGATATACCAGAGGGTTCAGATTCTTTGCCAGGCTCTGTGAACGGGGATGTTCTCAATGGAGGAGGAGCGGCAGAAAATAACACACGAGAATTGAACCCGGAGGCCGGAAATTTGTCAGGATATTCAGCAAGAAGGTCGTCGTTAGGAAGGTTATTAGAAGGGACTTCGGCTGGGCGCATCAAACGCCATGTAGCACCACCGGTCCGTTTGTCTTACGACAAGGACGGTAAGCAAATTTCAACAGCCGCTAACCTTCATTACCTCAAAATTGAAAACGAAGTCAGCATAAACCCTCATTCGGTCGATCCATTTGAGAAAAGTGTGTCTCTCTCGAACGGTCAATTCGTTGTGAACATGCGGTGTAATTGCTGCAAAAAAGTGCTGAAATGCACGAATGTCGAGGGTTGCCGTAAGGCAAAGCAGAATCAAGCCAAGGAGGAAGAGCCCCGTCGACTACTGTCACTGTCCCCGCTTCGTGGAGATTGTTCAACAAACTCTCGTGACTCTGGACGTCGGTATTCTTCTGGCCGTACTCCAAGGTCCTCAAGAGATGATTCTCAATGTTCTGAGCGCCGCCGTTACAATTCTCCGAAACGAGAAAGCCGGTTCAGGTCGCGGTTAGGAAGGCTGAATAAGCCAGATTCCGCGGAGACTTCCCCTAAGCGATACGTTATTGTGCCACGCACCTCAGTTTCGCTGGTACACGACGCCAAGATTCCAGTTAGCGCTGAATCGGCGGAGCAGATTTTGGATTCGAAGGCTGCTAAAAGCCAGATTGAGCTGTTGCAACAACATTTGGACGCTCTCAAGACCCAACTTCAGGACCAGGAGATCAAACCGGCCAGACCTCGCATCGTGTTCGAAGACCGCCCGGGATGTTCTCGCCAGTAAACGTGTTCAACACGTTGGAGGAGGTGTTGAGATACGATTAATTCCAACCGTTTCTAGTTATTTGTCTATTGTGAAATGTCTTTCCTCGGCCCTATAAAAGGCCGAGATTCACTGAATAAAGTAACTTCGGTTTTCTCGTGATAGTGGTGAGCGGTTGATTGAGTCGCTGACTTCAACACTATTCAAAATGTGTTGTCTCAATATCTTGTTCTATTTCATTTATATGAGCTACTTCCCTCAAACAAATATCAATTTACATTATATTGTATTTCAAGTTAATATTTGCGTTCTCTTAATTATCATATTCACTTCGAACCCCGAGGCCAACGTGCCGTGCCGGCACGCCCGAATGCACTCGGAATGTCTCCAGCGTGAACGAGGGAACGCACTTTCCAACAATTTCAACGCTTCGGGGCATGAAATTGGAATGAATTCAAAGAACCAAAGTCCCTGTCTGCACGGGGCCCAGCCAAGAAGGTGGCTATGTGTAGAAGCGGGCCTTGTGTGAGTGTTCATGTTGAGATTGACAGGCTGCTAAATATATTCATGTCCATAAGGGATGCTTGTTTCAAAAGTGTCCATAACATATTGTTGTAGGGAATTGTTTTAGAGATTAATGTCTTAAAAGTGGCTTATACTAAAGAACAATCTAATAGAGTTGTAGGAAGAACAGAACAATCTATTGAAATTGTTTTGAAGAACAATTTGGAGTTCAATGAAGAATGCTCGTGCCCTTAAAAGTCAAGTACAATGTACTGGAACGTCTTAAAAATTGTCAACTTAATTGCACCGTGCTGTCACAAAAAGTTGACAAATTGATTCGAAAACAAACTGAAAATGACATATCATTGTCATGCTGGCTTTAAAACTTAAGAACGTGTTGTTTTTGTTTCGTACAGAATCAAGTCATAAGAAGGTCAATGCTGACCATGGGGTTAAAAGAAACCGGTATTTTTGGAATGACACACCATGGTAAAACAAATTGTTTGTTAACACCCAGGTAATTATTGAAATATTTAAACTTATTGTATATATAAACCTCTAAAACCTCAAAAATGATCATTACAGTGCATGCACTTCAACAAACATCAAAAACCACACTGTGCAGATACCTATTTAGACCTTTTAATACGATTCTATCAACATTTCACAAAAATACAATACTTAAAAGTACTGTAACAACATCATCGTTAAATAAGAAAAAGTACTGTCACTATTATGATCGTCAAATAAGAAAACGTACTGTAACTATTATCATTATTATGAAGCCCATAACATTTCAAATTGTAATTGCGATATCCACAAAAACAGATATCACCTAAAATAATTTTTAACATACGACAATAAGGTGGGATTACATTTCTCCTGCGTCAAGAATAATTACTTTCTTCAGAATCCAAATAAAATCCATCTAATCGTGGAGATTAAGCAAACTCTGCCAGAATACATCTACATCCGTTCGTGGGTGTACACTAACATCCGCTTTACACACAGCTGTAAAAGAGTTGTAAAAGGATTAAAATCTAAAAAAGGATTAATACCTATTCTTAATATCGTGGATTAATATCTATTCTGAAGACTTAATACCCATTCCGAATATTAATGTCGACAATGAGTTAATGATTGTTAATTATTATTGGAGTAAAGTAAATTATTATATTATTATACAAAGCCCATTATTGTATTAACCACGACAATAAGAATTGCATGCTAATAACATTTACCGTGAACAGCAAGATTAATATATTACTGATTAACCAGTCTGCTCATGCTAGTTCCTGCTACAACCACAAAAAAAACACATTCACACAAAAACAAAGTAAATACATTTGGTTGATGAAGCAAAATCTAAAATGACACATGGAAAACACAAAATATTTGAAGTTGCAACTAGAGACAATTTAGGTTTTTAGCTATATATCAATCGACATTCACCAATAACAGCAGAGTTGACTGAACTGTGATGCATAAATATTACGAGACTTAGTAAAAAAACGTTGCATATCTTAAAAACGTATAAAATTTTACATCAACAATAAAAATAGCCCCTGAGTCTACCGTGTTTTAAGCAATTGCAAAACACGGGTGTTTAGACGCAAAAGAACGATTATCGCTAAGAAATTCATTTTTTCGGGCCAGGGCGCAAGTCGGAAAAATTATAAGGGGAAATGACATTTTCGAATATACTGAAAAAGTTAACACCGAAAAAAACAAAGTAATAGAGTATTTAAAAACTAGATTTTATAGTCTTTCAGATACTATTTAGCTCTATGTCAAAACAATGTTTCGTTTTTTCACAATTTGCATTCAAAGTCCGCATATTAGGGCAAAATACAGTGAAAACTGACATTTTCGAATATACTGAAAAAGTTAACACCGAAAAAAACAAAGTAATAGAGTATTTAAAAACTAGATTTTATACTCTTTCAGATACTATTTAGCTCTATGTCAAAACAATGTTTCGTTTTCCCACAATTTGCATTCAAAGTTTGCACATTGGGCAAAAATACAGTAAAAGCTGACATTTTAAAGTATAGTGAAAAAGTTAACACCGCTAAATACAAAATAAAACAACATTTTAATGCTACATTTTATGCTCTTCCAGATAATATTTAGTTCTATGCCAAACTAATGTTTTGTTATCTCACAATTTGCATTCAAAGTCCGAATGTTGGGCAAAAATAAAGTAAAACATGACATTTTCAAATATACTAAAAAATTTGACATGGAATTAAAAAAAGTGATAGAATATTTAAAAACTACATTGTATTCTCTTACCGGCACTATTTAAAACTAGGCAAAAATAATGTTTCATTTTCTCACAATTGGCATTCAAAGTACACCCATTGAAGAAAAATATAGTGAAAAGTGCATTTTTACCCTACCTGACATACCATACCCTATTCTACCTACTATGCTTTGCCATATCGTATATCATATCATATTAAATTGTATGTTGTCTACTATTCTCTACCTTACCTACCATACCATATTCTATACTACCTACCGTACAATACTCTACCGTATCCTGTACTACCACACCTTATATTTACATACCCTACACTATCTTATATACCATACTATACCAAATCATACCATACCAAACCCTATACTACCTACTATACCATAGTATCACATACCATACCTACTTTATCCTATCTGCCAAACTATATCATATCTTACCTTGTCTAATCTTATATTTACGACACTACCGTATACTATAATATTAACCCATTGGTAAGAGTTCAGTGCAAGTAAGTAAGGCAAGATAAGTGGTTTAGTATATACAAATATGTCACGGTATGGTATGGTAGATATGGTACTGTGGGTAGTGTAGGGTATGTTAGAGTATAATATGATATAGTATTTTTTGGTTTAGTATGGTAGAGTAGGGTAGAGTAGGTAGTATAGGGTGTGATATGGTACAATATAGTAGTATAAAGCATGGTAGGGTATGGAATGTCAGTTAGTATAAGGTATGCTAGTACAGGATACGGTAGGGTATGATATGGTAGGTAGAATAAAGTATGACATGGTATAGTAGGTACGCAAGGTAGAGAATAGATAACATACGATATAATGGTACAGTATAGCATAGTAATTAGGATAGAGTATGGTATGCCAAGTAGGATGAGTACGATATAGTAGGTAGCATAGGGTATGGTATGTTAGGGTTTGTTCTGGAGGTGTCACTATTCCGGAAAGTGACCCAAACCTTTTAAAGATTGTGAAGAAGGTAACATGGCATTAAAAAAAGTAATACTGTATTCAAAAACTAAATTTTATGTTTGTTCAGATAATGTTTAGCGCGATGCAAATATAATATTTCAATTACTTAATAACTGCGTTTGAAGCTAACCTGCTACCTGCTATCCATTTCCAGCCTAATCGTTAGAAAATTGGCATTTTTAGCTATTTTACAAAGGTTAATATTGTCTAAAGCCGTGTAAAGCAGACCTATATCTACGTTTTGTTCATTCTCTTATTAAAAATCCTTAAATACAAGTGCCAGTTCAAAAAAATATGCAAACAAAGTTTAAAGAAATATATCAAAATTCGCTAATAGGATTCCGCTTAAAAACCCCCGATATAGCGAAATTTTTTAAATCCCAAGAAAAAATGCTTCATTAATTCTTGACTAAAAAATCCGGATATAATGAAATTCCCTACAGCTAACAGTTCTTTAATCACATTGCAAATTGCAGTTCGTTAAGTTTTAAAAAGTTGCCATCAACAACAAATTGTTTTTAAACAAACCTATAATATTTTCATTTTACGTCTTTTATATTATTTTTGTTTTATTATAAAAAGTTCATAAGCTGCCTGTGAATAATAGAGCAAACGTTCCTTCGTATAACTTGTCACTCGCGGGACACAGCGGCTCGCCGCGAAAAAAAGTCTAACGATAATGGAAAAACACCCGTGAAAACCAAACAAAAAGTTGTCGCCCGTTGTAATGTTTTGGTCTTACCACGAAATCTGAGCACTTGGCCTTTCGTATTATTTATCGAAATTATATTTACTTGTTGTTTTTGAAAGGATCTCACAGATTTTTATAAGGTTTCTATGTAATACGATTGGTTATGCTTTCTTCGTCGCTCGGTCGGATCGCCCTTCGGCCAAGACCACTTCAATATTGTCAATCTTGCCAAGCCTCAGGGATTTATCAGAAATATGAGCAATTCTTGGAGAAACGCTATCCTAAGGTCTACAGAATCCATCGTCTAGTTGTGGATGGTAAGTTGAGTTTTTTTTAATATTGTTGTTTAGGTTGCAGAGATTGTTTGGCTGATGTGAAGTTGTTGTATCGGCTGAACAAAGACCTAAAATATGGAAAGCGAGAGCTGACGGACATGAACACGAAGGAACTGATGTGTTTGTTGCAAGTAAGTGATCTGACTGACTGCGTGATGTGTTTATTAAGTGTCCACCCGAAGTTTTGAGGATTGTGGTCATTGTGGTACTGTTACAGTTTCCCGTAATAGGAGAGGGACTAATTATAACGGCGTAAGTTGAGTTTGGACTTGCGGCCTTTTCTGTCTGGGTAATAACAACAAGAAACTGTTCATAGCAAGGTTTTTGATTGACTTTGTAGTGAATTTCCAATTTAAATTTGAAAAACGTTGCAATTTTAACCAAAGATAACTTTATGTGACTGGCTTTTCGTGACAAACATTTAAATCAATGTGTTTTAGACACAAGAGGAGCTGCCCAAGTTGGTAACAATTACAATCCTCGCTCCGTTGCCTTTCACCCTTTACGGATTGGCTCTGTCTATGTCAGTTTCTTTCTTGTATCTTATTATTCAGACAGAAATAGCCTCAAGTAATTGTTTTCAGAATCTTTTTCCCTCGATTCGTGTTGACGAGGCATTTCTGGACGGATCAGCAGAAAGAAAAGTTCTGGCAGATGATGTATAAATATACATTTCTACCCCGGATTCGGCGATTACAGAATCTGAATCAGGTAATTTTTAATACAAAAGGTGATATACATTTATTAAAAGAACTTGTTTTAATCCTGCATGGACTAACAATCATCAATCATTTATAGAATATGTCTCTGACCGAGCCAAAGAATGTGAAACTGGTAGATCTAAGCGTCTCTCACTTACTGAACTTGTGCAAGTTGCATCGTTCGATGCCTTTATATGGTTGTAGAGGATTGGAACAGCGAGCCAAAATCCTGTCACAGTTGGATTATGTTGTGGACAAGGAACTGGACGGGATGGAGAAGCTTGAACTCCGAAATCACATGTTTCTGCGACGGCTAGATTTCCATCAGAAGTCGGAGGAGGAAATGAGGTCGGATCTGCAGAATTGGATCGCCGAGTCAAAGAGTAAGTTGATTTTAAAAACCTGATTGTTTTTGGATATAAATAATTCAAATACTTAAATTTTTAAAATACGGTATTGGTACTGAAAACGTAATGTTTAGAAATCCAGTCCAACCCCGGTTTGCTACTGCACCTTCCAGTCCTACTAACCGAGAAGAAAGATAGATAAATTTATTATACTATAAACAGGGAAATATCCTTATTGTTGAGAAATAAATTAGAAAAATCTTATCGTGAGCTTGAATCGGTGGTCCAAGGTCACTGCTACGAAACAATAATTAGATTCAACATCACAGAATTAGGGGCCTTCACCGTGCTTCTCTTAGAGATTTCCGATCTGCCCAACCTGGCACACGTCGCACACTTCTCCACTGAACTCGGGCTTGAAGGCGGCCTTACAATAGAGACACTTCTCTTGAGGTCGGCCCCTGTAGAGGGGCGTGAAGGTCCTCGAGCAGATGACGAAGGGGTTGTGCTCATCGTAGTCGATCTGAAGCAAAATTTATGTTAATTTAAGTTCAACATTTGTAAAAATACAATAAAAATGTAACAACAATAAATTATAGGATAAAAAGACATACGTTGTAAGCGTTGGTGTTCTGTTGTTCCGAAGCGGTTAACATCTGACGGATTCTGGCGGCGTTCTCTGGTGGAGGACCGAGTTCCAGGTAACGTCTACACAGTGATGCGCACGTCTGTTTCAGGTTATGTTTGTAGGCCAAGAAAGCGGCCGTTCTTAGCGTGAGCAGCTGATGTCGGGGTTGGAGGCTACAGTGAGTGAAGTAGGCAGCCATCTCCATGGATCTCTTGTCATTCGCAGGATTTCCTGCAGGTAATGTTTTTCGGTTGGTCTCCATCAACAGCCCGACCAGGTATTCCTTGCAGATTTCAGTCAATTGTTCGGCTTCCAGCACTTCTTGTTTGCCGTTAGTGATCAACAAGGCTACAGACAAAATAATTTCTCTGAACTTGACGACAGCGTCAGAGAACTTTCCTTGCGTCGTGGATTGGTAGGCTAACTGTAGCTTCTGACCGAGGTCTTCCATCTTGACACACAGGGCTGGCAGACCGTTCTTTGGCCCGGCTTCTTCCCAATTCCTCAATGGGTAGCCCAACAAAGGTGGGGTTTTTGAGATACCAGAGACAGCTACCCGTGATCTGAAATTAAAACAGGTTAATTTCTTTAAAGCAACGCGAACATTTGATACTGACATAAGATTATAAAGTTAATAAACACCCGTACCTAGCGTAAACCATCATGAACAACTTCTTGAAAGGCTTCACAGTCACAATGCCTTGTCCTCTGAGAGCACTGGCAGCCGCACTGAAGGATCCGGCAGCAATCAAGTCGTGTACCTTGTTCGAGTTGTTGATCCAGTACACCGATGGAGGGTTTCCTGGCACCAATGGTCCCTCATCATCGTCAGCAGCAGCGGCGTTCTTGACATCAGGTGGAAGTTCAACATCATCGTCAACCTACAAATTATCATTTTCAATTAACTCATACATAATTCACAAAAAAAAACACCTTAATATCTTGTTAATGTTATTTTATTATCAGTTTTTAATACTTACCTCCCAACCGCCTTCTTCTCCACCTCCGAGTTCTTCGTTTTCGTCGACTTCTGGATTTCCGTCTTCATCTAACAACAAGTCACCTTCAACTCCCCAGGCATCTCCTTCTGGCTCGTCGTCGACCTCTTCGGCAGCGAATTGAGCGGCAGCACGAGCAGCTCTGACCGTCTGGTTTGTCGAAGTTCCTCGAGCACCGGCAGCCAAGATTTGGGCGTCGAAGGGACCAGCGGCGACAGATAACAAAGGCCAGTTCTCTTCGGTACGTTGGATTGGTGGGGGTGGGGCCAAAAGACGGGCATTTGGATCAACTTCAGGTAAGGGTTGACCTTTGGCTTCCAAATCGGCCTTCAATTTGGCGGCTTCGTCTTCGTAGCCGTGAGTAGCGGCAGTCAAATAGGCCAATGAGGTTTGTCCAACTTCAGCCAACACTAAAATGCACGTTACATTATTTTAAATACATCGAAAATTACTTTTTTAAATTGCAAAAACGCGATTATTTTAAGAAAATATTTTATAAAAGCTTACATCTGATTCTTTCCTCGACGTCACCAAGGTACAAGGCAGTTTGGAAGTTTCCGTGAGTATCCTTCCTCGACCTGGCGATGTGAGTCATTTTCTTCAACTTCTCGAGGTTTCCAGTGATCAGATACAGGAAAGCCAACTTCTCGAAATTCTTGGTTCTCTGATAAGTAGTCTCGACAATTTGATGATTTCCTTGGAGCAAGGCGGCTTCTCCCAACGCTTCCCAGACGGCTTTGTCGTCCAAAACCTTGGCAGCTTCCAAAGCTACAGTAAGGTTGCCACATTCCAAAGCCAACCCGAAGCGGGTCTTCTCGTCCTTGACGAAATGGAGAGCGACTTCTGGGTAGCCCTTCTTCTGGAGGTAGGCAATGATGGATTGACCGACCAAGTTGGCGTTTCTGACCATGTTCAGAACTTCGTCGTATCTGCGGTTGATGAGGGCCAACTTAAAGCGATATTCAGTTTGATCAATAGAGACTTCGAGTGGAGAAGCATCTCTGAAATAAATTATCATAAAATATAGCATTAAAAAATTCAACTGTTACCTAAAATAATACTTTTATGTTCATATTCGTTAGAATAAGCAATAAATTTTAAAATTGCTAAACACTTAGAAATGTCTTACCGATCAAGACAGTAAAGCTTGGATCCTCTGATGGCGACAATGTAGACGGGGTGGTCCAATGTTCTGATGATTCCGTTGTCACCGGCTGTCAGAGCGTACTTGATGTGGTTGGAGGTAGTGTAGACAAAGACACCGTTCTCATCCCAGGCTCCACTCTTGACTCTGGTGGATTCTTGCACAGTAGTCAGTACCTCTAATCTCTTCGTGATCAAGACCAAAGTGTTCTTGCAGATCAAGGCAGCGTGCTCCATGTTCTTGGACCAGATAATGTACTTGACTTTGGGGACCTTGGCAGTAGCGACAACAGTTTTCTGTTGAAGATCGTACAATTGAAGGCCTTCTGGAGTTCTCAACAACAAAAGACCCACTCCGGCGTAGAAGATCTCGTCTACTGGGAGATTGTGCTCCACCCGTCGGCTCTCCTTGTTCTGGAGATCTCTGATGATGACGTTGTGGTTCTTGTCGAGTACGGCAAATCTGTTTCTGGCTACCCAAACTGTTGCGACTCCAGGACCGCGACGAGCGTCACCTTGATCGGAGATCTTGACTTCTTCGTTGGCAACCTGTAAATACAGAGTTTAATTTAACCGAAATTACTATTATTTAAAAGTTGTATTACACATATTTAATTAGTTTTAAAAAACGTACTTTAAACAACTCGTAGGTACTGTTTTCAATGGCCTGTGGCCTGTTAACAATGACAAAAGCATTCTCGGCTGGATTATAGGCCAAGCTGAAGTAAGGCTGAGTGATCTTGGTAGGGCGGAGTTGTGCCAATGAGACGTCGCGGCTATAAATTCCAAATTTTAACACATTTCACCGACAAACCGTTAAATTGTAAACTTTAAAAACCATCAATAAGTCTTTATAAGTATACCAAAACCTACTTGGTGGTCAGATCAAGTCTCCTCAATTGTCGTTCCTTGACGTAGAAGACAAAGTTTTCGTGGGAAGTGTAAGCTGGTCTTTCCCTCTCAATCTTGAACACAATCATACCATTGTCGTGGCCAGCAGCAAACACATTCAGCGTCGGATGAGCGGCGATCACCCAGAAGCGGTCGTTCTCATGCCTGAAGGTCTGAAGACAAGTTCTCTTCTGCATATCCCAGACCTTGATGCTCTTGTCCTCGGAGTTGGACAAGATCAGCTCTTGCTTGGGATGGAACAGCACAGACGACACGTTGTTGTAGTGACCACGACAAGAATCAACTTCCCAAGCCTTGGTGTCGTTGTATCTCCACAACTTGACCAACCTGTCATCAGCGGCTGATACCAACAATGGCATCGTTGGATGGAAGGCTACATGATTCACTCCACGGTCGTGACCTTCCAACACATACTTAACAATAACATCTGGTTGTCCAAAAAGGTCGGTCTGAGTACCAGACATGGTAGAGCCAACTCGTCCTGATCCCGATCCCATGCCTGGAACGGCGTTCTTCTTTCTGAGGCCACTGATGTCCCAGATTCTGATAGTTTGGTCCAAACTGGCACTGGCAACCAAGTCTTCAGTAGGGTGGAACTGAGCACACATAACATAATGATTATGACCTGTGAGAATAGCAATGGAGCCTCGTGACTGCCAGTTCCAGATTCTGACCGTTTGATCGTCAGAAGCACTCAGAATCCACGGATAATTCTTGTGAAACACCGTAGTTCTGATGTAATCCAAGTGACCTAACAACGTGAAAATGCACTTTCTTTGTTTGTAGTTCCAAACCTAAAAGATTTCGTAATAATCTCCGAATTTGTTACCTAAATTTGAAAAGCCATACATATAAGTATACTCCACTAATTCTACAAACCAATATCTCAAAAAAATTAACTTATCGCTTTTATAAAGAACCATACCTTAATCTTGTAATCGTCACCTCCAGATACAAAAATAGGCTGCTGACAGTGGAAGTCGATACCTCTGACTGGACCATCATGTTCATCGTACTTGTCGAGCATCACACACATCCGATAGTCCCATAGCTGGATAATACCACTGTGAAGCGAGGTAAGAACCCATGGCCGCGTTGGATGAAAAGTTATTCCTAAAATTCAAGAATCAACCAACAACCTACAATAACATACCTTTAACTCTTGCGGATTGGGACTCGAACTTCTTCAGTAAAGACATCCCTAAAACATAAGCAGATTAGAGGAGTCAGAAAATCTACGTTGATCTCGGACCTCGCCGATATCAAAATATTCTACGTCTACGTTTTCCAGCTTGGCAATGTTTGGGCGCGACTCGAGGATAGTAGAAATCCGCAGACTGCGAAAAAAATAAATATCTTTTCAGAAAATTTTGGAAAAAAATTATTTTTACAGCAAAAGCTAATCAACGCTGTGCTCAAGGGGGAATATCATGACTCTGTAGACTGAAAATGAGTAATTCTAAACAATTCAAGAACATTTAAACTGTAAAACGTATTTCGTCTATCAGTATTCACTGTAATATAGTATTAAAACATGAAAATTTTTAAAATATGGACATATATTAAAGTATTTTTGGTAACTCTAGTCTCCGTAGCATTGTTTAACGAGTACTTTATTTATTATCTTTGGTTTTCAAAGTGTTCTTGGCCCGTGACGGACAAAACTAAAGCGTTGATATTAGCTGATGTTCATCTCCTTGGTATCTATCGTGGTCATTGGTTAGATAAACTAAGACGGTAAGGTTAACATAATATGTATATTGTTGTTTAGAGAATGGCAGATGTACAGGTCTTTCCAAACTGCAGTTGGAATGTTCAACCCAGATGTTGTGTTTATATTAGGTTCGTTTAAACAGTATTAAACATTTTAGAAATACTTGTCCATCAACGTTTTACCGAATTCTTTGTTGTAGGAGATCTGTTTGATGAAGGAGAATTCGGATCGGATGCAGTGTTCAACAGCTATGTCGATCGCTTCAGATCCTTGTTCTACGTGCCGGGAGGCACTAAGTTATTCACTGTTCCGGGTAACCATGACATTGGCTTCCATTACTCGTGAGTTTTATGTTTTACAAGTTATTGATGTTTAGAGCTCGACCACAAAACGTGAATCGCTACATAAAGGCGTTTGGGAATGAAAAAGGTGTAGAACATGTTGAAGTTGACGGTAATCACTTCATCTTGATCAACTCTGTTGCTATGGAAGGAGACGGGTGTCGATTCTGTGAAACTGCTACAAATGAGTTGAACGAGGTATCAGATATGTTGAACTGCAGTATGAGACGGAATTCGAGTTGTACCACGAAGACAATGACACCGTACAGTCGGCCGATACTCATGCAACATTATCCTTTGTATCGGTGAGCTGAATTAAACTTTTTTGCTTACATAAGTAATATAGAAGACGGGACATTTAACTGTGTAAAGTACAGTAGTGGTTTTTATATCACCTTGTTATCTTCCAGGACAAGCGATCAAGAATGTTCTCCAGAAACTCCTGACTTAGGGCCTCAAGATGTAGTTTCGGAAAAGTTCCGTGAGCGATGGGACTGTTTGTCATCGGAAGCGACCAAGTTTCTTTTGGAGAAGTTCCGACCTCGTGCAGCCTTCTCAGGTCACGTTCACTTCGGGTGCAAGAAATGGTGGGGAGCACCGTACAACCTCTGGGAGTTTACAGTACCTTCTTTTTCGTGGCGAAACCTGAAAACGCCCAGTTTTATACTGGCAAGTATTTCCAGTGATTCTCTGGATGTGTCTACCTGTTTTGTGCCTAATGAACACTACACGTATATTGTATATGGTTTGGCTGGTGTCTTTTTCATAGTTTACGTATTGGCTTGTGAGCTGAATAATTTTAGAAGGTTTAGAGAGCCAAAGTATAGAAAGCTAAATTAGCTTTGTCTTTCTTCTAACTATAGTGAGAGACTTTGTCGGTCTGCTATTCTTTATTTTTTCAGTTTTATACTTTAGTATACAGTAATGTTATCATCTCTTTACCGTTTCTAGTCTTCTCAACTTTATATGCCAGTATTGTTGTAGTGTCAAAACTACTTATCTTATACATGAAATTTCATATCATTCTCAATTTTTTATGCCAGTTTTATAATAGAAGTGTTTATAATCTCTTATACCCCAAATGTTTTCAATTTTACCATTTTTATACCATTTCATTTGAGTTTTCAGTTTATAAAATTATATAAGAAATACAATCCAAACTATATGTCACCAAAATATAAACAATAAAAAGAGATCTGAAATGTTCCGTCTGTTTGACCCGTTTACAGAAGGCAGTGGACACGAGGGTTGACAAGGCTTGACAATAATAGTTCACAAGAGGCATCAGAATCTCAGTTCTGACGTCGGTTTCTGCGTTGATTCCCGCCGTTGCGATTGTTCTTGCGGTTGTTGTGATATGTGGGTGTGGGTTCCTTTTGTTTTCGTTTAACTACCTGTTCAAACGAGTTTTCTTCCACTGAAAAGAGGTTCGTGTTAGTATAAGTTTAGCTATATAAAGTGTCAGTATCAAATTACCGATTATTTTTCCCTTATTCAGAAAAAAGGCATAATAAACGGCTAAAACTGATAAGAACTATTAGGTACTTACAGCTCTTCTTCAAATCCATAAACTCGTCCCATCTTTTTAGCAGGAACGCGTCGACCATTTGCTCGGCTCTAAGTTCTTCTTCTGTTTGTTCTATTGCTTCTTCTTCTACGGCCACTGGGGTATTGTTCATTACTTGATCAATGAAAGCTGAAATACAAAGCAATAGGTAGACAGGCACATTATGGTATAGCGCATTGAGAAGCGTATAATGTTTCAACATACTCGATACTATTCAGGATACTTAAATTACAAAAAACGTACATTTGACCTTTTCGTCCGTCCTTACAAGCCCTGAGGGCTTGGTGTTCTCCTTGTCGTCCGATCCAGTCTTATCCTTCTTGTCTTTCTCTAGCCCTTCTTTCTTATCATCCTTAGCTTTTTGGTTCCCTTCCGTTTGTGGCTTCTTAGCTTCAGAAGTCTCCTTCTCTACTTTCTTATCTTCACTAGCCTTAGCTTTGTCACTTTCTTTAATGACTTTCTGATCCTTAGCATCAGACTTCTTCTCGTTCTTAATATTAGCCTTCTTTTCATCCTTAACATCGTTTTTCTTTTCTTCCTTATTATCGTTCAATTTATGATTTTCCTTAACTTCGGTCTTCTTCTCTACCTTTGCTTGATTATCACTAGATTTGACCTTCTCGCCCTTCATATCACTCTTCTTAACATCCTTAATATCATTCTTTTTCTTTTGATCTTTGACATCGCTCTTCTTCTCTACCTTTGCTTCAAGATTATCAGTAGGTTTGACCTCCTTTTCCTTAACATTACTCTTCTTATCATCCTTAATATCATTCGTTTTCTTTTCTTCTTTAACATCGCTCTTCTTCTCCACCTTTGCTTCAGATTTCTTCTCATCCTTTACGTCAACCTTCTTATTTTGTTCAAACTCGACTGACTTCTGTCTCAGCTTCTCCGCCATGGTCATCTTCTTTGGCTTCTTCGTTATCTTTTCGATTTCTACGATTGGAATATCGTCTAGAACCTCCTCTTCAGGAGTAGTCCTATCAGAAGACTCGGTTTCCCGCTGGCTAACCTCACTAGCTTCACTTGACTCTCTCTGTGGTTCTTCAGTGTTCATCCGAAGTTCAGCAGCTGGTCCCTGAAGATAAAATTATCATAAATTGAATTTTGGTATAAGAAATCTACAAATTACTATAGCGGAAACAACAAAACGTAAAACACGTGTTTCTAAAGCTGTAACTAGATAAAAACTAAACTTCTTGAATCATAAACAAAATAAACCTACATCATCAGTGTCTAACTCAATATCAACCTCCATATCTTCATCGTTGTTACGCTCCTCGTTCACAGGATCACTTGTACTTTCCTCTTTCCTACCCCTCTTCTTCTTGTTCTTTCTTCTTCTAGGAACAACTGGGGGTTGTTCGCCCTCAATGCCCAACCAGCAAATGAGGTTCTCCACGTCCATGTTACCCTTGTAACCAGGATCCTTCTCAACTTCAATGGCCGTTCCCTCATTCTTCTTGTTCTTATTCCGTCTAGGCTTTTTCTCCTTTTCTTTTTCACCTTGATTAGGGTCGGTCAACAACAAGGTTTGTTGAAGAGATTGAGGAAGCAGCTTCAAAGCTGGGCCTTTAGGTGGGACTGTCAATGTAGTAGGAGCAAAGGAAGAATGTCCATTCTTGTAGTTAAAGAAGCGATAAGGCAGCTCAACCTTTAAAAATATTATAATAGCATTTTCGAATATTTATTTGAAATAATTAAATTTTTTATTGTTAGAACTTCTCCATAAGGTGTTTTTTCTTCTTTCAAAACCCGCCAAGACATATACACTCAAAAAGCAAGTTAAAAAAATTGAAAAAAAAAAATACCCAAAACTACCTTATCACCTAAAGTTTTTGATCTCCCTAAAACAAGAATAAAAAACGAAAAAACTTGCTTGAGGACGAAAGTTGTCGGCATCCGAACTGTCATTCATAGGTTCTAGCACAGTGGTCTCGTTGCCGCGTTTGTAATAATCACCCAAACACGACGGCATTCACCCGTCTAAAAACAAAAAACTTTACACAAAACAGATATTGTTCTAAACAAATTCGCGGGCAAAAACGAATCACAGAGAACGATCATGAAGGAGATTACTCATTCAAATTCAATTACAATATTTAACATAAAACAAGTGTTCGTTTAGTAGACTGTAAACTCTTCTTTCCGTTTCATTATCACCAAAACAAATTTTTTTAATTTTTCGGAAGGAAATTCGGGTTCTAGAAAATGCGTTAGTATGACACGTCGAAATTAAATGCAAATTTCTTAAAATTTTGAAAAGTTGTATAATAAAAATTAACTTAATATTTTAGATAAAATTTAAAATCAAGTTTACTGTTTAATGAATAATCGATGACACATTTTCTGGACATTTCATTTATTGTATCTGTTCGTCAAAGGTAAGTGTTAAAGCTAAATAAAAGCTTTTAAGCTAACATATTAAAACCGATAAACTGAAAATAAATTTTAATATACAATTACTGACGTTTATATGTACAATAGAAATGTTTATTGGTTTAAATCGTCGTATTTGGCCATTTGAAGGATGGTGGTCTGGGTATGTTGAGGTTGTTGTTCGATGAATCGCTTCTTCTGTTTGGCACTCATCTCCTGGTACTTGGAGAAGAGGTGTGACAGTACTTTAGCGGTGACATCTTCGTCGGTGTCGTCCGTTTTGTCCGTCTTCTGATACGACACGTACCGTAGCTCTACCTTGATGTAGTCGTCATCTACCTTCGTTCTTCGGATTCGGATCATTTGACGGGGAATGGAGCGGTTTTCAGAGCGTTCTTCTCTATCAGTATCAACATTCTGTAACCATGATTTTAGTGGCAAAAGGTTTGAATATAAGGTTTTTAGATTTAAAAACAAAAAAAAATGTATTTTAGGTAACAATAATTATGAAAAAACGGTTCTTAGGTAAAAAATTAATTTTCAGGTAATAAAGGTGGTTGTTTAGATACAAAAACTTTTAAAAAGTAATTTTTTAAGTAATAGGTCATGATAAAAAAGATTTTAGGTAACAATTCTTGATAAATTAGATTCAAAGTATCAAAAAAATAAGTAAAACTGTGTTTTAAACCACATAACAACATACAACCCTAGTATTATATTGTCGAATCCTCAAAAACCTATTCAAATATTGAGACAGACACGAAAAGCAATACCAGCCAAGATATAAACATCTCAACTACGATACCGACCTTGTCTTTCATTTCCTTGGACACCACCGAACACGATTCTCGACAAATGAAATGACAAAATAATCTTTGCAAATTCGGTTTTCTCAGAAAGCGATATGCAAATTTGGTTAGGAGTTCGAACACTGTCAGCTGTTTGTTGTGTTTACATTACTGTGTCGGATATGTGTTGTGTTACATTACTCTGTCATTTATGTTGTTTTACATTCTGTCAATGTTTTTTACATTACTTTTTGTGTCTTTCTTTCTATGGGCATGTATATTACTGCAAGAAACAAAATTTAAACATTTTGCGATATTACTTTAGGCTAGGTTGTTGTAGCAATGCCTAAGGTAATGTTTGAAGTTTGTCAGAAGCCGAGTCTCCACTAAATATTTGAAGGGCTTCTGAATTCCTGGGGGGATTCAGAAGAAGTTGGGTTGGACACGAAGCCGATGGAGGTTTTAACTATCTATTATATCGGCTTTTGTTTTTTGATGATGATTGAACATCTGCGTTATATCTTTGTTGCTATGATCGTTTGTGGCTGGGGTTGTGTTCTGGGGATTATTTGGTCATTCTCAAGGTTTATTTGGTGATTTAGCCTGGATTGGGTACCTTAAAGTAGTATAATATAATGTTATTAAAAATAGATTTATTGTTTTTGCTTGTGTACAGTAGAATATTCAAAATGGGATTGAGGTACTATAAAAGACGATTTCTGAGACCGTGAAGCAAGGTGTGCACTAGAAATTTACCCCCTCTTTTTATTTGCTAAATCCATGAGATAGACAGTTTTAAGGTATGTGGTAAAGTGATTTCGGACAAAATGCCGTTTTGGCACTTTTATGCCATTTTTTGTTAACATACTGTTAAAATATACCAAAAAATCAATAGTCCGCCAAATGTTCTGAAAATTTGTACACTTACGTTTTTGACCATGCCAAAAAATTAATTGAAAATTTTTTTCTATCGGTACCGTAACCTACCGTAATCCGACCGGTCGATTATAAAAGTGCAAATATCTAAAAAGTTAACGCGGATCTTCACAGGCAATTTTTGCATATTTAAAATCTCTATGAAATTTGGACCAGCATAGGAATTACACCCGTTTCTAGTCCGATGGATTTTGGGGGTATTTGGTCGATTCAAAAATTACGGTAGCAGACCGTGCAGAAAATAAAATTTTTTTAAAAAATCTAATAATGCATCAAACGTTTTGAAACTGTGCATGGTTATGTTTTTGACCATGCTAAACAACTTCGTAATAAAAAATCGTTTTTTTAAAAGTACCGTAACCTACCGTAATCCGGCCGGTCGATTATCCTCAAAATTGGCAGTTTTAAAGATGAGCTTCTAGCCTATCAATATCTACGTTTTATGTAGATTCTAAATATGCTAAAATTGAATAAGGACACCCGTGTTAAATTTTTAGAAAATTGCACTTTTATAATCGACCGGTCAGATTACGGTGGGTTACGGTACATTCAGGAAGAAAATTATATTACGAAGTTGTTCAGCATGGTAAAACACGTAAGTATGCAAATTTTTAGACTTATTAGTGCATTAGCAAAGCCATAGTGAAATTTTAAATTTTTAGGCAGTACGTAACCGTAATTTTTCAGTCGACCAAAAACCCCCAAAACCCATCGGACTAGAAACGGGGGTATAGCCTATGATAATCCAAATTTCATAGAGATTTTAAATATGCAAAAATTGCCTGTGAAGGTCCGCGTTAACTTTTTAGATATTTGCACTTTTATAATCGACCGGTCGGATTACGGTAGGTTACGGTACCGATAGAAAAAAATTTTCAATTAATTTTTTGGCATGGTCAAAAACGTAAGTGTACAAATTTTCAGAACATTTGGCGGACTATTGATTTTTTGGTATATTTTAACAGTATGTTAACAAAAAATGGCATAAAAGTGCCAAAACGGCATTTTGTCCGAAATCACTTTACCACATACCTTAAAACCGTCTATCTCATGGATTTAGCAAATAAAAACAGGGGCTAAATTTCTAGTGCACATGCCTGTTACAGGATGCTTCAAGGTCTCAGAAAGCCTCTTATAAGTTATGTTGACTATATCGAGTGTTTCTTCTATGAGGTGTTATTTATGAAAATATGGTTGCAGGGATTGGTTAATTTTTGTTTTTGTAAGGAAATGTTCACTATAACGGTAGTCACTTTACTTTAAACCCACCTGACTTTCACCACCCACTTACCGGTCATACCTCAAAGTTTCGCTAATAACTTATGCAGATTCCATTCTTCTTGATTGACCTTTGTGAATACCTCGCGGCCATACCCTCTTCACTTCGTATCTTGTGTGTTTTTCCTTCGCCGTCGCCTAAATTGGATTTGAATATGTTTAGGACTTTTTCAGTTTTGTCGTTGTAATGCGTTCAATGTGGCCGGATTAAGATGACCATTGTCGTATGGGCAGTGTTGTTGTCGTCGTACCTTGTGAGCGGGGACCAGTTGTGGGCACGATGGTCCGAGTGGAGCGACTGTTCCGTGGAGGTGAGTACGGTAGATTGTGTTACAGTACCTAGTGTGGGGATGGAGTCCAGTTTCAGGTACGACGATGTTTGAGTCCAAGATGTCAGGGAGCGGTCAAAAGGTATCGGGTGTGCAAGACTGAGGTGGGTTTTTCACTATTTGGATATTATACTACTATGTTTGATACAAAAATCTTAAATAAAAGATATTGTATCATTTGAAAGAGTGCAATATGATACGATAAGGCTGAAAAATACAATATACAAAAACGTAAAGTTTACAGTAAATTTTTGAAACTAATGTAGTCATTGATTTCAGGAATGTCTAGAAGACGACGACGTTGAGAAAGAATGTCACAAGAGAGGAGCGTTACATTTTGTAGCTGATTCTAGTCACGCCGGAGTCTGGACTAGCTCTTTAGCTGTCGATAGTGTAAGTAATATACTAACATGAGTTTAATATTATATTTAAAAATGAATAAAATATTGGTTTTAAGCCTATAACGGTTTTTTTACAATTAAACTTGTTTTGGAGCTTCTATCAATGAATTCTCATCACTGATATTGCTTGTAAGAGAGTTCAGTGAAGTATTAGAAGTCAGTTTATTGTACCCAAAGTTTAATATTTTAGTGCCAAGCAATATGCAAATCATTAACGAAAAACGAGGTATTCTTCTTGGACAGAACGTTGAGGAACGGCGCCAAATGTCTTCGATCAGATGGACAGAACGGCGTTTGTCTGAGAGGAAAATGTCAAGTAAGTCAGCGAGTTTTTGTTCTTCACATGTGTTTATAGAGTGTAAACATTATTATACCGAACTTTTGTTTTACTGTACTTTCTAAGCATTATGAATAACAACTTTTTAAACGTACTTTTGAGTACTTTATTAGGCATATTACTATTACACAAAGTGACTTCAGGCAATTGGCTGTGATAGAATCATAGGATCCTCTGCCAAAGTAGATCACTGCGGTAATTGTGGAGGTGATAGTAGAAACTGTAACAAAACCTTATTTGTATGGAAGGAAACTGGTCAGTTCAGTCCATGTGATCAGCACTGTGGGCCTATAAGTAAGCATTTTTGTTATTACGGATAGTGTGATATATTTCTCCTGTTTTACTACTATAGACTGGTCAAGTTTCAGTGCTTCCTAACTCCGAAAATTCGCTTTTATTGGAGGCATAGAACTACTTGAACAACCTAATGTATTATACGGTCAAAAAATATTTTATTTTTTTAAAAAATATGCAGAAATATGTTTAATTATTTGTTATGTTATGTTTTAGTATGATTTTAAACTTACAGGACATCAAGTGTCAGTTTCGATATGTAAAAATTCAAAGAACGATCGCATCGTTCCTGAGAGAATGTGCGCCGATTTGGAACGGCCGCGACCTCGGGTCAGGAAGTGCCCTCCAACATCGTGTCAGGCCAAGTAAGTCTGCTTTTTTTATTATTTACCGGTCGAAAAATTTGGTTTTTTAAACGAAAATTTCATTTTTTGAAGCAATGAAATACAATTTTTAGATATAAAATACTGTGATTTTTTTTATTTAAATTGAAATTTCTTATTCAAAAGAAATAACCAATCGTATTTTACAAATCTACATTTTTTTTAATTTAAAAACAAAAACTAACCTTTGATTTGCGTAATAATAAGTATTGTTCAGACCTGAACATTCTTTGGATTACACGTGAGTTGAGAAGGCCATCGTGCCTCTCGCTTCGCTTTCTATCCTTTGTAGCTTCCAATTTGAAAATTAAAACATTGCCAAGTAATTTTAGATGTAATATACATTGTCGCTGAACTTGGTTGCAGTTTCATTTTGGCTTGGTTTAATTTAAAAACAATTTTTAATTTGTATTTAATCTTATTTATAGTTTTGCCTGTTTTACTATTTTTTTTGCTAATGTCAAGTACAATAACATATGTTTCCTTTCCTAATGTACTGTAAACCCTTCCTTACTTTATGTTTAGGGTCACATCAAAAATTTCTCACAATAACAACTTAAAAAATGATTTTTTTTCGAAAAAACCGAAAAAAGTTGTTTGGCGAGATATTTTTGATGACCCGATATTAAAATGACATCCAAGTTGTTACCAAATGTTTTCAGTTGGACTACTGGCCCTTGGGGATCGTGCTCGGCCTCGTGTGGTCGCGGGCATCAAGTTCGCGCAGTTCAGTGCATCGACTTGGCCAATCCTGATGGCCCAGCCATCGATGAACATTATTGTATTGGTGTGAAACGACCGGTAGATTTATTGCATTTTGTTTGTTATATACCACATAAGTCATGTTACAACATATCACACATACATTACACTTGATCATGTAAAAGTTGTGTATTATGATTGTATGTATTGCGGGCTGCGTCCTTCCTGACGTCTGCCCTAGATTGTATACGTTAATTTCAATCTTTACCTTGAGGATCCGCTTTGATACGATACAAAGTGTTTTTACAGTTACGCCAACGTCTCTGTGTTCAAAATGAATGCCCGAGGTGGTCCCCTGGTGATTGGTCAACTTGTATATGTCATCTAGGTATCAAAGAAAGAGACGTAAGCTTATAATCGACCACAATATTACGTTTTAAGACTTTATAACGAAGACACTTATCGTCTTTACGCTACAACATCTCTCATCACTTCAACTTTCAGATCGACTGCACTCAGAACGGAATCAGAATCACAGAATCCGCTTGTACGGTGCGCGATCGGCCCAAAAGTGTAATGGAATGCGAATGCAGGCCAGAAGACCCGGCATCTAAAGACAAGACATCTGAAGGTCGAGAGTCAACGAGGTCAGTGCTGTCCCCTGAGGGCGCGGCATCTCTCGAACGGCACTCGAGAGACGCCCCCCCCCCCCCCTTTCGGCCGCTTTACTTTTTGGTCATTCCTTTCCTTCCGATTCCCCTGATTTATACGGTAAAAGTGTTGCCGGGTACTGTAACATGGGCCAGACCGTGCTTGTCTTGGCCCTGTTCGCTAAGGTTGTTCTAGCTGATTACAATGTTAATCCGTAAGTTGTTGCATATAGTAGTCGATGATTAGGGTTGATATTGGATTTTGTATTAGTTTCGGCACAGTTATGAATACTCTGTAGTATGAAAAAGATTATGGTACCTCTAGTATCAGATAGAGCATGGTGTATATAACTGAGTTATAGATCAGCTGTTGTCTTAATGAAACTTTAGCTATGTTGAGAGTTTAATGGAGTTAGCGAAGACCAAAGTAGCTTAACCAATAGAAATGTTGTATAGGCCCTTAGGGGATCGCGAGTTTTGTTCCATTACAAGGGCAAGGGTCAATAACAAGATTACGATTTGTAGTAATATAACATTGAAATGGCATTAACTATCTATGTTGTTATAGGTTTGCAAACTTAGTTTTTCAGTTTTTAAATTTAAAATTTGATTTAAAAAATTTTTAATTTCAGTTTGAAAATCGCGCTTTAGCACTGTGCAAAACAGAGAAATGACGCTGCACTGTGCAGAAATTAAGCTTTTGGCAATAACTTTGTTTACAACGGCGCAAAACTGCTTTTTTAAAGATTTTTAGGTATTTGCAAGAATATTGTTTACAAAAAGTTAAAAATGGCTAGGATTTTTTTTGCTCGGTGCTATTTTGGCCTAATTTTTAGTGTTTAAATTTTTTTTCTTTTTTAAAACCTTCAAATCTAGTGCCAAAAATCATGAACTGAACTAAGTTCTCTACTGTCCTGGCCGCGATCCCCCGTCCCTTAAAGTGCAATTTGTTTTGGTGGCATTTCGCCAACAATAACACTCGTCACGATGACATAATTAGTCCGCGAATCGGGGAATTTCCTTTATTGCCCCCCCTCGACTAATAAATTGCCACTTTTGGCATTATTGTTTCTTCGATGGCGCTTCAAACATGATAAATGATTGTTTAATCCTCGGCAAAATGAAAGCGCTAGTTAAGACGGCGGCCGACGGAAGGCTGGTTAAGATGGCGGTTAAGACGCGAAAGGTTTAGTCAAGACGACAGCCAAAACAGATGGGCATTACACTCATCAAACTGTACATAATCACAAATGGCAGCAAAGTAAACAAAGGAAATCCGGGCTTATAATTAGAGTGTTGTTACAGTAGACCGTGATTGCTTGGCTTTGACTATTAGGGGTGACAGTAACAATTACTAACAATGAAAAATACAGTAAATAATGACATTGTTTGAGGGGGGTGGGGGAGGGGTAAGAGGGAGAAACGGCAGGGACCAACGTTCATTTAAGGCCGGCCCGTTTTCATTTTTTTTCTCAGGCCGGACTAGCCCGGCGAAAAAATTGTAAGCCCGGCCTTGGTCAAGCTTAAAAAATAGGACTGGACCCAAATTTTAGACCAGACCTATTCAACTTTTGTTTGAAGCCGGCCCGGCCAATTGTCAGGCCGAGCTGGGCCTACACGGCCATTTCTCACAACTAGGTGGGGGGAGGGGTCCTTAATTACACTAAACTTTCAATTCATTGTTATAATTTGAATCTTAAAAGTTGAAATTTAACCTTTTCAGGTTCGCCGAGGCATCGCCATTTCTGCAATGGAATGCCAACGATGGCTTCAGCGGAGCTTCGGCCAGCGGTTTCACCTCTAACGAACTTTCAGCCAAACCTCAAACACGACCACAGTAAGTTTTATACTTTTTTTGTTTCTTCAATCATATACTGTTACCTAAAAATGTTATTTTTCCTATTTAAACACTTGACAATAGGTTTTTTACAACATTGTTTTTAAAGGCTCACTTATATTTGAACAACATAATATAAAATTTTACTGTATAATGACTTTTCCAGCAACTTTCTGACCAAAGGTATACTGGTTCTACCAAAAAATGTCTTACAAATCCTCTTTTTACAATAACCTTGATATTATTTTAGATACAAGCCAGCCGAATGGTCCGAATGTTCCTCGAGTTGTGGACCAGGCTTCCAAACCCGGAAAGTCGAATGTGTAGCCGAACAAGGAATCACGGAGAGTCTGGCTACACTGCCCGACTTTGAATGTAGCGGCCTTCAGAAGCCGAGCATGTACCAGCCTTGCGAGAGGAAGGCTTGTTCACAAGAGGAGGAGAGAGCGGCCAATGAAGTTGGGAAGGGACCATTCAGGTGGGAGTACGGCGAGTGGGGCCCTTGCTCGGCTAGCTGTCTTGGAGGTAGGGTTCTGGAGACTTTTTTTAAAATTTATAACGAGTTTTAAGATGAGGTTATAAAGGTATAGTAATATGTTCTTTAGGTAAACAAAAGTCGACCTTGAAGTGTCTGGATATGAGCAGAAACTTGGCCGTTCCCTGGTCAAACTGCCGTGCCAAACAACGACCGGTCGATCTGACCAGAGCTTGTAATACAGATCCTTGTCCACCTACTTGGGAGGTAAGCTATACTACAATATAAGTCATATACACATGATTATTATATCAATTTGTCATTCAAAAAATATGTATTAAGTCACAAATTATATAAAAAGATACCTAAATATTAATTTCTGTACCTTAACTTACCTCAATATAACCATTGGTTCCAGAGCGTTGAATTCAGTGGATGTTCCCACACTTGTGGAGGTGGCATACGATCCCGCAAAGTACGATGTATCAGAAAAGTAGCTAATGGAGCGTCTCCAGAGAACGTGCTCATCCTCCCTGATGCTCAATGCTATCTACCCAAACCTCAAGACCAAGAACCGTGTGGTGTAGTAGATTGTCCTTTCAACTGGAGAGTAGAGTCATGGAGCCCTTGTTCCAAGAGCTGTGGTCAAGGAGAACAACATCGAGTAGTTGTGTGTGAAAGGAGGGACGCTTCAGGCAATGTCCACTCGTTCAATCCACCATTGCCTTGTGCTGGACTTCAACGACCTCCAACGCTACAGTTGTGCAACTTAGGTGGGTTTGGAGCTTAAAGTTAATTTTATATTAATATAGGCAAAACTGACTTTGCTGTGTAGTTATCTTCCAAAATTATTGTAATGATGATTATGATACATCATGTTTGAGCGTGTTTTACAAAAATATTTTTTTCCAGAAAGCTGCGACAAAAACTACAATCGCTACGACGTAGACGGCCTTCAGAAGGACGGTCCAGATGACAAGAACAGAGTCAAGTCCAGATTTGCGGCTACCTTTTCTTCGAAACCTTCAAACTTTGACCAAACTCATCCTGGCCACAGAAGGCTGACCCTAAATGTTGGAGGATACGCTAACTTATACGAAGGTACATCAATTAAAGTCAAGTGTCCGGTCAAGAACTTTGAGAAACAGAGAATCTTCTGGACCAAGGATGGACTCAAGGTGAAGAACTCAGGTGAGCTATATCATGAATAATATAAGTCATCAACTTAACTAATATAATATTGTTAATAAAAATGTTACACTGGCTAAAGAATAACAATATTATCTGATATTGCACAGTGTAGCCAGTATAACTATAGTATTCTTACTTTTCAGCTCACATCAAAGTCTCTGGCAACGGTGCTCTCCGTATCTTCCACGCTCGACTAGAAGACGCTGGCCTATACGCTTGTGTAGCTGATGGTGTACAAGGCAACGTTACTCTCAGATTCAAAACAAGACCAGCCAAAGGCACCGTGAAGGCTTCAGAAGACCCAACGGAGCTGAAGTCAGCCAACGATGTAGATGAACAACTTCTTCAAGCTGTTCGAGACTCGTTGTACAAGTTGGGAGAACTGAAAGCCTATGACAAAGTGAAACAGATCCATGAACCTGGCCTCCTGAAGGTGGACTACGAGGTCGGAGACTGGTCAGCGTGCACCCAGACCAAGTGTAATGACATCGAGGGGAGTCAGGTCAGGTTACTGAGGTGTAGGCTGAAGGTAGAAGGTGTGGTAGCCTATGTCAATGAAGAGATATGTGATTCTTTTGCTGTCCAACGCCCTCAGGCTTCGAAAAGTTGTAGAAACGAGAATTGTCCGAAGTGGGAGGCTTCTGACTGGAGCGAGGTGAGTTATGTTAACATTGAAGCTACAATATCAGTTCTTTTGGCATTTTTTATCATTATTAATAGTTTTACTTTGTAGCTAATCTTTAGAAATAAGTTTTAGGTTAATAGTGAAATAAAAAAATCAAATTGTTACCTAAAATTGTCCTTTTCAGTGCGGAATATCTCGGTGCTCTCGTGATGGTATATCAATATCGAGAAGAGATGTCAAATGTGTGTATCCGAACTCGACTGTAGCAGATTCTAACTTCTGTGAACGAAAAACAAGGCCGAAGATCAAGAAGGAATGTCAAAATTGTAAGATTTTGGACAAAGTTCTGTTTATTGTTTTCGTGGTGGGGCCTAAAATGAAATGGTATGAAAAATGGAAAAGAAAATGTAGAAAGTAGAGATAAATACAATAATTTTAGTGAATTGCACAGCTGAATGGAAGACTTCTGTTTGGGGAAAATGCAGTAAGAAGTGCGACGATGGAGGTGTACAGGTAAGTATATTAACATAACATTTTAACAACAATATAACTTGACATTTGAAGGCGAAAGAACAAAGACAACAAGAAGAACAAATTGCTCAATTATAAAAGTTATATTTTCAGATGAGAATCCTGCGTTGCGTGTGGAAAGGCACCAAAAAGCCGGCTGGCCATAACTGTGACCCCAGCCAACGACCGGCTGCCATTCGAGCCTGTGCCGTGCCGGACTTGCCACCTTGTTATCAACAAGCTGATGCTCCAAGTAATGCCGAAGTCTCTGTCTATCACTCCTCAGCCCCTCAGGCGCTAGTCTCCGAAGGTCCTCTGGATCTTGAAGTAGAGGGGATCAGAGAGGCCAAGCCCATCCCCTTGCCCATACCTGCCTTTAAGGGCTGGGAACGGTGGAGGGGATGGCGGGACTACAACGGACAGTTGCCGCAACAGTTGCGACGACTTGTTCACAAAAAGATCTGAGCAATTTTTGGGGAAAATTTATTTTTAAAATTGTTTGTCCAATAACCAATGACTCAAGACTTACTACTTCTTTTTACATACATTTCCTTCTGTAACTGAGTTTATATCTGTAACAACTGTCCTATATGATTGTAACTTATGCTGCTTTACTTAGTTTTAGAGTACACAGTTACCGAAACTGGCAATTGATACGTTTTTGACGAAATGTCACAAGTCATTATTGATTTTTGGATAATCGTTACTGATTAGTCACTAGTTTATGCCTTGAAACAAGTAAAAATGATATTCAAAAAAGTTTTTTACCGTAAAAACTGTTAGTTTACTTGACTGTGTGCTTAATAACTTAACTATTTTACTGACTGTGTACTGTTGCAGAACATCGCGGCGACTGTATCGACCAGACCCGTTACTGTGATATTCTGCGCGTCTTCCACTCGTAGGTCATTTCATTGTAACACTGACATTACTTTGCAGATGTGACGAGCCGAGAATTCGGCTGAAATGTTGTCTAAGTTGCGCGACAACTTCTCTCCGCCCTTAGGTCACTGCCTTCTCTTCGAAGTAGCTAACATATATTTATATCGCAATAAACTTGTTTTACTTTGGTATTATGTTAAAGTATTATATTTTGAAAGAATATACATTTTCGAAAAGGATATGTGTACTTTCTTTAATATTTTAGGTAACAAAAGCATGAAAAACATTAATTTTAAGCCTTTTCGTCACTTTCTACCTACTATAATATAACAAAAATAACTTTTAATAACGAGTTAAGACGTCCCTATTATTATGTTATAATTAGAACAACGACTGGTTGAAGGGCTGGTTGTTAAGGTTACTAACGTCGGGAAGCCACCCGGAATCCATAATGCCTGAGGGCATAGACGGAAACAGTTTGAGAGAATATGAACGGAGGGAACGACAAGTGTAATATACGATGAGTGCCAGTGAGAAGTGCATTTGTCAGTTGTGCGAGTGCGGGTGAGTAGAGCATATGAGTAGGGTAACTTATATTGTAGTATATGACTATGTGTTGTAACTGGAAATCAACCTAAGATGTTGTGATGGTCAAGAAGTTCTTAGAATCCTTAAATTAGTATTACTGTATGTAATGAGCTTTGTTTTATTATTGAATTGTATTTATTTCTGACCGTAATCCTGCTTTTACAGTAACCACAAATGTCCTCACGAGAACTCTGGTCGCTTGGTAGGTGAAGATGGGGTACCAATTGGTGGTACTGAATACAAAGAAACTTTTGTACACAAAAATGGAGCTAGAGAACGAGGACAAAGGACTTTACATACGAGTTTGGGAAGAGACGGGGTAAGGATGTCATGGATAATACATATTCATACCTTTTCAATTGATCATATTACTTTTTACGTTATAAATTTATGTTATGCTTACAAAACGTACGATAAAGTAATATATTTGTTTTACAGAGTAATATTAATTACTTTTAAATTCTTCATATTAAATATTGTGTTACAGGACACATCATTGGATCTGAACACGACACATCGATCAGACTTTACAGGTAAGAAGGCAGAGTTCGTACGAGCTGGCAGACCAGTAACCAATCGTCGACCGCCTTCTGGAGCCTTCGAAGGCCAGACTACTCACAGAAACGACTTTCAACAAAAAGAAGTGAGTAACATAATATAATAGCCCAATAATATAACAACTATTTATAGTAGGCTTTTGTATTAATTACTAGAAGAGTTATAGTAATTTAATACTGTTACTTTCATTTAGGCCAGCAGAACAACACCATATCGACCAGAAGTTACAGCATTTAGAAATACAGAACCCTTAGATGGACTGACAGTCCAGCGACAAGACTTCATTCCTTTGGATCTGGGACAACGATCTTTGGTCAGACGTCCAATTAGCACCTCGAGGCACTTGTCTAGTCAGCCCTTCCAAGTGAGTCAACAACAGGTCTGAAAGTTTGTAGAACACGGATTTCAACAGGTCTAAAAGTTCGTAGAACACAAAATTAAGAATTGTATGGTATTTTACTAGGTGGTCAGAAAGTTTGTAGAAATTCAACTAGATCGGTCAAAAGATAAATAGAAGTCTAAAAATTATTGTTTTAGGGAGTTACAGAACATCGACAACAATACGATGGACGACGAGGATCAGTTACACGAGCTCATCGACCAGTAAGCGGTTACGTACCCAATTCAGAGCCATTAGATGCTACAACAACATACAAACATGGCTTTACGGAGAAAAGGGGTAAGAACTTTATAATATTTTAGCGTTTTACTTGTCGTTTGTTTAACATGGTTTTTTACTACATATAGTACTTTATATCTGATTGATCGGTCAACAAAAGCTTACGACTTTCAGCCGACCGGTCGCTTCCTCACCGACCAGCCAATGAAAGAGTCGAACCGACCGATCCATTCGAAGGGTACACGACTCATAGACAAGATTTCACTCAAAAGGACAACAGACCTTGTCCTGCTGGACGAGTCTTGGCCAGAGCGTAGGTTTTATATTGATATGGAGACTAGGCCAGACCTGAATTATGGGCCCGGCCCTTTTTTCCTATTGCTCAGACTGTTCCGGCCTGTTCTCTATTTTTAGTCCTACAGTAGGTTGTTCAAATGATTCTGTGCTCCCTTTTAAAACAAATTTTCAAGGCTTGGGGACACAGAATTATTTTAACAACCTTATATTATCTTAAGGCTTGTTTCTTCTTAAAAAATTTTAAAATTTGAATTTTTTGTTTCCCGCCAAATCTAAATTTAAATTTTTTACAGATTCGATATTAATTTTCGTATTTTACAAACAGAAAAATTAATTTACTTTATGTTTTACCTACTTTACAGTGATCGAAACTACGAACATGTCGCTCACAGGAACGGTCATCGCTATTACCGTCGTGTGGGGCTACAGAGCGGGCAGGGACGACAAATGACTAGAGTGGGGTAACATCTACAAGTACAATACATATTATACATGTGTATATTGAAATCGTTAAAATAAATATATATTATAGTCCAATCTGAAAGTAAAGTACATATATTATAGGTTGTTCAAGTAATTCTGTGCTCCCTTTCAAAACAAATTTTTTGGTTTAAGGAGCACAGAACTATTTGAAAAACCTACTACAACAAGACTACTGTTGAGGTTGTAAAAACTTTTATTTACTACTAGCCACTATAGGATTACTATAGTACAACAATACATCTCAGAAAAGCCATTGTAATCTTTAACCACCTCCCCGTCACCGCCATGTTATGACAAAGGATACCAAGTATGCAAATGCCATCTACACCTTGTCGTTGCTTCTGTTTTTCTTCCGGGAAATTGGTTCTAATGAGCGAAAACAAGGCCCTGGAGGCAGTCGGCTTCGAAGCCAGAAAGGAGGAGCCGCATTATCGGTTACGCAATTCTACTCAGTCTTCAGAAGGTATCAAATGGGCCGAGCTTAATCCAATTTCCGAGTTGTCAGCGATATCACTCGGTTTATTAGTTGCCCTCTGACACTTTTCAAATTCAAATGTTTTACTGTGGTAATTGACAGTTGGGATCTTTGAGTTTAGATGGGTGGTTAAGTGACGTGTTATGTGAATGTATTTTAAATTGTAGTGTAATTAAGTAAATTTGTTACATGTAATAACCTTCTGGTACACTTAAGCCGGGCGGCAGAGGTCAAAATCCGAAAGGAAAGTCAGACCTTGGTACCTACATTTTTTTGTGTCATAGGACTTTTCTGGTTTAAAGTTACTCCTCCAGCTCTGATAGTACGTTTTTAACATCTAAAAACACGTATTTTTAATAAGTTAGTAATGATTTCTACAATGTGTTGTTCAAAATATTGTTGTCTTCTTGACGGAATGTATCTTACTTTTTATCGTGATTTGACTCTTATAACACCTAAGGGCATGTTATTAATTATAAAAAGCACATTTTTTAATATTATTTTTGCAGTTTTTGTCTTAAAACCGGTTTAGTATTTAAAAGATTTAAAAGCAGCTTACGGAATCTTTAGTTTAATATATAGAAGACCTGCTATAGATGACTATATGTAAGGCTATAACAACATGTACTGCTTGCCAAAATTATTAACTCCTCTTCTAACATTGATTTATTTTTCTCAATTCAGTTGAACTTATGTATACTGTATGTAAGTGGACTACTAATACTAAGCCTTAAATTTGAAGAAGCTTCAATAACTCAAAAAAATATAAAAAAGTTTTTTTTTCTGATAACAAATGTAGAAAAGAGTACTGTCTACGCCAGTAATCGTACGTTTATAACATCAGTATACGCAAGAGGTTGTTTTGTAAATTAGAAAATAAATGTCATCAACGTATGAAAAAAACTGTATTTCAAACTTTAAGAATAAGAAAACCAAGACCATGGTATGTTGTTCTTTGGAAGATTGTTTCTCTCCTCGTACCCTGTAATCGAATTGCTGGGGATGATTAATGTAACGTGTACGTAGGAAGCTATGCATACATGTCTTTACTTGTTTCTGGCGATTTAAGTTTGTTGGCATACCTAGGGATGTTGTTGTAGGTGTGCGTATAGTAAGGAATATGTTCTTGTATGATCCTAGATGTATCTAAAGACTTTATCAATGAAAAAACGTGCTAAAGAAAATTTACATTACAACTTTTTTATATAATATAACAGTTACTTTATGACATTTTCGAAGTGTCAGTGTTTTTGTCGAAGTTTACTCTAAGAAACATACGTTACAGTACCTCTTAATATGTTTAGCAAAGTATTAATACGTAAAATGTTATAACAGGTAGCATGCGTGCTCAGACCTGAACCTTGGTCATACCTGTGTTTTAATGTTTCCTTATAACATGTACGTGTAACCCTAACAACCGTGCCTCGAAGAATGTCTCGAGAAGGAAGCAATGAATAACTAAAATAAGGTCAAGAAGTCAGGACTATTAGGTGGGTCAGAATGGTCTTAAATCTTGTCCATCTTATCTAGATTTATATGAAGATAGGCTTGTAGGTACTTATATACATCTATATAAATGTATAATAAGAACGTTTATGACTGTCATTAACTTACGAAACTTTACTATAGCTTTGACAGTACTGTTAGTTTACTTATTGGGTAAACCATAGTACCACTTAACGTACAGACATAGTACTACTCGTACCCATATTATGGTAGCCTTGCAACTTCCTTGTAACTTTGTTTGCTTTGTGACAATGTTTATCTGATCCCACGAGACGGCCAAATTCCTTTGTAATTACTTTTCTCGCAGTTTTAATTATTCTTTACTCTACTAATTAGCGAGCCGACTGTCATTAGACTTGTCACACTTTCATAAGTTCTCGGACGTTTTGCACTGTGCAAACGCTTTGTTATTTTATTTTCCTGAGGGCAGGAGGCTAGCTTTTAATTTTTTAAAGGTTTTAAGTGTTGTTGATAAAAGAATGACGTTTTTTAAGTTTAAATTGACTTTTCTATTTATACTTTGTTGTTGTTATTTTTACACTTGGTTTTTATTTTATTTTCTCTGTCAATTGCGTTCGTTTTATAGACATATGTTTATGAAGTATTAAAGGTATTTTACAACACATGTAGCTAAAGCAAATCACAATTGGGCTGCGCTAGGCCGGACGATTTTTTGGGTACCACAATCATTAAATCTAACAAAAACAATGAAAAACCAAATCTCCTTTTATTTTTATGTTTTAAAATTTAAAATTTTTTAAAGCGTGCCGGGCCTCAAATTGTTTTGAATAGGCCGGGCCGGCCTGACTATTCTGTAAACGTTAAGCCCTCAGCGTGGGCCGGACCTCAAAAGTAGTCCACGTCCGTTTCTCACTCTTATTGTTAGTTCTATAAAACTCTGCCAATTTTTTTATTTTCTACTAAATTGATAAAGTATAACATAGCATTTATTTTACTTCAAAGACATGTGTTTATGGAGTATTAAAGGTATTTTGCATCACATTTAGCTAAAGCAAATGTTTATGGTATATAACAGACAATTTTATTTTTCTTTCAATTTGCATTTTGTTTTTTTAATGTAAATAGTATTTTCTTGTTGCTTTCTTGATATTACATGTTATTATTTTAGCTTTCCAGGTATAATACTATTATGTCAATTAAAAAGTGGCACGCACAATAATTTATCATTTTTTTACTATTGCACTGTGCAATTTTCTAAACTGCCCTCATTTTATTAGGTTGTTCATATAATTTTGTGCTCCCTTCTCAAAGCAAATTGTCATGATTAGAGGGCCCAGAATTATTTTAAAAACAATATTTAAAATTTTTAAACTAATATTATTTTTATTTTTAAGTTGTTCAAATAATCCTGGGCCCCCTAAACCCGCAAACTTGCTATGAAAAGAGCACAGAATTATTTGAACAACCTAATAGACTTTTTAGATGTAAACCATGTTTCGTTTGAAACTTTGGTGGATCGAGAAACTTTAACGGGATTTGGGTTTAAATGTAATTTGCAATTAGGCCCTGAGGGCAGGAGGCCGGCTTTGGAGCGGGGCCAAGAAAAGCGAGTGATTAACGCCCTGAGGGCCCTACGTTGTGGTAATAATGGTTGTTATGATTTCAGGCGTTTGTTTTCCGATGTGAAGCCATGGCCCGACGTCTTCTTCTTTTGTTGTTCTCCGCCCAATTAAGGTAATTTCTTGTTTACTCTTATTGACTTCGACTTACTTCCAATATTTACTTCGAAATTCGTCTCGAATCGAGGCAATCTTTTCGAAATTAAAAAACACAAAAATATGTTTGAAATTAGCATTATTTCGAAAGTAATTAGCTTAATTATCAAGAAACTTGAAGTTATTTGGATGATATACATTGAAACCTTAGTTTTACATTATAAATTGGTCTAAAAGTTTGTAGAATTGTTCATTCATTCAAATTTAAGACCAATTTTTAATCTTTCTACCTACTTTTTTGACCATATTATTATAGTATGCTGGTTGGATAGGTAATACCTTCTATACAATAACCATCATTAAGATTTTTTAAACTTTCAAACCCTCCATCTACTATAATATAATCCAAAAAGTTGTCTTTAGCTACTCAGAATTAGTACTATACATACTCACACTCGGTATTGTAAAAGCTGTCTGTTTTGTCGTATCTTCGTTCCTGCCCAAAAGATTCTGACTCTGTATCTTGTACTTTAACCGCTGATATATCGTCTATATATTGTGGAAGTATAATTAATACAACTGTCTATCTTCGTCGGCTCAGACATTAATTTACATAAAAACATACCATGGCAGATATACGTATACTTGTATATTTTTCTTGAGATATACGTATATTTATATACGTATGTTTGTGCATGGGCCTACACATATTACGCTACATACATGTATGTGATAATGAAGATATGTCTAATTTAATACGTGCATATTTGCATATTTTGCAATGTGTGTTAACATATAAAGTAAATAATGCATATAGAAACGTGTAAATATAAACAAGCATATACGTATATAGACGTCTGTTTTCTTGCTTTACATTATATGTATACATAGTGTATAAATATCTTGTTATCACGACCGTATGGACATAAACAAACAACAAGATGTAACAGCATCATTAAGTTTGGTATCTATGTTGTAGTAGACTAAAAAATGAGTTACAAATGTGTTCTGTATACTTTAGTATCATATACAAAGTCAGCAGAAGCAGTAAAAATGTTACATTAACTCATCTATACCATATAAACTCTTGTAGTACCTCACAACTGTCGAGTCCATGTTCGTATCCCCACTACATCAACAAAGCGGAATGTGCCTTGCAAGAAGATACGACCCTACTACAAGGATGGGCATGCGATCCGGAGAACACCATCAGTATGGCTGAATGTAAGACATATGTAACGTATATAGTACCAGTATCATTCATGTAGAAGTAATGTGCATATTTATATGCACGTAGTATGATTTATATACTTGTTTATACATTTAGTCTTAACTATGTTGTTACTTTGTGTTCTACTACTTTAATTGATTGCAACGTCATTTTAGTACACATACTAAACGAATATATCAAAGATATATATCGAACCAATGCCAATACATGTCAATGTCCAAAGGTGAGTACTACGTGATTGTACAAACATATATTACATTAATAAAAGTGTGATATACTACTAAATAATGATATATTGTAGTAGTACATTATATGTTACAGTCGGAATCTCCTCATTGCGGGTACAAATTTGGGTTCGCATTTGTGAAGAACATATCGCAAGATGTATATCCTGCTCTCGAACATGTCACCAAGAGCTTCTGCCCACACAAACTACCGCTATCGCCGCGGAAGAGAAACTTTACGTTACCGTAAGTTATTTTACTGTATCACTACTATGTATCCTAGTCTTAACACTGCTCTTACCCTACCCTACTGTAGCTTACTATAATTAATGTTAAGATCAAGTAAAGTTGTATATGAAATCTTAACCAGCATTAAAAGTGCAAATATACCTTACTTCATCGATACCATTAGTATCACGTGTAGCTAAAGTAATCTGAGAATATGCAAATTACTTTCAGAAAGGAAGTCCTCAATTACATGCAGAACTACGCTCGCATCGTGAGAGAACGTTGGAATCTGGGCACATGTGGAGAAGACATCCTGATTCTGATAGTTAACGACCCTCCCGAGCAGCTGATACCACACTCGTTCAACACTCAACGACACATGCATCCTGTAGGTTTTAAAGTATATTGATATATAGATAATGTAAAGGAAGGGAATTGCAAAAGATAACAAAAAAATTATAAAAAGATGAAAATTATTACCTAAAATTACAATATGCTATCTAACATTATGGAAAATAATCAAAAACTACTATCACACTTACAAAATGCCATATTTCAGCTAATGGTCGTATCCTACGGTAAACTGATCACGGAGAAGTTCGGTGAATCCCTGGACGATCACCTCAGTATGGACTCGTTGTTCAGAATCGTGGACGAAGAGAACATGAACCTCCAGAACGGGTACCCCCTAATCAAAGTCCTGAACAACGTGGTTCGACGGTCTACAGAAGCCTTCAATCTGGCCGACTACAAACTTCAGATCCCCCACTCCAAACACCACATCCCCTTGTGGGCATGGATAATATTCGCGTCGTGTGGAGTGTTATTCATCTTGATGGCCGTTGGACTGTGCTTGGTGAAGTCGACGTCGAGAAGAGGCACGCTACGGAGTAAGAGCCACGCCATGGATCCAGCACGACGTTGGAAGGCCGGCTTCGTTGGGGGTAGGTGGTTGTACCAATGGTTTGGTACTGTATTCTTTAGTATCATATATATTGTACATAAAGTATCATTTGATACTACATATACTGTAGTGAACAGTACCAAGTGGGTATTTAGTACTACAATATTATATTTTCTTAAAAGTGATAGCTTCTCTTAAACCTACCCTACCAAGTGATTGATTGTGGTTTTCCCTGCTTTAGAAGAAAACCAGCCCGTCACGTATGTGAATCTAGTCCAGATGATGATGCCCCACCAACGGAATCAGCCCCCCATCCAGCAGCAAGTGTGAGCAGCTCATGCTTTATATTTCTTGTCGTATGTTTTGTGATTGTCGTCGTATGTTGCTGCCTTTCTTACATTACATTACTTACTTTCAGCACTATTTGATCATTCACATGCGGAACGCTATAACAGTAAGTTGAGAGTAGTAAACAAAATATTTGTATATAAGATACGAAAGTGAAAATAGTTTGTAAGATGCATAATATTCTCATTAAAATCAAGTAGTTTTAAGTAGATGAATTTTCTGTGTTTACATAACACAAAAGGATTTGATATGTAATTTACCTTTTGACAGGCTCGTTCCCCGACTTCTGACGCCATAATGGGTACTAACTACGGTAAATTCGGGTCAAATCAAAAAAGAAATCGCTGGTTACAGACTTGTGGATAATACGTTGGCTATGAAGAACAGATCATCGTATCTCACTGCACTGCTTTTAACTAAACTTTTAAACCAGCTTCTCATTTCATGTATAAACGCTTAACTAATGTTCTTACCTCTGCCAAATGGCTATTAAAAATCCGAAAAATGTATAGTTAACAAAATTAAACCTCCAAAAACAGTTCATTAACAATTTATTCAACTTAACTTGTAGTATAAATTAGGCTATAAAAAGTAACAAAGTATACTATGAAAAACAACCAAGACAAAAGTACCCGTCTTTGAAATCAACCAGCATAGATCGTATGTCAAATTATGCTTTTAAACGGTTTTTTTAAACTTTTCCTTAAAAAATGAAAAAGCCCTCTGCAAAAATTCAAATACCAGACATACAACCTATCCTTAACAATGTAAAAAATAACCATAATAACAAATCCATTAGTTCTCTCGTTTCCGTTTTTACCATATTTTAAAAATGAAAAATTTCCACAATCAATGGACCTACAAAGACGAAAGAATCAATGTGTATGATGTAGATCATCGAAACCACCCATCAACTCGTCCTCCCAAGCCGTTCGTTCTTCCACTGACATATCCACCGTCGTATCTACTATAACGTTCTCCACCGCTTCTGGCCGAGGTCGTCGCTTCTTCCTCTTAGTCAACTTCTTCATTGTCTTCAGATATCTTTGTTGAATCAGACGATCCAGTTCGGGGAAACCTGTCGATTCGATGTGATCGCAGAGCTTATTAGGGGCTTCTTCTTCTTTCGGACCAGTTGATGTTGATGTAGAGGCTGTTGATACTGACATTTCTGTTGAGGTAGGAGTGTCACAATCCCGTTTCTGAAATCAAAATATTAACATAGTATTTTAGGTACTAATTATTGTTAGCAGATAAAGCAAACAAAATTATATCTAATTATAAAAGCCAAAGTTGCGTCCTAAAGATATCCTCTAGAATGTAAGAAATTAAGAATCTACTAGATTGTAAATGACTAAAGACAACCAAAATATTTTAAATGCTTACCGTCTTTATTCCCAAACGTTCGTTAACACTTTTCTCAAGGATCTCCTTCTGGAGATGAGCCAGGGATCGTATCAGCTTCCTTTCTCGCCGTTCTACTTCCTTCTGACTATCTTTCTTCTCTTTACTTTCTTGGTTGTACACATATCGAGATGACCTGAATGAAATAACATTAGATGCATAAGCCAACATATAATAAACATACATTAAAAATAAAAACTCACTCAAGCATAAAAATCAAGTTATTCCTAATAAAACGCAAATAAAACCTTTTGACTAATCCAAACGTACTAAAAAAGAAGCAAACGTCATTAACTTAATATAAACAACAAAAATAACTTACCTTTTGTAATAAGAACACTTTGCCTTCGACTCCTCCGGTGCTTTCTGTAACACTTGATATATCTTTTGGTCTAAACTTATTACCTGCTTGAGGGGCTCAGTTTCCATGTTTCTTATGCGTTCTGTCATTGATTTGAAATTGTTTTTCCGAGGTTTCTTCTTTACAGGTTTCGTTTCTTGACTTGACTTATGATCTGTCGTTGGAGATGAACAACATGAACATACGGAATCGGAAGAAAAGAATGATGCTGAAAACATAATTATTATTACCTGAAACAAGTTTAAGTCTTTATAGATTAATAACTAAAATAACACTACCAAAACGCATAAAAATAGAATTTGCCAGTTAATATCTAAAAATATAAAACATACCGCTTGAAGGTTTAGGAGAGTTGGGGAAGGTCTGAGGATACAAATATTGAAAATTAGGAGGTAGTAGATAAATCTTTGGCAGTGGAATGTACTCTCGATCAATCTCAAATCCGTTTCGAGTCACCCAGTAGACATTCGTTGGCATATTCAAAGGGAAATTGCATTTCTGAAACATGAAACATTACATAAGTACTATAAAACAACCTTTTAACATAAAAAATAACAAAAACATCTTTCCAAACCTGTATAATTCATCGCCCTAAACATAAAATAATATTATAAAGGCTTACCCTGTTGGCCACTTGCTTGCACGTCCACCAGATCGTTTGTTCTCTGTCATTACCCTCACCTTTTGTGTCCAACAACAAAGGCTCTAACCGATCCGAACATTTGGGACACTTTAATATGTTCGCGTCCACTGCCTAAAAATAAAAATTAATACCTAAAATACAACATGTCATCCTTACAGAGCCAGAAGACCTGTTGCCTTTATCAGGTCGGTGTGCGTAATCCATCACACGTGCATTTTTTACTTCTTGAATGCACATCAGATTAATCGACCATAAAGCAGCAAAGACTTACTATTAGACATTTACTTTCTAAACTCAACATTAACATCGAATTTATAATTTAAAAGTATAAGAAACAAGATAAGACATAAAAACAAGTAAAATATTTTAAAGAACTTACCAATTCCATAAACATAGGATCCGAGAACATACCAAGGCAGTGAGTAACGAGGTTTGATCAACAAGAAAGTCCCAAAACTAGACCAATTTCGTCTACGAGTTTCGCGATATTTTACGCGCTTTTGAAATCAAACGTCCAGAAAAGGCGTCATCGTAACCAAGTCAATGGCACCAAAAATATCAAAAAGAAAACAGAATATTTACTTTTAAATGGATTTGGTGAATTTAAATTTATTTTTGACTTCAGAACTAATTTTACAACAGTTGTACATTGCTTGTCATAATGACTTATTTTATGAACGCAGCAAGCGGGTTGCTAATATCGACTGGACGAAGTGTCCCATAATTATATCGGAAATAATAACGAAATTATTCAATTTTTGTATAATGAATTCCCTTGTTGTCTTTATTTTGCTTTTTTCTCGTCAGAATTTGTATTGAAATTAAGTTTATAGTTTTACTTTTAAGTGCATTGATCCCTAAGATATAACTACATAATAACTAAAGAAACCAAAATAAAAGTAACAAATACAGAAGGGCAGTGCCACAAAATTTATTATAAATTTAACAAAGTATAAGTTAGAAGAAGTGGGAGATCATCGTCTTTGAGTGCTGATGTACAGAACGTTGTTACCACGGATGAAGGCGTCGCCGTACTTGTTTTTGAGCTGTCCGTTTTGGTACTCTTCCGTCTGTTCCAGAGCAATGTTCATGAAGCCATCAAGACATGAGAGAACGCCTGAAGTTTTAATATTTTATAACTCATACAACAAATATACATAATACAACACTTTTAGGCCACCTTCTCTCTTGGTAAAAAGTCATTTTTTATTGCAAATTAACTATAAACAAGATAAACACCATAAAGAATATATTTACAAGCTCTTAATACCAAAGATGGTAAGGAATACCCTTCAGAGTCATAAAGTAACATTATCGAAACACATACCTCTGTAGTCAACTCCAGAATTCAGCTTCACTACAACTGGTTTTCCGACGATCTGCTTCAAGAAATCTGATGGATTCTGTCTTTTGCTCATCTAAATAAGTTGTGCTTCATAAATAACAATAAATACGTATGAATATGCATCTTCATAACGACAATAACATTATGTTGCATCTCCTTAACAACTACACTCCTCTCCCACTTTAAGTACCTATCAGCCGAACGACAACGATGTGATTTGAGATTCAGAATCCGAGTTTGAGGTTTCAGTTTTATTTTAATATTCGAAAAGAGGTGAAATCAGTGAAAAAGCGTTTAGTACAGCGTTTATACAATAAGTGGCAGAAGTCAGTTAGCTCTCTCCTTGGCCGCTGTCTTCATCGTTGGCTTCGTATTCCTCATCATCCGAATCCGCGCCGTAGTCGTAGTAGTCGTCGTCAAAGTCCAGCATGTCAATGTCGTCGTTCTTGTGGTCCTGGGCTTTGACACAGTACTCTTCCACGGTTTCGGGCACTTTCACGCCGTCCTTCGCGGCTTCTTCTTTGCTTTGCTCCACTTGTTTCCTAAAGTGGTCGTTATGATAATATTGTATTGCAAAAGTTGCTTGTAAAAAATATATTCGGCTATGTACAACACCAAAATGCTTTCTCACTGCCATAATTAAAAAAATGTAATACCCAAAGTCCACTACTTTTTGTATGTTTTCATTTTCAATGCCTAAACTATGAATAGTCGGACCAATAACTTACTTAATGATCTTGGCGTACTCGTCCTCTTTCCCATGGCTTTCCTTATACTTTCTGTACATGACTGAGGCGTCGACATTGGCAGGAGACGATGTGTTGGGTTCGTTTAAGAGAGAAATCACAGACAAAAGGACAGTGCGGACACTCTGGGTGGGGTTCCACCGTTCACAAGCTTGTTCCCCGCTTTGCGGATCATCGACTGGGGGATGGAGAATACTTATGCACAGTTCTCCGTTCTGAAAATCGCAAAATATTAAATATATTATCAAATTTTTGGGCTTTACCGTCAAAAATGTGACCTATAACTACATGTTTTACAAGCAAAAGGGATTTTAATCTACTATTATGTTAAATCTGATCATAAATCTAAAAATTAGACAGAAAAATTATCTCCAACTGATTAACCAAAAAAATTGAAAAGGTCTCCCTACCTCATAAACATTGGGATGCCAGACCTTGGACAAAAACCGGACAGATGGTGGGGAGTAGGGGTAGTTGTTGGGGAACTTGATGGCGGCCTTGAAGTATCCACCTTGGTATAACGTTCCTGGTGGCCCAAAGATAGCAACAGTCCATTTGAAGAGGTTCTGTTCGTCAGCCTGTACCGTGAACCCCTCGACCGGCGAGTTCTGCAGACTTTTGAGCTCCATTTGCAGCGCCCGAATCGCCGACAGATTGCTGGAGGATGCAGCTCCTGAGGTGTGAGTGACGTGACCAGAACTCTAAACACCAAAAATTAATTTTTTAAATTCACTGTATGTGGTCAAAAAGTGCATAGAAAAGTTGATAGGGCTATTGAGTAAAAGAAGATGTAATCAAAATTATCATAGAGCAAATACTACGTAGTTTTGGACCAGCGAGCACTAAACTTACCATGATTTCAGACCGACTGTCGCTGTCTCTAACACCACCGGTACCCGTAGACCGTAGTGTAATAAATGAAAAACTGAAATCAATCAATTCAAAATTATATTCTCCTTGATCTTCTCGAATCAATGTCGCGCATAATCAAAAAAAAAGCTAAGTAAGCATCCAATAATGTTAAGTAAAACGAGAATGAAAAGAATCTTTGATGTAACTTACAAAAGAGTCACATCAAAGATTAGCAATTTCATTTCGAAAAAACTCATCATCCACGTGACACCCAACTCTATGGAAACCAAACGAACCAAATAGTACATAAAACGAGTACCAAATGAAACAGTCGCTTACTACCATTCCCGACCCTATATTACTATATACAGCCAGGTACAATAGCATGGTACGAAGCACGAGAACAATAACCATATGACAAAAAAACGACCGCGTGAGAGAGCGACGACGATAGACAACGACGAAGCGAGAAGCGACAGAGAGGGACACGATTTTCTTCTCCCCAAAAGCGAGGGTCCCTCAGGCGACAGAAGACGGAAGTTCAGAGAATGGGAACGAACAGACACATTCAGACACCCCGCCCGCCTCCCTGCCTCGTCTGAGCTTTGGATTCTGAAGATGCACCAGGAATGTACTTAAAATGCACAAACTCTAAATGTCATATTTTGTACCCAATTTTCTGTACTTGTTTCGTCAAAAAAGGATTGAAAAAGTTTTTGGACTGGTAATGACATTCCTTCTCGTTTAGATTTGAAATGACATACTCTTAGTTTAGACTTGTAATGACATAAAATAAAATGTGTTATAAACTGTTCAGTATAAGATGGAAATAGCTTTCAACTTTATATAATTATAAAGCGACTCAAAAATAATTATCCCAAAGTTCGTACTCAATGCACTATACAAGACCATTCATTAGAGAGCAATTAAGCCAATTAGTAAAGTGGAACACAATTATAATTAAAGCCACCTTCACAACATACAAAAACAACTTCTCAATGATTATAGGTACTAAACAATGTTGTCATAACACTTCAATTCGGAGTAACACAGCTCCATAACAATGTCTAATTACCTTTGTCAAAGCAGTCAAAAATTTGTTTCAGAATCCCATAAAATGGTGCAATCAACCCAAAAAACGAGAAAGACACGCGACGTAAGTCACGCCAGACGCTTAAATGATCTCCTTCACGGTCATAACGACCTGACGTGATGTGTAGTGAGCGAAAACCTCGATCTGCTCGCGTTTTTGAACTTTGGCTTTCGAATCCGGCTATTTCAAAAGCAAATCAGAAGGTTTAAAGCATAAGGTATTAACTGTTGATTTATACTCGTGTACTCATTTGTTTATGTAACAGTAGTTTTAAAGATACAATTTAGTGAATGTTACCTAAAATGCCTTGAAATTAAACCAATGCATTTAACGGCTCCAAAAAAGAATTTTTTTCAAAGAAAGTGCTATGTAAATCACAACAAAACTACTCTAAAAAAACTAAAATATCAATAATATAACCTAGTTCTTCACTCACTAGCTGAGTGTAACATAAGAAAGCGCTGCGGCCTCCTATTTTACGAAAGAACGCGTTCGTATTATAATATAACTGCGCTGCCCCACCAAGTCGATTACACAAGTTGTTGTTTAATGTCCTCGAAAAGCCAGAGACCCGTGTTGTTAAACCAAAAAGAATAATATCGAGTGGCTAATAACAACAACACATTCGCATGGTGGCATGCACTGATACGACCAAGTTCAGACGCGCAAAACAAACAAAATTAACATAATTTGGTAAGACATAAGCAGACCTATGTGCACTACGTTGAGAAGTTGAGCATTATAGATATAATTTGAAATGTTTTTAACATTATAAAGTACTACGAGGTAAACATATAATTGGAATAAAGTCTCAACAACCAAAATACATTTGTAAAGATAACAGCCCTTTTAAAGACAAAGGTCAACAACACTAAATACAGCTGTTGACAAAAACAAGCAACGTTTTTATTATTAAAATAACTTTTAATTGATTACTAAATTTTTTGAAACAAATTTTATTGTTTCATTACCTAAAAACCACAAAAACTTACTTCTTGTGTTTTAGTTTAACACGAATTCCAAAAAAGTTTCTTGCTTTTTGTCGACTTTTTATTTTCTGTTCCTATATAATTAGTCGCGCTGACAAATTTTATGTAATTCTTCATTTCCGCATTATTTTAGGTATTAAAACCTACATAATGTTTGTTTCAAAAAAATATAATGCAAATTAGAAAAGTTATGTTAAAACTGAAAACATTGCTTGTTTTCTGGCCGTACAGACCAAGTTTAGGTAACAACGCGCCAAATCACAAAAATAGGTAACAACCAAATACAAATTCTTCATAAAACAAAATTAGGTAACAAAGCAGACAAACTATTGCTTAAACAACGCAATACTAATGTTATGTTATTATTAATTTATTGAAACATTAAACAAGATGTACACAGAGATCAGTCTTGCACTTCCACGTCGATGTCGCCTTCCATCAGCTGTTGGCTGATCTCCTCATCTGTTACGGGCAGGGCGATCCGCTTCCCGCCTCTGTTCACCACCACACACTTCTTGAGGTCGTAGGCCGAGACCGGTTGAGTGATCGACCGGGTTCGTCGTATCTCTTCGTATGTGTGTTTCCATTCGAACCTCAGTCGTTTACCTTCTTCTGCCAGGCGTTTGTATTCTAAAATTAGCCTACTATTAGACTTGAAAGTACATAATAATCAAACTCTTACTTGTTAATAACTTTATAAGTAAAATTTTAGTCGCTAGTTAAGGTTTTACACAGTAAAAATGAAAATCAACAATTGCAATTAAGCATAAAAAAGTATTTATAATTGTTTGCTAATGTTTACAAGACAATAATATGACTAATTATACACCTACATATAATTTTATATAAGTACAAATATAATCTTACCTTGCGTTCCTGGTGCACATCGCTTTAACCTACTCTCAATATCGAATAATTCATTCTCAATCATATAACAATGATCTTGTTGAACATACGAGTAGTTGTAGTAAGGCCCTGTCATTAGAGTTGTAATAGGAACGCTAAAAGCACAATTGTAAGATTCTGTGAGAAAAAAAACATAGACAATATAAAATAAGAAAATTAACGCTTATTCATTTAGCCAATAAAGATAACTACAAATAGTATATATATTTACCATTAACATTCATCATAAACTCTTACCAATGACCGAACATCTTCTTGACGTTTCCTTTACTGTATTCCTTTGGCGTTGTCATTCGTCCAGAGATTATATTTACAGCTGGACTAGCTGACAGTATATCTCGTTTGACTTTCTGTGTATCCGGAGTGTATGAAAGCTGACGAGACTGCATTAACCTCATGAAAGGTCGAAGACCATCTCTTCTGATGTTCAGATTCTGTTTCAACACTCCAATAGCTTCATTTCTGTATTCGTTCTGTAATAAACACATTGAAGTAAGCAAAATAACAGTGAATAATAAGAAAATTGTTTCGAAAGTTTACAACGGAATAACAATTCTGAATGTTACCTAAAAAGTAAGAAAACCAATATTAAAAACTTACAATTGGTTTGTTATAGTCTCGGCAATATAATCGAGCCCATTTCTCTTCGTATATCACACCCATTTTGCACAATCTTTTGAATTCAGGATCTAAAATAATAAAAAATAGGTTTAAGACATTACTTTATTGAAAAGAGACAAAAAGAACATCAAGATGTCAAAAAAAAATATACTCTAACCAATAAAAAAACAACCAAAGATCGTACCTTCATTCCCTCCTGAATGTTGAAGCTCTGACTCTAAAGCAATCAGTCGCTTCTCCAGAATGTCATATTCACTCTCTGGGAACACTACCTTCCTGTTATCATCTGTAAACTGGACTTCTGATGGATAAGATAAGTTGAGATCAGATTGAAGCACATTCTTCTCTCGCAAACTGTTCACATCCAATTTGGCCCGTTTGGCAATAGCTCTTGTGCTGTTGGAGATCGCCAAACCTTTCTTTGTCGGCGACCTGACGTTCTGGATCTCTTGAATATCGAACTCCTTGTCAAAGTTACTCTTGAAGGCAAACTGAGCATTCTCGTGTTGTAGGTCGGATACGTTCTGTGAGCAATTCGTACAAAGCGGCACTTGCCGACAAGAAGCTGTCTGAAATGGTATAATCAATAATAGAGAACAGTTTCTTGCTGACGACGTACCTCAACAACCAAGATTTTTGGTGCTTGTACATCAGAAACTGGATTTTCTGGCTGCTCCAACTTTTCTGTTGGACTATTTGGCATATTCAAAAAACTGTAAAAAAAAGTAGTATAAAATAAAATAATATTAAATTACCAAGCACAATTTAAGCAATGTTTCAAGCAAGCCGCGAATTTATTTTGAATTGGTTCTGAAACGAAAACGATCTGCGCAAATTATGCTGGCATTCCGTCTGCTAGCAGCAGCTATAAAGAATTTTTTGACGACCGAAATATTGTTTTGGTATTGCAACACGTGTAGTAGCCATGGATCTTATAATTCAGATGTTGCCTGCTTCAGTAAGGCGATTCTCAACACATATGGACTTTGTTGGTCAACAACGAGCTGAGCGAGTAATGCAGGTAAGGCAGAAACAGAAACTTTGGCATTTTAATGTGGGAAAATGTGTTCTTTACACTGCCGTTCGTTTATAAATTAAATATCATATATTGAGCTTTTAGTTGATCTTGGTGATCAGTGGAATCATCGGTTTCTTGGTGGGCTTTTGGTTTGAACAGATTTCATACATGGTATTTACAATTTTGGGCGGATCAGCGTTCGCGGGTTTGATTATGTTACCGCCTTGGCCATGTTTTCGCAAAAATTCATTGAACTGGCAGCCGGCTTTACAGTAAGTGTGTTAATCTATAACTTATTGCTGTTTTAGAAAAACTGACGCCAAGGAGAGCGAAGAAGACAAAAACAAGAAGAAGAAGAACTAAAAAATATATTGTGCATTCCATTATTTATTTTAATAAACATTTTGTAACTGTAAAAAAAGATTTGGCGTTTTTGGTTATTATCCAACAATACAATTTTTGATTTTTTAAAACAATGTATGTCAATGTTAATATATTGGATAATTGCGTTTTGCCATAACGTTGTGTAAATTTATTTTAATTTAACGATGTTTACATCACGTTAATTATAGTTTTTTACTGACAATAGTCAGTAATGTATCGATTATCCGGTGCTTTATTGCGATGTGGTGTTAGGTCGAGTAGGAGTTATATACGATGTGCAAGTGGTTCGAATTGGGTGTTAATGAACAAAAAGCTTGGTTACACAAATATACAGGGAAACGAGATAAACAGGAGATTGTTTTCATCAGATGCCAATGATGGTGGAGATGGCAAATCTAACAAAGCTCCAGAAAGCAACAATGAGGAGACAGCTTTGGAACATACTCCAGTCGATTTTATGTCACAAGCAAGCTTAACAACTAATTCTTTAACATATAGTCAAACGAAATTGATTCTTATGACTTCTTTTTAGGTATTGAATCCAGTATCGTTCCCGGAGTACTTCCCAAACGTCCCAGTTATCGCTATCAACAGATATCCATTGTTTCCAGGGTTTATTAAGAAAGTGGATGTAAGTTATCAGCTGATTTTTTATTTGATTATTAGATTGTGGATGAGACATTGAAAGATTTGATCAGGAGGAAAGTCCAATTAAGACAGCCTTATGTTGGTGTCTTTGTCAAAAAGGCTGATGAGTAAGTTAATACTGTACAATATACCGAATGATTTTTAATCTGGATAAATTTCACTATAATTTATAAACGTATTGCAATTTTTTATTTATAGATTTTTCTTAAAGTTTTGTATTTTTAGTAATGCATCAAGTACAGTATCTTCTCTGTCAGACATATATCACACAGGATCTTTCGCTCATATAATGGAGATGCGAGATCACGGGTCTTACTTAGAAGTGGTTTTAAACGCTCATAGAAGAATTAGAATATTAGAAAAGTTGGATGATAATGTGGCTGAAGTTGATACGACAAAGAATGTCGCCAAACTTAATGGCAGACGGATGAAGAAGGTGAAGGAGGACAAGAAGAAGAAGGATAATGTTGTACCTGAAGACCCAGTTCAAAGTGAAGAAGTAAAGACGGATACTGCTGAAAAAACCGAGAAGTTGGTTTATGTGAGGACAGAGAATGTTGTAATCGAAAACATTGAACGAACTGTGGAGATGAAGGTAAGTAGTGTAATTTTAGGTATAACTTTATTAAAAGTGTATTTGTGGTACTATTTATTTAAGTCTTAATGATTGTTTAAATCTTTTTTAAATACAATATTAGGTAAAGTTTTTTTTATGTTACAGGCTTCGATGCAAGCGATAGTCCAAACAGTACGAGACATAGTACAATATAGTCCTCTCTTTGCTCAACAAATTAACTTACTCTTACATCCTAATCAAAATGTGGTTGAGAATCCAGTATATCTGTGTGATTTGGTGGGTACATTGGTTCAAACTGTCGAAACTGAAGATGTTCAACAGATGATGGAGGAAACAAAGGTGAGTTACAGATTGATAATTTAAAGTGTATTACTATCTCGATAGCTATTGTAACACAACTCATTATATGTTTGTAGATTCAACGGAGGCTTGAGTTGGCGTTAGAATTCTTGGAGAAAGAGAAGACGGTAGCTAAACTGAAGCACGATATCAACAAGGATGTTGAGAAAAAGGTTCAAGAACAACATAGGAAGTACTTATTGAACGAACAGGTGAGTCAATATTAAGATACTGTATATGGAACGCCGTTTTAGTTAACATAAGTAATGTTTTACATTGATAAGTTGTTTTTTTAGCTAAAAGCCATCAAGAAAGAGCTTGGACTGGAAAAGGATGACAAGCAGACCATAATTGAGAAGATGGAAGAACGCTTAAAAGGTCTGAAAGTACCTGAATATGCGATGAAAGTAATCAAGGAAGAGCAACAGAAGATGAGCTTCTTGGATCCTCATTCTAGTGAATTCAGCGTTTGCAGGTAAAAAATCTTTGACCATTTTAAGAGTTAGCAGTTTATAAAAAACAAGGTTTTAATGGTTTGGTGAGGCAAGCTGAACTTTCTCATTATCTACTATAATTAACTTGAACCATATTTACAGGAATTATCTGGATTGGCTGTGCAATATTCCGTGGGGCAAAGAAGCAGAAGAGAACTTGGATTTGGTGAAGGCAGAGACCATTCTGAACGAAGATCACTACGGAATGAAAGACGTGAAGGACCGGATTCTGGAGTTTATCGCTGTAGCGACGTTGAAGAAGTCGGCTGGAGGAAAGATTCTTTGTTTCCACGGCCCTCCTGGAGTGGGTAAGACCAGTATAGCCAAGTCTATTGCCAGGGCTTTGAATAGAGAAGTAAGTTGTATAGGCGTTTGCACAGTATACAATAGATATTGACATTAGTTATTAGTAATGTGTTAAAGTTGTGTTGATCCTGTTTTGAGTGTATGATTATCTGCTTCGAGTATTTGATTACGTGACTCTTTTTTAGTACTTCCGATTTTCTGTTGGTGGTATGACTGATGTAGCCGAAATCAAAGGACATAGACGTACTTACATCGGTGCTATGCCTGGTAAAATGATACAATGCTTAAAGAAGGTACAGGTCGAGAATCCACTGGTACTGATTGATGAGGTGGACAAAATTGGCGGTGCCGGTAGGTGCTCGTAACGACTATTTCTATTATTTAAAGAGTCTTCTTTACAATAGCAGATAGATTTTTTAAATTTTGTTGATTTTTCGTATTGTCATTTGTACTACCATTGCTTTGCAGGCTACCACGGTGATCCAGCTTCAGCGTTGTTGGAGTTACTCGACCCAGAACAGAACGCCAACTTCATGGACCATTTCTTGGATGTACCGGTCGATCTCTCCAAAGTATTGTTCATCTGCACTGCCAATGTTATTGATACCATACCAAGTGCACTCCGAGATCGTATGGAGTTAATAGAAGTCTCTGGATACGTAGCCGAGGAGAAGTTGAGCATAGCCAAAAGTTATCTTATTCCACAATGTCGGGGGTTGTGGTAGGTATATTGTTGATGAAATAGACTGGTTTCTTATATTGTAATTCTTTCCTGTAAATTTTATAAAAACTTACTAAATACATTGATTTCAGTTCATTAAACGACAGCGAACTCCAGATATCAGACGAAGCGTTAGAGACACTGATTAAGCATTACTGTAGAGAATCCGGAGTAAGGAATCTTCAGAAGCACATCGAGAAAATCTTCAGGAAGGCTGCCTACGAACTAGTCAAAGCCAGATCTCTCAACGAACAAAAGGATGTTGTAGTAGTGGGAAACAGTAATTTGGACAAGTTTGTCGGTCGAGAAAAGTTCACAAGTGACAGATTATACGAACAAACACCTCCAGGTGTCATAATGGGATTGGCATGGACGGCGATGGGTGGTTCAGCTCTTTACATTGAAGCTTCTTTAAGGAGAAGATACATCCCCAATCAGATAGTAGATGAGAAGGACAAAGACAAACCCAAACATGTCCCAGAAGGATCCCTCGAGGCTACAGGACATCTGGGAGATGTCATGAAGGAATCCATGAAGACGGCCTACACCGTGGCCAAGAACCAGATGCTCAAGAGATTCCCCGACAATCAACTGTTGGAACAAGCACATATCCACGTACACGTTCCAGAAGGCGCCACTCCAAAGGACGGCCCTTCTGCCGGATGCACGATCACCTCCGCCTTGTTGTCTTTGGCATTAGGAACACCGGCCAGACAGAACATAGCCATGACTGGTGAGATATCACTCACCGGAAAGGTTCTACCAGTCGGAGGCATCAAGGAGAAAATCATCGCGGCCAAACGATCGGGAGTCAACACCGTCATTCTGCCTTCTGAAAACAAGAAGGACTACGACGACTTGGCCGACTTTGTCAAGAACGATGTCACAATACACTTTGTCGAGCACTACGATGACGTGTTCAAGATAGTATTCCCAGATCAGGATTAGGACTGTTACACAATGTTACTTTAGATCGTTGTTATTTGTTTCATAAACTTGTAAAATATTGTAGATTCTCTTTGTAAATATCGGTTTCTTGTCCGTATACATAGCGATTTGTAATTTTTTTGAACATTGCTTTAATAATTTTTCAGATTTTAGAAGATATACCTCTGTTTGACCGAACCTGCATATCAATCAATTATGGTACGTTTCTGAAGGTGATTCTAAAATTAGTTTAGGAGTCCAACAAAAATGATAACAAAGACGTCGCTGCTTTGAACGATGAAGAGGACGAGTTTATTGACGTGGAAACAGTCAACTCCCCAACTGTCACAGAAGAAGCTCAGGAGCCGTCCTCTTCAAAATCAACTGAAGCTCCTGAACCAGAACAGAAGGAGATGACAGAGGAAGAGAAGGCCAAGATGATGCAGGAAATGATGGGAGGCCTCAAGAACCTGGGCAATATGTTCCTGAAGCCATTCGGATTGTCGACCGACAACTTCGAAATGGTACCACAAGAAGGCGGCGGCTACAGTATCCAGATGAAGAAGTAAACGATCACCACCTTGTAATAATATGCTCTTAATTTGTAAAAATTTGTGTATTAAAGATAAACCTGCCAAAAGAAAGACGATTGTTTTAGCCTGCTTATGTAAAATTTCATCTACTAGTACATACAAAGCCAAACAAGAGCTTTGATACCTTCTAGACTTTTAAATAAAGACCATAAAACTATAGACTGGTATTAAATAAAAGGAAACGAATCTTCAAGACCTCTTTGACAATACAAAGGCCGTTTATTCTAATATCCATAAACCTAAATCACCAAAGGTAGGCTTTGATAGACTCGGGAATCCACTTGTCGTAGAACTTGGGAGCCGAGTAGTCGGTGTGATGACGCCAAAGCATTTCGTCGTACTTTTTCTTATGCCAAACGTGAGCGAACATCTCCTGAAATCAAGTTTTAAATTAATATCTTAAAACTATTAAAGATTATAAATCCAATTTCCAGGCCTAAATAGTGTCCTGTGGGATTCAAAAGGTATCTTTTTTTATGTATCGTCTGAGCATGGTTAGTAAAATTAAAAAACTTACATAGTGAGAAAGATCCCACCACTTGTCTCCCATTGTAAAGTAGACTGGTTCACCGTACCAAGTACCAGTTTGCCAGCCTGGAACGTCCTTCATGATCTCTTCTTCTAACTCAAAGTTTCTTTTCACAGTTTTTAGGTATCTTAAATTATTAAGGTTTATTAACGTTTTTTACGTCTATGCATTCTATGTTAATTCTGGCAATTAACGAATAAAAAAACCAGAAGCCAACAATTTCAGTAACGATTAAACCAAAAGAATCTACAAAAAACCAAATACCTCTATTTTAACTATAATTAATTTATTAAACTTACTTTCTGTCTCGCTCTGCTTTCAAGAATGGCTCCATAGCAGTATGTAAGTCGGTATCCTCAAATTTACGCGTACTATAAGCAGAATAATATATATTAATAAACAACTTACATTAGTTGTCTCTGTTGAGACCACGTCTGATAGACACCATAAGTACAGGCCGCACTGATAACCGGAATAACGATAATCGCTAAAATCACAATAAAAGATCAGAAAATCAAAAGAATATTAACATCACAACAACAGTAAAAGTTTAGCGATATTATAAAGAAATTATAAGCTTACGTCTAAAGAGCTTCCTGGCATAGGTTCTTTCCCAGTTGAACTTCCGATATCCACCTTCTGGTGGAAGATCTTGGCGATATCCTTTGTTGGGCATCTGAAAAAAGCCAAATTTATCATTGTAAAAAATAATAACGTTGATAACACGATGAGTATTTAAATACTTATATAAATAATAAATATTAATTTAGATTTTTTACAAAAAGTCCGATAAACTCGACAAAAAAGAAAATGTAGCAAAGCGCAGCCTGCACTTTCGAGTCATGTCTTCTTCTGAAGTTCGGACGCGAGTAGTGTCAAAAATGCTTAAAAATAAAAAAATTTTGTTGAGAATCCCATTTTTGATCAGTCTATTATCTAGCCATAAACGTCTACTGTTTGTAAGATGCTGATTAAAGTAAAGACGTTAACCGGTAAAGAAGTCGAATTGGATATTGAACCCAGTGATAAAGTCGAGAGAATTAAGGAAAAGGTAACAGTCTTTGTCATTTTTCATGTTCTTGGTTTAGGTTGAAGAGAAAGAAGGGATTCCACCACCTCAACAACGTCTTATTTTTGCTGGAAAACAGATGTTGGACGAGAAGACGGCTCTAGATTACAAAGTAGGTTTGTGATATTAATGTAGATGGTTATACTTTGCTGGCTTTCTCGCCAAACAGGTGATTTTGCCTTCTATTACATTTTGAAAGCTTTATGAAAGTTCAGGAGACGGTATAAGTATTAACTTTTTGCTTTTTATGATTTTACAGCTAATAGTTACTATAATTAAACTTTAGATCATCGGTGGCAGCGTTGTTCATCTTGTGTTGGCTCTACGTGGTGGCAGATAACTCGATTACATGTATAATTTTGTTCTTGGCAAATAAATTGCTTTAACATTATGTGAGTTGCATTTATTTACAAGTATCAGAGGTAATACATTAACTATAACTGGTATAACTTTGATGCGATGGTCTGCGGTAGGCTTGGTCGAACAGTTCGGGGTCTGAAAGTACAGTACTCTCAGCTGCTTTTATGTTAATTTAGCTAAAATTGTTTTTGATAAAAAGGTAAAAATTTTGAAAGGATTTTTAAGCGGAAAGAACAGACTATTTGGATTGCATTTTGTTGTTTCTTACCTATTTGACTAGCATTTATAAGTGATTGTCTTCTATCCTTAAGCTTGTTCATATTTGTGACGTATTTGATGGCGTTCATGATAAGAAATATCGTGTAGAACACCACACAACACAAGGTTAACATGATGAATATCAAGAAGACGAGTCGCGCTATCATTGAAGGTTGTCCCTGAAGGTGTGACGTTTTTACTGTGTAGTGTCATTAGATTTATATATTCATAACGAATTATAAAAGTGGCACTGTAGTTTGTTAAAAGGAACTTACTGAGTATTGACTACTGTGTGGTTTATTCCTTGGGCTGTAATCATCTTCATCCGGCCGCAAAACAATATGACTAACACCAAATACCTATAACAATATAATTGAGGGCACGTGTCTTTGTTTACGATCAATCTCGAAAAACATGACTTACAGCAACAAAAATAACAATCGCTACCCTGACGGCTACCGACGGGTACATGAGTTTGGCATGTAGTTTGAACAGACCGGCTACAAGCAGGGCGGAACTGATTGCTGTGGCCAGACATAGGCCAAGTAATGTTATCGCGAAGACGAAGTCTTCAGTGCGCTGAAATGGACGAGATATGATGATATACATCACAATTGTAAAGTTTTTTTTGAAATTAATTGAAAATAGAAAAAATATTTAAAAATTAATGTTTAGTCTTGTCTTGTCTTGAGTAATATATATAACCGCAAAAAGCCTTGTAAAGTTGACAAAACTTTTGTTACAGTAATGTACCGTAGCTCACCTTTTCCGACGTAAAGGCATTGTAGCCAAAGACGCCGAGGAAGAGTATGGACGCGACCAACTCCACAACCGACAAGATCTTGAGGCCGGAAACGACGTGACAGCAACAACATTGCCACTTCTCGTGGTCCGGATTGAAGTCCATGTCTTTCCCCCGAGTACTCACTCAATTACAAGATTAAAGCTGATTGGAATGAAATGGCGGCCAAAAGCAAGAAGGGGGGAGTTCTGATGGATTGATTTGCAGATCATAAAACGAGGCCGGTTCAAAACACGGTGAAGCGTATTTTTAGGCACATTAAAACTTTACAAATTGCACCAGGAAGTCTATAATTGCTCGACCTTTTTTCTTTGTTTTCGACCGGTATCTGGCTTATATTAACGTTGGGAGGCTTCGAAGTTCAAGGCAGTTCAGTTCTGACGTATCCAATTTCAATGAGTTCACATTGAAATCAACGCTTCGAAAATATAATAAATCTCTTGTTTTAAGATTTTAAAAACATTTTTTTTAGATTTTTAAAATTAAAAAAAATAAAAATCTAAGTTCTTAAACCAAGGCCAACATTCGTATTCTGAAGGGAGAGGCGCCCAGTTTAAGATCTATTTAAAGGTTCATATCTTATTATTGTAAAAGGTAACTTAACTTTCTTTACCATATTTTTACCAAAGTTTTTAAAGAAAAGTCTTTTCATGTTTTTAATGACGAAAACCATATATTAAGGTAGTACAAGATGAGTTCCAAAAACCAGCTGTTAGTCCGTTAACTCAAAAAAGAATTAAAATAGATATTACCAAGGTTAATTGCCTTACATTACCAAGGTTAAGTACCTTATATCACCAAGATTAAGTACCTTATCCTTTCTATCAAATGAAAACAAAACTTTCGTTTACGACAAATGTAATTTCTGACGTTTCCAAATACTTTTCGACCAGCCTAACAGATAATAACGAACAAGTTTCGAACACACCTCGTACTCCCTTAACACTTACAGTAACGTCAGATTTATGATGGCGGCCGGAAGAGCGGCCGCCACACACAAACGGCTGTTCCTTTTGGCGAATCAACAAAACCGATCAGTCCCTCATATCGATTATCATTTCTTTTTCTTTAATCCATGACGGCAGGGTTCGCGGTAGTAAACTTTGACATTACAATAGTAATAACAAGAAAGAGTTTTGTTTCGTTTAAATTACAACTAGTTAGTTAAGCATCAACCGAAAGCCATTTACAATAATATAATAGTAATCAAAAGGAGACCCGTTTCCAATGAAATAAACAACAAGATAGATGGGTGTAGATACATAAGGAGCGGCCGGGGAGTGGGTATTGTGCTGTCGAGTACGGTGGGAGGGAGGTTCTGTGTATCATGCTATCAAGTACGGTGGGGGAGGGGGAGGGAAAATTTTGGATTAGTAAAAAGTATGAAAATTTAAATTTTTAAATCAGTTTTAGGTCTAAAAGCTAAAAACTTCAATACCATAGGGTTAGATGACAAAATAACTACAAAATACTCCCACAGTACCATACAATAAAATGCCGTACACCCTGTGCCGCTCGACACAAAAGTTTTCGGACTAGATTGACGCAATATAGAAGTCTTGAATCGTGTGATTTGAAACGATTTAAATGGAGATCGAAGTCCGCCCCAGGGCATCTCAAATTTCAAAAAAATTAAGTTTAAATCTCAAAGTTTCAATTTTAAAAATTTCAAATTTTAAGAAAAATCTGTAAAAAATTTTTCATAAAATAGATTAATTATACGTATTTTACAAATCAAAATCTCTTATTTAAAGAAATGTGCCCTGAGGGTGACATTATGATCATGACTAGGAGAGTGGCTGAGATAGACAAAACAGTACCATCACTTGACTGAACGGGTGTACCTCGCTGAGCATTGTAACAACGTCGCACATGCACTGACATTAACTATTCTTTGTGACGTTATCTATGTCGCTTAACTTAAAAGAGTGTTCATGACATATGCTCTGCCTTTACGACTAACTCAAGATACTATAATATAAGCCTAAATGAGCCAAGTTCGTATCATTGTTTGTGTACCCTTTGCAAATCTACATCTACAGTCATCTACAAACCCTTGATGATACCAAACCCTCGATGATACCAACCCCAAGATGATGCCAACCCCATCCTATTTACCATGCCTATCATACCTTCCACTAAGATCAGCCCCTATGTCCTAAAACAACATCAGCCACATGTATCAACATTCAACACCCGTAGCGGCTACAGAGACTACGAGAGAAGACAGAGCACCGAAAAGAAGATATAATACTCAGACCGACCTTTACAACAGCTCGTACTGCCTGAGGTGGATACGCTGGATGATGTCGCGGCAATCGTTGAACACTCGTCGTATGTTCTCCGTGTCGACCGCGCAGGTAAAGTGGGGATAGCAGTGGTGACGGTTCTCGCCCGACGCTGTCGATATCCTCTGAAATTATTGAAAGTTTATACTAATCAAGTATAATATTGAGTAATATGTTATAATACCCAAGTAATTGATGAATATATCTTACACTTAAGGTTATACTGGGTAAAAATGTCTATTAGTCTTAACTTGGTCTGATCAAACAAATATTTGTTTAGGAAATTCATAGAAACCAAATTTTAATTATTCAAGATATTAGACAAACTGCGCCCGACAACATTTTGTTAGTTGCAGGCTGCAAACTTCGACATTTTTAGTAAGAACAATTGGTTTGGTATACATTTTGTGACGGAAAAGTAAGAAAAGAGGGTACTACTAGATGAGAAAATCAAGAAAGCCAGGCAAGGTACGTTCACCATCAAATGAATATTGTTGTACATTAACAAAACACAATCTTATATTATTCAAGGCGGACAGAGGTAAAATTTTAAAAGGTCAAGAATCAATGTTAAAGATCAAGAAGCGAACTTACAAAAGGTCCAAACGGCCTGAAAGCGATCTTATCGATGAGAATACTGGTTGCAAAACCTTTTATAAACTTGCAGATTCCATTAAAATAGAAGGAGAAGTTATTTTTGGCAACGCGTTATCTGATGGGCGCTTATCACAACAAGTTTAACTCGGGAGACTTGTAATATTGTTCTACGCTGTACGAGACTACAGTAGACACCCTAATCGCAGTTAATTTGGTCTTCTAAAGTTACAATAGTTTTTTTCCAGTTTTTTGAATCCTTGGACTGAAACTGGACCAAATTTGAGTCTAATAGCACCTAATTTGGAAAAATAGAGCATCACAGATCATTCGCAGACAATTTTGCGTTGTGAAGATAGTATCTGACTGTATATCGTATTTGATTTCACGATGTTATAAGATTTTGAGACAGTTATTTCTAATTGTGGTAGAATTTAAAAATTGTGATAGATGTGTAGTAATGTTGCCAAATGTATAAAATGCTTTTCATTTCACTATTAGACCTGTATATGTTGTACTCTTGAGTATGTTAACATGCATTCCCGAGTCAAACCCGCATTCGTCAAACTTTGTTCAAATTATTCAAATTGTAAACAAAGGTTTGCGAGAGAGCGGGCAGACGGCGAGAGAAAATAATAAGGTAAAAACAATTTTATAGAGCAGTACGAAGCAAGTAAAGACGTGCAATGGGAGCAAAACATTCTCGGCTAAAAATAGAAGCGGCATTTCTATTTTTAGCTCCGTTTTTGATGTTAAGCCCTCTGGCCGAAAAACAGAAAAAGTAAAAAACGCTCACCAGGAATTCGCCGCGGATGAAATACTTGGCCCGGACGACTTGCGTGTCCTCGGTGGGCGCGAAGACGGCCTCGGTGGGTATCTGGTAGTTGCTGAACTCGGGAAAGTAGTTCTCCAGCTTGTAGCGGCCGGTCTTGATCTTCTCGGCCAGGAGGTCCTGTTTGTTCAAGAACAATATAACTGATATGGTCTTTAGCCAGCGGTTGTTCCAGATGTTCCGGAAAAGGGCTAGCGACTCCTTCAACCGGTTCTGCGTGTTGTCCTCCCACAGTACGAGGTTGTACGACGACGACGCGCACACGAAGATGATGGCCGTCACGTCGTTGAAGCACTGAATCCACTTTCGTCGCTCGTCTCGCTGGCCTCCGACGTCGAACATGCTGAAATACAATGAAGTAATTGACATATTATAGTAAACAACAATATAACAGACATTTCTTTTTGAAAGAACTATTTAAAATTTTTAAAAATTGAAAAATAGCCAATTAAAGTCAAAAGGAAACTCAATAATAATATTATTAAAGGCCACAAAGCAAGAAAATTCACAAAAATTGCCAAATGTCTTTCCCAAAACCCCAAAAATTTTTCAAAAATCGTTAAAAAATACCCTATCATAAACGGAAACCTAGTATAACATAAGCAAAACCTACTGGAATCTGACTTTTTCCACCTCGAACTTGGTTTCGAAAATACCCGTAGTCATGACACGACAACGTAGAATATCTTGTTCCGACGGGTTGTAGTCGGGATTCCTGACTTCGTCGATCCGCTCCAAAAAGTATTTGGCACAGTCGATCAGCTGGTACTCGCTGCTCCGCTCGAAACACGCTTGTACGCCTTTGTCGTGCCAGAGGTTTTTGGCGTGATCATAAAATACCTGCAATATTGAATATATTACTTTAAAGTAATATTGTTTTAGGCTCAAAGGTTCAATTTGAGGTTTTTAGAAAGGATATCGTTATTACTATGGTCATATTTGTGAAAATATATTTGATTTTAAAGGTAACATTGTTGTTGTAAGTGTAAGCAATTGTTACCTGAGGGTAGTCGAATTCCGGCTGATTGGCTTCGTCCAGAATGTAGCGTTTGCTGGCTTCGTTGGCCGGGTTGTCGATTGCTACTGGCGGGTCGATCTCGTCCATCGCTTTCACAATCACCTACAATATTATTATTTCACAGTTTAGAAGACTTTAGTCAAAAAAATTTGTTGTATATTACAATTGATTACTATATATCTACAAAAGAGTGTTACTCTTGATTACTATAGAATTAGAAAATCCCTCTTACCGTGATTGAATCTCGCACGTTACGTCGAATGTCTTGAATCTTCTCTCGTTTCTCCTTCTCGTTGAAGCCGTTTATGTGCAGAATCCGCATCTGTTTGACGATGGTCGACTTTCCGGATTCACCAGCGCCCAGCAGAAGCAACCGATGGGTGGCACGGAGCACCTGTTTCTCCTTCTGAAGCTGCTCGTCGATCTGTTTGTTGACTTTTCGTTGTTCTCGCTCCTCTTCCCCTAAGGCGCCGGTGTGGCTCATGCATCCGAGGATGCGCATCTTGCTGGAGGTGGAGGCTCCGGAGGAGCGTTTGCGCGGACGGTGAAGATCTGGGGTTGATTCCTGAGTTGAACTGTTGCCTCGGGGCTTGGCCGACGGTTTCTGGCCCCTAGGCGGCCCAGTCTCGGCCTGACCGTTCTTTTCGGCTGACGCGCACCCGGCCTTGCTGCTAACTTGGCACACTAGCTGGGCGGGGGGATTGGAAGCACCGCCGCCGACTCGGCGGGGAGAATCCTTGTTTTGTGATGTCACCAGCCCGCACGCGGTTCCTTCGTCGCTGATTATGTTGGAGGAATGGATGGCTTGATGTTCGGCAGCCACTCCCACGGAAGAGCACGGCAGAATGCACGGTGCGGCCGTTATTGAGCCGGCGGGTTGATTTTTGGAAAATTACGAAAAAGAAAGAAGAGATGAGATGGGTGGGACAAGAAGCCGAGCCCTCAGACACTTTGGACACGACAGCGTCTACACTGATCCGAATTCGATCAACCAGGCCCGGTCGGCAAGCTAGCCCTCTGCAATTCCGAAAGTAAACAAAACAACACGCCAAACAACGCGGATCGAGGTGCAAATGAGCAACACCAGCCATAAACCTTACGAATAAACTGTTTTCCTTCCCCTTTCTTAGTTCCCAACTCCCTTCCAAAAATAGCAACAAAACGGTCCCTCGGAGAAGGAATGGCAGGAGGCGATGAGGTCGCCACAAGAATCGGTCGTGCAACGCCCCTCCGCCCCTCAGGCAAGAAACGATCGGACGGTGGACGCTCGCCTCACTTCTGGAATCGATGCCAATGAAGGCCCTTAATCAGCGTTGCCGGGCCAAATTACCTGTGAGTAACGCGGCTATTTTTAGCGGCCAGGGTCGGGAGCTAGGTCTGTCAACAAAGCGTTGACCGGTCGCGCGGGATTCCTATCGAGGAGAACGTCGACGGGACAGTGAGAAAGCGAAACCAGGATGGGCCCGCCTTCTCCTCCGCGGCCCTAAAAGCGTCAGAGGACAAAGAATGAAACTAAATACAAGAACAAAAGCCACAAGTTGCGGGAGAATCGCGGGCGAAGAGTGCCGGGGAGATCCTGCACGACGACATACTCTTTCGCCAAAAAGCAAAAGAGGATTCGAAGCCGTCCCAAGATTCCAAATCTCCTGCTGCAACGGCTTCGTCGCACGTCCTCCGTGTTCGTGGCCCCGGAATCGCTCTATTTTACTTGTGAGGCTGCTGGAGGTGAGTCCCCTCCGTCCGTTTCGGATGCTTTTCGGCCAGAGAGTCCAGAAAAGTCAGGGCGAAGTCTCTCTCCATCTCTGGCCCCGCATTCTCAGCTGTCTCGGGCGTTGGCACGAAACGCCGGCTTTCTTCAGCAACAACCCCAAATAAATGAGAGCCACATTTACCCTCGAGCCACGAAACTTTGTGGCCCAAGGGCCGCTCTCCGCGCTGGCTCCGCTCTCTCCGCCCGCCATTCCCGATGCGGGTGCGTCCCTGGGCCCGGCCGAAAGGCGACGTGCCGCGGCCCGCTTGCCGATGCAGAGTGTCTTGGCTCTACGCACTCTTCCGCCTTTTCTTCTCTGGATATTGCACTCTCCCGTGCCTCGAGGGTTTGGCCGCCTATGTCCAAAAAGCTCCTGAATTCAGAGTGAAGAGCTCAGAGGGTTGCGAGAGTGCGTGCACGGCAGCCCGCGCCAGACCAGCAGGCCCCCGCTCGAGAGTGCACCACCAACGCGACACCCCCAACAAACAGAGTATCGAAATAAAAGGCACGAGACGGAGAGCGGACGAGGCCGAGGAGGGAGCAGACCAGCCCCATCTCTCCCCAAGAAAACACTCTAACCCCTGAAATGCACTCTCGGACGGCGGCGGAGAGCGGATGAATGTCCAAAACGACTTCAGATGCTATTTTTAGCTCGCATCTTCCCCTTGCCCCCCCTCCCCCTCCCACTTGGACCCCGGGGCTCTATTAAACGGGGCGAATTATAAACCGCACACCATCCTCACTTCCCCACCCTTTCGCCCCTCTCCCCAATACATTAATCTGAAATAGATGAGGCCAAAAGATTACAGATATCCCCCCTTCTAATCCATAGGAAACAGTATTTATCAGATTTCGGTCGCTATAAATAGCTTTTATTATTCGGGATGTAAATAAGATGATGAAAAGGTACAAACGCCTTAAGGCAGATTATACTTTGGTCATCTTTGGATGACTACAAGACAGCGATACGAGCTTTCAGTGGTTAATGTAAAGCTATCTAAAGTAATAAAAAGTAAACTACCATAACCACGTAAAGGTGTTGTAACCATAAACTATGCAAAAGTAAATGCACAACATATTAGAATAACCTGCACTTAAAAACAAAATACAAAAGCAGATGTGCCCAACGAAGACGAATACCTTCATATATTATGATGGTTATGAATTATTAGTGAGGGTGGAGAGGGTGGCTGTTAATAGAGTATTAATTAAAAGTAAGCCCTATCCTTCCATACACCTACACATCCAAAACATTTGAATACAGCTATTTCCAACTGATGACTAATATCATGTAATCTCAAGAAACAGCTGCCTGCAATTGTGAATTAATACCTAATGACTAACGCTTGTGTTGTTATACTTAATCGGGTTATTTGCAAGACCTACGAATGTTGCTAAAATAAAATGAAGCTTATTTCTGTCACCGGCAATGTAATTAGGGTCGAGTAAATTAACAAATTCTAAACAAAAATCAACTGAGACTTAATCTAAAACAATATAAGTAAAAAACCTTATTGCCGAAGACGTTTTGATCAAAAGAAATTGTAATAGAAACACAAACAATTGTTATAAGAAGATAATTTTCACTTCGGAATGACAGAACAACAATTTAATGTTCAGACATAAAACATCGTATAAAATGTCGTCCGCGAAAGCAAACAGTTCGGACGCAGTTCGCTCAGACCAGGAGTGGATGAATAAGAACATGAAATGAGTTGATTTGTCGGTTTCTCCGTTCGTTCGTTGTCGAAGAGGCTTTACGCAACTTTGTTTTATCTTCTGACTCACATCATTTTCACTTTAATTTTAAAAATTTTAAATTTTATTTTGTGATCGCTGTCACGGGTTTTATTGATTGTTTTGTTGTTTATTACTTACTCTACTCTTTCAGATGTCGTCGGACAGCAGTCTAGGGAAGGCGATCGAGCTCGTCACTTGTGCTACTGAAGCAGACAAGGCCAAGAACTATAAAGAAGCGTTGAGATTGTATGGAAATGCCTGCGATTACTTCTTACACGCTCTCAAATGTATGTTTTTCGTTTGTTATTGTTTTTCTATTCATAGATTATGTTGAAGACGACGCAACGAGATATATTAGGACGTTCTTTGTTATTTATGTTACGGTTTTTGGTTAGAATTACAGTGTTTTTGATAGAATAGTTAATTTTTATGGACTATAGACAAGTTTTTCATCGAAAAAAGATTCATATAGTGTTTTGTAGTTAGAACAAGTTTATGTTACATTGAAAACCTATTTATACGTAGAATTTACGTAGTTAATAGTGTAGTTTAAGTTCTGGCTGTTTAATCTACGTTTTTTGGTTGAATTTTAAAATATAATTTTTGATGCTAAAGCAATATTCAAAAATTGGAAGTTTTTCTTAATTCATTTTATAATTTTAGCAAAATATAATCTTATTATCTATTAAATTAGTTTGTATTTTTATTGTTTTGCTTTTTCAGATGAAACTCACAGTGACAAGCAACGAGAAACGATCAGACAGAAGATGTTGTCTTATGTTGTTCGAGCCGAGAAGGTGAAGGAATATTTAGATGCAGAAGAGAACGGAAAGAAGCCTATGAAAGAAGGTGGTGACGACAATGATTCTGATGCCGACAATCAAAACAAGAAGCTACAAGAGGGTTTGAACAAGGCTATCGTCGTGGAGAAACCGAATGTGAAATGGAGTGATGTGGCTGGACTGGATGCTGCTAAGGAAGCTCTGAAGGAAGCTGTCATCTTACCCATCAAGTTCCCTCACTTATTCAAAGGTAAGAATAAGCTTTTATTTATATTCTTATAGGTTTTTTTTATTATTTTATCGGTTATTGTGAGTAATTTATGTTGTTCAACATAGTTTTGGGGTTTCAAAAGGAATACAATGGATGTCACAGTTAATGAAATTTTGTCAAAGTAACTAAAAACTTATTCAGAAGTCAATCTAGTTTATATGCTTGTCAAATATGCATTTGTACTATAGATAATATTATTTATATCACATAAGTTATAACCGATGTCCAGGTGCGACTTGGGTGTAGGCGTTGGTGCTCTTGTGGGCACGTGCTGTTATCACCATGTCTTCTTCCTTGATCAGTACCATTGAAAGGCTGTAGATGAGCGGTGTCAGCATCATGGGGCAGTAGGCGAGTATCGTACTAATAATGGGGAATAGGTCAGTAGGTCCGTAGACAGTATGATGGCCAGTGAGAGTGATGTATATGAGAGGAGCTTGGTAAAAGGGCCTGAAATTGAAGGTTGTTTTGTGAGCTATATTTGGAAAAGTATGGGTTATGTCATTATGTGTAGGTATTGTGAAAAGAAAATACACTAATCTCTCTATATAGGGAAACATCTATAAGAGCAACCCTTCATAGTGTTCTGTGACAATTTTTAGAAAAAACAGTGTATTTTCCTGTCTACATATCTTTGTATTTTACGCTAAGTAATAGCAATATATGAGAAGAACTTACGACAAGAAGAAGGTGTAGATAATAAACCGACTCTTGTATAGCCCCAAGCTCTGAAACACGATTGGCGAATGATACAAGGTCTTGAGGATCTTGAGATACGCGTAATACGACAACAAGGCTGGTATAATGACACCCAGTATCAGCACATAGGTCAGGAACTTGTAGCTGTAGTCGGTGATGCCCCATATACAATGTCGCAGTGCTGGGTTGTATACGATAATGTTACCATTCGTGATACATGGCAGAGACACAGCGAATCCAACTACCCATGATAGATAACATAGATGGTTGGGGTTCATACCAAACAACTGGTCGTAGTGGATTCGGTTGAAGGTCAGTAAGTGCACTCCAGCTATGCTTACTGTCGCAAAGTTGACCACTGACCATATTGAACATATTAGAAAAGCCTGAAATGTGGTTTTGGATTCATAGTTTGGGTTGTCATGTAAGGTTATTATTAATTGTACAACTTTACTATAAGACAGTAATTTGAATTTGTAAAGAAGCAAGTATAAGTTATTCAAATGTCTTCAAAATTCGTTTACATAACGTTTTTTAAGTAATGCATACCTTAAAAATTATAACTCATTCACAACAGTATTCAAGTTAACGTCAAAAGTTATTTACCTGAACGCGGCAAAGCGCATTATTGTTGAACCAGAGGTTCTCGCCAGTCCATAAATTATGTAGGAATTGGGGGAAGAGAATAAGAAGCCCGATGATGTTGGTGATACACAGGTGTATGATGAACTGACTCGATATGAAGTTCTTGTACAGTCGGCGATACAATAGGAACGCCAGCAAGATCACGTTGGACAGGAGAGCCAACAGCCCCACCCCGCCCAAATAAGGCACCAGCAGGGGATACGCGTACTCGGTGGCATTGTAGGGAAAGGCGACAGGCGGCCGGCCTTCCATATCAATGAGGATTAGACTGGATATGGGGCCGAGGGCCTCATCCGAACTCGCTGCCGGCTCCGTGGTCATGATCTTGTGGTTGTTGTTGTTCCGTCTCGCTCAATTAGGGGAATTTAAGAGCATGAGAGATAAGCAATTCTCGACCTCACAGACACTCCGGCTTCGGCTCTCTCCTCTTGCCAACAAAATGGGTTGAGGCGACTGAAAATGGGGGCACACGACGGCCAGAAAACGGCCCAGCCCCGTCAGTTTGGTGCGTCCTCTGATGTCGGCCGTTTTCCGGGGGCTGTTCACTTTTTAGGTTCACTTTCGGCCGTCCTTTACGCATTGTCATGTTTTTTGTTCGTGCTAAAGGTTGGCTTCCTTTTTAGGTCAGCGCAAGCCGTGGCGCGGGATTCTTTTGTTTGGCCCACCAGGAACAGGAAAGAGTTATATTGCCAAGGCGGTGGCTACAGAAGCCCAGAACTCGACCTTCTTCTCGGTCTCGTCCAGTGACTTGGTCTCCAAATGGCTCGGCGAATCGGAAAAGTAAGTGTTTACGATGGTGGACGAGTGTAAAATGCTGTGTAATGTTTGGGAGAATCGTATGTAACGCAAATTACGTTTAAAAATACTGTTATATTAAGTTACATTCAATTTTTTTTTAAATTTCGAAAAATTTTTACAAAACTGTAAAATTTATACATTTTAAATATATTATCCTTGTTCAGGTTGGTAAAAGAGCTGTTTGCCATGGCTCGGCAACAGAAGCCGTCGATTATCTTCATCGACGAAGTGGATTCCTTGTGTTCGGCTAGATCTGACAATGAATCTGAATCCGCGAGAAGAATCAAGACCGAGTTTTTGGTTCAGATGCAAGGGATCGGCAATGATGACAATGGTGTTCTGGTGCTCGCTGCCACTAATATCCCATGGACGTTGGATTCGGCTATCAGACGACGTTTCGAGGTATGATAAGTTAAATGTCACTGGTTTTCGACATTTTGTGAGATTTAAGTTTCAACCTACTAATATTGTGCTTTGAATTCGCTTAAACAACGTTTTAAAAATGTTATTGTAATATTTGTTTTTTTCAGAAGCGTATCTACATTCCCCTACCCGATGTGAACGGCCGCAGACAGATGTTCAAGCTGGGAATAGGATCGACTCCTCACAATGTGAACGATGATGAGCTCAGAATCCTGGCTGAGAAGACCGAGGGCTATTCAGGTCACGATATCTCGATGGTCGTGAAGGATGCGTTGATGGAGCCCATCAGGAAACTCCAAAGTGCTACTCACTTTGTCAAAGTAGGTTGTTTTGTGATGTTTTGTAGGATGAACAATTTATATTTTCAAGTTTAGGTAACAAGTTGATGTTTTAAAAATTTATGTTGTTTTTTGCAGATATCAGGCCCATCTCCAGTCAATGGCGAAACTGTACATGATCTTCTGACACCATGTTCTCCAGGACATCCCGGAGCACAAGAGATGAACTGGCAAGATGTTCCATCAGATAAGCTCGCCGAACCCATTGTATCCATGGTATGTTTGATATAAACATTATTTCTTCCAAACATTAGGCATGGTTATCAAAAAGCTAATTACAACTGGTTTCAGAACGATATGCTGGTCGCGTTGATGAAGAACAAACGTTCCGTGAATAAGGCCGACCTCGAACGACTGGAAGTGTTCCAAAAAGAGTTTGGACAAGAAGACTAACTATTATGTATATCGTATCTTTGTAAACGTTATGTTGTGCAATTGACTATTTATGTGGTAAAATGTTGTAAATAAAACAATTTCAATTGTACAATATTTTGGGTTTGATTAGTTATTGTTCTGTAATGATAACGATTTTCACAATAAATAGTTTAATCTACGGTAAAAGACGACCTTGTACTTTCTCGTTACATGCAGATAATACAAATTTAAAAAATTCTTACAAAAACAAGAATTAAAAAAAAAATTCATAGAAAAAAGAATATTATACCAGGTTTGCTAACATAAATATAAAAACGTATGTTCCCCAACCCTGATGATAAAAGATTTATAACCATGTACATATGAGCCCAGTTATCTCGGCCGAACGGGCCTCGCTCTGTGAAGCCGGCTGCCCCCGCTCTCTCTTTCTTTGGCCTTTTACGGGCCGCGGCACGCCAATCGATACACTTTCCATTGGCAGAATTGTGCGAGTAATTGTTTTACTCAGATCAAATGCAACTATGGACCCGAGGCTAATCACTTTACTTGCTTGTCTGACAGTATGGGTTACCCGAGCACAGAACGACGAAGGCCTCATGTTCGGTGGAGAAGCCGACCTTCAACCCGCTTATTGTGACGTTACCTATCAGTGGATGTGTGCTAACGGAGAGTGTATAGCCCAGTACGACGTTTGTGACGGTGTAACACAATGTGAAGACGGCTCGGACGAGCTGGAATGTGATCAACCGGAACGGTAGGTTTTCTCATTGTAATTTGTTATATAGCGTGAGAAGTCGCTTATTTAACTTAAAAATTTATTAATTAATTTGTCCAAACAGTTTAAATGTTAAAACCTACTTTATTTAACCTAAACGTGTCCATATAAAGCCGTTCTATGCACTTTTGGACCAACAAATATACTAAAACTTAAAAATTTACATCTTTTAGCTTTGATTTTAACCTAATTACCTTCTAAACCACTTCAGAAAACAACAAAGACCTTCTCAACAACCTCAGCAACCAGGTCGTCAGGTTCATCTCCAGCCCAAGGTATACACCACAACTCCCGCATTACCTACAACAACATCCGCGAACGGGCTGTCGCTTCGGTTGGCCGCCTTAGGGCTGTTCCTGTTGGTCGGGTTGGCGGGCGGAGTACGTTTCATTTGCAAGCGAAGGAAAGCCAACAACAATAGGAACGTGCGAAAAGGAGAGAGCTTACTGGATGACGAAGATGACCTGCTCATCTCTCAAATGTATGCATAAAAATAAATCTCTATCTATCCTATTAGTTTCTTGTTCAAAAGTAGTCCATCGGAGAAGATTTCACTAACATATTCATTTATATATTTTATATTAACATAGACTATACATGTTAGGTAGGTAGATTGGTAATGCGTTTTTTATAATAGGAATCTACTTAAAAACAACAATACAAATTTATCGAACTGACACTTAGATGTACTTAAATATAACATATACATTTGTATACATTTTTATATTAACATACACTCGAAGTACCTTAATGTCTCCGTTCAGTGTGCTAACAGATTATTTATTCCAAATAAATAGCAAAAGTTTACTAGAAATTTACTCACGATCATAAATACGTAGGTAACTTCTTAAAGGGCGCCGGCTTCCTTCAGTTTAGATTCCAGAGATCCGTTCTTCAAGGCAGCTACTGTGTCATCTCCTCCACCCAAGAACTTGCCATTTATGAACACACGGGGAACAGATCTAAACTCAAGATATTGTAAAAGAAGTAGTTGAACTCACCGTCCACCAGTAATGTCCTTGAGGTAATCTTGTACTTGATCACAATCGTTTCTCTTGTCCAATTCTACGGTCTCAATGGCATCAGATTGAAGTTTGAACGAGCCAATAGCATCCTTCGCCTTTGTGCAGAAAGGACAATAAGTTTTGGAGAAGATCACAACCTTCTTCGAAGAGATCAAACCGTCAACAAAAGCTTTCACAGACATTGTTATCTAAAATCTTCAATAAATTTAGAGAACTTTCAAAAAAGTGTACGCTTCTCGAATAAATCAGTCTAAAACACGTCAAAGAATGAATAATATGACTATATAAAGAATTAAATCAAAACTGATAAACATTCGAAAATCGATCACACAAAACCCAACCTTCTTTTACAGAAAGTGACTTGTTACAAGGCGGGTTTTGTTATTTATTTACACCCTTTTTTCGACAAACAAAAAGTCGTCTCGTTCAATAATCCGTTTTCTGACACTTCGTTTCCAAAAGCCGATGAATAAAGTGGCAACTAAATATAAAATATTAGCGAATAAATCCTGGAATATTGTACGACCTCCTCGTTGTTATTGTTGAGGAATGTCGGCAATAAGGAGAATCAGATCAGTGTTTGGCGATAATTATGTTCCTGGTTCACGCCGAGCCAAACGTACGCCTAGAGTTAACCGTCCTGATCGGCCTAAAATGATTGCTTGGGCTGGTCCAGCTGCTTTTTATCAGACAAGGTGCGTTTCTTACTTATTTTGAGTAAAATGAGAGCTATTTTTATTTGGTTTTGAAACTTTTTAACATTATCATTGCAGATGGTCAGAGCGAAACGCATGGTACAAAGCCAGGATTGAATACCCGGAGTTGCTACCAAAAATGTATGTTATTGAGCCCACAAATTACTACAAGACTCTGGAGGAACGATTAAACGGTAATTTTATATTATATTGGCTTTATTTTGGGTTTAGAAAACAAAAACATTTCAAGTTTGGATATTGGGTTCAGTAAACTGAAGATAGAGGCTTCTGAACACAAGAATAAGAGTGAAGAACTTGAGAAAGCAGCCAGAAAGAATGAACGTAAGTTATGTCAATTTTATTAATTGGTTTTTATCTTAACTATTAAAAAAAAGTTGATTTTAAAGATGGCTTTTTTCCTTTCTATGTATAATAACCTAAAGTTTAGTGAGAACAGGAAATTTTGGCGTTGAAGTATAAATAAGATTAATTTTTTAGTTGAGTGTTTTGATCTATTATGTTTTAGTATTGATTGACTTGAAGCAGGTTGAAGACGACAATATTAGCATTGGTCAGCACTTCAATGTTTACTCAGACCTATTTGTTCCTGGAGCTTATTTCCACAATGTCCAATCATTCAAAGTATCTTATGGCAGTTCTGACGCAAGGACAGGCAATGTAATAACGGTGCAAGACATGCTAGAAGCTCCAGTTGTTAAAATAGAATCTCCAAAAGATGGTAAAGGTTACAACTCTCTTGTTATGGTCAATTTGGATGGAAATATGTTAGAAGGAGAGCTGACTGAAGGTGGATATCAACAAATGGCTCACTGGGTAATTGGTAATGTGGCTGATGGCAGTGCAGTGTCAGACGGAGATGTTGTAGTACCTTACTTGCCGCCAACTCCTTATCATGGAAGTGGATATCATCGGATAGCATTTGTGTTGTTCAGACATCAAGAAAAACTGGACTTTAGTTCTTTTACGTTACAGTCGTAAGTAATTTTGTTGTGGTGTTGTATTATTATGTCTTATTTGATGTATGGTTTTTATATATTGATTGCTATTTAGGTCTAGGTTTGAAGAAAGGTTGTTTTCCACGAATCGATTTTTGAAAACGTTTGAAGAAAAGATGACACCATCGTCGCTTAGATTCTGCCAGGCCGAATGGGACCAAAATGTCGACAACATCCTTCATGAACAAGGTAATGTAAACATTCAATTTTAGTTTAGTCAATATGTAATAATATGTAAGGGATATTGTAATATAGGTTATTGGTATTGAAAAAAATGAAAGGTAGAAGATAGATCGCTAAGATATTCTCATACAAAAAAAACTATCTATTAAGTAATGTCTTATCTTAAAATGATGTCATTTTAGGTTTGAAAAGTCCACGATTTTGGTACCAGTGGAACAAGCCGGTTGTGAGAAAGCAGAAGGAGTTCCCATTGAAAGTCCGAACATTCGACAAATACCTAGATCAATATCGACCGCCAGAAGAAGTAGTGAACTCGGTCTACAGAGAATGGCTGGAGAAGCGAGTCCACGAGGGTGAGGTGAAGAAGCCCCAGTTCCCTGACATCTTCTACGCCGATAACAGGAAGAAGCTACAGGCCTGGCAGCACAGGCAACTGATTGACAGGAATTTGGGCAAGGGGCCGTATGCTCGACTGTACCACGACTTCCAGAATCCGGCCTTCCAGAAGGATCAGGTTTCCTCAACTTAACTTAGGTTTTTAGTTTTGTCACAAATAAAAGTGTCTAAATGATGGACAGGTGAGATGCCTCCGGGTCTGTGGTTTTTTCGGTAAAATGTCAAGACTTGTTAAGTGCAATATACTGATTTGACCGGTTTGGGAATGATGTAAATTATTTAATGGTATTTCTTAATCAAAATATGTAAACAACGTCTTAAGGTTAGTTTTGAACCTTTTTGATATAATTATTGAAAATTAGAGACTTGAAAAGTGTTATCTATGATGATTTTTAACCAGGCAAATCTAAAAGTTAATATGACTAGTAAGAAATACTTTGATATTACTGGTATGATAACTCATCTGACCCATGGTATTATCTCATATGACTGCTTTGATGTACCCTAATTCAACCCTGGTATGATGTGTACGCTGATATGTTTGATACATGAAAGGTCAATAAACTCGGGGCGGGGTGGTCCCGGGAGAAATCGCTAGCCACGCCGCAGACAAGTGCAATCCAATCTTGGTGAACGGCGCCGGTTTTCCCGGTTTCGTGAGGCCGGAATGGCCAAGTGGGCAACAAAAAACGCAAAGTTCCGGCCACGGCGACTCTTCCGCGCTCGCCGGGCTTTTTGGCCAATTGACGGTGGGCCCGTTGAGACGTCTGTCCCGAAGAAACGGAAAAAGTAGAAAAGGGATGTGCTGCTTTTGCCACTCTTCATGGCCCTTCTCTCGGCTTTTTTTGTCCCAGAATGAGACTATCTGGCCGCTTCCACCTCTGGCCCCCCCCTTATCCCCGAGTATGTGGGACTGACACCGATGTGTAGATATCGAGATGACATTCCTAATCAGCCGGCTCATAAATTTTGCTTATAAATCTCTCACTATTGACCTGCTTATCAAATCTAGACCTTATACTACCTAATGAACCGTTTTAAAGCCTGATAACCCCTTTTCTGAAATATTATAAACCCTTCTCTAAAACAATATAAACCTTTTTGCCAGACTCGAGCTTGTTATCATAACCTCACGACCCTCACGTGTGACCGACCGGTCAGCCGGGCCCTGTTTGTGGCCCATCTTCCGCCACTTAGTCATCTTCGGACATTATAAGCCCCCTCGAGTAATCTCCACTGAAAAACTGACCCAGTTTGATTTCCTATATTGCTAATGCTCGCTTATTTTGTTGTGCAGACAAACAGTTACTTTCCCGGAGATTAGGGTTTTCAAAATTCGGAAGTCATTGAACGGACGTTATGCCTCCAGGGCCTCGCGTTTAATTACTTTTTCTTATTTTGATATCGAAAAAATAGGGTTGAGACACTACTGTTTTGAGCCTGCTTTTGGTCGATTTTGAAATTTCAAACTTGGTTTGTTTTGGGCCTTGAAAAGATTAAAATTGTTTTTTTGATCTTTTTTAAATTGAAACTAATTTTTGGATTTTTTAATATTTTAAAGTAAATCATTATAGCTGTAATCTTGTAATTGTTATAAAAATTATTCTTTTTATTTTTTTTTCATTTTGCGTAGTATCTTATTCTTGGTTTGATTTACCTTCTCTATATTGATAGCTTTTGAACCAATAGATCCTTTATATACGTTATGCTTGAACTTTAATTACTGTTTTAACTCCAACCATAACATACTCAACATTATAATAGTAATGGCGGTCGTGTTTGTCGAAGCTTAGTTATGTTAATGTGATGGAGATGATGTGAGATTGATTTATAGGAGAAGTGCCGCCTTTGTGTGTTGTTGATCAACAACAGTCCGGAGATTAATTGGTCTAACTCTTTTATGAGATTGGCGAACGACAGGAGCAGCTTGCACGCTACCGACTCCGGCTTCTTTGTCGCGGCTTCACGGTCGGTGCACGTTTGTGGGCGGCCGAGTTCAGGACGAGTGAGGCGGCCGGCTGCCGCTCGACGAACGCGGCGGCCGGGCCAGCTAGTTCAGCGCAGGCCAATTGCGTCTGCCAAACCAGGCCAGTCAGGCATTGCCGAGAGGATCGTGAAGCTGACGTATCTGATCAGCGCTCCGACGGCTTCAGAAACCCTTATGAAGCCATCATGCGGACGCCGAAAAGCGTCCGTTTCGAGGCCCTGAATCCAGAATCCCGGATTCAGAATTATGCAAATCCAGAGCCAATTCAGAATCAGACGCCGCCACGGTATCCACACAACAATCTTCACAACAGCTTAGACAGTGTAGACACAGATAGACATGTTGATGTAGATGGATGTGTAGATATTGATGGGATATCTTGTGGGTCTCCTACATGTACATCATCATGCTCAACTCTATGTACATTTATATCTTCTTCCTCAAGTAATACATGTAGGACACCAGTCAACTTGAATTGTAAAATAGAATCATCAAAAACAACATCATCAACAGTCATACCTAAACCATCATTGCCCTCTACATTGTCATCATCACCTTCATTGTCAGCTGTAACCCGTGGTCTGACTAGCTGGTTCAGCTACTCTCTGTACCATTTCTTTTTGGTTATGTGCATCTTCACTTCAGTCCAGGCACAGTCCAGTAAGGACTCGAGTCGACTATACGAAACGCTACTGTCCGACTACAACAAATTGGTACGACCAGTGTATAACAACACCGACACTCTGGTGGTCTACTTCAAACTGAAGCTGTCTCAGCTTCTTGATGTGGTAAGTTTTGGCAGTTTTTGAAATATTTTTATTTGTAAAGAAAGTTTTTGCCATTTTTGGCTAATTTTAAATTTTAGTTATAAAAGGTTGTCACTTTAGGCTATTAAAGCCTATTTCTTCACTTGTAAAGAAAGTTTCTGCCGTTTTTTGTAAAATTTCACAAACCAGGAATTGGTCGATAATTTTTAAATTTGAAATTCCCTAAACTGACACAATTTCCTGTTGTTTTCAGCACGAAAAGAATCAAATCATGACGACGAACGTGTGGCTTCATCATGTAAGTGTCGCAATGTTTGAGATACGATTACCGAGAAACAACACCGTGTAAACTAAGTTATTGTCAAAGTTCTCGGAATCTAGTCTGTGTTTTGAGCGAAAATTTCATTTATTAGGTTGTATAAAAAGTAATGAGCTATGTCTCTCACAGCAATAGAGAGTTAATTAGCTCATTAATTTTTATACAATTTAATATGCTAATCAACCGTTAAATTCTCTTTTTATTGTTTTGTTTATATTGATTTTGGGTATTATTGTACATTTTCAGACCTGGCGGGACCAAAAGTTAACATGGGACCCAGATGAATATGGCGGAGTGAAACAACTTTACGTACCGGTCGATTTGATCTGGCTACCTGATATTGTGTTATATAACAAGTAAGCTATCTTTAACTTTCTGTTGTTAAGTTAAGTCGTTCAAATAATTCTGTGCCCCTAACCCCGAAAATTCATATTGTGAGGTTTTTTAGTTCAAAGTGTTGATTACTAATCAAAAATTAAGAAAATTAGGGTTTTAAAGTATTTTTTGATAAAGAATCATTACTACAAACACTATTTTCTAGCGCTGACGGCAACTACCAAGTGTCAATTATGCACAAAGCCAAACTGAACTACGACGGCACTGTAGAATGGTCCCCACCAGCCATTTACAAAAGGTATGTTTGATTAAAAAGCTGTATCTTGATTAAAAAACAATGTTCCTTATCACAAAAAATATTACCTTCCTTAAGATATTGAATAACATGCTTTTTAACGTCCCTTTTCTGTCTTGTAGTATGTGCCAGATCGATGTGGAGTGGTTTCCTTTGGATGTACAGACCTGTGAAATGAAGTTTGGATCCTGGACATACGGCGGCTTCGAAGTGGATCTGAAGCATAAAGACGAACATCTACAACGGGAGGAACAGATACGTGTCCAAGGCATTGATGGTGAATATAACGAGACGGTGTGGGTCGTGGATCAAGGTGAGCTTATAATGAGACTTTGGAGAGTTTGTAATATCTGTTAGGCATTTTTTCAATTTTAAAAATGAAGTCAGACTCCTTACCCTAATGAAAATTTCCTTAACCTACTACAATATCATCTGATCTTATAGGTATCGACCTCAGCGACTACTACCCCAGCGTGGAGTGGGACATCCTGTCAGTGCCGGCCAAACGTCATGAGAAGCGGTATCCATGTTGTGAATCTCCCTTCATCGACCTCACCTACGAGATCCACCTCAGACGGAAGACCTTGTTCTACACCGTGAACCTCATGATTCCGTGTGTAGGCATCAGTGCTCTGACCGCCCTCGTCTTCTACCTGCCTTCTGACGGTGGGGAGAAGATCTCACTCTGTATCAGTGTCCTCATCTCTTTGACCGTGTTCTTCTTGTTGTTGGGTGAGTCATAATAAATTATACAGTACATATAATAGATTATTGTATTGTAGTATACTGTATAGTATATTTATTATGGTACTTTGTTATGGTATAACAAATTTTATTTTGTATTAGTAATGGTATTTACCCTTAAACCATGTTTTCAGTCGAAATCATCCCATCGACCAGTCTTGTGATCCCACTCATCGGCAAATACCTACTCTTTACCATGGTATTGGTAACGTTGAGTGTTATTGTAACTGTGATAACTTTGGTAAGTGTCTTATGGGAACAGTGATGCATTTGAATTTCAGGTAAAGCCAATTTTTATACTAAAGGTTGTGCAAATAATTGCGAGCCTATCTCAATGCAAATTTTCGGGGTTAAGGGGCGCAGAATTTTTTGAACAAACCAATAATACCTGATGTTACAGTAAAATCAAATACAGAATACTTCTAAAATACTCCTATCTTTAATATTTCTCATAAGACACCAATTTCTCTTTCCAGAACGTTCACTACCGTCAGCCGTCTACACACAAAATGGGTCGTTTTGTACGATGGCTCTTCATCGAGACACTACCTTATTACCTATTCATGCGGAGACCCGCCCAGATCTACGAAAACACATCACCGCCTCAGGAATTCTCTCCCATAGCTGTAGGTTTAAATCAATGTTATTTCTTATTTACATTTGAAATTTAAACAAAAAACAAGGGCGCGACTTGAGAAAGCTTTTCGCGGTTCGCAGAAAATTTTTTGATTACAGTAAATTGTAGGAGTATAGAATATATTAGAAATACATTTAGAATACGTTAAATAATACTTACGAACTGTATTATATGTAGCAAATTTAAAAATCTAGCAAAAACTAAATGATATCGCTATATTATCTATGACAACTAAAATTAGACATGATTAGACTAAAAACGACGGTCTTCAGATGCAACTAGTAACAGGAGGGAATTCCTCTCGCAAATCCACCAGACCCAGTCTCTACTCTCGACCATCTATTCTGCTTGAACATGGAGACCATCTTCAAGTTCATCGACCTTCTGATACCCACCCAGCTCTTATCAGTCGAACTGGAAGTGTGCAGGAACAGAAAACTCCGATGAAATCAGCTGTGGAATCTGTCAGTTTTATCGCTGACCACTTCAGGAAGGAGGAGGAAGATCAACAAGTATGTTATAATTATTTTACTTGAGGTTTGAGAAGATCTGGCTAGTGTAATATATGGTTTTGCCGTTTTTTGGTGTTAAGGGCCAAATTTTACGGATATTTAGACAAGATATAAAGAATAGAGGAGAGGACAGTGGAAATGCTGTTTTGTCTGCAAAAAATGGCATTATTTGAGCGAAAAATTATATTATCCATCCCTAGGGAAGTGTAATATAAGTTTGTCAATGGTTTCTCACACTATTTGAGAATAGCTTTTAATAAATAAGGTGTATAACAACACCGTAAATCTGTAAAAACCATAAAGATAACAATTACCCGTGCTCTTTTACAAAACTCATCCAAAATTATATTATCCATGCGATTTACAGGTGATCGAGGACTGGAAGTACGTGTCGGTGGTGATGGACCGCATCTTCCTGATCCTGTTCACGTTCGGCTGTCTCATCGGAACGGTGCATATCATTTTCAGGGCGCCCACAATTTGGTCGGATCAGCAAGCGATTGCCTGAGGCCAGAAGCGGGCAGCAAACACAATATAAACATATACCTCGTATCTTCACGCTCTTGTGGTCCTATGTTAATCAAATCGAGCTCAACTCAACGTGCGGTGTCTTTACGTATCCTTTTCTCAGTTCTTCCTATTTGGATTCTTTCATTTTTGGGGTGTCATGATGACGAGATTTCTGAACGTGCGATGACGGGTTTTGTGGAATTTTGATGATTTCTTTCTTGGACGACGATTTCTTGTTTGGGGTGGTTTTTGAGGGGTATAATTGCTGAAAATCAGCATAAATTGAGCTTTTTGAAATGAATTTTGTTTAGTTTCGTGTTTATCACAAAAATTCCGTCATCATGACACCTTTTTAGCCATTTTCTCAACTTGTAATTCAATTTTTGCCCTTACTGTAATATATTCCGTGCTGCCTTCTCGTAGTAATGTACAGAGCAGAATAAACAAGTTTTTTGTTTAAATGTTTATTTGTTGTGCCTGAGGGCTTAAGATGACAAAATGTGTGACAGATACCCGGAGGGCTTAACTTTGTGTGTGGGGTGTTGGGAGAGGGATCGATAGCCGTTAAGTGCCGCCTTTTTTGGCCTTTCCCGTCGCTCCAATTGCATCCATCTCCAGAATCCCCCAAAGACCGTGTTCTAATAATCGACCGCCTCGACCATTCGTCCAGCCTTAAGCAGGTTCACCGGGGCTTAGGACTTTGAGTTTGATACTTGAGAGGTTCGAGACTGAAATGGGAAGATAGGTTTTAGGTATTTGAGTTTGTTATAAGGCTTAAGAAGGTAATTAAAAGCCGAAATTGCGAATTTTAAGCCTAAAACGTTTTTTTTTGTTATTAGGCCACTTTTAAGCCTAAGATTGTTCTTTTATAGCTAAAGTTACTAATTAATACCTCTAATTTTAACATTTTTAAATATTATTTTAAGTATTGTCACAAAAAGGCTCAAAAACATATTTTTTATACTTTCTACTATATACACTTGACCTCATAAGCTAGTACTACTCAGAAAAAGCGTACTATGTCGACTAAACAGACTAATTTATTACCCAATCGTTACACCAATTTAAAGCTAATAAACAGCTTTTTAAAATGGTATTTGATTCGTGCTATGATCGTTGTTCTATTTTTGGATTACTGTAAGTTTTTTTGTGAATTTTAACGTTTTTTTAACCGTTTTTTTTTATTTATTAAATTTTAAAAAACGTGAAAGGTAGAAGATCATAAGAATCTAAAAGATTATAAAACGTTAGTGTGAAGAATTTTTTTGAGTGTGGTATACTGTAACATTTTTACGTTTAAAATAAGATGGCTTTTAATGCCAAAGTTGATAATTTTATTATCATTAATTAAATAAGCTGGGAATAAAATAAAAAATAAACTTTTCACACTATAATACAATAAATGTTACCTAATTTCTGGTACAAAGACAAAAGTTTGATTAAACTTGTCATATTCATAAAGTGTTATGTTGACGTTGTTGTAGAGGGTTTCGGGGGGATTCAGAGGGGCACTGGGGACCGTGGCCACGAAATGAAGCCGAAAACAATGGAAATTCGTTTTTGGCCAATTCTTGACCCCGCCCTTCGGCTTCGCGCCCTCGAGGCAAAAGAAGCGGCCGATCGTACGGAAATGTTATGAATCTCCAGATTCTCTGTTCTTGTTTACTGTTCGGTACTATCGGGTTTGGTACTGTTGGAGCCGCCACTGAGGATCCGAAATGGTCACCTGTAGATCGATATGGTCATTCCATATACGATTCCGAGCTTCAGCCAGGTAAGATTATATTGTTTTAGGTTTACAGAGAAGTTTATTGCATCGTATCTTGAATTCATGGTGAAGTAATAGACTAATGAAGCTGTATATCCGCTTTACAGTAACATACTGATCATTTTTACATCTGTACGGTAATAGCTTGTTAATATCTTTGAAGATACCATCGTATTAATGTAAAATACCATGGTATATCCATCGCAACTCAGTACATCGTATCTTTTCCTTGTAGAAACGGTAAAACCAGCAAACGAAGACGAGGAGCGTCTGGTGATTGACATGTTCCAAAACTACAATCATTTGATTCGCCCGACACCGTGCCACAACAGTAGCGTCGTCTTCGTGGAGTTTGGTGTAGCCATGATTCTGTTGATTAACGTCGACGAGAAGAACCAGATCATGCAAACCAATGTGTGGCTGACTTTGAAGTGGAACGACTGCCAGTTCAATTGGAATCCGGCTGATTATAGAGGTCTGGAGAGTATGAGAGTACCAGTACATCGCGTTTGGGTACCTGATATTGTTCTCTTTAACAAGTGAGTATTTTGATATTTTATTTATTATGTATTTAAAAATATGTCTTCTGGGAGCTTTTTACGCTATTTCGTTGTAAGAATCGCCTTGCTGTAGTCAAACCCTCGTTATCTGAAACTTTCTTTTATGTGCAGCCTGCGGCGCGATTTTCGAACTGCGCCCTTTCTTTCTATGGGAGTAAGAACTAGCCTAGACTGTGCAGCTGTTTTCTGAATAAACTTATGATGTTACGGTAATTTTTAGACAAGAAATTTATTTTTATAAACATGTACGAATATATATTGTTATAGCACTATCACAACATATTTTCCCAAATTTAAAAAACAATTTTACTAAAAACATCTATTTATATCACCAAGCAAGATTTATTTGACTCTCTGGTCTTTATCATAATTGGTTTTATATTGAGCGAGTGTAACATGTTGATGTTGTGCCAAACAACGTTCCGGGTATTCGAATACTGGTGTGTTTGTGGTCTGCTTCCGCTTATTTTTCCGGCTTTTTCAAATCGAATTACCGGTCGTAACACGCTTTTTCCAGCGCTGATGGCAATTACGAAGTGTCATACCACAGTAATGTAGAAGTAGATTACCGTGGCAATGTCACGTGGGTACCTCCGGCCATCTACAAGAGCTCGTGTCGGATCGATGTCGAGTACTTTCCATTCGATGAGCAGACTTGTCAGCTGATCTTCGGGTCGTGGACCTACAACTCGGACGAGGTCAAGCTGAAGTGGTACATGAACAAGAAGGCGGTCGAGTTGGAGGACTACAGCTACAGTGGCATCTGGGATGTGATGCAGGCGCCCGGAGTGCTGGTGCAGGACAAAAGCAAAATGCAGTTTCAAATTGTGATCAGGAGGTAAATATCAGATGTTGATCATCTCTAGTAACATATAGTAGTAAAAGGGTGTAGTTGGGTCAAGGTAGGGTAGAATACGGTAAAGTAAGGTAGATACGATCTTATTTCTTATAGTAAGCTACTACATATATACATGTACGATAATAACAAAGTCTATTACAGAAAAACTCTTTTCTACACAGTAATCCTCATCATACCTACAGTACTGATGGCCTTCCTGAGTATGATGGTGTTCTACCTACCAGCTGAATGTTCCGAGAAGATTACTCTAGGGATCTCTATCTTACTGGCCTTGGTGGTCTTCTTACTTCTGGTATCCAAGATCCTTCCGCCAACTTCAGATACGATACCTCTGATGGCCAAGTATCTTCTCCTTACGTTTATACTGAACATTGTGGCCATTGTGGTTACTGTAGTTATCATCAACGTGTACTTCCGATCAGCCACGACTTCAGTAATGTCGAATACAGTAAGAGTAATCTTCCTCGAGTTTCTGCCACGATGTCTGATGATGAAACGACCTGAGAGGATACCTATATTCAACGGTTACTTCGTCGAGGAGTACTGTGTCGAGGAGATATTCGATGCCAGTAAGTGGGACTTACAGATATATTTGAAAGAAGATTCTGGAATTGTTTTAAAGACAATATAGACGACATATCATCTTAATATTACCATATTTCAGGTCTGATCATGCCCTCAATCACAGCGACTATATTACCCTTCACAGAAGTGGGAAAGCGACGTCGCCCCTTGGTAGGCAAGCATCACCATAACTGTCAGGCACGGCGGGGTAAGAATAGAACGTTCTCGACCTTACGAAGACCACCGCCCGAGGAAACCATCGACCGACAGAAGATACGAGACGCGGCCGAAGATCTACTCAGCGGTCGATACACGTTCGGCCCCAAGTTGAACATGGAGGAGAAGAACGCCGAGTTCGGGCATGAGCAGAGGATGAGTCAGGACCTGCAGAGTACCGTGGAGAGTATCGCTTTCATCGCGGAACACATGAAGTGCGAGATGAGCGACAAGAAGGTATAGTAGTGAGAGAGATAGCTAGCTAAATTATTTATTTTTTAATGAAAAATCAAATCTTTAGGTAAGAGACGACTGGAAGTACATAGCCATGGTGATCGACCGTCTTCTACTGTTAATATTCTTTGGTATTACATTTGGTGGTACCATTGGTATCATCTTCTCGGCTCCACATGTGTTTGACTATGTTGATCAGCATGAAGTGATCAAACGATTGATCGCGGAAAGCCGGTTGGACGCTGAATCTGGGTTTACTTAGCTATTGTTGTACATATTACTCAATAAACTTCTATTTTTACTGTGATGATTGTTGTGTTTTATTGGGGGTGATTGGTATGATGGGTTTTAGTAGGTATACTTACAGATTGGTCGATAGGTTTAGCTTTAACTCTATTTTAGGTATTAATTAATGTTTTCAGGTACTTATTAGGGTAATTTATCTTACAACAACATCACATAACAGATTTGCAATACTTTTCGTTGAGATACGAGGTAAAAAATGGAAAAAACTTTAAAATTTATATTTTAGGTAACATCTTTCTTATTACTGTACATTATGTTTAGATGTGACAAGTTCAGACGACGAAGAACGTTTAATGATGGACATCTTCAAAGGCTACAACTCGCTAGTCCGGCCAGTACCAAACACTAGTGCGACGCCCGTGGAGATATCATTCAGTTTGGCCATGGTACTTCTGATCAGCGTGGACGAGAAGAATCAGATCATGCAGACCAATGTTTGGCCTACTATGGTACGTTGATTCAATATTACATTGTCAAGTTGGTTTTATATAAGGTATTATTTGTAAGACAGGGATCATGATATTGTTTTAGAGATGGACAGACTATCAGATGCGGTGGGATCCACGAAAGTACGGTGGGATTCAGACTGTACGATGTAAGTGGCTTCATAATTTGATAACATACTTTAATATTTTAAAGAATTTCTTTAATGTGCTAAATTTTGATGTCATTTTAGTGCCTCCAGACAAAGTATGGCTACCTGATATTGTGCTGTTTAACAAGTAAGCTGGTCATGAACATTACCTACTCTAACTTATCTATGTTACCCTAATTTTAGCATTTTTACTTTGTCTACAGTATCGTATCATTTTTATACTAACATACATATTCATATACACTTATCTATAACATCTCCATTTCAGCGCCGATGGTAACTACGAAGTGTCCTTTTACTCGAATGTTGTAGTAGAGCATACGGGTGAGATGCTGTGGGTACCTCCAGCCATCTACAAGAGTAGTTGTACCATCGACGTGGAGTTCTTCCCCTTCGATGAACAGACTTGTGCCATGATCTTTGGGTCATGGACCTTCAACCAACATGAGGTTACCATCAAGTACCTGATGGGCAAACGCCAGGTCGAGTTGAACGACTACTCACCCTCTGGTATCTGGGATGTGATGGAAGTGCCTGGGGAGCTGATTCAGGAGAAAAGCAAGATCGCTTATCAGATCAAGATCAGGAGGTAAGGTGGGGTAGTATTGTTGTTTATCATCATTTAACATAAATGATGGTGAACATGTCATAAGATACCACTAAAGTTAGATTTTATTTTTTCGTTTTATATACAATACCTAATTATAGGAAAACCCTCTTCTATACAGTAATCCTTATTATACCTACAGTACTCATGGCCTTCCTGAGTATGATGGTGTTCTACCTGCCAGCTGAAGCGGATGAGAAGATCACCTTGTCCATCTCGATTCTACTCGCTTTGGTGGTGTTCCTATTACTTGTATCCAAAATCCTACCTCCCACCTCTTCTACCATACCTCTGATGGCCAAGTACTTATTGACCACCTTTTGTCTTAATATTGTCACAATTCTGGTTACTGTAGTTATCATCAACATCTACTTCCGAGGCCCTACAACACATACGATGCCGATATGGGTGAAGAGGGTGTTTCTACAGTACATGCCATTGTTTTTGTGTATGAGACGACCTAATGTGTATGTGAACTTTGAGGTTCAGAGGAGGAAGTCGTTTGGGAAGGCCAAGTATCTGCCTGGGGAGTTCATCGAGATGTCAAAGCCTCAGGTATGTTGTTAGTTGTTTCGAACACGACAGTATTGGTTGTTATGAAAAATTAGCGTTTTTTTATACAAAATGTCAAAAATTTATTTTTTCCAATACTAGGTAGACGAACTGCCACAAATTACTAATACGGTATTTTTTCTGTATCATATAAATCGATTTTACATTGAAATGTTATTGTATACACTATGTTTAATTGAAATCTTTCCAAAAGATGGTTTTAGGTGAGTCACCATCCCCACTGTCACCGGCACGACCTGCTACCTCACGTGGAGACGGCTTTGAATCGGAAACTCAACGATTACAAAACAGAATTCAACGAAATGTTGAGCGAAGAAGCCATCAAGGCGATGGACGCTGTAGATTACATTACTCAGCATTTGAAACGAGTTAATCGCTACAAAAAGGTACGTCACATCAGTAGGTATCGACAGTTCCATACCCACTGATCTCTTGATCCCGTATCTAAATATACGCCTATGTTAATAATGTAACCGTAGTCCTTTTTGGCTATAACACTGGTTACTATTCGAACATTGCTATTATTATATAGTTCAAATAGTTATGTGCCTCTCCTTAAAATTTGTATTGAGAGGGGCACAGAATTATTTGAACAACCTAATACTATTTTGATTTAGATCAAAGACGAGTGGAAGTACGTGGCGATGGTGATCGACCGTCTCCTCCTGTACGTCTTCTTCGCCGTCACCGTGGGCGGCTCCATGGGCATTCTGCTGAGTGCCCCCAACGTGTTCGAATACGTGAATCAGACGGCTGTCATCGAACGGTTGACAAAGTCAGCCGAGCAGGAGCTCATCCCCTGAGGCGCTGCTTATTCCAAACATATTCCGGTTTGACATGCAAATGAAGGAGGAGGATTAGGGCGCTTCTGAAGCGATCATCTCAAGTGCTGCGCTGAATGACGCGATCGAATGTCATGGAATCGCGTTTCTGACTTCAGGGCATCCAGGTGCTTCAACTTAATAAATGTGTTTTCTGTCGTTTTGTTGGATGAGCATCTTTTCCTGGTTTTTAAAGTTATTGTGGACTAAATGGTTGCAACGTTATGCCAAATGGCGGGAATTTTAAAAATTTGATTAGAAAAAGTCAATTTTTATTAATTTTTTCAGCTTTTTTAAGTTGAAAATATACTTTTCATGGCTTTAAAGTCCCTTTTTTAAATCTAAAATATTTTAAAGTCCGTTTTTTAATTTTAAAAATACTTTGAAGTCCCTTTTTTAAAGTTTAAAGCCCAAAAATATTGTATTCAGGTCATGCTTTGTCAAAACTTTGTATACAACCTAATGAATAACATGGTGACAATGCAAACATTGTGCGTAATCCTTCAGATTTTGTGTTTTACATTGTTTGGGTAATATAAAAGTAAAACCGGTTACAGATCCGGCAATGTTTGCTTATTCAGGCTGACCTTAAATAATAAGTTTGAAGGCATTTGATGTTTTATATTTTGGGTTTCATCCCTTTGACATTACATTGAAGGCCTTTAGTTCAGTTTCTTTGTAATAAAAATAGCATTTTAATTTTTTTTATTTCACCGTGTTCTCAAACTTTTCATTTTACCATGTTTTTCACAAAAATAATGGTCTAAAAACAGCTTGTCATAACACAACAAAGTTGACTATGTTCCCATGACCTTGTAACCTCGTAGCCCAAAGTCTTTTTGGCGTTTTAACCCCGTGTTAAGCCGACTGTAAGCCCGAAGGCCTTTTGTGGATCTCCCTTCCCCTACCTTTATATGACCCGAAAAAGACGGATCGAGCGCCATCAAACATCCCTCGCCGAACATCGCCCACCTTTATACCTGAATCCCCGCCTCGAGGGGGATCTTCCTTTCGCTGCCTGCATCTCCCCCTCCTCTATGTGAATCTCCGCTTTCGTGTCTAAACCTACCCCCTTCTAGCGATATCTTCCCTTCTCGTATCTTAACCTACCCTCCCCTACCCATACCTTACCGTTCCTACCGATATCTCCCCCTTCCTACCTAAATCATCCCTAAAACTTCCTTTTTCGAACTTTGCGAATCTTGGGTTTCCCTTTCGAAAGTTTTTAATTTCATTTTTCGGATTTAAGGTTGTTACATGCCCTGAGGAGATGAACGTCAAATGGTCCGAGTATCATCCGTAACCTCCTCCACCAGCACCAAACACAAGTGGTACCACTGGTACGCGGACTTTGTGTTCTCGTACCCGTGGACAGTACTACTGATAACTTTGTGGACATTTCTGATATTACCATTGACTCTACTGTACCTATTTCCTCTTCGATTGGACAGTAATCCAGAAAAAGGCTTTAATACTCGAGGTACAGTATACTCAACTCCGAGGATAGGATGGAGTCAGCTGCAGCCCTATCTTCTGAAGGGGAGCCGAGTTATGGTAGAGACTCGCAGGACGAAGAGAGGATGGGCAGATGACTTACTCTCGAGCTTGGGCAGTATCGCTTGCTATGAACAGCCTATACCTGCGAGTAAGTGTTAACAGTATGAGATGTTTTACTACGTTTACATATATAATCATAAAGAACTTGTGTTACGTTACTCTTAATATGTACCACGTTACCAATCAATGTCACTTTTAGTGGACTACCTATCTCAAGTCATAGTATCCGTCCCCAGCTTTGACTGGATTTTCTCCCAGCCGTTCTTATCAGAAATGTGTAGCTTTCACGATAAGATACGTCCATCGCTACAAGTGTTCGACGCCATAACTCCTCACCGTAACATCTGGCACGTCGCAAACTACCTGGCCTGCCTCTCTCCCGAACCTCAGATCAACTGTACCTACATCAAGTCGGAGGACATGATCAAGGTCAAGAGCTTGGTCAAGTTCTGTGCCGAATACCGGTCGGAGATTGTGGATTGCCGGAGGGAATGTTTGGAGAGAGTACGACAGAATCAGATCGAGCAACAGCCATTGTTGGCAGTAAAGTGTAGAGAGTGCGACCCAGCTATGGTACCATCGAACTGCTCCACTCAGATGATGTTCGACCTCTTTTACCGGATATTGCCTAAGGATCTGACATCCAGACCGTTCTATATCAACTCTTTTCTGCCTGTTTACACCTACACTTCATATCAGCTACAAGGGTTTCCGGTAAAGCTAAGTGACTTTGTCAACCTCCAGAATGCCTTGAAGAATATATCTTCGGAGCAGTACGTCATCAAAGGTAAGGTCTATATTAACATTGGCTTTGTCTTTCAAAATGTAAAACTTGAACACAAATAACCCATCTGAAGCATATAATCACTATTATTTACTATGTATTGTTGTAGGTACCCTTCTGGACGTGAAACGAGACCTTCTCCTAAACGAAGCCATAGCTGATTCCCAGTACACTCTACTAGCCGGAACCCTAGTAATAGCCCTAGTAGTACTGTACACTCGTTCCTTGACTTACTGTATCGCCTGCATCATCCAACTGATGGCTTCAGTACTGTCATCTGCCATTATTTACCGTATCTTCAGCGTGGAATTCCCTCTTATGAATCTGATCGTGTTTGTGCTTCTGATCTCAATTGGATCTGACGGTGCATTTCTCCTCTTCTCATCGTTCCCGGATACTGTAGATACGTTGAACGTGGACACCTTCAGAGAATGTCTTCATCACACGGCTTCTACAATGTTCTTGACTCAGTTCTCTACAGTAGTGCCATTCTTTTTGAACATCTTTTCGGCCGTTCTGGCGTTCAGATGCTTTGGATTGTTCTCGGGCTTCACTTTGATCATCAACTACGTCATGTTAATATCGTTTTTGCCCGTGGTATTGATACTACAGCGACGACTTATTGATCCTATCGCTAACAAATTCATACGGTAAGTGTCTGTCTTGATCTTGCCGATACTGATTTGACTAAACTTACCTTGAAAATATACATAATGTTTCATAAAAACAATGTTTATATCAACTGTTACAGAAGTATTTCTACGTTTTGTATGACCTTTCTTTCAGACCATGGAAGTTCATCTTCTACCGTATCGAAGACTTTACCTCAGACAAGTCCAAGTACCTCTTATCGACCCTACTACCTTCTATCGTCCTCAAAGGCCGCTATTTATGGTTAATATCCTTGTTCAATTTGACCGCCACATGTGGCTACATTAGTATAACAGGCCTTCATCTACCTCAATATAATCCTTTACAGCTCTTCGTAGCCTCAGACCCCAACGAGTTCTATGATAACAACGCTGAAAGACTATTCGAATTCATCGAACAGAAGATAGCGTTACCATTGACGATCAGGTTGGTGTTCGGGATCAGTGTACAAGACAAGTCATCGTTCTTCGATTCCCACGAAATCTCTCTGTTATCGACTGATAAAGACTTTGAGTTATCGACCGTCGATGATATCAGAGGATTGGCAGCGTTTCTGCTTCGCTTGAGGACCTTGTACTTTATCCAGCATGAACACAAGTTCTGGCCTGAACGGTAAGATTTAATATTACTATATCAATACATATTCTATGTCATACTCTTTCAGAGATCTCGCTTTCAGTATTATATTTAAAACTTTGATTATTAATTTCACATTCAGATTCCTCGACTGGAGCCAAAGAATTCCTTGTGAAGCCGGCGACATCTGTTGTAACGTGAACAACCAATTCTACTCCGACAGATACCTCGACCACTGTATGAGGGTATCCACTTCTCAACTTCTAACCAACTACAATGACACTCCTTTATATCACAATCACACCTTCGAGTTTGTAGGATACACGGCTTTGTTACCTACAAAACTCAAGTATTCTCACCGCTTTGCCAATCTCTCCAGAGCTTTCGATCTCCTTGACCATAGTATTAACAGAAAAGGAATGTGGTACACTCCTGAATGGGGTCTCATGTCAACATGGTTCGATTTACAACGGTCCATTATTGCGGATTCGACTCAATCAGTGGTTATTAGTATTTTGGTCGTACTATTGTTTGCTGCCAGTATATTAAGGTAGTTTCTAGGCTTGATAAAAAAGCAAGAAGAATTATCTTATACAAACCCTTTCTTTACTAAACGTTTTCCAGACTCCGAGCCATCTGCGCCATGATCAGCATCGTATGTATCGTAATATGCAGCAGCGGCACTTTGGTAATGATGGGTTGGGAGGTGGGAATGCTAGAATCCGTCATCTTGGTACTAGCTGTCAGTCTTTCATTCGACTACACATTACACTACGGAGCAGCTCTACCGTCCTCTCGATTGTGTCCGGATGACAGAATCAGAACAGCGATCGAAAGATCTACAAAACCTGTCAGTATGGCAGCTTTATCAAGTGCTCTGGCTGGACTGGCATTGTTATCTTCAAATACCCACGCCTTCTACCAAGTAGCTATATTCTTACTGGTTTCTACTGGATTCAGCTTCTTGTTTGCCACTTTCTTCTTCCTTCCCTTATTGTCGTTGTTCTTGATCAAGAACGACGGTCAACAATGTGAAATGTGTAGGATAAAACAAAATGCAGTACAGCTACGAGAATCGTATCTCAAACCAGTTATACGCTAGATGTACAAGATGTTTGAACTGTTTGACAAACATGACTCAACTACCGGTGCCATTACTTTGTATGTATATATCAGAAGAATAATAAAGTTTAGAATAGAACAAACTAAATTTTTCCATATCGAAACACAAAATATCAAAGATAATCAATGACAGATCACCTACAAACCATAACCAACATATATAATAAAATGGGAATAATTAAAACATCTTGCCAAAGCACGAAGTTAAGTAATAAGACTTCCAACTAACTATAGAACATAATCGACAACAAAAATCCAACAAGAATTTTATCAATTCATTTAATAAACAAGAAAATCAACAAATTTTAAATGTTTTGAGGGATCAGACCATCACGTTGAGCCAAACGAAGGATACAGTCGTCGGATTCTCCCTGAAATCATAAATACTATAAGCTTGCTCAAGGTTTAAATGCTAAATGTTAAATTGGTCTCCTTAAAAGATAAACACGTGAAAAACTATAAGATATAAACCTTAATCTTAAAATATAAAGCACGCTTTTTCATAAAGTTAAAGCATAAAAACTATAACTCAAATCAAAACACTAAACTAACTCTAACATAACTTAAAGTAGTTTTAAAAACTCATATTGAATAACTAAAAAAATCACTTACCATAGCGCGAAGAGCTCCGCAGATGGCGTATCTGGTGGTCTTTCCTGGGATCAAGCGGCCGGTTTGAGGGTCAACATCAACAAAGTCAATTTGGATTGATCCGTGGTCCTTGGCGGAGATGATGCGAGAGCTCGATGAGCTAAAAGCAGAAGATAAACCAAGAATAACATTAACTTACCATTTGCGTGGGACGTAAAGGTCGACAAGTTCGTTTTGGTCGTTCTGCATGATTCCAAGAGATAAATGAACCTGAAAACAGTATGTTAAACATAAGATATTCCTAAATCGTAATTTTAAACCCGGAAAAACAAAAACCGTAACAAAAAATATATTCGCCTATAATGAAAACTTAAAATAACTTTTTACAATAAACGTGCCTTAATTTTACACCAAAATATAACAATAGTATCTCAACATGAAATTTTTTCTATTTTTCTCCAGCCTAAAAGAACGTTTTCTGTAGTTCCGCCACGAAACATTGATTTAGTTCAGAATGCCAGAACCGCGAGTTTAAACGATAATTCTCTGAAAAATTTATTTTTTATCTAATAAATAGCTCTTTCCAACATATTTTTTCAAGAAATTGTTCAAGTAGATTCAAATAGGTTTGTCTTTTTTTATAAAACGTTTTTGTATATTAATACACGACGTTAGTATTTTAAAATGTTGGTCAAGTTATAAAATTTGATTTTAGAAAATGAGGTTTGCTTTGAGACTTCTCAGGGCGCCAAATCAGAACATTTCTTCTCCGAAGTTATGGCAAGATCCTGTTTTGGGTTACTGGGAAACTCACGGGAAAATGGAGTTCAAAGCTGGAGAAGAGTACAATCTCACGGACGCTCAGAAGAAGGCTGTTTTGTGGCGTTACAGAGTCAAGGAGATTTTGAAGAAGGAGTATCTTCGCAGAGAATATGACCCGGCTAACTTTAAGTACAAGGTAGGTTTGTAAAGAGAATAAACTTTATTTAGTAGCTTTCTATAATATTCTTTCATTTTTAGTTGTTTTACGTCAATTTCGTTAGTAATTTGCATAGAATAAGTTAATGTATTTTTAGGAAGGTGTCGTGATCTGTCCGTCCATGTTCAGATGGTACTCCGCTGATATGACACAAGCCGAATACTTTAGACTAACGCCCAAATCAGTATTGTTGTATGGTGGTGGCGTTTTGCTTGCGTTCTACCTGTTCTTCCGACTCTGTCATGTTCAATCGGTAAGTATTTCACCCTATGGTTATTCTGTTTTTAGGAAAAAGTTGCTGAGAAATGTATTGATGGTGAAGTGTTGTGGTGGGATCGTGAACAAGGTCGTAGAATATTCACTGCTGGTGATGGCCACTTTGCGCTCGTGACGACTAATGTCTAATTTGTATTTACTGTTAGGACGGAATAAATAGCCAGCCCTTTGGAATTGTTGAGTAAAATTGATTTGAAATTCGTGTTGGTAACGATTGTTGTACTTTTATTTTGAAACGTTAGATTTTGCATTATTTTTAAACGGGGATTGTTAAATGCCAGTTATTAGGATTTTAAATTAAAGATTTTCGTTTTCAGTGTAAACTTTTTGCTTATATAAAACTTAAATTCTTACCCCCAACAGCATTGCAACTATATTGTGATAGACATGGACTCAAAAGGTGCGGCTGTAGCAGCTTTGAAGAAAGCAGCGGTCTTAGACATAAACAAGGGCAATCTTGAGAAAGCTGTTTTGAAATTACAAAAGCTTTTACAAGTCTGTAAGGCTAGGAAAGAAGACACAGCCAGCAGGAGTACTATCCCATTATGGTCAATGTTGGGAGAAGCTTACAAGAAGCAGAACAGTCTGCAATCAGCTGTCAGAGTCTTCAAACACATTCTGGAGATTGATCCCGAGAGTTTACTAGCTCATGTGCAAGTAAGAATTAAAGTGGCTATGTCTAACGTTGATGATTAACACAAAAGCTAAAAATGGTTAACATAAGATGGCTTTTTAGTTGATGATAGTGTACCAGCTGATGGGAAAGTATGAAGAAGCGTTGGAGACCGGAAAAACTTTAAAGTCTTTTGAAATTCCAGCGAATTTGGTTAATTACGTGGAGCTACAGTATGCTTATACTACTGCCTTGTTCGCCAAAAGCAAAGAAACTAGTCAGGAACGAGTTGAGCTCATCAGTTTAGACTTTCCAGATCTGCAAAGACTGTTGAAGGATGGAGTAGATTCCGTTTTTCTGTACAAAACATTGGCTATCGTCTACGAGATTCTTCAGGGGTATTTATTATATGTTATCTTTCTGTAACATGTCAGTCTTATTTAAAATACAATTTTTATTGAACATATATACAAAAGTAAGATCTGAACCTAAATGTCTGTAGAAGGTTATTCTAAGTACTGCTTGACTATTAAAGTTACAAAAAAGATATTTAATGTTTAGGTTGTACGGTAAAGCCTTCATTGATGCGGTAGATCAGTTAAAGTTGGCAGAGTACGGTCTTCCGAACAAGTTGGAGATAATAAAGAAGAGAGTTAGCTATCTGAAGATTGTGCTTGAAAGAAACAACAAGTTTGTGGATTCGTGGTACGATCTAGCGTTGGGATTGGTCAGTTTCTATGATTACACTGGTGAACAAAATCATTTGTCAAGGTAATTTCTAAAGTTATGCTGCAAAGTGTCACAAACTAATGTTTTTTTAAGTAATGTCATACATAGCGTTCATTACTGTGTAACTTACTACGAGTATTATTTTTAAATTTTACAAGAAATTTGTTAACTATGTATTGTAATGTCTTTTAGCGCGATTGACTGTTTGAAAGCGGCCATAACTTCAAAATGCTCCATTCAGAAGAAGTCTCAGTTCTACGTATTGTATGGAGTTGTCCATTCCAAGTTGCGACAACTTCAGAAGGCTTCACATTGTTTTATCCGAGCTATTCAGTTGAACAAGTTCAATGACAAGGCTTGGTGTGCCTTGTCTTTGGTCTACCTTCGGATTCATCAGGTAGGTATTGTTGGCTTTGAGGCTTATTGTTACAATGTTTATTGCTTTTTAGCTAAATATATGCAATCTTACAGTGCTGTTGGCGCGATGTTTATAAGTGTCCTTATTTTAGTACGATGCAGCCTTCCAAACCATGCAACTGGCTCAACAGATAAATCCCAACTATATGATCACATGGTTTGCTCATGTAAGGTACTTTTACATTGTTTCATTTACTGAGTACATATGAGTTTGTGTCATAATTTATTGTATAATATCTTCGCGTTTTATAGGCTTTGCACGCTGAATCTTCGAATCACTACGAGACGATGGATTTGTATAGACATACCATTGCTCTTCAGCCACATGTAAGTAGTACTCTTTGTTATACTACATGGTTTATGAGAGTTTACTTAAGGTTAATATCCTTATTCCGTGTGAACCGCTGAGTATGCTTTTCATGTGTTAGTGTTGACTATTATTACTGTGGTGTTTTTTAGAAACTTGCGGTTCAAAAGTACGCGTATTACTTGTCAAAGATGTTGAAAGGAAAGAAAAAGCTGGATCAACATACGATGATCGACTGTGACAAAGTCATCAATCTTAAAGGTAAGGAGTATAAGGACTATTTTTTGTGACAAAGATAATCAAAAGTGTTACTGTGTAGTTTAGAAACCCTACTATAAGTGTCATTGTATATGACAGTTCTTATGCTATGTATACGAGGTGACTTATGAGCAAATATGTATCACTAGACTTCTGAAGTAATATCTATGACTAAATAACATAAGATTTTTAGATTTCACTCCTATGAACTCCAAGGCCTTGCTGGCTGTCCTCTTACTGGCTGAACGGTTCTGGTGCTTAGACGAAGCCGCCTCTATTTCGAATAGCCTACTACAATATCCACCAGCTCAACCTCATATTGCTCGGGTTTTAACGTAAGCAAACTTATAGCTTTATATGTATTATAATATGCATATTAAGATGTAAATTAGTACAGTATATTAACTTATAAACTCAAATTTAGGAAGGCCAAAATGGGAGAAACGGAAGCTTTGGATAATATTCAACTGAAGAACATTGCTCAATTTTACAAGAATTCGGCTGATTCTGTGTTAGAAACTTTGAAATTGATACCAGAAGTTGGAAAATTGATCGAAGCTACAGAAAAGAATGATGCTACCGAGTTTGGCCAGGTTTTTACGGCTGCTTTATACCCATTCGTGGTCTGCCTCTTCCTAATTTTTGGTTATGTAAGTGATTTGGGTAATTTTGTAAATAAAAATGTATAGAAAACAAACATTACTTTTTGCAGTTCAAACACAATTTTACATTTATTGTAGGCAGATTGTTGATCTAGCGATTTACCGTTGTCAGATTGTTGATGTTGTTTTGGTAAAGATAATTATAGGAGGCCACAAATGAACTAAAACAAGCTATGAAGACAAAGAGACCGTTGCACCTTCTGGCCGACTTTTACCCTCAAGGCATGAAGTCCCTGGAAGAACTTCAATACCAAAAAGACGAAGGCTTCATCGTGACTGAAAGTCACCTGACTACGGTAAGAACTTAAGCACAGCTATTGAAGTATGATAGCTATCTATCGCGATAGACCTCAACATCATCCTTTGGAATAAAACACGGCACTAATTTATTCAAATTTTTACAAAAAAAAGTAAACAATCTTTATGTTAATCCACGAACACGATTTCAGAGGTTGTATGAATTGCTGAAGACGAAATACGATACAGTGTAAATTAACGAGGAGTCATAATGCCTCGGCCACCATCTACCATCAACAAATGTCCTGTAGTGAAGGAGGAGTCCCCGGTGACCAGGAATCTGATGGACTTTGCCACTTCCGCTGCTTCTCCAACTCTGCCAAGGGCGTGGGTAGCTCTGCTCTTCTCCAAAAACTAAATATTTAAATAAACTAATATTATGTTGACTAGACTTACTGCTTCGTACTGTACATCATCCAGGCCTGATCGTCGGTGGATGTTGCTTACAATCACTCCGGGGCTGAAAATTTACGTTATTGTTTGTTTGACTGTAGCTTAAGGGACTTTACGAGATAGTTTGAATATTAAACTGAATGACAATGACCGAATAATATTTTATACCAAATTTCTTGTTATTGATTTAAAATCAACTTCTTACTTTACTGAATTGACTCGAACTCCTTTTGGCGCTACCTCCAAAGCCAGGCATTTTGTAAATTGGTCCAACGCTGCTTTTGACATACAGTAATAAGTTACACCAGGGAACTGAAAAAAAACACAAAGAGTGTTACCTATTTTTAAACGTAACGTCAACAGTTTTAACCTTTTCTATAGTCTTACAATAAATAACTTACCGCATTTGTACCAGCTACACTGCTAACATTGACAATCGTTCCTTTTGTTTCGATAATGTGAGGCAAAGCGTACTTTGTCAGAACAACAATACTTCTGACATTTACATCAAACTGCTTATCATAGTCCGTCACGCTCGAATCCTCCACCGTCCCGTTCACCAGAATCCCAGCTGCATTAACAAGGGAATCGATGCGGCCGAACGTCTCCAGCGTGTGATGAACAAAGTCCTTGGCCACGGCCGCATCCCTTAAATCGCCTATAGTCGTGGTTACCTAAACATCTGTGTCTAAATTCTAAAAGTAAACTCACATCTTCAGCTCCGGCTTTGCGACATTCGTGCACCACCTTGGCCATGGCTTCTTCGTTCCGACCTGATAAGGACAGTCTCCACTTTAGACTAGCCATCTCAAGAGCGGCCGCGCGGCCGATGCCGGAAGAAGCGCCAGAAATCAAGATTACTGGGGTTTCGGAAGACATTTTAAAAACACTAATATGAAACAAAATAATATATCAATATATATTGTGATTGAAACTATTTTCCATCAGCGCGTCTTTTCCGAATATTATTCATGCAGTTGACAAAACCAAGGGCGCAGTCTTTCAGCGTTTTGTAAATGTATTGTAAACTACTTGTAACAAATAAATGAGATGTACTCATCAAGAAAATATTGTAAATTTCATAAAACACCCGTAAGAGCATTATAAATTTATTTAATTTCCAGAATTTTCCAGATTTAACACACAAAGTTGAAAAAAAGACATAATAAATAAAGAACTATTTTATAGATTTTTATGTTTGAAAGTTTTGTCTTAAAAAAATATAATCAAACTTCATTTCAAATTTTACAATTTTTTCAAATTTATGGCCTAGTAAATTATTAAAATTTAACGTATAAAATGTCTTCCTGAATCGCAGAAGATTAATCGCAGTCTGCGGAAGATAAACTGTTTTGAAGCGAAAACAATCAACGCCAATTTTTGGAAATCATCAAAATAAATTTTATTTTTTTTGAAACAACAATTTGGCGACAAATTTTTGTACCGGGCAAAAATGGTAAGTTATCTTGTTATTTTTTTAATTGTTTTAGGCATTTATAGTGGTCAGAATAAGGTTCTTATGTTTTCCAAGGCTCTTGACGTTTCCAAACGCGGTCAAGATACTTTTAGAGGCTAAAGTGACGTTGTTTTACCTTTTTAAAACATCAATTCTTACAGGCACGTCGCTATGATTCTCGTACAACAATTTTCTCGCCGGAAGGTCGATTATATCAAGTGGAATATGCGATGGAAGCCATTAGTCACGCTGGTACCTGTCTTGGTATTTTAGCTTCTGATGGGATTCTGATTGCTGCCGAAAAGAGAGATGTCCACAAGCTGTTGGACGACGATGTTCTGGACGACAAGATCTATCGTATCTCGGAGAACATTGCTTGCACTGTAGCTGGTATTACTGCCGATGCTAACATCTTGATCAACCGTCTCCGTTACTGTGCAGCTGACTACAAGTTCAACTATGGAGAGCCGATTCCTTGTGAAGAGCTGGTTCAGTCTTTGTGCAATGAGAAGCAGCGTTACACTCAGATTGGAGGTAAGAATTTTGTTTTTCATATATTTTGTTATTTTAGGTAATAGAATAATTAGTATTGGCTGTGTAACACAAGATTTTAAGTGACTCTTTTTTATTTTGGATATAAATGGTGTTGCTTTGTATTTCAATAAATTATCGCTTTTAGGTAAGAGGCCCTTTGGTGTGAGTTTGTTGTACGTCGGATGGGATCAGCACTATGGCTTCCAACTGTACCAGTCTGATCCAAGTGGTAACTACACTGGCTGGAAAGCCACGTGCATTGGAAATAACCATCAAGCTGCCGTATCTCTCTTCAAACAAGAATATAAGTCGCCGAACCTTGAGGAAGCAACCAAACTGGCCATGAAAGTGTTATCTAAAACATTGGACGTGAAGTTATCGCCCGACAAGGTGGAGATGGCTACGCTAACACGAAAGGACGGCAAGACAGTGATCAGTGAGTTGAGCACTGAAGAAGTCAGCCGGCTAATTAAAGAGCACGAAGAACGTGAGAAGGAATCCGAATCCAGCTCGACTCAATCCTAATCTAATATTTATTTTGAGGTTTGTCAAGATAAACGGTGTATAATTTGAACTTGTTTAGTACTATGTTGTTCTCGACAATTTTATATTGATTAAATGATAAATATTAATATTGGTCTAGCTTTTTTATTAAAAAAGTATTCGTCAACTTGTACGAATATCGAGTGTAAATGGGGATTTCGTGATATAGTTTGATATATAGGAATATCTTTTAATTTTAAGCAACTAAAAAATGAAGTTTTACATTTTAGGGAATGGGAATATCGGATGGAGAATTGTCATTTCAGAGGTTATTGTTGAGAACTCGAAAAGCTTGTCGAGATGACCTGGAAGGTAATGTAAATAGACTCAAAAAGGCTGTTCAACGGCTAGAACTAGTGTTTATAAAGATTCAAGGAGATGAAAGTGTTGACAGAGATGTTTTAATGCAATATGGCAGGGATTTACAGCAGTTGAAGATCATAGTAGATGCTGAAAGCAAGGTAAGTGTTTGTGGAACATTTTATTATATTTATGTAGCAATTAGCTATTTTTAACGGTTTCTTGAATATAAAATTGGCTTGTGTAACGTTTGGATGTTTCTTTGCAAACTTCTTTTTCCCAGTTCGCTAAAAAGGTAAAATATTATTTTTAAAAAGTTGCAAAATGGGCCTTAAGAGTGGGAATATTCAAAATACACGTGATACTAGGTAAATATTTTGTAGAAAGACGTGGTTAAAAAGTTGGAAGTTTTGGATTCTTTGCCAAAAGTGTTCCCAGAAGTTTCGAGCGAAGGACTAAGGAAGCGTGGACGTAAGTTTGTTATTACATGATCAATTGTACTATAATATTTGGTATGTAACGTTTATTAATAACTTGTTTGCAGACGAAGGATTTAATCAGGACTTAGCGTCCAATACTATGATAAAGGCTCAAACGGAAGCTGTACGTAAATTACCTTAATTTTTTTAAAACTTTTAAAATTATTTGTTACAACTATTTCTGGTAGTATCGTTCATTTTTACAGACCTACAGAGCAGATATACGACGACAATTGTTGGGTTTTGAACACGATTCCCCGCAATTGACAGTAGAACAACACGAAGAAGTTCAAGATAATCTAGCCAACCAGCTGCTCCAGATGACAAGTCAAATTAAACAACAATATACATTGGCAGGGGAGATAATCAGAGAAGACAATGCCAGACTGGATCAGATGCAACGCCAGACTGAGGACAACAAGATCAACCTGGACAGAGAGAGCAGAGTGCTCGAGCATCACGCTTACAAGAGTTGTTTCGATTGTATGGTGGTATTGATTGTGATATTGGTCATCTGGTCTTTCATTGGCATGGTACTGGTCATGAAGGTGTTTCCCAAAAGACAAGTGTGATAATGTAAACAGCTCTGAGAGGATCTGCTAATGTATAATATAATTATATGGGTCGGGGAAGATTTATGCAAGAAATTGTCTAGATAACGCTAGTTTGATCAAGAAGATCATAGAAAGAATGAATTTTAAGATACAGGTCTTATAAAAATAATTCTATATACTTTTTGACCGGATTGACAGCACTGTAATTCCAAACGTAACAATTGTAACATATCATGGTAAAATAAATTATTTTGGCAACCATCGTTAACAAATAAACCCGCAGATACAACAGTAAATTACTTTATTCTACGGAGGAATGTCATTGTTCACGAAACTACCACTTTCTTTCTCCTTTTCTGTGCTGTGGTCCGTCTTAACCTGCTCCATGTTGGTAGTGAGCTCCCCTTCGGCGTTGGCGGTGAGGAAGGTGTTGTCGCGATACTCTTCGATGTGCACGAAACTCAGCGGGTTCGGCTCTTCTTTCACGTTGGCCTGATCGAACAGGGTGTCGATCTGGCGTTTCTGTTGTCGTGCTATGACGGGCGGTAGTGGAATAGCCGTACTCGCCAGCACATTGATACTCCCGCACTCGCGCACGTCCGCCTTCTCGAGAGTCTTCTCCTGCTTCAGATTCAGCATGATCAGATCGTTGGTGGTGAAGCCTTTGGGGTCGATCATTACGGGCAGCCGGCTGATAGATCGCCTTGATGTTAGCACGTCGAATAACTACAACAATATCGCAAAAAGTTACGGTAATCAGTTATAGTAAGAAGTTAAAACTACAGTAAGAGACTACTGTAAGTATTAAAAATTACAGTTAAAAGTAACTGTAACAACATACCAAGCAAGCAAGCGGTAGTAGAAAAGCGATGGTAAGAAAGAGGGCGACTTCGACGGCGCCGATTGTAAATGGAATCAAGCCAATTAAGTTATGATAAGATGTTCGATCCGTCTCGTTTATTGCATGCCATATTAACCACCTGTTGTCCATAATCGACCGCAATCGACCGGTTGTAGGAAGAATAAATGACTCAAAACTCCATTTCCAAATTGAGTGTCGCTTTCAAAGTTATGAATATTTTTTGATAAACAATCTACTTGCACCGTGCAGTCTGTACCTTTTGCACTGTGCAGTCTTTATTCAAGTTAGGGCGCGACTGTCTCTTCCAAAGAGCTGCACAGTGCAGGTGCTGCCATTTTTTATCAAAGAAGTCCTCGAAAGACCCAAAAATCACGAAAACTTTGTTTTTTGAAGAGACTACACCCTTTGCAATGTAATTTGTATTATGCTCTTCCGGTTACCGTATCCCAAGGACAACGAACAATATAGGACGTCATGTTGTTGTATTGCTTGCAGGTATGCCACCAATTAATTGAGCGGCAGCTGTTTGGACTCGGGAATTAAAGGTTTCCTCCACTTTGAATGTTCTTGGATTCCAACGTGATAAGCTCGAGAACATTGTCGTTTTGGAAGAGTTTTTGGAACAAAACTTTGGCTAAATCAAGGTTTTCTTTGGAAAACCTTTTTAAAATTTTTTGCTAAACTCAAGTTTTTTTTTGGAGATAATGAGTTCTTTGAACCTGAAAATGGGAGTGACGTTACCTCGTTCTTTGGCCATGCTTTTTGCTTGATTTCTATTCTTTTAGGTAATAAAAATTGTGATTATATATTGCTTTAGGTACTAAAAATAATTTTAATATTATTTTAGGCATTAAAACTGATGTTTAAGTATTAAAAATAAGGCACAAGATGTGGTTGACTCCAATTGACTCTAAACTGTTCTCCTCTTTGGCTTCCTATTATTCTTGTGGGTACCTTTCTGTAGTCGAAAGAAGCTTTTATAATTTAAAAAATTAAAAAAAACCCTAAGCATTATTTTAATATTTCAATCTAAATATAGAACATTCAAAGTAACTCAGACTGACCTATATTGTAAACCAAAATCTGGTCATATTATCTTTGCCTGTAAACAGCTGAATCACAGGTCTTGTGTTCCCTGGTCTGTGGCCATGTCTCGGGACCAAAATGTAAACATTTCTGTACTTTTGTTTATTTCGTTTTGTAATTTCAATGTTTTTAAATTTTATTTTTTTTGTGTTAAAGGCTTTTTTTACCTTTTTACAGTTATTACTGTATATAATATAATATTTACTGTTTTGATGAGGAATAACCTTTTTTATGTTGGTAAAGGCATACATTATCTTTTTTACTGAGTTACTCATGTACATCTTGTGTATGCTTTTATATTTTACAATGATAGTGAAGTGTGTTCCTTTTTAGCTGTGATTAAGGCGTATATCATCTTTTTTTACAAAGTCATTAATGTATACCTTATGTATGAATTCATATTTTACAATTTGTTACCTTTTTTCTTTTGATACAAACATATATCATCTTTTTTACCGTATCAATGATTGTAACATCTCATTTTACAATGATAATGATGTATATCCACTCCCTATGTGAAGTATGTGATGTATCGCCGTTTCCGTAAACAATTTTACACTTTGTAATAATGCATTACCGTTTCCAATCGAGGAATGTTATCAATGGAACCATTTTAATTCGGTATTTATAGTTGTTATCTGCATCGTTTTATTTTTACTTTGTTACACACTCATCCATCTATTTTGTTTTGACAAAGTTTACTGAGTAAATATCACGGTAAACGTGTGTTTCACGTTTACAGCGACAGTTACTGCATAGTTATTGTGGTATTCAGTGAAAATAGTTACAATAAGGCTGTTGTGCTACACGTGAATACAATGGTTTTTACTGCATGTGATTGCATTTAATGTGTTATGTTGGATAGAAATAGAATATGTTTAATTATATGGTCATAGCAGTAATAATCCTCTTATCAAACAATAACAATCAAGTTCACCAAACAGTCATAACTTTTGCAAACTGTCAAAATATTGACCATGATGACAATCTGATAAACAAGCTACGCTGCAGGTTTCAAAAAAGGAAAACACTTTTAAAGGTTATCAGAGGCCGTGAAGAAGTATATTATCAGATTACAGCATCGATGTTTGATCAAAATATGACATAACAAGTTGAGATTGCCGTCTTCAGTGTAATCTTGTTTTTCAACGGATTCTGAAGGGAAGTCCTGAAATCGAGGTTCAATTAAGGTTCACAAGCTTTGTTTAATAATTGTAAGATCCAGGGTCTTTGACTGAACTCGAGAGTCATAACTTGAACTCAGTAATCTTAGACTGACGCTGTGAGTCATTAATAAGATCAAAAATCTTTGTTTGAAGTCTAGAATCTTTGATCAAAGCTAGACGCTTAGCTTCAGAATTTGTAATTGAAGTCGCATTTCATCAGTAAAGCATTGCAAACTTCACATCGTACGTAAACACCAGTAATCATGACTAATTTTGTAACTGTAACACATTGTAAAAAATAAAATGTAGTAGCTTTTGTAAGCATCAGAAACTACTGTGGTGCTTTAAGGAAAGCGTAGTAAGCCGTCGTATCTTTTAAAACTACAGAATTGAGGTCATTGTTTGTTGTTTTATGTTAATAGACTTGTATCAGATGTAATCTGAGGGCAGTGTGTTTCAACCGTAAGGATAGGATGGTTGATACTCATTTTTGGTCTTTTCTAATCACTTTAGACATACTATTTTGTATATTGTTCAAATAATTGTGTGCCTCTAACTCAAAAAACTTTCTTTGAAAGGGGGAACAGAATTATTTGAACAACCTACTAGTTCCCAATTCTATACATATGTAGAATGTTTATCACCATCAACAACAATATTTTCCCAGCCAGAACGCTGTAAACCTTGTACATCAAAACAAAAACAGCTCTTTTGCTTTAAACCCTAATTTGAATGTGTACTCTGATCGCCGTTGCAACGCGTTGTCCTATGATTGTCTGGCGTTGTGCCTTTCGAATCGCGAAATATGGCCAAAGAACGAATGGGACACGATTCACGTGAATCACCTCGCTTTCCGGCCCAAGGTGCATGTGCAGAGCGGAAAGCGGGGGCTTCGAACTCGTACCAAAGTCATATATCATATAGCCGGAAGGCCTGAGGACATTGATTTTGACGTAAAATAAGGTTGACCTTGTAGGCATGAACAAGGTTAATATTGTAGGCATAGGTTTTGTATTATTTTACTTATCTTCAGGATTTACCTATCTTCTTTCGTCATGTCATCTTATTCCCGATGATGCCATATCATAACAACATTTTTTTATTTTAAAAAGTAAAATGTTGCACTACATCAACAACCAGAGTGATTACATTGCAAAACGTAGAGAACAGATTACTTCATAGAGCAGTAAACGCTTCCAAGTAGAGTAAAATGGGACCATGTTGTTATTGTTGATTGCCCTCTGGCGTTATGTAATCTTTGTTTTGCTTTGATGAACTTTTGCTAGTGATCTCGGATTGTGATTAACAAAAACACATTAAAGTGACACAGTTAAAGTGAGCTGACTTTAGTTCGTCATGTCAGATACAATAGGATTAACGTATTTTTTAATTCGTTAAGTTATGTTACAGCAAGTGACGTGTATGTGAGTTTAGATGATAAAGCTTATAGTAATGTAATTGGGGCGACTTTAAGGTAAACAGCAGTTTTGTTATTACAGTAATTTATAATTACAGTAATCCTAGCCACTACTTACAGTATTTGTAGCCGTGTTTTCAATTATTTTTCAGTAATTTAATGACAACATGACCAAATTTGTAGCCATGTTTACATATATCTCAGTATTTTTTGTAGTTGCATGATACCTCGCGGGACCCCTTAATTAGCATTTAATTACTCTGTGTCTGCCATTATTATTGTTCACCTGATATTCAGACAAGGCTTTTATTGACGCAAGAGCTATTCGTGGCCAAGGGTCTGGCCACGAAACGTTCACGTGAATAACATTCCCAGTAGGGATTTGGCTGTTTTTTCAGAGTTTGGAGGGGTTTGTTTGTCAAGGGAGTTCCGGTGCTTCTGAAGTTGCACTCGTCGTTTCACTGTGAACTCTTGCACAGTTTGTAGTTGTACTTGTGTTGTTCTTGGAAGAGTTGTTAACTAATTATTTAGTTGAAAAAAAAGTTTAATAATAGGCTTCAGGCTAAAAAAGCGTAGTTTGCCACATAATACCAAGCGTAGTAGTTTATATGATAAGATTTACAGAGTGGGCCAAAAGTCTTGTTGTAAAATAAATAAATTTTAAAATTTTATCTTTACCGGTCGATTTGGCTATGTTGCGCGCAACATTTTTGAAAAAATTATATATTCGCAGTAGGAGCTCATTAAGGCCTTATATTTGCCTTCTTATTATTATAGTTTTGTAGGCTTTTCTATACGCTAATCCAGAATGAGGTCAAGTTTGGTTTGTTCGGGACAGTGGAGTGACAAAAGTCCAATGTGTTACGCAATCGCCTGTTTTGCATGTTTGCTTTAAGAGTCTGGGCTTTTCCTCATTAGTCACCCTTTGCAAGGCATTATGGTTATTTTTGAATTATTTTTAATAAATTTTAAATAAAAATTGGTCTTTAAATGTTGCAGTAGCTAGCCTTTATCATCTTTAACTTTTTTATTTTCCATACTCTTTCACAAGCTTTTTTTCATCCTAATTAAGACCTGAAGCATTTTGCCATAATTTATTAAACCCCAAGAATAATCACTCAAATTCGCGTGCAGACAAGTCAATTTACAAAACAATCAACCGGTAATAAAGGGTTCACGCTGTACTGATTGTGAAGTGACGAATGTCTTTTATTGTCGCAATCAATTATCCATCGAACGCTCGGGTTTCCAGCGATTTCCGTCGATTCTTTCCGCTGATTTTGGAACCCCGATCACTTTACAGTTACACTTTTGACTTTTTAATGTTACATTATCATCTGTCTTATCTCACTCTTCTCTCTCAGTTAAGAATGACAGTCTTTTGAGGCCTTTTTGTCATATTGTTGATGTTATTATTGATGTTATATCCTTTTCTATTGATTAAAACCATATTTAAAAATACTTTAAACACAATATATTGATGATTCAAATTTTAAAACCTTTGATCTTATTTTAGAACCGTTTCTTCCTTGATTTAAAATCCCTAAACCCCGCTGATTTCCATTTCCTTCCGATGATTCAAAGCCCCAAATCCACTCCGCATGTTGTTCACGTGAACACATCGTGCTGCGATGGGAATGGGGAGGGTCGAGAGCTGGAAAGCCTCACACTAGAGAGCGACAGGCTGTGCCTCTTTCTCTGTTCCTCTTCTGCTGAGGCTGTGCTCGCTTCTGCGCGTCTTCCTCCTGCTGCCTCGTTTGTTGTTCTTATGGCCAAACAAGGCCAAGGGGTCACGCGGCCGTTCCATTCAGTCAGGAGTTAAAATTAGCGTTCTACTATGACTGTAGGGGTTATGTTTTGAGCTTAACTATGTCTTGTTTTGGTGCAGTGGGTACTTGATTTTGAATTTAAAGTAGATTTTAAGGCCTAGGGGTGTTTTTTGCTTAGAAAATGTGTTTGAGATAAACAACTTAAAATTTGTCACATGAATTTTAAGAATCTAACGAATTCGAAGCTTCTACAAGATTCTGATACCCTATATGTTAAAAAAACGTTGAGGACCCGCTTTGTTTCACCAATATCTCTTAATGAACATGTACGTAGCATATACGGAAAATGGCCGTTATCTTGGCTCCAATACCCTGAGGGTATTCGACTTGTTATCTCTGTCTTATCTTGGCTAATTAAAATACGCTGTCGTGGCTTCTTGACGTGCATTAACTTTCGCTGTTCTTGTAACGTACGTAGAATAACAACAAGTTCAGAGTAAGTTCTTTAACATTACTTTGATCACAAGTTGTGTAACATCTCCTCTACTTGTGATTGTAGTTTTATTTTTTATTTACTTTTCAACTTTCTCTTATCAGTTTGAACCTTTAATCGCCCCTATCAGCGGGCCGGCCCTTCTTCTCCTTCAGCGGCCGCTCCCTGCTCCTTCCGCCCCTAAGGCGATTGACGTTGTCGCGACAAGCTCGCGACGAGACAGCCGTTCCAGTTTCGTTGAAAACAGTCCCTTCACAACTACCAAAGAGTGTTAACACTTTGGTAAGAATGGGTTTATCAGTTCCTTTCGCGATGCCCACGTTGCGGGTTACAGCGACAGGTCATCAACGACCGTCGCTGTAACGTTTTCGACAAAAAAGAAGGAAGGGCGGAAGAGGGCACGTGTGAGAATGTTTTGAAGACGGAAGGGCGGTGATTTCGCATTATTTAAAAAAGATTCAAAAGAACAGCCGGCTCTCTGTTCGCGAATCAGGAGGCCGGCAAACTTTGTACCATGATGCCGTGATCCCCCGAGGCGGGGTTGTTGCCTGAACTCAAGAGATGGCCTAACTCAAGAGATCCCTTTCTAATCCTATGGCAGCTCTGTTATCATTTCGTTTATCACTCGAGGCTCTATCCTCTTCTGTCCTCGGCTCTATTATCACTAAGTCCTATTATCAAAGGCTCTATTATTATAACAGGCGCTCCCTTGCCTCCTGTTATATTGATGTACTGTGTTGTTCGACCTTTTCCTTACTCATAGTGATTATCTAATCAGTAGAAGCCAATGTTCGGCCTTATCGAGAGTCATTCCGGAAGGGTCTTATTTGATTGGCATTCCATATTTGTTTAATTTCGACCCGCGACCTTTATTTAATCACGCAGCCACACGTGCTTAAGTCAAACAAATATAAAAGAAGGGTTCGCGCGACAATGTCCAGCACATTGTGTTGTTAATGATATGACGACTTTAATGTGCTTTGTCAATGTTCTTTGAATTATTGTTCTGTCTATTCAACAACGGATGACAGAAATTGATATTGTTCTATCTTTCATGTAATACTTTGTTGATTATACACCTTTTGGGTCAACAATATTGGGATTATATCTTTTAACTTTGCTAGTAATATGTGACTTATTGTGTGTCAGTGATATACGAATGATGATTGATGTCGTTGCGACGCTTTAAGTACTCGAAACCCGCGTTTTCTCAATTCAATTACTTTTAACAACGTTATAATTGCTTCTGACAAGGGTATTTAAACCCTTTTTTGTATCTCATTTCGGTCGAATCGCGATATGTCTTTAACCTGTACTACATATTACCTATACTATAAATATTTACCATCCATATTTCAGATACCTTATAATGGCTCCAATCAGCTTCAAAGTGAATCCCGAGTTCGCCCAGATCTCGGAGCTAGTCCCTCGACTGTTCATCTGCGGAGTCAGTGCCCTTTCCCCCGCCAACATGAAGGCCTTCAAGATATCACTCATTGTTAATGCCACGAAGGAAGTGCCCAATCTGAAGTCGTTAGGCGAGATTCAGCGAATGAAGTTGTGGGTGGACGATACCACGGACGAGGACCTCTTCCCCCACTTTGACATCGTAGCCGACCAAATCCATGCCGTCATCCAGGACGGAGGCAACGTGTTAGTCCATTGTGTAGCGGGTGTTTCGCGAAGTGCGTCCATCTGCTTGGCCTACCTCACCAAGTATTACTTTAGGTCGTTGAGAGCGGCTTACCACTTGATGTGCTCCAAACGACCAATGGTACGACCCAACCTCGGCTTCTGGAGACAACTGATCCACTACGAACAGGTTGGTCTTTGCCTTTTTTACTTATCATTGCCTTGTTTGGAAATATCTTTCTGTTGCAATTTGATTTATTGTTTTTAAGAGTTTAGCTAGATGAGTAGAAATTTAATTTTTTAGTGGTCAAAAAATACCTAGAAGGTTAAAAATTTTATTGAAAATCGGGCTTAAAAAATTAAAACTATATTTTAAACTTCTCTTTGATTACTTGTACCCTATAACCTTATTGTTTATCACTTGACCTATCTATGGTTTATATTATCTTGTAAAAATCAAACTTTTGCCCTTTACTTGATCAAAGCAATAACAATATATTTTCAGTTGATCAAAGGAAACGCTGGATCAGTTCGAATTGTCAGAGACGAAGCTCAGCCAGACAAACTCCTACCAGACGTGTACCTAAAGAACGTCATCCCTGAAAGAGTGCCAAGCCCGGACCGTGCCGAGAAATTGGACGAAACGCGGGAACGACAACATTCTGGAGCCCGACCCAAGTTCCGACCGGTCTTGGAGCCACTCACAGAGATTGCTGAAGCCGCTGCTTAAAGTGTTGTAGATTTTGACGTTATACATGGTATAGCACGTTTTGTTTGATAATGTACATACTCAACCTTTGGTATCGTATGTGCATTGGGTACTGTACGTACTCGTTTTTGGATAATTGTACATAATATGGTTTCGACAGTCTTTTGACTATAATCGTGATTTCATGGTTATTTATTGTTACTCTTAACGTTGAACGTTTACTTGTTGTACAAAACTACATTGTAAATATTGTATATTGTCATCGTTTCGCGTCGAAAAGTAAAAACTCTTTTATGTTGTTGTTGTAATCATTGTATTGGGCGGATCCATTAATTCTTTCACTATTTTGATCTAAAAAATGCGAGAGATTTAATTGATCCGCCAAATATGATACCTTTTGCAATTTTACTACTCCTTTTAAAGGTTTGTTCTAATACTTCTTAATATCAACATCTCTCTTAATATTGTATTAATATCTTTTAGTTTCTAGTCCCATCTCACAATGCCTAATGCTGCCAGCAGTGTTATATTGTCGATGTAGCTGATATTAATATTACTTTCGGTGCATTTCTCTCTCAGAGAAACCAACATACGGGTATCCCATCTCATAAACATGTATGTCATCTCGTACACTTGACCTTTATTTATCTCTCTGTTATCATACGGTTAGTTTGTCATTATAAAAGTGTAAAAAGTGTACTTATGAATCCTGATATTATTCTCGAATAAACACAAGCATCTATCACTTCGAGACCTTTACATTAATCACGTTTTAAAGAGTATTAGGAATCACGCTATAACACTTTTTGATGTTAAGAATCACGTTTTAACAATTTGATTGACAATTCGATTAGTTTGAATCGGTAAAAAGCCAAAAATGTCCGCTCTTCCTAGTAATACCTTACTTTTTTCGAAAAACAAATGGGAGGTCAACTGTGAGATACAAAATAAGATCTTTAAACTAATGTAAATTACAAAAACTAATCAATTTCAACAAAAAATGTTTAAAATTGATACAAATGATAATCGAAAATGATAAATGTAATTTCTATGACGCATTTTAAATACTATAAACTTTGTGTTAAACACAAAAGACAAGTTTTTAAACAGCTAGGCAAATTTAATACAATAATTGACAGTTTAAGATACAATAAACTCTTTTTCCAAAACACAAAAATCACTCAAATCGTTCTTATAATTTTCCCATTATATATCATAAACGTTATCCAACTCAGAGTGATAATCGCCAAGGCACTTCACGTTAAGCCGATATACACTTGTTAATAACAAACAAACGTAAAGAAAACGAAAAACTGATAATTAATTATTTATTAATCAACTTAAAACCTCCTTCTTTACCTCCAACATCTGATCATCGATAAAATCAGTTATTGACTCCAACAAGTCTCGTTTGATATCGTTAGGTATTATCCTTCTCAGCTCGTCCTTCATTTCGTTGCAAATTTCTTCCATGTGTTTCTCATTTAGTTCTGATGGTTTTATACCCTAAAGAACATAACAATAAACATAATTACAAACCTTGCTTTTAACGTATTCATCGAATTTATGTTGTACTTCGTCTGCCCATTTACTGTTGTTCAGTCGTTCTCGCGTTTCTTGGACAATCTTCTCTTTGGTTCCGGATTTCTCAAATTCCTGATCGAATCGTCGTTGATACTTCTCCCAGTCCACTTCTTTAGATGAGCCAGCATAATTCATGTTACAAAAGTCTGTGTTATAAAAATAGAAGAATAAAAACGAAAAATATAAAAAATATTTATTTTCCAAGAAACCCGTCATTATTACACGGTATTTTGTATGCTTAAATTTGACAAAACTATGAAATTAATATTTCACATAGTTACAAAAATAACAAAAACATTCTAAATGTTTAAAAAACACAATATTTACTGTTTAATATTGGGTCGCCGTGACGCATTTTGTGGAACTTGCCATTTCGTACAAGTCTCGCGCAATATCTGCTCCCAAATTCTTTAGCGTCTGTAAATTGGAAAGGACAAGGGTTTGTTTGAAGAAAATGCGTACAAGCTAAAGAATGAGAAGTGCTTTAATGTAAATTCTAATTGAATCATGCGCAATTCGGTCACCGAGCTGGTGAGTTATAGAAAGTTTGAAAAAAGTGCCATTTTTAAGCTTAAAACCAAAACTTTTGCTAATTTTTTTATCATTTAATGTACTGGAGTTGTTTTTAGGCACAACATGAAGAAGCGCATATGCCAGCTACAGAAAAGGCGGCTACTGAAGTCTTTGAAGACATCAACGCTGCCTACTTCAAAGAACATGGATTTGATGCCGTTGGATTTGAACTTGAAGTAGGTTATTAGCCGTAGGAAAGCTTAAAAGTTATTTATAAAAGCAATAAAATTTGTAAAAGAGTCAATAGATATAAAATATGTTATTGTGCAGAAACTCATGGGAGAAGAAGTAGAGATAAATGAACTGGAAAGAGAAAGATTCAAGTTGAAAAAGCAGCTAAAAGTTGTGTCCAACAAGATCTCGGGACTGATTGCGAAGAACTCTAATGCCTTTTGTGAACAAGTACAACAATATGAAGATGTTCGAGGTGATGTTGGGGAAATGATTGAAGTAATCAGCACGATTAGAGAGTAAAACAGACTTTTTGTTCTTTAACTTTATGTTTTAAAATTTACAAAGTTGTACAAAGTAAATATGCAAAAATGCTCTCTACTTACATATTTACCTTATCAACTGTTCTTTTTAGGATATTGCAGAAAGAAGGGCTGTCATCACAGAATTCCTTGGCAATATTAGCCAACGATCGTCGACAACGATGGCTACAGAAGTTGAAGAGCAATATCCTGTCATTCAACACTCTAATAGAGTCAAATATCAGAGTTAAGGATTTAATAAATGTAAGAGTTTAGTTTTACTTTTGATATTTTAAATTTAGAAAGGTGACTTTCCATCGGCCATAAGGTTATGTGTTGAAGCAAAGAACGCTGCTGATGAATATCGACAATACCACGCAATACGGTTCGTTCAACTATAAAATAACTTTTTGTTTATATTTTTGGTAGTCATTGATTTTAAAACTGTTTGTATTGTATAAAGTTGACATCTTAAAATGTTATAGTAAGTACTATATATTAATACTAATTATATTAAAAATAAATATCTTTGTTTAGAGATTTGTCAAACACGTTATCAACAAGGTTAGGAACGATGGAGTCCCACATTGATGACGCTCTAGCATCAATGACAACTTCTTTTGATGTCGACAAGTACAGATTTATATATTCTGCATACAAGATGGTCAACAAAGTGTCCGGAGCTGCTCAAAAGTTGATATCCTTCTTCCACGCTACAATTCAGACGTCTGCCAGAAGTGTTTTAGTTGAATTTCTGAATAGAACTACGGACCTGGAGGGATTGGATGAGATGCCATACGATGAGTTATCTACTTCAATACCCTACGAGTTTGCAGTGGAATGTTCTCAAGAATTAGGCGTAGTCTTGTGTAAAATACTATTTATTTATCATCATATATTACGGTATCACATAGAGGAGGACAAGAAGCAGTTCAATGCTTTAAGTGTGGTGGAAGTTGGACTAGATGGACCGCCTATAGGTATAGATTGTTACTACCAGGGCCGGATGGGGACTTTTCTTTGGGGGCAGGGGTCCAAAAAAATCGGCACAGCTACCTGTGCCGATTTTTTGCTAATTTTTTTTCCCACAGGGGGACCACGTTCAACTTTTTTCAAAAAATTTTGTTCTGGGGGGGTACCCCCCCCGTCCCCCCCCACCCCCCCCGCGCCCGGCCCTGGTTACTACCTTTTTTATTTGTTCTTTAATTTTCTTTTTTCTTAACTTTATCTTCAAGTTTAAAATTGTACTTTTAGTTGAAAAAGACGTGTTCCAAACCGTGATGATAGATGGACTACACTCAATCTTCGAAACTGCTGCTGATAAATATAATCAACTACTGATGTGTCAAGACTTCTCTCATCTTAAAGTAGACAACTTCTTGAGTGTACTAGAGATGACAAACCGGTTCAAAAGATTTGGCCAAACTTACTTCCAAAATCCTTACTCAAACTTGACGGTTACTGTAGATAAGTTGATGTCGCAGTATTTTGAACGATATCACCGGAACAGAATGGACGAATTACGAATGTTTTTGGAGAACGAGGCTTTTGCTTTGTGTCCTATACCTATTCAGTTTACTTTCTTCGACCTTCCCGTGAGTTGTTGATGAAAATATAGGATTTGTAATGCAATTTTATCATGGGTTTGTTATAGTCAGTGTAGCCAAATATGATTTTTTTTGCGCTATGTATTATCGTATTTTAGGAATTTCAATTTTTAAAAGAATCCACGGACGCTTTCGACGAGGATTCCAATGCGAATCTCAGAAGATACCATAGGGAAGCTTCAGAATTAAGTGAATCTTTAATCTTGCTCAACTCCGATCCTCAGAATCCATTTCTGCCAGTTACAAAAGAAGAAAACGGTGAAGTCAGAATAGAAGCTCAAACTAAACGCAGTTCGATGTCACGGACTTCATCCCAAGATTCGTGGTAAGTCATTAGTTTGATTCCACAAACTTTCTGACCAAGTTTATACCTAGGAATTGCATCGCTAACTTTCGTAAATGGTTTTTACTTTAAGTTTTGAATTTTAAATTTATTTTTAGTTACATGCAAGACCAAGCAGGGATGGAGAACTCTTTACCCAATGTTTGTAACAGCGCTTTAAATCTGTTAAAAATCTTCGGTCGTTGTATCCAAATGACGTCCTTGTTACACTCGATCTCAGAACAAGTAATCAGAAGCATTATCCAGTTGTACGAGTACATCTTCTACATGGTCTTCGAATTCTTTGCCAAAGATGGCAACAATCAAGTGTTGGAATCCAAGTATTGTACGCCGAGGATACAGAATACCATGAAGGATATAGAGACAAGACTGATTAATACCCAAGATGAGGTACAGAACGGCAAATACCCGAAATGTGAACCATCTCCAAGTATCCTGGTCAATGATAGAGAGATATTGTTTGGACTGGCAGAACGTGTAGTAGCCGTGGAGAGTGTGACTTTCTTGGCAAAACAGTTGGAGTTGTTAAGGCCGGTCTTGGACTCGTTGTCATCTCCAAACAAGAAGAACACTTCGCTACAGACTTTTTATAAAACTGTAAGTTAAGAAGACCTTTTTGTAATAAATCCTTATTTCTAGAGCTCTATAGCCACATTTACTGTAGTATATACGTAACTTTATTTATATAATGTTTACACATATCTTTTCAGAGCCTAGCAGCCACGTTTGACCTACGAGATGCTGTTTATGGTTGTGTGGTTTCAAAGCTCTTCAACCAAGAACAAATAGTGAAGAGCATCAAACAAGTGAAATGGGACATATCGGATATTGTTGACTATCATAGTGACTATGTTGTCCACATTTCAAAGGTAAGGCGATGCTGACAATGAGAAACCAATTTATTTCGTAGGAATTGCATTGGATCAAAAGTAAGATGGACTCATATGGAGAACTGGTCCACTTATCACACGAAATAAAGAGTGTAATATGGACACATGTGGCCAAGGTCGTTTTCACAACATTAGTGCAAGGGTGCGTTGAGTATCTTATGTTATTTTATGGTTGGTTTTGACGAAATTTTGTGTAAAGCAATGTGAAAATGAAGCATTAAGTTGTTCAAATAATTCTGTGTTCAATCTCAAGAAAATTTTTGAGGTTAAAGGGCACAGAATTATTTTAACAACCTAACTAAACATAAATTATGCTTTTAAAACTTTAGTTGATATACTAAAACACTGGTATTTCACTTTTAAAAGTTTTAAATACACGTCACTTTAGAAATGCCAAAGTCACTAAAAGTACATTTTCAGATATTCTGAAGTCAGTAAAAAGTGCACTAACGAAGGCCGGGCCTTAATGTTGTTAGATACGGAACATTTAAACAAAGAAATAGAAACTTTGAGCAGCCTAAAACCGGTTCCGTTCAAGAATCATGTAGAAGATTATGTCAAAGCATATTACCTTCAAGAAAGCTATTTACCTGATTGGATCTCACGTCATTCCGGAGTAAGTTTTAAAATGCCTACTTAAATTTTTGGAAATAATCAAAATATGCTCATAGTTTCAAAAACTTTAAGAAAAATGCACTTTTAAGTATACCAGTTTGGTTGCCAAAACTTTCTTATATGATTATATTTCTTCATTAACAATGATGACATTTTTAAACAACATGTGCCTATCTAAATGTTTTTGTGTAATAGCTAAACATGAAGGTTTTTTTGTTAAATATCACCATTTTCAGGAGTATACCACCCCTCAAATCAACGCTATATTAAGTCACGTTTCAAGAGCCGGCAAATCTCGCATAATGAATATCATTGAAGGCAAAATCTTAGAAAACAAAGACTGATACATCACACTGGCATTTATCATAATAATTTAATGATATGAATAACAAGATATGTAAGTATGAATAAATACTGGATTTTTACATGAAGTTCAAATATATGTACACATAATCTATACGCTTAAAATGTATAAAACAACAAATGGCATATAAATGTGGTTAAAACATAAACAACGTTTAATTGATGTTCGAAATGTAAATGATGGTTACTTGTACGGCTCTAACGACTTCAATGCTCTTTGCATTTCTAAAATCAGCGATCGCAACATTAGAATTTTATTACCTTGCTTTAATGACTCCTGTTGCTTGTCAGTCATTCCCAATTGAAACTTTTTACCATTCGAATCACTGAGCGAGTACAAGTTGACCTAGAGTATGCGTTTTCAATTTTTACGTAACTATTGACTTACTTTTACAGAGTTAATCTCCTTTTGTGTTTTCTCGAGTATTGTTAGAGATGGAGCTTTCGGTATGTCGCGACCAAGTTTTGTAGTTAACTTCGAGAAGTGCTTGTTGTATACAGCACTGAGCTCTTTGGCATGATCTGATATGAAAATATTGTAATAGTACAAACAATATTCAATTATTTAAGACCAAAGTATTTGTTTTATGCCAAAAATCTTACCAAAAGCCATGCCACATTGTAACATTTCCTTTTCCAAATCGCTCGGATCACATTTATGTTTAGCAGACTTTTCTATGATAAATGCTAAAGCAGCAATCACTCCTTTAGCTGTTTCCATATCTATTCCAGCTAAATTTTGGGTCCTTTCAGTATCTTCAGGTGTGAATTGCCTGTTTGACATCAATAATCGAGTACACATCTCTTCGCACAGTGAGTTAAAGCTGTTTTTAGTCTAAAATAATGAAAAATATAATTTTAAATTACTTACAATTTGTGTGAACTGCGAAATCTCCGCCAGTACCCAATCAGGACAGTCCAAGTCACCAACAAAACGGAATTTCTAAAAGGTAAAGTTGTGTGTTGCTTATAAAACTTACCATAATGTCCTTGGAAGCTTAAATATTTTAAAATACTGAAAATAAACAATTAAAATACAATGGATTTACAGTGTAATATTATGTATTAGCTGCTTTTCTTACAAAAAACAAGTAAACAAATTTTTTGCAAGATAAATTTATTTTTCCGAAAATATTTTAATGCGTCAACATCTCCTCAAAATCCAAGATATGTGTCAAGTGTTATTTTCTTCGCTTTTTATTCTCGATTTTGGAAAAACGGCTCGCTGCCAGAATTCTTGGGTCGATACAAGGAGGGACGAGGATACGACGGGCCGCGCGCGTCTTTTTATGGGCTTTTTTGTGGATCGGTTGAAATGAGACTGAAAAGGAAGGACGAGACGGGTGTTTGTTTGGAGGTTACGAGACCTTGGGAGTGAAAAAAACAGAACAACAATACTGTTTTTACCCGACTTTGCTGTTTTCACCTCAACTCTTCCTTGCATCTGTTGGTCCAAGTGATTTATTTACAATGTTCACGGATTTGCTGGGTAGAACGGTGTTTTATGTTGAGTCAAGGATAGCCGGGTGACTTGTTTACCTCGATTTCTTTGTGTTTTTTGTTAATTTTGGCGCGATCTACCTAAAACAATCTTGTAAATGTTGTAGATTGTTCTTATTGGTTTTGAGCTAAAAATATGTTTGAGTTGGTTATATTTGGCACGTTTCGGAACGTTTGTTCGTCTTTTTTGTTCCCCAGAGACTCGACCCTTTTTTAATTGAAAACGGGCCTGTTTCTATGACTAATACTGCTTTACTTTTGTTGGTGGGATCAAGGCAAAGGTCTGAGATGTTTTTGTGTTTAGGTACGGGTTGAGTGGTTTCGTGTTATTTTGACGTTCTGTTGGTGATGGCAAAACTCGCCTCTGTCGGTTTGGCTTTCAATTTTTTGATTGACAAAAGCCGGCTTTCACAACTAAACAGCTGCACAATCTTTTTATTTCGACGTGTAGTTGAAGATTTTCGAATATGAGGATTCTAAATTGAAGATTGTCGAGTTTTCATTGTGACTAACATTGTTTGTTGTCTTTGGTTTCTAATTTATTGGGAAGTTTTTAAGATTCTTTACAGATTTATAAAATAAGTTTATTACCTAATTTAAGCTGCTTTATTACCTCATTCTTTGCAAGATATTTAAAACTTTTTCTAAAATATATTTATTAACCTGGCCACATGTTTTACGTTATTGTTTTAACAAGGACGACAGTTGTTTTGATGAGAAATTGAAGTGTGATTCAGCATCTTGTGAATTTTGTTTTTTCGTAATTCAGCTGATGATATGAGTGAGGGCTTGTTTTGGAGTATTTTCGGCCGCAAGACGGAAGGTGCTAATGGCTGGCGGTGCTTGGCCAGTCAAGCTTTTGCGCCTTAATGTTCCGAGGAGAGGCCAATAACTTAAAAAAGGATTTTTGGGCCTGACTCATCGTTCTCTTTTTTATGCATAAAATGTGGGGCGAAGGGTGAAGAAACTTTTTCATTGTTCGGCCAGTAAGTCCGCAAAAATGTTTTGCCGCCCTCAGGTTGGCAGCTGCTCTTGTTCCTTTTTTTATATCTTTGTCATTTTTCCAAGGTTTGGCGCAAATCTCTGCTAAGCTGTTTAACGACTTTGCGTTTATCTAATTGTGAATTCAATTAAAGTATTAGTGTTACGGCTCGGCAAATTAGAAGAAACTGTGACCAATCTTACTATGACGGGCGGAATTGGGAAGATTAACAGACTGTTGTTGTTTACTTCTTACTTTTGGACAGTTAATTTTGCACTGATAACTGCGATATGGGTGGATTTTCTTTTAATTTTTTTGTGAGTATGTTATATTGCGAATTTATTTACCGTCGCAGTGGTTTTTTGTTACATTTCATTCCAATTTTTTTAAACAGAGTAAAGATAGTCAAACTTAAGTTTTGAAACATCAGAGCCTTGTACCTTTCTAAAAGAACGCCAAAGCAGAACCTCTTGTATTCAGGTTGTGTTTTGACGTTTTACGCTTTTTGTAGCAGCTTGTGGGCTTTGTAAACCCTACTTGTTTGCTCGCGTTCTGCTGTTAATTGGATTACGATGGAATTCGGGGTTGTTTTTTTGTGGGTTGCGAACGGAACATCAAAAATAAATATGTCAAAATAATGAATTGCTATGTGGATATTATAGTTTTCGGCATTGAAACCAATTCGCGCGATTTTTGAGAAAGTTTTACGACGTTAAATTAGTGAAATGTCCTTCATTAAAACATTAATTCGTTTCAAACTTTTATTTGCGTTTCGTGGGCAAGATTCGAATTCGTAGCGTTAACGAGAAACAGAAGACACAACATTGGTTTAGGGTTGGTCCCATTAAAATCGGGGCCAGATGCAGCGACATCGCTGTCACTTTTTGTGATTTCATTCGATTCGTTTTATTCAAGTGTCCACTCTCTTCTGTTTCCATGGGTTCGCTTCGGGTCGCTCCAGGGGTTTTGTTTCAAATTGAAGCAAGCCCGCATTTAAAAAGGCTGAAAATTTGAAAAAGGGTCTGCAAATTAAAAAAAGGGTCTGAAAACTTGAAACTGAGTCTGAAAGCTTTCTCTGATCTAACCTTTTACCTCGACGCAACTTTAACGCACTCGATTGCATCCGTTTTCTCGCTTCCGAAGCGCCTGTTATGTTTTCCGAGAGGAGAATATGGAAATTACGTTCTCCACTCCATGAAATCTGCTTTTGAATAATATAAAATATTCTGTTTACGTGAAAGGAGGTGTCTTCCTGAACTTGTTCTTCTGTTTTCGGTTAATCTTTGTGTTTTTCTGGAGAAAAATTGGATTGTTTGGTTACAAACCCATTGCTTCTGGTTACAAATTCACGGAGTTTTATTGAAAAATGATTACTTTTCAATGTTAAAACTTTCATATCTACTGATTTGGGTTAAAAATCTACTGTTAGTAATTAAAAGCCGTCTTTTTGCTTACAAAATATTTAATTTGGACAAAAATTTACAATCTTTTAAGTATTATAATGTTTTTTTTGCTTCGATTAATATTTTGTTTATTGGCATATTATCTATTTGAACAACTGTAATAAAAGAGTTTGAGAAAGTAAACAAAAATAGACGTTTGCTTGTTGTTGTTTTCTAAGCCCGACTTCCTTTGTCTTTTTTTTATCATGTTTTCTCGATTACACGTCGCTGTTCCTTAACAACATTATATTACTTTCATCACTGTTTTTGAACAACAAGGCTATTTTTTAAACAACAGAATTAAGGTTTTATTGCTGAAAACTTAAGATAGCTAATTGCATACGAAATAAAATTATAGCTAGGTATTGTTGATAGTTTTAATTTTAAGCAATATTTTCTAGGCTAATTTGTAACCTCCTCTCCCCCTCTTCCCCATCTCCCTCGATCTCGTTTAAACCAAGACTTATAGCATGATAATTAATATTCGTCAAGAAAAATTCAAATTACTCGTGTTTTTTGTAAAATTGGGGAATAGTGGTAAGCGAATGGTAACATACATCCTCAAGGTCGGCCTTCCTTTTTTCTAATTCGACTTTAAATAGCCTTTCGTAAATTTTTGTCGTGTTTCTTTGAAGTTGCGCAACGCACAGAACTACAACATGGGAACGTTTTTATTTTACATTGCTTGTAATAGTAATCAATTTTTACTTTTATTTCTTGCTCTCGTAATTTGTTTTGATATTGCGTGGTTTTTAATGTAATTTGTTACACTGTAAGGTACCAAATATACGGTTTTACTGTTTGTATACGATTTTTTATAAGATTTTGTTTTGTTTTTTACAATGATATTCTAAATGCCGTTTTCTTTATTGCATGGTCAAAAAGTACGTATAACTAGTTTTATATTTGAATTTTTTGTTTTATTTTTTATGCTTTTTCCTTTGACGACAAGCTTTTTTACATAAAATGACGATTTTTAAACATTTTTCGTCGTTATTTTGACACACAAATGTTGTTTTCACGCTGACTGTTTTATTGCGAGATCATTCACGATAACTTGTCACTTATACACATCCTTAACATGCCTCATTCTCGACAATTTAGAGCCGCTTGGGGAGCGCTGAGATTTTCGGAGACATTGGAAACGAACGGACCGGGCTTCGGCCACCGAGCCATTCAAATAATAAACTTCCTAACATCGAATTCACATTCATTCATTGTTTCGTTGTCGCTGCGTGAGGTCGATCAAGCAAGCGAGAAAAATGACGCCAGTTCCATCTGAAGCCACTGCCACGATGTCATTGCCACAGGATGAAAATACCTCGTTGGTGCAGCAGGGAGTCAAGTCCAAGGAGCTGCACTCGGGAACGGTGACTCTGTTGGACGGACGTCGACTTACCTTCCAAGTTAGCGTAAGTTTATGAATCTGTATATGAATCTGTATTGCTCATTTTGTTTATTTTCTAATTTTCTTTAAGACACTAAAAGTTTTTGATGATTATCATTTGAGCGGTAGCAGTTTTTAATAAAAATAATTTTATACCTAATTTTTTGTTTATTTTGGAGAGTTTGTATAAAATATTTATTTTTATTTTATGATTAACTTATCGTTTGTTTTAGAAAAACGCCGATGGAGAAGTATTGTTCAACTTGATCACTGATGCTGTCGGACTGATCGAAAAGGATTACTTTTCTTTGGCCTTCTACGACAATACACCTGTCAGAGTAAGTAACATTTTTTATACTTTCACTATTAATTTGTACTTTTTTCATTAAGAGTACAATTTATGAAAGTTTAAGTATTTTTTTGATGCTTATATATGTTAGTTTTTTAAAATACATTTACATTTTGACGTTGCTTACGGTACTGTTTTAGAAATGGCTGTATAAAAACAAAAAGATTCAAAAACAGGTCAAGGATTTGCCATGGGACTTCTCATTGGAAGTCAAATTTTACACACCTGATCCCAGTCAGCTTGCTGATGACTTTACTCGACACTTACTCACCCTCCAACTCAGAGCTGATATCTACAATGGAAGGTAACGCTTATTATTCCACTTAAAGTTTAGGCCTTAAGCTACTAGTTTATGGTATTTAATCAGAAACTATGTTGACTATGTCACTATTTTGGCATTTAACTTTATAAAATGACCAACCTTAATTTATTTTAGACTACCCGCTTCCTTGGTGAATCAAGCTCATCTGGGCTCACTGATTGCACAAGCCGAATTGGGAGACTACTCTCCCGATATGGACTACAAGGACGCCCTAACCAAGCTCAACATTGTGCCTCAACTGTCCGAAGAGCTCGAAGCCAAGACCATTCAGCTCTACAAAGATCAGAAAGGAAAAACACCCCCTGAAGCCGAAATGGGATTCCTGATGACGTGCCGTGAGCTGACCCTTTATGGAATGGTCATGTTCTCGGCAAGGCACAATGGAAAACCAGTTCGAATTGGTATCAACTCGGCTGGAATCAGCGTCTTCCAGGAGCATTTGCGACAGAACTATATTGTTTGGCAGGGAATGCACCAGTTGGAGTACCAGCGGAAAACCTTCACATTGAAGCTCAAGCATGGAGAGGTAAACAGGCTTTAATGTCTTGAACTGTATTTAAGGCCTTTTAACTTTCTTTTATGATTTTTTATGCATAATAGTCATTGTATAATGCTGTAAAATTAAATTTTCTTAAGTAATCTTCTTTTTCAGAAGGAAGGAAAGTCATCACTGACCTTCAAACTCGACGCCGAACCTCTGGCCAAGCTTTGCTGGAGAACGTCTGTCGAACATCACACCTTCTTCCGCCTGATGCAGCCCGAGGACAAGCCCAACAAGAGCGGGTTCTTCCAGTTGGGCTCGGGCCGTTTCCGCCCTGAAGGCCGCACACATTTCCAAACAAAGATGGCTAGCCAAATGTTTGATGGTACTCCCACTGCCGGTCCACAGATCTCAAGCGCACAAGTCGTGAGCCGTTCATCGGAGAATCGTAAGTTGTTGTTAATTATGACAATATTCTTGATTTAAGTTTACATACAAAGGTTAGTAATGTTAAGTTTTAAAAAAGTTTTTAAATTTGATTTATTTTTTTTATTTTCTTGTTTAATTTAAATATTTTAGTTCCTTCTACACATCAAGGATCTTCTCCTTTGCATTTCGCCGACGATAAGGAGGTAAGTTTTAGCAAATGTAGTTTTTATATTTTTGCAGATGTAATGTTTATTAGTAACATATTGTCATGGTTCTTTAACACTGTTTCAGGGAAACTCGCCTCAAAAGCGGTACACCCTGATCAGCAGTCAATTCGACGAAACGACCAGTCCACAGGTTTCGACAATGGAAAGATCAGGAACCGAGGTGGGTACAGCTTCTGATTCGGGGATAGAAAATGCGAAGTCATTGGACAGTCCCCTTTTTGTATCCACGACCACTGAAATCACCGCTAAAACAACGATGATTACGCGCTCGGGTCGTTACACTGTCACTGAAACACCGTCACCGCGTTTTTTGCGACCCCAAGAAAACGTGCCACACCCGGAACAACCGGAGACTTGGCCGGACGAGAATGTACGCGCCGGTCGTCCGGTGGTTTCAACGCCAACGTTCTTGTCAGCCAAATGGTTTTCGAGACAACGCCGCATTCCCCCGCTAGGCAGTAGAACGTCCCACGACCCCGCTAGACGCAACTCGCCCCCCACCCCCACTAGAACCTCTATTTCCGTACCTCCCAAGTTTGGGTTGCACTCTGAAAAACGCGAGCTACACACCGAAAGCGCACGCTACACGACAAAGACGCCTGCACGATCATTGTCAGCTATACCATACGCGCAACTAATCGCTACGTCGCCAAGCGGCGACCAACTACTACCTATTGTTAGGGAAGTCAACGAAAGCGTGCTTACAACGCTAATGAGCCTCCCTTCCCGTTCGCATACTGTATTGGCTGAATACATTAGTAGCCCCGACAATAGTCAACTGTCTACAGAACTCATCTCAAACTACCGTGCCCTTCTGGCAGCTTCCGGTCATACACCAGAACAAGTTGAGTACCGTGTTAGAGAAGCGAGTACTTCGCGGGTTTACTGCCGCCGATCCCATCTCTCACCTAAAACTCCATATTCAAAGCTACCAGCAAATGCTGAAGAAGCTATTCGAACGCGAACACCGTCGCCGAATGTCAATTTTGATGATTCTATCAACCATTGTATTCGAATTGTTGGAATCGACAATACCGTGCCACTATATAGGTACAACATCAGCGCTGCCGAAGCTCAACGTGCCATACGTAGAAGTGCTAAAAGCCCTGACAATAGAAAAGAGTATCAAAGTTTGACTAGAGAAGACAATATTACGGAAACGCCAAAGTCTCGCTTTGCTTTTGCAAAGAAAAAACGCCACGTCCCACGTCGGAAGTTGTTCGAAAGAGATGAGTTTACACCAATATTGCACCAAAACCTCGAGAACGAAATGCAAACTGTTCCTATACGTTACTATTCCAACATTTACCATTCAGGAATCTATAGTGAACACCACAAAATAGTTGAACGAAAACAACACTCTGGCGAAGAGTCAGAAGGCGATGCCAGTAATACGGACTATTCTTTTGATGGACAACAGTACATAGACAGCGAAAGACTTGAAAAATCACAAGACTTAGAACCTGTTAACTTAAGACAATGTGTTAAAAAGATAAACTACCCAAAACAGAAATACAGAGGTCCATCACGTTTCCCAAAACCAGTAGCCGTTTTGCATTTACAAAGAATACGACGACCAAGTCATGGCCATAAAAACGGATTTGCTCAAGTCGATTTATCGCCTATACCTCGCGCAGAAGTACAACCATTGCCAGAATACCCTGTTAATAACGTTCCTTATACAGGACATCTTGATACCTTGTATCCAAACAAATTATTTACGTCTCCTCTTCGCGAAAATGTTGACGTGTACCATTCTGGACTCAGTGAACCATCACGAAACAGACGCTTTAAGTTCTTCACTTGGGCTAGACATGAAGGAGAGGAAGAGGTCGGCGATCAAGATCCAGCTGGCTACAAGTTCGATCATACGCCTTACGAAGGTCCTCTCGACGAGACTAGCAAGTTTAACGAGATCCAAACTGAACCGCTAGCCAGTCATGTCACTAAATATCATGGAGGCGAATCCGTCGTTAAAGGCGACGAGGAAGAAGTGCACGAAGAACCTCATGATAAACAAACTGCGATCATTCACCTTCGCACTAAAGAAGAAGAACTTCAAGTTGAGGAGTTGAAACAAGCTAAAGCTCCAAAACAGCCGAAGGAAAAGAAGCCAAAGAAAGAAAAGAAAGACAAAGATCAAGAGTCATCATTCTTTGGTATTTTCAAACACAAAGATCGCAAGCCACAAGAAGAAGGTCACGTTTCAACCCCGTCAACGTCATCATACCCATTGGTTGGTGAACGTTACGAAGGTCCACTTGAAAAGGTAGGGAGAGAAAACGAACTTGATTCTCAACCACTGCGTACTGATGTCAATGTGTACCATTCTGGACTCAGTGAACCATCACGAAACAGACGCTTCAAGTTCTTCACTTGGGCTAGACATGAAGGAGAGGAAGAGGTCGGCGATCAAGATCCAGCTGGCTACAAATTCGATCATACGCCTTACGAAGGTCCTCTCGACGAGACTAGCAAGTTTAACGAGATCCAAACTGAACCGTTAGCCAGTCATGTCACTAAATATCATGGAGGCGAATCTGTCGTTAAAGGCGACGAGGAAGAAGTGCACGAAGAACCTCATGATAAACAAACTGCGATCATTCACCTTCGCACTAAAGAAGAAGAACCTCAAGTTGAGGAGTTGAAACAAGCTAAAGCTCCAAAACAGCCGAAGGAAAAGAAGCCAAAGAAAGAAAAAGAAAGACAAAGATCAAGAGTCATCATTCTTTGGTATTTTCAAACACAAAGATCGCAAGCCACAAGAAGAAGGTCACGTTTCAACCCCGTCAACGTCATCATACCCATTGGTTGGTGAACGTTACGAAGGTCCACTTGAAGAGGTAGGGAAAGAAAACGAACTTGATTCTCAACCACTGCGTACTGATGTCAATGTGTATCATTCTGGACTCAGTGAACCATCACGAAACAGACGCTTCAAGTTCTTCACTTGGGCTAGACATGAAGGAGAGGAAGAGGTCGGCGATCAAGATCCAGCTGGCTACAAATTCGATCATACGCCTTACGAAGGTCCTCTCGACGAGACTAGCAAGTTTAACGAGATCCAAACTGAACCGTTAGCCAGTCATGTCACTAAATATCATGGAGGCGAATCCGTCGTTAAAGGCGACGAGGAAGAAGTGCACGAAGAACCTCATGATAAACAAACTGCGATCATTCACCTTCGCACTAAAGAAGAAGAACCTCAAGTTGAGGAGTTGAAACAAGCTAAAGCTCCAAAACAGCCGAAGGAAAAGAAGCCAAAGAAAGAAAAGAAAGACAAAGATCAAGAGTCATCATTCTTTGGTATTTTCAAACACAAAGATCGCAAGCCACAAGAAGAAGGTCACGTTTCAACCCCGTCAACGTCATCATACCCATTGGTTGGTGAACGTTACGAAGGTCCACAAAAGGTAGGGAGAGAAAACGAACTTGATTCTCAACCACTGCGTACTGATGTCAATGTGTACCATTCTGGACTCAGTGAACCATCACGAAACAGACGCTTCAAGTTCTTCACTTGGGCTAGACATGAAGGAGAGGAAGAGGTCGGCGATCAAGATCCAGCTGGCTACAAATTCGATCATACGCCTTACGAAGGTCCTCTCGACGAGACTAGCAAGTTTAACGAGATCCAAACTGAACCGTTAGCCAGTCATGTCACTAAATATCATGGAGGCGAATCCGTCGTTAAAGGCGACGAGGAAGAAGTGCACGAAGAACCTCATGATAAACAAACTGCGATCATTCACCTTCGCACTAAAGAAGAAGAACCTCAAGTTGAGGAGTTGAAACAAGCTAAAGCTCCAAAACAGCCGAAGGAAAAGAAGCCAAAGAAAGAAAAGAAAGACAAAGATCAAGAGTCATCATTCTTTGGTATTTTCAAACACAAAGATCGCAAGCCACAAGAAGAAGGTCACGTTTCAACCCCGTCAACGTCATCATACCCATTGGTTGGTGAACGTTACGAAGGTCCACTTGAAGAGGTAGGGAAAGAAAACGAACTTGATTCTCAACCACTGCGTACTGATGTCAATGTGTATCATTCTGGACTCAGTGAACCATCACGAAACAGACGCTTCAAGTTCTTCACTTGGGCTAGACATGAAGGAGAGGAAGAGGTCGGCGATCAAGATCCAGCTGGCTACAAATTCGATCATACGCCTTACGAAGGTCCTCTCGACGAGACTAGCAAGTTTAACGAGATCCAAACTGAACCGTTAGCCAGTCATGTCACTAAATATCATGGAGGCGAATCCGTCGTTAAAGGCGACGAGGAAGAAGTGCACGAAGAACCTCATGATAAACAAACTGCGATCATTCACCTTCGCACTAAAGAAGAAGAACCTCAAGTTGAGGAGTTGAAACAAGCTAAAGCTCCAAAACAGCCGAAGGAAAAGAAGCCAAAGAAAGAAAAGAAAGACAAAGATCAAGAGTCATCATTCTTTGGTATTTTCAAACACAAAGATCGCAAGCCACAAGAAGAAGGTCACGCTTCAACCCCGTCAACGTCATCATACCCATTGGTTGGTGAACGTTACGAAGGTCCACTTGAAGAGGTAGGGAAAGAAAACGAACTTGATTCTCAACCACTGCGTACTGATGTCAATGTGTATCATTCTGGACTCAGTGAACCATCACGAAACAGACGCTTCAAGTTCTTCACTTGGGCTAGACATGAAGGAGAGGAAGAGGTCGGCGATCAAGATCCAGCTGGCTACAAATTCGATCATACGCCTTACGAAGGTCCTCTCGACGAGACTAGCAAGTTTAACGAGATCCAAACTGAACCGTTAGCCAGTCATGTCACTAAATATCATGGAGGCGAATCCGTCGTTAAAGGCGACGAGGAAGAAGTGCACGAAGAACCTCATGATAAACAAACTGCGATCATTCACCTTCGCACTAAAGAAGAAGAACCTCAAGTTGAGGAGTTGAAACAAGCTAAAGCTCCAAAACAGCCGAAGGAAAAGAAGCCAAAGAAAGAAAAGAAAGACAAAGATCAAGAGTCATCATTCTTTGGTATTTTCAAACACAAAGATCGCAAGCCACAAGAAGAAGGTCACGTTTCAACCCCGTCAACGTCATCATACCCATTGGTTGGTGAACGTTACGAAGGTCCACTTGAAAAGGTAGGGAGAGAAAACGAACTTGATTCTCAACCACTGCGTACTGATGTCAATGTGTACCATTCTGGACTCAGTGAACCATCACGAAACAGACGCTTCAAGTTCTTCACTTGGGCTAGACATGAAGGAGAGGAAGAGGTCGGCGATCAAGATCCAGCTGGCTACAAATTCGATCATACGCCTTACGAAGGTCCTCTCGACGAGACTAGCAAGTTTAACGAGATCCAAACTGAACCGTTAGCCAGTCATGTCACTAAATATCATGGAGGCGAATCCGTCGTTAAAGGCGACGAGGAAGAAGTGCACGAAGAACCTCATGATAAACAAACTGCGATCATTCACCTTCGCACTAAAGAAGAAGAACCTCAAGTTGAGGAGTTGAAACAAGCTAAAGCTCCAAAACAGCCGAAGGAAAAGAAGCCAAAGAAAGAAAAGAAAGACAAAGATCAAGAGTCATCATTCTTTGGTATTTTCAAACACAAAGATCGCAAGCCACAAGAAGAAGGTCACGCTTCAACCCCGTCAACGTCATCATACCCATTGGTTGGTGAACGTTACGAAGGTCCACTTGAAGAGGTAGGGAAAGAAAACGAACTTGATTCTCAACCACTGCGTACTGATGTCAATGTGTACCATTCTGGACTCAGTGAACCATCACGAAACAGACGCTTCAAGTTCTTCACTTGGGCTAGACATGAAGGAGAGGAAGAGGTCGGCGATCAAGATCCAGCTGGCTACAAATTCGATCATACGCCTTACGAAGGTCCTCTCGACGAGACTAGCAAGTTTAACGAGATCCAAACTGAACCGTTAGCCAGTCATGTCACTAAATATCATGGAGGCGAATCCGTCGTTAAAGGCGACGAGGAAGAAGTGCACGAAGAACCTCATGATAAACAAACTGCGATCATTCACCTTCGCACTAAAGAAGAAGAACCTCAAGTTGAGGAGTTGAAACAAGCTAAAGCTCCAAAACAGCCGAAGGAAAAGAAGCCAAAGAAAGAAAAGAAAGACAAAGATCAAGAGTCATCATTCTTTGGTATTTTCAAACACAAAGATCGCAAGCCACAAGAAGAAGGTCACGCTTCAACCCCGTCAACGTCATCATACCCATTGGTTGGTGAACGTTACGAAGGTCCACTTGAAGAGGTAGGGAAAGAAAACGAACTTGATTCTCAACCACTGCGTACTGATGTCAATGTGTACCATTCTGGACTCAGTGAACCATCACGAAACAGACGCTTCAAGTTCTTCACTTGGGCTAGACATGAAGGAGAGGAAGAGGTCGGCGATCAAGATCCAGCTGGCTACAAATTCGATCATACGCCTTACGAAGGTCCTCTCGACGAGACTAGCAAGTTTAACGAGATCCAAACTGAACCGTTAGCCAGTCATGTCACTAAATATCATGGAGGCGAATCTGTCGTTAAAGGCGACGAGGAAGAAGTGCACGAAGAACCTCATGATAAACAAACTGCGATCATTCACCTTCGCACTAAAGAAGAAGAACCTCAAGTTGAGGAGTTGAAACAAGCTAAAGCTCCAAAACAGCCGAAGGAAAAGAAGCCAAAGAAAGAAAAGAAAGACAAAGATCAAGAGTCATCATTCTTTGGTATTTTCAAACACAAAGATCGCAAGCCACAAGAAGAAGGTCACGCTTCAACCCCGTCAACGTCATCATACCCATTGGTTGGTGAACGTTACGAAGGTCCACTTGAAGAGGTAGGGAAAGAAAACGAACTTGATTCTCAACCACTGCGTACTGATGTCAATGTGTACCATTCTGGACTCAGTGAACCATCACGAAACAGACGCTTCAAGTTCTTCACTTGGGCTAGACATGAAGGAGAGGAAGAGGTCGGCGATCAAGATCCAGCTGGCTACAAATTCGATCATACGCCTTACGAAGGTCCTCTCGACGAGACTAGCAAGTTTAACGAGATCCAAACTGAACCGTTAGCCAGTCATGTCACTAAATATCATGGAGGCGAATCCGTCGTTAAAGGCGACGAGGAAGAAGTGCACGAAGAACCTCATGATAAACAAACTGCGATCATTCACCTTCGCACTAAAGAAGAAGAACCTCAAGTTGAGGAGTTGAAACAAGCTAAAGCTCCAAAACAGCCGAAGGAAAAGAAGCCAAAGAAAGAAAAGAAAGACAAAGATCAAGAGTCATCATTCTTTGGTATTTTCAAACACAAAGATCGCAAGCCACAAGAAGAAGGTCACGCTTCAACCCCGTCAACGTCATCATACCCATTGGTTGGTGAACGTTACGAAGGTCCACTTGAAGAGGTAGGGAAAGAAAACGAACTTGATTCTCAACCACTGCGTACTGATGTCAATGTGTACCATTCTGGACTCAGTGAACCATCACGAAACAGACGCTTCAAGTTCTTCACTTGGGCTAGACATGAAGGAGAGGAAGAGGTCGGCGATCAAGATCCAGCTGGCTACAAATTCGATCATACGCCTTACGAAGGTCCTCTCGACGAGACTAGCAAGTTTAACGAGATCCAAACTGAACCGTTAGCCAGTCATGTCACTAAATATCATGGAGGCGAATCTGTCGTTAAAGGCGACGAGGAAGAAGTGCACGAAGAACCTCATGATAAACAAACTGCGATCATTCACCTTCGCACTAAAGAAGAAGAACCTCAAGTTGAGGAGTTGAAACAAGCTAAAGCTCCAAAACAGCCGAAGGAAAAGAAGCCAAAGAAAGAAAAGAAAGACAAAGATCAAGAGTCATCATTCTTTGGTATTTTCAAACACAAAGATCGCAAGCCACAAGAAGAAGGTCACGCTTCAACCCCGTCAACGTCATCATACCCATTGGTTGGTGAACGTTACGAAGGTCCACTTGAAGAGGTAGGGAAAGAAAACGAACTTGATTCTCAACCACTGCGTACTGATGTCAATGTGTACCATTCTGGACTCAGTGAACCATCACGAAACAGACGCTTCAAGTTCTTCACTTGGGCTAGACATGAAGGAGAGGAAGAGGTCGGCGATCAAGATCCAGCTGGCTACAAATTCGATCATACGCCTTACGAAGGTCCTCTCGACGAGACTAGCAAGTTTAACGAGATCCAAACTGAACCGTTAGCCAGTCATGTCACTAAATATCATGGAGGCGAATCCGTCGTTAAAGGCGACGAGGAAGAAGTGCACGAAGAACCTCATGATAAACAAACTGCGATCATTCACCTTCGCACTAAAGAAGAAGAACCTCAAGTTGAGGAGTTGAAACAAGCTAAAGCTCCAAAACAGCCGAAGGAAAAGAAGCCAAAGAAAGAAAAGAAAGACAAAGATCAAGAGTCATCATTCTTTGGTATTTTCAAACACAAAGATCGCAAGCCACAAGAAGAAGGTCACGCTTCAACCCCGTCAACGTCATCATACCCATTGGTTGGTGAACGTTACGAAGGTCCACTTGAAGAGGTAGGGAAAGAAAACGAACTTGATTCTCAACCACTGCGTACTGATGTCAATGTGTACCATTCTGGACTCAGTGAACCATCACGAAACAGACGCTTCAAGTTCTTCACTTGGGCTAGACATGAAGGAGAGGAAGAGGTCGGCGATCAAGATCCAGCTGGCTACAAATTCGATCATACGCCTTACGAAGGTCCTCTCGACGAGACTAGCAAGTTTAACGAGATCCAAACTGAACCGTTAGCCAGTCATGTCACTAAATATCATGGAGGCGAATCTGTCGTTAAAGGCGACGAGGAAGAAGTGCACGAAGAACCTCATGATAAACAAACTGCGATCATTCACCTTCGCACTAAAGAAGAAGAACCTCAAGTTGAGGAGTTGAAACAAGCTAAAGCTCCAAAACAGCCAAAGGAAAAGAAGCCAAAGAAAGAAAAGAAAGACAAAGATCAAGAGTCATCATTCTTTGGTATTTTCAAACACAAAGATCGCAAGCCACAAGAAGAAGGTCACGCTTCAACCCCGTCAACGTCATCATACCCATTGGTTGGTGAACGTTACGAAGGTCCACTTGAAGAGGTAGGGAAAGAAAACGAACTTGATTCTCAACCACTGCGTACTGATGTCAATGTGTACCATTCTGGACTCAGTGAACCATCACGAAACAGACGCTTCAAGTTCTTCACTTGGGCTAGACATGAAGGAGAGGAAGAGGTCGGCGATCAAGATCCAGCTGGCTACAAATTCGATCATACGCCTTACGAAGGTCCTCTCGACGAGACTAGCAAGTTTAACGAGATCCAAACTGAACCGTTAGCCAGTCATGTCACTAAATATCATGGAGGCGAATCCGTCGTTAAAGGCGACGAGGAAGAAGTGCACGAAGAACCTCATGATAAACAAACTGCGATCATTCACCTTCGCACTAAAGAAGAAGAACCTCAATTTGAGGAGTTGAAACAAGCTAAAGCTCCAAAACAGCCGAAGGAAAAGAAGCCAAAGAAAGAAAAGAAAGACAAAGATCAAGAGTCATCATTCTTTGGTATTTTCAAACACAAAGATCGCAAGCCACAAGAAGAAGGTCACGCTTCAACCCCGTCAACGTCATCATACCCATTGGTTGGTGAACGTTACGAAGGTCCACTTGAAGAGGTAGGGAAAGAAAACGAACTTGATTCTCAACCACTGCGTACTGATGTCAATGTGTACCATTCTGGACTCAGTGAACCATCACGAAACAGACGCTTCAAGTTCTTCACTTGGGCTAGACATGAAGGAGAGGAAGAGGTCGGCGATCAAGATCCAGCTGGCTACAAATTCGATCATACGCCTTACGAAGGTCCTCTCGACGAGACTAGCAAGTTTAACGAGATCCAAACTGAACCGTTAGCCAGTCATGTCACTAAATATCATGGAGGCGAATCCGTCGTTAAAGGCGACGAGGAAGAAGTGCACGAAGAACCTCATGATAAACAAACTGCGATCATTCACCTTCGCACTAAAGAAGAAGAACCTCAAGTTGAGGAGTTGAAACAAGCTAAAGCTCCAAAACAGCCGAAGGAAAAGAAGCCAAAGAAAGAAAAGAAAGACAAAGATCAAGAGTCATCATTCTTTGGTATTTTCAAACACAAAGATCGCAAGCCACAAGAAGAAGGTCACGCTTCAACCCCGTCAACGTCATCATACCCATTGGTTGGTGAACGTTACGAAGGTCCACTTGAAGAGGTAGGGAAAGAAAACGAACTTGATTCTCAACCACTGCGTACTGATGTCAATGTGTACCATTCTGGACTCAGTGAACCATCACGAAACAGACGCTTCAAGTTCTTCACTTGGGCTAGACATGAAGGAGAGGAAGAGGTCGGCGATCAAGATCCAGCTGGCTACAAATTCGATCATACGCCTTACGAAGGTCCTCTCGACGAGACTAGCAAGTTTAACGAGATCCAAACTGAACCGTTAGCCAGTCATGTCACTAAATATCATGGAGGCGAATCCGTCGTTAAAGGCGACGAGGAAGAAGTGCACGAAGAACCTCATGATAAACAAACTGCGATCATTCACCTTCGCACTAAAGAAGAAGAACCTCAAGTTGAGGAGTTGAAACAAGCTAAAGCTCCAAAACAGCCGAAGGAAACGAAGCCAAAGAAAGAAAAGAAAGACAAAGATCAAGAGTCATCATTCTTTGGTATTTTCAAACACAAAGATCGCAAGCCACAAGAAGAAGGTCACGCTTCAACCCCGTCAACGTCATCATACCCATTGGTTGGTGAACGTTACGAAGGTCCACTTGAAGAGGTAGGGAAAGAAAACGAACTTGATTCTCAACCACTGCGTACTGATGTCAATGTGTACCATTCTGGACTCAGTGAACCATCACGAAACAGACGCTTCAAGTTCTTCACTTGGGCTAGACATGAAGGAGAGGAAGAGGTCGGCGATCAAGATCCAGCTGGCTACAAATTCGATCATACGCCTTACGAAGGTCCTCTCGACGAGACTAGCAAGTTTAACGAGATCCAAACTGAACCGTTAGCCAGTCATGTCACTAAATATCATGGAGGCGAATCCGTCGTTAAAGGCGACGAGGAAGAAGTGCACGAAGAACCTCATGATAAACAAACTGCGATCATTCACCTTCGCACTAAAGAAGAAGAACCTCAATTTGAGGAGTTGAAACAAGCTAAAGCTCCAAAACAGCCGAAGGAAAAGAAGCCAAAGAAAGAAAAGAAAGACAAAGATCAAGAGTCATCATTCTTTGGTATTTTCAAACACAAAGATCGCAAGCCACAAGAAGAAGGTCACGCTTCAACCCCGTCAACGTCATCATACCCATTGGTTGGTGAACGTTACGAAGGTCCACTTGAAGAGGTAGGGAAAGAAAACGAACTTGATTCTCAACCACTGCGTACTGATGTCAATGTGTACCATTCTGGACTCAGTGAACCATCACGAAACAGACGCTTCAAGTTCTTCACTTGGGCTAGACATGAAGGAGAGGAAGAGGTCGGCGATCAAGATCCAGCTGGCTACAAATTCGATCATACGCCTTACGAAGGTCCTCTCGACGAGACTAGCAAGTTTAACGAGATCCAAACTGAACCGTTAGCCAGTCATGTCACTAAATATCATGGAGGCGAATCCGTCGTTAAAGGCGACGAGGAAGAAGTGCACGAAGAACCTCATGATAAACAAACTGCGATCATTCACCTTCGCACTAAAGAAGAAGAACCTCAAGTTGAGGAGTTGAAACAAGCTAAAGCTCCAAAACAGCCGAAGGAAACGAAGCCAAAGAAAGAAAAGAAAGACAAAGATCAAGAGTCATCATTCTTTGGTATTTTCAAACACAAAGATCGCAAGCCACAAGAAGAAGGTCACGCTTCAACCCCGTCAACGTCATCATACCCATTGGTTGGTGAACGTTACGAAGGTCCACTTGAAGAGGTAGGGAAAGAAAACGAACTTGATTCTCAACCACTGCGTACTGATGTCAATGTGTACCATTCTGGACTCAGTGAACCATCACGAAACAGACGCTTCAAGTTCTTCACTTGGGCTAGACATGAAGGAGAGGAAGAGGTCGGCGATCAAGATCCAGCTGGCTACAAATTCGATCATACGCCTTACGAAGGTCCTCTCGACGAGACTAGCAAGTTTAACGAGATCCAAACTGAACCGTTAGCCAGTCATGTCACTAAATATCATGGAGGCGAATCCGTCGTTAAAGGCGACGAGGAAGAAGTGCACGAAGAACCTCATGATAAACAAACTGCGATCATTCACCTTCGCACTAAAGAAGAAGAACCTCAAGTTGAGGAGTTGAAACAAGCTAAAGCTCCAAAACAGCCGAAGGAAAAGAAGCCAAAGAAAGAAAAGAAAGACAAAGATCAAGAGTCATCATTCTTTGGTATTTTCAAACACAAAGATCGCAAGCCACAAGAAGAAGGTCACGCTTCAACCCCGTCAACGTCATCATACCCATTGGTTGGTGAACGTTACGAAGGTCCACTTGAAGAGGTAGGGAAAGAAAACGAACTTGATTCTCAACCACTGCGTACTGATGTCAATGTGTACCATTCTGGACTCAGTGAACCATCACGAAACAGACGCTTCAAGTTCTTCACTTGGGCTAGACATGAAGGAGAGGAAGAGGTCGGCGATCAAGATCCAGCTGGCTACAAATTCGATCATACGCCTTACGAAGGTCCTCTCGACGAGACTAGCAAGTTTAACGAGATCCAAACTGAACCGTTAGCCAGTCATGTCACTAAATATCATGGAGGCGAATCCGTCGTTAAAGGCGACGAGGAAGAAGTGCACGAAGAACCTCATGATAAACAAACTGCGATCATTCACCTTCGCACTAAAGAAGAAGAACCTCAAGTTGAGGAGTTGAAACAAGCTAAAGCTCCAAAACAGCCGAAGGAAAAGAAGCCAAAGAAAGAAAAGAAAGACAAAGATCAAGAGTCATCATTCTTTGGTATTTTCAAACACAAAGATCGCAAGCCACAAGAAGAAGGTCACGTTTCAACCCCGTCAACGTCATCATACCCATTGGTTGGTGAACGTTACGAAGGTCCACTTGAAGAGGTAGGGAAAGAAAACGAACTTGATTCTCAACCACTGCGTACTGATGTCAATGTGTATCATTCTGGACTCAGTGAACCATCACGAAACAGACGCTTCAAGTTCTTCACTTGGGCTAGACATGAAGGAGAGGAAGAGGTCGGCGATCAAGATCCAGCTGGCTACAAATTCGATCATACGCCTTACGAAGGTCCTCTCGACGAGACTAGCAAGTTTAACGAGATCCAAACTGAACCGTTAGCCAGTCATGTCACTAAATATCATGGAGGCGAATCCGTCGTTAAAGGCGACGAGGAAGAAGTGCACGAAGAACCTCATGATAAACAAACTGCGATCATTCACCTTCGCACTAAAGAAGAAGAACCTCAAGTTGAGGAGTTGAAACAAGCTAAAGCTCCAAAACAGCCGAAGGAAAAGAAGCCAAAGAAAGAAAAGAAAGACAAAGATCAAGAGTCATCATTCTTTGGTATTTTCAAACACAAAGATCGCAAGCCACAAGAAGAAGGTCACGCTTCAACCCCGTCAACGTCATCATACCCATTGGTTGGTGAACGTTACGAAGGTCCACTTGAAGAGGTAGGGAAAGAAAACGAACTTGATTCTCAACCACTGCGTACTGATGTCAATGTGTACCATTCTGGACTCAGTGAACCATCACGAAACAGACGCTTCAAGTTCTTCACTTGGGCTAGACATGAAGGAGAGGAAGAGGTCGGCGATCAAGATCCAGCTGGCTACAAATTCGATCATACGCCTTACGAAGGTCCTCTCGACGAGACTAGCAAGTTTAACGAGATCCAAACTGAACCGTTAGCCAGTCATGTCACTAAATATCATGGAGGCGAATCCGTCGTTAAAGGCGACGAGGAAGAAGTGCACGAAGAACCTCATGATAAACAAACTGCGATCATTCACCTTCGCACTAAAGAAGAAGAACCTCAAGTTGAGGAGTTGAAACAAGCTAAAGCTCCAAAACAGCCGAAGGAAAAGAAGCCAAAGAAAGAAAAGAAAGACAAAGATCAAGAGTCATCATTCTTTGGTATTTTCAAACACAAAGATCGCAAGCCACAAGAAGAAGGTCACGCTTCAACCCCGTCAACGTCATCATACCCATTGGTTGGTGAACGTTACGAAGGTCCACTTGAAGAGGTAGGGAAAGAAAACGAACTTGATTCTCAACCACTGCGTACTGATGTCAATGTGTACCATTCTGGACTCAGTGAACCATCACGAAACAGACGCTTCAAGTTCTTCACTTGGGCTAGACATGAAGGAGAGGAAGAGGTCGGCGATCAAGATCCAGCTGGCTACAAATTCGATCATACGCCTTACGAAGGTCCTCTCGACGAGACTAGCAAGTTTAACGAGATCCAAACTGAACCGTTAGCCAGTCATGTCACTAAATATCATGGAGGCGAATCCGTCGTTAAAGGCGACGAGGAAGAAGTGCACGAAGAACCTCATGATAAACAAACTGCGATCATTCACCTTCGCACTAAAGAAGAAGAACCTCAAGTTGAGGAGTTGAAACAAGCTAAAGCTCCAAAACAGCCGAAGGAAAAGAAGCCAAAGAAAGAAAAGAAAGACAAAGATCAAGAGTCATCATTCTTTGGTATTTTCAAACACAAAGATCGCAAGCCACAAGAAGAAGGTCACGCTTCAACCCCGTCAACGTCATCATACCCATTGGTTGGTGAACGTTACGAAGGTCCACTTGAAGAGGTAGGGAAAGAAAACGAACTTGATTCTCAACCACTGCGTACTGATGTCAATGTGTACCATTCTGGACTCAGTGAACCATCACGAAACAGACGCTTCAAGTTCTTCACTTGGGCTAGACATGAAGGAGAGGAAGAGGTCGGCGATCAAGATCCAGCTGGCTACAAATTCGATCATACGCCTTACGAAGGTCCTCTCGACGAGACTAGCAAGTTTAACGAGATCCAAACTGAACCGTTAGCCAGTCATGTCACTAAATATCATGGAGGCGAATCCGTCGTTAAAGGCGACGAGGAAGAAGTGCACGAAGAACCTCATGATAAACAAACTGCGATCATTCACCTTCGCACTAAAGAAGAAGAACCTCAAGTTGAGGAGTTGAAACAAGCTAAAGCTCCAAAACAGCCGAAGGAAAAGAAGCCAAAGAAAGAAAAGAAAGACAAAGATCAAGAGTCATCATTCTTTGGTATTTTCAAACACAAAGATCGCAAGCCACAAGAAGAAGGTCACGTTTCAACCCCGTCAACGTCATCATACCCATTGGTTGGTGAACGTTACGAAGGTCCACTTGAAGAGGTAGGGAAAGAAAACGAACTTGATTCTCAACCACTGCGTACTGATGTCAATGTGTATCATTCTGGACTCAGTGAACCATCACGAAACAGACGCTTCAAGTTCTTCACTTGGGCTAGACATGAAGGAGAGGAAGAGGTCGGCGATCAAGATCCAGCTGGCTACAAATTCGATCATACGCCTTACGAAGGTCCTCTCGACGAGACTAGCAAGTTTAACGAGATCCAAACTGAACCGTTAGCCAGTCATGTCACTAAATATCATGGAGGCGAATCCGTCGTTAAAGGCGACGAGGAAGAAGTGCACGAAGAACCTCATGATAAACAAACTGCGATCATTCACCTTCGCACTAAAGAAGAAGAACCTCAAGTTGAGGAGTTGAAACAAGCTAAAGCTCCAAAACAGCCGAAGGAAAAGAAGCCAAAGAAAGAAAAGAAAGACAAAGATCAAGAGTCATCATTCTTTGGTATTTTCAAACACAAAGATCGCAAGCCACAAGAAGAAGGTCACGTTTCAACCCCGTCAACGTCATCATACCCATTGGTTGGTGAACGTTACGAAGGTCCACTTGAAGAGGTAGGGAAAGAAAACGAACTTGATTCTCAACCACTGCGTACTGATGTCAATGTGTACCATTCTGGACTCAGTGAACCATCACGAAACAGACGCTTCAAGTTCTTCACTTGGGCTAGACATGAAGGAGAGGAAGAGGTCGGCGATCAAGATCCAGCTGGCTACAAATTCGATCATACGCCTTACGAAGGTCCTCTCGACGAGACTAGCAAGTTTAACGAGATCCAAACTGAACCGTTAGCCAGTCATGTCACTAAATATCATGGAGGCGAATCCGTCGTTAAAGGCGACGAGGAAGAAGTGCACGAAGAACCTCATGATAAACAAACTGCGATCATTCACCTTCGCACTAAAGAAGAAGAACCTCAAGTTGAGGAGTTGAAACAAGCTAAAGCTCCAAAACAGCCGAAGGAAAAGAAGCCAAAGAAAGAAAAGAAAGACAAAGATCAAGAGTCATCATTCTTTGGTATTTTCAAACACAAAGATCGCAAGCCACAAGAAGAAGGTCACGCTTCAACCCCGTCAACGTCATCATACCCATTGGTTGGTGAACGTTACGAAGGTCCACTTGAAGAGGTAGGGAAAGAAAACGAACTTGATTCTCAACCACTGCGTACTGATGTCAATGTGTACCATTCTGGACTCAGTGAACCATCACGAAACAGACGCTTCAAGTTCTTCACTTGGGCTAGACATGAAGGAGAGGAAGAGGTCGGCGATCAAGATCCAGCTGGCTACAAATTCGATCATACGCCTTACGAAGGTCCTCTCGACGAGACTAGCAAGTTTAACGAGATCCAAACTGAACCGTTAGCCAGTCATGTCACTAAATATCATGGAGGCGAATCCGTCGTTAAAGGCGACGAGGAAGAAGTGCACGAAGAACCTCATGATAAACAAACTGCGATCATTCACCTTCGCACTAAAGAAGAAGAACCTCAAGTTGAGGAGTTGAAACAAGCTAAAGCTCCAAAACAGCCGAAGGAAAAGAAGCCAAAGAAAGAAAAGAAAGACAAAGATCAAGAGTCATCATTCTTTGGTATTTTCAAACACAAAGATCGCAAGCCACAAGAAGAAGGTCACGCTTCAACCCCGTCAACGTCATCATACCCATTGGTTGGTGAACGTTACGAAGGTCCACTTGAAGAGGTAGGGAAAGAAAACGAACTTGATTCTCAACCACTGCGTACTGATGTCAATGTGTACCATTCTGGACTCAGTGAACCATCACGAAACAGACGCTTCAAGTTCTTCACTTGGGCTAGACATGAAGGAGAGGAAGAGGTCGGCGATCAAGATCCAGCTGGCTACAAATTCGATCATACGCCTTACGAAGGTCCTCTCGACGAGACTAGCAAGTTTAACGAGATCCAAACTGAACCGTTAGCCAGTCATGTCACTAAATATCATGGAGGCGAATCCGTCGTTAAAGGCGACGAGGAAGAAGTGCACGAAGAACCTCATGATAAACAAACTGCGATCATTCACCTTCGCACTAAAGAAGAAGAACCTCAAGTTGAGGAGTTGAAACAAGCTAAAGCTCCAAAACAGCCGAAGGAAAAGAAGCCAAAGAAAGAAAAGAAAGACAAAGATCAAGAGTCATCATTCTTTGGTATTTTCAAACACAAAGATCGCAAGCCACAAGAAGAAGGTCACGCTTCAACCCCGTCAACGTCATCATACCCATTGGTTGGTGAACGTTACGAAGGTCCACTTGAAGAGGTAGGGAAAGAAAACGAACTTGATTCTCAACCACTGCGTACTGATGTCAATGTGTACCATTCTGGACTCAGTGAACCATCACGAAACAGACGCTTCAAGTTCTTCACTTGGGCTAGACATGAAGGAGAGGAAGAGGTCGGCGATCAAGATCCAGCTGGCTACAAATTCGATCATACGCCTTACGAAGGTCCTCTCGACGAGACTAGCAAGTTTAACGAGATCCAAACTGAACCGTTAGCCAGTCATGTCACTAAATATCATGGAGGCGAATCCGTCGTTAAAGGCGACGAGGAAGAAGTGCACGAAGAACCTCATGATAAACAAACTGCGATCATTCACCTTCGCACTAAAGAAGAAGAACCTCAAGTTGAGGAGTTGAAACAAGCTAAAGCTCCAAAACAGCCGAAGGAAAAGAAGCCAAAGAAAGAAAAGAAAGACAAAGATCAAGAGTCATCATTCTTTGGTATTTTCAAACACAAAGATCGCAAGCCACAAGAAGAAGGTCACGCTTCAACCCCGTCAACGTCATCATACCCATTGGTTGGTGAACGTTACGAAGGTCCACTTGAAGAGGTAGGGAAAGAAAACGAACTTGATTCTCAACCACTGCGTACTGATGTCAATGTGTACCATTCTGGACTCAGTGAACCATCACGAAACAGACGCTTCAAGTTCTTCACTTGGGCTAGACATGAAGGAGAGGAAGAGGTCGGCGATCAAGATCCAGCTGGCTACAAATTCGATCATACGCCTTACGAAGGTCCTCTCGACGAGACTAGCAAGTTTAACGAGATCCAAACTGAACCGTTAGCCAGTCATGTCACTAAATATCATGGAGGCGAATCCGTCGTTAAAGGCGACGAGGAAGAAGTGCACGAAGAACCTCATGATAAACAAACTGCGATCATTCACCTTCGCACTAAAGAAGAAGAACCTCAAGTTGAGGAGTTGAAACAAGCTAAAGCTCCAAAACAGCCGAAGGAAAAGAAGCCAAAGAAAGAAAAGAAAGACAAAGATCAAGAGTCATCATTCTTTGGTATTTTCAAACACAAAGATCGCAAGCCACAAGAAGAAGGTCACGTTTCAACCCCGTCAACGTCATCATACCCATTGGTTGGTGAACGTTACGAAGGTCCACTTGAAGAGGTAGGGAAAGAAAACGAACTTGATTCTCAACCACTGCGTACTGATGTCAATGTGTATCATTCTGGACTCAGTGAACCATCACGAAACAGACGCTTCAAGTTCTTCACTTGGGCTAGACATGAAGGAGAGGAAGAGGTCGGCGATCAAGATCCAGCTGGCTACAAATTCGATCATACGCCTTACGAAGGTCCTCTCGACGAGACTAGCAAGTTTAACGAGATCCAAACTGAACCGTTAGCCAGTCATGTCACTAAATATCATGGAGGCGAATCCGTCGTTAAAGGCGACGAGGAAGAAGTGCACGAAGAACCTCATGATAAACAAACTGCGATCATTCACCTTCGCACTAAAGAAGAAGAACCTCAAGTTGAGGAGTTGAAACAAGCTAAAGCTCCAAAACAGCCGAAGGAAAAGAAGCCAAAGAAAGAAAAGAAAGACAAAGATCAAGAGTCATCATTCTTTGGTATTTTCAAACACAAAGATCGCAAGCCACAAGAAGAAGGTCACGCTTCAACCCCGTCAACGTCATCATACCCATTGGTTGGTGAACGTTACGAAGGTCCACTTGAAGAGGTTGGGAGAGAAAACGAACTTGATTCTCAACCACTGCGTACTGATGTCAATGTGTATCATTCTGGACTCAGTGAACCATCACGAAACAGACGCTTCAAGTTCTTCACTTGGGCTAGACATGAAGGAGAGGAAGAGGTCGGCGATCAAGATCCAGCTGGCTACAAATTCGATCATACGCCTTACGAAGGTCCTCTCGACGAGACTAGCAAGTTTAACGAGATCCAAACTGAACCGTTAGCCAGTCATGTCACTAAATATCATGGAGGCGAATCTGTCGTTAAAGGCGACGAGGAAGAAGTGCACGAAGAACCTTATGATAAACAAACTGCGATCATTCACCTTCGCACTAAAGAAGAAGAACCTCAAGTTGAGGAGTTGAAACAAGCTAAAGCTCCAAAACAGCCGAAGGAAAAGAAGCCAAAGAAAGACAAAGATCAAGAGTCATCATTCTTTGGTATTTTCAAACACAAAGATCGCAAGCCACAAGAAGAAGGTCACGTTTCAACCCCGTCAACGTCATCATACCCATTGGTTGGTGAACGTTACGAAGGTCCACTTGAAGAGGTAGGGAAAGAAAACGAACTTGATTTTCAACCACTGCGTACTGATGTCAATGTGTACCATTCTGGACTCAGTGAACCATCACGAAACAGACGCTTCAAGTTCTTCACTTGGGCTAGACATGAAGGAGAGGAAGAGGTCGGCGATCAAGATCCAGCTGGCTACAAATTCGATCATACGCCTTACGAAGGTCCTCTCGACGAGACTAGCAAGTTTAACGAAATCCAAACTGAACCACTAGCGAGTTATGTCAAAAAATATCATGAAGGGTATAAAAAAGATGATGCGAAAAAAGGGCATCTTGGAGTCGAAGTCAAAATTACTGAAAGAGCTTCAGGGTCTGAAGAAGAATCGGGAAAAAGAACAGCCGTTATTCATTTGAAAGACATAACAAATACAGGGGATGAACATGTGAAGAAAGCTCATAACAAGAGTAAAACGGCAAGAGATCGGGATTACAAACTGTTTGGATTGTTTAAGGGTCGAACAAATACTGAAGACTCACAGAGTGCCTTTAAAAACTATCCGTCAATGTCATACGATGGACCAGTAGATCAGCTAATACCAAGAAAAGATATGGCAACTACTGACATTAACGAATTCGCGAGTTTGTATCACCGTGGCCAATACTCACCTCGTTCTTATAGGAAAGGTTTGGCTATTTTACACTTGAGAAAGTTGGAAGAACGAAGAACTGCTTCAGATGACCTAGACGGTAGACCTAAAGAGACCGTTAAGTCTGTGTTTGGAAGAAAACGGAAGCGTCAAGATCGTGGATGGCTACAATCGATTGTCCGCGCCAGACGAGGTGATCATTCAGAGTTGTCGGCTGGATATGTTTGCAATGACCAGTCGATCTTTAACCAAGGAAAGATGGTCAATGACCTGAACGTGGACGTTTTCTTGAAACGGGAAATGCAGTCATCTTATGAGGTTGAGGTTTTGTTCCGAGACACGAAGACTTCTCGCTTTGAGCCTCTGTTTAATCGACGTGGCCCTGTGTTTCTACCGAAGTCGTTGTTGGACGAGACCAACGAGAACGTGGAATTGAAATTGCGTGAAATCGGAAATAAGAGGTCGGGGCGGGGCGCTGAGGCGGGCGCGACGGCGTTAAACGGTGCGGGTCCTTTGGGAGCACAGGATGATAGTGATGAAGCGGACGAGAGTTCATTGGCCTCTCAACCCGTTACGAGTAACGGCGCAGGCACCAAACGCTTCCGGCATCGACGTGCCGAGCCTACCGATCAGGCCAAGAAGCGGAAAATGGCGGCCAACAAATCAGCCAAAGAAGGAACGCGCGTCTCTCTGTTTTCTTCGCTACGTCGCCAGATTTCACAGGTTTCTATTACTTCTATTTGAATGTTTTGTTTGTGCAATTTTGTTACCTTTTTGGTATTTATGTTGTTCTTTCTTGTATTTTTCTTTTCCGCTTGCTTCACGGCAGAATTTCCATTTTTCTGATGAAACAGCCGTATTACTAACATTTTAAGATTAAAAACGCTTTTGCTTAAAGAAAATTAATAATGCTTGAAGCGATTTTGCGATGGTTATTTGGTTCGAGACAAAGCGACGTAATGTTAGTTGGTTTTTGTAGCTGTATAGTTTATTTCGTACTTGATAATTATTGTAAACTCGGTCATGTTGGCTGTTTTTGCATTGTAGTCACGACGTTGGTTTTTAATCTTTGTTACGTTCTAGTTTCAAATTTTATGTCATTTTAGTGTTAGCTATAGTAACCTTTATTTATCATAGAGTTGTCTATTGTAATCCTAACGTTAATTAGCGTAACTGTAAACGTCATGTGATTGTGATTGAGCTTGCTTGCTTTCCTATTGTAATATGCGATTGTGTTGTAGGCGCGGGGGCGTCTTAATTTCCTTTTTTGGTGATATGGTTGGCCTCATTTTTGGTTTCGGCGGCTCGGAAGTTGGTGTCGGAGATGGCGGATTGCTGTGCACGGCGTACTTTTAATTTGTAGCTCTGTTATTTTTGGTTGCATTCCCACTAATTAATTGCTTGTTGATATGCAACTTGGCCTTTGAATTCGTTTAATTTTGTTTTTTTTTCAGTTTTCCTCCAAAGACAAAAAGTCGAAGAAAAGCTCCAAACAGGACTCGGCATCGTCGTCGGATTCAGACTCCGAGATTGAAGTCGAGGAACGGCACATTGCCCAGAACGATAAGGTAGGTGAAAGTTTTTTGGATTTTAATGTTAGTAGAGGATGGTGGTACTAAGTTGGTTCAAAAGTTTTTGGATTGATATTTTGGATTTTTTATTTTTTTTTAAATCCGAAAACTTTTGGGCAAATTTAGTCAACTCTTACTGACGGTTTATTATGGTACCGTATGTTTTTTTGATGGTACTTTTTTTGGTTTTTATCGATGGTACGTTAGTTAAAGTTTGGTTTTAGTACTACTTGGTTATTTACTAGTAGTACCACTCTGTTTGCCAATCCCGCATTGGTGTCATTAGATTTTGAAAGTCTAGACAAACTCCGCCCAAGCCTTTGAATTACTTTTTTACCAGAGTTGTGTCTCGGTCTTTTTGACAGCACGTTTCCCACTTTTTTTTCACTTTTTTTTGTTTTTTTTTCAGTCTAGATTTTAGTTTTTTAGTCCAAACTTTTTGATTTTTGTTTAAAACTGTAATTCGCAGAATTCTGGGGAATCCCCAATCGGCCAGACGATGAGTCTGGGCAAAACGAACGACCAGGGCTCGGCGGGACCTTACTCGCCCGCCAACGACTGTGAGCACGGCCCGGTGATACGGTCGGAGCGGCTGGAGCACGTCTACCGTATCTCCGGGACCGGCGCTCCGCCACGAATCGACCCCAACGACCCGGTTGGTGATACCGTTTTGTTTGTGGTGCTGTTTTGATGGTTGCTTTGAGTGCGACTAAAGTTTTGGAGATTTTCTTTTTTTGGCCAACCAAAAAACAAAAAATGCCCTGGGGAAAAGTTTATCTTTTTGCGTTCTGGAATATAACTATAGGCTGTATAAATGTGTATATAAACAATCGGATACGATTAATCCTCCGGTTTTGGTCACGGAAATTATGGGACACGGAAAAACAAGTTTTTGAAGCATTTTTAAAATTTAAATTTAAAAAATTCAATTTTTCTTACATAGAATGAGGTTTTGAACCAAAAATGTGAAAATTTAGCTAAATTCGTTTAAAAAGGGCATAGTTATGTGTCGCAGTATTAAAAACATCAAATTTTTAAAAATGTAAAAATAACTGCTTTTTGACCAAAAATTAGTAAAAGTGGACAAATAAGAAGAGTTGCGATGTTGTGTCTAACCTCATATTACTTAACTAACTTATGTTTATTCAGTCTTTATTGAACACGTTGACTAAATGTGTTCAGAACAACGAGGAACTGCCCAAGGTGCGACTGATCGCTCGCCAACTGGAGATTGAGCAACACGAGCCCGGACCCAACTATCAAGAGGCGAGTCCCAAACCGTCGTTTGCTTGGCCTAATGTACGCGAACTGCACCGTTATTTCAGCCACCTGAAGGTGATGGACTCGGCTTCATCGCTGCGACGACGTCTGTCTCCACGCTCCGTCTATAAGTGTGAAAGCGTGTGTTGTCTTTTTTTGTTTGTTTTGTTTACCGTAACACTCGTACTGTATTTGCACTAGTTTTGTTGTTTTTGTTGGGCAGGTGTTTTTGTAGGATAGAGAGGTGGTGGTGTATATTTTGGTAGTTTTGGCTAGTATTTTTGTCACTAAAACGTAGTTTATGCCCCTCCTTGTACCCTCAAAAACTCTGCCAGTTTTGTTTAATATGTTTGCACTTTTATTATGTTTTATTATTAACACTTTGTTGTAACTTGTACTAGACCTCGTATAACCTTAGTCTTTTGTAAAATAAATGTATATACAGCTGCTGTTTGGCAACGTAACCATTCTGCTTATCATTATGCTGATCATATCTGTGTGAAGAAGGAGGTATAACTATGCTTGTTTTAGGAAACCGCACCCCCACACTCTACGCTACAAAGCTGGCACGAGTCCGAAATCAGTCCAGAACACGTTGTGACTGAAACTGACGAACACGGAAATGTCATCAAGTAGGCTTTGAATTGAAAAAGTTAAAAGAGGTTTTGCAGTTTGATTTTTTTGAAGTTTGGAGGGGTTTGGGATTTTAAATTATTTTTTAAGTGTTTTCAAAATTGATATTGTTTTCGTGGTGGGACCAAAATTAGAAAATAAGTAAATGAGAAACAAAGGCTTGCGTTATAAAATCAAAATTAGCTTTACTTCTCTATTATTTAATAATTGTCAATTTCAGGAAGACGATCAAAACCTCTCACGAGACCCACACCATCCAGAAGCAGTCGTATCAAACCTTTGCCCTTGGAGATTCGACCAATGAGGTGATTACCAAGCACTAACACTTGTCTTCTAGTCATCACTAACACGTCTGTCTAGTCTTTACATTTCGTGACATTAAACCACTAATTATCAATTTTTCTCATTTTTTTATTTTGTTTGTGTCATACTGTTCGATTTTGTGATGACAATGCTTAATGTTGTCATTTATTGTTTACTTTATGGATTTACATGACAACAATATCTGGTGTCTTACAGTGAGTTGCTTTTGCCTGTCAAAAGGTCGGTTTTTATGTTTATGTCTATGGGTTTTACTGTGGTAAGTAGGTACACAATTATGTGCTCTACAACAATAATATGGTCTGTTTTATTTGTTATAGTTTTTGCACAAATATGTGCAATAACTTTTACTTTTTCAAATTGTACTTTTATTTAATATACTTTATATATGTCTATATTACCTGACACATTAACACTATTACTCTTTTACTAACTTTATTTCACCCTGGGTTCCTTAATAGTGCTAACATTATCTAATTTTAGACGAGTGGTGTAAACAGTATTGAGAACGCGCTGGAAACGATAAAGTCATCATCCAAGTCCACCTTCCCCACAGCAGCGACACATGCCCAAACTCGTGTGTTGGTGTACGGGAAGGACGGAGAACAAGAGCCTACGGATATCACCTACGAAGAAGACCAGGTGGTGCAATCTAAGGTTGTCACGACCGGCAACAGAACCATTGAGACCATTACTGTAGGTTTTATTTCATTGCTCATACCGTAACCGAAAGATTGTTATTTTGAAAAATTTTAATGTTTTTTGGCATGGCAATTATAATCTTCAAAGTATTTATTTTTGACTCCATTATATGAACAGTTTTATTTTCATACTAATGACTAACAATAACATATTTCAGTACAAAACAGTGAAAGATGGAGTGGTCAGCACGAATGTTGAACACAGAGTAACCATCCAAGGCCCTGAAGTCGATCATGAAGCTGTAAGTTTCTATTCGTTTAGTCAGAAAGTTGGCAGGATTACTGAGGGTTAAAAGTATTGTTTGTGTAAAATAGGGCTTTTGAAAACTGATTTTAACTTCCAATTTTAAATTATTTCATTTCAGGAACTACGAAAAGCCATCATCGAAGCTACAGGCCTGAATCCGCGCTACGAAGTTCAACGCGTGGAAGTGAAACAAGAACGATTGGCCTAAAACAATACCCTTCGCTTTTCCGAACTGGTGCATCTTGATTAAACCTTACTAATAATAATTGACAGCCGTTCTCCCCGAAGTCTTCATATATTAATATTTTAAGCGGTGTCGGTTTCCAACGACATTTTGTTTGTTTTATGTAACTTACGCTATTATTATTATATAATTTGGTATAATTCTTATATATTGATCTATCCCTATCGCTTCCGTTGAGCGGTTAGAGCTGGTCCGACCGCGCATTTTGTTGTATTATAGCCTGCGGGTCCGAGGCCGGTTCGCTGCTCCGATTTTAATAGTGAACGCACATTTTTCCGCAAAAGAAATAAATAAATTTTGCCTAGATTTGAAGTTTTTTTTTTGTTGGTAACTGTAGCCTATGTTAATATTCATCAACTCGTACTTTAGAATGTGAAATTGACTTTCATTTGGCTTTTTCCTTGATTTTTCTGTAAAAACAATGGTTTTTGGGGGTTAAATTATTGGTATAGATTGTATTTATTCGATAATCAATGGCTAAATTTGGCTGTAATTTTTTATTGAGCTACTCTTTCGTAGATCAGATGCCAGAAAAATATTTTTTACTAGTTTTGATTCTGAACTTTTATATTTTCGTTGAAATATTTATCAATGTATTTAATAAAAACATTATTTTAGATGGTGATAAACAAAGAGAAACGTGAACAGATTCTTGTACAGAAGAACATAAAGGACGAAGAGGAGCGTAAGAAGCTTCTGGAAGGCATCAGACCCATCAAACTGAAGAAGAACATCAGAAATCGACAAGTTGCGGCTCAAGCCGCGGATACCACAACATCTTTGAACTCTTTGGTACGAAGGATGGGAGATGAAGTCAAACTGGGCGAGCAGAGCACCATGATCTTGAGTCAGACTTCAGGGATGTTGGTCGACACCCAAGGACACATGGGTAGTATTGGTATGACGATCAGAGCCAGCGGAAAGCTACTCCACAAATATGGACGTAGAGAATTCACGGACAAGATATTACTCATTTTGGCACTTCTTTTGTACTTTGGCGTTTGTATTTATATTCTGAGAAAACGGGTATTCAGGGTCTTTGAATGGTGGTAGATGGCACTTCGACTAACGTTGTTATATAAGTTATGTTATACTTGGTTATTGTGATATTATTGTATAAATAAATTATTTTGACCCTAAACGTAATCATATCGGTATAATAACAGTTATAACAAACCTATAATACTGGTTTAGAACCTTAACATCAACTTTATCCCAAGACCAGGGCAAAGCAAAACTGTCTGTCAGGTTTTTCTCTTGTGGGTCAACTCTTTCTCATAAATTCGGAAAATAATTTTTATTTCACGTTCGTCGAGCGTGTATATTTTGTTCCAATCTCTATGTTTATATCTTTTACAATAGAAATGTAAATATGGGGACGTTGAGAGCTGAGCTACAACGAGGTTTATTTCAAGATGATGAGGAAAGGTTTTTGTCGTATGTTGATGTCACAAAAGAAAACGAGAAAAAGAAGAAAAAAGAAACTTACTTATGTGTCACAGGTATGATAAATAAGCTGATTTTGTTTTAAAGCTTTTTTAATGCTGCAATTTATAATTTATGTAACATCAATAATGTCATAGTAATATCCTCTTTTGTTACAGCTTCTATTCAACAGCCTGTTGTGGTGAAGCTATACTTGGTGCGAGCTAAAGATGACGGGTATCATAAGAAGGAGAGCTTTATGTTGCGCGATATTAAAGTAGTGGATGGAATAAACCCACGAAAACCGAATTCTGAATTCGATATTGTGTTTGGAGATAACAGGAGAAGGAACTTCTTGGCTGTGTCTATAAATGGGAAGGAAGCCTTTATAAAGGAATTGTTTTTTGTAAGTTTACTTTTGATTTGATGTTTATTCTTTAGATTTCTCACAAGTTTTTGCCAATTCAAAAACCAGAGTTTGTGAATATTAAAATACCTGATATTGAAAGTCCGAAACATATAAACGTACAAGATGACAGTGCTATTCAAACGATTCAGGACGAGGATTATCATGTAAGCAGTATAAATGGAAATTTATTATTTTGTAACGTGTAGGGTTATTGGGAGGGTTTAGAACACGTATCTAATTTCACAGCGCAATTTTTAGTTCAAAGAACACAATAACAATATGGGGTGTTTTAAACTTTATTAACTAATTGAGCAGTAAAATGAAGTAAAAATATGAAAAAGTATAAGAATAACGTGGAACAAAAGTTTTTGTTTTTAGCCGATCACTCAGAAAGAAGAAGCCGACTTTAGAAGGATGTTGAAGCAGTTTAATCTACAGTTGTTTGAAGCCAAAGAGTTCAATGACAAGTTGACGCAAATGTTGGCTGATCTTGATAACACTAACATTGAGAGCATAATGGCTAGCGAGACGGCTGTAGCAGATCTCATCAACAATTTGGAGAAGTGTGATGAACACATGAAGTTTCTAGGGGATCGGCTGTTTGCTTATGACACTGTTTTACATGTATGTTTGTTTGATTTTTGTTGGGTTAATTAAGGTTTGAAACGTAGAAAAGGAACTGTTTTAAAATTAACAAAATGTTAAAATAGTATATGTAGGTATTGTAACAAGTAATCAACAAACATGTATATCAATGTTTTCAGCAAGTGGAAGAAAACGTAGAAATCATCGAGGAAAAGGCCAATCTTGGCCAAGTCGAACGGGAAAACTTGCGATTGTTACTTAACTCGTTGACTGAGTTTAGCGAACTTATGGTTACTGTAAGTCCAGAACAATTGGAACTTTTGAGACGACCAAAGTTTGGCGATGCTGCATCGTAAGTTATTATCAATCCAAGATCAGTTTTTGGGTTACCTCCTAGTATTAACTTTTTAATGATGATAACGGTTTTAGGATAAACTTGTGTTTGGAAGCTGCGAAGCGAGCTCACAAGTTTATGAGTACAGAAACTCCTCACAGTCACACCGACGCCTATAAAGAAGGTATGCAGACAATACGATCTGCTTTTGGCACTTTTGTCGACACTTTTTACTCTTACATATCAGCTACTATTGAGAACATGGTATGTTTGTTGTTATCACAATAGTTTTGCGAGCACTTATTCGTAGATATTGGTTTTTAGGTACTTTTTACTTAAATTTGTTCATTTTTTTATTTGTAAATGTATTTCTGGTTAAATATTGTTGATAACTTCTCTTCATGACTCTATAAACAACATTACAGAGAGACCGTGTTCCATTGGACGAGTCGACCATAATGCCAAAACATTCTGCCGTTTACAGACAGCTGAACAACTTTGGCGAAATTGTGAACGTAATCAGAGTATCAAGGCCGAATGTCTATCAGAGGTTACTGGACAACTATCGACAACATACGGCGACGATATTCCACCAAGACCAACAGAATTTCTATCAAAATCACGAAATGAGGGTGAATATGATGCCAGGTAACGGGTTTTGTTATTATTGGTTGCGTACTTTGTAAACTTAAATTTGTCTACTTGTATTATTGTGTCATCATAAGTTGATGATAGGTACGTAAACGACATTTTACGTATGGCATAATCGTGAATAACACTGGCTTTGTTATTGGGAGGATTCGATCTTATTTATAAATAATATTAACCTTTTGTAGCCCACTCAAAGGCGGAACTCAATGAATTCGGATCTCTGATGGAAATGGTGGCGGCCGAGTCGGAGATAGTGGTCCAAGCTGAACAATCATTTCTTCAAAAGTTCTTCCACATTCCGTCGATCGACCCAACCACTCAACAGTTGAGCGACTCGATGAGATCAGTGATAAGAACAATATTCGAACCAATGGCTGATCTTTTCCAGAAATTCGGCCGAGCTTGTTGTTCTAGGAACCCGCATGAGTATGTAGTGTAATATTGTGTTGGGGTTTGGGCTATAATTTTGGTTTTTTGGGTTACTTTGCGAATTGTATATACTGAATTTTTTAAAATTACCTTGGAAATTTAAATTTAGTATCTTACTATCTTAAATTCAATTTTTCATTTTTTTTATTTCAGATTACCAGCGGCCTTATTTGTCCGCTTAGTGTCGTTGTTACCTAAATACAATAACCCTAAGGCTTACTTTTCCACTGTTTTTGGAAACTTTGTAGTGGCAATGAAGAGGATATTGGATGAACAGATGGTAAGCGACTTCTTTTGAGAAATATACTTAATTTATGTCAAAAGAAGGATCGACTTTTTGTTTTTCATGCTATTATTCGTAATGTACCTTGTCTTACTTTATCTTGAATCCTAAGCTATGGTGATTATTTCAGAATCACCGCCTAGAATCTTATCGTAATCAGCGAATCTCGAAGCGACAAAGAATTGGATTGTTATCGTGCATCGATGAGTTCAGCGATCTCATCAAAAACATGGATGCCATATTTGGAAACAGTGAACGACGATCTGATTTCGAGAAATGGGCTGTAAAACTGTGTAATGGAGTAATTGAAGGTATTGACAACGCTGCCATGTCACCGAACTCAAAGTCACCAGCTTCGGTGGTCAGGCTGGAGAACTTCCACAAGTTGCATTGTAAGTTTGGATTGAGGAATAGGCCAGGATATTAATCATAACTGGTCTAAAAGTGTATAGCCAATTTCTTTGAACTAGGTGTCTATTATAATTGAGAGTTCTATATACTTTTTGACCAAAATCGCGTTGGGTGGTATCTGATTGAAAACACTTGATGTTATTCTTGTAGCCGTTCTGTCAGAGATGAAAGTGCCAGCCTTGGATGAAATTCGAAATCAAGTAAAGAGAAAGTACCAGGAAAACATGAAGATCTACATATTTGATTACCTCGGGAAGCCTTTGGAGAAACTACATGTAAGTTTATGTACTTGAGCATTCAAAGGCAAAAGATAAAATACCAAAAAATAACGCATTTTTCCAAAAAAATGTTTTTCTACAAACTTATGGACCAGGTTGGCATTGTGATTCCAAGTTAATATTTAAAACATTTTCAGCTCTTCTTTGAGTCAGTCGAATTTGCCATAAATTCTGGAGTGCGCCCGGAAGAAGTCGGTTTCCAACAACAGTTCAGTCGAGGCGAACTGAAGAAGGCCATAAGTGCTCATCAAGGTCGAGAAGTGAAGAAAGGTCTCGAGAATCTGTACGCCAAAGTGGAGAAGCATCTGAATGCGGATTCTCCGCTGCTACAAGTTGTCTGGAGAGATATGCAACAAGAATTCTTGTCACAAATCAAGCATTATCAGCGACTCATCAGCCAATGTTACCCAAACTCTCGTCTCAATCTCGAGTTCACAATAGAAGACGTCTTGAATTACTTTTCACAAATTGCACAACAACATTAGTAAGCTTGACATTGAGCTGACAATGAGATTAGATGATTCAATGATACTAATCTTGTTATTGAATTTGAAAAAGTCAACAATTTGAGATCACTTGGAAAATGACTGCGCTTGTCTACCTAATTTATGCCATAATATTGTATTACTGTATCTTAACATTGAAAATAAATATCTAAATTTCTATAAGGTTTGAAGAACCTATGGAAACTGTTGTTTCGAACTAATGGTCAAAAAGTCTGTAGAAAAATCAACAAAAAAAAGACGCGCAATTTTGCTATAGAGAATTTGCGATCATGCTAGTATGATATAGCTGGCGCACGTGATGAGCGCAACACGGAGACTTCTTGATTTCAAACACCCAAGGTAGTGTAATCAGGCACGTAAACAACTGGTTTCGCAGCGAAAACAGATGAAACATTGCCGAAACGGCCGCGCCTTTTTGTTCGCGCTCTTTCATCGGTCAATTAATTTATCGCTCAAAATTAACATCTCAATAATCAACATGAGTTTCGACAGAAGCTTCTCCAGAAGCCGCATTGACTCCTCATCGTCCTCGCGGAGTTCCATTTGTAAAAGTAAGGTTTAAACATTTGTCGATGAAGAAACTGATATTGTAGATGGAAAACGAAGTTTAGGCAACAAAATTAACTTATTGTTTGTAATATTTTCAATTTTACTTTATTAGTTTGTATTTTGTTAAACTTCTCTTCCTAGTTTTTTGGTTTACGAAAGCTTCAACCGGCCGATTGTTACTTAAAACGATATCGCGGCTGATATTGCCGAGCTTTTTGGTTTAACGTTCCCCGTTTTTTGTATATAGTTTTTATTGAGGTTTGGCTTTAACAATGATATTATTCTCGGTTATTTTTACGTAGATTTTTGTATTTTTAGGTAACACTCCATATTCCAAGCGCAGACGGTTTGGCTTATCACAACCTCTTCGCGATGTTGGCAATTCATTCAAATGGTCGTCGTTTTCATTATCGTGTGTCAAGAACGAGGATGCCGTTAAGAGCTTCAAGAACTTTGGTGAATTTCAAGAATGGATTGATGAGGGAAACTGGGTTTTGTGAGTTTATGTATTTGCATTGGAAATGAGGATTTTGAGCGCATTGTTGGAATAATAGCTTTCATTTTAAAATTCTTTATTTATCTGTTAAAAATTTTTGAAATATTTTTTCAAAATCAAATGCTCAAAGATAGAGGGGATGTACACCTATATATAAAGTATAGCTATACTTTACCTACAACAATATAGGTAATTCTAACTTGAAATGTTTATCTTATTGATGTCATTACAGAGAGAGCACTCGTACCAATCGTCAAGACAACTCGTACAGAATTCGCTACGTCTGTAAGACCGCCAGATCAGTTTTGAATTGTCATTGTGGAGCAGAAATTGGTGCCGTTGTCAAGGATGAACTGATTACAGTATTTGGCAACATCAAACATTCTGAGCATAGGCCTGCTCCCAAAGCTGGTCAAGAAAAGCGATTGGCTATGAAGGAAGCTATAATAGAGCTGAAAGACGAGAATCCGGACCTTAAGAATGCTGAGATTGCTGCTATTTTATATGTAAGTCCCGATAAGGTGTTTGTATGAGGAAATGTTGATTTATTGTTGTATACAGAGGTATAGTGTTTGATTTATTGTTGTGTACAGAGATATAACTATTACTTTTCAGCATCGTTTTCCGTTCATAAAAGTATCGTCAGTGTCCCGGAACCTTCGCCAGTTCAAACGTGCCTTTTTTGAGTCCGCTGGACACAATTACATCTACTGGTGAACCTAACTCAATGTACATAACCTTAATATTGTTTTCCTTTCATTTTATATATTGTTTGCACCTTTTACATAACTAATAATAATTAATGTGAGTTAATAAAAATAATCTTGAATCTATTTGTTTAGCTATAACAATGTTTATTAAAAGTTGTTTGTTGGAGTAAGAAATGTACTACACGTTCAGTAACAATGTCAAGCTTATTATTTTTCTCACCTACAACACTATACATTGTTCCTAAAAGTGATAATGTTAGATGATGCTCATGGCTGCTTTTTAAAGGTTGAAACTAACACTAATTTCTCTTACAAAAACGTTTGGTCTAAAAAAGTACCTTCCGAATTGTCATTTTTAGTTTTCACATCACTTTCAAAATACCTTTGCATGGCACTTCTCTGGGTCCCGGCGCGATAACGTTACACGCCAAACTTCGTTTTTGACGCCAAAATATTTTTACTTTTTTGCCGGTGAACTTTTTTCTGTAAAATGACGTCTCCAAATGACGCAAAAACGCAATTTCAGCGTAAATTAACTTTATTAAATAAGAATTTTATCCAATTTGTAACTAAAAAGATTGATCAATACCCAGCAGCTGATTTGGTAAGTTATTTTTCTTTTTATTTTATGTTTTTAGACTCCCACAATAAAGGACTACCTGAAACACATTTCCGCCTTGGACAAGACTTATTATAAGAATGAGAACGATGATAAGAATGGGCAGAATCGATCGTTCAAAAAGGCTTTGCCTCCTTCAGCAAAGCTAAAACAATTTGAAGAGAAAAAGAAGCCTGAATCTAATGGTTTGTCTGTTTTTGGAGTTCAACAAAGCACCGCTCCTATTACTCCTACCAATCCTCCGGCTCACAAGGCTCATGGTGCTACACCTTATAAGTAAGATTGCTATGTTACAAGACAACATTTATTGTGCCTTTTGGTACTAAAATTAGAACGGATAAAATGGTGTTTTTGTATTGACAATATTTTTGAACTTTTATAGTTTATTGTATAAAATATAAAACCTTTTCTCTAATTTTAGCACAGAACATCGAATGTCAAGGAAAAGACAAGCTAAAGAACAGCTTAGCTACGATGATTACTTGAAACCTTCTGAATCCAGTACCAAGAAACAAGAGACGACATTCAAGCCTCCACCAAATTTCGATCCTTTTATGTTTAAAAAGAAGGATGATACGTAAGTTCATGTAGTCCTTGAGTTTATAGTTAAATATGTTGGTTTTGTTTGAAGTTCTAGTAGTTCTGTGTGTGAATTTAAGTCTTTATTTTTCAGAGCGACAAAACCATCTTCTTCTTTACCGTTTGGTGGAAGTGTGCAAGAGAAAAACACAAAGTAAGTTTGTTTTAGCTTTATAACTAAATTTCTAATTAAAAATTGCAGTTATGCTGTTCTGAAACACCTTGTTTTAGCTCATCTCCTCCGTCTTTCACTCCATTTGGCGAGAAAAAGAAAGAAGAAGCTCCATCTTGTCCAGCTTTTCCTACATTCCCACCTTCTTCGTCAAGCGCTCCATCCGATCCAGATCCAAAACCATCAGATCCGACGCCTCCAAAGTTTAATCTTTTTGGTTCTTCGGCTACTGATAAGAAAGAAGTACCTAAATTCAACTTCTTGTCTAAGCCAGAGGAGAAGATCAGTGATTCAGATGTTCAGAAGTCTAATTTTGAACCTAAATCAAGTTTGAATTCTGGCTTCTCACTTTTCGGATCGAAGAAACCAGAAGAACCGAAGGAGCCACAATTGGCAGACTTGTTCAAGAACGACTCCAACAAGGGCAACGGGTCAAGTTTGTCATTATTCATGAAGAAACCCGAAGGAGATGCTCCACCGTTCACGTTGTTTTCTACCCAGTCGACTGACAGTAACAAGGAAACGACTACTGAAACTACTGGGGGAGAGGAGGAGGAGAAAGGTAGGTTTATATCGACATAGCTAGCGTTAACTGTAAAGATTACAAAAGTGTGATAACTCATTTTTAGAAGAACCACCAAAGGTTGAAGCAGTAGATCAGTCAGAACCAAACGCTTTGTTCTCCACTAAGTGCTCAGTTCATATTCTGAAGGAGGAGAACACGAGTTGGAACAAGCTGGGAGTTGGATTTGCTAACATTAAGGAAGCTGGCGACAAGAACCAACTATTGGTGAGGGCGGCTACCACTTTGGGAACTATCTGGATCAACACCATGCTCAATGCTCATGTTAAAGCCTTTAAAATGAACGAGAAGAAGATCAAGGTTTGTAAAATACGAATTTTTCAATTAAATAAGTAATATGGAATTAGTAAAATACGGCTTTTAAATGTTTTTATGAATGTTGAATGTGTATTACCAGGATGCTTCTTTTGTTAACATAATTTTGATGATGTTGTTATATAGGTACGGTTCCCAAACAAATGTGTGGACGAGAAGACGAAGCAAGAGAGTGTTAAGATCTCTACTTATCTGATCACAGTGGGTGCAGCAGCTGACTGTGATAAGCTGGCAGAGTACCTTAATGCCAATGTGGTTTAGTATTAAGCGTATTTTAAATTTTTGTTAAATTTGTATCGGTTAAATTAAATTGTTCATGACTTCTTTTGATTACCTTATGAAGAGATCTGAATCTTTTTTAAATATTTTTTGAAGATTTGTAGGAAGATGGAAGTAAAACGTTTTTAAGATAACGTAGTACTACAATATACTGCATAGTAATAACTGTATAACTCAGTATGTACTATGCTAACTTTTGAAAAATAAATTTTAAAACAATTTCAATATGAAAAGTAATTTTTAATTGCCATTAGTCGCTTTAATTCATTCGCAAAATGTTTGAAAGTGGCACATTTGGTCGAAGCGGCGAAATTAAATTTATTACTGGCCTTGAAATTTGAAGATATTCCGCCTAAATTTGGCGCTTAACTTGTTCTTATGTTGTGTCTAATCCTTGGAGGATTCTTGTGGTGATGTTATGCTGCCAATTAGTGTCTTATCCTTGTCATGGGATGTGTTGTCTCTTGCTTGGTCAAAAAGTAGCGGGAAGGTTAATGTTTGTTGATTGGAGACAGTTCTTTTTGACTATATTATTATGTCGCGATCTTGTTATGGACGCATCTACAGATTTTTATCTTTTGTCATGTTTAACGTTATTTTTCTTATATGTCTATTAATATAACATTATATGTTATTCTATTAATATATCATTTGTATGTTATCCGTGCGTTTGTCCTCCCCCGTTCCTTAATTCGCGTGGCCAAGTGTGGAATTATGGCCAAAGATTGGTTAGTTAGAAGGCGTTTCAACTGATTTCCCTTCGGGGTTTCTGACACTATTATACGTTAATCAAAGAAACGGAAGACCAAAATGTTTAAAGTCTTTTACATTCGTGGAGAAGTTACATTTCTGCAGCTTAGAGTACATTCTGATCTTATAGTAGATATCGCAATATGAAGTCGATGTATTTGTATATGTCTTGATATGTGGGAATCATTGCAGTATTTTTGGAATTCTTAGGTAGATTCTGTAATGTAACATTACATTTTTGTATTTATGTTAAAACGGTCAAAAAGTAATAGAATTGTTGTTGTTAATGAGTTATGGTTCTAAAAACTTTTGGATCAAAGCATTACTATGAGTTTAAAAAGTTTTCTATGTCAGTATAGCAACAACTACTCGATTTTTTCCATATATAAAAACGTATACGAAAAAAGCACTTTAAGGTTTATTTTTATGGACTTTCTGGTCGCAATAACAAAAATATATAAACAGAAATCTTATAAATGCTGTTTTTCGTATGAAAAGGTGGCCTAATGGGTAGGATAAGTTTACATAGTAGGACAAGGCAGAGTAGGATAAGGAAGGGCATGGTAAAGCAGATTAATGCAAAGTAGTTGTTAAGTCAAGCTATATATCCAGCCTTAAGACAAGATAGCCTGACTCACCCAAAGCGTGTCCCATAACTAGTGGCCGTCTAATCGTTCCAAAACCTCCCATTCTGGACTCCGGAAGGCCTTAAGTTGTTTTTTCTTTTGTTTTCCCAATCTTAACCTTCCTTTTCTTGAAGTACTACTACTTCTTCGAGTAATCTCTAAATTGAGGTCTTTTATTACCTATTTCGTTACCGATAAGGCCTCTTATTACCTATTTTGTAAACAAGTGAGGGAGTACAATATGTGTTTATTTATCGTTGTTTTGCAGGGAATTCTTTGTTCTGCCGGTTTTATGTGAACAATGGGACTGGGCCGGACTTTGCAAGTAAGTTTTTTGCCACATTTTGAGGTTTATTTTAAAAAATACTAATTAATAAATAATCAATTTTGGACGAAATTAATCAATTTTTGTCAAAATTCAATCAAAAACTTTAAATTACCAGCAAAATCAAGTTTTTGAAGGTAAAATGTGATTCTATGATTATTGGACTAAACTTTAATCATCTAATATCATTTCAATGCCTTTTGGCTATGTTATTTTACTAAATTTTTCTGGTTAATTTGACCCAACACTTGTTTGTTGGTCTGCACGGTGCAGTCTTTTTTAAAAAGAGAGTACTATCTGACCGGTAGTTCAAAAAATTCAAAAATATTTTAAAATGGTCTTTTTGGATGTTATATTTTAAGTTTTTAAAATTTATTTGTGATGTTTTGGCAGATTATTTACATAGTGCACTTTTAAAAAATTATTGCACTGTGCAGTCAAATTAAACTTTTTTGAAAAACTTTAAGGAGTCATTATATACACTAACTGAACGTAACAGAGAAGTATTTATGATTTTTGACATATTTTTTGCATAGATTATTGTAGGTTTTTATTTTTTTTTTGATATCATTACATTGTACTTGGCAAGTAAAACCCTATGTTTGATTTTCTTATGCCATTCTTTATGCCTGTAAAATTAAAAGTCTGTTAAAGCCTAGTTAAAAACATCAAACTCATTTCGAATAACAACTTTTGGCAGTATTTAAAGGACCTTTTGGTTAAATATTTGAGGAAATACTTTGTTATTGGAACAAAGAGCTGTGTGTATATGTGAGTAATCAAAGTAAAGTTGTTTACCAGTAATTTAGAACTCCAATAAAAACACTTTTGAGGGCTCTCTAGTCTTACTAAATTTATAGACTGGCAGGCCACTTGAGGTTATTGCAAATATATGTTACAAACGTAGAATAGCATACTATACAGTATTACAAATATATAATAGGTTACTATATTGTAAAACTTATATCACGAGTAACAACAGTAACTGTATATATTGTTTATAACGCAGAATTGTAAAATACGGGGTGTTTAAATGGGACTTTTATTATAGTTTTGAAGACCGCCTTTTTAAGAAGACATGGTTGCGGTAAAAGTACTGTAACTTGTGAATTTTTTTAAAATGAATATTTAGGTATATGACATTAGTTAACCCACAAAATGGTCTACTTTTTGCCTAAATTTCAAAATCATATCTTTTTGTTGCTACAAGTTATGACACAAACAATCTTGGCGTCACTTATTGTAAAAAGTTGAGTTTGGTAGAAGTACTGTAACTTCAAAATTTGAAGCCTTTAAATTACTTTTAAAATTTATTAGTTAATACATAGACCAAGGTATTTTGCATTAAGAATTCAAGTTGATACCTATAAGTTGTCAAAAGTTATGAAAAAAACAAGCCTAGTACATATAATATCATGCTAAAACTTCAAGTACAGTACTTAACACTCACAAAATGTATAAAACAACTTTCAGATTCTATTTGGCATCGTATGTTGCATCAATCTTGCCATCTGGTCGCTCATTTTCTGGCTTCTGATTCGCACCGTGATCACTGGAGCTAGCGTGCCGTTCCCCGTTCTCACGGCCATTTCCCTGTTCTTGTTGTCGTTCCTCGCTGCCAGTGTTCTGTTCCAGTTGTTTATGCGACAGAAGGCACAGTCTTTGCTGGTCACTACACTCGTTCTGATCGTATTTCAGTTCATCAGTGTTCTGATTCTGTCGTTCACACTGTTCTCGGACGACAGACACAACATTGACTATGATTTCAAGGACAATCCACTGGGATTTGTGAGGTGTAAGTTGTTTGATGGGAAGATATCTATCAATTTATATTTTTTTTGTTTCTTTTTTAGGTTGTTCAAATAATTCTGTTCCGCTAACCTTGAAATTTTTTTAAGAGGGGGCGCATAATGATTTGAACAACCTAATGTAAAGTAATATACATACTATAATATAAATTGCAGCACGAAGATGGATCTCCCTGTCCTTATGCTTTATCTTTGTGCCAATATTTCTGGTCCAAGTACTGTATCTGAACCACCATCTACAACAACTTCACTCAGCCGTCGCCTTGGAGCCGAGTGAAGGTGGCTACAAACGAAAGGCCACACCGTACCATGGCAAAAACGAATATGTTTCGTGAGTTTACTTTACGGTTACTTTTAAATGAACTACAAGTTATAATACTATAGTCATATACAGTAATTTTTTGTTACGGATATACCGTACTCTGGGTACAGTACTCTTTTTGTATATACCGTACTCAAATTACAGTACTCTTTTGTGTATATATCGTACTCAGACTACAGTATTGTTGTTACGAACATACCGTACTCAGATTACAGTATCCTTTTTGCAAAAGCAGTAAATATTGTTATAGGTCGGTGGTGGTCGGCTGATAACAGATACTGAGCGCTGGGCTTCGAATACTACGATCTCATAGTTTAGTTGTAAATGTAAATAAACTAACTTACTGTCATAATATTCATCTTATGTTCAAGAAAAGATCTTTGGTTATATCAAATACGATACTGTAACAGATAGTACCTGTATTACCATACTATATGACCCAAGATACTAACCTTTATATGTCCCTTAACTCCCTATACCTACATGTCCCTTAAGAACCCCCTATATTATTATATACAGAGACGAAGCGTAGTGAGATGATTTTATTTTGATATAGACTTCTATACTTAATACTTGGAGCAGTTACTCGCATATCGTGTGACATTTACATGAACAGGTTCTGATGCAAAACACTGATAACAACAACAACAAAAGGCGTCGATGATTGTGATAAAGACTCGTTATGGAATGGCTTTACTTTGGGAGGTATACCACATGATGGCATGGTTCGTACTGTGTATGATCGTACTATATGTGTATATGATCGTACAGGTCCATGACATATGCATTTAACATGGTATGTAGAGCATGTAACACGGTATATGATGTCAATATACAAAAAAGATAGTAGACATATGACCTATACGACCTGCATATACACACACGTTGAACCTAGATGTAGTTGGGTACCTCCTGACCGGTCAATAATCGAAACACTGCCGTAGGCATCGTTTTCATATGAATCTCGCCCGTCGCCGTCGCCAACATGTTGACGATACGTTCGTGCGGGACGGCGACAACACTTTGGTGGTTGATTTCGATGATACGATGCCCCACTCGGATGCCACCACGTTCGGCGATACCACCACGTAGTAGGGAGCATATCTACAATAATATAAGAGTTTAGTGCAATATTTGGTAAACTGATATCTACTGTAAACAAAGTTTACAGTTGATATCAGTTTTATGTCCGTATAGATTAACACATTTTAATGTTTAATATAATATTTTTGCACTTTTAGGTTAAAAAAGTGAGTAAAAGTTCTGCACGGTGCAGTTTTTCAAAAATGTTAATTAGTATCAAAACGGCTAACCAAAATTTTAAAACATAACTTGAAATTGCCTTTTTAAGTAAGACGTGCTTTCAGCTTCTGAAAAATATTTTTCAAAATTTCCCTTAAAATTTACGCAATGCACTTTTTAAAAACGACTGCACCGTGCAATCAATCTTTTTATAAAAATTTTTTTAAATGACAAAAGAAGTTGATATTGTAGTTTTCGTATTAAAACCTACTTACCACGCCGTTCTGAACACTGAATCCAAGCTGATACTTGGTGTCAGGCCGCTTTATCCTCACTTCGACGACGGGCGGCGTTGATACGATGGTTAGCCTGACTGCTGTCGACGACTTTGCATTCTAAAACAATATCGGCTGTAAAATACTTTACATTACACTTTAAATCCTTCTAAATATTCTATTTTATGTCCTGAAGCCAGGAAATATCAGTAACTTCCATGTCGTATTAGATTCTGCAGGCTGCAGTTTTATTATCTAACTGCGCCCTAGACTTATAGTAAAGATTACTCAAAAACGAAGAATTTTTAAAATTTAAAAATAAAATTTGAAATTTCGAAGTTATTTTATCTTCCACCCACGTCCCTTACCCACCTTGATGTTTTGTTGAGCGGCAGCCAGAGGCAGGCCGACTAGACTGATCCCATTTATGGCTATGATCTGATCTCCGATATTAAGCTGATTCGATCGAGAAGCTGGTCCCCCTGGTGCTAAGTTGGCGACTACGACCGTTGGTAACATGGATCCCCATCCAGATTCCACAACTACGACTCCGAGCGCTTCTCCCACCTTCTTTGGTACCACAACATCTTTTTGGGTCTCTTTTCGAGCGAACATCTCCAACTCTTCGCCCATCAGCTCTTGGGAGTTCAGGACTTCCTATAACAATATTGTGGGTTAATATTATTGATGTATAGCAGTAGAAAATAGTAATAATAACACTGTAATATAAGTAATAGATAATATTAAATTGTTCAAAAAATTCTGAGCCCCCTGACCCCGAAAATTATTAGAAGAGGCTCAGAATTACATGAACAACCTAATAATAATAGTATAGACAACAACATCCCTACCTGATAGTCAATTTCCCTGAGGCAAGCGGGGTCGTCGATGCCATTTGCCCTGAGGAACTCGATGTAGGCCACCTGGAAGGCCTGGCCAATGGACTGGACGATGAATGAAGCCTCCTCCGACTCGAACACATGGCAAATGAGACGCGGCGTACGACGAATCGCCTCCGGGCTGAAAACATAATACTGTAAAATACTGCAAAAACCGAAGTTTTAAATATATTTTATTACAGTATCCCAAAAGAAAACCATTCTACAAGTTTTTTACAACAGTAACCTTTTTCTTGGTCTTCCGTAATTACAGTGACCCCTTACTTTGAGTACAGTAATCTGCCCGTTCATACCCATTAATTACAGTAACCTCCTCATCCATACTCCTTGACTACAGTAAACCCCTACTTCGATTACAGTAACCCCCTCCTTTATATTTGATTAATTAAGTAACCTACTCTTCATCGTCGCTGCCATTACAAGACTGTGGCAACCTTCTAGCCATCAATACCACCAAATCCCCAATGTCAGCGATGTAGGACACACTCCGTAGCGCATGGTCCATCAGAATGTCCTGTAACACAATTACAGTACAACCATATTACAGAAGAAATACGGTACAAACAGAAAACGGTTATATTACAGTACCACATTACAGTAAAATTACGATATATTACCGTACAAAACAGCAAACTCAAAAGCCGTGAAAAACAAAGAAACTAAAAGGAAAAGGGTTAAAGTGCTCAATAGTACTGTACTAAACAGCGCGATTATAAAAATAATTTTTTGCTGTGTATTGAATCGTAGGTACTATGTAGTACAGTATGACAGAAATAATAAAAAAGAATGATAAGTTAAACAAAGCAACACCAAATTGAAATGTCTTTCTTAATTACATTATGAATAATATAATTTATAATATAACTCTTTACATCGAAGCACATTTCAGGTTTAAGTAGCTCAGAATTATTTGATCCAACTAAAAACAAAACAATTTTAAAACTTTTGATGTTACAGTACGCCAACGATACTATGGCAAAAACAATAATAATTTTGATCCAAAATGACAAAAAGTTCACGTTACACACCTAATTTTATGCCCTTAATACTCAAACAAAACAATAATGTCAATTTAAACTTTTTCAGCTTGCGCCCCTAAAAGCGCACTCTGCAGTTTGCTTTTTTTGCAAAATTCGACTTTGCATTACCGTAACAGAACTTTACTTAACTAAAATCATGTAAAAATGAATAAAATATTATAGTAAAATATCAAAATATAAACCACAAAACAACACAAATTTGCATATCACCACGCTGAACACTTAAAAAAACGTAAAATACAATTGAAAAAAGCACGAAGCGACGAGAAATGATTACCGTATCCCAAAAGAAAGAGAGTTAATAAAAGGAAGGGTGCAGAGTTAGTGTGTAAGTGAAAAGTAACACAGGCAATACTACTATTTGTTACAGTACTCACCTGTCGGACGTCTGTTTCGGAAATCCTCTAAAAAATACAGTATGATTCGTTTGTATTACAAGCCCAAAATAGACAAAACCCTTTTAACTGATAAGACAAAGTAAATAAGTACAGTAATTGTTTAAGAAAGCAAGAAATACAGTAAATGTTAGAAACTACAAAAACCTATAAAAACTACAGTAGCCTAAACTACAGTAATCTTCGTAATACTATATAATTACCGTGATGAAATAAAAGACAAAACCAACAGTAACCCGATCTAGCAGCTGCACACAAAAACAATCAGACACTACACTCAACATGGTCGTATCTTACAGTAACCCTATGAATGTACGGTAAAAGCCGAGCATAGACGGGAGAAGGATGTTTCAGTACAAGCATTGTTACAATAATCTTATACAGTACTATAAGTTTATATTATATCATCTAATTTCGTTAAAAGGGTTACTGTAGTATTGTATCAAAGTGCCATAATGTAGTATCGCACCACAGTATAATACATGATAAAACCATGTACAAGATACCACAGTAATCCATACAAAATAAGTTTGTTTTTCAACTCAAAAATGTACCGTACGAAGATACTGTAACACAATGATCGTACGTTGTGTCGTTGCTACAAGAAGCCAAAATGGGATAAACAATACAGTAGGAAAGGTACAGTAACCCACCTGTAAGTCCGTGTTTAATACCATAATCTTTTCAGTTGATATGAACAAGTCAATCTCCGTACTCGGCTGTACGTCTCCATCTGGTGCCTAAAGCAATAAAATTTAATTACAGGGTGTGCCAAAAGTCCGTTGACTCATTATTTTAGTCATATATTTATTAAAACAATCAATATACTTAAAACAACAACTAACAATAGTAACATATAGTACTAGTTATAACATAGTCAAGCGGTTTCGAAGTGGCCCTTCTTTGCCGCCATGCAGAGGCGTAAACGCTTCACAAGGTTTTAGGCGATGGGCCGCAGGTCCTGAGGCGTAAGTTTGTCCCATTAGGATGAGAAGATATTCACGTTGGAACAGGCACATAACCCATCAAAATGACAGACATTACTCTACAGAGCCTCCTAGAGACTTGGCCATCGTCGAACACCGTCAACACCCTCGGGGCATTACGGTTTGGGCAGGAGTATGCGCCTCGGGCAAAAATCCTTTCATTTTGTTGATAAAGGAGTAAAAATCAATAAAGAAGGGTACCAAAAAGACATTCTGGAAGTCGTAGTACTGCCTTGGTTCCTAAAACACTTCAGGAACACCAAATGGACGTTTCAACAGGACTCTGCGCCAGCCCATAAAGCCAAAACAACACAGGAGTGGTGTCGGACCCATTTTCCGGACTTTATCATCTCAGCTGAAAGGCCTCCGTACTCCCCCGATCTCAACTTGATGGATTAAAGTATTTGGTCGATATTGTAGGCAAGGGTGTGTTGTAGAAGACACCAAACGTTGGAGTCTTTAAAACAAGCATTGATCGAAGAGTGGGACAAACTTACGCCTCAGGACCTGCGGCCCATCGCCTAAAACTTTGTGAAGCGTTTACGCCTCTGCATGGCGGCAAAGAGGGGCCACTTCGAAACCGCTTGACTATGTTATAACTAGTGCTATATGTTACTATTTTTAGTTGTTGTTTTAAGTATATTGATTGTTTTAATAAATATATGACTAAAATAATGAGTCAACGGACTTTTGGCACACCCTGTATTTTTAAATTTTAAAAATCCCGCCATTCTTGGCATTCCGTGTCTAAACACTTTATGCTTAAAAAAGTTGAAAAATGTTTAAAAATATATTTTCATTACTTTTGAATCACATTTTTGCAATGATTTTTAAAAAATACAGTACCCCTCTACAGTAACCCACCTTCACTCTGGCAACCGCCTCTTGAGCTTGTGACATTCGACTCGACTTTGTAGCTCGACCATCTGTTGACATTTGAGTTGAACCCAGGTACCGTGCTCGGAACAGAACGCCCTCGATCAAAACTGCAGGTTCATGAACCATTACTGTAACCAAAAAATTAGTCATACTGTAGTTTTGCAAGGTATACATATAAACAAAAAATGTGGTTGATTATGTCACTTTTAATGTAAAATACGAATATCAAATGCAAATTAAAACCTGATTAACTACTTGTAAAGTTTTTTAAAAAAAATCAATATTTTGATTTACATTTCGTCGAAATATCGATTTTTGACTTTTCGTTGAACTTTAACTAAAAGTTTTGATTTCAGGTTAAATTACGCTTTGATTTTAAGTTTAAATTTCATTTTTGAAAGATACGATGATGACAGAACCAAAATGACATAATCTCCACATCTACCCGACCATCTAAACGCTAATCATGCCAAAAGATACGACAATGACAGAACAAAAAAATGTCATAAAATGGACGTAGACATCAGGCCAAACGTAATATAATGTTCACACAAGCATTCACGGCATACTGTAACAAAACAATATACCTTACCTTTAAAACTCCCATTTTTGGTGTTATAGAGCGAGCAAGGGTTATAGTGGGGGTGTATTAAAGAAAAGTTGTTAATAGGTAAAACAAGGTTCAGACAAGCGAGAGACAGAATAACACGGTTCAAATAAACCATAATGTATTTAACTATAATGTAGTTTTTCAATTTTTATCGATAAATAGGACATATTTGGTGGTATAACATGTCACTTTTTCGAAAAATTAATTTTTTTTCAGAAAAAATCCCAAAAACTGATGAAAGAATGGCCATTTTTTGTTGTAAACCTCGAAAACGACCCAATAATTTATAAAAAGCCATCAAACATCTTTAGTCCATTATTTTTGTTATTTAAATATGCAAAAACAATCTGATTTCAGGCCAAAATTGTCCAGGAAAAACAGTTTTTATTTGGACCAGTCAAAAGCCAATCATAATATACGTTTTTTGAACCGTATTTTATAAAATTATTGTCCACTTTTATGACAAAAGTGCTTCAGACAGAGATAGATGTTAGTTCAGTGAGTTTTGCGACAATGGAAACAATGTTAAAGTTTATATTATCCATCATGGGCAATGTACGGAAATTAATTATACGTCTATTAAATGTAAGTTTGATTTAAAATTACTGTTTTATATGTTCAGTTATCTTCATCAACATTTTTTCTATCAAAAAAGCGTGAAAATTTGGTTATAATTTGCAACTCCGTATAATAACATTCGAAAGTATATTACCCATCGTGGTTAATATAGAAAATCCCCAAAATCCTACCTTCTTTCTTGTTGTTGGCCTTTTTCTGCTTGATACTCTCTTCGACTAGTTGATTCGTGTCTTTTGTCAATAGTTTGGAGGTTTCTTCCTCTTCGTTATTGTCTTCTGCTCCGTTTAATTCTGAAAAATGGGTAATATTCGTCTTTTTTATTAGAAGGATAATAAATGTAGTTAATATATTTTTTAAAACTTACTGTCATCTTCTTCTTGTCCATTTTGGTCCTCTAGGAATTCTCTTTGTCTTTCTTCTTCTCTTTGCATCCGTTTCACAAAGGTATCTCTGAAGAACAATAATGTTGTTTTAGGTATCAACGCTAATTTCAATATTTTTAAAATTAGGTATCAAATTCATAAATCCAGCCTTAAGCCATATTTTGACCTACCTCATGACCCAGACAGGTTCACTGCTTTCTTCTTGTTTGCCGTTCTCTTGACCGTTCCCATTCAAAGGCCAGTCGCCGTTCTTCAATGAATTCGACCGTTGAGCTGGTCGTTCGATGGTCGATCCTGGCGGAGGTGGGGCTGGGATGCCGATGGGCTTGAAAGCCTCTGCTTCGCTTTTCTGTTGTTCCATCAGTTTCTCCAGTAACTGTGGATTCTGGAGTTGGATCTTCTTCAGAAGTTCAGCTGCCATTTCTGGTGTGATTTCTTCGGCCGACGAGGGCGCAGCTGGGGCGGCGAACACATTCTGGACTGGGATGGAAGGGTAGGGGTAGAAGGCCTCGGCCTCGTTAGGAGGCTTCATCATCTGGGCGGGGAACATGGCTGGGAACTGGGCCATCATCTGGGGCTGGGCCATCGGATAGACGCCGATTGGAGCGTTGATGCCCTGAGGCAATGTGGGACTAGTAGCAAAGGCAGCCGGTCCGTGAAGTCCCAGTCCATTGCCTGTGGCTGTTGGGCCAAAGTTGAAGTTGTGAGATGCATTTGGGTCTGTGAAGTGTTCGGTTGGTGGACTGAAGGATGAGCGAAGTTGTTCTAGGGTTGGTCGCGACACATCGCTGTCGTGGGAGGGTGGTCGGTAGGGCAAACCGGCTGCCTAAAAGGAAGGTTTATTAGGTGTTTTACTTTACAATAATTACAAAACAACACCCTATATTAGAAAGATCACGGTTTTATTATTTATATTAACATTATAGGTAGTACTAATTTGAATAGCCACTACTTGTTTGGTCAAAAAGTAAGCGGAAAGACTACCAGAGAAGCATGTTAGCTCACTGACGGCCCTTCTGTTACTTTCTGACAAAAACAACGATTACATGTTTTCCTTTCTACCATAATATAATATAATATTGTAGTAGGTATAAGTCACAGACAGAGGTACGAAACAAACAAAACGTTAGTAAAAGTCGAAAGTTAATGAAACGAAATAACATCGAGGACTAGTCTCTTACGACAGCCACCTTACCCCATTGACAGTCTCGCTAGCGGGAGCGGCGTCGACAAAGCTGCCAAAGCCGTGATCGTTCAGCAGCTGGGCCAACTCGGCCTCGTCGATCTAAAAGCAAAAGTAAGAGAAGGTTAGGAAGCTGGTGGTTAGGCTTATCAGACTGTTAGCTAGAGTTATGTTAAACTTCGTTTCGGCTTTAAAATATTTTAAAATATCGCCAAAGGTGTCATTTGTGTCTGATAAGTTTTGAAACAATGTTAATGAGTAATATTATCATAGATATTAGACTTTTATTAAGCATGAAAGCCGAGAAAGTGCTTTAATTAGTATGTTTAGTCTTATAAATACGGAAAGATGAGCGTATCGTACAGGATACTGTAACAAAACCCTAAAAATAGAAGCCAAATTCAAAATGACAAACCTGTCGAATGTTTTTGTTCTGCATTCGTCGGTTGATTTCCTTCTCGATCTCGTTCATCTGCTTCTGAATCATCTCCGTCGTCCGCTCCACCGTAGCCGACTTCTTGGCTTCTGAAGCCGGAATCTCGGCAGAAGTGCCGGGAAGAGGCTCTGAGCCTGCACGATGTCGTTGTAGCTCTTCTAATGGATTCTGAAGCTGCATCGTGGCCTGGTTTTGTAGCTGCATCGTGGCCTGATTCTGTAGCTGCATCGCCTGCAGCTGAGCCATCGTGGGATTCTGGAGATTCATGGCCTGATTCTGTAGCTGCATCATCGTCGCCAGCGGATTCTGAATCTCCGTAGGTATCGTAGGAGTTTTGACGTTGTTTATGGCTTCTGGTTCCTGAATTACCGTAGGATTTGATACATTCTGATTCTGTGTAGATTCTATTTTCATTGTAGATTCCGTCTGAGGTTCTGAAGCCAGTGTCACCGTAGCTGAATCGTTCTGAACATTGGACGTTTGTACTTTGGTTGTGTCTTCAGAAGCCTGATTATTACTCTGATTACTCGCCACGTCTTCATGGCCTTCAGGACGATCGGCTACATGACTATCGTCGCTAGTTACCGAACTGGATTGCCTAACCTCAATGTTGGGATCCAGATTCTGCTTTGAATCGGGCTTATCGGATTCTGAAGCTTGTGGTAGAGAAGGCGACGTACTGGTTTCAGCACACTCCAGATTCGAAGACGACGTCATTTTTATGCTGTCGCCATCTGAAAGTAGGATAATATTAGATTCTGTAGAGGAGTTTGATGGGCTTTCATCGATAGAACGGGGGTAAAGACAAGAAAATTGTAATTTTAGGTAATATCACGGGCAAATAGCCTTTCAAAATTTATAAATTTTAAAAAATATTACCTAATTTTATATTTTTTTAACTAATTTTAATTCTAAAAAGCCCTTTTCCCCTAAAACTCCCACAATCGAGACGTAAACCCGACTTCTTAAAACCGTATTTTAAGCGAAAGCCACCGAAGATTGACGTTAATTAAGGTTTCTCGAAGAAATCTGCATAAAGTGTGTCTTTGCGCGGCGATTTCCAATATTTAAGGGGGGGGTGGAAGTGCGGGGAAAAAGTGCCATCGAAAAACAAAATATTCGGGATTATACCGGTTGGGCGCGCTTAATCCCACAATGAAATCTAACACAATATGCACCTTGTTTTTGGAACACCGCTTTCTATTGCTCGAGGGCTTAACGTTGGTGCTTTGGAGGTTAAACAGCAGTAAAATAGTACCTTTTAAGCCATAAGTAGTCTTATAAGTAGCACTTATCAATCGTACCTTTTTAGCCAAAATTTTACTTTTAAATAGTACCTTTTTTCCATCAATAGTACTTGTAAATAGTACATTTTTAGTATGTTTGAGACAAAAATTGTTTACGGATTAAATATGCCATGAAAAACGGTACTTTTTAGCTTAAAATTGCATTTTTCCTTATTTAGAGCACCAAAGTCTGAAGAAATACACTGTTCTACGCGCTTTCTGACCAAAACGGCCAAGTCAAATGGTATCCTTTAGAAAGATAAAACGCTGCTCTAACTAGCCAGACTTAAGTTGCAACCTAATTTTTGCCTTTTACATTAAAAACTAAGCCTTCAAACAAAAAAAAATCAGTAAACACCCCTAATTTTTTTCCTTAAACTTAAAAAAAATCAATTTTCGACTTAAAATATCTTCGAAAAAGCTTTTTAATTAAACGAAAAAACTTAATTAACCCATTTCCGATCCAAAAACAACTTTAAAACCTCACTTTTTATACCCAAAAGTATTACTTTTCACCGCTTAAAACCCTTCACCTTGCTCAACTTCTCCCCAGACCTTTAGAAGTCCTAAAAAAATAACAAATTTGCGCTAAAACAATAAGAAAATGTGTCATAAAAGAGTTAAAAGCATCGCTCTTCCAAACCAAAGTAAAGGTTTGAACCACGGGAAGGCTTTCTCTTGTGCCATTCGAATCGATAACTATAACAATATAGGAAGATGATCAAGAGTTTGACAGAGTACAAGACGAAGGTGCCAAGAAAAGGAAGTTCTCGGCCTCCCAAGAACATGGCCTGAGGGAGGCGAGAGAGCACGGTGAATTGAGAGGGCGGAAAGACAAAATAAATGGGACGAGAGAGTGTGGGGAAAGAGGAAAGTGCGTAGAGAAAGAGCAATCGAGGAGAAAAACGGTGCAAAGAGACTAGAGATCACTCATATTAGAGAGAGCGGTTAGAGAAATCCACAAAGCGCTGAATAAAAGGAGAGGAAACAAGACAGTGTGTAAAACGAGAAGAGCGCAGAGAAAGGAAAAAACAAGAGAGAAAAAGGAAAGAAACGAGAGAGCACGCAAATAAGAGAGGATGGTCAGAGAAAAGACGCGTTTCGCAAGGCCAAACCGAGGCCTGGCCAATGTCCATTCGGGAAAAAACATTCAACTTGACATTAACCATCCCCCTATTCATGATTCAGTTGTTGTGACTCAGCATGGAGAAGATAGGGTCTGTTATGTGCAAAACAATACATTCTTAAGAAAACCCACAGCACGACATGTTAACTGTTTTGGTCATGTTTATTCGTTTTGTAACGGCAAAAACTTTTTTTTGATAACAAAACTTTTGATTTTGGGTCATGTTGAATAAAATCCTCATTTCTAATGCAAAATCAAACAAATTTAAAAATTAGTTTGGCAATATTTATGTAAAAATGAACAAACATCCTATTTTTATACCTAAAACATCACAAAAATCATCCTTTCAACCCGATTTACCCCCAAAAACCTCCTCCTACCTACAAAACTATATTATCATGCAAATATACGACGATATTCTGCTCCAAAATAATATAAATATGACCACAACTCGCAATATCAAGCATCATACGAAGGCTTTCATGCCCAAAGTTAAATAAACACTTCATGCCCTGAGGGCTGTCAGTCGTTTAAGTGACAGTAAAGGCCTAATCAGTGGGGCTTATCAACTACTAAAGCAACGTTTGAGAAATGTCATATAAGGAAGTTGAGGGAAATAAACAGTTTTTAAAAATTAAAAAATTTTAGGTTGATTACGTTATTTTAGCTCAAAAATTTCATGGAAATAATGAAAAAAGTGCTGAAAGTTAAGAAAAACTGTAAAAAATAGCAAAAAATGATGGTTTTTAAGTATTTTTCGACCAATGTAAAATAAATTTTACAATTTTTAATTTTTTTTAGCTATTACTTCAATTTTTGTCACTAAAACCCCAATAAACTTTAATTAACAACAATATCTTTTCTTTTTTCACCAACTTTTCTGCCATTTTAAACCAATACTTCTTCCTAAATCCTCAATTTTACAATTCAACTACCTAAAACACCAAAAAAGTAATGAAAAAGTAATCGGTTCTGTTACTAAGACAACAAAAAAGTGTCATACCGACCAGTTATGCCCAAGATACTACCTCAAATCAACCTTTTGCCACAACTTTGTGACCAATGACACATTTTATGGACTTTTATTATTGGAACTCATCTACCAACCCCAGATATGTTGTTGTAATAAAGAAGAATTAATTCGCGCGAAAAGAAAGCCAATTATAAATATCCAGCCGGCTGGCTCTATCCCATCGCATGCAAACGACGGCCTCAGGGCCTCTAATCCCGAGCAAATTAAAGAAGCCGAGAGCGCGCTTAAACTGTTTCATGACAAAAGTTTCCGGAGGGAGAAGAGGATATCTCGAAATATGGCAAAATTTAAAAATTTCATGAAAATTTGAAATTTCAAAAAAGTTCAAATTTTGAAAAACTCAAAAATATAAAAATTAACGAGCTCAAAGAAACCAATATAATATTATGTTATCATAAGCCCAAAAGTTGTAAGACTTTTCTTACATATAATGGAGGGGTTAATCACTTCCTGCTTTGTGAACACTTAAAATGATTTTAAAAAATCATATTTCTTGATAGACTGATATGAATCACCTGTCATAACATAAACATACTAAAGATAAGATAAGATATCAATACGAACATAGATATATTAATGTATACATAAACAAGCAAAATTGTCAATTTGATTAAGGTTGAGAAACGCATCGGATCAGGCCCAATTTTTAAGACCAGGCCAAACCCAAGCCCAACATTTAGGCCCGGCTAGTTTTCATTGTTTTCTCAGAAAGGGCCGTTCTGGTAAAAAAAATGCTAAGCCCGGCCTAGCCCAACAAAAAGAACAACTTTTTTTTTATTTTTTACGCCCAGGCCCACTTTTCAACCCTGGCTCGGTTCAACTTTAGCTCAAGGCCGGTCCGATTGTCAAGCCGAGCTGGGTCAGACCGAGCCTACACGGCCCATTTCTCACCAAAACTAAACTAAACTTCAGCTGTCAAAACCCCAATATTAAAAACTGATAGCACAAAACTAAAATTACTACAGTAAAAGGCTTTAAAACGTTAGTCAAAATCCCACAATACTCAACCATAGCCGAGAACTAAATGATTAAACTTACATCCCAACTCCTTGTGTAAATTGTTGATTTCATCGGTGAAATTGAATGGCGATTGTTGTTGGACGCGGTCTTTCGCTTGAACTGGACTAGAACTGGTCGATGGGAGAGTCCTGGTCGTTTTAGAAGGTGTAGATGACGAGCTGAAAGTGCATTGAGAGAACGCTGTCATGTTGGAAGGCGTTACAGAAGAAAAGAAGGGATTACTCGAGTTCTGGAAACAAATTTTGTCGTATAACTTCCTTTTCAATTACTTATTCTTATTCTCGTATTTTACACAAAATTAGCATATTTTCAAACAATTGTCATTACGTAAAGTTTATCCTTCGTATAACTTGTCCCCATTTCATCCTACCCCCCAATTCTCAAAAAAAGCATACAAAATTGCACTTTTAGTCAAAAAGGTTGACGGTAAACAGTAGTAAAAGTAGCCTTGAATCTGTTTACAGTTCCTTAACCACTTTCCGCAAATAAAGTTAATCAATTCTGCCTCAGGCAATTAGGGCCATAATTATATTCTTTTCAAGATTTGTAGGTAACGTGGGCTATCTTGCAGGCTGTTTACTTCGATTCTGCACCATGTCTTAAGCTTAGAATAATAGTACCCAACTCTCAGAACCAAAAACTTTATAATAATACCCTGCAGTATCAGTATATGTTTAGTACCAGTATATGTGAACCTACCACATCGTGCTGATCCTGTCCCTGAGAAGCGGCCACGAGAAGACCGTGCATGTACTGTTGCATCATCTCCTGATACTGTTGAGGCGACAGGAAGTAGCCTCCGGTCAAAGGGTTCACTCTGAAGTCGTTCTTCATCTCCTGACCCGGTACCATCTGGGTACCATTCATCTGGGGCATTCCCTGAGGCTGTTGGGGCATGAATGGGGCCATGAAAGGGTTCGAGAAGAAGGGCGGACAAACGTTCGCTTGTGACGGATCTGCGGTCGAATTTACTGAAATTAATTAGTATGAAGAGCTGGTTAATTAGGGAGCATCTGGAGGTCATCTTCGTCACGCCAATCGGTTTAATTGCCGCTTCTGACAGATGTTATGACACAAGATTGTCAAAATTAATAAAACCTACTTAAACTCGTCTAGCAATCAACCTTTTGCCTAATTTGTCCAAGTTTATACTCAAAAAAGTCATTTGAAGCCATTTCGAAAAAAATCCAGAAAATCCGTCATCTTGACGTATTAAATTTCCAATTTAAGTATATAATACTTTGCAAATATTTTACTATTACTCTTTGTGTACTTAACCTCTTATCTGCTCCAAAATCTATTTTCTTACTTTTTGCTTTTAAACTGCCACGATGACTCATTTCCTAGACGAAACTTGTTTATCAGCGATAATTAGCTAAAACAACTTACTAGTGCCATTAGAGCCGGAATCTGGTTGTTCAGGACTAGTTGTCATATCTGCCACATCCTCACGTTCCGTGTGGCCAAGAATCTCTCCAACTTCCAACTGAACCAGCACCTACAACGATATTTGGTTGGAACAAGGTGAGCTCGAAAAATATTTAAAATCGAAAAATATTGAATTGGAAACAATAATCGGCTTATGGATGAGCAAAAAGGTAACAAAATGGCTAATTTTAAATTATTTTATAGCCAAAAATATTAAAATATGAACATGAAATTGAAAATATTGTGTTGGGTCTACAACAATATCGAGATTGATAAAATATCAAACCTAATCCTTGGCATTGAAAAGTAGACAAGAAAGTTACGAAAGTATCTTTAGCCATCCTTCTCCATAACACAGCCCCTACAACAATATAAGACAATATAGAAAAGGACGATAAGACGCGCGACTCAATTCCGAGCCGGCTGGTTAGAACACTGGGTTCTTTCGATTAAAAATGCCTGAGGAAACGAAATAAATTCGGCAAAAAATTATACAAATGGGTTTGGGAGGAGGATTGATGGCCCCAATTTGATGGTACACCAACTCAATCCAATAAAAGAATGGCAACATGCTCGGCCGTTACATTAATCTCGACACTTAATGTGCCGGGGCTTGTTTATGGCCGTCTGAGAAAGCTCCAAAGGTTATTTTCCATGAGAATCGTGAATAATAAATAACGGATTATACGATGCTGAGGTGGTGGTGGGTAAAACGAGGTGGTGGTGGGGGGATGAGGTTGGGAGAGAGTGAAACCAGGGCTGGGAGGTGCTGGCCCAGAAAGTTCCTGACCTCCTGGGTGAGGACCTAGGGCCAATTTTTTAATTTTTAATCATTATGCCCATATAAATTCACCCTACCCATGTTCCACCCACCCCACCTCGACTTTCACCAGACATTGTTTATGATGTTGAGTTAGATAAGAAAGCGAGTAAAAACAGTTTTGAAAGTTAGTTCTGCGCTTAAAACTGACACAAAAAGTATAATACTATTAATGTGAGCTAATGCAATCGAGCAGTCTCATTTCAAAGTACAAATTATATTGTTTTAGGTACGAATTTAAATGATTTAAAGGTTTTGAATAAAAATAAGATTTATTTCAAATTCTATTCACTTTTTGACCAGACATAATAGTATTGTTCTAGCACTGTTAAGTTGGTCAAATAATTCTGGGCCCCTAAAAACCAAAAATTTGATTTAACAGGGTAGCACAGAATTATTTGAACAACTTAATCGTTCTCAAAAAATTTAAATTTCAAAAGAGACAACAATGTTAAAGACTCGCGATATTGACCAAAACAGGCGTTACTCAAGCCCAGCTATTTAGAGACCATTGGTAATATAAAAATAATATTGGCAGGGTCGGGAACGGCCCAATAAAACATCTGTTAACGGGGCAAACAAATCCGAATTTGAATAGAAATAATTAATCCGAGGCGCGAAAACGGAAGGCCAGAAACAAGTCGTCGATCATGGCCGCTGAAAGGGCCTCGGCCGCTCTCCCCGGGCCCTTTGTTTTCCCCCTTTTGGCCACAAATCATGGCCGAGGGAGAATGAAAGAAGCATAACTATAATATTCACCACCCCACCTCCGGCTAATAATAAGCTAATAATTCTGTCATAATTACCGTCATAGTTACACGTTTTCTGGATTCGGCCGAAGGGAAAGCAATGCTTTAGGGTTATTGTGGGTTTGGCCACTGAATTTGTTAGCTATATGGCCATTCAGCTTTGTGGGACAATAAAAAGTTGAGACACTAAAGTTGATACTAATTTTAGAAGATACTGAGACTAACTGGCTGGTAAGAGGAACTATTCATTTCTATCATGAGGTAGGTATGGTTCTCGAGCTTTGGCAGAGAATGGCTTTTATAAAATCAGTAGGGTGATAGGAAAGACAATAGAATACTACGTGATATGAATTGACTAAAGATATCCCAAAGATAACAATATAAGCCCAAACCAGCCAACCCTAACTATATAAGCCAAGAACAAGCCTGAGGCAAAACGTATTTAAAGAAAACTAAATACGGGTTAAGGACAAACCCTGAGGCAAAAAAAACTCGAAACAGGTTTCGTGACCAATATACGACGAGTTTAATTGAATAAATAATGCCCCACCCCCGGGGACCCGCAGGCAATGCAAATAGTTTGAAATTATTTAAATTTTGTTTTCCTCCCAAGCTATTTATTGCGAGGTATTCAGACGGAATTAACTCGCTTTACTGGTCAAAAAGTGAGTAGAATTGAAGGTTGAAAAATGGTTTTATATTATATTGGTTTTGACTCTGGAGTTTGGTATTTTACAAAATTAGATAAAGTTAAAAAATATTGGAAACCCAATTACTGGTCAAAAAGTAAAAAGAACAATGAGTCATTTGACTAAAAATTTAAAAGAGAACACGAAATTCTATATACCTTTTTCACAGAAAAATGTCTAAAAAATTGACAAATTTAGGTATTTTAAAGACGTTGTCATCAGTAAAATAATATTAGAAACTACTTTAAAAACAAAAAACAACTTTATACTACCTAAAATTTCATTTCAAAATGTAAAGATACTCTTTTCGCGACGTATACACCCGCAAAACCCGACGATCTTCTTCTTATAAGGACAAATTTAGGTATTTTAAAGATGTTATTATTGAAAAAATAATGTTATAAACTATTTTAAAACAAAAAACAACTTTATATTACCTAAAATTTAATTTCAAATTATAAAACTACCCCTTTCGCAATATATACACCCACAAACCTCTACTATCTTCTCCTTATAAAGCAAAAAAGCCTGGGAAATCCGTGAAAACTAGTAAATAAAGTAATAATCGCGACGAAAGCGGAGGAAATTCGAGAGCGAAGCCTCGAGATTTGCAACTGACGTCATGGTGAAGACGGATAAAGTATGAAACCGCAACATAACAGAGTAATTGGGTTAAGTTGTGATCGACGTGGAATTAAATGAAGTAAGGGGCGGCAGAGTAGCTAGCGGCTTATTTCTCTTTTCGCGAAGGAAACAGGACACCGCCCGAGGGGAAAAGGCCGGCTTCTCAAATTGGCCCCACTTTTTGGACCACAAACGTTTCCAAATCAAGACAATTTAAAGAGTACGAGACACAATTTACATTACTTTCGTTCGGTTTGGTATGTGCAGAGGAATGGGTTACTGGACTTTTAATGACACAACGCAGACAATGTTGGGTTAGATGGTGGAAGATTAGTTTATGGGGAAAGACATGTCATCAAGGCTATGTAAATATTAACTATCCTTTATATGGAAAGTGCTAATGATGTTTGTGTTTTATATCAATTTAAAATAGTTTACTCAAGTAACACTTGCCAGAAGGCAATATTTCTACTCCGGTCAGAAAGTAGATAGCAGTCCATTTAAAAATAAAATTTTATTTTTTAATGAAAATTTTTGAATCATTTAAATTTGTACTTAAAACAATATAAATTACTGTAAAATGAGACTGCTCGATTGCATTAGTTCACATAAATAGTATCATGCTTTATGTATCGGTATTAACAGAACTAACTTCCAAAACTGTTTTTACTCGCTTTCTTTACTATCTCAACATCCTAAACAATGTCTGGTGGAAGGTTGACTAGCCTGAGGAAGGGGGAGGGGGTAAATGATGGGTAGGGTAAATTTATATGGGCCTAGGCATCAAAGATTTAAAAATTAGGGCAAACTTGTGTGATCAAAAACATAAAATATTTAAAAATTGCCTTTAAATCATCAACCAGCATCCCCCAGCCCTGATCGCACCCTCTCCCAGCCTCATCTCCTCACCATCACCACCACCTCATCTTACCCACCACCACCTCAACATCGTATAATCCGTTATTTATTATACTGTGAGCGGGGTAAATTTTTGAGGTTCATAATGCCAAAAGCAATATTTCTCGAGTAAAGACAATAAACTCCCGTTATAGTCAATAATAAGCAAAATTTTTTTTCGAAAAAGTCGACCCTGGTCCTCCCCGTGGCTTCGAGAAATAAAATTTTGATCCACAGGCCCCTGAGGGCACAAAAAAGGTATTTGAACAACTCCAAGTCAGTTTCCCTTCACCCCAACACCAAAATAATGCACTGAAAACAAAAAACTAGTTCTCCCAATCTTAAAATCTCAACAACAACATAAAGTCATCATCCAATCAATCCGTACCACAACTTCGTTAAAACTTTATTTTTCGAATAAATTATAATATAACAGAGTAAGGTAAAGTTACTGTACAAAATAAGAATTACAAAAAGCCCGTTTTGAATGACTGCGAAGGAATTGGAAGCCGAGATGATGAGTGTAATGTCAGTTGACTAAATAAATATTACAATTCAGACCAAAAGCGCGCGCTTCGACGTTTAAATGCTGAGCAAGGTTGTGGTAGTGGTTGGCAAAGGATAAAGCAGAGACGAGACACCGGTTAGTGCTATAGACAATGTCAGGTGGGTCCAAAAGTTCTTGGATTTGTCGCTGAACGTCATTGATATGAAATTCTATGACGTATGAACGCTGCGGCCAAAGTGTTGCACGGTGCAATTGATTAATTGTTTTGCACCGTGCAGTCAATCCAAAAAAGTTTTAGAAATCCTGACTTTTAGAAACCGATCGCTAATATTAGACTTTACATAGATAATATACCTAAAATAAGACAAGAAGTTGATTTTAATGCTTTCAAAATTCTTCTGTTAATCAAATTAATAATTTTTGAAAAGTTCGAAAACCCTTGTTATCTTGATGACGATAAGACTAATTGAGACATAAGAAGATATAAATTAATACGGGAAAAGACCTAAATTAAGATATAAAAAGATCCCAAGACTTACTATTAAGTTGTTCAAGTAATTCCGTACCCTCATCCAAATCAAGTTTTTTGGCTTAGTAGGCAACGAATTATTTGAACAACCTACTATAACATATATAAAGTTAACAATTCGTATCACAAGCCCTACATGTTGTAGGCGACATAAATGGGGTCCAATTGGTCCTTCAAGAACGAATCTCGAAGATGCATTCTCTGTTTCTCGCCACGACTGTTGATGGGGATGGTATGGGCGTCGACAATCATTACCACACCCACAATCAGATGCTGATCTTCCAGTACTCGAGAAGTGATGGCTGGTACAAGGTCGAGGGCTTCTGATTCTGGAGCATCAGTTTCCGCTACGACCACCAAAAGGTGAGTCCAGGTGAAGACGGCACTAAAAAATGGCAATGCTTAAGTAAAAATAAGACGAAGTATACTAAAATATGAAGGTAATACACTATATAAAAGTTACCATACAGAAAATTTCAATGTTGTACATATTAATATTATCTTCAATATCAAAACCCAAAGGTTAAATTGACTAAAAACGCTATGTTAACATACCTTTCAACGATTCGTTTGTGAGCTCTGCATACTGAAGTTTCAATGTCTACAGGATGATACCTCATCCCTCGTAGCATCAGAGTTTCATCCAATGCACCGACCACAAATACAGCATCGTGTAGCTCTAAAACACGATAATTAGAGGTGATTTTGAATATTATGCTTCAAAAACTTCAAAAAGCCTTTAAAAAACACATTAAAAGCAGAGAGATATCGATGTCATTATTCGATTTTTCATAATCTAAATTTAAATCGTATAAATTGTTTCCGCAGCCTGCAAATTCATAACTCGAGTTGCGCCCAAAATTTCCTTTATAAAAAATTTTTTTTTGAGATTTTCAATTCGAACCTTAAAATTGTACCCTTTTATATCTTTCATATTTTTTAAATTTATTTTTCCTATGTGCTCTACAATATTATTTTAGCCTTACCTCCATCAGCAGTGATAGCTTCAGTTTGCCTCAAGAATCCCAAGAATCCTGTCCTTGCGTAGACCGTGGTGGTGTCTCCAGTCCTCAACTTCGACCTGAAGTGATCGCTGTGAGTCTGATTCTCGTCGCCAAAGATGGAGAAGTAGCCGGCAGCGTTGTGGCCAGAAGCCACCCAGATCTCGCCCAAATGAGAATCAGCACATTGACCTTTGGTTTCTGGATTGGCGATGACCACCTTGACTCCAGGTAAGAGTTTGCCACATTCCATCAATGGAATCGAGTGTGGCGCGCCTTTCTCGACCAACGTGACCCGGTCGTTCCTCAAGGCTCGTGAATCCACGTAGACGGTGAAGGGGTCTGGACTCGACGCACCTTGTAGACAGATGGCCGTGTTCACTCTGGAGCCGAACGATGTTGATACTGCTCGTCCGTTTAAGCCTAGGGGTCTGAACAGTCTGATGAAGGCTTGGCACAGTGCGTATCGTGGTCGTTCCTCGGCTACGATAACACAGTTGCGTAGAGAATTGAGCGTGACGTTCTTCTCCTTCAGAATATTGACTTGTGTAGCCAGTTCACGTACACAGAGATTCAGAATACTGTAGGAACAGAAGGTGTCACGAGCCTGATGTTGTGATACGATGTTCAGCCACAGTGATGGATTCAGTTCGACTTCTGAAGGCGGGATCAGTGTGGAACGATGGCCAGCGTAGACGCCTAACAAGCACCACAGGTTGAAGCCGAGGCCAGAATATGGATCCAGACAGAGGACGACGTGTCTTGAGGGGTACAGTTCACACGCTACCTTCAGACTTTTACATTGTTGGATTATGGCCTCGTGGGTGATCACAACTCCAGCCAATTGACCGGTCGTGCTCACGGCAAAGTCCTGAAACCAAATTTATAATTTCATCAGCAATATCAATGTGTCAAAGTGACTTCAAACAACAATAATGTAGTTTTCATCTACTACAATATAGTTCCATTCACTTACCAAATAACATGGATCTTTAGGACTCCTTAGCGCCATCAGCTGCTGATCCACCTGCTGATTCTTCTTCCGTGCCACAGAAGACGACGGTGTATCGTTAATGTCCAAAATTGTTGGCCACGCCTTTGTACTCACACGGTGCGATGCTTCTTTGCTCTTCAGAATCTTGATCATCGGAGCCGTACTCAACAATGCTACAGACTTGGAGACGTCTACAACCATTCGCACGGTGATCAGAGAATTGTGGAGATTCTGAAGGGATGGTGCTCGGATACAAACCGGTACTAGTCCCACAGCCAAGCAGCCATAGAAGGCGCAGATCAAGTCGAGTCCTGGAGCGAAGATCAAGGCTACGTGATCTCCCGGATTCAGATGTCCCTTGTCCAGTAGCAGAGCCCCGATTCTCTCTGCCTTTCTCCACAGCTGGGAGCACGTTATCGTCTCGACCTCTGCCCCTTTCGAGTTAACGAGGCTGTACAAAGCGTGGTCTGGATGCTGTTGAGCACGCAATCTTAACGTATCCACGAGGTATAGTGGCTCATCTGGCACCATCGTCAGAGCACGGCCTTCAGCACTCGCGATTCTGACGCCTTGTACGATGTTCCCTACAAACATGGCAGCTGGGCCGACATCGTTCTGTTGAGGTTCTCGAGGGCGTGGTAGATTCAGAACACAATTCTGAGGACACATCAGTAGCGTGACCGGGTGGAGGCATCCGTCCAAGAATCTTTGTCGTGTTTCGGCTACATGAACTCCTCCCAACGATGCTTTGGGTAACTGATTAGGTGCTACCAAGATAAGACAGTAGATACCGACCTGATGGATGGAGTCCACCGCCTGTAGCACTCGCACCATCCAATTGAAGGACTCTTCCTCGGTTACATCTTGTTTTTGTTCAGCGATTACCACGATCCTTTCGTCACGCAACACAGGCACGCTGAAGACGGCTACACGGCCTCTGTAGATGAACTTGAGCGGTTCTACTGATAAGGTTGTGGCTATGATGTCGTCCGCACTGTACTGTTTTCCTGACACATTCATGATCGATTGTCTATTCCCAATGATGAATATCAGACCATCTGGTCCTAAGAATCCGATGAGGCCACTTCTAACATAACGAATGGCTCCAAGTACCCTCTCATCAGGTGATAAGGGATTGACTTGGAAGGTCTGAGATGATATCCCCTTCAGACCGTAGTAACATGAAGCTGTAGATGGAGCATGAAGACAGATCTCGCCTACTTCATCTGTTCTACAGACTTTTGGAGCGCCATTCATCTTGACTACGACTGTCATTCCACCGGGGATTACGGTACCTGAGTCCTGCAAAGAAAAGTTTTGTTTAAATTTAAAATTTTTTGAAATTTGGACTTTTCGAAATTAAATTATTTTGAAATTACCTGAAGTGTCAACGAATTCAAAGAATTCTGTGGACTGACTCTGACCACAGAATGACTCAAAGCTGACATCGACAAGGTTCCATGCCCAGAATTGGACCCCGTGCCCAACGATGGCCTTCTGATGGACACCGTGCCAGTTTCTGGAGCTCCTGACGTCGGACAGATGGTATTTGGTTGGAGACCTTTAGATGCGAATATGGTTTGGAATTGGTCGCAAGAGGACAGTGACCATGGATTCGATCCATCGGCTACAATAATGGCCCGGACCGTGTCTAAAACAATATCTTTGGTCTCTCTTTGTGCTGCCATCAGACTCCAATGTAGATCTCGAGATTTCAAAAGCACGACGGCGGCCTTTGTCTTTGCTACATGAGTTAGCCAAAGGCTTGGGCTGGACTTCATTAGGCTGTAGGGGACGAAGATGATCCGCATTCCACAGTAAATGGCCTGAAAATTCAACTCTGAATTCCATTTTAGTGAGAAATTTGATATTTTAGATAACATTAAGTATAAAAAACAAATTTTAACGTCAATTATGCATAAAAATTTAAGTTTAGGTAACACTTATCTAAAAACCAAAAAATCGACTTCAGAAGCTTACCGTGATGAGATGCCACAATCCCACGTCCTTCTTGAAGTCCAGCAACGATATCATGGTTTCTCCTTCCGTGTAGCCCATGACGGCAGCTAGTGCCCTACAGTGTGATATCATGCTTTGTCTGGAGACACAAACTCCCTTCACTCCGCCTTCCTTGTCTGTGCTACACTCAACGTACGCTGTGTCTTCTGGATTGTTGAAGGACGGTAGCGTGAAGTCTTTGGAGGGCTTCTGGAGATGTTCTGTCACGATCCACTGTAGCTTCGGCCATCCTTTGAACTCGAATATGTCGTTTGGGTCTTTCGTAGAGCTGTTTCCTATGCCGGATATTGAGGATGATGGAGATACAACACCGTTCGAGCCTCCAGATGAAGTTGTGTTTGTGGCGTAGCCAGATGACACGGCTGACGCTGTAGATGTTGTTGACGATGATGCTGCTGTACCCATTCGAGGAAGGGCTTTGTAGCAGGATTCTGAAGTCAGAACTACTGAAACTCCACAGGATCCCAGGAGAAAGCCGTACTGTTGAGTACCAGCATCTCTTCGTACTGTAGGGATGTCGACTGGTACTGGTACCATTCCAGCGAGCAGACAACCATAGTAGGCGCAGAGGAAGGCCAGAGGTTCAATGTTTGGGTAGACTAGTCCTACACAGTCGCCTACTCGACATAGTGGTACCTTTTCCTTTTGGCCATTCACGTTTATCATGTTGATCTGCTTGGTGGTTAACATATGGGCTACCTTTTGGGCGCGGGAAAATAATTTACCTTAAATTGACGGTTTAGAAACGTAGTATTTAAAGTTTTAGGTAACATTTGTGATCTAAATTTTAAAATTATCAAGTTTACATCACATTTTAGGTAACAAATTATATGGAAATCCTCTAAAATCACCAAAAACATGAATCTATGTCAAGATAATCTTACTGTAAGTGATGTTAGTGTTCAGTTTTCCATTTTGATCTAAAATCGCGGCCGCTACAGCTTTGGGTTGGGTTTGAGCATGCTTCTGAAGGACCGAATCCACGCTTCGTGGCGCCGATCCAGTCTGTTGGAATTCTTTTGGGAACTCGCCTCTGACCGGCAAAACAATTGAACCCTCAGGCTTTGGGGCATTTGGGTCCACTATTTTGGCCATAGCTGAAATTGCATTGTTTTATGTTCAGGTTAAGGTAATGACATGCCATTATTTATTGCAGTTTAGTTAAAATTTGATATTTAGTTTAGGTAATAAAAGTTTAAAATTTAATATTATAATTTAAAATTCAAAATAATCAAATATAAGGTCAAACTTTTAAAAAAGAAGCCAAAAATTGTCTTTCAAATCGGCAAATTTCGAAATTTAGGTAACAAAGATCAAAACTTATGGCGCTATAATTTCGAAATTTTAGAAAATTAAATTTTAGCAGAAAACGCCCAGTTTTAAAATCTTTTTAAAAAATAAAGACGTTTTTTCAGTTATAAAATTCAAAAAAAAATATTTTAAACTCCCCAAAAAAATAGAAATTCAAAAACACCAAAAGCCTTCCCAGACCCACCTTCGAGCTCGGCGTCGTCGTCGTTGTAATACTCCTGTAGCGGTTTTTTGCGTGGCCTCTGCAATGAGAAACGTTGTTTATGCATATTTCGAATCAAAATATCGGCGATCCCCGGGACCTCGGTCAGTCTGATCCGCCTCAGCCCCACTTTTAGCGACCCCACCACCTTGATGGTGTTCAGACTATCGTGCACACTCTCCAGCCCTACGACGTCGTTCAGAAGGCGTCGGCTCGAGTCGAGATTCTGCTCTCGCTGACGCTCGATCCGCGACGGATCGTAGAGGTCCAGAATGAAGGATCCGGCCAGCTTTTCAGGCCGATTCCCAAAGCGGACCCTCTTTTTGTTGGCCGAGAGTTTGGCCATGTTACTGTTGATGTTATAGTTGTTGGTCGTCGCTTCATAAAGGTTCTCAAGTTGTTTTAAATTTTCAGAATCGACTGTAGAACTGATAACAAAATCACATACTCTATCGTACGAGCTGCTTTTGTTAAAGGGTTCTGGAACCGCTGAAGCAAATGGAATATCTTCTTGAAGGTACACAGATGTCTGAGGATCTGCTAGATCAACCTGGCTACTGGATAACTTAAGTTTGGAGCTACTGGTTACGCTGTTATTAAGTTTGACAGACCCTACATGACTATTCCTATTGACCTCGTGGTCTTCTGGAAGGTTACACGACTGTGTCATCGACCTTTGCTCTTCCTTTTGTCTATCACCCTCTGACATACTCTTTTCAGTATCATTCGGTACTATATTAATCGCTGTATTAGTTGATATTCTGGATTCAGAATCCTCTCTTCTGGAAAGACTTGGAGAAACTGAACAAGTTTTATTTCGTATCCTGAGGGTATTAACGTCCTTTCGATTGTGATAACTTGCAGATGGAGTTACAGAAGGAGTAGTTCTTCTAGATGAATATGGAGATGACACTATAGGTAATGGGCTTACGGATGACGAAAATATTGGAAATGAACCTGAAGACATCTGAGTAGGTAATTGGGTGGTTGACGATGAAACAGGCTGTGTTGTAGCTTGGAAAACAGCTGAAGATGTAGGTGCTTTATTCGGTGATTGAGTAGATTTAGTTGAGGCATCCGTAGTATTAGAAGTACCCGGTAGTTGTGTATTGTGACCATTTGAACTTATTGGGACATCAGGAGAAGAAGGATATGGTAACTGAGAGGCGTAGGACGAAACACCAGATGACACTGTAGGAGAGACAACATTATGAATAGGAGTACTCTGTGAATGTGTTAAATGACTAGAAGATGTTGGTACACACGACGAAGGAACAGGAGACACATTACCCTCAAGTCCTACTGATCTGATCGGAATATTGGCAGAGACGGAAGATATTTTATGTCGAGGTATAGGTAGATCATTCTTAGGCAAGCTTGAGGCAAGATCTTGTGGTTTCACCGGCACCGACCTTCTCCTAGGCGCCACCCTGTTAACCACAGGCTTAACTCGTTGATACCTCGTCGGATTATATTGTTTAGCAAAGCTAGAGTTCCTAGAGACACTAGCTGAGGATGGTTGAGATGGGGAGGTCGCCACCCTCACGACCGGTTGATGCGATGTCTTTCGGTAGTGTTCGGCCAGATCCAGCATCGGAAAGGCGGAGGCATCGCCGATCGACGGCGGCAACAAAGGTATGGCATTTAGGGGGTGGCTGACACACACCGAGTGCCGGATCTGAGGCCCGTGATTACTGATGGAGCGGGGATGAGGCCGCGACGGTGGTGGCATTCTAACAACAACCAAACTGTCTGTGATATGTCCTCTTTCCTCATAAACGTGTCTAATTCCCCTCAAACTCCCCCCGAGGGCCCCGCCTGTCCTCCACCGACTACTAATAACTCTTTCGCAAAACAACGGCTTATAATTAGCACCTAATAGTTAGTCTTTTCGAAAAAAAGCAAAACCGTTCCACCGACCTGAAGTGTAAGCAGCAGCTGTTGGATCTTCTCCGAGACTTTGATCGCTTTCGGCTCTGCAAAAAAATCATAATTGACGTGAGACCTCATTAAGCCGGTTTAAAACACTTAATAACATTACAATTGGGATTGGGCCATCAAAGCGGTTTGGGGTTTTGGAATGGCAGGTTAAAAACAAAGTTAATGGTCTTGGCAAAAAGCTGATCTTTCAGGTTTAAATGGGTATTTTAATGTGCCAAAACAATTCTTTAGCCTTTGTTTGACTAGGCCTTGCAACTTTTTTTGCAAAAATATTTTTAAACAATAATTTTTGGCTTTGTTTCTATCTAAAACACCATAAAGTTTAACCCTAATACACCAAAAAGTCGTTCACTCAACTTTCTATTCAAGTTTGCCTTACACCTACTACAACATCGCTAGTATTAGGCCTACAAACATGAATAACTTACGAACTACGGTGTTGGCATAATCCTCTTGGCCGTTCTCCTGCTCGTCTCTCACCGAAAGAGTGTTGATGTAGATGGAATCGTTGTCTGGCTTCTGATCCTCGACAATAACCGACGCACACCGTGGCGGAGCCGTGGGCTTTTGGTCGATTTCGCTTCTCTGAATGGATTCTTGCCGAGGTGGAGGCTCGGGGGAGGAGATCTCGACCAGAGGCTCGTAGTCTTGGATATCAGGGCTTTTGGGCTAAAATTTTAAAATATTTGGTTGAGCGGTTCGAAAGTTATTGGATAATTTGTGAAGAGGGGCTTTGTGTATTGCACTGTGCAATAAATTCTATAGTTTTGTGCTAAACCATCCATAATGTTAACAAAAATAAAAAATATTAGATTGTTCAAATAATTCTGCCCCTCAACCCTAAAACGTTGCTTCAAAATGGGCACAAAATTATTTGAACAACCTAATATTACAACCTAGGCCATAAAACGCAAAAACTCTTGAAATACGAGCCAATATTCGACATATATAACCCATAAGCTTTTACTATCAACATAAACGGATCGGGTCCTGATTACCCCCATCTGAGCCCATTCCGAAAGTCGAAAGTATCAAACTCAACATACCAGCTCTTTTTCGTTTTCCGTCGTTTTGTGTGCCCTGAGGTCATTATCCTTGACTTGAATGCCCATTTCCGTTCGGCTGTCCAACGAACTTTCTATCGTGGTCGAGTCTTCGTCATCGTCGTCCGAGCTGCTGCTGTCTGAAAAGTGAATGATAAAGACGGGCGGTAATGGATGTTGGCCTACTTTTTACTAGGAAAGATATTAATATTGTTCTATCTTGTACTTGAAAAGATATTAATGTGGTTCTACCTTGTACTTTGAGAGATATTAATTTTGTTCTATCTTGAATTTGAAAGAGTATTGATGTTGTTCTACGTACTAGAGCTATTAGTTTTGAAAACGTTTGTACTTCAAATATCACTTTTTATGATTTGCACTAGTAAAGATGATCTTAAGGTAAGTTGCCTAGGATTATTTACGTTCACTTGGTTTAAAGGCCAAAGACTTTAAAACTATCAAAAACATTTTGCCCCGGCATGATGCATCGAATCAAAACACAAAATTTTCTGTTTTTTTTGCAAAAAACTACAAAAAGCTCGACCTTACAGTATGAAAAGTACGTGCTGGAGAGAGTCTTAGGCTGGACCTCATTCAGAAACATCTAAAGTATTTGTTTTGGCTTCTCAACAATCAAATACAAAGGATTATACCGCGCATTTATTGTTCTCGTGAGCCGTTTTTGACGGTTTGTAACGTGTACTTTAGAGCATTTTAACAAGTTTCAAGCTAGGAATTTGAAAAAAGCTGAATTCCAATTAAAAAAGTTGTTTTTTAAAGAAAACGGACGATACAATGGAAGAAAACTTTCAGGATTATAAGTAAAAAAACTTTTAAAAGATACTAAACAGCAGCAACAGGCCTTATGGTCACTACTATTCCCAAAAAAAAACAAATTTTATCTTTCAAAAGCTGTCAAAGTCATCAAGCTTTTAAAAAATCAAAATCAACCAATACACCCCCAAAACTAACACAAAAATTGAATACGAAAACAGTAATCACGTCGTAAATGCCATAAATACCAAAACGTTCCGATGGCAACCCCATGCGACCAGTCAGCCATCTCCTCCAGCCTTGGAAAAACTTTAAAAGTGCCTTTCTTTTGGCGAAACCCAATCGGTTGAGAAAGGGGGGGGGGACGAAGAGAAAGGGCCAGTCCATACATTCCCTCGCCCTCTCGGATTTCAATCACAAAAGAAATCAAACGGGAATGCGCGGAAACATTTGAATATTCACTTTGTTGCCTCAAATTGTCATATTTATCGAGCTTTTCGGGTGACAAAGGTTTAAAGTGAGAGTCTTAAGGGCAGGGGTTTTAAACTTCAAATTTTGATGACTCAGCTATTAAAAGGCACTAGTTCTTAAAAATCAACAAGTACCTTTTTGGCACTAGGAGTTCGACCATGCACAAGCGCAACCTTTAAGTCCTACCTTGCGAACGTACGTGGTTCAGAAGGCGAAGCATTTAGCATTCTGCCCCACGTACGTTCCCCAGCACGACAAGAGGACAGCGGTCAAAGGGGATCAATAACAGCGATTGGCCAGCCGGAATCAACATTTAGTTAAGACGCCTTTTTGATATAATAAAGTAATCTATGTTCGATTTATATTTAAGCCCTATGTCAATGTGTATTTGCTTACATATGTCCAATCAAAACAGCTGAATGTACATAAAAATGATCGTTACTTGATTCAATAATTTTTATAAAAAGTTGACATTTGTTAATTAAAGCTTTGTGCATATTCAATCTCATTCAATTCACTAACAAGGAAGGTACCCGACATGCAACGCTCAGATTTCGTTCAAATTTGTTTTATAGAAAGATCATCTAAATGTAAGATCTTATGCTAAATTCTAAGTTGCGGTTTGCGGCCCGTCTTGAGAAAATCGAGATCAAAAAATCGCGTTTTGAATTTCCCGCCAAATTGGCATAGTGTTTCAAGCTTTTAACTTTGTTAATTTTTGACTTTTAACTATTTTTCTTTAATACAATGATATAAAATCTTCAAATGAACCTGCAATTTTAAATTTGTAAGGCTATCTTATCTGGAACATCAAAAAAAGTGCTTGCAACACAATGCCAACTTTGCCAAATTGGCGGGAAATTTAAATATATTAATTTTAAAGCTTAAAACCGCAAGCTAATATTTTTTATATGTACTACTGGTACTACAAAGAATCCGTATAAAAATTTTGAGCTAATTCTAAGAGTTGCAGGTTAGGTACTTTCCTTGTAAACATAATAATTTGAAGAGCTGAATATTTCTTCTTTCGTATTTTACAAAACAATTAATGACAAAGACCCTATAAAGTAAATAAATCAAAAAAAGCAAAAACTAGCCAAGCTTGTAGTTTTTGTAAAACACTCAATTGAGATATGTACTGTTAGTGGTGAGACACAAGACGCGCCGACCCGTTAATTTATTTCTCAGACCGGCCCGGCCCAGCCAGAAAAATATTAAACCCGGCATGGCCCAGCACTTACATAATTTTTTTTGGGTCCGGACCTACATTTCAATCCCCAATTTCAGACTCAACTTTCTGGCCAGTCCCGTTTCACCTTTAGCTCAAAACCGGCCCGACCCAATTGTAAAGCCGGGCCTACACAGCCCGCATCTCACCCATAGATACTGTAGTTAAACATGATATAAGAGCTCTTCTAGAGAAAATTCGCAAAAACTAAGCTTTCCCAAAAAAACTGCCAATAATAATATCAAAGAATGTAAGATTAATATGAAAGCAAGCTTAAACTCTTCACTTTCCAAGCAAACGTTCCTCATAAACTCTGGGAATAAACTTTGGAATACTTCGGAATTGGAAGGACACTAAAGCTAACTACCTCCAACTGATTTAAATTAATGACCGCCGCTATTTTTTGTTCATCAATCTCGACCTAATCGGATGGAACAAGTGTTTTTGAAACAAGTGACCAGGATCAATTATGACGGATCTGTCCAAACAAATGCACAAAGTGGTACTAATTGGGGCTTTTTACAACAAATATTCGGTTGTTCAAATAATTCTGAGCCTCCTTTTTCCAAAAATATGCTTTGACAAGGAGCACAGAATTATTTGAACAACTTAATAAAAGCGTTTTTCAAATTAAAAAATAATTTTTATGTGAAAAACTTCTAACCAATAAAATTTAGAATTTAGTACTACATAGTACCACTTGAAAATCCATTCGTTACTATAAAGTAGTGCATAACAAACCACGTCCTAGATAGTACAAATTGAAGAATAGTACTATTAAATTTCAAAACCATTGTGATACTATATAGTACCACTCTCAAAACGATCAGCACTATTCCTCATTCAACTTACACCCCAAGACCCTTCCAAGTATAATATTACCCAAAATGTCCCTTTTTGAAGGTAAAACAAAAAGTGAATCATTCCAAGTTCGCTTTTTCGGATTAATCGCAAAAAGTAAAGTAATACCAGAGTAAATACCAACAAACCGCCCCCTTCGCGTGAAAACATTACTTTAAACGCCATTTCGTATATTAATTAGAGCAAAGTTTACAAGCGAAAGTGAATCATGGTCAGCTAGTCATCCTTGTTATACTAACTGTCTGTTCTTTTGGTATATGTTAGTTCAAGATAGATACGCATTTTTGGAGATTGAATAAACCATATTCTTAGAAAAACTATTTGAAGCATTTAAACCCAAACAAGCATGATATAACAATGCTCATTAACAATACTCCTAACCTTAGAGAAAGTCATAAAACCACTAATTATACCCTCATTGCCTCGTAAAACCGAATCGTTACCTGTAGTGTGCTTCACAACGTTCTTCTTGCCATTATATCTTCGGCGCATTGGCTTCGGCACGGGCTGGTCTTTCTGGTCCTTAGACCATTCGGCCAATGCTTTCTGAACAGCTTCTTGGCGAACTTCTAAACATTGATATTTAATGTAAAATTCAAAGTTTTATTTAAAAAAACGTTCTGTTCAAAGTTAATATAAAGATTTTTGTGCCATAACTTAAGCTATACTCCGCTAATTCCAAAACTTCATTCATATTATATTAACCTTAACCTCAGTGTTCATATAACCTAAGAATAAAGCCTCTTCTTCCCTTACTACACCACTAATGTTACTAAGCATCTCTACCTCTAAAAACCAGTAGCCCACCTGAATGATATCGGTTCTCGGTCCTCGTGAACCTCTTTTGTCTTCTCCTTCCATTACTCTTCCCTTCATTGACTTTGCTGATCAACTCGTTCCGCTTCTTCCAATACCCTTTCTCCGTGATATCACCTAACAATCAAATACTGTAATGGCCTTTACACCTACCTTCAGATAGCTCCACATCCAATTGAGCGATCTTCACCCGTACCGCTGATGGTAATTTGGCCAAGTCGACGTCATTTATATCTTTCATAAGCCTGAAACCTCCATTTTTATTAGTTATGTTAAAGTACAATGTAAGCACAAACTTTACTGCAGTTTTTACTGTGTTTTTACTGCCGTAAAGGTTTTAACGATAAAGTGCAATCAAAATTTTAAACCTCAAATTCCGTGAAAAATGCGATATAAATTCGAGTTTACTCGGTAATGTGTTAACGGTTTACAGCAAAAATAGTTTTAATTGAAAAAACAAAAAAGTTAAAAGTTCAAAATTTAAAAAATAGTCAAAGCCTTTAAAATACAAAACAAAATTAAAAAAAAGAAAATCTGCACTGTGCAAATCTTAAGTTTCAATTTCAGGTACCCATTATACACATTATAAGATAATACAAAACCCAAGACACGCTTCATTTAAAAAACCATAAACCTCCCCCACTCCTCTTGCTAAAACCACAAAAAAACAAATTATGTTACACTAGACGCCCATAACGACATTAAAGTGCACCAAACCCCAAATATAACAACATTATATGCTACAAGAAGCCAGATCCCTGCGGCGATAAAACGGTTCGAACCCTCGAAATACGAAAAGCTTGATTAACATAGCCCCTCGAGTGCATTAAAAACAATTTTGGAAAACAATCCAAACCCGAACTCGTAATCAAGCTGATCAATTACAACCAGAATTATATTATTATGAGTCACGCTCGCCTCCCATCGCCCAACTGGACATAGGGCACTGGGAATTGGAGCAGAAAACGCGCAACGGCAAGGTCCCCCCCCCCCTTGCTCTTTTTAGGCCGAATGGGAGGGGAAAGGGGGGGAGGGGTGAAGGAGAAGATCGGAAAAGGGAAATGAATGCGGTTACCGGCTCTTTGGCACTCCGAGGCCTCGAGAATCGCCAATCGAGAGTGTCCTGGACAACACTTGGCCATTTCTTTTCAAACTTTATTACTCCCAACTCCTCTATGATAACAATGTTTAAAGCGAATTTCCGTATTCATCGCCGATAATATAACCGACTCTTTTGCTTATAAAAAATGGCTTTTACCGGCGTTTTCGTTTTATAAAAACCTTTTTTCAATTCACTTTTTTTCGGTCAAAAAATGGATAGAAAAAAGTGACGAACATTTAACTACAGCAATATCATCAAAAACTTAGAGTTTACAGATCTTCGTCCAGTGTATTATCACTACATTATCACTATATTATCAATTTAACAATGGCTTTTAGAAAAATATGTAATGACCAAAAAATGACACTTAAAAACCCAAAATATTATAATATTTAGCTTCAGAAATCACTCAATCTCTTCCAAAATTGAGCAAACTTTAATACTCCGTTAAACCCTTAAAGAATCCGAATCCCCAGAGAGCAATAGAATATTATTCTTGGCGGCGACCAATTATCCGTAAACCCAAAACTTTAAACAAGCAACTGCTCTTGTTGTGCAGGAGTAAACACATTACCTCAATCCCGACAAAACACATTACTTACTAAGAAAATTACTGTAAATTACAAAAATTTATATAAATTTATTGTAATAAAAGTTACTGTTACATTCATGCTTGACTATCATCCTGCCATAACAATAAATATCAAGTACCGCAAAAACATAATCACTTTACTATAGCCAAAACAAATATAAACCCTTTACTTTAATAAAAAATACATCAAAATATATTATTCCAGACCAAAACAAGATGTATTACTCTAGTCAAAAACCAAATATATTAGTTTCGACCCAAATAAACCATTTTAGTCTAATCCTATTTCAATTATCCTGGAGGCCAGTTCAACTGACGGCCACCGAGAACATGAAGATGCAGATGGTAAACACTTTGGCATCCCTCCTTTCCATTGTTAATTACGATCCTGTATCCGTTGGCCATGCCGACAGTCTTGGCCACATCTTTAGCGGCCAACAACAACTTCCCCAACAAAGCTTCATCACCTTCTTCGGCCTTCTCAATCATGGCGATAGGCTTCTTCGGAATGACCAGGAAATGGAGCGGAGCTTGTGGGGCTACATCGTGGAAGGCCAGCAGATGCTCGTCCTCGTAGATGATCTTGGCCGGGATCTCTTTTCTTATGATTTTACCGAAAATCGTGTCTTGGGCATTAGGATCAGCCGTCTGAGCCAATTTCACTTCGTCACCCATCTTCCTGCAAAGGAAACGTTGAGTGAGAGGAGGACCGAGTCTAACAAGTCGCGTTAGAATTTTGCGCTGAAACAACAGATGTTCAGAGCAAAGACGAGGTAATTACATTAACTGTCGAAATTTAATCAGACCTCAATTCAGATTTACTCGAAACAACAACACGAACAAAATATAGATCTCAACAACGATTTCTGTAAACAATCACATACAAACTTCTTTTTTCCCCAAAAATCTACCTAAAAGCCTCCACAAACAGCTCTTCCGAACAAAACAACATTAAACTCGTTTGATATCTAGAACAATATTGTATAAAGTTCTCTAAAAGTCACACAAAACTGATTGCTGTTTACTTATCAATCAGAAAACAAGTTCACAAACTTTTTATTTATTTTTATTTATTTATTGTGTCAGTTCGACGACTCTTTATAGAGAGTCAGGCAATTCATGGCATTCCGCTTCAAGCAAATCATCCGCCAAAATTTAAGAATTTTCGAAAAAAATTTGGCTTCTAAAAGAAATCTAACGTTTCTGGACAAAATTTTGTTAAATAATGAAGATCTTCAACAGCACTGAGGTTGTGTTCAGTCAAAGTTATTTTCCGTCAAGAACAAACAATGTTTTACAAGTCAAAACAGGTAAGAAACTTAAATAAAAAGATGTTATAAAGGTTAAGTAAAGAATTAAAGTATAAAATTATTAAGCCTTTTATTTTTATTGTTTTAAATGGGTTTTAAAGCACTATATTGGTGTTTAAATCTTAAAAATTTAGATTCAACAGTTCGAACGTTGGCTTTGACTGAAGTTCCAGAGACAGCCGGCTCTTTCTCATTCCCACAAGATACCGTCGGCTTCAACAATCGTGTTATCTTCTGGTGAGTCTTTTGTTAACTTTATTTTAAGTTTTTAGGGATTTCAAAATTTGTTACTTATATACAACTGCATAAACGTTACCTACATTATTTTATTTTTAGGCGAACAGAATCTTCTCGTTTGTACCTAAACGAAGTTAATGCTACACGAGACTATTCAGAAAACTCTTTGTACATTGACTTTGCACCATCAGTCATTGTTCAAGGCACCGCTTTATTGTTGTGTAGAGATATTCTGGTTCTAGTTGTACCTACACAATCGTGTATTCACAGATTCAAAATAAGATTGGCTGGGAAGAACAATGTTGATCAGACCTTTACTAACAAATCAGTTTTGTCATTCTTTCCGCGTCAAGAATTTCTACAACAAGTTCATGATTGTCACTACTTTTCCAACGCTCTCATTGCCAGTTCAGTCCATGTTACCCTTGATCGGATTGGGAATTGTTATTGCTCAGTTGTGGCTAACAAGAATCAGCTGTTGTTGTTAAATATGAAAAATCAGGTTAACAGTAAAAGTAAGTTTTAGATACTAGGTTGGAAAGAAAAGAATGGTTTACTTTTCATTTATAATTTGCAACATCTGTAATTATATCGATATGATTTTAGACGGATACGAGGAGACGTTACTACGAGAAGGCTATGGACTCAATCGTTTGTGGACTTCTTCAGATCAAGATTCTGTAATTCTTCACGCGACATCAGTGTTACTGGACGATGATCTCTTTGTGTTAAGTGTTCACGAAGACGGTCGATTAAAAGTTTGGTCGGTTAATGAGAATGCAATCAAAAGTTCGTACAATTTGGCAACGTTTTTGAAGAAAGACAATGTTGTTGAAGTTGAGAATGTTTATATGAAGTTCACTGAAGTCTATGGTCGGATATATTTGGTGATGAAGGTACAGCTGGTCAGAAGAGTCAAGTTCTTATTCTTCGAGTTCAGCGATGGAGAACTGATTAAAAAGCGACAAGTTGATTTGGATGCGGTAAGGTTTGAATATTTTTTTTGAATTTTAGATAACAAATATTTCATCGACGCTATAATGTAAAGTTCAATTTTTTGTTTTAGGCGTCAGTTGTAGACTTTTTGACGACAAAGTCGGTGGCAGATAAAGACGAGCTGACTTTGTGGGTATGTAACCGTGAATCGTTTGGAGAAGAGAAGCTAAACGGAATGTTCCAACCATATTCAATGCAAAAGTGCTCTGTTATACTGTGAGTTTGTAATTTTCTGTTCTTTGGTTTAATCAGTTTTGGTCTACGTGGTCTTTGTATACCCAAAGACTTCGCTAGGAGTAGAGGGCTGAAGGAGAGTGAAAAATTTCGAAAGAAGATTTTAAGAGGCATTATAATTGTTAATATTTCAGAAATCGGGATCATTCATCAGTTTGGGAAGAGATTCAAACGACAGCAGCAAATACAAAAAATATTGATATTATCAACCGGTCGAAGATTGAAGCAGTTAGAAGGAGGATATTGGGCGGAGAAACCTATTCGTTTGACATGGTTGAGAGAGCGATTCAGACATTGTGTAAGGCACCTGGAGTCAAATTTGAATATATGGATTGGCCAAGTCTGTCCAGCTATGTAGATGGATTTGTTAACAGTGGAATGGTAAGTAGTTTATTATTAATATTGTTGTTGTTTTGAGTTATGTTATTGTAGTAAGGTTGTATACTGTTCATAACGCCGTGTTTTTTCAAATTTATAGTTCAACGGGTGGATTGTTATTTAAAATTGGTATTTATAGTTCAAAACGCTGTATCTGTCAAAAGAAGATCAGCACGCTTTCTCAGCAACGAATAACTTGGAAGAAGATGGGTTTAAGAAAGCTAAGGACAAGTTCTGGATAATGCTGGACAAGTACTGTAGTCAGTTCCAAGAGCAATTGATCAACCCGATTGCTTTGTGGCATGATTCTGTATTGGGATTGATTGGATGTATCCAGCAAGTACGTTTTACAGAAGGAGTTTTGTTGCAATTATATAGTATTAAAAACATTTTAATTTACTATCTACGGTTTAGATTGTCTTAAAATTTGTTGGTTTTTTTATTTCGGGTATATATTTTGTTATGGGACTAACAAGTATTTTTAGGCTAGATTTACAATTTACTTGGAGCCAGACTACGCGATGATGCGCGCTACAGAACAAAACAAACAAGTGCTTCAGAAGCTGATCAAAATTAGCGAAAACTTTTTGGAAGAAGATTGTGTACGTTGTTCAGATTTTGAGTTATTTATTTTGAAATTGGTTATAAACTTATGACTATTTTTAAAATTTGTTTTAAAACTGATCTTTTTACAGGATTTCCGTGGTGTAGCAGCTCATGACTACAAGTTTTTGATGACACATTTGGATGTGATGCTGGATGTCTTCAAATGGTTCTCAGAAAGAACACCTGAGGTTATTACTGGGGAGTGTAAGTTTTTACAACTGTTGAGAGTATTTCTGTTTTATACGTTTATATTCTGCTCTAATAGTTTTATGATTTTATAATATATTCTAATATTTTGGCCGTTTCAGTAGTTTCAATCAAGTCCGACTACGTGTATTCTTCTTTCTCGACAGGGTTCATGTCGGCCGCCTTGAGACACCGTATCTTGAATCGGCTGATGTTCAGCAAATGTATTTCTTCATTGGTTAAGTTAACCGAGGTGGATAAGGCGGTAAGGTTTTTTAATAAAATGATGTGACAATAATTAATTTCATGATGATTTGGTGACATGTCATGGCACCGGTAAAAAAATGTTTGTTTTTAGGGTAAATCTACTGAAAAGTCGTACGATGTGTATCTGAAGGTGTCGAATGCACGAAGACCGATTAATCAGATTCGCGAGTTTTACTACAACTTGTACCAAGCGTTGTCGACGAGATTTATCAGGTATTTTTTGATGTTTTTATGTGCCTTCAATTTATATTTTAGAGGCCTTAGGGCTACATAAGTTGAAAATGAAACTTAATGTAAAAATATTTCAGTGGTCGAGATTCATCTTCACGATCAGTAGCACTGAATCTGGCAGAAGCTTTCTACAGATTTGGAGGCCAGATTCTGCCTTCAGTAGTTGACGATGAAATGGATGCCGATGGCAGTTTTGATCAGATCCCAAGTTCAAAGTTTGTCGCTTTTTGCATGGATGCTGTCAATAGGACCATCTTGTCTTTGTGGCCAAACTCAACAACTATGGCGTTTCCTCACTTTTTGGCCAAAAACTTGTTTTATGATCATTTGAGGGTAAGGTAATTTAAAGATGACATCAATATAGACACAGGTATTAGTTTTTTAAATATAAAAATGTGTTTTGGTATAATTTTTAAGTGAGGCTGTGGAGCTGTAACAATATACAGTTAACAATTATGGTTTTTAGAACTACTGTCAGCTAAACGAACCATACTTGTCGAACTTGTTATATGCATTTAATTTCTACAAAGGAATTTCATTGTCTGGCCTTGGTTATCCACAAGAAGCAGATCTAGCTTTCCAAGAAGCGTTACAAGGCATCGAAATGGGTGATGAAGCTTTGAATAGAGCACTGTGTTCATATACTAACAGGGAATACCCATATGAACACAATCTCTGCGAGTTCTATGCTGCTACAATGAGCATTTTCAAGTTGTCGAATCACGGTGAATTCGTTATCAGAAGCGGGAATCTGGCGTTAAAAAGTGCGGAGAAGTTTGAAAGTATTGAGGACAATCCAGAATTGATGGTAAGTTGAGTTTTCGAACTTTAATCATATACTTTAAACTTTGAAATTAGAGTGTACTAGCTATCTTAGGCTCTAATACAATTTTGATATTTAAATTGTTTTCAGAGTGAAATCTACCAAAGAATGTTCTCACAGTTCGTATTCGACAAGAAGTACAACGAGGCTGTCAAAGTACTACACAGTAATCCAGTACCAACTGTACAACTACATTGTTTGAGGTTTTTGATAGGAACCTTGTTGGATCTGAATGAAACCAAGATCTTGATAAGCCTTCCGTATATTACACTTGGCGATAAGGTGGCCGAGATGCTGGAGACAAGGTGCAAGAGTCAGAATCCGCTAACTGAAAATGGACTTTTCAATACTGTTTATGCCTTCTACTTCAAGAGGTTTGAGTATCAGAAAGGTGAGGGACTATTTAACTTTTAACAGTTTGATGGCTAGCTGCTACAGTAATAGTAATATAGAGTTATGTCTTTGTATTTGATATAATTTTTTTGTCGATATGAGGGTTGAGGAAGTTTTAATAAAGTATTTGTAGGCATTATAATATAATAATTTATTTTAGCTGCTCAAACTTTGTATTCTTTGGTATGGAAGCTGAAATTGATGCCACAAAACAGAGAAATCTTGGAAAAACGATGCAGATTATTGGCTTGTGTCAGTCAGACGTTGGAATTGCTTGGGGATGACAGAGTTTCTCTTCAAATTGACGTGGTAAGCATATGTTATATAAAATATTAAATTTAAAATTACGTAGATATTCTATATTGGCTTTGCTTTTTACAATTATTATAAAAAATGTTGTATAAGTATGATAAAAATGTTATGTTCAGGAGACGGTAATGCCGGAAGCAATGGGAGAAGTCCGAGAATCTGTAATTGATAAGATCCAGGTTCCGAAACAAAAGATATTGGAAGAATTCATGTTGTTGGAAGCCAGATTAGCTTTGTGTGATGCTGATACCTACGACAAAGGCCCTCCAATGGAAACAGAAGATGTCTATAGTGGTGTTATTACCCACAAGAACTACGATTTGGCTTTTGTGCTTCAGAGGTAGGGTGTTTTGCTTTTGGTCAGTTTTTAAAGAAAAAATATACTGTAACCATCGTATTTTAGGACTTTTGGCTTGCGTGTAACTGATCTCATTTGCTCATTGACATTGGAATGCCTGAAGCTAGGCTTCAAAGAGCCAGAAGTCACTCCTATTTGGGTCGTACACAATCGTCGCTTTGTGGATAACATAAGGTAATATAAAATTTGATTTAAAATATTCATCAATATAAAACTTATTTATATTTATTATGATTTCTTCTGTATATTTGAATTTGAATAGCGACTACACGTTACGAGATATGTTAACTTCTAATTTTTGATTCTTTAGGTCACAAAAAACCCAGCCTCAACATTGGAGGATTCTGATCACCTATGTTGATCTCTCTTTGGCTAGTCCTCAAGATGATTCGTTTGTATTGAGGAAGGTCTTAGAGATGTTCTTGGAACGAAGCCTTGATGTACCGGAATGGCTGACAACACGATATTTGGTAGGTTTGAAGCTGGAACTAGAAAAGTTGTTGTAATGACTAAATACGAAAAGCGTCTAAACTGATTAATTTTAGAAGGTGAATGTCCGTGACTTCCTGGCCGAACTGATCGAATACAACCAAATTGCTTACGGCCTGACAGTCGTTACCGACTACCTCGAACAACTGATCAGAAGTCGACCAAAGTTGGAGCAGCTCCATAACATTCCGTTTGTTCTCATCAACAATCTCTTAACCTTTGCTGAAGCTCAAAACACTCCGAAGGTGATGGAAGAGTCGAAGAAGGCTCAGAACAGCTTGAGGAGAGCGGTTCGAGCATTCAAAATTGTTCAATCTTGTTAACTTTTGAATAAATTATACAGTAACTTAGCCTTGGTATGGTTTGCTTTGATTCTGTTGAGTTACAGTATGTTTTTTAGTTTTGGCGGTTATTTTGTTTTTATTTGCTGTTTCTTGGCTTTGCTTTTGTGAATAATATGTTATTTCTGGTTTTTTATTTTAAACGATCTTTTTGCCAAAACAATATTGTATTATATTTTGAAGCAAAAAGAATGGTGTGTTTTTATTTACAAAGTTTTGCCTCACTTTTAAAGTAAAAGAAAAATATTAATGAGTTATTTAGAAATGAACGTAGCGGATATATGTGATCTCCTAATAGAGCCATCGCAAAGCCGGCGGAAAAAAGAACCTACGATACTGGACGAGTTCTTCGGAGTTTACTGTTTGATCAGTAGAAGTCCAAAGGCCTGTTATAAGGTAGGCATCTTACTGGAGGTCGACTTTTATAGAAGTTTTATAAAATTTACAATTTTTTTGGAGTTACTCTCCTCATCATCTACGATGAATTTTTTGTTTTACCGTGGTAACGTGTTTTTATGACAGAAATTATAAGTTTTCAGAACAGATGCTACGTTGGTTACACAGTAGATCCGAACAGAAGAGTACGACAACATAATGCTGGAAAAGAGTTTGGGGGAGCCAAAAAGACTGATAGTAGAGGACCTTGGTAAGTTTTACGCGATAAATTCAATCTGCTTAAGACTTTACTGGGGTATTCTACAACAATTATTACCACAGTAAATGCATTTTTGTACTAACGTGTTTGGAACGTAAAAACCCTCTTATTCTTATTTTCGCTAGACATTGTAATTTCTCGTGCTTAAGGTCGATCTTTAGGGATATGGTATGTATCGTCCACGGCTTTCCCAACTCTGTGTCAGCGTTGAGGTTTGAATGGGCGTGGCAGAACCCTAAAGGCTCCAAACGTCTTCGTGATTTGGGACTAGAAAAAGCTGGCAGAAAGGAATCGCCATTTGACTTTCACTTCAGAATCGTGTGTAATATGTTAAACGTGGATCCTTGGAAGAGGCTCAGTTTGACATTTAGGTGGTATGTTAACGTTAATTGGCTTTACTGCAAAGTTTTTGTCATTCAATTATGCATGCTTTAAGCGTTTTTTGTCCTTTAAACCCTAACAATACGTTTTAAATTTTCCAACATTTAATTTTAGGTTGGTTATATCAGAAGAACGCGAGTTTAAGATAAAGATGCCATCACATATGAAGGTAGAACACGGCTTGGTGCAAAAGACACACTCCACGATACCACAACAACTTAAGGATTATGATAAGCCTGGAGGATGTCTCATATGCCATTTCACTATTCATGTAAGTCATCATCTTCCAGTTTTGTCAATAGTAATAGACTGTGGTTACTAATAGTCTAAATGAAAACAAATAGAAAGCGGTTCTACCTATTTCTTGGCCAAACGGATCTTTTATTTTATTAATAAAGAACTATTATTGTCCATATTTCTATAATCAGTGAACTTACGATTTTTTGCAGTTAAACGACCTGATGGTATGCACTCTTGGGGCTTGTGGCGCTTCATACCACATTAAATGTCTAGCCGAATATGGCATCAGATCTACGAATGAATCCGAAAACTTTTTGTTTCCGATCATTGTAAAGTGCAAGAAGTGTGAAGCACCACAACGATGGGGAGACCTGGTCAGAAAGCACAAGTGTTATATTGCTATCGACAAGGCCAAGCCGGTCATCGACGATTATAAGATTGCCGAGGGGCTTATACCTAAATATATGCACAAAGTTTGAATGTACACTTACTTAATATTTAATATGAATTTATACCTCTATTTTTATGGTTTAAATAAAAAATGTCATAAATGTTTTAAAAAGTATGTCTGTAAAATTATTTGAACATGCAGATCTCCGAAAATAGTGTAACTGCTACCTTGTAATAGATCTTACGGCCGCATTTGTTTAAAGGTTTATTGATTATAACGTAAAAAGTCCAACAATTAACAAGCAAATCAACAATGGAAAGGATTTAAAATTGAGAGTCGAGTTCTTGGAAGGCTGCTGACAGTTCGGCGACCTGTTCCGAGCTGGCTTTGGTATCTTTGATCATAACAACAATACAAGGTCGGTTGTAGCCCATAGCCAATCCAAGGTGTTCACGTGATGGTGTATACACGTATGGGATGTTCTTCTCTTCACAGATGCCGGGAATGTGCGAGTACATGTCAATTGGAAAGACGTTTCCTATAAGATGGTATATTATGTATATCGTTCAAGTCTTCAATAAAAAACAAGAAAATGTCAAAAAATTACAGTCCAAATATAATCCCTGCTCCATATAACGTTGATATAAATCTACACTTCTTGACTTCCCAAAACAAAACCCCCGTAAAAATCTAAACCAACAACAATTTCACAAAAAAACTCACCAGCCAAAACCATGATTCCCTTTTCTCCCTTCCTCAAAGCTTTGGAAACGCTGGCCAATCCCACGAATACAGTGTTCTTGTCCTTGCCCACACTCTTCAGTAGTTTGTAGATCTTCTTGGTCAGTTTTCTTCCAGCCATTGGCTGTGCAATCTCATTACACAAAGCGACCAAGTTGTTGTACTCGTCTTTGTCTGTGGCCGGCACAATTGTAGTTGTAGCTACAGTCGAGGTGTCCATGGATTCGTCTTCGGTTTTGATCTCTTTTTTCACCATTTTGTTTTTGCTAAAACATATAACAGATAAAACGTTTAATAAAACAAAAAAAGATTTCAATCGCCAAGATAAGATTTAAAAAATATATTAAAAATATACATATATATTCATTTTACAATATAATAACAGAACGAAGTAAAGATTATCTTCTTCTTTGTTGAAAAAATAGGAAGTTTTCCAAAAAATAAAACAAGCTTTCCCTTGCGCGAACTGCGCCCGTTGTACTTTCGTATAAATTGTCACAAAAGAGACTGCAGTTCGCAAACTTCCTCGCGGTAGAAATGCATTTTTAAATCTTTAAATTTAAAAACGTGCACAATATTTAATGACAAAACATTATTTTAACTGAAACCATATTGAAAACAAATTTTTATTTTAATAACGATTCAAAACAATGTAACAATAACAACGAAACGTAAGTTTATAACAATTGGATGCTCTTTTTGGCTTCCGGCTTCTTTCCCTTGGTCTTTTTCTTAATTCCAGCAAGTTTTGGCGACTTGAATACATGACGGTCTACAAGATAAGTATGAGTACAAATAATTCGTTACTTTAAACTTTACGTACATTAAAAATTATAGTAATAGCTTACCTTTGCTTGTAACAGTAACCCAGCCATCTTCATCTGGTTTGTTCTTCTTGTTCTTGGCTTCGGCTTTTCTCTAAAAATAAACCGTTAGTAACCATAACATTAAAATAATGTGTTACAGCATATTCGGTTAAAAAACTTAACTCAATAGGATGCTACGAATTAAAAGTGCTAAACCAACTTACATTAACCAAGAACTCTTGGTGAGCTTGTGTGATAATGTTGGCTCTTTGCAGTTCTTCTTTGAAGCCTTGAAGACCTTCATTGTACTCTTTAACATAAGCTTGTAAGCCGAAGCCACTAGGTCGTGATACTGTAAGTCCATCTAGAGTTTGGACCTTGTTATAAGTAGATTCGGCCGACTTTTCAGTCAAAAACGTCACTTTGGCTGAAGTGTAACCCTGAAATTCGTCATATTGAAACGATATGCACAGAGTCCTACCTTCCCATTTACAAAAAAGCTTATAAAAAAAGCTTTAACTTTCATATATAAACGTATTAACTACAGTAATGTCAAAATAGACCGAAGAAAACATACCTGATTCGGGTTATCTCCTCGTTTCACAACTTCATCCACTGATTTCTTGTTCGTGATCGTTTGGAACAACTCTAGCAGTTTTTCCTGCAATAAAAATCCATTGGAGTAACTATATTGTTCTATTCATGCTCTGTTTTTATTTCTTTAAAGCTTTATCAAAATAACTATATCCTTCAAAAAACTTACAGTAGTCAAGAAGAAAGGTATCGATCCCAACACCAAAGATTTATTGTCGCTGGGGTCCTTTTTGACGAACATTTGTCGATCCACATTTGATCCGGCTATCTTGTAGTACAGAACTAAAAATGAGATAATTGAATGGCAAAAGGTGACTTACCCTTGAATACTGTAGAATCTGCTTCTTCTTTTAGCTCTTGAACAACGTTCTTCTTCACAGTCATCTCGCAAGACTAATATCTGAAAGATAACGTGTAAACTATCTAAAATATAATGTGTAACCCACAAATAGTTATCATGCCGTTATGAAAAACAGCTCTTACTGTCATAAGAAACACTAAAAAACAAAAGCCACACTTGGCACACATGATATATTAATAGTTTACAAACGGAATATCAGATAAATTCGGTCAAAACCGTTGGAACTCTGATCAGAGCTCTGTAAAAAAACCAAATTACAAACAAAATAATTTATTAAAAATAAATATAAATTATTAGCTAAAGATACGATGTAAATACCCGCCAAAAATAAATAAACAACGTCGGGAATTCAAATATAAAAATATATTAACAAGCAAGAGGTTTTACATTGGAATCACAGTGAAGAAAGTGGCAATAAGCGAATAAAAAATGGAAAAAATTACAAAAAAGTTTGGCATCTTTAATTATATTACAATTTAGATTTAAAAAAACAATAAAATAGTAAATTGATTATAAATTTAGTAAAGTCTACAGTAACGTACTCTAGTATACTGTAATGCTTACAGTAACATACTCTAGTATACTGTAATTTTTATACAACAAAAAATTAAATATATTGTACCTTAAAAGTACTTTCAAGACTATCAAATATAGACCGAGACATATGATGGACTAGCTGAAAGTGGCTAGCGAAAGAATTCCTTCGGCAGCGGCTTCACGGACCTTCAAGTTGGGTTCTTTTAGAAGTTCAGAGTAAGCTAAAATTTACATTATTAACTAGTTAATGTATATAATACGACTCTTATATAATCAGTCCTTCAAAAAATATAAAAATCATTTTGTAAACCATCCCCTCTCCCCTCCCCCCCCTCTGAAATTTTAAGCAACCGAGCCCACGCCAAAAAGCTGTAACGTCATTTCTGAATCGGTAAAGTAACTTACCTCCGAAGACAATATCTTTAGAAATGGTCTCCTTCAGTTCGTCTGACAGCGATACCAACAAGAATCCCACCATTCTGGCCGCATTGCACTGTATCTTTGGGAAATGACTTTTGAAGTAGTTAGTACAACACATGGCATAATAGTTAACCCTGTCTGGGAAACACACTGCCAATATAGTACTAAAGTCTTCAAGGAATGAGATATAATTGGCTGGAGGTTCAGAATCATGAATTGATGACTGGATTAATGTCACAGTTTGTGGAGCTGTGAAGATATCGGCCAGCGAGGTTAAAGCATAAGCACAGCACTAAAACAAAAATCATTAACTTTGATTCTCGAGCACATGTAGTATCATATGACTCAAATAATAAAGTATGTAAATGGAATGTTAAACATTGTCGCTAGTTTATATGAAAAAATCAAAAAGATTGTTTAAACCAAATTTAAAAAATGTCATCTGAAACTCACTTGTGACACAATTAACGATTCATCGTTTAAATGCAGCACTATTGACACCAAATTAGAGTGCAAACTCTCACGGAACAAATCGGAGCTTCCCATTCGTTGGCCAAGTTTGGCAAAAAGCTTGAAAGAAACTGACCGTAAGTCCACACATTCCTAAAATAAGATCGTCCTTACTCAAGTCTTTTCAAAAACTATTATTATATATTAAAGTTTATTTACGAAATGGACTAAAAAATATTTAAATCATCAAAATCTCAAATTTAAAAAAAAAATTTTTTTAAATCACATGCGCAGCCTGCAACATTATTTTTCCAACCTGCGCCCGCAACTTTTCGCAACAAAACAAAAAATTGTCGCTTCAACCAGTTTTTATAAAAAAGTACAATTATCCTAGAAAACAAGTATCGACCTCATTAAACCTACTTTTTCAAAACAAGGTCTGAGCTTCAACAAGAGCGACGACAAGGCATTATCCAGTAGCTCTTTGTCGACGACGTCACAGATCGATAACAAGGTATTCATTGCTTCTGTTCCAATCAAATCGTTCCTATCGTCCGCAGCGTCTAATCCTGCCAAAGCGAAGCCGAACGAATCCTTGGCCAATGTTTTGAACTGAGTTTGGGTTTCTGGAGACTTCTGAGCCATATCGTGCAGAAGGCCGACGTACGTGAATCCACGCAATGCAAACTGAAAGTAGGTTTATTACGATATAATTTACTAACTTAACAATCACATTTATTTAATTTTACCTTTATAAACGCATTGTCATTAAAAACTTACCCTTCTGACCACCAACGAGCTATCGTCGAAGGCTGTAGCCAACGCTGTAGTGATCTGTCTCAGAACTTCAAAATCGAAAACTCCGTATTGGTCAGGGCTTCTGGAGACCAATGAACTCAGCACTAAGGCGGCTGCTTCTTTTTCGCATTCTTTTCTGTCCTTATCAACTCTTATGGCCATGATTCCAATCAACCGTGCCATTGAAGCCGGCTTTTCCGAAGCCAAGGCCCTACACAGAATGGCTACAGCTGATGGGTACTGTAATGTGTTAGCCAAGTTGGACCATCCTCTCTCCGCATTCATAATATCCATCGATTTTATGGCGTTCAACTTAATTAACATCGACTTTAGGCCATGTACTACAAGATTGGCAGGGATTGTGGTTACTCTACGCAGTTCTGGAGTAATTACTGTAGTTGGCTTCAGGGAGGGATCTTTCATCGATGAAGCTGGGTAGACTACATCGACAATGATTGCTGCTAGGGAGTTGAAAAGGACGGCTAGACAGAACGGTATCTTGTTTAACATCTGCTCGTCAAATTCGCCGTGCTAAAACAAGTCAAGTGTTTTCAATGCTTTTAAAATAGCGAATCCTTTTAGTCACTATAAAACTATACCTACCTGAACAATTTCATTCAAAGCTGCCAACAGAGCACAACACCTTGATGTAACCACTTTCACCGACGCTCCAGCCCCTGTGTCAACAACTTGGACCAGTTCAGGTGGTGTACCATTAACAACCTCGGAATCCTCATAATACGGAAAACCACTGAACTCCAGAATGTAATCCAGGATCGTCATCAGATGCGCTTGATCGTGAGCCAGCATCTTCCACATGTCTACACAAGATGGAGAGTACGGTAGTGGTTGCTTCAGCAAGACTTCTACTGTAACATGAGGTTGATGATGGGAGAAGATTCGGAATGCCTCCAGAAGGTCTGAATACGTGTGGACTGAAGACTGTACCAGTTCTAGCTGTTCGGTGATAGTCTTGACTAGAACTTCGCCTTCTGTAGAAAGAAGTTGGCCTCGGTTACTAACCATGATACCAAGCAATTGAGCTGCTGCTGTGCTTACATTGCTCTGTCGATCTGACAGCATCTTAAACAAGACAGAAAGATACGTTTGTAATTGATTCTGGGGTAGTCGCGCTTCAATTTCATCCCCGATAGCACTGATAGTCTCTCTCACTTTGTTTGTGTCTTGTTTACCATCGTCGTGCAGATGTTTGTTGATAAAGGCGTCAAGATCAAATAAAGCATCATCAAGAACATCGGTTTCCAATGGTGAATGTCCAGAATGAAGAAGTGACAGTCTGAAGCCAAGATACACCGTTCTCACGGCAGCCAATCTCACAGAAGCTACAGAATCCGCTAGTCTTGGAGCCAGTCTCCCCAATATACTACACAGGGGTCCAAAATTGTTGGCATGGCCAAGAGTGCAATCTTTGGGATCTGATGAGTATATTTGAAGAATAAGTACTGTCGTTTCAATCGACCGTGAACGTTCGTGATCAGCTAGGGATGAGAAGTAGGGGTGGAAGATCTAAAACCTCATTTTAGTGTTTTATTGTAGTTCTTGCTATATTTATGTTGTTTTTGCTACTGACTATGTTATAAATGAATTATTAAATACCTTGAGAAGCTGTGAAACAGTGTGAACGACCGGTCGTTTGGCGACAATGCAAGCGATGGCAGTCTGGTACTGTTGGACAGTTGAATCCATCATCGTCGCCGTATCTTCGTCGTTCGTCTGAATTCATGAATTTATATTTTATTAGTACTTATTATTTTATCATCGCTATTTTAATCGTATTTCACATAAACATACAATACTTTAACGATCTTTGTCGAAAGTACAAATAACAACACTAATGTTGATACCCTTTATTTGGTATGACTTACACATTTGAGTCCACTTTTCTCTCGACAAATTGGGAAAATGGCTTGAGTCAGCACATTACCAAGGTCCCAAAGCTCATTGTCACTGATGGCCGGTTCCAAACTACTAAAACAACCCCAACATTACATCGTATTCAGTAATTTTTATATGAGTAAGATGCCAATTCCTTAGCATATTCGCATATATTATGCATTACAAAGATCATCAAAGCAAAAATCTTTAAAATTACCATAAAGTAGCTGTCGCTTTGGCAGCGTGGAGAAGGACGCAATTTGACAATGAATCCTTGGATTCAGACTTCACGTAAGTCTGAAATAACATTATTTTAAACTTTTTAAAACAAAACTTAATTTTAAGCCAAGACATCTGCAATATAATTATGAATTGACCTTAATACAAGTAAAATATAATCAAAAACTAACTTTCATGTAGGTAAAGCATTCATATCGACTTTCAAATTGATATTCTGCGTTCAAATTGGACGGGTGAACGGCTAGTCCAATCAAATGGATTGTCTCCAGATGGGCTTCTTTGATTGGAATTTCTGGCTAAAATAATAAAACAATATCAATATTATAGCAAAACCGCAAAATCAGTAAACTATAGTCAAAGCAACACTTTTAATTACCTTGAAACCAGCCAAATATTGTCGTAAAAACGGCAAAGTTGTTGATTCCAACCTCTGCACCAACAGGTCATCCGGGCAATTGAGTGTAACATACCCATAACTCAAGATGACAGTCGCTCTCAAATTCACAATATCTACATCACTGCCTTTACCGTAGGGCATAGCATCCTTTAAAAACGAGAAGATCCCAGCTCCTTTTCTGGAATGCTCCCATTTGGCGATGTTTTCCAATTCAGTTAGCACCAGATCAGTATGTACTTGAGCACACAAACCCAGGCCCATGGCACAGCCTTGTCGTTCTACTGAGTTGGCCAAGTTGGCTGATCTGACCATCAAGTTGATGTGTTCAATGACGAAGGCCGTGTTGGCTACTCGTGACAGTACTGATCCCAATAACTGCATAGCAAAAGCTCTGTCTTGTGGATAGTTAACATAGAGTCGAAGTTGTTGCCCTAGAGCTGCAGCCAAGGTTTGTCGCCAATCTCCATCGCGTACCTTCTGAATGGAAGCTGACAGAAGATCCAACGATAACTGCTGGAATCGCTTTTGTCGTGACTGCGTGACGTTTGCAAGATCATGGAGTTCAATGGAATGGGCAAAGGTCTTGGTTGGAGATGAGGTGTCAAAAGAGGTACTCATTTCTAAAATAAAGGCAATATTTGTGTTATTATGGAGAACTAAAAACATTGCTTATATCTTTCTTAAAAACCATATAAATGTTCATTTAAGCATTATATAGGACTACATAATCCAAACCTTCAATCGAATAAAATTTTTCAGCAACCTGGCCCGCTTATTTTAGCTGCGCCCTAACTTTATAAATTTTTCTTTGAAATTAAATTTCGGAAAATGTACCTTCAAAAGCCTTCAGAATATCGGTAGCTTTCTCTGGAAGTTCAGTAGCCAAATGAGGGTGGATCCATTCGGCCAAATCGATCAATAATCTTGTCGCTTCCTTCGATCGTTTTTGAATTTGACCGTTGACGATTGCTCGATTCAAACATACCAATAAGCGCGCGAACGTCTGTACTGGTCCGGCAAGTTTTGCTAAAACAATAAGGACTTTAAATATTTTAAAAAATCATTTTTACCTTTCTTACTAAATTTAAACCAAGAAATATTTAAACCTACAACTTTAAATTAACATTAAAAGTCTTTCTCTTACCATTAGTCTCGATATCCTTCGCGAAGTCGAGGGACTGTTCCTTCTGCTTCTTCTTGTTGACCAAGATACGAATACACTTGAAGATGTCGCCCAATGCCGGGCTGTAGGTCTCATTACAAACGAATTCAAACAGATATGGCCATAGTAATGTCTCAGATGACTCGCAAGTTTTGGCAATAGTTTGTAGAGCTTGAGCACATTGTTGTTGTAGTTGAAGTAGAGCGTTTTGTTCCGGACTCAACCTGATCGTTTTGATATTCTGAGAAGACGGAATCGCCGTGGCTCCCGTTTCTTCATTGATAATCAGATTCTTGACCAAGAATTGAACAACATGTACACCTCCATTGTCGGCATCTACATAGCCATGGTCGGCCAAGGCTACACACAATTGACATACACCCATCTTCACCATGACAGCCAGCTGACTGTCGACCAGTAGAGGCTTGATTCCCATTGTTATTAAAGATCTTTTGTCTTCCATCTGGCTTCCAGCCGAATTCAGAAGATGTCGCATAAAGTTTGTCGCTCCTAGTTTGATACTGTCTTTCTCGCTTTGGATCTTGTGAATTAAGTAATAAACTTGTTTGTCCGCAAATCTGCTCGACGCTACGTGGAAACATCTGAAGGCTTCGTTCCGAACTTTGATCGCATCTGAATTCAGAACATGATCTTGGCTTTCGTCGGCTGTGAAACCTACAATTTCCAATTTGAAACTTTGTCTGTGACTCTCAAATATTTATAGACAAGACAACAAAGATTAAAAAAACAACTTAACAATTAACTACCTAACAGTAAGTACGATGAGATACTACAGAGACATAAACTCACATTGTTCGGTAACCACGCAAACATTTGGAAACAAGGAATTGAACACATCATCCAAATAGTATTCTAGAGGAACTACAGCATCCAAACAACATGACTCCAGAAAATACCCAATGCCCTGAAATATAATAAAATCAACAATATTTATATAACATAATACAAAAACATGTTTCAGAAAGATAACCTACTTTAGTAATGTGGTATTGTTCCTTAGGAGACGTGGCCTTCTTGTAGATATTCAGAAAAGAAGTGACAATCTTTTTGAGATCTTTACTTAACCTTTCTCTGGTCACAAACAACGATAATATGCCAACACATTCTGTTGAATCCGCTCGACACTAAAATAGACATCAAATAGAGATCAACAACATTAATATACCTTAGAATCCTTGCTGTTGACCCAATGAATCACAATATCGTATGCTGCTTCCAGTTGATCCGAGTAATTCTGTTGTAGATCCTGTGTTACTATTTGGCGTGGTATATACTCCACATTCTCAACGGCTTCTGGGTTCTCGGATTCATTGGAGGATGAGAATTCGATTAAAGATTCACAAAATGCTGTTAAAGCTCGTGCCCATGCATTCTTCAATTGCTCTTGTTTGAGATACGACAACAATGGTACTGTTCGTGAAAGCACGTCGGTCAGGAATGGTACAAATCCAAAGGCTGAAAAGAAAAGATACTTTTACAAGTACAATTTCTATTAAAACCTATGATTCACTAGCGACAAAAAATACTTAAAACCTACGATTATGTTGAGCGACATAGGCCAATGTGAGTGTAATATATTTATGCGGAGAAACGTGAAGTCCAGGTGGAAATTTGAGTAGAACAGCATCCATAACATGCCCTACAAATCTGTCATATTTAGCCAAGGTAACTAGGACATCTCTGGCTGCCTTCGCCCATTCATCGTCGGAATCTTTGGACATCGTCATCTCTTGTGTAGCCAGGTTTATCACCAACAGCACTTGTTGTTCATCTAGTTGTTCTGCTGCGCTTTGTCGTTGGATTACTTTAGATATGCTTTTTAGTACGAATTCTCGATGATTGTCTGATAACTAAAATATTATTCATTATTGTTTTGTATTACTTTTTCTTGATTTTTCCCTAATTCAAAAGCAAATATACAAGACGGTCACAATGCCAAAAAAACAAGATAGAATAATATTATGGCTTACTTTGTTATGCTGAACAAGATAGGCGTGTGCTGCCGTTAAGAACAAAGCCGGCCTTTTAAGGCCAAAGTTGAATAAAGATTCGGCCAAGGCTTCTTTTGTCTCATCGTTGGTCGTCTTTAATACACTGTCGAATAAGGCTAGCACTAGATCTAAACTCATAACACTATATTAACAAAATTTGTCGCTTACCTTCTAAATTTGTTGCCATTTGAGAACTTGAACCCCAAAACTAAAATATCAAAATAAAGACTTAAACTATTTTATAAGATTTTTTAAATGCTTCATTGTTAACAAACGCTACAGTATTTCAAAGTATTACATTGAAAACAACAATATCAACAACCAACCTAAATCATTGCTTAACATAATTTATTTTGCACCGTTTAGATTCTATTGTAATATAGCTAACCGGCAATATCTTCTGGTGAGTATTAAAGTGTAATTGTCCATAACAATTTCCATATTCTCGCTTCTCTCTTGTTGTATATATTACACTTGACCTTCTGTTTCTTCTGTCCCGTCTTCATCATCCTCCCCCAAGAACTGTTCCCACGCCCGTGCTCGTCGTTCCTTTTCTTCTTCTGTTTCTTGTAGACGATACTTTGTCTTTCCATCCCACGTTTCCACGTAGATTTTGCGTCCTCTTTTTATGATTCTGTTCAATAACTTCACCATGAGATCAGCTGACTCTACATTGTCATAAGTGACTGTGATTACTCCTTCTGGGTTTGTCTGAAACAAAATCTTATTACTTAAGACTACTTGGCGTTAAAAGAAAAGTAATTTACAAAAAAGTTGAACTTTAAAATATTAAATATTACCATTACCATAATTCAGCATGCCCAATTTACAATAAATATCAAACTTACATCATATAAAACCAGATTCTTGACAGTACCAAAAGTTTCGGCAGTTTGTCTGACTTCACCCTTTAAATCAAACATAAGTTCTGGAGTAGTATCCATCTCTTCCAAGGAGAACAGGTTCTTCATTACGACGGTACAATCTGACGGTGGTCGATAAGCACGATCTTTTTCTGGTTCCCATTCGAATAATCTATAAAGATATTATTAAAACCGTAAAATGTAACACTTATGTCTAAAATAAAGGTAAAACGCCCAAAAATATTATTTTAGGTAACAAATATAAAATATATATATTTTACATCTTTTTAAATAAATTTTGCCATGAAAACGCCAAAAACAAACAAAAAATAAAGCACAACAACCAAAAAAATCAGTTTCTAAACCATTATGATACACATTAGTTATAAAAAATGGGAAAACAATCAAAACATACCTCTTTTGTCCCTCCAAAAACCGTTTCTTCTGTTCGGCCGTTAATCGTTTCTTCTTTTTCGATGGATCAAATTCTCCTTTCATTTCAAATTTAGCCTTTTCCACTTTCACAATCTTCCCATCCCAATTCCAACCATCCAAAATATCCAAAGCTAGTTGAACACTTTCACTCTTGACGTAGCAACATATACCATCTCCTTTCAGATTCCCCTCTTCATCTCGATATAACTTTACTTTGGGCTTCTTGTTTCTGGGATCTTGCATTATCACTCCACACTTTTGCATAAATTCCTATAAAGATTCAATTCAGTAAGCTAATATCTACCTAAACAAATAAAAACAAAAGATAACAAACTTACAATAAACTGATCCTCATTGATCTCTGTAGGGAGATTAGAGACATAAACTTTCGTGTTCTGGACTTCATCTTGCTCTACCCATCCTTTAGACCGTCTAATCTCTTCTTCCGCTCTTTCCCTCTTTAATGCTGCTTTTTCAGCTTGTTTTTGCTTCTTGTCCACCTTTTTATCTTCTTCTTCCCCTTCTTTATTGACAACTTCTTCATTCACGGGATAACTCAAATAATATTGAGCTAGAAAGTCTTCATCTGGAGTCGAATCTGGTATCCATGAGTTTGCTGTTGGATTCCAAGTGTGCTTTACACCATTTATTTCACAAGTTGGTTGAGGTAGCTCGGCCATTGGCTGAGCTTGATCCCATTTCGTCTGAAGTTCCTCTTTGTTTTGATCTGGAATCAGCTTCCATTCATTGTCAACATATTCCAAAAACCCGTTTGCTGATGGACACAGCCATTTCCCATCCACAAGTCGTCTCTCGGGCTCTAAAAAATGAATTCAATTGTTGATATTAAAGACTTAATGCTAACAGTATAACATATAGACGATCACCTTTTTTTAAAAGTTTTTTAATAATAAAACGAAGGTTAGTAACTAATAAAGCTTTCTAGATACATGATCCAATAAAAACGACCTAATTTACAAATTGACGTAGAACAATATAAAGACAATAACATTAAATCGAATAATTCCTACAAATTAAATAAAATAATATACTAAACTCACCAGCTGAAGCAGATGTTGACTGTCCTGGTTCCTCTGAAAAGAAGCCGAATAAATAAATACAAACAAAAACTCTTGGGCAAACAAATTTTTCCTATTTTGACCATGAGGTTTGTTATCAATTGACCTACCTTCCTCTTCCTCAACTTGAAAATCTTCCTCCTGCGGTTTTTTGATAAAACACGGGTCATAGATCTGCATTGGTAACAATATTATTCATACATCAACTATTTTAAAAAAGTATACCAAATTATCTAAAAATTATGAAGAAATTCGGTAAAATATAGAGAGAAAGTTGACTCGCGTCAAGTCCTTCTATAGTAGACATGCGGAAATTAAGAAATTTGAATTTTTGAAATTATCAAAATTTTGACTGTTTCCCAGCACAAATAAAAGATGCAAAAAATTCAATTTTTATTATGCTTTTGTATAATATTTTCAAATTTGTAACTTTTATAAATTTTTGAGGTGTCTGTTTTTAACTCAGGAAATTTTAAGTATGTATAATCCTGGCGAAAAACAAGACAATAACGTGAAACGTTGACCATCACACACGTTGTATGCTTCACATTTTTAAAAATTTTTATTTATAACTTAGCGTTAATTCTACAGTAAGATCACTATAAATCTTATTATCGCCTCCTTAAAGCTTAAAACTTGAACATTTTCAAATATACTTAAAATTAAAATTTTTTTATTTTGTTCGAAAATAGAAAGTGCTTATAACTCTCTTACATACGTCAATTATGTTCTCGACGTATGCAGGGCACGAGAAATGCAGGAAAATGTTTGTTTATGTGCTATTGTTCAAACAAGTTGTGACAGTTTGGTGTAGCTATATAAATTGACACGGTCCAAAAGTTTTGTTATTTTATTCACAATGAGAATTCTTATAATTTTTGCGTTGTTTATGTACTGTGCATTTGCCATGACCAGTGATTACCACTCCAAATGGTGTTGTAATGACTCGAATCCAAAGTGTTCGGAGCATGCCAATGTTTGTAATGTTGCTGTGAGTTGAATTAGTATAGATATGGTTTCAAATTCTTACAATATCAATTTGTTTTAATCACTGTTTATTTTAGTAACATAAACAGTGATTCTCCCTGTAGTAATAATTTTAAATTCTTAGGTCGTTCAAATAATTATGTGCCCTCTAACACCGAAAAGTAGCACATAATTACGAGTGAATTCTTGAAAATAAAATAATTATTTGAACAACCTAATATCGTATATTGGTTTAGACATTCTAAACATTTTTTTCGTTTTTAGGAGTACAGAACGATGGTTTCTGAAGAATGCCCTCAAACTTGTGGATTCTGTGGTCCATAAACACCAAAATGGGCACCAGTAGTTTGTAAACAATGTAAATTCTCATATGAATAAATAACTGAGTGGATGAACTTGTCATTATTGATTTAGACCACTTTCAATTTACAAGGCATCTTATAATAATACCTTCTTAAAGTCAGGTTTTACCTAAACATCGCTAAAGTTAAAAGTTATTAACACACCAGTTCTAGCTTTGGATAGCCTTACTATCGATTTACTCTAACTTAACCCATCCCAGCATTATTCTAATACACCCGAACCCTATCCTTTTGTAACTTTATCATATTCGTACGTCGAATATTACCCTAACGTCGTCTGAAAGTGTGATAGGTACTCCTTAAAATGCTTTTTTGCCAAATTGCATAAAGTTTAAAATTGAAGCCAAAACCTCTGGCACCGTAACATAAAGTTTACACAAGAGTTTGTCATCTCTTTTTCGAACATTTTTGATTGAAAAGTAAATGGATAAAAGTAAAAATAATTGATGTAGCGTCTTCGTCAATCAAATCCTGTTTAAAACTTTTGGATAACGACGTGGTTTCGCTTATCACTTCTTTATTCATCGTTAAGCCTTCTGTTGCGCAATCGCTGTTTTTGTAATTTTTGTTTGTTATGTGATTGTCTTTTGTTATATGAAGGTTATTTTGAATACCTTTGGCTTTAAATTCATCGTTTTAAGTTTTTTTCTTAATTTATTTGAATTCCAAAGGTTGTCATTCATTATATTTTTTTTTCTTTAACGTTAACTTAATTTAAGGATAATAAACGACTACAAAACGCAATGACGGTGCTTCAACGTACCATAAGTAAGTCGAAAACTCATTGACAAGGCCAGAATTTAATTAAGTTTCTTTTTTGGTGGTATCAGCTCTTTGCCCTTTCTTCGTTTGGCCAAAGATTGACAAATGTGCTGACAAAGACATGAACTGCTACCTTTGGGTAGCCGAGAACCCAGAACGGTGTGAGAACGATGAAATTATCATAAAAGATTGCAAGAAAACTTGCGGAAACTGCACAGAAAGTGTTGAGGTAGAAGAGAGTGAGTTTGGATATAAAAAAAACTTAAAGTTATTGATTTTTAATAACTCAACATCAAAAAAGAAATTGTTTCGACTGTCTCATTGACAATGACATTTTTAGAGTACAACATCAAAAACTTGGCTCCATCATTGCACAAAGTAGCCTTTTTGGTCGGAATCTGGAGATCTGAATTCGGAGGAAAGGCTGATTTCCCAACCATACCAAGATTTACTTATGGAGAACATATCGATATCTCTATTGCCAAACACACCAGAACTCCTGTTCTTAACTACACGTAAAAACTGTGTTACTCAATTAATAAAATGCTCAATTATAATATTGTACTAAATTTTTCATTTCAGAGCCTTTGCCTGGGATAATGGTGATCTGACAGAACTTCACAGTGAAAACGGCTACATAACAGGACATCCAAACAACTCTATTGTGGCTATGACAACTGTCATGAGCAACGGTAACCTAAACTACATTTTAAAACGTCTTTTTAGGCTTTGCAACAGTTGAGCAAGGCAACGAAACCGATCATTCCATCAGATTCAGACTTCGAAACATTGGCAGAATCAACTTCTCCAGGGATCTCCCGGTCAGACGGGTATGTTGAACTTATTTTTACCTAATTTAAGGGTTGGTAATGTAGTGAACTATAGAAATACTGTTAAATTTAAACTGCTATTTAAAAATAAAAGTTTTGTTAGATTGATACCTAAAACAATATAATTTCAGATGGTCAGAGATTGGATTCTCTTAAACGAAACCCACTTAGAATCGAGATTGGTTATGGCAACAACAACACACCCTATGCTTCTACACACTCATATTATCTACAAAAAGCTATACCCATGAGATGATTAGGTTATATTATGTATATAAACTTTAATATAATAAATTGATGTTTTTGAAGTTAAAAAACAATATTTACCAGATATAAAACGTTATTTTAATAGACGTCTTTCAAAGTAAGTCACGATCAAAACAAATCTTTTGTCGGTCAAAAACTAAGTATTCGTATAAAAAAGTTCCGCAGCTTGCAGTGGTCTGGACGCAGTCTGCTGTGTTAGGATTTCGATTTCTTTTCTCGAATTTTGTTTCTTTATTTTTACACAAACTTTTCCATCTAAAAACAGTAAAGTTCATGGGTTTGGACGAAGGAGTCGTTTGTGAGCGACTTCAGAAAGTCAATGCATCACAGGAATCAGTTCAATCCACGTCGGGTTGGATTCTGACGCATAAAGACGAGATCGACGTTATCACACGATGCTGGATCAAAGTGTATCAACAAGGTTAGTTTTTTGTCCTTATTTTTATGTTCTGTGTTTAGGGTCAGAGTCTCAACGAGTTGGACTAATATACGTTGTTAATGATGTTGTTCAAACTGCTAAACGAGAACGGGACAAGACTATTTCTGTCGCTTTCCATCCGCATTTTGTTAATGCGATTGTATTGGCGTCAGAGACGGTGAAGAAGGCAATTAGACGATGTTTACAGGTGTTTAGGGAAAGGCACATCTACCCAAAGCACATCATCGATGAAATGCAAAGTGCTTTAGGTAAAAGCAGAGCTTTTTTGACGTGGTTGGGCTGGTTTTACATTGTTTTTGGGTAACAAGATTGTAACTTGTTTTTAATTAGCATTATTTGAAGAAATGTTTTTTATCGAGTTTAAAAATTAATTTTAGTCTTTAATGTCGTAATTTGCTTTTTTCAGAAGGGACAGTCGATGCAGTGGTACAGGATGAAGACGACGGTGAATTTGAAATTGAAGGATTCTTAAAAACACTCAGAACTTACGTGGAAAGCAGTACTGCTATTGACAAGGCTAGAGTTGTGCTGAACAATATCAATTTTGACGAAAGCAATGTAGATCTATCTGGTAAGTGTAGTTTTACTTTCAAGGCAATTTCCTATCTCATTTTGTAACATTTTGGCTAAAGACGTTTTAAAACAATGTTATTTTAGACAGAGAAGGGCTCAGCCAGATGGAGCTTGAAGTAGACTTGATGATACAAAAGCTACAGACGTTTCTACAACGAATTGAAGGATTAAGTGCAAAAAGTGCCAAAGTTAATCATACAATTGCAAAGTCAAAGGGATTCTTTCAAAACCAGTTGAAGGACGTCGCTCTTGTGCATGATGTAAGTTTACTCTTGAATTTTACGGTGTTTTCATTTTAATGTTTGTGTTTGTAGGTCTACATTCACATTTCTTGTCTATTTTAGTAAAATGAAAGTTTGTTTTAATAAAATACTTTTCAGGCTTATGATAGATACGCCAAGGGTATTTCGGAACGTATTGAGCAGTTGGATCCGATTGTTAAGAGTGGGATTCTTCCAGGTCAAACGCCGCCAAGAGATGCCCCGTCTCCGGTACCAGGCGAAGATATATTCAATGCAACAGGCTCAGATGACATGGAGATGGATGAGGAAGATATGCCTGGCAAACCAAATGCTACGTCATTGATCCCACCTCAGAATTATGTTCCTAACTACAATGGTGTGGGTAGTGATATCAAAGTAAGGGTTCTTTCTTTTTCGTTTTTAGTTATTAATAAGCTTCTAATTTTTATCTACTGTCGCTTTTCTATTTGCTTGTAATATAAACCACTTTTACTGTATTGTGTTTAAAAAACAGCTATTTAAAATTTTAGGTAACACCGAATGTTACAATGAAAGCGGCTGACCCAAGACAGAGGTTCCAACCCCCTCCAATGCCTCCTTATCCAACTGGCTTTAGTGAAGGTGTAGCACCCTTTATGCCTTCTATACCTCCACCAATGATGAATTTCCCACCGCCTTTTGATGCACAAGTACTACCGCCTGGTGTTGTAAGTTTTACTACTGTTGATATTAAAACAAATATATATTTTTATGCAAAAACATTTTTTAATTTAATAATCTAGCTTTTAAAGTAATAGTTACAGGAATACCCACCTCCATCCACTTCAATTAGCCCTCCAGGTGAAGATCTCGATCTCCGGAAGCAAGGAAATGGGTCATCTAATGGCAATACCGCTTTCCAACCACAATATCCACATCCTTCAGGACCTTATATTCCTTCTCCTGGAGGTCAGCCACCTTACGACCGGTCATTTGATCATAAACGCAGGAATGGGTTCTTCAATCGAGATGGTAATGGCTACGGCGGTGGCCCTCCACGAAAGAATTTCAGGCGAGGCGGCTATCAAAATAGTCACTAAGTTATTGTAATCGGTCTTTTGTACATTTTCGAATGACATTTTGTAGATATGTGCCCAATTTAACTTATTTTGTTACGTCTCTACCTTGTTCTTGTTGTTGGCGACTTCTCTTCAATGTTTTGTGGTTGGAAGTACGGTATTTTTATTGATTTTATAAACTAAATATCTTTAAAATATTTATTTTAAGGATTTCGTGACAATTTGCGTTGTAAAACGAACGGAGGTTTTTTGTTTCTCAGCATTTTGTCAAAAACTTCAGTATTTTTTAATAAAAATTTAAAAATATCGCGTTTCCAACTACAGTACGCTTGATTGAATAAGCATTTTACCTTAACGCTTTTAATACTCACGGGTGTTTTTATTGACATGATGAATATTGAACTTAAATGCGAGACAATTACTATTCGTTACATACGATGCAATATCTGCAATTGAGAGTTCACTTGTTTTTTAACAACGATAAGAAGGCCATGGTTAATATAAAATTTAGGCAATCATGATGTCGTGGTTTGGTGGCAGCTCAACTCCGGCTGAAACTTCTCAGCCAGTAGAACAACAACAAAATGAGCAAGAAGACTTGTCCAGTCAACTCTACAATCAACCGGTATTGGCGTTGGATCGTATCAAGCACTCAGGAGTTGCGCTCAAAACACAAATGACACCCTATTTGCAGGTCAGTTTGAAATTGTTATAGTGTTTGAAGGAAATTGAAAATTTAATTTTTGTGTTGTAATTTCTGTAAGATACTCTATATTTATCATTCAGCTTGATATGTTATTGTTTGATATGACTTTAAGAATTTTTGTTTGATTTTTTGTTAAAACATTTTTTTTGTATTTCAGATGGACCCCAGCATGTTTAAAGCTTCACAACCAGAATACATAATGCCTGAGGGTAACGAGCACGGTAAAGGAAAGTTTGAGTTTGCTTTGGGACACATTGGATGGGCAGTAGCAGGAGGATTCGCAGTGGGATCGTTGCGCGGTTTTGTCCCAGAAATTATGAATCCCGACACAAGGCAATTGGTAGGTATACTGTATTTACGGCTTTAAATAACTCAGTATTATATAAAAATGATAATATGCTGACGTGAGTCATAAAAACTCTGTCGAAATATTTTAAATTAAATTTTTTTGATACAAGATGTAGCATGCTATAGCATTGTGTGTTTATCACAAACATTTCAGCGTGGTAAGCCGTGGTTAACCCGTATGGTTAACGCGACAGTAAAACACGGTAGCGGCTACGCTCAACCGGCTGGCGCTGCCGTCTTCATGTTTTCGGTACTGGAAATCGGGCTGAAGAGTGCTCGAGCTGACGACGATCTTAACACTTTGGGAGCCGGTGCCTTGGCTGGAGCCATCTACCGAAGCCCATACGGTACCCGTGCCGCAGGCATGGGCGCTCTCATGGGCCTTTTAATGGCTACCACTTGGGTTCTTGTGAATCCGGACAGCAGAGGAAGAATCCGCGAAATGGTCAGCTTCGCCTAGTTCTTATCGGTTTCATTTAGTTTGTTAAATTTTCGAATAAATCACAGATGTTTACTTGGAAATTCTAGTTTAATTTCATTGAAAACAAGTAAAGTAATAGTTGGTATCAGCATGGTTAACAAACTTTAAAAACTCCAAAACAAACATTCTAAATTATTCACGTTTAAATACCAAACGTAAGCATATCTGCAACGTAATACATGTATCGAAACTCTCGACTCGAAGCTCTCGCCACGAAAACGTTCTGGCGATTTGTGTGTGCGCTAACAAAAAAAATATTTTTTTTCTTCATGAAATAAATTTGTTCGTTCGCTTATGCATGCTTTATCTTACCAATATTCAATTGGAATATCAATTTAGACTTTTTATTAATTGTCTTCGTAATTTCTCGAAGTTTTAAACATATTGTTTACTGGAATATGATTTTATGAATGTGCATTGTTATCTAAATTAATATTTCAGGTTCCATCATGGCCAACATGGTGGAAATGACGATAGAAAAGATTGACGAGGTCAAGTCAAGACTTGGGAGGTATGTTTTTACGTTTTTTGGTTTCGATTTTAGGTTACAAATTGATCAAAAAGATTTTAAGTTAATATTTCAAGAAAATTGGAGTTTTTAAGAAACTTCAAAGGATCAAGTTTTTTAGATGAAATTCCGAAACGAATAGACGAAGATTGTTGTCAGAATTCAAATATATCTGTTGTTATCTATAGATAACAAACACATTATTAAATTTATACCTAAAATATACCATTTTAGATCTCTCGGAGCTTCGATGAGGCTTCGTGACCTTATCCGTAAGGTTCGAGCAGCTAGAACAGCAGCCGAAGAGCGTGCTGTAGTAGAACGAGAAAGTGCTAACATTAGAGACGCGTTCCGTGATGAAGATAACAAGTATAGATGTAGAGACATGGCCAAACTCTTCTACATTCACATGTTAGGATATCCAGCACACTTTGGTCAGATGGAGTGCATGAAATTGGTGGGAACCAAAGACAAACGATTCACAGACATCAGAATCGGATACTTGGGAGCTATGTTGTTGTTGGATGAGAGGTCTGAAGTTCATCTTTTGGTAACGAACTGCTTGAAAAGGTAAGATCTCTTAGCTAAACTGTATGATATTGCTTAGAACATGTTATGTTGAGCAGTATTTTTATAAAAAATTTGTATTATTGACTTAGTTTGGTTTAAACTTTCAGTCACTTGAACGAGTCTGACCAGTTTGTGACAGGTTTGGCGTTATGTACGTTGGGATCGATTTGTTCTGTTGAAATGTGCAGAGACTTGTCAAATGAAGTTGAGAAGCTTCTAATAAAGTCGTCAAACTCTTACATCAAGAAAAAAGTAAGATTTCTCTTAGTTTCTAAATTTTAGGTAACATTTTTTGAAGTTTGTTAGATACCAAAACTAAAAATTATAATTTAGGCAGCTTTGTGTGCATTCAGAATAGTGAGAAAAGTGCCTGACCTGATGAGTTGTTTTATGTCTGGTGCTCGGGTACTCTTGAGCGACAAACATCATGGTAAGTGTCAGTTACTTTTATTTAATTCGAAATTTAGGTGTTCTGCTTGGTGGTCTAACTTTGGTTACCGAAATGTGTGAAAGGAGTGTAGATGTGAGGAATCACTTCAGATCGGTAAGGTTTTGAACAAATTTTTAATTGATGAAAACAATCATATTGCAATAGTGCTTACTTAAAATGTCATGCAAAGCATTTTAGATGGTGCCAGATTTAGTAAAACAATTCAGAAGCTTGGTCTCACCTTTAGGAAGTTACTCATCTACTGAGCATGACGTTAACAATGTTATTGATCCATTTTTACAAGTAAGGGTTATATGTTTATTTTATGAAAGGGAAGACAACATTCAAAGATTAATTTGAATATTTTCATTAAATTTTTCATAATAACTTAAAACTTTAGGTAAAAATCCTACGTTTACTGCGTGTATTAGGCAAAGATGACGTTCGAGCAAGTGAAGCCATGAACGATCTTTTAACCATAATCACCACCAACACGGATCCAAACAAGAATGCTGGTAATGCCGTTCTATACGAAGCCGTGTTGACTATCATGGACATTAAGAGCGAGACCAGTCTCAAGATCTTGGCCATAAACCTGCTGGGAAGATATCTGGTTAACCCTGACAAGAACATCAGATACGTCGCTTTGAATACGCTTCTGAAGACGGCTACAGCCGACTTGAAGACCGTGCAGAAGTACAAAGGAACGGTGTTGGAGAATCTGAAGGATCCGGATGTATCGATCAGAAGAAGAGCGCTGGAGTTGTGTTTCGTTCTGATTGACAAGGATAACATCACCACCATGATCAAGGAGATTCTATTGTTCTTGGAGACAGCTGATCCTGAATTCAAATCAGAGTGTGCATCTAAGATGTATGTCGCTACAGAGACTCACTCGCCTAATCCTGTGTGGCATCTTAACACCATGATTTCGGTTCTAAAACTGGTAAGAACTGACTTTTGATCTAAAACTCTAGGAAGTGTGACTATTAAAGAATTTGAAAAACTATAACAATCTAAAATACGTCTTTAAACTTATTGCTTCAGGCCGGAAACTACGTGCCAGAGGAGGTTGTGAGCTGCATGATCCAGCTGATCTCGGCCCACTTCAACCTCCAAGCCTACGCAACCAAGAAACTGTTCAAAGCGGCCAAGGACGATGGTGGTGTAGCTCAGCCTCTGCTGCAGATCGCCTTCTGGTGCATCGGAGAGTTTGGAGATTTGTTGATTGCTCCATCAGATGACGATCCCCAGCCGCCTTCTGAATCAGACGTTATAGAAATGTTCGAGCAACTCTTCATCGTGAATACCATGACAATTCAAACCCGAGAGTACGGTATCGTGGCATTGGCCAAACTCTCCACAAGATTCTCTTCTCAAACCGAAAGAATCGGAGCTTTAGTGCGCCGATACGTAGCTCATCTGAATCTCGAGCTACAACAACGTGCCGTCGAGTTCTCTGGGCTGATTCCAAAGTATGAATTGAGGTAGGTAACGTTTTCACGAAGTATGAGTTAGTACATGAAGTTAAGTATGACATTTAATTATAAAATTTCAGGAACGGCCTTCTGGAGCGTATGCCCGTGATCAAACACAGTACCTTGAACACAGCTGCTGCCCCAATCGAAGACGAGGAAGCCAAGGCGGCCGAGGAAGATAGCCTACTTGACGTAGGAGGTGGTACAGCCTCTGGAGGCGCCAAGGATTCAGTCTACAACGATCTTTTGGATTTAATGGGTAATGGTGAAGGTAACGCAACCACCACGACACAGCCGCCACCAACAAGTGGCACGACTTCTGGAACTGGAGGCTTGGACGATCTTTTCGGAAGTCTCGGAATAAATGGTGAGTTTAGAAGTGTAATGGTCTATACTTCATACAAAAATTGTGGTTTTAATACTAGAATTTGTGTTTTTAAGTTGGGAATATCTTGTTAATTTATGCAAATTTCAGGCTCTGCCCCAACGCCGACTACTCAACCTCCACAAGCGAAGCCAGCGGTTTCAAGTGGAAACGATTTCTCGGATTTGTTTGGCGCTTCAACTAACTCTTCTAATTCGTACGTCGGTTTACATTTTACTTATTACATTATTATTTTTACTTATTACGGTGTATTTTTATTTGCTTCAACATTTTTATTTGTTACAGTATTTTTAGTCCTAAAATCACCCTGCTTTTTTAGCGTCGCTTCGAAGCCAGGGGTAATCGTAGTGAATAAAAGTGGATTCGAAGCTCAGATGTTCATTGAAAATGGCTTCGGATCAGGACCGGCAGTGATTCGTTTCGAAATTTCGAACAACAATCCAGTACCGGTCGAAAACTTTAACTTGCAGACAGCTGTTACAAGGGTAGGTTTACGTTATTTTTGATTATTCAAGAAGCTTTGGTTTTCTATACGAATATTATTGTATTTTTTGGTCGAAAAGTGTATAGAAGTGATTTTTGGGTAACATTTGAAGTTTTAATGTTTGACATTTCATAAATAATAACGATTAAAGTTATTTTGTCAATGTGTAATGTATTATTCATTATGGCTCCTTACTTTATTACTTCAGCAATTTCAAATCGAGCTGCTGCCAGCTTCAAACAGCCGCCTCGAAGCCGACGCCATGTCCACGATAACACAATTGGCCAAGATCACGCAGCTTGCTGACAGCCGGGTACCCAAACTTCGGCTCAAACTCAACTACTCGCTGGATGGCGCGGCCCGCTCCTTCCAGGAAGATGTCACCGTCCAAGGCCTGTGAATACGACCTTACCATGTTATATTGTGATATATATCGACACTTACACTATTTATTCTTTCTTGTTAACGCATGTATTTAATAAATGACTTTTATCATGCCCACCAATCGTTGACTCTCGATCCTTTTGTTTTCCCGTTTGAATCGGACTCTTGGCTTACTGAACAGCATCATGAATAATATAATAGTCAGCATATGTGACGTTACGTTTTCATACAAATTCATAATACGAAATATTTCGAATATTCAAAGTGTGACTGGTCGGTTTTTTAATTTCAATTTTGAAATTTACGTAATTTTAAAAATTTTTGAAGTTTTTGCACGGTGCAGACCTCTTAATTTAATAATTTAAAGCCAAAAAATTAAAACGACCTTTGCCTTTGCATTAGAAATGACGTTTTTAATGTCAAAATGTAAAGTTTTTAAAATTTGTTATCAGAAATTTTTTAATTTTCAATTTAAAACCTACATTCCTTATAATTGCTTCTCTTCAGCTGATGTACAGGTAAATCGCGGGTAGATGGACGTGGACACAGAAACCCCGGCTTCGACGCCACGCCAATGGACGCCATCGGAGCAAGATGTGATCGATTTGGAAGGTGAATATGGGTGGATTGCCCGAGGCGATAAACGGCCAGTTGAAAAGAGACTGCCCTTTAATCGACCAAAGTTAATGCAGGTAAATATGCATAAATATAGTAATTATATCCAAATAAATTATAGTGTGACATATAATTTTAAGCAGGAATACAAACCTTAAATAATGATGTTTTAGGTATACCGTGTCCTACCGTTCGTAGCCAGATATGCCAGGTATTGGGTGCGCAACTACAACAATCGAGATCGCTTGTTCATAAACACTTTTGAGCCTTTGAAACACAAACATACGTATGGTGTACCATGTGGTACGATCGGATCCGGAAGCATTGGTCGCGACTTCCGAGGCGGATTCTGCAAGTTCGGGTTGAAGCCGGGATTGGTCGAACACCATGTCAAGGCGGTCAAGGTAAAACTGACAATTCCAATGTTTTAAAACTTAAAAATTATGTTTTTAATCGTATTGTATACCCTAACTTACATTTATTTGTTAATTTCCAGGCAAATCAGTTCATATTAACATTGAGGAAGAGCGATGGCGAGACAAAACAGCTTGTTTTAGGTGTAAATGAACATCACGTCAATCAGCTGAACAATTGGAAGTTCGGAATCGAGGAAGAGAATATTATCTACAGGTAAAGATTAAACTGTAAATTTTACATTTTTTAAAATTTTTTGGAAATTTTGGGCAAGAATATTCGACAAATTTGGGCGCAGCTGGGAAAACTTTGCGCAGTTCGCAGGATTGTAGAATTGTAAAAAACCGAAAGATTTTTGACATTTTTCTGTTGTAGGTATAGTAAAAATGATATATTAGACTTATTTTATAGTTTTTTTAAAAATTTTTTATATAAAGAAGGTACCTAATGTTCATAAATTTGATTTTAGAGGTCTATATCCCCGATCATGGACAGTATACAAGATATCATCGCATAATGTCAAAGTAGTCATCACCCAAACATCGCCTGTCATTCCAAACAACTACAAAGACTCTTCATTGCCAGTGACACTGTTTCACTTTAAAATTATAAACGAGAGTAACGAAGACATCGAAGCTGCCATTACCTTTACCTTCAGGAATGGCACTGGCTGTAAGAAGACACAGTCAGAAGGAATGTGCAAGAGTCTGCAGATTACTTCACCTTCAGGTAGGTTAGGGGATATCTTGAGGTTGGTACAGGGGAGCTTTCATGTTGGTATAGGGGATTTTTCTGGAAGATATAGGGGATTGTTCATGTAGGTATAGGGGATATGTGAGGCTTTTGTGGATTTTTTGAGGGTTGTATAGTAATTTTTGACTATAATAACAAGACCTAGTAAAACTTTGTTATCAGTCACAATAAAAAATCTATTTTTGTAGCCAAAGGTCTGATGCTGAAGCACGAGATCGCCGGAATGGACACGACATATTGTGTTATGTCATCCGACGTCGACGCCACTTCTGTCGCAGCTTTTGATCCAAACGCGTTAGAATGCAAACTCTGGGATTCACTAGAACAGAACATGAATCTAAACGAGCTGGAAGCAGAATCTGAAGCCACTCATCTGGCCGTAGCTTGTTCCACCTACAAGCATATAAAAATGAGAGAATCGACTAGTTTCGACCACGCCTTGGTATGGCACATGCCAAAAGTTCATTTTACGTCTAAGAAACGAAGCTACAAAAGGTACTACACAAAGTTCTTCGACGATGAAGCACCGGATACAGCGTTCGACATAGGATGTTATGCTTTGGGTAACAAAGAGAGCTGGGAGAGGCAGATCGACGAGTGGCAGAATGTTGTGCTGCTGGATCAGTAGGTTCTTGGTTTGATTAAGTTTGTTTTATATTGCACTGTGCAGAATTTGAGATTAGATAAATTTGCATAAGTTTTTTTTTATTTCGCGATTTGGAAACTTAAAAATCGAAAAAAGAAGATTTTTCTGGTTCACTAGGTTGTTCAAATAATTTTGTGCCCTCTTATCCCCAAAATTTGTTTTAAGAGGGGCACATAATCATTTGAACAACCTAATATAAAACCTTTAGAAACGTACCATTATGGTTCAAAAGCGCCTTGTTCAACGAGCTGTACTACCTGACTGATGGTGGTACCGTCTGGTTCGCCTACGACGAATCGTGGAAGCAAGAGGAACAACACCTAAGTGATTACACCCTGAGGCATTTCAAAGATTACGGACGATTTGCTTATCTTGAATGTGAGTATTTTTATTTGGTTGTTCAAATAATTCTGTGCCCTATCTTTAAACATTTTTTTTGGGTGGGGGCACAGGATTAGTTGAACAACTTAATAACTTTATTCTAAAATTTTGAAAAAATGCAATTTTAAAATTATTTTGTAGCTCAAATCAAAAAAAGTTACAGTAGTTTCTTTCAGCTTGGGAATACCGTATGATGAACACTTACGACGTGCACTTTTATGCATCCTTTGCTTTGGCCGAACTTTTCCCATGGATCGAGTGTACTGTTCAGATGGAAATGAGTACGCTTTACTTGTTTTGCTATTTTTTTTTGAAAATCATGACTGTTTAAGCGATTTTTACCTTTACGGTGCCTTCAATGTATACCTTTTTCCGGGAAAAAACGTCTGCACAGTGCAAGAAAATAAAGAACGGTTTGCACAGTGCAGCGAAATAGTGAATGATCTGCACTGTGCAATCCTTGAGAGCGCTACTCCTATTGCACCGTGCAAGTTTCTTATTCTTTCTTCGAAAGACTGCACCGTGCAATCCCTAAACAGTGCCACCAACTCTTCTGCGACACCTTTAAGAATGTTGTCGCACTCTTTTCATCGAACAAAGTGCAAACTGAAGCATTGCGGCGACCGCGACAATGCCATTTGGAAAATGTCGCAAGAAGCAAAAAATTGTTCAGCTCTTGTTGTTTGTCGCTCGAATTCTTTCAATTTGTGAGCGACAGAAATTCCGTCAATTTTGCGATTTCCTTTCATTTTGTTGCTCTTAAGAACTTTTCAATTTGGAAGAAAGTTTGTCGCGACATGAATTGAGAGAAATCGAGCGACAACCGCGACAATTGCTTGCATCTTGCGACAATGCGATGTGGACTCAAATGTCGCAAGTTGCGCGTTGTCGCAGAACTTTTTGTGAAACAAAAGTTTATGCGACAAATTGTCGCTTCGCTTTTGGAGGGGTGATGCGATAAAACTGTCGCGGTTGTCGCAGCGACAGTGCTTGCACTGTGTCCAGTGGGTTTGTCGCGGCGACAATTCAACAGTTTGAGGTTGTCGCAATCTGAATGAGCTTTGCGACAAACAGATTAGAGAGAGGCTTGCACTGTGCATGGTTTTGAGGGCGAACACAAAGAGATTTGCACGGTGCAATTGGCGGAAAGCAAGGAGATTTTTCTAAGCTTTTGCACGGTGCAGAAGGTTTGCTTTTTTATGGAAAAGAATGGGACGACTGCACGGTGCAAACAAGCCTTTCATTGAAAGGAAGAAACACTTGCACGGTGCAGTTGAAATTACGCAATTTTCCCAAGGTTTTGCACAGTGCAGTGGTAATTGTGGGAACGGAGGAGGTAAAGGATGGGAAAAAAGAGAAATGACTGATCTTTCGCTTTATAGGAGACCAATTCGAAAACCACGTTTCAAAACAAGTCCGATTCCACATGGAAGGCGACCGAGCACCAATAAAGACCCAGAAAAGAGTACCACACGACCTAGGCAACCCGGCGGACGAGCCCTTCCTCAAAGTGAACGCCTACATCATGCACGATACTGGGAAGTGGAAGGACCTCAACCTGAAGTTCGTCCTTACCTCTTATCGCGACTACGTCATCCTCATGGACAAGTCGCCAGAATACCTGGACTTTGTATACCCAGCAGTGCGACAAGTGATCGAGGAGGGGCTGACCAAGTGGGACAAGAACGGCGACTCTATGATCGAAAACTTTGGCGCCGCCGACCAGACATACGATGCCTGGAAGATGGTGGGGGTGAGTGCCTACTGTGGGTCGTTATGGTTGGGAGCACTGGTGGTCGCATTGAAAATGGCAGAGGACATGAAGGACGAAGCTGGGGTCAAAAAGTACGGAGAAGCATTGGATTCAGCGAAACGGGTAAGGATATTGTTAGTTAGGTTATTACTGTAAGATATTATGTAATTAGGGGTACTGTATGATGATATGCAGTTAGGGGTACTGTAATTGAGGTATGGATGCAAGAGTATGCCGTTGATGATAAAAGTTTTAAAAATAAGTTTTGAAATGCCATTTTTAGGTATTTGATACAGTTTTGTGGAATGGCAGCTACTACAACTTTGACCAGGCTTCGAACAGTAACTCCACGATAATGGCAGATCAACTGTGCGGATTCTGGTACCTTCAGTCTATTGATGCTGAATTGGTTCGAAATGTAAGAAAATTTTTAAAAAAATTTAAATATTTAAAAATTTGGGTCTGGCTAGAAATGGCAGCAGTGACGTTTACTTGAGTAATAGGCTTTCAAATATACACTTTCATGACAGTATAACGTTATAACCATGACATAAATGAACTTTTAGTTGCTACCCCAATCTCACGTGGATTCTGTCCTGGAGACAGTCTTCAACTACAACGTGGTCAAGTTTGCCGATTGTACCTTGGGAGCTGTGAATGGAATGTTGCCAAATGGAAAGATAGACAGAAGCTACATTCAGGCAGACGAGGTCTGGGTGGGCATTACCTACTCGCTGGCCTCGTTCTTCATTCAACAGGTAAGGTTTACTGCAGTCAAATTTTGCTTTACTGTAGCCAACTTTAGTGCTTAGAACCTTCCTTTCTACCACCCCGTATTCTCTTTAAACCTGATCTATCTATCACTCCATCACATTGACCTTGTATAACAACATATATTTCAGAATCAACTAATGAAAGGTTTTGAAACGGCAGCCGGCTGCTACGACGCCTGCTTCAATCGCTTCGGATTACAGTACCAAACGCCAGAAGCTTTGTACCGTGGACGCTTCTACCGTGCCATTGGCTACATGCGTCCTCTCGCCATCTGGTCCATGTTCACAGCTCTCAAGAAGCAAAAGTTCTTTACTGCACAGTAATTATTGACTAGCATAGTAATTGCTGAATATCCCATTCATTACTAAATTAACTTTCACTGTTACAGTCTCTTACATTCCTTTCGCTATTGTGGTATCTTAAGCTGTAAAACGCTTCCCTAAAGGAGGGATGCTTTTAAGATATTCTTCAGAAGTGACATTCAGACACGAGTTCATGTTACAATTGGAGGTTAACGGCTGTTAACCTGTTATACCAGATCACAATAATGTCTAATACACGCTTATCTTATGTTAAATCTTCTCATAAACTTAGAGGAGACACTTTTTAGCTTACATACTGAAGAATATACCGTTGTAATAGTCTAATACTCTACTGTACTGGCGCTATTTTACATTGCAGTTCTAATATATATACATTGTAAGCAATTTATATTGTAACTTTTTCTTAAATTTTAAAATATTGTTGATAAGCCTAGTCCTAAAAAGCAAATGCTAGTCTCTGAATAATAATATCGTTAGTGGTGCTTCACAATAAATAAGTAATAAGCGATGGCAAAGCAGATGTTGTACTACGTTGTAACGGAAAATTACATTCGAATGCTAAGGTTCTACTACTTTAGTGCAATAGTATGCTTATAATAGTAATATTATAGTTGAGATGTCGAGCATCGTATTCAGAAGGTTCTTCGGATTCACGAGGAACGTGCTGGCTACAGAAGGCGAAACTCGAATAACTGGGATTCTGAAGAACCACTACAAGAAGGCTTCTAAGCTTGAAGTTCACGATGTTTCTAGTAAGTTAAGACACAGTTCTGCAGGTTTAACTTTAAGAAGGTTGTCACAGCTTTGGATTTCATCAGAAAAGGCAGACGTTTTTGGACAAATGGAGTGACTTATTCTCGGGGACGATAAAGATCCAAAAAGATCTAAAAGTTGCTGAAATTATCGCTAAAAGATTGCTTTTCAGATGGCTGTGGCTCCATGTACCAGATCATCGTGCACACTCCAGAATTCAAAGGCCGAATGAAGTTGGATCAGCACAAGGAGATCACCAACCTACTTAAAGACGAAATCAAATCGATGCACGGACTCAACATCGAAACAAAAGCTCAATAGACCTCGTGTAAAGCATAGTAATTACGGCTATCTTGTTATTTGTATTGTTAGGAAGTATTATAAAGTTTTCAAGCTTGAGAGACTTTGTGATTGATTAAAATATTTAAATTTTGTTAAGTCAAAATAATATCAATGATTTTTACCAGATACTGATGAATTTAATATTCTTTTTGTTTTCTTTTTATGTATTCTGCAAGTTTATTATGACACTTCTGAGTGAGTCAACACCACCTTTTGTATTTTGTTTGTTTTTGCAAGCACTTGGTAACTCAATATCTCAAAGAACAGAAAAGCAAAGGCTATTTCAAACTTTGTCAAACATAAATTCTAACATATCAGCTTGATTAACCCTACAATAACCTATCACTTCCTATCTTGCCCTTCCTCTCTCTACCCTCCCCTTACCTACCCTACTCTACCTTACCATATCACATTACAGTATCTTTGAAAACTTTTGTCATTTCTTATGAATCCCTAAAGAAATAGCGACATAGTAAGTATTATATGACTACAATGTCAGCTGTCACCTATTACTATCCCGACAAAACAATTTGAATTTATAATGCAGTAGTATAATACATAACAACCACTCGAATCATGTGTAAATACTTTCTTTTCTGCTTAATATTTGTGAAATTAAAAGAGAATTAAAGAGGAGTTGGATTGGTTGTTTGCTTTAGTCGGACTCGCCAGCCATCAGCTCCCAGAATTCTGAAATCAGGTTCATATAGATATTGTTGTAGGTCATGTTATACACACAGACTGAGATAGGTGCAGGTGTAAGGTATAATATGCACATATTGACATGTGCCCTATAGCATATTGATATGTGACGTATAATATCAAAAGAGAGCTTGATATATACATGGACCGAGATGGGTTCATGTGTGACGTATAATATTGATATAGACCTTGATATGTGACGTATATTATACATACAGACCTGAAGGAGTTGGTGTTTGAGTGCAAGATCATCTTAGACGTTTGAAACAGACAAAAGTCAGAGGTCATGTTGACAAAGGAAAAAAGTAATCTTTAGTGATTTTTAAAGAGCAGAGTAAGCAAAGTTTTAATTTTATGTAAAAATGCTCAATAAATGAAGCAAACGTTACAAGGTAACAATAATTTTAGTCCTTCAACGTGCTGATTTACTACAACAAGACCTTTCCTTATCAACAACACCAAAACCAGAAGACACTGCCAACTGAATGACCAGAAAAATAACTAAACAAATCCTTAACACCCCCTTACCTTCGAATTCGATCTTTCCCGAACCGTCTTCGTCGATTTCGTCGACGGCGCTCTCCAATTGGGCGTCGGTCAAGTCGTCGGCGATCTCCTTCAACAAGGCCTTCAAGGTGGGCCGCGAGATGTAGCCGTTGCCTTCCTTGTCAAACAGCCTGAACGCTTCCCTCAGCTCCTTCTCCAACGTCTCCTTGTCCACGGTGTTGGCGACGGTGTAGACCAAGGCGCAGAACTCGTCGAACTCCAGCTTGCCGGAGCCGTCGGCGTCGAACTTGCGGATCAGCTTACGGAGGGTCTTCTCGTCGAAGTCCTGTTCCATACCGTGCATGATCTGGCCGATCTGAGTGGCCATGATGTAGCCTTGTTTTCCGCGGTCGAACATGTCGAAGAAGCGTTGGTACTCTGCAAATGGATGATGCTTGTAGACGATGATATAAAGCAAAATTATGCTGTTTTGTTTATCAAAATGACAAAAAATTAATTTTTAGGCAATGAAATGGCTATTTTCTCAATTTAGTAAAATCAGTCTTTAAAAATTATCATTTAGGTACTTTTTTTCACAATTTTATCAAAGATTAATAAATATTTTATCAGATCAATCAAAATATCTTACCCTCCATTTGGGATCCATCGATTTCGGAAAGAATTTCTTCGATATCTTCGGCCTGAAATGCAAACAATTTAAAGAAAAGTTTTAAAAAGTAACTACACCATGATCTCTATTATATTTTTAACCAAAAGTTTTCAAGAAATCTTAATTTTCAATCAAAATCTTTTAAAATTATATCCAAAAATAGTCATTCTTGCAAAACATTGTTTTTCTACAGTAATACAAAAACTCAAAATGAGAAAACAAAGCTTCAATTCATACTTAAACAGTATCAAACAAAGCTCCAGTTGTACCGTAAAAGTTACAACTCGAACCCGAAGTAAACTACACTGTTAACCGAGAAGTATAAAGAACCTACCATTGTGTCTACGACTCTCGAGCAGAATGCTGAATCGAAGAAAAAGGCCCGATATCCACCCTGATCGGAGCCAAGGAAGGGGCGGCGAGAGAGCGCACGAATCGAGGAGACCGCGGCCAAGGGCGGGCCTCTCCCACGCCCTCCGGCACAACTGTTCGATTTGGAAGTACACATGCCGCTTTCCCGAGGGCCAATCACTATTTCCGCCATCTTTTCGTGTCTGATCGTTTGGCGTCGATCCTATTAGAATCAGCGATATTACACATGTCCTTCAGGCTGGTCGTCTTCGAAGAAAAGTGTATATCGGCAAGTGTTTTGAAGATGGACTGACATTGTTGACTTGACATTTCGAAAAAGTTTCTCGTCTATACCTCGAGGGCAGTTCGAGTGATCTGTTTGTCGCCCACGCCCGCCCTGGGACAAAGATTCATGGCCCCAAACTTTTTTGCCACAACATTCGAAAAAGGTTGAGAGACAAATAAAAAATACATGTTTGGATTATTAAATGGTGGCAATTAGATCGGAAAAAGGTATCGTATCAAATATAAGTTTCACATTGCTTAGTATAGTAACTTTCTCAAAATTTTAAATAAACTTGCACTTTGCAAACCTTAAAATTGTTATTTACTACTGTAAGTTAAAAAGTTTTGTAAATCTTCTAAACGTTTTAGTGCGAAACCTTGGTCATATGATTATAACTTACAAGACATTCTGAAATGTTGACAGATTATGATATTAACTTTCGGTCTTGTCTTATGATTGACGCATTCCCAGCTATGACATTCAGCTCCGACTTCCGGCAGACAGAAAACAACAAAGTTAACACCAAACATGTCTAGGCAATTAACGTTATTCTAAAAAATTTTCTTTTATAAAGGTGTAGTAAAAGTCTAGCAACCAAAGTTGCACCGTAAAAGACTTGAGAAAAAGCTCGGACAATAGAGAAACTTTAAAAATAAGCAAAAGCAATATAAGTCTACTTTGTAATGATACAAAATACCCGGTAATAAAAATCAATTTATTCCGATAGCAAAATGAATCCAATTGAAGTAAATATTGCTTTGTGTCTACCGGATATTTAAATATACATGTTGATATCTCAGTTCTTATACAAACTGTGATCCATAAAGTTCAGTTACAATCATTACATACGATGAGACCCTTCCTTTACTGTGGCTGTTGATTTGGCAGTTGTGACCTCCGACGACTGGAGAGTGTAGGTAGCATGAAGCTGAAACGTCTGTTGATGGGTCTCTTATTCAGAACATCTTGGCCACTCTTGTCTACTCGGCTGTCATTCTCTTTTTGGACTGGTTCCTTCTTCTGTGCCGGTCGAACTGGCACCTTGTTACTAGTCGTAGCTTTAGGAGTGTTTTCCGTCGACTTCAGACCGGGTTTGTAAGTAGAATGAGCTTTGAATCCCTTGACGCTGTTACTTTTCGCATCGCGAGTAGGCGACTTTGACAATCTGGCATTCTTGGTGGGCGATCCTTCTTTGACACCAGCTCTTCTGACCACAGGAGAAGCTCGTTTGTAAGAGTTACGGTCAGGTGCAGTCAAGAATCTGAGAGCAGCTGGAGGTACTGGCGGCTTCTCTTTCTTCTCCTTAGACCGTCCTCTCAATGCCATACCATGTAAGGGCGGAACATATGTGGGGATAGCTGATGCTGGAAGAGGAACGGGTGCGGGCGCCCGTGCTTGTGAATTCGATCTTGTTCTTCTGCAAAATCACAAATTTAGGTATAAAAATACATTTTTAAATAAAAGGCTTTTTAAAAATCAAAAATTTAAAATTTCCCATACAAAAGTAGTAAGTTTAAGACTGCTCATTAAAATTACATCACATTACCAAAAATTACACCAATAAGACTTACAATACGTCAAGTAAAAACAAATTCAAAAAATACTTACGAACCAGGAGTTGGTGCTTGTAAAGTCAGCTGAGGCTTCGGAGGTTGTGATGTAGCTCGTAGTGGCACAAGCCTAAAATAACACTATAAAAGTAATCCGTAACACGCAATTTAAGACAAGTTTGACCCCGATGTAAGAGCAACAAAACCTAAAATGACAAAACAAACAAAAAATTACTTTGGTTTGGTTGTGCCACTTGGTAATCTAGCTACAATTGAAGGTTCAACTGGCTTTGAAGTAGTTGGCCTAACTGTCATCGGAGGCAAACCCTTCTTCTTTGATACCTGCTTTGCTTCCAAATTCTCTTTTATCCTGCAACAATATCAATAAAAGTAAGTCAACACCAACAAAATCATACACAAAAAGATATTTTTCAAACAACAAAAGATAAGAAGCAGTAAAGGTTAAAAACTATATCATAATATTCAAATATCCTAAGTTTAAGCAGACAAGACTAAAAATAAATGTATTGTAAATTGACTGTAATATTATGAATAGTTATAATGTACTTACATTGATGACCTCCTTCTCAGCTTTTCCTCAATTGCCTCCAACTTCTGCTTCTTTTCTTTGGACCTCTTCTGAGCATAGAAATCTGGACTCCCCCAACCGTTTGTCTCTAAAATAAACTTAGGTAACCTTTCGTAACATAACTCAATATATTCATCTAAAAAAACTATAAAGTACTGTAATATCAAACAAACAAAAAAATATTAAAACTGTAATATCAAGCAAAACTTACTGTTAAAGACTTCAGGATCAGAACCTTTATCGTCGAACTGAATTTCCTTTGGGATTTTAAAGTTGAAAGGGTCCGCCATCTACAATATCAGCATTAAATAATATTACTTTACATGTAAAACAATGTAAATTTATATATTTTACATAAAAACAGGCAAAACTTTGTTAGATATCGCAAAAATTTCATCGTTTTTTAAGGAAATGAAATTCGATCGTTTCGAACGAACTTCGAAACGCTAAAATATTTCGTGGTGGGACCAAACTAGTATAATAATGTCCATAAAAACTTACAATAAAGTGCTCAGAACAGGCATAGGGGCAATGCGTTTTGGCATCTTTAAATTTTTAGAACTTTTCATTTGTTCTGTTTTGAAGTGCTTTTAATTTTACTTCATGCAATTCTATGTATATCACCCTTACTATTATATTAGTCATAACTATTGTTTAGAACTTAACCTATTGCCTTTTTTTTATCACAAAAGACATTTGTAATTGATATAAACGGTTTGTAAACATAAATTTATAAACAAAAAACGTTCTTATAAGCATATATGTCATAAGTTTCATCGTTTTAACTCTGTAGAATGAGATTTTAATGTTTTTCAAATGTTACAGGCTATCTAATTATAATGATAGTAACATGTCATGTTTTACTGTTCATGTTGAACCCTGTTTCTCCCTGTGTTCCCAGTATTTGGTTGATTTATCAATTGTGTTAAGTGCAATTCGAAAAAGCATCGACTGATCGGGCGGATTTGTCGCTGGATTAGCGGAAACAGACGACAAAAAGTGAGCAAAAACGAATTATAATTTCCAGGGAGTTTTTGCGCGAAGATTGATAAAAGTCCGTTAATGTTTCAAATGCGACGGAAATGCCGAAAAATGAAAAAGTCGACCAGCAAAAAGGTGCCCTCGATTTGGTTGCTGGATTCACCCCGCCCCGCACCAAAAAAACACATGCAGCGCCTTCAAATAGAGCCCTTATCAGTTGGCTGCTTTCACTGATCAAGTTCGTTATCAGATGCGGCGCCTGATTACCTTCTGGATCCGCGCACCAGCCCGGATTCGGGTCAAAAGTCGGCTTTCGTTTTTTCGAGTTGAACTTCGACATTTTTTGTTTTATGACACGGTGATTTATAGATCTTTAACTGATTTTTAATTTATGTAAGTAGGTTTTAAAAGTTTTACTTTATAATGGCGTAAACGAGAATTGTACGGTTAAACACAGTCATACGTGCACCTTATTTTTAAAATAAAAAAGTTTTGGAAGTTTACTACGCTAGGTTTAAAAAAATTTTTTTCAAGGCAAGGTACTACTTATGCCGCAAACTTAAGCATGGCGTATATTCACTATTTTATTCGTAAATCTATACATTTACGAAACGCTTCAATATTAACTACCTACAACAATATATTCATAACTCCTACTTTTGACTTCAACCCATCTTACTACCAAACAAATAGTAAACTAGGACTACTATTACTGTTAACCTAAACCTACAAGGCTACCTTAAACTTGAATTTTGGGTCCTTCGCTTTCTTTGGTTATCTAGTTGTATGAGATTCGATTGTCACATCATAAAGCTGGATGACCAAAAGAATCGCGGGCCTATAAATTTATCTCTTTATTCCTAACAACAATAACATGTATATAGTACTAATTAGAGAGCGAGGGCGCCTTCTTGGTAGTGAAGTTCGAGAATCTTCCACGCTACAGCTGGATTGAATTCTTGCATGTCACGGCACATTACCCAAACGTGATGGACGCGCACAGGTGTGTTCTAAAGGTAAAGTACAATAAAATTCTGATGAACAATGCCAAAATTTTAAAATTTACGTGAAAATCGTAATCTACAGTAACAAATGCACGGTATTCTACCATTTTAGAAATTTAGGTACAAAATCAAACTTACAGGATCTCCTTGAATCACTTTTCCTGCGGCGTTCTTAACAACATGAGTTTGGAAAACTTGGAAAGTAATGATCAACACCGGACCTTGGTCCATCATTTTACCCGATACCATCTACAATAAGATGTCTATATTAGCTGTAAACATAAAAATTGTTTTCCAATTATAATTTGTCAAGAATAGGCATAAAAATAAAACAGACAAGATATTGAACAAAAGTTCCAACCATACCTCCATCTTGCTGATGTCTATAACCCTGCTGTCCGCAGTTGTGTAGCCAACCTTCTGCATGTCCTTAATCATCGTGGCCAACAAGTTGTAGGCCCTTTCATGACACCAGTCTTCCAAAATCTTCAGATCTCCCCGAATGAAAGCTTCTAGAACATTCGGTACTATTTCCTTCTCACAAAACCGAAGCCATTCGTGCTTATCAAAGTTGGGATCGATCTTGGCTATCTCTGTCAGCACTTCTGACACTTCGCTTTGAGATGTAAAGGCGTGTGTTACACGTTCCGTCACTCCTCGTACTACACGGACCAGGGGGTTTTCGCTTTCATCGTACTTTGTCTTCCAGTCTAGCACTTCTAAAAAGAGAAATTGTAACGATTATTACCTTTTATCTAATTGTTATGTAAAAGTTAATCTAAATAAAAAAACTGAAAATGTAAGGAACCTTAAAATAACTTACTATTAAAGTAAGTATTATTCTCTGAGAAATTCTTCCAACCACTGTACCATTTAGATTCTTTGTGTAGTTCTATGCCTGTTGCTTCTCTAAAACAACATATGTATGATATAAACCAAACAAGACAAAAACTAATTCTAAAAATAATATGAGCTTCCAAAATTAAACTGTTATTAACTATTGTGTAATTTATAACACAAATAGTTGTAACTAAAACTATCAAAATAAAAACTTACATATTAGCTTCGACCGGTCGATTAGCAAAAGCACTTGTACTAAATCCATCAGACCTCATCTTCAACTGCTCTAAAAATAAAAAATCCACTAATTAAAGGAACACCTACCAGGCCTAGAGTACATTCTGACATCAGCTAGTCCATCTAACTCATCTCTCACAACTTTAGCTGTAGACGATACTTGTTTGTAAGCTTGCGTGTTACCGACAGCTTCAGCAGCCTTCTCTAACTTCTCAACTGCTATTTTAGCCTGCTTGATGGCTTCTTTACCCGCTTCTGAAGTCTGAATCTCGGCCACCATTTTGTTGACATGATCTTTAAACTCTTTGAGTTTCACTGTCACTACGGCATTACTTTGTTTACTTTCTTCCGTTACTTTTTCCTAAAACAACCACCAATATAGTGACGACAACATAAAAACCTTCAAGATTGTAGTGTTTTACAAAAACAACGTAATGTCCTTCATAAATAATATAGCTTGTCCATAAAAACAAAAAAACACTAAAAACTTACAAATTTCTTCCTGGCTTCCTTGATTGCATCAGTGTTCGACACTTGCCTCAATCTTTCCTCCAATTCTTGTTTACTTTTCTGAAAAGCAAAAAGTACATTAACATAGCTACATTAATCTACCTGTAGCTCCTTGTTCCTCTCCAATTCTTCAGTAATGTTGCTTATAAGATTAGAGAAAAAATTTCCGCCTTTTTGGGGCTTCTGTTGACTGTAACTTCGTATGCCTTGAAGCGCTGCTAACCTCTGGAAAACGAGTTAAAATCGACCGAATACCAACTCACGGTGTGATTCTGTGATAAAGCCTGAACCAGCTGAAGTTGCTGCCTTTGGCTACGACTCAAATTGCCGGCGAACGCCGAGATTGACCGCATTTTCACCGGTTTTTCAACATTTCACTCGAAATTCCGAAAATATTTTGCAATTTATTTTTGTTTGGCATTCTGTTTTAGGTGCGATTGTTTTCGTGTTGGGGTTACATGTTGATAATAAAACACGGTTGTTTTTTTGCGTACTTTATTTTGGCCTTTTCCGAATTTCCGAAAAATTCGCTGCAGCCTGCGGTGGACGTATTATACGAAAAATTTCTGTATTGTTTGAAGGTGTGCGCTTAGTACTTAAAAGGGATTACACTCATTAATAGATCAAATAATTTGTAAAAAGCACTATTTTTAAATAATTTTATTTGCAATTGGGTTTTTTTGCGTTTTTAGCTTCAAATAATAAGGTTAATATAATGTTTGACAAAATAATTACTACCCTATAACTTGAAAGTGTCTTGTCCCATTGAACTAAAATTTGGCATGCGGCATCTAGGTAGACCTAAATTAATGGTATGCTTGTAATATGAAAAAAACATAAACTTCTGAAAATTTTTTAGGTTTACCAAAATATTTTTGACGTTCAAAAAGTAGACAAAATTACTAGGCCACGCATGCAACTTACAAGAGACTGTAGTTAGAATCTCGCAACTTTGTATTAGCGCATCTATTACGTTTAGCTAAAAATATTTTACTCTATTATAGGATTCTGGAGTTCAACGTCAAGATAGTCATGTACATCAACATGAATATTTTAAACTTGGTAATCACTTCTAACTGTGAATCAACTTTGATCTTTAGCTCATAGTAATAGTGTAGAAACTTTTTTTACTGTGTGGTAATTTACAGTGGCTTCAGAATCAAGCATCTAAATTGTCATAGGACAGGTACTAATTGTGTTTTAATATGTTGATATTAGTTTAGTCGTTGTATTAAACATTGCTTGTTGTGTTATTTTTTCTAAATTGAGAAGCTACTGGTAGTTGAAGTCAGTGGCGGTACATATGACAAATTAGATGTTTGATTCTGAAGCCACTGTAAATTGTCACACAGTAAAAAAATGTTTCTACACTATTACTATGAGCTAAATATCAAATTTAATTCACAATTAAAAGCGATTACCAAGATTACAATACCCATGTTGAACATGACCATGTATATAACATGTGTATCATAATAAAGTTTAAATTCTGTAACTAAAACTATTTATTTAGTAGTTGAGCTGCTTTTTATAATCGTTTTCTACCTTACAGTTAGCTATATTTGCGTATCATGGTTTTAAATATATCAAAATTTCCGGGCCATAACTTTATATTACGTACCATGTGTAATATCGGCTCAGACAAGTGCCATTTATTTTCAGCAGATGCTGCTCATTTTTTCCGATGTAAGAGCTAAGACCCTTTACTTGTAAACCTCTGAAGCGATTTTCTTGTTGACTGACTAGATTTGAGAAATTACAATTTAAGTGTCAAATTACTGTATATTTAAGGTTTTATGAGTAATATCTTAGCTGAAACTGGGCCTATGGATATGTTTTTGGGCTTAAATTGACGATGAACAACGCAGCTTAATATATACACTAATCCCATTACAGTGTTTGTAATATAAAACTTTATATTCAATATTGTAGGTTCAAGCTGCTTACTACAACATATAATTGCTAAAACAAAAATTTATAAATAAGTGTGATTATTTTCAAAAAGCTCAAAATCAAATCGTTATTTGTCAAAAAGCAAATTTTATTAAAAAATACCCAGTTCGGAGTTACAACTCTTTAAACCCAACTAGGTCTAGACAACAAAATGAAAAAATTCCGCAGCCTGCGTCCCGGCCTCAAAAAAAAGGACAGAATTAAGGACGCATTTCTCTTGCTTCAAAACAACCGTGAAAACTGATAAAACTTTTAAATTTAACCGAAGAGATACTTTTCAAATTGTTTTTTACAGCCTGTGTAATATTTATCGTTTTTCTTAATTTAAATTTTATATTTTTTTAAATTTAAGTTTCAACCCTCACAAAATCAGGCAGTTTATTATTCCTGAGTAATCAAGGAGAATACCATCATATAAATTACGATAAATATGTAGATGTAAATATGTTGTGAATCCGTCAGAGAGTAATATTGCGTAAGAGATTTGAAATATACATTAGAATTGGTCTGGGACCAATCACCCGGTAGGTTTAGAGTAGTGTAATATACTGCGTTAGCGCTAAAGATAGAGTAGGACTAATAGGTTGCAAAATAATATGAATAGACAGAGGAGATGATAAAAAATTAATGGAAATATAAAAAAAAACTGGTTAGGTCATGTGAAAAGTTATGAGACGATTTGCACGGTGCAAATTTTATGTAAATTTTTGGTTCTTCAATGCTGTTTTGGATAATAAGAGTAATACAATCCAGCATGAAACGTGGAGAATGTATAACATTTAAAAAAAGACTGTAAGTTACAAAATTAGGAAGAGCTGTCAGGATCCTTGAAGGCCAACATGGCTTCATCCAGAGCTGGCAGAACTCTGGTCCGATGGTTCCTCAGGTCAGTGGGGCTTCTAGTACTGGACGGAGAGTCGGATCCGGGTTTGGGTGGGAGGCGTGGGGGATGATTGGGCATTGGGGGTAGGCGAGTGCGTCTTGGAATGAGAGGGGGTGCTTCTGAATTGCTCTCGACGTCTTCTGAAGCGTGTTTGGATTCATTGCTGGACATGTTTGAGGAGTTTGAAGAGTGGATTGAAGATGTCATCACAGAAGTGTTGTCACTGTTCACGACTGGTGTCACACTACGGACAAAAATCTATAAATATTTCATGGTTTTTAGATAAAATTGAGTTTTAGTTCGCAGACAGCTAAATTTTTTTCTTAAAAATCCTTATTGTTGTAAACTTTTAATCAAAATCTACACTCCCTCACCTTATTTTTCAAAATCCTAGGCGGAGGTGGTCGATTCTTGACCAGATGCACCAATGGGGATGATGGTGTAGATAAGTTGCCATTAGCGGCAGCCGTCCTCTTCGGACTGTCATCAATAACCAATGCCGAGTTCGGGCGATGTGCCATAGGTGTGTTAGTCCTGGCCGAGAACTGGTTAATATGTACAGAGTTCTCGATCCCCAAGTTCGAGATGGATCCTCTCAACTTGAAGGCGTCGCTTTGGGTCAATAACTTGTCCAACTGGTTGAAAGCCGTCTGGAAGCAGGCCTCTCGGATGAATCCATTAATTTTCTCCTCGAATTGTGCTCGAACTTCATCGTTAAGGTCTTCTGGATGACAGTTTCCGACCGGCTCGATGATTTCCACATTATGATCAGCTAGTCGCTTTTGGATGAGATGGCAGAAGGTGTTGCTGCTTTCTCTGGCTAGCTGGGCCAAGTCTGATGATAGTTGATTGACCAGGTTTTCTGATGATAAGGCTGACGTTGAAGCTGATTCGAGTTCGCTGAGAACATCAGTCAGAGTGTGGAATACCACCTTCTTCTGGGTATTGTTGTTCACTTCGTACTTGTCGCAGTGCTGAAATTGTATATATAAGAGTATGAAATATTTGATAAGGCTATAAATTAAGTGTCAGCACCGTACAAATTAAACTTTGTTTCTTGCACCGTGCAATTTTAAGTACTGCTGATCAAATACCAAAGCAAACACTATCTTACATTATTCAAATCGTTGAGTATCTTCTGTGAATGTAGCTCAAACAACTTCGGGTTCTTTCTATTCCTCTCTAAAGCCACTTCTATCTCGGCGACCGTACTCAAGACCTTGGCTCTTTCCGGTCGATTTAAAGCTTCTGATATGTCGATCGATGGGAATGGGATCGAAGTGACAGAATGATTCAATTTCAACCCGTAGGCGATTTCCTGGAATCCGTCTAGGCCAATTTGGTTCCTGTCAAATGCCACTACTTTTAGGCTAGTGTTCATCTGCAGAGCCTTCGAAAGAAGCCTAGCTCCAGAATTGCCAATTTCATTGTTACAGATGTCGAGTTGTTCAATGTTGGCAACGCTGAGGGCGTTGAGGAGGATGGTTAAGAAGTTGCCGAGCTTGGCGTCGCTTAGAATCAACTCTTTTAGCTCCTGAAATAAGATTACGGTAAGAAAAAGTCTTTACTGTAGTTCAAGCTCATGTAAAACAATGTTTCGTCATCCTTTGTCTATAAAAATATACTTTTTGTCGCAAAATAGTAATTTTCAAACATTTTAAACAAAACTTACAACTTCCTCACTGGCAATTAACTTGGTCAGTTCATTGACGAGCTTGCTCAACACACTGCTGTACTTCTTGTTCACCCTCAGGGCAATAAAGTTGTTCCCTCCAACATCCAAACTCTGTAGTGCTGTCATCGTCCTCAATGATGTGAACAGTTTGAGAGCATCTTGTTCAAGGTTATTGTCTCTTAATGACAGAAAAGCGATCGGACACAAAGGAAGATATTGTTCTAGGATTAAGCCACACCCTTTATCACCACAAGCTCCATCCAGGTTCAACTTAATGTCAGACAGTTGGGAATTTGCCGAAAGACCTTGTAGAATGGCCTGAAGTAGTTCTGCACTTAAAGGAGTGTTTGATAGGTTTAGTTCCTTCAGGTTGACCATACAAGCGAACAATTCCTTGATCGAGGCCACGCCTTCTTTGTGTTTCTTCATCGACTGACAGCCACTGATATTCAACTGCTCCAGCTGAAGACCTCCCAGCTTTAGTGCTGACCACAGTTTGTCAATCAGAATGCCAGTGCCACTCAGATCCAGAGATCTTAACGATCCACAGACTGATACAAAGTTTATCAACTCTGTTGGGTCGTCCTTTAGTGAACATCGTGATAAAATCAACCTTCTTAACTCAAATTTGTTGCCTGAGGCATTTTTGTCAATAGTTAGGCCAGTTGTGAGCCCTGAGGCTAAGTGATGAATACTCTTGTCTGACAAGCCACAATCTGCGAATGATATGGATTTCAATGTTCTGATGCACGGTAACACTGCTGACAAGTTGCAAATGTCTGAAAAGGCAATTTAAGGTATCCAAATTAGATCGGTCATGCCTGATATACTACTATAAAAGTCAAAATAGCAAATCTACAGTCATATCCCAAAGTACAGTAGTCTAAAATGTAACCAAATAACCAAAATAACTTACGTTTCTTATCATCCAACTGATTTCCACTCAAATCCAGAACAGCCAATGGAATGTCAGAGTTGGCTGATAAGGCATTGCCAAGATGCTGACAAAATTCCTTAGGCAGACCACAGTTTGTCAATCGGAGCGACTTTAAAGAGGAAGATCGTCTGACGACATTCAGAATCATATCAACATGATCAGCCGTTAACTTTGTAGATTCTACAGTAATACCCGTGAAGTACGAAGAGAATTGAGCACATCCAATTACTGCTACTTGGTCTCTGAAATGTGATATTATAGAGTGAACAGATTATAAGTTACTTACCCTATGTATTATATTTTTAAGCTAAATAAAATTCTGTATAGCTTGGCAGTTATACAATAAAACCACTTTAAAACAACCTACTTAACACCAAGATGGCCAAAGTCCTCCAACCGAATGTCCCTGATCTTGTTGATGAAGTAGATCCTGTCCACGTCCCAGATGATCTCTTCGTTGTAAGGCTGATCTATCAAATCACATATCGTAACATACGTCCGTCTAAAATTATGACAGGGTAATGACGGCTGACTAGAAGGTAACAGGTGGAATTCGTGGAGAAGATGCTCTGGCTGTACTTGCATGACTCTCGGAATGCAAGGGCCAATGTCTGGTAGGTAATGCTTCAGAGCTGACAATATTTCCTTTGCCATTTGGAGAGGCTCAATGTCATCCGACCGGTAGATTACTTTGTGACATTTTAGCTTGTCTTCGTATACCAGTATCAACTGAAAATATGAGGTTTTATTCCGTTCTTAGTCTACACGACCTTCTTTCATGACTAATTGTAACCACATACATACAGTGATGTAATGTACTACAACTTTAGAAACTATTAATACAGTACATAAGCTTCATTACAGTACCCCATAAACACATATTTGCTTCATTATTCCAGTTACAGACCTAAGACGACAAGAACAGTCAAAACACTTACTTCTTTGTTCAGAACCTGGAGTTGTCTCAATGTGAGCAAGTTAAAGCTTTTCTCCAACTTAAAATTGACCGGGTTTTTGCCGTGAACGATGAAGACTCTGTATTTACAAATGGCCAGAAATCGATTTTCGAATTTGTCTGACTTTTGGCACAACTGACATATCGAAACAACACGGCAGTCGAAGAACTTTTGACCAAACATTTGGGCTGAATTATCTGAAAATGCCCATGTTTAGGCTATATAATTTTGAAGAGTTTAGGCTTTTTTATACCTAACCATACCACTATATCTTAATTTTTTCATCTATGTTTTTATTTAAAAAGCCTTCGATGAAAGGTTTTAGAGAAAGTTAAGCTTTAAAACCCCCAATCAAAACAGCTAATTATTATAAAACTATTATTTATACTTTAGAACATACGTTTTAAGCTCTGTACATTAAAATGCACCTCAAAACCTTAGAATTGACTTAGCACCGTGCAATTGAAAAGTTAAGACTGCAACGTGTAGACAATAATTAAAGCATTTGGACTGAAAATAAAACCAAACATTTTCTTTTAAACCCGCACTGTTTTTGTAACACGCAATAAAAAACGGCACACATTTTTTAGAATCATATACTAACAGAAACCTTCATAAACTAACCCCTAACCCAAACCTTAAAGACCAGCATACAATTTCTTAGCTACATAACAACAAAAATTTCTAGGCTAGCCCAGTACGAATTTCAAAATTTGTAAACAAAAAGATGATAACAATGCTGTTAACGTACCTTTGAGATATTCACGTCCCTCCTGCATGGCTTCTCGAGATAGGGACATTGTGATAAGAACAACAAACAGAGACCCGTTCTATCAGTTATCAACCTGGTGGCATTTCTTGTGCAAAACAATGTTCTGAAATTATAGTAAGTTAATTCAGATTTACAGTACGGTAGTGCACTGTATCACGCGTTTTAAATGACAAAATAATTTAATACTTGCGTGAAAAGTAGAAAAAGATCCCAAATTGAAATTATATGATGTTTTAGGTCAAAGAGTACTGATAATTAAGACAGTATCACTACTCACTACTAGACTAAATACCTATGATAAGCAAGCAAATGAAGATCAAATCTTGTAAAACAACTTGCATATTTGTGATTTTGTGCTATAATTAAACTCAAATTAAAATTCTTCATAATTTCCAAAACATGATCATAAGACTCCCTAATCAGATCAAGTATAATATAAGCTGTAATAAGCAAATCACGCTGAAATTAAGCCCCGATGCGGATTTGTGGCGAAAACCAAGTATAATATCGCATTTCTGGGAAATGAAAAATCGCTGAGTCATAACAATAAAAGAAACCTTTTAATTCCCGTTTCTGTACTCCTTGATAACAATGCGAAAGTGACAGTCGTCGGAATCCGATTATTTTTGCAATAAATCATAACATTTGCTTAGCTGTGAAATGTTTACAAATTTTAAATTTTTTAAATTGTCTTTTTGCAAATTTAAAAAGTGTTTTTGCGACAACTATTTTGAATGCTACAAATAGCAAAATGAACAAATAAATAGTGTTCGCGTGAGTAATCGAAGTGATAAACTTTGTTGGTTTAGGCTTTTTTGAAGGTAAAACGTTAGTAAAATATTCAAAATACTCATTGTATGCAGGTAAGCATATATATCACGAAGCAAAAGAGCTGTTTTGGGTAGAAGAAGAACCTAGATGAGTAAGGTAAGTGAAAGATCAACTCAGGTATACCTCCTATCATTTACAAGTTTTCTCAATACCGTACAATAAACTCTGAAACTCAAAATTTTTTTTAAATCTTGCCTTTGCAATTCAGAGAACTTAAAATTACTTTTTCAATAAATCGCAACTTTTCTTTAATTTTTCAAAAACATATCCCCAAGATACGCTGAGTTTAGTCCAACCAACAACATTTTTGCAAAGCCAGCTAATGCCCTACAACTTATTCATCTTTGTTATTCCCAGCTACCAAAAAAACCGTTCGGAAAACCGCAAAAAGTGCGTACGTGAAAGCGAGGCCTCTGCAATTACTGGCACTCCCACGCCTCTCCTTATTAAGCTTCGGAATGAATCAGCGAAAAGCGTCAGAAACGCATCGGATCAACCTTGGTTTTAGCCTCCGGGCAAACGACAGAAAGCCGATTTAATTTGACAATAGCAAGGTTTACCGTGACAGAGATTCTGCAAAAACATAGCTCTTACTGTCAGTTTCTACCGTGACACTTATTCTATGGTAACATAGCTTTCACCGTGACATTGCTGCTACAAAGACATAGCTCTTACTGCCACAAAATCATTCTTTACTGCGACATTTACGTATAATAACATAGCTTTTACCATCACAATGGCATTTCAAGTCACCTCAAAAACAGCCTCCAGGTAAAAGTCAACCAGTTGACCATTGCCTTTTGAATGACATTGCTTGAACCGTCACAATAGCATCGCTACTTGCAATAGCCTCCGGCAAAGCCATTAAACAACAATTACCGGTAATTGTTCGAAACTAGAGGAGGTCGAGAGTGCGCCAGGATTAGAAAAATCGGGGCGAACAGGTGAGACGAATACACACCTATATAAACACAAGCAGACTAACCCAGTTCACGACATCGTCACATTAAAACAGTTCACGGAGATGCCATTCATAGTCATGAATCCAAAGATTCACGAAAATTTGACATTTTCCAGAATCTGAGATCGGTATACTAATGTCATTGAAGGAAAGCCTCGTTGAACCGAAATTACAAGTCATTGGTAGCTCAAAGTATGTACTAGTAATTAAGATGGCTTTACTTTGACTATATAATCAAAAACAAGGTATTAAACGCCTTGTTACTTCGAAACAAGAACAAATTACCAGTTTTTTAGTTGAAAAAAAAGCAAAATTTCCATTTTTAATTGAAAATATCATATTTTTTTAAAATTATCATAGAAACCTTTTACATTACCAATACAAGATCAACTTAAGCGCATTTCTGACAAAACAAAATAATTCTTCAAATTAAGCCAGTTATTGAAAGCAATTGAAACGAACTTGCAGTCGAATATCAGTTGAATTAAGCTTAGAACCCCTCCCTTCCCTGTTGTTTTCCACTTGGGCCAATTCGCTTAAAGAAATGACCAAAGGGCGTCGCGCGCCTCCGAAAAGCGCGAGCAATAACAAGAGCGTCAAACAAGAAAAGTCAGAGGAGAGAGTCCGCACTTGATAACACTCGGCTCGGTTTCAGCATTAACTAAGCTACAAATGTGGCTGAACCACATACGCAATTAGGTAGCGTTAAAGCTTTATATGAGGTAGATAAGACGGGTATTGTAAGCCAATTTTTTCAGAAAAGTTGAAAAAACGATTTTTTTGAAAAAATTTTAAATTTAAAATGGCATGACAAAAATAAACTAATACATTTCATACTCAACGCTAACATCCACTCTTTAAGAAGATATGAGCACAAAGAATAACTTAATACTTTATCATTAAGTATAGTATAGTTCAGTCATATAATTCAGATACTTTCCTTATTAAAAACTTGAACATATACCCTTGTTGACCTCTTCCCACAATTGTTTTGAACCCAGAATCAACAGTACATTGGATAATTGTCGGTTGCAAGAACCGGTGCAACATTTCTAATCCCAGGAAAAGCGGTAATGACCAAGGAAGGCCCCATTGTCCATTCAGAGCTCGAAAGAAAGAGCGTAAATTAGTTAACCGAAAGAGTGTCCAGGAGGAAAGAATGGGCAGCTGGACACTCGGCCCAACTTTTATAATATAACGGATTTGCATGGGATTATGAGCTTGTTCAACATGGTTTAAAGCCTTTTACCATATCGTGTGGTTTGACAACAAAACTCATTTTCTGATATATGAAAGTTACTTTTTAATCATTATGTGCCATAGAGGGTCTCGGACCATCTGCACGGTGGAAAAAAGACATTTTCACGGTAAACGAAATTTAAAGTAGCGTGGTGCAGATACTTCAAAAATAAAAAAAAATCACCCAAAATAAAATGATCAATATGCATATCAGTAGGTGTAAACTATTCAGAAAACTATAATAAACACTGGAATACCTATAGCCAGCTAATAACCTTGTTTCAATTCAAAAAAATCGTTTATCTATATTCAACAACAAAAAGTAGTAAAAAACAAATTTTAATTCAATTTTAAAACCTGCAAACCTCGTTTTACAATACAATGCTTGTTTTTTTAGTCAGAAAATAAAAAACAAACATGAAAAGAATTGTCTTCGCTAACAGAATGGCCTCTGTCTGAATAAACATGTTGATCAAAGGCTATAGAGACGAATCATCAAAGATAACATACGATTTTTCACGTTTAATATTGAGTTGCTATAACACCCTAACTTACAAACTTTATGTTAAAGCACATCTTTTTTGAGAGATTAAATAAGACAAGGGTACTATAACATAGCAGACAAAACAAAAGTTAATTAAAAAAATGAAACATATATTTTTATATAATTAATATAAAATAATTAATAGCTACATAAATTTCCTAGTAGCAGCCTTAACTTCAAGCCAAAAACAATTTTTTGTATCTAAAATCTGTAATAAATTATTTTTCTGATCTCAGAAGAGGGCGCATTTCGCTGACCCCGGTAAACCAAAAAGCGCAGTTCGCAAACGAAAAACATTTCGGAAAGTAAATAAAAATTGTGAAAAGTTTGTTGTTGATGGACACATGAATGGCCAACTGACGTCCATCCGATGGGCATCCACCGGATTGCCGGACTTTCTGGGGACGGCCCTTTTATTCCACCATAATGGTCTGCCGCGGGCTCCATTTTATACCCAAAAATATCTGAAGGGAGCGCTGGAGACGGCTGGAGTCCCGTCCTCTTTGTCCGCGTAAGATCCGTTGTTGTGTGGATTGACATTTCCTTCAGAAACCTCGCGCATTACCGTTACAAGTTCTCGTCAAGAATAAGATCGGCTTTGGACCAAAGTGGAGCTTTTTTGCCACTCGATGAACAACATCGTAGGTTCGGAAAGGAGCTGGAGAAGGCGTTGGATGTCGTGTTGCCCGAATACAAACCATTTAATGTTTATTTTGCGCATTACTTTGATGAAGGTTCAACAGAAAATGCTGTATCGTCAATATTCAAGTAAGTGTTACCCAAATTTCAAGTTTTTGTGTTTAGAAATGGAGCAGATAGGTTGTTTGTGGCGTCGATAGCTCCGTTTGAGAGTAAAGAACGAGAAGAATTGCGGAAGAAGAAGATATTGAAGCTGCTGGAGACAAAAACACGAAAACTCCATGACATTAACACTGGCAAGATCAGTTTTGTGGGGAAGAAACAGCCAATATCTTTTGATTATCAGGAACTAGATAACATCGGGGTACACGAGGGTTTAGTCAGAGTACGTATTGTTTAAATTTATTTTATTTGTTTCTAAATTTAATACTCAGTTTTTTGTACTATTCTTTTAAATTTCAGCTGTTTGCGGAGAACATTGCGTCGACGGCAGATTCTTCTGATTCCATTGTCTTTGCCGTGCCGTTACCTCATCCGTGGTACTATTTTCAACATTATAAACAAGCTCACGCTGCTTGTAAGAGGATTGTCTATGCTTTATATGAACAATATCCTCGTGCACTGCCATTTAGAGTAGCATATTACCCATCGTGGGACTATGTCATTCCTTTTCGATCATTATTGTCAATAAAGGCACAGATGAAAGATCTGAAGAGGTATGGATGTAGTCAACCATTAGTAGTGCCTGTTGGAAGTTTGTTTGCGGATTTCGATACACAAACGATTATACCGAGTATTGTGGGAAATGTAAGTTATATTTAAAGTATTATGACTATGTTAACTATGCTTAAAAGAATAATTTTCTTTAAAAAATTTTTTTTGTCAACTTCTTTTCAAAATTACTATTCTTTAACCTTTTCAGTCAGAAATCCGAGTGTTGCGACCAGAAACCGGAGACAAAAGCCTGGTGTACACGGTGACAGAACTCGTCAAAACTCAGCTGTTGACTCAAAAGCTGATCGTGGACAGATCTGGCGCCGAGCCATTATTCTAGGACTTTGTAATTAAATAAAAAGTATTCGAATAGTCTGGCTGGGCTTTTTTAAATTGGTCTATTGCCATTAATTACCTTGTTGTTTGTAAAGCTGAATTACTTTGTTTTTGGTAATGTTATTATACCTTTCAAAAGTTATCTTTGTCACTGTAATTTGAAACTTGTGTACAGAGAACTTTTGTTGGGTCCTAGTGACTATATATATATATATATATCTTTTTGGTCCCTATGGTTAGTACCTCAAACAATTTTGAAGGCTACAGCCAGAGACGAAAGGAAATTATATGTAATAAGATTATTGGTACTTTGAGGCGTTTGTTGTTTTGTTATTACCATGCTGTTAAAAGAATTTATGCTTTTTACGAAAAGTTTTATTTAATTATCTTGCCATTGTATGGACAAAGCACGTTTGTGGCCTTCTTTCTATAGTATACATGACCTAAAATATTTAGTAATTTAATTTTTTACGCTTAATTAGCCAAATCTTCGACCTTTTACACGTTCTAATTAGTATTTTTGGTCAATTTCAAAAAGAAAATGCGTATTTTTAACAACTTTGTTTTTCGTTTCAAGTACTACAAACTAAAATTAATCATTTTTTGGTGCGAATTTTGAAATGTTTTAACTTTTGCTATAATGATTCTGTAAGCTTGTATTTTTGTAGTGATAGTTACTTTTTTTCAGAAAAGATGCGTAGATGTAAATAATGTTACGGATAGATTTCTGTGGGCTCTGCTGCGCCTTTCTGGTTTACTGTTGTATGTGTTATGCTGATTATGTAGTTATACGATGGTTAATATACCCGACCTTGATCAATACGTAAGTTAAATACATTTATATAATAAAACAAATTAAATATAATGTGAATTGGTTAATACAATATTAATGTACTTTTAAAGCTTTATCCTTCTAATCATTGCTCATCTTAGATTCTGGGGTCTGTTTCACATATGTGGATTCAACGGGATCTTGGGTATGGCGATATTGGCCCATTTAAGGACAATGTTAAGCGACCCGGGTATAGTGCCATTGTGTAACAAGGCAATGACAAAAAAACAAGAAATGCGATTAATGATCGATGACAACGATGATTCTGAATATTCTGGATCAGAAGCTGAGTTGTACTGTGCGAGAGATAATTATGTTGTAAGTTGTGACATTTCTAAAATTATTTCTGTTTAGGGTGAAGACTGGACCATTTGCACCAGATGTGAGAGTTACCGACCGCCAAGGGCACATCATTGTAAGATATGCAAAAGATGTGTCAGGAAGATGGACCATCATTGTAAGTTCTTTAAAGCTGGTTCTAGGACGAATTCAGCAACTTATTTGCTATGAAAGTGTAGAGGATTTTTTTATAGAGTACTTTATTTTTAATTTAGGTCCTTGGGTGAACAATTGTGTCGGAGAACTAAATCAGAAGTACTTTGTGCAGTTTGTCCTATATGTCGGATTTCTAGCCGGTTATGCGTTTTTGTAAGTTAATATGCTTACAATTGGAACGATTTATTAGTATGATTTGTTGTAAGTTTATGTATTGCAGTATAATTACATTGCTTATAATGTAGTAAGTATTGTTTTTAGCATCATCGCCTTGTCATGGATGTACCACGATGAAAGAGGCGAAACTGGCATGCACGGGCCAAATGGCGAGATTGCCAAGCATTATAAAGTGTAAGTTTTGTTGTTTTTTATCATTAGAATACGTTTGTCGCCGTTTGTAAATTTTTACAAAAAGATCAATTGTTTTGGAATATTTTATATTGTTACGAAATCTTTAATGCCATCATTTTTACCTGTAGCGGTTGAAATTAACACTGTTATGCCTTTCAGAATACATACAATAGGACTGTCAGTGGAGAGTGCGTTGTTTGGCTTGTTCGTTTTGGCCGTTTCTTGTGATCAAGTAAGTTTTGGAAATCTCAAGCTATAATGTTGAGCAAGATTGACCAAAGAATGCCATATAAACCCTAAACTATAAAACAATGATATTTACATCGACTACCTTCAGATCCAAGCCATTTTCAACGATGAAACGGTGATTGAAGCTCTCCAACGTGGCTTCAACAGACGGCGCCGGAAACGACGTGGGAAATGCGCATTACTGCGCGACGTTTGCGGACCCAGACACTGGTCCTTGTGGATGCTACCTTGCATTTCATTCCCAGCACGTCGCGAGTTTATCAGATTCGCGAGGAATATGCGCGAACGAAACATCTAATTGATCTCCATGAACAATAACTTCGGGTTGTAGTCTGTATATTGTTTTCATATTTATAGGAACAGTGATTTGTTGATAGGGTTTGTTATAACATCATATTATGGTAGATTTCATTGGTTTTTTATGGTATGGTTTGTTTTTGTCACTTATATTACTATAGTTTTTTAAAATTTTAAAAACCCAGTAGTTCTTTTAATATCTCGTAACAAAACAGGTCACATTAATCTTTTTGAATACTTAATTATTGCTCATACGTATTTTTATAAAGTCATGTTAATTTAAAAGTGAACATTTATTTATCTTTGGCAGTTTGGTTTTCAATATTTTATTAACTAAAGATAAAACAATGTAAAGTTCCACGAATTAGTACCATAATACAACTAAATTAACTAAAAAATAAAAAAAACCTTTAAAAAATCCGCAAATGTCCAAAATCCGCAAATGTCCAAAATCCGCAAATGTCCAAAAACCGCATTTGTCCTAGCGCCGAATTTACGGAAAATGATTTTTAAAATAATTTTTAAAAAACATTGTTATTTACAAGGAAACACAAATATTTATTCATTTTTTTACGTTGTAACTAAGCTACTGTTCAATTCAGCCAGTTCTGAACCTCTCATCAAACTGACTTCTTGATTCACCGTGATCTTAACACTACTACAAGGCTCTAGATCACTCAAATCGTTTTCTATGTCAACGCAAACAACAAATAAAGCCTTTTTGACATTTTTGAGCTCTCGTTTTAAACTCACAACCTCAAGTGAACCTGGTTTGACGTCAAGTCGAACAACAACAGATGAGTGGCATTGTTCTGGATGATACTTGTATAACGAGAAGTCTCCGCCAAACACCAGCCCGCTCTTCACAATCCAGCCTAGATCTCGGAAATGTCTGAAAATAAGGGTTTTACTATAGCGATAGGGCTGCAGTTTTTGGTATAAAAAGGTTTTATAAACATTTTCTGGTATGAAAAACTATTTTTAAAAAAAGTATTGTACCAAATTGCAAATTCAAGCCCCTTATAACAATGTAAAGAGTCTGGGTGAAGGATTTGGGAAATGATCTGCGATAAAAACTGGTCTCTATTCAGATGACATTTTATGAATAGATATCTTTTAAATTTTTTATCGACATTACAATATTATTATACATAAACAAACAATAAAAGGATGTTTTAAAAACAAATATTATAATCGAAACACTTACTTATAAGCGAAAAATCGTTTTGCCAGTTTTAAACTTCTCCAGTGTGACCACAACTTCTCTAAACTCCAACCTTTGACCACTATTTTGTTCTCAACAAGAAGATACAAAGCTTCTTCTGGCGACAAGAACAATTTTTCATTAGCTGTCTTTTCTATCCATTCATATCCCATGTTGTTGTTCATCAACCTGATACCCCCAACAGCCTCTTCCTCCTCTTCTAATGGTACTAAACTAAAGTTTTCTATCAATGTTGAGGGCTCGTCATTATCGACAAATCCTATGTCTACTGTCGGGAAACAACGTTTGTTGTAGAAGTTCATTCTTTGACCTATCTTTGTGCCGTAACCCTTGAATTTAAAAAATATTATAGACTACTCTATGAAAAGCAATCTGGTGGAGTCGTATCTGTGTAAAAATAAAGCTTAGAACCATTCCAAATTTAGTATACCTAAAATTTAATAAAAAAGAAGAGCTTACCAGCTTATGCAGTACAACATTATGGTTATCCACAACTACATCACCTCCTCGAAAAACAGCTTCAATTGGAAAAACATTGGCATCAATTTCCACTGACTGTCCAACATTATAACCTCGTTTTACATCGCAAATTATGTTTCGCGACATTAACTTTAAAAAACTAAAATTACATCAAAATAAAAGTTAAGATAGAATTACAACCCAAACCAATGTCCAACAAGTACTTTCTGAAATGAAACTCCATGCAATCAAAAGCCCATAGCAATTCCAATTTGTAAAATAATAATAATTTATTTACACCACTTTAGAGATCATCAAGAGCACTCTTCTTTGGAGGTGGTCCACAAGGCTGGATCATTCTCTTCAGAAGTTCATGTCGAGCGCGGCCTCGAGTAATGTTTTCACATACAGCCAATGACGATAAATGATCTGGATGTCCTAAAATTCGACGAATATGTTAACCAGTTATTAATTTATTCATAGGCACAATGAAAACTCAAAATTAGACCAGAACATGTCAAAATATTTTCGTTTTATCTAATAAATACATCTAAAAAGTTACACAACATAAAGAATTTGTTAAACTCACCAATAATAGAAGCCATGGTGTCCCTGTGTTGGTTAGTTATCCATTCGTACCTGTTTACATCAGAATGCCCAGTCCCAGTGTATTTCGATTGAAGATGTTCCAATTGAGCCAAAATATGGAATCTTTCACCTGGCTGGACAGAAGAGGCCATTATAACTTATAGAAAAACACTAGGTAACCTATGTATTGGCAATAAATTACGATTGTCTAGCTAAATTCAAAATAATACAAGCTAGAAAAATAAAATGCTGAATTGAGTCGAGTTTTCTGCTAAGTGTCAAGTTTATCTTTAAATTAAAGATTTTTTTATTTTGAGCGAAACATTGTTTCAATAGCACTTCGAAGGCTTGTAGGAGTTCAAGCTGTCCGTAAATTCATATTTCACCTGTTTTCTTACTCACTGATGTCCAACTGAACAGGAACAAGATTAATATTATGGATAAACCTTCTTTAAGTCGCCTCGAACGTCGCAAGAATCGGACTACAACGTAAGTGGCTTTAGAATCACATAATCCTGTTTTAGGCGATTGTGTATGATTTGTGGGAATTACACGCCGTTCGGACAATGTATGATTTACCCAAAGGGCAAGCGGAGAGAGTTTGACGAGGCTCTGGATCTACCCAAGTTTGTGAGCGATGCTTTACCTTCAAGTTGCAGTATTTGTATCAAACACTTTGAGAACGCAGATGTAGTATCAGTAAGGGCTGATGCTCATGCCAAGGTCAAGATTGACGCCGTGCCGTGCAAGGTAACGATTTGTTTAATTTTTTTTATCAACAATTTTGAGGTTTCATGTTGTTTTGAGGCATAAAGGTTCAGTCTTTAGGAGGTAATCGTGTTGCCTGAGGCTGTAAAATATGTTTATGGTATTTTAAATTTGTTTAATAGTTTTTTTAGGTTAATATTAAGTTTTTAAGATAAAAATTTTAAAGTTATTGTTATATGAGTGTAATTAAGCTAAAGAGACAGAATAATAGCGTTTATGAATTTTTAAGGAATCTATGATATTTTTAATATGTGTTGTTGTAGGGAATGGACGGCATATTTCTGGAGAAGCTACGAGAATTGGATCCATTGGAGGTTCTAGCCAAACCTGATGTGAATCCGATAAGTGTAGTTAAGGAGAAACTAGGCTTGGATCGTCATACTCGATACGTTAAACCACTGGGAAGGAGCGAAGAAGTGTCGGAAGATGAAGATGACAAAGTAGAAGATGATCCCAGGAGTATATTGGCTTACTTGTTTACTAACGTAGGTTTTACATTACTTTATGTTATCAACGTGAATGAAGTTATGTTTTTAAAAGTTTTCCGGTAATTGATAGGGTTTTCGTTAGACTAGAGAGGTAAAATACAGCATTTTGGCGTATAAGTGATATTACTATAGAAAGGAATTAAAAAATAACGTTTTTTTTGCAGTGTTATTTTAGTTTTCAAAACGTATCCTAAGGCAATTAAAGGCTTAGTATAAGTTATCAAAAGCCTAAAGTTTTATAAGCTCTTGGTCTTGTAAAGTAAGTTTTGGTAAAGTTTTCACATTTTAAAAATATTTTTGTTTTACGCAGTTATAATACGAGCATCTTTTTCTACCATATCTAGACTGTATTGTACTTTTTTTTTATATCAACTTTATATTTATATCAATGTATATCAACCACACACAATTGGTGGAAGCAAGTTAATCTTGTAGTATTACATCTGTGAAGAGGCGTGTATAATCTATAATATTTGTGTGTAATTCAACACCGTTTTTATACAAAAAAGTGGCAAAGTGTTGTTGTTTCGTTCGGCACTAATTCTACCCGTCTACCGTAACCCAGGCCCGGCAGGTAGGAGAACCTTGTAGAGTGGTATGGGGGGCTTGCCACCGCTCTTTTCTCGTCTCGCTGCCTCCCAGAAATACAGCCCCCAGTGAGTCGACCGGACGGCCTTCGTTTTTAAGCCCCTTGTAATAGTAGCTTCCAGTGGGTGGGGGCGCAGCATGCCGATGCCCCAAGGGGTGCGAGTGCTTCTATTTCTCTTCTATAAATTTTATTTCTCTTGGTGTTAGGATGGTTGTATAAAGGTATATGAATTTTGATACTTGTGGGAGGTACACGTTGAAGGGGTGGAAGCTTGTAAAGTATTAGTGTATCGTTGCTGAATTGATGAACGTTGATGAATGTGTTGTTGGAAGAGGTCGGGGTGTGAATTCAAGGAGGGAACTACATAATGACACTGCTCTTGCTTTGGCCGGTAAATGCCCTAGGGTCTATTTGATTTTTTTCATAATTTTTGGCCGTAAAAGTTTTAAAAGTAGTATTAGAAGTAGGTGTACGCATTATCAGTAACAACTATAATAGAGTATGGTTGTATTGTCTTTCCCGACAGATTATTAGGCAGCTAATGACAGGCCTGTAGCCCCAGATTAGGGTCTCCAGATTGCTTTCAGGGCTTCTAACTCTTTCCGAGCGGAAGCAGAGGGTTCTAGGGCCTCTATTGTTTTTGTCGAATCAGTTTTTCATTTTCGGTTGTAGTTACACGTTTCAGCTTTTTATGGCTGTAATATTGTTTGTTTTTGTAATGTCATCTACTAGTGGTTGCTATGTTTTATGGTGTTATTATGTAGATCAAATAGTTTTTTAAAAATATTTTTGAGTTTTGGCATTTATGGTCAGTGGCTATAAAATGATTCTTTAATGAACTTTTTATTTAGTTTTTATATGTAAGCGTAGTGGTTTTTGTTACAGTATTAACTAGAAAAACTTATTTAGCCTATCGTTATGTTAATAAAGAATTGTTTTAAAGATACCAACTTCTTCAACATCAAGATTTTTCTACTAGTTTGTTCAAGTTGTCCTGTGCCCCCTCTTAATGCAAATTTTTGGGGTTAGGGGCACATAATTATTTGAAACAAACTAATATGTTAATAAATGCCATTTCTTACTTTGTCGTCTAATTTTAATGGCCGAGCCTTTACTGCTACTGTACCGTGAAAAGCGTGTAATTATGTTCTCCATGCCTTAATTACAATCTAAATTCCTATTATTAGTTATAACATCCATGTCTCTTGATGGGGACAACAAAGATGACATCCCGGCCTACCTAGCGACCTTAATCAAAGCCAGCAAAGACCAGCCCGTCTTCGAGTACAGCGACAAATACCTGATCGAGAACGCCAACAACAACGGCGTTTCGGAGAATTCGGTGAAAAAACGAAAGTGCTACTCGGTCAGCATCAAACTAGAAGCCATACAGTACGCCAAGAAACATACCACGTTCATGGCGGCCGAAAAGTACGGTGTAGATAGGAAGTGTATCAGAGATTGGATGATCAAGGAAAAGGAACTGGAGAAGTGCACGGGCGATCAAAAGCGAATCAAAGGAGCTGGCCGTCCACCGAGGCCAACGAAGAACTCAGCTGAGGAGGAGGAGAAGGAGGAGACGTACGATGATAATGTCTTTGTCACTTTGTTGTCGCAGATCCAGAAAAAAGTTCAGGTGAATATCTTGGGGATCATATTTTTGCTTCATACCTAAATTCTACGTCTTTCGGTCTATAGTTGTGTTGTCTTACTTAAATATACGGTCAAAAAATTGAGATGTTGCCTTTTTTCGGTGCGTTTAGGCGACAGAATTGAGGTGTAAAGTAGAATTTAAACGCAAATTTAAAAATAAAGTACAAAAATAACAAACATGGAAATAGAAGCAAGGTGTGTTTCTAGCCTAACTTATTAAAATTTGTTACAGAATGAAGACTCCGAGCCTCTCCAACCATTACCATCAACAACATCGACCAAAAAGAAAGGAGAAGCCCCACCACTACTAGAACGAATGGATGATGACGATGAAACCGTCGACAACGAACCCCCTCCATTAATCGCTGCCAACTCGAACTCATCGTACAGCCTGAGACCGAAGAGGACGGTCGTAGTACCAGCCACAGTTGCACCACCTTTGAAGAAGGCCAGAGTCAGCTTGGCACCCATACCAAGCACGTCAAATGGCTCGGATGCGGATCTGATAAAACAACTCAGAACTCAGCTGACAGAGAAGAACACCGAGATTCACTTGCTTAAGAAGAAGTTGTTGGCGACGGAAGAGTTGCTGGCATTCTACATGAACACTACCACGCCCGAAATCAACGAGTCTGAGAGTTTGGTTGCAAAGTCGGAAGCGAATGACAAACCTCAACAAAATCAGGTAAGATTTGGCCTATTTTATGAAAAAGTCGGGTTCAAAACAGTCGACAAATTTAGTTTTGGATTTTTGAAAAAAGTTTGTCAACATCAATGATGACATCACTAAAACTGATCTTTTTGACAAAAAATAACAACTTCTAGAAGTATATCACCATATGTATCAATATCATCATTATAAAAATATGTTTCAGGCCTTAAAGATTGGAAACCAACGGATCTCATGGAAAGCGGCCAGGCCCCAGTCCCCTCAGGCGACGGCGATGGTCGTTGAATGCTCGCAAGACAGTCTACAACAGCATCTCTCCGGCTTGAACCGAGCCGACTCCACTGACCTCGACTCCAATAGTAACGAAGTAACGAGTACCTAATTCGACTTAGGCTTTTATTGTTGATACGGAACACTCACGTTCTATTGTTGATTATCTATTGTATTCAGTATATGGTACTAAGTAATTTAATAAATTATTATTGATTTATATAATGGAAAATAGAAAGATTGTTGATAATGTCTACATTATAGCAGTAAAAGTTGTGGGATGAGAATACCATATGACTTAAAGTTGTACGATAAACATTCTTTTTCGATTTTTTGGAATTTAAAATTTTAAAAAAGCTGTTGAATTAATATTTCTGTTACTTTTGATGCGGTGGTTGTTGCTACCAGTGCTGGTCGTTTGCTATTTCAATGGTATTTTAGGCAAAACTGTAACAACTGAAGGCTCCAAATGGCATGACCTCAGATCGAAAAGGACCGTCAACATTACTTTAGACGACACTGAAAGCAGGCCGGGAGTTAATGTGTTTATGTATCTGGACTACGCTGATGAATTTCAAATCAGATTTGATGCCAATGTAGGTTTCTTAATAATAACTATTATGTCGTTCAAAAATTTCTGTGCCCCTTCTCAAAGCAAAACGTCGGGGTTAGGGGGTACAGAATTATTTGAACGATCTAATAGTTATCCTCCTTTTTAATAATTTATAGTTTTAAGTTGCTAAAGGTACCATACATCTTGTATATAAGATTTCATCGAGTTTTATAAGTTATATTGCAATCAGTTCAAACATTTTAACGCATTTTAGATTAATCAATGCAAGTTCAAGATCAACCTTACGAGAAGAGATGGCGGCAGTAAGAGATTGATATTCGGATTCAACGCTAACAAAGGTATTTTATCAATAGATATATAGTAATTTTTCGCTTTAAAATTTCTTTTGATAAATTAAACATTACATTTAATTTTAGAACCAAAAAATGAGACCATTTTGCAAGAAAGGTTCTTCATCGTCCACTTCCATTGGAGCCCGAAAAGAATCCAGTTTCTGAGTGGTGGAGCTATTGCTATAGGTCACGAGATCAAGGGGTAAAGTTTGAATATTACTCTTTTTTGTCCAACATGTTAATATTTTACTCTGATTGACCTTCAAGTTTTCGTAACTTTTCTAAAGGCTAAAAGTATATGTTTTAGAAGCTGTGCCAGCTCGGATGAAAAGCGGCAAAACCGTACTTTATATCATGGTCGAATTAGAACAAACAACATTAACCGAATGTATCTTGACGTTGTAAGTTGACTTAATTTTTAAGTATAAGGTTAAAATTAGTTTAAAGCATGACGAGCACTATTAGATTGTAAAAATAATTCTGTGCCCCTTAATAACAAAAATTTGCTTTATGCAGGAGTACAGAATTATTTGAACAACCAAATACTATGAAAATGCATTTTACAGAATTTTGGATTATTTGAACGACCTAATATTATGTTAAAGATGACATTGTTGTAGACATATCTTCCTGACGAAACAGTGCTAAATGAGGTTAAACAGAAAGACACCGATATCACCATAGAAATCCAAGAGATGCTGGATGCTAACAAACTATTGGCAATAATACTGTAAGTTGTTGATCTTCCCTTCCCCCTCCCTCCTCCCATGGGAAAAATCTGTAGCGACGGCCGTGTATTCACCCTCCATCTCTAACAAACCCCTCCCCTTACTTCACTACAGTACCTTTTTCCATATCCTTGTAATATCAGAAAAATGTTTTAGAGGTGTTTTACATGTAATACTGCTCGTATCCCAAATTATATTATGTGTATCCACCATAAGTTTAATGAAACAAAAGATGAAGATAAAGTGGAAGCGCGCCAACCTCGACAACCTATACCTAGCTGTCAAGAAAGCGGCCGATGAGAATGGAGTTGGCCTCATGGAAAATTGCAGTGAAATCGTATGTTCTTGTGTCAAATATATTGTGGTTTATATCACCGTTCGCTATAGCCAACATAACATTTATACCAACGGTAAACATGTTGTGTTGACTATAGCGAACTTTTCCTTTATTAAGTGTTTTACAGTTATTACTGTAACTTTTAGCAAACAACATCCGTTGCAATGGAGGAACCAAAGAAAGACACAGAGCAAAAGAGCAGAACCGATTCCATCAAGAAGAAAGTCACAACATCACAGAATCAACAACTTTAATCATGACAACGGTGCTCCATTCAATAGTATTACAGTAACCTATATTCAATGGAAGTACAGGAGATACATTCATTTGGCACTACAGTGACGTGTGAGAGGATACAGCGGTACTCGATGATATAGTAATGTAATAACGTATCCTATAAACTATGTTTCATTACAATAATACCTGGAGAAAGATTCAAAGAATGCCACGTACCCTACTATAATATCCATTGCCTTTTCTGTGAAATTCAATAAACATGGACTCTATATCTTTATATTACACATGTTAAGTATAATATCTACAAAAATTGTTAAATAGACCAGAACTAACTATTTCTACTCTATCCTAAAATAACCAATAAGATAGAATGATGTCCCTGATATTCATTTTCAGATGCTGTGGCTTTCATCAACACAACCAATCTCCTCCATTCGCGGACCTACTACAGTAGTAGCTACTGATCATCCACCCAAACACAGTCAGTCAGATCAGGCTCGGTAGGCCATTTCACCCCGATCTCTCCAAACATCTCCACGTAGCCCTTGTGTTTCTTCGGTTCTGCCAATTTCAAAGCAGGTATCCTCAACGTTGTCGCCAGATGAGGATTGTGCTCATTAAGCGTCACTTGTGAATAATATCTGACAAAGTCACTCAACGTACTGTAGAACAGATTCGTGTTGAAGAATCCGTAGCCTGGAGTGTTTTCAGATTCGGACGGAGCACGATAGTCGATTAAACAGTTCAATACCTTCTCATTCATACTGATCGCCATCGCATAACAGCCAGGTTTTGATGATGAAGGTCGGATTAGGAAGATACCATTCGTGTTCTTGGATCCGCGTTTTTTTAAGACCTAAAATACGCTTTTTATTTTTTTAAACATTAAGTGTTAAAAAAGTTAAATAATCAAGTTAAAATCCTTAAAATCCCACCTTAATGCTCTGATTAACAATGGCAGCCGCGTAATCCTTGCTACTGTTATTCGTCAGCCAATCGAACGGTGTTGTTATCAAGTCGACCTTCAGTAGGTTGTGCACGATCATTTCGGACTCTGTTTGAATCACGGTCTTTATGTAATCACTGGTACGGTCGATCAAACTCATGTCATACCCATTGCTGACCAATAAGTTGATGTAGTGCTCGAAGCGCCTAAACTTCAATTTTATTATAAAAACCAAAAAATACCTATTCCAGCTTTCGTAATGCTTTAGTATAATATCTTCTTCGTTTTTCAGACCTTCTTTAACCGCTTTTAGCTTGTTGAATCCACTAATAGTGTCTTTTCGTAAGGTACATACAATGTCGTACCTAAAACAAAATCGAAACATACTTTTTCTTTAAAACCGTGTACTACAAAACTACTTGTTTACAATTTACCAAAATTAAATAGTAATTTGCAATCTACTACAAAAATTTACAAGAAAATTACCTGTCCTCAATAGTGTCCAACTTCCCGAACATCCCCAACTTGTCGGTCTCTGACAAAGTGTTTATATACTCCACAAACTCGTCTTTGTTCTTCTTGATAAACCCTTCACATCTATCGAATCCCTTCTCCATGTTGGTGTACTTCTTCAACTTCTCTTCGATCTTTTCCAGTAGATTATGAATGGCGATCTGTCTTAGCCGGGATCTCTCAATCTCTGCTGCCATTTGTTCTATCAGATGTTGTATAACAAAGGCTGTAGAGTGAAATTCTTGGTCAGGACGTTGGTCCTAAATAATATTGAAATATTTAAAACATTCTCACAAATTAATAGCAGAACTACCTAAATTTTACTTAATTTAAGAAAAAGTTACCGTGTTTTTGTGTCGTTTCAACATATCTACTACTCTCTGAGGTACCAAAGAATCTTCTGCTTCCTCTCTCTCAAAATTCTCTTCCAGTTCTTGTTCATCTGAAGCCGGCTTCTCCAACGGAAACCTCAAAGAAGTCTTCAAAGCCGGATTATAATCCTCCAGACTTCTATGTCTATAATATTCAATTAGTTCTACAACACTCGAAAAGTCCAGATTCTGCGGTGTAAAGCCACAACGATCTTCATAGATCAATATCTTCACTAAACGGTTAGCTCCATCTACTCTCACAGTCAGCGTATATTCACCTGGAGACGAAGAGTCACGAACAGCAAAAGTGCCGGTTGGATGGTGCTGAAACAATGCTTTTATGGTAAAATACGCCTGGCCCCGTGTTGTTTATTAAATAATATTTAAATTCGAGGTAGCAAAAGCTATGAAATCTTCTGAAAGCCTTTGAAACCAATAATCAAGACATGTTAAGATGCAATGACATCTTCAACTAAACCAACAAAAACTAAAAAATAAAACTTACATTGATAGCTTTGTTTAATTCTTCCTTATCCACAGCTCCCCAATACCATCGTTGTTGATTCAAGTAGTAATTGACAGAGAAGTCGAAACTTGTCGATGGATAACCATCCATTTCTTGCCAAAATTTAAGAGAAATTGCCGAAATTAGTGACTTTTACAAATTTACAACAATAAACACATTAAAAAAAGTGTTGAAAGTTTGCTAAAAGCTATAAAACATAACACTGTATTGGAATAATTGTTCAGTTTACCAAAATCTGGTAAAAATTCCGAAAAATTTATAATTATTCGTTTTGTGTCAAGTTTTTCCCTTTTGAGTCATATTTTCTCGCTGTAGAATAAATCTGTGATATAAATACTGTAATAGATCTTCAATGTGATTATTGTGAAATTTCAAATCTTTGTAACAAAAATATTTTTTGTTTTAAAATTTCATTTAAAAGTCGTGTCTTTACGATAAAATGAAGAAATTTTATTAGTATAATAAAAGCGTCATTCCTAATGCAAAAAGCGAATCGTGGGTCTTTGCATTGGGAATGAGAGTCGGCTTTTGCCGGTTGTAACTCCAATACTCTTTTTTCCTGTTTTCATTTTGTTTATATGACTTTTTTTGTTTTTCGAATTATATTGTAGTAGATGTGTATTCGTTGATGAGTTACGTTATAGTGGATTTGTCTTGCGTGATAAACTTATTATTTTTTAAAATAAGTTTAACTTTAAAGTATTTTTGTGGCTTTTTTATAAAAGTTTAGCTTTTTAGTAGATATACCTTCTCCAAGAAGCCTTAATGGATCGCAAACACTTCATGAGGCTCTGCTTGTTATATGAATTCAAACAAGGGACGTCAGCGACAGTAGCACATCGTGAGATCTTACAAGTCTTTGGAAGCGACGCTTACTCCAGAAGTCAGTGTGAAAAATGGTTTAAGCGCTTCAAGAATGGCGACGAATCATTGAGCGACCAAGAACATGGTAAACGGCCGGGTGTGGTAGATAACGAACTGCTGAGGGTGGCGATCGATGAAAATCCTCGACAGACTACAGTAGAATTGGCTAAACACTTTGGGTGTTCGTATGCTACCATATCTAGACGGTTAAATGTTATTGGGAAGGTAAATCATGGCGGTAAATGGGTGGACAGGAAGGATAATGGTGCTAATACTACGTGACATTACTGTGTATATCAATATAATTATAGTGTAATATAAATCATAAAATTTTAGAATATTTTTTGTTATCATTTGTCTAAAAACTTGAGTTCCTTGTTATTCATAAACAATCATAGTACTTGCTCTATGCAAGGCTTTGTCCAAGGATAGAATGGTACTGGACGAGTACTAATATTTGATTATTTTTAAACAATGATTTGCTCAAACCTTCTAGAACTTATTAAGGGTAATTATCATCACATTTCAATGACAACTAGCAGTATAGTACACATAGTAAAATCTTATATTTTACTGTAATACTGTTGAAGTAAAATACTATACGCCATGTAGAGTAAGGTCGATGTGAATTTAAAAAATTGTAAATGCACATACAGTTCTCATTAAAGTGCAAGGTAGCCACAGTTATAATAACCGTTAGAGCGGAAGTCGGCAACTGACCAATTTGGTATGTTACCATAGTAACCGTTTAATAACAGGCAAATTACCGCGCAGTAACGCGTCCGTAATGAAAATTATTTAGTCTAAAAATGAAAAATCAACATCATAAATCAAAATTCGATGTAATTTTTAACCAACTTAATTACAAAATCCGAAAAAAATGAAAAAATCAGTTAAACAGCCTACTATAGTAGCTACTATAATATAACGATCACTAGTCTCGTATCACAATTAACGTTTATTTACTCCAAAAACAAAATATGTTACCGAAAATAATGAAAGAAAAGGCCTGTAACAATTCTTGTGACATCTTACTGAAACATAAGAACAAACTCTAGTAAAAGCGGGAGAAGCTTCGTATCTTAAGCACGGACATAGGAAGCTTCATGTGGTAAAGTAGACAATGTAGTCGAGAGTTGGGTGTCTGAAAAGGCATTATTAGATGTCATGTTGGTTTTTTATAGTTTTGATCTTGTTATAGTTTGATATTATTGTATGAAAGTAACTTTTCTATTTAGTTTAAAGCTTTTAAAGAATTAAAATTTAAAATATGATGATTTTTGCTTCAGGCAATTAATTTGTGAGGCTAATTTTGATTTTTATGTGGAATTGTAATGTAATGTTATCTTAATTTTACATCTTTTCAAAAAATCATATCAAAAACTACACTAACCCATCAACCCCCACCCTATCTTACTCAAGCTCTATGATATTACCCTCTACCCTCTTGTATTACTCAACACCCCGGGTTTAGTCATCATATTTTAATGCCCTGGACGAGTCCATAAACAGATCTTTTACAGATCGCTGCGACGATTAGATGATGGGATAATGTCCGTCTGCTTCGATCGCGACATTTAATCCTTTATTCGCCATATGTCTTTTTATGCCCCGCACTTCTGGCCACAGTAAGAGGCCATGGCTGGAGGGGGGTTGCATCAAAAGTCGTAAAATTACGAAAAAATCGTAAAATTCGGGAACTTTTATACAAAAAAGATACGAATTTTGGAGGTAATGAAAGCTTTGACTGTAATTTTGTTGGTTACAGAGTAGCAGGTCTAAAAGTCCATAGGAAGATCAGAGAAAACAACTACAAGATGCTCCTTTACCACTCTTAACAACTGTTACCTAATCATTCAAAAAGCCCCTCAATAACCAAAAACGAAGCTAAAAACCCCCGCCTATGCCTACTACTACCCCAGAGTTAAATTTCAATCTCTGATGCTTGTCAATTGAACATAAATCTAGAGTCGTATAAATTGGCTGGGCTACCTGTCTCCGCCGCGCGCCCAGTAATCCATCATTGTATGAACAAAAGGCCAAGGGTCAGTTTACAGCGGATAAAAGGGACATTCGAATGTTTACCGTCATTCACAGCTCGGAGCGTGGTAATCGGAATACGAAGCGTGGTAATCGGATACCGATTGCTGGGTTTCGAAGCGATTGTCATAAACTGTTCGAAATGGTCGTACAATGACCGTAGTAATCAAAGGACGCACGCAATGGCTATTTACCTTTAGTGGCTAGCCTACGCGAAGATATTTCAGTACCTACCCTATAACATATTGTAATACCTACATATGTTGACACACTTATTTTTATCCTATGTTAACATACTTATACTAGTAGTTCCTAATACTACCCAACCCATCATGAACCCTAAAAGTCGCTTTAATTTCGGACCATTACAATTCAAGTGGGATTAATCTGGCAAACAGTAGCAGATTAGCTAGCTAAATGGTGCCCAACTAAACGGCCTTTGATGTCGCCGCCTCTGTCGATTTCAACAAACATGCCCATACCTATTGACTACACCTAATGAACCCAGACCACTCGAAACCGGATCGCTCGCTGCTCGGAATCGCGATGGAGGCTTTGTTTGATCTGTGTTTGGGTAGATTTGCACGTGGAAAGGGTACCACTTGGCGGCACCCTTTGATCTTAATTAACCGAATGTTTGTTCTGCTGTTTTATGGTAATGTATCCAATTATAGGGAGGGGGCCCCGGTTTCCAAACCCTCTCATCTCTTTTGGGCCGCTCTTTAAATTAAGAGGTAATGCGCGTTCTCAATTTCCCCTGAGGGTTCGAGTTAAAGGCGCGCGGCCTACTGTGCCTGCATTAACGAGCCCCGAGGCAAGAACATTGGAAATGCATGGGAAACGGCGACTTTGCCGAACACCAAGATTATACATGAACATGGTGTGGAAACAATGTCATCGGATGAATAAACGATGACATTACTCATTTGTTTTGGCAAAATTTTAAATATTTTCATTTTTAGGTTGAAAAAGAATATACAAATAGTGAATCGACATATTTAAACCAAAATACAAGTCTTCTGAATAACCTTTTCAAATCATCTCAATCTTATGTTCAAGCGGAAATGAATAACCAGTGATATCACTATGTTATTGTTTATCAGCTCATCATCTATCCTACATCATCTAACTGACTGTACTTTTGATGAATAAACTTTCAATTCTTGATAACATTTTGCTAACTCTAACCCCATAGCCTCAAAAACACGCCAAAAGTAGTAATATAGGTAACAAATGCTAACAAACATCCTCATTGCAACTTTTACCACATAAAAATGAAAATTAAAAAAAATTATCTTGCCTACAGCCATTTTTAAATCATTTTAAATTTTAAAACATCAAAACTTTTTAAAATTCAAAGCCCCTCATAACCCGTCGAAATGTAAACTTACATTGAAAGGGTTGTGGAGGGCTGAACCGGCATAACTCCCATCCAAACGATTCTTGGTATAAAACTTTTAATGCGAAAAAGAGACAACAACAAAGGTTTACAAGAGGACCATGATGAAGATGTAGAAGGTGTGGAAGACGTAGATTATGGACTATTTTGATCGGCGGACAAAGTTGAACAGGACGGATGCATAAATTATTAAATAAGTCGAGGTTTACTGGGCTGTCACTGCTGGCGCCTGAAAGAGGAGGTCGTTATGCGATTGTATACATGGTTAATATGTTATACATGTTATAATTGAGTGTAATATCTAATAATTTATAAATACCTTTGTTTTAAATTACTATGTTTCATTCCATTAATTTTGTTACCTAAATTTATGTCTATATGTCCACTTTTCCTATTTTACCGCCTAAAATAACTTGCAAGTCTAGAAATTGACTAATGCCAAGCATTTCCGACTCAATGGTTAATATTAATACCTTTTTTAATAACTGCGCGATCGGAAATGTATTAAGAGTGCTGAGTAATGTATTGACTCAGATTTTGAAAATAAATCTTGTTTCTGACCTATTTCGACTGCCATTACTCATGTTGTGTTTCGTAACTCTACCAAAACAATTATTTTTTGCATTTCGAAATCGTATTTCAATTTGAAAGTTACTCATTTTAGGGAAAACTATTTTGTTTTACTCAGTATTATGAAATATTATAGTAGACAGCAGTGAAGAGGGTCTTGTCGGCTTTTCAATTAAATTTCGCTTCAAAAAATTTTAAAGTAAAATTAAAATAACCTGCCATAAATTTTAAATTGAAATTTAGAAGAACATGCCATCCCTAACTAGTTCCCCAATTAATCGTCGCTAAGCCAAACCTGACCTCACCTTTCAGCTAGGCCTCTAATCAGACCCCACCCGCCTAACCTCATTACCCCTTCAAACAATGCCCAGCCCTGTAATTACAGTCCCCAATTTGGTATCTCCATTGTCCTACCTCTTCCTTCTTCTCTTCCGTTGCTGGTGCTGGTTCGGCGGCGGCTTCTTGTGGTTCTTCTTTCTTGGCTTCTTCTTCTTTGTTCTCTTCCTTCTCCTTCTCCTGTGTCGACGACTGTCTTCTTAGCTTGTTGAACACGAAGGTGCGGATCTTCTCGATGATCGACTTTGGTGCGATTCCGGCGATTTCGGTGATAACGGCGTCGACGTCGATGCCTTGTTGTTGGAACTTGGTCTGGGTGATGTGGGCCAGCTGGAAGAGGGTGTTCAGGACCTGGTTGAAGCCGGCTTTGCCCTTCTCTTGGAGGTCTTCGGCGGCGAAGATCTGCGACTCGTTGAGCTCGGCCTTCTCCTTGGCGAACTTGATGAAGCCTTCGATGTTCTCCTTCTGGGCTTCCTTGGTCTTGGCATCTTCACCTTCCTTCACGGTCTCCACCGAGGATGGGTGCAATTTGTTGGCCAAGTTGGCGAGGATCTGGCCGTCCTTCAGGTAGTTCAGGAACTGGGACTTGGTGATCTCTTCGTTGGCCGGAAGTTTGGGCTTCTTGGATTCGTCATCGTAGGCGAGGTTGACGGCCCATTGAAGAATGTAGAAGTTAAACTAAAACAATTAGATAAGATGTGTAATAACTGATAATGATTAATATAAACATGGACTTTAGACAAGGCTGGGAATCGAGTTGAATCAGGTGATATGATCATCGAAACTAAAGGAATGCTCTATTCAATGAGACATGAAGCATTGGTATGACACATACTATATTGTTATGGCTAATAGTACGTTGTTATAGCTAATAAGTATTGGTATAGCTCATAATTTATAGTTATGACGTAAAATATACTGTAGTTTTCTTTTCAAAGTACTATGACTTTAAATATATGTTGATAACTAGATAAAGTAAGAATAACGAAGCATGGAATGTCATCATTTTGTCATAAACAAGGCTATAAATTCAAAAAGTTATAAATAACTGAGGTAATTAATAAAAGTGTCACTGTAGTCATTAAAAAGTCGTTATTCGAATACATTGTAGACACTAAGCAAAAGCTATCACAAACTGATAAAAACAAATAAATTAGAACAATAACCCATAATTTAATGACTGGTAAGACAAAAAGATATTATAAAAGTTCAAAAATTTAAATTTCCAAAAGCCCTACCTTGTGAATGGCATTGGGGATCTGTTGTCCCACCCAGCCAACAAAGTCCTCCTTCGGGTCGATTGGTACTGGAGCTTCCTTCTCCTTCTTGGCTTCCTTTGTCTCTTCGGTTTTCACTTCTTCGGTGCCGTTGGTCTCACTGGTGGTACCATTCTCTGGCTTTGGCTCTTCTGGGACTGGGGCGACGGGTTGGACGGGTTGCTCTACTTGGGCGCTCATTTTTATATAATGGGGTAAATTCTGAACAATAATATGTTATAAATGAAAAAAAAGAATATAATTCATGATAGTAGTACTCGCGTTGTTTAAGAAGTCATCGCAACTAGCGAAAAAAATTAAATTTTTTTTAAATTGCAAAGATCAAGAACAATATATACTGCTTAAAAGAATGATGATAATTCAAAATGTTATCATCATACTTATGAGTATATCAGATGATCAATTTTAAAGCTTGTAAGAAAGTTCTAACTTCCAAAACCAGATATTACAATATGTAATCCAATATAGTTAAGCACGAGTATGAAGCCGAACCGTTTAGAAATGCAGTAAATGAATGCATTGTTGACCCCCATCCTTATTTATTTACCTGGCTCATATGCCCGGTTGCACCGCTCGCCAAAAACAAAACGTAAGCCATACTACGGTTAATTTCGAAATCCGTGCCAAGAATGGCCGTTGGCCTTTTCGTGCTTCGCGGCCATTCTACCTCCGGCAAACGCGTATTTCGAAACAAAATGGCATCGAGTAGATGGTGGGGTTTCATTAGGACAAACTTGAAGCAAAAATAACTTGCACCGAGAAAAGAAGTTCATATACTATAGTAATTATTCGTATTAATACATCTACTGGCCTATTATACTACTGAGACAACTACAGACTAAGCCTGAACGCTAGGCCTGTAGATTGCTCGCACATACCCACCCCGCTCAACAGAGAATGAAAAAACCACCCCAAACGAGGAGTGTCCAATGAAGCCGAGAAACGAGACGATGCACTGCAACTGCATTCGATGCGCGACAAACCCCCCTCGCGCGCGCGTTCTCCTCTGACCTCCACACACCACAGCCCTCAACCCAAAAAATGCAGAAATGACCCGAGTGGGTGGAGAAAGAAACCAGCCCCACACGCACTACTGCCCCGCGCTTCCCCCTGCCCGATGCTTCTGTCGCCGAACACAGTGCAATTGACTCCGCCTTTTCGACCGCTCGCAACTCGCAAGAATTTGTCGCTAAAGTCGGGCCGAGTAAAGACGAGCCTTCGATTTGCATAAATAGGCCATACAGATCGACGAGGTCAAAAAACGAATGCGACGCGGGAAAATATTATACTTGGAGTGAAGGTACAGTAATGGTGATAATAATAGGACAGTAATAGGGAATTAACTTTGGGGTATGCATCGTATTAGCAGGCATAGTACAAGGAAAGTAATATACAAAAAATAGCAAAAACGAATTAAACATACAAAAATTTTCTTTACAACGACCTAATGGTAAAAGTTTTGTAACAGAACTTTTGGCGCACCCTGTACAGTACTAGCATAAAAAAGGCTACAATAGGGGGTAATATATAATACGAATAGTAGTAAAAACACATACAATACGCCTTAAGTTGGAATAAAAAACCTTGTCGTACGAAACACAGTCATCAGGCTTTACTGTACGGCTCTTATTAAACAAAGCACACCACCGCTACAACAATATCGTTTCTAATCATCTGATAGAGACCCAATATATTCATAATGTACAGCGGAATAACATGTTTTAATAACGACAAATTACTTTCAAAAAACCAGAGTTTAAGCGCCTCAAGGCTAAAATTTGAATTTTGAAATTGAAAAATTTAAATATTTTTAAAATTTCAAAATGGCAATGATGACAAAACTTAACAGATAACAAAACCCAACAAAAATATGAATTCAGAAGCCGCAAAAACGAGTGAAACTTATGATGAAAAGGAAATATTGCCTGTGGGGGTTGTCTTAATAGCTTAGGGACTCTCCCGATCGCCACGTTCACCCCCCCCCAAAAAGAGATTGGGACAAAGACAAAAGGCCAAAAATGGGTGCGCAGCGACAAAAAACATTAGGCCTGCAGTCTGTTTTTTGGCCTTCTGGAGACAAAATAAATTGGCATCGAACAAATCGGGTTCTGAAACATACTCCACAGACACGTCGCTACTGAGATGAAGACGCATGTCTAATGAATATAGAATTAAAATGCTGGATCAATTAAAAAATGATGGTTAATATAGTTTAAGTCATTATATGAAATGGCAAACAAGTTGAAATTGACATTGTGAACACAAAGAATTGTTGACACATACTACACTGTACAATATAAAACTACCCCTAATAGTAAATTTAGTACTATCTGTAACAGTAAATATTAATTTTCAAAGCCTGTAGGTTAAGAGAATGATGAAATCTTTACAACTTCTTATCACAAACTGATAAGAAGGCAGATGACAATGTCACAATACAATCTTCTGACCCTAATCAAATTCCGAAAAGATAAGGCAGACTGCCAATTCTGGGTACATTTAAGAGCAACTAAAGGCGAATGCTTCATCAATATAGACTGAGAATATAACAACAATGCTAGTCTAAAATATAGGCTATAACCAAAGCTGAACTCATGTACGATGAAACAGACGCTTATTCTATACCCGTAAGTTTAAAGACGATCTAACTACATAAGTTATGTCAATCTTTGTGGCGATAGAAATCGTAGCCATCGATGGAATAGCTTCAAGACATGTCGCTTACAGCTAGCCAAATCTCTTTTGTCGCCGATTGAATAAGACTCAAATATGAAGCTATAAAGAAGGTAAAGAAAGCCTTACCCAACTTCTTTGTTTGACATTAACTTGAGCAATTTACATAATTTCTGATTTCTTAGGAGATAAGACAAATGATAACCAGTTTAGCAATTTAGTATTTTAATACTAAAGAAAATTAATGTAAAATTATAAAAGATTTGTAATATGGCTACATATATCCACTCCTACAGTTTTAAAAATAGTTTTAAAAAGTTTAAAAAAATAGTTAAAATCAAACAAGAAACAAAATTAGTCACTTTTATCTCTTACAAAGTACAACATAAAAGTATGATTGTTACTGTTTTCGCTAATTATACCCTATGAATCATAAAAACAAGCAAAATGACACCTTACTATTCGATACTTTTGAACTTTGTTGTTACAGTTGAACACCAAGTTATCTGTTTGAACAAGTATTACACTGTTCAAATAATTATGTGCCCTATAACTTCAAAAAATTGCTTTTGGGGAAGGCACATTATTATTTTAACAATCACTTTGATAAAAAATGCAGGTAATGATGAGACGGTATGTATAAGATGAGTTTCCTCATAATAATCTTTAAACTACCCATATTGACAACGTTTTAAACAGTAGACTATACTATGAGCCAGTGACCGATAATTAAATCTAACTATTTTTCGACTCCTGGTAGATTAAAAACGAAAAAAAATGTCATTAGAAACCCCAATTTTTTAAAAATTTACTCTTTTTTCCTTTTTAATAGACTGAAAAATTTAGTCTAGGTACAACAATCTCAATTTACATATTAAAGTTGATATTATCTAGTATTCTACAAGTTAAAATACTTTTCTTATTATGTACCTAAATCACGCCAAAAAAGAAGTAAGCCTTGGCGAGTGCGTTCGCCGATATCTAGGTCGACGAACAAAAGCGAAAGTGAGTTCGGAGGTGAGGTCAAGGGGTCACTCCTTCCACGCAAACAAAAAAAACGCACAGGACGTTCGCCAACACAAACAGCGACTTCCCCTGGCTAAAAAAAACATTGACCGTCTCAAAGAACGGCGACACTCCCCAAAATTGTGATGACTACCCTCAAAGACACATACTACCTCCAGAGATTTTCTACCACTTCAAAGACACCTATTATCCCCAGAGGCACGAGATAAAGTACCCCCCCCCCCTCCCCAAAGTCATCTACTACTCCCAGAGATCCCCTGCCACCCTCAGAGATCGCATACTACCCTCAAAGACACATACCACTCCCAAAACTTGCCGACCACCCCCAGCAATCGCCGACCCTCCCAAAACTTTTATTTAGGGAACGGCACAGTGCGGAACGTCGAGACTCGACTGTCGCTGACCTTGCCCGAGTGAAGAGATGGATGCACGATGCTGTGAGTCAGACCATCGCGATAAACAAAAAAAACTTGCACTCTCTGAAGGCGCTTTGTGACGATCGCCTTTTTGGGATCAACCTCAGCCAACACAACTGTTTGTATATAGGGCTATTTATGGGAACGGATTTGGACTTTGTTTGGGCGACATTACTAAAAAACTTTGAAATTTTGAAAAAAGTTTGGTTTTGTATTATACTTGATATAAAAAGATCACACTTGTGCCAAAATAAAAGAAAATCACTAAACATTGTAAATTTATGTTACCATGCCTTAAGTACAAATTGAAATGCTTATATAAGCATATAATGCCCATATAATAACTACAAAGTTGAATGCCTTGAAAATGAGACGATATCCGTTGATACCTATATTATTTGAATGGAATGCGCGGAATTCAGCCTGTCCACAAAGTCGGATCGCATAAGCGTCAAGATGACGAATGTGTCACCACAAAAAAAGTTTTTTCCGCTTCGTCGTTATCAATTCGGAATACAAAAGAAGCCCGAACCGGAAGTGGGATCGTTTTGGCATCAACTTCCAACAATCGAGACGACAAAAGAAAGGCAGTCGAATCGAAGCAGAACGACAATATACAGAGTTTAAACAATATAAAATGACATTAAACAATATACACAACTTGAGTTAGACAATACAAAGGCATCCGATTAGAAAAGGGTGCTACGACAAGGATTCTTTAAACAAAACTGAACCCACAAAGACAAATTAACCGCTCTTTTGTGGCGAACTTATCTGATAACACGGCCAAATCGCTTCGGAAAGTTGTGCGATCTTATAAACAAAAACACTAGCCAAAGACAAAACTTTTGAGAAGTCAACAGGGTACGGTACTTGGCCTTCAGAAGTCGTGTGACAATTTGTTTTCAAAGGTTTCGTAAGACGACGAAGTTATATGGCACTCTCGTACAATGAGAAGATTATATGGTACTCATTGGTACAATAATAAGTTTATATAGTACTCGTTAGTATTATAATAGGTTTATATGATACTAACTAGTACAATAATAAACCTTTTTAGTATTCGTTAGTACCATAATAGCTTCATATGATACTCGTCAGTAAAATAATAGGTTTATATGGTACTAGATAGTACAATAATAGATACCAAACACTTTTGTCACAACCATACCACCAAAACCATCTCGTATTGACTTTGGCACAAAATTAAAAAACGGCACAATTATCCGAAATTACTATAATACAAGACGGAATTACTTTGCAAATGAATGTGGTATCGATTGCGATGAGGGCCAGCTGCCCTTCGGACTCATCGACTCCATCGCAACCCCCCTCCCGACTCTCGCCCCTCCCCCCGGTCGAGAGCGAGCAATGAACGAGATGGATCTCTTCCGAATTACACAATTTATGCAAATCTCCAAGCTAATTACTCTACTGCAATTGCACTGAACATGCTAATTGTTTGGGTTTTGATTACAGTTTTGATAAAGAATGACAATAAAGAATGGCATTTATAGAAAAATGATAAAACATGTTGTTAGTTAATTTTGGCTGCTTATAACGTTCTGTAGAAACGTCAAAATGGCACAAAACTTTGCATACTAGTACAGTAGAGTACGATGAACAAATATTGTACAAAATTCAGTATGCACTTGCTTCAGTTAAAGTTTGTTTCTACTTTAAAGTGACTTTTTTGTCTATTTTTAGCTATTTTTTCCTGATTTTCCAAAAATTCATATTGACCTCACTTTGCAATTTAAAAATAGATCAAAAAGTAATTTTTTACGCATTTAAATGATCTAAACTTTTTTCAAAAAAAATCATGCTCAATAACGCTCAAAATTAACTCGAAATTTGCATATTTTGCGCGCCACTCCGAGCAGCCTTTGGCATTGGCTTGGAAGCCCCTCAGGGCTCCGAGCTGCACTCTTTGCATTCCCGATTAATCCGAAATAGAGCCCCAAATATCTTTTGGCCAAACAGTGCACACGCACTCTAATTCCGGTTTCTTTTTCGGAGCCAATTCCGGCTCCGAAACCCAAAAATTGACAAAAAAACCTCAAGAAACATTCAGAATCAGCACTTCATGGCACGACACCCGGCTGCGCTCCAAATGAATATGGACTTCGGTTTCCGAATGGGTAGATAAGAGGGGTGACATTGCAATATGTAATGGTTATAAGATGAGGTTATTACAATAATGATAAAAGTTGTGCATATTGTAGTAAAGAACCTAACATAATATAAAACTTTTTAATGTTATGAGTTAAAATAATCACAAATAGATTTAGAAGAACTACCTTACTGTGAAAGATAACATGCCACACTCACAAAGTATAAAACTTGTAAAATAAGGCCAAGCTGACTAATGTTCTGTCCACATGATAAGCAAATGCCACTTGCACTACATATATTTATCTTTCAATGGCGGGTAAACAAACACGTAAACTATGATAAGCCATAAATCATTTTAACAATCAGATCACAATCCTATCAACGTAAAATACGTGAGTCAAGTCTGATGTTATTCAAAATGTGTTTCAAATTATAATGATGTAAGCAAGACGTGTCAGATAGCAAGAGTACAGAAGCTGATATCACGGTAATAAGAAAATGAAACTGACATTTCTTACACAAATCAAATTTTTAAAAAATTTTTGTAAAATGAAGTTGAAAAGCTATGAAACATCTTAATCAAACCAAAAACTACTCTGTAACATCTCTCACACCGCTAATAGCATCCCTACTCTGTAACACTCTTCAAACCATCTATAACAGTTCTACTCTGTAACACCTCTCAAACCCCTATAACAATTCAAAAGCCTATTAGTCTGATGTCACTGATTAGCCTTGTTATTAATTGCACAGACCTCACAGACCGTGCTCCAGATGACCGTGCATCTGATGTCAATTATATAGTGTTAGTCATGTTGTTAGTCATTGTCAAGTTGGCCCGATGAGTCAGCGATTTGGCTGCTGGTCCAATTGTGTATAATATCTCTTTCCAAAACTTTTTGTTAAACTTTGACCTTTCTACAATATTTTCTTGTAAAATGAAGTTGTTCACATAATACTAGGCTCCTTCTCAAAGCCAATTTTCGGAGTTAAAGAGCTCAGAATTATATGAACAACCTAATAGATAATATAAAATCGCTCGCTAACTTTGTGCTAATTATGTGATATCTTTAGATTTTGGCTAGCGATTGACTTGAATTCGAAGAGGTCTTTTACTCTGAGACTTATACCTTCGTATTAGCCATCATAGCCAATGCCGGTGCCAGATCGACGCAATCTGACCCCAACCTACATTCAATCAAAGGCTTTACCATTGTAAATCTGATTGCAGAAAGCATAATTAGCGATATATGTCGCATAATATACGACTTTTACAAGTGTGGTTAAAGGTTATGAATATACAACACTGTACTGTGCTTTCACACCTATATCATTAATATAAAACTCTGTACTGTAGTTATTACTGATAACCTTCAGTCCTGTTTGTATTACAATATATATTAGATTGTTCAAATAATTCTATGCCTTATTAGAAGTAAATTTTCGGAGCTAGGAGCACAGAATAATGTGAACAATCAAATAGTATATCTCTGTACAATTAGAGCTGAAAGTTGGTCCAAAAGAGATTGAAACCAAATAAATCATCTGAAAAGCTACTCATCTCGTGATGTTTAAGAAAAACAAATAAACAAAGAAAGTAAAATTGGGATTACTGTACACAAAGCGTCTTTCGGAAAACATTTTCGAATTGGCCAACGGTTTTATGCGAATTCGAATAAAACTTCAAAGCTGATTAAACAAATCCAAAAAACAAAACGGAATTGGATTTGGTAGCTTTTGATAGTAAAGTTAGGCTTATAACTAGAATGTAAAGTGAAGTTAAGACTGCACCTAGCTTGTAAAGTGAAGCTAGGCTTTTACTTAGCATTACTGTTCGATAAAGTTGAACTTGTACCAAGGTTCACTATAGTAGTAAAAGTTTATCTTTGATTTTTATCAAATTATTTTAAAATTAAATTTAAAAACAGATATTATCAACAATGGATATATTTAGTATGGGATCAATTTTCAAATTCTTCGCATAAATTTAGATAAAATCAAATAACCACAACTTTACACTAAAGAATCCGGCCTTCATTCTTCTGAATTTCCACGAATAAATATAAATTTTTTAAAAATAATAAAATGAAAATTTTTGAATATAAAAGCAAAAACTGTTCAAAATATATTAACAATAAAAAATATTTACAATAGCTTACAGCAAAATCACTATTACAAGAATTTGGTCTCGCCACGAACCTATTTGCGTCTTTTCTTCAGTTCAAACGCCAATTTTCCCGAGTTTTTCTAAAAATATTTTTACTGACTTTTTCGACTTGTAAATACTATTATTGCCAATAATGGAGTTAGATAGAGCTTCTTACGGTTTGAATACGCTTCCTCGACAAAGCAAAGGTATGTTTTTGGTTAAATTATTGTTCTTGGTTTAGATTTGAGTGAATTTTAAGTAGAATAATAAGGTTGAAAAGAGTTAAATACTTGTAAGAATAAGATACTATTTTATGTGGCAAAATTAGTAAAAACAGTTTATTTTGAGCGTATTTGAGTTAGATCAATGTAAAGGGATCTATATTTTTAATGGTGTTTGATCAAGAATAACGAAGAAGTTTTAGATTCGAAGTCAAAAGGAGCATCAGACGCTTTTGGAACACCGCGAAGAGCATTGGGCGATGTGAAGAACAGTTTTGCTACTCCAAAGTTGGCATCGAAGAGTGTTGGCTTCAGTAGCAGATTGAACTTTGCTGGAGATGATGGTGAATGTAAACAATTGGAAGCCGGGTTTTCCAAGAAGTTGAACTATGAACCTGTTCCAAGGAAGTTAGATTTTAATGAAGATCTGAATCAGAACGAAGCGATAAGAAAAGGAGATGATCAAGAACAAGATGTTGTAGAAGACGATGGAAAATGTGACAATGCTCTTCAGTTCAAGTACTCATTACCGGACATTGACTACGACGACGTCAACTTGAAACCAGATACGAATTACAGACATGCAGAGCTTGATGATGATATGGACTGTTACATCGATCTGGATTATCACAAAACCATCCCGATTCCAGAACGTGATGAAGATTTGGAGGATTCTGGATATTGTCCATGGGAGAGTTCAGAAGACTTTGAGAAGAATTTCAATTGGAGTAAACTCACGGAGGAAGATATTGAACACATTATAAAGTCAGACTCGTACATCAGTAAGAACACGAGTTCCTTTCAGTCTGAGTTCTCATTTGATGATTATGTGTCTGTGTAGTAGATAACACTATGTTATCGATACTTTGTGTACAATATTGAGGAGGAATTTGTCTTTTTGGTACAATACCGCGCCTATGTCTTTGTCTCTGGTCTGTACAATGTTTCAAAATATATTTCAATCTCCTACCTGAACTCATCTGTGTAATTGACGGTATGTTAAGTTACAACTGATTTTTACTAATCTTTATTCGTATTCACTTTAGATTAAAAACATTGATTTGTATTGCAATAAAAGATACAAAAAATAAACGGTCTTATTGCATTATTCGGTTACTGAGGCGGATTGTGGAGGGATGTAAACCATGGTATCTTCTTCGTTGGGGGTCAGGTAGAAGAAGGGAGAGATTTGGATCGGTGTTGCACGACGTCGCTTCCATTTCTAAATTTTTTGTATTTGAATGTGGACATTGTATGTATATCGGAAGTATATTGTACTCGTGGCTATTTAATAACAAGAGTAATTTCCACTTTAAGTTATTTGCCACAAAATGTGTCTATGACATTATCACCTTAGCCAGCATTTACATATAATCAAATTGTTATATGCCAGAAATTGCTTTTGTTGACATAGACATACTGTAACTATATGTCATTGAGTATGTTGTTGACATAGATTTTGAAAAAGACTTACGTGTTCTTGAGTTAATGAGTTTACGGGATTACTGGATCTGAGAGGGCGGGCGTTTATAAGTTGAGCTGGGTTACTGAAAGGAAAGTGTAGGTCACAATGAGTTATAAAATACGATATATAAACTACGTATAAAGAAAAAGCTTGCTTTTTAATATTAAAACTTCAATGTATATTTTTTGAAAATCAGTTTTCTTCACTTGTTTTAAGTCTACGATAAGGATTTATGATAGTAAATGCCTTTCTAATTGTGTAGAAGATTCTATAGAAGAATTTATAAAGTTACTTAGAGTTTAGGTAAGCTACTATATCTCTACGGTATTCTGAAACAAAAAGAACATTAAAGATTTGGTCATTTTTGAGGAAATTTGCATTTTTTTTGCTTTTAAATTTTTTGAAATTGTCATAATTTGGTACAAACAAAAGTAAAGTCGCCTATTTCACAAAACTCACAACACAACCTAACACCACATCAATCGCAAACCTGTAGAAGTTGGGTATATTAACCAGAGCGTGGCCCATGACTAGGGCCAGGAGGAAGGTGCACCAAGCGAGGCAGTGCATGACAATGTAGTGACCTGTCCGGAATCCGGCTTCAGAAGTGAACAAGCAGCCCCACGTCACCGGGTTTGGAACGGAAGTTGGGCTCCAAGAAGTACATCCGCTCCCGCCTCTCCCCTCCAGGCATATTAAGTCAAAACCGATGTAACTCCGCCTTAACTCGTTTATAATTTATCAACTTTGCTCGAGGGCCGAGGTTTAATTTGGTTACTGTAATCATGAGTTGGTATGGGTACGGTAGTATGGGGAAGTAGTAGGGTAGTAAAGGGAAGTGTGGGCAGGGTAGTGAGGTTCACTGTGGATAATAAGGGATATTGAAAGCAAATTATAATTTCTTTACACGGGCAATTACTGAGTTATGAAAGTATGATTGGAGTCTGAAAACAAGGTGGTTACTGTAGCGAAGGGCTAGGGAAGTATATTCTACAAAGCGTCATATTAGTGGAGTGATATGTTTTACAGATAGTAGGAGATTAGCCTAGTCATACCAATCAAGCATAGCCAGTCATAGCCCTTTCGGTTACTGTAGTTAGCAACATGCGTTTTTTAAATGTAACATTATTGTTTTTGTTGGAAAAGGTGGCTTTGAAATCTTTTAATGCCAGTTATAACTTTCGATAAGGCTAACTAATTAGCCTTATCGAATTAATCGTAAAAATATTTACCTCAAGTTACAAGCCATTTACGTCAAACATAACTTTGTTTAGTATAGTAGAATAATGTCTTATTAATTGTTGACCACAGATGACAATGTCATCAAAATTACTTTAGTTAAATCTACTGTAAATTGACTATATCGTATGTTAATTACGTCAAAGTGTAAGATTGTTACTTTAGTTGGACCGCATTTATGTTCATACTCTTTGAACCAAATATAACTTTATATGAAACTATATTTGGCCATTATAATAGTTTTGGCAGTTATAAACGCTCATGACGCGGCTCATATGTCATTGTCAAACGTAGCGGAATTCGAAATCACTCAAAGTTGAGCTTATGAATTCGAGATGAGTTACAGTAACCAGTTCAGCCGGCTAACCCTCGGGGGTTTGAAACGTTTCTAATCCTGTACCTTTTTTGTTCTCAAATCCCCAATCTCATTATCCTATTTTAATTCAATTTCTGGACACAAATTACCTAAACTTACTTCCGTTCTTATACTCAAAAGTTTTGCGACGCCTCTATATCTGTTCCAGTTTTTGTGACAATTTTTTATGCCAAAGTTTTTGTGACAGTTACTTTACCGCGCCTATGTCTTTGTCTGTTTATGACAAATACTCAAAAATGGATGTTTTAGTATGCAAAACGTGTTAACACAATATTAGATGATTAAATATTATACTACTAACTTGTTTATGATCATTTCAATTTTATTATTCATTCTATACAGGTATTTTATACGGAAACGCATGGAGAACCAGCTTTGAAATGATGATTTTGGGTCTGTGACAACATAATATTGTCTATGAAAACATAAAATAGTATTTTAAAATAGATTAGACTATATTATGATGAAAAAACCTTCAAAACGTATAAAAATTGAGTGGTGTGAGCAATAAACGATCAGTTATGTTATTTATTATCAGTAGCAGCTGCCCTTTTCATTTTTGAAGGAAATCAAGAGAAGAAGAGAGTGTGCCCGGTTAGCTCAGTCGGTAGAGCACCAGACTCTTAATCTGGCTGTCGCGGGTTCGAGCCCCGCATCGGGCTAAGGCTCTTTTTGCTGTTTTTTGTTCGTTTTTTCTCTTCAGAACAGCGGAAGATGAAGAAAATTCGCAAAAAAAGTATGTTTCTAACTATTTTTTTGTACTTTCATTTATTTTACTAGTATTTTTGACAATAAGACAGTGTCGATGAACCACTAAAGGCTCAAAGAACAATGTCTTTACAGTTGAAATCTTGCAAAACAGTAACGCAAAAATGGTGGAATCAAAAATAAGTTTGTTATCAGTTGGTTTCGCAAAAATTCACATGGAATTCATAAACCTTTTGCATTACGATAATGGTTTGAACAATAAATAAAGGTTCAGATTCGTTTTGCAGAAAAATTTCAAGTTCAAACTCAACTTTAATCATGTTTTAAACTTAGGTTATCTAATTTTAGGTATTTTTCGTCTTTCACTAAACTTGTAGGCTCGTTTTCTATGGATATAAAACCATTCCAGGAGATCTCTCAATCAGGTAATTAGATAAATTTGTTTTTGACTTTGTCTTTAGATGAAATTTTAATTGTCAATTAAATCTGTTGCTTTTATTATAGTTAAAATATATTCTGGCTAAATTTGTTGTAGATAATTTAGCCGTGGTGTGGTTAAACTCGGACAAAGTCAAAGAACCTCCACAAAGTTGGATAACAGTTTGGAATGGAGCTAGAGAGCGGTATTGTACAGATGGAGCTGCCAATAGTCTCGTGGCCTTGTGCCAGACTAACGTAACCAAGTTTCCTACTGTAATTTCTGGGGATTTCGACTCAATTACACAAAGCACTTTACAGTATTTTAAAGGTAACATTTGAAAATTTTATTATGGCTGTAGTAGTTGTTCAACTGTTTGATTTGGTGTTTGCTGTGTTTTATATTTCATTTATACTGTTTCAGATAAAGCTGATATAAAACACACTCCTGATCAAGACTATACAGATCTCAGTAAATCACTTTCCCTTATTACTACATCCCCAAACTATGTAAACAAAGAGGTAAGCTAAAAAGTCACAATACCTTCATTCAGCTAAAACAACATCGTTTTAATCCCTGATATCTCTTGTAAATTTTATTTATTAAAACTTTTTTAAATAATTAGATTCCCACTACTTTAAGCTTCATTTTCAGATCAAAACCGTCCTTATTCTCGGCGGACAAAGTGGTCGATTCGACCATACCTTATCTGCCATCAACTCAATCCTTTGTTTCCAACGCCAAACCGACTGTAAAACCTCGATTTACTCAGTAGATTCCACAAATCTCACTACCATTGTTCCTTCTAAATTTAGAATAACTGTAGATCGCAAAAGAATTACCGGAAAATGCGGGATTGTTCCATTTTGTCAAGCAGAAACACGAATTACAACATCTGGATTCAAATGGAATGTGAACAACGAAGTGATGGCATTTGGTGGACTGATAAGCACGTCGAATGAACTTGTTGAAGATGTCGTTACTGTTGATACCTCCGCTCCTGTCATATTGACAATCGAGCTGAAATCTGGGGATACTTTTGTTTGAATTATTTTTCGTTTTTGCGTATGTTTTTGTTTTCGCAGTTGTTGAAAGTGCGGGCGCGGGTTGCGCTTTTAAATAAATTTTATAAAATATTTTTAGAGACATTTCTGTACTGGTGGAGTATTAAAGTCTATCTAGTAAAAAATACCTTATTGTAATAAGCTTGATTTGGGTGTTTTCGTTGAGAATGGATGATTCGGTTGGACCTTCAAGGGATCGCACCAAGAGAAAACGAAACAGACGTAAAAGAACCTACATCAAAAGAACTGATAACCTTAGCATCAAGGAAATCGAGAGTAATGTAGTCTCGGCTGTGATGGAGGACATAGATCTCCTACACAAGGATTTCAGCAATACTCCAGCTTGTTCTTACCGAGAGTTTGCTGGTTGTTTCTTGAAACGGGAGTTCTCCACCATCTTCCTTGGGAGAATGAACATTGCTGATTTGGTTGAGGTAAGGCTAGTTTGTTTTACATTTCTATTTTTAGTTTTCCGAGATGTTGTTGACCTACGCCACAAGTTTTGTATTTACACAGAAAAGTGGCAAAGAAATCAACGAGTTTGTGGTAACAGATAATGCGGCTGAGCTCCGGAAGATGGAACCTGTTCGCAAGATGTACAATCTCAAGGTAAGACGAGATTGACGTGTCAAAAAGGTGAAGGGGAAGAAAAAGAATCTTAATTTAATTTGATTTATGGCAGCTCTTAAAGAATAAGTAATTCTAGAGCTTTTTGTATATTGTTACGGGTCTAGTTAATATAAAGCAAATTGGAAAATAGATAAACTTTTAATTTTTTTGATAATAGTTTATTTTCTTTTAGGACAGAATATTTGGAATTTACTTGATGTACACTTTATACTTTCTTCAACCTCAAAACAGCATTTCCAATATCAAGCTTTCGGTTAATCAAATGAAAGAGCTCAAGGAGTTTTGTGCTAGAGAACTGTTACCTGGAGAATACTTCGAAGCTTTGTTTTGTGTTCACAGATGTGTCAATAACCATGCTTTTATGGTAAAGCCGTTCGAGCCTGAGGTATGGGGGTTTTAACGTTATTTTTGTTTTTAGGTATTAATGAGGCGTTATAAGATTGAAGAGCTGCGTTTTACGTTATATTTGGGCTTTACTTGGTAGCTTGGTTCTTTGAAAAAAATGTAAAAATAAAAATTTAGTTTAATCCTTTGTTGGAACGACGTTTCAATGTGAGCGATCTTTTGGATAAGAAGACCAAAACGGAACACGTCGTAGCACCACCTTTGACAGCACTAAAGGAGGTTATTATTGACAGCACGTTAAAGGTTAGTTTAATATATGTGTTTTTAGTATGTTTTTTCATTGGTTTTGTGCCCCTTAAAGCAAATTTTCAGGGTTAGGGGACCAGAATTATTTGAACAACTTAATAAAAGTTCATACCTAAAAATGCATTAATTTTTGTTTCAATTTGAAGACTGTCTAAAATTTACATGATAAAGGAATATAGGCAAAAATAAAGTAAATAAATCAATTTCCAGGAAGCCGAAGCCATGCATGAAGCATATCAAGCCCTGAAGGCCGGAAAGAACCTGCCCGAGGGGGTTAACCTGATAAAAGACAGTATAATGACGAGGATCCAAGGAGTATTAGCCGAGACCGAAGAGGAGATCAGAAACTTATAATTTGTAAATAAAATTCACCTTTTGTTATTTTTACTTTAGGCGATATTAATTTTTAAACAAAATTTGTCTTTTAAACCAAAAACTTTGTCATTTGACATGAAATTTCCAAAATTGTTTAGAAGAGTAGGTATTGTCAATATACCATGTATTATTCTTTTTTTTTCAAATTTTGGTCCAACAGCTAATACCCTCAAACACAACAAAAAACTTCGAATCCAGGTCAGTGTTTATTCACAAACGTTTTTGTTCGCTTTTTCAGTGAATCCCGAGAACCCGCCGCTCTTGACGGCTTCTTCGTTGATGACGACCTCAGTCACCTCGGAGCCGGGCACTTCGTATTTGGCATTCAATAGGACCCTTTCGACAATCGCCCTTAAGGCACGAGCTCCAGTCTTGCGTTGGACGGCTTCTTGAGCGATGGCAGCCAGTGCTTGTTCCGTGAACCTGATCTTGATGTTGTCCATCTTGAACTGCTTTGTGACCTGATTTACCAAGGAGTTGGCGGGCTCTTTTAGGACACGAACCAGCTGGTCCTTGTCCAGGCTTTGGAAGGGTACCACTACGGGGAAACGGCCGACCAGCTCTGGGATCATGCCAAACCTAAAAGGACAATTAGCTTCGGAAGGTAACACTTTCGCTTGTGACACACCAGTTTACTGTCGTACTCTACAGTAACTATATTAAGGTCTACTGTAACTACTTTAAGGTCTACTACTGCAACATAAAAAACCTACGAGACCAGATCAGCCGGCTCCACCTTAAGCAGAAGTTCGTCCCTCTTCCTGGCCACAGCAATCTCATCGTCGCCAAGAAGATCTTCATCGTGATTCGTGGCGCCTGATCCGAAGCCGACCGATCGTTTGTTCAACCTTCTTCCCACCATTCGATCCAAACTGTTGAAAGCGCCTGAGGACACGAAAAGGATATCACTAGTGTCAACTTCAATCTTGGCTCCTTGTGAGTACGGATTCTTGACTCTGACCACGGAGCCTTCTACGATCTTCAGAAGCGCTTGTTGTACTCCTCTGCCGGAGACGTCACGGAATCCATTGGCGGAGTGAATTGGATCGATTGAAGAGGCAATCTTGTCAAACTCGTCCAGGAACACGATTCCACGCTGAAAATACAATGTCAAGGACACACTGTAACTTTACATGATTTTAGCTACAGAATTACACAAGATGCGACGTACTCCGCATTTTACTTGATATTGGAGAAACACATGGCTCGTAGTGTATACAAGTACGATTTATACGATGATATAGTCAGAAACATACCATAGCCCTGTCGACATCACCGTCAGCGTTCTGGAGCAGTTTCTGAATCACCGTGTCAGCGTCATCCCCAACGTAACCTGCTTGTGTGAGTACGGTACAGTCACAGTACGCGAATGGAACGTCCAAAATAGAGGCCAGACGCTGAGTAATGTACGTTTTTCCGGCTCCGGAAGGTCCCACTAACACAATATTGGACTTCTCTAGCATCGTAGGGTTCTTCTAAAGCAATGTTTTAGGTTAATATAAGTTTGGCATCGTAGGAACACATTGGCATGGGTAATTTTTAAGTAATACTAAGTATAATATAATATTTATAAGTAATAATATGTCATATTAGCTATATTACGTCGCTTATGAACTTACAGCTTCTTCCAGGAGTTCGTTGAGGACATCGGCATCTTTGGGGACAGTCTTTGGGCCGAGTATGATACTCTTCTTTAGTCCAGCAAGACTTCCCCACTAAAACAGACAAGATTAAACATTAGGTTAGATTACAGCAATCTAATCAGCTATAACAACTGATTAGTTCAAGAAATACTTGATTATCCCAAGTTATACACCTTCTTACCTCTTTTTTCTGCCGAATCTTGTCGTTGTGCTCGAGGCGTTTGTAATGTTGGTAGATACCCACTGCCAACGTCTTTTTGGCCACTTCTTGGCCAATGACGTGCTTGTCCAAGTAGGCACTGATCTCCTTCGGGTACGGTACTTTCTTTCTTTCATGTTTCTTCACTTTGAAGGGTTCGACCGGTCGAGCATGGTGAACTTCTTCTTTGAACGTTAGCTTGGTCAAACCGCCCTAAAACATGGGAAAATATGGAATTGTGGTTTGTGGAGAAGATTCAGTAATTATAGTTTAGTGTAATTTTGATTTTACACAATATCTTAAAGTAGTCTTTGAACAGTAAAGTAAGAAATATTGGGTTTAGTGGCATCATATTAACCATAAGATCCTTATAATTTAGAAAAATGATGAAATCTATTAAGCGGTAGCTCAAGCTTCAGAAACAGCGACATAAACATCATACAGTACCCCATAATAACATACAATTATTAAAAAATATCTTACAGTAACCTTACCAAAGTAAAATCAGTAGCAACAGGCCTCCGAGTCCCGCCCTTTCGGCCCGCTTTCCTGGCTACAATAGCCGAAGTAGAGATTCGGCGAACAGATGGATAGAATTTATTCAACATACCAAAGTCAGTAAAAGACAACCTGTCTTCGATGGAGGGGTGGCTTCGAATAAAACCGAAATAGATTATGTTTTGGGAATAATTTAGGAAATTGTGAATAAATTTTACAATTTTGAGACGCTATCAAACTACAGTAACTCAACCTGAAACTACTGAACATAACACGGTAAAAGAAAAAGTGGTACTCTATTACTTAACACAGTAATAGAGTGCCACTGTAAATTAATATTAGCTAAAGTAACAATCCAAAAGAATGTTCGTGCTATATAGTAGTTTTAGGTTAAAATGAACATAAAAATAAATAGAACTTCATAAAGTTACTGGTACTATACGGTACGAAGACCAAAAATACATAAAAGCCATACTAAACAGCATCAATATCATACTATACAGTACGAAAAACATAAAAAGATAAAAGTCATACTAAATGGCATCAACCATGTACTAAATAGTACGGTTGCTACTAAAACCAAAAAGACGAATTATACAACCAAAGTCAGTTATATCACCGAAAAGTAAAATACACATGGATCACAATGTTATATCGTACTGTAAACGCGGCTACAATACAGTAACCACACCCGTTTTATTGTACAGTAATCACCTCGAACTCGGAGCCTGGAACTTCCTCGGATTCGTACAATGTAGCATGAAGGAAGATCAAGAAGATGGACGAGCCTGAAAGTCATAGGGTTACAATGTCGTAGGGTATCAAATAAGTTACTGATATATATAAAATACGAATTTTTATTGGAAGAGTATATCTCCGGAGGGTTCTTTTACTCTCGTAGGGCTCTCCACTGATTATACCAGCCAGTATCGACTTAACTTTTACTGTTAACATGCCTAAAATGAAATAAAAAAATAAAAAAAGAACTTACCAATGACCCAGTACATGACATTACCAACATCGGCCATAGCAAACAAAGGAATACAGACGATGATGGCCAAAGTGTACAAAAGGCTTGGTGGAAACTAAAAATAGGCCAGTTAAATTTTTACCTAAAAAATTACGAATTTAAAGATTAACAAGCAATACCCACCTCATGACCTCCAAGAATGACAGGTCCCTTCAAAGTTCTCTGTCTGATCGTGTAAATCAACCCTCCCATTGCGATCAACGCCAACAACATGACGAACGAGGTCAGAATGCAGTAGACCAGCAACAAGATGAAGATGCACAAGTAGTTGCTGAAGAAGTAGCCCAAATTGGTTTGGAGCCGCGGAGCCAACGCTGATGGGCCGGCTGGAAGGCCGAACTTGGAAGTTTTGAAGAATTCGGCCCATCCGCGCAGGTTCTTTCGCCGTTCGCCGAGATAGCCTAAGGCGGATTGGGCTGAAAAGCCGACGTTGGGCTGGGCATTCATGTTGTTGTCGCCGGTGGGGGTGGAGGCGGGGTTGGCTTGGCCGCCGGTGAAGGCCGAGAACCAGGACGGGTCTTGGGCTGGAGGACTCGTCATCTTTTCTAAAATGGCATAGTTCTTAATATTAACATAAACAAACTACTACAATATAAACGTAAAACAAGGAAGAAACACAACATAAACATAAAAGACCCTCCCATAAGATTACTTCAAGATCTACAGAAACCTACCTTGATATAGTGGTGGGGGTTCGGTGGTTCCCGCGGAAGTTGTCGTGGTTGCGGTAGTTGCGGCGGGGGGTGTGTTGATAGCAGCCGTAGTCGTGGAAGTGGCCTCAGATGAAACAACCGAAGTGGGAGGCTCGGATGTCGGTGCCGACATTCAGTCCAGACTGGCAGTCGGCTGTCGCTTAATTAACCGGTCCTTTGATCTGATAAATCCGAAAAAGCTTGAGTTAAGGAAGCAATTTGCGCGTAATAATCGACGTATAAATAGAAAGAAAGAGTTACTCTACGTCTACTTAGCAATACTCTTTAAGATTAAAAGAGGTTGCTAGGGGTTTAAAAGTTATTTTAGTGTATGACAATACTATTTTTTTGAAAAATAACATTTTCAGCCAAATTACTAGGATAATATATACAAATCTCAGAGTAAATGTTACCTAAACTACGTACAAACGCTTAAATTATCAAGTTTCACCATGCCAAGACACCAATAATTACTAAAACAGGTATAAATACCTACGTTAAGTTAATGACTAACTACTAATTCAAGCTTTAAAGCTCTCCTCATATAAATAAATTGTTAAGAAAACGTAACTGTAACATAACAGAAATGACTCATATCAAAACGAAGAAGTAAATGTTTGTTTCCTCAGGGAAAATGCGCTCGACAACCAATTTTGGACATGTTTTTAAGGATTCTTTTTATAGAAACCACCTACATTGGGAGCGATACAACATAACATCACATAAAAAAGATTAACAGCCTGTTTTTCTAAAAAAGTTTTCAAATTTAAAGGAAAAGTGTTTGTTAACAAAAATAACGTTAATTATAACACAGTATTACGCTGTTTCTTCATATAGTCCACAGCTTTTCTTAAAATAATCCTTTAATTATCAGAAAACATAGTCAAATATCAACATAGATAAAAGTGAAAAGCCTTAAAAATTAAATTAATTTTAATCAAACCTCAAAACTAATAAAGATTTATATAAATCTATGTAAAACAGCTTCAAGCTAATATTAAGCTATACCAATTATGTAAAACAGCCTTAAAACTGATATTAATCTACATCAACCATGTAAAACAGCCTCCAAATTACCTCTGTCAGCCCCCTAGACTGACAATTTGTAGAACAAACGAGATATGAACAGCAAGTCCCCTCCAAATCCACGTATTGTTTTGCGAACCAAAAATAATGGAAATGAGAGAAGGTATTTGAAATCGATTCGAACGCTACATCATCCTCAACATATAAATAAAATTATCATTTATTATCCAAAAAAACAAAAAGAAAAACATTTAAAAACGTAAAATTTACATATTTTTGGGGGTAGAGTCGCAGGGCACGGTGAGGGAACAGTTGGGGAACGGTAAGCCATGGAAAGTTACCGTTCCGTGATTGTCTTTGGCTAAAACGATTAAACTGGTCGACAAAAGCCATTAATAATGTTATTTTATTATTAATTCATCTAGACGTCAAACCTATGTTAATAGTACCGTACAGTAACTGTCAGCGCTACTGTGCGAAAAGATAGCCGTATTTGGGTGAGGTAAGATAACCGGTTAACAATAAAAGACATATCACATGTTCACCATGCCTTGGACAATACCTTTTACAATTTTTTACAACGAAGAGTAGCTACGGTAGAAAAAAGAATGTCAACTACAATACAAAACATATTTTTCTAAACTTTACTATCAAAGATACTTTAAAAGACAGTACTATTTCAAAAATTCTCGACCAGCAAAAATAGAAATTTGAATAAAAACGCTTTCACCCGAGAACTTTTGATCTAATACCATTAAAAAACAATAGAAAATAAAGGTCTAGCTACCCTAAAACAAAATGAATAAAGCACAATACAAATATCAGACGAAGAACTAGCCATACACGGCCTACAACAAGGTCAACAATGATATTGTTGTACCTTTAATAACATGTGATATAAATAATGAACAACCGTAAATGAGATCTGATCTTCTACCGTGATCAAGTACGGAGAAGGTGAAGTTGTACAGGACCGTCTATTAATTCTCTACGCTCGGCAGGCACGATGGAACGCTTTGTCATTCAGAAGCACACAGTCTTTGAGACGCCATTCATCTGAATCGTGGTCGAAGTACTCCTCGAAGGGTTCGCAACATTCCGAACATTCTCTCTGCTCCGTTTCACTGCTCAGGACATCGCCACCTTGTTCTTCGTTCGTGTCCACGTCCATTTTCTCCACCACTTCGGCCGAAACTCGAGGATGGTTAACATCGTCCGTTTCCGAGTAGTTAATAAAGTCCTGAATATAGAAAATAGTTTAAAACAAGTTCGTATATTTATTAAAACAGATGATTTTCAATATTTTATTCGTAAACTAACCAGAAAACAAAAAAAAATGTTTTCTCTTCTGATTTTGGGTATAACTCGACCGCAGTCTGCAAAACATTATTTGGCACGTTGCGCCCAAAATTATCTTTGTTGTTCTTCGACAAAAATGTTGAAAGGGACTATACTTTCCTCAAAGCTACTTTTTTTATATATATACAGTATAAAAAACCTCCCAATCACCTCTTATATATAATTTTCCTAAGTTCCCTACCTCTTCAGTTTGGAATACTGGTCGTGTCCTGACATGAGCAGCGCTGTCTTGTTTGGCATGCAACTCCAGCTGTAAATGGCCATCGAGATGCTTTCTGTATTCAGCTGAATCCATTCTTTCGATTTCTATACCACAATCTGGACATGCTGATCGCTTCTGGCATAGGTCTCTGGCCACACTCTTGTATCTCCTGAAAAAAGTACTTTAGTTCATGCTAAATACTATTTTACATACAATGATCTTAATTTTTTACCCTAAGTCAATATAAATCCGTCTGTTAAAGCAAGTAAAACTTACATTTGAAGCTGTTCAAGTCCGAACTCAGCCAATGAGATAGCTGGAGCATCCAACTCCTCGGCCTTGTCCAATATCATTTTAGTTGGAATGATGGGCTCCTCCATGCCTGGCGATGGACTCTTCCTTTTCACGACAGCTGGAGATAAGGCTGGTGGGGTTTTGGGTTGACTGATCTGATTCAGGACACCAGACTTCTGGAGATTGGACAAGAGTTCCTTGATGTTCATTTCAGAAGTGTTCCCCCTGGCCCCATCGTTCCTCCTGGCGTTCTGCATGTGTCTGGTGAGTTCGTAGCATGGGTCTTGGTCGATTTTGACTTCTGGAGGTGGACCCATGAGGCGGATCTCGTGCTTCTTGCCGTTGATCGTGGCCATGATTGGAGGTCCCCCGAAGGCGCCTTTGAAGGGGAAGTCGCCCATGTACAACTCCCTTGACGGAGCGCCGAATCTCAGTCTGTGGACGTGACCATCGATGGAGACTTCTTTGGTTTCTCCAAACGCCATACGATGTGCTACACCGTCAATGATGACATCTCGAGGAGGGCCACAGAAGGAGATACGATGTGGGACACCGTTCCGTTCGATGACGGCTTCGTTCTCCAGGTAGATGACTTCGTATGCCTTCCCGTCCACAAAGATTCTATTATTCCCTGGAACATTGGGTAGTCTGGGAGTGTCATTCTTGATATGTGCTGGTAGATTTGCCGGGTTTTGAGGTAGGGGGAAGTTCGGGGGTGGGGCACTGACATTCGGCATTGGCATGGCTGATGAAGTTGGAGTGTTGAAGAAGGATGGTGGTCCTGGATAGGGGAATGCTGGTGGTGGACCAGCTCCGAATGGAGGTGGGCCTGGTCTGGGCCCGAAGTTGGGCGGGGGAGGGTAGTTGCCGTGAGGAGGGGGATGACGAGGTGGCATTCTGTTCATCGGATTAAGCAAATTCGGATCCACTGGTGGGCCTCGTGGCTGCATTGCGGGTAGATTGAAGGCATGAGAGCCTGGAGCAGCGGTTGGTTGCAGAACCGGTGAGTTTGAAGCCGGAGGGCGGTTGATATGATTGTTAGCGGCGTGTCGGTTGCCTGGTAATTTATCGACCTGCTTCTTGTCCTTCTTCCATGATTCTGTGGGCGAGGTGGCGGAAGCTTTGGCATCTGATTTGGTGAACTTCTTCTTTTTGATGGTAGCGTCAGCCGAAGCATCTCTTCGCTGTTTGCTCACTTCTTTTTTGATTTTGCGGATTTTGTCGACTCTGAAAACGTCAAAAATTATACCAATTTAGATAACAAAGACAAAGTTTTTAAAATATAAAATAACTTTTAACAAAACACAACTTACTTATCAACTTCTTCAACAATCTCCGTCTTGATTTCAGAAGTTTTTTTCCTTGGGATTGGGCCAAGTTCTGATATCTTTTTGGGTTTAACCACCCCATTGGTTTTCTCTTCGGCTGGTCGAAGTCTTGGATCTGTGGTTTTTGCTTTTTCTTCCTTTTTCTGAAAATTAACCAGTTACTACACCAAATACTGTATTTTCTGTTATAAACTACAATTTGAACACGTTTTGGAGTCTGTCTAGTAAACAATGCGCCTGTTTGACGTTATCTACGTTTAGAAAACAATTTTAATTGTTTTTGCTTAAAACAAATCTAAATTAGAACATAAAATACCACATCATCTTTTAAATATAGTCCAAATACTTTAAGCTGAAGCTCATTTAATACCTAAAATCAAAAACCCTACCTTTCCCAGATTTTTCAGAGCAGCTCCCATTGTGACTGGGGCTTTCAACACAGAATCTGTACTCTTGTTTGACGACGTCGACGTAGCCGAGGCTACAGAAGACTGTGAATCGTTGAGGTGAGGTTTTGGCAACGGAGCTCGTGACGTTGAAGGAACAGAGGGAACTTGAGGTAGTGGAGTGCGAGAGGTTGAAGCTGAATTAACCTTTGGGAGTGGAGGGTTGGCCTGGTTTCCCGAATAGAATCTAGGGTTCACATGCACATTCGAGGCAGCCGTCTGTGGAGTGGCTGGAGCTGGTTCTGGGCGTGGTGCTGCTGGGGCAGCTGCTCTGGCTCCATTACTGGTCAATGAGAGGACTGGCCAGTTTCTGTCGATTTCGTGAATCTTCAGGTCGATCGCATACAACTTGGCACGAGGGTACACGTTGGCCCAAGTGTTTCTGAGTTTGTACATGGAAGCTCTGGTTCTGTCATCGGCCTGTAAATGGAAGGATGAGATCAAGAGACCCAATTTACTATCAAAAACTATTCAAACGCGTTGGTTGGTTCATCTTCCGCAACACAGTAAAATCTTTTATAAAACGTGTTTGAAAACATTGTATGTTGCGGAAGACTAGCCAAACGTTTTGAATCAGCAAATAAGCACTAAAATAAATCGTTTTTTGAGAAAACAAATTTGGCCAGCTTGTTATAGGTGATTGGAGGGAACTAACAGGCATTTTATCAAGGCTTCCATAAAATTATCAAGCCGCCACCATTCTATTTCAACCATGTTTTTGTAAAAGTTCTCGTACAATTTTAAAACGTATTTTAAATACTTTTCCACAATCTAAACAAAAAATAGTCCACGGCTTTAGAGAGAAAAAAGAGTAAAATGCTGTAGCAACGATATTTTTAAATTATTCGCCAATATTAGGCTGATCCGTTAATTCCTTCGTATTTTTGACATTCTAACACATAAAAATTTGAAAGAATTAATCGATCAACCCAATTTGTTCACGTGGCAGTCCCTATCAATATTTGTCCGACAAAAAAGATCAGGATTCTAGACAGCAACAGCTTCATACCGGCCTTAGTCTACAATACATACCTAAAATTTAAATTTTCACTTTCCCTTTCACAGAATATTACCAAACTTTCAATAAAAAAGAAGAATAGAAGTTACAAGTTGACAAGAAGAGTCTTTACGAGACATTCTTAAGCTATATCAAGTACCTTAACAAGTTCTTAGCATGTCCTTCACAAAACAGAGTATATTAACCAATATAGTCAAGTCTTATATGGCCTAGTTAGTTCAGAATTTGTAAACTACAATTTTTAATGTTCATCCGCTAACAAAACACATCATATCTACCCCGTTACAACAATATTTCCAATACTCAGTACTGTAATTTTTCCAAATTCAATTCCAACCCATATACAAACACACAAAAGTTACAGTAACCGACAGTATATCTGTTTACTTTTTTATATCAATATCCCCAAAATCATCAAAATTAACATATTGTAATGTTCTTCGCGTTCCACGTGTTCTCGCTACGGTACCAGTCGTCAGTTGGGAGAGAGAGGTCTTGGCATTTTACGGTACAAGATTATTATCGTTATATTACTTTTTTTCTTTATATTACTCTTTTCATGTTCTTTTTATTCTTTTTTATTCATATACTCCATCTTTTAGTGGTCATTTCGACTCTTTTATTGGGAGTTTTATATATGATTATCATTTTCTTTTTAATTCTCCCATTTTAACTGTTGCCCCACTCTACGATCTCCCAACCTCGTGGCTCTACGTCCATCCAATACCTAAGACAGCCGAGCCAGCACTAGCTTTAGCTAGTCCGCCGGCTCAGCCCTAAACCGACCAAACTTTGTTTTCTCAAAAAAATTAAAAAATAACAAACAAAACTTCAGATATCAGTACCTGAAGAAAAACATGAACGAACAAATCCGCGATCTTGTTCGAAAATTTTATGGCGTAGCCGCCTTGGGCCGTCACGTTCTTCGAAATCGAGTCGATCAAGTACAAGTGCACCAGTTTGAGTGGTCCTGGGGCCTAAAAATAATATTAAGTTAATTATGTTTAAATCTTCTTTAAATCTTCCTTTTACACAAGGATTAAAGGACTATAATAATTTATTTTCCAATTTGTTACCTAAAATAGCATAAAAGCTCAACTTTGAGCTAAATGCTCTCTAAATTACCATTTTAACGTCAAATTAGCTATAAAACCTTATATTATAAACTAGCTAGCATTAATATGAAGTTACAACATCAAAGCTGGTACCTAAAACACAAAAACCAATGACAATATACACCCTTACCTGGTAAGCAGATTCGATGATGGAGTCCACAATCCTTGGACTGACATCTGCGTAATCCTCGGCCAATATCGTCAACAGATTGATCTTGAGCTTGTGGTTACCCGTTAACTCCTTCAATGAGTTCCTGTAATTAGTCATAATTACATACAGATTTTAGGTAACAAATTTAAAATATACAGGAAAAACGTCGTAAAAACTTTTTTAAAACAATATAAAAAGTATCCCATACAGTTATTTTTTACCACATATAAAAAAAAAGTTATCAGTTTGTTAAAAATTTATATTTTAAGTATGAAAAGCTTCGAAATTCAAAGTTTATGCATCAAAAACGTCGAAAATCCAAAAAAATCCCAAACTTACTTGTAATCTTCTACTCTAGCGTTCTCATCGGTCGTCATTATTACCTGGAAAGAAGGACAAAATTAATATACCACCAACTCGCAAAAGAATAGAAGAACGAATAATCCGCGAAGAAGGCAGTTCTACTTGATCAACTGCACACAAATCGTCTTATTGATACCAGCAAGTTGCGCAAACTAAAGCGTAGAAAAAAGTCGAAGATGAAGATAAAATTCAAATATAGTTGATATCAAAAAGGTAGATAAAAAATAATGATTTTTTAATTTTTGAATTCAAATTTATGCTTTAAAATCTATATTTTAGTTTTTTGTATCTAACTCAGCAAAATTAAGCTTAAACTCTGAGTCAATTCTAACAAATTACAACTATATATCAAAATAGTACAATAGTTTATTTACAGTAGTAAATTACAATTTTAAATTACGATATTATACCAGTAATATAGTTGAGCAAGGGGAGCAGTTCTGGGCGAGACGATCGATATTCGACCACCGAAAGCGGGAGGAAAGACAGCCGGGAGTGAAAAGCGAAAGGACTCACGACTGCTCTTTCGTAACTACCACACACCACATACGAGGGAAGAGAGATACGAAGAGAGAGCGAGAGAAATCAGAGGGATTCAGGTGGAAAAGTTATAAACGCAAACTTTCAAACAGAAACAATATTAACGTCAAACTTTACACAAAGAAAACGCCGCTAGCCTTAAGATAAAAAGAGATTCAGGCCATTTTCCAAATTGGAAAACTTCAAGAAATTCTTGAGGTTTTCCAAAGCCGCCAGCACACTTTACACTATTCACCAAAAGAATACTTTAAAACTTTCATTATTTTTCAAAATCTAATTTAAACTGTTACTCATCATTTAAAAAACATTTTACTTTTCCTCCATCTGTCAAAATATATAACAATACACATATTATAATGAGACCATCCATTCAATAAACCCGGTTATATTGTTTGTCCTCCCCCGAACACAAAAAGCCCTTCCCAACGCCACGTTACAAAAAACAAAGCGTGATAACATTGGTGACCGAATTGACAATAACAAATCAGTTGGTTAGTTTTATAGCAACCAAGTTCAATTCAGCCAACTTTATAATAAATAAAGTGCTTGAGGACTTGAAGAGAACACAGAACTTTTACCTAACACCGCAGAAACAAACTCAATTTTAAACAACAATCTCTGCATAATTTTAGTCCTTAAACGTTGTGACCACTCAAACAAACATAAAGACAGACATAAAACCACAATTCTCAAGCATCAACCATACGCGCCACCTCAACGCATACGAATGATGGAAGCTAAGAAAAATGTTATGTAATTGCTCTTTTTCGGTAGAAAACCCGTTATTATGTAAAAAATTCAAATTTATTAAAATATCAAAAACTATATTATCACATACGACAAAATTCATTGAAACAACCGTAATCAAACACTATTCTCTTTACAAAAACTAAAACATTATATACACAATAAAATAAACACTGCAGTAAAAAGTCAAATCAATATATATCTCAGGCTAATCAACCACTGTTAAACAAAGCAAAGCTTCAAATAGTTAAAATTATATTTATTCGATTATATTCAATAACAAATATATTCAAAACTATATTACATTACGTATGAAACGATACCAAATTACATTGTAAAACAAAATAAAGCTCAATGCTCTGATGAAAGGCGTGAAGAATTAATAAAACAACCACATTAACATAGCTTCATAAGGATGAGAAAAGTTATTCAACACACCTTCATTCTACTAGAGATCAATAAAATGTAAAACAATATCAATGTGATCAAAGCAAAATAAAGTCGTAGATTTGGTTATTAATGTTATGTATGTCAAGTATTACCGTAAAAAATACAAAGTTCGTCACAAAAACAATAAAAAACTTTAAATTTTGCTACAAAAACAAATCAATAAAAGACAAAATGTACATGATCAAGTATCGATTGCGACGGTTCATGTTTTCTTCACTCTACTTGATCTTCTGACGCCTTCTGGAGCCGACTTCTCTTCTCCGTCATCTGTTCTGGCGCGTTTTCTCTTCGGAGTTACTTCTCTTTCTTCCAAACGCTTTTTCGTCCTTCGTGAGCTGACTGGAGTTTCGGGTAGAACAGACGCTTTAGCGGATCTTGATGTAGACGTCGAGAGATTCGACACGTCCGAGAATATGGATGATGACCCAGATTGATGTCGTTGTCTCTTCCTAATCAAACTCATTGGACTTTTGCCAACTTTTGAATGTCTTAGGGCTTGTGGGGTCTTCTAGAATTAATATTGTCATAAAAATGATGCATAATGGCATAAATAAAAAAATATTGTACAGACACAAAATAAGAATAAGGTCAACCAACTCAATATTCTAATTCAAATAGCCAATATAGTACTAAAACAGCATAATATAAAAAACATTTACTTACAACAACCACCGTCTTTTTGTAAAACTGTAAAAACTGCAGGTAATCCTTGTTTGTATAAAGCTCCTTGGTGCCATAAACTTCTGTGTATGTTATAGGTACCCTAAAACAAGCTTGCTTCAAGCCATAAATAACTTACATGCTCTTTATCTCAGCTATCGCCTTCTGCAACATTAAAATACGCTCTTCACATTCCTTTATCTTTTTGCCGCTCTCTGTCTCAACATGGCTTGTGTCCTAAAAACTCAATATTAACGTTTGTATATACTCAGCAACTACCTAAATTATCACAACTTTCTCATTTACCGCAAGCTTAAAAAGCTATAATATTCATATTATATCACCAATAATAATACTTAAAAAGGTACCTTTTGACCATCAGAAAAGGTGAGTTCAAACTGTTCTGCCATTTCCAATTCTCTGGCCAAATTCTCCATCTCACTCAAGTCCTCAACAGACAGATTCGGATCGTAAAATGATTGGTTAGCTGGAGATTCTGTCAGTTCTTCCATCAGCTTCTTCTCCTTATCTACAGCCTCAGATTTGTCCTTTAAGACATCTTCAAACAATACAAACACAGTAGATTCCTTTTGCAAATCATTGTATATTTTGGTCATGTTCTTCATCAGCTTCGTTTGAGATCCATCTCGGTTAACCAACTTGCAAGTATTGCTATTTACAGAGATAAAATAGACAGTTTCATCTTCTTCTAATCGCTGTCGTCTAAAAAAATAAAAGGTTAGCTTATAAACTAATACGTAAATCTTAAAACCTTTATATAAATGATACACCCTTAACTAGTAAATGCCATTGAATGTTTAATTATTTACCTTGCAGTGAAGTTGTGAGCAAAAGCAACAGGGGTAATGATCTGTGGCCTAAAATACTAAAAAAATAATTATTTTTCTAAACTGCCAGAGCAAACTCACATTGATGTAGCTGTGAATGTCAAAGTCGCTCGAGTATTCCTCCAAAACTGGCCCCAAACCAGATATTCCAAACCTTCCAATCAAAAGATTCAGCAAACCAATAGTCAAGTCAGCATTCTCAACGTTCTAAAAAAATGAAATAGTTAATAAGGCAACTTACAATTGGTAAGAAACAGTTGGACTCTTCTTTCCCCTTGTTCAACTCAATATCATCCTTGGCCACGCAAATGAATCCAAAAACTTTACTGAAAATTAGTAAAACAAAGTTAACAAACAATTAATCAAGCTACCTTTTGTCCACCAGATCAAAAATACGTGGATTCTCCGTGACATTGACGTGTGAAAGTCCCAAATACTTTATAAGACAAGCCAATGAATCTAAATTAAACAGAAATCAACTATAACAACATTGAAATAAAAAACGAAAAATAATTTTTCAAATTACCTAAATTAGTCTTGGTTTTCAGCCAAGAACGGAAGCTAACATCGAATTCCGTCCATAATTTTGCCATTTCTGACGAAATTTCGCGATTTTTTACAAAACATTTGGTTTAAACGTGTTTTTTTGCGCCAATGTTTTCGTGGTGGGAGTCTGTCAAGCAATGCGCGATGGAAATCTTTTTAACATTGAAACGACAAAGCTTTATGATTAGTTTCCCAAGCCACTAAGAATTTATTGGACAATTAAATGTAAATTAGCTACGATTGCTACAGGCAAAGTAGCATTCATTTCGTTGTTAATGATAAGCTTGAATAAGCTTTCGTCTTATTAATCCTTTACAATGAAGCTGTTTTGTGTGTTAACTCTTGTTATGCTCGTGCTTTGTTCAACCGTACTTGGATTTCAGGCAGATATGCCATGCAAGACCGATATAGACTGTGAATTCTTCTTCTGTTATCCTTTGTACTACCCCATTTGTGGAAGTAAAGGTGGAAAAAACACCTGTATCTGCACCACCTCCTAGACAGTGATCTGTAATTTACAAATTTCGGTAAATTTCGGCAGTGTTTTTGTAATAAATTTTATTTTTAAGGTAAGATATGTGATGAATAACGTACCTTGCTATTTATAATAGGTAATTTCGTAGCTGTAAAGAAAAAGCAGATGTAAAGTAATATAAATCTTTATTTTAAATCAACAAAATGAAAGTTGAACAACACTTGACCCGGATTAAAATCAACAAAATCGGTATAAATTTTCTAGTGATATAGAGAACAAAAAGGACGATATGAAGATAAGGTAGACCAACAACATGATGAATGTGAACCTCATTCATCATGTTGTTCTGAATCTTTTGGTACTGGGACCGGGTGAGTTTTGTCTGCGGCTTCGGTTTGAAGCTCGTAGAGCGGTGTGGTTAGTGAATCCTTCAAAGAGTTTTTTGGTCAATTCGTTACGGGCGGCCGATGCTTGTAGGCCAGGACGCGGTCGCACGAGGTATGGGGCGTCTGGGTCCTGAAGTTGGATTAGTAGGTTTTCGTTGTGGGACCGTCGGAGGGGCTTTTAAGGGTCCCTTTAAAGAGGCATTTTATTTATAAATTCAAAAAATTAATTTTTTTAAATTTTAAAACAAAATGTAGTCCAAAGACACGGTAAAACAATTTAAAATTACATATATAATACAGTAACCAGCTTACCTGCTTGTCATAAACGTATTTGGGGGTTTGAATCTTGCTTCCCAATGCAAAGATATCGACTTTTCTGCAAATTTCATCAGGCAGTGGAGTTACAAGGTAATACCTTTTCAATTCTGGAGATATCGACCTGATCAGACCGTAGCCGTAGCACTTCAGAAGTGGAGGATTCTCAGGATTCATGGGGTATAAAATGGCAGGAAGGTCAATGTTGTTGTTTACTCGGTGGACTTCCAGCTTCTAAAATGACATTCTTCAATACTTTAACTTCCTCGATCCTTCAAACAATAGAAACATGACTTTGTGCTACAGTTCGAAGACTGTAAATCAATATTCGACAACTTACATTAGCTTCTCCATCTTCTCCACCAGGGTACATCATAGAGCACAGTGCCACAACAGAGCAGTTGAGGACGTTTAGGACAAGATTTTCAGCGATTCTGTCTCTTTCCGGATGAATGTAGATCCCGATATTGCCGAAGCTGACTTGTCGTGCCATCACATTCGCCAATGTTCTGTTAACTGAAGGCTTTCCAAATCGTTCGTCGTCCAGAACGTTGGCCAAGTAACCTGTCATTGTGAGGTCACGCCATTGAGGTGGAGTGATTTGGAGACTTGGCTTCAGGCTGAAAGTAGTGTATACTATAGTATGTTTATCATGATTACTTCTTCTAAGCAACTCGAAAGTCGCCAAATCTTTTCTTTAATGTTTATGGTGTTTCATATAATGTCAACTGCCTTACTGCCTTATTTTGCCCTCTCTCCCTTATAACTTACTTTGCCCTTGAAGGTGGAATATAGTCGAAGATGTTTGTAAATTGTGGGATTCTGTAGTCGACCAAATTGAAGCTGGTCGTTCCGTGGAGATTCAGAATCGCCGTAGGTTTGACCGTCTCGATCAACTCCAAGTTTAGTTGTCGCCCCAACTGTTCGATCCAGCCCATCGTGTTGATCATTAAAATGGCATTAGGTTCAGCATCAGCGATGAATCGATGGACCTGATAGTGCATTAATTGTCGGAAATGGGCAGGGTTATTGCCTGGAGACAAGGTGCCCATATATAGACAACCATCGCCAAAGTGTAGAGGTTGGTGGAGAAAGGGAAGGCTGAATATTGGTTTAGTGATCCTGGTGATCGAAAAGCAGCCCATTGGTGTCATTTCGGCTTGGCCCATGTCTGTGTCTAGTAAGTACAATGGTCGGCCACTAAAACATATCAGTTTTAGCCATGTATATATTGTAAAGCTATGTATATGTTGTAATGTCATGTATAATATACGTTGTAAAAGAAAAAAAAAACAAAAAATATGCACCACTTTGTACCATATAAATAGACATTTACAGAAATCTCACGTCGTCTTCAATACCAAAACTTACAGTTGAATAAACCGGTTGATTAAATACCGGCAAATGGTCGACTTCCCCACACCCTTAGGGCCAGTCAGCATTATCTTTTGTTGTTGGTCGACATGAATTCGAACTTGATCTAGGATAGGTACCAGTGGCGTTACATTAATCGTTTCTTCTGGCTGAATCCACACTTTCATTTTGTTCTCTTGTTCGTATACGATGTAGGCTTCACGGGAAATTCGAATACTACGGTATTTGTCGCTGGGACGGAACATCTAAAGCAAGATTAAAATAGCTATTACTAAAATAGTATGATACTGAAAAAAATGCAAGATATATATAACTTTAGCATTAACAACATAATTCAAATTAACATACATCGCCAATTCGACTGATAAGATACGATACTTTGAAGTCAATCTTCACGTTCAACAATAACACGGCAATACTGTCGCCGTATGCTCGTACTGACTCTGTAATATTGTCGGTCACACTTTCCATTACTGAACGAATCCTTTGGTTGAACAACTTTTCATCAAAATTAATCGTTTTGTAGGGTTTGAATAGCACCTGCAACATGACTAACGTAGTTTACATTATTGACTTTTCGTACATCTATACCAAGGTTTCTGAAGGCTTCGTAATGCTTACCGGTACATTGCCCATGTTATGTACAGCCATGTAGTAAAACCTTTCCGGGTCATACTCGCCACCTTTTTCTGTGAATCCACTAACTTCTAGATCACCGTAAAGACATTGGAAATGAAATTGCCCAGCCAAGAAGATGCCACTTTCAGGTACAATAAGTACAAAGTGATCCGGAATAGAAGAGTGATGTATTGAACTCCTGAAAATTGGCATTTATTATACTTTATGTCAAATTAATCAAGTTTTCTTCCAATTTTTATATTTTAAAGCTAAACAAGGATTCTTGCGTTAAAACATACCTTAATACCTTCTCTTGTATTGAAGAAGACGATGACGCTTCCATCTACAAAATTAGTGTTAAAAAATAAAGATAATATATACATGCCTTACGAAATAAGGCATTAACAACTACAATATAAAACAACAAAATTGTATTTTAACAAAAAAAGCTACATAAAACATCCACTCGTGATGTTAAAGCCGTGTTTCCTTCTCAAAATAAATATTATGAATCCACACACATCTAATCATACAATCAATATCCAAATCTTTCAATTCTTATTTATAACCAAATGTTAATAAAACTGACAATATATACAAAACATAGTTATGCTTTGAAAGCTATAGTAGATTGGTATCGGTAGCTTTAAAGCTGTCTACTGTAAGATGAAAAATACAAGTTAAATCAGACTTGAACTTTTAAACAAAGCAGTCTTTTGAGCCTTGTATACAAGCTTGTAAATAACGTATACGTTAAAAATCACTTTGAAGTAGGATTAAAAATAATTTTAGTAAGTTACAAATATGCCAAAGTCTTAGTTCAAGCCAACATAAGATGAGATTAACTCTCTTAAGACAAAGTTAATGTCCAGGTAAGCGATCCGTCGTCCAAGAGATCAAAAGGAAAGCGTTGTTATTCGGTGCTGTAGCACGATCTTCAGCTGCTAATGACTTGAGCACAGCTACTTCTTGACTGGCTTGGTTGAATACCTCGTAGTTTTTATTTAATTTTGCGTTTTCTAAAATCAAATAGTTTATTATAAAGTAAAACAAGGTAAAGGCCAATTTTTCATTTTTAATATTATAGCATTGCTTTCATGTAACAAGACATACCAATCATTTGAGTGTAACCCCATATCTTCAAACTGATATCAGACAGTTTGTTGGCCCACTGTATCCCAGCTTCCAAAGCGTCGTTGTCTTTGGCCTTGAACAAAGTCAAAGACAACAGTGAAGCTAGAGATTGAATTCTTCCCATATCTTCATCTCGTGATATGTTCAGGCATTGTGCTATGTGACCTCTGAAAAACACAAAAACTCTATATTTCATGTAAAAATCACGGTCAGAAAGTAATAATAGACTAAATCAATAATAATAAAAAAATCGAAAGTAAATTTAGTTTATTATTACCTCTATTATTAACTCACTAATACCTCAAAAGCGTCGACTTACTTGCTATCTTCAACCTTTCCGTGAACATAAGAATTGAAGGCATTCACCAAGCACAATGCCGCTTTAATGTTCTTCGAGTTCGACAATAAAGCCGTGATCTTGCCGCACATCTCGTAGTAATTTACAGAATCGCCACTACATAGGTATACTAGACCAACACTCAAGTAACTGAATATCTGCAAGTCCAAGTCATTTGCTGTCTGAAAATGTCAATTTATTACTAATTATTATGTTGTTCAGATAATCCTCTGCCCTCCAACCGCAAAAATTTGCTTTGACGGGGGCACAGAAATACAACAATATACTCAATTTCAATAATATTAACACCGTTTTACTGAAAAGTAACTCTTACCGTAGCAGCAATATTGTACTGAGCTTCAGCTTCCTTAAATCGCTTGTGGAAGCAAGCTATCATCCCTAAAGTACAATGGATTTGAGCACTAAAGTTGTTGAACAAGTACTGCTCCCTCATTATCAAATCGATCGATTTTGATACCTAAAAAGGTGTTAACTCATCATCAAATCATAAAATAAATTTAGTCAAATCTCTTCAGTATGACATTCAAGAGACAGAACCAAAGTGTCATTACAAGTTGTTTATCATCCTAACTTACACAAGACAAACAATTCTTAGTGTCTCCTTTGATCAGAAACGTAGGTGCAATCTCCAAAAACACCAGAATCTCCAGTTTCTTAGCCAAAGTCTCATGAGATCTTTCGATAATTGGCCAAACTGACCTCGCCCAACACAATTTAAGAGTATCAAAGTGTTTTACAGACGTCTGATGATACCTTTGCGCTCTGTCCATGTTATTCAAATGAACGTTAGTAAGAACGGTAAAGACATAAGCTACAGCTGTCAACATCTCTGAATTCAGCCATCTGAAGTGAGGATTCGGATTCTGCTCTCGTTTCGAAGCCGATTGGACAGCGTTGTGAAGTTGTCCTAGACAGCTTCGGCCATTTTTGTACTGAAATTTAAAAGTTAAAACCCTTTACCTTCTGCAAGCTATCATCCTTAATACAATAGCCCCTTTTGACTTCCTGTGCTAATGTTTTCTTATAAAGATTAATATAATATATAACAAAATCAGTTTCTGAACCTACGAATCCGACAGACAAGAAGAAGGACAGCTGAACTGTATAACAAAACGCTCGAATATCATCAAGTTCAGGTAGATCAGCAGGTAATGTGTTTAATATCTCTCCAAGTTCACCTACGGTAACACCTAACTGCGTTTGGAAGTTTCCTGATTGTGTCGAGTATATCTAAACATAACCCACTATAATATAACAAAAAAACTTTTCTTGAAAATTCACAAGTAGTTAATATTTAAAATAAAAGTTGTACAGCAAATAACCTTACCAAGCTCTTAACCAGCAAGAAATAGCAAACAATAACAGAGTTCTGACTCTGAGTGAAGTAAGTTATCCCTCGTTTCACAACTTCCAAAGCTGTTTCCATGTCTTCAGAACGGTAATACGAATCAGCCAACATAAATAAGAGTTTGGCATAATAAAAAGGTAACTGTTTTGACACTTCCAAGTCTTGTCTTATCAGGTGTTTCACAGCATCATAATCTTGTTCGTACAAATAGACGTCTCCAAGCAATCCGGCGACATGTAAGTACAAACGAACGTCGCCCATCTTTTTCAGATTTGTGTACTAAAAGCAGTTTATAATAATATTGCTCTTAAATAAAACTTTGCTGAAATCTAAATGTAAAACTTCTTCACATTGTTAACTATTACGAGATTTACTACTAAATATCACACAATACAATTTTAAAGACTTACGGTGCTTGTTAGATACTTTTTAGCCAGAGTAACGTTCTTGCTATACAACCACAAACATTTTCCCAGCCTTAACTCCACTTTTACTCGTAAATCTTCAGTACAAGGTACCTTTGTCGCTGCCTAAACATAAAGCAATGTAAATTGTAAAAAAACCTTACCATTAAACATTTCAAACATAATTTGTACCTTGGAGGCTTCTGAATTCGACATTCTTCGGCCATTCGAAGTAGATGAATAACCGCCAAATTCTGATCATTTTTCTGAGCAAGTGTAGCAAAAGAAGACCCAGCTTCTGAAGACATTAATCTTTTTAAAAATACTCGCATCTATTATCTTTTGTTAGTACTAGACTATAGTTTTATTGTACAAAAAGATTTTAGAAAAAATAAAATATTTAAGTCAATTGTGACACTTCGTCATGTACTGAATAAATTTGGCGCCGATTTTTTTGTGGCTTTTCGTCACAGTCAAAATCGCGGATTCATTGACGAATTCTTGTCCGAACGGTCGATTTCCAAAAGAATCGACACAAATATTCTCCTGAAGTGTATCATGGCCAAAGAAAATGTAAGTTCCTTGAATATGTTTTAAGTTTCCTTGTTGTATAGCTTTTTGTTCTTGCAACTTTGAAAGTTTATGACACGCTTGTCATCCAGTTTGTATATAATCTTTCTGTAATTTTAGGTACCACCACAAATGGCTGATTCCGAGGACAAGAAGAGACTTATTAATGAGAAGAGGATCCAGGCTATGAAGGCTGGCAGAGAAAAGAAAAGGCTGATCAAGAAACAACGTTTGGCCAATTTGATGAAAGGTCGTGCTCAAAAGAAGCTCGAGCAGGATTGTTGAGAAAGTTACGGGTAACCAAGCATTAAAACAATGGATCTCAATACTACATTCCGACTTTTCTTTTAAACATTAAATCTCTATATTGTTGGTGTTCTTTATCTTGTTGTTTTTCTATTTTTACATTTTTTGTTTGTTACAAAACTTGAGTACCACTCTCAATTTGTATATCATAATGTAATCTAATTTTGTTGTTATTATACCCTGGTGTTAAAAAAAATTTTGTCTGTGAAAAATTATCGTTCTTTATTATATTGTGTAGAACTATTTAATATTTATTAATCTGTTCTTAATTAAAAAAACACAATTATTACCAAACTTGTTGCTGAAAATGAACTTTAAAAAGTTTTATACCTAAATATTGCATGAATGATAGAACTTATTGATAAACACAGTTTTTTAAACAATTTTTCAAGTTTTAAAAATAATTTGAAGTGTTTTGAATAGCAATATCACCATAGAAACTAGAGTAAGAAAAGATGAGCGGGAAATGGTCTTCTTTTTATGGACACAAAGTTGGAAAAGCTTCTGAAGCAGAATTTAGGTAATAATGGGGAACTCAAGGTGCAGAAGGATTTGGTCGACGCTTTGGTGGAATTTGTCAGAGAAAACTGTTGTAATGAGTTGGAGACATTGTCGCAAAGGTATTATAACGAAGATAATATATTTTTGGTTTAAATATTACGTCGACATGAAAGTAGAAAGACTATTTTAAGTTTAGATTGACAATTAGAAGCGCTAATATAACCCTGTTAATTTTTAGTTCCTTGAACTTGGAAATATATCATTCAATACTCTTCAGGAGGCTGAGTTATGTAACGAAACATATAAAAAATTTTTTTCTAGGATAAATCTGAGGTCAAAGTCGATATCGACTTCTGGAGTGGCATCATGGTCACTCTACAATCACAGTACGAACGATGACACTGTGTTGATCCATAGAAAGATTAAAAGTCTGTGTGATGTCGCTGTTATGGAGCCGGAATTCAAACGAATCAAGTGAGTCCCAATATCTTTTAGAATCTAAGAGTTTTGTCAATGAGGACGTTAAGATTGGCAGTATGTAATATTATGATCTCATTTACTGCAAAAAATTGCAGCCTATATACCGTAACAGCTAATTCAGATCCCGTATCCTCCGAGTATGTCACAAAGTAGCGTCAACTCAGAATCGACGATCAGCTTCAGAAACTCGAACAACTTATTCATCGACAGCTGGTTCTTCTGACACTATTCTGGCCACAAGTGTACTCTCTTTTGGCCAAAGCATAAAATCCATCGATGGACGAGAACTGGATCACCTAGTTGGTGTTCTACATTCTGATGTTGATGTCAAGGCAAAGTAAGTTTTTTAGTTTATTGTGTATGCTATCGATATGTAAAAGTTTGTTAACTGGACTTAATTTAACTTATGGTATAACTTATGGTGCTATATTGTGGTAGGTCGTGATTGAGAAATTACGTTGTTGTAAGTTGTAATTGAGGATGCTTTAGGAAGTCTGCGATAAACAGTTTGATGACAATGTCATCTTTTGGTATGGTGCGGTCTAGAGCATTGGCTGGGCTGTTTAATGCTCTCAATGTGTTGATACCTCAACAAGAGTTATTTGAAGTGTCAATGGAGTTATTACTCAAACTATTAGCTTCAAATGACTTTAGACCTTGGACATTTGTCATGGAAAATATCTGTGGAATATACGAAGTTGTGGATGACAGGTTTGACAGCACTAGCGTGGAGTACTATCAGTTTGCGGACTTTTGTTATCAGGTAGAAGTGAATTTAACGTCTAAGTAGTTTCGTGGCTTTTTGGTTTGTTTTAGTCTATTTAAAGATAATTAGTTAATTTATATGGTAATGTTATGTCATCAAGAGTAATATCAAGCCATTTTAGTTACTATCTCAATCTTCTTCATTCTACCGCAGTTTTCCTTTGGATTCGCGTCAGAAGGTGATACCAAATCTCTTCAAGCTCTTACTCATATCATCCAAATTTTCATCAGCAAATCTCTTATCAGTCTACAGTATTCTAGACATTGATGCTACCTTCATGAAGATACGACTATTAAGTTTCTCGGATCGACAAGTCTTTCTCAACTCAATGCCAGAATTAATTGACACTTTTTCGACCTTTGTCAATTTGAATATCAGACAGAAATGTTTTTTGTTTTGTTTTTACAATCGCTTGATATGTTACCATGACTTGGTACAACGACTGGACATGGATAAGATGGTGGATAGTGTAAGATTGTTGCTGGTGGAGTTATTTTGCGACAAGAAGGTGAACAAGGATATCAGGAAAACTGCTGGGAAAGTGCTTCTACAAGCTAGTAATGTAAGTTTTTGGGAAGGCTGTTACGGACGCAGCTTGGGAAGCGTTTGCGCAGGCTGCACCTAATTTATTTTAAATTCACAGGATATTTTACGACAAAAAAAAGTTTCAGCTATTTACCACCGTATATTTTTTACATTTTCAATTATTTTTCAAATTTTGGTTGGCTTTATATTGTTATTTAAATTATCGTTACATGTAACATAATGTAGTTTTAGTCAGAATCCGGAGCATCTTTCTACTACACCAACTTGCTGATTGAGCTTTTGTCAATTCGAACCTATTTGGCATTACAAGCTTTGCTAAATATTGTCAAACTAACTGAACTGTCGCTCGATTTGGATTCAGAAAATCAGCAAGTTCTCGTCAACTTCATACGACGATGTTTACAACGAAGGCAAACTACAGTATTTACATTGATAATGGAAGCGATACTGATGTTATACAGAAGAAAACCAGAGTTTGGAGTTAGTTTGATGGTGGAAGTGGATTCTGATGAACGATTGGATCCGAAACACACCGTGCATTCGAAGATTCTGCTTCTGAGTGGGAGATCTCAACGACTCTGGAGACATTACAGTCACGTCTTTCTAGTTTCTAACTCGTTACATCTGATTTGTCATCAAATCGAGTTTTGTAAGTTTAGAGCATGGTTGAGGGGAGATGGGAAGGTTTTTGATATCTATATGAATATATTATAGTAGATACAAGAAACAGCGCTGAGACTTAGAAAAGGGGATTTAACTTTTAAACTTTAAATTTCAAAAAATTTTTTAAATACAGAATCCTTTTCAGCGTTGATAGAAGACCGTCGATTCGTAGCCAAAACCCTCGTCAACTTTCTGAGCCCAGACTCAAGTACTCCAATCCAGCTGAAGGAGTATGGGTCTTTGATTCTAATCATTTTACTCGACTGTAACTTTGTGGTCGATATTCTTCGGTCGATGGATTTTGGGTTTTTGATAGATGAAAGGTTTAAAGCGCTGTATTCGAAGCAGAATTACTCGTTTTTATACAATTTGGCACTACTTTTGTACAATCCGGAGATACTGGTCGAAGTACGAAGACAGTTTTCTGTGTGGAACAGGGTGTTACAGGTATGATGTCTGTTCTAGCCTCTTGTGGTCTTGTCTTTTCTTACTGCTGTAATCAGAGGTTCGAAATTTAAAACTTCTTGCTCTGGCTCTGGCTCCGGCAATTTTAAAATTTAAGCCCCGGAGCCGAAGCTACTCCGGAGACGGAGTTCGAGCCGGCTTCAGAGCCTTTGGGAACTCTAGCTTTGATTCTATTTTACTTTCTTCCATCTTATGTTATGATACTTTACGGTACTATACTGTATCCTATACTTCCCTGCCTTTCTTAGTACTATATTACTGTAACTTATCTCTTTTAAAAAATTTCAGTACGTTCAAACCATTCACAATCAAGGAGTAAAGTGCGACGAATCTACGGATATTGTAAAACTACTGATGACTCGTCTTTTAATAGCGACACCCTCTGAAATTCAAAATTTTCAACTTTTTGCATTAAAAAACCCTTCAATTCAAGAATTATTTATTCAGAAGTCGGAAGGAATTAACGTCATCTTTCCAAAATTTGACTTTACTGAACTCCAGAAGCCGTTGTGGGAGATATTCATGGATTCTGAAGCGAAAAAGGAGTGGAGTTTGAAGGAGTTGCTCAGGAATTATATTAAACATCATGATGCTAAAAGGGACGTGGGTAATGAGGTAAGGAATCAAGGTATGGACTATGTAGGGATAGAGAGGTAACATAGGATAGGATAATGTACAGAAAAGTGAGGCAAGTTATTTAAGTGACGACAAGGCAAAATTGGATAAGTCATTGAGGAAAAACGTTCTCCAGAGATATTGATTGAAGTAAGAATCTATTTTTAGCCTTCCACCGTACCTGACTGGATCCACCCCTTCCTAGACTACGGAGTTGGCCTTGGCAAAGAAAGAAGCCGACGTCGCTTAATCTCTCGGCTTCAGTCGTTTTCCTTTCTTTCCGACCGGCCAGATTACTTTGTAGTAGTACTACTATTAACTACAGACTTTGACGTCGACTTGTGTAGCCAGCTACTGACTCGAATCCCTGAAAGTCAGATGTTTTGGCCGCGCAGTTTCAGTTCGAATAGTTTATTTTACGAAAAATTTTCTCAAATCACATATCGCTTTATCAACTGTGCCTTGGGCGACCACGAGTATATTAACATTGGTCTTGTGGTGGATGAGCTGAAAGTGCCTTTGTTTCATTTGATCTCAAACTGGATTGAGCGATTTTTTATTGGAATGTTGTCGGTGGAACAGTTGGAACAGTTAATCGGGTATCAACTGGTACTGGGACACAATTTTACGGTAAATACGTTGGGTTGCTACAGTAGGGTAGAGTAGGGTAGGGTACTATAGTAGAGTAGTGGTAAGCAAGATACTATACATTAGAGTATAAAATGAATACCTTACATGTATGTTTCAGGGTTATCTATGTGTAGTTATACTCAAGTACATAATGGAAAGACTGTCGTTGAATGATAAGAAGATTGAGGATTTTATGTTTCCAGATTTATCTGAATTTGACCTACGAGATTACTTGATTGACTTCAAAAAACTGGACAGAATCAGAATTCATAGTCAACAGTAACATAGATATTGATACAACACGGACTTAAATAATATACCTATATCTATACATACCTCATTTAAATGACTTTTTAATGAAATTATTCAAATAATTTGGTGTCCCTAACCACGAAAAAGTTTTTTGAAAGGGGGCACATAATTATTTGAACAACCTAGTGTAATATAAAATGTATTATTATTTTATATTGGTTAGCTTATTTTGTAATTACTAGTGTAATTTCATTTTAATAGAGGCTTGGCTCGTCCTACTGTACCATCAACTTTTTAAGTAATTAATAAAAGTTTGTCGCCACTCAAGTGCAATATCAGTTGATATCAGGTGTGAACGACTTCTTTTGTCTCTTATCACTCAAAACAAACCTTCTTTGTTTGCCTCCAGGCATTTCAATTAAGAGCTCTTAAGTGGGCTTACTGTTTGGCACTTTATGACTTTCTTTATGACATTGTTTGGAGACTTCTGATTCATAAAACTTGGCATAGATATTTTTATGTATAATATATTTATAAACGTGATTTGAACCATAATTTTGAATTGCAATATTAAAATTATGCCGGTGCTGGGTTGTCTAAATATGGATGAGCTTTTTAAAGTAGACAAGTTTGATTTTTTAAGATATCATGCTGAATAATCGTATGGTATCATTGGAATGCATCGTATCTGCTATAAAACATTCTAAAAGAATTCCTTTTCAAACTTTATATTTTTATTTGTGATTTAAAAAAACTTTATTTTAGCTTATTCATTTTTGGACAGACCATATTTTAGCTTTTCAAGAAATTTCTAAAAATTGATGACATTTTTAAGCAACAGTACGGTAATCAAAGACTAGTACTCAAAAATGAACTTGTGAATCATTAGCTTTGATTTTGCAGCTAACGGCGAGTTAATTAATGGCAAATATAAGTTTTTTCGAAAACATATGTACGTTTGAAATTTGTTATTCTCAAGAGAATTTTAGAAATGCTACGTGGCGTTTACATTATATTGGTCTTTAAATGTTATTATTTTATATTGTTTTAGATCAGGAGAGCAAAATTAGATCTTCAAGGTAAAATACGAGTTTCTACTATTTTCCATAAAGTTTTTAGTACAACAACTTTGGTACTATTGATGTTTTGTTACTGTTTGGTAGTACTAATAAGTTCTCCGTATTATGATAGTAGCACTACGTAGGTTACAGTACTATAAGGTAGAATAAAGTAGAGTAAAGAAGAGTTAGGGCAGAAAACACTACGAAATGTAGGCAGATATTAGGTGGTTCAATTAATTCTGTGCTTTTTATCAAAGCAAATTTTTGAGACAATAGGGCACAGAATTAACTGAACAACCTAATACTATCATACACCTCATTCGTACCACTAAGGTGCTAACCTTTTGACCTCACTATCACCTTGTCCTTTCACTTTCTTTGTCTTCGACTCGATTTGTCAGGCTTTATAGCGCCTCAGGGCTTGATTAATTTCATGTCGCCTTCCCAACGTTCTCGGGCCGTTCCGAGAGACGATAACATAAAGAATGTTATCAGTTTTATTGGAAATATTGTTTTGGGCCTCGGGATTTGGTTATTATGGCCTCGGGCATTGTGCTGAAGATGCTCGTAGATCATGTTAATTCGGAGCTGTAATTGGAAGTGATTACTGTAATTTTGGGTGATTAACAGCTTGATTTATGGAGGGCTGGTTTCGAGGGTTCTGGTGGTATTTTGAATATTAGGTAATGTTTTAGTGTTATACTTGCTCTTTTTTAGTCTTTTTGATTCTTTTATGATAGAAGATTCTTTGACAGTACCAAGACTTCAAATGTATCTAGTATGATGTATATTTCTAATAACAAAGACAGCTTTAGGCTTGTGTACAATATATATTTCCGTTTTTAAGCTTTTGTTTACAACTTTTTCTGATTAATGTTAAAAAGGGTGATTAATTAAACATTATTTTAAGCATAGTAATGTTATCACAACAATAGAGATGGCTTTACAATAGATAGCCAACGTTGCATAACCATGATATTTATTGACATTTCTCAATGTTTAAAAGCTTTCAACTGGAAAAATCATGCTTTTGAGTTAAAAAAAGTTTTTGGGCTTGTACTTGGAAGTTACAGTACACAGAAGTTACTGTAGTGTTAGTCGGAACGAGTAGTTTGGAGTTTCATGATACGATAAATGAAGAAGTTTTATTTCTAGATTGTTCAAATAATAATGTGCCTTTTTCAACTTTTTGAAATTAGGGAGCACTGAATTATTTGAACAACATAATAATATTTTTTTGCTAAACAAAAAGTTGCTTTTTGGTAAAATACGACAACTTCAATCGAACATTTGCTTACTTTTGGAAGGTAGACAAATTACCGTGTCAATAACAGCTTAATTCGATTACAAATGTCTGTATCAAATTATGTTTTCGATTTTTGTTTGTTTGAGAAAGTTATTAGAGATTTCCCCCACTCGAGATTACAAAAATAACTGGCTATGTCATTCATGTACGTATAATATAAAGTGTTTTGTTAAGACAAGGTTTGACAATGGTTTTTGTAAAATACGAGTTTGCAACGTACCATTGGTTAAACTATTATTTGTACTTAAAATACGTTGTCTTTTTTCTGGTTTTATTATGTTACCTTTCTGTGGCTGCTGAAACCTCGCTAGCCAAGACAATTCAGCCGTTTTTAAAAACTATTTTCTTGATAACTTTTTATGCTCTTTTATCCTATATAGGTAATGTCTAATAGACGAGGGATCTTTGGTGCCATTCCCTAGTAAAAACTAATTTTCAAGGCAAAATTTTGTTATATTATAGTAGAGGCAAGTATACATCAGAGACAATAGTTTGATTCTCACGCTTACTTTTATACCTTTTTTAAAATTATAAAAGATGCTTTTAAAAACATGTCTATAGCTACTAAAATAAGCTTTAATATTTGATTTAAAATTAATAAAATGTAATTTTGAAACCTATAAAGACTAATAAGACACACTTACAACCTCTCTTACTTTGTTTTTATATTTTTCGGATTAATTCACACTTTGCACGGTATTTTGCACGTCTGCTCTGAATAATATAAATATCGCATTACAGTTTTATTAAATAGTTGGTATCTTGCTTACACGGAGGGTGGTTCTTTTTAATTTGAGTTTTTTACAATTAGCAGTTTAAAACTTTTTAAAATACTTATGCGATGTATAATGTTATGTAACTTGTAAAATTGTTTTTCATGCATGTTTCAATTGATTATTTTATTTGTACAGTAGAACTCATGTATAACGATCGACTTCTAAATGCCTAGCTAACACTACACAGTGCATTTTTAAAACTTTTGTATAAAAAAACTTTTATAATGAACAAATTTTAAACCCTCTAGCAATTCGTTATACATGAGTTTCTATGGGTGAGAAACAGGCCGTGAAGGTCTGCTCGGGCCGGCCGTGAACTAAAGTCAAAACAAGCCTGGCTTAAAAGTCGAGCTCGGCTTGCGGAACGGTCTTACATAGTAGACTCAAATCAAAAAAAATTTTAATTGAGAGGTAACCGAGCCTCAAATTTTTTTGACTGAGCCAAGCCGGCCTGAAAAAAAAATAAAAACGGGCCGGGCTTACTTTAAGGCCCCTTCCGTCTAAGGCCGACGCGGCCCGTTTCAAGTTTAGCTCAAGGCCAGCCCGGTCCGATCGTAAGGCTGGCCTAGACCAGGCCTACACGGCCTGTTTTTCATTCCTACATACGGGAGTTTCAATGTACTTTTTACTTATGTATTTTCGAGTTTTGTGTGCTTTTGATCCGAGTCGATTCAAAGTCGTGCTCTTCCAGCATCGATTTCAATTCCTTTGTTTTAGCTATTTTTTGGTGGGGCGGGGCCGAAGTTTTTTGTTTGAGGACACAAAAATGAGAAGGGCCAAGTCGAAGCTCGACTCCGCTCTCGGACAGTCAATTCGGTTGTAAACGGAACAGCGTACAGTAAGTGTAACAAAACAACATGTTCGTATCTTCTTATTCATTTTAAATTTGCATAAATGATAGTAAATGATAGTTATGAGTTTTATGAATATGATGACTTGAATTCATTAGGGATATATCACCATCTGAAACATGATTTACATTTTTATTGGGCGATTTGAGGCTTTGAATAGGGTAATAACATAAAGTATGATAGTAGGTGATAGTATGGGTTAAACAGTACCTAAAATTTAAAAGTTAAGATAAATTTTTCAGTATCAGCCTAAAAATGTCAGCCAAATCGGCCGAACTGGGCGACGGTTTTCAGCCCGAGACCAAACTCTACAAACGCAGATACCTCATGCTGATCATGTTCATATTACTGTCGGCTTCTAATGCTTTACAATGGATTGAGTACTCTATTATTGCTCATGTCTTCACCGAGTTCTATGGAGTCAGTTACGACGCCATCAACTGGACATCCATGATATACATGTTGATGTACATGTTGTTGGTGTTTCCTGGAAGGTGGGTTACTGAGGAAGTGTTAAAGGGCTACTGTAATGTAAAATGATTAGGAGTTTACTGATAGTCATGTCAAATTTAAATTAAAATTTTAAAATTTTGCATACTTTTGAATATATGCAATTTGTCCATAGTAAGATCAATTCCAAAAACCAGCTGGCAATAATGACGTTATCAAATCAAATCCGAGAAAATTTAAGAGTTTCTTGGCCAAAATTAATTGATTTCTGATTTATGGCCAACTTCTCTTTACAAACCTCTAATTTTATGCCTTCAAAATGGATTTCTTTTAATTTTAAATTTAATTTATATTTTTTTTAAAATTAACTTAATTTAAATTAAGAAATTTATTTTTTGAAAAAAAACTTAAATTTAAATTTTTGAACAAAAAATATTTATTTGCAAAAGTTTGCTAACATATTATCTCTTGTTTACTTTGGTATTAGAAGTTTTTTGAGGTAAAAAGTTCAATCGCTACCTCGTTTTGTGATTGTATTTTTTTGTTAAAATTTGATTTTTAAATCTGCCCCACTCAGAATCAGATCAAAATTTTTATACGAATTTATTGTACCACCAGTAGTACTTGTAAAAAATTTGTGTTTGCGTTTTTTAGTTTTAAATTTTAAATATGAGTTTCCCGCAAATTTGGCATCGTGTTTTAAGCACTTTTTTGATTTTCAAGAGAAGGTACGTCTTAAAATTTACAAATTTCGCTTCATTTGGAGGTTTTTTACTAGTGTACCTAAGAAAAATAATTAAAGGTAAAAAATGGCATAGTTCTAAGCTTGAAACACAATACCAATTGGGAGGGGAATTCAAAATGTAATTTTTTGATTTGTATTTTCTCGAGAGATTTTCTGGAAAGCGCGATTTATTACTTTTGCTGAAGATCTTGTATTTGTATATACATCATCTTTTTATATAATAACTTTGAACTCAATCAAAAAAAGGCAGGTCGGGCACTTTCCATGTTAACTTTTTTGTACTTTTTTTAAAAAAATTATTTTGCACAATTCACTTTCCAATTAAATGTTTGATTTTTGAATCAGGAACATTGTTTTTAACTCTAAACTAGTTCAAAAGTTGAGATATCTATTTACTCTTCGATCATTTGACTTGTTCTTTGTGTACACTGTTCACGCTGCAACGTACCGTGAAACAGTACACTTTGCACCTATTTTAAATTCTTGGAATAAAATTTAAAATCTTTACAAAAATAGCTTCAGGTACTCAAATTACAGTATGACTTTGTGGTAAAATAACTTTTTTATCTTTTTTTATAAGTCTCTTGTAGTATCATGTGTTAAACTAAAACAACAAATCGTATTTTACCTCAAAACTTTGAAGTTTCTTCCCCTAATCCTATTGTTATTTAACACGTTCTTGCAAACCTTTTGTTTTCCCACCGTTCCACGGCCGTTCTGTACTTTTTTGTAAGCCGACGGATCGTTTGCGGATTAGTAGGCACGCTTGTCAAAGGAGACGAGACCGATTGTAAAGTTTGAAGGGCTTTTGTAAATAAAGAAACTGCGCGAACAAACAAAAATATCAAAAGTATCGATTAAAGCGGCCCAAAATTACAGCAAATAAGTCCCGAGAGAGCCGAGTTTAGGCTTGAGACGATGACATAGACAAGATATTATAGTGGAGGAAGATGTACAGTATTAAAAGAAATACAGTAACTCAAGGTTTACAGTAAAATAAAATGGTTGAGTAATATATTGTTGTTCATGTAATTCTGTGCCTCCTAACCCCAAAAATTTGCTTTGACATGGAGCACATAATTATTTGAACAACCCAATATAAAGCAGTGCACAGTAAAGTTGTTAGTGTCAGAGGAATAAGTAAAACAAAAAAAATTTTGCCTTGTTTACTGTATATTATAGACCAATTACAGTACCAAAACCACAGTAATAAAAACACAGTATTGTAATAATATAACTTAAAATGTCATTTTCAGTTGGTTCTTGGAAAAGTACGGGCTACGAAAATCGGTGCTAATTGGTGCTTTTGGTAACTGTTTTGGTGCTTGGCTTAAAATATTATCAACACATCCAGGTATGTGAAATACAGCTCTTTATTTTTAGGTTTTGTCAATTGAAATTGGCAAAAAGCTTACCTTTACACTAAAACTTTACTATAATATCTATTTGTATATGTATAGGTAGATATATATATATACATATAGATATGTAAATTTATGTAAATATAGGTTATAATAGGCTTTAATAGGCCTTTATCTCACAATATAATTACCTTCAGACAAGTTCTGGCTGACCTTTGTTGGCCAAACCATCGTCGGCTCTTCTCAAGTCTTCATCCTTGGCATTCCGCCTCAGCTCGCTGCCACTTGGTTCGGTCCCGAGCAAGTTAGTACCGCGTGTTCAGCTGGTGTTTTCGGTAACCAATTAGGAATTGCATTGGGTTTCCTAATTCCACCATGGCTCGTGCACGAAGGAACGAAAGAGCAGGTGGCTTACGATATGAGTATATTGTTCTTGATCTCGGCTGTTGTCAACACGTTCGTGTTTGTATTAATCGTGCTATGTAAGTGGTTGTGAGCTTGGAAGATGCTGTAGGGTCTGTGGAAGCTTTGGTATTGTTTTTGAGGATTTGCACTTGATGTGTAGATTAGTTTTGGCACGGAAAAGCTGGTTGATGGCGAAAATTTAGAAAAAATAAAAACTTTTTAATGAAAAAAAGTTGAAAACCCCTCAATTCTATTGAAAAACGGCAGGATTAGTTGTTTTGAGGTGAAAATATAAAAGAAAATTAAATTAAATTTTTAAATTTTGCAGTTTTCAAGGAAAAGCCTAAACTACCTCCAAGCCTGGCACAGGCCCAAGCTCTTGAAGAGACAGTTGGCCACAGCTTTTGGGCTTCAATTAAAGAGTTATTGTTCAACCACAACTATATGTTACTGCTTATTACATATGGTATGTTAAACTTGAAGAAGTGCTTAATATATTATGGTAGAAATACTTATCATATTATGTTACCTTTGAAATTCCTTACCTTTTGTAAACAACTTTAAAGATAACATAATCTATTTTATAGAATTCTCCGAGCAAAGCCAAATCAATATAATTAACATATTTTAGTATTATAAGTACGAATTTAGGTGTAAAAAAATAAAAAGTATGCTTTATAGTGACAATATATTAATTTAGGTATAAATGTTGGCGTATTTTACGCGGTGTCCACCTTGTTAAGTCAAATGGTACTGTTTTATCACGAAGGTGCTCAAGAAGAAACTGGTACTATTGGTCTATTGATTGTTGTCGCAGGAATGTTCGGCTCGGTTGTAGGAGGATATATTCTTGACAGAACACACGAATTCAAGTAGGTACTTTGTGATCTTGATAGGTTTCTGGTCCTTTAAAATGAAACTATTTGAATTCTTTTTTTCCGCCAATTTGGCATTGTGTTCTTTTGGACTTCTTTGTCTCAAAACCCTGTCACGTTATATGATTTTTGATTGAAAATGATTCTTTTGGTTCCAGAGGTACTACCTTGGGAGTGTACATCCTCTCTTTCCTGGGAATGGTGCTCTTCACCTTCACCCTGCATCTCGACCTATGGATAACATTTGTTGTCGCGGCAGCTCTCGGGTTTTTTATGACTGGCTATCTACCGATTGGCTTTGAATTCGCGGCCGAATTGACTTTCCCAACGCCTGAGGGTACCACTTCTGGCCTACTAAATGGATCAGCTCAAGTATTTGGGGTTTTAATGACAACTGGTGCTGGCAAAGTGATATACTCAATGTCAATTTGGTGGTGTAATGTGCTGATGAGCGGGTTTTTGCTGGTCGGTGTGATACTTACTGGTAGGTTTTTGATTGTTAATAATGAAAAAGATATTGTTTTATATTTTTAGTTCTTTTTATAAGCAAATAATGTGGTTTTAAACGACAAATTAAGCAGAAATTCGAAAAATCGGCAAAAGTTCAAAAATTTTTCCGAAATTTTAAAATATCAACGTATTATCAGCTTTAACTTGATATTGCACAACCTACAACGCATGATCAACTTTAACTTGTAATTGCAATCACATTTGCAGCCTTGATCAAGTCGGATCTCCGCCGCCAACGCGCCCACCAGAAGCACAAGACCACAGTGCAGCAGTCGGAGCCGCTGTTGGCCCAAAAAAGCGACCAATAAAGGGGTTTATGGACAAATTGATTGGCCATAAAGCCATAGTCATTATGGGCCTTGTTTTACGGTTATTTAACGTTGAATTGGATAAACAGATCACTTTTTTTTTCGTCATGAAAACATGATTTTTCTACACATAAACATATGACTGATTTTTGGAGGTACGGTGACTTTAAAGCCAAATTTTTTTATAATTTTAACAAAATCTAAATAAAAGAGTTTGTAAAATAAAACATGGCATTGTAAGTCTATAACAAAAATTTTAGATCAAAATAATCATATTTAACAATTTTATGATTATTAAAAATGGCAAAAACACAAAAAAATGTTCGAATTCTCTCAAAATTACAACATTTTCTAGTTTTACCACGCTGTAACTTTCATAAAAACAACAAAATCTTGACAACTCTTAAAAGCACACCTAAACGAATGTCTCAACTCCCCATATTACATCAAGGTCCCTTCAAAAACATACTGTAACATAATTTATTACAAAAATAAGTTAATGCGTTCATCGTATCTTGGCCGTAGTCATGTTTTGGTAAGGTATTTTACAGTGATTCTTATTAGTTTTGCGAAAAAGGCACTTAATCTAGTCATCATAACATATGTTTTCTACAGTAAACATGAAAAAAATCTTACAATTAGTTTAGAAAATACAGTAACGTTATAAAAGCTGAAAAAATTAAATCTTACAGTAAGTGAAAATACGAATACCGGGTTATAACAATATCACAAATACTTTTTAACAGAGAAATGGTCGATTTTACAAAAAAAGGTAAAAAATGTCAGTTGAAATGATTGCACCGTGCAAACATAAATAAGCTGCACCGTGCAATTATTCCAACACTTTTTAACCAAAAATAAAAATAATTTCTAACTTACAATTTCAAAAATTTTAAAAATTAGTTGGAAAATCAAGAAAATACAGTAAGCCATGCTACTGTACACTAAATTACAGTAAGCTTCTCCTTACAGTAAGCTACTCCTTATTGTAAGCTTCTCCGTACAGTAATCCTGACCTCTCCCTCAATGTCTTTGATATGTTCAATCAGTTCTTTTGGAAGCTGTGAAGTCACATCGAGGTTGTTGACAGTCATCACAATGTCGCCCATACGAAGAGTGCCTTCAGATTCCGCCAAAGATCCAAAAGTTATGCTTCTGATGTAGGTACCGTCGGCTCCGGCTCGCTTGGCCCAGGAGATACCTAAAGCAGTACCATAAGTATTATCTTACATAAGCTGTGGTGGTTTATACTTTATAGTACGGTATATGGTATAAAGCACCAAGTGTACAGTAAAAGCTCGTTATAAGCATCCTTATTATAATCAAATTCTTTATACAGAGCCTACTGTAACCTGTTAAAATTAAAACATTACCTAAATCCTCCCGTTTAGCCTTCTGGAATGTTACAGTAATCCTCTCTCCCTCCTCCTCTTCACTTCTCCCTATCTTCAGCGTGATCACGGTGCCACCGTTCCTCAAGAGATTGACCACATCTTGATGTGCCAGCCCTGACAATTCCTTTCCGTTGATCGAAATCAGTCTGTCGTTCTCCTTCAGATCAGCTTGTGAAGCCGGCTCCGAAGTGATTTGTTTGATTCTGACGACGCCATTAGAAGAGGCGATTCTGAAGCCCAACGATCGTGCTGGAGCTCTCACCAGCTCTACTGTAATATACTTCTGGTCGTCTTCTTCATCTTCACTTTCATGTGCTTGCACTTCGTTGGTCCAGTCCAGGGTCTTTTGCTTACTGTAATACAGTTCTTTACAATCATACTGTAGCAAACACATCTTTTTAAAAGTACAGTATGATCTTTAAAATAGCCATTCCACCTATATAAAAAAATTACAGTGACATAAAATTACAGTAATTTCAAAATCTTACGGTAACTTTGGTCTGGACTCTTTTCGTTCGTCGACATACGAAGCATTACTGTAGTCGTACGAAGACTTCTGCTTAGATGTTGTTGGCTCAATATCTCTGTTAACATCTTCATCATCCGAGTTTCGATGAAACGCGTACATATCACTGACAGGAGGGTTATATACACCTTTATTCATGAAGGAGGTTTCTTCTTCTTCGGATTCTGATGAAGATTCAATTCGCTTTCTGGACCTAAAACAATAAAAATTAAGCCTAAAACCTAGGTATTTCAGTTGTATTTACAATATCACCATCAGATAAAAACTTTTATTGCAGTCTGCAAACCCGTGTTTTGACCTGCGCCAGCAGCTTTGCACTATTTTTCCAAAAATAATAAGTTTTTACCAAAAAAAGTTGATTCTCCATCAACAACTACCAAACTCTCCTTCAAAACCTGATCTATCAACCTACCGTGACAACTGCTCCATGCTCTTGAGTAAGTCCTCTGAATTCAAGGTAGGTAACGTGTCTGAGACGACTCCAAAGTCAGAGACCGCTCGTTGTCGTCGATTCAGAACTTCTTTCTTCTCGAGCGGGGGTGTTCTTGCCATCCTCCCCAACGTCATACTGTCCACACTCTTCTTCGGTGATTCTGGAGACTTTCGCGTGGCTTCTTCTGGTTTGGATTCTTTGAATTTCTCTGGACCTTCTGATAACAAGACAGCTGTTATCGAGTGGAAGCGGAGGAACTGGATTCTGACATGGCTTTCACATTGTTTTACTAGAGTTACAGCATCGTGACGAGTGCGATTCCAAAGGGACACGTTGTTTATGCTGAGGATACAATCGCCCATGTGAAGGCCCTAGAATGGTAATGTTAATATATAACGTAATTGTAGTTTTTGCTATAACTTTCTTTAAAGAATAATTAAAAGTCTGACAATTCAGATAGTTGTAATAATCGCTCTTACCTTCCTCTTGCCATCTCCATTCTCCGCCACACTCTTCACATATACACCTTTGACTCCATTGACACTTCCATCGACCAAAGTTAACCCCAGTCCATTCACAGGATCTTTCTCCAGAATAATCTCCAGCTTTTGAGCATCTGATCCATAAGTTTGTTCGATAAATTGGTCAGTCCACAAGGTCATGTCGTTCCACTCAGTCTGTTCATGTTCTGCTTCTTCTCTATGATCTACTTCGTCTACTCCTCTCTCTACCATAACGTCTTGATTGCCGGTTACTTTGTTGCGGAGTAATGTTGACTGCCATTGCCGCATTCTCAACATGAATTTGTGTTGTTCTGCTGCGAATTTGACTAGGTAACGGCTTCTGAAAAGTTCGTTTTTTTTTTATTTTCTAGAAAGATAAACATAATAATAGTATTAGATCGTTCAAATAATTCTGTGCCCATAAGCCCAAAAATTTGCTTTGAGAAAAGGCAACCTAATATTAATTCACCATCCTACCACTTACTTTGTAAAATGCTCCAGATAAAACACATGATCCACGGCGATATTGTTCTCCATCGTGGCCAGCAAGAACCTTTTGCCATCGTACTGTAGGGTTCGTATCATGTGCCATTCGTGAACTGAATTGATCTGTTTCGTTCCGATTTGTGTTTCTTTTGCGATTCCAATGCCCTGAGGCATTATAACGACCCATTGGTGGGCACGAAACCGAGCATCTACTGGGTTCTTGTTTGAAGGCTTAAACTTGTGTACCAGATAGAAATGAGCACCGTATGTCGGTAAAGATTGGCAAAGCTCTATGAATTCGGCTTCTGATTCCTTCGACCGTAGACTTTTCTTTGTAGCGTGGAGGCGGAGAATCGCGTCTTTTAGGTTGTGGGTGTCTTCTGGCTTCATTCGTGCGAGCATACTCTGAAAATGAAACATGATTAGTAATTTAAAAGCTTTACCTAAGATATTACTGGAAAAAGTGAAAAAGTACCCAAAACTTTTATTTTTTTAATGGGCTATGTTCAACATATAATTTAAAAGCAAAATACGCAAAATCTTTCTACAGTATTTTCAATTTCTGATAGAAGCCTAGAACAAATTATCTAAAAAACTTGCTTTAGGTATATAACCGTCCAATTCAAAGTAGTTATTGACATGATCAGGCTTGTCACCAAACTCGGCTTGAAGCGCGAATGAACCAGCTTCAAGAAGTTGGTTGCGATTCAGTTGAAGGGTACCGTCCAGAATATTTTGACGTAATTGAATGTACAGGTTATGGCTAGCTTGAGCGGTCCTAAAAATCAGTTTCGGTCTTAAAATTCAGAGAAAACTCTATGTGATAAATATTGCAATAATAAGGATAGGTACTTATTTTTTATAGATTTTGCAAAATATTTTATCTGAAGCATTTTACAAAAACAAAAACTTACTTTACAAAATCGTTGCGTTTCGGGTAGAATTTGAATCTCAGGAACAACATAAAACTGTAGCGTGAACCGGTTTTTAAGGCCAAACGCCATCCTGATGGTGCAAACTTCTCTAACCGTTGTTCATTCTCCAGGAAAAAGTACTCGTTATCTAAATTATTACAAAAGTTATCTAAAACAACACACTTTTAAATTTATTACCTAAAACAATATAATTTATGTAAAAATTTGCATAAATTTACATTTCAAATTTAAACAAAGTGGAGAAACCTACCTTCCAGAATCGCCAACCCAAAGAAGCTGTTCTCGCTGAGATTAAGATGAGCGACGACGGTGTCGAAGATGTTTCCGACCAGAGCGTCGCTTCGACAGTTCAACTCGACCTTCTGGCCGTTTAAAAGTTTCACAAACAAGAAAGTTTCTTCCACACGGTGTAGCGCCACTCTTCGGCGCTTCTGACTTTGAGCGCGGAGTCTGATGATTGGGTACGACTTCTTTTCGAGGAATTCTGGAGTCGCGAACGTCTGAAAATAATGGCAAACTTCATCATAGTCAATACTTTAAACAGATGTAATATCTGTTTTAAAACAAATATAATATGCCTTACGCCTTTTAATACCCAAAATCAAACGAAAGATAGCTTTTACTACCAACTACAATAAATACAAGCCACTTCTTACATTAACTTGTCGATTCGTGCTCTGACGATGAATCTTCGAAGGCTTCAAAGAGTTGTGTCTGACCAGATTCTGATTGATCACAGGTGATCCAAGAGGTTTAACAATTTTGTCGGTTTGATCCAACGAGGTAATCTCTGGCTGAGGTTTTTGGTTTTCCTGAAATATTCATTATAAATGTTTTCCGAGGATCTTCACCATCAACGACATAAATTTAAATCAATTATATTAACCATTAATAACATTGTATTCAAAAAACCTACAATATTTTGTCTTCTGTAGCTGTTTTCACTTGTGGCTTCTGATTCCAGTGAGGCTGATGGTGAAGAGTCTCTACTGTAGTCTTTGTGAACTTCGGCTGCCACAACTAAATAACATACGTTAGTACATAGAGTGATATAAGGTAATACATAGAGTGATATAAGGTTAGTTAGCTTAAATCTTTTGGAAATTCATATGAACTAGTATTCAAAATATTACAGTATAAATAACTACTGTAAAACTTACTTTCGACTGACCCTGAGGGTTTGTGACTAATGTATTTGTTTTGAATTTCCGACTTTTTCAAGAATCTACCGGTCGTTTCAGGCTTCTGAATGTTCCTGCTCTCCATTTCCGGTGTCGCAACCTTCTGGTCAACTACAGAATTGCGTAACGATGTAGACTCTTCACTGATCCTACTCAAGGTTTCACTTGCTGTAGCGGTTACTGGTTGCTTCTGGATCTAGAAGTAGACACGGTATGTAACCTTTCACCAAAAAAATTAAAAGTTTCCATATATAAGAAACTATTTGAAATCAAAAACATACCGAAACAACACCAGCTGGACCAGACACATCATTTTTGTTGACATTAACCCATTCATCATGTTCATCTACATCATCAGCATAATCAAATGCCAGCTTGTCCCCATTCTGAACCGGCTTTCCTCCATATTTAAAGACATTCGTTACACTTGTATCCAAATCTTCATTAACATGATTACCATAAGCATTATCATCGGTTCCAAAGTCAATATGTTGTTCTTGATGTCCATAATCGTAATAGTGATTATGACTTACGCCATGATCTGTATGTTGAACTTGATGTTCTTCTTGATTTATCCTAGTAGTTTTACTTTCTTGACGATATTCTTCATGTTGATCCTTCTGATATGCCCCATAACCTTCATTTTTATGTCCTTTATGATCATAATCTTCATCATAATGTCCTTTAGAGTTATCTGGTCGTACCGTGTACTCTTGTGTGTAGCTATGTTGAATCGTGGTAAAAGAGTTGTTTTCGGTCGATAAAACTGGTTGAAATCCATTGTTCTGGCTAAAATTATTACTTTGAGGTATGCCATGATCATTGCTTGAATCCGAAGCTACAGACGACGACGGTGACGAATGTTGAGTTAGTTCGGCTTTCTTGGAGTAAGACATGGGTATGATCGGCGGTGAGATATAGTTTTCTTCATCTGATTCGTCTGCCTGAACATAAAAGGATAAAAATTATCAAAAAAAATTTTAAAAAAATTCTAATAACTCTTACCCAAATTTTAAATCACTTTTCAAAACTAAAACTTCAACTTTTAAAATTTTGAAAACATAACTAGCTTTTGAAGCCCTCAACCATAATATTCGCCTTACCAGTTCTTCAATATTGCCCATAACCTCCTCGAACATCAACTTCAACGTCTTGCTGACGGCTTCCGGGTTGGCTAACTTGTTCTTGATCATCTGATTGAGCTTCTGAAGATTGGGCCGTGTAGCCACATGTTCTACGGTCATCAGATTGATCAAGGAAAAGAGGCCGGCATCATTTGAGGTGGGTAGGCTGATGTTCTGAGCTATTTTACCTAAACACCACACCAACTGATGGTCGAATAAGGGTTCCTTCGGATTCTGCATGGTTTCTGGAGGTATGAAGTCGGGGTTGATTGTGTCACATATCTCAATCTGAACATTTAAAATTAAAATAAGCTTTTCATCCTTTTTTCAAAACAAATGTACTAAATTGTAGATTATAATAGTTTTCGTTTAAAGAACTACAATAAATAAGTTAAAAATACAAGTAAAATACGCGGTTGTCTTGTATCATTTCAATTAAAAATTCTATTTTTATATCTTACCTAAACATAAAATATAAAAAAAGGTCAAAAACTCACTTGAACTTTGCCATTTTCAGTGATAAAAAGTGTTTCAGGGCTGAACAGACCCTTAATTCCAACTTTTTTACTGAGTAAACACTCTGTAGCCCCACTTAACACTGCCAGAAGCTCCGCCGAATTGAAGCCAGAAGCGCGCACTTCGAAGATCTCGGCCAAACTGACGCGCCCATCCTCCATTCCATTAAGGAGGTTGTGCCAGACACACTGAAGGGTTATGTTTAATACGATATATATAAACATATTACGATGATAACCAGAAATGTTACACCTTACAAAAGGTAAAAACTCACGAAAAAATTAAAATTTAAAGCAAAATTTTTGACAATTTGAATTTCGAATTGCATATAAACTAAGTAAAATACGTAACATGTATAGAAAAATCATTTTTAAATAAAAAAAGCTACTTTTACATCCTAAAACCCCCTTATAACCCTTAATAACTCCAAAAACTCCCCTCATTCCAATTAAAACCAGCCTGAAGCATAGAGGAATTGAAGCCCCCACAACTGATAACTTAATGATTAGACGCTTAAAGGTGAATATTCTCGTTTCCGCCCTCTCAAAAGTATAACACTGCCTGAGGGCGCAAAAAGACATTTATGGTGCAAAAAAGTGACGTCGGAAAGGTATGGAAATAAAGACAGCTAGCCAGCTATGCGTCACATTTACTCCGGTAAATACGGTGTTTAAAAGGCTTTTATCGTGCTACCATGCGATTTATACCACTTTTTAATAAGCTGCCATGCCTTAACTTGTAAATTGGTTCATCTTATAACATTTTTAATTCAAAAATTCAAATTTTATTAAATTTTAATTATTGCACCGTGCAAAAAATAAAAATTACGACAAAAGTTTTTAATCTCATAAAATACGGTTATAATGCAAAATATGAGATTAAATCCAGACACTTTGGTATATTTACCAATTAAAATTTTTTTTTTCAAAACAAACAAGATTTAGAGCTTCAAAAAGATCAAAACATACCGTTCGATCACAATATTCTAGAGAATTAATATAAAAAAACAAGTGGAGAAAACGATCGGCTAGTCAAGGTCATCTAACATAACCAAATTATAACCAGCCTTGAAGAAAATGGTCGGAAAAGCCTTGGATCGAGACAATAACAATCCCAGGTCCGAGAAAATGTCTTATAATTAAAAATTGAAAGCTTCACCAATTAAAAAATGTTAGGGTTATGACTTTATAAACCAGCCAACTCTTAATTCCCGAAAAATAATTTTCCTAAACCTAAAATCATTTCTAGAAACTCGAGTTCAAAACTTTAAAACTCAAAACCCAAACTTGAAAGAATCAAAATCCAAGAAATCAGAAGCTTCCGTTGACTAATTAAATTCGATCCGGAATTCGGCATTCTTCAGAATAAGAGCTTGGTTACCTTCTTTCCCCCAAAAGCTCTCCGTTTTTTTTTCGACCCGCGCGAACCTGAAGAAGCTTTGAAAAGAGGAGAGCTCGTCGCACACCTCACTGCGCCCAAACAATTCCATTCTATTCACAATACAAAGCAGTCCTATTCACAACTGTTTCTGATTCGATTAGAGTCATCCTCAACATTCATCCTCAAACGGGATCTGAACTTGAAAAGGACAGCGGTCAGAATCAAGATTTCATTGATAGTGTTCAGCGTGGGTCAGACGAGAGAAGGCACAACAAAAATAAATTAAGTTTGAGACAATAGAGGAATATGCAGGCCGATACAAGTTTCAAGACTGATGAAAACCAATGATTACTTAAACTACGTAAAACCTAGATCTAGCCTACGAAAATACTCCCTTGTTGCAAAACCATATTCTATACACTTTCCGACCAAACCTAATAGTAAACACAATAACTTTTGAAGATCTGATGATCTATGAAAATGTCGGCCGAATAAACATTTCGTAAACATTAAAACTGTCATTAGATGTTTACTTTGACCTATCAATATGTTGCTTGTCAAATAAAAAAGCATTTTCGTCATTAAAAATATGACAAAATAAACCCTTTCTGCCTTTTACTACGACTAATTCCACTAAGGCGATATACATTGTAATATCATAACGTACAATTTAACATTGAAACATGAAATCACTATAAATACTTCCTTACTTTCAATTTACAAAGTCTCATTCTCCCATATTAAACAAAAAAAATATGGAAAAGCTTTTAATTCGGATAATTATCCGTTTTCAGATTTGAATTCTTTCGAAACGGCGAACCATTTAATGTCAAGTGCCTCCGGGCAACGAACTTCTTCGTTTTTTTTCGAAATCGCAGCGATCGGAATGAGAGCACCGTCAATTAAACCCCTCCACAACGGAGATTAAACCAAACAAACAGTATACAAGGGTAAAGCCAAATAGAGCGTTTGCAAACAACTGATCGCACAATACCACAACGTTCGTTCTCTTTTATTAAAAACAATAAATAAACAGCTTAATCCGAGTCCGATCCCCGCCGCTCTCTCTTGTGCTTCTTTTTCTTCTCCTTCTTGTGCTTCTTCGACTTCTTCTCGCCGGCTTCTGAATCCTTTCGTCGGCGTTTCGGCTCGGGTTCTGGCGAATGGTCTTCCTTTTCTGATCTGAAATCGATTTTGTTTTAATAAACAGCAATAACACTGTTATTTCGAAAACATTCAACCGTATTAGAGCTAATGAAGTTTTTAGGTAACAAAAACGAATAAACAATTAAAAGGAAAAACCAATAAACTTGTAAAGTGTTAATTGTCTTACTTAAACATCAAACACAAAAATATTATCAGTGTTTTTAGTTTACTCTTCAAAATTTTACAAAAATTATACTTTAGGTAATAAGATGATTAAAAAGTACAGCAAATCCTTACGTTTCTTTCTCCTGTTTGACCACTTTTTCTATTTTCTCTTCTTTCTCAGGCTTATCCACCTTTTCTTCTTTCACAACTTTCTCTTCTGTGAATTTCCTCGGCTTAGCTTCACGTCGTTCTGGAGTCCTCGACCGTGATCTTCTGTCCTTGCTTCTGGATCTCTTCTTCCGCCTATCACCATCCTCTCTGATCCGCCGTCGTTCTGGAGTTCGTTCTCGTCGTTTCTCTCGTTCAGCACTTCGTTCCCTCCTTCTCTCAACTCTCCTCTCTAGACTATCTCTCTCTTTCTGTCGTCTCTCATTCCTGGCATCATTTCTACCTTCGTCCCATCGTTCTTCTCGTCGTCTTCTGAAGTCTGGTGATCTGGACCTCCTCCTGGGACTCCTATCCATCGGCTCCGATTTGTAATTTGGCTCGTTTTTACCGTATCGTCCTCCGGTCAAACTCTTGTAGCGGTGTTTCCAATCGTTTTCTGTACATTCTGCCATTGGCACTTCATCTACATCAACTCCTTGTGCTTTCAACTCTTCCATTTTCTTCTCTATAAGACTCGTCGGTATCCCATCTTCACTGCCTTGAGCTTCTATCACCAATTGCCACAATTCTCCCATAAACTCTCGAGCTCGTTTAGCGTTAAGGAAGCCGGTCAAGTTGATCTGTAGTTTCTTTGGATCCAAGTCTTTTGTTTCTTCTAATGTGACAAAAACCATGTTAATGAGAACTTCGTCTTCCATTCCTAACAACTGATTTAACTTTGCTGTGATCCAAGGTTTGAGAACGTCGAGATTCACTTTGGACATGTCCACCTATATAATGTTAATAACTGAAAGAGAATACATCACGTATCTTATTCATGATAACTATTCTCTGACACTGTTTTTGAAAAATACATAGCAATTGAAATTATGCCGAGAGTTTTACTGCATTTACAAAAAAACATGTTAAAATTAGTCTTAAAATAATATATATCTACCAAGTTTTTTCTTTATCAATCTAAAAGTCGAATCAACTCAAAACCACTTACCTTTTGTTCCAAAGAATTCTCAAACTTCATCTGTTTCATTAGCTTCTTCTCTTTATCAGAAAACCGAATGTCTTGATCGGCATTAGTGCCTCGATAGTATCCACCATCCATCTCTGATCTGTTATGATGAACTAATGTAAAATATAAAGAAAGGTTAGGAAAGTATAAACTCCGTACAAAATTTTTGATTTCTACGAAAAAAGACAAAATATTGTTCTTTTTCGGCGTTAAAACACGAAGCCAACATGTTGTTTTCGCGGCGGGGTGTAGCGAGATCAGTTGTTCAACGTGGTTTTTCAGTAAAATTCGGTTTTTTGGAAAAAACGGAAATTAGCAAAGATTGTCTATCAGCTGTCGAGGGGACTAGGGCTACTTCAACATTCCGCGTGCTTTTCCAATGGTTTTGGTTTAAATTAACCATCAGAGAGCACTTTTTTCGGTCGACAAAGAAATGTTAAAGTAAGTTTATTCATGTATCATTCCATTCTTCGTGCTTAGAGCGTTCCATGAGCTTTGATATATGTGTGATATTGGCCATTCTTTTGGTTGTTTTGGTCAATTTGGTTGTTGTGTTGAAGAAGAGAAGATTACTAGTAAAGGCAGGTGCTCGATGTTTACTTGTTGTGGCTCATCCCGATGATGAATGCATGTTCTTTGGGCCGACGATTGTTTCCTTGTTGGCACAGCAATGCAAAGTGTATATATTATGCGTTTCAACCGGGGATTGTTATGGTAAGGTGGTTTATTTTTGCAATATTGTTTTAGTTGGTCTATAAGGGGGATTGGGAAGAAACAAAGCTAATATAAATGTTTACACTGTGAATTTTGATTTTAATTTTAAAAAGTGTTTTGTAGAGACTATAGTTAAAATAACTTTGTAAACAATGTGTCAAATTAATGTTTTTAGGCCAAGGAACCATTCGGAAGCAAGAAATGTTCAATGCTTGTGAAAGCATAGGGATATCTAGGTCTGATGTCACTGTAATGGACATAGATGACATGAAAGACGGGATGAAGACGAAATGGGAAACAGAAAAGCTTGCCAGGATAGTTTTGCAGTATATGGAACGTCTGGATGCCAAAGTTGTGATAACTTTTGACGAATCTGGAACCAGCAAACATCCCAACCACATTTCCTGCTTCATGGCTCTACAATATTTATATACGAATGGCTGGATCCCCTCAGGCACTCAAGTATTTGTTTTGGAAACAGTTCGTGTTCTCAGGAAGTATATTGGGATTCTGGATTTGGTCCCTTCGCATCTTACCTCTACCTTCCTCTGTCTTTCGGGTCCTTTGGCCGCGTGGAAAGGAATGAAGGCCCACAAGTCCCAGCTGGTCTGGTTCAGATACCTCTACCTAGTCTTCAGTCGCTACGTGGTTATAAATTCGTTGAAACGGATATCATTACATCGGTACTGTATTAAAAAGAGAAAGTAAAGTTTTATTTTGCCATTGTTGTTGTTAAAGTTTAATAAACTTGTAATTTGTTTTGGATGTTTTGGAAGGTGTTTTTAAGGAAATAAAGTCCAACGTATGGGTATTTGGAAGTTGCCTTTGGAAAATATGTTTATAGGGAAGAGTTGTGGGTAGCGATTTTGAAAAGTGAGCGTTTGCGGATGTTTAACACATTGACGTTTGTTTTTATAGTTCTGAATTGGGCTTTGGTTGTAAAAAATAGTCGTTTGGTCAACTCTGCTTGTTTATTTTGTTTTACTACAAAATCCAAAGATCTTCACCATCAAGGCGGTACAAAACTCACGTCACCATTATTGTTTATGTAAGTTTTAGGTTCAAATGTTCAAAACCGCGGTAACTTATGGAAATAAATAAAATGGTCAAGGCAGTGTAGCCATTTGTCATTTCATTGTATATTTGAGCAAACATACTATGAGTTTTGATCTATTAGCCGTGCTGACGGTACTATTAGTTGTTCTAGTATATTTAGTCGTTTTATTGAGAAAAGGGAGGTTTCTAGTGGAAACAAGTGGACGATGTTTACTTGTAGTAGCTCATCCTGACGATGAATCCATGTTCTTTGCTCCAACTATTCTTTCATTGTTGGCACAGCAATGTAAAGTGTCTGTACTATGTGTTTCGACCGGCAACTTTCATGGTAAGACTACAAACTATGGTGATAACGAGAGAACTGCATAAGTTTTGATAGTTTGTTGAGTAGCAATTTCAACAACGATTGAGCTTCTTTTTCAGGAAAAGGTAACATTCGAAGGCAAGAAATGTTTGATGCTTGCGAAAGTATGGGTATACCAAAGTCAGATGTTACAGTAATGGACCTAGATGACATGCAGGATGGGAAGGCCAATAAGTGGGAAGTAGAAAGGCTTGCCAATATCATTTTACAGCATGTTAAAGATCTAAAACTTGATGTCATAGTCACATTCGATGAAAATGGAATCAGTTACCATCCGAACCACATAGCTTGCTTTAATGCTGTACGGTACTTGTATACAAATGGCTGGATACCTTCAAGCATTCAGGTATTTACTCTGGAAACTGTTCGTGACCTTCGGAATTACATGAGTATCCTGGACCTGCTTCCTTCACTTTTCACACCTACATCGCTTTGTTTATCAGCCCCTCTGGCTGCGTGGAGAGGGATGAAAGCTCATAAATCTCAGTTATTCTGGTTTCGGTACCCTAACATAATACTGAGTCGGTATATGGTTGTGAATACGTTAAAACAAATGACTTTACATCAATATATTGTTAAGGAACAAGACGAATATTGTATTACAAGCAAATAAATTCGTTTATATATCAGTTATTGTATTGTACTTTATTGTTTACATTAGTTTCAATGAAAATGATTGTTAGTTTTTGTGACTTTACGTTGTTATTGTTAATGGTATGTTTGTTTTTACAAAACCAAATAAAAGAATGTTGAAAAACGTCAAAAATAATAAGTTGAATAATGTTTTTATAAATTACCACGCCGTATTTACTGTAAACAATGTTAAAATAAATGTTTTTGAGTCAATATTACAAAATAACTATCTAATCACAATGCTTTTCATAATAAATATAATGTTTATTAAAATTTTTGATTTTACAACGATTTGAATGACTTTAAATTTTGAAGTGAAAGCCAAAGATATTGATAATGGGAAGGTGGTAAAATATAATACTAAATAATGTACTGACTAATACTTATAGTACCCAGTAAACTAAATGACTGATAATTCAACATAATGTAATGACTAACTGTTCTATCATGTATAATATAAACCATTGTATATATAAACTTAGAAATGTTAAATTATAGGGTCTTTCCATTAGAATTAGCATTGATATGAACCAAAGATTCCTTGTTCTCCTTCCATTCTCCACTTCCTTGTTTGTAGATTTCCTGAAAGTATGGCCAATCAGATAAAACAATGTCTTACTGTCGTGTTAATAACATTAATAAAATCATTACTGAACGGGCTTTTGAGAAGATCGATGATTATGCAGAACATAATCATTTTTTGTCGGTAACATAATCATAAGTGTCATTAATAACCGACGAGAAGTCTCTTACCTTCTTCCAAATTGGCACTCGTACCTTCAATGTATCAATGATAAACTCAGTAGCATCAATGGTATCCTTTCGATGCGGAGAACTTGTAGCTATGACCACAGACTTCTTCCCTACCGGACATTCCCCCAACAAATGATGAATACAGATTCTGCGAAGATTCGGGTATTTACTTCGGACTTCTTTGCATATTAACCACAACTCTTGGTAAGCCATTGGTTCGTAGGCTTCGTAGAACAAAGTCGTCACTGATTTGCCTTCAAAGTTATCTCGAGTTGTGCCTAAAAACTATATTTTTTAAGAAAATATTGTGTATTTTCATATTATACCGGTAATTTTGTTATTTTTATAAAATACAATATTTTTATAAGATACAAATATCAAGAGTTACTACGTTCTTTATGAGCCCAAATAATTAAAAAAATGTAAGAACATACCAATGAAAATACTAATCCCTCCAGCTTGATCAGATGCTACTGTATTCGTAATTGCTTCTACATTCAATTGTTCAGTTGTTAACCGTACATAATTTCCAAACGTATTAAACAGCTAAAAATATTGTTAATAAAAGCACAAATAATCATTCATTTTAATATTATTGATAATTAATGATTATTTTTGTCATAAAAAGTCTCTACATTACAATAAATAAATTAAAACAACGTAAATATTAAAAAATATAACACTTACATTCATAAGAGCATAGGTCACCAAATCTGACCTGTTTCCATCAACAATTTCCACGCTTTCAGACATCTTTTCTGCCGTTGACAGAGTTTCTTCGTACACTGGCCATACGACTTGTTCGAAGTAGCTACAAGTACGTTATCATTAGCAAACACTAATTTGAAATAAAGTTTACATAAAAAATTGTGTTTTCTATCGCAATACCAATCAATTCTAGTAGTCTTGGAAAATTTACTACATTTTCGTTGAAATAAATGTATTTTTAGACTAAAATAGTAGTAGGGAAGTCATAAAAGTAAGTCTTTAAAATTATTCTTACTCCAGACCTTTACAATGACAATAACATTGAACATACCCAGGCATATCTGGAGGATCATAGTCGGTCCTTTGTACCCTCCTTTCAGCACAAGTCTTCTTGTCCAGACTCAAAAACAACATCTTGTCCACGTTTTCCATAACTGTGGGCAGTAGCGTCAGCAAGTTCCCTTCCAGTATCACAATCTCATACCTTTTCTTTGCTTCTATCAACGTCTCCTTCAGCTTTTCCACATCTAACTGAAATTGTAGACTTTTGATTTGAAGCGTTACCTACAGATCGTGGACTATCGTAGTCGTAGAACACGATAGAGTCATCCGTATTGCTTTGAATCGTCCTAACTTTGTCCTGAGTGTAGAAGAAGTCATCTTGAAGAATGTGAGTAATCGAATACTTGTAGATTTCCGAGATCTAAAGGTTTTAGTAATAACGTTATTTCTGATGATAATAACTTTTTAAAATCATAGAATTTCAAAAATCAGCTTTTTAAGTTAAATAGCCATATAAACAAACTTAAATCTTACGAAATTTTAAGTCTTCAAAAATTTTTTGAAAAAAGTTATAGCAAATCAAAGTTAATATATTATCTTTTTGTTTACTTTGCCTGATTATGACTTGTTCTAACACAAACCTACTTTTTGAGTCAATGTCTTTGACAATGTCGTTTTGCCAGCGTTCGTACATCCAGCAATCGCAAGAACCTTGCCTCCCATCGATAAAGTGATGTTATAACATGAAACAAAACGAAAACTAACAAAAGGGTATCATGAGACAAAGGAAACGTTCCGTTATCATTGATAACATTATTAAATTTTGTTACGAATTTATTTTCCACAAAATCTAATGCCATTTATTGATTTTCGAAGCGAAGTGTCACAGAGATCATCGAAAAAGAGAGAGCGTAAAGAAAACACCGGTTTTTGCTGAATTTAAATGCCAAGGCAGGTTGAAATTAGGTATAGAATGGAAAATACAATACTTTAAATTAGACTGTAGTTTTCATTGTTCATCAGTCAGGTATTTTAAGATTAGACAGACCTTTATAGGCTTTTAGGTAGCTAGTGCAATATTATAAGATAAATAACTTAACATTTAGTGCTTAATTTAATACGAAAGCTGTCTTAAAAGCAGTAGGTTATAGTGAGCAAGACATAAAACCGTATAATTACAAATAAAATGACAGAGAAAGTTTTTAAATCTCAACTTTGTTGAAGAATGTAACTCTGCACGGTGCAAAATTAAATTTTTCAAAAACGGCACATTTTGAGCCATACTTGTATCACACAATCAAGTATTTGTATAAAATCAATGTTGAGGTAGTGTCCACAGAGCTACTGTCCTATCAGCACTCGTACTCAAGAATGTGAATTCATGAGGATGCCATCTGCATTGGATAATCTTATCGTTGTGTTCGGCTACTGGAAGATACGTCAATGGGCTTGTAAGATCCCCTCTCATGTCAGTAATGACTACCCGCTTATCGTATGAGCCTGACAGTAAATAGTACGCTGCGTTACTGAATCTGACCGTTCTGACTTCATCACCGTGCGGACGGAACGTTTGTATCACACGACCGCCAGTGACATCAAATAGCATGATCGAAGCATCCTCATGACCTGATACTAGAAGTTTGCCACTGGGGTCTACACACACACTGGTTACTGGGGAATCTGAAAGCGATGTTCATGTAGCAAGGAGTAAGATATTGCAGTTTTACACCAGCTTTTTAACTTTACATTAAAGTATTTTCTACTACTTTTCAGTTTTTGAAAAGTTCCAGGCATATAAAACTATGCCAAGCCAAATTTTTATACAAAAATACAATATTTTGGTTTAAATCAACCACAAAACCAGCTTTACTTACTTGAAAACGTTAAGCTGGGATGGATAACATTGACAGCAGAAGACGCTCTCAAATCCCAAAACCTGATAGTTTTGTCCTGAGAACAACTAGTGAAAGACGTCCCATTGGACCAAGAGTACAAGCCCAGTATAGGTGCAGTATGACCATTCAGATTCTTAAAGGTTCTGCCACTTTCACAGTCGGTCAAACAGATATTACAATTCCCAGCACCACCTGACACTAATACTCGTTTGGAGCCTTCGTCCATGAAAATCAGATCTCTGACTGTTCCATCGTGCATATTCAGCTCGGTCTCTGCTCCTATTTTACATTCATCTGCATTGAATGACATCAAACGAAGAGTTTTGTCATTGGAGCCGGTGGCCAGTAAATCGCCTGCGGCATTGAATCCGCAGCAATATACACTGCCTAGAAGTGAAAAGTGTTATTTAAATTGTTTTACATAGTTTTGAGTAATATTATAACCTTAAAAATGGTAGTTTCCCTTATTTTTCAATTTTAAAAAACGGTTTTTGAACTCCCGCCATTTTGGCATTGTGTTTCAAGACTTTTAAAAAAAATTTTGAAGATTTCGAGTTTATCGCAAGAAAAACTCAAGGAAAATAAACATACCACGATGTTGTTTGGGACGTATCAGTCCGATTTCGGGTGTGAATGGTACCCTTGACCAGCTAAAATCAGAAAAACTTATTACATTTGTCTACCAAATTGCTAATGCCAATTTCCTGTTTCGTTTTATCTATCTAAAACATCATATTGCTTTGTAAATCAATTTCATAAACTTACTCTAAATTCTTGGTTTTCGGATATTTGCATATTAACATTTGTTTCGAATTGGTACCGACCACAAAGTACTTTCCACTTGGATGAAATGACACAGCTCGGATCGCTTGACTATCTTCGTATTTACACACCGGTACAAAGTGAATGTTCATACCCATATCGGACGGTCTCTTGGTTACTGTAGCTGGAGGAGGTTGAAAGTTGGGCGGGGTTACTGTAGGTTGTTGGAAGTTAGGCGGAGTTACTGTAGGTTGTTGGAAGTTAGGTGGAGCGACATAGCTCTGAGGTCGAGAGGGTGGATACGATGGTGAGTCGTAGTACTGTGGGTATATTTGACTTTGAGGTCTTAAATGAGATCGGTCTACTGGTGCTGGTATCATCGTCGGCATTTGAGGAACACCTGGCATCGATGCTGGTGGAGGTATGGGCATATTGTTTGGCAATGATTGTACTCCGGTTGATATTACAGATGACGGTCGGGATGAAACTGAAATTTTAAACAACTTTACTTTGTATGTTAAGATAACTAGCAAATTTACATATCTTTAACGAATCAAATCAGATTTACCGTAATAAAATCTCTATTAAAGTAACCTACCTGGAGCACTTCCTTGCCGCCGTGAGTTAAACTCCTGAAACAACCTCGAGCTGCTCATGATGTCATTGTTTCGATTGTCAAAAGAGGTGGATGGACTAACTCCACCAGTGGGTGTGGGTAACTCCGGTACTGTGGGTAACATTGACTGCGCCATCGTTCTCGGTGGAGGCAGATTCTGATTCTGAAGTCCTCTCTGAATCTGGTCCAGCTCCCTCCTCGACTGAGTCAACTCAGCTGTCAGTTGGTCTGTTACTGAAGTGTTGAACAAGTTGGTGGGTCGTGATTGTTTCGTCATCTCTGACTGCTCCATCATATTCGATATGATCTGACTCTGCTGCATCAGATTCTCAGAAGCCGGCTCTCTCTGGATACTGAAGCCAATGTCGGCCATCGTACTCTGACTCATCGGATTCAGACGCTTCTTAACGACGTTGACTTCGTTGTCTGTGATCGACGACATTGACATAGCAGGTAATATCATAGACTGTGACATCTTTTCCGCAAATTTAAACTTGTTATTAGGTACCAAAGAGTGAGGGAATTGACCTCCTGGCTTTATTGGTGTAGCCAGTATCTGCTCCGTCCATTGGGCTTCTAGCTTCGGCTTTCTGAAATTTTTAAAGTTTAAAAACGTTAAAATATTTTAGATTTGATCGTAAAACTGCAAAAATATTTTTAAAAAGCAAAAAACCAACTTCATGAGGTCAAACTTGAAATCCAAAGCTCGCTGCTGAAATGGCAGTGTAAACTGTTCGTTGCTGACAACTTCTAACCACGATACCAGAGACAAATCTGGTGATCCAAGCTTTGGTCGACTAGCCAAAGCATTTGGAAATTGAGGACCAGCTTCGATTGCTTTTTTGTTACCTAAAGCTTGGGATTGGCAGAAGTCCACACAAGCTTCGTAAAAGACTCCTTTAGACGTCAGTTGTAGTAGTCTGTCGTTCACTGCGTGGGTCTTTTGTGGTTGATCTTTCTTCGGCGCTATTTTGTTCAAGAGATCACCGATCAGTGGGAATACCTAGATTTACGAGGTTTCATTAATGTATAATAGAATAATAAAATTAAAATACATTTAAATTCAGATTAATGTCGTTCCGTTCGGTCTATAATACATATAGTGATTTTTATATTCTGCACATTGCAATAAAAATAACTAAATTGCACGGTGCAAAATTTAAAAACCTTTAAAAGTACATTTAAAACCTCATTCTTGTAAACATAAAAAACCAAAAGTACATACTTTTTGAAAACATTCTACTCTAGCTGAACTGGGATTCCAACTTTTGAAATCAGCGTGATCCGATAGTTTAGGTAATGTAAGCAACGCACATAACTGGCGGTAGTCTTCTAATGTTGGACATACGTGTTCTAGTTGTTTCAGACATTCCACGAGCTCCTAAAAATTATTTAGGCTAAAATTAATTGACATTGTTTTTTAGGAAAAAAAATTTTACATTAATTTTGATGACTTTCATCATGTAAACCTTCCGCCAATTTCAAAAACAAATATCATATGATATAATACTTAAAATCCAGATAGAGAAATAATTTTTAAAACTCTCACTTCGACCGCAAAGTCGTTTTCCTGCATAGGCCCAGGCTCTTGTTTGATACATAACAACTCAAAGAACTTGTACTTGATGATAAGATATGTGAAAGCTCGTTTGTCAAAAGTCGACGAATCCTTTAATGGTTCTACAAAATCTAATGCGTTGTCCCATTGACCGTCGATTATTAATTGCCGGAGGAAAAGAATGTCTTCTGAATAATCTCCATTTATCAAACCCGTTTCTCTTTCCAATGAAACCTAAAACAACATACGGCTAAATGGCCGTATCTTGGTTATGAGAAGAATAATCCTTATGAAAAATTGAGTAAAATATGCTGAAGGTATTCTTTCAAACGCATGTTTCTTGTTTTATTTAATTTTTGGTTTGGTATCTTGAAAATTGACCATTAATTGCTAATAGAGAGTATTTTACAAAAATAAAATCTCAAAAATCTGTATTAATCCGTGTACCAACCTGACTGATGTGCAACTTCCGATTCTCCAAAAATTCCAATATACACAAGATGACATCCTTTTCTTGTAACACGAATTCGATCGGAACCGGCTGAGCAGATACCATTAAGAAATTGATATAACAACAGTGAGAAGAGGCGCGCAAGATCAAATTCTGCCCCTTTCTCGTCTCGTTCTCGACTCTCGAAACAGAAAAAGAGTCCGGAGACTCAAAAAGCCGCACTGCTTCGAAACAAACCCCCTTACTACGCCCGATGTCCTCTTTTATGGACATAATGGCCAAGCACTAAGAATGCATTCTTTATCTGATTCGCATATTCTTTGAAACAATTTTGACGTTTTTTTGTGAAATTGAGATGCTAAAAAGCTTTTTAGGCTTACAGTTGTTTTTTATATCCAAAAGTTGATTACCAACTTGCACTGATAAGATAATAATATTACACTTGCAAAAACAGCTAATATTAGTAAGTTTTCATGTAGTTTTAATGTAAAATTGCCTTAATCACATCTAAGTGCTACTCTTCGTAACGTACGTTGTAAGGTTATCCATAAATCTGGTTAGTTTTTATAAAATTACTATTTGAAAACTTCAAATTATGCATTTAAACATAAAAATTTCAGAAAACCTGTAAAAATGTACAACTACGTCCAAAAAGTTATTAAATCAAGTCCATATTGAATTTAGATTATGTTTTATGCGCACAGTAAATATGCCTATTGTCAACTTCTCGTCTAATTTTCAATAAAAAATTGAAAAATAAAATTTTTCATTAATAAAATGACACTCGACTCAATTTTGACATTTTGCGTCAAGTGTTTCACTGGTCAGTTGGAGGTAGGAAAAATATAAAAATTGCATCACTTGGAAGTGAGCTTCTGTTCAAAATGACCATGAACAGTGCTGAAGTGCGTAAAACCTTTATCGATTTCTTTAAAAACGAAAAGGAGCACACGTACTATCATTCGTCTAGTGTTATTCCTCACGATGATCCTACTTTGCTGTTTGCCAATGCTGGCATGAACCAGGTATGGGTTTAGGACTCTGTTAGGCTTATTTGTTTGACCTAGATAGAGGTTAATCATAAAAACAGTCGTTTTCTATTTTTTTAAAGCAAAATTTAACTTCAACAAGTTATCAAACAGTTTTATATTGTGCGATTTTCAGTACAAGCCAATCTTCCAAGGTGTTGTTGATCCATCGAGCGACCTGGCCAAGTTGAAGAGAGCCGTGAACACACAAAAGTGTATCCGAGCTGGAGGAAAACACAACGATCTTGATGATGTTGGAAAAGATGTCTACCATCACACTTTCTTCGAGATGTTGGGAAACTGGTCTTTTGGAGACTACTTCAAGGTAAGGAAGCTTTCTGTAGTTTATTTTCGATGTTTAGAAAGAAGTATGTAACTGGGCATGGGAATTGTTGACCAAGAAGTTGAAGATTGACAGCGAAAGACTTTATGTTAGTTACTTTGGTGGAGATAAAGCTGCTGGACTTGAACCCGATCTCGAATGTAAACAAATTTGGATGGATATCGGGTAAGGAATATTTGCGATTGTTTTTAAGTTTAGGAGAACACATTTTTGGGCTTAGATATTTTTTCTGGTGTGTTCAGGTGGTTTTATAGTTAATATAAAAAATGTGTTGAGATGATGAGTTATTTTATGTTTTAGCGTCCCAGAAGCCCGTATTTTACCCTTTGACATGAAAGATAACTTCTGGGAGATGGGTAACGTTGGTCCTTGTGGTCCCTGCTCTGAAATCCACTATGATCGGATTGGAAATCGAGATGCTTCTGCTTTGGTCAATGCCGATGATCCAATGGTGGTCGAGATTTGGAATCTTGTGTTCATTCAATTCAACAGAGAAGAAGATGGTAACCTGAAGACATTGCCAAACAAGCACATTGATTGTGGACTTGGGTTGGAACGTTTGGTTGCTGTTATGCAGAACAAGACCTCTAATTATGATACTGATCTGTTCACTCCGATCTTTGAGGCTATTGCTGAGGTATGTTAATAGTTTTGCACTTTTTTATGTCTTTGAGTTTGAAGTTGTATTTTTTTGTTAACACTGAAATCTTAATTAATTTAAATTATACGTTTAGAAGACTGGTACACGCCCATACACTGGCCACGTTGGCGATGAGGATGTTGATGGTATTGATATGGCATACCGGGTAGTCGCCGATCACATCCGTACTTTGACTATTGCACTGAGTGATGGTGGAAGGCCCGACTCAACTGGTAGAGGGTTCGTTTTTATTAATTTTATAGTGGTATAGTAAAATATTAACGTAATATATTTTAAAATTACTGAACGTCAGTTTTAATATTGATATGACGAATTTATCAATGTAATTAATTATTTTTAGTTACGTTTTACGCCGTATTTTGCGTCGTGGAGTACGATACGCTACGGAAAAGTTGAATGCTCAGCCTGGCTTCCTGGCTAGTTTGGTGCCGGTCGTGGTTTCGTTATTGGTAAGGTGTTTGCCATGCTTATTAAAGGCAAATCCAATATTTATTTTGCAGATCTTTATAAACTTTTTGTAAAATAATTGAAAAAAAATTGGGTTTCAGGTAATATTTCATACCTTTTTATATGTAATATTTAATTTTAGGGTGAAGTCTTTCCCGAACTACGCAAAGATCCTGAAACCGTCATTGACATTATCAACGATGAAGAGACTCAGTTCTTGAAGACGTTGAACAGAGGAAGAACATTGTTCTTGAAGGCCGTTAGGGATCTACCAGAGGGCGCAACCAAATTCCCTGGAGCTATCGCTTGGAGGTTGTACGATACCTATGGTTTTCCAGTTGATTTGACTCAGTTAATGGCTGAAGAAAAGGGACTACTGGTCGATTTGGAGCAGTATGAGAAGGAAAAACAGCTCGCTTTGGTAAGAAACCTTTAAAAAATGTAATTGTAGTTGTTTCACTATGCTTTACTTGTTTTTTATGAAAGATGGCTTACTATGATGTTAATTTTGAAATATCTTGATTAATGTTGAAATGATGATTAATATCTTCTTATTTAGGAAAGATCAGCTGGTGGAGTTGGCAGATTCCAGGACACTCTCGACCTCAATGTTCATGCAATTGCTGAACTCAGAGGAAAGGGTGTTCCAACCACTGATGACTCCTTCAAGTACTTGTACCAGGATGATGGCAAAAAGGGACTTGAAGCCAAATACATCTTTGAGAAGGTTCAGGGAAAGGTGTTGGCTTTGAGGAAGAACGGCGAGTTTGTACAGAGTTTGGAGAACGGAGAAGATGGTGGAGTAATATTGGACAAGACTTGCTTCTACGCTGAACAAGGTGGACAGATCTACGACACCGGTTACTTGACTCTGGGAGAAGATAAGGTAAGACAACATTTTTGACCGTTTTGCTAGTTGTTTCGTTTAAAATTGATTTCTTTTTAAAAACTAGAATAATGTGTATTATTTAGGATGTCTTTGAAAATATCATCTATTGTCCTTTACAATGAATTTTACCTTTGATTTTTAGAACACGTCATTCAAAGTAGACAACGTACAAGTTCGTGGCGGTTACCTGTTGTTTGTGGGCACTGTAGAAGGTCGTTTGAGTGTTGGTGACGTTGTGGACCAAGAATTTGATGAAGTAAGTTGAGCCATGATCTTTTTCTAATTCATTTTTGATTAATTTGTTTTAAATTTACTTTTATAGGAAAGACGTTGGCTTATTATGAAGAATCACACAGGAACTCACGTTCTTAACTTCGCCTTACGAAAAGAGCTTCCAGATGTCGACCAAAAGGGGTCTTTGGTGGCTGAAGATCGCATGAGATTCGATTTCACTGCCAAACAAGGATTGAAGGTAGAACAAGTGAAGAAGGTCGAGGAACAAGCACAATGTCTAATCGACACGCATAATACCGTATATGCAAAAGATTGCAAATTGGCCGAAGCCAAGGAAATCGACGGGTTGAGAGCTGTCTTTGATGAGGTAAGGTCTTTTTGTAATTTGAAAGCTAATTTATAAATTTAATTAAAAAATGTTATAAGGTTTTTGTTTTGTGTTTGCATTGACGTTGTATACAGGTTTAAGACTATTTTATAAAATTTTAGACATATCCAGATCCAGTCAGAGTCGTTTCAGTTGGAATTCCAGTAGAAGATCTGACCTCCAATCCGCAATCCGGTAAAGCAAATGGAACTTCAGTTGAATTTTGCGGTGGAACGTAAGTAACTTGGTTTTTATTATTGAATTTGGTATTTTACAGTCTTTGAAACGATTTTTTTTGTAAATTTTTTAATAAGATTTATTAACTTCTTCGTTTTAGTCACCTGAAGAATGTCGGCCACATTGGAAACTTGGTGATCAGTAGTGAAGAAGCTGTAGCCAAGGGAATCAGAAGAATTGTTGCTCTCACTGGTCCAGCTGCCGCCTTGGCCATCCAGCGTGCGAACAGAGCTGAAGACCGAGTGACAAAACTGTACGAGAAGGTCAAGAACGACCCAAAGATTGTGGACGACAAGAACACATTCAAGAAGTTGATCAAAGAAGCCAACGAATTGGTGGAAGAATTGAATCCAATGGTTTTGCCTTACTGGAGGAAAGATAAGATCAGAAGTTTGGCCAAGGAGACTCAGAAGTTGTTGGACAGTTACGACAGAAAAGCAAAGGCCGCCGTCGCTGATAAGGTGGTACAAGAGGCCAAGGATTTGAACGAGAAGAACAAAGAGAAGATTCTGGTGCATGTCTTCAGTGAGGGAGCCAATGGCAAGGTAAGAATGGCTTACATGATTTTGAAAGTGTATGTAATGCGGTGCTTAGGAATTGTAACTATTTTTTATGTGTTAACATATTACAAAAATGGCATTTTAGGCATTGGATGGAGCCTTGAAGCAATTAAAGAATCACCAAGCTGTGATTGCCTTCTCAGTACAGGAAGACATCGGTAAACTAGCTGTAATAGCTCGTGTGGACAAGGCTCTAAGCCAAAAGGGAATTAAGGCTAACGAATGGGTGAACAAGATCTGTGAGATTGCCGGAGGCCGTGGCGGAGGTAAAGACCTTCAGGCTCAAGCTGTTTGTGAGAATGTGAATAAGTTGGACGAGGCTGTAGAATTGGCCAGACAACTGACTGCGGTCGCTTTGGAGTGAAGCTAAGTATCTGTTTTATCTGTTGCTATTAAATGTTTAAATTATACGGTTAAATAAGCTCCTGTTAAGTATACTTTGGTTTGTCTAATGTTTCTTGGTGTAGGTCCAGATATTCTGAAGTTTGATTTGCGACAACAATCATCTCATGTTACTATTGTTAGATAAATTTATTTGTTATCAAAATACCATGTAAAATAGCCAAACAAGGAGATCATCTATAAGGTGAACCGGGTGGGAAAAGACTTTGGAGAAAGAGATCATAAGTGTGTCACGTCAGCGTCTTGAATCACATAGTTGTTATTCACTGTCTTGTCCTCCACCAACGCCGTCGACGGAGTCCCGAGGTTGGGGTGGGCTTTGCGTTGGGGAGTGATCATGTAGCTCAGTCTCTACAAAACGCGGTGTACATTAGTTTAGGGCATTGGACTGTAGTTTAGAGTATTGAATATGCCGTTTATTCTTTTGTATCAGAAGGGGAAAGAAAGAGGTATAGCTCTTGAGAAAGAAGTATCAAACCAAACCTACTTGTAATACAGTACCCTCTGTGTTACAGAACAAGTATAACATGAAAGCGGGTACGGAGAGAACGGAGAGAGATCTCAATACCCATCCAGAGTATACTGACCACATTGGATATACGTAGTTAGGTATCTCCATGGGCGCGAAGCTTGCGTCGTATAACGATAGCGCAAAGATCAGCTATAATAACATGTAATTGTATCAACGACTCTTTAATGCATCTTGGTTTATATAAGTTTCTTTATTAAATTTATGTGATTTTTGATGGGATACTATGTCACAGCTAACGTACTAAAACATAATTACTTTTTCTACAGTAAAATCAAATTATATTTGTATGGTTTACAATAATTCGCTAAAGTTTTACAGTAAGATTCAGTAATTTGTAATAAAACATACCGCAATAAAGCAAGGAGCACAAGTCCAACATACTCTCCAGTATAAGCCTGGATAGAAGCCTAACATATGTTTGATATCTTCGCTGAACTGTTGAATGCCATAGAACCAACATACGGCGATCATCTCGCACATTACTATGAACAACACCGACAATGATACGCCGTAGTTGTCGAGGAAGGGTATCACATATGTTCCGCCCTGAAGATAAGTTCAATTCATATTAGTTTTTAATTACTTTTACTGTTTAGGATATTAAGATTGTTCAGATAATTCTGTGCCCTTTCTTAAAGGAAGTTTTTGGGGTTAGAGGGCATAAAATTATTTGAACAACGTAATATATTACTTTGCAAAAGAAACAATTAATGCTTTCTTTCAATTCACGGTTTTAGTAAAATAAGATATTTAGTCTAAATTGCGAATTATTATTACATAATATAATAATTAACAAAGTAAAACATGCAACTTTAAAGTTTTAAACTTGCGACTATAATACATTAGTAAACATACGTAAGTTACTGTGGGCAAAGATCCTATAAAGTAAATGAAGATGACCATAAACACAAACAGTTCACGTCGTCGACCCAACATACGAGGATATTCGTCAATCAGGCCGGTAATCAATGCTTCTACTCCGGCAAACTGAAACAGAACATTTCTTTATCAAAGTAGATGAAGTGAACTTTAAAAAATCATTATGAACCATCGTATTTTACATAACAAAACCACCACATTCGATATACTTCTTTGATTTTTAATTTTTAAAAAATTAAAGACTTACCGTGCTGTCAATACCCAATGTGATTAACATCAAGAAGAAGATGACCGACCAGACGCTACTGTAGCTCATCGTCGCTATGGCTTCTGGATACACGACAAAAATCAATGAGGATTCTGATTCTCCCACAACTTCACTCACTGGTTTATTGGTCAATTCACTCATGTAGCCCAGCGTAGAGAAGATAACAAATCCGGAGAAGAAGGATGTGAAACAGTTGATTGTCGACGTTACTACTGCGTCCCTAAACATGACAAGATTGGTTTCGTCATTCCTTATGATTCTAATACATATTTTAGTACATGTTGACTATGGTAAACTAAAAAGTGTTTAGCCTAGCCTGTAGGTTAAACTGCAGCTTCTTAAGTCAAGAAAACATTAAAAACTCCTTTACCTGTAGCAATTATTGTCAAACTCATTGTAACTACTCAACGCCAACAAGACTCCGAAGCCAGGTCCGAGAGAAAAGAAGATTTGTGTAGCTGCAGCCGTCCAGACTGACGGATCTTTGAGTTTCTCGAAGTCTGGCGTCAAATAATAGGCGATTCCTTTCGATGCCCCAGGCAAAGTAAGGCCTTGGATCAGCAGAATCGTAAGCACGATGTATGGTGCTGTCGCTGTGATCCACACCACTTTACCAGCTGATCGTGGCCCTTTCCATAAAGCAAAATAAACGCACAGGAATACGACGAACAGGCAACATGCCATCGACCATTTGATACCTCCCAGGTCTTCGAGACCTTTGGAACGGTGCACTTCCAGCACTTTTCTTCTGAAAACAGATTCTATTGATTTAAACGGTTCAGAGGAGGGATATCTCAGTATTTTGGGGTTATATAATGTTATAATTGGCAGTTTTAAAGCAAATCTTTCAATTAACTAAAGAAAAATATGCGACAGAGTTTTCTTCGAATACAAAGAAAACTATAATGATAGCTAATGTAAGAAAGTACAGGGTGTTCCAAGAAAAATGTTCAAAACTAACGAGCTATAATTTTCTTCCCAACAAAGCTACACATGCCAAACTTGGCATGATGAAAGGTTGGACCCACAAGTTTTTTGTCACAAAATTTTTGATTTTTTAAGTACATATTAAGGGCGTTATGATTTTTCAAAAAATGTTTATTTTCCCCGGAATTACACATATTTTCAGTTGGAAATGCTTTTTTTGGTAAAATTTTCTGTTTTTGACAATTTTTTGGTTGAAAATGACATTTTTAGCCAAGTTTTTAATTCTCAAACGTCGGCGGAGACTCGGCGGACGCCTAAATTTATCGGCGGAGGCTATAACCCGCTTCAAACATAACGTAGCGACGTGAAACAAAAAGCATTAGTTTTAAAATTATCAAGGCAATTTTCACTGACGTTAAGCTTGTTTGAAAATAACTCTACCTAACAAATTTACAAAAAAAGTTAAATCAAAAGGTATATAACGTTCAGAAATAGGCGCAATGTTTCAAAAACTTTAACTTATGTTCAAAAGTTATGATAAACTCATTCTTCAAAGGTTATAAACAGCAAATATATCAAATGTTGTATGTTGTTCGTTTTTTTGTTATTAAGTAAAGTAAAAGATAAAATACGTTTAAACTTTAAAAGTTATTTGTGCAATTTACAAAATAAATATAAAAACATGTTTTCTTTATTCATTTTCTTAGGTTTTTAAAAATTTTTGTGTTTTAAAAACTTTGAAGCCAAGCTCAGTATCAGTGAAAATTGCCTTGATAATTTTAAAACTAATGCTTTTTGTTTCACGTCGCTACGTTATGTTTGAAGCGGGTTATAGCCTCCGCCGATAAATTTAGGCGTCCGCCGAGTCTCCGCCGACGTTTGAAAATTAAAAACTTGGCTAAAAATGTCATTTTCAACCAAAAAATTGTCAAAAACTTAGAAAATTTTACCAAAAAAAGCATTTCCAACTGAAAATATGTGTAATTCCGGGGAAAATAAACATTTTTTGAAAAATCATAACGTCCTTAATATGTACTTAAAAAATCAAAAATTTTGTGACAAAAAACTTGTAGGTCCAACCTTTCATCATGCCAAGTTTGGCATGTGTAGCTTTGTTGGGAAGAAAATTATAGCTCGTTAGTTTTTAACATTTTTCTTGGAACACCCTGTAAAACCCCATTTTTGAGTATAAAACACTAGTTACAAAATGTTAAGTTTTAGAATTATACCATATGTTCCTTAAAAATGAAAAATTTACCAAAAATTTCTCAAAAATAGCAAAAATTTGGCTAATTTTAAAGTTTTTTCTGAATAAAGTTACAAAACTTACAAATAATACTCTTGTGACGGCGTTGTGTATATCATAGTCTTATTGGCCGAAAGACTGGTGGCATTCAGGTCCTCGCGACAACTGGCCGTGTTCCATTCGTTGTTACAGCCCCTCCACGGCACATCGAAGGCAAAGGAATTAAACAAAAAGTAGACGGCATGAGCAATAATGGCGTTGTAAAAACAGGCAATAAATGTGCATACGAAGCAGATACCGTACCCAATACCTGAATTTACATAAAGTTTTGATTTTTTAACAATATACGACGTTTTACAGTTGTGTATGGCTTTTTAATAACCATACGAAACTATAAGTTGTCGTAATTCAGTAGTATAATACGATAGTATGTGGCATACTACATGATAATACACGTTAACTGTTCAAAAAGTTTTGAGCCCTCTTGAATCATATTTTAAAATTCTAATCACTGTTTCATCGCGTAAAAGTCCCCATATGCCTTACCTTTAAACATCGGACATATTTTCTTCCATATACTCAAACAACCTGATCTGTGAAACTGTCCCATAACTAATTCCATGTAGAACATCGGAAGACCACCTACCATCAACATAATCAAGTATGGTATTAGAAATGCGCCTAAAACAACATAACAGCATATTATTCGTTCTATACACTTTGCATTACGTAAATATACACATATTTTACTATAAAAATTAACAAAGTAACACATTATAGTAGGTTTTTGTACTATTCCATAGTATTTATATTTACTAAATCATAGTAAATAAACATATAGCTATAGAATGCGTATTCATAACCGTAATAATATGTTATAGTAGACCACCAACCTCCACCATGTTTGTAGCAAACCGACGGGAATCTCCAGATGTTTCCCAAGTCTACCGCATACCCAACTACAGCTAACAGAAACTCGACTTTGGACGACCATTTCTCTCTGACTACACTACTCCGTCGCCTCCTCAACGTGATCGGTATGGTACCACCGTTCTGATGACTGTCTCCATTCGGCAAACCATCAGCAAACGATGTCCTTCTTGATGTGGACTTCGGTTTTACTGCAAGTTTTAGTTACTTTACAAAGATATTAGCGTAAATTTTAAAATTTATGAAAAAATATTTTTAAAAATAAAATTGCTTTTTTGGTACAAAATGCCATTTTCGTCTCAGGACCCACCAAAAAACAAAACCTGTTGAAGATAAACCAGCTGAGCCAAGCCTATTTCTTAGCTTTTGCCTAAACAAACCCAGGCAAGGCTGTTCCTGAGCTTTTGTTTAGGCTTGAAGGCTAGAGTTTAGGCTATATTCGTTTTGCTTTAGCTCATAAATTTAGCACCGATCTGTTACTGCTTTAATAAAAGCATCAGGATTGGCTTAGTTTTTAAGATCAGCCTGTTTGTGCCAATAATCAGGACCAGCTCTTTTCTCATTTCCAGTTTTGTTTTTTTATTTAATTTTTTGTAAATTTATAAAAAATAAATATTTTAGAGCTTCAAAATGAAGTGACAGATATCGCTTACAATCATGATGATTATTGTTTTCGAACTGTTCAGAGTCCATCGCCAAATCAGTGGCTAGACCTGAGCCTAACGTCGAAGATCGTACGACTATTCGACGTTTCTGTTGTGTGCCTGAAAGTAAAAGTAAAATATTTTTGAGGTACATTTCAAAGATTTTTATGTAGCCTTAGTAATGATGGCTAACTTTAGTTATTGTATGCCTAGTATAGTAAATCAAATTTAAAAGTATCTATCATCATAGAACGACTGTTTGTTTGAACTTGTTATGTTGTTCAAATAATTATGTGCCTCCTTCAATGAAAATTTTTGTAATCAGAAACACAATATTATATAAACAGCTTAGTATTCTAAAGAAGACTCTAAATCAAACAAATACGTCCTAGGTTTTATCAAAACCCCTCCCCTCCCTCCCCTAGGCCTGTATAACAGTACAATAAAGTAATCAATAAACCAAAACCCAGGTTAGCCTCAAAACCAGTTCCCCCAAAGAAGACGTCAACAGTCAGACGAAGCCCACTTCATTGCCGAATCTCGAGAAAGCCGAGAATCTCACCGTGTTGGGCCAAGAGCGCTTCTTCTGGGGCCGAGTTGGAGGCCGGCAACTGGATGAGCGGCACATTGCTGGGACTGGTGTTCAGCCCCAATCGCAGCGACATCCCACGATAAAGCCCCACTTCAGAAGGCCCTGCAAAAGTGGCGGGATAAACAAAGAACGGCCGCGCCGTGCAAACGATTATCGATTCCGGAATAAATCATTTCGAGCGATATTGGCAGGGAAAGGTGGTCTGTGGTGTAAAGGTTCATTTGATATTGACAGAAATACATTTACTGTAAGGGTCATGTAGTTTTAAAAATTAAAAGTAAAAGTTTCAATAAAAAGAGTGGTTTTGAAAAGTTTAAAATTTTTATTTTTTAAATTGAAAAAAATTTTTAAAGATTTTGCCCTTTAAAATTTACAAAAATATAAAATTTCTCAACTATCACTCTACTTTTTTGATCGAATTGCTTTTTAAACTACATCTACGGACCTCTAAATTATTATAACTTTCAAAATTTCTTTTCGGTACCCAACAAGGTACCACTTTCAAGTTTTTTTTCTAAAAAAAGCATTTAAAAACACATTTGACAGTATAACATCCTTTTATACCTACTCCAACGCCATAAAGCCCCTCCTCCACATCGCCCCCCCTCATAGCTCCTTGCCACATTTGATAAGAAACTTAATTTGTTTACTGTAAACTTATCTGTGTTGTATACAATACTCGACCTTATACTGTAGACAATAATATATGATTTGCTGTCCCCAAAAGCAATCAAAGCCCTCTACATCCCCCCCCAAAAAACACTGTCAACTTCATATTAAACAAGAACAAAGGCAAAACCCGACCAAACTGTAAGTATAATATAAGACAAGTACTGACACTATCGCAAACATATTAAACTTTAATCATCGCCGGATTGTAGCCAAACATACGACGCAAAAAGGTATTAAACAGACATTCTCCAGTTACATGTTCAATTATTTAGCAAGAACACCGTGAAAGAACATGACCTCAAGGTGGCAAGAGAAGATTCCAAAAACAACAAACATCACAAACTAAGCACGCGTGCCAAAAATACTTGCAGTTTCTTTGCAGTCGAGAACAATGCACTGGACTAAAAGTGTAGTTTAGATTGGGCGAGGGGTTAAGTCGGCTCAAAGGTAGGTTTAATCGTATTTTTAGGGTTAAAAATGACGTTTTTGCAATATTTTTTTTTCAATCGTATATTATACTTGATCAAGAACTTGTTTTTTAGACAATTCTTTTTAGTTATATAATTTTTTAATTTCTTATAGAGATAAACATCCGATAGGCGAGGGTAGGCTTAGTTAAGACTAAAATAAGCAGAGGTACGCTTCGATAAAACTAAAATGGTCAGGAGCAGGATTTGGTAAAGCTAAAATGGGTAAAGACAGACTTAGGTAGAGTTACAATAAGCAGACGTCATCTTGGATAAAGTTAATTTTTGAATTTACATTAAGGGTAAGCTGCTCAGTAAGATGATCCATTTTTTAAAGTAACCTATTCCTAGAAAAGACCGATTCAGAAGTGACCTATTCAGTGTGGTGACTTATTCCGAGCGGAGCACCCCATTACCTTCTCACGAGTGCACAATGCAAGCACAAAACATGCAAATTGTACGTATGTCTTGGCATCAGAAAAATGTCAACATAAAATATGAGGTTTTGAAAATTATAAACTGTTGTTGCCAAAATTAGAATGCAAAACCTATGGTAATTCGCGTAACAACATGACTATCAAACGCTTTATAAAGTAACAGTTAGGAACAATACCAAAAAAAACTTTTTAAAAACAAAAATTACAGTTCAAAAAAGCTTTTTGATTCTAAACCGATGTACCAAAGACTTTAGAAGAACGTTTTTAATATAGTACCTTGGCATTAAAAGAGGATTGGAGCTCAAAACAGACTTAAATCTTCAAAGCCACCCTATTAAGTCAGATATTCAAATATAGAAAACTTGGTACACAACTGGTTAGAACAATGTATAAACTAAAATTCTTGTTTTTGCAAAGAAAAAAATGGTCAAAAGCTATGTTGCACTACCTTTTCTACTACGTCAAGTTATGTTGTTCTACCTTTTCAACTACGTCAGCGTTTAAAAGTACTTTTAAACTCTCCTAACTAAACAAAACTTTAAAATCTCAAACTTTTCCAATAAAAGCTACCCTTTAACTTCATTTCCAAACCTAAAACTTACAATATTCCGATAGTATTCAGTAGTATGAAGACGAGTTCCAAATGTATGCACTAATACTACTCATTTACAATTTGAGGAAATCACCCGAATTTCCGGCAAACCTTCAAACTCCGACAAGAGAGTGCGTGGAAGAGAGAGACGGCGAGAGTACGGTAATGGGAGAGGCGAAGATGTAAGTCCGGATACAACACGAAACCCAAGTACTTAAGAGGATGTGGGTTGAGATCTCAACGCTTACGTAAAGAAGAGGTTTGACTTACTCGGCCTATAACGACTAGTAGACAAATACATATGTGAGACAGAATGTTGTTTGATCAAAGAATACTAAAGGCAATCCTAATACGATAGGTTAAAGAAGCTCCGGTTCTGGAAAAACAGATAATACTACATACTTTTTGACCAACTGAACCCAAAATTGTAAAACATTTATAAGCTCACTAATTCAATATAAAACGCCAAATATCTTGGCACAATTAAGACACTAACCCAATGTTTTTACTCTGTAAAATAAAACGTAACAGGTAAACCGCGGTCCGAAAGTTCCCACAGTCTCAAGGGTTTCGTACTCCAGGATTTAGTTTGCAAACCCAAAGGTAAACTTTTTCAAATATCTAAGATATAGCGTAGTAAAGCGAGTTACAATACATTACGTGAGTTATAATTTTTTTTTAGTTTAAAAAGAATTAACCTTGTGATAAGATGCTCAAAACTCCCAGCAGTTCTTGCTTACTATATTACACGAAAAGGATCTTTTATTGAGCGTATTTTAAGAGCAAACTACTATGACTTAGGTATACAAAAGTTTGAAACAACACTAAGCTTCATCTTATTGAAAAGATCCTACCGTAGCTGCTCTCAAGAACCACGACAAGACTTTAAACTTTACTTTAATCTTTCAGTAAATATGAAAAGAACATTAGTTTAAAACAACTTATATAGAGTATCTCTATAACATACATACATACACAAAACAAACTTCTAAACCAGAAACTTACAAAATTGTTTAAACTCTTCAGATCATCCTCAAAAAACGTCTTCTCGGGACATGAATAATTACCAAATAAAGAAACGCCAAACTTCTCTATGGCAATCTCAACAAAGCCCTTCTTCATGTATAATAACCAGCCCTCAGGCTTGCCAAAACCGCCAATTTTCACCTATATATTCCTGTTTAAAAAAGTAAAAACTTTATGAAAAATGTCGCATTTCAAAGTTCGGTCAAAAATTACATAGAAAATATATATAAAGAAAACAACATTTCCACAGAATTTTGGACCCATATTGACATCCAAATACAGTCAAACCATCAAAATACCCCTCCCATCGAAAAAAACATAAAATCGACATAGCCACCACAAAAGCGAGTTTATTTTCAGTACAAGATCTACTCGTTCAGAGTTTCGTAGCCGCCGCCTGGCAAATGGTAGCTGCGTTTGGTACCCCGCAAGTTGTCCACCTTGACCATGTCGACTCTCGGAGTGAACACAAACGAATCCACAAAAGAGAGAATGAAGTTGAGCAGCACCAGAAGCTAAAACAATATTACACACCACCACTGACATTTTTGACATATGAACAATAGCTTATATCTATGACATTTTAGTAATATTTTTTTGATTTAGGTAACAAAATTTGCTCGAAATTTCATTTTTTATATAAAAAAATTAAATTAATCGATTTGATAAAAAAAAGTCAATTGAACTTTTTCTTTAATTTTTAAACAAATTACAGTATCTGTCATAAATTTTTTAACTTACTGTAATGGCATAGATGTTGACAGGCATTTCTGGGATAATGCCATTCTCAACACCCCACAAGTCGGTCCATTTCAAGTAGATGAAGAGACACAACATCAGCTGAAGGAACTCGATGCAGCTCAAGATGATGGTGATGGCACGGATGTAAAACTGAAAAATAAAATCTATAATTATTTACGTCAAAATAGCATCTAAAAATACTTCAAATAATAACTTTTGGACTTAAAATGCATTGGAAAGACATATAATAACAAAAATACAAACTCACATCAAGCTTGGAGTCGACCTTCTTCTCGCATTGTGTGCAAATTGCGCCGAAGAGGTCCACAGTCGTAGCAGCAATCATAACCACGAAGAAGGTGATAACCACACTTCTGGCATCCGTCTTACTGATGTCCGGCACCTGTAGCAGATCGCCGTATGTCAATTTCAGACACGAACGTTGTTGTCGTACGAAGCTCTCATTCACGTTAACAACCGTTGCATTTTGACCAAACACATCAATCGACTTCATCACGGCTTCATTCTCAACCGGGCATGGCTCGTAAGGGACCAGCGGAGTACAGATTGGGGCCAAGAACACAATGGCGAAGAGAAGAGTTAGTAAGAGGAACACCTGGACTAGCCGAAATAAGGGAAGCGCCGCCATTGTCGCAACCACCAAATCAATGAATGAATTTCAACCGAAATGAGTTTTTTGAAATGTTTACTCAACATCTCGTACTAATTTTATTCAAATTTTGTAATTTTGGAAGGGACTCATAAATTATAGATGACGCATTTTATGGATATTTTTACTATAAATTTCGATTTCTAAATGTTGTCTTCAAAATAAGAAGAATAAACATCAATTAAAAAACGCATTTTATATACGTCTATTAAATATGTCGTTACTGCTTATCGCAAAAAATAATAAAACTTAAATTAAAGTACAAATTGACGGTTTGTATTTTATAAATTTTTTTTGTAAAACCATTTTATTTGCTTGATAGAAAGATTAATAAACCTGGAACCAATTTGTAATATATATTGTAACATAATCGTTGAATTGTTCTTTACTTTTGGTATAGATCTCAGCTGCTTTTATAAAAGCTCAGATATTTTGCGGTCCCAGTTCTGGCGTCAACTACTGATACAACAGGAGTTAAACTATCCATTTGAATGAACGGCTTCAAGAAATCGTTTGATTTGTCTGGCCAATACCTCATTCTTGACAAAAAACAGAGTGGATGATAGTAGGAGGTAATGTCTGATCGCCGTTCATTCTGGGATAATTGTTTTAGTTTGGTACTGAATGTTTTTACTCGGACGCTGTCTGAAATTAACATTGAATTTACTAGATTGCTAACAAAATGTAAGACAAAACGATTTTATACCACGAACGTATTGTTAGTACTGTCACTGTCGGATGTCATATGCTAAGTTTTTGTGATGATATAAATATATTACGAATTCAAAAGTTTTATTCAATTAGCCCAAATCAGTACGGTTTAATAATGTGAACTTGTTTTTTTTAATAAATAAGAAAAAAATAAATTAAAACTTGCCTTTTTTAAAACACAAATAAATACGTTCTAAAACATTATTTTTATAAGATTCCATGAGTTTGTTGTTTGGCATTGGCACAAAGCCTACACTGCAGTAAACCTGATATCTGTAACTCAATCGAAGACTCGGATCTATCTTAACTGTTTGCCATTGAGTTGATTGTTTGTTGTAGAATGTAAACTAAATATTAACACAAAGATTATATTGATATATTATACATTTTATCCTTATTTCAAGGTTATTTCAAAACATGGAAAGAAAAGACAATCAGATCGGACCGTATAGAGAGACCGTTACCGTGTTTAAAATAGTCCTAGTCTTACTTTACGGGAACTAAGGTGGCCAATCAAAAGGTGACTAGAATGAGTCCTTTTTAAATATAAAATTTTTTAAACATCTTACCAAACCGATTGAATCAAAAAAGGCATTAGAATTTAAAAACCAAGTGTGGTCTGAGTAATTAAACACAAATTGTTTCTGTTTGATACTGTATATCCGACCTGCTAAGCCCTCTAAAATTAGTAAATTTTAAAAACTTGACTATTCAAAAATTAAAAAAAAACACGTAATTGAAGACAACCTTGGTATAGGTTGTCTTCTATTTAATTTTTTTATATACACACTATATAAACTAAAAACTACCTTGGATAAGTACAGAATCGTTTTCATTAATCACGTAAACAACAACCATTTTGAGTGTCCATTTACAAACTTCGTGTCTTTCATCTGTCTCTGTGTTGATTATGACAAGCTTATTATCCCTTGTGTGGACTCCAATGTATTTAGAGTTATCGTACGCATTGACGTAGTTTATAGTACCATTCGGGTGTACTGCGTCAATTTTGTATTCTTTTTTCGTATAATAATCAAAAATAGTACCGTCCTGTACAATTTGAAATTCAAATTTGTCTTTTTGCCAATACTTTCCTTTTACTTCCATGCTATGCAGGTCATATACCAGTATGAAATAATGAGTACGAACGAGAAGTTCTTTGCCTCGATTTATCATATTAACACGAGTGACTTCCTTTGTGTATGATGTAAAGTCAAGAAGCTTAACCTCATTAAGAGCAAAATCAATATTGGTCAGTACAACATAACCGCCTTCAAGTTTTATTGCAATTTTGCCTGTAAACGGGCAACAAACCGTGTTTTCTGCATAGAATCGTTTGTTAGAAGGAATTACATTGAATAAACGACCTCCAAGTCTGAAATTGTATTAATCAAGTTTTTGAAAACCTTACAGTACATTAATTCATAATTGAAAGTTGCCATTTTCTGACATTTAAAAAATAAAAAAAAATTTAAATTCACTAGATTAGCTTTCACTTAAAGCAGTTCTAAATACTTACTTTAGAAAAGCATGTGCCCAGGTCTCGCCTTCAAGGCGATATACTAAATGATCATAACACAACTTTTTAAAATCCATATTTACAAGCTTATAAAAGTATTTATTCATCATAGCCAATATTACAGTATCCTCCACTATCGTCACATGCTTAATGACAATGCACCACAACTGAAATTTCTCAAATTTATTTAAAAACTCTCTAATTCATGCTGTAATTGTAAATTTGGACCCCTGTGTAAAAATAACTCCATACCGATACTACTTACTTCTGGCTCCAGTCTTTCGGCAAAGATCTGCATTGGAACTTCCTATCAAGCGACGGTGCTATAGCCAACTAAAGCCTTTTTAAACAAACACCATTGACATACGAGACATTATCTTATTTTGACCCAACGCCGTAAAAAAGGAAGGGTCAACCTGTACCTTTCAGAAAGTGACAGAATTGACGTTGTGTTGCAAGCACTCACGAAAGTGGTTGTCTTACCAATCTCTCATTCACGTTAACAACCGTCGTATTTCGACCAAACATCAATCGGTTTCATCACTACTTCATTCTTAACTTTTACTCAAAATTTTCGTACTAATTTGTTCACATTTTGTAATTTTAGAAGGGAATGACAAACTGTGGATGGCGCATTTTATAGATAACGCAAAAAGGCCATTTGTAAAAATTGTTAATGAAAAAGTTTTACAAAACTATTACAAAACTAACATTAAAATTTAAAAAATTCTACAAAACCATCAATATATACTTTTATTATCTTTTTGAGTTTTGATATTTTTGCTTAGTGGTAAGCAGTAATGACACATTTAATAGACGTATATAAAATGCGTCTTTTTGCTTAATGTTTATTCTTCTTTTTTTGAAGAAAACATTTAGAAATTAAACCAATTATTTTATTGTAAAACTGCTAACGTAATTTAAAAATTTTTAAATCAAAAAATTACGTTTAAAACGCATGGTAATGACACATTTTATAGACAGCGAAAATATATTTCTAAAAATTGTCTTTCCTCAAAACCTCGGATTTTTTTGTTGTTTCTTGTTGAATTTCTATTGTTACTTGTTGAATATGGCATCTATAAATCCTGGAGTTACTTTTACAAACGAAAAACACAAGGTGGATTGTCACTTAAAGTATTTAAACGAGGTAAGACATCAGTTTTGTTCATTTTGGTTGTTTAGATGCTGGAATCGTTGGATAAAGAGATTGACTTCTATAAAAATACACTGAATGAATACAACGACATAGCGCAGAACGTTTCTGAACATGTAAAATCGTTGAAGGTCAAAATAAATGTAAGTTTGAAAGAAAATAACTTAAGGATGGCATTGTGATAGGGTTTTCATGACGAGTGCTTGTCTTATGGTCAAAATGGAAGAAAGTAAACTTTTTTTGATGTAAAAATGTTTTCTCTAAAGTTTGTTTTACTGTTTAAAAGCAAAAATAAATAAATAAAAAACCTACATTGATAATGATTTTTAAAAACCTTGATTTTTTGGCCGCAACTTCATTATAAGTTCATTCCATAAGCATGTGGTTAAACTAATGTTTCACCATACATTTTCATTATTTTGTGTAATTTGTTTTCTATTTCGATAACTTTGTGTTGTTTGTAGATTCCTCTGGGCAAAAAGGCATTTATTCCGTGTTATTTGACTAGCACGAACGAATACACTGTTATGGTAGGGGATAAACACTTTGTGAGGAAAAGTGCATATGATACTGGCGAGTTTATAAGCAGACGAAAACAACCTATACAGGAGCGAGTATTGTTGTTTGAGAAACAGAAAGCCGAGGTGGAGGAGAAGATAAAGATGACGGAGGAGCTGTTTTTTGGGGTAGGTTCGGTTTTTGATTTATAAAGCTTATCTTTATATATTAGAAGAAAGACCTAGTTATGTGGAGTTTCTATGGCTTCATGTATAATATCATATTATACATCATTGGTTACAACATAAAACTTTTTAATGGAAATCTATAGAAATGGTAATCTTAACATTTCGATAAGGACTATCAATTATAAACTTTTTAGCCAAAACTATGTATCCTTTAGATACTTTCTATAATAGCCTTATATTGTTACTTTTTTCAGCTGAAAGGCGATGAAGTGGAAATAATCGAACCGTACGATGAAAAACAACCAAAATCATGTGAGTATCATAATTTGACAAACGTTTTAATTATTTATAAATTTATTGTTTTTCCAATTTTTCAGATGCGTCGAAACGTAGAGAACAAAACAAAAAGGTTGAGGACAAGGAATTTGTTGTAAGTTTTTACTGTGGCGGTCGGAAATTTCCTAGAAACGAAACATTTCTAGATTACCACATTCAGGCTTTATTTATGTTAAATTAAATAATTTATATTTCCTAGACCAGGAGGATGTGATAATATATGCATTTTTCAGGACCTAATGAGTAGATTAGATGAATTAGAGAAAGAAGAAGATGCAAAGGATGAGATAAACAAAGTGCTAGTTGAACCAGTTGTTACGAAAATTCCAAAAGAAGAAAGCGATTCAGAGGAAGAAGTTGAAAAAGTTGAAGAGTTTGATACGGTAGCCTACGATAACCAGGAATATACAGAAGGCAGCTTTGTAGGTGAAGAGTTTGAAGAAGATGACAATAAGACATTAGAACCACCTAAAGGGGTACCGAAAGCTGATTTCGACAAACTGTTGCGGTATTTGGACAAAATGGATTTGGAAGATAACGATGAAGAAGAAACGGATTCAGATGAGTTGAGTGATGTAGATGAGAAAGGTGAAGATGAGAATAGTGATGACGGAGAGTTCTTGAAAAATGTGGAAGAGAAAGGTAATTTTCATTGAATGTGGGATGCTTTAATATGTTTAAATTTTTTAATTTTACTACTTTGAAAGCTATAATGTTAAGTCATTTCATCTATTTTCAGAAACGCCCAAAATTGTGGAAATTACCGAAGAATCTTCTAACGAGCCTGTAAAGCAAAATCACAGCATAGAGAAACAAGTAGTTGTTAACGATGAAAAAGAGAACTGTTTAATCAAAACACAACCAGATCTATCTACTTCATCATCAATGAAGAAAGGTGTCAGATTTAATTCAGAAGAACTTGGCCCAACTGGAGGACAATTAGAGGATCAGAACGTTACAGGAGAAGATCAGAACGTCAAGTCAATATTGAGGAATCGAGACGAGAAACCCCGAGTTGACCGACAGTATGCACAATGGATGGACAGAAGGTTCGAGAAAAAGATTGAACCTGGATCTAAGAATGTTTTGAAAGGAGGAATCGTCGAGAAGGATCCGTTGTTAACATTGGACAGAACTTCAAGCAGGACAACGGCATCATCCGCCAATGGAAGTCAACAAAAAATGTCTAAATTTAAACAAAATAGATTAAATAAAAAACATTAAGTTTATTTGTTTCTTGAACTAAATTCGATTGATCGATTTATGTTTTGCGAAGAATTCGGTTAATCAGAAAATATAGCAGTATTGGAAGATTCATGTTTTTATTGTGTACCACGCTTTATTGTACAAGAAAGAGTCGGTTTAACATTACAAAAGAATAGACTAAAAAACTCTGGTTCGATATTATAATTTTAAAAATATTTGAAGAATAAAATTAGGTTTTTTACCAAAATAAATATAGTTAATAATATTATATTATTGTGGTTGATAAAGGTAATAGATCTATTGTTGTGTCCAAAACTTGTGTTTTATGTAAGTCATACGTTTTTGCTTAGCGCGATGTCGCGTCAAAATGCCGAGTCCCAGTAAAAAGCGGCTTTTTATTTAACCGCGCTTGCTTGAAAAAAAACTTTTTTTACAGTTTCTTGTTTAAGCACTCGGTTAACAGCAAGTTTCAATGAGAATCTTGGTCGAAAGTTTGCAGCCAGAAGTAAGTTTTCGTTTGATTTCATTTTACGTGTTGATTCTGGGCGGGAGCACCTAATGTAAATATGTAGGAGAGGTGGCCAAATGGAATGGTCAAATGAAGCCAATAAGGCAAAACTACAGAAAACACAATTACGAGATTTTTATTTAACAAGAAAATTACTGTAAAGTCGGTATGTCTTTAGTACTGACTCCTAAAATAAATGTAAGAAATTTTAGCTGTGGTGCATTATCATTAAGCACCAGACGATAATGGATGATACTGTATCATTGGCTATGGTGAATAAACGCTTCTACAAACTTGTAAAATTGAACTTTAAGCAATTATGTTATGATCATGCAGTATACCGTCGTAAAGGCGAAACTTGGGCTTACGCTTTCTTAAAGTAAGTACTTTTAAAATATAATTTTGCGAATAAGTTTTGATAAGAAAAATGAAACTTCGGAGACCCTAAACACATACTATAACATAATATTCTCAAGTCTAACGATACGGTACCCTATTTAATTAACAAGGAAAGTGTCCAACCTGCAACTCTCAGAATCAGCTCAAAATTTTTATATGAGTTTTTTGTACTATTAATAGTACATATAAAAAATCTTAGCTTGCGGTTTTAAGTTTTAAAATTTAAATATTTGAATTTCCCGCCTAATTTTCAAATTTGGCATAGTGTTGCAAGCACTTTTTTCGGCTTTCTAGACAAGCTACGCCTACAACTTTAAAAATGTAGGTTCATTTGCAGGTTTTCTACTAGTACATCAAAGAAAAATGATTTAAAGTCAAAAAATGACAAAGTTATAAGCTTGAAACACAATTCCAATTTTGCGGGAAGTTCAAAAGTGATTTTTTAATCTTGATTTTCTCAAGACTAGCCGCAAACTGCAACTTAATAATTTGCATAAGAACTTACATTGACATGATCTTGCTACAAAAAAGTTTATATAGAATTTGAGCGTTGCAGGTCAGGTACCTTCCTTGTAAGTGTAACTACAAAAGCCAGTATAGATATGAGACAGGCATAATAAGTATAGATGTTGTAATTAACATAAAGGTACTACACTTTTATTGAAGAAAAGAAAGATATAGTAAATGATACTTGGGGTACGTAAATGAAGGTTTAGTTGTTAGGTAGACGGTAGTGTTGAAACATTAAGTTAGCTTTCAATAGGTATGTAGGGGCGCACTTAGAACTTAGTGGTGACCCGTGAGCTCTAACAGTAGCATCATACCTTTAGCAACTCCGACTTCTTCGTTTAACATCTTTATTAATCAGTGAGGAGACTCCACACTGGCCACGGTCTACATTGATCGCAAACTGACTTTGTTGGGCTGTTTCAAGGTCTTTTGGCATATGTCTGGCGTTCTTAAGATTTATTGCCTTCGCATGTCAACAGCCTTCGAAACATCCCACAACAGATATGCAGGAGTAAAAATTAAAGTAAACCTTGTGGTATGGTGAAAGCTGCAGTAGAAACCGCCATATATGTAACGTCTTTTTCTTCTTTACCACATGTACTGATTACTATAAATTTTAAGTTTGCAAATTGATCTACTAAAAGTTTAATAAGATAATGTACAACACTATGATTTTAGCCTTGGGCATCGCTTATTTAATGAAATTCGTTATAACAAAACATTTTATGTAACAAACGCAATTTGTTGTTCGTTCACAGGAAAGATGGCATTAAAACTTGAAAATGGTTATGTTCTACTGACCAATATTGACTTTGGTCTTAATCAGTTTACTATTCTTGACTTTACATCATACACAGAAGAAATCACTGGTGTTAGTATGATAAATCGAGGCACAGAACTTCTCGTTCGTACTCCTAATGTCGTACTGGTTTATGATCTACATAGTATGAAAGTAACAGGGCCACAGTATAAGAAAAACGGCAAATTTGAATTTCCACGTATACAACATGGTACTATTTTTGATTTTTACTCCAAAAAAGAATTTAAAATTGACGCAAAATTGGATTATCGTATACACAACGTCAACATATATGATAAGTCTAAATACACTGCCGTGCACACAACAGACGATAAACTTGTCGTAATCAACAATGACACAGATGAAAGATTTGAAGTTTGTGAATGGACAGTGGGTATGAGTGCGCAGCTGATTGATGAAATGGACTCTGTAGTCGTTCAAAGTAATATTCATTTTCTATTGCACTCACGGGTTTTACTTGTCATGTCAAGTTACGGAATTAAAATTTTTGTTTTTGAATCTCAATTTTTTCAGGGCTTACGTGGTTTTTCATTTTTAAGTTTAATTTACAATGATAATTGTATGGTGCTTTAATTTTAATTCAAGTCTTAGTTTGAAGAAATCTTTTTTTTACAATAATAGATTCTACTCATTTCAGGCTTCAAAATTGCAGCTCGAATATACAGTATCAAACATAAGCAAATTGTATTTGATTACCAGGGTTTTCGGTGCTATTTTTTAAACTCTACTACCCTCATTGATCCATTCAAATGTTTGGTAAGATTTTAAAAATAACTTTTAAGTTTAAATTTTGTGTTAAAATCCTAGAGGGCAAGTTCAGGTTGTCCAAGCACCGACGTCGTATATTGGCAGAGTCCAGCGCTATTTGTTACTTTCTTTTAAAGTTTTAAGTACAGGGTGTTTCAAAAAATTTGTAACTTTTGAAAAATTTATTACAGCCATGAAAAAAGATAGAAAGACAAAATTGGGCACGAGTAATATACAGCCAATGTATATTTTTCAGACAAAATTTTGGGATTTTAAAGTGCGTCTGAAGGTCGTTTGAAATTTTGAAAAAACTCATTTTCACCCAAATTATTTTTCAGTTGAAAATCACTTTTTTCATCAAAAATTCACTTTTTTATTATATTTAGTTTATATCCTACAACAAACAGATGACCCGATGGCAAGAAGTTAAGGTAGATCCAAGTCTTTTACTACAACGTTACTTTGATTACTGTGATGTAGGTTTTTTGCCAGTACCAAAAAACACACTTATGGAATCGTTTCAAAATGGAGATTCAAAACTGATTTATTTGACTTTTAAAAATGGTATGTTTACAATTTCCGCTGTTTCAAAATACTAACTGACCAAACTTGTAGTTATTATGACTGGTTGGTCACAAGCACTTGCCATCCCAGCTATATGACATAAGACAACTAAAGTACTGAGTTCATAATACAGTGGTTTATATAAAAAAATTACATAAGGAACTTTCCTTATAGTAAACAATATATTACAATAGGCTAATGCAATAGGCTTTCAAATTTGAACGATTTCTTTAGGCCGTAAAACCAAATAAAAAATTGTGAATTTTTAGAAATATGCATAATAACACCTAAACTACAAAACTGCTTAATCAATTTTGTGTTCTCCATCGCCAAGGACGAACACTAAAGTTTTAAAATTTGTGTATTATATATTCATTGTTAATTTTAGGTCACGCACGAGCAAAAACCTTTAATGCCAAACCGAAAAGATTCTCCAGGAAGTTATCGTGGTCGAGCTACCCCCCAGATGGCGATCATCCAATTATTCATTTAGCGAACCTGACATATTCGCCAAACGACCCAAAAGAATTTTATAATCAACTCACTCGGCTACATTTTGTGAAGCCAAGTGTTTCATTGGTTGAAGCCAGCACTGGAATCACAGAATATTTTAACTTTTGTGAAAGTGATTGAAGATACTCATAAATGAACCAAGGTCAACAACAAGTCGGCGATGATATTGTACATGATTCCAGATTTATTAACGTTTTCTGTCAAAGTGTTTCAGAATAAAATGAAAAAAAAAGATGTCGCACGTCAAGCCACCAATTGCAACAAAGACGTTGCAGCTTTATGTCCAATCTTTATTTTTTGCTTCTTATATAATATATTATAGCTATCTATATCTGAAAGCCGTTGATTTGGTCTATGTCTGAAATCGACCGCGCCTCAACAAACACCCAAAACTCCCCTTGAATAATTTTATTCAAATTACTCCAACTCATTAGGGTTATCAAATACTTTCGTAGTCAGTATTCAGTAAAAAGTCTTGACGTATCCGCCACCAGCGATAATGTCGTTTTTGAACAGGTACGCCAGCTCCTCGTCTGTTTTAATGGCCATGTTGAGGCATTTGGGAGAGATACGCTTTTTCTTCAGCATCCCAGCAGCGTCGGCCGACATCTCCAAAAGCTCTTGAAGAATGTATTCGGTGATCGCTCCCACCGCCACCGCCGTTCTGTGCCCAATACGCTTGCCCGGCCGTTCCCGCTTCATTTGATGCCGAATACGCGGGATCTGTAGCACCAGCTTGGCCCGTTTGGTTCTGCTGTTGTACGATGGCTTCGGAGTCATCTGAAATGAAAAATCATACAATTATGTACTCCAAAGGTTTGAAACTATTAAAACTTTGACGATGTATCACAAACTTACCGTTTTCCTGCTGACGTTCAACGGTGACGTACCACCAAATTGACTACCAATGTGTGGAGACATCATCTGTTGCATCCCTTGCCAGAAAGCGGGTGGTAGATTGTTGCTGTGATTGAAGGTGTGATACTGAACATTGGGCTGAACGGGCGTTTCTGTCGCCGACCTGCGAGAAGCGGCACTGCTGTATCTGGATCGTTGCACTTTGGCCGAAGGAGCTCTCCGTTTTCCGACTGGTCGTTTGGCTGGCTTTGCTGCTTTCTTGGTTTTGCGGCCGCGAGAACCGTTCGAACGTTTACCGGCATTGGAACTGCTGCTTGAACTACTAGAACTTGCACTCGATTGACTGGAAGCACTGGAACTTCTGCTCGATGATGAAGATCCTTTGCTCTTGGTGTCAGAAGATGAAGAAGATCTGGACCTTGATGGGCTTTTGAAGACATCCGAAGTACGGCCGGCACTCGACTTGGACATGGCTGTTCTAACACTTGCCGAAGATGCAGATCCCATCCGCCCCTTGTTGGATTCACGGTCGCGGCTTCTGCGTGGCTCTTCATCGGAAGACGAATCACTGGATAGGTTCAAGTCATTTGGAGTCGGTTTGGTCAAGGAATTGGCTTTGGTGTTAGCACGAGTGTTCGGCGACAACGACGAGGATGAAGTCGACGAAGAAGAGGAGCTTCTAGAACTTTGCTTCCGACCTTTGGAGCTGGCTGCAAGTTTACGTGCTCTAGTTGCCTAAAACATTTAAGTTGTCAAAATTACAAAGAAGGACTCAGCAAGTGTTATAAAAACATTCGATTACAGAGAAATGCAAAATAGTTTCAAAAACATCACCCACATTACCTTTGGCTTGCCAGCCGGCTTCTTGGCCACAACCTTGCTCTTCTTTGGTGGCATTCCTAGAACTGCCGGATAGAATACGACTGCTCACAGCGACACAAATTGGTACCAAATGAGAACACCGATTAAAATCATTTCCTTCTTTTCAAAATTGAATAATTTCAAAAGTGCATAAAGTTTTATTCAAACTTGACTCCTCATATTCTTTGGCCTAAACTATCAAAATTTTATGAAAATTCATGGACTTGACCTTAATATTTCTTTTTCTATCTAGGCTTCGGTATGGAATATCAATACGCGGCTCCCAAGCACTTTGAAAGAAATTAGTTTCAAAGAAATTACTGTAACACTAAAAGGTGTAAACCATCATATACAGGGTGTCCAGAGAAATTTGAAGGAAAGTACAGGCTTCGTTCTCAAAAACTAAGCATCTGATTGGCTTGATTCTTCTTTTGTTAGAGAGCCAATAGCGGGCGGTTTTGGTTTTGTACAATTTTTTACTGATTCGGCGGACGATCCGCGGAGGGTCGGCGGAGGCATAAAACCTATTGGTTCAAACACAAAACTACAAATTTTTGGCTCAAAAATGCTACGATGTCTTCCGTTGGGTTTCTATTTTTTTAATTTTCATATTTTTTCATGTTTTTTAATTTCTATATTTTTTTCCTTAAACAAAAACCATTGAAAAAGTCGTTTTAAGGTGCTTAAAATTACGCAATATTGTTAGTTACTAAAAAAAGGTACTAGTTGTTTACATACAAGTGATACTGATTCGTCGGCGGAGACCATAACTCGGCTCAAACTTGACCAATTTTCTTCAAACAAAAACCGTCTGCAATGTTTTTTTGAGATGTTTATTGTTACGCAATCTTGTACGCATTACAAAAAGGTACTTATTGTTTGCACACAATTGGTACTGTTTTGTCGGCGGAGGCCATAACGCGGCTCAAAGATGTTCATTTTTCTTCGAACAAAAATTATTAGAACTGTTGGTTTGAGAAGTTTACAGTATTGTTACGCATTCTCGTTAGTAAATAAAAAAAGGTACTGATCGGTTATACAGAGTGGTACTTATTTGTCGGCTGAGGCCATAACTCGGCTCAAACTTGTTCATTTTGCTTCAAACCAAAACCTTAGTCAGTCAGTAATAAACAGTTTTATAAAATTTCATTTGGCATGTTTTTTAAATTGTTTGGTATCATTACTTATACAAAATATCCCAACATTAAAAAAATTTTTTATAAAAAAAAAATTTTTACGTTTAGCGTGTAACAATAAACAACTTAAACCAAGAAGAAAAATGAACATCTTTGAGCCGCGTTATGGCCTCCGCCGACAAAACAGTACCAATTGTGTGCAAACAATAAGTACCTTTTTGTAATGCGTACAAGATTGCGTAACAATAAACATCTCAAAAAAACATTGCAGACGGTTTTTGTTTGAAGAAAATTGGTCAAGCTTGAGCCGAGTTATGGTCTCCGCCGACGAATCAGTACCACTTGTATGTAAACAACTAGTAGCTTTTTTTAGTAACTAACAATATTGCGTAATTTTAAGCACCTTAAAACGACTTTTTCAATGGTTTTTGTTTAAGGAAAAACTATTGAGTTTGAGCCGAGTTATGGCCTTCGCCGACAAAACGGTACCACACGTCATCTTTCTCCGCCGACGCAAAGACTAAATATGAAAATTAAAAAAATAGAAATCCAACGGAAGACATCGTAGCATTTTTGAGCCAAAAATTTGTAGTTTTGTGTATGAACCAATAGGTTTTATGCCTCCGCCGATCGTCCGCCGAATCGGTAAAAAATTGTACAAAACCAAAACCGCCCGCTATTTGGCTCTCTAACAAAAAAAGAATCAAGCCAATCAGACGCTTAGTTTTTGAGAACGAAGCCTGTACTTTCCTTCAAATTTTTTTGGACACCCTGTATATTATATTTTAGATACAGCAACTTTTTCCTGATATAGTTCTCATCTCACATCCATATATCTTATAATTTTTTATATGCATTATCAGTAGGTTTCGATTTCTCATTTAATAACCATAAGGGTTAAATTTAGCCTAAAATAGACAGCAATAAACTAATTAAAAAGGTTTATTTCATCTTTCATAACCAAAACTTTCCAAAAATGGGAAAAATAAAGATTTAAAAACAAGATTTACTGAACCTTGACCAATTCAACGTCGAAGATCAATGTAGCGTTTGGTGGGATTGTCCCTGGGATTCCATTAGGTCCGTAGCCAAGATCGGAGCTGATGGTCAGCTTGGCTCTTTGTCCAACGGACATCTGCAAATAATTGTTGTATAAAACTACAAATTTCAGTTAGAAAACATATATAACGGATATTCCTTATCATAAGTTCGTATTCTTAGCAAAAAAAATTAAAAGCTTTGTAAAATTCACAGTTACTTTCTTAACATAATTTTTTAAAATTCACTAAAATCGACTTTACGATATTATAGTAACAAGATATTGCTCACCTTAGCAACTCCTTGGTCCCATCCCTTGATCACTTCTCCTTTTCCAATCTTGAAGGCCAATGGCTTTCCTCGGTCACGGCTAGAGTCGATCTTCTTGCCATTTTCGAGGGTGAGGGTGTAGTGGCAGGATACTGTTTGGCCGTTGGCTGGAAAGGTCTTGCCGTCTCCGGGTTGGATGGTTTCGATGTCAACTGGCATTCTGAAGGCATAAGTAACATAAGAAAGCGAACTTTAACATTATTGACACGTTATATTAAGAAATCACGCCAAAAAATAGTAAATCTTCAAAGTTACAAGACAACTAAGTCAATATCTCAATTTTACTCTGAAAGAAAATTTCTCACGTACAAGATTAAAAATTACATGCCTATTTATAACTACAAAATATTCTAAAACATTTTCTCTCTCAAACATCAATAAAACTACAAAAACAACAATGTAAAACAAAGATAATACAATAAACTGCTACCCGGTTTGTTCATGGTAAACAACAACCAAAAACAAGACTAGATATCTTCCCTCAGCTGTTAAAGGCTCCTATTTCAGTAAAAAAATTAATTAATTCAATCCCTTTGACACTTTTAATGCCTAGCTGAGATTAAAACACGAAAAATCGACAAATATCCTGGCAATATAATAGTAAATTTTTAAATTTCAAGCTATATTCTACATTAAAAAAAATAAATTTCTTATTATTATGAGAGGAAAACAAGTTAGACCTTGAAAAGAAAACAAAAAAAAGGTAAGAGAGCACAAGCGTCCCAAAAGGCCAAAACGTGTTTACTTTCGTGTCAGAACCCAGACTGGCCATAAATGTTACCTTTCAAATAACTCCTACTTTAAATATTGCTAATGAAAATATGTGAAAATACATAAATTGAGTGTGACGTAAAAGTGCCTAAAAGATAAAACAACATTTTCCCCTAAGTTTTTGTATTTATAAGTCAAAGTATAAGACATGTACTGAAAATAAAGCAGTTTGCAAAGTAAAGGGCGCAAAATGTTAAGTTTCTCGTATTACAAGTAAAAAAGCCGAAGTTCTCCATTCAATTGGTACTCTTCAAGGAAAAACAAAACTGTAAACAACAGCGGCGCCAATTTAAAAAAGCTGCAAACGGCCTGCGGACGACACTTTATACGATGGAATGTGTTAAAATAAAATATTTTTTGGAAATAGGAATCTCGTTTTTTTGTTGAAAACTGACAGTTTTAAGTGCTATATACTTTATATGGGCTAAAATAATGTTGACGTTTAAAAAAATTAAAATATTATATTTTTCAAAAGTTTGGTTTACGTTGTTGTAGGTAGGAAAAACATTTGGCGTTAATACGGCGGTTTTCGGAAATAAAACTTGTATTGGTATATTAGCAGTGTTTTAAATGTATTTTCTAGGTATATATGGGCGATGTGGCAGCGATGTCGACGGAAACGACAAAATCTCCGTGGCCAGGAAGGATAAGGACAAGTAAGTTGCTTTATTCCTTATTCTATGTGTTTAGTTTGTTTCTTCACGACAGCCGGCTTCTTTGGCCTTGGAGTTAAAGCAGCTTTCAACCAGGCGAAACCATTGGATCCACAACAGTTATCAAATGCCAAACTGATGAGTGGAGTCGGCTTTGCTTCTCGAGCCTTGGGAATCGCGACTCTGTTAACAGTATCTGGCTTTTCGTTAGTGGTACTAGGAGTGTCAGCGTTGATGGACGTGAACACACCTAGTCAGTTCGGAAAGAAGGTCAGGAGCTCGTTTGGAGACAGATTCAGGATTGCTGGCAGTGGATCTGGGGAATCGTATGACAACTTGTCGGAATTGTTCGAAGCCGCAAGTAAGAAAAAGGAAGAAGCGAAAGAAAAGGTTGAAGAGGTCAAAAATTAGGATGTGATAGGGTTTGTAATTCAATAGTTTTGTTACTGTTTGTTGTTGATTATAAATTTTGCAGAGTTTACATAAAAGGGATAATATTTTAATATTATGTTTATTCTTAAAAATCCAGTCAGAGTAGTGTTAAAAAGGGTATCAAACTTTCGAAATTTTGATAATTTAAAAAAATCATACTTTTATTATAATGGCATTTCAAGATGAACAATATAGGCACAAATAATATAGAAATTAGTAATAAACTGCAGATTCGTGTAGTCAAATGGCATATTAACATAAAGTCGTCAATATGAGGTAGAAATGCTACTTGGTATGTCATCTGATGACATTCATTAGTATTTTTATAAAATAGATTTAAGATTAATATTAGATGGTGAATAACTTTTTTAAAAAGCAGACTTTATACAACTTTAATTTTGACACCGGGCTTCAATTGACACGTTAAGTTGAATAGGTATTAGAGGAAACTTATACAAACATTAAATCTTTAAAATCACTAACAATTGAAATTTTATATTCAAGTTTTTACTTTTCTCAATACCTAAAAATCAAATAAAGTTCTTAAGAGCATCCCTAATCATGTTGAGGATGACACAATACGAAAGTGACTCTCTGTTGGCTGGTTTGCAGACATTGTGATGATGTTCTTCTGCGTGATATACCGTCCCTCTTCCAAAGAAAGCGCTCTCAGCTGGCACAATGGTCTTGTGGGTACCAAATATCGGGGTTAATTTGTTTTCGATTATTGTCGTCACCAGGGGAATGTCCTGAGAAGCTTCGGCAAACTTCTGATGAAGGTCTTTGTTGTATTCGCTATCCAATCGGAGAAGACGAATGTCTTCTGTCGGGCGGAGAATCGTATGAATGTAGGCTACTACAGGACTTCCACGATGAGGAGTGGCCATGAACACTACGCCTACTGTTTTCTTGAAGAATTCTGGGTTATCTGAAAGTAACAGTTACAAACATGACATATCTTATGATCCTCGCCATCTTCAACATATAAACGTTTACGACCATAGTATAAAATAAAGGAATCTCCAAACCTACCCAACAACATTTGTTTGATCAAGAGTCCTCCCATACTATGACAAATGAACAAAATAGGTCTGTCTCCTACTCCAACGCTTGACAATGACTGCTGGAATGTCTGTGATCTATCTTGAATCCTATCTGAGACTTTGCCGAACCTGAGAAACTTGGTAGCATAATCTATGGCCAAGATTCGTACTGGTGCTTGGATGTCCCCAGGTAGCCATTCCTACAATTTAAAATATTTTTTGAAAAATAAAGTAAAATTTTTCAACTTCTTTATCATTTACTTGGTACAGTTTAATGAATCTCCTCATTACAAAACTTCTAATCAAATATTATCAAAAAATTACTTACCATAGGCCAATACTGAGTAGTTTTGCCACCACCCAATTGGTCCTTCTGCCTCCAGGTCCTAAACACAGAGCCTCTGAAGCCATGAACAAACACAATATCCAATTTGGGTTCATCGTCCGAACAGTAAAACTCGTAGATGTCGGCTGGAAGTTTGTAATGCGCCGCTCCTAACTGATAACAACCATTCTTGAGCACTTTTTTGGCCAACAATGGCTCTACCCTCATTTTAGGCCTCAATATCATCTCACCCAAAGTCTTCATCCATTCTAAAACAAAAGTTACACTAATTGCAAGCGATTGGAGAATGACAGAATTTATATCAGTATTAAATAATTAAATGTTACCTAAATTAATAATAAAATAACATATTATACGTACCTGAATCAAAAATCATCTCAGCAGATTCTTTTGAATATCCAACAAGGTTAGAGAGTATTTTGAACATCAATATGACTAACTCTGCATGTTCATCTTCACGGTATTCTTCAAACAGCTTGTGTAACATATGGGGAACATTTTGATCTATCATCGGCTTACAATCGTCAAACTACAACATTAATATTGTAAAAAAGTAATATTAAAACCATTTACATGGACGTTTAAATGTAAAATCCTTTCAAAAAATCTCTTACCTCTGTCAAATAAAGTAAAACCTGAAGGCATTTATGAACACGCTTCCTCTGACTCCTGGCCGATCGCTCTGGCTCTTGATTATCATGGCAAATCAGATCATCTTCAGCACACACATTTGAGAAGAACCACCGTAACGCTTTGCTCCAGTTTTTGTCAAGCTCAATCTATACCCCAAATTACAGTAACCCTGATACAGTAATCACCTTCTTCATAAGCGAAGCAAACGTCTCCCTCTCATCAGAAGCCTTCTGCTTCTCCTGATAGTGATAAAACAACGGCGACTTGTGATAAGCCAATCCAGCCCATCCGATCCTATCTAGTCCAGCCAAACACTGTTCCACCGTGCCCGGACTAATGTCTGCCATCGCTTCCAATGCTCTTATTGATCTTTGCAGATTTACACTGTTGTTTATGTTGTAAACAGCATCACAAGGGTCCAGTATTTCGTATTCTGGCATAAAAGCGCCACGTTGGTACCATGCTATGGCACTAAAGTCCTAAATACAGAATAAACAATAAATTAACCTTACCCTGATGTTGATAAAGCTGTTGCAGATACTCCCAAGGCTTTAACCAACAGTTTGAGCCGCATTATTTACGTGTTTTTCTTCAAAACACTAGAAATTCCGAAGGAAAATAAAATTTATTTTTTTCAAAATATTTTTCGATTTTCAGAAAAGAAGTCGTCGTGACAGATTAAAATAATAAAAATTAATTTTAAAGATTAATAAAATGTTAATTTCAATATAAATTTGTTGTCAAATTAAAGTTTTGGAGTTACAATTAGGAATTTAGATGACGCGTTTTCTGGATATTTATTGTTATTGTTGATAAAATGTTCAAGTTGTTTGATGTTATATGAAAAACCATTAAGAAAGTCTTGTTATCTGTAAATAAATCTTTAATTTGTTAAGTTTATCTTTTTTTACTGTTTAAAAACCTTAAACAGAAAGCATAATCTACAGTAAACAATTATGTTGCAGTAACACAAAATACGTAAAAGTAAAAAAATAATTTGAGAAATGAAAAACTTGTTATTGTAGTTTATTGTCGTAAAATATCCCACGTTCTATCTTTTATTATATATATGACACTTCGTTGCGGGCGAATAGGCCCCCGGAGTATAGGTCTCTTTGCGAATAGGTCTCACTGATATTAACTGTAAAAACTAAAAAAGTTGAAAATAATTTTTCTTGTAAACAAAATCATTTTTGACTTCGAAGCCTTTGTTCAACCTGGGTAACGGAATTCGGACCTTTTGGCCGTTCCGTTCCAGAACGTTCTCCCGAAAGTCCATATCTGTTCCGTGGAAAGATTGCTTTGTTGTTCGAAGTACGCTTCAGGAAACTTGTTGAAAAGTGCTTCTGAATTCATAAAATGCTTTTTTATTGTGGTGTTACATGGGGGTTTAACATGACATTAGTACGTATGGTTTTCGTGCGATAAATACTTGTTATTGTATGCGAAGACTTAGTATTGTATGGTTAATTCAGTACAGTACTATTTTGAAAGCCACTGCACGTAATGTAACTAAAAGTATTTATAAAGTCTAGTTTTTATAACTTAAAAATTTTAATTTACAGCTTATTTTATATATTATAGGTATGAAAAAGCTTATTTTATATATTTTAGGTATCAAAACTGATATCTCAGTCAAAGAGTAGAGTAAGTCTGTCTATGACATTATTGAATGTAAACAAAGCTAATGGGCACTTCCGTAAAACTTTGAACGGTTATCAACTTTTGGCTTATCAGTTTTGACCGCTCAATATCGCTTTATTTTGTATTTTTTCTAAATTTTTAAACGTTATATGCCACTTCGTATCTTATATCTATTCGAGATGGTTTCACTTTCAAAAACCAATAGACTTGGAAACTCTATTTATACATCAATATACTTACAATGCCAATAGCATAGGAAGTAAATTGAAGAAAGCACAGATATTTTTTGTTATAGTATGTGTATATGTTCGTGTCGCTTTTTACATTCTCATGGGAACGGCATCTTTGGGTGTATGAGATTAGGAAGTAGGGCTATTCCGCTCGGTTATATCACTTTTTGAGGGGCTTTGATTAAGTTTTGTTATACATAGTAGAAGATCTTGTTTTTTTATTATACTTTTAGGTTGTTCAAATAATTCAGGGCCCCCTCTTAAAGAAAATTTTTAAAGTTAAGTTAGAGGGCACAGAATGATTTGAACGAAGTAATATGTAGTTTGTATACCAAGTGGTTTTGAAAAAACTAACTTTTGTTATTTAGAGAGGATTTTAGTTTAAAATGTAAGCTTTTACTTTCAAACCTACAGTACCCCTTTACAAAACTACAGTATCCCTCTAAGAATACAAAACTTGAGCGCTTAAGACTGACCCGTCTTGCTATGTTATTGTGCAGAACTGTTTGTAGAAACAATTATAGGCTTACGTCAAGTCCCTTCGTACTCTATTTGTATGTGCTCTTAAACCCTTCGGAAAGCAGACGGCTGTTTTCGAACGGATGTTCTTCCTTTTTCCTTAAGGCGGTGACGTTCGAACGCTTTACAAACAAACAATATTATTGTAGAAGTTTGAGGGATTAAGGAGGTTTTGACTCTTGAACTTCTGGGACTTTATTAGCTATTCTTTAAACTTTAAAATTTAGATTTACAAAAAAGGCAAAATGAAGTTTTCTTGCTTTTTTTAAAGTTCAAATGGTGTAAATTTTATTAACTACGAGATAAAGTAGCTGCGAGCTTTAGGAAAATCAAGGTATATAAACGAAAAGTTTTTATAATATCTTTATAAAAGGTAATGCTATAGCGACTTAAAGTTTAAAAAATTTTAAAAGTAAATTACGTTTATTTCCATTTTACTTTATTTTATTCTACTCTGTTTGCTTTATTGTACAATATTATTTTACTCTGTAAAAGATGTTCAAACTTTGTTTGAGTAGACATACGTGCTCGCTTGACGCTTTTTGATGTATATGTTGTTCCGTTCTGAACCGTTCCGTGATTGACATCAAAAACAGCTGTGGTGTTCTCTTCTGATCTCATGCACACATTTATTATATTTTGGATTGAGGTTAGACTATCTGTCTTCATCATTCTGGGGTTGTAATTGGTCGTTTCAAGGGTAATGGGACAGGTATTACTCGGTTTAAAACATAAAGATCAATTTTGAAAATTTTGGGTTGATTTTTATGTTTTTAAAATTGAAAATTTTAAGCTATCTGGTAAAATTTGGTTTACTTTACTACTGGTTTTACTGTAGTAATTTAAGTTATAGACATGTGGAAAGTCTGGCACTAGGGGGAGGAGTTAGTAGTGGTTAGGGGTGAGAAAAGGGCTGTGTAGGCCCGACCCGGTCTTACCATAGGGCCGGTCTTGAGGTAAATTTGAAACGGGTTGATAATTACTGTAACACTATACTTTGCTTTGTTTAAAGTTGTTAATAAAGCCCCGTTTAAAAAACTTTTAAAATCTAATGTTAATATCGTACAAGTTTTACGTTGCTTTAGACGTGTATGAGATGAATGGCATTTGAGCCACTTAATCCTATCTCACACTGTTCTTTTAAGCTGTTATGAAAGACGCATTAGAAGCCATAAATTGTTATCAGACTAACAGCTTGAGAAGGTTGATTATATTATAATTGGCATGTTTTGATAACAAACCTGGGAAAGTTTTTAAATTAATTTTTTGTGAAAACATTATATTTTCTTGGGTTATTTGAAATTGTAAAACGACTTATTTTTGAATAAAACGTCACATATCGTCTGACCTCCTCTCCCAGACATTACTTATGACTCACGAACACCAATTAGGCAGAGTTAATTGGCGTCGTTATCGGTGGTACTTTGAATGGACAGTTGTTGTTATCAGTTGATATTTGCATTTCAGTCAATTTCCAGTCATTCAACATTAGCTGGATCAATTCCAGTCCACTTTTTTCTTCGCTAGCCGACGTTCAGCCGTCCGGAGACCTGGTTCACCTCGGGCAACGAGTGGACCAACGGACTACAGTAAGTGTGAGGATACTGTGTTTTTAGTTCTGTTAAAAATTTTCTGAACAGATGTCACTTTTTATACCTCTATACGTATCTTTACATTAATGTAAATCCTAATTTCATCCATAAATTTAAAACATTTCAGAGAGTTTGTATGGGAGCTGAGCCACTGATCCTAGTCCACTATTGCCGACCTCCTTAGCGTTCCCTCAACCTTCACCTACACTAAACGTCAATTGTAAAATGAACCAAAAAGAGGTTGAGATGGCCGACCTGAAGGACGCGGACTACTTCTTCGAAGGCGCGGAGAAGCTTCTGGAGCTTTGGTTTCGGAAGGAAGACGAGCCTAATGCCACTTCGTTGAAAGACATTCCAAGAGATGAGATTGTGGGAATGCTGGAGGTCGCGCAATGTCACATTCTACATCACACTTCGAACCAGCATCTGGATTCTTATGTTTTGAGGTAAGGAGGTTGGATTTTAAATTTTGGATTTTTTTGAAAATTTTAAAAGTTAGGTTGTTCAAAAAATAATGAGCTACTAAATTGCACTTCAAAAAATTTTTTTTGAGCAACAACAATAAGTAATTATTAAGCGAAAAATTATGATCAGCATTAGAAAAGTTATTCCAACGTGTTTAAAGCTTTTTGATGCCAGTAGCGTAGGCTTCAGAACTTCTGAAGCCAAAGAAAGTTTTGATGGCCTCTTTGAGATATCCTTTGGAAAATCGAGTTTTTTGCTCAAAATTAAAATACCGGAACTGGCAAAACAAATTTTAAAATTTAAATTGCATTTTGACTGATAAAAGGGCTAGCAAATTGATAAAGGGCCAATGTTTGAACCTGTTATCAAACACGTGAACTTCAGTGGCTTACAGTATAAAAACAGGTCTTTCTGTACAATATTTTTCATTATTTAGAAACTTATTTTGTTTCGAACGATTTTTGCCGTATTTTACAACGCAAAAAGATCAAAGTTTATACGAAATTGTACGCTTTTCACTAAAATATTGTTTTAGATATAGTAAGGTTAACGTTCTATGCCTTTACCTTGAAATAAACACCAAAACATTTTAAAACTAATAGCCATGACTGTAATGTACATTATGTTTACAGTGAGAGCAGTCTGTTTGTGTCAGACACTCGCCTGATTCTGAAAACTTGTGGAGCGACACGTCTTCTAGCCGCAATACCTTGTATCCTTAGTCTGGCTAGAAAATATGCTGGAATGAGAGAGGTTGAAGATGTATATTACTCGAGGAAAAACTTTTTGAAGCCACATTTACAGCCAGAACCACATCACAGCTTCGAACATGAGGTTGCTGTGCTTAGCAGATACTTTCCGGGTGAGTAATATAATTGATATGAAAGAGGGGGGGGGGGATTTTTTTTGTCTTTAAAAAGAAGTTTTGGAGCATAAATTTATATTAGGATCTTTAAACTTTATATGTTTTTTGTAAGTAGGACACTACTATTTATGAAAAACGTTAAGAAACAAAGAAATTCGATAGTAAGTGAACGAAATGCCACATATTGAGTTTGCAAAATTAAAACTTTAATGTTTAATATATAACCTTATCTTCTTCCAGGTGGCTCAGCGTACTGTATGGGACCACTAAACACTGACCGTTGGTACCTCTTCACCAAGTCCAAGCGTCAAGCTCCACCCTCACACGCCGACCACACTCTCGAGGTTCTGATGACCGAGGTTCCTGACGATGTCCTCAAGACATTCAGTAAATTGAATTGTGACAATGGCAAGGAATGCACCAAGAAGTCAGGAATTTCTCAATTGGTACCGTTTGGTACCGAAATTCATGAAGAACTGTTCGAGCCGGTTGGTTACAGTATGAATGGACTTGTGAAGGATACCGAGCAATATGTTACAGTACACGTCACTCCTGAACCTGACTTTTGTTTTGTCAGTTTTGAGACTAATCAGAGAGGAAATTGTCTGTATAAGCAGACTCTCAAGGTTCTGGATACCTTCAAGTAAGCTTTCTTCTGTTATGTAAAGGTTGAGTGATTTGGTTATGATAATATGGGATTTTGATAAGCTTTTAATTTGTTTCGTATTAAAAATAGTACTTTTTTGCAGATTTTTGTATTATAAATCTTTGTGTCTGTATGTCAATTACAGTAGAGTAAATTCGTATTTTGATGACAATATTTGCAGGCCGAACTCATTTATGTTGACATTGTTCTCAAACGAACAGAGCCGTCACGGTAAGATGGTACAGAACAGATTGTGGCAAGAAAACATTCCAGGCTACGAGAGGACCAGTTTACAGTACATGCATGTCGGGGTAGGTGTATTGTTGACATACTTAGGAACACTAAGCTATCTATTAATTCGTTCACTTAATTCTGCGCCCCCAATATAAAAAAAACTCTTATATTAGTTGTACAAGTAATTCTGTACCGTTTAACCCTGCAAATTTGCTCTGAGAGATGGTACAGAAGTACTTGAACAAGTCAGTCCAAATCAACATAATAGTTACTCAAATACTCGTACAGTACTTACTTAAACGCTCATATAATACCTACCAAACAATCACACATTAATTTCAGTACGACACCTTGATATACGCTCAGTTCCGTAAAAAAGACAATGGCGCTACGTTCGCCAAGCTTCGTCAGAAGATTTACAGCGAAGCCAACTCGGAAGTCGATGACGATGACAGTAATGGTAGTGACCTTTGAATACACGGTAGAATCATCACACAATAACCACGGTAGCAAATAAATTTATTTCACTTTAGAACAAAATATATGTATGATAAACTTTTTTAATTTGAAGGCTTATATTTTGAGGGAAAGACGATGTATTTGTAATACGAAAGGCATGGTTAACATAGCTTTTGATTAAATATTTAGTTGTTGAAATAATGCTGCGCCCCCTAACTCCAAAGATTTGCTTTGAAACGGGCGCATAATTATTTGAACAACCTAATATAATGTTATAAATTACTATTACTAATACAATATATATTGAATTGAATGAAACAGTAAACGTCACTAAAATATATTAAGCTGTTTCAAAAAGAATGACCGATTTTAGCGGACAAATCAAGGTTAAAATCGGCCATTCTTTTTGAAACAATCTAATAATAAAAATATTGGCGAAATTTCAAAAGAACCTTGGTATAATGATAACTGTAACTCAAGATACCTTAATATCGACCTTTTGGTTCTACAGTCGTTGGACGTGCTCTCAGTCCAGCAGCACCATTAATACGATTTAGACGGTTGCGACGATGAAGTTCTCGCTCCAACTCTCGCTTCTCCTTCAAGCTTTTCTCGAATACCGTCACATCTCGATCTACAATATCTTCATTACGTTTTGAATCGTTTTTTTTAACTACTTGACTATACAAGTTAATCATATATTAACATAGACAAGCTTAGAAGTTATGAAAGGGTAAATTTTGGTAACCAAGTTTCAGTATGACATTTTATCTTGATAATGAATAACTTACTACTGACACAATCGTAGCTTCTCGAAGCCTTCCTCAAATCGACAGTCTTCAAGTAAATGACTTCGTATCTTCCATCCAGTAGTGGCCTCAGATTGGCAGCGGCACAGTTGATAGAAGCACACTTCTCAGCCACAATGTCAGCGTTCTCTTCCACCGACCGTCCCATCGTGACTCCAGCACACACTTCTCCTTCGTACATGTGATACCCGTTCAGTAGCAACAATGGCTGCACAGCTACGTGAGTACCCGATCCATATGCTTTGGCTTCTGTATTGTTACCATCGTATGTTATAGTAGTTGGGACTGTTGGCTGGGCAGTGTATCCGGTATATGCTCCTGTTAGTGGAGCAGTGTAGCCTGTGTAGCTAATCGTAGAATTGGTTTGTGTGCTCTTGGTATCTTCATTGTAATGTCGGTTCGTATCTTCGTTGTACTTGTTGTTCATGTTGACATCAGAAGTTATGGTATTCTGATAAGCATAGTCTTGTGGATTACTGTACTCTGAAGCTGGTGGGTCGCGTGGAGGTAACTGGATATGTTCACTAGACTCTTTGTTGTAGTACCTTACTGCTTGTTCCAACGTAGCTTCGCCGTTGTTGTTGATCTGATAGGTTACCACGTTGTAGCCTCGGTTATACGAACTGTAAAAGCTTAATTTAGTATGATAAGCAAAAAAAACACAATACCGATATGTAACTATATGTATACTTAAATAATAGCCACCATCATAAACAAACCAACCTACCTAGTATCTCCACTTCCAAACACCTGAGGCGATGGTGGTATCTGCGGGTAGTTGTTGTTGCCGCTAGGATAATTGCCATTGTCAGACACAGCAGCAACGTATGCTGATCCAATTGACGGACTCTGGTTGTTATCAGTTGATTGTTGATATTGAGGTTCATTTGGGTGTACCGATGGTGGGGGTGGATATGCTGGCAGGCCAACAGAAGGATTGTTGGTCAATGATACTGGCGAGTTTATATACGACGGCTGAGGAAGTGATTGTTGGTAGGCTGAAAATGTTTAATGAAATGAAAAAGTGACACTTCGTTGATTTGTTATTGGAAAAGTTGACATTTCGTTATCTTTCTATATAGAAATTGACATAACGTCTAATTACATAAAAAGTGTCATTTTGAACATTTAAAACAAAAAATCAAACAAAATTACAATTACAAAACATACCATCATTGCTGTAGCTAGAGCAAGGGCTACAACTTGGCGCACTGCCACCACATTGACATGTCACTGGAGGAGGTGGGCATGGAGGACATGATGGGCAACCACAACCTACTCCTGAAGGGTTAAAGCGTATTTATTACAAGATGACAAAATCCTATGCAAAATGAGAAACTACAGTATGCTTTTTGCAATAAACGTGCAATTACAGTATATTTTTTGTGGTAGAGACGTCACAGTATGTTTTTTTATAAAAAAAAGTTTAGAAACAAAGGTTAAAGTAATATAACGTAAGTTCACCGAGCTATATCTTAACAAACTTTTGGTAAACTCAGATATATAGTTGGTAAACCTCCTTCTATACCTACAAAACCTATATCAAACATACGAAAACTTACCAGAAGGAATGCAGCTCACTGTCACCCTTATCATCATGGCCAAACATATCAGTCCCAACATCTCGCGCATCTTTATCCCCATGCTACGCCGACTTCCGAAGCGATTTGAGAAAGGAAAGTGAAGAAAGCGGCATCCAGATGCCTTAACGGGCCATTGGATCCGGGGAGGGGCGGTGATCAGAAGACAGGTATTCTTCGTTTGGGTCAATGAGCGGGTCCGTTCCCTCCAAATTATGGGTTTCGCAAGACGAAACAGTAACAGAATCCAGCGACATCCCCCAACCGTTTTTTAACATATGTTTTTGAAACATGACCGGAAGGCTTAAGTTATTATTCAAAATTTAAATGTTTGAACATTGATTGTAAAAGTTGCAATTCATTTTTAGATAAAGAAAACTAGAAAATTTTATTGAGGTAACATTAAAGATACAAATATGATTTTTAACTTTCATTTTCAAAATTTACAGAAAAAATTTGCTTTTTCGCCAATATCTCATCATTGCTGGCTTTCTGTTGCAAGGAACTTTAGAGCTAGGAATAATAAACTTGCTGCGTAAGCCCGGTCTTAACCTAAAGTTAAAACAAGCTGAATCTAAAAGTTGGGCACGGCTCGCGGGTCAGGCTTAAAAAATAAAACAAAATTCAAAAAAATTTTAAGAAATTTTTTAATTTTTTAAATTTTAATTTCTGTTAATGTTTTTTTTATTTTTTCGGTAACACAATCAATAAATAATCTAAAAAATCAATGCAAAGCTAAATTTTATTTTATTTTTTAAATTTTAAAATTTTTTAAAACACGCTAGGCCAGGCCTAAAATTTGTTTCATGAAAACGAACTGGGTCTTAACTTTAGACCCCGGACTTCAAAAGCGGGCGCAGACCACCTAATAACCCCTATTTTGAGCAATTTCCAGCCATACTTGTCTTTAAAATTCTACATTTCAATTTTATTTACAATTTTTAAAGTTCTTTTATCAAGCAAATACATTAAATTGTACCAAAATAATTATCAAGAACAATACCCCTCTGCCAATCTTTCTTCAACATCTAAGATGAATCTAACACGTTAACCGCCATTCCCAGCCAATTAACAGGCCATTTAACTGGCTTTGTTTCCAAACGAAACCGGTTCGATTCAGAAGCTGTTTCTTCGGACGGCGAAAGGTGCCATTACAAACACCCGAAAATTATTGTTTGAGCTGGTTTGCTCGTCATGAATAATATTATTCAAATTCCGAGAGGAAAGGGTTTAATAGTCGTTACATTAACAACGTTTAATATGCGTTTCAGAAGCGGCTTTCGAGTGTTGGGTAAACATTGGAAAGTCGTAAAAAATTAAAAAGTCAAAATATTAATGGCTTTGGTTATAAATAAGAGTTGAAAAGCGTGATGCGACATAAAATCTCGATAAAAATATTTCTATACTAAATATAAGCAACATTTAATCGTTACCTATAAAAAGAAACCCCCATCTCAAACTTTTAATAAAAAATAGATCTACGGCAACATAAACCATTAAACATTCATATCTTTCACTTGTCAGTAAATCAGTTTATTTCCCTAGATTCAGAGTTTTTTAGGCGGAGACTTGGCCCTTTTTGTCGTGGCCTCAAGCCTTTGCCGGTCCACTTCCTTCAAGTCCACGGAGCACTTGTGAGCATCTGGATTGCGATGAGTGGCACAGTAGACCTTGTTGCAACGACACTTCATTGCGCACAACGACAACTTCTTCAGTTTCGTGTAGCAGAGAGCACATCGATTGGTGGCAAACTCTTCACGCACCTGAAGAGTTATCAATATGCTGTGAATACGACAAAAGTCTGATAGCTATCGTATAATCAAACCTTACAGTTTTTATATTAAGTTATTCAATTAATTCTGTGCCCCCTAAATTCGAAAAGTTGCTTTGAGAAGAGCACTAAATTATTTGGACAACCTAACACAATAAAATACAAATTACAATAAAAAACTGTTATGTTTTTACCGCTCTGATATCCTCTTTGTTGGTGGCCACATCCATGAGAATGGTCTCTCTGATCTGAGCAATTCCAGTCGATTCCATTGGATCATAGTACAATGACAATTCTTTTCTAGTCAAACGATCTCCGATCATTTCTGTAGCCTCTGCGTGGGTCTCAGCGACATCACTGTATACACTTCTAAACTTGAAGATATTAAAATTAAGGTTTTAAACATTAATATCAATTTATTAATTACTATACCATCCCAAAGCCAAAAAACAAAATAAAAACTACCATACCCAGCGTCAGCACCATCAGAATCCGATCTACGTCCGAAGACCTTGTTCGACTTCTTTGTCAACGCATGTTCAGATTCCTCTCTTTCTCTACGGCCGCGCATCTTCTCCTAAAACATTAGTTAACTAGTCAAGAATTAAAAACCTCTGCATTTAATACTTTTATAAAAGATAATATCATCATACTTTATATACTAACATCGTATTTTACAAAACCTACTATCAATTGCTCCATCTTCCGTTTGGTCTTCTGATTCTCGGATTCCAACGACTGTTTAGTCGGTTTTGGCTCGGCTCTTCCACTGAAACTGTTTTCGTATAGTCACCACCGTATTATAATATATTATATTTGCAACATAATTTAGTGTTAAAACAACCTTACTCAGCAAAAAATATTATACATTACAAGACATCACCTAGAATAAGGTTACACAACACAACATCTACAGTACAATACACAACATTTACAGTACAATAATAAGATGCGAGTTTTTTTAAATATATACGACACAAACCTTGACTTTGGCTCCAAGTCCTCGGTAGAAGATGGCATGTTGTTGACAATCTCTCTGAACATACTCAAGGTCTTTCCCAGACTCAGTAACTTGGCGATCTCTTCCCTGTCTACAGAACCCGTCTTCGATTTGACGTAAATCTGAATCTCGGCTCCTTCTTCTACACCGTGCGACGATAGCGAACTGTCTTCTGGTCTGAAACGACACATGAGTCTACTCTACATAAGTATACGGGTCTACTGTAAATGAAAATATAAACTTGCGTAACCTTTAATACACACAAGTACAAGCATAGATACATATTAGTCAACCTACGACAACTCCTTTCCCTGATACGACAGTGTAAACTTTGACTTCCCCTGCATTTTCTGATTCACGGTTCTTCTCAGCTGGGCTACTGTCGCATCTTTGCTGACTCTCACTTTCAAGGGTTCGGCTCCAGCCATCACGGACTTGATAGTAATGTTCATAGCATTCTCCGACAATGAACGTGCACGAGCTAAACCAATTCTTTACCCGTATGTATCATATTATACTCACCAGCAGCCATTAACCTGAGTTTCTTTGCTGCAGGCGGTCCAGGCCGTTTCTTCAAAGCCATTAGGCTAGTCTGGCTTGGCCGCTTCGACGCTGTGCCTCCAGGACTTGATGCTATCTTTCGCTTACGAGTATCTGACGACTGAAAAAGTAACATTAGATTCATTTAGAGATGTAGAACAATATTTTTCATAGTAAACTCAACATTACTGATGTGCCACCAACTTACTGTGTTAAATTTAAGTTTATTACCTAAATTTTCAAAATTGTTTCAAAAAATCTTTGTAATCATCAAATTTCCAAAAATACTATATGCCAAAGCTTATAAATGTACTTTTGTTTTTGTTAATTAAGACGGAATTCGGCTAGCTGGAAGTAGCGGCTAATTATTTACAAAACTGTGAACACTCGGCTGGCATAACAACATATACGTATCCGAAAATATGTTTGACACCAGCTATTATCTTTTCAAAATGATAAATATTGACGTTTTTTTCAATTTTTATAAGGTTTACTGTATTCTCAAAATCTAGTAATAACGACCTTAGCCTCAAGCGACACAATCCCTCTTAGCAACCCCGCTGTTTTAACTATAACATCGGCCAAAGATCTTTTGACTTATATATAAGTTTACAAATTAACGTTTTAAAAATGACTTTTCACGCCATCACCCACTTACCGTAACCTTGGGCGATACCGTGACCGTAGGCGACCCGACCAACCCAATAGTAGACAAGTTAGCTAGCTCGGCGGCTGATCCCTCCTCATCGCTCTTCCCGCTGCTCTTCTTACTGTCTTTCTTGGCCGGGTTGTGCTTGTTGTAATCGTAGAATATCGGCTTCAGAAGCATCTTCTTTTCCGGCTTCGGTTTCTCCTTCTCGGTCGATTCTTCCAAGGAACGCTTTTTATAGAAACGAGACTCAAATTTGGCTGAAAATGACGTTAATTATAAAGATTCTGACAATGCTACAACAATATTTATGTTTTGTTGTTTTAAAAGTACATTTTTGGCATATTATCCATGTTAACATAGCAAAAAATTAACAATACTGCTCGTTCTTTGATGTTACACATATTCGTTGTAAACTCGAGACATTGTAAAGTACGTGCCCAATGTTAAAGTCATCTTAATATATCCCTACTGTGCGGTGTGTAAAGTAACGCTAATATATCCTTCATAAGGTCACAACCTTTTACGTTCTGTAATCCTTGACAAGATCTCTTACATTACTGTTACATATAATTCTACTACACAGTAAAACGTTACATGTTTTACTATTCAAAAGATTTAACCAAAGCCCAGTTACAAGAAAAGAACGTTTTTTGTGAATGGGTCCTTTTTTACAAGGAGACTCGTTCACAAAGCCTCTTCTAAACTTCCTATCCCTATTTGTTTTGAAATTCAAAGTACAAATTTTTACACCTTTACAACGCATTGTAACATAGCTATTTCCTCGATCAAACGTAAAACGCCATTTTACAATGGAACACCTCTGATATTGTTATAGATCCTTGTTGCCTTCCTCAACGACTATCATTGTAAAGACATTCGAATTGCTAGCCAAGGAAGATTCCTGGCCAAGAATGCTTCCTGGCCTAGTATCGGATTTCGTGCAAAAATACTCGTTAATTTGTTACAAAAAGAGTTTCGAATGTCGCCCATTACAATGTCGTCGGGATTAATTGGGAAGCCAGAATTAGACCTTTAATCACTCAGATTAGCCCATCAGCCAGTCCTCCTTCAAACCCCACTCTTCTGTTTTTACTGCCTCCGGGGTTGGTGGGTTTTTTGTAGTGCAATGTGTTGCTTTATATTGGCATAATATGGTAGTTTGTACTTAATATTGTTTTATATTATTCTTTTTATATAAGTTTTTATATTGTCATACCTTGAGTATGAATTTTTTTAAATATAGGCCTACTTGACCGTGTACTTGAAAGTTTTAACCCTAAGGGTGAAAATTTACCTGCCCACACCTAAAAATAAGCCCAGCTCGGTATAAAAGCCATAACTATAGCCTTGTAGGTTCATTTCTTGCGCTTTAAGCAACCGAACAGTGTCGACTCTGTAGCAGGCTTAAAGACGATTCTATTGTAAACCATATTATACACTTCGTTAACTAAATTCAAAACCTTAATATGCCTTTGTTTTTCAATTTCTTCCTTATTCCAAAATTTTTAAAATTATTTAAAGTCTTGTTTATCAGCTAGGCCACAGAACATGGCCCGACCATTGAATTTGATTCCAAAATGGCGTCAAAATAATAGAATAATATAGCTTTTCTTAATGGTTTTTTGAGATTTTTTGTTTTTGGTGCGTGATGTGCATGGTTAATACTTTAAGAACCGTGGTATTATGCCTAATCAATATATATTATCCTTAATGAATATAATTTTTTTCAAATTTTAGAATAACTTTAATGACCAAGGCTATAAAAATTGCCCATTTCTCTGCAAATCTGTGCCATTTTTAGTGCACTAAGTTGCTGTTCCCTTTATTTGTGTCAAAATTAGCCACTTTTGACATCACGTACACGGCACGTGCAAGCCGGTATCTGCTTTTGGGTACTCGGATTCCACCAGATTTAACTTTTGGCCCATTCGAATTGTTTTTTCCCTTTTTGTCGCTACTTAAAGGATAAAGTATTGCCAATTTCAACTAGTATAGGCTTGTGACAGCCATTGTAATGTATCAGGGTTTGAAATTAAAATACTTTTTGATTGTTTGAGTATTCGTTTTTATAGAATCAAATATTAGTTTGTTCAAATAATTTTGGGCCCCCTTTCAAAACAAATTTTCGGGGTTAAAGAGCACAGAATTATTTAAACAACCCAATATTTTCAATTTTTTTATAAATTTCAAACTTTCAAAAAAATCAGTTCTGGCTAAAAGACGTCATGATCTCTTGCATCACAACCTTATGTCACTTTTACTAAATTTGAAATAATCATAGTACTGTTTCACGTTTCCCAGTACGATGCCCGATCTATGACATCTTACAGCTCGATTCCTTTCCCATTTCAAAACAATTTTCAGAAATCCTATTAAATTAAGTTTGTTATTAACTTGCCAGACATAAAATAAGGCCTAATCCTTACAAGGAAGGCATTAGAGAACTACTCTGATTTATAGTACATTTATGTGTCTTACGCCTACTTCATCACTTTTTCGAAGCTTTATTTTCTAGACATTGCATTTCAGATAGATTTTAAAAGTTGAATATTCTTTTCGCGATGGTGTCATATTTTATCTATTGTAAACCATGTTACAATTATAGGTCAAAACTCGAAAGTTTTGTTAATTTTTTTTATAATATTTGCCTACTACAATATAATACTTTTCGAAGATCTGCCAAAACGTCTCTACAATAAAGCTTTAAACAATGCTAATTCATAAACCTAAAACCCACCAGTTCGAGTGTGCTCCTCGAGCTTCTGCACCACATTCAAGCTGGGGTCGGTCCGTTTGTTCTCGTCGAAGCAAGAGTCGATATCCTCCTTTGACCGCTGGCGATCCTCCTTGACTTGGTGTGCCTGTAATTGTCGATTATAATTACTAGGAGACTTTTTGCGATCCTGGGACCTTACTTGGGGCCCGGCTAAACTTACATTCTGATCCTTGGAAGGGGAACTCATGTTAGATTGGACGAGCTGGATTTGGCTAGACTGGCGTTTTAGCAGAAGAGACGAGTTAGCTAGACAAGAAATTAATCCGAGGTCGATTAGCTTGAGTTTGAATCCAATTTGAGTCCAACTAAACTTGATTTAGTTAGTAAAACAGTCGATAACGCGACCGCACAATCAGAAAAATCGGTCAAAATAACGAGATTTGAACATTTTTTAATTTTTTAAAATTTTTATGACACTTCCTGGAAATATTTTGACATTTTTTAATCCGTAAATGATTATTCCACCCAAAACAAAGTCTTTACATTTACACAAATAACGTTTTTATCTATAATCTTATGTTAACATAGACAGTCTTGCCAGTGTCTTAAGATCCAGCGATAATTCGGGCCATTTCGCAAACTATCTTCCTAAACTTACTTTTGAATAAACAAATATGTTGTTTAGATGCCAAAATCCTCATCAGTCAGGTCGTCGTCAGTCCGATCGTTGGCCGACGTTGAGTTGAACACAATATACTTTGATCCAAATGACAGTCGCTACAGATGTTGTTGTCAACAGTTTCATTCCACAGTAAGTTACTCTGAAAAAAGTATCTTTTAAAATGAACTTCCTGTAACTTTGCATTATCACGGCAAGCAATTATCAATAAAAAAGAAATAGGTTTAGGGCGCAGCACGAAAAAAAAGTCGCAGGTTGCACAAATTTATTATACACAAAACAATGTTGTGTCCTCGACTCCTCTGCTCTGTATAATTTACGTAAAGCAACAATTAATATTTAACTTGAGTATTCTCTTTAAAAGCATATCAAAAATTTAAGACAGTACCTTCACATAGCTTCATACCTATACTTACATCAATATACTCAATAACCCTTTTTCAGATTGGTGTAAAGATTATAGCCGCGTTGTTGTGTGTTACAGTAATTCTCGAAGTCTGGAGTTTAATATTTTATTTGGCTTCAACTGAGGATAAGACGAGTAATGTTATCATATCATCAGTATTCCAAGTGTTGGTCGGATCAGCTATCACGGCATCGGTCATTTATGCATTACGAAGTGAAAATGCCGCTTTTTTATCGCCGTATCTTCTACTACAGGTAATTTTTTGTATTTTTTAAAGTTTTCTTTTGAATTTACAGTTTTTAGCTTTGCACTTTGCAGTCTTTAAAAATCGAATTTCAAAATTTGAAAAGTCAAATTTATACTTCAAATTCTAAAAATACTCGCTACATTATACTCTGACATTTTATTTTGTGTTATTTAAGATGTTTATCAATCCGTTACACTTGTTTCTCCCAACTATATTAATCATGTTTATGTCATGTCACGTTGTTCCAAATATAACCCTAATCTCACTTCCATTTCTTGAATAACAACTATGTTTGTCTCCAAACATACCTAAATAGCCGTGTTACGTATATACGAAACATTTTAGACAGTGGGATTAGCAGCGGGCTTCGTTATCTTCTTCGCTCTGATATACATAACGGCAGCCAACGACTTGAACACGATTAAGACCTTCATCGAGTCACATGGGCCCAAACTGGACAATGACAGCTATCTGAGTGAGTTGTGATGGATCTTAGGGTTAATTCTGTATCATATAAAATAAAATTTCTCTTTTTAAAACTTCAGTACTGTACAGTATTGTACTGTTTTAAATAAAAGAGATCACATAAAAGGCCACAAAAAGATCACTGAAGCAGTATAGTGCAATTACTCTGTAAAAAACTAAAATACAAATTACTATAGTACCCAAAGTCCGTATTTCAGTTTACATGGGCTGGACTATGGTGGGTTCTTGTGTGGCGGTGCTCGGATTACAGCTATGGCTAATTAGTATTGTTTTCGCTTGTTGGAGATACTACCGGTAAGTTGAGAACCTTCCAAATGACGCATAATAACCTTTACTGCTTTTGATCAAAACATTTAAAATTTTTTGAAGTTTAATCTTTAACAAATGGAAATTTAAAAAAATTGAACTAAGGCAATTGTAGGCGTTAACAGGTTATTTTAGGTGTTTTAATACCTAAAATTAGCTGAAAAATTTAAAATTGTAGCAAATACTATAATTAAAACTGTAATATGATATAAATGGTCAAGTGAAACTACAATGTCACCTAAAAATCTAATTATAGCGACAAAAAAGAGTACGGATACTCAAAAGGACACACTTCCTCGTTGGTCGTGCTACAACCTGTCTCACATACCTCTGGTAAGAAAGTCAAGTCCAACTTTTTTAGAATTTAAATTAGAGACCATATGGTATTTCATACAGAAATTAACTGTCTATTCAATACTAATTGGACCATAAAAAATTTAAAAATGAAAAAAAAACCAAAAAATCCCCTTAAATCATAAGGAAATGCCGTTTCTAACAACTTTTTGACCGTATTAATTGACGAAAAAGGAAATTCAGTTATCTCTGCATCATATCTTCAATTGTACTACCAAATAACTCAAGTTACAGTAATTTCAGAGCACGAAAACCCTGTGGATTTCAACGGTTATACAGTGCTGAACAGCGCCGAGTAGATCTTACCTTTGGTCAACGTTATGTATAAATTAAAATGACTATTTTGTATAAAAAAACTGACTAAATTTTGGAACATACTTGACATTTTTTCAAAAAATATGCAAATTTTTATAAGCCTAATACAAAAAATAACAACATAAATACAAAATGTCAGCATTAAAGCCAATTATTAAGTTCTTCAAATAATTCTGAGCTCCCGCTCAAAAAAATTTCGGGGTTAAAAAGCACAGAATTAATTGAACAACCCAATATAACAAGAAATTCAAACATATCGACCTATTATGATGGTATCGACCTAGTATGGTGACATCGACCTATTATGATGACATAGATCTAGTATAGTTATATCGACCTACATATTATAGTGCAATAAATCAATCTTATTGCACCATAATAGGTCGTCCTGGTACTCTTAGAGTATTCCAACTGCTTTGCAAATGTGCAAAGTGCTGTGCTTCTTCTTCTTGAGGTCTCAGGTGTGTTATCACATCGCCAACAACATTCCTGGCAACAAATCGCGGCTTCTTTTCGATTGACACAACTTCTAATTTTGGTCCATTTGTGGAGTATAATCTACTGAAAAGTCATCATCATTAGCTATATATGATTTATAAGACAAGTTTTGTTAAGGTAGAGGTAACAGTACTCATATTATAGGTCATAGTAATCATATTAAAGTCAACGGTACTTATACTAGAGTTAATGCTACTAATACTACGCTGTTATAGATAACGCAGCAGGTTCTCACCCATACGTTTTCTTCATTTGTTCATGGCTCCATATCATTAGAAATGGCACTACTGACGAATACACAGAGAGTGTGAGGTCGTAGACAAAACTAGCGATTTGTTCACCAAAGACGTCTTTACTGCAAATTTTTTCTGATAACATATTAAATGATATCATACTTTTGTTAATGTAAATTTCAAATATGTATATACTTTTCTCTATATTATGTACTCTTTCAAATATACTGGAAATTTTAATTATGTTTTTTAATAAGTTGAAGTTGTTCAAATAATTTTGTGCTCCTAATCCAAAAAAAAATTATTGACAAGAGGCACAGAATTAATTGAACAACCTGATAGGTACACTTACTACGGTCGTATGAAAGCATTTAGTACTAGAATGTCGTTGATGCAAACAAAGTTCTTTATCGCACTACAAACTGCCATTACTTTGAGTACCGCCAAGGTACGAAGGCATACACTCAGCTACAATTTACATTTTATAAAAGTACATTTCAATCGTCTTATTATCAGCCTAATTTAAAAAACTGTGGAACTCTGGTATGTGCCTAGTTTTGAAATGAAGAAATACAGTACTGTCTTAATACAGTACTTTCATAATAAATTACTTTTTTTAACACAGTACTTCCTTACTTTGTATTTGTTGTTGACATTACCATTAGTAAGCTGTCGATACTTGGTCCGACCAATGTAGATCAGTCCAAAGAAGGTGAACCAACAAATCAAATTGAGAACTTCCAAGACTTCAAACATAGAGTTATATACCGTATAGATATAGTATCCTACAGCCCACTGAAAAGAAAATACTGTAGTGTTTATATACAAAAAATACAGTAATTCTTATATCGTAACTTGGTCAAGTTTTATTAGACTTAAATGTAAAGATTCATCATAGTATTTAGCACTTACCATTAAAACACATAAAACTATTGCTACAGATAAGGCGGTTTCATCTCTACCCATAATGACAACAGTTACATCTACAAATATGGTTATCTGTGCCAACATGTTGGTGACAGCACTGTCAGCCAAATTGTGAACTTCTGTTATTACAGTGTTCAGTTCATCTGAATACAGTGGTTGTTCTGCTAGTATTTGGACTAACTGAGGATAGCTGAAACAATATTATGAACTAACAAGACCTTACCCAGCCTTTGCTCCTTTATCAAAACCACTGTTACTATCTAACCCCCCTCCAACTTCCAGAAATATTAGGTCGTTCAAATAATTCGGTGCCTCTCTCAAAACAATTTTTTGTGTCAAGAGTCCCTGTGCTATTTGAACAACCTAATAACTTCATAAACCAATTTACTCACCGAAATACGATAGTAACAATATTGGCCAAGATGACATTCCCTATGTAATACCTCTGACTGTTCAAAAACAACTTTGTCTTTGACAAAATGAACAAAAACATTATATGCACCACCAGAGCAAACGTATTCAACAGCATTTCTGTTACGTACAAGAAGATCGCATAAGCTAGCATTTTTTAAATCTGCAATAAATGATATGTTTTACGACAGTACAATAGTAAATGTTTACAACAGTACAATAAGAAACTTAAACGTAATAACAAAACTAAAAAGTAGGCCATTAAAGATGACCAATTAAGATAAAGCCTATACATGGGTTAAAAATTGGCAGATGACGATTGGTCGGTACTGAAACTAATCTGTAAAATTTACCCTGCCAAGCCAATATCTAAAAAACTAGAAGCTACCTCAAAATTTTGAACAGATTAAAAAATGATATAGTAATAGTCCTCATTTTGAAACTTATGAGCAGAAGTTCCCAAATCGTTAGAAAAGTACAAAAAAGTGCGTAAAAATAAAATTCAAAAAAATAAAATCAGAGTAAATCAGCCTCTAGCTAGCTCAACATTTTATACAAATAAAAAAAGCAATGAAAGAAGAAGATCAAGCAAGACGAGTGCTATTTGAAAAATGATATAAATTAACCATCAGTAACTAAATTTAAAAATTATTCCTTTTTTCAACGCAATATATGTAAATTTGAGACGTAAGGAAGAATGATAAAGGTTTGGTAAAGATCATCAGAGCAATTCATTCTATTCCCAAGCAGGTCCCATCCAGGTGATCCTGTTTCTCGAGCTACCGAGTGGTAATGAGGTGCTCCCAAAGACTTCAGACCATAGTCGGAAGCCTTTGTAAGCCAAGCAACCAATTTGCCATAGCCCCCATAAACTTATCATTAACCATTTTTATAAATTTTTAATCAGAATCCGATGTTTCATTGGTCTACAACCTTCTGAGCCCCAGCCGCTCTATTTGAAACCTTAGATAGTCAAAAGTGTACTGTAACACGTTGGTCAACTACCCTCGCCTAACGCAAACAAAAATGAGCACAAAAAGCACTACTATGTAATGACTATGTAGTTGTAAACAGTCTTTAATTAGTTTATTCATGTTTAATTACTACTTGTCTATGCAATTCTTGAGGAGCTCCTAATCAGGAATGCTTAGACACAAAGCTATGGCAAATCTGTTGCTTGACTTACACAGGCTTCCAACTACAGCTTGAAGTCTTGACGAGCACCTCATCACGACTTGGTGGCGGTGCGACTTTTGCGGACAAACCTTTGCGGACAGACAGTTGCGGACAATATTTCAGTGTCCGCAAAAGTTTGAAAAAATGACAGATGCGGGCACACAATGTCCGCATCTGTCCTTCACGGTCGCATTTGCGGACAGACACTTGCGGACACCAGAAGTCTTGTCGCTGTCCGCAAGTGTCGGAGATACAGACATTTGCGGACACTGCACTGCATAAAAAAAAAAAGCAAGCACTGCAAAAAAAAGGACACTGCACTGCAAAAAAAACAAATATACTACCCTACCCTATCCACCACTACCCTATCCTACTGTACCGTACCGTTCCGTACCCTACCCTACCCTACCCTACCCTACCCTACCCTATCCTACCCTACCCTACCCTACCCTACCCTACCCCACCCCTACCCTACCCTATCCTACCCTACCCTATCCTACCCTACCCTTCCTATCCTACCGTATCCTCCCTACCCTACCTTTCCTACCCTACGGTACCGTTCTGTACCCTACTCTTCCTACCCTACCCTACCGCGCCTTACCCTACCCTATCCTACTGTCCGTACCGTTCCGTACGCTACCCTTCGTACCCTACCGTGTCCTACCCTACCCTATCCTACTGTCCGTACCGTACCCTACCCTTCCTATCCTACCGTACCCTCCCTACCCTACCTTTCCTACCGTACCGTATCGTACCGTACCCTACCCTACTCTTCCTACTGTACCGTGCCGTACCCTACCCTTCCTACCCTACCGTACCCTAGCCCTACCTATCCAGCCCTCCCCACCGTACCTTACCCTACCGTACCCTAGCCCTATACCCTATCCGAGTGATTTACATTTCTTGGGAACCAACAAAGTGTTTATTAAGTATGTACACTTGGTGAAGATATATAGTAACTACTATGGATTTGGTAATATATATGTAAACTCTTAATATTACTGTAACTAAACTTAAAAAATGTTTTTTTTAATTTGATTTTTTTATAAACTTTTTATGGTTGAAAAAATAGTGTATTTTTCGAAAATCGTGGACTAATTCTAAAACTTTAAAACGTTTTTATATGCATTTCGACTTGAAAACTCCAAATCTGAAAACCGTTTTGTTCTATTTTTAATCAAAAAGCCGCAAAACGCAATGCCAAGATACGCCAATTTGACGGGAATTTAAATTTTAGACGAAATTTTGTTTAACTGTTAGTTTTATTGGTTTTTATATCGTATAAGTACCTTAACTTTAAATTTTGATAAAATTTTATTAACTGTTAACAAGATTACTGCATGTAAAATCAAAAGATACCGTAGTAACTACGTATATACGCATGATAACTATAGTAAAAATTTTAAAAAATGGTGTTTTTGTTTCAGATTTTACAATGCCGGAAAGTTTGAAGTAATTTGGATTAGTAATTTTAAAGTTACAAGTTTTATTTGCTATTTTGTAGTTTTGAAGAGGCATTCAATTTTGTATTGTATAAGTAACTTTTACCAAAATTACTATTTTTTTACAAGCCCAAATCGCTTTCCTATAGAATTCGACCTCTTTTTTAAACCTAAAATTGTAACTTAAAAACTGCTTATCCAAATTACTTCAAACTTTTCAAAAATAGGCATCGCATTTTGCGGCTTCTTGAGTAAAAATAGAACAAAACGGTTTTCAGATTTGGAGTTTTCAAGTCGAAATGCATATAAAAACGTTTTAAAGTTTTAGAATTAGTCCACGATTTTCGAAAAATACACTATTTTTTCAACCATAAAAATTTTATAAAAAAATCAAATTAAAAAAAACATTTTTTAAGTTTAGTTACAGTAATATTAAGAGTTTACATATACATTACCAAATCCATAGTAGTTACTATATAGGATAGGGTACGGTACGGTAGGAAAGGTAGGGTAGGGAGGGTACGGTAGGGTAGGAAGGGTAGGGTACGGCACGGTACAGTAGGATAGGATACGGTAGGGCTGGATAGATAGGGCTAGGGTACGGTAGGGTAAGGTACGGTAGGGAGGGCTGGATAGGTAGGGCTAGGGTACGGTAGGGTAGGGAACGGTACGGTACAGTAGGATAGGGTAGTGCTGGATAGGGTAGGATAGTATATGCAGTGCAATGTCCGCAAATGTCTGTATCTCCGACACTTGCGGACAGCGACAAGACTTCTGGTGTCCGCAAGTGTCATTCTTTATGTTTTTTGCGGACAGGGGAATAGTGTCCGCAAGTGTCTGTCCGCAAATGCGACCGTGAAGGACAGGTGCGGACATTGTGTGTCCGCATCTGTCATTTTTTCAAACTTTTGCGGACACTGAAATATTGTCCGCAACTGTCTGTCCGCAAGGGTTTGTCCGCAAGTGTGACCCCACCCGACTTGGTAGCTCGAGAAACAGAATCAACTCGGCCCAATTAGGAACTGCAACAATTGATTGAAAGTGTTCATTCAATCCTCATCATCCCCCTCCCCCCCCTCTCACGTTTCAAATTATAATATATATCTTGAGTTGAAAAGAGAATAAACTTTCAAACTTATCTATGCATACCTATGTGAAACAAAGGCATGAAGAGGGTTTGACCAACAATTTCAAGTTTCCTCTTACTCGGAACGGAAGCATTTCATTTCGACACCCATAATTAACAGGAGTGTGACAACTGTGATACAATAAAGTGTTGTATTCGCGTTTTAGCAACACGAGATTGGCAAAGAACTACATTCTTAAGAATTACGTTGTTCAAGGGTCTTCTTTCGCATAAGATACAAAACCGACCATTATAACATTATGTACACACGGTTTTTGTATATAACATTATGTAAAAACGGGTTTTGTAGTGATATCAATAATAACATGAGGAAATTCAAATATTTAAATTGTACAAACTTGAGTTATTTAAACCGAACCCCTTAGGTTATAAAGGTATTTATGAAGCAAAGTAAGGGCATTCCCAACAGCACCTGCGCTCTCTGTGACAAAAACAATTAAAAAACATTTTAAACAAATCACTTTACCATAGTAACTACGTCTTAGTCGAAAATAACCTACCTTACAATATAAGTGATGTAAAGTAAGACTACCTATTCTTGTCCTACCCTACATCACCTTACCTCTAGTACACATAACAAGTTCAAAAAAATCTCAAAAAGCTTTCTCCTAGTCTCAAGTGTTACATTTATTAACAAAAAACAATTAACAACAAACCTAACTGTAAATTGAAAGCATTTTCCAATCCCCCTAGAGCTGTAGAAGGTAAAGGACCATCAATTACTGAACTGTGCCTTCTCTTGATTGTAAATCTGGTTGATCATGTCTACATTCTCATCCTCTGCCTTTAGTATCTCTTCCTGAAACAATAGTATTGTATTATCGTATTGCCATATGTAGTTCAATAAGCATTTAAACTCTACACATCAAGTTGTTTAAATAATCCAGTGCCCCTTAACTCCGAAACTGACTTTTAGAAGGGATGAAGGGCCCAAAAATAGTCCCAAGAAAACTTAAACAAAACCTATCTAATCATCAACTTTTTTTTAAAAATATAGTACAATACTTACATTGTACGGTAATAACTGTCCTTCCTTGCACGATCGTATTCTGTTATAAGAATGGCCAAGCCTTTTGCTTACTGTAAACCGTTGTAGTCCGTTAAAAGCTGTACAAACATCGCATTGTTGATGATTTCCACAGTTATTCACCTACAAAACATGTAATACAAAGAAACATAACTTAAACATGTAATACAATGTAAAATAACTTTATTTTACACTATTACATACATCATATCAAATGAATTTGTATTAACACACTTGTTAGTACTGTAACTATCCAAACATGAACGTTAGACCAAAATTGCTTTAACAACTACTTCATAACACCTACTAAGCGTTGTCATTGTTACTTCCAAACACTTAATGGTAACACAGCTACCTTAAAAAGTGTCAATTCTATCTTGAAAACTATCAAAGCTTCCGTAACATAAAACTATTATTAACAAACGTACCTTGACAATCCTAGGTAACACCTTCTGTCCCACTTCTCTCTCTCCTTTCTTGAATATCATATAGGTAAACTTGGCCCTCAACGTTCTGTCAGTGTAAATACTCTTTGATTTACCGTCAAGTCTAAGTTCAGGTATCTTGGCTTGAAACGCACAGGCTTCACTGTAATATAAGATGGTTTAACTATAACAACATTATGCTAAAAAATTCAAATTTTGAAAAGTTTAACCAATTTTGTTCCACACGCATACCTATATCCATTGCTGGTAGTATGAGGACAGCCTGAGTCATGTGGACATGGTGCAAACAAGTACCCTGGGTCTATCTCTGTTGTTATGTTGATCTGAAAACATGATTTAATAAACAGACATAAATTTACATAGAACATAAGATACCTAAACATAGACATGAGGAACGGACCAACAGGGATGTCGTTTGGGAGAAGGGGAGGGGGGGTGGTTCTTGGTGCCCCCCGCCCCCCAGAGAAAAAATCGTAGCGACGTCACTGCGGGCTAAGCCCATTTTTCAGGCCCGGTCCGTTCCTCCTTTCTACCTAAACGTTATCTTCTTTTATCTTCAATAGATTTTTCAAATAATTCTGCGCCCTCTAAAAAAAATTTCGGAGCCACAGGGTACATTAACCGACCTTGTTCTTCAGAAGCTTGTACTTTTCAAAAATAGTCGCCCTTCGATCGTTCAGTACATCAAGCACGTCTTGAGTCAGCTTTCCCTCTCTCTCCAGCTGTTGTTTTACATTATCCTTGTTGAATCTGTACCCAGATAACAGTAGAAAGTCCCTCATCTCCATTAAAGCAGTGAAACTGTCCAAAAGACTAGATTCGATCAGTACCAGATACTTGTTGGTTCTTGACCACAACAGTGAGATCAAGTCGATTCTCGATTTGAAAGACGGTACTTCTGGAAGAACACGCTGAGCTACTACAATATCGTACTTCTGTTTCGTTGATGGTATAATGGAGCGACGGAAACTGACGTACGGCGATATTAACTTGTTGTCGTCTTTCTGAAAGTTCAAAGTTCATATAAGAAAATTGAAATCTTATATATTAGCTTGTTCAAATAATTATGTGTCACATAACCCTTTACATTTGCATTAAGAAGGGGCACATAACTATTTGAACTCCCCAATATAAAAAAATTGAAAGTGAAAACAGATATATAGATTTATATAAAACTACATTAATGTAAAATTATACAGTAGTCGCTTTATAGAGTAAAAAGAAATGTGCGCCTACCCTCATAATATCCATAGCCAGATGATTGGCCGTAGTATTCGGATCGACCGCACAGTAATCCTTCAAAGATTCGTCCCACTTCTCTCTGGCTGCCCAGAATACACCTCCTACTCCACTTCCGTAATCCAGTATTGACTCTGGAGTAAAGCTATCCGAATCCAATTGATCGAGCACAAACTTGGCTTCAGCATAATTTGAGGATAATCTGAAACCCTTTCTTATCATAAAACCATGTCGTTGCTTATAACATCAATATGCTTTATATATCATAATAGACTAATTATAAACAAAAGAACTAGAAACAACCGCATCATATGTTACAACATACCGTGACAAAGCGTAGCCAGACCCCTCATCTCGTGTCTTGAAGACAGTCGGTTTCCATTTATAAGCCCTAATATTGTCATTTTTCCTCGCCAACCTCACTTCTTCTGGATCTGCTGGCATTTTGCGATGAATTATCTTCTGAGTCAACTAAAACTAGAAGAAATATAATAAATCATGAGAAACTACTTATTTTTTTCAAAATTATAGCTTTTAAAAACCCTTCAATAATTAAAACTATCAGCTTCTGCCATTTATTCATTGACCTTACTTAAAAGCCCCACCTGATCTGAATCATGTTGTAGTACCCTGGGCTCTTTCTCCACATTCTGTATGGCTTTGTACAACCCATTGATTGCTTCCTTTGGCAAACTGTATAGCCTTTGCGCTTTCTTTGCTGGTACATCTACAATAATATCAAATTTACCACAAAAAAACTGCTTTAAAAATTATAACTCCATTAACATGTTGTGAGCTTTAAAAAGACCTTTAGCTTGACAAAATGTATATCAAAATATCCATAAATGTTTGGTTAAATCAAGAGAAATAACCGATAAACCATACCTAAACGTTCAGTCAGCTTCATCTGTGCCTTCACACTAGTTTTAACATTAAAAGCAGATGTTGTGACTTCATGGATGTTAGCCCCGACTTCAGAACTGCTGAACCTCAGACCGAACGGTCTAACACAAGCTCTCATCATACACTAGCAAAGCAACATGTTAAAATTATCAAAAACAGCATCTTAATACATGAAATTTCAAAGTAACTGGTCAGTAACCACAAAAGAATACCCAAAAGCAGCTAGAAGTCAATTTATTTATGTCAATATTTAAAAATTCAGTATAATTAAACTATATATTCACAGAATAAATAAAAAATAATAATTTTCGTTTCAAAAATATAAATTTGATGCAAAAAGAATGGCGTAATTCATTCCAAAAGAGCCAGTACTTTTGTTACAAATTAAAACATGAAAATCTACATTATCAAATAGACGACACGTCAAAAACCAGAGGTAGAATCAAGAATTCTATTCTATATGATCATAACAATCACAATTTTATCATAGATTATAGTAAATCACCACCAGGATAACCCATTACTGTTAAATAATGTAATAATACATACTATGTTAACTTCAATAATTAATATCCGTCATTAGAAGAAGTAACATCGTAGTCCGGATACTTTTGCTTCAACATATCAACAGCAATCTTGTGATCGGCTTGGCCATATCCTTGTGAATAACCATATACCTTTATGGACTTGCCATCAGCATCGTGCTTGATTCGACCGCCTCCCAAACAATCAGCTGATAAGCCTTGAATCTGATTAGATTCTACTTTGTCCAGAATGTCACCGTGGAATCCACAATCGCCATAGCCTCTGACAATCACCTTGTTCTTCTTAGAAGAAGGATCAGTCACCTAAACTTAAAGATATGAGATAGAAACTTTGAATTTACTTTAATCAAGATGTACTTGAACGTTCCTTTTGGATCAATATCAACGTTCGCTACAGAATCCAATTTTGCCATGGTTGACGTGAAAAGTCTTCTGAGTATCAAAAATGCCAGATTCTAAACTTTATTTTGTTAATTTATCCGAAATTGAAAATCAAAAATATATAGAAAACTCGACCTTTTATCATTTTTAATAGATACCAGGTGACAAACCTTACTTGTCTCTATATTAATCATATAATTTTAAACCTAATAACATTTAAAGAGATCCGCATTTATTAAAAAGATAACAAAGATGATAACAAGTAATATTAATGATCCATAACAATTAGCTCCTCCACTCCCCAATCCTCAAATGACCCATCAGGCAAATATCGTCGAATTATGATAGGGATCTTTTTCTCCTTCAACTCTTTCCTAGCCACCTCCAAAGGATCTGTTTCTCCTTCCAATTCCACCATTACAGGTGCCCCCATAGCGATCTGCAAGGCTCGTGTGCCCAATATCCTTGCTCTTTCGTATTTCGTCATGAACTGTGTTGTTACTCTCATAGAGCTTTCGATTGCAACCCTTTGAGTAGGCTGAAATTGTTTACAAGTTAACAAAACGTAAACAATATGAGTAAAGATGGCCAAAACGCTTTCAAAACAAAAACAGGCTTTAAACAACAAAAAGTTGACCTAACACAACAAAACAAGCCTATTACAACAAAGATCTCTACAAAGTAATGAAAACATTCTTCTACAACATAAGTAAAATCTAAAAATCCAAGAAAATAGCTAAAGACTTACCTCAATCAACTGTACATTAGGATCTTCATCGTTTCCTTCCAGATCGACGTCTTCTATTGGCTCGTCCTCCATCATATCGTCGTTATCAGCATATCCTCCCTCATAATCGTCTTCGTCAGCCATTTTTGAATGTACTATAGAATAACAATAAGATAAATTAGGTTTATTCGCTTAAACGCCCAGGTTTTTGATGCTGAAATATTTTTTACGTTTGCTAATTGAATTGGTCCCGACACGAAAACAATGTAAGCCAAAATAGCGACTTTTTATACGATGAAAAAGGAACAATTCACAAAATAAACGAAGAAAATATAATAGTAATTTATTACTTTAGTCGACTATAATCTGACATTTTTTTAAAACCACATATTGTACGTTGTAAAAGATAGTATTATATACTTTTGCATGATATTCAACATAATTTTATTACAGTAGGACTATTACAATGAATATATTAGGTAGTATAAGTAAAAAGCGGCGAAATCTTTTTTTCAAATTTTGTATGCTTTTTACATTTTCGGACAGCTGTGACATGCCATGGCATATTTAAACATGTCGTATCATGAATTCACACCTGTCGGTGCAAGTTCAAGTACCTATAACAATGTGAGACATTTAAGTAGGGGGTGTTTTAAGTAAAAGTGACAAAAGTAAATAAATATTGTCTAAATGTTGGTCTTTACTAGTCCGTTGATTTTACTGCGGTATTTTTACATATTTCCGTTGTTTTTGGTGCAGGTATGGGTAACGTGTATATTGTGGACGAACCAGAAGGACTTTTCTTCCGTTTTCTTCAAGATTCTCAGGATGAACATGACATTTGTAAGTGTTTTTTAGTTTATTGGGCTTGTTGATTTTATTTTATTTGTAAATTTTTGACTGTTTGCGTGATTTTTTTAAAATTGATGTTACAGTACACATTAGTATGGATTTCAATGCATATTTCTTACAATTTTCCATATTATGCTTCGTTATTTCTCGCACCAGAACAATATCTGGACATTTTCACATGGAGCTTGTCTTTTTTGGAATTTTCGATAAATTATTGTGGCATGGTCACACTGTGTGGAACAGCCTTTTTGGCATTGAACAGATTGAGCTCAATTACCAGAGGCGTAAAACATTCTGTGGTACGTTATCTTTCATTAGAGAATTACACAATATATCCCTCGGCTTTTAAAATACACCTACATAGGATGAAAGAGCATAAAAAGTTGCGGAGAAAAGTGTTTTTAAAAACTGCTAAATGGCCTTGGCTAACGAGTTACAGAACGCTCAATATTCTTATATGTTTAAACCTTGTAAAGCATTTTGTTGTTTTGCTTCTTGTTTGCCTTTCTTTGTGTTTGTGGTGTTTGTACCTGTAAGTTATTGCTTCTAAGTTGAAAACTTTCTTGTTAGTTTAGTTAGTTAACCAGAACTTATGGTTAGTATTAGTGAAACGTCAGGTTCCTTTTTAAACTTTACAGTTCAAGTCTAAGAAGTTGTGAACGCCAGGTGTTACAAAATTCCGTTTTTTCAACCAAAAAATGTGAATTTCTTTCTATTTTGATACCTAAACATATGCTTTGTTTGCAAATCTTATTCTTACGGTATACTGTTTTAGTGGTGGGCGGATCACGTCAAAATTATTTACGCGGTATGCTTGATACTGCCTTTGTTAGCACATTATGGGTTCTTGTTCACCAAATCTTCCTATATTCTGGATACAAATGACTTTGTTACTGTATACAGCGAGGACATGAAGGTAATAGTAGAGTCGATGATATGGATACATCCTCGGGTTCTTACTCCCATCATTGACCTGACCTTTCTGGTGGTATGTTTTGTATTGAATGTGTGTACGGCATTGGCATTGAGGTGGAGATGGGAGAGTGCGACAAAGGAAAAGCAGTGGAGTACAATGACAATATTATGTGTTGCTGACATGGTGTCACACTTATTGTGGGCTGGATACGATGTAAGTTTTATTTTTTTATTATCGTGGTATGCCATACCATGTTTTAGATAATGGGCTACGTCTCTATGAATCACAAGTCGGTAGAAGCCTGGACCTTTACTATATACCCATTTATCGACGACCTGGACCCATTTGTCGCTGGATGGGTGTTGATCTACTGTAACAGACAGATTCGTGCCACAATGTTTCGAACTTCTAGTCATGTTACCGAGAGTGTGTCTCATAAGCCTATTATTCTCGTAGTCAGAAGGGCAGCGACATAGTGGTTGACGATTGAAATAAAGTTATAGATTTGATGGTATTACTAAAAAAGGTATTGAAAAATGATTACTTCATACTTTTGTAGCTATCATTTATTACATTTTACAGTATTTACATTAAGATTTACAGCCCTTATTATATATACCTCATAATGTCAATCTACAGACCTCACCGTTTATATACCGTAACAATACATCTCATATACATTTGACAATACACGGTACAAAGTTGTGGGAATAGATTAAAACAGTAACATGTCTTTGAGATCCTCACTCAACGTCCTTTTGAGTTGTTCATCAAGTTGATTAAAGCCCAAATAGGGTTGAAGAAGATCGGCCAATACACATTTCTGTTCCTTTTCCAATATTTTGTCACATCTCGTTGCCAATGAGGCTGTTAGGCGAGCTGGCAATAGTGATATTATCCTTGGTATACCCAAATATGCTTCTAGGAAGTTTAGCGCAGCTGTTGTTAGGCTTGATGTCATGGTAGAGGATTCTAACTGAAAGCATGTTTTATATTTATACAGGAAGTGTTACTTCTTGTTTTGGAAAGAAAATTCTTGCCATTTTTCTATTAAGCTCCAATTAATCCAAAACTAAAACTCACAATTTTAACGCCGAAGTCGACCATGTTGTATATAGGTATTGATGACAATCCCATGATTTTCTGCTCCAATTTAATGGTTAAAATGGTGCCAATTTGTTTGAAAATGACACCAAAGATGTTCAAGATCATGTTGTTGATGGTGTCCGACTTGAATTGCCTGTGAACCTTCATAATCTGTTGGATGAACTGGCATGATAACACTTCATCTATACGTTTCTCGGCCCATGCCTTCTGGAGGTCGTAGATTTTGGCATATGCCTGTAAAAATAAAGGATTTACATTGTTTTACATCTTTAAATTATATTTAGTTGTTTTAAATCCTAATTTTATTAAAAACTTCGAAAATTTCAAAAAAAACATATCACTTACCTTTAAAATCAAAACAAAGCTCTTCAGGTCACCTTCATTTGCCTCTAATTCTCTCAAATCTACTCCGAACTTGCTGATAATAGGCTCAAAATACTCCAGAACGAGGTCGTCTAACTCTAAAACAACATCTTTTTAATCAGGCAATAAATAAACTATAATCAACATTTTTTAATCTTAAATTAAAAATCTTAACATAACCCATTTCAAAACACTTTTTTGACCAAATAAGAACCATAAATTCATGAACAATATATTTTTCAAATTTAACAATCCAAAAAAGCCCAATAACAATATTAATAGGTTGTCCTAATATGGATGAGCCATTCAAAACGCCAAACTTTGAACATTTTGGCTCATTCATATTCGGACAATTCAATATGATGACAAAACCTTTAAAAATAGCAATTAAGAACGATTTCAAACAAGAATGTTGTAAGATATTTCCTTTATAGTTACCTAAAGCCAATAAATATTCCCTCAAAGCTCACCTTGATCACTTTGCTTATCCAATATCACCAACAGATATGCTTTGACCAAGTTTGCTCTTGGAATAGCATCTTGAATGTTGTTCTGTTTCAGCTCTTCGAACTGAGTTTTTAGTATTTTGGCAGTATGAATCAATGGGTACACTCGGATTCCGTTTGTGGCTTCATTCAACAGTTGATCTAGACGCTTCGACCTTGATGGTGGTGATATATCGTTTTTAATCTAAAAGAGCCTCAAGGAAAATTTAAAATTCAAAAATAAGTAGTACACAAAAGATGTCAATCCCTTACCTGTGTCAACATGAACTCCAGTGCAATATATGCCTTGTCTCCAGAAGGTGTCCACCTCTTCTTAACTTCATTCGTCAAGAATCCAGGACATTTGTGAGCGTCTCGAAGCTTTTCAATCAGTTTTTCTATTTCAAGATCGTTGAAGTGCTTCGATACTTGATCGGCCAGTTGGAATATGTCTGTACTAGTCGGATGGTCAGCCATTTCAGTCGCTGCGTAGACTAGCAATTCAATGAGTGTTGTCCTGAAGATGGGGCGTGATGGAGCGTATTCTTTTACCACTGAAAATACGTCAAATTTAGCAAAAAACAGCCAAATAAAAGAATAAAATGTTAAAACATCTATTTTCCTTCAAAACCTTGATCTTACATTGCAAAGCCTTTTTGAGTACAGTAACCCCCAACTCCTTCTCCGATCCCAAGATGAACAAGTAGATCAGCGAGTTTATGTAGATTTGCTGTTTCTGGGCCGTGCCGTGAGTTGCCATCTGTTCTCGTTTCTCTATAAATTGTGTTATCGTCTCGTAATCAGTTGATTTGGCATGACATGACCACAGCGAGAATAGTCTATTCGTGTTGGTTTCGTCCATTTTCCTAGCCAATTGTAGCGATGTGAACTTGTTTATGATGAAGGCTTGACTGTCAGTCCATACCATTGAATCTAAAAGCAAAAAATCAGTTTTATAACACAGTTTTGGCAACCTTCTTGAGTACACACTAACATGGGATTAACAAAAGTAAAAAAATCAAGACAAAACATCAAAATTAAGTAATAAACTCAATAAAAACGGCTTACTTTTAAACAAAATCAATGTGATTTTAACAAAGAGCTGCCATTTATGCCGTAAAAAGTTGTCGTACTCATTGTATAAATACGACATCTGCTCAAAGTAAGCTGGAAAATCGACAAATGAGCTCGGTAGTGGGTCCTGAAAATGTAATATTATATAAACCATAGTTAGTCCACGCTGCATTCTTTAAATCACTTATAATTAGTCGTAGCTGTTGAAACAAAAACTTCTCGTTATAAGAAACATCAAAACAATGGCAGTTTCTGTTCACAGTATACACAATAATATAAGAAGACACATAAATATTGCCAATCGCATGTTAGTAACAAACCCACCACATCAACAGTACCAATTTCAGAACTATTCTCCTTGATTAGCTCGTTGAAAAAAGCTTCCAATACAATATTAGAGTCCACGAATTGCTCTATATTGTTGTACTGAGTTAGCATTCGGTGCCAAGAAAAGAGTGCCCATCCTATGAAAAGTTCAGTTGATTCAAAGTCTTCAGCGAAGTCATTCTTCTTTTTTATTACTTCGATTAAATGGGTAAACGTCTGAAAAATAAAATTTTTATGACTTAAAGTAGTGAAAGGTCGTATTTTATAGTACGTATTAGAACTGTCGAAACGTCATACAAACATACAATGTAAAAAACATCTAACATAAAGTATCATTGACCTGAACATACATCTTTACAAAAAAACCCAACAATGCGTTCAAAAATTCAAAAAAAAAACTAAAAAAATATTATCATTGCCTACACCTACCTTCACAAACATACGAACTCTCTGTTCCACCGGTATATTCGGATCATACCTTCCAAATGTCGTATTAGGAACAACTTCACATATGACTGAAGTCAAACTTCGAGCCACCACTTCAGTTTTAGTCTCCAAGAATTGTTGTACCATAGGTAAGTCCAAGCTTTGAGGAAAACACATGTCATCCGCGTATGTATCCATCAAGTCAACCAGTAAGCCATCAACAAACATTTGGTCATTCAAATTGGCTAATCTGGTCCAAGCTTTTCGTATACATTCACATGAAAAGGCTGATTTCTGTAAAATATAATTTTATTACCTAAAATTCGTATTCTGCCTTTAATTTGCTTCAAAACCCTCAAAACTGTCAAACATTTTAAACTTTATCACTAACATTTTCTAATAAAACTAACTCAAATCCACCTTCTACAGTAAATTTCTTAAAACAAGTCCTACTCCAAGTTTTATAAACTTACCCCATGTGAAGGTGCAAATTGAACCAAAAATGTAGCAAACAGGCCACTTATCGGGTAGAATGGAGCTCGATGGTCCAGCTGGCACACCTTTTCAATCTCTTCATCCGATGCAAAGGCTCCAAACACTTGAATCACTTCAATGATCAGTAGCCAAACTCTTATCAAAATGTGAAATTTTATCTGAAAACAGTTATTTATTACCTAAAAATTAACTTTAAACCAATAAAGTTTACCTAAAATAACGACTCCTAAATGATAAAGCAAATTTTTACACAAGTAGCACCTTATTTTCACATTTTTAAATTTCTCCTACGTCATTTTTCATACCTAAAAACCAAATAAACTATAAAATAAAACCTCACCGAGCTTCCAAAGCTTCCCAGCGACCTCAGCGGCGCTTTTGTCCAGCAGTAATCGGCCAAGAAGTCGGCCAACTTTCTCATATAAACCGCTACATGTAACAAGAGATAGCTTTTGTCCGTTGATTCCTTAACCAGCACGCATCTGATGACCTCTATCGCGTCACAAAAGTCTGTGAAAGTCTTTAAAAGGTACGACTTGTATCCTGGAAGCCGTTGCAGTTCCATAGTCGGCTTCAGAATGATATCCGAGAGCTTTTCATGAAACATCGAAAGGTATCGTTGGGTTTCTTGGCAGAAGGAAGTGATTAACTAAAAATAAAAGGTAGGTTTCATGTCATACCGATGTTATAATGCTTATTTAAGTAAAAGTTACCCTTCAAAGCATAATAAAAATTTGCCGGCATTCACAAAGATTGTTTTAGATAGCTACTGGCATCTTTACTCTTATTATAAGTCAAAACGTCTCTTTCGACTAATGATGTACCTAAAACTTAAAACCAAACAATAAAATTACAAACCTGAACAGATTCATTTGTCTCATCAAAATAGTGAAGTTCATGAGGAATGTCCAGTTCATGTAGTTTTTGTCCTATCCCACAGATATTTTCATTGAGCAGCTCGCAATAGTCCATATCTGAAATTTAAAACTAGCATATACACATATATAATTCAAAGTGAAATTTTTAAAGTAAATTCTTACCTAAAATTGATATTCAACGAAAATTGTAAACTATCTTCTTTACAAAGCAAAATTCGCAAAAAAAATAAAAAGAAAATTAGTTTGAACGGAATTTTCGCGCAAAAAACCGAGTTATATGCAGTCTTTCAATTACATAGAATAACATTGCAATGCATTGCCTTATTCCAGAGGATTAAAGAGTAAATAGAAAACCTTAGACATTAAAAAAGGTAAATGTTTTTAAGTTTAATTGAATTGTCCTGTTTTTTCAATTATGATTGCGAGATATTTTGAGATGAGCAAGGTAACTTTTTAAATTTTAATATTATTTATTTTCAGTTTATATTAATATTTATGTTTTATTAATCATGACATATAATTCTTGCAAGAGTAGAGAACAAAAGTTTCTTCTTTGCACTCACTGATAAGGAAGGAGCAGCGTGCCAGGCCGTACCAGCTCAATTATTTCCTTTTAGAACGCTACGTCAAATTCCGTAATCTAAAGACCACTGATAAGCCTATTTACTGTAACATAATAATAAAAAATCAACTTAAAAACAAAAATTAACTATGAGGTTGAAAGAGTTACAATAATACACATGTCACGTCTACGGTTATTAGCTTCAGTGTTCTTTATGACAGAAATCACATTGTTTTACTATGTTAAATCGGTATATTTTGACTTTATAGTTAATTTATTCTTCTAAGAATGGAAGCACAATAACCTTCCAAGTCACATTAGTTTAGAAAACCACAAAAATCTGTCAAAATTGTTACCTAAAACAACAAAACTCGATAAAAGGTCTGTAAAAGTTTATTAAAACGAGGCCCGTTTATCCCTGGGTTTTATTATATTATTTATACAACATATCACAAAGGAAATAGGATGAAGATGATAACAGAAACCGGTGGCAGGAATTGTGGTTAGACTAGACTAAAAACAAAGATGAGAACAGTCAGTTGATTAACATATGATAACATGCAAAATTTAGTGATTAACATAGAAAATGGTGTAAGATAGTAGTTAAGATTGTAAATGAAGTGATTAGAGAGTAAAATGTTTAAAATATTGGGCATGGTAAATAATATATAGAGGATGGTAAACAATATAGAGCGTGGTAAACCATGATAAAAAACATGGTGAACAATATATTAACATTGCTTTAATCATAAATTATAGTAACGATGAGCAGTTACTGACTGCCTGCCCACGCATTGCTGTGAACGTTCAGTTGTTGTAGCATCTGTTTGTTTTCGACCGGTCGATTCTCGTAGAAGGCCAAACGTTGTCGTAGTTCTTGCACAGCCCATTCCAGCTGGCGACACTTCTCTCGCAACAAAACATTGTCCGCTTCCAATTGTAGCTGATTCCGAATCCGACGAACGCGACAGTTCAAAGCGTAGCCACGATTCTTCAACGTGCGACGCTTCTGCTTCACCATGGACACGGTGTCACGATCTAGGCCCTGAAACGAAAAGCTTAACACCTTAATATAAAACATTGTCATAGTCAACTTGCTGTAATAATTCGGCATGCAAACAGGGATACTGTAACAACAATTTACAGTAATTACACCATAATTTGTAACCAAAACCTCACCAATACCCTACAAAGCCTACCTGAAGTTTCTGATTCAGCTGTCGCACTGACAACCGTGCCAATTCTTGTTCCGACAGTCCCAGAATCTTGCTTTCTTTCGGCTTCACCGAGTCCGTGCTACTCGAACTCGACGGCGAATAGATACTGTAGGATGGAGACGGTACCTCATCTGACAGCTGAAGTTCGTTGGCTTGAGTTGAGGTCGGGTTGGTGTAATACGATGAGTGAAAGAAGGCTGCCTGAGGGTAGTTGAAGGGTTGGAGGTCGGGGTAGGAGTTCATGGAGGTAGGTGGAGGAGGTTGAAATGGAGACTAGAGTTGAGTCGCGTTGCTTAGCTGGACTGGTTGGACGCCGCGGCTTCGGAGAAGCTAAAAGTAGATTTATAAGTAAAAGAAAAAGATCTAAATTTGCATAAAATTACAGTAATCAATCACAAATTTGGCCGTTTTTGATATTTTAATATCATTTCCTCTCCCAAGTCAATAAAACCTACAATAATATCTATACAAAGTAAGATATACAGCCTATAAGTACAAGCTATAAGTATAAACCATTCTGACTGACCACCCTGTATATAGTATTGTATTCATTCTGACCGCCCATTGTTTCGCCATTAAAGAAGACGAACGCTGATAAAGGTTTTACGATAAGTTAGGTGATAACACTTTTCCAATAAAAAATTACATTCCAAAACTGAACCTTTTTGCAAAATCTTAAATTTGTAGACCAAATATCAATTTTTAAAAATTTTCTCCATTTTTTTACTTTCAAGGAAAATACCTGCCTCGCTGAGAAATACGGTAAGTTTTAGAAACATAGTGCCAAATTAACAAGGAAAGTACCCAGCCTGGCCCACTCAGAATCAGCTCAAAATTTTTATACGAATTCTTTGTATCACCAATAGTACCCATTAAAAATTTTAGCTCACGTTTTTGGGTTTAAAAATAAAAATATGTAAAGTTACCGCCAGTTTGGCAAATTTGGCATTGTGTTGCAAGCCCTTTTTTGATGTTCCAGTCAAGCTACGCTTACGAATTTAAAAGTGTTCTACTAGTATACCGAAAAAATTCCTAAAAGTCAAAAAATGACAAAGTTATAAGCTTGAAACACAATGCCAATTTAGCGGAAAATTCAAAACGTAATTTTTTGATCTCGATTTTCTCGAGGTTTACTGGAAAGCGTGATTTAGTACTTTGTCTAAAAGTCTTATATTTACATGCATTTTCTATATAAAAAGTTTGAAGTCAATCAGAGCGGGCAAGTCGAGCACTTTCCTTGTTAACCTTGGCTGCCATTATAAGCTGCTAACTACTACTATTACTCGCTATTACTAAGAATGCTATACTCTGCCAACTACTGCTTATTAAATATTACAACAAACATTTTTAGCTACTATCTGCTACTAAATAAGCTACTATTAACAATATTTTCACAACAACTTCCAATACTAAAAGTTACTATAACCTCCCTAAACCCAACTTTCCCAAATTGTAACTTTGCCATTTATATAGGACTTGTCAGGTTTGGTTGCCACCCTTTTCATGCCCATTATCTGTATTCAAATCGTGTTTATAAAAACAAGACTAATCAGTATTGTTTCGAGTTTGATAAAAACAATGAGGAAAAGCGAAGTCACCGTGCCTGGTACGGCGTGAAGTTTAGGGTCAGCTAAACAAATCTTGATACCTAGGGTTGCAATAACGCTACATTTAGAAATTGGGGCAGATAATTACTAGATTTTCGTGAAAATGACTAGTGTAATATATATAAATGTATATAAAAGTCAGTATAGTATAATTTATATAAAAAGTCTTGTCGTTCTTTAACAAAGCTTCTCCTGCTTAAAAACGACAAAAATATTCGAAATTGTAATATTAAGTTGTTAAAATAATACTGTGCCCCCTAACCTTAAAACTTTTCTTTCAAAAAGAGCACGGAATTATATGAACAATCTATACCATCGCTAACATAAAATATCTTTAAATATAGGTGAATCAAAACCAACCTGTTCGAACTGATTGTCGCCAAAGAGCACCTGAGCCGAAGACACAGTATTATCTTCACTATGCTCTGACAGTATCTCCGAGCAGATCGAAGGCTTCGGCGTGCTAGCATGTCGATGCCTGAGAGTACCAGCAGCAGCACTTTGTGGTCGAAGCATACTCATCTTGGGCGAATCGCGATTCTGCCCAATCGACGCACTTCTGGAGTCGAGTGACGGTCGTGACACAGTCTGTAGCACGGCTCTCATCCCTTTCTCGATCGTACCCAACGAACTCTCGGCCTCCTCTTCCTCCACCTCCTCCTCCAACAACAGGTTCTGGACGTTGGCATTGCTCACTCGTTCGTCCTGTAAGAGTCTTTTAGAGTATAAGATGGGTCATGCTGTGGTAGGTTGGAAATTAAAATATGCTCAAACCAATGAAAAATGCCAAAAAAAAGTTTAAAAAAAAGTAAAATAACTGCCAAAAAAACCAAGAATGTGAACTTAAAAGTGCAAAATTAAAGGAAATGAGTGTAATATAAGATGAAATTTAGCAAAACAAGCTGCTTCTACAAGTTTCTTTTGCGACAAAATTATAATGACCAAGATTATCCTCAATATCAATGCTTTTAATCAAGGCAAAACACCTGAAAACAACTATACATCCACGACTTTTACAGACTTGCCAAAGGAAAACCAAAAATTTAACCAAAAACACGTTACATTAGGTATAAAAAAGCGGTTCAGCCCTTATAACAACATACTAAAGCCAGTACAATACAAAGGACAACAATATCCACTTGAAGTACCTACTCGTCTCTTCTCGGCGACAAAGATCTCCATCGTGCCGATGTGGACGGCTCTAGATCGACCAGATCCCTCGGTGATAACGTAGCTACGAACGATGCACGCTGACGCTAAAATCGACACAACATACGAAAGAATAGGGGAAGAGGGTTACGGTAAAGTTATCAAAAAATCAATTAGGTTAAGGTAAAGATATTCAGTGTTGCAGTACAAAAACTTCTTTTCTAGGGTAAAGTTGTACATAAGAGGCTACAGTAATGTTTTATATAAAGCGTTACAGTAAGAACATCATAATTTTACAGTACAAATCAAACCGAAAACTGTTGTTACCTTCCTAATATATTAACCATACGACTAGTAGATATCTATCTTATATAAGACTATTAGATATCTACATTAAGAACCTCCCAATCAGCAAAATGTATAAACCAACTATGACATGTTCGAATCGAGGCTATCTCGCACTTATAACCATGACTTTTGAATAGAGTGCAAAAAGAAATTGTCGAAACAGCATGTTTTCCCAAATATTTTATCATGTTTCGAACTGTGAAAGTGCAAGGCACAACATTACTCAACAAATACCAATTATCAACTATCAAAATGATAAACCGTAAGTTTTGGAAACATTGGTAAGGGTTTGCTGTGCCAACTCAAGTTCTACAGCAATATGCTACTGTAACGTCTAACATAAAGTGCAATATAAACAATGTAAATAAGAATCTCACAAAATGTACTTTATGTCAATATCTACTACATTATATTATCATACTAATCAAAAAAGATTAAAAGTGCCAAAACTGACCGTATATCTTTTGCAGGATTCGATCAGATTCAGAACATCTTCGTCCAACGCCTTACTCCGTTTACTTTGCATCACTGAAAAGGTTCGCATGAATTTGGTACTGTTTGGCTCTGTTTGTGTACCAGACTCCACTACTTTCAATTGGGTTGGCAAGGCTGGTGTTGTGTTAGTCATTGAGCCAGAAGGTGACTGATTCATAATATGAAGCGATGCTGTTCTTGTTGGGTATCGTGATGAACTAAAATTTAGTGGATTTTACTTTCATAAGTAAATCATCAATCAGAAGTTTACTGTTTTATAAAGTAAATTCGGTAAGATAGAACCCGTTTTTAAACAATCAGTGGTATATTTTACAAAAATTGATATTGACCTTCATTTAAGCATGAAAAAGCAATTTTTATTTTTTTTTTCTAAAAAAATTATTTAGTTTTAATCCAAACCTGTATTATATCTTAACATACTTAATCATAACCGAAATTAAAAATCAAAAATTTACAACAAAAGGAGCAAAAAGCTTTCCTCCCCGGCCGGGAATCGAACCCGGGTCTCGCACGTGACAGGCGCGGATACTTACCACTATACTACCGAGGAACGTTTCAATTCCTTTTCGTTTTCTCATTTGATTTCGATCGAAAAACAAAAGGTCATTGCAAAAAGAAATGCGATAGAAAGTCGAAATATTTATGCATTCTCTTGTCTGGCATCAGTCCCAATTTACTTAGGCATATTTAAAAAGCTATTCATCATGTATTTAACTATTGGTGCCATAATTTAAAAAAAAGCAATTATGCTTTATGTATTCTCAGTAAGACCAACAAAACCTACTTAAAAACCCAAACTCACCTAATAGACATGCTTTGTGACGAATGCCGTGTTTTGGCACTAGCATGTTTGGAATCTTGAGTGCCTTGAGAGTTGCCAAAATGACATCTGATTAACTTTGTCGTCGTATACGAAGCTCTGACATTCCTTTCCGGATGTATTAAAATAATATAAACTTTGGGAAAGAATAGCAAAACTAAAGCTATTGTCGCTGATATACTAAACGTGTAACACATGGTCAAGGCTTTGTTGACTGTGCCAAGATATAACACAACAAAGGCTACCCATACTACCACTGTACAGTACCTGTAAGTAAACGAATATAATAAGAGAAAAAAATGAAGAACATGGTTAACAAAATACAGTACTTAAAAAGTATTTTTTGAACCTTTTTATAGCACTGTGATCACGTTGTGACCGCCCAAATTACTGTATTACATCATAACTTACATAGTAAAACCAATAAACTTTGCTTCATTAAAGTTTTCAGGTAGATTCCGTGTTTTGACAGCATATAAAGTACAAAACACAATGAGGACAAAGTTCCACACAAATGGTACCATTACCCATAAATTCGAAGCTGCACATATGAGTACCATTCTTTGTGGCATAAAGTGTTCATCAAAGCCAGCATGAGGGAATTCCTAAAGCAAAAAAATCATTACCTATTGAACTATAACTTGTTACACTACAAATTACGAAATTTTCAAATTATTACCTAAAATAACGTAAAATCAATAAAGCTCCAAAAATCCCACCTGCATGGCTGAAACCGCGACAATAACGCATTGTATGAATACCAAAGACCATGTTATGATAACCTGACTAAATGTGGACAAAAACCTAGGCTTCTTGGTCAGAATCCGCTTCTTCGATCCCGCCAGAATCCTTGCGATTCGATTGGTTTTAGTCAGTAAAGCCGAGTAGATGACAGCAAATGCAATTGGAGGTAAGGTTCTGGCGACAAAACACGTCAATGGGTTCGGTCGTCCCAATATAAAGTAAGTCGAAGCATAACAAGCAATGATTCCACCTAAAATAATATACGACAGCTCTCTTGTCGTCGACTTCACAACTGGAGTTCCATTGTGATTCACGAAGATGACGACGGTTAAAAGGGTCAGTAAGATGCCAATTGTTGCTATGATCAAGGCAATGATTGACGACAATGTCGTGATTTCGTAGTGTTCATGGGGTAACGCGTAACAGCCTGAAAATAATTTTTTTGCTTAAAAAACAGGTCGTAAACTATGTAAAATAATAAAATTTGTTTGAAAAAATATTTTTAGACAAAAAACGATTTTAAGGCCTCTTCTTAACGTAGTCTACCCACACAAATACATTCCCCATCAAAAGCGAGCAAGAGAAGAAACGTGTTTTTATAGCGCAGTGGAAATTCGTTTTGTTTTCTACGCGAAAGCCCGCAAGTTCGGTTCCTGTGCGTGCATTTCAGCTGTACTGGCCTAGATCATGAGTTTGTTGAGATCTTTGGTAATCAAATGGCTGAAAGATCAACGAATTTCTCTAAACTTGCTTATTCAGCGGCTAAACCTGTAATGAGTCAAAAGAATTCAAACATTTTTGTAAATTACGCCTAACTTTTTAACCATTTGCGTAAGAAATACACTTCTTAAGCTTATTCAGATATTTTAAAAATGAAAGTGCACCAGTTTGAAATAAAACTTTTACTTAAGTAAAAATAGCAAAAAATGGAGAAAAATGTTGCTTTTAGACCTTAAAACATCAATAATCCTCAAACTAAAACAATATGACTTACTAGTCCTCTTTTCATTAGGCCAATAGCCTAACGGACAATCTTCGCACAAGTTCGAGGTGTAGTTGACCACTTGGTTCTCGGAACAAGCCTCGCAGATCCAACAACAAGCGGTCGTTTTCCGTTGCTAAACACAGAATGAATGTAAAGGAAGGTACTTACTCGTTGTCCCACTCGACAAGGCTTACTGCACACACTTTCTGGCATTTTCGAGGTTTTGTCGTAAAACATGATGGGTTCTTTTGTCATCGCCAGGAAGTGTTGACCAGTTCTGTTTTGGCGGAAATGACCGGCTAATCGGAAGCCTTTTCGGCCGACGTAGTTCAATATGTCATACCTTAAAGTATTGGTTGAATTTCCTATGTAAAAGTATTTTTTAGAATTTTTAGGTTGTTCAAATAATTCTCGGCCCCCTCTCAAAGAAAATTTTGATGTTAGGAGGCACAGCATTATGTGAGCGAGATAATAATTAAATTTGGAAAAGTAATATTAGCTTAATGCCAAAAAAATGACATTTTAGTTTGACATACCAAGCAGGAGGATCGCCATTAGCATCAAAAGATATGTCTTGTTCGAAGCGATCTGTATATGTGACATTCATCATGTATTGGAATAGTAGAGTACCATTGATGGACTCCATTTCAGGACAAATACTGGTGTTGTAGCTTTTACATTTATCTCGATGTAGAGCTTTCAAAGCTAGTCCAACTACTCGAACTGAATTTATTACTTGCGACAGCTTTGGATCCTGCAACAACAATATGTCCATTAAAGGTTTGGTTGAAAAATATTATTTTAGGTAACAAAATGTACAAAACTTCTGACTTAAGGTACCAAACTGCGACTTTTAAGTATCTACATATAATTTCAGTCATACCTGTTCATAATTGGTGGTCAGATTCTCCTTTCCAGTACAAACCGGTGTCAATGTGTCGTCTTTTGGTACCATTAGCTGACATTTGAACTTCTGTTGCCAAAACTCTCGAAACCACGGATTCCAAGTGTGATTAACAGGATTCAAGGAAAAATAGTATGGTTTGAAGGATTCGACGTTTGGAGAATGAATTCTGATCGAAAAACTGCCAGCAGCTTCATTCTCTACACCTTCTACAACATCCAATCTGAAATGGCATATGATTGTAGGTTTGAATTTGTAAAATAATTTTTTTCGATGTGCCTTATTAACCTCTGCCCTATGTTTTGACAAAAATTTGTGTTCAAACCCAAAATAAAATAACCTACCGATCAGCCCAACTGTCGCTACCGATCCATTGAAACGTGTGGAGCTCTGGCGTCCTCTTCCTCAATTCTTTCTGAGCTTTGAATATCTTGGTCATACTCATTCCCTCACAGAAACATACCACAACCTGAGGTCGTGGCTTCAAATTCAGAAGTTTCTTGTGTACCTGAATGTAGTCGTTTATTTCTCCCAGACTCTTCACCTTCTCAGTATGAGCGATACAAACTCCAGATCTACTCAATCTTTCCATCGCTTCGAACCCCTTTTCACCGTAATTACCGGCGGAGTAAACTACAGCGATATAGGTCCAATTGTAGTACTTGAGTAGTTCCATTATGGCCATAGCTTGCCACGCATCAGATGGTACTGTTCTCAAGAAGTACCCAAACTGTTCTTTGTCGCTCAAGTCTGTAGTTGTCGCACCGTAGCCAATTTGAGGGATTCTGAAGACTTGGAGGACATTCTGGACAGCTATGGTTGTTGATGACTTTGCTGGTCCCACGATGGCTACGACTGGATTGGCTTTCTTCTGACAGCCGGCTGTTTGACAACATGAACATTGTTGGACACCTTCTCGGAGGAAGCCTATCGTCTGGAAATTGATTTTTTAGGTAATAAATATTTTTAATTGTCAATTTAAATACAAAGAGCTTAAAGGCGATACCTGTTCCATAGCTATTCGTTCCGTCCAACAAGAGTCTCGTATTGTTATCCCTAATCGAAATGGTAATATCTTGTTGAGTTCTTTCACTGTTAACACTGCTATCTCGGCTCGTTGAATGCCGTACTGTTCCCAGATGGCACCACACGCTTCAGTACCAGCGATTTGACGATGCATTGGAAACAAAGCACCAATCTGAAAGTTACGGTAGGTTTTTGCTGAGTTTTGTCACAATGTGTATACTATGAAAATGTATTTTTTCAATACCTATTCGAAAATATGTTTTATAAGTAAAAAATTAGATAGACGACATGACAATCATGAGGACTGTTTGACTTTTGATCTACTAACAAGGAAGATACCCGACCTGTCCCGCTCTGGTTGATTTCAAGCTTTTGTATGAAAAGATCATGTTAATACAAAATGATCAGCAAAGTACTAAATTGCGCTTTCTAGCCAATCTCGAGAAAATCGAGGGCAAAAAGCTTACGTTTTGAATTTCCCGCCAAATTGGCATTGTGTTTCACGCTTATAACAATGTCATTTTCTCGCTTTTAATCATTTTTCTTTGATATACTAGTAGAAAACCTTCAAATGAACCTAAATTTTTAAATTTACAAGCGTAGCTTGTTCGGAAAGTCGAAAAAAGTGCTTGAAACGCAATGTAAAAATTGCCAAATTGGCGGGAAACTCAAATATTTAAAATTTAAAACTTGAAAACATGAGCTAAAATTTTTTATGAAAGCTTATGGTGGTACAACGAATTTATATAAAAATTTTGAGCTGATTCTGAGCATGGCAGGCTGAGTACTTTCTTTGTGAGCTACAAATTTTTTCATTTTCTAAAACCAGGTTTTAATTTTTTTTGAAATTTTGAATTCACGCCAAATTGAAATTGCTCTTTTGATCAGATTAAAGCTCAAAGTTTGTTTTTTTCGTATTTAGCAATTGCAAAAACACTTGTAGAACTTGATGGCTCTTAATCACAAGCCTATTATTGTGCCATTGTTTTTTGCTCTCGAATTCATTTTTGAATGAATAAAAAATAAACAGAATCCGCCTTTGGCTACAGAAAAGGGTTGGAAAATAACTGAAATTGAAACTCCTGGCTACAAGTTGAAGGAGACGATTCCTGCTCAAATAAACAAAAGAAGAGACGAAGGCGGTAACACGCGTAATCGAGACATGTGGGTGGGAATGTAAGGCAAGGTTTTAAAAATTATTTCAAGTTTCTGCAAAAAATAATTTAAAAAGTTAATTTTGAGTATACTTTGCTGTTTAAAAATTCTGAGGCCCTATTACAGCAAATTTTCTTGACTAGCTAGCGCAGAATTATTTGAACAATCTAATATTTTCGAAATTAATCTAAATTTCGAAGTTCTGCCTTGACTATTGTTTAACAATGTACATGAGCTTACTACTACTTACAATTTCAAGTGTCTATCTTTTTTTTGCAAAAAACTTTATGTGGAAAAGTACCTTAACTACCATAATATACTATTTCTCACCAATTCTGTAGCATATATAATCTAAAACAACTTCCAGAAATCAAAACCCACTTATCATGACACGTATGACACTCACCTGAATGTCGCCGGGCACCTCGCCCACCAGCATTTTGGCGGATTGTTGTACTGTTGTCTTTGCCACCACATCCACCACGCGCAACATCAACAATGTCACGTGGCTGTACAACATGTTGGACGGTGGCTACGTTGAGGTCGTATTCAAATTATTCGCATCGTGTTGAGAATGGCAGTAGATTTGAATATGATTAAGGTTGGTTGTGCCTGGAAATGTTCCGATTGAGGAGCTGTTTGTTTATGAAAAAGGGTTATTAATAAACATTGGCACGGTGGAGGTTTGGGCGTTCTTCAGTGTTCTTTAAAAGGAAGGGGTTAAAGAATGATAATGTATATTTGGGCTTGTTTAGGTAATAAAAAATTAAAATTAAGGTATTTCAAAGTGAATAAAACTGATTTTAAAACTTTTTTTTTAATTACCATGCCCTTTTCAATCAAAAAAAATCAAAAGTTTAGCCAAAAAGGGCATTGAAAGTTTATGTTTGAAAAGTTGTGACATTCCGCGCACAAAAATACTCGTCGAAAATCTGTTGCCAAGACCCGCCCTTATTCTATTTCGGCTTTATAATGCATTGAAGCCGGCTTCAATCCTTTATGCAAAGACGGGTTCCTATTTGCAGCCGTATTACGAATCAACATGTAACAATGCAAAAGGTCAGAGTGATAACATGTTAACATAATCAGCCGTATTCTACACGTAACATACTGTTGTCGCAATTTATATATTTATGGTCTAACTATGGAATTGAACCAAATATTGCACGGCTTTTAAAAAGAGACGTATACAGAAGGAAAGACCGTAAAAATTTACCGGAAAAACTGTTTTTAAAAACATATGGTTTTGGGTAGCGGATTAATTTAGGCTCACTATTCTTATATTTTTTAAAGGTAGAACTTTAAAATTCGAAAGATGACACATTTTGAAAAAAAATTTTTCGAAAAGTATAATAACTGAAACACAATTATGACAAAAAATATTTTTTTACCAAACTATTGTTTGGCTAGCCAAAACGTCTTGTTATGACAGCAAAACGCCAAAGTAAAAGCGGCGGGATTCGAACTTATCCCCTTCTGCATGCACCCTAAACTAACCTCTCTGCCACATTGGATCAATACCTTCTTTTCATTGCTAAGACGACAAAGAAGAGGAATTTTCAGCAAATTTTTTTGCCGACAATATCTCGCTAGCCGAAACCATTTAGCAGTTTTTGAAAACAGTTTGCTCGGTAACTCTTTACGCTCTTTCATCCTATATAGACCTTGTTTTAAAAACCGAGGGATATCTGGTGCTATTTCTAACCTCCTAGTAAAGCCTAAAAGTCTTTTCCAAATATAAAAAATTTAAAACTTCAACAATAATCACAAAACGAAAAGTTAAGCTCTCCCTATAAGCAACAACTTCAAAATTAAAGTTAAATAAAAATACCAAAACCTAAATCCAACTCTATTTACTTTTCGACCGTAAGTTCAAAGACAAACCCCCTAAGGCACCAGTGATCTGTTAAAGCAATGTTCCCACGTCTATTGACTCATAAAGAAAAGATATAAAGTATCATCTAAACGGCGAAACTTTCCAACACTACGTAAACGTATGCTAATTAGTCTAATTACATTACATCAGGAGCCTCGTGCACTTCACAGTAATATAAAAGTCTGACTTGATGCAACAATACGTGCTCTACAATGTTCTCTACAAGACGTACTTTCATATTTTTTGCTAAAACGGATTAGGTATGGGTTAGTAAGCTTAAGTAATAGGTACTAGGCATGTTATGTTAGCGACTATCAGATTGTTCAAATTGTTCTGCGCTTCCTTTCAAAGCATTTTTTTTGGTTAGGGAGCACAGAATTATTTGAACAACCAAATAATCAGTTTTAAAAAATAATTTTTCAAATTTAATTTACAAAATTTTGGCATAAATGTAACACAACATCGCGTACTTTAATCCAACTAAAGTAATACCACGTATTTCCATAAAAAACTAGCCTTATCACGTAGTAACTGATGTTTTAAATATGTCCCCAAAGTCCGCGCAGAAATTAAATCAAAAAATGTTAAGAATGTTAAAAGATGTTATAACGTTTCTCGGCGATGCCGCCGCTGCCAATTACCTTCATCAAAAGACTTCTGAAGCCGAAAAGTGCAAACAGTAAGAATACTTTTTTAAGTAACTCAAATTGTATCTAATATTATACTTTTAGTTTAGGATTATATTGTAGTAGGTGTGGAGATAGTGTAACATGAATGACATAAATTGTAGTTTTACACCGTCAAAGCTTGTGGTTTTGGTGGAAAAGTTAAAAACATCATAGTGAAATAGATTTTGTAAAGTAAGCATTCAAAAATTGCGCATTAAGGCTTCAACAATAGACTTTTAAACCCAAAAATACCTCTAAAACCAAAAAAAACTAAAACAATATAACTCCCAAAAATACCAAGATACCACACAAGTACAACGCAACTAAACCCCCTTCCAATAACGATGTCAACAACACATATTCAAAAATAAAACGACTTTGAGGCCGAAGCCGGCTTCGTTGAATATTTTTTGTGTCGGAGACCTCTTAAAGGCGCCAAACCTCAGAACGTTCTTCTGAAGCCGCGGCCGTGCTCCTTGACTTCCTGCTCGTCGTAACTTCATCCCCATCCACGACTGCCACATATGTAGCTACAATAAGGGATTTGAGTAAGGCTGTTGTCTACTATAGTAGCTCGATCTTTCTCTTTAGGTAAGTTTTTAAATTCAAAATTGGTTTGAAAGGTTCAATGTATATAATTAGCATTCTTTTCAATAGAATTATCAAAAAATTAACATAAAATTGCTATTTATGATATAGTAATACGAACATACTCGAAACGTAGTTTGTTTTAACCTCATAAATAGGTCGTTTTTGTCATTTTTACAATTTTTAAATACATTGATGACGTTATGAAGCTCAGCGCTGTATAATATTTTACTTGTAAAATTTTAGAGCTGTTGGTTACATATTTAATTTAGTACTGTTTGGTACTTTATCAGTAAAAAACAACAAATTTTTCTTAAAGCTTATCTCCGTACAGTACCATTTTAAAACGCCAAAAAGCACTATTTGTAACTAGTATTGTTTAAATAATTCTGTGCCCCCAAAGCCTAAAAATTTTACTGCTTTATTAAGAATAACTGTAACTATTGTTTACATGTTATAAACATCACATTATACTTGACTTTTGCACGTACGCCAATTTTTTCAGCTCACTTGGTCAGCAAGCACTATAAACTGTCTGAACGTGCTCACCGTGCATCGTTTTTCCGCTTCAAATATCATATTCTTCTTAGCTTTAACTCTAGTCTCATATTCAAATAATTATCTCGAACTTCATACTCTTCTTATTATACCTTTATCTTGAAGCTCCTACTTGAGTTAAATGTAAGCTCATACTCGAGTTATCGCGTTTCACTTGAGCCAATTCGACCAAGTACGAGATGTTATGCATGTTATTGTGACCTAGATGCGTATATTCAACTTTTGGACGGCCTCGCTCTCTTCATCTGCTTATAAATGCCCTAAGGGGGTTTGGCGGGTCTTTCTAGTGTGGGTGTGTGCTTGATTTGATTACGGTGTGTTCTGGCAGCCTTCTGGAGGCCCGAGGATTCGTAAAAACGATTTTAAATGCACTTTTTTTAGCGGGATTAAAAGTCGCATATGCAAATTTTGAAATTCGGTTTTTTGGTTTTGAACAACTGATGAAAAGGCTAAAATATAATATAGTACTGAATAATACTAAAATTTTTTAAAAACATTTACTACTTTACAACCTTTTAAACATTACATATAAGATAGTACTCCCTGTGCACTAATAAAAAAACAAAAAAAAGCATTCAAAAGTACAGGTTTCTTTGTAAAATACAAAATATAGTTAGCTTTATAATACCCTCGTGCTCCTTTTAAAAGCAAAATTAAACTTTTCCCAAAAATGTAAAAATAATTAGGTCTTGTCAGAAATTCGAATTTTTTAAAAATGGACCCGAAATTTCAAAATATTCACAAAAACGTACAAACAATATAAACTTCAAAAACAACAAGAAATGATATAAACATAAAATACACAATTTATTTAAAACTCACTTCTAATTCAACAAAAAAACAGTCTGACCTCACCCTCCTGCTCCTTAGGGGTGAGAAATAGGGTTGGACATTTACCGGTAAATGTAAATTTACCGGTGAATTTACCGAAAATTTCGGTTTTTTACCGGTAAAAAAGTGTTTTGTGTCCTAGCACGAAAATTATTTTTGTTTCAAAATTTGTTTTTGTTTTGGAAAATTAGCAATATTTTGACGAAATATGTTGAAAAATATCACAGACCGTTACAAAAGAACAAATAATGACTACTTTTGCAATTATTGTGGTGCAAAATACGTCAGTAACCTTACAAGAACTGCAACATCTTCTGCCAACAACTCACAAGGACGGAAAATTCGATTTTTAAACTTTCTTGTTGATTTTTGATACTTTATGTATAGGTCTGTGATTATTTAGCGAAACAATTGTACTAAGATATCTTCAAATGGTCAAGAACAGGTCGTGCAATTGTATGAGCAAAAATGCGGAAAACAAAAGATTCCATCGAACCAAGCAGAGTCTACTGGACAATGGTCATCCAATCATCTATGACTAGCTACGTCAACATAACATATACCGGTAGGGAAAAAGAAGTGGACAGAGCTATTGGACTTATAAGTTGTTTTTTAAAGTAAAAGAGTGAAATACTTACTATTTTATTGTTTTTGTTGTTTTAAAACGTTTATTACACGTTTTAATGACATTTTAAAGTTTTTAAATACCAAATAATAATCCGGTAAATTTACCGGTAAAAACCGGTAAAATTTTTACCGAAAAATCAATTTACCGGTAAATGTCCAACCCTAGTGAGAAACCAACCGTGTAGACTCAACCCGACCCAGTCCGGCTCTATGAGATAAAACTGGCCGAACCTGAAAAGTTATTACTCGGGTTCAAAGTTTTTTTAAGTAACATAATCAAGAAACAATCTAAAAAAGAATTCAAAAGCCAAAATTTCTTTAATTTTAAAGTTTTTAAAATTTTTAAAAAGGCCGGGCTACGCCGGGCCTAGATTTTTTTTTGATCGGGGCCGGGCCTAGCTGAGAAAAAACAAAATCTGTTCGTGCCTAAACGTTGAGCTCTGAGCCTGAGTACTCATCCTTTTCATTGTCTACCCCTAGCCTTTTGAATTATTTTTTCATTCAGACTAAAATCAACAATTTTTGTTTTCTATTACACATAGGAAACTATTATATCACAATATTATCACGAAAATAATTAAAAAACAAAAAACAACTATGCATGTTTCATATGTTGTCTTATAAAAGTAATTAATCACCCAAAACTGTTTTTTGTTCAAACTTCGAATTCGAATTCGTGGATCAGCTGCCGTGAAAAGAAAAACAATTGGCCACAAATTAATGTCCAAATCAAAAAAAGTAACACAAAGAAGCGACACATGATTTGACATTACAAACTGCGATAAGAGATGGGTGCTGTTATGTTGCACTTATCAGTTAAAGTGCATGTATAACTACACTATAAAGTACTGCATAGGACCTTGCACTACGTTATAGCTTTTAAAGCGCTGAATTATTTGAACAACCCAATATTATAGTAATATCTTTTGTTTTAAATGTGACAAGAAGAATGAAATACGATATAAAGATAAAAAATCTGTTAACAACTATGCTCCACAATAACATGGTGGCTTACCATACAAAACCATTCAATTCTACGTATTTATAGACACCTATAGTAAACAGTTTGCTCATTTCTCACCATTTTTTATCGCACAAAGTAACAAATCAAAGTTGTAACGTACTAACCTTATGACATACTACAACAAACGAATAGTAAAAGATTCTGGGCCGTCAGGTTGGCTGCTTACAATTACAATTTTAATAACAAAAGAAGAAGCACTTGAGGGCTGAGCCACTCCAAAAACATATTACTTTACATTTCATCGAAACGCCGCTTAAACTTTTTACTTGCACATTTATGAGCGTACATAGGGTTATACTATTAGGTGGTCCATTATGCATTAACTAGTTGTACTTATACTGTAACTACTTGTACTGTACCTATATCTACTATACCTAAATTCTTATTTATTAACAAGTAAAGCTAGCTTTAAAGGTCAATGCCCCAGGCTAAAATTAGCCCTTCCTCCCCGAAAATCCCCCAAATATACCCAAAAACAAAGCCGATAGAGTAGATACGTGTGTATCGGTTAAAACGATGGTATCGCATTTCCTCATAAGTACGGATTTCATTTAAACCATGAAAGTCGACCGTTGTTCTCGAGAGAAACGTCGTCGAGAACAGTGCCAATGTTTATTCGAACGGAAAAGGGCTCTCACGCCAAATGTCATTTAAGTGTTAATATCCCCTACGGTTTTTGATTTTTTACGGTTGTAGGGGGGGTACGGCGATGTGTTTTGTTATAGGGGTACATAAAAAAAGTTTAAAGTGAAAAATGTAAACTGAGGTTTTTATTTTAAATTTTATATAATAGATATAATAGCTAAGTAATGTAATGTACCTCACCAAACCCTACTGTGACTTTAGTCCCATCAATTATATGTGTTTAAACAAACCATAGTAAAAGCTTATAGTCGTACTGTATTTTAAAAGCTTCCTCTTCAATCCTACTTTTTGATACTGTAATAGATAGCTAAGTGTTGTAATGTACCTAACCAAACCCTACAGTAACTTTAGTCTAACCTATCCTACCTTTTTAGACAAATCCCCTCTATCAATGAAGAAAAATGGGCCCAAAATCGTGTCTGCCCTTTTTTGAAGCCAAAGAAAAGTACAAGTAAGAGAGCCATGCAAATTTTCAAAAAAATCATTTTTTAAATTAAAAAAATTAAAAATCGGTGAGAAAATTTTATAAAACTATGAAAAAGATTCATTCGCCCAAATTTTATGGCAATGAGCGGTCGTATTTTGACTAAAATTTTTGGTTTTTCTGAAGCTAAAAACTCGGAATAAGGATTAAGGAAAAAAGGGTAAAGAATAAGGAAAGGCTAAGAAAGGATTGATGTTATTTTGAGTATGATACTGATTATTGTGTACAATTTTCCAAACTTTTAGGTTTTCTAAAAATGAAAAGTGTGCGAGGGCCGACGGCCCGAGCCGAGATTTCTTAAATTCAATAATACTATATTTTGAATAATATCGTGCACGATTTTAGATTCAACCGTTTAAAGCGAACAAATACAATATAGTTAGGGGGAAAGAAGATGGCAAATCAGTTGGCCTTGCGGAAAGAGCCCGAGATCTTTTCAATGAGACTGAAAATGGCCGGCAACATGACCAACGAGTGGATGATGGTCAGCACTATGCACAAAAACATTATCTTCACGAACACCTGAAAGGATTCAAATCTGTTTTAAAAATGCATTTTTATCAATTGGGAAAAGTAGAGTTGACAAAATACCAAAAGCCAATATTAAGTAATCAAAATGTAAAATACGTTAATTTCGACCAAGATTTTTAAAAATTGAAAATGACATACCTGCGCCATGTATAAAGGTACAAACAACAATGAAAAAACGACTAAATTCGTTGAGAAACTGGCTTGAATAGCTGGGAATCCAACAGAAGACAATGTTAATATTAACCTGTCCTTAACTGATAGATTTGGGTTTTCAAAGCCTGAAAAGTAAATATTATCATCATTTATAGAATAATACATCTAAATATACCATCAATAATATAACTTTATTATTATACACATATATAAAGAGATATACTAGTAAGTCGTGCCTAAAATCTTCATATATTTCCAATATTATAGTAGATCAAGACCCTTACCTGCACTATGAAAATGATACGAAACATGAGCAGGTATATCAACACTGAACCCGATAGATATTACCATCGCAGCCATCATGATCGGATCCATGGTAACTCCTTCCCAACACAACGTGCCCAACATACCAGTCATAATCGATGCTATCACAGCACTAGCCACAAGCACCGAATAAGTATTGTACATGAATATGAAACACACAAAGGCCATACACACCAAAGTGGCCAAGGCGGATTGCCAAGCATCCGTTGGCATGTTATCAATGAGGTCCAGGAAGATACCTTCATCTTGGTAGGAGGTCGTGTTGAATTGTGGGTAACGGTCGGTTACTGCTCTCCATCGTTGTAGTAGTCGAGATCGTTCACTCCACGACTTGAGATGATCTCCTTGGTAGGCTGTGGTAAAGAAGAAGCTCTCGAGAATTGTGTGGTTGCTAAAACAGCATGATTAATATAAATCAAGTTTGTTTTAAATAATATCTTTGGTTAATTAAAGATCAACATAAATCGTTTAAAAAACTGCTTAAAAACCAAATATAACATAAAAAAGACCCACTTCTCCTGCTTCAACTTCAAGAATCCCTTCCACCAATCATACTCTGGCCATTCCAAGAACGTTGGGATGTCATCAGCCCTATACTTTGTCCTGTTACCCATCTGCACCGTCGTGTCTTCCTCCTCCTCAAGCTGATCTGATTGTTCTTCAAAAGCCAAAAAGTCTGTCAACCAAAGACTGGTCGATTCAGTCCCCCATGACTCTGGGAATGACTCCAGCTCTGTCACTAACTTATAAAGATTCTCAACTCGAGCTGGGTCTCCAAGGTCTCCTGGGTTGTTGACAAAGACCGTGATTACAGTATAGTACGGTACTATTTGTTCTTCACGCCGATGATCAATTGCCAGAAGTGGAGAATCTGATGCGAACATCTTCTTAGTCGTTAGGTTTACTTCGAACTTGGTCAGCCACTAAAATAAAAAAGATGTAAAAGCTTTTAAAATAATAAATTAAGCACTTATGCTATTGTACACTATATGTATATTACAACGTGAAGATATATAAATTTTACAAAGACTTACATAAACTGAATGAACCAAGAACAATGCCCATAATATGCACACAAAGATGGCGACAACCGTGTTCGTGATGACATCGACGTATGTTATGACAAACTTGTTGAAATGTGTCTTCACTTTTTGATGGAACTTGCCAGAAGGCTAAAATATAAAATTTTAAACGTTTTGTTACCTAAAACTCAATTTTTAAAAGTTTTGTTTCCTAAAAACAAAATTTTCTAATCTACATTACCCGAAAATGTACTTTTTTCATCGATTGTTACCTAAAAATAACCCTTATGTCACTTGTTACCTAAAATCACCAAAATCTATGTAACTTTTTTGGAATTCAAGTCACATTGTTGTTTGTTTCTACACCCTCACAGTGTTCTCGACGTTTCTCGTCAATAAATTTGGAATTGCGTCAAAGAGCTTGCTGAATTAGGTATTTACTCCCAAATCGAGACCATTTTCTGATCAAAAATATAAAAGAATGTGTGTTGTTCAACACAAAAAACAAAACTTTAGGTGTAAAAGGGTATGATCAATGAGATCGCATAAGATTCAGTGAATAATAGATATAAAAATTAAGAAATAACTCAAAGTTTTCAAGCAATCAATAAAAAAAGTGACTTCTTTTAAAATCCATCAATATTGTGACATTTCGTCAACATAAGAAAAGAAAAAATAAACTTTTAGTAGAATTTCTAGTTTTTTCCAAATTTTTGTTGGTTTCTGTCTCTTACCTGTTTTGACTTCCTGGCAGGCACAATCTGCACAGCATGTTTAGTGGATTCGGCCGCTCCAATTGGAATGGACAACTTGAACCGCATCCTCTGTTCATCCCTCATTTCGAAGTGACCAACGATGGCCATAACACTCGTATAGAAGGTGATTTGGTATATGAAGTCAATGAAGATGGATGCCATGTTTCCTGCACAGAGAAGCGTTACTTCAGGAGATCCAGTGAAAGATCCTACAGCGTCAGCAAGGATATTGGTCAAAGCTGAGATGAGAATGGCGGGCCCGGTGTCGATGAGGACCAAGGAGAGGCGGTGAGCTACACAGTCTTCTGGAGTTGGGTTCTCACGCATTTGCTTCGAAACTCGTTGCCAGGCATGTATCATGAGGTAGGCGTCATCTACTCCGATGGCTAGGACGAGGAAGGGAGTTACCAACAAGATGGAACCGTAACGAATACCAGCAAAGAACATGAGACCAAGTGCTGTTCCACTGGCCATGAATGGACAGACACAGGCCATAACGGCCAAGGAGATCTGGAAAATCTTGTGTTAGGCATGGAAAAGTCAAATCGAAACATTTGTCGTTTTAACGATAATGATGGTCAACAGCTTGTTGTTCAACAAATTCATAAGGCAGAATAACATGTTGTCGATGTTATTCATGTTAATTAGGTACCAAAACAGTGTTATACGAGTATAACATTGATTTATATTATTTTACCTTGTGAATGCTGACTTGTTGAAAGTACACAGCTGATAGTAGTACTGTAGTTGATGATACGATACACATAATTGTGAAACCAATCAACAAGAATGGCAACATTGTCAAGCCAGCTCGGACGATTTCACTTTCGACATACGTTGTGCTGATTGTCATTACGTGCAGGTTTTTGCTTTTGTACTCACTGAAACGGCAAAATATTGTTGTAGTTTGTGCTGCTATAACTGCTATATAGCTTTTTTTAAATTTCATGGTGCATAACTTTAATCATGGCATGTTTGTGCTACTAAATCATGTATTTAGCAGTACATTAACACCCATGATGTTAGCAATAATTTAAATAAGGCCATACTTCTCAAAGTAGTCAGAGATGGCAGTCTCGTACTCCTTGAGCTCGTCGTCGCTCCATCCTCCTTCTCTTTCTGATTTGTAGATCAAGGCTGCCATTTCGGCGTACTCAAGATTGGTGTAATCAGTTGGTTTTGTTTCATTTTTGAAGTGAATTCCGAAGATACTTTGTTGTATGTTGATCTTTTGTCCATACACGTCGATCTTTGGGTAATGAAGGCTGATTCTGTCATTCATTGGCTCTTTGTTGTTTTCTGCCGTTAATTGGAGCTTTAGGCCGTTCTGAAAGTATTATTCTTGTAATTTTGTTTGATCTTTTAGCGTTTTACAGTGGACGTACTGTAATATTAATTAAAATTTAGTACTAAAATTATATAGTATTAAATTGTTCAAATAATTCTGTGCCCCTAATCCCTAAAATTTGCTTTGAAAGAGGGCACAGAATTATTTGAACAACCTATAGCTTCAGTTACATTAACTTACATAGTAATTCCGCAATGGCTCATTTAGTTTGCAGAAGTTTGAGCAGAATTCGTCAAAGTTCTCGGTTTTATTCGTGAAATGATTCAGAATCGTGAAGTTTGTCCTCACAAAGTCGTCAATCTAAAAGCATAAGGTTACCGTACTCAAGAACCTACTCTAACAAGTTCTTCCAAGTATTCCGGTTTCAGAATATCAACGCCATGTTTCGGTTCAGCTAGTACCATGATGGCTACTCCTATTCCATTTTGGTCAAAGAATTCATTTCGAATGTCTCTTTCCAGTAACGACCGCGCACCGTACGGCGTGTAGCCTGTGATGTCATTGTGTTGTCTGAAGATTTTGACTTATTAGGGTGTTTTAATAATTCTGTGCCCTCTTTCAGAGCAACTTTGCGGGGTTAGGAAAAATGCCAAAGTATTCATTATGTTGCAGTAAAATGTTTTGTGTATATTATAACTAGTGTTATAGATGTCTTTGTTCAAGTTTTTTAAAAAAGTTACTAGAGAGATGGCAATAGTAAAGTTATACTAGCAGATTTACAGCCATGTATAAGAAAAATGATAAGTTTAGGCAATAAATTTGTTTCTGACAGATCAAGAAAGGAGTTTTCTAAACCTTTTTACTTTACAACTTAGGAGATAACCTTGTCTTTCAACAGTAAAAGTTACTTTTTTCCTACTGTTCTTGACTTTTTCAAAATTCCTTCAGGTATAAACATCCCTTTCCTTTTATAAACTCCAAAATGATCCTTATAAACTCCAAAACACCCTTTTTTCTTCTAAGTTTTGTCCTTCCTAATGTTTGAATTTGAACTCTTCCAATTACCCACTTTCCCAAACTACAAAACTCACTTTGACAATAAGATCTTGACCGTGCATATCAACGTGAGTATTGTGCACGCTGTGATGACTTTGAAAGTGTTGTTAACGATGAAGAAGGCCCATCGTTTGTAGATGGAGTGGACTGCTTTGATTAGTCGTGTCTCACTGCCCGCTGACGACGCTCCTACTGAAGCGGCATCTGAAGTCGAGTCGGTCGGTTTCTCGACCGTCAGTCGATTGGTCATTCCCCACGTTAGAGGTCAAACCTCGTCTCTGAAATGGTACAGCTTTTTGTTTTAGAATGATGACAATGTCTTATATTACGAACCAATACCAAGTGGGCGAAATGTCAAAAATCATGCTTATTTCGAGAATAGTTCTTGGCGGTAAAAGTCGCGAAATAGGTTTAAAATTGGGTTTTAATGGGCAGTCAAAGGCAGTTAAAGTAAGTGGATCAAAAGGAGATGATAAGCTATCAAGTTGTTATAGTTTCAAGATAAACATTATCAACATTTTAACAAATTTTTGTCATTTACGTTATCAATAATCGTACTAATGGGTTGTTCAACTAATTCTGCGCCCCCTAACTCCGACAACCTTTTTTGAAGGGCGGCTCAGAATTTTTTTAACAACCCAATAGTACGATTATTCATAACAAAAAAATTTGTTAAAATGTTGAGAATCTTTATCTTGAAACTGTAACAACATGATAAAAAGTAGTAAAAGTAGTTGATTGGTAATGTTAACTATTAGAAAACGTAGTTAAGAAGCAGTAAATAGTAGTTAAGAAGGAGTAAATAGTAATTTTTTGTTTTCTCGAACTTTCACTGAGAAATAAACATCGAAGAGACAAGGTAAAATCACTTTTTCGTTGAATACAACAACAGACTAACCCAAGTCATCCATATAAAATTTAAAGAAGTCCTATATGAATATTGCTTTGGTTAGATGCAACAATACAACCCAAAAGCTACCGTAACGCACTCTTTAAAGAGTCTATTCGGTGATAAGAGAAATAAACAAAATTCGCCCAAAAATAATTTGAAAAACGTTTCCAAAGGTTCATCTCACATTTTACGTTACAACTTTGCGCGACCAAGAGTAATTACTCCTTATCAAGGTTAGCTGACTACGTCAAACAATATTTCCAAACTAAACTGACAAATATTTGGGGTGGGATTTCAATAAATAGTTTCAAAAATCAATAGCAAGTGAGCGAAATGTCAAAGATCATGATTATTTCGGGAAACGTGTGTTTGGCAGTAAAAGTCGCGAAATGGGTTTAAAATTGGATTTTAATGGGCAGTTAAAGGCAGGTTAAGTAAGTGTATTAAAAAGTTGAAGTAAGTGTATCAAGAAGGGATGCTAAGCTGTTAGGTCAACATTTTGTGAAAGTTTTGCACAGTGCAATATCAAATGTTTACTAATGAATTGCACCAAATGTTCTTTGACGTTTAAAACAAGACGTATATAGGGATGAAAAAGAGTAAACATTTACTGCGAAAACTGTTATCAAAAACTGTTAAATGGTTTTGATTAGCGAGTTACAATACGCTTAATATGCGTAAATGACCAAAAGGTATAGCTTTAAAATTCGAAAATGACATTTTTCGATAAATATCCCCGGGTGTAAACGCAGAGCCGTATGTGAGGCAAAGATTTCACGACGCAACAAGAATGAAAAACGAAAAAAACAAATAAGTTGATATTAAAACCGCGCCTAATTAAAACACAAACAGATGCTACAAAAGTACATGGCATGGTTGTTTATTTTATGGCATATAGTTTAACAAACAGGTTAGCGAAGGTGTCACGTTACCGTGTAAAGTTTCGCAGTTATCACCTCGTTACTCTTCGGTCGTGAAACTTTTCGTAATACGATGTGACTTTTGAACGGAAGTTGTTCTTGTCTCGGCGGAAGTGACAGTTTTGTAAATAACAATATAGCAAATACAGTATGAAACCATGGTAAATCAAAAAATAAAAAAAAAAAATTTTTATATTTTGGTCGTAAGTAAAACACCCCTTTTAAAAAAATTGTTAAATTTTACCACCCCAAGACTCTCGACTTTACACGCCTCGCCACAAACAGTAATGCGATTTTACAGCGGTAGTATTATTACTGAGTAAACAGGTCTATAAAAGTAAAAGGGTTACGTCAACGTTTAAGCGCCTGAGGGCGCGTTGCAGTAAGCTCAAGTTGAAGTAAACGGTAGTCGTGACAGACGGTCGATTACCTTTTTTTATCGCCATGTCCAATTAAGTTTATCAGACAAAAAAGAAGGAGGGGTGGGTGGGGGTGAGGGGTCCGTAAGAAAAAGGGTGGGGGAGAAGGGGTCCGTTAGTAGGGGGTGGGGTGAGAATTGGGCTACATTTTTAGTTTCAGTTTTAACTAACTTATTGAAACAGCATAAAAATACAAAACACAATGTAAATTAAGGTGAAATTACAGTAATTTCTAAAAAAAGCTGAGGCAAAACTATAAAACAAAACACGATGACAAAAAACAACTCAAAGAGGCAACGCCGGTGATCAGAGAGCGTCAGCAGGAAAAGTTGACCATGTTTCAACAAGTTTTTAACTTTTAAAGATGTTAAGATTATAAAACGCATAATGAAAAATTTTAACTTTTTTCGATATTATTAATCAAGATTAAAAGTATGATCAAACGAGTGTAACTCAGTCGGTTGTGGCATCTATGTACCAGTAAACCACCGTTCTCAGGTGCGATTGACTGCTCCGCTCGACCCAAGCTCATTTGTAATATACAAATAAATGAGTAGTTCTAAGTGCACAAGGACTATAGCAAATCGATTGCTTGGCCTACAAAGGCTTTTGACTACGATCTGAAGTCTTGAGGTGGACCTCATCACAACTCTGTAGCTTGAGAAACAGTATCACCTGAATGCGGCATGATTGGGAACAGCTACAATACATTGATCTGACGGTCTTCACCATACCCGTTTTTTAAAGTCGAACGCTTTTAAACGTCTAAGTATTCCAAATTTTACAGACTTTGAAACACACTGCAACGATACAAGAAACCAAAAGGAAAAAGCAGTTACAAAAGTAATACACAACAAGTGAAACCTCCTCTTCTAAACTTTCAAAGTCGCAAAACTAAAAATTTAAATTTTTTTTTCATTTTAAGTTGTTGCAGTAAACAATAACAAGAAACCAAACTATATATTAACTGTCCCCCGAGGATAGGTCACCCTATAGTAACATACGGGGAGTAAACAGTAATAAAACAAAGTAGAGTCAAACTACAAGTTGCTGAAAGGCACAAATCACGGAACGGTCGAATAGTTGGGTTCAATCAACAAAACGTGACTGTACACTCATCACCTATGTTAAACAGTACACCCATTACCTACATGTTAAAGTAGGTAACTATTGACTCAAATTTTGCACTTTTCTAATTTTTTGTACTTTTTAGTAAAATAGGTAAAGTTTGTAACTTAATTTAGGTTAGAACGGCTCAAAATAGATATCTTAAACTTCACTGCTTAAAAAATTTCAAAAATCAAATATGAAAAAAAAGAATTTTAAAAAATAAAACGTTATAATTTTGTAAAAATACTAAGAATGTGTTTACTATAGAGAATATAACCTATAGTAATCATTGAAAATATTAAAGTTATTAAATGGAATTACTGTCTACCGAATCGTTGTAGAAATTAATTGTAAGCGAATTTGCGGATGAATAGGTTTTCTTTGCTTAAAAAGTAGGTTAATTAGTAAAAAACAACAGTTCTACTGAAAAAAAGCATAGAAAGGTTTTCTTACAAACTTGATTAGACGTATATTGTAACAAGGATTTGTTAATGAAAAAGATTTCTAATTTCTAAAATTACTCTTTCTGTAAAAAGAAAAGTTTTTTGTTGGCTTTGTACTATTAAGTTGTTTAAAAAATTCTGAGCCTGCTTTCAATGCTACTTTTTAGGGTTAGGAAGCACATAATTATTTGAACAACCTAGTAGTTAAAAAGAAGTTAGATAAATGGAAAGTAACGGTAACTATTTGATGACTTAACGAACTTCATCACTTGACAAAACTTTTTTTTAAATTCCTAGACTTTCCTCGCTGACTCCAGGTTTAAGAACTCCAAGCTGGAAGTGATAAAGACAATGATTAATCTGTTTTACCTCGCTCAGTTTATATCTTTTTAAAAAAATGTCTCCTTCAAAAAATTAAACATCAGAAAGATATGAACTTATATTTTTTTATTTTATTATTCTACTTCAAGCCTGCTTCAGTCTAACATAGTACTCGACCTGCTGACCCTGTTTCACTTCTATAGTTTTAAATAGAGTAAATAGGCCTACATTTTAAATTTTTTAGTGTATCTTATCTAGAACAACCAAAAAAAGTGCTTGAAACAAAATACCAAATTTGTCAAATTACCGGAAAATTCAAATTTTTAAAATTTAAAACTCTAAAGCGTGAGTTAAAATTTTTATGGGTGCTATGGATGATACACAGAACTAATATAAAATTTTTGAGCTGATTTTGAGTGGGGTAGTTGGGTACCTTTCTTGTAAAATACATTATCTTATTGTTAGTAAGACAATAAAAGCAAAAAAAATGTAAATTAAAAATTATATGCTGATCAAAACTCCTATAACTAAGTTTCCCAACAAACTTAAAGTCTGTGCGAATCAATTAAATTTTCTGTTTAAAGCGTCGAAATAAATATTTTTTTTGTAAAAATGCGTTTACAACAAGTAAAGCATTAACAGTTATGAACTTAACGTATAATTTAAAAACAAACAACCTTGTTGTCACGCGTCGTATCTTCGGTCAAATCTGTGATACGACGTGGGGAAACTTTGAGTGATGACTTTTTGGATTTTTATTTATAAAATGGCACAAATTAAAATTTTGAAAATTACAGGACGATACTAAATAGTACTAAATATGGGAATTAAGATCAAGCATTACACTCTATAATATATTGTAAAATACAACAAATTAATAGGTTTTTTAACTAATCCTGTGCTCTCTTTCAAAGCAAATTTTCTGTGTTAGGAGGCACAGAATTATTTGAACAATCTAATATATAAATTTAACATTTTATAGTCATTTAAAATTAAAAAATAGCTACAAAACCTAGATATATTGAAACAATTAAAAGCCTAAAATGAAACAAAAACCAACGTGACCCGTATATGTTTGTATGTTTATGTTGAAGATGTTTCTCTTAAGTAATTGTCAGTTTCCTAAAGATCACAAAACATTTCATAATGTGTCGCTTAAGGGTCGTCGAGCAGGAAGAAGAAAGTAACGAAGCGATCAGTTCAAAAGCATAAATACTCGCTGTAACATGGTCATTAGGACTGTAAATTCTAAGGATCATGTTAATTATATGATCGTTTTTAAAGTTACAGTACTATTTGTACAGTATGATCATTCTAATGTTAAAAAATAATTTTTTAAAAATTTTAAATTTTATGTTAATATAAGCCTTCAAATCACCGTACGATACTTAAAAATACAGTAAAATGTCCAAAATGTAAAAGTAAAAGTTTCCCTTTGACATATCACCTCATCAACATACGACTTAATGATTGATACATTTTAAGTTCGTGGAGACAATAAGCGACATACGAAGTCACGCAATAAATCGTGTCATTTTAAGCGATTGAAACTTGCTACGTCACAGTTTACTTAGACGAATACGTCGAATGTTTATGTGGTTAAACTTTGTTGAAGATACGAAATGACCAAAGCAAGGTTAAAGTTGTCAATTACTTGGCTAAACGACCATTTTACAATCGAGAATGGCTGAGTTTGTCAAAATAAGATAATTTAATGTATATGGAAATGATTGTTCATCAATTCTTATGCTCAAGCTACTACAATATCTTCTTGAACAAATATGTTTTACACAGTACATTTTACAGTTCGTATGTTGAAATACAGACAGTAAAATGAGCCCCGTTTTACGACCGATGACAAACCTTCTTAACATTGGTTAACAACCTAAGGGCCGGAAACGACTGAAAACACTTTCGGAACTCGTTTATAATCTTACAAAAAACAGAGATGGCGTCTACAGAGTGTAACATACCACAATGTTATTCCAAATACTTTGGTTATTAGTCAGTAAACACAAAAAGCGTGTGTGTCTTCAAGGTTTACTTTAGTGATAGTTGTAAGAATAAGGTTCTACAAGAGAAACAGTTTGCATAAAAACCAAAAGGTAGATGCCTGCTTCTAGATAGATCATTAGGAAGCTATACATAGCTCATTAGGAAGCTCCTACTGTACAAATTCAATTACAATATACTTTTCTATAGTCTCAACCTGGCAGAAACTGAAACATATTGCAACAAAGTTCATATAGACGGACCTGTTTACTATGTACTTACTATAATAATAATAGTCAGTACAATTTCAACATCATGTTTTTGCAGACCTTTCAAAATAATATTATCATTATATATCTATAGTAAAGATCTACATAAACATTGGTATGAACTTTGAAAACACTTCCTCAATTCCTAATAAGTGCTCCGCCTGCCGCGCTCAAAATCAACGCAGTTTTAATATAAATTCTTCGTACTACTAATAGTAAATGTATCTTATATTTACATGATCTTTCTATATGAAACATTTGAAGTCAATCAGAATAGGGCAGGTCGGCACTTTCCTTGTAATAAAAAATTAAAAAGTATAACTTCTTCTTACACTAGAATTCCTCTATAACAAAACTTCCGTATAACGAACAAATTCTTAATCCCTGGCTAACGCTACACAGTGAATTTAAAACTCCTCTATATCGAAACTCCTTCATAACGAACAAATTTTGCCAGCATCTCTTCGCGAAGCCCAAACCGTGGACAGAAGTTTATTTTTTTTATTAAGAAATATTTTAAATTGTAAAGAAATTAAAAAAACTGTAAATGTTTTGATGGTTACAAACCTGGACAATCGAAATTCAAATAAAACGCATAAAAGCCCTCGAAAGGTCAAGTTCGTTTTTACTTTTTTAAAAAACAATGTTTTTTTTAAACTCGTTTAAAAACTTTTAAAAAATAAAATAAGCACGCTCTTTAAACCAAGCAGTACAACAATATTGTAAGATACGCCTTGCCTCCACTTTTTTTGTAAAATAAGTACAATTTGTTATGACATTCTACCTTGAGACAAGAACAACCTCAAGACCAGGCCTATAAATTAGGTAATGTCTCACAAGTATAAGATAAGGATCAGTCCACTTTCCCTTTCGCTAGCCATTTCCTTTTTCGGTAGTTGTTAACCGAAAGTAACATCAAGTTCAGAAATCAACCCGATTAAGTTTCGCGCTAAAAATCGTCTATTGGTCGTATTTTGGTCATCAGACAACAATGCGGAGATACGGAAGTAAAGGTAATTTACAAGAAAGCAGAACCCAAGGTCAGTTTCTTTTTGGAAAGCCCCTCAGGCAGTTGCAGGGGTTTACACTTTCTGGTGTGAGCCGTTTATTACTCTTGCAGTTACTGTAAACTGTAAATCGTTTCAAAGTTATCACGAAGTCAAGGTTTAAAAGAAAGGTTGACAAAAAAGAACTTTTAAAATTTAAAAGTTAAAATACAATTTGATTTTATAAAAACAGGCATAATAAACTTGAACTTCGTTTTATGAATATTCTGTATGTTCATTGTCTAGACGCATACTAAAAGTTAGGGGCAAAATTAACAAGAAAAGTACCCAACCTGCTTAGCTCTAGTTGACTTCAAACTTTTTATATAGAAAGATCATGTAAATATAAGATTGTAAGCAACATACAAAATCGCGCCTTCCAGTAAATCTCTAGAAAATCAAGGCCAAAAAATTACGCTTTGAATTTTCTGTCAAATTGACATTGTGTTTCAAGCTTATAGCTTGGACATTTTTTGCCTTTTAATCATTTTTCTTTGATATACTAGTAGAAAACGTTTAAATGACCTTCATTTTTAAATTAGTACGCGTAGCTTGTCTGGAAAGTCAAAAAAACTAGTTGAAACATAATGCCAAAGTTGTCTAATTGGCGGGAAACTGAAATATTAAAAACTAAAAAATCAAAAGCACGAGCTAAAAATTTTTATAGATACTATTGGTGTACAAAGAATTCATATAAAAAGTTTGTGCTGATTTAAAGAGGGGTAAGGTTGGGAACTTTTTTTTTTATAATAATAAGTTATAATAAAATACTTAATTTATAGTCTTGACAAGATACATATTAAAAGTTAAAACAAAATCAAAAAAATATGTAAATTATGATTTTTGTGACATATAGTAATTATATTTTAGAACAATTATTCAAAAATATTTGACAAAGACAAATTAGTTTACATTCAAACGTCTGGCATGATTCCGCAAAACGTAGCAAAGTCCAAAGATCAGTTTAGGTAATATCAAAAATTTCTGCGGATTCTTTGTGCGGAAATTTGTGCAGATATCGCAAAATAATTTCGTCTTTCGTATGTAGCATTTAAACTTTCGAATACTTAGTGTTAAGTTGGTTTTCTCGTTTTTGTTGTGTTAAAAAATGTGTCCTCCATCGACTTCTACTGCTATTGTGACCGGCTCAGAAAGAATTGTGAATTTTGATAAAAAAATTTACAAAAAGTATGTTGATCAAGTGGCATTTCTTGTGAGAAAAAGCCAGGAAAACATGGCAGACTTAGTCTGCGACGTGTATCAGGATGAATCAGACGATGAACTAAACCAGATTTATATTGCTTTTGTCGAGTATGTTTTTGTTAACTTTTTTTTATTTTTTAAAATTATTTAGGACTTAAAGGATCAGGAAACGTTTTGTAGTTTTTTAAGTCTTAATAAACCTTTTAGCCAAACGTTGGCGCTCTGTGTCAGAAATCAGGGAAATTTGACATTTCTATTTTCCACAAAGAAATTAAACAGCTAGGCTTGAACTCTTACCGGTAAATTGTTTTTCGGTAAAAACTGGTAAATTTACAGTTTCCAGTAAATGTTTAACCCTACTTGAGCAGGTCGGTCTAAAATTGGTAAAGTTATTGTTAACTTCAAATTTAGGCCGGCATAATCAAACTTTTTAAATTTTTTTTTAAATTTTCAGATATTTGACGCTTTTTTGACCGAACACTCCTGTTTTGAGATGTGTGGTAGGTACACCGCAGCTTTTGGGGTCTTAAAGCCCTTAAAAGCGCAAAACGGGAACAGGTTTTCCCACTGAATAGGTCTTTTCAAAAGCTTTCGTTCATAGTACAGTGGTCTCTCTATAAAGTGAACCATCGGTACGAGCAACTCTCCTTATAGTAAACAAAAAATTTGGGCATTCAAACCAAATTGCACTAAAAAGTCTCTCTGTAAAGACAACATCATTTTTATTAGTAAACACAAATTGCCGGTCTCTTCGGGTCGCTTATATAGAGAAAGTACTGTATTAAGGTTAATTAAAGTTGCGTTTTAGTTTTCCAGCTGTATAGATAAAAATTGTATGATAACGGTCTTAAAACGTGTTTGAATTTTAGAATTGCTAACAAAATGATGCGCGAATCGAGTAGTTGTGAGCTGAAGAATGAAGGATGTCACATTTGTTTAGAAGATGAAGCGAAAGACCCCATGTACTGTCTACAATGCCTAAAGATCATCGCCTGTAAAGTCTGTTTCAGAGATTACCTTAGGGAGTGCAAAGAAACCCTTCTGAAATGTCTGAACTGCCAAAGACCTAGCATCGTCATGTATTCGCTGTTCAATAAGGTGGCAAAACAGAAGAACGACAAGTTTTATGCTCAGATTCCAGAGCAATATTTTGATATAGTGGAAGATGAAGAAGAAGTGGAAGAAGGAAGTTAAATAATGTCTATATGATCAACATTGATATGTATAATAATAATAATTAGCTTACTTTTGTCAACAATAAATTTCTATTTTAATTAACAATGATGTTTTAAATTTTTAAAAACGTTTATTATGAATAATATGATACATAACCACTAATCGAGTACTTAGTGATGTTGACCTTATCATTACGTATATTGTTAGATTATACAATCGTCAAAATATTATTACGTATAGTAATTTTATCGCAAAAAAAGTAATTTTATCGAAGCCGACTCTGTAACCGTTGGTTCTCCCCAAAAACTAGGATCAGGTAACGTTATCGTATACTGATTAACTTCGTATTTTCCCACAACATACACTTCGATAGTGTCGTCATTACAGTCAATGGTCAATTGTTCATAAGCTGTTTCGAGTACCTCTTGAGTACCATATATGTCTTTTGAATTGTCAAAGTTCAATCTCAAACGCCAAGTTAAGTCATGGTCCTCTCCCATATGACCATATTGAATTACTGCGGTGTAAATAGGATTCGTACAGAATTTGACTTTGCGTAGATCAAAGTCTACTGTGAATCTGAAATTGGCATGTTATTTACAAATAACTTTTTTTTTTAATTTCCGGTCGAAAAGTTCATAGAAGGTCATTTTTTCTGTCGGATTTTTAAAATTTAAAAAATTTTTTGAAGTTTTGCATTTTATACTTACTTAGTTTTCTTACAATTAGTCGACTTCAAAATGTAATCACCAGTAGGAGCGCGCTCGTATTCACAGATTCTAAATTCCTGTCCACTTCGTACTGAAAATATAAAAATTTAAGCCCTAATATACATGTTATTGTTACGATATGACAAATAAAATTATAAAAAATTAAAAATATTTACAATAATTTCTCTAAGCTGACCTAATTCACTCATTTCTTGAATATTATCCATGTTGAAGAAGAAGCCGGCTGACGCAAAATCTCTTGGCATTCGGTTCTCTTCGATACGGTAGATTCTGAAAACAAAAGTAGCAATCAGCGTATTTTAACAAACATTTTAACATTGTAAAAACCGTCGTATGTCGAGAAAACTTTTTAACACTGTCAGAAAGACGTATAACGACTTACTTTCCAGTAGTAACATCAAGCCAAGCATGTCTGTTGTTAATGAAAACAAGTACCAATTTGTGATCGTCGTACAAACTCTGCCAGTTTGAGCTGAAGTCATAATGAGACGCAGAAGTGTGCACAGTCTTGTCTGCAACGGATATCGTTTTAAGTTATTTTGAATACTGTTCTTACTTCAACTGTAGTTAAATTTACTAAACTTATATTAGAGACCGACATAAAGAACCCGCCATTCTTTACAAGAAATTACAGAAAATTTATGGTAATTTCTTTATGTCGGCGCCTAATATTAACTTATCAAACTGAGTTGAGTTACTAAACTGACCTCGTTCACCATTCCAACAATCAGTTCTATGTCCATGACTATGTTTAGATGTTGAACAACAGAAGATGTCTGGAGTAAAACGCTGACAGCCTTCGTAAACGTCAGTAATATTACTGCTCATGTATCTAAAAAGTCTTACATTTACTTCTGTTTCAATGTTAGTTATGTGTTAATGTAACGAACAATAGATTTTCTTATAATACCATTCCAGCTATCAGCAAAATTCAAAATGGTTTTTTCAACAAAGTTAAAACCTACGTGTATCCGTCCATATAGTTTTCCACACTCAATGTTTCTGAAGACAGTTCGTGATCTTCAGGATGATACATGGATAATATAATTGAATCCGAGTTCTCGTCGAATGATATCTTTTGGCTAAAAATTTTTACTTTTTATATTATAGTTGGTTGCTGCACCGATAATTTTTTATTATGATTACTGTACTTCGCATTGAGATTACTGTACTTTGCACTACAATTGCAGTACTTTGCTAATTAAAACTTTGATAGTATTATGAATATTTATATTAACAAATTAGAAGCTGTACAGAAATTAATAACAAGAACTATCTTTTTTCGCTGTAACCTTATGCCTAAACCTTATTCTGAGCGTCTAGCGCAATTTAAGTTTGTAGTCTGGTCTCCCGCTTTGACATTTTAGATTTAAAATTGTTTAATAGAATATTATCCGGTAAAACTATTGTAAACAACTCTTTAATTCCGAAGTTCAAAACATCTAGTACTCGAGGTGCTTCTCGTAAAATTATTGTACCTTTTGCTAGGACTAAGGTTAAAGCAAACTCCTTTTTAATTCGTACTTGCAAACTTTATAGGAATCTGTCTCAATAGAGACCTCGTCAATTGTTACTTTTATTACTTTATTATTCTATTGCTTATTACTTATATTTGACGCCGAATAAATAAATAAAATAAATATTTATGTAGGTGCAGATATAAAGTCAACCTACCCATGTTCCTTGAACTCTCCCAACAACTTCCATGACACGGTTACAGGTAACGTTCCCACAATACCTTCTGTCTCATGTTGATATCCTTCAGCTGATTCACTCATTATAAATAACACCACTCCAGCTATCAGCACGACTATCAAAGCAATCAGCGTTATAATCAACGTTCTTTTCGTAAATAATGCCGTGAATCTATGTATTCCTAAAGATATTATTATAGGTTGGGCCAAAAGTAACGGAACGCTTTTTAGCACTTTTAAATACTATGTTGTTCAAATAGTTCTGTGCTCTTTCTTAAAACTGATTTTCAATGTTAGAGAGCACAGAATTATTTGAACAACTTAATATATGTAAAATATAGATAAAAGTCTCTTACCTGGGGGTCTTGCTCTGTTATTAGTACGACGGGTTTCTGTTGGTGCTGCTGTTCCGTCTTGAATTAACGCTGAAGTTTGTACATGATGGGACCTAAATTAACATAATATTACGAAAACTAATTTATGTTAAAGAGTAAAAATACTCAATCTAAATGTCTACTTATGACACATTACTTTTCAGCATGATGTAACTTTGCTTAAACTGCTTGTTGACTATGGCGAAATGCAATTACTATATGTAGTTCCTAAATTTAAAATTTTTTGCTCTGGCTTTATTTAGCCCCAGCAATATTCAAAGTTTAAGCTCCGGCTTCAGCTCCAATGTTGCCTCGAAATCCAAGACTTTTCGGTTCTGGGGGTCTTTAATGTTTAAGTTCAACATTGCCTGGCTTCAACTTCGGCTTTTTTTCAAAATGTAATCTTTAGTTTCAGAGCCGTAGCTGCTTCGGAGCCGAAGCCGCCTTGGAGCCAGCCTCAGATACCTTGGAAACTTTGACAATATATTTAACCAATTATAACGGACATATCAAAGTTTATAAAGAAAACTTCTAAAAGCTGAACATGAAGGACGAAAACATACGTATACGGTGGAGGATCATCACAAGGTGGTGGCGGTATCTTTGGAGGTAATGGTCGAGGAGGGGGTGAGGTTGATTCGGATACACCTGGTTCTTCAGATGAAGTTGACATCTACAAACATTTCATTTTGACACTTTTAATTTATTATAAGAAAACATATTTAGTAATCGCGGTGTAAACATTACGTAAAACCCGAGTAAAACGCAAATAAAAAAATCAAACTTATCACTGTAAAATATGTCTCTAGAAGTGTAAAATATATAAGTAAAAGTTTAAATTGTACATTTCAAAACGTTACATCGCGTTTTGCAATTAAATAAATCGATCGAAACCTAATTTGACCTTGAATTTGTTTCTCCAGAAGCGCTCAAAACTGTGATTTTTATGATTGTTTATCAGTTATTTCCCTAATTTCATAAAATTGTACAGTCTGAGATTAGTTGTCATAAACATAAAAATGCAAAATTACAAAATTAATCTTACAAATATTTAAAAACAGTAAAAATTATCAAAACTAAAATTATCCTCGGTTGTAAATGCAGATCGTAGGTAAACGTGATATAAATGTTTGAAAAACACTTCGTATTTTACTCGAAAAACGTGACTGCATTAACGTTGCTCAATTTAAAACGACTTGATTTTAATTTACAAAACTTGAGAGAAACGTTTGAAAAAGTTTGGTTTTTAGTTTTATTTCGAGAGCACTCTCGACAAAACATTTACGGATATTAAGGTAGATAAATAAAACGCCAATTTTTGTATAAATAAAATAAAATCATTTTAATTTAAAAAAACTATCTAAATATTAAAAAATTACTTTAAAGACATTATAAAAAATAAAAAAATATTTAAAAGTGTAAAATACAGTAATCTTTAATATTTTAATGGTTTGAAACTATGTTTTATGTATATTTCATAAGCAGCTAGCTTGTTATATCATGTAGATTAGAGTAAGTTAAGAAATACATCATGTAAAGGATAGTGAAGTAAGAAAAACCCTTATATTTGACAAACTAGTTTTGTTAAAACTAAATTAAATAAAACTGTAAACTTTAATTTGACGTCTAATCAGCAGTTTAATCGTTATAACATGACCATATTAAGTAATACGACAAAAGTTTAACATAGATATCAAACAGTATTAAATTTTGATGTTTACCCAATTCGAGAATTAAAATTGAGTCAAACAGAACACATGAATAACAAAAAGAGGCGCGGGATGAGTCACAGCCACAAATATTTGTTGAAAACAGAAGTATAGAGTATAGAGATAAGACTGTTGCTAAAAGGCAGTTTTGAAACTTGGTAAAATGACAAAAGTCATAATAGTCATTAATACGCTGAAGATCTTAAAGTTTAAATTTAAAAAATTAAGTTTAAAAACATACTTTTATTCTGTAATTTTAAAAACCTTTTTATAGTAGATACCCAAACGTATCTTCTTTGTCAACTACCAAAAAAATTTTAAAATAAATCAATTTATAAATAAAAAAGTTGATCGTCTTTTTACAATTGTTCGATTAAGATTGTTTTTTAAGCATGGTTACTGTATTCTTTACCGAGAGATTTCTAACAACTGCAAATGGCCGTGACCAGATCAGTTGAGTATGACAAGGCGATCCTTAGAACCATAAGCTATTTTTTACTCTTTGAAAGGCATTTAAGATATAGTACTGTAGAACCTCTTTAGTAAGACACTAAAGGAACTGGATTAAAGTGTCATTATAAGAGAGATATCATACAATGAAATACTCAGATGAGTTCTATTACAAAGAGCGGTAAAGAAGCAATCATTATAAAGAGATGGCACACTATCGAGGGTCATAATAAAGAGGTTTTGCTGTATTCTCATAACCATTTTTGTTATGATTTTAAATTTTTCTATTAAGTTTTACAGCTTTTAATTTAAAACTATGTCTCACTATAATATTTTAACAATTTACAGTAACTCAGTCTAGGAATGTGGTTGAGCTGCAAACACTTTGGTCATCTTTCTTTCGTTTGAACGTCATTCTACAGTCGAGCGAGTGTCGTTTAAAGAAAAGCGAATCTCAGATTCCGGATTTCCCTTTTATGCCGCTGATCCATCGCGATCCAGGTCAGTTTTATTAATTCTATTTCTTCGCTCTTTCGTTTCGTTATAACCTTTAATTGTTTCTCATCCTGGGTTTGGGCTAACGTTTCAGAGTTTTAGGTTTAAAGTGCAAAGTCGACTTTTATAACGGTTTTTTATTTGGGTGGGGTAAACTTTTTCTACTTTTTATCGTAACATAAAAATATTCTAATTTATTTTTAGATTGTTCAAGTAATTCTGTGCTTCCCTTCAAAGTAAGCTTTCGAGATAAGAGCACTATTTGAACAACCTAGTATAATAGAAGAGAGGGAAACGTTAAAAAAAAGTAGTAACATTGGTTTTTAGTACTATTAGTACCCCATTTTAAAAGTATTGCGCTTAAAGTGCGTACTGTGTTATAGCTTAGCCTTTAGAATACTAGAATTGTTACTGTACTTTTTTGTCTATTAATTTGTTCAAATAATTTTGTGTCCTCTTACTCACAAAATTTGTTAGTAAAAGGAACGCAGAATTATTTGAACAGTCTAATATGATCCTTCTTTGACTATTTATAATGCTGTACTATTACTAGTAGTACTGTTAGTACTTTAATGTCACATCCTCATATCTTTGTTATAGACGTTCAATATAACTTTGTAAAACTTCAAAACCAACTATTTTCTCCAGTATGACATTTTTTACAGTTTGTTTTCAGCAGTATGACAGCCAAGTATAGGTTCAACGTGAACGATCGGTTCTACCTGTGTGCTCCGCTTTGTGGCCTTATACATTATCGTTATGGTGCCATAATAGCTGGACTGGGCGAGATTGTCACTCTTGGCTTGGCTGTCGCTTCTTTTGTCAGTAAGTTTGTTGTTTTACCTTATGTTTTAGCATTTTAAAAAATTATTTAAACAGAAAATGCCGCGCTTAATCATAAAATTTTTTTTTAAATATGCATTACTCTGTAACTTTTTATTTGGTAAAATACGTCGAACCAACCTTTGCAGAATAAGATAGTTTAAATAAGTTGGAATGTCTGGTAATGAGCTGAGCTTTGTAACCCAAACCTTGTTTTAGATCTTCACCACACAAAAGAACTGACAGCTTTGTGGACATTACTGTTTGCCATTGGGTTGTTGGTAGGAGCAAGTATCACAACATGTATTATGGTAAGTTTTAACAGTTTTTCTTTACATAGAAAGGTAGGTAACGGTTTGAAAACTCATGTCATTTTCGATTTTAACTAATTTTGTATCAACTGCTATAATACAATTTGGTCAAAAACTGTACCAAAGTGTACCAATGTTATTATTGGGTCTCAATCAGCTAAAAATTTATTTTCTATAAACTTTCTGACCTAACAACTTCATAAATTAGCACTCTAAAGAATTATATTTTTAGTTCTACGGCTTGAAATCTGAAAGACCATCGTTCCTACAACCTCAATTGTACTTTTTGTCGTTCGAAATCGCGGTTATGATTGGTATGTCAATTCTGTCGATTGCCAGTATGTCATTGGGTATTGACATGACCAGCAGGATCTTCTCGCCTTTTGTCAAGTAAGTATTGTATTTTGTCAAACAACCTTAGCTTGTATAAAAAGTAATGAGCTACGTTTTTTATAGCGATATGGAGTTCAGTAGCTCATTAATTTTTAAACGACTTAATAATATTTATTTTTCGTCATTTGTAGGACAAAACGACGCTTTTTTAACTAAATTTTATAGTATTAATAAGTTTTACTACTGTATCTGTGAATCTCTATAGATGTACAATTTTGTTATTACAGGCCTAAGTTAACTTGTTTTAGTGTAAAAGACATGGAATTCCATTTCGGCCCGATCTGGCCTTTCTGTATTGCCATCGTCGCCTTTACCTGTGCCGCCCTCGGAATCTGGTTCCATCTTACTGTAGATGGTGCTAGAGAGTACTTGCTGGACAAAAAGTACTTTGACCATCAAGAGAACGACAATCTGCCATTGGAGTTGAAAAACAAAGCTGAAGAAGAAAGTCAGCGGGCTTCTAATAGGGCTTAAGGTTGTTGTAGTGCGTAGAATAGTACTGCATTTACAGTATATTGAGTAGTTCCTAAAACCATGTTTGTTAGAGTATACCTAAAGTTTTATAGCTTACAGTATACCTAAGAACACTATGTTATGTATACCCAAAAACCTTGTACACTATATTACAGTATACCTAAAGACCTTCTATACTATAATGTACCTTCACTAGCCTATAAGGTTTTGCAGTACTCCCACCTTCAAATGTATATATATATATATTGTGATACATTTCGAGCCAAATATATATTTTAAATTATTTACTTTAAGTTAACCTTGCCTTAACAACAACTATAGAATGATAATTTGTCCAAAATTGTCGAAACTGAAAGAAATGTCTCAATACTTTCGGACCAATGAACAACAAGTCCTGAATGTACAAATAGGCACCACACAGGCTGGTACTCGTATTTGAGAACTTTGTACTTAAAAAAGACGTATATACAATCATGAGCAATCTAGAGTGACAGCAAATTACACTGTATTGAGTTACAGTAGCCTTTAGATTTACAAAAATCACGATAACCCTAAAATTACAAAAATTACAGTAATCCAAAAATTACGGTATACCTAAAGTTACGAAGGTTATAGCAACTCTTGCAATTACAAAAGTTACAGTAACACTTAACAGTACGAGTTACTGTCGATGAATAAAGTATAATTAACAACTGATTAAACCGGTAGCTCTTCCTCGACCGCTTTCTGCAGCGTCAGTCTGGCCTGTTTCTTGGAGTCGACAGATGACTGAGTCTGGACTGGATGGTGATCTTCTGGATCACGGATCTCTATCGTCGTGGGTTTGGTAAGCTGTACCTCTTCAAACTGGTCCTCTTTTGGGCCTTCCGAAGTTTTTTCAACCGGTCGATCTGGTGAATTCGCTGGTTTTTCGTCTGACACAGCTAAATGATGTCCAGAAGGCGTTGGCCGAGCATCTGAAGTCTTTGGCCGATCTTCAGAAGTCGCGGTCGATGGTTTTGGTGAAGGAAGTGGACTAGGATCGGGAGAAAGTTGTGGCCGGTCTGGTGCCATGTGGTCTTTCTTACGGTCTTCTTGAGGCTGGATTCGCTTTCTGTTGGTCGTAGTACCGTTAGCACCATTCTCCGGGTTCTTCTTTTTCGGCTTCTTCACCTTCTTCACGGTGTTTTTGGCATGAGTGAAGCAGGAATCGAACATAATCAAGAAGGCGGGCAAGAAGATGAGACCATGGATGTTACACAAGACTACACATACCACCATGGTTTTGACGAATACCTAAATTTTAACATAAACTATTGTTCAAAGTAACGAATATTGAAATTAAACATAATAAGTTGTTATTTTAGAGTAAAGGATCTTACCATGGACATGTAAAGCTTGACGAACAACAACGAGCAAACGCAAAGAATCGTCGATACTCCAGCCTGAACAGCTGGGAAGGCTACAGAAGACAAACAGTTGACTAGCTTGGCTTCTGGAGTATCGTCGACATCTGGAGTACTTCGTTTTGCTAAAAAATCATTTCATATTAAATCATACCAATTTAATACCTAAAATATTGCAAAAATAAACTATTTTCATGTTTATCGCTTTAAAATTTAAATATCTTAGAAAAAAATTACATTATGTTGCTGAAAACTTCACTTACAAGCCTGATAGTAGTGATAAGAAACGTGAGCAGGTATATCCACACTGCAACCGATAGAAATGATCATGGCAGCCATAGTGATGGGGTCCAAATCCACTCCCCACCAACTCAATATACCCAAAATGCCAGCACAAATCGACAACACAGAAGTCGAAGCCATAATCACGGTGAAGAAAGAGTTCAAGAATAGGTAACAGACTCCTCCCATACAGATCAAGGTACCCAGGACTGATTGCCAGGTATCTGTGGGCATGTTCTCAATCAGATCCAGGAATACGGCGTCTTCGTGGAATACTGAGGCCTTGAATTCGTCCCTGAAGATTAAAAATATTTTTATATTGTTTTAGTTTTTAAAGTTTGCCTTTCAAATATCGATTTGTGAATCTACAAAAGTTCCTGCTTTTCATATAATATTTTAGTCAAAAATTATCGTTTCTGTATCTTAGATTTGACTGTCCTCTACTTACTTGTACTTATCAACAGTAGCTCTCCATGTATTCAGGAGCTCACCACGTTTCGTCCAGATTGAGATTTCTTTACCGTGATATCCAGTCGTGAAGAAAAATCTGTCCAAATTGTGCCTGTAACAATATTTATAGTAAAATAATTTAACCTTATCTAGAACAATATTAATGTTTCATTACCTAAAACAACATTGATTTTAATTATTTTTAACTTAAAGCAATATAAAACTACTGTCGTTTGCCTGATCCTAGAACTATTATTATTTGCCTGATTATCTCACAAAAAGCTTACGTCTTATTGTTCAGCTGCAAGAATCCGCTCCAAAAGTTGTATTCGGGCCATTTGATGAAGTGATCGAGATCATCACCGTCAAACGTCAACGGCTTGTTTCCTGTCAACGCTGCTGCCTTTTCATTGTTGTCTTCTGATTCTTCTTCAGCTTCTAGCGCATCTACGTCAAAATCTATAATTTTTTGGATTTATAATGTCTTTTGATCATTCAGAACCTTAAGAAACCATATACTACTCTTAAAGCCCATAGAGTAACATATTAATACAAGAAAGGCTATTATACATTTATTGTACCCGCAACATACCATCGAAAGTTCCTTGGAAAGTCTCGTAATCTCTGACAAAGTATTGTGTTCCAATCTTTCCCCAGCTTCCCTTGATCTTCTCCATGTCTTCGACGAACTGATTCATCTTGTCCAATCTGTCTGGATCACTCAGATTACCAGGGTTATTTACAAAAACTGTAGCCATCGTAAAGTGAGGTACTTGATACTCTACCCTCAATTTATCCAACTCAAGCAGAGGCGAGTCAGCAGCAAACAGTTTTTGAGTCGTTAAGTTGATGTTTATTTGAGTAATACCCTGAAATAAGTTATATTGTTTCAATATTACCTAAAACAATATAAAGCAACATTTAATGTATATAGCAATTATATAGTAATATACGACACATCTTTTTTCGTAAAAACGACTTACGTAGATTGAGAAAGCCAGGTACATGAAGTAGACCAAGATCGTCAGACTGGCGACAAACTTATTGGCCACAAAGCTGACATACACCTCCATGGTGTGGCTGATAGCCTCCTTTGTGTTGTCATGGAACTTGGAAGCTTGGCGCTGTAAAAAAAGTTAATTTTAGTACAGAATTTACTGTTAATTAACTTTTCGCCACAAAATCTTGTCAAGTAAACAAAATGACAAAAGTGGACACTTCGTTTACTCTAAATTGGGAGACTTTTCGGAATGTTTCCAGAATACGAAGAAATTGGGGGTTTACAAGCTTTTTTAATGTTTTTTGAGGTAAAGGAAAGGTGTTTTATATTTTTAATGTTATAAAATTTGTAATATAACTTATTTCATAAATTACAAACCTGTAGATGTTGTTTTCGGTCGAATTTGGCTGTTCTCAAGCTGGCTTCGAAGATCGACCGTTCTTTGCGTTCTTGTGAGATCTCGTACCTTCCAACCAACGAGAAAAGGCCCGCGTAGAATGTCATCTACAATTGGAGTACATTTTACTCTATGTTTTGTGTTTCTTACATTCTAGTTTTTTATGATTTGTTGATGTTGTTATAGGTGTGGAAAATCGAAAAATTTGCGTTGTAATTTTTTATAGGTAAGGAAAAGTCTTTTACGAAATGTTATGAGGACATTAGTAGATTGTGCATGGATTTTGATGTCTATTCAAAATTTTATGTCGGAAACCTTACCTGATACAAGAAAGCGACAATCATAGATACCAAGTTACCAACGCAAAGCAACGTGATCTCAGGTGACGATGTGAAAGATCCTACTCCATCAGCGAAGACATTGGTCAACACAGAGATCAAGATGGCTGGGCCGACTTCGCTTAACACTTCGGCAACACGATAACCAACTTGCATTGATTTGCGACTTGGATGATCGCGACAATGTTTACAGACTCGCTGCCATTCGTGGATCATCAGGTAGGAGGAATCTACTCCGATGGCTAATACCAAGAAAGGAATGACACAAAGAATGGAGGAGAACCTCATGCCACAGAAGAAGAGGAAACCGAGGCCAGTAGCACAACTCATGAAGGGCAACACACAGGCCGTGATGGCTAGGAGAATCTGGAAATAGTGTTTTTGTAAAATACGGTAAAGTTATGGTTTTTGTCAAGAATTTTGAATTTCCAATCAACAAGGAGATGAAGGCCCCGATAAAGGTGTATAACATCGATATTATCCAGTATACAAGAACAGAACAGCATACATGTTATAGTGTGTATAACATACCTTTGGCAAACTGTGCTGTTGCATGTACACAGCTCTGACAGTTACAGAAACGACCGAACATGCGCACATAATGAAGAATCCCACTGTCAAATAAGGTAGTAAGCTAATACCAGCTCTGATCATCTCGTTTTCAACGTATGTTTGAGACAAAACATACAATTGAAGGTGTTTTGGTCGGTAACTTCTGAAATAAGTCGCATTTATTGTACCCAGTTTGTATTTTAACAACGATATGCACAAACGTTCTTTAAATCGTCATTTTATATTACCCATACCTCTCAAAAGCCTCAACCATGTCCATTTCATACTGCTTGACCTCAGCATTGGTCCAAGTAGGGTCATGTTCAGCTCTCAATTGCATTACCACCATCTTGACACTCTTCATGTTTGAGACGTGGTTTTGTATGGTTTCAGATGACACTTCAGTACCATTCCCATCGTCACCTTGTTCTAGAACCTCTACGGTGTCTCTGGTCTCTCTGTCGTCCCAATACTCCATTCCGTAAAAGTTTTGTTGTAACGTGAACGATTGACCAAAGATGGTACTCTGTGGGTAATTCAGTACCAGACGACCATTTAGCTTTTGTTTTTTGGATGCCAGTTCGCTTTGGATTTTGAAACCGTTCTGAAATTGAGGTTTATGTTGGTATTTCAAAGTGTTCTGGCTTGTTATTTTTAAGATATGCATTTAGATATCACTAGATACCATTACGACTTACATAAAACTGTCGAACTGGCTCGTTAATTCGGCAAAAACTTTTGCAAAATTTTGAAAACGGCTTTGAAACTCCTTTGGAACTTGTTAAATTCACCGTATCCATCGCCCTGTCCAGCACCTAAACATATTCATAGTCATAAGTACGGTAACATACCGTAACCGCTTCTTTTAGATGGGTTTCCCTTAACATTGTACCACCATCTTTGGCTAAAGCAAACAAATATATTGTCACACCAAGACCATTTTCTGAGAAAAAGTCTTGATATACTGAATATTCATCGATGGCACGAGCTCCGTAGGGTGTATATCCGGTAATATCGTTTTGTTGACTAAAAGAATAAGTTTAAGGTATTCTCTTTTTATGGTTAAGGTATTGAATAAAATCTTGTAACTTTTTGCACCAAACAGTATTTTGTATCTTCTAATACTGTCTTTTCCTACTTACGGTGTGAAGACCACGTTAGCCAATCCCAACAAACTCAACGCCGTACAAAACAGCATCGCCTTCCAGTCGTGGTCGCAAATAAAGTATCCCCATCGCTTGTACTGGCGAATGATGAACTTGACGAAGCGTGGACCACCATCTTGGCCGCTTTGGTTCATGTTCATGATGTCGATGGATCGCTGGCCGACGAGAACGGAGCCTCGGCGGCGCTCGGCAAATGGCCGCTGACTGACGCGCCTTCGGTCAGCCATCGTTACCTGAAGTTTCAGATGCTAATTAACGGTGAGATGCTGGCGCGTCTCTTTCTCACACGTACTCTTTCGACCTATTTCATAAAATGGGTTAAATGGGACCCAATTTGGGGAGCTGCGACAGAAAAAAGTCTGGAAAAGGTCGAGAGTGGTGGGAGAGGGTCGAGAGTTGAGGAAGAGGGTCGAGATTTAAAGAAGATGGTTAAGGGAACATAAGAGATCAGCCAGTCTGTTGTTTAACATTAAACAGGTGTAAAACGTGTTGCTGTACTAGTTACTTGTGGTAAGGCGAAGAAAGAGGGGCTAGCCGTTTTTGAGGGGTAAAGTTGCGAAAGCGCGACAGCACTAACATCACAAAAACAAGGTTAGAGGAAGGAACAAGAGTGATAAAGGTGAAGTAATTTACACAAATAACAAGCCTGACCTTTGAAATAGATATAACTTACGTACATAAGATTTAGTACTTCCTTATAGTAGTAACTAACCCTCTTTGATAAAAAGATATAAAAACACTATATAACAGGCAAGCTAACACCTAATATGTAGGAGAAATTACCTAAAATAATATAAAAATACTTTTTTCAAAGAAAAAATAACTATCTACCCCAAAACCAAAAGGACCTACTACCCACCCATAATGCAGCAAATAAAGACCCAAATTGAAGATAGCAAACCAAACATTACAGTAAAAAAGGGTAAAATACGTCAGATACGTCGAAAGGAATGCTGGTAAATAGGTAGTCTCTTACTCCCTACACCCAAAACAGTTTAATCTTTAAAGACTTTGAATTCCCTTCCATCAAAAATATTATTGCGTTCGGAGTTTAGCAAATGTGGCGACGTCATACCGTCGTTTCAGATCTCTTATCAGTTTACTACTTTCTAATATATTACTGTGGCATAATACAGTGATCTGTTTTTGGTTGTGTTAAGGTTTCAAAGAACTTTGTGATAGAGTGATAAAGGATTTGATGAGCAAATCTTTGTTATAGTAGACAGACCATCTAATAATCACCACTTTACTTCAATGTAAAACACTCTCAATAGAGGATACTCCTGCTATTGTAAGCTCAAAGTAATAATTACTTCTTGTTTCTTATAAAGAGAGCTTGTTTCATGACCTACATGTATATTAAGATTTCGAAAAAAGGTGAATAATAGAATAACTTTAAAAAACTGTTTAACCAACTCAGATCTAATTGTAAACAACCGGTCAATAGATATTCCAATTCAAATATTACACTTTCTGCACTAACGAGTTTACAGCGAACAAATCACAACATAATAACCGTAAAAAGTAATTTTCTCAAGGTAATCGCCTATTTTCGAATTGAAAACAAACTTTGAATTCAATATATAAAGCTGTACTACTTAGTGATGAAGAACGGGCCAGGCCTTGACCCAAATGTAGGTCCGTACGGGCCTAACACTCAGGCCCGGCCGTTCCTCATGTCTAGTTCATGTTCTACTACTACAATACATATCACATCAACTAACCGTAATATAACATTAAAATACGAATCACATCAACTAACTACAAAATAACATAAAAATAAATAATATAGCACAAAAAAGAAACATTACTGGTCAATTATAGGTTTATATACCCGAAAAAACGTTACCCATATCTCGAGTTATTCAACAAAGAGTAAAATACAAGACAGACGCCTCTTTAACCTATTGTAACCTTGGAATGAGTTTGGCAAATTACTCACGAAAGATCGCTTATTCTGAAGTTTGATTTTTTAGTCGCAAAGTGTCAAAAGTGGGTTACTATTTGTTAAACAGTCGTTATTAACCAGTGGAATTCATATTTTGCTGCAAAGTTTTGAGTGGCTGGCTCTAGGGACAAAACCGGCACTTTTTAATTATTTTTTAAATTTTAAAAATTTAAAAATTAAACTTAAAAAAAAATTTGTTTAGCCATGTACTCATCAACAACTAATTAAATATTAATAAAAACTGTAAGAAAATAATAAAAAGGTAGTTATAAGTCAGTTTGTTAAACTCTCGGCCGCTGTAAACTCAAACTTGTTTTCGATTGAGTTCAATTAAAATCGGAAGACCTTGAATCTCTCAAGTATAATATCAAATTGATCGCACAAAACAATAAAAAGACTGTTCAGTACAAATTCGTGGGGGAGTGGTGCAATTCGACTAAAAAAGTTATATTGTAGTAGGTTTCTTTAGTGAAACTTTCATTTTTTGAGGTTTTTGATTAAAAAATCTTCATTTTTATTGCAAAGGCATGCTTTGCAACATTAGCTAGCCATAAATTAACACAATTTATGTTATACTACATTTAAATGGCATATAAAACGGAAACGTCACTAGTCTACATCAACTTCCTCCTATAGTAAGTTATCGCCATGTTTACACGAGAAAAGTCTATAAAACGACGAGATTGCAATGTAATGTCTTCCAAGTGTATTTTAGCAACAACAAACGATCCTTTACAATCATCGGAATGAATGGAAAGTGTAAAAAGACCCTGAAGCGATGTTTTTCGATCACGCAATTTAATAAATTGTGAAATTTAAACTTGTCGCCGAAAACAGTTGAGAAATATCCGGCTTAAATTGATACCAGGTTTGGTGCAATGCACAAAGTACAGGACAGTAAAAAGTAGAAAAATTTAAAAAATTAAATTGAAAAAGTTGAGCTAAACAATTGGGTAAAAAGTAAAAATAAGAAAAGATTTTTAGATTCTCATAAATAAACAATGGGTAAGCAAAATCAAATCAGGAATTCCAAAAATTTTTTAACTTTTTTTGTAAAATAAATAAATAAAATTACAAATTCAGGCACGACAATAATTATTTCGTTCTCACAAGGAAAGTATCCAACACACCTCGCTCAGAATCAGCTCAAAATTTGTATATGAATTCTTTGTACCATCAATAGTACCCATAAAAAATTTTAGCTGGCGCTTTTGAGTCTTAAATTTAAATTATTTGGGTATCCGGCCAATTTGGCAAATTTGGCATTGTGTTTCAAGCACTTTTTTGGCTTTCCAGACAAGATACGCTTACAAATTTAAAAATGTAGGTTCATTTAAAGATTTTCTACTAATATATCAAAGAAAACTTCCTAAAACTCAAAAAAATGACAAAGTTATAATACAAGCTTGAAACATAATGCCAGAAAATTCTAAATGTATTTTTTTGATTTCAATTTTCTCGACATTGACTGAAAAACGCAATTTAGTACTTTGCTGAAAGTATTTATCATATTATTAAATTATCTTTCTGTATAAAACATTTTAAGTCATCAGAGTGGGGCGGTAGGGCACTTTTTCGTCAATCAAAAGATATTAACTCTATTGTAAATTGACTATAAAGGGGGTGGTTATAACAAGTTTAATAACTCATCTCATTGTAAAAAAATAAACTTTTACGGCATAATCTCGTTATAACAGTTTTAACAGAAGTCGTTTAACAAATTACAAAATTTAAAAATATCGAATTAATGAAAAACAAATGAAAAACCGTTAAATTATTATACTAAAACACAGGTTTAAAACTTTAAGCGTTTCTTCTTATTTTATTGATGACAATTCTGTAGACATATTTGGGTTTGTTTACAAATAAAAGGAAGGTCAAGGTTCGACTAGCTAGCCGTTTTTACATAAAAACAATTATAAAAGTCTGAAAAAAATTAAAAAACGTATTTAGTTCCTGAAAAGCAAAAGGTTACTGGAGGTCAAAAAGTTTTAGAATCAGAATTGTAATTTCACAAGATCTTTTCCAAACTTCTTGACCGAAAAACTATTTTTTGTCCAAAAATTTTTAAAATTTCCAAATTTTAAAAATCTACTTGAAACTGATAATTTCGCGAAATAATCAAAATTAATATAAAGTTAGTGGAGGCGAGAGTCTCGAGGGCTCTTTTGTCTGAGCAATTACCTAAAAAACCCGAACCTTAAACAGGTTCAGCCCAATCAAACATAATATATATATAAAAGTATATATATTTTACCGTAAAGCGGTGATAGTAGACGGCTGTAACGTCTACTGTGTAATGTCAACTGTTTTCGACTTGCAGATAATCGAAAGTAAAGGTTATCATCGACAATATTTTGAAGTTCCTTTGGTTTTTCGAAACGATATGATAGTAGAAGGAGCTTGCGTTATAAGCAACTTTGAAAGAGATGACTTTTGAGTTTATTTTACTGAGAGTTTCCTTTTCTGTGTGTTTGTACACAGCAAAGAGATAGTTAGAACAAGATAACCTGCTTACTATAAGAAGAACTTCGTCATAAAAGTTAAGCACAAGAAAAGTCGCAGTATCTTAATTTACTACAAGCTTAATATAAAATAACATAACGCAAAGTTAAATTACAAAAACATAGGTCTGAAAAATTTAAAAGTCTCAAGAAAGGCCTCGAGATACGACGAGAAAACATAATAATTACAAAAGTACGGTTAAAGATGGTTAAAAAACAACTTTTAAGCGGTCGACCGAGCATTAAATTGCCTATTATGTCTAGTAAAAATAGTGCACTCTACAGTTTTTAACAAGATAACCATCGTATATTACGTACGACAACAATATCCATTACCTACGCACGAAAGGTAACGGATATTGTAGTAGATGACAAAAGAGCTCATTAAGTCATTAAGAAAGCAAAGGGTGAGGAGGTGAAAACTTTAAAATCTTTTTTTAAGTCTACCTTTATTTTTTACCCCACTCTTAGCCTGACCAAAGAAGACATATTAGCCAAAAGTCGGAATTTTACAAAATTAAAACATTCGCAAAGGTTCTACGTAGGTTGAATCAACGAAAAAAAAGCTTAAAGACGTTAGTTAACTGTTATCCATTACCTCAAACGAAAAGAAATCGGTGGAGTGACAAAGACCCGCAGGGCATATCTTATTTTATTTATCTTTCTCAGCTCCCAAAAGGTAAGTTATTAAAGTAAGCTGCAAAACAAAACAAACGTATACATTGTGCTTTCGGTTTCATCGTTATATTATAGTAAACCTGCTATAATATAGTGGCTTACTATACTTGGTTATATAAGATTAAAAATTTAATAGAACGCAACTTATAAAGAGTTATAGTAGAAATTATAATAAGTATAAGCACATGTTATTCTACCAAAACCCAAAAGAAACTTTTCACAATCGTACCTTACCATAGCGTGATCAAAGTGTCATTACTACTCCCTTTCATTACCTCCGTGGAACGGTAAAAATATAATTAAAACTTGGAACATTTCCATCGTCCCTCTCTCCAATGTAACGAAACATCAATACTGACAACTAGGTAAATTACTATCAAAACAATCCACTCAAAAGGTAACCTATTTACCTTGCCATCTTACGTAACATGTTGTTATAAACCCGTCTACAGCAGTCGATAACAGTTAAAGCTGAATTCCGCTGACCGTTTGCGTGAATATCTCTAGAGCTTCTCACTTTTCTGTTTCTTGAGGTACCCCCCCCACCAAAACATTCCTATTCAAGCCTTTTTGCGCCCGAAAAACCGGTCAAAAATTCGTATTTTTTGTCAATTTATTGCCGCAAAAACACAAATTTTAAACAGAACCGTGAGGAACGGTGTGCAATCGTTAAGAACGATGTGCTTGCGGTTTAAAGTTTCAGTTTACAACTTGAAGTTTAGTTAAATTTCCAAAAGTGATCTTTAGGTTATGAGGTCAAGTCGAGACAAAACTTGTTTTTATGTTAGTTTAGCTAGTTTGGTCAAAAAGTCAAGTCTAAAATAAAACAAACTTCCGAAAAAAAAACTTTTTTTCAGTTTTAAATACGAAAAATGTCAATTCGCTCAAAAATTAAACAGAAATGATTTAAAATACTACCTGATCTTACAATATAGTTGTTAAAATACTTCTGCGCCCCAAAGAAAAAGAAATAACCCAAAAACATTATTTCGGAGAGGGAGCCCAGAATTATTTGAACAAATTATTAAAACCATCAACAATGCCCTGAAAACTCAAACTTAATAAAAATTTTTTATTACATAGCACTTATTGTCCTACTATGGTAACTCGCGTATTCACAGATCTGGTTAAACTACTCCTTAGACTTTTGGGTCCAGTCTGGCCAATAGTGAAGCCGAATCCTTTCGAGAAGTCCGCGGACGCGAGGGAATTCGTCATCCAGAATGTCTTGAACCGGTTGGCGGAACGGCAGGAAATAACCCACGCTCAAATGCCCAAAGACTGTGAAGTCAGCCTGTAATAGCAGTTATATTCAACATATTATACTACCAGTGAACAGCATGTTATACTAACATTGTGTTGGACAAATGTGTAAACAAGGAAATTTAGTAGTTTTTAAATAAACATGATCAAAAACAATAAGAACGTTACGAACAAACATAAAAAAAAAATTTTTTACTTAATATAAGCTACAACAGTACCACTTAAGAGAGTATCAAACTAAACTTACAACTGTCGGCCGAGCTCCAATAATAAACTTTTTGTCGCCCAAAAGTCCATCGACTGACTCAATATCTCTTCTCAACACTTCAATAATAGTTTCACGTGGAAATCGACCAGTACCTTCCATGTCCAATCGAGGTCTTGACTAAAACAACATTAATATCCATTTATTTAAAATATGGTAAATAAATAAAAGAGTTTACGTAAACAACCTCAATCTAAAATCGCCAAACCAATCTCATCCATCCAAAAATACTAAGACTAAAAGCGTACCATTTTGATAAACCTGTTGGCTACTGGTCCAACTAAAAATGAAGGTAATGGCAGTCCACTGACGTTAGGATTAATCATGTTTTTAGCACTCTCGATGCTTCGGAAGTATGTGATCGGGCTAAACAATAAAATTAGTATACAAAACAGAATGTCACTATTACTTACTAGTAGATACTACCTTCAGCTAGTCGTTCCACAGCTCTGGACAAAGCTTTTTGTTCTTTCGACAAACCTTCCTAAAAATATGTTAAATTAAGTCTTAACCCGTACATTACTATTCGCCTTACAATTACAACAATGAATCACAGTTTCCTCAAAAAAATTAGCTTTGTTATAATATTAACCATGACAAAACACGTCTCTACACAAACCTCTAGCATTCTAATAAAACCTAAATTATAAAATAACCTACATCAATCTTAAACTTCTTGACCAAATGCCAAAGAATAATCTGAGAATCAGCTATTTGTTCTCCATTCAGCTCTATAAAAGGAAGACGACCTTGTTTCGACCTCAAAGTGTAACTTCCAATTGGCTCATAAGGAATATCATGAGCTCGAAGAAATGTCTCGACCTTGATACAAAACGGAGAAAGATTAGGTATCACTGGTGACCTCTTGAATTGATAAAGATACACCACATCTTGTTTCCAGTTGGACTTCTGAAGATCCGGCGCTTTGCCAATGGTAAAGCGACGAATCGGCTGAATTTGGGAAGTTATTACCCTTTTCATACCTAAAAAACGTCCATTTAAATGTAAAAAAGTAAAAATAAAGATGAAAATGAACAAAAAATAAACATATTTCAAAGTTGTCCAACTTTACAGCATAATACACTGCCTACAACAAGTTTTATAAATATTTTTATTCAAATTTCCTAATTATTGTTGATTTAATCCTCGTTGTCGTTGAGTTTCATATTGTGCCATATTCTCCTTTTGTGAGATTTGATTTAACCTGTACTTCACATTCACTTGTCTCCTTTCTCGTTGTAACTTTTCATCGTATAGTACCACCACTAAAATTATAAAATCTGTACTTAAAACAATGATTTTCTACATTTTAAGATAAATTTCAGTCTTAAAAACAATACAACGTTAAATCTCGGTCAGTATCCAAAACAAAAACAAGTATTTCAACAAAATAAACGGTGTTTTAGACCGTCTCTACCATCTTTTCCAGCCTAAAATTAAAACAAAAATATTTAAAAACTTACAAATAGTAACGGTACTGAATATACAACATCCTATAAACGTTTTCCTTCCGTAGCCTTTATTCATCTGCACAATAAAACAACTTTTTCACGGAATTTTAAAATTTCCAAAAATTTATTTATTTTTCTTATAAAAACGTTATGCCAAGTTTACTTTTTCGTGGCGGAACCTATTGTTCTTCATGTTGAGCTCTCAAAATTTCGCGCTCTTGTGATGTTGGAGGTGGCCACAGAGCCGTCGGAGAGGTCACTAGTGTTCGTCGGGCGCCTTTTTTATATTTTGAATACCATTTGTGTCATTTATATTGTTTTTGGCACGTTTGAAGAGGAGGGGGTATTTTAATTTTGGTTTTTAGAGGATGTGTATAACAAAATGTTGAATAACACAAGTTTATGAGCAATTCCTGTGATAGTTTAAATAAAAATTATTCTAAAGTTTTGGAGTTATGTATGGTTTTTATACGTTATTGTTTATGCTAGTTTTTGCGAGAGTTTTGTCAAGAAAACTAAAAGAGAGATTGAGGAGTGCAAGGGTTACTTCTTTTTCTAATTCAAATTTACTTATCTATCTGCCTTTGCTAGTTGTTTTTTGTTTGGTTAAGTATAATTCTGTTTTCGAAGTTATATGAGTCTCAATTACTTTTTACGATTGGTATGTTAGTTGTGGATTAAAAAGGCATGACAGCAGATGGAGTATAATATAACTGCTTTTAGAAGCTAATTAGACAGCTCATCTTGTTTTTATAGTTTGTTTGGGGGATTGAGAATTACATTGGAGGATTGTGGAGTAAGTTAAGATTGCGAATAGCTAGAGTAATGAACTGCGCGAGTGATTGTTTATCTGTTTTACGCAAATTAGGTCAATGTCACTCATTTTGAAGCTAATTCATCCTCAACTTTTGCGTGATTTTTTTGGCGGAGCTTTTTTAATTCGAGGGATTAGGTTTTGATCAGTGACTTATGATATTGTGATTTTAAATCGTGTGATTATGGACATAACACAATATTTATAATACCTTGTTATAGGCTCATCATGTCTCTGAAGGACCAATACACGGTCACAAATGTGTGGATTTCGGCCGTGACTCCGGACAACATCTCCCGAATGAGTCTTCTCTCTTGGGTCAATGATTGTCTTCAATCTCAGCTCAACAAGATTGAAGAAATGTCAACGGGAGCTGCTTACTGCCAGCTGACTGATCGTCTCTTTCCGGGATCAGTGCCTTTGAAGAAGGTCAAATGGAATAGTAGGAATGAGGTGGACTGGATTAACAACTGGAGGATTCTTCAGAAGACATGGACTGAAATTGGCATTGACAAGGTAGATTTTTGTTTCATATTTTTGTTTTAGGAGTTATCAAGGCTGTGGGAAGTTAAAGGGTGGAGTTTTTTTTTTAAATTTGAATGTTTTAATTATTTGTTTTTAAGCCTGTCAATGTGCAAACTCTGATGAGAGCCAAGTTCCAAGATAACTTTGAGTTCGCTCAGTGGTTTAAGAAATTCTACGATGCGAATGATAGTCAGTACGAATATGATCCATTGGCTGCGAGAGGGGGAGAGGTAAGTGATCTTTCAAACGTTTAACTTAACTAAATAAAAGTACCTACTTTATTTTAGGTACTATAAATTAAATGTTTTTATTGCTTTGGCATTTTTTTGTTTTTAGAACAGATTAATTTTAAATTTCATACATTTTAAAGAAGTTGTTTCTTTTAGCAATTCCCAGTCAACAGTCGTCCTGGAGCCCGAGCTCCACCTAGTAGAGCTGCAGCACCACCAGTCAGGAGAGCTCCAGTTGCATCACAACCGGTACCAAGGCCAGCTAGTAAACCAGCAACTGCTGCCGCAGCTAGACGTAATTTAACTAATGTTTTGCTTTTAAAAGTTGTTAAAAATAGGTACAAGAAGATTTTAACGTCTGTCAACGATTTTTAATCTACTTTTTATCTAATATTTTTGAATTCTTAAATTTTTTTGAAGTTGATGGGTTTTATTGATGCCTAGGTTATTAATCAGTACTATAATTTTAGCTAAAAGTTTATATTTTGTAGCTGCCACCACTTCAGCTAGGACTACGAGAACACCAGTTTCTGGTGGAGTTGACGCCAAAGCAAAGTCTGCCTATGAGACTGAAATAAGTGAACTTAAGAATCAGGTAGGTTAATATATATTAAGTACTGGTCAGTTCATACTTTATTAATTGGATTAATATTTTCTAAATAGTAGGTCAGTTAAAATTTCTATTTCGTTAGATCTGACAAATATAATTTAGGTATTACTTGTTGTATCTTACCAATTTTTAAATTTTAGTTGGAAGTGTACGAAAAGGAAGTGACTGACTTATCAGGAGAACGAGATTTCTACTACAATCGCTTAAGAGAGGTCGAAGAATTGTGTCAACAAATTGGAGAGGCTAACAACGTTGAAGTCTCTAGGATTCTTAACATATTGTACACGAAGGTAAGCACCGGATGTGTGTATCTTGAATACTGTGAATTACTTCGCGTTTGTGTACGGTTTGATCTTTTGATTCAGTTGGTAACACATTACGTAAAGCTTTATAAGGCATTTGGTTTTGTGAAACTGACTAAGAATTGTTGTTTCTCTCGATCATAAAGTAGTTTAGTAGATGTAAATTAAGTGGTTGTGTGTCTTAATTTGTATATAAGTGTATTATGTTTACTTTTAGGATGATGGAGAAGTCAGCGGAGGCGAATTTGAACAAGTAGAGCATGAGATTGTGGACCAAAATGGCAGCCAATCTAATGTCACAGAGACTTTGGACCGTTCGGAGAGTGCTCAAGCTTTGAACGATACTCACGAGATCAATGGTACTCATGTAAGTTGTGGATAACATTTCCTTATTAACATAGCTTTTTATTATGATTATTGTTAGCACTTTGATTAGTATAATTGTTATAAGCTATTCTTCTTGTAACTTAAGTTGTAACATAACTTTGAACTAAATTTTTGTAGGAGGGACCTCCTCAAGAGCAGCCAAACGAGACAGTTGGAGAATTCGAAAGCGCTGTCGGTGTAGAAGACCTCCACCTCGATGACTCTCCAACCAAAGCGGCCGACACACCGAGAGAAAAAGTTAAACCAGAAGCCGAAACGGCGGTCAAAGCCAATGGCGACATCGCACAACCAGAAGAGTTCTGATCTTAGCAAAACTACAAGTACATCAACGGTTACTGTACATGTACAGCCTTTATTTATTCTAACCTATAGCGGTTTTTGAGATCACTTAATTGTTCCTAACTAGACAACAAGCTGCTCTTATACGGTATGCCTGCTTAAGTTTGTAACGATATTGTCCTATCTATGAGTTGAGTATATAATGCATTTTACTAAGTAATAAAAGTTTGTATAATCCTGCATTGGATTTTATATGTGTAAGTTGTCTTATACTGATCTTAACTATTCGGAAATTGATTTAGAGTCTTTGTTATTAAAGTGGATAAGTGGAGTGCCGAAGGAACTGATTTTACACTAATATTTTTGCAATGTATATGTACGTTTTTAAGATTATGGTGTAAAACACGATTTAAGGTTTCTAAAAGTAAACATAACAGGCTAGATGTTCGGTTAGGTTACTTATATTATATGAAGAACGCATATTGCATTCAGACAGACTTTATCATTGAAAAAATGGCAAAATCGCATAGTGTAAATCAAATTTAACGCATCTGTATCAGTAAACTGAACTTCGTTAAACTACAGATTTTTGTCGCGGTGAAACTCAAGAGCAACAACAATTTTTGAGTTGCGACGCGATAAATGTCTGTTTTGAACGGAATTTTATTTCAGTCATAAAGAAATCGGTACTTTTTTTTAATTTTACAAAATCATTTTCCGAACCTTTGAATGTCTTTTATTTGGTTTAAATTCTCTTGTTTAGGTAATAACCTTACATTATCATGCATCCAAACGGGTACTATAATCCATTTGTTGTGCCGTTCGCGATGCCTTCGATGATGAATGCCATGCCAATGTATCCACCTCTACCTCCTGAAACCTATCGTGCTACACCTTCAACAGCAAATAACGCAGGAACATCTATTATAACCGACGATCAAAGCCCGACTGTATCTCAAAGGCCTACTGTATCTCAAAGGTCTACTGTATCTCAAAGACCTATTGTATTAAATGAAAATCCTTATGAATTAGGTAATGTACATAATTCTATAGTAAATCCTGTAACGATGTATACGGAGCAAAGGATGTCGTTACCTGCCATGCCTAACATGCCGATGCCTAGCATGCCGATGCCTAACATGCCGATGCCTAGTATGCCAATGCCTAGCATGTCGATGCCTAACACGCCGATGCCTCCAGTCATGCCCTTACCGTTCTACTACTCTATGCCATATCTACCGCCATTCACCGTACAATACCCACCAGGAGGCAGGATGTTGCATCAGCCACAACCAGTTCAGTATCCTCATCCCTACATTCCATACGGGTACTACCCGATACCACCGCCTCCACGACCGACCATTGAACATTTGCCCATCCCGAATGTTGTTCAACCGCTTCCTATATCTGATGATCCCATGCAGGAGCTGCGTTCTTGGCTCGATAAAGTCGATTTCAACAGCAACGAAGAACAATATACAGCAGACATAGAAGTAGAAGAACAGAACATGAAGATGGTTCGGCTGCAGCAACTAGCTACTATGGTATACTTATCTGAATTGGAAAACATCGTCGATGAAGAGCTTTTGAGTCAAGAGCCTACAGATCCAGACGAGCTGCGTGAATACACCGACTACAAGAACAATATTGAGCATTACCTAGAACTCGAAGACGAATTGGATGAGGAATTTGAACGTAGAGAATTCGAGCTTAGCCAAGATGGAAGTGAAGAGCAATAATAAGGTTGAATATATGTTTATTTGAATAAATTATTGAGATCTCACGTCGTATGTTCATTTGTTTATTTCGTTTACCCGTAATGATAACATAGTAAAGGTTGAAGACTTTGAAGTTTTGTGTGAATCCATTAGTCATTTCGCATTTTTGTTCTGAAGGAACTACGAGAACGGAAAGGCTTAACGGATTCACCGCATGTCATGGTGAATTTTGAAATTATTAAGTAATATCGAGGAAAACACCATATGGCATTATTAACATTATCGTATCAACTAACATAGTAACGCTGTTCTACTAACTAATATTGGATAAAAAATGAAAATTCTATATCTTTGCAAACAGTATAATATAAATGATGATTAAACTACACGTAGAACTCTCGGCTCGCCTTTTTGTTGCGACTTTGTCGATTCGGATCCAACACATAGCTATGCCCTTCGTGTCGACATCTCCACGTGCAATACCAAGTTAAAACGAGGCTTAAAACAAACATGGATAATATTACTATGATCCATGTCAACTGCGTCGCTTCTCGAAGCGACTGGAATAGGGCTCCTAACATACTGAAAAGTAGCTTTTAAAAGTGTAATTTTATGTTATTGTACGTAACATATACTGTAAAAACTATTGTAAAAACAATGTAGAAGGTGATATATAAAGGATGACAAGATTTTAAGAAAAATAAATGAAGATATCAAACCAAAAGACTTTAAATTACTATGTAATATAAAAATATGAGTGAAATTAAATAAAAACTAAAATTTTATAATACCTAAAAGGTTTATTTTTATACAAATCTAACACAAATGTAAAGGTTAGAACAAGGACAATCTCAATTCGAACCGACTTTTACTCTCGCAGTAATAGTGTCGGCCGAAATCACGGAAATTAAACTAGAAAAAAGACACGGAGCGACATCGCCGTTCGTATGTACTGCTGAGATAATTGTTGAAATAGAACGTGACAAACATTCATAATGTAAACAAACTATGCTTGTTTTAAAATCTTTAAAAACCACGGCTAGCGAAGATTAATTAATCTCTAAAACTAACAATTTTTTAAAACTTTTTTTGAATTTTTTTTAAATAAATAAACTGAAAATCCGCTGATTAAAAAGAAAAATTTTGATTTCTTGTTTGGCATTCCAGACTAAAATTGCCCGCTTGGTTCTGTTCCTTACTAAAACTTTGTAAGCTTCCGACCCCTCAGGCTATTATTTAAAAAACAATAAGCAAAAACGTGCCAAAATGACTATAAACAATTCTTCAAATAACCCCAAAACAAGCCCTACAAAAACACAGTAATCTCTCTAATTGCCCCATATAACATACTGTCGAACTCGAAAACAAAGAACTTCAGAAGGCCAAGAATCGCGCAGAGAATGACTTTTGTCCCGAAAACTTTTCAAATTTTAAATACTTGGCAGCCAAAACAAAAAAAACTTTCTGCCAGCGATGCGTGAGACCCAGGGGAAGATGTTTTGCTTCAAAACAAAACACGTCCCCTGAGGCATTGGACTGAAAGTTGCGGCCCATAATATTATGTAATGTCATCAATCTTGCGGTTAAATTGGTTTCTAAAGTTGATGCCATGTTAAATACAACATATTGCAGTGTTATTGACGTGCAAAGCCGAATATCTAACTGTTTATGTTGTAGTACTTTGTTTTTTCCGTTCGGAATTGCAGGATTTGCGTGTGAAAAGTGTAGAACGACCCTCGGGGGAGTGGTAAAGTTTTAAAAATACTCGAAAAATTCGTCAGAAATAACGTTTCTATACATTTGATGATGCGAAGATTGGAGATTAGTCTGTTTCAAAGTGGTAGTTGCAGTCAAGTTGACCTTACATAAATTTATATATAAGAAAGTAAGTAACATATTAGCTAGAAAGATTGTTTCTTATGAAAAAGTTGCTTAAAGCAGTGCATTAATAAAGTAAACACTTTATGTTCTAATTATAACATACAATCCAAAGAAACTAACTTATACTTATATATTATTATCTAAAAACTAACTAATCATCTATTAAATCTGAACACTACAACAACGTAAACACACCACCATAACAACTATCACATGTCAGCACTGTAAATCAAAACAAGCCTAACACAACTATACTATAATATTATCATGTTTATAGCATCAAAATTACGCCGAGGATTGTCACCCCTAAACGGCAGTCGTTTTTTGGATGAAGTGGCATATCTAATGAGCCGCGGCCCGCCGGCTTCAAAACTCGGCTTCTTTGTTTGGAATTCCAAGAGAAAGAAACAAAACAAATTACGGCGTCCTTATTTGAGGCGCCGTTCAAGTAGATTCGGAATAATAATGAGACGAGGACTAATGTGCTCTTTTCAGCTTTTGAATTGGCAACGATCGTTTGGGTTTTAAACGCGTTTAATTCAATGTTTATATGGCCATAACTTTATTGTCAGTTAACCACGACGAATAAAAGTTAATTACTACAACAAGAAGAAGCTAACGAGTACTATAAGTAAACGAGTACGGTAATTAAGCGATAAGTAAACTAGTACTACAGTTAAACGAACACCATAAGTACACATTAACCGCTACTGCGAGCAGACGTGCTGTCGGGAGTACCATCTTCCGAATCACTCTCCTCGCTTCCAGAAGTTTCTGACCGTGCCAACAGCAGCGATGCCGTCGACAATAGGCTGTCCGTACTTTGAGTTGTCCTAGTTGCTTCTGTCGTTTTGTCATCAACTTCTAGCTCCAGAATCTGTTCTTGGTTGGCTTCGTCTTCGTCAAAGTCAAGATGAGAAAACTGAGGGTTCCGTTGTTGAGCTGTTAACATCTGGTTAGTGATAAGAACGGCAAAATTTTCGATCGGCTGGAAGTAGGGAGGCAGCCAGTACGGCCGGTACTGTAGGTTTGATTCGTTGTTCATCCAAGCCAAGTCAATTTTCTTGTTAGTTGGTCCAAAAATATAGTGAATCTGAAACATGTTTAATATTAATGTCAAAACAGGTAACTTGTACTACATTGTTTCTTATATTTTGACTAAAATTACAGTAAGCCACCGTATTAATAACAAAAATTTATTTATAAAAAAAAACTAGTTATTGTTGTTCAATTAATTTTGAGCCCCTTAACCCGAAAAATTTTGAAAGCGGGCACCTACTTATTTGAACGACCTTATTAATAATTCACCATACCTTTAGCTCCGGTCGAATACTTTGAAATTCGCTGATATCCAACCCTCCTCCTCCACAGTTGTCAATCAAGTACAATAATTCCAAATTTGGCGGTAAATGATTAGTGATAAAGTTTCTGATACTTCGACGATCAATTTCAACTACAGCAACATCAAGGCGTTTCAACGTGGTAATCTTCTTTATGTTCGAGAGATATGATGGTATTTGGTCTCGTGAGAAAGAGAAGACGGATGACGGTACTTGTAGAATTTCAAGGTTGGAAAAGATACCTAAAATTGAACGTTTTATATTTTAAAAAGCTTTTTTTAACAAAATAGGTAACAAAATCTTTTAAAATCCTTACCAAACGCCTTCAAATACTCTTCTGCTTTTCTAGAGTCACACACCGTGCCTCCAATCAGTAGGTACCTCAAGCTGTTCCTGTACTTCATAGCCAAACATTCCATAGCCTTCGCACCTAATAACGTCCCTTGTAGCATAATTTCACTCAAATCAGCACTAGCCATCTTCTCCACTGCCCTCAACGTCACTATATTAGTCTTGTTGAGTATGAATTTAGAGTTGACCAGTACGAAGAGTCGCTTTATAGTCGATTTGTTGACCAGTAAGTTTAGATACGATGGAGAACGACTTCTGAAGTCGAGGGAGAAGAAATCGTGCGACAAGACTAAGGTGTTGATTCTGGAGAGATTGTTGATTGTAGGGTAGACGAATTGCATCACATCACGGTTTTCGACTATCAAAACTTTTAGATTCGGACATTTAGGCAACAAAGCTGGCAAGGTCTTTGTCTGAAATGCTTTTATTTTTGAAAATTATTAAAAGTTAAAAATATTTATTCAAACAACACTGATTTAAAAACAGTTTTAGTATATACAAGAGTTACGACATAAAAGATGACTAAAGCAACTTACAGCCCAAACGTTAGCTCTATTACTGTGCGACGGCTCAACAATCGAGGATGCAGTTTCAGTAGCAAAACATGATGTATCCTGACCCAAAAAGACATTCTCTACATCAGACCACACTTCTAGAGCTTGTTTCCATCTTTTACACACTTGGCTACACCTGACACGATCTTTGATGGGTAGACTAAAAATAAATCGATGAGTATAATAGAAATAAATTGTCAAGAAGTTGCAATAAAATAAAGTTCGTGGTCAAAATGTACTTTAAGTTTAACTGCATTGGATCGGTTAGCCTAGGCGTCAACTTGCAGTTTGTTTTACATATGTTTTTTAATGTAACAGGATTTACAAAGTAAAGACCAAAGAAGACAATAACAAAACTTTCAATAAGTAAACTTAAAAATAAACAAAAATAATAACGTACAAAGAAAAACATCGTTGAAGGTCATCAGAATTCAAAATGTCGTTGATCGTGCCGCTCGACATTGTAAAAAGCAACCAATATCGACCGTAACAGAGACAAAATAAAAAAAATAATTATTTTTACATTCGAATAGGTCATTTTGCGTTATAAATGTCAAAAACTTTTTAATATGATAAATTTTAGCTTCTGTTATTTAAACCTGGCAATAGTGTTTTTACTTTTTTTTAAATTTTTTTGGCCTGGTCAGACTGTTTTCAAAGGTCCTGTCTGTCCAAAAGTTTTGTCGTTTTTTTGGTCTGGTCGGGACCCGACGGTCGAGGAACAATATCGCTTAGCAAGCAGTTTTGTAGACTACATGATCTTTTGTAACAATGTTGATTATAACGAAGTATCCCTTTAATATGTTCTTTTAAACTGTACTGCTTCTTTAAATGACATGAATCATCGGATTTTAATCACGATGGACTTTGTTAGACAAACGAATAAAAAAAAGCCGGATATAAAGCAAAAATTGGGTAAACATTTAAATTCTGTGATCTTCGTATGTTGCGATTGATTTTATAAAGATTGTTTTGCTATAAACTATTATTGTTTAATTTTAAGGGAATATGTTTGTTTTCATTAAAAATGTCGATGGCTAACAGCACCGCTGATACCAAAGCCAAGCCGATTGCAATTTTATAATTTCTTGCTCGGCGGTGAATGTTCTATTACTTTATTATTACTTTTGATTACATTTTCAGTCATTTTGGCGTTGTTTTCGTTTTGCCAATATTTTTACAATTCCTCGCCTTTTTCGGCATTCTGATCAAAGGCAACGACAAAAGTTGATCGTAAACTCGGAGCCTTTTTTTGCTTTGTTTGCGCCATTCGGATTCAAAGAAGCCTCGAATTTATGGCATTCAGACTAGAGACGGAAACGGGTTCAGTTCTGGGTTAATTGATCAATATTAATATACGCCAGTTTCTTTAAACATTGGGTAAATATGATATATTAATATTATTTTTTCGTTTTTTCCTATGATTTGAAAGCCTAAAAGTTTTTGACTACTATAGCTACATACTTACAATAGTTTGATAAAAGATGGTAGAAGTTGTGCTGTCTGCTTCATTCGGCGACCTGCGAAACTCTGGCCGCAACTTGCGCTAAAATAACATTTTCCAGATTTTCTCAAATTTTTCGAGGATTCGAAACGAAAACAATTCTGAAGAATGTAGAGAATCTAAATGTTTATATTTGTATCGTTATGATATCTGTTTTGTTATCTGTAATTTGTGTTTATGTTCTCTTTTCAGGATCCAGATGAATAATAAATTAATAACTGTATTTTTCTTACTGTGTTTTACCCAAAGTTTTCAATGTTCTAATGTTCCCGAGACGATTCAAGCCAAGTTTTATGGATGTGTAGCTAAATGCGGACAAGAAGTCGGTTTTTCAGAATTTTATATTGTGTTAGGTATACTTGTTTTGTAAAAAGACCGGAGAATTGTTGTCAATGGGCAATTTTTTGTTTTCTTTTTGTTTAGACCAATGGATAACGTAAAGTGTTTGTTTTTTATGTTTTAATATGAATAATTGTAGAATAGAAATCATAAAATCTTGCTTTAGTTTGGTCACGAAACCACAGAAATATTGTTGTCAGGCAAGAACCATACCAAGTTGATTGTGACAGAGACGGAGATCGAAAAGGTAAGTAGAGCTTTTGTTTTGTTAAGTTTCATAAACACACTCTTTTTATTGATATATATATTGGTAAATATCATTTATTTTAAACACTGTTATTGTGATATATAAAACAATATTCTATCAAATTTTAGTGTAAAAAAGTGTGTACAGCAGTTGGCGATGGACCTGCGGATGAGGCTGGATTTTCTTATGATTCCCGAAAAGGGTACGATGATCTTGATTTGGCATGCGCGAACAAAATAACCTTGTTTCCTCCTCGAATTCAAGCTAAATTCTCATTGGGAGAAGAAGACGATGATCACTTATTGAGGGTTATTGAAATCTGGAGAATTTTTGCCTACAAAGATGGACATCTTAACAGCACTCTTGTTTCTAGGAAGTTTGTAAGTTTTTTTTTTCGATTGTTTTGGGAAGATTTTTGTAACAAAATTATATAAGTTTACCAAAACTTATTTTTAGTCGTTTTTCCTCTCGATTTGAAGTTGAGTACGAGTACAGCAACGTTCAAATCAAGGAATATCTCATGGTTCGAGTCTATTCTTTTGACAACAATGGATTAGCCAAGAAACCACAATGTTCTGGTGAGGTTACCCCAGATAAGTTGTTCAATGGTCGTCGGGATATGCTCCAACTCAAGCTCGTTGATCTCTTCGATGGTGCTTCAAAGGCGTTGATTGAATGGAACTCTTACGATAATCAGTATCCAGCCGAATGTGAACAGTTTGTGAACTGGAGCAGTGGAAGCGAAGTTGGGACAAAGCAGATTGAATTGGTGGGTATATTATCCTTTTTTTTCGTCTTCAACTTATAACGTTAATCACTTTGCACGGCACCCTGAACCGAACGCTCAGTCAAAATAGAGAATCGTTATTGATCCCTTATCCGATAATTTGTTTCATTTCGTTTTCCACTGTTTTTTTATTTTTCGGTCGGTTTTTCGTCTAATGTTGAAACTTATTCTACTATTTTGTGCAAAATGTGGTAAAAACTATTTATGTCAGAAACGGTTATCAAATTATTACGCTGTCAAACATGTTGATTTAGCTAATTTGACCGTATAATACGTTGTTAGCTGTTTTATATTAGAGATAGAGTTTGGCGGATCCTTGGTAAGTAATTTATGTTGTTTTCTCACGTTTTAGGTTTGATTTAGCAAGATCGTAACACAAATGTTAATTTTTAATAAAAGGTTTGACTATATATCGAAAGGGAAAGTATAAAAGTCTTTTTAAAACAAAAATGATCAGATGGTCTACTATAATATCGGAAAGCAAGCTTTTCAATGTGACAAAGTATTTCATTTAAACAGACGTTTTTGGTACCATTTTAATCGTAATTTTTTACTGATGCAGCATGTGTAAATTCAGGATGTTGTAAACTAAAATTTGTAAGGAATTGGATGTTGATATTCTTCATCCTCAGATCAATCAGAATTTATATGGAACGAAAAACGGTCAATTTGAAAACGAGCAGAACGCATATTTAATAAATATACTACATTTTTCATCTCATATTCCATTCATAAAAATGTTTTTACAATTTCGGTATTTTTTATTCTAAAAAATCAAGCGTGGCGCGGCGAAATGTCAACGAAGGAATGCGTTTTATTTCTATTGGTTCAGGGTGCCGTGCTTTGCCCTAATTCGTAGACTGAAATAATTATATACATGAAGTTTTGAGAACGAGTTACCAAAATGTTGATATTGTCATTATTTATATTTAAATGAACTTTAAAAATGACGATAATCGTTTCAGGACACCACCCATCGCTTTATAATTCCACTAAAATCAGACCCCAAGACCCGGGTTCACGTGATCTCAGTGTATTCGATATCAGAATCCGCTTTCTCAGACAGACAACAAGCTGTTTTGAATATCGATCTGAATAACAATCATCTGAAGAAGAAGTTCACGTTGTCAAAACGAAAAACTTCAGTCGATGTTCAACTATTATTTGTCATAGGGTTTGCTCTGGTTGTCAGTGCGCTATTTCTTTGTGTTGTATACAAGATCAACACGGAACAAAAGATGAAAAAGCAGAAGATGCACAAAATGAAGAAGGTCAGCTTCAGTGAATTCGATTCGGATATTATTCCTGAGATGATTACTCCAATCAAACCAAAGGTATGTTGCTTAACATTTGTATTGAGGTAGGTGTTATGGATAACAAGAGTAATAAGTAAATTGATTTCAGAAAAGTATATACCAATATGATAATACAGTGAACTCAACGACAGCAAATTTTACTCCAGACACAGCAGTACGCGAAACCAGGATTCTGCCTTTCCAACTGAATTCTACCCATTTATCGTACACAAAGTCAGCACCATGTCAGATGCGCATCTAATGACATTTGACATGTCATCATGTACATAATGGTATATACAGTTTGTGGGCCAAACTCATTATTATTATTGGTATAATTACGGGGATAATGTTTTTGACATGGATATTGTTGTGCTACTTTTTAATTGATGTTACTGCTACACTTTAAGTTCACCCTACCCATTAATTGAATTACTAAGTCAACTTATGGAACTACTGAACCACCTTGTCAATGTAAAGCGCCGTAACATTGTAAAAGAACATTGTCAACTAAGACTTTAATGTTGTTATCTGGATCTCTTTCTTTATTTTGTATTCCTTTCATCTCGCTATGACGGTTTAATATTCTTTTAATCTTTACTTTTGTAGTTACTATTGTTTTTTGTACAGTTCTATTATTAATTAATCGTTACCGGTGTATTAATGAATCTTATTTTATTGTGGTTGGATCTGTTTTTGGGTCGAATTTGAGTAAGGAAAGGCTTAAAAATGTGTGGAATTAAGGTTGCGGTAGGAAGGTATTCAACTGTTCAAAGTAGCTTATATAATAATTTTTTAAAACAAACTTACAATTCAAATTCAATAGTTTGGAAGAAGAGTAGTAGAATGCAATCGTATTTGGTCAGTTTTAAAGAATATGAATTTTACGTAGTTTCTTATCAAGTTTCATTCAGATCATTTTACGTTTTTTGGTGTTTTCGTATCTAATTTATTGTTAATGCTAAATTTGAAACTTAACAAAACTCCTTTAAAATATCAAGAACACTAATAAACAAAGATTTTTTCCACTGTGACACAAAAAAGGGTTAAAGTAGAGTTTGAAGCCTTAGGCATCTGAATTTAACTGGTTTTTTAACGATTCATTGCCATTTTTAGATGTATCTAAAGTTATGTCCCATCCATAAATTCAAAATTGGGTCCCTTCCCTTCTTTAGATTCCAATTGTCCTTGATTTGAATTTTACGAGCAACCATAAAAGGCGCGATGCAACAGTACAGCCAGATAAACATGTTTCCTTTCCTCAATTACAACGTAGCCTTACTGTTATCAATTAAAATGACTGTTACCAATTAGAATAAGATCATTTTATGCAAACTTAATACAGTTTATAGTTGTGGTAAACACGTTACTCATCTCTTTTTTGTTAAAGATCAAAACAAAAAGACCGCCTGGTCACCCTACTATGGCCGTCTATTCGTTTCACACACTCTCTCGTTAACGGTTTTTGTTTGAAAAAGCCCTTTTAAATGATTTCGAAGGAGGAACTCTAAAGGTTTGGACGCTAAAAATGTTGAATACACCAGGGAACGTTCGAAAAGGTGTTTCATATAACAAATGATGACATTTGGATACTTTGGCCGTGCAGTGTAATATAACTTTACGGGAATTCAAAAAAAGTAAAAAATAATAAAGATAGCTTTACGTTTTAAAAATTATTTTGTATTGTCCTAAAGCCTCCTTATTTGTTACAAAAATAGTTTTGAAATTTTATTCAAAATTCTGTTATTTTGAGTCAAGTTTAGCTCTCTCGGGTCGAGACTTGCTCTTGTTTACGGAAAATATTTTTTCGCCGTTCCGAAACGTTCCGAACTCATTCCAAAGAATGAAGACACATCAATTTATACTCGAAAAGAGCTTTAAATCGCTATTAACCTTTATTTATTAATTTTGAAATTTCATGTTGAACATGGCTTCGAAGTCCGTTAATTTTTAATATATTTATTGTTTTTGTTGGTGTGAAATGTAAATTCAAATGGTCTTTGTTGCTTAATTGTGTTTCTGTTTTTAAAATATTGTTTGTGAAACTTTAAATCGTGTTTTTTTGTTTTAAATTATGTTATTTAAAATTTATTGAAATTGAGCCTTATCTTTAGCATAGATAATATAAACCCTGTGGAAACTGGTGTGTTTACTTGTGTTTCTTGTTGTTTTAGCTCGTGCCGTGTTTTATACGAAGGGAACGCGCTATTTTGGACTTGTTTTGGAGTGGCCAAAGCTCTTTTTTGCTATTTTCGGCCAGAAAATGAGGCCAAAAACAATAATTTGTGGCTTTACAGTCGGTTTTAGGTATAAAACTGGTGGGAGTTGACTAGATTTTGTATTCTAGGTATATCGCGGTTATATTAAGCAGCTTTTTATACTAATTGGAATGTTACTTTTGTTTTATTTCGGTTTAAAAGTGTTGGTAATGGGTTTTCTTGACGAAGCTGGACTGTTTTTTCGTTATTTCTATTAACTTTTTGACCGGAAAGACGCAATAAAAGTCAGCAAACATTCTGTTAAGTTTGTGTCGAATTAATGATATTGATTTTGGTTTCAAATTCGTTCTATTCCGAATCAAAAAACAGGCCTTGAGGCTGTTTATTTGTGTCAGAATATTATGATAGCTGAACGGAGGGAAACAAACCAAACTGCTTGTATTTTGGCTATTTTCGATACCGCAAAAATAAAAAAAATGTATATAGTGTTATGTTTGTTTTTTATGCTACAATTACTGGTCAAAAAGTAAATGGAAAATTATTTTTCCTATGAAAATCGAAATTGATATTGTTTCACATTTTTTATCTTTGCTTGATTGTCACTTTTTTGTTATAAATTTTGGTATAATTATTAGTAAAATATGTTTATATCGAACATATGACATTTCTGTTAGAACTGCTAGAAGATACAACAATGTTTTAGAAACAATAGGCAACTTTTTGTTACGTTTTGGCTAGACTTTTTTTGTTTTTATTTCGATAATTTGGATGATTCAACTTTTTCGAACTATTTGAATAATCAAAATTAATCGTGTTTTGGCTTGTTAATTACTTTTATATATTTTTACTGCTAAATTTTATGTTTTAGTACACTATTTATTTTACATTGCGGTCACGTTTTACATTCGTTATTACATGACCAGTACACATTTTATATTCTTCTACTTTCAGATATGGTTTTTGAAAGTGTTGTAGCAGATTTATTAAATCGATTTTTGGGTGATTTTGTTGATAATTTGGATGCTTCACAGTTGAATATTGGAATATGGGGCGGTAAGTTAATTTTTTTAACCTAAAATCATTCGGAACCAGCATTTTATTAGGTTTAGATAATTCTGTGCCCCTTAACCATGAAAATTTGCTTTGAAAAAGAGCATGGAATTATATCAACAACCTAATATTTAATTTAAAAAATCCTATTTCAGGAGATGTGAAGCTGACCAATTTGGACATCAAAGAGACGGCCATGGATCAGCTGGATCTGCCAGTAAAACTCAAATTTGGATGTCTAGATAATCTTGTACTTAAAATCCCATGGAAGAATTTGTACACAGAGCCAGTGATTGCCAATATCGAAGGTTTATATCTGATTGTAGTACCAAACAAAGGTGTTGTATACGATGATGCCAAGGCGAAGAAGAACGATCACGAAACGAAACAGAAAGAACTGCTGAGGTTGGAGGAGAACAGAAAGAACAGAAGAAGTAGGATTTTTAATGTTACCTTATATTGATAGTTAGTTTATGACGTGTTCCAATTGATTTTTAAATCTTAAGATACCTTAAATTTTTAGGTAATGAATGTTGAAGTTTTGGAAATAATTTAATTTTTTAGAACCAAAAGACCCTCAGGCTGATACTTTTACCGAAAAGTTGGTTGCACAAGTGATCAAGAATCTTCAAGTTCATATCAAGAACATTCACGTTAGGTACGAAGACAAGTACACAGACAGAAGACGACCATTTGCAGCCGGTATTACTTTAGGATCGTTGGATTTTAAGGTAACTTATTTGTGATTTATGACGTATTCATTATTAGAAAGCTTTAAAAATGGCATAACTTTTTTTGTATTTAGAAAGTTAATTTTTTTTTAAATTTTGATTTATAGACAACCGACAAAGACTTCAAAGCCACGATCCACAAGGAGACGCTTCAAATCTTCTACAAGTTGGTCAACCTTCAAGACCTCTCCATCTACTGGAACTCTCACAGCGAACTCATTTCTGATTTGAGTGAGAGAAAAGCGATCAGAAAGGCACTTTTGGAAACAATTGGTACAGCTGAGAAGCGACTTCAAGACTACAAGTACATTCTGGAGCCAATCAGAATGGACGCCAGACTGAAACTGAATCAGAAACCAGAGAGCGACAACAGCAACTGGACCATACCAAAAGTGGATTTAGGTGTGGAGATGGAGCGATTGGCGTTGTGTATTGGTCGATATCAGTATCAGGACATTTTGTTGTTCATGGAAGCTCAAGAACGATTCAATTTGGCTTCTACCTACCTAAAATATCGACCTCATTTGAATGAGTATAAGGGACACTACAAGGAATGGTAAGATTATTTCATGTTATATAGCATCGCGTTACAAATTATATACTTGATTTTTGAAGGAAAGGGCTTATAACGTGAAATTGAATATTTCAGGTGGCGGTTTGCTTATACCTGTATTCTGGAAGAGAATATCAGAAGAAAGAAGAACAATTGGTCGTGGCATCGCATGAAGAAGCACCGAAACCTGGTCAAAGAGTACAAAAAGTCATGGGTCAGAAAACAAACCGAGAAGAATCTACCTTCCGAGATCACCAATATCATCGAGAATGCGGAAAAGAAGTTGGACGTGTTCAACCTGAACATTGCTCGACAACAAGCGGAGATGGAGATTGATCGAAAGAATCTGACTAGGTTGGAAGACCAGCCACAAGGATGGACCGGCTGGGCCAAGAGCTGGTGGTCAGGCGGATCAACTGCTCTACCACCTGGAAAGACTCAAGATGCTAATGACATTGCCGAGAAGTTCCAACAAGCAATGACTCCAGAAGAAAAGGCCAAATTGTTTGATGCAATTGATTATCAGGTAAAATTAATATTAAACTATGGGGTTAACTTACTTTGTAATATTTGCTACACTGTTGCTCATAAAAATCAATTTTTGAGATTTTTACTTTAGTTTGAACGATGTTTTTGCACTTTTTTTGAATGTCTGATAGTTTATAAGCTGTTGTTTTAGGAGAACACTCCACCAACGGATTACCCAAAGAAGTACGTTGAGAACAGAGTCAAGGCCACTTTGAAAACAGTTGCAATCATCGTGGAAGATGCTTTGGAACTTGAAATGGGCGAAATTGGTGCTCAATTTGAACAAAGACCTTCAGCTAGAGCTATTTGGTAAGCACAGTGCTGTTTCTTAAAATTGTTATGTAGTACGACAACACTTATAAAATGGTGTACCTAAGTATATTATAATTGATGAAAATATTAAGCAATGAATAATTTTAGTCTTAAATCTTCGATCAAAACCTTGTCGATGAGTGGCTGCGGAACACCGATGTTGGCCTTGTTGGACGAGAACTCGGACTGGTTGAAGTTGGGTGTGGAGACAAACCCATTAAGCGGAGAGTTTGATCAATATGTTGGATTGTTCATTAGTCCAACTATCTTGAGATACCATGCTCCGGCCATCAATGCAGCTGCCGAGGTGTTCAAGCCTCCAGAATCTGTCAGGTTGAATCAGTAAGTTGTCGTTTTATTTTTAAATTTTAATTTAAAAATAATTAAGAATTTACAGAAAGATGGTTTTTACATAATTTTGATTTTTTAGGCTCACCGCTGCTGCTTTGGCAAGATACGAAGATGTGAAAGCTCGCTCAGTATCAGGGCTACAGCACGCTGTCGATCAGAAGTCGAAGCTGAAGCTCGACATCAAGATTGAGCCGACTACTATTGTCGTCAGTGAAGGTGGAGTCTTCGGTGGTCAGAAGCCAAATCTGGTGACAGAACTCGGAGTGTTAACTATTCAGACTACTGATCATGTAGCTCAGGATTCATACAAAGATGTCAAAGATCAGCGTCTGCGAGAACTCATGATCAAAGCCTATGATAAGTTCGATATCAAGTTATCTAACATGCAATTGTTGTTCGGACATTCGTTTGATGAATGTATGTCTGCGAGACAAGATCCCGTATCCCCGTGCCACATTCTGAAGCCCACAGGGCTTGATCTAGATTTGCATAAGAGTTCCATTGACGATTTAAACATTCCAAAGTGAGTCGTTTACATAACTAGCAAATTGGGGTGACATAAATTTTCTAACTTCATATCTTATTCATCATCAATGTTTTAGGTTACGATTGTACGGTACACTGCCTGACGTAGTTGTAAAGATGTCAGATGAACGTCTGATCGAGTTGGCCAAGTTAGGCCTGTCAATTCCGTTACCCAAAGCAGAAGTAGAACCAGAAGTTGATCTAGCCGCCAAAGTAGAACCTCTAGAAACCGGAAATTTGAAGAACAGAGCCAAAATGAGAGCAATCATGGAAGTGAACGAGCTAGATGAAGAAGCGATGAAGAGAGCCGACAGAGAAGAAGCCTTGTTAAGCTCAAGAGACTATGTTGACAATACTCAGAAGGAGTCGTCTGTTCAGAGAGAACAAATGGTTCAGATCGACGTCAACTTGAAGCTGAACCAAATTGGAGTGGAGATCTACAGAGGAACAAACGTACTGATGTCAGCTAACATCCGCCAACTCGGCTTCGGATTCCAAATGAGAACCAACGACATGAAGGTACAGACTCACCTTGGAAGTTTGACGGTAGAAATGCCTTCTTTCAAGTCTTTGTTGCCGAACAGAGACACTCTTTTCTTGATTGACAACTTCCACGCTGAAGGCGACCATCTGATGAGAATGACATTCATCCAAGCGAACAAGGAGTCGCCATTCTTCAAGACCGAGTACCGAAGCACCGAACAACTTATCAACTTTAACTTTGAGACTTTGAATGTCACGGCACATCAAGAAGCCTTGATGGCACTCAAAAGTTACGGAGAAAAACTTCAGAAGGAGTTGGAAGGTGTTCAGAAGAAGTACGATCAGATAGAGCAACACAAAGATGGCAGGAAGATTTCGAGGAAACAGAGCATGGGAAGAGCTAGGTAAGCGTGCTTTAGATAAAGTAATTTGATGTAGTCTTTATACCTATACCACAAAAATTTTAATTTTACTTGAATTTTTTGAAAAGATAGCGCATATCGAGTTTTTCAACCTAATAAAATTTTAAAAAAATCTTTGGCTTGTCTCATGATGGTTAACTTTTAGCTTACTGAGCTTTGCTTCATCATCAAACTTTACAAACGATCCCAACAAGAAGAAGGCAGCCGCCAAGAAGAAGAAGCTTCAGAGAAAGGCATCAGAAGTCGATGAAAATGTCACCAAAATGGAACTCAATGCCAATATCATATCATTGAAGTTACTCATCGGCTCAAATGCTGGCCCCGACAGTTCCCTTGACATTACTGGAGCTAAGGCCGCTGTTTTGATGAAAGCCAAAGAAACGGCCGTTAAAGCATCTCTGAGAGATATTAAGATGTTGGATGAAACTCCAAATGCCGCTCACAAGCAACTTATGGTCGTCCAACTACCCAAGAATGAACAACAACACGATATGTTCATGTTGGACTTTGTCCAACTGATCAGAACAGACGAGGAACGAAAGAAAATGTCGACCAGCGACCACGACATGACAGTACGAATGAGGTTTGCTCAGATGAGATTCGTCTTCCTGAATATCTGGCTAAACCGAATGCTCAACTGGATCTCGCCGTTCCAAGAGGAAGCAGCAGCGGCCGCCGCTTCAGCTCAACAAGCAGCTCAAGCCAAAGCAACAGAAGCCGCTCAGAATGTAAAAGAAATGTTGGAGAACAACCCCCAACGAATCAGATTGGATGTTGAGTTAAACGCACCTGCTATCGTTGTTCCAAGACTGTCGACTTCAGATCAGGCATTGTGGTTGGATCTGGGTAAATTGGTGGTCAAGAACAGCTTTAGTGTTCAACATGGTGCTGTTGTTGATACTATGGTCGTTCAAATTAAGGTAGGGCATGGGTTCTGAAAGAATAGTTTGATGTTTATAAAATTTCTAAAATATTTTAGTTGTTCAAGCCCCTAATATGAACTAAAAATTAAAACACGTTTCAGGATGTTCACATTGCGGCTGCCAGACTTGCACGCGACCACTTGGACGTGGCTGCCAAGTGTAACATGCTCAAACCTCTTACCTTCACCTTGACCATCCACAGGAACCTTTCCTTCGCTTCCCTAAAACAACTTCCTGAGATCGCTTTAGATGCTCATCTTTCTCTCATCGACCTTTCAATGGCACAACAAGATTATGCTTTGGTAATGCACACTTTGGCTGGCAACCTTGCTGAAGGATCTCCACCACCACCGAAGAAGCCAGTTCAAGTAGGACACGTGGAAGAAGCTGAAGATGAAATGGTGGAGAAACCGGGGGGTGGTGTGGTTGGTGCTGATAAGGACAAGAAGACGGAAGGAGAGAAGAAAGAAGAAAAGAAGGACAAAACAGATTACAAGAGGATCGTGTTCCAGTTTCAGATGGATGAAATTGACGCTAGATTGTATACTGGCGACTCAGGATTGGAGGTAAGGATATTGTTGGTCTATTTGTAAAAAATAATGGTATTTGTTATGCTCGGACCATGAAAAATCATAATGACCTCAAATATCAATTTCAGACCGGGGAAGGCACCCTCAGCCGAAATGATGACAAAAAGTTTGGCCAATTGATCATTGCCCAAGTCAAAGTGTCAGGATGGATGACAGAACAAGGAGCTATCGACACGAGTTTATCGGTTCTCAGCTTCACGATGGACGACAGAAGACCAGCCGATCAGACCAAGATCAGCCGTCTCATGGACAAAAAGAACTCGAATACTTCAAACTCTTTGTTAGTATCCATGAAGTATGAACAGAATGCCAAAGGCGACAAGCAAATCGATGTTACTTCGTCGTCTTTCTTCTTGTACCTATGTCCAGAATTTTTGGGAGCTTTGTCCAGCTTCTTTGTAGTCCCAAAACCACCAGAAGAAGAGGACCAAGACGCCATGTTTGTAAAACGACCACAACAAGCTCTAAATGCAGGTAACACTTCGGCCAATAAGACTCAGGTGATTGTGGACCAAGAGAAGGGAAAGCCACAGCCAACGATCACATTGAAGGCCAGGATTCAGGACATTGAAGTGATTCTGATCGAGAACTCGATGGACCCAGAGAATTCACAGGCTTTGATCTTGTCGTTCTCTTGCAAGTCTGACATCACTAATGTAAGCTGAACAATAGTATAGCTAACCAAGAAATTTGAAATGAAAAATAACTGTTTTAGCGAATAAAACTTAAAATTTTTTTCAGCTGGACAATGTTCAACAAGTTGACGCAAGAATCCAGAACCTCGGGATCGTCTCAACCTACTTTTCGGAAAAGAAACGCCATCTGGCCCATCGTTATGTCCTCAGAAGGCTGGACGTTGTCTTAAGTGGTTCCATTAACAACGAAACGAAAGCTCAAGACTTTGCCATTTGTATCGATACCATCCATCTAAAGGTATCCCCAGCTGTCATTCTACTCCTCAGTGCCGTAGCTTCATCGTTCTCGGCCAACAAACAAGTGGTCGATACACAAGCTTCAACCAAATCCATCTTGAGAAGCTACCCAGACTACTGGGAACCGAAGAAGCTGAAGCACGCTGACTACTGGTGGTTCACAGAAGTGGCACAAGAAGCTTCCGATGACTACAGACCTGAGTTGGAGATTGTTGAGAGCTCGCCATTCTTGGAAACGGTAAGTTAGTGAAGCAACCGATATTTGCAGTATTTTAAACAGATTAATCATAATATTATTGTAGGCATCTTTTAACATCGAAAAATTCATCATCACAGTAGAAGCGGACGTCGACGACGGCACCATCCCCCTGATCCTCATCGAATCCGGCCTCGAAGGCTCGGTCTCCGACTGGTCGGGTCGTATGCAACTTGACAGCGCCTTCAAGCTACAGATGAGCTACTTCAACGAGACCTTTTCCGTTTGGGAGCCAGTCATCGAACCCATCCAACGCGCATCTGGGGACTGGGATCCATGGCAATTGACCGCCAAAGTGAGAACTCATTCGGAAGAAGAAGCCGGCGACGGTAAACTGCCTCCACCGAAGATGACGGTAGAAGTAGCAGCTTCGGAAATGATGAATCTGACCATGACGAAGAGCTTCATTCAACTGACGACCCAATTAGGAGAAGTTTTCGAAAAAGCCGCCAAGCAAATTGCTCCGCCTAAAAAGAAGGAATTGCCAGGTAATTGATGGGAGGGTACGGTAGTTTTCGTGGTGGGACTTAGACTACGACTAAATGTCTGACAAGTTTTTGTATTTGTCAAGTTGAAAATTGTAATTTTTTACAGGAAACAGTCCATATCTAATCAAAAATGAAACGGGTATCCACGTCCAGATCCTCAACTCGGACACGATGAAAGTCAACGATACGGGTGAAGCCATCGACGCTTCTCACGGTTATTACGTGGAATTGAATCCGATTGGATGGGAACAAAAAGTTGGGCTACAGCCAGAAGAAGACAAACGACGCACGGACTTGTTGCTCAAGTTGTTGGACACTCAGCGACCCGTCGATGTTCACAGAGCTGTCAAAAGATGCGTCAGATTGCCAAAACACGCGGATTCTGGCAAACAATGGTCGTTGGTGGTGGATACGGCGATTGAGAGTGGCAGAAGGGTGGTTACACTCAAGTCGTTGGTTAATGTAAGTTAGTTTTGAAAGTTATGATGCTTTTTAAAGTAAAAATTTGCGTAAAATACGTTGGGTGAATCGTATAATAAATTAATTTAAATTGTTTTAGTTTGTCAATCACATGGATGTGCCAATGGAAGTCTATTCGATGCGCGACGACACCAACATTGACAGTTGTGGCACTTTAGAAGCCAATTCAGAAACTGCCTTACATGTACCATTGGAACAACTATACACAGCGACAGGCCAATTCTTCTTCAGACCAGCCAACGATTTATACGAAACATCGGCCGAAAGCATCTCCTGGAATGACTTTGATCAAACAGAACGATTCATTGTCAGATGCGACAACAGCGAGAATCCTCGAACTGGATTGTTTGTAGATGCGGTAGTAGAGACGGAAGACATTCACGGTGAAAGTGGAAAAGACTTTGTGGACAAGGTGTTCACGGTGCATCTGTATCCACCACTGTTCTTCAGAAACTTGTTACCTATGGAAGTTCATCTGACATCGCCGATTGAGAAGTCGCTGAAGGGAGGAGAAGATGTTCCTCTCAACTTGATCGCCGAACAAGAACTGTCCTTCTGGGTATGTATTTATAGAATTGAAGTAACATGTATATAGGATTGTTATCATAATGCTTGAATATAAAAAATGGGTTTGTAACTTACAGTTGAACTATATTGTTTTAGGTTGACAACGACGGTGAATACGACGTAACCATGCGGTTGAAACGTGACCAAGAAGAACTTGAAGTTGTATCTATGAAACGCAGAGACAAACCTGAATATGAATTGGTAAAGTTAATTTTTTTGTCTATTACAGCATGAAAAGGATCTTTTGTTAGCAGTTTGTTGTCTAGTACAATATAAGAGGACCTTATGATAGCTAGTGTAATATAAAGTCGAATATTATTGTGATTAATTATTGATACGTGGTTAATGGTTTTATTTTCAGAATCTTGGTCTCCACTGGACGACGCAACATAAACGCAGAGAATGCGAGATCTACTCACCGTACTGGATTGTGAACAGTACTGGCAAGACATTGGCTTACTTGGTAGGTTTAGGCTTGGCAAAGGTAACACGTTTTGGCGTTTCTTTATTGGTTCGTTTTGTGTTTGCACTCTTAACCAATTACATGTCAATTGGAATGTCAGTTAGTCTTGATATACAGTAAAATGACATTATGTTATAAGCTGGTGTGAACGGTGTTTTATGAGTACTGCGTGTTATACTTTAGTATCATAAAACGGCAATACAGTTTACTGTAACACAATGTCATTTTATTGTAAAATACGAATTTCTTGGCAAACGAAAGCTATCTAAATTTAAAGTTAGGTGCCATTAAATAATGTCACTATGAAATGAAAGTTAGTGCTTTCTATGTTGTTATCTTTGGCAAATCACAATGGCTATCTTTGTTGATAGACCGTCGTAATTAGGTTTTTGTGTGCTTCTAAAGCTATGTGTATACTGTATAAATGTTATACTGTCTACCCTAACGTCTATACACTAACATAACTATCACTTACATTGTTGTAAATCTATAAAAGTATATTTTACAGTTTTTTTAAATTAAAAAATCTTTTAAAGGTTAAATTGACGCATTGTAAAATATTACTTTTGGTTTTGATGTTGTGCACGAGTCTTTGAGCACGTTGAGCATTGATTTTTGATTGTTTAGGACATGTGGCTGGCACGTCGTTATGGTCTGAGCGGCGGCCGTCGCTGTAATAGCTGTATTAGTGGTCGAACAACGCCCGAAAGTCGTCGATTATCTCAGGTTAGGTTCATTTCAACCCGATGGCTTGGGTTTTTAGCTTTTGGGTTTACAAATAAGTTGGTTTGATCAGGTTTTTTTACGGTTTTTACATTGTGCTTTTGATGTTACAGTACCCCTTTTACTTGGGAATTATAAAATGGAAAACATTTTGTTTGAAAAAGCGAAAATTTTAGTTTTCATGGTTAATTTTGTACTGTAACATAAATTGTAATATCTATAATGTTGTTTTTTTGTCTTTTTAATTTTGATTTTTTGTTATTTTATTTTTATTACTAATTTTTTCTATTTTAACTATGTCTGAAGTGAGTTTCTTTCCTTACGCCTTACTTTATTTCCGTGCTTTTTCCAGTTTTGCTTCAAAACGGTTTATTTGTCGCTTCAAAGTTTAAAACGTCGCTATTTGTCGTATTTTAGGCCGAGATCGAACTGATTCACGAACCCAACAGGAACCCTGTTCTATTGCCATTTGCTGAACAAAAGTTCCGACCCAAAAAGAAGTGTCGCTTGAGGGTGGAGAACAGCGCTCTCAGCGAAGAATTCCCCTTGGACATTGCTGGTCATGCTGGCAGAGTAAAGTGCAAGTCCAGTGATGGCAGAGAGTACGAAGTCACAGTGGAAGTGAACGTCACTTACTCTGGTCTGACAAAGATTGTCACCTTCACCGCCTTCTACCTACTCTACAACAACACCAAATTCCCGGTAGAATTGAGAGAACAGGACTCGACTAAATGGCTGACAGTCGACCCCAACACTTGTGTTTGTTTGTGGCCAACTCAGAACACACCTAAGAAGTTGTTGGCACTGAGATACAAGGGCGATGAAGAAGAAACAGCCATGTTTCCGTTCACGGAACAGTTTGAGGAGTTTTGCCCGACTAATGGAAGTGTAGGTTTTTGAAATCGTTTTATAGAGAATGGATTGGGGTTTTTAAAATTAATAGTTAAAAGCGTTTATCGTGCTGAATAGTTATGTTTTTACCGAAAAATATTTAAAAAATATAAAAGTTATTTTAACTCTCTAAAACAATATGTTTTAGCACGTCGGGTTCTACGTTACCTGTTCAGTAGGTGAAAGTTCGTCCGTTGCTACTGTAGAATCCTTCCAACAAGGAATGGCATCAGCCTTGTTAATCAACGACACTGACAAAGAGATCACGCTCTGTCAGAAGGGAGTAGACGCCTCGAAGGGAATCAAATTAAGCCCACAAGAACAACGTATCTTTACCTACTCTGACCTGTGTATCGCTGATAAGAAGATCGAGTGGAAGTCTGGAGATCACTCTTCTGAGTTGTCGCTGGTACGAACTGATCTGGCTTCTTACGAACCAGCAAAGGGAAGAAGAGTGTTCTACTACTGGGCTTGTTTCTTGAATGGGCGACAACGTACGATACTGTTCACTCAAGACTTGAGTGTCGCTACAACGGCCAAGGAAGCATATGAAGTGGAGAGAATTGACATGCAGGTTGATTTTAGGTATGAGTTTTTGATTACTTTAATAAGTAATTGCTTCAAGGCACCGTGTATTGTAAGCAGGCTTGGACGTAGGGCGTTGCCCCCTGTGCCCGACCCGGCCCGGCCCTGGGGCCGGGCCAGGGCCCATTTTTACGATCAATTACAGAGCCGGGCCGGGCCCATGATTCTAACCAGGCAGGGCTTGCTTCGTGCCCGGTAATGCCCTGTAAATGCCCGGTAATAATTTTTTCATATATTAAAAAAATTAATTTAAAATTGTTGAGTGTCTAACAAGTAATGTTACTTACCCCACTTCACTCCTGAACATTTTAGCTCTTTCCGACCTCATCCCTGATCCTTTTATCTCTACCCGACTTCAGCCCCTATTTTAACCCTACCCACCCTCACCCCTGACCCTTTTAACCCTACCCGACCCTACCTTTGACCTTTGTAGCCCTGCCCGTTCCTACGCTACCATATTGTACCTAATATGCCACACCCCGCCATACCCTATCCTATCTACCATACCAAACCCCACAATATCCTAACATATTATAACATGCCATACCCTACCATACAATACCATATCCTACCATACCATAACATACTACATATACCATACTGTATCATATCATACCTTATCCAATCTTATACAACACTACTGTGTACTACCCATAGGTAGAGTAGAGTAGGTAAATAAAGCAAGATAAATGGTATAATATAGTCAGGTAGAGTATGGCATGTTATATATGTTAGGACATTGAAGGATTTGGTATGGTAGATAGGATAGCATATAGTATGGTAGGGTATTGCAGGGTCTGGTATGATAGATAGGATAAGTTATGATATGTAAAGTATTGTAAGGTTTGGTATGTTTTGTTTGGTAAGATGAGTATGATATAGTAAGTAGCATAGGGCATGGTACAGTACAGTATGGAATTTTATGTAGGGTGGGTATGGTATAGTAGGGTAGGGTAATAAAGTCAAAGGTAGGGTTTAGTAAAGCTAAACAGGTCAATGGTAGACTTGGATAAAGCTAAAGAGGTCAGAAGTAAGGTTGGGTAGGCCTAAAAAGGTCAGGGGTAAGGTCGGGAAGAGCTAAAAGGATCACGGGTGATGTCGGGTAGGGCTAAAAGGGTCAAGGGTGAGGTCGGGTAAGGCGAAAAAGGTCAGGGGTGAGGCCGGATAGATTTAAAGCAGTTTATTTCACTTGTTATTAGCTTTATAAACTTAATTTACAAATGCCCTGTAAAACCCTGTAAAGCCCTGTAAATGCCCTGCCCGACCCGGCCCCAGGGCCGGGCCGGGCAGGGCCTGAAAACTAAAACCCTGTACCGGGCAGGGCCCAAGCGGGCTCGGCCCCAGGGCCGCAAATTGGGCCCTGCCCTGCCCTACGTCCAAGCCTGATTGTAAGTCAATTGGGTATAACTCTTTCATTGTTTTGAAAATACTGTAAAATGTTGTCTATAGCTTGCACGGTATTGGTATATCGCTGGTGAACAACCTTCACGGCCTTGAAGTCCTCTACATGTCAATGTCGTCAAGTGGTCTCATCTGGGAACACAAACCCAAAAACAGATTCAAACCACTGACAGTGAAGGTAATGACAGATTTGGAACAAAAGTATCAGGAATGGATTCTGAGAGGAAAACCAGACGAGAAATATCATGTTGATGGTACCGACATTGACTTTGCGCATATGATCATGAAGAAGAAGGGCAAGTCTGAAGTGTCCGTGAGGAGATCTTTCCAAACCGGATTCTGGCTACAGTATAGGCAATCGCTACATCAAACTCAAATGCATCTGAAGATTAATCATTTACAAATTGACAATTTGGTGGGTTTTTTGATTTTATTAGTTGAAAAATGTTAATTTTTTGCTTTGGACGTTTTTAAATTTATTTTTGTGTAATATTTTTTACAGTCACATAATTTTAGATACCTTCTTGTGTATTTCCAGTTGTTTTGGCTGTAGTACCGCCACCCAGGTCAATTGTGGCTGACAATGGTATGTTAATTTAGATTTTTATTGATTCTTTAGATAGTTTATCATTAGATTTTACATTTTTTTCTTGACAATTACTTCTTTTTTATAGTAGTAATATGCGTTGTTACCTAAAGAACAATTTTTACAAAAAAAATAATTTGAAATTACATTTTTTTAGAGCCAAAACCTTTCACCGAAGTCTCATTTATTATGTCACAATCTGAGCACTCTAAAGTTGTCCAAATCAAATATCTGCACGTACTGGTTCAAGAGTTTGCTGTACGAGTTGACAAAGGACTACTAGTAGCATTGATGGAGTTGAGTAATAGTGAGGAGAACAAAGCCAAGTACACGCCAGAGATCTTCGCTAAAGATATGGAACTGGCCAAGCCCAAACTTCAAGAAAAGGTCGCGACAACAGCAGCTTTAACTCAAAAGGCTTACTACGATGATCTACACATCTCACCATTGATGGTATGTCATTACTTTTGTCTTGCAGTATTACTTACGTAACCGGTTGATATTGATAATGTAAAGATTGATATAGATATAAATTGATGTTGTTTCAGATTCACTTGAGTTTCTCGCAAGGTGGGGCTAGTGGTCATCCGAAGCGATTAACTAAAGATGGAAAGAAGGTGGATACTCCAACTGTCAGTGCCATTCCTTTCGAATTCGTCGAGCTTTTGCTCAAATCTGTTGGTGTAACTTTGACTGAACTACAAGATGTTGTCTTCCGGTTAGTATTTTATGATTTATTTTTCTGTTTGAGGGCGCAGCTTGAAGCGAAAGTTTACCAGGCTGCACAGATTGTTTAGACAGATATTTTTTTAGATATGTTTGTATTAAAATGTAAAACTTGTAGTTCTTTTTCAGGAATATCCTTATAAAGATATTTAAAATTTCTATTACTAGAGTAATTTACATGTCATTTCAGATTGGCTTACTTTGATCGTCGTTACACATTCTACAGTTCGACTCAGCTCCAGACTGAAGTTCAAAGTCACTACACGAAACAGTTTATTAAACAACTGTATGTTCTTGTACTGGGACTTGACATCATCGGAAATCCATTCGGATTGGTCAGAGATTTGTCATCTGGAGTTGAAGACTTGTTCTATCAACCCTTCCAGGCAAGTATAATATTGAAAAAGTCGGAATGAAGAAATTTGAACGCTGGTTTTTAGTTTTTTTTCTATTTTTAAATTTAAATCGTAGTATCTTCATTTTATTATAAACCCTTTATATTATTAAAATTGTTTAATATAGTACTTTAATATTATATTTTTGATTTCAGGGAGCTATTCAAGGACCGGAAGAGTTTGCCGAAGGCCTAGCACTAGGAGTATCTTCTCTTTTTGGTCATGCTGTTGGTGGAGCTGCTGGTGCCGTCTCCAGAATCACAGGAACTCTCGGCAAAGGTGTAGCTGCTCTAACTCTGGATGAAGATTATCAGAGAAAGCGACAAGAAGCTCTGAACAGAAAGCCACAGAACTTTGGCGAAGGAATCACGAGAGCTGGAGAGAACCTGACACAAGGAGTTGTGGATGGTGTTACTGGTATATTTACGAAGCCAATGGAAGGAGCTAGACAGGGTGGAGTTGTTGGATTCACGAAGGGAATTGGAAAGGGTCTGATCGGTGCTGTGACTAGGCCAGCTAGTGGACTGGTTGATTTTGCTAGTGGATCTTTGAATGCGGTCAAAACGTAAGCTTTCTGATATTTATTGTTGTATTGTTATAGGTCTTTGTAGTCTGTGTTAGACAGTTTTGTAGTTCTTGGCCTATTTGTGTTTTTATAGGAAGTTATTGTAGCCTAGTACAATATAGCAAGCTTTTTTTAAATTATTTTACTTACAATAACAAATTCTAAGGTGTTGTGCTTGAAATTAGATGTTGTAAATGTGGCCTTGTCGTATATCCTGGTGTTCTAAATACCTGTGTATACTTCAGATTCAGCTTCAATTTCCACCTCTACTGTATTTATGTCCTGTTGTCTGTCGCTGATCTGTTGGTCCCTTCCTTCACCATCAAAGCTAAATTAAAGCAAATCGAGAAAGAGTATCGTACTTTTATAAATTGACTTTAACTTTCAGACCACGCTAGGATTATATATATTTTAGGACTTTTTTGATAAAACGCTATATGTGGCATTCAAGTTATGATCGCGGAGTGTAAATTACTGGTTTCAGGGTTGCTTCTAACGCCGAAGATGCGCAACATGTGCGACCAGCCAGAGTTATTCCACCTGACCTTATTGTAAGACCTTACAACTACAACGACTCGTGTGGAGCCAAGATATTTAACGAAACTGACAGAGGACGGTACGCTGACACCGAGAATTTTATCGCTCATGCCTTTATCAACGAGAAGAGCGTGTTTGTGGTTACCGACAAGTAAGTGGTGTAGTTTTGATCAAGCTTGGAATAGCTTTTTAGAAAAACTTTGTTTTTAGGTTATTTTTGTTTGGGTATTAATTTAACTATGTTAGAATTTACATCAAGTTCATCTTATAGTTGATGTTAACTTTTGATTTCAGACGTGTTTTCATGTCAGTAAGACAAAGTCTGGGCGGTGCTTGGACCACAGGATGGAGCTACACCTTCGAAGAGCTGAAACGACCATTCATTGGCGAAGATGGCATCAAATTAGAATTAAAACAAACCAAAAAGGGCTTCCTTGGCATTGGCAACACCTCAGGCAAAGGAATCAAAATGGCGGACAAAAAGACCCTGGATCAGATCAGCCAGAAACTGCTACAAGCATACGATCAAATCTAATGCATTTTCAAGGTTTTCGTGTAATGTTATTGTACATCATTTCTATGGTAAAGCTATTTTTATTTTAATTGCTCTTTTATTGTCGTATCTTATGTCAAATCTTATGGTATATCACTGGATTCATTTTATAATATCGCTTGATGTAAATTTGGTTAATCAAAGAAAACGAGTTGTTATCTTATAGTTGTTTATAGTAAAGTTATTGTAATTGCTAATAAATTTGAGTTTTTGAAGTGGGAATCAGACCTTATGTTAAGATAAGGCTTTTTTGAGTAATGTGCTAAAATATTTGTGATTTGCAACAGCTCACTTTTACGGCCAAAACGATAAAATCAGAAAGAATTGCTTACGAAGTTTTTGTTATTTTATGTTTATATTATGTTAACATGTGTTAATTACATAGGATGATTTTGTCAGAACGATCAAATGAAGCATTGAATCGCTATCAAAACCAAGATCGCTAATTTACAAAACGAAAAATGGGTTCTCTCCGGCCAAAAACGGCCCTTTCTTATCGTGTTTATAACAGATGACATTTCCGGCCAAACAAAACAAAGAATCGCTGCCAAAACCTGAAACGATCTCCGAAACGACTAAAAAGTGATTTTAAGTTGGCTTGTCTTCTGAACTTTCGGTTATATGGTCAGTTGTGTACCAGCTCTTTTAGTTGCTTTTGACTAAATTGCGGCTTCTAATAAACTTTGTTATACGATACTCATTGTACTTAAATGGATGATGATTTTGATTTATTGAAGGTTAACCGTACTAAACCGTTTGTTGAAACCTACACTACATGGTTTAAACTTACGTTAAGATATGGATTTGTGATTGTTTTTGTCGCAATTTGGTACAGAGGTTATGGTGGATTCAATTGTAGCGTCGATTATCCGAATGTAAGTTAATAGCAATAGTTTACAATATTTTATAATATCTTTATAAAACGTTTTAAAAACAAGATTTTAGATTTGTCACGGTGCCACAATTTATCAAAAGTCGTCTCAAAACACATTGGAAAGGGTCAACATTTCCATTTATGGCTATGAGTACAAACCGCTTCTGTATATGACTTTGGTCTTCTTATTCTTTGATTTTATTGAAGATGGCATCGCAAAAGTCTTGGGTATGTTATTTTTCACATTAAATTAGGTAACTTCTAGTTTGCTGTTTTATGCTAACTTATATATTGAAGTAATATATTATAAATAAAAAATCATTTCATTAAAGTAAATTTTTGTCGGATTACTGTAAGTTGTACAATATTACTTTCCAGCGAACAAAAGTCATCGTTTTGTCCATTTTTTCAACAAACTTTTAACTTCACAGGATCTGGTTTATTTTTTGGAAGTCTACGGTAAAACATATAAGCCATCTTTCTGTAATGCTCGTTGGCCATTTCATTTGTTGCTATCAGTTTTTGTGATGACTTCGTATGTTGCTGCTCTTGCTGTTACATCGTACTCGTTTACTAGACGATGGAATTACGATCAACTTGGTGTCGTTTATAAGTGGTTTATTTCTGGTTCTGAAGCTTCGGGTTTCTTTGACAGTGTAAGTAGGGTTGGGCAGATAATTGAGTTTTTAGGGAGGAAGTGAAAAGGAGGGGTAGAAAAATCTGAACACCGGAATAGGTCCACCCTCCCCCCCCCAATGTAAATTCAAAATTAAACTCACTCTAGCCTTCCCACTTTGGCTCTACCCAAAGCTACTACAGCCCCTTTTAGCTTTACCTAAATCTACCCCTGCCTATTCTAGCCCTCCCCAATCTTATCTCTGCCCGTTCTAACTCTACCCAAGCCTCCCATGCCCATTCTAACCCTCCAAAAGCCTGCTCCTGATACTCAAGCCTACTGCCCTTTTGGCCTAACCCTAACTTGCCCCTACCCCTAGATATACAGTACTAATCCTCAAACTTATCATTTTCAGAAAGTCCGCTGTATCTCTACTCTGTTAGTAGTCAATCACCATCACCAGTGTATCTACATGGATGTTGAATTTACTGTAATTTTGTACCAATTCTTACTGATCGCATGCTTCTTGGGCATCATTCTGTCACTCTCTTCAACACTTTATCTACTTTATCTTATCATTAAGTCTTGTTTCGGTAAAGCTTTCTTTTTGGGTATCACTGACCCAGAAGCCAAAACTATTTTGTCTTCTGATCATTTCAATTGGTTGTCTATGGATTTGCGTTATATTGTCTACAATCTTGATGTTCATAGCCAAGAAGTAGTGATTCAAACGTGCCGTGATTTGGTAGAGAAAAGAACGGTGGACAATACTCAAGATGAGTGCACCAAAGTGCTGCTTGGAATTGTATAGTAATGTCATACTAAGTTGTATAAAAAGTAGTGAGCTACGTCTCTTATGGCGATATGGAGTTCAATAGCTCATTACTTTTTATACAACCTAATATAAGGTTTACAATCCTTATTAAATTTTCTTGAACTTATCTCCTTACTGTAATTTTTATTCATACTGTAGTTGTCAGCTTCAAAATAAACCTATCCTATTTCCTTTTATGATAATCAAGCTTTACTGAATAAATAAAATACTTTAACACCATACTCAAGCTTTGTGATAAGGAGCGGCGCCTCGAGGTGGGCAAGGACAGTAAGCAGCGTCGCTTCCAGGTATTCCCATTGGTCCAAGCTAAAATTCAAAATTTTTAAATAACAAATCGCTAGTCAGTTCAAGCCCCCCTTCTTAACCAAAAAACACAATTTAAAAGTTCCCTTACCAAACCAGGCACTCCAGGTGAACCAGGTTGACCAGAACTTCCAGGTGGTCCCATAGGTCCAGGCGGTCCCATCGTACCCATTCCTCCAGCTTGTCCAGGAGCTCCAGACTGTCCCATAGGACCGGCCGATCCCCGAGGACCTGGTGGACCAGGCAAACATTTGATACGACTTCCGTTTTGGCCAGGTGCTCCAGGTCTACCATCCGAACCCGGACTGCCTGGTGCTCCTATATCGCCAGGTGGTCCCATTATGCCTGGTGCTCCGGGACTACCGCCGTTTCCTGGGATTCCTGGCATACCAGGTGGACCTGGTTGTCCCATACCGCCCATTTGGCCAGGTGGTCCTGGTGGTCCCATTGGGCATTTGATACAGCCATTGTAGCCGGTGTTTGTGGTTAGTGATACTCCTGGTGCACCTGGACGTCCGTCCGAGCCTCGGTAGCCGTCATCTGAAAAGTTTTATGATAAAAAATGACTGAATTATTATATTTTAGATGTAAGATGTAAATTTTTAGGTATAATATGTGTAGTTTGTTTAACATACCTCCAGGAATTCCAGGTGAGCCAGGCGGGCCTGGTGGTCCAAGTGGACAGTTGTGAGCTCTTTTTGCGCAGTCTAAAAATGTTTAACGTTAACATACAAAACTATGTCAATATAATGTTTAAAAAATGATTTTCATTGACTGGTTCAGTAATTAAAGTACTATAAAGTCGTATGTTGTACTCACTGCACTGCGGAGCTCCTCCATACGATGAAGCTGGTCGTGGTTGAGCATAATGGCCACCTCTTTTCTGCCGATGGAACAGCGATTTGAAGGGATTCTCAGTGAACTGATGTGTAGCACTGAATTGACTTGGAATCTGGCCTTGAAGGAATATCATCTCATTCCAGGCATCGTTGGCGTAGTTCTGTAATATTGACGTAGACATACAATACCTTATAGCGTTATAAACATAATTTTAAAAGTAATTGTAAATCTTTTTACCACAAACATTACCATTTTGAAATGAAGTGCAGAAAAACTGCCATTTCAAAATAATTTTAAATGTGTGCACACTACAAAAATTACAGTAACCCACCTGAAACTCCTTCATTTCAGCCATAATTTCAACCTTCAAATTGTAAATGTCCTGAAACAATATTCCGATTGTCAAAAGTGAACCAACAATCACCAGACCCGACCCAATTGTAGCCGTCCATATAGCCAAACTGCTCTTGGATACGGTACTCATGTAGTCCACCGAATTGTATGGTACTGGATTGCTTTTCATGCTGTAACAAGACAATACAAAAAACTGATATATATTGAAATATTAGCTTTTTCACATAATTCTGTGCCCCAAACCCTAAAATTTCGGTTTGAGAGGGAGCACAGAATTATTTTAACAAATAATAATTTTATTTAAAAAAATTTCAATACAATACTTTGTGAAACGATAAATAATTACAAAAGATTGTTTTATATATAACCAACAAACCAGTCCAACCTACTTCAATATACCAGGTTTAAGCTGTTTGACCGGAAAAGCGACATTACTTTCATTTGGGGTAATTATGTTACGTCGTATGTATTGAAGTGAAACCTTGAGAAGATTGTTATGAATACCTCTTCAGTTTCCGGTTTCATTGCACTACACCATAGATTAGCAAAGGTTGTTCAATATTATTACCTAAAAACAAAAAGTGTAAAGACTTGTATGTTAAGATGGTTTACCAGTTCTCAAGTATGTTTATCAAACTTTTTGGGATAATTTAGAGTTGTATTAGGTTGTTCAAGTAATTCTGTGCTCCATGTTTTATCCCGAATATTTTTGGGAGATTAGCTTGGGCGTAGATAAGGCAAGAATTTACTATTTTTAAACAAAATTTTCGCTCAAATAACAAAAATAGTGTTTTAAAAGTGTAAAATTGTCAATTCTACTATAGTTCCAACGAATATTGACTTTTTTACCATTTTTTCTAAAATACATCAAAAAACAAATAAATAATTTTCTCAAAAAATTCGAAAAATAAAAAATAATTTTTTGAGCTTTTTTTGGCCGCGCAAATCTCGAAGCAATCAAAATGGTGGATAATGGTAAGCCATATAGCTATCTTTTTTTGGCCATACGAGATTTTCGTTATCCCTTTAGTAGTTTACCTACTATAACATACGTCATCACAAGAAAAGACCTAATTGAGACATTGATATTGAGACATTTTATTGCATCTTTCATTACAACAACAATATCAATATGAAAGTCAATCAGTATGTTTATTCGAAGCAACACATCAAGTTTTGGACGAGGTTTTGGAGGTTTTCGAAGTCTTTGACGTCTTGGAGACCTTGGATTCCTTGCTCTTGCCCTTCTTGCTGTCTTTGCTGTCCTTGCTCTTCTTCGAATCCTTACTCTTCTTACTATCCTTGCTATCTTTGCTCTTTTTGCTGTTCTTCGAGTCCTTGGCTTTGCTCTCCTTGCCGGTCTTCTTGGTATCCTTCTTCTTGCTCTTCTTGCTGTCCTTCGGCTTCTTACTTTGATTCTTCTTGTCTTTTGCCATCCAGTCCGAGCCTTTGAGGTCTCTCTGAAATGTGGGTGTTAGGTTGATAATGAAGTTCTTTGTTTCAATATAACAGATTTATTAATTTATTATATAAAATTAACATTTTTAAATGTAAACCATGCTAACAGTATTGTAATATAATCGATGGAAACAAAATTAAAAGATCAAAAACTTACTCTCAATCTGAACATCAAGAAGCACGCCAACGAGCATAGTACCGCGAACAATACACTAAAAGAACATTCAGATTACGACAAGCTGCCTTAAAATATTCCTTTCTACTAGGTTGTTTAAAAAATTCTGTGCCCCTTCTCAAAGCAAATAGTTGAAGTTAGAGGGCACATAATTATGTGAACAACCTGATATGCTTGTTTTTTTAAAGATAATGTACCTTAAAATAGTTTTGACACAAAAGGTCAATAACGTTCCTTACTATAATTTCATAGAACGACATTGCCTACGCCTTCAATTGTTCTAGAACTTACAAAAGAACGGCAAAAACAATGGCGATGATCCAGCAAATATCTGGGTAAAAGTGTACAATTTTGTGCCACAAGGTAGCGTACTCATCTTGCAAGTTCTGCTGAATCTCCATCTCTTCATCGTAGTAGGGGTCGCGTCTGTAGGTGTCGTTGAAGGGAGTTCGGTCGATGAACAGGTTCGTCGTTTGTTCGTCCTAAAACAAATTTGCTTGATAAGGTATAACGAATATAGCTCGAAACCACGAATATAGTTCAGAACATCATGAATATAGCTCAGTAATTAAAAAAAATTCAAAAAAAATTTAAATTTTTTGAGTTTTTAGAATCCTACCCAGTAGAGCTCGCACGCCGCTTCGTTCTTGTCCACGGTGGAAATCAAGCTGAAGTTGAACAAGTAGTCCTCCTCGAACAACGTAAAGTTACAGAAATCGCGGTCGAGGACGGTGTCGTCTCTCATCAGTGTGATGTTCTCTCCATCGTGAAACACATCGTAGACCGCTTGGTTACCGTGATGGTGGTAGTACGATGTTTGTGCGGATAGCGAACAATTCTCGGACAAATAAATTTGGAATCTGAAAACGTTGAACTTTTTGAAATTTTGTATAGATTGCCTTAGGTAATTGTTTAGGGAATATCTCAGGTAACACTCAAGTAGTGCCTCAAGTAAGCAGGTTAAAGGTAAATGTAAAAGCTTTAGGGAAGAGGAAGATATGAAGATATTTTGACAATCTTACCCTTCTCTACAGATTCTGGTCTGATCCGCTTTTTGCCTGTACTCACGCATCTGGAATCTGATGTGGAGGTTGGTGGGAATGTAGAGTAAAGGCATAATAACACTGTAGCCATCTAGCTTCGGGCACGTAAAGTCATTTGTGATACTGCAACAAATTTTTAAGTCTGACAGGGGAACTACCTCCCCTCCCCCTCCCCCCCCGCCCATCTTTAAATAAAAAAAATATTCAAACTCCCCCAAAAAAATTCAAATTTTAAAAAAAAGTTTCAAGTTTAAAAAAACAAGCCAAAAGTAATTATATTCACCATGCTAAAACTCACATCGGACGCCCGGTGAGCATAAGATCGCCGCAGGGTATGCTAAAGATGCCACTGGTGGGGGCATGTGGCTGCAGACCTTCTCTGTCCTCCTCGGTCTCATTCCGACTTCTGACCGCCGTCACCAGCAACAAAAACACCAGATTCCGAAGCCGCGACATCGAAGACCACCGTCGCAGAGTTTCCAAAGTTGTCGCAATGAAAGTTTTTAAAATTTTTTTAAAAATTTAAATTTTTTTAAATTTAATTTGTTTTCTGATATTTTACTCATGACCGGTCGTACTTCGAGTTTTCTACAGCTTTTGGCTTTGAATTTCGGATTAGTTTTGGTGATATTGATAACATCTACAAAATCGTTGGTCTACAGTAGTAACTACACAAATCCTATTACTCCGCTACAAAAGTATTACGATAGTTTATGTTACTTTCTTGCGTATGAACAGCCAATGTAAGTATTATTGTAAGTACTAGTATAAGTACTAGTACTCAACGTTTTTGGTACAGACCTTTAAGTACAATCAGAGACTGGTTACTGTATTATTATTTGAGTTACTGTAACATGACACCGTTAATACTACAAAAAACATAAAAAATCGTATTTTACAAAACATATACCTTTGAAAATAAATCTGCCTTAATGCCCATTTTTAGAATAACCAACAGATCGACATCTCCAAACTTGGAAGGCTATAGTGTCGACATGCCACCTTTATATCATATCTATCCACTTGATGTTAGATTTGCAATAGAGACAGATTACGCTGAGGAGTCAGTGGAATGCCTTGTAACGTAGGTTTACTATTTTTACTTGCACCTAAACGTTAGTATAAGTTTAGTAAAATCAAGGTTTTTAAGATTTTTTGTTCTGCAGCTTGCACATTATTATCTAAGTGAGGGCGCAGCTGAACATTTCTGTATTTGCGACATTCTGCTAGATATATCGGTTTGAAGCAAAGCTAGCCTATCTTAATATAATAGGTTAGCTCTAAATTTATTTTTAGATTCACAATAACGATAGAAGACTGTACAGTTTATCGTAAAGAGGATACGGTAGTCAATAGAGAGGTCAAGAAGTTTAGGGTTTACATGGATGAATCGCGACGAAAGTTGGTAATGTCAGAGAATGGAAAAGACGTCGAAATAGCCGAATGTTACTACGACTTTTACTATCAAGGTCCTATACACGTATCGTTGCGATCAAAAGTGGCAGAAGAGCAGGCAGATTGTGTCATTACTTGGGTATGTTTTGGTTTCTTGTGGTGTTGCTTCGGTATGTTTGGGTAGCTTGTGGTACTTACTTTATTATGTTTTGGTATCATATTGAGGTATGTTGTCGTATTGTTTAGCTATGTTTTCGTATTTTATTATCATTTCAGGACGATAAAAGAACGAGAATTTACTTTCCAAGAGTCAGAGACATTGATTACCGCGTAGATCCCTATGATCCCACAACTACACAGCGACCAGACACCTTGATCGTAAACAACTTTACCTACACGATCACTCACATGAAGTGCCAAACAAGGGTTTTTACTATGGTCATGATATTGGTCATCATGTTGTTGGTCATGGCCATGTTCGTATTGTGTATGGGTATTGTTCTATATAGGCTTAGGGTGGGTTTATAATTTGTTGTGCTGTATAAGCTTATGATAGTCTTGTATTTTAGTTAGGTTTTTATTAGCTTTTTCAACTAATTCTGTGCTCTTTATCAAACCAAATTTTCAGAATTTTAATTCTTAAAAGAGACACATAATTAGTTAAACAACTTAATAGTAACAGATATATAGGGATATGCAAGGTTTTCTTACAATTGTGTGAATTATGGGAGATATGTACATTCAAATGTACATAATATAGCTAAAAAAGGAGTAAACATAGTATGTAACACTACCATCAACTTTCATATTTTAGTCAGATCTAGAAGGTGAAGCGTTCTACAAATCAGTCGAAAGTAGAATGTCATCAACCACCGTCTCCGTGCGGACAATGACAGAATATAAAACACAGGAAGATGATCTAGAATACAAAGAAGAAAGAGAAAAGGAATCAAAATCAGAAGATCCTAAGAACAAAGAAGTCTCTATATGAATGTATTTTGTGAAATAAAAAATAAACTATCTGTTGCTTATGGCTAACTGCGATTATGTTATAAGTAAACAATGATTATCTTGTCTTTCCTATAGCGAGCGTGTTTATATCACAGTTAATAGCAATTTTAAAGGTTTATTCTCGTTTTTACCGCAAGGTATATAATTTGAGATGTGAGGGGATGTTGAAGCTTCAGTGAAGACCGTCAGAGCATTGTAGCTGTTCTCAATTGGGTCCCATCTAGATTAGCTTGTTTCTCGAGTTGTGATAAAACGCTTCTTAAGACTTCAAGCCGTAGTCGGAAGCTTGTGTAGACCAAGCAACCGACGTGCCATAGGGGATTACAAGGGAATAACACTAACAATATCTCGAATTTTCACGAAATAAATGTCATTTTAATTTTTGAAAAAAAAATTTTTTTACTTTTTTGTTACTTTTTTAAAAAACCGGTTGATTTTTGTATAATTTATGAGATGGTAAAAGCAAATTCAAGACTTACTGTGGTATGTCTGTGTTTGATATGTTGTGTGTTATGCAAAACACCTGATTTACTGAGTAATACTCTACCAATGGTCGATATCAATGGCTTTTACCATCCACATTGGTTTGGATCTTGTAAACCTGTATATGTTTATCAGTTACCATGGTATGTTTGCGGTAAATTGTGTTATACTTTGTAGAATTACAGTAGAATTTGACAATATATAGATGCGGTAGGCTTATGACAATATGTTTGCAGGATAATTGGCCATGATACATGTCCAGATTTACCGTCGTATAGTGGTTACTTTCCATTGTATTACGTCGTATTTCCTTTCAAACTACAGTTCAGCATACGAGCTGATAACAGTGGTAAAACATGTACTGCAAGGTAAGTTATTTTTTTGATGGTAAAACATCATATGTTGATATTAAACCATCATGTATTATAATATGTTGCAGCTTCCGTCTATATATAGATGACTGTGAGTTGTTCTACACTGGACAAGACAAGGTAACGGAAAAGTTACTACACTTTGAAGTATCGTACGTTGACCCTACTGTAGGTATTTTACTGTCAGTAGAAGGGAAGCAGATGTACAGTAGGAAGTGCCGCGAGAGATATACGAGCAAGCGATACGCCAATATATCAATTACAGGGACGGCCGCGGACACTGAGTCTTACTGTAACGTGGAGGTGGTATGTTGGGTTTAACATTTTATAAGAAGTGTAGCAGTGGTATATGTTACTAACACAAGACTTTTATACATAGTAAACTCTAAATGTACAAAGATATACTGTAGTAAAGCAAATATACAAAGACATACTGTAGAGTCTGAAAATGTAAAGTATGTATATAAAGGCATACTGCAGTAAAGTCAGCATACAAAGACATACTGTAGGAACCTAAATATAACAATAGACTATTGTAGGGTCTATCTGGCTTAAACGTATATCCACCACAACAATTTACTCCCTCGTACTACCAAGACACTTACATTGAAGAAGAACATACGAAGAAGATACGAATTCATGATGAACTCGGTAAAAACTTCTTTTATGTGTTAAGAACGACTAAATGTTCCGAAAATTGTTTGAGTATTATGATCGTACTGTGCTTCGTACTGTAAGTTTACTTTTAAAGGTAACTTTTATTGTAGTATTATATAAAGGCTTGTATATATTATAGTATTTACATTATAGTGAATGCATAAGTAAAATCTTTAAAAAAAAATTTTTTTTATAATTGGAAACGTACTCATTTGTGCTGGTACTGTTATATTAGTCAACGATCTTAAAGTAAGTTTTGTATTACTAATTTTGAACCTACTACAACATCATGAAACATTTTCTTTGCAGAAAGACCTCGAGCACAGTTGTTGGCTAAACTTCTCCGGTCCGAAAAACGTAAAAATCAACTCAAGTTACAGTAATACGGCCAAGATTACAGTAGGAATGGAATCAAAATTACGGTAAACAACAACAACAATACAGTAACTCAAGACGAAGTAAATGTAGAAGTTCAGGAAGAAAACGCAGTACCAGCACCTGAAGAACCAGATGCACCAGAAAACAAAATTGAGAATCAACCGGTCGATAGTAATGTGAAAGAGAATGTGAACAACAAAAGTATTGATAACAACGAGAATAATGTCACACACAATGCTGGGTTTGTTCAGAGCCATGTCTGTTACTGAACACAGATTTGAATAAACTTGTTTGTTTTTTAGTTACAAATTTTTTTAAAAATTAAAAGTCTAATGTTGTGTAAAGGTAGGTTGTTCACTTAACTCTGAGCCTCCTAACCTTGAAAACTTATTTTGAAAAAGGCACGGAATTATTTAAACAACTTACAGAGAAAGTACTTAACCTTCCCGGCTTGAAATCAGCTCAAAATTTTTTTATGAATTCTTTGTACCACCAATAGTACCCATGAAAAATATTAACTCGTGCTTTAAAATTTTAATATTTGAAGTTTTAGTCAATTAGCAATCTTGGCATTGTGTTTCAAGCACTTTTTTTTACTTTCCAGGCAAACTACGCTTACAAATTTAAAAATATAGGTTCATTTAAACGTTTTTCACTTCTATATTATGTAAATTCAAAAAAACTCAAAAAATGACAAGCTTATAAGCTTGAAACGCAATGCCAATTTGGCGGGAAGTTTAAAATCTAATTTTTGATCTCGATTTTCTCAAGATTTCCTAGACAGCGCAATGTATTATTTTGCTAAAGGTTTTACATTTACATAATCTTCCTATGTCGGAAGTTTTAAGTTAATTAGAGCAGGAATGAACAGGCACTTTCCTTGTAAGATACACAATCTTTCAAACTACAAAATAAAATGTCATAGACAACACTACAAAAACTATTTATTTTCCTAATTATACGCAGAGACGGTATTGAATCCACTTTTCTCATCCTTGCTGCTCTTCTGACTGTCTTTCTTACTCTTGTTACTCTTCTGGCTGTCCTTTTTACTCTTCTTACTTTTGCCACTTTTCTGACTCTTCTTACTCTTCTCGCTCTTCTTGCTCTTCTTACTCTTCTTGCTCTTGCTGCTCTTCTTGCTCTTCTTACTCTTCTGACTCTTCTTACTGCTCTTCTTGCTCTTCTTGCTACTGGCCTTGGAATCCTTCGATTTTTGAGTTTTGGAACTGCCAATAATGTCATTCTAAAAAAGGTTTCAGCACTATCAAGATGTAAGAAATACAATTCAAGAATTTATCTTTACAAAACGGCTTTGCAAAGTAGTATATCAACAAAAAATACCTAAGAATACCTGAAACCCCCAAAAATGATACCTAAAACACTTACTCTAACCTTTCGGACACAGCACAATGCAGAGCAGCATAAGATGAAGAACAACACGCTAAAATACTTCAAATATAGTGAAATCGATCCGAACTTTCAATAATCAAAAACTACTCTTAAGTTATGCTCATCACTGTAACTGCAATCACTACTCTCCTTCCTACTACAGTTTCATACTATTTTGATTGTATTGATTACGAGTGAATATGGAAAATAAATAAGTAAGTACATTCGATAACTCAAGAGAAATCAAGACGACATATCTTACCTAAAGATGGCCATTGCGATAAGAGCGTACAAACACTTGTTCGTACAAGCAGGACTGAACAGAACATCGAGAGAGTCGTCGTGTTTTTCATTGTACTTGTTCAGTAGCGCTTCTTCTTCTGAATATGGATCCGTGTCAAAGTCGGTTTCTGGGTACTCAATGTAAAATGGAAGTCTGTACTTGTCTTCCTGTAAAAGAAAAAAAAATATTTTATTGTGTTTAACAAGGTAATCACAGCAACTCAAATAACAAATAACCTTACCAAGCCGACTCGACAGTCCCCCTTGTCGTCATTGTTAGCATATACTGTAACATTCAACGTCTCTCCACTTTCAAAGTCGAATTCGCATTCCTTTTCAACGAATATCAGAGGAAATGACTCAACTACAGACATCACAATGTTCGTATGATTCATATGCACCTCAAAATTAGTACGATCACGACGAGTATCGTTCAGATGCAGAGATAACTCACACGTGTTTACCTCTAATGTTATGCTGAAAAGGTTGTTTTAGCCATAACACTCATTTTAACATAATTTTAAAGTTTAAACTAACCATATCAAAGAACTTACTACAAAGTAAAAGTAAAAAAAGTAAATAGTATAGTAGGCATAGATTTATACAATAGGTATAGACTTTAGTAAGTTTAATAACATACAATAAGTATAGTCTTTAATAGTTATACTGTACTTTATCATATACAAGGTGTATATAATACTTTCACAGCCAACACCTTACTTTATTGTACAATTTGCTTTAGCACCTTCAATATAAAATTTAAAGTCCAAAGGTCCAAGCTGGTAGAAGGTGGGAAACTCGACACCGTAGTGGTTCATGCCAGGGCAGGTACTACTGTTAAAATTCCTGAAAAAATTAATTGATAACAGATTTCAAGTGAATTCAAAGATCATGATGAATCAGTAGCAGCTTCTTCAAAAAACTTACATTTCTGAAGAGTTGAAGTAAGGAAACAGACACTCGTACTCTGAAAACAAGTCATACTGTATCTTTTAAAAGTATCTAGTGATAAAGATGTCTGCCATTTCATAAAAGATTACATTTTCATCTTGTAGGGCCTAGCTGGGCCGGGATACACGGCTCGTTTCTCACCCTTACCTCTACTCCGCCTAAACTTTAACTAAGCCAACCTCAACCCTGACGAACTTCTACCTCGCCCACCACTAATAAGCCAAAAGCCTACCTGGTGTTCTGCCAGTGATCCACACATCGGTCGGAGACAAGATTTTATCGCCGAGCTTGGCTACTGCGACTTGGAACAAAGCCAACGTGCATACTGTAACAACAAGTCGCTTCGTATCTCCCATTCCAAAACCACCGACCGGTCGGTAAGTTCTCGCTGCTAATAAACTGCAAATTTCACAAAAATCAAAAGATTTGCGACAGTTTTTAAAACTTTTAAATTTGCATAATTTTTAAAAATTAAAATTTTGAAATTTTGAAAAAAAAATTAAAATTGTTGAAATTTCGAAAAAATATCAAAATATGCAAATTTTTACAAATAAAAATTTAAAAATTACAAATTTTGTTCATTTGAATTACTGTCGCAACGAAAACCGGTCGAGATGGCCGAAGTATTGCAAATGACTTGTCGCATTTGCGTCCGCCGCTTCGCCGAAACGGAGATGGTCCAGATATGGCCATGTCTGCATATGTTCTGTGGAAAGTGTATCGACATTCATCGCAAGTTCTCCAAGGTATGTTTTACTATTTCCAACATATCTGTATATCTTTTTGGCATTCTTCATTTTTTAAAACTATTTTTTAAATAAAAATGAACTTACAAGGAAAGTGCCCTGCTCGCTCTGATTGACTTTAAATTTTTATGTAGATAGACCATGTCAATATAAGATCTTCAGCAAAGTAATAAATCGCCACCCAGTCAATCTCCAGAAAATCAAAACTAAAAAGTAACGTTTTGAATGAGCTGATTCTCAGCGGGCAGTTTGGGTACTTTCCTGTGAGATATGTACGACTTGAGGTACAAACTGTAAACAGCCTGTAGGTGTGCGTTACGTATCTTTGGTACACGATAGAAATTGATTTCAGCTGTGCCCGGCCGCGGATTGCTGTTGTTTAATCAAAGTTAGCGACGATCTCAAGTGGAATATGTGCGACAACCAGATATGTTCACGTCGCTTGTCGCCACCCATCGATTTGTTCAAAATGAGCGTTTGTCAACATGAAATTTGGTAAGATTTTCGCTTTTCTTGCTAGAATAGCTTTTTTAGAGTTCTAATATGAATAAAAAAGTCATTTTTGTTGATAAGAATATATTTAAAAAGTTAATTTTTATAAAAAAATCTTGATTTGTTACCTAAAATATTTTTCAAAATACATAAAAAATCCATAAAAACAAACAAAACACCTACTATAATATATTCTGCAGCGTTCAATGCTACAATGATGCTTCAAGAAAAGAGCCCCAACTTTGTCCGGTCGATAAATGTGGCCAAGCCCTGATAGAGGAAGACGATGGAGAATGTGATGGACAATGTCATAAACAGCACGAGGCAGACAAACTGGTCGTTACCCAATGTTGCCAAGCCAAATACTGTCATCCCTGTTACCAGAAGCTGATTGGCGACGAAAATGCCAAAATTGATCCTAGTAAGCGATGGGACTGTTGCCTAAATTAGTAATTTTAGTTTAAAAAAGTTACGGTAGCTTTTATGGGGTACTGTAATTTAATTTTAACTATGTAGGTATTACTTTATAGTACAAATTAGAGTATGAAGTGTAGAGTAGGAATAAGTATGAAATTATAGAAACCTGTAAATGCCCTCCAGGCAAATGTGTGGACAAAGAACAGAAGAAGAAGCCGGCTCGCCATAAGAGCAACGTGCCAACCGCCCTAACCAAGTGTATGGGCTACGCAGAGTGCAACGGTGAAGCGCTGAGGAACTTCCCTTCGGAACAAGAGTGTGATCATGAAGTTTGTCTGAATTGTCTCGACAAGGCTATCGCTCAATGTGCTTTGACTGGTGGGTTACTGTATCGTACTGTAGCGTAATTTTATTTGCTTCAGTATACGATAGAAAGTGTCTTTAGGATTTTCATGGTACTGTGTATCTACATAAACGTTACTGTATATCTACAGTATACCTACAGGAATATTTTTCCAAAAATTTACTTTGCGGTATGGCTTTGACTACTTTTGCCTTGATACTGTACATTTTACCTTAACAGAGCACTGTGAAACAGAAATATAGCTCAATTTATGCATCGTACTGCTTTCAGATAGCCTCCCGATGTGTCCCAATAACCAGTGCCGACTACCGTATCGTTACGAGTCTGTAGCAGCATTAAAAGCTCTCCTACCTCACCATGCCAAATACTTTGCTAACCTAGCCTTGGACAGTACATTAGGCTACGAAGTGATTAGAGATGACTCGGTTACGGTAAGCTTTTATAATTTTCAATTACTGTAATTACTTTACTTCTTTGTAGTAGATTATGTTTTGACTTTCTTTTCCCAAAATTCTATGTGTCATCACCTACTATGACATCACGCTTCATACCAACATTTCAGTCCATTGACATTCGCTTGCTGAAGCCAGCCAAACTTCGCTCCTTCGAGATGAAGTGTAGCGTGTCGGAAGAGGACGAACAAGGCCCATCCCTCCTCACGTTCACCAAGGACGGCACGTTGGGCGAGCTGCTACGGGAGGTGAGGAGAACGTTGAAGATCCTCCCAACCGACAAAGTGTACGGCTACTTTGTGCGACGCGACGAAGCTGATGACGAACAATTGATTGTGAACAACCAGACCAGCAGACGACTCGTCAGCGACTACAACTTTGACGTGGAGACACATCTGATCGTGGACGTGACCGGCATCGTCATGACCAAGAAGCAGAAGGCCGAAAGCGCCGCCAAACACAGGGGAAAGGGATAATCTCAATAAATTATGTCACGATGGGCTTTTTAAAGTTTTTTTTACTTTTAAGATTGAAGTTATTGTTACCTAAAACTTAAAATACTAACTTCTAACTATGATGACATACCTAATGGATAATATAACTTAAGGTAACACAGCCTAATCAATACTACAATTGTAGCTACAACCAACGATAACAGCCTCTAATCAATACCTAAGCCCGTTGTACTCTGTACTATTATATTTCATCATTTCTGCCTGCTTCGTGCACTTTCTCAACAAATATTTTGCCGTTCATTTGATAACTGATAAGCCCTTTCCCCGATCGCATGCAGATCGAGGCTTGTACGGTCGAATCGAAAAAGGCACCGACCCCGAGATACGTGCTGTCAATGAAATTACGATGATAAGACGTGCATTACATTAGAAACGGAGTACGTGCATTACCAAACCTCGACAAACACTGATAAGCGAGAGTCTCGGTTTTGAGGAAAATTACGCGTAATCATTAAAATACTAAATTGATTTTTGAATTTATGAAAGGCACGATTATAGAGAGAATTTTGAAGCAAATTGAACGCAAAAAATTGAAGTTTACACTTAAATAGCTTTTGAATAACATTTATATTAACATTGAGTCTACTTGGAGAGAAATTAATAATTGACTTTTTAAAAGTATTCAGATCAAAATCAATTTTCGTCTACTTGATATACATCTTATAAGCAAGCTATCCACAAAATTTCAGCTCAATCCGAACACTACTAGCCGTATAATAGTTATCGAAAACCACAAGACCATAGATAACATAATAATCTGAGAATAAATGCTTTTTTACCTGTTTAATCACTGGATACTCACAATCCAAACATTGTTATTAATTGACAGAAACATTATCAACATTCCTTCAAGTTTTTCCATCCAAGTTCATCAAGTTTCTATTCGAAACATCTTCACAGCTTTCGGCAAAAATAAATTTTTTTCTCATTTTTATCCAGAATTCGCGCTTTTTTTAGTTTTCGAGGACAGAAACTTGTTTTTGTTTATTTTCAATGTTCATCTAGGCTTTTTGACTCTAAAACAGCCTGATCCAACTAGAAATCTTGTTTTTGACCTTTAATTATTCACGGACATTAATGCTTGCATCAAATTCGCCTTCTTTTAGCCGAAAACCTTGTTTTAGTTTACCGAAGGATGGATAATATAACTTTAGACGATTGTAAACGCGTTTTGTATTATTTTTAATGTGAATATATATTATATTCTCTTCTAATGTTCTATATTATGTCATGTATATTAATTATACATTTAAATTTCGTTAATTATGTCTGTTTTCTGGTTGTTTTACATGTGATTCCACTTGTTTACTACTATAATTCACAATTTTTGACCGAAGCTCCCTTAGGGTCCCCTGTAAAATCGTGGAATTTTGAAATTGATTTCAATAAGACTTTGGTGGGAATTACACTATATAAAGACTTACAGAGAGTGAGAAGCGCCTCTCTTTGTTACACAGCCTTCTTCGACATGAGTAATATACGATTGTGTTTTAAAGAAGTTGTTTAGTGATAGGGGTTTTGTTCTACAGGTTTTTACTGATCTGTGTATAGTTTTAGTGTTAATAGTTTTACTTTGTGACGTTGTACATGTTTTAGAAGAAGTTTTGATTTATTATGTTGATGTAGAAGAGGAGGCGGCAGTTGAAACGGTTTGTAACTTGCGGCAATATTTGTGAATTTGTTTGAAATTTTGTTGAAAGTTGACGAAAGGGTTCTAGTTTATGTATGGGAAGTATGGGTTTTAAATTTTGTTATCAACCAGTCGAAAATCAAAATTGTTTTTTGTGGTTCTAGAACTTGCAATATCATTTGTTTTTAATGAAATATTAGCTGATATTTGATAGGAATGTATACTTAACCATTTTAAACCTGCTGAGTGGCTTTTGGAATACTAGAACGCTATCAAACCTATTCTTCTAACAATATCGATAACTTACGGTTACTCGTCCGAAAACTAAAGTAATATACACTTTTAATGTAAACCTTTCATAAAACCCTTAACACAATTTCTTTCAAAAGACTTGTTTGTAATGTAAAGAGCTTAAGATAACCAATTTGCGATCTTGAATGTTACAAATAATTCTTTCTCCGCTGCCCTTTCACAATGTTGTGATAGGCTCATTATGAAACTGCTGATAACACTACAAACTTCTTGTAAACTCTAGTATTTTTGGTTCGATTTCTGGCGTTCACGTCATTTGTCATGATCTTTTAGAATTTGAAATTTTTTTTTCAAATTTATGGCCTAAAAAATCTCCGAAAAGTGGGTGGAGATAGCTGAATTCAGGTGTAGATAGCCATTCAAATGACCCACTTGCGAGGTTTATCAGTGTTTGTGGGCAGGAAAACGATTTTTGGGGGCAGGGAAATGATTTTTGTTGAGTTTCGGCGTTTTTATCAGTTAATTTGATGATAATAAGAGGTCGGGATCTGAGGAGAAGTTGTTTAGTTATTGGGAATTCCTTCTCTTGAGGTGGTGTTTATTCAACTGTCCGGTATTTACTAAACTTTTGATATAATATATAGGTATTTACAGCTTTTTCATCTTTGATCCAAGGTTCTTTAGAATGTGGGAGACTAGGTTGAGCAAGTGGAATATAAATCTTAAACTTGAGTCACCGTTAGTTTCCTTTGAAGTTATTTGTTCTGACAGAGTAAAAGTATTAAAAACACTTTTATTTTACTCAGTAATGATTTAAATGCTTTGCTATGGAATTAAATTTTCAACTTCTTACTATGTTATTGATGAAAGGACTAAAATTTTTTATCATGATGACATATTGTTTATGATGACGTATTTGACGTGATAATGTAATATAGTGTCGTATCATAAACTGTAAATGGTGTTTTCAGTACCAATAATGTCGACCGAGTCCCAGATCCGTCAAAACTATGCCAGCGACTTCGAGGCTGCTTTGAACAAACAAATTAACATTGAATTGTACGCTTCGTATGTCTACTTGAGCATGGTAAGTTGAACTATATTTTGGTTGCGTTATTAGGAAGTTAAGCCACTTATTCGATTGTTTTGTAACATATGTCTGGTACCTAACTTAACATTTTCAGTCTTTCTACTTTGACCGCGACGATGTTGCCCTGCCAAACATTGCCAAATGGTTGAAGAAGCAATCAGATGAGGAGAGAGAACACGCCCAAGCCTTCATGAAGTATCAGAACACTCGTGGTGGACGTATCGTACTCAAGAGCATTCAGAAGCCAGAGAAGGACGACTGGGGATCGGCCTTGGAAGCCTTCCAAGCTGCCTTGGCTTTGGAGAAGTACAACAATCAGTCGCTTTTGGACTTGCACAAGATTGCCGATGAGGCCAACGATGTTACAGTAAGTGTTTTACTGTAGTGTAGATTGGGACGATGTAAAACTTATATAATTTAAGCTTTAAAAGCTTATTTTATGTTTTTTTTATGTTGTTCTTCATTTTCTGTTTACTTTTTGATTAATACTGGGTTTATATAGTCGTTTAAATGGCATAACTACAATAGATTATATTAATTTTGATTCTTTTAGGCCTGCGATTTCTTGGAAGGAAAGTTCCTGCAAGAACAAGTTGAATCCATTGAAGAAATCGGCAAAATCGTCACGAATCTGAAGCGATGCGGCAAGGGCGTTGGAGAATTCATGTTCGACAAGGAGTTTGAATAATGTTTGTAAATAACTGTTTCTATATTCTCAAGTTTCGTAGCTAACTTTACAATAAATTATGTGCCATAACTGTGTTCATGTATTATATTAATATAATACTTAATAATACTTGACTGATAATATCATGATTAAATTAACAAAACTCAAATGTTAGACTAAATTTGGTACAAAACCTTCCCATTACTATATTACTGTGCTCTTTTTTTGCCCTTTCATCCAACTTTCTCCCCTTTACTTCCTCATTCAGCCAGTATAATACTCTTTTGTTATTGTACATAACCGTTGGTTCGAACGAATGTGAAACTGTCGCTGTAACCGTCTTTTCTCGCGCGAATTAATCGAAATTAATTGATACAAAAAATCCGTGTCAAATTCAGACTCCATTCAGCGCATCCTCCGAGACTTTTTGACCGGAGGGCAAAAACGATTTCGGTTTCTGCGACGAAATCCCTTGGAATTCGAATTAACCTTTTCGTTATGAGCTTACTTGTGAATAGACAATTGCAAATGTTTATGGGGGAACTTTCACTTTTTACCGTATTTGATTAGGCGGTTTGGGAGAGGGGCAGGGGTTTGGAGGAGAGGGGGGGGAAGGGGGGTGGAGGGGAGGGTTAGGTTGGCGGGTAAAGGTATAGGGCATAGTTTAGGATAGATTGACGTGTTGTGCCATTTTAACTTATAGAATTTCATTTTTATTGTGCTAGTAATTTTTAAAATTATCTTAAGATTCTGGCATATACTTCTTGAACCGTATACTACATATATGTATGTGTTATTCTCTATCAAACTCATATTTTCAATTTTTTTAAAAATCTACTAAAAATATGTTGTTAGGCTTATTTTACGCATAATTTGGCAAAAAAATCTTGGCAATTTTGTCAATGTTATTATATGCTAGTTTGTTCAAATAATTCTGTGCCTCTAATTCCAAAAATTTGCTTTGTGAGCCAGGAGGCACAGAAATAAGAACAACTTAAAATTTTATAAATTTTTAAAATGTAAAAAAGTTTTTTTGTCTTTTCTGTAACGCATTCATATAGCGACAGAGGATCTCGGTCGATTAATTTTTTGTTTTTCGACTCCGTTAGAAACCACTTTGTAATGGCTTCATTCAATGACTCTTGATCAGATTTTTCGGACTTGAAGCCGTTTTGTGATCCGGCTTTTAGCTACTTTATTTTCAATTTTCTTTTTCAATCTTTTGGATTACTGTAACTGTAAAATTTCTTTTTTATTTTACTATTCTGTTAACTTATGTTATATTTATTATCTTTTTTATTTCAAATGTGAAAAATGTTCTTTGATATTACGAGTTTTACTGCATCTTCGAACAGTAAAATCATTTTAAAATACTCTTTAATGGATGACATTTTCATTGATTATAACTAGACCTGTAAAGGAGCCGGGACCTTATAATATTATAAATACGATAGTAAAGTCGACTGATTTGGTAACTAGTTGAAAGTCACTTTCACTCCAGCAGTTTTATTCGTTTCAATGGAATTTGGAACACCGAAAGTGCAGAAGGCGATTCCGCCGTCGCGAGATTGAAACCCATTGCCTTAGGGGGTTTAGGTAATTCGAATGACTCAGTTATCCGGTTGCTTAAAGACTATAATAAACTTTCGCTGACAATTTTAATTATGCATTTTGAAATTGATTTTGAATTATTAAAAAGATTTTTGAAATATATTTTTTAAAAGTAAAAGATATTGAGGTATCTAATTATCTTATACTTTTAAGGTATAGAGAATTAGCATTCTTTTGTTAAAAACAACATGATTCTTGCATTTTTATTTGCCGGCTCCATTACAGGTCTAGTGATAACAAGCTTTTAAATTTATCCGTACTACTGTAACAATTGTGGTAGTTAATGTTTCTACTAATGTAACAAACGTAGTGGCTAACATTTTTAAAGATATTTTTTCATGCCTAACTCTGTTGAAAACCGTTTATGAAATCTTGAAGTTGATCGAGCTATGGCATGTGACGTCTGTGCTTGTTAAGTAAACGCCTTGTTTGAATAGCCTTGGAGGGAAATAAAGAGGAAAAGGGTCACTGAACCTGTGGGTAATCGGATCCTATTAAAGGATCGGCGGAGTAAACGGTTGGAAAAATAACTTTACTTTGATCGGATTCCAATTCCAATCGTACTATAAGCTTGTTGCTTCTTGGATTTGCACTTTTACATATTTTTTATTACTTTAGATGATTTTTAAGGATTTTTAAATTTTCTGTTTACTGTAGGCTTAAATTATGGTGTTTTGCTTACTACAGTACTCATTACTATGTACAGAATAACTTTACTGTGAAGTATAGACAGCATATTATGGTTGCTTTGTATTTTACCAAAAATGCTGTGTATTACCATCTTCTGCGACGAGAGTTTTGATAAATCTCGCGATGTTATCGTAGGTCAGATCTGGTGACCTCCAAAGCCGAACGTCGGATTTATATCTCCAAAGGTATTTCTTTGGTGTAACATGCCGAGCATGGTAGTTGAGCTTTGACTCTTTGGCAATTGGTTTTCGACCAATTTTGTTGTTTTATTAGGTTTTCAAATAATTCTGAACCCCTAACACTTCAAGTTTGCTTTGAGAGATTGTTCAAGTAATTGTGTGCCCTCTTTGTGTTCTTGAAGGTGCGATAGTTTGTGTTTTGCTACTTATTATGCCGTTCAAATAATTCTGTGCTCTTGTGAACACTCAAAATTTGCTTTGAGAGAGGGCACAGAACTATGTAAACATAATAATAGTAAAACACAAAATATTATACCTTCAAGACCACAAAGAGGGCACAGAACTATTTAACCAACATTTTTTTATAAATTTAAAAACAAATTTTTAATTTGTAAAGCCTTGTTTAGCAAAACCAATCCAATAGCGATGTAACCGTTTGTCGCAATGCAATTTGTATTTCTGTAAAAGTCGCCGGAATTAGTGTTTAATCCGCGGAACGTTGTGCAACGGCAGAGATCCGCGCTTGATTGATCTGGCTGGCCTACTTTAAACTGTGACATTCCTTTTTCGATGCGCCGTTCCAGGTCACAATCATATCAGTGGTTGAGCTGACAACTGCTAAGAGTTATATTAGTAGTTAAACCACTAAATGCTAAGGGTTACCTACTGGTTTGGGATGGTATATCTAATTGTTTTATCTAGTAACTACTGGTTGTTGGTGATACAGGTATTGACTGATGTAATAGGCATGTTGGACTAGCTTTATTGGTTTTAGCTTAAAAGCAATGATGGTTTTAAGGTTGAAATACTAATGAGTATTGTAATTCTCTTCTATAACTTTCTCTTAAATTCATCACTTTTACAACCTAACTCACAATGTAAACCTCAAAATTACATGCCTTACTGCCACAACTCAACAAAACTTTTTGTCCTCCATACACTACTCTACTCACATACCTCAACTGCACCTCCAGTTGCACTTTTATATGCCATTCCCAGCTAATTAATAGCTTTTTTAATTAAACCGTCGAACGGAGATCGGGCTGGAACTAGAGGGGCTGATCGGGGGGAGGGTCATTCGTTCGGAGACGGTCCGTATCTGTTAGCTTCATCAATAGTAGACGACCTGATGACCCGTCTCAGTCAAGTATACCCATCGACTAATTATCTATCATAATGTTTGAGTATTAAGTGGCTTGGCATAATGGCGTTGTAGGACTAGTAACTCATTGTAAGGGGTGGTACTATTGGTAATATAGTCTCTTTTGGTACTATTACTTTTAGGATTGTCATCAACTTTGAGATAGTTGTCATTTACTTTGGCATTTCTACTAGATTGTTCAAATAATTCTAAGCCCTCCTCTCAAAGCAACTTTTTGAATATAGGAGCACATAATTATTTGAACAACCCAATACAAAACACATTGTGCCACACTTTTATTCCTTTGCAATATCAACTGTGATCATGACATATTATTTAAAATTTTTTTTTACATTTACAGTGCCAGTATAAAGATAATAGTATAATACTAAGTTACAACCTTGATCATAAAATTTATTTTCAAACGTTTTTCTTCCAAGTCTATTGTTATAGTAATAGTCAACCTTGACTTACAATAATATTTGCTCAATTACTACCGTTCTTTTTGCTTCTGACATTACTTAACGCTACTTTTTCATTTTTTAGTGTAAAGTTTTACTATAAGATTAGAAATTACATTTATTTAGTGATTTACCTTGCCAAACGGGTAATTTTAGTCTATGATGAAGTGTTCTAGCCCCAGCTGTAGCTTTAGTTTTAGCCATAGCCATATACAATGTTTTACTTTAAATTTTAACTGTCTTTTTGATCATTCAAACATATTTTGCTACTTGTTTTAATACATACTGGATATTAAGTTGTTCAATTAGTTCTGTGCCCCAAAGTTCGAACATTTCCTTTGGAAGGAGGCACAGAATTATCTAAGCAACCTGATTGTTTCTACTACGTTTTACGTGTTTAAAATCGCGAAAAGTTGTGCCATTATTAATCAGTATAACCTTATTGTCATTATCAATATGTATATCATTTAAAAATTGAAGTTTAAGGTTTCCCCCAGCCCCAGCTGAATCCCGAAAGTACTGGGCAAAAGCGGCGCTCCCTTTCCCAATTCGATGATTTTTGGCCACAGGAGTTGGCTTCTGGCCGTTTTCGGTCTGAGCGTCGCCGCTGGTGTCGCGTCGCAAGCAATCCGTAAGTTTTTGAATTTTTAGGTTCAAAATTGTTTTCAAAGTTTAAATTTAGATATCAAAAATTTTTTACAAACTCAAGATAAGCCTAAAAATTCATTTTCTCATTTATAAGCCTAAACCTTAAAATTGTAAGCCATAAAACTGTAAATCTCCTGTTTTCTCAATATTACATTTGACCTTTGTGGGGCCAACCTATCTTTGTACTGATCTCCGCGATGATATCTTTAATATTTACCGGCGACGACCTTCACCTATAAAAAGAAGCGTCCGTCTTCTACCGATTCTGTTTTATGACACAATTCAATGCACTTTCTCAAGGCTTCTAAGTGTTCTGCAGCTTTGAATTTTAAAAGGCTTAAATTTTAAAAAATGATAAAATGGTAGATATTTTAATTTTTTTTTAAATTTAAATCTTGTAAATTCAATTTTAAATTTAGAAAAAATCGGTGGTTAGTATAGTATAAAGGCTTAAAATAGCATGTTATGACACAAAAGTCTAAAATATTTGGTTGTTCAAAAAGTTCTGCGCCACCTAACAACCCAAAGTTGCTTTGAGATGGAGCACAGAATTATTTGAACAACCTAATATAGACATATTTTTTCTTATATATGACATATCTAAACAACCTAATAAATTGTTTGTGATGAGAGTCTACTGTAACATTAGTGAGAGTCTACTATAAAATATTTATAATCAGAGTCTACTATTGCATATTTTACTTTGATATGTCTGAACACTTTTCATAAAATGCCAAAGTAAAGGTTGATAAACTGGAAATCAGCCGAGTAACCTACTGACCCAGAATCCGAAATCAGTCGCCGTTCCGACGTTCCGTTAACAAAGGAACAGTCGCGATTAATTAGTATCTTGATGTGAAAGTAAAATTCGTCTCAATTAAGTTCAGACATAGAAAAGTGAAATATGTCGTAGTAGAGTCTCATTATAAATATGTTGTAGTAGGCTCTCATTAAAAAAATCTATTAGGTTGAGTATATATGTCATGTATTATACTAGATGTCATATATTTTAAAGCATATATGTCATATACTAGAGGGGATAAGTCTATATTAGATCGTTCAAATAATTCTGCGCCCCTCTAAAACCAAATTTTCGAGATTAAGAGGCTCAGAATTGGTTGAACAACCTAATAAAAGCAAGACATTACACAATAACAACATTTTATTATTAAAAAACTTGACTGCAACGTATTCCTACTGTAACAAAAACCATTAAAAATAAATAAAATTTAAAAATAAAACTTTTTGACATTAATATTGACATTAACTTCAAACAAAAACCCACATTTAACCTATAACAAAATAACTTTCTACAACAACGTACCTTTCAGCGGTAATCTCATCATGTCCCGAGGGTAACTCGCCAGTTTTCCTTCTCCAACACAACACAACTTACGGTATCTCGCTTCGTGAAGTCCCGACCAGTAGTTTCATCGACTGTTCCGAGCTCTGTGCCGCTGGCAACGTAAGTCTTGAGTTTTGAGTGTTTCCGCCAATCCACGAGTGTGAATCGAGAATGCACGTCGCTAACCATCATGGTAGATGCTCACTTACATTATACCTTTTGTCTTATCTTGAGCTCCATAAACTGTCTTTCAACCCCCTCTCATTACATTTCAAACCTTATATTAACCATGTTTGTCCACCGTAACCCGTAACAGTTTGTCGCCTATCCTAACTCCCCCTCTGTTGCTCTGAGGCTTCTGTTAAAGCGTTGGGCCCGTGAAGGTGACGTTTTTGATTCGCACTCGGCCGCTCTCCTCATGCGGGTCCTGGATTTGCCGTGGGAGTTGGCGGCGGACTGCGCCCTCCTCCGCCGTTTCAACCGTCGCTTAGCCGATGATTTACAGGATTGTGTCGGAGTCGAGTACCATGCTGGACGGTGTCGTCTGATTGGTGCCGCCGCGAACAAGGAAGTCTACGAGCCGGTGTTCGATGAAGCGTCGTTGGCGACAAAGACTTGTGTTAAGGTAGGTTAATATCAGTTGAGATTGATTGGAAAAGCAGTGATAAGTTGTAAAGTATCAAGTTTCGAGTAGTCTTAGTATCATATGTTGAAAAAAGTTACTTCGACAGATTTTAATATGAATTTCAGAGCGCCAGAGTCTGCCACTCACCGTTCCACTTCGACGTGAAAGAACAGAAGATTCTGGTCGGATTCGCTCGTGAAGTCGTCCCAGCCGACTCTATTCAGGTAAATACATCTTTCTCTACCTTTATATATTCATATAAAGAGGTTATTCACCTTAAAACCTTTTAAAATGTTGTTTTAAAGCTTGAAATCTATATTATCCATGACCTTTCACAATTCAAACCTCAATTTTTATCTTATTATCAAGTCAATAACGTACTTCCTCATCAAAACAACTTCAGGTATGCCTCTCCGCCTGTCTGAACGCCTTCGAGACCTTTGGCTTCGAGTGTGAATCCGTGATGTACTACCCAGTCGATTCTGAATGCATCCTCAACACCGAAGACCGCCTCGACCGTCCCGATCTGTTCGTCGACGAACACGAAGACACCGTCATCTACCTGGACAACAACTGTGCCGGCTCTCAATGCTACGCTCCATACGTAACTCAGTATGTCGCTGTTGAAAACCGTCAATTGGTCGAGGAACTTGACCGCACCTTCCACGACCTGACCTTGGAAGAGTGTGAACAGATCTGTACCGAGAGAATCACTGTCGGAGCCAATGACTTCAACTGCAAGTCGTTCATGTACAACGCCAAGAACAGGACCTGTATCGTGTCGGACGAGAGGTCGAAGCCTTTGGGACGTGGAAACCTGACCGAAGCCATCGGCTTCAACTACTTCGAGAAGAAATGCTTTGCTTGTAAGTCTTGATATCAGCGCGTCTGAATGTCATGTTATCTTATACTGGATTTACATATCATACCAAAGCAGATTAATAACATACTCAACATAAAACCACCCCAAACCAGCACTAATCCCTCAATTTCAGCCCCAAGGACTTGTCGCAACACAGCCTCCTTCACCCGTGTTCCTCAGATGCTTTTGGTCGGATTCGCCGCCTTCGTAATGGAGAATGTACCATCTGTTACCATGTGCTTGGACCAGTGTACTAACCCACCACCAGAGACTGGCGAGAACTTTGTCTGCAAGTCTGCCATGTACTACTACAACGAACAAGAGTGCATCCTCAACGCCGAATCTCGCGAGAGCAAGCCAGAACTGTTCATTCCAGAAGAAGACGACTTTCTGGTCGACTACTTCGACATCAACTGCCACCTCCAGGCCGAGAAGTGCCCAGCTGGCAAGGATGTGTCTGTCGTGCGATCACTTAACGCCGCTCTGCCCGAGGGTGAAGGCCCAATGCACGTGATCGAGAGCTTGACTGGCGACGTTCAAGAATGTGCCAAGAAGTGCTTCGGAATGGCTCCAGAGAAGTGTCGCTCTTTCAACTACGACAAGGACAGCAAACTCTGCAACTTGTTGTACTTGGACGGAAAGACCACGTTGCGACCTCAGGTGAAGAGTGGCGTCGACCTCTACGACCTCCACTGTTTGTCGCCAGCCCCGACCTCGTGCCAGGCCAAGGACCCAGCCCAGTTCTCTCGCTACCTGTACACCAAACAGCCCGGTCTGCCCACCGAGGAGTTGAGTGTGGTCAGCTTGAGCACTTGCCTCGAAAAGTGTGCTTCCTCGGAGCGATGTGAAGGTGTCAACTACAACCGCAGAAGCGGCGACTGTGCTCTGTTCGCGACAATCGAGAAGGAAGTGGGCGCTCCACACGACCACGTCGATTTCTACAAGAATCTGTGTCAAGTCAAGGAGGTGGATTCTGGAGCGTCGTCGGCCGCCAACGTGCCAAAGGAAGAGATCAAGGAGTCGTCGGGACACGCCTTCAACAAGACCAGACACCCGATCCTGGAGCAGAGCCAGAAGAAGCCCAGCCTGAAAGAGAAGGAGGAAGCTCGCTTCGCTCCATTGAAGGAAGCGACTTCCGAGACCGAACAACCCATCCTCCCCGACGCCAAGCTCGACGTCAAGGCCACCGGACACATCGCCCCAACTGGACCACCAGTACTAGTCGGCCCAGAAGCCGTGCACACCATCTGCAACTACGAAGGCATCAAGGTACAGATCAAGAACGACAAACCCTTCAGTGGTGTCGTCTTCGTCAAGAACAAGTACGACACTTGTCGCGTCGAGATTGGAGAATCTGATTCCGCTACATTAGTCCTCGGACTTCCTCACGACTTCGGAATGAAGCCCATTCTTCTGAATGCTCTGGCGACAGATGAGGAGAAGGCCGCTGAACTGAAGCTGACCAAGGAAAAGTTGGCCGACAACGAAGAATCGACCTCAGCTCACGGCGAGTTGGCTGGCAACGAGATCCGTCGCAAGCGACAAGCCACCCGCGACTGCGGAATCCAGGACATGAACAACGGTACCTACAAGACCACTGTCGTCGTTCAGACTAACAACTTGGGCATCCCTGGCCTCGTCACCTCCATGGACCAAATCTACGAGATCAGCTGCGACTACTCCAGCATGCTGGGAGGTAAGGTCACGACCGCCGCCAACATGACCGTCCACGGCCCCACCCCGTCGCTGATCCAGCCCCGCGGCAAGATCGAGCTCGGCAACCCTGTCATGATGCAGATGAGTATGGCCAACAGCACCGAGACCAAGCCCGTCATCCACGCCAAGCTCGGCGACATCCTCGAGCTGCACTGGGAGATCATGGCGATGGACGAGGAGTTGGACTTCTTCGTCCGCGACTGCTACGCCGAAGCCGGCGGCAAGGAGCGACGCGAGGACGAGAAGCTTCAGCTCATCGAGGAGGGTTGTCCCACCCCTGCTGTCGCCCAAAAGCTCATGCCAGAGGCAATCAAGATGCAAGGCAGTGCCATCAAGATCGCCCATCTCCAAGCCTTCCGCTTCGATTCGTCGCCAACTGTCAGTGTGACATGCAAATTGGAGATCTGCAAGGGAATGTGCAAGTCGCAACAGTGCAATCTGCTCAATGGAGTGCAGGAGAGTTGGGGTCGCAAGAAGAGATCGCTGCAGGACTTGGACAACTCTGTCACTGAGTGTAAGTTTCGCTTATTTAAATTTTTTTAAATTTAAAAGTAAAAAAAATTTCAAAATTTCAAAAAAAAACAATTTTCAAATTTTAATTTCAGTCGAGACCAAACGCTACAAGATCCCTCGCTTCGCTCAAGCCACCACCTCCCTCGTCATCATCGACCCCCTCCAACAGATCAACGACCCTCAACCTCAGGTGTCGCTGAACAAGAACTCACCGGTCGAGTTGGCCAATCAGTCGCCGGAGATTATGCAGAATGTCGCTGTCGCACCGGAAGGACAAATGTGCATGAACAAGTACTCTCTGTTGGGTGTGACTGGTACCCTGTTGTTGATCATTCTGGTACAGGCGTTGGTTGTGGGCAAGTACATCTTCTCGCGACTACTCAACGACTCGCCCAAACAGTACTACTAGGTTGGTACGGTGGGTACTGTAATAGTGGTGCTTTTGACGAGTTGGTGCAGTTAGTACTATTTATTGTACCACTTTCATCAAGTTAGTACCAATACTACTACAAGTTGGTACCACTAGTATAGTAACTTCTATTCTGCCTTGTCCTACTACTCCAACATACTACTACAAACATCCTACAGTACCACCAACTACTGTAACGACCTCGCCTTTGTTATTGCAATCTTACTGTAAATACAACCAAAGGTACCAGTTGTTCCTACTTACATGGCCATTCCTTGTTAAACCTTTTTTATCATCTCATTCCGCATCGTTCTACATATTCACCACATTGTAAGCGCCGCGACATCGTGGACTTTAAAAGAAACACATTCCACTTGAAATCTTTTTAGTTCTGCTCAAATCTAATGTCATTCTAAGTTATTCGACAATAAATTATAATAAAATAGTGGCGGGTTACTGCAGGTATTGATAACGATTACTGTATCAGATAAAGCCAGAGTTTTCTTCTGTTTAACTTATGTCATTTTTAAACTTATCTTACTTTTAAAAACCTTACAGTAACAATGGTTTGTCGCAAAATGAACTTTTTTTTCTATTGTCGCTCAACATTTTACGTCCAAACCCCCCAAAAATTCCCTTTAACTCGACCTGAACTCATTGCACTGTGCAAACATTTTTATTTATTGCACCGTGCAGTATTTATTTCCTTTGCAATTGCAAAAAATTAAAACAAAACTCCACAGTGCAACCAAAAGAAAGAAACCTGCACCGTGCAAGAATCTCAATCCCTTGCACAGTGCAGACCCAATTCTTTTTCGTTTCCCATGCACCGTGCAATCTTTATTTTGTCGCACTTCCATCCTTCCAATAAGCGGGGCGACTGCGACAAAGCAACTCTTCCTCATTCAATCAACCTCACTGTGCGTAGAGACGTTGCGTTGCGACAAACAGCCAAATTCAACGACAAACGTTGAGAAAAGAAGAGCGACAAACACTCAGCGACATTGGAAAGAGTTGCAATTCTGCGACAAACATTCAGGAAAGACATGTTGCGGCAAGAAGCTCTGCGACAAAAAAGAAAATGCTCGACAAACCCCAAACAGTGCGACAAAACCAAAAATTCGCGACAAAACAAAAATTGCGAGAAGATTTCACTCCATTTTCAAACAAAAGTCGCCGCGACAAATTTTTCATTTCTTTGTCGCGCCGTCAGTTTTAAGCGACAAAAAAAAAGCTGCAACAAGTGCTCCAGTCTCTGGCGACAACATCTTTTTGCGTCGGAAATCGAATGAATGTCGCTCGATGAGGAAGAGCATCTTGTCGCAGATGAAGAGAAAAGACTTCGCGACTTGATCAAATGAAGGTGATTGTCGCAGAAAGAGTTTGCGACAACCGATTTTTGAGGTTTTGCGACAACTGCAAGGTGTCCTGGCGAGCACCGTGGTTTGTTTTGCACCGTACATCAGAAATGACGATTTCTGACTGGAAGTTGTCGCGATGACTGCACTGTGCGGCTTCTAAAGTTTGCACTGTGCAATCTTTTATTCTTTTTTGCGCACAGTGCAGTTTTTTCTCATTGCACCGTGCAAACCTCAATCATTCCCACTGCACCGTGCAAAAATGCTTTGTTTTCTTTGCACTGTGCAGGCTCCTTTAATTCTGCGTGCACTGCGCAAGCAAAATTAAAGAAAATCAAGACCTTAAGTTTTCCACAAACTTTTTGAGCTTACCAAAACTAGATAATGCTTTTTGCAATAGACGTAACAGTTAAAGTGATCAAAGGTAACAAAATATTACCTAAAATAAGAAAACGTTTAAAATTTTACCTAAAACAACAAAAAACTATTATCTAAAACAATATAATTACAAGCAAAGCAGTGTCCCAAACTGGCCATTCTCTTCATCGGCACAATTTCTTAAAATGGCACAACTTTTACATTGAAATTCAAGTGGTTATTGCTTACATTAATATACCCCATCAAAATATGTCTCAGAATTATAATTACGTTAATGAAACAAAGACAATATGTAAATAAAGATAAAAAATGATAAATTGAAAAAATCGTAAAAATAAATTGGTATACCAATTGGTAGATAAATGCTTTTTATTATTTTTCACGACTTTTAGACACAATTTCACGAAACCAATAACGAATTGACGGAATGCCACAAGTCGCGAATTTCCCTTTTAAATAGAAAGTTTACAAATTTTTGTTGTTCTCGACTTTTTTCTTCTAATCTTTGAATTTTTAATTTTTCATTGTTACAGGTGAGTAAAAGTATGTTTAACAATTATAACTGAATTTTGCTGTATAACATGACATATTACCTAAAATAACATCGAATTTTAGGTAGTATTTGGCGTAAATTTTACTAAATCTTGGATACTCTCATCAGATAGTGTTTCAGGTATGGCCGGCAGTCTAAATAAAGTTTTGCAAGAGACTTTCAGCGTTGACGGGAACTCCAATTTCAATGTTAACGACGTTTGTGATGGAATTGCCAAAGAAATTGACACAGAAGTTTTGTTTTATGACCAGTTACAGCAGTTGGCTATAGATAAAGGTACGAATGATAATTTATCTTATTGTTTATGTGTTTAGAAGCTGAAAGTTTATCAGAAAACAGCGAAGAAGCAGAAGAAAAGGAAAACAAAAAAACAGATGAACAACAAGTCAGTAGGCCAAAAAGCTTGAGGAGAAGAGTGTTGGAAATCAGTCAAAGATGTGCTGCAGCTAAAACAAATGTTGAGGACTCGAAAATGACCGAATCAGCGGGGAAATCAGCTAAAAATAACGGTGTGGAAGGTGAACAGAGAAGAAACGATAAAGACATCGATCCAATGAAGCCAGAACTAAAAGAAGAAGTTGTCACCGAAAGAACCATCATGAGGTTAAATCAGATCTTTGAAGATTTTGTTCACGACGTGATTCGTATGGAGCTTCAGATGGTTTTCGAAAATTCATACAACGAGACAGCAAAACGCTTTCGTCGAGAGTTTGTGAATCCAAAGACAGGAGCTCTGTATAACACCAGAAATGCGTTTGATTTTGTGTTTAAGAAGGTACAAGCATCTTTTGATAGCTTATCAAAGGCTCCTGAACCTACGTTTTCACAAGAGATATTGACGATGTTGAAGAAGATGTCAGTTTTGTCGGCATCATCGATTGGAATGTTGTTCAAGTCAGGGATTGAGAAGTTTAAACCAAAGCATTTGGAGTTGTTTCTGAACTCCAGAGACGAGCTGGCTGGTCTTTACTTCCTGATGCATGTTTATTTTACATTGTTCAAGAACGCCTCGTATCCTGTGATTGATCCTGATCAGTTCGAGGTGAAAGAGAGCCACGAATTAGAGAAAGTCGCATCTGAAGATGAATTTATGGTTGAATTGAACGAAGCCTTCAATCAACGTTTCCTAAAGGCTTCGACTATAGATGTCGCTCGCAAGTTCAGACAATTGTTGGCCGAGTTCCACAACTGCAAGTACTTGTACCTGGTGCTTCAGGAGTTCAATCGACAGCTGAGTCTGTGTCAAGACGACAATAACTTTGGTGCTGATATCAAGGTCGCTCTAGTACATATGTACGAGCAACCAGTTGTTGTGATTGGCAGATTGTTTAAGAAGAAGATGTGTTTGGAGAGGACGTCGTTCTTCGACCACTTAGATGAGATGATTCTGGACGACTACAAGGTGGGAGCTGGATTACTGTTCACTATAACGTCGTTGATGGACAAGACCAAGTAACGGCTTTTGGTTAACAGAGATGGATAGTTAAATACTCACAAAGTAAGTTACTTTTATGTTAAGTATGTAACGTTTTATTTTTTGGCACGTTTTCATGATAATCATTTTTTTATAAATCAGACTAATGTTCACTATGTAATTAATATAATATAAAGTCTTTCCAGTTTTTAAAGTTCACATCAACATAACGTTGCTATCTCAACTTACTATGTTTTACTAATTTTTAATATGATTTTATATTAATATACCTTTATATGTTAATATTGCGCTAATAAATGTTATTGTTATGCAAATAATGGTCAAAAAAGTCTTTTCTTGGCAATATTATCTTATGTTAACAATGTTGCTTTACACATTTTGCGAAAAATATATTTTGCTTCTCCTTGTGCTATCATACTGTGCATAGTATTTTTAAATTGTAAATTCTCTTTTTTTTATTCATTTCCTGGATAAGACAGGTACTATTTTAGAAATGGAAGACCCACTTAGAAGATTGTTCAAGAGGAAGATCAGTTTGGGTAAAGAATCAGTTTCTCACCGTTTGCTTTGACCATTTGCAGTTAATTATACTTCTTTTCTTCTTGAACAATCTGTTTGCATTGTCGCTAACATTGGTAAGTTTTTTGGGCTTTTGACGCAAAAACTTTGAAAGATTACGAATTACCTTCAGCTCTATGTTTTTTATTTTCTTTAAAATTCTTTGCAACAACATGGTTTAAAAGAAGCAACAAAGACCAATCGTGGATTTCAAATCTAAAACAATACATGTATAAAAGTTTCGCTACTTTTAGCAATTAAACTATTGGTTACAACAAAAGCGACATTTTTATGGTCATTATGTTTTTTGTACAATTTTTTAGAACGATATAAAATGGTAATTTATGACACTATACTTATACTGCGGAGAGAAAAGGAAGTAAAGACACAGTAATGGTTCGAAATACGGTTTTAGTTGAGCTAATGAATGGAAAGGAGAAGATGTTGATGTATTTTTATGAAAAATGTTATAAAAATTGCTATTTAAGCTCATCAATATGGTTTACATGCATAATATCACCATTGACACTATTTAATTATATGGACAATGTAATTTAAAAGTTTTTAATTTTAGAAAGATAGACAAAGTAATAACAGTTGTAAAATGTCACAAAAGGTGCTAAAAGCTGCAATGAATATACAACAAGGTTAGTATTACCATTCAAAAGCTCACGTCTATGAAAGACATAACTCAATATATGTTTTGAACTGTCTGGAAACAAAGGAAGGCTCAAGAAACCAAATTTTAAAATTTTGAATTCCTGTGTTAGTTTTTCTTACACAAATCCAGCCACCGCCTTCATGATATGGCAATCTTCCCTACACAAATCCAGCCACCACGTTGAAGATCTCTTCTGGCAGCATCATGTCATCGTTGTCGTCATCGTCGAAGAAGTCTGTGTCGTAGTCAGGGTCGAACATGATGTGATTGGGAAAGCTGTTCACACTCATTGTCATACTAACCAAGGCTTGGTCGAAAGGACAGTAGCTGAACTCGACGTTCGTTGGGTCGCTCTTCTTTATGTACAAGACTTGTGGACTGTCTGTCGCATACTTTTCTAGTTTTTGCATCCATTCTTTTACCTGGAATAATATTGTGATTGTTTTTCCTAATTTTTGAGTAGTTTATTGTTATTGGTAAGTTTAAATCAATAATAAAATACAGTAACTTTATTTTTGTACTCCTTTTTTAACTTCTGGTATCAGATATTTTTGTCATCTTTTTTTAACTACTGATAACAGATAATGAAATTTATGGGTTTTGGTGATAATTTATAACATCTGTGGCCATAAACATGAATTACTCATCCACATTTCGTCCTTTTTTAAGTTTAATTTTTATATTCTTTGACTACAATAACAAGATCAAGAAGCAACATTATGATTAAGCCTACAACCTTAGCCTCCCTAGTTTATCTTGACCCCCTTACTTATAAAAAAGTTTAGGTAACCCCCTATGAGATCATCTTGTTTGTCCTGTACTTTCAGCACATGTCGACTGCTTTGTCATCCATCAAAAAACAAAAGTCTGTTTACAAAAAACGCGAGGATGATGCATCTTTGTTTAGTAAGCCGATATCTCACACAAAGGTCATGCTAACAATTAAGCGGATCCAGCTTTAATGAATGGTTTGTTTCAAAAAGTTGGAAACTTATTAGCCAGCTGTTTGCCCCGAACACTTTAAAGATTCGGACCCCGAGGGTCATTGCGTTCAGTGCTGAAACCGATTTGTGGCGAGCATGGTTGTGATTGACCCAAAGTTTAAGAATGTGGGCAGGAAACGAGGGATCGAGATCTGGAGGATCAAGGTGCGGTTTTCATGATTTTTAGGATTTTTTGTATTAGGTTTTTCACGTAGTTCTGTGCCCCTCTCAAAGCAAGTTTTCAGGGTTAAAGGCACAGAATTATTTGATCAACCTGCTATAAAAAATTATTTTTTTAAATAAAAATATAATCCAACTTCTCAGAACTTTGACCTTGAAGTAGTGCCCAAAGAGCAGTTCGGCAACTTTTACAGTGGAGACTCTTATATTATTCTTAATGTAAGTTTATTTACCTTATTTGAAGTTAAAAAAGCTTTAAAACTGTAAGAAGACATTAAAATAAAGGATTATATTGTGATTGCCGCACCTATTGCTTTACAGACAAAAAACAATGACAACTGGGATGTACACTTTTGGTTGGGCCGGGACACAAGCCAAGACGAGGCTGGCACAGCGGCTATTAAAACTGTGGAGTTGGATGACTCTTTGGGTGGATTGCCAGTTCAATATCGTGAAGTTCAAGATCACGAAAGTGCAGTATTTTTGTCCTACTTCAAAGATGGAATCAAGTAAGACCATACTGTAAAAATGATAAACCGAGATCTTTGAATTTACAGCGACCTTGATATTATACATTTAGTAACTGAATAATAACAGTTTGTCTTCAAACCCAGCTTTCCTTAACACAACCCATCACAATTTCTATCTTAAGCCAACTCTTTAAACGGCCAAACCTTTCAGGTACATGCAAGGAGGTCACTCGAGTGGCTTCAACCACGTCGTGGACCCCTACTCCAACTACAAACCCAAACTATTCCAATGCAAAGGCAAGCGCAATGTCAGATGCACCCAAGTGGACTGCAAACTGGACTCTCTTAACCTGGGCGACGTTTTCCTGCTCGACCTTGGCCTAAACATTTACGTTTGGATGCCGCCAGAAGCCGGTCGTCTGGAGCGCGTCAAAGGTGTGAACCAAGCCAAGAGTATTCGAGATCAAGAGCGTGCTGGGCGCCCCAAGATCCACGTGCTAGACCAGGATTGGAAAGAGAACGCGACCTTTTGGAAACACTTTGGTGGTGCTCAAAACGCAAGCAGAGTGAAGAGTGCCAAGGCCGGTGGGGTGGATGAGAACTACTGGAGGGAAAAGGGAACCGCCGTCACATTGTGGAAGGTTTCTGATGCCAGTGGTACCCTGAAGGTCAGTCGTGTTGCTCAAGGAAGCTTAAACATCAAGGACTTGAACACTAATGTATGTTTAATTGGCTCACAGTAATTTTACTACCAATCACAAAAATGGTACGGTTTTTAAAACTGTGGTAGTAGTATGGTACTGTAAGGAAAAAAAAGAAAGGCAAGGTAAACTACACATTATAGCAATGCTCAAAAGGAGTAAATACTCGATTGCCCATATACTAGTACTATTATTTATGGTACCTCTTAGTACGTATTCTTGTTTTAGGACGCATTCATTTTGGATGCTGACCAAGGTGGTGTGTTTGTATGGATCGGAAAAGAATGTAATAAAGAAGAAAGATCAAAGGCCCAGCAATGGGGTCAAGAGTATCTGAAGCAGCACGTAAGTGTCATTAATAAAACGGCAGTTAATCCTTCAAAACAAACTGTTTTCCAAGCAAACTCTTTGCAATAAATCAGTTTTATCGCTCCATTGTGTAAGAAAAACAAAAAAAGTTTTTGAGGTAAACAAAAGCAGTAAAATACATTAAAAAGTTGAAGACTAAACCTTTGAGTCCTTAAAATTAAGCTGTATAGAACTATAATTGATGGCTATACAAAAGGCAACAAAGATCATCTTTAATCAATATAATAATATTTTCAAAAACAAATATGACCTTCCATTTCAGAAAAGAAACAAGTACACCCAAGTAATCCGTGTCCTAGAAGGTGCAGAGCCCCAGATCTTCACTCAATGGTTCGCCAACTGGAGCGACACCAAGAAGGCGCAGGACTACAAGCCCAAGCTCTACAACGTGTCAAATGAGACTGGCAAGCTTGTGATCGATGAAGTCGCCAACTTTACCCAAGAAGACCTGGACACAGACGATGTTATGATTCTGGACGCTCTGAACACCATCTACGTGTGGATTGGCGACGGTGCCAACAAACAAGAGCGGGAAGCGGCTAGCCAAACGGCCAAGAAATACTTGGAAACGGACAAAGTGCCTCGTCACAAGACAGCTCAAATCGACATTCTGAATCAGGGAAAGGAGAATCCCGGATTCAAGAAACTGTTTGCGTCGTGGGACGACAAGATTTGGGCCAAGGCAAGTTTGTTGCTCACGTGTGGTATAATGATTACTTTTGCCAGTTATAAAGTAACTAATATACCAGAATCAGTTGTGTTAAGTTGATTTTACTATTGTATTAACGCAATGATAATATAATTTTAAATGTTTTAGAAAGAAAAAGACTACAAAAATCTCCGTGAATTACTCTTCCAAAGCTCCGGACCTCAAAAGGTTATGTCATTTGCTCACTGAATGAGGCTTCAATTTCGACATTTTTTGTAAAATAAAATTCCATTTTGTAGTTGTTGAAATTAAACATTTCTTTAATTTTTTAGCATTAAGTTATGTTAACTATCGACTTTTGTGAAATCTGTTTATAAAAAAATTTAAACCCACCTCAGCAGGAGCAAGACGACAGATCCGAGCTTTGACATTCGCTTCGATATGATCCAACTTGTCGCCGATGATATTCTTGTACTCTTCCAGTACCTTCTTTATATTATCCAACAGCTGCTCAACGCTCGTGTTCCTTGGAAACACTTCTGAATCCGGGAATTCTGGTAAGAATTCATCGGAACTCAGCTCCAACGTGTACTTGTTCAGCACGATATTGTTCATGTTACGGAGGAAAGGTTCGAATTGATCTCGGTGACAAGCTCTGTACTTTACTTTAAGTACCTGGAGATCGCATGGACTTGGGATACCCGTGCTAAAATTAAGAATTTTAACATAATCTTGAGACTTATAAGTGCTATGATATTTCGTTTTGCCCTCTTCGATACGATGTTTAAAATAAATATATTTTAGCGCTATGTTGTAGCAGATGTAAGTCGTAACGTAGAACAAAGATCATGTTGGTCAATAAGTACTAATCATAATAACCAAACAAAAGATCACCCACGTATAACTTCTTAATCCTTTAAATTGTATGCAAAACAGAAAAACAAAGTGCATTACGTGTAAAACATAGTTAATATTCAAATCAGTGCAAAATGTACTTTTGAATAATATATTGATATTTGTTTGCACTTTAAAACTTACTCGAACGTGATTTTATTGAAGTAAGTGTTCGACAAATCCAAAACTTTAATTTCGTGCTTAAAGACATCCATAACATCAATAGTACCTAAAACATAATCTAAGGAAATTTTTAAAATGTAAAAACTGAAAAATATACAAATTTAATAATAAATGACACATTGTTAAATAAAATTTACTTGTAGCAGTCCTAAAATCTCCAGCAAAAACATCCAGTGTCATTTTAGGCAAAGCCGTCGTCCTCAAGTAGTCATAGTCGCACTTCAATCTTCTCAACTGTGGTCCTAGCTCATACAACAACTTCCGGCCGTTCCTCGGTTCGTTCGAAGTCCACAATTCGATTTCAAACACATTACCACAATATTGCAGTAGATCTATCACAAATCCAGACTCATAAGAGATATTAAACTCCCCGCCAAGTCTGAATCTGGCAGGACGAATGAGTCGTAACAAAGTGGTCAACTGGTTGATATTGGAACACGACACACAGAACGGCAGTCGGATTTCTTTGTTTTTTTCTTGAGTAAATCGTATTTTGTCGCTAAAATCGCAAACCAACCATATGCCGCGGAACAGTTCGCGAATTGATGCTAATGTTCTCCTTGACGTAAACTAAATAATAATAAACTTAAAATCATAATGCCATGCAATTAGGTTTGAGTTTTAAATTATAATAAGTCCAATTTTACGTTTTCCAACATTACTCCGCTTTCGTTAATTTTTAAAATTAATTGAAACAATAAAGTCTAATAAACCTAAAAGTAGAAAAAACATAAGATAACTTACGACACATCTCAAAAACCTTCTTCGTCCAAGCCGTCCATCAGAAAAGCTGTAATCAGACTCAAAGTCACTGTCAATTCCAGAAACTCCGTCCAATTGGTTCCGCGCAATAACAAATTGGTTATTAATGTGTTCAAATAAGTCGTCGAAATCGAGATGTGCACTTTCTTCATCATCCTGCTCAGTTTCGTCAGTGTCTAATCCTGGTAACATTTCACACACATCCCTCAAGTTATCATCGTATACTTCTGCTGGAATGTTGTCATCGCCTTCTTCCATGTCATCACCAGTCTTTTTGTCAACACAATTGCTCGGCTGACCAACATTAGCATGATTATTTTGTTGTTGTATTTCAGATAACTTGTTTTCTTCAATGTTAACGTCATTAACATCAGCGTCTTCGTTATTATCTTCTGTGTTTCGATTGTCTTCATCTCCAACATTTTTATCGTTACTAAATTCGTCGTCTTCAAGATTTCTTGCTGTATCTTTATCTTCTGAACGCTTATCATCTGCGGCCACAGCATCAAAAATGGGATTATCATTCCTTAAGTTCACATTGTCTACAGTAGCATTTTCATCAGAATTAAAAGAACCAGTTTGTATTCCAGAAGAAAATGGTGTTGCACGCACAGGTCGCAAACTGGGGTTTGACATGTGAATGGCAAAGTGTAGAAAGGATTCGCAAGTCAACCGTCGCTTTGGCCTAGATATTGTTCGTGAACAACAGGGTTGATCCATATTGTTCGTTTATTCTGAACAATTTTTAAATTATTGTCAAAAAATGTTACAAGAGATGAAACAGCGAACGTTAATTCAACCCGTTTATAAACCTTTAAATTCTCGTTTATCCAACATACAACATACTAAAGAAATTAAAAATTTAATTGCCTTTGTAGAACTGTTCTAAAATTAAACGTCAAATTTATATTCCGACCGTGATCATCAAAAGTCTGCTCTAACTGTAAATAGCAGCTATTTTATATTACAGATCAGAAACGCACAAGTATTCAAATCGCCTGTGAAGGGAAGATTAACTATCATGATATATCAAACGCTATTGGACTTTTGTCGCGTGAAAATATTTTTCGGAAAAATAAAGTTGACCCACAAGCTTTAAAGTGAGTCAAGTTTTTCTTTTTGTTTGTCTTTTAGTTCTAAATCAATAGTGACATTTAGTATTTATTTATTTATTAAATAAAAAAAATATTCGGCTCTGCGTCGATGTTGTCATTAATAAGGTCTTTATCTTAGATAAATAGTTATTGTTTGTATTACCTTATCTTACTTACATTCCTGTTTTCAGAGAATGGCGGGACAAACGTCAGAAATACGATTAAAACGACTTATAGATGAGCATACAGTAGAAAATCCGGCTTTGAATGTTTATTCAAAAGAACTAGAAGATGTTTTGTCCCTCTTGTGCACCGAGTTTTCAAAAAACAGCGACTTCTATCAAATTCTCAACGAAAAAATCTTCGAAACGCGTAAGTTTTTCTTTTAAATTTATTATGTTTTAGGAGTTTGTGCGGCAAAACAGTTTTTTGATGGATGCCAAGCACATGTGGCTTCTGAAGCGTCAACGACGGCACTTGAGCAGAATATTGCTGATGTTCATCAGCGTAACTTTGATTCATATTCAGATGAAACGGGACCTTGTAGTAGTATTGAATTAATGGAGAACGTAAAAGAATTGAGGGAAATTTTTAGTCGTGCTCCTACGGATGATTTTGGAGTAGCTTCTAAAAGCAATGTAGACAATTCAGAGAAGAACAGTGTTGATAATCAAGCCACGAGTTTAATAAAGAAAGTTAAAGGAAGGTCAAACTGGACATTAGTTTTGATGGGAGAAAGTGAAATATCAGAAACAGGACTTTTTGATGTTTATAATGTAAGCTTTACAGTTATTCGCACTTTTAAAGCGCGTTATCCGGATAGTAGATAATTTTTGTTATTTTAGATTATTGTGGACGACATATCGAAGCTTATATCAATTATATCTTCTTCAATCGGTTTGTCAGCTAAAAACATTGTTTTCTATGGCAACAAGAGATGGTTTTCAAGTTGTAACAAGGAGAATCAGCAATCAGTTAAAGATTTTGTATTAGCAATTATACACATGTTTAACGGTCTTAACAATCCACCGGCTACAAAGCTTTATTGGCTCGGATTTCCTTCATTTTCTGATGGAATGATGGTTGGTGAAGAATACGAAGGACGGTTGGGGGAGTTTAATTGCGCTATGTCAGAGATTTTTAAGGAAGAAAGTATGTTTTTGGACTTTAAAATGTTTTTACCGTACAAAACTGGAGACATGTCTTCGAAGCCGAATGATCAGATATCAGAAGATATGGAAGAATATGTGATAACAAATGCTATGGATTATTTAAAGACGAAGGAGGTTACGTTTTTCACTCAATGCTCTGAAATGAATATCTCTACCTAAGGTATTGGATTTGAAGCCAATGATTTATCGAAAGTTTGTGAAGCGGGTATTAAAGATGGTAAACAAGATTATGGTTCAAAACCTACAGATTGTACACGTAGTTCCAATACAATGGATGGCAATTCGTCCGTTTTTCCGATAATTTTTGTGACGAAGTGTCCAAAATAAAATAATTTTATGAAAATGAAGTTTTCTCGGATTTGCGGGTATTCTACTGGAATAAAAACGAAAAATAAAGCTGTGAGAAGTTATTTGGATCGCCAGCTCAACGATTCTTATTCAAAATTGGCTAGGGAGCATTCATATCGAGCCAGAAGCGCCTTCAAATTGCTGGAAATGCAGGAAAAGCTAAAAATATTTCGTCGAGGTAAAGCTTATTTCGTTTTTTGTTATTTTAGGTTATTGTTATTTATATTATGGTACTTTGGATAGCACCTTTTGTGAATTTTACACTACATATTTTAAAAAAGCTATTAATATTTCCAAAAAAAAACTTTTAATTATTGTTTTTGGTGACATTGTTCTTGATGTTGGTGCAGCACCAGGATCCTGGTCTCAAGTGGCTGCTGAACATGTCGGACCTTTAGGATATGTACTTGGTGTTGATTTACAAGCAATGCAGCCACTAGGGGGTGTGGATTTCTTGTCAAAGGCGGATATTCAGAATCCCGCGGTTCAGAGGGCAATATCTCAACGACTCAAAGATCGACCGGTTGATTGTATAATCAGCGACATGGCTCCTAGCCCTACAGGTAATTTTATAGTATTTTAGGTTTGGTTCTATATAGTTTTGGACCATTGTGTCTATGTTTTACCGTTTGTTCATCTAAAAATTGTTTTAAATTGTTTGATAGCTATTCAGATAGCGACAAATAACATAAATGGCCAGTTTATAAACATATTGTTACTTTAGGTTCAAGAACTATAGACCACGAGCGTATAATTGGCTTATGTCACACAGTCCTCAAACTTATAAGTGATGACAATGAAACGAAACTCAAGACTTCAGATAACCTAGCATTTTTGTGCAAAATCTGGGATGGACATCTAAAGAAACAGTTCACAAACGATGTCGAAAGCTTGTTTGGTAATTGTCGAGTAGTGAAACCAGATGCAAGCCGATCTGACAGTGCAGAGTTCTACGTTTTTGCTAGAAAAAGTGTCAGAAGTTAATAAATCGTTTCACTATTTTAATTTTTGTGTTATTTTACAACAATGTAAAATAAAGACAATTGAGAAGGTTTATTATCAGCACTTGAGGATTTAAAAATAACAATATACAATTTTTTAAGTTATATTTACAAAAGAAGAAGGCACAAGACGATATTAAATGAAAACGTGATAGAGAAAGTCGATACATCATTAGTGATTTGCCCGTATTTACATTACCATACATTGTTTTGAGTCTGCCTGATCAGCAGTTTTACTCGTCCTTTGAGGTTGACTAGTGGAAGGTTTAGCTGTTTGAAGTGGCTGAAAAAAGATGATAATGTTATATACCTCATGAGATTATCAACAAGTTAAAACATTTTGATATACAGAACAATTACTTACTGAGGTATTAATGGTTTCATAGCGCTCTGGAAACTTTAGATCTGGCAGTATAAAATTGAAAAAGTGTTCTCCAGCTTCTTTATCCGTCAAGCTATTGATTTTTGCGTAGTGAGTAGACGTCATATTTGGTATTTCAACGGCATGAAACTCCAATTTGAAAGCTCTACCAATATGTTCGATCCTTTCCTTCGCCATCGAACATACAGCCAGCTTCAAGGCGTTTCCCAATGTAGAATCGTCCTTGGTTAGTACTAGTTGATCCGCTCGTATTGGGTTAAACACCCGTAAGAGTTTGAGGACAACACCTTTAATAGGCGAACGATTACAATAAATTTTGAAGGAAATTCCCATCTCAATGTCTGTTACTACCGAACACATCCGAATCACCGCGGCGTGGGTATCAAACCTTTGGATGTGGTTATTTTCCTGTACTTCAGGCTTCTTTATCGTTCTTTCTGGCAGTTTTGTGTTTGAAACGTGTTCTTCCAGCTTTGGTCTCTTTTCTTCTTTGTGTTCTTCAAGTTTACCTTTTTGCGTGTCTTCAACCTTTGTCTTCATGCATTCTGTGTCGCAACCTTTGATTGTTGCTTTTTCCTCCGAGCTTTTTCCTTTATTATTTTCAAAGCTTTTGGTTGGAAGTGGTCCAGGTCTCATTTTTCGAAGTGTTTCTCTCAGTTTCTGTTCATCCCGTTCTCTTATCCTCCTTTCTTTTTCTTCTCGTTGCGGGACTGACATTGAAATTCCATGACCAAAAAGTCGTATAAACTCGACATTGAGAATTACACCGGCAAAGGCATCAGGTGCTTCCCAAAGAGTCATCAGATGTTCATAGGTCCGAATTTCGTTTTTGAACCTGTTCCCAAGTTCTTTTAAGCCGAAGTCCGAAAATCTACGAAGAGCTTCAATCACAGACTCGCCTAGCTTTTGATCGTCCTTTAGGGCTTCGGTCGGGACATTGAAGTAGTCACTAACTGAGCGGAACATGTTGTAGTGACCTTGGTACACTTTGAAGATTTCTCCGTTGTTTTTCACGTACTCCAGTTTGAATCTTGCTGCCAAAAGCAATGGATGCACATGTAAAACTTGATTAAACATCAGTTTCACTTTTTCTTCTTCAATGTCAACATTCGGCAAATTTATATTCCCGTCTGCTAGAACCCGACCTTCGATCTCGTAATCTTCAAGAGTTTCTTCAGCTTCTGTTTTGAGAACCACCTTTTCAGTAATTGAAGTCTCTGCTTTAACAGGTTCTGGCTTTGCCATCTCCGGTTTGATCGTTGTATTATCTTTCACGGTTCCTTGAACAGAAGGTTTTGATAGCAAGAATCTTCGTTTCAGGTTAATAGCTGGTGTTGATTTCCTGATGACTGGCGATTGTGGTTGCGATGTTGGTAGCTCACATTGACTATGAAACTAAAAAAAATTTGATCACTTTGGTAAAAAATGCAAAATTCATCTCTTGTATTTAGCTATAACTTGATATTAAATTAATATTTATAACGTAATATTAATTACCTCTTCATCGCTTTTTGGCTCCACGTTTTGCACTGTTTTCTCCAATTGGTAGACAACTGGTACGTCCTTGAGCACAACTTCCGCTGACTCCTGTTCCTGTTTCCGTTTCTTCTTGTATTTGATAGACACTATATTTACAACTTCTTCTTCAAGCTCATCGTCTGGACACAAAATCATTACATCTTTCCTCACATTATCCTTCACATATTGTACTGCCTTCACCAAGACGTCTGTCCCCAGTTCATTTAACAACAAAACAGATTCGTTTAGGTCCGGTCTTTCCACGCTTTCTGGTTTCAGGTTTGGTGGCAGGAATACTGTCGTATCGGTAAATTCAAACTTCTCCAACATGTTCTGGCAAATGACGTTGAAGTTGCCTAATCTTCCTGAGAACTTCATGTCTTGCGGATCAGTTGGATATCCAAGAAGATGAAGATAACGGAACGGAGGGATGTGAAGATTGTTGTACAGTTGAGATAACCTCAATATTAAAGTGCTTATCCAGTTATTGTCAGCCATCTTGTCGCCAAAGTACCATTGTGGGTTTGGTGCTATAATGTAGTGGGACTTTCGTTTTCTCTGACTGATCATTAATGTCACATAAAACAAAAAGTCGGGTAGAGGCAGGTAAGGGAACTGAAATTAGATGTTTACTATCAGTCTTTCCACTACAGAATGTTACAGCTGCACGGTGCAGTCCCCGAGAAAATCGCGCCCTTTTTATTCCGCTGCACAGTGCAGATTTCCCGCGCGATCACCCGATACAGCCAACGATGTGAGGAAAGATTGCACAGTGCAATCCCTTCAGTGCCGCACCGGTCGGTTGTCGCAGGATTCAATGACTTGCAACAGTCAAAAAAACGTGTCGCAATTTTTCCATTGAACACAGTTGTGGCTTGAGTGTTGCGACAACCGCGACACACTGTCGCATCGCCATTCGAAGCGCGACACGACAGTTTGTCGCAAAGCTTTGCACTTGCGACATTGCGATTTCCATTGGGATGTCGCCGGGTGCAAGCGACTGTCGCAGACCTTGTCGCTTGTCGCCCAATTCTCGGCGCGACAGCGATTCCTTCAAACTGCACTGTGCAGTTTTGTAACATACTTTTCCGGAAAGACTGATATATAAATGACTCCGATAACAATTTTTAGTATAAAAACCGCATAATGACAGTTAAACTAAAACTAATAATTTAAAAAAGAAATTTTAATAAAAGTACCATTAAAGTGTAGACCCCGTTTAGCTTCGGCGGTGCTTGATGTCCAGCCACAATAAGAATGAATTCAAAGTTTTTGCTTTCTTCTGGCCAAATTTCGGTCGGTTTGGGTAACTGTGCCCATATAAAAATTGTGTTTCCGTTTTTCTCTGCCATCTTTTGCCACATCCCTGCTTTTTGACGTCTTGTCAACTTGGTATCCACGTTGGCTACTTTCCCTTTCAATACCGGCTTTACTTTGGATGCTTTCTGTTCATTTCCTACTTGTTTTACTTTTGATGTGATATCGTTCTTCATTTTTGGTTTTAATTCTTTGTCCTTCACTTCCTTGCTTTGATTTTTTGCATTCTGTAAGTAAAAAGTAATTAGAATTGATAACTTTACCAGTATAGCATTAGTAAAAAAATTTCATTTTTAGACCCATTTTTAAGAACCAAAAAATAAAGCTTTGACCACCCCTTACCTTCTTTAACCACTGTCCTCTAACTTCAATTAACGAAAGCACAAACGCCCTAGCGATCTTCTCCTCACTATATTCAACATTTTCATCGGAATCCATAAATTTCATAATTTTCATAGACTTCAGGCCATTAGTAAACTCTGAGACGGCCAATGAATTGAACCAGAACAAAGGATCATCTTTTGGAGCTGATTTCGGAATTACCGTTTCTGTAACATATAAATTGGCACTACTGCTTATATGCTTGTGGTACTCCTGAATCTTGTTAATGACACTACGGACGCCTCCATTCAGTTTGTTGCTGACAACATTATTATTCAAAAACAGAACAATGTTCTTTGTTTTCTTTTCCAGTTTCGAGTTTTTTAATATGTTGAATAAATTCCCGACTGTTCCAACTGGTACCTAAAAATACATAAAATAATAATAGTGGGAAAATTCTGCATATTTATTAGCCTTCCTGTAAAATTTCAAATAATAATTGAAAAAAACTTTATTTACATAAAAAAACTTTAAATGAAAAAGTGAAAACAAACTTACAGTCAAAACATCGCAATCCTTGACTTTAACAACAACATTTGGAGTCACTGTGACAATCACCCAACCCTTTGTCACATTATTGGCTAGCTTTTTGCTTGAAACTGCATTTACATTAGAAACATAGTGAAAAGAAATTAAGAATGGCGAAGTCTTTTTCACTATTTCTTCAGCCTTCTTCTGAGCTTTGCTTTCAGGTTTCTTCTTTTCTTCAATCATAACGCTTTTTGAACATGTAGAGGCCTCACAATTGTCAGAAGCGGACAGTGTAGATTTAGAAACATTTTTATCTTTTTTCTGACTCTTTGCTTCATGTGACATCTTTCCATCATCCTTCACATCATCTACTGAAGAACTAACAACATCACAAGAAGTTCCTCCAACTTTAAACAGGTCTTCAGCTTTCTTCTGCGTCTCACTAACGTCCTCACCCGTTTGCAATCCCTCCGTTTCACCAGTAAAACCATAATAAGCAGAATCTGTTTCAGAAGGTACAGACTGTTCGGTTTTGAAAAGATCCTCAGCTTTCTTTCTAACCTCGTTCAATCCATCATCCTTAACATTGAAAACAGATGAAGCCGCTGAGGTTGAAGCTACAGAAACAGATGATTGTGAAGATGAACATGGCAACGTAGAGCTTCCAGCAAGAAAAGCATTTGCAGCTTTCAATTCTAAACACAGATAACAGTATTACCCAAAACAACTTACTTTGCTCAAAAATCAGATCGTCCAAATAAGAACTGAAGCTTTCATTCCTTGAGAACTCTTGAATCAGGCTGTCAATAACATCATAAAGCTCTTCCTCATATTCCTCCAGCTTTTGTGTGTTCGAAACACTGAACTCATTTCTTATAATGTTCTTTAACCGTTCGTTTGGATTCATAGTCTTGAACCTGAAAATAAAACAATAAGTTTATTCGCTGTAAAAACCCCAATACTTTTAAAATATTAGAAAAAAAGAAAAGCTTTCTTTTCCCGCATTGATCAACAAGAAATACATGCATAAACTGTTCATGTTCGCACAAAACAAATTATTTTATTTTTCAACTCAATTGTTACGTTTCGTTCGCTCATTATCGATTTTGTAAAAACCGTTTTACAGTAGAATAAAAATGAATACCACGTAAATTGTGTGTTATATTCTTCGTAAAAAAGCTTAAAAATTTAAGATTGACATATAAAAATAATTATAATATTACTACCCATATTAACTTATTTATAATTTAAGGAAAAATTAAAATTATATTATTAGTCCACCAAAGTCATTATTAGTTCAAGCAAAGTTATGTTAGTCCACCAAAGTCATTATTAGTCCACCAAAGTCATACACATGTACTGAAACGTCACTTCGCCCTTTTTCCTGAGTTTTATCAACGCCACTCCAGGGTTGAGTAGGTTGCGCAGGTAGAACTTGTACTGATTAATGATAAATAAAAAGTTTTTAGGCCTCAGGTAGACAAACTCAAACCTGTTCATCTTCATCTTGGGTATTATAAACTAGCTATTTCGTTTGAGAACTGTCCGTGTTGCTGGATCAAACCCATTGCTGCATAGAGCTTGGCAATAGTTGTAGACCATGTCTCCTTGTTTCTATAACAATATTAGTTAGAACCGTATGGCATGGTTATATACTTGTTTACTGTTGCATTCAGAGCTATATCTAAAAATTCTAATTTTCTTAAATATTTTAAGCAAAAAATATTTAATTGTTATGAAGGTAACTTCAAAAATGGCAGGGTAATCTTACATTGACATCAAAGTTGAACACAATGTTATCATTCTCGTCTAGCAATGATATCGAAAAAGGCATCCTGTCGGATAATGCGACAATTGCCAGCTTCTTTCCTGCAAATATGCTTATTATGACATTTCTTTTGGTAAAACTTTGTTTGAAATTGCAAAATTTGTAAAACTTTAAATTAGTACTACTATTTATAATATAGTATATGTAATACTATGAAAGTTTTTTAAAAATCGTTAATGTTAGTAATTGCAAATAATATTAGCTATTTTAACACATTACTCTCAAATTATGGCTTATTTTAAACTCACGAGGCAGCATTGCTGGTAAATTATAGTCGTTCGTTTGGTGCACAACGTCTTCATCAGTCAGAGTGACCGTCTAAATTAATAATAAGTTTATTATGATTAATAAGGAAATAATTAAGACCGATATGATAACTTACATCCATGCACACAAGGTCAAAAGCTGCAGTACCATTAAGTACGTACTTGGTTAGTGCAAATCCAGGATTAAGTCTCTTTGGAGCGACAAACATCTTGTTATTAATGTAGATTTCTAAGTTTTCCTCTGTTTTGTACAAAATTTTGATTTTGTTTGCTCCAAACCGGTTGATCTAATGTATCTCGTCTCTGTATTGAATTTCTGGGTTCTTCCATCTTGTGCACGGGTCGATAAAGTCGTTTTGAGTTATGTAGTGACCTATCTAAAGTAACACCTTTACTAAGCGTTTAGTATGAATTGAAATCAAAAATGATTATAATAAAGAATTTTCTATTTAGTTCAAATAATTCTGACACGAAGGAAATTTTAGGAAGTCAAATCACAGAATTATTTGAACAACTTAAGATTTATCAACACTAAGAGTCGTTATCTTATAGTAAGCTTACATAGAAGTTCAAGTAGAGCATGTAGTTGTGTTGGTCATCGAGTAGTGTAATTGCAAAGTGATTGTTGTTGACAATCACTTTAAACACTATTTCATGACCTAAAAATTTATTTTTTTAAAATCAGTGTATTTGTCACAATACTTTACTTTATACTAGCGAAGAAAATATCCGACCTGCACCGCTATGATTGGCTTTGAAGTTTTTATATAGGAAGATCATGTTAATGATCATCAGCAAAGTACTAAATTGTGCTTTTCAGTCAATCTCGAAAAAATTTAGCTTAAAAAATTTCTTTTGAATTTTCCTCCATATTGGCATTGTGTTTCAAGCTCATAACTTTGGTATTTTTTGACTTTTCATAATTTTTCGGTAATATACTAGTAAAAAATCTTGAAATAAACCTAAAATATCAAATTTGTAAGCGTAGCTTGTCTTGAAAGTCAAAAGTGTACTTGAATCGCAATGCCAAACTTGCCAAATTGACGTGGACCTCAAATATATAAAACGTGAAAATTAAAACGCAAGCTAAAATTTTTTATAGGTACTATTAGAGTTGCAAAGAATTCATATGAAAGTTTTTGAGTAGTAAAGCTTGTGTACTTTCCTTATTATTTTATATATCACAATTCATATGTTACTCACCAGGAAGCAGCTTTACAGGTAAACGATTAAAATGCTCAGCGCGAGAACCAACAAATTCAAATGCCGCTAGCACAGCTATCTAAATCAATATTAAATTATTACTTTTTAGAACAAGATATGTCTTGAAAAAAATGACAATTTACTTACGAATAACTGAATATTAAAATACATTGTTTGTAATGTAAACTTTAAATATAAATCTAGTTAAAATAATATGTTTTCGATTTTTTACCAGACTAGTCTAGCCATTACAATTTTTGTTTTTACATTGAATTAAATTGATTTTTAAATGTTCATCAGGATTGGTTTGAGAACAAATTGTACTAATTTAAAAAATATTTAATTTTGACAAACAAAATGAACTTTGAGATCAATTTTTTTTAAAGCATTTACATAAAAACTTTAAGCTGATTCTGAGCGAAGCAGGTTAGGTACTTTCCTTGTGAGTATGACATTCCTTTATTAAATCTCGAAAGTTAAGCCAACATCAATATTTTTACATAATATCATATTAAAATCTAAATCAATATATTCTGTCATTTCTAACCAACACATTACTCGGCAATCTTCATACAGACATAGTCCAGCTGCAAAAACCCATCTTTTTTGAACTGAGTCAATCCACCCCCAGGGTTGATCTTAATGGGTAAGTAGAACTTGATGTCGTCGTTAATTATAAATTGCATATTTGACGACCTCCAGTAAAAAAATTCGAACTTGGACATTTCATTAAAAGTCATCACATTTGTACTGTCTTTGGCCAGTACTATTTCATTGTTCGGGTCTAATCCTTTGCACGGTGCGACACAGCAGTTGAACATCATCGCGCCATCATACTACAAGTTATGTTACGTTACAGTCAAGAATCGTAAGATAATTGCTTATTTATTAAGTTGTTCAAATAATTCCGTGCCTCAAACTTTGTAAATTTGCTTTGAGAGAAGGCACTGAATTAATTGAACAAACTTCTATATAATGTTATATGAAAATATAACTAAAAATTCTCACATAAAAATTACCACAATAATAAAGACTACAATATTGTCATCATCGTCGAGCAGAGACATGGTGAACTGTTTCTTGAAGGCTATGGCATCGATCGTCAACTTCATTCCTGTAAAAGAATTGGTAAAAGTACAATATTCTATATTATTAAGTTATTCAATTAATTGTGTGCCCTTATTTCCAAACATTTCTTTGAGAATGGCACAGAATTAAGTGAACAACCAAATAATATTTGATACTGGTACTTAGAAAGTCAAAGTATATTTTAAAAACTGTATATAAGTATTGATAGTTTACCATACCAGGTACTAGTGTTTCGGGCAAAGTAAGATTGTGTGGTTGCGTTCGGTAATCTTGTGTTCCGAGACAATACATCTAGATCAATAATATTTTTATTGTAAATATTACCAAAAATAAATAATTTTAAATCTACTTTTCTTGTAAGTAAAATATACAATAGAAAGTAAGTATAAACTACTCTGTAAAACTTTCAAAAATCACTAACATCCATGCAAAAGTCTTTTAACTGAGTAGCACCACCATACAGATTATACAACGTTAGTGGAACGCCTTGTCTGATTCTGATAGGCACAACAAACATCTGATCGTTAATGTAAATATTACAATTGCGACCTTTGTACAAAACTTTTATTTTGTTTATACCTCCAGGATTTAGGTACTTTCCTTCATTATTGTATGTGATACGACGATGAGGATCCCATTTTGTGCACGGTGTTAGACAGTCGTTCTGGACTATATATTGACCTGCTACCTAAAAATATATTTTTAGTGCTTTAATATTTTTTAAAAGAAAATTTACAAAAATTACAACTTTTATAACAAGAATTGTGCAATATACATTTTACAAAAAGACCAAGCTGGCCGTTGTATGTTACCGTAATTGTTTGTTTATTTACTTAAACTTACTGCAAAATCCAAGTGCAAAATAAAACTTCCAAGCTCGTCAAACAATGTAAGGGAGAAGTCATCATTGGTGACGAAAACTTTGAGCACTACCTCATGATCTATAAAAAATTAAAAAAGGAATTAACATACACAGGGTAAAGCTGGGCGATAAAGAGTAGGGATGAGAAACAAGTCGGGCACACTTTTGAAACCTGGCCCAGGGTTAAGTTCCAATGTTTAAGCCCGGCCTGTCTTCAAAAAAATCCTAGGCCCAACTTAGCCAAATCCGTTTAAAAACTTTTTTGAGCCTTCGGGCTTACCCTTCAAGCCTGGCTTGCAAACCGTGTTCAACTTTTAGGCCTAAGCCGTTTCAAAAATAGCAGCTTAAAACTGGCACGGTTTGATTGTAAGTCCGGTCTCGGCCGGGTCTACTCGACCCTACATATAAATTTTAAAAAATAACTTACTAGGATGAAGCTTGGTAGGTAAACGTTTAACAACCAAGGCAAAACGTGATTCTAACATAGTCATCTAAAGTACACATTTTAACAGTATAACAATAAGTGTTTTGATGACAATATCATTTTATATTTACTTACAAAACATAAAAATTTTAAAAACATAGCTGCTAATGATAAGCGTTGGATCAAAAAAGTGTGATTAAACATTTTTAAATTCAAAAATTAAAATTTTATTGACTTTGCATTGAATTCTGAGGCTTTTTGATTGTTACAGTTTTAGCTATTTATACTTAACTACAATGTCGTGCAAAATAGTCAAGTATATATAATTCTTTCTTTAACTCTATCAGTCTCTCTCCTCCAGCATTGTCTTCGATCCACTTTTCAAAAAGAAAGTTTATTTTTATATAAATGTCCTCACGAAATAGTAGCAAGTCTAGAAACCCTTCATTATACAAATAAATTATAAAAGGTTTCAATATAAATTCTCCAAAGATATACACATGTGATCCCACATAGCATCCCCATCGGCAATATACTTTGTGAACCGGTTTCCAGGATAAAGTCTGATCGGAACGGTGAACGAGTACTCGTTAATGTGAACTTCACACAAGTCGCTCGCAGTGTAGACAATTCGTACTGTATTCATTTCCATCGGATTTAGATATCTGATTGCTTCAGTGTAGCGAATCTCTTTGGATTCGTCCCAGTGGTCATTACAAGGTGAGTCGCAGTCGTTTTGAATAATATATTTGTTCATCTAAAGTCGAACTGTATTAAAGTAGATTTTAAAAGTTAAAATTGACTACGGAAAATGCTAGGTAATTAAAATATTCGAAATCAAAGTTAAATTTTAAAATTTTTAAAAATATGAAGAATGTAGGTTTACCCAAAAATGTAAATGGAAAATGAAGTCGCCAGATTCATCGACCAACGAAATTGCAAAGTCTGTTTTGCCAGGTACAAAAGCAAATGACACTTCACTGCCGTCTGCAACAAAACTAAATCAGGTAACAGTTATCAGTGATCTTAACACTTTTTCTTGCAAAAAAATGTTATTAACCTATTATTTTAATTATATATATAATATAGTTATTTCCTTAGGTTCAAAGGAGCAGAACCTTAACAACAAAAGTAGTATAAGTTAAACAGCAACCCACCTGGAGTCATTTCGTTTGGTAAGCGAGCAGCATTGCTGACAGATAACACTGCAACCTAAAGCAGTAAAAATAAAATTTTAATCCCAATTTTTTTTATAATGTAAAGTAGCTCAGTTTTGGCTTGAAAGTTTACTTACATAAAACAAGAGTTTTGTATACATGGTAGAAAAGTATCAATAAATGCAAATATAAAAAATGGCTTTTATCTTTTTCATTTGTATCATTGGCTTGAGAAAAATATCAAATTTAATTCACTTTTTGCAATCATTAGTTACGGTAATATCTTACATTATGTTTTAGAAACCAAAGAGTTTAGTTTTTTATAAGAAAGAAACCTGCCCTACCCAGAATCAGCTCAAAATTTTTGCATGAATTACTTACACCATCGATCGTACAATTAAAACGTTTTAGTTCGCGCTTTTAAGTTTTAAAAATAAAATATTTGGATTTCAATTTGACAAATTTGGCATTGTGTTTCAAGCCCTTTTTTACATACTTTTCAGACAAGTTACGCTTACCGCTTTGAAAAGTTAGAGCTATACGTTCTACTAGTATATCAAAGAAAAATGCTTAAAAGTCAAAAAATATCAAAGTTCATAAGCTTGAAACGCTGTGTCAGTTTGGCCGGAAATTCAAAACGTAACTTTTTGATCTTGATTGTTCTCGAGGTTACTAGAAAGAGAGAGCGATTCAGTACTTTTTTAAACATCTTATATTTACATGATCGTTCTATATAAAAAGTATGAAGTCAACCTGGCAGGTAGAGCACTCTCCTTGCTGTTGGACTTGTTTTCAAATTAAATGAAAATACTTACTTTGTCATTTTTTCACAGTAAAAGCAGTGAAAAAAGATTGTCAACTTATTGCACTGAATCGGCGTTCGTTGCTTGAAAAAAATTATTATGTTTTAAACTTTTTTTTAAATTTGGTCACACCGAACAGATTTATAAAACAGCAACTTCACATTTATTTAAAGCAAACTATGTAGGTTTGTAAGTGGCACACAAATGTTGGCACTTAACATCGCCTTCGCAAGTAAACTTTGTTAATGCATTGCCAGGCTTCAGTCTGACCGGAACGTCGAACACGTTCTCGTTGATGTGAACTTCAAAAGTGTGAGCTGTTTTGTAGATGAGTCTGATTGTATTCGTCTCGACCGGATTCAAATAATGTATTTCTTTGTCGTAACTGATCTCTGTGGACTCGTCCCAGTTATTACATGGCGTTTCGCAGTCGTTTTGAATGATATGACGACCCATCTGTAGCCATAAATTTATGTTATGTTCAACTTTTTTGTACTGTTACAATTGTAAACCCCCCCCTCCTCCCCGGAGATCACCCTCGCTTTTTTTAGCTTTATCCTGCCCTACCATGCTTTTTCAGCTCTATTTAAGCTTACACGTCTCTTATTAGCCCTACCCAAACCTCACCTACACTAGCAAACCCTTTGTATAACAAATCGCTCGCAAATTCAAAAGATGTTCTATACGAGATTTTTGGTATACAAGACTTCGTTATACAGTACTTCCACTGCATATCTATTGAAACGTATATTTGACTCACCCAAAAGTGAAAATGAAAAATAAATCTGCCATATTCATCAACCAACGAAATCGCGAAATCTGTGTTACCAGGTATTACATAAAACGTCGCTTCGCCAATACCTAAGGAAAAAAGTCAAATTGCAAAATTAAAAATTATTTTCAAATGTCATACTTTTAAATTAAAAGTTTAACTCAAAGTTTTGTAAAGTAACGATAAACTGTATACCTTAACCTACCAGGTAACAGCGGAGCGGGTAAACGAGCTGCATCACTTATAGTTAATAAACTAACCTAAATTATCAATAATTTATTATGACTAAAAATAGTTATAAATAATGGTAATTTACTCACACAAAACAAGGCCTTCAGATACATTTTTAAAACTTTACAGTCCATAATAATTTAAAAAGCATTCTATTTTCTTTGTTTTTTTTTATTTCTATTGGCTTGAGAAAATAACCAAATGAAATTTACATTTTTTTGTTATTAATTTTCAATATGATTTACATAGAAACTATCAGAAAACTAATAATGTATGTTAGGTGCTAACAAGTATTACTCTCAGAGTTTTCAAGTGCTTAAGAAGCTGGTACCAGAATTAAAAAAAGCGAAGCCGGAGCTAAAGACAAAGCCAAAAGTTTTAAATTTGGGTACTGATTCTATACCTAAGATTACAAGTTACAAAAATTATTTAGAAGACCAAAATAACCTTCAAGAAATATTTATATAAACCATACCTATTCGAAGCGCAAATTTGGTCTATACTTTTTCCTATGGGTCAAGAAGAATATAAGTATTACTAATTCATTACTACAGTCTAAGCTGAGATCAAACAGTGTTTTACACAATAGAGATTGCTTCAATAAAGATTTTACAAACAACGGTTAGTGTTTATTGTCACCACTGTCCTATTTTGACCTAGAGCAAGGATCAAAAAAAATTCCAGTATTTTTCCAATTTTTTATTACAAACAACAGGAAAGTCCAATTTTTTTGAACTTTTTAGATGATCTCTAAAGCATATTTTATTCAAAACAAAAAAATAACCAAGATATGCCTTAACGGCTCACACTCATGTGATTAAACTCGACATCACCACCATTAACTTCATAGGCCGTGAACCTTTCTCCGCCATTCAATTTCAACGGAATATTAAACTTGTTTCCGTTGATGGAAATTTCACAAGAGTTTTCGTTTAAGTACGTGATACGAATCAGGTTAAGTTCGTTTAGATTCAGATAGTCTATCTCTTTTTTGTAATACTCTTCATTCTCAGGCAACCAAGCATAGTGATTTTTTCTATAGTTTTGAACAATCACATGGTTGTGGGTCTACGAAATATAACGTTATATAGCGTCGCACCTATAGGCAGTAGCATAAAATGTAGTAAGTTTATGTTTAATTTAAAACTTATTTTAGTTTGAGATAGCTCAATCGTATTTTACTTTTTCAACACGAAAAATTTTACCTGAAAATCTAAATTTACAAGATAGTTGCCAAACCTATCCAACAAATTGATCACAAATGACTGTTGTTTAGGTACAAGGACAAATACTACGTATTGTCCTAGAAATTTATGTTAGGCTGACATAAATTGCATTTTTTTAAAAAAGAATAAATTTTATAAAACTATCTAGGTATTAATCAAAATAAACTTAGTTTAAAGCTTACAAAGGAGGTACCCGACCTGCAACGCTCGGTTCAAACTTTTTTGTAGCAAGGTCATGTAAATGTAAGATCTTATGCAAATTATTAAGTTGCGGTTTGCGGCCAGTATTGAGAAAATCGAGATCAAAAAATCACTTTTCGAACTTCCCGCCAAATTGGCATTGTGTTTCAAGCTTATAACTGCCACTTTTTGACTTTTAATGATTTTTCTTTAATGTACTAGTAGAAAACCTCTTAATGAGCCTACGTTTTTAAATTTGTAAGCGTAGCTTGTCTGGAAGGTTGAAAAAAGTGCTTGCAACGCTATGCCAAATTTGCCAATTTGGCGGGAAATTCAAATATTTAAATTTTAAAACTTAAAACCGCAAACTAAGATTTTTTATATGGGTAAGGCAATGAACCTTGTGTGTCCCCCGGCCGGCCATCAACAACGGTAGCTATCACTAACTAAAACAGTATTTGTAAGTCACAGATGTGATCACAGTAATCGTCGCTAAACTTTAAAAAAAGTAAAATGGATACTTACACAAACAACTACGATTTGCAACATGTTCTTTGTGAATAAATGAGTTCAATTTGGATCATTTTTTGTTAAATTCAATTAAAAATCTCTAATTTCGTTTAATTGGTGTTGTATCGAACTGGAAAGACAGTAATAATAAAATTTTATTTTTCAAACTTGCGGCGATGTAAAATATTTTTAAAACTTTTATTTACATATAATACATATATAAATAATAAAATTATGAGCTTGAAACACAATGCCAATTTGGCGAAAAATTCGAAACGTATTTTTATGATCTCGATTTTCTGGAGGTTGACTGGGAACCTCGATTTAGTACGTTGCTCCTTGTATTTACATTATCTTTCTATGTAAAACGTTTCAAGTCAATCAGCGTGAGGCAGGTCGAGTACTTTTGCTTATGAATTTTATTTTTAAGATTTTTAAATGAATTATTTTTTCAAATTTGTGCATTAACAATTTTAAAATGTTCACAAACCAATTTAGTGTAATGAGATTTAAATTCTTTTGTGAATTTTAAAAGCGTAAACTTTAAATATACACAAGCACATCGAACAGATCAAACTGCTTTTAACGACTTTTCAAAAAATTTACATATTAAATTAATAGAAAGTTAGAGTTTTTAATTAGAATTGCTTGCGAACATCGTTGTAATACTATCTTTGATTTTAAAAATGTTTAATAAAGCACTCTTTTTTGTAAGTAAATTTTATCCGTGAAGCATGATAACTTCTAAACTTAAATTATCGACAATCAGATAATTTTTTAGATAAATGTACTAGCTGCCAGTGTCTGTCATGCTGGATACGTTGATAATCTATTCGCTGAGCTGCGTGTTGGTAGAGCATTTTTTGTGTTTTATTAGGGAGTTCAAATAATTCTGTGCTCCTATTAAAGCAAATTTTTGGGACGAAGGGGCACGTAGTTATTTGAGCTAACTAACAAATATTTTTTTGTATAAAATTACTGTCATTCAAAATTTGCATACATTACTATTGAATGAGTTTTATAGGTCATCAAATAGTGTTCAAAGTGATTGTCGCTGACGTCGACTTTACTATTGGATTGATTGATGGGCAAGGAAACTATATTTTGCACTTGGACTTTTTGGTAGGATTACTGTAACGCTGTAATTAATCTTTAAATTTGATTTGTTAACGTTTTTTATCTTATATTAAACAATAACCATAACTTTTACATTATTTTTGTTATGAATTTTAGAACACAGTAAAACTTTTTGAATCACATTAATATAGATTGGCGAGCACATCATCTTCAATGATTGTGAAGCTCCGTGCCAGCAGTTTGACGCCACAAGGCAGATCACGTACATTAATGAGATCAAGTACCTTTACCTTGTTGGTCTGAACAAAATACGACTTTACTACAAAACTGAGTCAACGTTTGAAGTTTACATTAACAACCGAATGTTTACTGTACCTAACAGACTTCGTCCTGGACGAGAAGTGACAAAGTATAAGCTCAGTGGCAGTTTAACTCAATACGAAGAGATGTGCATGGATGTAAGTGTTGATAAGCGTATATAAGGGTTGCAGAGCTATTTTTATCATAACAATATTGATTTAGACTTTAATTATAACTGCTTCGGATAAGGCAACAGAACAAGTCTACTTACCCGAGAAGCTGGATCCAGGTAAGTTCAGCCACAACCAACCTTTACTTTATAGGCAAGAAACTGTCAATCAAAACGTTCATCACCTCCCATATGTTTAGAATGCAGTTATCGGACGATGATGGCAATATTGTTTTCTGGTTCGACGTGGTAATGTTACTGTTGATTAACAAAATTAATATTATACGTTTTGTAGTTCCGTAATCTCATGACACTCAATTATTGTGTCGCGCCATGTCACAAAGTTGATCCGTCAACCAAGGTAATACTATACCGAGATGTAGGCGAAAAGATAAAGACTTTCGAAGAGAACAGGTTTGGGTTTTACTACGTGTCGCCTAGAAGACTGCTACTAACTATCAACGATGTCTGGAAGTTCTACTTGAACGTCAACATTAAAGAAGGCATCAAAATGACAAAGTTTAAAATAACCGGTTATGCCAATCTTCAATATGTTTGTATGAACTTGATCAACTAGTACTGCTATAAATAAAATGCATTTGTCAGTCTCAAGCAGGTTTTGTAGGCTTGCGAGTTTTATTTGCGGAAATTAGCATAAATATAATTTAATAGAAAAAAGTTACAGTAGGCTACAATACCTTAAAACTTCAAAATTGAACTGCAAAAACGATATAACAACAAAATCTTACATCTACAATTAAGCAATCATGGAAATATAAAATGGCAATCAAGAAGCTAGTACCAAATGAATTAAGCGACCAAATAGCCATTTGTTTTAAAAAATATTTAAAATTTTTAATAAATTTGATAAAAGACATACAACGTATACTTTTAAAAACTGAACTTAATTTTACCTCAAGATATCGTAGTTACGACCTTTGGCAGAAAGTAAAGTAAAAAAAGAGGTCGAGGTAATTGCGCAACTTATGTCAAGCCTAGGCCTACAAGCCCTTTTAACTACCCTTTATTCCTTACAAATGTCGCTTCCGTGAGCGGTTTGGTATTTCATTTAATTTACTAGGTTTCTTAAAATTACAGTAAATCTACATTTACATTAGTTGATCAATAAAACTTCTTTACGTAGCCAGCGTGAGCGATTATGTCATTTTTGAAGAGGTACGCCATCTCTTCGTCCGTCTGGATGGCCATGTTCAAGCATCGTGGAGTGATTCGCTTCTTCTTCAGAAGCCCCGCAGCGTCCGCCGACATCTCCAGAAGCTCCGTAACGATATACTGGGCGATTGCACTCACTACAACCGCCGTTCTGTGCCCGATCCGTTTACCTGGTCGTTCACGTTTCATCTGATTCCGCACTCGCGACACCTGGAGCACAATCTTGGCTCGTTTGGTGCGGTTGCTGTAATGTGGTGGCTTCGGCCTCATCTGAAAATAAAATTTTTAATTGAACTATTAAAATTAATTTGAAATGCAATATTCTTTTTTTTATTTAAAAAATATCAAAATTTTATAAATCCATTTTTAAAAATTAAATAAATCAAGAATCACTTACAATAGTTCTCCTAACGTTTTGATCTATTGGCATACCACACCCAGACCAAGGGCTACCGTACGGCGGCGGCACCATTTGTTGAATTGCATTCCAGTCCAGGCCGCGTGGCAGGCTATTAGTGTAGTAGTTGACGCTAGTCCGAGAAGTGTCCGACTTCCTCGAATTAGCACTGTTTGATCTCGATCGTTTTCCCTTTGGGTTGCTCTTTCTTTTCTTAGCTTTAGCACTACCACGTGATCTCTTTGAGCCTTTGCTGGCTGTCGAACTACTGCTTGAGGTCGTCGAGGTGTCACTCGACTCACTTGAGCTTCTGCTGGACGACGATGAATCTCTGCTTTTGGTGTTAGAAGAATCAGAAGATGGAGATTGTGACGGACTTCTGAACACAGTTGAAGGACCACCAGCACTAGACTTGGACAAGGCTGTTCTTTCGCTATCTCTTGATCCTGATCTTGTTCTGTTGAATACTTTTTTTGTAGCATTACCACTCTTGCGCGGTTCCCGAGATCGGCTTCTGTGTTCGTCGTCAGAAGAGGAATCACTAAAAATGTCTTCCGGAGCTGGGTTGGTCATGGAGTTTCTTCTGGTGTTGGCACGAGTGTTTGGCGACAACGACGACAATGAAGAAGGCGAGCTTTGAAGCTTCTGATTCGGAGTTTTAGAGCTGCTTGCACGTTGTGTTGGCTTGCGAGCTCTCGTTGACTGAAATGATCATAATTAGATAGAGTACCGTTAAAAACTTATAGTAAACTACAAAACCTTAAAATTTTGAAATTAAATAAAAAAAATAGCGACAAAACCATACATTTAATATTATGCAATCATAAAACCATAAATATAACTACAAAACCTACCTTGGCTTTGACTGTCGGCATCTTGGCTACAGTCTTCTTTGGCGGCATCCCTAGAGTCGAGAACAAAAAGCGACTGCTCTGCGACCGAAAAAATGGTACTAAATGACAGAACCGACCAAATTGTCAAATCTTTTCTGAAAATAATAAAAATTTGACATAAATTTAATATAGGACATAAAACTTATATTTGGAAACTTTGATTTTACCTCGAGTTATTAAAAGTTACGACCCTGGGCAAAGAGTGATATAGAAATAGAGGTCAAGGATCGGTCGCACAACTTATACCAAATCTAATCCTACAAAGCCTCTCTATGAGTCCTTTTACTACCCTTATCTCTTCATTGCTTAAATATGTCGCTTTTGTGAGCGGTTCGGTATATTTTTACGTTTGATTTACTGGTTTGCCAAACTTAATGAAATCAATAATATGTGATATGGTTTTTTAAGTTGTTGTATATTAATACTATTTTTCAAATAAAATCCGGTTATAATTAAGCTTAAAATGCAACATTGTATTTAAATTTCCTTTATTACTTACTAAGTTTTAAAAAAAATGAAAAAAAAACTTTTAATGAAAGTTTCTTATAACGAGATTCCTCATACGAAGATATTAACGCAGCTATAAACTCTTTACACTAAAGTTTTATTTCATAGTTTTACAGTACCATTTATAAAAATATAAAGTTTTTAACCTTTTGACTTTCCTTCTCTGACCCGCGCGAAGTTATTGTACGAGATGAGTATAGATTGCGCCTCGAGGTTGTAAAGATTAAATATTAGTACTGCTAAATAAAACATGATTGTCTTACCTCGAGAGATGATGGTTACGACCCGTGGCAAAAATTAATACAAAATAGAGGTCAATAATTAATTGCACAATTTATGTCAAGCCTAAGCCTACAAGCCCTTATTACTACCTTTTTATCTTCATTCCTTACATTTGTCGCTTTCGTGATCGGTTTGGTATATTTTTTACGTCTGATCTACTAAGTTTTAAAAATTATTGAATTCATCAATATGTAACATGGTCTTATAAACTGATATTATATTGATTATGTTTCTACAATAGGGTCCGGTTAAAAAGTCAATAACTTTTAATAAAAGTTCCTTATAACGAGATTGCTCATAACAAGATTCTAATGTAGCTTTGAATTCTTTACCAAAAGGTGCATTTCGAATATTTACAGTACTACTTGTAGTATGTCAATAATAAAGAGTACAATAATCCTTTAACAAACTTTAAAAATCTTCATTCCTCTCCATGTAATTTTTGCCGTTATATCAATTTAAAAAGTTTTTAACCTTTGGACTTTTCTTATCTGAGCTCGCACAAAAATATTGTACGAAACGTATAAAGATTGCGCCTCGAGGCTCTAAGCTTTAAAACTTGATACTGACGTAACCGTCGTATCTTACCTAAAGAGTTCACCACATTTTCTTTGTATTTTCATTTCGTCGTATCTTCACTCCTTACATATGTCGGTGCCACAGACGGTCGTGCACTTAGTTAAAAGCTTTAAACTTAATAAATGATCGTGTTTATACCTACATTTCAAGACATACCTCTTGCTATAAACAAGAGTTATACCTTTTACAATAATAACCTTTACTTTTTAGAGATCAACCTTTAGAAAATGTACGCCTTCACCTTCCGCGCTCCTGAACCCGCTGTGTTCCCTGGCTCTACCGCTAGCTGGAGAACTAACCAGCCTATGGAACTTGAGACCATTTCAGGCCCAATTGTACCAGTTGTGACTGGTACAATTGGCCTTCTGAGCTCGAGTTCCATGGTGGTTCAAGCTCCGGCCACGGAATTGCCTTGGAGCCACCGTGCGGCTGAAAGGGCTGCGAAGAAGTCTAAAAAGATCGTGGAGACGTTGAAGTTGGTAGAGGAGAGGATCGAGGAGAAGCAGAAGAAGGAAGAGAAAGAAGCCAAGAAAGCGGCGAAGGAAAAGAAAGGTAAGAAGTCGAAGAGCAAGAAGCTGGAGAACGCCTTCAGCCGGCTGGCAATCTCGGAGAGCCTGGCGAGTCAACTGAGCCAGTCTGAACTGGACTGTCTTCGGATGCCTCCTCCAGTTCGAAGAGCCATTCGTCGAGCACCCAAGAAGGCAACACTGAAGGAATTCAAGCAGATGGGGAAGGAGGTAAGGAAAGAGTTCAAGATGCTGGTCAAGGGATTCAGCACGGCGGACAAGGCGTTCAAACGGAAGAATCTGGTAGAACACTACCATATATGCCTTCAGAGGGTCGACTGGATAAGGATGAAGATGGGGAAGAAAGCTCCGAAGAAGTTGGTAAGCTTGGAACTGTGGTAGGTTTGGTAAGTTTACTTATCTTAATATTTAATGTTTCCTGTGCTTTTTAAAATAAAAAATTTTCATATTGAATAACCTCTTTATAAAAAAAAAAAAATATAAAATTTTAGAATCCACAAAAAATAAAATAAAAATAAACCCTTAAAAACATAAATTTTAGAAAACCAAAAAAATAAAAAAAAACAAAAAAATTTTCTTCAATAACTCTGGATGCCTTGTCGTGGCGGTGAGGCTTACGTATGATACTATTTTGAAATCAAATTTCACCGAACTTTTAGTTATCAATGATAATAGTATGATACAAACTAAATTCCAGAAAACTTTTTAAAATCTGTTTTTAAATATATAATTAATTTTTCAAAAAAATTACGTCTTTCCGTATCTCCTTGACCAAAAAACTTGATTTGACCCAACAAAGCGTCTAACCCATAGCTTTACAATACAGCTCTAACGGATCCCAACGATGGATTCTACAGCACCTTAATATAAACTCCATTTACCAACAAGAACAGATACAGAATAGTACCAAATTGATGTTAATACCTCGTACTCATAATTACGAATTGTCGGGATTTAGAGGAGGTACACCAAAGTAGATGCTTTCTTGTTGTTTCTTTTCTTTCTCTGTCACATCCAGTGCCGTTTTCTCTTCCTCGACCTGTGTCTTGTCTTGTACTGCTTCTGCGACGGTACCAATTGCCGAGACCAGTGGCACTTCCTTCTGCGGGACTTCTGGCGGCACTTTTTGTTCCTTTTTCGGTCGTTTTTTGGTCTCTGAGTTTATTCGCTTTTCCAGTTCGATCAGCCATTGCGGTGTGCAAAGAATAGTGCTCTCTGAAAAGGTTCAACAATTAGTTTTTGACGCAAAATTTTATGAAAAATATTCAAATCCTCATAAGATACGACAGAATTATTAAAAAATGCACCATTACGGTTAACTTACCATCAGTTTTAACGTCAGATTCTTCTTTTTTCTTTACATTTTTGGTTTTCTTTATCGATGCTGGTGATTTGAGTTTTTTAGTATCAAGTATGGCATCAGCTTTCGGTTTGCTTTCCTTCTTCTAAAAGTACATGTACATGTTTACATTACTAATTCAAACATATGAGAGTAAAGCGGCTAAATCTACAGAATTTTAATTACATTAACTTGTACTTACCCTAATCTTTGACTTGGTTTTCTTCTTGGTCTTCTTAGAAGTTTGTGATTGAGAGCTGTCCTCCATCATGTCCGAGTTCTTCTTCTTGACTTCGGTTTTCCTCTTAGTTTTGGGTTTCCCTGTTTCTTTGTTGACTACTTTGGTCGATGGTACCTTTTTTTCATTATCTGCCGGTACATTGTTCCCTTCGTTTTTGGGCGTCTTTTCCAAACCTAAAATCGTATTTTAAATAACAAATTATTCTTGTTGTAAACAACTCATAACACTTTTTATTTTAACTATAGCTGGTATTTAATTGTAAAACAATTGCTTATAACGAAAATAAAACGCATAAACTATAACTTACCTCGATGCTGACCATCCTTGCCACAAGAAAAGGAAAAGAAGAGAAAGATAAAAACACTAAAGATCACATAAAATACCATTTCTACCAATTATCAGAACCGACCGCTCTTCGATACGAATAATTTAAACTTGAATACATTTATTCAAACCTTTTCAAAATTTTAAAGTTTCACAAAAACAAGCATAATTTACAAAAATAAAAATCTTTCGCCCGTTCGACTAATATACCCAACAAAACCAATGTAAAAATATTATACATAATCTGTTAAAGTTGATAAAAAAAGGTTATTCAGGCAAGATGATATGCTAAAAAGCTATGTTAGAAGCTGATATGACAATGTAAACTTGATATAAAATTACAATCTGATAGAATAAGCTACCACGCCTATTTACAAGACTTTCCCAATAGATTCTATAACTTGTGCCACTATATTAGAGACAACATCAACTGTAGCCACTTCTGAAAAAGTGGGAATATGAATAAACAAAGCATTCCCTTTGTTGTTCTCCAAAGAACTGTAGAAAATGTACGAACATAGGTATCTGAAATGACAAGTTTAAAACAAAACGCTTATGTTAAACTAAACAATTGCTTATGTTAAACTAAACAAATCGCTTTTACCTTCCAGGATCATGACTTGTTTTAACTTCCAATAAATCTGGAACACCTTTCAGATTCTTAATCACTTCATCCGTGTCCAAATTTGACTGTAAAACTTCAGTAATCTGACCATTACAAACCTTTGGTCGATTGTGTAAAGGAACTTGCCCTAAATTTAAATAATAAACATGAAATTAACCAACTTACCATTAACATCATGACTACAATAACCAAAAGCCTTGGCTTGCTTTTCTAAACATATTCTGTTTCGGACTGGATGAACTCCTATGTGAATCACGAACTGAAAAAAGTTATCTTAGGTAACAAAACAGTAAAAACAACACAAAATTTTGAATAGCACAATTAATACTTAAAAAAGACATAAAAAGCATCAGTGCTGCAAGCAATTTAAAACAAGTCCTCATTTTAGCCTGCAAATCTGGTTGATAGACACTAACTAAAATAGCCATACTTTTCAAAAATTTCCCGAAGAACATTGCATACCCTCCAAAATATGAAAACGTACATCCGAAGTGTCTATGCCACAAATTTGTTCAGAACAAGCATCAGCAACCTCATAATTTACAGCGACGAGGCGAAAGTCCACGTCCAAATTTTTAGAAAACTCGTGTTTTTCCAGTCGGCTAACAATAATTTCTGATGGATTAACGTCATAAGATCCAAAAGATTGGAATCCAGTCACTGATATCCTTTTACTAGGCATTTTCCATCAATTTGTTGTTAACAACAAAAATATTAAAAGTAAATATTTTCACAAAATTCTGCAAAAATAATTAAGAGAAACAGTTGACTCGTAATAATGAGTCATGTGTTGGCTTGGCAACTTACTGTTTAAAATTTGAATAAATTACAACTTTACTGTGATTTTATGCCTATTTTTGTTAATTTTGATATAAAATTAAGTATTTTTTTTTATTTTTTTTAAATTTTTTAAAAGTTTACTTGTTTTGTACTCAAAAAGTTTGTTTAAAACCTTGACGGGATTAAAATGATTACGTTAAAAACTTCGTTCTTTCCAAAATATTGCTCTATAATATAATGGTTATATTTATTTGTGTTTATATAACAATTTCTATATTATATGGCCTATAAGCACCTTTCTCATATAACATTACGTTAGTTTCGGCCGTTTATCTCCGTTGGCCTATACTTTTAAACCATCTGTTAACTGTATTCGACTCTCTAATCTCTCCGCTCCCCTCTCTCTTCTCGAGCTGGGTACCCAAGAGTGCCTGAGGGCAAATATTGTCCGTGAAAAGGGGAGTGCGGCCCACTTTTCGTTTTGGTTGAATAACTAGGTACCCTGCGGACATGGAAATTCGAGAGCAAGGAAACGGGCGAGATAGATAAAATATACGGACGGAGTGAATGTGAATATGTCTTTGACGTTTTTCTGGGTCATAAGTTTGATATGTTAATAAGGGAGGGGGAATTGGATAAACGTTGAGATATTTAGGTAACGTATTGTAGGTCTACAGTAATGTGAGGTAAAGTAATTGAGGGATGACTACCACAATATCTCATGTTTTTAAAGCTAAACTTCTACATTTTATACTGCATATGACGATTACATGCAAAATTTGATATTATAACAGATTGAAAAGCCTCTCGAGGTACCAATGCTTGGCTATTTTGTTTTTGAATGAATAACCCCTGCGGTCGTATCGAGAAGGGAAGTGAGGGGGGACTGAAAGGATCTGGGACCCTCTCTCGAATCTTTGACCCTTTTTCGTCTCGGATCGTGTCCTTAAGAAGTCAACAGCTTCTGGAGTCGTGAGGGTTTTCAAGGTATTTCTTGGAAGTAAAGGGAGATAAAAGGGCTTTTGAGTTCAGGTAACTTGCCCTAACATTTTATTTCTTTTTAAAGTTGTTTTGGCTTATCCTTTAAAAATTTTTAAATTTTATATGATTTGTTAACTTTTAAAAAATAAATTTTAAAGTAATCATCATTATACAAGTTTGAAAAAAATTTTAAAATTTGTGTTGTTCTACTTAATTTTGGACTAATATTGTGAACACAAATCTTTTTTAAATCCTATTTTCTATGTTACTGTCATGCTTCAAAACTGTTTTTTATTGTGCCAAAAGCTAAAAATTTTAAATATTCTTAATTAGACTACCTTTTACTTTTGACCTTATTACTCTTATCTCTATGTTGCTTATACATGACAATGACTGTAACCTTTTCAAAACTTAGTTTTCATTAAAATGACATACTGCGACATTTAATGCAGGTCTGTAATTACAGGCCTTTAAAGCGTTTGAAATGGTGGTTACCCTTCTTTGCCTTCGTTTCCATGCACAGACGAGTCGGGGCGGCCGTGTGATGGTGGGGGCTTTGTGGCCTGAGGGTACACCCAGAAATATTTCCTCTTTGCTGTTTTTCGAGAGCAAAAAAGTCTGCGAAAAACACAGCCCGAATTTTTTCTTGCCTTGAGGGGCGTCCGCTCTCTTCTTCGGGTACCTGTGCGAGAGAGCAAAAAGGGGGGCCCTCACGCCACGGGGCCCTAAGGGAGGATGTGGCCAAGGAAACAGAATGGAGACAAGGCTACCCTCCGCAAAGGGAACGGCTTTTCGCCTTTTGGGCCCTCAGGCGTTTCCAGATTGAAGGGAGAAGAAGGTGCCCGCAGGGCACACTGCCAATTATTTCAACGCTTCCGGGGATCGAGTAGTCCTTGAGAGTTGTCGTTTATATTGCGGGTACTTACTACTCTTTCTACTGCGGGTACTTGCCACCGGTTTTATTCCGATACTTATGGAGGGTTCTGTTTAATGGTTTAATACAACTTTTGTTTCACCTTTGCTACAGCGTGGCATGATCAAAAACTTTTGGCGCAAGAGAGTTGTTTAAAATAAAAACTACTTTTAGGGTTAAAAATGACGGCCATAACACGGTCGCCGCTGAATACGGACCTGATGGTAGAATTCACGGTGAACGACTTATACCTAGCCACTGTGGACGACTGGTCGGCGATACAGTTTGCAGCTTCCGTAGGATTATTACCCAATTCTAGGAAGTGCGAAAGATGTGGCAGACCAATGCATTTAGTCAGTCGACAAGAGAATATAGACAAGAAACGATGGATTTGTAAGATCAGCGAGGGACGAAAGAAGCGCTACTGTTCCACGAAGAGCATCAGAAGTGGGACTTTTTTTGAGAAGTCTCATCTGACTATCAAGACTATTGTGCATATCATCTACTGGTGGTCGTTAGAAGTACCGCCGAATTTGATCGAGCCGTTGTGCAGTATAACATCAAAAGCGGCCGCGGATTTTGCACTGTTTTTGAGACAAGAATGCGAAAAGTAATTTCTATGAACTTTTTGATCAAACTTAAATTTTGTTGTTTTCTCAATTGTTTTAAGAACTAAAATTAACAACTTTTAACATTTTCTAATACTATTTTTTCGTTTTCAGATACTTCCTTGGCCACAAACTGGACTGGGAGGAACACAACAACAACTCAGTGGAAGTCGACACAACAGATTCGTCAGAAACTTCATCGTCGTCGTCTACACAGAGTCGATGGGCAGCTGCCAAACGAAAACAAGGGCCGTTGGAGTCTTCGGCCGCTGGAATGCTAGAGAAAAAGTTTAGAATCGAGGCCAATGGTGCTGTCTTTGCTAAAATCATTGATGCTATCAAAACATCGCATAATTCAAGTCAGTTTCTATTGCTTTAGGTTTTTACATCGTCTTTACTACAAAAACTAGTCTATTTAGTATATTTATTGATAGTATTGTGATTCCTGAAGATTAGGCTGCAGTCTCATTTAGAAAGGCTTTATCAATATATTAGGATTAAAATTTTTTCAAGTATTGTTTTTAAAAACACTGACATTTTTTGTCATGAAGAGATGTATTTTTTAATACTTATTTTTTAAATTGCATAAGAATGAAAAAACGAAAGAATTAATGGATTTTTCGAATTGACATTTCAAAATTAACTATTATTTAACTCTAACCTACAATACCTAAAATTCTAATTATTTAAAGTGACATTTGATGTCTGGTCTTTGACAACTACGGGTTCAAACATTGTCATCGGTCTAACCCATTAATCATACTCCCATAGTACTTTCACAAATAAACCTTCGGTTTCAAAAATCTGTCATATAATTTATGTAAAGTGTCTAATGTTTACGTTATAGTCTATATATGTGTAAATTAATCTTTATTTCAAGTTATTTTGTTACTTGTAAAATATACTGCGAAAACAGCTATTTTTGAGGAAAAGCGATAAGAAAACCATCCTACTGGCTTTACAGGTACCTCTGTCTGTAGAGCCAGGGTAGTTTTGTCAGCAAATTTAACTCATTGACTATTTTTAGAATAGAAGTTTATTTTAGATCTGTTCTGGTGATCTAAACAGTGATATTAAACTGTGATATTTGTTCCCACACCAATGCAGTTAAGCATTAAATGAATTTAATTATTTAAAATTGTAAAATAAAAAAGCGACGATTTAAAGTATTTGACAAATTTAAACCTTTTGTTAAAACTTTCACACAAAACCAATAAAAATTAAAATTTTTCACAAATTAAGCTTAACACACTTTTGCGTTTAAATTCCACATTTGAAAAGTGTATATGTAATAACAAAATGTATATAAAAATACTTTATTTTGTAAGTATAATAAGTTGCTATTGAAAAAGCCGAGATTATTTTAAAAAAAAAAACATAACATAAATTTAGATTGTCACATTAGCTACGTGTAATAATATTGAACAACTGCCTACTACTTTGTATATCGGTACATTTTATAATATTTTGATATTCTAAATTATAAAAACACTTTGTTGCTGTCAGTTTTTTTAGGAAAGGGGGAGGAGGTGAGAAACGAGCAGGGCCAATTTAAGGCCCGGCCCGTTCCCATTCTTTCTATGATTGGCCTGGCCTGTCAAACAAATTCTAAGCTTGGTCGTGTTTGTTTACTTATGATTTTTAAAAATTATTTAGAGATTTTGGGTCCAGGCCTACTTTTCAAGCTTGACCCGCGCGCCAAGCCAACCTTCAAACCCGACCCGTTTCAAAGTCAGCTCAAGACCAGCCCAGTTCTATGGCTATGCTAGACCGAGCCGGGTCTGCGCGCCTTTTTTCTTATCATTAGGGGGCGGGGTATATTTTTTTGACAAATAAAGAGGAAGCTTGCAATTTTCTAAAAAGTTTCTGGAGAATAGTTTTGAATATCAATTTTATATTATAATTCTTATAGGCCACGAAGTTGTATTCCATGTCTTAATACCTGAATCTGGAGACTTTTCGATTTCGTTGCTGGACATTGATGAAAACTATATTTTTCATCTGCATTTTTGGGTAAAACTACTGTTATACTTTTAACTAAAAAATTATTTTTTAACTTTTTTTAATGAAATCTTATATGAATATTATGATTTTTATTCAAATAATTCTGTGCCTCGTAGCATAAAACTTCTTTCTAACATTACTTTTATCGCCATAATAATAGTAATAGTCAGACTTCATCATTACTCTAGATTGGCCAGTACATAGTCCAAAATGACTGTAAGTTCCCCTGCAAGGAATGGGATCATTCGCGACAACTCTTACATATCGAAGAAATACAGCTTCTCAATCTAGGTGGAATGAACAGAATAAAGTTCTTCTATAAAACCGATATGACGTTTATACTTTACATTAATAATAGGTTGTTTTATGCGCCTATCAACCTTTATCCTGGAGTTGGAATGAACAAGTTTCAAGTGACTGGTCAAATGCGGCTGAACAGTTTGTGTATGGATGTAAAGATATTTTTAAACGTTTTTAAGATTGGGTAGATAATGGAAACATTTTTTTGGGTTTAGCTGTATTCTAGCCTAACCTTGTTGTATTGAGCTTGACATTGCTTTATTTTTACCTAGCTTTACTATTGTCTTACGATGACTCTGCCGTAGCCCCGGTATTATTAGTTTGTTCAAATAATTCAGTGCTTTTTTAAAGCACACTTTTGCGGTTAGGGAGCACGTACTTATTTAAACAACATTATAAAAAGAAATTATATTTATAATAACAGGTTATTATCACAAACTTGGGGGTAACGTACACCTACTGTAACAAAAAGCACTACTAAATACCAACTTTTTATTGGTGCTGCTATGCGCTTTACCTTTTAGTGTCATATAAAGATAACATTGATTTAGACATATCAATCCAGCGATTCAGACCGAGAAGTAGGCGGATACTATCTGTCTGATAAATTGTCACCTGGTAAGTTAAACTGATCACAATAAAGTATATACTATTATTCAGGCAGGAAACTGACAATAGAAGCAATACCTGAAAAGTATCGCTTTTCTATGGCATTGATGAACGATGAAGACAATTTTGTTTTTGACTTTACTGTGGTAATTTATTTTACTCTTTTTTATAATAAGGGCTACCATATATTACTTTTCATTAAGCAGCAACTATTTGCTCTATATGAAACTTTATAAAGTCAAAACTTTAACTGTAACTACCGTAGGTTCGTGACGATATGCTGGTCAACTATTGTCTAGCACCATGTCATGGAGCTGATCCTTCAACCCAGATTCACATGTATCGTGATGTCTACAACAAGTTTCAACTTATGGGATTGGTCAAGTTTGAATTTAACTACGTTTCGCACAAGAGATTACGACTTACCATAAATGACTATTGGGAGTTCTACTTGAGCGTTAGAGTCGTTCCTGGAGGTGCGATGACAACATTTACGAAAACTGGCAGTTTAAAGTTACAATACGTTTGTATGAGTATGGGATAGTGCTTTAAAATTGGCAACAAAAATATTTTAGCCAAGAATTTAAATATTCTTAAATTTTAAAATTATTTACAATACGTTTTTATAATTTTTGTACTTTTGTAGTTAGCGTCTAGAAATGCCTTGAATAAACAATTTTTGAGCTTTAAAAAAATTTAATTACGACCGCTCTGATTGACTTCAAAATTTTTATATAGAAAGGTCATGTAAATATAAGATCTTCAGCAAAGTACTAAATCGCGATTCCAGGAAATCTCGAGAAAATCGAGATCAAAAAAATTATGTTTTGAATTTCCTGCTAAACTGGCATTGTGTTTCAAGTTTATAACTTTGTCGTTTTTTGACTTTTAGTCATATTTCTTTTATATATTAGTAGAAAAGTTTTAAATGAACCTACATTTTTTAAAGTTTTAAGCATAACTTGCCTAGAAAATTAAAAAAAGTGTTTGAAACACAATGCCAAATTAGCAAATTAAATTAAATCTCAAATATCAAAGATTTAAAACTTAAAAGCGCAAGCTAAAGTTTTTATGAGTACTATTGGTAGTACATAAATTTCATATAAAGGTTTTGAGCAAATTATGGGGCAGTTTGGGTACATTCCTTGTTAACATTAAATTTACAGAAAAATTTGTAACTTTATGCATTAATATGACTATCAAATAACTTTAACAAGCATGAAAAGCAATGTTATGCATTAGATCAAACATTACTCAACGAAAAGATCGAAAACTATGTCAAGATGTTCGAAAACGTGTAAAGCGAAAGTACAGTAAGTAAATGTTTGCAACCAAAACAAACATTCGACATCGCGCTCTGTAACACATTCTGAATATTATGTTTGTTAGACCTACTGTTTTCGTTTTTATTTTTAATTGTAAGTTTTTGGCATTTTTTATAAATTTTCATTTTTATAGCTCAAGCATTATCCTATTTGATCGTTCAATTTGTTCCGTGCCCTCTTTTAAAGCAAATTTTTGAGGTTAGTAGGCCCAGAATTTCTTGAACAGTCTAATTTATAAGTTTATTGAAATTCATATCACAAAGCTCAATTTGTACTAGATGTTAAAATATGACAGTACCCATTTCAGTAGTATCTTCACAAGAATCACCTCTACACACAGTTTTACCCTCACGAGCAGCCATCGAAGACATGGGCTTCAGACTGATGGACACTTTTCTAAAGCTTGGCCGCAATGAACTGGCCAAAACTGTGCATAAAAAGCACTTGGAAAGAATGGCACAAGGTCTACAAGACAGAGAGAAACTTCTAAAGAATGATTCTGTAGACTTGATGGCCAAATCTGGCCAGAAGATTGTCGATATTTTAAGAGAAAATGGCATTTCTGTGGTCGATTTCTTTCGAAAAATGCAAAAAACGGGCCAAAATGAGGTAATTTATGTTACAATTGCAGCTTTTTTATAGTTTTAAATGAATTTTTAAAAGAATTGTAAGAAAAGTTATTGAATGTATAATAATAATAAAAGCTCATTTTCTGTTTAGGACACCCAATCGCTAGCCGATCGTCTGCGTTTAGAAGTCCTGCCAAACGTGGTGTCTAGTGTAATTCATAGTAAACAGTTAGACGAGGAAGTTATCCAAGAGCCCGAGTTACATCATGTTGAAGGAGTAAGTCATTTTGCTGTTATAGGCAAAACTTTTCATAAAAATATGTCTAAAATTTGGCCTAATTTTTATAGTATTAATTTCTTCAAAATTTAGCTCCAACAGCACCACTTTCTCGACCAAGAACAACAAGTTCTCAACCGAATTCGAATGCCAGAATTCCAAACGGTTCCTGAACTTCGCTTCTTAACTCCACAACAGCCTACAACAACACCACCACCTATACTGTCAATTCGAAACTCTTTTCCCAATCTTGTGGATTTCCAAAACTTTTTCAATCAGTTTTCATCTACAACAACATCCACGAACTCAGTTTTATATCGAGACAATGATAATGACGAGTATGTACAAGAAAACAAAGTGGACCGGTTGAAACATGGAGAAGCTCCATTAAGGTTTGAACCCCCAAACTTAAATACTGTACTAGCTACACCACCTTCTAGTAATACCAACTTGTTCACGTTGCCCAATATACCTGTGCCAACATATACTCAACAACCTTTTGTTGTACCTTCTGATGTTAACAGAGTACCAGCTGGAGCAAGTTTATCAAATCCAGTTAACATACCAAGTATAAACTTACCATTGCCCAATTCTGTACCAAATGTGCCAGCCTTTACTCCTCTGCCAACTTTACCGCCACTAATAATCCCAACTGCTCCACCTGTACCAAACACCCTCATACCACCACTCAGTACCAATCTACTACAGCCAACACCCCCGACCTTTGTGCTATCTACTACACCAGCACCGTACAACTTTGGCTTCGAACCAAATCAACCATTCTTGGTACCAGAAAGAACCACAAAGTCCATTCCACCGACAAACCGCTTTATTCCATCGACGGAAAGGCCCCCAAAGAATGTAGCAAACCGTCGGAACACCTACTACGATAAAATCAGACGTCACAAACACCGTCACAACACTGCTGACGACGATCTTCTGTTTCCGGCTACACCAAAACAAACAAGGTTCAGGTTTTCATCGACGGAAAGACCATCAAAAAACGTCGCCATGAAGAACAAAGTTGTTAAAGGAGTTGTCGAAGACTTCTCTACACAAGATCTGCTGTTGAGCAACTTGGAAAAGTTGCTGCAACAAAAGAATAAGGAGATTCTGAAAGAGAAAGCGACAAAAGAAGAAGATTCAAGTGTAGAAGATACTCAAATCAATGTAAAAACAAGCACAGAATACCAAGACTTTGACAGCAACGCAGTAGGAAATAACGTCAGAACTACACAAAGCTTACCATCTGATGAAAATGGTACTAATCAAAGCGCACCAACCGACGACGATGTAACTGCAGCTGAAATAGAGAAGATCGTCAAGTTACTGGAAGAGCTGCCACAGTTAAACAAACATCGACACACTAAAGATGAGACCAAAGAGTTCTTGAATCCATTGAACGATGAGTTAGTACCCATGAAGAGTACTACGAAAAGTAGCCGTAAAACTGTCAAACCTATCCCAAGAATCGGAAACAACTCGGTTTTAGAACCAGTAGATCCCGAAGATCACACTACAATGAATAAATCAAAAATATATAAAAATCAGAAAACCTCAGAAGACAAAAAATACAAAGAAACAGTAATAGACGTGTTGACCAATGAAAATAAACCATTAAAATCAATGGAAGATCAACAAGGTCAGAAAAATAAGCATCAAAAGTCTTCAGAAGAAACCCAAACTTCCAAAAAGCTAGTAGATGTGAAGCCAATTCCAGAAGCTAAAGCCAAGTACCACAGACTGAGGATCAAAGCACATAAAGAAAAGGCCAACAAAGACCGAAGCCCTAGTTGGGAAGTGAACAACGACCCCGACTACGCTGAATACGAAGTCAAGAATCCAAATTTGTCAAGCTTCGGAAAGCCACGAAGCTCGAATGTCGCCAAACGCAGATTTTTATAATAAATCATTATATTTGAAAGTTGTTGAATGTTTATAGTTAAGACTATTTTTGTTTTTTGAAATAAAAAGGCACTGTCCAAGAGGCCTCGTGGTACAGTTGCTTCTTCTATCTTTCCAACTTTGTCATGGACAACATTCGTTTCCACAACTTTCTCATTTGTTTTTGGCTACTGAATTTTATCATGAATATCGTTTGGCCAAAACTTTTCTACAAGTTCAAACACTGGGCTCACATCGTGTGCAGTCTGCGAACAAGATTAGGAAGACCTGACATATCGAGTCAACACTATCCCTTGAAATATTTATTTTTTCAAAAAGAAATCACAAAATTTTTTAATTTTCTAATATTATACATAGTTTTATAAAAACGTATAAAAATAAAACTATTAGCATGTTAAATAATTCTCGATGTTGTTTTAGATGTCAGACAAAGAAGACAGCAGTGGCGACGAAGCTTGTACCTTTTTCGACTATCTTGAGCTGAAGGAAGAGATCAACGACGAAACAGTCTTGCCGTTTTTGCCAAACATTCCCGCAAATCTGTACGACGATGAAGAGGAAGAAGAAATACAAGTTCAAGACGAAGAAGATGTAGATCCAGATGACGATTTGGTATTTGCCGACTTTAGTGAAGCAGAAACAGCTGGTAAACCACACGAAGACGTGTGTATGGATGAGGTGAAACTGAACCAAGACATAAACGAAGCAGGAAGAACACATATGCATCAGATTCTTCATGGCAAGAACGTGGAACACTTTGTTTGTAGACATGGTTTTGGTAACTATTATTGCCAACCCAAGACAGAGGAGGCCATGATCGGAGGAATGCAGTTGGACCTATCGAAAACAATTGCTTTTCTTTGTGCCAAAAGGGGAGAACCCGTCTTTTTTAACGGTCCAACATCTTGTGGAAAGACTTTCTTGGCAACGTAGGTTTATATATTGTTTTCCTTGGGCTTTAGGTATGTAATGAAGTTGATTTAGTCAGGAATTTAAGGAATGTTATTCTTAAGGATGATCTAATTACTCTAAAAAGATTTAAAATCTTTAAAATTTTAGTATTGTGACCAGAATTTACGTCGCTACAAAGAAACATGTCCTATACATTGCTCCAACCAATGACAGAGCTATGTTGGCCATGCAGAACTTTCATTCAGTTCACAAATTTAGTAATGGAGGACTGGAGACAGCATTTATCGAACGAAAGATGCCGAATTCATTAGTAACATTCACTTCCTTGGATAAGAGTCTGGCTGATCTCCGACTAGATGAAGATTGTTACAATAACGTCGGTATGGTTATTGTCGAAGATTTTGACCTTATTATGGACAAAAGTTACGGAAAATATTGTTATGAGTTGATGGAGAAACTAAGGAACAACGCTGTTGGAAAGACTTCTGGTTTTTTGTTTACTTCTAACATCTACACGAACATCAAGGATTATGCTGGTGGGTTTTGACGTTGTTTTAGTTTGTGTGCTTATTTTGGTATACTTTAGAATGTTGGCTATGATTTAGATTGTTTGTAATTCATATTAAAACTGCAAGAAGTTTCTTTAATAATTGTTCTAGGATTCTTTGCCAAGTCAACTAACCGAGATGTCCACGTTATCACTTCGAGGACTCGTCCTTTCTTCACCAATGACATTATTCTCTTCAACCATGACTTCCATAACCTTGTGAATCCAAAGACTGTGTTGGGAAGAGCAAAACTCTTCGAGGAGAAGTATCTACAGTTAATGAGGGATTCATCTGATAGACGGAATAACACAATAACCAGGAACAACCTCGACTTATTTTTGCAAAAACTTATGGAAGACAGAATCTACCCGGCCATTATTGTCGCTGATGATGATCAACAAGCAGAAGAGTATTTTACGTCGTTGGCTAGTAAATTCAACTTGATATCATGTAGGTTTTTGATCGCTACTGATTGGCTTTATTGCCTTTTTGTTTAAAGATTATTTTAGTTTTTACAAAAAAAAATATTTTTTAGTTTAAAAATACTTTTTGCGAAATTTTTTAAATTTAACTTACCATCAAAACGGAATTTGATTGGTTTTTCTTCACCTTATAACGGTTCCTCGGTAGTATAGTGGTAAGTATCCGCGCCTGTCACGTGCGAGACCCGGGTTCGATTCCCGGCCGGGGAGGAATAACTTTTTCGCTTTGAATTTTTTTTCCTTTTTAAATTAAAAATAAATTAAACTTATAAAAATGTTATTAATAACAATATAATAAAATTTTACGTCTTAAAAATATAGTTTTGTTACAGTAACCAAGAAAGAACGGCTGAAAACCGCGTTTAAAGCTTTTATCGAGCATCAATCACACAGAAAAGATGAATTGGCTATTGTTCAGAACATTTTTCCTTTGATTGCACGTGGGATTGGATTGGTACATTCGTCGTTGCCTGCTGGATTGGTAGAGATTACTAGAACATGTTTCAAAAGAGGGTATTTACTGTGTTTGGTGATGACAAAACAAACGGTAAAAAGAGGACTTGATAAGGCCAAAACCGTTGTGATACCTTCGATTGAAGTCAGACAAGGTGGAGAACAACGGTAAGTTTTATGATATTTTTATTTTAAGTCTTGGTATATGAACAGGCTTGGACACAGGGCAGGGCATAGCTTGGAACAGGGCAGGGCATGCCCTATGCCCTGCATTACCCTGCAAATGCCCTGTTTGTGCCATGGTAAGTATTGGCGGACGCCTCCGCCGAGTGGTCGATAATCGGCGGACGCCATAACTTGGTTAGTTTAGCAGCTAGAAACATGTAGTTCAATTCAGAAGTTATTATATGTCATACGCTACAAGTAAAAGCATAATTTTAAGATTTTAAAAGTAGTATTGTTATCGACCGGTTGATAATTTTTAATATATTTTAATTGCAAATTTTATATATATTCTTATCGCTCTGTTGTTCTAAATTGTATAGAAATTGCATTATATACAATTCTAAGCAAAAATCCTTGTTTTTTGTAAAAATTAAACATTTGTAAATTATCGACCGGTCGATAACAATATTGTTTTTAAAAACATAAATTTCTGGCTTAATGTGTAGGTTATGACAGATAACAACTTCTGCACTTAACTACATTTTTCTAGCTGCTAAACTAACCAAGTTATGAAGTCCGCCGATTATCGACCACTCGGCGGAGGCGTCCGCCAAAATATACCTAAATGCCCTGTAAATACCCTGTAAATGCCCTGCAGGGCAAGGGCAGGGCATAAAACCCCAATGCCCTGTACAGGGCTGGGCATTGCAGGGCACAGGGCAGGGCATGGAAATTTGCCAATGCCCTGCCCTGTGTCCAAGCCTGTATATGAATCATTTGTAAGTCAAAATTTTTATGATGTTAAGTTTAAAATATTATATATAAGCATATATATATATGTAATATATAAGTTATAATAGTGTTAAAACAATTGGTTTCATTTTAGGTTGATTACAGCAGAAGAAGTGGAGGAAATGACGGCAGTTCGAGGGTTCGGTAATGTGACGGCTAATCGTATCTTCTCATTGGACACTTTGATCAAGCCAGAACAGTTTGAAGCCCTTTTGAATCCAGAGATGAAAGAGTTACGAGTTCTGGAAAACAAAAGCTTTGCCAACATCTTAGACAACTTTGAGAAGTCAGGTATGGTCTTATCTGTCTTGCTAAAGAATAGTAATTTATAAGTTTTTGGAATTTTTGCACGGTGTAATGCATGGTGTAGAGTGCCGTGCGATAAGATTAGTGAACTGCACTATGCTACTAACCTTCTCTATGAATTTTAGGATCACAAACCCTAGAAAACTATAAGAAATGGGTATTTGAACAAAGCTTTACCAAGTACGACTCGATTCGAGTACGAATAACAGCTCAGAACGAGATCAGGCTGGTGGAAGATGAGGAAAGGAAGATCGACGATATTAACTTTGAAAGTGAAGCAGCCAAGTATGTTAATATGACAAATGAGTATGAAGAACTACAGGACAAGGCACGAAGGCTGGTTGTGGATTCGGCGGAACAGTATCTGTCGCTAGGGAGGGTTGTTTACGTAGGTTTTTGTATTATGTGAACAACCTGGTGTTATGTTAGGTGGTTTTGGTTTTTGAAGGCTTTAAAATAAGTTTTTATTCATTTTTCTATATTATGTTATCTTATGTGGTATTTGAAGTCATTTTTTGATTTTTTTTTAAATTTAAAAATGACGATATTTTAGGTAAGAACCGACCGTGTCGACCTAGGCTGGGCGGTGATAGTAGGCACTCTCTACAACAAAAATCAACAACTCGAGGTTTATGCTGGACTAGGTGTAAGCCAGGCCAGCTCACAAAATCATTGGCCGTTTGAGAAATTGGAGGCCAAACACTTAGGAATGGGCGATTTTGTGATAAGAAAGATTCCGATCAGCAGCATCTATGACATTTCGACGTATCGCTTAAAGCTGCCAACTTATCTAGAGGATATGAAGGATCTGAAGAAGCTGGGAGCTATGCTGGATGTAGGTTTTTTTTGGGTGAGATAGAATTACTGTAACTTGAAAGGCATAAATTTTTTTTGGTGTCTTAGAATTTATTTCGATTTTTTAAAATTTTTAAAGTTATTTTAACAGATTTTCAAAATTTATTTGTCAATTTTCTTTAAAATTTGTCATTTTAGAAGCTGATTCAATGGGACAATGGAAAAGTTCCAAAACTCCGCCTAAAAACTTCTGAAGCCCGAGAAATCGAAGAGAAATGTGACAATCTTCATGACAAACTCACCGAAAGCGAGGGGAGAATTGCGGTCAAAGAAGACATTGACAGATATCGTCAGAAGCTAAGCCTAAAGAAGACAAAGATGGAGCTGCAAAAGATACTAAAAGGTGCCACGGATAATATTGCTGATCTTACAGCACTCGAAAAGCGAGTTGACATCTTGAGAAGGCTTGGCTATTTAGAGGAAAATGACGAGAAAGAGCTAGAGATCACGCAGAAAGGAGAGACGGCAAAGGGAATCCTCGTTGGAGACGAGATATTGTTGTACGAATTGGGATTGGCAGCTGAAGAGTATCAGAAGGTGTTTGGGAAGGCGTTGATGCAGGTCTTTGGAGGTATAGACAGTGCTAACGATCAAGGAATGGAAGATGATGGGGAAGACGAAGTGGTACAATGTGTCAAGTTCATCAATGTAAGGATCGAAATCTTTTCGTTTAATGAAATAAAACTAAAATACGTTTAAAAATAGATACTTATCTTCCTTTTCAGGCCAAAATCAACGAACTAAAGTCAGTGTTTGGTGACGAAGACCCAGTAAGACTAACACAAGATGTCTTGATGTGGGATATTAACTACGGTAACAAGGTCTTCGATATATCCAAACTGAACACAACCGGCCTCAAGAGTGTCATTTCACATAGGATCAACACCTTTTTGTCACAACTCGAGTTGGACGAAGAGTACGAGCTGCTGGAGTACGATGCTGAATATCCCGTGTTCTTGATGTAGAGTACGTGATATAGGTGACTTGCGAGGATAGACTGGTGTATGTAACATATTAAAATATATTTTAGGCTTTACTACAAGTATAGACAGATTTATTAGGTTTTTGTTATGATATTTTTTTAAATTGTATTGTTTTACATAGTTAAAAGCATGAAATTTTGTTTTAAAACATCTGTTACATTTTGGAGTTTTTAAACTCATTTTAAAGAGATTTTTAGATATATTAAGGATATCATACGATACTTTTCTTGTTTTGAAAGCTTAAAACTTGTTATTGTTTGATCGAATTACCATACGAATAAACCCGATGACTTTAAGCATAGTATTCATTAGTGTACTGACCAGACACTAAAAGTGATGCTGTTTTGGTTACCCAACATGTAGTGCCTAATTGATTACACCAGCTTCCGCTCTTTAATCTCGGATTTCGAAAAATAACGGATTTCGTGGTTTTATCAGACGAAAGATGCTTAATTCTGTAAAAGTTACTGAGGCTTTTTGTGACAGCCGGCTGGTGTTTTTGGCAAAATCTTTTTGTATTGTCATATAAATGTCTTTTTTGGTATAGGGGGTTCTACTGCGGTAGCTTTTTACTTTGATAAGCATGATTGGTTACACAAGATACTGTTGTTCAAATAATTCTGAGCTCCCTTTTAAAATAATTCGTTTCAAGATTAGGAGCTCAGAATTATTCGAACAACCTAATAGTACAAAACAACGGCTCCCAGTATAAAATGCCTCTTTGTATATGCGTATGTAATAAGTAGATGCTAGTGTTTCCGCTTAATTCTGGCAGTTTTTCCATTTGACTGCACTTCTGTTTGCACCGTGCAAAAGTCGCTTTTCGTTTTTAAACTGTCGCAAGGTAAAGGGCTTTTGAAGAACAAGTATTTTTTGTTTTTTGGTAATTTTTGTTTATATATTTGCTATATAATAAGTGTACAATAGTGGCAACAACATCTTTGCCCATTGATATTTCTCTTTATAAAGGGGGTCTAGTGTAATATTTCTTTATTTGGTTGTTCAGATAATTCTGTGCTTTTTTCAAAAAAAATTTTGGGGTTGTGAGGCGCAGAATTATTTGAGCAATCTAATAGCATGCCAACTTTTTTCAATTTCATTGTGCACAATATGGGCGACAAGTTTTGCGACGATTTGTCGATTCTTAAAAATTTTTTGATTTTTTAAATTTTAATGTCTATTTTAAAATTTTTATTTATAAACATCATATCTATGTCTATATTCTACATAAAATCGTAGTTTAGAACGATGAACACACCGCCAAAGCCGCTGAACATAATGGCGGATCCTCGGGTCTTCCGAGGGTCCGTCGTCGCCAGACAACGAGAGCAAATGATTAAAATGCGACAGGTAGGTCTTGGAAATGATAGTTCTTTTCAATTATAACTTACTCTGTATCCTCTCGTTATAGAAAACATCAAGCGGCGGAGGTTTATTGATTTTATTTTAATTTTAGGGGGTGGTTCTTTTATTGCCATTTTTAAACTGATGTTATTGTAGGAAATGGAGAAACAACGACATGAAGAGCGTTGGCGAGCTTCAGTTGTACGAACACGACTAAAAATGGCAATGAATGAGTCGTCTTTCATGGCCGATCAATTCGACCAGTCGATCGATCAACCAGCCGAACCTTACCTACCTCAGGACAATCTAGTCCAACGCTTTGGACAATACAAATTGGCCAGACTAAATGGTCCGATTGGGCAAGTACAACTTGGTCCCCCTATCTTGACGCTCAATCAAGGCGATCAAATCGGTGGGTTACTGTAACAAAGATTGGTGTTTGGTTTTTAAGGAAGAAGTTTAAGAGAGGTTATAGTAAGATAGAGAATAGTAGGGTAGGGTAGGGTAGGGTAGGGTAGGGTAGGGTAGGGTAGGGTAGGGTAGGGTAGGGTAGGGTAGGGTAGGGTAGGGTAGGGTAGGGTAGGGTAGGGTAGGGTGAGGTAAGGTAGAGTGGTGTAGGGTATCTTAAAGTAGAGTAACCCATCCTACAACACCTTCTTCAATCTTGACGAACTTCTCTTCAGAATCCCCCCAATCCATCGACGCCAAACTTCGGTTTGGATCGTTGACAGACCAACCTCTTCATCGTCGCACCTTCCAAGAAGCTCAACGATGTTCTCTAGTGCCATCCTCATCTAGGCATACCGTAGCTTCACCTGCCCTCCCAGCACTGCCAAGCCTTCCACCAAGTGTCCAATCTGGCCAATCCAGAAGGCCAAGTCAATTCAAAAATGTCAGATTTCTACCGATTCGACGAGCTCAAACTGATAAGAACCTCATGGGTAATAATTTATGTTTAAACAATTTTTAAAATTAAAAAAAATTACCTTTTTATTCAAAAAATTTTTAAAAACTAAAAATTGTACCAATATTAATCATGCCTTTCTTAGGCTCAACCACCATGCCTCCTCTACTGCCTGGCCAAGTTGATCTTTCTGGTCCAATGCGAAGAGGACCACCTGCCAAATATGGGCGACGAAGTCAATCACAAAAGAATCTACCTATACTTGCTAATCAACGACATACCAAGACATGGGACGACATTGAAGACCTCACAGATCCTCCCCCGACAGCCATCACAATACAACCCATGAACAATGTCGAGATTCAGACCGAGGACTTTTTGGTAAGACCTTATGACATTATGTTGTTATTGACCTTTATATTAGCTTTATCGTTTGTGGTTAAGCTATATGTTCGCTCAACTTTTAAAAATAATTTTGAATTAAAAATATAGTCTAAAGTCATACAAATAGTATTGTATGTATATACTCATTACCTCTTTCCAGACCTTTGATGACACCTTCGAACCATTGGTCAGAGAAATGGTAGCCGGAGCGATGGCCGATGCCATGAGAAAGCTGATGGAAGAAGAAGACATAGAAAGGTACCGACAACAAGTCACCGAACTCATGGAAGCCATTGACGAAGAGAAACAGAGGAACATCCAGCTACAGGAGAGTATCCAACATCACACCCAGATCCAGAAGGCCCTAGAAGTCGAGAAGAAAACGGCCGATCTCAAGATTGATGCTCTGGATTGTCGTCGAATGGCCATAGAGTATGTGGACGACCTGAAAAAGAAATGCCTGAGTCATCTGATGAACAGGAATCTAATCAAGGACGACCGATTCATGAAGGACGTCGCTGCTGACACAAGGCAGTTGGAGGTGGAGAGTTTGAAGATGAAGCGGACAGTAGAGGAGGTGAAGAAAGACTTCTTCCCCTACGTCTATCAGAAGGCTGAACAAGTGTATGTACATCAGCTGACGTCAAGTTACCTTAAGGACGGTAAGTATTTAATTTTTTTGAATAGTTTTAAAACAACGATTAACAACATGATCAATGATAATATTGTTACAGCTCTGTTCTGTAAAAACAAAGAGTTCCGCCAAGACGCATTCCAAAGACTCAACGAACATATCCAACGTTACAACAAGATTCTAGGCCGAAAACCTACTAGGTCCAGCTCATTAGCCACGTCACGTTCCCCTACCCCTCCCATCTCTGCCATACCATTCCAACGTAACGTATTTTAAAAAATAAAATTATTTTTTCAATATATAGGTAAATTAAAAGTGTACCTTCAAAATTATATTTTAAATCTCTCAACGAAACTATTTAAATTATTATTAACATTTATTGAATATAAAAGGGTAGTTTTGATGAGAGGGCATGACATTGCCTGAGATTACAACAGACACCATAACACTAACAAAGCAATTCAGATCTTTGAGACACAGTAATTTCTCGTTACAAATAACCCTCGAGAAGAGCCACGACTACAATACATTAACAATAAAAAAGTATCAACCTCCGAGTTTAGAAGTGTCCTTTAATAATACTATGTACATAATACAAAATATTACCGTCCATACAACAACATAACTCGCTGACCGGCTGAAACCGACTATCAGAAATATTTTTAGAATTGGAGAAAATATAAGAATCCAGTATTACTTAACAATAAATTAAAATAATTTAAAAATGACTTGGAGCGACGTCCGAGCTGAAGTCTTCCAAGGCTCGGCCGCCTCGCTTCACAGCTGGGCCGTCGAAGCTGCCTCCGGGCCTCTTTCCTCCTCGTCCTTTCATGCCACCGCCTCTCATTGGCGGGCGTCCCTTGAAGCCTGCTGGCATACCTCCGTAGGCGGTTCCGTAGCCAGATGGTGGGTAACCTCCGGCAGCAGCTCCATAGTATGGGTCTTGAGCTTGGTAGTATGGATCATATCCACCTTGGTAGTAACCTTGAGCAGGCGCAGCAGCACCGTAGTAGGGATCGTATCCTGGAGCTGGTGGGAAAGATCCGTATGGTGGTCCTCCGTAGGATCCACGGGCCGAAGCTCCACCACGCTTAGGACCAAAAGCACCAGGAATACCACCTTTCTTTCCTGGTGGACCTGGGAACTTGTTAGGGAAGGTCTTCTTCTTCATTTTGTTGTCTCCTTGAGGCTTGGCCAGGCTAATGTCTACTTCAACGTCGTCAATCTTTGTCCCGTTCATGGCTTCCAAAGCCTGCAAACAAAGTTTATTTTTTAAAAGGCTTTAATATTATTACAAACGGGCATTCACAAAACATAGCGACAAGAAATGTAAACTGAAGCATACCTTAATGGCTGATTCTCTTTCTTCGTAGTGAATGAAGGCATAATCCTTGATTTTCTTGACTCTTTCGATTTTACCGTATTCCTTGAAGAGCTCGTTCAGCCTTTCATCGGTGACGGCTTCCTTCAGGTTCTTGACATAAAGCACCTTAACTTGGGACATGGTTTGCTCATCAGGCTCGGCTTGTTGTTCAGCCCAGTCTACGACAAGATCGCTGTTGAATGGTCGAACCTAAAACAAAAGAAATAAAAACTTTAAAATTGCTAGCATTTAATTTAAAATTATAATCAAAAGCTCCATGAATGTTAAAGGTATAGGTGCAAGAAGGTTGTGCGTAAAAGATTTAAAACCATACCCGTACCTTTCCTCCGCTCAGCTTGCGACGAGCATCAGATGCGGACTTGTGGTCAGCAAAGTCAACAAAACAGAATCCTCGGTTCTTTTTGTTCTCGGTGGCATCAGGGAAGCTGTAGATGATGACGTCGGTGACATTCTCCAGCTCTAAAACAAGAATATTAACATAGGCCACACACTTCACCCTTTCAACATCACAAAACTCCGAAAAATGTATAAAAACGTCCGAAAAGTCGTGTCCAAAACGTTGATTTACCTGGATGTTTTTTAAGCTCTTCAAGAATATCTTCTTTGGATTTGGATTTAGGAATATTCCCAACGAAAAGTCGGCGATTAGCCACAGAAACGTTGACTTTCAGCGGTTTTCCCGGAATAATATCGTGTCCGTCAAACTAAAATCAATTGAAAAGTGCTTTGAATTTGGAATTTGACTATTTCACTCAATCGCCGATGCTTGAGCGAAATCTGTAGAAAAAGTTGTAAAACCAAATCTGGTTAACTTTCTTCACCAAATTGTCAATTTTGTGTTGTTTTTGACTGGTTTCAAGACCTCCCGGGTTTTGGTGGGATCGGTCTTGTTGCTTTTGACCCGTTAGTTTTAGTTTAATTTTAATGTGTTGTTTTTGAATTTTGAAGTTAATTGATGATCAATATAATTTACATACAGTTATTACAATATAATCTAAATGAACTTACAAAACCTGAAAAGTAAATAAATTACCTTCTTAGCGGCCTCGTGGGCATGCTCTTTTTGAAGATATACCAAGAAAGCATAGCCTCTGCTGCGTCCCATGATTGGGTCCAGCATGAGTCTGATGTCGTAGATTTTGCCAATCTCCTGGAACTTCTCGAAGACCTTGTCCTCAAACAATTCCTTTGGAATTTGGCCAATGAAGGTTTCGTGGCCATGAGTTGGGGCTGCAACATCAGCTGGAGCGTGGAACTTTCTTTGCCCAACAGTGACTTCAAGGCTGTAACCAGTGTCAGCAATCAACTTCTTCAGGCTCTCGACAGATGGACCTGGGATCAATGAGGTCTTGGTGGCTTCAGACCCTCCGACTTGTCTGACCTTGTCCTTGAAGTTGCGCATAACGGACATCAAGAATTGGGGTCGGTTTTGAACTCCAAACAACTCGGATTTCTAAAATAAAAAAGATTAAACTCATGAAAAAACTGTTTCGAGCTATTAAAAGTTAGATCAAAATTGAATAAACGTATTTTATAAAATTTTAGATTATCATATTCTATCAGAAACTTAATTCACCAAATTTTAACTTTCTCGAGATATCTAACAAAAAATTTAAACCTTCAAGACAGTCAACACCTCTATATTACCTAAAAACAAACAAGAAGGACAAAACATACCTTAATCTCGCTGATGATAAACTTTCCATGTTCAACTGGGAAGTTAGCCAAAGCTTCAATGACTCTTTCGTCAAAGTCCTCCAAAGTCAAGTTCAAGGCCTCGAAAAGCTCGGACAAAGCCTTGGCCACATCGCTGTTGACCTTCTTTTCAGTGCACACTTTAGTCAAATGTTCTTGAGTAGTTCCTTCAAAAGGCTGAAAAAACAACAATATAAAACAGCTTAAAATGTTCGGTAAATGTTTATCAAAAAATCATGAGTAAAATAATCCAAAAAGTTGTAAATTAACGAGTAAACCAAACCACTTGCATTTTAAAACCTTGAATACATCAAAAAACACAATTTTAGGTATTAAATACGAACCAAAAACCCCTTCAAAAACTCGTATACTTACCACTTTCACCTCCTCCGTGGTGTTACCATTATCAGCCATCTCTACGTCGGTCATAATACTAGAATGAACGTATAAAAACAAAAAATGACAAGTGTAATGTAGCTTCGCAAACGCGAAAGAAAAAACGCCGTCGAAAAATCGATTGTTTTGGCGGAAGATTTGAAAACAAGAATACGATCGTTTTCGTGACAGGACGTAGGATCATATAAGACGGAATGCCACGGGCCGATGGAATATTATAATATGTTTCGGGAATTGTCAATCGACACGAACATTGTTTACTTTTATGGCCGTTTTTGGTTGATAAGATTGATTTTTTTATTAGATTTTATAGTTTTATGTGAAAATTTTGTATATGTTGAATATAAAGTTAAATATAGCTCAAAAGCGTAAATACAGACTTTACATTATCATAAAAGAATGTTTACGACAATAGTTTTTTATCCGGACAAGTGATCTCATTTGGAGCGTGCTTTAAATTTAGGTCTTCTTAAGCTAAATTTTTTTATAGTTGCTTTTGTTAATAACATGTCGGATACATCGGATGATTCAATGGATGAAACGAATCCTAAGAAGAATGTAGAAGAGACATCTTCTACAGGTACTGTGGTTAGCACCGACGATTTGTTTGAAGTAAGTTAGTTTTTGACTGTTTGAATTTTTAGGTAACACTCGTTATGCCCATGCTTATATTTTTCGTAATTATAAGGTTGGTACATTTTTATCAGTTTTGTATAGGAAGGTATTGTTTATTGAGTAACATAAGCATCTGTTTTATAAAATTATAGATAAGTAAGTTAATGTTTATATTGCTTTTAGATTCAAAAGATTGTGGGGCACAAGTGGGAAGGCAGAAAGTTATTGTACCGCATCAGATGGGTTGGCTACGGACCTGGCGATGATACGTGGGAGCCAGAAGAGAACCTTCTTGGTTCAACATCTGTCGAAATGGTTGACGAATACAAGAAAAACAAGAATCTGGATACAAAGCCTAAGAAAACACCCGAAAGACTGAGGAAGCAGCCTCCAGCTCGAAGAAAACAGGCCAAGAAGTTGAAGTCGACTTTGTTGAGTGACAGTGATTTCGAAAGTTCTCAAGGCACTTCAACTACCAAACAACCGGAATTCGTGTTTGTAGAGGATGAAGGTGAAGAGAAACCTAGTACTGATAGTGCTGGTTGGTATGGAATCAAAGCAGATGAATCTAAAAGAGATTTAAAGAATTTGTTTGTACATGATCGGAAGCTGACGCAGACTGAGAAGGTAAGGTTTGGGACTGTGTTAAAGATTTTACATACGTTATAATGGAATTTCTGATTTGATGTTAAGGTAGATAATTGACAATGACACTTATAACGAATTTTTATGGAAAAAAATGATTAAGAAGGAAAATCAAAATCAAGGATGTGAAAGTTTGATGTATGTTTTTAGTTGCTGACAGACATTCAAGATCCTAATACCAGTCGGCTGACAAGGTCTCAGATCAGGGAGTTGAGAGGATCTTTTTCTTCTATTCAAACTCCTTCTCCAGGTAAGATGAATACCAAATTTTGATGTAAAAGTAGTAGTTTTGCTGTACTTGAATAACTTAACTCAATAATACATTTAAAATAGTCTTTTCGCACTGAGTAAACAAAAAACTTTCTTATTTAGTGCGACAACCAAAAACAAAACAGACTGATGATGCCGATAAATTCAAAAGGTCACCTTCGCGCGAATCTGTCGAAAGCTACAGTTTTGTTTTTACTTCTCCGAAAGCCAAGAAGAAGAAGGTTGACGAAACATCAACCAAGGAGAAGGTGAAGAAAGATAAGTCTAAAAAAGAAAGATCTCCAAAGAAGCGTGACAAGGAAAAGGTTGTGGTTGATAAGAATAATAAGGAAAAGGAAGGTAGCAACAAAAAGAACCTGGAAAAGAAGGATAATATTAAGAAAGAAACGATTGATCAGAAGAAAAATAATAAGGACAAGAAAGAAGCGTCACTACCTAAAGATTTGGAAAAGCCGTCTGGCAGCAACGGCGTTAGTTCTGTTGGTCATGAGGCGGCTGTAAGTCTTGAATTTTTATGGATTTGGAAATGTCTTTATGGTTTTTATAAAAATATTAAAACTTTGATGGTTTGTCTACAAGGATATTTGCTAATAGTTAAGTGCAATTTAAGCAGTTAATGCGGTTTTTTTATTAAAAAAAAATTTTTTAGCCTCCACCAAAGAAAGCTGTGCCAGTGGACAGAAAGAGCAGTTTGTTCTGTAACTATCGTATTCCTAAGGGCACTGATAAGCTACAAACTAACGGAGGACGCGCCGTCTCAGCTTCAGGTGTGCCAGCTACGTATGGTACTCAAAAGCTGCATATCAACGATAATTTAAATGTTATTCACACGATTGACGAGCTTTTGAAGGATAACACTGAAATTGAGGCTACTCAAAAGGTGAGGATGATATTCGACCAAAAACTTTTGATAAATATTGATGGTTTTGATTTTAAATTAAGGTAGTATTGTTAATTATTGAGAAGGGCGAACCTCCACAAATTGTTAAGGAAGAGAGGGTAGATTACACTAGATTTTTTAAAGTGGTATAACTTTGATAATTTATTGTAGAAGAAGCTTTGGAAGTTGTTCTTTTTTTCATATTTTGATGTTTTCAGGAGTTTAACGATGCTGTTTTGGCCGGAAAGATAAAAGTGGTTCGAGGCATGTTGGCAGCCAATAACAACATTAACATAAATTGGGCAGATTCTGAAGGATACACACTTCTTCATCGAGTAAGTGTTCTTTTACAAGCATATTAACACGGCTTATACATTTATAAACAACTGTAAGACTAAATTTTAATGTTATGATATAGTTTTTGAGAGAAGAAGATAATGTAAAGAATGAATTACGGATTTAAATTTCAGTTGGCGGAAGGTGTATGCGAGTCCCAACACACCCCAGATGAGATGATGAGTGTCTTGGTGAATGCAGGAGCTAACGTGGAGGTAAAAGAGAAGAAACGTGGCTTTACTCCGCTGTATTTGGCCTGCGTGAACAGAAGGCTTTGTCATATCATCAGATTGATCCGTTTGTGTGCCAATGTCAATACAGTCAACAATGCGGGAGAACCTTTGCTGAGCACTACCATGAAAACACTACATCCCGAATACACGAAGTTGTTATTGACATATGGTGCTGATTACTTTGCAGTAATAAAGCCAAAGAGTAACTTGACTAAAGCTCAATTGAAGCCGGTCTTGAGTTATTCTGAAAGACTACAGAGCATCATGGACAAACTGAGGGATGGAATGATTAAGTAGGGTTTGAAATAATTATGTTTGGATATTATTATGGCTAAAGTAATGTTTGATAACTTTTTTTTCCTCGTTTTAATTATTAAATGGAAAAGTAAAGTTTGATGCTGATTATAAGCTTACTATAGTATAGCTTTATGTTTTTCAATGAAAACGGCTTCTTATCACGCTGTAATGTTTTAGAAATGTGACCAGGTATCATATGTACACGAATGTCTATCAATCTATGATTTTTGGGAAAACGGAATGCCAAATGAACTTCATGAACGGTGTGAATCCAAAAACGCTTCCGGGAGAACGTATCTATTGCATTGTAATGTGTGCTGTTGCACGTACTGTCAACGGAGTAAGTTAATTTCAGTTTTGTTCTTATTTCTTTAGGCGTTTTTTACTTTTCGGATCACCAAAGTAATGAAAAGAATGGTCAAACATCTTCTAAGGTTACTAATAAGTCATTGCTACTATGTTTTTATTGGGAAGGCAAACTATATTTTTTTATGTCAGAAGAATGTTAATTTAGTTGGAAATTAAGTTTTTTCTTTTTCAGGTCACCAATGCTTCAATTAACGGCCCATGCCCAGTAACGGAAATGGTTCTGGATGGCAGGAAACTTTCCATCATCTCTCGAATGAACCCCTACATCTATGGCTGTTATGTGTTTGCGGAACATTCCGAGCACACTATCACGTTAAAACTGACAAGACAAACGTCTCCTCAGATCTTGTTGGTCCAAGTTGTTGGACTGTTCAGAAAGGAACAAGTTCAAGGCAATTCAGCCTCTAATTCACATTAAATCCGGTGGCAATTGGAGCTATTTTATGGGTAATATTAATATACTGGTGCAGCACAAAAAAAAATCGCTTTATGACTTACGGGCATGGGTAACACTTATTTTACTTTTTTTTGTCTATATTATTTTGTATTTTTGTCTGCTTTGAATTTCAATAGCACCAAGAGACTAGGCATTGACATTTTGGGACAGAACATTGAAGTATAGGTTTGAAAATTTGTTTCATATGGTCATTTTTGCTAGATGCACTATTGGAAGTTGTTTTTGGATGTAATTTTGTCTTTTTTTTGATTTTATGATAACATGGGGACTGGTGTTAAGATAATTTGAGTGGATTTTTTATATTTTGCACTTTTTAATATTCAAAGTTTGAAAAACCAACAGAAATATTAATGGTTTTGTCTAACAGTAGAATGTGATGCTACTCTTGTTCTCGGGTTCTGCTTTAAACTTTATTTTGTCGCTCTGATCTCATCTTTTTGTATTGTTTCTCATATTCACATTTGTTCATGGTACATTAATTGTGTCTAATATTTTTAATTTTACTTTTTTTAATAAATTGTTTTGAATTTTGAATGGTTCTTTCGAATAATAATGTAATTTGCTTGCTTTTAACGTATTTTTGAATTGTTATGTTAGCGAAACTATGTGTAGAGTATAATTTTTTATTCAATTTTACTCTGTAGTCTAGGTTTTATTCAATATAACTCAGTAAATTTCAATATATTTACTTAGTAAATTGAATAAAATGACGACCGAAAACCCAGCAAAGAGCTTGACCGATAAGCAACAAAAGCAGTCGATCGAGGAATTCGACATTGGACGCCAACGTTCCAATCGTGAGCTCGAATGTGCCAGAATCATCGTCGACTTTCTTGAGTGTGCCTTTCAAAAGCTGGCTTTACGATACTGTAAATTTGAACACAAGGTACTGGATTCGTTTTGTGGAGTCATGTTTTATCGAGGAGCTCATCCTCAGATAGCGAAGTATATGAATGACATGCGATCAACGCTACGTTACTGGATAAGTCATCAACACATCATGTCGTTTACCGTGGTAATCAAGGATGTAAAGAATGAGGAAGAAGTGGCTGAAGTGACGATAGGCTTCTATTCTGGGCTTGGCAAGAATTGGGAGAATCTGTAGGTTTGGATGTGTTAATGTTTTTGTGTTTGCTTATTTTTGTGTTTGTATTAGTTCTTGATTCAAAACCTTATGGAACATAACATCTTCAAAATAAAAAAATAGTGAATTTAATTTTGAATCTTATCATTATTTTGATGTCTTTTCAGATCAATCCGTTCAGACGTAACAGAGAGGGTGAAGGACAGATGTATATGTTTATTCGAAAAGCTGGATGAGTTACCGACCAGAGAAGAGCTTCTGAACAATGTTGCAGGAAGAGGTATACTTTAGGTGTCAAAGGGTATTACTGACACTAATGTTTTAGCTGTTTTTAGTCTTTTAAATCGAAAACGCGTTATAAGCATCAATAATACAATATATAAGCTTCTACAGAAGGATATAATTTATATTTGCATGGTGAATATAAAATTAATTCTATTCATCACAAGAAGTTTGTATATTGATGTTGTTTCTCTCAAATGTGACTTGAACAAATGTGTGTTACTTGTATGTGTTTACATATTGTTTTAGAGATAAGTGCTCAAATTCGATGCAAATTACTACCCGAAGCACCACATCCTAACAATGTGTCGGTAAGTACTTTAAACAATTTTCAGTGGAGATATTCATCGTACATTGTTTTGTTTGAGTTTCGCGGCTATATTGAGATAACCCCTCTTGTTTCACATAAGCGATGGCATTATTATAAATAAAAAGCGATGACACATTCTAAAATTGAATTTCATAACTTTTCAAAGTATTATGTGTCATATCGTGATTAAAATTATGGATAATCTACCGGTTTTGTCATCAAGATTACATTCTTTGACAAGTATAATATCGGTACTGTAATGATTAAAAATAGGTGCATTGTACTGTAATGTAAATCGCTTGTGTACTAATGTAACGTAAACATCTTTCGGTATACCAATGTAAAGTAAACATCTTTCGGTATACCAATGCAAAGTAAACATCTTTCGGTATACCAATGTCACGTAAACCGCTTTCAGGGGATTGTGTGGGACCACGACCTCAACTCGCTCCGTTTCCCAACCAAACATATCTTATATTCAGCACCACGCATCGACTCGGAGTTTGTCGAGTTTTCGTTACAATGTAACTACAGAACAGAGTCAGTGTAACGTGTATCGATTGACTACCATTATATTTTTAAGAATCTCATGGAACGTACTTAACTGTACGACTCACAAGATACTAAATATTATCTTTGCTTTAAGTCTACATACGACAGTATTAACGAAGGCACAAGATGAATGTCAATATAATTTTTATTTATAAACCCCTAACCCAGAAAATTTGCTATGAGATGGGGCACAGAATTATTTGAACAACTTTTCGGTTTCTTCAATTTCTGTATATTGAGATTTTACTATAGTTATATACCTAACGCATATATTAGTTTGTTCAAATAATTCTGCGCCCCCTTATCTCAAAAATTTGCTTTGAGAGGGGGCTTAGAATTATTTGAACAACATAATATTTATTTATCGATACATATACATGAACATGACTATGTTGATGATACGTATTCGCGAACGTAGTTATGTTGATGTACACGTATCTACATTAATATTAATCATAATCATCATCCCTCTCAATTTGCTGCATACTCATTTATTTTGATTCCTTTTAACATATCATAACATTGATGTTTACGACTCGCACATTCAGCAAAATAACGATAAATTACAGTAAGACTACCGTATAATATTAGAAATGCATAGAAAAATAATCGAAGAGTTTTTTGGTTGAGGTTTGGCTATTGCAAGAGTTAACCGAACAATACAACTACCGTAAGAAGGGGTTCAGTAACAGACATACAATTACCGTAATCAGTAAAAGATACGATGAGAATTATCGTAAGATACAATAATACTACTGTAAGACACGACAAGAGGATGCAAGTTACAATACCTTACTGCAACAATAACATATTACCATAGTGGGAGTAGTAAAGCCGTCACAATGAAGTGACTGTTAAGAAGGAAACAACGAGCGTTACTGTAACAAAACACTTTTGGGTGTACTGTAGCACACCGCGTAACATGTTAGTCGTAGAATTATTAAGCAGCAAAAAGATTTTTTTTGAAGATCGAGTTCGGTATTGATTACTGTAGTTTGAAACCACAGGAAACTGTAGTTTTCATCTACAGGACACTGTAACACAGTTACAGTAAGACAAAAGGTGGAAGGTTTTAGGTGGAGAAATGCAAATTTTGAGGATTAGACTGGGTTACTGTAGTTGAAGTGGGTTACTGTATGTTTTTAGGGTTCAAATAAACTTATTTTAGGTGTCAAGAAGGTACGGTACTCATACTGTTAATATTATGTTACCCTTGTTGGTACAAAAATATTGTAGAATGGGTACTGTAACTAACTGAACCCTATTATAACTTTAGTTGAAGCCTAGAAAATTACAGTAATCCCACAAAGACGTCGTAAACCCAAAGTAGATTTCAGTAAACTTTCAGAAATAGTACAGTAAGACCAATTACTGTAGCGAGATCTTTCAGTGCTTACTGTAACGGCGATCTCCGCTCGTTAGCGATGTCTCTATGATAATTTACAAAGAAATAGAAGCCCGTTTGATGAGGTTTTTGGAAGAATAAAAGCGAAAACTTGGGTCAAAACACGAATTACAGTACGCAAATACCGTACGAATACACAGTATGAAAACAACCGTAGAGATACAGTAAAACAGTTACCGTAATGTTACCGTATAATACCCAATTAAGACTACAAAACACAACTACCCGAAAAAAATAAAATACGAGAGAAAATAGCTGTTAAAGATTGCATTTGAACTTATAACACGTCACAGGTTACTGTAACATTAGAAAAGGGGCTCAAGGGTACTGTAAAGTAATAAAAAAGAGACAAAACTGGGGTCAGAGATCAATAGAATTTTGGGGGGATACCAGTAGGACGAGGTCGGCGGTACCATTGGGACAAGATGTGGTACCGTACACTAGTAAAATGAGAGAAAAGAAAAGTAGAAATTGATACTGTAAGATGAGGTCAGCAAACATAACTTAATCTACCTTATCATAGTCAAGCTAAGGTACTTTTAATCTACCTTAACATAGTCAAGCTAAAGTACTCATACTAAAGCCTCAAACACTACTTTAGATATCTACAAGTATCCTTAACTGCAGCTTCTTACAAGCATCCTTACCTACTACATCAACTACATCTTACAGTCTAACGGACCGGTTCCACCAAAAGCAACAGGTATATGTAAGCCTAAATAATCCTTCGCACCTCGTTGATTATGTACAACACCGACGAGTTAGCGGGTCTTTGGCTAGTTTAAAATATAAAACATTTCGTTGCCACGCCCTGGAGGAACAAATTTGTCAGAGGCGCGGCAAAAAAACTTTCAAACTTATAATTAAAATAGCACTGAGTCCCGGAGGGCCTTGAAAATCTGCCTAAAAAGCGTTAAATATTTGTGTAATTGTGCCTTAACTATTCGCGTATTAGGCCTTAAATAGTAGCGGACGGGTTCGTGGATTAAGGCAAGGTAGTAAAAACAAGATCCTACTGTTTTTGAAATTACAGTAATCCAAAAATTATTTTTTGAAAAATCTGTTAAAAGTCAAAATTTTGGATCGAAAGCGTGTTAGTTCAAAACAAGAACTTTACTACTACTTGAATCGCGTAGTTGCCTTCTGAAGCGACCAACGAACCCAAAAATTACAAAATAAGCCCTAGACCCAAACAAATATTGTACGAAAACAAAAAATAGTGTTTCACCTTAAGAATACCAAAAAATAAAGCCAAGTACTGTTTACAGGTATAATAATAAACATATACTGTAAACGAGTACGTCTCATACTCAAATTTCTGAAATTTGTCCATAAAACTCTAGAATACAATGTCCAGTCAATATTAATCTACAAGCCTTTAACGACTATAAACTTTTACTTAAACCTATTTCTCTTTGGACTACCCATACAACAGCTTATCTATTACTCAAATAAATACAAAACGAAGAAATCTAATACACTACTACAACACTTATTACAGTACTGTTCAAACGTATTACAGTACTGTACAAAACTTACTACTTTAAAACCTTGACCTAGCTCAGCGAATTTTCCAATCCTGAAGAAAAAAATTGCAAAGTTTTGGGCGTTTCAAATCCAAATCGACCGGTAATGTTAATGTACAAGCTATTTACAGTCCGGCGACGAGCTCACGGTCAAGAAGATAGAAGAAGAAAAGAGTGTGGGGAATCGGGAGAGTCCAAAGAACAGTCAGATAACGACATTGAAGCTTGAGAATTCAGTGTTCTTTTTCGATCCAAACGATTCTCAAATTGAAAAAATAAGCAATTTTACAAAAAAATGAAATAGCGCTTCAAATTATAGTCTAATATGAACTTGTTATCAAATCAGCAAGTTCAAAACCAATTTTTAAGGCTTCATAACCTATTCATGATCAAATTTTAAAATAATTTTTTTTTCTCAAACGTTTCACCTGAATCCGGCTTCGTAGACAAGACCATCTGACTTGGGGGTTGTTAAAGTTTATAAAAGTAAAAATAACTTAAAACTCAACAAAGATGAGGTCGCTAGATCAGAAGACCTGTCAACATAACAAATAACTGGGACAAAAGATCACCGTACCTTTTCAAAACTCGAAAATATATTTTAGAATACACTTTAAAAGTGTTGGAAAATATTTTAGAAATATTACTTTGCTTAAAATATATTCTCAAAATTTGAAAATCTACGCCGAAATGAATAATATTATAGAAGAAGTGGACAAATTAAACCATCTTAAAGAGATCAGAGATTCGGCGAGTGAAACACCGGTTGATTAGGGGCCGGTTGTGATTGAACCGAGGCCAAGACGGGTTTAGAACCTTTAACAATTAGATAGGAAATGGGGATATTAAGACAGTGCATATGCAAAGATGACTGGTTTGTTAAAGTTAACATACGAAAGGGAAGTCCAATCATATGTTACAGTATGGTACGATAGTCTCTTCAGTACAATACCTTTAGCAAATACAGTACCAAGATGACTATAAGCCAAACTGTGCCTTAAACAAACCAAAAAGACAAAGAAATTAGATTTAGAAAAGTCATTAGTTGGTTACTGTAACAAACACATGCAAAAACTGGTTAGCTACGGTAAGACAATTAAGAGACAATGTAAATTAGATTTACAGATCGAATAACACAGTAAACGTAAAAACACCGAGAAAGTAGAAAATACATATACTGTAACAAATCATGCTTGGGTAGTACTGTAAAATAAAAAGCGGCGGTATGTTGTATTTAAAAAAATAAAAATACAGTACCAAAAAGTACTGTATAGTATTAAAAAAAGTCTCACACACAATTTTGAATGGTTTAAAATAAAACGTCAGAAAATGTGTCATAATTGACAGTTTCAAATCTAAACAAAAATAAAAACTAAATTTTAAAAGCAAAAAATTTTTTAAAAATTTAAAAAAAAAAGGTACCACGCCCTTATCTACAGCACCACCCTCACATACAGAAAAAATAAACGTTGAAAAATAAAATATAGACATTAGATCGCCGTATTCAACAATTACCGTAATAATATTCTAAAATGAGCTGTACAGTAAGAAAAGGGATACTGTACAGTGTAAAAGTAAAATACAGCACAAAATAAGACTATATTTCAGTGGGGAGCACACGAAAATAACTAGAGAAAACAAAACATTTGCACAGGGAATATACATCTGGGTTAGAGAATTACATTGTACATAAAATAATCTACAATAATACAAAGCATTCTCTTCAAAGAGAGAATATGCGGCTTCTTACAGCATTGTAAAGCATCATTTTCCCTTAAAAAATTGATTTCTTCTACTATAAGTATCAAATCAACTTTTAACACCAAAAAATGCTAAAAAATATTGATTAATTTTACATTAATGTAAAGAAATCAATCATACTTTACAAAACTATAACAAACACATATACTCCCCTCTACAACAATGTACATACGTCAAAATCCTCCGTGTTTTCGCTTGATTTTGGAGCTCAGACGGCGGCGCACGCGCTGATCAGCTGAAGGGGATGCACCTTGATGGGAGTGGGTTGGTTGCGAGATGGGGGTAGAACGACCAATTCATCGACCGAATCCGTCTCGGAGATGGAAGCCATTCCCGAGCTTGATGTAGATGGAGTTGGACTGGCACGCCATTTCAGTTTCGACTCCAGAGCAGAGGCGGAACGTTGGAAGTCGGTCAGCCAGGTGCATGGTGGCTGAGGAACGTGCCGTGCCATCGGTGAATCCGTGAACTTGGAGCCGGCATATACAGAGCTGGCCGAGCCAGAGCTTGAAGCCGAACTGCCCAAGGCCGAGCTGTTGAAAGTGGCGCGGCTGGCACTGAAGCTGGCGTTTCCGTAGCTTGCTCCGGTCGTCTTGGGTGTGGAGCACAACGATACCGAGGAACGTTGGCGGCGTGGTCGTGGCGTGCGCATCTCCATGCAGCCGGTCGACTGGACCGTGTGTAGCGGTTTGGCCGTCGACGTGGTGGGCCCATTCTCGTTGTGGCGGCGTGGCCGGCGTTGTTGTTGGCGCTGTGGCGTGTTCATTTCTTTGTCGAACGCCCGGAGGGGTCTTATAGAGAAATTACAAAAAGAGAATAAAAAACTAAAAATGGCAAAAATTAATTTGTAAAAATTGTAGACTAAGTGTAAATAATAGACAAAACACGCAAAAAGTATATTAACGTCTAAGATCATATCAAAACTGCCCAAAACTTTGCAAAAATCGACTTAATACCTTAAAAACCGCCAGAAAAACAAATTTTGTTACCTAAATTGTTACTTATCCTAAAATATTAACTGTCAACCTTTCTTCGTATGCTATAAACGCAGAATGAAGTTAGAGCAGCTCCTTTTTCCAAAGACTCAGTTTGTCTGCTGGTTTAGATAAGATTTTTTTCTGGCGACAAAAAGACTACCTTGTATATCTCAAAGACAAAGCTATTGTGAAATATTCGCGCCTAAAGACCTTATGCTAGGTAGCATAAATTCTCTACCCATATAATCTTTTTAACACAATATTTTTACTCTTAAAAAACTTGTTAATTAATGCCAAGTACAACATATTATGCGTAGAACAACATATTATCCACTATATTAAAGTCAATTTCACTTCCCCATCAAAAATCTCACAAATCTACAATATAAAATGTCCAAAGCAAACGAAATAATCTATTAATAATAATAATAAAATAGCCTAATCCCAGAAGTACAACCAAAATATAGAAATCTCGGAATGAAATCTAAATTATCCACAATAATTTAGATTTTTAGATGAAAACCGCCCATTTCGGTGCTCAAAAGTTGTAAATATTACTTGAATCGTCACAAAAACGAACACATACAATCCGTAATTATAAATGTAATTAAAATAACCATAGTAACCGAACAGAAATACAATTATTTTTTATGATTTTCAACGCGTATTAACATGTAATCTATGGTATTACATGTTTTACTATGTAATTTTAGTGGAAAAAGTGTCATAATTTAGAAATTAGATAAAACATATTTTCAAAAATAGCCTGTTTAATAAAATTTAAAAAAAAACCCGGGTTTTAAAGTTAATTGTCTACCTAGAACACTAAAAACTTTAAAGCTTCTTCAAAATTAAGCTTTATAACTCCAACAAAACTAAAAACCCTTGCCAATCTTAATATCAAGCCTAAATTCAAAAATTTAAGCCCAATTTAAAAAACTTTAAAAACTCAAAACTATAAGAACCTAAAGATAAGTTCTAACCCTCAAAAAGCGAGTAAAAGCCAGCTCTCCCCCTGACGGTCCTCCTCATATGACTCACTTTTTTCTTTTCAAAAGCGAAGCCAAATGAATGGCTCCGGAGCGGAGCGGTCATATGCGCAGTCTCGCGAGAGAAAAAGTGTAAAAAGGACAAACTTTGGAAGGGGAAAAAGAATTATTTGGCACGTCGAGATAAGAGCGCTGTTTACAACGGCTACGGTAACCCACAAACTAATTGACTACAGTAGGAGCAATTGGTTGGAAATGTATAGTTTTATGCAAAACAAGTTTTTAAAAATTATTACATATACCCTGACTGCACAGTGCAGACGTATCCAGAGCTCAAAACCAAATCAACATGAACCCGATCAATGCCCTTTTAAAGCAAATACCACTAAATGCAAATTTCTTCACCACATTTTAAGTTTCGTCATTATTTTCGACCTCCACGATTTCGAAATGGAATTCTGTTTGAGTGAAATACGAAATTGTCCGGAAAGTCACTTTACTGCCCCAAATTACCAGATACACAAGTTTTAAATTTAAACTTTTACCAATAACAACATTGGTTTCCATCCAAGAATTCACCTTGCAATTCAGTATTATAATCAAGTAAAGTATCCAATGACTGTTAACCACAGTATAACAAGACTTCAAATAATGTCTAATACCTCATATAGAAACCAAAAGCTATAAAAAATCATACAAAAGCTACAACAAAGTATACCACACCATGTACTACCATATTAACAAAAATATTTACCATAGTAACTTCGTACGTGACTTTGTAATCATAACCTCTACCTAATGTTGACCCACTGACCATCGAATGAAGAACAATGGACTAATACAAACACACGCAAGTTACTGCAAAATAATTGACTCTATTGTAACCCTCTATCCATTAGCCTATAATTAGCAGCCGTAGCTCAAAATGGGAAACCCTAACTGGTTTCGTCGCTCTTTTAGTAAATTTACGACTTTTTCTTCACAACAAGCGACTTTTTATGTTCGAAATGACTTTATCTACTGTATACTATAGTAGAAGAGTAGTTTTAGGTATAAAAAAATAAAGTGAAATTTACAACATAGAAATTATTACTTATATCATAAATAAAATTTTCAATATATCGTACCACGTTAGTAACATCACAATCCAAACGAGACAGACTACATATCGTCCCCTAAAAGTAAAACGTCATCTGCGCAAGATTACTGTCTTTCTACCTAAAACCCCCCACTTTGCAGCAATCGAATTGACAAAGGCAGTAAAAAAGTAACTCGAAGTACGATTTTTTGTTCACGAATCACTTGTATTTTACTCTGTAAAGACACAATACAAATTTGTGAATAATTACACAGTAAAAATACTTCTTCTTGTCTATAGCTACCGTAAATTCCTTGTTATAGTTGAACTAAACTACAAAACATCATTCATATTAGGTAAAAATAAACTATAATCCAACGTTGATCACACCAAAGTATATCACTTCTACTGTGAAAAACCTCATTATATACAAAACTATAAAAACCAAGAGCAACAGCTCGATTGGCGACGCTCCAATCAGAATTGACTATCAAAAAAAGAGTTCGGCCGTTCCGACCGTCCAGACAGGCGGATTTGCTTCCCAGAAACAAATCAATCGGCCCCCGGGGTCACGGGTCTTTCAAATTCATCAAAAAAGGGTCTGACATTGGTTTGTACATCTGTTATTTGAAACAAACTCAGAGCAACACAGGAAACTTCAAAATTGGAACCAAAACCCTGAGTGAGCCAATAGGGTTTCCAATTTAGAATTTTGTACTTTACAGTTTACATTCATAAAAGTCTCAGTATTATAAATTTCAAAAAAGAATAAACTTCAATCTTCTGAATCCAGAAGAGCAAAGTTTGCCCTACGTTTCCACCAAAAGTACCAATCTTATCTTTATCTATCAATTGTCTTACAAACCAAATGTTGACGTCCCAAGCCTCTATGCATTATATTCCCCACAACTATTACACCTCGTTCTCAATCAACATCACTTTAAAACTCGACGAACGCCCCATCCCCTATTGGCCCCCCGGTTTCCCACGTTTTGGCACGTTCCCAAAAAAAGCACGGGACTGTGAGCAGCTTTTGGTGGTGGGGACGGTTTGGGAAGGGGGTGCTGTAAGGTGGGTCTCCGGCTGAGAGGGCTGCGACGACGTCAGTTGAGAGAGAAAAAAGGGTCCGGTTGAAAGACAGGCCCCCCCCTCTCCGAAGGGGCCCCTTCTCTCTCCACCGCCGATTAATCGATTCTCAAAACGAGCGAGGAACCCTGTCAAAACGACGATAGATCACAGCACACCAGGAGACGGCCGGAGAAGTCACATGGCTTCGGCGACACAAAAGAAAAAGACTGTGTGGAGGGAGGAGGACGGAGATCAAATGCCTTCCATTTTATATATAGAATACACAATACTTAACGACCACAATAAAACCAAGCATACCAAATGAGACAATGTGCCAAAAGAGTCGGTATTCAAGATTCTGAATGCAAATTTTCTGTTTCGACGTGTCTTCGTCGTAACTTCGAAGATACTTCGATACAGAAAAATCAATTCAGCACTATAAACAGTAGTAACATCTAAACTCCTCATATATTGAAAGTTCTGCTTTATTTACATAAATCTCGTCATTCTTTCATTAGTGTTAAGTTTTGTTTCCAAATAATGTTTATAGTACTGTCAGCTGTGTAAATCTGTCCCATTTGGACCCCTTTTCATCTACTGAGTAAACACAGACATACGAAATAGAACACACTCAAAAGAAATGCGAGAGCAAACATAAGAAACCGAGAAATAGTGTGCAAAGAGGCTACCAAGAAACGACCAGAATACTAGAAGCAGAGATCGCTCTGAAGAAAGAGACTGTTTTCAAAACAATCTGAAGAAAGAGATTCGTTTGAAGGACGAGATTACTCACAAGAAAAAGAGACCCAGTGTCATATGGTCGTGTTTACTATCGCAAAAAACGGCGATTAAAACGGAAACATCTGGAAAATCTGTCACCTACCTTCTGACATAAACATTTACAGTTGTATACGTGTTTATGGCCTCGTGATAGGGTTCTAAACATACTGTATGATCCAATCTTCAGATAAATAAGAAACTTAACACAATAGTGTTAAAGTTCCTCAGTTAGAAAATTACTGTTATTAATTTACTCGACAGATATAACTAATTTGATCTATCAGTAAATATAAGAACTACACGTTGCACTTGGTCAAAAGTTTATGACTAGACTGTGCGACGAATCAGAGTTTTCTCTTTTACTTCAGTAGACATTTTTAAGATAAATAAAAAGTAGCTAGCCTCTCAAATCCACCCCCCCCCCCCCCTCTCTCCAACATACCAAATTTTAACACCATCCTAACCAAATTACAAAAACGTCCACCTGCACGATACAATCAACTATCACAACTTTAAAGATCAAAACCCTTCCAACACACATACGATTTTCCGCTCCAGATCCTCGTGAACTAAACTAAAAACCAAACTAGCCCGTCTGCAAAAAAACCAGTCAAGTCTAACCGAAAAAAAACTCCGCAGATTGAATTCAAAAAAAGTCTCCGGAAATCAAAAAAATAAGATCGGATTAATCGGAATTCCAACAAAATTCGCTTAAATATTCACGTCGATACAGTAGGGCTGTTTTAAATTTGTGTAAATTCTCATAAAGATTAATCATATGCGTTTCGAATTAAAAACAGTTCTCAAATGCAAAAAAATATCATATGATATTGTGCATAAAAACCTTTGGCTTTCAAATTGTATTCAACACGCGCAAGTAAGTTATTTGCGCTTTGTATTTTGTAAAAGATTCCACGGTTAACCAGAATATAGTAAATAAATACACGATATTCCGCGCCGTGTATAGTAAGACGCAAAATTTACACTGTCTTACCCACAGGGTATTGCTCTAACAATGTAATAAATAGGGGCACAAAAATAAGTCCATAAAATATAACCCACCTCATTCAGTACTGACAGACAAAAACTCCCTACCCAAAAAATAAAATTATCGCACAAATTAAAAAATCAAAAATATACGCCACAGTTACTCATATGCCATATTAAAAAAGGAAACACGAGAATATAAAATATACAAAAGCCCATAACCTAATGAAAGTAGTCAATTGACAAATATCTTTACATTTTTATTAACTCTAACAAATTTAACAACAATTAACAAAGCTTCAATCACGGTACAAACTCAATAATCTTTACATTCAAAACATAGTAAACCTTAAGTCCCACACTAAAAACAAATTCATATAACTTTTTTTCTTATAAAAAATTTAGTTTCTTATTGAACCTATACCTTGGTTGAAAAACATATAAAAAAATAAAATTATTCAGTTTTAGTAATAGCTTTTCTCCTTCTTCACCTTCTTTAACTTTTCTTTCTTCCTTTTGCCAATCTCTGTCGAATCCCCTGCTCCAAACGCTTGAAGTCGTTCTTTTGAACTTAACGAGCAATCCGGCTTCTTTCTTATCGATTTGACTTTGAATGGTATGTCCATTATGTCTTCATCCTCTACTTTAATGTCCATTAACTCAAAGTCTTCTTCTCTCGCCTGTGGAAACGGGTCTTCTACTTCTACTGGCATTTTTACCCATGCAATTCCTTTGATTTTCTTTTCTGAAACAAAAATATTAAGAAATTACAATCTAAATAATATATTTACAACATCGAAACAAGTTAGGTTTGATCCAGAAAGCATCTATGATAATACAAAATAATTCAACAACAATAAAACTTACGCAACGGCACCTTTGGATTCTTATCCCCTCTTTCTTTAGGCGTTTCAAAATAGAACATTGATTTACTTGGCTTTTCCAATTCACAATCAAGCAATCCAAGACTGGTGTCCACCTGTTTATCACAATTTGTTGGCTTTATTTTCTTTGGCAAGGAAATGTCCTTCAGTTCGTCAATGCTTAGCTAAAACATAAACTTAAAGTGTTGAAAAGCCCTTATTCATTCTTTTGTAAGTATTAAAAGCCTTGAATCAAATAAACACCTCAATATACCTAATTTATCAAAATATATGTAGTATGACATAAACAACAGCAAGAGAACCTCTTATATACTGGCCTTCAAAACTTTCCCTAAATATAAAACAATTGAAACAGAAAAAAAAACTTGCCGATTTGGGTTTCCTAACTAGCCAAACGTCAATTCCTTCCAAGACTCTCGCCTGGACTCCGTGATATCCATTAACTTGAGGTATATAGCCATTAGAAGCGAGTGTCTCATCAAACCTCACTTTTTTCAAGAAACTGTCCTCAATAATCTCGGGACTATCTTCATGTTTCCGTTTTCCCATTTTTACTGTAAGGTTTTTAAATTCCAGAAAAAAATGTCAAAAATAATTTGCGTGATGCGAAATGCCATGCAATTGTTTCCGTGGTGGGGCCAATATTATAAAATGAGTCTGTCAAGAATTTCAAAAAAGTGCCGATAAAAAATGACAAAACAAATTAAAAATAACGAAAAATAATCAAATCCGTTTATTTCTTCAAATTTCTTTAGGCCTATAATCATTGGTTAGGAGAGCTAGGTGAGGTAAGTTTTTCGATACTGTCTGTTCGTCTACTGCTTTGCCTTCTGCTGCTTTGTCGTTTCGATGTGCGTGACGGGGAAGCACGCCTAAATTTTTAAAATATTATCTTTTTACATATTACATATCAATAACTTTCTTCAACTTGTCTTATATTACTCAAAATATAAAGTATTTCACATATTCTAAAATTTCAGAAAATTTAAATAGATCTTACTTGCGACGTCGACGACTTGAACGTTGACAAGGCGTCTTTGCCCTTCTTCGCCTGAAACCAGTAATCATTTCTTTTGAGTCGTCATCCACAGACTTCTCGATTGGATTTGCTGAATCGTTATTCGCCTAAATGAAATTAATAGAACGCTGATTTAGGTCAAATATTATCCATTAAGACTAGGTAAAAAATTGTCAATTTACTTACAGCCGGTTGATTTGCAGCGTCCGTCTTTTTCTTCAAAACCTTCTCGTTGCTTCCAATTGGTTTAATCTAAAATACGTTAACCAAATTACATTTTGCCAAAAAGCTAGGTTAATATAAGCAGAAGGCAACTAGTTATAGCAAATTAAAAATACTCACAGGTGGTTTCCTTGGAGCCCTTTCTCGCTGGGACCCTATTTCGTCGCTGGCGATACCCAGAGGCTTTGTCTGAAAAGAAATTCTTCGTACTCTAATAACTCTATAAAATCACAAATAATTTACATAAAAACTGAACATGTATGAACACTTACTCGTTGCATGATGGTTATAGGTTGTTCCTTGATCCACTTGGACTTGTTCTTCATAATAAATGGCTTGATCTTAGCATCAACCAACTCGAACTCGGTCTAAAACCACAAAATCATAATAAACTGCAGCTTAAACTGTATCGACACCAAATCATGTATTACTTACACAATGATAACATTCATGTTTAACAGTATGTCTCTACTGCAATATAGCTTACAACCTTAACTTGTCTTTACTACAACATAACTTACAAAGTCTTCCACCTCGCTCTGGAACAACGGGTTCCAAGTAGATTGAGTCCTGAAGGTACGACGCTTCTCCTTGTTCTCTTTTTGACGTTCGCCTGCTTTGACATCATCTTGAGAAGTTGCAGCTGTACCCTCTTTCTGACGTGACCTTCTTTTCACACGGTACGCTTTCTTGGAGAAGGCTGTCAGTGGAAAATCACCCGATTTTTTTAACTGAAATGGCAAAAACATTCTTTACAATTGTTAATATGAGCTTCAATTTCATCGGAAAACAAAAAGAAAAGAACTTTCTTTACAAAAAAAATAAATATCTTACACTCCCGGACGACTTCTTCTGCCTAGGCGTTGGCGGTAGTAATAGCGGTGGAACAACACGAAGATCTTCAATGCAGCTAAATTCAGTATTTAAAATAGAAGAGCGATTCTGAGAGCTGGCTCTGGTATCTGTACGACCAGTACTACACTCAGATCCCATCGAGAACTCCTCTGCCGTTATTGCAGATGCCTTTGTTAACGCAGGCGTCGTTGGAGATGACTTTGGGGAGGTCGAAGAACGCCCTGGTGATGTTGGCTTAACCGATGGCGAAGTTGGTCGTGGAGATGGTGCCGGCTGTTTCACTGATGTTAAAGAAGGCCCTGGTGATGTTTCGAACTGCTTAGGTGATGTAAAAGATGATGAAGCCCCTGGCGACGTTTCGGCCTGTATTGGTGATGTGAACGATGAAGAAGGACCTGGGGATGTTGAGGATTGTTTTTCCGATATTAGATACTGACTTTTCGCTATATCAAGTTGTTTTCTCGGTGTTTCAGGTTCCTTTTTCGGTTCTTCTGGTAGTTTCTTCAATAAGTCGAGTTCCGGTTCTAAAACTTCTTGGTTTTTCGTTGTTGTCGCCGGTGTTTTCGAGCCTTCAGATTCCTCTTTTGGTGATTCTGCCGGTGCTTTTGCTTCTTCAGATTCCTTCACTTGTCTTTTCGATCCTTCTTTTGCCGTTTTCAAACCGTCAGATTCTGGTTTTGGCTTCTTTTGCCTTTTCGATACGTCTGGTTGTGTTTTGGATTCATCGGACTTTTGAGTTACTTCATCTTGTTTCGGTTTTTCCTCGGATGGCACTGTTGGCGACAATTCCAATCTAGAAAATTTATTTTATTACTTAAAATTTTCCACAAACAGCATACAAAGTTTTGATGAACTTACCCCCCAGTCGGTTCTGTTCGATCACCCATTTAATTTCGTTTTCCGACTGGTACCAATAACGCCACAGACAAAAGAAGACTTCGCAACTGATCTCGAAGTCTTTGGATACTAAGAATGATGCAAAATGCATTTTCTGGTAAAAAATGATTCAAAATTTGAGTTCAATTTGGGTATTCTCTAAACGAAATCGTAAAAAATGTGAATTTTCATAAATTCTATATTTGTGTTGTCACTTCGCACCAACTTCCAATGTAATGTCTACGAAATGTCAAACAATAATTATTTCTAAAAATATTTTGTAAAAATAGGAAACTAAAAAACTTGTTGTTTTACTTTGAAAAATAGCTGCAGCTTGTTGTAATTTCTTCAATTTTTTAATTTTTTTTTATTTTATGTTATCTTTTCAGAAATGGCCGATCGTGATTTTTCTGGCCTTTTACATCTGCAAAACAATAGAAAACGACAAAGGAAGGAGAAGAGACAGTTGAAAAAGATTGTCAAAAAGGCATTTTCATCGCACAAAAAGGTAAAATATAGTTTTGAATAGTTATGACTATGATAAGGTAAAGTTCGTTTCATTTTATTGTTTTAACTGTTTAGGTAGAAGATGTTATCAAAAGTGAATTCGAATCAAAACGCAAGAAGTTGAAGGAAAAGACAAAAAAGACGAAGAAGGATAAAAGTTTGAGTAAAGAAGTGGAAAGCTTTCATGAACAAGCAAGGAAGGAGAGGATGAAGAGATTGGAAGAGGAACTTGAAGACGATGAGAAAGAAATTAGAAGATTGAGCAAGAAGTTGGGCTACAACAAACGAAAATCTGCATCTGCTCCAGAAGTCATTGCTAAAGAAGGATTGGATTGTAGGTGTTTGTTAGTATAACATAGTGTTGGAAACTATAAAAGAATCAATATTGTCTTATAATTAAAATGTTGTTGTAGGTTTGTGGGATGTGTGCGAAGACGAAAAACGAGCCGAATTGGCTAAGAACGAAAAGGAAGATCTGGCTAAAATCACAGCTGAAGATGCTGATATTGACGATATCAACTTGGGCGATTCAGATGATGAAAAGATGGTGCCTAAAAAGAAGGTCAGAAAACTGGATACGAGTGCTGTTGAAAAGGTAACATTTGTTTGATTTTTACTGTTTAGGAGTTAGTATTTTTAAATTTTTATTTTCATTTTAGCTTCTGGGAGATCTTGAAGGTGATTTGGCAGCTTTAGATGATTCTACTGAAGATGAAGCTGAAGATATGGACGAGTACGATGATGAAGATGACGAAGAAATTGTTGGACTGAATGACGGGGACGCTGACTTTGATCATCAAGAGTTTGACGATGAACTTGATGATGAAGGAGATTTAGGCGATGACGAAAACGATGAATTCGTTGAAGATGACGATAATCCACGAGTTTCAGAAGATATTTACGGGAGAAAGATTGATGCGAGAACAGGGAAACTTCTGGAGAAGATTGATGTAAACAAAGCGGCTGAAAAGTTGAGGCAATTGGAAGAAGAGTCAGGACTGAGTAAAGAAGCCAAGTTGCAGTTGACGAAACAAATTAGAAGTATCGTGAATAGATTGAATGAAGGAACATTGGTGAATTCTATCAAGACGTTGACTGATTTGTACAATTCTAACCCAAGAAATGGTACGTTTTAAGTTGTGTTTAAAATTAAAATTTAGGTAATAAGTGAAGCAAATAATCTTGTTTAAAGTTTTTGTATGTAACTAAAAATAAGGTATCTTCAGATGTAAAAGAGATGGTATACGAAGTGTTCAGTAAGGCCGTGTTTACTGCGTTTGCTTTAACCGACAGACTGTTAATCGAATACTCTGCGTTCTTATCATTGGTTCATCAACTTATTTCTACTGATATTTGTAAGTTTTGTACAGCATACGGTAGAGTGATTTGACGCTTCTGTAAAAGCTTTTAAAATGTTTTACTGCTATTTGACGGAAAGACTATATTTGACGAGGAGGCTGATAATTTTATTGTCATATTGTTATAGTAAAACATTATTTTAGCCGCTCATCTTGTAGAGAAGTTCACACTGAACTACTTGGACCAATTATCAAAAGCTGAGGACGAAAGTGCTTCGAAAGTGTTGAGAAACGTGACAATTGTATTTGCACAGTTATACAACTTTAAAGTGATCAAAGCTGCGTTTGTTTTTGAGTTGTTGGATCGACTTCGAAAAATGGAAAACCCCTTAGGGTTTAATCTTGTTGGTGATATGTTTACTTGTAGGTTTAAATTTTTTATTCATATAGTGATGTAAAAATGCATTATTTTTATATTAGAAAACATTTTCTTGTACACTGTGTTGGGGGCTCAGCATTATGTGAAAAACATAATAAGTCGACTATAATGAGGAGTAAATCATTTGTGAGGTTTCAGATGCCGGAAACTCTTTACGAAAGAAGGAAACATCACTACTGAGCGCTTTCATCAGTCGCTTACAAGAGCAAGTGGCGAGTATGGATAAGGATGTTAAAGATGAGTATGTTATTTACCATTTCAATACGAGTTTTTATATTAATTTAAGTTTTTATTGAGTTTTTTAATCTTATTGTAAATGTCAGTGTGTTGCTGACGTTTTGTGGTTGTTGCTAATGATTTTGTGGTAGTAATAGTAGTATATATGTAGATGTAGTAGGAATATGTGGTAGTAGTAAAGTATGATGTTTTTCAATTGTGTGTTGTATACTATCTTATTATTATTATTATTTAGTCCCCGTATTTCATACCTAGTGGAAGATTTTCTACAAATAAAAGGAAACAAATTGGCCAAATATACTGAAAAATTCGATTCTTCATTCTTGGATCACTTCCAGAAAGTCGTCAAAGGTCTCACTAAAAGTAAGTTTTTGAGCTTCAACGACTTCTTAATCTGTAATAGGTAACATAATTATCGTAAGCCACAATAATTATAATATACATGTTAACACGCCTGTTATACGACATGTTTTTTTAGAATCTGACCCAGTGACTGAGCTAGGATTCTCGGTAACCGATGTTCTGAACGTGAAAGAGAAGGGACGTTGGTGGGTGGTGGGATCAGCGTTCAATCGTATAACTGTTGATAAAGATACCACCACAACAGTGGCAATAACAAGTGGACTTAACAAATTTGACAAATCTTTATTAAGCCTGGCTGAAAAACTGAAATTGAAAACTGACATCAGGAAGACGATATTCTGCACGGCTATGAGCGCTACGGTCGGTGATATTAATGTGATATTTTTAGATGTGTTTGTATTTTTAATTATGTCATTAATGGACTTAAGACAAGGGCTTTTTTCACTGTAAAAGTAGTATGTTATCGCTGTTATATTATATATTGTCATGTTCCTTACTGTTTAAAAAAGTCTTAGTTTGATGTTTCAGAACGTGGTAGACGCCTTCGAAAAACTTCTGAAGCTGACAACAAAGAATGATAAACAAGGTCGAGAAGTGATCTACATTTTGTTCGTTTGTGCCATGAATGAAAAGGTATATAACCCATTCTACGGCGCTGTAATTGAGCGGTTTTGTGGCCATAAAAAGACATTTAAATTAACTGCACAGTTCGCTGTTTGGGACAAAATCAAGGAATTGGCGGATACAAAGCCAAAACAAAGATCAAACCTGGCCTATTTGATAGCTGATATGATCAGACTGGAGTGTGTGCAGCTCAGTGCTTTGAAAGTAAGTAAAAATATAATGATATCGCTAAATGAGTTTTTTTAGAGATAAGGGTGGCTATAGTCAAAACATCCAGAATCAGATAATTTAAGAACCAAGAAATGTTTTTATTAAATTTTTGGCAGAAAATTAAACTCAAAATTGCATTTTCAGACAGTCAATTTCGCCATGATGGACCCAGTAATCTCCACCTTCCTAAAGCGCCTCTTATTCCGTCTTTTTGTAAAGTCGAAGGATTCAGATTTAGAAGACATTTTCCGACCGGTCGTAGAAAATTCCAGGTACGAATTGTTATCACAAGGTCTTCAGTTGTTCTTTGAAGTGAATCTGAAGCCAAAAGAAGACTTTGCCGAATCACCAGAATTGGATATATTCCTCAAAAGGTTATCCACTGTCAGAAGTCTCTGGGGCAGAGCTTTGTAAGACTTATAATACATGCCGGTCTACAAAGTTTAATTAATATCAATTCAAAATACGTTAGTTAGTAGCGTAACACATGAGAATGATATATATTACTAAATCTGTTCAGGATATTTTGAATAGTTTACAATCTTTGTTATTGATTTGAAAAAGTTGCTTGTTTTTTGTTATTGTTGTCAAGTTGTTGAATTAAAGAAAATACCATAAATTGATTGGATAGATCCAAATCACACATTCAAAATTATTTCAATTAGGCCAACAAAATGTTTTACCCAGAAAAGTTAATAAATTTAGGTAACGCAGTTTAAAAATAAAATTTCTTATGTAAAACCTGTAAAGTTGTAAAATAATCGTTCATTCGCCGTCGAATTAATAAATACATGTATAAAAAGAGTATAACAAACTGTAAGAAAATGTACGGTTAGAGTATCATGGTAAAGTGTGGTAACCAAAGCTTGAAACAATAACTTTAAGCGTCAGCTCCTGCCGTTTCTGTCTCTTCCTCATTGTAGATATTGTCGGCCATTTGCCAGATTTGCATAATGTTGTCTTCTGACACCGAGCATATGACCCATGGCTCGTTGGGGTTCCACGAGAAGTCGGAAATCTTGGCCGTGTGTCCACCATGAATGAACAGAAGCTCTGGAGGTCCATCTTCGGCGTCTTCTGGGCTTTGTTCTTCTCCAATCTTGGACAAGTCCCAAATGTGAAGGCGACGGTCGGTACCAGAAGAAGCAAGGATTGTCTCGTTGTGGGGAGACCATTGAACTTGGAAGATCTCGTCCTTATGCGACTCGAACGAATGTAATTTCAATCGGAGATTTCTCAAATCCCACAAAGCGACAGTCTGAACGATCATTATTATAAAACGTCATCACAAATTTAAAAATAAAACTATGATACAAAAATACTGTTAATTTACTGCCTGTTACCTTATCAGCAGACCCAGTAGCCAAAATAAACTCCGAGTAGGGATTGAATGACAAACAGTTAACTTCAGCCGAATGAGCATCAATAGAATGAGCTGGCTTTGATGGAGTATTGTTACGAGTATCCCAGACCATCAATTTATGATCATCACCAACAGATCCGAACACCGAATCATGGAGAACATGCCATGCGACATCTTCAACTACAGCAGCGTGACCAGTGAATGTTGTTTGGGCATCAAGATACGTAGCATTAGCTGTGTTAGCTTGAATATCCCACAGACACACCGTGGTATCGTCAGAAGCGGACAACAAGTGTCCTGGTAAATTACTGTTCCATGATAGACCATAACCTAACATAATATATAAATTAATTTAAAAAGTAATACACGTAACTAGCTAGGAAATCACTTACAAAAGACATTAATATCAGCAAATTTTTTACTACCTACCTTCTTTGGTATGTCCTCTCAATCTCAGCTGTGGCCTGCAGACATTATCATTAGTTGGGAGACTTGGATGTTTAGTATAATCAAAGATAAACACTTCTGAACTAGGCGACTTTGTCGCAAGTAGGTGAGGATTCTGGGGCATATATCTTGCTCTGTTAACTTCACCTTCATGGTTCATCTTGATCTCCACATCAATTTTACCGGTGATCGAGCCGAATCCTCCAAACTCTATAAAGATAAGGTTTAAAACATAGTTGATTGCTCTTTCGACTTTTTAAGTAACTTTAAGAAAGTGTTCGGAATCCGTAGAGTACCTAAATGCATAAAAAAACAACATAAAATGTTACCTCCTCGATCAGTATCGTACTTAGAAGCATCAAATTGGGCATCTTCAGTTGGCAAAAGCAACTTAGCAATTACCAGATGATTTTGTTCATCAGAAGTGTGGGTTCCAAGAATAATACGATGAGTAGAATAATCAGATCCCTCAGCTTTTTGAAAGTCTGGAAGCCATTGGACAGTCAAACTTGGCCATTCCAAAGCATGGGTCATTACCTATAAGATGTGCGTTTCTACAATCTTTTGAAAAAAAATATATAAAAGCCTTTCTTAAATTACTCAAAGAATATTAACTAACTAAAGAAACAACTTTAAAAGCAAGTATACTTACCATGTCGTACAAAAACGGCGTATTCTTCTTCCATATCTTGTATTCCTCGTTGATGAGCTTCTCCTCGATTCCATCGTCGTTACCTTGTACAGCAGCCATTCTTCGCACCTGTTAAACACGTCAACTGAAGAGGTTTGCTTAATTTTGGCCAGGAAAAAACTTAAGCTCGAATTCCGCGCAATAAAACGACTTTTGCCGCCTAATCTGTGTCCCAACGCGATTTATTTAATTGGTCCAAATCTAGAAGTGCGTGGCGTTCCGTTGCAAAATGCAGATTTGGCACCGAAAAATGTTTTGTAGTTTTTGATGCAGTAATTGAGAAGATTAGAGTATTTACTTGTTATTGACGTTAAAATATCGACTTTTTTTTAGGTGTAATGGAAGGACTTATTACTAGTCAGTACTCTTTATCATAATTTTACCGTGTTTTTCGGCAACATTGGTTATAAACTTTAGTAAACAAAATTTAACACTTATTCTTTATTAAATAATATCCTAATTTTTAGGTTTCTAAAGCTTTATTCTAGTCAGAAATGTCATGGGAGGAGTATTTCCCTGTTGATGGCATCCGTGATGTTTTGATAGCGTGCTTGTTCTTCTGTATGGTCGCTTCTACCGTAGCCATTGATCAACCAATAAACAGTGACTTTGAAATCACATTCACGGCTTATCGATTGAGACAATTTACCTTATCAGGAATATCTTATGGATCTAGAGCTGCTAGATTTGCTTACGATGTTGTTCCTTTAAAGGATTCTGTTATTCGACGATGTTTGGTTGTGCGGTGGAGTGACCTGCAGGAGCAAAGCCTTCAAGAAGTTGTTGAAGGCAATGCTGGTGCGGTCTTGATTGTTTTGCCAAAGGGTTTAAAGCCTCTAACGTCTAGGGTAAGTCTTTATTTTGTTTTATTGGTTTAGGTAGCCGTTGAATAGGTGCAAAACACGAATTTAGGGATCAGATTTGACATTTTTATTTTACGTTTTAAACTTAAGCGTTAAAAGCATCATAAGTATATATTCTACGTTAATTTTATCATAAGATAAACAATTTTGTTTAGGAAGGCAATAAACCAACATTGGAAGAAGAATTAGCTCAGTTTTCAACAGATCAAGCGGTGTACTTTGCTGAAACAACTTCAGAACTTGAAACTTTGGCTAAGAGTGCTAAGATTACCAAAGCTCCTACCGCTTTCCAGCAGATGTTGAATTTGTTTGTGGAAAACGCATTCCAAGTATCTACAACATTAGCTGGAAATCCTGCGCCAGTTACTAGCAACCATTTCAACATTATTGTAAGCTTTCTGTTATAATTAACATGTTTTTAGAGCTAATGAGCGTTGAGATTTTTGGAACTATGATTAGTTTTAAAAGTTCTGTTTACTATAAACTTTAAAACATTTCTTTAGGGTAAGCTGTCTGCTCCAGAAAGAAATGCGCCAACTGTAGTGATTGTAGCTCATTATGATAGTAAAGGTATTGTTCCGGTAAGTTGAATCTCTTATTTTAATGTTTAAAAATTAGCCTTTTGACTCGTTAATATCATTAAAAACTTAATTTAATCAACTAAAAATAAATATATTTTCAGAGTCTATCTACTGGTTACGATTCTAACGGTTCAGGAGCGTTAGCATTGGTTGCTTTGATGCAAAAGCTTGCTCAATACTATAAGATGGACAACATGAGACCAAAGTTGAACACAGTCTTTGCTTTGACTACTTTAGGAGCTTACAACTATCAAGGAAGCAGAAAATTGGCTGATGATTTGGTCGAGAGTCAAGGTTTTTGTTTTTGATTTTGGGCAGAAATGTCGAGTACATGAAGTTTAATTTTTAGGTTTATTTGATAAAACTGAACATTTTCTGTTGCACCTTTAAGATAAAGTGACTTATTTTTTTAGAAAAAGGTGAAAGAACTCTCTTGGTGATATCTTTGGAATCTTTGATGGGCGGAGACAAGTTGTACGCTCACATTTCCAAGAACCTTCAAGAAAAAACAGCTCCATACAATTTCCTCAACAGAATGAAGTATTTTACACCAGTTTCAAAGGAGAGGGTGATCAAACAGAACAGTCAGATCAAGCAAGACGCTTTCAATTGGGAACACGAAGTTTATTTCAAGAATCGTCTTTCAGCTCTTACTTTGAGTCATTTCGAAAGTGCTACTGATCCTGCGAGGTAGGTTTGAAGATATTTTGAATTTGGTTTGAAGCTTTTTGATAACTTGATACTTGAATGGTTTAAAATTTAATTATTTACAGAACAACTATTCTAAACGATGTTGACATTGACAACGAAGAAGTTTTGTTCGAAAAATTCAACGAAAAAGTTAGGTTGATCGCCGAGACCTTGTTCAGCTACGTGTTCAACATTGATCTAGAATGGTGCACTGAAGCCCTACGAGAAGCAGATGAATGTCACATTCTTCCAAAGGCTAACTTCTTGTCCAAAAATAATGAACTCCGCCAGATCTTCCAACAACCTCGACCAGCTCACGCTTTGCCACCAAACCTAGTTCAAGATCTGTTCAAGTTGGTCAAAAGCACTGCCCAAACAGCTAAGTCTCAGCAATTCCAGTCGACTGAACTACAGGTCTACGACAATGTAAAAGACGAACTTGTTGCTCAAGTAGTGAAGCCGGCCTTGTTTGAGATTGTACTAGCGATGGGTGTTGGTATGTACGTGTTTGTCGTCTTCCATTGGGCTCAAAACTCTCAGGAACTGGCCAGTTCCGCCGTCAAGATGTTCTCAAAACCCAAAACTCAATAGAAAGTAATTGTGGATGTGATATTGTGATTGTTTCTAAAGTGTTTTATAAAGAAAGATAATTGTAGGATATGACAACGAGTTTGTGGTTAGCGCAACATAGGGTAGATTTTGTACTCCAATGGTTGAAGAATACTGGTTTTTACCTCATGGTTTTACATTTTATTGAAGTTTGTACTCAAAACATAACTTTGTAGAGCTTACGGAGTACAAAATGATGTTCTTTCGGAAGTCTTTGTCGTCTTTTTGGTTATTATATTGTTTTTAGTAAAATATTTTAATAAGAAGGTAGCTTATTCAAATTTTGAAAGTATATGAGTTAATATTTGCATGTTTTTTAAATGTCAGAAAGGGAATATCATAAAAGTGTCGATTCCTTGCTTTTCGTATGTCAACTCAAGCTTTGTTGTCGGTCTACATTTACTTATCACTACCTTTAGCTCAATATACACCTATGTGTCATTTAGTATTCCGTGTTTCTCATTATTATTGTTGCTTATTGTAGGCTAAGTTAATAAAGTATTTGTTGAAAGATTTGATATACATTGTTATTCTTCTGTGGTACCCTGATTATTGAGGTACTGGAGGTTCCATATGTGATGAAGATAACAAATGGAAATTATGACATAAATGCCATTTTATGTTTTATTCACTCAACTAAAGCCAAATAAGCCCAAAAGTGTCAAGAAAGATCAACACTTACATGTAGATACCCTGAGACGTATCCATCATCGCACCCATCCCAACCTGTGACCATGATGAATAATGAGAACAGATGGTCTTTTTCGCCTTTTTCTCTATTTCGAAAAACGTTTCTATAAACGGAACTGGAATTTCAAAGTCTCGTCTTCCGACGACTTTGCCCACAAATGAGCCTAAATTTTCGGCCGCTTTATGCGTTTCGCGATGAGATTCACCGTTTACAAGAAGTGCGGTTCTTCAGTGTAATATACTTAGGTCTTCGTCGCGTTTTCTGTAAAATACGATGTATGTTACCACGTTTTTGTGAAAATCGGTCGGGCTTTTAATTTTCTTACATTCAAATATTCCAAAAAACAATTTTTACCTTTGATTTTTCGTATAAAACCTCAGTCTTCATGAAACCGCAGGCTGCAGATTTCTCTCTTTTCATTACGCAAACTGCGCCCAATTTTGACGCGCGAACTGCGGCCGCGTAGAAGGAATAACACATCCACATAGTTTTTTCTTGTGTCTTGAACTCTCGAGGGTCAATCGGCGCCTATGTTCTGCTCGCTTCTCACCCGTTCCCTTCTATCACAATATTCACCATTTTTGGTGCAGATGATTCATTTTTGGTTAATCGCAACGTTATTTCGAATCTCAATGGGCTTTGTCGCCACTGATTAGCTACTTCTTTTCGATTGGAATGGGGATAAGGGTATTTTGAGTTTAATTTAGGGAGTTTTGGTGGTAGTAATTGAGGTTTTATATATAGTATTTTAGATTTATTAATCGTATTTTTTGGTTTTAATTAAATGCAGCTGTTATAAGTGTGAAAAAGGTTTTTTTAAATTTGTTTAGTCGAACGTGTTTCACATAATTTTGATTATTTGATATTAAAGCAACTAAAGCTAGTATTTTATGTAATGGGAACTTTAAAACACATTTTCTCTATTGTTTTTAATTTTTTTATATTGCTTTATTATAAGCTGATTGCTTTGTTTTGAACTCAAGTTTAAATTTTAGTTTGTTTCTTTTGACGTTCACTTCATTTTGATATTTTTAAATAAAGGACTTTATAAGGTTATTTTAATTATTATAAATTGCAAACTGTACATTTTTACACATTTGAAAAGTTTTGTTTTGAATTTTTATTTTTTGCATTGTTGCAATTTGGCCGATTTGAATGCAGACCGATAGTATATTGCTAATTGGCTGAACTTAAGTTTTATCGCACTAAGCATAAGCTTTCCTGGGCTATAAGCGGCTAGGGCCTAGCTCATCAAATCTGCGGGATCGTTAAAACTCTATATTTTCGTTATCCACTATATATTGTCGTTAACTTCAAAATTTCCAGGGTTCATAAGATGAGTGCGTCGGCGAACGCGGACACGAGTCAAACGGGTCAACCGACGACTCAGGGTCGTGTTTCTCTGCGTGACTTATGTTCCCTATTCTGCTGTCCACCGTTCCCGTCGGCCATCGTGTCAAAGTTGGCATTCATGCCTCCGGAATCATCGTATCGAATGGAAACCGAGCCTCAAGGAGGGTGAGTCATCTTTTGTTTGTTTCTTTAATTTAGGTGACTGTCGAGGCATTTAATTCGCTTATTGGACATATATGAATAGTATAATAGTCAGTGTTGAAATAATGAGTCATAAGATGCTTTTTTATTTTTTGGAAAACGAAATCTCGGCTTTTGTTACGAAAAATGTGGCCGAATTTTAGAAAAGTGCATTTAAAATGAAAATATTAAACAATTATACTCCAGGCAATCTTTTTTTCCCTTTTTTAAAATATTTTAGGTATCAACCGTTTTTAGCTAATAATTTTTATTTTAAATTTTTTTAATGATATTTACATTAAAGAATCCTGTATTTTACATTAAAAAAGTTTTATATTAGAACATTTACTTTATTTCAGCGAACACAGGATGGTTTTATTAGAAAACCGAGCAGAATGGCCTCATGGAGAAGAAGAATTTAGAAACGTTGAAGTCTTTTACACCCGAACTCGAAGGAATAATAAGATAGCTTGTATGTTTGTACGACCGCACTCGGCTGATTCCCAATATACAATTATGTTTTCACATGGAAATGCGGTGGATTTGGGACAAATGTGCAGTTTTTACTATGGTCTTGGCTATCGACTTGGGTGTAATGTGTTCAGTTATGATTACAGTGGTAGGTTTTGTTTTTTAAGATACTCTGGTTAATAATGGCATCGAAAATTGGTTTAAAAAAGGTTTTAGTTATAGTGGTCTTGTTGGGTTTTTTGAAGTAACGGATAATTGAATCTGTTTTGAACACCAATATTGTATGTATTGTTTAAAAATGTATCTAAACTCACATTCTAAGTATATGTTGCAGGTTATGGCTGTTCAAGTGGTCGTGCATCAGAAAAGAATCTCTACGCTGACATCGCCGCAGCCCTACAAGCCCTCAAGACGCGGTACCACATCTCCGACGAAAAGGTCATTTTATATGGACAATCGATAGGCACAGTACCTAGTGTAGATCTGGCTAGTGCCAATCCCAACATAGCTGCTCTAATATTACACTCTCCCTTAATGTCGGGTCTTCGTGTAGCTTGCGGTGGAGTTCAGAGGACGTGGTGTTGTGATGCATTCCCATCGATAGAGAAGATACCGCGCGTACAGTGTCCAACATTGGTGATTCACGGCACTGACGATGATGTTATTGACTTTTCGCATGGATTAACGTTATATGAACAATGTCCGGCTAGTGTGGAACCACTATGGGTTTCTGGGGCGGGTGAGTGTTTTTATATTTGGTATTTTTGGAATTTGGTTCTTTAAGAAAACAGATAAGCAAAATTTGAAAATCAGGAATTTTTGTACTAAATTTTATTGGAGTTACGAACTCATTATTACTTATAAATAATGTGAGTTAGGCTTAAACGAAGTGATTTAGTAACCCTTACATGCTTTTAGGACACAACGACGTGGAACTGCACGGCGTATACCTGGAACGGCTGAGATTATTCATCGAAAACGAAGTAAAACCAAAAACGGCTGCACCAACTGGATAAGCGTTTAAAACGGGTTAATTAAATATAAGTATATTATTCAAGTATGGCCAGGTCTCTGATTCTACTTTCTTAAGCATTTTTTTATCATAATGTTTGGTTTTGGCAGTATTACTCCAAAACTGTTATTATTTTTTTTACTATTGGTTTTTGTATGTCGTTTCTTAATAGTCCTTAATTATGGTAATAACATTTGCTTTTACTTGGTTGATAATCAGTGTTGGCCTTTTTTGATTGGTACTATTTACTAAAAGAGTACCAACCAGAAAAAGGGGTCTATAGTAACTTAAAAGCCATGTAAAAGTTTGACCGTTGTTATTGCAATATCTTGTTGTCTGTGAGTCTTCGAATCACATCAAACTATTCGTTTTGCCATGTTCAATTAAACGTAATGTCATTCTGCTTTAATGCTTCACATTGTTTCCTATTCTAAGGTCTTGCAAACTGTGTGGACGGCTTTGTAAATTGCGGCTTTTCGTATCAATGGTTTTTGGTTGTATTTATTCCTATATTTATGTTAACTATATGATTGTTGAATAAAATTCAAAGTTTTTGGTGTGGGCTTTATGTGGGTATGTATGAGAGAATGTTTTATATAATCAATTATTTTTTGTAATAATTAATAAAAATTTACTCATAATGTATGTTAATACATCATTTTCTTAATTTGGTCTAATTGTCGCGATTTTTAATAAAGCGATAAGTCATGTGTTCGTCCCGCAACGAAAACAAACGTTTGCAAAATTGCTTTGGTGTTTCGTTTTAAGTGAATAATTATAAAAAACTTTTTTCATGATCAAAGAATGTCAAAATGTCGGTGAACGAAAGTTTTGAAGGTGAACAATTAGTTACAGAAGAATTTAACGGTGCTCAATGTAAGTTTTATTTGATTCTTTATGTTGATAATGCTTGAAAAAGGTTTATAAGTCGATTTAAGTTTGCGAAATCTAAGTTTTTACGTCTAGCTTTTAATTTTCAGATGTAAACGATATCTTGAACAACTCCCGGCCGGGGGAAGAAGTGAACAAGCTTCATGTCTTAAAGTCAAAGTTAACTGCAGAATCCAACACGGCTTCAGAGCAGATCAAAGACATTATTTTTGATCACTACCGACAGTTCATCGACACTTCGAAAGAAGTTTCGTGTAAGTTTATTTTACAATTAATATTGTTCAATGTTTAGCGTTGGAGAAGGAGATTTATGAACTGTCGACCTTGTTGACGGATCAAAAGGCTTTGATTGAGAATTTGATGGATCTTTGTGGCCAAGAGAAAGGATCAGTTTGTAGTGTTTCGTTACATTCCGCTGGGAATAATCAATCGAATTCACTACAAACTTTGATGCACAAGGTCGAGGGGATTGCTGTGAGTTTAAGTTTTTATTTTGGTTATATTTAACAGGGTTTATTGATTAAAAATAGCATTTTGATTTAGGTAACAAGGAAAGTATGATGTACGACTATTTTTTGATCATAACTTTTGTGTTGCTTTTAGGATGAATTGAACCGTTTAAAACCGACTGAAAAGATCCTTCTGCAATCAGAGTTTACCTTACTATCAGAAAATACGATGGAGCCAGTGCATTCAGTCTTTTTGGTGTTGTTAACAGAGACGTTCTTCATTTGTAATCCTTCAAACAATCCAAAAATGAAGTTTACCTTCGTATCAGCGCATCGCCTGGATTCTGTAGCCATTGTCAACGTGAAAAGAGCTGCCACAGAGAACCCATTTGCTGAACTGATAATGCAATTGATGATATTTCCAGAACAGTTGTATTTAAAATGTGATGCACCTAGAGTGAAAAAACAGTGGTTGGAGGGAATTGAAAATGCGAAAAGAAGTTTGGAAAAGGAAAAGAATTTGCATAGACAGGCTACGATTAGAGGTAAGGAAAGTTGATATTATAGTAGGTTTTAAAGGCATTGAGATCTGACATTAAAATTAAATTTTAAGAATGTTTTTTTGATTAAGAAAGTTAATATTTTTAATTTTTTAGTTAATGTTTTTGAAATTTTCAGCCAAAAGACGCAAATCCTCGGCAGCGACGCATCCAGCAGATCCTCGTGATCGATTGGCTACAATAAAGTCTCAGAATTCAGAAGCGATCCAAGAAGATGATCAAGAGAAACTAGAAGCTGATATGGAATGGTTGAGAGGGTTAGAGAACGATCTACAAGAAGAAATAAGTCATAGACGATTGGATATGGCAGTAGAGTTGTTGATGGAGACTAAAACAGCCAAATGCACGGACCCAGAATTGAAGGCACGGATCGGAGCTTACGAAAAACAGATTATTAAGACGCTCAGTGATGAGGTGAGTAGTAGGTAATAGTATTGGATACGTGACAATGGATTTTGAGGTTTGAACACTTGAAAAGTATTGGAAAAATTGGTAAATAATATCGTAAAGTTGAGTGCTGTGGGCAGTATATTAAAAGTAAAAAGGCTTTGAGACTTTATAAAGCATATGTAATATTATTTACAACATTTACGTTATTCATCATTTAGATAAAACGTCCCGGCGCTTTGCACGGTGGAGCCAAAGCCCTTCATCGTCCCCTAACTCTCCTTAAATCTCTCGGTCGATCTACATATGCCATTGATTTGTACCTAAAACGTCGAAGCTCAGCTCTAAGTCAACGAGCACGGGAGTTCACAATATCAGAAGAGCCGTTATCGTACGTTAGACATGTCTCCACAGTATTCATCAGTGCCATTTTGGAAGTGATAACAGAGTTTAAAAAAGAGAAAGAAGACTACTGTTTGGTGGTACAATGGGCTTGTTCCGAGCTGAGTTTGTTGTTGTCACTGATAAGAAGACACGTGTTGGAAGTGGCACCAACAATGGCGGTTCTCACTAATGCGTGGCGGATTCTGGCTGGGGAGTTGGAGATCTTGAGGTATATTAATATATTTTTATGTTTTGAATCAAAAGATAATATATATGACGAATTAGGCGAATTATAGAGATTTGAAATGGAATAGTTGATGTTTTAGGTATGAAGGACTTGACTTGTCGTTTGAGGTTAATCGATTACTGGCACCCTCTTTGAGAACGGCTTTGGAGAGCAACTTTACGAACATCATTGAGTCTACGCGGTTACGAATTCAGGTGTGTAAAAACTTAAAAAGTTTTGAATTGTTGTCATTTTTAGATTTTAAGGAAGTTTTTAGAATTCAAAGAAAATTTTACAATTTCAAAAAGTTCAAACTTGAAAAATAAAATTTCAGGAAGAAAGATGGCAACCCTACAACCTAGAAACCGAATCCAGCCTGAATCGTTACCTAGAAGAGATGTCCGACCTCGGCCTGTGCATCGATTGGGCCATAATGCCGCATCAACCTCACTCTCTGAGTATCTCCCAAAGTGGCTGTGAATTCGCAAGAGTCGCCAGAAGTTTGAGCAGAGATTTGTCACTGTTAAAGTCTTCAGGTCATTTACGAGAATTGTCAATCGATTTCATAAGAACTGTTTGGTCGGATTATTGTGAATTGCTGGCTCAGCCCATCAACACGGATGTGCACACTTTCACTTGCAAATTTATTGTCAATCAGGTAGGGTGTTGGTTTAGGTAGTGCACTATAGTGGTTAGTCAGGTATAAGAGATGTTGTTTGGGGAGAAGGTGGTTAATATTGTAGAGTGTTGGATAGTAGCCCACATCAAGGCGATCTAATAGTAAAAACGGCTATCACGGCTCTTTAAAAAAATACATCATGTCTGCTTTCGACTTGACCTATAGCTTGACTTTTTTTGAAAGGAGTATAGGAAACTAATTTTTGTAACTTTCCAGCTGATTCCCTTGTGTGAAGAGATTTACCGTGAAGACTTGATCCGCCTCCTGCTACAAAAACGATTCCCCTCCTTACTTCAGTTTGTCGACCGACCATTACAACGAGTAGAGGACGATCAAGAAGAAGAAGATGTATAATGGAGCTTGTCAAGTATTATATGTACCGTTTGTGATATAGTATTACCTAAATTATTTCATAGCATATTGCCATAATTTTTTATATGTAAAGCTGTAATTTATCTTATATTGTAGTAGATTACTTAAAGGATGTAGTAAAACTTCTAGTTTTTACCTGTGTGTTTTTTTGTAGTAATTATACTTTCAAATACCTTCAAAGTCAGTCATATCTAAACAAGTTTAATTCCGTCAAAAATAAATAACTGTGTAAATGAAGAGAAAGGATACAACGTTATGCGATGTGTGAAATACGAAAATCGGTCCCGAATCAGGAGGTTTTCCTTTTAAAGAGAGAGAATTAACAAGTTAGTCGAACCCGGGATTTGTATGTTTTAAAACATTGACATTAACAAATTCGAATGTTAACATGAGACGACATATTACAGTACCTTTCAACAAGTGTTCAATAAATACCACACCTTGGGGGCGGTTTTAAGGGTGGGCGGATGAAACGCGAGACTTTTTTAAATTGTGTGTAAATTGATTTCTTCGGACAAATTTTTTAGGGCAAAACTAAGCTTTTTTAAAATTTTAAATATATTCAACATCCTTTATTAAATTAAAAAATCTCGTTTTCATGCCTTTAAAGACGTTTCAAACCTTTTGAAAACTTAAAATAATCAAAATAACCAATTAATTCAAATTAAGACCAAAACTCCCAAAGGCAAAAACTTTACAAGAAAATTACAAAGATCGGTACAAATGACTACTATTGCGACCAGTGGCTATCTCAAAAGCAGGCACTATTCGGGGACTTACTGAACCTCTGGTGCATTAAAAGTTCGCTACTGATCATCAAGGCAACTATTATAACAAATAGTTTGTTCTGTTACAGTACCTACAATTCAAAGTAACATTCCCAGTTACTACAGTACCACTATTAAATATAGCCCCACTTTCCTCTTCAGTACCTACTCCATGAAATAGCCACCCCTGCCCCCAATAGTAGTTGAATGAGGTCAAACAGATTATTTTTTGCGACTGACAGCAGTCATTTGTTGTAGTGCCTGCATGATGTTGTTGTTGCTGCCCAACTGTCGCATGAGTTGTTGTTGGTTCGAGTTGAGGAGATGTTGGAGGGCGGCCGAATTCGAGTTGGACGAAGACGAGGACTGAGATCCGGATTGGTTGGCGGCCAAGTATTGGGCCGTCAGGAACTGTTGCATTAATTGGGCGGTGTTATTGTTGGAGGAGGAGGAGCTGCCCGAGCTGTTCGACGAGCTGGTCCGTTGCATTAGTTGCTAAAAATTAAAAATATTTATTTGAAACGAAAGAATAGGTATTTAAATTTTGATATTTATCATATAAATGATAAAAAATATCAAAAAAAAGTATCCTCTTATGCAAAAATAATGGCGTGTTTTAAAACAACAAACCCTCACTATATCTTCCTTCTTAACTTTATCCTTTCAAAAAACATCAAAGTCCTTACCTGTAACATCTGTGGATTCGACGACAACGCCGCCAACATGACCGGGTTGTTCCTCAACATGTTGAGCTGATTGAAGTGTTGCATTTGCTGTGCCATCTGGGGGTTCTGCATCATGGCCGTCAGTAGTTGTTGCATTTGTGCGTTGTTAGTCGAGGAGTTGGGCCGTTTCCGGTTGGCCGACGATGAGGGCGTGGAAGTTGTGGTGGGGGTGGATATGGGTTTCTTCACGTCCTTCGTCGTGCTCGCCGTGTTTCGCATGTTATTTTGGAAAGAGCGGGCTGCCATCGAAGCGGGACTGGCTCCGGAGCCGGCTGCGGCAGCTAGCGAGGCGGCAGATTGGTTTAGGGCCTTGGCCGCGCCGCTTAGGCCAGACAACGCGGCTGCATTGAAGTTGGCCGTGTTCTTGGAGGGGGTGGAAGTGCCATTTGAGGTTGTGGCTGTGGAGGAAGTGGCTTCGTTGAACTTGCCTGAGGAAATTTGGCGATCGAACTCCTGAAATTGAAATTGCGGGTAAAAACATCCAAAGTAATAAAACTTTTGCAAATATATTAGTTTAGGTAATAAAAAATATATTATTTTAGGTATCAAATATCAAAAAACAAACCTTTTCTTGCTCGGCAATCTTCTGGAAGACCTTTTTGTACAAACTGGTCCTTTCGTTTCGTACTTTCCTTTTGGTGGCGATCTTCACACATTGTTCACAATACACATGAAGTTCACCTTTGTCACCGGAGATGACTTTCCAGCTAGGGGTAAAGTCGGTCCCACATTCTTCGCAAAGGTATGGGTTTACATCTACTTTCTTAAACACCGTCTTGTCCTTCAAATTCCTCTGAACAACAAGATCCAGCCCTAACAAGTAACAGAAATCGGGCTGAGCAGCATTTGGAATGAAATTTAGATCGTTGGCGGGTGTTTTGGGTGCAGGAAGTTGCAAAAGTTGCGACTCCAGATGTCGACGCAACTGTTGTCGTGCCGCGTTGATCTTCTGGGTTTGAGTTTGTTCACTTAGCTTGGCCTGTCGCTCGGCTTCCAAAGCAGCGGCCGCTGCCGCAGCAGCTTGACTCTTCCGCTCCTGCTCTCGTCGGGCCACTTCAGCCTTCTTCTGAAGCTCGGCATCCTTTTCACGTTGCATTTCTTGTTGTTTTTGGTGCTGTGAAGCGATGTGGCCAATGATTTGAGTGAATTGAGGTCCAGCTAGCTGAGCTAATTGTTGTAGATGCTCTGGACGTAATTGTTTAGTCTCGATCAGCTTCTGAAGAGCTTGTTGTTGTTGTGGAGTGATGGTTTGTTGTCCATTCTTCTGTGTCTTGTTTGGTCGGTTCTGTTTCGACACTCCACCGTTCAGTTTAGCTGATGGAGCAGCTATTGCTGGTTTGTAAGCAGCTCCAGATGAGTTTTGGGCCACTGATGCCAATAGTTTTGGATCGTGCTGAAAAGAAATGAATAAGTATTAAGTCGACTAGATAGTGAGTTACATTATTTTATCAAAAATTACATAATAATGCTTTAAATTCCTTTTTAAATTTTAAAAATAATAAGACATTAATAAACATTGTCTTACCTGTCCCTTCTTTGACTGTAGTTGCTTAGTCTTCTTCAACATAGCCAGAAGAGCTTCTTCAGTTCGTAACGAGGCCTCCAGATCTTTGACTTGAACTTCACGTTCTCTTAGTTTTTCATTGTTCAAGTCTTTCAGTTTACTCTGAAAACAATATTATATTAAGTTTTATATCTGCTTTAGGCTTTTTGCTCAAAATGAACTATTTACGGTTTCTATAACAAATTTTGCATCCCCCGGCCTGTGTATTATATAGTTTTAGTCCATGTTCCTTCCAAAATCTCTATTTTAGACTAAAAATCTTCGAAACATCAATACTGTTACCTAAAAAGCAAAAAAGTATTCAAAACCTTACCGTATGTTCTTCCCACTTCTCCTTGACTTGCTTGGTCTCCTCCTCATTCAAAGATGACAATTCACTGTCTTCAGTCATCGCTACTACATCCCCATCTTCATCTACCTTTATCCCGAATGCACAATCATATTGGTCCATGTTACCTGCTCCAGAGAGCTTTCGCTTCTTTTTCTTTGGTGATTCTAAGGCTTCGGCATCTGCAGCCGTCGTTTTTATCGGCAGATCAGGCAATTCTGTGTGATTTACACCATTTTGGATCTGAAAAGCGTTGTTTTAGATAACAATAACTGTATTTCATAAATGAAATAATTATTTAAATATAAGAATTTGTAAAAACCTTTTAAAAACGTAGATTATTATTTAAACAAACTATTTTTTAAAAACTTTAGATCAAACATAAACACTACGGTTCTTATATCTGAAACACCTTATTTTAGATAACAAAACCTTTGTCCTATAAAGCTTCAAAACTGAAAACCCATCTTAAACCCTAATTAACCTTTTATAACCTCGATGCTATCAATCTGTACCTAAATTCATCAAACTTTTCAAAGAAAAGAAACTTACGACTTGAGAGTCAACCATTCCGTCCTTATTTTTGAGCTTTTTCTGGGCCTGAAGGGCGCTGACCCGAGTTGATCGTCTTAACGAATTTTCAGCTAGATCGGCCTCGGAAGACGCCTGAAAACACCGACCTTTAGCCATTGTTAATTTACAAATTTAAAATTTTTCATAGACCGAAATTGTTGAACCTATTCAAACATGACCTTATGAACGAAATTCAAACAAAAATAACAAATATGGGATTAAAATATGTGAAAAGTAAAGTAAAATACAAAAAGTAAAGTAAAATACATGTATAAGGTACTAAAGAATAACTTGTAGCTTATTTAAAAAAATTAAAATCATGTTTTACATCCTAAAAATTAAAAAACCAAACAACATCAAAATCACCTAAAACAATATAACTCAACTCTTCAAATAAACAGATAAACGCCCAATAAAAGTGCTTCTTTAGAAAAGCCCTGGAAAGTCAAGTAAGACGTTTTTTCTTGTCAAATTCACAAAAGCGAAGTGTTTATGACACTTTAAATAGACATGATGACATATTTTATAGACAGCGTTAAATGTTTTTTAGATAACGACTTCCAAATATGTGGACACTGCTCAACCAAAACAAAGACTGGCCAAATTGTATGAGTAAACAAATTCTGAACATGAGACTCATAAAAAGAACTTTCTCGAACTTCGAAAATGAACTTGCGGATGACGGGATTTTTGGAAGAAATTTAAATGCGCAAAATAATTAGAATAAATAAAAAAAGTGCAAAGAATGGTAAATGATAGATAAAATAAATTGGCTTAAAATCAAAATTTTTATTAAATAATGATTTTACTATTACATAAAAATTGCATTGCACTGTGCAATAATTATGTCGCTTGATTGCACGGTGCAGTCATGGAATGCTTGCACTGTGAAAATTTTTATTTTTACATAGATGTGAGCTTAAAACGAAAATTTATATTTACTATAGCTTTAACAGAGTGTTATAAACAAAAAAATCGTCACAGAGACTGTAATTTAAATATTTTCTTAAAAAAGTGACCAGGTGTACCATTTCACAAAAGCCTCAAAAACATTACTAAATACGTCTCAGGCGATACAAAAAGCAAAGCTAACAGCTAACTTTATTAAAACAGTTCCAACTACCCAAAACCCTTCAAACTTCTAAAAACCGCCTAAAACGTTCGAAATTCGCTAACTCGCAACTATTTTAGCTAGCGATTAAAAATTGTAAAAATTTCGAAATCGCTTCGTACTCTGATCTCGACCCACAGAGGACAGGACACTCCTCACATCGAGCTGATTTGGAAGCTTCTCGGACATTAAGAGAGCGGTGTTTGAAAAGGAATGAGCAATTTTTTCCATTTTTTGTTTGGCGTCGCGCGATTTGGCTCCGGAGCGGAGAACTCGGAGCGGAATTAAATTTGGAATTGGGGGGCCGGGATTTCCGCGTGGTTATGAGAAAGATATGGGGATGGGTGGAGGGGTGTTTAAAGACTTGCAAGAGGCATTGTTAATGCGGTCGCCGCATTTGGGGGCAAACGGCCAGGAACGACTCTTAACCGACATTGTAGTAGGGCAAATTGCGAGCGGAGAAGGCGGGAATGTAACACAAAATTAAGAGTCTAAAATTTCAAGTTATAATCACAAGGAAAAATGTTTATCTATTCCATAATATAAAAAAAAGACAGGCCAAATAATTCTATTTCAGTCATCACAATATTGTAATAAACTCGCAATATTTAGTTTCGCGGAAGTTATAACATAGCTATAATAAGTTACACTCACATCTCACAATTTGGCTAAAACTGTGGTTAAGTTTGGCACGTGAGGTGTAATTATTCTAACGAGTAACGAGCCGGTTTTTGTAGGCAATGGTAACAACATGGCTTACTTTCTCACGAAAAAACAGTTTTCAAAACAAAAATGACACTTAAAACAAGTCTACCTTGTTAATATTGCTCTACACCATTTTGTTTTATACAAAAAAACATTTCGCTTTAACAAAATGAGTTTCTCGCCAAGAATGCCAAGTTTAATACAAAAACTATCAAGGTGAAGATAATGATCAGTGCGCAAATTTAGGGTGAAAAAATCGCATTTCCCGCCAAAACTAATACGATTTCTAGGCGAAACTAAAACCATTTTGTATATTTTTAGTAGCGTCTTATTTTCTGAATTCGTATTTTGCCAAAAACTTTTAAAATACGCGTTTTTTCGGTTTTAAAAGTTAAAAATTTGGAGGTATAGTCAGCCAAAGGTCGAAGAAATCTGGAAATCGTTTTTCCGACAGAACCCGAGGATCTGTAATGAAAGGGGTACTCGGTGGTAAGTACAAAAATATGTTTTTACATATATAATTTAAAATGATTTTTTAAAAAGTACCAAAACTGTCAGTTTTTACCACAAAAAAATTTTAAAATTGCCCTTTCCAAACCAAAAACAATGAAATCGCATGAATTTCTTAAGAATAAATTTCGAAATGCCTTCGATGAAGGCAAGTTTTGTGATTGAGGCCAAAAGAACGCGACGTCTCATAAAAGGCAGGTTAGGTAAGAGAGTAAATCATCCGGGCAAGCCTCGAATGGATGGGCTTACATTGGTGTGGGTAACTTGAGATTAATGTCCGATAGGTGGAGGTCAAGATGGTTTTGTATAATATAATACGAACCGATGCGGGGTAACATAAGGCAGGATTTTGTGAGGTAAGTCAATAACGTTTTACAGTGGTACACAGATACAATCAAGACAAGGATAACATAACCTTTTCCTTAAATTTTGGACCAGCGGAATGATTGCTTCTTTCTTTTTATCGGCATAGTTCTGTAACCAACACCTTAAGCTCAAAGTCACATTCTTTCAAGGCCACTATTACTTCTGAATCCTCCCCCCACTCACCTTTGCCCCCTAATACCATACAAAACAAGCTGCCATTTCGAACCCCCCCCTCCCAGTATCATACAAAAGAACATGGCATCGCCAAACCCCCCTCCCCCCCCTCAGTATCATACAAAAGAAGATGGCATCGTCAATACGAAAGAATTAAGCTCGAAGCGAATAGTTTTGGCCAAAACACTAAATTTTTTTTGTTTGAATCTCTCCCCTCTTATAATGTATGTAGAAGTAAGTGAAGTGACAAAACACTCCCGGAGCGATGAAACGCTCCGGACATAAAAAAACCGAGACGAAAATTGTGTTCTTATGGTCTTCTTTATTTCCAAAGGCCAATTTTTGAGGCTGAGAAAGTTGGCTTTGTTTTCATTCCGATCTTAAGGGCACGGGGGGGGGGTGCGCTGTAAGGTCGTTGAGGACGGCATGGTAGGGAAGGTATACTGAGGGGTGTGGAGGGGTGTTAAAGGATTGACAAAGGAGTTATAATGATGATCATGAATAGAAGAAAATTTTTAGAAAAATTACATCAAAGGTGTGATAAAAAACGGCATCAAATTTAAAAAAAATAGGCTTTATGCAAATTTTTAAAAAAATTCAAAACAAAAATTTTAAAAAAGTTCAATCAGTTATAATTTTAAAAAAAATGCCTTAAAGAATCACGATCTCAATAGAACCCTCCTCCTCCCCCCACAAACCACCCCTCCATCCCCCAGCCCTCATACCCACTACCCACCTCCCCAACACAAAGCCCAACCTTACAATAACCCCTTCCCACCTTGCCAACGACCCGCTTCCCTTCAAACGAACATTGTGCCAAAACAAACGGCCCAAAATTGGTAAGGCATAATTACTAAAGGCATTAAAACAGACAAAACAGGCCAGGAACACCGCCCCAATCTGAAGGCAGTAAATGGCGGACTTTACGCATGAATAAAGTGCTGCTGTCTTCCAAAACCTCTCGACTTTTCTTTATTTATTACATGTGGCATAAGTGCGAGAACCGGTCGGATTTTCGAGCCAAAGCGCGTCACGAGGCCTACAAAACGATTACATTCTTCAGCCTGTTCGTAAGCTGCTTAGGTGATGAGTCCGGTATGATATGAGGCGGCTTTAAATAGTATCATATAAGGCTTGTACAGTATGAAACACGTTTAATACCATGCTATGCTTATACAGTATGAATCACGTTTAGTATCATATAAGGCTTATACAGTATGATCCATGCATATTGTCATATAAGACTTATACGTTATGGTCCATGTTTAATATCATACAAGGCATGTACAGTATGAACCATGTTTAGTACCATATAAAGCTTCTACAGTATATTATCATAAAAAACTTATAATTATAAACCATGTTTAGTAGCCTATAAGACTTATACAGCATGAACTCTGTTTAGTGTCATATAAGGCTTATACAGTACAAACCATGCTTAGTATCATATAGCCCTTATACAGTATGAACGATTTTTTAAACGAGTACAAGATGTAAATAGTATAACCACCGTTTACTCGCTATAGATAAAAGAAGTTAAGGTTTGGTAACTTGTCATAGCTGATCTTTAAAAAATTATCAAAAAATTTTGTAAAAAATTTTAAAACGGGCTGCACAGTGCAATATTTAAAGTACAAAAACTGCACCGTGCAAAAAAGTTTTAAGCTTCAATTTAGTCTTTTTAAAAATTAAAATAAAATTCGTTTCAAGACCGTGGTAAAGCAGTGTTAGTAACGCCGAAGACGAAATCAAATAAAAGCTTACAAAAAGATGATTGTACATCTATTTAATGCGTGGAAGCGAAGGTCTGTAAGGTTATAAAAGTCGGAAAACAACTCTACGTATTCAGACTTCATTATAGTTTTTATGATATTAACGTTGTGAATCTTGCTTTAGGGCTTTTGAATTTGAAAGGAAATGAAATTTCAATTTTTTTTTAATTCTGATTTTTTCTCAAAAAAAAATTTAAAAAATTTAAATTTAAAATATTTTCACTAATTAAAAACCCCCTCCACCCTTATTACCAAAAATTGCCCCGCCCAAAATTTTTTTCTTATATGTCATTTTTAAACCCTCCCCAGCCCCGTATATCACTCCACAGACCCGTAACCCACTCCCCTCCCTTACTCTACAACCCAACCCATGCAATTTCCAAAAACATTATGAACAGTCCGCTTGTATAACATCAGAAATGCGCGTCGAAATCGATTCACAGGATAAGACGAGGTCATAAGGAGAGGAAAGGTAAGAAACGAGTTGAATTTGGGACGTTATGGACAAACAAAACATATTCGATATCAGATCGAAGGCGTTTTTTATTGGGAAAAGTTGAATGGAAAGAGTTGGAAATTTGGGAAGAATGAGATTAAGGCTTCGACAGCCATAATAATATTTTAAAAAAACTTTTTTTTTTGAATATTTTATGATAATATATTCACGTAAATTTGATAATTTTTAATCAGTAAGACGATCGTTTTAGTAAAAAGTACTTAAACTAGCCACTGTACAATAGCAAAAAGTTTGTAAAATGACATTTAGGTAAAAAAAAGTTTCTTGGAATGCAATAGTTTTAAAAAATGTAAAAAATAATGGCAGAAAAATCACTTTTGTGAACTTCCAACCAATTTTTTGACAAAAATATTACCCACTTATTTAGAAATAGTCCCGTTTAAATTGCTATACCTTTTTTTACATTGACAAATAAACCTTAAAATTTGACATACAAAATCTTGAAACCCTACTAAATCATTTGCTCTAAACAAAAATTTACTTAAACCCCTTAGGCGTTCGAAATTCAACAAAAAAAATTAAAATCCTCAAAAAACACAACTTTGCTAAACAGTTTTTTCAATCAAGGGGGACAAAATCCATTAAAGTTGTTCTTTTTATCATTCCTGTCTTATAGTTAGACCTATAAAACAATTTTTTCAAAGCCAGATGAGTGTTAAAGTTAGAAAAACTTTCTGTTTGGTTTCAATGACGTAGTCGACTGGTAAACAAAGATATAATGCGATTTTGAACTTTTTTAAAACGATGATTATTGGTAAGGCTTCAAAGCTTCCTTGTGTAAACTATGAAGTTTAGAAGATGACATAAGTTATGACCAAAAAAGATAATGTAAGCTTTGAGCTAAATGAAATTTTTAAAATTTTGAAATTTCAAAGATTTTTAAGTAAAATACGCCAAAATTAAACAATTCTGCAATATTTTCCAAATCAGCTTTTAAAAAACCAGTCTAGCCTTCTTTCCACAAAAAACACCCCTCTCTCTCTCTACCCCACCCCTCGATGACCAATGGTCACTTCCCCTCCACCCCCAACCCCTCCAGCCAAACCACCAACTTCTGCCCCAACTAATAATACGAGCGGCCTCGCGTGTTATTGATTTTAACATATACATGTATATACATTGGGTAAAAGACGCACACGAACCGATGAGTAGGCTCGAGAACAACAAGGAATAAAAAATAAGGGGCTGGGATGGAGGACTTTTAAATGAGCTGGATTGAGGCGCTTTTTCGAATGGAAAAAGGACCGGGGAAGAAAGACGCGAAAGGTTTGTGAACATAAATCGATGACCTCTCAATTTACTCAGTGCCATGGTTCCTACTCCGCTCCAAGTTGGCGCTTCTGGCGTTAATAAACGGCGGATAAGCGGCTTCGTTTCGACGTTGTTTTGTAGGGAAAATGGCGTTATTTACATGTGGGTTTTGGTAAAAATGGCTGAGGGTTTTGGTAGAAATAAATGGCTGAGGGGTTTGGTGGAAAAAGCAAGGTCTAGCTAGTTATCAATGAATTTAAAAAAATATTGAAAAGAAAAAACGAATTGATAAAGAACGGATAAGCCGCGGCTTAGTTTTTAAGTGTTTTGATGACAATCTAAACCACATTTTGTAAAAAGGTAACAAAAAAGACAACCAAAACACCAATGATAATACGAACTGTTGAAGAAAACCTTTTAAACCTCTTCCAAATTCCAAAAAATTCAAATTAAACCAAAATTTTGCCTCAAAAAACAAAAAAACTCCATGCCAGAACAATACATAATGATAATGTATGCGAACCTCGCCGCAACCTCCAAACACAAGACCAAACTTGAGTTTTATTCAGACAAAAAGCCTTTCAAAACCTCCACGACTCAATTACTTGCATTCTGACTCTATTTTGTAACCGAAAGTTCAAAAAACCGAACTTTGAAGCGAACACACGTTCACGTCACTCGACTTTCATATACGCACATGTTGGGGGAGATTATACAGCTTTTAAAGGTTATACAGGCTTTCAAAGCGTGTGGGTTATAAATGTGAAGAATGATAATGATAAAGCATGGTCTTTACTCAAATTTGGAGTGATAAAACTTTGAGAAAATGTAGTAAGTTATCATGGTTTTATAAGATAAGTTATCTATAGTAAATTTTGTTTTTTAAAGTTTATTAAAATGCCAAAAAATTTTTCCTATACGTGAAGATGGTACTGCATAGCACCAGCTAACAAAAAAATGGTGCCCACGTTATCCCTCCTTAAAGATAAGCTCAAGTATCAACCATAATACACACTTTCCCAACATTAACCAACAAAAGTATATACACACATCTTCACTACCTAAACAATCATAGTATAAACACACCCTTATAACCTAAACAATCATCACATACACGCACATCCCCCCTCCCCATCGTACCTTCCCCAAAGCCCCCAAAACCCTCCGTACATACGTCAACATGTCCACGACATGTACGCACATGTTTTGCGCGCCGACAACTGTTCCCGCTTGCAAAAAGTGGACGTTCAATGCGAACAGACACAGCAGACATGACCAGAAAAAAGCGGGGCGGAATGTATTTTTCTCCATCTATTTTTGAAACGGACAATTTAAAGGAAAACCAAGAGTTTTTAAAAGAGCGGAGGCACATTAAGATTAGAAGCAAAAGCGGTAAAAATGGATCTCGTCCGAAAGCCGGCGACGCGCCCCGTTCAATGCGATGGTCCTGCTGGTACCGCGAATGCGGACGCGGCTGATATGCAAATTTGGGGAGAATTTGGGCGGGAAAACCGAAAGGGAGAAATTGTTTGGGAGAAATTTGCAGAAAAACAAGGTAAAATTTTAAAAAATCGACGAAAAAATGTAAAAAATAGGTCAAATTGAAGCTACTGGGTTGGAAAACATAGCACGACCCAAAAAATGGGTTTAAGGGTACCCGTACTTGAATTATGGGTGTTTGAAGTTTAAAGAAGGAGTAGAAAGATATAAAAAATAAAGTAAAATGCGTCATTCAGCGGCTATATAACAATAACAAAAAATAATAAAATCTGATAAAAATAACCGTATAGCACTCGTACTGTAAGTTTAAGTACGTAGAAGATGCTAAAAAACTGATAAACTCAAAAATTTTAAAATGACGTAAAAGCTGTTTTGCCAAGATGTAAAAATAAACTACCCTTGTTGTAAAATACGATATTTAGAAAAAGCTGAACAAAGAGCTACTCGGGTATTGGTGCTACCGTTCTCATTTTTACAAAATCTTTTTAAGCGTACAGCATGAGAAGGCCATTAAAGGTAAGATGACGTACTGTGCCGTTAGAAGTTTGTTAGTTTATCTTTTCCAGGTTCCGACGTTAACTAGCATTAACCTATCGAGTACTGTACAATGCAGTTCCATTCCTTGGCTCAAAATAGCTTTCTTCTACGCATGTGCTACACTATCCCTTATCTTTAATACCAGCTCTACATATGTCGTCTTATGAGCCCCACGTCTCTTTTTCTACCAGCCTTACACCATACATCAAGTACTATTACTTGGCTTACAAAACCTTTCTTTCACCCTAGCATGTGCTAGCTCCTCTCTTCTCCTCCTTAACTATAAAGAGTGGTGCAGCACAAGCTTTACATCTTTTGTCCTACTAGCCCTAGATCTCTCGTCACACCAGTCCTACTTCCCTCGTCACAACCAACCTTACACCACACATCATACCAACCACATTGTGTAACGCTAGAATCACCGGAACAACATCAGCGTGAGAGCCCATTACTTTCCAAATTAAGAGTTTTGGCGAGGGGGGGGGGACGGGACAGGCTGGGATGAAAGGAAGGATAGGAGAAGAACAAAGTCCTTTCTCCTCCTTGTGAGTATTTTATGCGAGAGGAATATATCGCGGTGTGTTCGGAGCAATATTCTGTGACTCCAAAAAGCAATTCCGCTTTCTCGCTCCGGCTCCGGAGCGACGACACGAACCTCGCGGCCCTTTTTTTCGTCTTCTCCAATTTTCGCGTCTTGAAAAACACACAAAAATCACAAACATGCAAAACATATCCTGGGCATTAACGCTCAAAAGCGGACCCCACCACCACCACTACTACTGCTCTCCCCTCCAGGCTTACGGTTGTTCGCGGCGGAACAACGCGGGTGTGGAGGGGGTAGGGCTGGTGTGAAGATGGTCGAAAGAGCATTGTACCAGTACTGTAAACAAAGAAAAGAGCATTGCACAAGTACTGTAAACATAAAAAAGGAAGAGCATTGTAAAAGTACTGTAAGAACATCGTATTACGACAACGTTCCCATAAAAGCAACAATGTAAAACAAGAATTCTGTTTACTTTAGCAAGAACATTTTTTACAAAATAATCAGTTTTATGGTCCACCTTCAACAAAAAATGAAAAATTGCGTTTACTAACCGTAATATGCAGTTTAAAAAATTGAGCCTTAAACCTTAATATAGCCCTTCCTTTACTTTAAGGTTTGGCAATTCTGTTGGGCTCTTAAGTGGCAGCACTGTAATCTAATTTTATTCGTCGCCAAATCTGAATAAAGAGTTTTGAGAGCTCGAGCACTAAAGTTGGTTGGAAAAGAAGTGTCATGAATAACTTTGCTTTTTATTTTTTTAAAAAGCAAATTTAAAGATAATCGAAAATAAAAATTAACCACAGTGAAAGCTACTGAAACCAACAATTAAAAAAAATATTTTAAAAATGACTGAAACTCAAAACCTTACCCAAAACAATACCTAAAATAAAATCTTTAAAAAATTTAAAATCTTGCTTCAATAAGTGAAAACTTCAAAAAAACCAAATATTTTTTTAAAATAGCTTCGTACTCCTAATACGTGCAATGATAGCTCAACCGGTTGTAGCGCCAACCAAAAAAACACCAGACTCAGGTTCGATCAACCGCTCCGCCCGCTCCAAGCGCATTAGTAGTTTACAAATGTATTGTTAGTGCTAAGTGAAGAGAGAACTATGGCAAACCCAGGGCCTTATCTACACAGGCTTCCCACTACAACCTCAAGTCTTGAGAAGCACATCAGCACAACTCAGTAGCTTGAGAAACAGGATCCCCTGGATAGAGCCCAATCGGGAACAGCTACAATAGATTGCTCTAGCGGCCTTCGCTAAACTCTTACCATCCCTTTCACGTCTCAAATTATATATCCTGCGTTGAAAAAAGGAATAAACTTGAAACTTCTAGTAGAAGATTGCCATGACATGTTACTCAACCTGCTAGCTATGTTTGTTGTCATTTATTGTGTTAGGAGATATGAAAAGGAAATAACATACGGCAGGTGTTTAATAGCTCAATAAAGCAGAAAGATGAGTATAGAAAGGAAGTTAACTCATTGTTTTCAAAAAATTATATCTATTTTAAAATTATGAATACTAGTCTTACAAGCTACTAAACTTAATATAGTCAAGGTATCATACATAGTATAGTCAAGATACCATACTTAAAGGACCAGTTCACCCATTCAAATATCATTGGCATTCTGTCGCAAAAATTCGACGTTCATTTTTTTCGCAAAAAACCTGAGCAGGTCGGTCCCAAATTGAAAAATTCATTTCGACACCGACCCACTCACGTTTTTGGAGAAAAATGATTTTGATTGAAATTGCTTAATTTTCGACGCTTTTTGCGACAGAATGCCAATGATATTTGAATGGGCGAACTGGTCCTTTAATAAACGCAAAAAATACTGTAAAAAACATATTTTATACACCGCCCTTGACATAACAAGAGTACCTATTATAATATCATTATAAAAGCCTACCTCATCATGCTGATCCTCCACGATCTTCTCCAAGTCCTCTCCATTCTCACTCAGGTTGATATTCTCGTTGACTTCAGATTCCATCCCAAAATGCCAGAAATCAAAAACAGTGCCACTTATTATGTTATCTCAATAACAATTGTGTAACCATGTAAATAGCGCCTTTACTCTGAATTACTGCTTTTTAAACATGTCAAAATATAACGCGGTAATAAGAAACAACACGGTAAAAACAAATCTCGTACAAAACGTGATATTTTGCAGTGAAATGTATCATATTATAGTAGAGAGTTATTTTTTAAAAGGTACGATTTATTTTGGCAGTTAATATAAAATAAGTTCGAAAATTGGCTAGAAATTTAAAAAAAAATTAAAATTAGGAACATCTCTAACTCCGCAGTGCCTAAAACAATATCGCTCAACGTGCCAACCCAACGTTCCGTTATAAATTGTGAAAGAAAATGGTTTAAAGGCCGGCAAGATTAATTTGAAAATGACGTCGCAAGTCGTTAATTCCAATATTATTAAACAGCTTGTAAACTTTGGATAGTAATGGCTGCTCTTTCAACAAAAATTAAAAGCTGTGCATATTAAATTTCGACGATTGTCAGTTTTGGTATGTCAAGTGGTTAAAACGCAGCGACAAATGAAACATGGTTAGGTTGAGGAGTCATAGAATATAGCTATATATATAAGGCTTGGTTTTGGTAAATTTTAAAATTTTTAAAACCTCAAAACTTTCAAAAAAATTTTGAAAAAAGGTAAAAGTGAAAAAGCAAAAAAAATAAAAAAAATGAGCATTAAAATCATTAAAACTTTACAATCTTACAGTGAAGAACATCAATAAGAGTGAGAAACAGGTCCACTTATGAGACCGTCCAACGTTTAGGCCAGACCGGCTTTCATTTTTTTTCAGACCGCACCGGTGGAAAAAATCTAGGCCCGACCTAGTCCGGTGAAAAAAAATCTAAGCCTGTTTTTAAAAAATTTTAAAATTTCAAAAACCTAAAAAATACTAGAAAACTTGGCTTTGCATTCTTTTTTAGATCATTTATTGATTGTAGTAATAAAAAAATCAAAAAACACTAAAAGAAACTAAAAAAAAATTTAAAAAATTTTTAAAAAATTTTTTAGACCCATGCCTATTCGGCCCGTTTCTCACCCCCACCCAGCAATATCAAAAGCACACATTACTTGAAAATTCATACAAGATTTTACTAGATATACCCTTGTAATATAAAATTCTACAAAATCAGTGTTAGTTGCCAACGTAATAAGCAATTTCCCTCTGACCTATAAAAATTAATCGATCTCAAAACTTCACAAGATAATACCCAAAAGTCTGAAAGACTCGTCATTAGCGCATCGAGCAAACAATTCACAGACTTTTAAATGAATAAAGCTTGCTTACACTTCTATTTCAAAGGTTCTTTACAGTTTTTAAAGTTCAAACGTGAGCTTTTGCACCTCTTATATTACTATAGAGACATTGTCACATATGGTAAAGTTTTTAAAAAGCCAGGTATAGTAAACTTCCTTGCGCTGTTTTATATAGTCAAACACATCATGAGAATTCTTGTTTAAATCGCTATACTTAACATATCACCCGCTATAAGAAACTATGACCAAAGTAAACGCAAGTGACCCACCTATAATGTGACATATAAAGCCAAGCTAATACTTTTATCTCCTTTTACACCTCAAATTACAACTTTCAACACCTCTTACATCCCAAATTAAAACTTTTTACATCAATAACACATCCATATTACTCCTCACTTCGAAATAACATATCGATAAGACTTCAAAAAGTACTCTAGTAAGTTGTTTGCATTGTTAGTAAACAAGACTTGTTATAGAAAATAGATTTTTTTCGAAAATACCAACATAGTAAGCCCTTCTTTACACAACACAAAAACTGTTTGACTCACACGGAGAATTGATTAGAGAAAGTAACGTCATTAGGAATTAATATTCTGTCGGTTTCATATTTTAGTTCGAAAAAAAATATTTAAAACTAAATTTCAGCTAGAAAACAATTTAAAATCGAAATTGTAGCTAAAAATGAAAAATAAAATTTAAAAGATGACTCTATGTTAATATAAGATTTATTAATATAGGTTCTCATTGGGAGCATCAAAAAGACAAATTCTTGTTATTGTAGCAAGGCCAGAGCACTAAGAATAAGGAAGAAGAGGAGATAAACAGGGCAAGGAAAGTACTTTTATAAATATAATTCTTCGATAGTTGAAATAAATTTTTAATTAGCAAAAACCCACCAAAATAAAAATCGATATAACTAACTCAAAAATCTGCCTACTGTTGCCTGAAACCATAAGTCTACTGCAGTAGCTACTGTAATACAGTGGTTGTGGCTCAGTCGATTGTAGCGCCGATTCATAAACCACCGGAGTCAGGTCCAACCGACGGTTCTATCAGTCGAATCTGAGTCCGGTGTTTTAACCCAAACGCATTTGTAAGTCGCAAATGAATAGGAATTGATAAGTGAAAGGGGACTATGGCAAATCAGTTGCTTAGCCTACACAGGCTTCCAACTAAGGCCTAAAGCCTTGAGGAGCACCTCACCACAAATCGGTAGCTCGAGTATTAGAAACACCTAAATGGGGCCCAGTTGGAAACAGCTAGAATGTATTACTCTGACAGTCTTTACCAAACCCTCACCATGCCCATTACGTTTCAAATTAACTACATAACCCGTACCAAAACTCCTCGTATGTTCGCAGTGATAGCAGGTTGAGCGCAAAAACAACATTCCCTAGCCTCAATTAGACCAAGGTCGAGACTCTCGGACTGTCCCCAAGGCGAAAGCAAGAAATCTTATTCGAAATGAAACACAGGCTTTTCAAAGTTCAATAAAATTATAGCAAAAAACGAAGCGCTGTACTTTGGGCCCTCAGGGCGTCTATACGTGTCAAAATGAGTGGTGGTACAATTGGAATTAGAGTAAACGTTTGTTTCGACAAATTATAATGACATGAAGAAGTTGCGGTAGTTACAAAGAAGTTGTAGCAGTTCTAGTTCTGTAATGTTTAAAATTGGCAAAGAATTAAAATTGATACCCAAAATAATGTAAAAAGACTGAAGCGCAGAAGAAAAGAACTAAAAATTCTGAACACCCAGCTCTGTATCTTCTCATGCCATAATCTGTATAAAGCATAACCCTTTCTATGCTCTGACCTATACCCTGGCATAGCGTAAACCTATATATGTCATCGCTATTTAGTTTCTTTTAAGTAAAGTAAATGTCCTGAGACTTAAAAACAAAAGCGATCTGTATTTTACTTTGTAAATACAAGACCCTTTGAACATTTGAAACTTTAAAATTAGTTTTTATCCCTAAAAGCAGTTGATTAATGATGTATTTACTTGAGCTCATCTCGGACTGATTAAAAGCGTTTTATCAAGTTTACGTAAAATAGTTTTAAAAAAGTTGGAAGTAGTATTAAAACTAATTAAATCCAAACTCAATAAACCGTTAATGAGACGACCCAGCGTCACGATTTTTAAAGTATTTAAGTAACATTTATAACACACTATAACATTATTAGGTTTATTAAATAATTATGTGCACCCTAACTCCAAAAATTTGCCTTGAGAGATGGCTCAGGATTATGTGAACGACCTAATATATATATTGTAAAATTCGTTGATTAAGCAAAAACTCTCGTTATATCATAATAGTATACAAAATTTAGCTAAATTCTATACAAAAATCAACTTTAAAACATTTTTTTTAACTCTCTGATTATTAAAAGAATAAGCTAACCTTTTTTTGCTTCCAGATGAAAATCACATAAAAAATCACAACCCAGAAATGAATGTGTAGTGCTAAGTGCACGGGAACCAATAGAAATAGCTTGCTTGGCCTACACCGGCTTCCGACTGAACCTCATCACGACAACAGCCTGACGCCTTGACCTCATCACAAACCGGTAGCTCGAGAAATAGAATCACCTAGATGGAACCAATTAAGAACAGCTATTATACAATGGACTGTCCTGACGATCTTCAGCAAACCCTTCGCATAGTTTATGAAAAAGAGGATAAACGTAAAAAGGCTATATGATGTACCTTTAATACCTCGTTGTTAACCAAAAAAACTCAAGTTCAAATAAAAAATTTAAAAAAAAGTTGTGGCAAGCAGTTCTGACCTCTATGAGTCCAAACCTTCTCTTATGGCAACATTTCCGTCTTTATATCAAGGAATATTAGCACGCAGTTACAACGCAATTACTAGCGACAAAAGCCCGTGCGCCCCGTAGGGCATGAAATTTAATCCCAATCGAAAAAAGTAAAAAAGTTTTGGAGCAATTTGAATCGGAGAAAAGAATGGAAATTTATAAATGGAGAGAGAATACTCTCCAAACAAACGGATGCCTTTGGGAAAGAAAACATTATAGATTCCAGTTCCGAACATGTCAAATTATGTCTTACAGGAGCGAGGATTAGAGTTTACTGATAATAAACAAGTGGTGTAGACAAGGAAGGTGACGTACGATGAAAAGGCGTTGCTATATATTATAAGATTGTCATTACTCAGAAGTCATAACATGTATAATAGTACTTTGAGCTGAACAAGTGGTTTAAATGTAAAAAAATAAAAAACATTACATAAGTAAAAAGGATATAAGTGTCATTTTTAGACCTAGAAGAAGCAACACATACAAAGTAAAAATTTTTTTTTGAAAAAAAGCCCTTAAGGTTCATAGACGTTATCCCTCGTTATAGACGACAATCTACCTTACCTTACCCTAGCCTGAACTTTATTTCTAGCTTGAACCTTAACCTTAGCCCTAGCAATAGCCCTAGCATTAGTCCTATCTTTAGTCCTAGCCTTAGCCCAACCCTATAGTTTATGACCCACTGAAAGCTAACAGACAACAAAAATACTGCAAAAGAGAGATAAAATGAATGGAAGGTCCTTGCTTATATCTAACTTTATATTTACTGCGCTAATAAAAGCAAAAAAAAATTATTTGTAATTTCAACTTAAGTCTTAATCTTAAATTTTAATTAAATTTTAAAACTTTTTGGTCTGTTAGAATACTAAAAGCAAAAATTAATTTTAAAATTATAAAAAATTGTTTATAAAATTCAAAATTTGGCTTCAAAATGAACCAAAAATAAGTTTGCCTATTAACTTATTAACCCTCATATTAAAAATTTTAAAAGTAAGCTCTTTATTAAAATACTAAAATAATGTGCCATGGCGTGCTTTCAAAAGTCAGTACGTTTCGTAAAGTTCACGTGCACTTTTATATTTTTGTCTAAAAAATTCTGCGCCATTTTTGTTGCTAAACCCATATTTTTACAAATTTATAGCAAAACCTAGATATGATAATATTAAACACCAAAATTTCCGTATTTAACCTAAACATCTTCTATATATTATTTTTACTAAAACATCTTTTTCATGCATTGCATAGTATCAGTGTTTTACTATCGTAGTATTAAGTTGTTCAAATAATTCTGCACTGTCTTAAAGCAAATTTATGAAGTTGAGATGCTCAAAATTATTTGAACAAATTAATAAAAAATTTTTTTAATTTTTAATTTTTAAAAATCAAAAAATTTTAATTCTCAAGCTATTTTCAACTTCTAAACCTAAAATATAATCCCCCCCCTAACCGAAATGCCCAAACAAGAACGACTGTAAGCAAAACAAAACAGAAATTGTAAAAGTAATGAGCCTACTTTAAAATAACAAAAAGCTTTGAGGCCGACTTTATTCGAGAAGCAGAACACAAAACTCACAAGACCGCATATAATTCTAAATGAGACGAACCGACAGAAACACAACTGATCTGATTAAAACGAAATGACGTTCCATATCGGCTTCATGCCTTGCTTCAGGCGGAAAGTCTATGTTGTTGTTTCGAATTGCTAAAAAATAAGTTTACAACTTGTTGGGGCTTCAAAAATGACTTTTAGATATAAGAGTTTTAAAAAGTAGTGGCGTAGTTCATGAAAATTCAAGAATTTTAAATTTGAATAAAGAGCCAAAGATGTTTTACAAAAACATACAGTTACAGTATTAGGCCAGTTAAATCACTAAACAGTTCAAGCCAGTTACAGTAGTACAGTTGTAGCCAGTTACAGTAGTATACAAATAAAGCCGGTTTCATTAGTATAAAGTTACAGCCAGTTACAAAAGTATACAGTTCGGCCAGCTTCCGCCAATTTGAAGGTAAGAAAGCCAATTTGCTCACAACTTTTCTTACCACACAGCTACAGATTTAAAACTTTGTAGAATTTTAGACTATTCCTTTCGCCAACTAGTTCAAAAACCAAATTTTTTAATTTACAATCACTTCAAAGTTACAGTACCTTTACCTGAACCTATATTTCCACAATGTTTTAAATTTTTTCACAAAAACCTTAAAAATGAAATTTTTTAAAATTTAAAAAAGTTATTTTAACAACAATTTTCAGTTTGCGAAAGTTATTTTATAAACTATTTGCTTTATTGCAATTTCAAAACAGTGATGAGATATTAACCATGAGTAATATAACTTTGTTTTGAATAAACTAATGGATTTTCCACATAAATTTGAAGTGAATATTTTGTCACAAGACAAAAATAAACAAAACTGACCTTATTCTGATCTTTTCAAACACACATATGCCTTTTAAAAGAGTTTCGATATTAACATTGACATTAACAATGTGAAGCTCTGTTTTAGTCAAAAAGTTTGTAGAGTTTGACTGAACTTGCAAAAAGGATTTAGCATGTAAATTTCTAGTAAATTTTTCAAAAATCTAAAACAAAATTTTAGACCAACAACTTGTAATTGACTCAAAAACGTCATTTTAGGTAACAAAACTGAAGAAAAACAGATATTATAGTAAAAGTTTCGTTAGAAAACCCTATGAAATTAGTAAAAATTTCAAGATAATGTTTTTAATTAATCATAAAAACTCAGAGAGCTACGTAGAACATCGAAAAAACAAAAGCGAACCTCAAGTTGACTTCTCAAAGTCATAAAAAGTAAAAGGGTTTAAAGCGAAAGTATTATATTTATGTAAAGTTGAACAAACAAAAGTGTCGAAAGACTTGAAAAATATCTAATTCTCACAAAAGACAGTCAATAAGTAAGGAATTAACAAAGATGTTATCTTCAAACTTTTATTTTATTTTTTGGGTAATAAGCGTTAATGAAGACGTATTTTAGAAGTAAAAAGTTTGAATTGAAATAACTCCAAGTTAAAAATGAAAAATATGCAAAACTCCAAGGTAATTCATCGAATAGGTCATCAACTTATCAGTGCTCTAATCAAATTCATTATCAACAGAAACATTTGCTCTAAGTCCCACCACGAAAACGTTTATAACAAGAAAATGAAAAATATTTTTTGGAAAATTTAATTTTTTCGAAGATTTTTGTTAAAATTCGTTAAAAATGGCGGAAACCGATTTAGATTCACAATATAACATTAGATTTTATTCCACGGACCCAAAGTAAGTTGATTTATATATTGCCTTAGGTTATTTTAGTTTTTTTAATGGTTTTTTGGATTGTTTTTTGGCTTAAGAAGATTAAAAATAGGTGTTTTTGTTTAGCATTGTCTTATAATCAACTACTTTCACTTTAGATCACCAAAAATCCCGTCAATTGAACTCGCAGTCCCAGTAAACTTGGATCCAGAAGGTTTAAATGAAGTTTTGGCTGTTCAGCTTGATGATGAAGGTATGTTTGTTTTATTAGATAGCTTATGTTTTTAGGTATGTCTTTAGATACGTTGAAGCATAGTAAGAGTTTAAATATAAATAAACTCATTTCAGAAGAGTTCAAGGATAAATTCAGCTTTTTGATCAATGAAAAGTTGTTGTCGACGAGTTTGTTTGAGTTTGTGACATCAAACGAGTTAAATGATGAAGGCGTTATTGAAATTGAATGTTTCTTAAGTGAATCCGCGCCGAAACCTGACAAATCTATTGAAGATAACGATTGGGTGTCCGATGTTAAGGTCACCGATAAATGGCAAGTTATTTATTGTTTTGGGTGAAAGAAAATTTAAGTATAAATTATAGTTTTTTTATTTTATAAATCAAAGTATAAGTAAACATGGTTGGTAGTGAACAAAGAAATGAGAAAACTAATCTTACCTTTGCTTTCAGGATAATATCAGCCAATTACTGTGGAGATTTATCTATATTTTCTCACAAAGGCAATAAACTTCACACCACTACGTTAGCCAATGATTCTCTAAGATGCGTGGAGCATTTTAAACACAAAGGAAATGATTATGTGATAACAGGAGGCACGGATCAAACTCTGACATTGTACAAGGTTACCTCTAAAGACATGACCGCTGAAGTCGCTTTCAGAGGGCACGAACGAAGTGTAGAAACAGTGGCAGTAAACAGAGATGGCAAGATTGTTAGTGGAGGCTTTGATAAATGTTTGAAGATCTGGGGTGTAGAAGCTTCTGAAACAGATTTTGTGAAAAGTGGTGAAGACGGATCAAAAGCGAAGAAAAAGAAGGCATCCGTGGTTACTAGAGTACCTATTAGTACTATAGAAGCTCACAAAGACACAGTAACGTCTGTCGTATGGAATACTACGAATGAGAATCAAGTTGTTTCTGGATCGTGGGATCAATCTATTTGTTTATGGGATGTGGAAACAGCTGATCAAGTCAATAAACTGACTTCTAACAAGGCATTCCAATCGATTTCTGTTCAAGAATCTAATGGACTTGTTATTACGGCTTCTATGGATTCTACGATAAGGCTGTGGGACTTCAGAAGTCAAGGTAAGAAATCTTTTGCTTTTTGTTTTTTTAGGAAAAAATAGAGTTTTACTTACAAAGCCTGACTTGTTTAAGTTTTTTATATGATAAGTGGATTATTGTCAAAATGAAGTTTTTGACAAATATTTCAGTGATAGTGTTAGTTTAAAAAGGATTGTCTTATTTTAATTATTTTAGAGGGAGGCATGGTGAAGAAGCTCTTTAAAGGACATTTCTCCGTTGTTTCTGATGTGTGTTGGAGTCCAGCTGACCCAAATCTATTCGTATCTTGTGGATTTGACGAAACTGTCAAAATGTGGGATGTACGGTAGGTTACTGTACTCTGAAAATATTTTTTAGCCTTTAAAATCGAAAATTAAAATTTTTCGGTTTTTCATGACTTTTTGGATCTAATTTCAAATATTTATCGGTCAAAAATTGCATAGAATTACTTTTTTACATTTTTCTGGACGCTTTTTGATTTAAATTAGACGAAATGATTTTTTTTCAGAAGCACAGACGCCTCATTGTTTGACATCTCTGGCCACAAAGGACACGTTCTGACAGTCGACTGGTCGTATGACAGACTGATTGCAAGTGGAGGAAAGGATAACACTATCAAGACTTACAAAAGGGATTAACGATTTTGAAGTTTTATTTTTTTTGTTTTTTACAATCTGTTTATTGTTATGTTGTTGTTTGTTATAAACTCTTTGTTGTTATCAGTAGTTGTTTGTACAAAAGGTGAAGGTTTCCAAAAACAATATTTTTTTTTATTTTGTTTAATGACATATTATAAAAAGAAATGTAAATTAGTTTGCTTAAATAAATAAATGGATCCAATCGCTTCTACGTCGACCTTTGAAGATCTGAAACCAGATAAAGTGACAGAAGTTGATCGTGCTCAACTGCAGAAACGTTTACAGATTCTGAAGGTTGAGGAAAAGGGACTTCAGAAGATTTTAATCGAATTGAACAGTCAGGAACGAAAGTTGACATTGGAGAAGATGAGACTGGATGAAATGACCAAAAGACGAATCAAAAAAGAGTAATTATGTTCTACTTTATGTAAATAAATTGTAATTTCGTGCTTTCGTATGTTATTGTGGATTGTGGAAACACAAGAAAGGTATAATATCAAGAACTTATTTGGCCTGTTGCTTTATACTTTGAAATGTTACGGTGGCAGATATAACACTCCAATAAAAACCTTTGGTTATATTTAGGATTCTTATGTTGAAGTTAAAAATTTTTGTAAAAATCAAAAAAGCACTCGCTCCCGGGTGGACTCGAACCACCAACCTTTCGGTTAACAGCCGAACGCGCTAACCGATTGCGCCACGGAAGCATCTGTCCTTCCGACCTCTTCAATTAGTGAAGAAACCACAAAAGGTCGCACGAAATATTTTGTAGGCTAAAAATGACGTAACAATATTTTTTGGAAACGTATTTTAAGCTAAAAATTATGAATTTACAAAAAATACATAAAAGTTAATACTTTTGAACATTAAAAATTGTCAAAACTTTCAAAGGAAAAATATTTTATGAAAAAAACGTGTTACCTGAAAAGCAGAAATATGCCAAACTTCTATTTCTTCCTAACCAAAAGTAAAAAACTGATAAAAAACCAAAAATACCACAGTTTAAAAAAAAACATCAAAATTTTTAAAAACTATTAACAAACACTTTTAGTTTTTAAAAATCAAAAATGCGTACGCCACTTGAGATTCCAAGGACGTCTCCGATCCAAGTACTAATCAAGCGCACCGTTGCTTAACTTGCCATGTCGGACGGGATGGCGTGCGTTCAACGGGCTATGGGCGTACACATTTGCCTCTCATTTGATTTTTGACACATTTCATATGATTGAAATAAAGAGACGCAAGAAGAAAAAACGGAGAGAAGAGAATGGGAAGAGAAGCAAACGAGAACTTTTTTGCGGCAAACCCAATCAAACAACAAGTGGAGAAATAAAGGCATTGCTTTGTTACATAGGTATCTTCGCTATAAATAGCCTAATTGAGGTTAGCTATAAACCAGCTCATGAAAATGTGGCTGTTTATTAAATTTTGGAATGTTCAACTTGTGTTGAACTTATATTATTATGTAGTCTTGCTCTGCCCAAAATTATATAGAATTAAAATTAATTAAGAAAATTATAAAACTTTAAACCATCAACTCATTTAATTACGACCAAAACTTGCTTTATTACACAATTTTAGTAAAGTGCATTTTTTACTATACATAATAAAGCCTATACTAGGGTTGGACATTTACCGGTAATTTACCGAAAATTTCGGTTTTTTACCGGTAAAAAAGTGTTTTGTGTTCTAGCACGAAAACTATTTTTGTTTCAAAATTTGTTTTTGTTTTGGAAAATTAGCAATATTTTGACAAAATATGTTGAAAAATATCAAAGACTGTTACAAAAGAACACATAATGACTACTTTTGCAATTATTGTGGTGAAAAATACGTCAGTAACCTTACAAGACTGTACCAACATCTTTTGCCAACAACTCACAAGGACGGAAAATTCAATTTTTAATCTTTCTTGTTGATTTTTGATACTTTATGTATAGGTGTGTGATTATTTAGCGAAACAATTGCACTAAGATATCTTCAAATGATCAAGAACAGGTCGTGCAATTATATAAGCAAAAATAAGGAAAACAAAAGATTCCATCGAACAAAGCAGAGTCTAGTGGACAATGGTCATCCAATCATCTATGACTAGCTACGTCAACATAACATATACCGGTAGGGAAAAAGAAGTGGACAGAGCTATTGGACTTATAAGTTGTTTTTTAAAGTAAAAGAGTGAAATACTTACTATTTTATTGTTTTTGTTGTTTTAGTTTTAAAACGCTTATTGAACGTTTTAATGACATTTTAAAGTTTTTAAATACCAAATAATAATCCGGTTGTCCGATTCCATCGGATCGTCCTGAAGGGACTCTTTGTCTAATTTACATGTCTTCATAAAATGTTTGATTTATTTATTGAGTGACACTTGACTCCAAGTGTCATGTCTCTCTCTTTGCTGTTCGTCGATGTTGTCGAGGCTTTTTGGCGCGTCTATTTTGGACTTTGGACACGAGCTGTCGTGCCAAAGGCGAATAGATGAGAAGTCGAGGAGCCGAGAGAATTGGAGGAACAGGTTGTTGAACACTTTTGTCAAGTAAGAGTAGGTTGGTATTTGATTTACTCGATTTCTAATAAACTTTGATATCTATTTTGTGGGATATTATTTTAGAGGTCGAGATACCTATTCTACGATCTGGTACTACTTGTACTAATTGTTTATTGGTTCTAATGGCTTCTAGGTAGAACAAGGACGAGATCCTATCGTCCGCGAGACATTGTGAAGCCAACCTCCGATTCCGTGGACATCACTCCCGCGGAATTGGACAGTTTCTGGGGGCTCAAGCCAAAATACGAACCAGGACGGACAGAATCCTGTCTGCACTAGGAGCAGGACCAGGACAAGGAGGTAACGATGGTTGCAACAAGGATTGGCGAAGAGAGGGCGAGCCGCGAGCTCAATCGACTGCAGAAGTACCACAGGAAGATGAACGTCACAAGCGCCAAGCTCATCGGCCCACACATCGATCAGCTGCACGCGCTGCCAGTGGCCAAAGCATCGAAATGGTTCGCCCAATACGTCGATTATCAGGCGCAGTACGACGATCTGATGCACCTCGTGAGCAGGATCAAGCACCTTTCCAGCATTTCCGAAGAAACGAAGCAGAAGATAAGAGACGCGATTTCTCCTATCACTGGATTAATGACGTTGGAGTATATGGAAGCTGAAACGAAGGTCAAGAAGTTCCTGGCCACGAATTCGTTGCTGAAAGAGATCCAGGACAAGTATCAGATCGAGAGAACGAGTGATTCAGCATCATGGCGAGTACAGGCAAGTCCTCAAGCATGTGAAGAGATGGATGCTATTAGAGGTGAGGACGATGAAAAGGAGGAAGAGCTAGAAGGCATCGAAGATGATGGTAATATCTTCATTTCTGATTATGATGATGAGGCTGAAGGCCCAAGCGATGACCGAGAAGACCCCGAATATGTAGTAGAGGTCGAGGCACCGAAGAAGACAACGAGGAAGGCGAGATGCAAGCCAGGTCCAAAGAAGGTGGTTAAGGAGCCAGAAAGGACGCGAAAAAGCCGAGATGATCAGCCAAAATCAGGAGAAGGTAACTTTGATGCTGGAGCTGGACACTCAATCAAATCGATTATGGGTTTGGTTGGACAATGTTCAGATGTAGAGCTACGAACTTTGCAGTCTTGTATAGGCATTATGGTCAAGCCAAAGCAGAAGAAAGTGGAGGATGATATTTCGAGTCAGGATGGACCTTACTCAAGTGGTTCAGAAGACGAACGACTCTCAACCATCTCCCGCTCCACTTGCCGCTCGAGAGCTGACATGGTCGAGACACACAAGACGCCAGAAGAGTTCGACACCTTCTGCTTGGCCAATGAAGTCACTCCAAATGGATTGGTGTGCAAGTGCCGAGCGCATATGATAACGTATGGTTCGTTAGGAAGAGGAGGTGGCCCGACTAAGATCAAGCCAGTGACAGAAGTCTCCGAGAGAGCATGGAAGATGTTTATCAACAGGTTTAACACTTTGGTTGCTCCGAACACCTTCTACACGCCCCGTGCCAAAGCGGCGATGTTGCGGGATAATATGCTAGATAGAATCCTCACGTACCTGGAAGGAATTGATGAACTAGGTGATTCCTACTACAAGGCGGTCATGGGAATCCAGAAGAAGTTCACCGAGTGTGCTGTCAAACCTATGGAATTGATGACGAACCTTGCAAACCTGCCGAAGGACTGTGGACTTGACGAGGCGCCAGAAGCGCTAGAGAAGTTCTACGCCTGTACACAGAGGATCATCAGCTCAGGAACCGTAGAACCTCGCTTGGCCCGCTGCTCCCGTTCCATCGTCCCGATCCTGACGTCCTTCCCAAGGCTTCTTGACTTGTGCCATCACGTCCCTTGGGTAGTCCTCCCATGCCACTTCATGGCTTCGTTGCTCCTTCATTGCTTGCCATAGAGCCATCAGCTCTTCCACCATTCCATCACTTGGAAGTCCTCTGAATCCATCCAAGTCGATCCATCTGATCTGAAGGAAAGGCATTCCTTCAATCTGACGTCTGTTCACTTCAAACAACTCTTGACGATCCTCTGGTCTTGTTACCAAGTAGATTCTGAAGATGATGTCCTGACCCGCAGCTTGATAATAAGGGTTAAAACCCTGAGCCAAGTCTCCAATGATCGTTCTCAACATCCTTGAGTCAGTCGGCTTCAGTATCCAAACCAAAACCATCACTTGATAGTCGACCATCACGTGGCGTCCCTTCAGATTTCTGATGAACACATCCACTGGGATTCTGTCGAATCTCGCGGCCTCGTAGGTTCTCGGGTGACCTGGTCTCCTTCTGTTCATCTGACGAGGCAACTCCTCCATCTGAAGGTCCCAGACTGTTCCACGAAACAGTCTGGGAAGGCTTGAACAGCTGTTTGTTACGGATGGAAGCGTCGCAGGAAGAGCCGCTGGTTTCAATGTTGGAGCAGTACGATGATCCGTGCTACGTTACTAGTCATCGCTACGCGCTAGCCGTCAACAGACACCGTCAGGAGCACTTTTGGTTGGCATCTGGAATCAGAAGGGTCCGGAATTTGAATGTGGATTGCCAGGTATGGGTGGTTTCCGACTTCTATCAGATGGAGGAGTTGCCTCGTCAGATGAACAGAAGGAGACCAGGTCACCCGAGAACCTACGAGGCCGCGAGATTCGACATCCCAGTGGATGTGTTCATCAGAAATCTGAAGGGACGCCACGTGATGGTCGACTATCAAGTGATGGTTTTGGTTTGGATACTGAAGCTGACTGACTCAAGGATGTTGAGAACGATCATTGGAGACTTGGCTCAGGGTATTAACCCTTATTATCAAGCTGCGGGTCAGGACATCATCGTCAGAACCTACTTGGTAACAAGACCAGAGGATCGTCAAGAGTTGTTTGAAGTGAACAGACGTCAGATTGAAGGAATGCCTTTCCTTCAGATCAGATGGATCGACTTGGATGGATTCAGAGGACTTCCAAGTGATGGAATGGTGGAAGAGCTGATGGCTCTATGGCAAGCAATGAAGGAGCAACGAAGCCATGAAGTGGCATGGGAGGACTACCCAAGGGACGTGGTGGAACAAGTCAAGAAGCCTTGGGAAGGACGTGAGGATCGGGACGATGGAGCGGGAGCAGCGGGTCAAGCGAGGTTCTGATCAACGGTTGAGAAAGACCATGACTCTGAACTGATCTCTGTTTGTCTGATAGTAAAGATCGTACTGGTTAAATTTAGGTTGATTATGTCTGTGTATGATGCATTTTGATGTATGTCTATGTTATTTTTTATGCTTTATGTCAGGTCTCTCTTATCTCCTCTCCCCCACCTCACTTTTCGCCCTCGGGAGTGTCCGATTCCATCGGATCGTCCTGAAGGAACTCTTTGTCTAATTTACATGTCTTCATAAAATGTTTGATTTATTTATTGAGTGACACTTGACTCCAATTGTCATGTCTCTCTCTTTGCTGTTCGTCGATGTTGTCGAGGCTTTTTGGCGTCTATTTTGGACTTTGGACACGAGCTGTCGTGCCAAAGGCGAATAGATGAGAAGTCGAGGAGCCGAGAGAATTGGAGGAACAGGTTGTTGAACACTTTTGTCAAGTAAGAGTAGGTTGGTATTTGATTTACTCGATTTCTAATAAACTTTGATATCTATTTTGTGGGATATTATTTTAGAGGTCGAGATACCTATTCTACGATCTGATACTACTTGTACTAATTGTTTATTGGTTCTAATTGCTTCTAGGTAGAATAAGGACGAGATCCTATCGTCCGCGAGACATTGTGAAGCAAACCTCCGATTCCGTGGACATCACTCCCGCGAAATTGGACACCGGTAAAAACCGGTAAAATTTTTACCGAAAAATCAATTTACCGGTAAATGTCCAACCCTAGCCTATACGTCCAATAATGTATACTTAGCATAACAAATGTTAAAAACGTATCTGCGTCATCGTACTCAAGTTATGACCTTATGGCTTAAAAACGTTTATTTTGTATTCTGAAACTCAGCGTTTTAGAATACCAGATAACCGTAGTTAAACACTGTGCTGGTGATTTATTAATGAACTGCTGCAATTTACGAAAATATTACCTGCCCTTATGTGACACTAATCTCTTTTGGACTAAAATTGCACCTGACTACGTAGACTACGGTCTATAAAAAGGTACAATGTTGGTTCTGAGACAGCACTTTTAAAATTTAACTTAAAAACTTTTTTTTAATCTTGAGTTAATTAAGCCTAAAAAATTATAAAAAGTGTTTTTAAATATCTTCTTTACAAAATACTTAAGCCTAAAATTAGGTATGAAATTCAATTTTACATACCACAATTTTGATTTGGTACCTGAAAACGTTAGGTCTGTATTTGTAGTCTATGCTTGGATAATACAATCTGTCAACGCGGTGCTATACGTATTGACAATGTTCTGTGTTGTCAAGTATTCTACTGATATCATGGCTACGTACAAGTGGTAAGACATCAGTTTTTGGTTTTTAAAATAGCATACTGCAGTATTTAAGCAATATTTTTGGTAAAAACTCTATTTTTATGTTTTGATTTCAAAGCTATTAGTTCTTTACATTGCTTTAGGTACATTATCTGGTCTATCACATCTGTCCAGCTTTACATCATGATAATGGCGTCGTATGAAGTTGAAGTTTTTGAATTTTACCGTTTTACCATCTCTCGTGGTGTCATCGATTACTTTCAAGTAAGTACATTAACAACTTCAAGCAGAATTATTAGTTTGTTCAAATAATTTTATGCTCCTTCTCAAAGCAAATTTTTGAGGTTACAAGGGACAGAATTATTTGAGCAACCTAATAGTACCCTAATCTTATGATTCCTTATCATAAAATATCTTTATAAAGGCCAACAACAATATTACCCAAACCCCACTTTTCAGATCCCTGAACTGGCCATAGTCCTCCAAGCTTTGGCCTTTGCTTTCTTTGAAATGTACACAGTAACAACCTTGTGCAGATTTGTATATCGTTATGCTCAAAGTACAAACAGACAGAAGATATTGTATTTAATGTCGCACAAACTCTTCTTTTTGGGCTTACTCATGTTATTATTGTTCATATTATTCATGACAATTATCGATGGTAGACATGGATTAGAAGATGGACGAGAGTTTCAACTACAATTTCCAAATGATAATGCTGAGTTGAAAGAATACATCATGAGTCATAGTGTTACCTATATTAGAGTAAGTTTATTTGAGAAAAACCGATAAATAAGAAGTTACTGGTGTACGTTCAACAGAATAATAATAATATAAGTTCAACACAAGTTGAACATTCCAAAATTTAAAAAACAGCCACATTTTCATGAGCCGTTTTATATGCTAACCTCAATTAGGCTATTTATAGCGAAGATACCTATGTAACAAAGCAATGCCTTTATTTCTCCACTTGTTGTTTGATTGGGTTTGCCGCAAAAAAGTTCTCGTTTGCTTCTCTTCCCATTCTCTTCTCTCCGTTTTTTCTTCTTGCGTCTCTTTATTTCAATCATATGAAATGTGTCAAAAATCAAATGAGAGGCAAATGTGTACGCCCATAGCCCGTTGAACGCACGCCATCCCGTCCGACATGGCAAGTTAAGCAACGGTGCGCTTGATTAGTACTTGGATCGGAGACGTCCTTGGAATCTCAAGTGGCGTACGCATTTTTAAAATTTAAAATTATTAATTTATATTTCAAAAAAATTTTGATGGGTTGTGTTAAAATAAAATTAATTGTGGATACAGGTAGAAATAGAAGTTTGGCATATTTTGCTTTTTAGGTAACAACAACTCATTTTTAAAATTAACAGTCATTCAGAGTTCATTACTGTAAACAATATGGTTTTCAGGCAGGCTACACCACTCGTGCCTTCAAACTCTTGTTCTACCCCTTAACCGTGGTAATTAGCTCCATCTGTGCCTACAAGTGTTACCGTTTCCAAATGGATCCAAGCAACCGTCTTACTGCCAATACTCGTCAACTGTACCACTTGCTCATCCTCAATCTGCTCATTGAAACTCTAGCCGAGTTTGTCTGGTTCATCGTACCTTACGTCGCTATACCTATTTACTTGCCAATCGAGAAACATGTCATTGGGTACTATGTTGTGTACCGTCTGTTCTATGCTTATCCCACATTCGTTATGGTGTTTGTGTTGTTGTTCTACAAAAGATACAACATTGGAGTGAGAAAGTTGTTTGGCGTATTGAAGAACAGTGTTAAGAGGCAACAAGTCAGCGTTACCGACGCCTTTACTGGAACTACTGTACCCAGAGAGTTTTATTTATCTTAACTTTTAAATTCTTATATTGTCAAAAGCTGTTTTTCATTACAAGATTGTCATACTAACATTATTATCTATTGTATTAAACGTAAGCGCGCTTCTTATAAGCGTCTATAAAACATGTCATCGGTCAAATTTGTAGATTTTCTTTTAAAAATGCATTATTTAGTGCATATAACGAGTCATTTTGGACTGCTAAATAAATTTTTTTAAAATTATTTTTGGATTAGCGTAGTCAGTGCCGTTTGTCATACTTTCAATTGACATTATGTCAAAGTAAATAAAAGTAAAGTTTTAGAAAAGTACATTAAAAAGACAGAAAAACCTTCAAAATACATATTAAAGCATATTCGAAATATTAATATTTGTATGCTTAAATTTCAACGTCTACAATAGGGTAATAAGAACATCAATCTAAAAACGCCTATAAACCAACCATGAACTTTTTACCTGATATTGTTCATGATATACCATAAAAGTAAACCAAGATTATGAATAACATAAAGCAAGTTTATTTAAACCTTTATTTACTTTATTCTATCAAAACCATGTCTTATTTGATTTGAAATTAAATTTCATTTTTATTTTATTTATTAGCTACGAAGTGTCCACTATTGATTTTATTTATTGCGAAGTGTCCACTGCTTTTTGTGTTGAAATTTGTAGAAATGATATTATTTTACCTCGTGTTTTGTTTTACTTTGTATAACTTACTTTATTTGCAATCATTTTGTAATTTAATTTATTTATATTATTTATGTTGCTTCAGATGATAGTTTTTTAATAATTTATATTAAATTCAGTTATTGTTATCTAAAATCTGTTTCAGATTTTGGTACCAAGTCTTCAACAAAAATAAAAATGGGGAAAGGTTTCCAAAATTTTATGTCCAAGAAGGACTTCCATCCTTCAGCATGGTGGAATCTTAAAAGAGTAAGTTTTTTAGTTGATTTTTGGCAATTTAGAAGTTTGACAAAACATTGGTCATAGTTAATATCAAAATGACTGCTTTTTCCTTAATTTCGTCTTGCTAAACTTTAAAATTATATTTGATTAATTTATTTTAACTATAAATTACTGTTTTAGAAATGGGAAGCCGAGCAAAAGCACGACATGGAGCAGAAGCGTCAGGAAGAGCTGAAGATTCAATACGAACGTGAACAAGAAATGCTGAACAACAAGGCTTTGTTGGGTGACGAGAAAGCTCGCCTTGGTCTCAGTTTTATGTACGATGCTCCAGCTGGCATGGTCAAGAAGGAAGAAGAAAAAAAGGAGCCCAAATTCGAATGGCAACGGAAATATAATGCTCCGAGAGAGGAATGGGCAAAGGACAACGATCTGATTCAGGACCAGCCTTTTGGTATTCAGGTCAGGAACGTGAGATGTGTTAGATGTAAAACTTGGGGACATTTGAATACTGATAGGGAGTGTCCTTTGTATGGATACAGTGGTAATGCAGAGGATAAAGGATGTAAGTTTTAATCTAAATTGCTTGTTTTTAGGGTAAAAGTAGAAAAAGTTTAATTTTTAATGAATAAAATAATAATTTTACGTTAACCAAGGTTTTGTTACCTAAATTACTCTTTTCAGACTCAAACAACCCATCAGAACTTATAAAATCACTTCGTGAAGACAAGGACAAACCAGAAAAGAAGGAGGACAACGATGAATGGGAAGAAGCCAAGCCATCGACTTCAAAACATTATCATGAAGATGCCAAGGATGTAAAGCCTCGTCTATCGGATTCAGGTTCAGATTCAGAAGACGAAAAGCGAGAGCCGGTAACACAAAAGGAGTTGTTGGAGAATATGAGAGAAGAACACAATTTAAAGTTTAAAACTAATGTGTTGAATCGACTGACAACAGAACAAAGCATCATGAATATGGGTGAAAAGAAGGAGCCCAACAATATCGATGAGTTCTTGTCTGGATTAAGCGAAAAGAAGAAGAAGAAGTTGATGAAGAAGATATTGGGAGGCAAGGTGAAGAAGGAGAAGAAAGAAAAGAAGGATAAAAAGAAGAAAAAACATCACAAGCACAAGAAGAGCAGAAGACACGACTCGGATTCAGATTAACCTGGATTGTGGTACTGGTTTCTTTATGTTTAATTTGATGTTTATAATAAAACGATATGTTATATTACTAAGAATATGATGTTATCTTAGGCTGGTCTAGAAAATTTGAAAAAATTTAAGTTTTTAAAATAATTTTTTAACTTTATTAACTAAAATATGGGCTTTCTATGCTATGTATGGCTAAAATAACCCTTGTGTAATATAAATAACAATAAAATATATAAAAAACAATATAATTTATCAAGAATTATGATTACGAATGCTGACGCAGCTGCTGACAGCCGTAACTGTTGTCGTAACCTTCTCATTTCTGTAGATTAAACTCTTGAGAGACCTTCGATAAGCCGGTATTAAAGTAATTACTGTAATTGCGTTTAAGGCAGGCATTGTCTGAGGGAAAGTACCCAAAAAGAAGAACACTAATCTAATGCGACCACCAGTAAAAATGAAGTAGATTTGTACTGCATAAGGGAGCACAAACACCAACAGTGGGTATAATGCCTGCAATTTAGTTTTTTGTTAAGGTAAGGTATGCTAAAAGGTGTAAAGTTTGGTGGTTTTGTACTGTAAAATTAGCAAGTTTTGCTTATAACTTTAGTATCTCAACGTACCTGTAATATCATAACTCGAACAACGTGTTTTTGGGCCAGTTCAATTTTACTCTTATAGGTCTTTAACCTCATAACATAAATTATCTTTTTGCCTTTATAAAAGGCGATAACATACAATACGAATCGTAGAGATAAGGTATAGGTTGAACCGTATTTTAAGATAGGATTGTCCTAAAATGTAATTAGGTTGTTAACTTAATTCTGAGCCCTCAAAGCAAATAAATATGTTACTAATGAACTATTTGGTTTAACGCTTAAACTTATCGAACTCTGTAAAACTTACAAAGCCAAAAGCGATGTAAGGCGGAATCGTATCATCATCAACGTAGAACTCCTTGACTTCAGCTTCTGTAACAGCATTATGTTCTGATATGTTGAAAATTGATAAGACTACCTCGGCTGCACAAAATAAGGAAAAGAATGCGTATACACAACAGTATTTTCTGACTGACCATGTTTTGCTATGGCACAGTGTGTCAGCTTTGTAGGAGAAGTGTACCGCCTTACAGACACCTAGAAGGCTGGTGAAGAAGATGTGAACACGAAGAACGTTGTTGGCTGTGCTTTCTGAACAGTCAACGAATATAGGGCCATTGATGAACTTGTAGATGTAGTTGGAGGATGTGAATGAGCTCTGAAGATACAGTAAAGTATAGAGAAAAAGATTTTAAAATTAAAAAAAATTTTAAATTCAAAGTGTGTTATAAGAAGGAACTAAATTATAGTAAATTTCTAAAGTAAAATATACGGTATAAAAGAAGTAAACGAATATATAGTAAAAAAACAATACAAACTTACTGACACAGTAAGCGCATTGACAACAGAGTACGTAAAGTCAATGATGGTATTCACTGCGATCACTTTGGCATACTCTTCATTACTCTTTGAGTTGATGTAAAATGACACAAAGATAACTGTCACGCATAGTAAAATGTTGATGGTCGATATACCGACCCCTACTATATAGTACGTTGTTTCCAGATCCATTTCAAGAGTTATGTACTTGAAAGTAGATACTGAAAAATTGGGAGCCACAGTAGATTGAATAAATACTGTACTGTCAGTAGGAAATATTTATTTCGAAATATAGCATGTAGTCTGTACTCAAAGTCAAGACATTCTCGTGAAGATGTAAACAAGTATTTTATTAGTAGTAATTAGAAGTACAAGATTGTTGCTACAAGTTAAAGGCTTTTTAGGTAATGTAAAACTTAAAGGATGCTCAAGTAATGTAAAATGGCGTATACTTCTAGTTTTAGTAGTAAATAGAATTAAAATACACTGTTTGGCACGTTCAAAATCTACATTAGTATTTTTTGGTTACAGTAAGACTTAGCAATTGAAAAACTTACAGTATGATTTGTAACAATAAAGAAAGTACTTAAAGGTAAACTACACCAACAATAAATACTTTAACAGTAGATACCGAGCTGTAACTGCAACACAAGATACGTAAAATATTATGACTCTACGGTAGCTATCTTAACATAAATGTAAATAACTATCATAGCTCAAAATGTAATCCGACGCCCATTAAGAGAAGGAAGCGTGTCTTATCATTACTCATACCTACTCATTACAACACGAACGCACGGCTTTTAATTGTAAGGTTTGTTTTTGACCGTACCTACTCCGTTACGTTCCGAGTAAGATTTACCGACGAACAATTATAGTAATCTTACATAGTAATCTTACTGTCAGAGTTTTTGTAATAATTTATAAGGAAAGAGCTTGCTAGTGATCAGCCCAAATGACCACTATAATTAAAGTTTCATAAGTGTAAGATGTGGTTATGTATACGATGTAATGTCAATTAGTTCCTTGTAAAGCAAGTTGGTAAATATAGTAGTTGACAAAATTAATCTTATTTTTTAAGAGTAACTACTGTGGAACATTTAAATGTTGTTCGTTATACAAAAATTTCGTTATAAGGGAGTTTGTTACCCAGGAATTTTACTATAAAAGCAAAAATTACAAATAAAAAATATTTTTTATGTGTAATATGTGGTTATTATTACTTAGCTAGCAAAAGCTTCTTGTTATAATGGCAAAACGTCAAACTACAACCGGCGGGATTTGAAGGTACCGCCTTCTGCAAGCCAGGTTCGACCACATTAGATTGATTCCTCAATTTACAGTGAACTTCTGTATAACGAACTCCCTTACACCGAAACTTCTGTATAACGAACAATCTTTTAATGTTTGTCTACTACTACACTGTACATCTAAAACTCGTCTAAAACAAAACTTCTTTATAACGCACAAATTGTAAATGCTCGAGCGAATCGTTATTATATTAAGGAGTTCCACTGTTTTATTTCGCCCAAGAAGAAAGAGAAAGGCTAAATTATTGTGCTGTGTAACTTATTTTTGTTGCAATTATGTACATTATGTACACCACCCCCGGAAAAAAAAACAACAACCTAAATATAACATAAATGAAAACATAATTAGCACAACTTCTATTGGAAATTGTCATGTTATTAGTTTTCGAATTATCAGCATTACTTTAATTGCGATTTTCAAAAGCTTTACAATGTAATTGATAATAAACAATTTAAGTAAAAATCCCGTTGAATGTTTGAGTTGTGATGATAATGGATATACTGACAGAGTACAAAGCAATTAGAGATCTTTAACAACGTACTATGATATTGAAATGGCACTGATTGGACTTACAAATTTACAAAAAGACTTTCTTGGTTTGGGTTACCTAAAGTAACATTGTAAAAAAGGAAAAACAGTAGATATACATCGTACTCTAATAGTACTAAAATAATAACAATGCACTGTAGTAGTAAATTTTTACGCATAAATAATAATGTACTGTGACAGTACGTTTTATGCGTCACGTCCTAAGGTACGACTTAACTTTGCTACAAGTATACAATGATATCGAACACTAGTTAAAATAAAAAAGTTTCAAAGTTAACCTTACAGTATCCCGAGAGACAATAAAAAAAATACAAAAGATAGGATAAACTATCTCAACTTTCTTTACTGTAGAATTAAGTAGAGTATGCTCAAAGTTGTGGAGGCGACAAAAGGGCAGAATCTTCACTTTGTTGTACTTGAATTAAAGGCACGGTACGGTGATTGTTGCCATTTGCTTCGGCAAACTTTGGGCTTTCACGACGAGGGGAGTTTACCTAAAACGACATATTAAACGGTTTGAAAAAGGATGATAAAGTATATAAGCTCAGGGTAAGGTAAGGTAGGGTAGGGTAGGGTAAAATAGGGTAGGGTAGGGTAGGGTAGGGTAAGGTAGGGTAGGTAGCAAAAAACAATATTTGAGCCATTTGATGTTGCTTATAAAAAGAGTCTAGTGTAATATTTTAATCAAGTTGTTAAAATAATTATGTGCCCTTCTAAAAGTTAATTTCGGGAATTAGAGGCACAGAATTAATTGAACAACGTAATAAATGTAAAGTCAAATACCATATACAGAAATGCCTTTTATAATGTAAGACTCAAAATACCTACCGCATTCATCATAGTAAAAGAGTATGTCGTATGTGTTGGTTGATTTGGCGATACAGCAATGTATTTCGTGCACGGGCCGAGTAATGGTCGTAGCATGGTAAAGAAGGCGTTGCGGAAAGAATCGTTGATCAATCCGTACATTAAAGGGTTTATCGATGCTGATGTCATTCCAATCAAATGACAGTAAATATACCTAAAATGATAGTTGGTATAATAACAGTAAAACCGTGTTGTAATAACGTAAATTTACACATAATATATATATAAAATTACAAAAACCTGGTAAAACATACCTGTACTGAGAGAACTGAATGATTTCAAACACGTTTAACACATTGTAGGCATTCATTGGCAACCAACAAATTCCATATACCAATACCAATGTTAACAACAGTAACAGGGCTTTTCTAAAAATATGTGTAATGTGAGCGATCGTATTTTACAATATAAGTTTTGTTTACATTTTGGAACATACACCTCTTATTAAATGCAGCAAAACGTGATTATTAAGTTGTTCAAATAATTCTGAGCCCTTTATCAAAGCGAATTTTTGATGTGAGGGGCACAGAATTATATAAACAACGTAATATAGGTTATTAATCTGTATACTACATTACAATGCTAATTTGTTACTTTATGAAGTTTATCGTAACACATATATAGCTAAAGTACTGTAATGTTTCATTTAAAATAAAGACTAATGTAAAGTTCCGTACCTGTTCCTCTGAGCCAAAATTTGTTTCCGATGCTGGTCTACCGTGGTATTGTACTTGACTCTCTTTCGAATTGTAAAACCAATTTGAGAGTAAGCAAAGCCTAGCGACACCAATGGTAGAATGTACTGTATGGCCAGCACGATCAAAGTGTAGCTTTTGCGAGATACTGGAAGCCGATGCCATGTTCTTTCGATACAAACTTGCGGGCGGGTTTTGCCACATAACTCCATCTGTAAAAGGTTATTATAATATATATGTTGGTATGTGTTGTATAATTCACAAGATTATATTTTTGATCGTCAAGTACGAAGTTCTAACAATAATTATCTTTAAGGTATCAGATTGTCCCAAAAGTAGTAGGACACTTTTCATCGCATAACTTTGTCCCATTTTTTAAAAATATCTCAGTATGCTCCAATTTACGTGACTTATATTATTATAAACTTGAGTTTTTGAGTCCGAAAATGTAGGCGATGTAAATTACTTGCAGACTTTGAACTTTTTTTTACGGCCGATTGCTCAAAGTCTGTTTTTCCTGGTTTTATGCATAATTGAGCGACAAACGTTTCCTTCTCCGAAATTGAGCTTTTAGGTTTCAAACTGGCTTTTAAAAATACAAAAAATAAATTTTAAAATATGGCTTTTAAAATTTAAGCCTAGTATTAAATCAATATTTTTAGGCTTAAAGTTTAAGGTTTAAGACAAAAATTTAAACATATTTTTTAAAATTAAGCTTAACTTTTTATCAAAATTAAACCTAGTCTCAAAAACCACCGATACCTACCATTTCATCGATCCTCGGCTGATTCCACGGATCGATCAAATCCACGTTCTCTGCTTGAACAGCAAAAAAGTATGGCAGCGCCAACATGAGGGATGCTAGCCATACTACAACATAAAATGCCAAAGGTGCCTTGGCCGCTAATCTCCACTTCACTGGACATAACGTCAACAAGAACCTGTCCATGGCTATTAACACTAGAGTTAGGCATGATACGAAGAGATTCACTGCTTGAGCTGATGCTACCTGAAATTATTAAGATTTAAATTAGCCTGTGGTAATAATACTTACATTACAGTAAGTGTAATATACATAATGTCACACAATTTAACAAAAACTCACCCCTTGACAAGCAAAGTTGCCAAACGGCCAGAACAGGTTCAAAGTCAAGTATAAGGTGAATGGAGCTGTCAGTACACACATAAGTAGGTCAGAAACGGCCAAATTTACAATGAAGTAATTCCGTAGATTGTGTAGATGAGGAGTACGTAGAAAGGAGACAATTACCAGTAGATTGGCCATCGCTCCGAAGCTACAGACCAAACCGTACAGGAAGATGATCGTGTTGGCTCCGCCTTTGTTTTTCCAGTAAAATTCATTCTGAAAAGCCAAAAATTAGTTGATTTGTTTCATTATACCTTTTTTTAAGTTTCCGTTTTTAAAAATAATTGTCGAGCCTAATATTTCATTTCAAATTTAAAAGTTCAAAGACCTTACAGTTCACAGAAAAAGTACCAGACCTACCACACTCAGAATCAGCTCAAAATTTTTATATAAATTCTTTATACCATCAATAGGACCCATAAAAAATTTTAGCTAGCGCTTTTGGGTTTTAAATTTTAAATATTTGAGTTTCCCGCCAATTTGGCAAATTTGGCATTCTGTTTCAAGCACTTTTTCCGACATCCCAACTAAGCTACCCTTAAAATTTTTAAAATGTTGGCTTATTTGTAGGTTTTATATTAGTATATTAAAAAAAATAATTAAAAGTCAACAAATGGCAAAGAAGCTTGAAACACAATGCCAATTTGGTGGGAAAATCAAAACGTAATTTTTTGGTTTTGATTTTCTCGAGATTGTCTAAAAAGCATGATTTAGTACATTGCTGAAGACCTTATATTCTTATATTTACATTATCTTTCTATATAAAAAGTTTGAAGTCAACCAGAGCGGGGCAGGTCAGGCACTTTCTTTGTGACAGTACTCCTTCTATATAAGCAACTTGAAGAGACCGACATTTTGTGTTTACTATAGGAAGTGTTGGCTTTACAAAGTAATTTTTAGTGCAAATCAAGAAGGGTCGAATTTCTTGTTTACTATAAAAAGATTTGTTTATACGGATAGTTTACTATATAGAGAGAACACAGTATTTTATTTTTCAAAAGTTATTGTCAAGCCTAATCTTTCATTCAAAACTTAAAAGTTCAAAGACCCTACAGCTCAGTTTAAAATTTCACTTTTTGCAATTCAATATCATCATTTTATCCAGAGATTATACGCCTTTTTCTGATTGAAACATTAAACCAAAAAGGACTTAAAAGAATGGCATTTAATTAGATTTAAAGCCTTCGGGGAGGCTTCATAAAATAGGATTAAATAAATAAACGCAAAGAGGAAGTTCGGAATAGTTACTAGAACATATTGGCACGTTTAAGGTTACAGGAACGCCGGAACGTGACTTGGTTTTGGGAATTACAACATTAAACTGTTGTTAAACTTTAGTCTTATTTAGGCTTATGATTCCTTGTTTTTAGGCTTAAGAGTTTTATAGACTCTTTTTTCGGCTTAAAATTATGTTATCTATGATAAGAAATGTTATTAGTTAAAAGTTTTTTAAATTTAAAAATTATAAGGTTGTTCAAGTAATTCTGAGCCATCTAAACCCGAAAATTTGTTTTGAAAAGGGGCTCAGAATTTTTTAAACTGATAGCTACAAAAAAAATTTTTTTGATGGACCAGTTAGGTTGGCCGTATTTTACAAAAAATTAAAAAACTTTTATTTAATTTGCTTTGAGAGTAGCTCAAAATTACTTGAACAACTTAATAAAAGCACAAAATTTTAATTAAATATTTTTTTTTCAAAAAATGCATTTCGTCTCAATAAAAATATTTTTTATCACCAAAAATTTTAAAAAAATTAAAAAGCATTTCGTGTTTTACCTGAACCTCGATGACTTCCTCCAATCGATCGCACGAAAAGTAGGACCAATTCTTGGTACCAACCGTGATGCCCGCAGGACCGGGCGTTAAATCCATCGTGTTCATTGTGAAGTGATCATCCAGCGATTATACTATGGCACTGAAGGTAGAGTAACCTGAAGTGATCAATGTATGCAAAGCTATATTATCTTGTACAAAACATACGACGCGACGGAGAAAAACAATGTGATATGATGGTTTATATACATTATACGCCTTTCTAGACATCGTAGTATAAAACACGTAGAAATATAGATATCAATAGTGGTATCTTGTCAAAAAAAAGCTTAGAATTAAAATAAAAATTGATATTATAGTTGATTATACAAGTGTTTCCTATAACGAATGTTTCCTATAAAGAACCTTATTACTACCGTTACCCACACAACAATGTAAAGTAAAAAGTTTCAACAGTAAATTGGATTCGTGTACTCATAATGTATGATATGGCCAGATTCCTTGCAAACGCGGCCCGCCCCTTTGGCCACATTTATAATATATATGACATACGCTTATTTCAGCCTGGATTATGTCATTTAGGAAGTTATTTTTCCTTCTACATTACGAGAAAGGTCAGACGGTCCCTAAGTGATCAATGGAACCGAGTTTTTTTGGCCTTTTGTAACCTAAATTAGAGTTTTTATTATTGGAAAGTGAACTCCCGTTTTAAGAAATTAAAATTGAAACTTGAGGATACTATTACATTGTTCAAATAATTCTGAGCCCCTGACCTCAAAAAATTTGTTTTTGAAATAAGGCTCAAAACTACTTGAACAACCCCAATAAAAAACTCTAGTAAAGAATAATCGCAGTACAACTTCTGTATAACAAACTCCTCTGTAATGAAACTCCCGTATAACGACCAAATTTTAAATCCCTAGCTAACAATATAGTGCATTTAAAACTCCTATATATAGCAAAAACGTATAAAACACAGATATAAAAACTTCAAGCTATTCATTATACAGGAGTTGCACTATGCTTCTCTCAAAAGTTTAAGCTGTAAAAACAAAAATGATAGCGATTTTCAAACAAAGTTTAAAGCCTTTTTCATACCTATTGCTCTCCCGCCCCCGCTTTGAATTTCAATCCTCTAATTTGAATATTCTCTTACTCTTCAACTCATACCATATTGACTCACTTTCACCTTACTAATCAGTTTAAATCTATGCAAATCACAGTCTGACATCAACAAAATTTAAATTAATATTTTGAGAAAACTGATGACAATACAAGTAAACTTGTCGTATCAATATAAGGGTAAGACAAAAGACCTTGAACTTGTAAACAGCCAGAATTAGATCTGAAAAGGGGCTACATAGTGTGATATGATGATTTACATATATAGCTTTCTAGACCTGTAAAAAGGCCCGGCCGAGCCTAACTTTTTGGTCCTGTTTTTTTTCAAATTTGCTAGGCCGGCCGAGTAGGCCTTCTTTCTGGTTTAAGCTGGACTAGAGTACAACAAAAGAAATTTTTGAAGAAATTCATCCACTAGTCATAAAAAATTAAAATGTAAGCTAATACTAAACCTGCAAAGAAAAAAAGTTTCACCTCGCCCCCCCCAATCACCACCAGCCACAGTATTTAATTACTAATAATATTCTTGATACAAAACGATGTAATTTATCTAAATCTAGCATATTATCTATGCCCAAACCCTGAATGTTTGCTTTCCGAGAAATGCCTTCAGAATCCTCGGGTTTGTTTCGAGAATTTTAAGGAAATAAAACTCAAATAAATGATTGAGTTTGGTCAACTTTCTTATAAAGTGAATGTACTTTGTACGTGCAGTAGAATCAAGCTCTTGCATTATTTCATTATGTTATTTTAGGATTAAGTTAGATAGTTTTACTTATTATAAACTAGTCAAAACATGTAAGCCTATAATTTAAAAACTCTCATTGCATATTTTAACGTAAAATATTTATTAAAAACACTCATAAATTTAAAACTTTTGAATAAAATAAACATATATTGTAGTAAAACAAAGTACATTCTAAAAATGTTACAGTTCATGTAAATTAAAACAAGTTATTTACTGCGAAAGATATTTATAACAGTATGACTTTCGATAATGCGTACTTTCTTTATAATAACAGCTTCTTGACCGCTCTTTATAATATAATGAAATCCCAATCAAAAAGTACTTGAGTAGAGTGACACCCTGGTTATAAGGACAGGTTTGAACCAGTCCCTTGAGTGTCATACTAAAAAGGTTTAGTTACCCAGTAAACTAAATCGCATACTCTACACAGTATTCACCCAAAGAGCCAGAGTTATTTTAGTTTACAAAACTGGTCTAGACAATGTAAGAAAACCGCTATTAAAGTATTACTTTGTGGTTCTTGTACCAACAATTTAATCCCATAATAAGAACGATAATTCACAGAAAAGTGCTTATTCTAATAGCAGAGTAAGTTCATAAACAACACTTCCGCATATCACAACAATATTTGTCTTAAACAACATAACATGAACTTTATGGCACGGTATTTACTCTGGTATATCAACATAAGTATTATTTATTAAAACAAGTATTACTTATAGGTATTGCAATTATCACGTATACTATATGATATACATAATGATAAAAATTACTTTAAATACTATAAAAGCTATGTACTTTATGTACCATGTTGTAGTATAACTGTTGCTCTTAAACATGTGATTCAATGTATAAAAGTAAGACATCACCTCAAACTAAAACAATATCACACTCATATGAAGAAATACGCTTGGAGTTACATAGTAAATCAAATATTACTTATATTAAAAAAGTATTTGAAACGTGCTGTTTATTGTGTAGTAAAGTACACAAACACGAGTAATCTTTGGTTACGATTATTAATATCTGTTTACTGACCACGTGTTTCAAATTAATTTGCATAGGGCACGCCATAGTCTAAGTTGTTGTTCCTCGGAGTACACAAAAACAAGACAATTTTTGGATTTTAAAAATTAAAATTACGTAGACATGAGTTTGAGTAATACAGATATAGATATGTAAAGCGGCCGGACAAGGTTCAATTTTTCGATCCGACTCAGCCCCTCAAAGTTGTTTTAACCCAAATTGTAAAATAATATCTGGAATAACTTGTACTGCTTCTGTGCCCTAAATAACCCAAGTTGGCTTTTTCCCTGCCAAGCCCGTCTTGGCCCCGAGCTGGGTCAAGGCGGAATCTGGAGCTGAACCAAGACCAAGCCGGGCATAGTAAGCTCTTTTCAGGTCTATATGGAAACGTTCGTTATAAAAAACAGTGAACGTATTAGGTATTTTTGACATGACAGTAGTTTGAGAGTACAAAAACATGTTCTAGGGTCAATTAACCCAATATCTTTAAAAAATCTACAAAAAACTGTAGAAAAGTTATTTTTTAATTCTTCTCTTTTCCTTTTAAACCTCTAGCTTCACAGATCAATGACAGTAATTGACAGTACCTAATTATATCTATTCTTTACTCTCTTGCCTATTTGTGTCTTTACTCCCTTGCCTATTTACATCTTTACTCTCCTGACTTTAACATATGACAATGTAAAAAACGTTTGTAACCCCTAATAATTATGAATAATTTACCTTTTTTGACATAAAGATATACTTTTTAATATGCAAGATTATCTTGTTAACCACCGTTCAATTATAAATTATAAACATAACATCACTATGTGTATAATTAAACAAACGAAAGATTAAAACATACCATATATTTACCAAAAAGAAAATTCTCTTAGCTGTCTCTACCCTTATGGCCAAAGAGTCAAACTTTTCCAAAAAATCTGTCATAATGACAAATTTAAGCTTTCAGTATTCCACTGTAGTTAATACCATCTCATTTACTACACACTCAACATCACTACCATCCCTGTGTACATATTTATAGCCCCACATCAGCGTATACTTGGTTAGACTCTGACGTTGTTATCCCTACTCTACTCCTTCGGCGGATTCCGGAAGACAATCAACTTGTCATCGTGCACTCTTTTATTGTCAAACTCGCGGATAATCGACAGCCGAATCCGGTGGGCATAAATTATGAAAAGACATATCACATCTACGTGATATACGAGTCGAATTGTGGTTAACAGAGAGGTGAAGTAAGTATTGTAGATATTATAAAGATAAAGAAAGTAAAAATACAAGACCGATACGATGCTTAATCTAATCGTTTTACCGCGTTAAGATACTTTTATAACTCGGATGTTACGTAGATATACAACAATACAACACAACGTAGTATATCACAGCTCAAATAAATCTACCATGTTGTAAAACTCAGTAGTACAACCAAGGACGTCGTTTGGGGGGAGGAGGAGAAAAAAAATCCACAGATAAGTACCTGCACGCGAAAAAACGAAAAAAAAATCCGAAAGATACAAGATCGAAGTAAAAAAATACATTGTATCTTACTCTCACTCACCCGCAACCCAGTAATCTACCTTATTTACTAACTTTCGTATCTAACACAAACCCAACCCATCGTATCTTATGTAAAATGCCAACGTAGGTGTAGGTAAATCGAATAAACATTGTGCCCACAGAATTAATCGAACGTTTGAAACATGTATTACCTCATTTACATTGTAACACACATACACAATTTTGCACAAAACCGTAAATATCAAGAGAATATAGATCGCCCAGTATACGAAGTTTCTAACTTTTTACAGTAAAAAATATAGTCAGAGTGGCTTAGGGTAAGGCAAGGTAACTATGTATACTTTCTAAGTTAGAATTAAAGTAAGATATGTTGTGAATAACAAACAGAACAACAAGATACCAATATACCCAGTGAAAGCCATTAAAACCTATATGCATATACAAGTACCCTTCGTATGTACGAAGAGTGTAGCGATAGGAACAATGAAAAGAGAAGTCTGAATTCAATTATTCAATTCGATTCGTTTCGACGCTCTCTAAGAGGTCACAGATTAGTGCTGAAAACAAGTACAACACTGTTTTTACAGTAAAAACATTAGATTGGTCTGAAACCTCGTATTTTACACTACTGAAAATATTATTGTAAAAACAAAAAAAAATTTTTTTTCTATTTTCCCAGTACTAAAAGAAAACCCGCCCAGGCAAGAATATTTTACAAAAAGGTTCATCTGGGTCTAGACTAGTCCTGGCAATCAAGTCGGGCCAATTTTTCAGCCGCTATATATGCCCGTTTCAATTTTTCCTCAACCGGCCGAAAAGACAGGTCTAGTCAAGACTGAATATCTCAATAGACTCCACATAGAATGACTTATACCAAGAGTAATATCATTATATCTTTACTCACTGCCCTTTCCTAACCCTGTTTTCGTAAAGTGCCAGTTAGCTTAACGACCCTGCTAAATTACGCTTGAATTAAAAAATTACTTTTTAACCTTTCACTGCCCTTTAAACAAGCAAAAACTCAATATTAATATACGAATTTGCAATATAACACCACTTGTCGACAAGTACCTTTATATAAACGTGCATTTGCAAAAATTCTAACCTTTATCTTAAACTATGACGTACAATGGATAATATAGTATAATAAATACACAAGAATATTTAAGAAAACGCTCCACCGCTTAAGAAAAAGGTACCTTGCCCAAAAAGGGTTGATTATTTTAATATTTGTATTGTTATTAAAATATACAATGTTATTATTAAGTCGTATAAAAAATAATGAGCTATGTCTCAAAGCTAATATAAAATTCAGTAGCTCATTACTTTATATACGACCTAATACTAAGCTCATGTTAACAAGAAAAAAACCTATAAAACGTTTCCTGAATTGCTCAATGTTCTAGACTTCTGCCGCTAATGAAATCTCTGCATCTTATCTCGATTAGATTTTCTTGCAAATTTCAACTTTAATTTGGAGCAAAAAAGGTCAAGTACATTGAGAAAAAATATTTTTTAAGCCTAAAACTAAGGGTGAGAAACAGGCCGGGCAAAATTTTGAAAACCGACCCAGGTGCGGGCTCAAAGTATATACCCGGCCCGTTTTTTTTTCTCAGACCGGCCCGACACAGGATAGTCAAAAAAATTCTAAGCGTTAGCACCGCGCTTTTTAAAAAAATTTTAAATTTTAAAAATTGATATTAAAAATTTTTTTTTTGCCCAGGCCTATTTTCCAAACCCGGCACCGATTGTAAGGCCGGGCTGGGCCTAGACAGCCCATTTTCTATCTATACCTAAAATTGACGTTTTAACCCATTTTTTTGTCTTTTAGGGTTAAAAAGTATTCATAGCATATACTTGCCTTAACTTAAAATAGGAATTTTTTTACAAAAACAAGAAAATTTTCAAGTTTTTCTACAGGTCTACCTAAATTAGCTCAAAGTTGTAAAAACAAGCTTAGTTCCTGGTCTAAACTCAGTAAAACCATAAATATGATAAATGAAAGAAAGTTTGAATACAAGAGCCTTTTCTGCCAAATTTCAAAAGCTTTTTTTTGAAATTTCTATTTTGTAAAGCAAAGTAAAGATCAAACAGTAATCCGTCCGTGTCATCTTTTACATTGTAAAGCTTTTTCACCGTACTCATCAAGTATTTAAAGACGCTCCAGCATAATATATACAGTACTTTGAAGTTTTTATTGTGTTAACAATGGTGACATTTGACCTTTTCAAATATAAGCAGCATACAATGTACTATACTATGTACTATTGTTCTTTTATAGTTAGAAGGTAGATTACCGCGTAGTAAAAAGAACATAATATACTAGCGAGTATGACCGTACATAGCCGAAAGAATGACATAATTTAGTATTATTAATATAGTACTAGCAAAGTAAACGTAGTACCATTACAGTACATTTAGTACTACTATAGTACACATAGAACTAAAATTGATGACAAACTAAAATATACCCAATACGTTAGTTAAAAAAGAATAAGTACCAAAAGATGCCCTGTCCAAGACCTTTTAAGCCTCCGTCGTATACTATTGTGCCAAAACACGCCATTTTCTGTTAACTAATTTGTTTTAAAACAATTTAAAGTCATACCCATATTTTTGTTATTATCCACCCCCTTTTTTGTCCCTGAAAACAAAACGGTTCTCTAATCTCGACCGAGCCTATTTTCTGTTTTTTCGAAATGTTAAACTATTTTTCAAAGTTAATACTAAACTAAAAAAGTGCCCTTTAAAGTCGAGATAAGCCTAGCCGGGCCAATGCTAATTTAAAAGGAACCGGGCCGGCGCTTGTAGGCCGGAAGGCTAGGAACAAGCCAGGCCCCGGAGACCCGGCCTAGGTCCCGCAACAAAAGATTTGACTTATAAAAAGTGGAAAAAGCATCTGATGGTAAAGCTATTTACTTAAGAATAATTTTGAAGAAGCTGGGCTAGACTAAAGCAACTTTGAAAAGGGCCGAGCTGCATATTTCGACGCGCGAACCGGGCCAGCCGAAAAATGGGACCACTTCTTTACGAGATCTAGTTAACACTTATTATAAATATGTTTTCTATAAAAACATATATATATTATAGCCAAAAAATAAATAAAAGATAACAAATTTATAAACTACTACCGACTAAAACTTAAAGTCCAATTCATTTTCCTAAATTTTTGCATATCCGCTCCCATAAAATAGTCCATAAAGCCTCGAGAATGTCATAAAATGTTTTTAGGACTACTTTTTATACTCATCACTACCATACGCGCAATCTTTGGATTTGGTGCGTCTGCGCCCATCTTTTGGACTTTTAACGACATTTCTTATAACTTTTATGACATACCTTAAAACCAAGACTTTATTATACCTTTGTTACTGTGCCTAAACGCATCAAAAAACTGTGCCAAACGAACCAGAGCACCCTCAGAACCACAAAAAACTGTACCAAATAAGTTGCAACCTCAAATGTACTACTATTTAATATCTTTCTTCATCTCTCAAAGTAACAGAACAACTTAAAAATCCCAAAAAACCTGTACTAAATCAACCTCCAAACCTCCAGAAACTGTACCAAACATTCTGCAAGCCCTATACCCCGAAACGATACGTTGCAGATGCGTTTACTGGCCTCAATTACCACCGAAATAGACTGAGCAAACGTTTTGCGAGTCCAATTAAGTTCTAATCAGAGGCAGAAGAGATAAGGCCCGGTCAAAAGGACAGCCGGCTGTCCCGATCGTTCCAAACCCCATTAGTGTCCTCATGACGTTACTATGAATGCCTGTTCTTGTTATTGGTCGCTGGCCGTTGGTCAAAGCGAGATAAAACGTTCAGTTTTTTTGTACAAATTTGGTTTTATTAGGTTGTTCAAATATTTTTGTGCCCCTTAACTTCAAATCGTCCAAATAGTTCTGTACTCCTTAAATTTGAAAATTTGGTTTGAGAGTTTGAGAGGGGCCTAGAATTATTTGAACAGCGTAATAGTTAGAAAAGTAAAGTTTTTGATGGACTAGATAATTTAGACGTATTTTACAAAAAAAAATTAGTTATTTTAAAAAATTTTTTAATTTCAGTTTTTACACCTTCCTCTACTAATAATGGTCCAATATCATTAAACAACAAGTTTAAGGTATTACCTCCCCCCCCTCCCCCCTACAAACCCTCAAATCGTAACAAAATCAAAAAAATCAGCTGAAAAGCCCTGTGGCTGGTTTTTTTTCAGATTACGTGAGTAAAACGACCATATTTTAGTATTGTTTTTCGGCACTAAAACGTAATGAACGTGAGAACGATCAGGTGAATGATGGGACGTTACGTAAGCAAGAAGTAACAACAACACACCAATGTTATTATAGATGATGATTGAAGGTTGGGGAGAGGGAGGAAGTGTACTTGTTAAAGCTTTGTAGTGCACTTTATAACAACTTGTTTAATATTAAGTTGTTCAAATAATTCTGTGCCCTCTAACCTCAAAAACGTGCTTTGAAAAGGGGCACAGAACTATTTAAACAGTCTAAAAGTATAAGTAATAGTAGTAATAAAAAAACGTTTTCTTATCACTATTGCCACTTTAACACGTATAACACCCTTTTCATTTAAAAAAAACCTTATCACCACCCTTAACCCGGTCCAATTCACCAGCCTAATCTAGTCAACCCCTATAACCGACTGCCATAACAAAACTCGGCCCAAAACAAACTTATCCCCCCTCGTAACCCAACAAATACGACCCTGAAACGAAACCAGTGCAAACGCGGTAATCAACAACAGACAAGCCAATTTTGTTTTTAACGCAATAAAAGAAGACGAACCTAGAGTATTATGGCCATATGTTGTTGGGTCGAATTTGCATCACTCAAACGGTTTATGAGCTCGCACTAATTGAAGATGTTTGCGCCTAAGAGGTTACAATAAGTGGGAGAAGAAGAACATTAAAAGTAGAATAGTAATGTAGTGATCAACATATGACGTTTTTAGTTTTTCAAAATAAAATTTTAATTACAAGGTTTTTTTTTCTTAATTTTTGTAAAAACAATAATATTTTGATATACTAAAGACAATAAAAGCTAGTGCTCAGCGGGTGGTTCAATAGGAGAGGAAAGGAACTAAAAAATACTCTAAAAATTTCTAGCTTACTGTAACTTAAATTTCTTTCATAAGCTAACAGTTTTTAAAAAAATATTTACTTCCTTTTTCGACGAAAGCTATATTATATTAGAGACCCGGCCCAGGTCCGAAACCCTTGATTGTGATACCCAAAAAAAAATAAAAAAATTTTTTTTAAATCAAGGATATTTTTTCATCTGCTTTTCAGACCCAGCCCGTCGACAATGCCCATTTTTTAAACACGGCCCGTTTCAACTTTAGCTCAAGATCGACCCGGCTCGACCCATATGCCGGGCCTACACGACCCGTTTCCCACTCCCAAACAAAACTAAAAATTTATAAATAGTACACGCCTCTAACAAATTGTCAAAGAATAAAGTAAACTTGAAATGTTCTTTAACTCAAATAAAATAGTAAAAAACTAAATTAATATGAAGATTGACAGCTGGTTCAACGATTAAACGCGTTACATTATAAACCTATTATCATTTGTCTGCAACTTTTTAATTTTATTTGATTATACGGTTCAAAACAAATTAGAGAACAATGTTTCAAAGACCGACGATCTAAAACAACATTATACTAATCTTCATGGTAAAACAATAGTAATATACAATTAGTAATAGGTAAATCGTACTTTACACTACCTAGCTCGGCCAAACAAAGAAAGAATCAACTTATTTAATGCTCAAATAATTCCGTGCTCTCTTAAAGCAAATTTCGTTAGAGAGCCCAGAATTATTTAAACAACCTAACATTAAAATCTTCAATAAAGTATCTACACATAATCTGACGAAAAACACAGTAATTTACCGTAAGCACCACTAAAAATGTAATAATTTAAAATTGAGTTACCCTAACATGTTTCACTCTCCTTGAAGCATAACAAACAAGTCATACGTAAAGATACGATGACAGAAATGTAACAAAAAATGTAAAAAAAGTTCGTCGGAAATTCAGTTATCGAACGAATGTTACAAACAAGATAAAGGATTTGTCATTTCGAATATGACAAAGGTTTACTTTGCATCTATATTCTCTGTAATCAAGTTGTCTGCTGCAACGTTGTTTAGCTTTTGCCTTTTATAAGAAAAGTCAAAACGTATTTTACATTCATACGTTAATCCTATTGTAAACCGTGAAAACTTTCTTAGCCTCCCCCTATTTCCACCTTTGCTGATGACAGAGTTCAGATATCTATATATAAAAAAAAACTGTAAAAACCTGACCCACAAAGTGCAAGGCCTTCCCCACTCAGATTGACTTCAAACTTTTTTAAATTAAAATATATTGAACTGACTTTTAATGGTTTTTCTAAGATATACTAGTATAAAACCTTTATATGAACTTGAATTTTTAAATCTTGTAAGCTTAGCTTAACTGGAAGTCAAAAAAGCTGCTTACAAACACAACGCCAAATTTTCCAAGTTAGCGGGAAACTCAAATTTTTATACAGTAAACTCAAAAGCGCACGCTAAAATTTTTTGTCAGTACTATTAGTATCACAAGGAATTCATATAAAAACTTTGAGCTGGTTTTGAGTGAGACAGGTAAAGTACTTTCCTTGTAAAGTATCTTTAATAAAAAAACCGTACAAACTAACCTTTGTACCACAAAATGCCATCAACAATATGTACATTTATAACTACTTCAACCCTCTTTCCAAGAACACTATTTTAAACAGTTCCAGATACAAAACCCGGTAAAAAACCAAACTTTTTTTTGAAACACAATATAAAAACCAACTTTGTACAAAATATTATAGTACAAAACCAAGAATTAAAAGTGTTGAACCCGACTGGTCGGGCCTTGGATGATGTGTGGTCCAGCTAATTATTCATTAAAGCCAGCCCCTTAAAGGCCAAATGTTTCTTTTGTCCGAAGTGACAAAATACCACCAAGAACATGTTCATTTTCAATTTATAACCCTGAACCCTTTCTTTTTGCGTCAGCACAAAGAATAAAGTGGCAGAACGTGGGCATACATTCATACACAACATACGAAAGGTAGCTTACTATAAGGTAGGTTGAGGTTGAGAAGATTGGTTAGGCTTAGAAGTGCTACGAGATGTAATTCAGGCTTAGCAAATGTCATTATGACTTTAAAAAGTTTCGATTAGAATTGAAAGCGACATTTAAACTTCAAAAAATTTCACAAAAATGAAGTTTAAAATTAAATTTTTATTGCTATGAGTAAAGGAACCGTACTTATATAAACAATTTATAGTAACCCAGACAGTTTAAAAACTACCACTAATAAAATTTACAATATAACGTAAACATGTACACATCATGATTATATAACAATGTTAAATATAATTGGATCAATTTAAGCCAGCTTTACAAGAATGTATACTACGAACTGCAAAGATAAAACAAATTAGACTCAACGGTTTATATGATATAAACAAGGCACCAAATACCACATGGCTTTTATAACAAGACATACACATATAATAAAAGAGCATAAAAAGTTACCGGAAAAAATATTTTTAAAAACTGTGAAATAGCATTGGCTCAAGGTACTGTACACTCAATATTCTTATGCAGTGAAAACTCAGTATAAGGAACTCCTATATAACGAACAACTTTTGAATTCCCAGCGAACACTACACATTGCGTTTAAAACTCCTGTATAACAAAACCTCTTCATAACGAACAAATTTTAAACCCCCTGCAAATTCGTTATACTGTACGTTTAAAAATTATACCTTTAACTCGAAGAATAATTTTTTTGATAAATATTATTACTAAAAGTAAATAGAAACAAAAATTATGACTAGATCAAAAATATTGTTTGACTAGCTAAAACGTCCTGTCAACGTTCCAAGACGCCAAAATAAAAGCGGCAGAATTCAAAGTTACAGCCTTCTGGGTCCCAAACTAACCTCTTAACCTCACAAAATACACTGTCATAATTTTACCATCCCCTTTACACCATACTAAAAACCTTTACACCATACTTTAAAGTTCAAAGTGGTCCAACCCTTTTTGAACTCTCGAAAAATCTACAGAAACTCCCCAAAGCTCCTTTATATAACTCCATAATGAAGTAACCCTTCATGTCGAACAATGTCACAAAACTGATAGAAATAGAAACCAACCGGTCGATTACTTCAGCCTTTTATAAAATCACTAAACCGTTTCGTAAGTCAAGTTATCTACAGTTAATTCGACCAAAAATATTTCAAATTCCTCTACCGCCGCAGTAAAAATTCCACTATACGTAAAAGCAATCTTGTTTTTAGTTGACAAATACCGCAAGTGTTGATGTCTAAAGTAAAGTAAACGTTTTTACCATGTTATATTAACATGTTATAGTATACTTTTTGACCTATCTACAAGACATTACACCTGACCCCCTCCCTCCTCTCTTTGTTAACCCTCAAAGACCACTACAGCCCCAAACCGAACAGCCAAAAGTTATTTACCGCGTTCCCTGAATGTCAAAATCAACCTTGTCAAAAAACAATTTTATGACAATTTTGGAATAAAAAATATAAAACACTCGACCGACGTCTGAACCCATCAAGACGGCCATTGCCATCATATGAAGGCCCTAAGTAAACAATATACGATGCATACAAAAACTTTTCAAATACGATTTTTAATTTATTTTTTTTTGCAAAAAGCGATACAAAGATGATACTTAAAAGCTTAGAAAAGGTAGAATAAGATGCAGTAAGATTAAATTAGGTATAGCTAAGGCTATGTTTAAAACTACAGCTAAGGACAAGACTAGACCTAGGTCTAGGATTTGGTCTAATACTTACTCTAAAGCTAAGGCTAGGGCTAATACTATGTTTAAAGCTAGAACTAAGGTTTAAACTAGGGCTGGAGTAATCACTAAGACTAAGGTTAGGGATAAGGCTAGTGCGAAGATAAGAGCAAGGGCTAGAGCTAAAGCTGAAATCAGAGCTAAGGCCAATGTTAAGTCTAGGATTAGACTAACAAGACCAAGACTAGAACCAGAGCTAAGGCTAAGACTAGAGCTAGAATTAGAGCTAGAGTTAAAGCTAGAGCTAAAGCAAAAGCTAGAGCGCGAACTGTGGCTAGCGATAGGGTTAGAATTAGGCTTGGTTAGGCTGGGAATGTGGCTGGGGCTAGCCAGAACTAAAGCTAGAGCACAAGCTGACTTTTCATATGTTATATTCATCACACAAGAGTATTTATACGACAAATATAACATCAACATGCAACTACTTATGTATAGTAACAAATGTAAATCCACGTCTTAAATACCTAATACCAACGTGTGACAAATTAGTAAATTAGTATTTGTCATAACCTTTCAAGATTAAAAGTGGTATATAATCACAAGTTTACATTAAGATGTAAACATACGCAACATTACTTTAATTACTCCGCTTCCTACACATATTATCCACCTTTTAATGGACCTTTAAGTCAGCAAATTAATTGTAAAATTAGAAGGATTAAGCCAATGACTCAGCCAATAGCAATAGAGTAGACATATAGCTTATTCCATTAATAAACTATGATAACACTAGTTGTTAGTATAAACAACGTCCTATGTTAGTACAGACAGTGCTAAAAGCTAGTTAAACACTTAAAACTCAAAATAAAAAAGTAAAAGATTAGCTATTACGCTGTTCAAATAATTCTGTGCCCCTAACCTCAAAAATTTACTTTGAGAAAAGCACAGAATTATTTGAACTACCTAATAGCTTACCTTAACAATCCTTAATATCGTAAAATCTAAAACTCTAATTTTGTTACCTAAAATATCATTTTACACCCCTAAAACTTGTAAAAACAGCTTTCAAATCAGTAAAGGTCAAAGCTGACCTCTAAAAAACAAGAAAAATAATAAATTGAACCAGATCCCTCAATCACAAATTGTCATAGACCTCTCTTCCTTGTCATCGTTTCGCGACAAAAGTTCGCTTCGAACCGGCTGTCAATTCGAGGATCTGACAAAACTATCAAACTTTGATGGGATTTCATTACTAATCTTTCACAACAGTCATTTGACCTTTAAAATAAATACACTTAAAATTACTTAATTAGATATTAAAAATCGCATATTTTACAATAGTCTATGGTTATAGTCAACATATGATCCACCAGTAGTTTTACATGGCCATAAAACACGACTGATAATGCCAGTAGCTCTACTTAACCATAAACGCAAATGATTAAAGATACCAGCTATAATTAGCTCTAAATGTTCTTTTATTAACGCTAATAAGAACCTACTATAACATATTCTTAATCTACTGTAACTTCTTCATAACCAGAAACAGTATCAACCTATAATGCCACATACGTACCCAAGAGCAAAGGCTACCCATACTTGGTATTCAAAAGCCAGGAACCAACTTGCCGTAAACTTACAAGATAAACAAGTAGACCGATGGTAAACACTCGGTAAATTACATTTTGGCTACCAGATTTAATTTCCGCTTCAAATTTCGGGCAAAGAATTCCGGAAAAACATGGTCAGTAGCTACTTGTAGTCTAGAGCAAAGTCTACATCTTGGTACCTAAAATAATGTTTTTGCGTTTTTAGGTAACAACTCGATTATTTCTCTCGCTTTTTAGGTAAAAAACACTTGAAAAATCAAATAAAATTACTGTCTAAACATTAAAGTCTCTCGCATTTCAATGTTAAAAACAATAAAGTAAAATACCAGCAAATAGTTGTAAGAAAATTTATTTCAATTTCCTCGGAATAACTTTACATAACAATAACATAACATAAAACTCTGTACAAATATAATAAGAAGTAAAACTCTGGTTAAAGTGTTGGATGGATCCGAAACAAATATGAAAATTATTGATATTGTCAATGTACAGTAAGAAAAACTAATCACAATCGGAGACGGTTTGGCCTTGGGTTTTGTTCGAAACACAATGCAAAGCTCTGAGCCTTGACACGAAAACAAAGCCCTCGAATCAAAGCGAAATCTGTTGGCATTGTGCAACAACAAAACTTTATAATGTAAGGTAATAAAAGGGCATGAAAGAATGAACTACTACAAGTTAAATTTACATATTGTGTTTGTTCGTATATGATATTATCTACAACATAAATATGCGTCTACTATAACATAGAATTCTGACGGAAAATAAGTTAGTTGGTCGCGTTATCAAGTTGTTAACGACTTTAAACCAAGTTGTTTTAGTGTGGACGATGTTATCGGCCTGATACATCCAAAGTTTTTATAGTAAGCCCATTTTTACTTTGTTGGCTTCGTAATTCAAATTTCCTTAGTTTTTCATGTTGTTATCAACTTTAGCCAAGTGGTTTTGTCTTCGTTGTGATCAACCAGGACCATTCGTATCGTTATTGAAGCCGAATCCTCCTATCGAAGCTTGTCGTGTCAGATGAGGTGTTGGTTGAGGTGATAACAGTTTGGATATCGCTGCGTTCAAAGCTTGGGCATTGTTGGGAGCTTGTTCAAGGGATTGGAAGATGTTGGGAGTTGATCTTCGGATGTTCAGCGATGGGATTTGAGCTGAAATTTTATGTTTTAAACTTTGATTATAGAATATTGTTTTAGGTAAGGAGTTGATTATTTTTGTTTTTTTTCCTGGTTTTAGGTAACAATATGAGATTTCTTCGATTTTCAGTTAAGGTTTTGCTATATTTTTTAAAATTTAGGTAACAAAAAGTTAGAAAACTTACTGTCCAACGAATGTCCAAGAGTGCTGAGCATAAGTTGGGGCGAAATGTTGCCAGTTGCGGCAGCTTGGAACAGTCGTGCCGCTTGTTCCATGGCTGAATCGGGGTTGGTTTGAGGGGTGTTGATCTGATTGTTACCTAACACTGACTGCAATGAATGTTGGTGTTGTAGAGTTGGAGGAGGGGTGGATGATCGTGGAGGATCTGGTGTGGGCGGGTGATTTAACGATAACTGGCCTAACGGTACTTGAATCTCTGTGAAGGGGGAGGTTGATCCTGGATGCGTCCTCATGTGGCGGGTTATCATGTCGCGACGGCTCTAAAAGTGAATTTTGTAATTTTTTGTGGGGGTGCATGATGTTTTTGTTGAATAGCTTGATGTCGTTTATGGTCTAGATGTTAACTTAAGCACGCTTACCGCAGCATAGTTGCAATGAGGACATCTGTAAGGTTTCTCTCCGGTGTGAGTTCTCTGATGTGTACTCAAGTGATCGCTTCTCGAGAACACCTGACCGCAGATTTGACAAGAGTACGGCTTCAGGCCGGTGTGAAGTCGCATATGACGCGTTAGCATGTCCGATCGGCCAAAGGATTTGTTACAGACTGTACATTTATGGGTTTTGGAGCTTTCGTCGTTCATCGACGCTGACCTGTCACGATGCCTTGAAGCAATGTGTTTGGCTAGACGGTCGTGCATTGAAAAGCCCTAAAATTTAAATTTTAAATAAGTTAAGACTTAGATTTTTAATATTTTACTAGTTTTCCCTACTTATATTGTAGTAGGTAAACTTTTTTACGTTCGAAAAAAAACTTGTCTTTTGAGTTTAAAAAATCAAGAAAGAGCCCTACCTGTCCACAATGTTCACATATGAATGACGTATCGTTCTGAGGTTGTGTGACGTCACTTTCCGACCGTGATCTTCTCCATAAAGTTGCCGTTTTCAGTGGGCCTGGTGCCGTAGTTTCTGTTGTGAACATCTTGACGAGTGATCGTGGTAGATGTTGTTCTGGAGGGCCGGCAAAGTTGGGAACTTGTAGTAGATTGGACTCTTGTTGCATTGGTAACATGGCATTCTTTATTACTTCCAATGCGACTGCTTGTTGCTTTATCCAATCTTCCACTTGGACTTGGCGTTCGAATGATAACTAAAAGCTATTGATGTTATGGTTTTTGATGCTAATCCTACTACTGGTAGGACTCTTTTTTGATTACTATTACTGTTGCTATCAGTAAGAAATAGATAAATTATTAAATTTTTGTACAATAACGTTGGTATTACGCTATACCATCTCAAACTTCCAAAACTTACATCACGCGAATGGAAAAGCTCGTTGAAGGTGGGAGACGGCGGAGGTTCTTCTATCGTTGGCTGTCGAGACACTTGTTGGCTAGCACTTCGATCTGTGTCATCAGGATCAACACTTGACTGTGCTGCTATCGTACTTCCTTCATCACACGTACTCGATATCGTACTGTTGAAAGACGCCTTTAACTGTTGTTCTTGTCGATACTTATTAAGCAATCGCTTCTTGTACTGACCTCCAACTGATGAAACTGGTACGGAGACGGTGGAGTGGTTGATTGTCGTCAAGTCCATCAACTCATCGGCCGCTTTCTTTAGCATTTCACCTTCAGACCGCGACCGTTCTCGAGCTTCCAAGTCTAGACTTGGCTGTGGCAACAGAAGCCGGGCTTGTTCCTGACTCTCCGGACCTCTGTTTGACATTGAACTTCGGCTTCGGATCTGGTCGAAACTGAAGTGGGAATGTCGCATAGGTACTGGTGACAGTGCTGGCGATCGGCCTGAGTACGGCGTTTCTGGTGGATCGAGACAGTCGGAGAAGGGTGAGAACGGTGCGGGTGATAAGGCTGTTCCTGGCGTTAGGAAACCGTCACGGACTGATTCGTTGTCGAACTCGCTGCTACACTTTTTCAATTCACGGAACGACGTCCAGTTGGGGCCGAGACCGGAGTTTGAAATCGAAATTGATGAACGGGGAGAGCTTCCTAGATCAGAAGTCGGGTACGATGGGGAGAGAGGCGAGAGTTTGTTCATATCCATGTTGGGAACGTAGTAGGGAGACAGCTGAAATTTTGAGGATATATTGATTTGTTAGGTCAATATTGTAATTATGATACTATAAACTCATAATACTGGTGTAAGTCACAATATTTTCATTATTATGGTATATTGTTTCTTATCGTTGTTATACTCTTGTATTTCATTTTATCTCAGAGTTTCGTTCTGTACGTTCATACTAAATTAGCACTCATAAAAAGCAAATCCCGACTAAACTTAAACACAATGATAAGCAACTTACAAGATCGACGCGTGTTAATGCATCGACGCTCAGATTTGATGGCCTTTTTGGTGACCTACTGCCTCCGGGACTGGTCGGTGATGATGGTGCGCTTGGGCCTTGTTCACAAATAACAGGGGGTGTCTGTAAAAACAGTTTATATTACAGTGTAAGGTTAACCATTTTTTAAAATAAAAGAAATTTGAAAAGTTTTCATCAGAAATTCTGTTCAAAAAAACTTGTTATAAGGATCAAGAGGTATAACTTGTTGTAGTAAAGACACCAGGTAAAAGAAAAACTCGCTATATTCTAGTCAACGTATATAACCTCTTACTAGATGCTTATAGCAGCACGAGTACATGATTTTTTGACAAAGTTTCTACTTTCTAAACTACAAAAACAAAAAAAACCGATTTTCGGTTTAAAAATAGACGACTTTTTGCTAAAGACTAGCTAAAAGGATGTCTTTGCAAACAGTCCCATGACCACGCTGATAAAAAACATGCCACTTAACGCGGGATCCCCTCTCGAACCGACTTGACCTATTCTACTCTCGGAAATAAATAATCGTATTTTGGAAAACATGCCTCGTCTGGTCGATTGACAACTCTCCTCCCGATCCCAGGAAAGCCTCGGGATGAGGGTTATAACAACACCTGTTCCGTTCCCCTCCCTCACATCACTCCCCCGAGGCATTAAAACACCTGTGCTATCAGTCGTTTTTGTTTATCTGTGGAGGGACGGTGGGAACGGCGGAGGGAAGGATGCGCCGTTCTTTTTGGCGTCTCTAATAGATCGGTCATTAGGACGGAAATAACAACATGTTAATTCGTCTGTGTTGACATGGGGTTGAGTGTGACGTTTTGATGACTTTTAAAATGACGTTTTTATTTTTTAAATTTTTTAAAAGTGATAAGAGAATAAGGTAGAAATAGACATAGAGAATAGTTTTTGATCTGACCTTCTAGCTTAGCTAAAAATTATCATATTAAGCCTAAAAGTTAGTCTAAAAAATATAAAAAATTCTTACCATGAGCATTTTAAGCCCATCCGCATCGCTAGCCGCATTATCTGGCTTGAATAATACTGATAGGGGTGGGGTGCGAGGTCGTGGAGGGTTGATACTGATCGCTGGACCATCAGTGTTGATGGTTGGAATGGACAGACCGGTGTAGAGGTTGGGAGGGCGTTGTGGAATGGGCTTGGGCAACTGTAGCATCGGCGGTCGGGCTGTAATTTTATATTTACATTATATTAAGGGGTTACTATAATATGGTAAGGTGATTTAACGATGAAGCACGTAAAAGTTTGTTAGTAATATTATTATGGTTGAACCGGAAGTAGCGGGACACTTTTTAGTTGAAAAATAGATAAAAAGTGTCCCGCTACTTTTGGTTTAACTTATAATATTAGGTTGTTCAAAAAATTCTGAGCCACTTCTCAACGCAAGTTTTTGGGGTTAGGAGTACAGAATCATTCGAACAAACTAATAGCTGTTAGTGATTAGTAGATACCTTGGTTGTAGAAACTTTACTTGAATGTAAAAAATCTTTCAAAAAAGTAAACTTTTGTTATGATAAACTGCAAAAGCCTGTCTTTCTTAAAAGTGTACTGTAACAAGATACGTAATATCAAAAAACCTATCAAAAATGTACTGTAACATAAAACTCTATAGGTGTATACAAACAAAATATATACAGCATGTTAACCAACTCACCTCGACCGTTTTGATGCTCCATTGGCTCGGCCACGGTCAGCCCGTCCATATTTCTGTAAATTATGACTTTACTACGGCTTGAATTAGGCTTTACAATTACTATGACTTAAATTAGACACACAAGAGCGAGTGTAACATAATGATTTAAGTAATTCACGAAACGTCATATGCGTGTTTCAAAAATGCGAAACATTTGAAAGTTAGCACGAAAGTTAATTAATTTGTTGCCTTACTGTATTACGGGCATAAAAATAGGTAATATTAGTAGGTGTGGTGGACTAAAATAGGTAATAGTAGTGGGCATGGTGAATTAAAACAGGTATTTTAATTGGTATGTTGTATTGAAATAGGCATTACACTTTTTGAAAAGGAATTTCAAAACTGTTTTTAGGTACTGTGTTACAACAATGGCAGAAATAGCGTGTGCAGACATGTTATACGCTGAAATGTGTTGTTGGGGACTTGTTATACGGTGAGACGTGTATATAACTTAAACACAGCGTAACTCAAAGATGATAAATGTAACATACGACAAAATTGTTTACGTATTACAATAAGATATAAGCATACATACAAAATATCTTCTTACATCAACTTGCGACATTTAAAAAAAGACCCCCCCCCTCCCTCTCCTTATCACCCATGCCCAAAGTTATGCTATCCAAACCTATGCCACCCTAAAGCAATCTTTGTGCCTCTTTGTGCCCGTACGTACCACATTATTGTAATGATGTGAACTGTCCACAAATTACAGTGTAGACATGTCACAGTAACGAAAACTACTGTAATTAGCGGCTCGCTGCACGATAAGCGAATTACCGCGGTAAGAAATTATAGGTTCCCAGCGAAAGTGACAAAGACATGGCTAAACTACAGGTATTTACACACAGATTAGGGCCGCGGTAATTACTCGCGGCAACGTAGTAAGCGGGTGTAATTACACGTAAAGGTGGCAGTAATTAAGACTACAGCGTAGGCGCAAAGATAATACACCGGAGATGAGACGTTGCACTGGAGGGTATTGTAGGCTATACGCAATAGATCTGACATACTTAGACGTACGATCTACGTCAGGCTACAATAATACAATGGAGTGGTTGAGGGAGTTACTGTAAGTCGTAGTACGTCTTTTTCGTTTTAGTATGAGTGGTAAAACAAAGGTGATATAGTGCTATAGGTCGAAGTAACTATAATATATTCACTTACAATGACAGAAAATATACTATGAACAATACAATAGGTTATAACAATTCTGGTCAAAATAAGTACTGTAACTTTACAGTACGAGTACAGTATAAAAACGCCAAAAGTGTTTAGCACAGTGCCAAAAAGATCTTAAATACAACTAAAATGACGTAACGTTTCATACCGAAAACATCCTCAAAACCCAGCTACAAGTTGCCTTGTACCACTACAGTACCATCCACCTTCAGGGTGAACTCGAGACGCATCCTCTGTGAGAATACAAACTCAAACATTATACACACGCCCTCATACCTCCTTCTTTCCGCTTCCGCCTTCAGTTTCCCATACTTTAACGGCATCTTGTCCTACTTAAACGAAGAGCGACTTCTGAGTAGAGGACATGGTGTATATATCACTTTAGCATTATTTTTATAAAAATTTTTGAAAATATGACCTATTTTAAGCTAGATAGTACCCTTCCAAACAAAAAATTTATTTTTAATTTTTTGAGCCGGGCCTACTTTTCAAGCCTGGTTTGCAAACCAGACCCATTTTTTAGGACTGACTTGTTCTACTTTAGCTCAAGGCCGGTCTAGTCCGATTGTAGAACCAGGCTGTGCCGGGCCATGCCTAAGCAGTCCGTTTCTCACCATTACCCCTCCCCCACTCTTTACATTGAATCCCAATTCCCCCCCTCCCCCCACTCTTTACATTGAATCCCAACCCACTCCTCCTCTCCCCTAATATTGAACTCCCCTCCCCCATTAAAGAATTGAACTCCTTCTTTGAAGAAGGTTCGAAGACTCATCCCCTCCTACAACAATGTAATCCAAAGCGAAAAGAAACAGTTACAAGATACTCATGGTAAAATACACACTTTTCAGATATTCACCGTGTTCTAATGATGTGAGAGAAATGAATAACAAAACACCATTTCCAAACATATCCAGCAAGTGTTTATACACATACACTCTGCATCTTTAATGCTAACATTTGCATATACGATACATACGTTATATATGTGTTCGAGATATTGGTGTGTGCCAAAGAATTGTTATTTGATAGAGAAGGTTTGTATTTTACTATCTTACCTTTAATCGTACTATTATAGTTATGTATTATAGGTAAAAGAGCAATATAGATTCATACAACTTCTCAAGTGTACGTACGATGAGTACTTTGATAAAATGAAAGAGGACTGTGACATAATATATTATATAGTATATAAAAGCCATATACAAAAATGTGCTGTTTAGTACGGTGAACAATATCAGCTCAGTCGTTGCAAAGGCAAAGTCAATAAAATAGGTCAACAATACATTTGAAAGTTCATGTTACAATAGCAATACATAACTTCCGATAAGAATATACTGTTAGACTTTTTTCAATATATTATAGCATGACAATAATGATTTAAAACTGCAGATTAGTATAAAAGTGAGCTTAAAAGACCACAAAACGTGTTTGCAAAACGTTGGCATTCTGTTGCAAAAGCGTCAAAAGATCAAACAATTTAAATAAAATTACTATTTTACTCAAAAAAAGTGAGATGGTCGATTTGGCGCTAGGACAAATGCGGTTTTTGGACATTTGCGGATCTTCGGTTTTTGGACACTTGCGGATTTTGGACATTTGCGGATTTTTTAAAGGTTTTTTTTTATTTTTTAGTTAATTTAGTTGTATTATGGTACTAAATTGTACTAAAGTTTGAATGGGTACGGTTTTAACATAACAGTACCTTTTTGGGCTTTTAGTACTATTTAGCACCAAAAATATAGAAACATTACCGATTAAAAATTTAGTACTATTTAACATTAAGAAATATTAAGACAGTGCCAATTTAAACTTTAGTACCATTTAGTACCATACTACAAATAAATTAAATAAAAAATAAAAAAAACCCCTTTAAAAAATCCGCAAATGTCCAAAATCCGCAAGTGTCCAAAAACCGCATTTGTCCTAGCGCCGTCGATTTCTATACTTAAAATTACCAATTATGACAGACAAATCAAGTTCTGGAACAAAAGGAATATCGAAATTGCCGTTTTTGGCACAGAACGCATATGTTTTACGAAAAAGTTTCGTAAACCGCGTAAAGGTTATAGAAAGCCTTATTTTCCATATTCAATATAAGCCAAAATTGAACTATTATAATGATGAAGATTTGTTGCGAAACTCATCCTCTCAAAGTAAAAGGCATACATTAGCTATTTCAAAAAGGCATACATTAGTCGTCTTTGTCATTACAATATCAAACTACAAGGCCAAATAACCTCCACTTTGGTAAACTCTTTAGCTTAATCTTTTTACGACCACCATCTACACTCTGACTTATCTTCAAAACAAAATGTTATACACGTATTGTAAAAGGCAGTTCTAACTGTATATACCTAATCATTTCACTTACTTTTACACTGTCTTACTGTTTAAAGTAACTAAAATAGGCTTATTTGTATTTTATTATACACATAATGCCATTACATAAGATACAAACTTAAAATTTTTTAAAACAATCGTCTTTCCCCTCCCCCCCCTCACAAAAACACACACAAATTGAATATTACATTAAAAACCAAAATATGCTAAAGGTGTTCTATTCCCCCAATCTCCAAAGTATCATAAGCTGAAGGTGTTCTACTCCGCCAATCTCGAGATTGCGAACAGTTTTTGTCAAATGATTCGCCCAAAAGCGCGAAACAATCTAAAACACCCACGCTTTGTTACAACGGAACCTGAACATTAATTGACGAGAAAGGGACATCAACTTGATCAGTTTGGTTACTATATTACTTTGTACCGTATAATTAGCTTTTCTTATAAACATGTACACTAGGCTCTATTTATAAATACACCTTTGGCCGCTTAGTTAAACCTAATGAAGGTGGTTTTCTTAACTTTTTACTCTTTACTCAGTAAATTACAAACAGTAAAAGCAGTACAAAGTGTAAAATAATATAAAAACAAAAATTCAAGCTTTTAAAACGGTTTTAAAATAAACATATTTTTAAAACTTTCAGCCACCTACTATTCATTTCGAATTTAAGTCCGCAGGTTCGAATGGAACCCACCCCCAACTCCGAAAAAGGAGAAGAGTCTACTACAATAACTTTATAACTGATCACGCATTCTCTTTCTTTCTTTAGCTGTCATCTCTTTTTGACTTTGGTTTTAGTCTTTATGTCGTTTTCTCTAACCACTCTCTCTTTACTCTACTGTTTCTCTCTATTTCTCTATATACTCTCTAATTAATCTACCGTTCTCTCTCTTTCTCTAACCACTCTCTTACTCTACTGTTTTTATCTACTTATCTATCCACTCTACCTTTACTTTAATGTTTCTCCACATTTCTCTAATCATCTTTTTATTACTTTACTCTTTCCTACTACGTCCCTATCTGATCCCTTACTTTTTGCCCAATTACTCTTTATCACTACCTTCCTCTCGCTTCCAACCGCTCTTTTTGCAAAAAACTGTTTTGTAAGTTCAAAGGCAATCAAGGGTAACAAAAAACATAGTTTCGGCTCTTATCAGTAAGCCAATTTTCATGTGGGAGTAAGAGAAACAACTTTGATTCAACCAAAAGATACCGGGAAACCCCTAAATGTGCGGGTAGAAAGATTGCGAATTGCACTGTAAACAACAGTGAAAAAAATTGAAAATTTGAATATTTAACAAGATTACAACTCCAAAACAAAATTTTTCAATATTTTATTTAAATTTCAATCTTGAGCTGTTTAAAACCTGAAAAAAATTTGAAAAAAGCAGATCATTAACTCTTTTTGTACAAAAATGTTCAATACTCTTCATTTCAGTACCAAAAACACCCCAAATGAGTGCCAGTAACATTCTCAACCGTTAAAAAGCCAAAAGTTAAAAAAGGATAAAATTGCCTCCGGCTATCGCTGATGAAACAAAATAAACGTAAAGTTCAAGGTCATAGCCATTGAAGTCAAATTCTAAAATAAACTTTGCCTACGTGCACAAATCAAATAGGTTCAACCTTTTTGTGTCTGACCTTACAAAAACTACAGATCAAAAATGTCTTGCATTTATGAAAGGACAATGACAAGATCTAGAACAACTTTTTTTTGAAAATTGAATTTGCTACTCAATATTAATTTCTGAATTCAAACTTTTCCTTTAAGGGTAGGCTTACAACCTAATAATTTTAAAATTACTGTTTTTTAGTACCTGCTTAGCCTTGAATCTCTACCATACTCTCATCTTCCTAGCCTTGGGCCTCCACCATACCCTCACTTCCCCAGCTCTAGATCTCTACTATACCCAACTTATCCCAGCCCTGGATCTCCAACACACTCTCGCCTCCCCTGTCTTAAATCTCTACCAAACTCTCAACTACCCAGCCCGCGACTTTAATCATATCTTTACCTCCCCCACCCCTCCCTCTTTCACAAAAATTCGATAATCCCAATCACTTCTGGTCATAGATACCTTATCATGCCCACCTTCTTATAGTACAAAACTTTAAAATTTATTTATTTGTAAGCAGTAAATCAAATTAAATTAGACTGCCAAAACCTATTTTAGCATTATATTTCCCACGTCATTTACTCTACTTTGACGTATGTTGACTTTGCTTCGAACGGTGATTCAAAATCAAATATCGAACGTTTACTGACGTAATGGGCATATCTTTTCTTGTTAGAGGTTACAAAGTTGAAAAATCAAATTGATAAATCATTTTGAATTTTAAAAAATTATATATTTAGTTGTTCAAAAAATTCTGTGCCCCTCTCAAAGCAACTTTATAAGTCAAGGAAAACAATATTTTTGAACAAACTAATAGCTTTAAAATACTTCTTTCAAAAAATAGAAAAAGCCCAGCCATCACGTTGATAGTTGATGTGAACTATCAACTTGATGATATCATTGTGGCGAAACTGTTGAAAATATTTTTTGTAGAACGAGATAGAGTAGAGTGATTTATGAAAGGTTAGAGAAGACACCTTCGAAGGTTTGTTTGTTACAATGACAAGAAAAACCGCATGTCTAAAGATGGTTTTTACTATTATAGCTTGTGATGACTAAAATATAAAAGTACATATAGTCAAGCTCTTGTCATAAACATCTTTCATAAACAGTCGGTTTGACTAGCTAAAGACGATTAGCTACTTGCGCTTTTAAGATATCATTATGCCATTCCTGATTACCACACAAAAGCAACATTGATAAGACTTGTTATAAGCACTGACTAGATTTGGACGAGAACCCACTTTGCCTGGTTCAGTCTCGAGCCGACTTCTAGCAAGTTTTAAAGAGCTTGGGCTTGCCTATGCGGGCTCGCGGATCAAAGCCAAAACTAGGGCCAACAATATTGGTGATGACCCCTTTACAAATCTAGTCTTGTCTCATTATCTTTACTACCAAATTTACAGCACTTTTGTATTGACAAGGAAAGTACCCAACATGTTCCTTACAATCAGCTCAAGATTTTTATGTGAATCTGCTGAACTATATTATTAGCTCGCGCTTTTGAGTTTTAGCTTTAAATGTTTAAGATACTTGCCAATTAGACAAATTTGGCATTATGCTTGTAAGTTCAAGCGTAAAGTATAGCGGATGTTTTTTTTCTGGTGATATGGGAGGTAAGCAAACACATAAAATGATAAACAAAGATTGCTTTACAAACATACAACACTACCCATTGTACCATGCACCTAATCTATTATCTATTACAACTAGGTATCTAGTCTTTATTCTATTGCCTATCATCTTGTAAATAAGTTTACTAGTCGCTAATCTATTGACTGTAATACCGACTATTTCTAAGCAATTAATTGCCTATTTGTCTAACGTTCCTGTTTACTTACAGTGTATATTTACCAGATTGTACTACAATAACTGTTTATTTTATTGTACTATCACAGTATTTACAGTATTATCCTAACCTTGGTTATTTACAATAATATAAGATAATCTCAACAGCTGGTTGTAAGCCTTGTTTATCTATATGGCTAGTACACTACTGTAAAAGAATAACAGTGAGAGTACTGATTTACACCATTAATATATTGTTCACACGTTTATTCACTGTAATATGTATTTGAAGATAATTGAAGCTAAGGCAAGGTAAAATGAGTGTCCCCCCCCCCCATATTATCCCACCTAAACCCATATATAGCTATACAACTACCAAACACCACCACACTTGGCTATGACAGCATGTTGTTATCCTCCCAAAGTACCTGCACCCGCTCCCCTCCCCAGTCAAAGAAAAACAAGAATAATATTAGGTTGAAAGTTATGGTCCAAATGCCATTTCCTGGAATGCGGGTGGAAAATATTCGAAAAATCGAATTTAAAATTCATTTGAAAGAACAAACTCGAATTTGCATAATAAATAACGGAAATTCAAGAAGCACGGTGCGTCACACGGTTCGGCACGGTGTCTACAGAAGGATTCTGGCTAGGGATTTTAAAAAACAGATAAGTTAGTATTGTTATCCACATCAGATTAATAGTACTGTTATCAAAAGCAGATGAGTATTACTGTTATCAAGGCTAATCTATCAAAAATTCTAGAGTTTCCACTAACCTTGTACAAAGTAAAAGCAAAAGTACTACACTCAATGTCATTTGAAAGCCTATACATTACATATTACAACCTTAAAAGAGCTTATGAATAATACATTAATGTTCTGAAGCCTACAACTCACTACTCGCCTACTTAAACTTTATATGCTATAGATTAACATTCTCAGCAATGCAACCGAAAAATATACTCAGTTTAGTTACAGCCAAAGATACTATCATTATTTAGCAGATATGTTAGAATGACGTGAGAGGCTTTTGGCCTAAAAGAGATATAGACAAGCCTAAGTCAATGTATCAAAAAAAGATTCAACAAATCGTATCTGATCTACTAGTTCGTTCACATAATACTGTGCCTTCTAATTTCAAAAATTTGCTTTGAAAAAAGCACAGAATTATTTGAACAACTTTATAGTAAGTAATGTACAGCAAAACCTCTTTGGTATAAACCTCTTCAAAGCAGAGCAGGTTGGCCACTTCCCCTGTCCCTACCCTATACTATAGTGTGACACTTCCTTTATAATAGCAGTTTTTTGACCCTCTTTTGTAATAAAACTCCTATCAAAAAGTACATGGGTAGTGCAACACCTTGGTTATAGACACAGGTTTGAACCAGTCCTTTGAGTGTCATACTAAAATGGTTTGACTGTATTACAAAGAGCGTCTAGAGCTGTAATTATTAAAAAGATGTCACACTATGGAGGGTCATACTAATGATATTTGACTGTACATGCTATTTGCAATGAGAATTTTTTACTAAAACTAAAAATATTTAACTGTAAAGCAAAGTAAAGGGTTAACCATGTTCATACTCTTTTAGAAACGAAATCCCCTGCCCTTCTTTCCCCATCCAAAAACTTTTTAAGAATTCAAGTAAAAATCAGTTCCAAACCAGTACTGGTCTCAGCACTTTTCAAAGATTGACATTCTGACCAGCATTGTCATTGCCAACTTTATATTAACATATCTCTCTCCCCCCCCTATTTATAAATTTCCTGAAAAAAATAATCCTACTAAACCACTATAATATACCTTGCACTACTATTCCTAAACACTCCATTACCTATACTATAATATTAAGAATCTTTAGCCTCTGAAAACCCTTCAAAGTTTCCCGTGTATGTAAAAGTATACCCCCAAGCGCTACGTGATGTTGTAGATGAAAAGAGTCGCCATTTCTCATGTAAATCCTCGTTCCGAATTCAAAAAAGCCTTGAATAAAACCACAAATTTGAACTTAATTTCAATATTCGGGCCAAGGTTTGTGGCGTTTTCGAATATTCATCATGGAGTTCTAAAAATAAATTGTAAATTATCATATTACAGATGCGACTAAAGAGTTTATACCGAAAAGCACTCGAAAAAGTTTTTAAAAACGATAATTTCACAAAAAAATGTAAAAATATGTACAGTAATCTATAAAATATGTAAAAACTTTGTTTACAACTCTCAAAAACTGAGAATTTCAATTCTAAAACACTAAAACTATCACAAGAATCCAAACCCTCGCCCACCACGAAAAGGCAGAGGATGATAGCATTAAAACTGTTTAGTCTCAACAAAACCCAATAATCCACCTCGTAAACCGTTTGATCGAATGTAAACTCAGCCTAAGGCACCATAATTAATATTCAAATTGGTTATTTCGCAAACGTTAAAAATGGCATTAATCTAATTCTACAATAAGATTGACAACCCATAAATTGTATTACTTTCGGAAGTAAACGTGTAGTATAAAGTTTTACATGGTAAGTATGAGTAGTTACTGCAACATGTATACATACAGTACTTTAAATAGCTTGTAATACCCTACCCTACCCTACCCTACCCTATCCTACCCTACTCTACTTCTTGTTTTACCCCATCTTTATATGCGACATTACTGCAGAATGTAACTTTGAACTCTGCCCAACCCTAACCCGTAAACAGTTTGCGGGCCTTTAATTAAGTTAAGCGTGGCGTTAAACGGAAATAAACCCACAAAAAGATATTCGTTAGCTGTTAATTTAAAGCAAAGGAGAGGGGGACAGAAAGAGTACTATGAAAAATGGCAGATACGACAGATTAGTCACACCACATGATATCTCTAATGTGTTGTAACATTAGGACAATTACACCTGCAATCTAAAAGGTATCGATTACTTAAGACAATTACAACATTGTAAAGCTATTGTAAAGATTTCACTAATCCTGTAAAATTGGATTAAGCAGTATCAGATTGTGTAAGTTTTCGTGATAATGAGAAGATATTGTGGTAGATTGGAAGATAATGTGATATATTGGAAAATAATGTGGTAGATACAACAGAAAGGGTAATACAGTAAAGTGTAATATTGTTGATGAAATTAGTGTTAGGCAACCATACTTTGACGTTTCAAAAGTAAACAAAGAAGAGGCGAAGATTAAGCTACAGAATTTTTAAATGCCACAACCCCGATTATCATTGATTAAGCTTAAACCTACCAAATGTTTATACCAAACATTGTCAATATTAACATGCAAATCTAAAGTAAGTATGAAATGCTTTGTCACGAGGTCGAAACTTTTTAAAAGTTTTTGAAAATATCGTCATCAATTTAAAAATAAATTTGAAAATTATCCAAAAAAAAATTTTGAAATAAGTTAAAAGTGGTCCCCCCTGTGGATTTTTGCGAAATTTTTTTAGACTCCCTTGACCAAAAGTCCCTGCCCGGCCCTGCTCCTCCTCCTTTCCCCTACACCTATAGTAGTGAGAAGCGGGCAAAAAATGTAAGCGCGGCCCGACCGTAACCCGTCTCCAAGGCCGGACCGTATTGACCTAACGTTAGAACGAGCCGGGCTTAAATACTAGGTACCAACATAAAGAACATACTTTTTCTGTAATTCCCTGTAAAAAATAGCGGGTTCTTTATGTCGGCACCTAATAGTAAACCAAAACCTGAGAAAAATTAAAACTGGCCGGGCCAAACAAACCGGGCTAAATTTTTTTTGATCTGGCCTTGCCGTCTTCAGAATTGATGAAAACGAAATGACCTTTAACGTCGGGCCCCCGGGCTTGGGTCTAAAAACTAAACCCAGCCCTGCCCGTTTCTCACTCCTACCTACATCGTAACTTTTTGACCTTAATTATAACATCTATCGATAAAAAATAAGTTTCGGTACAAATTCACAAAAAGTCAAGTTTAAAGCAAAGATAGAAGTTATGATGATAAAAGGTATTACACGCAATTTCCGGAGATTGCCAGTTGTACCAACACATAAAATAAAATATAATCAAATACTAAACTAATCGGATTTTGGTCGTTAGCTAATGTAAGTCTTGACTACATTAATCTAACGTTATTATGTTTTCAGCAAAGTGTATTTCAAATTTAAGTTTTAGAAAAAATAACAAATTTTTTAAATTTTAAAAGTTAATAACTATGTCTTCAAGGTAAAATACGAAGGCTAGTTTCACATTTTCTATAGTCATCACAAAACTACGTCCTTATAAGAATTAATACCTTATAAGAGTAAAGTACAATTTTTTTATAAAGACAATTTACTACAGTAAAGTAAAACCAACAAAACTTTATAGCATAAAACTAAAAAAAAGCATCAAGAACAATATACCTAGTAAACCACATATAACATTCAATTCTGAAGCCACCAATGATTGTAAATACGATGTGCTAATCCCTCAAATATATTAAACTTCTAAAACAATGTGGTTACAACCATGGTATTACCCGCTAATCTATCATGACGTTTACGATTATACCATGGTCATAGGCAATACACACAGTTAATCTGCTGCTTCCGCTTCTAAGCAGGAGGAACGAGCCGGGCCTAGTTTTATGGTTCAGCCTGAAGACTGACTGGGCCCATCTTTCAGGTTTGTTTTATTTTTCATTTTGTTAGGTTTGGCCCAATATTCTGGCTTGGCATAAGGATTCTGGTCAGTTGCTCATGCCTATTGCTTCTCCATCTCAGCCCGCTGACAGAGATGTTACGAAAAGTACAATAAACTATACTTCTGAAGTTATCGTCGTATCTTAAGACGTAGAAACCTATTTTTAAAAATATCTTGAGAGATAGAATAGTAATTTCAAAATAAAATTGTATCTTCAAAGCTACTTTTTTCTATATTTAGTTATATTTTAACTGTACGTAGCTATACACCATTAATATATAGAGTTAATCCAATAAAAAAGAATATACCATCACATATATATTCTGTAAATAAAATGTAAAACTTATACCAAAAAGTTACGTTACATATATACAAAGCAAAAATCTTAGATTGTATCATACAATATATCTTTTTTATGTGATATGTTCAAAATATATGTTGTATAGCATCGTACTATGCAAACGAATTTACGTTTTCTTCGTACTATTTTTATTTACAGCACGTGTCCAATGATATATGGTGCTGTCAGTTCCAACAGTAAACATATTCGCTTACCCCTCCCTCTCTGCTCCCAAGATGGTATCTTATCGTAATTGACTAATATTATAGTCGTGCTGGATTGTACAATACTATATATTATTTAAAAAGTTAGGAAAGTTTACAGTATTAAAATGCAGTGTAAAAAATCGCATACGATACGTCAAGACATATGGCTACTAATTAATATACTCTGTGTTACTCAGGTATACATAAAATAATCTTAACATTGTTTTAGGTATACCTGATAGTACATACTCAAGCATCTAATTATAGCTATACGGTATGGAGCCGAACGCATTAGAGCCGGCGATAAAACTTGGCCCATTTAGAAGCCAAAAATAACAAAAATCAAAGAAATCCCCTAAGGGCAGCCGGCTTCCCTTTCCGCCTCCAACATAAAATGCATTAAGAAGTGTTTGAAAACACACAAAAAGCGTTCGGATTCCACATCGCCAAATAACATTCGATGAAGGCGTAGAATGAGGAAATTGAATGCGGGATTAAAGATGTTATAAGGTTGATATTAAGTTGGTACAGATAAGGTAAAAAGACAAATTTGGTTATTGATGGTATGAGTAGTATATACAGTACTTTTAAGCGAAACCAGTACTAAACAAGTAGAAAAAATTAATTTCATGTTGTTTTAAAACTAGTCAGCATAGCCTTTTTATACTCACAAGTTTTTAAAGTTACTTTTACACTAGTTAATAGCAGCTTTTTAACTTACACACATCTATTGGATTGTTCAAATAATTCTGCGCTGTTTACCCCAAAAATTTGCTTTAAAAAGAGCTCAGAATTAACTTGACAATCTAATATATGAGCTAAATTACCAAAATTAAAAAAAACTAAAATCAAATACAGTAAAACCTTGTTAATAGGACACCACTTACAACAAAACCCTCGTTATGTAATAGAGCACTTTTTAAAATCCCCAGAAAAAATTTTTGCACTGATTCTTAGATAAAAGAACTTCGGATGTAACAAAACTCCGCTACAGCGAACGATTTTTCAATTCCCCTGCGGATTCGATGTAGCTGGAGTTCACCGTAGTATCAAAGGCTGTCTAATATGTAATTCCTACTAATATCATCGCGGTAAACCAGTTATAAACTATCAGTTTTAAAATGCCTAGAATTTTTAACTAGAATCAACTTTTTAAAATTTTTTAAATTTGCAAACCATCTCATGACAGCTCCTGTACAAATTAAGATGTAAGCATGAAAATGTTAAACACTATCAAACCTTTTTTAAAATTTTTCTACACCAAGTAAAGCTTACCTCTTTTTCTCTCCCACCTCGCCTTCCTATCATTTTTTATCGCCCCCCCCGGAACCTCTAAAAAAGTCTAACAACTAAACACTATAATACTAAAACTTTCAAATAGCACAACCCAAACCAATATAAATAGAACCTAACGGCCCAGATTCCAATCAACCCAGTCCCATTATGCAAACTATGTAATAACAAACACATTAAGCTAGTCCCACGCACCAAACAAGTCGTTAATCCGGCCTATTAATCACAATTCCATCAATGGCGTGCCCTGCGGCCATAACTCGGAATTTGCAAACGAAATAAAGTCATCGCGTAGAGAAGAGTGTAATGTACATGTTGTCAACTCAACACGCAACATACCAGCATTCTACCAAGTTTTTGCAAACTCTCTGGGATATTAAGGGCAGTAACTATGTTATAGTAGGTAAAGAAGCTATAACAAGAACAAAAACTTTACAAAAAAAGATTTTCTTTCTTAATCCTTTACGTTTCATGTACCGAAAGCCTACCTTAATATAATTAAACAGCAAAAACGTTTAAAACTTTAAAAAATTACACCAATGCGTGCAAAACTATATAAAACAAAGTATGTGAAACATATTATAGTAGCTAAAACAGGTGGAAAAGTGGCTGGTATGACTGAAATGATGTGAGTTATGTGTTTAGGAGTAAAATGCGAAGTAAATGGATAAAAAATAACACATGTTTTTTCTGGCTTGCATAATATAATATAGAAAATTTTTCGAAATTTGCAGAATGTTCTATGTTATAGTAGTTGGAGGGCTTTGAAACGCCATAACTTTTGACAAAAGCTACATATTGTAGTAGAATTTTGTTTGGAAAGTGTTCAAAGAGTACTAGTTGCATATTCATATAGTCAAGTTTGAAAAATTTTGCTTGTGGAATTATAAAACGCACTAAAATTAAAAATTTAATCCTTTATTTACAAATTTTTTAAAAAATTAAATTTTAAAAAAATTTCCTAAACTGCCAAATCTTTTTAAAAAATGCAAAAACCAAACCTTCTAGATTCAAAAACAAACATTTTTAAAAACAGTACAATAGATCTCAATTTCAATGTGAATTTTGAAAAAGACCTTTAGTTCCAAAAGGCTCATGGATAACATAGAAACCCTGGGGTTGCCATGAGTTGAAACCGACTTCTACACATGACTATCAGTTCCTTGGAGTTCATTACTATAGAGAAACTTCATATGATTCTGGCAGCTAGATATACTAAAAAAATTTTTTAAAAAAAGAAGATATATACGAGTTCAGAATAGAGTAATACCTCCGTATAAGGAACCTCTATATAACAAAACCTCTGCATAACAAACAACTTTTGAATCCCCCGTCTACCACTATACAGTGCATTCAGTGTTTTGCCGGTCCGGTCCGGGCCGGACCCAAAAACCTGCGGACCCGGACCGAAGAAAAAGTTCCGGACCGGTCCGGAAGAAATTTTTTTTATTTTAAGAAAACTGTTTTAAAAATTGCAAATAAACATATTTTTAGGAGTTTTTAAGCAAAAAGAAAGCAGTTTTAGCGATCCTTGCTTTTTTTAAAAATTAAAAAAATTTTTGCGGACCGGACCGGACCCAAAAATTTTGGGTTTGGACCGGTCCGGACCGGACCCAAAAAATCGCCGGACCGGACCGGTGAAAAAAGCTCCGGACCGGTCCGGGCAAAACACTGAGTGTATTTAAAACTCCTGTATAAAGAAACCTTTTCATAACGACCAAATTTTAAATTCACTAGATTTTTGTTGCACAGATTTCCACTGGAGTTTAAAGCCAACTAGTCAACAAAAATTTTTTTTTAATCTAACTAAAAATATTAAAGCTAAACCAAAAAGTAACGCTAAACTTTGTAAAAAGTTAAAACATAAACTGTATTCCAGCTACAGGTGTAAATTATCGTCAATGTATACCTAGAAACTTAAACTTTACTCAAAATTAACCTTTTAAACTCAAAGAAAAGTGTACAGTTTTTAGTTTAAAATGCTTTAAAATTATCGTCACCTTGTACTCGCAAACTAGTTATTAAAACCTCTTTTTTCATACTACACCACAAAGCTCATACCTAAATTAAATGTAACAAATTTTATGTTTTGCTACTATTCTCGCACCTATTTTTCCTTTTTTCCACTAAATTCTGCTTACAATTTCACAGTTTTTACCCTATAACAATGTCAACCCCTCTTCCCAACCCTTTTCAATTAAAAACGGTTTCAAAACCAACCCATACCCCCACAAAATGTACCAAAATTCACGCTCGAAACGCGTCGGATGATCCAGGGAAAAGAGAGCCTGAGGGCAAGAACACTCTCCCCCCCCTCCCTCTGCCTTAACGGGGGGGGGGAACGTTTGAGGGCGGCGGCGGTGGGGGAGCTCTTTTCGGCCGCTTCTACTTTTCATCCACCCTCACCAAAATGAGAGAAAGCGGTCACAACCGGCTGTCTCTACCGTCTCTCACCTGGGCATGGTGTTTTGGGTCAGGCGAAAGTGCAGTGAGCCGGGAAAAGAATTCAAAGCCCGCAGGGTTTTATGTGTTTGCGAGTTAATTAGCATACATATTTGGGGGGGGGGAGAGGGGAGAGACAGGGGTTGACAGTGGAATTAGCATAAAGACCAGATGTAAGATAATATAATATCGAGGAGGGGGGAGTACAGAGGAAGAATAACATTAATATAATGGGAAGAATGGACAAAGAATGGCATTGATAAGAAAATGGCATGTTCATATAACTTCAACGGGTATGTTCATATATTGTAGTTACAAAAGAAAGTTCTGATATACTCTTTGAGTTACACTTTATCAAATTACCCCAGCTATAACAACATAAACTTGAACTCTAATTACAAGCCAATTGAGCTTATTCAGAAGTAATTAGGGTTCAGAACACAAGATTCAAGAGTTAAACTCAAAAAGTTTCAAAAAGAATAAATAAATAAAAAATGTCAATTTTATATCATAAAGCTATCAAAAATTTTAAATTAAAAAAATTTTAAAAAAATTTAAATTTTCAAAAAAAAATTTTTTAATTTTAACATTTAAAAAAATTTCAAAATTTTAAATTTCAAAAAATAAAAATTTTACAAAATTTTAAATTTTCATTTCTTCTCCCCGCCCTCCCCTGTTTATGCAAATTCGTTTCGAAACCAAGCACCGTGAAGTCCTTCTTTGTGTGTTTTTTGTTTGTCGCGGGGGAGAGGCTATTTTTAGCAGCCAGCCGGCTCTATTTTTGACATTTGAAAAAGTTGGAAAAAGAAAAAAACTTTACAAATTACATCACTCGTATTTACTATGCTCGAACACAACAAAACACATGTGGGCACGCGGATATATACTACTGGTTATTGGTTGTATAGGATATATACTACTAGTTATTGAACATGTAGAATAGTTACTAATAGTTACTAACTATATAGGGCGTATACTACTAGTTACTAACCACTTATGAGAACTGGTTATTAGTCACATAAGACCATACTACTAGGGGTACAAGCCAGTTCTGCCATTAAATACTATAGTTAGCAGTAGATTACACTCGGAAGTATATAAATTTAAAAAGCGAAATGACCACTTTCCTCGAATCAGTCTGGCTTCCCACCCTCAGGCTATTACTTAAAGCCCTCGATCAGTCAAAATAAACATCAGCTGTTCTTGGAATGGACAATCACATGCCATTCGAAATGGGTTTGAATTTCACTTGTAAAGAAAGTTTTTTCGGCGCTTTGTGTTATCTATGCATTTATTGTATTAGATTGGCAACTACCAAGAAAGATTTTTGAAGATCTTATATTCACATGATCTTTCTTTATAAAAAGTTTGAAGTCTATCAGGGCGAGACGGGTCGGACGCTTTTCTTGTTATAATAGTTGCCAACTTTAAACGTCAACATTAGCAATTACTTCATACTTTTATGTATAAAACCATGTAATTTGTAACAAAAGTAAAAAAATGTAATTTTCAATGTAAACCACTGCTCGAGCTATGGCTAAAACTTGTAATGCTTGGTCGTTGTTTGATAATATTGAGTAGTGCCATTTGGTACGGCTTGATAGCGAATACTGTAGCCAGCGGGTTGAACAAAGGTATCCAAGCTAAAGTGGCATAAGCCGTGATTGAAAACGCTCCTACGTTAATACCAAATATAATGGCTGAGGCTACAGTTACTGTAGGGCCGACTGATGTTAATATTGGCAAGACAGCCTAAAATTAAGAATGATTATAGTTTATTCAGTTTGTATAGTAAGTACTGTAATGTCTTGAACTTTATGGTAAAAATTATAAACCTTTACTATTATATATAATAATATACATTATCGCAGCTCATAAAAAAATGTGAAGTACATTACTGTAAGTTTCTTGACAAAACTATAAGTACCGTATTTTACCTGTAACAACAACGCAGTAGACAACTGTTGTTCAAGTCTTAACGTTTTCCCACTGTACGAGGCTCGATTATCTCTTATAGTAAGCATAGTCAATCGACCATAGTAAAGTGCCAGAATGTAAGCACCACCAAGACCATTTATCATCCACATTGATGCTATTTGAGTATATGCGCTTTTCTGAAACTTGTTATTGTTATATTACGGTAAACCTTTATTATAAGCGAGGTAAAGAAACAAAATCTATTAGATCTTTATAATAAGAGCTTCTTTTATAAAATTAACATTGCTTTCTCCTGGTCAAGTCAAAACTTAGTCTACGTTTACTTCTAGTCTTAATTATCAAAAAACTCAGCTAAAGTAGAATTTTAAAACTTACAGAATCAAGTGGTATAATATTAGGTATAGGTCCGTAGTTGAACCACATACTTCCATAGTTAAACCCAGCTCTGTTATGACCACTCTTTAGAGCCGATAAATAACTGGTGTAGCCAGAAAAAAAACCAGCTATCAATGATATCAAATACAATATTATAGTAGTTAAGTGCGATGGCTTTTGCCTGTAAAATAAGAATCGTATGTAACATAGCTAAACATACCCATTAATGCAGTTATAGCGATAGTAGTAATTGGCTGGTAAGATAGTGATAACATTCGATATACTGAAAGCATAATACCCGATAAACACACATTGCCAACGGTAACTTAAGTACGATACTGGGCCTTCACACACTAATAATAAGACTCCGTCTCTTATGTTTGAGGTCTGAAAATTAAAATTTAAAATAAAGGATTAAAAATTACAGTAATTTGATTAAAAATTTCTGAAATGTAAGAGAATATATAAACTATCTTACTGAATTTTCTATGGTATGGTAAAATTGCTATAACTTTCCAAAAATTTCAAAATCTTACTAGTTGTGTCAAGCTAATGGCAATCCAACATTGAGTGTCACAAAGACAACACATGAGTAGCATAGTTTTGTAGTCTTTTAATATTAACTTTGACTTTGTTATAATCAAGTATAACAAAGTTAAACATGTGATACCTCCTATGGCTACAGCCACACTGTGTAGCCATCTATTTACTGCCATAAAAGTTTCATATTCAGATACTGTAACAGTTGATGACAAGTTCATATTGTCGTCTTGCCAGCTGAAGGGGTTATCGTAAGATACAGTAGGCATTGTTACGTAAAATGTAAGGCAGTAAAGAACAAGGGTAGAAAAGTTTACGAATTGAACTAAATCTTATATATATAGTGTTGTAAAAACAATTAAAAAGATATAGTGCGTTGAGTACTTTGTAAAAATAGCTGCACTTAGTATATGCAAATTTTATACAGTATAGTCGTGTAAGTTAATGTATGCAAGTTTTATATATTATAGTCTATAGTAAGAAAAAAATATAATGTGTAGTGCAATTACAAGTACGTTAATACGTGTTGTAACAGTATAACACGTTGCCTAAAAGTATAGTGCAACGTAGTACGTCTTAGCAATTAAAAGATAGTAATTTACAGGTAATAGATGTAAGATATATCTAGATACCAAATTACTGTTCACAGTAGTTAAAACAGATTAATAGTGCACAAACGTATTTGAGACTGCATATTTCAATTTTTAAGTGTAAGCTCTATCTTACTTACCGTTACATAGCACGTTTTGTTAGTATATCAACAAGATGTGTTTACGCAGATATGTCTAAAGTATATAAATAAAGTAATATATTTACCAGAAACTCATACATTATGTTGTATACCATGTTGTACAAAATATAAACGACTTAAAAAACGTATTTCTTGTTGTACATAGTACTACAAAAAGTATAATATACCTGTTAGTAAACAATATGCATCATGCTATTTTACAATATAGTACGTGTTATTAGAGAAGTTTTTATCTATAAAAATATCCAGTTAGATCGGATTTTAAAATTTTTAAGCTATTTTAGGTAATAAAGAGTCTGTGAACTCAAAATGATGTAAAGCAAATAAAATAATTATATTGGTGTTCAAAAAGTAATGAGCCATTAAATAAGAACAATTTTCTTTCAAAAACAACTGCAATTTACATATTTACTTTATTCACAATATAAAAAGTAGTTTGATGTGCACAGCGTTACCTATCATCGGATTAACAAAGAATGTCAAATTTTCAGCTGGGAACACTCCATCGACAGTTACATTTGACGATATGCCAAAATCAATTGTACAGTCAGATGAAAACCACTTTGTATTCTTCATGAGAATCACTGTCCTGTAGCCATCTGAACGGCCCAAATCACCAAGTTGTTCGGTCAACTCTTTGGCAATCTCATCCAAGCTTTCCCAGCGGTATATTTGGCTGAGATTAATATTTAAGGCAATATTAGGTAAAATATGTTACACTAGTATTAAGTATAATATCTATAGATTACATTTACATGAGTATACAAAGCGGTAGAATTACTGTAACTTTTTAAAATTAACAAATTTAAAAATTATTGTTGTATGAAAAACCAATCTAAAATCACAAAAAAAATTTGTTTCTAGCACCTTTTTAAAAAAAGTTGTGCTTAAAACAAATAGGTTTATTATTTTTTTGACAACGGCTTACATATGTATAATACAGTTAGATAGCACTTATTGGCTCCTATGGTTCAAACTGTATTTTGGCCATTTTTATTGAGTTTTTTAGTTTTCATTAAAATGAGTCAAAGAGATCACAACAAGCCTCTTTCGTATTATCAACTAAAAGATCAGAGTACCAACATAAATATATAATTATCTAACATATTTATAAAAAATAAAATCAGATCCTTCCAGAAAAGATAAAGTTTTTTTATAAAATATATAAACTTTTATCGCTGAAGACAGTTTGTTAAAGTAAATCCTACCAAAATCACAACTGCTGGTAGTCATGTTGCTTAAATTTTTAAATAACATGATACATTTACATAGAATATTTAGAGACTTTTACTGTAAATGTGCAGTATTTTTTGATAGGACAGTGGCGAGATGATAAATTCCGCTTTTGATTAAGTAAATTCGAAATTTTTGAAGTAAAATACGAGATCCAGTCTATAATTAAACTTGATAAAAAATGATTTATTCTTCAAAATCTAAACTATTATTTAATTTTACCTCGAGGTATCATACTTACGACTCTTGCCGAAAAGTAAGATAAAAATATGGGTCAATAATTGATTGCATAATTTATAGCGAGCCTAAGCCTACGGGCCCTTTTTACTATCTTTGTCTGTTTATTCCTTACAAATGCCGATTTCGTGAGCGGTTTGGTATAGTTTTTAGCTCTGATTTACCGGGGTTTTTTTTTTAAATTAATACTCTGAATTATGATTTTTTTTAAAGTTTTGCATGTTGCTACTGTTTTTACAATAAAATTTAGTTATAATCAAGTCTAAAAACACCATTTTAAATAAATTTAACAATTGTTTCTTTATTACATTTTTGCTTTACAGTACTATTTATAGTAACTTAGTTAAAAAAATTTATTTAGCTGCATTTCTTACTACAGTAATCCTTTAGTAGCGTTAAAATAACTTTATTTATCCTCCATTAATGTTTGTCGTTAAAATTTGAAAATATAAGTTTTTGACCTTATTTGACCTCGCGCGAAATTGTTGTACGGGGTGTTTAAAGATTGTGCCTCAGGGTGTAAAGACGTTAAACAAAAAATAACAGCTTTATCTTATCGAGATATGATGGTTACGACCTTCAGAAAAAAAGTAATGCAAAATATAGATCATTATTTGATTGCACAACTTCTATCAAGCATAAGCCTACACGATCGTTTTACTACTTTTGTCTGTTCATTCTATATTAACGTCGCTTCCGGAAGCGGTTTGGTATATTTTTTATGTCTGATTAATTGGTTTCTTAAAATTATCGAAATTATTAGCTGACATTATACGTTTCAATAAAAAATTAAAAATATATTTGCAGCTGAAGATAACAAAAAGCTCTTTATAACGAGATTTTTCATAACGAGATTCTATTTTATTTTTTAAAGTTTTACTTCGAAGCTTTACATTACTATTTATAGTATGCAAATAAATAAGTTTTTAAAATATTAGCTGGATTTTTACAACAATAACTTTTTGATAGGATTAGAAAATCTTCTTTCCTCTTCGTTATATTTGTCACTATATCAATTTTAAAAAAAATATAAAAGTTTTTGACCTTTGGACTTTTCTTATGTGAACTCGCGCGAACTTTTTGTACTAGGTGTTTAAATATTGCGCCTCAAGGCGTAGTTCTTAAAATTTGATCTAAACAAAAGCAATTGTTGTAAATTATCTCAAGACGTCGCACATTTTTATGGTGTGGTCCTATCTTCACTCCTTCCATATGTCCAGGCCACAGGCGGTTGTGTACTTACTTACAAGACTTTAACATTGATAAATTATAGTGGTTGAAACTTCTTTTTCGAGATGTACCTTTATAGATAACGTAGAGCAAGAACTATATTTGTTAACCTAACAAAGTTTAATTTTTTAGAGATCAACCAATTAAAAAAAAGATGTCAGCCTTCAACTTCCATGTCCCCGAACCCGCTGGGTTTCCTGGTTCTTCCGCTAGCAGGAGAAATAACCAGTTTATGGAGCTAGAGACCATTTCAGGTCCAATTGTACCAGTTGTGACTAATACAAGTCGCTTGTTTGGCTCGAATTTCATGGTGGTTAGAGCTCCGGTTACGGAGTTGCCTTGGAGTCACCGTGCGGCTGAAAGGGCTGCGAAGAAGGCCAGGAAGATCATGGAGACGTTGAAGTTGGTAGAGGAAAGAATTGGGGAGAAGCAGAAGAAGAAAGAGAAAGAAGCCAAGAAAGCGGCGAAAGAAAAGAAGACCAAGAAGTCGAAGGGCAGGAAGCTGGAGGACGCCTTCAGTCGGCTGGAGATCTCGGAGAGCCTGGCGGGTCAGCTGAGCCAGTCCGAATTGGACTGTCTTCGGATGCCTCCGCCAGTTCGAAGAGCCATCCGCCGAGCACTCAAGAAGTCAACTCTGAAGGACTTCAAGCAGATGGTGAAGGAGGTAAGAAAGGAGTTCAAGATGTTGGTCAAGGGATTCAGCACGGCGGACAAAGCGTTCAAAAGGAAGAATCTGGTAGAACACTACCAGATATGTCTTCAGAGGGTCGACTGGATAAGGATGAAGATGGGGAAGAAGGCTAAAGCTTCTCAATGCTTTTTTAGATATAAAAATATTCATATCACTTTTTTTTAAATAAATTTTAAATTTTTATAAAAAAAATAAAAAAATATAAAATTTCAAAATCCATAAAAATGAAAACTTTTAAAACCGTAAATTTAGAAAACTAAAAAAATAAAAGCAAAAAAAAAGAAAAAAATTTCTTCACCAACTCTGGATGCCTTGTCGTGGCGGTGAGGCTTAAGTATGGTACTTGTTTGACACACAATTTTACCCAATTTTTAGATATCAAATAGTATCATACAAACCAAATTTCAGAAAAATTTCAAACTTTTTACAAATATGTTTTTAAACGTTTTCGAACTTCACGAGGTAGTCATATTTATTAAATTTCTACATAACATGATACGTCTATAATATTTAGAGGTTTTTACTGTAAATGTGCAGTATTTTTTTTGATAGGACAGTGGCAAGCTGACAAATCCCGTTTTCGGTTAAATAAATTTGAAATTTTTAAAATAAAAAACGAGATCAAGACTAAAATCAAGAGTTTGAAACGTGAAGACTTGTGTGCCTTTGAAAAACGTTTTTAAACTTTAATTTTCAAAACGTTGATTTGTAAAGATAATAATTCCCAAAGATTATACTTTGGCCCCACAACGAACACCAAAAATCGCAAAACAAAGCCTTGGCATTGTGCTTCACGCTTCAAAATTTTGAAGTTTTCGAAAGTTTTGGATAAAAATTGAGATTGGACACTCCAGGTAATAAGTTCCCACCTCAAAATGGCTAAATTCTTTTTCGACAAATCCAATAATTGATTTGTTTAGGTATCAAATCGACGTTCAAGCCATGTTCCTCAACGCCGTCACAATTCTTTTTTCAATAAACTTTGCGAATCTTCGTCGTCGTTGTCGCGCGAACCTTCGGAGCTGCAACCTCGCGGCCAATGCCATGAAATCGACCGCTTGATTCAGATCATCTACTACACTGTTACTTGGAGGAGCAATACCTGGTGGATGAGCTCCTGGAGGCATTCGAGGTCGTGGAGTTAATCGGGACGGTACAGGTGAAGCATTTTGAGGTGAGGGTGGAGTTATGGAGTTGGAAATGGCAGTGGTAGGGGAGATCTGGACTGGGCGTGGCTGTGGGGTGGTGCGGAACGCTGGGGGTGGTTGAGAAGGGCCGATGGGCTGGGCTGTTGGTGGAGGTGATGGGCGGGAGACTGAAATTGAGTTTTTAGGTGTAAATATTTTAAAGTTATGTTGTTTTAGGTAATAACGGATATACAACTTTTGTCTTGGCAGCAAAGTACAGTATTTTTCAAGTTTTAGAAGTTGTTACCTAAAATAATTAAAAGCATATTGTTTTAGGTATAAAAAGGCATAAATTCCAGTGTTTTCAATTGTAAATTTTTCTATATATTCTAATTTTAGGACTCCTTACCTCCAGCTCTAGGGGTAGGTTGCGGCTGAACCTGAGCTGGTGGCTGACTGACTGGAGCTCGAGATTGACCAGCTGGAGGCATAGTTCTAGGCACAACTGGAGGTCGGCGTTGAGGAATATTGGCCTGTTGTGGAGGTCGTGGCCTGAGAGGTCCAGAAGCTTGCACTTGAGTTGGAGATTGTGGCAACTGTTGCGTTGGTTGCTGTTGTTGTGCTTGAGGCTGGAACTGTTGAGGTGGGAGTCGTTGGAGGGGTGCTTGAGTTGGGGGTGGCGGAGGAGGGAGTCGTGGTCCTAGTGTGACACGTGGTGCCACTTGTCCTTGATTCACAAAGGCTGGTCGTCTTGGGGGTTGTCGGAACGCACTGAAATGGATTTTATTGTTATGTTGTTATGTTTTAGTGGCTTTTTATTAGGGTTAAGAAGCTGATATTGGTTAGTAAAAGCGTTAGGGTTATGAATGGTGAGCGAGGTATGTTGTGGATCGTGCAGTTTTAAAGGCGTCCTTATTGGATAACAATGCGATTGACTTAATTTAAACTAATGACTTAATACGTTTTGGGCTTGAAAATCCATCTTGGGATTGGTTTTAAGCTTCATGTTTAAAGCCTCCAAGTCATTAACATTGTTATCCATCTAAAAACAACCCCTAATCCACCTGAGTTGGCTAGCTGATTCATTGGCTGGCACGATGGTAACTCTTCTTATTGATGGCCTAAATTGACTCAGTCTGACTCCAGTAACAGGATTTATCCGAGGTATCCTGGGTTTAGCAGTTGTACCACTTTGTGTCGTCACAACTGTAGTAGATGTGGGTCCACTGGTCGATAATGTTCGACCAGTCTGACTGGTTGATAGTGTTCGACCAGTCGATGTTGAAAAACCTGTTGATAAGGTTGGTTTTACCGTCGATGGAACTCGAGTTGTCGGCCGAAAAGTAGTTGATAAAGTTGTGATAAACTGTCTTGTAGTGGATGATGGTTGTGTTGGGGATATTGTAGATTGTGGTCTGGTTGATAATGTAGCTGGTGAACGAGAAGATGCTGTTGTTGACAATTGTCTTGTCGTTCTAAACGCCGTTTTTTGAACAAAAATATCAAATTATAGGGTATGTTAGGGGTAATTGTTTAATATAAGTTACGTTAGTTGTATGACATGTTATTTGGATAAGACGCTTGTTATACTGTGTTAAGTGAAGGCTACAGGACCCAAGAATTTTTGTGGCGAAAGTTGATACACATGAGGGCTTTTTAAAAAAGATTTTTCTTGAAGAGACTCAACAATAATTTTTTTAAAATATTGAACTTTAAAGGGCACAATTTTTCTTTCTGAATACTTATAGACCAAACATGACATGTTAGTAAAGTTATGTTAATGATCTTCCTACGATAATGTTAAACGATTCATTAAATTAAAGTTGTTATTTTAGTTTTAAAAATTTATATTAGGTTGTTCGAGTAATTATGTGCCCTTAAATTTGAAAACTTGCGTTGAGAGGGAGCACATAATTATTTGAAAAACCTAATAAATGATATTCTAACTTTTACTGGTTATAGTTAAGCTTACTGTGATCAAAAGCAAACAAACCTGTTTGGGAAAAACTGTAGAGCAGGGTTTGGGTTTTGCTAAAACAGTATCAATTTAAGCAGTTTTAGTTGGGATTGTTGAGCTTTAGGTAAAAAAATAGTTTTAAATTTTGTTTTACAGGCTTGGATAACTTTATTGTAAACAATATTGTTAAAATTTTAAAATAAAATTTGCGCTTATAATGGTGTATTTAACATGTAAAATACGTGTGTCTAAATAATAAAAAACCATTTAAAAAAAAGTAATTTTTCTTAAAAACATTTTTTTTTTCAAAACTCACAATAAATCTTTGTTGTGCATCTACAGTAACCGCTACAGTAATCAACGTAAGAATGGCTGCTTCTGACATCCGATTCCGTTTCATTTTCTGTCTTCAACCTTAAAATTTCTGAATAGACCGAAATATTTAAATTTCAAAATTATTTTAAAAATACAAAAAACACAACTCTTCGAATATTGTTGTTTGTTTTTTGTGAACGCGGTAATTGACAAATTCGAAAGGACAATAGAAAAAGCGAAGCGAGTGGAAAATCAGGCCCGGAGGGGCGACAGACTTTTAATGCGATCGAAAAACCAACATAATGACATTTTGAGGTGAGGTTAGGGCTGTGGGTCACGTGACAGGCATGGTTGAGGCCATTTTATAAATGGGCATGGTCGAGGCCATTTAAAGACACGGGAGGGGAAAGTAAGGTCGAGGTTAGGCAAATAAGAAAGGTCGACTTAAGTTAGGCAGGTAAGGTCAATTTGAGTTAGGCAGGCAAGAAAGGTCGATTTATAAAAGTAAGATGATAGCTTCTAAAGGTTTAGTTAGCTTCTTAAAGCTAATCTTTGGTCATAAAGTTAACTGTTTTCTAGTAAAACATATTCATTAGTCATCAAATTTCTTCGTCATTCCTTCAGCTACTCCTACTCATTTTTAGGCTTGCTAGGCCACTCTGAGTTCTGCCTTATCCAATTCCATTTCAATTGCTAAGCGCAGGGTAAATCATAAACAAAGTTTTTAAAATCAGTCACATAAGTTGCTTAACAGTACATAATTATAGGACTTAACATAAGGTCTTCATAGGACAGTATAATATTCAAAAGGGCATAATATGCTTGTTTTCAGTCCCAAATGGCCTGGGGTATGGCCAAACCACTATTTTTTCAAAAATATATAAAAAATCATTGAAGATTAGCTCAAAGAAGAGCTAATTGGTTTAAAATCCGTTAGTTTTTGTTGGTATCGATTTGGAGACGAATTTACGATCAAAAATAAAATCAAACTGGTTATATGACATAAGATTATACAGAGTACATATAAAAATATACTGTGAACAAAACAATTTTATTGAAATCGTTTTGAAATGACAAGAAATTAAAAAATTATTTTTTAACCTGTGACATGATATTTGGGTCTCCAATTGTGAAACATGAATGTCAGACCTAAAGCTACAAAATCGTTGAGTTTATCCTGCTTTTTAATTTTTCGTATTTTATAATAAAAATTTTATATATTTTTAAAATATAACCTTATTTCCCTATAAGACCAAAAAACCATTTATATTACAGTAGAAACCGCATAATTCTGTGTCAAAACCCAAGAATTTTAAACCAAAAATTTGAAAAATTCACCATCGACAAACTCGGCGACAAAACTACAAAAACACATAAATAAAAGCGATATTTGCGGTAGAAGGACATACCACGATGACATACAAAGAAAACATATTTGTTTATTTACCGTAACGGGCGAAAGTGTTTTAAAGTAAAGCAGCTTTGTTCCACAAGGTTTACAAGGTTACGAGGATAAGTTGCGCAGCATGGGATTTTAAGAGGGTGTTCACTACATTATGTGTCAAACGTGGTCAACAACGTTTTTTATGTTAAGATTTTGTAAGTAGTCAGTGGCAGGACAATTTTTGGTGGAGGGGGTAGGTGGAAAGGTTAATATTAGGTAGTTCACATAATTGCGTGCCCCGTAATTTTGAAAATTTGCTTAGAGTGGGGATACAGAACTATTTGAACAACCTAATAGAAGCAATTCCTTCAAAAAATTATAAAAAATTTGTTTTCAACAAAAAAAAATCCTCCTCCCCTTTCTTAGGAAGGAGTTTTTTACCCCTCCGTAATCTAAAATAGCTCTCAATAGAAATTATAAAAAGACTGTTTCACTGTTTTATTTCTAACAAAAGTCTACTGTAAACCACAGCAACTACTAACCAGCATATTAAAATTAAAAACAACCAACAAAAACCCATGCCACCTCTAAAAAAGCAATCATTATGGCAGTAAAACGTATTATTTAAAACGTAAGTTGCAGCAACGTAAAAAGTGCTAAAATGGCCTTAAAATGGTTTTATTACAGCGATGAAACAAACTTTTACGTTTGTCAAAAGTGATTGGAAACAAATCAAAAGAAGCTCCAAGCTCAAGTACAATCGGCCGTTTTCGTAAAGACTGCTCTTTTACTGTAAACTGGCTAATTAAAGGTTGTAATTGAATATTGCATTGGCGACAACGTTTCTCAAGAGCGGTTGAAATTGGGCTTCAAGGTTTTATTAAAGTTTCAATTATAGAAATGGTTGTAAGTATAATGTTATAGTAGTAAAAGAGAGTAGTAAAAGTACAATTTTAAAAAGTTGATCAGTAGGTATATATTAAAACTTAGAAATTAGCATTACAAAGCTTTTAATTCAAAATGTGAGTAGTTGTAGTGAAAGCTAGGGGAGATAGGGGTAATAAACGGCCGTATAGGCTCGGCCCGGCTCAGTTTGGCCCTACGATCAAGCCGATCCGGCCTTGAACTAAAGTTGAAAAGGGCCGGGCCGGCCTAAGGAAAAATGGAAGCAGACGGACTTTAGGCCACGGGCCTGGGCCCCAACGGTTTACCAAAAAAAATATTTTGAAAAAGTTAAATTTTAGCCATTTTTCGATTTTCAAAAAGTTTTTTTTAATTTTTACCTACCCCCTACCCCACCTCCAAAAAATCAAAAACTGTCTTCGTGCCACAACTTATAACCATATCAAATGCTAAATAATGCTATCTCCAAACCATTGATTAGAAAAAAAACGTCTCCTAAACAAAAATTGATTATTGTCAGTAATCAAACGGCCTTTTTCTTTTGGTATTTTACACTAATTGCCACAGTTCAAATAGAATTGTCACTTTACTTTTTGTCCCAAAGTTTCGGGAGACAGTAAAGTAAAAGAGTTTATGATTGATCGCGGTGTTTTGATGTAAGAGTAATTGACTACAATAAGAACACACGGTACAGCTTGTTTAAAATTTAAAGACAGTAGTTGTGATAAGGTGTAACAGTAGTTGTGATAGTGTAAAGAGTGATTAAAAAGAGCAAACACTAAAATTGTAGTTCGTCAGGCCGTTCAAATAATTCTGTGTCCTTTAATCCTGGAAATTTTCTTTGAGGGAGACACAGAATTATTTGAACAAGTTAATTAAAAAAGTTTTTAAAAACTTGTAAACGTGACCTATCACTAAGTAATCGACAAGTTGTCTGCAATTTAAAATTGAGAAAATTTTTAAAAATCGAATTACAACTATAAAAGGTAATGGAGCAAATAAAAAACACGAGGCTACCTTGTTTTTGGGTAATTAAAGACTCCGTAAAGTAGTTTTTTCATCGCTAAGTAGATTAAACGTTTACATGGTCAGTTTTCGATTATTGTCTGTCATTTTGGTTTATATATCAGGTTTTTCGAATATGGACGGGCCATAAATTTATTTTTAAAAACTTACAAAAAAATTTGTTTTAAAAGGCTCATTTATATTTGGACAACTGTATGATTGTATGATTTTGATGCAAAAAGAATGGCGCGTTTTTAAAAAAATTAATTTTCAAAAATTTTAACTTTTTTCCTTTAATTAGGTAAGTTGCACTCTTTTTCTGTAAATTTAGAAAAGGTTCAAGTACCTTGAAAGTTCTGCTATACCCAGTGTTTTGCCCGGACCGGTCCGGAGCGTTTTTCACCGGTCCGGTCCGGCGATTTTTTGGGTCCGGTCCGGTCCGCAAAAATTTTTTTTTAATTTTAAAAAAAGCAAAGAGCGCTAAAACTGCTTTCTTTTTGCTTAAAAACTCCTAAAAATATGTTTTATTTGCAATTTTTAAAACAGTTTTCTTGAAATAAAAAAAATTTTTCTTCCGGACCGGTCCGGAGCTTTTTCTTCGATCCGGGTCCGCAGGTTTTTGGGTCCGATCCGGTCCGCAAAAATTTCTGTTTCGGTCCGTCCGGTGCGGACCGGACCCGTCCGCGGATTCAATTACATTCATTATATTGTTCAGTTAATTCTGTGCTCCCTATTTAAAAAAATCTTTAGGGTTAAGAGGTCGCAGAATTATTTGAGCAACCTAATATATAGCGTTACTTTCGTTATAAGAAATGTAAAATTTTAAATTTAACAACATTTACTATGTAATTTCACGCCTGACATAAAGTAAAAAATCAAAAATCGACTTTCATTTTTGAGCTAATAAAATGATGAACGAACAGCTAAAAATTGCTAATGTCGCTAAATAAAAAATGGGGTTTTTAACGTGCTTTATGACGTCTATTACAGTGATGTTACATTAAACTCTTGGCGCCTTTTAGATGACAAAATAAGCCTTTGATGGGGTTAAAAATATTTTTTAAAGCAAAAGATGTTAGAATTGTGGGCTAAATTTTTAAAAAATGTTTTTATGAAAATATGACCTGCTGCTAAAAAGTATGGCCTACTGTAACCTAGGACAAAAAATATGGGAAACGGGGCTTTTTTTGTTCTACCCCTCCCTTTACCCTTCCCTTTCTGGTTCTGATGACAAATTCTAAAGAAGTTACGCCCTGGTGACATATTATAAAGAAGTTACTGTATAAATTTCAAAAACTACCAAACCAAACCCAAAAAGCAACTTCAAAATGGCCAAAAACCATGTATTAATACGACAATGATACATTAATATAAAGTAATGATACATTAGAGAGGCAGAGATACGACCATGTCAAAACGGTTTAAAAGGCCACGAGGCGCAGAAGCAAAATATATAAAAAGTCAGGAATGGTCGCGCACTCGAAGCCCTTCAAAAAGTAATGTTTAAAAGGCCAATTTCAAAAAGTAAAGTGAGTTTAATATACTTCAAGTATGTTTGTAGTTATGACTTATTACTGTAACAGCACTGGTTTGTGACGAAATGTATTGTTTTTACTGTAACTTGATTGTGATAAGATATATTTTCACAGTCGTAGCTTATCGTGAGCTACTGTAAGAACAGGATTTTAAAGATGACAAGGTACTAGAGAGTACAGTAAAATCAAAAAATAAATGTAAAGTAGTAACTTTAAGTACAAGACTTACAAAGCAGCACGTCTAAAACTAAACATAATCATTATTTTTAATACAGTAACCTTACAGTATCAAAATCCAAAAGCGAACTATAATAAAAAACAGTAAAGTACCCTACCCACCGACTTACTTCAGTCCTAAATATATTTACAGTAGTAAAAACTGTTTGCATAATTGATGCCTACAACATTCTTGAGATCGTTATCTTTAGAGGTCAGAAACTCAGGAATGAGTAATGGGTCGTGTTACTTTACACAAACTTGTCAAAATAGTAAAAACTTGTAAAAAACAGAAACATAGTAACTTTTTTAACTGCGTGACAACATAGGTATCACCACGTAACAATTGTGTAAGAAGTTTTATGTTGATGCGAAAAGAATGGCATATTTATATTTACAATGCAATCATTTGTAAATACGTAACACAAAAGTCAGACAAGATTTTCTGTGTTTTACATTACCTTTACTATCTACAGTACTAAAGACCTATTACAATACCTTCTCTATCTACAGGGCCTTCCCTTACTACAGTACTTTCTCTATCTATAGTACCTTCCCTATCTAAAGTACCTTATATATCTGCAGCACCTTCGCTACCTACGGTACCTTCCTTAACAAAAAGGTACCTATCTACAGTAAAAACCTTTACCGCCCCTTAACCTAAAAGCATAAAAATAACTCCACGCCCAACAAGACCCATTACAAACCCACAATAACATTGTAAATGGCAGTAAAGGTATAACCAGCCGGCTGTCTGCACAACATTTGTTGACGTTTTTTAAAAATGGCTCCATCAATTTGATAGTGATAAACAGTTACATTGTAATAAACACTCTCCAGAAGGCTGACCTTGGATTGGTCTTGTCGAAACAGACAATAAAATAATATTCGAATACTTTCTGGAGACCTTGAAGCGCAAAGGTCCGATTAATACCTTGGAAATGTGATTTTATCTCGAGTAATTTGAATATATCCATAAGTTTTTTCAAAAAAAATTTTTCTGATTGGTCATAACCTGTGCTCCCCAACACCAAAAATTTGCTTTGAGAAGAGGCTCACGATTATTTTAAACCTTTAAAGTAAAATTTTAACTTTCAAATTCATTTTCGACTGATTTTTCTACCAACTTTCATAAAACTCTTCAAAAATCGGCCAGTCAACCAAACCTTTAAAATTGAGAATAGCGACCGGTCGTATCGCCCCTGCGTAGCGCAGGGGAAGTCTCTTCCGTGAGGCGAAAAATGGCAGACGGGCTCTAGTAACGGTGTAAAACAGCAGAGTAAAACTAGTCAAGTATCAAATGTGAGACTCTTGCACGCGTCAAAAAGCCACCCGGCTTCTGCACCCGAGATGGCAGTTTTTTGGCACTTAAAATTTCAAAAAACTATTTTTTATTTTTTTACAAATTACTTTATAGTAAAACGATAAACAACAGCTGCTGAAACAGGTAAACTTAACTTAAGCAAACCCATCATTTTATGTTATAATTTTATTAAAACAATGGCAAAACTACTGTCACCAGGAAGGCCCCTGACTGTCACCTATTTACAATCGCTAGTCAGTTTGTAAAAAAACAAAAAACAACATACCAATAACAACAACTTAACAAGTAAACAAACCTACAAATTACCATTACAATAAGTTAATACTATCTACTCTACTCAAATCAACCTGATCTATCATCATTACAATCTCTTTAAAACTGTATACATACATCTTTTAAAACAAAAGCCTCATAAACTCGTTAAAACACCTTAAAAACCCGAGATACATAAAAAAAACTACAACAATATAAAACTAGTCAAAAACTAAAACCCTAAGTAACAAAAAACAACTACCTTAACACACCAAATTATAGGTTAAAATCCAAAAAAGTTTGTGGTACTTCCATCCTTGTTTCCACTGCCAATACTAAAGTTGAACGGCTGATCCTCCCCATTGTTGTCGTTGTCAGCCGTGTCAAATAAATTGAAATTGAAGCCTCCAGCATCATTGTCAGACGAGTTGCTCACCAATTGGAGAAAGTCTGAACCTGGATCCACAGAATTCTGGCTTGTATCGATCAGTCGCTCCAGAAGTTCGTCATTTTGAGAGGTTTCTTTCGATGGGTCAAAGTTGTTGAAGTTGAATGACTTATCTAAAAAAAATAGTTATCTGAAGATAAAAAATAAAAAGTTAAATAATTTTTAATGTTTAAAAAAGAAGTAAACAGGCAATGTCAAACATACCATCCAAATTAAAGACCGGCTCGTTCTTCTTCGGCTTTTGTCGTTTTCCAGGAACTTTCGGAACAGCAAAAACAGGCGATTTCGGAGATTTCTGAACATTCTTCTCAGGAGATAAGTATACAGGAGATAAGGACTGGACCGAGTCGTTGAAACCGTTTTCTTCTTTTTCTGGCTAAAATAAAATATTTATTTGTTTAATAAACTAAATTCAATTGACATAAAATATCCTTTTTCCAGCCTACCTCATCAATGATAATGCTGTCATTGTTATCGTTCCCAAAATTGAATCCAACATTGAACGAGTTGTTAACGTTCTCCTCCTCTTGTGAGTTACTTTCCCCTCCAATATCGTTCTCTTTTTCATATATAATACTGTCGGACTTGTTTTGTTCATCATCAATTAACATGACCGAGTCATTCTGTTCATTCTCGTCATTTTCTTCCTCTAAAAGTTTTATTGTCAGTTCGAATTTACATTAAGTTACATTCTATGTCTAGTTTTACACAATATAACAAAGAATGTTAAGATATATTAGTTTAACTTACCCTGACTAGGCCAATCGCTTTCCTCTTCATCTTGATCATGTTGTGATTGTTTCGCTTCTCGACCCATATCTAAATCAACAATAGTTTACTAAAAAGATATCCATTGCAACCTTAAATACGTTAAGTAAAAAAAGCACGATCAAAACTTTGTTACCTAAAACAACTTACTTTCGTCCTGGATGAGCGAACCAAAGCCGTTGTTCTTTGGAGACTCTTGAGTAAGTTTGCCAACAACATCATCAATCCGTTCTTCACATTTTTCTTGTTTATGACCATTTGAACCGTAATTGCTTTCCTTTACTTGCCCGTGATGAACCTTTGGTTGATTGTGATTAACCTCCTTCGGTTGACTGTGATTAAGTTCCTTCGGTTGACTGTGATTAGCCTCCTTTAGTCCACCGTGATTAATATTCTTTAATTCACGTTGATTTACCTCCCTTAATCCATCGTGATTTACCTGTTTTAATTCACCGTGATTAGCTTTCTTTAATTCACGTTGATTAATTTCCATCAATTCACTGGGCTTGATCTCCTTAAATTCCTTCTTTTGAGAGAGTTCGAGATCTTCTTCCAGCGAATCGTTCTTTTCTTGAAGCTAAAATCACATAAGTAAGCATAGCGTATTTTACATATAAAAATACTTCAAAAAAAGCTCAAATATTAAGTGTAGTCAAGATAAATAATATCCAACCTTTGCGTTCTTGACCAACAATCCAGCCAATGTCTTCTTCAATGCCTTCGATTTGACAGCGCAACTCGCACAATCCACAATAAACTTAATGTAGTCCAAATCGTTGTATCTTTTCACTTAAAGCATTTAAATTTAATTTTAAAAATATTATTTAGCGTCAACATTACGCATACGTTACATATAAAGCCTTCAAAAATAAAATAATAGACATTATAGGCTTAAAGACATATCAAAAAAGTATCTTACACTTCATTTCAGTTTCGTAGTAAAGTCTTTCTTCGTTTTCATACTGTGCTTTCAACTTTGCTGCTTCTTCTTCTGCTGATTGTGTTTCTGATTTTGCCTAAAACATTTTGTTACCTAAAATTGTAAAAAAAAACCACAAAATCAATAAAAATTTTTCGAGTCCATGTATTTATTCCTAGCTCCTTATAAATTCAAATGTAATACATAGAAAGCCGACAATATATTGCAATAGCCAAAAACCGAACAAAACTTTAATGTGAATGACATACCTTATTCAAAGCAGGAAGCCACTTTCTTCGTGACAATCCATCTTCATACGCCACCTTTCTTACATTCAACTCATCTAGTGTTGGAATACGAACTTCATTCTCATCATCTTCTGCCTAAAACCATAATTATCAGATAAAAGTTCATAAGTTTCTTACGAAAAAACTCGATTTAGCATTGTTACCTAAAATAATTTTAAAAAACAAAAATTAACTTACAAAGCAAAAAGCTTCAATGTTAAAGAAAGACTTTATCATTGAGTTGCTGCGGATGTTTGAGCTCATCAAGTTCTGTGTTTCCGTGTGTAATCTTCGAAGAACTTGCAACTGCTCCGACTTTGCTTTACCATCTCGCTCCGCATTTGATTTAGCCAATACCAAACCTTGTAAATGACTGTCAAACTCTAAAAACACAGAAATTTAAATTCATTACCTAAATTATAGTTTACGAATAGTTTTAGAATCATTTTTTCACTATACACACAAAAATTCGTGCCTACTAAAACGACAAAAAGAATAAGAATATTGTACTTACGCTCAATTTCGTTCTTTTTGTTCTTCAATTTCTGCGCCAGATCAGCGTGTTCGGCCACTAAAACAAGAAGAGATAATTACACAACAAATTCATACTCATTCAGCCCATAAAAATCAAGAATTAAAATAAAAATCATATGATACTTACCTAATGCTTCCAGATTGACGCCTTCAGAAGGCTGAGAGCGTGGTGAAGTACGTGAAGTCGACATTTTTACATAAATTTTCGTGAAATTTCGTAAAATTTACAAAAATATACACCTGATACAGTAGAACAATTTTTGTTTATTCAAAGCGTTTTCGTTACAGGACTCAAATGTTGTTGCAATGTAACATTAAAAAACTAATTTAATTTCCTGGAGTAAAACTTGGTATACGCTCTCATATTGTTCATGTATTCATTTATTTGTTCTTCTGAGATCATTATTACAGTTTTTAAGTTAATTTACATTATAATACAGTTTGCCCGTTGTTTTTTGTCGTGTTTTTTAACGAGTTGTTCTAAAGCCGCAGAGTCGATGCCTAAATCCGAAGCTGTCCGCCGCGATGGCATCGATTGTCGACGTTTTTTTAATTGTAGTTCGGAAGGAGTGCAGGTTATTCGCAGTTTGTCCATCAAAGTCCAAAACACGTGCTGTACCTGCAAGAACATCGAGTTGGTTATTTATAATATCACGTAAGTCTATTATTATATATTTTATTATGTATGGGTTTAGAAATTGTGAAGACTTCCATATTGCTTGAGAACAGTGTTGAGATGCAAGAGTATTAGCTTTGGTCTAAAGTTTTTAGTAAAGATGTGTTGGTAACCTACTACAACATCGCGTTTGCTTAAAAATTCATTTTTAATCGCGATTTTGCCTATAGCAACATTCCGAAAAGAAAAATCAGTTTTTCTGTCAAACTTTTCATTTGAAAATTTACAGAATTCATACCTCTTTTAGCTGTTTAGCAGTAATATTAAGCATGGGTATCTGATTCCTTCTGGCGAATTCCTGTGGATTTGCATCTGCTGGCCACACATTTCCATTGGCATCTGGTACTCGTAGGTCGGCTTTGTTACCTACTAGTAGTACTGGGGCCTGAAATACACAATTTAAATTTATGTTTTACAAATAATAAAGAAAGGATTTGAAATCTTGATAACAATAATAATATTGTCAAAATAATTTTTAAATTGGTATAAAAATGCCCCTACTATATATTAACATAAATAAAAGACTATTAATTATCGTCAAATAACTTACATTTTTAGGGCTTTTCTCTTTAATTTCATTGACGATTTGGACAGCTTCAAGATACGACCCAGGATCATCGACCGCATATACGACCATAAAGGCATCACCTTGTTTATAATACAGGTCCCTCATGGCTAGAAAGTCGCGTGATCCGCTGCTGTCGATGATTTGTACTAACAACTCGCCATCTTCAGCTTCGTATTCGATCCAGTTGAACTCTTCGACTGTCGGTCGATATTCTCGGATAAAGGCTTCCCATAGGAACTGGTTCACTAACGTCGACTTCCCTACCTGAAAATCGTTTTTAGGTTTGATTTTTATGTATTTTAGGTAATATTTTAATAAAGGGGTTGTTTGGGTCAAAGAATATTATTACATAGGATAGCTATAGCTTTATGTGATGTTACTATAGCTGAAGTAACATCACGTAAATTTCAAAAAAAGATGTTTAACTTACCCTAGGCGCCCCCATTAGTACCACGGTAAGCTGTGACGGTAGATTTGTAGCTTGGATTCCTCTACTCGAGCTCATATCATATGAATTTCTGAAACGACAATGGTTAGAGGAAAAACTTTATATTATAGTAGATCTTTTATAGTTTATATTGTAGTAGACTTTGTAAAATTTTAAAGTTTTTTTTGAATTAAAATGGCTAAAATGTTAATTTAAATTCACTTTTGATTGCTTGCTCTAGTTACGTTGTTACCTAATTTAAAATCACAGGGATATTGAGTTACTCATGGGTTTAAATATAAAAGGTTTAGAGGAAGTATTTAAAGATGAGTCTTACTGTAACACACATCTAAATGTCTCTTACTTACTGTGACACACATCTAAGTTTGTTTTTCGGGCCTATAAAGTGGGTCTGGACTGTTTCTCACTAATAGTCAAAAATAAATAAAATCAATCATAATCAAAATCCTACTGTAAAAAAATCGAAATCTTACTGTAACACAGTAAAAACCTTAAACTAACCTTATTCGAGCTAGAACGTGACAAAACTGTTTCCAGAGCCCGGGACGGCCCAATATATTTTCAAAGTTTGGCCTAACGAGTCATAAACTAGGGGAGAGACGGATCTCTCAATTATATTACCGGACCTTATTTAAGCTCTTCCCAAAACGGCAAAACGATTAAAACGAGGACATTCTTCTAGACTTGGGGAAATACGGTGATACCATTGTGTGAGTACGTTAGGCACGGTGAGGTCATTGTTACAAGAATGTTACAAGAGCCAGATAGAAAACCTACATTACAGTACAACACTCTTTCCTTACCTTACAGTAATCTTGCGTTTCACCTCCGTGGGAGGCACACAACTCTCCATGGCTATGAACAATGTAAAGTAATGAAGGAATTACTTTACTCTGTTGTGAAAGTAACAAAAGTTACTTTGGTATTAGCGTAACAACCTTGACTTTAGTGTCAATGTCACAATAATGCCATAATACATACACAGTAAATAGCTTATAGGAATAGTAAATGACAGTGAATGTTATGAAGACCTAATACATGGCTTACACGCGCAGTAAATGCCACTTATACACAGTAAATGGAACATACAAACACAGTGAGTGGTATTATATACAGAGTAGTAGGAATGCCTTATGTACAGAGCAAGGTGAATGCCTTGTATACAGAGTAAAGTGAATTCCTTATATACCGAGTAAATGACACACGGTAAGCCGGTTGTATATGAATGATGTCAGTGCTGAGTCATTGTTTATTCATAATGTTGCCCAATATATGGAATAGGTAATGGCCGAACGTTCGCCCAAATGTTGGGGTTTTATATTTAATTTAACGTGCGAATACGTCTGGTTAACAAGAATTGCGATTACTATGCAGAATGTTTTTGAATTATACATGAGGGCGTGATTGGAGGTGGTGTTTGGTTTTGTCTTATTTATTATTGTATAGGGGTTCCTTTTTTTGTATGGTATTCAATTTGCTGTACCATTCAATTATACGCACTAATAGCGGAGGAGTGGGGAGGGACGGATAAAGGGTAGATTATACAACCTTTTCCAATTTTTTAAAAGGAAGCGTCTCTTCCCTCCTAATACTGATCCTTTCTCAATAAAAATAGACCTCTCACTGTGCATAACTATTTATTAGGTTTTCCAAATAATTCTGTGCCCCCAGACCTGAAAGTTTGATTTGAGAGGGAGCACATAACTATTTGAACATCTTAGTAGATTGACGATTAAAATAAGATTCAGTGCACATAAGATAAGACTATACCCCGGTTTAACCTTCACTATATCAAGAAAAAATGGATGACTTACCGTGGTATCTGACAGGGACTTTTCCTAGGCGGTAGTTGTGATCTACATCGATTTACGGCATGTGATCCACCCCGAGCGTACAAACCTGGCTTCAGTTGACGCCTCGTCGTCATCGGATCGTGCTGATAGGTATTCATTTTTCTGAGTTTAAAAAAATTAAATTAATTTTAAAAATATTGAACGCGTTTAAACAAAGTGTAAGGTTAAACAACATTCACGATTTATCGAAATATTATAATCAGATAGCATAAGGTTAGGCTATTATTAGGTTGTTCAAATAAACCCAGAATTCCAAAAATTTGCCTTGCGAAGGGACATAGAATTAACTGAACGACTTAATATCATACATGATAAAGTGCCTAGGGATGATATACGGGCCGAACCAGGCAACTCTAGGCCCTACAAAAAAATTTTTTTTTTTAGTATTTTAGGTAACAAATGCCATTTTTTCTTTATTTTAGGTAGCAAAAAGTTATTTTTTCAATATTTTAGGTAACAAACCGCTTTTTTGGTACTTTAGGTAACAAAAAATTATTTTTTCAATTTATTATAAAGGACGCTTAAAGAGAATCTTTACTAATGTAGCCTTCTAAAACTTATAAAATTTACAAAAACCATTATATTAACTACCCTCATAACCATTGTAAACCATTTGACTATACAACGCCAACCTTTTTTGAATAAACAGAACGTAGAGTTCGTAAGAATGACCGATAAACCGGAATCTATTCATTCTGGCCGAAAAAAAGATGTTCCGGTCAGACGTTGGGGCCAATTTATAATCGAATTGCGAACACTTTTTCACTTTCGTGCTGGAACAAAGCAATGGATCACACAGTACGACTACTAATTTCGGAAACTTTGTTAGCTATTCTTAGGAGTTAGGGATATGTGGTCGGAGCTGTGTTTCTTGTTGCTTTGGAGAAAGTTTAAAGGAAATTATAGGGTTTTACCTATCTTAACTCAAAAAAAATTTTTTTAAGTAAAGCGTGGTACCCGGGGTGAGGTAGAAGGTTTGGGTCTGGGAGTAGGGTGAGAAATGGTCCTGCCCTTGTTTCAACTTTAGCTCAATGTTTGCCCTATCATAGAGCCGGCTTTAAGCCCGATAATTAGAGCCGAATCGGGCTTGCATGGTTCGTTTCTTACTTCTATCTAGAAGGGGTAAGAGAGAAAAGAATTTTGTCTAAAGGAACGGTTTGGGGAGGATGAAAGAATAAAAAAAGTTTTAAAAAATTGAGAATCAGGTTTACCCTGTCTTATATCAAAAATTAATTTGTTCTTCAACTAATATGCCAAATTTTGCTAAAGTGGCCTTTTTGGCACAATATTAAAAGTTTCTATTACCAATATTTAATCTTTTGTATATGATGATAGCTTATTTTGTTGTGTGCCTCCATTTAAAACCTAAATCTATTTAAAGCCTAACAAAGTAAAAATAAAATTATTTTACGAATACGAACGTAATAACTAGTTCCATTGACAACTATACTATATATATGCTTTTCAAAGGTTGAAAACTGTAATTAGGGTTCAGAATGTTCAAATGAGCAACATAGTAACTCTAGTTGTAAAGTAAGTTTTTGCAGTTCTTGTTAAAACAGTACCTCAAGTTATAGTCAGCATACAGTACTTTCTCAGCCACCTATTTTTATTTGAAAATTGTTTGTAATACATGAACTTCCGCCTAATTTACAATCGTATATAAATAATTGAAAATAAAACATTAACTGACAGCTTAATACCAACTTAGTACCCCAACTTTCATTGTCTCTCATTCTCATTAACTATACATATATGCACTACACAGCGTTCTAATCATGCTCTGTAACTGAATATCTTCTCATTATGTCATAAAAATCTCACTAAATCTTCTATTTTGTGCATTCACAATTAGAATAATCTGAAATCATGACAAAACATAGATTAAAGATGTAAGAAGACAGATTAATCGTATAAGGAAATAAACTTGTTATAGGAGGCGGATTGTATGGTAATTTTGAAGCACGGATTTAAATGTCTCGTAACTTCAGGATTTAAAACGACGAAAAACAGTCTTTTAAGATAATATAAATCTATAACATAAAAAGATCAATATACATAGAGTTTTAGAACAAACCTAAAAGTCGTGTCTCATTATAGTATAGGGTAGGGTAGACATTGAACGTGCCCCGAGCTGCATCGTTCTAAAAAGGGTCTGACTAAACAGGTTTCACTGTATTTGATTTACTATTAAATTGTTCAAATAATTCTGTGCTCTTCTCAAAGAAAATTTTTGAGATTAAAAGGCACAGAACTATTTGAAGAGCCTAATGAACTAGGGAAATAATGATAATAAGTCATATTTTTTCGTATTTCTTTTAAATTGTGTACTATCCTACTAATGGCGAGACAAATACCTGGTCAGGGTCCTAATATGTTCATAAAAACTGAAAAAAATTAGATTTTTGTTTCTACACCCTAAAAAACGTTTGCAGAAAAGTTAGCCTTGTCTCCACGTTTTAAAAACGTCTTAGTCATAATCAACACAAGACTCCTATATATAAATGTGGTGCATATAAGGAGAATATACTACAGTAGAACTGCTGTATAACGAATCGCTCGGAGTTTTGAAATTTGTTCGTTATAAAGGAGTTTCGTTATACAGGAGTTTTAAATGCACTGTGTAATGGTAGACGGGGATTCAAAAGTTGTTCTTTATATGGGAATTTCGTTATACATGTGTTCCAATTTATAACTGCCTATGAGTAGGATATACTATTACATAAATACCTTTCCAATCGTTGAAACGGCTGATTGTTTAGAGGAATAAAACAACAACAACAATCGGTTTTACGTCAAGTCGTGAGCCTTCATTTTCACTACAATCAAACCTTTTTAGCATGACCCTCGACAGTGTGACTTGCGCTTTGAGCTTCAGGTAGCACTGTTTGAGATCCAGAGTTAATGATATTTTTTTAAATTTAAAATCTCAAAACCTAGACAAGAAAATCAAAAATCGTACTTCCAAAAATAGTCTCAACTTTTGCTAAAATAAGTGCCATTCCAAACCTAATCCCTATTTCTGGAAGTCCTCGAAAACCGTGGGAAAATGGGCGACAAAAAATAAAAATAAAACTCAAGGAACTAACAACCATCTACTATAATATTATGTTAATATAGAACTAACAACCATATACAATTATGTTAATATGGGAACTTATTCATTACATTGGTATTAAATACGACATAAATTTTTTTGATTTTATCAATGTATAGTAATTTTGTTACAGAGTAATGTAATGGTATAACAAAACTTTCTAATGTTGTGGTAATATTAGTTTATTCAAATAGTTCTGTGCTATCTAAACTCGAAAATATGCTTTAAAAGGAGGCACAGAACTATTTGAACAACGTAATATAAATTTACATAAAACTTAAAGACCTACATATGAAAAGCTACAGTATAAAACCATGTAATACAAAAATATACCTTAAATGCTACAGTATTTACACATCGCATCGTATGACAGTCTTCTATACAACAACTAAATATAGAAAACTTTTTAACCATATAGTAACTAGTAAATGATGATAATTATTCAACGCCCTAACGACATGTTTACTGAAGCAGTAATGACTGACAGAATACTTAAAAGAAAGGTTATTTACCGCATTAATTAAAGATTGGTATGTCATCGTCACGATATAGTAAACACATGAATAACATAACTAATTTTTGAAAAAATTAGAGAAATAATCTTCTATTCTCTCAACCTCCCCCCCTCCCTCCCTTTACCTCAGCTAAAGCGCCAGCTTTTGGCGAACCCTTATCCACGTCCCCAGAAAGTCTACCGGTAATTACAATATACTATTAAGAAGAATAGTAACAATAATATAGCCAATTACTATGTTATAGGATATAAGTGTATGCTATTGGCTTTGTGTAATTACAAAGAACATACTGATAATGTTGACCTAGTATTGCACTATTAATTCCGCAATTACTAACAAGGAAAGCACCCGACCTGCTCCGCTCTGATTGACTTCAAATTTTAATGTAGAAAGACCATAGAAATAAGATCTTCAGCAAGCTACTATTATATTTACATCACGTTTTCAAGGAAATCTCGAAAAAACCGTAATCAAAAAATTACGTTTTGAAGTTCCGACCAAATTGGCATTGCGTTTCAAGCGTATAACTTTGTCAATTTTTTACTTTTTATAATTTTTCTTTGATGTACTAGTAGGAAAGCTTTACATAAACCTACATAAGCAAGTTAAAATAACCTAAATAATTTTTAAATTTGTAGGCTTAGTTTACCTAAACATTTAAAAAATGGTTGAAACACAATGACAAATTTGCCAAATCGGCGGGAAACTCAAATATTTCAAATTTAAAACTAAAAGCGCGGGCTAAACTATTTTATAGGTACTATTGATAGTACAAAGAATTTATATAAAACGTTTGAGCTGATTCTAAGTCGGCAGTTGCTTACTTTGTTATCTTTTTTACAATGAATAGTACTGCAAAGCGTAAGGTGTGCAGGTAATGGCAATTGCAAAACATCATTTTATCGAACAAAGAACCTACAGAATGCTAAAACCGATTTTACTACTTTTTTAAACCTAACAATAAATAAACAGCACAAGGAATGTTCAGCCAAACCCTAAAATTGTTACTATATTTTGCAAAACAACTTATAATTTTTGTTTTTTACGAAATATTTAATGAAATTACTGTCGAACCTTATAATTTAAACTTGAATATTTTGGTTTTGTAACAACATAAGCACGATACAAAGTATAATAATATTAGTAATATTTTAAGTTGTTCAAGTAATTATGTGCCCCTTAACTCTGCAAACGTGCTTTGAGAAGAAGCACAGAACTATATGAACAATCTAATATATTATATAATAACAGAAATTACCGAAAAGTCTACTACAATATAGGGCAAAATAAAGACTATTACGATTTGCTGCGATGCAAATCAACACGTTAATATTAAAATACTTATTATGTTTAAAAGGACATGATACCATACGATACAATGGTTTCAGAAAGAACGTGCCTACATGAAATTACCGATTCCGACCGCCCAGAAAGCTCATCAAATAAACATGGATAATATCCTACATGGTGTGTCCTTTTTAGCCCAATCATAATAAATTTCGTCTACTGACCTCAAAATTTGACCTTATACCTACGCTTACACCTAATTTTATTTGACCTTATATTTAAACCTATAGCTACCCTTATACAACGTACCAACAGAGGTTGTCGTCTACTAACCTCAAAATTTAACCTTATACCTACCCTTATACGAAATACGTAATGTAAAGGTCTGATACAAAAACTAATCTTTTCTTACTGTATGTTAAAGTTACTGTAAAATATTCACTTGCTTTTACAAAAAAATAACAGTTCATCTGATGACATACCTTACAAGATTATACCACTACTTACAGTTTACAGGTTATCATCAACCAACATAACATTTACAACCCATTAAAAACAAGTATTAGAATGTTCAAATAATTACGTGCTCCCTCTCAAAAAAATTTTGGGGCTAAGAGACACGGAATTATTTGTAAAACCAAATATTATATTTTGCTTACTACTTTTTAATGTAGTTATATTGCTATAAACCAAAATAATGCAACCTAGTAGATTGTTTTTTGTCGCAAAAACCTTTACAAAAGTCGAAAAAATTAAAAATTCTAGTCAAAAATAACTTGTGGTTCTATTTCCGGCACAAGTTGTGACAAAGACTGTCACGTGAGAAGTCAATAATCTATTATAAGAAAAACAAACAAAGACAATCATCAATAATTTGAATCCGCCGAAAACGGAATAATAAATCCAAGTAGCTACAAAACAAAAGTTCCTTTTTAGTCTGGCGTCTTTAAAAATTCCAAAATTTTTTGAAATTAAAGAAAAAAACTAAAATTTTTAAAATTTGGAATAGCAATAACTTTTTGCATAAAACTAATATTTTTAGTAGACTAAACCTAAATTTTAAGTAAAAACCATTGCCAAATACACAGGAACTCAAATATTTAAATTACAATGAAGACTTAACTTTTACGATTATACAATAAAAAAACACGGAGAATAAGCTAAAATAAAAATTTTTAAATAATTTAACCGCAACATAGAGAAAACAACCGGTAAAGTTTGGTAACCGAACTTTTGGCGCACCCGTATTAAAGCTCAAAAGCACGAGCTAAAATTTTTTATTGGTACTATTGATAGATAATACAAAAAACGTATACAAAAGCACTGAGCTGATTCTTAGTGAAGAAAGTTAGGTACTTTCCTTTTAAACTCGAATATCAAGCCTAAACCTTAAAGTAATATCCGGCAAAAGATTAAAATTCATTCATGAATTAATTAAAAATCACAATACCAAGCCGAAATAGTCAAGAATGTAAAGCTTGAGTGAACGATGGATGTTGACAGTCGTCAAAAAACGATGTCATCAAATCCGTCATACGAAATGCATCGAAATGTCAAAAAAACGACATGAAAAAGGTAGAAAATGAAGCGTTTTGTCGTAATGCTTCAAATACTCAAAAACTAACGCTATGATAAAAATACAGCGGTATTCTATATAATATGTAAAGAATCTCAATACAAAGAACCTCAAAAAAAAATTGTTATACATAGGGTTCTTTATGATAGAGATAGACAATTAGACCTCCTACTAGCCCAGATACTACAATAGATTTCTTATTCCATTTTTGCACGTAGCCAAATCAAAGCCCAAACAAGAATCATCTATGGTTATTATCTGACAGTGAAAGAGGAACCAGAATGGTAAATAAAAGCGTGCTAAATATAAATATAGTCATGAATAAATCACACTGCGATTACACATGCCCGAAAACAATGACAATTAACATCATATGGCTTTAATTACTGAGTAGGTATACAGGTTTCAACAACGTCGTTGTAATTGCTAGAGTGTCGAAAAAGTTTTGTCGTTATTTTGAAGTTTTGAACGTTGAAGAGTGGCAAGGCTTTTGTTGCCATTTTAGAAAAACAACAAATTTTTAAAAATTTCAAAAGAAAATGGCAGAAATTGCTCTTTTTACGAAACCCAAGTAAAGTATAACTGCCAGGTGAATAAAAACTATAACTGCATATCACTGTAAGCAGGATATAAGAGATTTTCACCTGAATCTGTAGCAGCTAATGTATTCCACCTTCTAAAGCCACAATTTCAACAATTGGCCTTGCATACTCAATAGCATCGAAAATAAAAGTGCTTAGAAAACTAGGCTTTTTTTAACCATGTAATAGCATTTTTTCTTTATAAGCAACATTTCATACCTGTTACGTCCTTCAAGATGTAAAAGAAGAGTTAAGAACTCTACAACGTGTAGTACAATATCAGCTCAAATGTAACAACCTATTAGCTTTGTAGTTAATTTTGAATTTCCTATAGACTCTTCTGTACCGTGCATTTTCTATGAAATCAAAGTTTTTGTCACAAGCCTATTCTAACATAAAACCTTTAAAAAATTTTTTTTAAATACTTGGCTCTAGGACAAATGCGGTTTTTAAACATTTGCGGATTTTTTAAAAGAGTTTTTTTTATTTTCTAGTTAATTTACTTGTAGTATGGTACTAAATGGTACTAACGTTTAAATTGGTACTGTTTTAATATTTTTTAGTGTTAAATAGTAATAAATTTTAAATTGGTACTGTTTTTATATTTTTAGTACTAAAAGTACTAAAAGCCCAAAATGGTACTGTTATGTTAAAATCGTACCAATTCAAACTTTAGTACAATTTAGTACCATACTAAATACAACTAAATTAAATGTCCAAAAACCGCATTTGTCCTAGCGTCAAATACTTTACTAATACGGTAAAACATCTGCCCTTTTGTCACTTTTACTTTTAACTAACTAAAAAATAACCTTTACCAACTCAATCCTACTCAAAAACAAATTCCAAATACAAGAAAAAATTGGGAATTATGCTGGAGGCAAGGTGAGGATTTTGTCTGTGCCGCCTTTCCTTAATCAGACCGTGTAATTTATTCAACCCAAAATAAGCACGTTCCCAGAACGAATTCGGCCACAATAAATTATACATCAAAACAACCAGCATATAGGGTAAACTCGCGGTGGCATCTCGCTAGGGGTGAGAATCTTAGGCCCGGCTCAGCCTGGTCCTACGATTAGGCCACTCTTGGGCTAATGTTAAAAGAAGCCAAGCCTGAAAGTTGGGAGGTATTTTTATGATTTTAAAATTTTTAAAAAATGGCGAGCCAGGCCAAACCTAGACATTTTTAACGTGGCCGAGCAAAACCGGCCTGAAAAAAATTAAGACGAGCCGGGTCTAAGCGTTGAGTCCCAAGCCTACGTTTCAAAAGTAAGTCTAGCCCGGCCTGTTTCTGACCTCTACAACTCGCTTTAAAAATTGGTTTTAAAAATATTGTTATAGGCAGAGTCAGACAATAAGAAAAAATCAATCCGGTCAAAAAAAATTTTTAGACCCGGCCTGGTTTGTTTTAAAATTTTTTTATCCCTTTGGATCCGGGTCTATTTTCAAAGCCCGGGCCGTTTTTTCATCCCTAAGTTTGCCCCCTTTTCTCCATCAAAACTCTCCCTGCCAATAGTAACCACCCCCTACAAAACCGAAAAATTAAAGTGAAACTGCCCTACCAATAGATTTTGCCAATAAATCTTAAATAACAGACGATAAACCGCGATTCCGAGTATTTTCCAGCTTTTTCTATTGTCGTCTTTTGTTTTTCCGTATGACATTTGAGAATCTTTGAAGTTTTCGAGGACATGATTACTTTCGTTCTCTGATACTCAAAACAAGCACATCTAACAAACTTGTGCTATCTTTTCCCAAAAAACCGTGTTTTATGTTTTGCAAAGTACATCAACATAAACAACTTGTTTTACTCTTTACTTTGCACGTTTTTTATTCACAGTTCGGAGTAGACTTTCGTTATCTAGTGGAAGTACTGCAAACGCAGTGAAACTTCCGTATAACAAAAATCCAGTAAGTATGATCATTGAAATGTGGATTGGTTAGCCTTTACTTACTATGTTTGCCACGTATAGTGGTACTCCTTTATAATTACCTCCTCTATAACGAAAACCTTACAAAACCAACAAATTTAAAATCCCCGAGTAATTCGTTATACATGAGTTCTACTGTATGTTCCTATTTTTAAAAACATTGCCAAATTTCTAAATATATACAATAATACCTAAATTGGCCTACTCTAGCCTACCCTGCCATACCCTATTCGTAAAAATTTCACCCCAAAAATTATGTTCAGTTGTATATCTTGATCATTTTTGACCAAGGCTTTGCAGTATCCAATAATATCGTTTTTTAACTGGTTTATACCATTCCGACTAACCTAGACACTATAAACCGTAAGGCTTAAAATGATAACTTTTTTAGTACTTTTTAGGTTTAGGTCCATCGCAAGTAGGACCTAAATGTTGATCCTCTCAAGCACTAGGTTTGGGACCTGCTAAGACAAAAAATATTTGAGAAAAGTTGTTCATAGATACTCTTTACTTAAAAAATGAAAAAAATAGGTTGTTCAAATAATTCTGTACCCCCTATCAAAGCAAATTTTCGGGGTAAAGAACGCAGTTTTATTTGAACAACTTAATATTATTACAAGATTTGAAAGGGTCGGTATACTCATAAATTACTGTTACAACATTACTATACATCGACGACATCAAAAACTGTGATAAATCGTTAAAAAATAATCTTTTACTTTAGTCTAAACCGAAATCGCCTGTTTTTTATGTATTTATATGCCAAACTAACATACATCTTACAAACCAACATAAATCTATTTTTAAAGCCATAGTACAAATGATAAAATACTAATATATACACATTTTTCATAAAATAGATTTCTGCTACACCTTCAACTGAACCCTGAAGCCGGCTTCGTTACAAATTTAAGACGGAATTGAGAAGAAATTTGAAAAGAATTATGCAAACGGAATTCATAAACGCGGTAATTACAAATTCAGAAGAAAATTTTCATAAATTATAACGTTCGTTTTACTTTTGACATTCGGCGATAAGTACTAACATTGTTTACAACTTACTTTACATTTCTGAACACAAATGTTATTGGGACTATGCTATAGGTTTGAATATATATATATATTATATATAGTAATAGACTACATATATATCCAAACCTTTAAAAGCTACTAAACATACCCCAAAGATACTAAAACATACCCAAAGATACTAAGATATACGTCCAAAACCAACGTTTATATACGGTACAAATACTATTGTAAACAACCCGTATTTCACAAAAACAGTCACGATGACAGGCTGCAAATTACCCAGAACAAAGTGATGTCTATTTTAATCCAGCAAGATCAAAACACGTCAGGATATATTATGTATTCCGTATTTACTTACCCTTTCATCGCAAAACAACCGCTTCTTTCCATAAATAAACCTAGCTTTTTCAAAATTTTTTACTTGAAATATTAAAATTTTAAATTCTTAGTATTATAAATTTTAAAAATTTTAGAAGAAACACTCGCTATAGTAAACATGTACTAATTTTGGCAACAAACAACACAGTGCAAACAGGTTTAGATTTCACTGTAGGTATAGTTAAGAAAGATTTGCACGATGCTAATGTGAAAATCTTAATGTAGAACACACTCTTAAAAGCACTTTTTCAATTATTTAAAATAAGTTTTTAAACCGCAAAAAAAAGACAATAATAAGACTGACCATTTACATTTCCTCCGTTCAGTGTCATTAACTTTAGCCTTTTAACTTAACTTTGAATGAGAAGAAGTCAGACCAGTAGCTGAAGACAAAGTGCCCTTTTTAAAGTACAAGATTAAAATTTTAATAATTTATAGGTTTAATTCTAAATTTTTTAAATTTTAAAGAAACCGTTCATTGAATTTTTTTGAATGAAATTTTTTCGCGGGTTTTCCAATGTTTTCGATTAATTTTTTGAGAATTTTTATTTTCAAAAATTATTTTCATTTAATTTATTTCTTACGAATGCGGTTGTATATTTTGAACCGTATTGAGGTTTTCTTACCTATCCAGACCTCTAAAATATCATAATATCCAAGACACAAGCCTTTTTTCCTCTGAAGCTTTATAGGCGATATTATACTAGATTTTCAGTGTTTTTGCAGCTTAAAAATATCTTAATTATCTACTGTTTTGTCTTAAATTACTCTACAGACAATATCTTACCTATTCGAACTGCTAACACATCAAAACCCCCAAGATACCAGGCTTTTTCACCTTGAAACCATCAATACCTAACCTTGCGGAAGGTTTATTAACAACAAGAAGGTGAAACAATCCAATTTGGGGATAAATATACATTCTGACATTAAAAAATTATATTATTTTACTAAAGATACGAAAATTGTAAGATTAATGAGACCATGTAGTTGGAGAGGTTGGTGGATGTGGGTTTAGGCGTTCGCTTTATGTGATCTAAAGTCCTGAAAACGAAAAGACACGAAAATACTTACTTTTGCCGTCGTATTCACTGCTTTTTACTCTCTAACAAAACCTGACATTTTTAAACCAATAGTAAAGTAAAACCTACACTATTCTTTAGAAGTTTTACTGAACTAAAAGTTTTAAAATGGTTTCATTATGATAAGGAACATGTTTTTACAGTTTAGAACAAATAATATATATTAATATTAAAGTAAAATCAGTAAAATATAAACTGAAAACCACAATAGGGTTCAAAATATACAACCGCGTCCGTAAGGAATAAATCAAATGAAAATAATTTTTGGAAAAAAAATCTCAAAAAATTAATCGAAAACATTGGAAAACCCGCGAAAAAATTTCATTCAAAAAAATTCAATGAACGGTTCCTTTAAAATACCCTTTTTACCAGGTTGTTCAAATAATTATGGCCCCTTAATTCCCCAATTTTCATTAAAAGGAGGCTCAGAATTATTTGAACAACATTAATTTGCTTAAACTTTCAATTTTCATATTCTGTTTTAAAAAATTGAAAAAAAATTTGCAAGGGTGCTCAAAACCATCTACCATTGCTAAAAATGGCAGTACCAAAAATTGGACTCGTTGAGCAAATTCATTTAGCCAAGCTCATTTTGTTTTAATGCGACAATGGCTGGTCGTATCTCTATTTACTGTGTTTCATTGAGAGCCCATTAACAACAGCACGATACTCTTCCTAATGCTTATTCTACTCGTCCCCGTTTCTTCCGCCTTTTTTATATTATTATAGAGTGCAGTAACAACAAAGAGTAATCTATATATATATATATACATATAATAGGTTGATCAATTAATTCTGTGACTCTGTCAAAGCAAAATTTGTGGGTTAGGAGCACAGAATTATTTGAACAACTTATTACGTATAAAAGAGTGTAAAATATGATGTAAAAACATTTAGCAACTTAAGACGTTAAAATAAATTGTCATCGTATAACTTGTCACCCGCAGCTTGCACAAGAATACGTTAAACATCGTTTAAAAACTACAGTAACAAAATGCTTAAATTTTTAGTTAAAAACGTAAAATTTTTAAAAAAAAATTTAATGTTCCACCCCCTTCCCCCTCCCCTCTATCTTTCATCCCCCCCTTCCCTCCCACTCAATCCACCTTTTCTCTCCAACACCCCCTCTTCTACCTCCTACCGCCCTTTACCATGACTAATATATGCTACATATTATGTAAAAATTCAAATATATTTTGCATAATATATGCTCTCCAGCACGTTACACCGTAAAAGAGTGAATGTCAAAGAATTCGAGTCCAATTCCATATGAAAACAAGGAAATTCGCGCCCTCAGGCTGAGATTAATGACACGTTTTTTTGAGCAGCTCCAGATAAAAAGAGCCCGTTTCCGTTCCGAAAAGGTCAAGGAGGGGTTTGTTTTGAGTGCGACGTACTTAGAAGTTCTATTCAGTACGGATTAGGAACGGTGTTGTGATTTAGTGGGAGTGGGTAGGTTTGAATTGACTTTAAAATTTTAAAAGATTTAAACTTTTTGATCAATATTTGAAGATTTTACATTGAAAGTGATGGTAGTTTAAGATTAATTTTCTAAAGCCCCAAAGCGCGCAGTCAACGTATATAATGATATGTTTACAAAAAATAAGTTATATAAATAAATGTACGTATATCTTGTGTCCATCGCCTTTGCCAAAACGTTTTATAAGACATTCTTTACCCATGAGATTTATGTATTTTGTCAAATAATGTTATCAACATGTGAAAAAGTATGTAAAAATAGGTCTAAACTTTTTAAAATAAACATAACATACCTAAAGGACATATATATGATCATACTTTATGTATTGTATAGACTTTACAAAAAAGACTTGCCTTGCCTTTCTACCCTATTCTACACTACCATATCCTACCCTACCTGCTTTGCCCACTAAAAAAATTAAAATGCCATCCCGTCGTACTGTAACACCTACAATAAAACCCCTTCCCTCTTCCTTCACACATTGTTTGTCACATATTAATATCAACAAGAATAGGACAAAACAAGATTGTAAAACCAAATCCGTAACCGTTACGACGCCATAAATCCAGGAATAACAAGAAAGCCTTTGAACCGACTGCCATTTTATGTTATAGGATATGTTCGGAACCAAAATGAAATTACATTCTCTGATATCGGAAATCAAATTAACATTTTGTGTCTGTTCGTATCATAATTTCAAAAAATATTTTGAATCAAGTCGAACATGGTGTGGATTTTAAAATTGGCTATAACATAGAACAGTTTGGACTTTATAGCATCATATTGACCAGAAAATACGAAGAACTGTCATAGTTTACAAAATTTTAATTCGAACTTGAGTCATCTTTCAAAGTTTTTTAAAAATTTTAACTTAAATTCAAAAATATGTTCATTATAGATAATATATATACATATATATAGAAATTTCTGACATAAATCAATATTAATTATACATTTGTATAGATAACACAAATCAATATTAATCTACACTACAGTTACGTAAATAGTTCTTGATGTCTGCCATCCCAATTGTCATACATGAATGTCCCAATGGCCATAGTCTCCGACAAGAACAACATCAGTTCCTCCAAGTCTCTCATCAACGACAATACTTTACACATTCGAACTGAGTACGTTAGCTCACCGTACTTTTGTCTACAGTGCCTTGTGAGCTCGGTTTGAAGTTTCTCGGTGTATGACTCGTATTGAAGAGATGGGTAGAGGTTGTTCACTAAAAAGAAGTGCCTTATGATTAGGATAAGTTTTATTTATGATTACTGAGTAGAGTTTTTTGCATCGCTTGTAGGCGTATAATAAAACAAAAGAAAGCCGCGGTAAAAACAGATACATACTTAAGCTATGTGTACTAAAACTTGCACCGTCTAGGCCTGTCTTGTTTTGGTAAAAAAGTTGTTCAATTAATTCTGTGCCCCCTTTGAAAGAACAGTTTTAAGATGAAGGAGCACATAAATAGTTGAACAACCTAACATATCGCTTTCCCGCACTTACCTTCCCTCCAAAAATAAATTCCAGCCATAACCGCGATTTCTGCTTGGTCTGGTTGGATTTTACAAAACTTTTTACAAACTTTGATAAACTTGACATTTGTGTCATTGAACGTGCTAAAACTATAAATAAAGTATTTTAGAAATTCCAATTTTACATTTTTAAAACATAAAAGTAAATTAGTCTACTCTTTAAAAACAAAACCTAGTTTTAAATACATAGTTCTAAAAGTATAGTTCAATATATGCTTCTTACTTGCATAACTCTAATTGCGAAGAAGTGTAGAAGAAGTTTTCAAAATGAGTGACGTCGACATAACTTCCGAAATGTAAAAACATCTTGTTGGGTTCATTGAGGAAGTATAATGTGTTCAAGAAGTTCTGACTCAACAAGGTAAAGAACAGATGGTACTCGTGGAGCACTTTTTTCTGAAATGTTTTGGTACTTATACTACCTAGATTCAGACGTGAAGAAAGGCGGCAGTGTAATATTCTTTATATAAATAGATTTTAAATATTAAAATTTAATATATTACGTTGTTCAAAAAGTTATGAGCTACTAATCTGCAATGTAACAAGTTGTTCAAAAAACTCTGAGCCCCCTCTCAAATCAAGTTTTCGAAGTTAGTGAACACAAAATTAGTTGAACAATCTAATAATTAAAAACTATTTGAATTGGCACAGTAATATCAACTTACTTTGGCTTCATCAGCGAACTCATTAAACGGCTGATAAAAGTTGTTTAACATATCCAAACAATACACGATCAGCGACTTGGAAACCCGAGTATGTTGTTCCAAAGTGCATTGAACAAACGTCACTTCCTTATCAAGTAATCTTTCTGGATTTGAAGCAAAGTAGTATAGTTTGGTATCAGCTATGAACTTGGAATACCCAGCGACAACATTGTTGAACAGCTCTTCCGATGAAACCTCGCTTTCAGTCGACACCGACGGTGAATTCGTCAATGAATCGGACGGTTTTTTAGGAAGTTTTGGACCGTGCTTATCGTAGGCGTATCTAATTTCTAAAAAAAATTCAAAAAAAAAGTTTAACCCGTAAGTAGCCACTAAAAGTGTTTTGCTTCGACCGTCCAGACAATTTTTTATGCCCAGCCTGGTCTGCACAGCCCAGTAAAATCGATGGCCGCTACTTGTGGACTAAAAAAATGGTCAATGCCCAAACTAAGAACTAAGCTAATACCCAACTTACTTGAAGCTTCCATTCCAACGGCATAACATCGTTCGAACCTACAGTACCCACACATCTTTCTGTTACCTAAAATTTCAAATCGTTTACTAGTACTACAAGCATTGTAAAGATCTAAATGTCAAATGTAATAAACTAACTTACTGGTAAATTTACATTTTTGTCCGTATTTACATTTGTACTTTTTCTTCAGCACTATTGATCGACGGAAGAAGGCAGCACCTAAATCATCATTATTAACATCAACAACGTTAGAATTACTCTTTCAAATTTACCAAAAGCTCCTTTTTTAAATTTCAAAAAACTTCAAAACAAAAATAATTAAAATTTTAAAAACATTAATAATAAAAAATTGAAAAACTCACAGGGTCGACAAGCATTAACACCAAAATGTGAAGAAGCCGGGGTCGTATTACAAACAGCACATGGCGTTTCATACGAATTCAAATTCCCAACTTCCATTTCGTCGCAAAAATGAAATAACGTAAAGGAGTGGGAAAACCTTTTTACCAAAAAAGAAAACACGATTTATGTGTTGATCATTCTCTAATTGATTGTCACAAACTACAACATGTTAAGTGTGTTTTGATGATACGCTTTTATATCAATATGGCAAAGAAACACTTGATTTACGTTGTATTACCTAATAATATTGACTTTTAGTTAATTTTTCTAAATTTTTAAGTTTGAAAATTTCAAAAAAAAAGTTTTTGTCATCGTTTTTTAAACTATTATTGTAAAGATCAGTAAAGTAATAACGTTATATGTTTTTTATTTTTTGATTTGTCACTTTGTGCACACGAACCACAAGGTCTATGTTCTACATCCCATAACTAACAAGGAAAGATTAAAATTACTTTTCCTTAAACTTTTCCAAACATAAATGTCACTGTGCAAAACTTCCAGTTTTCAAAGTTTACATATTTAAAAATGTAAATTGCAAAAAAGAAATATTAACTTACTTTTGAATGAAGATCTCTGTTCATTGCATCTGTATTTTTCTTCAACAAACTAGATCGACGGAATAACGAAGACTCTAAAACAATACTTTACAGTTTAAAATCTAGCCAACTTTTCGAAAATTAACTTTTAAAACTTACTAAAACTGTCTTTTCATTACTTTTAAAATCTTTGAAAATTTATTTATCAAGTACTAGATTTAAAACGTAAAAAATTAACAAACTCACAAGTTCCATAAGCATTTACACCAAAATGCGAAGATGCTAGTTCAGTACTACATACTGCAAATTCAATTTTCTATGATTTTGGGCATATTTTTTATTGTCTTGTTTTCCCTTTTGATTATTGTTCTCTTTGTAAAAATCACTTTTCAAATTCAAAAAGTCTTTATTTCTTTCAAAAGTCTTTTCCCATTCGAAGTAAATAGAAAAAGAAGAGAAGAACAAGCCGTGCAGGGATGGCCGAGTGGTCTAAGGCGCTAGACTCAAGCGAAACGCTTCGTCGGAAACGACGGTTCGGAGCCTTCTAGTATCGTTATCGATGCGTGGGTTCGAATCCCACTTCCTGCAGAAATTTTTTGACTTTTTCAAGTCGGAACAATTACTGTTTGGAGTTTGCATTACTTTTCACATCATAACACATATTTTTAACTGTGTTTTTTGAGTAATATTGTGTTAAAATTGACAAAAATGCGTCTTTTTTAATAAAAATTTATGGTTTTTCCACAATTTTATCCCATTATAACCCAATCCATGACATTTTTAAGCCAACAAACCGTCTTAATTTTTAAAATTTTATTATTTTAATATGTACATATCAATAAGAAAACATAAAACTCTTGAAAAGACCCTAAGAACAAAGACAATATCACGGATTCTTGGATTATTGTGGAAATACCGGGGAATAAACTCCAAACACTTTTGAAAGATGCATGGGATGAAAGAACATACAATTTTAGATACAAACCAGGCCAAGGACATACAATATAGATACAAACCAGGCTACTGTTTCATAATAAGTTATTAGCTACAAAAGTCTTCAAGTTTTAGATTCTTAGGCTTAAGATTCTTAGGCTTAACAATATAAATAAAATTCTTTGGAGATTCTAAAAGAAAAAACTACCGTATTGCGAGAAGGTACTGTAGTCACTAAAGTTATAATTACCTTTAAAATTAATCTTAACTATACAAATTACAGTATCTATCACTTAAAAACTACAGTATCTTTGACAATAAAAATTACAGTATCAATGAAAATAAAAATTATAGTATCTAAGACTCCTTTTGCCCGTTTTTCATTAACTCATTGAGAGAGGCGGGGTCAGTTTTGGCCAACTCATTCATCAACAGCTTTGTCCTGATCTTCTCCTGGATCAATCGCTCGGCTTCGATCTCGTTTCGTATCTTCTCTGTCATCGTCTGATACTCCTCCCGTTGTACTCGATACTCTCGGATTCTGTTTTCAAAGTCACGATCATCCGACGCCTGATTGAAGTTGAGCTGATTCACAAAGGAGGGCGAGTCTTGGAATGACTAAAACAAGGTCGTTAGTACCAATATGTACAAAATTGGGGTTGCTATTGTGGAAAAATTAGATTATTTTTGTATAAATAATATTCACACAGACAGTACTAAAGCGTTTTCCAGGAAATCTCGAAAGAATCGAGATCAAAACATTAAGTTTTGAAATTCCCGCCAAATTGGCATTGTGTTTCAAGCTTACAAATTTGTCATTTTTTGACTTTTAATCATTTTTCTTTGATATACTAGTAGAAAACCTTCTAAATCAACTTAAATTTTTTAATTTGTAAGCCTAGCTTGTTTGGAAAGTCAAAAAAAGTGCTTGAAACACAATGCCAAAGTTTCCCAAATTGGCGGGAAATTTAAATATTTAAATTTTAAACAAAAGCACCAGTTAAAGACTACAATAGAGCTTTAAAGTCTTTTAAAAATCGTATAAATTAGATGTTTTGCTTTAAAAAACATTGAAATAGCACTTTGTATCTATGTCAACATTAATATAAAAGTCAATACGTTTTTTCATTTCAAAAATTTTAAATTTCTCGAAAGCTCAGATTTTCAAAACCTCAACCAAATAATAAATACAGTACTTTAAACTGCCCCTCTTACCTGCAACAACTGAGGGAACAAGATATTGGCGGAGTTGAGCCGACCCTCGAGCAGATTGTCGCTGGCTTCGTTGTCGGCCGAATCCGAGCTGGCCACGTCGTGAAGGCCGGAAGAAGAGATCTCGTGGCCATTAATGGATCGAGTTTCTTCCCGCTTCACCGGATCCGCGATGGATTCGTTGAGGAGCGGGGTCGAGGCCTTCAGAAGGCCTTCGGCGCCAACGATCTCCATCACAACTTCATCGAGCTGGAAATGGCATTTTAAGTTGGTGTGAAATTGATAGCAATAGTATCAGTCTTTCCACTAAAGAATGTTACAGCTGCACGGTGCAGTCCCTGAGAAAATCGCGCCCTTTTTATTCCGCTGCACAGTGCAGATTTCCCGCGCGATCACCCGATACAGCCAACGATGTGAGGAAAGATTGCACAGTGCAATCCCTTCAGTGCCGCACCGGTCGGTTGTCGCAGGATTCAATGACTTGCAACAGTCAAAAAACGTGTCGCAATCCTTCCATTGAACACAGTTGTGGCTTGAGCGTTGCGACAACCGCGACACATTGTCGCATCGCCATTTGAAGCGCGACACGACAGTTTGTCGCAAAGCTTTGCACTTACGACATTGCGATTCCCATTGGGACGTCGCCGGGTGCAAGCGACTGTCGGAGACCTTGTCGCTTGTCGCCCAATTCTCGGCGCGACAGCGATTCCTTCAAATTGCACTGTGCAGTTTTGTAACATTCTTTTCGGGAAAGACTGATATTTCTGACATTATACAAAAATTTAAACCAATTTTTGATAACTAGTTCATAAGTTATGGCAGTTTTAAAAATGACTTTTAAAGACCTTGCATGATGTATATTAGGTCGTTTAAATAATGCTGTGCCCCACTTTAAAACAAATTTTTATAGCTAATAGGCACAGAATAATTTGAAAAACCTAATATTTTACTATCAACCATTAAGACTCCACATGATGTCTATTACACGTACATATTGTACTAACAACCAAGAAACCTCCCCCTAGACCCAAACTCAACCCTCACCTCAGTAATGGGCTCCTCGATGATGCCGGTGTGAGCTTCTCGTTTCCGCTTGTCCATCACATATCGCCTGACATGTTGCCAGTCCGTTTTGCGAATGTCCATTTGGCTTTTGCTCGCGAACTCGACGAACCCCTTGCTGACCAACTCCAACTTCACGTCCTCCCACGCCTTTTGTCGCGCTGCCTGACGATTCGGCCCACCTTCGTCGCCGTCGTGAAATAGGAGGTTCTTGCGACGTTGCACGGCCCGGGCTAACGCCAGCCGTCGCGAATAAACGCGATCCTTTGCCCTGAGGGTTGGGCGGTGCATCTCCCTGAAATTTGAAAAGTTAGTCGTTTAACTCAGTAAATTTTTGTATAATAGGCGTAAAACATATATACTGCCCGTCACGTATTTTACCCATTTATTGTACCAAAAACTTTCCTTAACATTATTAAATAAAAACTTTTTTCAAAAAAGTTTGCACCGTGCAATCTTAAAAAAATTGCCAATTTAAATTGACATATTATCGCAAAACACGTAAAATATCATTTTAAAAAAACTATTTTATCAAAAAATATTATAGTAATCATATCTTTCCTAAAACCATAAAGGATATGTCATTCTTTAAGCTATAAAGTTTGCTGCACTGTGCAGTTTCCAATTCTTTTAAAACCGCACAGTGCAATCAATTAAAAACCCCTAATTAAAGCCTAGAACAACAACAAACCCCTCGACAACAATTTGAAATCAATTTCCTTCAAATCGCTCCAAAACTTGTCCATTTTCGGCGTGAAAACACCTCGAAAACAAACCACAATTCCCAAAGAATATGCACGGTGCAAGGCATAAAAGGCGCTGCACCGTGCGCTCCGAAACGAAGAGAATGCACGGTGCGGCGAAAAAGAAGAGAGTGCATTGGAAGAGGAGAGATGACGAACCGCGAGAGGAATTGCAGGGTGCATTCAATTTGACAAAACAATCTCAAGGTGGCGACAGGGAGAAAGATCGCAAAGTGCGGCGTCGCTCAACTCGCACCGTGCAAAAGTCCACAATTCCGAGACGAAACGATGAAGCGACGCGACAGAAACGAACTTGCGACAAAAGCAGTTGGCGACAAGTGAGTGGAATAAAGTTGCGACAAAAGTTGGCGACATTTGAGAAAGTGGAGCTGCGACAAAAAGATGACAGCGAATTGCGCCAAATGAAAAAACGGAAATTGCGACAAAAGTTGACTGCATTTGAGTGGCATAAAGCTGCGACAACAGCTTTTGCGACAGCATTTGCAAGAAATTGTCGAGTCGCAAAGACTGAGAAATCGAGCGACATTTGTTTTCACCTTGCGACATCAAAAGCTGTCGCACATTCCAAACTCCTGCGACAAGCATTTTTGTCGCTTTTTGATTTTGCACTGTGTTCAATGGAATGTTTGCGACAATTTTTTTCGGATGTCGCAAATGGGTGATTTCTGCAACAACTGCACAGTGCAGAGCTTGTGGACATTGCACTGTGCAGTTTTTCTTCTCAAGAGTGTTCTGCACAGTGCAGAGGGTTGGAAAGGGCGCAATTTTCCACTGCACCGTGCAGATAAATAACCTTTTTTTTGGACAAATTAAGGTAGCAGCGACAAAATTTTAAATGATAAAAAATTTTTAAAAATCACACTATAAAAATGCAAAGTAAACAAAACCTAAAGACCGCACCGTGCAATAAAAATCCACAAAACGCCAAACCAACTGCACGGTGCAGTGCCCGGAAAAACAAGCGCACGGTGCATTGAAAGACCGGAAGGAAAAAACAAAAACGGCAAGGTGCATAAACTTCCCAGCCGACGTCACACAACGACAAAAAAAACAAAAGCAGAACGCACTGTGCGATGACAAATCCTGAGGGCGGGTGTCGCCTGCGCCCCCTCCGGACTGCACCTTCTCTCTGATGCACTGAAGAAACGACCCCATTCCCATCGCTCCGACCAGAAAAAAAAGAGTGCACTGCCATCTCGACGAGCGACGACGATTGTGCGTGCAGGAATGGGGACAGCCGGCTGGCGAGCAAAAGTGCACTCTCGTCGCACATTCCACTCGCCAGTTCATTCAATTTGCGACAAGAAAGCGCCCAAAAAACGTGGAAAATGAAGAAGTTGAGTGTGCATTTGTGGATGGAATTGGGGAAAGAAGGCGCGACAATCGAAGACAATTGAATGTGCACTTAAGAGGTGAAGTAACTGCACATTGCAAAGTAAAATGTAAGATGAAAATGCAATTTGCAACTCCATTTCAGCTCAAAACAACAACAAAAAATGCATTTTGCAAACCCACCCCAACCCCAAAAATCAATGCAAATAGCCGGACCGTCGCAGTCTTTTTTTGTCGAAAAACAAAGTCGAAGCAACAAAAAACAAAAACGAGAAGTGCATTCAAGGCCCGACGATGACAAAATCGGGAAGAAAACAACTCTCTTCTTCTGATTTGTGTTCACGCGTCGCGCGCACCGTGCACTCGCTTCTGGTTGAATGGAGTGCGAGTGCGCTCTTCAGATGCTCCGATTCATTGTTGTCGCAAAATTTAGAAGGAACGACGTATTTTCGTCGCACAATTTGAGAAAGACGACGCATTTGTTGTCGCAGAAAGGGACGACGCATATGTTGTCGCAAAAAGAGGCGACGCACGATGCAATCAAAAATAAACAGAGTTGGAGTGCACGAGGAAGAGGGTGACAAGCGACAAGTCCTTTATTGCAAATCTTTTTTATTTTAAGTGCATTAAATTCGGAAGGTCGCAACGTCTGACGTATGAATCGTCTTTAAGTTGCTTTATAACCGCAGAAGCCTTTAAAATTATGTTTGTAACAAAATTCATTTTAATGCCTTCAGGAAATTTCACTTTTGATTAAAAAATTAAAGTGCAAAGGACTTTTGCCTAAGGATTTTAAGCCTTAAAACTTCAAATACAAAAAAAAACAAAAAATAAAAGTGCAACAACGTATATCCCTCTTCTAACCTTCAGCACAAGATGCATACAAACCCTTAATCACCACCATAATTTTTAAACCGTTTTCCTTTCCTAATCCACAAAATTTCGTAAGCCCTCGAGCCACAAACAACCAATCAAAACTCGATTGCACCGTGCAAAACGGAAAACCAAGACCGTGAATGCGAGCACAAACATTCGAGGCGCACGGTGCGCAAAAACCCGCATCCCGATTCGACGCCTCGCCACCCTCCCCGACTCTCATTCAGGTCGGTCGCCAAAGCCTCGCCCCGGCTGTCTCTTTGCACCGTGCATTAGAGTGTGCGGAGAAGGGGGAGAGCCGCCTGCAAAGTTTGTGCCTGCGGGCAAACAACGATGGGACGCGGGACGGCGAATGCGAAGAAAGAGCTCTTGCATCCCGGCGACTCGGTGTTGTATTGTAAACACCATAAATGCATCAAAACAAGGTTAATTTTACAAAAAATTTAATTGATCGCCAAATGTTTTTTGAGATTGTCTTGGTTAGGTTGCAATTGTTGTCGCTATGAAGTCTAACAGTTCGCTACGTATTTTATAAAATTATCAAACATTTTTGAGATATTCATAATGAGAAAGAAAATGCATCACAACTTTAAAAATTTCAATTTCAAAATTTTGAACTTAAATTTTCAAAAACTAAAAGTTTTTTACATATAAATAAAGTTTTTAACAAGCTAGGAAAATTACTTGCAACCATCATTTAGTTATGAGCGAGCAAATTCGTATAATTTATATTACGATAGTTGCACCCATGCATACCTAATAATTCTTTGTCGCCCAAATGCTAAACTCACATATAAATAAGAAAAACTAATCTTGAGTAAACAATGATGATACTGAGCACATTTCGGTCAATTTTAGACAGTTTGGACTGCCCTTTTTTGAGTTACAACTAAATTACTGTTGGGATACATTAATATTCAAAAAATCAACGAATTTTGTCGCAAAACCTAATCAACAGTTGTTTTTTCTGTTAAAACAGTATTAATTATATTAAATTTACAAAATTCATAGTTTCTTTAAAGTGAAAGTCTGCGTATTTTACAATTATTACCCAAAATTAACGTACCTTTCAGCCTTTTTCATCGCAAAGAACAACTTTGTCCTTCGATCCCTATTCTTTTTACTTCCCATTAGTGAAATTTATCAACAAAATAGTTTTAAAAATCAACAATACAACACAAATGACAAAATAAAAGTGCACAACGAACATGCAAAAAATATTCCAGTGATTACAGAAAATAAGTCATCCCGACAAGGTTTTGTTTTTGGCGCGAAAAATTCGTTCAAAAATAATATTTTCTTTTTTTTTGCGAAAAATTGATAAATTCTTCGAAAATCTGATATATTCTACCTGTTTTAGTCAAAAAATGGCTGAAGAACAACAAGAAGAGTTAAATGTAACCTTGGATCCAGTTTTACCTTTGGCAAAGATCAAAAACATTTTGAAATTACATCCAGAAGTTCATGCGATTAGCAATGATGCGGCTAAAATGATTCGATTGGCTTCAGTAAGTTAATTTTGATGTGTTTTTGATAGTTTTAATTTTAGGAACAGTTTCTACGATGCTTTGTGAAGGAAACGACAAGATTCACACGAGATGCGGGCAGGAAAACGATTCAATTAAAGGATATAGGTATGTTTCCCTAATTATTTGTTTCTTATTTTAGGTAACAGTTTTTTACAATAACTTTTATTAAGATTTACTGAGAGTTTTTATGGTAATGGTCGAGATATAGAAGTGTATGTATTGCAGAATTTTACTTTTTAGAAATGGTGCAAGGCAACAACCGTCACTACGTTTTTCTGGAAGATGCGTTGGACGATTGGCCTGAACCAGAGCAGAGGCATTATAATACAAAGCCGGGAAGAAAACCAAAGAATCAGCAATTACTGGAGTTTGCAGAAAATGGAGATAATGATGAAAACGTGCTTCCAACTGGCGATTTGAATCCGGTCAATGTCCTAGAAGTGACAGAAGATGTTACTGAAAAGGACGACGGTGTGGGAGACGCTGTTGAAGACATTATGGATGATGTCATTGATATTGAGGACTTGACTTCTCATTAAAATTTATGATAATATTTTTTTATAAATTTTCACTTTAGATTATGTTATACAATAGTTTCTATAGAGTTTTATGTTATCTTGGCCTTGCCGGCTTGATTTGCTAATTTGCCCTAATTACTTACTATATTGTGGGTAATATGGTTAAGGTTTATTCCCAGTGGAGCTATTTGTTTATTGGGCTTGGTTTAAACTTTGTTTACATTGTCTAGATGCTGATGTTTATGAATTCTAAGTTAAACACTGCATATACATCAGATTTTATTCTTTTGGACCTAAACTTGTATTGTAAATTCGAATCTTCTTATGTTTAAGACATTGAAACAGCTTATTATTGCTACATATTTTAATTTAAACTACATTCTCTGATTTAAAATATTTCTTTCTTTGTAATATTAACCTTGCGACAGTTTGTAAATAAAAGATTGACAGTCCGCCTTTTTCGCTTTCAACAGGTGATTCTCGAGCCGAAAATCAATATTATCTTTGTGTTTAAGCGCCTTTTTTCAGGAAGAAACCTTATCATTGTTTAAACTTTTAGAAAGCGATGCGGGTATCGTGATGCGACTCATTGTAGTGTTATGGATATTAATCATTTTTAATATTGTTTTTGCAAAGGTCCAACACAAACATGAACTAAAAGGTAACATTACAGTTTTTTGGCCTTTTAAAAAGTTTTTTAGTTTACTTAAAGTCGCATTTTACACTTTAAACGTTTGAAATAACTTCTGTAAGCCTTCATTTTTAATATTGACAGATAATAAGTTTTAAACACGAAAAGTTGTAAGAATATTAATATAAACATGTTTCAGTGTTAAACGAGACAGATTCATCAGAAGAAGATCATGGTCAAGGCTCATTTGATGATGAAGGTGATTCCCATGGTAACTTAATATTTTTATTTTATGCGTATTTAGAACAAAAAACACTATAAATATGGTACAATGCTAAATTTGGAATATTATAATGGATTCTTTAAACCTAATCAATGAATAAAAATCGAAATCAAGGTAATGTGTGATTTAGAACAAGAAGATAAAGGGGACAGTGAAGTAAGCGAAGAAAGGAACCCTGAGGACTTTATAAACTCTGATTTGACACCAGTTAAGCTACAAGGAGATCATGATCGACCAGAAGAAACGATATCCATCATCTCCAGCTCTTTTAACAATAGGTGAGGTGTTTTTAGCCAAATTTTAAAATTTTTAGGTAAAAAATAATGATGTTTAGTACATACTGGGTATAAAATATAGTTTAGGTAACAACAAATATAATTACTTAAAAATTTTATTACTTAACCAAAGTTTATGTTTAGAAAGTCTTTTACTTGTCCAAAGATCAAAGCCGAGTTTGTTACTGGAAAATCGACCGCTGATTTAAGCCCTGAGGACATTGGAATAATTGCAGCGATGGGAGATTCTTTAGCTGTAAGTTTTTGGCTAATAAACCTAAAATTTTAGGTTTATAAAATTGTTTTTCGAATCACCTATATTTTGAAAAGTAACAAGTTTGTTGGCGTACTAAAGACAATATTACTCACGTCAAAAAGGCAATCTTACTCAAAGACAATATTACTGATCTTTAATTCAATTTTACTGTGTATATCAGTAAAACTGTTGCTTAAATGTTATATTTTTTGTGATACTTTTGACTTTGAAATGCCAAGAAATGTCAAACCTTATTATAAATTTTGTAAATTGACCTTTCGCTCGCACTTTTCGATCGGAAACAAAGTTCGGGCCAATTTAAAGTATATCTGCCCTTTGATCAGACCTTTGTCTATCGAAAATGACCAAATAAATCTGCTGACCCATCAATTAAAACACAAAAAATCGGGAAAAAAGTTCAAAAGCCCATTTTGTTTTTGCAGCTTGAAGAAAGAAAATTTGGCAAAAAGCCGTGACACAATGGATTAAAAGGAAAAAAGAGAAGGGCCAGAAGCATAAAGCATGAAAATATTATTTACTTTAGGGTATAGGAGATTTTTTTTTAAATTTTTTAAAAACTGGAAACTGAAAACTTGAAATAAATTATAAAAAGTGTACCATTTCTATGTAGGACATTATGTTAGGCCAAAAAATCACCCACCTCTTCCCACTATATAATTTTTAAAAATTATTATTCTTCAGACCGGCCGAGGCTTATGGCCAAGAACCGACATTGACTTTCGAGGTGCAGCCTTCCCGATTGGCGGCGATGCGACAATTGATGGTCTTATCACGATTCCCAATATTCTCCGTGAATTCACATCGGAAGACAATCTTCACGGTGTGTCCCACGGCATGGGTGGTGTTTTTGAATTGCCAAGTCATCAGTTGAACGTCGCTGAAGGGGGAGCGACAACAGCGTCGATGCCGAAACAAGCCAAGGAGTTGGTGAAGAGGATAAGAATGTTAAAGGATGTGGATCTGTATAATACTTGGGCAATGGTCATTATTACTATTGGAACGGAGGAGGTAAGATTTGGTGTAGTCAGGGTAAAAGAGGTCACTTTGGGAATGGGGCGGGTATTTTTGGTTTTTCTGGATGAAGGTTATAAGATTTTTATGCAGATTAGGTTATTCAAATAATTCTGTGCTTCTTGATCTTGAAATTTTTTTTTGAGAAGGGGCACAGTATTATTTTTAAAATTTAATAGAAGGTTTTAAAATTTGGGTTTAACTCTTTTTTAAAAGGTAAACAAACGGTTATAGGTATGTTCGAACTGTTCAGCACCAGATACAGAAGCATTGACGAAAGCATTGGGCATACTAAAAGCAGGAATATATAAAGCTTTTGTTATACTGCTAGGACCTATTCACGTATCTTCATCTTATCATCAAAAGGCTAATTTGTTAAAGTATGTTATTTTATTTTTTTGAAGATTTTACTATGCTTTATAGGACGTTTGAGCTGCTTACAAATGTATAAAAAATTTTTTGGTTTTTCTTAATTTGATTTGTAAAGAATAACTTAAATTTCAAATTTTCATTTTTGGTCTTTATGACATTATTTACCCAATTATTTTCCAAAATAACCATGAATTTTAATTCAGAACACGATGTGCTTGCTCAAAAGACGAATCGAACGAATTTATGGAAGATTTAAGCAATGAATGGATTGAGTCGTTTGCTACAGTCGCCGAACACGCTACCGCTATTCAAAACAAAAACTTTGGAGTACTCACCTTACCCATGCTTACAGTCACTTCTCGTTACCCGTACTCACTCTTCATTCCCAACAAACCTTTACTCAATCGTCGTGGTCACAATTATGCGACAAAATGGCTGTGGAATCGTCTTATCGCTGGCTCAAAGTACAATCTTTCGAACACGGTATTGTCGCAAGAAGCCTACTTTTGTCCATCAGTTGGATGTCCCTACTTTAGGACACTTGCCAATTATCATAAGTGTACGATAATGAAGAAGTCGGAAGCGGCGGAAATGGAGAAGAAGGCGTTGGAGAGCAGATTGATGGGCAAATTAACAAAACATGAACATTACAAACATGCTATGGGTATTGTGGGGATCGCTTTTGTCAGTGTGATCGTATTTGGAACATTCTTTTACTACAGGAGCAAACTTGTAAGTTGTTATTTAGTACTTATAGTTATAACGTCTTTTGATGAGGGATTATAATAACTTCACGCCTTTCTAAAAACGCTGAATTTATGACTATTTTTGAATATTTTTAAAGGATTTTGCATTTTATTTTCGATCTTTGCTGACCAATACTTTAGGGCACAAGAGGTCGATTTGATGCCCCACCAGTACCAGATGGTCTGGTTTCAAAGCCCTACTCGTTATCAGTAAAAAAGCTAAATGATTTGAGCGATGAAGCGGAAGAAGGGACGGAATCAGCGTTGTTACGAAGTCGACCACCTAGTGCTCGACCATTCGATGTGTCGCAACAAAATATATTCAAGGAGGCGCTGTAGTTTACTTTAAGTTATGAGGTAGTCTTTAAAAGTTTTCGTATTCAATACTGTATAGAGTTTTTGAAAATTGCTTTATGTATAGCTATAGGGCTTAGCTTCTACAGCGAATCAAAATTTAGCTATCTTGAAGACCATTCGTCACTATATGATAGTTTGAAAATCACATAGGTCTACAATTAGCATATGATTGTCATATCCACTCTTATCTTTCATTCGGTTGCACAGTCAAAGCATATTACTGTGATACATTGCTAACGTAGCTATACGGTCATCATATGCACATATTTAACTACACAATTATTTATATTACCTCAACATATCACAAATATCTTTGCATTTTTACATCTACCGTCACATTTCAATAATGATCACGATCTTACACGAGGTATTATGTTGAATTCACTTAGGCAATAAAAGCAGTTATGAAATTGGTTACAGGCAGTTTATTAAATGTAGAATTCACCAGTTTTCGTTTCTTATATTGTAGAAGGCTAGATTATTAACGAGGTACAGTATTTAAATTACATCGTAGGAATGTTTTAAATATTTACAATAGAAAACGGTTTAAAACACGAACAGTTTGAAAGACTTATAGTAAAACCTTTGATCATATCATAATAGAAAAAATGCGGAATAGTAAAGTACATGAATGACTCGTAATTGTTATGATTTAAAGCACAGTATAATTAAAAGTGTAATATAGATAAAACTCTAATAACATCTACAGGGCATAAAGAGCTACTCCTAAATAAGAATGACATAATTAATACGTACTATAAAAACAATAGTAATTCAAGTACTAGACAACATTCTACAATTTCTTGTTAATTCCCAGCATATTAACAATAGCGTCAAAAAACTCATCTTTCTCCTTTTCCTTGGCTACCTGCTTCCATATTAACGAGTTGAAGTGGTTGATAGCTTTTCTGAAAGCTTTATAACATTCTTTTGTGACATTCCGTGTTGGACACTTTCCATTCACAGGACACTCAATGCTCAACCGTACTCCTTCGTTTTGGTACCCAACTGTCGTGACTTCGTTTCGATTGCGTAGCTCTTTCCTCCTAACGTCAATATGCCATTCGTTGAAATCATACATAGCATAATATGACATGAACCCTATTACAAGTTCGGGCAAGGTCATTTTCTGCTTTGATGAATCTAAAAACAGATTGTTTTATATTTTTTTTATCGATGAAGAGTTAATAAAAGTTGGCTATTTTATAAAAAGAGTCGACAAAAACTGTGTTTTTATTGCGGGAGTAAAGACATTTTTTATTTGTAACAACTTGCCGAAGTTAAGTTCTTTTATATATTTGTTGACATCAAGGTTTTCTAACTTCTTCCTGAACTCAAATGTCATTTGATATACATTATTGGGGGTGTGACAACTTTTTGAAGGTAGTTGATGACCAATAATGCCAAACTGTAGGTGTTAAACTTGTATTCTGGGCCTCCGTGGAGACTGTTGCTTTTGGCCCACTGTTTAATTATCACATGGAGTTGGGACACTCGCGGGTCGATTCTGTAAAGTGCAAATGAGATGATGTATAAAATATTTTTGGAAATGGGTAACATTGAAAGATAATTAAATAATATTCAAAATATGAACGTAATAGTTACCTGGAAAAGATTTGCAACAGTTTTGTGTTTAGTACGCCTTTGTAGTTGTTTACTGTGAAATCTACTTCAATGTCGTTTTTCACACCTCCATATTTTAATTTGAGCAACGGCACCTTAAAATACAAAATAAATACGATGATGATTCTGAATATTGTTAAGTAAAAATAAAAAACTAAACTTACATTTTTCTCTAACAAGTTTTCAAAAGATTTCAAATTTTTCCGTTGATTCTCTTCTGTACAGAGCACTCTTTCAACATCGTCAACCGTGAGACACTGTTTTTCTCTGTAACATAATATAACGATTACTATTTTTTCCTGATTAAAGTTTATTTAAAGACTACGATATTATTATTGTATGAACAATTTTAAAAATTAACTTACGTTTTTGGTCTAATAATTGTTAAATCAATGTCACTTGAGTTTAACCCAAAGCCGTTATGGGAACCACCGTAGGCCTCGACTTGCCAGTTTGGAAACGCTTGTTTCAATTGCGCTTCGACATCCGCCAAGATTAATTCGAATTCTTTGAACCTTTCTTGGGAAAGTAGGTTTCTGAAATTGAATGGGTAAAGCCATGTTATCCGGTGGTTATAAAGGTTTTTTAATAAAGATCTGATATTAGTTATTTTAATTTTTACTTACTTTTCACAAAATTCCAGCAATATGTTGTTTAAGCTTGTAAATAATTGGTTTTTGTCCATCCGTAATTTTTCAATTATTCTACAAGCTTTCATAATTCCTCTTTTTTTGGGAACATACACAACGCAGTTATTGTAACCAAAAGAGAAATCAATGGTCAGAACGCTGTTGTCGTACGTGTGGTGCTCAGCATCGGCTTTGTATGCATCAACGTACCAGTTGAATGCTGAGTTATTTGACGTTGATGCAAAGCTCTGAGACGTTCTGTAATTATCATATTTATTATTTGGCTTAAGGTTTTGTAAACAGTTTTTTCTTCGTTACGTTTAATTAAATACATTAACCTAAAATTTAAATAAACATTTTAAAATATTACCTTAATTCTTTTGTGCGTTTGCTTCTTCTCTTGAGTTGCTTTGCATTTTCTTGCCGTTTAGCCCATTTTGTGTACTCATCGTCACTGTCGTATTCGTCCTCACTTACATATGTATTTTAAAATACAAGCGTTTCATATGTTGGATCCGGAACATAGTCGTCTTCCCAGCATGCGGAATTAGCGAAGACAAAAGTTTCATCTGGTGACATCTGAAATAAATGTATAAAAAATAATGTCAAAAATGAAGGAATGAAATAAAAAACAACATCACTTCATTAAACCATAATATCTATAAAACGATTTTAAAACCAAAAAGAAAATATTTTAAGAAAGCGGATTTTTTAGAAAAGAGGTTAGACACGACGAAAAATAAAGCCTCAACTATCGCTGAACATACGGATAAACTTTGTATGAGTTTTTAACGCGGGTCAGTAAACTAAGCGTTATAGAAAAACCGCGCGCCTGTTTTTTCCGCTTAACTTGCAGTTTATTGATTTAATTAACATATTTTAAAACACTGAAAAATAAGATTGTACAGCAGAATAATATCTTAATATAAAATTTTGTCATTTTGATAATAAAAATTTATTATAAATTAATAATAAAAGTGTTATGTACATAGATAAAATTATTCAAAATTTTCACACTGGTATTAAATGGCGTTTAGAGCGTAACGATGCTATGTTTGACTTTATTTTAGTGGGCAGTGGCAAGTTTTCTATAGAAATGTGGCCCATGGTGGATACGATTGCTTTTTCGCAGATTGAAGATAGCCTGGTGACTGAAATAAAATTATTGTATTAAAAAAGTACACTATACTATGGCTATAATAAAGTACGCCATACTATAGATATAAATCTTACTAATTTAATTTTTATATTATTGAAACATACCTGTTTGCTTCATTGGGATAAAAGTAATTCGTTTTGTCATACCAAAAATGTCAACCGTAATGTACACTTTCTCATTTGGTGTGTACGGTAGTAGATTCTCTGTCACTGGTATATCTTTGTCGTTTACTAGTATATGTAACTGAACGTATTTGTTGTTTACCACTTCGTAATACACACCAACAACATCTCCGGCATGTACTGTAGACGAAATTTGTGAAAATGCAACCAATAACGTCTGAGAACTGGATGCTCTGAAATTTGAGTTTACATAGCTTTGTAATGTAGCCTTTGACGTTAACGTAGTATAGTTGTCTTTGCCGTTAATGTAAAATTTTCTAAAATTACAAACAATGTTTAAAAAAACTTACAGTGAATCAAGTTCTGGTTTGCTCTCTGGGTTAACCGTGGTAACTCCAACCCTTAAGTGTCCTGTCCAGCAAAACTCCACCTCATCAATGTGTATCAAATATGGCCTTAAAGGCTCTACAGGTTCTCTACTAAAACATAATCCACGAAACCCCCATTGTCTTCTAACAACTCGAGCTTTGTTGCTGAGTTCAAGGTTCTGAGAGTGATAAGAATGGAAACTTTGTGTTGAATCTTCATCAATTCTACAACAATGAATTTGCAAGGTCATAAAATAACTTTATTAAAACAATACTAAAACATACGTTTACTTTTTAACATAATCGTATTAATAACACTTACACCCAATTCCCCTTGCCTTTGGAAAATTCGTTGAGTTTCGAATTTGGCAGTTCATTGAGATTCATGGTAAAGGTGGCAAAGCTGTAGTGAAATAAGCGTTGAAGTTAAAATATGTATAATGTATCTTTGAATGTATATGTTATAACAACCGTTAGCACGGTTCACCAAAAAACGGCTAACCTCACACATATATTTTAGTCCTAGAACGAAACCACAGGTTCGCCAAAACTTCTTGGCATTCCGCTTTTTCTACGTTTTTCAGAAAAATTGAATAAAGTGGGTTCCGGAAAAGCACTTGAACACGATAACATCGAATTTGATAGTTGTTTTGCGAATAGCTGCAGGGTTTTTAATTTTAGATTGAAGTTAAAATGGAAATTTAGATAACAAATTATCTGAAAAGGTATTTTATTGTTTTGATTGACATGAATAATATCCGGGTTGCTTTATTAATTAATTTGGGTCAATTGAAGTGCACTCGAAGTTTAGTTCAATACAGTTTTATATTTTTTGTATATGTTTAATTTGATTAGACGCTGTTTGAAGAGGGAATCATGGTTAATATGCAAAGAACGATTGTGATTCAATAGTCTCTTCTATTTGCCTTTTGGGGAATGTTATTTTCGACAAGAGCCAGCTCTTCTTTACTTTTTTAGGGGTCTGGGGAGTTATTTTTGGCTGTATTGAAAATTTATTTAAAAATTTCATGGCTAAAATTTTATATTTCGATGTTTTAATTTCACTTTGTTCAATTTTAATGTGTTTGATTTGAACATTGATGTCATAATTTAAGTGAAAGTTTAAATAAGATCTAATTATCGGAATAAAAGGCTTAAATTTCAATATTACTGATATACTGCTAAAATAACACACCTCTTTTCAGCTTTATGTAGCAATCTCAATGAAGCTGTAGCATTAAGATACCAAACATGAGGTGGGATGGGATATCTTCAGCGATATTGCTGGGTATTTTGATAGCTTCTACTTTTGTCTTGGTGATTCTGAATAATTCCGGTTTGAATACGGTAGCCAGGCTTACGGTAACTACATATTCGACTCAAAAACCTGGGTATCGTGTAGTTACGGAGTCTACGGTGGATGACAATGTGGAAGACAAGAGTGGCCTCAATGTAAACAATGGAATAGATTCTTACGATGCGGATTCAGACAAACATCATGATACGGATTCTCAAAAAGACCACGGTGCAGATCCAGAAACTCATATTGAGCCAGATTCACGTAAGTATAATGGTCTAAACCTAGCCTCAGAAGTTAAACCTGGGCTTGTTGATGGGAAAAGTAATGTTGTTAATGTTACTCCAAGTATGAACGTGACAAGTGTTGTGAATAGCACTGATTTGACTACACCTTCTGTTGATCAAGTAGCTAAACAGAAGGCTGAAGAAGAGAGGAAACATGAAAATGAGGAGAAGTTGAGTATTCTGGATCCTGTAGCTATGCAGTTTCATAATTTAAGCGAATCGTAAGTTTTTTTAATGATGTTATTTTTGGATTTTTAGGTAACAACTGTTTGAATTTTTTCAATTTTGGGGGTTTACTTTGCTTTAATGATGTCAAACACTGGATTTTTATCAAAAATGGTAAACAACAAGTATAATGGCTTTTTTTTGCAGTGTAACATCAAACGAGACCAACAAAGTGCCAATAATCGAAGAAGAAGCGACACAAGCCGAAGAGAAGAAGGATGGTCTAGCTATCTTCTTCATCCTATTCGTTATTGTATTGGCAACACTCTTGGTGCATATTATAATCGTCACAGAGTTTCATTACATGCCAGAGAGTCTAGCCATTGTGTTATTGGGAGCAGTGATTGGATTCTTGTTATCGTACAGTAAATGGGATTGGCGAGAAGTCGAGACTTTCAATCCGAACTTCTTCTTCTTGGTGTTGTTACCTCCGATCATCTTCGAAAGTGGGTACAATTTAAACAAAGGCAACTTCTTTTCTAATATCATACCGATATTGACCTTCGCTATCATTGGAACAGCTTTGTCAGCTTTTGTCATGGGATTTGGAGTTTGGTTCTTGGGTTATGTAAGTTTAAGTTTTTTAATTGTTTAGTCATTTTATGTTTAAGTTAACCTTTTTTGACGTTAATACCTAAATTATACGTAACAAAAATTATTTTTTTAATTTTAGGCAGGGATAATATACAAGCTAACAGCAGTCGAAAGCTTTGCCTTTGGGTCAATGATATCAGCCGTGGATCCAGTGATTACCCTAGCCATCTTCCAAGCCCTGAAAGTAGATGCCCAGCTGTATATGTTGGCCTTTGGAGAATCAATGTTGAACGATGCTGTGGCTATCGTGCTGGCATCGACAGCTCTGGAGATGAATTCACCTCATGTTATTGATTTGTCATCAGCTGATATGGTCAATTTCGCTTTCACAAGGTTCATGGCCATGTTTTTCGTTTCGGCTCTACTTGGCGCTGGCGTTGGGTTCATATCGGCTTTGGTATGTTGGAGGGTTTTTTTTTTGAAAAATTAAGAGTACAGTTTTATGGTTACTGCACGTAATATTAGCTTATATTGTCTGTAACAATAATAAAATGTTGTTTTAGCTTTTCAAACACGTACATCTTCGTCGAACACCGTCTTTGGAATTGGCTCTTTTGATTGTTTTTGCTTACCTACCCTACGGCATGGCTGAAGCGTTATCTTTATCAGGTAATAATGTAGTTTTACTCAATTTTGATTCAATATTTAGGCTTATAAGCAGTTTTTTGTATTATAATATTACCAAAACAACTTTTATTTACCAAGACAACCTTTATTTACCAAGGCAACATTTATCTACTAAATCAACCGTTTTAGGTATCATGGCCATTTTGTTCTGTGCAATAACAATGTCCCAGTACACGCACTTTAACATCTCACCTATCACTCAACTTACAATGCAACAGACCTTCAGAACGTTGTCATTTGTTGCCGAAACGTCAACTTTTGCCTACTTGGGGTTAGCTTTGTTCACTATAAAGTTGGTATTCCAGCCTATATTTCTGGTTTGGAGTGTGGTGAGTTTATTATCGTTTTTAGGAGCAGTTTTTGAAAGCTACTCTTTTCTCAAAGTAGAGTTCTTTCACAATTTTATGAAATTTTAGGTAACAATTCATATGTTAAATTATAATATAAAGGACAACTTTCATCATTTTAGATACTATTGTTTGTCAGCCGAGCCGCTAGCATCTTTCCATTGTCGTATATTGTCAACCGCTGTAGCAATCGCCGTATCTCGATGAAGAATCAAATGATCATGTGGTTCAGTGGTATGCGTGGAGCTGTCGCCTTTGCCCTAGCTCTTCATATGCAAATTGATGATCCCGAAACGAAAAGAATGATCTTGACATCAACATTATTCATCGTCCTATTCACAGTCGTATTCATGGGCGGAAGTGCATTGCCATTCATAAAATTCTTGAACAAATTTTATCCAGAAGAAGCGCAGAAGAGTCTGAAGAAGAAGTCGAGGAAGCAGAGGACCGAGAAGCGACAGAAGAAGATGAACAAAGTCGTGTTATCCAAGACCAATGAGATGGCCATGATGGATCAGTCCGAGTTCACGACAGAAGGCGACGAATCAGATGGATACAGAAGCGACGCGAATCCAGAGAATTTCTTCACAAGGCTGAATGAGAGGCTAGTGAAGCCATTGTTTGTACGAAGGGTTACCTACCAGGTAAGAATTAAAGTTGAAGATTGTTAACAGGACTCTATAGTTAGAAAGCTATAAGCTTTTTCTTTTTAGACTCGTACTTGTATTTTTAGAGACGAAAATTATTTAATATCAATATATGTGAATTGTCGTATTTTACATAAATATTTTTTAGGAACGCCAAGAAAATCGTGCCAGGTTCCAGCATTTGGCGTCAGAACTGATGAAACGGCCAAATCGACCATCCCAAACAAGTTCAGATGAAGAAGAGTATTATCTACCCACTAAATCGTCACGAAGACCTTTGATACCTATGTAAAAGTGATATGTCCGATCTTACTAGATAGATAACACAGAGTTTTGAAGTCAACTAGTTTAAAGATGGAGAGAAGACATGTTGGCACAGTTATATTAGACATGTTTACATAGTTAAAGGTTTAAAAATGATGTGTTTAGATTATAATATCACTTCTTATATTATCATAGGTGAGAATAATAGTGATAAGAGTAAAAATGTCATTTTACAGCTCATATAATGAAAAATAGCTGAAAATAACGTTTTTGCAATCTCAACTGAACAAGCCTAAACTTTTCGTACTATTTTGTAACAAGTACAATACCAGTACATTTGCCTTACTTTTTATTGTTAGTATTAGGTTGTTCAAATAATTCTGAGCCCCGTCTCAAAGCAAATTTTCGAAGTTGGTGCGCTCTCAGAATTACTTGGACAAACTAATAGATACCACCTTCGTCTGTATGTATAATATTAAAACTACTAAAGTATTGATTGTGGCCAAAACCCAGCGTTGTGATGTATATTATACCTAGTCTATCGTATTATATCTAGGACTGTAAATTAAATTCACTTATGTCAAAACTAATTTATGTCTTGCCCACAGCTTTCGACACCAGTGTCTTGAATCCGTTGACCATGTTTTAAACTTCCTCCCCCAGTGCAATTACTCTCTTGAATATTTTAATTTCGTATTTTATGTTTGTTTTTAATTATATTGTTAGTTAACGCTAAAATAAATTTAAACTAATATAAATATTTGGCATACTGTAACAATTTTTTTTTTCGAAAAAACGGCTTTACTGATACTGTATGTACCAGTAAACGCAATAGTACTTCAAATCATACTCAGGGATTAGTATAACTTTATAGTATTAGTTTAGGTGAAAAACAGCTAAAGATATGACAAAAACTTACAGTAGCCTTTACGCTTATAAAATAGTTACAGTAAGCTGACAAACGCAGTTACAGTACCCTGTGTTGTTATAAATATAAGTTCCAGAGGAACTCCCAAAAATTCGACGGTGGGTCTTCAATAAGGCCCTGTCGTATGATTTGCTCTCCCTCCCTTCCACTCGCCTTGCCTTTCGAGACAAACATGTATTTTGAGTGGGAAAGACGAAGCGACAGACAGCTTGACCTTCACTCTCTCGACCTTTTCTTGCTTTCGCTAAACGTCTCTTCAACTTACGTTAAGACTAAATGAAAAGCATTACGCTGGGCGAATGCGGGTGTTATAATAGTAAAGAAGAAGGTATACGGAGATATCGTTCAATTTTGAATAAATACTTAGAGACATTATACCTCACACCACTCCACTCTGTCCTGTCTTACCCTACTACACCCAAAAAATTAATAACGCCATCATACTGTAACGACTAAAATAAAATACTTTAACTCAAAAACGACAGTAAAGTAAAAATCCTATAATTACCATTAGAATAGGAAATCAAAAATAAAAATCCGCAATAACAGCTGAAAATCATAACGCATACCCACATAAAATACAAAGTTTATTTTACAGTAAAAGTTCCATACATCAAGTTCCTACTGATAAGGATTACAATATATAAAATAAAGTTTATTTTACAAAAAAAACTCGATTCATCCCGTTATTTGCCTGTAGTAGGCGATCGTGAAGTTACTGACACAGAAGACGTCGCTGGTGATGCAGGATCCTTGTTTTCGAAGCCACAAACGAAGCCACCACGTTGATCTTGTTTAGACTGAAAATAATACACTAAAGTTACAGTAATCAACTAGAATAGCAAAACATAATGTTTTTATTTGAAGTTGATATAATTATAACATTTTAATTATTATTAAATTATTATTACAGTATATCTAAAATTTAAAGCGTATAAACAACCATTTTTGTGACACAGTACCTCAGACTTGTTCTACTTCCAACTCAACATAAAAAATTTAAACAAAGTTATAATGCTCTAAATTATGCCATGCCCATAAAACTTTTAAGCTCATGTTACAATAAACCCTTATATAAAAAGTACCAATCCACCAAAATCAACCCACTTACAATATACTTACCAATGTTTTGTAAGCCGTATAAAACTGGTCCTGAAGATAACCCAACTCTCCAGATGGTCTTTCAAAGACACTTTCCACGTCAACAATGTCAAGTCGTCCTTTAAAGTCCTCCAACACTTCCCTCAGCACGTCCAACACTTCCACCACACAAGCTGAAGCTGGCTGGTTCCATCTGAGTTTGGCCAGAGTCGGCTTCACTTCAAGTTCGTTCAGTTCAGTCTAAAATGAAATCATTAACAAATTTATAAAATATATGGTTACAAATTTCAAAGAATTTAAAGATTGTTAAACTATCCTCAAAATCAAACTACGACTTATATTATAGTAATATCAACTTTCCCTACCTTGTCCATTTCTTTTCGATTAACAATTTGGTTCTGGCAACCGCACGACCGAATGATGACAAAATACAATGAATTGAGTTCAATTGGCTTTACACTACTTTAAAATTGTCACGAAAGTCAAAAAAAATCATAGTTTGGTCAAAAACTGTATCGAACCAGGCTTTAGATGAAAAAATTTCTAAACCTTCAAATTACTATTTAAAACTCAAATTGTAGTCTACGAACTTTTTAAATAAGTAATTACCTACGGTAATAATCTTATTTTTGACCCACAATCACTTTCAGCTGAATCCAACGCGATTACATCACACTACTTTTACCATAGGCCACAAAGAGAAATCGCTCGCACTAATCAAGCTGGCCTCTTTCTTAAGCTACGTTTTTTTTAGCTTAGAATACACCCATATGAACGCTGCTACCTTCACTGCTGCAGTTCGTCTCGTTGATCTGTACGTATTCAGTATATTTTGTTTTAAGGGAGGATATGGTCGTTTTAAGACGGTTCTAACAATTTTTTTAACATATTATTTTTTAAAATAACTTCTTTAATGGAGATTTTAAAGATATATTGAATACGTTTTTCTTTTTTAATTATTTAACATTTATATCGTGATATAATTGCTTTTTCATTACAGTCAGGCTTAAGCGGATAGGGAACTTAAAGCACCCAATTTTTAAAGTTTTGGGGTAATTCGAAGGGGTACCGAACGTAAAACACCTAATTTTAAAAATTTGGGGTATTTCGGTATGTAGTTATATATTATGGTCGTTTTAATGGGGTTCTATTAGGCTTTCTAAACATATTTTTTTAAAAATAGTTAGGTTTTGAAGCAATATTAAAATAAAATACGTTTTTTAAAATATTTTTTAACTCATTGTGATATATTTGCTTTTTAATTCTTAGACGAGTAGTAGACTTAGAACACCCTATCTTAGAAGTTTTGAGGATGTTTCGGTATGGCAGGAAACTTAGCACACTCAGTTTTACAATTTTGGGGGTGTTTCGGAGAGATAAGATTTTTTAAAATTACAATGACGAAAATTTTCGAGCTAGGATGTGATAATGCCACTTTAGACGCAACACAGGGGATTTTTTTCGTCTTATATTTCAATCCATATCATCGGTTTAACGAGTTTTTTAACGTTTAATAGTCGTTCTACCGTAACTAAAATAATCAGACCTTTTTCTGTTTGATTTTATCGTTATCTTTTCACATACGTTATTTGCTAATATTTCAGAAAAATGAAATACTTATACCGTAAAACTGGATGGGAAGATTCAGACGACGAAAGTCTGACACTCATGCCAGATTTCCATTCATATGGAAATCAGGGGATGAAGGAGTTCGATCCAAACTACGAAATTAAGTTTGAGTACGACCCCGACATGGAATTGCCGCCCCCTGTGGATGAAGGCGAGAAGAGGAGCGATGAATCCGAGTTCAGCGAAGACGAGCCCATCGACGAAGACACCATGTTGCAGATGATGACCGACCTCGAAGAGGAACGAAGAAGAAACAACTATGAATTTGATTATTGGTAAGTAATATTTTCATTCTACCGATTAATTTGAGATTTATTATTTTTAAGTTTACAATAATTATTTCTTCTATTCCAGGGCGTCTAGAAACTGCGTCACAACTTCAAAAAGTTCAGCGTACTACTGGTACGTTAAAGCTTTTAAAGCCGAAGTGCCGCACTACGAAACGGTCCGGCCAATTGGAGAAGAGTGGGAGCTTCTCAAACATGCCGTGCTTCGGCCGTCAAGCTGCTGCATCAAGAAGGCCGGTCAGCAAGTTCAAAAGCTGACCAAAAAGCACAATCGTGTTTTCGAATCAATAAATAAAAAAATGGTCGACTTTTGTAAAGTGTAAGTTTCTTATAACCTATTTTACTGTTTTTCTAATACCAGTTACCTATTTATTGATTACTTTATAGTCGTAACCTCAAATAAAGACAACTTTTTTTAGAAAACTCCTGACCGACGACCGCAAAAAAGCCAACGAAGAGCTGCTGGAAGTACTGCGAAAAAAACTATGCAACCAGTATCCAGGATGGAAACTGACCCCGTACGGAGGGTCACACAACGGATTTGGTGGGCAGTGTTCGGACATGGACTTAACCCTCCACACGAAGAGAAAGTAAGTGACACAAAAGCTTCATAAGTCACAACTTTACAAATAATATTTAAAAAACATCGAACTTCCTTAATAATATTTATTTTTAGTGTCACGGAAAAACCAACTGTGACAGAAATCGCCAAGGTATTGGACACAGAAGAGTTCAGATCTGTGTCTAAAATGGAAGAACTAAAAAACATTCCAAACACAGCTGTAAGTTTTAAAATTTGTAAAGTTTTTTGCAAAACTTCCGACATAGTAATAAGTTTTGCTTTTTTCAGTTTCCATTAGTAAAAATGGCCTTCAAGAGAAGAAACGTAATGATGGAAGTGGATTTGACCATCAACAACAAGTTGGGTGTGGAAAACACAAAACTTCTACAATTTTACTCACTGTAAGTTTAAAAAACCTAATTAGTTAACAATTTTGTAAATCTTCTTACAATGAAAAGTTTCAATAAAAAACAATACTTTACATGTTCTGTTTTCAGATTTGATAGCCGGGTTGCACAGTTGCACACTGTGATCAAAAGCTGGGCCAAACACCACGCAATGCACGGCGGTATACACTACCGCTTCAACACCTACACCCTGGTCATACTGACCATCAACTACCTGCAAAAAGGGGTCAGTCCAGCAATTCTGCCTCACGTGGACCATGTAGCCCTTGGACTAAGAAACAAGAATGAGGCAGACATGAAAGAAATGGTTCAAGGATACAAATTAGGTAAGATTTTAACTAAAAAACAAGAAAACGTTTGAAAATGCAATATTTTTCCTTTTTAATAATAAAACATACTCATCTTTCCGTACTTTTAAGAACCAACAGCCTAACATTGCCAGAACTTGTCATTGGATTCATGACGTTCTACGCAATGTACGACTTCAATGAATGGCATGTGGACATAACCAAGCCGTACCTATGGAACCTATTCGACATCCAGGCTAAGTTCTTCCGTCCTCCATTCGACAAATTAAGCGTGATATGCCCAGTCGGAGGTGAAAGCCCAACCAGAAAAGTCTCCGACTTCTGCTACTACGACTTCAGGAAGCAGATCAACGCTTTCAACAGCCTGGTTTGGGAAAGGTTAGCAGAAGAGAAGGATGAAGAAAACTTCATGGAAAAGTTCTTAGGTCTTTTAGGAATTGAATAGTTAGAATTATTTTGTATATTATAGTTATTTTATTGATGTTTGTAATTTGTCTTTCTCAATCATAAATTATCCTGTGATCTTAAATTTTTACCGGTTCAATTTGTCAATTCAGGTTATTATATTATCTTACGGTTAATTATTATTGTTGTCTGTACATATTTAGTATAACGGCGTCGTTCAAATTTTTAAGCCAAAGACATATCAATACATATTTCCATCATTACCTAAAATACATTTCAAAATAAAAACCATTAAAGACACAAAAAAGCGTTAAAACCCTCTACTGTAACATAAAAGACCCGTATTTTACTTTATTAATTATTAAATACTGAAGTTTTTTCTTTGCTGAAGATACTCAGCAAAGTCTTTCATACCAATAATACCTTTAAAGTATCCAACCAAATCTGCGTATCCATCGAAAAGAGAAGGCGCAGTCGTGTAAAGTCTGTCCAGTAAGTCGGTGGCATAAAAGTCGGCAAAGGTTGGAGATGTTCCAACCAGGAAACTTGAATTTTCTCGAAGGACAGCAGTGGAATATACAGAGAAGTAGCGCTTTACAAGAGGAATCCCCATTTCTTCGATGAACTGTTTCTGAAAACAGATATAACATTACTTATTGTGGTAAAGGCCAATCATAATCATTGTTTTTTTAATTAAAACTCTAGAAAATACATAAACTACGTTTTTTATCACAAAGCTTAGACAAAAAAGCATTTTGAATTAAAATAACAAAACGTAAAAGAACATTTACCTTGTCATGTTCGTCTTTTTCCGAGAGTACCTTCAAAAAGGACTGGAAATCATTCATGGCTTCAAAATGAATCTCCATAAACTCGTCGATCACAGCGTTCTCCTTCCTGTCTTTACCCACAAGACCTGAAATGAATAATCTAACGATAAAACATTATAAAAATATTTGAATTCTGATAAAATCTATACTTTTCACAACCCAAAATAAGCTAAATTTACTACATAACACATACCAAAGATGTCAGCTACGTACTTAGCGATAGGAAGAGCTTTGTGAAGCACAAATCCATTGTGATCCAACATTGGCAATGACTTGAGTTCGGATTCTGAAAATATAGACATAATAAGTAACAAAACTTGCAAAACAATAAGTCTAAAAAACGAAAAATAGGTATAAAAGTATAAACTTACTGTACTTCGCCAGCCAATCAGAATCTTTGACCCGAATGTCTTCAAAGGGCTCGTTGACATAGTGAAACATCATTCGAATCGGCTCCCCAACATCTCGAACGTCAAAAAAGTAGAATTTAAAGATACCGTACTGAAAGAAAAGTATTATAATCTCATATTAGTTTAGGATCTTAACAAGTGTTACCAAAAATAACATTAAAAACAATATCCGAAAACCTTTAAAACAGTTAAATAACATAAATACTATAGCAAATCATGATCCATACGTCAACGGAACCATACTAAAACACCTCCAAAAAATATATAAAACCTTACCTTGGCAACCCTGGGAATTCCAACAACTTGAGTTAGCTGATCAGCAAACAACTCTTCCAGTTCGTCTTGATACTTGTGGACTGCTGTAGGAGAACATGGTAACTGAGGACTCCAGGCTTGAGACATGACGATGTTGTTATTGGCTGTCGGTCTGGACACGGTCTCTCTTCTCTGATCACTTTCAATTCGTTTCAGAAATACATCAAATGTATAAGAGTGAGCCTCTGGCTTCCGACTCTTGTTATCTCGACTTCTGAATTTTGACGCTGAAAAAACAGAATTCATTACAAATTGAGCAACTATGGATTGTCAAAGTGTTACCTAAAACAACGTAATTAGCTCAAAAGTAAGAAAAAAAAACCAAATTATTCAATTTTAGGTAGAAAATTTAAAAATCATAACTTTAGATAAAAAAAGCAAATAAATAGTTAAAAATAGTATATTATCAACACAAAATTAACTAAAACTCTTACAATCACTCTCGTTCTTCTGATTACGACGATTCGTTGAACCAAAGGCATCAATATTGAAACGATCCTCTACATTCAACATGTCGCCACGACTTATAAATACAAAATAACCCAGAAACAAACACAAAATTAGAATGTTGAGTTGTGAAATTCATTTTGACTATTCTAATTTGAATATTCTGGAGGAAAAGAACAAAATAATTTTCCAAAAAATAAAGTTTCAAAGTGTCTGGTAAACTGCGCCCGACGTTTGAAATTGATTCGCAGGTTGCGGAGACAAAAATTAAAATAAATACAAAATAAAGGAATTAAAATTATTTTTTTGCAATTTGAAACATTTTTAAAATATTTTTTCTGAATTTTTAATTTTTTTTAAATTTTACGCATTTTAATTGTCAAAAAATGTATTTTGCTCTACAAAAACATGGAAGTAGGTTGGCTGTTGATTTTCTTTGTTGTAGCAACTTTGGCTAATTGGAGCGATGGCAAGAAAACAAGAAAGACGTTGAAACCGACTTCAGGGTACCTTAAATGTCCAAATAATGTGTCATTGAAGGGAAAACAAAAGTTGGTAGGTGTTTCTGAAAAGGGTAGGGTAGGGTAGGGTAGGACGGCCCCAAAGTCTGGGTAGGCCTGGTCTTTTGTTGAACTAGTCTAACGCTTTTTATCAATATTAATCCATACCAACTTCAGATCTTCTTTGTGTCGGAGAAGGTAACCTCAGAAGATTGTTGGTTTGACTGTGAAGAATATTTTGAAAAAGTTGTCGAAATGGACTACCTCAACTTGACCAACGGTCGCTATCGTTTTGATTACTATGGTTTTGATAACAGAGCTACCCACAGAATTGTGTCCGTGTAAGTTTGAAAGCGCAATACTACATACTTCTGGCGATGCATCGCGATGGGCCATTTTTGACATTTAAAAAAAAATTATGAACTTTTGAAACGAAAAATTTAAAAAATCAAAAATAAAAATTGGTTGCAGAACATACAAATGCAACGAGAAGGATGGATGTTACAAACTCACTTTTATTGACGAAACGGGTCGTCTTGATCACTATAACATCACTTTGCATGGTGGACAAAGGCTGAAGTACAGCAACTTGAAGAGAACACAATGTTCTCACGAGAAGTACGATCCAAACAAGAATGAGTATATTTGGAAAAGGGATAAGAAACACAGTAAAAATTGAAGTGATTTGTAAATAAAGTATATTATCCTTGCTTTTTGGCACTTTTTCATTTTTATTTTAACATACTTAATATTATACTGTGTATTATATAATAAGTTATCAATAATATAATTATAACTGTTTTTACTGTATATATTTGTTTCTATGCACCTGTTTTATTGTTCTTAAGTTCTGTTCGTATGTTATCTAACCCATAAGACCCTTTGAAATTTCTTTGAAACATATTTCGTTGGAAAACATCGTAAAACCAGATGTTATCGCTTCGCATATGATTGATAAACAACCTGACTACCGAACTGCACGATAACAACGTAAAAAGCTACAATGCAGTCTATTTCAGGTAACATACTATTATTGTCTGTAACGTATTACCTTTCCCTTTAAAGATAAAATTCCATGAATTTTTTTACCGAAAATTTTGAAAAATCTTTCCCCACCATTTTGCTCATATTCATACTTTTTCAAGTGCGAACCTCCATTTCTAACCCAAAATCAATTTCAAAAATGAAAAAGTACATATTGATAAAACAACCTTCCCTAAATTAATATCGAATTAATGTTTTATTCAATTAAACAATAAGAACTAACAAAAACAAAATAGGAGGTACTGGACACATTGACCATACAAAGCTCAAAGTAGACAAAATGAAGCCTGAAAAGAATGAAAAACTGACAAAATATAACAACGAGTTTCTGACAATGTGACAAAGCATATTAGCTTGTTCAAATAATTCTGCGCCTCCTAACCCAGAAAATTTGTGTTAAGAGGGAGCACAGAAGAATTTGAACAACCTAACAAAAGGAAATTACTGTAAGGTGGCAGATATCAAGGTAAAAGCATCGTCAGATTGACATTAAAGTCAGCACTTTTCAACAATATGGTTATAACTTACAGTAAAAAGAACCATATTAGTCTATATTACTGTAATCGATAGCCTATATTACTTTAACCGTATTATAATAAAGCAATCAAGTAGTAAAAATTACAGTAATGAGTAAGTGCAACTTACAGTAGTGTAAAAAACTATTTAAAATACAGTAGCTAAATTACAGTAACCCCCAACAAAAGTTCCAGATTCAGGAGCTCATCGCGAACGTTTTCTGTACAAGAAAAGCGACAAAATTAGACCCGATTTAAAGAAAAGTGCTTACAACAATATATATTTATATGTTAAGTTACCGGAACACAAGACTTGTGTCATACTGGTCGAGAAAGGGAATGTCACCAAGTCCGAATCGGTCGGTTTAAGCGGAAGCTGCTGAAAATAAAAATTCTAAGTAAAAAATACCGTGTTTTACAACAAGAAGTTACAGTAAGATACTCTCAAAGCTTGTCTTCCTGTTTCTTTAATAAATATGCTAGGACAAATTATCGCAGGGTAGGGGAAGATAAAGTAGGTAAAAACAAATTGATATAAATAATTTCTACAGTAGTATCGTACAGTAATATTAAAGCTAGCAACTGTATCTTTTGTACTATAAACTAACTATTTCCTACTGTATCTTTGTACTATAACATTGTTATCAGTGAAACTATAAAAAGTATGTTTTTGACAAGTTTACAAGACGATACCTCTTATCAAAATTGTCAAAAAAAGGGTTTACAATCCATAAAGGTCTTCTTGTGATATCACAAAAGTCATTTGACATACAATAATAACAAAGAACATGGTTTTAAAAAAATTTAAAAGCTAGGTCAAGTTATAAAAAAATTACGTAAAAACTATTTAAAAATAGCTACATCTAGAAGAAATTTACCTTGAATCGGAATATCATTTGCCCTGATATTGATTGGAACGTTCATTTGAAACTCGTCGTCCCCTTTTGATGCTAATAGCGTCGTCGTCCTATTTGCTGACTAAAACAGCATTTTTACAATGAGAATTGAGGTTCAAATCCTTAATCAAAACATAAAAAATTATCAAAATCTTACACATCCTAAATCGTCAGCACCAAGATGTACAATATGTCGGAAATCCGTTGGTCCTGAGATCATTGACCGGTCGATTCGTACTCGTGCTATCTGGAAAAATACTTTAAAGCAAAAATCCTTTGGCAAAAGGCAACATTAAAGCATAATATGACACTTTGAAGCAAACTTTTAGGTATCTAAAACGATCAAAATAAAGTAAAACAAAAATTAAACCAAACACCACTAAAACAATCAAGATAATACAAAAAAATCAGCCATACCTCAGATTGGGGCGACACACAACAGTTCAAAAACCAGAAGCGAGGATTCCGACGTCCAAACATTCTCTTCATGACCTCCGGGCTTTTCTCTCGGAAAACGTCTGAAAGAAGTGAATAAAACATGAAACTGTCAAACGAAGATATAAATCATGACACGGGAGTGTTAGAGGAGCCGTCAAAACTCATTTTAGCGGCAAAAGAAAAGAAACTCCATTAAAATCGAATAGATACTATCAAATTATATATTATGTTAGGTTCAACACGACAACGTAAAGTTCTGGGTCGAAAAGACATTCAAAAACCACAAATTGGGGATAGAGAACTAATAAATATTCATGTTATCACACTGAAATGCGTTTCTCAAATGCAATAGCATCGTATTATATCAAACAGATCAAAAACCTGGAAACACTTGTGGCTAGTATAATATCACATAGATCAAAAGCTCAAGGTCCGCTAGGCAAAATAAATTAAGAGAAGATGTATTACATTATTGGGAATAAGGAAACAAACTCTGGCCAAAAAATTATTTAAACTTCTCCAAAAACATTAAATCTTACCTTACACTTCAACCTTCATCTCCCTCAACCCCCACAACCACTTAAAATCGGTTTGAATCATATCAAAACAATCCAAAACTATTTCAAAAACGACTAAACTAAAACTGACTCAAACCTCGGATTGTTTTGCTCACCTTGAAGTACAAAAAAATCACGTATTTTAGCCGTTAAACGCAGCAGATCACCAAAAAACACGACGAATTTCAAACAAAATCGCGAAATTCAAAGGAAATTCGATGTCAAATAAATGAATTCGAAGATAAAAATCAAGGTCACGTATAAAAGAGCTGATCTACATGTTAAACCACAGCAGTTACGTCAAATCAACCAGCGACATCAGTCTTTTCAAAGAAAATCTGAAGAAGCGACAGGTTTTGTCTGGAAAATATGTCTTGATGACCTAGTTTATAAAATGCGTCATCTGAAGTAGTTAAAAACCTAGTTAAATGTAAAATACGATCCATCATGGACATGCTTAAGCCAAGTTTTACTCTAAAATAGCCCATAACATACTAACACACATCAGTTACATTACTGTCAACAACAAAGTGCGATCTAAAACAACAAAAAACGGAGAAGAAGATGCATCTGATGGGTTTGCTCGAATTAATCCCGAAAAAATTGGTCGTTATGGAGACGTTAAAGCCGAGAAACAAACAAATTTAAGAAAAGCGATACGAAAACAAAACACTGCCATTTTTAGTTAGTATACCACTGGCTTTTGGCGGGAAGCGGCGGAAGACACACGTGATTAGCGACAAATTGTCTAAACTCTGGTCTTTGTCTGATAAAGCGGCCTGTTCTGCTTTTATCTTGTTGCAGTAGCTGGAATGTGCTTTTATAGGGTTGGGCGTGTTGTAAATGAGTAGGTATCAATAACAAGGTGGACTTTGAGGAGGTTCTGAGAGGACTGACTTGAACTACATGAACTATCAACCAAACAAAAGCTTATTGAGTAAAATACGGTTATTATATAGTATACATAATTAAAAAATTGAAAACTTATATTAAAGAAGTCATGTCGTCAATTCGTACTGTTTCCACGTTAAAACACGACAAAACTTTTATGTCAAGCTATAGAAGAAAGATTTTGAATGCCATAAGTTTAAAATCGTGTTAAATTAAAAAATAAATAAATTTGTAGCGTTCTCATTAGCGTTAAAACCTCGTGAGCAGATTGTAATATCCGTTACAAAAAAGAAGATCTGGATTTGTTGTTCGGCGGAAACAGAAAAAGTCTTTTTCAAGAGTAGTTCGGTCTAAAAAACCATAAATCTGTTTCAGAAGTTCCTTTTTATACCTTTAATAAAGTAGACTTAGGGTTTAAACTAGAGTTTTTTTAAAAGCCTCTATAGTCACCGTCATTGAAGGACAGTAAAGTTTTATCTATAGACATATAAATTAAATTGTATAAAAAGTATTGAGCTATATCTTATAGCGAACTGATATATTAATTGGCAATAAAGTATTGTCGCTTTTAAATCTTCAAAACTATGTGAATTTACGACAAGACTATTTTTACACACCTACATACAATAAGAAGAACAAATATTGTTCACGCAATCCAATGTAGCATTGCAAAGTTACATTTACATAATGCGAACAATAACACAATAAAAGTTCCTAAAAATAGATGACTATTTGCAAAAAGCAATGAATTCGAATTATAATTACACCTTTTACGATAATAGTAATGTCGTTAAAGCTGATCGTATAATTATGTTTGCGACCGTTTCCAACGAGCCACTGGCGAAATAACAATTTGTGTTTACCAAATGCTGGTATAGTGAAATAATGTCACCATTTCGTAAATACTATAAGAAAAATATTGAAAAATCTGATGACAATAAAAAAATTTTTATGTCTCATAAAGTCCGCAACATTCTAGGCCAACCCCTGACTATTATAATATACCCTCGTTTCTAATTTGAATTCGGTGTTATGAATAGTTATAAAATGAGAAAATGAGGTGCGAAAATGATCGAAACGAGGTTATAAAGGACTGGCGACCCAATCGCCCTCAGGGTTTCTTGACAGGTGCGCATTTTTATTCAAAAAGAGCCGAAGGGCAAAAAAGCGTTTCGATTTTAATAGGGAGAGACTTGAACTGAGCAAATATTAAAAGAGCAATCGGTCATTAATGCTATAAAGCCAATTTGTGGCTGAAACTATAGTAAATTAGGATTGAAAGAAAGGCCAATAGATCTGACCCATTTACAAAAACTAAGCCCAGCCTCTTTACAAGTTTAATAACTAGGTTAACGTGACTTTAATCCATAGCTTTGCTTTTGTTTTTATAAAGAAAATTTACTGTAAAAATAATACAGCAATTTTCAGCCATAGTAGAAGAACATAACTAAAGGAATACCACACTATATACCCCTTATTTTCAGTAGAAATCAGTTTGAACACACCATCAAACGTTTGTAATGCGATTATCTAAAAAAACAATTTTTTTTAAATATGTTTATAAAAATGATATTTTAAAGTTTTTTAGATTCTAATCGCGTTATTCTGCTTTTTACTTAGTAAAAAAGTAGAGGAAAAAGAAAGATTAAACTAATCGTGGGCCATTAGATCTCACAACAGTAATACCGCTATCTTTACAAAAAAAATTTTATACCAAGATACCTTTACGGCCTGAAGTCTTGGGGAGCACCTCATTACGACTCGGTAGCTCTAGAAACAGGATCACCTGGATGAAACCCAATTGGGATCAGCTACAATAGATTGATCTGAATGTCTTCACCAAACCCTCACCATCCCCCTCACTTCTCAAATTATATCTATTGCGTTGAAAAAGAAAATAAAATTTAAAAAACTTTCACTAAAAGCATAAAATGACATCTCAAAAGTCGTTTAAATACGAACATTTATCGGAGTAATTATGTACTTAAACCATGGTATCTCAATAAACTCTTCCACTTTCACTGAAGATACGAAGATTAAAGTAAATATTTACATGACAATAATTATCGGTAATCCAGATATAGATAAAATGAACTTGTAAGCCTGGCTTAGAATTGTTTTCTGCAAGATTTAAGTAGTTTTAGACAGCAAAATTACGTTTATATTGTACTTGAGGAAAGAAAAGATATGTTTCGAATGATGAATATTTTAATAGAGATATACTTTGCTACTTTACCTTTGTTAAAACTCTACTTACTATAAAATACAAATGACAAAAACTGAAAAACTTTCAAAATACAGAAAATGATAAGCAAAACAAGCCTAAAACCCTCAGCTTATCGATCGAAATCGCTTCAAAATCTGATTTTAAAACGACTTTGGCCCCTTTTTTCGAATTTCGATTCCCAGGCCAAGTCGCCGCCAAAAATAAATAATTTTGGAATTATAAAAAGGAAAAGTAGTTGTCGCTCCACTGCGTGGACCTGACGCGAAATTAATTTGGAGAGAAAGAGCCGGAGGCCGTTTCATCGCGCGAGACAATGGACACTCCTCGGATTATCTCGCTGATTCGTAACCAGCATTGTAAAAAGACGTGGTAGAAACGTAGGGTTTACAAAAAAAAAGTTTTCTGGAGCAAAGTCTTTTAAAATAAAAATAAAAAAAAAAACTTTTAATTGTAAAAGCTTATCGCAGGAAGAGGTCGAGTAGGTAATGCTAAATAACTATCGGAGTAAGTGAGAAGAGGGAAACGTGCACAACTTTTTTTTGCCAAGAGGTAAATTTTAAATATATTTGTAGCGAAAAACAACCAAAAAACAACTGTTTAACTATCAAAAAAAATTTTACACCCTTTTTGTTTTTACCCCTCCTCCTCTCTGTGCCGCGCCCAATTTCTTGATCATAAGGGTGATCTTACAATACCAAAGTTAAAAGCTAAAACTGAATTTTTTTAAAAAAACTTTTGGTTTTTACTTTCCTACAACACTGATTCTTATCTTTCTTTCTACTCCTTATCTCCTTCTTTATTATCTCTCCGTAGTATAACCATTTTCTACCCTACTGCACACTATGTCCTAATACATTATATCTCTGTCCTAATACAACATATCTCTATCCTACTACATTACATCTTTTCTCTACCACACCATATTTCTAACTTACTACAATCTATCTTCATCCAACTACACTATATCTCTAACCTACTACAATCTATTTGCTGAGATCTTTAATTAAGTCTCAAGTACATTGCGACCATTACGCCTGCGATTGCGCGTAATTAGCGTGAAACGCGTTGAAGAGCCGGCGATACGAATGAGTCAAAACAAAAACAACATGCATGTTATGGATGCTACAAAATGATCGAGATGAGTGTTAAGACGGAGTGTCATAAATAACACGCGATAAGGAAGATTCTAGTTGTGGTAGTGTTGTCATGAAATGGACTGTATAGCTACGTCCTGGTAGTAAAAAAAAGTCTTTGATAGCATGCTTACACTCCGCAGTAAGTAATGTGTAAAGCGATTTAGAAAATATATATTTATAATGAAAAATATTATACTAAACAACCCAAAGCAAACCCTTCAGTATTATACAACCGCCCAAGAATTAATTAAATTCCCAGTCCAAAAAAGACACCAGCCCCCCCCTCTTCTCTTTCAAATTAATCAACTTTCCAACCGAATTCAAATAAAACGACATCCAGTGTTTTATGAGCGGAACTGAGTTAGTTTTACTGCAAAGTTTACTTAAGCAAGGATAAGTATTATACGAAAAAGCGGAACAGTTTACATGCGTTTCTGTTTTTAGCGACGCATAATTATCTTTAATATTGTGGATTCGAAACAACAAGTACTTATTGGATAATTTGTTTACATACTTAACATTTTGTTAGTAAATAAGGTTAGTTTTAGTACGATGGAACTCCTGTATAACCAACTCATATATAACCAAAATCCGGAATAACAAACAAATTTTTATTCTTGTACTTTACACAGTGCATTTAAACCCTTGTATAACTCCTGTATAATACAAGGGTTCTGCTGGGTTTGAAGCTTAAATTCAGAAGAATGTTATTTATTATAACCTCTAGGTTAATTTTAAAAAAATTTAAGAAATATTAGGCCGTTTATATAGTTCTGCACCCCATCTTAAAGCAAAGTTTTGGAGTTAGAAGGCTCAAAATTATTTGAACAACCTAATATTTAAAGCAACCCCAAAACGTCTTTGCAAAACGTTGGCATTCTGTCGTAAAAAACTTTGAAAATCAAAAACGTTCAATAAAAATCCTTTTTCTTCAAAAATACGTGTGTAGGTCAATATGAATGTTTAAAAAGAACACAATTGCTACTAGGAACGTTTCGGATCGAACCTTTACAAAAAACATTTGAATATTCAATGAATTGCGCCAAATTTGTTACTCATTATCGCTAACCCAATTCATTTGTCGTGAATAGGCAGCATTTGAGCCAGATCAGCCTGTAACATTTTTAAACATATTTAAAATTGAAAAACACTTATTTTAGAAATTTCAAAACTAAAAAACACTGACAATTCTAAACCAAAAAACGTAATTTTTAAAGATTTGTAAAAATTTTACCTCACACCAAACGTCGTCCTAACCAACACTCACTTGCCTCCTCAAAGATCACGGAATAGTAACCCAATATGAAAACAAAAGCGTAGAGTAGAAGTATTGGTTTAAGTAACTCTTCGAAGGGATGAATCAAGGTAAACAAGAAATGAGAGACAAACCCTGGATATATCTATCACTCAAGTGTGGCGAAACGAGAAATTGATGAAAAAAGTTTGAAGAGTTATGCTACTTCAAATTTTTCAATTTTATTGCGTTTTTATATAAAATATTTATTGTGGTAAGTCTCTACTATGTACTATGTGTCTCTACTGGGTACTATGTGATAAGTAGGTATAAATAATGCTGTTTTATTTTAAAAAATCCTAATTTTTTCATAATTTTCGAGCTTCAAAAGCTTATAAAAAATCAATTACGACGACCGTATTTTACCCAAGATTATAAAATCCAATCGTATTTTAAGTTAAAATGAACGAAAACAACTTTAAAATTTAAATTGAGTAACAGCGTCACATTAATTGAAGTAATTTCCGTTAAATCGAAATGAAAAAAAATGACCTCGACCCAAGATACGAACTTGCCTCTAAGTACCTTAATTTAAAAACTTTTAGTTTTTAAAGGAACATTGTTGTCATTTAATTTTAAATACTAAAAATATTTTTGCAACAACTTTTAACAATTTTTGTTCCTACTAACAAGCAAAGTAACAACCTGCCTCGCTCAGTTTAAATTCAAACTTTTTCTATAGAAAGCTCAGTGAATATAACATCTTCAGCAAAGTCCTAAATTGCGCTTTCCAGGAAATCTCGAGTAAATCGCGATCAAAAAAAATTAAGTTTCGAATTTTCTGCCAAATTGGCATTGTGTTTCAAGCTTATAACCTTGTCGCTTTTTGGATTTTGCTCCTTGCCTAAAAATTCAATCTTTACATTTTACATTCAATCACGAAATTAATATTTATAAGCTGAAAGCGTGTCTAACATACCAAGCAAAACATCAAAATAAAACAACAAAATTCTTAAAATATTAAGCAAGTAAAAAAATATACTACATGTAACCCAACAACTTGCTTTGAAAAAGAGCACAGATTTAATTGAAAAACCTAAAATATAATATGTTAGCTACTACTAGTTACCATAATATCCCCAACCTTGCTTTCATGTCATACCGTGCTTTGATGTCAATAAATTTATCGCAAAATCAATTTACCGCACACGCGACTTTTTTTGTAAAGCAACTCGTTGCGCTTTGAGAAATGGCAGTTTTTATTTGATTAAAACGTATTTAATGTCATATAATATGTGAAAAAATAAGCAACCAATTTAAAACCATATAAGCAATCAAATAGCTATGTCACACATAAAATAATTTGAAACTTTGAAAAGTTTGCGGATTTAAAAACCGGAAAAATAGCAGCGACAAACGAATTCGAGGAATAAACTTTTTATAACAGCGATTATCAGTTATCACTGCCGCTGATACCTTCGCTTTTTGTTTATTTTTTAACTTCGAAGCAATTGTATGTATAATATATGTATGAACATATCAACATGAATATCTTTACTTATATGTAAGTAAAAGTATATAGGCAAAGGTGTATATGTATATGCACCTATATACAAGAGTAACTATAGTAAACGGTTTATTAAAGTGTCTAAGTGATAAATCGTATTGTATACAACAATATAAGGGCTCTGGTTAAGTGTCAGGGGCGGTTCACGGTGTGTTTTCAGCGACCGAATCGAGGTTTTCGAAGATTGTCCAACGACTGCATCATACTCTCCCACTGGTAGTTGTTGTCCAAGGATGGTGCTCTTCGCGTTTTTACTGTTCTTCTGAAATCAATGGTAAGTTACTAAAAGCAGTATGTAACGAAAAATTAAGAACTAAATTTTAAAAAGGTTTAATCTTATCCTACCCTACTCTACCCTACCCTACCCTTACAAAGCTTGCTCTACCCTATAGTTACTTTTACTATCCTGTTTAATGTACTATAACATGTAATTCAGCTAACTCTTTTGTTATTTATTTTTACCTTCATACATACCGCATAACATACCATAAATATACTACGTGTTCCCAAGCGAATTTATTAATATTTTTACCCTCGATTAACCCCATCGTTGTTTAATCACATCACAGCACGTTTGTTTTGAACGTGCGGCACGGTTCGCTTGCCAATAAAGTTCATAAATCATGGTCGATTGTAAAAGTTTATCGACGATGCAATTACGAAAAAGAAAGGTTTCCGGAGAAACTTTTAAAACTTTGTCGTCTTCCGGTCATAAAGTCAAAAGATTCGGGTAAAAAGGTCATTTTAGCGATAAAAACTAAATTTTAATAATTTTAAAAAAATATTTTTAGCTGTAAACAAAGTTTTTGCCGTTTTTAGCCATGTCAGGAAAGTTTCTACAAGTTTAAGTTTTGTAAAGAAAGTTCTTGCCATTTTTGTTTGTAACAAAAATAATTGCCATTTTAAGTCACGTAAAGAAAGTTCTTACCATTTTCATTAAAAAATCAACCATAAAAACTAAATTTACAGTACAATAAACTCACATTTCCTCCGGCCACATCGTGCGTTCCAACAGTTCGGACAATGTGATGATGGCTCTGTTTGGTCGGTTAAATCCATTGATCGACGATGTTCGTATGTTCTCATCTTTGCAAATAACTGAGGAAAGAAGCGTTGTCAGCAACAACAACATACACAACATACTGTGCATAGTGAGGATTTGGTATTTGAAGTAAGAGTGAGAAGGAAGATGTCGCCCAAAGTGTTTGGTACCTAAAAGTAAACGAATATAACAAAACATTGTGAGAAAGTACGAGTACAATATAGTATGAATATCAATATATAGAAAAATACCCTCAATCCTTTAAACCCCAATTGTTTAAATACCATAAGAATACTTTGCTTACAATAGATTATATAATATCTATACATAGTATGTTCCTTTCTATAGTAGTATGTCTAAAAAACATCCTTACTTAACCCAATGATTGGTATAAATGGCACATATATAATACTAGTTACAACTTTAAAAAATTAACCAGTAACACTCGCATATTACGTAATACATAACATAATATAAACCCTCACGTATACGTAAATCCATCCACCTACAAGAGATTAAACTAAACTAATACCAAAATTATGTTATTATAGTCTCGAATAGTATTAAACTAACATAAATGTAAGAAACATTTTACTAAAGGGTCCGCAAATAATGTCAATCAGCTTTCTACTAGCGACTTTGTGTAGTGCTAGACGAAGATTAAAAAGTTGTTCGTCAGTAGAGCTTTCGTTATATAGAAGTTCATTATACAAAGGTTCCACTGTAACATAACACTTCATGCCAAAACTATCTTATATATAAACCTTTTGAATTTGTTATGAAAGTTTTTCCGTTTTCACACCTTAACCTACGCAGTTATTCAAATTTACATCCGTTTCCGTTACATACAAACATTTATTAAAAAGAAGAACGTAACAGGATATAAATGTCGTATTTGTTTTGTAATCCTTAAATTTACCCAGTTTAAACCAAAAATTAAAAAAATTCATAACTCCATTTAAAAAAATTACTATGCTCCTTACTATCTTTCAAAAATACGGTAAAATGACAAAAACTAACCGACCAGTAAGCCAAAACCCAACAGTATTCGATAATAGACAATCAAAGTATGCCTTTACCCACCAACTTTATGTCAAGAACGTCATGTCTCGACTGTCCCCGCCTTTTCCTTTTCTTTGACATTGCCTTTAAGACTTAATCGATGACAGACAAATGTCATCATTTCCGCATAATTGCAAATGTTTTGGTACGGTAACAGAAGACAATTACGTTCGGTTACTATATTAGAATCGATTTTGTAATTGTGTATTTAAAAATACCGAGATATTAAGCAGAAATGTAATAGTCTTAAAATTAGTCGAAATAAAGAGTTGGCGACATTGTTCATAAGAAAATTTTAAAAAATTAAACCAGGTCAACCCCGTCGACATACAAAAAAAATTAAATCCCCCCCCATTCTTATTTTTCACCCGCCGCTAGCCGTCATACACAAAAAAAACAAAAAAGTTGTAAAAACTGAAAAAAGTAATGATTAAATCATAAAAACAAACGTCTTTTTATAACAACTTGAAGGATTTATTCGAAAACAATAACACTCTTTATGGACAACACTTTTCGTTCGCGATTAATATTATTCATAATAATATTCATATTTTATTCGTGGATTCTGAACTTCGTACGCTATAAATATCCTGTCTCAAAGTCATTTATTTTAATTTTTAAATAAGTTTTATTATCAACATGTTTATGCTATTTTTAGTGTTATACAGAACTTACAGTACTATAATGATATGCTTATTACGTCAATTTAGTGTTTAAAGTTACCGTAAAAAAACGATAATTCTAAGAAAGAGTTATAAAAGTAATTCACAACCTCGCTTTAAAACCGACAAATTTAGCGTTACAGTACAACAATAACATTGTACAACATGAACTACGTGAGCTACTCCTAAAATAACGTTTCCAGAATATAATATTAGTAATCCAAATTGTAGCAAAACAAACAAATTACCATATCCATCAATAGATTTCCGCTCAATTTGACTACAATTATACGACATGGCAGTGACAACCTAAACAGGACGTCATGCTGTGCGGGTGGAGTACTATGCACGTATAAACTGACGTTATGTGTACTGTAGGTAATGCCTACAGACTCTTTTTATTATTCATAAATTAGCTATTTACTCATTTTTTAAAAAAGTCGTTCAAATAATTCTGTGCCTCAAACCCCCCCCAAAATTGCTTTGAAAGAGGCACAGAATTATTTGAACAAGTTAATATTATATTATAATAACGCATTAAAAAAGTTTTGTCGTTTTTTGACGTGTAAAGACATATAATTAACGACAAAACTTTCGTCATGTACAAGATTATGTTTGTTGCAAAGCCATTCACAAACTTGTTTCGGTTGTCAATCAACATCAACACCAAGTTAAGGCTATGAATTTTAAACCAGGTTTTACGTGAAAGTCAACATTTTTAAATTTTAAAAATTAAAAGACGTAAAATGTCGATTTTAAGGCAAAACTGTGTTTAAAAACTTCAATTTACGATAATACTACTACACAGTAAAAAATCATTTAATGTACATTAACATAATGTAAAGTGTAAAACACTCTTAAGACATTATATGACACTTTTTAATGTGGTACGTTTAAAAATGTTAAAATTTTAATTAACGTAAAAATTTCACATTTAAAATTAGTCAAAAGTGTAGATGGCTCTTCCACCATCAACTTTCAGAAGCTCGCCAGTAGTAAAAGAAGAGTCATCTGAAGCCAGGAAAGCTATGGCCTTTGCCGTCTCTTCAGGATATCCAACGCGGCCCATTGGATGAGTTAATTTACTGCGCTCGAGGTACTGTAAGGTAAAACAACTACAGTTAAAATAATTTTTTTTTGAAAAAATCACATTTAGCTTTGCGATAAAGATTTTGTATATATTTTCCAACCAGGGATAACATGCCCACCCAATGCACAAAAATAAAGTTACCTTTTGATATGTGTCTTCAGATTGCCCAGAACGTCGCTGAATTTCACTGTAAATCACGCCGGGACTGAAAACATGAAGGAATAGTAACGCACCTCATTTTAAAAATAAAATATGTTTAAATTCTTAAAATAAAATCTGTATAAACTTATCAACTTACTTAACAGAATTGACTCTCACACCTTTCCCTGCCAATTCCATAGCCAAACATTTTGTAAATTGATCCAGAGCACTCTTTGACATACAGTAGTAGAAAGCAGCTGGTGTTGAATTAGTACCACAAACACTGCTCACGTTTACAATGGTACCTTTTGACTTAATAATATGTGGCAGAGCTACTTTGGTCAGTCGGACTACTCTGTAAATGTTATCTTATAACACAATAGACTGTCCCCAGTCCTCTATAGACAGAGATAACTCTGTTCTATTTAATTCACTGTCGAAGCAATCCTTCAACCGTATACATATTCATATATTAAATTTATTTTAACAACCCTCAACTTACGTTTTGACGTTTCCTTCCATTTGAGCATCGAAGTCAGTCAAATCATCTTTGGCTTCCTCAAGATTACCTGTAACTAACATACCAGCATTGTTCACCAGACAATCTATCTTTCCAAACTCTTTCAAAGCATGATCTACTATCTTCTTAGCCACAGATGGATCAGTCAGGTCTCCGAGAGTGTATGTTACCTAAAGTACATTATTTACAAATATGTTACCTAAAATGACATTCCTTTACAACAAAATTTAGATTCCAACCAATAAATTGACTTTATAAGTTTTAATTATAATTATATAAAAAATATTCAGCATGCTTCAGTAGATAAAGAGTAAATATGCAAACTAAATCAGGTATTAAAAGATAAGAATATTATATTATCCATACCTTTTCAGCTCCCAACTTTTTGCATTCTTCAGCAATTTCTTTCATTGCTTCAGCGTTTCGACCAGTCAAAACCAGACTCCACTTCCTTTTGGCCATTTCCAAAGCCGCTCCTTTGCCAATCCCACTTGTGGCACCAGTTATAATCATTATCTTACCCATGGTTTCAGTTTAGACTAACAAATTGGAATAGACAACAAATTATATTGAACTAGCGACAAGAATGAATAATTTGGGTAAGAGAAAGCAGTAAATAAAGTAAACAACATTGTTATCAACGTTTTATTGCAATATCTGATTAATTTTAACTGTTTGTGAAGTAAACATAGATAACATTATGTTTATGGCAAAACAGACTGATTAAAAGTCAAAAAGCAATTTTTAAACAATATTAAGTCAAAAAACTAATAGAAACGTACATACAAAAGACTAATATAAGACATAAGAAGATTCTACCAACTTTTTGACCGGTAAATTAAAAAATAGTATTTTGCGACCTGCGCCACATTCTTAAGTCCCGGGCGCAGCTCTCAAGTATTTCTGCTTTTCAGGGAATCAGAATTTTTGTTTTTTCCTCGGAGAATATTCAAATTAGAAAAGTCAAAATGAAACTACCAACTCAACTTATCAATATCGTGTTTGGTTTTGGGTCATTTTGTATTTATAATTTGTGGCGAGATGTTGAATGTGGAAGATTGTTTCAATATTGATGTCTTTGGTTCATCGAACCGTCGAAATCAGAAGAAGGAGAGCGATGGTAAGATTTTTAGTTAAGTTTGCGTTGATAATATACTGTTTTAGATTATTTAATTGTTTTATATCTAATGTTACGGTTTTCAAAAAAATGTTACCTAAAATTGAATAATTTGCTTTTTTTGAACGTGTTTTCGGTTGCACATGCTGTTTTAGGTAATATTTTGCCAAACTCTAGTGACTTAGTTTGCAATGTATTCGTTTTTTCAGCATCAAAATTCAGAAGCCGAGATAACAAGAGTCGGAAGCCATAGGTACACTCTTATACCTTTGATGTATTTCTGAAGCGAATAGAAAGTTATCAGAGAAGAGAGACCGTGCCCAGACCGACAGCCAATAACAGCATCGTTTTGTCTCAAGCCTGGAGTCCTCAGTGACCATGTTCTCCTACAGCAGTCCACAAGTATCAAGATGAATTAGAAGAATTGTTTGCTGATTAGCTAACTCAAGTTGTTGGAATTCCCAGGGTTGCTAAGGTAAGGTTTTATATATTATCGGAGGTGTGTTTAGTGCGGTCAAGCTATTATATTGTTCGGATCATGGGTTGATATAGTATTTAAGTTATTTAACATTTTTAAAGGTTCTTCGGATATTGTTTTTAATGTTATTTTTTATAACACTGAATTTTTAAGATTCTAATGCTATCATTTTGGAAAAGAACTTAAAATTTTTTTAAATATTGGTCTAAATGTGAGATTATGTTACTTTTCTTTCAGTACGGTTTCTTTAAATTCTACTTCTTTGACGTTCGAGATGTTGGGGAGCCGATTCGAATGATGTTGCACTATGTCAACGAATTTGTTCGCAAGTTTTGTAACTTATTATGTCTATATTTTCAGAATCCGAACTCAAGTCATCGCCAATGTTGGATCACAATGGATTTGTGCTTCACAAAGCTCTTACTATCGCTAAATATGTGGCTGACATCTCTGGTATGTGTTATGTAGTAAATTTGGTTCATTTTATTTTGCAAGAAGTATAGATTTTGTCAAAATTCAAACGTCTTTATAATGTTTTTTGGTTACCTTATTCTTTTCAGGTCTTGTGGGTAAATACAGGAAAGAGAACGCTGTGATTGACGAGTTTATGGAGATTCACCTTGAAGAAATGAATGATTTACAGTCATTCTTGAAGGTACTCTTGGAAAAAGACGAACATGACAAGGTAAATGTTTCTTTACGTTTTGGTATTCTAATTCAAAATGCTTTTTTTCTAGGCTTTGTGATAAAAAACGTAAAGCTTCTTTGTTTTCTAGGGTTAAAGCAATGATTATGATTGGCCTTTACCACAATAAGTAATGTTATATTTGTTTTCAGAAACAGTTCATCGAAGAAATGGGGATTTCTCTTGTTAAGCGCTAATTTTCTGTGTATTCCACTGCTGTCCTTCGAGAAAATTCAAGTTTCCTGGTTGGAACATCTCCAACCTTTGCCGACTTTTATGCTACCGACTTACTGGACAGACTTTACACGGCTGCGCCTTCTCTTTTCGATGGATACGGAGATTTGGTTGGATACTTTAAAGATATTATTGGTATGAAGGACTTTGCTGAGTATCTTCAGGGGGGCTTTTATGTTGCATTAACGGGTTTTAATTCTTTTGTATATAGATAATAGTTTTTATTTTGGAATTCTTAAAATTAGTGATAAAAATATGTAAAAATATAAACTTTTGTTATAAAAATTTGAAAGACATTGTTATACTAAATATGTACAGACAACAATAATAATTGAACCTGAGTTAATAATTTGAACCGGTGAAAATGCACAATATAATTTGTGAATTTGAGGGAGACAATACAAATAAAAAAAGTAACTATAATAAAAAAATCTTAACTATTAAATTCCTAAACGACCTAAGAACTTCTCCATGAAGTTGGTTTCATTCTTCTCTTCTGCTAATTTTTCCCAAATCAGGCTGTTGAAGGCGTTGATCTGCTTCCGGAAGTCGTTGTAGCAGAAGTCCGATACCTTTCTGGTTGGACTTTCACCTCCGACTGGGCATATCATGCTCAGCTTATCGAATGGAGGGCTAAAGTATCTCTCCTGGATGTCATACAGGTTCCACAGGTACGGCTTGGTTATGTCGACGTGCCACTCGTTGAAGTCGTACATTGCGTAGAACGTCATGAATCCAATGACAAGTTCTGGCAATGTTAAGCTGTTGGTTCCTAAAAGTCAGAAAGATCAGTTTTGTTTTTATACTAAAAAGGATAAAGATTTTCAATTTTTTTTTGATTTTGTTAAAAACTTACCTAATTTATATTCTTTAACCATTTCTTTCATGTCGTTTTCATTCTTATTTCTTAACTCGAGGGTTAAATGGTCCACGTGGGGCAGAATTGCCGGGCTGACACCTTTTTGTAAGAAGTTGATGGTCAGTATGACCAAGGTGTAGGTGTTGAAGCGGTAGTGTATACCGCCGTGCATGTTGTGGTGCTTGGCCCAGTTCTTGATCACAGTGTGCAACTGTGCAACCCGGGTATCAAATCTTAAAGCAGAAAATATAGAACATTGAAGTTCATTGACATTTTAAATTGTTAAAAAAGTTTATATACTTGATTAATTAATTACGTTTTTAAACTTACAATGAGTAGAACTTTAATAATTTAGTGTTTTCTACACCCAACTTATTGTTGACCGTCAGATCCACTTCCATCGTGACGCTGTTTCGGTTGAAAGCCATTTTTACTAATGGATACTGAAAAAAAATAAAACTTATTGTATGTCTTGATTAAAACAAAAAAAACCATTACAAGTTGTAATACTTACAGCAGTGTTGGGAATGGCTTTCAATTCTTCCATGTTTGACACTGTTTTGAACTCCTCCGTGTCTAAAACACTGGCAATGTCGGTCACAGTTGGTTTTGTTGTGACACTGAAATTCAAAATTATTAAGGAAATGCTGTTTTTAATCATTTTTTATTAATTCGTGATATACTTTTAAAGCTTATGTGTAACTTACTTTTTCTTAGTATGGAGTGTCAGGTCCATATCTGAACACTGCCCACCAAACCCATTGTGCGACCCCCCGTACGGGGTCAACTTCCATCCTGGATACTGGCTGTATAGCTGGTTTTGCAGCACTTTCAGCAGCTTTTCGTTTGTTTCCTGTCTTCGGTCAGTAGTTTTCTAAAAAATTGTTTTTAGTCAAGTTTACGGTTATATAATTAACAAATTGTGTTTAATTAACGAATAGTTAAACGATATTGTTAAAAAATAATAAAATAGGTAATAAGACACTTACTTTTTACAAAAGTCGACCATTTTCTTATTTATTGTTCCGAATACATCATTGTGTTTTTTTGTCAGCCGTTGAATCTGCTGACCAGCCTTTTTGATACCGCATTTTGACGGCCAAAGCACGGCGGTTTTGTGGAGCGTCCAGTCTTCTCCAATCGACCGGACGTTTTCGTAGTGCGGCACGTCGGCTTTAAAAGCTTTAACGTAACAGTAGTACGCTGAAATTTTTGAAGTCGAGACGCAGTTTCTAGACGCCCTGAAATTGAAGAAATAAGTATTACAAAATTGAGACAAATTTAAAAACAATCAGTAGAAGATGCAACTGTTACTTACCAATAATCAAATTCATAATTATTTCTTCTTCTTTCCTGCTCCATGTCTGCCATTTCCTGTGCCATCGCATCTTCGTCGATGGAGTGTTCGTCTTCGCTGAGCTCTGATTCATCGCTGCTCTCATCTTCATCCACAGGGGGTGGCAACTCCATTTTGGGATCGTACTCAAACTTAATTTCGTAGTTTGGTACGAACTCCTTTGCTCCATGAGTTCCATATGTGTGGAAAACTGGCATTAGGGTTAGACTTTCGTCGTCTGAGTCTTCCCAACCAGTTTTACGGTACTCATATTGCATTTTTTCTGAAAAAATTTGAAAATAACGTATTTGCAAAAATCACGACAAAATCACGATAAAATAAAAAATTTATTACTTTTAATTACGGTATAACTGCAACCAAGCGTTAAAAATTCCATTAAAATGAAATATATAAATACATGACACGAAAGAGATGTTATGCGTATAAACCTAGATGCAACTAAAAGGTATACCACATTGCAACTGTAAAATACTTAAAGAATTATTTTTGTAATATGTATTTCCAAAATGTCCTCTACAGGGTGTTCCATGATTTTTGCAAAAAGCTTAGTTTTTGAATTTTTTTTGGTACACATGAAATTGAGCACATGTGCCATTAAAACTTCAACTACATGTAAATTTTCAATAGCTAGGTAGAGAGGAACTTTAGGATAACTTTTTTCTGGAGCGATAGTTTTAGGAATTGGCCGAGTTACGGCCTTTGCAGAGTTCTTCCGCAGGTCGTCCGCCGATAAAATGTTTTTTTTTATTTAATACTTGATTAAGATAATTAAAAACCTTGAGGAACATCTTGAGTTATTGTCCCGAGAAACATATATAATGAACTGACCGAGATGTGTTCTTCTCCGATTTTTAGCGGATCTAAATTTTTTAATCAAAAATTTGATTAAATGGTTGAAAAGCTCAGAAGAATATTCTCAATCTTTGCGCGATAAAAAATATTGGGTACGAGTGGAGTAATAAACTCCGCTGTTTTTCTTTGCTTACATGGAAAAATTCATTTTGATTCTGCCTTTATTTTAGTACGATTCACAAGGGCAGAAATTCAAGGTGTTGGGTTAAAGCAAAAAAAAATAGCCTCTGCTGTTCTCTGCCGTGTATCCAAAAACGAAGTAATAATATCAAATCCGCCCGTAGTTTCAAGTGAACCAAAAATCAGTTATTATATTTCCCAAATACCCCGAGGCCGAAATTGGACGTCGTGCATCAATATCACGATCAACCCTTTAAGAATGAAGAGAAGCGCTAAGCGATTCAAGGACAAGGTTGAGGCTTAAGAGCAGATTCTACACTATGGTCCTGCTTCATAAGTTAACATATAAGGCTGAATTTTGAAGTCTAACTGTTAAAGCTAGGTGGAAGTCAGGGCAGTAAGGAAAATGGAGCGTATAATAGTGGGTTATGTCAGCAAGACGATAGAAAAAAATGACAGAAACAAGATACACACGAGTATGACAAACTCAGATGAGAATCGGCATCAGGGCCAACGAATAAAATATCTTGATAGAAAATAGGTTAACAAATTGTAAAATTTAACGATTTGAGAACAATTTTTTACTTTTTACAAAAAACTTGGGACACTCTGTAAACGAGGTAAGTGTTCCCAAAAAAATGGCCGATTTTAACGTTGATTTGTCAGTCAAAATCGGTCATTCTTTTTGGAACAACCTTATATTTAAAAAAATTATATATGTTGAAAAAACCTATTAGATCCCATTAAAACGGCCGTAATATATAATTCCACAACAATACTCCAAAAATTACAATTAAATCCTCTACCCTTCCGAAATACCGCAAACATTACAATTAAGTCCTTTACCCCTTTAAAATACCCCAAAACTGAAAATTGGGTGTGTTAAATTCCCTACCCGTTTAAGCCTGACTGTAACGAAAAAGCAATTATAACACAGTGTAAATGTTAAATATTTAAAAACGAAAAATAAAAATTTAATATATCTTCAAAATCTCATTTATTTTATAAAATATATGTTGAAAAAGTTATTAGAATCCCATTAAAACGACCAATATCCTCCCTTGAAAGACAACATACTGAATGTATAGATCAACAAAATCAACTACGTGATGGTAGGAGCGTTCATATGGTCGTATTCTAAGTTAAGCAAAAATGTAGCTTAAGAAAGAGGCCAGCTTTATTAGTGCGAGCGATTTTTTTTGTAGTGTTTTATGGTAAAGGTAATGTGATGTAATGGCGTTGGATATATTTGAATGTGATTGTAGGTCAAAAATAAGGTTATTACCGTAGGTAACTACTTTTTTAAGCAGTTTGTAAACTACAATTTACAATTTTAAATTATAATTTTAAGGTTTAAAAATTTTTACAAATAAACACTGATTCTATGTATACAGTTTTTGACCGCATTATGATTTTTTCTTTTTTTTATTTATCTTGGCAATTTTAAAGTAGTGTAAAACCAATTGAAGTCAATTCTAAGGCTTCTTTAAAGTCTATTTGTAAAGAATATATACTATAAATTTATTAATCATTTCATTTAGACAGAACTGAACGAACTTGAAATCAAGTTGACTCGGCCAAACTCCGATGGAACCAGTCAGCTGCAGTTTATATGGTGGAATTGCTTGACGTCCTGAGGGAAGTGTTGGAGGATTTTAAAGGACGACTTAACATTGTTGATGCGGAAAGTGTTTTGCAAAGACCATCTGGAGGGTTGGGCTACCTTCAGGACCAGTTTTATATAGCTTACAAAAAATTGGTAAGTATGTTATTATAAGCGGTTTTTTTTGTGGCAGATGGCTAACTTTTGTAGAGGTTTATCGTAAAATTAGCTTTTAAAAGATATTATGGGTATGATCTAATTTGGTTATATAGAAGTTAGTATAAACGGTTTCTTATTTTTAATTTAGAACTTTTTTAATTTTTTTATGTTGAGTTGGATATGGGACTAGTGTGAGGTACTATGGCACAAAAATGGTTGTTTTTACGTTTCTAATTTTGGATGTACTGTAGGTTTAATGTAGCATTTTCAGTCTAAACAAGATGAACGTGGTAGGTTTGTTTGTGGCTTTGAAAAAACAAAGATCCTGCGTCCAGGGGCGTCGCTAGGGGGGGGGGTGGATCCACCCCCCCAGAGCCGATTCGAAAAAAAAATTCTACAGGTAAGGTACCTGTACGCGAAAAATCGAAAAAAAAAATTATTGAGTTTTTATGGCGGAATAAACTTTATTTTATGTGGATGTGCGTTATGAGATTCAGCTGTTATTTCGGAGTTTTATTTCTGATTGTTTATTTTAATAGTAACCAAAAGCTTTTTTACTATACTGTACGTTTTTGGAGGAAGACAGTTTATTGTATGCATTACAGTATGATAGACTTCTTAATTTTTTGTGTATAGTGGGTAAAATAGGGTAGAGTAAGGTACGATTTACTAAAAAGTAGCGGTAAGGAGGAAGCCTGTGAAATACAGTGAGACCATAAGCTTTTACCGTTTCTTGTTCAAAAAGAAAGAGTGGCTGAGATCAAAATTACAGTAGTAGATTATGGTGAAGGTATAGTAGATTGTTAGATATCACAATACAGAAAGTAGGATTAAGGACTTAAAATACAGTAAGACTATCTATAAGTTGTGGCGACATATTGAATGTGGAAGATCGATTGAATATTGATGTCTTTAGTCCTTCGAATCGTCGAAATCAGAAGACCGAGGGCGATTGTATAACTTTTAGTTTCTGTTTAGGGATTACTGTTTGGAATTACTCTTTTTGTGTGAATAAGTTTATGGTTTTTAAAAAGTTGTTACTTAGATTTGAAAAAATTACATTTGGACAATCATATTGTTTTAGTCATATTTATTTCTTTATTACTTTTAAAACAGGGTCCGCGAGAGAATCAAACATGGGCGGACCATGAAAAAAAATATTTTTTTAATAATTTTATTTTGCGACCACAGGTAGCTCTAAGAACTACTAATTCAAAAATGCAAAAAAAATTTTTGATTTTGGGTTACTGTAGGTGTACTGTAGTTTTTAGAAATTTTATGCAACTTTTTAACTAATTGACAGAATTTCACCGGACTTTTTTTTTAATGATAGAACACGTCAAACTATGTAATATGGCTGTCGACAAGTTTTTCCGTTTATGCCCGGAAGGCATCGAAAAATTTAAATATTTGCAAAATTTTGATAAAAATTTTAAAAAATCGAAATTTTTTCAAAAAAAGTCGTTGTGTGACCGACTTCTGGCACTAGATAATGAAACTAGAGGTTCTTGCGCTTCAAATGGTTTTACTCTCCAAGTGGACACGACAATTATGAGTATAACTTTCTTGAAACTAAACCAGTAAGGCTTAAATATTTTGTGATTTTACAATATTCTTTTTGGCAACAAATTTGCAAAAAAAAATTTTTTTTTTTGTTTAAAAAAGTTACAGTAATTCTACAGTACCCTGAAATAAAAAGTTGTACAACTTCTGAAAGTTTTAATAGTGTATCTCCTATGGTAAAAGAGTTACCGATTTTTAAATATTTTTCAAGCAGAATCGATCCTTTTTGGTTTTTGAACATTTTTAAATGACCATAACTCATGAACAAAATACAATTGAAAGATGAAACTTTCAGAAGTCGTACAACTTTTTATGCTCTATAAAACGAACTTCTTTGATTTTTTAGAAAACATGTACATACTTCGGTAATCCGGTACTGTAGGATTACTGTAACTTTTTTAAATCAAAAAGGAAAAAATTTTTTTTTGCAAATTTGTTGTCAAAAAGAATATTGTAAAATTACAAAAAATTTAAGCCTTACTGGTTTAGTTTCAAGAAAGTTATACTCATAATTGTCGTGCCCCACTAACTGTACAGTATGATAAAAAGCTTTACAAAGTAGGCTAAAATGGCCTTTGTACTGTTTTTATTGATAACAAAAAGTTATTTTAATAAACTTTAGCCATATCCTGAGGTGTTCTGTAAAGTTATAAAAACTTAAATTTTTTAGTGACTACAGTTTGTCGTATTTGGAAGCTTGTTACAGTACTTTGGTGCCATTGTTTCACTTGGAGAGTAGAACCATTTGAAGCGCAAGAACCTCTAGTTTCATTATCTAGTGCCAGAAGTCGGTCACACAACGACTTTTTTTTGAAAAAATTTTGATTTTTTAAAATTTTTATTAAAATTTATATTTAAATTTTTCGATGCCTTCCGGGCATAAACGGAAAAACTTGTCGACAGCCATATTACCTAGTTTGACGTGTTCTATCATTTAAAAAAAGTCCGGTGAAATTCTGTCAATTAGTTAAAAAGTTGCATAAAATTTTAAAAGACTACAGTACACCTACAGTAACCCAAAATTAGAAATTTTTTTTGCATTTTTGAATTACTAGTCCTTAGGACTACCTGTGGTCGCTAAATAAGATTTTTAAAAAATTAATTTTTTTTTCATGGTCCGCCCCTGTTTGACCCATGTTCGATTCTATCGCGGACCTTGTTTTAAGTTTACAATTTTCTCTTTTTCAGCGACAAAATTCAGCATTCGGTATTTTTGAAGCGAGTTTAAAGTATAATTAAGATTCTGTTTTGAAAAAAACTATTTATTGATCAACATCAGGTTATTTTACCTTACTTTCAGTACGGTAGCTTCAAATTTTACTTCTTTGACGTCCGAGTTCTTGGAGAACCGATTCGAATGATGTTTCATTATGTCAACGAGCCTTTTGAAGACATCCGGATCAAGGATTCTGATTGGCTAGCAAAGTACAGTAAGTTTACACTTTTATACCTATTTTTCATTTTTTAGGCTTATTGTTTTGCAAATTTTGTTACTTATTATGTCTATATTTTCAGAATCCGAGCTCAAGTCATTGCCAATGTTGGATCACAATGGATTTGTGCTTCACAAAGCTCTTCCTATCGCTAAATAAGTGGCTGACATCTTTGGTATGTGTAAATTTGATTCATTTTGAGTTGCAAAAAGTGTAGATTTTAGTAAAATTTGTCGTTATATTATTTTCTTCCGTTCTTGTGGGTAAAGACGGGAAGGAGAATGCTTTTTAAAGTAAAATACGGGTCTTTTATGTTACAGTAGGGGGTTTTAACTTTTGTGTGTATTAATGGGTTTTATTCGTAAATTTATTTTAATATAACAGAAATATGTAATAATATGTCTTTAGCATAAAAGTTTGAGGCACACCGTTATATTAAATAAGTACAGACAACAATTAACTGTAAGATAATATATAACCTGAGTTAACAATTTGAACCGGTAAAAATGGAAGCTCACGGAATAATTTATGAAATAGAGAAAGACAATACAAATAACAATAAAGCAACTATAATACACAAAACAATCCTCAAGAACAATAGTTGTTAAATACAAGTAAAACAACAATAATACAATACTAATTAATACCTAAAGTTTTTATGACTTCTGGATGGTCCATTTTTCCATCTTTTGCCATTTTTATCCACACAAGCTCGTTGAACTCGTCTATTGCCTTCTTGAATTCCTTGTGGCAGTAAACGCTCACATTTCTGGTCGGGTCTTGACCACCGACTGGGCACAGAATGTTTAGCGCCGCGTGTCCGTCAAACTCGTTCTTGGTCATGTTGTACCGGCTTGGTATGTCCAGTGTTCTGATGTCGACTTGCCACTCGTAGCTGTCGAATACGGCGTAGAACGTCATGAAGCCAACTACGAGTTCGGCCAATGTCATCTTCTGCTTTTTTGGATCTGAAGCAGAATAAATTTAAACGTGATGTATTTATACCTAACCTTTAGTAAAATTTGTTTAAATGCTGTAGATTTCTAATGTTGAAAGACTTACCAAATTTCAAATTTTTTACATACTTCTCCATTTCTTGTTCTGTTGATAGCGTTTCTGCCACATCAGGCGCTATGTGTGGCAACATGGCTGGTCGTACTCCCTTTTGAAGGTAATTTATTACCAGGATCACGATGCTGTACGTGTTGAAACATCTATCTTTTCCACCGTGCAACCCATGATGTTTTGCCCAGTGTTTGATGATCGTGTTTAACTGTACAACACGTGGGTCAAACCTAGAATAATGTGTTAAAACAACGTCTTTTATGAAAATAAGGCTTTTAAGTTTAAAAAACTAACGGTACTTCATTCTAAAAACTTACAAGGAATACAATTTGAGATATTTTGTATTCTTCGCGCCCAGTTCGTTGCCAATTGAAAGGTCGACTTCCATTTCCGTGCCGTTCCTATCGAACACCATCTTCACAAGCGGGACCTGAAAATAATTTAAAATTACGCTTGTCCTTTAAAAATTAAAAACTTATTTAGTTATGTTTTTTTAACAACTTACTCTAGCTTTTTCCAGGACAGTTGGGTGCTTTCTCATTTTTGAGATCATTCGGTTCTTCTTGGCGTTGAATATCTTGGCCACTTCTGTTACGGTAGTCTCCTTCTTAAATCTAAAATACATAAATTATATGTTTAACTTGCTAATTATAAAATTTTTTTGTATCGTTATTGTTTTGTTAACTTACTGCTTTATTTTGTGCAGCGATATGTCCATATCCGAACCTTGTTCGCCGAATCCATTATGTGACCCCCCATATGGGGTCAATGACCATCCACGGAACTTGGCACTCAGCTGTTTTTGGAGCAGCTCTAGCAGTTCTTCGTTTGCTTCTTTTCTGGCATCTGTTAGTTGTTTCCTAAATAAGTTTTTGTTATTATTTTCTAACTAGTACTTGAAAATACAAAAAAAAGAGGTTTTAAGGCTTACTTTTCAGAAAACACTAACATTATTTTGTTTAGTGCTTTAAACGTTGGGCCATTTTCCATGGACAATTTACGAATGGCTCTGCAGGCCCTTCGTATCCCGTAGTTGGTCGGTTGGAGCACTGTGTAGTCAAGAAGTGCTCCATCCGGACCTGTTTGACGAAGCCCATCGGTGTTGAGATGGTGCTCTATGCCAGCTTTCAAGGCTTTAAACAGCCAGCGGAACGCTGTGGCCTTTGACGTTCCGGCACACTTTTTAGCTTGGCTATAACGAAAAAATAAGTTTCAAATAACAAAGATCACAACCTAACGTAAATTAAAAGATTTCAAAATGTAAATTCTTACCTCAGTTCATTTGCGCGCAGTTCTCTTCTATACTGCTCAGCCTTCTTGTTTATTTCGTCTTCTGCATCAAGGTATTCGATGGCGTGACATTCTCTGACCCATCTGCAGTCTTCGTAGTATTGCATCAACCTTGGGCTGATCTTGAATTCCTCTTCATCCTCTTCTTCATACTCACAACTTTCTGGGTATGGGGGAGTCTCTTCCCATTCCATCACATACCCGCCCACGACATCTACGGACGGTGCAAATCCTGAGTCGCTATCCGATACGTAGTAGTCCTCGTCCCATCCAGATCCTTGGTTGTTGAATGACATTTTATAATATTTCTGAAATAGCAAAAAAAATTATTTTTTAAAGATCTTAACACAGCTATCATTCTTTTTTTTTACTACTCACGGTATTTTGTTAACAGTAAAAATGTAAAAAATAATTTAAGAAACAATGAGGAAGAATTAATCCGGTGAAATTAACAAATGCAATCATACAATTTTCATATTTTAAATACTGACGGTTTAAAAAAACTACTATTTTTTCTTTTTTACAGTAAGTTTGCTATTGGTATTCCGTATGTTGTAATGACAACCAATAAACCACCGTATCAGGTTTGACCGATCGCCAACACAGGCACATTTTTAATTTAACACATTTTTAATTTAATAAAAGAGTGCACGGGGCTACGGGAAATCTGTAGGTCGGCCTACACTGGCTTCAGACTATGCCCTGAACTTTCGAGGAGCAGGAGCACCTCAGCAAGCCTTAGCTCGAATTTAGCATATTTCGGATGAAGCGAGTTAGAAACGATACTTGGATTAGTTAAATGTTTTTAATTTTGAGGTCAGCTTTACAATATAAGGGACGAGCTAAATACATCGGATGGAAAGTATCAGACAAAAAATGCGATTTCTTGTCTGATATTTTCGTCTCTCATTTTCTCGCTATCTTTTTTTTTCCTCTCGTTGCCGATGGCAGTTAGAGAAAAAAAAGATCGTTGAAAAAAATATCAGACAAGGAATTGCATTTTTTGTCTGATACTTTCCATCCGATTTATTTAGCTCGTCCCTTATATCTATCATTAAGCGATTGAAATTTTACTCGTGGTTGTCTTTCATTGTAAGGTAAATACGCAAAAGAACAGCGTGCTAAGATCATTTTACTACCTAGCGTTTGAACAGCATTGAATAAACTATATCCTTTGATAGATAAGGTCGAAAGATAGGAAAAAAATCTAAGCAAAGGAAGAACGTAGGCATAGTAGGTTTTAGTTAACAGTAACAGATTTCTAGATCTAACGTTTTTAACTAGCAAAAACTATTTCTTTCTAAATTTATAAACGATATATCTCCTTTTTTGGGCACTGGAATAACAATTTCGTGAGTCCATTTAAATAGAATGGGGGTGAGAAACGGGCCGGGCCGAACTTGAGCTAAATTTTGGTTGGGCCGGACCTGATTTTTTCCCGAAAAAGCCCGGCCCGTTTGTTTGAAAAAAATCGGGCCGGTCTGATGTAAAAATGAAAACGGATCGGGTTTTAAAAATAGACCCGGCTTGTTTCTCACCCCTAATTGAGAAGATACAGTTGCTTGTTAAAATGACAAGATAATAAGTGAAGTAATAGGTTTAAAAAGAGATATAATTGCATTTTTTAAAGATGTACGGAATGTGATCAGGAGAAGAGTTGGCTTCAGCAGGAGCTTTAAGGAGTACCTTAAGTACTTCAGAAGAGTCAACGATAGGGAAATAGACGAAATTAGTTGTAATTAGACTTGTATGCAGGCTGTAACTTGAATAATTAATTTGTGAATTTTTAGTGAGGTTTCAAGTATTTTAATCATTTCTGAAAATACAGAAAACATCGACTAGGCCTGCAATCTGGCCTTCTTCTGCAGCCATCTGCGCCCTCTTCAATAAAGAGAAGGCAGAGAGCGCTGATAAGCAGAAGGCGGCCGGATCGGGCAGATGGTGGGCTGGCTACAGGCCATTACATTATCTGCTATTTAAGCCGATAATGTCGATCAACGTCTACAGGGAAGAAGGTTGGGGTTTTTAGGGACACGTTTTGGGAGTTAGACTGAGCCTTCCAGGCTCAGTCGCTGGCCCAGGCCAGCCAAGATCAAACTAAAGTGGGGAGGGAAATTGAAGGCCAGGCTAGGCCAACTTTTGGGCCGGTCCAGGCTAGCCCAGGGCCTGAACCCAAGGGGAACCCAAGGTATAGGCCCAGGAAGCCCTACATGTCAAGGTCTTGACAGTAGGGTAGAGGGAGAAAAAGGAGGCGGCATCAGGTTCCGCTCCGAGTGGAGCGGAGGCCGTGTCCGACCTACAACTTTTTGAAGTGAGACGAGAGCGCTACTTTTTCAATATCGGTACCAAAGCTTTTAAAATCAGCGTTAGTAAGAGTGGGCAGACGATTGGATTGAGACGTTAAACTACGAATCATAAAACAAGAAAAAAGTCATTATTGTAATTACATATATGTATAAAAATGCAGTACCTAGTTTGGCACTTTTACCGAACCCTTCTTTAAAAAAACCCAGAAATATGTTTTAAAAACAATTAAAACCCAAAAAACCTAATTTCAAATACAAATTACTAAAGAACTTTACTGTAATACAGTTAAAACATCCCAGAATTCAGGAAATCCAATTTAAACTTACAACCAAAAAAATTAAGCTCTTTTCTAATATATCACCCAATCCTTCTCTAACAAAAAAACTGGTTTAAAAAACATGTTAAAAAATTATTAGAACCCTCTTGAAACAACCACAATATCCCTTGAAACGTAAATCATTAAAACCTATAAACGAACGAATGGAGTATTTAGGCGGAGGTAGCAGCACCTTCTGCGCAGACGCTAAGCGGTCTATAGCTTGAGGATAACGCTTGCTTTATCAATCCAAGGGACCTTATTATGTAATATGTTAAGGTAAATGTCAATTTTGAATATTCAAAAATTATGAGCTGAAATAGTATGAAATGATAGTAAATCAAAAATAAATTCATTACCGTAGTTAAACTGTTATTTTGAACTCATTGTAAACTTATAATTTTGATTTCAAACTTCTGTTCAAATTTTTGAAATTTTTACAAATACAGGCTAATTCTACACAATTTTTGGCTACTGTATGAATTCTGGCTTTTTATTATAATGGGAAAGTTAAAATGGTGTAAACAGTTGAATTTGTAACTGTATTTTGTCAGCAGTTAAACGGGCGGCTGTCACAACGTAGTTGTTACATCTAATGATATTTTAGCAATTTTTTAAATCTTTAATAATACGTGTAAATTGTTTTTAACCTTGTTTTTATAATGTTATTTTAGACAGAACTGAACTAAGTTGAAGAATGGAACCTGACCCATTCCAAACTCAGATGGAAACAGCCAAGTTCACATAAGCTTGTGTGGTGGAAGTGCTCGACTTGCCGATGGAAGTGTTAGAGGACTATAAAAGACGACTCGACATTGTTGACGTGGAAAGTGTCCTGGAAAGACCATCTGGAGAGTGGGGCTACCCTCAGGACCAGTTTTTTATGGCTTACAAAACATTGGCAAGTATGTTATTAGAAGTGTGTTAAATGTGGCGTATAGGTAACTTTTATAACGATTTGTTGTAAAAATAGCTTTTAAAAGACATTGTGGGCGTCGCATAATTTAGAGTATTAAAAAAGGATTCAGGTCTAAACTGAGGTGCCATATTTTGTAAGATTAAAAAAACAATTGTTTATTCATTTTAAATTTTGTAGACACTGTAAATTTAATGTGATATTTTCAGTCTAAACAAGGTACATGGTCAGCGTGGTGGGTTTGTTTGTGGCTTCGAAAACTAAGATCGTGGACCGCTGGCGATGTCTTCTGCGTTCGTCACATCAATTACTACTGGCAAATCATTAAAAGAATAAATTTTTAAAAATAAACTTTATTTTACATATTATTCTAGAACGTTATTATTAGGTTATTATGCCATTTCATTATTTATCATTAATTTTTATGCCATATTAAAGTCTTTTTTTATGAAGGATGATATGTTTGTTACAGTAGAATGTTTTGAATGGTAAGGTATATATATAAATTAACTTATTGGTCATAGCATCAGATTCTGTCTCTGTATTTTATGATATCTTATTAAATATTTTAAATTTAAAAAGTGACAATAAGAGCCTTAATCTCTTCAAAATGCCACTGCCAACTTAATATAAATAAGTTTGAAAAGTTTTTCGTCGGCCATTAATCTCGAAACCATTGACGTGGAATAAAGACCATTAAAGACGGGTTGCAAGTATTTTTGGGGCTCTATGTTGGACAGTTTGATTAATTTCGGTTTGAGTGAGGGTGGGTGGACTCTTCCGGCTCTTCTTAAACCATCTGCTCCTTGTTTTTGTTTGTCAATTATAATTTTAACAAGTTCACACGAGGGTTTTTTTGTTTTGATCCGGTTTAGAAGCTGAAACATGGGTTTTTTGGCTTGAAAGCTATTGGACTTGGTCAAAAAGTTCATGGATTTGGTTGAAAAGTAAAGAGAAAATGAGGTGAGGGATGAAGCCTGTATCGAATTAAAGATTCTACAGACTTTTTGTCCACATTTCTTGAAAATTTGAGCTAATGACGTAAAGAAGGAGGTTATTTAGTTCAAGGTCAAGGGATTTCAAAGCTTAAAATTTAAAGGAATTTGCAGACTGTAGAGATCTTAATCATAAAGTAGCGTAATTTAAATTTTTTAAATTTTTATGTTGTTAAAGCTCGACTTCAGGACCAGGTTTGGACGCAGGGCAGGAGGTAGTGTTTTAGAATTTAACTTGGCATTACCTGTTAAACCTTCACCTAAACCATGAAAAACCAAACCCATTCATGGATAATTCATGTGCAAAACGAAATTTTTTATAAAAAGTTTTAATTTTTAGAGAAAAACCCCTTGGGCAGCTGCTTTGTCCTCGGTTTTCCTTTATTATGTTATCTTTTGTGCCTCGTGCTTTGTCGGATTTTGCACTTTGTTTGCTCATAATGATGCATAACTTGTTCTTGAGTTTTGTACACTGTAATGTTGAAATTGCGGGGGTTGATTTGAAATGTTTTGAAGGATTTTAAAATTTTGGTTTTTGGCAAAAAAATCCCAAAATTTAAATTTTTACATGAATTTTATTTTTGTGACAGGTTTTTTAGGTAATAATTAGTATTAAATGTCTGTTTTTAGACATTTTAGTCTTTTTTTAATAAAAAATGTCATTTTTTGTTGACTTTGTTCACATTTTTTAATTGTAAAATAACATACCCTCCAGGGTGTGACGTTAATTTCAAACTAAAAATTTAATTAGTTTCTGAAAATATTGTTTATTTACTCCTACCAATAGTGCCATATATAATGTATACGCTTCTGGGCTATGCGAGCATCTTGGTTACGGCCATATACGTACTGTTGTATGAGTACTAGCATATAAAAATTTACATAGGTTTTTTTCTAGGATGTTCAAATAATTCTGTGCCCTCTAACCCTGAATATTTGATTTGATAGGGGAACAAAACTTGGATAAGGGAAACTAGTTGAACAACATGATAGACCAGGTTTGGGTATATTTTAAGATTGGCTGATTAAAACTTTTTAAAAAATGCTTGAAGGAGAAATTTAAAGTCTATTTTTAGTATCAAAAACTACATTTTCTTAATTTTAAAAGTACATGTTATACACATAAATTCAAAAAAAAATCCCAGACGGGTTCGCTTTGATTTGGAACATAACCATGGCAATTAGTGATGACAAAAGAGCTCTTCAAATTAATTAGACCTTTTTCTTGGCCATTAAAGGAAGAAAATGGGCAAAACACAAGGAACGAGCGTTTAGCCCTTCAGGCTTTCTTTTTTGACTATTGAATTTTAAAAAAAGTATTTTACGGTGGCGCTCTTTGGCAGTAATCGACCAAGTTTATTTACTTTTTTCCTTTTTTATGTAAAGGCAATAACAAAATAGACCAACTTTTTGGGATTTTGGCGGAAGGTTTTTGGTGTAGTTTTAGAATTAAACAAGTATTGAAATGAACATTAAAAATACTTTTTAAAATCACTGTAAGCCAACAGAAAACCCGCTGGCAATCCCAAAAATGTCCAAATCCAAACACATCTTTCAATGGCCTGGAACACAAGTTTACCTTGAATTGGATCTATTAGATCGAAGGTATCCTTTGCCAAACGTGAGGTTATAAAACGCTCTCTCGTCTTTTGATTGGGTTTCTCGTAACGAAAAGATGGTTTGGCTTTTCTCTGTCTCTCTGACTTCCTGCCCGAGGAAAGCTGCCTCTTTTTGTCAATGCAAGTAAACTGTGATAAATTTTGATTTATAAGCAACAACTTTATAAAATCTTGTTATAGTTAACGTGCTGTTTAGTATTACGATATCTATTTGTACGCTTGCTTTAAAAAGTATTGGAAAGTAAAATTTTTTTCAAAGAAACACCTTTTTTAGTCATCTCTTATACACTGAACTTTTTATAAATTTATGTTTTGCTTTTTAACTTTCATGATAACTAAATTACAAGTCATTTATCTTTAAACACATTTTTAATTATTTTGAACACATTAATATATTAATCATCCTAGCATCATTCCTTAACATCTCAAAACATGCTGACTGATTTACAAATTTTAACTTCTTTAACCACATGTTTTCTTTAAATTTGCAAAAATTGAAATTTGTTAGTTGTCGTTCTTGCTTTTGGTGTATTTGTCCTCGTCCAGATTGACGTATTTTTTACACATTTGTTGTGTCATGTCCAATATGGATAGGGCACTACATCAACATGTTCTGGAGTGGATTAAACTGACTGGAATTTGCTCTTTCTCTTATTCAATTATCAGCCTTAAATGCGTGTTGACGGATGGGAAAGGGCAGTGTTGTTGACTATACTATTATGTTTGTCTTTGTTATAGGACAAAGTGTTTTATTTCTGAATACTACTGTAAAATCATGAAAAAAATGTCATGAAATCTTGTTATAAAACTACTGGGTGTCCTCTTATAAAATTTTAAGTGACAACTTTTAACAAGAGTTGCTTTTAATAATAACTTTTTTCATTGGTAATAAATTTATTATACATAATTATGTTCACTATAACAATTTTAATGGCTTACTGATAAAGCTCATTTATAGTTAGTTTGTCCTTGTAGAAAAATATCGCTTTTCTTGCGCAGAAAGTCAGAGAAAGAGAGAAGAACCCAACTCTTTTTTGTTACGAGAAACCCAATCAAAAGACGAGAGAGGTTTTTATAACCTCAATTTTGGCAAAGGATGTCTTCGATCTTATAGATCCAATTCAAGGTAAACTTGAATTCCAGACCATTGAAAGATGTGTTTGGATTTGGACACTTTTTGGGGTTGCCAGCGGGGTATCTGTTGGCTTATATTTATTGATTGCTAAATTATTCTTTTTATGTTTGATATTTTTTGAAATTACTGTATAAAGTTTAAATAATTGTTAAAATACGTGACTAGGCTGGGTACACAGTTCCCTTATTTTAGTAAGTGATACATTACCGTGATCTGTGAAAGACTACCATACGGGTTTCTGTTGTTGTTAGCTTTCTTCAGAAAAATGTTGTTCATAGGTACATTTTTTGTTTTACTGCTTTGCATATAAAGCGCTCTGTTGATTTTGGAAATATTTAAAATAGCCTAAAGTACTCTGTAGTATGGAGTAGTTTATGCTCACAGAGCATAACGAAAGTGGTCAAATATTCTTTGGAAATTTGCAAAAGTACATGAAAAAGTTGAAAGGGAGGGGGCAGACTGAACTCATTTTCAAGTTTTAGGTATGCATATGTTAATTTTAAAAGTTTACAGGGATAAATATGTATTTGAATGCAAACAGTTATGAATGTATTAGTAATATTAACCTTTTACGAATAAATTTGTATTTTACTGCCAATTTCAATAAGTTATGTTTTTTAATTTATCGCTATAAATTATCGCTTTCCAGTCAATTTCAAAAAAGTTGAAATCAAAAAATAACTTTTGGAATTTTTGCCAAATTGGCATTGTGTCACAAGCTTGTAATTTTGTCATTTTTAGCTTTTATTAATTTTTCTTTGATATACTATTAGAGAACCTTTAAATGGAGATAAATTTTTAAATTTGTAAGCGTATTTTGTCTGGAAATCCGAAAAAAGTGCTTGATACACAATGCCAAATTTGCCAAAACTGACTTAAGTTTTTTTTATAAACGCGTAGGGGGATTTAATTTAAAAATTCTGTAAGTCATAAATTACGATATTACATAAATACGTTTACAAACTTGCAAAACTGCTGAAATAACCACTGCCTCTCGTATTGTTCTAATATGAACACATGCGTTGGCCAGGAAAGACCGTGGCCACAATTCTTGAGCAAATAATCCAAAAACTTTGTCTTGTTTTTGAAATTGTCTTTCACGCATGATAAATATAATAGGGAACGGCTGAGTTTTTATAACATCTTACGCTTTGTTTACACGTGTTTGTCAACATGTATATCTTGTGTACATATGGGAGGCGGTATACGTTCTTGGGGGCTGGGGAAGGGTGGGGGTGGATTTTGAAATTTTATGGGTTTTTATTTGGAGAGGGAGAGGTAATTACATTATTTTTTACATTTTTTTCATTTTTTTCCGAAATCTTTCATAAATTTTGCTTTAGGGTAGATTTGTAAAGGAGCTGGACTGGGCTCAATTTTTTTGGCACGGCCTGTGGCCTTGGGTTTATATGTCCCGGTCCTGTCCGGTCTAGCTTGACCTGGGGCCTACTGGGCTTCCTTTTAAGTCTATTTTAGAGGTAATACCTTACTGAAACCTTCCTTCTATTCCCCGAGCTCAATCTTTTTTTGAACCGCCTCCTTTATAAAGACAAAATACTTATAATTATATTTATACGTTTTTATGTTCAAGTTCATATAGACAAGTTGCCCCGCCAAGGTCAACAAATTTTGTTTTGAACCCAGATTTATGCCCAAAAAGCGTGAAGAATTAGGGATTCTGGAGACAAAAGAGGAATGGGACTTTTGGGACATATTTAAAGCCGCTTTTTCGAACCCATAACCATGAAAAAACAATGGAGTGAACGCTCGAATTTCCCCCAATTTTAAAGGGTTTCAGTTTGTAACTCTACTCCTTATAGCGACAGTTTGCAACCTTATATGGTATGGTTTCAGTTTTAATGGGGTTGGGGGTGATATTATTGACGTAACGTGACTAGTTATAAAAAACAATTTTGTTATTATAGTTGGGTTGATAAAAAAATTTATTTTACTGGGGGATGGGTTAAGGTAGGGAGAGGGGAGTGGGTTTATTGTATTTTAAAGTTTAAACACAATTGATTTTCTAATTTTGACTTTATAATTGATAGTGTTTAACATAGTTAACAAGTTTTTTTAATTGGTATGTTATTTCCATATAACTTTAGCTATCTTTTCTTAAAATACAGAAGTAATGTTGTTTATAAGCGTATTAGCTATGTATAATATTTTAAACACTATAAGTCGTCTTTAAAACTCTTTCAAGTCTTATATTTCTTAAAAATTCGAGTGTAATGTCTCATACGACGTTTTTGCGTTTTATAATGTTATTGTATTTATTATATTAATATTAGTCGTATAAGGTTTCTTGCACTGTGTCTACTCTTATGTTGTTATTAATAAGGAAAGTACTAAAATCAATGTTTTCTTTAATTTTTTATGCTATTTTTACCTTGTTTTAAAAGTTATTATTAAAAAATTATAAGATTTTGGCTTGCTTGTAACAAACTGTGGACAAGCGTTGACTACAGTGGAACTTTTGTTTAACAAATCGCTTGGCGACTTCAAAGTTGTTTGTGATACAGTAGTTTTGGTATAGAGGGTTTGTAAAATTTAATGTATAGTGTTGACAGAGATTTTTGTTATAGAAGAGTTTGTCATAGATGGGTTTGGCATACAGAAGTTGTGTAGTGTTAGATTTGAAATATTTTTGTTATATTACACGGTATACTGAGAGTTTACTTTATTTAGTTACCGAAAAATCCCCTTTGTAAATGGAGAAGAATGGGACTTTGCACGCCACTCTGAACCAATAGAAAACGAATTATTTCCTTTTTTGACATTTCGCCGCATCACGGTTGGTTTTAAAATTAAAAGCTAAAATGTAAAAAAAACTTTTCTGAAACAATTGCAATTGTGAAATAACAAAAATCATATATTTTTTAAATGTACGTCCTTTATCTGTTGAAATTTACCATTTACCTTTAGTTTCTGCTACATTTTGGTCAAAATAGTAGAAAAAGTTTGAATATCAGGCGAAAAAACCGACCGAAAAACAAAAAAAACGAAAAACGAAATGAAACAAATTATCGGAAAAAGAAATCAATTACGAATCTCTACTTTGACTGATCGGTCGACTTGGGGTGGCGTGCTTTGTCCAAGTGCAAAAGTGAAGCAAGTGCAAAAATCGAAAAAAGCATTTTGAAATTGAAAATTTTGGAGGAATCGGTGTGAAAATTCGAAAAAATTGTTAAATTCATTTTATAAAAAATTTTGAAAAAAGAAACCGGTCAGTCTCACCAAAATTTTTGACAGAGAGCGGTCAGGTTTCAAATATGGGTACGGGTATGGGTACGACATGGGTACGGCTATGGGTATGGTATGGGTACGAGTCAGGGTATAGGCATGGGTCACGGTATGGTTGTGGATATTGGTATGAATATTGCACGGGTATGGGTACGAATAGGGTTATGGGTACGGGTATGGGCATGATCACGGTACGGATATTGGAATGGGTACAGGTATGGGCCGCAGGCCCGAGCCGATTGGCTTGAATATAATAAAATTTATTAAAATTAGCATATTTAAAATAAAATAAAATAACATCGCAACGACCAGACCATAGGAGGCCCGCAGGGCCTCCGTTGGTCTGGTATCTTTTCATTTGAAAAAGGCTACTTTAACTGTTAAAAAATTTTAAAAAGTTATTTTGATAAGGCTTATGTTACTACTTCCTTAATACGGTTTTTTATAAATAAAACGATCAACTTTTGTTAAAACTGTTAGATAAAACATTGTAAATAATACATTGCAATTTGTGTTGCGTTAAGCAGTGGCACACCTTTCAAATTAAACAAAATTTTTTTGATTCGACTTTGCTAACTGTTATCTTTCACCTCACTGATCATGTGTATGTAGCTCATGCAAGTTTTGTAGTTATTAAGGATACTGTGGATTAGTTTTAAGTATATAAAGTAAAACGTATTTAGCATGACCCTCAATAGTGTGACACCCTTATTATAATGACAGCTTTTTGACCGCTCTTTGTTGTACTACTCCTATTAAAAGGGTCTGGACAGTAAGATATACTGGTTATAAAGACAAGTTTGGACTCTCTTTTGAGCGTGATACTAACGAGGACTGTGACTTTAAAACATGGGTATTTTTGTTGACTTTAACTGGTGATTATTGTAAAATATGATTTTTTCTATGTTTCATCAGTTGGGCTTACATCGGACGTGTTATAAAATTTTACCGTACGTGTGCTCAAGTTTTCCAAACATATAAACATACTGATTAATATAACAAAAATGTTCAGATGGAAACAGACTCGATAGGCCGTGCCAGTTCCTTGAGCACGTCGCCCCGATCCTCCAAACTTCGCAAACGCCTTTTTCGACCATTCAAACGACGAAAATCGACCATTCCTCATTTGGACGCGGCCGAATTGGAAGCCAAAGTCCAGCTATCAGAAGCCGAAAGCGATGAAGAAATGTCGCAAAACTCTTCGAATTCGGTTTCAATCAGAGGATCAACAAATGTCAGTACCAGATCAACACCTGGCAGGATTCGGAAACGATTCAATTTGTTTGGAGGTAAGAGCATTTGAAATTGAAAAAAAAAAATTTCGAAAATTTAAAAAATTTTTAAAAATTTTGAAAAATACTACAAAATCATCAATAAAATCAAAAATAAACAAAACAAAACAACAATCACAAGAACAATGTAACAGGAGGAGTTAGTAGAGTTTATTGATATTTATAAAGACTGTTAGGTGCGTTGTCAGCCTCTATACCAGTGGTTGCACATTTCGCACCGAGACAGACGACCCGAGGCATTATTATTCGCGTGGCACATGTATTGGAAACTGAGGTTTGGGGGATTCTCTTGGAAGGACGTCGCGACTTCACTAGAATTTCAAAAATTAATTTTTAAGGTTAAGAAAAAGAAAAACTCTAGGTTTTTCAACTTTTTTAAAACTTCAAAATTTAAAAAATTTTAAATTTTAGGTGAAAGCCTTCGTTTCAGTTTCAAAATTAAAAAAGACGGGTTAAAGAAGCTTTTTCGAGCAAAAAACTGCTAAAAAATTTTAAATTTTAATTTTTTTTAAAATCAATGTATACTGAACAAACTGTAAGACGCTTACCGCACAATGCCCTCAACGTTCTTGATTCTTCTTGGTTTATCTTTGCTGATACGACCGTTGAGAACTGACGAAAGGCGGCCTTTCTTACTTTTGTCGTCGCGCGAAAACTGAGCCTGAAAGTAGGGCGATACATTACCACAAGTTTAAAATTGTTTAAATTTTTCAAAAATTTCAAAAAACTTGTAGAACTTCAAAAAACCAAAAAATTTTACTGTGACAGAAAATAGCCATACGATAGCAATTACACTACTACCGTGTGTTCATGTTGCAAAAAGCAGACTTTAGTAATAATTTTGCTTGATTTTTTGAAATTTTTTTAAAATTCAAAATATTACAAAAAAAATTTTATTTTGTCAAATCACAATTCTACAACAATATTACTATCGTATGGGAAAATATGTTTGTCACATCTTAATATACTACATATCAATATAAAAATACCGCAATCACAAAAAAATAATTTCAAAAAAGTTTCATTTTGGCAAACGGCAACATTGCCATAAATAACACTAATATCGCCATATCCAACCCATAGCAAAGAAATCAAGTATACACCACCCCCACGATGAAAAATTCACCCCATCAACAAAATAAGTAAAAAACGACCAAAAAATCGACCGCTCACCTTGTCCATTCCTTTTTTGGCGAAAGTTTGTTTACGGCCGCACGACAAGCCTGTATCGGTTCGTAGTGAAGTCTGCCGCCATTCCCGGCCCTGAACTCGGTCGGATTTCAATTTGCATATTTTTAGGGCATTCTTTGTTTGATTGATTCGATTCTACTTTGTCTTGAACATGTTGAAAGTACAAAAATATTAATTTAAATAATTTTGACGACAAATTTTGAAGTTTGAAACCTTAACTTTAAATTTTTCAAATCGGGAATTTAAAAATTGTGTAATGTTGGTGATCTAGACTTTTTGAAAAGTAATGTTCTCAAAATGTGAGAATTGAAAAAAAGAAAGATTTTTGATCCACAACTTTTAACATAAACAGCAATAATTATTGCAGCTACAGCTGAAGAATGTTATAGTAAAATTACTATAAATTTTAAAACAAGATAGCTTTTTATGTACCTATAAAGATATTATAAGTTATCATAGACTTTCTCAAGTCTCTCTAGGTTTATCGTCTGTTTAAAGGACCCGTAAACAGGTCGTTTGAAAAGACGGTGTAAAGTTGGTTCGAGCGCAAAATTGGCGTTCCGTTTCAAAGAAAATTAATTTTTTTGCCAAAAATATTTTGGAAAAATATTTTTCATGGATAATATTCGAGGCTAAAACTTACATATTTTTATTTAAATGTGGTCTATATTCTAAAATATTGTTCTCTTGCTCGAGTTTTTCAAGTTTTACCAAAATATACACTTTTACATTGAAATAGTGTGTTTTTGGGTAATATTTTACAAACTTCTGCAGGATTTGATTTAAAATAATGTCGAGAATCGTTCGGTAAGTAGTTGATTTTGTTTTTGTTGGTTTAGGTAAAGAGCTCGATAATTCAGGGAATTGGACACCATTCTTTAGTTTGTGGCTGCTATTTGCCCTGATTAACATAGTGGCATTGATTCAGCGTAATGTTTGAATAACAATCGAGGATTTGGACGTGGATTTGAGCTAAAACATTGGGAGTCGTCAGGCAAGGTGTTGCGGAATCGTTGGAAGTGTTTTGGATAGGAAGAAAATGCAAAAAAAACTAAAAAACAACTGTTTCCTTACCTAAAACAATATACAAAGAAAACTATGAATTTTAGCAAGTTAAGGCTTTGAAAATATAAAGAATCGTTACAGGAGACATTAATCAACGTTTTAAAGGATATAAACAGAAGTTTCACTTCATAAACCCCACAAAAACTCTTCCATATCTTCTTATATTATTGTAGGTAAATTTTCAACACATTTTTGGTTTTATAGTTTGAAATCCTGCTGTTTGCGTTCAATATAACAATTTTAAACCACCAAAAAGGGTTTTGCTCATAAAAATCAACATTTACGCAAAAATTCGTTAACATTTCATCCACAGGGGTTTCCTCCAAGTAACATAAACTAAAACAATATTATGAAGTTAAAAAGCATATATATTATTGTGTTTTGTTTCACGGTAATTGTTAAGAGGCTTAATAAGTGTATTGTTTACCTGGTGTAAAAAGTTCTATAAGGATAATATCAAAAATTTGTTATAAATTCACCGATCACAATATCAAAAGATCAAATTTTTCTTAAAATTTTTATAAACTTACGTTCTACTCAAGACGCTTCCAAACTTTATACAACACCTTGCCTGACGACTCCCAATGTTTTAGCTCAAATCCACGTCCAAATCCTCGATTGTTATTCAAACATTACGCTGAATCAATGCCACTATGTTAATCAGGGCAAATAGCAGCCACAAACTAAAGAATGGTGTCCAATTCGCTGAATTATCGAGCTCTTTACCTAAACCAACAAAAACAAAATCAACTACTTACCGAACGATTCTCGACATTATTTTAAATCAAATCCTGCAGAAGTTTGTAAAATATTACCCAAAAACACACTATTTCAATGTAAAAGTGTATATTTTGGTAAAACTTGAAAAACTCAAGCAAGAGAACAATATTTTAGAATATAGACCACATTTAAATAAAAATATATTAGTTTTAGCCGCGAATATTATCCATGGAAAATATTTTCCCAAAATATTTTTTAGGCAAAAAAATTAATTTTCTTTGAAACGGAACGCCAACTTTGCGATTGAACCAACTTTACACCGTCTTTTCAAACGGGGTTTTTTTGAGGGTTTACGGGTCCTTTAACAACAACATAATCGAGTTTGCGCTATTTTATTAGGTCTAAAATATATTTATAACATAATACTATGGATGTAAGAGTTCGTTTTACTGTTCTCATTGTTTTTCTTAGTCAGTGAGAGAAGTTTACATTTAAAGTAGTCTTCAGCTAATATAGGTTGGATTAACTTCTTTTTTCTTTTCAATCCGTTGTTTTAGCGGGCATTTCCAGCTTATTGGCATTTCGTTCAAAACAATTTTTTGTCGAACAAAAAAAATTTTGAAAGAAGTCTTGATAGAATTTTAATAAATAGGTTTCTGAGTATCAGATATTGTTTTTCTCAATGATATCATACAGTTTAGTACCTTTATTTTATAATTTTTACGCCTTTTTATATTGTTGTAAATATTTTAGGCGTTATGCTTTTAGTTTTTGTTGTTATAGCTTTGTTTTAACCTTTAAACTAATATGATCGTCTTCAGAATGTCGTGAGTTGAATGTAGAAGGTCGTCCATTGCTGTCTTGGCGTTAATCTTCTTCTTCCAATCGATTTCCGTCTAAAACAAGATGCAGCGATGGCAAACTTATCATAATTTGGAACTCAGCTCGAGGAGTAACAATTCCTCCGGCTATAACTCGATTTCCTCGTCTAATGCCAAGTCTTCCGAAGATGAATCATGTATAAAACAATACCAGGACAATATTTTATCCACTCAAACGAGGAAAATTAACCTAAAATCTCGAGTTTTAACGTTTATCCGAAAGTCCAAGATCAAACAGATTGAAATACCCAATCGACCGGTCGATAGGAAGCAACGTGAATTACAATTGCTTTCAGAGGTGTTCAGATGCCATTCCGTGTTACCTACATTACATTCGGTTCAGTTCGATGACAATGACAACAGCATTTGCGACAAAAGGTCAGTTTTTTTGGTAAGGATAATATAAATTTAGATAGGGAGTGGGTAATTGGGAGATAATTGGTGTTTATAGGAGGCAAGGGAATTTGGAATAAGGCTTAATTTTTAAATTTAAGGCCATCCTTATTTTCGAATTTTGTTTTAAAAAGAGGAAAATTTTTTTATTTTAGGTAACAAGTTTTATAATGTTATAGTGGATAAAAATTATGAAATTAGATGCAAAATTGTAAAACTAAACTTGGTATGGTGTTATCAACGGCAGGAATTTATTTTTCATGACGAAAAAACGGCATTACTACTTATATTTATTACTAATTTGAATTACTTTTTACTATAATATTGCTTTTTTAGTAGATCAACCTCAAAACCATTGTCAAAGCAGATCATATCGGTATCCCGACGTTCTTCAGATTCAGATCAATTTATTGAGGATTCTGTGTACTATGAAGATGACATTCCTTTCACAACTTCTAACGAACATGGCTATGATCAAGATCTAAATCAATATCACCCGGCTTTCAGAGGAAGTGTTCCGGCGATGAAAAGCTTGTTGGCAGTGAATAACAGGATTAGATGCAAAAGTGCTCCCAAAGAAGGTAGGTGTTGATTTTTTTGTGTAAAATACGGAAAGACTGTTTTATAGGTATAGTCATGTTATATTAGTTTTCAAACGAGAGTATGTTTAATTGTATTTTAATGTGTAATCTTTGAAAAACAAGTGATTATCGTTGTAATTATTAAAGAGGAGAGATAGGAAAGTGTTTACATGGTTATATTGTAGTATACTAAGCGAACTATTTTTTTAAGCGGTTGCGATGAGGAAGTTACCAATTATATTTTGGTTTTCTGTTATTTGTAATTGACTGTAAATGGTAGTTTGCTCGTTGAAGGCGGGAGTATTGAACATGGTCAATCCTAGTAATAGGCCTATTGCTTTTGGGAAAAAATTGGTAAAAAGGTTTACACATACTGCCTACACATACTGCTCACATACTGCTCAAAAGGGAAGTTTCTATACTGGGGCACGGGGTTACCTCCAAGGATGATTTTTTGCACAGTCAAAGTTTAGACTATTTTATGCAAATTTTCAAAAATTCAAATTTTTAACTTGCATTTTACTGCAATGAATTTAATTTATTTTCCATATACTTCATTTTTGAGTTGTGCTATGAAGACTTAAAAAATTTCTGTAGCTTGTAAATTGCGAGTTACAAATATGTAATTTTCAAAATTGGCACAAAATAGTCTCATCTTTGAGTGTGCAAAAACCCATCTCTGTAGGTATCTTCATCTCCAAGAACGGAGACCTTTTGTCTTTCGGGCAGTATGTCTGTAGCCAGAAATCTTTAAACAGTTTTTAGAAATTAGCCATTTGGGGAGGGGAGTGGGTAGTTTTCTAGCGGTGTATGTCTTTTGAGCAGTGTCTTAAACATGTTTTATAAAAACAGTATAAAAAAGCGTATTTTACATAAACTTTGATATGAACTTTTTTTTGAAAAAATACTTTATTATAACAAATTGAACTTTAATCAATGTAAAAAAGAAATGGGATTACATTCACTTTTTTATTGGTTTTTATGTCATTTTGCCTTCTTATTTTATGGGTTCATATTTGAAATTAATTGGCAGCAGTCTTTAATTAACTTCAAGTAGCTGCAATTGATGTTAATATTGAATTTGAGCTGTGTTCTCTTGCTTATGATTCAAAGATGACTAGTATACGTAACTCTGCAAATGTTTTTTGAAATGATTTTTGAATTTAGTTTGAGAAAATTGAAATTTCAGGGTATTTTTGGAAAGTATAACAATATAATTCTGTCTTTTCTATTTATTTTTGCTATCTTAAAGGTCAATAGATTGAAAAATCGTATTACAAATGTTTGTATATTGACGATATTATCTTTTCTACACATTTAAGGTTATATGTTATGGCTTTCACATAAACATAACAGTTATAAACCACGTTTGGCCTGTTTGTCTATGATATTATACATGGTGTGGTGGACGTTCGGAGCGAGTGCTCTTATAGTATCCTCAAAAACAGCTTTTGCGCTTCCAAGAAGTTTGTGACGTTTAATATTATATTAGAGTAGACGATGGTTTTGAGGAAGTTATTATAGGACGTAGATGTGTTTTGTATCTGTTAAGGATACTGTTGGTTTTTATGCTTACTTTAGATTAGTAGACATCTTTGTATATTGTAGTTGGTATGGGTAGACTTTTTGAAAGAAAAAGAAGGGTTTTTAGGTATATTGAATTAGGTATGGATGAATGAAACCATGATATTTATTTATGTTGTATTAGGTATGAATGATAGAATTAACAAATATGGACTTTTTTTAAAGTTGTGTTGTAGTAGATGAGGATGAAAATACATTTATAACTTTTGTTGTTGCTAAAAGCTGTCAAATTGAGGTGTTTTTATATATTATTCATGTAAAACATGTCAAAAACTGTCTGTTTATGGTCTTTACGTCTTTTTTGCTATGTTTAGGTAATAAAATACGCAAATATTTACTACAAAATCTATTTAAAATCTAATTAACTCTTTTTTGTCATGTTTAATATATGCATATTTTAATGTTGTTATAAATAGTGTAACTTTTATCATGAATAATATAATTTTTTTTTCAGTTTATGACGTCGACTCCACCCAATCCTACGCCGATGATCTTCTCGACCTAACCACACAAACAGCGTTGTCGGCTTCGCGATTGGATTCAACGCAAGATAGTGTTGATACGGCGATCTTGTGGTTGGAGGAGAACTCGTTGCACTCTACTCAAGACACTCTCGACTCGACACGATGGAGAATCAACTCCAGAATCTGTAGCGAACGATCAAAGACTGAAGGATTCAAAGAATCGCGGCTAAAACGAATTTCTGAAGCTACTTATCGTGGCACCGAGTCTAGTCCAGAGAGGTCGCTACTGTCGCTGGACAAAACTCAATCTACTCACGGCACAATACGAATTGGAGATTATAACAACGGCACATTACTGACTGTGGATTCAACTCAACGCACTTTAGTAGAGCTTACACAGAACGGTACGAAGAGGGAGTACTCGGCGTCGGCGGACAGATCAGCTTCATTGGATTCAGAATATTCGGCGGAGGAGGAATGGTCGCCGCAATTGTACTATTCGGTTGATTCGGAACGATTGTCAGAGTAGGTATCTAACTCAAAAAAATTGCTTTGATAGGGGCACAGAATTAATTGAACAACCTAATAATATTGAGTTAGCCCAAATCTGTAACAACTCTTATTGTACTTAATACAGGCCTTGAGTTGTTGAGATAAATGTGCGATTTTAAAGGTTAAAATAGGCATTAGTTTGTAAAGGAGTAATCATAGAAAATATAAATTTTGGAAATTTGAATGACGTAGAAGCAATTTTCCTAAATAGTGAATAATTATACGATCGAATGGAATGTGATATCATTATGAAAAGGTTGAATTTGCAATAACTAATCAGGAATCATGACACTTTATATGGACGTAATTCAATTATTTATGACTGGAGGACGTTCAAGTTTGATTGGCTTTCCAAATTTTTTCTTTTGTAAAATACGGTTATTTCATTTTTTAAGGCAAAAAGTCATTTTAAAGCTTTTTTAATCATAAGAAATAGAAAAAGTATAGATCAGACAGGTATTAAATAATAAGGTAATTAATTCTTGTAATAAATGTCAAAAGAAAGGTCATAAAAACTGATTTTACATTCAAAACTATAAAATCTGTAATTTCTTATGTTATGCAAGGCCAAGTTTGATTAAAATCTTTACAAGGTTAGCTCTGTTGTTTAAATTTTTAAACTTGTGAAGCCTTAATTGCGTTTTTTGTAGGTATACGAGACCAAAGAAGCTCTCTCACAAAGAATCGGCCAAGAAGAAGAACAAAAAAGTGTTGGCCAAGAAAAGACTTCAGAAGCGACGAACGGAGTCGACCGATGACATGTGCTTGAATGTCATCGATGAAGACGAACAGAAACGCAGAATTTTCAAATCGAAAGGAGGATTCTTCACTAATCTGGCCAATAACATTAGGTAAAGAGGGGATATTGTGTAGGGGTGAGAAACGGGTCGTTTATGTCTGGCCTAGTTTGACTGTACGGTGAGGCCGGCCTTGAGCTTAAGTTGAAACGGGCTTGGCTTAAAGTTGGGCTAGGTTTGAAAGTTTGGGATAATTCAAATTGAAAGCTTTCTCAGCAACTTTGATATCACTGAACTTTCGTTATTAGGAAGAGACTAGGAAGGTACCAAAAACTGAGGAAGCTCTACCGCAAGAAATATGAGTGTACACGTGAGGAGTAATAGTAAGGATTAGGTGAATATTGCCAGCGCAATCCATTGTAGCTGTTCCCAATTGGGCTTTATCCAGGTGGTCCCGTTTCTCGAGCTACCGAGTTCTGATGAGTTGCTCATCAAGACTTCTGGCCGTAGTCGGAAGCTTGTGTTGGACAAGCAACCGAGTTTTCATAGTCCTCGTGCACTTAGCACTTCTCATTTATTTGTAACTTACAAATGCATTTGAAGAAAATATAGGTATTATAATATAAAAGTATATTTTGACGTTACTTCTAAATTTACTATCATAATGTTATGATAGCGCACTATAATATAAGCATGGTTAATCTAGGAAGCCATGACTAAAAATACAGTGTAATTTCTGTATAAAAAATTGCTCGAGGGCTGTACAAATAAGAGATGAGTCAGAAATTATTTTAATTTAAATTTAATTACTGGTTTAAACCCCTGAGGGCATGTTATTTCCACAAGGCGTAGTAATCGGAATGAAGAAACCGAATTACCATATTATTCCTTGTGTCAGGATGGTGGTATTGTGACGAGTGCGATGGGCTTCTCTGATTATAATAATAACAACCAAAGAAACGGATTATTTTATACTTTATGGTGTCTGTGTTGGCCTCGTTCTTCTTGTCATGTTTAGTTGTTGTACAAGGCGACCGAGGTAGGATGGGTAGTGTAATGTGAAATAGTGTTAGGATGGGGTAGTATGTATGTAATAATAGTAGGACGGGGTAGTAGAATGTATAACAATATTTGAATTTAAAAGCTTAAAGTTTAAAATGGCTTCTTCAGTAAAATACGACAGGAAAATTGAATGATAAAACGTAGTTATCAAAGCTTTTGAAATAAAAGACGTCTTGTACAGGGAAGAAAATATATAAGGAGAGCATAGTAATAGGCCTTGTATGAAAAATGTTTTTTCTTCTTTCTTGGGGGGGGAGGGTTGTCTACGGTAAAATTTTATTATTAAACCGACGGTAAGAACCTGACTTTAAAGTTATGTTAAGCAAGGTAGTGTAGAGTAGGGTAGGGTAAAGTATGGTAGGGTAGGAACATGTTTAGTATCGTACAAATTACTTTATTATTTTTCAGAAATCACTCACGAGATCCACTAAATCGAATCCGGCGACGAAAGAAGAGTCTTCAGCTACCACCAAAGCCAGCGACAGTTCAAAACAAACGAAAATTGTTTTCAAAAACTGTAAGTTTGGGTACAATACAGAAGAAATTTGTATATTAACCATGTGTTTTGCTATAAATTGACAGCAAAAAAGTAAAATGTATTTTCATTTGTATTGTCTTATTACTGTACCAGGGACGTCGTTTGGGGGTGGATCGGGGTGACTCCCCCCCCAGAGAAAAACCGTAGCGACGTCCCTGTACTGTACATATAGTAGAGCAAAATACGGCGTGTTGCGGAAGCCTATATTTATTATGCTGGTTTTGTATGATGAAGTAACGATAGCATATTAAAGTGGATTAATTTTAGAAAAGTCTTAACGAAGATGAAAACACGCCGTCAACAGCGACAACAGTCAAAGCCAGTGCTCTCAGTTGCATCAAAAATGTCATCAACAATATGGTAAGGATTTGTTGATTTTTTCAAAATTTTTTAAGTTGGTCAAAAAGTTTGTAGAAAGGTCAGTAGGATCTTAAATTTCTTATCAATTCAAGGTTGTTCTTTTAAGGCTTTTTTACGTTGCCTAGGGTAAGATTCTAATGGCAGTGTAGTAACTTTAGTAGACGCCTTGTTAAAAGTGCAAAAACTCTAAAAATATTTATTATTTTTATAAAAATTAGCATAAAATATTGATATGGTTGAAAGCGCACTTTCAATAACCTTGTTTACAAAATTTTGAAAATTTTTTCATTTTTTGCAAATTTCAAAACGAGAAATATGAAAAAATGAAAATCTACAAATCCGGTTGTCCGCAAAAATCCGAAGTTAAATTATGGGGAAAAAGAACGCTGGGAAAATTTGGGAGAAAATTTCCAAAAGAAAACGGAAAAAGTCAACGGACAGCGACAAGAAGTCAAAGGATAGTCAGAAGAGCGACAGTAACAGAGACAAAAAGTCAAAGGTAATTAATTTTTCAGGGTTTTTTTATTTGAAAATTGAGATTTTTTAAATTTTGAGATTTTTGTTTTTTAAAAGTTTTTCACGTTAGAATCTTGGTTAACGAACGATAGGGGCGGGAAAGGACCATGTAGGTCTGGCCCTGTACGATCGTAGGGGCAGGGCCTTGCGCTAAATTTTGAACGGGTTTAAAAGTTTGGCCTTGCTTGCACGCTGGGCTTGAAAAGTAGTCCCGGGACCCAAAATTTAAATCAAGACTTCAAAAATGTTGTTATAGGTCTTTAAACATTATATTATATGTCTTAACGTATGTATGTTAATGAGAACCATATGTCAACATGCATGAACATACGCCAATATTTTTGCTTTTTTCTTGGTTTTTAAAACTTTAAATTTCAAAAGTCGTTTATACGATTATTAAAGTTACTTTTGTTAGAAGCAGCAGTAGCGTCATAATCTATTTACTATAGTTCGATATTGCTTATATTGGCTATAATGAGAGGCTCTTGTAAAGCAGTATACTAATATATAAAGGTATTATAAGGCATAAATACTACAAAGAGGTGTTATATTGCTATAGCTTATCAAAACTAGATCAACTATTCAAATTGATGAGACATAGAAAAGATATTGCAGTATGATTGACTCACAATAGGAAGAACGTTTATGTAATAGTAGGTTGGAGCTAGATTATATTATTGTCGCTCGCCGTGTGATCAAATGCAAATATTTTTATTTGTTTTGAGAGCGTGGAAGTGATATTGTTATAGCTATTGAGGGAGTTTGAACTCTATTTTCGAAAGAGTTTTCCAGATATTTTTGTATTTGAGATAGAAAAAGATTTAAAATACGATTTGTCAGCTAATTTTTGAATATTTTACTCTACTTTTACTGTACAAAAGGCAAAATATTGCTTTAAAAGTTTTAGAAATCAGGGTCAAAGATACTACAAAGTAAATTAAAGTGTAAAATACGGTTTGTATTTGTTGATGGTTATCAATATCAATAATATTGTTGATGGTTGATGCTCCAAAATATATTCCAAGTATTATTAGTACTATAAATTCACCATATTCGTAGTACTAACTCTTTTAAATGCGACGAATATTGCGCAAAACTCCCGGAGAACAAGCACCTCTGCTAAGGGAAGACGGTAGCTTTATCTTCACGGAGAATCATAAAGTTGAAGTTCAGGTAAATAATGGTACAAGTTGTACAAAAAATGAAAAAAAAAGTTTAAAAATGATTTTCAAACTTATTTTCAACTTTTCTACAAACTTTTTGACCCGTAAAATGAAATATGTCAATTTTTAAAAATTTGGTGCAAAAATGATGAATTTAGGCTTTTCTATGAACTTTTTGACCGATGAAATGAAATATTACGTTTTTCTATGAACTTTTGGACCGGGATCTTAGGATTTTATAAAGTTTTTTCCTGAAGGCATTTTTTTCATAAATTTGCGAATTTTTGAATTTGGAGAATTAAAAGTTGATTCTCTAAACTTTTGGACCGGCAAAGTCTTTTTTTTACACATGCTTTTTTAAAAGTTTAAAAACTCTATATCAATTGTAAAATTGAAATTTCAGGAAGAAGACGTGGACGGAGATTACGTGACATTTCGCCTAAGGGTCAGGATTAAGGAAGGTCACGGTCTGGTGATTCGCGACGCCTCAGGCTCTTCGGATCCGTACGTACGGGTAAAATACAATGGGAGAAACATCTACAAGACCAACACCATCTTCAAGAACCTGAATCCGCAATGGGACGAGGAGTTTGCTTTCCTAATCGACGATCCAACTCGACCATTGGAGTTTGAGGTATACGACTATGATCGGTTCATGTCCGACGACTTCATGGGTGGGTCGAAGGTGGAGTTGGCATTGTTACGGCTTTTTCAGTAAGTTTGGAAGAAAATATCTTTCTTCGGGCTGGGAGGGGGGGGGGATATTTTTTAAGAAGGAGGGGTGTTTTTTTATGTGGGGGATGTTTTTAAAATTTTAAACGACTTTTTGGTTTTTAGAAGTTACTGTTTCAGTTTTATATGTTTAGGTAATAAAAATTGATGAATTAAGTAAAAAAGAAGCCTAAAAGAATAAAAATTGTTATCTTATAGTTCAAGGCGTCATTTTTAAAGCAGATTAAAACTGAAATTTTTAGAGATTCAGATCACAAGCTGATGTTAAAATCAAATGACGCGAATGAAGAATACATGGGTTATGTGACGGTATCGGTCAATCTAACACCACTGACTCAAAAACAACGTGAAGTTGTAAGTTATCTGGGCAGGAACAGGTGTTATTCATTCTCTGGGAGTTTGTCACCTCATGGAATTAGGTTACAATAGGTCACTCTGCTGAATAGTATTATTTTATGGTGTTTGCATTAGAAACGAGGATTTTTGAATTTTGCATTAAACAAGATTTTAAAATATTTTTTAACTCAAAAAATTTTAGTTCCTACAACGAGCAACTCGTGGCGTGATAAACGAAAATGTGAAGCGAAATCAGAAGACGGCTTCAATGTGGATATCGGCCGTAAACCTCATTCTCATCGAAGCCAAACTCAACAAAGCCGTCCTCTATGCCCAAGCCAATGGCCAGACCAAAGAGGAGGATAAACCTAAAACAGGAAGCATACTGCCAGATATCCATGCCAAAATAAAGTTGGGGTCAGAGAAGGTCAAGAGCAAGGTGGCGACAAAGACATTGGAACCAAAATGGATGGAATCTTTTGATTTACATGTTTTTGATGCCAACAATCAAGTGCTGGACTTGATGTTGAGGGACAGTGCGAAAGTGCTGGGGAAGTAAGTGGTTTTGTTGTTTTAGGTAACACAGTTGGAGAAAGTTAACAGTACTTTTTGAAAAGAAGAAAAAAGGTGGTAATTTTAAAAGTATTAGGTTGTTCAAATAATTCTGTGCTCCGGGGAAGTAGGGGATAACACGAAATACATCAAGTTTTTGGCGAATATTATTTGACATGGGCCCGCCTCAGAGCAAGTTTTTGGGCTTAGTGGGCACATGATTATTTGAACGATCTAATATTTGGAATTTTAAAAAAAAATTTTTGTAAATTTCAGCTTAAAAAATTTAATTTTAAGCTTTATGCCTTCAACATCTGCGCTAGGTTTAAAATTTAAAATGCCGACCAGAAATAACCGTGTTTCAGAGTATCAGTCGATCTCAAAAGTTACCCACAAAATTTATCGACCGAAAGATGGTTCGATTTGGAGAATGGAGCTGGCGAAGTACTGTTAGTCATCACCATCTCCAAAAACTCGTGTTATCAAGCAGAGAGCTTGAAGGAGAACATGCAAAGCGAGAGGAATGCCATTTTGAATCGATATGTAAGTCCTCAGATATGATTTTAAAAAATTACAATAAAATTTTTAAATATTTTATTTGAACGTGAAGGTTAATTTGATTTTTTAGTCATTATCTAACACATTCAAAGACATCAACGATGTTGGGCATCTGGTTGTTAAAGGTAGGTAAAATACGAAAGTTATTCTATGTTTTTGTTATTTTTCTAAAATACGAAAATTACTTTAGCAATGTATGCTATATAATAGTATGAAGGTATATGAACTAAATTATATGTTTCATCTTTAGTATACAAAGCAGAAGGCCTAGCCAGTGCTGATATCGGAGGCAAATCAGATCCGTTCTGTGTGTTAGAGTTGGTTAATGCTCGTCTTCAAACGCATACTGAGTTCAAAACACTTCATCCTAACTGGCAGAAGTTGTTCACGTTGTAAGCGATTTAAGGTTTTTATGCTATTCTCAATTGAAAATACTTATTTGACTTTATGAAAAATTTATAAAGAACGTTATTATGACATGAATAACATTTTTTAATATTTTACATTTGGTTCGAAAGCTAATTTTGATTTAAAAATTTATTTTTTAGGAAAATTTGAATGGATAACGTATTTAAATGTAAGCTTAAGTGATATTGTGTTAGATATGAAGCTACTTGTATTTTATAATAATTTTTAATGTTATTACAGCTCAGTAAAAGACATCCATGAAGTCCTGGAAGTCACGGTGTTTGATGAAGATCCAAATAACAAAGTTGAGTTCTTGGGGAAGGTTGCGATACCCTTGTTGAAGGTAAATCCACTTTAGTTTTGTAAAAATATTAGATCTATAACTTTTATTTTAGTTTAGGCTTGTAGTGACAATTAAAACATTTTTATATTAACGATAGACTTAAAGCTACAATGAGAACTTATAAATTTATAGTTTTTTTGTCTAACCTTATAACAGCCTCATACCTATATATTTTCTAGATTAGAAACTGTGAAAGTCGCTGGTACTGCTTGAAAGATCGCAAACTGCAACGCCAAGTCAAAGGCCGTATTCTCCTCGAAATGGATGTCATCTGGAACCCCATCAAAGCAGCGATAAGAACCTTCAATCCACGAGAACGAAAGTTTGTCTCCCAGAATCCAAAGTTTAAACGAGCGACGTTAGTTCACAATGTGAATCGGCTGAAAGACTTTGGTCGAAGTGTTGTTGAGTATAGTGACTACGTTCACAGTTGTCTGGAATGGCAGTCGTATCAACGGAGTTTGACTGCAATGACGGTAAGGGTAAAATACAGCAAGCCTTGAAAAAATTTTTTTGAAAGAGTAATAATATTTTACTCTTTATATATATACATTATCCACCTTTTCAGATATTCATGTTGTTTGTCTACTTTGTGGAGATATACCACTTCCCTCTCATCCTCCTGGCCATCTTTGCTCGATGTCATTTGTACAAAAAGGTCAGCGAATCAATTGAGAACCGCTTCTTCCGCCAACGATCAACCGACACTGTCGACAACGTTCCAGAAATCAACGATGAGGATTCGGATGACAATCTGGATGGACCATCGGTAAGGATAATGTTATTTTTCTTGTTTTAGTGACAGTGTAAAATATTGTTGATGTATTTGTGGCACTGTGATGGTATGTAAAGGTAGTTTTGGCACTATGATAAGTTTTATTGTGTATGTACCCGTTTTGATCTTGAAATTGTTGTGATAGTTTTGTCGTATTTTAGTCCCGAACTCGAGTAAACTCGAAGGAAAAGGACAAACCGAAGGAGCCAGTAAGTTGTGTTGCTTTATTGTTTTGACTTGTCATTTTTTTATCGTATTTTAGTTTTTTTTTTATAAATTTCAGTTTGAAGTGGAATTTTAAGTAGATTTTTGTTTATTTAAACGTATATATTTTGTTTTATCTTTGCTTCAATGGTATGAAAACGTAGGAAATCAATTATTATACTCAGTTTTTGATTTTATAGAAAGTAATAAAATAAACATTAAGAACTGTAAAATATAATTTCAGGGTGAAAGGAGTCAAACTCTTCGAAGTCGTATTACTCAAGTAACCGACACACTGGCCGTGGTGCAGAATTCTATGGACTTTGTCGCTTCGTTATTGGAACGGATTCGAAAGTTCGTTTTTTATTTACAGGGTGTCCAAACTTTTTTGAAGGAAAGTAAAAGCTCCGTTCTCAGAAAGTACTGGTCCGATTTGAACGATTTTTTTTGCACTAGACTAGAAATTGCGGGCGGATTTAAAACGGACCAATACTTTTTGAGAACGGAGCTTTTACTTTCCTTCAAAAAAAGTTTGGACACCCTGTATATAATATTAGGTTGTTCACATAATTCTGTGCCCTCTATGAAATCAAATTTATGGGTTTAAGGGGCACAGAATTATTGGAACCGTTTAATATTTTGAATAACCATTTCAAATGTAAATATAGGTTTTAAAAGAGTCCGTTTGTGACTGTGGTTACGATGAATCATTTTCAGCACATTCAACTTCACCGTGCCGTACCTGTCTTACCTGGCGATATTCGTTCTTATGGCAGCGACAGTACTATTGTATTTCGTACCGTTACGATGGGTCATTATGGTCTGGGGTGAGGTTTGCAATGATTTTTTTTGGAAAAGCTATGATTGATCAACAGTTTGATCTATTATAATATTGTTTCGATCTAAACCTTATAATTATAATAACAATCCTGAAAGAAGATAGATGTTAATATATTACTATGATAATATAAAATGAAATAAAAGTTATTTTAGGTATCAACAAGTTCACAAAGAAACTCAGAAAACCTCATTTTGTGGATAACAACGAACTTCTGGACTTTTTGTCGCGAGTACCTTGTGATGCTGAACTGGTAGGTTAAAGTCAATGTTGGCATAACCTAGTATGTTTTTGGTACTACTAAAAAATAAACTTTTTGTTACCGTATGTATAATGACACACCATTTTAGCGAGCAGCCCGAGAACCTAAAGCTAATTGCGAAGAACCAGCTCATCTACCGGTCGTTACCCAAAATGGCAATGTAAATCGAGAAGAAGCCGCCGAGAAGCCAGTTGATTGATACGCCACAGTGTAGTAAATGTCATATATTGTCGTGTTTATGAGGTCATGTAAAAATTGAGTCTAATCTAGAATTCGTATGTTGTACTACAACAATTTTGCCTAAAACATTGTCATTGTTATGTACAACAACTTTTTACAGGACAACAATATGATCTTGTGAAAAGTTACTGTAATGTACTACAATTTAGTTACATAACACGCTGTTGGCATGTACGGTGTCGCAGGATATTTTAATTTGTTATAGTAGCTTTCCTATCTTGTCGTTTTAGATTCTTACCATGTAAAATATAATTTAAATTGTTTTAGACCGTTTAGTTTTAGTATATATTGTCTATTTAGTCGCATTGTTGTATATTCTTGTGCCTTCAGTTAATCATAACATTCTTCAAATACAGAACAGCTTTACTATAGGTTTCGTGTTGTCTTTATAGTTTTATCATGTTATCTTTTATTTTTCTTGCTACATTTTGTCAAGATAACATAACACTACATACACTCCCCATACTGAACACTATTTCCACAGTAATCGATTGTAAAACACAAAAACAATCCAATACATTAATCTGGTCATTCAAAGGGTTAAAAAACCCTCGGGTCTCTATTTTGGTTTTGTCACAGCCATTTTCATGTTGCCTTAATACTAACCACCGGTCTTTTCCAACCTTAACTTATTTTACTAACGCTTTAATCGGCCGCATCTTGTTGTTACAATAAATATTTTCATGTTTATATGGGTATTAGTTTTAACACTAATAAAATACGAAAAATATATTCGTTGCTCAAGGTACAACATAGGAGAAAGATTCTCCGACCAATACAATGTTAAGAATTTTATTTTACAAAAGCTATTGTAATTGTAAGGTGTGATAGACAAAATAAACCAAATTTTGCTAATTAATTTTCTTCACGAGCCCATTTGCTACCGACATGAGTGTGTGAGAATGAAGAGATGCGAGAGAAGGACCGACGTCGATCCTGTGATGGATAGATAGGCTTAGCATCGGCCTTATTGAAGAATTGGATCAAGTTTTGTACACGCACTTTGGGTTTGGGAGAAGTGGGTTCGGGATCCTGAAAGAAATACCATTTTCAATCAGATACGTAACTTAATATAACATATTTACAAATCAACAGTAACCCAATGATACACTCTTCAACTCCAATAACGACTTTTAACCCCACATGCACCAAACTTCCAAAAAGTAATATTACACTAGACCACTTACCCTTCTGAACGAAGAAACGTTGTCCTTGTCGTCTCTCGACGTTCTTCTGATAGGTGTAGCATTCAACATACTGTTAAAACGGTTATCTGCGCTTCCGTTGCTTAGACTGAAGTTAGAAGAAGACAACGATGCCGAAGAAGCAGTTGGAGAGATCTGATGAACGGTGGTTAAGGATTCCGCGAAACTGAGGCGTCGTTGAGGACAAACGGCTAGTCGAGGCTGTAACTAACAACATAAGATTATAGTCGTACTAAAGATAATAAATTTTAAAGACATTTGTCATTAGAATAGTGAACTGTAGTCGTTTCCAAAATTACGCCACATTACACCCATTAGGTCAAACTCGACGCGAAAAATTGCCAAATTCATAAGAAAAACCTTTTGAATACCTTAAAATCCAACAAAAATACCCCCTTTAAATTCAAAATCTCCTTTCCATGCAAAATTAATACCTAAAAGTCCCAAAACAAACAAAATAGCTTACCTTCGGAGTTGCATCACAAGTTGTCGCTCTCATAATCTTGTCGATGTCTCCATCCGTAAATTCCAACTCTTTCAATTCCATCGGATTCAGCTTCAGAAACTCCATCGTAGAAAACATTTCCAAGCCAGCACAGGCAGCATCACTTCCTTGATGGCGAATATTGAGAACGTTGAGGATGCCTTCGACTGTTGTACATCTTCTAACCTTCTCCTGAATCGTGCTGTCCTTTTTCAATGCCGATCGAGATGGCTGAAAGTATAAGATACATTACTGGAGTCTTTACACTATAAAACGAAAACATTGCGTCGAAATAACACATCAAAAAGAAGGTATGAAGAGGTTAACTTACCATAGAGTTGCTGAAATAACATTTCGTCGCCATTTTAGTGTAACAAAGTGTCAAAATTAATTCAATGTACAAGAAGGTTCCAAACTTAGAATTAAACCTCAAAGCTACACAGCCGAGAATGGATCTTGAAACTTCGGTGAAAATGAACGATGAAATTGACGATATCTCGAGTCAACTCTTCCTCTTCTAAATTTTTTGTGTCAAGCTTTGCTTTTCGAAACAGAATTTTGTTTTACTGATAAATCTTTGTTTTTATTTATAAAACATGGTGAATTTTACTGTTTTATAGTAAGTTATGTATTTTAAGAAATTAGGGATATAATTCTTTATAATTTTAACGTGTATTCATTGATTTATATTGTTATTATTGCTTTGCCTCTAAAATAATATTATCTTTGTAAACTTTTAATTATGCTCAATGTAATATACAGTTTAAACATGTTTAGCGATCCTAATGTGCAACAACCTATTAACAATAAGGGGATGAACGTTCGCAGCTGCAGATTGCTTGTTAATATTGGCCGGTTTTCCCAACAACGTCTGAAATTACAAGATTTAATAAGAGAAACCGTTAAATGGTAATAAAAACGCCTCAGGGCGTGTTGGATAATTTATTCAGCAGCGGTTCTTTATGTTCGGAATGGGCCCAGTGATTTCCATTTACATTCTTTTCCTATGTACAATAATATCGACACTTGAAGCATGATTTTGAGGCTTCTGCTCGGTTTGGCCGCTCTTCAGGCCACACTGGCTAGCCATTGTGTTGTCAACAATAGTCCACTGTAAGTGCGGGTTCATTTTGTTATGAGGGGTTATCTAAATTTGGTTTTGAATGCTGAAAAAAAGCATTTTGCTTATGTTGTCTATGGTGATGATAGGATTTTTGGATGTTTTGAAGTTTCTAACAAAATTTTATGTTGTAGCTTTAGAGTAAAGTAATTAAAAGCTTTTATAAATTCTTTATAATGTTATGGGATATTCATAATGGCGGGTTTGTTTTAAGTCGAGCGTTATTTTGTGTTGTTCAAGGTATAGATGGGTGTTTGGGATTTCTTTCAATCAAAGGCTGCATTCTTCGATAAATTCATAAAAAGTGTGGCAAAGCTTTTTGCATAGTCTCATGATTATTATGGTATGTATTAAATTACCAAACTCGTTTTATTTTTATTAAAAAATTGCGTTTTTTTCGATGTTATCGTTGATCCTGTTTTTGTTTTGTTTCTTTTGCATTTAGGTGAAGTCTTTGAGTAACTGTTTGAAACTGAGTAAGGTATAACTTTGTCTTGGTTTTTTATGTTGGTCTTTAAAATTTTTAATAGTTTTTAATTTTTATTTAATTCAATTTTGGGATGCACTTTTGTTTCCCAATGTAATCAATTGATGTCATTGTTTTACAGTGTTAATAGAGATTTTGAAACTCAAGCGTAGGGGTTGCTATGATTCATGACGTCAATCTAAACGTAACATGTTCAAGTCGTATATATTTTAATTTGTTTTGTCACAAAGTGATGTTTTACTTTAGAGGAAATCGAGCATCCAACTTGATTTAAAGTTTCAGTTTTAAGCAATTTTTTGGGTTTTCTGACAAATTATGGCCAAAGAGATATTGCGAAAAGGAAAAAGGGTATTATTATATTATGAGTGTTTATTTTTAGGACATTGAGCAGTAAAGATTGTACGTCAGTTACCTTGAAGTTGAGGGTCGATAAATTGAATGACATTGGATTTAAACAAAATATCGAAGATGGATCTGTGTGTAATGCTGACAATGATGTTGAGTAAGTGAAAGTATTATAGCTACTTAATTTCAAGTTTTGTTTCAAAAACTTTGTTTTGCTTAAGATATTGATGTATGTTTTGTTTAGAGTGACGATAGTTGATGAAGGTTGTGTATTGTACCATGTGAAGAATGTATTTGACGGTGGGAAGAATCGTACTCAAATTTATGACAGCCAAAGTGAGGGTTTTTTAAAACTATGGTTAATGTATAAGCTCTAGTTAAAGTATAAGATCTTTCTTACAGCTTATAATTAATATGTAAGCGTATAAGCCTTAATTATGGATGAAAGAACAATTGATAAAGGTTAATATTAAATTGCAGTGATTACGTATAGCTTTAGCATATAATTTTAGAAAAGCTGGTGAAAGAAGTGGAAAAGCTGTCAGGATTGGAGTATCATCTACTTTCTGGAGATACAATTGAAGGTAAAGTAGAGGATGTAAAGTATGCGCTGAAATGTATGGATAACAAGAAGAACTCCAAGCTTTTGGGTGTAAAAGTCAACTTCAAAAAGTCATCTTGTCATGTTAGACTAGAATTTGTGAGCTTTTTGATTTTTTATTGAATTCACAATCTACTAAGGCTTAGAAGTTGCTATATTATGGTTTAGTACCATCAAATATTAACTCTAACTAATTTTACTATTTTAGAACAAAGAGGTGAAGCAATTCTACGATGCCTTCGACTTCTTATGGGACCACTTCTTCCAACTTTTCTTCGTTTTTCTGTTTCTCGTTTTACTGTATGTTTTAATTATTGCTTACTACATCGCGATGCATCGTATATTAGTTTTTATTTTGATTAAAAATTTGAACTTTGACGAATTTTTAACAAGGGGCGATAAAACTTACTGTTATGACAACACTTGTCATCTTTTACTATTTTTGGGGTTTTCTATGTAGTTTTGGACCGTTTTTAACCTTAAGACGTTTTATGAATATGAGGTTTACTCTAATATTTATGATTTCTAGGATATTGATGTTGATTTGCGTGTTTTTGCGTCAAAAATCGATGAGTAGACGTCAAATGGACATTACTAGAGAGGTGGGTTATTTATATTATTCTATAGAATGTTCCTATGGTTTTTTTTAATCAAAATCTTTAAAAAATAATGTTTTGAACAAAATTTAATTTTTTTCAAAATTTTGTTGCTGTAGAAGGTTTTACGACAAATATCGCTTCAGCCCGGCTTTGACAATCCAGTAGCAGTTCGAATTGAATCTGACGAAGTGAAGCCAGAGACCGAGATCACCGTAGTTACAGAACAGCCCCGCCACAAGAAGTCTGTAGTTTTGGAGTTGAGAGAAGACTTCAAGATGGCTAGTTTGGATGTTCCGGCGACAAAACGAGAAAGCGATGGAGAAGATGAGATTCTGGTGAGGAAACACTCTTCAGAAGTCGATAACCTTGGTCCGAACGCCAAAATACAGAAGATTATTAACAGGAAAAAGGCTGAAGAGGCGGCCAAGGATGGTGGTGGACAGGGTAAGATGTGGTTTGTCTTTAAAGTTCAAGTTTATACCTAAAAATGAGCTGAAAATGGTAAAAATGGGGATTTTTAAAGGTTTTAGTGTCATAAAATACGATTTTTGTAACTTTTTCAAAAATAAATTTTGGCAAAAGAACCTCTAGAACACAACTTCTCAACTGAAGAACTGACAGCGCCACAGATCGACCAGTCGGTTGAAAGTGAGGATGATCATTCGACTAAGATTGAATTGCCGAAAATCGACCAAAACTCGGATATTATGGATGAAAAAAGCTCAAAATCAAACGAAACCTCGACAAATCAATCAGTTATTGAATGTTCTGAACAATGCAAAAAAGAATGTCATGCCCAAAAACTTGAAAATGGAGGAAATCTAGATGGAAACGTAGAAAAAGACCTGGAAATGGCTCAAATTGAAGAAAAAAAGAAAGAAATACCGGTCGAAAAGTATCAAGAAGTAGATTTGGACGAATTATTTGGTCGATTGGTTGATGGTCCCGAGAAGAGAAGTGTTCATAGTCAATATTCGGACAAGCATGATGAAGAAGGTGATGGCATTTCGAATAAAGATAGTCGGAAGGAAAAGAAATTGACCAAGAAGATGAAGAAGGAACGACAGAACAGTGTGAGAGCGAGTGTCAGAAGAAAGGGCGTGGTTGTCGCGGATATTACTGTAAGTTTTGAGGGGTTTTGAATTATTTTTTAGTTTTAACTTTAAATTTATACTACTAGTTTATAAGACGGTTTTAATTGGCTGCTGCTGTTTGTGCAGCTTCAAAATGAAGTCTGTAAGGATAATGTGGTAAAAATTACATAAATTAGCGATTTTCTTTTAAAAATGAGGCCTAAAATTTAAAAGTAAGTAAGTTCTGGTCAAAATATTTTAAAATATGACAAACTTAATAAAATTTCAAACTTTTTTTCATGAAAAACATGTTTTAGAAGCCGAAAAAGAAGCGTTGCAATTTGATAAAAGGCCTGAAAAAGCAAGTGAAGCGATTTCAGAAAATTGATGAAGAAAAAGAACAAAAGTAAAAATAATACAGTAATCTATCCATATGTTTTTGTCTGTATGTCGCGGTAATAAATTTTTTAGCAGTTTTGCATTTTAAAGTCTTTTTAGTATTTTACCGTTTTCGATCTTTAAAATTAAATTATTTGATTTTTGCGCCAATTTTGAAAATTTGGCATTCTGTTTAAGGCACTTTTTTTACTTTCTCGACAAGATACGCTTACAAATTTAAAGATTTAGGTCTATTTAATGGTCTTTTACTGGTATATCAAAGAAAAATGATTAAAAGTAAAAAAATGGCAAAGTTATAAGCTTGAAACACATTGCCAAATTGGCGGCAAATACAAACAGTTCTTCTTTTCTTTTTTTTTGTTTCGATTTTCTGAAGACTGACTGAAAGGGCGATTTAGTACTTTGCTGAAGGACTTATATTTACATGATCTTTCTATATAAAAAGTTTGAAGTCAATCGGAGCAGGGCAGGAAGGGCATTTCACTTGTAACTTTTTTTCACTCAAAGAATAAATAAAAATACTATAAAATTTAACTAACATAACATGTGTATTTCACGAAGTGACAGCCGTATTGACAAAAGATGCATTGAGATGATATGACAGTAAGCATTTCCTGTTATTTGTGGTGATTATCTTTGTTTCCATCGAACTTTGAGCGAAATAAAACAATCAAAACCTTAATTAAGCATTCCACGAAACGCAATTAATACTTTTTAGGCCGCTTTCAACTTTAACCTTAATTTAGGCGTGAAGCTATGTTTCGCTTTTTATCGTTTTATTTTTTTCTAATTTAGGTTTTATTTGAAAAAATTTAATTTATGGGTGCTTGCGGGGGCTGGGCGGCGTGTTTGGTTTCTATTTCACGAGGAGGGGGTTGTTAGAAATTGAAATTTAAAAGTTTTTTTGGCTGTGAGAAGGGTTTGATTACACACAGTCATGAGTAAAGGGTCAAGGTTTGCCTCGTATATAAACTTAAAAATAATAACTGGGGCAAAGTCAAAACTTTCGTTGCGGGACTTAAGAACTGGGCTTCTGACGCTTTGATTTAAGCTCAGTTTCCTTTCAGGTCTAAACCAGTCTTAAATATTATATTAAAGCGATCTACAGGTGAAACTCTCGTTATAATCAACACGAAGCTGAACCTGTTAAAATCTTTCGTTGCGAGACTTAAACTGTGCTTTTGCGGTTCTGTTTTGGGCTTTTGTCTTCGGGATCACAGTTGCTGGCTCGGTCTCTTTATTTTTTTTGGTTTGGCCTAGCTTGGCTTAGTGTCGCGCCGGGCTTAGTATATCATAAGTAAGGGTCAGGCTTAGGTTTAAGGCTAGGTTTTTTAGAAAATCTGGCCGGGGCCAAACGTTTTTCGTTACTTTATCTTCTTTTTTTTCCTTTAACTCTTCTACAATATAAACTATGGCAAGTGTAGTACACAGATTAGGGAAGCAAGGTCTTTTTTTCTAAAAATGTTTTTTCTACCGTACCCTTTTTCTAATCACCATAGAACACGTTTTTATGATTTATGCTTACGAAGCAGACTTGCTGAATTTTGAAATCAAGTAGTATAGAGGTGTGATACCAAGGTTACAGTACTATAACCGTGCAAGATTGATTATCACTTCCATGTGATTTTGTTTTTGTTTTCATTGTTATTAAGCAGCTGTTTGATCGATCATGTTTGTATTGTACTAAGCTATCTTGTCAAAATATTCTGTTAACGTCTAAATTGTACTAATCAGTAAGTTAAAACTATTTTTTTATATTTGTAAAGTAGATAAGTATTACTTGGCACTAAAATTTAAATTTAGATGCGTGGGCCCGGGGCTGGTGTTTAAGCTAAGGTCCAGTCCGGCAGTTAATCTGTATTTTCAAAGGATAGTAGTTTATGACAATGAGTTTTTCAAATGTAAAATACGATTTTTATAACTGCGGACTTACATAAAATACGTCTTCACAATTCATGATTATTCATAACTTCCCAATACGTGCTTTTAGTATCTATTGGAACGTGTTTTTTGTTTAATCACCCAATTTGATGTATCGTTTGGAACGTCTACTTTTAAAGTCTAATGTAAACTCAAAGTTTTAGTTTTTTTCTGTTTTCAAAATCATTTTATATAAGAAGTAACAAAATATAAAGTATACCTAAAAGGGGACCGGGCTGGAGAAAATTTGAAAGAGGCCGGGTTGCCACACATGGGCCCTATGGTCGGGGCTTAGGGACCCATCCTAAATCTCGCAACGAAAATTTGACATATGAAAAAAAAATAAAAATTTTTAGTTATTGGTTATTTAGGGCGTACATGCAGTACAAAAAATTGTTCTAGTTATTATTTTAATGAATTTATATAAGAGGCCGGGCCGAAACAATCGAAGCAAAAATTATAATGGGCCCAGCCGGCACACGTGGGCCTAAGGGCCAAGCCAAAAAATAGTTCCCGGCCCCTTTACAGGTTTAGACTGGACTATTCATTGAGTATAATAAGCTTTTTCTGCATTGCGAACGTCAGTTTTTGAAAATGGGGCTGGAAAACCACCCCTCTACTTCTAACAACCCCCTTTTCTTACTCCTATTTCCCTTTCTTCTTATGCCTTTTATTACCCCACGTACTCCTCCTCCCCCTGCTATCTTCCCTTTAAAAAACCTTTTATTTAACCAATCTTCTTTCCTTATTAATAGACTTGTAAAGAGGCACGGACTTGGTTTGGGCTCCAGTCTTTAAGCCGGCTTTCACGGTTGATTCGGTCTAGACGGGCTATTAGACCTTTTTTAGGCTTGCTACTCTCACCGCCTCTTTCCTTTTTCAAAAAGTACCCCTTTTATAACACCCCAATAGTATCATCCGTACGCTAGAGCCGTAGTAACAATAACATCTCACGGTAACAGTAAATTGTTTTATTGTGATATCCGCTGAATGCACTCTTCCTTCTTCACATTCTACCCAGCCTTCTCTCATTACACTGGAAGAGACGTTTTTGACATTAAAACCTACAAAAATGATCGCCGAACCCATTTTCAGCGTCAGATTAATGATCGCCGTTGCTAATTCGGGCTTGTTCGAACGGCTTCCGAAGGGTTTGTTGGCGAGGGTTTCCACTGTTTGTTTTGTGTCATCAAAGGGGTGGTTTTCGGGTAATATGTGAAGATTAAAGATTCTTGATTTCCGTAGGGTATGGCTTTAAAAATTTATAAGTTTGAAGGTTTTTAGGTAACAAAACGTTATTTTTTCGAAATTTCTTTGATTTTTGAGACTATATAAGGTCTTCGAAAGAGTACTAAATTGCACTCTTTCGTCATTCTCGAGAAGATCAACATTAAAAAACTTTTTTTGAATTTCTCGCTAAATTGGCATTGTGTTTCAAGCTTATAACTTTGTTATTTTTTTTTTTGACTTTTAATAATTTTTCTTCGATATACTAATAGAAGTCCGGTAAATGGACCTACGTTTTTTAATTTGTAAGCGTGGCTTGTCTGGAAAGTCGAAAAAAGTGCTTCAAATACAATGCCAAATTTGCCAACTTGACGAGAACTCAAATATTTCAAATTTAAAACTCAAAAGCGCAAGCTGAAACCAATTTTTATAAGTACTATTAGTGGTACAAAGAATTTATACAAAAATTGTGATCTGACTCTGAGTGTAGCGGGTTGGGTACTTTCCTTGTTAACTTTGTTTTTGAAATTTGAAATTATGGAATTCTGGGACCATTTTGAATTTTAATTTTTTTAAATGTTTTAAAAAAAGTTTTTCTGAGCTGTTCTGTTTTACAATTTTAAATGTGGGACAAATTTGAAATTTTGATTTTTTAGAAAAAAAATTTAACTAAATTAGTTCACCATTTTTTAAATTTAAAATATTTTTTAATTAAAAAAAACTAAAACTTGAAAAAAATTATCTTTTTCTACCTCTAGTCCAAACCTAAATTCATTCAAGAATCATTTTCAAACCGTCTTTCCCACTTTGTTTCCTGTTTTAGTCACTTCTCCCCCTCCTTTCCAAATCGTATTGTTTTCGAAAGACAACTTCTTTCCTTGCCTTTGGCTACAATATATATAAAACAGTCTTTTTATGTTCGTATGTTTGACATCGGCAATTCATCTTCGTAAGCCCTCCAAAACAATAAAGGCGTTCAACAAAGATGGCCACGATAATTTACTGTGTAATGGGCCGTAAACATACCAAATCATTGTTAGTTTTAAATGGGGGGAGGGGGGAGTTGGGCATCTTTTAAGGATTTGGAATGGGAATGCGGGATGGGGCAAGGCAAGGTAGGGTATGGTCGCGTAGGGTAGGGTAGATAAGGATAGATTACATAATCTCTCGGCAAGGCATGGTAGAGTAGGGTGGGACACAGGAGAACAGAGCAGGTCAGAGTAGGGCGCGCAAGGCAGAGCAAGGCAGGGCCATAGTAGAGTAGGGTAGAGCAAGACAAGGCAAGGTAGGATAGTGCAGGGCAAGGCAAGACAAGAACAGGGCAAGGACAACACAATGCAAGGCAGAGCAGGACAGGGTAAAGTAGGGTATGGTAGTGATGAGTATTATAAGCTATGTTATAGTACTGTATGATAGCATATCATCACCCAGATTTAACATTTTTCACTTTTTCTGAAACTTGACATAGTTAAAATACAGTAAGAAAAAAAGGATATCCTTACTTTACTGTACTTTGACGTGACCTTTGGTTTAAAAGACCGTTCCAATTAAAGTTTTTGTGAATTGAAACGATTCCAAGAAGTTCGAAAGGAGCCGGCCCTTATCTTTGGGCCAATCTTTTTGCCTTTTCCTGAGTTGCGCGATATTATTTATGGGTTTCGAACCGAAACGAACACTACTATAATATAAATTGGCTTGTTTTTTTTTATTAATGTAGCTCTTGATATTTTATCGTAATATTTAATTTTTATGTTATATGACTGATGTTTTAGATCTTTTTTCTACATAAGTGCGCTTTTTATGTTTATATATGTGACATAAGTTTGGCTTCTCGTTGTTGTGATGCTTACATTTAATTCGAAACAGAGAAAAACTCGTAATTTACAAAAAGTCATTTTAAAAAGTATGACAATAGATTCCCTCATGTTTAAGATGCCTGGACGCTAATCGTCAAAGGTCAAAGCAACGATCATTTCGAATAAGAATAAAAACGTTTAAAAAGGTCATTTGAGGTCAACCCGTCATAATTTTTGTCTAGTTCTTGCTCTCAATGTGGGTTTATATTATTGTAGACAGGGCTGGTTGGTATGGAAAATAATGTTGGAGGCAAGGAAGGACTGTTTAAGAAGGAAAGTAATAAGTTGGGGTAATGTTGGCTTGGGGGAGTGAAAAAAATAACAACTAGGTAATATTCGATTTAAAAATTTTTTCAGAATTTAACTGATAAGGAAGGTGCTAGACCTGCTTTACTCAGAATTAGCTCAACTTTATACCACCAATAGTGCAAATAAAAAATTGTAGCTCTTTCTTTCGAGTTTCAAATTTTAAATTTTTGAGTTTTCCGCCAATTTGGCTATTTTGGCATTGTGTTTCAAGTAGTTTTTTTCAACTTTCCAAGGTACGCTTACAAATTTGAAACTGTAGGTTCGTTTAAAATTTTTGTACTAGCATATCAAAGAAAAATTATTAAAAGCCAAAAAAAATGGAAAACTTATAAGCGTGAAACACAATGCCAATTTGGCGGGAAATTCAAAACCTAATTTTTTGATTTTGATTTTCTCCAGATTTACTGGAAATCGCGATTTAGTATTGTTCTAAAGGTCTTATATTTAAATGATCTTTCTATGTAAAAATTTTGAAGTCAATCAGAAAGGGTCTATCTGGGCACTTTCCTTGTGAGCGGACTGTTTCACAAAAGTTATAAAAATTGATATATTCTCTTATCATCCACTTTATATTTTATTATCTTATAAGTCTTTGATCGACGATCAAAGATTGTTTGTATTTTAAACATTTTGCGGCCCAAAAAGTGGCACTTCTTCGAATGAGCGACAAGGAAAGTGGCATAATGGACAGGCACAAAGTGTCAATTATGAAAAACGATTATGAAGGATTTTAAAATTAGATTAAACCAAACTTTGGGCTTTGAGAGGTGTCAATTAAAAAGAGCGACAGTTTTAGAAAAAGTCGTTTTAAAACAGCCAAGCCTAGAAAGAGTAAGCTTTCAAAATGGCAGACTTTTTATAAATAAATTTAAGTTTGCACGGTGCAATTATAAAAACTGATAAAAAATGGTCTACTGTAACATATTTTCATAATTTTTTATTTTTTAAACTTTACGTTATAGATTGTCATAACTTTTTAAAGTCAAGTTTCAAGATTTCATACTTTTTTCATTCCGTGTAAACTTCTCCCCTGCCATTTTGAAAGTGACCCTGTTTCAGCGATGAACTTGCGGTTTTTTCTCCTAATAACCGCGTTTATCGCGACAACTACGTCATCGATATTATCCTTGAATCATCGTGAGAACTTTCTGTGTCCAAAGAATTGTGAATGCCATGAGGATACGAAGAAGATCGACTGTCAGCGACAGGGCATCGGCTACTTTCCGACTGGTAAGTTGGGGATGATATCAATATATTGATGTTTTTATAGAAATTAGGTATCATATGTATCTTATAGCTAAATTTTTTGGTTGTTCAAATAATTCTGGACCCCGGATTCTAAAAAACTGCTATATGAAGGGGCACAGAATTATTTGAATAACATTATAGATATCATATGGTTCTTATAGCGAAATTCAATTTTTGTAGCCTTAATATTAACTATAGAATACTAAATATAACTATTTTAGACTTACCTCGAGATGTAAAAGTTCTCGATCTTCGCTACAACTCAATCCGTCGCCTCAGCCGTTCAGATCTTCGTGGACTAGACCACCTAGAGACTTTACTTTTAGGTAACAATCAAATTACTCACCTGGACGAAGTAAGTTACTCTATAATAACAACAAGACAGTAATTTTAATTGGAAATTTTATTGTTGCGATTTTTGAATAATTAACATTTTTGACGAAATGTCACAAAAATTATTGATTTTTGTAAAATCTGCTATTTAAGCAAAATTACTTTTTTAAACATTCATAAGTGAGGAATTTTAAGTAAAAATTCATTTTCAGGATATTTTGGACTTTGTCCCATCCCTGCGACGCCTCTACATCGGCCGCAATCAACTTCGTAACCTGCCTCGTCTAACCTCACATCAGTTCGGAGCTCTGTTAGTGATCGATGTTCACGGCAACAAACTCCATCACATAAGCAAAGAAGCCTTTCGTGGCTTAATTGGCCTGGAACGAGTACATATTGGCCACAATTACATTCAATATGTTGATTTTGACCGAATTTTTAAAAGTTGCGAGAACTTAAAAATCTTGCATTTGTCGCAAAACCCGTGGAATTGCGATTGTCGCGCCAGAACTAATGCTCAGTACTTGAAGCACCAGAGTGATGACATTGAAGGAGATTCACCTGCCAAGTGTTACAACCCGCCCGAGATGAGGGGTGCGACATTGAGAGAGTTAAGCGACCAACAACTGAAGTGCTTTGAAGTTGCCGCAACCAAAGTTGGCGACGGATTTATTGTGGATTGTGATGCGACAGAGAAGAGCACCAAAACTCATTATTTGTATAAGTAAGTTGTTATTTGTCAAGATTGAAGTTAAAATTTGCTTTTTGACGAAGTGTCACAAAAATTATTGATTTTTTAGAATTTTCAACTTTTCTTTGTTTTTATGCAAATGTTCAAAACTTTAAAATAACAGCAGTTTTTAAATATAAATAGCTGTAAGTTTACATATTTTCAGTGGTCATCACCTTGACATCAAAGCCGTAGGCGCCTTCGAGCTTCTCCCCAACGGCTCTTTGGCCATTTATCAGCCAGATTTCCACTTCTATCGCCTCGAATGTGCTCTAGACTATCCAGTTGGAGTGTCACGTCAACCGCGCCATCTGACCGACCATGCTCGCCAAAAGTACGGTAAACCCCGATTCACGTATCAGTCGTTCCAAAAGCGAAGCTTCCGTGAAGGCTCTACGGCGTCGCTTTCTTGTGAAGTGAATCCAGAAACCCCGGCTCAAGTCTACTGGACTTTCAATGGTAAGCGTCTCACTCCGTCGCGGAAACATCAGATCAACAACAACGGACAGTCTCTAGATGTGTATCCTTTCTTGGAGCATGATGTGGGGGAGTGAGTTTGTGTTTTGTACTGAATAGTACGTACTATTAGGTTGTTTAAATAGTCCTGTGCCCCCTAAACTCAAAAAAAATCTTTTAATAAGAGGTGTAGAATTATTTGAACAACCTAATATATAGTATCTTATACTGTACTATTACCTACGGTATCATATTCTTAAGTACCTTATACTACTGTGTTATCACATTCCGTACCATATACTGAACAACCTAATTTTCAGATACGAATGCACGGCCTACAACAACTACGGTTCCGTAAGTCATCGTGGCCGAGTTGGGATCATCAGTAGCAGTCCGCCTGTCATCCATACTGGCCCAGCCAACCAAAAAGCTCGTCCAGGACAGACCGTTAGACTGAACTGTGAAGCGACTGGAAATCCAAAGCCTAAAATAACATGGTCTTTCGAAGGAAGCGACATTCCATTGTTCAAGGGCCATTATCAGGTATGTTTTTAGATTATTTTTAATTTTGACGAAATGTCACAAAAATTATTGATTTTTTAAATAACGAAAAAGAGTTATTTCGATGATAAGGATAGATGTAAAATGTCCAGGATAAGCTGAAATTTGATGCTTAATATTTTTGACGAAATGTCACAAAAATAATTGATTTTTAATTCTAACCTTCAGGACCAAAAAGTACAACAATATCTATATTTTAGACCAATCCTGAAGGCACCCAGCTGACAATAACCGCAGTAGGTCGCGCTGACCATGGTACTTACACCTGTATGGCTGGCAATGCCGTTGGATCAATGACAGCATCAGCCAAATTGACCATAGAATGGTCCCAACTAGACTATGTGGATAAGACAATCGACCAAACATTGTTGGAGACCGTTGTCGCAACTGCCAAAAGCAATATTCAAGAGTGAGTCATTATGTCATATGGTACATTTTAACAAAAAATACCATATAAATGACCAGTTTTCATCACAAAATGTCATCTTACAGTAGCTCCATTACTTAAAAATTCCTTTCAGAGCAGAAGAAAAGACCAAAAGCGACCTCCGATCAACCATCAATGACCCAAAACAATTGATGCGACACTTCACTTTTGCCATAAAACGACCGGTCGAACTAACCCGAGCTCGCGAGGTCTACGAGCAATCGCTGCGACTAATCGAGAAGCACATCGAGCAAGGTCTACACTTCAAACCAACAGACATCCCCACCAACGTGTCATACGAGTCCGTCCTCAGCGTGACGCACATCCAGACCTTGATGGAGCTCTCTGGCTGTATGAATGGCCAGTTCCAAGACGCTTGTGAGGACATGTGCTTCCACTCAAAGTACAGAAGTTACACTGGCCAGTGCAACAACTTTGAACATCCCACCTGGGGCGTGAGTCAGATGCCGTTCAGAAGACTGCTACAGCCAATGTACGAGAATGGCTTCAACACTCCAATAGGCTGGGATCCACACAAACTCTACTTCGGATACAAGAAGCCGAATGCCAGAAGTGTGTCACAACATCTGGTCAAGGCGGAACAAGTCGATTCACATTCGCTTTACACTGGCATGCTTATGCAGTGGGGACAGTTCTTGGGTAAGCAATGTTATGAGAATCACTAGAAAATTGTACTAGTATTTAATATAGTTAACAGATCAAAGTAAAATGAAGCAGGAAAGAGTTATAATATGTAAAAAACCAATACTTTACTTTAAAAACCTTTTCCAGACCACGATATCACATTCAAAGCCCCAGCCTTAGCCAGGCAGACCTATTCAGGCGGAGCGATATGCAATAGAACTTGTGAGAATATTGATCCTTGCTTTAATATCCCACTACCCGAAGATGATCCTAGAAGAAAGTAAGCCTTATAAACTCTGTATTACCAACAAAAAGATAAATAGCTTTGCTGACCATCATTATACAGGTCCTGAAGCTTGTTTACTTGAACATTTGGACAATTTTGAACTAGTATATCCTTTATAGGCTATGATACACTTTAAGTGATGCTACTGACGTTTAAAGACAAGCACTAGGCTTAGTCGATATAATATAAAACTAGAGTATAAAGACCCACTGATGATCATGATAATTTCGTTTCAGGACCGAAAAATTCCCATGCATAGAAGTGGAACGATCGGCGGCCATTTGTGGCTCTGGTGAAACCTCGCCCATCTTCAGACAAGTGACATTCCGAGAACAAACTAATACTGTAAGTTTATATTAACTGTAGGAAGATCCAAATCTTATTCAAAATCACTATACTAAACCCAAACCTATTTCAGATCACCAGCTACATCGATGCCTCAAACGTCTACGGCTCAACAGAAGTGGACGCTCTCGATCTGCGCGATCTCTTTGGCGATCACGGTCTTCTTCGCTTCGACATCGTCTCAAACAGTCAGAAACCATACATGCCATTCGAAAAGGACTCGGCAATGGAATGCCGTCGTAACACGTCCCGTGACAACCCCATCCGATGTTTCTTGGCCGGCGATGGCCGAGCCAATGAACAGATCGCCCTAACAAGCATGCACACGGTCTGGTTCAGAGAACATAATAGGATCGCCGGAGAGCTACTGGAGATGAATCCGGACTGGAATGGAGAGAGAATCTACCATGAAGCCAGGAAGATCATCGGCGCCATGATGCAGCATATTACTTATGAACATTGGCTGCCTAAAGTCCTCGGCATGGTATGTTGTTTATGGTCATTTTAGGTTGAGAAAGAGCTTGAATACAACAAGATAATATCAGAATATTAAGATTAAAAAATCCTAAGTTATACTATTATGTTTTCTTACAAAGAACGTAATTTCAGGACGGATACAAGCGTTACATTGGCCCATACATGGGCTACAAACCTGACGTTGACCCTCAAGTCACAAACGAATTTGCTACAGCTGCCTTCAGATTCGGACACACCATCATCAACCCCATTTTTTCTAGGTAATGCTAAAAAAGGTTTTACTAGCTTTTGAAATCAAAAGTCAACCTTGTTAAAGCGATATTATACACCTTTATAACATGCTAGCTACTATAACATAATTTCAAGATTGCTATCCGAAAACTAAACATACCTTTTCCAGACTTGACACTGAATTCAAGACGATAAAAGAAGGCGATCTACCACTTCCAGAAGCCTTCTTTGCTCCAGAAAGACTAATCTCTCAAGGTGGTATTGATCCTCTCCTTCGAGGATTGTTTGCCACGCCTATGAAACGTCCAAGTCCATCTAAACTTCTAACTGATGCTCTAACAGAACGTCTCTTCTACAGGTCGGAAAACGTCTCCATGGACTTGGCAGCCATCAACATTCAACGCGGACGCGATCACGGGCTTCGAGGGTAAGATCATAGATCTTTATGATAAAATCGTCGTTTTATACAGTTAAAACCGCCTTAATTTAAATCACATAACAGTTAAAAGAATCACAATGAACTAACTGAGCTTTTAGATACCTAGAATACCGTGAATTCTGCAACCTCACCGTGCCCAAGACCTGGGAAGACCTGATGGTAGACGTCAAGGATGAGATGGTCCTGGAGAAACTCAAAACTTTGTACGGACATCCAGGAAACATCGATCTGTGGGTTGGTGGAATCATTGAGAAGGTTGTCCCAGGTGCTCTAGTCGGTCCCACCTTTGCCTGCATCATTGGCGAGAGCTTCAAAGCCATGAGAGATGGCGATCGCTTCTGGTGAGCTAAAACAATATAAACTAAAGCGAATTTAGGTACGAAAACCCTGGAATCTTCACTCAACTCCAATTACAACAGCTCAGGAAGACTACTCTGGCCAAGGTTTTGTGCAACAACGGCGATAACATCACTCAAGTTCAGGTAAATGAAGCGATATGTTATAGTAGGTTCAAATCGTAAAATTTGAAAGAAAACAAAAAAAAGTGAATTGAGATAAATACTAGTAAAATGGACCATTTGTACCCATTTTGGTTATCATTTACTGAAAGTTTTACATATCTAAACGAAATGCCACACATTTTACTTATCATTAGCTATTACTGGTTTTCGTTTTAGGACTCATTTATTGATAATATGTTTATGTTTTTCTCGTAATAAACGAGAATTTTTACATAAATATTGTGTATTTATCACCTAAAATACTATTTTCAGAGAGATGTGTTCAAATACATGGGGATGGGCACCAAATTCTACGGAAAATGCGACGATATTCCTGATGTCGAACTGAAGATGTGGATGTCGTGTTGCGATGAAGCTTGCCAAGCCCGAGAAGATCCTATTTCAGAGTCGATGAGGAAGTCGAGGAAACGACGATCCCGACATCTATACGGATCTTCTGAAGAGCTTCAAACTGGAGCCGAATGCGAATTTGATGGAGTTCGAAAAAGAGATGGTTCTCAATGGAAACCTGATCAATGTACAGAATGTGAATGTAATCGGGGCAAAGTTTGGTGCCATACTGATGCTCAATGTTTGAAGAAACTGTAAATGTATGATTTAAGCGTAGTTTAGAATGTCTAGATGGTTTTATATTGTTTTATGTAGAGGATAGTTTACCGGATGTGTGAGGCTCAGAACTTTAAAACTTTTTGAGTTTTGTTTTGCGTTTTTGAAACTCAAATTTGGCACAAATGTTAATGATAATGTAGTTGTGCTCATACTTATTTTTTACGAAAATGTGAGCTTTACACATTGAGTTATATTAAATATTAATCTTGCAGGCAACGATTTGAAAGGTTTTAAGTGAATCGTCTTAAACCTTTTATAAATCGATTGAAATACTTATGTTAAAGTACTTTACTTTAACCTAGAGTTAAAGGGTTACTTTTACCGCCACTCACATAAGATTAGCGTCAAATTGTTGTACATTACAGTCATTTTCTTATATTGTACTTGATCGTTTCTTGCAAATTCACAATTGAGATTTGATCACAATATTGAATTATTTTTTTGTTCATAGTGTAAGATATTTTCAAGAATTATTTGATTTAGGTATGATGCTTGTTTTGGGTGTCAGAACATAGGGATTAGACTAACTCACTTTGACCTGCGTGATTGCTCAATCCATATTATTAGTCATTTTGGCAAGGTTAATACAACATCTATTCGATTTCTATTAAAGGAGCAGATTCCTCTATATTCTTATAAGACGCTGTAGTATTATATGCTCTCAACGTCCTGTGGCCTAATAATATTGCTTTTAGAAATGAGATGTTATGTCGATTGATATTTTACTTACTATTTCTTGTTACGTGTCTGGTGCTTTTATTGTCAAATACGGTAATTTTTGCCTGAAGAAGACGATGTTATAGCTATAGCTTCTGAAAAGAACCTTTATACGTTAGGTTATCTTTTACTGTAAATATGAGCTTATACCGCGTAGTACTGGTTATTCCCTTCACACAAACACCCAAAGAAAAAAACCAAACTCGCCTGCCCGGCCCTGCATACAGTAAAAAGTTTTAAAAAATTACCGTATTTGACAATAAAAGCACCAGACACGTAACAAGAAATAGTAAGTAAAATATCAATCGACATAACATCTCATTTCTAAAAGCAATATTATTAGGCCGTTCACTTAATTCTGCGCCCTCTCTACAAGCAAATTTTCAAAAATCACATAAAATAATTTTATACAACGTCTTACAAAGTAATAGTTGAACAAGAATGACAATCAAATGTTCGTCTAACATAGCATCACATAAATTATGCGTTCAATTTAGATAACATCATTAATGTCGGTTTTTATTCAAATACAAATTCTGGTGTTGATTTATTGATTTGACAAGATTTTCAAGTTATAAAACTAATTACGACGCGCTCTTTTAATTTATGTCCAGTTCTTGACCCACTCTTAGTTTTACTGTTTTTCAAATAACTCTGTGCCCTCTCTCAAAGCAAATTTTTCAAATAATTCTGTGCCCCCTCTCGAAACAAATATTTTAAATAATTCTGTGCCCCTCTCAAAGCAAATTTTTCAAATAATTCTGTGCCCTCTCTCAAAGCAAATTTTTCAAATAAATAACCTAGTGAAGTTAAATTCAAATAGCCAATGTTTGTATTTTTATGTCAAAAAATATTGATTTATTACAATAATTTCGTATGTACAAGATAAACAAATGTAAATTACTATGTTGAGGTCATGATTTAAGTATAATACTTGTTATAGGTGTGAGACTGTAAAAACGATGATTATATGAATCTCATGTTTAACTTAATGTATGATGTTCGTATTTTGATATGAATTATATATTATGGTCAAAAAGTCTTTAGAACGTCTGTATTTTTTAAGTTCTCTAAAATTTTTGAGGATATTTGACATTTCTATTGACTTTTTGACCGATAAAAGTTAATAACATTATTGCTAAAAGACCGAATTAGAAAGAGCAATTATTTTAACTTAAATTATCATCGATCAGATAGTAAAATGACCAACAATACCATCTAGACATTCTGAACCTTATTCTCAATGTCCTGAACTTCTTTTCGAAGAGATTCAGAAGCCAAAACAGCGTGATAATCTCTGTTGGTCACCTTGAATACCCACACGAATAGCTGCACAATAACAAGCACAACAATGTCTAGAAGTACCATAGAGATCAGTAACATTGAAGTCTCTGTTTCACGCAGAAATTCATATTGTCGTTCTTGTTTTGGCTGGAACATGGTGCAGATCTCTCCGATGACCAAGGAAAAGAGGATAAAGTAGCCAAAACAGAAGGTGAACAACTGAAAAATGGAAATATTAGTGTTTTAAATTGTAGATGAAGGTTTGTTTTATTAAAATTTATGTTTAAATCGGCATAAAACATAGTTTACAACATAAATTTAGCCATCGAAATCCATTTTTAAGGCCTAAAACCCAATGGTATCCCAATTTTAAGCATTCAGTATAACAAACTTACACTCAAAAGTTGAGCAGGAATATAAAGCGTCGAATTCCTCAACCGATTACCAACTGCCCCAGCAATATACGCACCAGTTGATAGTAAGGCAAACCCAATCAGAACAGGATTGAAGTAGTGGAAGGTGAATAACATAATACAGAACATGGTCATCGCTGTAGATACGAATAGAAATGCGATGAAGGCTTCTCTTTTGGTCGTCGCTGCCACAACTTTTGGATCTTTGTCTGAATCAGCATCGTTCGAGGAGATACAGTACATTTCAGAGGTTATTTGGGAGAAAGTTTCTGAAAAATTAAATTTGTTATTAAACTAGATTGAAATATATCGTAACACGTATTTTATTACAACTTATTTAAAAATATCAATAATATATGACAACATATATAATTTACAACAAAAATAGCAATATACAGCAATATATAGCAACATAAAAACAAATTTTTAAAATCAAAGTTAAAAACCTCCTATAAAGCCCCCTTGAACTTTTACCCCAACCTCTTTATGAACTTGGCGCGCATATAAAAGAAGCAAACGCCAAACCCAATCGTATCTGCTTCAAATGACCTTTATTTACTTTGAATCCTTGTCTGCCACGCCCATTTCTAGCTCATTTCAATGCCAAATTCAAATTTAAAAATAACGTTTTTTAGCAGACCGTTTATGAATTTATCTTTTTATCAGCGCGCTTATAGATTTTTTTAACCACCCCGTTCAGAAAGAGAAGAACCCCGACGAAATACTCATGCACACCAAGTAATGAGCTCATGTCGTCGACGAAAAGATAAAAGTCCAAGGAAATGCGGTTTGAAAAAGAAATGATTTTGCAACCTTTTGCAAAAAATGGTGCCAGTCTTGTTAAAAACAGCAAGGTTTTGAGTAAATTTGCTTGACATTGATAAACTTTTTTTTAAAAAAAACCTCCTTTTTTTTGATAAAAAAACCTCCTTTTTGAGAATCCTCTACCCCAGCATCAAGCAATGCGTGCCAGTGTAACAAACATCTGGTATGAAAATTATTTGACTTCCAAATATTAACTTAAAAACAATGAAAAGCTAAACGTTCCAAAGATTTTTACTATGTTAATAATCAAAAAGTAATCACACATCACAAGCTACATATCTAACAAGGGAAGTGTCTCACCTCATTCCGGAGATATGAATCGAGACTAGGCTCATTTGAAAGCCTATTTGAATACAAATTCAACAAAAAAAATTTAGCTGCCGAATAAGCCCCTGAGGCAAGTTATGACGGTTTAAAAATTTGCAGTGCTTTCCCTGGTTTGAGTTTGAAAACGATTGGGAGCGAGAAAGAAAACAAGGAGAATCGATGATTCGGTGGTTAAGTGTTGGGTTTAGGGGTGAAAGGATAAGGGTTCGATCCCTGCCAACTCGTTTTGCTTTAACAGCTTCCAAAAAAAATTTTTTTTGTTTTTTATACTGTACAACAGTCAACAGACTAGTTTTAATCATTTGAATACCAAAATTAAGCAGTTTGACAAATTATTAAACTTTAAAATTTTTTGAAAATTTTTCATGTTCTGGAAAAAAGTTGAGCAACCTTATCACCTGGAATAACGAAACCAACAGCAAAAGTAACTTTATTTTCCCTGCCTTCAGAAAATTTAACAGCTTCGGCGTCGTTGTAAGACAGCTGATAATCAGGGAAGTGATGAATGAGTCTTGAATATGTCAAACCAATCACCATTGGTGCGTCTACTCAATATATACATATTGTAAGGTATATCTAAAACTACATCTTGTTGCAACAAGTTTCATAAAGTGGTCAACAAAAAAAACTACGCATGTTATGATATTAATTTACGATTATTATCAGCATCAATGATTACTTTACAATAAAAAAAATAACCCAAAACACTCAAAAAGCAAAGATATCATCCTTACTTTTACTAACAGTAAACACTACAGTATTTCCGTCCTTTTACCCACAGTGAAATCGCAAGAAAATTCATATCAGCTACACAAAGCTCTATACTATTAGGTTGTCCATATAACTATGTGCCCCCTAATCCCGAAAATTTTCTTTGAGAAGAAGCACAGAATTACTTGAACAACCTACTATCACAAAAGCTCTTCAAAGTACATTCTGATAAAATAAAATATTAATCTGTTTAAAACCTAAAACTTTTAATGGCTGGTGATATGATAAAGACCAGCTGACTTCTGTTGCACATACTTAATACTTTACTTTTAATCTCCAAAGTAAACAAACAAAGGGAATTTCGACAAAAAACAAGTTTGAAGCAAACAAATGAGTTATCAAAACACTCCAAATTGACAAAAATTCACTCAGTAAACCGGCTCTGCAATTTGAGAATACCACAGCAGTAGAGCAGGTTACTGTAGAAAAATACAGTATCTTCTAAAATTTTCAGGCACTTTATCATTGTTATGATGAGTTATTTTTGAAAAGTTTAAAAAGCCAGCGTTACTGCACCTCAGCTTCACAGTAATCAAGCAAGAACGCTAGTTATTATAGCTCAAGTTACTCACATTACAATCACTGTAAATAACCATAAGATGCCATATTTATACACCTTTTCGCAATAACAACTCACCGTAAAGATAAAAGTATAAAAGTACTCCTCCTCTCTCTAACTGAGATTGTAAATACCCAAAAGACTTCTGCGAATCCTACTTAAATATAGTACGAGTACTCTCGTGTACGTTGTTTTCAAAACAAACAAAATTGAATAACCGCCAAAAGATAGACAACAAAGTAGGGCATAACCTAATTTCGAGTTTTTTTGGAAAAAATACCGTACTTAATAAAATACAGTATGCTGTTAATTTTTTCAAGTTTTTTAAAATACAGTAACTAATGTCATTTCTTAGATGATATTTGTGTATGCCGAGTATATAGTAAGACTTTCGAGATTTAAAAAAAATTCACGTGAAAATGCTATATTATTAGATTGTTCACATAATTCTGCGCCCCCCCCCCTCAAAACAAATTCCCGGGGCTAGGAGCACAGAACTATTTGAACAACCTAATAATTCAAAAGCTTAAAATATACAGTATAATGCAAATAAATATATATTTGTTTACAACTTCTTGTTGCTAACATAAATCAATATTATTTTTGAAAATATTTGATCGCCATGTTTTACGTATACTTGTTTACAACTTACTTGCAATACCTATATGTGGTCAAGCTGTAAAATACATTTATGATCTTGATTTTACAATACACATACGCCTGTTTACAAGTTGCTATCTTCTTTTCATAAACAACCACTATTAATATAAATTAAAACTTTGAAAAACGGTCACTGTTAAGCTTTTAAAAAACAGTTTTATTACCTTGATTTACGAGTTTACATTTGTCATCTGAAATCACAAATCAGTCAACGAAACAATAACTATGTCAATTACTAAAGAACACACAGTTTGAAGTTACAAAACTCTACATCAAAATACTATTTGTTTCAAAATGAAATAACAGTTCCAAGCAAACCTGTAAAGTAGACATGCTAGGCCCAAGTTTTTGGCCTAGCCCCTTTCGAAGTTGTTGAGGAACCTAAGTTAGACCCCTGAGAACTTGGTTCCCTGGCTCTCGGGCCCGTAACTGATCGCTTTCAGTTTTTCTTTGGCCTAGAAAGACCTAGAGGTAAGAAATAAATCGTGTAGGCCCGGCCTGTTTCTCACCTCTATCCAGGCCTAATGGGCCCCCTTTCAAGTTTATCTCCAGCTCAGTCCCCGCCTCAAAACAAAATGTGAACCATAAACGGTTATGCCACCTTAATAATACCACGTTTTATGGTTCATTTAGGATATATTAACATTTCTGCCAACTAAAAAATTTTATTTATGAAAAATTGTAAGAAAACTCTTATAACAACTGGAAACCGGATGTTTCCCCACAATTATCTTGTTTATTTAATTTCGCCAACTTATGACAGTACTGATAAGCTAAAATTCTTTCAAAAGTTCCCGGATCTAGAATAGTTGTAAGGGCCGTAAAACGTCAACCAACAAGAGTGACATTTTTAAAAAATATTCTTAAAAAATAAGAAAATACATATTTTGAAATTCAAGTTTATAGTATTCGAATATAACATGCCATTTTAGATGAAACGTGTTCTAGGTAGACATGAAATGTATACCTATCCATACATAAGCTCATATGGTTGTAGTAATACCATACGTACTAATAAATAACATACTACAACCATCATATCCAAGAAAATGTAAAATATTGTTGTTATTCTGGCACTGAAGCCAATCTCGCAATATTTTGACGTACTGACAACAGATTACACTTATAAAAGTACTATTTCCATCATTTGAAAACTAAAAACACGTAAATAACAAATTACAGTACGTTATGACGTTGACTACGTATGAAAGTACAACAACGATCATATATAAGCTATTGTGGCCAAACAAAGTAACAATTTGGACACAAAAGCTGTGTATACGTTAAGACACACAAAACAATAGTAAGAAAACACAAAACTATTATTATACGTAACTTGCAACGACACAAGGAAGTATATCCACGCATAATATTACACTTTATGGCAAAAATATCTTATTAAGGACATATATAACTCTATGTCAACTCTAGCAAAATGAGTAGCAAGAAAAGAAAAACAAGGAAGTTCCATTCCTTATTATTAGGTTATTCAAATAATTATGTGCCTCCTTTCCAAAATTTCTGGATTAAGAGCACAGAAGTATTTGAACAACATAATATGTCTATATACAACCCTTAAAACCAAAATCAAGCCAATAAACTACATAGTAACATAGTATCAACCTTGGTAAACAAATACCAAAGATTACCGAGTCCATATGTATTACACCAAAAAGACTTCAAACCCAGAAAAACAACTCCAGAAGAGCATCGTGTCTATATTTAAATGTCGTCCACACGTGATATTACCAAAGAGTTCACAATGAACATTACAAATCACTTTCCAAAGGTCAATTAATCATCCCATCACAATATGTTGTGAAACATTCCCGACGTTGTAATTTTCCATAAAAAATTACTTTTCGGTAATTGAGTGTTTTACTGTTTTGCAGGAAATTTGAAAATGATCAAATCATAAAGAATAGGAGAGCAAACAGTACGATTGTATAATTAACGCACTTAAAATAACGTTATACCTTTTTTGGAAATAACCGGTAGGCATGAAAACTAACACAAATTTAAAAGAGTATCGTATCATCAACATAGTAATTACCAAATACATAGACAAAGTTTTGCGAGATTTAATTTATAAGAGGACCTTAAATTGTACTACATGGTACAATGGATAATGTATCATCGCGAAATATCTTACATTAGCCATATACTGTTTTAGATTCCACGACAAACACCGAGCGAAATTCGGAAAGGTATTCATAGAAGTTGTTGACTTCAATACATAAGTTCAGCATACACAGATTCCAAAGAGTAATATAAAGTAACCATCTGTTAAACTCAACCAGTAATTCATGTCAAATCATCAACCCTAATAAACAAACAATTTACAAAAACAACAAACAAACAAAACAATATTATATTAGATATATATGATCATTTGTATTGGTGAAAGATATAATATTAATATAAGTTATACACTTTCCGACCAAACAAGCACTATTATCGCAGCTTGCGTCCAAAGATCAATATGGCAACAATATATTGGAAGAATGACAACAATGTAAAAATGACAAAACAATGGAAAGCGACATAAAAAGTCAAGAATAATCCAGCAAAAGCAAAAAAATTGATCATAACTTCCACATCAACCCAAAATCCAACTACCACAATATCAACCCTCAATAACGATGTAAATTCTCAATGCAAAATCATATCGAAACAAATAACAAGGTAATAATCAACGATCTCACATGTCATAAGAAAAACAATACTATAACATAGACTTGTGTCAATCCTAAATTTAAAAAAAAATAGAAAAAAACCTAAAATCTCGCTTATAAAGCAAAAAGTAACAAAAAAGACAAAACATAACAATAAAACATGGCAAAACACGTTGCATCTTCAAAAAATCAAGACAACAGACAAAGCATCAACAGCAATATCCCAAGACAATCAGACACCAATTTACGATCGATTACAATAAGATTATGCATATTTCCGACAGTTTGTGTCACTAAGCCCAGAACCTATTCTCAACATTCGGTCTGACGGCTTCATTGATCGCCTTTGGAGTGTTCTCATGAGTGTAGCGGACGTGCTTCTGAGCACGTTGAGCGAGGTCCTGCGCGGCATACAGACAAGATGGAAGGGATACTGGAGAGCATACCACGCCATGTACATACGCCATACTGTTTGTGATGGTGATCAGCTCTTCGGTGCTGATACGAGGCGCACATGTGTCATTTAGAACGACATATCGGACAGGACGTCCAGTTCCCTGAAAAAACAAAAATAATTTGAGAAAATAGACCACGATAATTATAAATAGTTATCGCGATAACATAAGCCTAGAATTAAGTCATGGGGTTTTATCATCACAATATGTTAAGCCTATCAAACGCTAGGAGACCTGACCATACCATAGTACCATCCAAGTTACTCCATATGAAAAAGCACAAATCGTACCAGCAAAATACAAGATATCCGACCGACCCCTACATCTCATAAATGAAAAATGACCAAAATTGGCTTTACCGCCAAATTTAAAGTGACGTCACATAACGATTTCGCAATAAATAGCTTACAGTAATTTTAAAATGCCCGTAAAATGCACCCTATGCAAAACATTCACACCTCATTAATTTCAAAACCCCCTACGTATGTGACAATACCCTTACTATCATACCCACATCCCAAACTAACCTGAATCGAGCGGTGAGATTGGAGAATGAACTCGGTGAATCTGGGGTGGGTCATGGCGTTGTAGTACGCGGTTCCGGCTCTCACATTCTGTTGTGGAGGTCTGTCGTTGGGGTTGGTTTCGCGAGCAATTCTAAAGATTCTGTTGTTGCTGCGAGTCACGGCGACCAAAAAGGTTCTCGAGGTGTCCTGAGCTCCAACTTCGGCACAGGCCTTGTCCAGGAGGGTGACTTCACGCTTGAAGATTTCTGGGAATTCTCCTTCGCTCTAAAATGGCAAAAAGGGTCAGAATATATTTCAAAACAAAAAAAAACAGTGAGAACGTAAATTTTTATTTTAAAGTTTTACGCAAGCAACTCATATAGATGATGCTATCAGTCCCAAATAGACTGAACATAGCCATATGACGCTTTACAGAGCAAAAGCGTAGTCTTCTTCCCATTTTACAAGACTCCACTGTATAACAGATTTCAAACTCACAGTTCCATTACGGTAAGCAATGACGTGTTTCGGGAAAGCGCCATGACTTTGTCTCCATGCGTTCAATCCTTGCTTGATGATGCGGTACATCTGAACCTCGTACTCGTCCAGTTCTTCTCCGTCAGCTCCTCCCAATGGTACCATGTTAGCATTGCCCTTGGTCTTCTTCTGGTAGTAGAACCAATCACCGTTCAGACGCAGGTCACGGTCGACCGTGTAGGCCAGGGACGCAGTCTCAATTTCTTGAGGGTTCTCAACGGTTCTCTCCACGTTCTGAGGGCCAGCTGACGAAAAGCCGATGCCAATGAACATGCACTGCTTCATGTCGATTATGTTGCTATAATCAATTTTTAAATTTAATATACTGTAATTACAGTAAAAAACAACCAAAAACATAATTCTCTTGTCAACTCAATTAACCAGCAACAATAACAACAAAATTTAAAAACTGGGTAGCCAGCACTAACACAATAACAATATAAACTCCGTACATGCTTCCCGTCATTGGGTTAACCTTGACAGTCCAGTTCTGTCCTCCCAACTTCAAGTTGGTCTTGAGGATGATGTTGTTCAACGTGTCTGCTTTCGGGTTTTGAGCGTTCTTGGACAGAATCTGTTGGGTCAGGATTCCGTATTTGCTTTCGCCAAACTTGATAAACTCGTGAGACGAGTCGGTCTTGTTGCGGGTGATGAAGATGGCAAATCCAATGTTGTTGCGACGCATATCATCAAAAGCTCGGTCAAAGTCATCTTGACGATTGCCTCTCATGTTGGGAGCGCTTCTTTGGTCTGGTCTTGGTAGACGGAGACCGAGTTCATCACAACGACGCATGTAGGTGTCCAGGAAACGACTGAAAATAAAAATAGATCAAGTTACAGTGCTCCGTAAAAAAACCAATTATATACTATAATAATATCAGAAAAAGACTGTAATATACTATACCAATGTCAGCAAAGACACTACCATATACTATAACGATATCATACACCATAAACTCATCAACTCACTCAACATCGCGACCCAATGCGTTTCCAACATCCACCAAGCACCAGTTGAATTCTACTTTGGGTGTGATCTTGAGCACATTTCTGTCCAAACGGAAGTTCATTTGATTTCTGTCAATGTTGGCGTGCTGATCTCTGCCAAGAATACAGTCTGGAGCTGGGACAAGGACTGCATCGTTCACTTCAATGAGGTCTGAGCCGACTTTCACCTATAACAACATAATAATATACATCTTAGTGTAGATGTATATTAATGATATCCATCTTAGAATAGACGTATATCAATAAAACACAAAATGATTATGTTATACTGACACATAAAACTTACACCAAAATGCTTGAGCCACGGATTGTTGTCGTGGATGTGAACTTCTCTCTTGGCTTCTTCAAACAGCCTGGTCATGACAGACGGAGTTTGTTGACATTCTCTGGTCATGATTTCGGTCTAAATAATCACTTGTAAACGATGTAAAACAACTACAATGATAACCATGAAAAAGAAAAATTTCCCAAGTCAACAGCTAACATATATAAGCATAAATACTATAAAATATACATATATATTAATATCCCCAATCTCAATGCTCACACTTACCAGATTAGGCTCCATCTGCGACTTCTGGACCGAAACTCTTTGATTTGGAACAATCTCCAACACTTCCATTGGGTAGTAGTTGGTCTCTTTTCGACTCTTGATGTGCTCGGCGACAGCTGGAAGGCGCTTGTTGACCCGTTGCTTGTACTTTTGTTCAAAACGGTCGGTCACATAGACATCTCCATTCTTGGTCGTAAACTTCAAGTTGCCAATTTCTCCACAAAGCTCGTATATGGGGAAGATGCGGTTCTTGTCGCCCAAGTGAGTCGTTCTGACGACGACATCTGAAAATACGTCATTTTGTTGACTTTTTAATCACTTTTTTTTCTAGTCTAATAAGCTATTTTAAACGTGATTAAAACATAGATAATATTGAACATTAAAATCCAAAAAATTTTTTCTATAAAATTTCAAAAACGAACTTTTCATATGAGCCGACGCCTGCTCGACCTTCCTGCTGTCCCTGAACAACTCTTCCAGATTGTCAATGTCGCGGTTGCTGTCGCGGCTGTCTCTGCGATCGCGATCGTCATAACCACCACGGTTGCCGGAAAAGTCGCGGCCCCGAGAGTCGTCACGGTATCTGCCTCGGCTGTCATCTCTGTACGATCCTCTCGACGAGTTGCTGCTGCTTCGACCTCTAAAGTTTCCGCCGCCACCGCCAAATTGTTTTGGTTGCAAAAGCTTGACAAGGAAGGATATCATCGAGCCTTCTGGGAAGAACGGACTGGTCTTGGCTGAAAGAAAAGTCAATTATAGCCAAATTAACAAACTACAGAAACAATCAATTTTACAGTCAAAAACGATTATCTTCACCATCCAAAACATTCATTCCCTTAAAAACTCACCATCAAACTGAAGTATGAACTGTGGACTGAAAATCTTTTCTCCTGCCAATCTGACCGACTTGTCGATTCCTCTCATCAATATCCTCGGGTCATTGTTGAAGGGCTTGCTCTCGTTGGGGAAGTAGATCTTGTTCTTCGTGATCTCAATCTTGGGTCTCTCGTTTTTGGCCAGAGATTCGGCGATGGTTCGGTAGGCTTTGGCAGAGGTCAGGATCTCCAGGAACTGAGTGATTGAAGTAAAGTCTTCTTGCTTGTGGAGGTTGAGGATTTGGACCAGCTCAAGCGACACTTTGTAAGCCGTTGGACGGCCAAAGAAGGAAGTATCCAGCTTTGAAAGCTTGTCCTGAAAATGTTGTGGGTTTGCAATAATTTATAGTAACATCAATATCCAACTATATCAACTTTAAAACATTTAAACCCTATAAAGTAAAGCAAACCTACATTTCCTTCTACTTGAATCAGGTCTTCCCTCTTTTCAGCTTCTTCGACCAGCTTTGAGGTCGAGTACATCAAGTTGACCCTGTCGTAGGCATACTCCATCCCTTTGAAGTTATACAAGCTCTGAGCCGCTTGCTCCATAACAACGTACGAAACGTTGGCACGTTGTGCAACAGCGACACTAAAAATATCATCAAATATCAAGTACAACATAAACTTTTTTTAAAATTATACCTATTCAAGTCTTTTTTTTATCAAAAACCAGCCTCACAAATCAACTAAAATCAGTAAAACCCTCAAAAACATAAACTAAACCACTTACGGAGTCTTCAAACCTTCATGTAGGTTGACCTCCCTCTTTTTGGTTTCCACAATCTCGCCTTCCTCATTCTTGACTGGTCGGTCTGGGTACATGGCGGTGATCACAACTCGGTACTTGTAGATCATTTCCCTGAACCCTGGCTCGTTTTTGCCTACAAACGACAATACATACGCGTTGATACGTGCGTTGGTCAAGAATTGCCGGTTGATGCTGAGCGTGTTCGACGGCATCTTCTCTAAAATACATAAATTAACGTGTTTTAAAAGTGTTTTGACCTGAACATCACAAAAAAGTATCAAAAATACACCCATTTTCAGCAAGAAAAATTTTAACACTTCAAAAAAGTGTTACCTAAAATACAGTTTTTGCCCCATAACCTCAAAATGACTCAAAAACAAAGCTCAAACTTAAAAAACGATTAAAAAATACCAAAAAATTCAAAATCCCTCAAAATTTCCCGAATTTAGACCAAAACCCGCAAATCTAAACCTACAACAACATCGAAAACTTCTGAAAACTTACGCGGAATCGCATTGAAATTTATGTTTAGATGTTTGACATCTTCACTGAGCTCTTCTTCACGAGGCTTCTTGGTATCCATTTTACGTGAAATGACGACTGATCGCCACGGATGAATATGCTTCAAATGATGGACAAATTCTAAACCACTGGTTAAAATTTGCATAATTCTCGGAATCGCGCGAAGTTCTAATACACTTAGCGTGACGTTGCTTTACATATTAGCATAAATATACGTAACATTAGTAGGTAACACGAAGTACCCCAAAAATACCGTAGAATAGCCCAAAATGTCACAAAAAACGTCAAAACTTCGTGAAAATTAGTAATATAACATTAGAGAAGCTTTCAAATTTAACAAAAACAGCAAATACACCAAGTTTTTACAATTTTTTATTCCGACAAAATTTTGTACCCACAGCCGAGAGTTCAAGAATTTGCTTTCGGCATTTGGCGGGCCCCCGTATTGTTTTCGCGGCGGGACCAACATGTGACCCTCGTGCTGATAACGTTCCAAGAAAACTGAAGATAAGCCATGATCAGAAATTAGGTTGACGCCCAATAAAAGATACGAAATGATTTAAAAAATATTTTTAAACCCTAATTCTAAAAAAATGTTAAGTTTTAGTGAAGTAACCCTAAACATACATGAGAAACCCACAACTCAAAAATGCAGTAGTAAATAGCAAAAAAATTTTTAAAAATTGTTCTATGCTTTCAGACATTAATATTCAATAACTTTATGCTAAGAATGCAACAAAAACCCCAAAAATATAACAAAAAGCGCAATCGATGGCAACAAAATGCCGCAAAGCGAGCAAACTTCTGGAAGAATGAGAATGACAATTGGAGAAAGTGATTGCCGTGGTTTTGATGATTAGTAGCGGCATTCTCACAATTATCAGCAATTTTATGCGCACAAAATTCAAAACGATTTCTTGTAAACAAAGTTCACAACAAAGTTCGCATTGGCTCCCGAGCTGGAGCCTGAGCTAAAATTTGAAGATGGATCAGAGCCGGAGCTTGATTTTTTGAACATGGCTCCAAAAATTATTTTTATTTATTAAACTACAGTCGTATAAAGACAATCTTCAGTCTGACAATCAAGGGACTAGTTCATACCTGTCCTTATAACCAGGGTGTCACACTATCCAGGCCGTTTTGGATAGGAGTTTTTTGGAGATTTATGAGCGTCATCCTAGTTTTAAGTTGTCGAAAAGAAAAGTTGGATTACTTTTATTTATATCACACAAACTGCAATTTTATTTAGGGAGGGGGAATAAATGGGTTTAGGCCCAGCCCGTTTTTTTTCTCAGCCGGGCCCGGCCTACATGGCTCGTTTTTGGCCCTTAATTTTATTATGATAGAAACGCAAACCGTACCAGTAGCATCAACCAATGTAGAGCCGTTTTTTAGGAAATTGCAAGCAGTACCTCAGTCAAAGTTTTGCAATCCAAAACACCTGTTGATCAGACAAAAAATGGTGTTGTGGTTCAATTCTCCATACTCAAAGTAAATTTTAGTTTTTTCGGTACTTTACTTTTGTATCTGTTGTAATTGTTAACTTTTTTGTAATAAATATTAGTTGGCAAGAGACGTAAGGGTAAAAAGCGCAAGTTTTTTTGCTGTTTCGTGACAAAATTATTAGTCTTCCATCCTACTCATTCATTTTTTAAAGCTTTTAGGTATCAAACTTTTCGTATTTCATAATTAACATTTCCATTTTAATTCTTTTTGACAAAAAATATGCTCTAGATCAGCCCTTCATCAGTCATTTTTTGCGACATGTAATTATGACATTTGCATATTGTTCGTCGCAGATCCAATCTTTTTTCATTCACTAAGCAAACAGGCCTTCCTTGCGATTGGCGCCATTTCTCCCGCCAAAAGGGAGCTTAAACAGTAATATTACTATCTAATAAAGTGTAAAAACGGCGACGACGGATTCGTTAATTGAAAATGACTTCTGGGCTTTTTAAAATGCACTTTTTCTCTGTTTTCGCGACAGAAAATTAGGCATTATGCTGGGGTTTTTAGGGGAAAATTATTTTGCTGGTCAAAAAGTTTATAGAATTTGTAATAATATGTAAATTTGTCATTTATTAGGTAACAACTTTTCAATTTTTCATTGTTTTGCACTGTGCAGTTCATTAATTTAATTGTTTGCACCATGCAATTACTTTTTATTTACGATTGCACCGTGCAAATCTCTTTCTTTTTTTCATCTGCACCGTGCACTTATTTTTTCCTTTATTTATGACCGCACCGTGCAATCCTCCAGCCTTTTTACCTTTTGCACCGTGCAGCCCCCTTTTCCTTTCCTTTTGCACAGTGCAAGCCTTTGTGTGTCGCTCACTCGCAATTTCTTCCCACTCGCACAGTGCAATTCAATTTGCATGCAATCCATCTCCAGAATGACTCGCACTTTTGGCCTGTCGCTGGCCACAAGACTCGCACAATGCAGGCCCATCGCTCTCACAGCCATCCCCACTCGCATTCTCTTTATCGCACTGTGCACTCTCATCGCTTGTCGCGCTCTCACATTCGCACAGTGCAGTGAACAGGCGCCCATCCCAATGCGACGCCCACTTTGGAGAGCGACGGCCAGTGTGCACCCACACTCGCATTGGGAGCGTCGCTTCTGTCGCTCGTCTGGGCGTCCTTTTCGTCCACTCTCGATCGGCCCTTCCAACGGCGACGACGGCCCCAATCGCCACTGACCTCGTCGCTCCCCACATTTGCCGCGTTTTTTGTGCCAAAAACTGTCTTTGGGGGCTGTCGCGCAAAGTTTTTCGACTGCAATGTCGACGGTTTCGTCGCTGTGGCATGGGACGTCGTTGAGTTTGTCGCTTTTGGGGTGATTCGCGATGAATTTGTCGCTCAAATCGGTGTTTTGTTTGTTGAAATTTTTGTCGCAAATGTCGCATCAAACCTTTTGGCTGACCTTTTGTCACAAATGTCGCTCTAAATTTTCTTGAATCATGTTATGTCGCAATGTTCCCAATGAAACATTTCTTTCACTTTTGTCGCAATTTTCCGTCATTTTCGTCGCAATTGTCGCGTTTCACGCCAGAATTGTCAGCGAATGCGAGTTTGTCGCGAATGAAAAGAAGTGCATTTCTTTTGCGTCTTCCGGTGCCTTGGGCCGACAGCGATGGTCGAGAGCCAGCTTGTGTTCATCCAGGGTGCAGTCGAACAAAAGCGACGCTCTTTTCTCGAGTGCACTGTGCAGAAGGGAGCGGTTTGGCGACACGGGTTTTGGCGATGAAATCATGCACGGTGCAGACACTTTATTGAAGGGGTTGCACGGTGCAATGAGTTGAAATTGCTTGCACTGTGCAGTTCTTTACTTGTTCGAAAGGTTTGTTCGAATGCACTGTGCAATGAATTGAAAAGGATTGCACTGTGCAGCTTGTTATTCATTGATTTGACTGCACAGTGCAATAAATTTAAATCGATTGCACCGTGCAGTTCTTTACTTGTTGGAAAGTTTATTTCGACCGCACGGTGCAAAGAATAACATTCGCTCGCACCGTGCAGTCCGTCCATTCGCACCGTGCGTTCCTCTTGTTTCTGGTGGAAATATTGTGAGAAATGAGGAGAGTGAGCAGAGAAATTTTGTTTTTGCTAGCCTCTCGCGCTTTTTTCTTCAAAAAACAACTTTCGAATAATAAAACATAACTCTCGACGGTTACCCGGATCTATTAAATATTGTCACAATTATAATTTTTGCGATTTTACGGCTAATTTGTGCATTTTTTGGCGATTTATCGGGCTTTTTGAGCAATTTTGTAGGTATTTTCATGCTTTATGACAAAAAATCAATTTTTAAAATATTTTTAAGTTTAAAAGTGCATTATCGTTTAATTTGTCGCCCTAAAATGTAAATTTTTATCGCCGTAAAATGTAAAATACGACTTGTTATCTTGTCGTACCTTCACGGGGTTATCAAATATTTTTGTCGCGACTGTCGTGCTTTTAAACTGTGTGTTTAAAGACGTTTCGAATGCTTGAACAAACAATATGACAGTGTTTGAGCAAAGTTATTAATATTCTTTTAGCGACATTCCAAGTAACTTCTGGAGTCGACGGAATCTTAACTTAACCACTTGTAGCTTTTAATCATGCCGGTAAGTACTGTAATATTGTTTTTGGGTACTTTATAACTAGTATTGTTGCAGTCGAGGCAGGTTGCGACAAAATTTATTTTTCTAATCAGTGGATATGAACTTTTTGACCCCAAAAATCAATTTTTAAGCTAGAAATTCATTTTTAACCTAGACCACAATCTCATACCTAAACCTTTCAGTCTCCACCAAAACTGCGCTCCAGAAAGCCCTCCAAGTCGCCAGCCAAACCCAAGCCAGCCACTCCAAAGACCAAAAGCCCACCCAAGAAACGTGCCGCTTCCAAGTCTCCAGCCCGTTCCAAAGCCGCAAAATCGCCAGTTAAAAAGACCCCAGCGGCAAGAGGTCGAGGACGACCATCCAAGTCACGAACATCGTCGCCAGCTTCAGTCGCATCGCTGCCATCTTCAAAAGGCAGCCCGCCTAGAAAAACCAAAGCCAGCCCTGCTAAGCCCGCTCCTCGTCGCTCCAGAAGCCGCTCCATCCAGAGGAACTCGAGAAATCGCTCCTCCTCAAGTCACTCGAAGCCAGTCAAGATCGAAGAGATCAAGGTGATCAAGCAGACCCCACTACAACAACAACCCACCCCCGGCTCCAGATCCTCCCTCCGACTGCGACAAGCCAACGGGCCCACCACCTTGACCAAGAACTTGTTCTCAGGCCTGTCGCCACGATCTCCAGCTCGCGCTGCCCAACCTTACTGGACGAGGGTCAAGAACTCAAAGGTCGGGCGGTATGTTCGCGGCATTCCACGACGATGCACTGTCGCCAACGCCAAGAGAGCCATCCAGAAGCACTGGAGGAAAGCGCTAATCGCTGGACTGCTAGTTGGCGTCGCCTACTACAGCTACTACAACAAGAAACAGATCCAGAAGCACCTGCAGGAACAATACGAGAAACTGGCGGATCTGGTGGCCAAACAAAAGAGACCAAGCATCTTCGGGTGAATTAAGTTCGTTTTTAACAGTAGGTTAGACTAACATGCTTGAGGTTGGTGTGGCGACAAAAATAATTGGGTTTTGATACCTTTTTCGCGGATTTTTAGAGATTTTTTGCTATATTAACCTTGTTTTTTCAAATTTTCTGACAAATCAAGTTAGAGTTTTTGTCGCCACACCACCTTCACTATACGCTGAGATCAAAATACATAACATAGATTAAAATTACGACTACAGTTAAGCTATTAGGCTAGCTAGGTCACTTTAAATATCAAAAAATACTTTATAAGAGAAACCGTTTCTTTAATGCCATTTTTAATTGACCATAAGATAAAGACCGAATATAAATTTACTGTGAAAAGTTTGAGCATTAAACTGGCAGTAAATCTAGAGTAGTATCAGATTTCACAGGATCGTTAATTGCTCCGAAATCCAATCGCTTTATAGCCAATGGGTCGTAAAGTTTTATCGGTCGATTCGATCACTACTTTAACATTAATACATACCTTTTTTACATAAAAATGTGAGGAAAAGGCTGATTTATATTGTATTAACCATTTCTTACTTCACTTGAAGCTTTAACGTTCAGAAACATTAAAAAACCGACCAAACTTATATTATCCATGAAGGTTCTAGCCGGAAACTGAATCTTTAATAGCTATTCTGACTTCATTTGCCGTAGAAACGACTTTAGAAAGCAAGATTGTTCTTTTCCATACCTAAAAACACCAAAAAGCAAACCAAAACTTTGAGAATTACCTGAGAATAAGGTTAAGCACCTTAACCATCTAATCCAAGTTGTTTCAGTGGAGATTGGTTCGTCGACACACCGCCCACTGCCGTCCCACCCAAGCACGAAACCGTCACCGAAATACCGCGGCAACCATGAAAGAGAAAAAAAAACGCCTTTGGAACTTTCGAATTTTTATTTTTTTCCCAATTTTTCGCCCCAAATCCTCGATTTTGAGCCAAAATTTGGCTGTTATTGCTAAAGTTTGTTTATTCCTGGGCTAGCCCCGGGTTGAGTATGTTATAATCATTGGTTTTAATAATTTTTAATCTATTTTTTACATTTCTGACTTGCATTTTATTGGTTTTTTTTGTTTTTTCGTAAAATTTTGATATTTTTTTGCTTTGTTGCAGAATGTCAATGTTGCCTGCATTTCGTGGTGGGACCAAATGCAGCTGTCGATGTTGCTCGTATTTTAGAAATTTTTAGAGAAGTAACTTGTTTGTTAGCTAGACTAAAGTTTTTTTATGTTCGACCTACCCAATTTTACAAGTTTTATTTTGATTTACATTAAACTTTCTAAAACTTCCAACTCTGGCATTCTACAACAATATAATTTTTTTCTTACTCTAACTTTTAAGTAATTTATGAGATATATGTTTGTTTTCTAAGTTCACCACAGACCGTTGGGTCTTTCACTCCATACAAACACATTCGTCAAGCTCGGAATACAGTAACCTGTTTATATTAATTGCTGTAGGGTTTGAACAAAGTGCATTATGACCTCAGGATCTACAAGATTTTAACAATTTTGTGTCTTAGTACCAGTTTGTAGTAATAATTTGAAGCATTTATAAATACTGTGAAATACGTGGGATATTGTTTGATAAAGGGGCGACGTGTTAAGACGTGAATATTATACTTGGTCCAAATATAAACCATGTTTTTGTCGCTAAATTTAAAGTTTAAAAATGGATTTGAATAAATTGTGGAGGTTGGAGTTGAAAGCCCTTTGCGATTAAAGTTGGTTTTTCAACTGTTTAAAGGCTGTAATAGCTATTAGAATAGTCGAAAAGAAGGTTAAGTTAGTGTCAGATAGCATCTCCGTTGTCTGCATCGTTTCGATGGGTCAATTTGACGTTTTTCAATAATAGGTATAGTGGATTTTGGTTGTTTTTGGATACCTAGATTCATTTTTTGTGTTTTAGTGAAGGAGATATTGATATTGGTTTGAAGGAAAGTGTTCTTTGAGGGTTTTAAAGTGAATAATCTGATTCAGAAGGCTGTTTGAAGTCAGAAGGCTTGCTGGACTTTGATTTTTAACTATTTTTGTTATGTTTAATGTCTGAAGATCAGTTTGAAGCCTATATTTTAAAAATAGACTTTGGTTTATGTGGGAATAGCGGTACTGTACTGGTCAGTGTTATATTGTTGTAGTCACATATAAATACTGTCCAATAATCCATTCCAGCCGCTTTTCATGCCCCACCCTATTCACAACTTGTTAAAAAGCCTCATATGCGTCATTGACACATCATTAAAATACATTTAAACACTTTGTAGCGAGTATAATAACTTTATCAGAAAAGCGTAGGCAATGTCAATGTTCTCCACCCAATTGAAGATAACATTATGTTTGGCTATTCCGATATGATAATTAATGTTTGCTTTTGGGAACAGAAGCCACGTTTTTTGTTTATGATCGCATTTTTGAAGGGTAAGCTTCATTTGCGGTCAAAAAGTGCGTAGAATTTCAGTTTGTTGCAAAACTCGCGTTTTACTTGCTTTTTCTATGAGGTTTTGGACCGTTTTACAAATTTAACACAGTTTTGACAATATCTTACATTAGATGTCACATTTTCTTTGAAATAAAACCCTTTTATGCAGATATTATAATTGAATAGTCTTTTATCCGGCCTAAAACACGTTTCATCGTATAAAACTTCCCTTTAAAAATATTTTACAAATTCTAAGGAGGCGGATCCGAAACCGGAAATATCAGAAATCTGCGACCGTTTTTGTGGTTTTACAATATTATTATAACAGATGGACGAAACCCCGATCTCCAGGCCAACTAACACCTTTTCGATATTGTTTTAGACGTTTTGATGGGGAAAAGGCTGTTTTCAGACAGTTTTGAACGCGTTTTGGTGTTTTAAATGATATACAATGTTAATTGGCTAATTCTGAATTTAATTTATGTTGTTTGAGCGATTTACAATGTTGTAAATGAGGAGATACGAGCGCTCTTTTGATACGTATCACATAATATTCGTTTATTGAGTGTATCTTGATGTATATAGGGTTTATATAGAGTAAAGTAATATTTTTAGAAGACTTGGTACCCGATAATCTCACAGAGTAAAGCTCATTACCTAAACTTCACAATGGTTTTTGATAAACCCGTAAGTTTGTGACATTTCGTTCTTTTATTGATTGTTTGTAGTTAAAATACGTTCAGAAACTATAGTAAGATTTCAAAAACTCGAATAAATGGAAATTTTGAGCTTTTAAATTGTTAAACTTGATTTTACAATAATAATCTTTGTTAATTTAAAAAAGTTTTCTTCGTATTTTAGGTAATATTTCTTCATTTCCAGATCTAATCCGACTTGTTTCAGGTAAAAGAGATAGTATGTGTTGGTGCCGGTTATGTTGGAGGTCCAACATGTGCGATGATTGCTCACAAATGCTCGAATATCAATGTTACTGTGGTGGATATGAACGCGGACAAGATTGCTGAATGGAATTCTGATAAACTACCGATCTTTGAGCCTGGGCTAGAAGAAATTGTGAAGGCTGCGAGAGGGAAGAATCTGTTCTTCTCGGCTGACATTCCAGCTTGTATCAAGAAGGCGGATTTGATCTTCATCTCGGTTAATACTCCTACAAAAACGTGAGTTTGGCTTGTTTTAGGTAAAAAGGTCTTTATAAAGAAGTGTTTTTACATTATTTAGCTAAAAGAAGTAGTATATTTTCTTGAAAATATGATTTTTTTTCTATTTTGGACCAGCTTGAGCTGTATTTCTGATTTTTAACTGATCCTTTCTATAAATATATTGTTGTAGGTATGGACGAGGAAATGGAATGGCTCCAGACCTAAAATACGTCGAATCGGTCGCACGGACGATTGCTGAACATGCTGAAAGTGAGAAGATTGTTGTGGAAAAGTCAACTGTACCAGTGAAAGCGGCCGAGAGTATTACATTCATCTTGAAGGAAGCTCAAAGCTATAAACAAAATGTCAAATTTCAAGTGAGGTTTCAAGTTTTTCAATGAATTTTTTACTTTTTATTATGTTTTTTGAGGTAATATAACGTATTTTCTTGCTTTTTTATGTCAATGTGGTTGTAGAATAGGTAAAAAATGAAAGGTTAAGATAAAAGTTTGACTTGAAGTCTTGTCTTGAAGAATATTTTTAAAAATTTTTCGAAGATAATATAGAGTTTGAAGCTCAATATCGTTTTTAAAGGATAATATAAGCCCTTTCAGGTCCTTTCCAACCCGGAATTTTTGGCTGAAGGTACCGCAATGACAGACTTGGCCAATCCAGATCGTGTCCTCATCGGAGGAGAGAAAAGTCCCGAAGGTGAAGCTGCTGTCCAAAGACTCGTAGAAGTCTATAGTAACTGGGTATCAAAGGAACGTATCATTACGACCAACACCTGGTCTTCAGAGTTGTCAAAGCTGGCTGCTAACGCCTTTTTGGCTCAGAGAATCTCTTCGATCAACTCGATTTCAGCCATTTGTGAAGCGACTGGAGCTGAGATCAGTGAAGTCGCTCATGCTATTGGGAAGGATACTCGAATTGGGGCCAAATTCTTGCAGGCTAGTGTTGGTGGGTTTGTTTTTGTTATAGATCATCAGATGAATATTGTTATAGACTATCAGACATTAAAAATTGATTTTAATTTTTAAAAAAACTGTTTATATATTGTAGTAGATGTAACTAATAAACACCTTATTTTAGGCTTCGGAGGCTCATGCTTCAAGAAAGACGTCCTTTCTCTTGTGTATCTGTGCGAATCTCTGAATTTGAAGCACTGTGCCGACTACTGGAACGCTGTCGTCCAAATGAATGAATGGCAACGTCGTCGCTTCTCGGACAAGATTGTTCTGGAGCTTTTTAACACTGTAGCCGAGAAGAAGATTACTTTCTTCGGATTTGCTTTTAAAAAGAACACTGGAGACACCAGAGAATCGTCAGCTATCAGCGTAGCCAAGCATCTGTTGGATGAGAAGGCCAAGTTGACCATTTATGATCCAAAAGTCACTGAACAACAAATGAGAAACGATTTGTTGATGGTTACCAGCAAGGATAAGGGTAAGATAATACAAGTTCAACCTATGATAACATCATCTTTTAGTCGATTCTGTTGAATATTCGACTGATCCCTACAAAGCAGCTGAAGAATCGCACGCTATTGTGATCTTGACCGAGTGGGACGAGTTCAAAACATACGACTATGAACGTCTGTTTGCTTCGATGAAGAAGCCAGCCAGTGTCTTCGACGGTCGACTTCTGTTGGATCAACACAAGTTGAAGTCGATTGGATTCAGAGTGTTCACGATCGGAAGCATGCCAACTCAGGCTTACAAGTTGTTTGATTAGGAGCTGGTACAGAGAGTATAGATGGTCACTTAGATATATCAGCAACATAAGTCGAGCTATATGGACGTGGATGCTGTTTTACAGAGTTCAGTGGTCATTGATGTTGTGATAGCTCATTCAATGGTCCTGAATGACTATTGTTTTGGTTTTTATGGGCGCCGGCGACTTTTCTTGGTAGTGAATGATCATTTAGACTATTTTTTCAAGCTTTTTGGGGCTTTTCTTCTTCATATTTCTCTTTACTTTGTCTACTACAATGTCCACGAATGGATAGTGTAACCAGTAGTTATATGTTTTTACATTTAGGAGGAGATATTGATGATGCCAAGTCTTTTTTATTACTATTACCACACTTTCCTTTTACATTTCTATTACCACATTTTACTTTTATTTCTATCACTACAACTATTATGGTACAGCTACATATCTTTAACATTGTCGTATGTCTTTTACTAATTTTTTGAAACATTTTCAACTTTAGAAGTGTATTTTCTGACAGTTTTATGGTCAGAGTTTTAAAGATTTTAACATTTTTAACAATTAGTTAGTAATATTTTTTAATTTTTTAACAACTAGAGTCATATTGTTTTATATGAAAATATTAACGTATCATTTCTTACCCATATTTATTTTATTTTGTCAATTTTCATAACATTTTTAAAATTATTTTTAACGTTTAACGCATAATTTATGATAAATATTTGAAATAAATATTATATATGGTGAAGTAATTCGTTTTTACTATGTTGAGATACATAACTTAAAATAGGTATTTGTATATTTTGTTTAGGGTTGGAAAAGTTTTTTAATAGTGGTGGCATAGCATACTTTACAGTGTTTGATGACGTTATATATGTTATTCGAGATGACATGGTATGTTTTACTTTTTAAGACAATGAGCATGTCTAGACATTGGGAACGGGCCTACCATCAGGCCGGGCTTGAAAGGTGGGCTCGGCCTGTTCCCCATGTCTAAGCATTTCATAACTTAACTATCAGCCCAAGAGTGTTGTTATAGCCCAGTTTAACGAACTAAAGCATGCTTTTTACAAAAACCCCACTTAAACCATGCTTATTACAAAAAACTTGATTTGCCAAAATTTATTCAATGCCCATTAGAAATTTGGCTTTTTACGGGAAAAAGCAGATATAACGACACGAGCCGGCCCCCTTCTCTCTTCTCCCATACCTCTTTTCGTTAGACTTTGTATAGCGTCGCGGTTCGGAAGAGAGGGGCAGAGAAGTGTCGCTCTACGTAGTTTTTCGCTTTTAGAGCGTCAGGGCTGCTTTAGCTGGGGGAAACGGCCGCTTTTTGTCTTGAATTTAAAAATTATGTATTATACAAAGGTAATGTGAAATAATGGTGTATATAAAGGTAATATAGACTTTAGATGAAGGTGATATAGGCCTTGTGTATAGGAAACGTTATAGAGAGAGAATTTTGTGTTTGTGAATTTTGTGATTATATTAGGTTGTTCAAATAATTCTGAGCTCTTTCTCAAAGCTAGTTTTCGGGGGTAGAGGGCGCAGAATTAGTTGAACAACGTAATAGCTAGAGTTTCTTAGTTATACAACTCAAATATGAACTTAAAATGAATGGCAATAACTTTTTGAAACGTATTTAATCTTTGGGAATATAAAAATCCCAAAAAATATTAACATAGGTACCATGAAGAAATCCAAAGGTATTTAATGTATCTAGTGCACTAGCTAGTGTAATATAAAACTTAGATTTGAGACAGAGTATAAGCGGATAGAAAGCAATAAAATTGTTACAGTGACACCATGAGCTTCCTATACAAACTTTATTGTTGTCATGGAGACTTGTCGTTATAATAAAGTTATTTGCTTGTCTAACTCAACATTTGCTTTTTGATAGCGTAGTTGATTAAATTGCAGTATCTGTATATATGTACTTTTTGATGGTGTAATTGGTTACATTATAGTGTAATTTGGGTTTATCTTGTTTTACTATAATATATTTTTGGTTTTACTGAGGTATTGTAAATCATATAGCATGATAACGGTTTCTGGGATATTTTATAAGGTTTAAGGTTGTTCAAATAATTCTGTGCCTTTTGTCAAAGCAAATCTTTGGAATTGGGTAACACAGAATTATTTGAAAAACCTAGTACTAAAGTTTTCATAAAGTAATGGCTTATATGATGAAGTAAACGATGACTGTTACAATATAATATCGCTGATATCAAAGATTTATTAAAAAATTTTTAAGTAATAAGTTTTTAAATTTCACATTAATGCTTTCAATTATTATATTACAGTACCCCAATGGAAGCCACCTCCGACACAGAATCCGATCTTCCAGCACATTACCATCACGTTGTGCACAAACGACGCTCCATATCGATGGCTCAGAAAAAGGACATTGTACAAAAATATCGTGAAGGAAGACCGTTGAATGAGATCAGGAAGGAGTACAACCTTCCTCGATCCACAATGTTGTGCATCATCAAGAAGTCGGAAGAGATTCTACAAGCTGCCAATCCTTGTAGTTTCAGGAAGAAGAGAATTGTCAAGGTGAGATACGAAGTCATGGAGAAGGAGGTCTACAAGTACTACAAGATGTGCATAGACAGAGGACTGCCGATCAATGGGGATGATATTAGGGTAGGTTAATATTTTTATTATTGTAGGTAAGTTTTTAAGGATTAGAGTTATATTGAGGTAGGTAAATAGGTAATAAGAAGGCTTTCTAGGGACCTTAGGCTAGGTTGAAGGTAAATTTATATTGTTTTAGGTAAAGAAAAAAAAGAATTTTTGTATATAGGGAAAGGACAGAGAATATAGGTTTTCTTCTTAAAGCCAGAGGCCCTGTAAACGTTTGAAACCCCAAATTCCAAACTTTTCTTTTCAGAATCACGCCAAACAAGTAGCCGAACAGATTGGAGAACATGAATTCAAAGCCAGTATGGGCTGGTTGGGAGGATTCAAGAAAAGGCACGGCATTTCCCTGCGATCTAAACCCGGAGAAATTGAATTTAAAGAGGATTCAGAAGCACCTGAATCTTCTGAAGCTACGGATTCTGACTCATTGTCCGCTGAGCTTCTACAACTACAAAAGCAGATCACTGAGCTTATTAAGAATTCTGGAGGTAAAGATTGTGAAGCCTTTGGAACGGTCGGGAATGAAGGGTCTGATGATGTTGGGGAAGAAGATGGAGCTATTGAGGGTGAAGGTTCTGAAGATGTTGGAAGTGAAGATTCTGGCTATTTAAAGAATGATAGTCAAGGTTGTGAGGATGAAGGTAATATAAAGGATTATGAAGGCGTTAGAAATGATGGATTGGATTCTGTAGACGTTGCGGGTTTGGAGGTAGCTTCTGGAGAAGTCCAAAATAATGACGTAAATCTTCAAAAAGTGAAAACTGAAGGCATAAACTATGAAGATATTGATAATGGCATCAAAAGTAGTAACAAAGCTACAGATTCATCTGAAGGAAGTAAAAGTGATGCTACTGTTTCAGCTCGAGCAAGTAAAAGTGAAGCTTCAGATTTAGCTCATGGAAGTAAAATTGGTGCTACAAATCGAGCTGAAGGAAGTAAAATTGGTGCTACAAGTTCATCTGACAGCATGGAAATATTGAGAAGATATGTTGATATCGACCCTGCAGTAACTAGCAAACTTCTTCGAACTTTTCTGAGTAATCGCTACATAAAGACAAACGATAAAAATGATGATAAGCCTAAGAATGCAACTATTACTCCAACTTTAAGACTAAGAAAAAAGAAAACCAGTTTTTATCAAAAAGCAAACAAACTCAGGATGCTTCAGGAGGCAAAGAAAGCAAAATTGCTTCAGAAACAGAAGCTGGGTATTGTTAATGAAACAAGAAGCAACGTTGAAGCTCAACAACAAGTTGTTACTCAAGAACCCATTGACGATAAAACAGCGCTACAAGAAGTTATTCAAAATGTTAAATCGACCCAATCAACTTCAGAATCTAAACATGTAGCAGAAGTCTTAGAAAGTTCTTCAATTGTGGTACAATCAGTGGAAATTCCAGAAGCTTCAAATACATTAGAAGCTTGTGTCAATCCTAATGGCCTAACACAACATCTTGAAAACAACCTCGCACAAGAGCAAGTTGTTATTGATTCAGAACAAGAAGGGACAGATGAGGTTATCAAAGCATTGGATGTTATCGACCGGTATGTTCAAAAGAGTAACGATGAAGGTCTTCTCCAGTTGACTAAAAAGTTTAGCGAAAAGCTAAATCAACATCTGTTGATGAAGATTCTCTTTGGTTCGAAATAAGGTTTAATATAGGCTGTTCAAGTAATTCTGTGCCCCCTAAAATTAAGATAAATTGTCGTAAACCTTTGATATTTAATATTGTTTTTAGGTTGTTCAAAAAGTAATGAGCTATGTATTATAGCAAATTTTTGAGATTAGGGGGCACAAAATTATTTGATCAGCCTGATTTTATATTGTTTCAGAAATTTTTTAATTTTTCATTTTAAAGATATTATTTTACTTTGCTTGTTACTAATTGATAAAGTGTGTCATCTTATTAAGACGTCGCAAAAGTTTTGTCGTTTCTTTGCTGTTAAATGCTAAATAACTAACGACAGGACTTTTGCGGCACCTAACTTTATTTGAAACGATTGTAATAGCTTTTAAAGCGAATAATTTAACACATCTTGTTTTGGTTATTTATGCTGGTATATTCAATATTGTCATCTTTTTCATTTTTCTCAAATTTTAATTATATTATAGGAGGTTCTTGTCATATTAGGTCGTTCAAATAATTCTGAGCCTCCTAACCCCGAATTTTGCTTTAAAAGGGCTCAGTATTATTTGAAGGACCTATTATACATAATGAACTTCTACTGCCATTTTTTGTTGCTTTTATAATTCTTGTTTTTTATATTGTTGCCTATAACGAAAGTCTTTTTCAATCTTTATTTTTTCACATTTTAAATTTGCTTTGTTGTTATTTACTATATAAAACACTTTGATCTTTCAATAAATAGTTTTATACCTAAAATTAAATGTTACTATAACATCATTCCCATTTAATCCAAAACCTAAATTATTACCTAAAATATGATAAAATAGCTTTCAAATATAGAGAATATAAGCTTAAAACATTACTTCTTCATAAAACAGAATAAAGAGAAGAAGTAATGTTGATGTGGAGAAAGGAATGCAATAACCGCCAATTTTTGACGTTGAAAGCCTGTGAATAATCCTCCCCCGAAACGACAAATCCAGCCGATTGGCCTTTAATTAAATGGGTAAACTATGCAAATTTTGGGAGCAAAAAGTCATTTATAAGAATTCGAATACTCTGGAGAGTTGTTTTGATGTTTGGGTACTAAAATAGTTTAGTTTGGGCACTTGTGAAGTATGAAAGAGGTATTTTAGTGAGATTATGTTATATTAATCTTGATATTTTTTATGATAATATTGGATAAAAACCAACAGAATGTTTTTGTAGAAAGTGTACATAGTAATTTTATTGTAAAATACGTTCATTATTATGGGAAATGCAGTAAATGAATAATATTTTTATATTTTTATTAGTGCTTCGAATAGAAATCGAAGAAACGTTAGAGAAACAGAGAAAATGTCGGATTTTTCGTCTTTTCGGAAACCCAATCAAAAGACAAGTGTCAGTTTTATAACCCCATGTTTAGTATAGAAGGTCTTCGATCTTATAGATCCAATTCAAGGTAAACTTGAGTTCCAGACCATTGAAAGATGTGTTTGGGGTTGGACATTTTTTGGGATTGCCAGCGGGGTTTCTGTTGGCTTATGTTTTACAAATATACTTGCTATAACTTTGTTGGCACATTATAAAAAAAAGAGTTAAGACCCTTAAAATAGTTTTGAATACAGTGAAACCCCTTTAGTATGACCCTCGATAGTGTGACATCTTCTTTATAATGTCATCTGCATGATCGGTTTTTGTAATAGAAACCTTAGCAAAACGTGTCAGGGTAATGTGCCATCTTTGTTATAAGTTTACTATGACGCATACGCTTTTTAAAGTACTTCAAATAAAAATAAGTTAAAAATTAAACAGATTTATGTTATCACGAAGAACAAAAAGAAAATGTTGATGTAGCTAGGGCTGGACGACGAAGATGAGCAGTTTCTGTTGAGAAATAGAAAATAATTTTTTTTCTGACCAAAATCGCTTACTTTTTATTGGTCGTGAGACTCAAAATTTGGTTTTGAAAATACAATGGAACTCCTGTATAACGAATTGCTTGGGAATTCAGAATTTGTTTGTTATACGGAAATTTCGTTGTAGAGTAGTTCGTTATACAGGAGTTCCACTGTAGAACTTTACGATGATCTTATTAATATCGTTCTCTTACACCGTTACATTAGGTTGTTCCAATAATTCTGCCTTCTCTCTCAAAGCAAATTTTCGAAGTTAGGGGCACAGAATTACTTGAACAACTTAATATTATCCTCCCCAAGATTAGCACTTTTTTTCGTACACTTCCCCATCTTTTATTACTATTGTATTCAACTGTTTTTTATGTTTTTATTTTTCGAAACTGTGAAAAGCGAGGCGCGCGCTACAGAGCGTGAAAGCCATGTTTTCGTGATTGAGCTACTGATTTTAACGGATTTTGGATAAAAGCGACAGAGTTGTGTTCAGAGTGAAAGTAAAAACGGCCATTTGTGGTCACGTCGAACGCAGTAGGTATTTTTGTTGGGATTGTATAGTGACGTTTTTGCTTTGCAATGTAAAAAGTAAGGTGATATAATGATAAACTGGGCTAGGTGGGAGGGTAATTTTGGTCTAGGAGCAGACAAAACAGAGATTTTTTGTTTATAGGGAGGTGTTTTTTATAGTAGGGGCATGATTAGTGTTTTGTCTAAACTAGTCCAAACTGTTGTTTTTTGGTCCAGTCCGCCTATTTTCGGGGCCGACCAGTACAACGCTCTAAAACTTAGGATCAGTCCGGTCTAAAAAAATTTTTGTTGGTTTAGTCCACTCCGTTCCGAATTAGTCTGGCAAAACACTGGGCATTATAGGGTAGGGTAGGGAGGGTAGGGTAGGGTAGGGTAGGGTAGGGTAGGGTAGGGTAGGGTAGGGTAGGGTAGGGTAGGGTAGGGTAGGGTAGGGTAGGGTAGGGTAGGGTAGGGTAGGGTAGGGTACATCTGAACTCAGTAGCCAGCTTTGACGTCATTTAACAACCTTGACATTCTCGACTAATCTCTGTAAAACTGGTTACCGTCGTATCTTAGTCATCGACCGTAACACACACTTTTTCTGCATATATGTCGCACATTTTGTCGCATCGTCGCCCACATTTGAATAGTATTTAAATCCGTGTTAACTGAGTTATAAACTTTTTTTTGTATTTTACGGTCAATTTTAAGTCGTATCGACGAGGTTTGCGAAAAAGTTTATGTCGTACGAGCATCGTATATAGGTGTATATTAAAGGTGTGGTCTTAGGAGTTGAAGGTGATTATTGAGGGGGTTTTGAGATGATTTAAAAGGTTATGATATTTACTTTTACTTATAGACAGTTAAGGGTAAAATTGCATATGTTGTAGTAGGTTGTTCAAGTAATTTTGGGCTTCCTTTCAAAAGCAAGTTTTTGAAATTAGGAGGCTCAGAAACGTTAGAACAACCTCTGATAGTAGATATAACTTAATCTTTTGACACAAAATTTACCAAAAAAATTTTAATTTTTAAAAATTTTTAGATTTTAGGTAATAATTTTATAAATTTAGGTAACAATTTTTAATATCTAAAAGAAAAATTAACAAATAGTGACCCTTATGAAGCAATGACAAAACTTATGGAATAAGCGTGAGAGGGTCTTTTATTTTGGGTAATATCTAAATTTGCAAGACGAGTTTAATTCAATCTGCGGCCATAAACGAGTTTTTTTGCATTGGAATATATCAACGGCCATAAAAGTTGCATTTATATGTTTGATATAAATTGTTGATGTGTATCACATGTTATGGTAATATATCTTTACATTTTTACATATGGTATCTATACGTTTTTTACATTTTTTTTGGTTTATAAGGTTGTTCAAATAATCCTGTGCTTCTTAATCCCGAAAATTTGTTTTGAGAAAGGGCTTAGAATTATTTGAACAACCTAGTATGTATCATGTTTAAACGTTGTTAATTTTAATAGACCAATTTAATTTTACATTATAATGCCTGAAATGCTAAACTAAGATACTTGATGATATGTTGGTACTGAAATCTACTGTAATTATTTACATTTTTCAATCTTTTGTACTTTCGCATGTAACTTATAAGCCTGCCAGGTTGAAAACATTAGTTTCAGGTGTAATATGCTGTCGTTGTTACTCTTGTTCTTAGCAAATGCTCCAGCAATATTAGCACGACAGTCTGTATTTTCATGTCCATTAAGTCCAGGACTATCAGGCCTACCAGGAGTGATACCTGGCTATGCTGGGATTGGAGAAGTGTAGGTTTATAAATACTTAAATGCTTAGCTTTTCTTAGGTTTTTACTTACTGATTTTGATTTTTATAATTTGTATTGTACGACTTACATAAGTAACTTAAAGTATGTCATATTAAAATATACATAAAAGTATACCAGTAACACAGTATACGTATTTTACAATATTGTTTTAGCTGTGGATCAGGATCATTTTTACATTACTGGATTTGTTGTGAAGATTATCCCTTCGAATGTTGTTTCCAGTTTGAAACATGGGCGATGTAAGTAACTTTTTTAAAATTAAAAATAAAAAGTTGATGTAGCAGTCATATACTTGAAAGGAGCCAGATCGGGCTTGCACATGTGGATCCAAGGGCCGGGTCTTAAACTAAAGCCTGGCCCTTTTATAGGTCTAAGTGCAACTCCATAGTAAGGTTTATTGTTCTGCTCCTTTAAACTTTAAAACAGAACGACGCTGGAACCAAGGTTGGAACTCTTAAAAATTGATGAGAAATTCCATTTTTAATACTATTTATATAACTATTTTTAAAAACGCTATTGACAAACTTTTCTTAGAGTACTGTTCGCCGTGATACTTGTTCTTCTGGTTGGTGCAGGATTGTTTGCGTTGGGTCGATTAATTGCTACAAGATATTAAACTGCTAATTTTAATTTTAAAATATTTGAAGTATTGTAAATAAATTTTTGTATAGTTTTGAAAATGTAATACATCAAAACCTCTTTTGTATTACTGTCAATAGTCCATGACTCTTTTGATAATGACAGTTTTCGGACAGTCCTTCGTAATATTATATAACCAATATCAAAAAGTACCTGAACAGTGTAACACCCTGGTTATAAAAACCGGTTTGGACTAGTTACTTGAGTGTTATGTTAAAGAGGTTTACTGTAACTTTTTTTTATTTATTTTTTGTAATTGCTCAATAAGTACTGAGGAGAGTAGTGGGGTTTAAGTTCGGTTTTTACGTGAGGTAGCTCTTGAGCTTGTTTCATGGCTTGAAAACTTGCCCGTCCATCGTCTTTGGTGTTGTCTAAGCCGTCTGGCCTTGAAGACGCACAGTGTAGTAATTATTTAAAATTATTTCTATTTCGAAACTAAAATTATATTAAAAAACCAAATTTTTTTAAAACGTCAACTCCGTATTTGTACTGACAATATACAAAAATTAAAATTTTAATTGTGAAAAGCACTTGTTAAAGTTCAAAAGCTACATTAACATCAAAGACAATCAGATTTATTGCTCTTTAAGCAAACAACAACCGTTTATCGTTCCTAACTGCGTCAACGCCACCATGTAAGTCAATTCGTACTACCGGTCTGACATGATATTGTACTGAAATAGTAGTTACAAATTGGAAAGATTCATACAATAAAGTAAAGCGTATTTTACAAAGTAAAGTATATCGTACTTTAAATGTTACCTAACACGTCTGCTATCCACCCAGAAGCCTGGAGTAACAACCCTTACGCCTGGGACATACCAGACCCAGATGGCATCTTCAGACCACAGAATCACAATGGTATACCGCTTGTCAGAGCCATAGTAAAATGTTTATATGCATCGTGTGGAGTATTTGGAGGTATGTTCTCATTAATGTTGCTATCTTTGGTATGGTTTCAATCGACCGGTAATATGAAGAGTTATGCTCGTATGTTGATGTTGTGTTGCGCTTCTGACATTGGGTTCTGGTTTTGTGATACGATTGTGCAGGTTGTAAGTTGAGATGGGTAAAGTAGTTGAGATATTAATGTAGCTAGCGATATTATGACTTTAAGTTGTAAGTATGGTATACATATACGTTTATGTGTACATATTGCTTTATATAATGGTAAATATATTCATAAACATTAGGTTGTTTAAATAATTCTGTGCTCCTTCTCAAACAAATTTTGTTTAAAGGCACAGAATTATTTGAACAACCTAATAGTAGTAAATATAGTGTATAGACTTAAAAACAATAGTAAACTTGCTTCTTACAGCGTACCAAATTGGCAAGTGGTATATTTATGGTGACTTTTGAAGGCATAGCCAAGCATTTATCGTACGAATTACAAGTTCATGCTATGTGTTGGTACGTCTGTCATCTGTTTCTGATGCATACGATTATACCAGTACAATATATGTTCAGATTGTATAGTCTAATGCGGTATGTTTCAATTTTTGAAATCATGCTATTAGGTTGTTTTAACAAGAATGACCGATTTTAACCTTGATTTGTTTGGCAAAAGCGGTCACTCTTTTTGGAACAACCTAATAACGGCGAAAATACCCAAACTGCCCTCCCCCCCTAAAGTAAAAGTCAAAAAATGACAAAGTTATAAGCTTGAAACGCAATCCCAATTTGGCGGAAACGTATTTTACCTATACTATTGTAGCCCAACAACACCAGTGACAGTCAAGCAAACAGTCGGTTTATTCATCGGAGCAGCAATAGGCACCATACCTATGTACTATATCACTTACAAAACATATCGGTACTCAGCCATGATACGACCAAACTTCAATTATGCTACTGTATGGTTTGATGAACAACCTGTACCTCCTTTAATCATCGGTGATATTGTAAGAAGTTTATTTTTAAGACCGTTTTGGACCAAATGTGTAATATGGAAAGAAATGAAGAAAACGTATTTTACTCTGTTATTATGCTGTTCAAATACTTTTAAGCCCCTCTTACCCCAAAGAGTTGATTTGAAAGAAAGCACAGAATTATTTTAACAACCTAATACTTTTATGCTGTTGTAAAATCAGAAACAACTTCAAAGTCGTTTTAGAAAGACTACTACATGAAGATGTACTTCATTGTATCGATAATTATTGTTGGAGGATGTTACTTGCTAACTCTAGTATTGGTTGTGATAACAATTCGCAAACTATGTCAATATCAATCTAGTTTCTCAGCAAAGACAAAAGAATTACAACGACAACTTACTTTGTCTTTAACGTATCAGGTAAGTATTTTCTGCGTTGTAGATATGATAGTTATATGATAATTCACTACTGGATACTGGTAGCGTATTTTACCACAGAACATACTTTCTGAAAGCTTTTATCATTTGGATATTTTGAAATTTTAAAACTCAACTTTAGACTACGATTTTTGTAGCATAACTTCTCCTTTCAATTTTAAAAAATATAAGCCAACAGAAACCCCGCTGGCAATCCCAAAAAGTGTCCGAATCCAAACACATCTTTCAATGGTCTGGAACTCAAGTTTACCTTGAATTGGATCTAGAAGATCGAAGGCATCTCTTACCAAACATGGGGTTATAAAACTGTCTCTTGTCTTTTGATTGGGTTTCGCAAAAAACAAAGAGAAGAGAGTTTTCCCTTTCTCTTTTTCTCTTTCTTCTTGTTCTTTTTAACGCTATTTTTTCGCGGCTGTCTGTACTTGTTAAAAACATATCTTTTAGCTATTGACACCCGTTATAGTCAACTTAATTTTGAGACCACTCTCGTTATAGTCAACTTAACTGTAAGGCAACTTTTGATATAGTCAACAAGATGTTTACTCTGGGTCATGGTGTTTCAATTTTAAAAATGGTTGATAAAAAAACTGTTGTTCTTAATACGAAATGTCTATAATATATATAGTCAAACTCCTTCAGTATGACACTCAAAGGAATAGTCCAAATCTGTTTTTATATTCTTGATATTACACTACCTAGGTCTTTTTTGATAGAAGTTCTATTACAAAAAGAGGTCAGACAGCTGTTAGTATAAAGGAATTTTTTACTATTGAGAGTCATACTATAAAGAATTTAATCTATTTTAACCCCACTGTAATGATACTACTACTTACATTGATATTATCATAACGTTTTTACTATATCTAATTTAATATTACTAAATGGTAGCCATTTCCAGACGATGCTGCCAGTATTCACGTCAGTATTGCCAATTCTTTTTATATGTGTCCCGTCGTTTCTTGAGCTTTCGACTGGACCAGCGGCAAGTATTCAGTTGGCTTCAGTATCTTGGGTACCAGTACTAAACCCCATACTAAACATATGGATTATCTACCCCTATCGACGTTACGTATTTGATATTTTACTCTGTAATCGCATCAAATGTGCACGTGCTCATACGAGTAGTGCTGGGGTTAACCTACCTAACACTACTTCTGGGGTTCCTTTGAGTCTTGCTTGAGGATGAGTAACATACCTTTCAGTCATGGATAACATACCTTTATATCTCTTTATATTATACAGTATAAGGGTATATATTATATAAATATGGCCATGTTGTATATATGTATGTATAGTACCATAACCAATAATCTTACAGTAAGTTACCCAAAACTTTAATAAATATTGTCATTGTTTATATTACTCAGTAAACAATCGTAAAACCGGAAGTAAGTAACCCTGAACATTGTAGTATTTAACAAAATTTGAAAATAAGTATGTGGAAACAAAGTTTTTGCAGTATTCTACTAAAAACTACATTTTGTAATGGCTTTTCATGGAACAGCAAAGACTTTGTTTCCAAGAAGGATAGAGTGACACTGAGGCAAAGTAAGATTATTACATTTGTATATGTATATAAGGAAATTGAGAAGATACCATAGTGCTATAACAAGGTTGCAGATACAATAATAACCTGTAAAACGATAAAAGAGACATAACAAAGTTACAGTAGGGTTGTAGGAGTACGTATTTGAGGAATACAGTACTTACCTTAAATGAGAAATACAGTACCTAATATAAATAAAGATTACATAAATAAATAAAAAAAAATTTTTTTGGTATTATATTATATTTTAGTACCATACTATAATATAAAATAATACTTAAAAAACTTTACCAGATACTGTGGCATACTGTATTGCCAAAGTTAATGAAACTACAGTAATTACAGTATAAAGCTTTAAAAAATCATTTTGGCTAGAGTAATACTGTTTGATACTACGGTACCCCACTTCCTACTGTAACATAAAACTTTAACAAAATACGAGTCTTTGATGCTGTAAGGCAGTAGTCGCTTAAACTGTACAAGAATTGAGGCCTAATAAGTAAGGTTACAGACTGAAAAGTTACAGCAATTTTCCATCTTCTTGAAATGTTACAGTAACTTTCAAGATTTGTCTGTAAAGTTACAGTAACTTTCAGAAGTTGTCGTTCACGTTACTTTAACTTTCAAGAGTTGTCTGTAATGCTACAGTAACTTTTCCATGTCGACACCATTCGTACGAATACTGGCTGATGTCATGGGTTTGTCCTCTTCGATTTGACCGTTTTCGTGATGATTGTTCTCGGTTACTGTAACAAACTCCTTCTTGGCGCGTCGCCAAAATAAAAAGTCCGACCATTCCCATTCTGAAACGAAATTTGCATAAATTTTGACAGGGTAGGATAGGGTAGGTAGGGTAAGACAATTTACCTCGATTCGCAACGCAAAACCCGATGAGCATGATAATATGACAAATGATAAAACTGTACACTAATGGATCCAGCCACCTCGAATCCAACATGGCTCGATTCACCATGTCTTCACATCTCTAAAAGATAACATATTGATATAAAAAGATAGTAGTAGAACAGTTAAGTACACTACAACGACTAGTACAACATCATATCATCAATATTAGGTTGTTCAAATAATGCTGCGCCCCTAGCCTTCAATTTTTTTTTAAAAAAGAGCTCATAATTATTTGATCAACATATATAAATCAAAAATTTTAAAATTTTTGGTATGATCATTAAAAAACGGCAACAAATAACCTATTTACATTAACTTAAAGAAACCACCCCCACCAACCACGAAACAACAACACACCCAAACACCGAGCACCTCTTTGTCGTCGTCGGTATTACAATTGAGTTGAGTCTCCAGCTCAGACAGGAACGACTCCTCCTTCTGAGCTCTAGTGAACAGATCCTGGAACAGTGAGTGGTCGGTCTCACAAGTGAACCATTGCCAAGATAAGGCACATCCACACAAGAACGCTAGGATTAATAGAAATGGTGCCATTATGTAACCAATAAACGGCTTTTTCACACACTGGAATTAACATAAATTACTGTAGTTTTAAAAATAAATTACTGTAATTTTAAACTATGAAACACATACTGTAAGTTCTAAAAAATTTGTAATTTTGAAAAAATTGCAAAGTTGTTCAAATAATTATGAGCCCCCTAAACCTCAAATTTGTTATAAAAAGTAGCTCAAACTTATTTGAACAGCCTAGTCAAAATAAAAAAAATTTTACAAAAAATTATTTTAAGTTACTATAGTAAACTTTTACTGTTACAGTAACTTTCGCAATTTGTCTGTAAAGTTACTCTATAAAAAATATAATGTTTACTACAACTTACTATTGTGATTTCCGTATCATCGGTCTGCTGCATCGTACAAAACTGTGGCACTATGCACAACATTGAGTATAATATCGTTACAGTTGAGCATAACCACATTATTGTCAGTTTGTATTGATACTGAAGTAGATAAAATATTATAGAACTTAGAAAAACGCACAAATCCTTTATAAAACTTGACGTATTTTACATTTTTTTACTTGATTTAGATCAGTTTTCCGAAATTTATAAAAAAAATTTTATTTACAGTCAAACCCCTTTAGTATAACACTCAAAAGACTGGTTCGAACTTGTCCTCATGACCAAGATGTCACAATTTCAAAGGGCATACTAAAGAGATGTCACTGTATAAAATTGATAAAAATTGATATAAAAAGTTATTAGAATTCTCACCATATCCAACTGATTCCGTTCATGTATCGTCCAGACGAAGTCCTTTGGATCCCCTTTTAGTAATGTGTCATTGAACATTTTGAACGCGACAGGAAAGATCTTTGTCGACAAATCCCAAAACTTTTGATCTAAAACAAAAAAAACTTAAATTAAGTCATTTTTTCAAAAATAATTTCATATTATATAAGATTGACTTACTAATCGCCATAACAAACGCGTTCCAGGCCAGTTCGAGGCCGCAGAAGAAGAAGATGCCCACGCGGAAATAGGGCGGCAGATAGTTTCGGACGCATGCCATACGGTGATCCGCTAGGCCTAAACCTAAAAAATGTCAAATTTAAAGTTATTGTAACATAGAACTTTTGAAAAACGAACGAAAAATAAAAGTAAAATTAAAAAAATTTAGAGTTTGTGTAAAATACGATATTAATTTACAACTTTAACACAAAAAAACACAGTAATTAGCTAATAACATCTATCATTAACATGAAATGTACCCAATCTGCCCCGCTCAGAATTAGCTCCAAGTTTTTATATAACTTCTTTGTACCACCAATAGTACCCATAAAAAATTTTATCTCGCGCTTTTGAGTTTTAGATTTTAAATATCTCAGTTTTCCGCCAATTTGAAGAATTTGGCATTGTGTTTCAAGAAATGCCTTTGATTTTCCAGACAAACTACGCTTATAAAATTTAAAAATGTAAGTTCTTTTAAAGGTTTTATATAAGCATACCAAAGAAATATTCTTAAAAGTCAAAAAATGACAAAGTTATAAGCTTAAAACACCCTGCCAATTTGGCGGAAAGTTCAAAACAGGATTTATTGATTTCGATGTTTTTGAGATTTCCTGAAAATCACGGTTTATTACTTTGCTGCAGATCTCATATTTACACGATCTTCCTATATAAAAAGTTTTGAAGTCAACCAAAGAGGCAAGAAGTCGGACACTTGCATTGTTAGTTAAAAATCTATTAACAAGCCTAAACAGTAAACGTAAAAATCATAAAGTTTTTAAAATGCGACAGTTGTTGATATCTCACTTTAAAAAATTATAAATACTACCACAACGAATTCCAACGTATTTTACATAAAACCCCTGGATGATAACAAAAACTAGTGTTAAGAAGGAGAGTTTGGGGGGAAGTAATGTCCAGAAGAGAGGAAAATGGAATTGGGTTAATCTTTTATGTCGTCACATCATATTTGATGCACGAACATGACTAAAAATAAGATTTGCATCAACTGTAATTACATACAACGGCTATTTCACATATCTACAGTCAAGTAAATTTTAGCATTTTATGTTGAAAAATTTGTGAAACAGTCCTTTTTATCAAAAATGGCATATATTATAGTAAATTGTTGCATTTTGATATTTTGCATTATTTTATTGACTGTTCAAAAAGTAATGAGCCATGTGTTATACGAAGTTGTTCAAAAATCCTAAGCTTCCACTCAAAGCAAACTTGCTGTGTTATAAGGCACAGAATTAGTTGAAAAATCTAACTGCAAATTTTCCAAAGCTAATTTTCAAATTAGTAGCTTGTTCAAAAAATAGTGAGCCCCTTTACAACGCGAATTTGCTGTGTTTGGAGCGGAGGCACAGAATTATTTGAACAACCTAACAGTTATTTTTTAATCGTAAAACTAAATTTAGATAAACTAAAAATATAAAATTTTAAAAATCGAACGCCAAACTGTTTGTTTAAAAAAAAATAAAAATTGAGCATCAAAAAAGCCACGAAATAGTAGCGAAATCAAAGATTCCGACACAGAATTTTAAATTTCAGGAATTTTCTTTCCCAATGTGTTTCACTTATAAAAAAAGGTAAAATACGAGTTGTGAACTATAACCTTAACACGACAAAAAATGCTTCAAGTTTTCAATTTTTATAAAGTATTACAGATTATCAGAAATCGTTAAAGAAGTGAGGTAGACCAGACTTAATAATAATATCGGAAACAGAAACAAAGGCTAGATGGCAATAGGGGCGACAAAAAGGCTGTGTAGACTAAATACAACACAAAAATTTAAAAGTTTTTTTTATTAACTTCTTTTGATTTTTTAGGTAATACAATCAATAAATGATCTAAAAAAAATGAAAAGTTAAATTTTAAATTTTCTTTTTTTTTAAATTTTAAAATGCAAAATTTTTTAATGAGCCAGCCTGAGGGAAAATAAAAACGGGCTAAATCTAAACATTAATAACTGGGCCAGGTAGAGTCTCCTGTAGACTTGACCCGGCCCGTTTCTCACCTCTAACTGAGCCAATAATAAGTTTACAAAGAGAGCAAAAGCCTAGCCGGCTAACCCGGTCTGAACAAAACTACAAAAAAATCAAGACTTTTAATTAAAAAAAATAAATTAGAAAAAGTCAAAAAAACTAAAAAATTTGTATTTAATCTTTGGGTCGCTTTTTATATCAAAAATACTAAAAATTTTTAGTTTTTATTACAACTTCCTTAAAAATAAAAAAAAATTTTAAAACTAATAAAACTTTCACAAAAATTAGAAAAAAAGATAATTTGAACAAAATCCGTGTCCGAAAAAAATTATCCGATTGCGGGCCGGCTGGAAAGCTTTAGCCGAAATCTGTGTTTTTTGCTCTGTAAAGCGATTAAAAATTAGGCGTTGTAATGAGAGAAAAAGAGGCAAATAAATTTATAAATGTATGGCGTTAAAAGCGGCCCCAGAAGGGGGGAAATACGAAGCCGCGCAACACCGAAAAACGAAGCCGGCTCGGCTCTGTTTTTGGGCTGTCTTTTGCGTAATCATTTATACTTTCATGTGTTACGTATCCCCAAAAATGTTAATGTTGAACGGTCCGCTTCCTGGCTTTAGTTATAATGTCATAAGAAGAGCTGTAATACTAGATATGGTCAGATATGACAAATTTGTAGTATCTAGGAGCTACAACTTTGTCATATACGAGCCGTGTACACCTGGACCGACCCAAACTATTAAAATCATAAAAGAAAGATCAAAAGTTAGGACAAAGCCCAAAAAAGTAGTAAAGACAAGTTTAGATGATACTATAGTGAAACTTTTTCATCATGACTCTCGATAGTATGACCTTCTCTTTGTAATGACAGCTTTCTGATCGCCCTTGTAGTAGGACTTCTATCAAAAAGTACCTGAGTACTACAACATTCTGCTTGTAAAAACAGGTTTAGAGCAGACCCAATAGTGTCGTACTAAACAAGTTTGACTGTAATCTAAAAAAAGTCAACATCACAAAAGCTGAACTGTCAAAAGTGAATAAAATCGACAAAAGTATAATCAACTAAACCTAACAGTTATAAGAGATATAAAATAATACAAACTCTAATAAACACAAGACGTTGAAGTTTCTCAACAAAGCCTACAGTACAATAATCTTTGTAAAAAAAATATTTTTTGATTGTAAAAAGTATCACATCATATTCTTTCACACACACCTATTCCCTGCTCGTATTTTACAAAAAAGAGAGAGAGAGAGAAAGATCGTACGATTTGCGGGAAAGCCAGAGAGAAAGAAAGAAATCTTGAGAGTAAAATACGCTTCCTGTGTCTAGTAGTGCATTATCATACCTATGACTATAACGTAGAAAAAACTTGCTTGATATGTTAAAGACAAAGTAAGTTACGGGTTTCTGTTGGCTTATATTTAGAAAATCACTCATCCTAATTGTAATATTAAGTAAAACGCTTTTTAACAAAAGTAGGTAAGAAAGTCTCACACTTAAAAAGAATTTTCATTACTGTGGAGGTTTGCGTATAACAAAAAAAGTAAGTTTTAAAAATTTTTTTTGGTAAAATTAACATAATAACTAATTGAAAGAAGGCCCTATAATCTAGAAAAAATTATTAAATACCACTCCTCCCCATCCAACCTACAAAAACAAATACCACACCTCCCCACCTCACATATAAAAACAGGTACCACGCCTCCCCATCCCACCTATAAAAACTCAAAAAGCCCTTTACATTAGCTGAATAGCCGAGAAATTGCATTACAATTAAAGTCTCGACAAGTACATTGAAAGAGTAAATACAAAGTAAATGTCAACCACTTCCGCGACGCACATAGTAATATAGTATAAAAGCGAGACGTAAATAGATCTCGTCGTACTCAAATCCAGCCTCAGGGGAAATGTAACATTTACATTATTTCTGATATACTTCAAGGTTATCTATCATTTAGTTCGGGGTTTCAAAAGTTTCAGATTTGGTATGGTTATGGATGTTTTGAAATTTAAATAGTAAATTTTGAGTTCTGGGGGGGGGGAAGTTTAAAGTACCCCTCACGACACCCTGAACCAATCGCTTAAGCGTAATCAACGTCTCAAGGTGCCCTTCTCCTCCCCAATGCAGGGCAAAAGGAGGGGAGAAAGATTGAAAAATATATCAAAAATCATACCCTGCCCTCTACAAAATTTTTTAAAAACACGCTCCTCCCCTTCTCCAACTTTTACCCCGCCCATCCCTGTCTTAGCCACCTTCCCATCGTACCTTTTATTGTTAGTTAAAACTGTTAGGTTGTTTAAATAATTCTGAGCCCCTCTCAAGGCACTCTCCTCATCCCAAACTTTTACCCCGCGCGGTGCCTTGTACTCTTCCCACCCTATCTTTTATATAAATTATTAAGTCGTTCAAAAAATTCTGTGTTCCCTTTAAAAACAATTTTTTGGTGTTAGAAGGCACAGAATAATTTGAAAAAATTTACTTAAGAATCTCCGTCGGAACGTAGAAGTTTTTTAAAATTTTTGTTACCTCATCCCCTACCCTATTATATCAAACACAAGCGAAACCCCTTCCCTCCGCCCCCATAAACATTCATCTTTCTTAAAATTTTCCGTTACTCACCCCCTACCCTCTCCTATCAAACCCAACCAAAAACCCCCTCCCAACCGCTCGCCACTGTTGAATAACCAACAACACGGCCAAACATACATATTCCATTACATTTCCGCTAATTATATATTCGAAAGCAGAAATTATGTGAATAAGTAATGTTTTCAAAGTAATTTACTGTTTCGTATAAAGTTGTGACGAATAAAGGAAGAAAACGGCCTCAGGATATTATAATAGAGCAACGTCACAGACATTTAAGACCCTCAACAATTTTCGCCTTTTCTCCAAAAACTTTCAACTCCTATTTACAATTACACTTGGCACGATTTGAAAGAAAGGAAAGGGGAGGGATGCGCATGGAAATGAGGGGAAAATATTAAAGTTGGGGGTAGATTCTGGTAAAATTTAGAATAAAAATAAAGTTGTTGTCCTAAGGGGGTAAAAAAATAAGCCCTCTTTAAATTTTTTTTTCAAATTGCATTTTTAAAAAATAATTTATGCTTTACTCACTCAGATCAGTAAGCTCATCACTCCTAAAAAAACTTTGAATTTACTAGCAAGGTGCCCTGCCCTGCTTTGATTGACTTCAAACTATTTTTTACAAGAAGATTATGTAAATACAAGATATTCAGCAAAGTACTAAACCCCGAATCTCAGTCAACCTCGAAAAAATCAAGATTAAAAAATTACGTTTTGAACTTCCCGCCAAATTGGCATTGTGTTTTAAGCTTATAAGGTTGTCATTTATTGACTTTTAAGCATTTTTCTTTAATAAACTAATAGAAAACCTTTAAAATAAACTTGCATTTTTAAATTTTATCTTACCTGAAACATCAAAAAGAGTCTGAAACACAATGCCAACTTTGCAAAATTGGCAAGAAACCAAAAGAATTCAAATTTAAAACTCAAAAAGTGAAAGCTAAAACTTTTGTCAGTACTATTGGTAGTACAAGGAATTCATATAAATATTTTGAGCTGATTCTGAGTTGAGCAGGATGAGTACTTTTCTAGTTAAAATTTTTTTTAATTTAAAAAGTGAGACTCTAAAGGCATGAAAAAGACCTTGTTTAGAACTTTTTTAAGTTGCGCTTATTTGAAAACTAATGTTTGCCTTATTTGCTTCAGAAAAAAAAATAAAATCCACTAGGCGCAGAAGAAAATTTTCTAAATAATCACCCCTCCACTTTTTCTATTCTCCCTTCCACTCTCCTCTACTCCCCCTTGCTTTATGAACAATCTCTAGACTCTCAAACATAAAAAATCTTTTTAACTTTAAAAAAACATGATCTAGTACTTTTTTAACTACTATAACATGTTTACTTTAATATCAAAAAGTCTTTCTAATAACCCCCGAATGTAACATATCATGTTCCACCGCAGCTTGTTAAAAATGAAATCCGAAAATATTGGATAAACAAGCAGCGAGAGGATAGAGAAGGCTTAATTACAGAGATTAGTATCACAACTCTTAATTTCCCATTTTGGTATCAATTTAAGCATTTCGCCTGGTCTTTCGGGGAGTAAGAGTACATGGAGCATATATCAGTTGTGTGGACATTTAAGGGGTTGATATACATGGATATACGTACCTATGTTAACATATAAAGAGATATAAACATGAAATACATGTAGGTCTTTACATACATAACAATGTTAACATGTAGGGTCGTATAAACATGAAATAAATATAGGTGTACTTTGCAAAACACCTTTCACCGTATAAAATAAACCCGCGATCTGCAAACGCTTAAAAACTATGCTAAAATACGATCAATTGTTGTTTTTCATTATTAAGCCTAAAAGTATTATTATATGCTAGTTTGTTCAAATAATTCGAAGCCCTTTAACCTCAAAAAATGGCTTTGGAAAGATCACAGAATTTATTGACCAAACTAGTAGTGAACCTAATATACACAACAAAGTATACTACCTATCACCCACACCTGCCACATTTGATATGTAGAATAAAAAACCTAAAGTTATTTGAAACAGGTTTAAATAATTTTAAAGTTTCGAAATTCGAGTTGAATTACTCTTTGAACTAAAACCATCAAAAATGTACGTCAATATGTAATTACCAAGAAGTAATTCACAATTTCTTGGTAGAATGATAATTTAAAAGTTATGACAAATTTAAAGTTTGTTAATTATAAGGTAGTATAAAGATTGTCATTAATAGTTAAACAAAGAAAGGTGAGTATAGTCTAATATATAAAGCACAAAACATATAAGTAAATTGCACAGTATACTGTAACTATTGTATTTACTGCATTGTATATTTATTTAGGAGTGAGGAACGTGCCTAGCCTGTTTTTGAGGCCCGGCTCAAGCCAAGGTCCCAATGGGTAGGACCGGAGTCCAACGTTTAAACTCAGCCCGTGTTCGTTTTTTATCAAACCGGCCCAGCCCGGTCAAAAATTGCTAAGCCCGGCCTAAGTTTCTCACCCCTAATTATTTTAGGAAGTAAAAAGCCCCCCCCTACGTGAACTTTTTTTTGAAAAAAAAACAAGCGTAGTTCCCCTACCAATCTTCAAACAAAAATCAATCCTTCTAAACAAAATTGGCCTTAACAATATTAAACTGTCCATATGATAAGATCAAGTCCACTTTCACCACCCCATCTCATAGTTTTTGAACCCAAAACATTAAAAATCTTGTTGTAAACAAAATTTTTGTCATTTTTTTCGCAAACCCCATGTTAAAATTTTTAAGTTCAAGTGTTTTGGACTAAAAAATCGCATAAAATTTCACGTAAAATATTTTTTTCGAGAGCTAAAGCTGCGCTCAAAATATTCAAAAAAGCTAATTCCAACGATCGGGCGGGGTAAACAAAGATTTTATTAATACACGCTGTCAAAAGCTAAATCAAAGCATAAAAAATAGGTAAAATAAGGTACAATTTACGTATATTACTATATAAAACATATTGTTAATGAAGGCATAATGCTATATATATATTAATGGAGGTCTTATCTTTAGTATCGTGCTGATAATCAAAATTTCTAAATTATGCCAAAATTTTTTTAACTAATTTTAAACCCTTGATCTTTGCTCCAAATTTGGATAACCCAAAGCTCTTTATCTCTAAAACACCGTCGCTCACTTACTTGTGACCTTCGGACTCCCACCCCCGCTTGAGTCTTTTAAAACACGGTTAAACTTACAGCCGGCTGCAAACCCCTGTCACATTTTGTTTTATTATTTAAAAGTGAGAGTTGTAATATTAAATAAGTGCCAAATGGGGTGTTTAGTTTTGTTAAAACAAACTACGAGCATACTAGGAAAACGTACTTGAGAATTGTATGTTTGAGTAGTAGCAAGTAAGTGATAAACTGTCTTGCGATTTAGTGGTACTTGTGAGTATAAAACTTTCTAAAAAATCTTTAAAATTTTCGAAAACTGTCACTAAAAAGCAGAATTTTACTTTTGTTTGTATCACAAGGTGCGATAAACTCTAACATTAGTATATCAGCCCCATAAAGTACCACAAAACAGTTTTCAATTCCCAATTACTTCCCAAAGTGCCACTTTAACCCACCAATGCCAAAATACTACAACACACTTTGATAGCTCTCAAAAGTTACTCTGCCTTCAATTACTGCCAGATTAACATAATCACAGTCTAATTACAAGTTGAAAAAAGAAAAAACAAAAAAGTTAATTCATAATACCTTCAGGACATTACAGCAGACTGATTGATCAATTAAAAAACCCAAACATCCACCCTCATGCGTTATCAGTGCTTTTTTGATGAACAAACAATCGTGATATTTATTGATCAAATTTCGATTTGATAACGAAATTGAGTTGTTGGGCTTAAAAAACGACTAATTTGGGTCGTTAGGGTTATTAGTGGCGAGAAACGGGCAGGGCCTGAGCTAAAATTAAAACGGGCCAAGCCAGAAAGTTAAGCCCAGCACGCGGGCCGGACTTGTGAATTAGGCCCAAGTCCAAAAAAAAATTTTTTTTTCAAAATGTATATTTTACTTGTAAACTGCATAAAGTAAAGTTTTAGCTCATTCATATTTAGACAACATGACACAAAATCTCTTACCAACCTCTAATCACTAATAGAGACTATTACAACCATTACCACAATAAATATAAGCCTTTGTCGCAATAAAATTAAAAAAATTACCATGAGGTCAACAAAACTACGGTCATCCCCCAACTAGCCCGCTCTGAGCCCTTGAACAGTACCATCGTTTCGCCGGCGGCCTAGAAAAACGGAGATTAGCCCGGTTGTAAAATCGGACAAACACCTTCCCCGGGGCCGACTGGATTTTATCAATTTCCCTCATTTTATTAAATAAATTTATTTAATTCCACTGCGCCCTAAACCCACCCTCCATCCTCCCTCACCCTGCCTGCAGAGACTGTACACGGCCGCGAGAACGTCGGACAGCCAAACGCCCTCAAAAGACCCCCGAAGCGACCGCTATTTAGGGAAAGTTATTCGTATTACTTTCAAACTTTTGTCCCGGCCCTTCTGTCACAGAACGAATGCTAAACGGGCTACTGTGAGGGAGGAGGCTCATCTTCGGAATAGTGGACAATAGGTCCATAATATATATAATAGCAGTAAAAATTGTTGAAAAACGACTGTAATACCGCTACAAAAGGTAAACCTTTGGGAGTTCATTTTCAAAAGACTGTAGAAAAAATAATTAGTACAACATTATAGTACAAAATAAAAAAAAAGTCTAAAAATAGCCAGCTCTGGCTTAAAAGCAATCTTAAACGTTGGACAAAGTATGGCAAAACACCTTGCTCAACAAAAGATTAGTAGAAAGAGTAAAACAGCCTACAATATGGCCTGTCTAAAGCCAAGTTTAGAGTCTTGTCAATGCTAGGGTAAAATATAATAAGAATCTGAAAAACCAAATTGGCTGCTTTTCCTACACAGGCTTCCGACTACGGCCCGAATTCTTGAGGAGCACCTTATCACGACTTTTTTTTATCATTTGCATGTTGAGAAATTTTAAAATTTATAATTGAAGATTGAACCTTTTGCTAATGAAAATTAAAAAATATAAGCCAACAGAAACCCCGCTGGCAATCCCAAAAAGTGTCCAAATCCAAACACACCTTTCGATGGTCTGGAACTCAAGTTTACCTTGAAAAGGATCTAAGTGATCGAAGGTATTCCTCATCAAACTTGAGGTTATAAAACGCTCTCTTGTCTTTTGATTGGGTTTCCCAAAAGCAAAGGGAGCCAACTTTCTTCTTATTTTCTTTGGTTTTTTTCAAAGCAAGTTATCTTTCTCTTTTCATTATACATTACGATATATCAAGACCTATCGCGATAGGTCTATATTTTGTTAGTCTAAAGTAAAACTTTTTTATAATTGTAAGCAACATTGTAACACCCCCTTGAGTTTAGGCCTAAATTTTATTGAGTGCCAATCTTAATTTTTTACATTTTTGATTTCAAACCCTATTTACTGCCTTCAATATCATTCACTAACTGATATCAGCTTAAAAATTAAAAATCAAACAGTCCAAATGTTTAAAACCTCACTTTCTTCTATATTGTAGTACAATTTAAAGCCTTGAATCATATTTTAAACCAAAGTAAAAATCTCTTCAAACTCAACTTCCTTCAATGATAGAACAAACTTATTATGAATGTAAAACACATAGTATTATATCAGTAACTACTAATTCTGTTTACTACAATGATAACGAAAAAGTCCACTTGAAACCCTAATCTCATACGACCTCTGGCGCTTAAACGTTGAGGGTGGAAGGGAGAGAAATGAATATGATAATGTAGAGTAATATGTTATGCGTCCTTTTATTAACTCAAATACAATATTTATGAAAGTCATAAGACACATATATATGTAGCTACTGTCTTGAGATACATTGCCGTAAATATTTTTGTAGAGAGCTTTACATTATGCTGCATAGTAGAATATATTATATATAAGTTGTTAAAATAATCCTGTGTCTTCTCTCAAAGCAAATCCTTGGAGTTGGGAGCAAAAAATTTTAGAACAACTTAATATATGTATAATAAAAAGTTTTTGTGTTCATAAGTAAAGTAAAGTAAATAAATTTGCAGTGTGAAACGATAAAACATCGTTTATCTTTGATTTATAATACATTACTTTTACCAAAAAAAATTGCAATTACAGCTACAATACGTTAAAGAAGTTTTGTATATACTAAATATATTTTTATACCTTTAAAACTGAACTACAAAGTATTTTTCTACAAAGTTAAAAAGCCTTTAAAACTATAAAAAATGCCAATGAAAAAATAAAAATTTATGCAAATCGTCTTTTTGCAAAAGTGTGTAAAAAACCGAGACAAAAAGAAGTAATGAAAAAGCCGGCTGTGAGAAAACATATTTTTTATTAGGTGTCGACATAAAGAACCTGCCATACTTTTCCTGTAAAAAATGGCGGGTTCTTTATGTCGGCGCCAATATATAGACCAAATTTTTGATCAGGCTATGTATAATATAATTTTACATAGCAAATCTTACAGTATAAAATAGTAATAAGTACAAAATCATAGTCCAAGAACCTGCCAAGCGAACTAAAAGTACCGAAGTAAAAGGTAAAAAAGTATATTTTAATGTTGATTAGTAAGAAAATTTTATAAAACAATTTTAACTTAAAAATTGTGAAGATATCACAAAAATTGTAAAAAGTTTTGTTGCTTTTAGAAAAATAAACTGAAACGTAAAATATAGCGATAGTATAACAAAACTTGGTTTGTTTTTGTCGCTTCGCAGCCCACTGATAAGATCATAACCGATCCGACGGCCAAAATACAAACAAATAAGGTTTTAATTTTAAATTTCTTCTTTTGTATATTCTTAGACTTAACATAACATTCTAAAAAAATTCAATTTAAAAAAATCAAAACGATATCAGTTCAAAATTCGAAAAAAATGTGCGGTTAAGATTCACTGAATAAATTTACAATAGTAAAAAATAATTACGCTTATGCGGCATAAATTATACAAAAAAGACCTTACACACAAATATCGTATAAACGGACATACGAACTTTTTAGAGTATGTGACGTAATGTCGCAATGCAAAAGGTTTGTCCTCAAGAAATTTAAGGGTTAGGGAAACTAAAGACTTTCAAAATTCTCTGCTAGTCCAATATCTACCGATTGAAGACTCACTATAAATGGACCCTCAATCATAGCGAAATTCATTCAAAATACCAATCAACGTACTGGATCGTCGTATATGGTACTCATTCAGCCGTATTTTATAATTTTTAATACGTTTTCGAAGTTTTTCTTAGATTTTGAGATTTTTTTATTATGCCGTATTTACAGTAAAATAAATTTAAAAAAGCTTCTTGATTTCGTTAATTTATTTCGTATTTTACATAGCTGTTGTATGTTATTCATATATTGATTCGTATTTTTTCATTTATCAATTTTTACAGTTTTATCTTAAATAAAAAACATGGATGCCATCAACAGTAAGCCAGTCTTTCAATCTGAAGACGAAAAGTTCCAGTACCTGGCCGACCAAATCAGTGCCGTTATACAGCAAGAACAACAACAGGCACACCAACAACAACAATATCAACAACAACTTAGCGGCCTCTCGGTAGATCCATACACTTATTGGGCCCAGTACTACCAATATGAGCTGTCAATTCAGTACAGCAATCAGATGTATTGTAATGACCAATCGTACTACACTGCCCAGCCTACTCCTTCAACGACCCCTAGTTACAGTACTTGTTCTCCATCCGCGCTTAAACAAGCTAATACTAGCCTTCCATCCGACCGGTTGTCGCCTCTTACAGACTATTCTTCGAGGGAAAGTGGTACACCAGATTCAGTACAAAGCCGGTCTGGACGACAGCATCCATTGATGCCTCACACAAATGTGGACGCCGTTCCGTTCCATCCAAATATCTTTTTAGGTGAATGCGAACGGTGGAATCTGCATGTGAAGGCAAGAAGTTCCGAGGATGTGGCAACATTTGGCTTTAGTTAAAAAAGGTTTAGTGGTATTACATGTAAATATGTATAAAAGTAATAAACATAATTAACAAATATTTGTTTTTCTTTAATTTTCATTGGCTAATTTTCTATGTTTTCTCTACGCTTTGTTGCATGTCAAAGTTTCTTTTTCAAAAGATTACTTTTTGTAAAAAACAGTGTAAATGAAGAAGATGTTCGATGTTTCTAGAAGTTGTTACTTATTCATTCTTTTCTCAAATTAAAAGTTTATTATAGGTATTAAAAAGCAGTGAACAAACAAAAATATGTGTTGTTCAAGATCATTAACACTACTTTTTTGCTTTTCTACTTTAAAGTCCTTGGCGATCAGTACAAGTGCAAGTAAATTAAGGTCTCCAGTAGAGATGTGTTGGCTTGGCATCAAAATATTTTGTCATCTTTTTTTTTAAATAGCTTTTTAAAAATTTTATATGAACTATCATTTTTCAAAACAAATGATTTATATTGTCAACTTCTTTTGTCATTTTCAAAAATAAGGTATTAGCATCAAAACATAGATGATCGAGGTAATGTTTTGTCAATGTTTTGACCTACCTGATGACTTGGTCTCTTTTTGGCCGTATTTACTTCAAATTCTAAAGTTGAAAGCAGCTGTTGTCAAGTATATAGTAATTAAATGGTTATTTTGTTTTAACTTTTAAAAAGTTTTAAATTTTAAAATTTCTTGGTACTCTTATAGATTTGATGTTTTTGTAGGTGTTTTATGAGTTTTAAAGGGTGCAGTTTTACATTTAGGGTAGATACACATTCATATCCATACCGGAGGATGGACAAAACAAATATTATGGTAAAGAAGCAATAATTTTAAACTTAAAATATTTTTAAATTTCCCCAAAATCGGTGTATTCTAACCAAGATGTACATTGTACCATGTCATTTTTGATCATCAGCTGTCACAAACATTAACATCTACGTCATTTATGGTTTCCACCATTAATAAAACATACCACATGGGGCTTTACAACATTGACTACTTGTAGTTTGAAGAGAAAGAACAAAGTTTGGCGATCATTAACTGATCAAAAAGTAACAATAAACTAAACTTTTATTGCGAAACTTTTAAAACCTGAACCGAAAATTTATACTTTTTACGATTTTACTGTTTTGCAATTTTTGGTGAGCATAAAAAATGGCATACAAGAAAGATCAATATGTTATTTAAAGGCGTTTACTTGAAAATGTATACCAATTGTAACATCTAAAAAAGTAAAGAAAAACCAGCAGTAACGTACCTTCAATGTACGTTACCGTTACATTTCTTTATACCTAATCTAAAATGACAGTTGTAAGTTTAAAAGTGTTATAAAAAATTGATTTTTATGACCTTTCAACTTGTTTCCAGGGGTTTTTTGGCGAACGAATGACTCAAAAAGACCTCTCGATTCAAAAAAAAGTTATAATTTACTACAAAACACACGTTCAGCCAACAAAAAGTAGCAATTACATACTACTGTACACTTTTTTATACTATGTTGTGTACTGTAGAGATTAAAAGCGTATTAAAAAGTATAATTTTTATTCAATTTCAAGTAGTTGTTGACACCTTAAATATACATTTTATACGGTTTAACTTTCAGCGTTCAGGTTCACGTTTTTCGTCGCCGTTTTTTATTTTTTCACTTTAAAAATATTTAAATCGCATCTTTTTCAAAAGTTTAAAAACGGAAAAGTTTAAAAATAAAGTTGAGAAAGGAGAATTTAAACTTTGTCGACAGGTTTTGGCAATTTCAAAAGTATGCTTTCTACACAAATACAGTTACATTACATTATTTAAAATGAAGTGTAACTTATAAAATTTTAAGAAAACAAAGATGTCTTAGCCCTTAAAGTTGAGCCAAGAATCTTAGCATCCTCATAACACAATATTAAAACCAGAAATTAAGTCTGAAGTCCTAAAAAAGTCAAAAAAATTTTGTTGATTTTTGATTTTCACCCTAAATTAACCATAATTTATCTTTTATTTACTATAACAAGATAGTAAACATCAATATCTATGAAATCTGCTCTCCTCGACAAGTGTAATTCTATAACAATGAAAATTTTTCTTAAGCATAGTTAGTCAACATGACATACATCATCGTCAAAACTGTTTTATACTTGTTGTTGTTTACCGTGATCTTTGATTGCTACAGAACTGTTTCTTCCAAAACCATTTCTCTTATTGTGATGAGCTTAGAAAGAAAGAAACGGAAAGTAAGCGAGCAATGTGTTGTTGTCAGCAATCAATGTCAAAGTACAACCTCATGGTTGGAATTTTGTGCACTGTGCAAAAGTATCGGAATTTATAAATTAAAAATAAGTATAAAAATGCATTTTTATTTAGGCTATAAGCTTATTGACATAGGGAATGCACTAGAAACCTCAAAAAATATTTTTTAGAAAACTACTAGTATTTCAAAAATTCTGTGCTCCCTCAAAGCAAATTTCCGTGTTGCGGGGCAAATAATTATTTGAGCAACCTAAAATGTTGGTCTTTTAAAATCACAAAAGAAATTTTTAAAATTATAAGATTTTTTACTAAAAGCGAACGATTTTTCGATCGTATTTTACAACTTCAACTCCAAAAATATTTAAATTACCTAAAAAAAGCAGTAGCACAAAACTTTTAATCTTCGTATTTTACAACTAACCACCGTCTGAAGCTGACCTCATAACTTTAAAATAATTAATGGCGTATTGTCCGAGTTTGGTCCGGAAGCAGGAATTAGCCAACTTATTGTTTTTGTTTGTCGCTGCATGTTGTGTTATGTTTTTTGCGTTCGTATGTTGACCGCCCGCCTTTCGCGACGGAAGGTGACGATGATGGGGCGGGTACCCTGAAGAAAACAGAGGCCGCCTTCAGGCCTTAAAAAGCCTTCAATTTTCACAAAAATCGTCATAACTCGCTTATTTTCTAAAGTTTACAGCTGTAAGTTGTAGTAGGTTGCTTTGGCTTTGATTTGGGCGAATTTAAAAATTTTTAGGCGTATTAACTTTTGTGGTAAAAATCGTCATGGATTCCGGGACCGTATTTTACAAATAAATTAAATAAGAATTGTTTTTAGGTAACAATTTTTTTAAAAAATCACCTAATTTTATTTTTTGTCGCGATATAATGATAACTTCAAGAAAACCAACAACAATTTTAAAATTTCAGAAAATGTTGACCAAGTCGCTGATTATCTTGGCTGTCGCCTTTGGTCTGTCCCAAGCCCAAATGGTCAAACAATGTACATGTTCTGAGGTTGAGCCATGTAAAAAGGGCTACGTAGACTCGGTCATTCCTTGCGCTGACTCTTGTCAAGTAAGTTTTTCAAATTTCATTACAGCTGTACTTTTCGTTTTAAAATTTAAAATTTTGAGACATAATTTAGACAATGATAAGCTTTATTTTTAATGAATTTTACTCCTTGAGCTTTTAAAACAGCTGATTTATGACATTTTTTTCGAAACCCTAAAAAAATGGTGATTCTTACAATTTTGTCTAATTTTAGTCATAACTGCCATTTTGAAAACACACATGCAATAACTTTCGAATTTTTAAATAAAATCTCATCCTTACCCTTTATAGGAACACGCCGCCGCCCTCGGAGCCAACTACCAACAACTCCGCCAATGCTTGATGCAAAAAGAGCCTATGCTTCGCGCGGCCATGTCATGTACCGAAGGCAACCTCCGCGACGCTTGTGCAGCCTCTCCAGGCCAAATGGTGCCCAAACGTTACCCAGAAACCCTGAAGATCGCCGCCATGAGCGAGATCAACAGAATGCTGTCTCGTGCCGGCATCGCTTCCCAAGCCAAGGGATTGTTGTCGCAAGGCAAGAAGTTGTACGGATGTATGAAGACCTGCATGGACAAGAAGTCCGGCCAATGTGCCAAGAAGTTGGGCTGCGGATTGAAGCTGCCATCCGACTCTCAATTGGTCCAACAAGCCAAGCAATGTGCCATCCAGTCCGGCTTCAACACCCAATCTGTCCAACAATTGTGTCACTGCGCCCAGCAATCTGGAATCGGGGCTTTGAACGGACTCTGCGAGAAAATCGTGATCTCTTAAGTTTTGGCATGGACACTCGTATCATCATGAGTAGTGTGTAATAATAATTGTATTTAGTAAGCAATAAACTTATTCTTACAATTTGGGAGTTGAATATTACAAAAATATTTTAAATTTTGGATTGAAATTGGCCTTGATGTAAAGGAGTTTTTGAAATTCGAAAGAACATCTTGACCTAGAAAGATAGGCTTGATACTTCAGTTCAAATAGTAAAATTTGAAGTTGAGCTTTTTGTTTCGTAAAAATTATTTTTGTTGATCAAAAACTGATTTTTTAAACAAAAAAGGCGTGGTAAATTACTTAAAATAGGTAATACTAAGTTTTTCATAATGACTTTTTCTCATTTTTATTTTTATGGTAAAAAAGTATCATTTTGAACAAACAAAAATTTTGGCCTATTGTTCATTTTAGTAAAATACGGTACAATGCATTTTCAAGTTTAAAAACCAAATATTTAAATTGACATCACCTCATATCATTGACAAAATTAGTTTTACATTGAAAAGTTTTAAATTACATGATTTTTTAAACAAAACGGCGTGGTAAATTACTTAAAATAGGTAATACTAAGTTTTTCATAATCACTTTTTCTCATTTTTCTTTTTCTAGAGAAAAAGTGTCATTTTGAACAAACACAAATTTTTTCATATTTTTCACTTTTGTAAAATACGGTAGAATACATTTAAAAATTTTAATTTGAAAAACTAAATATTTAAATCTACATCAACTCGTCATTGACAAAATTAGTTTTATAATACATTGACCGAAATTGCTTGTTTACAGCCTTCTTAAAACAGTAATACATTTTCAAAAAGTTATGAGAAGTTTCACAACCTCAAGGTCATTGGCAAAAAACAATATTTACTTCAAATGGGTAAATAACTTTGACATGGGCTTTTGGTTTAATTTGCACGTTTTCTACCTTCAATACAATGAATTCTAACAACTAACATTATAAAGTTGGTTAATTTTTAAAAATTTTTGGTAAAAAAGCATATAAAATGGCTTTAAAATTTTAAAAATCATAAGTCTCGTAATTTCTTATGAATCTTTGGAAAAGAAGACTTAGCGAGAATCACCGCAAAGCTTTTAAACTGCAAAACATACCTAACAGAGTTTGAATACCTAAAAGCTACATTTATATGTAAAGCTAAACTTAAACTGTCATCTAAGTCAAAAGTAAGTTTACAAAAATCTGCCGCTACGTTTACATTTACAATTAAACTACTTCGTCCTCGTCGTATTTTAAAATCATCAATCTGCCCTCAACGTTGCTATGAGTAAAATCCTTGATACAAAACTGATGTTACAAACAACAGAACAGTTGATCGAGTCAGAAAGATTAATAATTGCACTAAATTTTAAAATCAAACGTATCAAATTGCAAAATGCAGTGAAAACGTCTATCGTATTCAAAACTCGGTTATGCAACTATATAAGTCCGAAGTCTAATATCAAAAAACTTTAAATACGGATTTACGTCATGAGGCCTCGAGCCGATCTCGGAGATACCACATTACCTAAAGTAAAAAATTATGTGCCTTAAGTATTGCGCGTTGATACAGATACACATATTTCTGCCGATTGAAAAACATATAAATACACAAGAAATCGGCATATTCTTCATTAAGTTCAACATCATCAAACTTGTAAGTTAATACATTTTTTCTTTCAAATTTTACATGAAAAATTTCTCTATTAATATAGTGTCTTGTCTAAAGCTTTGTATAACAATTACCTTTTAATATTTTCCAACTTTATTATTATAATATGTATAAACTTTGTACATTATTAACGATATAACAATTCTATCAATTTCAGTTGCTCTCAACCAAATTTTTAAAGTTTTAACTTACAAATTAAAATGAACACCATCAACTCTGGAGTAGTATCTCAACAACCATGCCAATACCTATTGGCCCATTTAGCTGAAATCTCAGCCTCCAATCCAGCCCACGAACGCTTTTACGCACTTCAAAGGTACCCAATGTACAGCCCTGGGTCTACGTGCAGCCCTCTTTTCTACTGCGGCAAGCAGACTAGACGTACCAGAGCCGCTCGACGACTGCTCAACGCCCGCCTTACAAGAAAACCTAGCCACCGCTTCTCCAACCGTCCGACCTCATCAGTCGACGACTGTTCAAGAGCTAGCAGTTCAGACTCGGTTCGATCTGGACTTCAACATCCCCTCATGCCACACACAAATGTAGATGCCATCCCATTCTATCCAAAGATATTTTTGGGTGAGTGCGAACGGTGGATCCTTCACATCAAAGAATAAAAACCAAATACATGTAGATGAGTTCAACAATATAAAACGTTTTCCAGTTTGTAATATAATCTCTTACTTTATTAATAAGGTTTCAATTGTATTTAACAACGTATAACACAATAAATAATACGTAATAAGAGTAACTGGTTCCAAAAATAGTATATCTTATACAAACATACAAATAACAAAGGTAAAATAACAAATGAATTCTACTCTGCCATGCCTTACCTTGTTTTGTCCTAAGAACCTTCCTAAATTATCCTACCTTACTTTACTCCCGCTTTCTTTACACCCCATCACATCAAGTAAACAATGTATAACATTAAAACAATAAATTTCAAACCCCCGGTCAAAAAGTTTATTCAGAATCCCAGATCGTTGCTCTTGAAATCTTCGTCTGTGAAGTTGGGAGACTTGGCTGGATCCAATTTTTGTTTGAGAATCGTCAGAGACGTGGATTCTGATTCCTTGCGTGTCTTCTTACTCGACACAACCTTTTCCCAATCGTATGGATCTGTGAACTTAAAGTTGCCTTCTTTCATTACGTCCATAAACAGTTTGTATATCAAGCAATAGTCAGGCCTAATAAAGTATGTCAGTGTTCTGAAAAAAAATTTTAAAATGACTTTAAATTTAAAGTTCAAAGACAATCTCAAAATATTTTAGATTTTACGACAATTTTAGGAGTCATTTTGATAAGTTACAAAAGACTTTACATTTTTTTCAAAATGAAAAAGTGACACTTCGTTTTAAAACTATAACGTATATAATAAACTTACCGTAAATGTGCTACAACCTCAAGCATTTGTACAGGACAGTTCTTCAATAATTCAGCGTCAGTGATCTTCTTCTTGGCGGCTTTCGTCGCATGCTTATCACTGAAATCTTATTTTATATTGTTTTAAGTCACTCTGGTTCTTTACTTCTAGCCAAACCCATAGATGTGCCTATATATAAACATAAGTATTTATCAAAAACCCAACGTACGATAGTTTCTCCCATGGTAGCGTCCCTCGAAGTTCGACCAGTAAATAGACTAAAGACCATAAATCATCCGGCCTCCCTTGTTCGTTCCTTTCATGAGTACTAATCGAGCAGTACTTTACAGTACCACGAAACAGAGTATCTTGTCTTGGTCGTCGCATTAAAGTCTTTCCATTCTCAGTCAGTACATATTGTCGCGACAACCCAAAGTCCAACATGTAGATGAACCTGGACATGGGGAAATGACGACCTATAGCCAAATTAGCCGGTTTTATATCACGGTGGATGTAGCCAGCCTAAAAAAAATTTTTAAGCTTTATTAAATAAATTTTTTTTTAAATTCAAAGAGTTATACCTATCAAAAAACACCTAAATCATGATCTATCAAACAATACCCACATCATGAAGTGTTTTGATGCAATAAAGAAGTTGAATCCCCACTCTAATGGTGCTCGACACGCTCAGTGGTCCTTTCACTTTCTTCTTCATAATATGTGACAGCGACGGCCCAAACAATGTCATCACCATGTAGGAGTACTTTTCGCGTTTACCAGCATAAATCATGTCGGCAAAGTGTTTTTTGCCTTTTAGCCTTGACAGAATCGCTACTTCTAGTTTTAAAACAGCACCACCAGCGGCTGTATTGGACTCGGCCTTTAGGGCATAAAACCTGTTCTTTTTCTGCAGATCTTCCGCCTATAACAATATATTTGGAAAAATTGAACTTTTGGATAAAGCAATACTCAATAATTTCAAATTATTCTCATTTGCACTAAGCAAACATTAATAATTGATCAGTTTTATGCTAAATTACAGCTTTTAATGCATTTGTAAAAGAAATAAAGGTTTTCCAAAAAATTTTAAAAATCACAAAACCTTACCTTATAAACAGCTCCACAGCCTCCTTCGCCGCACTTTTGATGTATAACAAATCTCTTACCAACAACTTTTCCCACCGGCAAATCGACTGGTCCTTCGTCGGTCTCGGCGCTCTTTGTCGGCATTTCACCGACCGCTGAAACAAAATTGAAAAATTGTGAATGAAACAGAAAGAATGCAAACTACAACTTGTTTTTAAACGTTTCTTTAAATTTTAATATGCAAATTTCTTTTCTATCGTGCTCTTAAACGAATCCCAAGATAAGTAATAGTGAACGTTATCAAAAGAAAAGAACCTGAACTCTCAATTACACGAAAAAAGCAAATTCTATGTTTAGAAAAAACTCATTTTAGTTTCAACTCCTTACTAGGCACACAATTAACCATAGAACCGACTTACATTACTTATAGAATCACCTTGACAATCGTTAGCCATCTATCATACCAATATGATTCCAGCAATCCATCGTAAACTTCACTGTGCTCTCCAGGCCGTCTTTCGTGGTTCAAAACATTTCCCATGATCCTGAACAGATTATTATAAAAAAATCATTTACATTTTCTATGCAAAAAGCATAAGGTTTAAAAGAAACTATATTATCCATGATAACGTTAGAAACATTTCTCCAAACTAACCTAGAAACGGAAGAAACAAAACAAAAAGTAAGACTTACATCTATTGCATATTGTCCTAGTTCGTAATAATCGTATGAAAACTTATTCGACCTGATAGCTGTCATGTCTTACCGGCTTCCGTCAGTTCTACAAAAATGCAGCGTGATAAACGTTCTTCCAGCCATGACTCTTTTCGAAAATATTGTCTTAACTCTGAAACGTAGCGAATATACAATTTGATCATAATGAACATGCTATACGAATCCAAAACCATTATTTCGCGCCATTTAACAGCATAAACCTTATATTAACCGAACAAAAACCAAATTATCGAAGAAGAACAGTATTTTGTAAAATTAAGGGAATGAACTGTGAATATTACAGTATGTACCACTTATTTTACCGTCTTTCAAACAAGACCTTCTATGAAAAAGGAACAGAACGATCGACGAACAAAACAAGTCTTCGAAACGAAGATAAATCCTAGGCAACGCTGCGCCCGAAACAATTGCGAGCTGCGCGCTCTACCCTAGTCCCGATTCAATAATACTGCTCTTAAAATGATTGTGCAAATAACTTTTCATATTATTTATTATTTTATACGATGTTAAATACAATCAAAACGTTATTATAAATCAGATTATAAATTCATAGGTGTTTTTGTTGTTTTAAGGGTTATTATCATTGTTGTTTATTCCTTGAGGTGCAAATTCCACCTTTCGCTCTCACCCAAAAAGACTTTTGGGTAGAAAGGAATGGCATCTATGTTGGTGTGGGGCATGAGTGGGTGTTGTAGTCTAGACCGAACCGATTCTGGAGTACTAGCCCTTGAATAGTTTTCAGATGATGATTTTGACCGGTTGGAGTAGGAAATCTTCCATTTTTTAACTGGGCGTGTTTTGTAAGGCCGGGAGGCAACTTTGGTACGTCTTCTTTGTTTACCGCAGTACACAACAGGACTGCATGTAAACCCAGGGCAATACGATGGGTACGTTTGGCGGCTACAGAAGCGTTCGTAGGCTGGATCGACGGCTGTATTGGCTAGTTGGGCCATTGTGTGTTGGAACTGTTGTTGAAAAAACACGGCGTTGTTGGCGTTCATTTTTTGTTGTTAAAGTAAAACTTTAAAGATAGAAGGGTACCTGAATTAAATAATGATGTTATTGTTAATGCACACATTATTTTTTAAAATTAAAAAAATGATAAAAACTTTTTATTATAAATAAAACTCAAATTATTTAAGATACTCACTTGAAAAATACAGTCTTTCAATTTAATTTTTAAGTAAAATATAAGAGAAAAAATTATTAACTTACAAGTTTGATGATGTCGAACTTAATGAAGAATATGTAAATTTACCGCGTATTTATATTTTTTCCAATCGGCAGAAATATATGTATCTGTATCAACTCGCAATGCTTAAGGCACATAATTTTTTACTTTAGGTAATGTGGTATCTCCGATATCGGCTCGAGGCCTCTTGATTTATCTGCCTTTTCAAAGTTTTACGATATTGGACTTCGGACTTATATAATTGCATAGTCGAAGCACTTTTGAATAATAGGCTTCTCTAAATTTTACAATTTTTTAATTTTGATTTTAAAAATTTGATGCTATTTCTCTAACAAGGCCAATTGTTTTGTTGCTTGTAGAAGGAGTTTTGTATCAAGGATTGTCTTCCAAACAACGCTACTGGTACAACTCAAATTACTATGGTGTGCTTGCGTATTTTATAGGTAAATGTAAACTTAGTATTAAGTTTTGTACTTCTAGACATGCCATATATTAAATTTTCTAGTATATGTAAATATAGTTGATGATATGCAAACTCTGATTCAAAAGTATGTTCTTCATATTCAAATGTCTTATTCACGCGATGAGCGACTCACTCCCTTCATTATGTTTTTTTAAAATGTCATTGACTATAGATGTTCGTGGCAGTATTTTAATACTGTCAGTTTGAATTGTTTTTGTATTTTGTTTATTTATTTATTTATATAATTTATTTAATTAATATTTTTCAAAAAATATTTTAACTGAACTTCAAAAGGCAGGAATAATATTTTTTATTATAAAATAGCTCTACCGTACCGTTCCTTCACTTTCCAAGTGTGTGTTTGATCGTTCCATTCTTCTCTTTATTCGAATTCGAGGTGGGCCTCCAATTCACAGCCCATAAATCGGTTCCGGTATTCAAATTAGAAGATGAAGAAGTGCCGTCCGAATATTTAATTACAAGTCGTGCCGTGCCAAATTTTGCGCTTTTTCCACACAATTATTCGAATACTGTAATTACTCTTACTTTTTTTGAAATTTTCGAATTTTTCAGTACTACTGTATTTTAAACCTTCACATTTATCATTTTGTGTGCAAGTTAAAGTAATTTTTCTGTATTACTATAGTTTTAATAAAATTTTTTTCATTTTTGGCATAATTTGAGGTTATTGTGAGTCTTTCGGCTTACTGTAACTTTATAAAATATGTTGTTTAAAAATGTGTACAGTACTAGAGTTTTTCAATATTTGACTTTACAGTAACTCAAATTGCCATCAAATTTCTATTTTAAGCCTGCCACTTCTGGAGCATTAAAAAAAGTTACTTGTAAAGTTAATATAAGTAGTAGTGGCTTTATCAATGTTTGTTTCCGTTCAATTTACTAATAACTTTTCTTTGACGTTCGTTTTTATCTAACTCCTTATTTAAATTTTTAAAATTCTTCGGCCGGTCATGAGGCTAGACTAGGCTAATGCAAACAGACTGATTGGCTGGAAAGTGAAAGTGCAATATGATAGTAATGTTTACTGCCATCAACTCAAAATTTGCTACCATATGTTTAAAAAAAATTCTTTTTTAAAACCAGCTTATCTATCCATCATTCTTTTACTGTATTTTAACATTTTTTACTGTAATTTCAGCATATTTTTATCCCATATAAAATTCTGAAAAAATACAGTAACTTATTGTTTACAGTATAATTACTACTCAATTACAACCCAAAACCACGGTTTTTTGAAGTTCTTCCGCCCCCAATCCCAACTTTATGCCTAATCGAGTTCGATTACTTTTACCGCCAAACCCTTCATTTTTCTTTACTTTTTACTGCGACTTTCGAAAAAAAAACAGCGCGCAATAATTACAGTAACCTTGTGTGTGCGGCTGCGTCGTTATATGACTAAAAATGGGATTTAATGACCGACAAAATGGACAAGTTTGTAAACATCTGCTGACTGACTGTTTCTTAAGGTCTTTTATATTGTGGCACAACAGATGGCTAATGTAAAGTCCGGTGAAACAATAAATACATTTTAAAATACGTTTTATTAAAAAATATTAAAGTTTCATTTTTAAAAATATTTCGCGAGTTATAATTTAGACAAGTTCACATAAAGTGTAGGCGTTTTCTATTGGCTCGGCTAAGAGGCGGGCCTAAAAACATTAAAACCAAAGTTCATAGACTTTAGTATTAAGCTTTTTCAATAAATAAGAGATTCTTAATATTCTAGTTTACGTTTACCAAATAAAGCCACGAATAACTATGATATCATACCCGAAAGTAGACGCTACACAAGTAATTTTCGTAAATTTTAAAAATATTGTATTTGAAGTTGGATGAGCAAATAAATTATAAAAGTGAAAACTACTTTTTGTCTTTTTTCTTTGTTTTATTCGGATTCTGTTTTTTGTGGACTCAGCTTGTTTGACATAATATAAGACTGGTGGTCAGTGGCCAGACTCTTTTTGTTTTGCGACAATTCGTTTTTTACTTTTACGTGGTTTTGGAATTGATTTACGAAAAAAATATTTTTTTTGAATAATTTTAAGGTACTGTGCTTTACTTTTTTATAAAGTTACTGTAGGGTTGATTTTTAGGGTTACTGATCTATGGTTTACAGTAATTTAATTTTTTGAGTTTTCTAATACTAAAGGGTAAATTATACTGACAATGTAAGCAATGTAGAACTGTTTTTTTATATCATAAGTCATTATCCTGAAAGCCTTCATTTTTGTACAAAAATGTTACAGTAGCTCAATAAGGGGCTTTTATTATAAATTTTTGTATAAAAATGGTACAGTACCCCCCCACCAATAAGCCACTTTCATTATTCGTTACAGTATTCCAAAAGCCACTTTCATCAAAGCTTCTTTATTGTCTGTCAAGTTGGCCAAGTTGAAACGTATTAACCTCGAAGTTGGGGTGCGAGTTGCGCAAAGTCGCAGCTGCTCATCCTATATCAAGTTAATAATGGCGGGCGGCGTTCCCACTTTTGTGATTTGCATGTAATCCTAAAATTCTTTTCGGCGATCTTCAAGACTCTCGACGGTCTCTAATTTGGGCGGTAGTGGCCTTGCATAACAGCTTAAATTGGATATTGTAGTTGGTTTTGCAAGTTTTTACAGTAAGAGGTAGTTACAGTGTTGAAGTTTGTTATAGCCAAGGCATAAAAAATTTTAGACTTTTCTAAAAACAGCTCTATTTTGTATAGCAAACCAACAATACTCGCTGTTTTCGCTGAGGATGACTAACCACTCCCTCTCAATCTTATCATATGTTGTAGTCTTTAACATTCCAAACTTTTTTTCAAATTTAGGCCCTCAAGTCATGTGCCTACAAGTAATTGACGTCAAAAAAAGATGAAACATTAACTATGATAACAACAAAATACTTTGATTTTCCTGTTTTTACTGTTATCAGAATGATGTAAAATCACATTGTTTCTTGAAGTTTTTAGTCGTTTTAGCTGGATTGTTCGAACTTCCGGACTAGTCTAACTTCTGGAATAGTTTAACTTCTGGACTAGTCTAACTTCTGGACTTAAAAGCTCTTATTTAACAAGTAAAATGTCTTTTTGAAATTTTTGTAATAGTTATGAGGTTGTTCAAATAACTCTGTGCCTTCTTTCAAAGCAACTTTTTGCAGTTGGGGCACAGAATTATTTGAAAAACACAATATTATAAGTGGTTTGCTATCAATAAGTATGATATATTATATTACAATAGGTTTTATATAGAACACGCAAAAGAATTATGTCCTATACTCAGCAATGGTCGTATTTTACATTCTCAACAAACAAAAATCGCAAAACTATAAGATGTGCCTTTCAAAACGTACTTCATGAATTATGATGAACAAAACTACAGATAATACAGATAATAACAGTTCAAAAGTTTTATAAAAAAAACACAAAAACTTTTGAAAATAGCCGCGATAAGAGACAGAAATCATTCAAAACTTGTCAAAACCCCACTTTGAGACAGGTGTTTGAGGACCTATTGTAGGCTTGAATTTGTTTTTTAAAGGTTTATGAGGTTGCGAAAGGTAAGGTTTTTTGATATACCGCTATTGAAGTAGTTTTGGAGTTGACAATGGGCTGGATGAGGTAAAATACGGAACCGTGAGTGCTTTTAATTTAACAAGAGCTGTTTTTTTATTTTTCATTTCTTTTAAATAATTTTATTTTTCCTTGTAAAACTACAACATTTAATTTAAAAAAGTAACAACGAAAGTGCCTGGCTTGGCTCGCTCTGATTGACATCAAACTTTTTACATAGAAAGATAATATAAGATTTGCAGCAAAATATTGCACTTTACAATCAATTTTGAAAAAAATCTACATAAAAAATTACGTTTTGAATTTTCCACTAAATTGGCATTGTGTTTCAAGCTTCTGAATTTGGCATTTTTTGAAGCTTGAGCAATTTTCTTTGATATACTAGTAGAAAAGTTTTAAGTAGATCTACATTTTTTAATTTGTAAGCTTAGTTTGTCAGAAAAAAAGTCCAAAAAAAAGTGCTTGAAACACAATGCCAACTTTGCTAAATTGGCGGCGGATTCAAATAGTTTAAATTTTAAACTTAAAAACATAACTTAAATTTTTTACAGTTACTATTAATAGTACAAATAATTTGCATAAAATTTTTTAGGTGATTCTGAGCGGGTTGGTACTTTCCTTGTTATTAAGAGTTTTTTTTAATGTATTTGATTACTTAGTAGTAACTCGTCTCTTCTCTTTCTTATCGTACCCAAATAAACGCCAAAAGTACTAGCCCTAAAACCCAGAAACCGGTCGCTACTTTTTAATACTTTTTACAATTGTTTGAGCAAGATTCCTGACCCATTTACGTTTGGAAAGGCCTCTTTGAAGGGCCGCAAATCCCAGTCTTTTTCCAATTTTAACTTTCATTAAAACGCATTTTCGGCCAAGTTTTTTGGCCAATTCGCTGGGGACGGTCTTGGTTTACCGTAGATTCGCAAGATCCCAATCTTCAACTTTGCTTTTAATTAACTTTTCGCTCAACGTTGGCTTCAGTTTTTGAAGCGATGACCGTGGGAGTTGTGTTTTTGGAGATCTTATTTTGTTTGTGTATGAACTTAGTACGGTAAACTTAAGTTTTAGGATGAAGTTGGTACGGTAAACTTAAGTTTTAGGATGAAGTTGGTACGGTAAACTTAAGTTAGCAGGGGGAACTTTAATATGTTAGAGTAGATTATGGGCTATTGCTTTAAATATGTCATAAGTCAACTCTAGTTCTCTCGTCATCGGATACACCAAGATATTTTGAGATAGTTGTCTACTGTAGTCAAAGTCAATGACTGGTAGATTTTTAAAAATTTTTAGAATTAAAAATAAAATCCGTTGTTATAAAATGTAGTTTCTAGCCTTTAAAACGTTTTTATCGCTAATTTTGATAAAAAGTTTTAAAAGTTTGAAGTATAAAACAAGGTGTGCTAGAAAAGTCATCATAATATTGCTTTCTTTTTTGTTTTTATTATAGTAGAACTTAATTTAAATCTAAGAAAAGAATTCAAAGATTTTGTTTATAAATGACCTAAATATGAACTTTTTAGAATTACAAAAAGATCAAAAGAGAAAAAAAAGCCAGTTTTTTGCCAGTGAAAGAGAGAAAACTCACTTCTCTTTTCTTTCTGAAATCCAATCAAAAGACAAGATAGAGTTTTATAACCCCCGCTTTGATAACGAATTTCTCCGATCACTTAGATCCTATTCAAGGTAAATTTGAGTTCCAGACCATTGAAAGATGTGTTTGGATTTGGACACTTTTTGGGATTGCCAGCGGGGTTTCTGTTGGCTTATATTTTGCAGAATTATTCATCAAGATAACACTTGTTATAAGAAACAATAAAAACATAGTATTAGGATTGGCTATAGCGAGTTTTTTTGCTGTAAAACGTTTTTCAATGTAATTAGGTAAGAAAACCTCTTTTTTGGCTATTATAAGGATTTTTCTTGACTTTTAATCTGTTAGCTACGTATTATTTTTATTAGTGACCTTTATAGGCATTTTCAAGAAAATAGCCGTGTTCAGTATAGTCAGGGAGTAAGAGGGGTGAAAGTAGATCTGAAAAGGGTCCTGCTAAGCCCGGCTCTGAAAAGGCACGAGGCAAAGAAAATTTTAAAAGGGTCGGGCAAAGCTTGTTAATGTGAGCTGTGATCTTTGACAGGTCTAGGTGGAGGGTATTTTCTAAAAAAGGTAAAAATAATGCTGTACTTGTCGTAACTGGTTGATTTTTTAAAGGTAATACTTATTTTTCAATATCATAAGAACCAAAAATAGTTTTTTTAAATGTTAAGTTAAACAGTAAAACTAAAACATTGAACTGATGACTCACTTTTATCATCTTGTCCTGTTTATTTACTCTTACCCCACCATTTATCAACTTTGCCACAATACCCTTTACATCCTGTTATAACTTCTTATCACTCCATTTTAACCTCAAATTTGTGGTTTTTGAAAACTTTTCGAAGCACTCCGCATTTCATATGGCTATCACAATATTGTTATCGGCTATACTTGGGCGTTGACACATCCGGTTTAACAACAATAAACAATCGAATTTTTAATTAAGTTTTACATGCCCAACTTAATTAAATAATTAATCTTGGCCCATCATTCGTGGTCAAATATTGTGTCATCAACAACAACAACAACAGCTACTTTTTGAGTTGTTTTTTCGTCTGTAAAAGCCCGGATTACTGTAGCAGGGGGGGGATTAGTGGAGAGGAGAGAGTAATTGAGGATAAATAATAAGATAGATCAAGAGACAGTAGTTTTTATTGTGTAAAGTATTTTAAAGTTAACACAAAATTTTGATAATTGAGAAAACTGTACAGTACGACTTACAGTACCTTTACCCTTAAAATATTTAAACTATTAGGTTGTTCAAATAATTCTGAGCTCCTTAACTTCGAAGATTTTCTTTGAGTAAAGGCTCAGTATTATTTGAACAATCTAATAATTCATCTCAAGGGTTGGGTGGAAAGAGCTAGGACATGACCGGGCAGGGTGATTTTTTGGAAAGAATGAAATTTGCTATGAGAGGGAGCTCAGAATTAGTTGAACAGCCAAACATATTCAATAAAACCTGTATTTTACCACCCCTACATATTTTTAATTAAAAACCATAAGTATGCAAATGACGTCATATTTGTGTCATAATGACTTGATTTCCGGGTTAATCTGTCTCTAATCTACTAGTCGCATCTGAAAAGACAAACAGGTGTTGTTCCAACCAAAAAAGTCATAAAATCGCTGAAAAAAACTTTTCTTTAAACAAACCGACAAGACCGGCACTTAAATGGTCATGTTTGCTCAGTATAATATTATATACGTATAGGGGGGGGCTAGGTGGTTTGGTGAATTTAAGCTAATTTTTGAGGTAGAATCAATTATACCGTATTTTACAAATAGTCGATTCAAAAAATTGTTAAAAAATTTAAAAAGCGGTAGTAAAAGTACTGTAGCTTTACCGTAAAACTTTACAGTAAGAACTTTGGCATCTGAAGACAACGTTGTTCAAATAATACTGGACCGCTTTTTCAAACCTCTTTTTTTGTGGTCAAGGGGCTCAGAATTATCTGAACAAATTAATATTTAGCTTTATAAACCTTTTTGTTGATGACACAATATTTTGAAAGGTGAGGGTACTGTAACTTTGAAATGACTTTTTTTTAAATTTTTATCTTGTTTGTTTACTGCCATTTTAATTTAAACAAATTTTTTGATGTTTCCTCATTCGATTGGCCTTGAATTCCATGTGCAATATGTTGTACCGCGCCGCCCTTTAAATGGGCGCAAAACTTGAAAAAAAAGTTGCGCGCGACAGCTGCGCAACTTCAAATTATCGAATAATTTGGTCGAGAGTCTGTGGACCGACTGTTTCTATGCATAACATCTTGCGGTCCGAGCTACTTTCGGCTTTCTTGATCTGGGCATGTTGTAGTAGGTAGAACTTTGATCTGGATATGTTGCGATAGGTGGAGTTTTGTAAAATTTTAGGTTGTTCAAATAATTCTGTGCCTTGTCTTAAAGCAACGTTTTGGGGTTAGTGAGCACAGAATTAAATAAACAACTTAATACTTTGATTTTATAACTTAACAACACAAAATGATCTAATATTAGTGCAAATTGACATTGTCCCAGCACAAAGTAATAGGACTAGTACAAAAAACTATCGTACAGTAAAAACCGTAGCAAAACTAAATATAGGTTTGCCACGGCATGAGCAAGTGTATAACATAACGGGCATGGTGGAAAGGAGAGCGCGCAGCTGACAGCAGGTGTTTCATGGATAATATTCTCAAGTTATTGATGAGTCTGTCGCTCTCATTACTTGTTTCGTGTTACTTCAAGTTTACTTTGCTTCAAAGTTTTGGACAAACTTTTCAATTTTAATTTAAAAACATTTTTTTTGAATGTTGGTTTCGTCAAAACGAGTGCCGTATTTTACCACAGTAAAAATTGTTTTATTTTTTAAAATTTTTTATATTTTTATTAAGTTGTCCAAATAATTCTGTGCCTTTTAGCCACAAAAATTTTCTTTGTTTAGGGGCACAGAATTATATGAACAACCTAATAATAGTTAATAGTCAAAGAATGTCATAGTTTTTAAGATATCAATGATTATACTGTGCTTTTTTGATAAATACTTGTAACTACTGTAATTTAAATCCGCCTAAAATCGAAATAAAAGTTGTAAACAGTAAACATTGAGTAATTCCCGGACTTTGCTTGTCATGATTTTGCCGGAAATATTAAAAAGTTTGCTCGTTTTGTAGTTTATCATTCTATTTTTAAAGTTTTGATAAGAGTGCTTTAACTTATGGCTAAAGTTGATCGTAACTTACGTTACTTTGTGTAGTTTTAAAGGTATATTAAGCTTTGTTTTAAGTTACAGTTAGGCATGAGGAGCCGGCCAGGCCTACCAGCAAGCCAAGCCCACCTTGACCCAAATTTATTTAGGTTGGACTGGGCCTGAAATTTAGGTTAGGCTGGGCCTTAAAACCAAAGACCGGGTCAGCCATGAGCAAAATTTAGTTTGGGCCGGGCTTTAAAATGGGCCCGGTCCGGCTCGTTCTTTATTTTTTAGTTACAGTCCAGGATATATTGAACTTTTGTCTCTTTCTACCAGCTACTTCTACCCTGTTTTTTACCCCCTTCCCCCTCGGTTTTCTAGCCTTCCCCAAGCTCTCTATCTCTCCCTCAGCTTTACCCCTCTTCCAGCTAACTACCCCTTTCCCAGCTTTTTACCCCTCCCCTACAATACCTTTATAGTACCACAAGCCCCGTCCTACCATCCAGATGTGCCAAAGTGTTATAGTCACAGAAATTAGAAAGAAATGCGCGGCGTGTGACAGCTCGATTCATCATGACATTATCCTTGAGATCAAAAAAGTTTGCACGCTTCTGAATCTCTTAATTCAGCGTTAATGAAGTTGGCGCAGCTGGACGTCCGTATTTTACGCAGTCAGGTTTTGTTGCGCAAACATGATTAATATTACTGACTTTTTGACATCGTATCACCAAAACATACGTTGTTATAGGGATTTAGGCTTGTTTTGACTATTTTTTAACGCAGATTCTTTTAAATGACGTATTTTACATAAAATTTAAATTTTTTTACGTTTTTTGTAAAATACGACATATATATTACAATTTTTTATACCAAGGTTTTTATTTTACCGTACTAAATGACAATTTAAGTACTGTACTTATTTTTCAAAACAATTTTTTTAAATTTTAAAAATCAAATTTTGAACCAGGTTCCGTGACCAACCTACCCTAAAAGTGGCCAAATCTTTGTTCGGCTTCACCTTTGGCCAAAACATCTGCCACTATATATCCATTCTCTGCTTTTACTGTCCGAATGCATAAAACTGTCCGAGACGGACTATTAAAAATATGGACATAGAAAGTTGTTCGAAATGGGTTTTGTAAGGTTAAAAGGTTGAGGGAAATGACAAAGATCTTAAAATGAGGTTTTTATGATAATAATACATTGTAACTTCTGTATAACGAATTTCGACCAAAACTTAAAATCTCTTCAAAATCTCCAAACAAAATGTTATACAGGAGTTGATGTGTAAGTAAATTGTATCAATTGGGTAGCAATTTTTTAAAAGCAGCTAAACGTGGGTTTTACTATTTTTTTCAAAAATTGACAATAAGACCACATTGATAAAAAAAATTTAGTTAGTGAGATTATAACTTTTTACTACAGGGATACCTTTTTTTATGACTCTTGATAGTATGACAACTTTTTTATAATGACAGCTTCTTAACCGATTTTTGTATTAAATATATAAAACTATAACACTATCAAAAAGTACTTGTGTGACACCCTGGTTATAAAGACAGGTTTTCTTGAGTGTCATACTAAAGAGTTTTGACTGTATTACAAAGGCGATCAAGACTGTCAATATGAAGAGAGTGTCACTCTATCGAAGGCAATACCAGAGAGGATTGTCTGTAATACAATTTTCATTTTTTAATTTTTTTTTACATGTTTACAATTTGTGAATTTGAAATCTCTTTTCGTATTAAAAAATTTAAGATAAATCTAGAAAAACTTATTGAAAACATTAAGAAATGGCTAACCAATCAGCTCAAAGTTTCTCCAAGTTTCTTTTATAAAAAGTTTTGCGCGGACAAAACTTCTATTAATAGTGGGCGGAGTTTAAAATGAATGCTTAAAAATACTCGTTTTTGAATTTATCTTTTGGTCGTCTTTATTAGTTTCTTTGAATTTTTTTTCAAGTTTAAGTTTTTTAAAACTTATTTTCTTTTGACCAAAATACGATCAAGCCTCTATAGTATGACTTTTGATATGTACTGTGACATCCTCTTTGTAATGGCAGCTTTTTGAATACCTTTTGTAATAGAGCTTGTATCAAAAAGTACCTGGGTAGTGTGATACCTGGTTATAAGGACAGTTAGACTAGTCTCTTGAGGGTCATACTAAAGAGTTTTGACTGTAAACCAGATAACATACTGTTTGAGCAGAAGGTATTGATAAAGAATTGTTCAACTATTTCTAAACTTAAAATTTTTCATTTTCCAAATTCAAATCAAGTTTCTAAACGTTTTATCCATTTCTGCATCTGCATTATGTCAAATTTGAATATTTTTTTTGAATTTTGCGTGCGTTCAGATTTATTTTTGTCGCGCGCGATATGTCATCAAGATTGCGACAAACGGCCAAGCAAACAGCGACAAAAGAGTGTGCGGAAGGGGGAGGGTTGAATACAAAAATTGACTGGGGTGGGACTGGAAACCATCTGCTGAGCGGAAAGTGGGCATGGCTCTTTATAGTAAACTCTGAATGAACTCTCTTTAATTATCGAGGGCATGGATGGACAGGGCAAGGTTTGGGGAGTAATTTTTTAAAAAAAAGTTTTGAGAGGGGGGGGGGTGTTATAAAAAAAATCTAAATTATGAAAAAATCATCCTTTTACCTCTCCTCAGCTTTCTACTCTTTTTCCAACTTTTGCTCCCCTCTATCCTCCCTCCCCCCCCACTTCAATTGAAAACCCAGATCATGCCGTTTGCCATACTTATAGGCACTCTAAACCCTTTCTGTTCTATGGCCACTGCCACTCTTTCTATCATCTATAACATGTTGTTTTTTTCTCGGGCCGAATGACTTTTGTCTAAAACAATATTCGAATACGCGTCTTACAAAAAATAATCTGACTTGCTTCCGAATTTGCATAATTAAAAGTTAAAGAAGTGTGTAATGACATTAAGCGAGGCACTGTCATTGTTATAATTATGTCGCGTTTTCAAATATTTGTGAGTTTTGTATTGTGATGAGGTGATGAATTATGGGATGGTACTGTAATAAGTTCAGGAAAACTGTTTTTAATTTTTATTGTATAGAGTTTTTGACAGAGTATATTTAAGGATCGGACCGTGTAAGTCAGGTTTAGTCTGGCGCTACGATTGCGCTGGGCCGGCATTGAGCTAAATTTGAAATGGGCTAGACCTCAAAAGTTGGCATGGTTTATTTTAAACTCTTAAGCATATTAGTACAGTAAATATTATAAAAATATTATAGCAGTAAAATGTTCCAAAACATAGTATAAGGTTAATTTTTGGTTATTTTGAATTGAAAAGACGTATTTTACCTTCAAGTTGTTTTATATAGTATCTACTTTTTGTAAATTACGTATAATTTGAGGGCTGTAAACTTATTTTTGGTTACCTGCTCTTCTTTACCTTACCTTCGTTTTTGTTATCTTAATAGGTTTATGTAGTTCGTATATACTTTTCTTTATTTTGCTTTAACAGTCTTATATCTTACACTTTCCTGGTTTTACATCCTTTATACATTAATTTGATTCCGCTCTATTTTGAGAGCTTAACAGCTATATTAATCTGAATTTTAGAGAAACAATTTTATAATGACCGTACGTACCACAAAGAATGTTCTAGAAGTTGTCATTATAAAACTGTTGTCATAGTGAGGATCATACTAAAGAGATTCATCTGCTTATCTCCATATTACTTTATATATCTTTTCAACATTATCTTATCCTACTCTCTCTATTACCCTCTATTCTTCATTCTTCTCCCCATATCTTTGCCTTTATCTTACTTTTACCCTACTCATCCCTCTACTCTCCACCCTTTCCCCACTCTCTCTCATTTTGACCGTGCTCTAAAGAATCACGGTCCCATTCTGTTCAATCTTATGCTAACATTATAGAATCCATTAAAGCCGTCGAGTCGATATTCTCAAGGCGGCGACGGAATTATTATGCATAAAAACTTTGATAGTGATCGGGAAATGTTTTGTATAATACGATGGACCCTTTCTCACAATATTTTAATCAAAGTTTTTCGAAATTTCCAATTTTTATTTATAGCGCCTGAGGGGGTGGAAGGGGGGGGGGGGGGAGAAGGGGTACAAGGGGGAGGGAGAGCTAAAAAGGGGTTTACGGGTCAGTTTTGATACGGTAACCAAAACATTACAAAGGGAATGTTTGGCTCAAAGTTGATCGAATGATCTTGAAGGAAGGGGGGGGGGGGGTTAGATCAGGTACGGCATAAGTAGTAGTAATAACAGTAGTACAAAGTTAGGTAAAATACGGACTACATAAAGTGGGTTAGTAGAAAGTTTTTAAAATTTTTTCGTATTTCAAAATTAATAAAAAGTATAAGTTTAGGTCCAAAACCATGAATTTTACAGTTTAAAAACTTGACGATCTTAACTCTGGCTTTGCCAATTTTTATTTTTTAAGCTTTTTTGGGTTGTTAAATAAATTCTGAGCCCCAAAAGAAAAAGAGTTGCTTTAAAAGGGGGGCGCAGAATTATTTTGACTGTCTTATAATATGATTATATGGTAAAAAACAGCGTAGAACTAGAATCTTTGACTTGGCAAATTGCTAAAAGTAAGAAAAAACATAAACTCCAATATTTTTTTGTCAAACACTTGCTTTTTTCACTTAAACTCTAAATTTTTCAATTGCAAAACGCCTTCAAATTTCAAATTTCGTTAATTTCAAAATCGAAAAAGTGCGAAACCAAAAACTCGGGTTCCGCAAATTCATGGCCGTGATTTATCGCCCTTACTTTCGCCCCTACCGTAGCCGCGTTTGCCAATTAACTTTTTCACTTTGGGTTTGTTAAAACAAAACCCATCCATTACTTATCTTTATGAAAATCCATTTTTTGGCGACTTTAATGCACTGTTTTCACTTAAACCTTCCGACGGAATGGGTTTCCTGGTGCTGTGGCCATAGTGAGACATTCGAATAAAACCCATAATGGGATAAAAAGAATGACATCAAACGACCCCGCCAGAACTATCTTCACAAACCTCGGCTAAAAGCTTTTCAATTTTGGTCGAATTTTGAATTTTTAAAATTTTTATGACAATTGTGGTTAGGGGGGTTTAAAAACTTAAACTGTTGGGTATTGTGGTTAGGGAGCTTGAAAAGTTGATGGTTTTGGTTGGGCATGGCAAGTTTTAGAGTTTTTCATTGTAAACGGAGGTATTTAAGAACTGTCTTCTTCTTCAGTGCCTTGGGGGTGAATTTTTTCAGTTTATACCGCGAGTGCCAAAAAATATTAAAAAATATAAGGATAACATAATCGGAAACTTAAATTTATTTCATAAAAAGCCAGATTTTAACTAAAATTTTGTTTGAAATTGCTAATTAAACACGATGGAATTGGTTATGAGAAGGCCCAGCTGTAATCGAAGGCCAAACTTAATCATCGGCCTTCCTTAAAGCAAAGAAAAAACAACTTTGCCCATACCCTTCACACACTCCTTCATCTCTCACTTCCAACCATCAACTTCATCTCTCTCTTCTGACCATCACCTCCATCTCTCTCTTCTAAGCATGTCCTTTCCAAAGATTTTCTTCTCTCCCTCCACCCAACCAAAACTCGAGACGGGCCAAAAGTTTACAGCCGGTCGCGAAACAAGCTCCGCCTCTTTTCGGCTGGAGTTTCGCCTTCTTCATCCACTCAGTCCCATCTCTTCACAACACCCTCCCATACCGTACTTCTCAACAAGTTTCCACAAGCACTGGTTGGGCCAAAGTTTCGCGGCCCAAAAGTTTCGCGACCAATAGTTAAGTGGTTGGGTTAGGGAGAGGAGGGGGCGGCCAATGGAAAAGTTTGGCCGAAAAGTTTTGAGGGATGGAGTGAGGGGAAGAGGGTGGTTTTTGGAAGGTTTTGGGGAAGGAGAGGTGTTTAAAAATGGATTTTAATTTTAATTGAAATTATAAAAAATTTTGATTTTTTGAGTTTTGGTACACTTTGTACCTATTTTATTGATTTTGCAACTCTTTGATATACTTTTTCTTAAAAACAAACTTTTTCGAAAGTAATTTTTAATAAGAGCCTTCGTAATTTTTTGACTTTTTACGTAACATATGATAAGTTTTGTCATACTCATTTTGTGACAAAAACAAATTAAAAAAATATTTTAAAAGCATTTAAACCACTTTTTGTAGCCAAAACCATTTCAAGAATTCAAATTTTGCCCATTATTTCAAGTTTGAAGAGCACATTATGTTTGTTATGTAACTTTAATATGGAAAGTTTCCGTTTTGTATCCCACTGTGATTTCGATGCTCTCCATCGTTTTTTATTCGATTTCAACGCAATTTGATTAATTACTGAATAAAATTTAAAGTAATGTATATTTTCGAAATAACGCGCAATAATTTTGACAAGTGCACCATAAGCGGTTAATTTTATATCATATTTTTAGAGTTAAACATCGTATTTTACTTTTTGAAAATGTATGATATTTTTTGAATCGTATTTTACCTTTTTGTGGTGTATTTTCCTTTTTGAATGTCGTATTTTACTTTTTTGAATTGTGTTTTAAGTACCACTTTGATTCTCTAATAATCCAATCAATATTGACACTTCGTCGCGATTCAAAGACTTCAAAGGTTTTTCGCAAAAATCAGTTTGAAAAAGTTAAAAAATTAAAATTTAAATGAATTTAGATGAGTGCTTTGGATGCATCCTGGCTTTTTGCCCTGACGAAGACCGAGGTTCCAGAAGCGCCGATCTCTTCAGCTTCAACTTCACCTTCTCCAACCGAGAGTTCGGGACCTTCGGTCGAGGATTTGGGGCCAAAACCAGCTAAAAGAAGGCGGAAACCTGATCGTAAGTTGTTTTAAAGGTGTTGTAGTATTTGAATTTTAATTGTTTCCTACATTTTTATTTGTTTGTTACCTAAAAAGTTGAGATTTGCTAAAATTTTTGATAAAACTATATTAATTTAAGTTTTGTTTTAATTTTATTACATCTAAAGTTAATATAGTAGTCTATCTTATTGTAAAATACGGTTCTACAGACATAGCATAACTTTAAATTTCAGCCAAAGACGTGATCCGCCTAATAGCCGAGCCCCAATTGACAGTTGAAGTGAACGAACCTCCCAGATTGGACCCGATAACAGAAGAAAAGCCTCAGTTCAGTCCTCAGAACGATCAGAATCAAGTTCATGCCTTCCTGAATGAATCACAGCCAGAATCCTCGGTTTCGCCCTCCAATTTGTCGTTTAATTTGCCCAGTGGAATTCCTTATGGCACGGCTATCAGGGCTATTGGTAAGGAGTTTATGTTGTTTTAGGGGATTTTTGAAGATTTTTGAGGGATTTTTATGGTTTAGGGGGTGTTTTGGATGTGGTAATGAGTGTGCTGGATAATTTAATTTTTTTAGATTTTCGGGGGTGTTTTTTGAATTTTCAAGTGGTTTTTAAAGTTTTTAGGCTATTTTTGTTCGTTTAGGCTTGTTTTTGATAATAAAATTTTTTTTTTAAATATTAGTCTTTAAGGGGTGTTCTTCAATATTTTAAACTCCTTTTCAAATCACTCACGTCTGTAAATTTGCAGAGAACGGCAAACTGACGTGTCCCACGCCCGGCTGCGACGGATCCGGCCATCAAACCGGACTTTACACCCACCACCGCAGCTTGAGCGGCTGTCCCCGGAGGCCGAATAAGAACACAATCCAAAGTAAGTTTACTTTTGTTTATTGGGCATGGGCACTTCGCTAGATTGAAAACTTGGAAAGTGGGATAAGATTGCACGCCATTTAACGGGCCCGAAAAAGTTAAGTCAATTTGGGAGGGGAGAAGTTGCACTTTCAGGTTACAGTAGGAAAAGATGGAGTTGGGGAGGGAAGGGGGGAGTATGGGTGAAGAAAGGTGGAGTTTTGGGGGTGGATAAGATGGGAAAAAGAATTTCGGGCATGGATAAGATGGGAAAAGAATTTTGGGCATGGATAAGAAGGGAAAAGAATTTTGGGCATGGGTAATAAAAGAAAAAAATTTTTTTTAAAATTTTTTAATCAAAAAACAAATTCAATTCCAACTCAAACTTTCAATTTCATGCCATTTTTTACCTTTCCCCTCCCCCAATTATTTTGACCGGTCAATAAGGTTCGCGCACAAAAAAGTTAATTTGGCGCCCGTTAAAACAGTGACTTTCTTTCTCTTCACCTGGTGGTCTTGATTACAAGCAGATGGCCGTTAATCCACCACCGGAAACACATTAGAGAGTTCGTTTTTTTGAAAGGGATCGCATGCACCTGCCCCCAAAGTTTTAAGACAATGAAGTGAGATTGAAGAGGGGGGATTAACGTGTTCTGCGGGGGGATGAGTAGGATCAAAGTGGCTGGGGTGGATCAGCGTGGAGTGTGGATGGGTGGATGATGAAAAGTGGCAGGGGTGGATTGGGATGAAAGGTGGGCACGGGTGGATAATGACAAGTAGCTGGGGAGAAAAGTGGAAGGGGTGGGTGGTGAAAAGAGGTTGTGGTGGATAAAGATGGAGAGCGGGTAGGGGTGGATAATTAAAAGTGGCAGGGGTGTATTAGAATGAAAGAAAATTCAAAAAAAAAATTATATTTTTACCACCGAGAATAAGTGCCATATTAATGTACAGTAGTGTTTGACCAAGCCCACATTTATCGTTTCTGGGAAGTCATTACCACCTTAATGTCATTCTATCTTATACCTTTACAAACACTTTGGACTTTACTCATAATTTGTCTATTTGATCTTGCTCTGCATCTTTTATATTTTAATTTGAGCTTTCAAACACTTTCTATGAATCTGATACTCTTATCGCTTGTAAAATGGCATCTTCTGCAAACAGTTTAGTCGTCTTGGTTGGACTAGTCAAACTTCCGGTCTAGAAAGCTTTCAACAAGTAAAATGACTTTTTGAAATTTTTATTATGTTTATTAGGTTGTTCAAATAATTATGTGCTCCTCACAAAACAAATTTTTGGGTTCAGGGGGCTCAGAATTATTTGAACAACGCGATAAAGTTGAATATGACACTTCTAACACATTGTGACAAAAATATGTTGTTAGATGTCAAAAGCCTTTAGTACATGACACAAGCTTGAATCTGCCTCTAATATTACACACAACTTCCTGCCCGCTTCTTTACACCCCTTTCAAGATACCACAATGTTTCCTATGACTTCCTGTAGGTCTTCCATTCTCCAAAACCTTCTCCAAACCTAAAAAGGTTTAAAACACCGCCTCCGGTAATCGGATCCAAAAGGCGACTTCTAAAGTTACCGCTGTTTCACACAACTTGGCCACATAAAGACGCGCCTTGGCCACATAAAGGCGGGTGAATCAGCCCAACGAGGGGGGTCCGTGTCCCATGCCCTCACAATTGACAAAGCCTCCCGATAATTTATGCACAAAACTTGACTATCACACGCATTCGAAACTACCTTTTGACACTGTAATTGTATTCGTCATCCAAAGTTTTATGGGACTGTATAAAGTAGTGGTTAATTGACTTTCGAAAGATACGAAATGATGACTAAAGGGGGTTTTACAGAGAAATGATTAATGTTGTTAAAGTAAGACGAAGAAAGGGTTTTTGTTACAGTAAGAACAGATAAGACAAAAAAAAAGAAATTTATTTACAGTAATAAGACATAAGGCTTTATTTAAGTTGTTATCTAAACAAAACTTGAGTATTAGGCTAGTGATGACTATAACGTTTTGACTACTAATGTAGTGATGACTATAACCAAACTTTTCCTTTTACAAAGCTATGATACAGCTTATAATCTACCACAATATCCAGAAGACTCAAACTTTATTTTGCTCGCGATGTCATCCATTTTAAATTCTTTTGACAGTTTTAATTAAAACTTTGATAAGTTTGGCCGAGTTAATTTGCATATTATTAGTATTCCCTCGCGTGTTTAACTTTAACCGCCCTTCGAATTGGAGTTACATCTCGGTAACTTCAATTCGAAGCCCTGAGGGCAAGTTAATTAGGCTTATCAAAAGTGACAAAAAAGGGTTGAAACATGAAAATTTAGATTAGAAAAGCAGTTTTAATGGATCAAAATTGAGATTCAGAAAAATATGTTATTTTTTGCATTATGGCGACATTTTTTTTAAGCTCTGAAGGATTACTGTAACTTTTTTAATTTAAGGGTTACCGTAGCAGTTTTTGAAATTTCATGTTTTCAGTGGCATTTTAAAGCTTTTAGTCAAAATTTATTTAAATTTTTGATTCTAGGGCAATCACTTTCTTCACAAATCGAAAAATGCCAAGAACTTTCTTTACAATACGAAAAATTGCATTTTTAGCCCTAATCGACTTTCAATACAAGTTTTCATTGTCAACTTAACCCTAATTAAATTTTTAAAATTAAAAAATTCCCAAAATTTTTCTTTGAACCGCTTTCTCATAATCTGCGACAATATCCGGGGCCCAATAACAACCTTGTTGTTACGACAATATAATTATAATTTCGTGGCCATAAAAGTCTCGCCACCCCAATATTATTCGATTTTCGGGGCCACAGATGTGCCCAAATTCTACATAATAAGTTCCGTTATTCGATAAGTTTTTCGTACTTTCGCCTTTTGTTTGGAAATCGAATTCTCATTAAAATTTTTATGAAAAATTTTGTTGGAATTCCGCTTTTGTTGGGGCCAAAAACGAGGGTTATGCCTTTTTCGGAGCGAAACAAAACTTAATGGACGGAACGCTGAACATACTGTAACTTGGGGAAGTTAAACTTCGGTTGAAATTTGAAATGGACAAGTATTTAAATACCAAAGCAATGGTTATACTTACTAAATGTTAGTTTACATGACCAAAATATTACTTCCTAGCAGCAAGTTTTGTTAATTTTTTTCGAAACATAGGGTAAGATTAATCTAATGTATATCAATAGTAAAAGCAAGCTGTTCGAAGTTAAAACAAGATTCTGTTATGCCAAAGATCAGTTCATACTTACACCAAGTAACAAAATTATACCTAATAGTACAATCCTATCTATATCAAAAAGTTATGGCACAAAAAGTAAATTGTTTACATTTTTCCCTTCACCAACATTGGTACGGTAAAAGTACTGTAACTTGTTAGGACGTTAAAATTTTTAATATCTTTAGATTTACTGACATTTAGAACATCAATCTATGTTTAGACAAAATTCCATGTCTTTAACTACGTATATCAATAAGTCATGGCAAAAAAACCATGTTATCCTCAACTTTTTCTTGTTACCATAATGCACTTTTTATCATTTTTGACCTTTATATATGATTTTCATGCTCTAACATCAACTCTTCATTCTCTTCAGATCATTTTAAAACTATTTTTTCAAATCCCAATCTTTGGCCTTATTCAAAATTTTCGAAAAAAAACTGAAGGTTCTACCTTTTTTGGACCGTTTTTTATAAATGAGCCCGGTTTTTTGTTTGAGTTGGGCGCAAAAAAAGCGAATAAATATGGGATGCAAAAGTGGGGAAAATTGAAAGGTTGGGGAGGGATATCCGTCAAGTTTTGGCAGACAGCTTCTGATGGCTTTCTTTGTCCTGTCATTGGTGTTACGGAGGTAATCAACTTGCGTAACGGTTACCGTAGTTCAAACTTTTTATGGTGACGAAAAAGTTCGCATTACGGTGTGAGGAGGGGGAAATGTGTTTTGGCGGCCAATAAATGTACTTTGACTGATATATATAGATAACATTGGATGTTTATTTCTGTTTTCTTAACATTCTTGATTAAAAATTGGCAAAATTTTTATTGGTCCAAGTACGTAGAATAGCCTTTTTTGAGCTTAATTGCTACTTTTAGAAAATTTTTTCTTTGCCAGGCTATATACTTTTTGACCATAGTAAAACAAATTAAATTGTAGCCACTTTGACAGTAAAATCCATCATCTTCCCAATTTTCAAAACTACTCCCTACCAAAACCCATTTTTTCAAAAATTTAATTTCCAAAACCCCCATCCTTACCGTATCATGTTCATTAACTTTCCTAGGCCACAAAATTATCAGATTTACTTGTGGGAACGCTAAAGTGGTTTTGTTTTAAATGAAGGGTCTAAGTAAAGTCGGGACTAAGCCATTTGGTTTTTTGTGATTCCATTTGGCATGGAAATGGGATAATTTATCTGCCCGAAAATGTTGAAATGAAACCTTTCGAATCCAATTTTTGACACTTTGGAGGAAACATGTTTTTGGAAGAAACATGGTTTCTGGGATGGTAGTTGGCTTTGAAATGTTGAGTTAGGGAATGGCAGGAACATATTTTTAAAAATAAAATTTTTACAAGTTTTTTTCGGAAAATCGAATTTTTTCAAAAAAATCGACAGTGGGGACCAAGTTCAGGTTTTTGGAAAAAAAGTTTTTTGAGCCCCCCCCCCTCTAAAAAAATCAAAAATAGCCTACAATAACATCCAGAAAGCTTAAAAATTCACACAAAAAAATTCAAGGAAAACTTTAAAAACGTAAAAAAACGTATCCTCAAAAAGCCGGCTGTCAAAGTTGGCTCTACCGTAATCCGAAGAGGGTGTGGGAAAGTTGGAACGAATAAAGTTCGGGGGACAAAGCGAAGACAAACAAAACTGAATGGGCGAATAAAGACGGCTAAAGTTTGTCAGCACACATCATAAGATAAGACGGGCCTTTCGTTTGAATTCGAAATGGGACAACAGTACTGTTTTTAACTTTAAAAAATGCAGTAGAAATGATAAGAAAGTACAAGTTATTAAAGGATATGTATAACACGTTAATCTGGCCACATTATAAGTAAAATACTCTCCTTATAGTCAACAAAAAAACTTTAAAAAAAGAACCAATAATCATATTTATTGTTATTCCTTTTCAGTGCTATCCCTCCAACAAGACACCATTCTCCACTGTCAGACTCCAGGATGCACAGGCAAAGGTCATGTGAATGCCTCGCGATCTTCTCATCGATCTCTCAGTGGCTGTCCCATCGCTCATCAACAGAAGCTGGCTCGTCGCAGCGTCAAACTTCCAAACTCTCACACTCCAAACTCATCAACTCACTCTCGAGGTGCCACTCCCAACTCAATTGATCCAGCTAGTCCTAGTCCCAGCGATGCTGCCAGTCTAGCCAGACTACTTGGCAATTTCGACGAGAATCCATTGGATCTGAGCTTGAAGAGCAAAGAAGACTGTAGATCGGTGGGATCTGATAGTGAAAACAAAGCCATTTCGATCCTGGATCTGCTACAGTCTACCAAACATAATGTAGAACCTGAGAAACCTAAAATAACATGGCCAACGGCTACTGTATCTCCGATTCAGAAGCTTCTGGAACAAAGTTTGACTAGAAACCCAGCAGGTAAAATACGTTATTCTTAATTTTTATTTTTTATTATCTATTAGGTAGTTCAAATAAACATATGTTCTCAAAGCAAATTTTCGAAGTTAGGGGGCACATAATTATTTGAAAAACAAAGAAAACTAATTTTCAAATTTGTTATCTAAAAGCTAAACTTATGCCCTTCTTAAATAAACCTGAACATTTCAGAAGCCTATATGGCTCTTCTGTCGAACTTCAGCGTGCTCAACAACTTCAACATGGCCGCTACGACTCAGGCCAACAACTTTGTGTTCCAGAACCCATTCATGGCGTTCAATGGTACCGTGGGGATGAATGAGGACAAAAAGTCGCAGTTGTTCCAATTTCAGTCCAATCCAGCCAACCAGTCTACATGAACTCACTCGAAAAGTGCTAATTTAAGTTTCAAATAATTTTATTTTTAATTTTGCATTTTTTAACTATTGGTATTTTCTTGCAACACTATGCCAAATTATTGGCAATAACTTGTTAACGGCCGCTTGTTTTCGCGATGGGACTAAATTGAAAAGGTTGTGAAAGGGAAAATTGGACTTTTTAGAGGTAATAATTAGCTTTTGAGGTGGAAAACAGATTCTGCAATACCCATAGTTAATTATTTTGTAAAATACGCCGTTGTTTATTATAAAAAATTTTAAATTTTTGAAAATTTTGAAATTTGAAATTAAAACATAAAAGTTGCAAGCAAATATTCCAAAAACCGCTGTGTATTTACCCATTTACCATACATAACATTCCTCGTCAAATATCATATAGTTTTAATGTTTCGACATAATATGCTAACATACGAATGCTCTCTCCACTCATAATGTATTTATTCTGTGCTATATGTCAGCCATATTGTAATAATATCTAACGTTAGTCTGAAGGTGAATAAATTTATTTTTTTTACTTTTTGTCTTTTAATTGATTTGATAATTTAGTAGTTATTTGTACAGCTATATACTTGGGTACATTGATGTGAAATGTCATTTATAGAATATATATAAATCCTGTTTTTGCCATAACTTTTTTAACAGATTGTTAGAGATTTTGGAATTTGAGATGATGGACCAGTTATTAAAAGTAAGAAGCTTGATAAGTTTAGTAGTGGTTTAAAGTTACAGTAGTTTTTCCGTACCTGTAGGAGTGAGAAGCAGACCGTTCTTTCGTTGCCCGATCGTAGGGCCGCGCTTCCACGGCCCGTTTGTCACTTTTAATACCTATCACGTTGATCACTTGTAGGTGAACATTTATGCAGCTCTAGTTAATTAGCATGGTGGTTTTATAAGTTACGTTAATTTACTAAAAATCTTATAGAAGAGATTAGATCGTTCTCGTTGATAGCGACAACATTATTGTTTTGTTTTGACTTTTGCTAGCTAATCGATTGCGCAATCAAAAACAATAAATACTTTGTAAACTTATGGGCCCTTCAGCGTATTTTACAATAACATTTTGGTGAACTGTGACAAACTTTGAATTTTCAATCAAATTCATTATTAAAATTTGAAAAAAAATTTTTATTTGCTTGAATTATGCCAATCTAACTTTGATCTTTTTTCCCTTTCTCTATTCTCCCTGTGCCATGCTTTTACTCAAGCGTATGTTTTCAAACCTCGCGCACAATACGAAGATACGATCAATTACAAACTTTTGCAGATGGTGTTCATGACCACCTGCCTCGTCCAGCTGCCAAAGTTTTAACGTCAATCAAATACCGACATCCGAGACTGTTTGTTTTTGCTTAAGAAGCTAGCCAAATTAGGGCAAACAATTAATAATTGCGCAAAAATTGGCTGCACAAACAAAAACTTATAGGACACATTATGATATCAGTCAGTTACATGCCTTTTTTAATATTTTTAAAAATATTTATTAAAACAGTTAAATACAATGGGAACTATTTAATTACTATAACAAGAATTAAGAATGTTATACATTGATGTAGTTATTGATTGATATACTCATCATCATTCTTTGATATGTAGGTTCCACCTTTCGCATTCACCCAAAAAGATGTTAGGATAAAAGGGGATAGCATCTACATTAGTGTGCGGCATCAAAGGATGCTGGCGACCAGACCGGATCGAGTCTGGAGTGCTCACTCTTGAACAATAGTCGGATGGAGTTGTCGACCGGTCGGAGAAGAAAATTTGGGGCTGGACGTGGGAAGAGTTGCTACGCTTTTTAGAGATACGTGCTTTGTATGGCCGTGAGATGACTCTGATGTTCCTGACGGTCTGCCTGCCGCAATATACGAGTGGGCTGCAGGTAAACCCTGGGCTGTACGATGGGTACGATTGTTTTTCGTAAAAACGGGCGCAAGAGTTCTCGGCGACTGGAACGGTGATTTGGAAAGCTGGGCAAATGCTGGCGTTCATTTTTTGATTAATAAAGTTAAGACTTTAAAAATTGCTGAGTGACAACTAAAATTATAAAGTATTGTTAATTTGTTAATACAATTAAGAAAGTTATAAGTAATGCCAGCGAAAAAATAACAACGGTTATTTAATTTTAATACGATAAATCAAAGTAAACTTCAAAAATTATCCGTTTTTAAGACAATTATATTGAAAAAAATTTTTAAGAGTTTATGAACTTACAAGTTTGTTGATGTTGAACTTAATGAAGAATATGCTAATTTTATCGTGTATTTATATGTTTTTCAATCGGCAGAAATATGTTTATCTTGTATCAAAGTCTAATGCTTAAGGCACATAATTTTTTACTTTAGCTCATGCCGTATCTCCGATATCAGCTCGAGGTCTTTTGACGTAATTTCGTATTTGAAGTTTTCTGATATTGAACTTTGAACTTATATTAATTGCATAATCGAATAACTTTTAAACACGAAAGACTTTTTTACTTTATTAGGTAATTTATATCTTCGATATCTGCCTCTTGACGTGATTTCGTATTCAACATTTTATGATATTGGACTTTGAACTTGGCGTTTGGGTACTGTTGGTACAAAGAGTTTACATAAACTTTTAGTTTGATTTAGTTCTGACAAGGGAAGGTACTTTAATCGCAGATGGACTTTGAGATGAGACCTATATATTTTGAAAGCTGAATTCACAGGGAGTACGGATCTGAAAACCGTTTTTCTGTGCGGCTCTTAGTTTTTGAGAAAATCGCCTTTCAAATATGGCAAGAATTTTGGCGAAACGAGCGCGCCGAAAAGAAGTGCGCAGTTAATCCAAAGAAAACAAGTGGCGGCGTGGCCAAGTGGTGAGTCAGTTTTCTTTCGGATCTCGGTGGGGGAGTTCGATCCCGGCCTTGTGCAATATTTTTACAGCGGCTTAAAATTACTTTTAACTTAAAATTTTTACAGTATTTTATAACTAAAAATTATAAAAATTCAAGAGCCCTATTGTTTGAGATTTTGTACGCTATTCTTTTAAAAGAGGTGGATATATTTTTTGTGAGATTCCAAAGTTCATGACACCGGTTGAAATTTGTTTTCCTGCTGGCGTCTTCCAAAATTGTCAATTCAATAGTTGTAACGAAACCACTTTTATTTGTTGTTCGTCGAAAGTAAGAATATTTCTTGTTAATAAATCGAGTTTTAATGAAAATTGAATTTTTTGTTATTTTTATAATTTTTAGTTATAAAATACTGTAAAAATTTTAAGTTAAAAGTAATTTTAAGCCGCTGTAAAAATATTGCACAAGGCCGGGATCGAACTCCCCCACCGAGATCCGAAAGAAAACTGACTCACCACTTGGCCACGCCGCCACTTGTTTTCTTTGGATTAACTGCGCACTTCTTTTCGGCGCGCTCGTTTCGCCAAAGTTCTTGCCATATTTTAAAGGCGATTTTCTCAAAAACTAAGAGCCGCACAGAAAAACGGTTTTCAGATCCGTACTCCCTGTGAATTCAGCTTTCAGAATATATAGGTCTCATCTCAAAGTCCATCTGCGATTAAAGTACCTTCCCTTGTGAGTCGCGCAAGTTAGGTACTTTGTTAGAGAGTTGAATTTTTGTGACATTTCTACCTCTAGGCATGATGACATTTTGCGAAGAAAGCCAAAGTCTTGTGATTCAGTTCGAAAAGTTAAGGTATGTACATGAAAACGATTTATTTCGATTCCTAACTTGCTATACCAAGGAAACAGCGCCTATGAATCAGTTCATCTGACGGCCAAACCGAGGTAGTAGCTGGCGGAAGAAAACCGGTTTTACAAATTTTACGAATTATTTTCTAAATTATTTATTTTTGAACTTTGTTTTTACTATTTATTTACTATAATAAGGTATTATTTGCTGTAGCCGTAGTATTGGAATTAACGTATAGAGGTCGTAGTATTGGAAGCAGTATATCTAAATCTTACTTATGGTGCTATAGTATAGTATCAAAACATATTCTCTATAAAACTATAGTGCTTATGAAATAGAAATACCATGAAAACGAAATTCTATGTAGCATGGCTAGTACTGATAGTACTACAACATGTTAGTTGTGACAATATATTTTATATCACACAAAATGAGACAACGTGTATAAAAGTTTACACTACTGTAGAAGAAAATACTATTCCAGTAGAGCCTTTGGTACGCCTTCAAATTGTACATCCCAAAGAGGCTAAGTAAGTTTGAATGACTATTTTATTGATCAAGTAATTATGTGCCCTTAACTCTAAAAACGAACGGTAAAATAGGGCACAGAATTGTTTGAACTACCCAATATATCTTAAGCAGGGCTGGATGAAACCTTTAGCTCACAATCAGGTGTTGGGAAGTTGTTGGTATAGGAGCTATTGCAGGTGCTGGAGAGAGAAGGAAGAGGGAGGGGTAAATGTAAACTTTTTAAATTTCTGCCTAGGGCAAGTTTTTTTTTGAAAATAGCAATAGTTAATTATTTTAGGTAGAAATTGATGTATTAAACTCTTTCTTCTTTTAGGTACTCAATAGTCCGTTCAACTGATCCAAAACGACAATTCCGGATTTCAAAGAACGGCGACTTAACAGTCAAGAAACCGCTGGACAGAGAAGATATCGAGAAGTATGATCTGTTGATCAAAGCTCAAGAAAAAGGTATGTTAACTATTAGCTTTTCCTTTACAGACTTACACTACTTTGATTAATATAGCAAACATATACTTAACTTGTTTTTTAAACAAAATTGGCAGATATAACATGAAAAAATATGTTCAGATTTGTCAGTTGACTACTTGAATGTGATCGTAGAAGTCGAAGACCAAAACGACAATGTTCCTTGGTTATTTGCTGTTATGGGTAATAAAACGGTTCCAAAATTTGAAAAAAATGTAAGTTGTTTACCATTAAATCTGTATTATTAAGTTGTTCAAATAATTTGTACCCCTATTCAAAGCAAATTTTTGAGATTAGGAGTGCAGAATTACCTGAACAACTTAATATTAGTGCGTTACAAAAGTATTGTTGTTTTTAAGTGTTTAAAACATTGTTTTTTGACGACAAGACTTTTATAAACGTTAAAAAGGTACGGATAATAAGTATACTAGCTTTTACTTTAAGCTATAAGGCTATCATTACATATATGAATTTTATAACTTTTATTCTACTACAACATTATTTTCAGCCCCCACCATGTATAATCAAGGTCAATGTACAGCCGGACGACCAAGAGCAATGTCAAGTCTACTCTTTTGATCCTGATTTGGTTCAAGACCTTGACTTTACAGTCAAATTTACTCAAGACTCAGATGATGTGTCAGTTGGATGTAATCAACCACAAAAAGGAAAACCAGTTTGTACCGTCAAGGCTGACAGGGTTTTTACTATATATGATCAGCCTAGTGTTACTGTACCTTTTTTAGTTACAGAAAGTGATGGTAATAGTCGGAAAAGGACTGTGGAGCTGGAGGTTAGGGATGTGGTAAGTCATCTTGGTTTTAACTTGTGAGGGGGGTGGGTGGGAATTGAAGAGAAGATAGAAGGGGTAGAAACTTGTTTTGTGTACAAGCATTGATAAAAAATTTTTCAGAACACAAAAAAGAGTGGCAATGTGAATATTACTGTAACTTTGTACGAAACCCTAATGGAAAAGCTGTTTATCGGCTCTATTATTGATTTTATCAACGATGATAACCTACAATCTCAAATGGCACAGTCTACTTTGAGTAGTATCTTCAAAGTTGACAATTATGAAAATCTATTTGACATTACAGCTAATGGTAGTGTAAGTGTAACATTTCTTATTTTGATAATTTTAAGTTATTAGGTTGTTCAAATAATTTTGAGCTACTTTTCAAAGCAAATTTGCAGGGTTAGTGGCTCAGAATTTTTTGAACAGTTTAATAATTTTCATTTTAAAGATTGTTCAATCATTTTATCGTATTTTACCTTCAAAAAAAGTTATTTTACATCCCTTATGACATTTTTTAAATATAAATGTTAATATTTATTCAGTTCATGTTTAATATAAAATTTAAAACCATTGTTATAGCTATACCTAATTGGACAACCACCAAAAACCGACAACACTTTCTACTTAAACATTATCAATGTCAAAACTAAGCAAATCCTTGTCGCCGTTACAATTAACATTAACAGAATCTCACGGCACGATATTCTCCATCACGAAGCCTTTAGTATCGAGAAGAAAAGTCCCCTCTACTACAACAATATTGGCGTTTTACTGGACAAACTCGACGAATTCAAAGCTACCTTATCAAATGCCATTCAGGATATTACTGGTAAAGCAATAGCAGTCAATGTGTTTGAAATCGAAGACTTTATCCATGAACCAACGTATGTCATCAAGTTCTTTGTTTCCTATAACGAGAGTTATGAAGAGCCGGTCAAGATGGAAAGTCTACGGTATTTATCGCCGGCTACGCTACGTGGGATTCTGGAGTTGAATGCTGTTAAGATTTCGGAGATTTTTGGAATTAAATTGTTCAAGATTGGAGAAGAAAAGTGTCTATATTATGATGAGGAAGAGAGGTTCTATCCGGTTTATTCGACTAGAAATGTGAGTTTTTTAAATTTTAAAATTTTAAAAAAATTTTTTAGTTATTAAGTTGTTCAAATGATTTTGAGCCATCTCTCAAAACAAATTTGTGGGGTTACGGGCACAGAACTATCTGAACAACTTAGTAATTTCAATTAAACAAGAGATTGGTAAATTAACTTAGCGCTTGCGCATTTAAGCCCTAACGGAGCCTACCCTTGCTGATTTCAGCCCTATTCAAGCCTATCACTGTCCATTTTAACCTTAACCATGTTATCCCTGTTTATAGTAGCCTTACTAAAGACTACTCGTGCTTATTTTAGTCTTGCCCACGCTTACCCCTGCTTATTTTAGCTTCAAATAAGTCTATTTTTACCCATTTTAACCCTGTCCAAGCCTACTTATGTTAATTTTAATCCTACTACAGCCTACTTTAGCCTACCACTGCTTATTTTAGCATTACCATTGTTTACACTTGCCTATTTTAGACCTTCTCAAGCCCTGCCCTTGTCCGTTCCAAAACTCTTTAAAACAGAAAAGTACCTAAAATTTTTTAGGGAGCACCCCCGATATCAAAAAACAATAAAATATTCGTCAGTACCACGACCAAAGTTGAATGTAAGAAAGAAGTACCATCAGCTATATGTTCACCTGGTTATTGTTACAATGGAGGTATCTGTTCATCAAGTCAATCTTCAGAAGCCGTCTGTTACTGTAAACCAGGCTTTGTTGGAGAAAGATGTCAATCTACTATTAGATCGTTCAATGGAGATGATTATATTTGGTTGAAAGGTGTACCAACAACACCGAAAGTGATGGTTGAGTTCGAGTTTAAAACGTAGGTGGTTTTATTTGTTAAAGGTATACATATAAAAGAATATTTTGGGTTTGAAAAAATTTTAAAGATTTTAGATAGTAAAAAATCGGTGCTTAAGTTAATATAACTATGATAATTTAAAAAGAAAAAAAAATGTTTAATTGTAAATTACTACGTATTTTACCACTTAATATATTTTTTTACTTTGAAGTTTTTTTTAAAACTAATACTAACTAGGAAGGTATTCAATTCTACTCAAAATCAGTTAAAAATTTGTATATGTGGCGTATTTTTAACTAAATTATGACTAAAGGCGTATTTTTAACTAAATTATGAAAAAATTATTTTTATTGAATTATTGAAGCTTTACACTTTTCTATATTTTATTTTCAGAGAATCCGATGGAATCCTACTATACCATGGCCCTCTTGCTCAGTTAGACAATACTGTCGAACACAAAACCGATGACTACATCTTCATCCAGATATCCAGTAACATAATATCAGCTCAAATTAAGATTGGCGAAAGTATTGTCACTTTGAACTCGAATACGATGGTCACTGACAATTCATTTCACTCAGTAAAGCTACAGAAAGATGGTACTGTAGTTAGACTAGTGGTCGATAATTGTGATGAAGGTAATGAATGTTTCGACGAACAGGATATTGAGGATGAAGAGGATGTTGTCTTTGACATTTCTGGTCCGTTATTGCTTGGAGGCTTCAGATATGAGTTTGAAAATGGCAGAAGGGATGGTCTTTTGTCATCATTTTTACCTGTCATAGAAGGTGATGACAATAAAACTACTACAGTAGACGATGACACAGTAAATGCCAGTTTATCAGATGTGACTGACAAGCTCTTCAAAGGTTGTATTAAGAACTTTTACATCAACCGAGAGCTGTACGACCTATCATCGGCGGATGTAACACAACCAGACAAACCAACCGTAACTGAAGTAAATAACTGTAACTGCAACAAAAAGGAAGTTACAGAGTATACAGGTACTCAGTGCTGGCGAGGGCAGTGCTATGAACAACATGGAATTGAATATTGTGATTGTCCAGTAGGATTCTATGGTAAAAAGTGTGAATTCATAGCACCGTGGGTTCAGTTTATGGGTACTAAAAGCTTTTCCAAGCTGCTGGTAGATGGAGAACATGAACATGATGTTAAGATGTTGATGGTCGCTAATGAAAGGTTTAGAGATAGTGATGTTTGTCAGCTTTCAAATGAGGATCAGGTAGAATTTAGAATTCTAAAAAATTAAATTTTTCATTTTTTTAGATCGTATCATCTCTATACCTAAACGCGTCTCGACCTTCATCTAAAACAATGTCTTCTGATGGCTTTGAAACTATATTTATCCACGATACAAAACTACAATCTGCAGAAGCGTATCACCTTCATTATCATCATGATCGCTTCAGTACTTTCTTATCAATTGATGGTCAGAAACACATTTTCAACATTTCATCTTCGAAACTATTCTTTCCTAAGGCAAACAGAGTGATTGACAGGTTATTGGAAGCTTATCAGTTAAAGATTGGCGGAGAGGATAACGGGTTTTCTGGATGTGTCCGTGGAGTTTACTTTAATGATGAGTATCTTGATATTGAGGTTGATGAAGGTTCAGATGGGGATGTGTGCTTGAGAAATGATAATCCTTTGCTATCTGGTAATAAAGATAAGCCTACTAATGATAAAGGCATGTCTACCGATGACAAGTTTACTCTTTCCGATGACAAACTTCTACTCTCCGATGACAACCTTTCAAACGGTCGTATGATAGCCCAATGTGGTCTAAAACAAGGTTGTGATATCTTGTTGAAGTGCTCAGACCTTCCTCCAGATTACTGTCACTCCAGAATACCGTACTCCTTCTGCTACAATCATATCAAAGGTCCAATTTGTCTGTGCAGAGCTGAAGACACTTGGATTCTGAATCCAGATGGATCGCTCAAAAGCTGTCGCATCACTGCCATTACTTATACGATCACCTTCATTGCTTTGATCATCATGTTATTGTGTTTCATCTTTGTGGCTTCACTTTTCATATTAGGCTTGATATTGAATAAGCGACAGGACAAGTTCATCGACGATGTTCATCAAGCCAATGCTAGGAACTTGGGTGTATTTGAAAGAGATAATGTTGATAAGGAGAACACAGCGTTTGGGGAGAGTGACAATCACAACTTTAACATGGATAATATTAGACTACCGCGAGGGTTGCTTGGTCCGAAGGATGATGGTAAGTAGATCTGAAAGGGGGTTTACGTCTAATAGTAAGGTTTCCCTCTTGTTGCGACGACAGTCGCATTGTTAAGAAAGGGCGTATTGTTATGGCCAACCGGACATTGTGAGAAAGTTCTGTCTAATTTGCGTATCCTTTTCATTTCGTGAAACACCCTGTATTTAAGTTAAGATGGTCTGGGAAGGTTGGGTTGACTTTAAGGGGGCTTTAAGATACTGTATTTGGGAATATTTGAGGTTATTTGAAAGATCCATAATATTTGTACTTTTAAATGTTATTTTTGTTGATCAGTCGAGTTTTAATTTTATGTAATAACAAAGGTTTATTAACTCAATTTTGAGTTTGAGGTTTTTTACAAAGAATTGGCTTCACCCCTAACATTGTAAGGTGCAGAGATGGGAACGGAGGGAGGGGGGTGGTGGTACACAGGGAGGAACACTAAGACAGAAGGGAAAGGTTTTTGCTTAAGGGAGCAAGTGTTTTTTTTTCCAAATATTTTAAAATTTAATGTTTTAGACAGCCTAGCGGTCCTAGCTGACCGTTTGCACGCTGAACCGAACAGTGGACCAAGAGATGAGCTACGTTATTACGCTTTGGAAGGCGACAACCATTCTACTTTAACTTATGACTCAAGTGTTCTATAAAAGATGTTTTTTTCGCTATAAAGACCAAGGATTGCCTTATTATAATAATTTAACTTTTAAAATAAATAATAAAATTTGATTTTTTTTTTAATTTTATGAGTTTCTGCTTTTTTGTAAGCAAGTTTGGTTTACAAAAAGGGTCCTTATAGGATAGGAAAAGAAGGAACAATTTTTGTGTTTACAAATCGATCTGAAAGAAAGCTGAAGCAAACTTGACAGTAGGCAAGCCAGCTCGAAGGCCGGACTTCAAACTAAGGCTCATCAGCTTAGGTCCCACAACGATAGATTTGACTTGCGAAATGTGTAAAATGAATATTAATTTAAAGCAACTTACTTTTTCTCCTTCATGCTTTGGTTTAAGTCACGGCCCCACATGTGGCGGCCCAGCATTGCTCGTTTCAAATTTTCATCGACTTCTGATGCCGGACTTGGCTTAAAAGGCCGACTTCCATATCTGGCCTTCTCTCTATCTATTTATCTTTGCTATAGCAAATTAGTATATTGACTCCTTAAATTTTTTTTGTAAGTATATACTGATTTTAAAGTATATAATAAATAACTTTAAAATCAGTTTCGTATTACTAATTTTGCAAGGCAAAAATTACTTTGCGGAACCTAAGCTGAGCCCTTTGAGCCTTAATGTGGGCTTGGCCTTTGGTCCCATGCGTGCCGGCTTGGACCTTTTTAAATTTACTTCTGCCCGGCCTAGAGGTCACTCTTTTAGGGGTTTAAAGGTCTACTTACACATAAAAAACAACGAATTATTAAATTTTTAATAAAGTTTTGTTTAGTGCTTCTCTTGCCTTGCCTTTCTCCTTCTTCATGCGACAAATTCCAGTTTTTTAAGTTTTGCCAAATCAAATATTAATCAACATACACACCTTCATATGTACCTTCATACCTCGCTGGAATGTGTATTTTTTGTTGTTCGAACCTGATCGGTTCGAAGGAATTTCGAGAAATTTTAATTCTCTCTCTACCCTCCTCATTTCACACACTCTTTCCGCGAATCTCGGTCGGCAGCTCGTCAAGAATGGCGACGCTTGAAATCGACGGAAATCTTGTGGTTTCGCCGGTTTAACTGGCTCTATTACGTTTTGTCGATCCAGTGTTATATCATTGTTAGCTTTACATTGTTTTTGCGGTGATTTGGAGCGGGCTTCTGATAAGATTTGTCATAACAATGTCATTATCTGATTACTTTAGTTTTTTTTACATTTTAGCAGTATGATGATATAGGTATTGATGAACAGTACATTTTTGATATTAACAATACTATTAGGTTGTTCAACTAATTCTGTGCTTCAAATGCTGAAAATTTTCATTGACAAAAAGCACAGAATTATTTGAACAACCTAATATTATATGTTATTGATTAAGATTCAAGAACTGCCACCATGATCAGATGAAATGATACAACAAGGCATGGAGACGCAAGTGCTTGAAGGGTAAGTTTTTCGATGTAAAATACGCAATCTATTAATATTAATTTTTTAAATTTTTTAAATTAGACCTAAAAAGGGGCCAAAGCTAATTTAAAAAGGGTCAAGCTGGGTTGACACATGTGGGCCCGTAAGTTTGACGTAAAAAGAGCTCACTAGGCCCAGCCTAAGGTTTAAAACAAAGTTAAATAGACCGGGCTGGCTTATGTGGGCCTCAAAAGCAAGACTCAAACTAAGACCCTAAAGGCAGTTTGGTCCCGCAACAAAAGATTTGACTTACGAAAAGCGTAAAACGAATCCGAGTTAAAAGCTACTTACTTATTTGGGCAGATAATATTAGGTTGTTTAAATAATTCCATGCCTCCTCTCAAAGCACATTTTCCGAGTTAAAGGGCACAAAATTATTTGAACAACCTAATAGTTTAAGAAAAGTTATTTTTAGCAAAGCAATCAGGTCTTTTCGAATATAAATTCAAATTTTATATTTAAAAGTTGAAAAGATTGTTTTATAACCTGCCATTTTCAGAGTAAGCAGTACTCGTCATCGACTTGAGTCATGTATCCAAGATATTCAACAACTCGACGCCTTGAGGCTGAAGCACAAGCTTTTGATTGAAGTAAGTAGGCCTTCATAGTCAATATCTAATGCTAATTGAAGATAAAGTAGACCTTAGACAATAAGTTTTGTGTATTGTAGTATGTGTAATGTTCTTGTATTAATATGTATTTGTAGTGTCTTTATAGACCGTAATATACATAATGCAAAATACGTTTTCACCAGAGGCTACATTAGAATGTTCAAATAATGCTGTGCCCTTTCTCAAAACTCATTTTTGAGAACAAAGATCTATAATTACAGAGTGCTCAAAAAGTTCTGTTACAAATGTATTTGAACAATTTTTTACTTGGGTACCTTAATGTAAAATGTATTTGAAAAACCTAATATTACAGTATATGATTTTTAGCAATTACGACGCGACTACCCGAGTATGAAGTCGTTTGTAGAAAGTCTGGGAGACTCAACTGATTCAGAAGGTCATAGTCCACGCTCAACCGAATCTCAACGGACTTCTGGCAGTTGTGACAGTGGCTTTGCTCAAAATACGTATGTTTTCTTAAAGAATACTCTCTTTTCTTATTATAATATATATTTTACTGTATATCTTCAGCCATGAGAAGCTTACCACAGTAGGGTCTTCTTAAGAAGTACCCTACATAGCAGCTACTAGGTTGTTCAAATACTTCCGGCCCCCCTAAACCCGAAAACTTGCTTTCAAAAAAGACGGGTACAGAATTATTTGAACAACCTATATTATATGTTTGAAAGCAAAAACTTCTTAGATAAGCTTTTTTAGCTGTATATAGGTTAATATACTAGCCGCTTGCCTATTACAACATGACCTTTTTCAGTGACAACATCCTGACCTACAGTAATTTCCGCAAGCTCTCCTTGGAAGAACGTCGTGATGCCAGAAAGAACGTTTTAAACTCGGGCCACCTAGTCGAGAATACTTTGAAGAATCTGACGACGCAATTCAATCCAGTACTACCTAAACCATCGTGGACGATGAGATCAAAAGGGCCGTTGGACTCGGCCAATCGACCACAAAGCTGTTTCGGTAAGATGGAGAATGAAAATGGCAGTAGTCGACCGTCGAGTTTGATTGTGACTTCGAAACGCGGCTCGCGGATTCTGGATTCTTTTGCTCAGTTAACGCCGCCACCAGTTACACGGAAGTTCGCTACCGTACAACCACCGGTTGGGGGTGATGGTAGTGCTAGAGGTCATGGCAAGGTTAGGCATAGTGACGTTAAAGGTTATGGTACTGATAGAAACGATGGCACAGTTAAGCATGGTGATGTTAAGAGTACTGGAAGTGTTAGAAGAAAAGATGGTGAAGTTGGTACTAGTGGTACTGGTGGTACATTTAAAAATTATAGTACTCTTGATACCAAAAGTTCGAATCAAACTTATAATAAGGTTGGTACTATTAGAAATGATGAAGCTGGAGCAGTTAGTACTAACAGTACAAGTATCGCCAATATCCATACCAAGCCTTATAGTGCAGTTAAAGCCTATGGTACAAATAGAAGTCATGATATAGTAAAAAATGATAGTACGGCCAAGGCTGATAGTACAGTGAACCCCAATAGTCGAGTCAGAGACACGTATCAGAGTATGACTAATGGTACTATTAGTACTGCCAGGATTAATGGTACCATACAAGCTGATGGTCCTCCAAAGATCATGGTCAAATCAAGCCCACAGAAACGAGAATCCATCATTCAGCACTGCCCAGAGACCCTAATGTCAAGTAGAAACGTTCAGAAGGCTGAACTTTGTAATCCTTCCCAGTCCAATACCCACAACAACATCGTATCTAGTACTAACAACACTATGGTCGATAACATAAGCAGTCCTAGTACTGATCTACCTAAAACCCCCTTCTCTACCTCACCAACCTCCGCCTTCCACAATGTTTCGACCAATCTAAGCTCCAGAACGGCCAATAACAACACACCGTGCCTTCAGAAGGGCATCAAGAAGACCTCATCGTTTGAGATTCCTACTGTAACACAGACTGTGGCACCGTTTAATTGGAAGAATGCATCGATGGTCGATGAGATTTACAGAAAACCGTCGATGGAAGACGAGTTGGAGAGAGTAAATTCATCGTATCTTCCACATACTGAGTATAATAGATATGGTAATTCATCTACATTGCATAAAAGCTACCGTAAACCACCTACGGTGACTAGTAGTTACTGTAACCTACCTACAGTACAAAATAATCACAGTAGTCAAACTACAGGACACAATAACTACAGTAGTCACCCTACAGTACAAAACAGTTACAGTATTTCAACTACAGCTCTAAATAGTTTCAATAGCCAATCTACAGCTCCAAATAGTTACAGTAATCAACCTGTAGTACCAAATTCTTACAGTAATCAGCCAACACTATCAAATTCTTACAGTAATCGCTCATACACGCTAAGAAACGACAAATCTTCACATACCGTGAAGAGCTATACCAAACACCCAATTCGGACTTCAGCTTACGAGCTAGAAGAGCATGATTACTGTGGTAGTAACTATAATATGACCCAAAATGAAAGCAGAAAGACCTCAGAAAGCCATGTTAATCAACTGGAACAGTAAGTTAATATAACTTTTTGTAATTTACTGTAGCTATTAAATTGTTCAATTAATTATGTGCCCCTCTCAAAGAACATTTTTAAAAAAAGAGAGCACAGAATTATTTGAACAACCTAAAAATTTTTAATATCTTACCCTTTTCAATATATTAAGCTGTTCACATAATTCTGTGCCCCTACCAAAACAATTTTTAGGTTAAGCACAAAATTATTTGAACAACCTAATATAATTTTCAAAAACTCAAATTTCGTAAGCAAAAAATTTTTAAAAAATTTAAAATAATTTTTAGCCGCTGGCAGAAGAGTGTAGCATCAGAAGCGCCAACAATTCAAAAATGTGAGCCAAAGCCGGCTGCCAGATCTAGATTAACTCCACTGCCAAAACTTCAAAATGCTACACTAACAGCTGCCAGTAACTCAGCATCTAAGTTCACTTCTTCTTGTTCTATTGCCATCAGGTAGGTTTCTAGCATTTTATTTAAAAGCGTACTAAACTGCATATCAGAACAAACTTTTTCTCAAAAACAACTATAATATTTACTTCGATATATAATTACCATCAGCATTCGCACAATCATTTTAACGTTTTTCACGCTTTCTGATGCCAGTAACGTAAAATTCAGAACTATGGAAATAGCTCATTATTTTTTGAACAAAATGATATAAAAAATTTATAAATTTTCAATGTTTTCTTGATGGGACCATATTCATAAATATTTTAGGTATGAAAACCATATTATACATTTCGTATTTTACATCTTCAAACCCAATTTATAATAAAAAAATCGTTTCAGTGTGCCATCGAAGAACCCAAATCGACCGGTAATTCGCGTTCGCCGACCCAAAGAATGGCATGAATCTGACTTGTGATAACTTGTGTTATATACTACTTATGATACAACTAGTGCAACGCGCCGTATTTTACATTCCAAACAAACAAACCTCCAAAGATGTTATGGTTTACTTTACTATTATCTTGTACAATCTAAATTAAATGATATTATGTTACGTTTGGTATGAAAGGCACTGTTACTATGATATTTCATTGAAATACGCGTAAAATGACCGTTAATTTGTTACAGTAATCAACCCACTATAAGACATGGAAAAAAGTTAAAATTACAGTATATTATGCTTTGAAATGTTACAGTATACAAGAATGGATGCTAAAAGTTACAGTATACAAAAGCTAAACTCTAGTTACAAAATAATGAGTTAAATGGTGTACGGTAAGTCACTGTAGTTATTACAGTACTTTACGATTTTACTTAAAAATAAAAAATTAAAGGTTACAATATGCCTTACCCTAAAAACTTCAAAAAGTCTACAGTAATCGTATAAAAAAAGCAAAAATACCCGATATTATCCATGATAAACGCAAAACAAAGACCAAAACCTAAAGTTCGTCCCTAACATGGGACCATCCGTATTGTCCTAGCACTCGCTGCACCAAATCGACCAGTTGATTCGCTTCTTGAGCGTGTAATCGGATCCCGCCGGCAGGATTTCGTCGACCTTGTGAGTACAACTTGATGGTCGGATAGGCTTGAACGGCCGCTTGTGAGCACAAATGAGCATAGTCAACACAATTCACCTTCCCGAACTTGACATGACCTTCCAGCATCTGAAATTTGAATATACAGAGTGCGCCACAAGTTCTGTTACACGGTTTTTTAATCAAACATTTATTTTAACAACAAATATAAATAAAACAACAACTAAAAATAGTAACAGTAATTTAAAAACAATGTTTAAACAACCTAACAAACCCAATAAATAACTTACCCTAGCCGCTTGCTCATAAACCGGAGCGAATTGTACACAATGACCACACCATGGAGCCCAGAAGTCAATCAGCCACGGTATTTTGACATCTTCGTTCATTACAACATTCATGGTTTCATCGTTTAGCTCCTCAACCACTGACGGTAAGTATTGACTGAACCATCTTATCATCGTTCGATGGTCTCTCCACCAGTTTTGGGGGTAATCACTGTAATATTCAAGGATATATTAACGTATTAGATTTTTCAAATAATTCTGATCCCCCTCTCTAATTTTGAGATTAGAAGAGCACACAATTACTTGAACAACCAAATAATATCATATGAACGTATGAAATGTAATTTTATCTTATACATAAACGCATAATATGTAGTAAAATAAACAATGCAAGAGTCGGCGTATTTTACAAAAAAACTTACAATGCCTGTCCACCATTCATAGTATAGACTCTGACAGTCGGATAACCTCTGATTCCATTTGATTTACAGAGTTCTCTATGTTCATCACAGTTGACTGTGCCAAAACTGATCATTTCGTTCTGTTCTTGCATCAATCTGGCTGCTTTTTTGAATTCTGGTGCTAGCTAAAGTAAGGTAAGTCATAGAGAAGATAACATAATATATTGTGTCAAAGGAGACGAAGAATTAAGTGAACAGCCTAATATAAAGGTAAATTAAACATAGATTAAAGGCATAATATGATATATATGCTATATAAAATAATTTTATGTTGTTCAAGTAATTCTGTGCCTCCTAACTCCCAAAATTTGCTTTGAAAAGGAGGAGCACAAAATTATTTGAACAACCTAATAATTAAACCAAAACTACAAGATTACCCTACCTGCTGACAAGGGCCGCACCACGGTGCAAAGAAGTCGACCACCCATATCTCGGTATCTTGTTTCTGTACAATAAACTCATCAAATGATACTGGGTTCAGCTCCACCACTGATGGATGGAAGGCTTCTTGAACGAACTCGACTACAGCATCTTTACCGTGGAACCCAATTAGTTTCGGAAATACTGAGCCATACAACAACATTGATGTTGGATAGGACTGTACGTCATGTTCTTGACACAGCCTCTTGTATATATCACAATCAATAATTCCAATTTTAAGTTTACGGCCTTCTATGTCTTCTGGAAGTTGTGATAGCTCGACCAATGACAACATACATGGGTGGCACCACTGAATGTAGAGTAAATTAGACATAATGACATTGACCGCCAAGAAAATATTTTAAAATCACAAAAAATGCAAAAAAAGTTCAAAAAGTCGCAGTAAAACTACCCACCGGCGCAAAAAAGTCCACCATCCAGACGTTCTCAATGTCCTTATCGTACTTTGCATGTAACTCATCAAACAAATTCTCCGTCAACGAAATCATCGACGTCTTCTTGGCCGTTTTCACAAAGATCAGTGCATCTTCCATCGTATCCTTTCTACCATAACTTATCAGATAATGTCCTGAAGCCCTAAACAGTACCACTTTTGGCAGTTTTCCCAACTGTAATCCATCACAATTGTCTGATAATGTACCACAATCAGCCACTCTTACTATGGTATCTTCTACCAGATATGGTAGCTTTTTATATTCTCCTGTTTGATAGGTTCTGACGTTATCTGATGTTGTGAAGATGACGAGTTGATCTTGAGGCCTGGTCTCTTCCATCGTGTCCAATAGGGTTTTGTATTCTTCGTTTGTGAGTTCTTGTACTGGGTTTAGTTGTTCAATCACTTCGGCGTAAATGTCATTGATTTCAAAGCCATTTATTACCTAGAAATATCAAAATTAATAAAAAATAAAACAAAACAAAAAATTTAAAAAAATTTCTGAAAATCAAATTTTACAACGCTAACAAGCAAAAAAAAATACCTGAAAATAACATTTAAATAGTGCCTAACGTTTGATTTAGACTTTAATCAAAGTCTTTAAAATTTTAAAATGCCAAAAACAGCAAAAAGAGCCTTAGCCCGATGCGGGGCTCGAACCCGCGACAGCCAGATTAAGAGTCTGGTGCTCTACCGACTGAGCTAACCGGGCACACTCTTTTCTTTTTTATTTTCGGTGATCAGAAAGAGGAAAAAGAAGGCCTAATTTTCCGTTTTTTGCGTGAAGTCAAACCAAAAAATAAATTTTCTTTTCAAAACCCTAAAAAACGTTTAATATGATCTATATATAAAAACTATATACCTTTAAGATCATAAATAGACTTACAACACCATGACCTTTGTCCAACTTCCCAATCGGATAGAAAGCCATGCCATTTGAACGCAGATTCTCACACAGTCTGTCAGGATTACTGCCACAATTCACCACACCCACATTCACCACATCCTTGAGTTTGTGTGCCAACACTTTTCGTTCCATCTTATCCATGCAGCGGTCGTTTTCGTCGCAAAAATCGACCAACCAAGGCCGATTCAGGTATGGTTGCCATTCCTTGGACAATGCTTCGTAGTTTCTGTTGGTTAAGTGATGGATTTCGACTCGGATCATCTCCACAATAAAGTCGGACAGAGCCTCGAGAGTTCGTTGTCCTTGGAAGAAACCGTGTTCTGGGTATACGACCAGAGAAGGGTATCCACGAACATGTTGAGATTGACAGAGTACTGGGTCTTCGGCACAGTTCACTGCTCCTACTTTGATTGTTCCGTGGAATTTGCGGGCAAATTCACGCCACTAAAATATTGAAAATTTGAAAAATAAGCAGTTTTAAATACTTTTTTCGAAATTTTGTTTTACTTCACGAATAAAAATAGAAAAGACGAAAAATTTACGGTAGGAGCCAGCTCATGGCAATGTGAACAGAAAGTTGAGTAAAAGTTGATGAACCACAAGTCACCACTAGATGACACCTTTTGTTGGAAGTCGTTACGATTCAAAGTTACTATCTCTGGGTCATCGTCGTATATTCCTAAAATTATTTTAGTAAATCGAAGTAAAATACGTTTAATTGAGTAATCATAGTATGATAACTTTAAAAGAGCTACATATCTTTGAAAGCTACGAAAAAACTAAGAGAAAAAAGACTTTGACTAAAATTTAGGTTAGAGTAAACTTCATTACTATAACATACATTCTAAAAAATGGTTAAAAAAACTAAAATAGTCTTACCAAACTTGTCGTTGTAAAAGTCCCAACTTTGATATTGATTTCCGGCACCTTGGTCGTCTTTTAGGCCTTTTTCCCCAAACTGATCATATTTTCGACGTAGTTCAGGATCTTTTAGTACTTCATAAGCTCTGTTGATCTTTATAAATTCATCATGAGCATTCGGATTGTCCTGAAACTCTTGGAGTTAATCAAAGTTTAGAGAAGAATGCCTCAAGACTAAATAATTTTACCATTTAAAGCATCAAAATAATGTTTTCAACAACAAAATAAAGATTTGTAATAGGTTTTTCAAATAATTCCGTGCCTCCAAACCCCAAAAATTTGCTTTGACAATTACCACAGTGTCTTACCGGGTCCTTGTCAGGATGCTTAGTAATAGCCAGCTTTTTGAAGGCTCTTCTGATCGTCCTATCATCGGCGTTCCTTTTGACTCCTAATAACTTGTAGTAATCAGCATCTGATAAGATTATCAATGGAATAAGAAGTGAGCCCAGTAAGAGCTGCCGGAACATCTGAAACGAATAATTATGTTAGGTACTATAATTTTAAAATTACAGTAATACTTCATAAAGCTAAATATTAGGTTGTTCAAATAATTCTAAGCCCTATAACAACAAAAAATTGCTTTAAGAGGGAACACAAAATTATTTTAACAACCTAGTATTTAAAACTTGTAATCTTCATAACGCGTTTTAAATAAGGACAGTTAACTCTCGCTATAATTACCATCACAAGACTAATGTTATGAAAATTTTCTGAATAACATAACATATTTGATTAAAACAGATATATCGTCGTATTTTACATACAATAAAAAACAATAAACTATTCAAAACATCCCTTAAATCTCTCAAAACTTTCAAAACAATTTCTTAAAATAATATTATATTAAACTATATTAAGCCTATTAATGGATTAAGTTATTCAGAACTTTAACCTAACACCTTAAAAAGTAAAAACAAGTCAATTACAATGAAGACAGTGGTATTTAACCGGGTTTAAAGGACACGTCAGCGTAATTCCCTTGAATTTCGAAGCTAAGAAAGAGAAATAAGAACGTGAAGAGCAGATGGATCACTTCGAGGAACTTGTTTTACTCTTTTTTGCTCGCCAGATCTCCCGTGTTTTTGTAAACGCCTTTTGAAGGCAATTTATTATTTATTAAAATGAGGTTTTATATTTTATTAAAATAAGTAAAATACTTATAATTTAATGCTAAGATACCTACTGAAACTGCAATATCGGAAGCTTGAAATGAGACAAAGAAGTAAACCAGAAGCTTGGCCTAACATAACATAGTTTTTAAAATACAGGAAATCCCTGCAATATTTTTGCGTTAAAAATCGCTTTTAATAACGAAAAAGTTGGGAAAACTGGCACGCCCTGACCCCGCGCACCGTCGTTTCATCCCTTCTCCCCCTGATCTTTCTCTCCCTTAAACTGACCGCGAGATTCACTTCCCCGCGGCCAAACACAAACAGTTCGAGTGCAAGTTTTTCGCTCACGTATCTAAACAAACGCAAAGTAGCCAGAAGACGTCAAAGTTGACATTTGAGGCTGTGAAAATTTTTTTTTAGAAATTTACTTTAAAATCAGGTAAACCAAAGATTAAATTTTAATTTTTAAAAGTTTCAAGTAAAGCTGACAAAGTTTATAAACATGACTGATAAGATAATAATGATCTACAAGTTTCAGCCAAATAAAAAGTTTCAAATCCTATTTTAAAATTCCTCTGATTAATATTAGTCATCGTCTCCAATACTATTTACCCGTTTATTCTTTATAAAATCACAAATAAACAAACATAACTCTATTTCCTCAAAATATCTACATCCACATCAATTTCCAACCCAATATCTCATAGCAGCTCCTCCATCCATCCTTGCTTAACCCCAATTCCAGCCAAAATAAATCCAGATCCAATCAAAGTTCTAGTCCAATTTAATTGTTCTCCAAAGAATAGATAACCAAATGAAGCTGTGAACATGAATGTCAATGAATTTATGGTACACACGGCTTTGCTCAAGTCGGTCTTGATCACAAAATACAAAAACAATACCTAAAAATACAATAACAAAAGCAAGAAACTTACTGAAGCTGATTGGTTCAATAGAAATGGCAAAACAAATCTCCAATTCTTAAAATAATTAATCAGTTCCAGTACTGGACGTAAATACCAACTTGTAGTAGCTGGTTTTTTCTCTGAAAACTTGTTAAATCAAACGCGATATTAGTTATAATCAAAACGAATTTCATGGCCACAAGTTAAAAATCGTCTAAATTTGAACCTTATTACCTAAAAACCAGAACAAGATTAAAAAACCAATTAGAAACTTCTAAGCTCCTTCCTACCTTTTTCACCAGCATTCTCCTCCTTTTCCCGTGTTGCTTTGGCCATCCAAACATTTGTATAACCCCAAACAGCAGCCAACAACAACATTCCAACAAAATCTTGTTGTTCTGACATTATTTATGAGATAAATTAATTTTACAGCTAATTAATACGTAAAAAAGTAAATATGATAAAATTATAACTAATTTTAAATTTAAAATTAGATTTTGCAAAATTTCGAACAAAATTTTGTCCGAAAATTACAATTTGGGCGCAAGTCGACGGTTCGCTGTTTGCGAGAACATTTTATACGGAGTGTTTGTAAAATAAAAGGGCAGCTCCGGGTGTTTTACAAAAAGTACGATTAAATTATAAAGCTAAGTGTCTAAGTTTAATCTTATAAGTATAAATTCAATAATAATAGTTTCTGTTAGACTTACAGTACTTTTTATTTCAAAAACCGGTAATTTAATTATTTTTGAATAAAGTTCTTGTTTACATTAGACATGTTATTAAAACTCACCGAAATATGCTTAAACACAACATTAATTATAACTTGTACTCTATGAGTTTACTTCTTCTATACAATTAATCAACAGTACATAAGGAATTAGGAATTACATTACTGATGAAAAAAGAATGGCGTAGTAGTAGTGTAATTATTATACATTAATTGCATCTTATTCTAGGACCGAAGCGACCAGTGTGTCACAAAGAAATTTATTTTAACTTCCTCTAATTACCACTTAACAAGACACACATTATACTTAAGGAGTTGGTTAGCTACATTGTTGTTTGCATAATATTGTGGTAGATAGCATGGAGGATTACGGTTGCAGTTGAGTTTAAAAAAGTTGGATATTGTTTTGCAGTATTGTTTATCGTGACTATTACTATAACATATTACTATATAACTATAACATATATTGTTAAATCGTATAGTAGACTCATTATTGCAGCATATTTCCGTATAGTAAAGACATTACTACATCATATTCTCATAGTATAAGCTTTACTGTACAATAACATTCAAAACTAATCTTTACTGTACAGTAAATATCTAAAAGTTGTCCCTACTGCACAATATTTACTACACCTTACTATATAATCTACTGTAACTATCTACTACTTGTTACTACTTAATATACTTAACATATTTATTTACCATAGTTAATCTTACGTCATTATATGACGATTAACATTACATTACCGACCAACTAAAGTTCCTCATTAAGTAACGGTATAATAACCTGGGTTCTATACTGTCATACTGAGGATAATACCGGCGTTCTTGTGACTTTCTAAAACTGTTTTAAAGTTTTTTTGTGTTACTGGGTTTATTTTTTAAAAGATTATTATATTATAGTAGCAATTATAAAGTAGGGTTTACTATAATATAATAAAATAAAGCTTGTACTATTGCGTTGTTACTGAAACATCAAACATACTATTTAAACTACAGTTGTTGGAGCTATGAGGACTACAGCAAACTGAACTAAAATTTGGCTTTACTACGGTAGAATAGCCCATACCTTATTATCAACTCATATTCTACATTTTTATATATCTACATTCACTACAGAATACTATAACATATACAGTTTTATTATTGTAAAATACGACGGCTTTTTTAAACCTTTCAAAGATATTTTGTTTATATTATCATGCCAGACTTTGCAATGGTAAACGGCTCGATTGCCGTGATTGTCAGTCTGACCATCAACTCTTTGTTCGTATACCTCTTGTTCACCAAAACTCCAAAACAACTCAAACATTATGCTAGAGTCATGTTCATTCATGTTGTCAACGACACTAGTTTTATTCTGGCTTTCTACTTTGTTTTGCCGGTAAGATTTGTTTCTAAGATTGTTGTTTGAGGGTACTGTATTTTTCTATATGATACTTCTGTTACGAAATCTACACAGTCATAAGCCAAATAACTTTTGTTGTTATTAGGTTGTTAAAGTAGTCCTGTGCGCAATAATTCCAAGAATTTGCTTTAAGAGGGGCACAGAAATATTTGAACGACTTAATAATACCACTATTCGCGAGTATAGCCTATAGTCGTCAAATTTTTTCAATTTTTTGATATTTTGAAAACATTTTTTGATTGAATTTTAAAATTTTTAACTTTTTAAGACCATATTTTTTGCTTTTTTTTTGTTATTGTTAAAGTAGGGTAGATTTGTAGCGAAATACAACATTATGCCACACAAGAATACGAAAACAATTAAATTGGCAATTTGGATACGGAAGAAAAAGCAATTTTGTATTATATATAGCTGACAATTTATAAACAAAATAAATATTAACTAGCAAAACATATCTTTGTATCTAAGGTTCAACTTTCTAATCTGATTATGAAATTGGGATTTTAAACTGTAAAACTTTGGAATTGAGAGACAATTTTTATAATAATACAGTGGAACTCCTGTATAAATTTTCCTGTATATCGTCTGAGAACCTGAAATTTGTTTGTTATAAAGGAGTTTCGTTATATAGGAATTTTAAATGCACTGTGTAGTGATAGACGGAATTTAAAACTTGTTTGTTATACGGAATTTTCTTTACAATAGGGTGTTATGCAGGATTTCTACTGTACATATTATAATAGATTTTTTTTTATTATTTGAATTTTCAGAAGTTTTTCCCCCACAACGGCCAAGTTTTTGTGATTTTAACCAATTTCTCGAATTTATTTGGAGTTTACTGGAGCACTTGGATCACCGCTGTCTATTACTTTTTCGAAATTCTACAGTTGGCTTTCTTACCTTTGGACTTTTTCTACCGCTATCGTGTAGTATGCAAGTATGTTTTTCGGTGTTGTGGGTGTGAGTTGTAAAATTATTTGTTGTTTTATTGGTTCTGCATAGTGCACTAGGTATAAAATATTAGTACATAGTTTATTAGGTATAAGATATCAGTTTTTAGTTCAATAGGTGTTAGAAATTAGTAACTAGTTCATTTGGTATAAGATATTAGTACAATATTGCTGATTTTGCCCTTTAAGTGTTTAGTACAATAAGATACTAAAGAGAGCTTACGGTAACAAAAACCCAGCCAATTTTTGTTTACGTGACGATCTGGTTAAATAGCATAGTACCATAGTACAATACTAGAATCACAAGGACGTTATATGTATTTGAGACATAAATATAGATATTTTTTGATAAATATCTGTAATTAACACACTGGTCTTTGACGTTGACATACGTAGCTATCATGCCTAAACTGTCATCTTTTATGTATTCCCAGTAACTCTATAACATGTAATTTGATAAGTACAGTAAAGCACATGAGTCTATTCGGCGTTGATATTGTTAGAGATTAGCATAAACGTACACTTGAACCTTAATTAACGTACTTTATAGACTGTATGTTAGAATCAAGGATACAGTTAAACTATATTAGTCTAAAGACAAGACAGTTAGACTATATTAGTTGAATATAAAGTTTAAAAATGCACTAATAAATCTAAAAATACAGTAGTTTTTACATAATAAAGTGTAAAATATATTTTCAGACAACACATAATGTCAAGCAAAACTTTGGCTATCGTCGTGGGTGTAACATCTACAGTAATATTTTTCCAATCAATGATACTGTCACGGTTAATGTTGCAACAAACACCAGAATACGACATCACATTGAGAGCATTACTCAAGGTTCAAAAGCTGCCAATGTATGTCGCTACTAGTACTGTAAGTTGACTATTACATATAAGTAAACTCTTAATATAGGGTAATACTATGAAAGAAGTATATACCTCCTTGCTGCCAAAGTGACTATCACATGTCTCTTTATGTAAGTTCTTATAATATTTAAAATTATTATGCCCTGCTTTTAAATACTGTAATTTGATATTTTAGAACCCATGGCTCGGCTACACTAATAACTGTATGAACTTAATGTTGGTACTCTTTTGTTTCTCCATGTGTGGTTACGTATTCTATAAGATCCAATGTGAACTAAAACGAAGCTCTCGAACCTCACAAAACATTAAGATGGTACGACTTGAAAAACAAGTGACACGCCTTATGATCGTGCAAGTAAGTTGACTTCAATGTTAATGTATCAACTACCTTACGCTTTATACACTATTTTAAGTTTTAAATTACAGTAATTTCTAAACTACTTTAAAGCTTTATATACTACTTCATATTTTACTTTTACTTTACAGCAAAATCCTTTCTTTCTCACTATAAGCAACACACATTACCATTGTAATTTTCAGAGTATTCTACCTTTGATTGTCACATCCATCCCCTTCATAGTCGTATCTGGTTGTGCCCAGTTCAACATATCAATGCCAAGACTTGGGTACTTTAACAGTATATTAGCCACATGGAATGGCACTATAAAAACTATAGCTACAATTTGCGTCATTCCAAACTACCGTAACTTTGTTTATAAGAAAATACAAGTTAATCGTGTGATATCAACCTACCATACCAACGACCAAAGTCTCGCTTCCGTGAGCAATAAAATCAACTTTGTGAGAACGACGTAAAAAATATTGTTTAACTAATCATTTAGCTATGTTTAATAAACATTGTCATATTTTTAATTTGAATCAGATTTTATCTAATATCGACTACGTTTAACTATCTGAATGAAATGTCATGGCATTTCATATATAAATTAAGTGAAGCAAAATCATGTGCATAAGCATAAACTGATCTAGTCCTCGAAACCACAAATAGTTCAAAGTTATATGTAAAACACATAAAATTTAAAAAACTAATTACAAAATACTTCTTTATATTAAAAATTGCGTTTACGTCAAGTTCAATGTTTGATATTGTAAACTTTTGAATAAAAAATCGGAAGCTAATAGATATGGAAGATTCGAAATTACATAATAAAGTAAAAAGTCTTTCGTTAAAACTGATTATTATGCAATATTTAATAGATAAGTCCAAAGTTCAATATCAAAAAACTTCGCACGAAAAATAAATAGAAAGCCTCAAGCCGGTATTGGAGATACCACATTACCTAAAGTTAAAAATTAAGTGCCTTAAGCATTGCGATTTGATATAGATACACATATTTCAGCCGATTGAAAAACATATAAATACACGATAAATTTGCTTATTTTTCATTAAATTCAACATCAACAAACCTGTATGTTAATTTTAATAAATGTTTTTTTTTAATATAATTTTCTTAAAAAAGAATTTTCTTTGAATTTTATAAAATAAGTTAGTATAAAAATCGCCTAGTCTTTATTATTTTTTCGCTAGTATTATAAATATAAAATGGTTATTGTTAACAGATTAACAATACTTTTTAATGTCAGCTATCACTTTACAATTTTTAAAGTTTTGACTTTATTAATCAAAAAATGAACAGCAACACTTGCCTAGCTTTCCAATTTGCCGCTCCAGCCGCCGAGGACTCTTACGCTCGCTTTTACAAACTGCAAAGATACCCAATGTACAGCCCAGCTTTTACCTGCGGCCCAGTGGTATATTGCAGCCGGCAGACCGTTAGGAACGGCAGAGTTGTTTCACGGCGATACAACCGCAAATCTAAAAAATATGGCAACTCTTCCAACGACCAGTCCCGTGTTTCTTACGCAGTCCGGTCTAACACTACGTCCAACTACTGTTCAAGAGTGAGCACGCCATATTTGGCCCGGTCTGGTCTCCAGCATCCTCTAATGCCGCACACTAATGTAGATGCTATTCCCTTTTACCCTAAAATTTTTTTGGGTGAATGTGAAAGGTGGAACTTGCATATCAAAGAATAATAATCAAGAAGTCATTCAATGACGATGTATTAGGTATCCTAACTATAAACTTCCACAAACTTTTACAATTTATAACTTTTTTGAAACTAAATATTATTTGACGAGATTTGTTTTGGTTTGTAACTTGTTGCAATGCAAATCGAACGATATATAATACTTGTCTGTTTGTCTTTGTCTACTAGGAAAAATTTGGGTAAAACGTGACTGAGCTCAGTTTGGAGGTGCGATATCGCATGCGACTATGAATATAAACAAGGTAAAAGTGCTATTGAATGCCATCGTACGTTTGCAGAAGTTTTTAGAGAAGACGTTATAAGTGTTAGATATGTGCAGACGTGGTTTTCGAAGTTTCATATTGTGAACCTTGACCTTGAGGACAAACAACACAAACGAGGTCATGAAGTGACAGATGCCATCAATTGATCCAGTTAAATATCAATTTAGCATCAGTGGAGTTGTCGCATATTCTTCTCAGTACCCCGCAAACCATCGCAAAACATCTTCACAAACTAGGAAAGGTCAACAAAAGTGGCAGGCGGGTGCTCCACGAACTCAGTGATTTCAACATGGCGACAAGGGTCAATACTTGTGATATTTTGCTTCGCCTGTTCAAAACCTGAGAGTTTTTCGAACCAATTATTAATTTGGACGAAAGCTAGATACTGTACAATAAAACAAAGGTCAAAAGACAATAGATTGATATTGGTTCAAAAGCTGTATCTACTCCAAAACCTGACCTTCATGGTAAACAAAACCTTACGTTGCGTATGGTGGTCTATGACTGGAATTGTGTACTAGGAGTTTCTGAAGCCTAGAAATAATTACGACAGATGTCTACAATGAACAATTGAAACGAATCAACCATGCTCTCTACTTTCTGGGTATTGGTATTTCCACTGTGAAACTTTGACAAGATGCCGCTCGAACTCACAGTGCGAAGATGACGTCATAAGTTCTTGGTGAATTGAGCCGGACTGTAATGCCTAGACCGCCCTACAGTCCCGACATTGCTCCTTCTGATTATCATGTATTCAGAAGCCTGAAAGGTCGCATTGTTGGAATCCATTTCAAAAATGGTGCTGAAGTCATGTTTTGGGGTGAAGACTTCTTTAAGACACAGCTGACGTATTTCTACAGTTCTGGCATTCACGTTTTGAAGGAACTTTGTAGACAAGGCATAGACAATGTTAGAGTATATATCTCAGAATAATTAGTTTTATTTCGGTTGTTATAATAAAAATAAGTTTGTTAAAAAATGGAAGTTTATAGTTAGGATACCTAATAAAATGTTCTTAATTTTTAGTATAATGTGTAGTTACCAGTTCCTATTGTATTTAACTGCTATAATAAATAGTTTAAAAATATTTAAGTAATAATTGATTTAGCTAATATGACATTTTAAACCAATAAATCAACTCGTTGATATTTTTAGTATACAGTACTTTTAGTATTTGTATGTATAGACTTTAATGTTTTTAAGCCTTTAATTTTAAACGTTCTAAAATTTTAATTTGTTCCGTTTTAAAAAATTTCTTAGGATTATTCAGTTCAGTTTGTTAAAACGAATTTAACAGGCTAACTAGTCCTTTAAATACGGAAGTGTACAAGAATAGAGCTCCCAGAAGCTATTGCAGGGTTGAACAGGAAGTAAAAAAAGCAAGTAACTGTAACTAAGAATTTTAAATGATACTATCAAAAACAATGTTGTGAAAACGAGTATTAGCAGAATTAAGCGGCTTTATATATATATAACTTCCGTATAACGAATCTCTACGGGATTCTACATTTGTTTGTGATAATGGAGTTTCGGTGCACTGTAGTTTTAATGCACTGTGTAGTATTGGCGAGGGATTTAAAGTTGTTCAAGGTTTTTCGTTAGAGAGAGGATTGTTATGCAGGAGTTCTACAGTATTTATTTTTAGTTATGAAAATACATACAGTATATTTCTTGAATTGTCTAATTATTTGTTTTTTATATCATGGTTAATATGATGTTTTAATTTATAGTTAGACTTCTATGTAGTGTTTAAGGTAAAATAACGTAATGTTTCAACATTATTGTCAATTTTTGTACTACTTATTGTATAATCTATATTTCACAAAACATTACCGAGCTGCATAATACAAAAGATGGTTTCTAATTGTACTCCAAGACACCAAAATCACATGTAAATATTAATACAATTAACTGATGATGCTGAAGGAAATTGGCAACTTATCCGCCTACAAAAATTCGAGTTTGCTTATTGAAGGTATTATTGACGTTATCATGGCTATAAGTCATTGTTCTTTGACTAGTTTAACATCCTTCTCTATTAGACTGCTCCCAAAGTGTAGTCAAGTCCGGGTGGGAGGTGGGGCTGTGAGGTTACGTCCTTAATATAATACTAAAAATCATAAAAGTGCAATTAAAAATTTTTTAGAAGTGTATAGTAACTTCCTATTAGTACTACAATAGACAATTTTGAGTTTTCAATTGATCATACACTTGTAATTTGAAGTACCAAGAATTAGTTTTTAAGCCGTTATATTTTGTTCCTGTTTTATTCAAGTACTGTAAAGGATTAATTCCTCTAATAATTTACTTTTGAAGTTCCTATATATTCAAATTTAAATTCAAAGTCATTCATATGTCGCTTAAAAACGATTATACTGAGGTGAATACGGTGCAAGGGTATTTGTATCGGGTTTTTGTGGTGTTGGTCTAATCGAGGCTTGCAATTTTGGTGGTAGCGTTAAACCTATGCTTTTTTGTAGTCTTGGAATTGTAGGGCACTAAAGGAAAAGTCGATTTATACATCTAGCCGGTTTGAGGAAAACTAGTCTCTTGACATACGTCTATTTTTTCGACGATAGGGTGAGGCAACGTGTTATAGTTTGGTTTGTTCTTATGTATATAAAAACAAAACCATTTTATGTACAAAAATAAGGTTGTCTATGTTAAGCTTGTATTTTTACTTTTTATTTTTCAATTTGTATTACATTTTTTATTATTTTAAGTACATTCACTTTTGTTATCGCCACCTTACAAAAGCGATCATATTATATTAATTACCGGAATTTTTAAAAAACTGCGTATGTTACACTTTTGTTAAGTCTTGCTACATATATATAGCTACAAGCATATATTGTGCTGTGTTTTTTGTTTGACTTTGTATGTAAACGAAAAAAATGTAAAGATGCTCTACAGTGTAACTTCGTGATTTGTAAAGACGTCTTTCTTTTACTTATTAACAAACATATTATAGTTTTAGAATGTTGGACTTTCTGCAGATTAGTGGTTCTCTCGCTTTGTTTGTTACAGTAGTGTCTCATGGAATGCTTCTATACCTACTGATTAACAAAACTCCATCTAGAATGAAGCATTATACTAGACTGTTGTATGTTCATCTTGCTAACGATTTTGTGTTTTCTATGGCTTTTTATCTTGTTTTACCGGTAAGTTCACAGCATATATTTATTATAGTATTCAATGTAATAATGTATAATATTGATCTTAATTTTAATTTTTTTAAATTTTAAAATTTCAGCACATATTTCCATTGCAAGGACAATTATTCATTGTGTCAAGTAACATTGCTGAATTACTAGGCTATGATGCTAATCTGTGGTTGACTACAATGTACTTTTACTGTGAAGTGCTACAATTACTGTTACTTCCATTGGATTTTTATTATCGTTACCGAGTAGTGTGCAAGTAAGTTTATCATCATGCTTATCGACAATTAACCACTTGTTATATTAAGTTGTTCATGTAATTTTGTGCTCTCCAACTCTAAAAATTCGCTTTGAGATAGGGCACAAAATTATTTGAAAAATCTAATAAATAGTACTCTTCAAAGTTTCAAATATGGCCTTGAAGCTAAGTATACAGCACAAAAAGCTTTTAATAACAAAATTTTTGTAGTAAGTAAAAATGACTTTATATACGTATTTTCAGAGAAGATATAATGAGCACAAAGAAGTTGTTTACCATAATTACCGTTATGTTATTGTGGGTGTCTATGCAGAGTACGGTGATGTGCCACCTGTTAGGACATTCAGAAAATGACAAAAAACTACTTATGGAGGCTATAAGCTTTGATGAGTTACCTATCTTTGTGGCTACTCAGGTAAGTAAAGAAATAGACATTTTGTTGTTACCTATGACCTAAAAGAGATAGAAAGTTATATATTGCACCTTGATTAAGGAAAGGCTTGGAATGATGATAACAAAAGCCTTGTATTTACGATGATAAGAAACTTAAAGATTAATCAGTAAAAATTCATTTTTCAGAATCCATTGGTAACCTACATAAACCAAGTAATGACTCAAAGCGGAGTTATTTCTTGTTTTGCCATGTGTGCCTATGCCTTTCGTAGGATCAATGCGGTTTTACGTAGGAATTTAGACACGAACAAAAAGAACAAAACCAACAAAATTGAACGTCAGATTACTCGGTTAATGATTGTACAAGTAAGTTATTCAAATTATTTTGAGCAAAATCACTGTCAGAAGTCTGTTGAGATTCTGGTGGGCGTGGACTGTGGCCTTCTGAATCGTTTGAGTCTCTTAGACTTTACACTCAGGTAGTGACGACGTAGTTTCTGGAAACCGTATACTATAATATTAACTTGTTTATATAATTCTGTGCCCCGTAATTACAAAATTTTGTTTTGAAAGGGAACACAGGATTATTTGAACAATCCAAAACAAAAAACATAATTTTTTTAAATTTTGTAAAATACGTTTTTCAATCGTTAATACTTATTTCCCTACAAAACCAGCAACGTAATTAATAATAGTCAATTTTAGAGTGTAATACCCGCAATATTAGTATCACTTCCATTATTAGCCACGAGTATTTGTACTCAACTACAAATTACCCTAACAATACTGGGTCCAATAAACCAAATACTCATATCGTGGAACGGAGCTTTGAAAACTATTGCTACAATTCTTGTGGTTCCAAACTATCGTAACTTTATATTAACAAAGGTGGGAAGAAGAAAAAGTGTCACAACGATTGTCACACAACTTTCTACCAGCCGGACTGTGTGAAATACTATCATCTATTAAAACATTGTACACATTGCATCGTTTGGGTTATAATTATAGAGCAAGACCAGAATAAATAAATAGTTTTTTAAATTTAGCATGAATTTTTTCAAGCTGTTGCTAAAACAATGTCACTTTTCGAGTAATAAGGAAAGTGCCTAACCGAATTAGATCAAAGAGTTTATATGTAATCTTGGTACTATTAATAGTATCCATAAAAAAATTAGCTTGCGTTTTTGAGTTTTAAATTTGAAATAGTTGGGTTTCTCGCCAATTTTACAGACTTGGCATTGTGTTTCAAGCACTTTTTTGGCTTTCTAGACAAGCCACGCTTACAAGTTTAAAAATGTAGGGTTGTTTAAAGGTTTTTTACTATTACATCAAAAAAATGCCTAAAAGTCAAAAAAATGGCAAAGTTATAAGCTTGAAACGCAATGCCAATTTAGCGAAAAATTCAACACTTAAATTTTTGGTCTTGGTTTTCTTATGATTGGCTGGAAAGAACAATTTAGTACTTTTCTGAAGACCTTATATTTACATGGTATTTTTTATATGTAAAAGGTTCGATGTCAATCAGAGAGAAGCATGTTGAGCACTTTCCTTGCTGGTTGCTTCAGGACTATTATCTTAGCCTGAAAAACAAAATTTTTCTAGTTTTTTTCCCAAAATTTCATAAAACTTTATTTTGAAGTCGAACTTGTTTTTCAGTTTGTTAATATTTACAATTTTTTAACCTTCGAGCGACTCTAAGTTTAAATATTAAATGGAATGTTATTGTAATCAGTTAAATACAGAAATGCAAGAATAAATTCGAATACGAAAATCGATTTTAAATATTAGTTCAACTCATATTAGTTCCTTACTGTCTGTAGGCTGTTTACACCAAAACATATCATTAAGATTAGTCTACAGTAAGGTTAGATACCAAGAATGTAAAGCATGGTCATTAGAAAGGTTTAACATGCTTTGGCTATGTAAGTAAAAACAAGATGACTTGTTAATGATATAGTAATCGTAGTGTGTCCCGCTTCCTTGTGTTATCAAACAAAAGCTTCGAGATATCGTGTATTTATACACGATAGCTACAATAGTATTGTAGCTAATGTAAAAGATACTAAAAGAGAGTTTTAAAATAAGGAACTGGTGGTAATTGTAACCTATCTTGTGTTTAAAAAGACTAAAGTTATTTTTGCTGTCTTGTATTAAACTATTAAAGTAAAGTATGGTTGAGTTATTTATGATAAGTGGTACAGCCTCAGTGATTGTCACATTACTATCAAATGCCATATTATTATACTTGTTGATTCACAAAACTTCATCCGCTATGAGACATTATATTAGACTATTGTATGTTCATCTGGCTAACGATTCATTGTTTTCTATTGCTTATTACCTTGTGCTGCCGGTGAGTTTAGTATAGACGTACCTACAAAAGCAAATTTTGACCTTTTTGATGTTTTAAACTTGATTTTAAACTGTTTTTTAATTTTAAATTTTGTTTTTTTAGTAGTTTGTATTATATTGTTTAACGAATCCTGTGCTGCTTCTCAAAGAAAATTTTCGGGATTAGAGGGCACAGAATTATTTGAACAAAACTATGTATTATTTTTATGCATTTTGAATTTTTAGAAAATTATTCCTTTGAACGGACAAATCTTTGTATTGTGTAATAACTTGGCCAAAACTTTTGGTTTTACTTTTACATTGATTTGCACTTTACTGTTCTTTTTTGGGGAAATCTTACAGTTATGGCTTGTACCTTTGGATTTCTATTATCGATATCGAGTGGTTTGTCAGTAAGTTTTTTTTCCTTTATCTGGCCGTAGGGACGACAAAACCAAATAGTGTTTTTTGTTTACAAGCAATACTTACCTATACATATTTCAATATTTATTTCCAATTTTTTTAAATTTAACAGAAAGAGGAAGGCTATGTCAAGATTGTTTTAATGTTAATATAAACTTATTCTTCCTTGTCAGCTTTTGATTTTTGAACCTAAAAAATCTAAATTTTATTTTTAATTACATATTTTGTTATTGCAGAGAAGACATAATGACTACAAAAAGGTTGTTTACAACAATTGCATGCTTATTAGTATGGGTTTTTGTACAATGTATAGTAATGGTTGGTTACATTTTGAGGCAATTGCCACAAGATTTTATGGTTTTAAAAGCAGCGCTACAAACTGAAAATTTACCAATGTTTTTGGCTACTAGAGTGAGTTATTAAAATGGCATAAAACTTTTTTATTTCTGAAGTTTTTTCGTTAAAATAGCAAAACTAAATGTTACAGAATCCATATGTAACATACACTAATGAAGTAATGATTCTAATTGGCGTGACTTCATGTTTTATAACTTGCACTTATGTCTTTCGAAGAATATCCACTGCGCTACGACAAAACTCGTCAACCAGTAATAGAGAGAAAGCCAATAAAATGGAAAAAACTGTCACTCGACTTATGATAGTACAAGTACGTTTTTCTAAAAAAAGCCTACAATTGTAACTTTAATATTGTTATCGAAATGACTCTAAAAACTACTAAAACATGTCTTACTTCTTTTTAATTGCCTTTTATATTTCTAGGATTAAACTTAAACCGATATCACTTATCTCAATATCAAATAATGAGCCCGTATTTTTATAATAAGAACAACAATTTTAGAGTGTAATACCTGCCCTCGTAATATCAGTACCATTGATGATCACAGCCAGTTGTACATTACTTCAAATAACTTTACTACAAATTGGCCCACTTAATCAGGTAGTTATATCTTGGAATGGAGCTGTAAAAACAATTGCTACAATCATTGTCATACCAAGTTATCGCAACTTTTTACTTCAAAAATTGGGGAAAAAGAAAAATATTGTGTCAACTGTTAGTCAGCTTTCTACTAGTAAAGTTGGCAACTAAATAACTTATTATAATATGAATTACATATCAAATCCTTATAATCAATAAACGTTTACTTCAATTGCTTTTGATAAATAGGTACATCAGGTATGGCAAAAGCAGCTTCTATCCTTCTTTAGTGTAATATCTTACAACCATCGATTGATGTAATAATAGAAGTTTAAGCCGTCGAACACCAGCACAAGTCCTTCAAAACTTTTTTAAAATTAAAATACGGAAAAACCACTTAATATTATCCAACACAACCCAAGAACAACAAAACTGAACGTAAAAATTTTTATTTTTATTAAAGGTAATATTACGAGATAAATTAAAGATATGAACATGATCCCACAGATGCCCGGTTTGGTTAGCTCTAACAACATATCCGTTATGTCCGTAGGACTCGTTGAATGTATCGGTCGTTCTCCTTGGCACGTTTGCTTTCTCGTTCTGGGCTCTTGTTTGATGGCGAGTTGGGTGGTGAGATTGCCTTGGCCTGAAACGATAGCTATTATATCATGTTTCAAAAGGTATACTTGGTTAAAAAAACTACTTTCATTGCCGTATTTCAGCCAATCTTTAGTCTTTACAATCGTATTTTAGTTAACATTTCATTATTTAAGTCCAAAACTAACAATCTATGTAAAACAACTATTCGTAAGCGACAACAAGTACTGTAACATAATATCAGTTCCTTACCCTTTTCATGATTCTGCTACTCTCCCTGTCCGACTTGTCCTTATGATTGGGAGACTTTGGTGACTTTTCCTTCCTTTTCTCCTTTGATCCCTTCTCCCTATCCGCTTTCTTGATCTTCCTCTTTTCTTCCTTCTCTTCTTTCCTCTCATCCTTCTTCTCATCTTTTTCTTTCTTTTCCTCTCTCTTTTCTTCTTTCTTCTCTTTTTCTTCCTTCTTTTCTTCTCTTTTCTCTTCCTTTTTCTCTACTTTTATCATTTTCTTGGGCGCTACTCCTTTAAATTCTTCATTTGTGAGGAGTTGAACCTTTCGTTTCTTGAGATTAATCAAATATGAAGTTGCTAACACACTGAGATCTTCACGTTTGCCCTTTTCACGGTCTCTGACGGCTTCGGTATCGGCGGTAAGGTTGAGGTCATGAAGTTTGATGACCGGGAAATGGCTAAGGAGCTGAAATGTCATGATATTACATTAATAATAACAAACCTAAAATTATATAAAAAAATCATAAAAGTAACAACAAAAACCTAAAAAAATTAAAATTATTCCATTTTTAAGCCTTTTAAACTTAAAAAAGAAAAAAAATTCTTACCTTTTTAAGACATACGATCATGTTCCTACATAGTAAATACGACCCGTTGTTTAATGCGTACTGTGCAGCTTTGTGAAGTCGGCTTTGCCATTTGTAACACACATTCTTATAAGCAGCATAGTCTAACTGTCCACTTGAATTTCGAATTTTTGTCAAGAAACCAGGGAAACCAAGACATTCCTAAAACAATATATAGCTTGAATAATTGAATGTAACAAGTAAAAAATAAAAAAAAAAATTTTAATCAAAAACGTTTTTAAAAAATCATAAATATTTCTTAAAGTCAAAATCATAACCTACATTATCAAACACCTCCTTTTTGCCATGCCAATACATGACCTTTTCCAATAGTAAGCTCAAAAACTTTCCAAAGTTACTGGCTTCGCTTTCGGTTAGAGCTGCCAGGATTACTGTGATATCGTGGAATATCTTATCCATCAGGATCATCGTTTGGAAATAGGATGTGCGAATACTGTGAAGTGTTGTGATGAATTTGGCACAGAATACGGCGTCCATTTCGGAGAAAACAGCCCGAGGCAATATGCACACTTGGAGGAAACGATTGTTCTGGGCTGAGGAGGCTAGAATAAGATAAAAGTTAATTTTTTTTTAAATTTTACAAAATTTTTAAAATATTTTAATTTAAAAACTCTTAAAAAGTAAAACAGGCAAAAATGCAAAATAATATGTAGATACAGTTAACACAACATACCAGTAGCAAAAAGGAATTCCTTGTTATTCTGAAGCAGATGCTTAACTTGTGTTACATGATGTTCCATTTTAACTAGCTCCGCATTCAACTTGGTTTCCAGCACTTTTAACCTGTCTTCTTCTTTTGCCATTCGTTTCTTCGACTAAAATTGCAAATTTTACTATTTATTCAAAATGTATACATTTTTAAACATCTTTGTCTTTAAAAATCAAAAACGCAATAAAAATGTCTTACATTATCAGAGCTTTGTACATCTTCAGCTTGTTTCTTGACATTTTCAACTTCTTTGGTATAAGCTGCTTTGCTCACTTCTAAGTCGTTCGCTGACAGCATCCAGAATAATGTGAATAACCTGAAAATAAATTTTTATCAAAGATTACTTTCCTCTTAAAAAATCCATCATAGCTCTACGTCAAAATATTTTAAAATATAAAGCTCTTCAAATAAAAAGCTAATGCCTTACTTTGCACTGATATCCTTCCAGAACTCCGGCTTCTGTAACTTGACCATTTCCTCTTCAGCAGATACTAATATTTCGCTGACAGCCTCCTTGTACAACTCCTGTTTGGCCTCAGATCCAACCTTGTTGTTCTCGGCGATTTCTTTTTTCAATTTTTTCGTCAATTCGTACGTACTCTGAACACGATACCAATATACGGGTCTAGCGATGTGAAACGCAGTGTCTGGGTCCAATTGAAAGTCACCCATGAGTTGGCCAAGTTGAGGGAATCTCTTGGCATAATCTTCCATTTTACTGTTGGTTCGTAGGAAATTGACAAACTGTAGGAAGGTCGATTGACATTCATCTAGGATCTGACACGACAGTTTGACTGGAGCTTCCTTGGTTTCTTTGTAGACGATGCAATTCCTCTGTTGAGCCATTAGAATGGCCAGTGCTACGCTTAGATCAGAATTTTGGAGAGCTTCCTTTAGGCGGGTGACAGCCTTTTTGTTGGTCTTCTGGTTTATCGAGTTGAACACCTACAACAATATAATTTTTAATTGTTTCTATTTTTGTAATAATTTTTCAACTTATAAAACATCAAAATTTCTAAAAAAAATCAATCACGATATCTTCCCTTACCTCCTGTTTGAGTAGTTCCCCGCCCAGCAATCCTTGAATATGTTCTTCAGTCAGATTAGAAGATTGATCTACGCCTCCAATGGCTGTTACCACTTCTCTCAACACCAATAGATCCACAGACTTTTGGGCTTTGAGTTGATTGACAATATATTGAAGTAGTCCTTCGTATTCAATGCCATATCTTTTGTAAATTGAGCCAGTAAACGCTGCTAGCGCTGATAACCATGAGCTTAAGGTGCCATCACCAGTTTTTAGAGTTTGTTTGGCTGGATCTGATAGACTTTCAACCAAGGAGTCTAAAATAAGGTGGGTTAGGTATTAAAACTAAATTTTCATTACAGAGAGTTATTGCCAAGAAAATAACAATAACTTTCTTTAACAAAACTTTTTTTTAAACAATGACTAAAATATAATATATCAAGGCTTAGAACATTAAAACTTACAAGTAAGAACATCGAATGCCAATTCAGATAAGTACCTCAACGAATCCACAACTGGATCAATCAAGTTTTGAAAAGTCTGAACTTGAGCCAATAAGTAGTCCAAAGCAATTGTCGGGTGATTCAAACAAAGTTTTCCAATTTGTCGGCCAATTCTTTTCACCGAATCTTTGGATAATCGCCTAAAAACAAAAAAAGCATAAATTTCTAAACATTTTTTAAAAAATTTAAAAAATTTTGAACTCCTTGACCTGCACATGTCTTTTTATACCTATACCTATAATCACTGCCAATTTAAACCCTTTATTTCATCAAAAGATGACGAAAGTAAACTTACTTCATCAAATACCTAGCCCTTCCCAAGATCATTCCTTTTTCCAAACTCATCAGATAGTACGGTGTTGTATTCACTGTCTTCCATCTTCCGTACATTTGATATCTTTGATGGTACGGTAGAACTTTCAACAGAGACCACACTTCCTCACTGTATTTGTAAACAGGCTCGGATATTGTTAAGCCTGGCAGCAAAGCAAAGTCGATTAGTTGGTAAACCTTGTTTTTACCTAAAATTGTGGTGTAATATGACTAATTATGTAGACTTAGAGTTAATCTCCTGTTTCTATACGTATTTTACAATTTTTAAGATTTATACTGATAAAACTAGGTATTAAAATTAAATTATTTAAAAAATACGTTTAACCAAAACCAAACATACACTGAGCCTTCTTCTCCTCACTGTCATTTAGCTCTTCATCTGTTAGCATGACTTGTAGTAGCTTTACAATTTTAGTCGCTACTTCTGGATTACAGCCGATATTTGGTCCTAGTAACATGATTATTGGTGTGGCTTGTTGTTCAAAGTCTGCCCAAGTCTGAGCTTGATTAGGACGTTCAATATAAGCATCATACTTTCTTCTTCTTGTCTCTTTTTCATCGAAAATTGATGCTACTTTTCTAAAAAAAATTTTCAGATAAATCAATGTTAATAATTATCCGTTAGATTCTAAAATGCAGTATAAGTCACGCAGTGTAAAAAATGTTTCAATGTATTTTACCTAAAAAAGGTTCTTAATATACTAGAATTCACTATTTTGACACCAAAATTTTAAATTTGATGTCTAAAAATGATTTAAAAACCTCCAAATAACTATCTTTTAAAAGATTTAAACGACTCACTGTCTAAACAATGGATCAATTATAAATCCCAAGATCCTGGTAAGCCCTTCTCTTGCCCGCTGACTCTTTCCAAACACATAGTCAGGTGGAAAATAGCCAAAGAGTTGGTTGGCTATTGACAACGACCCCAATTCCAATGCGGCCACCAAGAAGCCTAGCTTTTGATTTGTGCCAAGCACCACGTACTGTAAATTTAGGAATTATTTTTAATTGTAAAACGTTATTTTTTAATTATAAAGCCTCAAAAGCAATTTTTTAAGTATGTTTGTTAAAAAATCTGCAATTAAAAAAAACTTTTAAAAAACGTTTTCAAAATCCAAATCCCCACCTCATCAAACTGTTCATCAGCCAACTTCTCGTCCTCAGACAACTGCGCTCTAACAGCATTGTCATATGTGACTTGGTTGTTATTGCTGTTGTCACCTCCTTGAGAACTCGAAGTAGATGGTCCTTGTGTCTGACTGTCCATAATAGCAATTGTAGATATCGTTAATGCCTTTGTTTGTCGTTTTTTAATCATGGCTTTCGCGTTACCCGCATCTTCTATTAGTTTTTGTTGATCTGGTGATAGTCTTTGAAACAACTGAAGCATATCCAGTAGACCTTCAAGACATAGAATCACGGCGACCTTGTAGAAAGTGTTCGAGGTGTGTCCAGATTTCTGAAATATTATAGTAAAGATCAGAAAAAAATGATAAAGCTGCAATATTTATAAAAATTCAAAAGTAAGCAATGTTCAAACAAAAAATTTAAAAGGTTCGCCATGTTCATTATAAAGAACCTTGTGACCTTCATAAAACATAAAGCAACATCGAAAAACAAAAACCATCCATACCTGATAGAACATAAACTTCATGACAATCATATCCCTCAAAATGTCTTTTGACAACTTCAGCCTCTTCAAAATGTTAACAAAGACCTGTTTTCGATTCAATTGATAAGCGAAACATTCCAGTATAACATCGACAACTCTGTTTGGATCCAGGTTAAACTGTCCAATTAACTGACTGATTCGTACCCACAAAGTGTTTTCAGATACTGGAGTCAGCAACTCTGTTATCAACTTAGAAAACCCTTCGGATTCCTCGCGAAGAAGGTTGAACTTGGTCTGCTTGTAGCTGAAAATAAGGTTTTGGTTAAAAATATTTTAAAAACTAAAAACTGTTCATTTGAATCCGTACTCTATGACTCCCCTCAGTAATTTGTGAGCGAATACGAGTGAATAAATAAAAAATATAAAAAAATGTTCAAAATTTAAAAAAAAATTAACTTACTAAACCTTCGTCCTTGTTTTTACAATCTTCCCTTTGATTTCGTTGACTCCCATTGTTGTACAATCAACTTTAAGCACATCTTCGGGCACAAACTAAAAAAAATATCATTTACACCAACTGCCCTTTAATCTATAACATCAGTTTTCATCGCAAACCCATTTTAATAATTAGTTTTTTAAATCCCAATAAAAAATTTTGTTACCTAAATTCTCAACTTCAAATCCTAAACTTACATGTTCTGTTAAGATTCTACCGAATTCTGAAGCTTTTTTACTTTGCTCTGAGGTTAAGCTAACCAACGATAAGTTGGCATAAACATCATAAAGCTGAGATCGAACTTGAGGCGAATCTATCTTCTTTATCGTTTCTATAGCTTCCTTTATGTTTCCATCCTTCAGTACAACATTCTCTACGAGATCAAATAACTGCACTGTTAGATCCACAGAAGATAGTTCCTAAAATAAAAAAAATCATAAAATGTAGTGATTTAGAGACTTTGAGAGTATTTGTACTATATTTTAGGTATTAATAATATCTCTGACAAAAATTCATCACTTTAGACCTTGTCAATGCTGCACTTCTTATCCCTCTATTCAATGTAATAAAAACCTAAAGTCAAAAGCAATTAAAAACAAAAGCTTACGTATTCTTCCAGTACAGTCAGTGGAACTTCTTCGGCTTCCATCGGAGTCTCTACATTACCATTCACCTGCTCATTTAGCTGACCGTCGACTTCCATTTCTAAATTGGCTATAAATTATATGACTTTATTAAAATTAAATTTATTAAGTCTGTGGCATTGCTCACACGAGTATAACACACGCTAAACAATAGCCACAACTCCATAACCATTGAAAAGTATGCAAATTGAGTATAACAACTTCACGAATTCCGATAAAATGTAAAAGAAAAAACAATTTATTTTAAATAATTAAAAAACAGCATTTAGGTCAAAAAAACAACAACTTCTGATCAGTTTCCGATTTGGTGGGACAGTTGGAGAACGTCACGGCATTCTGAAAAGACAAAGTTATCAACAAGGTAAAATCAAAAACTATACTTTACTATAATAAATTGGTAGAAAAACTATATAAACTGCCTGAACCCTTCAAATACCAAGTACAATATAGTTAAAACAGAACCTTTCAAAAATCCGCCAAATTTAAAAACCCGCCAGGCTCTAATACAAGGTATAATAATAAATGAACATACGTTCGAACTTGACTCTTTCCTCAACATTTCTGCTCTTAATGGTAGCGTCGTGATTTTTAATAAAGTAACTACCATCCGACCGCTTTTCCCATTTGTAGTGCCTCGCATATCCTTGGCATTCGCTATCTAAACACGTACATGATAAATAAAAATCCGCACCAAAATTTATACGCACACAATTTAATCATGAGAAAGTATAAAAAGATCTTACCAGAAATGCCGCCCAACAATCGTTTCAATTGAGAAGCATCAATCGTTTGAAAAGTGGCAGAGATAACCGAACATACATCTAAAAATAAATAAGTTGACGATATCTATAGCTATACTTCATCATTACCCAAACTTTCAAAATTATCCCTCCAAAACATAAACTATAAAAAATTAGCCGCCCAATCATCTACTGTAAAATATTATAATATATCTTCTCCTTAACATTATCAATAACAAAATTAACTTACAATGTCTAATAGCATCTTCAAACCCTTTCAAAGGTTGAAGCAACTTTTTGATTTCATCCGGATTCTTGAACTTTTCCTCCGCCGTATTCGAAGGGACATATTCACCATGAAGAAGCTTCCAGAAAACGCTGAAGTTGCACGATTCCAACAAAGCTCCAATGTCCATAACCTTGCGGAGGTCCTGAAAATACTCTTTCATCCTATTTGTAAAAAGTGCCAGTAAAATTAGTAAAAGCGTCCTTACTAGAATAACTAGCTAGTACAATATGCTTCACTAAAGCAATGTTAATGTAAATCTCCATATATTAACCCAAAAAATATAAATAAACTACTTACAGGAGAGGAAGCACACTTAGCATCAATCAAATATTTGGCCAAAGCATAGTCGTTTCTTGGGAAGACCATCATAGTTTTGAGAAGAATGTCTTGCACGTACCCTTCGTTGTAACTAAAACAATATACACAATAATTAAATAAACTTCGTACAAAAGTAATTTCCAGCTATATAAAAAGCCCATCGTGAGGCTTCTTAAGGTAATGCCAACCTAAATTTTAAACAAAATCTTCAAAGTAACTTACCTTTTTGGATTCAACTGATACAACTTCAAGGTAGTCAACAAAATATCCTTGTCGTACGTATCCTCTCTCAACATGGCAGTAATGCACTCTTGTAAAGCCGGAATGTGATTTGGATTGTAGCGGTTGACGCCCTTAATGTCGTCGGAGAGTTGTTCACGAAGTTCTTCGAATCGGCCAGCCATTTTTAATGTTTACAACCTAAAAATATAACATATCTTTAATATATTGTTAGAAATACTAATAAGAAGTTTTTCTTAAAATTTTCAACGTAGTAATTATAATTTTACAAAGGAATTACGATGTAAAAACAAGAAAGAGTAAAGCAAAGCGAAAAAAAAATATTTTGGGACGTTTTATAAAAAGAGAAAAACTTGACACAAAAAAGTTTGTTTTTTCTTTATGTCAAGTGTTCGCCGAATCAACATAACTGTAATTCGGCAAATACAAAATTTTTCAAAAGTAAATTGTAGTTACAGTTTGTTATTTTTAAACTTATTTAGGCTGAATTTAATATTTTAAAATTAAATGATTTTTTTTATTTGTTTGGCAAAGGTTAAAATCATATGCAAATTTTTAAGGACAGCCGATTTTAACAAACCGAGAATGTCGCAGTCTTGTAGTCAGTTTTTAATTGCGACAAAATCATCAGTAGTGTGCGGTTGGTATGTCTGAAGTTTTTGTGTTAGGCGTTATTGGTGCTGCCCTAATCGTATCATTAGCCCTTAACATAGTTGCATGGTTTGTATTAATACGGATCGCTGATGTAAGCCGTTGATTTAAAGAATATACATTTTTACATTTTACCCTTATATTTTACGTGGTTGTATTTAAAATGTTGCGATATCTAGCTGTAAACTAATAAAAACTATGCAAATCTTCCGAAAAATGAGAAAATTCTAATATTTTTTGGATATTTAGGCTTACGTACGGCTACATTTGTGGATAAACAAGTTGAATTATGGAAGACAAGTGTTGGATGTGCGGAGTATGCCTAAGTTGGCCCTACGTTATTGTGCTGGAATTGCTGGCTTTAGCATGAAAGACCTTGAGGACGAACGAGAGACTGAATTCAGAAGATTCACGCTAAGAGAAGTTGGTTTTTGAAGCTTAATGTTTAAATGGTTAGACAATGGCTTTAATATTGTTTTGAAAATTTTTTACGGTTTACATAATATAAAATTTAATAATAGGTTTACATAAAATACTTTTCACTTCCAGTTCGCTTTCCTTGGAGGTTCACACGAGATTGACAAGATTCTTCGTGAAAGCATTTTCCTATTTCAAGCCCCCAAGCCTGAAGTCGATGTTTGTTGCAACTACAAGTGTATTGGGGCGCCAATGGCAGGTGGTGGCGGCGGTGGAGGTAAGAATGAAGTAATCAAGTCAGCGGTCGAACCAGAGCCAGAAAAACAATCGCCGAAGCGAGAAGATAGGAAGGAAGAAGAAAAGGAAGACAAGAAAGAGGAGAAGGAAAAGGATAAGGAAGACGAGAAGCTAAAGGCGGATCCGTTCAAAAAGCCAGAGAAGATGGGCAAGGCCGAGGCTAAGGATCCACAATACCAGGTGAGTTTTGGAGGTTTGAAAAGCTTTGAATTTTTTTTTAATTTTAAAATTCAGATGTTATAACTTAAAACTGAGGACTTGCGCTCTGAAAGTTTTTTTTTAATTTTAAAATTCAGATGTTATAACTTAAAACTGAGGACTTGCGCTCTGAAAGTTTTTTTTAATTTGAGTTGCTTCTTAAGTATTATAGCTTTAAAATGTATTTTGTCATTTTACAGACATTGATGGGCTTGAATAACGACGTATTTGGCAATGACAAAGACAACAAGCCGGCTGACATTAAGGCACCTGAAAAGAAGGGCAAGGTCGATGCTAAAGATCCTCAGTATCATGTAAGTCATTTATATTTTGAGTGAATTTAAAGTAGGAAATCTCTTCCGGGAATGGGTCAGCCCATGGTATAGGTCACCTACGAATACGCAAAAAAGCTTTAAAATTATCATTTTTTGGAAGTACAGTTATACCACCTTTGGTTATATTATCTTTTTAAAACCATTTGAATGTTGTGACATTCAGACCTTGGCTGGACTTATGAACGATGATCTGTTTGCTCCAAAAGGTGGAGCTAAGATAAAGATTAAGGCTCCGGAAAATGCAAAGGCTGCTGATGGAAAGGATCCTCAATATCAGGTAGGAAGACGTTTTATTTCATATTTTAAAATGTCGTTTTAAGAAGTGATCTTGATTTTTTTAAACTAGATGATAATTTTCAAAATAGTCCTGGAGGTACCATTGGTACTCTTTGATTGTTATGACTATAGTTTTCGATTCTAGACTCTGGCTGGAATGAACAACGACGAGGTATTCAAGAAGGAGGAGAAGAAGGAGGCCAAGTCCCCATCCAAGAACAAGTTCAAGGCTCCAACTGATGTGAAGGCTGCTGATGGCAAGGATCCACAGTATATGGTAGGTCTACGAATTTTTCATCGTAATTTTGATTTAGTCATATATAATAGGTTTATATCCCTATATCATTAGGACTTGACAATACGATGGCACTAAACTATAATATCTTTTGATTATGCCATCTTACAATTATTTTATTTATCTCATCTGACCCTTGATATTTCAGACCCTAGCCGGCATGAACAATGACGAAGTATTCAAGAAGGAGGAAGGAAAAGACAAGGGCAAGGATAAAAGCAAGGACAAGAGTAAGAAGAGCAGCAAGAGCAAAAAGGGAAGCAAAGACAAGGGCAAGAAGAAGCCCGAGAAAGCTGATAAGAAGAAGGACAAAGAGGAGGACGAAAAGAAGGAATCGGACGACGAGAAGGACGATGAAAAGAAATAGGCTTAACTATGTTATTTGCAGTAAAATAAATATTTTTTTTATCAATTATGGGTAGAGTTATACGACTTGGAAGGGGGCCCGCTAGGCCCAGTATCGGCGCGGGCATGTGGGATCGAGGTCCCGGCTCCAATTAAGGCCTCAGAGCTTTAGCTTAGGAACGAGCCCTCGGTTCGAACTAAGGCCCTAGGGTTCTAGCTTAAGACTCGCAACGAAAGATTTGACTGGCCAAAGCAAACTTTAAAAAGGCCGGCATGAGTGGGCTGCGGGCGCGAAACCAAGGCCTAATCTATACATGAGAAACGAGCCGGGCCCAATTTTTTTTACATGGAAACGGGCCGGGCCTTGTTTTTTAGGCCGGGGTGGTGAGGGTTTGATGAAAACCGTCGGAGCAACTTATTGTAGCTGTTCTCAATTGGGCCTCATCTAGCTCATCCCGTTTTTCGAGCTACTGGGTCGAGATGAGGTGCTCTTCAAGACTTCAGATGGTAGTTGAAAGCCTGTGCAGGTCAGGCCACTAGTTTGCTATAGTCCCTGTGCACTTAGCACTACCGACCAGTAAAACGTAAAAAAATTTTTTGAAACTAAAGATTTCTTTATTTTTTTATATTTTGGCCACTTTTTCAATTTGTCACTTTGGAGGCGGGCGGTTGGTGTGAAAGGAATTAGAACAAGTTTACCATTATCTAAATTCAAGTTTGGACTAAAGTCGTAAGTTGTATGGCTGATTTTTTAATAGTAAAAACGTAGTTTTTATTGTATAAGGTAGTTCAAATATTTCTGTGCTCCCTCTGAAAGCAAATGTTTGGGATTAAGGGCACAGTATTACTTGAACAACGTAATAGTAATCATATCAAAGTTTTGGTTTAAAAGCAGTAGAGTTGTAATAAGTTATGTTTTGGCCTATTATAATATCATAATAAGAGTTTTTATATTAAAGTTCATCTTCAGAACATGGTGAGACGAAACACTGAAGATGTGACTCAAGACTGCGACGAGAACATGACGGCCGAGGAGAAGAAGGAGACCGGAGCAAAGCTGCATCTAGTCAAAAAGCCACGCCCTCGTAAAATCAAATCTCCCGGCCGAAAGAAGAGGGTATGTTATAGTATGATACAGTATAGTAGTGATCAAACTATTACAATTATAGATCAAAATATACTTGCGTTAAAGTAAAATCTGTAAAAGGTTGTCCACCTTGTTCATGTTGACATCAACGATTCCTCCCCCCGAAGAAAAATTTCGAAAAAAGTTGAACGTGGCTTCCCCTGTGCATTTTTCGACCCCCATAAATTCAATTTCAGAGCAAATCAACGACAGTAGAAGACGATATTACCACACAAGTGACCGAAGATGAGAATGAAGAATTGTCATTGGATGATCAGTTGAAACGAGAGCTGGCTATGGGTCTACCCATGAAAAAACATGTCATCAGTTTTGACTATGAACCGGGAACTTATGTAAGGTTTTTGATTTATACCGTTATTATATTACTCTCAATCATTTCGAGATTGGGTGTGGGTATGATAGCAAGGGTGCCGTCTGGGCAAGTCGAAAGGTGAAAGTGTAAAAGGATTAATTATATAATATTAAGTTGTTCAAATAATTATGAGCCCCTTCTAAAAAAACACTTTGGAGGTAAGGAACACAGAATTATTTGAACAAACTAATATTTTGAAATATAAAACAATAATTTTTTGGGTGATATACGCCTTTTGTAAACCTCAGCTTTATCACTTGACCTGCCCTCATCTAGTGAAAGGTAAAACTATGTAAAGCACCTTTACATACGAGTTTCATTTACATTTTTTTGTTTCAGATGGGATTCAAGTTGAATGACAAATGCGTAATAACAGAAGTCGACCAACGACCCAATGTGTCACCATTTTGGGACATACTCAAGGTTGGAGACGTGATATTGCAAATCAACACTCATGTGGTAAGGATTTTTGTTTAAAAAGTATTGATCGGTTGGTTCTTAAGTATGTACAACATATCTAATCATATATTCTTTGCATGGAATGATTGAAAGAATAGTTTTTACAATGTTATAATCAAATTTCTTTAGGTCATGAGTCAAGACGACTTCTACAGTTTCCTCGGCAAAACCCAGGGTCCCAAGTGTTTTCACGTGAATCGCGTCGTTCCAATGAAAGAAGTGTCGCAGAATCGCCGTCGGCGCTTGAAAATTGACAAGTACGATGGAGACAAGTACTTCACAGCCTACATCACGGCAGCAGCCAACTCCAAGCTCGGTATCACGGTGAAGTCGAATGGCTTTAATGTGGCATTGACCAAGGTTGAGGAATGGAGTGCTGGTGAGGCGTTTTATGACTTGTATTGAGGTATTCATACTGATATAATCGTATACTTTTGGGTATATTTGATGATATTATCATAGATTTTTTAATAATTTTGAGTTTTATGGGTTTGTTACTCTATGAAAATGTATTTTATGCTTTTAAACTAATATTTAAATGTTTTTGAAGGCTACGGTGTAATAGATATTGGTGACTTGATCCTGGATGTAAATGGAGTTCCAGTGAAAGATGCAGAGACTACCAAGTCGTTGCTGAGTCAATCAATGAAGAAGAATGGCTTTGTCACCTGTGTCTGTTGTCGCGCCATGACTATGAAAAGTTTAGAACGGGCACGGTAAGTTATTATTACTTTGAAGTAACATAACATAATATTTCCCAAACATATCACAGTATTACTTCAAATTGACTTATCTTATAAACCTACCTTTCTTGGACCAAAAGTACTGCTTACAATACTATTGTAAGCTCCACATTGTTTGGATCACTGTACCGAACCTTCACTTTGTTCCCGACACTGTAGCTTAAACCTATGTTTTAGTGAAGCCCTAGGACCACAAGCTTGCGCTCCAGAAGACTATGTAATGAGGCCAGACGCAGCCTTGATTGGCCGAATGGAAGCGATGCGGATAAGACGACATAAAGCCAACAAGAAGAAGCGCGGTGTCTATAGGAAAACGCCGAACAAGAAAAAACAGAATATTACTGTAAGTTTTTGCTCAGTAAAAAGCAAGGTCTTGTCCGATTTGGACAGAAACCGCCGTTACTAATCTACAGGCTTGTAGACAAGAAACTCGCCTTTTTTTCGGCGTTAAAAGATACACAACTTTTTGAATCTGAAGGCTTGATTTCAGTTGAACACAAAGCACAACAAGACACTGGACATCATGTCGGACGTGGAAGACTTTGCCCAATTGGCTCGCGTTCCCCCAGTCCATCACAATAACTCGTCGGCCAAAGAGAAAGTGAAAAACACGTTCCGTCTTCTCTTCGATCCCTTCTTCTGAACTCAATAAAAATTCAGCCCGGCGAGATATTTGATTTTAATTTTTAAATTTTCTTTGATATACTGATAGAAAATCGTTAAATGAACCTACGTTTTTGATTTCGTAAGCGTGCCGTATCTTGAATATCCAAAAACAGGGCTTGCAACACAATGCCAAAATTACTAAGTTGACGCGAACTTCAAGTATTTTTACTTCGAAAGTCAAAAGCGTGGGCTGAAATTTCGAAACAATTTTTTTGCGAGTTCTAATTTAAAATTTTGAAATTCATATTCAAAATGGTGTGAATATATTCAAATTATATTTTGTTTATGAAATTTTGTTCATACTAATGTTTTTCAGGCAATGAGTTCATTTCTGCTACTTTGTACCTTTGAGGAACGGTGGTTCACATCCATAAGTTTACTATTATCTAAATTTATACGGTTTTACACATAAGTAAGTTTTGACATCTTTATACTGATTTTAGGTATCAATTTAATTTTTTTAAGTTTATTTACTTATTTTACTTAAAAGTTTACTTCAAAAACGTTATTTTAGGTAATAAAAAATAAAGAATATTATTTTAGATAATAAAGAAACAATTAAAAACCTTATTTTAGGCAATAAATAATGTCTAAAGGATTGAAGAAGCGGTTTTTCGAAGATGGAACTCAGGATTCGGATGGCAACAATTCTAGAACTTGTCTTACTAACAGTACTATGCCAGATGCAACTGCTAAAGGAGTGTCGAGTCGGCGGAGAAAGACAGGAAAGGGTAATAAGGTATGGCATTTTTAAATTTAAAATTTTTGTTCAAAGGTTTTTCAAATAATTCTGTGCTTTTTAACCTCAAAAATTTGCTTTGAGAGAGGCTCAGAATTATATGAACCACCAGGGCCGGGCGCGAGGGGGGGGGGTTCCCCCACCCCCCAGAAAAAAAATTTTTTGAAAAAAGTTGAACGTGGTCCCCCCTGTGGATTTTCGGAAAAAAAATTTTTACAAAAAATCGGCACAGGTAGCTTTGTGCCGATTTTTTTTGGACCCCTGCCCCCAGACCAAAAGTCCTCGCCCGGCCCTGTGAACGACATAATATTTTGAAATTTTTGTTATTAACTTATGATTCAGGTCCTACGTAGTAAAATGCTTTAGTTGATAATGTTTATATACAGAATCGTATATCAATCGTACCTCATCAAGAAAAAATATAAACCTTATCTCATCACAATGTTGTTTTAGCGTTCGACTAGTACTACAATAACAACCTAAACAAGCGATGATGATATAACAAATGCAAAAGATGGTAAGATGAATATAAACGCTGAGTTATCATTACAAGAACAGCTGAAGCAAGAACTGGCTATGGGCCTACCTTTCAAACGAGTTGTCATACCTTTTGATTATGATTCTGGTCAGCTTGTAAGTTAGTTTTTTGATATATTTGTTCGGAACCTCTTAAAATGGAAGGCTTTCTTTGCTTATTACCCTTGCAACGCGTTGTAAATCTATAATATTAGTGCAGTAGAGTTAGAAAAAAATTTGAAGTAGAATTTTATTTCGGGCTGATTATTGCCTATCTTCTTACAACCTGGTCATAAGGGCAGGTAGGACCAGGTTCCAGTCTAATGATTGTCATACTGAAGAGGTTCGATTGTAATCTACTTTGATAGTTATTACTAATGAAAATGTTTTAGCTTGGTATGAAGATCAACGAGAAATGTGTAATAACCGAAATCGACCAACGCCCCCACACATGTCGTCATTCTGGAATATGCTCAAAGTTGGTGACATTATTCGTCAAGTCAATAAAACTGGTATGTTCTTAAAATGATTACTCTTTCTGGTGCAAAAGCTGGCGCTTTGAGTTTTCGCTTTAGAACGTTCTCGAACGATACCTAATATGTTTTACATTATATTGTACTGATTTTTGATGAACACTAGTCTAAACGCCTCATAAAATTATGAATAATCAAGTTACAGTAAGCTAAAGCAAATATTGTTGTAGGTAAAGGACCCGGACAACTTTTACCAGCTCTTAAAAACGGCAGAAGCTCCGAAGACTCTTCATGTAGATCGTCTCATACCAATGAAACCTGTTTCGTCCAACAGAAGGCGTCGCCTCAATCTGGATACAACGACCGGCGACAAGTTTTTCACAGCTTATCTTACTTCTACTGGTACTACAAAGATAGAGATGACATTAAAATCGGATGGACGATATGTAGTTGTGTTAGGAGTGGCTGAGGGAACGGCTGGTAATTATTTTTGTTATATTTCTTTGCTATAAATGTACTTTTATTTTTTGACTGAAAATTTGAAAAAAAAATTTTTAATTTTAGGTATAAATTTTGAAAATTAGGAATGAAAGTTTGGAGAAAAAAGTTATTAAAAGCAGTATCTATACTTTTATGACATTATTCTTCTATTAGGCAATAAAAATGTCATTTTACCCTTTCAGGTTACGGTCTAATAGACATTGGCGACATTATACTTGACGTAGACGGAGCACCAGTTTTGGACGCCGAAAAGGCTAAAATCTTGCTGAATGCAAACCTAAAGAAGAACAACTATGTAACATGTGTCACTTGTCGTGCAATGACAATGAAAGGAATACAAAGAGTTTGGTAAGGACTTCTTTGATTCATGGATATTGTAGTAGACTTTAGAAAAGTAAATATTATGGTAGATATAGCTTATTTATTGTGAACCTATTTATAAATGTAAAATATTGTTTGTTTAGTAATGTGCTAAAATATGAGATATTGTACGACACTCTGAACCCAGAAATGAAGCTAGACGCCGCCCTGATCGGCCGAATGGAAGCGATGCGACTTCGAAAATCATTCGCAAAACGAAGGAAAGGCGTCTACCGGAAGACGAAAGCTTTGAGGAAGGAGAAGGTTAATGTGAGTTTGCTATAAAGACTGGTGAAATACAATTATCTTGTTATTGGGAACTATGTGCACTATTTTCTAGAAACAGGCAAGATCTTTATTTGCACGGTGCAGACTAAACCTGATAAAGGTCGTGTGATACCTCTTTAGCTCCATTCCTATAGGGTTTTGTAATTAAAGCATGTTTTTTATATAAATTTGTTATTTGCAAGTTTTATTTACATAAAAATGATGTTGAAAACACTCGGCTATTTCATTTTAGCGGACCAGAGAAGAAGGTAATGGATATCGGCACAGATCAAGACGATGTAAGTGAATTGGTCCAAGCCGAAACAAAGCTTCACGGACAAGATGAAGAAGTTGTTGTATGACACATTTGACTACAATTGAGTTGATGTACATAAAGTTATTATGAATCATTGTTTTGTTTTTTTTTGAGGTTTTGAAATGTTGGCGACAGTGATAGTATTACGTATTTATTGGTAATTATCTTCACCTTGCTTTTACTTTTTTATACCTTAGGTTATATTATAGTAGATAACGATAGTAAATTTTTATATGAAATGTTTATCAAACGTTAATTTTACATTAATCGTGATCTACTTCTGACCCTTGTTGAACAAGTTTCGTCGTTGTCGATTGAATCTACATCTAGGGTCTTTTACATTACAACTGGTCGGTTCCACATATTCAGGGAAGTTAATAGCCATATGTTGTTGAGCCCTTTCGATCGATGGAAAAGTGTTTTCATCCTTGGAAATCCAGAATTCATCGATAACTTTCTTCTGTCTCTCAACCGAAATCTGTTCCATATACAAGTGAGTACGGTTGTGTACGTGTAGTACTGAGTAGCCGTAGTCAACGTAACGTGCCGCACTGCCTGGTACTGGGTTCTGGTCGAAGTAGGCGTGTTTTGTGTGACAGCCGGCTGCACCAGTGATGACGTAAGTTGGAGCTGGAGCATTGTGGTAGGGGTTCTCGGTAAGGTTGTATACTCTGCGGTAACTGATGGGGAAGAAGCGTTCGTACGAGTGTTGGTGGCCCCAGAAGCCCATGTCTACTCCGTTTTCGATGAAGAGCTTCTCTAGGCCGGGCATATCTTGGTAGCCTTTTGTGATCTATAATAATGTGTCCTTAACTATTCTTTGTTATTATAGCTATACAGGGTGCGCCCAATGATCTGTTACACGGTTTTTTAATCAAATATTTATTTTAACAACAAATATAACTAAAACAACAACTAACAATAGTAACATGTAGTACTAGTTATAACATAGTCAATCGGTTTCAAAGTGTCCCCTTTTGCGGCTTGGCACAAGCGTAAAGGCTTCAAAAAGTTCTCAGCGATGGGCCGCAGTACCTCCGGTGACACTTTGTCCCACTCTTCGATCAATGCTTGTTTCAAAGACTCCAAAGTTTGGTGTCTTCTACTACATACCCTAGCCTCCAATATCGACCACACACGGTAATCCATAGGATTGAGATCGGGAGAATATGGAGGCCATTCAGCATATGCAATGAAGTCAGGGAAATGGGTTCGACACTACTCTTTCGTTGATTTTGCTTTACGGGCGGGTGCAGAGTCTTGCTGAAAGACCCATGCGGCACCTTTGAAGCTTCCGAGCAAAAGGGAGTACCACAGCTTCCAAAATGTCTCTTTGATACACTTCTTTGTTGATCTTCACGCCTTCATCGACAAAAATCAAAGAAATCTTGCCTGAAGCACAGATACCGGTCCAAACCATAATGTCCCGAGGGTGTTGACGACTTGCCACGATGGATTCAGCTTAAGGAGCCTCTGTTGAGTATTATTTGTCATTTTGGGGATTGTAGGCCTCTGTAAAATGTAAATATCCCCTCATCAGTGAAAAGGATTCGTTCCCAGTTTTGACCAGCGGCCCGCTGCTGAAGCAGTTTACATCTTTCGAAACGTACCGCCTTGTTTTCTTCAGTTAGCTTCTGAACTTTTTTGAGTTTGTACGGCTTCATCTTAAGTTTCTTTTCCACTATGCGCCTCAAAGTAGATTCTTTGATTCCTGTCTCCCGGGCCATCTTTCTTACTGAAGTCCGTGGATTTCGCTTGAAGCGCTTCTTGATCATCTGTCGATTGGCCACGTTGTTAACAGATGGTGGACGCCCACTTTTAGGTCTGTCACAGTCATGTCTAAGCTCTTCGAAACGTTTTACGGCTCTGTGGACTGTCATTCTTAAAATATTCGACAATTTCGCGATTTTGGGGTTACTTTTTCCTTCATTATTTAATTTGATGACGGCAGCCCTCATGTTTGACATCTAAAAACAGACAGACAGTAGACAATGAAGACTTAACTTTTATGGTTATACAATTAAAAAAACACGGAGAATAAGCTGAAATAAAAAATTTTAAATAATTTAACCGCAACATTGAGAAAACGACCGGTAAAGTTTTGTAACAGATCATTGGGCGCACCCTGTAAATATGGCTTACACTAGGCTTTATTAACTATAAAGTGGGTTTTCTTATACCACACAGTAGTTTGTAACTAATACAAGATCCTTAGTATTCAATCTGACTATGAATAAAAGTTACTTACCAAAGTATTCTCAAAAGAATGACACTCAAAGTTATTGGAATTGGAGCAGTAGAATGGTCGATGTTGGAAAGTAATCAACCATGGTCTTTCCTGTCGCAATGTTCTTTGATATTCTTTCAAATGATTCTCGAGCCAAAAGTATTGCCTAATCACTGACTGTGGTCCGTACTCATAGAAGAAGCCATAGTACTCTGTACTAATAGCTACGAAATGAATTGGTCCTGCATTGAAACTGAAAAGAACATAGATTTTGATTTTGTAGTAGGCTATATTGAGGTAAAGGCTTTATTGAGTTAAAAGCAGGTTAATATTGAGGTAAAATTAAGTCAATATGAAAGTAAAAAAGCCTATATAAAGGTAATTTTACTATTTCTTCAATTTACCTTCTCTATCTCTACTCTGTATTAAGTTAGGTTCGCAGCAATGCAATTTTCATGACTTACTGACCTATAAACCTGGCTATCTCCAAAAGGATCATTGGGCATGTTAAACCGATTGACATAATGAGAGAAGTTCTTTCCATCATCCTCATGGTTACCGGCTACTACCATAAATGGCACTTTACTCGCTATTGGCTCCATTTGATTCATAAATATATCTCCAATTTGGCCATCGTTCGTGTGGAGGTCATATGCAAAGTCACCTTAAAATGGCATTTTAAATTAATTTTTAAACGTTTAGATTGTATAATACGAACAACGTGATCTTATTGAGGCTAAAAAATATAAAAAATCATTTTAAATTCTAACACTAATTAAAATTAAAAAAATAATGGCATACCAACATCAATAATCAAGTCAAACTCATTGTTCTGGGCAGCTTCCGCCAGATACTCCAAAGAAATGCCATTCTCTACTCCAAGGTCACCGAATATGCAAATTCGAAGACTATAGTCGGTTTTGTCAAAGGGTAAAGTTTTGAAGGTATATGTTTTACTCCATACTCCATCGCCTCCTACTTGGTAGTCTAAAACATAATGTTAATATTACACTTTTAACTTGTATTTAAAGCTAACGGCTAGCTAATTGGTGGGCCAAGTTTTAGCTTCTGAATTATTAGATTGTTTAAATGTTTCTGTGCCCTCTTTTCAAGCAAATTTTCGGAGTTGGAGGGCACAGGATTATTTGAACTAGATAATTTAGTATTTTTATAAATTTCTTATAAACCTCTATGTAAACTGCTTGATAATACCATTTACGGTAGGCTATAAAAATGATATTTTAACGATACATAAGTAACCCTTGCAGTAAAATTAAAAAAAGCGTAAAATACGAATTGATTCATTGCGTCATTATACAGTGGAACTCCATGTATAACGAAACTCTTGTATAACGAACAACTTTGAATTCCCGTCTTCCACTGTACAGTGTTTTGAAAACTTCTGTATAACGAAACTCCTTTATAACGAACAAGTTTCCAGTCCCCGAGCGATTCGTTATACAGGAGCCTGTAACTTAAAAAAACTTACAATAAGTCGTATTAGGTAGCAAATCTACCATAATAGCATTGTGAATGTATCGAGTAATGACATCGAACTTAAAGTTATGTGTTCGTCCCGTAACAGCCTTTTTAAGCTCCTCTAATTTTGTGCCATACCTTACTTCACTTATAGCTGAAATCAAAAAATTACGTTTTAAAAATTTAAAAATATCATTTCAGGCGCTTTTTAATCAACAAAAGAAAGAAAAAGCACACGAGGAAAGTACCCAAACGGCCTCATCAGGCAAATTTGGCGTTGTGTTGCAATTTGCAAACCCTTTTTTGGTGTTCTAGATAAGGTACGTTTTGAAATTTAACAATGTAGGTTTATTTAAAAAAGTTTTTTACTAGTATAACATAAAAAACTTGTTAAAAGCCTGGATGCAACAAAGTTGTAAGCTTGAAACATAATGCCAATTTAGCGGAAAATTCAAAACGTAATTTTTTAATCTCGATTTTCTCGAGATTTTCTAGAAAGTTTTTTTGAGATTCTGACTTTAAAGCCTATACCATCTTCGAAGGTGATCCAATGAACATTCATTGAGTTATCCGCATCTCCTAGTGCAATGTGCACTTGTTCCGGTGTGGGTATGCATTCTACCGAGAAAAGAAGAAATACAATTAGAAAATAAAGTAACATTTCAATAAATAATTAGTTTAACGAGTTCTTTAATCTAAATTATAAAAAAAAGAATTGAAATCAAAGACCGCTAATTTTCACTGATAAGGGAGAATTTAAAACTACAGGTTGTTTCACTAAATTTATGAAATTAACAAAAAAATAAGTATATAGTACGAGCGTCAAAAACTTTAATTACGATTTATATTACTATAAACATTTAAATAATTTAAAAGTAAAAGAGGATTTGGTTTTTTTATACAACTTCTTGATTGCGATACTCAAAAAGAACATTAATGAGAATTAAAACAAAAAATTATAAAAATATGTTAAACTTTTTTTAGGCACAAGAATTTTCAAGCCCACCTCGAGCGTAGACCCGGTCTGGGCCGTGCCGGTCCTACACGGTTCGTTTCTCGCTTCCTACAGGCTTTTGACTACGCCCTGAAGTCTTAAACAGCAACGACTAGACATGGCAAACGCGTCGGCCCGCTTTTTGAATTTTTTTCCCGTCAAGTCCATATCTCAAAAATTGTAAGAGCTATCAAAATTTTAAGATTATTTGGATGGGGTAGCACCCAATAAAACATAGGGGTAGAAAAAGTTTCAGACTGATTTGATAAGTAGAAAAAAAGCGAGGGAAAAAAATTCAAAAAAACGGGCCAACGCGGGCTTCGGCCCGGCCCATTTGCCATGTCTATTTACGACTCGACAGCTCCGAGAAACCGGATCACCTGGTTGGAGCCCAATTGGAAACAGCTAAAATAGACTACTGTCTTTATCAAACGGTCATCGTCACTTCTCTAATTATACACCTTGCGTTAAAAAATTAAATTTTTAAAAATTTTAAAATGATTTTAAACAAAAAAAACAATAAATTGTAACAAAAAACTTCAATAAAAGCAATGCCAAAATAAGCCTTATAATAAAATTGCTTATAAATTAATTTTAAAAGAAAAACTTCCAAAAACTATAAACCTAAAACTATAGAAGTAACCTTTTTAGTTCTGCTTATAAGTGTTAAGTTTCTTTATATTCTGACCAAAGAAAGTAAGGCAAAGGCATGAATATTAAATTAATAATAACTGTTATTGGCAGCACGAGGCTCTAAAAGCACTGTCAATTGTTATACTTTTGCGGTAATGGTTAGCTCTAAATAAAAAACTAACACAAAAACAATTAAGTTAGCGCTATATTGTAGTAGGTATTGAACTGTTGTATTATAGTTGCTATTAAGCTGTCATACTATAGTAAAAATAAATAAATATACTATAGTAGTTAGTGAACTGTTATATTATAGTAGCTATTATAATGTTACAAAATTTAATGTTTCTTTACATTGCTAATGACACTCTTTCTTTTGTATTGTCTATACTATCTAACATAACATTATTAATTCTAATAAAATACAAAACTCCAAACAGAATGAAAGATTACACTAGGCTACTGAAGATTCACGTCTATTCAGATGTTTACTACAGTATAGTTAATGCACTAACAAGTATAGAAGTTTTTACCTACAACGGATATTATTACTTAGTGATCATGGGCATAGCTCGACACTTTAAAAGTTTGCTTACCCAAAAACTTTTGATCAGCATGTTCTACCATGGTACTGTCTTAGAGTTGTGTATCTTGCCTGCCGACTTTTACTATCGTTATGCTGTTGTTGTTAGGTAAGCACAATGAAATATAATACTCTTGTATTTTTATACAAATATACATATATTATTTGTTTAAATAAAAATATATGACTTTCAGAAACCGCACGGTAACTAGTCTTCGACTTTACATCATCATAAGCATTATGGTAACTTTAACTTTTATTTTGACTTTTCCTTTATATTCAATGGTAACCTATTACGGCCCTTCGTATGAGACAAAGATAGACAAAAATGCTACAGAAACATTATACCAAATACCTCGGTTCCGCAAAGACATTGGCATGTTCAGCTATAATCCAAGGGTAAACGTTCTGTAGCTATATATTATATTTACCAAGAAAGTACCTAACCTACCATATTCAGAATCAGCTCAAAATCCTTACATGAATTCTAGTACCACCAGTAGTACCTATAACAAATTTTAGCTTGCGTTTTTGGGTCTTAAAATTTAAATATTTGAGTTCCTTCCTTATTTGGCATTGTGTTTCAAGCACTTTTTTCGGCTTTCCAGGCAAGCTACGCTTACAAATTAAGAAATGTATTCAAGTTTCTACTAGTATATTCAAAAAATAATTAAAGGACCAGTTCGCCCTTTAAAATATCATTGGCATTGTGTCGCAAAAATTCGACGTTCATTTTTTTCTCAAAAAACCTGAGCCGGTCGGTCCCAAATTGGAAAATTCATTTCGACACCGACTCACTCACGTTTTTTGAGAAAAATGATTTTGATTGAAACAGCCTGATTTTCGACGCTTTTTGCGACAGAATGCCAATGATATTTGAATTGGCGCACTGATCCTTTAAAAGTCGAAAAATGACAATTTTATAATTTTAAAAAGTGCGAATTCGGCAGAAAATTCAAAACGTAATTTTTTTGGTTTCGAATTTCTCGAGATTAACTAGAAAGCGCAATTTAATACTTTGTTGAAGATCTTATATTTACGTGTCCTTTCTACATATATATAAAACTTGAAGTCGATCAGAGCTTTTAAGGTCGGGTACTTTCCTTGTTAGTTCAAACAACAAATCTAGCTTTGTATATAGTAATAACTGAAAAATTGCGATAACTTGCCTAATATATATTTGTGTTTAGGGAAAATTTTTCACCAAACTTCACAGTGGAATATTAACATTAGCATCAGTTTTTGGCTGCAGTTTTGCACTTTTGATTTATCACCGAATATCAAGTGTCCTGAAGAAGCATGCAGAGACAAATCCAAATGGTGGTGTTGTTCAAGTAGAACGGCAGATCAACAAAATTATATTATTGCAGGTACCTTAGGATAATAGTTTAGTATCTTAATAGCGTAAAGCGTAGTATAGTATGACAAACGTCATATGCAAAAATGACTTTAAACTTGTGTTATTATATCATAAAACTTTAGCTGATCGTGCCAATGATTTTTAACGGCATTCCAGTAATAGCGACAGCGTCTATGATGTTTACTGGCTATAGTTTACCTCAAATGGGAATACTCAACAACCTTGTCACTAAATGGCTTACGGCTGTAAAACCTTTGCTAACTATATTCGTCGTACCCTCATATCATCAAGGCTTTGTCGACCTGTGTAAGCGTCAGAAGATTACACCGTATAAACCACAAGGACTTCAAGCATTGTACTCAACTACCTAAACATAAACTTTAAGTTTAACAAATTTGTCAAATAAAGTTAATTTTTTTTTTGTAAGCATTATTGGTGATACAAAGAATCCATATAATAATTTTAGCTGGTTCTGAGCGGGGCAGGTTGGGTACTTCCCTTGTAAGCTTAAAAACTAAAAGAAACGTCAATAATATTAAATTAAATAATAATTGTTATTGGCAACAGATGGTTTTAATAATAATTTGTTACACACCTTTGCATTAAAACTTTTAAGTAGCTTAACCTTATAATAAATTATTTTTAGCTTCCGAATCTGCTAGGCTACTAAAAAGTTGCTGTTTAATGCATGTTTATACTACTAACGATATTTCTTCTTTCATAGTATCAATACTATCTAACATAATGGTATTGTTTCTAATGAAATACAAAACACCTGACAAAATGAAAGACTATACTAGGTTATTAAAAATTCATGTCTACTCAGACTTGTTCTATTGTGTTTCGAATGTGCTAACAAGTATGGAAGTCTTTAGCTATAATGGGTACCACTTTTTAGTGTCAATGGGTATGCTTCGACACTTTGAAAGCTCGATCATTCAGAAGTCGTTGTTTAGTATGTTTTACCAGTCTACCATGTTGGAGTTGTGTTTTTTGCCAGCCGACTTTTATTATAGTTATGCTGCGGTTGTTAGGTTTGTAAAGAATTTTATCTATATAATGGTTTTGGCCCTTTTTGACACTTATTTTATTTCACTTCGGATAATACCTTTAACTTTTACTGAAAATCTTATTTTTACATAACCTTTGTATATAAAAAATTTAAATTCAACCAAAACGGCGCAGGTCAGAAACTTTCTTTTTTATTAATTATTTTTATAACTTATAGATAACGTAAAACAAAGCCAAGCTTTGTAATTTTAAAAAAAGCCGTAACGGTTTCAGAAATTGCACAGTAACACGTTTCCGACTCTACATTGTTTTATGCATTATTATTGTTGTTACCTTTATTTTTACTTTCCCTTTATATTGGACGGTCGCTTACTACGGACCATCGTATGAAACAGAATCAGAGAGAAATGCTACAGAAACCTTGTATCAAATATCCAGATTTCGAGAGTATAGTGGCATGTTTACCTATAATCCTTCGGTAATTTAAAATATTTTAAATGACTTTAAATTATTAGATGGTTAAAATAATTCTGTGCCCCTCACAAAGCAACTTTTTGGGGTTAGGAGCACAGAATTATTTGAACAACTAAATTTTAAACACCCGTTACTACTGTTCTTAACTAAATATTCTTGGCTTTATCTTTTCATACTTTACAGAGTAATTTCTTCACAAAACTGCACAGTGGAACGTTAATATCGGTATCGGTTGTTGGATACAGCTTCGCATTTCTGATTTACTTTCGTATAACAAATGCTGTGAAAAAACACGCCCAGACAAACCCAAACGGAGCTGTGGTTCAAGTGGAACGACAAATTAACATGGTTATACTATTATAAGTAATGGTATCATTTCAATTTTAAATAGCGTTTGGAATACGTTGAGTTTTTCCATCCGCTCGAACCAGATGATGATTTATGTGTTCCTCATGTCGTTCAAATAACGCTGTGCCCTCTTTCAACGCAAATTTTTATGATAAACAGGCACGAAATTATTTGAACAACCTCATATATCAACTTTAAAAATTTCTTTCAGTTAACCGTGCTTGTGAACGCTATTCCAGTGTTTTTGACTTCAGCAGCGACGTTACTCGGTGTCAGCTTTCCTCAGATTGGAATGTTCAACAATATTTTGAGTAAATGGCTGCCTTCTCTCAAACCTTTATTGATTATTTATGTTGTACCACCTTATAACCAGGGTTTGCGAAGATTCTTCAAACACAACACTGTCGATCAGACACCAATAGAGTCTCGTACTCTTAACTATGTTAAATAATATTTTCAAAATAAGCGATAAAATTCTGACTAATGTTTCAACTCATATAAGATGCCGACAAAAAGAAAGAGCCATAATTTGCTTGTAATTTCCTGTAATAAATGGCGGGTTCTTTATGTCTGCACCTAATAGTATTAATATTAAGGCTTTGGTCTACGGCCTGAATAGTTAAGCACCGGTTCATCATGACTCGGTAGCTCAAAAGACAAGACCACCTGAACAAGGCCTAACTGGGAATATGTAGCTACAATGGATTGCTTCAAACTTCAATCTTCCCCAAACCCTCACCATTTTTACATGTAGTATTTTACGCTTGAACTACAAAAGTTTTAAAATTGTAGCGTTTCTACCGTTATGAATTATAAGTACAATACATATAAAGGTGGTACATCTTAAAATATTATAACTCGCGACGTCTTATGACTTTGACATTACGTTTTTTGCCATTTTAAAATACAATTTCTATTTTATGTTGTAATAGCAACACAGAACTAAAAGAAAAAATGACAATGAAACACGCTTGCCCTTCATCATGTAACAATTTTGATTTAATTGTCGTATGAAACGTACAGTAGATTATAAATAAAGACAACACTTTTTAAATCGTTTCAATTGAAAAAACTTCCTGTAGTGTTTCTACTTCAGTAGCCTTTAAAGGTCCTAAAAAATGTTTAATACACTGGAAATGTGACGACAACGGTGGATACAGTAGTTTCTCTACTAAAAATCACTCTGTAAAGACAACACTGTATATAGGATCGACTTTTACCGGTAAATTGATTTTTCGGCAAAAAAATCTGGTAAATTTACCAGTTTTTACCGGTAAATATTCAACCCTAACTGTATAGTAAACACGAAATGTCAGTCACTTCGAGTTGCTTATCTAGAGAGAGTACTATCTTATTATGGCAACTACTACAATATATATCTATCTACTTGTTACTGTCTTGCCAACTTTTCTATTTAATTAGCTTTCTGCATCACTTTACTGCAATTTGTAGGCCTACTATATATAATACATGTATGTAGCCAAACATCATGCCCTCTTAGAATATACTAATAGAGTCTGAGCAAAGTTTAACAAGTTTGAATTGTACAAACCCCTAACAAATTATACATTACAGCTTTATATTAAAGCAGATCTTTCTTTCAAAAGTTAGTGTAAAGCAAATTAAATTATTGAGCATACATAACTAGGTAATGTTCTTTGGACGGTATTAAGTCAAAGAATGGGTTAATAGACACATTAATGTATTTTTAACACTGTTGCACTTTGTGGAGTTCAGTACTGCTGCACTTAGTTGTTTGCTACTGTTATACTTTGTTACTTCTACCTATAAACGTACTATATAATACTATAATTTACTATAAATTTAATACTGTAAAAGCCTACTGTAAAAAGAAAGTAGAGATTAATTTGGTATGTTGATCTATACGATTAACAATGTTGCTTCTTCTGGATTAGCTATCATATTTAATGTGATATTGTTGATATTGATACGATACAAAACTCCAAGTCGTATGAAAGATTACACGAGAATATTGAAGATTCACGTTTATACCGACTTTTACTACTGTTTTTCAAATAGTATGACTAGTATGGTACGTTGAATTATATAATATTAGCTATTTTCCCTACCCTGCTCTATTCTTCCTTGCTCTGCTCTGCTTTGCCCCTTGCCTGTCTTATCCTGTCCTATCCCGCCTTGCCTGTCCTATCCTGTCCTGTCCCGCCTAGCCTAGCCTGGCCTTGTCCTGCCTTGCCTTGCCTGTCCTTTCTTTCCCTGCCCCACCTTGCCTAGCCTGGCCTTGTCCTGCCTTTCTTTTCCCTATCCTATTCTGCCCTGTCCTTCCTTGTACATTGCCTTGTTCTTCCCCCTTCCCCTTCCCCTCCCTGCTATTATACTAATATGTTTATAACATTTCGTGATCAAAACACTTTCAGGAACCCTTAAGCTATGGAGGATATCAGTTTTTTGTCATGATGGGTGTAGCTCGTTATCTATCAACTTCAATACAAAAAACCATGTACAGCGTATATTACCATTCTTTAATGGTAGAGTTGTGCTTCATCCCAACTGATTTCTACTACAGATATAATGCTGTTTGTCGGCGAGTTACTTAACAAAGCTCTCGATATTTAGCAGCAGAGTTTCATTCGGCTCCAAGGCAGCTCCAACCCACCTTTTCCAAGCTCGTTCAGCTGAATAATATAATACTTTTTCAGAGGCCAAACAGTATCAAGCAAACAGCTTTATATTGTAGTTGTTGTTATCATAGTATTCACCTTTATCGCTACGTTCCCAGTGTATCAAATATTTTCATTTTATGGGCCTTCAAATGCTACTGAATTGAGTCGAAACGCTACAGAAACTTTGTTTCAAATTGAGCGATTTAGAGAAGAAGGTGTTGTCTTTACCTATAATCCTACTGTAAGTTTCTTACAAAGCTTGAATCAACAATGTCACATCGTAAAAAAAGGCAAGCTTTTCGCAGCGTTACCTGTTCTTATACAGTTGGACTTAGTATTATGTTACTACTACAACACAAAGTAGAAATTGTATTTTAGATCGGAAAAAATTTACTGTCAAAGTCATAAGATGTTACAAGCTATAGAAGATGTAATACTCTATAAATATTGCACTTATAATTGGACTTTACAACTTATGACGATAGAAACGCTACAATTTTTAAAATTTTGTATTTTAAACATAAGACACTCAGTGACAATGCCAAAGACACTATAGCTACAAATTAAACTTACCTCAACTCTCTATAACAACAAATTTCAGAAAAACCTCAGTATACGACTACAATGTTGTATCCTTGGTGTATTGTTCTCTATTGGCTACGGCTTCGCTTTCTCTGTTTACTACAAGATTATCAAAGTTGTAACAGAACATGCTAATCAAAACCCTCATTCTTCCCTTGTCCAAATTGATAGACAGATCAATACAGTAATTCTATTACAAGTAAGTATTAGAAAAAAAGTTAATTTTATTTACAACCCACACGTTGCTTTATTATGACATTATATTATAACAGAAGTTTCTTAGAAGACTTATCGCCTGCTAGAAGAAACTATGAAAAAAGATTTGTCTTGCTCTACCATTGTCTTACCTGGCCCTGCTCTATCGTAATCTGCCATGCCATGCCCTGCCCCCCCCCCTTGCCCTACTCTGCCTTGTCTTGCCTTAATTATGTATGCCTTCTTTCCTTGATTTTCCTTAGTTTGCATTCTACTTTCCTGCTCTGCGATGCATCTGCCCTGCCTTGCTTTTCCCCGTCGTGTCTTTCCTTGTCCTGTACTGCTTTGCCCTGCCGTTCCGCGCATTCCCTTGTCTTGTCTTCTCTTGCATTGCCTTGTCCTTACCCTACCGTGCCTTACCTTGTCTTAATTTGCCCTACGCTGCTGTCTTACACATGCTTGATTTTCAGTTTCTTGCTTTATGCCGTGCCTACGTTGCCTTACGCTGTCCTGCCTTGGCCTGCCCTGACCTGCCTACGTGGCCTTGCTCTTCCTGCCTTTTTTCTTGCTTTACCCTATATCAAAAAAGCTTTTCCTTTCACTCTTAAAACACAAAAGCAGAACTACAATGAAAAGTACAAATGATACTTTCAGTTAATCGTTCCAATGCTAGTTAACGGCATTCCAGTAGTTGCCACCGCTGCCATGATGTTTGTCGGCTTCAGTTTTCCGCAAATGGGTGTATTCAACAACCTTGTCAGTAAATGGTTATCCTCTCTCAAGCCACTACTTACCATATACTTTGTTCCATCGTATCATCATGGATTTGTTCATCTATGCAAACATCAACAAATTACACCAGATAATTCGCGAGGATCTCAGACATTGTACTCGATTGCTTGAGGAGTAGTACCATTGGTGTTGGTTCATCAAGTTCACGATCAAATGCTGCTTTTTCTGAATTAACTACTACTTCCAGCTTAAAAATGTCATTTCTTACCTAACTAATAATAAAAACGCCTACAACGAATAATATTGACAAGGTTAATATAACACTTGGCAAATACCACTGAAACACCTTTATAATTATTTATCTTACTTACATAGTAAATGATAAGTTACAAGATAACCAACGTTAAGTATTATAAATTGTAAAAGATGATAAACCTGATAGTAATATTATTATAGGCTCAAGCCCCATAACTTGTTGAGGTTATCCTTGTCTTCCTCTAGCGATGTGATCTTGAGAACTTCTGATTCGTCTTTTATCGTTTTGTACAGTAACGTGCTCAGATAGCGTTCTCCAAAGCTAGGTAGACAGGTAACAATGAGCTTGCCAGCGTTTTCCGGCCTTTTGGCTAGCTGAAATAAGGTTTTAGTTGAAGAAAATCAAGTTTTTTACATTGATAACACGCTATACTGATAATCATTAACTGAGATTCATTTTTGACTTCAAAACTCTTATATTATTCATCCCTTCGCAAAACCTTCACAACGTTTTATCTTATCTTACCTCAATCGCTGCCAAAACATTAGCTCCACTGCTGATTCCACTCAGAATCCCCTCCTCCGTAGCCAATCGCTTTGCCATTTCCACAGCATCAGCACTCTTGACCCTCAATGCTTCATCGTAGATCGGCTTCAGATTGTCAGGAATGATTCCAGCACCAATACCTGGAATCGTGTGTGGTGCAGCTGGTAGGCCGTTGATCACTGAAGACTCGTAAGGTTCGGCAGCATACAACTTGATGTTCGGATTCTTTTCTTTCAAGAAGGTGCCGACTCCCGTCAACGTTCCAGCTGATCCCACTCCAAAAACGGCTAGCTCCACCTTACCTTCAGTTTGTCGCCAGAGCTCAGGTCCTGTAGTTAGGTAGTGGACTTGTGGATTAGCTGGATTGGCAAACTGGTTCGGAATGAATGAGTTTGGAATAGCTTTGTTTAGTTCTTGAGCACGTTCGAAAGAGGCTTTAAAGCCAAGAGCGGCATCTGTGATGACTACCTGAGCCCCGTAGGCTTTGCACAAGACTCGCTGAAAAAAAGCTCAATTTGACATTGAAAGACTGACATACTGTGAATATTGCGTTAATAACATTAAAAAATAACCATAAAATTTAGTAAAACACAAGTAAACTTCTTTAACAACACCAACAACAACCTATAACCACAACGAAACCTTTTCTAACCTCAAACTCAACCCATAACCACTTCAAAACACTAAAAACCCACCCTTTCCAAGCTCATACTGCTCGGCATGACCAAGATCAACTTGTATCCTTTCACAGCACAAGCCATTGCCATTCCAATACCCATGTTTCCAGAAGTTGGCTCTATAATCACATCTCCTGGCTTGATCTTGCCCTCTTTTTCGGCAACTTCAATCATATGAGAAGCCGGTCGATCCTTCACGGAACAGGCTGGATTCATGTACTCTAACTTGACAGCTGAATATAACAAATATAATTTTAGATTTATTTGCTAAAAATAGGTAAGTTGAAAACATTTTTAAGATTTTCATTGTCCTTATAATTAAAATTGCAATATAAATCAAACATGCTATATAGTGTTACCTAAAAATAAAAATTCTCATTTCATAACTAAAATTTAATTTCTTCCCTATTGCCTAAATAAAATATAATAGTTTCTATAAATATCTGAGCAACAACATTCTTAAAAGCCCACTAACTAATTATGAAAAGATTACATACCAATCTTAGCATTCAATCCTTCGGTAACCTTGTTCAAGTACACCATAGGAGTATGCCCGATCGCTTCTGTGATGTTTTGACATATTCTATCTTGAGTATCTTCTACTGGAGCCATTATTCAACCTGAACAATCGTAATCTTTATTTTTGTTCATCAAACTTCAAGTTTTCACGTTTAATTTGAAAACCATTGAGCTTGGACATGTTTTACTTTTAAAATACCCATTATATCACCTTTATAAATTGGCAAAAACTTTAAATAAACATTCACAATGTTATACAATTGTAAAAACATCTTTAATAAACTTAAACATTGAGTAAACCCAACTTTTCAAAAATAAATACGAAAAAAAACTCGAAAACAAACGTTGTTTTCACATAAATTCACACATTTTAACCACCTCGAGCAGTTCAAAATGAGGTCAAAACACTTTCAAACAATCCTCGAAACTTTATTCTTCAATGAAATGATGTTAATTAGTACAAAAACAACGTTAAGTCGTTGGAAACAACAAGTTCGTGTTGTAAATCAGGTCGGAAAGGAAACTTTAAAAAAGAAAATATTAAGGAAACACTTATAAAAGAACTCTTTACAACTCTGGAGATCAAAGAATACGTTAAGGGCAGGTTGTGTCCTTTCACAAACCAAAAAGTCCATTTTATAATGGATAATAATGGATTATTTGACGTAGACACCAATAAACGACTTAAACGTAATGATTTGCATTTGAGGGTGTCAAAAGTGTAAAAAAATATCTTAACTAAAGATCTTAACAGTTTCAAAGAAAAAATATTTTATATTAAAAACCTGCCAAAAAATATCATAATAATTTACGATAATACCAAAAGTTCGCGGACAATTAGCACTTATACTTGTTCAAATGATTGCACGATGCATGCCATTGCGACTGCACGGTGCAGTTTTAATATCTGCACAGTGCAATCAAAGAACAAAACCAGCCTATGTTAACTAAAAACTCTTTTCCCACAAAACGTTAACGTGATTTTTAAAAGAAAAAAGACTTATCAATTTCAATTAACTTTTAACAGCTTCTGGGCTGTTTAAAAGCATCAAAAAGAACGTTTCGATAAGTAATAACACTAATTTTTTTACATACAACAAAAAATTATAAAATGAACCTAGCTTTAAATAGTAAAGTAATAAAACCTCAAAAAACTGTTCGTTTTCAAGCTGAAAACAGTTGAAATTTTATGAAATTCGTCAAATTTCACAAAAAAAATATTATTTTTATTATAAGGAAAAAGTTGACCCAAAAAGAAATACTTGACACGAATAAGTTGATGCATCATCGATGGTCTATAAAAAGATAAAAAACATAGTAAAATACGTAATAACGACCTTGCAGGTGAATAGTTTTCTTAAAACCTTCAGTGTTTACAATATAAAAAACTTATTCTATTATATAATGTTGTCTATTATATAAAATAAGACGTAAAACCTTTGTTAGTAGTTAATTTGGCTAAAATTTTGCACACGCTTTTCTAAGATCATTGAGGTTAAGTATACGAATTTTAGCACTCAATCTCAACAATGTCGAAAGTTATGTTAAAATTACGCTCAACAACTTTAACTTGGTAATTTTAAAGCTTTGCCAAGTCCAAGAATCCATGATATCAGGCTGTGAATGGTTGCTTAAAAACCTGGACACATGATGAAAATTAAACATCTGTCTAGCTTAAAAAAATTAAAGACCTGTACGACATTGATAATGTTTACACAACACATAGTTAAGTATTTATAGTAAACACGTACTAATTACAGAACTAAAAATTGTGTTCGTCATTTGCTATCTATAATAATAGTTTCAACTTTTAAACGTTAAACCACAAAACTCAAAGTTCGAAATGCAGGTGTACTTTTTGGACACAATAAGCGTATATTTTAGTACTATATATAAAGCAATCAAAGTTTGTTCCAATAATACTTGTAAAGAACAGACGTATAGTATCCTATTAGGTTTTTCAAATACTTCTGTGCCCTCAATCCCCGAAAATTTGCTTCGAACGGGAGCGCAGAATTATTTGAGCGCTTAATATTATAGTAAATATCCTTTATGTACCAATAAATGTACAACAAATTGCTTTTAACAATAATAAACTTCGACTCCCACTACTTCCGATCGTATTTTACAATGAAAATCAAGAGTTGTTACAATAAAACCCAATAAGTTACCACAAAAACACTAAACATCACCTTGACTTCCAAAACTATTCAAAACAAGGAACAGCAAGGTCATTCTTCCAACTTTGTTACTCTTTAGAATTTATATTGTAGTGTAATACGTGTCAAGTAACATGATATTTGTATTTACTATTTGGCACGTATTCTAACAACAAACAATGGAACAACAATTATTTAATATGCACTGCAATATAGTTGTTATTAAATAAGTTATAAAACTAAGATTTTGAGGGTATAGTAGGTACTACAATTGTTATGTTGTAGTAGTTAATACAATATATATCTTTATACTATAGTATAATATAAATAGGATAGTGGCATAAAAACAAAAGTTGTTTAAGCATATAGTAAAAATTACAAAATTGAAGCAAAAGAAACTTTTAAAGATTGATTATCTTGAAAAATCAAATTCAAAAATCACAATTCAATTAGTAATCTAGCCTACTTTAAATAATCAATCCCATAATCTACTAAAATTCGTGAACAATTGATTAAAAAATAGCAACGAAAAAGTGACTGTAAACTTTAAATAACCTTCATTAATATTCAACGAATTATAACTTAAAAGATCAAAATCACTGTGATTATTAAAACATTGAAGATTAGTTTGTACGTTTTGATTTTAAAAAGTACAGACAAATCTTGATGTACAAGTAGCAAACATGTCAAACTGTGAAAATGTAAAATTGAAGATAATTTTGAATTTAATTTTTGTTAATTAAAACTCTCAAAGATAAATTTGAATTTCAATAATATAAAATGATATAAAAACAAATATAATTTTAATTGTTCTATACAATCATAAATAACACAAATATGAATCATCGTGTTGGCTCAATGGCATATAAAAATATTTAAATTAAAAATTAGATTTTATATTGTAATTAAGAAACAATGCAAGCTTCAAACGACCATAACTTTTTAAAATTTTATTTAATTTATTCCAAAAAGTTAAAAAAATTTTTCGATTTTCATTTTTGATTTCTCAAATTACAAGTAAAGTTCATCACTTTCACAATAACAATTTGTGTCACTTTCTAAAATGAATTTGTTGGCCGATCATGTTGAAGAGTTTAGCAACCTTTTGTGGAAATGCTAGGGTGCACAGCTTCAGAAATGCTCATAATGAAGTACGAAAAGTGATTAGTGTCTTTCCATCAATGCGAATCAACGATGATTTACATGGATTGAATGAGGAACAAAAATTGGTAAATTTTTTAAATTTTTTAAAAATTTAAAACTTAAAAAATAAAATAAAATTTGACTTTCATTGTTTTTTAGATCACTTATTGTGTTACCAAAAAAAAAAAAGACATTAAAAATTTTTTTAATTTAAAAAAAATGTTGGTCCCGGGTCTAACTTTAAAGTTGCCCAAGAACCTGGCCTAACTTTTAGACCCGGCCTTTTTCAACTTTAGCTCCGGGCGGCCCAATTGTAAGACCTCACACACAGGCCGGGCAGAGCCTACACGGCCCTTTTTTCACCCCTAATTTTAGTATCCGTAGACAAAAAGTTTTGAATTGTGCAAGTTTTGGGTTAACTATTGCTATTTAAGCAAGCTTACTGTAAAAAAAATTTTTTTTTTTCAGTTTTGTATCTAATTTTACGTCAGAAATTGTAGCAGAATACAAAACATATTTAAAATTATCTTTATTCAAAGTTAAAAACAATATAGCAAAATGAAGACTACAAGTGTCTCTTTTACTATAAATTCGCGGTTTCTTGTATCTGTAATATGATATTATTTGAGTTTCAAAGCGTAAAAGTTTTTGCAAAGTAACTGAAAGTACAAAAGATATCGTTAGCCTTTAGAGTTTTATGGTTTCAAAGTTTCTTTAAAGGTATAAGAAGATGAATAATACTGTATCTGAAAGGAATACAGTATACCTCTGTTAAAAAACTGTTACAGAAACGTTATAGGCTTACTACATATACCATATTACAATACACCAAAATCAAATATAATGTATACTTTTAGCTGCGCCACTCCGTTCACAAGTTCCTACAAAAAGAATTGGCACCTTATGCCAAGGAAATCGACGAGAAAGACGATTTCGACAAATTACACGAATTTTGGCTGAAAATCGGAGAACAAGGCTATCTCGGTGCTACAGTAGACCCTCAATATGGTGGAAGTGGATTATCATACATGGACCATTGTATCATCGTCGAGGAAATGCACCGAGCTTCTGGAGCTATCGGCTGTCGGTATGTTAACCATAGTAACTTGTGTGTCAATCAAATCAGCAGAAATGGCACTCATGAACAAAAAAAGAAGTATTTGCCCAAGGTAAGTTTGGAAAGTGATTGTGTAAAATGTATTACTGTTTTTGACCATTTTTGTACTTTATGCCATAACTAATCCTTAAAAATTGTAATTTTGACCTTGCAGCTCTGTACTGGCGAAGCATTTGGATCGATTTGTATGAGCGAAGTCACCGCCGGCACAGACGTTACTAATATGAAATGTAGAGCCAGAAAAGAAGGTGATGTTTATATTGTAAATGGACACAAAATGTGGATTACAAATGGCCCAGAAGCCAATGTTTCAGTACTGTATGCAAGAACCGACCCGACAAAGGGAAAACATGGAATTGCGGCTTTTATTTTAAATACAGTAAGCTTTTCTAAATTAAAAAAAATTTTTTTTGAAATTTAAGTAATGTTTAAAAAAGCGCTTTTAAAAAAATTAAAATTTGCTTTCCACTTCCCGTAGGCCTAATTAGAAAGCAAATGAAACGTTATTTCGGAAGAAACAAGTGTGCCCGGTTAGCTCAGTCGGTAGAGCACCAGACTCTTAATCTGGCTGTCGCGGGTTCGAGCCCCGCATCGGGCTAAGGCACATTTTGCTGTTTTAACGCCAGAATTTTGGTTTTTTTTTGAAAATCTGTTCAAAATAGATTTTCAATCGTTTCTACTCTTACGTACCTACTATAATTTTAGTATGAACGTTCTTTTTATAGTAATAACTACAACTTTAAAATCAAAAACCATTCTTCAGAACTCGAAAGGCGTGACAAAAATGCCAAAAATCAACAAAATGGGAATGCGCGGCTCAGCTACATGTCAATTAATATTCGAAAATGTGGAAATACCGGTCGAAAACGTTTTAAAATCAGAAGACCAAGGAGTATATCTACTGATGAGCGGGCTGGACTTGGAACGACTAACTTGTGCAGCTGGATCGCTTGGTATGATGCAAGCAGCGTGTGATGTGGGATTTGCATATGTCAATCAGCGAGACATATTTGGTACCAAATTGAGTAAATTACCGGTAAGGAATGGTAGAATAGTTGTATATACTACCATAGTTTGAGGAGTAGCTATCACTCTCCTCAAACTATGGTTGACTAGAACAAATTATACGCCTCCCCTCTCCCTCAAAAAAATAACTAACCCCCTGGTCGGAACTGAACATAGATATTACTTTTATAATATACATTATACCAACTTGTTTACTTTGTAGATAATTACAGGTTAGTTACCACGTAATTATAATACTAACGCTGTAGAGCAAAGATCTTTTGTTTTCAGATAATGCAAGCTACGATGGCCGAAATGTACACGAAACTGGAGTCTTCAAGAGCCTATTTGTATGCCATCGCCAAAAATACATCGGACGGTAGCCCCCTATCCCCCAAAGATTGTAATGCCGCTTTCCTATTGTGCGGAGAAAATGCTACAAGTGTTGCGATGAAGGCTGTACAAATTTTGGGTAAATTTCACAGTTGAATTTTTAAAAAAATTTAGGTAACAAAACCTTTGTTATTCTCAAAAAATGTGAATTTTAGACAACAAAACATTGACTAATTTAAAAAAGTACTTTTTAAGAAAAGAATTGTAAAAATACTGAAAATTACTTGATTTACAATAAAACATCACTTTCAGGAGGTAATGGATACACCCGAGACTACCCAGCCGAACGCATCGCCCGCGACGCCAAGTTATACGAAATTGGAGCCGGCTGCACGGAGATCCGCAAGATTGTCGTATCACGAGAAATCAACAAAAATTATCAATAACAATTACTGATATCATGAATAAAATTATCCATTGGTCATAATACGACAATAATACAATTTATTTGTATTTTAACGAAAACATTTTTGATCCAGAGACTTAAAATAATCTTATCCATGTCTTATGAAACTGACTCGCAATAATTAAAGCAAAATTAGGTCTAAAATTAATTTTACGAGATAAAATGTATTTGAATTATTCAAATTTTTTTCTGCTTCTGTTTATAAAATGCCGCGAAAATGTTTTATTTGAATCTTTTTTCTAGAATTTTTCGGGATTTCAAAGCTTTTCGTTGGAAAACTCGTGTAAAACAACAGCTTGACGGTGTTTATTTTGCTGTAAGGCCTTTGGAAGATATTATTTTAGATTCCTTATGGTTTTTGCTGCATTTTTTACAAAAATTTGTTCAAACGACGACTTTACAATGTCTTATCCTTCAGGTCTGATGGGTAACAAGTTTTTCAGCTAAAGATGTCGATTGACCGAGAAACTAACATGATTATTCACGATGAACTGAAAGCTGCTGCCACTTTCGGCCGGTCCTTTGACCAATACGCTAAAAGAGTCTTCTATAAGATCAAGTTTAACGAAAGATACGGGATCCAGTCTAAATTGTGAGTTTGCTTTGTTTGTTTCTTGGTTTTTAGGTAACAATTATTGGGTTAAAATTAATGTAAAGGTTGATTTACGTTTCGTGATAGTTATTGTGGCGTATTTGTGGTTTTCGGCTTTGCTTTCAAATTTTAGGTATAAGTTTAAAGTTTAACAATGGCAAAATGAAGGTTTTAAGCTGATTCTTTGCAAGATGGTAAAATTTATAAATAGAAAGAAGTTCAAAACGTTTCAAGCACCTGCAGGCAGTGAGAAGATATTTTGACTGTGCTCGCTTTTAGGTATCATTACACTAGTTTATTCATGTTTTAATCTTTTCGTTTCAGCACAAGAGCCATTGACTATTATAACTTTTACCTCGAGTTCTTCGACCGACTTCAATGGGATCCCAACTACATTCCCGAAGAGTTTCCTATCCTCGATCCTGAATGGTTGTATCCGTTTGGAAGAACACCACCAAACCTGCACGAATATCTGAAGAAGACAAACCAGGACTACAGCGATATCAGCTGGGACGAGGATACTCCAAGCGACATTTACCTCACTACCGTTTGAAACCAAGTTTGTTATTTTGTTTTTTTTAGCTATTGATATCGTATTTTGTTTGTAATAAACTAAAGTTTTTTTTATTTTAAATTGAAAATTTTGGTATTTTCCTTGTTTTACATCATATTACGAGTCTTATTTGATTTTTTGTTTGTTTTTTTAAAGTTTAATTTGCTTCTAAGCTTTGGGATTATAAGTAAGGTTTGACAAGTCTTTGTCTATATTAATGTTCCAAAACCACTTTTGTGCCATATTTATTCATTTTTTGCTTAACATTCCTTACGACCATCAGCTAATGGTAATAAAGGTTTTGTTACCTAAAAATTGATGCATCAGTAGATGATGGCAGAAGTGGCCAATTCAGCAACGCCACAAACGTTCTCTCCACGATACAATCGGAAGTAGCCCTCTTCTCCCCAGCCAGTTCCCCACGAGTTCTTCACGATCCAGAATGGCTTTCCTTCTTCTTCACCATAACCCACCAACAACAAGGCGTGGTTCAAAGCTTTGGGGTTACAGAACATCTTGGGGGGATGGTGGATACCGCCACCGTAGAATTGGAGAGGATTCGCGTTGACAGCGATGGAAACGGGGCCGTGATTGAATAGGTATTGTTGGATCTTCTGCTCATTGGCTGGGAGATGGATGGAGTCGTTGATGTAGGCGACAAAGTCGTACTGGTCAATCTTGCACTTGCCTTCAACGGCGGTGTATTTGTAGTCTTCTTCTTTGACCAGACCTCCGAGGCGGATGATTTCACTGAAAGTGAGTTTTATTTTGTTTGGCAATGATTTGTTTAGACTTTGGTAGTTTAGGTAGAGTTTTTAGCTCCAAAATCATGGCAAAGTTACATTAACTTTCCGAAACAACACTTACTTGTAAGTCCAAGTCATGTATCCACCGTTACATCCGTGATCTTTTCTGTCACAATCGACCAATTCTTGTTCGGACAAGCTCACCAACTCTCCGGTCTTCTTCTTCCACTGACCTTCAACGTTGCCAGTGACTGAGAAGGACCAGCACGATCCACAACTACCTTGGTTCTTGACTGGAGTGACCAAACCTTCACTTCTAAAGTCTTTAGCGGTCGGCAAGGTGACTTCCAAGTTGGCCAGTTCATCGACAGTCAAACGTTTGACTGGAGCGACTTCAGCGGCGTTGATGTTGGAGAGGACCTGGGTGCGGAACTCTTCTGGGGTCAAGTCCATGAATTGAGTCTCGCCATACTGGGCGGTGCCTTGTTCAACTTGTTGGTAGACCTGGAGCTGAAGGTGGTTGGATTTGTAGATTTGGAAGCGTTCGTGGGCTTCTTCTACTGAAGTGTAGGTCTTTTGGTGACTGAAATTTGAAGAATATGGTTTTGAAAAGAGTTTTTTAAAGGTATAAAGAGTAAAACAGGCGTTAAGCTTACATAATGTTATGAATCTGAAGCCTATTCTTTGTCATAACTTATTCTTTAATCCAAAGACGATCTTGAAACTTACGTTTCAGCGAAGCTTTGGAACTTGTTGAAGACTTCCAAGTCGTTGATGGTGACATGCTTCTCCAAGCCATGAAGTCTGGCCGAAACGCTCAAGACCAACAAAGCCAAAACGGCGTTGCGAAACATTTTTGTTTCAAAAGTATCGAGAAAAAGCCTTGACAAGTTTATATAATACGTTTGTGACGGTTTTTAGACGATGAAAAAGTGCTGATAAAGAGATTAAGGAGTTATATTTTGCTGATGAACGGTTTAATTGTTCCGAGTTTAACTCAAGAATTTGGTCTTAAAAAGTGCATTAACTACTCTGTCTATGCTGGGCTTGAGATTAGAGTTGGTTTAGTGACGTCAAGCTAAATAGATAAGAATTGAGATGGTTTTTCCTTTAGAAGTTTTCAGCTTTATTTATGTTTTAACAAGGAAGTACTCAAGTTGCCTGGATCAAAACTAGTTTAAAATTTACGTACATGTAAATTCATGGTGCCACTTATAGTACCTATAAAACATTTTAGCTCGCGCTTTTGAGTTTTAAATTTTGAATATTTGAGTTTTCCGACAATATGGCAAATTTGGCATTGTGTTTCAAGCAATTTTTGGACTTTCCAGACAAGCTACGCTTACAAATTTAAAAATTTAGGTCTATATAAAGTGTGTCTGCTAGTATATTAGAGAAAAATGATTAAAATTCTAAAAATTAAAAAATTATAAGCTTGAAACACAATGCCAATTTGGCGGGAAATTCAAAACCTTGATCTCGATTTTCTCGAGATTGTCTGGGAAGCGCGATTCAGTACTTTGTTGAAGATGTTATATTTACATGATCTTTATATGTAAAAAGTTTGAAATCAATCAGAATGGGACAGGTCAGGCACTTTCATTGTTATGTGTTTTATGAATTGCTGTTTGCTACCTTTTTGTCGGCATATATCTGATTAAAATTGCTTTTCTTAATTCATTGTTTTTTAATTAGCGTTTTTTGTATACTCTGTTTTCTGAAATATTCTCTTTGAGTTTTGTTTAGTATAATCCTCTTATCAACGCCAAGGTCTACAATCTTCGGCGAACTTTTAACTTTGTCTATAAGGAGTTTTTGGAGATAACACTAAAATAGCTTTAAAAGTAACTAATTAGCATAAGTAAAATAGATCCATCGCCAAAATAGTTTATAAAAGGTTTAACGAACTGAATAACATGACAAGGGTGACAAAAAGTGCCCCATTTGCCCCCCCCTTTAAAAAATTTTTTTTTAAATCGGTAAGTGTAGCATGTCTGGAAAGTTGAAAAAGTGCTTGAAACATAATGCCAAATTTGCCGAATTGGCAAGAAAATTAAATATTTAAATTTTAAGACTCATAAGCGCAGGTTAAAATTTTTTATTTTTACTGCTTGAATGGGGCAGGGTGGGTACTTCTCCTGTTGGATATGTGGTGTGATAAATATAAACTGATGTGTGATTTCTGGACGATACAGACTTGTTATAAGATCTTAAAATTGTGATAAGGAACATACTTGAATTATAGATCAAAAGCTGTAGTCATATCGTAAAGAAGTTATTGCAGAGAAAACAAGAATTCTAGGAATCTGGAATGTTTTCGTGAAGTTCTTATGATGCAATGGGTGTATTATCTTATTTTTAGCTACTTTGCATTTCCTTATCAGTCATGAGTTGTGTTCTTTTTTGTTCTTCGTTTGTTCACTGTAAGATAAGGAATTTAATTTATAAAAAATGTTGGGAACGGCTCAAAGCGGAACCAATTGCCAACATTATATTACCTTTTCTAATCACAATAACAATATTAAGGAATGGTCGAGAAGATTGAATATGTTTTTACAATGTTGGTTCTGAAAGATATAAAATAAGACTACTTTATCATATTAACATACAGTGGAACACCTGTATAACAAAAATTCCGTATAATGAACGACTTTTAAATACCCGCCTATCACTATACAATGCATTTAAACTCTTGTATAACGAAACCCTTTTATATAGAACAATTTTAAATCTTCGATCGATTTGTTATACAGGAGCTCCACTGTTAATAATGAATAGAGGTTTCAGACTTTTTCTGTGTTTTGATGATAAATTTGAAATTGAATGATAGAATGCATCTTCTTTATCAACTAATAAAAATGTTATGAAACAATATGAAGCCTAAATAAAAAAAACCCAATCACAAGACATATAAATATTGTGATTATAGTCTAATCATAGACTTTTATTAATTACATATTTTTGCAAAAAAAAGTTTTAAAATATATAAAAAATTAGCAAAAAAAGATCAAAACTTACAAAAATAAAAAAGGGTATTACAAGCGTAGACGAGGCAGGCCTCTTAAATTTGCATCAGCCCGGCCTCGCTTCTTATATAAGATTTAAAATAAACTTCATTCCATTTTTAACACAAGATATATAACTGAGACATGAGTGGGGATGATGAGGGTATGCTGAAGACCGTCAGAGTCTGTTGTAGCAGTTCTCAATTGGTCCCCATGTAGGCGATCCTATTCCTTACCGAATTGTGATGAGATGCTCCTCAAGCTTTCAGGCCATAGCCGGAAGCCTGTGTAGGTCAAGCAATTTTTGCTTTGGCCTGGCCTAGTGAATCCTTTTAGGTCTAATAACTATCTTTCCCCCTATCATTCAATGATGTGAGAAACAGTGGAATACTTGGGAGAGGCTCAATTTTGGAAAACATAGAAAACAAATAGAGCTCCTTCATAAAGTAGGTGCTTTAAATCGTGAGATAAAGTATTGCATAAGAGTTAGTAAAGGCATTAAATTTTTAATAGTTTGCTATAGGAAGGTAAAGACTGCCGCGCAAGACAACCCTTAAACTTTGTCTTAAATTTTTTCTTACGTCTACATAAGCTACACATTGTTCTCACCAAAAACTGAGTGCTCAATCATACCTTTTGTAACAACGAACATGAATTTAAAAGTTGATGTTTAGTAAGACACAATGCTGATTAAGCCCGCACTTATCAGCCGCTCAAAATTCAATTAGGCGACGCGCGTCATTGGACGACAAAAGGCTAGCGACTTTTGATTGACCTTATCTTATCACCACTCTATTGTTCTAGTCAAGGGCGGTGCTGTAAGACGGCGGTATTTAAGGCACGGTGGCAATGTTCTCATCATCAATCGGGCGAAATGTACCGCACAGTGGTTTTGGCCTTGCTGGCCTTGAGCGTTTCGGCTAGACTTCATGGCTTGGAGAAGCAGGTCACCATCAACGACTTGGAATTCTTCAACAAGTTCCAGAGCTTCGCTGAAACGTAAGTTGGTTTGGCTGTTTTTGATGTTTCAAGGTTACGATAAGATATGATTAGGCATATCTTGTTGTTTTTTGTTGTTTACCTTTTTGTTTTGGCTTAAAGGTCCTATTAATAACACCCAGCACAATCTTATCGACCACTTTTCAGCCACCAAAAGACCTATGCTTCAGTAGAAGAAGCCCGCGAACGCTTCGAAATCTACAAAGCCAACCACCTCCAACTCCAGGTCTACCAACAAACCGAACAAGGTACCGCCCAGTACGGCGAGACTCAATTCATGGACTTGACCCCAGAAGAGTTCCGCTCCCAGGTCCTCTCCAACATCGCCAAGGACCCATTGGCCCCACAAAGACGTCTGACCACCGAAGAGATCGACTCTTTGGTCGGAGCTCCAGAAACCTACGACTCGCGCAGCGAAGGTTTGGTCACTCCAGTCAAGAACCAAGGCAGCTGCGGCTCGTGCTGGTCCTTCTCCGTCACCGGAAACATTGAAGGTTTGTGGAAGAAGAAGACTGGAGAGCTCGTGAGCTTGTCCGAACAGGAATTGGTCGACTGTGACAAGAAGGACGAGGGATGCGACGGCGGCATGATGATGTGGACTTACGCGTAAGTTTTTTATTGGATTAGGTTGTTCAAAAAGTAATGAGCTACTAATAACTGGGTTTGAAAGACAAGTCTTGAATTCTTTGTTTTGCATAATGTTAGGCAGATCCAAATGTAGCGGGAAACTTTTTAATTGCAAAATAAATGAAAACTGTCCCGCTACTTTTGGTTCAATCTAATATTTCAAAAAAGCTCTTTAATACAATATTTTATATATAAAAGGAACTGAAAAGTAAGAAAACAGTGATTTTACATATTACCTTACAGTGAAATCATCCGTCTCGGAGGATTGGTCACCGAAGAAGACTACCCATACACCGCCCGCGGAGGAGCCTGCAAGTTGGAAGGCAAACAATTCGCCGCCTACATCAACGACTCGCTCCAACTGCCAGAGAACGAAGACAAGATCAAGGAGTACTTGGCCAAGTCCGGCCCAATCTCCGTTGGAATCAACGCCAACCCCCTCCAATTCTACTACGGCGGTATCCACCACCCAGCCAAGTTCTTCTGCAACCCCAAGGGCATGAACCACGCCGTCCTGTTGGTCGGTTACGGAAGCGAGAACGGAAAGCCATTCTGGATCGTCAAGAACTCATGGGGAGGCAGCTGGGGTGAGAAGGGATACTTCCGTCTCTACCGTGGTGAGAACGTCTGTGGTGTTGCTGGCTACGCCACCACTGCCATCATCAACTAAAATGTACAATTTCACTCTTAACTAATTTGGATTAGCAATGACTTTTTTATAAATAAACTCGCATTTATTAGTTTGGGAAATTCGTTATTTAAAAACATTCTCTATCATAGGTTAAAGCAAAGAATGATGGTCTTCGTTAGCGTGTTACAGTACGTACAATATTCTTATGTTTAAAAATTGTAGCTTTAAAGTTTGAAAAATCATATTTTTTTTGCTAAATATTTTTTTAAATTAACAGAAGCAAAAATTATGACTAAAAATACTTGTTTATTCATAATATTGTTTTGCTAGCCAAAAGGTCTTGTCATAATGACCCAATGCCAAAATTAAACCGGTCGGATTCGAACTTACTGTCTTCTGCACGCAGCACTAAACTCTTAACCACTCGACCACGCGTGATTAATTTCTCAATGAAAGCCCGAAAAATGTTGTTTTTATGCAAATTTTTAAGCGCTAACATCTCGCTAGCTAAGGCCAATTAACAATTTCTGAAAGTAGTTTTGTTTGTAACGTTTTATGTTCTTTCATCCTATATAGGTTTCGCTTGAAAAGCCGAGAGATATTTTGTGAGATTCTCTAGTAAAATCAAACAACCATCATTTTTATTCGTATTTTACAAATAATAGAGGTTTTTAATCAGAAAATAAAAATTTAAATCAAAATTTTGAGAATATAAAAGTTATATTCTATTTAAAAGTTTTAATCCGATTAATTACTTATCAACAATTGATCTCAACGTATCAATTGTTATCGATAACAATTAGTTTAAATCAACTGTTAGTTTCATTCATTGTTAGTAAAAAATGCTAAAGTTGCTTGTTACAGCTATATTAATACCTTTATGTTCTTCCAATTATATTTCTGAATTGGAAAATGAAGTTACTATTGATGAGATTGGCACTTTTAACAATTTTCAACGATTTGTTGAGTTGTAAGTGTAAAATAAGTTTTTTTCTGGGTAAAATACGGTAATGTATGTTGATTAATGTCGTTTGGCATAGTATATATGTATTGCAAGCTAAACATTTATGGGTACTGTTAGTGGATATATATAGGTCTAAAAGTTAATATTTCAATTTTAGAAACGGCAAAAAGTACAAGACTGTAGAAGAAGCTCGTGAAAGATATGCCATCTACAAAACAAACCTAATCCAAGCCCAATTACATCAACAACATGAGCAAGGCACAGCTGAATTTGGTGAAACTAAATTCATGGATCTGACTTCAGAAGAATACGAAAAACAAATTCTGTCAGAAATCAAAAACAATCCTCTGAAAGCTTCAAGGAAACTGACAGAAGCAGAGCTAAAACAATATGATGTAAGTGATATTGAAGCGTTCGATTGGAGAGACAAAGGCTATGTCAATCCTGTGAAAGATCAAGGAAGTTGTGGATCATGTTGGGCCTTCTCTGTGGTCGGAAACATTGAAGGGCAGTGGAAACGAAAGACAGGACAGCTGGAGAGACTGTCTGAACAAGAACTGGTCGATTGTGATTGGAAGGACTTTGCTTGTAAAGGAGGAGAAATGGACTGGGCTTATGGGTAAGAGTTACTTAAGATAATATATCTGTTGGGGTTTGTAAAAAATGTACAATTTTAATATTTTTATTGAAGAATACGTTATCATAGCTTTCAAGGTAAAGCAAAAGAAATTTTTTTGAAATTTTTTTTAAAATTTTTAAAATTTTTTAAAATTCAGTGAAATCATTCGAATCGGCGGTCTAGTGTCCGAAAAAGACTACGAGTACGTTGGAGAGAAATGCTTCTGTCGTGTCGATGAATACCCCTTCGTTGCCTACATCAACGGCTCTCTTCACCTACCTGACAGTGAGAATGTGATCAAAAACTACTTGTACTACAATGGACCGCTTTCTATTGGTCTCAACGCGAAAACCTTACAGTACTACAAGAAGGGCATTCATCATCCCTGGGCCGTGTTTTGCAAACCCGATATTAACCATGCCGTGCTGTTGGTTGGATTTGGCGTTGAGAAGGGGAATCCTTATTGGATTCTGAAGAACTCGTGGGGAGACTGGTGGGGTGAAGATGGATACTTTAGGCTGTATAGGGGGAAGAACGTTTGTGGCATTTCACAGTACGCTACGTCTGCTATCATTCATTGAGTTTGATGAGCAAAGCTTTGGAGTTTGTGGAAAAAATGTTGGTTTATGATATTAGCTGTAGACCTTAAATAAACTATGTTGTTTTTATATAAACCATGCTATTTGAAATGGCTTTTACTGACCAGCCTTATCATTTTCACTATTCAACAAATTTATTTTTTTTAAAATCCTAGCCTTTTCTACATTATTAGCTTGTTCAAATAATTCTGCGCCCTAAACCTCAAAAATTTGAGAGGTAGCTCAGAATTATTTGAACAACCTAACATTGTAGTCTGTGCTCATTTTTTTCACACCTTTCGATTTTAATGTTGTAACAAAGAGCTGAACCTATTATCATGAGTAATGTTCGAAAGCGTGAGTAATGAGGACGATCGTACGTTGTTATGAGGTTTATCTGTTTTTGAAATGATTCATTTTTAATGTTCAAAATCTTCTATGCGAAAACCAAAAGTATTTTGTTTGACAATGCACTTTTAAATGTCATTTTAACTCAATAGACGAATAGGTATGACTACAGACTGTAAATATAGCTACAGACAGAAATTGCTACGTCAGATCTAAAGAACAGAGTAACTAACTGATGTTTGTACATTAAAAATGACAAAACGAAGACTATTTTTATCAGATTATTAATTATATAATACAATAGTAACAGGTAGTGAAATTCAGGTTATACCCAGAAAACACCCATATCATGATGACATATCATAAGATTGGAACACCCACATAATATGTTACAGAATAAGCTGTTAAACAAGAAAATTTCAACGCAAACACACTTTATTAGGTTGTTCAACTAATTTTGTGCTCTTTTCAAACCAAATTTTTGTGACTATGAGGCACAGAATTATTTGAACAGCCTAATACGTTTTTAAAATTTTTCTATAAATAAGAAGTTTATACATATCTAAAAGCTTATAAAATTAACCACGATGCTTTTAAAAATGTTCAAAAGAGTAAAAATGTTTACCAGACTTCACATACGTATATTTCATAAACATGATTTACTGTATTTTACCTTAATTCCACTTAAAACAACGCCAAATACCTAAAGTACAGTCGAGCGATCACGTAAAACACTGGCTGCCAACGACAAAACACTCTATCCTTAAAGTCTCTTACCATCTACTCTCAAAACTTACCTTACCGTCTCTCAAAAATAAAAAATCAGTTGCGCAATTCGAAAAAAACTTTTAAAGCCGGAGCAAATCCCCAAAATAACAATAAAAACGCTTTCGATAAGGGTAGCCTGTCAATCGAGAGTTGCTACTTACTCTGTAACCCGACACTTGCTACTTACACTCGGGTTGTAATCGGAAAAAAGAAACACGGGTCGAGGCGTGTGAATGTCGAGACGGGTGAGGCCAGGGCACAATGAGCAAAACAAGTGGAGTGTCCCGGCCGAACGGCTAGCCGGCGGAGAGACTGCGGCTAAGTGGAAAAGTAAGCGTTTTGGCTGGGTTTAAGTTTGCTTGTTTTTTAAAAATCTTTTACAATAAGTTTAAAAATAAGAGAAAACTATTGCCATTTTTGTAGATTCATACGTTTACTTTGTTATCCTAGCTTGCTCTTTGATTTATATAATATTTTTAAAAGAGCCAAGCCGGGCCCAATTTTTTGAGTTGCCTTCGAGCCAATGAGTGCTGACGCGGTCTGACCCTTTCAAAGTTTGTTAAGCCCGAAAAACTTGAAAAATAGACCCGGGCCTGCTCTAGGGTAAAGTTGAAACAGGTCAAGCTTATGTTGGGGCCGCGGGTTAGGCTTGAATAGCAGGTTGAGCATAGATTTTTTTTGGGCGGGCAGGGGCGGCTTGAAAAAATTAAAACAGGCTATGCATAAATGTTGAACCCTGGGTCTGAGCAGGGCTTCAAAATTTGGCCAGGCCCGGCCCGTTTTCCACCCTTAATAACTGAAACAACTTGTATCAAAGTCAATTCTTTCGTTGTAAGACCTAGAGTGGTTTCTCAGGCCTTTGAGCCCACATGTGTAGGCCCAACCCGGCTTCTTTCAAACTTAGACTTGGCTCAGCCTTTTTCAAATTTGCTTTGGCTCGGTCCAGTCCTGCCCGAGGCCGGCTTTGTAGGCCCGGTCTTTCAAATATTCTTTGATCTAATTTAAATTCATCAGACATTGTTGAAGACCTTCCAATTCCTTAGCAATACCTTCCTTTAGAATGTCTACTTTCTTATCACATTCAGTAATATCGAACATAATCAACTTTTCCCCAATTTTCATTCCCATTCTTTCAACTAAAAACCTTCCTTTTTCAGAGCTCAGTAATTGGCAGAAGACGAAACGAGTAGTGTTGGTGATAGTAAAGCTATGTACATTGTTATCAGTTATTTGTTGTTTTATTTGTACGTTGAATCTTCTCACAGACGCCTTCAAATTGCTAGGTGTCAAAGGCGTAGGCATGACTATCAAAACATCACCACTAATCCTGAATCCAGTGTCAGCGTCGTTGATTGGCATGATGTGCACATTGTTGTTCCAAAATGGCAGCACTTTGGTTAGTATATTGGTTGGCATGGTCGCTAGTGGATGTGAGTTGGCTTAGTTGTATTAAAAATTTAAAAAAAGTTAAAAATCAATTGAAATAGTCAATTTCAGTGATATCAGTTCACCACGCGCTTCCAATGATCATTGGCTCAGAAATGGGAGCATCGTTAACCAACGTTCTCATCTCAATGGGTCAATCTGGAGACCGTAACAAGTTCAGAAGGTCCTTTGCGGCCGCTACACTAAATGACGCTTTCAACGTTTTAAATTATCTTACCCTTCTACCATTAGAGATCTGTACTGGTGTTATTGAAGGGTTAAGTGCGAGGATGGTCCAACCGCTAGCCACCACTCAGGCTGGAGAGATCAAGACCTTAAACATGCTGACTGATCCATTGCTCGAGCTTATTGTTTATGTAAGTAGAGGTTGTCACGGCCGAGAGGATAGTGATTAAATAGGTTTTTGTTGAAGAATCTTTGAGATTTAAAAAAACATTTTTTTTCAATTCAATGAAGGGCAGAGAGCAAAAATATATTTTAAAAATTTTTGAAATTCAAAGAAAGTTCTCAATCTGTCCCGCTCTGATTGACTTCAAACTTTCTATATAGAAAAATCATGTAAATATAGGATGTTCAGCAGAGTATTAAATCGCCCGTTCCAGTCAATTTCGAGTAAATCAAAATCAAAAAATTACGTTTGAATTTCCCACCAAGTTGGCATTGTGTTTCAAGCTTATAACTTCGCCATTTTTTGACTTTTAGAAATTTTTCTTTAGTATACTAGTAGAATACCCCCGCATGAACCTACATTTTTAAATTTGTAAGTGTAGCTTGCCTGGAAAGTAAAAAAAGTGCTTGAAACACAACGCCAAATTTGCCAACTTGGCAGCAAAAGCAAATATTTAAAATTTAAAACTCAAAAGCGCGAGCTAAAATTTTTTATGGGTACTATAGATGGTGCAAAGAATTCATATAAAAACTTTAAGCTGATTCTAAGTGAAGCAGGTTGAGTACTTTGTTGTCAGTCAGTGGGAGGCAAATTTTGTTTTTAATTTTTAAGATGTTTAAAATTTTTTTAACTAAAGGCTTTCTGAATAGTTTTTTTAATAATTTATTTTTGATAAAGCCATTTTTAAGATCGACGACGACGCAATAAACGCTGATATAGCAGCCGCTACTGATTCGGACAATTCCACAATACCTTCAGGACGAGAAACCTTTATTTATCGATGTGTCAACTTGACAACAAAGGCTGTTAACAATAACTGTAAGCTTCTTTACTATCTTAACTACTTAAGCCTTTAAAAAACTGTCTTAAACTAACTTGTAAAACTATAATAATATACAAAATTCACTTATAGATCAAACAGTACGAAAAAAACCCGAACAAACCGAATTTCAGGCCAATACCACCACCTCTTCGCCAACTCTTTCTGGCCTGATGCTTTAATTGGAGCAATATTACTGTGCGTAGCCATCGTATCCCTAATCTGCTGTCTAATTGGCATAGTCCAGCTAATGCAATCCTTATTAGCCGGCCGAGTTGCAGTCCTAGTTCGTCGAATCCTAGACCAAGAATGTCCCCACCCATTCAGCTTCATCACCGGCTACATCGTGATGTTGTTCGGAATGGTGGTTGTCTTCATCGTTCAATCAAACAGTGTGTTCAGATCAGCCTTGACACCGCTTGTAGGTATTGGTGTTGTGACTTTGGATAGGTTATATCCATTGTTACTTGGAGCTAACATGGGGTCTTCGTTTACTGGAATTCTGGCTGCGCTTTCAGCCGACCCAGCTAGGCTGAAGGAGACCTTGCAGATAGCTTTATGTGAAACGTTATGTAACGTTTTTGGGGCTATAGCGTTTTATCCTATACCGTTCTTAAGACACATACCCATGAATATTGCGATGAAGCTAGGGGATACTACTGCTCAAGTAAGTTAATACCTACTATAATATAATGACATTACTACCTACGACAATATAATAGCTTTTCTTTTCAATTTCACAATGTTTTGGCCCTAGTACTGTAACTAAAAACTAATTTTTTTCCATCTTTATGACCTTCCGATACAAATATGATATCAATAAAACTTTTAAAAGAATGACATTTCAGTACCGATGGTTTGCCTTGGTCTACATAGCACTATTCTTTTTCGTAATGCCCTTATCACTACTTGGCATCACCTTACTTCCCACTTGGGCCACAATAACAACAATTTCACTACTCGTCTTCTTTCTTACCATTATCTTCACCATCAACTGGATGCAATCAACCTACCCCACACTACTACCAAAGATGTTACAATCCTGGGATTGGCTACCAAAACCGCTATATTCTCTGCGACCGTACGATGACTTCGTACGAAAATACTTTGGCTCCGTAGCTTGTTGTAAGAACCACTTTGTGTCTTCTGATGAACATAGAAAACGGTCAGGACACTTGGATGATATGTTTGTTCGGCCCTCGATGGCTGAAAAAGAAGCAGTTCAGAATGAAGAAGACCGGCTTGGCTTCATCAGAGAGATAATGAGGACTCCAACGCCGCAAATGACTTATTATTAAGATAGTTATATTACTTTTAAAAGCTTTAATGTTATTGCTAATATATAAATGTAAACCTATCAATTGGATTCAGTTCAATAAACAATAGATAATCTTGTCATTTTACTTACACAAGGAAAGTGCCCGAACTGCCTTGAACTTCAAACTTTATATATATGAAGATAGTGTAAATATAAGGTCAACAGCAAAGTACTAAATTGCGCTGTCCAGGAAATATCGATAAAATCGAGATCAAAAAATAGCGTTTTGAATTTCCCGCCAAATAGGCATTGTGTTTCAAGCTTATAACTTTGCCATTTTTTAATTTATAATCATTGCTCTTTGATATACTAATAGGAAACCTTCAAATGAACCAACATTTTTAGAATTGTAAGCGTAGTTTGTTTGGAAAATCAAAAAAAGTGCTTGAAACACAATGCCTAGTTTGCAAAATTGGCGGAAAATCAAATATTTAAAAATTAAAGTTACAGTCTTTAGCTAATAGTTAAAATTAACATTATAATTTAGCGTTCCATGAAGGTTTATCTTCCTTTATCTTCTCTAGCACCCCCTTATCCTGCCTTACCTCTCGTTAAATTGCCGAATATAAGCAATATAGTAAAATATATCAATAATATAGTAAAAAACCAATAACACATCAAAAATGACACTCTTTGCTTCATATAATTTATCAAAGAATCAAATAATTCATTAATAATACACTGATTATGTTTGGCTTTTGGAGTCTGAGTTTATTGACGACGAATCCGAATTCAAGTTTTCAAAGCTCATGATGAAGCCGCCACGTTGATCTTGTTTGGCCTGAAATTAACACTTAGTACAATATAAAGCCACTTCTTTAAATTTTACTTTGACATATTACTCATTATACTTTGAAACTTCAAGTTATTAACAACGTATTTTACTAAAAACCAAAAAATGTCAGTTCATAATCTAACACAACATCAAAAAGTTACATTATATAATATAATGTACATTCCACTCACCACAGTCTGATGAGCTGAATAGAATATGTTTTCGTGAAAGCAATTGCTCTTCGGTTCTTCCATAAAACTTTCCACATCCACAAACTCCAATCGATCTCTGTACTCTCCCAGTACTTCTTTTACAATCTCCATTACCTCGTCCATACAATTCGAAGCAGTTTGGTTCCAACGAAGTTGAGGATGTTGTGGTTTTAACGGAAGCTCATTCAGTTGGACCTGAAATTAGGTTTTTAAAATTATAAGCACATAACTTTGGTAAATCTTTAACCTAGCCACAATCAAACCAATACCTTTTTTAAAATTAAAAAAATACCGGTTATGCTACTTTAAAGAGACAAAGGACGCAACAAATTGTGATGCGTTGTGTCCTTATCTCGCGATCAGTGGCGACGGCCACGGGAAACGGGGGTTGGCCTGCCTGGCCATATTCCTTAGCTGCCAAGAAGGGCCGAAGAGACGCCGTACGGAAGAGAGACGGTCCGCCTTTTCGTCCGGTTTGGCCGTATTAAAGGCTAGAAGAACGATCATTCGGGGTCGACCAGGCATAACAAAACGTTAAGCCGTAATTCCACTCTCTGTGAGCCAGAACTTGTTAATTGATGAGAACTTTCGAGAAATATCGGATGCCAGCTCTACTCAGGCCATCCCAGTGAGGGCTATTGATCTACCTCCTACCGTGCAGTCGCACCTCGCTCAAATAGATGTCAATCGTATGAAATCTACCGAGGATCTTGTGTTTTGGCGGTATTGGTTGCCCCAACTCAGCGTCGTTGCCCGCCTCTTCCGCCTATTTCGAGAAACGGAGCCTCCCACCACTCACTCAGCCACAGCCGTCCCATTCACATCCGGCTTCAACCTACAGTTAGCTTTCACCCCCGACGCTTTCAAACGCTTCTGTCGGAATTTCAAAACGAAGGATTCTGTATTGTTAAACTTGGATGATGGTGTAAACTTGTCAGGTTTCCACATTGTATCACAAAGCGACAACGTTGTGACCTTGAATCGACGACCACGCCAAATCACCGAAAACATGGCTTCACTAATAAGGCGTGTGGACGCGGATCTCGCCTCCCGTTGGGAAACGTACGAACACGAAGCGTTGCATCAGATCGAACCATTCTCCCGACCATCGGAAGTCTCTTTACTGGCTGACACACAGGCCACAGAAGCTCAACGGTTATCTCAAGTAAAGTTGGTCGATCGGCTTCTAGCACGACCAACTCGGCCATCGACCAATCCCTACTATACCAGTCCTGAACAAACGGTTCCGTTTAGAGTGGTGGCGGGGTTGCCAGTCGACCCTCCCACATCACATCTACGAAACACTACTCCATTGGAGGAATTCCGGAATCTAATTGGCAATTCGCCGCTGGACGAATCACAAAAAATGGCTGCACAGTTGGCCGCACCCTTTGGCTCGACCACCATCATCCACAGCCCCGCGGGAAGTGGAAAAACATGGCTTTTGGCCAACATGCTACAAGCCGCGGTGAGGTCAAAGTTGGGACGTCTTTTTGTCGCAACAACTGAATCAAATGACGGTGTTAGAAACATCGCGGAGGCCCTCAGGCAGTTGGAACAACCAGGCACCACAGTCATATGGTTCCGAAGCGAACACGACACAGGACGGCATGTCAATCCCGCTGGTCGTATATCCAATGATTACCTTTTTTCTCCACTATCTTTACTGTGCCACATCGCTCAAACTCGCCCGCCCCTCACCTCGGTTGGACGACGCATAATCGACAAAGACGCCCTGCACAGGAACGCAAGGTTGACCACAATGCTAATTGCCCGCGAAGCACTGAAGGTGGCTGATCGAGCCCTCATTCTGCTCGGTACCACGAATCTCATCGCGTCAACATTGACCAAGTTGAACCTAGAAATCGACCTACTCTGCTTAGACGAGGCGGGTGTGGTTTCAACCTCAGCGGCAATCACAGTAATGGGATCGTTTCGACAAGTGTTTCGGGTGGTCGCGTGTGGCGACAAGATGTAGCTGCTGAGCTGCTCTGACAACAGCCTCGCCACCATACGGTTTGGAGAACTGTCGGTACTCACACACATGGAGAAGGATGATCGCACCTCAAAAGCGGCACTAAAATTCACATACCGCTTCTCGAGGCCACTGGCTGTTCTCATAAGCCAAGCGTCATATTATGGAGTGATCGGCTATCGGGGGACAACGGTGCCACTTCCAGCGGTCCAACGAGCGATGAAGACAGACCGTCCGGTGACCCTAGTGGACGTCACCCAACCTCACTCCCCCGTCGGGACCTCCTTCACCAACCACGCGCAAATTGAGGCCATGACGAATGTACTATGGACGCTGTGCACAGAGGTCAAGGATTTGGCAAAAAGCCAGGCACACTTCGCCGCTGGCTGATATGGTCCAGCTGAACTTCACACTGCCCATTGGCCATCAGTAAACCAACTCGGTGTCGTGTTCTTTTGGAGGTATTGTATGGTATAATTTAACTGTTTGTGTATGTTATAGTGTTAACCGTTTTTTTGCGTGTTATAGTTTCAACTGTTTTCGCATGTTACACGTTTAACCATTTCGAAATAAATTTGTTACATTAATCCCTGTGGACATTTGTTTTACCATACTGGTTGACTCCCAGACATACTTTTACTTGAGGTTGCTGGCCTCCATAGTCTGTCTCTCACTATCAATCTCGTCTCCCTCGCGACTTCCGAGTTGCATGTTACTCAAACCGTATGCTCACACCTATGCCTTCTTTGTAAGGGAGGAACAGGGGAAACAGGATGGGCTGAGGGTAAGGGAAAATTAAGTGAAGATAGCACCTCCGAGGAGGGCGATTACATGTTCTGGAGAAGGGAAGAGGGCCATTACCTCCGAAAGGTAATTTGGGAGAGGAGCCGGAAAGGCTCCGATCCGAAAGAGGGAAGCGTTGGGGTTATCAATGCCATAACACGAGGCAAAGCCAAGAAGGTGGGAACAAACGGCGCCTCGGTACCCCCGCCATCGACTAGCCGGGATGGGGGGGGGGCCGTCGCGACACATCTCTACTAACAAGGAAAGTACCCTACCTGCCCCGCTCAGAATCAGCTCAAAATTTGTATATGAATTCTTTGTACCACCAATAGTACCCATAAAAAATTTTAGCTCGCGCTTTTGAGTTTTAAATTTAAATTATTTGGGTTTCCCGCCAAATTGGCAAATTTGGCATTGTGTTTCAAGCACTTTTTTCGGCTTTCCAGACAAAATACGCTTACAAATTTAAAAATGTAAGTTCATTTAAAGCTTTTCTACTAGTATATCAAAGAAAAATTATTAAAGGTCCAAAATTGACAGTTACAAGCTTGAAACACAATGCCAAGTTGGCGGGAAATTCAAAATGTCATTTTTTAATCTCGATTTTCTCGTCATTTCCTGGAAAGCGCGATTTAGTACTTTGCTGAAGACCTTATATTTACATGATCTACCTATTTAAAAAATTTGAAGTCAATCAGAGCGGGGCAGGTCGGGCACTTTCCTTGTAAACCCAAATCATTAGACTTAATATTGATTTAGACGACAAACAATCTTATATTTCAATCCTAAAAAACTTACGACAACTTCAGGCACTTGAACATCATTTTTCTTTAATATCTCTTCTTTTTTAACATCTTTTGGCACATTGATCATCGTTGCCCTTTCACTTTTCTTTTTAGCTTTAGAGGCTTGCTCCATACCCTAAAACAGCAAATTATAGTATAAAACGTTTTTTTAACTTTCCACTTTCAAGCAGAGATGTACTCACACCTGCCAGATCTTTTTACGCTACAGTATTTTCAAAGGTGGAAGAGTGTTGCACGGTGCAATCAAATTAAACTCTCTCTGCACCGTGCAACCAAAAAAATTAAAAATGCAAAACCAAAAATAACTTTTGAAAATAGAGCGCCCAAGATAAAGTTGAACTTACCGAAGTCGATTTAGAAGTTGATTTAGACTTGGATTTGGACCGTTCCTTGATAAGCTTTTGTTTTTCACTTTCAGTTCGAAGTTTCGCAGCAAAAAATACGTTTACTTTCTTCTAAAAACAAAAATAGGTTTAATAATTAAATTCAAGTGCTCTAGCTATTTTCATACTTAAGCCATTTCTCAAAGGCCCTTACTTCCTGATCCACTTCAGTAATGTGTTCAACATCCTTCGCTGGTTCTGCAAATTCCCATTCGTTGTCTTCGCAAGCTGGAAGCGGCGGACCATCTAGCTCATCTCTTTTGTTATCACGACCGCTCATCCTAACTGTTAGAGAATACAAAATGACCAACTTTAGAGTTTCATTTTACGATTTCCTGAGTTTTACAAATTTGAACATTTTTTACAAAAAAAATACGTTTTTTGATCAAATCAATTGAAAAAAAAGTTTAGTAGACTATTGAAGAGTATGCCACAATTTAGACAATATACTTCGACGTTTGTCCCCTAAATTTAGCTAAACACGGGGTTTTGATGCAAAAGAACGATTATCGCTAAGAAATTCATTTTTTCGGGCCAGGGCGCAAGTCGGAAAAATTATAAGGGGAAATGACATTTTCGAATATACTGAAAAAGTTAACACCGCAAAAAACAAAGTAATAAAGTATTCAAAAACTAGAATTTATGCTCTTTCAGATACTATTTAGCTCTATGTCAAAATAATGTTTCGTTTTCTCACAATTTGCATTCAAAGTCTGCATATTGGGTAAAAATACAGTGAAACATGACATTTTCGAATATAGTGAAAAAGTTAACACCGCTAAAAACGAATTAAAACCTTATTTCAGTACTACATTTTATGCTGTTTTAGATACTATTTAGCTCTATGTCAAAATAATGTTTCGTTTTCTCACAATTTGCATTCAAAGTCTGCATATTGGGTAAAAATACAGTGAAAACCGACATTTTAGAATATGGCAGAAAAGTTAACACCGCAAAATACAAAATAAAACAGCATTTTAATACTACATTTTATGCTCTTCCAGATAATATTTAGTTCTATGCCAAAATAATGTTTTGTTTTCTCACAATTGGCATTCAAAGTACACCCATTGAGGAAAAATATAGTGAAAAGTGCATTTTTACCCTACCTGACATACCATACCCTACCCTACATACTATGCTTTGCCATATCGTATTATACCATATCATATTAAATTGTATGTTGTCTACTATTCTCTACCTTACCTACCATACCATATTCTATACTACCAACCGTACAATACTCTACCGTATCCTGTACTACCATACCTTATATTTACATACCCTACACTATCTTATATACCATACTATACTAAATCATACCATACCAAACCCTATACCACCTACTATACCATAGTATCACATACAATACCTACCTTATCCTATCTGCCAAACATTATCATATCTTACCTTGTCTAATCTTATATTTACGACAGTACCGTATACTATAATACTTACCCATTGGTAAGATTTCAGTGCAAGTATGTAAGGCAAGATAAGTGGTTTAGTATAGACAAATATGTCATGGTATGGTATGGTAGATATGGTACTGTAGGTAGTGTAAGGGTATTTTAGAGTATAATATGATATAGTATTTTTTGGTTTAATATGGTAGAGTAGGGTAGGATAGGTAGTATAGGGTGTGATATGGTACAATATAGTAGTATAAAGTATGGTAGGGTATGGAATGTTAGTTAGTATAGAGTATGGTAGTACAGTATACGGTAGGGTATGATATGGTAGGTAGAATAAAGTATGACATGGTATAGTAGGTAAGCAACGTAGAGAATAGATAACATACGATATAATGGTATAGTATAGCATAGTAATTAGGATAGAGTATGGTGTGCCAAGTAGGATGAGTACGATATAGTAGGTAGCATAGGGTATAGTATGTTAGGGTTTGTTCCGGAGGTGTCACTATTCCGGAAAGTGACCCAAACCTTTTAAAGATTGTGAAGAAGTTAACATGGCATTAAAAAAAGTAATACTGTATTCAAAAACTAAATTTTATGTTTGTTCAGGTAATGTTTAGCGCGATGCAAATATAATGTTTCAATTAGTTAATAACTGCGTTTGAAGCTAACCTGCTACCTGCTATCCATTTCCAGCCTAATCGATAGAAAATTGGCATTTTTAGCTATTTTGCAAAGATTAATATTGTCTAAAGCCGTGTAAAGCAGACCTATATCTACTTTTTGTTCCTTCTCTTATTAAAAATCCTTAAATACAAATGCCAGTTTAAAAAAATACAGCAAAATTCGCTAATAAGATTCCGCTTAAAAACCCCCGATATAGCGAAATTTTTTAAATCCCAAGAAAAAATGTTTCATTAATTCTTGACTAAAAAATCCGGATATAATGAAATTCCCTGCAGCTAACAGTTCTTTAATCCCATTGCAAATTGCAGTTCGTTAAGTTTTAAAAAGTTGCCATCAGCAACAAATTGTTTGTAAACAAACCTATAATATTTTCATTTTACGTCTTTTTTATTATTTTTGTTTTATTATAAAAAGTTCATAAGCTGCCTGTGAATAATAGAGCAAACGTTTCTTCGTATAACTTGTCACTCGCGGGACACAGCGGCCCGCCGCGAAAAAAAGTCTAACGATAATAGAAAAACACCCGTGAAATTTATAAAACTTTAATTTTTCTTTCACACATACAACCTGGTTTACTCCCGACGCGCAAACGATAAACGCAAAAATTTTGTGGCTATGTGTATTATTCGTTAAAAAATAATTTTTTGGGATTAAATTTTGTAAAGTTAACAAGTAAATGGCTACAACAAGCTCAACAATGATTCTAACACGACCAGTAGCTTCAGAAAATGTAGACTTACATGATCCAGTTGAAGATTTTTTGAATTCGCCGTTTGATGAAGAAGAAACGGCTGTTGAATACCTATGTTTACATCAATTTAACGCTTTGAAAAGGTAAGTTAAGCCTAAATAATAGTTTTTTTCTGTGTTTAGGTTTCCAGAAGATTTCGACGAGAAAAAGGCGTTTTATCCGACTATATTCAATGAAATTCAAAGACTTTTCATCAGAGTTTCCAACCTTAATGTCGTTAAAGATCCTTCAAAGTCGTCGGAATTTAGTGCTGTTATGTTTTACTGGCTGCACTTTGTACAGAAAGTTACTTTAAAGATTTATGAGGTTAATCAGAAGAGTTTTGCCAAGATTGTCAACTTGGCTCTGAATGGATTGGTGTTTCAATTGGCACAACAAGATTATAAGGAATATGAGAGGTAGGTAGAGTATTTTGAAAGCATATCTTAGTTTAGTTTTAAGATGATATAAACCTATAGCTTTTCTTGAAGTAAAGGTGCAATACTATAGCCTCAGTTAAGAACAAAAGATGTTTTCAGAAGGAAGAGTATAATTTTAGATGCACGACTATATTGGTCAACTTACTCCCAAGTCTGGAAGGATATACCGAATATGAGCAGTTATTTCTTGCTATTCATAACATAGTTGTGAAGAAAAAGAAAAAAGGAAAGCAGCTCTACTTTGAATGGTCCAAAAATTGTAATAAAGAGTTGGGGATCTTGGTTTTGGAGCTATTGTGGAAGATCTGCGAGCTTGGTATGGATGCATGGAAGCAAGGTAAGAGGCTCAAACTATTATTTTCAAAAAAATTATGTTATATTAATCTTAAAAAACTGATGTTACAATTTCAGAACTCCAACTTGACATTCTTGAAGTAGTCAATTTAATGAAATTTTCGTTTGAAACTAAAAGTGAACGAATTTTTAATGTCTGTGCCAGCACTTTGAGCAAATTAATCAAAAATTCTTCATATGACATTTTTGTACATTTTCGTGAAGTGTTTTCCTTAATTGGGTTACAATCTCAGCATCCGTTGGTACTGTCGGTGACACCTGGTATTATGAGAAGATTTGCCTGTTTTCAACCGATGGAGCCATTGGGATTGGAGGTTTTGAAGGTTGTGTTGGAGAATAAGGTAGGGTTTTTATTTTTAAGATTTTTTTTTGTAAATTGACATTGGGTTTTAAGTTTTAGACAATTAAAGGGGCCGGTCTGTTTGGCTTGGTTCGGGCCGAGGCCGGGCTTAGTGAGTCTCTTTTAGGTCTGTTAAGACTTTGTTTTTGCTAACTTTTAAAATTTTATGGGAGTTACTATTTTTTAAAGCTTAAAATAATTACTAACATTAGCTAAGAAAACGATGGCACACTAATTTATGGTTTTACAGGACACAGTAACTGATTTACACTACGAAGTATTGTTTGAATTTGTGAAAAACTCATATTTTTCAATAAGCGAAGAGAAGTTGGAGCAATTGTTGGTATTATTGTGTAAAAACCTGGATGAAACTCTAGAATCCCCAGCCAGATTTAAGTTGTTCAACTTGTTCTTCAGCTTAAAAGATGTCAGAGTACCTATGCCTATCAATGCAAGTTTAATTTTTACTTTAGTTGACGTTGTTTTACGGATTAAAAGGTAAAATACAGGTTATAGAGGGGTTCTATTGAGAGTTGAAAAAATATTTTTAAAAAATAGTACATTTTTTTCAGTTTGCCATAAAATCTGTGCTGCCAAGACAAAATGAATTCAAGAAGGATCCAGTGATCAGACGGTTGTTTGTACAGTTAAGATCACTTTGTCATTTGGCTTTGCCCCAACGTGAACGACTTCTGAAGGTTGCTGGAGCTTCACTCAAACCAAGGGCTAAAGCACAGTCCAAATTCTCGGTTTTAAAGCCAGGTTTTGGTAGGTTTTGTTATTTTAATAATTTTTATTATGAGGGTTACTAATTAATTTTTTTAAATGAATGACTTTGGGTTATGGGTAAGAAGGCAGTTATAACTTATAAGCTGTTTACATCTTATAATTTGAAAGATAATGAAGTTAGGAATGGTTAATGTAAAGATAAATCATATGGCTTTTAAAATAACAAAAATTAGTTGTTTACAAGTATTTACTAACGAAAAATAATTTTTGGGTACTTTTCGCAACTTTTCGAATTTAAAATTGAGCGAAATCAGTGCGGATAAAGCGGTTTCTGAGCCGTGGCTGAGTGGTCTAGTGGTATGATTCTCGCTTAGGGTGCGAGAGGTCCCGGGATCGATCCCCGGCTCAGCCCACGAACCTTTTTGCTTTTTTCTTTGAATCTTTAAAAACATTTGTAAAGCTTTTGATATAATAAAATTCAAAAATTTACATAAGAATAAATAATTCCTTTAGCTTTTAACTAAAAGTAACTTCTTTTTTACTTTTTTTCTTGTATAAGATGGATTCCTATAGTTGTATAATGATTCCTTTCAGGTAGCTTATTAAGTGACACTTATTTACAAGCAAAACAAAATGCAATAAACGACCAGATAGTGGATGAAAAAGGTGATAAACAGTCAACAACTTCACAAGAAAAAGAACTTTCAGAGGAAATTGAGCTGATTCAAGTTGAAGATGAAGTTGTCTTAAGTAGCGATGGTGAAGACGTCAAGATTGTAGATGTGAAGCGTAAAAAATCAGATGATGTTGTGGTAATATCAGAAAAGAGGCCCAAATTGGATAAGATTTCCGATTTGGACAGAAAAATGGTGGATTTGCAGTTGAGTGTGGATGGTGATACGAAGGTTGAAGTTGTACGTTTTTGAGTTATCTTTAGTTAGGTTAAGGTCTTCTTTCTTTTGTTTAAGGTCTTGTAAATGGCAAAAAGTAATTTCTTACATTTCAGGCCATTCCAGACTCACCAGGCAGCTACGATGACGAAGGAGCTGAAACAGAACACGAAGAAGAAGGTGACGATGAGATTGTCACTTTCTTGGACTTGGAAATGCCAAAACGTAAAGCAAAAGAGGTCTTCAAAGCTGTGTTTGGTACTACTAGAACTGTGCCAAGTCTAATGAAACGACCAATAGAACCACTCGAGTGTGAACAAATCTTTGGAGTGAGTTTTGACGTTATTATTGGTAAAAAGAGGCAAAAATGTTATTAAAAAATTGATAAAAACGCAATTTTTTGATTAAAATTTATAAGGGTAGTTATTTTTTTAACTAAAAGATATTATTTTTTTATGTTACCATATCAAAATATTTAGAAACTTTTCAAAAAATTTAAAAAAAGCGCCAAAAAGCTTCCTGGGCTGAACCGGGGATCGATCCCGGGACCTCTCGCACCCTAAGCGAGAATCATACCACTAGACCACTCAGCCACGGGTCGCAGCGCGCTTCGGCAAGTACGGATTTCGAATGTTTTGAAGGGAAATGGAAAGCAAAAACAAGTTTCTCCTTGTTTTTCGGATTCTGAACGTGGTTTCAGTGCGGAATTTACAATAAATCTTGTAAAACTTAATGTTTTATGGGGTTTGTCAGAGAGTTTTGAATTTATTTTTTGAAAAATTAAAAAATTAGACGAAAATTCAAATAATTGAACTTTTTTCATTAGTTTGTTCAAATAATTCTGTGCTTCTAACCTTGAAATTTGTTTTGATAGGGGACACAGAATTATTTGAACAAATTTATATAAAAATTTGTTATTTTTATTTTTAGGACACTTCGGTTAACATAATGGAAGGTCAGCCAAACCGCGAGGCTATGAAGAAATGGAAGGAAGTGACAGATCCAGTCAACGCGGAAAAAGAGTTCTCCGCCATGGCGAAGAAATTCAAAGTGAGAGAGGAAGAGTTGATGGGAGAGTACGATTGTGATGATGAAGATGACGATGAAGCCGAGAGAATAGCTGAGGAAATTGCTGAAATGTTCAAAAATCAGTTTGGACTTCCATAATTCCATAATTTTGTTTAATCTTTTAAAATGTTGTTTTATGTTTAGTTATATTGTTATATCAAATTGTTGATTTTTTTGTTGAAAAAATAAGTTTTAATTATATAGTCTGTGGAACCAGTTTTGAGGTCTTAAAAATTTTTAAAACTGGCTAATTTTGGAATGGGAAAGTGACATTTTGTTATAGAATTTTTATATTTTTTTCATCTAACAGAGAAAGTACCAAAATGCAATTCAGAATCAGTTCAAAATTTTTTGATAAGTAATTTGGTCTTGATTTTCTCGAGTTTGAATGGCAAGCGCAATTTAGTACTTTGCTGATGATCTTATATTTACATGATTTACTCCTATACATTACTCTTCCTATATAAGCAACCCGAAGGGACAGAAATTTTGTGTTTACTATAAGGAGTGTTGTCTTTACAGAGTGATTTTTAGTGCAAATTGGCTTGGCGGGACCAAATTTCTTGTTCACTATAAGGAGAGTTGCTTATACAGATGGTTCACTATATAGAGAGACCATTGTATTTTCTATGTATATTGTTCTTTTTATCTAAACTTCTAATTTAGATTTATTTTGTCAACACTTCTTACCTAATTCCGCATTTTATGTCCCTTCTTTACCTAAAAGGCAACTTTATGTCGAGACGAAAGTCGTGAAACCGGCGATATAAACCTAGGCTCTGTTGTCGACTGTTTGATGTGACGCAAGGCTTCTGTATTCCGAAACTTCCAAAACGAAATAAAACCGAATGAGGGGGAGGTTTTATTGGAAAATCGAGTCGAAAAAAAACTTTTGCCGCCCATTGGTCGTAAAAGGTGACTTTTCTCCACTTCCGCTCGGATTTCGGTACAGGTGGAAATGGCACAAAGGGATTAATAATAGTTTGGTTACAACCGTTCCGTTCGGATTTAATTTATGGATGGGAAGGGACAAATATGTATGCATCTTTTCGAATCTCGGCTTGATTCTTTGGTTTCTGGAGAGAGGGGAATGGATAGGTAGAGGGGTAGGGGGGGGGGTGAGGCGAACAAGATTGAGGTTTAAGTAATAGGTAGATTGTAAGTCTGTGAATAGTAAGGTAAAACTACATAGTCTAATGAAGAATAATGAAGGTATTAACAAAATATGGTAAAGAAAGATTACATAATATTATGATTTAGAATATATTTTCTACGATTCAAAAAAAGAATACGTAGATAAAGGTAAGATAAATAGTAAAATACGGCTATCTTCTGCTAATTTGTATTTTTTTTTATTTTTAATGTAGTACATGTATTATGAATAAATAAGAGTATTGTCAACCTTGTAAAAAATGTAAAATTGTAAACATTATTTTAAAGTTGTTGCGCATTTTAAAGTACAGTGAACTTTCGAATTGCAAGGAAATTAAAAAATCATTTGCTGTAGCGAGGTTTTCATTTTATCCGGAGTTGTTTTACTTAAGAATCAGTGCAAGATGTCCTTCTAGGAAATTCAAAAAAATTCGTTACAACGAGGGGTTCATTGTAAGCAAAGTCTTAGTAGCGAGTTTTCATTGTATATAAATAAAAAAATTTATCTTGATTCCAATTTTTTATTTTGCAGATAAATGAAAAAATGAAGATTGTAGGGTTAACTATGCACTTTTTCAATATTTAAAAAATGAACAAGAAAAACATTTTTTAATTTTGTAGGGGAGGGGAAGGGGTGTAGATTTTTCTTTCTTACTTTTCCTTGTAGCATTACAATCTCTTTTCTTATCGTCCGGCTCTAGTCTTCACTACCATTTAATTTTTAAGTTTTTATTTTTATTACTATGGTTATGTTTTTACTTTTAATGTCATGTATTCGTTCCGGATGGGTAAAATTTGAATGTTCGTCTGCAAATTATGGTATAACAACTTTGAATTGCGTTTTCTTTATTGTCTTTGCTTATTAGTGGCGAAAGAAATGTAAATACAAACTTTATTTATTTAACTTTGCTTTTTTAGATGATTAATATTTGGTGCAGAGGTCGTATTTTACATTATTTTCTATAATTAAAAAAAACCTAAAATTATAAGTTTTAGATAATAAATTGTATTTTACCAAAATTAACCATAGGCTTTGAAATACACATAATATAAGATTTTTCAAATAATTATGTGCCCTCCCACACCAAAAATTTGCTTTGAAAGGAAGCACAGAATTATTAACCTAATATCTTAGACAAGCAAATGTGCAATATGATAAGATTATGTCTTAAAAATATAGGTAACAACACCTACTTTAAGGTATTTTTGATTAAATTTCGATCTCCGCGCACTCAAATTCAATATTTAAATAGAACAAACAGAGAACGGTTACGGTCATTGCTTTTTCATTACATTGAGTCATACAACAACATAGTTACCACGTTACTTTGGGTTTGCTTACTTTGATATTCAGGGGTTTTGGGTTGAGTTTCGAAGGTAAAATACGTGAAATGCAACACTCGCCTTTTATTTTAAAATTTAAACTTAAAATACACAGTTTTCATTTTTGGCTCAGAAAGTTTAACCTCGATGACATTCGATGGTGTGATATTCTCTTTAGAATGGAAGCTTTTAGCCACCTTTTTTACTACAGTCAAGCCCCTTTAGTATGACACTCAAGGGACTAGTCCAAATCTGCCTTTATAAACTGTATGTTGCCCTAGCAGGTTAATTTTTGATAAGATTTGTATTACAAAGGGCGGTCAGAATGTTGTCATTATAAAGAGGATGACATAATATCGATGGTTTTACTAAAGTTTGGTTGTATTTAAACGTTTGTAGCACTGCAACTTTATCTTGTAAATTACTACTATATATCTTTGATGTGTTTTAAATATATTACTCTGGTTATAGTATTTTGAAGTAGAATATAATGTTGCAAATGTCGTGGTGTGTTGTTACAGGTAACTATATTATATGTAAAGTAAACAGCCAAAAAATATCATTTATTTTTGAATTTATTATATATACTTGTTGATTCTACAGTATCGTGAATTTTAATTTTTGAGTAAATACTTTTTTCAATATGTTGTCTATGACAAACTGAAATGTATTTTTTATTTCATTATGCTTTTTGCAAGATCATTTATTATCTTTCTATTATTTTTTGTTTTACAATACTCTTGTTCTTCGTAGCTGCTTTACAGTACTCTTTATGAAGCAAGCTTAATTATATATTTTTTTCCTTACTATAATGGTGCCTCTTGAGGTATTTAATCGGAATATTCGACAAAGATCCTTGATAGTATGACATCTTCTTTATAATGACGGTCTTCTGACTCTTTTTGTAACAGAATCCTTATTAGATAATACCTGAGTAGGGTAACCCTCTGGTTTTAAGGACAGGTTTAGGCCATTTCGCTGAGTGTGATACTAAAAAGTTTTGGCTGTATTACAAAGGGCGGGCAAGAAGTTGTCATTATAAAGAAGGTATTGCACTATCGAGGCTCGTACTAAAGTGGTTTCAGTGTATTAATGCTGACGTTTTCAATAACATTGTCATTTTTTAAATTTTTAAAGAACGATTTTATGTACAGTACACCTACAGTACCCTATCAAGTATAACCCTTTTCGAGTTTTTCAGTCTAAACCTCTTAACAGCGGGATTGAGAAGGAGTAATGTCGTCGTACCCTACTTCGAGGCGAATTTGAAAGAAAGAAAATTAAAATCAGCCATAAAAGATCTCTGAGGAAGGAGAAGGTCGTTGTAACTGCACCCTCACTTACTTCGTTTTACGTCCGATCATGCGGGCGTACGGTAGTCTAATTACTCTGATTATTTACTTTCAAATTCGACAGAGTTTTGGCTCGTTTCGCAATTATGTCAAACCGCCAGATGTGCTATTCGAGGTGAGTTGACATTTGCTTATATTGTATAGTATTGTATTGTATATGGTGACATTACATTTCTTGGCTGTTAGACATAAGGTAGCTAACATATAAAGGTAGATTGACATATAATTCTGTAAGAGTGTTCAAATAATTCTGCGCCATTTCTAAAAGCAACTTTTTGAGGTTTGAAGGCACAGAACTATTTGAACTACTTAATATTAATGTAAAATTGACGAACATATTAAGGTAGATTAACATATTTTTTCGATTTTATAAAGTACAGGATGCGCCAAAAGTCCCCGGACTCATTATTTTAGTCATATATTTATTAAAACTATGGGGAATAGGACAATCTTTAAAAAAATGATATAAATTGCGTACACCATAAAGAAATCGACCGGTAAAGTTAGTCCGGGCACTTTTAGCGTACCCTGTATGTTAACATTGTTCGCTAGGATACGTATACGTCAAGAAAGAGTGGTTTACTGTAACATGAGAAAATGGAAGAAAAAATAGAAGGAGAAAGAGAAAAAAAACAAGAACTTTAAAAAATATTCACCTTGCTAGTATAATACTGTGGATGCAGTCAAACCTCATTAGTATGGCACTGAAGGTACTTGTTCCAACTTGTCTTTTGAACCTAGGAGTCACACTACCCAGCTACTTCTTCATGGAGTTTCTATTACAAAAGCATCCAGAATTTTTCATTATAAAGAGGACGGCAGACTATCGAGGGTCATACTAAAGAGGTTTTACTGTACTGTCACCACCAAACTTCATTAACTCTACTTCCAGGGCTGTTCTCCAGAACTACAACATGTTCATTCATTCAAACACTTCACCACAACTTGCAAAACTCAACCATCGTTGGCAATCGTAGCGTACGAAGGAATTCTGGACGCGATGGAAGAGTGTCGCGAGCGAATGAGATTCCAGCCGTGGGACTGTTCACAGCCGGGAACGGTGTTGCATGAGCCTTCGTTGTTAAGATACGGTAGGGTTTTTGAACATTATTTGATATCAATAGGGACGTTATTAAGTTGTTCAAATAATTCTGTGCTTCCTAGCCTTAAAAAATTTAATTTTAAAAGGGGGCACAAAATTATTTGAACAACCGAATAATTTGCAAAAACAGTCGTTCTAATTCGAAAAAACCCCAAATTTCACTAAAATTCAACTAAAATGCCTTCAGGCTACCGAGAATCCGCTTATCTTCTAGCGATGAGTGCGGCCGGTGCAGCTTGGGGTGTGTCAACAGCCTGTGCACAAGGCTGGCTTTCTGAATGTAAGTGTATACCACCCAAGATCAATACTGATCACATGGATCCTCAACAAATCGAGGACCTTAACCAAGACCCGGATTGGCAATGGAGTGGATGTTCGTATGGTGTACAGTATGGCATTGGCACGTCGAGAAAGTTGTTCACAAGGACAGCCGGACATTTGAGAGGACCGTTGAAGAGGCTGGAGAAGCATAACTTGAAGGCTGGCAGATTGGTGAGTTGTCGATAATTTAGTGGTATAGTATTAATAGGTTGTTAAAATAATTCTGTGCTTTCCTAACTTAAAAATTTGCTTTGAAAAGGGGCACAGAATTATTTAAACAACGTAATGAAATATGACATTTTTGCTGTGCCAATAAAAGTAAACTTGCAACACAAAAATTTTTAAAAAAGCGGGAAATTTAAAATTTAAAAAAGTTAAAGTAATAAGTAAAAATCTGAGTTAAATTGTTTTAGGCAGTTAAAAAGACCCTAATCCAGCAATGCAAATGTCATGGAGTTAGTGGTAGTTGTCAACAAAAGACATGTTGGAAGAAGGTGGCGGACCTTACTACAATATCTGATTACATTACCGATAAGTACTACAAAGCCAAACAGTTGATAAACGAAGGCACTAGAGTCAAAAGCTCGGATTTGGTATGTTAATGTTATATTTTATTATTGTAAGCAGGGTCGGGCGGCAGGGAGGGTATTCGGCAAGGGGGAGGGGGAGGGGATCAAACTCAAGGTTCAAAAAATTCAAAAAAAGTAAAAATGACAAACTACAGTACCTTATGCACACTTTATATCCCAAGTATAGTATAGCAAATTAGTATACGTTTCAGATATACCTAGAGCAAAGCCCGGAGACATGTACTCCTTTCACATACGAAGTGAAGCAACGTCGCTCTCTGCCACGGATATGCAACTGGAGGAACGAAACTCACAGTATGGGCGACTGTAACTCTTTATGTTGTGGTAGAGGATTTACTGTAAGTTTTTCTTCACTACTGTTTAAGTCTGAGCTTATATTGGCCTACATAGGACTGCTGTATTTAAGTGCGCATACATATGCATAATACATAGCGCTGCCATTTTTGTATGTACCTTTAAAGCATAAAAATTACAGTGTATCTACAGCACAGTAAGACATGTTGTTTTAAATATACAGTAAAAATAAAATGTTAAACATAAAAGTATTAAAATCAATACATCTTTAGGTACGACATGAGCCAGTCACGTACAAATGCGATTGTAAAATTGTATGGTGCTGTAATTTGCAATGCAACGAGTGTCTTCAACATCAATGGGTCTCAACATGTAATAATTAACTTTATTTTCTACTAGTTTCACTTACATTTTGCAATAAAACCAAAGATTATACTAGATTTTAGGCAGAAAGTTACTGTAAAATTACTTCAAAGTGCCGTACATTAGTCTCAAGTTTATACAAGTTGAAACTGCAATTTTTTGAATATTTTTTAGTTTCAAAAAAGCAAGAATAGAACAATGCGTATTTTACATCTTAAAAAGTCGAAAAAAAACTTCCTCCCCGGCCGGGAATCGAACCCGGGTCTCGCACGTGACAGGCGCGGATACTTACCACTATACTACCGAGGAACGTTGCTCTATTTTACGAATATTTCTATTGTTTTTATCGCCAACATAATGTCGGTATGAAGCAATATGAACAACACCTTATAATGTGAAAACAGTAAAAATACCAAAATTTTGTTATCATTTACACAAAAACAGGATCAACTGGCTAAGGTTCAATTGAAAACAGCTACAATGGATTTCTCTAATAGTCTTCGCCAAACCTTCACCATCCTTCTTCATGTCTCAATTTTTATATCTTGCGTTAAAAAAGGAATGATAGTTTTTAGAAGTTAAAAAAGTTTAAATTATAAATAGGTATTAGGTTGTTTCCAAAACAATGGACGAATTTATCCTTGATTTGTTTGCCAAAGTTGGCCGTTCTTTTTGCAACAACCTAATAATAAAAATCAGGAGCACGTGTTGTAGAATTGTGTGTGTTTAAAGTTATGTTTGGAATGTATATCAAAACTTTAAAAATGACGTACTACATCTAAATTTAATTTTCTGAAACTACGTCATGTAACACAAATGGTCATGAAGTTATAGTACGTTCTATTGTAGTATAGCAACTCTTTCTCGAAACTAAAATTTGAATATTCTGATTTTTCAAATTTTAATCGTAAAAAAGGACGTTAGGCCATCTTTTGCAACGATTTTTTTACCCTACCAGACTGGTCAAGACAACAAAAGACCATTTTTTATTACAATTTCGAACCCACGACACACGTAATAGATTATATAACAAGCAACGTACAGATGCACAAACAAACATTCTTCCGTGACAAGTTGTAGTATTGTATAATTTATTTTAAAAGTCGATTGTATTTCGATTACACATGCACAAACTATGCTTCGTACTGCTTACTATAGTCAATGCTGATGTATCCCACTACATGTCATATATTCAGACTAGTAATGTGATTAATAATATACTTGTTCAGAGTGGTAATCTAGATGACAGTAACCTTTTTAAAACTAATAATGTAGAGCCTAACGTACTTGGTCAGAACAGTAATGTTATACCAGATATACTGGATCAAAATAGAAAAGTCAAACCGAACGTATTTATTAGTATTGATGTTACTACTACACAATCGCCCTCTACTACGACAGAAACTATTGATTTGGCATTAGATCGAACACCAAAAAATGGGTTTTTAATTGAATATACTCCGATTCCTATCAATAATTTCGCCGAAAGTAAGACATGTTTTACTCTTAAACTTTTTTTATTCAGGGTTAAATAAAGCACAGTAAATTAAAACTAAAAGACAAGGCTTAGGCTTTCCTTATTACTTTCTTTAGGTCTGGCAGAGACATGCAGGCCTTACGGTCGAGGTCTAACTTAATGTCCCAAACCCCAGTTTAGGTCTCGCAACGAAAGACTTACCTAATATAAAATATAAAACATATATTGTAATGTATTTATATAAGGAGTCGTGCATGTAGATGAGAAGCTGTCAGAGCTAACCCGATTTTTGAGACTCGGCCCAGGCTCAGAGCACAACGTATAAGTCCGACCCGTTTTCATTTTTTCTCAGGCCGGTCCGGCTTGATCAAAACTTGTTGGGCTTAATTTTTAGGCCAGTTTGTTTCAAATTTAGTTCAAAAGCGACCCTGACTACAATAAAATAAATCTCAAAATTACAAATTTTATTTTAGTCAACAAAAGATATATATCTGTTTATGAAAGGTATATATGAGAGCGGTAGGAAACAGGCCGTGTAAACCGGACCAAATCAAGCCGTATAGATGGCTTGGTCAAGATCGGCCTTGATCTTAAGTTGAAACAATCTGTGCCGGCCTGAAAAAAAAGTAATAACGAGTCGGTCTAAACTTTGTGCCGCTATCCCGGGCTAAGCCGTAAAAGTAAGCCCGGCTCATTTTTTACTCCTAACAACAGCAAACATTTTTTATTACTTTTCAGCTTTTAAAAAACATTTGCATATGAAAATTTAAAACTTTTATTTTCAGCTGGTGAATGTGAAGATGATAAAACAAACGATTGCACAATACCTAGGAAGAAAGAGTTGTGCACGAATGCTGCTTACTTTCATTTGATGCAAAAGTTTTGCGCCAAAACTTGTGGATTTTGTAGTTCAACACCCGCGCCTCAGGCACAACCTGAAATCACAACAGGTGTGTTCACATTGTTATGTTAAAGATTAGTTTATGGTTTTATATTGATTTTTAATGTAAAATACGCCAATAATAGTATTGTTAGTTTATAATATATATTTAAAAATAAAAAAAAATGTTTTAAAAATTATAGTAAACTGTGGAGAAGATACGACGACAGACTGTATCAAGCCGAACGTTCGAATTTTGTGCGATAACACAGTTTACCGCCGGTTGATGAACAAGAAATGTCCAAAGACTTGTGGAGCTTGTGCTACTACCACACCGTCAACCCCTATCACGCCAACTACTCCTAGCACGCCCAGTACTCCTAGTACTGAAAGCACACCAAGTACTCCTACTACACCCACCACACCTACTACACCATCTACTGACACAACACCGTCTACTGACACTACACCAAGTACACCAACAACGCCTACCACTCCCACGACACCTACGACAGCTACAGCTGGTACTACAACAAACCTTGACGATTGTAGTTAGTGATATTAAAGTTGCAAATGTTTGGAATGAATATACTTTTGCTATAACATATTAGGTTGTTCATTTAATTCTGTGCTTCCAACTCTAAAAATTTTTTTTGAGAAGGGCAGAGAATTATTTGAACAACGTAATACTTTGTTTTATGTCTTATTATAGGAGATTCTAAATTTTGCCATACAATAGCCAAAACCTAGGTTAGCCTTTGTTTTGGTTCATATCTTACCCTTATTTTACGACAACCTAGCTTGTCCTTGACTAAACGAATGTATAAAGCATTATAGAAAGCTAAATTCTAGTTTAATTTTAAAATTTAAACGCTATCTATGTATATTAATACTCTTCTAGCCTAAAACTCCTAAAGTTTATCTTTAAGTAATTCAATTTATAATTATATTTTACGTATACAAGTGTCAGCTAATATTATCATACACACATAATAAGTAAGCACGTCTCTGATGCTCTGTTCGTGGCAGAAGGGCCGAGATAATTAGGCGGAGATGGCATTTCCACATACTGAATGTAAATTAGAATACACACCAAGTTTTAATGAAATGCGCCGCAAGGCAAAGTTATTTTTTGTTGTTTTAGTTATCTTTATAAAATAGAAAGTATAAGAATGTGTTGTTTTACTTCGAGTTTTATCTTCATATTGTATTAAAAAAGTTAATACGAAGCTTTTCACTGTACCAAGAAGCTTGTTATAAGAAACGGAAAGTATATTTTTCTTGACTATGACCAGCTTTTACCAAAGTTTTTGATGGCACAATACTTTCTGTCGTCTATAACAAAAGTCTAACATAAAGTCATCCTAGTTTATGTTTTTCTCTTAACGGTGACATTTTATAAAAGTATTTTTATCCTTCATTTGATACAGTCATACTCTTTTAGTATGACACTTAACGGACAGCTCTAATTCCTTATTGTGCTAGTTGCAATATCAAAAAATGTAAAAACACAATTATTAAACAATTTTAATGTAAGGAGAAGCATGTTTATCCATGTTTAACGTCAACATTATATGAATATTATAGTTGATTGATGCAAGTGGAAGAACGTGTTCTCTAAAAATAAGGTTATTTTTGAAAATACAAATGTGAGCCTACTTTTTCTACGCGAAAATCTGTAGTTTTAATATTGCAGTAGTCTCTTGTTTTACAAAATTTTATATTGTCCCGGAGGCACCGGGTCTAGACTGGGCCTTAAAAGTGGACTAGCCCGTTTCTCACGCATAAGGAACGGTACTAATGAAGATTTTTTATAGTTACGGTATAAATTCGTTTTTAATTTAAATGTATCATTATCTTTTTCTACTCTATCAACCATTTATCCTCCACTAATCCTTTATGTCCTCCACTAACCCCCGTAACATAATAAACGTCCTTTTATGCGATTAGCTTCCTACCGTGCCATTGTCCTTCCAACGTTCCAACGTTTCACGAGGGGAAAGACCATACTTTGGAACAGCATGAGTAAACACGGTCGTCGGGAGATTAAAAATAAAACGAGATTAACTTTTTGTTTACTTTACTTATATCTCGATGACATGACACAAGACTTCGAAGAGTAATTCGAGAAAGGAAAGCACAAATTTGGGAGCACGTTGAGAGTTACATTCTGGAGACAAAAAACAGGAGCTGACGAGTGTTTTTATTTTTTGGGAATGGGGGAGGATGATGAGTGGTGAGAGAGTGATCGTTAAAGATCGTAAGATCACTTTGTGAATTATTAGTGAGTAGGGTTGTTTTACTAGGGTAAGGGTGTTTATTAGAAAAGTTACTCTTAGCAATTTAGCATTAGATACTGAAGGGCAGGAGGAAAAATAGTTAACAAGTTTTTAAATTTTTACAAAGAAACTACCCAGCCTGCCAAGCTCAAAACCAGCTTAAAATCTTTATTGACTTCTCGGCACTACTAATATTACCTATAAATAATTTTAGTTTGCGTTTTGAGTTTTCAAATTAAAATATTTGACTTTTCCGCCAACTTTGCAAATTTGGCATTGTGTTGCAAGCTCTTTTTTAATGTTTCAGATACGGTACGTTTTAAAATTGAGAAATTTAGGTTTATTTATCGGCTTTCTACTAGTATGTCAAAGAAAAATTATAAAAAATCAAAAAATGACAAATTTATAAGCTTGAAACACAATGCCAATTGGCGGAAAATTCAAAATATTTTTTTTTAATCTTGATTTTCTAGGGGTTGAGTGGAAAGTGCAATTTAGTACTTTGCTGCAGATCTTATATTTAAATAATTTTTCTAAAATTTTGAAGTCAATCAAAGCGAAACAGGTCGGGTACTGTTGTTGTAAGTCAACCCGACAGGTCGGACACGTTCTTTATAGCCCTTTATAAACCACAACAACTTTTTAAAGATCCCAATTCAAAAAACAAGTTTTCAAACTTGAAAAGTTACCAATTCTCAGCTTTGCAACCTTTGGACATTGCAAAGCATTGTGTGTTAAAGTGTTCTCACAATGAACTCCCGGACAATGACGATGAATATGTTTTGTGAAAAGTCAAGTCCACAACTTATGAATTCCGTTTTCAAATTCCGCGTTTAACAGAACAAACAGACAGTGCTCATTTCCAAGGGAATCTCTCGGTTTAAACACTTTCGACTTGAAGATGACAGGGACTGTCTCGGACACGAGCTACGTGGGGTTGTTTTGTCAATATTGAGATTGATCTTTAGAGTTCATTAACTTCTAAAAAAAAAGTTACAACTGTTATAGTACGGTTTCTATAAGGTTTCTATATCTAGTGTATAACTACATTCTGATTTTCTTGTACTTTTGGGTAGAATCAATGCCAAAAATTGAAAAGTTTGTTTATTATTAAACATGAGAAACGGGCCGAGCCGGGCCCAATTTTTAGGCCCGTCCCGATCGAAATTTTGCTCAGTTCCGGCCCGGCCCGTTTCTCATATCTATTTATTATGGTAAGGTTTATATTTACTGTAAAGTTAAAAAATTGTTTGAAAAACCATTTAAAGAACAAGATATATACTTTAGATAGTTATAAAAAAAACTTTAATTGAAAAGTTCTTCTAGTTTCTGAGTTAAAAGAGTCAAATTACATGTCTGTTCCGTAATTTTACCCAGATTTAAATTTTTTTGAAATATTTTTTAAAGTTTTTTTTTCAAATTGCAAATGTTGCTAAGCTTTTCTGAAACCTTAAACGGATGGTAAAAAAAAGAAACATGATTAAGTTTCAGTACGGTCAGATGTATCTCAATTCTTACTATTAAAATGTTTTTGTTTGGAAGTTGATACAACTCTACGTTGTTGTAAGACTATATATGAGACTACAATCGCTAAAACAGTTATCTTTTATGTTTTGAGATACGAAATTACTTAACACAAACGTTTTTCAAATTTTATTAGGTGCCGACATAAAGCCATGTTTTGCCTGTAGTTTACTGTAAAAAATGGCGGGTTCTTTATGTCGGCACTTATTTTTAATAAAAGAGTTTAAAAAAAGTTAAAATAACCATAACACTGTAGAAATTATTTTTGAAATTTAAAAATATGAAATATGAGTAAAATACGAAAAATTTTAGTTATTAATTTAAATATATGGCGCTGCTTTAAAATTCACAAGTATTCTATTGAAAAAGTGAAAGTGAGAATAATAAAATATGTTTTTGAGGCCATCAAAAGTCCTCATTAGCCAGATTTCGAGAAAAAACAAAGTTTGAAGCATTGTTACTTTAATTATTTTAGAGTTACTGTCATTTTATGCCTTACTATCTTGTAATTTTGAACTTTTTTAAATTTAAATTTAATTTTTTTTTAATATTCGTGCTTATTTTCATTTCAAATTTTTCATTGTATTAGCTTGTTCAACTGCTTATGTGCCCATAAACCCAAAAATTTGCATTGAGGGGCTCAGAACTATTTGAACAATCTAATAATAAAACGTTAATTTCAGTGTTGATTTGCCTACCATGAATCCTCTTGTTACCTTATTGTATATATCGTTTATTGTTGGTTATGTCACTCCATCTGCTTTGACACACTATAAAAATACGACAAAACGACATTTGGCCTCGACTTCGACCAAAACAAAAGCCAAAAATGACTCTGTCGACCACAAATTGATCGAAATGTTGTTGAAAAATTATGACAAGAATATACGACCACCTCCGAGTAATGTTTCAGGTAAGTTTTGTTTTCTACCTATATTTTCATTGCTTACTTATGTATAGGTTTTAAGTAAGTAAAGATATTGTAGCAGTTTTTTAAATATTAAATTTTTTTAGCAAAAGAAGGTCCAGTGTTAGTCAAGGTTAACATGTTGATTCGAATGCTGAGCAAAATCGATGTAGTTAACATGGTAAGTCTTGTATTTACTATAAGAAGGCTGTAAGCTTTTGCAACACTCTCCGCTATATACAGATCCAAAACGTCATTTATAAGGTATATATATAATACATCAAAACTCTGTACAACAATAGCACAAAAATCTAAAGTTTCTTCGTTATGAGAATGTTTTGTTATAGAATGCACTGTGTAGCCGTAGACGGAGATTCCGAAGTTGCTTTTTATAGAGGAGATAGTTATACAGTACTTCCATTGTACGGTTAAAAATATCTTACAATTTCAGGAGTACAACATGCAAATAACGTTACGAGAACAATGGCCAGACCGTCGATTAGCCTACGAAAAGTTCAGTAACATATCGTACAAACCCAAGTTCCTGACTGTCCCATACGCCGCTAAACATATCTGGATGCCCGATTCGTTTTTCCCGGTAAATTAAACTTTTTACAAATTTTGAAGTTCAAAATTTTAATTTTTAATCTTGATTTGAAACTTTAATTTTAGAAAGTTAAATTTAAAATTCTCAATTTCAGACTGAAAAGAACGCTCATCGGCATCTTGTGGACACAGAAAACATGTTTATTAGAATCTACCCAGATGGTACAGTTTTGTACAGTGTCAGATTGTCATTGACTTGTTCTTGTCCTATGTATTTGGCTGTAAGCTTGCGGTTTTGTCTTCAAAAGAATTACTAAATTTTGCCTAATTCAACTTTTTAAAAACAAAAAACTTCGCTTTTCCTAAACGATCTAGACTGGCTTTTAACACGCCAAATTTTTAATAAAAAGAACTTTAAACTTAAAATATAGCTTAATAATAACCTATTTTACAATCAAAGTACAATTTTTTACAAAACTTGACATTTGAAACGCTATTTTTAAGGTTTTTAGCGAAAAAACCGGCTTTTGTTTATTGCAGCAAAAGTGAAAAGCAAAGGAAAAGAAAGAAGTAAAAAATAAATTGGGGGAGAGACGTCGGCTGAGTGGTCTAGTGGTATGATTCTCGCTTAGGGTGCGAGAGGTCCCGGGATCGATCCCCGGCTCAGCCCAAGAAACTTTTTTGGGTTTTTGATCTCTTATTGCTGTAGAAAACTTTGAAATTACCCATTTTTCAAATGAAGGCCGTATTTTAAAATACTTTTACAATAAATTTGTCATTTTTTGCTATCTCAATTGCGGTAATTTAGCTATAAAATCACATAAATTTAATTTTAAACATGGATGTTAAGGTATAATAGTTAAAATTAAAGAAAATATGTTTTAGTTGTACCCATTGGATGTTCAACACTGTGACTTTGACCTAATCAGTTATGCGTTCACTACAAAAGATATTATGTACGAATGGGACACTTCAGGCGAGCCAGTACAGAAGAAAGCTGGGGTTGGGACAGACCTGCCAAACTTTCACTTGGCTGATATTAACACTGGAATTGAGTGTACTAGCCATACTAATACTGGTAATACTTCTTTTCTAGCCTTTCTATAATTTTACGTACTTTAGTAGCTTATTGTTAGTACAATATTAACTTTCAGGCAGCTACGCGTGTCTTCGAATGCGTTTGAAGCTGACCCGTCTACTACAATATTTTGTACTACAACTGTATGTTCCGACCGGTATGATTGTGATTGTCAGTTGGATGAGTTTCTGGATTGACAGTAGCTCAACTGCAGGTCGAGTAGCGTTGGCAGTTACTACGCTTCTCACTTCGTTTACTATGCAAACCTCGATAAACGCGAAGTTACCGCCAGTAAATTATGTCAAAGTAATTGATGTTTGGCTTGGGAGTAGGTTTTTGTTTTATTAGTGTAAGGTTTCTGATTTGCTATCAGTTTAATTGTATTATATTACATTATTAAAACTACTTTACATTTTTATTTTCAGCGTGCCAAACCTTTGTATTCTTGTAAGTTTGCATTTTTTTGGCTTTTAAAGAAAGTTATCGCCTTTTTAGAAAAAAAAGTTTTCACAGCCTGGGGGGATTAAATGACAGTAAACTTTTAAATTTTGCAATAAAACTTACTTTTCAACTAAAAAAAGCAAACCTTGGTTCTCGCAGTCTGCGAGTGACAAGTTATACGATAGATAATAACTCTTTAAAGTTCTTTACATAAGTAAAGATTTTTGTAAATTTAGTGCACTAATAGAATACGCTGTGGTATGTTACAAAGAAACCAACATACAGAATGAAAAAGCAGCTGAAATGAAGCTTCGGAAAACAGCAACGGCCGAAAGACCTGGGGACATTCGAAAAAGGAGATCCTCGACTACCTTGCACTTGTGGGGTAGGTTTATAACTATATTTCAACCTAAAACTTAATGAAGCTATCAAGCTGACCCATATTTATGAAATAAAAAAAATGATGCGTATTTTACAAATTGTTGCCCTAAAATCTACAATCTTTAAAGTCACTCCTATATTGTTATAGGCCATGGAAACCTCCCAATCAATATTCGCATCCCTCAGAGCCCTAAGCCCCGTCTTATCAACCATGGTACCCTTATCAGCTGGCATGCTGACCGGCACTATGGCCGATCGCATGGTCGCTTCCGAATGTTGTGGTCGTATGAGGCCGGCCTTCGCCTACCGTACTCCCATCAACATTTCGAGCCGGTCGATTTGGCAAATGCTCAAAAATAAATTCAAAAAACCCGAGTATCTGCCAGCCCGGATCGATTACTACGCTCGGGTATACGTGTTACTGTTTTTCGCGATATTCAATGTTCTATATTGGACGATTTGTCTTTATATGGCCGCTAATTGGGTTCATCCTACCAAGTAGGGGTTTTTTATTTTAATGTTTAGGGGGGGGGGGGGGGGGGGGGAAGAGAATGAATCCCAAAAAAAATTTTTGGAAAAACTTGTAAGATGCCCCCCTTTAGCAAAAAAAATTTGAAAAATTGTTTTACCCCGCCTCCCCTCGACTGATTACAATCATAATATCAGAATCCATCGTATCTCATGCCAATATTTTATCAGGTTGTTCAAATAATTCTGTACCCTCTCTCAAAGCAAATTTTCGGAGTCAAGGGGCACAGAATGAGTTGAACAACCTAATACAATTAATTTTATTTTTCATTTCTTATCATTGTATTTTCATTTTGATTTTTCAAAATGAAAAAAAAAATCATTTTTAATTTGTCATTTCCCAAAAATTGTAAATAAAATTTTATTATTGAATAAATATTTTCTATCGGCCGGTAAAATGTCGTGTTCCACTTGGAGCACCATCAGCTATGGTTTAGTATTCTACAGTCTGTTCGCTACGTTTATAGCCGTTCTGTTATCAACTTATGTCTATGCCAACTCGGGAAACAACTCTTGGTCCCTTAAAGCTTGGGGAAAGAAGTATCGTGAGGTGTACATAAGCGCAAAGTAAGTTAAATGTTAACTTAACAAAAGCTTTAATCGTATTTTACTTTTAAAAATTTAAAGTAATGTTTTAAGACCAGTACCACCTAATATACCCAGTACAAAGAGTAATATACCTAGTTTATAAACTTTCTGGTAAAACCAAAAATTCAACTTTTGAAGCCAAATTCATAACCTTTCTGCCCAATTCCATCAACTATACTTAGTGTAACATAACCTTTAACTTTCAGCTTGATGCCCGTCGAGACCAAGACAGAATGACCAATCATCGACTTGATACTACAATTTGGTTATTGCTATTTAAACCAATAAAATTTTATCCTGAATTTATTGTATATTCACTACAATCAAAAGATATCACCTATGGTAACTTATTGGCCTTGTTCGGCGAGGATCTTGGGCTTGATGTCCTTCCAGAGCTTGCCTTTGTTGTGCTGAAAGTATTTTAATTATTAAATGTGTTTATCCTTTGTCTTTTGAAATTTATTCAGAAAGAAACTTGAAAAACTGTTATTATACATGAAGACAAGTTTGTTTTCATAGAAATTAAAATATAAAACAAACTCAAAACCATCTTTTATATCATAATACAGATCCCATCGAGTTTCTAGTTATCCACTAATTATCTAAAAACCAACAAAAAAGCAAAAAAAAACATACGTTTTCCCAGTAAGCATCAGTGGCTCTGTTGACGACCAAATCGAAGACGAAGACGCCGGCAGCCGCGGTCAACAGCAAGGTCGAGAATCGTTTGCCAACAGTGTTGTAAAAGGCACCAAAAACAGCCATGATTGGCGGCTATATAAACTGGAAGAACGAGTTTGTGTTCGGTATTCAGATCGCCAAATAATTAACAAGATATGTCACGGTAAAACGCGCGAATTAGCTCAAAATTTCAAAAAAAGTAAAAATAAAATTATTACCGGCATTTTAAATATAGTTTTGAGTATAATAAGTGAAAAACAAATTGTAAAAGAAACTTGGAAAACTTATATTCTTGTTTCTAAAAAAACGAGGATTTTCGGTTAATAGGCCTGCGCCCACACTCACAATTTTGTTTGAGAAACAGTGCAGCCTGCGCCAAATAAATAAAACATTTTTACCGAAGGGCGATTTTTAAAGTCTACTGTAAAATAACAAAGTTTTGTCTTGTTTACGGCAAATGCTCATTTTTTTAAGCTAATATTTTAACTTTTTAAAGCATTGTTAAATTGATTTGTTTTAGTCATGAGTGATAATGAAGGAAGCTCGGAAAGAAGCCTCGAATCAGGCCGAGCGTCGTCTACAAGAACGTTGGATAGTTCCGAAACTCCGCCACCGGATTTGAATCGTCTTCGGCCGACACGAGTGCTGGCACGACGTGAATATGCTGAGGATGGAGATGAACAACCATTTGATATGGTTGATGGGGATCTTTGTCGCTGGACGGAAGACGACATCAGTAAGTTGACTTTATTTGTGTTTAAAATTGATGTATGAATGTACTTCATGTCTCATGGGTTAACGTTGTTAGAATACTGTTTTAATAATGTTTTATATTTATATATTACACTTAACTTTTAGATCTGAAGTATGCAGCGGAAAATGCTCGATTGCCGTACGATACCATGGCCGATATTGAAGTAGAGCTGTTTCCAGAACAATGTGTGGATAATGCTACTAAAAATCTTTATATTTTCTTACGGAATTTTATTGTAAGTACAAGTTTTTACTGATTTTGTACCTTTATCTATTCTAATGTGGAGCTTTCAGATAAACATGTGGGATTTGAATAATCGAGTCGAAGTAACTTTGGGCTCGGTGTACGACGAGATTCCTGTTCAATACAAGGGTTTATACAGTTTAGTTCCGAAGATCCACTTGTTTCTAGAGCGTTTTGGATGTATTAACCATGGTGTATTCACGCGAGTGGCTGATATTGATGGTAAGAAATGATTTTTCTGTAAATTATGTGAATTTTATGTTTAGGAGAAGACGAACCACGGCATAAACATCGTGTAGTCGTTGTTGGTGCTGGAATAGCTGGATTGGTGTGTGCCAGGCAACTCAGGTTCTTTGGGTTTGATGTTGTTGTACTTGAAGCGCGAGGGCGAATTGGAGGAAGAGCCTTTACGCATCAGGTTGGAAAAGGGCTGGAGCTTGGAGCCGATATTATTGAAGGGTCGAGTACGTTTTTTTAGATTGCTCGATGTAAAATACGCTGGGTGACTCTAAAATTCGGGAAAATATTATTTAGGTGCTGTATTTTATTAAAAAGTTCAAGTTATAGTGTGTTTCTGACTTGAAAGCTTACTTTTTTAACTAAGATTCATAAACATATTTTAATAATAATCTTTTGCAGCAGGAAACCCACTACTAACAGTCATGTATCAAGAAGGATTGTCTAAAACATTGTTGATACCTTCATGCCCCGTATACGACTTTAACGGCGATATCTTACCGGAAAAGTTTGTGAAACCGGTGCAGAGGGTGTGGAGGACTCTGTGCGAAGCTGTTTATCTTCTGACAAGGATGCCGAAAGGTATTGAAAGCTACAAAGGCTACAGTGGTTTGTTTGGTGGTATGTTGGGGCTATAACAACAGTATGTTGTGGTCTTGTACGATATTGTTTATAATAATTATAGTTATCTTTTATCTACTTTTAGGATACAAGAAGATAGACCTTACTTTACAAGAGCTGAGGAAAGAACACCGAAGACGAATTGACGAGTTGAGTGTTCAAGAGGTTGTGGATATGATGTTAGAGTAGGTGTAAATTTATTTTGTTAGTTTTTATGTTTAGGGCACAAGAAATGGACGCTATCGACAAGAAGTTGGAAGCCAGCAAGAGTTTGAAGTACCTTTCAGAGTATCTGGAGGAAATTGGGAAAGAGGTATGTTGTAGACTCTGAATGATACCTAAAGTATTGTCAATGGTATCAAATTTAATATTGAAATATTTACTTTTCTTACTTCTTGCAAACCTTTTAAAGGCAAAAAAAGTTAGCGTATAGACTTGAGTTTTACTGTTAAGTTCTAATAAAAAAATCATTTCAGATGATATTGATCAACGAGTACATCAAAACCGCAAAAGATCGTTTGGAAGAGTTGGGAGCAGACAATATTGACATAGATCAAGAAGAACTGTTCAGTATTCAGGATGAAAGCTTGAGGGAAAAAGTTGTGGAGATACGTTGTCTAGTTGATGATTTGGAAACGGCTAAGTCTTCATTAGAATATCTGATTTCACAGTTCAGCGACGTGGAGAGCGTGTCCAAGAACATGAAAAACTCGGCACATTTGTAAGTAAAATACGATCGTCTAAGTGGATTTTTAAAAAGTGGCGTGGTAAAGATATTGGGCTGATAATGAGGGTTGGGTGTGTGATTTTGGTGTGGCAGGCGGTTCAAAAATTTTCTTTTATTTTTTTAAAAAAGCAAAATGAAAATTAATGTTTAAAAGATTTATTTCCACTAAAATGTTATATTTACTGTATTGCGTCTTCGTCTGTCAATTTGTTTTTGAGTATATTATGTTTTGCCTTTGTCATATGAAGCACGAACTCTGGAGGTTGGTTTGGCAGCTGGAATTCGAGTTTTTAGGGGTTTGATTTGGGGCTCAGAATTAGTTGGATAACTTAATATTGTATGTATTGTTATTATAATCAACGAGAAGTAGTCTTTTAAAACTTAGATATTTACCTGAATTGTCATGTCTTTTGGCTTCAAGAAGAGAAGATGTTTGTAGGTGATTTTTGGTGGTAGTTTACTGGTCTCGTCTAACTGAAATGACATTTTACAGGTAGCTAAAACAATATTGGTGGCTTTTAGATAATAAAATTAAAAACGTTTGGTCAAAAATTTTGTGGAAAACTGACTTTTGCAAAGAAATAAGCGGTTTTGTCTTCTTTTTCTAATACTGTTTGAGTTACTATTTACTTTTTGACCTCTTTAGTAAATATTAGTACAGTTCAAACATTACTTTTGATATAGACAAGTGAATGCTGTACCAGGTAATACAGATTTCTGATGCTGTACGGCACAGTACAGAGCCCTGAAGTTTCAAGAAATGTAACTAAATCTTACCAAATTAGGGCCGCTTTCCCTAGCTACAGCCAAATTGTTGTCAGCGCACAGTTTGGCCTGGTACTGCTTAATACTGTTGACATAGACATACGATGGGAGTTCTCTTTGATCTTTGACATCTTCCTCACTTGTAGTAGTATCCTCTTTGTGTACTCGTACCAGTTTCTTGAGTCTGAAGGGGAGTTTCGGTCTTGGGATGGTCGAATCGCGATATCCATGGCCAATCGGGTTCTTCGGATCACCGCGGGCGGACTGAAATGTCTTTTTTTATTATGATCTTTAGTGAAATCATAGTAAAATTAGCGACATCATAGTAAAACAACATAAAGAAATTCAAAGAGAAAAGAGGAGGCGCGAATTGAACTTACACTATCAGAGACGACCTTTCTGGCACTCTCCGTCGAGGCTGTGTTTTGTCCTGGTGAGATCAGCTGAAAAGTGAAAATTTTAAAATTTTGAAAAACCTTTTCTTAATATAAGGTTGTTCACATAATTCTGTGATTTCTCTCAAATTCAATTATCAGGGATAAGGGGGCACAGAATTATTTGATAAACCTAATATAAGATATACTGACATATTAAGATAGACTAAGATATTAAGTATAGCAAATGTGACATTTCTATATTTTATGACCGTCTAGGATGTAAAAATCACTTTTTTATTTTAATATTGTGATATAAAGTCTAAAAAATCAACTTACAGCTTTTTTCTTTTTGGATTTTGGGGTTTTACTACCAGCACCACCCAGCGACATGGTCAAATTTAATAAAATGATATTTTAAAATTGAAATTTTTGGGCTTTTTTAATAATTTTGTAATGAGTTTTGTATACTTTTTTGATAAATTTATCTTACGTTATCTTATACAGTTTATCCAGTATTCTTTTCAGAGGAAACTTTTTAAGTGCAACTGATCGTAACTTGTTACACTTCTTCATGGCTAACCTTGAACGACGTCTGGGCGCACCGCTGAAGGAAGTCTCGGCGTTGGATTGGGCTGGAGGGGTCGGAAAGAGTTTGAAGGGGGAGTGCTATATTGGTAAGGTTTCTTTGAAATTATTTTTATTAAATTACGTTAGCAATGAGATGATGGCATTGGAAGTTTCAGTTTTCTAAAGCCTTTAATCTTGAACATAATTTTAGTTGATGACGGTATATCAAGGATAACATCTGCTTTGGCGATTGATTTGAATGTCCAAAGGCTGTGTTCGGTTTATGAAATTCGAGAAAACAAATTGGGCGAGGACTCCGAGATGGAGGTAAAATACCAGAAAACGGTGAAATCAACCAAGAATCATGTGGACATTGCCAATTACTCGGATGACAGCGATGTTGAATTCATCGACCAAAAGGAGGAAGACGTGGAGGAGGCGGACAGCTATGTCAAGGCCGACATTTGTGTCTGTGCTGTGCCTGTTGGGGTGTTGAAGGTATTTAAGTTTAAATAATTCTGGGCTTTCTCTTAAAACAAATTTGCGCGATTAGGGGCACAGAATTGTTTGAACAACTTAATAAAACGTTTAGGCAGCAAACTGTTTAAAATTTATTTTTGTAAATTCTAGGAAAGAGTACCAAGATCAAAATCTAACTCTGTTGCCAGCTCAGAACGTGATCAGTCGGCTTCTACACACAATTCTTCTGATTCAGAAGCTTCTTCCAAATTGGAGCCAAAAGTTGATAATATAAAGTTTTATCCAGAGCTACCAGGGAAATACAAGGAAGCTATTGAGAGGATTGGTAAGTTAATATTGGTTTTATTGTTGAAGATGAATTTTTGTTACTTAAAACTTGAAAAAATGTTATAATATGTGGAAAATGGGCTTATGTTACCTAAAATGAGAAAAAAGGTGTTGAAAGTTTGAAAAAAATGTAAATTTGTTACCTAAAATTTAAAAAAGTGTTATAAAAGGGATTAAAGTTTTTTTGGGATATAGTACTAAATAGTTTTTAAAATTTTTTCAATATTTAAGAATTTTTTATTACCTAAAATATCAAAAACTGAAAAATAAATGCGTTTTGATTAACTGAATGTCATTGTAGGCGTGGGCACAACAAATAAAGTCCTTCTCCAATTCAGCAAACGCTTCTGGCCAGATTCTGCTTTTATTGGTCGATTATCGAATGCCGACGACACCAGGGGAGAGTTTGTGGTCTTCTTTTCGAAACCCAGATCCACCAACTTGTATGCTTACTTGACCGGTGAAGCAGCTCATGTCAACAACTACTTTGAGGGCGAGTTTATCGCACAAAGGGTCATGAACGTGCTGTCCAGTATGTTCACTCATGAGGTTCCTCCGAAGGTATGTTGTTATTGTTTTAGTGGTTTGGGTGGACTGAAAGGGTGTTTAATAGCCTTGGACTCGGGCTCGTCAGAAAAAAATTTTAAAGGTATCGGGTCGAGACAAGTCAGCTTGAGGGCCGGGCCGAAATATTTGAACTCGATGGTCGGATCCAAACCAAGGTCTCAGCTTAGGTCCCGCAACGAAAAATTTGAATGTCTATAAAGAACCTGATGTTTAAGGAGGGCTCACGAGGCCTAGAATCGGAAAAGAAAAATATTTTTTAGTTTTAAATTACCATGCATTGTTTAAAAATTGAATTTTCAGCCCAAAAAGGTGATAGTAACCGACTGGTTCAACGACGCTTTCTCTCAAGGCTCGGCTCCGTTCGTGAGAAGGGGATGTGCCTTATTCAATGACTACGACTTCTTGGCTCAACCCCTATCTCTAATCGACACAAAATCAGCCCCCAAACTTTTTTTAACTGGAGATTACACCACCTCCAAGTATCCGGGCACTCTTCATGGCGCATATCTGGCTGGACTAAGGTGTGCCAGACAAATCGCCGACAATTACTTGGGACCGGTCAATGATCCAGAAGTAATGGAAGAGCTGAACAAACAAGGACGATTCTACATGGCTCTACATGAGCAGCGATTGAGGAATATGCCGGTTGAAAGTAAGTTTGGGTGGGGTGATCTTGGGGGGGGTTTGAGGAAGGTTAAGGTTTGAGCGGGATAAAGACGAGGGGAGGTGATGAGGGCTGCTTGGGAGGTTTTAATTTTAGCTTTTAAATGTGTAAAGAAAGTTATTGCGGGTTTAAAAATGACAATTGAAATTATTATGGTTTTTAAAAGAAGGTGTAAAGAAAGTTCTTGCTTTTTTAAAAAAAATAGCTAGTTTTGGATTTTGCAACCTGCGGTGACAACTTATACGATAGACAAAATTTTGAATTTTTTAAAGCAAGTTTTTGTTACTTTTAGGTCTGTAAAGAAAGTTTTTGCAATTTTTAGTGTTGTAAAAAAAGTTCTATCGATTTTTTGGAAACAAAGTTTTTACTAATTTAACTGCATTTTCAGTTTCTCCAGCACCATCAGACTAACATACGGTATAATACTTTTGCGAAGAACGGATCTCTTATCAACTCATGGTATTTTGCACTTTCGAATATACGATTATATATGAACGCTCACACTCAGTAACGATATTACAGTATCTCAACTCATTTATTCTGTAAATAAACTTTGGAGAATCAATTTTAAAAGCATCACAATGTCATATGATGTAGTGGCAACGTTCTTTGTCCTTACCGTTACCTTAATACGCCAAACCGCTACAATTGTAATCAAAATCAAATACCATAAAGTAGAAGGTAGAAAGCACAACATCGACCAGACAAGAAAACACTGTAAGTGTTTGGCAACACACTACAATTACGGTAATTGCCGCCGAAACACTTTACAATTTAATTGTCTTGTTTTGTGATTAAAGTACGGACAGGTTACTGTATGTCACGTGGAAAGGATTATAAGTAAGGTTATTGTAGGTCACGTGACAAGTTATATATTATAGTAAAAGTTACTGTATGTCACGTGGAAAGGCTTTTAAGAAGGGTTACCGTATGTTGCGTGACAAGGCTTATAGTAAATGTAACTGTACATCACGTGACAAGGGTTGCAATAAAAGTTACTGTACGTGAATTTACCTGTAGTAAAGAGTACTGTATGTCACGTCTTACAATAGAACTCTTATTACTTTTTACTTTGTCTATTTAAAAAGTAATATCTTACACTAGTATTACAACTACAGTACTCCCCCCCCCTTGCGGTAATTTCCGAAATTCCCCGCCGAAATGTGGAAATTTGAAAAACGTATATTCCCTTTGTCAAATTGTCAAAAAAACGTAATTTCTTACCAGAAAACGCGGGCGCAAATTGCTCTCGAGCCTTACAATTACAAGATAATTGAAGGCGAAGTAGGTATTGGGAAACAAACTTGTGATCAATTAAATCATGGTTCTCTTGAACTTGTGCAACGCTTTCGCAACTCGGGTTTGACATTTTACTGTAGGTGTTGTAATCTACATAGTAAATTGGGTTTACTTTGGTTTTTTGCTAATTTTCAGGTTTTAGGGGACATTTTATACAAGATGTGTGGGTAAAGGAGACTGTCTTACACGAAAGGTGAAGTTAGCGGTTTGGCGCAGTAAAATGGTTGTGTTAGAGTTTAAAATTTATAAATTACCAGTCGAAAATAAAGTTTATGACACTATGTCTTAGCTTCTTAAATTTAGTTTAAAAATTTAGTCTGTAAAGAAAGTTATTGCCGTTTTTTAAACGCTTACAATATTGGAAATAAAGGCCTGTTTAAATATTTCTGAGCCATTATCCCTGCAAATTTGCTTTGAGAAGTAGCTCAGACTTAATTGAACAACTGAATACTTTAGAAACATAAAACTTGGCGCAGCAACTAGCTAGCTGATTCTAATGGCCTTAAATAGGCAGCAAATGATTAATATTGAAATTCTGTTACTAATTTAATCAAATTACAGTAATTGAAAAGGTTTATCATATAAAAAAACCAAAATTTATATTGTTATAGGCTAAAGGTTGATGATAATCGTTAAAACTAACCGCTTTATTGAGTGAACTTAGTGGTATAGAGGTGAGAAGCTGCTTTTTTTATATGTTATACACATTGGCATGTCTTTTTGAAATTTTAAAATTTTGTTTTTCATTTTTTTGGCTTCAAATTTGGCAAAAAATCTTCAGTTTTTAGTGATTTTTAAGTAAAAATGCCACATTTGATCTGTATTCACGTATTTTACTTTCAATTTTCCATAAAATCAGCCAAATGTTAAGTTCTATTTCAATTTATGTGTAATATTCGTATAGTAAAACGTTTAAACACAGAGATAACAACAAGAATTATATTATACTAGATAACTATTCAACAGTAAGAGCTTTATACAGAGACGCTGTAGCCGGGCTACCGCGTTGGGATGAGATTTTTGAGCGATAAATAAGAATTGCGCGGAGATACGATGGATGTGTGGCCGAAAAAATCCATCAACATGACATAATTCTTTCTTTGGTATTTTAGTTGGAGTCGGAAAAAATGCGTCATGATGACATATTTTTGTACTTGCAAAAATTTTAATAGTGTTAAAATAAGACAAGAAGATGTACTGACAAGTTTTAGGATAACTATAATTGTTTTAAAAACATGTCATAATGACAGTCGTGATGACATCTTTAAAAATCATAATGACAATTTTAAAAACATGTCAAAAACAAAGTAAGTAACATAAAACTACAAAAAAATACAAAAAGTTACGAAAAGCTGTCAGGATGACGCATTTTACAAATTTATGTCAGGATGGGAGATTTTCCAGAAAAAATTAAAAATTTACAAAACCCCTTAGGCCTTGATGGGAGCGCCCGTTCTCTGGTCGACGTCCTTGATTAGGTCAAAATCAAACTGTTTGCCCATCTCTCGCCAGAACATCAGACGGTCCAACATCAGGTTGTCGCGGAGCACTGGGTCGGGGCGCATGTCGAAGAAGCCGAGGGGGTGCTCTTCGGTGACGTGTGGCCATGGGCCTAGTGGGGATGATGGGTTTCTGAAAAAGGAGAAGGTAAAATAAAGACCTTTCTTCATTTGAGGCTATTTTTAGGCTTATACAAGGTATATTTTCTCAGTTATGAGGCTTCTAACATCAAGATCACCTACTACAATTTACTTTTTGATAAAGTTTCGTTTAGAAATAGGTTTTTTGATATCACAGATCGTTACTCTAACGTAAAAAAACTAGAGCAAAGTACATAAAAAAATGATAATGAATGACGTGCGCCTTTGGTCAGACGATTTTGCAGTGTAAATAAAACTACACAAACTGTGACGAAAGTGGTGTAATTAGCTCAAGTTCAGTCAATTGTAAAGGTCGTTTTGAAAAAGGTTTAACATGAACTTGCAAAAGGTTTTTTTTAAAGTTTAAACATCAAAAGAATGGCAGTTATTAGTGTAAAAAGGCTCTTAAAACAGAATGCCAAGTTTGGCGGGAAAATCAAAATTCAAATTTTTAAAAAATACAACTTAAAAAAATGTTAATTTTAATAGTTTTTCTTAATCAAATTGACTTAAAACCTAATGGCAAAGTTTGGCGGGAAATTCAAAATTCAAATTTCAAACTAAAATAATAGAAGATAAACCTTACCCAATGTGGACAAAGTTGACCAAGGCCGAGATGATGACACTTTGCAATTTCCTGTCCTCAGGCTGGAACTGGAATGGGCCGGTGATCGACAGTCCGAAGATGTATGGGAACTCGTAGGTTTGGTATGTTCCCAACACTGGCAGCTGGGCCTTAGGGCTCAACCAGTTCAACAAGTACAGGAACACTGGCCATCCCTCCTCGCTCTTCTTGCGCACCTCCTTCAGCACGGGCATGGCGAACTGGGTGTCGGACAAGAGCTGAGTGTAGCGGGTGAGGTAGAAGTGTGGGTCTACGGCCATGGCTTCTGTAGCGTTACGATCGACGTAGAAGGCGATGATTTGTTTACGGGCTTCGTCGGTCTTCTCAGCGAAGCGTTCTGGAGTGGCGACGTAGGTTTCAATAAAGTTGATCAGGTCTTGACGGCCGAATGAGTTGATCTTGTCCATGGGGATCACGAACTTGCTGGTTTTTGGGGCTCCGGGGAAGGGCATGGCTAAAAAAGGTGGCAGTTAGTTTATGAAATATAGAAAAAAAAGTCATTTTTACACCTAAAAGAGCTATTTCAATGCATTTTATGTTGTTTTAGAGAAGAAAGGGCTAAACAACAGAATGCCAAATTTTGCGTAAAAATCAAAATTCAAATTGCGAAAATTAAAAAATCAAAAATTTTTTTAAAAAAATTTTAAAAATTCAAAAACTTACTCATGATCATGCTCTCCTGACTGTTGATTCCCTGAATCGTTGGCTTCTTGGGAGCATCGTGCAACATAGTATCGATGTCACCGTGGAAGAAGTCATCGTCCATTCTTGGTTGGAACTTGGCAAAGTTAACTTCATCACGTCTCCATCCTTCAGTCTGAGCGGCCTTAACCAGATCGTTCACATTCATCTTCTTCAAGCATTCTTTGACCTCAGCACTGTTTCCTTGACATTTCGAGGCTTCAACCACCTTCTGAGAGGCATCTACTACACGATCAGACAAAGCCCATCCTGACAAGATAGAACCACTCATCTCAATAGCTTGATGGAATAGGTCACGAGAGTGCTTGGACAATGACAAGGCTCCAACTGAGGCTGAACCAGCGTTCTGTCCCATTACAGTAACCTTGTTGGGGTTACCGCCAAAGGCTTTGATGTTCTCCTGAACCCACTTCAGTGCCAAGGTCTGGTCCCAGAGACCCAGATTGCCTGGCATGGCTTCGTCTCCAGTCGACATGAATCCGAACACTCCTAGACGGTACTGGATGGTGACTACGGTAACACCGAGGCCGTTGAATTCGTTGGCCAACTCTTGGAATCCGTACATTTCCGAATTGCCTCCGGCAAATCCTCCACCGTGGATGAATACCATGACCGGGAAGCCTTCGGGGAAGGGTGACTTCTCAGATGGTGTCATCACATTGAGGTACAGACAGTCTTCACTGTTCTGTGGGCCAGCAATTGGCAGATCAGTGATACTGTTGTTCATGATTGGAGCAAAGCTGACACAGCCGGCCGAGAACTTGGTGGCTTCCAAGGTCTGTTCCGAAGCTTCTACTGGCTCTGGCTTCTCGAATCGTCGCTCTCCAGTTGGTGGCTGAGCGTAGGGGATGCCGAGGAAGATGTTGGAGATACGGCCGCTAGCATCGGGCAGTTTGAACTGGAATCCAGTCAGTTTTCCTTGTCTTAGACTGACTTCAGCTGGACGACGGATGGTGGCTGGTTGGCAGACCAGCACTAGGCATGTTAATAACAACAAACACCTCATTGTTTTTGAAGTTTTTCTTCTGAAATTGAGTAGGATTTAGATTGATACTGCTGGTGTAAAATTGGTTTGGTAAGGTTTAGTTTGACAAAGGTAAAATACAAATTATGTTGACTCATGGCTAACATAAGAAAAGAGTCGCGAACAAATATAAAATGGTGACAAATAAAAAGTGACATTTAAAAATTAGGTAACAAATCTTTTTAAAAAGTCATTTTAAATTAATTTAATAACAAAAAAAATTATTTTTAAACTCAAAAAACAGTTTTGATATCAAAATTATATTATCCATGCCATCAAACCACTATTTTTCAAAAAAAAGTCATTATATCTCAAAAACTAACCAAAGTTTTTAAAAAATTATTGAACATTATTAATTATCAGTATCTTACACACTATTGACCAAAATTTGGTTTACATACAATAAAAAATGGCAGAGATACTCCCATTTTTCAATGACCACCCCTCAAATTTCCACCGAACAAAAACCCTTATTAAAATCTTGAAAATTGCAAAAAGTCAAACCTTTTACAACCTTAAAAGCCAAGAAAGTAAAAAAGTAAGTGACAAGACTTGCAGGCTCTTCAATCTGCTCTCCTTCAACCCCACCACCACCCTTATATTGTAAAAAGAACGTCGCGACCCCAACAAAACGTGTGAAAGCGCAGTGCAGTCCACCAACTAATCTATCATCGATGAAAGCAAGGCATGTTATTAATTGCCTCAGGGGTTGTTTGTTACAGGGAGTATTTGAATGGACTGGCATTACTACGAAAAGGCTAAAAAAGTCAAAGATATTACAAAAAACCATTAAAAGTTATTGTAATATTTTGGGTTTACATTGATGGTAGAAAGGCGGGTAGTTGTTACTGTAACAAGGAAATGTGTGTTGGTGTAAAAAGATTAAATTTTGGTATAATTGGTACTCATTTTGCCAAAAACTAGACTTTTAATACGTTGTTCAAAAAATAACGAGCTACTCCTAAAGCAAATTTTTGGGGTCAGGTAGCTCAGAATTTTTTGAACAATGTATTAGAGAGCATGAAGGTTAATATACAATACCTCAAAAACCTATTACACTATAGCTTTAAAATTTTAAAGTTACGTAGACAATAGAATATAAAAATCGTATTTTAAATTTTTCACAATTTTTTTAATTTCAACTTTTAGTAAAACATAAATATATTGTGATACCCACAATTCTCTATGTAGAACATAAAAATCTTCAAAATCTCAATTTTAAATTTGAATAAAACGGCCAAAACCTATTCAAAAGTTTAGAAAAATATCTATATTATCATTTACAAACAATGAAAGATCATTTTTGCATTGACATTAACATTAAACTTGATTATATTACACTAGACACTCCAAACTTCCACTAATTTTTAAAAAGTGGTAACACAATTTTTGGTGGCGTTACAGTAACCCGAAAGACCAAACTGATCGTCTTGTTGTTTCCTCAAATTTCGAGTTTTATATTCATCTGAAACGAGGCGGAGTTTGCCGTCTTTCCCTCCCTTTTCTCTGTTACTCTCTCCAATCACCGCACTCTCTCGCTTTTTCTCTTGCCCTCTCTTCTTTTTCGTACACTCTAATGATTGGATTGGGGAAGTGACTGGTCGACCCGCCCCGCTGATCTTTGGGAAAGAGTAATTGGGAAGTAACAAAAAATTGTGAGCGTTTACACGTTCGCCCTGAGGGCAGCACGCCAAGCTGGGAATGTGCGGAATCGACTGCTTTTACACCGTTCTTACTAGTGAATGTGGAACGTGAAAATCATCACAATGTAAAGCAAAGGTGTCGGGTGTAGAATGCTGTATATACATTGTGTATGTTGTGGTATGGACGATGGTATGATATGGTAAAGACGGTGGTATGAAGACTCAAAAAGTCGAAAGGCAACTTATTCTAGTGGTTACATTAAAGTCGTTATAACATAATAAAAACAGTAGTTACTGAGCTGTTCCTAATACAAAATGGTACAGTTTTTACTTTAGATTCATACTGTAACTTAAAAATAAAAAACAACACAGTAAAACAGTAATGTATTACAAAAAACATTGTCACAATCACCAAAAATTCGATAAAATATCAATTTTCAAGTTTTAAAATTGCATTTTTCTGATAATGTTAGTCTTTTTGATTCAAATTAATGGCATACCCAGGGCCCGGCGGGGACTTTTGGTCTGGGGGGCAGGGGTCCAAAAAAATCGGCACAGGTACTACCTGTGCCGATTTTTTACAAAATTTTTTTTTCAAAAATCCACAGGGGGAACCACGTTCAAATTTTTCGAAAATTTTTTTCTGAGGGGGGGGGGTACCCCCCCGTCCCTCCCCCCTCGCGCCCGGCCCTGGGCATACCTATACTTCAGCATCACTACAATTATAATCATAACGGTTTACCGCAGTAAAAACAAAAATACCATGTGATTTTGCAAAAATAACTGGAGTAACACCGTTGGGATGCCCTTTGGCTATAAAAAGATCACGTCATTCTCTTATTTTTAAATTTTAGACATTTTTTTTTGATTATAGTTACTTTCATCACGTCTAATCTATCGTATGCTATAGAAACTGTAACGACATAAAAATCTAATGTAATATAATAATGTACTTGACAGTACATATCGTGAGCTACTTACTCCTTGTACCTATAACAATATGCCAAGGTCAATAGAGCCAATTAAGTTTCTAAAAATGGCTGTTTATAAGTTTTGGTTAAAAACATTTCTAATCTCGTGTCTATACCTATAGTAATATAATACATCACATTTCTATACCTATAACAATATAATAGCAAAAATTTCGAAAACTGTCTTGGTTTGTAAAATTATCTTGGTTTTGTATTTTGTGGTGATGAAAAAATAATATTATAGTACTGTAAAAATTATCTTTTTGTAATTTTTAAAATTGTCTTACTAGTTAGTCAAGAAAATTCTTTTAAAATAGATTTACAAAAATGATGACAATTTAGAAATCAGGTATTAAAAAGTTTTTTTCACAAATATTAGGTTGTTCAAACAATTCAGTCCTCCTTAGTACTAATAAGTTGCTCTGAGAGAGGGCACAGAATTATTTGAACAGACTAATAATAAAACAAAGAGCGGTTGTGGTTCCTGGCGTCGACCAATAGACCACCGGAGTCAGGTTTTACCGACCGCTCTGCTAGACATTAGGAACGAGCCGGGCCGGGTGCAATTTTGAAACCCGACCCCATTTTTTACATGCAAACGCGCCGGGATTTTTGGCCCAGACTGGGCCTTCATTTTCAGACCCGGTCTAACCTAAAGTTGAGTAAGGCCACCGAGCCGTTTCTCATGTATACGCTCTGCAAGACCGAAACGCATTTTTAATTTAAAAATGTTTGAGAAACTCCACGTGCAGGGCGATTATGGCAAACCAGTAGCTTGGCCTACACATGCTTCCGACTACAGCCTGAAGTCTTGAAAAGTACCTCATCACAAGTCGGTAGCTTGAGAAACAGGATCACCTGGATGACACCCAATTGGGAGCTGCTACAATGAATTGCTCTGACTGTTTTCACCGGCGCTAGGACAAATGCGGTTTTTGGACATTTGCGGATCTGCGGTTTTTAGACACTTGCGGATCTTCGGTTTTTGGACACTTGCGGATTTTGGACACTTGCGGATTTTTTAAAGGGGTTTTTTTTTATTTTTTATTTAATTTAGTTGTAGTATGGTACTAAATGGTACTAAAGTTTAAATTGGCACTGTCTTAATATTTCTTAATGTTAAATAGTACTAAATTTTTAATCGGTACTTTTTTATATTTTTGGTACTAAATAGCACTAAAAGCCCAAAAAGGTACTGTTATGTTAAAATCGTACCAATTCAAACTTTAGTACAATTTAGTACCATAATACAACTAAATTAACTAAAAAATAAAAAAAAACCTTTAAAAAATCCGCAAATGTCCAAAATCCGCATTTGTCCTAGCGCCTTTTCACCATACCCTCGTCATCTCTTCCTACGCCTCAAATTGTATATCTTACGGTGAAAAAGAAAATTAAAAAGTTTTTTATTTGTAATTTTTTTGTTGTTCAAATAATTCTGTGTTCTTTCTCAAATCAAATTTTTGAGTTTAAGAGCACAGAATTATTTAAACAACCTAATAAAAAAACGAATGTTCTCATCGTGTACTACTATATGAGATTTTTAAAAAATAACATTTTATGTAAAATACGGTTGAACACTCTTATCTATCAATAAGGCCCTTAAAGTGTCATTTCTTAACCAATACAAACCATATTTCTGCAAAAACCCAAAAATCATCCTGACTACAGTCTACAGTACGCTCACCCAAACCCCAAGAATCGAGCGCAAAAAGACGACTGTTCTTTGTGGTGCACCAACGTTCCATCGACCCAATCCATCATCTTTTTGTTTTCCATCGATGACCATGTGACTGTTACTGCGCGCAAGTGTAGAGATACGAACCATACGCAATCATAATGACCGATTAATCACGTTGTTTCGACAACTTCCAATGTGATTCCGACCTTGCTTCGCACTCCGAATTCAAGAACATCTAAAGAACGTTCTACATCTTTAAAGGTGGGTTTAAGTTATACTTGGTTTTGTACGGAAAAGGTGGTAAACAGGGAGGTATGGAGCTATTTTTGGGCTTCTGGAAAGATTGTTAAGAAAGATTGTCAACAGTGCTGATTATTACACTATCAGTGGCATGTTTACATTAATATTAAGCTAAAAATGACTTGGCATAACTTCAAAATCGGTTATATCAGTAAGTTAAACCAAACAACGACACCTATATGAACATAATTGCTTACAAAGTATGCCTCCCTAAAATCATCATAACTTTTTTAAATTAAAAAATAATGTAAAACCTACGATACAGTAAATGTAAAAGACACAAATGTATAATACTCGGAAGCAATTTTCAAAATCACCGCTTCAGAACAAAGATAAAACTCAAAATGACAAGTGTAATATCTGACCTTCTTATACCCTACAAAGAACTCCGCCTTAAAAATTCCAAAAAAGCACTACCGTATCAGTCACGTATACTCTAGAAAATGAAAACACGTATTTTGATTAAAAAAAGATAAGTTATAAAATTTTACAGTATAGAAAAGTGTTGTACTGTAAAAGTAAAGTATCAATAATAGAAAGCTGGAATTGTAATAAAGTTCATATAGGTTTAATACAATGAGTTATAGTAAGCCTCATGTGTTATGCTTTGTGATTTTTAAAATGCAAAAAAATTGGAAACATAATTAATATTTTCTATGATCAATGTCAAGTAATAGGTTGTTCAAATAATGCTCAGCTACCTCTCAACGCAAATTTTCAAAGTTAGAGGGCGCAGTATTATTTGAACAACCTAGTAATTTTTGTGTTTCAAACCACTACTGCTTATAATGACTTTTCGTCGTAAAAAAGTTTCTTCCGATCTCAAACTATAAATTTGACTTCATTTTTAAACTTTTTTTCTAAAATTTTTAATTTCATTGCCTAAAAATATAAAAAAATTTTTAATTTTATTATCTAAACATGTGTTTATTCTTCTTAAATCGTCCTACGAAAGAACCGGTCTTTAGGTTACCGTAATCCTTTCGCAAAAAAAAACCTTTGAAAACGTTACCAAGTTATTAATGGATCATTCGTCTAAATGATCGCTGAAATGGATGATCGTCATTGTGACATGTGATAACAATATTGTAAACACATTTATTTTGGACAAACGTACTACTAAACAGGTACGGTATGTTGGGTTTTTTTTAGTCTTTAAAATTAAAACTAAAGAATAAGGTAAAAATCAAAATTTTAAAAAATTTCAAAGTTCTTACGATTAAAAAAATTGCAGTAATCTTTTGAAACTTTATTTTTTATGCGTACTAGACTAGACTTAAAGAAACCCACTAGACTGGATGAAAGAAAACTTGAAAAAGGCTAGGCAAAGAAAAGCCGGCATTTGAGGCCCCGAAAGACGAATCTCAAAACAAGCCTCGGCCAAGATCAGATTGACCCCTTTCAAAATTTCTATGCTTCGACCTAGCCCCGCCCGTTGGCTGAGCCGAGCCATTAGACGCTTTTCAAACCTAACCATAAAAACTAGGTGACTTGACCCTCTGGCCAACACGATAAGGCGCGGCCGGCCTAAATTGCAAACTTTTTTGGTCTGGCTTAGTCCTTTCAGCTCAAGCTGTAAATGTACTAAAAATAGTTTTTATACAATAGTGTTAAACTTTTTTAAATACCTAACACTAAAAAGTCGTACACGACGCCCCATTTACGATATTTCTAAATTTTCTACTTTTTTCGGTTAAAAAAAGTTTGATAATAATACAGTACCTGCTTAAAACTAACCATCAGAAAAGCCTTGATCTTCTGTTCTTTTTCAAAACCTACCGTATTCTCTAAGTTTTACTTTATTACCTAAATCTTCAAAAATTTTTAAAAAAATTAAATAAAATTTATACTGCAAGAAAACTAAAATTCCCCCTTCCACAAAATAAAACCCCATACCCAACAAAAGTGCTTCAAGCTTAAAGAACTGAAGCAAGATTCTGAAGTCAGATCGTCGCCATAAATAGTCCGCCTTCAAAAAACGACCCAAAGAACGTTCACGTTGCAATCACGTTCTTTGGCATCGCTGTAACGCTTTTCTGTGGAAAAAATATCTGTTAATAAGTTACACAAAACTGAGCTTTAATTGGTTTATAGGTAATGTTGTAATAGTATTGCAATCTATTGGCTACAGTACGATTCATCTTTGATTACGATAATAAATTACAGCGAAAAGTTAATCTTGAGCTTAAATTACACTTTTGATAATGAAAAACACTTTCAAACAAGATTTTATGGCGTGATTTTTAATGCTTTGGCATTTAAAAAAAATATTTGAAAAATGGTACTAGTGGTACCAATAATACCGTAATTTTTTTTAAATTTTTAGTTTATAATAAGACTTAGTTTCACCAAAAATTAATATTTTGACTATTTTATGTTTATTTTGGTACCAGTAGTAGTACCATTAGTACCAATAGTACCATTTTCAAAATTTTTTGGCTATAACAACTTTTCTTTGACAAAATTTAAAACTTCACATTGGTAGTAAATCTCAACCGCTAAAACCGTTTATCAACAAAGATCTCAGCCATGATCACCTTTTACCGCCGAAACAACGTGGTAACAACGTTCTTTGTAGGCTCCCGAAGCCGGTCGTGATTGGCGGTTCTCTCAACGTTTGATGAATTACCGCGGCATGAAAAACAATCTTAGAGATGTACGTGGAAGATATTATTATGGTTGTAACATTACTAAATAAGGAAGGAAATGTGAAACCATCGGTCAGGTCTTCAATGTAAAACCATCGGTCGGTTCTTTGAGAGTATTTCGGGCATCAAAAACAGTCGATCACGTTTTGCAGAGTTTAACTACTTCCTTATAGAGATATGTAGGAGAATTGTATAGTAGTTGAAAGTTTGTTGCTTTTGAATTAATGAATTTGATGAAGCACTAATTTGAAAGATATCGGAAGATACTGACTTCATCGTGATGATGTCAGTAAATATTTCAAGATTTTCTAAAGTGCGCTCTAAGAAGCATTTCAGTAACCTACTATCAAAGGTGGGTGGGTAATAGAAAGAAGGATAAAAAAATACAAAACTGCTAATTAAAAATAATATCACTAAAAATCATCAAGATAAGGGTGAAAAACAGGCCGTGTAGGCCCGGGTTTGCCTTAAAACGAGCCGGACCTAAAAGTTGAACACAACCCGCAAAAGGAATTGAAAAGTAGGCCTCAACACAAAATTTTTGGGGGCCAATGAAGAATCGTTACCCAGTGCATTATAGTTCCCAACGGTGCATAACCGTTCCCCCAATTATTTATTTTTATATTTTAACATCTTCAATTTAGAAATAAACTTTGAGCGGTGGTGCGTTGGGGAGAGATAGATAGTAAAGGGTTAAGGAACAATAGTAAAGCGTTGGGGAACGGTAGTAAAGCGTTGGGGAGTCATAGTAAAGCGTTGGGGAACGATAGTAAAGCGTTGGGGAACGATAGTAAAGCGTTGGGGAACGATAGTAAAGCGTTGGGGAACGATAGTAAAGCGTTCGGGAACGATAGTAAAGCGTTCGGGAACGATAGTAAAGCGTTCGGGAACGATAGTAAAGCGTTCGGGAACGATAGTAAAGCGTTGGGGAACGATAGTAAAGCGTTGGGGAACGGTAGTAAAGCGTTGGGGAACGATAGTAAAGCGTTCGGGAATGATAGTAAAGCGTTGGGGAGTCATAGTAAAGCGTTGGGGAACGATAGTAAAGCGTTGGGGAACGGTAGTAAAGCGTTGGGGAATGATAGTAAAGCGTTGGGGAGTCATAGTAAAGCGTTGGGGAACGGTAGTAAAGCGTTGGGGAACGATATTAAAGCGTTGGGGAATGATAGTAAAGCGTTGGGGAACGATAGTAAAGCGTTGGGGAACGGTAGTAAAGCGTTGGGGAGTCATAGTAAAGCGTTGGGGAACGATAGTAAAGCGTTGGGGAACGGTAGTAAAGCGTTGGGGAACGATATTAAAGCGTTGGGGAATGATAGTAAAGCGTTGGGGAGTCATAGTAAAGCGTTCGGGAACGATAGTAAAGCGTTGGGGAACGATAGTAAAGCGTTGGGGAACGGTAGTAAAGCGTTGGGGAACGATATTAAAGCGTTGGGGAATGATAGTAAAGCGTTGGGGAGTCATAGTAAAGCGTTGGGGAACGATAGTAAAGCGTTGGGGAATGATAGTAAAGCGTTGGGGAGTCATAGTAAAGCGTTGGGGAACGATAGTAAAGCGTTGGGGAACGATAGTAAAGCGTTGGGGAACGGTAGTAAAGCGTTGGGGAACGATATTAAAGCGTTGGGGAATGATAGTAAAGCGTTGGGGAGTCATAGTAAAGCGTTCGGGAACGATAGTAAAGCGTTGGGGAACGATAGTAAAGCGTTGGGGAACGGTAGTAAAGCGTTGGGGAACGATATTAAAGCGTTGGGGAATGATAGTAAAGCGTTGGGGAGTCATAGTAAAGCGTTGGGGAACGATAGTAAAGCGTTGGGGAATGATAGTAAAGCGTTGGGGAGTCATAGTAAAGCGTTGGGGAACGATAGTAAAGCGTTGGGGAACGATAGTAAAGCGTTGGGGAACGGTAGTAAAGCGTTGGGGAACGATATTAAAGCGTTGGGGAATGATAGTAAAGCGTTCGGGAACGATAGTAAAGCGTTCGGGAACGATAGTAAAGCGTTGGGGAACGGTAGTAAAGCGTTGGGGAGTCATAGTAAAGCGTTGGGGAACGATAGTAAAGCGTTGGGGAACGGTAGTAAAGCGTTGGGGAACGATATTAAAGCGTTGGGGAATGATAGTAAAGCGTTGGGGAACGATAGTAAAGCGTTGGGGAACGGTAGTAAAGCGTTGGGGAACGATATTAAAGCGTTGGGGAATGATAGTAAAGCGTTCGGGAACGATAGTAAAGCGTTCGGGAACGATAGTAAAGCGTTCGGGAACGATAGTAAAGCGTTGGGAAACGGTAGTAAAGCGTTGGGGAACGATAGTAAAGCGTTCGGGAATGATAGTAAAGCGTTGGGGAGTCATAGTAAAGCGTTGGGGAACGATAGTAAAGCGTTGGGGAACGATATTAAAGCGTTGGGGAATGATAGTAAAGCGTTGGGGAACGGTAGTAAAGCGTTGGGGAACGATAGTAAAGCGTTGGGAAACGGTAGTAAAGCGTTGGGGAACGATAGTAAAGCGTTGGGGAACGATAGTAAAGCGTTGGGAAACGGTAGTAAAGCGTTGGGGAACGATAGTAAAGCGTTGGGAAACGGTAGTAAAGCGTTGGGGAACGATAGTAAAGCGTTGGGGAACGATAGTAAAGCGTTGGGAAACGGTAGTAAAGCGTTGGGGAACGATAGTAAAGCGTTGGGAAACGATAGTAAAGCGTTGGGGAACGATAGTAAAGCGTTGGGAAACGGTAGTAAAGCGTTGGGGAACGATATTAAAGCGTTGGGGAATGATAGTAAAGCGTTGGGGAGTCATAGTAAAGCGTTGGGGAGTCATAGTAAAGCGTTCGGGAACGATAGTAAAGCGTTGGGGAACGGTAGTAAAGCGTTGGGGAACGATATTAAAGCGTTGGGGAATGATAGTAAAGCGTTGGGGAGTCATAGTAAAGCGTTGGGGAACGATAGTAAAGCGTTGGGGAATGATAGTAAAGCGTTGGGAAACGGTAGTAAAGCGTTGGGGAACGATAGTAAAGCGTTGGGGAACGATAGTAAAGCGTTGGGAAACGGTAGTAAAGCGTTGGGGAACGATAGTAAAGCGTTGGGAAACGGTAGTAAAGCGTTGGGGAACGATAGTAAAGCGTTGGGGAACGATAGTAAAGCGTTGGGAAACGGTAGTAAAGCGTTGGGGAACGATAGTAAAGCGTTGGGAAACGATAGTAAAGCGTTGGGGAACGATAGTAAAGCGTTGGGAAACGGTAGTAAAGCGTTGGGGAACGATATTAAAGCGTTGGGGAATGATAGTAAAGCGTTGGGGAGTCATAGTAAAGCGTTGGGGAATGATAGTAAAGCGTTGGGGAACGATAGTAAAGCGTTCGGGAATGATAGTAAAGCGTTGGGGAGTCATAGTAAAGCGTTGGGGAACGATAGTAAAGCGTTGGGGAATGATAGTAAAGCGTTGGGGAACGATAGTAAAGCGTTGGGGAACGATAGTAAAGCGTTGGGGAACGGTAGTAAAGCGTTGGGGAACGATATTAAAGCGTTGGGGAATGATAGTAAAGCGTTGGGGAGTCATAGTAAAGCGTTGGGGAGTCATAGTAAAGCGTTCGGGAACGATAGTAAAGCGTTGGGGAACGATAGTAAAGCGTTGGGGAACGGTAGTAAAGCGTTGGGGAACGATATTAAAGCGTTGGGGAATGATAGTAAAGCGTTGGGGAGTCATAGTAAAGCGTTGGGGAACGATAGTAAAGCGTTGGGGAACGGTAGTAAAGCGTTGGGGAACGATATTAAAGCGTTAGGGAATGATAGTAAAGCGTTGGGGAACGATAGTAAAGCGTTCGGGAACGATAGTAAAGCGTTCGGGAACGATAGTAAAGCGTTGGGAAACGGTAGTAAAGCGTTGGGGAACAATAGTAAAGCGTTGGGGAACGGTAGTAAAGCGTTGGGAAACGGTAGTAAAGCGTTGGGGAACAATAGTAAAGCGTTGGGGAACGGTAGTAAAGCGTTGGGGAACGATAGTAAAGCGTTCGGGAATGATAGTAAAGCGTTGGGGAGTCATAGTAAAGCGTTGGGGAACGATAGTAAAGCGTTGGGGAATGATAGTAAAGCGTTGGGGAGTCATAGTAAAGCGTTGGGGAACGATAGTAAAGCGTTGGGGAACGATAGTAAAGCGTTGGGGAACGGTAGTAAAGCGTTGGGGAACGATATTAAAGCGTTGGGGAATGATAGTAAAGCGTTGGGGAGTCATAGTAAAGCGTTGGGGAGTCATAGTAAAGCGTTCGGGAACGATAGTAAAGCGTTGGGGAACGGTAGTAAAGCGTTGGGGAACGATAGTAAAGCGTTGGGGAATGATAGTAAAGCGTTGGGGAATGATAGTAAAGCGTTGGGGAACGATAGTAAAGCGTTGGGGAACGGTAGTAAAGCGTTGGGGAACGATAGTAAAGCGTTGGGGAATGATAGTAAAGCGTTGGGGAATGATAGTAAAGCGTTGGGGAACGATATTAAAGCGTTGGGGAATGATAGTAAAGCGTTGGGGAGTCATAGTAAAGCGTTGGGGAATGATAGTAAAGCGTTGGGGAACGATAGTAAAGCGTTCGGGAATGATAGTAAAGCGTTGGGGAGTCATAGTAAAGCGTTGGGGAACGATAGTAAAGCGTTGGGGAATGATAGTAAAGCGTTGGGGAACGATAGTAAAGCGTTGGGGAACGATAGTAAAGCGTTGGGGAACGGTAGTAAAGCGTTGGGGAACGATATTAAAGCGTTGGGGAATGATAGTAAAGCGTTGGGGAGTCATAGTAAAGCGTTGGGGAGTCATAGTAAAGCGTTCGGGAACGATAGTAAAGCGTTGGGGAACGATAGTAAAGCGTTGGGGAACGGTAGTAAAGCGTTGGGGAACGATATTAAAGCGTTGGGGAATGATAGTAAAGCGTTGGGGAGTCATAGTAAAGCGTTGGGGAACGATAGTAAAGCGTTGGGGAACGGTAGTAAAGCGTTGGGGAACGATATTAAAGCGTTAGGGAATGATAGTAAAGCGTTGGGGAACGATAGTAAAGCGTTCGGGAACGATAGTAAAGCGTTCGGGAACGATAGTAAAGCGTTGGGAAACGGTAGTAAAGCGTTGGGGAACAATAGTAAAGCGTTGGGGAACGGTAGTAAAGCGTTGGGGAACGGTAGTAAAGCGTTGGGAAACGGTAGTAAAGCGTTGGGGAACAATAGTAAAGCGTTGGGGAACGGTAGTAAAGCGTTGGGGAACGATAGTAAAGCGTTCGGGAATGATAGTAAAGCGTTGGGGAGTCATAGTAAAGCGTTGGGGAACGATAGTAAAGCGTTGGGGAATGATAGTAAAGCGTTGGGGAGTCATAGTAAAGCGTTGGGGAACGATAGTAAAGCGTTGGGGAACGATAGTAAAGCGTTGGGGAACGGTAGTAAAGCGTTGGGGAACGATATTAAAGCGTTGGGGAATGATAGTAAAGCGTTGGGGAGTCATAGTAAAGCGTTGGGGAGTCATAGTAAAGCGTTCGGGAACGATAGTAAAGCGTTGGGGAACGGTAGTAAAGCGTTGGGGAACGATAGTAAAGCGTTGGGGAATGATAGTAAAGCGTTGGGGAATGATAGTAAAGCGTTGGGGAACGATAGTAAAGCGTTGGGGAACGGTAGTAAAGCGTTGGGGAACGATAGTAAAGCGTTGGGGAATGATAGTAAAGCGTTGGGGAATGATAGTAAAGCGTTGGGGAACGATATTAAAGCGTTGGGGAACGGTAGTAAAGCGTTGGGGAACGATAGTAAAGCGTTCGGGAATGATAGTAAAGCGTTGGGGAGTCATAGTAAAGCGTTGGGGAACGATAGTAAAGCGTTGGGGAATGATAGTAAAGCGTTGGGGAGTCATAGTAAAGCGTTGGGGAGTCATAGTAAAGCGTTCGGGAACGATAGTAAAGCGTTGGGGAACGATAGTAAAGCGTTGGGGAACGGTAGTAAAGCGTTGGGGAACGATAGTAAAGCGTTGGGGAATGATAGTAAAGCGTTGGGGAATGATAGTAAAGCGTTGGGGAGTCATAGTAAAGCGTTGGGGAATGATAGTAAAGCGTTGGGGAACGATAGTAAAGCGTTGGGAAACGGTAGTAAAGCGTTGGGAAACGATAGTAAAGCGTTGGGGAATGATAGTAAAGCGTTGGGGAGTCATAGTAAAGCGTTGGGGAATGATAGTAAAGCGTTGGGGAACGATAGTAAAGCGTTGGGAAACGGTAGTAAAGCGTTGGGAAACGATAGTAAAGCGTTGGGGAACGGTAGTAAAGCGTTGGGGAACGATATTAAAGCGTTGGGAAACGATAGTAAAGCGTTGGGGAACGATAGTAAAGCGTTGGGAAACGATAGTAAAGCGTTGGGGAACGATAGTAAAGCGTTGGGAAACGATAGTAAAGCGTTGGGGAACGATAGTAAAGCGTTGGGGAACGATAGTAAAGCGTTGGGAAACGATAGTAAAGCGTTGGGGAACGATAGTAAAGCGTTTGCGAATAATAGTAAATTGGAATACGTAGTCAATTACCTCGAATACTGTGTTTTATGGCGTAAAGTTCGGTGGCCAAAACCAGGATCCTTGAGCCCATTGTACGCCATCTGTGTCGAGACCGAAAGGTTAGAGTTCGAAAAGTAGGTACCATGACGAATAGAGCGGGTTCAGCAATCAGTACTTCCGTTTCGACATCTCCACTACAACAACATATGATAAATATAAACAACTAACTTACCATGTATTTATCGGCCAGTTTAGACTTTTTTGACAACTTCATAATCGACGAACATTGCTGGCACGAATAAGCCGGTGGGAGAAGAGAGTTGTCTATTATGGTCTGAATAGCAGAAACTGGTTCCATGCTGTACTAGTTTTTTGCGGTGATTTGGTATATGCTTGCTCCTCTTGTACCGTGTTCCATTTTTCGACCATCCCAGACCAAATTGAAAGAAAGAATGAAAAGCCATCATGAAAATGAAAAAATGTGTGAAGCAAAAATTTGCATAGGTTTATTTATTCTCACCGTGGGGAACGATTATGCCTTTATGAGTGGGGAACGATTCTTCGATTTTGTGGGAACGATTTTGCATGAGCGCCAATTTTTGATTTTTTAAAAATTTTTTTACCATTAATAAATGCTGTAAAAACTAACGCAAAGTCAAATTTTTTTCAATTTTTCTAAATCAGGCTAAGCTAGCCTAGAAAAAATGAAAACGTGCCAGGCCTAAACTTTAGGCCTTGAGCCTGGGCCGAACCTCAAAACAGAGACAGCCTAGTCTATTTCTCGTTCTCATCAAAATAAATAAGATGACTATGTAAAACCAAATTTTAAAAAATTTTTTATCCAAACAGATTATCAACCGAAGGTAATTTAATGCTGAACAATAGAAAGTTAGAAGCGTTCTTCAAGTTCAATTTCAATTTTAATAGCTTTTAGTTTTTTTCTATTTATTGTGAAAACATAACCATAGATCAAGTTTCAATTATACTTTGAAAAAAGTGTAGTCTACAAATTCTTCGCCGAAAGTGTCAAAAGAAATCACACACTACAGATTATACACCTTAAATAACTAATAACTAGCCGTTGGAAAGAATTGCAAAACATCTTTGACTTGTAGTAGAAACTGTGTCGTAATTAATATTTGTTGCTCACATTGCTTACTCAGTAACTGGAAAAAGTAAAACTAGATCGTTTTGAAAAATTTAAAAAATTTTAGGCATTTTCTTTGTTAATTGTTAATAGGAAAAGAGTTACCATGCCAGTTACTCTTATTACCTTTTTGCAGTAACATGTTGCACCAAAATCAGATTAGGATTGACGCAGTCAAAACAACGCATTTCATTGTAAAAATAACTCACTGCCGCTTTTACTGTAACTTTAAAATACAATTGATTTGATTACAATTCATGTTACAACGTAACGCGATTACCATGTCAAAGCATGTGAAGGTAAAGTCATCTAATTACCTTTTGTTTTACGAAAGACAAAACTGTAAATGGGTTTACATTGTAATTCAAATCATGATTTTTGTTTTATATATGCTTTTTAGGTAGTAATAAGATGACAAAAGAATTGGCAATAAAGTTAGTTTACAAAGAAATAATTAGTGATAATGCTATCAGAAACATATCAAAGATGCAAATCATCAAAAAAAAACAATTTACAGCTAGCCCTGTAAATCTGATATTAAGCGACCCGATCAATATTAATAGGTTGACATCAGCTACGTTTTACCCTTTTTGCAAAAAACAAATTTTTCGCTGCGAAACCTAAGTTGAGCCCCTGAGGGCCTGGTCTGGGCTTCACAATCCACATGTGCCAATCTAGCGTTTTTTAAATTTGCTCTGGCCCGGCTTCTTTTTATTTTGCTTCGTCCCGAATTTTTAAAATTTTTTTTGGTTTGGCCCATTTTATTGTAAAAGTCAAACAAATTGTTACACTAACTATAAATACAAATTTAAAGATCACATTACTGCATATTGTCACAACTACAATTAAAAGACTAATTCAATTACCGTTTAAATTATATGTTTGGTCAACAAAACTTTAGCTAACTACAACGTACAATTTAAAAATATAGTTCAAAAACTCAAATATTAGGATTATGTTTATTATCAGGTCACCAGTAGTGAAAGACTGAAGAGAAAAATAAGTTTAAGTTAATATACAGAGTTTCCAATGCTTTTGACTTTGCCTTAGACTTTAGAGCAGCTCTGGGGCACCTCTGGCTCTAGAGCTACACCCAGAGTCGAAACTCAAGCATTAACAATAAACAGTCAAATTTCAGTACTAAATTTCACCAGAACTAAAGCTAAAATATCAAAAAGTCAGGGTTGATTCTGAAATTGAGAAGTTTAAACTTGGGATGATCGACATCATAATCGTGGTGCTCAGTAGATGTTCAAATGATTTTAACTATATGTATATATTACTTATATCTATACAAAACTGCTTAGTTGACCATTCCCATTAACTTCTTTAATTTCTTACAGTAATTTGCACTTTGTTCTTCTAACTGTTTTGTTTTACTGGAATTCATGTTATCCATCAAAAACCAAAGCAAGAAACATCAAATTTACCACGATTTTCTCGCTTTTCCGAGAATTTTACCGAAGTTTCCGAAGAAACAGACTTCCTCATGTTTGAATGTTACTTTTATGTTCTACAAACACTCGGAATTACTTAAACTTTTGAGGTCAGTAAACAAGAACACTGTAAAGCGGGCTTTGGAAAGACAAGAACATAGATCACAAGTTGACTGTATGCCTATGTATATATTTATATAGTGTGCTAATGGTATGTCAACAAGTTGCTAATAATAGCATGCAATATACAAAAGTGGCACGAGGTTGTTTCTATGAATAATATAAATCTTACAATGAAAGTACCAGAACCAACTCAAACTTTTTATACAAATTCTTTTTGGTACTAATAGTACTTATACAAAATTATAGCCTGCGCTTTTGAGTTTAAATAACTATTATTTGAGCTATTCGTCAATTTGGTAAGTTTGGCGTTTTGTTTCAAGAACTTTTTCGACTTTTTTATGCAGACACGCTTACAAATTAAAAAAATGTAGATATATGTGAAGATGTTCTACTACTATATCAAAGAAAAATAATTAAAAGTCAACAAAACACAAAGTTATAATCTTGAAACATAATGCCAATTTGGCATGAATTTCAAAACGTAACTGTTGATTTCGATTTTCTCAAGATTGACTGAAAAGTGCGATTTAGTACTTTGCTGCATATGTTATATTTCTATGACCTTTCTCTTCCTACACAAAAAGTTCGAAGTCAATCAGCGTGAGGCAGGCCGGACACCTTCGTTGTTAGTTTTTTACTATAATATACGATAATGAAGCGTGTTGAACTAAATCATATAAATAATAATAAGAACCTCAAAAATTATAGTATTTTTTAAGAATCAATGATATGAGATCATTTCATTTATTAAATCACTTTTTAGTTTGCACTTTTACAATAATATTTTTATTGTCACCCACGGGAATAGTAGTAGAGCAAGATATTTTGTCTTCTGATAGCATGCACTCCAAAAGTTTTGCAACATCATCAAGGTTTGTCTAAAGTAATGTAACGTAAATATCATCACAAAAACAAATGAAAAAAATATTTTTGATTTGCATAAATTAGCATAAGAGGTAAAGCTGAAGCCAATATTAGCTTGTCAACAAGCCAGCATTATTTGGCTAGGATAGTGGGAAGATAACTTAGCTTGTACTTCTTTTTAAGCTTTTCTTTGGCTTTACCTCTTACTTTAGGCTTAAAGCATTCCATGATGTAGACATAGTAGCTTTTTTATGTTATTACTAAAAATAGACTTACCTCTTCAGTAAGTGTAATATCCACATTGGCCGTTGATTGTGTATTGCTCGGCATTGCCTCAAGGCATTTTTTGAATTTCTCCAACGAATTTCTTCCATATTTTTGTAAATCGACTGGTTTTGCGTTTATTGTCAAGTCGATATTAACTACTTTTATGTTTGGCAGCTGTTGTGTTATGTAGGTACCGTAGGACTCGTATTCACCTATTTTTGCAATCGAAGCGTTTGGTTCAATCAGTGTGAGGCGGTGAAGAACAGTGTCTAGTGGTCTGTAATGGAAAATTTTAAAATTTAGTTTTAAAACCATAAATAAAATTTTTTTTATTTTTAAAGGGCCCCTATAGTAAACACAAACTGCCAGTCCCTTCGTGTAACTTATATAGAGAGTACTGTATAAATATAAACTCACGTCAAGCTCAAAGCTGGTTCAAACTCTCTGTCGCTGAATTCAAAGACAAGCTGTTCGATTGCCATAACTTCTATTAGGGTTTCGTTTATGTAATACTCTTCAGCGTCTGATACTATCAACTTTTTTGCTTTCATCTGCAAAATAATGTACATATATTTGTTTATATATATGTGAAATGTCATAAAAGAAAAGGTTTAAGACTTTTGGAAACTATTAAATTGTTTAATTAATTCTGCGCCCCCTTACCACAAAAAGTTGCTTTGAGAAGGAGCGCAGAATTATTTGAACAACCTAATATTTCAATTATGTTTTACAACTAGTAAGAATATTATAACCATACCTTAATCTTATTAGGAAAGTGTTGAGACCAAAATGCACTGAAATGAACATGACATTCTTCAACCGCGATCGGCTCCCAGAATATTGACATTGCATACTTTGAAATGCCACTGATTTGTTTCAAATTCGAAGATATACTTCTAAGCATCTCCATTGGCATCGTATGGACAATATCTGGCTCAACAAAGTTGGCTAGCCATTGATCTTCCTCTGCGTGGAGGGCTAGTTCTAGGGTTGTGGGCTCTGAAATAGCACAATATTTTGTAAGAAAGTAAAACATTTTATCACATAATAGAAGCTATTATGATCATAACTTTTAAAAATGGTAATATTGGTACTCATGGTACTAAAATAGGTATAAAATAGTCAAAATATGATAATTTTTTGATAAATTTTGTTATACAAACGTAAAAAAATATTATTTAGTACCATTGGTAGCATTAGTACTATTTTTCAAACTCCACAAGTTTATATTTTTTAAATGCCAAAAAATTTAAAATCACGCTACAAATCTTGCTTTAAAATGTTTTTCAAGGTTGTTCAAATAATTCTATGCCTCATAACCCTGCATATTTGATTTGAAAATGAGCTCAGAATTATTTGAACAACCTAATGATATAAGAATCTCTTTAGTTTTCATTATTTTTTCCGCTACTGTTATAGAAAAACAGTACATTATCTATGAACACAACTTTGAACACACCTATAAATATTTTTTTTACTTCTACTACTGGACGCCAAGAAATTCTTTATCAAAAAATGGGCATGAGGTCGGGTCTCAACATTTGATTAACGAAGTGTCAAAATAATTATAAAAATTGCGAAAAATAATTCGCGATATTGTTTTAGATTGTGATTTTTGTGGTGTTTTCGGGGAAATTGCGCGAGTTTTTTGTTTAATTAGTTTAATTATTTTATGTTTTATTTTAGATATTTGAATGGGGAAAGAAGACGTTACAGAGGCCGAGTTTCCGGACGGTCAAAAAGAAGAAGGAAAGTCGGAAAGAACACGAAAGGTCGGACAAATGGTAAGGTATTTCTTATTTTTGGACTGTATTTAGGTAAAACATGTCATAGGTTGTATGGAGAATGAAGTTGCGCATCTTTTGCGTCCAAATTTGCAAAAATTTGTACAAGAAGGATTTTTTTTCTTACAAGCTTTATGATGTTATTTTAGGACTTTCGACTGAACAACCTTGCGAAGGCCAGGGAAGCCAAGAGAAAGCAGCGATTGAAGATGGAAAAGCTTTCTGACTGTAAAAGGAGGAGTTTGGTACAATCTAAAGCAGTAGCAGGATCAATTGAACATGAAGAGCAGCTGAATGTTGAGGATGATAGGTCAGTCGGAAAAATGGTAAGTTATTGCTTGTGTTTGGACTGTATTTAGGAAAATGGTTTTGGATTATATGGAGAATAGAATTGCGCATCTTTTAAGCACAAATTCATACTAGTTTGTTTTGAAACATTGTTTTTCAGTCGTTTAGTAAGATATTGTTTTAGGATAACCAGCTCGACGAACCCGTGGCTTCAACCTCGGCTCTCCCTCTAATCCCTCAGTCAATCAAGATGCCCTGTGACCTGCTGAAAGAGAAGGACATCACAATTCAAGAACTTCAAGCTGAAATCAAGAAGCTGAAGAAGAAGAATACAGAATTGACGAGGCTGCTTGCTCTATGTTCTCCACAGAAATCTTTTGTCGGTATGGTTCAAAAAGTTTAATTTTAGGTAATAAATTATTGATCTCATACTATTTTTATATAATTTATAAAGTTTTAATGTTCATTTAATCTTTTTGTCCATTATTAACAATATTTTTTACTCTTCGTATAACTTGGACTTTCCCTTGTTCTCGAAAAATTCAGTCCGAGTTGCGCCCGACCGCGAAAATCTCTATTTCCCTTTTTTTCTTGGCGTGCTACTGGTAACTCACTTAATTCAGCTGCGCTCAAGATCCTCTGAAACAGATCGCTGTGCGCTGGGTCGGTGTAGTAGACGTGTTTGAAAGCGATAGTATTTATACTATCTTTTGACTCCTGTACTATACGTTGACATAACTGGACGGCTTCTTCATTGACTTCACTGATGGTTAAACAACGCTTCTTTTCTTCTTCTGCCAAGAATTCTGACTGAAACACGGCTTTTACTACTTTTATTAAGTATCATTTATAGGTTATAGCCTTTTTTTATCTTAGTATATTATTCATAATCTATAGCATAGTTACTATATTACATATATATAATAGTATAAAATAACATTATATTTTATTGTTGAAACTTACCCATTTCTGTGGTTCCTTCTGTTTCATGCAATACAATTGACGATAACGTTCTTTGTTCACCCTGAGATCTTGTATAACACATGGCTCTTTGACCAGTCGAATTACAAACCTGTTGTTCTGAAAATTTTTTTAATCTAAGCTAAAAAATATGATAACTTTGCAACACATTCATCACAACTATTTATATTAATAATATTAATACTCAAAACGGATTACCAGGATTACTTACATTCGGCAACCCAACACTGACGTGGTTTGTGTAGAATCGGATGTCAACAACTTTGTACGTCCACAGGGAGAATTGGGTTGATACAACCTAAAGATGAAGAATGTCTTGTTTTCGTTTATTTTAACAGTAAACAGTAACTGTTTATGCAAAAAGCTTCCTTAATCCGAGCCTTTCGTTGGAAAAAGCTTACTTTTGAGCTTTTAAAACATTAGGTTATTCAAATAACTTTGTGCTTCTTTTCAAGACAAATTTCTGAAATTAGGATGCACAGAATTATTTGAACAAACTTAAAGTATTTGTAGTAAGTTTTAAAAAATTTTAAATTCGAAAAATTCAGAAGTCTAAGCATCACAATCCTAAAAGGGGCCCAACAGGCAAAAAAATTAAAAAAATAGAGCTTGGAAGATCGTTAGGGCCTGGAGACCGGGTCTTAAATAAGGCTCCCGAACACAACTATTCCAGTAAGGTTCAAAGGCCTAAGCTTAGGTCCCGCAACGAAAGTCTTGATTTGTAAAAAGTCTAAAACAAATTCGACTTTAAAGTTATTTACTTCGAAATAATTTTTAAATGTTTTTTTAAAAAATAAAATTATCAAATCTAGGGCCGTGCCCCGCTTACATAACCCTAAGGACCGGAGCTTAAACTTTGGCCTATCCCCTTCACAGGTCTGGGCATCACAATAAGAATGCTACTTTGATTCTTACTTTTGAAATTTTAATGAAAACTAAATTTTTAAGTTTAAGATGTTAAAGTAAATATAACAACCGTAAAAACTTGTAGTACAATCTAAACCAACAATACCTACCAACTCTTTAATCTTCTCGAAATCACCGTCCTGACCATAGTCGTCGTGAACGAAGATTTCTTGCCGTTCCAACGCTTCCGGCGGCAGGCTTTCGTCCATTTCTCGAGAAAAGGAAGCCGAATATGTATATATATTAGAGTACGCGTGCTGTTAAAATAAAAAATGTGCCGCATAAAGAGAATTTTTTTGCTCCTTGGAAGTAAATCGCGGTGGGATTCGGAGCTTAAATTCCGTGGAACCGATTCATTAGGAAAATCCACAAATGGGTAAAACAATGTCGGACATAATGACAAATGTTGGGGGATGAAGTAGTTTGAAAGTTCATTTTAAAATGGCATAAGTTTAAAGTTTTAAAAGTTGATATTAAGTTTATGTCTAGACGGCTTAAAATTGTTTGTTTTGGCTTTTTCCTGAAGGCTCAAAAGTGTAAGCTTGCTAGTTAGAACTTTAGAGCTTACAATTTCTAAAAATCAATTGCACCAAATATCCATTAGCTTTTAGAACGATGCGTACGTATATAGGATGAAAAAACATAAATAGTTACCAAAAAGCCAGTTTTAAGAATTGCCAAATAATTGCGGCTAGATTAGAAAGCAATAGGACCATTATTTGTCTTGAGCAAAACCAATAGATTGAACTGTCAATAACCATGTGGTCGAGTAGTTAAGAAATTAGACAGTCTTCTAATGGAACCATACCTTTTAAATATGTAAGAATAAGAGCGTACTATAAAAGTGTATTACTTTAAAACTTGAAAAAAATTTTACTATGTACACTTTTGATATATCGCTAGCCAAGGCCATTTAAAAGTTTTTGAAAATAATTTTCCTGGTAACATTCTATGCTCTTACATAGGTATCGTAATAAAACTCCAGGGATATTTGGCACTCTAAAAGGGATAAATCTTTTGTAAAATATTTTTACCTTTATAACAAACATCTATAACGCTCCAGAGCAATTTGTTATGAAGGAGTTTTAACAAAATTCAAAAAATTTCAAAAAAAAATTTTAAATTTTGTTGTAAATTCAAGCATTCTAAAAACTTCAAAAATTTCTAAGTTTTTCTTAATTTTTTTAATCAACGACACATACAAACTAAAAATATTTTAGTAAAACAATTTTCGTGTTGCCTTCAATTTCCTTCTACCTCTTCTCTTTACTGACGACTACATCACACACTACAATCATTTTTCAGCTTACTATGTTAATATTTCTCTCGAAACTGTCAAAAACGCAAATGCTAATTGGGTACCACAGCGAATTAACAAAATAATCTTTGGCATTCTGCATTAATCTTTTTGTTTATGACTTTAAAGCTTCCGTGAAGCGCATCGTTGCTTATTTACTACGGAGTATATGTAAATAATCTTACCACTACGGATATGTAAATAAAGCACGCTATTATGTCTACAAAGAAGTGGAAGCTGTAGTAATGTAACTCACAAAAAGCTATATATATGTAACACAGTAAATAAATAGATTGATGTATACAAATGGCTATTGGAAGTTTGAAAAAAGTAAAAGATATAAAGCTTGAGAAAAAACTGTACAGTAATAAAGAGAAAAAACTGTACAGTAAAAGTAAATTAAGTTGTTCAATTAATTCTGACCCCTCTCAAAGTAAATTTTTGAGGTTGCGGCACAGAATTAATTAAACAATAATATATAACAGTGTAGTAGATATTACCAAATATGAATATCAACATGAATTTTAAATTTAAAATTTTCATGTTAATTAAAACTTCCAGAAGTCTAAATTTAGGTTTTACAACATTAGCTAGGAGTTTAAACAACATGATATACGTTTGAAACATGCAATTACTAAAAATTATAATATATTGTATTGTAAAGTGAACATAATCATAATATATATCTTATAATATTTATCGTTTAAAATTACATGTAACAAATTGTATATTTACAACTTTTAGTATAGTTTTACCTGTTATAGACAGCTTTATATGAGATACAAAATATACATATAATGTAGATAGTTAAGCTTTATGAGCAACATCATATTAAAAAACAAAAAAAATGTACAAAAAACAAAATAAAAATAGGTATATATAAAGTATTACCAGAAAAAAATATCTATCAATGTTATATTACCCATGCAATGACAAAAGTCTACGATACAATAGTTATTAATACGTAATCTATTCATATTGTAGTATGTATACTTAGACTTTGTAGTTATCATCTCTAGATAGATAAAGTATAATAAATGCACTATATTGTAGGAAATACAATTACGTTTGTTTTTTGCGTTATCGTAGCTTGGACTATAACGTTAGCCAAGAACTTAAAAAGAACATACAGTAGCTAATTAAACTACAATAAACACAGTGACTAGTTTTCTATATCTTGCATTACCTACATAAAATTCAAAAAAAGTTTGAACTATAATACCTTAAACTAATGAAAAATAATATATTTGGTTGTTCAAATAATTTTGTGCCTCTAAATAAAAAAATTTTTTTTAAAAAGCAAACTTCGGAGCACAGAATTATTTGAAACAACCTCAGCTAATTTGGAAAATACATTGTAATAATGACAGTATACATATATATATATATATATATAACATATTAGGTCCATAAATACACTTCTTCACCCTTTATTTACATTTCAATGCAAAGAATCCAAAAAAACCGCCAAAGGCACAAGAAAAACATTCGAAAATGTCGCCAGAATCGGCTACATTTATTTATTTACAAATTGTAAGAATCCGGTTGTCATGGTGACAAAACAAACCAGTATAATATATTCAGGATGACATTAATTAACAAAGTGCTTCGTGGAATGACCAAAATATTTTGAAAAATATTAAACAACAAGGCTGTAAATGTCTTTCACATCCGCTCATCTTGTTAAACGTAATTGTGTTAACATTCCATCGTAAAAGTCATGTTCGAAGGCTTTACGATGGCTATTTTTGGACATGGCACGACGTGTTATGTACACAATAAATCTAAATATTACATAGTATAAAATTTTTAGTTAACGTACTAATACAGAGATGTCCATAGTTATAAGCAGTGTTCTCAAATTTAAAATTTCCGGAGTTTTACTCAAAAAAAGGATCTTCAACTAGAGTGAGAAACAAGGGCTTTACTTTTGGGACTCTTCCCCGACGTAGGGCTAACGTTTAAGCCTATCTCGTTTTTACTTTTTTTCTAATCAGCTCGGCCGGGAAATTTGAGCAATGGGGCTACTACTATTTATGGAATTTTTTTGGGTTCGGACCTACATTTTAAGCTCAACTGGCCTGACTGAGTCAACTCTTAAATCCAACTTGTTTCAACTTTAGCTCAAGGTTGGCCCAGTTTGCACGACACGTTTTTCGCCCCTATACTACACGAAACTTAAAAGTGAAGTCTCCGTTCTTGGAGATGAGGATACATACAAGAAGGTATTTTCGACCAGAAAACTATTAATTTTAATCGTGAATGACAATTTTAAAAAAACTGTACTGCTTAAATATACGCTTAAAAACTTAAATTTAAAATTTTCTCCTTACCTTGCATTGTTTTTAACGTTTTGAACCATAAGACTCTTTAAACTTCAAAATAGAGTAAAAGCTAATTAAAAGTGTCTAAAAATCTGTTGCGTTTTTGTCATTTCAAAGCCATGTGTAATAATTTCGAAAATAAATTATTGTAAAACATAACTTCAAGAATGCTACGTAAATGTGACGAACCATGATGACGGTGCGTAATCTCTTGAATCATCATCGCCAAACGGAAGGAATGTTCCTTCACTCTTATAATAGTATCGTTGTTCCAGTATTTTAGCGACAAAATGAAGACGTTCATCTTGAAACGGAATCGGTAAGTCATTTTCTACTAAAGTAAACTTTGGTGAAGTATTTTTTAAAATTATTTTGTTGATTTTTAAGGAACTTTGGGGCTTGATAGCATGGTAACTCAAAATTTTGTTCTCAGTCAAACGAGGACAATTCCTGTTCTGCTTCGACCTTATTGACTTCAAACTTTTAATATAGAAAGATTATATAAGTATAAATTCTAAAACAAAGTACTAAATTGCAATTTCAATCTCGTGAAAACCGCGATCAAAAAATTCCGTTTTGAATTTCCCGCCAAGTTGGCATTGTGTCTCAAGCTTATAACATTGCCATTTTTCGACTTTTAATAATTTTTCTTTGATATACTAGTAAAAACCTTTAAATACACCTACATTTTTAAATTTGTAAGCGTAGCTTGTCTGAAAAGTTAGAAAAAGTGGTTGAAACACAATGCCAAATTTGCCAACTTGGCGGGAAATCCAAAGATTTTAATTATTAGAACTAAAAAGAGCAAGCTAAAAACTTCTATGGGTACTATTAGTAGCACAATGAACTATTATAAAAATTTGGAGCTGGTACTAAGTGAAGCAAGTCTGGTACTTCTCTTGTAAGCCTAGTATTACTTTCGGTTCAACCTAATATATAGTATGTTAATCTAAAACTTATTGTCATCCTAAACAAGTAGCACCTCGTCACAAACATGTTGATCAACAAGTTTCAAGAACCTTTAAAAAGTGTTAGTTTAAAAACAGCTCTGCATCGAACAGGTGCTCTTCTGACCCTTGGCACTTTAAAAACAGATGAGAGTTGGCTTGCATGAGGCCATTTATTCGATCTGATCTTTAAGAATTTTGTTTTCCGATCAATAAAAGTGGTATATTAACAAGGTTCTCGTTAGTTTAGGTTTAGTTTTTCAAAAACTGTTTAGATTTTTTCAATTTAGTAACGACTTTTAATTTTGCAGTGAAATCAGTGATCCAGACATAATGGACAAGATTCAAAAAGACATCGATCGAGCGGCCAAAGACTTTCAAAGAGAAGCCCAAAATGTCACTAACGGTAAGAAACATATGTTACTGTATTGTTACTTGTTTTATAATATTAAAAATGATTAGTAATTTTTTCAAAAGTTACAAATTTTTTGAAACACCCTGTAAATCAAAAAACTAATAAAAATTAAAACAAAAAATTTTTGAAAAATTTTTGTGGCTGCGTTTACTCAACGCCTGGAAGGTTTCACCTATAGCTCAAGGCAGGCCCAATCGTACAGCCGAGCTGATATTATACGACCTGTTTCTCATCCCTACTTTTAAAACACATTGGCTCATCGTAGTTATTAAACAACACAAAAGGTCAATTTTTATATTAAAAGGCAGCTTTAGAGTAGGTGATTAATGAAATCAAGAAAATGCTAGTAAAATAAACAAAGTTTTTGATTTTTGAAGCTCCATACCTTGCCTTTAAAATTTAAGACCACAACTATTCAGTCAGAACTAATATTAGGCAGTTCAAATAATTCTGTGCCTATAACGCCAAAAATTTTTTTGTGAGGAAGCACAAAACCATTTGAACAACCTAATAAAACAAAATTTTGAGTTTTCCGTTTTTTTTATTTTTACCAAAGGACGCGGTCTTATGCAAATTATCCTGCCATTTTCAAAATCGTTTTTTCATTATTCGAAATTTTTGTTACTTATTATTGGACTTTCTGAGCTGTGTGGTCGGAAATTGAGAAGTCAACGGTATGTTACTATGTAAAATATGTTATGTCTTGCTTTAGGGTTTGATTGTAATGTAAAATACGGTCTAAGAATGTATAAGGTTTATATTACGTTTTTCACATAATTCTGTGCCCCTAACTACAAGAATTTGCTTTGAGAGGGGGCTCTGATTTATTTGAACAACAATGTTTATAAAAAAAAAACAAGTAGTTGTTTTTTTAAAAGCTTTAAGGTTACAGTAATCTACCGTAATAATATACTGTTTGGCAATGCCTTTGAATTTCCTATAATAGAAATGTAGTGTTCTGTAAATTTTTCTAAAATTTTTTAAATTTTGCTTCATTTTCAGCTGTCAACTCGAAACTAAACGACATGTCCACCTACTCTCATCGTACCATCGACTACACCTACCCGAGTGTCATCTACCAACTCCGTTCAGCTCATCTCGGCGCTCTCTTCGTTCAAGCCTTCACCTTGTACTTGTGGTCGCGGACCCTGGGCTTGTCCGGCTTCCTGTTGCCATTCATTTTCATTTGTCTGAACGTGTACTTGGTATTCAGAAGATGGTACTACTCGATTGACGGCCGCTACGACTTTCAAAAGTTTCTCGGCGTCAACAAGCCTCAACTCAAGCTTCATTACTTTATTGGTAAGGAAACGCTTTATATTTGCCTTTAGCGTTTTAAAATTTAAAATTTATACTTTTTAGGTGTTTTTGAGCTATATACCTATAGTATTACTTAAAATACAAAGTAAAATCGTTAAAATAGCATTTTTCAAATCATGAATACCAAATTTTGTTGATATAGTAATGTTAGCATAGTTAAAATAAATGACTTTTGCCGTGCTTCCGTGGCGCAATCGGTTAGCGCGTTCGGCTGTTAACCGAAAGGTTGGTGGTTCGAGTCCACCCGGGAGCGATTATCTTTTTTGCTTTTTTAATGCATTTTGATAATATGGCAATTTAAAGAATTTTAAACGTGATCAAAATTCTATAAATACCTTTTTTGTACTGTTTTATGAAAACAGTTCTAAATAAAAAACCTATTTTCGATGAAAAAAGTGCAATTTTAGCCTGTTTCGCCTAGGTTTTCTCGATGTTTTTATCTAATGAACTAATACCCCACTTTTTCAGCCCTATTCGCATCTGCCATTCTCACACTGTTGGCACATTTCTTCGGACCGGATCTTGAGGGCGGCATCACGACTTTCCTGTACAACCTGAGCAACTACCTGAGTTTGTCGTGCTCGTTGTGCATTCTGTTCGTCGATTGTTACGAAGGCTACAAGTCCAAGAATTTCTGATTCTGCGTCGAATAAACCTTGTCCCCCACGTTTCGATTTTTATTTGAATAAAAAGGTATTTTTGTGGTCAAGAGAGATATTGTAGTAGGTCATTTGTTAGTCTGGAATTCCTTATTTAAACCTGTAGTTACTTTACTATACCAGTTAATCCTGTACGCATACCTTATAACCATCCGAAAAGTAAGCCAAAGTAAAAGTGATATAAAACTTTATACTCCTTTGAGGTCAGTGTATTGTATATGTACGTATATGTTCAATGAGGTACAGTAAAGTGAGATTTAGAATTAGTAAAAACAAAAAAAGGTATAAAATATAGCCAGGTAAGACCGTAAACATCAGTGAAATCAACTTTTGAATTTTAAAAAAGTCATAAATGCAAGACTGGCACCAAATCGACGTTTTTTCTGTGTTTGTCTGGTCGCATAAGGAGCCCTGAAGCTGGTCGATATGGTCGACAGGTCATTTCATCAGCTTGTCTTCTCTCCGTGATTGCTATTTTCACGTTTTCTAGTGCCATATTCATTGATTTTTTGTACTCGACTCGACATTGTTTGATGCTTTGACGGATCTTCTCGACTTCAATGTTGTTCTTGGGTATAGACCGTGGTTTTGCTGAAATTTTAAACTTTAGCGAAAAATAATTTTTAGGCAATAATGACAATTTTTAGGTAACTTGTTTAAATGTTTTCAACTAAAAATCAATTCAAAAACATGTAAAAGTTCTAAAAACCTACCTAAATGTAACCTTCTCAACGGTACTCGACTAACCTTGGTCAGGTTAAAGTAAGGATGCTTCATAGCTTCACGAGCAGTCAGACGTTCTTGATGATCGTACCGAAGTAACTGGTCCAATAAGTCAAACGCCTCAGATGATACCAGGTCTCGATTGTCAATGTGAACAAACCGTTCCCATCGTTTTCGAGAATGACTAAAACAATATCAAATAATCCAACTATTTCAAAAACAAAGCCTTAAGAAAACATAAAGTAATATGAGTCAATATTTAAATTGGTCTTTTTTAAACTATGCCAACACTTACCTTCCAAGAATCTCGTTGAAACGGTGATCCAATTCAATGTGATAATTCTCGATATACAAAAACAATTCGTCCGTTCCTAACACTTTTGCAAACCGAACCAGCTAAAATCAATTACTAAATTTTTAAAAAAAATTTATTCCATTATCAGTTCAAATTTACGTATTCTGTTCGTTATTGGGCAAACATACCTAAAAATCAAAGAAAATTAAGACTTACTTGATCATAGTTGTCATGCCCGTGGAAGAAAGGCTCTTTGCGGAAAATCATTGAAGCTAACATACATCCCAAACTCCACATGTCAAGTGAGTAGTCGTAGTACTAAAAAACTAAATTTTAAAACCATCATTAAACCAAAAAGCTAAAAAAAACTTTACCATACCCCAAACATAACCAAAGGTAAGTCTTTTTTTTATTTTTTAAAAAATAGAATAGTATTACAAGAAAAAACTTTAAAAAATTATTTTACCTTATACCCAATCAACAATTCCGGTGCCTTGTAACATCTAGAAGCTACCCGAACATCGTATGCTTGACCCTGATGATAGAACTCGGCCAATCCCCAGTCGATAAGACGTAGTTGTCGCTTCTCGTGATCTATCATAACATTGTGTGGCTTCACATCTCGGTGCATGATTCCCATCGAATGACAAAAGTCCAAAGCCTTCAGAAGCTCGTACAAATAGTATCGAATGTCATAATCAGATAAGGTCTGGCACAACTGATTAAAGTCGGTATTGTTAACGTATTCGAAGATAAGAGCCGGCGTTTTTGTTATTGGACCTTTAACTACGTCAAGAAGAGTTATGATATTGGGTCCTGATTTAAGGTTCTTCAGGATCTTGACTTCTCTTTTCAGGGTTTTGTCGTTTACTGTCTAGAATAATAAAATTTAGGTAATAAAAAGATCAAAATAATGTTTAAACGATAAATAGAACTTGTTCCTCCGAAAAAATGTTCCTAAAGCTACTTCATCTGCATTTACTTCAAAAGTTATACTAATCACACAACAATCAACATCTTGTATCATCAATATTCAATTTTTCCAATCTTCAGTACCTAAAAACCGAAAACAATAAAAAAAACACTTACGTTTAATATCTTGATAGCCACCGTTTCATCCTCTGGTATTAGAATTCCTTCAAACACTTCCGAGAACCTTCCTTCGCCAATCTTCTCTCCCAAACGATAGTCGTCAACATCACCATATTCAATCTGATGAGCTTCGTAATTCCAGTATTTCTGAGGCTTATTCATGTTAACGTCCGAATAGACGCGAGAACTTGATAACAGCGGCATTTTATGTATAGTGGATTGTTGTTAGTTGAGTTTTAGACACCGACCATCAGTACAAATCTAAAAATACAAAAATAATCTTAAAAACCTATTGCTAATGCCTAAAAAAATATAAACAAACCATTAAAACATAATGCATAAATTGTAACATACATGAAAAATACCCAAATTTACCAAATTTTAAAAATTTTATTGTTTTATTTTTCAAAAAACCATATGCCGACAACTATCGCTTTTTCAGCTCGAAGTGTCACGATATATCGGTTTTGACAACGAAGTGTCAAACTTGTGCGCCTCTCAACTATCGAGTGACTTTTCGGTCTTGCAGCGCTTTTGGCATTTGTGATGAGCAAAAAAACTTGAATGATACTCTGCTCGTTTCGTATCTTGTTGTTTCTCCATATTTTTCTATGTTTACACTCACAGTTTTGAAGCTTAAAATTGTGTTTTTGTCGCCAAATTGATTTTTTCCAATATTTTGTCTTTTTCTTTCGAAATCCGTCGTTTTTATAAAAATTTAGATGAATTCTTTTTGGTTAAAATTCTTGGAGGAAAGTTGAATTTATTATGCAAATTTAAATTTACTTGAAACGTATGATTTGTAGCTCAAGTTTGTTGTCACAGTCTTGAGGAATCTGGATTGATCAACTCATAAACAATATCTGGTTGTTGTCTGTCTGCTTTTGTAAATGGAGTAAGTTTTATCTCTTCAAAAGGTCGTTAAAAGTTGGATTAGGGGTTGAGAATAAGCTGTATCTTTGAGCATTAAAACCGCTTTGTAATGGATGTAATGCCATTTCTTTACAATTAGGGTTTTAGTATATTAAACCGGAAGTAGGATATTATAGTAGTGTATTGAGAATGGCACAGTTTGATGTGTCGTTTTTCATGCATTGGTGTCGTCCTAACCGCGTTTCCCATCATCAAAGGTAAAATACCGAGTATTTAGATAAGAAAATGGTTTAGTTCAGTGAAATATGAATAAGAAACTAGAAAATTAAAAAATTTTTACTCAGTATAATATAATAAGGGCAGGTTTTGTAAAAAATATGATCTTTTGTTGTTTATGGTCACGAGATTTGTCTTACACAATACTTGTGGTTTTGTAAAAAGTGTTATTGGCGTCGGAATATTAATATAGGAGTCAAAAATTGATTTTTTTAGTGTCTTTGGTGCTGGTCAAGCATAATATGCCATACCTTTGTGTATTTTAGATCTTATAATATATCTTTGGTCTTAAACTTTTTCAGAGATATTAAACATTGTTTTCACATAAGTTTAGTGTAAAATTGTCTTGGGATAACTTTGTAAACTTAACGTTACTATACGTCTTAAAACAAGCTTATCATTTTTTTCTTTCAGCCGGGACTTGTCCTCGCATCCCAGCGATACTCCGTCTCTAAAGCCATACCCACCTAAGGGAGACGGGATGCCAGTTCCATCACGTGCCCGCGTCTACGCGGATGTTACTATGAGGAAACCCAGGGAATACTGGAATTACGAAGTTCATCAGATCGAATGGGGAAACATCGATGATTACCAGTTGGTCCGCAAGCTGGGCCGAGGAAAGTATTCTGAAGTTTTTGAAGGAATTAAGTTGCCAAACGACGAGAAGATTGTTATCAAAATATTGAAGGTAAGGATTCATATTTTTCTTGGTTTTTAGGTGAAGAATGAAGGAAAATTGATGTGTTTTGGTAAAATACAATAGCGACGTCGCTTGACTGCATTTTAAATGAAATCACGGCTTATATTTATAGGGAACTTACTTATATCACACGATTTTACGTTTATTTCTAACAAAGATATTGTTTTAGCCAGTGAAAAAGAAGAAGATCAAGAGAGAAATAAAAATTCTGGAGAATTTGCGTGGTGGCACGAATATCATCACTCTTTTGGACGTTGTTAAAGATCATGTTTCAAGAACACCGGCTCTCATCTTCGAATACGTTAACAACACCGACTTCAAGCAGTTATACCAGACTCTTTCTGATTATGACATTCGATACTATTTGTACGAGCTTTTGAAGGCTTTGGACTTTTGTCATTCGATGGGAATCATGCATAGAGATGTGAAGCCACACAATGTTATGATAGATCACGAGAAGCGACAGCTACGTCTTATTGATTGGGGATTGGCAGAGTTCTATCATCAGGGTCAAGAATATAATGTTAGAGTAGCTTCGAGATACTTTAAGGGGCCAGAGCTGTTGGTCGATTATCAGGTAGGAATTTTGATTGTTGTTTTGTACATAAGTGTATAAGGAATTTAATCATGACATGTTTTTAGTGTTATGACTATTCACTTGACATGTGGAGTTTGGGATGTATGTTAGCTTCAATGATTTTCCGCAAAGAGCCTTTCTTCCACGGGCATGATAACTATGATCAAGTAAGTCTTAATTTTGTTTTTATTTTTAGTTATATTTACGAAGAGAATACGTCAATTTGAGCTGATAATGGAATAAAAATTGTTTTTAATTTAATAATTGATTTTAGCTGGTCCGAATTGCAAAGGTGTTAGGGACGGACGAATTGTTTTTGTATATCGAGAAGTATCACATTGAATTGGATCACCGTTTCAACGAGATTCTTGGAAGGTAATTGTTGGCATGAATTTTAAAAGTCTTGGCATTAACTTAATACTTTGTTTTTAAAATAATTGTTTTATTTCATATTGTTTTAGACATTCTCGAAAACGATGGGAACGATTTGTTCACGCTGAGAATCAGCATTTGGTGTCGCCCGAAGCAATTGACTTTTTGGACAAACTACTTCGGTATGATCATCAAGAACGTCTGACTGCTCGTGAAGCTATGAATCATCCATACTTTGCCCAAGTTGTTCAAGAACATCAGCGGAATGCGGAAGGTAAGTATTTTAAATGTTTTTATGAAGAAGCGTTTTTGTACTTGTAGTTAAAAACCGATGTCTTCTTGAATATAGAAGCATTCTTGGTTTATTAATAAGATTTTGGATTAAAATATATAAAAAATTACTTTTTTAGTCAAGAACGGGGTGTTAAACTAAATTAATTTAATGTTTAGCCGCCCCTGACGCACCAGCCCAGGACGGAGCCGCTTCCGAATCGAACCTATCTACAGCCGCCTCAAACAACTCGTTGGGACCGCAGTAAAGCTAAAGGACCGTTTATATTTGGGGCTCTACGAACACAACGAGTTGTTATTGTAATTCAGTTGTTAAGCGAGTTGTCGCCGTGATTCAGTTGTTATAAAATACGAATTTAATGTAGTAGAATTAAGTCAACACTTTTTGGATGTAGAAGTATCGATGGAAGTATATAATAGGTAATGTAGACCGAAAGTATATTTTTGGTTGTTAATATAGTTAAGCGCCGTTTTAAATTGAGGATAGCGTTTGTTGTAATGCTTGAATTATCTTTTAAGATAATATGATATCAATGTTAATATCGTTTATAGAATACATAGTAAATTGTTATTGTAATACCGTGGTTGACTGAGTTTTACTGTTCTGTTTTGTCGGTTTTAAGTCTTTTTGGTCTAAAAGTTTGAAGAATTTGTCTTTTATATTTTCTTTTGTTGAGTTTTCTACATACTTTTTGACCACAACTTATTTCTGATGATACTGTAAACGATACTACTGTAATTGAGGCCATAATTTACTTGAACCTATATTACAGTATCATTTTTCAGCTAAGTTTTGTAATTTGTGACAGCTGGTTGACAATTAAACTCGTTTGTCTTTTATAAATGTAAAATAACTTGAATCACTCTGATATTCGAAGCTTGTACTAATTTCCACACAATGTTGATTGTATTTCAAACTATTTTCTCTAATTTTGTTGAATTTGTATTTTAAAATAAATAAAAGGAAATGATGGTAATGTTGTTATGGATGGTGCCGGTTAGCTACCTTGATTACTTTATGGATATTGAGCTGACAATTTACAAAAAATGTGAGATAGGCGTCTAGACCATTGTTTTGCATTGGAAATGAGGATTTTAAAAACAATTTTTGAATTGAGTGTAATATAAAGTAACATTCAGATGTCACTCGGAAGATTTTTGAAGCCAGTGCACGTTGTGAGGACGGTCAGAGCACAGTCGACTCAAGCCAAGTCCACGCAAGAATATGTGGAGAAACCGGTGCCTACAGTACGACCATTGTATCTCGATGTACAGTCAACAACACCAATGGTGAGATTATGACAAAACTTAAAAGGTTTATTTTTAGGTTATACAGAATAGTATAATCTTATATCTATAAGATCAAAGCTAGGAATGTCAGGTTCTTATTATTCCCCCTCTTTGTCAGGTTCTTATTATCTGACCCTCATTTCAGGACCCACGTGTCGTAGACGCCATGTTACCATATATGCTGAACGACTTTGGTAACCCTCACTCCAGAACCCACTCCTACGGCTGGGAGTCGGAAGCCGCGGTGGAGCGGGCACGACTTCAAGTGGCAGAACTAATCGGAGCTGATCCTCGAGAAATTGCCTTTACTTCTGGAGCTACAGAATCGAATAACTTGTCTATCAAAGGCGTGGCCAAGTTCTACAAAAACGCTGGCAAAACTCACGTCATCACAGCTCAGACGGTAGTTTTTTTACTGATTTGCATACTTAGAATGACACGATTTATTAAAATTAATGGTTAAAGTTCAGAATTAACGATATATTATAATTGAAGGAACACAAATGTGTACTGGATTCGTGCCGATATCTGGAGAACGAAGGGTTTCAAGTAACTTATTTGCCTGTTCAAACTAACGGTCTGGTCGATTTGGAGCTTTTGGAACAGTCGATGACAGAAAAGACGGCGTTGGTGTCGATTATGGCTGTCAATAACGAAATTGGAGTTAGACAACCGCTTAAGGAGATCGGTAAGTATTGTTATCTAAATTTTTGAAATAGTTTTAAAAGCTGCTTGTCAGCTTTGAAGATTGACTTTGTGTTTTGTAAATCAGATCAGAAGGGTTACTTTTATAGTCTCTCGGATCTTGGACTCATGTTGACTATAAAGCGTGTTTCATTACAACAAGTTGACTGTAAGGAAAGCTTAATTACTTAATATTTTAGGGGAATTATGCCGCAAGAAAGGAGTCAAATTCCACACAGATGCAGCTCAAGCCGTAGGCAAAGTGGACATTAATGTAGATGATCTTAAACTCGACTTGATGTCTATTAGTGGCCATAAAATCTATGGACCTAAAGGTATGTTGCATATAATAATTAAAAAGTTTTTAAAAATATGAATTTAGGAATGAAAATGGGACAAAAAGGTTGTGTAAAACTTTATTGGAATATTCAAATAATTCTGTGCCTACTCTGGAAATTTGCTTCGGGGCGCAGAATTATTTGAACAACCTAATAAATTGTTATATATAGTTGTTATAAAACTGAATTGTCAATTACAGTTTATGAAACTTCCTTTTCAGGAGTTGGTGCCATTTACGTCCGCCGAAGGCCTCGTGTTAGAATCGAAGCTCAAATGAGCGGTGGCGGGCAAGAACGAGGTATGAGATCAGGCACACTACCTGCCTTCCTTACCGTAGGGCTAGGCGAAGCCTGCCGAATTGCCTCAAAAGAACACGAGTTCGATTTACAACATGTGAAGAAACTTTCCGACCGGCTGATAAACGGAATCAACGCCGAATTAGAGATGGTGATCAGGAATGGAGATCCGGATGCTTGGTATCCAGGATGCGTGAATCTGTCATTTGCTTACGTGGAAGGAGAATCATTATTGATGGCTTTGAAGGATGTAGCACTTTCTTCTGGATCAGCGTGCACTTCTGCTTCACTCGAACCGTCGTATGTCTTGAGGGCGATTGGAGCTGACGAAGATTTGGCGCATTCATCGATTCGATTTGGCATTGGAAGGTTTACTACACAGGAGGTATGATATTGAAGTGTAGTGAAAAGATATAGTATTATTATACTACTCTGTATTTCCTAAAAAATACCCGGTTCTAGTCTAGTTGTGCACAATTTTTAACTTAATATGCAAGTTTTTAACGAATTACTCAAAAAATAGGGACACTATTTTATGACCCTTAAATTTTAGGTTTTTATGTTTTAATACTTACAAATGTTTACAGGAAGTCGACTACACGGTCCAGAAATGCGTCAAAGAAGCTGCACGCCTACGCGAAATGTCGCCATTATGGGAAATGGTCCAAGAAGGTATCGACCTGAAGTCAATCCAATGGACTCAACACTAAACCTCATATAAATATTTTGAGTTTCGAATGCAGTAGGAGGAGACTTGTTATTTGTTTACATATATTTTTAATAAATTTAATTACTTTAAAGTTAGTGCAGTATTTACTAAAAATTGAAAAATTTTTTCATTTTGTTGTAGGAAAATATGCAATAATATTGAAAAATATTTACAAAAAGAAAAAAAAATATTTGTATAAAGATGTCAAAACAACTATTATTAGTAGGTCTTACTGAAAATATCAAAAAGTACTCGCTCCCGGGTGGACTCGAACCACCAACCTTTCGGTTAACAGCCGAACGCGCTAACCGATTGCGCCACGGAAGCACGGCCTTCAGTGTTCTTATTTCCTTTCTCGTTTTTATACGGAAAATTAACAAAGAAAAACTTCCGACAAAATTTTGTTTTCCTTTTCTTAGCCTGATTTTTGAAGATTTAGAGAAAAGATTGGCTATTTTATGGAAAAGCTTGTTTATTCCGAATATTTTATATTCATATTGAGGTAGATTGCTTTTTGTGCTTGAAAAATACAAATTGCCGTGTGGCCAACAAATTTTCGGGAACTAGTGCAACGGTCTCGGGTTTGCAACACTCTCTCGAACCTCGTTATTATCGCCGCGTCATTTTTAGAGGTGCCCTTTCTTTTTCGTGTATCTAAAAACCTTCGAATCAGTGTGTGTTACGTGTACAAAGTATCCTGTTGCTTCTGGTTGTCAGTTTTGTTAGATTTTTTGTAAACTCGACATTATTTCAATGTTTAAACTGTCGTGCTAATTTCTTTAGTTCATAATCAACGCTGAATTTACAAATTCTGAGTTTTTTAATTAAAAATTATTTTTAGATGAAACTCCTGGCCTTCATAGGGTCTTTGGCCTTGATTTCCAGTGTTTTATGTGCAGATGATAAGCCAAAAGGTCCAAAAGTAACTGACAAAGTTATCTTTGAAATCGAAATTGGAGGAGAAAAGGCAGGAAAGGTTGAGATTGGGTTGTTCGGCAAAACTGTACCAAAAACCGTCAAAAACTTTGTTGAATTGTGCAAGAAACCAGCTGGAGTAAGCTTTAATTTTTTTTTAATTTTAGGTAACAAATTGTTTGAACATGGAAAAACGACAAACATTACATATTTTCTTTGACTAAAATCTCAGCTGTAGACGAAAAAAAAATATATACAACCCCTATTTGAATGGAAATACAAAGTTTGCATTAACGTATTTTACATAATTGTAGGAAGGCTATGTGAGCAGTGGATTCCACCGTGTAATCAAGGACTTCATGATCCAAGGCGGTGACTTTACCAAGGGAGATGGTACTGGTGGCCGGTCCATCTACGGAGAAAAGTTCGCTGATGAGAACTTCAAACTGAAGCACTGGGGAGCTGGTTGGTTGAGCATGGCTAATGCTGGCAAAGACACCAATGGATCTCAATTCTTCATCACAGTAAAGAAGACATCATGGTTGGATGGAAGACATGTTGTGTTTGGAAAGGTTGTTAAGGGAATGGATGTGGTTAGGAAGGTGGAGAACACCAAGACCTTGTCTGGAGACCGACCGGAATCCCCAGTTGTTATTGTTGGATGTGAACATGTTGAAGTTGCCGAACCTTTCCCAGTTGAGAAGGCCGATGCTCAAGAGTAAACGTGGTAATGGTTGTAATTGTGATTCGTTCTTATTTTAGGTAGTACTAAATTATCATTCTTATATCATTGTTCCTGAAATCTAACTATTAACTTATCTTTCCTACAACTGCCTTAGTTATAATAATAAAGTCCTGACTATAAAAACAGATTTAAACTTCATGTAATGACTTAACAACACGAATTTAAAATTTTGAGACAAAAAGCTAATTTTCTACCTTTAGAAAGCATTAATATACTCCACAAACGGTCTAATATATACATTTATTTTTCCATAAATGAAAGCAACAAGACAAAATATACATTATGAATAATTTGTGGGTTTAAAGCGCATAATTTAAACGCGTTGAACAGATAAATAATCATTGAGAATCGCAGGCCTTATAGGCTTTGAAGTCACCATTCAAGCTTGAGCTTCAGCACTCTTCTTGGGCAACAAAATGGCGTTAATGTTGGGCAAAACACCACCTTGAGCAATAGTAACTCCAGCCAACAACTTGTTCAATTCCTCGTCGTTCCTCACCGCCAGTTGAAGATGGCGCGGGTTGATTCTGGACTTTTTGTTGTCGCGAGCCGCATTTCCAGCCAATTCCAGCACTTCGGCCGCCAGGTACTCCAAAACAGCGGCCAGATACACGGGAGCTCCAGCACCAACACGTTGGGCGTAGTTGCCTTTACGCAATATACGATGAAGTCGACCTACTGGGAATTGTAGACCAGCTCTTGAAGAACGGGACTTGGCTTTACCTCCGGTCTTGGCTTTGCCACCTTTACCACGTCCTGACATGATTGTCGATAAATGTCGTCACAAGATAGTAATATGTAATAGGTTTGTAAATAGATTTTCTGCGAAATCATGGATTGTTTATATACCGTATGTTGGTGTGGGCGGAGTTTACGGATTCAGATGACTTGGGACAAGAGTTTCCTTTGCGTCAAGTCGCATTTTTGATCCTCGTAGTAATTTTTTAAATACTAAAATATATATTTAGTTTAAAGTATTTATATTGAGCTTACTCTCCTACCATAAAAACATAAAACTGTAGTTTTGCGCAAAACGTTAAAGAAAAGTTTCATCGTATAAAATGACCGCGAATTCTTTCCGTGTCGGGGAACGGTCGCGGAAAAATAAATAAAGAAAAGAGGAGAAAAAGGAGTGGAAACAAAATTTTGGTGGTAAAGAAGTAGAGAAAGCTTGTTTGGTCTCAAGCACGGTGACGACTGGAGAGAAAGTTTTTGCAGTTTTTGTTATTCATGGCTTTTACGAGAATTTTCGGTTTTTTCTTCGATTTTTTGTATTTTTATGCGGTTTTCACTGTAAAACAAGCATGGTTTTCATTTTTGTGGTATAATAAATTAAGATGGCTTTAATTTACTTTACTTTTTAATTTCAGTATTGAAGGAAAAATGTTAATTTTGTCTTGAAAATGAAATTTGAAGATATCAAATATAATATCAGAATAATGTCGTTTGTTGTTTATAACGAGAGTTTTCTTATTATGAAACCTAAATTTTAATGAATTTGATTGTATTTTAAGTTTTCGTGGTTTAAACTTTATTATGTATTATTTATTACGCAATACGTAATCACATATTATTATTAAATCCAACTTTTCTAGGTTAATAAGACATGAACAAGAAGCAGATCCTGGCCATCTTATTGTACGAATTCAAGAAAGGAAGGACTGAAGCCGAAACTGCTTTCAATATCAACAATGTGTTTGGAGCTGACACTGTGACGGAAGAAGTGGCAAAGACGTGGTTCGACAAGTTCAGAGATGGCGATGAAACGTTGGACGGGTTTAATGTTGTGAAGCAGAAAGAGAAAACTGGAGTCACGGTCGAAGTGTACGAATCGCCTTTGGATTTAGAGAAAGCATTAGCCAACATCAGCCAACAGCAGCAGTCGTCTTGAGCTTGGTTATCTGATAAATTATGGATTGGTTCTGATTATTTTATGGCCTTATTGCACAACAAGATCTTCAAGTTGTAATCTTATTCAAAGATCCTGGTTTAATTGTAAATACGTTTTTTATTCTGATAATTTATTCATTTTTTTGTTTTTTTTTATTTTTAATAAATGGTTTTACTTTATAGTTGAAGGCAATCATCAATTACAGTAAAAAGATGTCTTTGAACTATCAACTCAAAGTTTAGCTTTATGTAGTGAAATTACAAAGAAATTTTTAAAACCTGAATAGAAAAAATCATATAAAGATGGTTGGAAAGCTACTTCTTTAACAATTTTGTTGATAAACATCGAGAGTGGATAAAAATTTCAAGGTTTAGTAAAAACCAATACTTCCGTGGCATTTCGTTGAAAAACCCGATATTTTAGGGACACTTCGTCAAAAATGGGTTATTATTTTTCTATTCTGATTCACATTGCTTTGTGGTTTTCTATCGGACCAAACTTATTGATAAAACCCGTAGTTTAGATAGTATTAGACTCAAAAATAGCCCTGATATTATACTAAATTTTTGAAGTGTAGAACATGGTAGGTTTTAGCTTATGTCTTTGTTTTCTACGCTTTTAAGCTTTTAAGACGAGAATATGTATTTCTCAATTTCATTCTTTTTTAGCAAAAATGTGTTTTCTATGTTTAAATATATGGTATGTGACATGATATATGGTATTTTAGAGCACTACACTTCAACCATACTTGGATACGGTTAGGAGAACATTGGACGCGGCATTATGTCTAGAACATTTTAGTTCTCAAGTTGTTGAACGACATAACAAGCCTGAAGTAAGTTTTTTTGTTCTTTATATTGTTTTAGTTTTTAGGTGTAGTAAATAAGGACATTAGAAGTAAAGAAACTTTGAAGTATAAAGTTTTCTTGGTGTTGTAGACGTAAAGATTAACAATTTGGTACTTTTACAATAAAAGATAAAAGAGTCAAATCTGGAAGAAACAACGATTATTCTATCTAAATTCTTTATTGTAAATTAAGATTGTGAGTTTAGGTAGAAGTCCGAACATCCAAGGAACTTCTACTTCAACCTGTTGTAATTGCCAGAAACAAGAATGAACGGGTCTTAATCGAAGGTTCTATCAATTCAGTGAGACTGTCGATATCCGTGAAACAAGCTGATGATATTGAGAAGATTTTGTGTCACAAATTCACTAGTTTTATGGCCCAAAGAGCTGACGACTTCTTTGTTTTGAGGAGAAAACCGGTTGCCGGCTATGACATCAGCTTCTTGATTAATTCGGCACATATGGAGAGCATGTACAAACACAAACTGGTTGATTTTCTTATTCACTTCATGCAGGAGATTGATAAGGTGAGTAGTTTATAAAGGGTTTTAGACAGAGATTGCAAAAGATATTTTAGTTATAGGTACTTTTTTCGAAGCTTTTTTATTACTAAATTTATTTTATTGGTAATATTATTTAAAAAAGAGACTTTCAATGCTAATATCACCATCTTTTAGGAAATTAATGACATGAAATTAGCATTAAACGCTCGCGCCCGAACATCAGCCGAAGAATTTCTGAAGCACTTCAATTAATCTCTGATCTTACAATAGTATTGTGCCTTTTGAACCAGTTTATTTATCTTAATTTATTATCAGGACTGTTTTTTCTTCTTCTTTAAATTTTGGGTTTACTTTAATTATGTAAAATAAAATGATTTTAATGAATTTCTACTGGAGTTTATTGATTGTTCTACGTTATTAACGTTAACCGTATCGCAGTATCATGTTTTCGTTTACAATGTGTGTTACTTAATGTAAAGCACGAAGTATTTACATTTTTTTACCTTCAGATGAAGGTTTTATTGGTATTATTAGCCTTTATATCGTTGGTATATTCGGCCGATGTGTCTTCGGAGTTGTTGGATACACCCCGTTTTACTCTGCAAGGCCAAGTTAGTCTAGGAGCTGGTATGATAGCGCCTAAAAATTGGAAAGCGAGAAGTCGTGTGTTACTTGACTATGGCAAGTATATCGGTTTTATTAGGTATGTCGTTACGTTTATTTTTGGTATACGTATTTCTCATTTTATATTGTATTTTTTATATATGATATTTATCTAATTTTAAAAAAGATAATTGTGTTTACGGTTATGATGGAATTGGCTTTTCTGTGTTACCTGTAGCAGTACTTTCAAACGTATCATTGAAAATATTTTAAAATCGTATGTTAAAGTTAATGTTTTAGAGATGACGGATATTTTGTTGTTGAAGGCGTTCCTACTGGATCCTACATCGTTGAAGTAACAAACGTCGACTACATTTTCGAGCCAATCAGAGTCGATATTACAAGCAAAGGAAATGTCAGAGCTAGAAAATTGAACGTTCTTCAGGTAAATGCTTATTTTTTTGGAAACCAACAAAAAATACGTTTTTTTATTAATGGACACAGAAAACGAGAAAAGCAGTCCTAAAATTGCTTAAAAATATTATGATTTGAAGCCTTTGGTACTGTCGTTTCTAGTTAAATTTCAAAAAGTCTAAAAATAAAACGAAATGAGCCAAAAAGTTACTTGGGCTGAGCCGGGGATCGATCCCGGGACCTCTCGCACCCTAAGCGAGAATCATACCACTAGACCACTCAGCCGCACGGCGCAAAGGAAGAAAAAGAGAGTCTCTTTTCTTTTCAGTGCGAATTCTCAAGTGAAAAGACGATTTATTAGAGGAAAACAGTTGAATATAGAGTATCTTTGTACTTAAAAAAGTTGTAAACGACTAATTTACTGAGCATATGTAATTTTTGACTGTTTTTTAATAAAAATTTGTTATAGTAACAGGAGAAAAAGGTCTTATAATTATTAAAGTTTGGTAAAATTAAAAAACTATCGTTATCATTTTCAGCCAAACAGTGTGTCAACCCTACCATATCCATTGAGACTTCAAGCACGCCAACCGACCAAGTATTTCCGTCAACGAGAACAATGGAGAGCGACTGATGTCCTCATGAACCCTATGGTGATCATGTTGGGTGTAGCCTTCATCTTAATGGTTGTAACTCCAAAATTGGCCGCTAATGATCCGGAACTTAAGAAAGAATTGGAGCAGACTATGCAGGTACCCAAGGTGGACATGCCAGATGTGGCCGACGTGCTGGCCAACATGTTTGGAGGAGGACAAAAGAAGGCGATTAAAGGAAAACCAGCCAAACGACAACGATAAGCGATCTCTTTTTGTGATTTAATAACTTATGCTCAGTATAAAGGTGTTTTTTAATTAATTGGTTTTCTTATGTTTTGTTGGCCTATTGTTCTCTATAAAATAAGAAAAGTTCAATTCCTTTCGTATAACACGGCATTTTCATTCTAAAAAGCTCGGACGCATTTCGCTGCCAAAAATAAATGGAAGAAATTTGTGAAAAACATCGGATTGTGGTGGATTGGCAGCTCTAATGGTGTTCTAGTTTCCTAATGTGATTGACATCTTCGGTTTATCTATAGCGTTTTTGTTTCTGCATTTATGGTCTCGAACGGGTTTTATAATAATAATGTAAGTTACTCTTATTATTGTATTTTATATTTTAGATAGGAAGAGATTTGGGTTGTAAAAGTTTCATCTGGTTTGTGCAACAATTTTTCGAGATTATCTGGTTTTAAAAAGTGGGCGGCATACCTGTTTAGAAGTTATATTGTTTTACAATAACTCTCTTTCGTTGTTTATGAATCATATACAATAATAATCAGTTATAGACAATATATCTCATTGGGCTTACTTATCTTTTGCTTTTTTTCTTTAATTATACTACATTTAGACTTTTACTATAGTGTTATATTTAAAAACTAAAGTAATTTTCAAAAAATGAGTAAGTAACAACAATATTGAGGATGTTCTTCAAGATATCCGGCGATTTAATCTATTCAGCTGGTTTTGAATTTCTATGTTCAGATGTTTTTAAAAACAAGCTTGTTAATTAAAATCTTTTTCAGATGTATCAATAATGTCAGACGATTGGATCGAGTTTTGGCCTATACGGTTTCTGCTGGTAATATTGGGATATGGCTCTGTTATGCTTCCGGGTTACATGTTGGTTCGATGGGTGGAGAAGTACGAAAAATGTGAGGTTTTTTAAAATTGTATCTATAGGTGCAGAATAGCACTTACAATTTTATATCTTGACTTTTAGTGAATCACCCAGCAGGAGAAGCAGGGATAACATCGTTGTGGAGGATCTTTTTGAGAAGATTTGCTATTGGACGACCTGATATTGTTGGATCTACATTGATAAAGTACGAAAAAACTGAAGCAACAACAGTACCTACTTTTACTCAACATATCACTCAGTTACTCGGGTTTTTCATAGGGATTCAGGTGAGTAATACGGTTGTTTCTTTTTTTATAATTGTGCTTTATGTGATAAGTTATGTTTTTAAATGTTAGTTTATGTTTTAGATAACATTAGTGTCGATGGGATTCTTCCAAGAGCGTATAATGACACAGAAGTACGGTAGAATTGGCGATGGTGCTATAGAGATAGAAGGTGACAATTTCACAGATGCTCAGTTCTTGGTATTGGCTAATAGACTGGTTGCTCTTGCTGTTGCTAGTGCTTATTTGTGGTATGATTGGAAGAAGTAAGAATTTTTATAATAAAGTAGGCGTTAGTTATCAGCAAAACCAAGGGAGTGCATCTTTGATGAATCAATTATATTTATGAGAACGGATACCGTAAAAAATAACATTTTACATTTTTACAGTACTATTTAACTAAATTTGTATGTTTACAGTCAACCTCCACAAGCTCCACCCTTCTACATGTACGCTTTCTGCTCCATATCCAACACTCTGTCTTCTTACTGTCAGTATGAAGCTCTGAAGTACGTTTCCTTTCCCACACAGACCTTCTGCAAAGCCTCAAAGCTGATCCCAACCATGATCATGGGCAGAGTTTTGAGGAAGGAACGCTTTTCACGAGGAGAACTGTTGACTGCCACTTTATTGGTGACGGGAGCTGCTTTGTTCTTCTACTCTACTATATCCGATAGCAGAAATGGCAATGTGATAGATCAGAATGCAGCATACTTAACAGCTCTAAGTGGAGCACTGCTGATGATTGGATACTTGATGTTCGATGCCTTTACTCCGAATTGGCAGAAGAAGTTGTTCGAGATCAAGCCGAAGATTAGCCGGGTTCAGGTGGGTTTACCAAGATGAACATCATAAGTATAGATTTAGATTCATTTATGAATATATCGTAAAAATTAATAAAATTTGGGTTTTATATAGTAAATGATAGCCTTATATAGATAATGATAAACGATTGCAGATGATGATGGGAGTGAACATCTTCAGCGCCTTCCTCTGTCTGGTCTCTCTCCTGGAGCAAAACTCCCTCTTTTCATCCCTCAGCTTTCTCTTCACTCATCATAATATTACCAAAGACATCTTCCTACTGTCTTTGTGTGGCGCCTTCTCCCAGTTCTTCATCTACGCTATCGTGGAGAGGTTCGGTCCGTCAGTGCTGGCATTGATCATGACCATCAGGCAGTTCTTGTCTATACTATTGTCGTCAGCCTACTTCAAGCACTCATTGAATGCCGTTGGAATGTTGGGCTTATTCATTGCGTTTAGTGCGCTATGCTTCAACATCTACTACAACTACAGAAAGAAGACGATACGGCCTAGCAAAGCGACGAAATGAAGTTTTTTAGTGTGACAACGTGTACTGTATTATAAGGGCATTAACATGGTTTTTTACAGTATGATTATTTTTTTTCACTGACGTTTATCTATGTATCTACATTTAGATCTACAAGTATTTTTAACTTGTAGGTATTATCTACAGTTATCGATGTACAATATTTATTTTTCAAATACGTTTTACTAATCAATATACGATAACATTGATATGTATCTGGTGATTTATGTTACGCATCTTAATTTAAAATGCAATCCGCATTTGATATTGATGGGCATTTAATGCAAAATTCAAAGCATAAAATAATAAATAATTATAAAAAGGTATTAATAGTATTGGAACGTTGATAAAGGTTATTAAAGATATGAAGCATTAAAGTAAAATCAAAGGTTAAACTGTGTAAATGAGACAATTAACTTAATAATAATGAGAAAGTTTCAACAATAAGGATATGATGAATATATGGTCGCAAAAAGGTAAAAAAAGACATTGGTACCAAAGTGATAATAGAAAAAAGTTAGTATAAGATAATAAAGCGGTAATTTTTAGGTAAAGATTAATAAAAAATAATAGGATTACAAAATTTAAACTTAATCTTGTCCAGATCCCTCCAAAGTCTGTGCCACTTGAAGTTCGTTGTCAGTTGGAATCACGGAATGAGCACATCTCACAAACAGCAGATCCTCCACCCGACCATCAACATTTTCAATGTCCCAGGTGCTTTCGTTGCCGCACTTCAACGTCACTTGAGTACTCAACTTTTTCGCAGCACCAATCGGAGTCCAAACAGTGCCATTTGTGGTGGAGTCAACAACACGAGCCAATACTTGAGCTACTGACGGTTTAAAGTCCAAAGTTGAACAGGTTACGGTGGCGCGGCCACAATTCTCGGTTCTCGCAACATGGTAGGTGACCAATGGGAAAGCACAAGCAAATTTGGGATCGTGAAAGTCCTTGTCACATCCTGGTTGAATATGAATTGGTTTGCATTGGGTACACGCTGAAAATATCTTGTTTTAGATGGGTTACCTTGGCAATTCGATTGAGCACAATTTTCATTTAAAAAATAGAAAAAAGCTTGTTAGTAGAGCGACAGTTACCGAAATCACTTGTATATTACAAAAAATGGCTTGAAAATTCCGTTTCACGCAAAAATTCAAGGCTTTTCTCATGACTAACATAATTTTTAACTCAAAAAATGATTTTTTTTTACTTGAAAGCATTTGCCAAACACAATAACAAACTTTTCTACATTCACTATAATAATTTTAAATTTTCTAGTTACCAAAAAACCTCGAAAAAATCTCAAAAAACTTACGAATCTGCTTGAAATGGGCCTGATAAGCAGCTCCACTTGGAGAACAAGCCTCAATTTGGCTCAACCAGAACAACAAAACGAAAACGGAGCAGACGATCAGAGGACGAGGCATTTTCGAACAAGACGTGACAATAATGATCGACGAAGATTGGCAAAATGAACGCGTTTTTGCCGGATAAATCAACGCAAGCGAGAGAGTAAAACGCGAAGAGACCGCCAGAGAAAGGGAGAAAAGCATCGACGAAAAATGAAAATAATTTAGAATTGGATAGATTATGGATAGAATAAATTAATTATTATATTTCAAAATTTAGTTATGCTCATAATTTTGCCAAAACCAGCAAAACAGAAGAATGGCCATACCTACATTAACATTGTATGTAAAGCATGTTATGTTCTTGCAACATTTTACTATAATATAAATTATGTTTTACAAAATGTAACTCAAATCTAATGTCAAACTATATCTTACATTCTCCGAGCTTGTTTTATTTCCCTTTACTTTATAACTACAAGTTGTTGTCACTGTAAACTCATGATTAACTTAAATGTTTTCCGCCCTTGTGACTAAGTGCATTAAATGGGTTTTTTTAAATCGCCGTCGTATTTTTACTCATCTTGTTTGTCACACGTGGTAAATATTTATATTATAGGTTGGAACACAGTCTGGGTAATTGTTTTAGTCTATTGTAAGATGGGTTAGAAGCAAAAAGGAGAGGTAAGGGGGTAAAAAAGGGTTGGTGGGGATATTGTTTTGTTGGGTAGAAGAAAGAAGGATGGGGTAAAAAGTTGGAGACAAGATATAAAATGATTATCATAAGATTTGGTAAGAGAAGATATATTTTTATTGGGTATAACTGTAACGATAGCACCTTATATTATGTTCTTCAAGAATTGTTAACGCAGTAAAAATGATACCAAATATTTTAATGAATAGACATAAGTCATAATTACAATGTTAAACTATGTACCATTTCTGGCATTTTCGTTACACAGTTTGGTGCACTAATGTGTGTCATTCAGTTTTTGTTATTTTATGTGTTTTGTGACTTTTTGAGTCGAAAAACGTATTTGCTAATGTAATTTTATACTTGACATTTGAGTTTTTACGTAAACTTACTCTGTACTTTTCTAAAATTACTTTCGAAAAGTTCTTGTATTAGTTACTTACATTTAGTAGGTAACTTATGTACAGGGTGTCCCAAGAAATTTGCAGGATTTTAAAAATTTGTAATTCATCTTTGAGTGATGGCTGAAATACCAAACTTGGTACAGTGGAAGTATGGCCAATGTATATTTTTTGTGAAGAATTTTGGAATTTTAGAGTGCATATGAAGGTCGTTATGAATTTTTGAAAAAACCCATCTTTACCCCGAAATACACATATTTTCAGTTGAAAATCACTTTTTTTATCAAAAATTTCTAAGTTTTTGGCTGTTTTGAGGTTGGAAATGCATTTTTGAGATGAAAATTTATGTTCTCCGCAATGGCGGAGAGTAATTTCATTTTATGTTTTGTAGCTTAATATTTTTTATAAACTTTGTTTTCTTAAGCGTTTCTTAAGGCCATAAACTATAAACTTTCAAATTATGTAGCAGAATATTTAATTAATAAATCTTGATGATTTTACAATGTTTGAAAATAACAATTAACCAATATACAAACTGTAGACATGAAACACTCCTTTTGTTTTAATCTTTGATTAGTAATCGACTTTTTGACTTCACCTGACAAAGTAAACAACTTTCAAAGAGTAAATAGTGCACTTTTTAAAGTCGTATGATGACGGGTTTCCCTTTTACATAACAGCTTGTAACGTATATTTATTCTGTTTTGGTTAAATATAATTTTCTAGAAGTATGTCGACAGATTCTTCTTGTTTCTTTTGGTATTTTACCTAGGGATAAGAAACGAGTCAAAGTTGGCTCGCGAGCAGGGCTTGAAAAGTAAGCTCGGGAACCGAGAAGCTTTTTAAAATTAAAAAATTTCTTGTTTTAATTCTCGTAATGTTTTTTGATTTTTTTGGGTACTACGAGCAATAAATAATCTAAAAAACCATGCAACTCTTCTTTATTTTAAGTTTTAAAATTTTTACTATTTTTTAAACAAGCCGGGTCATGTCGGGTCTAGAATTTTTTTTGACCGTTTCGAGCCGGCCTGAGAAAATATGAAAACGGGTCGGGCCTAAAAATTGTTACTCGGGCTTCAAAACCGGGCCCGGCCTGTTTTCCTCTCCTATGCACGCATATTTCATCACACTCTTTTTCTTTCTCTTTAGTATTGTACGTATTTTTCTGTACTCTCGTCTTTCTTAATCAAAGCCCTATCTTTATCCCCATGTACTTTTATCACTGATACCAATAATTAAAAGAGTCAAAAGTGAAATTAGCAAGAAAATCAAGATTAGCCATCAATTTGTAACTTTTACCCGCTGTTTCACTCATCATGTGCACTTTTGCTGATAATGATTCGAAACGTTCTGTTAGCACTCCAGACGTCTGGCTCGCGGCTTTTTGCTTCCAAAACGTTTTAATGTGATGTTCTGTGAAGGTTTGTCTGCTGAAAGGTCATGACGCACTTTTGCAGATGTGTTTTTCATGTTTCAAATATTTTTTGTCATAATATTATTTTAAAAAGATATGTTTTATATTTTTTGAATATTTATTTTTGTAGAATACTTTAGTTTCTAAGCTTTACCACTTGCTCTTACAATTGTTAGTACTTAATTTGAGAGGATTTTAAAATAAATTGAAATTGAAATGTTAGGTTGTTCAAATAATTTCTACACATTTCTAAAATTTTGAAAATGTACTTTGAGAGGGATATGGGTAGGGTAATATCAAAAGTGAAAGGCTTTTTTTATTATAGGGGGTACTTTTTTAATAATTTTTTTAGTATATAGTGAGTGTTAAGTAAGCGCTCACTGTTTTTCTATTTCTTGGAGTTTACTGTAATACTTTCTAACTTTTTATAGTTTTTAGATATCCTACATTGGTATCTTAAAAATTTCTATAGTTTTTGATTACATTACTGTGATTTGATTAAACTTTTTATACTTTTTAACTATATTTAAAATTTTTTTAAAAATGTTTACCATTACAGTAAGAATTTTAGAAAAACAAGTTGTTTTGAACGTTTTAAACGGGAATCGACCTTAATTAGTCAGCATGAATAAAATCGTGTCTTTGACTAATTCTTCCATGGTTAAAAGGCTTAAATAGAGTTTTTCTAACTAAAATTTGAAGTAGTTTATATATAAAATATGTCTAGGTAGAGTACTGTAATTAAGCTTGTAGATGAGCTTTAGTAAGGTTTAGTATCTTTGCTTCTATTAGATTGTTCAATTAATTTTGTGCTCCTTCTTAAAGCAAATTTTTTAAGTTAAGGAGCACAGAATAATTTGAACAAACTGATGTATAAAAAATATTTTGGTATTGTATATGTTAGTATGTTTGCCCTAATACAAACATTACATCATGTTTTAATTCTCTCAACATTATTTATGCCGAAATAAACACGTTCTCATCAAACGAAATGTTTAAAAAGTAATTTCGAAGCGTTTCGTACATCAAAACGGTGACATTTAATGCTAGCATATGGCTGCCAACATGTTAACCGACAATTTGTTTTATGTGCTTGAGGAACGAAATGTTGTTTCACTGTAGTCATGTTTTGGAAATGAGCCGTTCGGTTTTTAAAGTTTTACTTTATATCTTGTTATTCTGTCTATGAATATATTCATGTCACCTTTTTGAGGGGTTGGTTGAGAGAATATAATTTTTTTTATTCCATTACTTTAATTGATTATACTGTAACATTTTTAAACCAACTAAGTTTTTTGAGACTTTTCGATGAAAGATATATTTAAAAATAAACTGTGCTCTCATGGCTAGTGTATTGTACTGTATTGCACGTAGCTCACAAATACTGCTAGGAATTAGTAATAGATTTGGATACTATAGGGTTCAAAATATTTTGATGCTATATGGCCAACCACATTTACAATATTAATTTTTGATCAGTCTGAACTTTTGTGGTTTAGATATCCGATTATAACAACTGGTCTCAATATCAATATTTAGTTAACTGTAATGTATTACTCAGCTAACATAACGAATATAATGGTTGTGGGGGTAGGAGGAGAAGGTGATGATACTAATCTGACAGAGGGTGATGGTATTAAACAGACAAGGGATGGTGATATTAAACTGGCAGGTGGTGTTGATGCTAAATTGGCATGGATTAATGATACTAAATGGCAAGAAATGATGGTATTGAATCGGTAGAGGGTGATGATACTAAACCGGCAGGTTTTGGGAATAATAATAATAAATATTGCGACTAGGGCATCTGTTAGCTATAACTACATGATTCTTATGAATAGGTCACTTTTATGGAGTTATTGTACAGTATGGTATAGTGCGCCACCTTTCGGGAGCTTGTTATAGTCTTGTTATAAACATAAAACGAGTCATTTAAAAAATAAAAATAGCCTTAAGATGACTTTTTATATAACCAACGGAAGCCGTTGAATATTAATTGCCTGCGGTTAGAAATTGAAAATTATTTATTCATTATTTACATTTTTTCAAACTCTTTTTCCTATATTAACATTTCAATTTTTCGATCAAAATTGGCTTTCAAAATTCAAAAAAAAATTGTTTTGATTTTTCGAAAAGATACAAAAACAGTTTCTTTCTTGTATGTTTTTATCGCAAAAACACGTGAATCTCTGATCTTTCTCTAGAGTTTTTGCTCCAAAATCTGTAAAACTTCCTTTATCAGCGAAAAACGCAACCAAAACATATATAATTGAACTTTAAACCTTTTGGTAAAATATGTTTGATGTTGATTGACAAATGGATGTCAATTTGATTTTTTGTCGAGAACAAAAAGTCAAACGGTTTTATCAAAATCTCTCCTTTTCTTTATCAAATTCTCTTTTGGTTTACTTTTGGCGGCAAAGAGGAATGGGATCGATTTGAAAGGAAGATCGGTGCGTGCGTCTGTGGTGTAATGGTCAGCATGGTTGCCTTCCAAGCAATCGACGCGGGTTCGATTCCCGTCAGACGCAGAAGGTTTTTTTGGGGTTTTTATGATTTTTTGGGTAGTTGGACTGAATACAACTATGTATTATAATACTATTTTAGTTCTTACTTAAATATAAATATTTTGTTTGCTAATTTAAGCCATTATTAGGTACCTTTTGTTCCGTTTTCCACTAAAGCTACCTAAAATTCTTAGAAATATTGGTACGTACTTGTTTAAAAAATAATATTATAATTGTTTTATAAATAAAATGCACTTTTATACTCTATCTTTGTTTCACGAGAGTAATTTTATTGGATATTAAACCGTATCTTTATGAAATCCTCTTCTACGAATACGTTTTTCTGACCATGAAGTTTAATAATGATACAAAATTCATTTAAAACTTTTTTTCCAAATGTTGTTTTGTAAAAGTAGGTATCATTTTGGTCACGAAAACAAACATAAACAGTCAAAACAAATGCTCTCGGTTACTGTAGTTTTCATTTTAAAATATTAGGTTGTTCAACTAATTATGTGCCCTTTAACCCCAAAGATTTTTTTTAAGAGGGGGCGCAGAACTATTTGAACAACAAAATACTTTTGAACAACCTAATACTTTAATATGTCACCTACAGTAACCGCGAGCATCTTGATGTGACATTTAAGCATTCAATATGTAAATTGAGGGCATACTTAAAGAATCCGATACTTTTTCCGAATGCACTTTCACAAATTTATTATTAATTTTGTCGTTCGTTTACTCTGATGCCCTCCGGGGCCTAGGCAAAGAAGAAGGGGGGGGCAGTGAAGAAGGGGGGGGGGAGGGGGGAAGAAAATTTAAAAAAGAATTTTACTTGAGGGCGTTCATGCTTCACATCTAGGAAGCCGGCTGACGTCTGAAGACCCTAAATAGGGTTGTTAAAAAGTTTCATCGTACTTTATATTTTTTTTACTTTTTTGGCTGACGGGTGTGTTGGGTTTAACTCACAATAACTTTTTATTGTGATGACATTTTAAAGCGGCATTTTGGGTAAAGATACTGTAGACTGTGGTGCTTTATGTGATATAATTTCAAAAAAGTTTGGACTTTGCTGTTTTCTTTAAATTAAAAAAACTTTTTTGAAATTTGTAAAAAGTTGTATGTTTTAACTTTGATGTGTTGTAACTTTTTACTGAGACAGTATTTTTTTACAAAACTTTCTATTGTGGTATTCAGTGGTATTTTGTTTCATATGTTATAACTTTCGTATTTGTTTTGGGCGTGGTGTTTTAAAAAAATTGCTTTAAAGGAACTAAGGCTCTGGGCTAGGGCTTTGGGCTAGGGCTCAGGACTGAGGTTTTGGGCTCTAGGCTAGGGCTCTAGGCAAAAGCTCTGAGCTAGGGCTTTGGGCTAGGGCTCAGGACTGAGGTTTTGGGCTCTAGGCTAGGGCACTGGGCAAAAGCTCTGAGCTAGGGCTTTGGGTTAGGGCTCTGGGCTAGGGCTCTGGGCTAAAGCCGTGGGATAGGGCTTTGGTCTAGGGATCTGGGCTGAGGCTTTGGGCTAGTGCTTTGGGTTAGAGCTCAGGGCTAAGCTAGGGTTAACTACCTCAAGTTAACTCTCACTTGAGAACCTTAAAAATCCTTTAGTTAAAACCCCCCTAAAACAATTCTCAAATCTCAACGATCATTTTTTATTTGACCCATTTTGAGTTGCCGGAGGGGCGAATCGAATTCCAACTTCGAAAAGAGTTTCGAAATGTTTTGTGCACTTTGGGAAGTACGAACAAAACAAACCCCACTGTTTCCGAATGTTATTCGGATGTGAGCGGGGCGGAGAGAGTGTGCGGAGCCGAGAGAGCGCCGGACGGAACGGAAAGGCTATACGACGTTGTGGCGGTAAACAAGTCTCCGCGTTCGGCGCACTCTCTCGCCTCGGTTTCTGAAAGAAATGTTTTCAGTCCTTGTTTTGCACTTTTTCCATTTTTTATTTCGAACGCGAATTTGGAGGGCGCGCGCGGAGATACCTGCGGGTGGGGTAAATTTATTAGTTTAGCTGTACTTTTGGACAAGTGAGGATAGGGGTTGAGGGAGAGAGGGCAGGGGGAGTGTGTGAAGATGAGGGTAAAAGTTCGAGTTGAGTTACTTTATATATATAGGTTAATTATAAGGTAAATGAATGGACAGGTTGTGACAGTTTCATGGTCCATATTTGGTTGTTCAAATAATTCTGAGCCCACTGTCAAAGCAAGTGTTTGTGGTGAGTGGCACATAATTATCTGAACAACATAATAATGTAATGGGTAATGTTAGGACGTTCAAGTAATTATGTACCCCCTTACAATCCAAATTTTCGGGGTTAGAGGGCTCAGAATTATTTGAACAACATTATATATAAACAAAACCAAAACTTTTAGTCGAAAAACGCAAAAACTTTCTTTACAAAGCACAGAATGCAAAAAACTTTCTTTGCAATACAAAAAATGGCAAAAATTTTCTTTACAAAGCAAGAAATGACAAGAACTTTCTTTAGAAAACAAAAAATGGCAATAACTTTCTTTACAAACAAAAAATGGCAAAATGTTCTTTCCAATCCTTTTTTTAATTATTTCATTTTTGCACGAAAATATAATGTTATCACAAGATTAAACCCTTGACAAGTTATTTGCATTGAGCACAAATTAATAAACTAAAGATTACATTTAAATACATGTACATTAAGTTGTTGTACCACCTGTTTGGGATCAAACTCTATTAATAAAACTGGTTATATATAAGCTTACAGAACTGTTATTTATTTACATAAATGAGTTAGGTTGTGCAATAAAAAATGGCATTGTAAAAGGGCAAAAAGGCTGGTCAAAGTTTAAAATTTACTATTTTGACACCTATGTAAAATAAAAAAATCTTCGAGGGAGAACATGGTTACAGAGTGGGAGGTTCTATTATGTTCAATTAAAAACACCTTTTTAGCTTTTTAGTGTGGGGAAAGGTTTAACTTTCCGCTTTTGAAAATTGATTACCAAGTATAAGATGTAGTTGTACTTTTTCTAATTTAGTACAATATTTTACATTATTAAGACATAAAAAAGTCTTGTCGTTTTTCGATGGGAAAAGCAATGTATTTCGACGACAAAACTTTTTTAACACTAATTCAATAAAACTTTGAAAATAACAAAAGCTTTTGAGAAATAATTATGTTTATGATGTAAAACTTGTCGTTACACGGTGTAAAACTTATCGTTACCACGGTAAATGAAACTTACAGTAAAAACGCCATAGCTTTTATTCCCTTTTGCAACTCAAGATATAAGTAAATATATAGATGTGAGGGGGTGGTGAGGGTTTGATGAAGGCGGTCAGAGCAAGCAATTGTAGTAGTTATCAATTGGGCCCTATCCAGGTGATCTGTTTCTCGAGCTGCCGAGTCGTGGTGAGGTGTTTTAAGACTTCAGGCCATTGCCGAAAGATTGTGCAGGCCAAGGAACCGATTTGCCACAGACCCTGCGCACTTAGCACTGCCCATTTATTTGTAATATTAGAAATGCGCCTAGGTACGATGTAAAAAATTATTGTGACATATAACCACAGGAAATGAAATTTACAGTAAAAACGTCAAGTCTTTTTTTATTAGGTACCGACATAAAGAACTTGCCATACTTTTTCTATAATTTCTTGTAAAATATGGCGGGTTCTTTATGTCGGCAACTAAAAATTATTAAAGCTCTAAAAAATATTTTTAAAAATGAAAAAATTAAAAATTTGAAGAATCTATGAGAAAAGGCAAGATCAGCTGAACTGTCGTAAACATGATCAGGTGGTGGTAAACAGTGTGTTCAAGATGGGCTAATAAACATTGCCCTAAAAGAAGTAAATACAGGCATTGATAAACAATCGTATATGCATTAGATTAACAATGTCATGCTTTAATTAGTGTACACATAAAATGTATTTATAGTACTATTGGGTAAGGGTAATTAAAATATTTGTTTGGTATTGCTCGGCAGGGGTAATTCATCTATAATTGTTAGTATAGGGCAGGGTAATTTATATATATATATATAATAAGAGTGTTTAAATAATTTTGCACTCCTTCTTAATTTTTGGAGTTTGGGGCACAGAATTATTTGAACAACAATATATACATAAATAGTATTTTGTTTTTACATTGTTGTAACTTCGCACATGTAGTAAATCCTATTTAAAGTGTCTCCTCTAATCCGTCATATTATCTTTGTTGGTGTTTACGATGTAATTACTGCGTAAAAACATGTTATTACACCAAGTGCGTTCGTTATAATTGCACTGTTTTCGGTGGCAGTACTGTTTTAAAACGGTATTATTAATATGGCAGCACGCTCAAATTGTCATGTTTGATGTTATTTGTAACTGTACGGGCTTCATATTGGAGTAGGGGATGGGTGGTGTAACAGGATGTTAAGATAGGGGGGGGGGAAACGTTTCAAAAGAGGGTGGGGAGGGTGAGAGTAGGTGGAGGGGAAAAGGAGGGAAGAAAAATCCAGATCTTTTTCCACCTTTGCTTTTTTAGTACTTATTGTACTATAGTATACTACAACAACCTTTTTAACCCACAATACATATTTTAATGTTTAAAATGTATCAACAAACATTTGACTAAGTACGTATTGTAATATATTGTAATATTACACTATAAAACATATTTTTTACCTTTTACTTAAATTTCTAATTACAATATCACCAATAGTGCATGTTAAAGTACATTTTACCACGTGTTTAGGTAATAAATGAAATTTATATTATTTGTGACGCTTTTAAATATTGTCCGTATTGTAATGTTTAAAACATTTTTTGAAAACCGTTGGAAAAATAATCATTTCTAGTTTAATCAACTACTTTTCTGCAATTTCAAAATTCGAAATAAAAGGTCATTTTTGAGTCGAAAAGAGTAAGATGTTCAAGGTAATGTTGTCTCGCTCAGTAAAATAGTCCGACTGCCCTTTAAAAAGTTTTTTTGCGGTCAAATTTTACAAAACAGTAGATTTTTTCGTTTTTTTATTTACTTTTACTTTTAACAGCATTTTGGTATTTGCACGGTGCAGTCTTGTACTGCGCAGTCTTAAAAATTTTGCAAAACGTTTAAAATGAGAAAATTCAAAAAATTTGTGATAGAAAACTATTCTTGATGACATATAAAGCATAATTGTCGCAACTTGTATCTACTTTCGCTTACTTTATTGACCTGTTTGTTTAGAGCTTATCAGATGATGTTGTGGAGAATATAATTCCTCGTTCCGCGAACTTTTTTTTTTTAAATGTATTTCAAGTACATTGTGGAGTTTCCGCGTGGTTTTAAACTGTTTGAAAGGTTTTTGTAAGCAGGCTTCGGTTTAAACGGGAGCAATTGGGTTTGTTGGTTTGGAGGTGTCATGGATAATGTTAATTTATAAAAGTTCGTTTTTGAGCTTAAATTAAGTATTGTGAGAAGATTTGTTAATAAAATCATATTTCGAATAAGATTAGTAATTTACAAACTGTTTTGGGCATTCTTACGACTCTGTGGCACTTCGTCTAAATCAGTGTGTCATTTCGTTTTAAATGAAAGATTGCCGGAGAAACTGATTTTCCACTGTTCTTGGCAGTCTTTCTGGAGAATTATAACGTATAATCTAATGTTCGGATACCTAGTCGTATTGAGTTTACTTTAATTTTGAATTTATAGTAGCGTTTTACCTTATTTTATGCTGTATTTCACTGATAAATTGAGTTTTCACGTTGATATTCTTGTGTTAAAACATTATTTTTATACTCAAATCAAAGCTCGTGCTTTGTACAACATTATTTATCCAATTTCCATTACTCCGCGATAATATTTCATCTAAAAATACATTTTTTCTCATGGATAATATAATTTCAGCATTCCATCATGGAGCAGATGGAGATGGACATTCCTCCGCCACGGCGGTTAAAGGGCAACTCTCTCGGCTACTTCTTTGCCCATTTCTTGTTATCCAGAAGTGAATCCAAGTCGTTACCTTTCATTTACCATCAGTTCAATGATAAGTGGAAAGCGAATCGATCGATTAACAGCAGGGATGTGTGCACTTTAATGGTGAGGATTTCGAATGTTATTATAGTTTAAATTATTGGAATTTTTGTTAATTTTAATCGTGTATATATTGAATTTGGTTGAGAATTAAAAATCGTAGGTGAAAGTGAGGTTTGGCGGGATTTCTAATGAAAAATATTACACATGATCTCTTGATGTTATTGTCTGAAAACTTGTTAGCATGAGGTTGATAGACGTGGTTGTAAGTTGATTTTAGATAGTTATAAGTGAAAACATATATTCTTTGATTTAAAGTTGCAAAAGTTAGCACAAAGCACGTTTAAAAAGGCATTTTGTATTTTTTATATTACCCAAGATCTTTTTATGTTATTGTCTGAAACTTGTTAGCATGAGGTTGGTAGACGTGGTTGGAAGGTGATTTTTGATACTTATATGTACTTACAAATATCTATTCTTTGATTTAAAATTACAAAACTTAGCATAGAACACGTTTATTAAGGCATTTTGCTGTTTTTATATAACACTTGACCTCTTGATGTTATTTTTGTAAAAAGAGTTGTTATGAGACTTTAAAAGGCGATGTTTTTCCAGAAAATTAAAGCAAGTGTTGTTATAAATATAACGGATATTCATTTAAAATTTTAAGTGTAGAAGATATAATTGTGTGTCATTTGAATGAAGTTAGATTTCAGGTAGTAAACTACGGATGGCGCGAAGTTTTGAGGAAGTTTATGCAGTCATTGCGACGAGAAGACCATATGGAATGTAAGTTTTTGCAACTTATAAGAATATACGTTAATATAGTTAATATAAATTTTAATATTTTTAATATTAGGGTACAATTTAACATTCTTGTGGTCGATTTATAAAATTAGGTATATTGGATTGTAAAATACGGTACGGTTACCTTGGTAGTGGTAATAATTTTTAAAATTCCAGTTCACAATAGTAACCTAAAAACCAACGCCTTGTGGTACTGCGGATATATTGTTGGTCGAGTATCATGGGAACCAACTCATCCTGCCAATTGTTATTTGATCATTCTCAAGTGGGGCAATGTGGACTTTCTGGTGCCTTCGAAAGAAGTCGTGTCGTATATGAATCTGGGACTGTTGCCATTGAAGCCATCAATAATATTCGATGGAGCTAAGAAGCCTCATCCACCTTTTGATGGACTTGATTGTAAGTTCTTGAAATTTATAATGGAGTCAGAAAAGTCTTGTCGTTATTTTACATGTAGTTGTACTTGAAAAAGCGACAAGACCTTTTGAGGCGTTAATACTATTGAAAAAATGCCAAAAGCAGGTCGATAACTACAATAATTTCTAAAAAAATTGTCAACAACGTAACAATCAAGTCAAAAAAATAGTGATAAGGTAAAAAAGGGTCACAATCCAGTTGATAATCAGTATTTATTCGCGAAATGTTGTACAAACACCACAAAGCTAACACAACACCCTCAAACCCATAAAATCAACACAATAGCACCGAATCTCATCTTCAAGCACCAAGAGCAAAATAGCACCATTTTCATTTTCCGACACTAACAGCACCAAACTAATCCTCGCAAGGCTGAATCAGCCAGGCCGGCATTTCAAAGTTGTTGTTGGGGTCTTTCCTGTTCAGCACGTCCTTGAAGGTCTGTTGGATCTTGACATGGTCGACCCGCGCCTGAGGGTAGGTCTCCATCATGTCGCGGTAGAGGATGCGGACCTCTTTCGGCAGCCGCTGAAACTCTTTGCTCTCGGGGAAGGCGGTCTTGGCTTCCTTGACGTGCTTTGGGTTCATCAGCGAACGCCACGGCAGCTTGCCACTGATCATTTCGGCGATCACGTAGATCAGGGAGATAATGTCCGTGCTGGGGCCTTGTTCACGGCAATGGTGCACTGAGAGGGCACTGTAGCGCATCGTGCCGACAAAGGCGACGGATGGGCGGGGCCTGAAAGGAAAGGGTAGTGTAATATGATCAGAAACGGCATGTAAATCATTCAAAATGGCAATACAGAGCCATAATACGAAATTCTATATAGTAAGTGCTATAGTGAAAATTCTATAGTATAGCTGCAGTTTTATCATAAACTACTGTATCTAATAGTAGTCACTATAATGTAAAACTCACTTTCGTGGAAACGGCATAGACAGACTGAGATCGGTGATGAGCATTCGATTGGTCAGCAGGTACAGGGTCGGAGGCACGTAGTAGGAAAAGCTGTGTGGTGATACGAGGCGGTGGATGAAGCCGGCGTTGTAAATTGCTCCTAACGCACGGGTGATTCCGATTCCAACGTACATGGCCAATTCTACCGGCAGGGTGCTGAAAAAATGTATAAAGGGTTTAGGTAACATATTCACCCTAAACCTTAGCCAAATGAGTAACTAAACCTAGCCAAATCAAGAACTGGACTTAACCAAATGAATACTTAAGCTCTGATAATAATGTAGAGTAAAAGATATCTTACCCAGTAGGCGAATACGGCAACAACGTCGACAGCAAAGCGTGGTTCATCGTGGTCTGGAAGACGAGGTAAAACCGGAAACTTTCTGGATCGTTCTCCACATCTTGAACACCATCAGCGCCAAATACCAGCTAAATTTTTGAAATTAGTATTGGTTTTAAAGTGCAAAAAATCGCAATTTAAAAAAAAAGTTAATTTTTGGTAAAATTTTTGATTTTCGAAAAAAAAATTTTTGTTTTTGATCAATTGACTACCCGCTTGATCCGACCAAACTTGACCAAATGTGGCAAATGAGAGCTTTTCCTGTTTATGGCTTCGTGAACTGCCTGTGTCGCGGCCATCGAACTGCCCCATCGCCATTTAGCGGCCTCCAAACTGGCCATGTAGATCTGCGTGGTCTGAAAATTTTGAGAAAATTTAGAAAAATAGGGTACGGTTCTGATGCTGTAAGTTTAAAAAATTATTTGTAACTTTAACTCGTTAAAAAATGGCAAGAACTTTCTTTACAAAGCACAAAATGGCAAGAACTTTCTTTACAAAGCACAAAATGGCAAGAACTTTCTTTACAAAGCACAAAATGCTAAAACTTTATTACCTAATACAAACAAATAGCTTGGTCAATGTAAAAAACTACCACAAAACACAAAAAACACTCAGTCTTACCTCTCCGGGCTTGTAGTAGTCGTAGGCGTTGTAGACAACATAGTCGCGCTTCAGTGGGTCGTCAGCCGGCTCTGTGATCATGTACTGATTACTGAACGTTCCGCAAACATTGTGCATCAATTCTGGCACGTCCGCCATCTTGAACACGTTTTGATCGGAACGACGGTCACCGAAACTCTAGTCAAATCAGAATGAAATGAATTTTTAAAATGACTTTTTGATCTTGAAAAGGTGGAAATGGAACGAAATCTGAATTTTTGTGGAATTTTTGAATTTTAAAAACTAAAATTTGGCCAAAAACTTGACTTTATTTCAGTATCAATCCTGGACACCTACTACTGTTGCTCGATTCAAACGATATTGAACTTGTCACGAATGCCAAGGCTAAAACGGCTATGGATTGGCAATCTTCGGTCGAATGAAATGTTCTTTCAAAACATATACAACTACTTGTTATGTCGTGACTACGATGAGTTTGTGGTAACATTGGCTGGCGAAGATGGTAGGTCTTGTTCTGTAATATTATACTTGGCTTATAGTCATATTTTACAGCATTTAACAAGAATTTTCTGTATATAGCCAGTGTTTACTGTGTATAATTAGAGTTTACTGTATATGATGAAAGTTTACTGTATATAACGGTAGTTTATCATGTATAATTAGAGTTTACTGTACATAACGAGGCTTTACTGAATATAGCGAGAGCTTACTATGTATAATCAGAGTTTACTGTATATAATTATAGTTTACAGTATACAATGATAACGTACTGTAAATATGTAGAGTTTACTATATAAAACCAGAGATTCTTGTATATAATGACATTTTACTGTATATAGGGAGTGTTTATTGTATGTGACGAGAGTTACTGTATATAATTAAAGTTCACTGTGCATAACGAGACTTTATCACACTAATGCAACCTAATTTCAGAAGTCCGCCGATGGCTCCAAATAGCACCGTATCTTCGAACGCGCAAGTTACGTATCATCCTATCAGAGCATTTTAACATTCCGGCAGATCGACTGATTCCGAAGGATGTGCAATATAAGGATTTGGTCGAGGTTGTGATAGATGTCAGCCGATGTCCCGAGTACTTTGGCGACATCTTCCCATCGTTCATCAAGGCTGTGAGGAATAGCACCGAGTCGAGTATATTCAGGTTGTTCTCGGTTATTGGAACCGAGTTGAATTGGAACAACTTTGCTGAGTTTTATGACCCTGCCGACTTTAAAATGAATAGTGTAGGTTTATATTGGCAGTTTTTAATTTTTCTGTTTTATTTGGAGTTTTTATAATGTTGACATTTTTCATTAAGGAAGACAATATAGAAGTAGACTTTACTGTACGGTAAGACAAAGCGGTTTAATTGTGGGAGGGTAATCTAGAGTATGGTAGGGTAATTTAAGGTAAGTTAAGGTAGAGTAAAATATGATATGGTAGGGTAAGGCAAGTTTACGGTAGAGTAAGAACAGTTAGAGTATGGTAGAGTAAGGTAAGATAGGGTATGGTTGAGTAAGGTAGGTTAGGGTATGGTAGAGTTAGGTAAGGCGGGTTAACTTAAACGTAGGGTACTTCAGCGTATGATAAAATAAGGCAAGGTATGGTTGGGTAGTGTAGAGTAGGGTAGAGAAAGGTATGTTTAGAGTATGGTGGAGTAAGGTAAGGTAGCGTAAAGTAAGTTTGGGGTAGGCTAAAATATGGTAAGGTAGGGTATGATAGAGTAAGATAAGTTTAAGGCATGGTAAAGTAGGGTAAGTTAGAGTATACTAGAGTAAGGTAAGCTAGAGTAAAGTAAGTTTAGGGTATGGTAGAGTAAGATAAGTTAGAATATGGTAGCGTCAGGCAAGGTCGGGTAAGGTATGTTCAGAGTATAGTAGAGCAAGTTAAGCTAGAGTAGGGTACGATAGAGTGTGGTAGAGTAAGGTAAGGTAAAATACGGTAAGTTTAATGTATGGTAGAGTAATTTAAGGTAGGGTGGTATAGTAAGTTATAGTAAAAATGAAATTATGCATTAAGAGGTAGATTTTACCTAAAATTTCAAAAAATAATTTAAAAATCAATTTCAGGGCGACAACTTATGGTCCTGGGCTGCTGTATCAAAAATGATCAAGAAGTACGGAACAGCGTACACAGCGTTCCGTGACTTTCAAATTCTACCATTATTAAACTCATCGTTTCACTGCCCATTCAACGTTCAAATACATGTGGTTTGTGCTGGCAGGGAGTACGAAGGCATGAAAAAAGTGAGTTTTTTTTCGTTTTATTGGTTCGTATTTTAAAAATTGGTACATATGGTGGTGTGGTGGGTTCAGGGTATACTACATTACTATAGGCGAAACTCAGGGACCGACATTTTATGTTGGTTATAGAAAGGTTTCGTTACTATCGGCTCTTTACGTGCCTTCTCTGGCTATTAAAATATTTACTGTCTTTGGCTATAAAAGTATATACATTCTCTGACTATAACAATATCACTTTCAGCGACACTTCCAAACCCTAGACTTTGTCTACTTTTACTGCTACCATCGTGTCTACATGGGTCGAGAGATCGACGGCGTCCATCAACGCTTCATGAACAACAACCTGGCTTGTGTTTACGGCCATCGCTACTGGCACATTATTCATAAAGTGTTTGTAAGAGGTCAAACTGAAGTGGAATGCCCACCCATGGAAGAGCCCATGCAGTTGGGACAGACACAAGCGTTACAGGAGTTTGTTAGCAAGTAAGTCACATGTTAGATATGATATTATATAAAGTTTTTTGTGGTTTTATAGAGGGGTGCTTAAGTTTGGCTTTTTTATAGGTTCAAAATGTAAAGGTTGGGCTTAAAATCTGATTTTGTGAGTGTATAGGGGGGGGGGGGGGAAGGCACTGAGATATTTTTAAAAATTGACAAGTATCTAACTCGTATTTTAAAATTTTTTTATTTCAGAATCAAATGAAATGGTTGTGAGTACGGTGTATTTTCAATGGTATCTCAAGAATTACCGCATGGTGAAACACAGGAAACTTATACGGCTTTAATCGGGTTGTTAAATGACTTTTTAAAATTTCAAATTCATATTCCAATTTCTTATCTCTGCCGAACTTCTTCATACTGGATGTTATTCACGGTAAAAGCCTTGGTATTAGGGCATTTTTCAATTTTTAGGTAAAAAATGAGGTTTTTTTGCTCTTTTAGTACTTTAGGTAAGAAAATAAAACTTTTGGTTAATATTAGGTATTAAAATGGTGTTTTTGGGAATTTTAGGTAACAAAGTGATGTTTTTCTTAATTTTCAAATTTTAGGTAACAAAGCTTTGAACTTTTTTCATTTAAAATACGAGCTTTAATCAAAAAAATGTCGTATACAGCCAAAGTTTTTACTGTGTATTAAATGACATGTATTGTAATATCTTCTCTAGGTCTAGTTACTATAAACTAGCGTGACTTTAATCAAAAAATAGTTCAAAACGACTAGTTTATATTAAAATGACGTTTCTTGTTGACATGTTTACAAATGTTATTACTGTAGTTGTATTGTACATTACTTTTAACCCCTTTTCTTAACCTCAACATGAGTTTTATCAGCAATATATTGCACATGATTCGTAATAATAATATTAACTTTAAAATAAATATGACTTTGTCAATGACTGGACGAGAAGGAACGTATTTTACATTAAATATTAACTATTAGGTTTTTAAAATAATTATGTGCCTCGTCTAGCAACTTTTGGGGGTAGGGGCACAGAATTAAATGAACAACCTAATATAACAAGTGTGTTTATTACAAACTGATGTGAATGAATCTACGTATGTATATCTTTATCTTGTTAAAGCTAATTTATTGCGCAGTAGGTATAAGAAGTTAAGTTTTCAATAAATACATAATAAGTTACAATATTAATAGTAAATACGTTATAGAAGGTAAAAGAATGACATTATTATACACAAAAAAAATGATCATTAACTTTTTATATACAATTGTAATTGGTACTAAAACCAAAAAATAGGTAAAACCATGGTCCAAAAACATTTACGAGGAAAGTACCGGACTTGCTCCGCTCTGATTGTTTTCAAACTTGAAAAATCATGTCAATATAAGATATTCAGCAAAGCATTAAATTTTGCCTTTCAGTCAATCTCAAGAAAATCGAGTTCAAAAATTACGTTTTGAATTTCCCGCCAAATTGGCATTGTGTTTCAAGCTTATAATTTTGTAACTTTTTTACTTTTAACCATTTTTACTTTGGAATACTAGTAAAACACCTTTAAATGGGCTTACAATTTTATATTTATAAGCCCGGCTTGTCTGGAAAGTCGAAAAAAGTGCTTGAAACACAATGCTAAATTTGCCGTATTGCCGGGAAACTCAAACGTTTAAAATTTAAACTGAAAAGCGCTAGCTAAATTTTTTTATGGGTACTGGGTACGATGTACTACAGTGTACCACAGTAAACTAAGCAAACAATATATTATATTATCTACTATTAATACCCGCAGGCAATGAAACGCCCTTGATGTAAAGGTTAGTTTGACTGTCCGAGTTGTTTGAGGTGATGTTGACCTTGGTACGGTTGAATATGTTAACAACGAACCGTCGATATGGGGCTATTACAATGATAGTTAAGAGAGGGTTGAGTACGGGTACCCACGATACTATGGCCAAAAAGATGCCGGCTGAAGGGCCGGTGGAGATGTACAAGAAGCATGGTACACAGATGGCTAGTATCGGTGCTACTGATGTGAAGACTGGTAGGATCGTCTGAAGTTGGAGTTGGTTAGAGCATTTTATGGGCGTGGTTAGGGTATATTATGGGGGGTGTTTAGGGTATTTTATAGGAATGGAGATATATAATTCGAAATGACAATGTAAAAAGGTATGCCCTTGTTATATATAGACTTGGTCGTCCAAATAATTCTGTGCTCTCTTTCAAAGCAAGTTCTTGGAGTTAGGAGCACAGAGTTATCTGAACAATCCAATATATTGACATAATACCAGGTTGTCCAAGTATGGATGAGCCATTCAAAACGCAAAACTTTAAAAATTTTAGTTTGTCTATATTTGGACAACCTAATGTATGTTAACCTACCTGAAACAGCAGTACCAATGTCAATTGATGTTGCATTTCCTTTGTCTTTGTCGTGTATTTACTGTTGTTGATATCTAGCTTTTTCAATGTAATTAGAGCCAAGAATAAGGTTAATACGTAACAACCACCAACTACTATAATCGAGGCTATGAAGTAGAGTTTCATTTGAATGTCATCCTGAAAATAGTATAATAGTTATAGTAAATACGTGATATTGTTGTTGTAAAATACATAGCCAGTAATTTGATATTGTATATGATAGGGCAGGTTATGGTAAGATAGGGTAGAGTAGAGTAGGGTAGGGTAGGGTAGGGTAAGGTAGGGTAGGGTAGGGTAGGGTAGGGTAGGGTAGGGTAGGGTAGGGTAGGGTAGAGTACTTTAAAGTACAGTATCGTGAACATTTTAACGTTAGAGTAACCTACCACATCGCCAACAATTAGTGGTGGTATAGGTTGTTCATCGTAGAAGTATTTCGCATAATTCACACCAGGTTTGACACTACCAGAGTATCGATAGGCTTGGTAACATATGTAATACATAGGGATTGTAGCCACCATAGACACAATATACAATCCCATGGTTTGTTTTTTAGACATTGGCATTGATCTAAAAGTAAAATAGGTGTCAATGGGAGTGGTTTTACTAATTTTGATTTTCATTCTACTACAGTAAGATGAGATGTAGTAAACGGGTATAAAAATATATTATATTAAGCTGTTCAAATAATTCTGTGCCCTCTAGCCCCAACAATTTGCTTTGTGAAGAGATTTTTTGAACAAACTTGAGGAGGCACAGAATTAATTGAACAACCTAATATATTTTACTGTGTCACCAATGGTTGATAGTATAATATACCACAACATAAGTAATAACCCTACAAAATTAATATTTTGAAAAAAACCAACTCCAAAGACCTTTTTACTTACCTCGAAACACTGTAGTACCGATAGAAATACTGTGCTGGAATGATCGTGTGCATGAGAGTAAGATGACACACATACCAACACATGGCATGAATTTGAAAGTCATAGGGCAGGTACTTGGCTGGACCTTCAAAGGTCAGTATGAACACTCCTTCAGTTAGTTTTGACCTCTAAAATAGAAAAATACTAGCTATTTAAAAAAACTATTTTAAAAAAATATTTTTAAATTTAGTTTCGGCGCCATATTTGGCATTCCGCTCTGATTGACATAAAACTTTTTATATATAACAACATGTAAATATAAGACTTTCTGAAAAGTACAAAATTGCGTTTTCTAGCCAACGTCGAGAAAATCGAGATCAAAAAATAAGATTTGAGTTTCTCGCCGAATTGGCATTGTGTTTCAAGCCTATAACTTTGTTATTTTTTGACTTTTAATCATCTATCTTTGCTATTCTAGTAAAAATCTTCAAATGGACCTATATATTTTTAAACTTGTCAGCTTAGCTTGTCTGGAAAATCAAAAAGTGCTTAAAACACAACGCCAAATTGGCAAGAAGTCCAAATATTTAACTTTATAAACTCAAAAGCGTGAGCTAAATTTTCTTTATGGGTACTATTGGTTGTACAAGGAAATCATGTAAAACTTTTAAACTGATTCTAAGCAGAGCAGGTTGGCTACTTTCCTTTAAGCTTTAAATTTTGATTTTGGCGCCAAATTTGAAAATTGTTGACGTTTTGATTCAACCTTCCATTTTGTAAGCTTTTATTGTCAAAAATTAATTTTTCAGTAAAAAATAGGGGTACAGAGCAGAAAATGAAATTTCATAATGGTTTTCAAACAAATAATAATTTAAATCCCAATTTTGCCGCCAAAAATCAATATTATTTTTGAACGCCTTTGGCAATTTGCAATTAAATTGGTCTTTAAAATTCATTAAAAATTTTATATCGTAAGCTACAATTTTAAACATATTAAGAATTTCAACGTGGTTTAAATGCACTTTCAAAACGAAAAGTTTATTTGTGCTTTTTAAGTACTTGAGATAGCAATTGTAATAACGTACGAAAATGTACAGTAATCAAGAATTTCACATTGTATTTTTGTAGGTGAATGACACAATAACAGCCAAACGCATGAGCGTGATTCTGTAATTGCTCTTGATTACATTGACAATCGTCAAAAGTCTTCAAATTTCGAAAAGTTTTAAAATGACAAATTGTTGTTTTAAAAAGTCTGTGCTACCTTTCAAGCAAATTTTCGGGGTCTCCGAGCTCAGAATTTTTTGAACAAGCGGATATTGGTTTTAAAAGTGCAATTTATTAAGCGATGTATGGCTTTTTACACTGTTTCAATGTAGTTTTGAAAGATTTTTGAAACGAAAATTAGATTTTTGGACATAAATTTCAAAAATCTTTATTACTGTACCCATTAACCGATCCACACATTTACTACCCACTTACCACTTGCACAGTATAATCACAGAACCAGAAGCCAATGTCGGACGAGCAGCACAACAACAACATCCGACTGTAATGTTTCAAAGGTCCTTTCGATTGTGTCAACACCACATACAATAGAACGAAGCACAGTATACCACCACTGACCCCACTGGTAAAGTATAGGTACTCGATTATCTTCTTGATAACCGGCTGTCCATTGTGATTTTCGGGTCGAAATACACCATCCTCTTCTGGCACATCCCAAGCGTACGGATTTTGAGCTGTAGCACGAGGTTTTACTTCTATGTCGACTGTGTGAGTGATTATCATCTATAATCAATTTAGAGTAGTTTGGTGTTACGAGGCTAAAATATTTAAAAAACATTAAAAAACAAAAAAAATCCAGGGCTCCTAAAGGCTCCAAAACCGACTCCGAAGTAGCCCTGGCTTCAGAGCTAAAGCCGAAACAAGAACTTTTAAAAAGAAAACGGTAGAGCACGCCAAACATATACAAGGCAAAAATCAAAAAATAAATTTTTTGCAGCTTTAAAATTAAAAACAGATCATAAGCTATAAAAAATATCATTGAAAAAGTGAAAGACCTATATGTATTTCGATGACTGACAGCAAATGTCACAATAATAGAGTATACCTAAGTAAGTTGGATGACGTTTGCCCTTATAAATGCAATTCTCAAAATGTATTCTAATAACAGACATGGTGGCACACTTATAGCGAATGAGTAAATGACCAAATTAGCCAAAAAAATGCAAATTAAAAAAATGTTATAAATATTACAAAGTATGGTTTTTATCAACTCAAAAAAAAATTAAAAAAACTAAATTTTTCTTTAAAACTTTTTTCGCTGTTTTTAGGTAACACAATCAATAAATGATCTAAAAATTTTGGTATACAGATTCACCGCATAACGACAGTCAAGGATTTAAAAGTATATCTTCCTACGAGTCGTCGTTATAAAGAAGTTCTACTGTACGATTATACAATTACTTTAAAAAATACAGAAAGTATAAGAATATCAGTTGATTTACCTCGTGTAACAAAATATACTTCCATAGAATGGCAAAAAGTTGATATAATTAGAAATTGATTTGATATGTTTTGCCAAAAAGTTTCATAACTTGTTATTAACTAATAGGCCACCTAGTCTTATTTAATTACTGCCTGTAAAGTCAACTGCCAAAAGTTCAATGTTTTTGAAAGTACACCATGATAGTTGCAAAAACTTTCTATTTTAAGTAGTATTATATATATATACAAAATATAAATTGATTATATATTGTATTAGGTTGTTCAAATAATTATGTGCTGCTCACTGAGAACACTTCCTTTAAGATAGAGCACAGTATTATTTGAACAACTTAGTACGTACAAGTAAAGCAATAATTAACAAAAACCACTTACTACAGTAAACACAATATATATGATGCTTACGCAAACAATTCTCGTTGATGTAAAATACAATTGTACAAATTTTTTTAATTTTAAAATTACAAAATTATGTTACCCTACTATTCAAATTAAAAGTTAATTAAAACGTTTTTATAAAATGAGAACGAAAAAATAAATGACAGTAAATTTTATAATTAACCACCCATGTATAATTTGTATTACACAGTTGTAAATTATAACATAACACGTTGGAAACACGTTTCCGGATCTTTTTAATTATATGTTTTTATAAAAAGTTACAGTAAAAATGCATGATATAATGAGACATAATTATTTAGTGCTGATTAGTTGTACTGAGTGTAATAAAAAAAAGTAGACATAAGACACTGGGTCTAACAAGGGTTTAAAAAGGTACACCTTTTGACACTTTCCTTCTAAGAAAAATTATAAACCGCCCTTTTCAAAAGTTAAGCACGACTCGGCAATTTGGTTAAAGTAGACTAGCAAAGGGGGTGCCGGTACACTTGGTGGGCCCGGAAGTCGGGGTCCAAATTGAAGACCATCTTTTGAATAGAGGTAAGGAACGGACCATCTAAAGCTAAAAAAACAATTGTAAGGTGAAAACGAGCCGAGCTCGAAAGTAAGCACAAACTCAAAAAAATTAAAAAATGAGAAAAAATAAACACAGTCCGGGCTTAAACGTTGAGCGTTGGCCCGCCTCTCAAAAGTGGGCCCGGCTTAACAGGTTTCTCATCACTATTCTTGGCTTAAGCCAAAAAGTTGAGTCTGCCCTGGCCTCATTACAGGTTTAGTCTAGAGAGAAAAAGGACAGGCTTTATATAAATGCCCAAGGGAAGCAAAACAAAAAAGTTTAGTACTGTAACATACTACATAAAATTATTTGTAGTATATTACAGTACGTCTAACAATCGCAAAAAAAGCTCAAAAACTTTTTTTAAATTTCCTTGGTTCTTAACAGCTTACTATAACTTAATATAATAGTTTAAAGTATTTTTACAACAATATATACAGTAGAACTCACGTATAACAAACAATTTTTAAATCCTCATCTACCACTACTATTTAAAACTCTATAAAGGTGTTTCACTGTACAAGTATTATAACTTTCCAGACGATTACGTAAAAACCCTATCTCCCCTCATACAGTACTCAAAGTCTAAAACCAAATGTTCAAACAACTTTCTTATGTCAGTGAAAACAAGCAATTACCGCATCGCGTGTTATTGTTTGGAATGTGAACATTCCAAATGTGACCTTCTTAAAACAATTTTTATTTTATATTATAGCGGGCGAGCCAAGACCACCTAGCGAGATAGACAATTTAAAGTACAAACCAGGAACCAATCCCAGCTACCATCCGGGGCGGTACTGTTTACAAAAGTACATCCAAGCTGGGTGAGATACAGGATTCCAAAGTAAGTTGTAATTGGAAATGTCACTTTTAGGTACAAATGTCGCTTTTAAGTACAAATGTCACTGTGAGATACAAATGTCACTTTATCAGACAAATGTCATAGCCTTAAAAGTTAAGTAGTCATATACTGATTAGCATTGACAGAATGGAGGCAGTCGTTATTGTTATAAAAACAGCTTAATTGTCGATAATTAAATGCCAAAGTTTTGTATCAGACATCATAAAAGATACTGTACACAAAATTAAGTAGAAGCTACCTTAATTAACATTAGTATATTACAGAGAATTATAAATTGTGGCAACAAATACATTTACAAAAAAGATATAAAGATATTACAAAAAACGCCACTTTACGATGTTATTTGTGGTATAACAAGAGCAAGCAAAAATAACACAATTATTCCCTTTTTGCAACGCAACATATATAGAGTGAAACGTACGAGGAAATGATGAGGGTTTGGTGAAGGCTGTCAGAGCAATCTACAGTAACCCTTCCAAAGTAAATCTCATCCAAATGATCCTGTTTCACGAATTACCAAGTTGTGATGAACAGCTACTCAAGCCTTTAGTCGTAGTTGAAAGCCTTTGTAAGCTAAGCAACCGATTTGTCATAGTTCCCGTACAATTAGCTCTCTCTCTCTTTCACACTGATAAGAAGTGCTAAGTGCGACTGGACCGGGCAAAGCGGTCCGGTGGTTTATTGGTCAGCGGCACGACCAACAGACTCATGACTAGTCTTAGATAAAATATAAGACTATAGCAAGGTAAAAGTAAGTTTTGACATAAACTCAAATAAAACTCAAAAAAGCTTGGAAACGACGCGTAGGGTCAGCTAATTATTATTATTATTACTATTAGTTGGCAGATCTATTCCGAGAAAAAGTTACAGCATGTCAAATTTTTTCTACAGTATATAATAAAGTTATCATTTTGTCAAATAACCTTTCAAAACCCAAGCCTACACTGATGTTCAGCAATCATTCTTTTCACAAACCAAACCTACACTAATGTCCAAACAATGAAAACAAAAAGCTTTAATGTTACATCTATTATAGTTGTCCCAAAACTAATTTATTTGTACAGTGTAAAGTGTCAACATTGTAATAGTTTAACAATCTATTGATTTGTCAACATTGCAAATGGCATGTAAATTAAATGTATGTCGTTCACCTGAAGTAATGTGACATTCTTCTTAACTTTTCTGATAAAGAACCACCTACCTTTTAAACCTTATACTGTAAAATTTCTTTAGTATGTCCCTTAATAGTGCTACATTTTCTTTATAAGGACAGCTTGCTGACCGCCTTTTTTAATAGAGCACCTATCAAAAAGTACCTGGGTAGTGTGACACCCTGGTTATAAAGTCAGGTTTGAATCAACCCCTTAACTGTCATACTAAAGAGGTTTGACTGTAGCAAAGAACTTACTTTTCAATATAATAGCTCAAATATCATATTAAAAATAGCAATAAATAAAATGATTTCACTGCTTTACCTTTGGTTTTATACTAAATTTTAAATTACACTTTGACGTTTACAGTTTAGCGCAATTTCAATGTGTACTACAAACAAAAAAAACAATTTACTGAAAGTATTACAAAATTCAGTTAATTAAATACTATATAAATACACTCTTGTCCTTGGAATTTACTGTAAAATAATAAATTTTACTGTGCTAACACAGACACTTGTATAATCATAGTACTTTTATTTAAATAGTTTTAATATCTAGTACGATAATTGTTTGGATAGTGCAATCATTACATTTACCAGCGAGTGTGCAATAATTGCTTTTTCAACGTTTGTGTGGTACACTTGAATATAGCACATACTTGAAATACTGTGAATAGATTTTGTAAGCTACGAAAAAATTTACAAAAGTACAAAAATTGTTAGTAGTAATTGAAAAGACATAAACATTAATTAGCAACTTTCAGTTACTTCCAAGTAAAGGCGAGAAACGGCCCGGGCCCACTTTTAAGACGAAACACACTTTTAAGGCTCGGTTCACTTTTAAGGCCAGACTTCCTTTCAACGTCTGGTCCAGGTCTGGGACCATCTCTTAAGCCAGGTTCGTTTGCATTTCGTATTAAGCCGTCCTAAGAAAAAAATATTTTCAGACCCAATCTGACCCGGCACTTTTAGAAAATTTAAAATTTTAAGAGTAAGACGCAAATTTGGCTTTGCATTTTTTTCTTTAGATCATTTATTGATTGTGATACTCTAAAAAAATCAAAAAAAGTTAACGGCAATTAAAAAGAAAATGTTTTTTGTTTTGAGCTTACTTTTCAGGATAAATGACTTCATTTATTCAGTGATTTTTGGCGCGAAAAAAATCATTGCCAAATCGAGAGACAAAGTGGGGGCGAACGATTTATGGTCCGTGGTATCTAATTTTAAAAAAATCTCGTTAGCCACTAAACAAAACTTTAGTTTACAAAAATAATTTAGAAGGTTTTTGCTATAATAAACCGTATCGATCAAATTGATCTTGATCTATAGATCAGTTTTAAGTTTTATTGCTTTATCAAAATTTTATTATAGAAAAACAGCCGCTTGTCGCTTCATTTACAAAACTTTCTTTGTTAATAAAACAGAGCATTGAGTATGTCCTGTCTTGCTCTTGCCTTGTATGTAAGATAAGTTTAAGTTTTTCCAAATTTGCATAAAGTAGCCTCTTCTCTCTTTTGACTTGAAGTGTGAAAAAAACATCTTTATAAATAGTTATTCCCTTCGCCAAGAAAAGAAACTTTACTTTAAAGTTTTGGGCTGTATAGACTAGTATCTAAAGCATGTTTCGCTCTTGTACTGAAGTTCATTTCCTATCCAATGCCCTGCTCCAAGTCTAGCCATAGCTCACAAATTTAAATAACCTCACTGCAATATAAATAAAATGATTTATTGATTAAAAATACCATTATAAACGTCATTAATAAATAAATAAGGGTACAAAGTAAGAAATATAATTATTGAGTTAAAATTATTCACGACCAGTAATAGGCTTGAAATGGGTAGAAGAACGAGGAGTTACAGTAGTTGAGCGCTCATGATGGCGGGTGGTTTTGGTATGGTGGCGTTTGGTAGGCTTATGTGTGGGTAACAGTGGGTCTTCAGTAGGCTTATGAGTAGGCCATGGACGGTGGGTTATAGGCTTACGAGTTGGCTTGGTGGGATCAGTAGTAGGCTTATGCGTAGGCTTAAATGGGTCTTCAGTAGGCTTATGAGTAGGCCATGGACGATGAGTTCTGGGCTTACGAGTTGGCTTAGTAGGATCAGTAGTAGGCTTATGAGTTGGTTTAAACGGATCTTCAGTAGGGTTATGAGTAGGTCTAGTAGGGTAATGTCTAGTGTGGGTTCGGTGAGTAAAACCATCTGTTGTAGGCCTATGAGAAGATTCAGAAGTACGCTTTTCCAAATTCTCAGCAAAAATGGTTCGGCTTGTAATTGGTGTTACAGTAGAGCTTTTATGAGGACGAGTGGTCTTGGTATGATCGTGTTTGGTAGTCTCGTGGGTAGGCTTAGTATGATGACCGGTAGGCTTAGTATGATGACCGGTAGGCTTAAAAGGTCCTTCCGTAGGCTTATGGGTTGGCCAAGGACGGTGAGTCCTAGGCTTGTGAGTTGGCCTAGGATGGCGAGTCGTAGGCTTCCCAGTAGGCTTAGTAGGGTCAGATGTCGGGTCTGGACGATCACTGGTTTTAGCCTCAGCATTATCTACATGTACATCAGCGTGTTCATTGTCGTAGCTTTTATCAGAGTAAACTTCGTCGCTCAGTTCACTACTGACCATACAATAGAGGCTAGTCAACACTAGCAATAACAGTATAAAACGCATTGTATAATAATATAGTTAATATATTTTTTAGTACGAAATCAAGGTATGCTTAGTACTATAAAAGATAGCAGGACAAGCTACTATACGTTGAATTAATGCAGCTTACGTAGAAATACGGTCGTTTACCAAGTACAGTAAGAAGTATCACACTAAAATACAGTAAGCTGTATCTCAATGATGCAGTTTAATGCTCTTACCCACCTTATATACTGTCATATAACGTCATGAAGTCGAAGAATAAACAAATAACCGGAAACCTGGTCAAGTTTACGTATGTCAAAATATCGCCTCTTACCATCAACATAAGCTCTTATCAGTTGAGAAAACAAACAAAAAGTATCAATTCTAATCAAATAAACAGTAATTTCACCGGATATTGCACAAGACGGTGATAAGAACGAACGAGCAAGTTGGAACGGTATGAACATTGAAAGAATACGATTTTATTATGTAAATCAAAGTAGTGTAGTAAAAAGTAAAATATATATTATTAAAGTCAAGTAAAATTACAGTAGATTACAAAGGCCTTTTTAAGGGTGAAAAACGGTCCGAGCCGGATCTAATTTTAAAGTCCGGCTCAGCCCCTGTGCCCAACTTTTGGGACTGACCCGCTTACGTTTTTTCCCAGACCGTCCCGTGATCGTTCAAAAAATTCTAGGCTTGGTCTAACCAATGTTTTGTCAAAACCGGTCCGGAACGTTTTCCACGGGTTTGCTCTAGCGATTTTCGAGTCCGATCCGGTCCAAATATCAAATTTTTGGGTCCCGTCTGGTCTAAACCCAAAATTTTTGAATCCTGTCCGGTCCGGTCCGCAAAATTTATTTTTTTATTTTTAAAAAGCAAGAAAACTTCTTTTTTGCTGAAAAACTCTTAAAAATATATTTTAATTGCGGTTTTTAAAATAGTTTTATTAAAATTTAAAAAAAAAAGTTTGAGCCAATGTGGGGCTTTCCTTCGGTCCGGGTCTGCAGGTTTTTGGGCCGGTTTGGCAAAAAAAAAAATAAAAAAAATACTACCAAACACGAAAAAAAGAGACTACCAAACATGAAAAATTTTACAAAAAAAGGTTAGACCAGAGCCAACTTTTTCAATCCCAGCCCGCGAACCGGGCCCAAATTTTAAGCCTGGCTCTTTTCAACATTAGCTCGAGGCCAGCGCGAACCGGTTGCAGAGCCTGTCTAGGCCGTGTCGGTGCTGCAGAGCTTATTTATCACTCCTACGGTATAAAAGTCATCAGGTATTATAACAGTAATTCAGACAAAGGCCTCATTAGAACGTTCTACTAATGAAGTAAGGGATTGTAACATTGTGTAAACTTACAAATGTCAAATTATTAAGTCGGTTGTACTACATAGTATAAACAAAAATAATTGCTTTGATTATGAGACGAATCAACAAAGTAAAATATATTTCATTTTTAAAGCTTTCATGAGTTACAATAGACCTACCGTATTACTAGTGTTTTAATTTTTAGTTTTTTAAAATAAAAAAGCTCTTATCACTAATAACAGTAAATTAAGCTCAAAAAAAACACTAAACACGTAATGGTCTCACATTTGTTCAGACTATACGTATTGGGCACACACATTGTCATCAAAACTATGGTATTAGAGTATACTATACCAGGTAACTGAACATATATGTAATTACTACGATTTTAACGTTTGAATTCTATTAACTTTTTTAAATTTAACGAAATTTTAATTAGTTGTAAACTAAATTACTAGGTATAATGGTAGCCAAAAACTGCGTTTTGTTTATTTTTGAAACTGTAATTAAATTTGAAAGTGTAATTTGTGCCAAGCATTCTTAATACGAAGATTACAATGTCATTTCAAAAAACTCATTCTTTTTTTCAGCGCAAGATATAAAGACTGAGACAAGAGAAAAAGATGGTGAGGGTTTGGTGAAGACTGTCAGAGCAATCCATTGGAGCTGTCCTCAATTGGGTTTTGGCTAGATGATTTTGTTTCTCAAACTACCGAGTCGTGATGAGATGCTTCTCAAGACTTTACGTTGTAGTCGAAAGCCTTTGTAGGCCAAGCAACCGATTTGCCATAGTCTTTGTGCAATTAGCTCTTCCCATTCATTTGCAATATTACAAATGACCTTAAGTAAGATGTTGAAATTATTGTTACATATGTCTACTAATGAAGTAAAAACGCAAAGTTCAAATTTTCAAGTTTTTTTATTTTTCAAAAAATCAAAAAAATTTTTTAAATTTGAAAATGAAAATTTGAATTTGAAGAATCCGTGAGAAAAGACGGAAAAGACAAGAAGTAGTCAAAAGCCTGTGTAGATAACTAACAGATTTAATTTTAATCATTTAAAATAAAAATTTAACAAAAAAATATTTAAAAAACATAACAAATAATTAAAATTTATTCAAAAAATAAAAAATAATGTTTTTTATTACAAAAATGTTGTTACATCTACGGAATCAGTAAAATTAGTAAAAAAAGTAGAGTCATTACTTGTGAAATACGATGTAAAATCAGTAAAATTCGTTGGTATTGTAAATGATGTAACGTTAGAAGCGGTTGTACTATAAGAAGTAAAGTCTGTAAAGTTTTGCGTTGTTGGTGTTACAGTATCAAAAGTAGAAAAGATGGTAGAATTTACTGTAGTTGAAGTTGATGAAGTTACTGTAGAATTTGTAGTTTGAGTTGTTGTAATAGCAGTGGAAGTGGTAGTAGATAGTACGGTAGTTGTTGTGCTTGGTGTATTAGTAGTAGTAGTAGTAGTAGTAGGAGTAGTAGTAATAGTAGTAATAGTAGTAGTAGTAGATAGTAAAGTAGTTGTTGTACTCGGAGTAGTAGTGGTAGTAAGAGTAGTGGTGGGTGTAGTAGCAGTTGCAGTAGTCACAGTAGTAGGAATACCAGTAGTAGTAGATAGTACAGTAGTTGTTGTACTCGGAGTAGTAATAGTAGTAGTACTAGGTACTGTAGTAACCGTAGTTGGTATTACTGTAGTAGTTGTACTAAGCATAGTAGAGGTAGTAGATATTAGCGTAGAGTACGGTGTCGGGTCAGGTTTAGGCTCTGGTCCAGGATCAGGACCTAAAGTTATAATTCCAGATTGTGTTGTAGGCTTAACAGTGTATCTTGTTGGTGTAGTTCTAGACCGTGTTGTAAGAGTTACAGTAGTCTGTGTGTTTGTTAAAGTAGTAAAACGTTTAGTAGGTGTAACAGTATTATGTTTTGTTGAGTTAGTAGAGTGTTTGGTGGGCGTCATAGTGATGTGTTTTGTATGATTTCTTGTTGTATGATATGGCGTTGAATGGGTTGTAAAATGCGTTGTACTAGACGATACTGTGCGATGTCTAGTAGAAGAACTAGGCATATAAGTAGTGGGTGATGTTTTAGGCTTTGTGTAGGTTTTTGTAGTAGAATGTGAACTATGATGAATACTAGAGGATGTACGGGTTCTATGTGTTGATGATGTATGGTAAGTTGTAGCCTTTTGGGTAGGTTTAGTTACAGGTCTCCGAGTTGGATTAGTGGGTGTAATTGGATGATTGGTAGATTTATGCGTAGTAATAGTATAACGGGTAATGGGCTTATGTGTAACTTTTGTAAAATGGGTTATAGGCTTATGGGTTAAAGTAGTAAGTGGATTGTGAGTTGGTAGAGAACGAGGTTGTGTAACAGGTCTGTGAGTGCGCGTGCGATGCGTTACAGGCTTATGACTTGTCGTTGGCAAAACATGAGTTACTGGCTTACGTGTAGGCGTATAACGGGTTACAGGACTACGTGTAATTTGTGTTATAGGTTTATGGGTACGATGTGTTACAGGCTTATGTGTATGACGAGTTACTGGCCTATGAGTCAGTAAAGTGTGAGGTCGGGTAACTGGATTACGAGTTGGCATAGGGTGAGGATGAGTAACATGCCTTGTTGTAGGTTTAATTTGAGTTACTGGATGTCGAGTAGGATAATGAAGTCGAGTTATAGGCCTATGGGTAGGGTAATGTGGACGAGTTATTGGCCTACGGGTAGGATAATGTAGACGAGTTAAAGGTCTTCGAGTGGGACGATGAGGACGAGTTATAGGATGTGGTCTCTGCGTTGGATTTTGATTTTTCTAAAACACGAATAACAATAAATTTAAATTTTTTGAATTTTGATTAAACTTATAAAAATTGATTTTAGAATTAAAAAATTTTTAATTTCTTTTAATTTTTAAATTAATAATTTACTAAGGAAGTGCATCAAGTATCTCTCAGTTTTTAGAACGAGAGCTATATAGGATGAAAGAGCATGAAAAGATACCAAAAACACTAGTTTTAAAAACTGCTAAATGACCTTGGCTAGCGAGATATTAGCGACCAAATAATTTACATAGGATCCCTTTGTCCTTCTCGTTAGTCGTGGGCAAAACGAATGAGAAGTCGAAGAAAAAATTAAAGCTTCGAATCCTAAAGACTTTATTTTGACATTTTGCATTTATGACAAGAAATTTTGGCTAGCCAAACTATATTTTTATTTAAAAACTATTTTTTGTCATCATTTTCGTTTTTAGTTATGTTTATAAAAAAAAATATTTGCTTTAAAGGTATACTTATAAACATATAAGAATATTGAACGTACTGTAACTCGCTAGCCGAATCCATTTAGCAATTTAAAAAAAAATTTTTTTTTGGTAACTTTTCTGCCCTTTCATCCTATATAGATTTTTTTTCTAAGCCACAGGAATACTAGTGCAATTCTTCAGTAAAATATTTTTTTTAAATATAAATCAGTCATTCCATAAACTTACTATAACATTTATAAACATGTTTTGCATTTTTAGTTCCTTCCAGTAACCGTACTGCCTCCATATTACTGTAGAATCATTGTACTGATTGGCTAGATTGACATTTTGCAGAGTAGATATATTTAAATTAGCTTATTTTGTACTAACCACAGTAATACAAGTAAATAAAACAATATTTCGAAGCATTTCAAAGTCAAAGCATTGAAATTTATAATCATAAAAAAAACTAGTTTTAACTACAAAATGTGAGCATTATCACCACCAACTTATATCTAATTTAAGGTTGTTCTCTGACGCATTTAACAAATAATTTTATTATTTATTTGTGTTCAAAACTATGCTAATATTATTGGCTAACATGAGAGATAAAAATTAAAAATATTTTTGAAATTTATATGAAGTTATTTACAAGAAAACTACCCAACCTGATGGACTTCAAACATTTTATAGATGAAGATCATGTAAATTTTAGATCTGCAGCAAAGTAAGACCTCGCTCACCAGTAAACCTCGAGAAATTCGAGATTAATAAATGCAATTTTGTTTGCGCTAAAATTGGCATAGTGTTTTAAGCTTATAACATTGTCATTTTTTAATTTTGAACTATTTTTCTTCGATATGCGAGTAGAACACTTCTAAATGGACCTACATTATTAAAGCTTCTTAAGTTAAGCTATTCTTCTGTTTCTAACTAACCGTTTATTTTTTGACCAATGTCAAAACTTATAACTGTTTCTTTTCCTAGATGGTTCGAATCGGTGGAATAGTAGTTTGTAAAGGAATATTTTAGACTAACCTTCCGCAACTGTTCTTGCGCATCGAAAAGATTTGGCATTCTTTTGCATATTGGCCACCAGTTGAGCTTACGCGCCATTTTATAAAATTTTTATCCGCTTAAACTTTAGGTTTAAGTTTTATATTGGTTTATAATTGGGGTTAAAGTTTTGGTTTTGTTGAGAAATAGACATGGGGAACGGTCTGGATTCGAGCAAAATAAGAAGCGAACCGGGCCTAAAATTTAGGCCCGGTCTGAGGGTAGGGTTTGAAAAATAGTAAATTAGGCTTGGGTCCAAAATTTTTTAAATTAAAAAAAAACGTTGTTTGTTTTTTGATTTGTTATGTGTACCCAGAGTTCTTCCCGGACCGGACCCAATGCGTGAGTCAGGGATTTGAATTTTGTTTTCCCGCGTCTTTTTTCTACCGGTCGGATCAGTCTGAAACTTTTTCTACTCCCCCTCCCCCCCCTCCCCCCCCTCTATCTGGAATGGTGCAGACCCTTCTAGATGCTGTTAGTTTTTTGATATCTATCATAGTTTTCGAGATGTGAGTTTTTAGCGGGAAAAATAAATTCAAAAATCCGGACCGTCCAAAAGACAAAACTCTGTGTGTACCACACTCAATAAATGGTCTAAAAACACAATGCAATGCCAAATTTTTCTATTTTTTAAACTTAAATTTAAAAACTTTTTTTTTAATTTAAAGCTTTTTATTAAATTTGACCGGGCTGGCCTGAGAAAAAAAAGAACCGTCGGGTATTCTAATAGGGCTCGTTTCTTACCTTTTTTTATGTTTTTAAATTAAAATTTTTTTAAAAAGAGCCGAGTCAGGCCGGGCCTAGAATATTTTTGACCAGGCCGGCCTGAAAAGAACTGAAAACGAACAGGGTTTCAAAAGTGGGTTTGACCCGTTTCTCACCTTTATTTTCTGACATATATTAAAAAGTTTTAAATTTAAATTTTTTTCAAGCGGGCCGGATCGGGCTTAAGAATTTTTGGGGCCAAGCCGGGCCTGAGTAAAAGGAAAGGAAAAACGGGACTAAAATAAAAGCTCGGCACGAGGACCGTGCCGGAAAAGTAGACCCGGCCAGATCTTCATTTCTATTGAAAAAATACTACAATTTTTATTCGTATCGATTTAAACTTTATATGTTAATAGTGTCATACATATAATAGACTTGTATATCTTGTAAGTTTTATAAAATTTTATTTGCAAAAATTAATTTTCAATAATTTTTTTTGAATTCGATTACTTTTGTAAATATATATAATTTAATCATATATTATTTAATGTTTTATCATATATTACACAAAAACCATATATATATATTTGTTATTAAATATTATTATATATTAAATATATAATACCAGAGGTAGTAACAGTGGTAGAAATTGTTACCAACTTTTTGAAGTTTTGTTAGACTCAATGCTATTGAATTGACCTTTAATATCGTCCATATGAATTCCAATTACTTTAATCCCAATTTTGGGCAAGGATACTGATCTGGTCAATTAGTCCTGTCGACACTAGGGATGTTGAGCCGGTCCCACTTTTAAGCTCGGTTCAAGCCCGGGTCTCAAAGTTTAAGTCCGGCCCGTTTTAAATTTTTTTATTTTAAAATTTTTAAAATGAAAGAAGTATTGACATTGTAATATTTTTAGGCCATTTAATATTAGTGATTAGGGGCGGGCACTTTTGGTCTGGAGGCGTGGGTCGAAAAAATTTTTCCAACAATAAAGTCATCATCTTCAGCAAAAGAGACTTTGAAGAAAGCTGGATCTACCCTCGAGAAAAGTCAACCGTTGTCAAGACCCATTATTGCTTTATCAGAATGGTGGCCACTTTGATGTAACCTACAGTCCTTCCAAGTTTTAAAAGAGTTTACAGTAGAAATGATTTCTGTTATGCCTGTGCCAATAAATGTAGAACGACACATCATACTTCTAAATGTACGGTAAAATCTGGTTTTTGTACATGAACAGGCGCTGGTTTTCCATGTGAAGCTCAAAAAGGGTACAAAGTCAAGTGCCAAGCATACGCTACAGTACAAGTTGATTGCTTTCGATTTTGAGTCGTATTTTACCTCAATCGAGAATACCGAAACGACAAAACATAATGTAAATTTTGTATTGATTTAGGAGGCAGGCACAAAATGTATGAATGATGATTCTTGAAAGGACGAAGACACAGCATGTGATTATTTGTGGAGATCATAACCAAAACGCCGTTTGGGGTCAAAATGTTAAATTGACGTTCCAAGTTTGCTGAATCTGATAATCTAATCAAACTTTGGGCCGCAAGTGCTCCAAATTCAAAAATTTGAATGTAAACATTGACAAATAAATTATTTATACCATCGAGCCTCGGTCAGGCTCGTTAATCTAATTGAAACCACAATTGTTCAAAATTCAAAATAAATTTGAATTTGAACTTTTGTTTTGAAAGCACAAAGAAAAATATCGAACATCGAAAACCAGATAGATTATTTATTTTGTAATTTTTTAGCAAGATAGTTTATTATCTCACTGACATGACAATATATGTCATTTAATTTCCTATTTACTTTGACCATGTTCAATATCATGAAATGTGAGAGCATGTATGTCCTTTTTGCCAAACCGGAAAAATCGCAGACTCTCTTCGATCTCTGCGATATTTACTATTCGGCGAAATATCACATAAAAAGAAGAAGTCAGCCGACTAACAGAGAGGGTGCGATTCGTACACTCTCTCGTATGCTCGGGCCCTCTCTCCAATCGCCATGATCTTTTCTATTCGCGAAAAGAGTACCCCAAAAGAGGAGAGCGTCCCGAATGGGTGCAATTCGCACACTGTCTCGTGCGCTCACAGTACCAGTATGGGTAAAAATACAATAGTACTATACAGTATGACCTTTATTATGTAACTCTTTTTAAAAAATTTCAACTTTTTCAGTACCATTTTTTTAGTATCAATTTTCAGTACCATTTTTCAGTACCAATTTTCAGTATGTACCCTCAAAAACACGGATTGCACCCTATTTTTCCAAAACGGGCCGATTCACAAAATTTAAGCCCTGCCCAAAAAAAGGTGCAAATGGTGGGATTATTACTACTGACATGGCTACCTTTTTGGGAGGGACTAACGACGACCTTGAAGAATATCAAGACAGTGAGTTTGTAAGAAAGGTGTCACAAAGTGGTGGTGGAAATGGTGTTACTTTCTACAAAATTGGGTCACAAAAACAAAGAAATCACCACGGCTTGGTTGTACAACAAAAGAACAGATGACTACAACATGGAGAACCAAATGGATGGTCCATCAAACGACGTTCAGAGGCCGACATGTGAACATGACGGTAACGGATTCAACGATAGGTTTTTCTTAATTGTCATTTTGGGATAACATCTTTCGGGAAGATGATTAATTTAGGCTGTTTTTAAGTATAATAACTAATAACATATTATTATGTTATTTTTTTGAAAAAGATAAAATTTGGTATGATTATTTTGATAAATTTTTTTTAAACCTTCGAATCTCGGTCAGATTCAAAACATTGAAATGTAAAGGCTAATTCATTACGCTTTGCGACAACACACAACTGTGTTCGCAATGTCTGATTTTTATAAAACTTTAGGTTCAAAAATTCAAATAGACAAGCGTCATTAATCTACATGGAAGAAGACACCACTGTTTGTCGTCATTAATTAGGCGTCCGGCGAAAGCCCGCAACTGTTGTTGCGGTTCTGAAAATCTTCTTGTGTTCACTAGGATTGAACGCTTAAGTAGAGCAGCATTCATAAGCTGCCCTACCAGTGTCCGTTTGCTATTTCGACCCATATGTTTAGATTACGACGACCACAAAGGCGGTTTTGCAATATACCAATATACGAAAACTCAGTCTAGACGTTTGTCCCTTTGTGGTAGTTGATACCTGTGGACCAAAAAAAATTTTTAGACCTTCTCCCCCCCCTCCCCAATAAAAAAAGTAAAGCAAATTAAAAATTAATAAAATTTTTGAAATTTGCCAAAAAAAATAAAGAAAATTGAAAAGTTTCAACCAAAAAAAGACGGGACAAATTGAAAATTTTTACAATTTGCCAAAAAAAAGGGTGGAGCTAATTGAAATTTTATAAAATTTGAAAAAGAAAACATACTCTTGTTTGTGTAGTAGAGGACCGAGATGACCCCTTAGGAAACAAAGAGAATAGTTCTAAGCGTATGTACATTAACGTCGACCAAGTTATGGCCCGGTTAGCTGCGGCTATTCAAGGTCTCGGAGTACGGCTCCGAGAAACTCAAAACAATTAAAATTTCAAATTTTGTTTGTTTTGTTATATATATTACAATTGTCCCATGTTTTGTGTGCTGTGATTTGCTGTTATTTTACAATTTTTAAATAATAATTTGCTTAAAAAACCCAAAAAATAAAAATTTTAAAATAAAAAAAATTTCGTATATACTAAACCTTTTGCTGTGTAAATAACAAATCCCTTCATGCAGTTCGCCGTGACGTGGCGAAGGGGCAGAAAGGTTTTTGAAAAAACCCTACCAAGAACTGCTACACTAATAACTACAGAAACTTGAAAAAGCACAAAAATACATAAAATCTTCTAAAAACAAAAAGAATTACATTACATTACAAAATCAAAGATACAGTAAACTACATAAACCAGTTTCCTTAAATTTATAAAAGACTCCCCAGAAAAAAATTTTTGTTTGACATTTTTATCATTTTATATATACATATACAAAGACATGCCTAACGGTGGAGAAGCAGAAGATACAAGAGGAGGTTCTTCTCCTTTAGATGATAGTGCACTTGAGCGTCTGTATGCACATTTTCGAAAACGAGAGAAAGAACAAGAAGACGAAAATAAAGAAAATAATAATCCTATTACAGGGTTAGAGCCAAGTTCTCAGGATGAAAATATTGAACTGATTCTAGAACTAAACCCAAGCCCTCCTGAAGAAACCCTCGACGAAGATGGTAGTGACGCCGAGATTGTGCCATATATGGAACTACAAAACTTAAATATTTATGACTAACAAAATTAAAAATTTTTTGCTACTAACGAGTTTTTTAATTTATGTGTTATATGACTTAATTTTTTATACAAAAAATTTTAAAAAATTTAACATTTTTTGCTAACTCTATGCCAATAATGCTTTAGACCTAATAAAAAGGTCAAATATTTCAATACATTTAAAATTTAATAAGCCAGTGCCAAAATATGGCTATATCATGACTGTATATGGAGTATTCCAAAGTTTGTTAATCGTAGGAAACGATCGGGTTCCTACTACTGATTTGACAATTTAAAATTTTATTTATAATTTTTACAAATTTAGCTATAATTTGACCAATTGTTTTGATTTTCTTTTGATTTTGTCGGTTTTTTAGACGAATTGCGCGATTCTTCGGCCGAACGTTTTGTCGTGGTACCATTAATAACATTTTAAAATAAAATTCGAAATTCAATTATTTTCCCGATTGGGAACATTTAGTGTTGTTGAGAGTACGGCTTCAGTCGCCTACTACTTTATTATTTTTAAAATTTTTTTTAAATATTTTTTTTTAATTTTCAAGTTTTGAAACTTATAGAATTCCCGAAATAAGCACCGCAACGGAATCAACCATCGACTGTAAGTTAAAAACCAATTCTTCACCATTCTCCAAAGACTTTGCCGAGAGGCAACAAAGTCTTGCTGCGGTGTGTGACATCCTACTGAAAATGTATAAATGCGTTTAGTGTTTTTGTTTTGTTTTTAAATAAATTTTTTACCGTTATTACCTAGTGTATGTTAAAATAATGGTTAACAACCATCATTATTACCTTATTTGTCTGTCTGTCTTTTCCCCCTAATGTAAAATGCCTTGTCGTGGCGAGGGGGCCCAATATTATTATTTTAATAATATTGCTAAATTTTAAAAAATTTTCATTTAGGGGATCGTGGGTCAAAGTAATTGTGACAAATCCTTACATAATTTTTATTTTTTTGACGTTAAAAATTAAGTGTAAGCACGGGGTATGTGCCTTCTTGGGGGTCAGAATATCATGCAATATCTATGGCATATTGTTAGTAAGTCTCATATAGGGAGGATATCATGTCATATCTATGGCATCTTGATAAATTTTTGTTACAATATGGTGAGAAAGATGACATTTAGGGGGTCGGGGGTCAAAGTCATTTAGAGAGGGGGGTCTCTCCTACCCCCCTCCCCCCCCCCTTTACTACTCCTAGTCTTTTTTACGCCTTTCTTATCTTCGTCTTCGTCGTCGGTTTTATCGGCTTCGAGCCACGGCCGCTTGGTTGGTTGCTGTGGTGGAGCGACCGGGGCCGGCCCTTGCGCCCATCCACTAGGCCCAGCTTCCTGAGGATTCAGCGGACGGCCTCGCCACCCCAAGTGGTCCAATCGGTGTCGGGGTCTAGGATCAACTCGATGTACTCCGAAGATTTCATTACACGATCCTCGGTTCTATTCTTCAGTCTCAACCATACATCGCAACAGCGGTAATGACAGCGTTGGGTTGCATGGGACCATCTGGCGCGTTCTCTGTGAATTCTGTCAACTGGTGGAACTTGTTCATCATATTGTTTTACATAGTTACGTTGTAACCGCTCATTGGAAAGGCGACCTATAACATGATTTGTAGTTACGTCTGCGATCTTTTAGGCCTCCAAAATTCAAAAATTCAAAAAAAAGCAAAACAAATTTTGGTTTAACAGCAGTAGTTACTTAACAGCGATAGATTTGCGAAAAGTGTTGTAACCACTTACCCTCGATTTGTAGTTCCGGTAATTGGACTGGCATCATGCGGCGACCAAACTCTTCCTCTTGACCCAACGCAACGGCTCCACCATTTTCAGCCTCTTCTCCCTCCAACAAACCAGGATCCACAGGGCCATTCTCTCCAGAATGTACCAAATCCTGGCCTTCATCGCCATTCTTCTGCGATTGGGAATTGTCTCTGAAAAGAAAACAACATAGTTCTACAAACTTATAGACGGCAGCTCTCAAAAGATGCCAGGTTTTTAACCTACACACAGTGGTACTATACCCCTACTTTTCCCGCCACCCTCCCCAATCAGTACCGGCCTCCGTCACGCAGTTTACCTTAAATGAGCCGGCCGGACACCTAAAGTGGCCAGCCGATTGTTATCTGTTCAACTAATTGGTCTTATAACTTACCCATCACGCCGAAACGTCTTGGTTGCGCGGTGATTTTGTTTTAGATAAAAGTAGGCTTTCGCCGTCTCCTGGATTCTGGATGCACACCTGCGCTGACCCCTCCGCACTTAATTTAGTCTTTTCGCTACCTCTTTCGGTCGAGACTAACTTGGCCATGCCTCTTCTGATCGGCGGTTAAGATCTTTGTTCGGCGACTCCACGCCTGAAACGTAAACAAAAAGTGGCCAAGCCGCGAGAACCTCTTTCTCTCACTTGTTTTTTTTTAAACTTGATTAACGCGCCCCTCATTGGGTGGGACCCAATTCAGCTTTAACAAGTGAATTTATTTTGTAACAGCAACTCCACGACTTTCCGCCTTTTGTACAGAAATAGTCTTAATAACGTCAGTAAAACAGAAAGGGAAAGAAAACAACAATCAAATATTAACATGGCTCTCACTGCGGGGCCCTATAGCTATGTTATTCGTTGAGTTACAGTAATGTAATTATTTCCTTACTATATTATACATGATGAATATACGATCGAGTACCACAAAAAAACTCTTTATAAGATATTGTAGCAAAACCAACATTAGATGTCATTTTTCATGAGCTTTCAGAATCTGTATCAACTGCTATTGTAGCTCCACTATTCGTCGAGTTACAGTAATGTAAATATTTCCTTACTATATTATACATGATGAATATACGATCGAGTACCACAAAAAAACTCTTTATAAGATATTGCGGCAAAACCAACATTAGATGTCATTTTTCATGAGCTTTTAGAATCTGTATCGACTGCTATTGTAGCTATGTTACTCGTCGAGTTACAGTAATGTGAATATTTCCTTACTATATTATACATGATGAATATACGATCGAGTACCACACAAAAACTCTTTGTAAGATATTGTAGCAAAACCAACATTAGATGTCATTTTTCATGAGCTTTCAGAATCTGTATCAACTGCTATTGTAGCTCCACTATTCGTCGAGTTACAGTAATGTAAATATTTCCTTACTATTTTATACATGATGAATATACAATCGAGTACCACAAAAAAACTCTTTATAAGATATTGTAGCAAAACCAACATTAGATGTCATTTTTCATGAGCTTTCAGAATCTGTATCAACTGCTATTGTAGCTATGTTATTCGTCGAGTTACAGTAAAGTAAATATTTCCTTACTATATTATACATGATGAATATACGATCGAGTACCACACAAAAACTCTTTGTAAGATATTGTAGCAAAACCAACATTAGATGTCATTTTTCATGAGCTTTCAGAATCTGTATCAACTGCTATTGTAGCTCCACTATTCGTCGAGTTACAGTAATGTAAATATTTGTTTACTATATTATACATGATGAATATACGATCGAGTACCACAAAAAAACTCTTTATAAGATATTGTAGCAAAACCAACATTAGATGTCATTTTTCATGAGCTTTCAGAATCTGTACCAACTGCTATTGTAGCTATGTTATTCGTCGAGTTACAGTAATGTAAATATTTGTTTACTATATTATACATGATGAATATACGATCGAGTACCACACAAAAACTCTTTGTAAGATATTGTAGCAAAACCAACATTAGATGTCATTTTTCATGAGCTTTCAGAATCTGTGTCAACTGCTATTGTAGCTATGTTATTCGTCGAGTTACAGTAAAGTAAATATTTCCTTACTATATTATACATGATGAATATACGATCGAGTACCACACAAAAACTCTTTGTAAGATATTGTAGCAAAACCAACATTAGATGTCATTTTTCATGAGCTTTCAGAATCTGTATCAACTGCTATTGTAGCTATGTTATTCGTCGAGTTACAGTAAAGTAAATATTTCCTTACTATATTATACATGATGAATATACGATCGAGTACCACACAAAAACTCTTTGTAAGATATTGTAGCAAAACCAACATTAAATGTCATTTTTCATGAGCTTTCAGAATCTGTATCAACTGCTATTGTAGCTCCACTATTCGTCGAGTTACAGTAATGTAAATATTTGTTTACTATATTATACATGATGAATATACGATCGAGTACCACAAAAAAACTCTTTATAAGATATTGTAGCAAAACCAACATTAGATGTCATTTTTCATGAGCTTTCAGAATCTGTACCAACTGCTATTGTAGCTATGTTATTCGTCGAGTTACAGTAATGTAAATATTTGTTTACTATATTATACATGATGAATATACGATCGAGTACCACACAAAAACTCTTTGTAAGATATTGTAGCAAAACCAACATTAGATGTCATTTTTCATGAGCTTTCAGAATCTGTATCAACTGCTATTGTAGCTCCACTATTCGTCGAGTTACAGTAATGTAAATATTTGTTTACTATATTATACATGATGAATATACGATCGAGTACCACAAAAAAACTCTTTATAAGATATTGTAGCATAACCAACATTAGATGTCATTTTTCATGAGCTTTCAGAATCTGTACCAACTGCTATTGTAGCTATGTTATTCGTCGAGTTACAGTAATGTAAATATTTGTTTACTATATTATACATGATGAATATACGATCGAGTACCACACAAAAAACTCTTTGTAAGATATTGTAGCAAAACCAACATTAGATGTCATTTTTCATGAGCTTTCAGAATCTGTACCAACTGCTATTGTAGCTATGTTATTCGTCGAGTTACAGTAATGTAAATATTTGTTTACTATATTATACATGATGAATATACGATCGAGTACCACACAAAAACTCTTTGTAAGATATTGTAGCATAACCAACATTAGATGTCATTTTTCATGAGCTTTTAGAATCTGTATCGACTGCTATTGTAGCTATGTTACTCGTCGAGTTACAGTAATGTGAATATTTCCTTACTATATTATAAATGATGAATATACGATCGAGTACCACAAAAAAACTAGTTACAAGTGCCTGTAGAGCTTCAGTGTAATCCTTCTACCATATTAACTAGACTGCACGTTCTTGGAAGATTATGGAAATATGGCCAAGAGGTTCCACATGATTTCAACAGCGACGAGCTGAAACGCTAAGTGAAAGTTGCACTTACTTGTTGATGTCCCCAAGGACCTTCGAATGGCTTGACAAGCTGAAAAGCCTCGGCTGCGCTGTGATGCCACATACATTGTACTCCACTGATATTGCTCCTACAGATTATAATATGTTCCATTCTCTTCAAAACCATCTGAACGCAACACGCTTTGACAAACGAGGATACCTCAAGCAATAATGGGCTAACTTTTTCAATTATAAAACTCCAGGTTTCTACAGAAGTTGGATCCAAATGTTGCCGAAGGGATGGCAACAGGTCGTTGATAATAATGACACATATATTTGTTAATTTGTTGTTGTTGTTTTTTTTAATATTAAATTATGGTAAAAACAAAAGTTGGCCTAAAACTTGCAGGCACCTAATACGATCGAGCACCACAAAAAACTCGTTATAAGTTAGCGTCAAAAATGAATTACATTTAGATATAATTCTTTACATTTAGATATACTTCTTATAACATTAAAAGGTTATTTATAGCATTTCTATGAAAGTTATAGGTTTTGTATTTTACTGTGTAAAGAACTAGCACAAATATCACCTCTGATGTAAAATCCAGCTAATAAATCAAAATTCTGAACAATTTTTTGAAAAAGGTTTATTAAAAATAAAAAAGAAAACCTTCTCAATGTTACAGAAAACAATATCAAAGTAACAAAAATGTGTTAACGAATTATAAAAGATAACAAAATTATTATGAACTGGTAACGTTTCTGGTAGGAACATTGGTTATTATACAATATTGACCAAAATAAGATTTAACAGTGGTTATTTGGTTAGGTAATAAAAAAGATAAACTTTAAGTTTTGAAACCATTGAACGAAAATGATAACATAATATACAAAACAAATTTAGTATAACGGTTGATATATTTGGAAAAACTGAAAACGTTAGATTAAAAGTAAAAAATGAAAAAAATAGGGAAATAAAAGAATCAAATCGCAAAATAAAAAGATATAACCAAAGTTACAAATAAAAATCATTATAGACCATAAAACAATATGAAAAGCAATCTCAGTTAGATATCAGTCAGTGTTACCTGAATATTCAACATCTTCATCATCTTACATCTCCAAAAATTTTACTCTGCCAAAGTTAATGACCAATCCCGACTCCTTCTGCTCATCACCAACTTCATCATCCGCCACAACCCCTTCATCTTCTTCTGCATAATCCGCTACAACTCCTTCATCTTCTTCTTCATGACTCGCCACGATCTCAGCCAGCCGCTCCGCTTCGTCCTTCTCTAACTCATCATGCAGCATACGTTCTTGCTCAGCGACCAATAGTTGTCTGAATAGATACCTGTTGCATTTTTTGTAGTCCAGCGCTGATTGACCATCTGCTTCACAAATTGGAGCCAGTTGCTCAGTGTAACTTTTCTCAAGACTTTCTCGCCGAACCTCTTGATCAGCTTATCGCGAGCATTTTTGACAACAGTGGCCATGATGGAGCTTTTCTTCGCTTCGCGAATCCCGGCAGCTCGGGTGGTATGACGACTACGAAGCTCTTGGGTGCAGATTTCGTGCTTTGTGCCCAATTGCAATTGCTGGAGTTTTTCTGAAAAAATAGGAGGTTTAGGTATAGAAGGACCAAGTTTTGGCTAATTCTAAACTTTAATATTGAAGAAAAGCAAAACCTGGGCTTTTTTAGGTAACAAAACTTTCAAAAAAAGCTTGTTTTAGTTATTTTTGAGGCCACAAGTCTGAGAAACACTTGTTTTTAATCATTTTAGGTAACAAAACAGTCCAAAAATCATGTTTTACTCTATATTTTAATACCTAAAAACAAAAACACTTTCAAAAACCAAACTTACGATGAAACAAAGCATCTCTTCCCTCAGTGAACAGCAGAACGAATTGAGCTTCAGCATCGACGACGGAAGAAGTTCAGCCTTGAGACTGACCCATTTATTGGTTTTTCCTTCTACTCATCGGCCAAAGCCTTGGTCGTCTCTTCTATCTATTATTGTCATGTTCTGAAATTTAAAACTTACTTAAAACCAAATATAAAACTTAAAAACCATGAAATGTTACCTATAAATCAGTAAAAACATCTAAACCTTGAAAGAATTGCCCAAAAATTTTAAAAATTGTAAAATAATTGAAAAGTCAGAAGCCTAAAGCAAATCAAAACTTAAACAACAATTTTAACAGATAAAAACACCATAAAAACTGAAAAGGTAAAGTTCGTGCAACCAAATACTGACATTTTCGCCGGTTTTTTGCTCGATTTGCGGAAATGACTTGACACATTACGTGAAATTTTGACACAGTTGCAAAATTTGTTGACGTGGTTTGGTTTTTTGTTTCCTTCACGGTCGATGTGGGGCCAAATCAGTGCATGGTTGTGATTTTTCCAAGTTTTTTTAACGTTCTTGTGTGTTCTATGTTTAGTAATGTCAAAACTCGTGAAACGTCATTGAATAACCCGTTTTTATGTTCTTTTTAACTGTTTTATCTAATTTCAGACATAAGTGATGAATGGAAAGAAGAAGAGAAGCCAGAAGTCAAAGAAGAGCCAACACCAGGCATCGAAGAAGGGAAAGGACAAGAAAAAGAAGGCTTCAAAGCCTAAAGAGGTATGTTTTTCATTATTGTTTTATAATGTTTAGGTATTATTATATTGGAAAGAAGGTTTTTGCTATCTAAAGTTTTGGAAAAGAAGTTTTTGCCGTTTTGTTTTGTTGGCTTAAAGTGTAATACGTAAAATGGCAGTTTTCACAAATTTTTAGAGTGATTTTTACCCAAATTTATAAAAAATAAATAAATTTCACTTGTTTTAGAGCACAGTAGAGATCTACCCAACATTAACCACAAAGAAAAGAGAGGTAGAAAAGCCAATGGAGGCCAAGTTCAAGCGTCTAGAGGCTGAACTCGAGGCGGAGAAGGCCAGATCCAAGAAGTTATCAGAAGAAATAGAAGCCTTGAAGCTGGAGCGAGTGTCATTGAAAGAAGCTCATGCCGCTGAAGTATCGCTGAATGAAGTTGATCACATCAGCATACCAGACCAATCGACTTGGACTTCAAGATCGAATGTTTCTGGGAACAAAATATACGGCGACAACGCAGTCGGCATTAACACTGGAAAAGCGACAGTAGTTAATAAAACGGTACTATTTTTATTGAAACCTACTAAGATTAAATTTGAGTAACATGATGTCTTTTTGGGTTATAATAAGCACCGAAAAAATTTTAATCTTGCTTTTGCTAATAATTAAATGTTAACTTTTACAGGTAATAAAAAACAACATTAACTTGTTTGTGGCCCCAGACGTGTTAACAAACCGGTCAAACGATTTGGACGCAAGGTTATCGCAATATAGACTTCTAAAAAGACCGACTCGAGTAAGTTTTGCGTTCCAAAGTTATCTTTTTAGTTGAATATACTAACAACTAAATTTACATCTTAGATTATATGGAATAACAAAATTTTTGTTTAATACGTAGTTTCAGGCCGGAAACTTGAAGCACATTCCAAGAGACACCGTTTTCAATGTTAATTACGACTCCCGATTGTTTAAGGAAGTTCTTAAGGTGTTAACAAGACGTGGCCTTCAGTCAGATGATGAGCGATACAAAGTCAAGATGTTACGTTTTCTAGTTGCGGCCAACGAAAACGGACACCATTTTACACCGCACAAGCTTTATCTCGCTGAAGGTTTCATCCTACTCAAAGAAGCATTTAGTCCATTAAGAGCACTTGAATTTCATAAACAATATTATTATTTGTCTTAATAAAACATAAATAATACGTAAATATGAGTAAGTTTTGAATTGTTTTGTGCATGAAAATTTGTGGAAGCGATAGTAAAGTACTTATAAAGTGTTTTGTTTACTTTTTCCGATCGCATCTTTAATATGCGAGACCTTTATGTGAAGGTTTCTTCCTTTTTCGTTATCCAAAACATTACGCGTCCAACTGGGCCGGTTCCAACAGGGCCGATTTGCCTTATAGTATGTCCGGGCTATTATCCTAATAATATCGTAGTAAATTGCAATGCTAAGGGTTAAATACCACAGTAAAGTTGTATTTACCTCAACATATATATATACCATAGTAAATGATGGTATATTGGCAAACAATATTAAATACTTGTAAAATATAATAGTTCTACATAATTTTGGAAACATATTACTATGTAAATGACTTTTCAAGTAAAATCATGATTTTACTACATATATATACAATGGTAAGTCATGGTATCTTGGCAAAAGTTGACTAAATTGAACTTGGCGGAAGCTTTAGGGGATTTAGCGGAAGCTTTAAGGGATTCGGCGAAGACTTTAAGGTGTTCGGCGGAGAGTCGGCGGAGACTTTAGGGGATTCGGCGGAGAGTCGGCGGAGACTTTAGGAAGTTCGGCGAAGGCTTTAAGGTATTCGGCGGAGACTATAGGCGATTCGGCGAAGGCTTTAAGGTATTCGGCGGAGACTTTAGGAAGTTCGGCGAAGGCTTTAAGGTATTCGGCGGAGACTTTAGGGGGTTCGGCGGAGACTTTAGGGGGGTTCGGCGGAGAGTCGGCGGAGACTTTAGGGGATTCGGCGGAGAGTCGGCGGAGACTTTAGGGGATTCGGCGAAGGCTTTAAGGTATTCGGCGGAGACTATAGGCGATTCGGCGAAGGCTTTAAGGTATTCGGCGGAGACTTTAGGGGGTTCGGCGGAGACTTTAGGGGGGTTCGGCGGAGAGTCGGCGGAGACTTTAGGGGGATTCGGCGGAGAGTCGGCGGAGACTTTAGGGGATTCGGCGGAGAGTCGGCGGAGACTTTAGGAAGTTCGGCGAAGGCTTTAAGGTATTCGGCGGAGACTATAGGCGATTCGGCGAAGGCTTTAAGGTATTCGGCGGAGACTTTAGGAAGTTCGGCGAAGGCTTTAAGGTATTCGGCGGAGACTATAGGCGATTCGGCGAAGGCTTTAAGGTATTCGGCGGAGACTTTAGGAAGTTCGGCGAAGGCTTTAAGGTATTCGGCGGAGACTATAGGCGATTCGGCGAAGGCTTTAAGGTATTCGGCGGAGACTTTAGGGGGTTCGGCGGAGACTTTAGGGGGGTTCGGCGGAGAGTCGGCGGAGACTTTAGGGGATTCGGCGGAGAGTCGGCGGAGGCTTTAGGGGATTCGGCGGAGAGTCGGCGGAGACTTTAGGGGACTCGGCGGAGGGTCGGCGGAGACTTTAGGGGGTTCGGCGGAGACTTTAGGGGATTCGGCGGAGAGTCGGTGGAGACTTTAGGGGATTCGGCGGAGACTTTAAGGGATTCGGCGGAGAGTCGGCGGAGACTTTAGGGGATTCGGCGGAGAGTCGGCGGAGACTTTAGGAAGTTCGGCGAAGGCTTTAAGGTATTCGGCGGAGACTATAGGCGATTCGGCGAAGGCTTTAAGGTATTCGGCGGAGACTATAGGCGATTCGGCGAAGGCTTTAAGGTATTCGGCGGAGACTTTAGGGGGTTCGGCGGAGACTTTAGGGGTTCGGCGGAGAGTCGGCGGAGACTTTAGGGGATTCGGCGGAGAGTCGGCGGAGACTTTAGGGGATTCGGCGGAGAGTCGGCGGAGACTTTAGGAAGTTCGGCGAAGGCTTTAAGGTATTCGGCGGAGACTATAGGCGATTCGGCGAAGGCTTTAAGGTATTCGGCGGAGACTTTAGGAAGTTCGGCGAAGGCTTTAAGGTATTCGGCGGAGACTATAGGCGATTCGGCGAAGGCTTTAAGGTATTCGGCGGAGACTTTAGGAAGTTCGGCGAAGGCTTTAAGGTATTCGGCGGAGACTATAGGCGATTCGGCGAAGGCTTTAAGGTATTCGGCGGAGACTTTAGGGGGTTCGGCGGAGACTTTAGGGGGTTCGGCGGAGACTTTAGGGGTTCGGCGGAGAGTCGGCGGAGACTTTAGGGGATTCGGCGGAGAGTCGGCGGAGGCTTTAGGGGATTCGGCGGAGAGTCGGCGGAGACTTTAGGGGACTCGGCGGAGGGTCGGCGGAGACTTTAGGGGGTTCGGCGGAGACTTTAGGGGATTCGGCGGAGAGTCGGTGGAGACTTTAGGGGATTCGGCGGAGACTTTAGGGGATTCGGCGGAGAGTCGGCGGAGACTTTAGGAAGTTCGGCGAAGGCTTTAAGGTATTCGGCGGAGACTATAGGCGATTCGGCGAAGGCTTTAAGGTATTCGGCGGAGACTTTAGGAAGTTCGGCGAAGGCTTTAAGGTATTCGGCGGAGACTATAGGCGATTCGGCGAAGGCTTTAAGGTATTCGGCGGAGACTTTAGGGGGTTCGGCGGAGACTTTAGGGGGTTCGGCGGAGAGTCGGCGGAGACTTTAGGGGATTCGGCGGAGAGTCGGCGGAGACTTTAGGGGATTCGGCGGAGAGTCGGCGGAGACTTTAGGAAGTTCGGCGAAGGCTTTAAGGTATTCGGCGGAGACTATAGGCGATTCGGCGAAGGCTTTAAGGTATTCGGCGGAGACTTTAGGAAGTTCGGCGAAGGCTTTAAGGTATTCGGCGGAGACTATAGGCGATTCGGCGAAGGCTTTAAGGTATTCGGCGGAGACTTTAGGAAGTTCGGCGAAGGCTTTAAGGTATTCGGCGGAGACTATAGGCGATTCGGCGAAGGCTTTAAGGTATTCGGCGGAGACTTTAGGGGGTTCGGCGGAGACTTTAGGGGGTTCGGCGGAGACTTTAGGGGGTTCGGCGGAGAGTCGGCGGAGACTTTAGGGGATTCGGCGGAGAGTCGGCGGAGGCTTTAGGGGATTCGGCGGAGAGTCGGCGGAGACTTTAGGGGACTCGGCGGAGGGTCGGCGGAGACTTTAGGGGGGTTCGGCGGAGACTTTAGGGGATTCGGCGGAGAGTCGGTGGAGACTTTAGGGGATTCGGCGGAGACTTTAAGGGATTCGGCGGAGAGTCGGCGGAGACTTTAGGGGGTTTGGCGGAGACTTTAGGGGATTCGGCGGAGAGTCGGCGCAGACTTTAGGGTATCTACCTGACCTCACCTCTAACCTTTCTAGCCTTACTAGAAAGGTTAGAGGGTCGACACTACCCTGACCTTTTTAGCCCTACATGAACGTAAGCCTGATCTTTTTAGCCTTACCGAACCTTACCCTTGCCCCTTTTATCCTACTTAACTATATCATACCCATCCTATATAATATACCATACGAAGTCTTGTGCCCATACCCATCTTACCAAACATACCACACCATACAATACCATATCATAGCATACCATAATATACTATGCCATGCCTTAACTTATTCAATCCTATACAACACTACCGTGTACTATCTATGAGTAAGGTAGAGTATGTAAATAGAACAAGGTAAATGGTATAATATAGTCAGTTATAGTATGACATAGTAAGGTATAATATGGTGCGTTATATAAGGGTGTGGTAGGTAGGACGAGTATGGTAGAGTATGGTATAGTTTGTTAAGGTGGGTATGGCGCAGGACATTGCGTGGTATATTATATAGGATATGTAAGGTATAGTTGGGTAGGATAAAAGAAGCAAGGGCAAGGTTGGGTAAGGCTAAAAAGATCAGTCTTAGGGTCAAGTAGGGGTAAAAAGTCAAGGGTAGAGTCAGGTAAGGCTAGAAAGATTAGAGGTAAGGTCGGGTAGATACCCTAAAACCTCGGCCAAATTCATAAAATCTCCGCCGACTTTCCGCCGACTCTCCGCCGAACCCCCTAAAGTCTCCGCCGATTCTCCGCCGAATCCCCTAAAGTCTCCGCCGACTCTCCGCCGAATCCCCCTAAAGTCTCCGCCGCACCCCCCCTAAAGTCTCCGCCGACCCTCCGCCGAGTCCCCTAAAGTCTCCGCCGACTCTCCGCCGAATCCCCTAAAGTCTCCTTTGAATTCCCTAAAGTCTCCGCCGAACCCCCTAAAGTCTCCGCCGACTCTCCGCCGAATCCCCTAAAGTCTCCGCCGAATCCCCTAAAGAGTTTTCTTTCCGATCGCATCTGTAATATGCGAGACCTTGACCTTTATGAGGTTTCTTCCTTTTTAGCTATCCAAAACATTATCATTGGGCGAGTAAAAGTTTATACTTGCTTTGCGGTATCTAAAATTCCTCATTAAAATTGTTTTATTTTTGTTCCTCATTGACCAGTTCGCCCATGCAAATATCATTGGCATTCTGTCGCAAAAAGCGTCGAAAATCAGGCAATTTCAATCAGAATCATTTTTTTCAAAAAAAATGGGTCGGTGTCGAAATGAATTTTCCAAGAATTTTTTCTCCAAGAATTTTTGCGACGGAATGCCAGTGATATTTGAATGGGCGAACTGGTCCTTTAAAACTTCAGTTTTATATGTTATTGTAGATCAAATGCACTTGTGACGTATATTCTGATAAGATAGCGCCATATTTTCTTTTTATCTTTATATATTTGCAAGTAAAATTTAATTACGAAATTGAATATTTAGGAAAAGCTGTAACACAGATCTAGTTAAGAAAGTGGTCACAGATTGTAAGTCTATTCTTTCAGTTTTATATTGTTTTAGATCACCAGATTGTTCTTGTTACCTAAAATCAGCCAAATTGAAAATGTTCAACAACAAGGACAGCGAATTCTGCTCGGAACAGCAGCATTGATTGATGAAGTACGTAGAAGAAAGGAAGACTTGCCACACGTGATTCAAGTTTGCCCGAGTATAAGGCAGCTGTGTTGAGTACCGAAGCTTTCCTTCATTCCTATGCCGTTAGTTAATATATGGATGTGAGGTTGGTTAGAATACCTATCAACACTGTTGGTAGTGCTTACTTGCGTTTGGCAAAGGTGCTTCTCGAGAGTTTATGTGAACATAGTATTACGACGGAAAAGGCCAAGATTTACAATTTGGCGGAGACTTGTGAAGTTGTAAGTTTTTTGCGGTTTAGAATGATATCTAGTTACTGACAAGTGTTTTACAGCCTAACTGATAGTGATTTAGGAAAAAAAAGATTGTGTAGTATATTTTGGATGGTAATCTATCTATTTTTCAGTCATCTGGATCAGCTACAACTCAAAATGTCGGGATTCTTGTATATGGTTCGAACATTTTTGTCAACAATTTGTTGAAAGCTTGAAGAAGAACAACACATTACAGTACTTTATGGGCAAAACCAGACCCGGAGGTTTTTGTGATGAGGATCTGTGAAAGGAAATCACCGACATTGCTTCATCTCACATCATTTCTTTGATCAGAAGAACTCATGGCAAAGGTAATGGCTACTACTATATTCAAAATGTCTTATCTCAGTCTATGTTTATTTTGGTGCTTTAAACTTTGAGCACTGACTAGATTATATAAGAGTATTCGCTAGCAAATTTTGTGATTTAGCACTATGTTATTGGATCTCACTGTAATTTCGTTTTTAGATTGCGGCAACATTGATTATTTGAAAGGAGGTCCGGACAAGCTCAAAGAAAACGTCAAAGACAATCTTTATGGCCCATTCATGTTGGACAATATTGCCAACAGATTTGGTATTCACTTCACCTATCTTGGTACTGGCTGTTTTTTCAAGTATGCCAAGGATGGACCTTATTATACTGTAAGTGTAAGAGAAGAGGGGAGGTGGGGAACTTGATGATGACCAAAAGACTTCTTTATATTAGTTTGTAAAAATAATTCTGTGCCCTCTAACTATAAAAATTTGCTTTGAGAGAGGGAATTGAATTGAACTTTGATAATATTAATGGCATTACTTTTTAGCACATTATTCATTTGATCTTCATCTTGGGTTGAAGTTCTCGAACTGCAAATACGTCACTGCTTTAGAGATTGTACTATTTTATACAGAGATTAATTAAGTTTATTTTAAAATTGAACAATAAGTATTGTCATAAACCCCATGTGTTCAAAAAAACGTGTTTAAAATTACATAACAATTACTTGTAGTCGATTGTAGTTGTACTGGCTTGAAGTGGCATAGTAATGAGAAGAATAGGTTTTTCGTTTACAATAAATGTTACAGGTTTACCGTGGTAACTGCTGTTTATTTTATGATTAGAGTATTGTAAACGACGGTTTTTATTTGCAATTTTCTAGTGTATGTTTGTTATATTATATACAGTGTGAGGGGGGAGGTAAAACTGTTTTTTTTAGACGAAGAAAAGTTGAAGTTGATTTTCTCTTTACATTTTTAAACTTTTTTATGATATGTTACTTCTCCTTTTGTTTATATCAAACGATTATATTTGACATTGGTTGTGAATCCAGTATTGTCAGTTGACTATAATGATTTTTTAGTTGATATCTATTTACTGACAAAACAACAAACAATGTGACATGTTACCTAATGTTGCAGTTTAAGTATATATTGCGTGCTACGGACTTGTAGTCCGGAACCAGTGTTACAGTGTTGCGTGCTGTTTCGGTTCACGTACTTTGAAGAAGTAATTAAAAAAAGTTTTGTATTTACTGTGAAACACTTTTGGAAGGTAGTAGGTCAGAAGGTGTAATAATATCATATCGTGTCGTTTGGTTTGTGCTTTATAAATGTAGTCGTATCCAGGGCCGGGCGGGGACTTTTGGTCTGGGGGCAGGGATCCAAAAAAAGGGGGGCGGGGGGGTACTCCCCCCCTCGCGTCCGGCCCTGCTCGTATCTTGTCATAATAAATTCCAAACGCTGAGTTATTGTTGTCTTTTGTCGTTCAAATAATTCTGCGCTTATAAACCCAAAAAACTTGCTTTGAGCTGGAGCACAGAATTATTTGAACGCCCTAATAGATGGAAATCCAACAAACCATCAACATTATCGTCCAACCCAACGCTTCAGCCCAGAATCCGTACGCTTGGGATGAGCCAGAAGCCGATGGTGTCTTCAGACCGGAAAATCATATTGGACAGCCGACTGTCAAGAAAGTCATCGAATACCTGTACCTTGTTAATGGCATCGCTGGGGGATTACTTTCATTTGCTCTACTTTTTATTGTGTTAACACAATCCAACGGTCCTCTACAACACTATAAACGAATGTTACTCTTGTGTTGTTCATCCGACATTGGTTTCTGGATTTGCGACAATATTGTGGAGGTGGTGAGTTGAAAAATTAATTTTAACAAGGTTGTAGTTAAGTTTACTATTTCTTGCTCTTACTGTGATATGTTAGCAAAAATTGCTAAGTAGTATATTTGGTGTAACATAGTAAGAGGAGGGATGGTAAATTCAAATTTACTTTGTCTACCTCTTGTCTTATAAGTTATAGGTTTGATAGTTTAGTAACCTCTACAAACCTGTCAGCTTTTCAAAATTTTTATTTTGAATATCGACAGGAAAAATCATGTTTAAATGAAAAATATTGAAATATCTGCCATGCTGGTACCTTTTTTATGTTTGCTTATAATGTTTTTTGATGGGATGATTTGTTATTAGGTTAGGCACCGGGCAGTTTGCCCTGCCCCGTCGGGCAAAAAAAACTACCAAAACTGAAGTGCTCTGTACCGGGCAGTCTGTAGCAGGACACAGGGCGCGGGAAATCATCAATGCCCCGTTTTCTGTCTAACCTTGTTTGTCAGTCATTCCTAGTTCACAGTAATAATCAAACAAAATTATGCTTTGTTACCTAAACTTTAACTTTTTCATGTTTTGGAAACTTTTATTTTTTATTTTTTATTATAACCACAATATAGTTTTTTTTCTAATGTTACATAATTGTTTGTCGCCTTTACTTTTGTTTTCCTATTTATATATACCATACAGTAAAACTACTTTTTCTCGACTTACTGGGAGGTTACTTGTTAGACTACACGCAATTTATATAATATTTACAATTTTTTCCTTACGCAGAACTTGAAATATGAATATTTATGACAGTGTAATGTAAACCGTGTTTTAATTTTGAAATTTAGACACAAACTTCAAATGTATAATACATGTATAACATAATATAACAAGCTTTGTGCTGTAACACAATTTACAGTATTCGCTACTGTTCAGTTGTACAAAGTTATTGTTTTAAGTATTACTAAGAATAGCAAACTTTAAATTTGTTACAATTTATAGACAAAGGCTGTTTGAAGTATCTGACACAAAATTGTAAGAAAAAATACATTTTGAAGCAATTACAAATAAACGCAATTGTTGAAGTTATTTTACATTGTAACTTGATTCCACTTTTGTAGTTTCAAAAGTGGTCAAGTTATAATACAGTGGTAAAAAGTTAAATTTAAGCTCGAAAAGTTTTTTTAAATTAACTTTCAGCTTTAGAAAAATCAATTTTACTTCATAATTCATTGAAATATCAACTTGAAACAGAATGCCAAAAATGGCGCTAAAACGGAAATTTGAACTTTTAAAGAAAGTAAACCGCTAAGTTATTATTTAAATCCTAAAATATTTTAATTAAAAACTCAAGTGTGAGTAAATAAAAAAGCAAATGCTTTCTGACGAAATGCCAAAAACGGCGCCAAAACAAAATTTAATTTTTTTTTTAAAAACCCAAAATTCCATTATTTTAGAGAGCAAAACTGACAGAAGGAGTGTTCATGATAACATTCGAAGGCCCAGCAAAGTATGCTTCGTACGATGTTCAGTTACATGCCATGTGTTGGTACGTATGTCAACTTACATTCATGCATACCATACTACCTTCACAGTACTTTTATCGTTACTACAGTGTTTCACGGTGGGTTCTTGTTACAAAACAGACATTTATATGATTAATTGCTAATAAAATGTACATAAGATTAGTAACGGCCTCCGCAAAAAAATGTATTTATATGATGTTAGTAAAGGCACCAAGTAAGAACATGTACATATATAACCTAAACAAGGCTTATACTTTGTATTTTACTTTCAGGATGCGACCGTTAAACACGAAGCAAACATTGGGTTTGTACTTTATATCTTTGTCAGCTACTATTCCTATGTACTACTACAGTTACCAGGCCTTTCGTTACTCTGCTCTGATCAAGCCTGGAGTCAACTATGCCAAGTACTTTTACGATGAACAGCCGATACCTTCTTTACTTGTCGGAGACTTGGTAGAGAATTTTTATTGATTTGTAACATTACATTATATAATAGTAGGTTGTTCAAACAATCCTGTGTTCAAAGCAAATTTTTGGGATTAAAGGGAACAGAATTATTTGAACAAGCTAATATTGTAGTAGGAAAAACTTTGCATAATTGTAAAGGAATTACGATAGAAATAATGGTTTACCTTATTATGTATTTTTTCGTTTACCTTACTACTTGCTAAAGTATGTTGTCTAAAATGCCATTTTTAGGACGACCTCCGGATGAAATTATACTTCCTTGGTGCAACTTTGGCCGTTGGTGGTTCTTACGCCCTTATATTGTTCATTGCTGTCATTACATTAAAGAATTTGAATTTTAATAGTAACAAGTTTACAACGAAGACGAAGGAAATGCAGCATCAGTTGTCTATGGTACTTTTTTTTCAGGTGAGCTAAAGTTCAAAACGTTTTTATTACTTTTATTTATTGGAGGAAAAATTAATGTTTTACCTAAAAAAATGTTTATTTAACAACAGGTCATTGTTTTTGGTTTTGTGACAAGATCTGTAAAGAGATGTCATTGGTCTTGAGTGAGAACGTGTTGATCCGGTCCTACGATCGGGCCGCTTGAGCTAAAGTTGAAACGGGTTGGGCTTAAAAGATGGGCTTAGCTTGCGGGCTGAGCTTAAAAAGTAGTCCCGGACTTTAACGTTTTTTGCTTTTTTTGGGTACTACAATCAATAAATGTTCTGAAAAACTATGCAAAACAAAATTTTCGGGACCGATGAACAATCATTCCCCCAGCTACAATCATTCCCCCAAGCGCAAAATCATTCCCCACAAAGTTAAGTTGAACTTAACTTGTACTAGTCCAGAAGGTATTGGCTCAGGTGAGGGTTGGGAACGATCCAAGTGTTGGAGCTGTTGAACCATCGCGCGACTAGGGGCTGGAGAGAGAACCGGCAGACAACCTCGGAACTCGGCTCGAATGACGATTTCTGGGGAAATCGGTTGCTTTTATAGGGATTTTTTGCATAAACTTTGAAAGTGTAAACCAAGTTTTGAATAATGAATACACTTTCAAAGTGCAATGGGAAAGTGAATAAGGGTTTTCTAAGTGTGGGGCATGATAGTAAAACAAGTGGGGCATGATAGTAATACAGGTGGGGCATGATAGTAATACAGGTGGGGCATGATAGTAATACAGGTGGGGCATGATAGTAATACAGGTGGGGCATGATAGTAATACAGGTGGGGCATGATAGTAATACAGGTGGGGCATGATAGTAATACAGGTGGGGCATGATAGTAATACAGGTGGGGCATGATAGTAATACAGGTGGGGCATGATAGTAATACAGGTGGGGCATGATAGTAATACAGGTGGGGCATGATAGTAATACAGGTGGGGCATGATAGCAATTCGAGTGGAGCATGATAGTAATACCGAGTGGGACACAACGGTTGTTTTTTTTACTTTTGGCAATTTCATAAGTAATTTCTTCGTAAGTTCGCGGTCCGACCATAACTCAGCAAACAAAATGAAAGAATGGGAAATTGAAAAAAAATCTTAAAATTTGAATAAGTGGGGAATGATTGTAGCTCATTTCCATGGGGAATTATTATTCACCTGCTGGGGAGTTATTCTTCATGAAAACCAAATTTTCATCTACTTTTCTAAAATTTAAATTTTTTTAAAAACGGGTTAAAAATATGATTTAGATCTTTTTTGATCGGGCTGGAACGGCCTGAAAAGAATAAAGACGGACCGATTTTAAACGTTGGGTCCTGGTCACAGCCCGGCTTTTGCCTCACCTTTATCTGGCTTACACTTTTCGCAAGTCAAATCTTTCGTAGCGGAATCTAAGCTAGGCCACTGTGCTTTGGTTAAAGCTATAATTACTTTTGTTTTTACAAAGTAACTTTACAAACCTTTACTCAGTCAATTTCAGACAATTCTACCCATCTTCACATCAGTAGTGCCAATTCTTGGCATCAGTATACCTGGCTTTCTTTATATTTCTACTGGACCGACTGCTGGATTATTTTTGGCTATAATTTCATTAGTCCCAACACTTAACCCTCTACTGACAATAGCTGTCATCGGGCCATATCGACGTTATGTTATGAATGTATTTTACTACGGTGCTAATAGAGTTGGAGCTTCTGGTAGTAATCAGAGCAATCGAGCTGGGGCTTCTTCTCCACTGCCAATTACTTGATCATGATACTGTATGTTGTCATCAACTTGAAAAAAAAAGGTTTTTTTTACTGCAGTAACCTATTGGTATAGCCACTAGTAACATATTAGGCTGTTCAAGTAATTGTGAGCCTTTTAAACCAAAAAATTTGCTTTGAGAGTAGCTCAGAATTAGTTGACCAACTTATTATAATGATAGTATCTTCACTACGACGAGTTTTTGTCTCTTACTGAATCAAAAACTAAAATAAAATTTCAAAACATGAATTTTAAAACTTTATTCTACAGTAATCTTGATTCAACATTCCTCTACATTGACTCTTAAAGGCTGAGCAGCTTGTACGGTCTTGTTACCATCCTCAACATTTCGTCGCTTTCGCTTATGTCGTCGGCTCAAGTGCAACACACGTAAATAGATACCAATGGCTGTGAAGATGGAACAACATATCAATAGGACTGACACAATCACCAGCACCAAGTGGAATACCGGGATATCTGCGTTGGCTGAAAATATATTGTTATTGTGAAGTTGTGCGTACAGTAAACAGTAAAAAAAGACAGTAAAATAGTTTAAAGCCAATTTCAAAGTTATTTTAACATTAGTTTTTGAACTGTCGTATTAATTTTTGGGTATGTCTCAATATTGAACAAACTGTCACAAAAAGTATTGGAAACTAAAATGAAGTGTCAAAAAAACAAAAAAATTTTTGAAGTTTTATAATGTAAAAACTTAATTTTTCTATTTAAAAAGCATCAAAATGTCAATTTATCTTTTTGACACTTTGTCACATTTTCCAATATTTTTTGTGACATTTCGTGTAACAAAAAAACCATTATAAATTCTTTTTATTAAAAAAAAATAAATTTATCTGATCAACAAAAAAAATATTCTCCATACTAAAAACTGCAAAAGCTTTCTTTACATTTCAAAATTTCAAAAGTAAACTCAAAAACCGGCTGGAAACAAAGTTTTCTCAAATCACTTACAAATCGATAACTTACGACTGTTCCTAGTGTATTTCTCTAACTTTTGTAAATCGAAGACAGTCGGATTGGCGTGCATATTATCCACGTCCATTTGTTCTGTTCACTATAGCAACCTTGAGTGTCGTATAATATTGTAGTATTTAGGGCAGAGTAAGTTGTATATAGTAAAGTGTAAATTGACTTTACAATTAAGAATAACAATTACGATATACAAAATAGTTGTAAGCGGGTATTTTAGACAGAAACTACGTACTTTTACAACTCTGTAAACAGGCTAATTAGACATTAGGATCTAGATGTCAAGACGATCTCAGTAATTACTACGTTATTCTGGAGTAAATGACTGTGTAAAAGTTATATATAGGTTAAAGAGGTTAAATGCAATAGTAAAGTAATAGTTACAGCTATATGTTGATACTACAGGTAGTGTTAAGAGTAAAAAGTAAAAAGTTGAACCTGTAGGTACAGGTATAAGTGTACTTAAAGTTCAAGTATGGCAAGTAATGACTTGTATAAATACTGGGGATCTTATGTATATAATAATGTACTAGGCCAAGCTTAAAAGAAAAGCTTACTACGTAGTAAAACAGAAGGTTCAACCGTAATTACAACTCAATATAATGACAAGTTAGTGATCTTTAACAGTGTAGTTACAATTTAAAAATGTGAAATACACTAAGACACACAAAGACGGACAATAAAAATTGTCAAAACCTATACAGTAAAGCCCAAAAAGTACAGCTATTTTACAAAAATGGACGTTTAGACCAATGTTTAAACTAATTAGACCATAAAAAGTAGTACTACAACAATATTATAGTAGATAAATGATTTTTTTCACCTTTCAAAAATGTTTTAAAAATGACTTTTTTAACTTAAAATTACTTTTTTAAAAACCAACTACAAGATAGAGGTAATAAAAGTCACGTTAGACTAGAATATTATAGTGAAGAACACGTCGAATGCCTCCGTTCCTTGTTTCTTGAACCTTTTTGTTTCAATGCGAACCAAAAATAGCTGTAAATGTTGCCAAAATTAGTTTGAATAAAAGGTTTACTGTGTTAGATTGTCCGAATCTGAGATGTTTTAAGTTGTCCAAAAATTTCTGAGCCAAAATTTTTTTGAAAGGTGGGTCTAAAGAAAAGGATAAATATGATAATATTATACACTTTTTATTAAAAATATAGATAGTTAACTATTAGTTAAAAAAGAACTTAGAAAATCTGTCGAAAATTGAGTTTACACCAATTTTTTTAAAAATTGTTGTTTGACTTATTACTTTTCGGACAACCTAATACGTCTCTGTACATAATAGTAACATTAAAAAGTAAACAAGGAGTTCCAAACTTCAAAACAAAAGTTATATCGCGGTATATGAAAGTAAAAAGTCTTAAAAAACAAATTTAAAACTTGAAGAATTTAATAGGTTTCTGTAAAAAAATTATTTTTCAAGCAAACTGCCCATCCTGCCCCGCTCTGATAGACTTCAAACTTTTTGTACAAAAAGATTATGTAAATGTAAGTCCTCAAGCAAAGTACTAAATCGCTCTTTCCAGGAAATATCAAAAAGAGCAAGTTCAAGAAATGCTGTTTCGAATTTTCCGCCAAAATGGCATTGTGTTTCAAGCTTATAACTTGTAATTTTCTGAGTTTTTAATCATTCTTCTTTGGTATATTAGTAAAAAACCTTTTAATAGACCTAGTTTCACTGGCTTTGGTTAAAAATTTCAATTATAAGACCCTAGTTTCCTAAGGTCAGTCCAAAAATTAGCCAATTTTCGAAATCAGCCGCCCCTGAAACTGGCCTTAATGGCGGTCGTAGTAGGCATTCATAGATATTCTGTAGTCATTCCACAGACATGCTACAAAGCATTCACAAATCAGAGCAGACCCAATGCATTTGGAAGTTGTTTTTCGACTGGGTTCCGCAACACTCTTTTGCTCAATGAAAGTCTTTTTTATCCCGGTCGTTCTCTTTCTTTCTCTCTCTTTCTCTCACTGTCTCTCACCCTCTCTCATTCTTTTTCTTTAACTTTTTTCTTTTCTCTTTTGTTATACAGGGTGTCCCAAGATTTTTGCGGAAAAGTAAAAGCTTGTTTCTCGAAAAGTACCATACCAAATTGGACGATTCTTTTTTTTAGTACACTTGAAATTGCGGGCGGATTTGGTATTGGTACTTCGTTTTTTGATATTCGGCGGATGGTCGGCGGAGACCGGCGGAGGCTACTTTTTTGCTTTGACCAATCCAAAACCTTCATTTTTTGGTTCCTATGTCACCTGCTGATTCGTCAAAACGCTTTCCAATCAAAACATGTCTTTCCCTGCATCGGCGGACGACCGGCGGAGAAAAAACGGCGAAGGCCATAACTCCGCTCAAACTCAATATTTTTTCACCGGACAAAAAATGGAAATGTTATTTTAAGCTTTTTAATACATTTAATCAAGTTTACAGTTCAAAAAATTTCATTGGCGGACGATCGGCGGAGAAAATCCGCGAAGGCCGCATCTTGGTCAATTTTTAATAGTTTTTCTTCGGAAAACAAGTAAAAATGTTCTTTTAAGCTTTTTAATCATTTCAATTACGTTTAAAACTCGAAAAATTTCACCGGCAGACGATCGGCGGAAAAAATCGGCAAAGGCCGTATCTTGGTCAATTTTTAATAGTTTTTCTTCGGAAAAAAGTTGCTGGTACCCTAAGGTCCTTCTCTACCTAACTGTTACGAATTCAGAAATTAGTGAAGTTTTTAAAAATTAGTTAAGATTACTTTCGATCGACAGAGATCATATATTTTTTAAATAAAATCATAAAAACATAGTTGAAACTTTTCTGACTTGGTGTTATTTTTATTTTTTTAAAACTCGTTGATCAAGAAAAAATGGTTTGGGGTGCTGATGTTAAGAGTGAATGTGTTGAATGGTATTTTAAGTTAGGGGAAAGTCCTGAAAGCGTTCGTAGAAAGTACATGGCCGTGTATCACCCCCGTAGCCCTCGTGCACCCTGTCCGTCAGCAGATTCTATTAAACGCTGGGTTATCGAGTTTCGTAGTCGTCGCCACTGCCTCAGAAAAGAAAAAGTGAAAACAAAGTAAGCACAACTAACAAAATAACATTTCTTTAGCTTTGTTGCCACTCCTGAAGTTGTTGCTAGAATTGGGGATGCTATTGCCGAGAATCCGCGAATATCTGTAAGAGAACTGAGCCGTTTTGAGGGTATACCTTCGAAGAGTACATGTAGTCGGAAATTGCGCGAAGCTGGGTACCACCCATACAAACTTCAAAAAGTGCAAGAAATCTTGCCAAGGCACATAGTACAACGTTTATCGCATTCAAATGTTATGCTTGAGCAGCTGCAAAACAACGAGGCGTTTTTGGAAGAGCTAGTTTTTAGCGATGAATCCACGTTTCATATCCATGGCCGCTTAAATCGTCAAAATTCAAGGTGGTGGGCTAAAGAGAATCCTCACTGGTGTGTATCAGAGCCGCTGCATTCTCCCAAAACGAATGTGTGGGCAGCCATCGGGTGGAACGGGGTTGTGGGGCCTTTTTTCATTAATGAAAACATTAACGGGGCACGTTATTTGGAGCTGTTAGAGCAAGATGTGTTGCCACAGCTTCTACAGTGGCCAAATTCAGGTACGAAAAACAAGCAAAATACTAATTTATATCTTTTTAGCTACTTTGGTGTACATGCATGATGGGGCTCCGCCTCATCATAGCTTAGTTGTGCGCGAGTTTTTGAACACCCATCTGCCGGGTCGCTGGATGGGTCGGGATAGTCGCGGCGCTCCTCCTCCGTTCGTTTGGCCGGCAAACTCGCCCGATCTAACCCCAATGGATTTTTTCCCTTTGGGGTTACGTGAAGGCAAAAGTATACAGTGTTCAAGTCGCGTCGTTACGCGAACTAAAGCAAAAAATTCGCGATGTGGTTGCGGAGATTTCAGTGGAAATGTGTCGCGCAACTTTGCGTAACTATCCGAAGCGATTGCGACGGTGTCTTGATGTTGGTGGTCAAAGTGTGGAAAGGAGTTACCCAGCAACCAACGATGAACAATCTCATTAGTTAGCGTTGTTGTTATATAGGTTATTGTTAATAAACATTTTATAAAAAATATCGGAATAGTTTTAAAAAGTTAAATAAAAAAATAAAAATAATAATATTTTTATAAAAAAAATTTTTTAAAATTTAAAAATTTTTAAATTTGTTTGGTAGAGAAGGGCTTTAGGGTACCAACAACTTTTTTCCGAAGAAAAAACTATTAAAAATTGACCAAGATACGGCCTTCGCCGATTTTCTCCGCCGATCGTCCGCCAATGAAATTTTTTGAACTGTAAACTTGATTAAATGTATTAAAAAGCTTAAAATAACATTTCCATTTTTTGTCCGGTAAAAAAATATTGAGTTTGAGCGGAGTTATGGCCTTCGCCGTTTTTCTCCGCCGGTCGTCCGCCGATGCAGGGAAAGACATGTTTTGATTTGAAAGCGTTTTGACGAATCAGCAGGTGACATAGGAACCAAAAAATGAAGGTTTTGGATTGGTCAAAGCAAAAAAGTAGCCTCCGCCGGTCTCCGCCGACCATCCGCCGAATATCAAAAAACGAAGTACCAATACCAAATCCGCCCGCAATTTCAAGTGTACTAAAAAAAGAATCGTCCAATTTGGTATGGTACTTTTCGAGAAACAAGCTTTTACTTTTCCGCAAAAATCTTGGGACACCCTGTAAACAAGTTCCACAGTATATTAACACCTTAGCGTTATATAATAAGTTCAATTAACCTCTTAATTGCACTTAAAAGTGCACAAAACATAAGTTATTGTTGAATCGTTAATTAGGCTCTTGCCGAAATTTGCATAAATTATTAATAAACCATCCACGTATAATTTGGTCAGTAATTCTTGAGTCAAGTTATGAACAAAAAAAGTAAATTTGGGTTTGAATGGTTTTATAAAAGTACAATATTACATAATATACATATATAGAAATGAAAAAAACAACTTTTAGGTCCACATAGAGTTAAAAATGAAGTATTATATTTTCTTGGTAAAACAAGGATTAAGAACTAAAATGGCTAACTATTAAAAAAAATCCAAGTATATGTATGTAGTTGAAGCAAGGCTTGCTGAAGGTATAGTCAAACCATATTTACCTGCCCCTCCCCTCCTCTCTCCCTGTATCTGAATCAAGTACGGATGGCGCACCAGCTAATGTAAAAGACATACTAATCTTTTCTAAAAACTTACGATTTTTACTTAAGGCAATCTGCAAGAAAAATATTTTAAAGCCACTAAAAGTCAAAATCTTGTAACATCCATACCTTTTACTACCATTTCAAATGCTTTAACTGGTTGTAAAAGCTTTACAACAGTTTTAAAATTAACAGTGATTAGTTTTTGTTTTCCTTAAACAAGAATAAATTGTGATAAGGTTGTAAACAATGTAATATTTTAGTAGTGACATACTGAAATAAGACATTAATAAGTTTTGCTAGCATAAATGAGGAACTAATAAGGATTATCGGCTAGACCTGCAAAGGGGCTAAACCTAAAGATGAAAAACGAGTCGTGTAAACCCGGTCCTGCTCAGTTCTAAGATCGAACTGAGGCAGCCTTAAATTAAAGTTGAAATGGGCCGGTCTTGAAAAGTAGGCCTAGCCCGTTTCTCACCCTTATCCAAACCGAGCCCAACTTTTCAGCCCGGTCTAAGAGCCACATGTGCCGGTCTGGCTTTCTTTCAAATTTGCTGCGGGTCGACCTCCTTTTACGTCTATTATCAACTGGTACTTGATGGTCTATGTATAAAATTCTTAATTTTGCTAACTGATTTTTAAAAAAGCATCCCTTAATTCTAAAAAAAATTTTTCCCCCCCCCTCTTTTCCAGTTTTCAGTGGTTTTTTTACTCTCCCTCTTTCTCCCTCTTCCCACTCTCTCCCCTACTTCTTCACATATTTTCTTACACACCCCTGCCCTTCCCCTCCCAACCCTTCAAAGTACTACCCCCTACCTATAACAACAGCATAGTTCCCCACCCATTCCCCTACCTATGACAACAGCATACTCCAGTGATAACGAAGCATATACGAATATTCAAGTAAATAAATAGAAAAAGTAAACACAACCACACCCACCAACATGTGTAATATTTATACAAGGTAAATAAAAGTTTGGCCAATGAATACCAACTAACTAAACCCGCTGAACTTGCAAAATTAGTAAAAAGAAGAAAGATAAAGAGAGATGGAGAGACGGCAGAGTACGAAAAGTATTATAATTTCATATTATGTTATATTAAACGTGAGTTTTTATGCTTTTAATACTTAAATTATATCTTTTTCTAAGAAAAATTTTAGTCTAGTTTATACATATGTCGTATTTTACCCCAGAACCCTTTTACTTTAAATCAAAACCTCAAGAAAAGCCAAGACAAGAAAGTTTAACGGAAATCGCGTCACATATGAGAATTGTGTCTGAAAACAAGGTTCAGCCATAATTAATTCGACGTGATATTTGGCTCATCCGGTCCAGAAAAATGTGCAAATCAACAAGTAAAATAAATAAATTATAGTTGAAGTTAAAGAAAAAGCTATTTGTCAAAAAATATCGCTCTTAGAATTGAAAGGTATACCTGATAAACATATAAAAATACTGAGCGTACTGTAACTTGGTAACCAAGGCCATTTAAAAGTTTTTAAAAGTAGTTTTTAAGTAACTTTTTTATGTTTTTCCATCCTATATAGGTCACTTAACAAAAGCCAAAGCATATTTGGTGTAATTCTTTAATAAGTAAGCCACTACCCTTACACAGGCTTTTATTTTAAACGCCTAAAAAAAATTCACTCAAAAATCAAAAATTTCCAACTTTTTGTAATTTTGACACTTTTAAAACATTTTTTAACAAAAAATAAATCCAAAATCTCAACATTCACACTATCTACCGTATTCCACCCAAAGGCCCGTCACAATGTCAGACAATAAACCATAAAAAATATTTACCGACCATATTGAAAACGTATAAAAATGTGCATAAATCACGGCAGTTAGCGACCTTTTAGACTGAATTTTATGCAAAACTCAATTTCCGCCTTCGGCCGCACAAATACAATTTACGACCGGCGGAACATTTGTTGTTGAACTTTCACTTACAAACTTTTCGGCTTTTTACCATAAACACTTGGACTGGGTTGAGAAAGTATATTTTGAAAAAAAATTTTTTTTAAGTATCATTTTTGTAAAATTTTTAAATTTTTTGTGCTTTTTTATAATAATATTAAGTATTTTTATTTTTTACTAACATATATTAGTTTATAAGGAAAATACTCCACCTGCTCCACTCAGAGGAAAACTACTAAACCTGCCTTGCTCAGAAAGCTCAAATTTTTTATATGAATTCTTTGTACCACCAACAGTACCCATAAACAATTTTAATTTGCTCGCTTGAATTTTATATTTTAAACATTTGAGTTTTTCGCCATTTTGGCAAATTTGGCATTGTGTTTTAAACACTTTTTTGTCTTTTCAAACAAGCCACGTTTACAAATTTAAAAATGTAAGACCGTTTCAAATTTTTTTACTAGTGTATCACAGAATAATGAATAAAGTTCAAAAAACGACAAAGTTATAAGCTTGAAACGCAATGCTAACTTGGCGGGAAATTCAAAAACGAAAGTTTTTGATTTTGATTTCCTTGAGATTGTCCAGAAAGTGCAATTTATTACTTTGCTGAAGTTTTTGTATTTACAGGATCTTTCTGAATAAAGATTTTCAAGTCAAATAGAAATAGGCTGGACTTTCCTTTGTAGTTAATATTGGATTTTCAATTTTAAAAATTTTTGTAAAGATTTACATTATTAAACAAAAAATCATACGACGTATTTTATTTTAAAAATATTAAATAACTTATATTAAAATATCTTAAAAATCATCAGTTTTCAACAAATATCTCTCATTTTGTCCTCTTTTCCTCAAGCAAAAAGAGAAAAGGTGTTTCGGAAAGGGAAGCCAGAGTCTCCCATGTGGTCTAGTGGTTAGGATTCGTGGCTTTCACCCACGCGGCCCGGGTTCGATTCCCGGCATGGGAAGGAAAACTTTTTTTGGGATTTTTACAACACTAAAGCTTTGTTTTAAGGTTTTTTAGTATTGCATGTTGTATACTAGTTTTGTTTTATATTTTCCTTTAGTTTTTAAAAATCTGAAGAAGTTTTTTATACGTTATTGCAAAATTTTTTTAAAAAAATTGTTTAAAATCTGAAAGAATTGTACATTTAATATTGTAACTTTTTTAAAGTAATAATAAATGTGTTTATAAATTTTTTTTAGTGTGTTTTAACTTTCTAAAATACGCCCACTCTTTCCTTTTGTATAACATTATTTTTAGCTTGACATCAACCATACACACCTAAAACTACATGTTATGCTACAGACAACAGTTCTGACCTCACGTAGCTTACAAACAAACTACACGGCTTTTCCCTGAACTACAGTTATAGCTCACTTTTAATTGGAAGTCTCGTTTTTCAAGGGGGGGGGGATGATCCCTATTGTTGCATGAACAACATTCAACAGTCCAATATAAAAGCGACAACTTTTAACAATTCTGCAATATATTACTCATGATGAGCCTAGTCACGTCTTTGGCTTTGCCTTTGGCTTTGTTTTTGGGATTGTGTTCGGCCGCTCCTGCGCCGCATCTCTCCTCCACCTTTGGCGGAGAGATGAGTGGAGCGGCTGAAATGAGTAAGAACAGCTTCAACGCTTCGGTTCAGTCCAATTTCTTTGAGGCTACGCTGATTTGTAAGTTGGTTTTTGAAGTTATGATGTTTTAGTTAGTGCTAGAATTATTTTTGTATTTTCAAACTAAAAATAAAAAAAAAATTTTTTTGAAATTTGGATATTTTGGAAAAAAAAATCAACAGGGGAACCAAGCTCACTTTTAAAAAATTTTTTTTTGATAATGTGATTGTTTTCGGATTTGATTCACCTTGCATCAATTGAATCATTTAATTACCGTGATATTAGTATGTTAAAATTAAAAAAAAAGAAGTTTTAAAACTTTTCGAAAAAGAATCAAAAACCCTTACTTTTTCTAAAAATAATATTTTTGTTATTTTAAAATATAAAAAAATTATTTTTTTTAATTTCAGTAGTATTCCCAGACACATTGGTCAACTTGTACAAAAAAAGTAAGTCTTCTCTTCAAAAATTTTTTTCGTTTATTTCATTTTTTTTAGCGCGTTAAAATAATTCTGTGCTCTCCAATCCTGGAAATTTCTTTGTGAAGGGCACAGAATTATTTAAGCAACCTAATAATTTTAATCTTAAAAATATTTGGGCCAAGGCTCTGGGCTAGGGCGCTGGGCTAGGGCGCTGGGCTAGGGCTCTGGGCTAGGCCTCTGGGTTAGGGTTTTGGGCTAGGGCTCTGGGCTAGTACTCTGGACTAGGGCTCTGAGATAGGAATCTTGGCTAGGGCTCTTGAATAGAGCTCTGGGCTAGGGCCTTTGACTCGGGCCAAAAATTTACATATTTTTAAAAATTTTTCAAAATTTTATATATCTTTAGATCCCAGAATCCGAGCAAGTGTGTTTATTCAACCTGACCAGCAATCCAGACAACTTTAAGGCTTTGAAAGATCCTCAAAGTCAGGATCAAGTCAAGGCGTTGATCCAACAACAATGTCCTGAAGGAGCTGATAAAGTTACAGCTTTCTTTGATCAAGCTGCCACAATTTTGCAACAGGTCCCAGACTCGGTCAAAAGTCTTTTTGAGAAGGTAAAATACGCGATTTCTACTGATAACTTTTATTTTAAAATTTAAAAGTTAAAATTTTGAATTTTTGAAAACTTTTTTAAATATAAATTTTTTTTATTTTAAAGTCAAAAACTTAAAAATTGCAGTTCTTTGACTCAGTGAAGTCCTTCCAAACTCAAATCCAGACCTCCCAGAACGCTTCTCAACCTCCAACTCAAGATTCCATCAATCAGGTCAAGGATGCCTTTACAACGTTGGTCACTGGCATCAGAGACTTGTCAGATACTGATAAGAACGCTACTGCTCAGGTCTTCCCCAAATTGTCTGCTTTCATCACAGGTAAGGGTCCTAATGGTTACAAGTAACAATCATGATGACATATTTTATGGAAAAATTTAAAATATTTAATGGTAGGTTGTTCAACTAATTCTGTGCCTTTTTTCAAAGCAAATTTTTGGTTTTAGGGGGCTCAGAATTATTTGAACAACCTAATAGGGCACTGAATTATTTGAACAATATAATATTTTTGAGCTTAATAAAGTCTTGACGTCAATTTATATAGAATTGAACGGCGAAAAACGGCAAGACTTTTTTTTGTACTTTAAGATGTCAAAATGATGTGATTTTTTGAATTTTAAAATTTTTTCATTATGAAAATGTTCTAGGTGACGATGCCAAGAACTTCCAGACCAGCCTGGCCAATCTTATGGCTCAAAGCCCATCTGGTACAACTGGTAAGCCTGATCCCGCCCAGCTGGCTCAAATGAAAGTGAGTTTAAGAAATTATGAAAAATATGTCATGATCACACTTTTTTTTAACAAATTTGGCACAAAAAGTGTGTTATCATTATGGAGAAAAATATGTCATCACGACGGAGAAAAGTATGTTATCATGATAAAGAAAAGACGTCATCATGATATAGAAAACTATTTTCACTACAAAAATTTAAAAAAAAGTTTTAGACCGCCTATCAAACCCTCCGAACAGACTTCAAGAAGGTGATCAACGACTACACCACCCAAAACCAGCAATACCTGACTGAAGCCAGCCAGCTGGTTGGAAATGATCTGGCTAGCAAGCTAAAGTCTGGCAAAGGATTGGGAGGCTATGTCAACAACAATCTGCCAGCCGACCTTGATTCTTCCGAAAGCCTTGAGGGTAACTTCCAGAACTTCAAAAGCGTTGGATGTAACAATCCTTTTGGCCATAGTCTTGAGGCCCAATCATCGGTCAATCAAAACGGATTTGGTGGCAATTTGAATATTAATTAAAATTGTTTTAACTTTATATCTTGGGTCTATAAATAAACGATTGGTTAAGTAGGAGAATTGCACAAAATATACCTTGGCTTTTTGAAACGATACCTATATAGAATGAAAGCGAATGAAAAGTTACCACAAAAACTATTTTCAAAAACGGCTTAATGGCTTTGGCTAGCGCGTTACAGTAGGTTCAATATTCTTGCATTTTTAAAACATATAGCTTTAAAATTCGAAAAATAATACTTTATGATAAATATTTTTTTCTATTAAGTTGTTCCACAAAGAATGGCCGATAACCTTATGTTCTTTGCAAAAATTAGGCCTCTTTTTTGGAACAACCTTATAATAGTAACTGAAATTAAAAAGTATGACTAAAAAAATAATTTTTTAAGCAAAATATTGTTTCTCTAGCCAAAATATCTTGTCATTATGTCAAAACACCAAATAAAATCAAGAGAATTTGAACTTACCGCTTTCTGAATGCCAGACTAACCTCTTAACCTCTCGGCCACATTGTATTTATTTCTCCGTTTATTTGTTTTGAACAGGTCAATAGAGACGCTTGTTTTTTGAGTTTCTAATATCTCGTTAGTCGAGGCCATTTAGCAGTTTTTGAAAATAGTTTTTCCTGTAACTTTTTATGCTCCTTCATCCTGTACAGATCTTATTTTAAAAGCACAAGAATATTTGGTGCAATTTCATAGCTGAGTAAACCAACATCGACTAAAAACATCTCAGCTTCATGTCAAATAAACTTAGACCTAAGCCATTCTGATTTAATAATTTTTATTCACGCAGATAGCTGCATACTACGTATTTTACCTTCTCTTCCTTTCGCAATCCCAATTATTTTGAATCAGTTAAAGTGAGGATTATCCATGGTAAAACAAAATTCAAACCAAATCCTTTACTCTGTAAATCACTTTTTGTCGCAGTCATTGTTATTACCATGTTACGGTGTATATTCTTTATCTTATTTGTCAATATTGTCTATAGTAAACCATTAACCAGTAATTTGAGTGTAAATGTTCAAGGAGTAAACGCTAGTACTTACAGCAGATTCTTCGAGGCTAGCTTATTAAGTAAGGTTTTGGTGTTAAAGATTTAGATTACTTTGTAGCTATGTTTTTTCTCTTGTATGTACATAAATGCAAGTTTTTCGGCTTATGGGGGCAAAAAATTATTTGAACAATCTAATAAGACATAAGTATTATATGATAGAAAAGTTGTTTTTAGTATACGCTCCAGACAGTTGGGTCAGTGCATACAGAGCGGTAAGTTTTTGAATCATGTACTGTCTTCTTTGAAGGAGACAAACAAAGCTTTTTAAAAATTTTTATAGGGAGACTGCGTTAAAATTTTTTCAAATTTTTTTTTGCTTTGTAGATGAGGAGAGGGGGGTGGGAGGTAAGAGTGAGAAACAGGTCGTGTAGGCCAGGCCCGGTTTAGCGCGGTCCTACAAAGAAGAAGGAAAAGGCCCGATCTGGGTTGGTGTTGAATACTATGGAGAGGCATACTAAAGAGGTTTTACTGTACTTATTATGTATGAATTTGTTTTTATGTCACATAATGTTAATTACACTATTCCAGGTCCCAGAAACCGAAGTAGAATGCCTCCTGAAGCTGACTCATGATCCTTCACAGTTCAAGGCTCTACAAAATGCTGACGATGTAGCTGTTGTAAAGAAGTTTGTAGCCAACGGATGTCCAGATGGTGCTGATTCTATTGGTGCCTTCTTGGATGTGATATCGGAAACTATTGCCAAATTACCAGAAAATTTGTTGAGCGCATTGGCAGAGGTATTTAACGTGTTGCTATCCACTTTTCTTATCAAAAACTTGTAGTTTGTATCTGTTTGATCAGTAAAATATGCACTTTCATGAAAAAAACCGTATTTTACATTTAAAAATCTAAAAATTAAAATTTTTAAATTTTTAAAATTTTTAATTTTGAATGCTTTATTGAAATGACACCTACAATGTGACTTTTTTAATAAGATATTACCTTTAGTTTGGAGATAGTGCCAAGACCTTCCAAGACGCAGTAAAAGAAGCTAAAAGTAGCGGCCAACGTATAGGTAACACCACTTTGGTCACCATGAAAGACTCAATTTCGACATTCCTAACCAAATTGTCAGACCTATCTGAAAACGACAAAGAATCGACTGCTGATTTGTTTCCCAAACTCAAGGCTTTTATTGTTGGTAAGGTTCACAAATTTGTTGTCTTTAAACGTTCCTACTAACAAAAAGATAAAGAAGAAGTTTCAAAATGGCACTTCTTGTAAAATACGTTTAATATGATGAATTTTTCATTAACTTTTTAGGTAAAAATGCGACAAAGTTACAAACTGACTTGGTAGCGCTTCTTTCAAGTGTTGGTACCAACCTCGCTGGTGCTCGATCTAATCCTGAATTTAAAGTGAGGTTTTTAACATACTTTTACAATTACTATAACTTTTTATAGCTTTTTGTTTTATTTTAATTTTATTGATACACTTTAAAATTAAAATTTCAGAAATTGAACAAAACTTAAATTTTCAATTTTTTAAGTTTTGGTGTTATCTTCAGTAAGCCTTGTTTAATTTTATGTAACTTCAGGAAGCCTTGACTAATGTCAAATCGTCAGCCAAAGTTGTGTTCAAAGATTATTTGGCTCAAAACCAAATATACTTGGACGAAGCGGCAAAAGTCATTGGCAGAGCCACTATCGACCAGCTGAAATTTGGCCAATTTGGAGCGTTTAGTTATCATGAACAGATGGATTCTAGTGAAGAAGATGAAGAGGAAGAAGGTAAAACAATATAATATTTTGAGAAATTTTTAAAATGTGTAAAATACGATAACTCGATCTATTCTTTTTACCTGGAAACAAAGTTTTTACACTTTTCTGTTTTTAAAACCTAAACTTTTGACTTTCAGCAGTAATAATCGTCGAACCATTGGCTTCTGACTCTCCATTGAAATCCTTTACCTCAGTAGACAGTGATTTGACTACAGTATCACCAAAGGCAAAATTGGAAGGTCAAGTGTCACCTGATGTTGTTAAGGCTGCTGCCAGTATATCATAAAGCTGTGTTTACAAAAAGCAGCAGTTTTGATTGTAACAAAAGATAAACGTTCACATGGGATGGCATTTCTTTTTGGCTTACTGTGGTAATTACATGTAACATATGAAGAAAATAAAAAAAAAGAATTTTAAAGGAAAATATTTGTGTTTTATAATTTCTAATTGATGTAAAATACGCTATCGCAAACTTTTTTTTCGAAATTTGCAACAGGTCACAAAAATTATTGGAAAATATAACGGAATGTCACGTCGAATGGTCTTTAAAGGACCTGTCCGGGTGTCGAAAAAACCCCGTTTGAACAAAACGCCGTAAAGTGGCGTGCTGTTTCAAATCAATAAATCGCGGCGGGACCAAATGGAAACTCTCACGTAAAATATTATTTTTTCGCAAAATATTATTTGGGTTTTCACGTTGATATTGTTGAAAGTGTTGTAAATCTATGTTTACTACAATTATTGCTTGAAATCTTAAAATTATATCTTAATATTCACTTTTATAATTGGATAGGTGAATATTTCGATGTGTTTTTGAGGTTATTGAGCTAAATTCGAGTAAAATAAGCTCGAAATTGTGTAAGTTATGATAGATAACAACCTCAGGGTTAAATTAAAGATTGATTAAAAGGTGTCTAATATTAATTTAGTTTCAGGATTGCAATATCTTGTGTTCCAGCCATCTTCTGTCAAGTTACGCATCCATATTTCTACAAGACGAAAGAAAACATAAGTTTTTGATATTATTTTACTCTGGTGTTTAGGTATGTTCGCCTGGAAAGGTAGGAAAACAATGTTGGCCTGATCTACGTGAAGATATGGTGTTTTTCATAATATTTAGAGTTTGTCTATGGGATTTTGTTTATCAAATGTTTTAGGTATTATTAAAAGTTAAGATGTGTAATATCTAATTGATTCTAAAAAATATTGTGCGAAGTATTTCAGGTTCTTATATGTATAGCATGACATTGTTTTTATATGTAAATAAGGGTATTATACGTGATTTCACCCTCGCTTCTTCTGTTTCTGGTTGTGCCATTATCATTGGTAACGCTGATCTGAACCTAACGCCCCCTAAAGAGAATGATCCGTCCTCAAAGTGACGTGAGCACACGCGATAATGCCTTGGAGGAACCACGGGCAGTAAGCCTAACCTTCGGCACCACATTTCACGTTCAGCGTAATCGATTGGAAAAGTTGCAAAAGGTGGCATTGAAACTTCACAAACTGTGCACTTGATCATCTTATTACGAGTTAAAATAATAGATTCTTTTTTCGAGACAGATACAGACTTGAGAAACTGACATTACACCGCAAAACTCATTATAATTGAAAGACCTTTATTCATACGTATAAGACATGTTCTTGTCAATGTAAAATGCGTAGTTTAAAAAATAATGTAGGTATTGATTGAGCTTGATGTAAGATTGCCTAAAAAATAAGTTTAGAACTTGTGCAGACCATTAATTTACAATTAGAAGGAAGATTATGCTATTTATATAAAAATCTAATATGCTAAACGCAATATAGTTTTGAATTAAATAAGTTATGTTGCCTTTTAAGTTTTAGGTAACACCAAAACTTTTAATGAACCGATTTGACCCAGAATTTATCGAAAAACTCGGTATATCAATAAAGATTAAAGCAAACTATCCTTTAACCTTCTATGGGGAAGATACCTAAAAATCCTAACAAAATAACATCAAAACACGTACCTTTTACGTTCATCTCGAAGGAATATGTATGATTGGCCTGAAATAGTGTTTTGTTGAAGGATATGGGCGCTGTACCTGAATGTAGACGTCACTGACACAAGTTAAATGCCACCTGAAACTAAATTAATATTAGACACCTTTTAATCAATCTTTAATTTAACCCTGAGGTTGTTATCTATCATAACTTACACAATTTCGAGCTTATTTTACTCGAATTTAGCTCAATAACCTCAAAAACACATCGAAATATTCACCTATCCAATTATAAAAGTGAATATTAAGATATAATTTTAAGATTTCAAGCAATAATTGTAGTAAACATAGATTTACAACACTTTCAACAATATCAACGTGAAAACCCAAATAATATTTTGCGAAAAAATAATATTTTACGTGAGAGTTTCCATTTGGTCCCGCCGCGATTTATTGATTTGAAACAGCACGCCACTTTACGGCGTTTTGTTCAAACGGGGTTTTTTCGACACCCGGACAGGTCCTTTAAAAGACTATAAGTTTTAAAAAGTTCACGTATATTGTAATCTTTTTGAAAGGAAAATTGTTTTCTTCTTCCTTTCCCCTCCCTTCCCACCCCCCCTCTTCTCCATAGCCTCCCTGTTAACCTGCCTTAAAGTTTTTGAACCCTACAATAATATAGTACAATTACTTTTATTATATCTTATAAATATACAATACTTATTTACTGCCACTACTAGAAACACTGTCCTCCTCCGAGATCTTCCCCAGTTTCATCCTCAACTTGTTCAACACGTCGTCCTTGATAATCTCCGCCGTCTCCGTAGCACCAGTAATCTCATTAGTCTCGAGAACATAGAAATGACGGTAGACAACTTTAAATGCAAAAACGGTAGTCAGAACAACGATTCCAACCCAAGCTGTATATAGTCTGTCCTCCCATCTTATTTCGAGTACTTTTTCAGTCAGTTTACCGCCCTTTTCCAACGACACATCTTGACGATTCTGCTTGTGATGGAATGGTGAATATCGTAGCAGTTGGACCAGGAAGAGGACTACGTATACACAGAGGTAGATTAGCTAAAATAACAAAACTCAACTGGCTCTTAACGTATTTTACAACACATTGTTAAGACAAATGTTTTACTTTTAAAAATTTTACTGTAAACAAAGTTTTTGCATAATTTCAAAAAAATTCAAAAGTTCAAAAATTTAAAACTTTACATTCCAAACGATTTGAGGTACATAAATTTGTCTGATTCCAATTTGATTCCCAATGATTCCAAAAATGTAAAAGAAGAATGTTACAGTAGATAACACTGCATAGTAATAACCATGGAAGTAGATTTGAACTGCTACATCACCAGCAGTAATCAATGTGCCAAGTAGCAAAGCAAACAACGCAAACTTCTAAAAAGTTTATAAAATTAAAACATAAGTAGTTGAACGCAAGACGTCCTTCAACAACTTTTTGTAAGTTTAAGATGAATCTTTCAAAAAAAAAGTGACAGCAGTACTCAGTTTTTCATTATATACATAAAACCGATTGACTATGTTATAACTAGTACTATATATTACTATTGTTAGTTGTTGTTTTAGTTATATTTGTCGTTAAAATAAATATCTGATTAAAAAACCGTGTAACAGAACTTTTGGCGCACACTGTATATGTACGTTGCTTTAATCAAATAATGATTTACAATAATATCTCGAATAAATCTTACAACAAGAGTTCAGATTTCTTTTTAGAATATCATTATTCCTTGCCTAAGATAATAAAGTCATCTCGTATTTTACACTTACCCCAAGGTTGAAATTCCAGTATTTCATTCGATTTTTCTTTTGTATTTCCTCTTGAATAATCAGGAATTCTGGAGGCACATCAAGGACACTAACTGACGTCTTTGGTCGATCTGGAATTGAAGATGGACTGGCGGGCCCAACACTAGACCCGTAGGAGGTTTGGGGCAGGTTTACGTTTGGCAGCTTGTTCCTGGAAACACTCTTAATGGTACACTTGGTGGGGTTATATAGGTTGTATAATGTAATGGTCTATAATGAATTGGTGGTTTAAAATCTAATTTAAAAACTTTTTTAAAACGCCACTTACACTCTTTTAGAAGCCATTGCGACTCAAATTTCACAATCTTTACTCGAAAAAGCGACAATTTTACAATATTTGACCGTAGTAAGTATCAAAAACAACAATATTAACTGCCTCCGTAGGTATAATATAGTTAAACTAAGTAAAATATAGTTAAACTAGCTAGAATCAAGCGAAAAACAACCTTCGAAGGTCTTTTAATAGAAGAATTGACAGTTTTTATTACTGGCAACAATAACTAAGCGCTTTAAACGTGAAGGTGAAGAAGACCTCGTCAATCATTCTCTTTACCTACAACAACATCACCCTGAGACATTGCTTCGACCCATTTTTCAATAAGAAGTGCGTATGTTGTTATAGCTATTACGAGTCGTTTTTTGATTATTTTTGATAATTTACAATATAAACATAGGTTAGTTTTTATATTTAATATTAATGAGTTTTATAAAGTTTAGTTTATATTGAAAAAAAAATTTTAAGCTTTCAATAAATAAGTTCTACTTGTTAAGGCAGTATGGTTAGCTATTAAAAACTAGTGGTTTTTGATCATTTACTACCATAAAAATATTTTACTTGTTTATCATGGTAAAACCTTAACTATTTGTAATTTTAAAAACCCTTTTTCCCATATAAGTGACGCATTAATAGTGTAGTCCCTATAAGACCTTACCTACATGTAACTACAATAATAAGTATGATGTAAAATGTCGTTAGCAATATTCAATTACCAAAATTTCAAAAAAATAACTTTTAATACTGCAAAAAACCTCAAAAGTACGCTTTAATGGAAAACTCAAAAAAGTATTCTTCCCATGCCGGGAATCGAACTTTGTGGGTGAAAGCCACGAATCCTAACCACTAGACCACACTTTTATGAAAAAGCATTATACTGGCAGATATTAATGTAAAATACGTTCAATCCAACCTCTATTTTTAATTGTTTTCATTAGCATAGTGTTGCAAGGTTTGTAAGAACGTCACTAATCATTAAGGTTTTACCTAGACTTGGGGAACGGGCCGGGCCAGTCGAACAAAATAAAAAACAAGTAAAAGCTACCTTACCTCCTTATTAACCTTTGACAAAAACTAAAAAACCCAACCTTACAAAAGGTTTTGTCATACATAACCGAGTGTATTTATTTACTGATAAGGCTATCTTTCAAAGGTTTTAATCTTTGGAATGTTCTGAAATCGCTTATATTCATTATGCAAAACGAAAGCAAACAAAAACGTTTGGAAACAACTTTTAAAGCTTTAGAATTGGATACAGAACAAGAACTTGACTTACTTTAATCTCTCCAAATCAGCTGGTGATGAATGGCTGTTTTTCATTTTTATTCAAATTTTTATGTCTTCAGCTACAGATTGTTAGTAGAAATTATAAAAACTTTAAATATAAGTTTACAAAATATAGTTAAGTATAGTTTAAAACAGTTTAGCTAGCCAATATTATGTTAATCTGTAGTCAAACCGCGTTTTCAAAACACTTTCGAAACGTTTCTCTCAAATTTTAACAGTTTAAAGCGCGACTTTAAACTATTTTACTTAATTTCTACTCTTTACGATCACTGATTCCAAAACAGTTTTACTTTTTTAGAATAATGTTACAGTGGCTTTTTGATTACAGTCATTTTCTTCATTAAACAAACTCCTTAAAAAGGCATTTTTTAGCCTAAAAACCTTTAAATTTGAATTTTTGGGCTTTTTTGTAAAAGAAATTTTAAAATTCCTGGCTCAAATGACTTAAAGCTACTTTAAAAGAGCATTACAATAAAATTCAAATGCACTTTTATGATAACTTGAAGATTATATTGACAATACGTGTAACTTACCATTCACACCAAACGAATTCAGATTCCTTTCGTCCAACTACGATTGGTGGATCACTGAAATAGAAGAGAGCGATTAGAGAAAACAGGGAAAAAGGTGTAATATCCTACCCTACCCTACCCTACCCTACCCTACCCTACCCTACCCTACCCTACCCTACCCTACCCTACCCTACCCTACCCTACCCTACCCTACCCTACTCTACCCTAACCTACCCTACCTTACCCTACTTTACCCTACCCTACCCTACCCTACCCTACCCTACCCTACCCTACCCTACCCTACCCTACCCTACCCTACTTTAACTCTACCCTAACTTATCCTACCCTACCAATAACCTACCTCGACAAGTAATTCATATCAATTTTGCCATTTTTAGTTGGTGCCACTTTGTTGTTTGCCATTCTTTAGCTCAACAACATGTGTCTACTGCCAAATGAGACAGCATTTTTGAAGATTTCACAGTTTAAACCTTTGGTTTATTGCTTTATTTGTTTATAAAAGGACATTTACTCGGTTAATTAGGTTGAACAATACGATTATACGATGATATATGTTCAACAAGGTGAGTTTTTCGCAGGCTTGGACGTAGGGCGTTGCCCCCTGTGCCCGACCCGGCCCGGCCCTGGGGCCGGGCCGGGCCAAGGCCCATTTTCACGATCAGTTACAGGGCCGGGCCGGGCAGGGAACATGATTGTAACCGGGCAGGGCTTGCTTCGGGCCCAATAATGCCCTGTAAATGCCCGGTAAAAAAATTTTTTCATATTTCTTGAAAAAAATAAAAATCAGTTTAAAATTGTTGAGTGCCTAACAAGTAATGTTACCTACCCCACTTCACATCTAAACATTTTTGCTCTACCCGACTTCACCTCTGACCCTTTTAGCCCTACCCGACTTCAGCCGCACCTATTTTAACCCTACCCAACCTCACCCCTGACATTTGTCGCCATGCCCGAGCCTTACCCTGACTTTTCTAGCACATATCCAACCCTACCCCTAAACTTTATAGCTTTACCCAACCCTACCATTAACATTTTAGCCCTGCCCGATCCTACGCAACCATATTGTACCCTACCATACAATACCATATTCTACCATACTACAACATACTATACCATGCCATACTGTATCATATCTTACCTTATCCAAGCTTATACAACACTACTGTGTACTACCCATAAGTAGGGTAGAGTAGGTAAATAAGGCAAAGTATAAATAGTATAATATGTTCAGGTATAGTATGGTATGGTAGGGTATGGTAGAGTATGGCATGTTATAATATGTTAGGGTATTGTATGATTTGGTATGGTGGATAAGATAGGTTATGGTAGGTTATTGTAGGATTTTGTATGCTTTGTTGGTATGGTATAGTAGGTATCATAGGGCGTGGTATGGTACCATACGGTATAAAATGTTATATAGAATGGATGTGGTATAGTAGAATAGGGTAAAAAAAGTCAAGGGTAAGGTCGGGTAAGGCTAAACAGGTCAAAGGTAGACTTGGATAAAGCTAAAGAGGTCAAAAGTAGGGTTGGGTAGGGCTAAAATAGATGGGAGTGATGTTGGGTGAGGCTAAAACGGTCAGGGGTAAGGTCGGGTAGGGCGAAAAGGGTCAGGGGGAGGTTAGCTAAAAATAAAAAGATCAGGGGTGAAGCCGAGTAAATATAAATCAGTTTATATCACTTGTTATTAGCTTTATAAACTTAATTTACGAAAGCCCTGTAAAACCCTGTAAAGCCCTGTAAATGCCCTGCCCGACCCCACCATGGGGCCGGGCCGGGCAGGGCCCGAAACCTAAAAGCCCTGCACCGGGCAAGGCCCAAGCGGGCCCGGTGCCAGTGCCTGAAATTGGGCCCTGCTCTGCCCTACGTCCAAGCCTGGTTTTTCGTCTTGATTTGGATGTTTTTTCATTGAAATGAGTAAAGTACAAGAGTAAACGCACAAAAAATACTTTTAAAATTTATTACAACAGTATTATACATGGTAGTATTGCTTGTGTATAATGAAGAGTAGTATTATATTAGTAAGTATTATGTACAAGTTGACCTGACAACATCAATGTACACAATCTCTGCTTTCTTCTGGGTATTTACTGTCCAGGTTCAAGGTGCCAATGTCAAAGAACTTGATAGGTTCCTCCTCCTCAGTAATGTAATCATCGGGAATGAAAATGGTGAACTTGCGTTGGCAAGGCTAAAAGAAGGTATTCAAATTACTTTACACAAGCTAATCTACGTTAATTTAAATTGACTTTGAGCCTCAAGCTTCAAAGTTTGAAACTTGGCCTTCAAGGCTTATCCTCACTCTTGTAATCTCACCTCTTCCCTTCGCTTCTCTCCTCCTTCTTTCCTTCTCCCTCTATCCTCCCCCCTCACTCCCTGTCTATATTACAAATCTAACCCACCAAAGTATCTCGACAATCGTGATAAACGTTGATCTTGGGATCAATGGCGAAGATTTCATTTTCCGACCCAGTAATCTCGAACCAGCCGTCTTTGTCGCTCCACCCTTCGGCCATCAGGTCGTCAGTGTCGAGGCCTGCAAGTAGATGATTAAAAGGCCACGGAGCGAAGCCGAACACCCAGACAAAGCCGTTACCTTTGTCGTCGTCAAACAATTTAACTTGTGCCTTTTCGTATGGTACTCCTTCACACTTAAATTGACCTTTTACTCCTACAAACTGCTTTGATGCGGTTACTGTAGATAGGGTTACTGTAGTGAGAAGTAATAGTACAAAATTCAAATTTTTGAACATTTTTGAAATTAAAATAGTATTTTTACAATAACAGCTAGTATCGTATAAAAGGAACAGTTTGTATGTTCGTATAATGACTTGTTATGTTCGTATGTTCTTGTTTTATTCGGCCGCTTACTCACAGCCCAGAACAAAGATAACATTCGATTGTTAGTAATGGTGTATGACGAACCGCATCTTGTTGTTTCGATGATTTTAAATAATGTCTTAATTCAAGACTGTGACGCACGAATGTAATTGATGTTATTTACAGTGTTTCGTAATGTTATTAATTTGTTCACACAAAATAATTGTAATCTTATAAATTAAATTAATATATTCCTAAATTATAGAGCCCAAACTATTTATTTATCTTTCATATAATATGCATATACATGGGATAAGACATTGATGATACAAGACAGCCTACTGCTAGGCTGCCTTGTTAGATGGCTTAAGATTTAGGGACGACCTATAGCCAGGTCGTCCTTTTGGCTGAGCTTTGGGGCGACCTCTTGCTGGGTCGTCGCGTTCCAAAACTGAATGTGAAGTCAGATCGCTTCGCGATCTAGACAGTGGGCGGAGCGACTTTATTCACACTTCTACTAAATTCTGGGCTCCTTACTTCTCAAATTTGCTTTAAAAGAGGGTACAGAATTATGTGAACAACCTAATATTAGTACCCAAAAATATCACGCTGTCAATAAAATATAAAATATATTTTTGAAAACTTTTAAAGTAAAAAATGTCATTATTAATAACATAAGACCTAAAAATTGTTTTAAAAATTAATTTGTAGTAGTCATCTAAACTAAAAATACTATAAAATAAAACATTTTTACTGTAAAACCCCCAAAAGATCATTTGCATTGGCCGGGAATCGAACCCGGGTCGCCCGCGTGGCAGGCGAGCATTCTACCACTGAACCACCAATGCACACTCAAGAGATATCACGATATTTGATTCATTGTAGCGCAATTCTATCTGATTTTGTTTATCGCAACTACAAGTTGACGAAAAAATAAGATAAATTACTTTTTTTTTACTTCGACAGTTATCCATCGTATATTTTACGTAGACAATATTATTTTTGATCGTATAAATAAAAGCTGCAAGAACGAAAAAAGGCCAAAAAGTGATAAAAACAAACTTTTTTTAACTTTTCTAAAAAATTTCAAAATGAAACTTTTCAAGTTAATAAATTTTACTTTTTACACTTTGAATTTTATGTTTGGCGGCGTATTTTGCCCTAAAAATGATTACCAAACTCTTGATACTATCGATTATATTGTTCATGGCTGATGGTAACAAACAAGTTGGTAAGCTTTTTCTGAATTTTTATATTTTTTAAATTTTTATATTAAATTTGCTGTTTTTTTAATTTGTTTCTCTAATTGCTCTTCTTAAAATTGTAAAATCTTTTATGAAAGGTTGTTCCAGCTTGTCCAGGATTCAACTCTTACGAGCGGCCGCTGTAAGTTTTTCACAATATTGACTAGGGTATCGTATCAAACCCTCTGCTTTTAAAATAAGACCTATATGTTATGACAGAGGATAAAAAGTTACCAGGAAAACAGTTTTCAAAAAACTGCTAAATTGTTCCGGCTAGCGAAATATTAGCGGTCAAAGAAGTTACATAGGAAAAGAAACTCTTAGGCTCTTCTCTTTTGTCCTTCAATACTCATTATTTCTATTACAGAACATTGGACAGAGATACGTGTAAGAATATGTCATCGTACGGATTCGAATTACCTTTGCTATACAACAAGTTTGTCTTCAAAGATTACAACATCAAATTTCGCATAGTAAGTTAACTTATAACTTGTTATAGGTATAGTAAGTTAACTTGCAACTTGTTATAGGTATAGTAAGTTAACTTGCAACTTGTTATAGGTATAGTAAGTTAACTTACGTCTTGTTATAGGCAGTAAAGCTACATCTTGTTTTATCACCTTACAGGACTAGTTTGTGTGAATATTAACAAGTTTTTTACTTTGAAATAATGTTTGTTTTATTATTGTTCAAATAATTCTGTGCCACTCCAAAAATTTGCTTTGAAAAAGAGGCGCAGAATTATTTGAACAACCGAATATCTTCATATAGGCTTATAGCTTTTAATTTCAGGGTAAAGTTGAACGAAAATGCGTCTTTTTGTAAGTTTTTTACATTTTTAGACATATCTGCCTAAACTTCAAAAATATTTTTTTAATTGAATATTTAGCTAATTTTTGTAAATTTTTACGAAATGTCTTGTCAATAATCAAAAATTCCAGATTCAACTTGACCATCAACGACTGTCAGGTCTCGATTGGATACGACGAGAAGACTGGTAGAGTATATGCCAAAGAAGGCTACACTTTAATGCTGTCAAGTGAATTGAACTTGTTGCAAGTACATTATAGTACTGATATAAATCCTGATAAGTACGAACTAATAGGTCACTGTAATCATGCTAGCTCTTGGAAGTTCATTAGATACTTGTCAGTCAAGTTGGAGAGTAACGCTCCTGAAGAAGAGTCGGATTGCGTCTTTATTTCGGTAAGATTTCTGGGTTTTTGTAGTTTATCGTGCTGGCAAATATGGGTGTAAAACGGGCTGGGCCTACTTCTGAGGACTGGCTAGGCCTGGCTTTCGGGTCGGGCGCGGGGCCTAACGTGGCCCGGTCTGATTCACTCTTAACTCATGACTGGCCCGATTGTAAGGCCGAACTGGGCCCATACGGCTTTTTTCTCAGCTCTACTGCTCTAACGTACGTAATGCAAAATGCCAATTGCTTCGTTTTCGTGTCGAGACCTAACGTGGTTGTAACTGAGCCAACTATTTAGGCTATAACAATCTTTTTAACTTCTATCTTTTTAACTTTGTATAAGCTACCAACTACTCTCTAACACAATATAAACCATGAATCATTTCAGGCAGACCCAGAATTAGCCCTAAAATACGACGCGACTGGTACCAGCGACGAATTAGATCCAGAAGAACCAATTGACAGCTTCCGAAGTTGGGCCGATGACTTTGAGTGTAAAGAGTACTGTTTGATCATCGCTTCAGGCCAGTTCGTGGTACTGTAAGTTTTTCAATTTTTGTTTTTTAGTATTTTATACCGTTCTTCAGGTATAATTTACCTCATGGAAGAGGTCACCCTACGGAATAGGTCACCACTGAATAGGTCTTTTCCGGGAATAGGTTCTTAAATCGGTCACCTTACTGAATAGGCCAGTTCTAATGTAAATTCAGAAATAAACTAGTTTTAGCTTTACCCAAGCCTACTCTTGCCCATTTTAGTCTTATCCGGCCTATTCTAGCCTTATCCAAGCCTTTATCCCCAAGAACTTTAGCCCTATTTAAGCCTCCTTCCCTCAAGAACTTTAGTCTTATCCAAGCCTATCCCTAACTATTTTATTCCTATATACCTGAGTTAATCCTACCCGTTCTAGCCCTTTCCAAGCCTATCTCTGTCTATTTTACGCATCGTTCAGGTATGTTACAGTAGATGCCCTTTATAATCAACTTCATGGTTTAAATTCTTCCATATTGTTTTTGTTGTAGCACAAGTAAAAGAAATTGATAAAGAAAATTTTTGGTATAATCGACTTAACTTGAAGTTACATTGTGTTTCTCATAATGAAAGCTTGCTGTAACAACAGATTTTAATTGGAAACTTGAATTAAAATTGTTATATGTATTCATTGTGTTATTAAGTTGTTCAAGTAATTATGTGACCCCTAACTCTGAAAATTCGCTTTGAATTAGGGCACTGAATTATGTAAACAACCTGATGTTTTTAGATTGTTGTGCTTGATATTGTGCTTGGTGGCAGCTTGTATGGTCTCTAGATTGACTGTAAGTTGGCTATGTTAATATATTTTTTGTATTTTAATGCCTAATTATCCTTTTTTTCGTATTTTTATACCTAATTATCTCTTTTTGAAAAAAAAATTTGTGTTTACAAGACTTTCTTTTTAAATCCATTAAAATTTTTTTTTAAATTGATTTTAAAAATATAATTTCAGCGTGACAACGATAAAGGAGGTTGGATCGAGCGTGCCGAGGAGAAGAAACGTCTACATCGAAAAGCACAAAAGGAGAAAGAAAAGAAGAAAGAACAGGAAGAAAAAGACGAAAAGGACAAAGAACCCAATTCAGACGACGACTACAAAGAACCAGAAGCACCACCAGCTTCGTCCAATCCAGATGCGCCACAGAAATCTCAAGACGAGACTGTGCTTGACTCCAAAATTCTGAATACTCAATCGAAGGCTCCTTAACAGGGCTACTGTAACTTTTTTTGTAAAATACAAGAGAATTTTTTGGTTGTGATTCGTCATTTTATTGATTTTTATAAAGTTTTGGTTGGGCATGGGTAAATTAAAGTGATGATATGACACAATTTTTTTATTTGTTTAAGTTTTATCGCCCACTGATAACCCATTTCACACTTTATTTCCATATTAATCAAAAATACATTACAATAGTCAAACATACATTATACAGCTCAAAATCGGTCCTTCTTACTCTTCTGATTATACCTATACCAACTGAATATCGTTAGTACGGTAAAAACAACAAACAGGACGCCAGTAACCACAGTAAGCACATTAGCAATGTAAGGCACAGTAATTAGACCAAAGTAAAGTTCATCTATTGCATATTGCTCCAAATGATTGTGGTTGTCAGTCCAGAAAACTGGAAATAATTTGTTTGGAAACTGTTTTACCGTAGCGAACTTATCCATCCGGCCAAACGGAATCGACAATTGGAAACGGAGGTTCAGGGCTAATGGTACTCCGGATTTCTGAAAAATATATTTATACTTCTTCACCAGGTTTACTAACCCGGGCCGCGTGGTTGAAACCACGAATCCTAACCACTAGACCACATGGGAGACGGTCTCAGGGCTTGTTAAGTCTGCCTTTCATTTGTAAGGCTTCTTAATCCCGTTTATACTATTGTGCAAAAGTGATCTTTGTAAAAGGGTTATTTTAAAATACGCCAATAGGCCCTTTTCAAAATTTTTCTCTAATGTTTATAATTGTAAAAAAATATTATAAAAGTAACAAAAATTAGGAAGAATGACTTACAGGTTCATAATCGAAAGAAAACACAGTTCCAGCATCGTTCATTTCCCTGTAGCCAATGATGGACTCTCGAACTTGTTTCGGTGAACCAGCAAAGTGTGGAGCACTGAACAACAAACGAAACGGGGTTTCTAGTGGCCTGCCTAAAACGTTCTTCATAAAAATGGCAATAACTTTCTTTAGAAACCAAAAAATGCCAAAAAATTTCTTTACAGCCAACAATCCTTTATTCCTTACCTGGATAGCAATTGACAGGATACATGCCCGGAGGCAATAGATAAGTATTGTCCACTTTGCTGCCGTTACACCTTTCATCGCAAAAGAACTCTGGCCGTGTACAATTGACAGTGATATTCTCGTTTTGTTCGTAGCCATCGCAGTTTGGCCAATTTTCAAAATAATTTATTTCTTCTGAATTTGCATATCGAAACCCGGCGTTCTCTGGCAAAGTTGTGTCAAAGTCTTCTGGAATACCTTCGAATCGATAGGTTTTGATACCATGAACCGATGTGTCTTTTTTGTAGGTCAGGTTGAAGGATCTGAAATTATTGTCTGAAATATCACTTTAATTTTTTAATTTTGAAAAATAACTATAAAGTTTTCTTTAACTGAATTTAAAAATTGATTTAAATTGAAGTCAAGACTTCTTTGAAGAGTATGAATTTTAAAACTTATACCATGCACTGTATTTTACCATATTTTGTAATTCACAAGGAAAATGATCTACCTGCCCCGCTCTGACTGACATCAAACTTTTTATATATTAGGTTGTTCACATAATTCTGCGCCCCGTACCCCACAAATCTGCTTAGAGAAGGGGCGCAGAATTAAGTGAACAACCTAATAGAAATATCATGTAAATATAATTTCTTCTGCGACGTACTAATTCACGCTTTTCAGTCAATCTCGAGAAAATCGAAATTAAAAGATTACATTTTAAATTTCCCGCCAAGTTGGCATTGTGTCTCAAGCTTATAACTTTTTCATTTTTTGACTTTTAATCATTTTTCTTTGATATACTAGTAGAAAACCTTTAAATAGAGCTACATTTTTAAATTTGTACTTGTAGCTTGGCTGGAAAGTCGAAAAAAGTGCTTGAAACACAATGCCAAATTTGCCAAATTGGTGGAAAACTCAAATATTTTAATTTTAAAATCCAGATGTCAGCTAAAAATTCATATAAAAATTTTAAGCGAATTCTGAGCAGGACAGGTTAGGTACTTTTATTGTTAGAATTAAAAAAATGTTAAACACATACCGACACATATAACTTTGAAACATTGAAGCAATCGTGTCAGGAGTTAGATGAGCAGGGGCAAATTGACCACTGTCTAAAAGCAACAGTATTGTCTTGTTTTGCCTGCACTAATAAGTAAAATACGATGATGATAAGGTCTAATTTAAATGTTATTTTAAAATAAGTTTTTAAATTAAATGTTCAAACTTAAAATTATCTTCAGAATCCCCTACCTGTTCCCCTTAAATCGCTAGCCGTAGTCTCGTTGTTCCACCAGCTGAACGGCAAATAATTCTGCCCATTCCAGCTAATGATCTGTCCTTTTTTGGCAGGATCATCCTTTCCCGTGTACACCTCGTACTCACTGTCATGACTGTTGTTGTAGGCATTAAACATGGCCATGTAGTGCATTTCGGGGAATGGTACTGGTACTGTTTTGTTATTCACGTACTTTTGAAGAAAGTTGACCAATTCTGAATGTGCCGCACTTAGAAGGGCGTCGTTGTAGCCGTCGAACAGGAGTTTTCCTACTTCAACTTGACTAAAATTTAGGGTTTTAAATTCAAATCAAATATTAGAGAAATCGAATACTGTAGTAGGTCTTTCACATAATTATGAGCCTCCTCTTAATATAATAGTAGGATTAGTAAGGCTATCCTTCGTTTGTTGCTCAAAACAAGAGCCTATGTTACATAATATAAAAATTCAAAAAATTTTTTAAATTTAGATTATATAAAGGAAACAAAAATAACACCTACACAAAAGGATATTCTCCAACAAATATCATGAGGTAAGAAATAGCCCATTGAATATGTTCTGGCACTTCGTATCGAGGATCGGCTAACTCTCCTAAAGTACCCTGAAATATTAACAATAGAGCTGTTGGTACTGGATCAATAGCCATATTAGGTTGTTCAAATAATTATGTGCCCCTAACTCTGAAAAATGTACTTTGAGAGGAAACACAGAATTTTTGAACAATGTAATACAATTTTTTTTAAATTAAAATTTAGAGCATTTTTAAACCCCCCCCCTCAAAAATAATTGCCTTGACAAACTACCCTCTCCCCACCTCCTACAAAAACACTTTTTATTATCACTTCCACTTCTCTGCCCTTGCCAAACCCAAAAATCCACCCCTCTCTCCCCTCCCCTGCCCGAACCCAAAAAGCTCCCTACCAAAGCCACCAGATTGGGAACCTGAACCAGACTGTCATATTTGCAAGTGTCACAACTTAGCTCCTCGTCATAGATGAATGTGCGGTAATTGTGGTATTTAACTTTGTTTCCATCTTCAGAAAAGGTCAAGTTGTCTTTGATATTCACGTTCCTAAATTATTTTTTTATTAGGTGCCGACATAAAGACCCCGCCATTTTTTACAGGAAATTACAGGCAAAGTATGGCGGGCTCTTTATGTCGGCACCTAACATTTTATTCCCTTTTTGAATATAGTATAATCTTAATCAAATACTTTTAGTATAAATAATCACCTAAAAACGTGTTATCATCGTTTCTTTTTTGGTTTTTATTACAGAAAGGAATTTATAAGTTTAAACAACAACTTTGAGATCACAAAAAGGTATAGGCTTTAGGAAAAAAAGGTAAAATACGCAAATTATATAACAGAATTGAAAAATTAGTAATGTTTTAAAGATACAAATTCTAAAAAATGGTAAAATACGGTGCATATAGGACATAAGTTTAAAATTGTACATTTCAAAAAGCCTTGACGTCAATTTATTATATATAAACTTAAGAAAGACATTTTCAAAACGGTGATATGATCATGCCTAGCGGAATGACCATTATAAAATGCGTAATTAAGAGCCTTAACATTTCAAGATGACAATAAAACCTTACTTAACAACAAAAGGCCCAACTTCTTGGACGACTGGAGTCGCTCCAAAGTATTCCACGTCAATTGGATTCATAATATTGAAAAAATAAAAGTCTTGATAAGTTTTGACAGGCGGTTTTGTCCACCAAAAAGTCGTCTTTGTCAATTGACCGTCATTCTCTTCTTTCAGCACGTTTTGCTAAAAAATTTAAATATTTTTATAAAGACTTTAAATTTAAAAAAGAGTTATAATCATGTATACCTTACCTCATCAAAAACAGTGTTGTAAATACCGTCAAATCCAAAGAAAGTAAACAAAGAAACGGCCAAAGTAAAGCCAGATAAAAGGCCAAACAAGCTGATCGACCCTATCGATGAGCATAACAACATAGTAACTTTTAGCAACAAAGACAGAACGTTATACTTAAGAAAGTTGCTTTTTTTCAATCGAAATTGCTTTTTACAAGTCCAACAAGTGGTACCAAAAAATAACAATAGTACTACTAGTACCTAACTTAATGTCAAAAGTGAGTTGTAGTAACTTTTTCCACAAAATCAGTAAAATATCAGCAAAAAACAGTAAAAACAAGAGTAGTACTAATACCAACCTTAGCTTCAATAGTACCAGAAGCTCAAAAATAGTACTATCCTTATATCATTAAAATCAGACAAATAATAGCAATTTTATTCAAAAAGGACACATTTTTGTTTCAGCAGAAGCATTACTGATAAAGAGAAAGCATAAGAAAAACCACAATTAGATTAATTTCGATAATACCAAATTGGAGACTGTGTTATCATATCATTAGAACATGATGTTTGGGTAGGCGAATTCGAAGTAACACCAAGACAAAATCACAAATAATCAACGTAAACTTGAGTTAAGCTGCTTATCACTATAAAGGTTTTATATTGATACCCATGCAGCCATTTTACAAGCATTAAGATATTGTTTTAGATGTTAACACAGAATTTAATAATAAATCTATTCAAATCTTAAGTAATGCAGTCAAATCTGATGTGATGTACTGTAACGTTAAAACAAGATGTTTAAATGCCCAAAAAAATTTATTACATTCGAATGTAAACCAAAAAAGAAAAAAAAGTTAGTATAATATAACAACATTGATAACGATGAGAAACAGATGTTAACATACCCAAAATAAAGTTAATAGATCCGACAATTCGTGCTGACAATCCTCACTTTGTCCGTCTCTTCAAGCACCATAGATTCGGAAAACATGAACTCACCTCCATTAATCGTAACTGTTCCTTGCACTGTTACCATGTATTCCTTTTCATTTTGATTTAAAAGCAAACCAACAACTGATGTCAATCTGAAATTTTACACTAAACTTATTCTGCTGAACTAATAATCAACATCAGACTTATCTTCCCACAAAGTTATGAATATTACCTTCATTTTTTAATATTACACTACATTTCGCAAGGATAACATCGTTTTGAATTCAAAATCGTCATCATTTCTTGATCTCTTTTATAAAAACGAAAGTAAAACAATCTACTAAACCTTTTTGCTATGACAAAAGAACTAAATTAATTTTCATTCAAGCATTCCCTTCAAATTTCAATATTACACTTGACGCCCACATGCATGACATCGCCATTCTAATCAAAATCAAATGCAAATCAAAAAATATAAACGTAAAATTATAATAAAAGTACTTACTCATGATTTGTGTCACCAATAGTAAACAAGTTTGCTTTAATCTCATCGATTCCCGAGTAATTTTGACCGTTAAAGTTGAGTGCCGGATAGTTTTCCATACCTTCCTTTGATTCAGCGAATAAATAAGGTAACATGTCTCGTCGGATGTCAAATGTCTCATAATACATGTACACAAAGTTATTGATCGTTGTGTTCTGATCGTACGTCAATACGCGATAAACTCCTCCGGTTTCTAAGGATGTAACATAATGTAACCGAAAATTCAAAAATTTGTATTGAAAACTACGAAATAAATAAGTTAAACAATAAATTTTAAACCAAAACAAACTTACGATTTCTTCCAGCCATAATTATTGCCTATAAAACAACTTTATCAACAAAATCCACAATAAATCCGGATAAAGCAACATTCATCAACAACACATGGCTCAAATTCTGTAACGTGCCAAGTCTTTCGCGTTGCCTGACCATGTCTGTTTTGCCTTTTTTGACAATTGATCGGCCGCTTTGTAATCCAAAATACGTTCCAAACTCTGAAATAATATGTTATGTTGCTTTATATTGTATTTTTAAATATGAACTCTTTGAAAGTTTTTTTTAATAATTGTGAAAATGATTATATTGCGCAAAAGTTGATTATAACGTCGCTGAAAATCTTTTATTTTTGTTGAATAAATTGTTGAAAATTTAATTTTACATGTTATTGGTAATTTATAGTGCTGTTTCTACTCGTAAAAGCGGGAATTTTGGTTTCAGTAATTTTTGAGGTACGTTTATTGGCTATACAGTTACAGTTTACAGTTTATTAACCTTTTTCTATCAAAGTAAAATACAAAGATTTATAAGATAATTTAATATAGTTTTTTCGGCGTGTTTCTATGTTTTTAAGGTGTTAATTGATTTCTTTTGTTTTTATAGGAACAATAAAGCGTTTGACTATTATTCCTTTATAATTTTATAAATCTAATATCAAGTTATCTCAGATGAATAACCAAGAACTGCCCGGCTATAGACTACACCGAGCATTGCCTCTGAATATCCAGAATGTACGCGACAGGACGGTCTCGGAGAGAATAACAAGAATTCGGCAAGATGTTGAGTTCGAAGAACGTTCCAAATCTTTCGATGATACTGGTCTTGATGAGCTGAACGATATTATTAACCACAGTTTCTACCTCGGCGAACAAACACCAACGATTTTGAAGCAGGTAAGCGCGTTTAAATTTTTTTTTGTTTTTAGGTATCAATAGATAGTTTAGATGAGGATTACAGAGGATTATTGATTTTTAATAGTTTATTTTGCTTAAAATGTTTAAGATTAGAATAAAATCTAGTTTTTTACAATGGTCGAAGATTTTTGTTGTTTAGGTATTGTTTTGGTAAAAATACATGCAGTTTTTCGTATTTCAACACTAATGGTTAACTTTTAAGGCTTACGATTTTTTTTCAGCATCTCAGGTTTGGAGAGACTACTTCAGAAGACTCTGTTTTCTGTTTCGAAACTATTTCTGCCCCTTCAGACAATCGTGATTGGATGACCAAGCTCTTTTCATCACCATTACCTAATAGACCTAAATTGCTTAGCCGATCTGGAAATAACAACATGGTTGCATCACCGAAAGGACTGTCATCTCATCCTCAAAGCTTATTCGCTACCATAATAGTAGATCCATCTGCCGTTACGTCTGGTGGAACAGCATCTACTCCATCCACTGATCCAACATCTACAAAATCCGATTCCAATTCGAACTTGTCCAACTCTTCAGATTCATCGAAGAAGCCTCAGAATCTGTTTTCAGCCTCAATGCCTCAAAGGCTAGCGAGTGATGATCATTCTCCATGTGCCTATTGCATTTCGACCAATCGTTCTCGGAAGGCTAGTACACATTCTAAGTACTCTTGTCCAGTTTTGGCCGCTTTGAAGCCCTGCAAGACTTGTGGAGCTAGTGGAATCAACAATCATACTGCTATGTAAGTTACATTCTTTTAGTTAAGAATGTTTTAGACTTTTTGTTCACTAAGATTATACAAACCTACTACAACATACCTTACTGTCATTTTCAGGCATTGTCCAGAGCGCAAAACAATCCGTCTACGTCTGAAAACTCGCCAACCAAAGGTATTCACAGAAAAGGATCTTCCGTCCATGATGGTATTCCCTTTAGGCTACTACAACAAGCCTAAATGGTCGGCTCCCATTCAAAACCGCGCTCGTTGGTTCAGCCTTACCAACTACAAGATGTCGAAACGCGGTTAGTACTCTTACAACAGAAATGGTAATTAATATTCAGGGCATGGTTAATAAGTTACTTTCACGCGATGGGTAATATCGTATTGTTAGACCATGGTGAATACTGTTATATTGTTATTGTTTTTTACTCAATCCTTTTCTTACTCTATTTTTCTTTGTTGATTATTATTATATATTGTTAACTGTTATTCTTGTTTCTTCTCTCTAGAAACGTTGTTTTTTGCTCCAAAGAGCCAAATTCTACCTGTGATTTGTCCTTCAAGGACTTTGTTAATAACTATTGTTAAGATAATACACTAATATATCTCTAAAATCGTTAATGATCCTCTAATATATCTCAAAAGTTGTTAATGATAATCTATTTTTAAAAAGATCATATATTGTTTCTCTAAACCTCACTAACCACTTGTTTTACCCTACAGCTTTACATAAACCATATCCATTCTATCTCTTGTTACCATACAATATCTTATCCTTCAGATTTTCATTTTCTTGTTTTTATTGTATAACAATAGTCCTGAAAGTCTGAAACTTAATATTAATAAAGATCTTACAACAAAAGTTGTGTTTTATATTGAAGATCGGCAATTTTTGGTACAAAACCTCGTCTGAAGGCTGGTTTTACGATCTTTAGATAGACAGTGAATATTTTTAATAAACAAGAATTAAAACCTTTTTAGTTCGAAATGTTAAAAGTATTTGTAATAAGGTTACTCTGTAAAATTTCGAAATATGTTACTTTACTGTAATTCAGGGCACTTGCGGGAAAAGTTAGCTTTGAAAATTTTGGTCCCGCAACGAAATTTGTTTATCTTTGAGATTCGGCCAATTTCCGAGAGATCAACTGAAAAATTTGTATAACATTGTGGAACTAACCTTCGGAAGCTGTTAACCTTGAATTTTTCTTTTTAATTTTACTGATTTACAATTTATCATACGTTTATTGGCTATAGAAGGTTTATAAGATAATTTAATAATGGTTTTCGGCGTGTTTTGATGTTTTTAAGGTTGTAACTGATTTCTTTTGTTTATTTAGGAACGGTAAAGCGATCGACTATTATTCCTCTCTAGTTTTATAAATTTAATATCAACTTATTTTAGATGAATAACCAAGAACTGCCTGGCTACAGACTGCATCGCGCACTGCCGCTGAATATCCAGAATGTACGCGACAGAACGGTCTCGGAGAGGATCACAAGAAATCGGCAAGATGTTGAGTTCGAAGAACGTTCCAAATCTTTTGATGATAGTGGTCTTGATGAGCTGAACGATATTATTAACCACAGTTTTTACCTCGGCGAACAAACACCAACGGTTTTGAAGCAGGTAATTTCGTTTCACATTTGGTTTTGTTTTTAGGAATAAAAGGATTGTGTATATGAGTATTAAATAGGACTATTGATTTTATAATGGTTTTTTTGCTTAAAATGCTTAAAGCTAGCAACAAAAGCGAGTTTTTACTGTTATAGGCAATATTTTTGTGGTTTTAGGTACCGTTTTTGTAAAATTCATGTGTTTTTCGAATATAAACCTTACTTTTGAAATTTTAAAACTTACAGTGTATTTTCAGCATCTCAGTTTTGGAGAGACTACTTCACAAGACTCTGTTTTCTCTTTTGAAGCTATTGAAGTTGAGCACAATAACAATAATGCCAAGCTCAAACCTGTATGGTCGAGAATGTCCCCACAACCGACGTGTAGTCAAAGAATGGCGTCACACCCGACGTGTAGTCAAGGAATGTCGTCACAAAGAATGCATGGTCAAAAGGATTCACCACAAAAGAGGTATGATCAAAGAATCTCGCCGCAAAAGTCTCAGGATCAGAAGGTGAAGATTAAAGCGAGCCCAGCGTTGTCGTTGAAGCAAAAAGAAGCGTTGGAACGACGTAGTTTGGCCGAAGGTCTTGAAATTGTGAATGAATCTAAGAAACGAGATACCAAAAACAACAGTTCAGTCTGGGAGGATGTGTTGTGTCTTCTGGATCGATCAAAGCGCGATGCAAAGAAGGAATCATCATCTTCTACGGATTCTACAGCTTCTACAAAGTGTGCCACTTCTCATTTTGTTGGCAGAGGGTCTTGAATCAAGAAGAGATCCGTGGTTTTAAGTCAATTTTGGAGACAAATGGTGCTGGACTTTTACAGAGACTTTGATTTTATTTGTTACTTAAAACTTATTTTTCTGGTTTTATTTACTTCAGTTACTTTTTAAAAATTCTCTGACTTAATTGTTTAATATTTTTAAGTTTCTCAACCTTTTAAAAATATTTGTTACCTAAATAAGTTATACTTGTAATCTCTTGCTGTTTTTTGTTATAATCAATGTTATCATCTAATATATTATATTATTTTCTATTGACCTTTTGTACTTAATTTCAATTTTTTTGTTGTTAAAGTACGTTTTTTGTTTTAATTTTCTAATATGTCTTTCTTGTTGCACGTTACACAAATGGTCATTTTTTGTTGTGTACATATATATATTGTTGTTATTGGTTTAATAAACTCTTTGTTATAAGCATATGAAGGGTGTTCTTGAAGAGTTCGTTATCAGTTTTGAGGTACTGGCATTGTATTTTATAGCGAAGTTCGTATTTGTATGCCTTACTGTCTTGTTTTGGTCGATTTTACCTCTCGGTTTGTTAAGGATCATTAGAAGTTTTGGTATGGTGCATATAAAGTTTTTTTTGCTATATCAAGAGTATTAAAGAGTTTTTTTTGTAATGGAATTGACTGTAAAATGCCATTTTGTTAAGTTATTCTTTTATACATATTAGGGTGTCAACTGACCTTATCATCAATAGGATAAGTTGAAGTAACTTTTCTTCTTATCAATCCAGAAAACCTTATGTAATACAATATTCTTTTAATTGATAACCCATTTGTCGGCATACCCTATAATAAGTGGCCTTCCTTATTTACGCGTAAATACATGTAAATGGCATGTGTTGAGGACGTTTGTTTTAGCGCCATCATTACGGACAAAAAAGGACTGTGCGTTATTATTATGCGTAAAAGTCGAATGGCTGAATCGGCATGGGAAGGGGTCAGAAATGGCTTTTTTGTATAGTTTCCACGGATTTTTACAAGTATTTGTTAATTTGGGTTGTAAAGTTATGTATTATAAAATTATTGTATGGTTTCAAAGTTATGTCATGATTGCTTTTTGATGAGTTCGTTTATTTTTTGATTAATGTTTTAATCATGATAGATAATTTAGTCGATAATATAAAATCTGTTACTTTTAAAGAGATTAAAACGTAAAAACATATTGCTTTAGCCTAATAAATGGACCCAGACCGCTACTCAACTTCCTCAGCAACATGGAGTATGGTCGTCGACGTTTTTGCAATCGATGACGATCAGTTAAAGTGCCCAATATGTGGATATTTCTTCAAAATGGTAAGAACTTGCTTGAGGGATTTTTAAATTTAAAAAATCGGTTTTAAAGTTCATGTGCTGGTAAAATTTATGGTTTTTTTGTTGTTGTCGTAATCTGTTTGTTAATGTTAAGCTTGGTGATTTACTTTTTTATAACTGAGTCATTGAATTATGGCTACGAGGTTAAGTTATGTTTGAGCCAACTCTGGGCGAGTTTTTCCCATTTTATAACTTCTTTTGATCGGTTAGACCTTTAGTTTTAAGATTTTGAGCATATAGTAGACATATAAGACTACTTGTAAAAGTTGATGTTCTATAAATGAATTTCAGCCAGTCAGATTGGATTGTGGACATTCGTTTTGCAAGAATTGTATCGACAAGTGGCTCAGATCCTGTAATTCCTGTTCGATTTGTCGCCAACCAACGCTACAACCTAGAAGGAATACGGATTTAGAAAAGGTATAATTTTTTATTGAAAGATCGGGATTTCGTATTTTACATAATTTTAAGCCCAGATGCGAGCTAAAAAGTAATATTCTAGGCATAACCAAAGCTTATTGGTCAAAGATCCAATAAAAGGTTGATGTTATTGACAAAAGCTTTGTTATGTTTGAGAATTTGACGTGAACAACGACGTGAAAAAGCCTAGAAACATTACAGTAGTTCGCAGAAACGTTACAATAGACTAAACCATAGACTTTTAGATAATGGAAAAGCGAAAACCGACCTCATCAGCTTCAGTTCAGTCCAACTTCTTCGAACGCACCTTCCTACCCATTAAACAAAAGTTCTTCAGTAAACCGAAGAAAGAGGTACGACAACTTCAGAGAGAAAGTATCAGAGCTAGTATCAGGAGAAAGAAGAAGGTCAATCCAGAAATACCCAAAATTGTCGAAGAAAATGAGAATCAAAAGGAAAATCGACCGAAACCAGGACTTGAAAGAAACTTATTGCGGAAGAGTATTCGACGAATCAAAAACATGTTGTAGATAGTGTAGATACAATAATTAGATAGTGTAGCAAGTTATAGCTATAATAATTAAAATATTAGGTTGTTCAAAAAATTCTGTGCTCTCTCAAAACAAATTTTCGGGGTTAGGGGGCGCAGGATTAATTGAGCAACCTAATAGCTTCAACAATAAGATAGTGTAGCTATGATGTGTAGATAGTAGCTATAATACGTATATTAGTTTGTCTTTAACCGAGGGTATTATGTTATGATTGTGATAATTGTTGTAGATAATATTTAGCTATTGTTCTGAACAAGATTCTTGAGTTTCCTCAATTGTAACGAAAGTTTCTTCTATTTTTAACGCCTCAGGTAATTACTTTTCATTTTTTTCAACTTTTTTGTTATCTTTTTCACAAATTTTTAACGTTTTTTTTTCACTTTATCATTACTATCATTCTACGAGTCGTACTAAATAATATATAAAGAGTTAATAAACCATTTGAATAACAAGTTTATTTTAATGTTAATATCACATTTAACAAGTTATTAGGTTGTTCAAATAATTCTTTGCCCCTTCTCAAAGCAAGTTTTCGTGGTTAGGGGGCACAGAATTACATGAACAACCTAATATTACCCATTTTAGTATATGGCACAAGGGTGGAAGACAGGAAGATATGTAAAATTTTTAAAATTAAACAAAAATTTTAAAAAAGAAAAGATAACAGTCAAACTATTTAATTAATTTAAAAGAAAAGTTAAGAAAATACCTAATAAGGTTGACACAAGAAAGAATAAAATTTTTGCTAACACTAATAAAACAAATTTAATAAAACTAATAAGAAACGCCATTGTTTGGCATCAACTAGGAAATTTATAAGGTTGTTCAAATAATTTTGTCCCCTTGTCCCAAAAATTTGCTTTGAAAGGAAGCACAGAATTATTTGAACAACCTGTTATAAAGAACTAATTAAAAAGACTATTTAAACTCTAACAATGATAAAAATATGCTAAAAAGATACCTAAATTTAAGTATTTTAGACCTAAAAAACAAAAATCTCATTTTTAAAATTCGGTGCAAACTTGATTTTCTCCAAATTTAATTTGAAAAGGTATTCGAATATCTCTGCCATGATTTTGGTCTCTTTCCAATCACGGCCAAAGTAAAATGCGCCATGATTTCGAACCAAAACGGCACTGCACTCTGGGTACAAGGTCATGGCTTCACGGATTCGATCGGAGAACTGAAACATTTTTGAATTTAAAAATTTTTAAATTCAATACTCGGGCTAGGGGGTACCAGCCAGTTAATACCAAAAGTGATTTACCAAGTATTATACTATACGCACTATTATAGGTAACCTACCCAGACCAATATTTTACCTCTAATAAACACCCCCCCCCCAAAAAAATAAAAATAATCTGCCCATACCTCAGGAGCTCCTTCGCTTGGCGCATTTTCAATGACTGGTATTAAACACGGTTCGGTGTTCGAGTATGGTCGACCGGTCGATCTGTTGATAATGCCTTTGAGCATTTCTTCTGTGTCAAATCTGACGGCCTTATACGGAGATTCGGTTGGAAACGAAGCCATTAGATTGGATTCAACTGAATGACTGTGGATCACCGAGTTCAGTACGTTATGGCTGTGGGTTTGCTCTGTAAAAAAGTAAAATACGTTATTTTCGAAGGATCTAATTATAACACAAAAAATGAAAAAGTATTAGAAAACCCTTTTTTACTACAGTAAATCTACAGTACCTACTACAGTACATCCCGTATTGATAAGTATCTACTAAAATACCCTTCCCTACCATAACTCCTCATTTTCTCTCATTTCTATACTTTCTACAGTAATCCTTACCATGAGTCGCAAAAATAGTAGAGAACAGCTTAAAGCACGATGATATGACATTTGGTGCTTCAGGAGCCAGTAGCACTTCCCCCAACGGACTGACAACTCCCATATCTTCTTCCGAAAGCCGATCCTTCTGAACTGCTGATGGCGTAACAAAAATGTCATCTTCAGGACCATCACGAAGACACATGGCACCACCTGAACCAAAAACCCATCCCAAGTCATAGAATTTGTTCATTAATTCTACTACTAGGGCTCGGTTGGTCTAGAATAACACGATTTTTAGAGTAATTGTGACATTGAAAATTTAAATTCATAATTGAATTTACTTTTAAAAAACCCTCAAAGTGTGAAACTAGAATAAGAAGCGTTAAAATCAATTAAAATTCTGATGAAATCCCCTATTTTCCTAATATTACCTAATATTAGTAAAAAGTATAGGCCATTTTTTCACTAAAATCCTCATTTTTGAAGCTCTAACGAACTTTAAAATTAAAATGACATTACAAAAAAGCTTATATAGGGTTTTAACTTAGCTTTTAAACTCCTAAAGTTATAAATACAACGCTAAAAGTGTTAAATCCTCAAAAACTTTAGCCAAAACACAAATTTATCTTGAATTTTGGCCCTTTTTGCCCTCAAAACTTCATTTTTTCAAAATAAAACTAAATATTTCAAAATAAAAAACAGAGACCGTATTTTACCTTGATTTTCCATTGTCTCTCGTCCATGTTTGAGCCAATTCCAAGCGAGTTTTGTCCATTTTTCCGAGAGAAAAGCGAGTTCCAAGCGGTCGCGGGAGGAGAGATCGTGTGGGAGGAGGAGGGCGTCAGACAGTCCTCACACACTGACAAATTCGAATCTTCGTCGTTCTCCAGAAGTCTTATCAAACTATCAGTTAAGTTCAAACCATTTTCCGGTAACTCTGCACTTTTCGACCTTAACGATGACTTTTCAGGCATTAACACCTTCTCTAGTTTACCTTCTGGCAGGGATAATATCGACCGGTCGAGTTTCTGTGCAAGTTCCGATAAATTCATGATTTTGGACTGATCTCCAGTCGATTTTGAGTTCTTTGACCGTGATGGCTTCTTTGACCGATTTTTGGAACTTTCTTGTTTAAGCGATGATATCGACCGGTCGAGTTTGTCAACGATATATGACAAATTACGTAGCTTCGACCGTTCTTCAGGTAGCTCCGTAACTTTTGACCAATCTCTCGTCATATATGGTCCTTTCGACTTCTTGGTGAACATCTCGATCAAATCCACACTTTTCGACCGGTCGCTTTGAGTTGACGCAAGTCTTTGCCGTTTGGAATAAGATTTTCTGGATTCTGATGTCTTTTGAAGCGGTTTTTCATCGGCAAAACTTTCTAAGTCTCCAGGATTCGCCGTAACATCGTTTGCTTCACTGGAATCTACCGCCAATTCTTCTGAATCCACTTTTAAGCCTTCTGAATAGACTTTAACGCCTTCTGAACCCATATTTAATGATTCTGAATCCATATTAAAACCTTCTGAATCCGTCTTCAATAACTCATGATCCAAACCTACATTTTGACCATTAAACTCATCAAAAGTGGCTTCAGAATCTTCAACTTTGATTCCAGAACTACTGATCAGATCAAGGAGATTCTTCACATTTGACTGGTCGATTTTCTCTTCTTCATTCGAGTTGTGGACATCAATGTTGTTAAGAATATCAGAGTGGTTCCGACGTAGATGACGCTGTGCCATTGAAGCTGTTAGGGACTTGACTTCATTTCCACATAATTTGCATATATTGGCTTCGAAGTAGGTTAGGTACACTGATCTAGTGGCTGAAAATGGGAGTTTATTTCATTATTTTTTGGGTATGTGTGGTCGATAAATATAAGATTTTACGGCGCTAGGACAAATGCGGTTTTTGGACATTTGCGGATCTGCGGTTTTTAGACACTTGCGGATCTTCGGTTTTTGGACATTTGCGGATTTTTTAACGGTTTTTTTTTATTTTTTAGTTAATTTAGTTGTATTATGGTACTAAATTGTAATAAAGTTTGAATTGGTAAGTTTTAACATAACAGTACCTTTTTTGGGCTTTTAGTACTATTTAATATTTATAAACCGATTTTAGGTACAATTATGAGAATTCGTATTTTACAAAACCTTTAATTTTTCAAAGTTCCTACCTGTTTTTCGTTCCTTTGCTCGATGTTCTTTGCCGCAAAACCTTTTTAAGTCTTCTATTTTTGGCTTTTTGTCCATCGGCTGCCTAAAAAATGGCATTTCTACAAGGTTCCTGAAAATTAATAAGACATGCCGTATTTTACATAAAGAAATTTATTTCAACATAACATTCAGTACCTAAACCACTTACTATAAGGTTTAGGTGCTGAAGTTAACAAAAATTAGTAGTACATTAAAAACAGTTGTATATTACCATAGTTTTTAGTACAAAACAGCATAAACAGTATATACTTCGACGTGCAAAAACACTAACTTATAATCAAAAATAGTAACTTACCATTTAACATCGTATGTTCGAATAACCGGACGTTTTTGAAGGTTTGCCATCAGTGTTATACCTAAAAAACTTTAAAATCAAGTTCTTTAATAAAGTCAATCGTTATCACTATTTTAACCCATAGGCACGTTCAATTTACCAATTAAAGGTTACCAATCAAACAAGATGTTAAAAATAACTTATTGCCGTTTAGGAATTTTAGGTAACAATGAAAATCAAATTTTAAAATTTTAGGTAACAAGTCGAATCAAAGGTTCAAAAACAACTTCATTAGCCAAAGTTAAGGTTTTATTTCAAGGTATCAAAACGTATTTTACAAAGTAAACGCTACAAAGCAGCGGCAATACCCCTGTTAACATAAATAACTAAAGATTATATAGTTTCATACCTAAATTTGGGCGAAAAACAAATAAAAAACAGAAGAAATTAACAAAATAACGTAAAATTTCAATAAAAATAAGGATAATATACCTTTATTTCAGGTCATATTGATATCAAAATGGATTCAAAGACAATATTAGACAAGGTAAAAAAGGCCAAAATAGTCTGTTTTCAATATAAACACCTCAAAAATTGAAGAATCAACCTCAAAAACCAAAAAATCAGCTTCAATAACTGAAAAATCAACTCCCAAAAGCCAGTTTTTCACTTTTCAAAGCCGTCTTTCCGCTTCCAAAACGTGTGAAGCCATACGATATTGTAGTAGGTAACAGTTGAAGCGGGAATCGCAAAAATAATATTGTTTTGTGATTTCGAAAAGGTCGAAATGGCGTGTGGAATCGAAGCCTGAACACAAAAAATGGCTTCGCTTCGTCAAAAAACCCGTCCCCACCCGTTTTCCCGTTGATTTTTGAGAAGCGAAAAGTGAATGAAGCCGATTGCTCCGAAGGCTTTTCTCGTTTCCGCCGCGATTCGACAGATAAGGGGATTTGATAAGTTGGAGCAGCCTTCCAAGAGGTTGTTATACGGAGCTGCTACAACATACACTTTTGTGGTACAGTGGGCCTTTATTTTGGTACATTGAGCTCTACAGATCTACTATAACATAAACTTCAATATTGTGGTAAAGTGGGCACTATATAAAATAAGCAACATTAGTGTACTGAGTATTTTGAAGACTAGAGCCAAAGTTGCTTTAAGCAAATGTTTTCAATATCAATATAGCTGCTGGTACTGTCACAGAGGTGATAAATTGTTCTATTAGGTTGGTCAAATAATTTTGCGCTTCCTAACCTTAAAAATTTGTTTTACAAGGGGGCGTAGGATTCTTTGAACAACCTAATGTATTCATCTTTTATGAAATAAAAGCTTATCAAAGCTTCAAAAAAGTTTTGTCGCGGTACCTTGAAAAACAGTGAAAATTGACGACAAGACATGACTTATGAAAAATTTAAAGTTGCCTATAACAACAACCCCCAGTAAAATAACGTTTTATCCTTATCAGAATGACAAAGAAATACCATGTCTTTGACTTTTTTACCCAGAATTTAATCAGTTTAACCATAGAGATAATATGAATCCAGTGGCTTCGTTTCGGCCTTGAATAAATCAAGATGAAGTTTCGTGTCAGGTTGAGATTATCTTCTCGGCTTCGTTTATGTTATACGACGTAGGCTTCGAAAACAAGAAGTTGGATAGTAAACTGAAAACTTGACAAGAAGAATATAACAATGATATCTATCATTAAAAGGTACAGCTTTCAATTTCGAAAAATGAATTACAGTATTCTGTTTATATAACCGACGCGGAGGGACCGACATTTTGTATTTACTATAAGGGAGGTTGTCTTTACAGAGTGATTTTTAGTGCAAATTGACTTGGTGGGGCCAAATTTCTTGTTTACTATAAAGAGAGTTGCTTATACAGATGGGTCACTATATATATACGGTATTAGTTTTGTAAAATACGATCGTAGTTTTGACTACCACAAATATAATATTAAAAATGATTGTTATTATTTACGTAACTAAAGACAATTTCTTAATTATAATATATGATAAACTATGATAACTTGTACTGTTTTTCAAGTCATCAACTAGGTAAGGTAACGTCATGTATTCTGCTCAAACTGATGTTCAATAAGCAGATGTAAGTTCAGCCGTTGGATTATACGGTCTAAACTAAAGCTCAATTAAAAAACAGTTTTTATTGTTAGTTTAGGTAACAACACAGATTTAAAAAAGTTGAGTTAAATTTATAAAATCTTATTTATTTAAACCTAGGTTTTGTTATTGGCAACACTGAGAGTCAAGCACTCTTGTTTACTATTAATATATCTATAGCTATAGCTTTTTGTTTTCTTTATCAATCGTTTGTTACCTATAACATAGTCTTTGGGGTTATATCATTCTTAGCTTTCGGGTTAAGTTATTTTTTAAGCCTAACTTTTCAATTTACTATTAAGTTGTTCACAAAATTCTGTGCCTCAAATTACAAAAATTTGCTTTGAAAGAAGGTACAGAATTATTTGAACAATCACATACTATAATATTGTTTCTTTCAAATTTGTTGTCTCAAAAACTGCTACGAAAAGTTGCCGGAACTGTAGCCTACTTCACCTTGTACTCGAACCTGATGTAACCCCCTTTCTCTCGCCAAACTTTGAAAAATAAACATTGAACGAAAGGGAAAGGAACAAGTTTGCGACAATAAATGCGTTCATAATGTCGTCTCAATATTGTTTTATGATCTAATTAATGGTCTGGCTGCCAAAGTGTCATGTACAATGTTATAGTAGGCTGAGCATAATAAGGTGGCTGGCCATGTCACAGTGGTTTTTTGTTTTATGTTTTGGATACTGTAGTTTTGGGTTGAACAGAGGGTGTTAGAGAAAGGAAAAGGCTGGTGAACACGGTAAGGAAAAGTAGATTAAGATAGAAAAAGTTAATGTAGCACAAAGTCAGTTAGAGTAAGATAGGGTAAAATAAGGTGGAACTAGGTAGGGTAGGAAAAAGTAAGGTAAGGCAAGGTAAGGTAAGGTAAAACAAAATAATTTAGGATAAGATAGGGCAAGATAAGGTAGGTTAAGGTCGGAGAAGACATGGTAGAACAAGTTTAGTTGAAGCCAGATAATGTAAAGTAAGGTAAGCTGGAAAAAGGTAAGGTATTACTAGGTAAGGGCAAAGTAAGGTTGTACAAAATAATCTATGACATGGCAAGGTAGAGCAAGATAAGGTAAAACAAGATAAGATAAAAAAAGCTACGGTAGGACAAGGTGGAGCTGGGATTAAAAATTGTAGTTAAAAACTTAAATATTTCTTTTAATTTTAAACTGGTAAAGCAAAGTATCAAAAATAATATAAAAAGTCTGAAATCTCCTTGATCTTTATTGTTCTATTTGTGACTGATTTATGAGTTCAACTCCACTTTTTTGTGCCTTCGGGCGCTTCTTTTTGTCTTTTTCACCTGTGGCCAGATAATTAATCAAATGCCTTGTTCAAGCTTTATCACACTTCGGCGTTTTTCGAATTTTAACACGTGAACTTTTAAAGATTTTTTTAATTTTTTATCAGTTTTTTAAGTTTAATTTTTTTTTAAATTATGTAAAATACGATTCTTTGTATTATAAAAAGAAATTTATTTATTTTTCTAAATTTTTTTAAGAATATAAAATTTTAAAAAAAATTCAAAATTTTTGTAAAATCAAAAGATTTTTGTTTGTATTTGCTTAATGGGTGCATATGTTCCTTGACAAAACTTTGTTTACACACTTTTTGCAAACAAGAAAAGTGTAAAGCCACTTTTAATTGCATTTCCTGTTCATATTGACTGTCTGGACTTATTAGAATCAAAAAAAAATTAATTTGAAGTAAAATACGACTTTTTTAGCGTTTGTTGTAAAATGAACTTTTATACCTTGTAAACAAAGTTTCTGTGTTTTTTTGTTTTTAGGTAGCTTTATATAAATCTGCTACTATATTTTTTTACTTTGAAAAAATATCCATGAAACTTTTTGTTTTAAAGATAGTTTTTGATATTTTCTGTTTTGTAAAGAAAGTTTTTGCCGTTTTTTGTTTTGTAAACAAAGTTTTTGCCATTTTTTGTTTTGTAAAGAAAGTTTTTGCGTTTTGTACTCTGAAACCAAAAGATAAAACGCTTGGAACAAAGAGAGAGAGAGAGACAAACAGAGAAAGAGAGCGAACGGAATAAAAAACACTTCTTTCGGAACCCAGTCGAAAACCAACTTCCAAATGCGTTAGGTGTGCTCTGATATAAGACTTTACACAACGTCAGCAGCGGAATGTCCGCCACCATCACATCTGCTATAAAATCAGCTAGCCAGTTTCAGTGGCGGCTGATTCTAGTAACTGGCTAATTTTTTGACTGACCCTGGAATAATGGGGTCTTATATGCTTGCACTGATCAACGAAATACAGCAAAGGTTCTGTATAACAAAACCTTACATAACGAAAAGCTCGTACAACGAGCAACTTTCAAAACTTTAGCTAATATTACACAATGCATCTCAAGGTTATATAATTTATAATAGGTTGTTCAAATAATCCTGTGCCCTCTCCCAGAGCAAGTTTTCGGGGTTGAGGGCACAGAGGTAGTTGAGCAACTTAATGCGAGATTGAGTGAAACGAAATCTCTTATCATTTCAGATTTTGTATTTTTTTGCCATTTTTGAATTGCAAAATAAAAAAAATTGTAAATAAAGTTTTTGCGACAACAAATCTCTTAAAACTTCGAAATGACCCAGACATTTGGAAAAAAAATCAGATGACCGCAAGTATTGGCCATCAAAAAAACGTTTAGAAAGAAGTTTAATGACAGCTTTATGCCACTTATAATTGATATCAAGAGAGATGGAAATTTCATATTTTCATATAAAAAACCTCGGCCAAAAAGTTGTTGTACATGGATGCAATTTGAGCTCATATATAGTTTTTTCATAATTTGATAATGTTTTGTTTATAACATTAGAAATAGCATTTTTACTAATGTTTGTGGGATTTTATTGTGATTTTTGTGAGATTTAGCTTAACAGGGTAGGGTAGGGTAAGTAGTAAAGTTTAAAATTTTGGCTGTTGAGACAAATTTCAATATTAGAAACAAATTGCCTGAGGCTAAGTGCGCTAAAGTGCTGCGGAAATCGAGCTAAAATGCATTGCTCTCATTAAGAAAAACCGCGCGAAAGCTATTAATAGTGCACACCTTATTTATGGATTTTGTAAATTTTAAATTATGAATTTTTTAGACGTTTTGAAATGTCAGCACTATAAAAAAAAGTAAGGCAGGATAAGGTGAGATAGTTCTAAGTTTTCAAAAGTGGTTTTGTTTTAAAGATACTTATCCACTACAACAAGATGGTAGATAGATAGATGAAGATCGGAAGAGATTTAAGGGTTAAACGATGTCGGACAACCATCTGGTAGCCATTTGAATTTGTAATTACCATTAGGGTCACGTAATGTGTCATATAAAACACATTTTAAATTGGGGGGGGCATTTTGAAATTTTAATACTTTTTTTTATATATAAATTTTTGAGTTAAATTTTTTTTTGATTTAAAAAAAAATTTTGAAATTATTTTTTAAATCTGTTTCTATAGACTTTTTGACCGTTTTTCCTCCGCAAAAACCGTTTTTATGCAAATTCGAAGTTGATGGGAAAGTTTTTGAAAATTGAAAAGCCGTGTCGCTTCACTGCCAACGGACAAAACTTCCGCGCCACTAACTGTAATAACAGGTTATTGTCTTGTTTTACGCTGTTATGACATTATTTTGTAAAAAATTTATTGGATTTCAATTGTTTTCATTTTTTCATTTTTTTATTTTTTGAACTAAAAGAAAAAATTTTGATATTTGTTTTGTAAAAAAGTTCTTGCTATTTTTTAGTTTGTAAAGAAATTTTTTGTCGTTTTGTGTTTTATAAAGCAAGTTCTTGCAATTTTTTATATTTTTTAAAGAAAGTTCTTGCCATTTTATGTTTTGGAAAGAAAGTTAATGCCATTTTTCGTTTTGGAAAGAAAGTTCTTGCTATTTTCTGACGAAAAGTAAAAGTTCTGCAATTTGCGGCAGGTAAGTTATACGATATATTCTGTTTTTGCTTATAGCTGAGAAACGGGCCGTGTAGACCGTGTCTCTACGATTGGGTCGGCCCGGCTTTGAGCTAACGTTAACACATACTGGGCTTAAAAGTTGGTCAGGGTTGGTCGAAAATTGTTTTAACCGGGCCAAGCCGTTCTGAGAAAAAATTTATGTAGGCTTGGCCTAACTTTTGGGCCTCGTGGATAGTCCGGGCCTCAAAAGTGGAATTAGCTCGGCACGTTTTTCAAATTTTTGCTTTATTTAAAATTTTTTGAAATTTTTTTAGCATGTTTTGGATTCTGTAAATGAAAGAAATTAAAAGTCATTACAAAATTGTTATGTTAAAACATTTTAATATGAATTATACAGTCAGTTGTCACTTCAATGCATTTTAATAAGCGTGTTAGTAAATATATTATAATAGGTATGACTTTTACATGAAAATATTGCATTTTTGTGCATTTTTATTTTTAAAGTATGGTTACATGTTTTATGTAGAACTGAAAATAATTGTAAAAAGAAGTCCTGCTATTGTCAATCTAAACACTGTAACAAATTGTTTGTTCTAGACGACTATTAACAATTTCCTACGAATCCCTGCCCATTTCTAATATTAGTTTACGGCCTTTATCTTGTAATGCGCGAACGGTTCCCTCTCCAAGCAAGTGTCATAATATTTATCGTTTGTTTGCTATCTTATAGCAATATCTTTGCCAAAATATATTTTTCTTTTATTTTCAATTTGTCACTGCCTGAAGCGGTTTTGAAACATTTTTTGTTTTAGCCCTGTCTTTGGCTAGGACTCTGGACTAAGGCTCTGGGCAATTTTGAAAAAAAAATTAAAAAATGAAAAGTTGGAATTTGGAAAGAAAGTTTTTGCAGAAAGCTAAGTTATGTAGAATAGTAGCTAGGGCTAGAGGTAAGGCTGAGGTTGTGGTTGAGGCTGAGATTGAGGTGGGCGTTGAAATCGAGGTTGAGGTTAAGGTTGAGCTAATGCTCTGGGCTAGGGCTCTGGGCTAGGTATAGTCATAATCTAACGTGAATATAATCATGGACTGATTTTATTTGCATATGCTTTGTCGATTTTCTGGTTTTTTTGCGCAATCACCACTCCAAACGAGACTCTCGACGTTCAAGTGGGTCCAGCAAAGTGTTAGAGTAGTAGGCTGACAATACTTTTAATCAGCTGCGACGCGTGTTGATACTATTTTTAATGGGTTTGGATTTAAAATGGGGGTTTAAAAATGATTTTTAAATATTTTCGATTTTTTGGTAAGAATTTCTTTACAAAGTGAAAATTCGCAAGAACTTTTTTTACAAAACGAAAAATGGCGAGAACTTTCTTTACATATCAAAAAATGGCAAGAACTTTCTTTACAAATCCAAAAATTGCAAAAATTTTGCTTATAAATCCGAAAATAGCAATATCGTTTCTGGTTAGCTTTGTTAAATGACGATTACTTTTTTTACACTTTTTTTTTGTTTTTTACACTTCTCATATATACCACTTTTTACACTCTTTTTCTTACATTTTTGCATGTTTGTTAATTAGTTTTTACTACGAATTTGTTAAAATGTCATTGAAGGTTTTACACATTTCCATTGGGATCTTGTTAAACGAATGTGTGGACTCTTTCTTTAACGAACATTACTCGTTAAGTTACACTTGTAAATATATATATTCGTAAACATACGTAAGTGAGCCTTTGATTGATATACGTACGCTTTCGGTTAACTTTGATACAAGCTCTATATCAATTTATGACCTTTTTTAAAAAATATTTTGGATTTTTTTTAGCTTTGTAAAGAAAGTTCTTACTGTAATATTGTAAAGAAAGTTTTTGCAATTTTTTGAATTAAAAAAAATTTTTGCCGTTTAGGGTTTGTAAAGAAAGTTTTTGCCATCCCCACTTAAAAACAAAAAAATTTTTTAAATTATTTTTTGGAAACAAATTTTCTGCAATTTCCGGTGGATATTATTTCCGCCGAAACAATTCGTTTTTAAGCCTTACTTGAGCTGGCGAAATTTGCATAAATTGAAGGCGAAATATTATTCGAATTTTAATTATTCCGTTTTGTCGTAATTTCATATTCGTTTTCGACTTCCGATTGCGCAACATCTTGAATGTGCCCTCCGGGCATTAATGAGCCTTGTTTGGCATTAGGGGTTGAATATCTGAAATCGGGCGGTTTAAATTTAAAATTGTTAAAAGGTTTTAGATTTTAAGGTTTGTAAGGAAAGTTCTTGCGATTTTTTGCTTTGTAAAGAAAGTTTTTGCTATTTTTTGTTTTGTTAAATAAGTTCTTGTTATTTTTTATTTTGTAAAGAAAGTTCTTGCTATTTTTTGTTTTGTAAAGAAAGTTTTTGCTATTTTAAATTTTTTTAAATAATTTTGAAGTCTTGCTTTACCTGAATGACCACAATCATATAAAGTAACACAAATTGTGAGTTTATTTTGTGTTTTTTCCTTCGAACAAAGACAAGATATAAACGAGCTCAAACAAGAAACGACAAAAAACAAGCTGTTATCCTGGTTAAAGTAGCAGTTATATTGTTGCGCAACTGAAACGCTCACATTGTAAAGTTAATCCGGGTGATATGTTAGTATGTTAAGTCTTTTTTATTTTATAAATCTTGGTATTATCACATTAAAAAATAGTAACAGTAAAAGTAGTCATTGAAGACAGGGAGTAGGGAGTGGGGAGGAAAATTTAAAAGTTGGGGTGGGGGTTACGGAGTAGGACGGCAAGGGTAGGGGAAAGAAGGGGCTGGGTATTATTTAAAGAATTTATGAAAAACAAGAAACGTGGGGTCTCTTTACCTTTTTTGTTTTACTTACGCCCCTCCCCCTCCCGCCTTTCGCTTTAAAAAAAAATATTTTCCTTGCCAATCACGGTAATCAGTTCTTTTATTAAGCATATAATATTAGGCTGTTCAAATAATTCTGTGCTTCCTAACCCCCCCCCCCTTTAAAATGTACTTTGAGAGGAGGAACAGAATTATTTGAACGACCTCATATTTTTTTTAAATATATTTTTTTAATTTTACTTTTTTTGACCTTACAATTTTGACAGAAAACCGATTTTAATAAAGTTTAAACTTTTCCTTTCTTAAAATTAAATTTTTTGATTAAATTTTTTTCTGAAATTTTGGCACGGAACGTTAGTTTATTGGATGTTTATACGTTCAAACATTCAGTGTCTTATAGGGTTTCATAGAAGACGTTGTCATCTCTAAATTAGGGTTGGACATTTACCGGTAAATTGATTTTTCGGTAAAAATTTTACCGGTTTTTACCGGTAAATTTACCGGATTATTATTTGGTATTTAAAAACTTTAAAATGTCATTAAAACGTTTAATAAGCGTTTTAAAACAACAAAAACAATAAAATAGTAAGTATTTCACTCTTTTACTTTAAAAAACAACTTATAAGTCCAATAGCTCTGTCCACTTCTTTTTCCCTACCGGTATATGTTATGTTGACGTAGCTAGTCATAGATGATTGGATGACCATTGTCCACTAGACTCTGCTTGGTTCGATGGAATCTTTTGTTTTCCGCATTTTTGCTCATATAATTGCACGACCTGTTCTTGATCATTTGAAGATATCTTAGTGCAATTGTTTCGCTAAATAATCACAGACCTATACATAAAGTATCAAAAATCAACAAGAAAGTTTAAAAATCGAATTTTCCGTCCTTGTGAGTTGTTGGCAGAAGATGTTGCTACAGTCTTGTAAGGTTACTGACGTATTTTGCACCACAATAATTGCAAAAGTAGTCATTATTTGTTCTTTTGTAACGGTCTGTGATATTTTTTACCATATTTCGTCAAAATATTGCTAATTTTCCAAAACAAAAACAAATTTTGAAACAAAAATAATTTTCGTGCTAGGACACAAAACACTTTTTTACCGGTAAAAAACCAAAATTCTCGGTAAATTACCGGTAAAATTACCGGTAAATTTACCGGTAAATGTCCAACCCTACTCTAAATCATAGTACTAGGGGCAAAAAACGGGCCAAGTAGGCCCTGTTTGGCAGAGACTGGCTCTACGATCAGGCCAGCCGGTTCGGCCTTGAGCTAGAGTTGAGTCGGGCCGGGCTTAAAAGTTGAGGCCCGGTCTGTTCCTAACTCCTATTTAGAAATGTTTAGCTTTTCCGAATTCCGTATGCTGTTTTGTCACGTTTTTTATAAAACTCGAGGCAACAGACGAAGACGGATGAGTGGTCACTCTGTTTATGCAAATTCGACTGTCATTATGTCACATCAAAAATAGTGTTTTTGTTTCGGCTAAAAAACACGACATATGTCATGGGAGGAAAGGGGATGACATATTATAACATGGTTTTTGAAGTTTTTTGTTTCAATGGGTTTTGGGTTAAACATTTTAGTTACTGAAGGAAAATTGCAAAAACTTTCTTTACAAAACAAAATATATAGCACGAAATTTTCTATACAGTTCATCCTATAACTTGCCACCCGAAGCCTGCAAATCCCAGAATTTTTTCAATTACCAAAAACTTTCTTTACAAGACTAAAAATACAATTCATCGTATAACTTGTCGTCCGCAGCTTGCAAAGCCTGAATTTCTTCTTTTTTAATTGCAAAAACTTTCTTTACAAAAAATGAAAGTTTGAATCAAGATACGGGGTTACCCTCAAAAATAATAGTGGCTTAAGACTATTTGTTTATTGCGGCAATAAACTGGCCATAAAGACGAACAGTTGCGCAGAGGCAACTGTCCTCGCGGCCGAACTTTACCCTGACATGTTATGCCAGGGTATTTTGGTCTTTTATAATGCCGAAAGCCAATTTACACTAAATATTGTCTTTTTGATATATTTTTGGTTTTTTGAGATTTTGTAAAAGAAGTTTTTGCCGTTTTGAAGTTTGTAAAGAAAGTTCTTGTTGTTTTTTGTTTTGTAAAGAAATTTTTTGTCATTTATTGCTTTATAAAGGAAGTTCTTGCTGTTTTAGATTTTGTAAAGAAAGTTCTTGCTATTTTTATGAAAATAAGTAAGAATTGCCTTTTGCAGCCTGCAGTTGACAAGTTATACGAAGAATTAGTTTTTTTCTATCCAAAACAGAGTTTTTCCGTTTTTATTTTTGTAAACAAAGTTACCGCGTTTTTCAATTCATTTTTTAAAACTTTCTTTAAATTTTTAATTAAAAACATTGATATTGTTGTTTGTAAACAAAGTTTTTGCATACAGGGCGTTCCGTTTATGTCTGAGCACTTTTAATTGTTTATTTTTTGTATATTTTCGAGGATTTCGGTGATTGACACCAAGCAATGACTCATAATTTATTGGGTATAAAAGGAACATCCTTTATATTAATGTCGCTTTTCTTTTTTGAATTTTAAAATTTGGTTTTTGGGTTGGTATGGGGATACTGTAACTTCTTGTGGCATCTCAAAACATTTAAAAAAGATTTTTTATTTATACACTGTAATTTTAAAGAAAGTGTTTTTCTTTTTTTAATCAAATAAGGAAAATAAGCGAGTTTTAAAGTTCTGCAGCCTGCGGCTGACAAGTTATACGATGAATAGACTTTTTTGTTATAAAAAAGGTTTTTATGCTTTTTTGAATTGTAAGAAAAGTTCTTGCCATTTTTTGTTTTGTAAATAAAGTTCATGCTATTTTTTGTTTTGTAAAGAAAGTTCTTGCTATTTTTTATTTTGTAAAGAAAGTTCTTGCCATTTTTGTAAAAGAAGTTCTAGCCGTTTTTTGTTTTGTAAAGAAAACTATTAAAATTTTTTTCAAAAATTGAAAACCCCCAACCTACCTCAAGCTATTTTATTATTTATTGTTACCCAAAAAACCGACAGATTAGTCGAGGAATGTTGTGATAAGCATCAGAACTTACTGACCTCATTCTACCTTTTTTTTTAATTTTGAAGAAATTTTTGCAAATCTACTTTTTATTTTTGGAAAAGTAACATTGTTTTTTGTATATTTAGCATAACTTTGTATATTTTTGATTTGATTTGTTTGTTTTGGATTGGAATTTGATTTATTTTGATTTTATATTAACATAGACTGACCATTTCAGTAAATATGGCGGTTCAGGGTCATTTACTATTATAAATTTCTTGTTTCAAGCGGTGAAAAACGGGCCGTTTGTGAGACTTGGCCTAGGACCAGCGCCTAATGTTTAGGCCTGGGATGTTTTTATTTTTTCCTGTGCTGACTTTGCAAACTATAAGTTCATATTTTTCTGCTGTGCCGGCTCGGTCAATTCAACATTTTTCTGCTGAGGCCGGCTCGGCCCGGTTGAAAAATGCTAGGCCCGGTCAGAAAGGCTCGTTTTTAATTTTTTTTTAATTTTTAAAACTTTTCAAGCCAGGCCGGGCCGGTTCCAAGCTTAAGTCCGTTCCAAATTTAGCCCAAAGCCGGCCCAGCTCGTTGCTTACTCCAATGTGGCGGTTTAGAGGCGTTTACTAATTTAGCTAACAGGGAAAGTACGCATCCTTTCCCGCTCAGAATCAGCTCAATTTTTATAAATGAATTTTTTCATTAATATTATCAATAAAAAATTTTGGCTTGCGCTTTTGAGTTTTTAAATTTAAATATTTGAATTCCCCCGCAGAAAATTTAGCAAATTTGGCATTGTGTTTCAAGCACCTTTTTTGACTTTTAAGACAAGCTACGCTTACAATGCAAAGAATATAGGTTTATTTAAAGGTATTCTACTAGTACATAAAAGAAAAATAATTTAAACTCAAAAAATGAAAAAGTTATAAGCTTGAAACACAACGCCAATTTGGCGGAAAATTCAAAACTTGTGTTTTTGTTCCCGGTTTTCTCGTGATTGACTGGAAAGCGCGATTTAGTACATTGCTGAAGGTCTTATATTTACATGGTCTTCCTATATAAGAAGTTTGGAGTCAACCAAAATTGGGACAGGTCAGGTCCGGGCGCTTTCCTTGTAAGTTTTGGTAAAAACTTGCTTCCTTCTCTCCTCACTCTTTCTCAGCTCAATCTAGGTGTTAAGATTCCTTCAATGACGTAACCTTTATCACCTTTAAAATCACCATTCCAAACTTTTAAAACTTTTTTGCAAATCCGTATAAGCTGTTTGAAACCTGTCGCACGAAACGACTTCACAGCTCATAAAAGTTTCTTCTATCTTTGGGTGACCGTGCCGTGTTCATAATCACACTCTTTGATCTCGTCACGTCGACAACTCGATTAGCAGTTTGTTAGCCGAATTCTTTATTGTTTTGAAAAAAAAGTTGAAATATGTGGTTTTTTGGGCTGTAAAGAAAGTTTTTGCATTTTTTGGGCTGTAAGGAAACTTTTTGCTATTTTGAATTTATAAAAGTTTTTGAAAATTACGTTTTTTGGAATTTTTACAGAGTTTGGTTGCTATTTTTGGCCAAATAAGCAAATTAGGTGTTTTGCAGCCTGCGGGTGACAATTTATACGATAGGTCTTACTTTCTTTATTGTAAAGGAAGTTCTTGCAATTTTTAGTAAATTTTTGTTGTTTTGTGTTTTGTAAAGATAGTTTTTGGAATTTTTGAAAGAATAATCAAATTTTATATTGTGCAGCCTGCAAGTGACAAGTTATACGATGGATTATATTTTTTGTTAAAAATAGCGTTATTTTTTCACTTGTAAAGAAAGTTTTTGCAATTTCTGCTCAATTTAGTCAAAAAATACTTTTTACTTTACAATAACTCTTTATCTACTGTCTACTCATTACGTAACACCAACAACAGTACTATAAATCAACCGTTATGTAGCTGATCTGATGGTTAATATGATTTATGTTTGATCAAAAAATTGAATTTCACATCCTCGATAAACTCGTTTAAACTCGAATTTGTGATATGATATCCGATAAAAATGTTAACGTTTTTACAAGTTTGCGGTCACTTTTAATGTTCATACGATTCTTATGTTAAGTTCTTTTTGTGTTAACATGTGGAAAGAAAGTTTTTGCAATTTTTGATGATTTTTTGTTTATTTATGTTTGTAAAGATGTATTTTGTAAAGTTTTTGCAATTTTTTGTGTTTTAAAAGTATTTTTGTCATTCTGCTTTGTGTTTCGCAGCCTACGGATGACAAGTTATACGATGGATTTCATTTTCAAAATTGTAAAGACAGTTCTTGTAATTTTTGGTCTATTTTTGTTGTTTTGTATTTTGTTAAGCAAGTTTTTGCATTTTTTTAGTATACTTTGTTTATTACTTGTTTTGTAAAGAAAGTTCTTGCCATTTTTGAAAGAAAAACTAAATATTTTATTGTGCAGCCTGCGGGTGACAACTTATACGATGAATGTCCTATTAACATTGTTATCTAATTCATTGCGTTTTATTTTCCAATTTTTATTCCGACAACCGTATTTTACCATTTTTAAGATAAGTTTTTAAATTTTTTATTTTTTCAGACTTTGTAAACAAAGTTTATTCATTCCTCTCTTTGCCATTACTTCATCAACACCCGCTCCCTTGGGCGTTAAATTAGCCATAACTGGACGTGGGGCGGATGTTAGTCGCAAAAAAAAACAATTGACGGGTTGCATAAGGATGAGAAGCGACGTTAATCGCAAAAACAAGAACAGTTAATTGTATTCTGAACCTTGTTTATGGGACGATTAGAGCAATCGGTTTCTGTGCGAGCAAATTAAAATGGGGGAGGATATGGGATGGGAAGAAAAATCATTTTTTTTATATTATGAAGTTTTTTTTTATTTTTTTTGGAAAATAAAAAATTTTTTATTTTTGTGCTACTGATTAAAAAATTTTAAGATTTTTGCAGGTTGCGGGCGACATGTTATACGTAAAATTAATTTTTGAAGTTTTTTTTGTTTTTTTTTAATTTGAAGAAAGAAATTACAATTTTTCTATAATTCTTATGGCTACATTCAGGCTTGGACACAGGGTAGTGTATTTACTATTTGCTATGTCCGGACCGGCAGGGTCAGGCGCAAGGGGCTAATAACTTTACGGATTCGTGGCTTTCACCCACGCGGCCCGGGTTCGATTCCCAGCATGGGAAGGAAACTTGTTTTTTGATTTATGCTATTATAAGCTCGTTTTTAAGGTTTTTTTGATTTTGTAGGTACTGAATGACAATCCTTTTTATGCTTTTGAATATTTTTTAAAAATTTACCTCAATTATTACTCATTGACACTATTGACGTCAAAAAGAATGCAAAAAATACTGTAACTCTTGGTGAAAGTCGTTAAAACACGCGTTAATGAGTAGTAATTCTGAGTCATTTCGTATGTCTATTGTTTTATGTAATCATATAAGCGGGGGAGAGGGTGATTCCCTCAGGGTTTATGGGTATTTGCAAGTTCATCGTGTTTGAACTGTGACATAGGCGGCTGCAGTCAAGTATGGTAGTGTATGGTAGGGTAGGGTAGGATAAGGTATAGTAGGGTAGGGTAATTTACAAAATAAATTTTTTTGCAGCCTGCGGGTGACAAGTTATACGATCAATAGAACCAATAGCTTTTGTAAAGAAAGTTTTTGCTAATTTGTTCTGTAAACGAAGTTCTTGCACAAAGAAACTTCAAAATGACGTTTTTAAAACTTCTTTTAATCAGCGATTTTGTAAATTTATTTTTTGCTTCGTTCCGGTCCAGATATTGCTCTTGATGGCTTTTTGATTTCGAGCTTATTCCCACGCATTTCGAATACAAATAATCTTTCAAAAAAGTTGTTTTTGGCGAGACTTCTGTCTGCAAAATATAATTTTTATTTTTTTTTGGGTTTTGGAACGAACGTTCTTGCCATTTGCTAAGTAATACTAGCAACTTTGTGTTTTGCAGACTGCGGGAGACATTTTATACGATAGGTATAATTTTTTTTTAAGAAAGTTTTTGCCATTTTTATGCCTTGTAAAGAAAGGTCTTGCTTTTTTTTGTTTTGTAAAGAAAGTTCTTGCCATCATGAAGTTTGTAAAGAAATTTCTTGCTATTTTTTGTTTTGTAAAGAAAGTTTTTTTCAATTTTTACATTAATTAAATCTTTAATGCTAAGAAACGTTTATAATAGTAAAACTCATTCAAGTGTAAGATGATTGATAAATGAGAAATAGCGAAACATTTCTGACCGTCAATTGACACCATTTTTTGCTGTTAAATCTCACACAATCAATGTAATTGCAAAATAACTTTTTTACTACTCTTTATAGTTTTAGGCAGTTTCTTTATTGTGCACTGATACAGTACCTACCCTACCCTCTATACCTTTAGGTGCATTTGACCTTACTTTGCTCTACCCTACCCTAAATTATATTGTCTTCTCTTACCTTGCCTCATCTTACCTTACCTTACTTTACTCTAACTTACCTAATCCTACTTTACCTTACCTTCCTTCTCCTACCGTACTCTATTCTACCATAACCTACCTTACCCTACCACTTGCTCTACCTCGCTCTATCTGACCCTGCTTTACTTTAACTTACCTTACTATACTTTTTTTCTATCTTACCTTAATTCACTCAATCCTACTCACTCGGTAGTTTATTTTAATTTCCTTGTATACATTTCTTGTTAAAATTGTTTTTTAATTACTCAATACCACCAAATAAAGTGATGTCTTCTTCAAGTTGTCAAAGTAATTTTATCATCCGAAATCAGGGATCCACACCAATTCTCAGCGATTTTTTGCTTAAAAAAGTTTTTTTTTATTTTTTCGCACTCTCGAAGATCCACTCTTTAATTGTTTTAAATTCGGATATCGGGCGAAGGAATTTGACAGGATACTTATGATAGCGCCATTACACGCGGTGTTACTTTGTTAGGGGTGTTATATATTATATAACTTTATTAGTGAGTGATGGTTGTCATATTAATAGTTTCTTTGGAGATGTTGATTGTCATATTACTTTACTCACAATTGTCAGGAATTGTGATTGTTATATTACTTTGTCAAGGGGTTGTGATTGTCATATTGATTTACTAGAGGGTGACAATTGTCATTTTACTTTATCGAAGGGTGGTTTCTTGTTATGTAAATTTATTAGGAAGTGGTGATTGTCGTATTAATTTATTAAGGAAGGTGGGGGAAGAGTGTGGGGATTGTCATGTTACTCTGTTAGGGGATGGTGATTTCAAATAAACATTTCCAGAGGTGGTAATTGTTATATATTATAGCACATTATTGTATCAAATTAGAATGAGTCAAATGTTTAACTGTATTTTACTGACTGATGACACAGCAAAGTACAAATCTTCATAGACCAAGTTGATTATAGACTTATGAAAAAATTTTTTGTAAGCAGTCTATCGAGCTTATTAAAATGTTATTTTGACCTTATATTTTTATTATAGTCTTTAGTTTAGTGAGATTTACGGTAGTCACATCAATTATATAATAGTCAAGACGTTGTTATTATGTTATTTTGTTACTACAGTAGAGTTCCTGCGTTATTGTAAAATACAAGCAGCTTAGATCGCCGGGCGAAAAAGTGGGCCCGGCCCGTTTTTCACTCTTAATACAAAGTTTATCTTTCAATTTGCTCGATTATCATCAAACCTCTTTGCAGTAATTATTGTAATGTTTTCAAGTTAATATAACGGTAAATAAGATGTACTTGGTTATTTTCCACTTCTTGTCATTTTATGATGTTATTCATGATCATTTATTTTGAAATTCTTCAAAATAAGACTATTTTTGGTGGTGTTTCATTAGTTTTTGACTGATTTGGTTTTTTAACTTTGTTTTGATAATATATACTTCAGTAAATTAGGTCTTAACGCGTCCTTATCAGAATTTATTTTTTTAGTTTTTAATATTTTAAAAAATTTTTTTTAAATTTTTATAAAAAATTTTTGTATCGGACCCTACCTTACCTTACCCTACGCACAGGGCAGTTCTAAGTTATTCCACAAACTTTTAGGCCCAAAAAACCTACAAATTTAAATGTATTTATGTACTTTCTAAAGTCTCAAGAGGATAATCACTTTTAAATTACCAAAAAATGTTTATTATCGGCTTTGGTTACATTTTAATACGGCTCGAGGCAATATTAATAGAATATTCCCCAAACTTTTGCTCATTAGCCAAATTACACTTCTAGTCAGAGGCTTGGTGAGGTCGCGAATGCAAACATTTTTGGGCCATTTTTGAATGGCCTAGCTTTTGCAAACGTAGGAGATTTAAAATTAAAAGGATTTTGAAGTTGTAAAGAAAGTTCTTGCTATTTTGGAGCTGCCGAAGAAAGTTCTTGCGAGTTTTTATTTCGTAAAGAAAGTTCTTGTTATTTTAAAGTTTTTTATGAAATTTCTTGTCATTGTCCGCTTTGTAAAGAAAGTTCTCGCCACTTTTTAGTTTGTAAAGAAACTTTTCTATTTCGTGTTTTGCAGCTTGTGAGTGAAAAGTTATACGAGCGATTGACTCATTTGTATGATATTTCCCTATTTTTTACTTTTGCAAAGAAAGAAAGTACAATTGCGTGTTTCGTATTTTACCATTGCCAAAAATTTTTTATAGGTAATATAATTTTAGCGTAGAGATGCGTCTTCTACTGCTGATAGGCCTAGTAATCGGAGGCTTTGTTAATGCTCAAGACAACCAGTTCAACAATGATCCTTCCATTCCTAGTTTGGATCAGTAAGTTTGAAATTTTAATTTTTTTTTCAATTTTTTAAAATTAAAATTTTTAAATTTCAAAATATTTTAATTAAAATTTCTGTATTTTAGAACCGTTAGCCAAGAACAAGACCTCCCCCCATCGCCAGAATCCACCCAAGCCCAGTTTGAACCGGACGGATCTCCAGTTGTAGCTCCAGCCGATCCTTCCGCTTCTCCTGACCTACCGTCAATGCCTTCTGAAGTCGTCGAACATCTTTCTGACTCTCAGCCTGAAGAAAATGTTAGTGAGGTTAAGCAAGAGCCAGTTGGAGAGCTACCGGTCGATATTATTAAGCAACATGATGACGATGAGGCTGAGAAGAAGGCTATGGATGCTGAAGCTGAAGCCAAGCCTATGGAATCAGAAGCTGAAGCTAAGTCAACGGATTCAGAATCCGAAAAAAAGGCTTCAAACGAAGATCCCTTCTTGAAAAGCATGGAAGCTTCGTCCACTGTATCCATTCCAGTAGTAGACGAAAGCCAAGCTACAGAAAAGCCAGAAGAAACTTCTGAAGCCGAAAAAGTCACCGAATCTCCAGAATCCGAAGATAAAATAAAATCTGAAGCTACTGAAGCTTCTGATGACAAAATGGCTTCTGAATCCACTACAAAAACCGCTTCCGAACCTGACGGTGAAGAAAAAACTGAAATGAAGGATTCTGAAACTCAAAAAGAAGATACTGAAGCTAAAGATGCCACTGAAGCTCCACAAAAAGATTCTGAATCTCCCAAGCCTGAATCTGAATCTCCTAAGCCAGATGTTGACGTTGAACCGAAACAAGATTCAGAAGCTGAGACGTCTGCTGCCACTGAAGCCCCAAAAGAATCCTCAGACTCCGTTCCAGAACAAATGCAAGCTTCTGAAGCCACCGAAAAGCCAGAAGACTTGACACCAGAAATTGAGTCTACTACAACATTCGTGGTCCCAGTCGTGTCTGAAGAGCATATGGAAGAGCAAACAGAAAAGGCGGCCACTTCAGACAAGCCAGCTGATCAGGCTGACATTGTCGAGTCCAGCTCACCAGCCCAAGACCAATCAGAGCTCCAAAGCCAGCCAGAATCCCAAAGCCAACCAGAATCCGAAAACCGTGATGATTCTTCTACTCCTTCGTCTAGCCAAATCTCGGCCGAGCCTGACGCTGCAGCTTCTGAGAAGGCGCCTGAAGCCACGCCAGAACCAACAGTCCAAAGCACCACCGACGAGGAGAGTGTGATCGCCGGCGACAAGACTGTGTTCATGCCAGAGAACATGGCCGACCAGTTGGAACCAACCCCGGAACCGGTCCCCGAAGAGAAACAGAACCCAGCCGCAGCTGAGTTGGAAAAGGAAGAAAAAGAAGATGAGAATAAGGCTGAACCAACCGCTGAGCCAGCTCCAGAGCCCACAGCAGAGCCAGCAGCTGAACCCACTGCTGAACCAACAGCTGAGCCAGAACCAAAAGCTGAACCGACCGCGGAACCAACGCCCGAGCCAACAGCTGAATCTACCCCAGAACCTGAACCAAAGGCCGAACCTAGCCCAGAACTCATCGTTGAATCAGAATCGGAACCAAAGGCCGAGCCAAGCCCTGAACCAACTGCTGAACTCACTCCCGAACCAACTCCCGAACCTACGCCAGAATCGACAGCTGAATCAACTCCCGAGCCAGAACCTAAAGCTGATCCCAGCCCAGAGCCAGCTGCTGAACCCACACCTGAACCAACTGCTGAGCCAACACCAGAACCAGAACCAGCTGCCGAGCCAACGCCAGAGCCAGAACCTAAAGCTGAGCCTAGCTCAGAACCCGAGCCCGAACCCAAAGCCGAGCCCAGCCCTGAGCCAGAACCTGAACCATCAGCTGAGCCAACACTAGAGCCCGAGCCAGAACCTAAGGCCGAGCCTAGCCCAGAGCCAGAGCCAAAAGCTGAGCCCAGCCCAGAGCCAGAGCCAGCTGCCGAGCCAACACCAGAACCAGAGCCAACTCACGTTCACAACCATGCCCATCACGACGAACCAAGCGGTAATGAAGTCAAGACTCCCTTCAGTCTACGCTTCACCAATATTGATTTCTCGCCAGAGTTCAATGACAAGTCTTCTGGACTGTTCAAGAAGCTACACGATCAGATCAACGATGACGTAAGTTGACATAGACCTGGTTTACCTCAACTTACCCTACCCTACCCTACTCTAATAATTTACTTTACCTCGTCTTACCGTAACTTGCACTGTCCTGTCTTACCGTAACCCACATTGCGCTACCTTACCGCAGCCCACACTGCCTTATCTTACCGTTGCCATCCTACCTTACACTTAAGCTCAACTATAACAATATTTTTAGTTATCCAACGTATTCCTGGACACATTTGGCGACAACTTTGTCAGTTATGACATTAACTCGGTCCGCAAAGGCTCAGTAATCATTGATGGTAAAGTGGTCACCAAAGATCAACTAGGTGATCCGGCCATTATTGCTGCTAGATTGGAAGATACGATTGTACAAAGAAATGCCAAGATTGGTGGTAACGATGTTGACATCACAGCTGTGTCCATCGACGGAGTAATGAGTAAAGGTTCAGCTAGTGCTAAGGAGAGTGCATCTTCAGCCAATACCGGGTATCTGGTTGGAGGATCGATCGCTATTGGACTACTGATACTGGTGTTTGTCATCTTCGCTGTTGTCATCTTTGGAGTAGGTTTTTCTTGCAGTTTTACGATGGTATCACAGGTATAAAACAAAACTGAAAGTATAAAAAAAATGATTTTGAATAACAAATTGGACTCAAAACTTCATATTTTAGGTCAACAAGAGCCGTCGACGACAAACCCTGAAGCTGAAAGAAGAACTAAGCATGGCCGAAGGTGGTCGTAGTCCTTATAAATCAAATGGCAATGGAATGTAAGTTAATATTATACAAGACTAGGAAATATAAAGGTCTTTTGTTACCTAAACACCCCAAAAAAAACATTTTTTTACTTTCAGTACCACCAACAATGGCAACTCGCCAATGCTGTTGAGCAGTTCGCAGTTCTCATCGCCTCCGGCCGTTCAAAGTCCACAACGGATTTAAATGTTTTGAAATTTAATTTAAATACGTCGAAATGGTCTCTTTAGCACATTGACAAAAGGTTTTTAGCCGACAAAAAGAGAACCGGTTCCAACGGGTCTTTCATACTGTAGTTCTTATAGAGCGTATTGTCTTACTGTACTTTCATTGGTTACTGTAATTTTTATACTTATTTGTATATGGTCGTTCAAATAATTATGTTCCCCCTTTCAAAAGAAAGTTTTGGTGTTGGGGGCACAGAATTATTTGAATATCTTAATAGTAGTTTTTTGAGTATTTTTGTTACAGTAAGCTTTTTTTTAGATTTTTTATTGTAGCTTACGGTAACTTTTGATTTAAGGTCATTTTAATTATCATTTCTTAATGTAACGTTGTAAACTCTTATTTTGTGTATTATACCCATTTTTCTTACTGTAACTTCATAAAATCTAATTTTATCGTACTATAACCTTATTGTAACACTTTACTTCTACTGTAATATAAGTTCATTTATTAGGTCGTTCAAATAATTATGTGTCCCCTCTTCAAGCAAAGTTCGGAGCTAGGGACACAGAATTATTTGAACAACCTAATATATAAAACCTTCAAATCGTAGCCCTTGCCATGAGTTTTCCTATTTATATTACAATCCAGTGTAATATCCTATATATAAATGTGATCTTTTCTATTAATTTTCTAAATTTTTAGTTAATATTATGTTATATAACAATACTTTTTATGTTTTGTGATTGTTTTGAGCAATAAATCTTAATTATTGTTATGACGTTTGGCTTTTTTTAAACAAAAAATAACATAAAAATGAAAAAAAACCTAAAAAGTATGTTAAAGTAGGCTTTCATTATATGAAACACAAAATTGAAAGTAATCTGGTGTTGACTACAATATAATAAATAAAGCTCATACCAACAAATGTTATAATAACAAAAACTTATGCTTATCAGACGCTCAGTAACTAAAGTTTGTCCACACAAAACTGTTCGGTCCCGAAAGATGTAACCTTCATCGCGTCAAACCATATTTCTAATTCAAAGAAGGGTCATATATCGATTCCTTGCTTTTCGATTGGGTTAGCCAACTGGCCGCTCAAAAAAGAATCCCCTTTGAAACGAAAAGAGCGCGCTAAATATGAGAAAAAGAGGACAGAGAAGCGGAGAAAAAAAGAGAGAACAGTCGGGTTTTATTTGATTTTGGAGCCTGTTTTATTGATTGTGATAAAAAAAGTAAAAAAGTAGTAAAGTGTAAAATATAATAAGTAATCGTATTATTTATAGTTACTTACATTTTTATTTACATATCAAAAATTATAGATTTTTTAAAATTTTCAAAATATTATGTCTAATTTTTATAAAAACAATTTTTCAAGTAAAAACAGTTTTTTTATTTCTTTTTTACTGTTAAATATCCTTTAATGACGTTTTTATTTCAATTAAAACCTTGTATAACAAGCCTTTAAGCCATGTCCCATGTGGTCTAGTGGTTAGGATTCGTGGCTTTCACCCACGCGGCCCGGGTTCGATTCCCGGCATGGGAAGGACACTTTTTTGGTGTTTTTACTACACTGGCAAGTAAATTTTAAACAAAAATGATTATGGATGTTAAAGATCGTCCTATGCTTTTTGTTTTAAAGCAGTTTTTAACATTTTGAATAACTTTTTAAATAATTTTAAAAGCAACTTTCAAAAAAATGTAAAAAACGTGATGAAAATACCTTTATTTTGTTTTCAAAATACTAGTCAAATTCACTTTTATTTACAGTAATTAAACAATATAGAATAGAGTTGAAATCCACCTTGTTTGGGCTCTATTTCTCGCTGAACATTTCGTTGCTGGGTGGTTTTTGGGCTGGCACGTCAAAGAAGTCCTTTGGCTTTATCACTTTTCGGATCTCGGTCTTGTGCGCTTCGTAGTCAGCTTGTAGTCTCATCTGCAAAAGACATTATTGTGAGTGGGTCACTGTATTAGTTGTGAATGAGGTATTAAAAGCCCAGCCTATTCTCATTTTTTCTCAGACCAGTCTGGACCGGGCACAAAAATTTTAAATCCGGCCCGTTCCAACCTTACAGTTAGTTCAAGGCCGGCCAGTTTTTCATCCCTAGAGAGAGTAAGGTCATCAGTAAATGTTAGAAATAGGTAATACAAGCTTGATCTCCTTACCTCTTCCAATTGTTTTTTCCTGTAGATTACGCCGCTCACCACACTTCCAACCAGACAACAGAACAATATCCTAAAATATAGTATTAGGTTGTTCAAATAATTATGCGCCATCTAACCTTAAAAACTTGCTTTGAGAGGGGGCACAGAATTATTTAAACAACCTAATAATTCATCAAAGAATATGCCGTACTCCTTCAAAAAACAAAATTGTCAAAAATTACAGTAACCCGTGAGTGAGCCTGAATTAAAAACTTGTACTTACAACACCAGCACTCCTCCGACAAAGTAGAGCATCTGCGTGTGCATCTGTTTACCCTCATCGTTTGCGCTTTCCGCCACTGTTATCGCCATGATTAACAAACATCCCAATACTCGTGTCCAAAACATCCTTCCTCGTAATCAACCGCCGGGAAGCGACCACTGATCGCGAATGTTGGAGTAATAGAATAACCAAAAGTGGCTGGATTTGGACGCTTTTGGAAATTTCAGAAAATTTGCATAATTTTTAAAAATTTAATTATTAGGTTGTTTAAATAGTTCTGCGCCCCCTTTCAAATTATCGGTGTTAAGGGCTCAGAATTATATGAACAGCTTAGTAAGATACAGTACCAACAGCTCTATCGATCTATCTATATTATTAATCACCTTACATAAATTCAAAATTTGCAAACCGACCAAGTTTATTAAAAATATGTTATTTCTATAAGTTAATCCTTAAAAATAGTAATATTACACATTTTGAGACTAGTTTAATCAATTGAAATGAGTGCTTTACGAGTTGGAGAATACGAGCCATGATACGACAAAGTAGAACAGTACCACTGGATACATGGCCAGGATCTTTCGTCTTTCGGGCTGAGCCGAGGCCAGGAAGGCTGTCGAAGCTAAAAATACCACATAAGTAAAAAGTTCAGCCACCTTGTATTAAAAAATGCATTTTCTCTCAAAACTTTCATTAACTTTTAGCAAAATCAACAGGCTTAGGCTACTACAACACTTTTTGTACTAAGCAGAACTGAGTCTTAGCTACAACAAAATACAGTCATCGTCATTTTCAAATATACCTCAATTTTCAAAATTGAAACAAAAATTAAATTCATATTGCTATAAAAGCACCTTCCAACCTTACCATAAGTTGACCAAGCGAATCCGAAGCCAGAAGCAACCAATCGCAAGAACATACTCAGTTTCTTTGCACCTTCCATGTGCAACAAGTGACATGTAATCGATGCGAACACTGATGGTAACAAGCAGTAACCAATAACACACAAAGATTGAAAGAACGAGCTAAAAATTACGTTTTTATAACAATTTCAATTAAAAATTCAAGAAATTTACAAAAAGTGACATTTTCAATCGAAGAATGCTAAAAAATCCTAAAATAAATTTTTTACTGCAAAAATATACATTAAAATAATAAAAAACCAAGAAAAAATCCGTATTTTAACCCTTTCATAACGATTTTCAATTCAAAAACCTCCAAAAAGTTTCCTTCCCATGCCGGGAATCGAACCCGGGCCGCGTGGGTGAAAGCCACGAATCCTAACCACTAGACCACATGGGAGACACTCGCCTTTCTCTTCTTTTTCTCTCTATTTGTTTTGGAAGTGATCTTTATCTGTTTTACGAGTTTTTTCCTCCATATAACTCTACTTTCATATAAATTTGCATTGAATTTGACAAAAATAATAAGAACAAAAAAAATTGATAAAATCTTACATTTTACCACCGAGAAGCTTGATATTAGCAGTAACCACAACCGATCCAAAGAACACCAATGAAAAGGCTTCTGTGAATGCCGGCCCTGTACCAGCAACTGTATCTTGAAGCAATCTAAACAAGAAACACTTAAATTTACATAAATATTATAAAATTTACTTGTTTTGACTTTTAAATGCCTAAAAACTCAAAGTTTCAAAGAATTAAAACCTGACATTTTTAAAATTTAATGAATCTATAAAATTATAATGTTTTATGAAGTTAAAGCAAACATACAATGATAAAACGACGCATACAAACAATGGTCCCCATAGATCCCAATCTCTGAGGCAATGCTGGTCCTTTGGCGGTATTAATACTTGCATAAACTTGGCAGCGATCAATTTAGCATCTCTTTTCTAAAACACATTTTGTAAATAACTATATAATCAGTGTAACAATCCTAAGTACCTTGAAAATAAACCTTCAACAACTAGTTCGTTTACAATCCATAAAACAAATCCAAATTCATGTTGTAGTACCCCTAAAATTAAAAGAAAAAACTAAATAAACTCACAATAGTGACAATAACCGGTTCGTCGAGAGTGTCAAAGTCTGTAGCGCCATCAATGGGATCGGAATTGTAATTCTGATTTGGATTGTAGCTTCTGGGAGCTGCGTTGCCAATAGTTCCACTCAAGTCTTCGAAATTCTGTGTTCGTCGACTTTCTTCTTTCTCTTGAATTTCTTTTTCTAACTAAAAAAATCTCTTTAGCTAATATACTACAATTTTTTAAGTTAATCATAATAAAAACTTCAACGAACGTGTAATTAAAATTATGTTAAAAATGAGCAAGTTTTATATCTTCTACAGCTGTGTATTGTATTACTTCTACCATAAAAACAAAATTAATAAAAACCTAAATATTCCTACAACAACATAGAAAATAAGAGTTTTATCCGTTTAAAAGGTTCTATGCTATTATCTATTATGTCAGTAATACAAAAAGATCTAGAGAACATTTTTTAGAAGTTTTATTATACGAGGACAATCTTAGAACCTCACATCTGTTTGAACTTCTTTCACATACACCAATATAGATAACAAAAATTTAACCATCAATTCTCCTTCATTTTAACATACTACCTAAAATTCAATCAATCAATTTAAAAAACATACCATTTCCAAGTCCAAAGCCACATTCATACCGGAATTAGATTGAGCCATAATTAAAATGGCAGGAATAAGTGAAGTTCACTACAAATCGATAAAAACAACAACCGATATCCAAATTACAGATTTTTTTAATGTTTATACTCTTCAAGAATTGTAAAAAAGATGTGTTCGCGGTATAAAAACTCGGAATTTTAGTCGGAAATTGTGTTTGCCAACGTATTAAAACAGAACGCCAAAGAAAATAAACAAATGCCAAATGCGCGCGCAATTTGAATTAAAATTTTACACGAATGGGGGAAATTTTGGATGTAGATGGAAATGCAAAAAAGAAAAATAAATAAAGTTGTATTAAATTGCAATGTAATACAACTTTATGAGTTTAATAAACCAAATAGCTTTAAGTATTTATACAAAGACGTTAATAATAGCAACACATGACTAATATTATCCGTTAATCTTGTCGTTATTGTCCATTAGGCTTGTCTTTGGCCTTGCCAAGTAAGCACTGAACAACTTGAGCCACAATAGTTACTAATAACAGGACAACAGCAGAGGCAACCATGAGATCCAACGAATACGAAGTTATGAAGTAGTACTTGTAATGTGACACGTCAACACCTTGAGCTTCAGCTTTTTCCACGTACTTGAAGTATTCTGAAATGAAAAATTATTATAGAAGTTATAAATAGAAGCAAGACTAAGCCTTAAGAGGAACTTCAACTTTTCGTAACACAAACAAATGAAAAAGTCCACAACTTTGTTCATGATATAAAAACTCACCATCCTTGGTTTGCATGTACCAATAAACAGCAGAACCAATGTTCAAACCAAACGCAGCAAATGTCATTAATCCGATTAGACCAAAGAGTCCGGGACAACAACAGCAAAAGCTGAAAATCGACCAGACAATCGCGAAGAGCTGAAGACCACAGGACGTTCCGACCATACTCATCGTTATCTTAGCGTAAGCTTCGTCATTATGAAATAAAATATGTTTCAAATGTTTTAGCTTGCCTTCATTATAGTAAAACGTAATATATCAAAGCAAAAAAAGGTGTCTTATGTAAAATTGTGCTACAAGATGTCTTACAAGGAAGGTGCGCGACCAGCTCCGCTCTAGGGAGAGAGCGCTCTGATTGACTTCAAACTTCTGAGCTGAGCAGCTTGAGTAATTTTCTTGTAATCAGAAGACTTAACTACAATAAAGTAACTACTTACTGAAGTACAGTAGCTTTCACTATCTTTAGAATCTTTATCTTTTTCATTTGGTTTTTTGGTAGTCATATATGACGTCATAGTCTTGTTATCGAAGAAACAATCAAACAAAGAGCTTTTCATCATGTTTCCCGCGTTAGTTGTTGGTACACTCGTCCAAGCAGGTAAAAGTAGTCCTAACAACGTAATGCCCAGAGCTATTAAGCATCCCACGACAAATACAGGCTTTAAGATTATGATCTTGCACATGGTTGTGGATCTGAAAATTAAATTTTTATTAAAAATCCGATTCAAATAAAAATATTAGTAAAATTTTGAAAAATATTTACTACGTTACCTAAAAAACTTAGAAACTCTAATCAAAGTACAACGGACACTCTTTAAAGTTCAAAACCAACCTTTACCCTGCTTTGCTACAATAGTAAAATGTAAATAATGATCTTTTTACCTGGTGTGAATTACTCTTGGAATCTTACAATACGCTTTTTGATGTCCTCAACCTGAGAAAAAACCAATTAAAAGCGATTTGACAATAAAGTTATTCTTGGTCATTCCTTGTCTTGTAAAGAAAGTTATTGCCATTCTTTGTCTTGTAAAGAAAGTTCTTGCCATTTTTTAGTTAGCCGGCGCTAATGTAGCTTCTCTTCTTGAGTTGCCTACTCATGAATCAGCTGTTTCTGCCCAATTCGTTTCATCGTCTTCCTGTCCTCATCATACCATCTTATTCTTGGCCTGCCAACTGGTCTTTTGTCTGACAGATTCAGATTCTCCATTACCTTTCTCGACCACCTCAAACTACTAAGTTGTTCAAATAATTCTGCGCCTTTTCTCAAAGCAAAACGTTGAGGTTCTAAGGTACAAAATTTTTTGAACAATCTAATATTTGACATAAAACAATAAATATGAAGATCAGTAAGTTTTTTATTTCCAAAATCACAAAAATCAGCGATGCTTGTTCCTGATGATAAGAAGTTGAGTGACGACACCAAAAATGACACTCAAAAACAGTAAAATGGTGGATCCTATCATCAAATGAATGCTGTATGTATATAAGTTGAGGTAAGCGTCATCAGAGACTTTAACGAACACTGAAATCAAAATTAAAAAAAATTTTTTTTAATTTTAAGTTTAAAAAAAAATTTTTTTTATTACTAAACCATAAAATAAAAATACATTTTTCAAAAAAAATTTTAAAATAAATTAAATTTTTTTTTCAAACTAAACCTACAATCTTTGCTCTGAGAAACCCAATAGCCTAGAGCAGCACCATTCAGCACGGCGGCGACACAAGTACAAGCTGGTGCTGGACTGAAAAAGCTGGCAAAACGACCCACAAACAAATGGCAGATGACCCAAACCGAAGCGAACATTTGAGTAAACACTGACATAAAGGCAATCACTGTGGTTGTCGTGAAAATGTTATCGTCATTCTAAAAATGGCATTAAAAGTTACAAACAGTAGTACTACTTTACCCTAAGTACAAGATGTTGTTGGGTAGAGAAGGTTAAGGTAAGGTAGGGTAAGATGAGGTAGGGTACGGTAGGGTAGGATAGGGTAGGGTACGGTAGGGTAGAATAGAAACTCACGTCAACACACTGCCTTCCATAACAAGTTTTGAATAATCCAACACGAAACAATACATCGTCGCTTACTTCAACCACATACCAACTGATCAAATTGATTGCTGCAAGCGTCGCAAACACACTTGTCGCAGTCAGTCCGGAAAACACATTTCTACATATCGTTACAGACATTCCCTACTGTCGCTTTGTAGTAAAATTGTCAGGAAAGTACAGTAAGTCAGCTCCAAAGTACGAAAAGTTTAGTTAGTTAAGTAGAAGGTATTTGAGATTATCCTAACAAGCTTAAGCGTAGGCTTATCGTTAACAATAGTAAAGGCCAATGAGTAAATTTTACAATTCACTATACAGTAGAGTAAAAACTATAGACAATCAGTAGCTTGTAAGCAAAAACAATCAGAAGAATAAAACAGAAAGATATATCGTATTTTAGAAAATTTAAGACCAGTCGTCTTTACAAAAAATTAAAAAATAGCATTTTTTTGAAATCTTTTTGTGTTGAAACTTTAGCCAAAGCAGTCAAAAACATATTACTGCACAAGACAAAAACCAGTAAAAACTTTATTTCCAAAAAATCACTTGATTCTGTTTGCTTTGATCAATCACTTCATTCTGCCCGTTTTGATCATATGTTGGACGAACATGGCGATAATGGAGCCCACAATCAGTAGAATAGAAGATAAAATCATTCCGTGAAGACTGTAGGTTTTCGAATTGAGAAGATTGCCCTCTTTCATTTCGTAATCTGAACGTAAAATATACTTCAGTCAACTTTCGTTATAGTCAACATGTTTATAGGTAATATAACGCCTGAGATCCACATTTCTATACGTAATATGTTTTTATAATCAAAAACGCCCCCCCCCCTCTCCTCATCTCAAAAAGTTTTTCCTTCACCCCTCCCTTAAAAAATTACTCTTCTCATCCACAAAAATTCTTTAATTGAACCTAACCTCCTCTTATATCGTAAAAACCGTACCACTTGGAGCTTGTGTCATCCAGTAGACCAAAGCAACAATGTTGAGAAACGCACCAACTCCAGTTAGTACTCCAGCCGGAGTGAACATAGTGGCAATTTTGACAATACAGTAAGTGCAGATCGCGTATATCAGGGCGCCAATTTGGAAGAGCAACGACAGTATCACGATGACGGCTGTAACTTTGGCAGATGGCGCGCTTGCCTAGACAAAGTTTGTCATATTAGGATTATATTGTCATACCTACACTATACTTCTAGTATCATGTATATTACTATACTATAACACATTATAGAACGCTACAAATAGTTGTGATTCCTTAGAAAACACACCCCTTCCCTAACGTTATACCGCCCCCTCATTATACACACCCACCTCATATTATACATCCCCCCACCACCTATTTATGAAGAACTTACCTCTCCGCACACAGAATTTATACAAGACCGAAACAGTCCAACATGACATGTATTAAAAAAGCAATTGAACGACATCCAATCAGGCATGTACAAAGCAGCCATGGTGTTGATCATGCTCATGACGGTCAACACAATGAAGACTATTCTCAGAACAAGCACACTACATCCTCCCATGGTGAAGTTTTACTGTTAAAGTAACGAGGCAACAGTCAGTAGAAGTAGAGATCTATATTGAGGTAGGTACTAGTATCAGTGTTGGAGTACTCACTAAAATCAGTATTAAGTTAGGTGATAGAATCAATCCTAAAAAGTTCTATCAGTGTTAACATACCTGTTAGTATAAATACTCAGCTACCTACTAGAATCAGTATTCAAATTCCAATGAGTACAAAGAGCAAATAGTATCAGTCCAAACAGAATTAGTTAGCTGGTACTTACATTAGACTACAGGAAAAGTTGAATCAGTAAATCGAAAGGCTCTTGACCCGACCAATCAGTTTCACAAAAAAAGAAAAACAGTTAAAAGTAAACTTTAAAAAGTCATTTTTAAAAACTTTTTTAAATTTTTCAACAAATTTCAGTGAAACTTTTTATGTAAAACTTTGAATTGTCAGAAATAGTGTCAAAACCTAAGACAATATCGTTATCATAACTCTATCAATGAAAAATCACAAAAACTTACATTATCCTTCCTTTACAGTCGATGTTATCATCAACTTTACCCATATAATCTGTTTAAAGCCTTGACTACAAGTCATTACTGAAGCTTCTGAAACTATCGTAAATCCACCCAGAAGTCAGACAACTTAATTTCAAAAGCCATCAAAGATATTGAGTTCAGATTCAATGTAGACAACCAGGGCCAGGCGGGGACTTTCGGTCTGGGGACGGGGTTCCAAAAAATCCACAGGGGGGACCACGTTCAATTTTTTTCGAAATTTTTTTTCTGGGGGGGGGGAGGTTTTCACCGTTTTTTGAACTTTCATCTAGCATGAAGACACCGTGGTGTAAATCATCTCAAGCTCACCTTTTCGACTAAAAATCGGACCGTTTTACAAACTTCTACCTCCGTCCCAAGAGATGTATTCTTCTACCTTTACTACTGGTTGTGACTGCATGCCCTAACCAGAACCAACATAACGTCAAAACTTTTTAGATCAACCCACCAAATTTTAAAAATATGATTCAAAACCGAAACGTCAATTTATTCCGCATCCGACTTTAGAGCAGGATAGGGTAAAACTTCTTATCCGACTTTAGCCTTGCTCAGTAGATACTGAATGAATTGAGCGAGGATAGTGACCACTAAGAGAATGAAAGCGCTGGCAAACATAATGTATAAACAGAAGGCAGCTGGATTGAAGTAGGTCGTGAAGAAGGATGTGTCAGCACCGTGAGCATTTGCTTCGTCAAGGTATTCAAAGAACTCTGAAGATACATTATTTTACATTTTATAGGTTTTGGAAGCAAAATTTTTGATTTTTATCAGCCCTCTGGTCTGAAAAATTTAAATTCTTCTCCTAGCTTTGAAGAGGTACACTCAAGAGTACTTCAAGAAAAGAAGAATGCCCTCCCTTCTCTATATCTTCTTTCGAAATCAGGTATTACTAGTAGTTATACAACCCAATACTTTAATACCAAAACACAACTTTGCTTCCAAGCTCAATAACAACATGTAAAACCTTACCATCTCTAGTCTGTGAGTACCAGTAATAAACTGTGCTAATATTCAAGCAACAGGCAACAAACTTCAACGCTCCAATCGGGCCGAATAGGGCGGGACAACAACAAACACAAAAGCTGAAAATCGACCAAATAATCGCCGACCACTGAAGCAAAATCGATGTTCCAGCCATGGCCAAGGATACCTCCGCATAGGAATCTTCGTTCTGAAATATAGCTTTTTATGAATAGTATTATTAAATTGTTCGAATAATTATGTGCCCCATCTCATAGCAAATTTTTGAGGATAGGGGCAGATAATTATTTGAACAACCGTACCCTACTCTTCTCTACCCTACCTATTTTACCTTAGCCTACCTTACCCTACCCGATCTTAACCTACCATAACACATTCAGTTTTGTTGCTCATGATGACGGTCATGTTATCAGAGAAGCAGTCCAACCAAAGACCTTTTGCCTGCGTTGCTCCGGTAATTGTTAACGCTGCCTCCCAAGCAGGAAATGATATCGCTATCAATGTTAGTGTCATTGACATTGCGCATCCCACAATGAAAAGCGGCTTCAGAATCAAGATTTTACACATTGTTCAATAGCTGAAAACATGGATAACATTAAGGTAAAGTTCTCGTCCCGGAGATTTCTGCCCCAAAAGTTTCTGGCTCCAATATATTAGGTTGTTCATAAAATTCTGTGCCCTATCTCACGAACAGTGAAAAACCTTGATTCACTTAAAATTTCAAAGTCGAACCTAGGTACATTTTAAAAGAAAACAAAGCAATGCTTACCTTGGTAAGTCAGTATGATGAGTACTATAACATAGAGAGTAGAGTGACCAACTCAAAAAGTAAATCAGTATTCAGTCAGTGAAATGATAATCGCAAAAACAACCGTTTTATTGATTCAACATTTCAAAATGTAAAACAATATTTTCAAAAACTATACCAAATGTTTTAGACAAAAGAGAAGGTTACCTTGATAATCCAGTTAGCTCTTAGTATATTCAACTATGTGTATATTAAGACAAACTGTCTGGTTCTCGATGTTAGAGACATGATCATGCGAGACATCGATGTTACCTAAAACAAAAGGTTATTGCAAAGCAAAAATTGACACTTTATTAAACTTAAAATTTAAAAATTTTTAGATTTTAGCTAAAAATACATGTTTTATTAACAAAAAATAATATTAAAAGTCAAAATGCCAATGATTTATATTACCTATAGGAGGTATACTTAAATTTTCCATTTTCTGAAGACAAAAATATTTTTTTTCGCAAATCTGTTGCATTTGGAAGTCCCAAAAATACCACAACGAATACCACAGTAAGTACGGTAGACATCGCGGTGGACTTGCGGGAAATACAAAAAACTGAACCTTTTTCAATTCTTTTCACAATTTTTAAATTTTTTGGGCAATTCTTTCAAGGTTTAGATGTTTTTACTGATTTATGGATAACTTTTCATGGTTTTTATGTTTTGTAGTTGGTTTTAAATAAGTTTTACGCTTCAGAACTTAACAATAATGGAGAGAAGACGCGATCAAGGCTTTGACCAAGGAGTAGAAGGAAAGCCCAATAAATGGGTCAGTCTGAGGGCTGAACTAGCAAAGGTAAACTGACATTTTTTCATTTCCAAAGGTTTTAGAATGTTGTTTAAAGTTTTTTAAAACCTTATTTAGTCTTTAAACTAATTTTTCTCTTATTAACTTCAAAACTTCAAAAAATTTACTAATTTATTCTCATTTTTCAGCGTGGGTCAAAAGAACATGAACTTCTTTGTCTTCAAGACGCGTCCGATCAGCACGATGTTCACAGTGAACAAGATGTTCAGAACCAGAACGATGTACAGAATGTCAAACAAGAAGCTCTAGCTTTCCAAGCCTCTCCTCTACCACCAGTCCGACTGTTCAACTACTGCATCTACTCATTTGATCCCGAGTTTAGTGAGGACGACTTCAAACAGTTCGCGGCCGAATTCGTGCGCGTTGCTTGGGAACACAATCTGATGGTTGGCGAACCGATCGAGATGGAGACTTATGAGCTGGAGAAGCTTGAGGATTGCTTCTTTTCTGCTGTCGATGCTGAAGCTCAATTCGTTCTGGTGTTCACTGAGGGAAGAGATGCTTTGTTTCATCGTAAGTTTGTTTTTTGAAAGTGTTTTTGTTTTTAGGTATTAAAATACAGAGTAAAACGTGACTTTTGGATTAATTTCTTACCTAAAATAATTAAAGAAAAGTGTTTCTCAGCTTTGTGACACCTAAAATGACTGAAACAAGCTTGTTATGAACGTTTTGTTACCTAAAAAACCCATGGTTTTACTTTTCTTTCAATATTAAAGCTTAGAATTTGCCAAAACTTGGTCCTTCAATACCTAAACTTCTTATATTTTCAGAAAAAATCAAGCAATTGGGCACAAAGCACGAAATCTGCACCCAAGAGCTTCGTAGTCGTCATGCCACTCGAGCTGCCGGGATTCGCGAAGCGAAGAAGAGCTCCATCATGGCCACTGTTGTCAAAAATGCTCGCGAGAAGTTGATCAAGAGGTTCGGCGAGAAAGTCTTGGAGAAAAGTTACACTGAGCTACTGGCTCCGATTTGTGAAGCAGATGGTCAAGCAGCGCTAGACTACAAAAATTGCAACAGGTATCTATTCAGACAACTGTTGGTCGCCGAGCAAGAACGTATGCTGCACGATGAGTTGGAGAAGGACGAAGCGGAACGGCTGGCTGAAGTCGTGGCGAGTCATGAAGAAGAAGATGAAGGTGTTGTATCGGATTATGCAGAAGAAGATGAAGGGGTTGTGGCGGATGATGAAGTTGGTGATGAGCAGAAGGAGTCGGTATTGGTCATTAACTTTGGCAGAGTAAAATTTTTGGAGATGTAAGATGTTGAAGGTGTACGATGATGAAGCTGTTGAATATTCAGGTAACACTGACTGATACCTAACTATGATTGGGTTTTTATATTGTTTTATGGTCTATAATGGCCTTTATTTTTAACCTTTTGTTATATTTCTTTAATATTGTTATCAAATTGTTTTATTTCTCTATTTTGTTACTCTACTTTTTACTTGTAACCTAACTTTTTCACTTTCTCAACTTTCGAATTCTCACTTTTAATTTAATCTTTCCACTTTTTCCAAATATATTAACCGTTATACTAACTTTTTTTGTACATTATGTTATCTAAAGGTCATCATTTCTGTTCAAAAACTTGAAGATTCTCTTTTTTATTATCTAAATTTGGTCAAGTAATCACTGTTCTATCTTATTTTGTTTAATATTGTATAATAATAATTTTGTTATCTTTTATAATTTGTTAACATGTTTTTTGTTATCTATTGTTGTTTGCTGTAATATTGAGAAGGTTTTTTTATTTGTTGTTAAACTTTTCTCAAAAATTTGTTCGGAATTTTAATTTATTGATGAGTATTCTACTGTTGAGTTATACGTCGGCACGTCTGTGCTTATACCAGACCGTAGGGCGAGACCGGGCTGTTCACGGCCAGTTTTTCACCTTTACTCACAGCCTCTACCACTGACTATAGCTAATTATAAGCCTAAAGAAAGCTTCTGTATTTTAATTACGAATGCTTCACCAGTTCATTTCGAAAGCTTACCTTCATTTTTATGACTTTGTTTCATATTCAAATTTTATTGCCATAAGGTAGGAGGTCGTATTGTAATGCAAATCGAGTATAGGAATAGACTGTTTTAAAAGGTATAGTGAGCCAATTATCGAGACTTTGTTTTGTCGTTCTTGGGCTTCCATGAAGGTGTGGTACGTTCTGTTCTTGGTCATCATTGGTCTGGGTAAGTTTTGGATTAAGATTCATATAATTAACGATGTTGTTTATGGTTTTTAACGTAACTATGTAATAGAATAGGTTATCCTTTTATTTTTTTGATAACATAGATGGCTTTCCTTGGCTTATTGTTAGATATAAGACAGAGAGAGTCAATGCCCAAATCAAAGCCCGGTCCGTACGCCAGGCCAAGAAATAGATCCCGGCTCTTACAGGGATACTTACCTTAATATAAGACCTTCTAACCTATTAATAACCTTAAAAATAAGCTTATAAAATAAGTTTTTAACTCAGAAATATTATTTTTTAGCATCTTTGGTTGATGGAAAGAGAACCGTGAAGAAAGTGTCATATCGTCGTTCCAGCAAGATGCAGTGGAGCAGCAAAGGATAATACAAACTTACTTAACTATCCTCTTATGTGCTTGGAAAATAAAGCTTTTGCATTAAATATCTTGTCAAGTTTACTATATTATTTGCTATGAAATATGCGACCCAACACAGCAAAATAGTTTTCTGAATAAATTTGATATTATGTAGTTGAATTTTTTAAACGCCTATAAAAATGTTTAGATGACGTATTTTACGATATGATTGCGACTGCTTACACTGTAACACCTGTTACTTATAATAGGTTACACGCTTTATGGCGTTCAACTTACTATGCTTTAAGTAGTAACTTAACCATACTAATGGAATAGTTGCCAGAATTTTGATGATATATTACACATATAATATGTTGTTAACGTAAAAACACTTTTCGACGTATTTCACAATATAAAAAATGAATTGATAAAGCTACCAAAATTATAAGCGAAATAAAAAAGAAGACATAGATATTATAGCAAAGTTAAGTAATATAAAAAAATTTAAAAAGTTACGAAAATTGCAAGTTTACATTAATTTACCAGTACCATAAGCACCGTATTATGTACTTATAGGTTGTTGAAAAGAATTGGCCAAGTGTCGAGAAACATATCGACTAAAAACATTTTTTTTAATTTTAAAGTGTTTCAAAACTTATGTACGTAAAAAAATATTTTTTTACATTGCTTAAGCCGGAATGGCTGTCAGTACTAATCTTTATTTATTTTCAAAGGTTAACCGTATTGTTACTGTAAACCTTCTCAATACTTGCAAATATCAAATTGTGCAGAAAACTGCAAATAAATATTTTACTATTTAGTACTATTACAATATCATCATAATAGTTATATTCTTTTATGCAAACATCACAATAGCGTTCATTTTCTTTCAGCATATAAACTTTAATGAACGAATGCAGTAGACAGCAATAAGTTCATAAACCTATTCAAATGGTAATTTCTAGACAATAGTAAAAGCCTGATCATAATGAGTTTGTGAGTTTAAATAAAACTTTTATGGACTTTATATAATTATCAATAAAGTATTTAAATTGAATTTTTAACCAACAGGCATATCAATAACTTTAAGCAGGTAACTCAACGATGAATGTTATTTTGATTGTATGTTTGGCTTTGGCTTGTAAGTTTTGACAGACTTTTTAATAAACCGTCTTATAAGTGTCATTACACTGTTTTTACTTTAGTTTGCTACTAGACTAGCAAAGACGCTAAGCTGGGCCCAATTTTTCAGCAGAATTATGTTCAAATTTGCTTTGGCCTGGCTTTGCTCCTTATAAGTTGTTTTTAAATTGAAAAAATAATAACTGGTATAACTTGTATATGCTTCTTCTGTATAGGTTAGACTTGAGTTTATTAAATATATAACATATACTACTAAAGTAAAATAATTTATATTTTCACTAGAAGAATGAATCGTGCGTATTTTACAAACTCTAAATCCCACTTTATTATATTTTGCAGGGTTCTGTAACATCAGTGCCTATGTAATCCCAGAAGGCAGTGATCTTCCTCAGTTACCTTACGGCCGACTTTCGCCATACGGGTTCAGAAGAAGTCTTCCAATGGAGCCAGAGACCGCCGGCCAATTGCATCTGAGCTAAACGATGTAGTGTCGCACAAAACTACTAATAAATTTTAATAAATCAATTAATAAAAGGCATATTTAAATACAAGAAGTGTTTTAACTATTTAAATATAAAATTTTAAAGTAATTTTGTTTTAAAAAATTTTTTAAAAGCTCTACCAGCCATATAGTTTGCGTCTTACAAAGAAAGTAACCAACCTGCATTACTCAGATACAGATCAAAATATTTATATTAATTCTTTGTACTACAAATTTAATAGTAAAGAATTATTTAATTTTTTTACCGGTATATCGAATATAAATGATTAAAAGTAAAAAAATGACAAAGTTATAAGCTTGAAACAAAATGCCAATTTGGCGCCAACTTCAAAACGTAATTTTTAACCTCGATTTTCCCGAGGTTAACTAGATAGTACTTTGCTGAAAGTTTTATATTCACATGATAATTCTATATAAAAAGTTTGAACTCAATCAAAGCTTCTTTGTACGGTAAATGAGAAAAAAAACTTTAAATCGCTAAAAAAACTTTTGATTAGTTATAATCGATCTAGACGTCGAACTTCCTAGACTTTTCACGAAGCCTTGCTTATGATTCATAACTACAAAGTGCTGTTTACTTTTCCCAATCGCCAAATCTTTTATAATTATGCTACAACTTTATTTTTTCGTATTATCAACCAACACATAACTTATGACATTGTTATACTGACCCTTCCACATCTTCTAAAGGAACGTCATCAGGTAATCCCTTCAAAATGTCATCCTCAACATCATCAGCCATGTCTGCTTCCACTGGCACGCTTACCATTGCTAAAATACGTCAAACTAGTTTAGTGGAATCTACTGTAATACAATAAATAAACTTGGAAACCTAAAATAAGGTTAAAAATCTTTCGGCTAAAAATACTAAACCCCTTACCAAAAAGTAGTACTAGTAGTACCAATGACACAAATTTCATACTTTTGACACAGTAAATTTTGAAAAATTTAAAAATATAATACTTTTATGACAGTTATCAACTCGGAACATGTAAATGAATGAAAACAACATGAATATCATGTCAATTTGATTGGTTTTATGGCCAGTTCGAACATAAATTAACCATTAGGCTTCCTGAACATATGCATAGATCAAATTAAAATAAATTAATTTTCATAATATCATATCACAGTGAGCCTTCTCTAAAACTTAAGAAAAAATATTATTACCGGCAATATCTTGCAGTATATTAAAACCTATACCCAGGGCCGGGCGGGGACTTTTGGTCTGGGGGCGGGGGTCCAAAAAAATCGGCACAGGTAGCTCCTGTGCCGATTTTTTGCGAAATTTTTTTTCCGAAAATCCACAGGGGGACCACGTTAAATTTTTTTCAAAAATTTTTTTTCTGGGGGTACCCTCCCCCCCCTCCCCCTCCCCGTCCCCCCCCTCGCGCCCGGCCCTGCCTATACAAATATAACCCAATAGTTTATTATCAAAATTTTAGAACATGACAATATAACAAAAAATCTTATTGCGTTTCTTCATCTATACCTTTCCTAAACCACATTCCTCTTCAGGTTTGGTGCCTTTCGTTTAATGGAAGTAATGCCAGCGTAGCAACAAAAAGTGAAGAAACTGACGCACAAAACTGCTCCAATAACGATGATAAGAAAGGTATAATGTGGATTATACCCACCCAGATAAAAACATACGATCGCTGTGAAAACGATGAGTGAGAGAATAATAGTGCACATGTCGTTAGAAAAACTATAAACTACCCGGTAAAACGGAAGATGATTTCTGTAAGGATCAAAGAATAATTTCAGTAAATACTACGGAATGCTAAGAGTACGCTAACATGACACTTTTCGTGGTGGGACCTAATTCCATAAGGAAGTCGTTGGTGGATTAGGTGACATGATGAACCTAAGAGTTAGATCTTTTTAAAAATAAGCATTCAGAAAATTTTTTCTGTAGCGTTGATTTTTTATAACATTATATATTCTTGTCTATAACGTTCATTTACTGTATTTACTTGGACTTTACTATTCCGTTAATTTTTATTATATATAATGCATTAGAAAATAAATAAGTTGTACTTCCTCTTCTGCATCACTATCATCGTCATCTTCTTCATCTGTATCTGGTGATGTATTGCTAAAGTAAATTGCAGGAGGGGATTTGTAGGAAGTGTGCTTTTTTTGATCAGCTGCTTGGTTAAACAACGGGTAGGCCACTAAGCTTGGTCGCTGGCAGTTCAAGCATTTCATGGTCTTCTTATGGCATCCATCCATGTACTCCTTAAAGCACCTTCTACAAGCCACAATCCTCAAACACTGAAGACAGTAAATGGGTTCGTTTGCTTTATCTTCCAAGCAACATGGCACCCTTGATTTTTGAGCTCACATGAGCTGGATAGCTGCACCATTTGTTTTGTAGTTCTAAATAAATACACTATTTAGATGTTACAGTTTATATATTTGAATTTTTACTTTTATACTATTTAAAGTCTTTATTTTAACTTTTTTTATAGGTTTTATAAATGAACATTACGGAATAAAAGAGGCTTTTTTGAATTTAACATTCACAACATGGTTTACACTCGAAAGTCATTTTTTTACTATACAATAGTGAAAAATTAATTTAAATACAACTTACTTATAAAGCTGTAAAAAGATAGCCTTGTAAACATCCTGCATCTTTTCTGGGTTTGCCATGTACTCCAAGCTAGCTGTCTTCTCCACAGTTCTTTTGACAAGAACTTCAATCTTTTCAATCAGCTTTTTGTAGCCTTCGACGTCGAAGTTGGCAGCCACATCAACATTGACATTAGCGTCTTGGGAAGACATATTATTAATAATTTAATTAAAATAGGAAGACACAACTAAATCTTAAGATGTTACAGCCTATAATGAGATACACAAAAGCCAAGGTTCACTTCGCGATATCTGCACTTATTTTTAGTTTGCATCCGCACATATTTTTGTTTTCTTTGCAATATCTGCACACATTTTTGAAAAAGTAGAAAATAATATATTGGTGTTTGAGCTTTGGACATTCATCCTTTTTTTGTTAGATTTTAATTTAAAATGAAAAGATGAGCTTTAAATATACTACTTTATAAGTAAAATTTGTTGCTTATCATATTCTTTTTTGTTAAGATTTATGTCATTTTCATAATCTTTATCACAACCATTATTGTCACTATTTTCTTTATTTATACTCTGTCTACCTTCAATACCATCTATTTTCTGATACTTTTTTCTCAGTTTTTGCATAGTAAACTCGCTCAATATATCCACCTTTGCATACTTTAATATAAATCTTCAAAACCCAATATAAGCCTTGAGCCATTAGTAAACAGAAGTCGGGTTCTTCTCGGCGTTTATGCAATGACCAATTGAAGGAGGATATAAGACCATTTACAAAAGAAACAACCCATTTACCTCTCCAAACATAAGTGTGACCGGTTTGACGTCGCGCCGGCTCGAAAAGGGGAACAATATCAGATGTTATTCATCCCATTTTCGGATTTCAAGAACAAGGTTTTTGACGTCGAGGGCTTTTCCGTGGGATTCAGAAGGTCGATTCTGATGGTTGGGTGGGGTCAGGGTCAGAATATCATGTTTCTTTGTTTTGCAAAGTTAGAGAGGGATGAGGAGGTTTTGAAAAGGTACTGCTGGTACTGTTGAAAGATAATGTTGGTAATGAAGGCTCGGTAATTAAAGTTAAAATTAAAAGTCTGAAGCGAATTTACAGTACTTTTTCAATTATTTTTGATAATTTCAAATTGAAAAATGATTTAAAACGTCGACGGATCCGCGTGTTTTCATCGGCGGAACCGAAACCCGATAAAACAAAAAATGACTCATTCTGATTACCTTGTGTTAGCTTTACGTAATCTGCGAGAAGAAGAAACTAGACAATTCACGTTTTTCAATTTGATTTTTTATAGTGGAAAGAAAGTTTTTTCTAATTTTTTAATTTGTGAACAAAGTTTATGCAATTTCAAGGCTAATTAAAGAAAGCATGGGGTTTGCAGTCTGCGGGTGACAAGTTATACGTTAGCTTAAGTTTTGAACTATTGTATAGAAAGTTCTGGCCATTTTATGATAAGGAAGGTTCATGCTATTTTTTAATTTGTAAAAAAAATTTTTGCCATTTCTTGTTTTGTGAAGAAAGTTTTTGCAATTTCTGCTTTGTAAACAAAGTTTTTGCCGTATTAGTAAGAATTAGTAGCCGTTTTGACTAACGACCATTTAGGCGGCTAAACGACCGCTTCTTTGTTATGTTTTGTGGTGAAAATCCCTCGAAACCTGTCTCATCTTCAGCGAACAAAAAACCCCTGAGGAGAAAAAGGTTCGAGGTAGTCGAAGGGATTTATATTATAATTGTTTTCTTTATATTCAGCTTTTGTAAATTTCACGTGGAAAGGGTTTTTTTTGTAAAATACGGAGGTAGAAAGATGACGAAAATCATTTTTTAAAAATTTTGATAAAGTTGTCGCTGTTTTATGTTTTGTAAAGAAAGTTCTTGTCGGTTCTGGTTTTGAAAAAAAAAATCTTGCCGTTTCTTGTTTTGTAAACAAAGTTCTTGCCATTTACTCTTTTGTAAACAATTTTCTTTCAATTTCAGGCTTTGTAAAGAAAGTTCTTGAATTTTTAATTAAATTAAAGTAAATTTGATGTTTCACCGTCTGCTTTGACAAGTTATACGAGAAATACTATATTTTGGCTTTTTGAATAAAAATTTTTTAATTCTATATTTTGTAAAGAAAGTTCTTTTCATTTTTTAAAATTATTTTTTTCAATATTTATTTTGTAAATAAATTTTTTGCCATTTTTGAATTTTTAAACAGTTTTTTTTTCAATATTTCATTCTGTATCGAAAGTTTGTGCCATTTTTCGATCCAACGTCAAATCTCGAACTTACAGAATAAGATCTATTGTACAAACAAGCTTTATTCAAAATGACCGGTTTTTCAATATTTTTTTCATAAATTCTAGATGCAGATTAGATGGCGAACATCAGTCGAATCTGACTTTTACTTTTAAAGAGTAATGTTGCGTGGTTAATGTTACTCATCTTATATTCTTTATATCATCTTGTTATATGTATTACACTTTCGGTGAAAAAATTCTCTCAGAAAAAACAAGTTGAATTTTAAATTTATTGAAATTTAAAATTTTAAAATTTGAAGATTTTATCAATTTGTATAATAGGATATCTTTTTGTAAAATACGTCGTCAATCGTTTTTTTAGTATATTTATTGATGTTTTTAGGTGTAGCTTGTCCTAAATGACAGAAAAATGAAAAATTGGTTAACTTTTGCAGCTTTTCATGTTGCACTTTTATGTATTTCCGTAAGTTACCTATATTATTAGAGAGACATAGAAGAGACACCCACAGTGAATTGTGTACATATGAGCTCATTTTGTATTATATAATATTATTCAAAGACGTCGCTAAGGTGAAGGGAAGAGGGGTGAATGGGGTAGATCCACCTTATTACTACTCTTCTCCTCCCCCCTCCCCTTTAGAAAAAATCTGTAGCGATTTCCTTGATACCATAGTATGTAAAATACCAAGAAAATTGTCACAATTCGTGTGGTAAAATACGTCATCAGTGTATCCATCATGTATTAGGTTGTTCAAACAATTATGTGCTTGTTAACCTCAAAAATTTACTTCGAGAGGGGCACAGAATTATTTTAACAACCTCAAAACTATGTTGGTCTTTCCCAAATTATGTTTTAAAAATACATGCCCAAAAAACTGATATACTTATATTAAATTTTACATTTTCAGGCCCAAAACTTTCTCTCATTGATCCAGCCCTTCTTGGGTAGTGGTCTGGACACTCCAAGTGCAGCTACTGGCGGTGGAAGTGGATTGGGATCAGCTTTGGGTGGTGGTGGAATGCCAATGGGTGGTGGAGGAAATGGACAAGCTCTTTCTGTAAGCTATTATTTTTATTTCAAAATTTTTTAAAATGATTTTTTTTTTGCATATTTTGAATTCTTTTTGAACGTTGTAAAGAAAGTTTTTGCCAGTTTCGATAATATGAAGAAAGTCTTGTTTTTTTGCAGCCTGCAGGTGACATTTTATACGATAAATACCATTTTTAAATTTGTAAACAGCTCTTTTTCTATATTTTGTTTTGTAAAGAAAGTTTCTGCAGTTTTTAATTTTCAAAAAACCACCTTTTTTACCCCCCCCCCCTTGCTAAAATACATATTTACTCTGCCCAAGACCTCAAAATATTTTTACCCAACCTTACATTCTCTCCTCTTTCCAGGGCCTTGCCCAAATGTTTGGTGCACCAGGAGGTCCGGGCAGTGGGGACGAGTACGGTAACAATCCAATCGGGGATTTTGTAAATTTGGGCCAAGCCATCGCCGAAGCCAGCAAAAAGAAGCCGCCGCCGAGGAAGAGAAGTACGGATGAGTATCTAGCCGAGTATTACATTAAGTATTCAGATCCGCCCAAGCCCAAACGCAAGCCCAAACCCAAGCCGAAGCCTAAACCTAAGCCTAGACGCGAGAATAGATTCAGGGTGCGGCCGGAACGAGAGTCTGCTGGTATGTTTAGAGGCTAGTTGATGCTTATTCTTTTAGTATTAATTTAGTACGAGTTATTACATTAGTATGTATGCCTTAGTACAAAGTATCGTATTTGCTAGGTACTATAACTAGTTAGTACTAGCCATAGTAGTAGCCTAGTACAAACTAGTTATAAGTCAGTACTAAATATAGTGCTATCTTAGTACAAGCTGTTTATATGTTATTACTAGTTACAGTACTAGCCTAGTAAAACCATTTATAGGTTAGCAATAGTTAAAGTACTGTCGTAGTACAAGAACTGATAGCTCAGTACTAGTTACGGTACTAGCCTAATACAAGCTGTTTGTAGGTTAGTACTGCTCATAGTATTAGCCTACTGCAAGATATTTGTTGTTTATTAATAGCTATAGTACTAGCTTAGTACAAGCTATTTGTAAGTTAGTACTAGTTATAACACTAGAAAAGTGCAAACTACTTATAGGTTAGTACGTTAGTACAACCTATTAGTACAACCTATAATACTAGTCTAGTACAAGCTACGCATTTAGTACAGTACAAAACGCCGAATTAGACTAGTACAAACACAATACTACCCCCCCCCCTTATTTATAGCTATAGCAATATAACACCCCAAAGGCTTTTTTGCTTTAAAATTTGTTTAAAATTACTTGTAACCATACAACCACTACTTATGTTACACTACGCTGAATGTACACGTCTTTTGCAATTCGTTGAGCTTCTAACATTTTTCTGTGCAATATTGTAATTTATTTTATTTTTTTATTTTGCACTTTTATTTTATTTGAATAAACACGCTTTTCACTGTTGTTTTAATTTTATTTTGCTAGAGGGATTTTAATTAAAAATATATATTATAACTTTAGTTTAAACAAGGAGCAAAAAACACAATAAATCAATTTTTTTCTTAAAATACGGCATATAAACTTACAATTTATAAAAATTTAAACAGTTTTTTTCACTTTCTGACTTTAAAATCACCTTTTTATGTTAGGTTGTTCAAATAATTTTGTGCCGAATCTTTAAAAAAAATTTTAAGATAGGGGCCACAGAATTATTGGAACACGCTTATACATACTATCTTTCGATACAGTATGATCCTATTGATATAAAGTAATGGCCAAATTTTAGAATGGTTGTTCAGAAGCAAGCGTCAAGCTAACCCATTTCAATTTTTAAATATGTTGTAAGTTTTCAAACATTTATTGTTTTTGTTTAGCAAAGCCTTTTTATGACGTTAGTAAATGCTATCAGGAACTCCACTAGGGGCAGAGAAGGAGAGGGTAAAGAGGGTGGATCAACCACTCCTCAAATCCGAAAAAACTAAAAATAATAAACTACCTGTACGTAAAGGTAGCAATCTCTTTATATGACATTTTAAAAGGCAATTAACCTTGCCATTACATAAAACAACTAAAGGTTTTGAGACCGTATTTTACAAATTAATCCAGTTTTTTTTTTATTTAAATTATGCTTCAGAGCCCCAAGACAAAGTGGTGCACCAGTAGGCAAGCTGACTGATCGTTTCGGCAAAAACTTCTTCAAGGTTTGTTGTTTTTTTGTTTTTTATTAGGGGTGAGAAACGGGCCGTGTAGACACGGTACGGTCCAGCCCGACCCTACGACTGAGCCGGCCTTGAACTAAAGTTGTAAAGGACCTGGCTTGAAAAGTTTCTTTCCCCTATTTAAAGTTCTAAGCCTTCATTGTTACAACTATAATTAACCAGAAGATAAAACTTTGGTCGTATTTTACCTTTTTTTCAGTTTTTGGACGAATTACATGAGTATTCTCAGCTGATTCCTGAATCAACCCCAGGTCCTGTAACTGCACCCCGTAAGTTTATACTTTACTTATTAACCTTTTTTGAATCTCAATTTCTGCTTAGCTAAATGTAGTATCCACCGCCATTTTTCGACGAATTTCTGGCATTTCTACTAAAAATTTGCATTTTTAACTTTCACTTTAAATTAGATCGTTCAACTAATTCTGTGCCCCTTAGGAAAACAAATTGGTTAGGGAGCGCATAATTACTTAAACAACCTAATAGCTTTTAAAAATTTGGCTTCAACATTTATTCTTTCAGCCACCCTTTTCCCTACGCTTTTTCCCACCCCTCCGCCAGCCCAAACACCACCCCCTTTTACACTTTTACCCCCGCCCGGCCAACCCCCTGCCCCATTCACATTATTACCACACCCAGAAGAAACTTCTCCTCCAATAACATTGTTACCACCCCCTGGACCAACACCTGCCCCAGCCACGTTATTACCACCCCCTGGACAAACTCCTGCTCCAGCCACTTTAGTTCCCTCGCCCGGCCAAACCCCTGCCCCGTTTACTCTTTTACCACCGCCAGGCCAAACCCTTGCCCCATTCACATTACTACCCCCTGGCCAAACCGCAGCACCAATAACACTTTTTCCACCGCCCGGCCACACTCCACCCCCAATAACACTCTTACCACCTCCAGGTGAAACACCACCCCCATTCACACTGCTTCCCCCTCCACCCACGCCCCCACCCCAAGCAGCACTGGTTACCGTGAAGGCTGAAGGAGTACCATTGTTTCCAGTAGTAGGAGAGAAGAACATCATCGCTTCTGATGTGGGGCTACAAGATCCACAGTCAAAGTAAGTATTATATTATTCATGATGGCGTTGACATTTCGTTATATATAAAGCAAAGTAAATAAACTTATTTTACAAATTTTATGACTTTTTGGAAAAACTTAAGCAAGAACTTTCTTTACAAAGCAACAACTGACAAAAACTTTGTTTCCAAAGCGCAAAATGTATTTATCGTATAAATCGTCACCCGCAGCCTGCATAGTCGAAAAGTACGATTACTTTTGTCAGATTTGGTATATTCTTTTCAAACTTAAAAATAGCAAGAACTTTCTTTACACACCAAAAAAGGAACAAAAACTGTTTCCAAAACGAAAATGTATTTATCGTATAACTTGTCACCCGCAGACTGCAGAACTGAAATTTTCTTTATACAGCCTTATAATGGCAAAAACTTTCTTTATATTAGATTGTTCAAATAATTCTATGCTCCTTCTCAAAGCTATTTTTTGTTAGGGGGCACAGGATTATTTGAACAACCTAATATCAAACATTAACATTTAAATCGTAGCCCTTGCCAACTACCCTATAGCTAGAAAAGACGGCAAAAACTTTGTTTCCAATTAAAAAATAAAATTTAAAGTTCACCAAAAATAAAAAAGCAGAAACTTTCTTTACAAGTTCTAATTTCAGAGACCTACTGGACGCAAACAACTTGATGAGAGGTTTCCTGAATACAATGGCTAAATTGGGAGGAAAGCCGACCAGACAATATAAACCTTTGAGAGCGATGAATGATGGCACTGAGGCTGGGCGGAATCGACCGTTGATGGATCAGTTATTCGAAAGTGACATTCTGTTGACTTCCAAACAGATCAAGGCGTAAGTTCAATGCTTATTAAGTTGTTCAATTAATTCTGAGCCACTTTCAAACCAATTTTGGAGGTTAGGTGGCTCAGAATTTTTTAAACAAGCAATTATAAGATTTTTATAAAAAAATCAATTTAAAAAATCCAATTTTAAGCTTTATATTGCCTCAAAAAGATCAAATCAACATTGCTTTAACTAAAACAATATTGTTTTCTTTAACATTTTTACCATAAATACCTAAAATTAAGTTTAAAAAACTAAAATATTGTGGTAGACCAACATATAATACCAAAAAAATCTCAACAAACCACAAGACAAACTAATATTCACTCAAATCAAGAAAATAAGCAAATATTTATTCAAATCAAGCTACGATAACATTGTCCTTCATATGGAGAGATGTTCTTGTAATCTCCACAACAAGCGATTGAAGTATTAGTCGATTCTGATGCCGGCCATGGCCAGATATACTTAAGGTAACATTGGGTGATGAATTGGGAGTAGCTCAGCTCTTCCAACGCTGAAGCCGTGGCTGAGAAGCAGACCAAGACTGCCACAACTAAAACAATAAAAAATTAATAAAATAACGTCAAAAAAATCAAACGTAATATCAAAAAAATATATAAATGGGCAATCACAAATAAACATTTCGTATTTTACATTTCAAACTCAAAATTAAAAATTTCAGTTGAAAACACGACTTCCATTTTCGTGAAGAATCCTTAACAAAAATAGAATCCCAATTTTCAAATTTTAAAATAACTCGCAAGGAAAGTGGCCGACCTGCCCCGCTCTGATAATGTTTAAGACCATGTAAATATAAGATCTTCAGCAAAGTACTAAATCGCGCAGTCAATCTCGATAAAATCGAGATCAAAAAAAGCTTGCAACATTGTTATTTTTTGGCTTTTGATCATTTTTCTTTAATATACTAGTAGAAAACCTTTAAAATGACATAAATTCTTAAATTTGTAAGCGTACCTTGTCTGGAAAATCAAGAAAAGGCTTGAAACACAATGCCAAAATTGCCAAATTGGCGGTAAACTCAAATACATAAATTTTAAAACTCAAAAGCGCGAGGTAAACACTTTTAATGAGTACTATTAGTAGTACAAAGAACTCATATAAAAACTTTAAACTGATTCTAAGCGGGGTAGGCCAAAACCTTCCGGAAGATGTTTAGGCCTTCCTCTTCAATTAAATCAATAAAAATGACAAAGAAACACTTACCAACAATAGACAAGCATACTGCCATGTCAAGCTTACTTATGTATCCACAAGCCCTAAAATAAGTACTAATTACTTGGCTTCGAACATAAACGTTGTAAAATACGAGTTAAACTGTAAAAGATAAAATTTTTTTTTCTGGAATGTAAAGAAAGTTCTTGCCATTTACTGATTTGTAAAGAAAGTTTTTGCCATATTTTGTTTGTAAAAAAAGTTCTTGTCATTTTCTGCTTTGTAAAAAAAGTTTTAACCATTTCCCTATCATAGTGGTAAAATACGACCAATTAATCAACACTTCACACATAAAAACCAAACAAACACTTAAAAACTAAACCTACTCCCAGAGTCCCATACTGACAGTTTTTTCTTCATTCTCATCCAATTCCACTTCTTCTCCCTCTTCTTCCATTTCTCTCATTTTCTTATCTTTTGCGTTCACAAAAAGGTAAAATACGACTGGGAAGATGAAGGAGGTAGCAGTGAACGCGGTTCCTCCAATCAAGTCGATCAATGGGCCGAAGCGAGGAAAGGTTTCGGCCACAAACACAGCGGCCAGCATGACTCCAGTGCGGCAGAGGACTCGGCGGAGACTGAATTCTGAAAGGATGAGGTAGTGGTTGGGGTAAATTTTTTTAGATAGGGTGGGCTAAGTTTTGCCAAATCATCTTTTTTAGCTTGGCGGGTAACATATTAAATTTTTAAAATAATTCTGTGCCCCCTAACTCCAAAGACTTGTTTTGAGAAGAAGCACAGAATTATTTGAATCACAATAAAACTTCAAAACACCCTTACCAGCCGGAGCTCCCCCAAAATGTTCGACCTGTTGATTCATTGGATTCATTACCAGCACGACAGTTAGTGCACAGTGCATGAAAAAGAGGATATTGACCGTTTGTTGGATCCAAGGGGTGTTGATGTTATTGATGATAGATGGTTGAACATTGTTGCCGTATACCAGGTTGCCAGCTACGACTATCGGTATGTACATGAATCCTACTACTGAAAATGACTACATTCAGGGCCGGGCGCGATTGTATAATATCAGATGGGGGGGGGGACGGGGGGGGGGAGGGGTACACCCCCCCCAGAAAAAAATTTTCGAAAAAAGTTGAACGTGGTCCCCCTGTGGATTTTCGGAAAAAAAATTCGCAAAAAATCGGCACAGCTAACTGTGCCGATTTTTTAGACCCCTGCCCCCAGACCAAAAGTCCCCGCCCGGCCCTGACTACATTACTAAGATGTTTGATACAAACTTTACAAAAGACAAGAATTTTGTTTACACAACAAAAAATGACAAGAACTTTCTTTACAACACCAAAACTCACAAGTATATGCCATGTTAGAGCTTCTGGTAAACAAATAAGGTTTCTTCATGTCATGTTGGATAATTGGGAATACAGCATGACCTCCATATGCAAAAAACATTGTTCCAAAGCCTCCGGCGACCCGCAAAACTGAATAATCAACCGGTTTTACGCCCAAATCGCAAAGCCAAGCATCTTTTATTATACCAATCATAGCAAAAACTATGGCCATTATTGTGCACAAGCTTCCAGCGTTTATTATCCAGCTAAAATAAGGTTTTTATACAGATTTTTGTTACCTAAAAATTCGTTTTTACCTCTAAACCTAAAACAATCAGTTTAAAACCTAAAATAAAAAAAACTTCATTTTAATTACCTAAAACAATACAAAACCCCCAAATACTGCAGTTTATTAAATAAAATCCAACTCACGTAAGGTTTTCCGGCGATCTCAAGTAAAAACTGGGCAATATTATCGAAGCGACTATTAGTACCATATAACAATAATCGAATTCGATAGCCCAAAACGTTTTTAGCATGTCATTGACACCTTTCGATACCACGACAAGAAATAGAGCTCCAACCCCGAACATTCCATTATTCAATATTATACCCACTGCTCGTCTGAAAATGTTATTATAACTGCTAAAGCTTTTTAAATTTGCCAAATTTGTATTCAGTCTATAGTATTATACAGCAATACAGCAAGTTTTATACCAATCAGAACAAAATCAAGTAAGATACGACAGTTTTAAGTGATATAGGTATCTATGATAATATAAAGCGTTGCAAGAGTAAAAATATCGAAAAGAAAATGCGGAAGACAATAATCAAAACAATATTATTCCTTTGAGGTCCTTTTTTGACCAAAATAATGTCAAAAAAAAGCTTTATCATTCCAATCCGATCAAATATTACCTAAACCAATAAGAACAAAGTCAAAGTTTACCTCATATTATGTCCCAAAGCTCTTCTGCCAATTTCCGCATATGGATTCTTAGTATGATGGTGATACATAGGCCAATGTCTCATCAATATTACCCATGTTCGGCCCAAAATAATCGAGGTATAGGCGCACATAAACATCAATATTATGGTTGATGCTAGACCAAAATAAAAACCTGAAATTAAGTTTTGTAGCCAAAGATAAAAGCGCCGAATCTTTGCATAATATATAATAATAGATCTGTTACCTCCTTCTTTGTCATTCCATCAATATTGTCATGAAAAACAAATTTGTAGCTTCAAATTAAAATTTTTCTCAACCAAACGACAAAATAACGTATTTTACCTTGATTCCTGGCGGCCAAAGGCAAAGCAATCATTCCACCACCAGCTAGCTCTCCAGTCAAGAAAATCCCGGCCGTAAACCAGTGCATTCCATGAGTTTTCTCCAGTTTTCCATCTGAATTTTCAAAAACATCACCAGATTTGGCGGATTTTGAGCTGAAATTTCAAATTTTAAAGAAATAATGAATTTAAATAAATACAATATAAACTAAAAATATATAAAAATGTATGATAAAGATGATTACGACTCTTTACAACATAAGAAATCGAGATCTGCAGAATTTTGATCGGTAAAGAAAGAGCGAGCTGCGGCCAATCAAGCGCAGGTTGCAGCTTATGAAATTGACTGATTTCAAAATTTAAAAGATAAAATTTTTTACTTGATTAAAAGGAACTAAAAAGACCTTAAAATAAAAAGAAAATAAAAACATAAAATTTTCAATTAAAAAAAATTTTAATCTGGTGGCGTATTTTACCTTTGAGTACCACTAACAGTGCCAGTTTCTGATACAAGCATCCTTCCACCTTTTATTACAAAAAAAGACATACAAAAATGAAAAAAAAATCCAAAAAACTTTTTTTGAAATTTGCATAATTTTTGAAATTATTTTTTTTCAGAATCGTAGTAGCTGAAGCTGAAAAGAAGAAAGGAAAACGACGTCGATCGAAGAGAAAAGTCATCACAGGATCAGTTTATCGGTGGAATAACAAAGCGCCTATCCCTTACACTTTCAGGGAGGAGGACAGTAAGTATTTGAAGTTATCTTACCAAGCTTTGTTATAACCTCCTATATAGCATAGTCTAACGTAGTCTTACTATAATTTTCTTTTAGTCTTACCACAGTTCTACCAAGTCTTACTATATGTTTTCCTAGCTTTATGCGTAGCTTTACGAAGGTTTAATTTAACATGCTCCTAGCTTTACTTTAACTTTAGCAAATATTATTGTAACCTTCTTCTAGCCTTACTATAGATTGCATCACCATGTCTTACTATCATCTTCTGGTACCTTTATTATATCTTTACTAACTCATACTATAACTTTATTTTAGCCTTATTGTAGCTTTACCCGTCTTATTATAACCATTTCTTAGCCTTGCGTTTTCTAGCTTACCATAGTCTTACTATAAATTAATTAATATTTTTTGTAGCTTCAAATTCTGTCAGCATTAATACAAACTTTTTAGAAAAATGGCGATTGTTGATAAAAGAAGGTTTGAAGCTATGGGAGCATGAAACTTGTCTTCGGTTTAAAGAAAATGGGCCTGGCAAGGATCGAATTCAATTTATCCGAGGGGGTGGATGTTATTCGAGTGTTGGGAGGACTGGAGGAGTTCAGAAGATTTCCATTGGCTTTGGATGTGAAGATGTAAGATTGTTTTTATTTTTTAAAAAGTTACGTTTAAATTTTTTTATTGTTCTTTGAAGATATTATATTACAGTATACTTTTGTTGTCTTACAGTATGGTTTTGTTGTTGAACACTGGAAGGGGAAGAGAGGGAGAACTAGTTTATTAAAAATCCTGTATATTATTATAGAAAGGAATAGTATCACACGAAGTAGGTCATTCTCTTGGCTTCTGGCATGAACAATCTCGGCCTGATCGAGACAAGTACATCAAGTTAGAAGGAGAATACATTGCCGGAGGCACTGAAGGAAACTTTGCCAAAAGAAGTGATTTAGAGAGCGATGGCATGGGGCTGCCTTATGATTTGGGGTCTGGTAAGATATTAATGTTACAAATCTTAACAATGTAAATATTTCAAAACTTACTGACAATGTAAATCTTGTAATATTTGTGAATTAGCATGTTTTTCAAATAATTCTGAGCCTTCTCTCAACGCAAATTTTTGGTGTTAGCAGCTCACAATTATTTGAACAACTTAACATTAAACCCGCCAAGAAGATGCTTTTTACAATTTACCCCGCCCGAACAACGTCATACATATATACTGCTAGGTTATATAATAGTAGTTTTTAGTAATGTAAAATACGAAATAAGATTTTTTTAAGTAAAAATTGATTTTTTAATTAAGATATACAACAGTTAGTATTATTTTGCGTATGACAGCCCTAAGGTGCAACTTATAAAATAAGCTAAAATAATGTTTTAGTGATGCACTATGGCCCAACAGCCTTTACTTTGGATTGGGATCATAACACGATAGTAACAAAAGACAAAAAGTACCAACATACAATTGGCCAAAGAGTAGGACCATCTTTCATCGATGTGAAACAGATCAACCGGCTTTATTGTTATCGTAAGTTAACCTTAACGTAGAAAATGCACAACCCCTCCTCTGATTGACTCCAAACTTTTTATATAGAAAGATCATGTAAATATAAGACTTTCAGCAAAGTACTAAATTCCAGTTTTTAGGAAATCCCGAAAAAACAAAAATAAAAAATTTTTTGACTTTCCCGCCAAATTGGCATTGTGTTTTAAGGTTATAACTTTGTCATTTTTTGACTTTTAATTATTTTTCGTTGATATACCAGTAGGAAATTTTAAAATGAACCTACAATTTTAAATTTGTAAGCATAGCTTGTCTGGAAACATGAAAAAAGTGATTGAAACACAATGCCAAATTTGCCAAATTTCCGGGAGATTCAAATATTTTATTTTTTATGGCGTTTTTTTATGTTTGTTTATTAAAAAGTAAAAAATACCTTCAGAAACATGTGTTGGAACGACAGTTCGGTGCGAGAACGGTGGTTATGCGGACCCAAACAACTGTAACAAGTGCAAATGCCCTCCAGGCTTGTCTGGACCTCATTGTAATCAAGTTGAGAAAGGTAATTTTTTTTATTTTTCTATATGAATTTCAAAACTTATAGTGAAAAATTTGTAAAATCGTATGACTTGTCTTACACAAATTTTTTTCTCCTCCCCCCCCTCCACAAAACAAAAGCTGTTAAAACAAAAATTAGACCCTATAATATCTATTTGCACAAGATATAAAATTTTTAATTTTTTTGTAAAATACGTCGATTGATCTAGTATGATGTTTTAACCAAGATTTATAGATTACGCCCTATGTGGTGGAGAGCTGCATGCTGACTCGAACTGGCAACACTTGACTCACAAAGGGAAGCAACGTTGTGTTTGGAGGATAAGTACCAAGAAAGCTAGGATTCGAGTTATTTTGGACAAGGCCAGCTATCAATGTCAAACTACATGCAAGTCGTATCTTGAAATCAAACACAATTCTGACTTTCAACAGGTCGGATTCAGAAGCTGGTAAGGGTTGTTGTGGGGTGTTTTTTGAGATGGTAAAATACGAAGCATATGCATTTTAAAACCAAATTGGGCTTTAGAAAAAAAAGAGAGGGATGAGGTTACCCTGCCAACATTTTATCGAAAAAAAAATTTTTTTTTGAAATTAGGATTACCCTGCCGGTACTTTATAATGCTATTGTTATCTATAAAAAATTATTCTACTATACCATCAAAGCCATGATCAATATCTTCAATACCTTTCAGTTGCGACGAAAAATCGATTGAAACAGTATCAGATCAAGAAGAACTGATAATAATCCACGATCCACTAGATCAATCATATGATGGATCGTTTACATTGAGGTATATCCGAGACTCAGGAGCACCTCTGCCCAAACCTCCACCTCCGGCATGGGTACCGGGCAGTGAGAACCGCTCCTTCCGCGGAGTCAGCGGAAAGGGCGGGGTAATCGAGAAGTTCATTCTCAACGCTCTGCCAAAGGTTAGGGACCCGAATCGACCGGTCGAAAGTGTCTTTTCTATCTTTACGGATTATGTTGCTTCGTCTTTCTTGGGCGCTAGTCGCGATGCAAAGTGATGTTGTTCTGAAAAGGTATAGGTTTTAAAATAGCATTTTATCGGTTTTTAGGCTTAAAATGGCATTTTTCGTCTGTTTTAGGCTTAAACTGGAATTTGTTGATATGTTATGGTTTAAAATGTCATTTTTTCGTATTTTAAGCCTAAAATGGGGTTTTGTGGTTTGTACTTACTTACTATGACATTTTATGCAACTTTTTGCTAAAAAATGCCATTTTTTAACAATATTAATTTGAAAATGCCATTTTGCTTACTATCCACGTCTTTCAAATCATTTTCTTACCGCAATATAAATAACGTGTACATACTCTATGCTTACTGTATAAAACTTGTGTCTTTCATACTTTACCTTAACCATGATTCTCAAATTTTATTAAACTCAATGTTGTTGTATACAAATCTTGTTAAACTTTAATAAATTTATTGCGTTAATTGTTTTGCTAGCGTATTTTATTATTAATTATTAATTTTAAAAAGAAGAAAAATTTAATTTTGTTACTTTCTATTCATAGCAAACTGACCATCCAATAATGCATAAAGAAAGTGCCCAATTCTGATTGACTTCAAACTTTTGTAGAAAGATCATGGAAATACATAAATGACAAAAAATGTGAAATGCATTTGAAGAGCTATAACTTAAAGATATTAAGCTACCCATTATTCACATCGATCGTACCTGATCGCTAAAAACAAGCACTGTCATAAAAGCTTTTGAAAATTAAAACTGTGATCAAATCCTTTAGTGTTAAACTGATTTTGATTGTAATGGCAAGAACTTTCTTTACAAAACATAAAATGACAAGAACTTTCTTTACAGAACATAAAATGGAAAGAACTTGGTTTACAAAACTTGAAATGGCAAGAACTTTCTTTACAAAACCTAAAATGGAAAGAACTTTCTTTACAAAACATAAAATGGCAAGAACTTTCTTTACAGAACATAAAATGGAAAGAACTTTGTTTACAAAACAAAAAATATAATCATCGTATTGTCACTCGCAGACTGCATAACAAAAAACATAGTATAAAAATATCAATAACTTTCTTTACAAAACAAAAAATGGCAAGAACGTGTCGGGCCTAGGCCTGCCTTGACCCAAATTTAAGTAGGGCCATGCCTGAAAATCAAGGTCCGCCTTGAACCGAAAGTCTGGCCCGTTTGCACGTAGTAAAATTTGGGCCTGAAATTCAATAATAAAATTTGAGACGGGCCTACCACTCACCCCGATCTCCATACATGGTGGGCAGAGAAGGGTAGCAAATAATGATAACGTACCTCAAGTAATTACTACGATACAATTTCAAAAAAAAAATTTGTTGCTCCGACTTTTCAAACCGCGTCTGTTTTAACTAATATTTTGAAGTTGCGTTGGTTTTGCGATTCTGTAAGGCTGTTTTCGCGTTCTTTTTTGCAATATATAACAATGTTTGGAAAGGCGGAATTCTTGATTTTATTCGATTGATTATTACGGTAGTCTGCCCAGGATTGGGAAAGGGGGAACGGCGGATTTTTTTCAGATTTTCAATTTGGAGGGGGGGAGGGGGGTGCTTCGCGGGCAAGGATTTTTTATATTTCTTCAAAACTTGGGCTATTGCAACGAAAAATTTAGTTGTAAGGGCTGGGTAGGTTTTTTTTATTTTGTAGGTAAGCCTAATCTCTTTTTTGTTTTTCTTCTTCTTCCTCTACTTCTTCTTCTTCTTCTTTTTCTTCCTCTTCTTCACCATTTTCTTCTCTTTCTTCCTCTTTTTCTTCTTTATCTTCTTCTTTTTCCTCCTCTTCGTCTCTTTTTTCTTCTTCCTCCTCTTCTTTTTCTTCCTCTTCTTCTCCATTTTCTTCTTTTTCTTCCTCTTTTTCTCCATCTTCTTCTCCTTCTCCTTCTTCCTCTTTTTCTTCTTCTCCATCTTCTTCTTCCTCTTCTTCTTTTTCTTCTTCTTCCTCTTCTTTTTCTTCTTCTTCTCCATCTTCTTCCCCTTCTTCCTCTTTTTCTTTTTTTCCTCTTCTTTTTCTTCTTTTTCTTCTCCATCTTCTTCTTCCTCTTCTTCTTCTTGCTCTTCTTCTTCTTCTTCTTCTCATCTCCTCCGGGACCTTCTACCTGAAAGCCCAGTCCCACAAATGCACCACCTTGAACCGAAATCTCAGTTTGATCGGCGAAAAACTCGATCAAACCAAGAGCCCAGCCAAAATAGTACATTTTGGTCTGGTCGCGCGCCGCCACCGCTCCAAAAACTATCACGACTCCAAATGTGGTTCACTACCAATCCCTTTCTACTCATCCGGTTATCAGACGGTGTATTAAGCTGCTTTCTGAAGGCAGCGCCAAGGACACCTTTAACCGAGATCAAGACATGGGAATTGGAGGTATAGACACATTGAAGTCGTAATTTGTTTTTGGAGCGCGCACCACCCCTCCCCGTGCTTAGCGACTCCAGAAGGTTTACTAAGATCTAGACTTTTGGTCGTTTTTCATTGAGATGACCCGCCCTTGGAGCAGGGTGTACTCAAAGATCGTAGAACTACCTTTTTGGACCAAAAATGCAAATTTTTGAACGAAAATAAGTGACAGTTCTACGCCGACCTTATTCTAGACTAAAGTAGTTCTTCTGGTTCCCTAGGGACTTACCTTATTGTTCCTCCTCATCCGTGCTTCTTCCCCATCTGCGCATCTCCATCGGTGCTTCTCCATCTGCGCCTCTCCATCGGTGCTTCTTCTCCATCGTGCTTCTACTGTGCCGCCCGCAGGATCAGGGGGTGGGGGCGTTTATAGGATGTAGGGAAAAGGGCCAGCAGCGGAAAGTAAACATTAAGCGGTTGAATTTTTGAAAAAACTCTCCCTTGCCTAAATATTTTGATGGGTTAGGGAAGGAGAATCCACCCCTGCTTGAATATTCTTGCTGAGTGGGGAGGAGAATTCACCCTATATCAGTGTTTTGAATTAGTGGGATAGGAGGATCCATGCCCGCTTTAATATTACTGCTGGGTTGGGGAGGAGAATCCACCTCTGCCTAAATATTTCGGTAAGTAGGGGAAACCTAAACTATTTATTTATCAGTTATGGGGAGGAGAATCCACCCTGCCTAATTTTTTTTATAATAGAAGGAGGAGAATCTACCTCTGGCTAAATATTTTGATGAGTGGGGGTGGGAAATTTACACCTACCACAATTTTTTGAGAGTTGGGATGGAGAATCCACGACTGTCTAAAACCATTCATAAGTGTGGGAGGAGAATCTACCCCTGCCTAATTTTTTTTAACAAATTCCCCAATTTATTTTTTACCAATTTAATTTCTACCCCTTTACTTAAAAAACATTATAATTATAACCTAATCTTTAATACTAATTGCATCACCTTGCCTTAACTTCTACCTTTTTCCTTATAGGATAATATAAAAAATTTTGACCTATGATTATATAAAAGTAACTATCTATATAACTAGCTAGAACAAACATATGGGGAGGAGAATCCCCCCCCTGTCTGGTACTCTCTCCTTTAAGAAACTTTTTAAAACTATTCTATTACTATATAACTCTTACCTGATAATGGTCCATCAAGGTGATCATCAATGGTTAGGTACCATTAGGTCCATTTGTAGTCACCTTACTGTAAGGCCAATTGTAGTACAAATGAAAAATTTGAGTACTAATATTTAGCATCGTGCAGCGTTTTTTACGCCATAAGCGTTATTTTCAAAAGTTAAATAAGCACGAAAAACAGTTTGTGCACGTTGCGTAAGTATATGCGCAAGTTGTGCTATTTAGCATTATGTTCATTTGTGTATCGTATACTGTTATTTTACGACAACCGCCCCCAGACCAAAAGTGCCCGCAATTTTTTTATGGGTACTATTGGTAGTAAAAAGAATACATAACAAAATTTTGATTTGATACCCTTAAAACACTATGCCAATTTGGCGGGAAATTCAAAACATAATTTTTGTTCTTGATTTTCTCAAGGTTGACTGGAAAGCACAGTATAGTATTACGCTGAAGACATCATATTTACTCAATTTTTCAATATAATTTGTTTGAATTCAATCATAGCAGGGCAGGTCGAACACTTTTCTTGTAAATTCTAAAATTTCTTGATAACATGCCAAAGTATGATATCCAGCACGTTATATACTTCCTACTTGAACCATTTGTCATTCTTTTTATAAACAAATGTGTTTCAATTCCGACTTGTTTGGTTGTTAATCCGAAGCGAAACGGAACAGAACGGCATTATTCGGAGATTCAAATTCCAAAAAATGACAAATGTAATGGAGATTTATTCGTATCCGAAGCAACTTACTGTCCACTCCAGGTTTTTACTCTATTTTGTTTTTTTTTTATTTTTTGGGATTTGGGTTTGAGTTTTAGAGTTAAAATGACAAGAACTTTGTTTACAAAAGTCAAAAATGGTAAGAACTTTTTTTTACAAAGGAAATGGCGGATATTTTTTCGAAATTTAGATAAATTTTGAGATTTTGATCAATTTATTTACAAAATCCAAAATAATTTTTTTTCAAATAGGGAATGTTATCCATCGTATAACTTGTCACCTTCAGGCTGCAAAATTTAATTTTTAAGTTTGTTTTTTAAATGGCATTAAATTTAGTTTTAGGTAATAAAATGACAAGAATTTTGCAAAACTGAAGGTTATTACTCATTTCGTATAACTTGTCACCTGCAAGCTGCAAAACACTAATTTTTTTTGATTTAATCTAGCACTTCTCAATAACTTTCTTTACAAAGCAAAAATTGACAAGCACTTTACTTCCGCTACCTATAATTTCAAAATCTATCAAATTTTCTTTGTCTAATGCCTTTTATTACCCACTTTACTATAGTTAGTGTAATATACATACAACGTACGTTGTAAATGATCATCTATCGCAAAAAAACCGGGTGGGAAAATATATTTTATTGAACGCCGCAGGTGGTTTAATTGTATTTTTTCACTTTCTACGCCCAAAACTTTCGATTCTTCCGCGTGCGGTAAAAAATGTCCTTTGTCATCACTGTCACCGACCGATTATTAGTCATTTTTCGGGCGTTTTGAGGTTCAGTGAAGGGTTTTGAAAAAGTGTGGATTGCTGGATTGTCTTTTTTTTTAACTTTTCGATTTTTTTAATTTAAAATTTTAAAGTTTCATATGTATTTAGTGGCTTTTAATCAGGTTTTGTAAAAAAATAAAATTTTGGAAGTTTTTGGTTTTTTGTTATGATAAAATTACGATAAGAGTGAAAAATTTAAGTTGTCATATCGTTTGACCGACTTGACAAAAACAGATTCTGATTTGTCGATATACGTTTTTGGGCTTACAAGGAAAGTAACTGTTCCGCTTTATTAAACTTTTTGAAATTTTTTAAATAGATAAACCATGTGAACATAACCCCTTCAGTTAGAAAAACGGCCGGGCCTAACATTCAGGCCAGGCTCGTTTGTCATGTCTACCTTTAGCAAAGTACTGAATTGCACCTTCCAGTTAACCGAAAAAAGTGCTTGAAACACAATGCCAAATTTTTCAAATTGGCGGGAGTCTCAAATATTTGGATTTTAAAACTGAAAAGTGAGAGATAGAAGTTTTATAAGTACCATCGGTGGCACAAAGAAGTTATTTTAGGTTGAACCAAAAGTAGCGGGACACTTTTCATTGAATAATAAATGGAATGTGTGCCGCTACTTTTGGTTTAGCCTATTATAAAATGTTTGAGCTAATTCTGAGCGGGGCAGGTTGGGCACAGTTCCTGTTAGGTTGTTTTTGCTTATTACAACGATGTATGCCATTCGCCTAAAGCCGGCTTTTTATACGAAAAATTAGTTCTGCAGCCTGCGGGTAACAAGTTATACAATATACTTTACATATTTTTTAATTATTGGCCTTGCCTTGATAACATTGACCAGAGGAACAATGTATATTTTTTATTAAAAAATTTTCTTTATGTAAAAAAGTTAATGCTATTTCGGTTTGAAATCTTTTTTTGGCTATTTCATTCAATATTTGCCTTTTATTTAAAAAATTTTTTTTTCTATTAGGTTGTTCAAAAAATCCGGTGCCCTTCTCAAAGCAAACTCTCCAGATTAGGTAACACATAATTATTTGAACAGCCTAATATTTCACTCAAAATTTATCTTTTACTTATCGCTTTTTTTAAAATTTATCAATATTAAATAATTTTAATTACTGGAAGTACTCAGCCGTATTTTACTTTTCCAAATCTTCCCCCTTTTCCAAAATGACATATAAATTCAAAAATAAAACCAATTTTATGCGCCTCCAAATTTGGAAAGTGAACTTTGTTTGTTCAGCTTTCGCATCGGATTCGCTTCATCGTTTACAATATTATAATACATTAAGCAGTAAGTTAAGGGCGAAAGGTAAACAGTACTTGTTTTCACTCGCTTTTACTTGCTTTTTGGTTTTTACTGGGCTTGTAAACAAAGTTGTTGCGTTTTATTGAAATTGGCAGGTTTTTTTGGGGGTGCAGACTGCGGAAGACATTTTATACGATAGACTGTGTTTTTCACTTTTGTAAAGAAAGTTTGCTATTTTGAAGTTTGTAAAGAAAGTTTTTGTCATTTTGAAGGTTGTAAAGAAAGTTCTTGCTATTTTAAAGTTTGTAAAGAAAGTTATTGCTATTTTTTACATCAATTAAAAAAAATTATGTTATGCAGCCTGCGAGTGAGAAGTTATACAAAAGGAATGTCATTTTTAGCCTGTGTAAAGAAAGTTCTTGCCGTCTTTATAATTTTTAAAATTTTTTTAACTTAAGTTTTTTTGCGAGATTTGCTAATAAAATACGAAGGAAACTCTTCCTTTTTCATAATGTAAAGAAAGTTTCTTCCGAAAAACATCAAAAATGCCTCAGAAGCGTGTTTCGTCATAACCGAACCGCCGGCAGTACGAACAATACAGAGATACCATCATTGGCATTCGAACCTCTTTCGAGGGTCTTTCTTTGGATTGGGAAAAACAAACTCATGCCACTGAGCTACAGCGACACGGCTCTTTTATTTTGGATAGAGGTAGTATAATATTGGAAAAAGGGAGTTACGCAAGATGGCATGACCCTCCTTAGATGTCATTGTAACTTTTGAAAAAAATTGCTTTTTTGAAAAAAGTATGAAACTTGGGCGTATTTTACTATATTTTGGCCCTAAAAGTGACAAATATTATACAAATCTTGAACATGACTTTTTCTAAATTTAAAATTTTTTTGAAAATTAGATTTTTTAAATTGTAAAATACGGCAAAGACATATGACACATGTCGTTCAGCCTGAGTATTTGTATATATAAGTATATATATACATACTAATAGAACACGTTGTTTTGACGTCATGTTAGAGTAGTAAAAAGAACATATGGTCAATTTGTCTATTTTAAACTGTCAAAACATTATTTTAGAAACTTAGTATGTTTGTTTATTCTTATTTGCGGTTTTGTCATTTTGGTTTCAAAAAATGGGGATGACTTTCTTTACAACATATAATAATATAAGTATCGAAACCACAAAATCTAAGTTTGATTATTTTTTAAATTTATGTTGGTGGAGACTACGTATTTTACTAAACTTTTTAAAGGCAAAGTGTATATCTAAAACAAGGGTAGGGCAGGGTAAAGTAGGGTAGACGGCATTATAAAAATAAAGTTTTGCTTCTTGCTTACAGATAACAAGTTATACGATGGACAAAGGATAATGTTTTGCATCTTTGGTAGGGTAGAAAAGGGTAACGCAAGAGTGGAGAATTATTAGGACATGGGCAGGACAAGTGTAGAGCATGAGTAAGTCCAGAGTTGAGCATGGGTTGGGCAAAGGCAAATGCAAAAGGGTGAGGTAAAATAGGATAAACGGCATTTTTAAAAATTAATGTTAATTTGTGTACCTATAAAAGTACAATTGATTTTAAACTGTTCTTGATTAGTCGAATTAAACTGGCGCGGCAACCTTGAATTTTGAAAGTTTTTTTTAGTTTTCACCTCGTTTTAGTAGCTTGAGGCGATTTGACTGTTGAAAAGTTTTAATTTGTAAAATTGTGTTTTTGATCTTGTAAACAAAGTTCTTGCCATTTTATGACTATTTTATTACTACATTATGATTTTTTGTTTTGTAAAGAAAGTTCTTGCTATTTTTTGTTTTGTAAAGAAAGTCCTTGCCAATCAAGATAACAAAGGTTGATTCTTGCCTTACCCTAATTTGAATAAATTAATGGAATGTAAAACCGGGTATTCGAATATTTAATGTGCCGTGAATGCTTCTGAATTCGAATACGGATATCCAAAATGTCATTTTTTTGGGATTCTGATGGGAAGAGTAGTTCACGGTTTAAACTTGTTTTCTGATTTTTGGAAAGAAAGTTTTCGCTATTTTTTGTTGTAAAGAAAGTTTTTGCCGTTTTTAGTTTTGTAAAGAAAGTTATTGTCATTACTTGTCTTTTAAAGAAAGTTCTTGCCATTTTAGGTTTTGTAAAGAAAGTTCTTGCCATTTTTTGTTCTGTAAAGAAAGTTATTGCCGTTTTTTCACAAATTTCTAAACAGGCAAATAAATTTATTCGAAACTCCCGAATAAAACCGCGTGAAAACAAAGTTTCCGACCGGTAATTATTTATGCGGCATTCTTTTTCGAACAGTCTCTTCTTTGTTCTATTGTAATATCCCATTTCCGCAACTTTTATTGCGCCAAAACACGTTTTTATATAAATATTTGGTCGTAAATGATTGAGATATTAAAAATTTTAAAAAATTTTGTGATTTTGTTTTTTTTTTCATTTTTTGCACGGTGCAACCAATTTTTGGATTGCACGGTGCAGGCAATCTTTTAAATTTTACTGTGCCATTCTTTTTAATGCTATCAAAGCAAAGACGGTTTCAATAGGTGTTTATTAATCTACACTATCAGTCATGACAATATTTGTTACCTAAAATAATTTTAAAATTGCACAGTGCAAGAAGCAAAGTTTGTGGCACGGTGCAAAAAATTGAAATATTGCACGGTGCAACGAATATTTACGTAGGGTAGGGTAGGGTCGTTTTTAGAATTTTTTGCTAGTTTGGATGTGTAAAGAAAGTTCTCGTCTTTTTTTTAAAAAAAATATGTTTTTATCGTATCAAAATAAAATTTTAAATTTATAAAGCTAGCTTTAAAAAACCGTCTGTGGTTTTATAAAATGGTTGATTCAGACATCAAGGAAGAGGATTTTGTATTCGAATTCAAACTTTTTTGAATTCAAATACAAAGATGAATAGACTTTTACTTTTGAAGTCAAACGTTGTCATATTTTTATAAACTGGAAAGAAAGTTTTTTCGATTTTTGTTTTTGAATAAGTTATAGTTTTTGTACTGGAAATAAAGCTTTTTTATGGTTTTTGATTTTTTTAAAATTTTTTTTTATGTAAAAAAAAGTTTTTTCTATTTTCGGTTAAAATTTTAAAAATATTTTGTAGTTTCTACTGTAAAGAAAGTTATTGCGGTTAAAATATTTTTTTTTAATTTTAAAATTTTTCTTTTGATAGTAAAAACTTTTTTTACAAAAAAATTTAAAAAAATGTAAAATTTTGTTTTTTTATAAAAATAGCAAGAACTTTCTTCACAAACTAAAAAATTACAAAAACTTTGTTTAAAAATCAAAACTTGACAAAAACTTTCTTTACAAAGCAAAAAATAGCAAGAATTTTCTTTACAAGCCTCGAAAAACTATTTTTCCCAAATTTAAATTTGAATGTGCCATTGGCAGCCGGCTGGCAGTTTATTGGAACGGCTCATCCAGATGGATAACATAAAAGATCCGGTTTTGTGAGTAATTAACAAAAAGGCATTTCATTGCAAAGGTAAAACGATTGTTTTGCATGACAACCGTTTTTTGACTTGTTTTAAATTTTCAAGTCACTTTTATGACTAAATTTAAATACTTTTTTATTTATTTGGGGGTGACAATTGGCCTGTCATATTTTGACTCTGGTCTTAATTTTGATTCTGATCTAGACTTTACGAGGGTGTATATTGTCCTAAAGGTAGAGTTGAACCACAATGAAAGGTTATAAGATTTACCTTCAACGGAAAATCATCATTACATATGTAGCTTATAATGAAAGTCGACTGTTTTTGATTTTTTTTTATTGAAGATTGTCCTGAATAATATTGTTTATTATTTTTCAAAAATATTTTATAGTACAACACGCTTTTTTCATACAGGATGTTTTGGCTAATGTTATTGTTTTGCCTTTTATTTACGTTCCGGTATATTTTGAAAGATTCTGACTAGAGTTATGTAGGTGACTGTGGATAGGACAAGACTTGATTTCTAAGAAAAGGGAAGGGGTCAATCACTGGCAAGGTGATGTATTTTGTTTTACAGCACTCTCTCTAGATAAGCAACCTGAAGGGACCGACACTTTTTGTTTACTACAGGGGGTGTTGTTTTTACAGAATGATTTTTAGTGCAAATTGAATTTTCGGGGCCAAATTTCTTGTTTACAGTAAAGAAAGCTTATACAGATGGTTCACTATATAGAGAGACCACTGTATTTTAAATTTGAGCCATGATTAGTGTTTGCATTTTTGAATTTTCTAGATTTCGTTTTGAGCTTTTTTTCAAATTTTGGTTTGCTTCTAGCTTTGTAACAAGCTCCAAAGCTCATTCAAAGACTGCTCGTGGTTATGGCTTAAAATTTATATTAAATTGTGAAAATTTGTTATTTAGTCTGCTCATTAAATTTTGGGATTTTCAGTTTTTTGCAGACTTTTTATATATGTTTCAAAAAGCAGATCATATTGATATTTATGACATCTAAACCTTTTCTTTTTACAAAAAACTAACTTCATCGTATTTTACATTCTACGCGCTTTTTTTACTTTTTCATAACGCGTATATAGAGTTTAATATTACCAAAATTTTTTTAGAAGATTCGTGAAATTTTACATTGTAAAACGATGTAGGTCGTTAGACTTATCTACACGTATTGTCTTTCTAAAATAGAAGGATCTACACTACTTTCTACATTACTTTCTGCGAGCCAACACATTGCACAAGTAGCAGAAGGCACTGTTAACGTACTTTATCTTCAAAATTCTACACTTTCTTTCTACTGTGACTATTACACCCACTGTAAAGATAATATTGTAACTATTACAACTATTATAACTACTACAACTGACTTTCAAGTACTCTAATTTTACTCCTACAGTTTTTACTTTTAAAGTTCGCCACTTTTTTAATACTGCAACTATAAGAACTACTGTGACTACAAAAACCGGCTTTCAAGTACTGCAGCTTGAGTACTACTGTATAACTACCTATTTTTTATTTATAGAAATACCTAAATTTTAAAAATATTTTTTTGAAATTTAAAGAAGATGTCGTGTATATCATCGCCCGAGCCTCTGGGGGTGATTCAAACCGTGTTGTTGCGGCGATTAAACGACGAAGATGGTCAGTCTAATAGCTCCGACCGAAGTTCAGGTAAGACAACATGTTCGTATGGGTTTGTTTTACTTTGGTATGTCTGTTCAGTATTTATATATCTGTTGACATACTTTCTTACTCTCCTTCTATTACGGTAGGTACTTCAGTCGTGATGTTTAGACGTCTTTTCAGTAGCCTTACCTGTGTCTGCCTTAAAGTTCTTCTGTTGTTGTAGGTATCTCAGTTGTCTCTGCAGTAGATGTCAGTCAGTAATTCCCTCCGGTAAATCTAGGTATCTCTCTTCAATAGCTTCGTATGTCTTTTTGGTTTCATTTAATGAGCGGTTTCAGCAGATTTTCCTTTGACTCGGTCGATTACTCTGAAAGGGATACGACAATGGGAAAGGAAAAATGTTGTTGTACATGGCTTGTTGACACTTTCTCCTCTTTTTTCTACGAAATTTCAGTCTAATTTGGCAGTTTTATTGCTTGTAAAGATAGTTCTGGCTATTTTTTGTTTCGTAAAGAAAGGTTTTACGATTTTAAGTTATGTAAAGAAAGTTCTTGCCATTTTTGTTTTGTAAACGAAGTTTTTGCCATTTTCTGTTTTGTAAAGAAAGTTCTTGCCATTTTATGTCTGTTAAAGAAATTCCTTCTCATTTTCTGCTCTGTAAAGAAAGTTTTTGTCATTTTTTAAGAAAAAACAAAAAATTAACGTTTTGCAGTCTGCGGGTGACAAGTTATACGACAAATAGCATTCTGAGTTCTGAATGTAACCTTCTTGCCATTTTCTGTTTTGTAAAGAAAATTTTTGCCATTTTAATTAAAAATTTGTAATTTTGAGTAAAATACGTCAGGTGACCTTTTTTAACATAATGATTTCAGAATCCAGTTTACCACGATCTCGTCGAAAACCAATGAATCTCGGCTTCAGCATCGTTGGAGGTATCGACTCTCCCAAAGGGCCAATGCCAATTTACGTAAAAACTATATTTCCAAATGGCATTGCAGCCAAAAGTGGATTGCTACACAAAGGTAGGTGAATGTAAAAATAAATTTTTTATTTTTTTTAATTTGAAATTTTTTAAAACTTCAACATTTAAATTTTAAAAAAAATTTAAAATTCGATTTTTCAAAAAAGAATTGAAAATTTAGGTGTGAAATTTCAAAGAGTTCCAAATTTTAAAGTTAAAACCAGGAAAAAAAGTTTTGTTTATTCTCTTTTGAACCCCGCAGGCATTCAAAAACATCTCAAAGTTAACACTTTGAGGATTAAACGACTCGTATTGTTTATAGGAACGGCTTGCCAAACTTTTTTATTACTTTTTTATACACTTATATATTTATTTAACGTTTAGTACATCTGATAGTACATTACAATTATAGTTGGCACTAAATTTTTATGTTTTTTGGTTCCACAACGAAAACCTTGAAAACTTATTTTTTACGTAAGAAGAGCCGAGCTGTCGATAATTTTTAAAATTTAAATTTTTGAGATAAAAGGAAGCCTATTTTTGTATTTTACAATAAATTTATGTGAGAAATTTGTCACATTTGGGTCCCACAACGAAAACTCTTTTTATGTAAAAAAATTTATGTTTTATCGCTTTGTTGTGATATTAACCCATAAAAGTGATAGTAAGGAAGCGATAGTAGTCAGGCTAAGGTAAATTTTGTCTTTAAAATAATCTTTTTTGGTAAAAGTCAGTATTTTTGTCATTATGACATATTTTATGACAAAAGTCGTTTGGTCAACTACTTTTTCGGCCAAAACTTATTGCCAGCGGCAAGAAACGGCCGAACGTTCAAATCTTTTGTTTTTGTGAGAACGCAGACTTATTGTTTGTGTTAGTTGAACCATAATTAGTCTACCGTTCTTTCATCTGAATAATCGAGTAGTGACACTTTTGAAACAACCATTGTCACTTATTTTGGTCTTCTTGTGACATCGAGTAACTTTCGGTGAATGTAAAATACGGCAATCGGTTGCTTATAGATACTTTTTTCGGTTTTTCATTTTTTAAAATTTTTTTTAGATAAAAAATTTTTTAATTTTTAAAATTTTTGAAAAGTTGAATAAAAACCAAAAAAATGTTAAAACTCATGTTTCAGGTGACGAGATTGTGGCTTTGAACGGAGTTTCCTTCGCCGGATTCACTCACGCGCAAGCCTTGGACCAATTCAAAGGGCTGGACAAGCACAGTGATGTCGTCCTGAACATTCGACGCAATTGGCCTAGACCCACACTGGAAAGGTTTGTCAGATCCTACCCTGCCCTACCCTACCCTACCCTACCCTACGCTACCCTACCCTACCCAACCCTGCCTTATCTTCTCTAGCTTACACTATCCCTTTGTGTTTGGTCTCAGTGTATGTATCTTATCCTACCTTATCGTCTTACACTACTTGATCTTACTGTACTCTATCCTACTGTACCCTATTTTAATTTACCCTATATTACTTTACCCTATCTTATTGAAAACCATACTCTATCCTATCTGACTCTATTCTACGGTACTTGATTTTACTATAGTTTACCATACCTTACCCTAACCTGCTTGACTATTATATTGTGCTTTACTGTATCAAAAACCATTTTTTAACTCAAAAATCTTATTTCAGGACTTCCGAATTTATGAGAGTGGCAGACTTTGAACGGCCCTTTACGGAACGTTCTTTGGTGCCAATCGTTCAACGCCGTGCCAGTTCAGCCGAAGATTTACGGTTTTTGCATTGGAAACAGCGACGAGAGAACGGTGAAGTCAAAAGAGACAAAAACTGCAATGTAAGTCAACTACAAGCATGATTTTTTACTTTTCGAACTTATTTTATACCTAAAATTAGCAATATAGGCTTGTTTTTACTAAAAGTCTAGATTTATAATTCTGCAGCCAGCGGTCTAACAATTTTTCTCGGACGCAGACTGCGGGAAATTTATATTTAAAAAAAATGGTTTTTAAACAAAATTATAATGTAAAATACGTCAAAGAATTTTTTTGCTATTTTATAATTACTATTCATAAGTAACATATACGTAAAACTTGTACAAGTATGAACATATCAAGATTAATGTTGTCGTATGACACGTTATGCCGAATACCATTTATCGTACATTAAAAATGCATGAAATGAGTCGCCAAAGGGGTTAAAAGTACACTTTTCTTACTCAAAATCCTTTACTTTTTATGTTTTAAAGTTGCAATAAATTCATTATTCTTTGGTCTAGCAAACTCTAGATGGTCTAGTAGTACTTTTGGTACTTACTACGATATGCACGTTGTGGTATGTTTTACTATTTTGAAGAAAATGTTAAAATTTATTTTTACGAAGTCAAATTTACTTTTTCTGCTGTATTTTTTTCTTTTGGTGCTTTATTTGACAAAATGCTTGAAAATCAGGGTTTTCGTGGTGGGACCAATTTTAGATTTTTTTGTAATAATACGGAGCAAATAATTTTGCATTATAATAATGACAAATCCACTTTTCGTATTTTACAACTATAATACTTTTCGATCAGTTTTAAAGCAAAGAATTAAAAATTAAGGTTTTCGTGGTGGGACCAAAAGCTTAATTTTTATGAAGATTTTGCTAAATTTTTATATGTCGTATTTTACAATATTTAGAAGTTGCCAACCTCTTTAATTTAAAAATTTTTAAAATCAGGGTTTTCGTGGTAAGACCAAAAAGTCAAAGCCAAGTTTTTTTAAAACAGCTGTAAAATAACATTACTATCACAATACAGACTCCTACTACTATGAACATACTTTTCCGATCTTTGTTCGTATAAAGACCGAGGATAACATGTTGATGTTTACATAGTCAGCTGATGGTATTATAAATATTAATATGTGGTGGATTGACAAACAAAACCATTACATTGTAATACTAACCTATATACAAAATGGCTTTATATATACGTTTTTGGGCTTTGTGTAACGTTTCTGTTGGTTTTTGGGGATGGGTTGGATAAAGAATAGCAGTTTTTGTAAATCTGAAATTTTTTAAATTTCAAAATCTTTAAAAATTTTAAATTTTAACATTTTAGAACGTCATTTTACGTACCAAACGCCAGCTGGTGAAGAAGGTTTTAAAGTCTCCAGCTAAAATGGCACATGCTAAACTCATTTTGAAACGCAAATCCATGAATCAAAGGCTTGGCATTGGGATTGCCATCGAAACTAATGATCTTACCGACCGGTAAGTTTATATTTTACACGATTCGTATACAACTACGTATTTTACAAAACAAATTATTAACAGGTAGGGCAAAGTAAAGCAAGGAAAGACAGATTAAATTATCTTAGACTGAGGAAGAGTAAGTTAGAGCAATTTATTCTTGTAGAGTACGGTAGCGCAAGGTAGGGTAGGGTAGGGTAGGGTAGGGTTGGTAAAGCACTATATTCCTTTCTACTATCATATGTTATTACGTATGTTACAGTGTGGTATCAGTCCGAGTAGAGCAAATAGAAGACAATTCAGTAGCTCAATCTTCTGGACTCGAACCTGGAGATCGTATTTTAGAAGTAGACGGTCAAGAAGTTCATGAATGTAATAGAGAAGAGTGTCTGAGCTTGTTTCAGAACGCTCGACTTCAATGTACTTTGATTATTTTACCTGGACAATTGTAAGTAGTAGTAAAATATTTAATTTTATGTAAAATACGTTGTACCACTTATTAAAATTTTTTTTCAAAGTTATTAAATTTGAATATCGTTACTATTTTAGTGTTGATGCGATGCATCGTATGAATAGATCAGGGAAGGAAGGGCGATATGGTTATCATAATAATGGTAGGTTTAAGTTATTTACGCTTTTTCTACATTTAAAAGAAAAAAAAACTGTTTTTGAATTTTGTTTTTTAAAGTTGAATTTTTTTCTGAATTTTATTTTATTTTGACTTTTTTCATTTTGCAATCTTCGAAACATATAAAAAGTGAATTTCTTTGAAAACCCTTGACTTGTTTTCGAACACTTACAATATTTTATAAGTGCGACGTTTGCGGCAAATGACATAAATACACAATTAATAAGTGTTGTTGTGTTTCCTTTTCCGGCGAAAAGGAAAATGGGGTTATAGAAAGTGACTAAAATATGGTTACTGTGTTTTTCTTACAGAAACTAGTCTTGTGATACATACTTTTGACAGCCTGGTACTGTAACTTCGATTGTACTAAAAGTAGATTTTGTAATTCTAAGATTTAGTATGGAACTGATTTTGTTTTACATTTAGTGCTGTTTTTCAACACTGCCGTGCTATATAGTACTTCTAACTTATTGTACCAATGTCTATGTGCTACGTAGTACTTTCAAATCGTGCTATAGAGTACTTTCAAATATATAAGTATATAAGTGATGTATTATATTTAGTACCATCTATTCATACTGTTGAGTATTAATCTCTTTGTACTATATAGTACGCCCAACTTATAGTATTTAGTAAAAAACTGCTATTTTATGATATATAGTGCCATTTAGTCATACTACTGAGTATCAAATTTTTGTGCCCTATATAGTACATCTATCTCATACTATTCAGTAAGAAACCACTTTCTCTTCCTTCTCCTTTTCTTTTCTCTTCTCCCCCCCCTTCTTTACTACATAGTATGAAAGCAAAGTAATTTCGAATAAACAAATCTCTCCTCTTTACTGTGGTAATCCCTCACAATTCCTTTGACCAGACGGCTTCCAATTATTTATTTTTACACAAAAATTATTTGTTTTTCCAAATTTTTACACTAAACACCAGTCATCTTCAAGGAAAGGGAAGGGGGAGGGTGGAGAGGGTGGATGAAGGTGAATATGGTGATTAGGAGTGGCATATGAGGCCTAATTTTGATACTTTTGGGGTTAGATTTTGAGGGGGGGGGGTATTTAGAGTTAAAAGGAGGGGGGGGGGTGGGATGGTTAGAAAAAAAAATTGTTTGATTGGGGATAGGAGAGGTGTTACTATAAAACTCTTTGGAAAAAAAATTTTGGAGAGAACACCCCCTCCCTCTCCTCAAGTATTTTACGACATATATCAATACTAACAGCTCATATTAATAGGTTGTTCAAATAATTCTGTGCCCTTAAACTCAAAAATTTGCCTTGAGACACAGAATTATTTGAGCAACCTTTTTTTATATATATACTATAACAAAAGTCCACATTACTACTTAAACTTCAATTCCCAACCCACTTTTTCTCTCCCACTCTCTTTATTTCGTCTGATCTCTTCGCTTTCATCCAATTTGATTAATCCAAATTAACCTTGTTTTTCTCGTCAGAGCTGGAATATATGAGGACGGATCGGAATAAATCATCTACATATCGCTTTATAATAATATCCCACGAAAAGAGTGTGCCGATTGAAGAGAGTGGCGAGAGACAAAGAGAAATGAAACCGTTTTATGCCGTTTTGTCGTCATAAACGCCCAAATAAAAAGTTTTGGAGGAGGGATTTAAATTGAATATTGTTTCTAATTTGTACATTTTATGGTTTTCAAAAATGGGATTTGAGAGAGGTTTTGGGAGTGGGGTAGGAGACAGACTAGGGGTAGTAGACATGAGAAACGGGCCGGGCCGGACTTAATTTTCAGGCCCGGCCCGATCAAAATTTTGCTCAGGTTCGGCGCGTTCTTCACAGACATGAGAAACGGGCCTGGCCAGCCTTGAGCAACATGTCAATCAAGCCGGGCTTGAAAAATGAGCCGGGCCCTGCCCGTTCTCAAGTAAAAAAATTGGATCTGGCCCGGCCCGTTTCTCATATCTATGGTTGAAAAACTGGGCTTGTAGGCTCATCCTGCCTTTATGATCATGCTCGGCCGGCCTTGAGCTGAGCTTGAAACGGGTTTAATCTAGGAAGGAATGTTGGCGTGCCGTTCTTGAAAATTAGGCTTGGTCCCAAAAAAAATAAGAAAAAATTTAAAATTAAAAAAAAATTTTTTTTAATTTTTTTTTAATTTTCAATTATCGTTTGATTTTTTGGGTACCACAATCTATAATGGTTTAAAAAAAATGCCAAGCAAACTTTTTTTTATTTTTTTGAAAACTAGTTTTGAAATTTAAAATTTTTCAAAAATTTTTTATTATTATTTTTTTTTATATTTATGTATGTTTTTTGATTTTTTTGGGTACTATAATTGATAAATAATCTAAAAAAATAATACAAAGCAAAATTTTTCTTATTTTTTAAATTTTAAAATTTAATTTTCTTTAAAACTGGTTATGCCAGGCTGGGCTTAAGATTTTATGTGGCCCATTTCGGCCTGAGAAAAGATATAAACGGGCCGGGCTTTAACTTCGGAAGACAAAAGATCAATTTTTAACTTTCATTTTAGTTAAAAAAATTTTTAGTTTTTTTTAAATTTTTTAAAATTTTTGAGATATTTTTCCGAAATTTTTTGATTTTTTTAAAATTTTTAAAAATTTTTTGATTTTTTTAAATTTTTTTTATTACATTTAATTTTTTATATTTGGCGCTAATTCTGTACCAACTGCTAAAAATTGAAGTTACTGCCTTTCATGATACCTAAATTTGCCTTTCTTCTCATAATTTCCACAAACTTTCTAATCACTTTCCTTGTAACCCTGACATAACTCTTTCAGTTCTTGTAACCCTGACATTACCATCATATAATATCTTGCATTGTAATTGAACATCTGAAATTACTCCGTAACGATAGCCATTTAGAGGCGCGATTCGTTACGTCGTTTTGAATGGATTCTGAATCCTGACTTTTATTCTTTTTTCGTCTTCAATGGGTTTGTCAACGACGTGTTCAAGTAGGGCATGGATAATATATTCGGATGGTTGTGAAGGTGGAACACTTGCTTTTTTGGGGTTTCGGGGTGGTTTTGATCGGCTTTTGGCTGTGGTTTCGAATTTTTATAATGTGAGGATTTGAAATTTAAATTTTTTAAATTTTATATTTTAAATAAAAATTTGAAAAAAAATTTTTTAAATTTGTTTTTAAAATTAAAAAAAAAGTTTTTGCCCTTTTTAAAAATAACATTTTTTTGTGTTTTCTAGCTTGACTGAATAAGTTTTGTCAAAAATGTTTTTTTTTAAACTGTTTTTAGTAAAATACGTTATCGTGAGCGTCTATAATATTATACTTTGCAGTTGATTTCTGAAAAAAACTCATTTTTACAGCTTTTCTGTTTTGTCTTTGTTTACAAACTGTAATTGATGAAAAACGGATACGGTTAATAGTTTTATCATCGTGTCAGCTTACGGATTCTTTTCACTTTCCGTTAACAGCCGGAACTCAACTTTTGTACGTTTTTTCTTTTTTTTAATGCTGATTATGTTTAAAGACGTCATTGGATTAGATAGAGATTAAGTTTTGAATTATTTTCTAGAGCAAGATAGATATGTGTTACTGAAAATATGATTTACTTTATAAAATTCGTTTTTTATTGAATTTTTATTTTTTGTAAAATACGCACTCAGAACCGACAGACCTAAACTACTGGTAAAGTACATTTAATTTTTCTTATCAGTTTTTACGTAAAAACTGTAAAAAAGTTATCGTTCTGTGCCCGTAATAGAACATGGACCGCGTGGGTGAAAGTCATGAATCTTATTTGCTGTTTTCTGTTCTGTAAAGAAAGTTCTTGTCATTTCATCTCCTGTAAAGAAAGTTATGGCCATTTTTTGGTTTGTGAAGAACGTTCTTGCTAATTTTTGTTTTGTAAAGAAAGTTCTTGCCATTACTTGCTTTTTAAAGAAAGTTCTTGCCATTTCCTGCTTTGTAAAGAAAGTTCTTGCTATTTCTTGGTTTGTAAAGTAAGTTCTTGCCATCTTCCGTTCTGTAAACAAAGTTCTTACCATTTTCAAATCACTAAGAGAAGGCCAAGTCTTTAAACTGTGATAAAAACAATAATCTAATATAGTAAACGTCTATTTATTATTCTTGTAATGAATAAACTTAAAGACAATGGGTGCGGGAAAAGTTTTCAGTTTCCATTGTTTTTAGAGGGGGGGGGGGGACAATAATGGACTCGGGATGAAGGCGCGGTAACACGTCTTTATGTTCAAAATGGACATTTGTTTATTCAAATTTCACTCGGCTGCCAGTTTACTGGTCTTTTTCAAATGGAAAGGGCTAATTTTTGAGGTGGAAAGAAAGTTTTGTCATTTTAACTTTTGGAAATAAAGTTTTTGCTATTATCAACTGTGTAAGGAAAGTTCTTGCTACTTTCTATCCTGTAAAGAAAGTTTTTGCCATTCCTTGTTTTGTAAAGAAAGTTCTTGCAACTTTTTGTCTTGTAAAGAAAGTTCTTGTCCTTTCTTGTATTGTAAAGAAAGTTCTTGTCATTTATTGGCTTGTAAAGAAAATTCTTGCATTTCCTATGCTCTGAAACAATTGTTGACCTGTAGTTCTTGTATTACGACGCGATTCCACTTTAATTATGCCACTTTTCGAACGGCGATTGTTGATGTTTCTTGTCGCAGTTCAAAGAACTCCAAACTACTTTCAATTAACCTCAACTTTCTATCCTACTTTTCTTGGAATTAAAGTTTTGTATTTTTTAATTTTAAGATTATTTTTGAAAATTTTGATTGAAAAAAACTTAAATTTTATGTTTCGCAGGTTGCGTGTGACAAGTTATACAATAAATTACAAATTTTTTGTTTATGTAAAGAAAGTTTTTGCCATTTCTTGTCTTGTAAAGAAAGTTCTTGCTATTTTGTGTTTTGTGAAGAAAGTTCTTGCTATCTATTGTTTTGTAAGGAAAGTTCTCGCCATTTCTTGTGTTGTAAAGAAAGTTTTTACCTTTTTGTATTTTTTGTAAAAATCTTTTGCCATTTTTTCTTATACTTACTTGTTTTTACATTTTTTAATCAAAAGAAATAAATTTAAATGTTTTGCAGCCTGCGGGGGACAAGTTATACGATGGATAATATTTTGCAAACTTTTAAACAAGAAATGGCAAGAACTTTCTTTACAAACTTAAAAATTGCAAGAACTTTCTTTACAAAAAATTAAAATTATCATTTATCGTATGACTTGTCCGACGCAGGTTGCAAAAAGTAAGCAATATTAGACTGTTCAAATAATTCTGTGCTCAGTAACTCTGAAGACTTGCTTTGATATGAGGCACAGATTTTTTTGAACAACCTAATATTTTGATCCGCCTTTTAACTCCATCTTACAATAAGGTGCAACTCCACCTTACTCACCTTCACCTTGCCTTTTCCTCTGAATTGTTACCCATTTTGTTTTGACCCGGTTTTTGGAAACAATTTCTTGAGTCAAACGCAAATTGCGTTTTGTTTTTGGAACGGTGCGAGTTTGTGATACCCTAGCGTTCCTTTCTCGGTCAATGAGTTTCGAATATAATGTCATTAGATAATGTCATTTGGAAGAAATTTCTTTTTGAAACATGGGTTGAGGGTAATGTATAGGTATAGAGCTGGGTGTCGCTTTATAGATTTATTATGTTTAATAAGTTTTATTGTATTGTAAGAACAGATTTAGGTTTGTAATTCAGTATTGTGTACATTGTTTGCTTTAGACATACAATATAGGTAACTATGGAAAAAAGATTTTTTGAAATTTGAATTTTAAAATTTAGTTTGTAAAAAAAGAAAGTTCTTGTAATGTTGTGCCTTGTAAATAAAGTTAAGTTCTTGCTATTTTTTATTTTGTAAAGAAAGTTTTTTTGTTTTTTAAAGAAAGTTCTTGCCAATCCTGTTAAATAAAGTTCTTACCTTTTCCAAACAAGTTACCAAAAGTATTGGTACTTTCTTTACAAAACAAGGGAAACTTTCTCCACAAGCCAAGAAATAGCAGGAACTTTCTTCATAAGGTCGAGCTGTCCAATTTCATAATTTTGCCACGCCCAATCGTAAATTTGTCTAATCATTTCAGCTAATCAACTAATCACCTTAACAACGTTTCATAATTTTAATTTTAACATTTTGAAGGGCTTAACAACCAAATTGATAAGAAAATAATTTGATTTGAAGCCATAAATAGTAAAAGCATTCTTCTGTCCTTAGTCACTCATATTAATTGCTATATGATGCATAAAGGTGTATAATATATAAATTTCAATTGCTTCAAGGAATTTTGAAAAAGTTTGTTTCGAAATGGTTTTTTGAGGGGTTGGAAAGAAAGTTCTTGCTATTTTATTAAATTTAGTTCATAATTTTAATTTGCAGCCTGCCGGTGACAAGTTATACGATGGATAGTTTTTTTGACTTTGTAAAGAAAGTTTCTGCTATTCCTCGTTATGTAAAGAAAGTTCTTGCCATTTTTGCTTAAAGGAAGTCCTTGCCATTTTTAACTTTTTAAAGAAATTTCTTGCTATTTCTTGTATTGTAAAGAAAGTTCTTGCCATTTCCCACTTTGTAAAGAAATTTTCTGCTATTTACAACCCTATTAGTACTCCCCTAAAGCGTGTGTTACTAAAATAACGTGCTTTTCCTTAAATTACTGGCCGTATGTGGTCGGCCAAGAGTGTAAATTGTCTTAAAATTATAGGCTTTTCGTATCTTGCGCAACGATCTTTCCTTTTCGAAATGACCGCAGGGCATGGAAACTAAATTTGGCTTTGTCGGAAAGATGTATGTATATCTTTATATTCACTGATTCAGCCAGCCGGTTGGTTTTTGGCATCTTGAGAAACATTGCTGGGAGGGGGGGGGGGTTGTGAATATTCTTTGTTTTAACAAGGAAAGTGTCAAAAGGTGTACCTAACGCCCAGACATGTGACATAGCTCAAAAAAATTCTATGATCATCCTGATTAAGAATCCGTTTTCTTGTCTCGACCGAGTTATGGTCGTTTAAAGTTTGCACTGATTCCCTATTAAATTCCCAAAAAGGGGATGGAGAGAAACGAAAGAAAAAGTGAACGTAACCGAGTGGCCGAATGGATAAAGCGTTATCCTTCGGAAATGCCGCCGCAGGTTCGAATCTGGGTGCGTGCAAACCCTTTTGCAATTTTATTTTGCATTTGAAAACTGTACCAAGTGTACTATTAACCAAGTAAAATTGTTATTTTTTAAGTAAAATTGTATTTTATTGAATATTATGTTATTATACGCTATAAAAATATTAAAACGCAATCAATATGTCGTACTTAGACTACCTCACGAGGTATATTTTCCAAAGGTAGTAGACCCTTCGTGCGTACTTTTCCACAGAAAGTTGTTAATATTAAGGTAATATTAAATACCTGAAGCTGAAGCCGGAGCTAAAATTTAAAAAAAAGCAAAACCGGAGCTGGCGCCGGAGCTGGAAATTTAAAATTTGGGAACTCTGGTCATAATGTTAACGTTCACTTTTTTGTCTAGATTTCCCTGAACTGGTAAATGGGTTCAAGTTTTTTAAAAAACAATTAATCAACTATATTATAACATAATATTGAATAAAATACAATTTTACTTGGTTAGTGGTACACTTGGTACAGTTTTCAAATGCAAAATAAAATTGCAAAAGAGTTTCCACGCACCCAGATTCGAACCTGCGGCGGCATTTCCGAAGGATAACGCTTTATCCATTCGGCCACTCGGTTACGTTCACTTTTTCGTTCGTTTCTCTCCATCCCCTTTTGGGAATTTAATAGGGAATCAGTGCAAACTTTAAACGACCATAAGTCGGTCGAGACAAAAATTTAGCAACTTTTGAAAACGGATCCTTAATCAGGATTATCACAGAACTTTTTTTAGGTATATCACATGTCTGGGCGTTAGGTACACCTTTTGACACTTTCCTTGTAAGATGGAAGCGGAAAGGAAGTTTTTGCAAAAGTAAAAAAAAAATATTTTTTAAATTTTTTTTAGGTTTGTAAACAAAGTTTCTGTTATTTTAAGTTTTGTAAACAAAGTTTTTGCTAACTCAAACAAAATATGAGGCTGTTCAAATAATTCTCTACCTCCACTCTTTAACTAATTTGTGGGGTTATGGGGCATAGAATTATTTGAACAACCTAATATTTCTTGTTTTTTTTGCAGCCTGCGTGGGGCAATTTATACGATAGATATTATTTTTTGTAAAGAAAGTTTTTGCTATTTTTTGCTTTGTAAAGAAAGGTCTACTAATTCTAAGCAAAATAAGCCATTTATTCTTTTTGCAGTCTGCGTGGGACAAGTTATACGATAGATAATATTTTCGAGTTTTGAAAAGAACGTTTTTGTATATTTCTTTTAAATTTTTTTATTTTGAAAAGTTTTGAAACAATTTTGTCTTTTTACTACTACATTACTGCGGACACGCCGCTAGACGTGTAAACCGCGTTGAACCTCTTGTAGCAAGAGTTTTGTATGACAACATAATATTGTTGTTATGAGAGCGGGGACTTAAAGCGAAGAGAATGGACTCGCATTTTGACTATTTTTTCGAAAAAAGAGATCGGAATGGACAGAACCCTCTTCCCGCTACCAGAAGAATTTTTCTAATTGAGTCTTTCGAAGAATTCTCCCTTATGTTAAATGACCCCCTGATTGTTTAGAAGATTCCCCTTAAATTTAGTTTTTACCCTCTCCCTACTTTTCACCCCTCCCCGCCTTCTCCCGCGTGGTTTCAATGGCTTTACCCCTTGTTAGAACACCCCCCCCACGCGTTAAATGACTCCCAGAGTGTTTAGAGGAGCCTTTTTACTTACTTTTTACCCCTCCCCTAGCAATCGCTTACTTACAATGACCTCCTCCCTTTGTTAGAAACCCCCCTACAATCATAATACATTTGGTAAATGACTCGTTAGATGATCTTCCCCTTACGTGAAATTACCCCTGGTTGTCTAGAAGATCCCCCTTATCTTTACGTTTTACCCCTCCCATCTCTCTTAGTTTTTAGGGCCGGACTGGCCTTGAGTAAAATTTCGATCGGACCGGATCTGAAAAATGGGCCCGGCCCGTTTCTCATGTCTACACTCTCCTTACTTTTACTCCCCTCCCCCCCCTTCCTTGCTTACTTTTTCAATGACCCCTTGCCCGAGTTGAACCCCCCCCTCCGGTTTTTTTTATCTTTTTCCCTCGCCGCTTATTCCTCCCGCGACAAATACAATAAAATATTTTTTTGCAAATTCTGTGGCCTTGAGAATGGGCCTCGACTCTTCGGTCTGTTTGACTTGTCTTCGAGAAATTAAAAAGGGTGTGGTAAATGGGGGGAGGACAATAGATGGGAATTTTGAAATTTCGGTTTTACAGACGTTTTTAGACTGAAGGTTTGAGTCATTGCCTTAGGGGTTTTGTGGAAATTTTTGTTTTTGAAGAGGGAAGTCTTATGGATTGGGGTTGATTCTTGGACATTGTTTTAGATATTAGGTTGTTCAAATAATTCTGTGCCCTGTATATTTTTAAATTTGCTTTTAGAGGGAGCACAGAATTATTTTAACAACTTAATAGATCTTTAGGTTTATTAGAGGATGTGCTGGTGAATTGTGTCACTTTTCCCCTAACTGTCAGTAAGACCTACCTCAAGATTAAACAACCAATTTGACACGGTTAATTACACGATTCAAAGTTATTAAACAGAGAATTGTGACCTCCACACCCTCCTTCTCCAAGGTCTATTTTATACTTTATTGGCTGTTCGGCCGCTTCTTTGACCCAAAACAATAAAAAACTACTATAATATCGTTATAAAATGGGTAATCTCGCATTCAAGACTACTGCTTTATGGACATTGTAATCGAGATTAATTTTTGTTTTGATATTGGCAGTACTATTTTGTGTTATATAGTAATAAATTTTCTGCGTAAAGAAAATTCTTGCCATTTTTTTGTTTTTTAAAAAAAATTCTTGCTATTTCTTGTTTTGTAAAGAAAGTTCTTGCCATTTTTTGTTTTGTAAAGAAAGTTCTTGCTATTTCTTGTTTTGTAAAGAAAGTTCTTGCCATTTTTTGTTTTGTAAAGAAAGTTCTTGCTATTTTCTGCTCCGTAAACAAAGTTCTTGCCATTGTAACCCGAAACAGTAATGTAATATAACGTTATGTTTCACCTAATTGACCTCATGTCACTCCTGATTCCAACTGTGGAACTGTACAAAATGACAGTGTTTTTCTGGGAACAATAGCAGTCATCCCGCGCTGAATCCGATTAATTCGAGAACGCTTCCGCTCACTGTGTCACGCTTGTTATAACCACGACTTTTACTAAACATAAGTTTTTACAACTCTGCGACATTTCCTTGCTGCAAATGTCATGAGGGGGTAGGGTAGGGTAGGGTATACTGTAATTTTTCTTATCTTTTTAAATTTACTTTTTTAATTTTTCTGTAGTTACTGTAACTTTTTTTTCATTTTCTTCAAGAATACTGTACTTTTCAAAATTTTTAGTACTGTAACTTTTAAAAACTGCCAAAATTCATCATAAAACCTCGAAAATCATATGATACGCTACCATGTGAACACATTATTTATGGTACAAGGTCGCGAAGGATTAGTTGGCAAAAACAATGTCACTACAATTTATAATATTTGATTATTTATATTGGCGCCTGATAAGTCTTTATCAAATCATATGGTACAAATTTAACGATGAAAAAACAACCAGGGGGTGGTTTTGATATCAAAGAAGTCAAATTTTAGTTTTTGGTAATATTTAGCTGGCCTTTAATTTTTGAGGTTACGGTAGGTGGTAAAATACGATTAATTAAAAATTCAGTTTTTTTTACTTTAATATAACTTCTTACTGACATTTTTGAGGTCCTAGAAGAAATGGCAATTATGAAAACTTTTATTTTTGTAAATTTTTGTTATTGCTGGGTCCCACAACGAAAACCTGAAATTTTTAAAATCACGATTTTGGCGTATTTTATAAAAGCTTAGTGTAATTTGCAAAAAAACTGCGTTATTTTTATTGAAAACTGATTTTTTTAGGTTTTTATTTTGACTTAAGCCTGGTCCCAACACGAAAACCTGCAGATCCCTAATTTTTAAATTTCACGCAAAATTTTCAAAACTAAATTTAAAAATTGAAAGTAGCCATGAAATTTGACAATAAAACTCAATTTCCGTGCGAGTTTAACCACAAACCAATGATCAGCTGACCTCGATATTGTTCACGAGAGCTGTGTGAGTCAACGGATTAAAACGTTTTTTCTGGATTTGCAAAGTTTGGAGTGAAAAAACCTTTTTAAAATGGTTAACATTGGAGTCGAAAGCAGTGTGAAATCATTTTATGCTTTGTTTTATATGATACATTCGTTTTTGTATTCATTTTGATGATTTATTTGTCAGTTTTGGGGGTTTTATTGGATGTAGGTGATGGTTAACTTCGATTATTAATGGATATAAAGGGCTGATGATCATAGTGATATTACAATAGGTTTCTTGAAAGTCTAGTCTAGTATATAACAAAAATTCAAACCAATATTTTGAGAACTCGTCTTGTGGCACGTCAAATAATTATATTATTCATGATAACAAGCTTGTCTTTTGGAAAGAACGCTGCTTTTTCCATATCTTTTTAAGTTTTTAGGTACATCCAATACTATAACATACTGCCACTGATGCTACGTGTATTTTAACCTTATTTTACATAATTATAAACTTGCACTTTTAAAAATTCATTTTTGAATTTCGCGCTTATTTTCTACGATTTTAACTCAAAATTCTTAACTAAATAAAGAAAATGCTTTTATGATGTATTTACAGTTAATTTCTTCTCAACTTTAATCCAAATCTTCATATTAATATGCAACTTTAAATTTTATTTTGTCAGTCCATCAAATTTACGTCTTTTCCCTAATCCTCTCAGAAATGCATAAAATTTAACGTTTCTCGTCCATAACGTGAAGAACGCATATTTTTTTTCAGAATTCCAAAACAAAATTTCGTAGCCAGTTACTAATTTCGCAAATTTTTTCAGACTCACGTTTCTTTGGGATGCGCCGGACTCGAACCGAGAATTCAAACGGTTTCGGTTACGTGTCTGTCTTCTCTCAACAGCCATCTTCATCATCCGAGGCTTCGAATCGAAGCTTCAGGACGGCGGGCCGCGGGATTTTGACTTCCACATCGTCGCAAAACTCAACATTCTTGGATGAAATGGACCGAAAGGTGTTGAGGTAAGGTTCCTGGTTTGGACATGAAAATTTCTGGGGCAATATATTGTTTTAGCTGGGGTTTGGCGGGATTTTGAAGAAATATGGTTGTGTTTAATATTTTTTGGTACTTCAAAGTATTGTTCACTAATATAGAGACTCGATGCTATTAGGTCTATTGATCTTTAACCTTATTTTTCATCAAGAATTTTATCAAACATCCATTTTTACCTAAAACAATATAATTTGTTTTTTGTTACCTAATTTTTGTATTTTAGCAAGTTTTCTGGCCACAGATCACAAAGTGAACATAATGGCCGAGAATCCCCGTTAGATGGACTGAATAGCCGATACGAACGGCAGCTGAATAAACCTACAGAAACACAAACACAGTCGATTTTGGTGTCTGACACCCCGACCAGTAAATATATGGGTAATGGCAAGAGTGCCGATTCTTTGATGAGTAAGTTTGTGCAAAATAGATGTTAGTTGGCTTTTTGAAGGATTTTTAATAGGATTAAAGTGTGGTAAAAGGCAGGAACATTGTAGAAAGAAAGAAAAAGTTATGTTATCTTTGAAATCCGATAGGTTTTAGTAATTATGTCATAACTTTTTAACTAGTAGCGTAAATTGGATGAAAATTTATATAGAGTTCGTCAAAGCCATGGTTTTTAAGATTTTTATCTATCTTTGTCATATCAATAATATTATGTGACTTATGGTTTTTTTAAAAAGGTATATCTATAACAGCTATTATGGATAAGAAAACTTGATTTATCTTGGCCAAGAATGTTATGATTAGTTCTAAATTTACAGAAAAACAAGAAGATATACATCGTATTTTATCTTTTTATTACTTATTTCATTAAAACGTTCATCAAGTTTTAAAAAATTTATATCAAAGTCCCCCAATAACAATATAATTTTCAGCTGATGAAGACGACGATGAATCGGACAGATCCTCAAGTAGAACGGAAGGGAATTTGCACATGAATGATGCCACATTGACTCGGAATCAAAAGTCTTCTTTAAGACGGCTTTCAGAATCCGAGGACTCTGCCGTTCCACACGAATTGGCTTCGTTATCACCAATCAGCTGCTCTAGTGGCTCTGATCAGTGGAAGAGTGAGCAAAATCAACAGCAGGTATGTTTTTTATTTGGAGAGGCATAAAAAAGGGTTTGAAGTTCTTAAAAATTTTTTTTGATACTAAAACGTAAATTTTTTTGAATTTTGGGTGTTAAAATTATGTACATTGTTGTAGGTAGAAGAAACAGAGCAATCAGTTCCAGTCAAAAATCTGATTCTACGATTTGACCAACAGGCCAAGAATCAAGCAGCATCCGTTCCAATTCGTCATCGCTCAAAAAGTCAGCAGAGGTCCGATTGTCGACCGGTAGATAAAAGCACATTCCCCTTAGGGTCAGACAAAGATGGTCTTCAATATCGGCCAGCTGAAAAGACTGATTTCCAATATCGATTGACGGAAAAGCCCGATTTTTCATATCGACCAACAGACAAGAATGATTTCAATTATCGACCGGCTGATAACGATGAAATTCGTTCAGAAGCGTCATCCGAGAACTACGAACAAAAATTGGACGATCGCTTCAAAGTCTTGACGTTAACACCACCGCGAACGTTGTCAGAGAGTAGTTTTGTGTCAACGTCGACACGACGAGGCTTGTACAATTCCCCTTTATCTTCCACTTCTTCGACCCATCAGCCTTCCAACAACCACAGACTTCTTTCCCAACTCGACAAAGAAGCCAACTTGAAGCAGACTCGAAGAACGCATAATGTCGAGGAGCGGCCTACGGAGGAACAGGTAAATTTTAAAGACTTTTAGATCAAATTCAGGAAATTATATTATAGTAGAAGAAGATAGTAGAGCTTACCTTTTTTGTTATAACTTTTTTGACAAGATAGGTACGGACTGGAAAATTTAATAAAATGTAGACTATTAGCTTGGTTACATACACCAAAAAAAATTTTTAAAGTTTAATATATTCCTGAAGTTACCGTACCCAAATTTTTCAAATTTTTTAAAAAATTTTTTGGTTGACTAAAAATGACTTTTTAAACCAAAAAATCTTTCAAAGCAACGAATTTATATATAAAAAGTAAAGGATAGTTGTTCTATTTCATATTCGTATGTATTTACTAAAATTCCCACTTTTCAGCTAGCCGAAATCCAGTCGTTCCTCGGTGCAACCCTTGAAAAGTACCACATTTTCGGTGTGACCCTGAACCGGCCCTCCGGCTACGAATGCGGCAGTGTGGGCCTGCTCTTGATCTCACCGCCCACCACGAATCAGATCTCAATCCAACGTGTAACGACGGCTTCCATCGCCGACCGTGACGACCGCCTTCAGAAGGGCGACCTGGTGTTTTACATTCATGGCGAGTTTACTGGCAATGTAAGTTGGTTTTACGTGTTTTTGATACGTATTTTACAGAATAATTCATGTTTAACTTTTACTGACCAATCCATTTAACATTGTCATTCTTCAGATGGACATAAGTGAAGCTCGGACCTTATTAAAAAGCGAAGCGAGTTCAGTGCCATTAATTGTAGGCCGTGAGATCAAGGCCGGCATGAGGATGGCTCAGGAATCGTCGCAGACCTTCGAAGAAGACCCAAATCTGTACAAATACTCGGAAGAACCGGTCGATATCGTGCTGGAGAAGTCGGACCTCGGCGTTGGGTTTTCGGTGACCGGCGGAGCCGAAAGCCACTACGGGAAACGACCGGTCGTTGTGAAAAAGATATTTTTGGGTAAGAATTTGGATTTTTATGGAGTTTAGGCTTATTTTAAACTTAAAAATTTGAAATTTGAAAAAAAAATAATTTTTTTCCAAATTTCAGCCGGCGAAGCCGCCAAATGCAAGAACCTAGCCATCGGGGACAAAATCACCAAAATCAACGACCAGTCGATCGAGAAAATGACACAAATCGAGGCCTGGAACTACCTAAAAGCTCGGCCCATAGGCCCGATTCGAATCCAATTACACAAATTGATCGCCAAAAACCCCCAGTTCTGATTAAAGATTTATATATTACAATTTTATTAATATTACAGTAATATTCTAACAGTTTTACAATATTCGTTCCAAACGAAATAAAGCCGAGTATATTGTAGTAGTATCTTACAACACCGAGTAGTTTTTGTAGTACCTTGGAACGGCAAAAACATGTCGTGATAGTATAGTATACAAGTTAGACAAATGGATCCTATTTCTACTATTATCTATTTATTAACCATATAAGTAATGTTTTGGTTGACCCGAATCAACGTTAATATGAATGAGTAACCGTAATATGTTAAAACCGGAATGAACAACCATTACATGTATATATAATAAACCAATCGACAATATACAATCTCACAGACAATATATAGTCATACAAATCAGAACGACAATACACAGTCGTAATGACCATAAATAGTCTATAGTCCTGTATACAATAGTAAAATAATAATATATAAGTAATATGAGCTTAAACACATAGTAAGCTATAAATCGTAGTCTTGAAGACAATATTAAAACAATATGGTTATGAAAAGAGAGATATAAGAAGTGTATGTGTATATGAATATTAGTTAAAGATAGCATGGTATTTAATAGTGTATAAAACAATAAAGTAAGATTAGACCAGTTAATGTAAAAGTCATATATGAGGCTATTGTAATGAAATATTGAGGATGTATCTCGAAGATATTGATCTGTTTTAGCTAAGTGCTTATTGTGTGCTGCCATTTTTTACAATATACCTACCACAAACTGTAGAAAAAGCAGATTGTAAGTCGAATATGACCCATATCTTCAACATACGGTTAATTTCAACTTAGATATGGTAATTCTACTAGACAAAACGAGGTAAAAAAAGTCATACTAGTGCTAAACAAGATCAACACCTTCAAATATACAAACAATTTTAGCCGAGATATGATAGAATATAACCGAAATAGTTATTGAAGAAACATTAACAGAGAAAGGCTAAAGATACAGACGTCGGATGTTATAGGTAAGTAAAATAGTAGCCACCAGTGTTGGTGAAGTAGGTTGGGTAAGTTGAAGTCTTTTGGTAGTAAGAGTCATTGCCAAATAAAGTCTGGTCATTTGGAACGTATTGGTCTGGGACCTCAGGTTGATAATATTGTGGTACTGTTGGCATACATGATTCTGGACTCTGAAACTTTAAAATTAATCTTTTTTTATCAGCTACAAGCTTTTCAAACGTCCTAATACCTCCCAATTAATCAAAAATCAAATTACAAAATAAAATAACATACCTCAGTAAGTTCATTCTTGTAGTCATGTTCTTCTTTCGTAAACGTCTCCGGTTCCTCCTTAAGTCGGCTCAAGGAAGGCGGTTCACTGAACAAGTCATAGTCAACATCGCTGCGATCATCCGACATACTCAACATTCGTTCCCTCTTGTACTTTTGTCGGCGGTTGGCGAACCATACTCGGACTACCTGAAATATGAAACCAATTCAAATAGTAATGCACCGTATTCACGTATAAGGTCTTATAAACACCCTTTTCCCGTCGCTTCCAACTTCCTTAAAACAACGTCCGCGTAAGAATCGAACATTGGTCAGACAGGGGCGATGAAAAATTTCAAACTATTTGAAAACCGCTCATTTTTTGATAAGAGGTAGCACTTGGGTATAGAAATGCAAATATATAAAAAATTTTAAAAATTCGGGTTACGTTAGGATTACGGTAGGTTTTAAGATTTTTTTATAACTGTTGTACTAAATGTCAGAATGGAATGGGACTTTTTTTAAATTGTTTGTTACTATAAGACAATCATTTTATCTGTTGACAACTTTTTTTTATTATGCGCGGAAGGCATTGAAAAAAATTAAAGTTTTCAAAATAGATCATTTATTAAAAGCCAAGTCATATTCTTTTAATTTCCGAGCTTTAAAAATTTTTTAAAATTTAAACTTAAAAAAAAATAATTTTTTAAATTACAAATTCCCTGAGGCAATACAAAGGAAATTGCTTTTAAAGACTTATAAAACGCTCAAAATGTGTCAAACACCTTTTTTAACCATTTGTAACCATATTACAGTCAAATTCTGTGCTAATTGACCTTAGGGTGTCAACTTTGAAAATTCGTAGCTACCGCAGGCCCCGCTAAGATAACCCATGCGCGGTGTCATTAGAACTGTAAGAGCATGTAGTTTCATTATCTGTTGTCAAAAGTTTGTTACATAGTGACTTTTTTTCGAGAAATTTCAAATTTTTCAAAATTTTGATGGTTTTTTTGAAAACTTTAATTTTTTTTCAATGCCTTCCGGGCATAATAAAAAAAAGTTGTCAACAGATAAAATGATTGTCTTATAGTAACAAACAATTTAAAAAAAGTCCCATTCCATTCTGACATTCAGTACAACAGTTACAAAAAAATCTTAAAACCTACCGTAATCCTAACGTAACCCGAATTTTTAAAATTTTTTTATATTTTTGCATTTCTATACCAAGTGCTACCTCTTATCAAAAAATGAGCGGTTTTCAAATAGTTTGAAATTTTTCATCGCCTATGTCTGATTCTTGGGTGAACCTTGTTTTAATTTAAATATACGGATTTTCAAAAAATTCTGTGCCCCTTTAAAATCAAAATTTCGGAGCTAGAGAGCACAGAATTATTTGAACAGCCTAATAATCAAAATTTCAAAGAAAAGTCAACTTTTTTTGCCAAATTAAACCTTTAAACCTACAAAAGGCTCCAATCCCGTCTCCTTTACCACCCGATCGATTGTCATTAGGCATGGATTCTGATTTTCTTTGAATTCTCTTTTCAGCACGTATCTTTGGGCTTCGGTGATCACCGTCCGCTTTCTCCGCCTTTTGCCAACATAAATCGGGTCTCCTGCCACGAAAACATTCGGAACCACTTCGTAATTCACGTCCGGATAATTAAAGAATTCAAAATGGAATGGCGGAGCAAACTGAAAGTCCTGGAGTTGATTGACTTGAGACATCTTGAGATTAATGTTTTCCATGTCCAGCTGGTTTCCATTGATATGGCTCATGTCAATAGAACTTCCATTGATATTACTCATGATAGGTTGGTTAGGGCTGATGTTGTTCATGGCGACATGATTTCCATTGATGTTACTCATGTTAGTATCAGTTAAATTAATATTTTTCATGTTGACCTGATTGGCATCGTTCATGTTAAGGTTATTCCCATTGATATTGCTCGCATTAAAATGATTCTCTTGACCAGCAATAATGTCAGCTTTCAAGAATCTTGAAGCTGGAATTCCACGTTTGAAGGCTTCGCCAGCTTGTGCAATCCAACTCTCAAAAATCGGCTTCAACTTCAGCATGTTCTTCATCGACAAGTTGTAGGCTTCGAAACGTGAGACTGTAGTTTGCGATAAACTCATCCCAAAGCGACGGCCAATTGAAAGACCAACATCTGATTGCGAGTAGCCTAAAGTAATATAAATGAAAATACGGATACAAAACTAAAGTCATCCTTCTTAAAATGACTGTATATAGTATTTAGCTAAAATATTTCAGTTTTATCTACGATCAGCTATATTTACATAATATTGATTTCCAAAATTGAAAAAAAAGGTTATCAGACAGATACCTAAAACAATATAGAAAATTTTAGCAAAACCAGAAGTGAGAACGTTCATTTCATTCACAAATACTCAAGATACTGTAATAACCTCTCTTTTTTTAAAAAACTAGAGCTACTCATCAATAACCCATTACGATTTCAATCAACAAACCAAAAGGCTTCGACAAAATTGATACCTCTAAAACAACATTCCTAATCCTAAAAAATACAAAGCGTATGCCAGATCTAAATACTGTAAAACATTCACCAACTAACACTCTATCTTTTCACAAAAAATACGCCTTTATGTCAAAAATCCTGTATGATATTACCCAATCACTCTCGTGCCTATTACCTAAAACAATATCACAAAGAAACCTTACCATATTCCAACCTCTTCCTTTTAAAATCCAAAGAGAAAAACTCTAGATCTTCATCTCCATGATAACGCTGTACTCGCATTTCTGTTATGTTCCTGAAAATTATGTTGTACTTGAGGTAGGCATGCAAAAAATAAAAAAGACATATTTTAAAAACCATTCAAGGCTAAGGTTTATTGTTTAATAACATCACAAAAGCCTAGTACATCTTTTATAAAACAAAGAATTATATTCCGACAATTTTTATTCATGTTACATCAAATTATATTAACCATCAAACAACCAAAAGTTAAGAAACACAAAAATTGGTCATAAAGTTATTATAAATAAAATTTTAAACCAAATAGAATCAAAATAATTAAAAAACGCATTTCCAGGTATAAATCGGCCGACGAAGTTATGCCAGCTCAAAAAAATCTGCAACAACTTCTTGCAGAACGCCAAAAAGACCGTCGTTGCATGAAAAGCGCGCGCAATCCAAACCGTGATTTATAATTCTTTTGTCTAGAATCTGTAAATTGGATAGAAGGATCTTATTAGCAAATATATAATATGTTTTTGATAATTATTCGTAGTTATTTCAGGAGGAAACTTTCTAAACAGTTCTGTTAAGTGACATAAGTCGGCTATGTCAAATTTGAGGTGTTTATTGTGCGAAAATTCAAATTTTTGATGAATAACTATCATTTCAAAGCTACGATAATTATTTTTGTGAGCTCAAATTTTAATTTATGTGCAAACTTAAGTTAAAACCAAGAAATTTACATTAAAATTTACAAAATTTCAGAAGACTAAATTTACATGAAAAATTACCCTGATTCCGGAACGTATGGCACACTGAACTCGTATGCAAATGCGTTGCCGTCCAACATACTTATAACCAACAAGTTATGCAAATACAAAAAATCAACAACCGGCTTTGAAATCGAAAAAAAAATTTGAATAGGAATTTCGAAAATTTCTCAATTTTTCAAAAATAAAAAAAAAGAAACAAAAAACTTAAATTTTTACTTTTATTATTCAAAAATGTACAATATAAAGCTGTCAAAGTAAAGATGCGAACCTAATATTACCCATAAGAGTTGTTATTTACATTCATTGCACTGGGAAATGTCTAAAGATCATTGTATCAATCAAATAATCGTGTAACAGTAACTGATAATATAGACACTACCCAAATGAGCTTAAACTACTGTATTCACCGATATCATACTCTAAAGCTATGTCAATTACCGATATCATACTCTATAGCTAGGTAAAGTACATAGATTTCTTCTAGCGGTGGAAGAAGAAGTAGGAGGTCTATATTCACCGATATTATACTCTAAAGCTATTTCAAGTACAATATTTTTGTAGCGATAGAAGATACCGTAGAGGATCAGAAGTTAGAGAAAGTAGGGGCCAGAAGTTACAGTACTAAAACGTCTGACCCACTACTTCTTCTCATTTACGATCTAGCTCATGTACAACACCGGAGAGAAGATAAAGTTGAACATGAACCTGAAGGCGTAGTTAATTCTGTTCCAGATTCTTTTGTTTTCTTTCTTCACACTGGTCACTTTCAGGGCCTTATTCTTCTTGTTGTTGATCAACTAAAATGAGGTTTTTCTTAAATTATCGTAAAAAGGATAGAACTTTCTTTACAAATTACTAAAAAAACAAATTATGCTTCAAATATGAAGAACTTTCATTCCAAAACAAATTAAAACAGAGCAAAAACAATTTCTCTCTAAAACTAAAACTTTATTCATCGTATAACTTGTCAACCGCAGACTGCAACACCAACACCTGACTTCATTTTCCCTAAAAAAGTCCAACACTTTCTGCCCACTCACCTTTTTGCAAGTTTCACATTCAAGTTGCATCAGCTTCAGCCGCGGAGGGTAACTGAAGATTGGGTATTGATCAAAGTACCCCACGAACCGTACCACATCTCCTTCTTCTATCAACTGTAGAATATCTTTGAACAGATTAGAAGCTTGTAGTAGTACTTGTCCTTTGTTACTACTGATTAGTCGTTCCCCATACGGTCCTGTTACTTCGATTTCGAATGTGTACAGGTTGTGGATGGTTAGAGAACATTCGTTCGGCTTCATGCCCTGCAAATTTTTATACATAATATATGACGAAATTTTGTTTACAAAGGGAGATAGTCAAGTACCTTCTTTAAAAAATGAAAAGTCGCAAAAACTTTCTTTACAAGACAAAGTATAGCAAGAACTTCCTTTACAAAATAAATGTCGCAAACTTTCTTTACAAAACATAAAACAGCAAAAACTTTCATTCCGAAACTCAAAATGACAAAAAATTTCTTTACAAACCCAAAATCGCAAAAAACCTTCATCACGTTCCAAAACCCCTCTTAACCCATCAAAACCGCTTATTTACCTGAGGCAGACTCTCAGTATCAGCCGAATCCGTATCATAAAAGCATCTCAACGTCTGTCCAATAGAATCAGGCAAGAAGTCCAACAAAGTCTCAAAAGAATTATCGATTGACACAATTCGAACCGACTGGATTTGCCCTTTCCAATTGACGGCAGTTCCTTTCAGCTGGCTACATTGTTCTTGACTTTTGATGATGTTGGCCCCATTGAATCCACAAAACTTTTCAAACTGCGCCCACGACATGTTCGTGGCTTCTTGATTAGAATCAAAAGCATTTGTGCCATCGTACATGAATGATATAGCCATGATTAGGGCTACCAGGTATACGGCTAACAATGACCAATGTTTTCCTATTGAAAACAATAAAAAATTTTTAAAAAAAAAAAGTTTTAAACTTCAAATTTAAATTTTTGTGAGTTCCTGATAGTGATAATAACATATTTTACCAAAAAAAGTGAGCTTGTCAAGTTTGTCTTCACTTACTTTTAAAATTGAACTTTTTCGACAATTTTTGGTAGATTTTACGAAAGAAGAAGGGCAACAATAACACGGCAATGGTAATCGAGAGTTTGATGGCTGTGATCTGAAAAGAGAAAACGTGTTACTTTGCTCGAGGCTTATCAGTAATCGCGCCAGTGACTAGGTTCTTGAACTTGTTTATGCGTTCTTTGTCGGCTGATGCTGTTTTAGGTATTAAATAGCTTTAAAATATTATTTTTTGTCATCTGATGTTGTTTTAGGTTTAAATGGCTTCAAAATTTAAATTTAAAAGCCTTTTTTGAGCTCACCAACGCTTCCATTCCAAAAAACGTTAAAACTTTCTATTTCTCCACCCCCTCTTACCCAAAACCCCCTACCCTTTTCCGTTATACCCAAAATACCCACCCTCTACTATCATACCCAAAACAACCCCAAAAATAGCGTAATCCACTCACCAGTTCAATAGCCGACTTTAGTTGACTAATACCAATACCTAAAGCCAATGCGATACCAACAAACGATGGAAAGACCAGTAAGGATACTAAAGCACCAGTTAGTACCAATCCAGGAAGATTAAAGTGTCTGTAACCGATCAACCACATCGTCATGGCTATGTCCATCCACGCAATACATACGATTTGTGGTATGACAATTCTAAAGAAGTCGGCTGTTTGATTACGTCTTCTGGCCATGATCAAGTAGATGATTGGAACGGCCAAAAGCGAAATGGCTGGAAGAGAAAAGGACATTCTGACCATGCCTAAAGTTAAAAAAGATTTAAAGATTGAAGTTACGTATATATATATTTAAATTGAGGTTATTTAAAAATTTAAAAGTCCTTACCAAACTTGATTTCAAACAAAGGCTTCCACAAGCGCCAATAACCAATTGGTATCCTCATTTTAGACAGTATTATCGGTACACTGAAAGTATTAAAAATTGTTAACATAAGACTTTTCATCTAAAATCAAAAATAATATAACACTTTTACCATAGCAACTAAAACAAACTTACCAAGACATAAAGTTAGCCAAAATCGCCAACAACGCATACTTATCACTGTCATCAGCCAATGCGACAAAACATAGTGCTCCCAAGAACAGTGAGATCCCACAAAACAAAATAGAATTAGGTAACACCTTCTCCGCCGCTCCAACCGAGAAGAGGAAGAAGAACAAAGAGATGAAGAAGTAGATGTACGGATCCCAATTGACCAGTTGAAAGTAGCTGGAGGTAGTGTCAGTTGACTCTTTCTTCTCGAATAATCTGAATACTCGACTCCAGACTAGCTTTTCTTTGACAATGGTCTTATCGTGGAACATCTTCAAGGTGAAGTAGAACATGAAGAAGAAAGAGATGTAGGCTGCGATGATTGGCAAAGTGTTTACGATAGTGCCCACACTGAAGTTTGACAAAAAAATTTTAAATTATTTTAGTACTAAAAGCATTACTTTCGACATTATTTTATCATATTATATTGTTCAAATAATTCTGTGCCCCATCTCAAAACCAATTTTCAAGGTTAGGAAGTCAGAATTATTATAAACAAGCAACCTACATCATTATAAGACCCCATTACCAACTTTATAAACCCTTATACCCCCTTAAATAGCCTGACCTTATAAACTGCACCAAACAGATGAGTACCAAAGTCTGAAGTTGATGTAAAGGAAAAACAGCGTAGATCAATGTTCTCCATTGCTCGTGCAACTTGTCCAACAAGTACTCCACCAAGCTGTCCAACGAATTCACTTTTTTGTTTTGTTTTATCCGCTCTTCAATCACTCTTGGCATCACATTTTCAATGAATTCGTTTTCATCCGCGTCCTATAAAGACCTAAATTAGTGTTTTATGTCTGAATTTGATCTAGGTTTCAAGGTTTATGATAAAGTGGCCTAGGTTTTATAATAAAGTGGAGAATTTTTAAAATTTTAAGGTTTATAAAGAAAGTGCCCGGCCTGCCGCGCTCTGATTGTCTTCAAACTTTTTATATAGAAAGATCCTATAAATATAAGACTTTCAGCAAAGTAGCAAATTGCGTTCTACATTAAATCTCGAGAAAATCGAGATAAAAAATTACGTTTTGAATTTCCCGCCAAATTGGCATTGTGCTTCAAGCTTATAACTTTGTCGTTTTTGACTTATAACCATTTTTCTTTGATATACTAGTAGAAAATCTTTAAAAAAACCGAAATGTTTCAAGTTCTAAGCGTAGCTTGTCCGTTGGGTACTTATCTTGTTAATATAATTTTAGAAAAAACTCGTTTTGAAAAAACTAGAGTGAATAAAAAAGTTGATTTTTGTTCTAAACTTTTTCATAATAATTAGTAAAAAGCATCAAAAATTGTAATTTATACTTTTGCTACTTTGGTTCGCTTGTTATTGCATATTTTTGATTTATTTTAAGGAAACTGATAAGGATTGCAATTTATCTTTTCTTTAACTTCGTCCCATCAAAGTGACAAATTTTGCTTTTTTAAAATATTGAAAAACCCACTTTTTCATTCCCTGAAAAACCAAAAAATCAAAGAAAATACAGTGAAATCTATCAAAAATTACCTGGATAGTGTGATATCCCGGTTATAAGAAACAGGTTTAGATCAGTCTCTTGAGTGTCATACTAAATAGGTTTGACTGTAGCTTTTAAGAAAATTAGACAAAACCCGTGCGTATTTTACAAAAAAAATCCTGGTAAACAACGTTCAAAAAATTTTGGGAAATACTATCCCCTCCGCCAAGCCCTTCCTACAAAAAGCAGCCCTGACCTATTCAATAATACGAAACGTCTATTCTAACACCAGTAAAGCAATATATTACACATTTCCATAACATTCCCCCATAATTTCCTCTTCATCTTACCTCCCGTCCGTCACTTTCGCCCCCATTCAGCTCCTCCTCCAAGTCGGCGTTGGCCAGAAGCCGCTCCAGAATCTCGGTCTGTGACATTTTGTCGTCTCCAAACTCGTTGATCAGCTTCTTCAGACGATCTTCCGACCGCAAACCGTCCGGGTTCCGATTGAAGGCACGATAGATGCGTTTGGCCGCATCCGGCGAGTACCAATCTGGGTTAAACGTGTATAAAGCGTTGCTTATCAACAGTTTTTGTTGTAGTGAGACAGTGGGAGTGAAGAAAATAGGAAACGATGAGAATACCATTTTTATTAGATAATAAGTTTAGGTAATATAGAGAGGTATATCTATGTGAAAACTGATGTTTTCGTGAAATATATCGCAGTAAAGTACCAATAATTCAAATTTTATAGCCAAAAACCAATGTTTTTTAGTAAAATATCATTAGTTTTACAATTTTTCAGTTAAAAAGTAGCATTTCTAACATTGCAAGCACAATATTAATCACTTTTCCAATAAATCACGGTAATAATTCTTGTTTAGCAACTTTAAAAAACAGTCTTATTAGCAATTTCCTCTCGAAAAGCCGTGTTGTTCTTGAGATGACCCACAAAATCAGATAAAAACTGATAATTTTAGTAGAAAAAACAGCAGACACAGGTCAATGTCACGCCCATTAGCAAACTTTTAACATCGAAGATGACTTCAAGTGAAATGGTTTCCCGCCAAATACCGTGATTGGTGCACGAGGTCAAATTTATAGTATTTATAGTACGCTTAATAAACGAAATAGTATAAGGTTAAGTAAGGTCGTCTATGACATTAAATTTTTGCTAACAAGGTTTATAGTAGTCTGACGCTTAGATTTTTAACAAAACTTTTTGATTTTTGCCGCGCCTACTTTACTTTCAAAAGTCTTCAACTATCCTGCCCAGAAGTAACCCTATACAAAAGCACCGGGCCGAGCCTGGTTTGAGAAAACTGAAAAACTGGCCGAGCCTAAGAAATGGATCCGGCCCTCTGGCTAGGATTTAGAAACTCCAGCCTGGCTTGAACAAAATGAAAAACAAACCGAGCCTCACAATTAGGCCCGTCCCTCCAACTGGGCCTTGGAAACTCAAGCCTGACTTGAGCAAAGTAAAAAACAAGCCAGACCTATATGTAACCCTCAAAACCTTGTTTTTTACGTAAAATAAGCCTCTATATTATAACAAAACCATTTTCAAATTGGCTATGTTTTAAAAACCACTAGAAACAAGCAACAAACTCTTGATCACCGTTCTCAAGACTTTTCTATTTGAACTAACAGTGTTATTCACGTCTCTAATTAATAAACCAAGAGCCGCTGAGCCAAATTAATCATAAAAATTTAGTGTTCTGACTTTATTTCATGTGCAGTTCAAAGCTGTTCACTATTTTTGAAGTTTAACAGCAGAAACTGTAGGTGTTCTTATAGGCTTAAACAGAACAAATAAGCGTTCCTATAGGCTTATTTATAGTTTCAAAAAAAAACAAGTTTAACAATTCATTTCCTTCTTCTGGGCTTGGTTTTATAGTCCAAAACTAAAGTCATCACATAGTCTAAAACCTCAAATTTAAAGAAAATTTCAAATTTAACGCAAACTTAAAGAAAACCTTCTAATTAAACCTTAAAATCCTTTAAAATTAAGTGAGAGCTATCCTCGCAAAACCCCAAGCTTAAAATCCCCACAGTTTAACATCCTGAGCCATGAGGTCTCAGATGGTTTATTTGCTCTCAACGTTCCGGAATGTGAACCGCTGACCATTGATCTAATGGAACACCGTGGTATTTCTCGGCTTTTTTGAGTTCTCAAGTATTATGTTACACTTGACCAGAGCTTACTCATTTTTCAATCGTTTTTGAAATGTCCACTTAGACATCTGTTTTTTAAGTTCAGGTTTAAATTGACTCATTTTTTATTCTTTAGAAACGATATTAAGTAAAATTTATGCTATTATATATAGGTTTAAAATTGCGCATTTTTTATGGTAGACTTAGAAAACAGGTTCGTATTTTACAAAAGTCATATTTTTAAATTATTAAATTAATTTTAAACCCGCAACGTATTATAAACGTATTTTACAACAAAAAAAAACAGAATTTCTTGAATGTTGGCAAACTAAATTTAAAAAACTTTGATCCCATGAAGCCCTTGACCTCACCAAAGCATCTATTTATATATAAGAACATTAAGTTTGGCCAAATGTAATATAATCTGAACGTTCTTTAGATTTTAAAATACTTTTTGATCTTTGTACGAACATTTCAAAAAGTTCAATATTCTTTGCGCTTCGAATTTAACTCAAGATCTCTAATCTCTAGCTCATGCTATTTCATGCTATATTTATTTTCTTCTTCTGAGTACCTATTATACCAACATCATGAACTGAACGTTTAACACGTCATCTTTTAAACTTTTTATTAGGTTGTTCAAATAATTCTGTGCCCCCTTACCCCAAAAAATGCTTTGAGAGGAAGTACAGAATTATTTAAACAATCTGATAGCAAAGAATCATTTGAACAACCTAATCTATCGTTTGTTTTACCCCTCTCTTACACTTGATTTTTTTACCATTACCTGCGTAAATCTTGAAGGACAAGCTTCTTCAACAACATTTTGTGGGGTTCGTACCATTCTCAAAAAGTGAAATTCAATAATATTAATTTTCAATGACATTCAAAAGCTCTTCCGGGTAAAACCGAGCTCGAACCTTTGAAAAGTCTTATCAGATTCAATTGCAATTTAGCTGAAACTGTTGTAAAAAAGTACTTTTTCCTTATTTTTCGACTTTTAGCAAGTTTACGAGATGCTAACAGCCTTTTTTCACTTTTTGAAATTTAAACATGTATGCGCTCAGTGTTATTCACGATCATCTTGATGAAATTTTAAGTTATTACTAGATTAATTTAGATAGAAATAAGAACTTCGTATTTTACAAACATCGAAATACTTATGTGTTATTACTTTTGCAATTTTCCTTAAAGTAATTACTGTTTATCATCAAAATTATATGATTACTCCAGAATAAACTTATTTTTGCATTAAACTTCAATTTGAAACCTCTGTAACATACTTTAGAACTGCCACACCTACTGTTTAGACAACTCAAAACCTTCCAAAGACTCTTAACACTCCACTAACAGGACCTTCAGTATTAAATCCTCCCTCAAACACTATAAAACACCACTTACCGGCCGCCGCCACCGCACTGTGAGCCAGTCTCCTCGAAGGGCCTTCATCGTCGGACGAGTTCCGTCGGAATCTGAATCTCGACATGCTCGAGAATGTCAAATCGATTCCGACTTCTTGTTTCAATGCTTTTGTCTCTGAGGAACAGGTGGTTTGTCCTGATTTTTCGCAAAAAACAAGATAGAATAAAACGGAACGCCAAGGAATTTTGGCAATGCAATAAATCGTGGTGGAATTTTTGTTCAGCGGTCGTTTATGCTAAAATTCGGGATTTTTTTGATGTAAACCGGTAAGATATTAATCATTGTATATTGTGTTTAATTTTTATTAGATTTACATGTCAGATTTCTCTAAAATTTTAAAAATCGTTTTTCTTGCTTTATTTTGACAAAAACCTCAAATTATACCCAAATTTCCTTCCCAAACCATGTGAAAACCCCGAAATACCATCAATTACATATGTTGCCGCCTTTTATCTCCGTATATAATAAATTGTGCGAATGATATACTAATTATATTCATTAATTTACAGATCCACAATAACAAACATCGGCCGAATGTGTTGGAATTAAATAAACGTCGTGCTGCTACTGGTTCTCCGGTGCTGCGGGTTCGGGTGGCTGGCTGGTGGGCCGTGGCGCGGTTTCGATGTGCGGTGGGATGAGGGCGCGGTTCAGTTCGGGCTGAATTTGCAATTCTTGAGGAGTGAAGTCGAAGAGAGGGGGCAGTTCGCGGCCGCTTGGCAACCGTGTCGTTGGTTGGCGGAGTTCGTCGAAGAAGTTGTGTGCACATGCTTGTAGGGGTGTGAGACGACCTTCTGGATTGTAGTCGAGCAGTTTTGAGACCAGGTCGATTACTTCCGACGGTGCACCCGGTCGAAGGATTCGGCTCCAAGGATGGGCGCGAATTGAGGGGAATCTGAACTCACGGTAGTGCGGATTCATCTGTTGGATTTGTTCACGGGTGGGGGTTCCTAGTACCTGAAAATACAAAACATAAACTACGATGCATAATTTTTCAGAAAAATATAGTTCATTTTATCAAAATTTACAAAAAAAAGCAAAATTCACTACAACAATATAAACAAAATCAAAATTTTCTATGTACCTCCAAAAGTATACCCCACCTTATCCACCCCAACCTACTTTAATGATTTCGACGAGTTGATCGACGCCTGAATCGCCCGGGAAGACGGGCCGAGATATGATGAGTTCGGCGAGAACGGTGCCCGCCGACCACACGTCGATGCTGTTCGTGTAGTGAGTTGAGCCGAATATTAACTCCGGCGCTCGGTAGTATCTTGAGCAAATGTATGATACGTTGGCCTCGCCGCGGATTAGGTATTTGGCCGAGCCGAAGTCGCACAGCTTCAGCACACCGGTTTCGGGGTCTATTAACAGGTTTTGGGGTTTAATGTCACGATGACAGACGCCAATGGAGTGAATGTAGGCAAGGGCGCGGAATAACTGAAAGGTTTGATATTAATAAGTCTAATGATACTATTTTTAAAAGTTTAAGACCTGCACCGTGCAAAGCTCCAAAACTTTTGGACCAACATAACAAATCACTTCATTTTAGTACCTAAAACTTCAAAAACAACACAACGCCTTACCTGATACGAATAAACTCTGACCAAAGTCATTGGAATGTGTTGCATTTGCCTAGTGTAATGTCTGGTGAGTCGATAGATGGTCTGGGGCATGTATTCCAGGACCAGGTTCAAGTACACCTTGTTCTGGTCCTTGTCTTGATTGTGGTAGAAGAAGTAATGTAATTTTACAACGTTCTGATGATCCAATCGACGCATTATTTGCAGTTCGCGGTTCTTATAACGATTATCTTGTAGTACCTTTTTGATGGCCAGTTTCTCGCCGCTTTCTGTTCGAGTTACGTAGACCTAAAACATAATAATATAAAACATTATAAAGTATTCACAAATGTTGCATTAGGTGTTACTAACAGCTTAAAACGTACAAGGTAAAAATCGGGGTAAATTTGTTATTTTGCTCAAAAAATTGCCATTTTAGCTTATTACATATCGAAAATCAACTACAACATCCTTCAAATATCCCAGCAGGCATCAGTACTCAATCCTTTGACCATTCTCTATAACTAAAACCACCAAAAATCAACTTACCCATCCAAAAGATCCGTTTCCATGTACTTTAATATCGAAAAGTCGTAGTTGAAGCCGTCGTTCCGGTCGTGTATTCGTCGCTACTGTGAACAGTGCTTCTGATCGTGTTGTACCGTATTGTGGGAATAACGAAGGACCAGTTTCAACTGGAATTGGTATCGCAGGTGGAGGATCGGCTTGATTCGCTGCTGAAGATGATGTGGCCGTAGTCGAGGACGTTCCTGCCGTCACTGTGCCGTTTTGGGCCTGTAAATTGGAGCTTATTACAATACAAATGTAAAAGTGTACCTGTTTTTACATAAAACTATTAGAAAAAGTGGAAAAAGTGATTTTCATTCAACAAAAAATATTTTTTATACCTAAAAAATAAAACATTTTTGAAAAATCAATGTGAATATGCCTGTTTTAATCCTATAAAACCTTAAAACTTTGCTATAAAACAACTCACCTCTCCAGCCACCTCGGACGAGACGTCCTGACTGGTCTGGGCGGGAGGCTGGGACGTTCCCTCCCCTTCATGTTGGTTTGAGCCGGGCATCGGCCGGCGACTAGTCCTCCTGCTGCGTGCTGATTATTCTGAGTCCTGTTGATGTTCCGAAAAACAACAACAATCCTGCGACGATGTAGCAACAACTTTTCGTACAAAAATCGCTTTTAGTTGCGAATTTTTGTGGGAAAAACAACCGGCTGGCTAAAAATATAAAAGTTTAAAAAATGCACGGAAGATGGCAAAATAAGTTAGAAACGCGTCTAAAATAACATTTAGTATGTTCATTATTTTTATATTTTAAGACACAATATTATAAAATAAAAAATAAATAAAATCTATGCAAAAATCATAGATTTTATCTTGATTCATGTTCTAAAAACGTTAAAAAACAGATTTTTTAAATATAGACCAGCTTGTTTCATTTTCTCGAAAAATTACTAGTTTCTTAACATAACAATACAATTACAGCCATTGAGGATGACAAATCGCGCACATACTCCTACTACGTTGTTTTTCAAGCGCCTTCCTTCCTGAATCGGCCAAAACTTTGGTTGTCTGGAGTAACTTTTCACTTATTTCTTGAATCTTCATAAAAGTTTTAGCTTCATACAAATAAAACTTACCCTGACTATATAAAACTTGTTTTTTAAACGGCACAAAATATAACTACTTCAAAAAGACAGCTCGCCACAAAAAAGGCAGTCTAAGCTTTAGAAATCAAACCTAAAACTACAACAAAACCTTCAAGTTTTGACTATATTCGACCTCACAATTAGATCACTGCTAGCGATGAAATAAACTGTCATCAAACCTCACACCATTAACAATAACAAAAATTAAAGACCTTCATGTAACACACAATTGCCAAACTCCAGTTCCGGACCTCAAACCACAACAGCAATCTCAATCTTCCTCTTCTTCTTTTTTTTGTTATTTTCAACGTTCTTTTTCGCAAAACAAAAACATAAAGTAAACGTCCAGTGATAGATTTTTGGAATACTTGGAATAATTTTGACTTCGCAAATGCCAAAACATTAACGATTAGAGCACTATGATGACATTGATAATGACGAATAAGTCATAACAGTAATAAAAGAAAATAAATAAAGCCATCAAAATTTGACTTATATCAATCAAAGGTCTAATTTACCCTATAATACCATCACAGACAATAGGTGAATAACATATAATACCTACACAGACAATAAACAAAGTTACAGACAATTTTACACGATTTAGGACCTGCTTAAAGCAAAATAAGGAAGACTTTTTGAGCCATCGTTTTAGCCATAACTTGAGTTGTGTTTATAATGCGTGACATCTGCAAATGCTAGCCAAACATCCCTTTTGATAAACATTACAAAAAACATTCATCTTTACAATTTTTCCTTTTTAAACGACCAGATTAGACCATATCCACAATATGAGATTTAATATATTATCGAGTCGGAAGTATCAGATGTTAGAATAATTTCCTTCAACCTACGCAGACTTTTTACGTTATTTTGTGGGTTTTGCATCTAAAATCTTAATGTATGGCTTACAGTTCGTCGGGTTTCACTTCACAAGAACTAAATTATTAAGCACATCAACTAAATTGTTTAATTGTCGGTAAACTTAACTGAAAAAAAATATTTCATTAAGTTTTTCCTTCTTTCTAACCATACCAGACTAAAATAAGCCAAAATATTTCTAAATAAAATGTCGCATAGATTGACTACAATAATATTGCTAAAGGCAAAAGGGATAGGTCAAAAGCTACAGAGTACTTTCACCCGTTCAGTAAAAAAATCAAGCCATCAAAAGTTGCAACAAACAACAATAACAATTATCGATCAAAGCAGCCCCAAAGTCATTAAACACCTTTAACACATACACATGTTCGTTATCTTCAGACCAAAGAATATACCAATCTCACGTATTTATTCATGTGTTTTAAAACTTGAAATTAGTCAGAATGTTTGATCTAAGCAATTCTAGACACGATTTCTTAAACTCTGCTAGCTAACAACATATTCAAAAGCACCCAAATTCAAAAGTTAGCAAAAATTCATCAAAAAAGAGGAATTTAAAATCAATGTGCTAAAATTTTTCAATGAAGAACTACAAGTTAAATATTTCACTAATACATCCACAATAACAAGGATGACGTTTGACAGCAAATTTTTGAATAATATCACATAAAATACCATACAACTCAACTTAACGTAGTTAAAAACATTCATCTATACCCTAAATACAAAAAATAGTGCCCTTTTTGTCAATACCTAACCCACACTTTTTCAAAAATTCCTTTGCTTTCAATCATGCTTGTGTTTTCGGAAATCCCCCGAAATTCCAAAGTTCCAAGTCTGTCCATCCCTAATCAAACAAAAACACGTCGTTTTTACGTGTACATCTGTCACAATGACCCATTGTTTTTTGAGCACGGGAACGTGCAAAAAACTTGGCGCGTTTTCTTATTCCGGAATCAAAATTCAACAGGAGACCAGAAGAAAACAAGAATATTAGAAGCGGGGCGAAAATAAATATGGCTGAATTGGTTGTTTGGCCAAAAAAAGCCTACGGGGTGCAGAGAGAAGGGGGAGAGAGCGAAAGCGATGAAGAGGGAGTTCGGATCCCCAAAAGCATCGACTCACAACATTTTTATGGAAGCCAGAAAAACTTGTAAAACATTGTAGATTATACTAAATCTTTTAATTAACGTCAAACGAGTAAGTAGACAGCTTTGCAGATTAAGGGCGGCGTACCTACTCGAGGCAAAGTGTTGGTATTGAGAATGGAAATTATAAAAGGGCTTCGGAATTCGTACTGTGATGGAATGTACAAAAGTATAGTCAGAAATCAAGCAAATTATGCTGGTATTTTCAACAGAAATTAATGAAAAAATAAAACATTTAGCGAATAATACAAAATCATCGAAAGGTTCGACTAAATCACAAACAACCTTGCCCACAAAGTTTCAAAGATACCTCAAGCAACAAATGAGCAACCGAAAAAACCCCAAGAATACACAAAATAAGATTACACATGTGACATCACACCAAAACTCCTTACAAACTTAAAGCACGAAGTACAACCCTAAAGCTTCATAAGAACCCAAAAACAAGAAACAAAAAGCGGCCGAATCACACGAGTTGCAGCAGATTTACAACCCAACTCTTTGCTGAAATTACACTTTGCATTCGACAAAGGCCAAAAGGGCTGCGAAAAATGTAGTGGTGCTGAGGGAGGCCAGAGAGAACGAGTACGATTAGGAACTGAACACGAGGAAGGGAGAAAAAAACCAGAGCGCGCCCGAACCCGGCTTTCGATACCTTCATTTGGGCAGGAGAAGAAGACGAGAAAGTCCTCGACAAAGCTAACGAAAAAAAAACGTTTGGGGCCCCAACGAAACCCGGCCGCATCTTCGTCGTCTCCTCCTCATTCCATTTACATCTTACACCAGAGATACAAGACTTATAGCCCGCGAGTCTTTAAGCCCCCAACACACGCGTCCTTACTGCCGACCGTTGTTAGACAAAATTTTGCGGATAAATGGCGGGTGAATATTAGATGACGACACGGCCATCGACTCGTACGCCGTCTTCATTTAAAAGGGCACGGCTTCATTACTTTACGGATTTAAAAAAAAGTTTGGGATGGAGGTCTTGATGGGCTAGTCTTAAAATAAAGTCTTGATAGGTCATAAAATGTAATCATAATGAAAAATTTTAAACAAAAACTGTAGTTTTACTTTCGTTAGTTGAATCTCGTACTAAATTGTCCCACGAGCCAACAGATCAACTGCACGGTGCAGTTAACTAAAATAGCATGTAATATGTTACACGCCTTCAATAAATCTTATAACCCACTGTGTTTTGTTAAAAGTATAGAATGACCTAATATCAGTCATTCCACTAAAGAATTTGACAACTGCACGGTGCAGTCCCTGGGAAAATCGCGCCTTTTTTTTATCCCACTGCACCGTGCAGGTTCCCCCCGCGACCTCTTTCGACCCCAAACGATGGGAGAAAGAATGCACAGTGCAAGCCCCCCAATTGTCGCACTGGCCAGTTGTCGCAGGAGTCAGGGGGACTTGCGACAGTCAAAAAAATCTTGTCGCAAACCTTCCATTGAACACAGTGGTGGCTTGAGCGTTGCGACAATCGCCACACGCTATGGCATCGCCCTTTAAATCGCGATGCGACAACTTGTCGCAAGGTTTTGCACCTTGCGACATTGCGATTCCCCTTTCGATGTCGCAGGGTGCAAGCGAATGTCGCACGACTCGCTGAATGTCGCGCGACGTCTCCCGATTCTCGGTGCGACAGCGATTCCTCCGAATTGGGGTTTGCGATTTTATCAAATTCTTTAGTGGAAAGACTGATAGTACAAAAGGCTCAGTAAGATCGGTAAAACACAAAAGATCTAAAAAACATAACCAAAAACTTCAAAATCAACCCAAACAGATCAATTACACTATCATTTTTTGCCAGATACAGCCGTTGTCAAAAAATAGTAAACTTTTTTATTTTCAAAATAACTTTTTTCGTAATAGTCCGATTAGTATGAAACAAAATTTGTTTTAATAGTTGTTATACCTACTATCATACCCAAATGACAGATTTCATAAAATATGTCATCGTGACTCATTATATGGAATCAAAAAATTGACAGTGGACAAAAAATAGTAAACTTTTCTGAATCCTATCCCAAACTTCATTAAAAAGGTAAGATTTAAGTTTTTGTTGTTATAACATATTGTTTTAGTTACGAATGAATAGAAAACGACAAAAATCGTTGAGTTTAGAAGTCAAGAAGATGATCTTTCAAAGCATCGAACAAGGCGACCTCATGTGTAACATCACAGAAGAGTTTTCGAAATATAAGACTATTGTTTCGTCTTAAATGTTTCTAAATGTGTTCATTCTGTTTAAAATATAAAGTTTGTGTATGTCAGGGCAAAACACAAACTTTTTGTCTACTGAACATGGAATTTGCATGTTTTGATATGTGCCTTGGGTCATTACCTTGTTGAAAAAATCCACATCATTGGAAATTTTATGTTTCAAACGGAAGCATAAGCTTCTCAATACTGTCAGTGTAATTTCTACTGTCCATCGAACCAGCAATAAAGACTAACGGACCGACTTGAGACGAAGTAAAGAACCTCCATCCCATGATACTGATCACTTGATGTTTCACGCTTGGTACCTGGTGCTTTGAGGCAAATATTGTTCCTTTTTTTTGTCTTATATAACTCTACCTTGATATCCAAACAAACCAAACTTGCTTTTGTCGGTCCACGAGCCTTTATCCCACTTCTTCTCAGACCACTTCTTATGTTCACCTACCCATTTCAATAGGATCGTCCGGTTCTTCTTCCTGGTCAACGGTTGTTTTGCCGGATCACGTCCATTGAGCTTGTCTTTAATTAGTCTTCTTGCTACAGTTTGATCAGGTACTTTAAAGTTGTAAAACTACACTATTTCAGCATTTATTTTGGGTGCAGCCTTCATCGGGTCTTTCTAAGACAACTTTGCAATCACCTTATCCTGACATTTGTCAATTTTCTTGTTCTTTTGTTGTTTAAAACTTTTTCTGGATGCCATTCTTCTTACAATGCTTCCAAATTAAAGAGACTTTAGTTTTGTTTACCTAAAAATCTTCTGTGATGTTACAAATGAGGTCGTCTTGTTCGATGCTTTGAAAGATCACCTTCTTGGCTTCTAAACTCAACGATTTTTGTCGTTTTCCAATCATTCGTAACTATAATAATAAGTAATAACAACAAAAACTTAAATCTTACCTTTTTAATGAAGTTTGGGATAGGATTCAAAAAAGTTTACTATTTTTTGTCCACTGTCAATTTTTTGGTTCTATATAATGAGTCACGATGACATATTTTATAAAATCCGTCATGTGGGTATGATAGTAGGTATAACAACTATCAAAACAAATTTTGTTTCATACTAATCGGACAATTACGAAAAAAGTTACGTTGAAAATAAAAAAGTTTACTATTTTTTGACAACGGCTGTAAATCAAGAATGCCAACTTAAACAAAATGAAACCTCTGGAAACATTCACACATCATTTTCTTTTCCCAAACCCATAAGTAATACATCAGATGTTTCTGGCAATTCAAAACATACTTAAAATCTTAGGAGAATTTCTTCCTTAAGCAGCTAAGCAATACCTAACTGACGTCAAGCGATCATGAACCAGTTTGACGTAGATGCAAGAAGTATATACATACCTTTTTACATGAAACATACATACCTTTTCATACACAAAATATATCCACACCTTTACATGCACAGATATACATACATTCACCAAAACATATACACTTACGTACACACTCAAAACATATTTACAAGTAAATGTTTATTGTTGTATACACATACATCACTCTGTAAACAGTATAAAAGCGTATAAATTAGAAACTCACATCAAACAACAGTTAGCATGACGTATAAAGGTCGAGTATGACTTTTTAAAAAGCCGATTAGCAGCTCTATTTCAGGAATACTGTTCTATTTTTAAACCCGAACACGTAAGTTAAAATTTATGGCTTAAAGTTACTAATATTTAACGACATTGAGTGTGTGCAAATGTTATCCATGACATTTGAAATAGTTATTTTGAGTTCGTCACAGACAACATTTCACATGCAGTGAAATATGTCAAATATTTTAATTGATTTGAAATCGTTATATATTTGAAATTATAAAATTTGCAAGTAAATAAACTTTAACAATCACAAAATTCTCCACAAGAAAAAGCCAAAACTTTATAACTATTATACCAATATAAAACATATTACCATAAAAGTAATATTAATATACAAAACATATAAAACAATATCAAATCTTGTTTGAATAGATTAACTTTCAAAAGAAAGTCAACAAAAAATTATTTTATTTCAATTCTACCCAAAAAAGCACGTGAGACGAAACGACTAAAAGGTTTTTAATTTTGATCAAAAAACATTTTATTTTCGACGCTTAAAAATCACGATCAAGAGTAATAAACATAATAGAAATACGTATAAAAAGTGCGTTGGCAAAATTACGAAGATAACACAGGTTGTGAAAAGCGTGACAGTGTAAATCATGTTCAGAATGCATAATTTACTGGTCCATAACACCATCAAACAACCCGTTTTTCAATTTTTCGAATATTTTAAGCTGTAGTAATTTTAAAATCAAATATCATAAGATTAAACATCAAAAATGTGTTAAAATCAACATTACTTCAAAGAGAAGAACCTTTTTTGCCTATGTTAACACCAAATGTCAACCAACACCAAAAATGTAATCAAAACACATCGAAACTTATAATATTGTCCATACTTATCAAAAAACTCATGAAAACTTTAAAAATCACGGCATAACCACACTTTTCGTAAACAAAAAGCTTGAGCATAACAAAGAAGACCCAACTGTTCGATTATAATCGCCTCTAACACTTCATTTACACACGTCTTATCCACAAAAACACAGATAGTCAACGGCATACACATTAGTAATGACAATTGTAATGTTAATAATCTAAAAATACAACAAAACAATATAAAAACAGCTGACCTTTGTCAAAAAACAGTGAAGCACGAGTTCCTGAACATAAAAAACGAGATTTTAACGAAAAATTTATTTTTCTTGGCATTTCGTATTATTTTTCAATCGTTATTGGCGGGACCAAATTAAATATTAGATGTATGTGGAAAAAGAAACAAAAACAATATTTTTAATGTAAACAACTTGTAAATAGACAAACATGATAAAGAAACTGATTGACCAGCCTTTGGTAACGCACGTTAACGTTCGTGACTTTGGTTTTAAGAAGATGCCAGAGAGTTTGAAGTTCTTGGGGTATGTTAATATAGTTTTTGATGTTTATTTACAAGTTTAGACAGAAAGAAGCTGCTGCTATCGACAAAGAATTGTTTGAGGACTATGGCTTTAGTGTGGATCAGTTGATGGAGTTGGCTGGATTGAGTTGTGCTCAAGCTATTCATCATAACTACGGACCCTGTAAGTTTGGTTTGAATGGCGATGTTTTTGTTGTTGTTATGTATTAAAGACGTTGTTTTTAGGCCCTGTATTGGTCCTAGCTGGACCAGGAAACAATGGTGGAGATGGCTTAGTGTGTGCCAGACATTTGAGGCTTTTTGTAAGTTAAATTTTTGTTTTGTTGACATTTAGGTAATGAAACCTTTATAAATTGATAAATTTAGGGATTTCAACCAACAATTCTGTATCCAAAACCTTCAAAATCTCAGTTGATGCAAAACTTAGTGAAACAAACAACTTTGATGGAGATTCCTTACATTGAGAAGCTTCCAGAAGACGTCAGTTCTGTCTATCATCTTGTTGTAGATGCCTTCTTTGGATTTTCGTTCAAACCGCCTCTACGTGAGCCATTTGGAGAGATGATGGATTCTATAGTGAAAGCAAACGCTACAGTGTTTTCGATTGACATTCCGTCAGGTTGGGACGTTGAGAATGGACCTCCAGAAGATGGAACAGTAAAGTTATTGCCAAAGTCAATGATTTCATTGACTGCGCCAAAGAAATGTGCCAAACATTTTAAGGGTACGCATTATTTAGGCGGGCGATTCGTTCCTCAAGCCTTGGCCGATAAGTATGAGTTGAATTTGCCTGATTATCCTGGATCTCAAGGCTTTATGCTTCTGTCTCACGACAAAGAACATTGATTTTTTATTGTTATTTGGGACGATATTTGTATTTTTATGGGATATTGTAGATGATGCTGATATTCAGTATTTTCAAGGCCTGTTTCCTGCCGGTTATTATTATAAAGTTGTAAAAAATCTACTGTAATATAGTATTATTTATAAACGAAAATAAATTTTAACAGAAATTTTGAAAACTGATCTGATTTTGTTACAAAACCTTCGAACTAGCTTCGGAAAGGCAAGTGACAATACCATCCTTCCTTTTTAATCAATACAACTTCAATTTGCATCCACTCTTCGATGCAATAAAACTTTGCGAATAAATCAGCGCCTAACATCCTTAATATATTGTAAATGGGGCGACGAATTGGATTACTGTAACGCATTTTTTTAAATACGAATTGCTTTTTCAACACTACTCGTTTTGTTTGGCGTGCTTTCCCGCGGTGTTCGGCGCACGCTAATCAAGAATAGGTTGTCGTGGATTGGTTGGATGGGACTCCGCCTACTTTCCTTGGATTTTCCTTGTTTATTTGGGGTTTTGAAGGTTTTTTGGTAAAATACGGTGATCTCATTGCTCTGGTCGAGTTAATGTAGATAGTTATATAATTTTTGCACTTTACTCTTTATAATATATAACTTTTTGTTTTCAATTTTTTTGCACGGTGCAATGTTCTTCTCTGATCCTATCTTATCTCTTTTTTAATTTTTTTACGAAATCCTTTAGATTTTTGAAATTTTGTTTGGAATTTACCATTTTATTCCATGCACAGTGCAGTCTCCCTTTCTCTTTTTTCTCTGTCCGTCTCTTCACTTTCTCTTCATTTCTCCGCGATCTCTCGCTTCTCGTCTCGACGAATTAAATGAGCGGTTTTCAGGATGAAGAATATTGTGGGCGTGTCCGAACGTATGCTATTGTCAATGTAACATATAATCAGGCACAGACGTACATCTTGAGCGCATCTGTTTAACCTCTAGGATTACTGTAGTCATTAGTTCAAGTTGTGGACATTGCTATTAGTCTTTCATTTTTGACACTACTGTAAAATCGTTTTTACAGTTTTGGTGTTCTTGCTGTGAAACGGTTTCAATTGGTTTCGGAGGTTACTGTAATTTGAAACTTCTGTTAAGAATACTACTATATCTTGAAGCTGCTGTTACTTATCAAAATTATTGTGCAGTAATCTATGGACGTTGCTGGTACAATGAGTTATTCACGACTATCAGTTGGCAGTGGCTCTGATGAATCTTCTAGTCGGAAGGTAAGGCTTATAATTTTTTAAAACACTTTATGTTCGATGCTTTTTATTGTAAAATACGCTTGGCGTGGTTTACAATTTGCAGAGCAGGGAAAAGCAAGGCATGAAGTTTACAGGGCAAGGTAAAACAAGTCATGGCTTTTACAGGGCAGTGTAAAGTAAGGCATGGCATATGCAGGGCAGTTTAAAGCAAGGAATGGTATTTGCAAGGCAGGGTAAAGTAAAGCATAGCATTTACAGGGCAGGGTAAAGTAGGACATGGCATTTATAAAACTGGGTGAAACAAGGCGCGGCATTTATAAGGCAGGGTAAAGTAAGGCAGGGCATTTACAGGGCAGGTTAAAGCAAGACATGGCATTTACAGGGCAGGGCAAAGTAAGGCATATCATTTACAGAGCAGGGTAGTTATTTTTTGCTATTTTAAGTTTACTTACCTTTACTTCTCTTTAACATGACAATTTCAGCGGCCATTTGAACAACTGAGTGTCGAAGAGATTGAGCCTTATGTAAGAAGGAAAAAGGGTGACAGTGATAGAGCCAAAAAACGGTTGGAAAACTTGAATGAAGAGGTGAGTACAATATCTTTTCTCTCATTTTCTACATACTTCCTGACTCATTTATAGCTCATACTTTTTTATATACTCCATCAAAGGATCAAAGCCGTATTTTACATTGTATTAGGTTGTTCAACTAATTATGTGCTCTGTAGCCCCGAAAATTTGCTTTGAAATTGAGCTTAGAATTATTTAAAAACCTAATAATACTAAGTTTTAGTATTAAAGCTTGTAAAATACGACGCCAATTATTATTCATGGTAAAGTACTGCTTGCTCATAGCAAGTAAACCATTAAAAATATTGTTTTAGGAACAAAACGTTCTCCGAACCTGTATAAACTCGAGAGAACGGAAGAGAATGCATGACCTGAATGATGCTCTAGACGATTTGAGGTCAGTTCTACCTCAACAACAAGTTCCAACTGCTCGAAAACTGAGCAAAATATCTACAATTATATTGGCTACAAACTAGTAAGTTCAATTTTTGAAAATTTTGTGGTGTTCTGAGTAATATTTGATTTAAAATGGCATAGGATTAGCAAAATTAAAAAAATTTTTTTTAAAAGTTTTAAAACGCTGTATTAGGTTGTTCAAATAATTCTGCGCTCTCTAATTCTACAAGTTTGCTTTGAAAGTGGGCACAGAATTATCTGAACAATCTAATAAAAAATTAAAAACTTTTTCCAATGTCATTTTTAATGCATTATTAAATGTTTGTTGACTAACTATCTTACAGTATCCGCCAACTAGCCGAGCACAGCCGTTGCCTAATGGAAGAGCTGAAACAAAATGGAATCGAGCTACCCCCAGAGCCAAAGCTAGTCCACTCCACACCGTCACGCTCTCAGACGCCTAGTATCAAAAGCGATTCCCCAAAGCCTCAGTTTACTCCTACTGTGGCTCCGAACCTTCCATTGCCGTTTGCTACAGTAAACCCCGTCTCTTTATGGTTGTCTTTGAGTCAAATGTCTCGAGTAACTTGTATGAAAATGATCAACCCTGCTGCCAATTGTCAATGTCATCAGTGTTTTATGAAGATTAGATGAGTAGGTGGGGTATGAAATGACAAAAAAGTGGTTTTTTTGAAATTTTTTACTTTTACTTTTGAAAAAAATTGAGTTTAAAATTGTTTTTGAAATTATTTTTTGTTAATATTAGGTTGTTCAACTAATTCTGTGCTTTCTAACTTTAAAAATAAGCTTTGAGAGGGCCACAAAATTACTTGAACAACCTAAAAACTTGCTAAAAATTTGAAAATAAAATTTTTTTGCATTGTTTTGTAAAATACGTTTAATATTTATGGGATATGTATAAGTATACATATGCATGTTGTATAAATAATTTAATTTTTACTTTCATGACCTTCTAGATTACAACCAAAGCCTGTTTATTTTAAAATACGTTTAGTTGTCTCATGATTTTTTATATTAAACTTTCATTTTATTCTTTTTGTGTCTTATTAATTGCCAGGTGCTAATGATCTATCAAAACCATCACTTATCTTTCCTATTGTGTATATCCTTGCGATGTTTTATTTATGTAAATTAACATATTTGTAATATTCCTTATTATAAAAATAAAATTGAAACACTGTTCAAACTATAATATTTTTAAATGTTTTACTGGATTTTACCATATTAATTTATTAACTTTTAACTTTACTATAAAAGAAAATTAGTAATAGAATGTAAAATACGTTATATGGTTGTCTACTTAATAAATACAGTGAAATACCTTTATAACAAATCGCTAGGGAATTTAAAATTTGCTCGTTATGTTTCGTTATACCGAGGATATAGGTTTTAGTTATACCGAGGATACAAATGCACTGTGTAGTGTTAGCCGGGGATTCAAAAGCTGCTCGTCATACAGGAGTTTTGTTATTTATATAGAGGTTCTTTATACAGAGGTTCTACTCTATTTACTTTAATACTAGAAAATTCGTAGTAGAATGTAAAATACGTGTGATGCTTCCCTACGAATAAATCTAAAGATATGGACTATAAATGGGTTAGAAAGTTTGTAGAAAAGGATATACAATGGAACTCCTATATAACGAACTCCCCTATAACGAAAATCCCGTATAACGATCAACTTTTCAATCCCCGTCTACCACTGCACAGTGCATTTAAAAACCCAGTATAAAAAAACTCCTTTATAACGAACAAATTTACAGTCCCCGAGCGATTCGTTATACAGGAGTTCACTGTATATTGCGAAGCATCTTTAGCATGACCCTTGATAGTATGACATTTTTATTATGATGATAACTTTCTGACCGCCCTTTGTAATGGAAGTTTTGTTAAAAATTATCTGGATCTTGTGTCAGTTTTTTGGTCTTTGTAATATCACAAATTAGTTGATTAGTGAGATACCTTGTTTATAATGGCACTGTGATTCAGTCCCTTGGGTGTTTACTAAATGGGGTTGACTGTAAATTATTGTAATTTTGAATGATACCGGTCGTTTTTTCAAAAAAAAATTGTTTAGGAGAAAGAAGGATTCTATTTTCTTGATGAATAAGGTATTCTCTTAAAACTTGCTTTTTAACATGCTTTGCTTTACAATTTCTAAAATATAGCTTTACTAGAGGTTTGCCACTAAACAAGGCCACATAACATTCTCTGGCAAATTGCACTATACTTCTACCTTTACTTTGTACAGAACTATGAATATTCTATCTTATCATACCTTATATTATCTACATTACCGTTTACCATAGTAAATAAGGTTCCTTTATTCAAACCCTAATTGTAATACCTTTACTCTACTACCATCACTCTATTTCTCTCTACCTACAACCCTGTACCTACTGTCCTCACTCTACTACCCGTACCTTACTACCTTCACCTCAATTGCTTACTCTACTGGCTTCACTCTACTACTCTCTTCTGACTATCTTCATTTTACTACCTTACTACCTAACCCTACTACCCTCATCCTACTGCCCTCAGTATCCTCTCCCTAATTACCAATATCAACCCCCTACTCCCTGCTGAACATGGCCATATGTCCACTTTAATTGAGAGTAGTCTTGACTTTTTATTTGTCAATAAAATAACACGCAGTAGATTATCCCATCACTTCTTGACACAATTTGTCGTTGCGTAATGTCGAGAGTGTTTCCGATTGTTCGGGCCAATCGCATTACGTCGTTCCTCTCACCTTCGGATTAACTAATAAGCATGTTATGGTAGGCACACAATGGCCAAGGCAGATGGGTCTTATCATGATGGGTTTTGGGGGTTTAGATGGGTTTGGAAATGGCAAGACGACATTTAAAATTTTTTAAAAATTGAAATTTTGTAAATTTTAAAATTTCAAAAAAAGTTTTTGCCTTTCTTTAATTTGTAAAGAAAGTTCTTACGTTTTTTTGTTTTATTTTTTTTTCAATTTTTCGTTTAAAAACTGCCAATTTTGTGCTCTGCAGCCTGCGAATGACAAGTTATACGATAAATAAAATTTTGAGTTTTGTAAACAAAGTTTTGACCATTTTATGTTATGTAAAGAAAGTTTTTGATATTAAATAATCTTCGTTAATAATATAATGGCAAGTCCTTAAAATATGGGCGAGTGTTTTGTAAAATACGACCACCTGTCAAGATGGTGTGTTCGCACTTAAAGAGTCATTTTACAGCGACATTTGGCGCCTCTCTAATCCAGTAAATCTGTGATCTTCATAACGGCAAAACAGACGGTAATTTTGTAAAGAAACCATTTAATCATCCGTATTTTACAAAAAATGGCAAGAAATTTGTTTACAAAACATTAATTGACAAGAACATTCTTTACAAATCAAAAAAAGCGAGAACTTTGCTTACAGAACACAAAATCGCAAGAACTTTATTTACAAAACAAGACATGGTAAAAACTTTCTTTACAAAACAAGGAAAGGCAAGAACTTTCTTTACAAAGCAAAAAATGACAAGAACTTTCTTTACAAAACACAAAATGGCAAGAACTTTCTTTACAAGACAAGGAAAGGCAAGAATTTTCTTTACAAAACAAAAAATGACAAGAACTTTCTTTAAAAAATACAAAATTGCAAGAACTTTCTTTACAAGTCATAAAATGGCAAGAACTTTCTTCACAATACAAAAAATAGCAAGAACTTTGTTTACAAAACTCCAAAAGATAAAAAACTGGTTTAAACTTACAGTAACCGTTTTCCGGTATCTTGACTCTTTAATTCGAATACAATTAATTTTATGGATCTTCCCCGATTACAGTTTTCTTTTGTTATTGAAATTGGAAACCTTCAAAAGTTTTCGGACCAAAACAAATGAAAAAAGGCGACCGCAAGAACTTTCTTGCCAGGTCAGGCGACAATAATGTCTAGCTTTGAAGAAACTTTCTTTACAGACTTAAAAGTTTGAAATTTGGGCTGATATCGTTGGAATACACCTTACAAAACAGAAAATAATTTTTTTAAATTTTTATCGTATAACTTGTCACCCGCACTCTGCAAAGCACATATTTTATCACTAACTGACAAAAACTTTCTTTACAAATCAAAAAAGAGAAAACTTTAATTACACAGCAAAATTTTACCAAAAAAATCTTTTTTTTTAAACCGCAATAACTTTCTTTCCACTTTATTATATTTCCCCATTTTTTAAAACTCAGCCCCCATCAACGTCGCAAAAACTTTCTTTACAAACCCGTAAATTAGGTTAAACATTATTTGAAAGACCTAATTTGCATCTCGGATTCAACTGGTCGATTATGACCTTTCAGAAAAGGCATAAAACTTTCCGACCACCTCCAGCTGAGTGTCACTCGTTAATGTCCCAATAAAAGTGAGCCCATGCCTCGAATTCGAATAAATTAATTTTGGGAAAAGGGAAACACCGATACCTTCTTGGTATCTTTTATGGGCTGTTAATTAGCTCACATTACTTGTTGATTTTAGTGTTTGACACGCTTTGATGTTTTCTGAACAGGGTAGGGTAGGGTAATTGAGTAAGGCAAGATCATGCAAGACAGAGTAAGTTAGGGCAGGGTAAAGTAGAGTACGGTAAACTAAGGTAGAGTTGAGTTAGTAAGACAGAGTCGAGTAGAGCAAAGTACAGTAGGACAAGCTACTGCAAGTAAGTAAGGTAGGGGCACGTAAAATAGGTTATAGTAGGTTAAGGTAAGGTAAATAAATTAGAGTTTGGTAATTGGGTAAAGCTGAGAAGTGTAAAGTAAGGTAAGATAAGACTGTGTAGGTTAGAGTATGATAAATTAGGGTAGGGTAAGACTGTGTTATTGAGTAAGGCAGGGTAGTATGGGTTGGGTAGAGTCAGTTGGGAAAGAGTAGAGTTGGGTAGGATAAGACAGAGTATGGTGAGATAGGGTAGGATAGGGTAAAGTAGGGTAGAATAGATTAGGAAATGGTATAGTATGGGTAAAGTGGGATAGGGTAAGGAATGTTAAGGCAGGATAAAATAGGATAAGATAGAATAGGGTAGGGTAGAGTAGAGTAGGGTAGGGTAGGGTAGGGTAGGGTAGGGTAGGGTAGGGTAGGGTAGGGTAGGGTAGGGTAGGGTAGGAAAGGGTAGGAAAGGGTAGGATAAAGTGACAGTAAAGTAAGGTAGGGCAGAATAAGTGGAGGATAGTAAATAAACCAAAATATTTACTTGCTGTTGCGAAAACAAGAAAATCATATAATTATATATTACAGTAATCTACTCTGCACATCTTTGTAAGCCGTTGACGCGCTTCCTTAATCCGCCAAATCCGTTAATTCCTAACACAACAAACTCGGAGCTACAGGATGAGGTCAACGATGTTCATGAGAGTCACCTGTCTATTTGACATCGATTGTGGTTACGTAACCGACATTGTGTCGAGTGTCTTGATGATATTGACAATCTAATTGTAGGGTTTCTTTAGCTTGTGAAAGCTAAACTCACTTACATATGTCTCCAAATGTGATTGTTGTTCCAAACGTATTTTACAAAAAACATTTTTTTAAATCTATATGATAATAAATAATACTGTAATTAGTATAATACTAAACTGTACTAAGCCAAAACTCTATGTATAAAATACCGTACTACTTTTGCTTTATGTACATCAGTAATATAATACGTCACATTGTCTTGTTATTACAAAACCTAAACTGATACTAACTAGTACTGATACTAAATAGCACGTCAGAAAAATAAAATAAAATTTATTAGTTTCAGTATAAAAACCAAAATAATTTACCGTAATATTAACAGACAAGATACGAAAAGTTATTAGAAAGTAATAAAAGTTTAAATATATATTAATATACATCTATTAAGTAGGTTTATAGACCACAACAGTGACTAATCTAAAATTCTGAAATAAAGTTTAAACTGTAGATAAACTAAAAAATAAAAATAATAGCTAAAAGCTAAAGTAACATAATATTATAAACTGATAAGTTAAACAAATGTATTCGAGATACCGGTATTGCAAGGTAAAAGTTGAAGAGAAAGACATAAGAAACAAGTTGTATATTTAGTTACAGTAAATTAAAGTTATATCCGTGTTAGTTACAGTAAGGTTATGCTACAAAAAACACAGAGCTAGGGGTGAGAAAAGGAGCGTGTAGGTCCGGCCTGGTTCTAAGAATAGATCGAGTCGGCCTTAAGCTAAAGTTGAAACAAGCCCGGCCTAAAAGTTGGTTCAGGCCTACGAAATTTTTAACTAAAAACCAAGGAAAAGCCCAGTTTTCTTTTATTTTTTAAAAATTTTTTAAAACGGTGCACGCCTAGTTTTTTTGACGAAACCAAGCCGGCCTGAAAAAAAATGAAAACGGCCGGGCCTAAACGTTGAATCCTAGGCCCTAAAAATAAGTCCCGCCAAGCCCGTTTAGTTCCTCACCCCTACCAAGAAACATTCACTTTGAGCTTGATATAGTTAATGCTTCTTGTATTATCCTTTAAAGCCAACAACTCTAACTTAACAATTCATTTGTTGACTTTTAAAACCTTATTAGCCCTCTTACAACAAGATAACTAAATTTCAATTGAAATATTATTAAGAAAAGTGCCAACATTATATAGAGTAGAGTCAATGGTATATATAGAGGAAATAATATGTAAAGTGGAGAAGATGTTAGGTTAACCAGGTATTCTCCTAGACCTAGACCGTTTTTCCTTTGGCTTTTTAGAGGATTTGTCTTTGTGAGAATGCTGAGTTTTCTTGTCTTTACTCTCTCCACAAACATACTCCACCAGTTGTGGGATTTGCTTGTTCTTGTGGTAGTTGTCAACGTGTTCCAAGCCTAAATATTTTGTTATATATGTAACTTTTACTACTTTCTACGTTAAATACAATAGACTTAGTGTCTTGTGCTACTCTGTACCACCTTTAGTACCATACAAAAAAGTACCATAAAATAGTAAAACATTACAGTACTACGCAAAGCCCAATACCATGCTCAACAAAAACAAATTCAAAAGCTTACTTCCAATAAAAGTGCCACAAATAAAAAGATATGGCATTCCTTTGTGAGCCGTAAGTTGATGTAGATACTTCTCTACTGTCTTCGGTTTGTCAATCTTGTCGACGTAGAACGATACCAAAGGTAGACCATAGGTATCTCTTAACATATTCTCTATCCTTCTCCCTTCTTGGTCCTTAGAATCTACGTACAAAACGGCTGGCAGACGGCGAATCTAAGAATACGGCTTTATAATAATATCATCAGCATGTCATTCTACTGTAGAAAAAATAAAAGTTTTTAAAACCTTTAAGAATTATATATCATTAAGTCTGCCAAAAACACCTTAATCCTCAAAATCCTTAACAAAACCCCTGCCGACCTGCTGTGTCAATGCCTGAATAGATGTTGCAGTAGGTGTGTTGGGCGGTTGATGTGTCTTCTCCTGACTTCCACTGATCTCCGCACTCTTTTCTTTCGACTTACTGCTCGGGACCTCAGGTGGTAATACTGGAGGTCCAGCAGTCGTCTCCACATTCCACCTGACCGGGTAGTTGATCGATGGCCGAACTTGTTGTTGTAGTGGGTATCGTATGTTCGAGTAACCATAAGGTATGTAGTCCGGTTGGATTGTCCCAGTTTGTCCCATTTGACTACCCATCAAACCTCCTTGACTACCCATAAGACCTCCCATTTGGCCGTACGGATTCTCCCAGGTGTTGATTGGTCCCATGTTGGTTAGTGAGCCATAGTTGCCTTGCATTGGCCATTGAATTGGGTATGGGTTTTCGTAGATGTTGGGTAGATATCCACCTTGGGATGTGCCACTGTATGGATAGGTTCCGAAGCCGAGGTTACGGCCCATTAACAACGAACCCATTCCACTGGGAGCGTTGGCGGCCGGGGTTGGGCCTGGCACTGCGCCGTCTGAATTTTGATGGAAATTTTTTCTTATATGGGTATGTTTTTTGAAAAATAAGTCATATATATTGTAGAGAATAATCAGAAGTACGTATATTGTAAATTTCATAGCTATATCTTTTTATATAAAAAACTAGTAGTTAGTTGAAAATGTCGAAAATTGAAAAAAGTTCGACTCCGCTTGGAAAATCATAATAATTCCAATTTCAAACTAATATAACTTTTTTGTTATAACAATTAGAAACTCAAAGCGTTCACAATATATACACCATTGCATACTCCACAAAACGTATTGTTCAGCTTTTTTGAAAAATGTCATAAAAATTTTTTAAAATCACATTTTTACCACCATTATATCCAAAATCCCTTACCTGACCCACCAGCCCCACTGCCAGTGCTAGAAATACTGCCACTTTTAATCGCACCACCATCAACCACACCTGCACTTAAGCCAGTAGCAGCTGATGGTTCTCCCGGTCCACCCATCGTACTGATGCCACCACTACCAGCTAAGCTACTCGGGCCATTACCCATGCCTGTACCACTGTTTAGACCGTTCAAGCCATTCGGAATAGGACCTGGAATTCCATTCGGACCTGACATTCCATTAGGACCAGGCAATCCATTAAGACCACTTATACCGCCTACCATACCATTAGGACCATTCATACCATTAGGCCCACCCATACCATTTCCATTCATACCAATACCATCGGGCATGCCATTGTAGCCCATGCCCATGTTGTTCATGCCCATCATCCCCATGTTCATGTTGTTCATCATCCCCATATTGTTCATGTTGTTCCATTGACCGGTCGATTGTGTCGGTCCAGGCATATTGTTGTTACCCTGCCCAGGCATGCCAATCCCATACCTCCGGTTGACTAGATCAAGATATTCCGCGTACTTTTGAAGATTCGACTGTTCCATGTCCTGCCCTGCGGCTATTTCATTTGATTCTTCGCCAGAATCTTCGGTCGGATTCTGACCAATGTTGGAGCCCATTCCAGTCAAGCCACCTAGACCGCCAAGACCAGTCAGATCGTAACCACCTGTGTTTAAGCCTTGCATAGGACAGTTTGGGCCATAGCAGGGCTGATTGTACACTAAATTAATGTTTTAGGTAATAAATTTGTGAAAAGTTAATATTTTAGGTAACAAAAAATGAAAATTTAGATAACAATACTAATAAAATTAAAAAAGTTAATTTAAACACCATTTAGACGACTCAAAAAAGTAAAAATGATCTATTAGCAACCTCAATATCGTTAAAGAAATTTTAGGTAACAAATTTTTACAACTTCAAAATTTAAAAAAAATTAACGAAAAATGCTACAAGTCCTCTAAAATAAACCTACAAGAGCTCCCATAGCCATTATTGTTCATGTTCCACATGTTTCTGTTCATCCCTTGACCATAGCCCATTTGCCCCATCTGGCCAGCCGCGCCCATGCCATTCGGACTCATTCCTCCGCCAGCCATATTCATGTTGTTCATATTGCCACTATTCATATTACTCGCTGTTGGCTGTGAATTCGACCCCATACCCGCCATTTCCATATTCATACCCGGACTAGGCGGTGGTACAGCTGGCATAGTAGGACCAACTGGATCAGGAGCAGCTGGTACTGAAGCTCGACCTACCTCGGACTCGTGAGGTGATGGGGGCGGTTCATTGTTTGTTGCTGTACCCATTCCCGAATATGATCCGCCAAATCCATTGCCATAGGATACGAAGCCATTACCATTCATTGGGCGGGTTATGAACGGACGGTTGAAGGCTGAAAAGTTTTAATATTACCTTCTTCTTAAATTCAACCTAACATAACATGAGTATAGATACAATAAGCTGTTTAAAAGCTAAAATACGTTAAGTTTCGCATAAAAAACTAAAATCATTAGCAAAAAAACAAGATTTGTTACCTAAAATGCCCTTTCCTTACCTCCATAGTTGCTGTTGCCAAAAGAAGTCGGTGGAACATAGCCATTCTGACTTTGATATGAATTCGAATAAAATTCTGAATTTGATTGTGGCCATTGAGGATTTGGACTAGCTAAAATCTATTGTTTTAGACAGCAGGAGCTAATTATCGTAAACAAATTATAAAAAATAGTATTTATGGCCAATACTTATAATATACAGTGATAAAAAAGTATTTCTTTATGAATAAAAAATGATAATGACCTGATAAGTTAGTGATAACCTTATTTTGACGTAAAACGCGGATATCGCGGTATATACTTCTGGAAACACTTGACTCAATGTGTCAAGTCTCCTTATACTTAAGCGACCGGTTTGAAATTGCCAACAAGCAAAAGTAAATTATATATTAAATTGTTCATATAATTCTGTTCTCCGAAAATTTTCTTTAAAAGAGGGCCCATACTTAATTAAACAACCTGGTAGAAACAAGTATAAAAATGAAATTTCATGTACTACACTTACCATAACACCTTGTGAATGTTGACAAAAGTAAAAGTATTGTAAGGTAATACGGCCTTAAGGTCCATGACCTTGGCTTCATACTGTTAGTGCGACTATGGTCGCAGGCGTTATAGGGGGTTGGCCTAGTCAATTATCGGCCAAATGTTTGATTTCTGAAAAAAGTTTTTAAAAAATATTATAACCAAGCTTAAAATGAGTTAGGGGTGTCATTATATATCACAGTTAAAGTAAAAATGACATTTTAAAGAAAATAAAATTAAAAAAATGTTTTTAAATTTTTTAAGAATTTGTTTTAATATCAATTAGTTTTTTTATTGTTTTAAATACCACAATTAATAAATAATCTAAAAAATGCAAAACCAATTTTTAAGCCAGATTTAAAAACAAACATTTTACTGGTAAAAGTCCAACCCTAGTGTAAAATCATTTAGCAATTTAACGGACAAAAAGTAAAAATTATTAATTTTTAATTTCTTATAAGCTCCTGTATTGATGTAGTAAAAGAATACCTTTTGCTTATTTTTACCTATAATACAATTTTAAAAAATTTAAAAATTAAGAAAACCCGTTTAACACTAATGACCAGAAGAGTCGCAAGGTCATAATCACTTGTTTCAGACGGCTTTCAACAGTTCAAGTGTGTCCACTTGAACAGTGGAAAGAGTTCCTTGATCTTTTCTGCTTTACAGTTTAGTAAAGTGATAAAAACAAGAAAAAAGACTGTAGATATATACTGATACAGGTTATTTTTCAGAAGTAAAATAAATTTTTTAAAAAAATTTTTGAAAGTTCAAAAAAATTTAAAAGCTTGTGAACTCTGATTGAAGAAGAATGTTATAGAAAAGGTAAAAACAATTGTTTTTATCGTATTTTAAATTAGTATGAAATAAGTAGATCCTATAATAATTGGAAGCTTTCGTAGCTTCAACTATACTTAACAGTTGAATTAAGGTATACCTTTGCCACAAGTATCAGCTACTATAATATTCTCCCATCCCTTATATAAAAACTCCTCTTCCTCCACCACACCCCCACCCCAACCCGAGCCCGGACTATCCCAGTGGCCCACATTCTGATCAAAATGAAACGTGCAAGCCCAAAAAACCAAAAGTTTTCGCTTCCACGAAGGTTTAGCGTCGAATCCGAGCGGAACTGTGAAGCCGCTTCTCAAGGACCCTCCGACACGCTAAACATGGAGCTGGACCCAAATTTAACAACACTTGATGTGACGGATATTGCACATCTTCGTTCTGTCAGTTCGACCAAAATATGAATAAATATTGGGGAAAAACGAGAGAGTTTGCCAGAGAAATGAGAGGAAAAGAACCCGGAAAAATTAAAAATAATCGAAATTGCGATGGAATTATTGTTCGCGGGCTTAGCTCGTTGTTTTGAAAATAACAAACAATAGGGTGACAAAAATATGGAATATTAGTACTACTTATTTAAAAAAAGTTTAGTACTGGTTAGAATTTAGCGCTGAGCAGGGTAATTTTGTTTGTGAAGGAAAAGGGGTAGGAAAAACAGATCGAAAAATGTAAGGCCTGACAAGGGAATTGCACAAATATCCCTCGACTTTTATAGCAAGACCTATATAGGATGAAACTGCGTAAAAAGTTACCAAAAAACCTAGCTTTAAAAACTGCTAAGTGGTCTTAGCAAGAAATTTACGGTACGCTCAATATTCTTGTAAAATATAGCTTTAAAGTCCAAAAAATATCATTTTTTAAGTAAAAAATTTAAGAAATTAATCAAAAAGGAAAGTTATGACTAAAAAATATTGTTTTTATAACGTGATGCCTTGGCTATCCAAAACTTTTTTTCATAATTAAAAAATGCCAAAATGAAACCGACGAGACTCGATGTTATCCTCTTCTGTACGCCAGACTACCCTCTTTCTTAACCACTTAACTACACTGGTTTGAAAAAAACCAAAAAGGTTTTTAAAGTAAAAAAGAGTTGCTGAAAGGAAGAAAACTTCTGAAAGTTAAAAAAAAATAAAACGTCGCTTCAGGACTAAATTTTCAAAAAATATAAAAATCTATTTTTATTTAATCATTTAAAAATGATAAATACTTTGGGGTTAATGAAGAATCGTTACTCAGTGCATTTCGTTCCCAACGGTGCATAACCGTTCCCCCAATTTTTATTCATTTTTACATTTCAACACCGAAAAAAAAATAAAAAGCCATCATGAAAGTTTTCACGCGGGGGAAGATTATGCCTTTACGAGTGGGGAACGATTCTTTGGTTTTGGAAGAACGATTTTGCACGAGCGCCAATACTTTAAGTTGCAAGGTCTTTAAATGTAAAATACGATAAATGTTCCTAGGTGTTTAAATTATGATGTACCAGACGTTCCATTTGAAGCTGAGGAACACAATTCCAAAACATTATTTCGTAAATTTCTATACAAATCGATTGGAATGATCAATTTTAACCCTTTTTAATTTAAAAAATATAAACCAAAAACAAAATTCAAACAAAATTTTGCCCAACTACCAAAAAACCCTATAACCCAACGCCGGAATCCGACGTCTTGATTGCGACGTCGAAGACGCTTGCAAGAGTTTAGAATCCAGACGAATCCGTTAGAGTCGCGTTCCGACCGTTTTGGATGTGAAAGAGCGCGAAGACAAACAAGACCGGGACATGTTCAGGTCGCTAAACCGTCGAAACGGTTGCGGCTTCAGTGTAGCCGCTTCACACAACCGGATTTCCCGGCTTTATGTTAGACTTCTTGGATCGGGTCAATAACCACGAGTTTTGACGGCCGCGAAAACAAGATACGTTTATGGAGAATGAGTTTGTGACCCATTGGAAAGGTAAAATATGACTTATGAAAGGTTTTCTGATCCATTGGAAGGTAAACTATGCTTTATGAAAGAGTTTTCTATCCAAAAAGAAGGTAAAATACCACTTGTATGCAATTCAAGACTTCATTGAACAAGTGTAAAATACGAAATGTTAAATATTCAAAAATTATTCAAAATATGCTGTTTTTACAGAAAATAAAAAAATATAAAAAAAAGTAAATTATCGATTTAAAAAATCTCCAAAGAATAGTAAAAGGACCAGGCCTAATTTTTTAGCCCGGTTTTCTAAGCCGAAGCTTTTCGGCAGCGGAGCTTTGATTTAAGCTCCAGCCTTTGAGAGCACGTTTCATTTCTTAAAGTTCTTTTCTCTTTATTCGGTAACTGCACGGCACCCTGACCCAATAAAAAACAAACGCATTTCTTTTTTGACATTTCGCCGCGTCAGGGTTGGATTTTCGAATAAAAAATACCGAAATTGTAGAAACCTTTTTATGAAACAACTATGAAATAACAAAAATCATATGTTGATTTTAATATACTTTTTTATCTGATCAACTTTTCCATTCTTCACTCCATATTAATATTGATTGATCTAAGGATAAATAACATAAACATCCAATTCCTTTTACATCTTTTATTTTACAAGATTCTGGCTTTACACATGCTGAATCAGTAAAAAACGACGATTAAAATGGTACCAGAAACGTCTATTTATGTGAAAAACTGTTTCATATTGAAGAAGTTGCTTTCCGATATTATAGTAGACCATCTGATCATTTCAGTTTTGAAAAAAACCTTCTACATCTTCTTTTTCGATATATAGTCAAAACTTTTATTAATAACTACCATTTCGGTTATGATCTTGCTAAATTAAACCTAAAACATGGGAAAACAATGAGAAATACTTACCAATGCTCTGTCAGACTCTATCGTTAATATACAACAGCTAACTAAGTATTATACGGTCAAATTGGCAAAATTAACACGTTTGACTGTGTAATAATTTGATAAATGTTGCTGAAAGAAACAGTTTTTGCTACATTTTAGACAATCTGGTAGAATAAGTTTCAATATAGGACGCAAAACCGACCGAAAAACAAAAAAACAAAGCGAAAAACGGAAGGAAAGAAATTTTCGAAAAGGAATCGATAACGATTCAACGATTCTCCATTTTTCTTGAGCGTTCGGTTCAGGGTGCTGTGAACTGGCTAACTAGCATTAGAAATATATTTAAACTTAAAGAAAAGTCTAACTTAAAACACTCTTTTCTCAGTTTTAAATATCTTCATATTGATTTGTTAGGCAAGACTATACTATTGTTTATTTACTATTGAAGTACTGTATATTAGACAAAGCGAAAGTAAAATAGCTAATGTCATGAATACGTTTCGAATTTCACTTTTTATCGCCAAAAGGAGCATTTATTGCTTTAGAGTACCAACACGGTTTATTTTTCTAAATGTTTTTAAAATTTATGCTTTTTTTATAAAACAGTTCAGACTGTGACCGCTAGACTTGGAAGAATCCATTAAGCTTGGCACTGCCTTGACCTAATGTGACACCGGGCCGGGTTGTGCTTAGCAGAAGAATATTTTAAATCGGGTTGTATCAAAAAATTGGGACTGGCCCGGTCTTTTTACAAGGCTAATAAACATGCAAAATGTCATGTCTTTTATTACAAGTTATTTCATGGTTTGTATTACTGTATATATATATCTGTTACCTTTACCTTTAAGCGGGTATAAGAGCTACATTAATAATTACATTAATATATGAATTTTGTGTAATTTTTTACATTCTTTTACTGTTACTAACCCCTAAATTAACAACAACTAAAAATGTATTCAGAAGTTTTTTGAAAAAATGTTGATTCTGACACGAGTCTTCAAAATATAAAAAATGTTTTATGCATTTGGCCGGAGGGAATTGCGGCTTTCGTGCTGTGCGCGACATCGCCACATTACAAATTCTGTTTGATGGGCGGCTAATTTGAGTAGTTATCTATCTAGCTCTAAATTATATCGTTTTCTAGGGTTTGTTTTAAATGTTCTTAGAGTTTTGAGTTAATAAACTTAATTTTAGGGAAAGGTCTTGAGAAGGGGGGAGGGGGAGAAAAGATTGGAAAATTTTTTAGTCTGCTTTATACAAGTAAGAAGAGTAGGAGTAAAATTGTAGGCTTGGCCTTGCGATCGGAACATACTGAGTCGACTTTGAGGTAAAGTTTAAAGTATCTGGACTAAAACACCAGGCACGGCTCGCTGTTCAGGCTTCAAAAGTAATTTTTAAACGGGCCGGACCAAACCGGGCCTACAATAGACGTTCGTTTTTATTTAAATGTTTTTTCAAAAACTAACAGGGGGGAGTACGTTTAACTTTTTCCAATTTTTTGTGGAGGAGGTTCCCAGACTACCCGCATCTCTACTGCTCCTGGTCTCCAGCTCAGTTTGTAGTATAAAAATATAATTGTAGAAAATGTTTCTTTTTATGAATTGCGCAACAGTTTGTTGAAGAAATTGAATCTAATTACGAATTTTTGAGAGATTCATAAAAGAAACGTTCGGCCAATTTGGCCTCATCTTTTTGAATGTTCACATGTTTTTGGTGTATGTTGTCTGAGCATGAAAATAAGACTGTTTTAGGTATTAATTTTCATTTTGTTTTAAAACTTTTAAAATTATTAGATTGTTCAAGTAATTCTGTGCTCTTTAACCATGCAAATTTGCTTTGAGAAGAGACAAAATTTTTTTCACTTTTTGAATTTGTTTAAAAAATGGTTTTTTTTTGTTTTATTTCATAAAAACATGTGTTCTTATTGTAAAATACGTGATTAAGAATTGGGATAATTACAATTTCCTTTTCAAACCATTAAACCTGTAAGGCCGTGATTAATTTTTTTCAACTTTTAGAATTGCCTGGCCTGACCCCTTTCAAATTTGTTTAGGCTTATATTGAGCATAGTAGAATCTTTTTTAGACCTACAAACCATGCAATCTATTATAATGCATTATATGTTTGAGTGTAAATGTTTCCGTTTTCTTATTTTGTTGGAAGTGCATATTATCCACCCTCAATCTTTGAAATGCTTCGCGTGTTTCAACACGTTTTTTTCTTCAGGAAATGCATACTTTTCAAAAATCCTTACTTATCACACATTTTTTGTCGTAAAATAAAAAAAAACGCTACAATATAGTTTGCAAAAGTTTGAAATTTTGTTTTCATTAGTAAGCTAACGAAAAATACAGTTTTTACAGCGACAAAAACGTCAAAATGACTTGAAATGGGGGCTTTTTACAAAAAATTATTACTTTGTAGTTATTGTTTTAGTATTGTTGTTAAGTAAGTAGGGTTACTATCATGTTTATTTTACACTTTTCGCAAGTAAAATCTTTCGTTGTGGGATTTAGTTTTTGGGACGGTTATTGAGCTTACATGTGCCAACTCAAGGCTGAGCCAAGACTGAGCCCAGACCGAGCCAAGGCCAATTCAAAGGCAAGACAAGACAAAGTCAAGACCGAGCTGAGGCCCAGCCAAGACCGAGTCAAGACTACTAGGATTTCTTTCAGGTCTTGTAGTAGACCTGTAGACTATGGATATCAAAAACGATTTACAATTTGAGTTTCAATCTAAAATAGAATTGATAACTTATCATTTAAAGACTTTTGCTAATTTTAAAACTTTTTTTTAAATTTGAAAATTTCAAATTTTTCCCTATTTTTAACCTAACAGTGCATTATCCCCCTCCTTTCCTCAGGCCATGTTTATAAACGGTTTATGAAAAGATTTGTTTCATTCGAATGCCCGTCTTCCGGTGCGCCGAATTTTATCGTTTGTTTTGGAAATCTGTGAAAATAACGTTGGAAACCGAAGCCGGCTTCGGGACAAAAACTTTGGAGTCAAAAACCAAAGCGAATAAAGGATTTAAAACTCTGTTAAATTCGCGGCGCTATTTTGGGTTTAGTGTCAAAGTAAAGTGTTTGTGGACTGGATGAGGAAGGGAATGGCATTTTGGGTTCAAGCTTGGGCATGGTGAAGATATGGGGGTTTGTTGGAGGGGTTTATTGTAGGGGCGGGAGAGGGAGTGTGTAGAGAAGAGAAAGGTATGATTTTCTGATTTTATGAGAGAGGCGAGAAGGGTAGGGGAGAGGAGGGGGGGAGGAGGCTTAGGCAAGAGAGATTTTAAAAAATTTATCAGTTTTCTTTTTTTCTTGTGATTATTTTGAAGATTAGGTAATATTTGACCATGTTCTTGTAAAATTAAGGTCATTTTTTTTGCTTGCAGCGTAACAATTTGTGACATTTCTTATTTTATGACTTCAAGATGGTCAATTAACAACTTTTCCTTTAAAACATGTTTTTTTCCTAGCTAAAGGTTTTTCATATAAAATTTGTGAAAAAGTTTTTAAATTTTTTGTTTTGTAAAGAAAGTTCTTGCTGTTTTTTTTTAAATCTTAAAAATAAAGGTTATTGTTAACATTTGAAGAAGATTCATGGCTTGTTTCGTTATATCGTATATTAGGTTGTTCAAATAATTCTGTGCTCTATAACACCAAAACTTGGTTTCGACAGAGGGTGCAGAAGTATTTGAACAATCTAATATTTTGGTCTGTAATAAAAGTTCTTGCCATTTTTAGAAATAAATGATATATTAAGCCATTTTTGCAGCCTGCGGGTGCTATTTTATACCTTGAACACATTTTTTCAAAATAGTTTTTTAAAATTAACTTTATTAAAATAAAAACTTTTTCTTTGCAGCTTGTTGTATTACTTTTACTATTTGTCGTAATGACCCTCGGGGGGCGATTACAATATATTACACTTGTCACCACGTTAAATCTTCCTAAATGTTTTTTGAAATTTATTGTTATCAGTCTTGCACTATGAATTCTACTTTTTAGATATGGGTGGTCTTTTTGTTACAGTAGGTTTAGGGGGTAATCAACCCTAAAGCTTTAGTTTTTTAAATTTTTGGTTTTATAGTTAAGGTATTTGATTGTATAGTTAATGTAAGGTTGTAAGGTTGTTCAAATAATTTTGTGCTCCTAACAAAACTCGGTTTTGAGAGGAGCACAGAATTACTTGAACAATTTAATAACATATTTGATTATTTAGTTAAGCTATCTTATAACATAGTTAAGATAGGGCAGGACGGTGTAAAAAATATGGTTTCAAAAAACGTTGCAGTATATACAGTAATGCAATAGAGTTCATTTTGGTTTAATTCAGAAAAGTTTCCAAGCCGTTCTCGTATTTCCGTTTTGATTTCCGTCAAAAATTGAACATTTTCACTTTACTGCTTTCGGTTATAGTGGCCACTGGCTAAAACTAGGGTTGGGGAAGTGGTTTTGGACTGGGAGTAGACCTGTAAAGGGTTCAGGTTGGGTATTACTTTTTAGTCCGGTCTTTTTTAAATTCCGACTAGTTGTGAAGGCCTACTAGTCTCCCCCCCCGGACTAGTGGGCCTGTTTGCAGGCCTAACTGGGCGTGGTATTTATTAGTTCGACCCTATTGTAGAGCCGGGCTGAGCTGTACCGAGTCTACACGGCCTATTTCTCACTCCTAAAAATCGCCGATTAAATCTACTCGTATTTTACATATATTCTTTGCATACTACAATATATTCCTGTCTTTTCAGTTGTTTAGTATAAGATCGTCCCACATTTGGTCGCCATTTCGAGAAGCGTGGCTAAACAAAGCAAACTTTTGGCCATGAAAACGTCCGACGCGTCAATGTGATTACCATGGGTTTTACGGTTGGCCATGGATGTTGGCTGGCTATCAAGTTGGTCATCATTACCGAATTACTGACACGGGTATTTGGGGTCTATCAGGTATGGCAGTTTCTTGAAATTTTAATGAAGTATAATAAAATTTTTAAATTAAAATTTCTTAAGTTAAAAATTTTTTTGCAAACATGAATAGAATTGTAAAATACGGTGACGGAAGCGTTCATGTTTTAGATCACGCCAGAAAAGCCATTAGAATTCAAGATTCAGAGTTGTTCATCAGAACAGAATCCGATGAGAGAAGAGACCATGTTGGTAAGGACCTTTTGCTAACATATTACAGTGTATAACGAATTGCTCTAAGCTACAAACTAAAACTTTTGAAGTGATTTAAAAATGGTTTGTTATAAAGGAGTTTCGGTGTTGAGGTAGTTTAAATTTAGATTTTAGTTTTGGCTGCGGGTTGAAAGTTTGTCGTTTTACAGGAGTTACATTGTATACACATTATTTGGTTACCTAAGGGTAGCTTTTGTAAAAAAATTTGAAAAATAAAAAAAATTTTTTTTAGTTTCTCGATAGTATGACACTTCTCTCTATAATGACTGCTTTCTTACCGTTCTTTGTAATATGTTCTTTGTAGAATACCTATCAAAATTTACTTACAGTAAAACTTCTGTATAAACGAATCGGTAGGGGAATTAAAATTTGTCTGTTATGAGGAGGTTTTGTTATAGAGATGTTTAAAATGCACTTTGTAATGATAGCCGGGGATTCAAAAATTGTTTGTTATACTGTTCGTTACATAGAGGTTCCTTATACGGAGGTTCCACTGTCTTTAAAGATATTGAGACACCTTGGTTATAAAGAAATGTTTGGACCAGTCCCTTGAGTGTCATAATAAAGAGCTTTGACTGTATTACAAAAAATTGCAAAAACTTTCTTTACGAAAGCAATAAGACTAAATATCTATTATATAGTCTCAAGCTACAAAACACTCAATTTGGAAACGCCTTTTTAAAAATGCCGTAAAGTATTCTTATAGGTCAAAAAATGTTTTTTTTTGTAAAATACGGTCGGTTGATCTTTCTTTTGATAAAAATAGTTATTCAATGTATAATATGTGTGCCACTACTTAAATTACAATGTTAATTTTTAGTCGGTTCTTACTTTTTAAAAAAATTGTTTAAAATATTTAAATTAGCAATATTCTTTAAAGCAGGAAAATAGTAATAACGGCTTTTTAAATGTAAAAAATCATTTTTACCGTATAACTTGTCATTGACAGGCTGCAAAATTTTTCTTAATTTCTCTACTGCCTCCCTTTACCCTTGTTTTCCCTTAAAAAATCGAAAACTACCTTTCAAGACAAAAAATTTAAAAATTTTCAAATTATATTTTTTTTAGTTCTTCCCCGAGAACGTTCGTTACTGTGCCTCTCTTCGTACTACAAAGAACGGTGTGTCATATATCCGCGACAAGAATAAGACAACCTACTTGAAGCCGGTGGTTGAAGTTACTATACATGAGATCGGCTCTCCGCATCAATGTGACCTCAGCTTTATGGGTTATGGTGGTGAATATAGAATGGCACCGGACCTTGGATTCTACAGTACTTGTGCTAAACCATTGTCCAAGTATACTGATGAATTGGCATTGGGAAGTGAGAATCCGAGCTTCAATGTCACTATGAGTTCATGTCCGATTCACAGTTTGCCGAAAAAGTATAGGGTAAGTTGGAAATGACATTTTTAATGTAAGGTAGGTTAGAAATGATATTTCTAGTATAGGATAGGTTAGAAATGGCATTTCTTACTTAGAGTAAGTTACAAATGACATTTATAATATAGGGTAGAACATTTTTAAATAAGATAGGTTCAAAATGGCATTTTTAATATAGAGTTGGTTAAGAATGTCACTTCTATTGTAGGCTAGGTTAAAAATGACACTTCAATTATAGAATAGGTTATGACATTTCTAATATAGAGTAGGCTAAAAATGTCATTTTTAATCTAGGGGAGGTTAGAAATGAGATTTATTATATAGGGTAGGTCAAAAATGACATTTTTAGTATAGGATAAGATAGAAATGACATTTTTAAAGGACCAGTATATATCATTGGCATTCTGTCGCAAAAATTCGACGTTCATTTTTTTTCGCAAAAAAACCTGAGCAGGTCGGTCCCAAATTGGAAAATTCATTTCGACACCGACCCACTCACGTTTTTTGAGAAAAATGATTTTGATTGAAATTGCCTAGTTTTCGACGCTTTTTGCGACAGAATGCCAATGATATTTGAATGGGCGAACTGGTCCTTTAAGATAGGGTAGATTAAGAATGACATTTCTAACAGAGGGTAAGTTTAAAAAGAAGTTTTTTGCAAGAACTTTGTTTACAACACAAAAAATGCGAATTTTTACATTTTCAAGAACATGATTCATCGTATAAAAAGTCACCCGCAAACTGCAAATCAAAAAATTCTTAAAGTTGACAAAACTTTCTTTACAAAATCAAAATAAGATGACAAACCTTTTCAACTCCATTTCAGGACTACCTATCCTGTGACCTAGTACGTCATCGATGGTATGAGTTGATATACCATAGTCATGTCAGATACGAAGTGTTTCATAAAAGAAGGTACTATCAGTCATGGGCTAACTACTCTACTGTTTATATGTTCAAGCCAGACAATTTTATTGAGAGAACGGGCAATGAACTGGATTGGCTACAGAGGCTGATCACTCTTGAGGCTACGTAAGTTTGAAATGGCAGAAACTTTGTTTACAGAAAAAAATGGCAAAGTACTTTTGAAAATAAGAAGACTTTGGAAAAAAAACTATCTTTACAGTTTAAAAGTGGCAAAAATTTTTTTTAAAAAACTAAATTTACAAAAAAATACAATTTCTCGTATAACTTGTCACTTGCAGGATGCCTTTTGCACTATATGTTTCTTTTTTATTGAAACTAAAGGAGCTTTCTTTACAAACTGACAACTGAAAATGAATTTAAAAAAATTGCAAAAACTTTCTTTACAGTACATAAACATAAAAAACTTTATTACACCTGCTGTTTTTAGTCAAAAACATTGTAAAAAGGTGCGATACCTAATTCGAGTTGACGAATCTTGGCCCTTGCCGATTACTGTATTCATTGACTACCGTATCCGTGAAGGCAACTTTGTCAAGTTTTCACAACATTTGGGTAATGGAACAATCGACCAGTGGTTTAGTGGAAGTTTTGGTATTAAACGAAGCGACCGAGTTCAAGAAGTTTGCGTTCAGGTGGGTTGGGGTGGATGGTTTATACGGGGCTCTAGGCTAGGGCTCATGGCTAACTAAACATTTTCAAACGCAATATTTTAGTTAGTCTGGCGCGGTTCCCGGAACCGGTTTCGACTGTGCCGAACCTTCCTTCAGCCTGGAGAATGTCCATTTGCTCAAAGTTCGAGCAATCCAATGACAATTCCATTGTTACTTTCATTCCTGTTGGCTATAATGCTTGTAATACGTACATTGTAACATATATCAACCATTAATACATGACCTTACTGCCAAAGTTTTATATGTTGTTGAAATGTAATCACACAGCTTTAATAAAATTTATTTTTTTTTAAATTTAAAATTTTTTTTTGGGTTTGCGCCCTACTTTTCAAGCTGGAACTGTAAGCCAAGCCGAACTTTTAGACCCGGCCAGTTTCAACTTTAGCTTAAAGCCGTCTCGGCCCGTTTCTCTCCCTCTGTCAGAGCTAGCCCTTACTTCACAAAATATTTTTTATTAGATCTCCGTATTTTACGACAGCGCAATTTCCGGAGAATAATGTCGCTAAAGGCGCACAAACCCTCTAACATCTTTAATTTCCGTTTTTTTCTCAATTTTTTTCTTTTTTTTCATCTAATATTCAAATATCTAACACTAAATATTCAAATTTTTGCTTTTTCTAAGTAAGCTTAAAATACGTAAAGCAAGTTTAGCTTCCTAGACTGTCAACACTTTTAAAGCAACACCATAAATTCTCACTTGAAAAGCCATAAAAACAGGTGCGGACCCCCCGGTTTGAGGCCATTTTAATCCATCTCCAGCCAAAATATAAATTAACGCCATATTACCCCTCAAGTTTCAGCTAGGGCTTAATGGGCTTGGAATTGGTGAGGGTGTATTATAGTATATCATTTGGAATTGGTTAGTGTATGTTCTATATATAATAGTATCTGACTATTTTTTGAATTTTTTTGTTATTTTATACTGTTTTATAAGTATTTAAAAATTGGTCTTATAAATAGGAAATTATAACGAGTACAATGTTTAAAAGATTCATAATAAGGTTTCCTTGATCGTTTTTCAGGCAGCTACAGGTAGACATGAGCAATGGGCCGGGCCTGTCTTGAAAATTGGACCACGGCCAGAAAAAAAAATTTTTTAAATTTTTAAAACGGGCCGAACCGGGCCGGGCCTAAATGTTAGGCCCGGCCCGCAGCTCATGTCTAGCTACAGCGGCTAGCAAACTCTAATAAGGGTTAAGTACTACACGAGATAAAACTGACATAAAAGAATAGGTATAAAAAAGGCCAGAATAAAACAGGCAACAGTAGTTTAGGTAAGACGGCTATAAATATTCGTTACGGCCAGTGTTTTGCCGGACCGGTCCGGTCCGCGGACGGGTCCGGTCCGGACGGACCGAAACAGAAATTTTTGCGGACCGGACCGGACCGGACCCAAAAACCTGCGGACCCGGACCGAAGAAAAAGCTCCGGACCGGTCCGGAAGAATTTTTTTTTTTATTTTGAAAAAACTGTTTTAAAAATTGCAAATAAAACATATTTTTATGAGTTTTTAAGCAAAAAGAAAGCAGTTTTAGCGCTCCTTGCTTTTTTTAAAAATTAAAAAAAAATTTTTTGCGGACCGGACCGGACCCAAAAAATCGCCGGACCGGACCGGTGAAAAACGCTCCGGACCGGTCCGGGCAAAACACTGGTTACGGCTATAGTAGTTGAATAAAAATAGGCTTTGAGTTAGGCTACAATCGGGCGAAAGAAAAGAAACATTAGCTATGAAATAGGCTTGTATTACCAAGTTACAAGCTTGAAACACTATGCCAATTTAGAGAGAAATTTAAAAGTTTTTGATCTCGAACGAAAGTGTCACACAATTGAGGATCATGATAAGGTTTTACTGTATTTTATATATATTTCGTATTTAAAATTTGAAAAAAATGATTACAACGAAATTTGATCCGAATTTCAATATTCACTTTCGGATTCCATTAGAATGTTTGACATAGTGACAGGGCCGCGAATGTTTACTCTGTCATAAATATTTATCCAAACATCGTTACAACAACATTCGGCCATTACGCGTTATCTTTATGAGATTCGCTGGCTTCAAAGGGGCCGACCGCACACTTTTCGTTTCGACTTGATAAGCCAATGACACTTTTTTATGAATTCGACCGGCTTTTGCGTGTTTTTTATGTGACCGGTTATCACTGAGGTGGGCATCAAGGGGCTACTGGTTATGGGTTTGAGAGGAGGGGGAAGGAGATCAGAAGAGGGGAGAGGAGGGCAAGGCAAGGCAAGGCAAGGCAAGGCAAGGCAAGGCAAGGCAAGGCAAGGCAAGGGCAAAAGCAGGGCAGGGAGCGCAGGGGGTAGATAGGGGAAAGAGCAATAGAAAGGGTTGCTCAAAGACAAGGCGGGGTAAAGTAAATTGTGGTTAGGGGGTAAATAAAAATAAACTTGTCTTCCCTTCTTTACCCCTTGCCTCTACCCCCTCCCCATCTTCCTCAATCCATAGAAACATATCGTATATCCAAGTTTTTTTATAAATTACCGTAATTCTTTTTATATTCAAACCCATTATACGGTAATCACAACCTTTCAAAACTACCGCCAAAACATTAAAATTGATTTGAAAAATATTTTTTTTTGCGTTTGAAAAGTTGCGCACTAATCAAATTCACCTTGACGGTTGATAATGTGCGTGGAACGGGCGGAACGTGATCAAAGGCACGTTCGGGCGGGAAATCTTTGATCTCGGAATAATGTGATTGAAACCTGCTTCAATTTAAAGCAACATTTCTATATGGTATAACAGTCGGAGTTTGGTTTTTTTGAAGTTTTGAAATTTGAAAATTTAAAAAAGTTTCGATTTCTAAAGTTATTTTTAATAGGGTAGAGTAGGGTAGAATAGAGTAGAGTAGGGTAGGGTGTGGTAGGGTAAGGTACGATAGGGTAGGGTAGGGTAGAGTGGGGTAGGGTAGGGTAGGGTAGGGTAGTTTAACATTACTTTTTGTCACAAAAGTTACCGTATGACTATAAAAACAAGGTTTCATACCTAAGATAATATCTGACCCAATATCAAAGTTAAAAAAATTTCAAATTTATTATCTAAACGGACTTAATTTAGTACTATATAAATTACATGCTAGTCCTGAATCTCGAAACCCATATTTTACTTGAGTAAAAATGCAAATTTCGTTTTTGAGGCCGATCGTATGGCCAATTTTGTCTTAATAATTCAAAGAAGGCATGTTTATGGGTTCAGACAATGAATAACATGGAGATGAGGTGTCTTTTTTCGATCGCTTCGTACAGAGGTTGTCTTTTTAAAAGTAAACTTTAGTATAATATTGTACATCATTTTTTGTTTTTTTTTTGCTTTTTGGAAAGAAAGTTATTGCGTTTTTTAAAATTTGAAAGCTTTTTTTTGAAGTGTAAACAAAGTTTTTGCAGTTTCAGTAGTTTGAAAGCAAAAAAAGTTTTAAAATTCAATAAATTTAAAAAAAATATTAATTTTTTAAAAATTTTACTGTTGGAAACAAAGTTTTGGCCCATTCTACTCAAATTCAGATAAATTTAAAAACTTTGAAATTTGAAAATGTCAAAATTGGCTAATGGCTTAAAAGGCCACTTCAATATAAAATAAAATGAAAACATATGTTTTCAAGTTGTTTCATGTTGGTTTTATCTCTGGCTTTTCGTATTTTACTTTTTTTTGTTGCATTTTTATTTTTTTTCACTATAATATCTATGTAGTTTGATTCAAGAAGTACAAAGCCTTCGCGATATCTACAAAGAAAGTAAAATTTTAGTTAAAAAATTATTTTATGACAAGTTTAGCCATGTATTATAGAAACATACAGAATATAAAAAAACATTTATTATATTGCTTTAGGTAGCCTATAAAGTGCATTTTAAACCATAAATTTGACCACTTTTTTGTCGTATAAAATGGAAAATCCCATTTGCAGCCGACATTTTAGAAAAATTCCTATTTCCATTTTTCAATACAAAATTTTGCGGTGTGCCTTCGTCTTTATCGTCATGCGATGATATCTGTAGCCAAAAATGGTCTTGCTCAATTTTTTTCGCTTTAATATCCCGTTGGATTCAAAAATGGCAGGAGCTTTTTCAAATAATAGTTTTTGGCCAAATATTTACAAGGAGAGTCTGCCGATCTGCCCCGCTCTGATTGACTTCATACTTTTTACATAGAAAGATCATGTAAATATAAGATCTTCAGCAAAGTACTAAATTGCGCTTATCAGTAAATCTCGAACACATTAAAATCAAAAAATTAAGGTTTTGAATTTCTCCGCCAAATTGACATTGTGTTTCAAGTTAATAACTTTTTCATTTGTTAACTTTTATAATTATTTTCATTAATATACTACAAGAAAAACTTTAAATAAACCTACATTTTTAAATTTGTAAGCGCAGCTTGTCAAGAACTTCAAAAAAAGTGCTTATAACATGATACCATTTTTGTCAAATTGGCGGGAGAAGCAAATGTTTAAATTTTCATATTCAAAAGGGCAAGCTAAAAATTTTTTATGAGTACTATTGGTGGTACAAAGAGATCATATACAAATTTTTAGATCATTCTGGGAAGGATGGGTAATTTCATTGTTGGTTCGAAATGGTAGAGCTTTTTTAAAGTTGGCATACCAAAAAACATTCTTTACAAAAAAAAATTTTTTCAAATTTGTTTGAAATTTAGATTCTTCAACTTTTTTCCTCAAAACTCATTATTCAAATATTTTTTTTTCACTCAAAAAACCTAAAACAATATCGTTATGACTCTTTTTTGGTCGTAAATCTGGGGCCTCGGTGGGTGATCGGCGGAGGTGCAGCGAGCCGGTTTTTATAGCCATTGGCAGTAAATTTACGCCCAAAAGTTTAATTTATTTGGCATTGTCAGTTCTTTGGAATTATTTGTCTTGCGGTTTCTTTTGAGCTGCGGATTTATATTGTTTTAGGTAACAGTTGAGTGTGGAGGGAGCAGTAACGGGTAGGGCAGATCAGGGTCAAGCAGAACACGATAGGGCAGTGCAGATTAGGGCAAAAAAGCAATTACTTTTGTTCAAATAATACTGAGCCTCCTAAAAAAACTCAAAAGTTTTTTTTGAGAGGGGGCTCAGAATTTTTTGAACAATTTATTATTGATGTTATAGGCCTTATTTGATTAGTTGTAGTGAAACATAGGTTTTTTTTGATTATTTTAGGTAAAGATCCACCCTTTTTGTAAGTAAAAATGATGTTTTATGTAATCATAACTCCGATTTCCTCTATATTCCTTTATGTCTTACTCAATGTATGCCCTTTTGTAGCCGATAATGCATAAAGTGTGCCATAAAAAGGTTATTCCTTCTTTGAGAAACGCGGCGATCGTTTAATGACACGCATCATGACAATGTTTGCCCATTAAAGTCAGCGGTTTGGTGACATAATTTTGGATTATATTAACATTATGTAAAGCTTAATAGTAACAAAGTTCGATTGCGATATAATGTTAATAAGGCCAGGTTGAAGTTTTGAATTTAAAAGAAAAGGTCACATTTGAGAATTAGCCCCTAGCCCAGAGCCCTAGCCGAGAGCCCTAGTCCACAGCCTAAAGCTCAGAGCCTAAAACTCAGAGATTGTAGCCCTAGTCTTAGCCTTGTCCCTAACTCTAGCTTAGTTTTTTTTTAGCTTTTTTTAGCCATGCCTTACTCTGGACCTACTCTTGTTTTACTCGTCTTCACTTTACTCTACAATACCTTGCCCTAGCCTTGTTTCTAGCCTCGACTTTAGCTCTAACTTTTATCCTAGCTATACCCTTTACCCTAGTCGTACTCTTTATAGCCTAACTACTAGCCTTTTTCATAACAACTTTAAGATGTCTATCTTTTACTGTATCAGATTTTGTTTATTCAAATTGGCAGAGATATAAGGCATTTGTGTACAATTAGCCCTATTCGATTAATTTTGTAAATATTATCCACCAAACTGGATCCTTTAATGGGTTTGCGCGTTAAAAGGCCATTAAACGGTCGTAAGCAAATTTCTTTGTTTGGAATTTATGTAATTGCGTGATAGGGTGTGGTTATATGTTAAGTAGATGTGTAAAATACGAGGAGTATAGCTTTTGTTACATTACGTTTTGCATACTGTAGTTTTAAAATTTTTTTGTTTTTTACGTGTACGAGCTAGGACTAGGGCCAATGCTAGGGTTAATGCTAGTTCAAATGCTGGAGTTAGGGTTACATTAAAAAATATTTTTGAACTTTTAAATTATTTAAAAAATTACAGTATTTTTTGTATTTTCGCTGAAAATTACAGTACATTAAGTTACTGTAGCATTTTCTGAAGTTTTGTTAAAACTTACAGTAACCCATATTATTGTTTCTCAAAAAACCGGCTGCAATTCTGCCATTTTCGGTCGCAAATGCCAAAACTGAGTTATTTTTTTGTTTGGCAAAAGTCATTTCCATGTTTGGGCATGACTAACTATTAAGGTTACGCAAGAGAACGGCACGGCTCTGACCGGTTTTTACTGGTTTTTAGCTGTCTTGGGCTGTACCTATATCTTCGAGGTTTTATAAGTTTAAAGTTTTTAAATTTATAAAAAAATTACTTATTTTCAGATTGTAAAGAAAGTTTTTGCTAATTTATATTTCTTTCAAGTTTTTGATGAAAGAAATGAAGAAAACTGCAGCTTGCCGGTGACAAGTTATACGATGGGTCATATGGGCTAGGGCTACTCTAGCTACTTTTGTTTTGTAAAGAAAGTTTTTGCTATTTTTTGTAAAAAAACCAAAAATTCACTTTTTTAAATCAAAAATTAAAAAAAATTGAAACTTGATATTCCATTAAAAACCAGCAATACCTTTAATTGTAACCTGTTTTGCATAAACGAAATCCGATAACAACAAAGCCCTTTGCTGCTTTTGTGTTTTGATTCTCTGTTTAAACACTTCGAACTCGTTTCGAATGCTTTTTCCATTACAGAATTGTAAAGAATCACATGGGAAAGCAGGTACTCTGGCTAGTTTCTTACTTTTTTGAGAAAGCTTGGGTATTTTTTGAAATTAGGGGGCGTTTTTTGAAATTAGGGGGTGTTTTTTAAAATTAGGGGGTGTTTTTGTGTATTTTGAACTTGTTTTGGTCTATTAGCTTTTTTTGTTTGTCTTGTAACGAAAGTTATGGCAGTTATTCAACGAAAGAGCCGATATTGCCTTGTGCAGCCTGCAGGTGACAAGTTATACGACAAATAAGATCTTTTGTTTGCGAGGCTAAGGTTTTGTCAAAAATTTAGTGGTTTGTAAAGAAAATTCTTTCTATTTTTATCAAATTTTTTATTTTTTAGCTTTTGGTGACAAGTTATACAATGGATTGTATTTTTTCGATTTTTGTGATCTAAATTTTTGTCATTTTAGGCTTTGTAATAAAAGTTTTTGTTATCTTTTGATTTTGGAAAGAAAATTTTTGATTTTATTGTTTTGTAAACAAAGTTTTTTTCTATTTGGAAATGAAATATGTAGAAGTTTACTTTTTGCAGCCTGCGGGTGATAAGTTACACGATAGGTTATTTTCATAGTTTTTGTCAACTTTTTTTGGTTTTTTTTTTGTTTTGTAAAGAAAGTTTTTGTTACGTTTTATTTTTAAGCACTCTTTTTGCTTTTCATGATCTTGTAAACAAAGTTCTTTCCATTTGGATACGAATTGTGTCAAAGTTTACTTATTGCAGCCTACAGGTGACAATTTATACGATAAATGTTTTTTTTTGGTATTTTAAAATTAAAATTGAAATTTTGTATCTTTTGAGTATTGTAAGGACAATTCTTGCCGTTTTTAATTTTGTAAAATGCGGTCTTTATGGGTTGGTTTGTAAAGAAAGTTTCTGCTCTTTCTCTTTCAAACCCCCCTAAATCCTTGAATCCAGAAGGCTTGTTTGCCCAAGTACTAGAAGACAATATCTTTGAAGAAATTTGCATTTCTCTCGTTTCGAATGCAATTTAGCGTCGCCATTATACGGCGACAAATGCGACGCACATGTCGCAGCACCTGTGTCGTAAATCTCGCGGCTCTCGACCCTCGCCCAAAGTTCTATGAGGTCAGATCCGTATCTCTGGCTTACCATGAACTTGGCGATTACCAGATCATAAAAGGGCGGTTGTAAACTTATTGGGCATGGTTATGTGGGAAAGTGGGAAGAACTTAAGTTAATTTATGCTTGTGTTTGCTCTGATTAAGTACTAAAAAAGGACAAAGGTAAGGTAACGGCTTCTGTAGAGGCAAGAATAGATTAAGGGTAGAACATGGGTAGGGCAAAGGTAGAACAAGGGCAGAGGCAGGGTAGAACAAGGGTAGGGCAAGGGTAGCGCAAGGCTAAAGAAATGCTAAAGCAAGGCTAGGGCAAGGATAGGCTGAGGGTATGGTAAGAGTAGAGCATGGGTATCAAGTGTAGATCATGTTAGGGTTAAACTAGGAGTAGAGCATAATAATACCGGGTAGGGCATGAAAAAGCTAAGGTGCGGTAGGAGCTAGCATAAGGCTCTAGGCTCTGGGCTAGGACTAAGGCTAGGGTTAAAGATAAGGAAAGGGCATGGCTGATAACTAATTTAAAAACCAGAAACCCCTGCCATTTCCAAATGTAACCCAGAAATGTTGGAAAAGGGCTCATTTCGTTGAGGGCGGAGCCGGTTTCCCCGACTTTTTCCTCACTCGGATGCCAATAAAATTCTTTTTTCTCGATCCGATTCTTCTGTTTTCCTCTCTCCAATTGTATTTCGTCCAAAACCCCCACCCTTAATTCCTAATTCTCCCCTTTTTTGATTATTTTCCGTTTTAGGCTTAAGAAATCTTAATTAAGACTTGAAAAGCTTAATTAAACTTGGATTTGCAAAGTGAGTTGTTCATGAGAACATAGGTTAATGTAAAGAAAGTGAGATGTTTATAATTTACTAGTTTTTTGGTAGATTCTGATTGTTTTTCGAGGTAAAAAATCGCGGAAAATGGGAAAAATGGCTAGATTTGTGGCGATTCGACCAATTATACCTTTTTGTAAAATTTTTTGGTTATTTTGAAATGACAAAATCAATGTTATTAGCTAAAAAAAATATTTTTTTTAATTTTAAAGGTATTTTAAATTTAAAAATTTGGCTTTTTAGTTTTTGCACGGTGCGAATTTTAAAACTTTTGAAATATCGCAAAAATTAAAAGTTTAAAAAATTTTCAAAAAAAAATAATTTTTTTAAATTTTGCACAGTGCAGTTGAAAGGGCAATTTTATTCGCACCGTGCAGTAAATTTTAAAACCTTTAAATTTGCGCGAAAATTATTAATTTTTAAAAATTATTGTTTACGTAATTTTTACAATTTAAATTTACTGTTAAAAAATGATAAAACAAAAATTTATACTTTGGTAAGAACTTTGGTAAAATCAAGAAATGCTTTTTTTTTGCACGGTGCAGTCAAAAACTAACTTTTGTTTGCACGGTGCAAAGGTATTTTTAATAGAGATTTGGCTTCTTTTTTTAAGATTTATCGTTTTTGATACCTCTTCAATCGTTTTTTATACGTTCCATCTAGTGCTATATTGTTATTGCTATTTATTGCGTTATTATTCACTTTTATACCTAAAAAAGGTAAAATTGAACGTTTTTGTTGTTTTTTTAGTTATTTTCAACACGTGTTTTACAATAACATTGTTTTGTGACTATTACCTAAATTTTTTGCCTTTTTTGTATAAATATTTGTTTTCAGTCCGAAAATACGAGTTAATTTGCATGAACGACACACTTCGACTTGGCCTCATATTGGCCGCTTTTATATCCAAATATCTCGTAAATTGCTCCATTTTTGAAAAAGTAAGCTAAAAATGTATCAAAAATATTAAAAATGTTATTTGCAAGACTTATCTTTTTTAAATTTTCGAAAAAAAAAATCATTTTGAAATTTTCCAAAATTAAAAAAAAATTAAATCTAACAAAACTGCCATTTTCATTAAAACTTAACTCAAACTTGCTACTTCCAGGCCCACAAGCAACAATGCCAACCAATTCACATCGATTCTTGCATGGATCTACCATACAACAGTACCATTGCACCAAAATCAAACATATTTGGCGATGAACAAAGTGTAAGTTTAATGGTCGATAAATCGACCGGTAATGGTTCGATCTATACCAATTTTGGTGAAGAGCATGACTATACTTAGTTTAGTCATTGTACAAAATTTGAGCTTAAAATATGAACTTTTAAAAATTTACGCTTAAATTTTCCGCCAAACCTGAACAAAGTGTAAGTTTAAATGTTGATAAATAGACCGGTAAAGATCCGATCTTGTCTAAATTTTGTGTAGAGGATTCTTTTGGTATACTTAATAATTGAAAAAATTTTGAGTTCAAAATATGCACTTTTAAAAATTCATGTTCAAATTTCCCGCCAAAATTGGTATTTGAATTTTTTAAAATTTTTGGTGATAAAATTGATGTAAAAACCAATTTGAGCCTTTAGGAGTCTTAATTTTTATTATTTTGCTCTTATTTTACCTAATAATGCAATTGTTACCCAAAATTTTAAATTTTAAGATTTTAAAAAATTTTAATTTTGAAAATTATAAATTTAGCTAGAAGAACAAGTCCGCCACTTCAACCCACTGTTCAAGACCAAATGCTCACCTCATCTCAAGTTCTTGGTTTGTAGCGTTTTTGCTCCAATGTGTCCACCAGAAATCCCTCAGGCGGTCACAAGTTGTCGTTCAGTTTGTGAAGAGGTGAGTGTCATTTTAAACATTATTTTTTCATTTTTAGAAATATGTTGGTATAGGAAACACTTTTTTTCTTGTTTTGTACAAACTTGACTATATTTTTGTTGTTGCGAAATGTAAAAAAGTTGCAACGAAGTGTCAAAAAATTTTAATTTTTGCCATTTTCTGAATATTGTTTTACAAGGAAAGTGCTCGACCTGCCCACTCTGATTACTTCAAACTCTTTATATGAAAAGATCATGTAAATATAAGATCTTAAGCAAATTACTAAATTACCCTTTCTAGTCAATCTGAAGAAAACCAAGATCAAAAACTTACGTTTTGAATTTCCCGCCAAATTGGCATTGTGGTTCAAGCTTATAACGTTGCCATTTTTTGTCTTTTAATCATTTTTCTTTGATATACTAGTATAAAACATTTAAATAAATCTAAATTTTTTAATTTGTAAGCGTAACTTGTCTAGAAAGTAAAAAAAGTGCTTGAAACACAATGCCATATTTTCCAAATTGGTGAAGGCATTGTGTTTTAAGCTTATAACTTTGTCATTTTTTGTCTTTTAACTATTTTTCTTTGATATACTAGTAGAAAATCTTTAAATGAACCTACATTGTTTAATTTGTAGACGTACCTTGTCTAGAAAGTCGAAAAAAGGGCTTGAAACAGAATGCCAACTTTTTCAAGTTGCTGGGGATAATCAAGTGTTTAAAATTTTAAAAACACATTTCTTTTAACCTGTTATCTTATTATCTTGCTTTGTTTTTCAAAACTTTTAAAAAAATCTATGTTTTGTTACCTAAAATCGAGACTTTTCTACCTAAAACAATATCCCTTACTAACTTTGTAGCTAAAACAAAGCTTTTCAGGTAAAACGTGACTGTGTGGCCATATTGACGGAGTTTGACATAAAATGGCCCAGTCTTCTCAACTGTACCAACTTTCCTCAGGAACCAGAGTTGTGTATGAAGCCGGCTGAGGCTAGGATGACTACTCTGTAAGTTGTTTTACCGTGTTATCGCTGCTATTTCCAGGCCTACCAGAGCACCAGTCTACAATAATCGACAAAGACAGAGTCATATTCACCCAATCCCACATCAGTTACCTTCATGTCCAGCCGATTTACTGAACCTGGACCCTACGGATAGTAACAGTAAATGTGCTCTACCATGTAACCGACACTTTCTTTTCTCTCCAGTAAGTTTAGATATTAATTTGAGTTTAGTTTAGAAATAAGAAACTGTTGCTTTAATTAGAAAATACGATTTTATGATTTTTTTCTGGATTATAAAAAAAGTTGACATTTCGCTATGGATTTTTTAAATTTATGATAATTTGTTTGAAAATGTTGCAAAACCTTGCCCATTCGTATTTTACAAAAAAAATTATTTTTGGTTTTTTACGATTTTAAATTAAAAGTTTTCCGATGACGAAATGTCATAAAACCTCAGTTTGATTTCAGCGCTTTAAAATGCCATTCCTTAATAAAGTTTATATATAAATCAACTTTTTAAGACGTTTTAAGTACAAGACTACTACAAAAAACTTAATTGTTATTGCATTTTAATTTTTCCGTTGACGAAATGTCACGACACCTTGTTTTGATTTCAGCGCTTTTAAAGATGCCATTTATTAATAACGCTTGTATAAAAATTACCTTTTTATTAAGCTTGTACACTATAAGTTTAAAAAACCAACATGTTACTGCATTCTAATTTTTCCGATAACGAAATGTCAAAAATTTTGTAACACGAAAATCTTCCAAAAACAAAATTTTTTAAATTCCAGTTAAAAGTGAATTTTAATTTTAAAGTTTCATTTTTTAGGAAAAGAGCGAATTAGCCGAGAGATGGCTATTAACCGGAGCTTTGATCAATGTTATGGTAACTGCTTTTACATTCTGCACATTTTTAATTGATCGAGAACGGTTTAGATTCCCGGAACGGTGAGTTTAAACGGAAAAATGGTGAAAGCTTTCTTTAAAAGTCAAAAAATGTTCCTAACTTTCTTTGCACACCATAAAATGGCAAGAATTTTCTTTCCAAAAGCTAAAATGATATTTATCGTATAACTTGTCACCCGCAGGCTACGAATCTGTAAAAAAATTAATTTTTATCAAGAATAACTGTAAATTTGCGTATATATATTTAAAATGGCACGAATTTTCTTTACAAGCCAAAAAGTGGCAAAAACTTTCTTTACAAAACAAAAAATAGCAAGAACTTTCTTTACAGGTTAAAAAACGGCAAGAACTTTCTTTACAAAACACAAAACGGCAAGAATTTTCTTTACAAGTTAAAAAGATGCAAAAACTTTCTTTACAGAACAAAAAATAGCAAGAACTTTCTTTCCAAGCTAGAAAATGACAAAAACTTTCTTTCCACTTTCTCAAATTTGATAAATGACAAAACATTTTAAAATGAGTAATAATTCATGATGAAAGTAAACCCAGAAGCCTTAAAAAGTGATTTGAAAGGCGTCAAAAGTAATGTTAACGCCTCGCAGCGACTTCAAAGGGAAACGCCGCTGATAAATGGGAGGGCGCGCGGCCATAAATCTCGCCAAAAAACGACAATAAATTATTACGACATGGGTTTCTGAACATACGACGGCTTTTTTGAACAATAATATTTTGAGAGTTTTGATTTATATGGTATAAAATGGCATGGATTTCTTTTAAAGATGAAAAAATGGCAAGAACTTAGTTTATGAAGAGTAAAAATGGAATTTATCGTATAACTTGTCACTGGCAGGCTGCAAAACTAAATTAGTTTTTTTGTTTAAGAATGGCAAGAACTTTCTTTACAAAGCAAAAAATGCTTCCTATAGTATTACTTGTCACTCGCAGGCTGCCAACTGGCAATTTGCCGAATTTTACAAAAAAAAATGGCAAGAACTTTCTTTACAAATCAGAAAATGGCAAAAACTTTCTTTACAGAATGAAAAATGGCAAGCACTTTCTTTACAAAACAAAAAATGGCAAGAACTTTCTTTACAGAATAAAAAATGGCAAGAACTTTTTTACAAAACAAAAAACGTGAACTTATTGTATGATTTGCCACCGGTCGACTGCATTGACCGGATTTATCGTATTTTACAAACAAACGGCAAGAACTTTTTTTCAAAACGAAAAATACTATTTACCGTATAACTTGTCATCTGCAGGCTGCAAAACTTATAAATTTCTCTTTATTTCAGGATTGCAAAAACGACGCTAGGACAAATGCGGTTTTTGGACATTTGCGGATTTTTTAATGGGGTTTTTTAAATTTTTTAGTTAATTTAGTTGTAGTATGGTAGTAAATGATACTAAAGTTTAAATTGGTACTGTTTTAATATGTTTTAGTGCTACATAGTAATAAATTTTAAATTGGTACTGTTTTATATTTTTTGGTACAGAATGGTACTAAAAGCCCAAAAAGGTACTGTTATTTTAAAACCGCACCAATTTAAACTTTAATACAATTTAGTACCATACTACAACTAAATTAACTAAAAAATAAAAAAAAACCTTTGAAAAATCCGCAAATGTCCAAAAACCGCATTTGTCCTAGCGCCGCAAAAACTTCCTTACAAAACAAAAAATGGCAAGGACTTTCTTTAAAATCTCCCTAAGACCAACTTTCAAAACTATTTTTAACTTTTAGATCCGTATTTTACATTGCCTTATGTTCTCTGACATCTTCGTTACCGTACCTCAGCCGTTACTTCTTATCATACGAACAGACCGGCTGCGACCAAATGCCGACCGGTCGATTATTTTTGGTCCATGCTGGACTTGACAATACTGTCTGTGTGTTGTCGTTCCTGTTCAACTACTATTTTGGAATGGCAGGCTGCGTTTGGTGGCTTATGTCGACGTTTATATGGTAAGCTTGTTACAATAATACTTAGGGGTGGATTACTGTAATTTTTAGTAAATTGAGGTTTGAATTGCTTTGTTTTTTAAAAGTTTTTTAATTTTTTTTATTGTGGCCATTTTAAAATGAAAAATTGAAAATCAGGGTTTTCGTGGTACGACCTAAACTATATTATTTTTTGTGGAAAATACGTCACAAATTACGGCTTTCTGTAAAGCAAACTGTAAAATTTACTTATTATTGGCAAGTTTAGCCAACAGCAGAAAATCAAGGTTTTCGTGGTAAGACCTAAAGTTCCTTAACGTTCTTACCTTCGGTCCCAGCACGAAACCCTTCCAATTCCACATTTTCTTCAAAAACTAAAAAACGGCTGACACAATCTCATTAAAATGGGTATTTGTGGTCGAAAAGATGGTGAGAGACTTTCTTTTGGGACATTTTAATGCAATTTGAACGGAAAAACAATAAATTCCATTAAAAGGACATCTTGTTTTAATGCGATTCGCTCGATGCCCGCAGGGAAAGTAAACAAAAAAGATTGGTATTGGAACTGGGTTTAGCTATAAAGTGCAAAATTTAAATTTAGTTTATAAAAAATGGCATAATTTGAGTTTTATTTTAAAAAAAAGCAAAATTTTTGGAGAAGTTTGGGATTTTTGGAGAAATTTTTACTATTTTTCATCAACATAACGTTGAAAATTAAAATAAATTATTAGAAAAATACAAGGATAAATGTTTTCTCTATCTATTAGATCAAGCTTAATGCACGCATATACTCAAAAACGAAAGTTATGATCAATATATTATTGTAGGTATGAATAAAAGTAATTTTTTTTTAATTTTATGCCATTTTTCATTGACAAAGTGTTAAAAATTAAAACAAATTTTTATTAAAAGACAATTATTAATGTTTTCTGTACTTACAAAATTAATTATCATGCAAAAAAAGACTCAAAAACAAAAGTTATGATCAATATTGTTGTAGGTACCAAAAAAATACACTTTTTTAAAATTTTATGCCATTTTTCATTGAGATAACTTTAAAAAATTGAAGCAATTGATGATTAAAAGATAATTACTGATGTTATCTTTATCTACTACATTAAGTTTTATTCAAGAAAAGGCCCAAAACCAAATGCTATGATCAATATGTTGTTGTAGGTACCAGCAAATATCAAACCTTTTTAAATTTGATGCCATTTTTTGTTATCATAACGTTGATAATTAAAACAAATTTTATTAGAATATAATTATTAATGTTTTCTTTATCTAATGATACAAGTTTAATTCACAAAAAGGTCCAAAACAAAAGTTATGATTAATATATTGTTGTAGGTACCTATCAACAGCCAGGAAGTGGGTCCAAGAAGAAATCGAAAAGAGAGAAGTTTACTTACACTCAGTAGCTTGGGGGTTGCCAGCGATACCTTCAATTACTATTTTGATTCTTCAAAAGGTGGGAAGGAGCTTTCTTTAAATTTTTTTTATTTTTCAATTTTTTAAAAAAAAAATTTTTTAATATTATATTAATGTAAAATACGCCAAAGTATCTATGCCTGTTTTAAAATGTGTGACAACTGTTGCTTTGACAGAAATAACTTTTCAGGTAGATGCATCTGAACTGATAGGAATCTGCTCCGTGGGGAATCTAAATCCGTATACGCTGCTGTCATTTGTGTTAATACCAAGGTTAATATTGGTGTTCTTTGGTAGTTGTTTTATCATAGCTGGCTTCTCGAGTATGTGTGGAGAAAGGAAGTCTTTCAAGCGACGGGTAAGTGAATAAACTTTCTTTACAAACCAGTTTAAAACTTATTTTTGTAAAAAATGGTTTCGTGCTGGCTGTGATAAGGGTAGGATAATATAAGGCGAAGTATGTTATAGTAGGGTACAACGGAGTAATGGTTATTTACAAAAACTTTCTTTCCAGGGCACGGACACCTCAAGACTAGACACATTACTCTTCAAAATGGGTTCTTTTTCAACCTTGTACATCGTACCTACCGTAATCCTATGTATATGTGACAGTTACCATGTGTTCGTGCTAACCAAATGGTACCCAACTACAATTGATTGTAAAAGAAATGGCGGTGCTTCACATTGCCCGAGGGCTGAACAACCACAAGCCGAGGTTTACATGTTAGCGTTGGCTATGAGTCTGGCTAGCGGATTGGCAACTGGGTTGTGGATTCTGAGCTCAAAAACTTTGAAGTAGGTTTGGGATAAGTGAAAGCTATATAAGATAGGTTGTGGCATTGTATGAAAGAAACTGTTTGGTCTTACCACGAAAACCCTGGTTTTCAATTTTGTTGTTTAAAGGGCTTGAAAATGTAAAATACGCTTCATTATACCATTTGAAGTGTAATATATTGCTGTTTATTACAAAAAAAGTAATTTTTTGGACCCACCACGAAAACCCTGAATTTCAATTTATGATTTGAAAAAGCTTTATTATTGTAAAATAGGCTTTAGTGTATCATGATTTCAAATATAATATTTTTTATTCATTCATTGCAAAATATTAAAAATGTTTGGTCTCACCACGAAAACCCTGAGTTCAATTTTTTGGTTGAAAGACCTCGATTTTTTATGGGTTTTAATTATAATGTCTTGCGATTTACTACAAAAATCATTTTAAAAATTAGTCCTACCACGAAAACCCTGAATTTCAATTTATGAGTTTAAAAGACTTAACTACTAGATAAGACTTAACTGCATTGTAAAATACGGATTGTGGCATGTAATTATGGTAAAATACAAAACTTTTTTTGTACGAGAAAAATATATTTACATATATAATAAAAACAAAATGGTAGGTCTCACCACGAAAACCCTGAATTTCAATTTTTGGTTTCAAAAGGCTTTATTATTGTAAAATACGCTTCTTCTCTTTTTATGTAAAAAAAATTTTTTTTTATGTATATCGCAAAAAAATATTGGTCCCACCACGATAACATTCAAAAATTTTTTTATCTGCAGATCCTGGCGCCGAGTGTTATGTTGTGGTAACCTAGAAGACGATCCAAGCCTGGACAAGCCTCTACTTTTGCCATCGCAAACATATGTTGCTGCTGCTCAACCTCAGCAACATCAGATGGTGACTCAGATGATACCAAATGCAATAAACGGGGTGAACCACTACATACCATTGTCAGTGATGACGAATGGGCAGGGTAGTAATTTGGGCAGTTCGAGGCAGGGTTATCATGAGCATTGGAAAAATTTGAATGGAGTATGAGTTCTGGTACTGATCGTACTAGTTTTTTTATTTTTAGTACTGATGGTATTGGTTTTGAATTTTTGGTACTGATGGTACTGACTCTTTATTTTTGGCATTGATGGTACTAATTTTGTCTTTTGGTACTGATAGTACTAATTTTGTATCTTTGGTAGTGTTTTATGTTTTTACTGATTTAATGGTACTAATGGTACTAAATTTGGGTCTTACCGTATCAATTTTGATTTTTTAGTACTATATTGTAGTACTATGTTAGCGTTTTAAGTAGTACCTACAACAAAATGGTACTATCTTTTAAGTACTGCTTAAAAAAATAAGCACTGAAAGAAGATTTTTTACCAATGATATTATTTTTTATTATGAGTACCAAATAGTCCTAAGTTTGTACTTCATAGTACTGTTTGGGATTTATGGTACTATAATAGGATTTGTAGTACTAAAGGTTTAAAAAATGGCCTGCTGGTACTAATTTTTGAACCTTTGGTACTAATTGTACTAGTAAATCAAGGTAAACATCATTTTCAATTTTTATGCTCTTTACGATGTAGTATATTACATTATCATACTCAAAGTTAGTACCATAATCTACTGTTGTTTGTACATTATCCTTCCTTAAATCAAGCTCTTCGCCATTTGAACGAAATTTCGAAATTTTTAAACGCCAAACAAACTTACTATAATATATTTTCACGGAAATACACAATATTATGTATACTATGGTATTATATTGGCCATGATATTATGTATTTTGACTTCATCGTATTGTCTTTTATCTCATTTTGTATTCGAATACACAACTTGGATTGAACGGGTAAATAAACATTTTATTATTTGTCATTCAACTGGTTTTTACTACAGTAAACCAAGATACATTCAGGGTGATTTTAGGTATATTAATATAATAGGGTAGAATAGTGTAAGGTAGGGTGTGAGTGGGCAAACTAAAGGAAGGTAATTTAATATTAGAGTATAATGGGGCAAGGTAGGGAAAAGCACAGTAAGGAGGAGTAGAGCAGGTCAGGGCAGAGCATGGCTGGGATGGCCTGAGCTGGCCAAAGCAGAGTAGGTTAGGGAGATAAGGTCAGGCAAGGTAGAGTTCGAGAGTAAGTTTAGAGAAGGTAGGGTAAACGCAAAGCAAAGCAAGGCAAGGCAAGGCAAGGCAAGGCAAGGCAAGGCAAGGCAAGACAAGACAAGACAAGACAAGACAAGACAAGACAAGACAAGACAAGACAAGACAAGACAAGGCAAGGGTAGGGTAAATTAAGGTAATTATTATATCATATATAGCTGTACTATTTCAAAATGAAAATTTATTACTTCCAAAGTTGAAAGATTCGTTAACAATAACACATATCACTTGACAATTGTGTACAATAAGTTATATTACAAGAAACAATGTTACACATGATACAAAAGTGAATTCGTAGGTATATAATAAAAACATGAATGGATAACAAAAGAAGCGTTACAGAGTCGGTTGGTTGGATTGAGATGGGAATATAAGGTTTTATGTACAATAGGTTACGGTTTGTAGTTCCTATATCAATTATATTTGTTACAATAAGGTTAGGTATCAATTTGTAGCCACAATAAGATAATAGATATTATAATATAATTCAAAATTTCAAAATTTCAAAAATTTTTTAAAATTTTGAAAAAAAATAAAGTTTAAAACAATTAAATTTTATAAAAGTACTGTACTTAAAGAAATCAGTAGACAATTAACAATGGTAATATGAACCTAGAAGTACAATTGATAACAAAAGAAAAGCAATATTAAGATGTAGACACTTGGCATACAAAGTTTAAGTTCAAGATTAACACTATTCAAGCCAAGTATAATATCTTGTACAGTAGTTTTAGGCAAAAAAAATTATTTAGTTTTGTAGTATTTGAACTAGCAGCAGTATCAAATACAAATTTTGTTAAATTGGCTAAATGTTTTTGCCATTTCTAGCCTTATCAGCTTGATTAACGATAAAAATTGTTTAGAAACCAGTAGGTACGTACTACGTAGTTGACGGTGATGTAAGTGCTGCAATTTAAAGCAACATAAGCAACTGTTGTTGTTATAGTAAGTTATAAACGTTTTGTGCCCGTGATGCTAGAAGCTTATATAGGTACTTTAACACAACCAATCTTCTTCCGTGCTATTTTCAAGTGATACAATCGAGCTTCAAGTTCAGTACAGAACGAAACGTGCTTGTTGTGTTCTTCAAACTGAAATTATCAATTATAATATGTTTAATTTGTAAATTTATAGTAGACATTGAGGTTACTTCGGCTTCAACTTTGCCTTTGATTTCAGCTACGGCTTCAGCCTGTTCTTTAGCTTTGACTTCAGATTCAACTTCGGCTTTAGCTCTGCCCTTTTCGAAACTAAAGCGTCGACTCTAACCACAGCTTCAGAGCTTTAATTAACTATTTACAAATCTACCATAATGTCTCCTTAACTTACATTGTACATTTTGATGCACAGGCTAGCATACTCCCGAAGATGTGGGACGGCAAAACATAATGGCATACTTTCGGTCACTGAAAAAGAATTAAAATCAGAATCATACTACATATGTTGCTTTAAATCTCAAAATAATTATAAGTTGATGTATTTTTTGTGGTAGGGTGGTACTGTAACTTTAAAATGTTCAGTTTTAATTTCTGTAATTTTTGGTTTTCTCTTTACTATTAGGTTGTTCAAATAATTCTGAGTCTTCTCTCAAACCAAATTTTCGTGCTAGAAGGCTGAAAATTATTTGAACAACCCAATATTACGATAAATTTATTTTTGTATGTAATACTGTAAATTTAAAATTTTTTTCTTGCATTATCAAGCGTTCATTAAATTCTAAGCCCCTTCTAAAAGCAAAGTTTTAAAATTAGGTAGCTCAAAATTATTTGAACAACTTAATATCTACTATGCCTTTCGTAATACACACCGTTCCTACTGTTTTCAGTGTGATTGAGCGCTGAATACGATCGAACCACTACTTGTTTACCATATCATATAATATATTATACTATATGGAATTCGACGAAACTTTGTAATAAACAATTGTCGTAGTAATAGAGAATAGTCTGGTATGTGATTTGACGAACTGACCGAGGAAGTAAACATAACATTGATAAGGGCTGTTATTGTTTGTCATGGCATTGGTATGGCATGATATACAGTAACTTATGATATGTTATGAAATACAGTAACGTTTGGTATGTTATGATATACAGTAGGATTTGGTATGTTATGTTATATAGTATCCATGGTATGTCATAAAATACAGTATTCATTGCTATGACACGGTATACTGTAGCCTGTGTTATGTTATGATACACAGTAACTTTTGGTATGTTACGGTATACAGTAACCTTCAGTATCGCGTTATATATGTAGCTACCATAACCATGATATAACACTATGTTGTATCATGCTTTCATAACTTCGTATCACCCATATATTACACTACTTCTATCTCATAATACCAGCACCTTACTATATCAATGTAAGGTGTATACGACAACACCTTACTTTCACAGTGTAATAGCATGCCTATAGTATAACACAGTAAAGTGTAACAAACATGACATATTAAACACTCTATATCTAAGGTAATGCTATGCATGTTGACGTGTTTATGCCTACACACACCTAGTGTAATGTAGTTTATTGTTTGATCTGTGTTTTGATGAATCCAACGACGTAAAAATAATTGAATCACGTGATAATTTGGGTCACGTTCTCGAAAAACGAAACATAAACAAGATACATACGTTTAATGGATCGTATATACATGGTAAACATGTTATAGAGAAAACCTTTTTTGTGGTTTGGGGGGGGGGACAGGGGGGGAGAAAGAAGGGTACGGCAAGATAAGGTAGGGTAGGGTAGGGTAGAAAAAAGTAAAAAAGAGAAAAAGATTTAATGTATTCAAGAAAAGAGGTACGAGTTAGTAGAAGGGGTGGTAAAATGCCGGAGGAGGGAAGGGGGTAGAGTGAAAAAAGAGAAGGAGAAGGGTAATTATGGTAAAATATGCATTAGCATTAGCATGCACAATCAGAAAAACAAAAAATGTTTTGTAACACTTTTGCAACAATGTAACCTTTGGCCAACTCGTGACTAGTTTACAGCAAAATTTAATAAACTGTTACCTAAAGTTACATTTTCCAATTTACTGTAACATAAGATGTTTGAAATTGTAAAAAGTGTAAAGGTTATCGTCTGTAACAGCTACCAATTAACTATTGTAAACCTTGTATTATACATACTATAATACAATCAAAAATGTACTCAATGTTATACATATAGTATGAGAACATTATGTTCAATGTACTACAATGTATCTTGTGATACCATTGTTTTACCAGGAAATTACAATAGTTAATTGAGTGTTACTATAACACAGTTTTGTACAATGACATTCAAAAGATGGTACTACAGTTATTTTGAATACAACTTGATATTTCATAGTTATTTGTACTACTTAGCATGGTTTTTTTTACGGTAATTAAATTGAAATACTATCATAGACAGTTTTTGTAAATTTGAGCTTTTTGGTACAATATAGAATCCAACACTACCAAACCATGTAAAAAATCCACATAAAAGTTTTTACCATACCTGATATCTCCTTGTTGTAGTAGATCCTATCATCCACACTCATCGACACTCGTACTCCCAGGTCTTGTGGCACATATGACATATTGAGACAGACATTGTCATCAAGATGAATCTTCCTAACCGTCAGTCGTTTGCAACATCCACAGTCCTTCTGAACACATTGGCAGCCTTCGTTTACTGTGTGTTTCCTACTGTAATGATGGTAGGACTCTTCCCACGGATTTAGGGTTTCGGATTCCACACGGTCGTCGGAGACTGAAAATGATTTTAGAATGACTTTTTTTGATTTTAAACTGGCATTTTTACTAGTTTAACATGTTAAGTCTCATTTTAAAGCAATTTTTCAAATTTTTTTCAAATTTTATTTTTCCCGCCATTTTTGGCATTCTGTTTCTTAACGGTTTTCAATGCCTTATAACAAAAAAAATGTTTTAAAATGTCATTTTCACTACTGTAATCAAATTAAAACTTCATTTTAAAGCAACTTTTCAAAAGTTTTTCAAATTCTATTTTTTCCGCCATTTTTGGCATTCTGTTCTTTTTATGTTTTTAATGCCTTAAAGTTAAAAACCCTTTTTTTAATGTTATATTAAGTATAAAAATATAAAAAAGACAAAAACCTACTGTTATTAGACTCCGTCCGCTTGTAAATGACCAATATTACTTTAGCCGTCTCTGATATGAACTCCATCCTCGACTTACGGCCTTTTGATATCACATCACTCACGTCTGCTACTACGTACTCTAAAATAGCAATTAAGAGTGTAAAGAATAGTACTAAAACATACTATTACACTGGGTTGATAATTATGTGCCCTTTACCTCAAAAAGTTGCTTTGAGATGGGCACAGAATTATTTGAACCTCCTAACACTATGCACTAAATAATCATTAACAGCCTTATATACTGCTATGTACTACATGCTGTTTATAATAACTTACTTTGCATATCTTCCGGAACATCGAGCAAAGACAACCCAAGATAAATCTTGTCGCTTGCTATCACATCTGGCGACAGTCGTATCACAGTGTTGTCTTGGAAGACCCGATCGTTGATCCTGATCATTGAGCCTTCTTGTAACATCACACTCTAAAGTTACTTTTTTAATTCAAAAAAAGATTTTTTTTGTCTAGAGCTATAATATTAGATTGTTCAAATAATCCTATGCCCGCTAATTTTGAAAATCTGCTTTGAGAGAGGCTTAGAATGACTTGAAGAACCCGATATTATGATCACGAGCTGCATTTTCTGTCCTAACTTTGAATTTTTTTTTTAATTTGTAATGCAAATCCTTAGGCATAACTTATAGTATAATTTGTCCTAATTTTGTAAAGATACGATTAATAGTAACAACGATACAACCGGTTGAAAAACAAAAAATGTTAGAAGTTCTTACGCAACTTCAACTTTTTATGATTTCTGCCATTTTCAAATAAACATAACTCTGCCATTACTTCAGATACCTATTAAAAATTTTCAAAAAACATTCTTCTTTTACTGCTCTAAAAAATCTTTTTTACTTGTTTTACTTTGCCACAAGAGTCAAAAACAATAATGAAAATAAACGTTTTGGTATCAATCAGAGTTTAAAAGTCAGCTCCAGCTCGGAGACACCTTTGGCTCAGAAATTGTAACCAAAACCAAACAGGAAATTTAAAAAAAGAAATGGGCCAGAGCTAGAGTCAGAGCCAAAAAAAAAGTTTAAAAAAATGGAGTCGGAGCTAGCGCCAGAGCCAAAATTTTAAAAGTAAACTCTGTTACCATTAATACCTTCAAATTTAGAAAAAAATTAGAAATAAAGCCAATTTTCTGTTTTAAAAATAATCAATTTTTTAATTTTTTAAACTAAAAACAAAAATTTACCTGTAAATCAAAGTGATTTTGCGACAGTAGCACAGACATAGCATAGCTGATATTGCATTGTCGTGGCCCGCAAAAGTCATCAGTAGGTTCGATTCGGAGGTATACATCAAGGAATGGAGAGGCCTGAAAAGGTAAAATACGTTAATCCATGATTTAGCATTATTATAGTAAGCTGTTATTATAGGCTGGTTAATATGCAACATAACTTAATTTATAGTTAACAAATGCAAGACTATACATATTATATTAGGTTTATACGTTATCGCGCGGTAACTTTTATGTTATTCAAATAATTCTGTGCCCACTAAATCCGCAAATTTGTTTTTAGGTGAAGCACAGAATTATTTGAACTAACTGATAATTACCGTATGATAAAGTATGGTTTTACTGTGTGAATTCAAAAGCTTTAAAAATATTCAATAGCCAGAGTGGTCATCGTATTTTACATTTCCTACAATATTGTACCCTTACTCTACAGTAAAAACGCTATAGCTTGTTGTAACATTTTGCCTAATTACCACAGTTTTTTGTTTCCTCTATTAAGACACCACGCGTTCCTGTGTGTGTCACGTATGTCGTGTGCCCTTTACATTACACTCAAAGACAATACCTGTTTTGACATTTTTTGGGTAATTAAACCTGCACAATATCCGCTACAAACTATTTAAAATGACTTTTAGATTTTTTTATTTGAAAAAAACCGGCATTTGTGCTTTGTTACAGTAACATTATGACTAAAATATTTTGTTTACTGAAACGAAAAATTATGAAAAAATATGTTACAGTAACCGTAAAGTATAAATATACTTTTACTTTCGTTTTTTTGTTACAGTATGTCCAATGCTAAAAAAATTTTAAAAAATCATATTACTGTAATCTAAAAGTACAAATTTTACAAGTCGGTACTCTACAGTATCTCTTAAGCAAAAAAAAATGCCTGTTAAAGTAATTCTACATTAATAAAATGTTTGTTACAGTATTCAACATCAAAAATCCTAATCAAACCAATTCTACTGTATCCTTATAAGCACATGTTACAGTATGCCAAATTTAACAAATCTAAAAAATATCTTACTGTGCTCTTTAAAGCCAATATTACAGTATCCCAAAGCCAAAACTTCTAATTAAACCTATCCTATTGTATCCTTACAGCCGCATGTTACGGTATGCCAAAGACAAAAATTACATCAAAATATACAGTAAAGAGCAAAGAATGTCCTGTTACAGTATAAACAGGCAACGACTCGATAAGTTAATTAATTATTTGTTGATGTATTAAGCTTATCGAACGACCTTCACCATCATCCTCTCAAACAATACTTTTGGAAAACAGATTTTGTTTTCCCAGAAACCGCTTCCGGTTCTGGTTGTAGCGACCAAATTCCTTCAAAAACAACATTCTGTAATACTGTATTTTAGTACCGTAACTACTCTCAATATAAACCTTCTATCGAGCATTTACGTTTCTTACCTTACCCCGTCCTATTTTACCCTACATTAACTTAAAAAAAACAGTACTAGTACTAAAAGAGCGATACTGGTGATAAAGAACAATAATAGTACCTAAAAATCAATATCAGTGTTAAAAAAGCAATACTAATTCCAAAAAATAAAAATGGTACTAAAATAGCAACACCAGTACAGGAAAATCAATACTCATAGTTAGCAACTCCATATTTAAAAAAAAGTATTTGCATATACCTCTACATATAACTTTGCAAAGTGTATACAAGTTTTAGTAGTCATTAAACATATGTATACATTGTAGATAACAATATCAAATATCACAATACAAAGCTTTTTTTGAACTACATTAAACTGCATTTTCGCCTCCGCAGGAGTCCACAAAAAATAATTAATTCAAAAAACGATTCAACTATTGGAAAAATAACATTAGTTTTAAGCGTTTGAACAAGTGTTTATAGTGTTATTACTTTTGTGCTACATAATTTTCATAATATAAAGTAGAACTCTGTATAGTGAACTTTTCTCTAACAAAATTTCCGTATAACAAACAACTTTTAATATCACCGTACACCACTGAACAGTAAGTTTAAAACTTCTTCATACCGAAACCTCTTTTAACTAAAAAATTTTAGATTTGTAGGCGAATCGCGTTATATAGGAGTTTTGTGGATTATTTTCAAAAAAAAAGTTTTTAAAAAACCAAAATGTCTCATATTTTTAAAAAATATAAATTACCACTTTAAATTTATCGAGTTTTTGTAACAATTCTAGTGTAAATACCATGCTTCCAAAATTATAGTATTATCGCGTCAAAAAAATGAAAATACAGACGACCTCTTGAATAACAAACACCTCTATACTGAAACTCTTTCATGAAAAAAAAATTTAAAACCCTGAGCAATGCTCTATACTGAACCTATAGCTCAATCCAAAAAAAACATAACCCTTAAACTTTAAAACAATATAAACGACGATTCATATAACACAAAAGTAGATATACCTACCTGAACCCAACCCAAACAGAGCCAAGATCCGAGCAATGTCCACAAACGTATCATGATGGTTTGTTTCAATTCCGTAATGATTGATTGCAAATTGGGATCGGTTCTTTTACAACGTAGTAAAAATCAAGGCGGACCGTTGTTATGTTGTTATTTGCAATTTGTTTTCATTCACTTTGCTCCGAAAACGACTTTCTTTCTCGATCTTCGGCCAAGTTTGCAGCTGAAATTAAAAAATAAAAGTCGAAATATACCAAAAGTGTAAAATACGGCAGGTGACGCAAAACGATTTGCAAAAAAAATATTAAAAATTAAAAAAAAGTTAATTTTTAAAATAAAGTTTGAAGCAAAAACCAAAAATAAATTTTTTTTATTGAAAAAATAATAATTTCTCAAAGATTTTTAAAAAATGTCCAGTTTTATACCCAAAAATTCAACGAAAAACTAGGTTTTATAACGACTTTTTCAACAATCATGTTTTCGTGTTGAGACCAAACAACTTTTATCTAAAACAAGTTTTAATAGTTGTTCAAATAATTTTGAGCTCCTTTTTCAAAGCAAATTTTCGAAATTAAGGAGCGCAGAATTATCTGAACAACCTAATATCTTTATCTGCTCTCACATGATCTGCCCCTCACAATTCATCCCCTGCTCAGCAATAAATACGAAATGAACTATTAAAAATAGGTAATAAGGAAGCTTTGACGTTACTTGTAGCAACATGAAACTTCAAAAATTTGCCTAAAATTACAAAGTTTAAAATTTTTTTCAAAAATTTAGTTTAAAATTACTAAAACTTCAAAAAACCCGCCCCAACTAATCATTCACCCACTACCTTCAAGTTAATATAAACCACCCTCCCACCCTCACCCCTTTATCAAATTAAACAAAATTTGACCAAATAAAGCAAAATTCTTTGAAAACAAGGCGGGCTTTCTCTGCAAAACTTTTAAAACCCCCGAGGCGGGAAGTGGGCGGAGTCTAAACATGTAGGTGGAAGCCAGAAATTGTAACAAAATAGCAAAAAGAAGTAATTGCCTTCAGGGGAATACTTAACCAGATTATGTTGTTTTTATAGTATACTAGTTGAGGGGTGGCTAAGCCTCTTAAATAGTATAAAGTAGTAAGAAGGTAGTCTTCACAAGTGGCATAATCGAATTTGTGGAAGATTTCTAGCAAAAAAGATTAGTCATAATCCAATAATGGTGTTAAAACACCATTAATGGTATCTTAGACTATGGTGGATTGTTGAAATTTACAGAGTGATCAAACAACAAAGATATAGCCCCAGTCCAGCGCCCTAGCTTAGAGTAATAGCCCTAGCCCTAGCCCTAGAAACCTAAATTCTAGCCTCAGCCTTTGCTTTAGCCCTACTCTAGCGTTCTCCTAGCCTTGCCCCACTCTTGCTCTACTCTTGGTGTACCCTTCCTTATCCTACCTTACCATACGCTATCTTATTTTTATATCTATCCTAATCTCTAGCCCTAGCTTTATCTCTAGTCTTAGCTCTATGTTTATCTCAAGCTTTAAACCTAGATTTACCTCTACTCATAGCCTTAGCCCTACTCGGACATTATCCTACACTTGCTCTACCCTTAGTTTTCTCATTAGTTTTTACTCGAGTTCCTCACCCTATCATACCTTGCCCTAGTCTTACCTCTAGTCCTAGTATTAGCTCGACTTATGGATTAAGCCTTAGTCTGGCCATACCCTAGCCTCAGCTCTTCTTGTTGCCTTAGTTATGATAAAATCTACATATCTAAATAACTGGCTGTTCGTCTTCTTAAAATAACAAAGGATAAGATGGCAAACTGATTGATGAAGTTTTTGATACTGAAGCTTCTGCTGCTTCTTCACAGCTACCTTCAACACTTTTAGCACAATCAATAACATGGTTTATCAATAAAAAACAGAATAGAAACATCATTATAACATACAGTGAAACCTCTGTATCAGGAACTCTTATGTAAAAAACTCTTATATAACAAACTACTTTTGAATCCTCGGCTAAAACTACAAAATGCATTTAAAATCTCTATATAACGACACCTTTTCATAACAACCAAATAGCAACCCCCCTCCCAGCCTCAGCGGTTTCTTAAACAGAGGTTTGACTGTACTCTTCCCAGCCCCTATCTTTTTATGTCGTTTTAAAGTTTAGATTAAAATTTTATTGCAGCCAACGATCCAAGACGTATTTTACAAAAAAAACTAAGAAACAGCTCTCTGTCGTACAGTAGCCCGAAAATTTTGACGTAAGATCTACGTATGACAAGCTTTATAGTATAGCGTGCCTAGTAAAAGTTCCAATAAATGTAACTTCCACAAATGTTACAAATACTTGAAAATGTCACAAAATACATTTACACTGTAATTGTTGCGTAATAATGTAAGAAATGAAAAACAAGTTATGCACGAAACAAATCACATGACCATACATTATGTATGAGCCATATACATTACTCATATTATGTTCTGAATTCCTCGCGAGGTTTTGTGGTCAATCAGATCAAGTTCGAATATTTTGTCATCATTTTTAGGTGATCAAACAACAAAAATTCTTCAAAAGCTTTAAAAATAAAATTTTTAGAAAGTTTTTAAAAATGAAAAAGTAGGACAAATGACTGCCCTACCCTACCTTAACTTGCGCTGATTCGCATTATGGTGCCCTGCCCAGAAAAAGTTAGAAGCAAGCCGAACCAGACCTGAGAACAAGAAAGTCTGAGACTAGACATAAGGAACAAGCCGGGCGCATTTTTCAAGACCAGGCCGTTTCTCATGTCTCTCTAGGGTCGAACGCTCAGGCCTGGCCTGTTTTCTTTTTTTTCTCATGTCCACTTTTGAGGTATGGCTCAGCCCAATCAAAAAAATTCTAGGCCCGGCATGGCCCAAGGGGCCTACTTTTCAAGCCCGCACGCCAAGCCTAACTTTCAAGTAAGGCCCCTTTCAAATTTAGCTCAAGTTCGGCTCTACACGTCTCGTTTCTTACTCTTGCTGCTGCCTTAACATACTCTACCCTACCCTACCCTACCCTACCCTACCCTACCCTACCCTACCCTACCCTACCCTACCCTACCCTACCCTACCCTACCCTACCCTACCCTACCCTACCCTACCCTACCCTACCCTACCCTACCCTACCCTACCCTACCCTACCCTACCCTACCCTACCCTACCCTGCCCTGCCCTGCCCTGCCCTACCCTACCCTGCCCTGCCCTGCCCTACCCTACTTTTTTCTATCCTACCATACCCCCGCCTTACCATGCCTGCTGGTCTCTGTCTTGCCCTGCGCTACCCCATTATAGACTAGTTTAGCTTAACGTATTCTTCCTTGCCGTACTCTACCTTACTCCACCCTACGCTCCGATTCCCTACCTTACAATACCCTACTCTACAATTGCTTTACCCTGCTTATATCTACCTACTATAGTTTACTCTACCCTTCAGTACTAGACAAACTGTCAACCTTTAAAAGTTGCATCATTAAATGGACACAATTTTTTGCTATTTCCAGACAAAAATCTTTTTTAATCACTTTGTTCATTATTATAAGAAAATTGAAGAAGTCACGTAAAGGAATGGGCGTTCGCCCTTTTGTCGCGGATTTGAATTCAATTTGGTTATCCGGGTCTGTCACAAATTCCGGACATAATTAAACATATTATAGTTCATTTGGTTTGGTCGTAAAAAATTTTTAAAAATACTTTACCACTCGTATTTTACATATTTTCGTTTTTTTAAAGGACCTAATTCCTTAATGTTATTACAAAACCCTCTTAACAATAATATCGCTCCTTATCTGTTCATTGTGACAAATACAGAAGACAGTTTTATTGCCGGAAATTACGCTCAAAAATGTTTAAAAACATAAAATTAAAAACAAAAATAGTCATGAATAAGGAAAATACAAATTAAAAAATTTTTTTAATGTAAAATACGAATAACATCTGATTGTTTTAAAAGCAGTTTAAAAGTTTAAGCCAAAATTTATAAAAAAAACATATAATTAAGACTTAATTTTTATGATTATACAATAAAAAACACGGAGAATTAGCTAAAATAAAATAATTTTACCGCAACATAGAAAAAACAACCGGTAAAGTTTTTTTGTAACACAACTTTTAGCGCACCCTGTATAGCCTTAACAAAATACGATTTTGCATCACATTAATTAAATAAATTTTTAAAAATTTTTTTAGTTTACCGTATCCCTGACGATAACCCTAGACAAATCCATATCATTTTTAATTTTTTTTGTTTAAAAATATTAAAAATTAATTTTTAAACTATATCAATCAAGGATGACATTAAACCCACATTACAAAAATACCGATCCCACGCTTTGCGATCGTTTCCCAGGCTTAAAATACGCTTCAAAACAAGCAAAAATAAAGAAAATCAGTTAAAATTCCTTTCCCTAAACTGTTCGAAAAACAAGATCTTTAAGCAACAGTTTTGGCGCCTTTTTCTTTGCAAAAAACGTGAAGAATTACATGGAAATGGCAGAAAACAGATCGTACCAGATGTTATTATAAGAAAGGTTTTTTTGTCTGGGTTACTGTAGAGCAAAGAAATAGATTTGGTCGGCCTTTTAACTACCCTACTCCAACTTACTTTACCTTACCTTATCCTACCCTACCCTTCCCTACCCTACCCTACCCTACCCTACCCTCCCTACCCTATCCTACCCTACCCTACCCTACCCTACCCTACCCTACCCTACCCTACCCTACCCTACCCTACCCTACCCTACCCTACCCTACCCTACCCCTACCCTACCCTACCCTACCCTACCCTACCCTACAATACCCTACCCTACCCTACCCTACCCTACCCTACCCTACCCTACCCTACCCTGCCCTACCCTACTCTACTCTACTACCCTACCGTGCTCTACACTATACTTCTCTACTTTACCTACGATATTCTACCTTACCTTTCTCTACCCTAACTGACCCTCCTTACAATAACTTTGTATTTCGTACAATACCCGATTCTTAAAGTTTACTACCCTATCCCTGCCCTATGCTACTCAAAAAATTTACCCTGCCTTATAAATTTTCTCTGCTTTTAAAACTCGCCGTGCCCATTTTTCTACCTTTTCAAACCTTGACATGCCCTACTTAATTGCCCTACCCTACGATATACTACCATGCCCTACCCTCTTATCCATTTTTACTCTGCCCTATAAACGTTCGCTGGCTTAAAGACCTGCCTTGCCCATTTTTCTACCTTTTCAGATCCTACCCTGCCCTATTTAATTATCGTATCATAATTTACTTTACTTATGACCTTCTCCATCCCCAGTCCTTTCCCATTTGTCGCCCTCACCCCCCCCCCCATTCCTACAACATACTCTGCCAAACGTACCTAGAACCCAGCGAAAAGTTTATTTACCAATGATTCGTTCGATGAATTCGAATAATTTTCGAAAAACAAGATACGATCGCTGTGTGTTGATTAATGTCTGTCTGCGTATCGCTTATTGACGGCCATTTTCATAAGTGCAAAGACTGATAACGTGAACTGATGATACGGACTAGATACCAAAGTGTTGCGTAATAATCAAGATAGCATTTATTGACTTGTACTATGCGAGGGCGATGGGCTTTTGGTACTGTAAAGGGCAAAAAACTGCAAAAGTAATGTAAATCACATTATTTTATGGTATTAGATTTTCAAATAAATATGTGCCCCCTAACCTCAAAAATTTGTTTTGAAAGGGGGCACAAAATTAATTGAACAATCTAATATAGTGTAACTTCAAGTTCAGACTGTTTTGTTACCTAAATCTTCATTTTTAAGGAGAGAGGGGGGGGGGGAGAGAAAGCACAGAACTAACTGAACGGCTTAATTATAATTTTATTACCACCAAAGCCATATCTATTTATAATATAATCAACCTTTAAAGATCCCGATCAACCTTGCTGATAACCATCTATACTATGCCATGGCAACACATCAAACGACCCTATTACACTCGAGACTCTCAAGATTTAGCTCTTCTATACGACAACGCTTGCCGTATCAACCTATTTTTTTCAACGTTAAGCTTTTGTTAACTGAAATACAATACAGTACTTTTTACAGTACAGTACTTTTTAAAATTACTGTGCAATAATGAAGTTTCTACTCTGTTTGCTATTAATAAATCATGTTATTCAAAGTGCCAAAAGTGTTGAAGGCAGTGGAGAAGATGTAGCTGATGCTTCCGTATCAGAAGCTTCATCAACCAGTCTGCCATCATATTCTTTGTCATTTCAAGAAGACGAACAGCCTGTTAGATATGTAAGTGTTAGCATATTTTAAGGCAAAAGAAAAGATGTGGCTAGGGTATGGCCAGAGTAATAAAAGTTATGTAAAGAGCAAAGCAAGAGTAAGGCAAGTCTAACACAAGTAGGGTGTATGTCCAGTAGGTCTTGTAAAGCTAGGGCTAGAGCAGGGTATGATAGGGTAACGTGAAAAAAGTAAAGCAAGACCAAGACGCGGCTAGGCCTAAAGGTGGCGGACCTAGGGATAAGGCTAAAGATAGTGCTGGGCTATGAAGTTTGTCATACGTAGATTTTACTTCAAAATTATTGCATTATGATGCAGTTGGGAGCTACGGCTCTAAGCTCTGGCTCTGGGCTAGGGCTCTGGGCTAGGGCTAGTGTGAGGAAGAGTAAAACAAGAGTAAGTCATTAAGGAAAAAAAATAAAGTAGAGTAAAGTCAACTATTATGGTAAACATAAGAATTTTTAGGTAAAGCTCTGCAACCAACTACATTACAAGATTTGCAACCAACGTATTGGCAAGGAGAATGCAGCTTGTACTAGCAAGTGTAGTCACCATCTCCAAAGCTTCCTCCCAACTGAAAAGTCATTGGAATGTTTTGCGCCGATAGAAGAGCTAAAGCGATGGGATAAGTGTCTCGAAGACAACACCGATCTGTAAGCTAACTTAAATTCATATTATACTGGAAGTTGAGCATTTGAACTTTAAATTTTTCACAAAATTTCAAAATTCAACTTCAGGTTCTTCTCGACCAGCGTCAAAGTCCCAGAATCCGAAATCAATCGCTTCAACTACACCCTCGACCAAGAATACGACCGCTTCAAGACCCAAACTGGCGGTGTCATCCTCAAAAAAGCTCGCAAAGCCTTCGTCGCCTTCAGAGGCTTCCAACACTGCTACATTCACTGTATGAAGAGGTACGAACAAACCTGTCATGGCATGTTCAACTGTGCCATTTCGTACCCAGAACCCGAGGACATGGTGACTATTATGAAGGAATGTCATGGATTGGGCAAGATTGTCTTGGATAACACTAGAGATACTTGCAAATGCCTTCAGGAGGGCCACAAGGTAATGAAGTTGTTTGGACAGTGCTCATTGATGGGTTCTCGAGTCTTTATGAGACGGATTTGAATGGATTTTTGAGTTAATCTTTTTCGTTTTTGAGATTTTTAACCCAAATTTTTTATTTTTATTTTATTCATAATTTAAAAAAAAAAGTTGTTTCATTAATTTTAGCCCATTTCGCATTTTTTAACGAGTAAAGTACTTAACCTGCCCAGCTCTGATTGACTTCAAACTTTTTATGTAGGAAGACAAAGTAAATAGAAGATCTTCAGCAAAGTACTCAATCCCGCTTTCCAGTCAAACTCCAGAAAATCGAAATCAAAAAGTTAATCTTTAAATTTCCCGCCAAATTGGCATTGTGTTTCAAGCTTATAACGTTGTCATTTTTTAACTTTTACTCATTGTTCTTTGCTATACTAGTAGAAAAATTAAGCTGATTCTGAGCGGGGCATAAAAAGTACTTTCGTTGTTAGTTGTTCTTTTTAAATTTTAAAGCCAAAATTCATGGTTTTTCGGCCATTTTTGAGCTTTTTAAGCATTTTATACTCATGTTTCAACAAAATTTTGTAACATTTCATATTTCTCATAATAAATAAATCTTATTAACAACATTTTTTTAACTTTTTGGCTAAAACAAGCCTTTTCTCAAGCTAAAAACCCCTTGTTTTCAAGCCTTTTCCCTACGAAAAGCGCTCTTTTACTCCGTGAGAAATACAGAGCGGAAAACAAGAGAGAACCCCCGTCTCCCATGTGGTCTAGTGGTTAGGATTCGTGGCTTTCACCCACGCGGCCCGGGTTCGATTCCCGGCATGGGAAGTAAACCTTTTGCTGGTTTTTCGCTAATTTTTATTTAAATTTAGGTAACAAAAAGCTTATCAATATTATAAAACAAAATTATTTTGTTTTCTACGTTAACATAACCTAATATAACCTCATTTTCTATGCAGTATGACCAGTTTTTTCAAATATGCTCCATTTTCGATATTTTTCCTCATTTACATCAACTTTTCAACCCATTTTTTACCCAGTAAATCGTGATTTTAAAAGTAAAAAAGGTCCCAAACCAATGATAAATCATTACACCACCTTCCAAAATAAAACAATATTTATAAATACCCGTATTGATACAATAATACAATAATTACATCCAAATCAAGCAAACAGAGCCAGGACACCTTGAGTAAAAAAGTCGCCAATGATTTGGGGCAGCTCGTAGATGGTGGCAACAATCAACAAGGTCATTATTAAGGCACAGAGGACCATCCAAACGCAGGACCAGCCTCCGGTCTTCTTCCAGCAGATTCGGCACAGCGCTTTGGCTCGCGACGTAATCCAGAACGAATCCATTTTGGGGCGGTCTGGCTTGGGCAGGTGAGGGGACTGAAAGATTATGAGATTAAATTTATTTTTTTTAAATTGACCTCCCCCAAAAATCACCACCCCGAACCAACGTCCCCACCAAACCTACATGATTTGGTTTTCTCCTCTTCCTGCCCACCGGGTTGGCCTGTGCCTCTTCCAATGGCAGTAAATGCATTTCCATTTCGACCAATCCAGTCACATACTCCACGTCATCGACCGGTTGATCGCCCGTTCCGTCCGGCTTCGGGACATCGTGTTTCTTTTCCCTTTCCTCGGCATCTGCCCTTTGTTGAGCTGGGAGGTTTGTCGCAATCGCTGGCCAAAAGCCGTTAGCATGGCGTTGTTGGAAGAGAGACATGTCGCCCATTTCGCCCGGTATGTAGCGCTAAATCATCATTTTAGGTAAAAAATGCCATCTTATATTGAGAAATGTCATTACAAGATTATAAGTTGTCATTATTATGTTATAAATGTCATTATAAAGCCATTTTGATAAAATTGGCTACATTTCAACTCATTTTACCCAAAATCTTGACTGTAAGAATTTTCGCGGAGAGACTCAGTTTTTTTCATTTTCAAAATCAAAAAAGTGCAAAATTGGAAAAAAAATTAAGATACAAACATTATATATGCCATTTTGATCCATATTTAATAGATTAATCACAACTTCAAAAAAAAAAGGTTGGTCCCACCACGAAAACCTTTAAACGACAAAATACTCGTTAAAGTTTGTTCTACCAATAATACTACTTTTTACATCTTACTATGCCCATATAAAAAACTTAATTTCCATTTTTTAAATTGGGTACCACCACGAAAACCTTCAAATTTCCAACAACCTTTAAAACCCCTTAAACCTCAACTTCCAACCCTTCTTACCGGTGCCCTAGGCATTTTCCTCAGCTTGTTTTGTCTGGACGGCCTTCTCGAGCAGCATCTAGTCCTAACGCACAGTTTGGCACCAGACGTGCACAGTTTGCAGCATGTACAAGATGCGTCCGGGTCCTTTTCGTAGCCGACCGCCTGAATCTCCTCTTCGTCGACCAGTCCCTCTTCGAAGCCGAGTAGGTCCAGCTGGACTTGACCAATGTAGCGGTCCTTCTTGAACTTGTTGTTGTCCCAGATCTGGACGACGAGGATTGGGTCGACCAGTTCGGACGACCTCTTCCTGAACCATCGCTTCTTCTTGTAGTGCTGGATCTGGCGTTGGAAGACGTCGTAGTCAAAGTCGAAGACGCAGCGCCAATTAAAAGAAGCCGCTCCATCGAGGCAACGGAAGTGAATGTCCGTCTTTTGCGACTTCTCCATGCCATTTAGGTAACAACGCACGTACAGATCGCCGGCCTGAAGGAGAATAAGACCATTAATTTAAATAAAAGAGATGAGATTATACTTTTAAAAAGGACGACGTAAGTACCTATTACAAGAAATGTCAGTCAAACCAAGAACGAAAATGTTTTTTTAAAGATAAAAGCTCTGCACGGTGCAAAACACAAGAAAAATAGCATTTTTATCCTTTTGCACAGTGCGAATCTCCTAAAAAAACTTCAGAACGATGATAACGATACACAGTAATTTAATGTTCCCACAAACCCAGTTTGTCGCTAAAGATTTCAGTATTGCAAAACACAAATTAAAATTCTGCACGGTGCAATCAAAAACCATTCCCTTTTTAGCCATTGCACAGTGCAAACTATATTCTTACAGACTGCACGGTGCAAATTATATTCTTTGCACAGTGCAAACCTAATCATTTGCACCGTGCAAGTTTAATTCGTTGCACTGTGCAAACCTCACTCCCTGCACAGTGCATTCCTATCTACCACTTCACAGTGCAGCCCAAACAATCCGTCTGTCGCAGAACCAGTCCCACTTGCGACAGTCCAAAACAAATTTGTCGCAAGCTGTCAAACAAAACTTTGCAAAATTTGTCGCTTTGTCGCTCTCAAAGATTGTGTCGCATTGTTTTCCAAAAAGCAGAGCAAGCCTTGTCGCAGACGCACAGGCCTTGCGACACCGTGTTTGACGATAAATGTCGCAAAGTGCAAGCAATTGCAGCAATTTTCACAGTTTGTCGCGCAAGTGTAGCTGTGACAAAGCTTTTTTTCGTGCCGCTGCAACAACTTTTGCCCCCTTCGCTGCAACAATGTCTTTACCCTTGTCGCTACGACAACATCCTTTCCATGTTCACTCAAATTTCTGCGACAGACATTTGTTTGACTGTCGCAAGCAGCGTTGATTGTGCGACAACAGTGAAGGAGTCGTGGCGATCGCACTGTGCAGACTTTCAAACATTGGTCGGTAAATCTGCACGGTGCAATTGGTTTGCAATTGTTTACGAAGGAATGCACAGTGCAATGAAATGAGAGAGGGACTTTTAAAGATTGCACCGTGCAAACGATTAATTCTTTTGATTGCACCGTGCAAGGGTCAAATTATAATTTGCACTGTGCAAAGGGTAAATTTTATTCTTCTGCACCGTGCAAAAGTAAAATATTACTTTTTTGCACCGTGCAAAGGTTAAACTCTTCATAAAATACTAAAATTTAAAAAACACCTCCCGCTTCTAAAAAACACCCCCCCCCTTTATCTCTAAAAAATTAAAAAATTGTACCAAAATCCCCTTCAAAATCTCAATTTCAACCCCTTACCGGCCGGCCAAAGCTGACTTTGGGCAGAATGACATTTCTCAGGCCCCAGATGACCAATCGCAACTGATAAGGCTTCGGTTCTCGCGGTGAAATGTCGATTGTCGCTGGTATTCTGTCGCTGATCGCTTTCGGAAAGATGTGGACAAACATCTCCAACTGGCCACACTCCATCTCGGGGTTGACAGAGTGGTACAATGGTCGCGTTTCAATGTGTTCTGGTACTAGTCCAATCTTGTGCAGAATGTGAAGAGCTAGCCGTTGGATTGGGCGGCCAGCAAAGTCTGGATTGAAGGGTTCTTTTTCGATTTCTGATACGTGGAATGTCACTCCTGCCCATTCAATGCCCACGCCCTTGTCGCTGCTCGTGATTTTTGGGGGTGGGAGGTTCATTTTCTTGCAGTATCTGGAAATGGCATGGTAAAAACATAAAGCAATATCTATCAAACCCTACCTCTTCCTACCATAGCCTACCCTACCCTACCCAACCCTACCCTAACATACCCTACTGTACCCCACCCTATCCTACAACACCCTACCGTACCCTACCGTACTCTACCCTACCCTACCCCGCGCTATCCCTCCAAACCCCTTACCGTCGCATAATCTGTAGTGGATTCAGCTGGTCGTTCCACGGCAATGGTCCTACCACATTGTACTCTCTTGGCAAGCCGACTGTTCCTCTGAATTTGGTCAATAATCGATTTTCCAAATCGATCGTTGTTGATCCAATTTCATTGTCTAAAAATATTTTTAAAATTATCACAATATCACATGAAACTTGTCATAACTACCCTTACCAAATTTCTAAAAAAAATTTTTTTTTAAATATTGTGTTGTTCAAATAATCTTGAGCTCCTCTCAAATCAAATTTTCGAGTTTAAGAGGCGCAGAATTATTTGAACAACCTAATAAAAGTTTTTGTTGTGAGACCCACTTTTTAATTTTTTTAATCCATATTTAAAAAAAATTATTCGAAAAATCAAAAAAGTTGGTCCCACCACGAAAACTTTAAATCAAAAAATATCTCCGTAAAAGTCTATTTTAACACAAAACTTGCCTTTTTAAACTGTTATTAATAATAAAAAATGTATTTAAACTTTTTTAAGATTAACTTTGAATTAACTTGAGTCCCACCACGAAAACCTTTCAAGCATAAAAATCTCCGTAAAAGCCTATTTTAACATCAAAACTGACTTTTTAAACTCACATTAATAAAAAATGTATTTAAACTTTTTATGATTAACTTGAGTCCCACCACGAAAACATTCATACCACAAAATTACTATCTTGGCATAATGCACCACATTTCTTTTTTAGACTATTACTTTACTTGCGATATAAAAACCAAAAAATCTGTTCAACCCTACCCGACATGACCAATCGCTTGTCCATGACCGAGATGGTCAGGTCCTTCTCCTGTGGTATCATAACCTCCAGCTCAACACATTTCCCAAACACCGGGTTCAGCGTGTCCGGACAGTAGTTCTTGTAGCCCTTGTACTTCTTCTTGTTTCCGCATCTGATGTTGACATAGGGATCGCACAGGCCTGATCTTCGTCTGCTCACCAGGTCATAGGCCGAGACGATGTAGACACGGACTACACATTCGACCGGTCCATCGAACTCCACTCCTGACAACATTATTGTTGGGGCTAAAATGGTACTTTTTAGACCTTTTGTTCAGAAAATGGTACAGTTTTCAATATATTCTGAAGAAATCTACTATAATATAAGTTTACTAGGCTAAAAACTATTATAATAAAGGTATATTGGCTTAACGTCTACCATAATATAAGCGTTTTTGTCAAAAATCTATCATTATATAGTGATTTTTGCCCATAAACTACTATAATATGCGCATATTGGCTTAAAAACTACTACAATATGGCTATATTTTCAACAAAGCTACTATAATTTAAGTATATTAGACCAAAAACTACCATAATATAGACGCTATGGTCCAAAATCTGTCGTTATATAGCTATATCTGCCCATACACTACTATAATATAAGTAAATTATCTTAAAAACTACTATAATATAACTCTACTTTCATAAAAAGTACCACAACTCCAAGCCTAAACTACCATAACAATCAAAAATATCCTCAACCTGATACAACCTACTATAACATCAAATAACAACACCAGACAAACCAACCTACCCTGCTTTTCCTCATGCTTTGTGATGAACAGCTTGCCCTTCAGCTCGCCCTTCTTGTCTGAGACCGCATCTAACTTGTTGGCATAGGGTTTGGTAAAGGTGAAGGTGTCCAAAAAGTCCTCGAACCCTCTATATTCACCTACATCTTCCAATGGTACTTTGAAGATGGAGAGTTTGGCCAGGTTCAATTCCTTGTAGCCTGGTGCCTTCTCTAGTACGTTCTTCGAAAAGTAGTACCGAGACCACCAGTCGATTTTGGGGCTGTTTGGGTCGTCGGGGAAGGCGAGATACTCTTCTGGCTCCACCTTCTTCAGGGCTTTCGTGTCTTCTGATTGTTTCTGAACTTCATCCTGCATATCCTTGTCGAACGTCTCCCAGGCATCTTCATCTTGCTGATTCTGCTTGGTGGGGCCTGTCATGTACTTCTGAAAGTTTTTCACGATACACGACCCGACCAATGGCTTCCGGCCAAAACTTCTGCGATCGTGCAGATTCAGTACGATGGGCGGTGCAAAGCCCAGCTCAGCGGGCATTTTGACCGAGGTGAAGGTCAGCAGTGGCAGGGTGAAGTTAGGGTTGATGGAGGTATCGTCGATGATATCGGTCGTGTCCTTCCGACTGGCTACTGTAATCTCGATAAAGGGCGATCGAACTGACATTAGCTGATGTCGGGATAGGTTGCGGACGCCCCATGCCAGTATTTGGACGGTAAAGTTGGTGAACAGTGGTCGACAGTCCATTGGGACCTCGAAGCGGTTGTCCAAGTCTTGTTTAAGGGCTGGCAGGGGTGGGGCCAGGGTTTCGTAGGCTGGGTCGTTGATGAAGAGTTCCATGTGAAGAAGGAGGGCTCCTCTGAAAATGATACTGTACTATCTACTTCTAACGCTACAGTAACCCTACAGTAACACAAATCCAAGGTACGATTACAAAAAACATAAAAATCAAAGTGCCGTAACCCCACAGTAAGCTCAACTCTAAAAATCAAAATACAGTAACCCTACGGAATCCTAAAATATAAAAACAAATTACAGTAACCCTAAAACACAAAAATCAAAATACAGTAACCTACAATAACCTAAAATACTAAAAATCAAGTTACAGTAACCCTGCAGTAGTCCAAAATTAAATTTTTTCAAAAATCATGTCACAAAGTAAAAACTTCAGTACTATTCCAACTAGTACCGTACTTAATTTTGTTGTTTGGGAATCTCAACGGTCTCCAGCCAGGACGCGACCTGGAATCGGTTGCCGAGTTCACCACCACAGGTTTCAAGTCGAAACGTCCCAAAAAAACGGGTTTACCGTTCTGTTCTTCACCGTGAACTTCCACCACAGCTCCTGGCGGGTTCATTTGAAGAGCAGCTGAGCCTCCGGGTATCAAAATCTAAATATTTTTTTTTTTGCGCTAGGACAAATGCGGTTTTTGGACATTTGCGGATTTTTAAAGGTTTTTTTTTATTTTTTAGTTAATTTAGTTGTATTATGGTACTAAATTGTACTAAAGTTTGAATTGGTACGGTTTTAACATAACAGTACCTTTTTGGGCTTTTAGTACTATTTAGTACCAAAAATATAAAAACAGTACCGATTAAAAATTTAGTACTATTTAACATTAAGAAATATTAAGACAGTGCCAATTTAAACTTTATTACCATTTAGTACCATACTACAACTAAATTAAATAAAAAATAAAAAAAAACCTTTAAAAAATCCGCAAATGTCCAAAAACCGAAGATCCGCAAGTCTAAAAACCGCAGATCCGCAAATGTCCAAAAACCGCATTTGTCCTAGCGCCTTTTTTTATTTTAAACAATTCAAAATTTAAAATTTTTTTATTTTTTCTTATCAAATGTTTTTATGTTTTTTTCAAATTTTTTTATGTTTTTTCAAAAAGCGTATTTTACCTTCTTAAAGATGAGTGTTTCATTCCAAATCGGATTCAGCGAGTTGCTGACGATGAAGGTTTGTTGGCATCGATTGAGGAAGAAGACCTTGACAAAGGCTCTGCTTAGGTGCTTCTTCGGTGAGTGAATCTCTCTGGCCCACAACACATAGACTCGTAGTTGGAACACACTGACTTGGTCGTGAACTTCGTAGATTCGCGGCGACAAGAACCTGAGATCCTCGAGCTTGTCCTTGTTCGTGTCTACGCCCATTTCCAGCTTGCTAAAGGTAAATAAAGCATTGTAAGGAAACCCTCCAAATTCCAATTACTTTCTACACTTTCACTTTCGTATATCAAAAAAGCTTACTATCGAGCGTTATCCTCAAGTGGCACCAACTCTCTGACCAAACGTCGTCTTCTGAACTTGTCCACGGCTTGTTGTAGTAGATGGACTGGCTCGCCGAATCTGGCTGCGTACTAAAATTTACAAATATAATACCTAAAAAATTTCAAAAACTCGATAAATTCCGTATTTTACAATTCTACTCACCTCCCATCCCTCTTCGTCCAGATTCTTTGCAAATTCTCTCAGATCCTCAAACATTTCTGCCACGCCCACGCCCTCCTTCTTGAATACTCTCTTCCTGACGTGTCGTCTTCGTCGATAGCGATGGCTGATTCGTTCCACCGTGTCCACATTCTGCTCGTCCCAAAACTCCAGTCCGCTTGAGTAGGTCCAGCCATCTGTGTCACCTACAATAATATTGTTGTAGTGGTATCATTTAAAATTCAAAACTTAAAAAAAATTTTTAAAACCATTTTCCGAAATTATAAAAATAAAAAAAAAATTTTTTCAAAATTCAAAATTTCAACCCCCCCTTACCCAAACAATGCAGATCCACATTCCACTTGGTGACATACACCCAGCCAGGAGGTGGGTCATGTAGCGTTTGTGTGTTGATCTGATCACCGTAGTAGCCAGTAGATGAGTGGAATTTCCATTCCTGAGTCACCATGTTCTTCTCGTTCACTTCAAAGAACTCGTCTTCAAATGAGGTGTGGCCAGCATCCGCCCCCACCCACATGTCGTGACATCGCTTCGGTTGCCATTGACCTTCGAATTTCCAGCCTGAGGGTGGGTAGATGGCAGATTCGGACAACTCGATCTGGCCAGTCTCATCCGATATGGCAAATGGCTTCTTACTAAAGTAAAGTTTTAAAATTTTGTCGCAAAAATTGTTCAAATCATTCTGTGCCTCTTCTCATAACAAATTTTTGTGTTTAGAAGGCACAGAATTATTTGAACAACCTAATACTACTTTAAACCAACAATATCAAGTACATTATCATAGTACAGCCTTACTCTGTGCTCTTCCACTTCGATGTTAGAATGGCCCGTTTTTCATTGTAGAACAATTCGGCATAGTACTTCATGAATGCCGGCTTGATCAGATCCAGCCAAGCCTTTCGATATTTTGTCTTCCCAAACCAGGCTTTCATGTGGATTACTGCTGGCAGTTCGTGGCGCTAAAAACCGTTTTTTTAAAATTTTTACAGCAAATACTGCACATTACTATCATTATATACAGTACAGTATTTCCCAAGCTCCAAAATTAGCCGGTACTTTAACAATTTCCATTTTAAGCTACTATAACTTAAAAAACTTTCATTTTAGGCTACTACAACATAAAGAAGTCAAGTTTTCAGAGCTTCAATCTGAACTTAAATACATGCTACCAATAGTAACATGCACACTAGTACCACAATTTAAATTATGATATAAGAACTAAAAATATTAATTGAAATACGCATGCTTCTTACCTTAAACTTGGCCATTTGCGCAGTCGGCCAAACCAATGGAACTGCTTGAATTTTTCCGGCGTATCTTCCTCGTCTCATCGATGATTTACTGTAGTAAATCTAGAAAAATCATAATTATAAAAATCCTTTCGTATGTTTCTAATAGGTTGTTTAAGATTATAGCCTCATTTTTTATATTATCATAAGTATCTAACGATATATTTATTATTAGGTTGTTCAAATAATTCTAACCACTTTTCAAAAAAAAAATTTCAGGGTTAAAGGGCTCAGAATTATTTGAACAAGCTAACAAGTACTCCCAGAGCAAACGGCCCTGTCCTCATCTACAGTAAACTCCCATCCATAACTACGGCCATAGTACTCTTCCTCACCTCACTGACTGGAATCCTCGCATACCCAACCACATTCTTGTCCACAATCATATGAACACACAAATCAGGTATCGAGACCTGTGGGTCTTGAGCAATGTCCTTCAGCTGGTTGGCGAACACGCCCAATTGATTGATCGTATCCTCCTCCATCTCCGTGATATCGATCATGGAGAACTTAAAGTCGACAAACGTCTTGTAGTACTTATACAAGGCTTCTGATCTGGCGTGCAGTAGCATAGTATCAAGTGCTGTTAGGGATGCACTCGAGTTGAGGACTACTTTGATAATATTGTTCAAGATTTCAAAGCAATCGGCGGCTTCTTCCAGAGCTTCGACCACTAATGAGCCCAGCTCTGATTGTTCTGGGTTTGAGCCGGCTTTCATTCGAGCTTCTTCTTGGACTTCTAGTAGAAGGTCTGAGGTCTGAAAGAGGTAGAAATGGCATAAAAATTCATTTTTAGGATTTTCACCTACTATAATATAAGCATCAAGCCTAAAAACCCCCTTTACCCTATGTAAAACATTGGCAATTTCGAATCGCCATGAGATCTCCTCCCAATCGCACAAAATTTCACAAATCGGTTTTTCGTTTCCCCAGGGCATCGCGTACAGACATGACGTGTCGTACGATGGCATAACTGGTAATGTTTGATTTGTTGATGTTAACACATTACCGTAGTCCTGACTACCGTATTCGCCGATGGACACCAAAAAACGAATGTTTTTCGATCTGAAAATATATAATATTCACCATAATGATAATCATAACATCAAAAAAAAATTTTTTATATAATTTTCATTAAAATGGCACCATAAGCACTACTACAAATATCAAAAAAAAGTAGTAAAAAGTTAAAAAAAAGTTATATGATGTCTTTTCATAAAGTATTAGCAATAGTATCAAAATAGTACTAGTAGTGCAATAAATAGTACCGTAAGAGTACTATTAGTACTATATCCCTTATAAACCTACTTAAAGTCCGAATGAATCAAATTGGCAGCGAAGAACGAGCAGAACAGTGAGAATCGTTGCTGTCGGTAAAAGTTCTCGGCGCTTTGGACAATGGCTGCTGGGATGTTGACAACATGAGTCTTTTGAATGCCAGACTCTTCACAACTCAATTCGAAAAAGACTCGGCCACAAAAACTGAAAATTCATTTTTTTCATTTTATATCAGTTTCTTCAAATACGCCAATCAAACCACATACTGTGATCCCTGAACCCTGCCCTCCTTGATCTGGTTCTTTTCCCATGGTTTCCACGTTTTCCTCTTCGGTTCTGGGCCATAAAAAGAAATGAAAGCTGGGCCAAAATTGGGTAGAAATCCCTGTTCACCCGGCTGACACATGTCTCTCATACTGACAAACTCGGTACACAGTACTCGCTTCTTGTTACGCTTGTTTCTGGCCACCAATCGAAATCGGATCTAAATTATTTTGTTATAAAGTACTATTGGTACCAAACGTTAAAAAAGTTCTGTTAGTACCAAACATTAAAAAGTCCCATTAGTACCAAACCGTACCTGTTTTATGACCGTAGGCCACATGATTGGAATCTGAATCTCTTCTCCAAACATGACTGATTCATCTCCAGCTTCTTGAAACGATGACAATGCATGGTAGGCACCTGAAGCCACTTCCACCGCCAGCTCAGCTGGTGCCTGTGGTGCTGAATTGTACGGGTAGCGGATATGATCGGCAAGTTGACAAATCTTGTATAGTCTTATCTGAAAACCTCGTATTTTTTACTTTTAAGTTCAAACCTTTTAATTTTATATAAAACGACGTTTCAATTACCGCCGTTAATAACTTCAAGTTTTCGTGGTGGGACCAAAAATTTAAACTGTCTTTTACCATTCCCATACCCCCAATCACAATATTCTTACTCGTAAACAGTAGTTCAACAACTGTGACCTGAACAAAACGTCCGCATCCTCATCTTCACCACCCCTTCTTGACACCAAACTCGGTGGGATCTGATTTGGATGGAAGACACAAATTGAAATTTTCAAAAATCCTCTAATTTCAGTCGCCGTTCCAAGACCGTTCTCGTCTTCTTGTTGGCTTGGCATTAAGGCAACCCACTTCTCCACTACCGCCTGGTTTTTACTGTGATATACTACACCCATATTGATGCCAAAGGTGCCGATTAGAGAGTCGCGGATGAGGCGACGGGCTGAGTAGACCTAAAACATCGTAAAAAGTGCTGTTTTATTCCTAAAATTATCAAAAAATCTCATTTTAAATAAAAACCCGATCAAAAACAACAAAACTAACGTTAAACACGCATGTTAACATAGCAAGCTCTTCGATAGAAGTCTTAACCGTGAACCCCAACGTCTGATTCCAAAACGGCCGATCAGTTCCTCTGACAGACCTTGTTGTTCTCGTCTTTGTTCCCAAACTAACTCTGACCAGCGGATTCAGACCTTCACCTTGTAGCTCTTTGGCTTCGATTACTCTGACTCGTACTGTGAATTCTGTATTAGTTCGCGGATTGTAGGCTACAGCACCATCCGGTCTCATTTCCCTGAGACGTTTTTCTTCCCTTTCATGAATTTTTCTCTTTCGTTCATCAATCTCTGATTGATCTGAAGCTGTGGAGTCGGTTTGCCAATCTGATCCGGCTCTGGAGTTTCCTGATGGTGTGCGAGCACTGTCCTAAAGCGAAAAATTACAGTACAATACCAAAAAACCAATATTATTACAAACTATTGCCTAAATACCAAAGATTTTAAACTAATTATCAAAATTTTCTCGAAACAACTCATCTACTACAATATAATCAAAGCAAACACCAAATTCAAAACTCTTCCCCTCAAAAAATGAAACCTTCGCCTCACCGTATCACTACTACCACCATCAGAAGACTCGATAGGAGTTTCAGTATCACTAAACGACGGTTTGGTACCAGAACCGGCGCTTGATCCAGTGTCCACATCAGGTATAGAAGAGACGGGTGTGGCTGGTGAAGAATTGCCACTTGTATTTCGTTTTCTCTTCTGTTTCGGTCTTCCTCTAATATTCTGGTGTCCATCAGAATCCGGTGACGTTGAATCGTGTTTCCGGCGAATTTTGTTGCCTAATTTGCGGAAAAACTTGCGACCACGTCCTCCATCGTCTTGCTGAAACAATACCACCATTTTAGGTTTCATTAAACAATAACTTTGTCTTTAAAATTATTTTTTTAGAATCAAAATTCTATTTTATACTATAAAAAAAGAACTGTGCTAAAAGACTAAGAATTAAGAGAGTTCTGACCAAGTCCCCGATATTAACCATAACGTCCAACTTCAATCTTAAATAATTCAACAAAAAAGGCTTCAACCTCAACAAATTTTTTACATAACATTCAGCATAACCTAAAGTCCCAGTGCTTCCATTTTCATAACCCAAACATCGTAACTAAAAAAGTTCTGCCTAAAAGCCCGATATTATCCATGCCATCAAGCCCAAACTCCAAAACACCTCAAATAAAGCGTACCTCCTCTTCTCCGTCAGTTTCTTTTCCTCCTGATTCTCCATCAGTACCAATTGCACCATCAACAGCATTTTTAGCCTTTTTCTCGATGCCTTTCTCAACTTGCTTGTTGATGAGGTTCTGAAGACCCATTGTTCATCAACACACCTTTCACTCTCAAAGTTTAGAATAGAAATAACGAAACTTCAAACGCATCTTGTCTTTTATTCGTTCACTTGTTTTCGTAATTAATTTGCATAATTTTAACTTTGTTTTGTAAAATTAATTTATTTTTAATTGTTTGTTCGTATAAAAAAGTGCCGCAGGTTGCAAAACCGACAAACTAGAAATGCGCGAGCTGCGGATGAAAGAATCTCATCCAAATAAGGTTTTTTTCGATAATTTGGTTAAATTTCTTTGAGAATCGTTTATATTTTGTTAGTTTTCAACGTATTCGTATCAATTCCTTTCAAAATCTCCTCTGTCTGGCTGAGCTGGGTGACCTGTGGCAAAATGGCCACTCGAAAGCCCAGTCATAACATATTATCCATCTTGATGAATAATGAAAGATGATTAGCAGCTGCTTTGACCTGTTTTTTACTGCTGACTCATTTGCCCTCCTCATTAAAATTCGCTTCCAACGGCTGTTCGCAAAGATTTTCGACAAAAGTTCAGGGATTATTTGCGAAACTTTGAGCCAATCTATGTTAAGGTTGGTGTTTGTCCTAGTAGTTATTGTGGATGAGTCATGAGTAATGTGACGTGAAGTGGGTTCTCTTGAGGTTATAAAAAGTATAAAACTTGGGTCGAACGCTTCGTTTTCAGTTATTTACAATACGTATTGCGAAGGGCGGAAGAAAGTTTGTCAAATTTGGTGTTTCGAAGGTATAAGGTTAATAAAACGCGTTGTAATTTGTTTGTGGGGAAGTAAAGTTACTCGTAAAACGTTCCTAATGTTCTTGTTAATATTTTGTAACATGTATTTTTATGTGAAAGGTTTAAAAATGGCGTTTTCACTGAGGTTTTTGCTGGTCACATCTGATTTTCAAGGAGAATATGAGTTTTCCTGTGCTTCAAGTTTTACGATGCAAAACTTTCTGTATTGAAAGTTTTAGAATACTCTGCTTTTTTACCTTTTTAATCATTTCAAGCTTACCTAAAGTTCAAAAAAATACGGTTTACCTTTATTTTTCAAACATCACTATTCTGACCATCATGGTTAATATGATTTTTAAAATAATTTGAATTGCAAAACAATAATCTACGAATTAGCTATTGCAAATGTTTGAACAGCTTTTGTAGCTTATGATTGTTTTTCAAAAAGTAGAATTGAAACGTTGAATAGCCGAATATTAATTATCATAGGCTTCTTCCTCATCATTATCATATAATAGTCATCTTTTGAATATGTGGAGCATAGTCATTGACTGTAGGCTTTTTGTAGTATAAAAGATAAGCTATATGTAGAATGAGTGTATCATAATGATTTTTATGTGGTTTTTAATTATTTTAGGGTCAAAAGTCATGTTATAGATATTATACTTGTTTATTTTTACTATTTTTGTTGTTTTACCAATTTTTCAAAATGTCTGTATTTCACGTAAGACAATGCTAATATCTTAATCTTTAGAATAAATATCTAAAAACAAAGCAATGACATAGATATAAAGTGATCTAGATCAGTTTCCTCTCGCTTTTTGATGTTATTTTACATGAAATGGTTTACTTTCGCCGTTCACTGCCCCATTTTTGCTTATCAGCTGCTTGAACATTGAAATTCGAGTTAATCTTGTTATTTACCGTGGTATTTGCGAGCTATATAAACATAATATTGTGTTCAATTGCCTAACTTTTGTTTTTTAGAAGCGTTGATCAACATGAAATACATGATTGCTTTGGTTTGTTTTATTGTTGCTGCTTGTTGTAAGTTTTTTAAAATTAAAAAATGTTGTTTCAAGACTATTTTCGTGTATTTACTTTAACATTTGCGGCATTTTTGGTTTTTCATAGTAAAGTTATTAGTTTACCTACTATAACATCATTTTTAATGTTTTATCTAAAATCCGGTGGCTTTATAGATGTAAATTATAATTTACTTTAACAATATTGATCTAAACCTTTTCTCAATGATAATTTTTAGCTGTATACGCAAATGACGTTCGTCTTCGTGCCAAACGTGACTGGTTCGACAACATCAAAGAAACTGCTTCACAAGTTGGAGACGCTGTTGGCAAAGCCGGAGAATCAGTTTACAATGGAGCCAAGGACTTTGCTGATCGCCCAGGAGAACATCTTCGTATGTTTTTTTTCGTATTTTAGCGTGTTTTTACGGAAAAGTTTAGTAAATTTGGGGGTTTTGAAATTAAAGAAAGTATTTTGGTTAGATTACGTATTTTACTTTACATTTTTATAATATTAACGTAAGTATAGCTCAGAAATCAGTAAGATTTGTGTGACATAAAGCCTAAAGCAAGTAGAAAGGTATAAACTTACTTTAAAAACTTATAGAAAGCGCTGGAAAGGCGATTGAAGACGGCGCAGCAAAAGCTGGTGATTTTGCTGTAGATGCCGGTAAATCGGCTTACACTGCCACCAAAGATCTTGTGGAACATCCACAAGACAATCTCGGTAATTTGAGCTAAACAAAAGCTTAAATTCTTTGGTTTTCTTTAGTTATCATAGGTTGTGTAAAAAATTTTGGTCTAGGCTCAAAACTTTTTACACAACTTATTATATTGTTCGAATAATTCTGTGCCTCTCTCAAAGCAAATTTTGTAGGTGAAGGGGTACAGAATTATATAAACAATGTTATAATAAAAATGTTTTATTTTAAGTATGCTTATTTTGTTTTTGAATTGGCTATGGTATTTTAGTTTATCTTTGATAGGGTAGGGGTCTGTGATGGTGATCTAAACTGGTTGGTCGGTTTGCTCTGATTTTGGCGGCCGAAACGTAGTTTAGGCATTAATATTTTTCATTTATTTTATCTTTTTTTTATATTGTACTATATGGTACAGCTTTGTTATGTTAACTTTATGTTATCATTTAAGTTTTTACATTATCAGTTCATACTTCTAGATCTAATATGTCAATATAAAATTACATTTTTTCAGAAAAAGCCGGAGAATCAATTAGCCAAGGAGCTCAGGACGCAGCCAACTGGACTGGCGAGCAAGCTCAAAAGGGATACAAGGCTGGCAAGGACTTTGTCAACAACGAGGGTATGGTTAAGGCGTCGGCGGGTGTGGATAAGATGTTTTTGATGTTTAACGTCATTTCTCTTGTCTTTATCACTTACTTCTTGGCTTAAGTGGTCTCGTTTTATACTTATTGGCCTAGGCGGGTTATTACCTATTTTTGGTTTAACAAGGCCTACCAGTAAGATGTTGTGTTACCTACTTTTTGTTCAAGGGAGTTATAACTTCCTAAAGTCAATCTTTAGCCTTCCCTATCTTGTACAAAGTTCAGTATTATCATTTTAAGGTTAACTAGTATTCTCATCGTATTTCAACGACTTTCTTGTGTAATAAGGTCTATTTTAAGTAAAAATTAGTCGAAATTCTAGCAAAAAGTGTTATTTTTGTTAACAATGCAATCTTATTACTACTTGAAAGACCTGAAGGGTTTTTAGTGGTCTTTAATTATTTGTTATAGGTATATGTTTCTTATTTACAATAGTAAATGTTTTTTAAATCTCCTGTCTCTAGATATTGTCTTGATGATATATTTTTAACTGTAAACTCTGTATTTTATGACGTTTTAACTTATGTGTACTGCTTTACATTACTCTACTTCTTTTTTACATGTTTTTGATACTAATAAACTCGTGTTACTGTAATTGTTACTGTGCTGTTATGTGGATTGTTATACTTGTGTTAATACGTTTATATGTTCGCGTTTCAGTTTAAGCAGTGATGCAAATAAAAATTCAGTCTAGTTTCCAAAATATGTAGTTTAGATTGGTATTTGTACCTTAAGGAAAAGTAACGTTGAATTTTAAATAAACTGTGGTGTTACTAGGGTTGTCCAAGTGAATTTATTTCCGTAGTGCTGAATCTTCTCGCATTCTATCGCTTTGCTTCTTCAGAAAACCAAGAAGCCTTCAATAAGGCGGTAGACAACACCACGGACTTCTTTAAAGACATGTGGAGTCAGTTCAGTAAGTTTTGTCCGTGCTAATTGGCTAGATATGTCTCGTTTATACCTAATTTTACAAAAAAAACTTTAATTTTATTTTTGGTTAAAAAACTTTTAAGAAAATTAAAAATTTCTTTTTACTACCACTGTTTGTTTGCTTCAACCTTTTTGGCTTTTTTTACTATACCTTTGCTTCAGAAGTCTCAGTCGACAAAATCTTTTCCTCTTCCGAACAACAACCATATGGTGCTACGCATGAAGGTACGCTACCTCAAAATGAATACGCTACTATTAACTACTAAATGTTTAGAAGTCAGCATCTTTACTCTGTAAAACTTCCATGCTTTATTTGCTTTAAAGACTTTACTATCTTGTAAACTATACATATTCAAAGTAAGTTACAGTACTTAGCTTTTGTTTTGTGATGTGGCTTTAACACGTACTTATTGCTACTACTGATACTCTCTTCGGCTTGTATACGTATATGTACTTCTTTTACACATATATGCGTGCTGGACAATAACTTTAAGATTTATATGAGTAAGTAACAGTAACCATAACATTGTGGTGCTATAAACCTTGCTTGCTGTCTAATCATCTTTTTTATATGAAATGGTAATGATCTGTCTTTTTACACGTATAACATAGTATAACTAGAGGTTGACGTGAATTATAACATTATTACCTCAAACAAGAAGCACACATGGTATATCCTATTTACTGTCTATTTTCAGGTAAATAACTAACTGAACCAAAGTGATCGTTGCCAAAAGTTCAAACCATGAATAAACATTCAAATCAAGTATTTTATAACACTAATATTAATAATATTGTTATTATACTGAAAAATCAATAAACTTTATTATATGATCGACCAGACTCAAAAAATATTAATTATATTTGTAACATATTTTAAGTAGTAATACTGCACTTAGTAAGTTTAAATTGTACTTTTTACAAAAAAAATCTTTTTAATCTTATCAATACTACCTTACTTTAAAAACAAGATATTTGTGCGCATCAGGAATAGTATCAAAGCCCTTAAGGTCAAAAGACTAGAGCCTAAGTTTTCAGTGCGCATTTAAAGATCAAAAGGATTGTACCATGAACTTTGATCTTTTAACTTTTGACCTCTTGATATAAATTTGTACCGATTTGAATCCGGATACTATAAAAGGAGAGCTATTTCCATCTTCTGCCATACCAAACTTTAGTTTAGTGTTTAATAGGTGAGTACGGATTAGCTCTTAGGTTTTCTATATTAATTACATTTACAAATATGCTTTAATTTAGTTATTAAACAAATGCTTTATCGTATTGATTTTGTAACATATCGTGTTTACTTTACACTAACTTTTACGTTTTCAGTTTTTAAAAAATACTTATTAATATGCCTGGAAAGATTATCTCCGCCAGCCAAATCAGCGCCAACGACTTCATGGACAAGCCTCTGGATGCAAAAAAAAAAAAAGAAAGCATCAGTTCGCAAGGACGCTTCGAATACCAAAAACACCAAGAAAGCATGGAAAAGGATACCAGCCGGCTTCAACAACAAGAACAGCTTTAAGAATCCAGCCGGATTCAACCACAAAGCCATCCTTAAGAAGCCAGAACACCGTCCAAGATTTAATGGCAAAAGAAGAAGATCATCTCAGAATGTTCTGAGAGAGATAGTTGGCAACAACAGAAGTCGACATGTTGAAAAAGTTGTGACACAACTACGAAGAACCAAAAGAGAATGGCCCCAAACTATCACTATTGTGAAGCACAAACCGGCTAGCCAAAGAGTAACTAAAAGGCTAGCCACACCAAACAATACTGCAAAGAAGAGCCCAGTGTGCAACCACAAAAAGGCTCCCAATCAAAAGATGACTCGAGAACAGCTCGATGCTGAACTGGATGACTATATGAGAAGCTCAGAGAAGAATCAACAATAATATTCTATATGTATATAACTAGCTTTACAATATATAATATTACAATGTAATATTAAAGCAAAAAAATGTCAAAATAAATATTTTTTTACTTTAAATATTTGAATTTTAAGTCACTTGATTGTGGCGTTACAATAAAGAAAATATATACAATATATATAATAGCAACCAATAAAAGAAAAATTAGCATACATTTGTTTTCTTGATTTGTTGTCCTTTATCGTATATTCACCATGTATAATACAGTAAGGAAATATTTATACTACTGTAACTCGACGAGTAACGAAGCTACAATAACGACCGGTACAGATTCTGAAAGCCCATTAAAAATGACATCTTCTGTTGGTTTTTGTGTGCTATATTACATATATATTTTTCGTGGTACTCAATCGTATAATTACCATGTATAATATAGTAATGGATTACTTTGTTTTACTGTAACTCGACTTAAAATGGTAATTATGTTTTTTTTCAATTTTTAGTATTTGTCTTGTTCAAAATTTTAAGTTGGTTTACAAACTTTGAAATACAACGTATCTTACCAATGTAAGACACATCACTTTTAAATATACGTCAATTGAAAAAGCAAAAAAATATTAAAAATAAATGTTTAATCATCATCATATTCAGTCAAATAATCATCTTTTGGTTATGATCTGTTTTCGCTTTTTAGCGTAGTATATAAAGACAGATACTGCATTGTCTTACATTGTGTTTGTCGGACTTTCCTAAGAGTTACATACTACCACGATGAACATGAGACTGATGTTTGTACTGTTGTTGCTTTTTGTTGGAGCTTTTGGTATGTTTTGAGTTTACATTTGCCTATGTATATTTATATTATATTACAGTGGTTGATGCCAGAGCTTTCCACATTCGTCGCAGACGTGGAGTCTTTGAGGATTTCGGAAGTGGTTTTAAAGATTTTAGTGGAAAGCTTGGTAAGTTTTTGTTTTATACATAATTGACGTTTTTTAAAGTTTTCCGAACCATAATTAATTCTAATTTAAGAACTTATAGTAAATTGAATGTTGTCATTTTCAGTCGACAACTCTAAACGGTTCCTTGGTCGTGCCGGGTAAGGTTAAATTTCATATTATATTGAGCAAGCTGTGCGGTGAAACTTCTGTATAAGAATTGCTCGGGGGTTGAAAGTTTTTTCATTATGCAGGCACGAGTTTCTGTATGTACGAGTTCGTTACAAATGAGTTTAGTTATATACGCAAGTGTTATGGTCACGATTGACCAAATTATCATTTATATATTATATTGAAAGATTGTAAAAAGAACTCTTGAAACAGCCGGCTGCCAAAAAAGCCTTCGGCCTTCGAGAGAACGGCAGAAGGGTTTTGGGGAACGGGAAGAACAGTTGGGGACTTTTGAGGGTTTATCTGAAGGGTACTGTAGATTGTCCGTATATTAGTCTTTCTAATGTGTCATAAACAGAAATTGTAGTTAGGATATAATAAATATTATATGTCATCAATAAGAAGGAACCTTATCACCTTACCCAATGATAGAATGGAGAGATAGGTCAGCAAGTCCAAACTACCCGGACAAGGCGCAGGCTAGATATACTATCTTTATAGTATTAGTAGGGACTGACAGTAGTGCCCTAAGGGGTAAATAGGTAACTTAACTCCCAAAGTATTTTACCCTAATACAAGGAGAAACCATTTGCTATAGTTATTGTTACGTTTTTATATTTTACACGTTATTAAAGTTTTAACTTTAATTTAATAAAACTTTTATAGCTAGTCAATAATATAATTATCTTTTTTAGTTAATTAACCGTGCAATCTGTTGCTGCAAGTTCAAGTTGTCATAAGCTTACTTTAAGTAATCTAAATGCTAATATTATTATACCAAACCTATAATGTTTTAAAACAAATAAACTTGAACATTATTACTACGGTGTTGTTGTTTTATAGCACTTTAATTTTATTATACTACAAATAAAAGACATGGAAAGATAAATTACTCTAGAAGTATGAATCTCTTCTTGAACTTAAACTTTCAGCAAAATAACAGTCTACCTTATCGTTCTGCCGAGTCGATTCTCGTTCATGTGGCTTTTTAAAGCGGTCAATCGTGAAAAAGGTGGACCGTCTCTCTTCTGTACGGCGTGTTTTTGGCCGCCTTCTTGGCCGTTAAGGAATGTGGCCAGGCAGGTCGGCCCCCGCTTTCCGTGGCCGTCGCCACTGATCGCGAGATAACTAAAAATTATTGCAAAACGGTTAAAAATATAAGATAAAATAACTCAAAAACAAAACAATACCGAGTCGGTTTACTGATGGTCAATGGGCAAAGCGAAGTTTACGTGTACCATATCCGCCATCGGCAAAGTGTGACGGGCTATTGAGAGCAGACTCCCAGCCAATCTAATGACTACTACGTGTACTCGGCCGCGTGAAATTGCAACGGTCCATCTTGCCGTATTTCTGAGAAAGCCAGCCGCGTGGTTCCGTATGGTCATTAGGAGTACGACATCACGTTGCAAACCTTGACTGGAGTCGATAGTCATAGATGAGAGACGAACTTGGGGCCAATACGTCCCGGAGTCGTTCTTGAACATCGAATCTGGCGGCGGAGTAGGGAACGACGATGGAGAGGCTTAGGCAGCATGTGGCCAATTCCGGGACCTCTGAGCCTAGGGTCCACATTACGTTGGACATGGCCTCAATTTTACGCATTGTTTGTAAAGGAGGTCCCGACCGCTGTGTGTGCTTGGGGGACATCTACCAGAGAAACTGGTCAATCGGTCGGTCGGTCCTGATTGCTTTCTGAACAGCTGGATGTGGCACCGTGGTTCCCCGATGGCCGAGCACTCCATTATACGCAGCTTGGCTTATCAAGACGGCCAGTGGCCGGAATAACCTGTACGTGTACTGCAGGGCGGCTTACGAGGTACGGTCGTCTCTTTCCAGATGTGTCAGCAGCAAAAGTTCCCCAAACCGGCGGATGGTGGCCAGGTTGTTGTCTGAACAACTTAGCAGTTGCTTCCTATCTCCACAAACTACCATACGTTACACTTGTTTGAAGGACCCATCACTGTGATGGCCGCTGAAGTTGATACAACTCCACACTTGTCTAAGCACAGCAGGTCAATTTCCAAATCTAATTTGGACAGTGTTGAGGCGATGGGGCTGGTCGTACCGAGTAAGATCAGGGGTCGATTGGCAACATTCAGCGCTTTCCGGGCTAGCAACAGCGTAGGCAGCCTCGCATTTCTGTGCAGGGCGTCTTTTCGGCTGCCTCTTTGGCCGCTAAGGAATGTGGCCAGGCAGGCCGGCCTCCGCTTTCCGTGGCCGTCGCCACTGATCGCGAGATAAGAGCACAACGCATTACAAACTGTTGCGTTCTTTGTGTTCTTAACTTCTACTAAATAACAAAAATACATCTAAAGCAACATTTTAAAAAATTTTTAATGCTTTTAATTCGAGCATAACGTCACAATAACATATGTAAAGTGTTACTGTTTTACAAAAACAACAATACTTTACATATGTTTGATGCTTTGTTGAAATTGGAACGGCATCCAGCAGTGATCGTTCCAAAAAACAAACGTGGATTCTGTTTTCACTTTTTTCAGACAAAAGAAGGATGGTTACAATATAAAATAACGTAATTTAAGGGTGTTTTGTGAGTCAGAAACAGAACGAGCTTGTAGTTTTGATGTTGTAAACGTTTGAGGTGATATTGGTGATATTAGGGGTGTTTTAAGAGGGTTTTTGACTTGGAATGGAAGGTTTTCGGTAAAAAATTAATCTAAATTTCTTTTGAATTTTATAATAAAAGACTATTTTAAATCATACTTTGTTAGTATGTTAAACTTACAACGAAAGTACACGACCTGCCATACCCAGAATCTACTTAAAATTTTTATATGGGTATTCTGTCCCACCAGTAGTATCGATAAAAAATTTCACTTTGCGCTTTTAAGTTTTAAAATTTGAATATTTGATATTCTTGGCAAATTTGGCATTGTTTTGTAAGCTTTTTTTTGAGACAAGCCGTGCTGGCAAAGTTAAAACCATAGGTCTAGTTAAAGGTTTTCTACTATTAATCTTTTTGGTTTAACCTTATAGTCAAAGAAATCTGATTAAAAGCTAAAAAAATGACAAAGTTATAAGCTTGAAACACAATGCCAATCTACCTTCTTGAAACACAATACCAATCTGGACAAAATTTCAAAACGCATATTTTTTATTTTCTCGATTTTGTCGAGATTCACTGGTAAACGCAATTCATTACTTTGGTCAAGATGTCATCTTTATATGCAAGATCTTTCTATATCAAACGTTTGAAGTCAATCAGAGCGGGGCAGGTCGGGTACTTTCCTTGTTAGTACTTTTTGTTTAGATTTTCAAAAATTCATTTAAATTTACTACTTTTTTTTCTGTATTTCTTTTTCTTTCTCTTCTCTCTCTCTCTGACTTTGTGTCGCTTTTTCACCGACTTTGTCTCTCTTCCTTCTCTCTCACACACACACTCTTTTCAACTACCAAAAACTCCTTTAAATTTACTACTTTTTTCATTATAGTTTTTCCTCTTTTTCTCTCTTTCACTCTCTCTCTCTCTCTCTCTTTCTCATTCTGTCTTCTTTTCTCTGACTCTTCCTCTTCCCTCTCCTCCCTCACACACTCTTTCTTCACTTCTAAACTTAACATGTAACCACAATCTCGAGCATCAATCAAAAAACATGACCAAAAGATGACATTCTAATAGAAAACCCCAAAATTTATCATAAGTCTTGAGATCACCGTGACTTACTCTGATAACATAGTCTTATCATCGGTCTCGGTTTCAGTGAAAGCGCAGTAGAATGTAAAGTGATGCGACTCTGTTCCAAACATATCCAGCTGATTTTGGATTATTTATTGCGCAAACCAATCGCTTCCGGATTCGGAACGTCTGCCTTCGTTGACTGACGTCTTTTGTACTTTATTGCGGGGGTAATGTTTGGGGATGGTGTAGATATTGTTTATGTTTGTTGTGATATAGTAGTTAGTTCTTAAAATTATTGAAAAATTATGAAGCTGAGGTTAGTTTGAGATGAGTTTGGGGTGAGTAAGGGGTTTTTATTGCGATTAAAGGTAACAGAAGAAGATGTTTTTATTGCAGTGAAAGTTGTTTTTACGTTAGTGAATAAATTCGATCTTCGAATGATTTTAAATATAAAAAATTAATTTTAAATCGTTTTAACTATAATTTTAAAAAATCTAGTTTTTTAAGTACTACAACCTACTATAATATAATTGTATAACTTTTCACCTGCAACATGAAAGAAAAATTTTTTGTTTTTTAGGTAAGAAATATTATAAACTTTTAATTTGACAATTTAAAACAACAAAAACTTCTTTACAAGATTTAAAATGGCAATAACTTTCTTTACAATACACAAGACGCCTTTTCATAGTATAAAATATCTCCCGCAAGCTGCAGTTTATCAAATTTTTTTATTTGAAAATTATTATTTGTTCTTTTTTGTTGAACAAATAAATTTTATAATTTTTGCAACAAAAACTTTCTTTACAAAGTATTCACTGCCAACATGCTTCTTTACAATACACAAGACATCTTTTCATCGTATAAAATGTCTCCCGCGAGCTGCAGTTTATCAATTTTTTTAATTTGACATTTACTACGTTTTTTTATGAAATATGACATTATGTTTTACAATTTAATGTATATTTAAACCCTTTTTTATTGTTACAAACTCCCCCCAATATCACGATGACAAAGTTTCAAGAAGTGCCAGGAAGGCGCGCGCCTTGTTCACAGTCCAGTGCTTCCTTAAACCGGTCTCGTTTTTCTTGTATCTTGACGTTTTTTTCGATTCCTTCGTTTTGTCGCTTCAAAAATTTGGATTTTCGGCTAATTTGCAACGGAATTCCAACTTTAGCTGCAAATTCTGCAAGTTCATCTTTGGAGGTTTATTGTAGGGTTGTTTTTGATTTTAGGGAGGATTTTGTATATTTTGTCAAAACTGAAAACTACGAAATTGTATTTTTATAAAATTTTGGTTTTAGCCTATACGACTGTAAAAACATGAGTAAAGTTTTAGGGTTTTATATCTAGCCAATTTTGAGAAAATCAATTTTAAAACTGAAATTTTTAATTTTTTTTCTTGCTTTTGGCGTTTTTTTTTTTGAATTAACTTGACACTCTTTCTCAGTTTTGTTCAATAGGTCTTTTTTGATCTTTTGAATAATATGTATAATATAACCTAAAAATACTAACGTTTTTACCTACTTTACTGACTAGTCCTGAAAGGAGGTCGGACTGCATCAAATTTTAAAAGTAACACGCCGGATCGTACGAGCCAGGAAGTTCAAAGAAGCCGTCAAAAGCCTTTTGAACTTAATTCTCTTTTGTAGACCTGAAAGTCCGTCCACTAAGCCCGACTTTTTACAGAAATACTTAAGCCTAAAATTAGTAAGGCTGGGTACACTAAAGTTTTTTGGTTAATGTAAACTTATTGTACTTTAGCTCAACCTTAAGTAGCCTAAGGCGTACTGGCTTACAAATTATGAACTCATTAAACCGTAATTACCTATCTGAGTATGCTTTGGTTTACTGAACCTAATACGCAGCCTCAACCTACCATGAAAAGACTCCTGTTCAAGCCCAATTTTTCATTTTTAACTTGTCAAACACCTCAATCACCTTCGCCAACCTTCAGCCGGTTTGAAGAGTTCAAACTGTCGATTATGACACTGCAAGCATCGCAGCCGTTTTCTCGATAAATCATTGTTTTTGACCTCTAAATTTGTCGCGCTCTTTGTTTTGACAGTCGAGCGCAAAAGTCTTTAGCTAATTTTCAAATTGTTTTTATAATCGAAAAATGTCTCTAATTGACTAACAAAATTTTGCATTTTTTCAAACCACCTTCATTATGTTTTGACCGGGTTTTGTATAGTTTTAAAAGAGTGTTATATGCTTTACTTTAGTAAAAACTGTAAAATTTGCTTTTTATAAGATTAGTATGTTTTGATAAGGTATTTTTTGTATAGTTAAGAAAGGGTAGTATATATGATTTACCATGGTCTGTGACGTGAATGTGTTTTATCTATAGTTTGCATTCCGAAGACATGGTATGTTTTGTATAGTACTATAAGTAAGAGGGGCGGTGAGGGGAAGTGAGGGAAGTGAAGAAAAGGAGAGGGAGAAGACGGAGAGAAGAGATTATGTTATACTACTTTCAAAAGTAAAAGGTTACAAGAATAGTACACTATATACAGTATATAAAGATTTTCAAGGTAGAGTAGAGTGTAGTGTGTATGGTAGAGTAAATTGGGTTTTCAATCGGCCAATTTTTTTATTTTCTAGTCTGATTATACGTTGTAATTTACACTTTTACCGGTTTCTCCCAAATTTGAGTCACAAAAATGTTGGTTCTTTTGAAATTAGGGTCATATTTTGACGTATTTCAACTTTATCACGCGACGACCTTGGTTGAGGTGAAGGTGGTCAAGAACACCATAGTAGTTGATAAATGAAACCATGGAGATTGATAAGAGGTATAATGGTTACTAATGGCATAATTTTTTAATTTTTTTTAGTAAATTTTGTTATTTATCAATATATTAACTATATTATACATAATGTAGCTACGAAATTTTTAAAATTGACTTTACAGTATTGTAAGTAAGCAACAGTAAGATTTTTTGTCATTTTTAGTCATAAAAAGTCATTTCAAAAACAATTTTTTTTGCATTTTTTGTAAAGTTGTTGTAGCAACATTAAACCCGCCACAGGCTAATAATAAATAACTCTTTTTTTTTTCCAGGAAGAATTATTTTACAATTTTTAATGCTTTACTGTAAAGAAAAATAAGTGTTGTGAGTTGGAGACACCCACGTCTACTACTTGTTCTATGTGGTCTTATAACAGGATGTTATGACTATTATATCCTGTCTGCAATGCTTATATTTGTGTTCGAAAAACGGTATTGGTCGGTGTTATTTTGCAAGAAAATTACCGAAGATTTTTAAATGACGATTTTTACTATTTTACTTGAAGAGGTATGAATATAGTATATCTTCACAAAGAGATAGGCACTTTAAGTTTACTGTAGCAAGTATTTATTTTCTTTACTTGAATCGCTTTGCTATAATGAAGATTAGACGCTGAAGGTTTCTAAGGAAGTTTCGATTTGCGCCCAGGCTTGCACACGGGGCAGGGCATTGGCAAATGTCATGCCCTGTGCCCTGCAATGCCCTGAGGGCATTCGTCTTTCATGCCCTGCCCGACCATGCCCTTGCCCTGCATGGCATCAAGGCACTTACAGGGTATTTACAGGGCATTTGAATATATTTTGGCTAACGCCTCTGCCGAGCAGTCGATAATCGGCGGACGCAATAACTTTGTTAGTTTAGCAGATAGAAATATGTAGTTAAGTGTATAAGTTGTTACTTGTTATAAGCTACACATAAAGGCAGTAATTTATGTTTTTGAAAGCAACATTGTTATCGACCAGTCGATAATTTACAAATGTTCAATTTTTACAAAAAACAACGTTGTTTGCTTAGAATCGTACCTAATATTAGGCCTAATGCAGTTCCTATACAATTTAGACCGACAGAGCGCCCAGTCCAAAAGTTCCAACTCCAAAAATTACTTTTTATTTTTGCAGTTCTTGTCTGTGTAATCATTAAAAAGTTGACTTTTAACCTGGACCCCGTTCCTTGAACCATAAATGAGAAAACATTACAATTAGCGATCGTTCTTACAAAAAAAACTTTTGTTTTTACACTTTTGGTTTCTTCTACTTCATTCTTGCTTTCAATTCAAGCGTTTTTTGAGTTTTTTAACTTTTTTTTGAGCGCTGGGCATATTTTTTGAAAATTTTTAAATTTTTTTCAAAAAGTGAATAACCAAAAAAAATTAAAAAATAAGCTGAAAATTTGCATATTATAAAGCTAATTTTTTCAAATCATTTAATTTTTTTTTCAAAACAGAGTTTTTTTCGTTTTTTAAAGAAAGTTTTTGCCATTTTTTGTTTTGTAAAGAAAGTTTTTGCAACTTTTTGTTTTGTAAAGAAAGTTTTAGCTATTTTTTGTTCAGTAAAGAAAGTTCTTGCCATTTTTTGTTTTGTAAAGAAAGTTTTTGCTATTTTTTGTTCAGTAAAGAAAGTTCTTGCCATTTTTTGTTTTGTAAAGAAAGTTTTTGCTATTTTTTGTTCAGTAAAGAAAGTTCTTGCCATTTTTTGTTTTGTAAAGAAAGTTATTGCGTTTTTTACCAAATTTTTCGTTTGCCTTCGTATTAGGCAGTTCAAATAATTCTGTACCTTTTTTCAAAGCAAATTTTTGAGGTTAGGGGGTTTATAATTATTTGAATAACATAATAAAATTTCGCTTTGTATAGCACCTTATATAGCACTAGTCTCTAAATATAGCACTAGACTCTACCTTGACAATTACAAATGTTCATAATCTTTGACATAACGTTGAAACCTTTGTATTTTAATTTCGCGATCTTTCTTTTTGCATTTTTTTCAATTTTTTCGAACGCTTAAACTTGATTCATAACCAATATGACACTGCCTCTTTCAGTCGCGACTCTGTTAATTGTCCTCAAGTTTGTAATAATCGAATTACCAGTATTTTCATTGTCACGCCTGTTACAACGTTCGCGGTTTAGTGGCGGGGAAGGGTGGGGAAAAGGTGAGGAAGGGTAGAGAAGAGTGAAAAAAGGGTGGGGAAGGGTGGGGAAGGGGGCTGTCTGGGCAATGTTAACATCATATGTTGGTCATAATTGGTTTATTAGTAATATATGAGTGATGTCACAGTAATATATGAGTTACTACAAGTACTGATTTTGTAAAGGAACCGGGAGGGGGGGGGGGGGCAAATTGTGGGAGTAGATCAACATATTAAGTTCAAATAATTCTGTTCCTCCTAACTCCGAAAATTTACTTTGAAAAGGGCTCAGAATTAGTTGAACACCCACTTACTGTAACTTCGTTTTACAGTCTAAACTGACCACCTCTACGTGTAACCCTACAAAAACCTACAGTAACCCGCCCCAAAATAACCATTTTTGATTCAAAATATACTTTTTGTGACCTAAATAACTGTTACTTCCTACATTTACGGCTCTTTAATACCTGTTTTCGTCACAACAACGTATTTCCGGCGGTCATTTCCTTTACGTAGCCTATTGTTGGTATGTTCAGACATTGGGGTATGGTATCTCGGCGATCGTTAGAAGGTGTATTTATAGACCAGTAGTACTATAGTAAATACTGGCTACGTGATATCGAGAAGGTTATCGTGGGGTTTTTCTTAAAGGGTGGTACTGTAGGCTGGGCTATGTTAACGTACTGCACTTTCTTTGGCTACTGTAGGTATTACTGAATATTGTTTACTTATGTTATTGTAGCTAATATTAACAAGAAAGATACACAATGCTAAGCCATAAGAGCTGCTTGTAACGAGAGTTCCAGAAATGGTCATTTTTTGATTTTAATACAACATAAACCTACTATAATATCCCAAAGATCTACTACAATATAATATCTCTAAAATCACCAAACTTCAGACGAAATTACTCAAATTAGCAAACAAATCTTTTTGTTTGTTTTATAAATCATCAACCCCACGTTCTCTTATTATATTATTGTTTTTGTACAGCCATGAAAGGTCGATGTCTCATGAATAATATAAAAATATACAGTTTTATCACCTGTTGAAGAAAAACCACCTTTTTGTACATGTATGGTATAAAGGCGTTTTGGTCGAGAATACTATCCAAAAATTATCAGGAGTTTTGTTGTTTTGTTTTGAACTTTTTGAAACATTTCGAAATTACCAAAAACAACAAAACTTTTTGGCCAGAAAAAGATAAAGTTTTCGGTTTTTTGGACGAAAAATATAATTTTTTAGCCCATTAATTTTATTTGGTTTGTTAGAAAACTAGGATGTATTATTGATTTTGGTCGTTATTTTAGGTAACAAATTGACGACTTTGCCTATTTATTTTGCCAGGGGAATCTTCATCTTGAGCTTTAATTCTGGTTTAGTTAAGTTTATGTTTATTTGCATATTGTATGGTTCTTTGAGGCTTTTTTTTTTATTATTTTTTGCAATTTTAGGTAACAAATTGACGACTTTGCCTGTTTATTTTGCCTGGAGAATCTTTATCTTGAGCTTTAATTCTGTTTTAGTTAAGTTTATGTAGACATGAGAAACGGGCCGAGTAAAATTTCGATCGGGCCGGGCCCAACATTCAGCCCCGACCCGTTTCTCATGTCTAAGTTTATGTTTCTTTGTATATGTATATATATATATATAGTATGGACTTGGCTTTTCTCAAGCAATTTTGTTAAAAATTTGTTTTTTACAGATTTTAGGTAACAAAATTTAGTTTTTTTTAAGTTTTTTAAACACTTGTATTTAAAATTATATTTGTGGCTAACTTAGCTAAAATTCAGTCACTCTTTCATAGCTTAGACAGTAAATCCAAAAAAAATTTTTTTTAGGTAACAATTTTTTATTTTTTTCATTATCTTGTATATTATAATTGTGACAAATTTATTAGTTTTTTCACATAATTATGTGCTCCCCTAACCTTGAAAATTTCTTATGAGAAAGGGCACATGATTATTTGAACGACTCTATAATTGAAATTTAAATAAACTACATGTCGTTTTGCGGTAGAATGACAAGAATGCCATTTTTTAACAGTATCTTTTTTATTTTCTTCAGTAGACACCTTTTTTTACTTTACCTGTCGAATTGGGTGTGGTTTCTTCTTACTTTTACTACTTTATTCATCATTTCGAGTCCCTTAAACTTTTTCTCGCGCACTCATAACAGCTAGCCTAAACCTGAAATAAAAAAATTCGACGAGGAATTCTACCTATTTTTCCTGTTTTTTCAGCGACGTAATCCATCGACTGACATTGAGAGTGATCACTTCGGCAAGGTGAAGGTTAGAGGTAGGGTTAAGGTAGGTGTGGTTGGGTTGGGTAGGATAGTGGTAGGATAGGGTAGGACAGGGTATGGAATTATATAGGGTAGGGTAGGACATGGTAGTGTAGGGTAGGGTAAGTTAGGGTAGGGCGGAGTAAGGTAGAAAAGGATAGGGTAGGGTATTATAGCTATAAATTTGTATGAAGGTATTAGGGATATATGGGACAAGCTTTGTGAGGTGGGCAGTTTGGTTTGATGGAAAAAGGGAGGGGTAAAGTTTTGTTTGTTTTTGGAAGGGTTGAGGTAAACATTTTTTTAGGTTTCAAGTTGGGTATGAGTTTATAGTTCGACCACAAAACAGATGTTATTATTGTGTTAGTTCATTAGGTTGTTTACATAATTCTGCGCTTCTATCAAAACAACTTTTCGGGGTCAGGGGCACAGAATTATATGAACAATCTAATATTTGCTATAAGTATTTTTATCTTTATGTTACTTCGTGGTAAACAGGCCTGATATTAGGTTGTTCAAATAATTCTGTGGTCCCTTGCAAAGCAAATTTGTAGGGTTATGGGGCACAGAATTATTTGAACAAAATGATACAAGAAAATGTGGTTGATTTCAGGGATTTTTGCACTGAAAGCGATTTCTCAGTTTGTCGTGTATTTTTTGGTGCTTTATGGATTTCCTTCATACTTTTTGACCGTTCTGATATTCTATGATAATATACTTTAATTTTTAGTTGTTATACTTACAGAAAACGTCGTTTTTATATCTATTTTTATACTATTTTGTTGCTTTCTATTGTGGTTATCTTAATTTTTAAGTTTACGAGGCTGATTCGTATTTTATATTAAACTTATTTTCAGGGCTATGTTACCTCGGTTGATTACATTCGCCCTCGTGATATGGGGAGTAAACGCTGCTGTAAAGGATGGCGTGTACAAAGTCTACCGGTCGGTGCCACAAAACCAAGATCAGCTTATAGCACTCACGGAAATGTATCGACGGTCTACAGAGTTGGATGTGAGTTTACATTACAATAGTTTACATTTTTGTTGACTTTCGACATTTAATATTTTGGTACTTTTTTACTTTGTAAAGAAAGTTTTTGTTGTCTTAAGCTTTGTAAAGAAAGTTCTTGCCATTTTAAGATTTGTAAAGAAAGTTCTTGCCATTTCTTGTGTTGCAAAGTAAGTTCTTGCTATTTTCTGCCTTTGTAAAGAAAACTCATTTCATTTTTGTCATGTAAACAAAGTTATTGCCGCTTCAAAGCAAGGAATCAAATATTTTGAGTTTTGCAGTCTGCGAGTGGCAAGTTATACGATGAAAAGTTTATTTATAAAAAACTGTGTTTTTTAGGTAATATATTTTTTAAAATGTAAAGAAAGTTTTGGCGAAAGAATTCATTTTTAAATTTTCCTTTTTTGTTAACTTTATATAATTTTAAAAATAAAATAAAATTTTCGTATTTTAGCTCGACTTCTGGAAAGAGCCAACAGACGTCGATGCTTATGTCGATATCATGTCACCACCATCAGCTCAACAGATGTTGACCGACTACTTCGAAGCTCACGGAATCGAATACAAAATAACGATTGGCGATGTCCAGAAGCTGATCATTCAGCGAGAAAAAACCGAGCGAAACCCTTGGGCGAAACACAACTTTTCGGATCCGATTCTGGCTTCGTTCTTTCGAAAAAGAATGGCAGATGACTTTGTCACCACCAACAAGGCCAAGTTCGGATTTGGTGGGTTTGGTTGGGGTGAAGATTGTTTGTTGAGGTTGGGATGGGCTTTTTGGATTATGATAGGTTAGAAAAGTTTATTTATGTCAGGAAGGGGGGGGGGTGAGAAAAAGCTGGGCTTGGTAACCTTTTTTTATGTTTAGTGGGAGCTGTGGCTCATTATTTTTTGAACAATATAATAAAAAATTACAATTTATAGGTGACTATCACTCATACGACACGATAACTCAATGGCTGGACGAAATTCAACGATTCTATCCTAATCTAGCTCAAACTTTCATTATTGGCACGACTTATGAAGGACGACAGATCAAGGGAATAAAGGTGGGTACTTTCTGTATTATCAGTTAGTTTATCTATTTCAAGGTTATATTAAATGATTAGGATTCAATTTTAAAATTTAAAGGATATTTGTTTCAGAAAGTTTATTGTTTCAATATTATTGTTTATTGTAAAGTTGTTATTAGTTATATACATAGATTATTATTGTTGGGTCTTCTTGGAGCTGCTCATATAGGCATCCAGTTCAGCATCGAGCTGTTCTCTGGTCATCTTTTGCTTGGGGGCCTTTTTGTGCTTGAACACTGGTCCCTTCTTGGCGATCTTGTTTGGCTTGTGCGTTCTTTTAGTTACTTTAGGGGTAGCCGGCACGTGCTTGATAATTGTGATGAGTTGGGGGCGTTGTCGTTGCATTCTTCTTGGTTGCCGGACTACTCTGACAACTTCTTCAACTTGGCCACGTCTGTTGTTCCCAACGATCTCTTGGAGCACATTTCGGACCGGTCTTCTGCATTGTTGACCATTGAATCTTTGACGCTTCTCTGGGTTGTAAAGGTTGGTCTTGTTGTTGAAGGCGGGTTTTTTAAGGCTGGTTTTGTTGTTGAAGCCGGCTGGCTTTTTATGGCTGGCCTTTTGGTTGAAGCCAGCTGGCTTCGTTTTCAAAACTTTGTTGTTGTTCTTGGACTTCGAAGCGGCCTTACGAACCGATGCGACCAAAGCATCCAGCGGCTTGTCCATGAAGTCCTTGGCGTTGATTTGGCTAGCAAAAGCCATCTTTCCAGGCATTTTAACTGATAGTAATTTTTGAAAAATCTGAAAAGTTAATAGTTATAGTATGGTAAAATACGATATTTGACAGAAACAGTCAAGTACAATAACAACCTCTTGAGAAACTGAATAATAAGTATATTTTTAAGTCTTGTTAATAGAGAAAACCTAAGAGCTGAGCCTTACTCACCTATCGAACACTAAACTGAGGTTTGGTATGGCAGAATATGGAATCCGCTCTCCTTTTATAGTATCCGGACTCATATCGGTACAAATTTATATCAAGAGGTCATGAGCTAAAGGGTCAAAGTTCAGGTTACGACCCTTTGATCTTTAAATGCGCACTAAATACTTAGGAGTAAGTCTTTTGATCTTAAGGGCTTTGATACAAATCCTGATTCGCACAAATATCTGGTTTTTAAATTATGGTGGTATTGGTAAGTTTTTAAAATATGCGTTTTTGTAAAATGTACTATTCAACGTACTAAAACACAGTACTAGTACTTGAGGTTATAAGACACCAAATTCGACATTTATATCAGATTTTTATGAATAAACAGTCAAAAAATTTTTTTTTGAAAATTTGCTTATGTAAGACAATTAATTGTTGGCTTTTAAACATTTTAGTCAGAGGAATTTCTAAAGACTGTAGTTTTTAATTACTTTTGTCAATAACATTTGGAATAATAACAGGGAAAAACTTGATCGAATAGTAGGGGAAGACTCGACACACATCAGCTTTTTGGCTAAAATTATTTGGCGTATAGCTATAAACGTACTCAAACACATGATTATTACTCAAATTACATATTAGAAGTTTAAAAATTTTATTTGTTTTCAAATTGTGTTAAAATTTGTAATTTAAACATTAAAATTCAATCTTTTTTCAGATTGGCAGTCCAATCCAGTCCACGAACAAGCGAATCATCTGGGTAGATGCCGGAATTCACGCTCGTGAATGGGCCTCAACTCATACAGCCTTGTACTTCATCGAACAACTGATCTCGAAGTACGGAATTGACCCTCAGATCACCGCTTACGTTGATACTCTGAACTTTTACATTCTGCCTCAAGCCAACCCTGATGGATATGAATATTCGAGATCAGACGTTGGACCTCAAACCAGGTTCTGGAGAAAGAACAGAGGGAAACAAGTGTGCAAGAAGGACCATTGGAGAAGGGAAAGATGCTGTGGTGGGGTGGATTTGAACAGGAATTTCGACTTTCATTGGGGTGGTAAGGAGGTGGGACTGAAGGGTCTGAAGTTGGTGGATCTTAAGGTTTTGAATAGGAAATTGTAGTACCTACTTAGGTCTGAGCTTACTGGATATTAAGGGTCTGAGTTTGATGGGACTAAAGATTTTGAATTTAGTGGGGCTTAAGCTTAAGGTTTTAATTGAATATTATAGGGTATTTGGATATGAATTCGGCAAGCTATTGAAGGTATAGAGAAAAGGATATTGACATTAAAATTTTATATTGTAGTAGATATTTTAATTAAATATTTAAGACTTATATTATAACCCGGAGTTTACAGTGGGAGATCTTGAAGTTTATATATTATAGTAGGTATGGACACTGGGAATGTGAGCTGTTTTTGTATTTTTCTATAAAACAAAAACGCGTATATTATATTAGGTACTATAACCTAAAGTTTCATCGGTTTTTTGCTTGTTTCTCCAAGCAAATTACGCAATAAAATAAAGGCGTATATATTGTTGTAGCTACTATTTTAGGTATTGGTCTCTTTTTTAATTATTTTGATTTAGTTGTAAAGAAAGTTATAGCTATTTTTAAGTTTAAAACTAAATTAACCTTCATTTAAAGCAATATTTACTTATTTGTTTTAGAAACCGGCTCCAGCGACGACCTCTGTTCAGACATCTACCAAGGTTCAAGCGCCTTCAGTGAGCCCGAATCCAGAGCCATCCGTGACAAAATGTTGTCGCCGGAATTGTGGGGCAAAGTTGATGCTTTTATAACTCTTCACACGTACTCCCAAATGTGGATTCATCCGTTCAACCATGAACGCAAGAGCTTCCCCAACGATATTCAGGATTTGGTAAGGGTTTTTGGACTTCTGCCATTTTTAAAGTGGGTGTTTATTTTTTGGAAATTTTTTTGATTGAAAATGAAATTTTGAAGTTTTCTTTGTGTTTTTTCTTTGTGGACTCTTCAAAATTTGCATAAATTTAGGTATATTTTTTAGTTTTTATTACACTAGGTCAAGTATAATATAAAAGTGTAATATAAACTCATTTTTCAGATCAACGTAGGCCAAAAAGGCGTAGACGCCATCGAAAAAGTATACGGCACAAAATACCGGTTTGGTACTGGTGCTGACATCCTGTACCCATCGGCTGGCGGATCAGACGACTGGGCCAAAGCCAAGGCAAATGTCAAGTATGTGTTCCTGCTCGAGCTGCGTCCGGGAGAGGAAGAATGGGATGGATTCCTGTTGGACCGCCGCCAACTCATACCGACCGGTCGAGAGACCTGGGAAGGAGTGAAGACCGTAGTCGACGCTGTTATGGCCAAGGCTCGGCCATCGATGAACTTCAGAACTCCTGAGCCTCGACGACCATCACCACCGGTCGAGCCACCACGCTTTTTGACCGGTCGAATCGGTGGGTAGTTTAACATTGTATTTGGTTATAGTTATATATTCATAGTCAATCGGAAAAGGGTTGTTTTATTTGACTGGACTGTCTCCGAGGGTTCTTAAGCGTCTGCACGGTGCAAAGAATTTTTATTTTTGTTTGCACGGTGCAATGAATTTCACTTTTTGATTGGTACTGAGCAGATTGTTCCAAAAAGATAAGTTGTATGTAGCGCTGTTTAAACTTAAAATATTTACTAGCACAACAAGATTCAGCGGTTATCGATAACTTTGCACCGTGCAATGAATTTTTATTTTTGTTTGCACAGTGCAAACCTTAAACTCTGATAATATTTATTATATTTATAAAATACGTCGTATTTCTGCACATATTTGTTAATTTATTTATGGTTATAAATCGATATTACGGTAGTTTTGAAATTTTGCGAAAACTAATACCGTACTCACTTTTCGTACTGTAACTTTTTTTATCACTAATTACGGCACTAATATGACTTTTATACTCTAAATTTACTATATTCTTGTTTATAACGCAAAATTAACTTTATATTGTTTACTGTAATATTCACTTTTCTTACTGTAACTACGGCTAACTTACTGTATTACTAAACCTTGTAATCTTACTGTAACCACTAACGTTTTAGTCACCGATGCCACCACTCCAACTCCAGTACCAGCAACTACCGTAGCCTTCACTACAGCTGTTCCAACTACAGTAGTCGCCACTACAGTACCCCAAATGGTCACATTCCAACGGACTGGTGACAGTATGCCAATCAATCGTAATGTGGCACCAGTTGGTCAAATCACTCAAACTGAAGCCAGAAGAAGGTTTGAAGAGCGGCTGAGACAGCAACAAGTTGTCCGGCAACAAGTCATTCAGAATGCGCAACAGTCGCGACGAGGTAATGTTTGTGGTGGTATGGGTGTTTAACTATGGTTTTTGTAAATTTGTAGTGTGGTTTTGGTTGATTTGTGGTGTATTTTACGGCGCTAGGACAAATGCGGTTTTTGGACATTTGCGGATCTTCGGTTTTTGGACACTTGCGGATTTTTTAAAGGTTTTTTTTTATTTTTTAGTTTGGGCTTTTAGTACTATTTAGTACCAAAAATATAAAAACAGTACCGATTAAAAATTTAGTACTATTTAACATTAAGAAATATTAAGACAGTGTCAATTTAAACTTTAATACCATTTAGTACCATACTACAACTAAATTAACTAAAAAATAAAAAAAAACCTTTAAAAATCCGCAAATGTCCAAAATCCGCAAGTGTCCAAAAACCGCAGATCCGCTAATGTCCAAAAACCGCATTTGTCCTAGCGCCTATTTTACGTTTCTGAAAGTGGTGTGAATTTGTAAAAAATATTGAAAAACGTGCTTGAAACACAATGCCAAATTGGCGGGAAATGAAACTATTTAAATTAAAAATGACAAGGATAACAACAATGCTGAGAAAAAACTAATTTTTCGAAATTTCAGTAAGTCAATCATCTGGAACGACCGGTCAATGCATGGATCGCTCCAGATGGTGCGGTGTCTGGCTACAACAGAATCCATCGCTATGCGAACAATCGACCATCTACATGAGTCACGACTGTGCCCGGACTTGTCGCTTCTGTCGCTAAAACTGAACGTTTTAGAATTCAGACGATTTTGGCCCAAACTTCAGTCTTGTCGCTGATTCTGGCCCAAATTTGAAAGTTTTGTAGCCAACCAACATTTTTTAAAATTTTTTACATTCCGATGATACTCATGCTACAGTCACATAACTACGGTGTTACTATTGTTGTTATTTATTGTATATCGAATTGTTGTCGCATGTTCAACATGCCCTTCCTTAAATTAATAACACTTTGAGGTCTGTGTTGTAAATTGCCATAGTCACAGAGATTTTTAACCATACTAATGATCTTCTACTGTTTAACGTTATCTTTTATGATTTTACAGCAACTTTAAGCATTTTACAGTATTTTTAGTCATTTTACGGTATTTTTAATCACTTTACAGTATTTTTGTTTTATCTTAGGAACTTTACAGTATTTTTTAGTATTTTTGGTTCTATATTGTAGTACTATTTAGTACTTTTGTTTTATTTCAGTATTTGTAACATATTTTGGCATTTAATATTAGGTTGTTCAAATGGTTCTGTGCCTTTTCTCAAAAAAAATTTTTTGGATTAGTGGGCGCAGAATTATTTGAACGACCTAATATATTATTTAGGTTTATTTTTATATTATTTTGTCGTCAATAAATATTTTTTATGTTGTTGTTTATAAGGTAAAAAGATGAGAAAAAAGCGATGAAAAATATATTTAAAAATTAAAAATTGATTGTAACAACACGATTGTAGCAGTATATTAGCCTAAACCACGGTAAAATATGAACCAAAGTCAAATAAAAAGACTTGACGCATGAGGGAGAAACTTGACACAAAATTGCATTTTTACTGTTATCTTTGGTAAATCTTGTAATTTACAGCCTGTAAATACACTGGAGCTCCTGTATAACAAACTTCTCTACAAGTTTTTGTATAACGAGCAGATTCCAACTCCCCATCTACCACAAAACAGTGAATTTAAGCTTTATACCTAAACTTCTTTATAACAAACAAAACCGAGCGATTTGTTATACAGGAGTTCCATTGTTAGATTCTTGTGTTTGTGCCTTTTCCATGCAGTTTTGATCAGTTTTGTAAAGATTAGAAGAAAGTTACAATTGATAAGGTGAGTTTTCTTTCTGATCGCATCTGTAATATGCGAGACCTTGACCTTTATGAGAAGGTTTCTTCCTTTTTCGCTACCCAAAACCTTATCATTAGGCGAGTAAAAGTTTATACTTGCTTTGCAGTATCTAACCTTCCTCATTTTAATTGTTTTAGTTTGTTCCTTATTAGTTAAAACTTCATTTTTATATGTTATTTTAGATCAGATGCACTTGTGACGTATTTTTTGATAAGATAGCGCCATATTTGCTTTATATCTTTATATTTTTGCAAGACAATTACAAAATTGAATATTTAGGATGGTGAAGAACGTGCTTTTGGTTGGTGGCGCCAGCGATTTTGGTCAAGTTTTGGCCAAAAAGCTTCGAGCTGTCGGTGCCAAGGTGTATATATTGGATACGGACCAAGTCGACGTTGATGATGACCTGGAATTCATTCATGGAGAAAGCTGTAACACAGATCTGGTCAAGAAAATTGTCACGGATTGTCATGTAAGTCTATTATTTCAGTTTTATATTGTTTTAGATCACCAGATTGTTCTTGTTACCTAAAATTAACCAAAACGAGGATGTCCAGCAACAAGGACGGCGAATTTTGCTCGGAACAGCAGCATTGATTGATGAAGTACGTAGAAGAACTGAAGACTTGCCACAAGTAATTCAAGTTGGCCAGTTTCAAGAGGAATCGGACCTTGTACCCGAGTATAAGGCGGCCGTTATGAGTACCGAAGCTTTTCTTCATTCCTATGCCGTTAGTTATCGTATGGATGTGAGGTTGGTTAGAATACCTACGAACACTGTTGGTAGTGCTTACGAACGTTTGGCCAAGGAGATTCTTGAGATTTCTTCGGAACATACGACAGAAAAGGCTAAGATTTACAATTTGGAGGCGGAGACTTGTGAAGTTGTAGGTTTTTAGGCTATTTATGGCTGTTTTTTAGTCAAAATTATATTTTAGTAGCCAAAAGCAGATTCTATAGTGTTTTTTGGATAGTAATTTAACTTATTTTTCAGCCATCTGGATCAGCTACAACTCCAAATGTCCGAATTCTTGTCTACGGTGCGAACGGATGGATTGGTCAACAATTTGTTGAAAGCTTGAAGAAGAACAACACATTACAGTACTTTGTGGGCAAAACAAGACCTGGAGATTGTTGTGATGATGATGTCAGAAAGGAAGTTACTGACATTGCTCCGTCTCACATCATTTCGCTGATCGGAAGAACTCATGGCAAAGGTAATGGTTACTATAATATTCAAACGACCTTATCTTGGCCTATATTTGATTTCTATGGTTTAAACTTTGGGTGTGACTAGATTATAGTATTGGCCACAAAATTGAGTGGTTCAGGACTATCTTTGTTACCTAATCTTTCTGTAATTTTACTTTCAGACTGCGGCAACATTGATTATCTGGAAGGAGGCCCGGACAAGCTGAAAGAAAACGTCAGAGACAATCTTTATGGCCCATTTATGTTGGCCAACATTGCTAATAGATTTGGTATTCATTTTACCTATCTTGGAACGGGATGTTTATTCAAGTATGCCAAGGATGCACCTTATTATACTGTAAGTTTAGGAGAAGAGTGGAGAATGGGAACCTGATGATGATCAAAAGTCCTTTTTATCTTTATATTAGTTTATTCAAATAATTCTGTTCCCTCCAACACCGAAAATGTGTTTTGAGAGGGGCACAGAATTAATTGAACGTCTTAATATTAAGGTTTTGCCATTTGTAAATGGCCTTCCAAAGAGAAATATAGCCAAAAGCTATGAAATCAAGTTGATTTGGACACTATTTTGAAGGTTACTGTATTTTTCTTGTGGATTACGGTATTTTAACTTTCAGGAATCCGATTTGCCAAACTTTGTGGGTAACAAATATGGCGTGGTAAAAGGCTACACTGACAGATTTATTGGAGAATTCCCAAACTCATTGAATGCCAGAATTCGCTTACCTTTCAACGATGAGAATTCACCTAGAAATTTGTTGAAGAAGGCAAGGATTACTGTATTTTTGGGGTTTATTTTGGTAAAAAATTTTAAATTTGGGCGATTACTGTAACTCGTAACTTGATTTTTGTGGGTTAGTGTTTTTTCGGACGATTATTGTAACTATAACTTAAGTTTTGTAAAGCTTACTGTAATTCTGGACCTTAATTTAACCTATTTTAGATCACGAGCTTTAATAAACTGCTGGATGTGGAAAACTCGATCACTTATCTCCCTGACCTGCTGCCAGCCCTGATCAACCTAATGTTGAGCAGAACGGTTGGAACAGTGAATCTGGTCAGTCCGGGTGTGATTACTTTTGTCAAAATGGCTGACATCTACTCTCAAGTCAGTGGAAACAAGCTGGACTACGAAGCTTTAAATGTTGAGGTAGGGTTGTGTTGTCTATTGAGGCCGGACCTGAAAGGGGGCTCACTAGGTCTGGCTTTTACTTGGCTCAGGGCCACGCTGAGCCGGATCGAAGCAAATTTGGACGGGGCCGAGGCGAATCATGCTAGCCTGGGGCCGGGCTCAAACGAGGACCCCGGGCTGCTCAGGTCCCGCAACGAAAGACTTGACGGGCTGAATTAAATTTGAAAGGAGCTGGACTGGGATGCACATGTGGGCCCGAGAGCTGGGTTTACCCCAAGACCGGCCGAGCAGAAAAATTGGGCCGGACCAGGCCCCTACAGGTCTAATAGGGGCCTGTAGGCAGGCTAAACTACCTAACACAATATAACTTCAGGACGATAACGATGGAACAGCCAAGCGAGCTCACTGCAAATTGTCGACTGATAGACTGGAACGTCTACAGCCTCAAGTATTACATGTAGAAGATGCTGTTCGAAAGGCGTCACAAGCTATCAGCCAAGCCAGCTGATACCTGCTACAATCATTTTAATGTTGAGCTAACAATGTAATGTTAAGATAAGAATCTAATGTTGATATAACAACGTACTTGGGTGTGGGAGTGTAGATTTGTTAAAAATTGCTATAAATATGTAAATTTTGAGGAATTTTAATTGAATTTTCGAATTTATTATACAAGGAAAGCGTCTGACCTTGCCTTCTCTGAATGTGGGGGGGGAGTAAAAAAAAATTTTTTGATTGGTGGTGGATTTGTTGTCAGGCCACAACTCAGAGCGTATTATTGTGTCATTTTACTTGCCATTTGTTTCTACTTATAAGTTAGTCCATGTCAAATTGGCTTACAAGGGAAGTGCCCGACCTGCCCCGCTCTGATTGACTTCAAACTTTATACATAGAAATATAATGTAAATATAACACCTTCGGCAAAGTCCTAAATTCCGCTTTCTAGTCAAACTCGTGAAAATCGAGATTAAAAAATTAGGTTCTGAATTCCCCGCCTATGTTGGCATTCTGTTTCAAGCTTATAACTTTGTCATTTTTATACTTTTAATCATTTTTCTTTGATATACTAGTAGAAAACTTTTAAATGAACCTACATTTTTTAATTTATAAGCGTAGCTTGAAAAACGTGCTTGAAACACAATGCCAAATTGGCGGGATATTCAAATGTTTAAAACTCAAAAGCACAAGCTAAAGTTTTTTATGGGTATTATTGGTGGTACAAAGAATTCATATAACAATTTTGAGCTGATTCAATGGGTACTTCCCTTGTTATTCTAAACCGGCAAGAACTTTTTTAAATTTGGTTTGACAAAAACTTTCTTTTCAAAAAAGATTTTAAATCGGATACTTTGTTTAGTCGAGATTTAAAAAAAATCAAAAATTTGTTACCTAAATTTTTAAAAATTGCCATTTCCCGGCCAACGTCTACTACAATATGCTATAATAGCCTTTGTTTTCGAGAATTGAAACGTCGCGACAAACAATACCAATTCCGTCGACGAACACCTCTTATAGGTTTCAAAACTTTTCGGTCGAAAAAGTTTGAAACGCGCAAACGACCTAAAAAACAATCGCCGCTCCCTTTTTTATCACTAATTGCCTGAGGGCGAATCGACCACTTTTACTTTTTCAATATAATTTTCATTTTCACCCCGTTTATCGGATATGACATGTTGAGTAAACTGTCATATTTGAGAAGTAAAATGTCATAAAAAATTGATTTTGCAAAAAAGGCGACAATAGAAATGGCAGCGCTGATGGTATGGTCTAGGGGCAAAAAACGGTTATATAGGCCCGGCCTTATGATCGCCTTCAGCTAAAGTTAATAAAGGCCGGGCCGGCCTGAGGTAATGAAAACGGAACGGGCACCGCCTTTGCCGGGTCAGACCTGTTTCTCACCCCTAGTACTACCTTGACGAAAAAATGCGAAAGAAATAATGGATCGCTAATTAAAGTTCAGTATAGAATTTTAGTAAAATAACCTACCACAGTAAAAATATCCATTTACAATTGTCTTTGGCGAAAATTACCCTTATAAAGGGATAAGCTTGTTAAAGTTTAGACCTGGAAGAAGGCCCACTAGACCCGGCTTCCGGGGCCGGCCGGAGGGAAATTTGAGAGCGAACAAGTTGTAAGATGTTGGCCGAGGGCCCGACCCAAACTAAGGGCCCCAGAAACCGCGATTTTTTTAATTTTTACAGATTAAACTTAATATTAGTAAGGCTAGTAGGCCTACGCTTATTTGAAATATTTGAAGTAATGTAAACCTATTGCACCTCAGCTGAATTCCAGGTAGCCTAAGCAGTACTGACTGACCGGCCTTAAACTTAATAAACTTATGCTTACTAAGCCTAATCATACAAAAGCCCTGGGCCTGCTATGTTTATAGTTGCTGTGTTTAAACATACTAATATAATTATGCTCGGCCTGAGCCTACTACACTATGTTGATGCTTACAGTTACTAATCCTACGAAGCCTAAGCAACTCAGCTTGAGCCTAATATGCTTCAAGTTACTGTGCTTAAGCCTACTGAGCCTAAGCGTACTCAGCATGAGCGTACAACCAAACCCTAATGTGCTTCAATTTACTGTGCTTAAGCCTGCTAGGCCTGACAATATGTCATCATTACTCCGTAACTCTACTATGTAACTCATACAAGAGTGTCGGCTGACATTCGAACCCCCGCTCGAATGTCATCGTCTTTCCCTTTTTTTGTTCGAAATAAAAGGACAAAGCGCGCAAATGCCCTGAGGGGAGGGATCAGTGAGAGAAGCTGATCGTCACTTTTTACCTTGCACTGGAACACCTTACTGCAGGTATTTAAACATGGCGGGCCCCGGGGTTCGACAGCATCGGTTCGGTTTTCGTCGTATCCGACGTTCGTAACTGAGGTAAGGTTTCGTATCTTGGTCGTATCTTTGATTTTGTTTGGTTTTTGATAGGTTTTCGATTTAAAATATTGTTTTATGGTATTGTTAGAGTTAGGGCTTCACTTTATGGTACTAAAAAGGTCCTTTTGGTACTAGTAATTAGCTTTTTTGGTTCAAATAGGTACTGTTTTAGGGCAACCATGGTCGGTTTAGAGCAAAAAAGGATGTTGTAGTAGATCTTTTAAGACTTTTTTTCGCATTTCAAATTACTTTACAGCCACTTTTTATGAATTTAAAGTACAAAAAAGGTATAATAAACATAGAAAGTTGTTTTTCACCTTTTTTCAAAGCCTAACTCATTCATTAAAAGTCATTTTACAAGGTTAATATAAGCCAAAAAACCATTTTATGACCTGCCAAATTTAAAAAACTCACTTTTGATCCTTATTTTTCAAAATTTAGGTAACATTTTTTAAAATTTAGGTAATATTTTTCAAAATTTAGGTAACATTTTTTAAAATTTAGGTAATATTTTTCAAAATTTAGGTAACATTTTTTAAAATTTAGGTAATATTTTTCAAAATTTAGGTAACATTTTTTAAAATTTAGGTAATATTTTTCATAAATTTACCTTCATTTTCAGCCCAACACACAAAAATGGACCAAAAATCGCACGAAAAAGAGCAACTTCGCGAAGTTGACTCCTTCAAACGGCTCACCTTCTTCGCCATCGCCATCTCCACGGTCGCCACCTTGACCGCCATCATCATCGTCCCCACCCTGTACAACTACATGCAACACGTACAGTCGCAGTTGGACGAGGAACTCGAATTCTGCGTGCACAGATCCAACGGCCTCTGGGACCAATACTCCCACGTCGTAGGCATTGGAGCCGTCCGTGAGAAGCGTAACGCTCTCCGCCGCACCGCCGGCTCAAGACGCAGCGCTCAAGCTCGTGCTGCCTCCACATACGGCGATGACTCCGGCTACGGAGGAAATGCCCCAGCTCCAGCCGGCCCAGCCGTCAACTCGGCCCCAGCTGTCGCCGCTGCCCCAGCCAGCAACCAAGGATCATGCTCGTGCGGAGTCGGACCAGCCGGTCCACCCGGATCCCCAGGAGACGACGGTCTTCCAGGTAAAGACGGTATCCCCGGCAAAGACGGAGAACACGGCCCAGACGCCCCACCAGAGGCCAAGCCCACCGCCGACGACTTCTGCTTCGACTGCCCAGCCGGACCACCAGGCCCACCCGGAGCCCCAGGACCAAAGGGACCAAACGGACAACCAGGTGCCCCAGGAGAAGACGGTCAACCAGGAAACCCAGCCCAACGTGGCCCACCAGGACCAGTCGGACCACCCGGCTTGCCAGGCAGCTCCGGCGAACGTGGTGCTCCAGGAGAGCCAGGAACCCTCCAAGAAGTGCCCGGCATCCCAGGCCCACCCGGACCCCCAGGACCAATCGGAGAGCCAGGACCACCAGGAGAGGCCGGTCAACCAGGTACCTCATCGCCAGGCCCACAAGGACCACCCGGCGACCAAGGAGCTCCAGGAGAGCCAGGACAGGACGGCAAGCCAGGAGAGGCCGGTCCAGACGGAGAACAAGGACAACAAGGCGGCTGCGAACACTGCCCACCACCACGTACTGCTCCAGGATACTAAGCGTAAGCTGGTGTTTGGACTGGATGATATTTTTGGTAGTCCAGTCCAGGGATTGGCTCACTCTCTTATTGTTTTACGGATATTTATACACTATGATTCTCAACCGTTCATGCAATAAACACTCGCATCTCTTGAAGAACTTGAAAACTGTGAAATTTTCAAATTTTTGAAAAATTTGATTTGAACTTTCGTCAATATTAACATTATAACCAGGGCCGGGCGCGAGGGGGGGTACCCCCCCAGAAAAAAAATTTCGAAAAAATTTGAACGTGGTCCCCCCCCTGTGGATTTTTTTTAACCCCTGCCCCCAGACCAAAAGTCCCCGCCCGGCTCTGATTATTATAAAAGCAGACAAAGGTAATGATTCTACTGAAAAACATACGAGTTTCAAAAGTTTCAACGAATTTCCTCGGGTTTCACACTCGAAAACTGGATTCAGCGAGGGAAAAAAGTGAAAATGAGTAAAAAAGGTAACAAAAAAGTGAAAACTAAAGCTTGATGGATCACGTTTTAAACCTGAATTCTTATAGACAACTTGAGTTGTTTGGTCAAAAAATTCTAGGAAATTACCTTTGCCATTATTTTAAATAAAAAAACTAAAGTCAAAAGGCTTCTACAAACTTTTTGACCGAGAAAAGCGGTTTGAAGGAGCTGCAATGAAGGAAACTGAAAAAATCGACCAGAATTTTCAAAATAAAAAAAAATCTTTGAAAAAAATCAAAATTCAAAGCTACCAAAAGCAATGTCCCACTTCATCCTACGAATCCGACCATTCTCGAGCCGAACCCGTCGATTTCCATGAATTCACTTTCACCAGCTTTCAAGAGGCACTGAAAACTGAAGCTTCAGGACCGTCTGCAACTGGTCGGACTCGAACCCGCGCCCTTCTCCTGCGAAACAAAACACAAACCCACTCGGCCATGTGACCAATTGTCGACGTTAATATTGTTTCACAAGTCGAGTCTCATCTTTCGTTGTCGACCCGATTTCTATGTCTACTAGCTCGTTGATTTGTGTCATCTCTCTCTTTATCCTCTCTTTTTGGGTCAACTTTTCTCTTTTTTATAAAATAATTTATTTTTTCAAAAATTTTTAAACAAAATTTGGAAAGATGTCGAAGAAAAAGCCGATTTTTACGCGATGTGAACGATGTCACACCTTCTTCCTAACTCCTCACTTTCAAAAACATCCAAATAACTGTAGTGATGAGGATGGGCTTCTTAAAATCGTTCCGAAAAAGCTTTTATCTGGGATTTCGCACAAGTTAGAGAAGGGGAAAGATGGATTACCGAATTCAGCATTGGGTTGGCACAAGTTTAACACGATATTGGTGAATCCACAAGCTTTGGACATGTTTGAAGTGTTGCCAAGAAGTCCATTGGTCTTGAGAGAACTTGGCTGTGACGACAAAAAGACATTGGTAACAGCTTGGCCGTGCTCTGAGGTAAGGGTTTTCGATTTTTATTGTTGTTTAGGTTGATTATTGATTAATGGATAGTTTTTTCTTAGAAGGAGAAGATGTTACCTGATGTTTTAAAATCAAAAGTGCACAGATATTTGACTAAAGACATTGCTTTCAGCTCCAACCTCTACGATTCAGCATGGATAACATCGTTGCTGAAAGAACGTTATCCTTAGAAGCAGTGGAATCTTTTGAAAATTTAAAAACCTTGACCCTAGAGCCAGTAGATACTATTAGCTCAAGTTTACTTCAAGCTTCTCACTTTTCTGCGTTTATCTCGGTATATCTAAACGGAGCTTTTGTTAGTCCGTCGATACCTATTGAAATCAACTATTTGGCCAAGAAATATCGCTTCGAAATGCTTGAAGATATATCAGTTGTGTTCGATGCGATTGGTTTTGATGGATCCGAAAAGATACGAGTGTACAAAGTTACTCCAGACACAGTGGTTAGGTTTAAAACGAAACATATTGTTGAAGGTGGCGTTGAGCTGGCTTCTGCAAACATTTTTGACAAAATTGGAGGCGCTGAACTTGTGAAACAAAGAGTAGAAGAATATCTTTTTGCTCCTATTGAAAAGTAAGCTGGTTTATTGCTAAATCTTTATCTTTAGGCTGTGTTTATATTGTGTTAAAGATAAAACAAGCTATAAACTTTAAAAAAACATAATTTTAGAGGCCTTCGCCCGTTTTCCTTGATCATCTGGGGCTTTACTGGATGTGGAAAGTCCTTGTTTCTTTCATGTATACAAGAACGACTACCAGGACAGTCATTAACGTTCACATCAATGAAGGATCTGTCTGAAAAGCGATCTCAGATCAAGTCAGACACAGTATTGTTATTGGATTTTCAGCCTTCAACTTCAGATTCAAACAATTTTGTGGATATTGTATGTGATTTGCTGGATTCAAAGGCTTGTTTATGTGTAATATTGACTACAAGATCTATTGATCAGCTTGATTTGCGAGTTAGAAGGAGGTTTGAAGTCGAAATGGAGCTTATGGTACCTTCAACTGCTGAAAGAAAGGCTATTTTTGAAATTTTGTTGGCTGATGAGTTGAAACATGAGTCTGGAAGGTTGGCAAAGTATGTTTTTTCTTGTCTTTTGTTTGTTTTTGAGTTTAGATTACTTTACTTTAACTTATGGGTAATATCAACTTTTATTATCGTTAAAAAACCGTAATAAGCACGTTAGCCATAGTATTCTCAACGTTGTTAACCTATGTGAAGATGCCAAACTTTAGAGAATGTTAGAAACCTTTCAAACCTAAAATTATGGTTTTCAGAGACACCCACGGCTTTACTGGGGCAGATATCAATGTTTTATGTAAAAAGGCAGAGCTTCTGAAACGTAATGGAGATGCCAAGCCTTTAGAGGCTGCTAGAAGTCAGACGGAACCTACTGGAATAAAACAATTTATACTGGAAGTTCCGAACGTTTCTTGGGATCAAATTGGCGGAAATCACGCTTTAAAGCTTGAAATTCAGCAGGTAAAATACGTTATAAAGATTTATAAGATTATTTATTAAAATACGGATTATATTTTTGTTATAATGCTTTATATAGGATTTGAAGCAATATTTTACCATTTCCATCTAATTTCAGGCTGTTGTATGGCCATACGAGCATCCAGAAGCCTTCGAACGCCTCGGTGTTCAACCTCCAAATGGTATCTTACTCTACGGACCTCCAGGCTGTTCCAAAACCCTTATTGCCAGAGCTTTGGCCAGCCAATCCAGCCTAAACTTCTTATCAGTTAAAGGCCCCGAACTCTTTAGCAAATACGTTGGAGAATCAGAACGAGCAGTTCGGGACCTATTCCATCGTGCCAGACAAGTCAGTCCAGCTATATTATTCTTCGACGAAATCGATGCCATAGCTACGAAACGTGGCCAAGACAAAAGTAATGCAGTATCGGATCGAGTCTTGGCTCAGATGTTGACAGAGTTGGATGGACTGGAGAAGAGTAGTCGAGTGTTTGTTGTTGCTGCTACGAATCGACCGGACACGCTGGATAGTGCGTTGTTGAGGCCAGGAAGATTGGACAGAGCGATTTATGTTCCGTTACCTGATTTTGAGACGCGGTAAGGTTGATAAAGATGTTTTGGTTTAAAAAATAGGTATAAAAAAGCATTTTTGGTAAAAAAAATACATAGAAAATAGACTTTGAAGGCTTAAAAAACATATATTACCCTTTATTTTCAGCCGCCAAATTATTGAAATCCAATTCAAGAAGGTGAAGGTCAGCTCTGAAGTTGATATAGAAGCACTAGCAGAGAGGACAAATGGTTACTCAGGAGCAGAGCTAGTGGCCTTGATCAAGAACTCAGCCTTATGTGCCATGAGAGAGAGTTTAGAAGCTAATGAGGTGACACAAGAGCACATAGATCAGTCTTTCAGTATGGTACTAGCTCGAACTGATAAGCATTTACTTGGATTGTACGAAAAATTTGCCCGAGGCGATCGTTGATCTTGTTTTTTGTTGATTTTACTGTTGAATAAATTGTTTTACTGTAGTTTACTGTAACTTATTGTAAGTTTTGATTCTAAAAGAGGTACTTTATTATTCAGATGGATACTGTACTTTATTGTTGTTTTATATAGGTTGCTACTGTACTTTATTGAACGAATATTACTGTATTTTAAACAACTTATTGTAGCTCATCTTCAATGAGTCGCAACACTAGTCGAAGCCACCGTAGAAGACCGTATCGCATGTGACACACTGACAGAAGCAGCCATCTTATAGTACCGTAACCGAGCCAATGTAGCCTTAACTCCATGTCGATATCGTCGATAGAATACCAATGTAAATACCATAACAAACGTGGGGTAAATGTAGAAGATACGATGTACAATGTAATACCCAATGTTTTGTTTGGAAACCGGTACCACTAGCCCAACCAGGGCAAATGGTATGATAAAACAAGTGAGTTCGCCGATCTGCTCAATTATAAGTCCATAGATGAGTAGAGGTAACGAGTACGTTCTCCTAACTTACTCTTGGTTTTGTTTTGGAACGAGTAACACTTGTATGTACACCAAGAACCGAGTAGTAGGGTTGTGGGGTAGACTAGGAACTCGAAAAAGTTGTTGATTGACACGCCCTAAAATTAGTTTTTAAATATAAGGCTAGAGGGTGTTATATTGTATCTTAGTTTTAGACAATACAAGGCAAGACAAGACAAGGCAGGGCAGAGAAAGCCAATCCAAGGCAAGGCAGGTCAAGGCAAGAGTAGAGTAGGTAGGTTTTTTTAGAGAGAGAGAGAGTAAGGTGTAGTTTTTGTAAAAATTACCATTGATTTTATATCTACTACAATATAATACAGATTTTGTACAGTTCGTATCATTGTAACAGGTCTTATGGTAAAATATAATTTACAAAACTTTACCAACTCCATTTAAATAATATTACACTATAAACCTTTTAAAATTTTGAACTATAAAGCATTGCAATGACTATTTGTACTTTTAGCTACAATTACTTAAACCAGGTATGATATTTTTACTCTGGTAGTTTACTACAAACCAGTTTAAAAAGATGTGTTTACTACAGTTGATAAGATTACTTTTAGGTTGTTCAATTAATTCAGTGCCCCTTCTCAAAGCATATTTTTGGGGGTTAGGGGCACAGAGTTATTTGAACAACGGACCTATAAGCTTACTACAGTTAATAACTTTACTATAATATGGATACACTAGAGACTTACACCTATCACTAGGATAGGTACTTACTATAACTTAACTTCAAACCAATTTAGGCTTACCACAGAAGCAGTTACCACGTGCGACGTAAAGTAAACTTGTTGGGCTTGGTATTCGGCAGGAAATTGTCGCTGAAAGTCGATGCCATTCTTTAGTATATCTCGTCGTAAGTATACAGTAGCCAACAAAATACCACAGTACAAAATCCAAAGAAAAGCAAAAAACTTTTTGGTTGACATTACAGTGTAAACCGGTCGGTTTTCGGTACTTTGAGCGTAGCGATATACGAAGCGACATAGTGTTATGATAGTGTGCATGTCGAACAGAGAGAAGCTGAGGGTTTGGAGGAGGGGGGAGAGGAGGGGTAGCTGAAAAGAGAAAGGTCTGGTATAATATTGAAATATTTGTGGGATATGGTATGTAGTACTACGGTAACTAAAATATTATAAAGCTGGACAAGGCAAGGCTCAGCAGGGAAAGGCGGGCAGGACAGGACAGAGCATGACAGGGTATGTCAGGACAAGTAGGGTAAGATAGAGTAGGGTAGAGTAGGGTAGGGTAGGTTAGTAACAAACTTACATTAAAATACTGTACAACACCTCTAGTAAGCACTATAGGATACACAGTAAACGGTTCTACTTCGTATGTGGCTATGAGCAATAGGAAGAACATCATGTTGGTTAATGACCATATCATGTACCTAAATAAGCATTTTATGATTCACTCGTTACCAGGCTGTTCACATAATTCTGGGCCCCTTCTCAAAGAAATTTTCGATATTAGGGGCACAGAATTATTTGAAAAAATGAATATAAAACTAACTTACCACTTATAAACTCCCATGATATTGGAAGACCACTTTACTATGATGTAAATTGTAAAAACATACAGTAACATGTTAACAATCTGCACAATCCATGAGTAGATCACCCAGTAATGTAAAAAAGACTCTGAAGGTAACTGGATATCAACATACGTTATGTTAAACTCCATCAAACAGCATATGACTTACTGCAATGTAAAGTTTAGTATCTTTGCCCGCACAATTAGTTTTCTTGTTTTATATTTGTAGTACTATACTACAATATAGGGTTCGTACTATTTTTTAAAATCTTGAAAAAAATTTTATAGTTTGTTACTGTGCAAATATACATCATTTTGTAAAGAAAGTTCTTGTCATTTTATGTTTTGTAAAGAAAGTTCTTGCCATTTTATGTTTTGTAAAAAAAGTTCTTGCTATTTTTTGTCTTGTAAAGAAAGTTCTTGCCATTTCAATGGCATCTTCAAAAACTTTGTTTCCAAAATTTGAATTTCGAAACCCTTGAGGTAGGATGTCTTAAAACCGCATTTACTCGGCTCTCGAGATCATATCCTGATACTTTTGGGCGCGAATCGGGTCATCTGAAGGTCATCGTCTCCTTTACATTTCGCTTCGGATCTTGTCGCTTCATGCCCTCGGGTGGTTTCGCGGCAAAATTATTCCAATTTACATGAAATTTCACGCAATTTTGCTACTTTTTACCTGGGTTTGTAATGTTGAGGGTAAGTTTTGGGTTTGAAATAAATTGTACTGTAGTTGTAGTTTTGTGATACTGTGGGTCAGATCTTGTGAACTTTCTTTACAGAACGAAAAATAGCAAGAACTTTCTTTACAAAACACAAAATGGCAAAAACTTTCTTTACAGAACGAAAAACGGCAAGAACTTTCTTTACAAAACTAAAAATGATAAAAACTGTCTTTACAGAACAAAACATGGCAAGAACTATCTTTACAATGTGATACATAGTCGTACATTAAAAAATTATAATATATTGAAGTTAATTTGGACACTTCATTATATCTATACCTAAAATATTGTTTCAGCTGTAAAGTTTTATGGCGGTATACCAGTGCCAGGCCGTAGAGTACCAGCTTTACGGTACTTTGAGTACTATTTGGACTCTTGCTCAAAGCCAAATGATAAGAATAATGCTTTTGATGAACTTAACATGGTAAGTTACCTTTTACTGTTGTTCTCTCTTTAAAAAATGTAAGAGTTGGCAGATACTTGAGTTACAGTAACCGTACTATCTAGTACAATACTCTCGTAAGCTACTGTGATACCTACTACAATATTTCAGCTGCTCCGCCGTTTAGGCACAGAAGAAATAGCCGAAAAGACGCTGAACAACATGTACTTTGCTGTTGATGACATTGATATTAAACAACTTATGGGCAGATGGCTTACCGTAGTAGATTCCCCATTTGTTCATAAACAATATTGTGCTGTAAATTACTATAAACTGAATGAGGAATCTAAGTATACGGCAAACTTTGTCACTCAACAAACGTCCAGGAACAGTGAACAAGTCGTGACATACGAAGGGTTCGGCAACAAAGTAGGGCCGGACCCTGGAAGTGTGTTCATTCATACTGGCAATCCAGCTGATCCTTGTCCTTGTGAGTTTGAAGCTTTAAAGTACCCTACCCTACCCTACCCTACCCTACCCTACCCTACCCTACCCTACCCTACCCTACTCTACCCTACCTTACCCTACCCTACCCTACCCTACCCTACCCTACCCTACCCTACCCTACCCTACCCTACCCTACTCTACCCTACCCTATTCTATCCTACCCTACCCTACCCAGGCCTACAATATCTACCTTGCCGTATTAGATCATACTCTACCGTAACTCATCATTTTATCTAATCAACCCTACAATGCCCTAGCCAGCTTTAAAATGCTTTGCTCTACCCCCTACTTAGTCTTACAATACCCTACTCTATATCTATCCAGGTCTATAATGCTCTACCCTACCCGTTGCCCAGCCTTACAATGCTCTATTCTATTCCTTACCTAGACTGACAATACTTTACCCTACCCTACAAAATCAAAATTTTACATTTTTTTTTAATTTTCAAACTGCCATTTTTCAGTCATCCCAGTAAAAGTTGGGCCGGTGAACAAGCCCTACAACCAATTTGAATATGTCATCATGACAACGCCTTTAAAAACGCCTACTGTAGTTTTGGCTCGAGATGCTACAGTATTCAAGAAGAAGTATCGACCAGAAGTCGAGGACTACTTGACTAGGTTCAATTATATGAATCCAGTCAGTCTGTTGAACCAACCGCTACACTTTTTGAATGTCAGCAATTGCAACACTTATCAGCACTTTGACTATGATCTCGGGTTAGATGACTAGACTTTGCCGTTTATAAGCCGCCAAAATAAGAATGACACAACTTTTGAAATGACCAAAAGTCTTGTCGTTATTTTGCTAGTGTATACAGGTGTAAAAGCGACACGACTTATTTTGACGTTTTACATCGTATGATATGGTAATTATGACTTGTTTTAGAGGCATAAATAAGAATAATAACTTTTTTGGTACCATACTTGGCTGTTAAGTAGACCTGTAAAGGCCACAAAAAGCCTCGCTGAAGGCGGGGAGGGGATGTAGACATTAGTTTCTACTGCGGCCCTAAAGGTATGAAATAGGCGGGACCGACTTTTTAGGCCAGTCCAGGACTGGGGTAAGGGTAGCTAACGTGTTGGGCCCCCTTTACAAGCCTCGTCCGTTTTTGGTTTTACTTCAAACTGGCCCGGCCCAAATTTTTATGTGCAAACGGGCCGGTCTGTTCGGGCTGAGCCGGGCCTTGAGTTGGGTCCGGATCCGTCTTAAATTTAACTTACGGCTGACCCGGCTCAATTGTAGGACCGAATCCTTACTCTTAGCCTGGGCCGGACGTTTAGGTTCGGCCTGTCTTCGTTTTTTTCAAGCCGTACCGGTATAGACAAAAAAATTTAGGCCAAGCTGGGTCCACACGGCCCATTGCTCACCCCTATTTATATTGGCTATGAAAATTAGGTTTGTTTTGCGCTTTTTGCAAGCCAAATCTTTCGTTGCAAGATTTGAGCTAGACTCCGAAACTTTGGTTTAGATCTAGAGGCGACTGCCGGTTTAGACCGGACCGGTGCAGTGGTTGTTTTTCAGATCTATGCTTCATTTTTCAATAGGTTTAGGTCTCGGCTCTTAAGCTCAGTGTACAGGATTAACTCTTTCCAAATTTAATTCGGCCCGACCTCAAGCCGGGACTTGCGGGCTCTCTTTCAAGTCTACTGTAACATACTATAATATATGTAAAATGGCACAATTTTTCTTTCAAATCATGGTTTATTACAACAAACGTTGAGGTACAAACATATAATACTTATAGATACTTAGAATTATATTCAAACACACCAGTTGGTATCTCTCCCTTCTCAATTCTAGCCAGTTTCTCCTTGAAATAGGTCTCGTACTCCTCCGAAAACACTTTGTATTCCTTCTCGTCACTCTGATCAAAAATACCGTAAGCCGGATCACCATGACACTCAGCATACGGTAGTGCTCCAGCTTGTCCCATCTGAGTTGTGGTGATAGCAAATGTTTGCACAAAGTCATTGTCTACTGGATTGTAGCTTGTAGCCAACGCTTGTTTACCCAGTATCTTATTAGGGATGTCAGGTTCGGCCGAGGTTGGTCTGCCTAGTCCAATGCCATTAGTTGCACCATCTTTAATGGCCTGTACCATGGCTGGAGTGGTGCGGAACCCGCCGGTAACGTAGACTACAGTGTTCTTCAGGTGGGGCATGATGGCTTCTGTGAATTCGGTGAAGAAACTTTCTCGTTTTTTGGTCGAATCCTTCCGTTCGAAGCCGAATTTCTCGTAAGTGCCGCCGGAGAATTCAATGAAGTCGAAGCCGGTTGCCTGAAAATTGAAAAATTATATTAAATTGGGTTGGTTTGGAATAAGACGGGCTGGGCTTGGCTGGGCTGAAGCAAACATAATAGGACGAGGCCTTGCCGACACATATATTCTTGAAAGCTGGGCTCAAATCAAAGTCCCAGAAGTTTAGCCTAGGTCTCGCAACGAAAGATTTGACTTGCAAAAAACAACTCTTAATAAAGATGTGAAACGGGCCGAGTAAGCCCAGCTCAGTTCGGCCTACGATCAGGCCGGGTCGGCCAGAAGCTAAACTTGAAACAGCCGGTTTTAAAAGTGGGACCGGCCCGACTCGTTTCTCACTCCTAAATCCAAAAAAGTCTAGACTAGGCCGGAAAATCAGGCCTGTCCCAGTCTTTTTACATGTACATGGATAACCCCATTTTTTATTTTTTTTTGTAAAATACGAGCAAGTATAGGTTCAAAATAGTTTTCAATTTTAAAATGGGTCCTGGTGGAAAAGAATTTTCAAATTTTTTTAAAAAGTTTTTAAAATACGAAGGTTTTGGCTAAACTATGCTTACATCAACAATTTTGGCAGTAGTGATAGCATCCTCAATACCCATGCCATGACTTTGGAATTCGACCGAATTCATCTTGATTCCAACAACAAAACCGGTCGAAGCTGGCAGTTGTTCACTAAAATTTTAAATTTTAGGTGATAAAACCATAAACGTGCCATAAAATAAAAATTTTTGAACTGTAATATCCCCTAGCAATTCTTTGATACCTCCTACCACCCTTATATACCTCCTACAACCCCAAACCTCACCGTATAGCATTGTAGACATCCACCAAAATCTGAGCCCTCTTCTCGGCACTTCCACCATACCGGTCGGTTCTCAAATTCGTAGTCGGAGAAATGAATTGAGCCAACATGTAGCCATGAGCACCATGAAGTTCAATTCCATCAAAGCCGGCCTCATGAAGTTTTTGACAAGTAAAGACGATCCGGTCGATTATTTCGGTTTGAATTTGCTCCAAGGTCAAAGCGACTGGAGTACCATATGTGTTACCAAAGGTATTACTCTTTAGTGGTACTTCACTGGGACAGAATGGGTGGGGGTTTAAGTGGGCGGGGGTTTGACGGCCTGCATTTCCGAGTTGGGCTAGGAATAGGGCTCCATCCGCTTTTGCGCCTGCGGCTAGCTTTCTGAAAATTAAATTTTGAGAAACGCAAATTTTTTAAAATTTTAAAAAGTTAAAAAATTTTCAAAATTTTAAAATTTTCAAAAGATTTCAAAACTTTAAAAAATTCAAATTTTAAAATTTAATTTTAAAAAAAATAAAAATTTACCTCAGGCTCTCAGCCTTCTCTTCAGACCAATTCTCCTTGCTTAAGATGTGATTGCCAGCGGCTTCGAGGTGTTTTGGGTCGACTTGAAGATTGCCAGTCAAAATCACACCAAAGCCTCCCTGACCCCACTTCTCGTACATATTTTGCAACACTGGTGTTATATGACCAGACTTTGAAGCATCTTCCTTATCGAATGTGGATACGTACTCTGACATGGCGGCCTTCAAATTTTTTAAAATTAACAAGGAAATCACCCAACTCGCCTTACTTAGAGTCAGCTCAAAAATTTTATACGTGTTCTTTGTACTAACTATAGTATTCATAAAAAATTTCAGTTTGCGCTTTTGAGTTTTAAACTTAAAATATTTGAGTTTCTCGCCACTTTAGCAAATATGGCATTGTGTTTCAAGCACGTTTTCGACTTTCTTGATAAGCTAATTTAATAATGTAGGTCCATCTAAAGGTTTTCTACTAGTACATCAAGGAAAAATAATTAAAAGTCAAAAATTGAAAAAATTGTAAGCTTGAAACACAATGACAATTTGGCGGGAAATTCAAAACTTAATTTTTTGCTCCCGATTTTCTCGAAATTGGCTGAAAACCGCAATTTAGTAATTTGCCGCAGGGGTTAAATCTACGTAATCTTTATATATAAAAAGTGTGGATTAAACCAGGTAAAGATTAGTTAAAGCTATATTGTTTCAAGTTCATTATTACAAAAGCAAGCCAATAAACCTTACCTTCATAAACCGATTCCTGGCTACACGTCCAGAGGTTCTAAACTTAAGCTCTTCTCCCAGTATGGCTACATCTACAGGTTCAGGAACTTCAAATCTTTTCACAACCATAAATATTTTAACTTATGAACAGCACTCAAAAAACTTTCAACAAATGAAACAATGTGGTTTTACCAAAGAACCGACTTCTTTTTATATTACACACAATATCATCACATCGATTGTGCTTTATGTTGAGATGAGAACATATGACTGATAACTCTCTATGTTGTAGTGGGCGAGTGCTTATCGCAAAGTCTTATCTTTTTTGTATTATTTGGGTGCGTTTTGAATTTTACAACAAAATATCAGCATAATTATGAAGTTAAAAGCTTTTGGGCCAAACATTTGTCGTTTTATAAGTCTTAAGGCTAATGTAAAGTTTTGAGTTTGAACTTAAACATTTTGCGATGGTTTTGTTTAGTGTAACAAGTTAGTAATCTTTTTGCAGTTTTTGTATTGTGCATGCTCTAAGGTTTGCGCAAATGATTACAACTTTTCAAACTTTAAATGGAATTTTGTAGTCAGTCAGAACATACCAACCCTTATTGAAAAGTGACGTTTTTAAACTTCCACAAGTTTACTTTGATAAACAAAATTTGTGATATTTAGGATCCAATTTACTATGTGGAACACAATGCCTATGAACTATATTTTGCACTTTTTTATGGACGTAGACCTCAAAGAAAAATAAATATTATAACAAGGAGAGTATTCTACCTGCCCCGCTCAGAATCAGTTCAAAATTTTTATATGAATTCCTTGTACTACCAATACAACCTATAAAAAATTCTAGCTCGCGCTTTTAAGTTTTAAATTTGAATTATTTTGTTTTCCCGCCAATTTGACAAATTTGGCATTGTGTTTCAAGCACTTTTTTCGGCTTTCCAGTCAAGCTACGCTTACAAATTTAAAAATGTAGGTTCATTTAAAGGTATTCTACTAGTATATCAAAGAAAAATGATTTAAAGTATAAAAATGCAAAGTTATAAGCTTGAAACACAATGCCAAATTCCGGAAAATTCAAAACGTAATTTTTTGATCTCGATTTTCTCGAGATTTCCTAGAAAGCGTGATTTAGTACTTTAATAAATATCTTATACTTACATGATCTTTCCATGTAAAAAGTTTGAAGTCAATCAGAGCGGGGCAGGTCGGGTACTTTCCTTGTAACCTTGGCCGTTCTGGCCGTTTTTGAGAATAAATGACTCTAAAAAATGGATCACCTTACTGAATAGGGGACGCTAAATGTAAATTCAAAAATGAACTCTTTCTAGATTTACTTAAGCCTCCACGCCCATTTTAACTCTACCTAAACTTGCCCCTGTGCATCCTAGCCTTACTCAAGCCTACTCTTGCTTATTCTTGCCCTACCCAAGCATACCTCTTCTTATTCTAGCCCTACCCAAGCCTACTCCTTCACATACTAGCTACCCATGCCTACCTTTGCTCGTTCTAAGGTCTAAATTTAGACGTTTTTTCTTTTTTAAAAATAATTTCTTAGGTTGATATTGTAGATTTTAGCTGCTAATAAAACTTTTTCAAATCAAGATATACATTATAAAAATTTATTGTAACAATGTCTTCAATTATTGAAAAAAGCGATAAAAGGTCAATTATTTTTTGTAGAGGTTTTCATGTATGCCTCCAGTTCAGAATCAAGTTGTTCGCGAGACATTTTGGGCTTGGCTGTCTTCTTTGACTTGAAGGTTGTCCTTAGTGTTTCTGTTCTTTTTTCGAAACGGTCCGGTCTTTGTCTTGCTAAACGCTTTGTAACTGGCACATCTTTAACAATAACAATAGTCTTCAAGTTGCCATTTTGATAGTTCTTTCTTTGAACTGTTCTCTTTTCAAAATTCTTGTTGAATCGCTGCCGTTTCTGCGGAATGTTGACGTTCTTGGTCGTTCTACGAGTCAAAAGTGGTTGTTGGCTTTTGTGTTGAGCTTTGTTTCTTCTGGGTACAAATTGATTGTGGCGTTTCTGAACCTTCTTTTCAACTTTGCCATTTCTTGTTGTACGAAAAGATCGGACGAAGTCGTCCAGAGGCTTCTCGATGAAGCTCTTGGAGCTGATGCGGGAGTTGGCAACGTTCTTTACAGTCATTGTAGTAATAAATGAAGCCTAAAAACAAGAAAAACTGTTTAAAGCGTTTCAGAGACATTCATAAAGTGTATCTTATTTTTCAGAAGCTCAGGTATGTAACAATATATTTTGTAACACAATTTTGTGAGTAAAATTAGAAAATTAATAAATACAGTGGAACTCTTGTAATATAACGAGCTCCTCTATAACGAATTTTCTGTATAACGAACAACTCTTAAATCCCCGGCTACAAGTACGCAGTGCATTTGAAACTCCTCGATACCGAAACTTCTTCATAGCAAACAATTTTTGAATCCTCCAAAAATTCGTTATACAGGAATATCCACTGTAGATAATTGTGTATACAGTATAATTATCGTATAACGAATGGGATTTGTTCGTAATACTTAAAATTCGTTGTAGAAGAGTTTGCTATACAGAAGACTAATATTAATAAAAATAAAAAAAACTGAGAAATCCAACTTACGTTTGAGATGGTTGAAGATGAAGATACTTACGAATACAGGGCCTTTTATAGACCAAATGCGCACTAAACTTGGCGTAATTTGAGAGCAAAGTTTATGTTTTATGAACCCGCACAAATATGTAAATCAAAGGTTTTTATATCTTATATAATAGCTTAAGGTTAATATACAAATGTTTTTAAAAACTGTTTAAAATTTGTCTACCACAAGTTTTTTTCAACAAATTATCATGTAGTTTAATATAATTGAAGTAACATAATGCTATATTTGTTTTATTATGCACATTTACCACCTTATTTTTACATTTACAAAAACTTTGGTTTATAGATCAATACACCACGAGTAGGCTCATTTTCCTCAAGCAATCGTCGTATCTTCTCCTTGTAGTACCCATCAAACACGTTGTAAAACTCGTCCAGCTCTCTCTGATCACTATTGTCCATGATACCATAAGCAGGGTCGTTATCACATTCGGAATACGGTAACTCGCCAGCTTGTGCCATTTGTGATGTGGCCACACAATGGCCAAGTTGAAAGTTTGTGTCCATGGGATTAAAAGAGGCTGACAGAGCACGACCAGTTAATATTTTGGCTGGTAGATCTGGTTCGGCCGTTATTGGTCGTCCTAGGCCAATGCCATCAGTCGAGCCTTCTTTTACAGCCTTAATCATGGCTGGAGCTGTCCTGAAGCCGCCTGTCACATAGACTACGGCTTGTTTAATGTGAGGCTTGATGGCTTGACTGAATTGGACAAAGAAACCTTCTCTCTTCTTGGTGGAGTCACTTACGTCCATTTGCCAACTTTCGTAGTTTCCGCCGGAAAATTCAATGAAATCAAAGCCGGTTGCCTGGAAAATGAGCTTGTTATAAGATAAGTCGTAGAGGATTGTAAAATACGGAAGTAATTCTCAAATTATTTTGAAAATTGTTGTAAAATACGGAATTTACTATTAAGTTTCAAGGTGTCCAAATAATTCTGTGCCCTCTTTCAAAGCAAGTTTTCGAGGTTAGAGGGCGCAGAATTATTTAAACAAACAAATAGATCATTTTATGCATACAAGTGTTTTTTTCATTTTTTAAAATACGAGGGCTCTCAAGTATAAGAGTAAAGCTTACATCAACAATCTTGGCAGTAGTAATAGCATCTTCAATTCCCAAACCATGATTTTGAAATTCGACCGAATTCAATTTGATTCCAATCACAAAACCGGTCGATGCTGGCAGTTTTTCACTGAAATTTTGAAGTTTAGGTAATAAAAATGAGAAAATGTTACAGTTTAGGTAACAAAAACTTGACAATGTTGAAGATTAGGTGATACAATTATAAAAAATGTATCACAAATTAAAATTTTTTCTTTTTACCATATCTCTAACAACCTTTTATTATTTCCTACAGCCCTTCAATACCTCCTACAACCCTCCTTCTATACCAACTACAACCCAAAACCTCACCGTATCGCATTGTAGACATCCACCAGAATCTGAGCTCTCTTCTCGGCACTTCCACCATACCGGTCGGTTCTCAAATTCGTAGTCGGTGATATAAATTGAGCCAACAGATATCCATGAGCTCCATGAATTTCAACCCCATCAAAGCCGGCTTCGTGAAGTTTTACCGCAGTAAAGACAAACCGGTCGATTACTTCGGTCTGAATTTGTTCCAAGGTCATAGCAATTGGAGGTCCATAAGTGTTACCACCTTTGCCAACATTCAGCTGGACGTCAGATGGTGCTAGTGGAGTTGGATTCACAGAGGCGGGTGTTTGACGGCCAGCATGACCGATTTGAGGAATAGCCAGTGTGCCGTCTTGCTTTATGTTAGTGGCTAGTTGCCTGAATTAATTTTTTTTAATTTTTTAAATTTAAAAAATTCAAATTATACTTTTCCCGCCAACTTTGGCATTTTTGGCTGTATGCTTTAAAATTTTACAAACTTATTAGTTTGTTCAAATAATTCTGAGCCCCAAATCTCAAAGGTTTGTTGTTCAATTAATTCTGATCTCCAAACCAGAAAAATTGGTTGTTCAAATATTTCTGAGCCCCAAAGTCCAAAAATTTGCTTTTCAAGTAATTCTGCGCCCCAAACCCAAAAAATGAGTTGTTTAAATAATTCTGAGCCCCAAACCCTAGAAATTTGTTGTTCAATTAATTCTGAGCCCCAAACCCCAAAAAATTGTTGTTCAAATAATTCTGAATCTCAAACTACAGAAATTTGTTGTTCAAATAATTCTGAGCCCCTAACCCTGAAAATTTGCGATGTAAAAGGCTCAGAATTTTTTGAACAACCTAAAATAAAGCTAAAAAAGTCTTTTGGTCATAGAAACAAAAAAATTGTAGAAACAGCCTTACTTAAACAATTTGGCCTTCTCCTCACTCCAGCTTTCCTGACTAACAACATGATTACCGGCTGTCTCCAAATGTCTATGATCGATCATAATATTGCCGGTTAGCACCACTCCAAACCCTCCATGGCCCCATTTTTCGTACAAATTAAAAAGTCTTGGAGTTGTTAGACCAGTCTTCTGTGGATCGTCACGTTCCCATGTAGCCAGGGATTCGGAGAGGGCTGCCTGAAGGTTGATAAGGTTTGATTTTTGAAAAACTTTTTGATATTATAGTAGGAGTTGGTGAAAAACACCAAAATTCTTGTGTTTTTTGACCGTTTTTTGAAGTTTATGATAACAAAAATCAAAAACAATATTAAAGTGATTATAAAAAGTGGTATTTCAACTTGATATTAGTAAAAATAAACGTCCTACAACACTGTAAAAGTAAATTTTTACCTTCATAAACCGATTTTTGGCATACCGCCCAGACGTTTTGAAGTGCAGCTTCTCTCCCAATAGAGATACATCGACTGGAGTAGCTTCAATACGCTTCACAACCATTGTAAATTAGCTATGTAACAAATAATTTTTCTAAAAATGATCAGTTTTTAAGTTATAGTACAAAATATATTGACCATGACATACAACGAAGTAACAATGACAAAGCTTAATATATCCCCCTTAAAAATATGTATTACTTACAACTTTTTATCTTTTTATATAATGAAGATAATGTAAATATTGTATTTTAAAAGAATTTTTTGTAAAAATTATTAGTTGTTTAGATATCGCTAAATTTATATTAACCATGACATTACCAGTACCCGACTTGCCTAACTGCCATTTTTAAAAAAGTAAAAAGCAGATGCTGACAAAAAATATATCTATCATAAAGTAAAATACCTATTTTTATAATATTCAGTATACTATTAGGTTGTTTAAAAAATTCTGTGCCTTCTAACCCCAAAAATTTGCTTTGATAGGGGGCTCAGAATTATTTGAACACCTAAAATTAAATTTAATTTCAAAAAATTATTTTTAACCCTGTAAAACACTAAAAATGATGAAAATTACAACAAACTTGCAATGAAAAAGCAAAAAAAACGTGTAACTTTATATACGTTTGTGCTCCCACAGGTCACTCCAAACTCCAACCCCTTCATAAACTAGCCCGAACAACTCTAGTCGATCCGAATGATAGATACAAAATACAAAAAAGAGGGGTTTTCTCTGTTTTCGATCAAAAAAGCCGGAAGAAATTAGATCTTGACGTTTTTTGAAGGCTTCGAACATCAGCCAAAACGTATCTAAAAGTACAACTTTATTTTTCGAAAACTGTTTTTAGTTCCATGGTGTAAACAGAAGGTAGAACACATAAAATACAAAAGGTTTTGATGAGACAGGATTTAATTTATGTAGTTTAGCTAACAGGATTAACTTACTTTAGGTATTTTTAGTTTTTACAGAGTAATCACAAATTAAAGTGATCTTTACAAGAATTTATCAATTGGCGAAGATCTTATATTTACACTATTTGCCTATATTAAAAGTTTGAAGTCAATCAGAGCGAGACTAGACATAAGAAACGGGCCGGGCCTAACACAAAAAAATCAGAATTTTACTCAGGGCCGGCCCGGCCCGCCCCGATGGTAAGCCCGGGCCCAATTTTTTATGACGTGGAAATGGGCCGGGCCTGAATGTTAGGCTCGGCCCAATCGAAATTTTGCTCAAGGCCGGCCCGGCCCGTTTCTCATGTCTAGTGGGACAGATCAAACACTTTTCTTGTTAGATCTATAGTTTATTGACAGAAAATACCCAAAAAAGTTATTAAAATCCAAATTTATTACAAATACCAAACTTAACAACGTTTTATATTCAAAAATCGACAAAATTCATAACAACATGTATTTACAATAACCATTAAATTCACTACTAAATGAGACCAATAAGACTAATCAAAAATCTCTAAATTCCAAAAATTTTAAAAATGGTCAACTTAAAGTTAAAAGTAAAAAAAGTTTTACTAAAACTATAAAAAACACCGTAGCTTAACTTTACTATTACTCGTTTTCAGCTCTAATATGTTTTAAAATTTAAAAATCAATTTTAAAAATTTTTCATAAAAGTACATATAAAGGTAATACTATAGTACCAACTTTTCATTACCGAAAAGAAAAGCAACTAACTCTACTGAAAAATATAATTATAACATTTTTAATCAATTAGAATACCATCACCTCAAAAGCACCAAGTTTAAGACTCCCCAACTTCTATGGCCGTATCTGCGTGTTGTTCTTCCCCAAGAGCATCTGAAGCCTTGAGGTCTTCCTTGTTTATACCCATTTGTTCAGCGTAAGCGTCCCTTCGATCTCTCAGAGTTTCTATCGTAAACCTATGAGCTGAAAATGAAAAACATAATATTAAAGAACATTAAAACTTTATTATTTCATTTTTAAAAGCCAATACCTTTTTTATAATAATTTTTATAATTCGATTGTTCAATTAATTCTGTGCCCCCTCTTAGAAAGTTTTCTGATTTAGCGAGCATAGAATTATTTGAACTACCTAATAAAAATCTATTTTATTTTCCAAAAGCTAAAAAATTAAAAAATATAGAGTATGGTATATTTACTGTAACTTTTAAAATTGTAAAAATTTAAAAATAATCTTTATCGATTTAGGTGAACAAACAAATATTCTATGAAAACCGAAAGTTTCAAGTTCTCAACTCATTGTTAAAAAAAAGTTATAATCAAAAACAGCTAGAGAATTACATAATTGAAGTTTAACCAGATCTTTCGGTCGAAAAAAACGTATTTTACAAGGAAAGTACCCAACCTGCAACTCCCAGAATTAACTCAAAATTTTTATACGGATTCTTTGTAGTATCAGTAGCACATATAAAAAATCTTAACTTGCGGTTTTAAGTTTTAAAATTAATATATTTAAATTTCCCGCCAATTTGGCAAATTTAGCATCGGTTGCAAGAACTTTTTTGATGTTCCAGATAAGATAAGCCTACAAATTTCAAATTGTAGCTTTATTTGAAGCTTTTCTAACATTATATTAAAGAAAATTTGTCAAAAGTCAAAAAATGACAAAGTTAAAAGCTTGAAACACTATGCCAATTTGGCGAGAAATTCAAAACGCAATTTTTTGATCTCGATTTTCTCAAGACTGGCCGCAAACCGCAACTTAGAATTTTGTATATGGTCTTACATTTACATGATGTTTCAACTCAAAAAATTTGAACAAAATCTGAGCGTTGCAGGCCGGGTACCTTCCTTGTTAGCCCAAAATTTGTTCTGAATATTATTTCATATAATTAAGTGCCCTCTCGCAAAGCCAACTTTTGGGATTAAGGGCACAGAATTATTTAAACAACGTAATATATTTATAAGATATGTATTGAAAGGCTCATTCATATTTGAAACACCCAATAAATCGCACGTCTTCGTTGCTGAGAGGCACAGAATTATTTATACCACCTAATATTAACAGTAATATCATATTTATATTCTTCTTGTGTTTAAGCTAGCAATTTTGGACCGCTTTAACTATAATGATAACAAAACCTATATTAATTTATCAACTGCACAAAATTAAAATTTTTTTTCAACTCAAAACCTACCTTTGCAAAGTTTGCCATTCCGAACACAAACGAATCTGCAGCACTTTCGGCACATTTCATTTTCGCACCCAACGCCAGCCGGTTGGTTGCATCGTTTGCACACAGGGAATGCGCACTTCCTTGAGAACTCCTTCTTCATGTCAATTCTTCTCCGTTCTCGTTTCCTGATCTGTCTGAAGGAGAGACCTGTCTCGTTTTGAATCTTGGCCATTTCCACTTTGCGTTGGATTCTGAAGTCTTTCTCCACTGGCTCCAACGATTGTGTAGCTCTGACATAAGGCTTACAGAGATAGTAGGGAATGGATGCTACCTAAAAACGATCATTTTTAAGTTTTTTCTAATCCAAAACTTTGTAAAATCAAAAAAATTTTTTTTTTCATATCGTATTACCCTACCACGATATAGTCTACAATAACATACCATTTCTGGAAACGGTAAAGCCAAATCGACCAGTTTAACATCATAAGGGTCTATAGTATTCTCTTCCCGACATCTTTTCTCTAAATCATTCACGACTGACTTAAATTCATCCAATGATATTACGTATGAGTTCCGTTCTCTGAGGTCTGGATACTTTAGGAAGCTGAAATGTGCCATTTTTGATTAAAATACTATAATAGTTGGCTTTAAAATGGTTAAAAAGGCACACTTTTATATAAAAAAATAAGGTTCGAACCTTATTTTAAAAAAAAAGAACGACAAAAAATTCCTTAAAAACCATTTCAAACCATTAAAATCAATGTTAACATACCTATAATGACACATCCTAAACACATGTGCTCGAATAGTCGCAGTAGAAGCTTTGTATCGTTCAGCCAATTCCAAATACTCTTTAGCCACATCAAAGCCAGGTCGTATAATACCTTCAAACAGCAATGGATTACTTAAAATACCTTCGGCACTCATAACAGCTACTGCTCCTGTCTTCTCGATACACTTCTCAACATCACCTGGCATCTGAATGTTACCATTAGCTATTACAGGTATACTCAAATGCTCCACCACAGCTCTGATCTTTTCCCAATCTGCCACACCCGTTTCGACGCCTCTTTGATCTCTTCTCCTGCCATGAATCGTCAACATACAAGCTCCAGCATCTTCACATAGCTTCGCATACTCTAACGTCCTTTCCACCGTCTCTAGGCATCGTATCTTGACAGACAATGGTAGTCTACAATGTTTATGAACCTTCTCTATCATCTTTCGAATCAAATCGGGCTTCTCTTGAAGAAAACTTCCATATTGACCACGTTTTGCGACGATTTGAGGACACCCAAGGTTAAGATCTACTCCATCACAATACCCTTCAACTAAACGACAAGCATCCAAGAATATGTCAGGATCATTAGCACAAAACTGTACTATTAAAGGTCGATCGGATGGTATAGTTGATAAAGCTTGTCGACGATAAGTAAAGTTAGTTACAAATAAATGAGCGTGAATCATGGGTGTGTAACATAAATGAGCTCCGTGACGTCTCAAGAGCACTCGGAAAGCTAATTCACTAAAAAGTAAGTTATAATGGACCAATATTTAAATATCAAACATAACTTTGTGTTTCTAAAACGCTTTTTAGCTAAGATATGACTAAATGCATGCATGTTACATTACACACCCAATCTGATGTACCTCCAAAAAACGTTGCAAAAAATTCTTTAGCAAAACAACTCATTTAATTTCAATATTTAAACTTTCACAATCCTTTCTACTATCTATAAAACATAAAAATCCAATGATAACTACCTAAAAACCAACAATAAAACCAGAAATCTTACCTTTGATCAACCATCGGTGCCACTATGTTTTTGATGCCTTTCTCCTTTAACATTTTAACCCAAAACTCCTTTTTCCATGTTAAAAACTCATTAGTTAATTCAGGTAGCACTGGATTTAACATAGTTTTACCAACAACTATCATTTCGCCGTCTTTTTCGAATTTCGGCTGAAAATCCAAAGATTGGCCAAGGTCGAGGGTTTCGGTTGTCATTTTCTCCCAAACCTAGAAATAAAAAGTCTATAGTAACATTGTTTTGAATTACATTGGTGTTAAAATTAAAAAAATACTTGAAAAAAATCGAAATTTGTAAAATAAAAATAATTTTCGACGAATTTTAGGAAAAAAGAAAAAGTTGACTTGTCTAGACAAAGCATGTCAACTGTTTCTCTTAATTTGTATATTGTCGATTACTGTAGTAACAAAGTAGTAACAAAACATTATAAAACTTAATGTACAATGTATTTAAATTTTATAGTTAACATGTTTTTAACTGCTTAATTTATTAAATTTTGCCTTTAATAATTAAAGTTACCGGTTTCTGACGAGCCTTTTCCTCTCGAGACGTCTCGGATATACTTTTTCAACTTTGCCAGTAATTATCTACCATATATATACAACCATATCATCAGCAAAAACACAATTGTCCAACAAAATAAAGCTTTATTGTTAATTTAATAAATAAATAAGTTAATATTGCTACAAAACTAGTCTTTGTATCAAACACAAATCACCCATATTACAATATATCACAACTTTTGTCATTTTTAATATTTTAAAAGCTATAGAGATTTTATTGGTTTACAATGAAATCTCTAGGCCTCAATTCTTCATAAAGTAATCGAAAATACCGCCCAGGTTAATATTCTTTTCGGGGTTTTGTCGCTTGGCTTCGGCCGCTTGTTTGGCCTTTAGCTTGGCCTTCTTCTCCTCTTCCTTGATCTTGCTGAGGCGTGGAATAGCTGGTATTCTTTGAGCGCCTTCAATTCTCGGCAGCACGTCAATGACTGATTGTTGAGAAGCGTCTTTCGACGAGATTGAGCCGGTTGGAGGATCGGTTTGGAGTTGGCCAAACAGCATCTGAAACGTGGATTTTGATTTTCAATTCATTTTTAGGCGCCATTCATTTTGAATCAATTCTAATTTTTCAATTCTACTAGGTTTTTTTAAAGCTAATCAACCTGCTCCAAACTCCAAAACAGACCCGTAAAAAGGCCGAACCAGGCCAGACCGAGTGGGCCCTCTTTCAAATCTACCCAGAACCATACTTTCCTTCCTAACCCTACAGTAACCCAAAAACAATTACCGCGCTTCTTTTGACCGCAGCCCTCGCATTTCTAGCCACCGGTTCATCCACCAACTTCCAATCGACCACATCCATCTTGTTCTTGATCACCTCGACTACTTGGACGAACCTTTTAGTTGGGAACATTTGAGCCATCGTTCTTGAGTCAAAGAGGAGTTGAGTTAGTACGAGAGTCGTATGTTCTGGAACTGCATTTACCGAGTCCTTGAGTAGGGTAGAAATGATTTCTGCCAGTCGGGTGGAGACATGAACAGATACGTTTCTCGTGAATAAATGGCCAAATGAATTTTGAGAAATTCGACGACATATTGCGTACAGGAAGGCGAAGAGTTGTCTGAAATGGCAAAATTAAAACGTATTTTGCAATGTTTTAGTTAGCTTAGCCTTTAATCTGACCGACAAAAAAAAATAAACAATGGGCTCTCTGAGTGGGCAAGCTAATGCAACAGACATCAAATACAATAAAAAAAGGCCATCTTAAGTTTACTAAAACAACTACACATTGTGACCAACACAAAACTCCGTACGTTGTTTACTATTAGATTGTCCGGAAAGTTCTGAGCTAAAAGCAGGATTGGACGCAGGGCAGGGCATTTCAACAGGGCATTTTTGAATTTCGTTTTTCCGCCAAACTCATATCTTGAAAACTGTAATCGTTATCAGGACAATAACAAAGTAAAATAGATTAACATTGTTTAAAACCCATTTCTAAAAATTTTTGCGTTTTTAGACTTAATCAAAAAAATTTAAAGAAAAAGCACGCCAAAAAAAATCAAAAATGCCCTGTTACTAAGCCAGTGCCCTGCCCTGCGACCAACCCTAGCTAAAAGACAATTTTTTAAAGATTGGCATAAATTCAATTGTTTATAGGTTTTCAAAATAACTTCTTGACAACCTAATATAATAAGACATTGCTTTATTTATTAATTTTATACTATAAAATTGAAATTATTCAAAGATTTTAAATAAAGATACTGTACTTTAATCTTGTTTATTTTTTTTTCTGTGTTTCTTAGACATGTTTTTTGTTTTATAACACTCATTGCTAATATAAATAACATATGACGTAAAAATAAAAAAAAACAACGCTTAAGTTAACATATTCCCCTTTCACTGCTAGATTAAAGTTTTGTGCGCGTTAATAAATGTAAATCGAACTTATCTTAGACATCCTACACATTCATTTAGTGTGTCAAAGTTTAAAGCTGTGTGCGCGTTGGTAAATGTAAACCAAACCTATGTTAGAGTCTACACATTCATTTAGTATCTTATTTTAGTCTTTCGATCGGTGCGCAAGCTCAGTTTTTATCATTTTTTTGGGTTTTATAACTTATTTATTAACTTTTTCCCGATGATATCGAAAAATTGCCCAGTAATTGATAAAAAAGTCGTTATTGACGATAGTAATTATTAAATAAATATTGCCTTTGTCGATGTTTTTTAGCTAGCCTTCGTCAAATTTGTAGTAAAAAACGCGGATTGTTACTTCTAGACGCACTAATAGTATACTTCAATATACCGTGTTTCACAGTAACTTTAAGTACTCTACCAGCAAAGAGTAAAGTATACCATGGATAGACTGTCCAAGATCAACATTTTGTCCCGGCGACCAACAAACAATCGAATTTCCAAAACGTTAAGATATCGCCTATACAAAAGCTCGACCAATACCAACAACTATAAGACCAAAACTACCAGATATATTAGAAAAAGCCATCGGTTCAACAACTTCCAAAATATTTTGAAAAGACGTCAAAACAACAGCACTGTTAGGTATGGAAGACGAGTCTTACGTCCAGTATATAGCCACCGTCTTCGTTACAACAAAAAGGCTCTTCGTCCTATTAGAAAAACAGCAAAAGTACAACACAAAAGTGCCCGACCTATTGCTACTGTTAGTCCCAACAACCATACCTCACACTCTGCGGACACTTCTGAAGACGAAAACTCCACAATAGAACCTGTAGGAGACTACATGTAAGTTTACGATAAACTTTGCTACTCACCTTGCTTAACGACATTATATTAGGTGCCGACATAAAGAACCCGCCATACTTTGCCTGTAAATTCCTGTAAAAAATTGTGGGTTCGTTATGTTGGCACCTAATACTGTCTTTACTAAACATTTGCTAAAGAAAAAACAGCTATGGCGAACAGTATAGTGCTATAGTCACTAATTGAACCTAAGAAACACACTATAGCAAAAACTATTTGGTTGTTCAAAAAGCTCTGAGCTAAACAACAAACTATATATTATTAGGTTAGTACTCGTCTTTCCACTGTGAAATATTTTATATTACCCTTTTCATCCTTTCAGTCCACAACCTATGTCACCTTATGAAGTGCTATTAATCATAGCCGAGCAAGGTCAAGAATGGAGAGCCCAAAACAGGATGACCGATGAAAAGATTATGGCACAGCTCAAGTCATACATGGAAGATAGAAAACACTCAATTCCATTACAAATTTGGGCATAAAACGAGTAAAACTTGCTTTGTTATCAACTTGTAACTACTACAATATAACACCTTCCCACATAACCTCTATAATCTACCCAGAAATGTTATACATAACCTCTAACCACCCAGAGACGTACACACAGACCTTAATGCTTATAAATATATACGTAATATATTTTCTATTACTCATTAAAACTTTTCTCGCTTTGATAATTCAACATTATCATTGCCTTACCTATTGATTTGAGTTGGCACTTCAATAAAAGCTTGAACGTCTGTTTCAACTTCCTTTTCTTCCTTTGCTGGTTGCTCAAGCTTTATTTCTTCCGGTTTCTCACCGTTTTCTTCGTTTAGATCTACTTCAACTTGTTTTGGTTCTTCTTTCTTTGGTTTTTCGACTGTTCCTAGGGGGATTCTTTCGCAATTCTGAAAGTATTTTATTGAACGGTATACATTTACTTCTTACTATACAATTTATATATAACAGCAATGTAAAATATGTCAAGAAAAACATGAGTAAAAGCAGTTAGAGTCAGACAGCTATAAGGCCAGAGGGCAGAGAAGAAAAACATAGAGTAAGAGTAGAGTAAGACCAAGGAAAAGATCAGAGCAGAGTAACCACAGGGTCGAGTAAGTCCAGAATAAAAAAACTACTCTTAAGCTACAGTAAATATACAAGATAACAACAGTGGAATAAACAGAAGACAAGAATAAGAATGTGATCATACCTGAACATAGTCCACAAACTTGAAGGCAACTTCACAACTTTCTTTCAACTTGTTCAACTCAGTGTCTTGTACTGCTTCGTCTATTATATAGTCCATCAAATGGCTGAAAACATTCCTTTTTAACCCAAATTTCATAAAACATTAATTTTCATACTCTATGTTATCGTTATCAGTATTAAAAAAGCTATAAAAAGTCCAAAAAATTGAGTTTCCAATGAAAAATCTTCAAAAGAACCAAAAAATCTAACTGAAATCTTGCTATTATGTTGTTCACATGATTCTGTGTTCCTTAACCACATAAAGCCAATTTCATAAAGTACAGAATTATTTTAACAACCCAATATTAACATAATTCTAAAAAATTTTCGCTTCCAACTCCAACGCAATCCCTTACCATAATGCAGTCTCAGCCGCCTGATGTAGTACCTTGTTGGCTTCAACAGCTGATTCCGTGTCATCACCCATACACTGACTGATGATTGATGGTTCAAACTGTACTAATGCCAAATACAATCTAAATTCCTTTAGCCATCGTTGATTTTCGTCTGATGGAAGGACGGCTACTGACAAGTCACGATTTGCGATTTCTTCTGAATGCTTCTCTGTGATTCTGAAAATGAAAAAAAAAGTATTAGGTTTTTCAAGTAATGTCATAGGTCCTATAAATAATGGCGTAAAAAATATTATGTTATTCAAATAATTGTGTGCCCCTTTCAAAGCAAATTTTAAAAATTAGAAGGCACAGAATTATTTGAAAATCCTACTATAAAAAAATTGATTTTTTAATCAAAATTTGAAATGTAAATTGCCTTTAAATGACGCTTAACCGAAATTTAAAATCACCTTTTCAAGAACGCAATAACTTCTTTTACAATGAACTTTCTCAATTCTTCTACATTTTCTTCGTGTCCCAATTGGATGTACTTATTCGTTCTGTGGTTCAGGTTCCGGAGGCGTTCGAAGAACTTTTGAACGACTCTAAAAAATTTTAAAAATTAAAAAAAATATTTTGAAAAATTAAATTTAAAAATTTTTTTTCACCTATTTTTTCTTAATTTATTCGAAATTATACTATTCCTTATCTAAACCTAAATTATAAAATATCAGGTTGTTCAAATAATTCTACGCCCTCAAATCAAATTTTCAGAGTTAGAGAGCCCAGAATTACGTGAACAACCCAATAAACCCTTACGCATTCAATTCCTGTGAAACGCCACTAGCCAATAAGCCATCAAACTTGGTGGCTCTTTTGTGAAACAATGGTGGTGGATTGCAGTTAACTTTAGGTATTCTATCGACCAATTCCGATTCCATTTCCTTTATTTCACTTCCAATCAGCACAGCGAATCGTTGGAATAGGGCTTCGCCAAATAAACGACGGTAAATGAGGCGAGGGTTTTCTACTCCTGGCCATTCCTGAAATTTTTGGAATTATTTGTGAATTAGACCTCAAAACTTCATAAGCAAAGTAAATTACTGATAATATAAGCTAGAGATCACAAATTTAAAGTCCAGGCTTTGGTCCTTCCTCCTCTTTCTCCTCTTCAAGCTCAAAATTAGGTCTAGAGCAAAGCCAAAGTCAACGTTAAGAGGTTATATATCTCATCATGATATATGTATTACCCTTACATTTCTGAAAAGTTCGTTGGCAGCCAGCACAAAATCGACCAGTTCGTCGGTTCTTTCAAAGAATCTCGCAATCTTTGAGACATTTTCCTTGGCTTCTGAACACAAATTTTCGGTCCATTGGGCTACGGCTTGTACCACTTGATCAGCTGGTACCTGAGTGAATTCTGTTCGATATGATCGGTTGGCTTTGGTCAGTTCAGTTTCAAATAGTCTGGTGTGAATACTAAGCTGGTCGTTGACTGTTGTGCGGATGATATCTGGAATGACATCATAGTTGAAGCTTTTATGATTAACTGAACATGACCAGGTAATAAAAAATATTAATAATAGGTTGTTCAAATAATTATGTGTCCCTCCTCAAAGCAAATTTTAAGGGTTAGGAAGCACAGAATTATTTGAAAAACCTAATAAAGAATTACGTTAATAATGTAAAAAATTCTTGCGTATTTTATAAAATTCGGCTAATTACAAACCTGGGCACCATCCAGGCTTTGTGACAGTATTAAAGCACAAATATAGCCCTTTTCCACTTCCAAACACCTTATCCATGACTTCTGTCGTCTCTTTGATTTGACCAATGATTCCGATCAAAGTTGAGGATTCTAGGGTTCCAGTAATAGCTAGCTAAAATTATATTACTTAGCTTTCACCAATCTTACTACCATTTTACATATTTTTCAATTTGAAATTTTTAAAAAAGTTTTTTAAACAAAATTTTAAAGCCCTTAAACCCACCAATCTAGCCTCCAAATAACTTTTCATCAAAGCCTCGGGGCTTGTCTGATTCAGCATTCCGATTCCGACCAGTTGACCAGCCAAACTCGTCCATTCTGTTATGTCACCAAGTTCTGCCATCAACCTTTGTTTCAATTTGAGTCGATGATTAATCAATTGGTCTCCCAGGGCTTTAATTAAGACTTCTAGTTCTGGACTTAATCCTGTTCCATCCAACGCGATTGATCTTTGAAGACATTCGGCCAATAACAATATAAACACGTCTGTTATGCCATTGATCGGTTCGTCTAACTGAAAATTAAAATTAAAAAAATATGAATTTTTTAAAATATGTTATAAATTTAATTTTTTTTTAAGTAAAGTAATTGACTTTCCAAATTTATGTCAAAAAACTCTTATTAACGATTTACTAGCCTACTTCTGTCTCTCCCTTAAAGTTAGAGTCAAAAACATTGCCCTTCCCCACTCGTGTTCGCATGACCGAGTGGTTCTTTTCTTTGCCTCACGCGCTAGAAATGACAAGTTCAAACCCCGCTTGGCGCGTTGTCCGGTTTCGAAGGCGTTTCGGTTCGAAACTCGGCTTCATTGAAGTCAGAGTTAGATCGTACGTTCAAAAAGCCGGAGAAATTATACCGGTCGTTTCTTCCCTGCGAAGCGACTAATAAATGGTCGATTTGCTCTTTGAGATGACACATTTTTAGATTTTTTCCCAGAACCATAAGATTAAAGCCTAACTTTATCCAAATTCTATAAACTTTTTGACCTTAAAAATAACTTCGAATATTCCATAAACTTTTTGACCATCAAAAAACCACTTTTTAATCAAATTTAAATAAATCAAACTCCTTACCAATGGAGTTACAGCGTTGAGTAGAATAAACCTTTGCGTAGTCAGTCGCTTGGCTTTGGACTGTTCCAACCCGACTGGTCGTTTTTCGAATGGTGCCAACACTGTTCGGGTCTCACCCAATTGTCTTACTATCGCATCCGACAGCTCATTCAAACGTTTTACCGTATTTGAGGCTTCCAGAACGTCACGATAACGACGTCCGACCATCTGCCGAAGCTCTTCTTTCTTTGTTTCTATCTCTTTACTAAAGTTTTGATTTTTAGAATGATTTTAATTTTTTTATTTTAAGACGATCTTCAGCATCCCAAGAGCAAATGAAACATCAATTTTAGCTAGTTTCGTTCAAACGCCATTTTTAAAAAGTTACAGATGATAAAACACAATTTTTAAAATTTTGATAAGTCAAACTACAATTTTCAAAAATTTACCTTAAAGAAGTATAGATTTCTGATAACTGCTCCACCGTCAAGTCTTTCATTAACCTTTCCACATCCATCTTGACCCAGTTTTCTCTGTACTTACTTATCTATACCTAATATTGTACCTAAAATCATATAATAATCAATTTTTCACCTAAATATAAATCAATCTTAAAAATAATTTTAAATCAAACTTAAACAAAATTAAAGATATTTACTGTACTGACAACATGTTCCGGCAAGATTCCAATCAAATACTTAATTATTTATTTAGATACATTCACAAAATGTGAGAACAAAATAAATTTAGAACCTCGTTGACAGATGGGATTGAGAACATTATGATACTTAATGGCCGGCTTCTCCAACCTTTCCGGATACCTGAAATTGAAAAATTTCGTGATTTAGTCACTTTTGTTACCTAAAATAGTATATTGGGCTTCTTTCACAATGTTTTAAAATTAACATTTTTACTTTACAAAAATTCAAAAAACACTCCCTATTAACAAAAAAAATCCGCCCAAAATATCACAAAGTAGTAGCTACATTATAATACAATCTCGGCTATTTAGAAGTACCTACCCGCTTGAAATCTTGCATTTGAGTTTGGCCCACGGCTGAACCATAAAGTCGGATATCTTCGATGATAGTGACATCTTCATCACCTTTGTTGTTGGCAATGAACAATTGAATATTCTTCACATTCTGGAATTTGACAAACTTCAAGCTCTGAACTTGGTCATCCACAAAGTTCAGGGTTTGGATTGGTTCGGCACTTTGAGCTTTGTCGAAGTCAATAGTGTGAGGAACGTTGGCAAAGATCTTAACGTCTTTTGGAGCGTGATCTCCTGAAATTGATAAAACAAGTTTGAAAAATAAAAAACCTCTAAAATACCCCTAAAAACCCATTGACAACCAAAACCAGCCCACTTACCTTTTCCCTTAATTTCAATCGAGTGAACCTTGACTGGAGTAATGAATGGTATATTGATGATAAGTTGTTCATCACAATCCGACCTCAACTCCGATCTTCCAGCCAACATAGCCTGAATGTTCTGGCTGTCATCTTCATTCAAGCACTCAATGCCTTGTTTGTCCAAAAAAGTTGTCAAATCAGTTTGACCAGCTACTGGACATGGACTCAATGGAGCAGCCTTTTCGGCCCATTTTTGAACAAAATCGTGAAGTCTGTTGGGGTCACCTCCTTTAATTGTGTCCATTCTTTGTCTAAAAAGATTCTTTTTTGATAATGCTAACACATATATGCATGAAATTTTTGCACTGTTGTGCAGTTTTAGGCCAAACTATTATCTAAATTAAGGTGTTTGGTCGGAGTAACATATCTCAACACACAGTTTTTAATAACTTATACAAAAGAATGCATAAGGTAGCTCAAATACTCCTCTACAATCGCTCAAATTTTCATATAACTCTGTTCACCATAATCAAAATTAAAAAAATAATAAAGTGATATTCAACATCGCACCAAATAATCAAAAAAAACCTAAAAATCATACCTAAATCCCCGCATTTCGAAACAAATAATAAAATAAAAACTTACCCATTAATAATGGCCACGAACGTAGGCATAGCTTGGATTTGAAACTTTTCCTTGGCCTGAATACAATGATCAACATCAGCCTTCACAAACTTGACTTGAGTGTACTTCTGAGCCAAATCTCTAAATGTTGGTGCAATCAAGTTGCATGGCCCACACCTACAAATACCTCTTTCAGTAAGCCTGCTTTACCTAAAATTCAAGAAAGAACAGTAAAAACATACCATGTAGCATAGAAGTCCGCTATCACCGGTGTGGCTTCGGCCTTTACCAAGAAAGAAGTAAATTCAGCGTCAGACTTGCAATCGGTAACCAAACTCATTGTTTCTGAAAAGAAAAGATGTATATTGTTGTGCTAAAACATATAAAAAGCATAACAAATGTCAATATCACAAGTAAAGCTATTAAAAATGGCTGAAACTCTAAAACAGCTATGAAAGACTCTAAAATACTATAAAATAAAACTAATTACAAGCCTTACATCAATTGTTAAACAAACCCAACAACAATTTTCGAGAATTGGTGACGATGCAAATAAATTAAAACGAAACGCCAAGACTTCTTGCGCTGCCAAAAGCCGTTTCGGGGTATAGTCAATAATAAAATGCGTTCTTTTCGCGAATTTCAACAAAAATGAAGAATATTTGGAGGGAATTTTCAGCGAGTAGAACTAACTAACTTTACGCGGAATTTTAGCTATCATTTGAAATAATTTTTGGGTTAAAAAATGTATGTTTTTGATAGTAAAGCTGTTTTTTGTTAGCTTGGTTGTTGTAACAATGTAACAAAGTTTGAAGCTTTAAATTAATGTGTACTTCAATTAGAACTCTTTAGCAACATACAGTTAAGCAATGTCTTAATATTAATTAACATAATGTGTTTGAAATTAATCTTTGACTTGAAATTTTTTAAACGATTAAAACACTTAATTGATGTAGTCACTAATTCCTTGATCAAATCAGCTATAAATGCCCTCATTATTGCTTGCATAAGCAACAAATAAGCTTTTGACAGACCCTTGAACGTTTTTCTTACATATATCTCGACATAATTTACCAAATAAAGCTATTTTCTTCAGAACAAAGATGTCCGATGATCCTTTAGTGAATGGAGTACCGTTAAGCACCTTAAAGGTCGTAGATTTGAGAAAAGAATTGGAAAACAGAGGATTGAGTAAAGCTGGTGTTAAGAAAGAGTTAGTGGAGAGGTTGAGAAAGAATTTAGAGGAAGATGAGACCAAGTCAGAAGAACCTCCAGCACCTTCTAGTCCAACTGTAAGTTCTTTGCCTTTTTGTCTCGAGTTTAGGTGGAATTTTGAGGAATAAACTACAATACTTTGTAAAGAACATAACAAATTGTCTTTTTTTTACTTAAATAGTAGATTTAGAGCGGTATGACTAGATCAAAACATCAATTTTTTCAAAAAATTTTTGCTACGAACTTATACAACAATATTTTAATTTTCACAACGGCAAGAACACAGACTGAAGATAAAGTTTACAAAATAACTTACTGTTTTACATGATCTAGCTTTAGAAACAGAATTCAGGTTGATTCTGAATTTGTTTGCCACGAAAAGAAGTTTCAACGTTTGTTTCGCCACGAAAATTTGGATAACTTTTTTAAAAATTATTATATTTTAATTTTTTCGTAAAATCTGCATAAAAATTGGCATTTTGTTTTGACAAATATGTGTTTTTGCCTCGTGTCAAAAAAGACTTGAAGTTTTCGTATTGTTTTACAAATGTGTTGAGATTTCAGAGAAGGTTTTCTTCATGAATAACATATTTTTGTGGATTTTGTTTTTAATTTAGTGTTTATGACATCCTTTAGCACTTATCTTTCTATTTTTAAGCGTTATCAAAACTTATATTGTTGGAATGAAATATTGTTTTCTTTCAGAAAAGTCCAGTGAATAGTATAGTAGCCAAGTACAGAGAGAAACAACAAGCAGCTTTGGAATCGGCGACACGAGAAGCTCAACTTATTCGAGAACAGAGCACCGAGATGTCGCCATCTAAACAGGGTTCAGAATCACCTCAGAAGTCGCCAGAAAAGGGAAATCTGGAACTTTCAGCTGATGAAGATCATTCTAAAGCGGAAGACATTCAAGAAAGTATACCAGAAGATGTAGACGATCAAGAAAAAGAAGCGGAAAGTGAAAGTAAAGTGGCAGAGGAACCAGAAGAACGAGTAGAAGATAGCAAAGCAGCTTCTGATGTTGTGGATGAAGATAAATCTTCTGGGGAAGAGGAAAACTTGCCAGAACCAGTCGCAAAACAGGCTAAATCTCCAGTTAAAGAAAATGAAAAGTCGTCAGAGATTGTTGAAGAAGATACGCAAGAAAAAGTTGAAGCAGACTCAGTTGATCAAGAAGTAAAGGCTTCTGAACCCGCAAAGGAAGAAGAACAGACAGTTCCAGAAATCGATTTAGAAGTTGAAAAAGAGGACGAAGAGTCAGCGGAAGAACCAGAAAGGGTATGTTGCTTTAGTTCTTCTTTTAATTTTTAGGATGTTTTGCTTATGAAAATGGTTTTTAAGGCTATAAAACAATCTTAAGGATTATAAAGTGAATTATTACTTTAGGAGAAGTCAGAAGTTTGTGACCACGAACCATCAGCTGAATCGGAAGTTCGAGTCGAGTATGATGATGAAGATACCAAGAATGAAAATAAAAGGAAGAGATCTTCTTCTACTAAAGCATCTGGAGAAGCTGGGGATGGAGATTATCTGGAGCTTGATTATGAGGAGGAAGCAAAGGTAGGTGTAGACATCTATATTATTTTTACTATATTATAGTAGACGTTTATGTCGTTTTTTATTGAAAAAGTTCTTGGAGACTGTTTTAGTGTTGATCGCTCACTTTTATGGTTATTTTTAAGAGTATGGCACTGTTTTTAATGTGCTTTGCTTATCTTTTTTTTGAAAATTTAGGTTTGTATAGAATTTTTGCTGAAATTATTATATTGTATTAGACTTGGTCTTATTTTTGATTTTTTTTTTTTTTTTTTTCAAACAAATTGTATATTAAACATACTGAGCTGAGATATTGGTGTTAAGGATAATATGTATTTGAAAAAAAAAACTGAATTACTATAGTGACGTTTGTGCTAATCTCTATGTTATTATAGGCAGAAGCAAGGGAAGAACAAAAAAAGCGAACGTAGATCTTCAGTAAGCAAAAAGCCAGATGCGAAAGACGAAGAACCAAAGGAAAAGAAGCCGTATGTGGAAGATCGCTTTGATTTCCTAAAGAAGATCTCCAATGCTGATAAGGAATCGAAGAAGGAAACCACTGAGCTCGGATTGGTCAGGGTGTCTCCAGTTTCTCCGGCAAAGTAAGCGGTTGAAAGCGCTGTGTTTGATGGATACTTTATTTTGTTTTAGACAGGGACTTTGCTAAAGATGCCGAAAAAAAATTTTCTGTTTTTTTTCGATTTTTCACGTAAAGAAGTTTCTTCAAAGTTTTATGTGTACTTGTGGCTCTGAATTATAAAATTTAGAAAAATTATCTTGCTTTTAGGCATGAAGAAGACGTGTTTATCCACGTACACAGACTTCGACGACCATTCACTAACAAAGGACTGATAAGTTTGTTGAAGAAATTTGGAGAATTTGACGAAAATGAAGACTTCTGGATCGACACTATCAAGTCAAATTGTATTGTCAAGGTATGTTTTACAAAATTTTTAGTTTTTGTTTTGAAAAATTGAAATTTAAAATCTTTTAAAGGTTCTTAAAGCTTAATAAAAGCTAAAAAATAAGGTTTTTTGTTGTTTCTATGAATTCCTTGCAACTCTGACAAGGCCTTGTCAATAAGTGTTTATCTTAATGCCTAAAATACGTTTTTGGTATAGTAAAAATTAATAACATTTTAATTTTTTTAAATTAATTTATCTGTTACAGTATGCTACAGTAGAAGAAGCAAGAAAAGCCCGAGATGAACTGCACAGTGTGATTTGGCCAACAGGGAATCCGGACTGTTTACTGGTCGATTTTTGCTCGGAAGACAGGGTAATTTTGTGTAAAATACAAACTTGATACTGGGTTTTGGAAAAATGTAGGACGTTTAATTTTTAGAGGAATAAAACTACTGTAATTTTAAGAAAATTTGACTAAAGTGAATAGTGAATCAGTAGAAGTAAGCTTTGAATAATATTAGGTTTTTCAATTAATTATGTACCCCATAACATGTTCATGTAATTCCGTGCCCCATGAAATTTTCAATTAATTCAGTGCCCCATAACCCTTAAAATTGGCTTTGAGAGGGGCACATAATTATTTGAACAAATTAATAATAATACTTTTTTCAGTTTATCGAAAAGAAGGTCGGTAAAGTGAAGCCAGAAAAAGCGGTCGAAAAGCCTCGACTAGAAATGGAAGCAGCCCCAATCTCTCCAGATCCCCCATCCACATCAGAGGAGGCGGTGAAGAACGGCGAAGAACATCGCGAACGGCAGAGAACGCCAACCAGACAAAAGAGCGAAAAGGGCTTGGACGAACTCTTCAAAAAGACCAAAGCCAAACCTTTCATCTACTATCTACCGCTGACTACGGAAGAGGTAAGGGATTGAGCTCGGTATTTATGTTAGGCTATGTGGGTTGACTCACGCTCAGGTCATCATTTCATTTAATTTGTTCTTTATTTATGATATTAATATTATTGTTGGACGGGCGATTTGTTTTTTCAATTTTTCAAAGTTTAGGTACAATATTAACATTAAAATACTAAATTTTTCATAATTTCAGGCCGATCGTCGTTGGGCCGAACGCAAAGCCCTGGAGGAGAAACGCCGCAACCGGGAAACGCCTCCCTTCCGTTCAAATCCCCAATCGCACAATCGGCGCCGATCTCCGCCAGCACGTCGGCGCCGTTCCATCTCACGATCACCGGACCGCAAAAGAGATCGCCGCTCTCCGCCACGACGACGCTAGAGTTTGTTGTTAATGTTGACTCAAAGACCTCTCTTAATAAATATTAATTATCACTTGATCGCGGATTTTTTGTGCCCAAAGTAGTGAATATCAGCTTTAATTACAAAGCAGCGAGTACCAGCTTTAAGATGATGGTGGTTCATAATGTTTCATATACAGAATTTGTCGTTTCAGAGTCAAAAATTAGGCTTTGGCTTCTAAAAAGTATTGAGTTGCCCAAATATGGATGACCTTTCCAAAGCGGGTATCTTTGGCTGATCCATATTTGGCCAACCTAATAAATTATACGTTCATACACAGTAAACAGTCATCAAATTTATTAGAATTTAAGTAAGATTACCAATAAAATCCAAAGGGCAGCTGAAGCAGCTCACAAATTGTTAATATTAGATTAGGCATAGCTCATGTATTCATCGAGTTCGGCGTCCAACAGTTCCTTGCTCGACTTCCCCTTCTTGGCCGAATTCATGTACTCGTCCAGTTCTCGGTTCAACTCTTCTATAGTTGGCTTCCTGGATGTGTTTTTGTTGTTACCCTTCTTCTGGTGCTTCTTCGATGGCTGTGGCTTTTTAAAATTGCTGAAATTAAAATTTAAAAAAAATCGCCAAAATACCCAGCGTATCCACTCTTAACAAAAATAACAACAAAAGTAACCACGCCTAACAAAAACAACAAAAATTTAACAAAAGATCTCCCTACTTGTTGTTCTTCTTCTCCACCTTGGAGCCGTTGGTGTAGATCTTCTTGATGATGACGATCTTCTGGGTATTTCTGCGTGGCGGGTTTCGAATCACTCTGACATCAACATTTCTGCTTTTGTGTCTCATTTCTTCTTCAATAATTCTCTTCAGACCTCGACTGCCTTTTTCGTACTGATTGTAACGTCTGGCAACATTTTGGCGAATTGGATGTCGAGCATCTCTAGCCGAAACGTAACGATCCAATGGCATGTCCATGAAGGCTGCGGAGTTTACATTTCTGTAGCTGAAATGTTGAAAATTAAACCTAAACATCAAAAAAATTGATTTTCCATTTTTTAAAGACCAAAGTATAATCCTACCACAACAACTAAATAAATAACGTTATATTATAGTAAATCAAAAAATAAAATCTAAAATAAAAACCTTACTCTCTTCGACGGTCCACGTAGTATCTGTCGTCCTCTCTTAGGTCCTGATCAGCCGGGTCATCGTAGTCAATGTACTGATGATAAGCCATTTTTTTGCACTTTGGACAACTGCTGGAACCTAAAAGAAATAACTTTATTTCTACGACAAAATTAAACGTATATAAGCATTAAATAAGTACAGCAACATCGCAAGAAATCCATTAATCTATTTTTAATAATTCATTAACATCTCCCCCTAAAATTTTGACAAAAACGGCCATTTGTTACACACAGGGCCGGGCGGAGACTTTTGGTCTGGGGTCAAAAAAATCGGCACAGGTAGCAGCTACCTGTGCCGATTTTTTGCGAAAATTTTTTTTCCAAAAAATCCCCAGGGGGGACCACGTTCAAATTTTTTCGAAAATTTTTTTTCTGGGGGGGGGGGGGGCCCCCCCCCCCCCTCGCGCCCGGCCCTGGTTACACATCATCTGATATTATACAAAAGCAAAATTTAAATTTTTAAAATAAAAATGTCAAAGATACTTTAGAAAACACTTTTAAAAAGGTAAAACAATATCTTTCTCGTTAACTTACCCCAACTTTCCCCGCTAAATCAACACGCATCCCTCCAGAATTTAAAAACTTTCCACCTCCATCACCTAACACAACATCCTAAACCTAAATCATCAAATAATTCAATTTATAAGCTAATACTCACCTATCAGTCAACCTTTTAGGTGTTGATCCAACAAGAACAATCCGTGAAGGAAAAGCTGTGGTCATTCACTGAAATCAAACCAACTTACCCCTAAAAACTACCATGTCAAAAGACATAAATAAGAATATTCAAATTTACAATATTTTTATAAAGCAAACATGAGAAAACATGAAGATTCTTGACAAAAATCTTACAAATAACAGACGAAATATCGTTATTTTCTTCGGAAAAATTGTGAAAGAAAATCTCATTCAAATTGCTAAAAAGTTGCAAGTTTGTTTTTGTTTTCGTGCCGGGACCTAACGTAATGTTGTGTGTTGATGAAAAGTTTTTGTAAAGTGCACGTTAAAAGTCATTTTCAGTAAAAAATAAATTGTTTAGTAAATAAAAGCGTATAAATTATATAATGAGATTATTTAAGACTTCATATTTTTTATATTAATGTTATTTTATGTTACACTCAATGGCTTGTTTACATGAACATTGGTCGATGTGTACGAATCATGTAGGCCCGAAAGCTGGTATAAACCTAGCCTATACTATATATGACAACTACACAAATTTTTAATTCTATATGTTGTCCTTTCAAAATGTGTTTTTGAATTTTTTCTCCGCATGGCAGGAAAGCTGACGGGTTTTTTAAAGTTTGTCAGGTTTTTTTATACTTTGATGTTTTAAAAATTTTATGTTCATTCGTTACATTATTTTTCAACACTATGGTAAATTTTTTAACAATCCGACTTTTAATTTTTGAGTAATAAGCCATCAAAGTTGGAAGGTATATAAGACAATCTTCTTCGACACCAATATTTAAAAAAACAGGCCTGATAAACCAAACTTTTAACAATTAAATACCAAAACTTAGTTATAATTTTAAATTTTAGCCAACTTTTAAAACATATTTGTAGTTCTTACTTTTTTTAGTTGTTTGTTTGATCAACTTATCTTCGAATCAAAAGATCTTCCGAAAAATATTTTTTATTTTCGAGACGGAATGCCAAACATCGGCTCGGTCCCGCCGCGATCAGGCGGCCTTTTCGAACGTACGGTATTGGTTCTTTTTATTATTTTTCGCAAAAATCCCAGTAAAATTTTGAACTTTTAATGTTTCCATGTATTTTACGTGTTTAAAATGTAATTTCGTGAAAATATGTCAACAATAATTTTATCTTATATTTGGTCAATATTATTTTAGGCTTTTTTCAGGGTAAATAATGGTTACGACCACTTATAAAAAGTTGATCAAGTCCGACGGACCAGGCAGCGAGTTGGAACGCCAAGTAGCCGACTACCTGACCGAGCTCACGGGATCCGAAGACCTGAAGAACCAACTCTCCGAGTTGTACTTCGTTGGAGCTGATGTAGGTTTTTTGAATATTGTTTTTGTTGGTTTAGATATGGACATAATTTGATGGCTGGATTTTTTAGAGTAAGGCTGGGTGACTGAAAATCTCTGCTTTGTCGGGACTTAAGGATGCAATAGGGTGAATAATTGTTTTAGTAGATGCTTAAGATAATGTTAAAGCTTATTTAGTAAGAATTTTAAGAGACTTTGCTTTAATTTACAAGTTATGCACAGTTTATGTTACACTTGACAATAACACGAAATTTCTAAAAATCTTTAATTTTATTGAATAATTTTAAAATATTGTTGAAGTAAAACTCAAAGCTTTTTTTAAAGTTGTTTATGCTTACTTTTAAAGCACCAACACTAAATTATGGATGTTTTAATAACATTAAACTACTTCTTTTAACGGTTGGTTAAAAATGTTATTTTTAGAAATACGAATTCGGAAACAAGAACGTTATCCTTATCTGGGTACCAGTCCCTCAACTCCGTGACTACCAACGCATCCACAGCAAATTGGTCAGAGAATTGGAGAAGAAATTCAGCGGGTCTCATGTTGTTTTCGTTGCTAAGGTAAGGTTTAACTTCAGTTTTTTGATACAGTTGGAAGTTGTATGCTTTTCTTTGTATATTTGTTAGAGCTTTATTGAAAAATCTTTGGTTTATTGCTGAAACTGAAAATAGATCTTGCTGGGGAGAAGATAGTTCAATTTTGAGAAATTCTATGCATAAAAAATTCATTATTGTGCTTTTTCTTTAAAGCTCATTTTCCTAGATATGTTAACTTACTAACTATACTCTTATTTCAGCGCCGTATCCTCCCCAAGCCTCTCCGTGGCAAAAACCGTCTGCCAGAAAAGCAAAAGCGACCACGTTCCCGCACCTTGACCGCCGTTCAAGATGGCTACCTCGCCGACTTGGTCTACCCAGCCGAGATTGTCGGACGCAGAATCCGCATCAAGTTGGATGGCAAGCAAGTGCACAAGGTCCACCTCGACAAGGCTCAACTCACCAACGTTGAACACAAGGTCGACTCTTTCAGCTCCGTCTACAAACAACTGACCGGCAAGGAAGTCGTCTTCGAATTCCCTGAACCACTATTCTAAAGCCCTTTTATTGTCATTTTTTGTTTGTTGTTAAAAAAACGTTGAAAGTAAAAAAAGTCGTTGATTTTATGAATTGAGTAATGATTTCATTTATTTATTCGCGGGAATGTGTTTCGATGATGTAGTTAATGGTTTCTAGGATGTTAGAGTAGGTTTTACAGGATTTATTATTTGATTGAAAAATGGGTAGAATAACATGCAAAAGTAAGACGAAGCTAAGTTTTCTTATTTGTAAACCGTTGCGAAGCTATGTTACTGGCTATTTAGTCTAGTAATGTAGATGAAAACATGGAAGTTAGGACTTTCAAGTGTATTTTCGTTGTTTTGACACTTCTCCACGACAAATTTAATAAATTAAGATGATATTACATTTATTAGCTTCAAGTTTTTTTAATTCGCAGGTTCTTTTCGCCTATTAGATTCTAGCCATTTTCAATTTTGTGCCTTCCTTTGTCCATAACAAGATATCCGTTGTCGACCACGAAGGACTCCTTTTTGACTGGTGGTTCTTCTTGTTTTGCAATCTGTAATCATAACAGTCATTTGGTTTTAGCTCATCATTGCGCTGATATCTCGGTACTGACACGCTATTATAAATTTTAATATAACTTTAAAAAACCAACACTTACATCAATCTTCAGTTTATCGCCCCATTCCAGGCGTTTTGTGTCTTCTACCGTAGCATCGTCATCGTCTACGGCCACTACAGTACCATCGAACGATAAATGAAAGGTTTGTAATGCATCCAAGACTTCGTTTGAGGATTCGACATTAGAAAAGGCTTTCCACATTTCATTCAAAAGATCATTGCCTTCTTTGTCTGTATCTTTGCCTAAAAAGGTACGGTTGTTATCATAAGGAGCATTTTTTTATTTGAAATGGGTAGCCATTGGCTTTTGCTTACTTTTGGAATGAGGAGTATTTGCCTGTGCTTTTGGAGGGCGTAGACAGAACGTTTTGGGATGGATTGGGGGCTCTAATAAGTTAACATCAAATTCCTGAAATTTTAAGATAAAAAAATTTAAATTTAAAAGTTAAAAATCGACTTTTTAAGACAGTTATAAAAAATTATAAACTATAATCTAATTAAAATCACTTACCCTATACTTGTAGGTAGGAAACTTTTCAAAGTAATATCGAACGTTTTCCACCTTTTTGGTCTTGAGTTTCTGTTTGAATGCTACCAGATCCGTTTCTGTTTTTTGGAATCCTGGAATCTAAAACAATGTTTTATTTATCTTTTTAAACTACAATTAGTTCAAAAAATTATTAAATTGAAAAATTTTAAAAAAAGATAAAATTTGATGACCTACCTCAACATATTTCAACTTTCTGACACTTTTCTGTTTGAAACATTGAATTAAAAGCCAATTTGAGGTTACTGAAATGAACAAGCAACATAATGTTGTAATGACAACCATTCAGGTCAAAGGTATGAAAAGAAATGGCATTGTTTTCGGATAATTTTCAGCAAAAGTCATCAAATTTTTTATAAATTTTTCTTATATTATCATTTTCTTTTGACTTTGCGACATAATATTTGTTTTGTACGTTTATTGTGTTTAAAAAATAAAAACTTGATATTGTATTACTATAATTTTTGTGTTACGTTACTGTGAATTTCATTAAAAAACGTGCAAAAAGTACTCGCTCCCGGGTGGACTCGAACCACCAACCTTTCGGTTAACAGCCGAACGCGCTAACCGATTGCGCCACGGAAGCACGGAATCAGCTTTCTTGTTTTCTTTTTCGTTCTAAAAAGATCAAAAAGGAATTACAAAAAGGCAAAACTGAACGGGGAAAAAGAGTTTCTGAACGGTTTTTCAAATATTTTAATACTATTGAGAACACTTTTGCTATCAAATTTCAATTTTGTCAACTAGGAGATTGATTTGCGTCAGCATGATGCAGTGAGAGATTTACATTATAAAATTTTATTGTCATGTATGTTAGATTTTTATTTGTATTATTGAAAGGAAAAGTTGAGTTTGCATGTCTGAATATAATTTTTGAAACATTTAGCATTGGAATTGCCTTTTTTGTTTATAGATTTGACTAGGAAGTAAACTTTTTTCATTAAAAAAACATTGTATACTAATGATCATACGTGCGAAACGAGCCGGGACGAATTAGGTGTGGCCCAGGCCCGAAGCTTAATGTCTAGGCGCGGCCCGTTTTCATTTTTTCAGGTTGGCCTGGTCACGTAAAAAAAATTCTAGGTCAGGCTCGGATTATTTTTAAAAATTTAAAATTTAAAAATTTAAAAAACTATAATAAAAAAAAATTGGCTTTGCATTCTTTTTTAAATTTTTTATTAATTGATACCCAAAAAAATAACGGAAATAAAAACAAGAAATAAAAAAAAACATTTTTTAAAATTTTTGTGCTCTGGCTTAATTTTCAATAAAAAGGTACTACTAGTCATATACAAACATGATAAAATTTATTTTTCAAAATTTTCAAAAAAATCTTTTTATGGGTTAGTAGGAGTTAAAATGACTAGATATTATAATTCAATAACTTTTAAAATATTAATAAATATCATAATATTGTACTAAAAAAGTCCAATGAACCGTAAAGTTATAATAAATACAATATGACAACAACCTTATTCAATATATAGATAGGTTGTTCTAATAATTATGAGCCCCCAACTCTGAAAACGTGCTTTGAGAGTGCGCTCAAAATTAGACGAACAACCTAATTTTAATATGACATATATTTTATCTCTGTAAGTGTCTATTCCCCACATTTCCTCTTTTTGATCGTCCGTAGCCTCAATCGTATTTTAGCCGCTGTTTTACAATTCGTAGTGGCAAACATGTATGGTATGACATTGTCTCGAGAACACTTTGGGTATGTCACTCCTGTTCTAATGCCATAAAAGTCATGTAGTTGTGAATCAGTCTCTCTTCTAACAATTCCAGTCAAGAAACAGTCGTCCATGTGGACTAGATTGATCTTCTCTTGAGCTCTCATGATGTCTGACACGGTTTGATTGGTGGTTATGACAAAGTAACCATAACAGTAGTCTGGCCATGTGTTCTCTGGGAATTCGTCGTGGGAAATGTACCTGGAATTTGAGTTTTGAAGAGATATTGTTCATCAGGCTTAGGACACAGGGTAAGGCAAGGCAAGGCAAGGCAAGGCAAGGCAAGGCAAGGCAAGGCAAGGCAAGGCAAGGCAAGGCAAGGCAAGGCAAGGCAAGGCAAGGCAAGGCAAGGCAAGGCAAGGCAAGGCAAGGCAAGGCAAGGCAAGACAAGGCCTACAAGCCTGTAATTGATCTAAAAAATAAAGTTAATAAGGCCAACCCTTACCATCTAGGATCAGCTTTAGGATCCCTCCAAGGATGATGACCGGCCATTCGTTGGCATATCAGATACTTGTCTGTTCCCGTTGTTCTACCATTGAAGTTCCGATCCATCCACTGGAACATCCTCCCGAAGTCGGCTACAGTATCATCGTCCATTTTGATGAAATGTTTCACATGGCTACAGTACTTAGTATGCCAGGCATGCATAGTGTGCCATTTGACATAGTTGTCGCGGTAGTATTCTTCAACATTGTAGAAGATGATATCGTTGAACTTTTCGATTTCATCGATGAAAAGTTTTTGATAATTCTCTTCGGATTCGAATCGACCCAATACAAAGCGATACAGTATCTTTTTGTCTGATGGGAAGTTGTCCTGAAAGTTCAATTTTTTAAAATTTAAACGTTTTTTGAAGTTTGAAAACATTTATTTAAAATTTTGAATTAGACTTCAATAGATAAAAGTACAGTAAGGGTATAGAGTCTTACCGGTTGAAAAATTGTCTCTCTTAAAGCCTGTCGTCGCAATGTTGACTCCTTGTCAGCCATTGTCATAACATATACCACAGCATCTACACCATCACAAACGCTTTCGTTGTCTGGTTTTGACATTTTATATACAACCTCATAGTTTTTAAAAGTAGCCTTCACATCTACCAACATGTTCTGAAGCTTCTCTGTCATGACAAAGGTCTCGAGGCGAACGGTTCGGTTGATTATGACTGATGTGTTGACTGTGGTATGATTGGCAGTAGGATTTCCAATCGGTCTGAAGTCTTCTCGAACCTTGTTGGCTTCATCTTTCTGAGGCGGCTCTTCTTTTTGTTTTGACACGTTTTGGTTATTGGGCTTTGGTTCTTTTAGGTTTTCATCTGGCTTTGCTGGTTCTTGAGGTTTCTCATCTACTTTTACTGGTTCTTTGGGTTCCTCATCTACTTTTACGGGTTCTCCAGGTTTGGGTTCGGCTTCTGGAGGTTTGTTATCTACTTTTACTGGTTCTGGAGGCTTTTCATCAGCTTTTCCTGGTTCTTGAGGTTTATATTCTGAAGGTTTGTCTTCATTTTTAACTGATTCTGGAGGCTTTTCCTCAGTTTTCTGTGGTTCTTGAGGTTTGTTTTTCTCGTTTACTAACTCTGGGGGCTTATCTTCTTTACTGCTCTTAACATCTGGGCTTTTGTCTTTATCATTGATAACATCAGAAGCTTTGTCATCGTTTTTTACATTTTCTATAGTCTTATTTTGCTGTATCTTTACGTTATCATCGCCTTTTACATCGTTTGCAGGTTTAATATTATCATTGCCTGCTTCTGGTCCTTTATCGTTTACGTTTTCCTGTGATTTGTGTGGCTCATTTGGCTTCACAGTTTCGAATCCTAGTGTCTGGTCGGTCGTTGTTACATTATGTTCTGATGAAAAGAATGCTATTAGGTCCTTATGATAAGGTAGAGTTGATAAGCCATTATTGTAAATGTTTACATTAATCAGCCATAAACTGGCAATAACTGAAAAAGAAGTTGTAATATCAAAAATATTTTTTAAAATTTACTTAAACTAAAGTTTAAATCGGGGATTCTAGAATTCAGAATCGCCTAGACGATCTAAAAACAAAACTTCTTGCAAACCCGGGAGGCTCATCCCAAGGCCCCAAGGTTTCGACTTAGGTCCCGAGTCGAAAGATTTGACTTCCAAAAGGGTCGGTACACTTGGGCATGAAGGCGCGACCCAAACCAAAGCCCGGCTTTTGGGCCGGATCAAAACATTGTGCCGGGTCCGGCCCTTTTACAGGTCTTATTTAAAAATTAAAACGTTATATTAGGTTGAACCGAAAGTAGTGGGACACTTTTTTATTTGAAAAATACATGAAAAGTGTCCCGCTACTTTTGTTTCAACCTAATACAATGAAACCCCTGTGTAACAAAAAATTTTTGAGTCCCCAATTAACACTACAGTGCATTTAAAACTTCAGTATAACAATACTTTAAATCTCCTAGCGATTCGTTATACAAAGGTTCTACTGTAACACTTAAAATCAAGCCCTCCTCCCCAAACTCACATGCAAAAATGAGTAGATATTTGACTTTGGACCTTAGGAACAGCATCATTTCAAAAACAACAATCGAAATTTAGAAAAACACCGGACAATTGCACATACCAGAACTTTGAGTGTCCTCAAAGATAACTGTCAACTGAAATTGATGTTGTTTTACCAACCCGCCCGTAATCAAATGCAAATTCATTTAGGGTTTTCAAAAAATAGTAGACTATTTGTCGATTATATAACCGAGATTAATCCCATTTCCGACCGCCCGATTAGCATTACAATGGGGTTGTTAGGTCAAAAACCTACTACAATGTGGAAGAATAACATTGTAGTAGGTTGATATGCAGTTCGATGAAAAGCTATTGCGGAGTGACAATGTAAAGCAATATGGTCTTTGAAATAAAAAGAAATGCTTTTTTAAAACACAAACATCTACTAAAACATCAACATAAGTTGGTATGGAACATCATGATTTTTGAACCTCAATATACAGAAATTTAGGTATTAATCGTTTTTGAAGCTGCATAAAAAACCAGCATACTTTATGTAAGTCATTCTATTAGGTGCTGACATAAAGAACCCGCCATACTTTTCTTGTAATTTCATGTAAAAAATGACGGGTGCTTTATGTCGGCACCTGATAACATTGACTTCCAAGATCCAGGAAGCATTTTCAAAATACAGTGAAACCTTGCTGATAGGACTCCGCTTATAACAAAAATCCCGTTATAGCCACTTCCTTGGATCCTCTAGACAAAAAATTTGCACTGATCCTTATATACAAGCAGAGGCGGGCGGGGACTTTTGGTCAAGGGGCATGGGTCGAGAAAATCGGCACAGGTAGCTTAGATAGCTAGCTACCTGGGCCAATTTTTTTGCGAAATATTTTTTTTCTAAAATCCACAGGGGGGGGCCACGTTCAACTTTTTTTTAAATTTTTTTTGGGGGAGGGGTTCCTTTTTTTTAAAAAAAAAGAAAAAAATTGCATGATTAACATCTAGAAAAACGGTACAATGTTTTTTTATGGTTTAGAAATTTTTATGTATTGTGTCTAGCTTTTTTCATTTCAAACCCATCTTTATGTTTTATAATTTAATATTTAGTTCATACTAGGATTTAAGCTAGAGCTTAGGCTGGAGTGTATCCTAAGGGTTAGCCTAGGGTTTAGTCTTCGGTTTAAGCACGGATTTAAGCTAGAGTTTAGGGTTTAGACCATGGTTTAGCCTAGGATTTAGGCAAGGACTTAAACTAGGATATTTCTTAAAGATTAGCCTAGCGTTACAGTAACAGCCAAGACAGATTCTGAAAGCTAATTAAAAATGGCATTTTCTGTTGGTTTTTCAGCTTTAACGTACATTTTAGGCCTAAACCCTCCCTCCTCTAAAGTTTTTTTTTATTTAGACTATGATTCAGGATTAGGTTAGGAAGGCTAGGGCTAGAATTTTCAAATTTTTTGTAATTTTCAAACTTTTTATCTGCGCTTTTGTATATGAAAAATATTGCGTAATAGAAGAATGCTAAATTTTGATTCAGTACTTGATAGTAATAATAAAAGACTCAGTGGGATAGGTCAGCGAGTCCAAACTATCCGGACAAGGCGCAGGCTAGCGGTACTAGTTGGTTAATACCAATAGGGAGACTGACAGAGTAACATACTCATCTATTATAGGTAACTCAATCCCTATTTTAAAAAAATAATCTTACACATGTACGAATCAAAACTCTCTTCAGATGCTGACTATACTTTCTCTCTATAAGGTTTTTTATTCATATTACCAACAAAAACCCGTAAATATACGATAAATACAATACAGGACTTAGTTTTTAAAACTACGGCTTTATGCCTATTTAACTCTTCTTATCTTTCACTTGCTCGCATTTTTTGTTCTTGATTGTGTGTAGCCTCAATCGTATTTTGTCCGGTGTTTTACGATCCGTTGAGGCTATCATGTAGGGTAACACATTGTCCTGAGAGCATTTATTGGGAGGAATGCCTGTTCTAATGCCTTCAAAGTCATACAACTTAGAGTTTGTCTCTCTTCTCACGATTCCAGTATAAAAACAGTCATCCATGTGGACTAAATTTGTGTCTTCTTGAGCCCTCATTATGTCTTTTACTGTATCATTGGTGTATATCACAAAGTAACCGTAACAGTAATCGGGGAATATGTCTTCTTGGAATTCTTCTGGTGTGATGTACCTGAAAATAGAAATTTAGAAGCTTGGTATTGTATATTGTAGTAGATTATAAGTTGTGGTATATCATTTTGGTAAGGAAAGTACCCTACCTGCCCCGCTCAGAATCAGCTCAAAATTTTTATATAAATTCTTTGTACTACCAATAGTACCTATAAAACATTTTAGCTCGCGCTTTTTTAATTTAAATTCGAAATATTTCTGGTTTTCCGCCAATTTGGCAACTTTGGCATTGTGTTTCAAGCCCGTTTCAACTTTTCAGACAAGCTACGCTTACAAATTTGAAAATGTAGGTCGATTTAAAAATTTTCTACTAGTGTATCAAAGAAAAATAATTAAAAATCAAAAAATGGCAAAGTTATAAGCTTGACACACAATGCCAATTTGGCAGGAAATTCGAAAATTCATTTTTTAATCCCGATTTTCTTGAGATTGGCTAGAAATTGAGATTTGGCACTTTGCTGCAGAGGTTATATTTACATTATCTTTCTATATAAAAAGTTTGAAGTCAATCAGAGCGAGGCAGGTCAGGCACTTCTCTTGTCAGAAAGAAAAATGCAACTTCATATTTGTAAGCCTAATATTAGTTTGTTCAAATAATTCTGTGCCTTTTTTCAAAACAAAGTTTTTTGGGGTCAGAAAGCACAGAATTATTTGAACGACCTATAATTTTTCATGTAATATAAGTATAATACAGGGTGCGCCGAAAATATAATATCTTAACGCAACTAAAAGTCCCCTTACCACCTTGGATTGGCGACAGGATCCCTGAAAACACGATAGCCAGACATTCTATGACAAACAAAATATTTTTGGTTTTTTGATATTCTCCTATCGAAATTTCGATCCATCCACAAAAACGTCCTCCGGAAGTCGGCTACAGTGTCATCGTCCATTTTGATGAAATGTTTCACTTGGCTACAGTATCTCATATGCCATGCGTGCATAGTGTGCCATTTTATGTAGTTGTCACGGTAGGTTTCTTCCACATTGTAAAAGATGATGTCATTGAACTTTTCGATTTCATCTTTGTACTGTTGTTGATAGTTCTCTTCTGATTCCATTCGGCCTAATACGAAGCGGTATAGTATCTTTTTGTCTGTTGGGAGGTTGTCCTAAAAATTTGAAATTTATAAGGTCAAATGCAAATTTAAAAATTAAAAAAAAACTTTTGAAAATTAGAATTTTGAAGTCTATCTTCTACAGATAAAGGTACACTAAAGGTATAGACTTACCGAATGAAAGATGGTCTCCCTCAAAGCCTGCCGTCTCAATACTGCTTCCTGGTCAGCCATTGCCATCACATAGACTACAGCATCTACACCATCACAAAAACTTTCATTGTCCGGTTTTGACATTTTATATACAACCTCATAGTTTTTAAAAGTAGCCTTCACATCTACCAATATGTTTTGAAGCTTCTCTATCATGACGAAGGTTTCGAGACGAATCGTTCGGTTGGTTGTGACTGAAGTGTTGACAGTGGTATGGTTGGCATTAGGATTGCCAATCGGTCGAAAATCTTCTCGAATTTTATTGTCTTCGTCGTTTTGAGGTGGTTCTTCTTCTTGTTTTGACAAGTCTTTATTGTTGGGTTTTGGTTCTTTTGGTTTTTCATCTGGCTTTGTTGATTCTTGAGGCTTTTCGTCTACTTTTACTGGTCCTCCAGGTGTTTGTTCATGTTCTGAAGGCTTATTGCTTTCTTTTACTGGTTCTTGCTGTTTACTATCAGCCTCGAGCGTCTTCGGAGTATAGTTTCCCGTTTTTGCTGAATCCTTATGTTCATCATTATCCACAACTTCTGAAGACTTTGTACCGTTTTTCACGGTTTCATTAGGTTTTACAGTTTCAAGTTCTCCAGTCTTTTCACCAATTGCATCAGAATTATTTGCTTTATTTAGTGAAAACAAAGCAATCAGTTCTTGTTGATAAGGTAGAGATGAATAAGATGCTTCTTTATTGTAGATTTTCACATTGATCAGCCATAAACCGGCAATAACTGAAATTTTTGTAATTATTTGTAATTATTAGGCTGTTCAAATAATTCTGTGCTCCTATTAAAGCAACTTTTTGGGATTAGAGAGCACAGAATTATGTGAACAACGTAATATAAAGACAATAAACTTTGAAAAATTTAACTAGATGTCAAATATAAAAGATAAACGCTAACAACAATAAAAACCTGGCTCAGGTAAGGTTCCCGCTAGCTTTCTTGACTTATGTAGTCACTAATACATATAGCACAAAAACATAATTTTCTCTAACTTACAAGCACAAACGAGGAGGGTTTTGACTTTGTACCTCGAAAACAAAACCATTTTAACAAACAACTGAGGAATGTTGTTCTACCAAACAAAATATGGAGGTTTACTCTCAGTTTTTCAAAATAGTAAACTATTCAATGATATAATCAGAATAAATTACAAATAGATTAACATTACAATGACGTTGATAAGTGAAAACGCCTACTATTTACAAACATAAGTTGCATGTATGAGGAGGTGTAAAAGGGGCCAGGCCCACTTTTGATTGTTCAGGCTCGGCCCGTTTCAACTGTAGCTTAAAGCCGGCATGGCCCAAACGTAAGGTCTGGCCAGACCGTAAAACCGGACAATATTTAAACAAAACGCTTCTCATCCCCAGGTATTATGGGGTTCTGACTGTTGATTGCAATTGTTTGCTGACATCGGGAGACTTGGCGTGGTTCTGCTGGAGAAGGAGCACTAAATAATAATTCAAAAAATTAAAATTTTATTTTTTTAAATATTATATCACATTTAAAATTTTGCTTACGAGCTTTGTTCAAATTTACTCTGTAACACAAGAAGGAAACTTGACGCGAAATCTAAAAAAGCGTCAAGTGCTCCTTTTATTAATAACTTTTTTGGAAAACAATTTTTGTTGGCTGGATAAACGTACTTATAATTTATAAACTACTGTTCAAGCTGGTATTGAATTTTTAATTGTATTTTAGTTGATATTATAACGATATTTTGTAAGTTTTCATTAAATGCTTGGTTTAGCCATGTATAATATATTTTTTGGTATTCTTAGCATGTATAATATAATTTATAATATTTTCTTGTCGTTTCTTTATCTAATAATTATATCTTTAGACTTCAAAACACTCACAAACGTATATTCTATGCATATTTTGTGAATATTTTCTTGTCATAATGTTTGGTTCGATTTGGAGAAAGTTTATGAGATTCGAACAACCTCGACGAGATTCAGAAGTTGTAGCAGATGGATTAGATGGTAAGGCATTTTAAAGGTAATTTATATTTTGTTTTTAGACATGATATTCTTTGAAAGGAGGTTAACAGAAGTTGTGACTGGCTCACAACCAAAAGCAGTCAGGTGGATGAGTAAGTCACGTTTACTTTTTGTTACTATAGCGATATATGTTGTTATAACTTTGTTAATGGTTTTTTTTAATTGTGTAAGGGACTTTGATCTTGCTTTTTAAGTTAGTTACAAGAAGAAACTTTTTTATATTAATTTTAATTGGTATTGTCTACCCTAACATACGATATGCCACTATTTTTAAACTAATCTTAAATTTTAGTGGTTCTACTGGCTACGTTTGTTGCAACAATTGTCTCAGCATACTTTTGGGTGCTAGATCCGACTATTCGATACGTAAGTGAAACGGTTTTAGACCTATATTACACTTGGTTTTCAGATTTCATTCACAGAAAGTTTAACGAAGCATCCTGTATTTGCGACTGGCTTCGTGTTTTTAATATTATTGTTCACAGTCTTTGGAGTTCAGAAACGAGTAATTGCACCAAAAATGTAAGGAGGTTTATCTATTTTTAGCAGTTTGATGAGTATGTTATTTTAAGAATATTGACTATTGCAGATTTTTTATGAGTGTATCTTGACAAAACACATATTAATGTAAAATAGTTTTTCAGGCTTTTAAATAGTAATTTTTTAAGTAATTTAACGTCATTTCAGAATTGCCGCAAGGTGTCGAAACGTTTTGGTCGACTTTTACTTGAGCTGTGATGAGGTAAGTAACTTGCGCATGGAAGAAATTTGTTTTAATTTTTAAAATCGATAATTGAAACCCTGAGTTTGGGTTATTTTACTTTGTTTATCACGAAAATTTTTAAGTATTCAAGAACTATCAGTAATGTTACGATAAGCATGTGTTAAAAAATTAAAATTTGTATTTCAGCAAGGCCGCTTAATTGTGAGGCCCACACACGGGCTTGGTGGCTTCACTGCCCCGAATTATAACCCTCCTCAACCTCCGTTAACATCCGATCTTAACATGTCAGACGCCGAGAGCACCAAACTCGAAAACATGAAACGACAATCTCCAACGGCCGCGTTCGAACGAATTGGGGATAAATCAAAAGGTTCAGACGAACTAGAAAATCTTTCATTATAGATTCTAAAAATAAACGTATTTCACTAGACTTTGTTACTGTATTTGCATATACTATTTTGTATATTGTGATGGTATGTGTTACTGCGTGGTTTTTGGTTTAAAGTTTCAGCAACTTCTATATTTAATATTGAATGTTGCAAAGTTGTAGAACCATCATGGTGAACCTTTAGGGTGTGTTAAGTCGAACTATCAAACAAATTATAATGACTGTTTACCCTTATTCATTTAAAAAAGGCAAAACTTAAACTACCTTCATCATTACTAATATTTTTAGATTTTTACAAATTTTGATGTTAAAACAATGAAGAATTTAAGTTAAAATTAAGTCACGACATATATTTATCATTACGAACTTATATTTACTACTTTTGATTCGTTTATGTGCAACTTTAACATTTGCGAGCTGCGCTGAACAAATTGCAAGCTCCACGGAGTAAAACTTGACACGTAGTGAAACATGGCCCAAAATAAACCTAGAAGGCACACGCGGAAAAATGGAGCATGGAAGAGGTGCATCAGTAATATACCAAGCTTTTCACAAGCCATTGGCTTTTTATTATATTTATAATTATAATTTTTACGGTTCTTATATTATCCATGTTTAAACTTTTGCGCTTTTGACATTGTCGTGTATTATTGCTACTTTTTAACGTGTTTCGAAATTCACATGATGTAATGAATTTGTTGTAGGGTCTTTCTCTTCAGAGTTAACAAGAATGGACGATTGGGGTGAGTTTGTCACTTATTTTTTGTTGATTCAGATAACGTTTGATGGTTGACTGAAGATTTAGAGTTTGTGCCGTTCATGTTGCCTTTTATAACATTGTACATGTTTTAAAACATGTAGATAAGTTTGCTTATAGTTACTGAGATCATTATAAAAGCTTGTTTATAAGAAAAAGTTTAATCTACATTGTTTTAGATGCTGATGACTACGATCCATCCGCGCAGTTGCAAGACAAGATCGCAACTCTGGGATTGGAGGACAAGTTGAAGGATGAACCGGCCAAAGAAGTAAAGGAGTCGAAATCTAGCAAAAGTCAAAGCTCGAAGTCTGCTTCAGCCGGTGGGCAAAAGGATCTGAGCCAGGCCGAGATCATGGAGATGCAAAAGAGGTCAGACATGGAATTGTTTGCGGATTTAATTGGTATGTTGTTAAAGGTTTATTCTCAAGTTTTTAGGCTTTATTTTGAGAATATTTGCATGTGTGATTAATCTTGTTTTCGGGCTAAACGTCGTCTTTGACTTATGTTAACTATGATTATTCACTTTTAGACAAATTATTCTTATTTTTATTGTTTACATTAATTAAGTAACAATTTAGGAGCTGAATCAACGGACAAGAAATACAGCGAGCTGGAATCTCGCCTTGAATTTAAAGAATTTGCCGAAAGAACTGCTGCCGCTTTCACTGCAAGATCCAATACTGGTTTCTACGTTGACTTCGTGACGGTATTAGTTGACGAAATTACAAAACCTAGTAAGTTTAACAAATTTTATTTTTGTTAGGATGAAATTAGTTTTGATAAGCTGTTTTGCATGATTTTACATTAACTTTACGTGAAGATTTGATAGGTATTGGTTTTGACGTTGTGCCTTCTGAATTATAAAATTAGAAATTGATTTTACAAGAATACGAAAAAGATTAATTTGTTCCATTTAGTGAATAAATTCCAATTGGAAAACGTGGTCAATATGCTTCAAGGTAAAGTGAAACAATTGGCAGAAGCTGAGAAGATCGAAAAGGTGAGACATTTTTTAAAACTTTTGCCAAATTAAACTGAAAAGCAGTTTACTGGTTGTAAAATGCGATGTTTAGTCTTCCGTTTTTTATATTTTTCTCTTTTATTTGAAATATCCTTTTAATTCCTTAATCATACTGATTACAGGAGAAGGAAGAAGCCGCCAAAGCCGCGCGAGATGCTCAAGGCAAGCAAAAGAACAAGAAGAAGATCAAGAAGGAAGTGTACGACGACTATGTGGAAGACGAATACGATGACTTTATCGATAAGTTCTAACACCAACGTCGGATCCCAGTTGTTATACTCAGGATGTCCTGAATATCAAGGACATGTCTGTTCATCTTGTTCCTCTGCCTTAACGATTTTTATTTTTTTTGTTGGGCAAAATAATATTGCAGACCATTTATTCAAGTAATTTACTGTTTTTTTTTGTTATCAATAAAGATTTTTTATTGCATTTATGTAAAGTTTGGTTTTTTGTTGTTGATTTACATTTCTTATTTATAATACTTTGGACTTTTATGAGTTCTTAGTAAGTATTGTAATGGAAGAAACTTCCTTACAGAGCTCTTGTAGTTTACAGCTCTTAACTAAATCGTACACAGTGTGTTTATAAACTATGATACCAGAAAGCATAGAGGAACGTATTTTACAATAGCTAAAGCATTAAATTTTCTAAACATTTTTTGATCTCATACAAAATTAATACCAAAATATATTTACATTATTAATTTATTATGATAACAAGGAAAACATGGAAAACTGGTTAAAAAATAATTATACGTTGATTCTGGGATGCTTGGAGCTTCTCATGTAAGCATCGAGTTCAGCATCTAGTTGATCGTGATTTGCTTTCGGTTTGGCGGGTTTCTTAGCCTTGAATCCGGGCGTTTTCTTAACAATGCCACCGGACTTTACACGGCGTGGCGATGGTCCAGAACGGTCGGTTGAGGGGCTAAAAAGTTAATTGTGAGAAAAAAATTTAAAAATAGCACGATTTAGTTAAAAAGTAAAATTTTGAGTTTTTTTAAAAAATATCTAAAAAATAAACGTAAATTGAAGTAATCTTGTGATTTACAAACAAAGTGAAAATAAAGTGAAGTAATCTTGTGATTAACCTACCCGGGTCGGCCACCAGCTTTCTTTTTGAACACGACTTGTGGTTTTCTCGATACTCTCTGTGTGATGGGGACCTTCTTAACGATAGTAATAGTCCGCGTTCTTTCTCTTTGAATTCTTTGTGGCTTCCTCACTACTCTGACAACTTCTTCTACTCCACCGTACCGATCATCATCAACCACCTCTCGAATCACTCTTCGTACTGGAGCTCTTCTAGGTGGAATGTCGTCAAATCTCTGGCGTCTTTGTGGAATTCCTAGAGCCGATGCCATTCTGCGAGCATGTGTGGGTTGTCTTGGAGCAAATTCTTCGTCAACGAAGCCACGACCACGTGAGGGACCAGCACGGCGAGATGAGAAAGTGTCCAGAGGCATGTCAATGGCACTTCTGGCGTTAGTACGGCGACGGAATCTAGAATAAATAGAATAAGTTTTGATCTCTATATCATTGATACGTTTTATATTCTGATTTGACAAAATGAAAGAAAATATACAAGTAAAACTATTGAAAAGTTTTAAAAAACTTACGAGTCGCCTCTCCCACCAGCTCCAAACGAATCGACTGCTCCTTGGGAGTAGAAGTCGGCTTCCATGTAGTCGTCGTAGAGAAAGTTGCGTGGGCCGTCCATTTTATCTGATAAGCGAGGTGCTGGAAGACGTTGAAATCTAAAAAATAAGTTAATTATATGGTTATAACAAGGCTATATTAAAATAACAAACAGAACCACAAAGTTTTTAAAGAATTTAACGAGTATATTATTATAGATTAGATTAAAAAAACGAAAAGAAACTAATGAGACAGAAATATGAAAACCAACCTTTCTTAAGCTGAACAAAAGGCAAAGTGATGGGTAAGTTTGGAAAAACTGAACCCGAATTTACGCACACAAAAAATTTACTTATGTTTTAGGTATCAACATGAAATATCCCGCGCGCCAGAGTAAATGCGCACAAATTATTATTTAACAATAAACTTTAGCAAGTTTTCAATTCTCATCTAAAAAGGAGACATTTTTGAGGCGCTAGGACAAATGCGTTTTTTGGACATTTGCGGATTTTTAAAGGGTTTTTTTTTAAATTTTTTAGTTAATTTAGTTGTATTATGGTACTAAATGGTACTAAAGTTTAAATTGGTACTGTTTTAATATGATTTAGTGCTAAATAGTACTAAATTTTAAATTGGTACTGTTTTATATTTTTGGTACTGTTATGTTAAAACCGTACCAATTCAAACTTTAGTACAATTTAGTACCATAATACAACTAAATTAACTAAAAAATAAAAAAAAAAACCTTTAAAAAATCCGCAAATGTCCCAAATCCGCAAGTGTCCAAAAACCGAAGATCCGCAAGAGTCTAAAAACCGCATTTGTCCTAGCGCCATTTTTGAATATGGAATCAGAGAAAAACAAGTCAGATAATGCAGTTTTTTATTGGCTGCAAGAGACTTATCCTGACAAATATTACTAAAACAACTCGACCAAAAATAACGTTGAATATTATTTAACATACAAATTGATTAAATTTCTGAGACCTAAACTCCAATTCGCAAATATTATTATATTCTAACTCACCGATCAGACAATCGCTGTGTAGTTGATCCGACAAGAACTATGCGCGACGGCACAGAATGTTTCATCTACTGGAGACAACTACCCGAACCCAGCTTTTTCTAAAATTACGATAATATTATACTGAAGTCTATATCAATTGCTATAAAGATGTATAAAAAATTTAAGTAATGCCAGCAGTCGGCTTTTTTTTACTCAACGCCGGCTTCGATATAAAAATTTTTTCTTAAAGCTTTGTTATTGGCTGAATGTTTTCGTCGCGTGACCCAGTTTGGCATGGTGTTTTAAGGAGAATTTCGCGCTAAAAATTGTAAAATCACGGGTGTTTTTCCATTATCGTTAGACTTTTTTTCGCGGCGGGCCGCTGTGTCTCGCGAGTGACAAGTTATACGAAGAAACGTTTGCTCTATTATTCACAGGCAGCTTATGAACTTTTTATAATAAAACAAAAATAATAAAAAAGACGTAAAATGAAAATATTATAGGTTTGTTTACAAACAAACAACAACAAATTGTTTACAAACAATTTGTTGTTGTTGGCAACTTTTTAAAACTTAACGAACTGCAATTTGCAATGGGATTAAAGCACTGTTAGCTGTAGGGAATTTCATTATATCCGGATTTTTTAGTCAAGAATTAATGAAGCATTTTTTCTTGGGATTTAAAAACTTTAGCTATATTGGGGGTTTTTAAGCGGAATCCTATTAGCGAATTTTGCTGTATTTCTTTAAACTTTGTTTGCATATTTTTTTGAACTGGCACTTGTATTTAAGGATTTTTAATAAGAGAAGGAACAAAACGTTGATATAGGTCTGCTTTACACGGCTTTAGACAATATTAATTTTTGCAAATTAGCTAAAAATGATTAGGCTGGAAATGGATAGCAGGTAGCAGGTTAGCTTCAAACGCAGTTATTAAGTAATTGGAGCATTATATTTGCATCGCGCTAAACATTATCTGAACAAGCATAAAATTTAGTTTTTGAATACAGTATTACTTTTTTTAATGCCATGTTAACTTCTTCACAATCTTTAAAAGGTTTGGGTCACTTTCCGGAATAGTGACACCTCCGGAACAAACCCTAACATACCATACCCTATGCTACCTAGTATATCGTACTCATCATACTTGGCATACCATACTCTATCTTAATTACTATGCTATACTAAACCATTATATCGTATTTTATCTATTCTCTACCTTGCCTACCTACTATACCATGGCATACTTTATTCTACCTATTATATCATACCCTACCGTATCCTGTACTACCATACCCTATACTAACTAACATTCCATACCCTACCATACTTTATACTACTATATTATACTCTAACATACCCTACACTACCTACAGTACCATATCTACCATACCATGACATATTTGTCTATACTAATATCTTGCCTTACTTACCTGCACTGAACTCTTACCAATGGGTAAATATTATAGTATACGGTACCGTCGTAAATATAAGATTAGACAAGGTAAGATATGATATAGTTTGGCAGATAGGATAAGGTAGGTATGGTATGTGATACTATGGTATAGTAGGTAGTATAGGGTTTGGTATGGTATGATTTAGTATAGTATGGTATATATAGACTTTGAATGCAAATTGTGAGATAACGAAACATTATTTTGGCATAGAACTGAATATTATCTGGAAGAGCATAAAATGTAGTATTAAAATGCTGTTTTATTTTGTATTTAGCGGTGTTATATTTTTCACTATACTTCAAAATGTCAGCTTTTACTGTATTTTTGCCCAATGTGCAAACTTTGAATGCAAATTGTGGAAAAACGAAACATGATTTTGACATAGAGCTAAATAGTATCTGAGAGAACATAAACTCTAGTTTTTGAATACTTTATTACTTTGTTTTTTGCGGTGTTAACTTTTCTACCATATTCTAAAATGTCGGTTTTCACTGTATTTTTACCCAATATGCAGACTTTGAATGCAAATTGTGAGAAAACGAAACATTATTTTGACATAGAGCTAAATAGTATCTAAAACAGCATAAAAAGTAGTACTGAAAAAAGGTTTTAATTCGTTTTTAGCGGTGTTAACTTTTTCACTATACTCTAAAATGTCAGTTTTTACTGTATTTTGCCCTAATATGCGGACTTTGAATGCAAATTGTGAAAAAACTAAACATTGTTTTGACATAGAGCTAAATAGTATCTGAAAGAGTATAAAATCTAGTTTTTAAATACTCTATTACTTTGTTTTTTCGGTGTTAACTTTTTCAGTATATTCAAAAATGTCATTTTCCCTTATAATTTTTCCGACTTGCGCCCTGGCCCGAAAAAATGAATTTCTTAGCGATAATCGTTCTTTTGCGTCAAAACACCCGTGAAAATTTGGTTGAAACGGTAAAAAATGGACTAGTCGAACTATTAATGACTATTATTTATGGATTTTAATTTTATTAAAATTTTTTTGATTTTTGAATTTAACAATTTATGGGTTTTAATAATTACGTTTAATTTCAGATGTTACGACGTCAAATCCGTGAACGACGTGAATTTATATATCGAAAGTCAGTGGAACAGAAGCAACGAGCACTTCAAGAGAAGCGTGACATTGTCAGGAATGCCGTAGATAATAATGGAGCTCTGCCAACACACCTGAAGAAAGATGCGGTCGAATTGGTTGAAGGATCATATTGGGGAGATCAAGATGACACTGTAGATGATGAATACAAATGGGCTGGTTGTGAAGATCCAAAAGTGGTTATTACGACAAGCAGAGATCCAAGTTCTGCATTGAAACGATTTGCCAAGGAGATTAAGTTGACCATTCCGAATTCTCAAACCGTCAACAGAGGTTCTCATGACGTCAAAAGTATTATCCAGGCTTGCAAAGGTGCTAACGTAAGTTACGCTTTATATAATTTTTCAATTTTTAGACAGGCTAGCATTTTATCTTGCTTTACCTAAAAATTTGTGAAATAAAATGTATTTTATAGACTATTATTAAATAATATTATTATAGGTAACGGACGTTGTTTTCCTGAACGAAACTCGTGGTACGCCGGACTCTCTTATTGTTTCTCATCTTCCACATGGACCTACATGCTTCTTCAGCTTGAATAATGTTGTTATGCGACACGACATTCCTCATGAACACATGTCAGAAGCTTATCCTCACCTCGTCTTTCATAATTTAGACAGCAAAGTTGGAAAAAGGGTAGGTTTATGAATTTTTTATGAAACGCTGGATTAATTTTCTGCCTTTATGAATTAAAATCTTTTAATAATGGTTTGTGTATCTACGTATATGGACTATTTACTCGTTTTTATTTTTCTCAGATATATTATAGTTTAGTTTGAAATTAATGTTTGTAAATTTATAATGTTGTTTTAGATCTCGACGATTCTAAAGCATTTGTTCCCGGTCCCAAAACCTGACAGCAAGAGAATTTGCTCATTTACTAACACTGATGATTTCGTGTCATTCAGACAATTTACCCACAAAGTAGGAGAAGGTGGAGAGATCGAACTAAAGGAGGAAGGGCCTAGATTTGAGTTGCGACGTAAGTTTTTTTTAATTTTTAAGGAATATCTTACATGGGTCAGCGTATTTTTACTATTGATATTGAATTTTGCAGCATATTCCATCATATTGGGCACAATTGATATCCAAAATGCTTGCGATTCTGAATGGTCTCTACGGTCGTACACCAACAAAAAGAGGAATGTATTATCAGTGGAGTAAATATGATTGTTTTTCAAGGACTTGAATTGATTCTAAATCTGCAGGAAGTCTTATATACAATTTGTTGATTTTGTGCTTGTTGACCTTTAAATTTTGATTTAAAATTTTACAATAAATTTTAATAAATATTGTTCTACAGTGTGGGGAAACATTTAAATTATGTGGTATATTTTTTTAGGTTAAACTTTCAGTTGCTTGAAATACGGATAGACCTAGTTTTCACTGTAAAGGATTTCTACGAACTTTTCGATCTTTATCTTTAAATTGAACACAAAACTGGAAAACTATTCCTTATAACAAACAATTTATATGAACAACTTGATTTTCAGATTTATAATTCCAACAAATTAACAAAAACGACAAATTTAACCAAAAAATATTTAGATCATCTTGGCCAAAAGCTCGTTGATCTTGTCTTCCCGGTTACCGTAGTCACCACCCTCGACAAAGTGGTTAGCCTTCTTCGACCATCCGCCGTTGGGGTTGGAGAGTTTGAAGGGCCACAAGAAGTTGGAGGCCTTCTTGAAGTTAGGTCCGACGGTGTAGAGTTCGTGGATCAGATCTTCGATACAGATGATGTCTTGTTTGCCTGAAATTTTAAAATAAGTTTGATCTCATTAAGATTTAAAAATACCAGGATTTAAATAACAGAAAGTACAATGTAATCTGCCAAAATCAAATTTCTCAAAATTTAAGATTAACTTACCCAAGTTCTCTTCAACGATGGCGTTGTCGGTGATTGGCAATCTTTGTCCCTTGACCTTAGCGTGTCCTCGTTTGTAGACGAGCTCGCGGATGGTCTTTTGTGATGGGTACCCCCAGGCGATGAAAGGATCGGCGATTCGGAGCATTTGGATGGTAGCCTTGTTCAACTTGACGAACACACCATTGTTGATTTGGCGAAGACGCAAAAGTTGGAGTACCTTTCTTGGGCGAGGGTGAATCTTGTTGATACCACGAATACGGATGACGAAAGCGAGCTTGGCCTCCTCTGGCACGAAGAAGTTTCCGGCCTTCTTGGCTTCACGGCGAGCTTGGATCTCGCTGCGCTTCTGTTGACGGTATTCGTTAATGTATTTCTCGGCGCGCTTGAAGTACTGAACCTTCTTGGTCTTGGCGGCCTAAAAATTACAAAATTAACCTTGTTTTTGATCATAAGCGACAAATTGTAGAGAAAAATAAAAAAATTGACTATTAGTAAAGCAATATTTTGAATAAAGATTTAAAAAACAGCTTTAAAATGAAAGCTTCAACAAACCAAGCGTCTTTTTTAAACATCATCTTGTTTACCTCATTTAAAACAAAACTTTAAACTAAATCGAAACCATAGCATAAAAAAGTTGTCATACTAAAACCAAATATCAAAATTATCCAAAGATTAGAATAACTTTCAAAATTCTGATAGACCTAAATCAATAAAAACGAAATCAAATACCCTACCTTCAAAGCCTTGGCCTTCTTGTTAGCCAAACGAACGCTGGTGGCTACCTGGAGCTTTCTGCGCTTCAACTGAGTCTCTGGGACAGCTGGGAGTTTCTTGCCAGTGGCGGCTTTCTTGGCTTGAACCATTTTTGGACCCTAAAACAATATAAGATAAAATAACGTAAGAAAGAGGCACGAGTTCAATTAAAATATACCGATAGGCAAAATTGTAAAATGCTATCTATATTTATTCAGTAACGGCATTTACACGCGAAATAATGAAGTGAGACTTACAGAAAAATTAATATACAACATATCAATAATAGTAAAAACCCAGTTTTATCAAATAAAAAATTCGACAATAAATACACCCCCAAATCAAAAATACGATAATTTACAATTTTCGATACAAAATTTATTCAAATACCCAAAAAGAAGGTAAAATTACCATCAAAAACGGTTGAAATTTTCCTTTTTTCACGGCCTCAAAAAAGAATTTATCGAAAATTCCGAGCTGTTTACCGTATAATCTTGGCGTTCTGTGGTTTTCGTGAGGGGACGCAAAAAATGAGTAATTCGGAGAGATTTTTCGGACGAAAAATATTTTCCTTCTTCTGTAATCGTTTTGCTCGGCTTCTGTGTGCTTCATACGCTACATTTTGTTCGTACTTTTTTATGAACAATATTTTGACCATGGGCATGTTTTTTTGGGTTTGGAATGGGCGTAAGTTGATATTATTGAGGTTTAGCTAGTGTTTTGAAAAGGAAAAGATTTGTTATTAATTGATTCATCAAATATTTCTATGTTCTGGTACATTCAATGTCTTTTAATGTATGTGTCTTTGGTACGCTTATTAGTGTTTTTTGTTAAATTATTGTAGTTTCTTTTTATTTTGAGTCTTCTGAATTGGAAAATATTATGGAAAGTGAAGGTGCGAAGAGAACAAGATGTTGAAAAAAAGGTGAGTTTTTGCTGTGATTTTGCTTACGCTTTAGGTATAAATTTTAAATTAGCTTCAAAGAGAAGGTTTACTACAAGATTGGCATGTGTTTTTTGACCTTTTGGGAAAGTAATATTAGCAAAGAGCTTTGTTCTGGAATTATTTTGAAACTTTTGGCTGTTTGGTGTGATAACATAATCTTATAGAACTTATGATTCATTATACTACATATTTTGTAGAACTTTAAGAAATTTAGAGGCTATACGTATTAAATTTTTGGTTTTACGTTCATTGAATATAATAGTGTTTTAGTTTTGCTTTTGCATGGGAACAAGTAAAGAAGCAGTTTGAAGCGCGTTCTGTTTTCTTTTGGAATTTTTAAGTGTTTCATTTTAAAAATAATTGGATTACGAATTCAGAAACCGACTTTCTGAAGTGAACTCTTATCTCGTTACTTCTTTTTCTCTCTAACTTCTTATATTATGAATATGAAAGCAGGGATTTAAATTTCGAAATGTCTGCCTCGTATTACTCATGGTTTTGATTTTTATCAGAAATTACAAACCGGGAACAGGGTTTATACGGTAGTGGATATAAACATAGGTGTCTAAAAGCATTGTTTTGAGATATTTGGAAATATTTAGTAATAGGTTGTCCAAATAATTCTGTGCTTCCTAACCCCGAAAATTTGCTTTGAGAGGGGGCACAGAATTAATTGAACAACCAAATATTTATCTATGAATAAGTTTCTTTTAAGTAGTCGTTTCTATACGTAAACGTAGTTTCACTTGAATTTTATTTTTTTGGCTACGCAAAAGCATGAACTTTGCAGTAACTGATTGTAGTACAAGGTACTATTTTATAATTTGTAGTAAATAATCAAGACTGGTTTAATATGCTGCTTGTTATAAAGAATTCAGCTTCTTTAAGCTTGATTTTGTGACGTATTTGAACAGAATATAAAGGACATTAGTGATATCTTTCACATGATACATCATGTTAAGGTTTTGCTGCCCGACCATGCCTTCTGAATCACTGTAAATGATTTTTAGAATTTCTATTTGTTTCTAAAAGCTATTAGGTTGTCCGGAAAGTTCTGCAATATTTGAGTAGGTAAACTTTGAAAAATCAGGAAAAATTTATTTCTTGACGGAAAGAAAAAATTCTTTTTTTGTTTGTTTGTTTGTTACCTAAATTATTCAAAAAGGTAAGTTACATAACTTAATTTCATTTTTTTGTATTGTTTTAGGTATTAGAAAAAAAATGGAGAAATCTCGCCTGCGCGTGATTATATGGAATGAATTCAAACGCGGAAATACTGCGGCAGAAACCTTCAGAATCATAAACGAAAATGAGGGTAAGAATGTTGTGAGTTATTCTACGGTGACCAGATGGTTCGCAAAGTTTCGTGTGGACGATGAGAAGCTTGAAGACAAACCACGTGCAGGAAGACCCAGCAAACTTGACAAAGATGCCCTGAGGCGCAAGATTGAAGATGACCCACATATTACAATCCGGGAGTAAGAAGAGTTACTAAACTGTGGAAAAAGTACCATTGATGATCATTTGAAGGCAATGGGTATGGTCAAAAAGTTGGACAAATGGGTGCCTCACAATTTGACTGATCTGCAAAAAGCCAAGAGACGGTGTGCTTCCGAAAAGCTTCTGCAACGCTGCAAAAACGAAGAATTCTTGGATCGAATTGTAACTATTGAGGAGAAGTGGATCTCGTTTAACAATACTAGAAGATCTACAAGTTGGTGTAAGCGTGGAGAAGCTCCTAAGCCCGTTCCGAAGCCAGAATTGCACGAAAAGAAGCTTATGGTGACTGTCTGGTGGTGTAGCTCTGGAGTGATCCAGTACGATTTCATGAAACCTGGCCAAAGTATTACGGCCGACACCTACTGTGCCCAGATTGACAAACTGCGACACAATCTTCCAACAATGGTCAGAAGGAGGGGTCCGATCATTCTGCAGGATAACGCACGGCCCCATGCTGCAAAGAAGACCGTGGCAAAATTCAGGGAACTGGGATACGAAGTCTTGGAGCACTCTCCTTATTCTCCAGACTTGGCTCCAAGGACTTTCACCTTTTTAAACACTTGTCTTCATTTCTTAATGGAAGAATCTTCAAAACTCCGGACGATGCCAAGAATGCCTTCAAGAACTTCATCAACTCCAGAAACCCGGAATTCTACAATCGTGGAATAAAAAAGCTTGTAAATCGTTGGCAAGACTGTATTGATTCAGACGGTAATTACTTTGATTGATTGTAGTTGTTAATTATATTGTTATTATTGTTAGTTCAAAAGTGAATAAATATTGCAGAACTTTCCGGACAACCTAATATTACTGTTTAAACGGTATTTAATGTCTTGAATCTTTGTTCTGAATAAGCTTACTACAAAGCTAAAAGGCTTTCAATAAATCAACTTGTCGATTCTAAATATCGACCAGTTAATTAGTTGTAAATCTTGATGTAGGTTTGATTTTATTCCTTTAGAAGCTTCACCCATATTGTTTTGATGGGTTACTCTACCTTGTTTATGAAATATGTTTTATCCGAGTGGGTTTTGTTTGTTTTGCAGAGGATATTATGGAGTAAAAAAGATTTCATACTCTTACTTTTCGTAAAATTTGAAGCCGAACTTTTTTACACATGGTTTGCTTACTTTTACACACCACTTTCTTACTTAACAAAATCATTATTTTCAATAAATTAAAAGATTTTTCAAAATAAAGACAAAATACAGACCAAATTTCAACGAGACCTTAAGCCATACCCTTGAATGACTTGTTCAAAGTTTTCGCAATACAAAATGACCAAAATCGAGGTGTTCTCCATTTGCCTCCACGCGTTCATCGCTCGCTCTTTTTCCAGTGCGAGAATTGAAAAGAGAAACCAGGTCACAAGCAGTTTGAATTCGAGGTTTTTATTCCGACCGAAGGAGATAAAGTTTGTCATCGTGGTTTGATTATTCAAGCGACAATAATTTGTAAAACGATAGACTTGTTTTTTGGGTTATTGGGGGTAGGCAACTAGAAAGAAACTCTTTCTGATTCATTTGAATTTTGAACTTTTGATTTTGGCCAATGTAGTCAAAAACCTTTTTTCTAATGTTTTTTGGTTTGGATAATATGTAATTTTTTTGAGATGGAGTTTGGTAGCTCAATATTTTTTATACAATTTAAAAATGAAAAAATAGTTTTTATAGGAAACTAATTTTAATCATATTAGGATTCTGGTCTATACACAATGACAGAGTAATGTTGTAGGGATTGAGAGGGTTTGTTGTATTTGGTTGCGGAGATTTGCATACATTTGTATACTTTATGTGATGGTATACTTGTTCCCTTTCTAGTTTGATATGTTTTATGGAAATATTTTTTGATAACCTTAAAAGGGAAATCTACAACCTCACAGATCGGTTTCTTAGTGAATTTGTTAAGGTAAATTATGGCTTTATCGATATAAGAAGTTTTTTAGGTTTAAGACCAACATCTATATGTTACCACAGTACTTTATTTTTTGATACCTTAAGGACCAATTAAGCTTTTTCAATGGTAGTTTTGTAAAAAGTAGTGTTTGACTCTTGTTTTTTTGACAAATGACCTGCTCGAGTTTCTCTACGCCCTCCGGCGGTAAAAGTCTGTTTTGTTACGCTTTTGATTGGAAAAGGTCAATGTTGTTGTTAAAAATAGCTAATTTATTATACGGTTCTCTTGTCTGTAAATTGTCTCATTGTATAGGTAATTTTGATTGTCATGTAGTACTGATTTTAACCGTAAAAGTTAAATGATTTTTTGCTTTGTTTAGGAGGATTTTGGTCTAATATAGGGGTTCTTTGTTAACGAATCAGTTTTGTAACAGGTTGGTTTGATAAGTAGTAATTGGGAAGTTATTATTTTGAACGTGTATTAAGGCTATTTGAGGTGGATTCAGTAAAACATGTCTATTCATAGCTGCTGACCAAAGAGGCTCTACTATTCATAATCACTGACAAATCAACTTGACTCCGAACATGATTGTAATTAATCTTTCACACAATCAGCTGATTAGCGGGATACAGGACGGGTTTTGATGGGGAAAACGTATTTTGATCGACAGCCTTATTTTCAAGGGGGTTTTCAGTGCTTGCCTCTTTTTTGAATCAGCGGAAATCCGAAAGGCCGCTGCTGCCACGTCGCTTTCTCTCCTCTCGTGTCTTTCTTTCGCTCTTTTTGCTGGGATGTCTAGTCGCCCTCTCAACGTCGCGATTCCCTTTTTCACGCTGAATTCAATGGTGCGAGTACGGTTTTGAGCTGATTTTGTGCTCGTGCGAAACTTGGATTCTCATTGATTTATTGGCGGCTTAAACTTGGGGTTTTGTCATAATCTTGAAGGTTAATTTCATTATCTTTTAAATAAGAGCAACAGATGTAATTTGTCTACTGAACCCTTTTACACATAAGTGATTTCGATATTGTTGATCATATGAAAAAACTGAATTATTGATTGACTTTCCCCCAAATTGGAAAAACGACTCTTATTGTGGGAGAACAAAACGATTATTCTTTTCTGATTATTCGATGCATTGCTATGATGGTTGAGACTGTTTATTTTGCGATTTTTGGGAAAATGAAAGGGAATCAGGCCGAGGGAATTGTGAGTGTTGTCTCCAAATACGAGATTGGTTCTTATGCTTGCTTTGTTCACATAACGATGTTGTTTTATGTTAATAGAGGGGTGATTTGGAATTTTGTCATTGGAAGGGTTATGAAAGATGAATTTGGAAGTATGAACGATGGATTTGTTGGTTTTTTTGATGCTTTGTTGAGGTATTTATGTAATATATGAAAAGTTTACTTAAATTATACTTTTTTTGATAGTTTAGTTACATCTGACTATTAGTTCGAGGTCCATTGATAGTTATTTTGCGAGTTACTGATAATTCTATTATTTTTTCGCATATATATGAGCATAGCTCATTTTACGAGTAATTTTATGCGTTTTAATGCCATGTTTCGAAACACTAATGTAACTTTTGCTTTTTTAGGTGTAAAAACCTTGGACTTGCCCTTTTCATTCGCTCAAATCTGGACAGCATTAAGTCAATATGGGTTCCCGTGATGATGAATACGACTACCTTTTCAAGGGTAAGTTTATCGTTATTTTTTGTTGAGTTTTAGGTACGATTCAGCATTTTAGCATAATTGCTTTAAAACCCTGAGCAAATTGGGTGCTAAAGTTGGCTTTTTTGAAGTTGTATTTGAATTCGTTGTTGTTTAAAACTTATATTTTATATTAATAAGTGATATGACAAAATAAGGAGTATGATTTATTTTATCAAATTTTTAAAATAATGTAATTTATTTTTTAGTTGTACTGATTGGTGATTCGGGTGTTGGAAAGTCTAATCTTCTGTCTCGGTTTACTCGTAACGAGTTCAACTTGGAATCTAAGTCTACAATTGGTGTGGAGTTTGCTACACGCAGCATACAGGTATGTTATCTTTAAGTTAAGTTATTTTTTGTCAGAAAGTTTTTTTAAATGCGGTTGACATAGGCTATATTGGAAATGATAGTTGAGTCGTGTTTAACATCTAAATTTATATATTTTTAGAAGCGATATTTTATTTTTGTAAAGTTTAAAAAAAATGGTTGCAAGTTAAATAATCGTCGAAATTTCAGGTTGAAGGCAAAGTCGTCAAAGCACAAATCTGGGATACCGCCGGGCAAGAGCGCTACAGAGCCATCACCTCGGCCTATTATCGTGGTGCCGTCGGCGCCCTTTTGGTATACGATATCGCTAAGCACGTGACCTACGAGAACGTGGAACGCTGGCTAACAGAACTCCGCGATCACGCCGACCAGAACATTGTTATCATGTTGGTGGGCAACAAATCCGACTTGCGTCATCTTCGCGCCGTCCCAACCGAAGAAGCGACCGCATACGCGGAACGACACCAACTCTCTTTCATCGAGACATCAGCTCTGGACTCGACCAACGTCGAGAAGGCGTTCACCAACATCCTCACCGAGATCTACAAGTCGGTCTCGACCCGACAAGTCCCACCAGACCGTATGGCCCCCATACACAGCCAGAACAACATCACACTCTCCGCTTCGAACGACCAACAGTCCAAGAAACAGTGCTGTAATCTCTCTTCTTAAGTTATTTCTCTACATTCGCGTTGGTGAGAAGGAATCGGATATTCGCATGCGTTTTTATAGCATACAGTACGTTTTTATGGTTGTTTTTGTAATATAAATAAATGGGTAATGCTAATATTGGGTTATTTCGAGAAAGATTTTGGTGATTTTTGATTAGAAAAGGTGGGAGGGAACAAGATACAGTTCACCGGGTTTTAAAACTTAATATTGATATAAGAGTAGGGTTGGGATCGTTTTAAAAAATGTATTTTTTTGGCAATTTCCATGTTTATGTTAGACCAGTATAACATAGTGTAATTTTTATTGAACTTTTTTGAAGATTGTAAACATTCAAACTTATAAACGCAATTTCAGAGTGATTTGAACATTGGTGTGTATTTTGTTAATCAAATTCCGTCGACAAACTGCACGAAACGTTGGCCGCACCCATCTTTCGTCATGTTTTCTTTTTTCCAATTTCCACGTAAATTTTTGAAATTTTTGTATTTTTATTGGAAATGCACGAATATCGAACTTGTTTTTCGCTAACAATTTGTAGTCTAAGTATTTTATTCGTTGTATCTATTCTTATCCGAGTTTGATTATCAACAGCCCTTTTTGAATAAATATTAATTTTAATTTGAAATTTGGACGTTTTAAAAGGTTGAAAATTTATACGATTTATACAGTAGGTTTTTTGGAGGTTTGAGGGTTTTTATTATAGTTTTGGGTTGACTATGGTCAAGGTTTTTTTGACATTTTTTTTTATCAGTAGCTAGGTTTCTGGAGTTGTTTATTGACCATAACGGGCGTTCTTGTTATGTCAAGAATGAGTAGAAGGTGAAAAAAAGGAAAATTTTTGACACCAAACCCCCCTCACCTCCAAAACAATACCCATAATGATCTTTGAAGATCACTCGATGTTCTTTGTGTTCAACAAAAACCCCCAAGTTCAGACATTCAAGCTGATCAGACTCACTTTGTAAGGTGGAAAAGTAACGTGAATCCTAAAAACATAATATGATCCGTCCCGTTGCGCAGTTTCACTTACAACGTTTTCCTCCAATTTTACGTCGAATTTCGGGTTGATGGATGAGGCTTGTCTCAGCGAATATTATAGTCAAGCTTTGCTTGGCTGTCTTCTTGCCCGGCTGTTATATCTTTTGGCTTTTTGTTGGGCTTAAGTTGTATTTTTAGACTATAGTTATATATTTAGGCTTAAATTCTGTTGTTAGACTAAAGTCCATTAGTTTTGAGGATTAGGCTTTGGATTAAAGGATCATGACTTATTACTGCATAAGCCGATTGTTATTATATTTACTATTCAGGCGTTTGTTTTTGGGTAGAGCGGTTCAATGGATCAACCTTTATGTAAAGGATAAAGGTAATCCATCCGGATTTTAAAGGCTACGGTAAAAAACCAAATTTAATTTTTCAGTATTGGCAACCATATTTTATAAAAAGCTAATTTGTTATAAAATACGGTTGCCAATACTGACTTGTTATACTAGTTTAAATTTGCTTGTTACTGCTCGAAGAAACTTAGTTTAATGGTAGTAGGAAGCTTGTTGTGCAATACTCTCTTTATAAGCAACCCGAAAGAACCGACATTTTGTGTTTACTATAGTGGGTGTTGTCTTTACAGAGTGATTTTTCGTACAAATTGACTTAGCGAGGCCGAATTTCTTGTTTACTGTAAGAAGGGTTGCTTATACAGATGGTTCACTATATAGAGAGCTCACTGTATAATTTTTGATCAGTAGATATATAAAGGTTAAAACTCTGGAATCCAGACATTTTTTTATTTTAACGAGCTGTTTTCACTTTTTTTGCAAGATTTCCAATTTCACTTTCAACCTTTTGACATTTCGAACGACGTCGCAGGTCTTGTCAAAACGTTTTCGTATGTCGTTTGATCTTGTGGATGATGTGACAGTTGCGTAACTAAAAAAATTACTTTTTCTGAGGTTTAATAAGTAACTAAAGGTTTTTTGAGTTTCACAAGTTAGGAGGTTTAAGTCGTTGTAATTTTTTGATTAAAAATTTTCTGCTTTGCGTTAAACTATGTTGTTCAATTAATTCTGTGCTCCCTAACTTCAAAAATTTGCTTTTAAAGGGGCACAGAATTAGGTAAATGGTCTAATAATGAACACAAAATTTTTTATTTTCTTTGAACGAAAGTAAAAGTTAATCGAGCTTCCTTGAAGACTTCTTGAAGCTTTCTTGTCTATCTCAAGCCTCACAATTACCTAAAATCTTCTTTCTGCTTTATTTTCTAGCGTACAGACAGAAGTAATGACATCAGCCAATCATTGTAATCTCGAAAAAACGTCACACTACGTTGATTTTCCTTGATTTTTCAAGGTTTAATGTCGTTTCCTTTGATTTTCCAACGTTTGCTGTTTATTACTTTGAATATTGACAATGTTTCCAGTAGATAATAACATATTTGTTTACTAAACAAAATTTCAGAGACTTTTTAATGTTTACTTGTTATTTTATTACCATTTTTAAATGTTGTTCAATTACAAAAACAATATTTTTACGACGAAAACGATTGTTTTTGATAAAAACCAAAGGTTTCTCCGTGGAACGAAAGAGAAAAGCAGTTCCAAAGGGAAGGAGGGACAGTTCCTCGGTAGTATAGTGGTAAGTATCCGCGCCTGTCACGTGCGAGACCCGGGTTCGATTCCCGGCCGGGGAGGAAAACTTTTTTGATCTTTTACGCTTTGTTTTGATAACTTAAAGTTAAGATAATGATAAAAAATGATGTGGCAATTTAATTTAAAGCTTTTTTATAATAATTTTAAAAGGATTTTGAAAATTTAAATGCTTTTAAAAATGGTAAAAATATTAAAAGTAAGCTTTCATACCTACAATAATATAATTTCATTAAAACTTTTCGTCTTTTCTAAAATTGTTATGTATGTTTTTACAATAAAAACGTACATAAATAGTGTTTAAAAATACAATTTGCTGTTTTGTCCAATTGTTTTAAGTTCAGACGACTGTTATGAAGCCAGTTTGGTTAGCGATTCGATGAAAAAATGTTGTTTTAATATTGCTGAAGGTGAAAAACGTGTTTTTCAAAGTTTAAAATTCTTGTTTTAAATGTGGGTTCGTCTTCAAGAAATTGTTCCGATTCAGATGTAAACCTATCTGTCATGCTGAGTGTTTTGCCGTATTGAATTGTAATGTTTTGGTTGGTTATGGCACGAATTGTAAAAGTAAGAAAGCTTTTGCGATTTTTTAATTTGTAAAGGAAGTTATTGTCATTTTTCGATCTCTAAAAGAAGTTAAGGCCATTTTTTGATCTGTCAAAGACGTTCTTGTCATAAGCCTTGTAAATAAAGTTATTGCTATTTTTTGAACTGTAAAGAAAGTTCTGGTCATTTTTGGATCTGTAGAGAAAGTTTTTGCTATTTTTTGGTTTGGAAGGAAAATTCTTGTTATAATGAGTCTTGTAAAGAAAGTCCTTGCCACGATTAGCCTTGTAAAGAAAGAAGGTTCTTGCAACTTCTTGATTTGTAAAGGAAGTTCTTGCCATTTTTGGTTTTAAATTACGCAGCAAACTTCCTAGGAAAAGGAATTTTCAATTCAAAAAACCAAACGATATGATCCGTAAAAGTAACTGCGCGACCTTTTTGGACAACGTTCCCTTTCTCTCTTCTTATGAAAGAAGAAATATCGGGGTGTGCCCGGTTAGCTCAGTCGGTAGAGCACCAGACTCTTAATCTGGCTGTCGCGGGTTCGAGCCCCGCATCGGGCTAACGCATTTTTTGTTGTTTTTGGCAGTGGAAGTGATAGTTTTTGAATTTTAAAAGCTTTTATAATGGTTTTTAAAGTTTTGAGGAAAATTTGTTTTTTTTCTATCTTTTTTGCTCAAAAAGTCGATAAAAATTGCGTTCTTGGCTAGTTTTTTCGTTTTAAATTTAGTTTATAGGTAATATTTTTTGAAATTTTTTGGTTACAGGTGTGTGAAACGATATAGTGAAAGTATTTTTTAATATATTTGGGAAAAAAGAGAAAAAAATGAAAAATGTTGTAATGCTTTACCCATTTCAGCTCTTATACTGGAGGATTAGCAGATTGAGCCAAAGAAACTGTAGGAGTTAATTTATCCATAGTACTATATATATATTACTTAGTACTATAGAAAAAATGGTATTCATAGTATACCAGCAAGCTCTACTCAATGGTCTAGTCTTCTCTGTGTTTGGTACTTTCCTTGTTAACGTTTTACAACTACTGTATTTTAATCAAAAACTACTGATTACTGATAAAATTAGAAAAAAATTTTACATTAAACGTGGATACGTGTTTTGACTTTACACCGCGAGTAGTTTCCGTTTCTTTACTATTATAACTTTTCTCCAGAAAGTTGTTTTTCAGGGTTAACGACTGATTGTCATGACCTTAGGCTACGTCACGTTGTCTAGGCTACTACTGCTGGCGATATGGCTTTTGGTGCTTGATGGTGCTATTGAGGATGAAAGGTAAGGATTTGAAAATTAAAATTTTTTTTTAAAATTTTGATTTTTTTAAAATTTAAAATTCTTTTTTGAAATTTTTGAATTAAAAATTTTTTTTTAAATTTTGAAGTTTTTGAAAATTTAAAATAAAATACGTTTCAGCAAATACAAAGTCTACCGTCTAAACCCAAAGACCGATGACCATCAAACGGCGCTGAACTTACTTTACAATAGTGGAGAGTTCGACTTCTGGAAAGAGCCATCAGCTGGCAATCAGTCGGCCGAACTCATGATAACTCCAAAACAAGCTCCTCAGTTCCAAATATTCTTGGAGGCTAGTCAAATCCCCTTCCAGGTATTGGTCGAAGACCTTAATCAGTAAGTTTTGTTTGTAAAGTACGGTAGGTTTAACAAGGTCTGAAAACTTTATGACGAAATGTCACAAATTTTATTGGATTTTTCAAAATATGAAAATTTGGTGTTTTAGCTTATTATCAGGCTAGTTGTCACTTTTGACGTGATTTTTTTACTTTAGAGCATTTTAGTTGCTTTTGTTACGAAGTGTCACAAATGTTATTGGTTTTTTGATTTTAAAAGATCTATTCAAGTCAGCGTTATCTCCACTTACTAATTACCTAATAAATAAAATTTATAATAGATTCAATTTTTCAGATTGATAAAAGAAAAAGAAGGTCCAAACTGGCGTTCTCGAGCTCTTCGCTTTCTAAGTCACGGTAAGCGAGATACTGTAGATGGCGATCACACTTTTGGCCTAATAATGGGTGAATATTACTCTTATGATGAGATTGTGGCGTATATGAGACGGATTCGTGATGCTCTTGGTCCTAAAGCCAAGATCATCACTATTGGAAAGACACATGAAGGTAGAGACATCTTTGGAATTCAGGTGGGTTTCTCTTAATAAATTGGTCGGAATAGGTAGTTGATGGCCTTTTTGGGTCGTTTTATAGTGGTATTATGAATGAATAGATTCTGAGCTTTCAGTAAAGTTTGATTTTACTAAAAAAGTTTACATTTTGGGTGAGTTATGAAATCTTTCTGACCAATATGACATGGTATAAGATTTTAAAGTGGGTAGGGTAATATAAATCGGCCAAAAAGAATAAAAGCTGGGGTTATCGAATCTAATGGTTGTACCATTCTTGAAGAGAAGATTCTAAGCTTTCAAGAAAACATAGTTTTGACAAAGTTACTCAAGATTCCAAAGAGCTATGACCTTTTTTCTTCAAAATTGCCTGGTATAATATAAATTTTTTTCAGAAAACTTAAAAATTTTCTATTTCTTTAAATTAATCCTTAAAATGACATTTTGAGTTACTATTTTCCTTTACTTTAAAAATGATTTGTTTTTAGTTTGGCCGCCCATCCGACCAAACTCGCACAGTAACTTGGATCGATGCTGGTATTCATGCTCGTGAATGGACGGCTGTCCACACCGGTATCTACATGTTATATGTCGTAAGTTGGACTTTTTTAATGTTGAACTAACATTTCTAATTGAAAAATATAGAAAATTTGATATTTTACAAATTTTTAAAAAATCGATAAATTTTGTGACATTTCGTCAAAAATCCTCTTACAAAAATAACGTAAAATTTGCTAAAAAAACGGTAAAAGAAGACATAAAATGGTAAAAAAAATAAAAAACATAAAATGGTAAAAAAAAATAAAAATTTAAATATTTACGAAAATCCAATAATTTTTGTGACATTTCGTTACAACACTCCTTCCAAGCTAATTATTCGTCTTTAGGTAGCCAATGCCCTTATGAACGGTCAACAGCCAGTTCATCAGAAGATTGCTCGTTATTTGGAGAACAACGACCTCATCGTTCTACCGTGCGTGAACCCAGATGGCTACGAGTACACTCGTACTCATCCAGAGCTGGCCGAAATCCGCTTTTGGAGAAAAAATCGATCGCCCGAGATCTGTGGCCATCTGAAGAGTGGAGAACATCGGTGCTGTCGTGGCGTGGATCTGAATCGCAACTTTGATTTTCACTTCTCAGGTCCGCCTTTCGAACGGTTCAGTGAGTGTGGTACTATTGGTTCACTTACAACACTCACCGTACCTTATTTTTACTTACAGTAACTCTAAAGTACTAAACTTAACTTAAACCCTACCCTACCCTACCATACCCTACCCTACCCTACCTTGCATTACCTTTCCGTAGACCATCGTACTCTAATCTACCTTATTTTACCCTACCGTACCCTGCCGTAACCTACCATATCCTATCATGCTCTACAGTATCTTGCTGTAACCTACCCTACCCATAACATGTCCTTACTTTAGCTCCAGCCAGCACCAGCAGTGTCCTACCCTTACCCTACCCTAATATACAACTAATAGTATTTTTTGCCAATAACATAGAATATAACATCTAATATGACATAATACCATAGTAACATCCACTTCAGTTTGCTTTTACTAACTAATCCATTTCATTTACATTAAAGGTCCTTCAGCTGGTGGAGCGAGTACCTACCCATGCTCCGAGATCTACCACGGTCGGACTGCTTTCAGTGAACCGGAATCGAGGTAATGCCACTTTTCATTATACCGTTTTGTTTTGTATTTTATCATAAAATGGCATGAACTTTATTTACAAGATGAAAAATGTTAATTGTCGTATAACTTGTCACCCGCAGGCTGCGGAAGGCCAAAATTTGTTATGAAAGTTTATAAATCTAGATTTTGTATAAAAATGAAAAAAACTTTCTTTAAAAAATATCAAAATTTCAAAAAATTTTACTAAAATCCAAAAATTTCTTTCCAGAGCCATCCGTGACTACGTCCTCAAGCTCGGACCTCGGCGTCTTGTAGCCTTCGTATCTCTGCACGCCTACTCCCAACTGGTCATCTACCCATACTCAAATGACAAAACATACTTTCCTGAAGACATTGACGACCTGAAAGTCTTGGCCAAACGAGCTGTCGCCGCCATTGGCCAAAAATATGGAACCGCTTATCAATATGGCTCTGGACCTGAGATTATCTGTGAGTTTTTTGATTTTTATGCCATTTTAAGTTAGAGCAAGGTGGAAATTTGTAGATGTAATTGAAGGGCAGGATCTCCTTTATTAGTTAGACTTTAATTTTTTTAGAATTTATAGGTTTTGATCAAGTTATGTTAGCTAAAAAGCGGTCAACTCCTCAAATTTTTCTCAAAAGTCCGAATATTTGCTCATAAAATCAAAAAAAAACTGATTTTTTATATAAACTTTATAAATTTTAAAAATGTAAACCCTTTTTTTTCCTATTTTAACTTATTTTTCACTTTTAAAATTGATAAAAAGCTTTCAAAAAATATTTAAAAACTTTTTTCGCGCCCTTTCAAACCCTTTTCCCTTTGTTTCTTTGAGAAAAATAAGAGAGAAGCTGGCGTGCCCGGTTAGCTCAGTCGGTAGAGCACCAGACTCTTAATCTGGCTGTCGCGGGTTCGAGCCCCGCATCGGGCTAAGGCTTTTTTTGCTGTTTTTGGGGGGTGGAAATGATTGTTTTCGGATTTTAAAAGTTTTTACAGTGGTTTATGAAGGTTTTTTTGAAGGTTATACATGTTATTTTTGATTAGTTTTTGTTGTTTTATTATTTTTTGTTAGAAAAGTCAATAAAAATCGCTTTTTCGCCTAGTTTTTTCGTTTTAAATTTGGATTACGGGTAATATTTTTAAAACTTTTTGGTTATAGCTGTGTGAAATGATATTGTGTATACATTTTTTAAAAATATATTCGTGAAAAAAGAGAAGAAATAAATTTTTTGTAACGTTTTACCCTTTCAGATGCTTATACTGGAGGATCAGCTGATTGGGCCAAAGAAACGGTCGGGATCAAGTACACGTATACAATTGAACTAAGACCTACATACACTTGTGAGTCTTAAAATGTCATAGAGTACCTGAAATTTGATTTTTGACTAAAAATTTGATCTAAAAATCAATTTTAATTTATATTATTTTAGGTAACAAAAAGTGAAAAATATTTTAAAATTTTAAAATAAAATTGCTTTTTATGTTTGAAGCTATTGTAAAATACGTCATGAAGCGATTCTAGTTAAATATTTTAAATTTCAGCCTGGAACGGGTTTGTTTTGGACAAAGCTCAACTGATCCCAACGGCGCGAGAGACTTTGGATGGAATGGCTGTGATGTTGGAAGCTGTAGACCAACGCAATCCTAGCCCACAGGTCACTGTAGCTCCTTCTAAAGTTGAATGTATGTTTTCTTTTATATTACCATTTAAATCTTTATTTGTTACCTAAATGTAGCTAAAATTCAGAGGTTATACCTTTTTTAGGCATAACTTGCCATTTTTAGCTGTAGCGGAGGAAAAATTTAAAGAAAATAACGGAAAATGTTTAGTGCTAGTATATTTTTAGGTTAATTTATATTTTCAATTTGTAAAAAAAAGTCGTGATTTATTTGGTGGTTTTTACGTTTATACCTCATTTTTTGATCAAAATCATTAAAAATTCCTTCCAAAACATAAAAAACGCATTTTTAATTAACCCGAAAATCATCAAAAATATTTTTAAAAATATCTTTGTTACCTAAAACAATCAATTTCATCATTTTTTTACTAAAAAAATACTAAAAAGTACTCGCTCCCGGGTGGACTCGAACCACCAACCTTTCGGTTAACAGCCGAACGCGCTAACCGATTGCGCCACGGAAGCACGGTCTTTAAGGCCTCTTATTAGTGTCTTTGAAGCCTCTGAACGATCTGATCATAGATAAACATAAAAAATCAAAAAATGTCCAAATTTATGTTTTCCAACTCATATACGATATAAAATGTCAGTTTTCAGTTATTCCGGCCGGCAGACCTTTGGTCAATGCCCAGCCAACCAGCTGCGTAGACCGTGCTCCAAGCTGTATGGCCTGGATTAGGGAACGGCCAACAATCTGTACGGATGCCAGAGGGGCCATGAGTAGGGAGTGTCGTCAGACATGCGGATTCTGTTAACAAAATCTCAACTTTTCACATATTATGGGTATTAATTTGCATATCATTACGGTATTTTAGTGGTATACGGTATTATAGTGTTATACAGTATCTTGGGGGTTGTAATATGAACAGACTTTTAAATTTTAAACTGTAGGCTCTCAATATGTTGAAAGTGATTTACACTATGATTATGAGGTAAAAATGCCTGTTCATATTGACTTTTGGTACTACATGTTGACCTAATACTACTATAATATCACAATTTGTAATAACTTTATATTTTATTTGAGTTTCCGGTTATATAAAAGAGTTTTACATTACTTTTGTAATTTAACTTCACATAGGTTCATTATTGGCCCATTAACTATCTCTGCGCAGTGCAATTTCAAATTCTTGCACGGTGCAGCCAAAAAATGTTTTAAAATACAGTATTTAAAAACGATTTTTAAAAATGTTTAATATACCGTTTAAACCATCTACTTTAATCCTTTTATCACCCAAAATTTCAAACTTCAAAGTTATTTTAAAAATGACTTTTTGGAAATCAAAAAAATCCTGCACTGTGCAGTTTTTAATCCTCGCACGATGCAGTCAGACAAAATGTTTAAAATACAGTAGATGAGAGAATTTTTAAAACAGTTTCAATATAACAGTTTTAGTACACAAATTAGTATAATTATTACCCAAAATTCCATTAAAATAAGTCTTCTTTTAAAGGACATTTGGCGTGCTTAAAAAGTTTGCACCGTGCCAAACTTAACTATCGCACGTTGCAAAAAAAAAATAAAACTTCATAAGTTCCATCTAAATGAGTAAAAAGATAAATCTGTCTAAAACAGGTTAAATATATCACACTATTCTACTATAATACTGTTTATTACGACTATAACATTACTGTAAGTTTATATTATACCAATACTATCACAAGTTATTGCTCCAATTCCTTGACGATCTGATCGATCTTCTTGTACTGGAACTCAAAGTCCGGGTACAAGAAGGGTCGATGGTCGTTGCGGTGATCATCGTTAGAGTAGTTGTTACAGTGACACGACGGTGTAGCCACCGTAGCCTTGTGACGATTGATGGCGTAGCGGCGGGTAAAGATCTTTACCTAAATTATCAAACTACATATCAAATTTGAGATCCTTGTGGTAAGATATAGTCATTTTTAAGTAATATTTTTCAAATATTCGATTTAGAAATGGCAACAACCCACTTTGTCAGCCACCTGTCTAGGTGAATATCGCTCAGACCATAGAGGTAACAGCTTCAGGAATAAGGCATATGGACCACAGCCTCCGGGTCGTCGCAGCTTGCCAATTACTGCCAGTTCGTCGTATGTTAGGCCGATTTCGTCTTCGTCGGTTTGGACTACTTTGCCGTCTTCTAGAGGACGTAGCTCGGCGGTTGGAACCGCGTCCATTATTGCCTAAATATGAAGTGTTAAATACAAAGTTGAAAACTGTAAACACAAATGACATCAGAATTTAAAACATCGCGGTCTTAAAAAAATTTAAATTTTCAAAAAAAATTTTTAATTTTAAAAAAATTTAAAACTTTTGATCACTAAACGACAAATAGACTTCAGATTTAGCTAAAAATGTACGTACAACATCATCATACCATCTATAATAAGCATACAACATTTCAGGTTCTAATTTGCACTTTGAAAAATTCGTATTTGAATTTCCCGCCAAAATTAAAAAATGTCATAAATCGTTTAAAAATCCTCAGACAAGCCTAAAATTTTAGACGCAATACTACTGTGCCATACCCAATAAGTATTCAAAATCGGAAAACCTAACTTGCACTTTTAAAAATTCATACTTGAATTTCCCGCCAACTTAAAAAAATGCCATAAATCGTTTAAAAATCCTTAAACTAAACTAAAATTTTATACACAACACCTCCGTGTCATACCAAATAAGCCCAAAAAAAATCAGGTTTTAATTTTCACTTTTAAAAATTCATGTTTGAATTTCGCGCCAAATTTAAAAAAAGTCATAAAATAGTTTAAAAACATCACACTGCCACAAAATGTTAGCCACAGAAATTTCGTGCCTATCCAATGATTAGACAAAGTTTGAAATTTTACTTTGCACATTTAAAAAATCGTGTTTAAATTTCCCGCCAAATTGGTATTGTGTTCAAAACCTGTTTTTTTTGTTCAAACCAAAAAAATCCTTTACGCGTAATCAAAAACACAACTTCAAAAAGCATTAAATATTATCAATAATTATTAAACCGTATTTTACCTCCAGTCCAGCCCATTTGTACTCTTGATGAACATATTTCAAAAATGCCCTCAGGTCCTTTTTGCAGATCGATCCGATCGGATTCAAGTCTCCACTAGAACAGTCGTACTTTGTCACATATCCAATCAAACTTTCGTCCACATTTGATGTAGCTAACACCAGTAACGAGCCCGGTCGATTGTAATATACTAAAGAGGCTTGGGCGTAGAGATATGACAGAACCATGCGGATACGGGCTTGGATGTTCTGCAGGGCCATTATGACACGGTTGTCTGGGGACTAAAATTTAACTCTTTGTTATAGTTTTAGACTTATTTTCAAATTGCTGTACTTTACTAACAATGTAAGCCTTAAAAATGATTTACGCTATAGTAACCTTGATATACAATGCTTTAAAGTAATGTAACTTCGTTGTAAGAAAAGGTAACAAAGCAAAGAATTCCCAAAATACACTACTTTTTATGCTTTACAAAACTTTCCAACCAACTTTTTCAAAAAAAAATTTTTTGTTACAGTAACCCTCTTACATTGTTTATCTTTAAAGTAATGTAACAAGGTTGTAAAGTAGAATATCATTAAAAAATTTCAGAAACCAAACAACTTGTTATGCTTTACAAATCCCTATCGACCAATTTTTGAAATTTTCACAATTATTGTTACAGTAACCCTGCACAATGCATTTTTTAAGTACTGTAGCTCCGCTGTACCGTAAGATTTCAAAACAAAAATTTCTAAAAATACTTTGCTTTCAATGCCTTAAAAACCGCTATCAACCAATTTTTGAAATTTTAAAATTTCTTGTTACAGTAACCCTACATCATGTATTTTTAAAGTACCGTAACTTCGCTGTACTGTGAGATATCTTGTCAAAAATTTCAGAAAATACTTAACTTTTAATGCTTTACAATTACATATAACCAAATTTTACAATATTTACAATTTTATGTTACAGTACGCAACAGTACGCTCTCTACTCATCAATATAATACCTTACCGAAAAAGTCAATGCCAATCCAAAGCTCAATTTAAAAACTCCCAACAACGCATCTATGGCCGTGTCCACCACAATGCTGGAATGGTTCGAATTGATGGCCGTGGCCAAGTCTTGGGCCGCTTTTTTGGTTTCCTCCGACGAATTCTTAGTACCCATATAGACTGAGTACAGTACCTGCGAACAGAACTCGGCCGGATCATCCGGAACACGTTGACCTTGGAAATAGTAGGCCGAGTCTTCTTTGTCTGAAAGGAATGTTTATTTGGTGCATAATGCCAAATTTCATGGTGAAACCAAAAAATTTTTAAAATTAATGAAAAATTTTTTTAAACTAAAACCTGTTGTAAAATACGCCTAGGCACTCAATCATAAAAAAAGATATCAACTCGTCATTTTAAATTTGAAATCAAAGAGTTATAAAAACTGCACGGTGCAATCAAAAAACGTTGCACCGTGCAAGTATTTTTAAAAATCATAAAAGTCCCAAAACCAAATCAAATTTTTTAAAATTTTAAAATAAAAAACTGCTATTGAAACTAATTCTTTTAGTATCATTAGCTTGTCCTAAAAGTTCTGGCATTAGCTGCAAAATGCCATAATTTAATAGCTGCACCGTGCAGTCTTAAAATTGTGAACAGTGCAAAGATAAAAAAAATAGTTTTTGTAATGAAAATATAGTCCCACAGTAAACAGTAAATAAAAAAAACAGTAAATATGTATAACTATTATAAATAAAAACGCACCTTTGTTCTCTCTCGAAGCCTTGCACACCTTCTCGCACATTAACCTTACCATAACTGCTACTGAAGCCGAGTCCTGACCCCCACTCAAAGGTAAGAAGAAGCCGGACTAAAATAACCATTTTTTATAACTCTTAATACTATAACCTAAGTTTACAGCTTAACATAACTCCAAAAACCCTTAAAAAGGCTACTTTATACATTATTTTAGCTAATATACACCATGATAAACCACAAGTCCTGATGATAAACCGTAATTACTGCTCCAAAACATTAAAAAATTACCATTTTACTGCGTCGTAGATATGACCATAACCATGCTGGTGGCGCATGGCACAACTCATCTTCGTCCGACCGCTGTCTGGTACTAATTGGCTTCGATAATGGTACCGTGAATTGTTGAGGAGATTCCAGTAAATTAGCTTCAAATCGAATGAATGGTATCTGTGGCTCCCTTGATGACTGAAAATAGTGTTTTATACGTTATAACTTTTTAAAATGACGTTTTTTGATAAGCTTTTAAGAATTTTGAAAAATTTTCAAAAATAAAAATATTTTTTTAGCTTACCTGTTCACAAAGACTCTTCTTGTTCCTAAAAACAGTAATTTCGTCCAAATCCAGTACACTGTTAGTAACACACTGAAATATCAAACATTATCTTATGCCTTCACATCATTTTATGATCAAATCCCTTCAAAAACATTAAAAAAATGCAGCTCAAACAACTCAAAAATTAACAAAAATAATTTATGAAACTTCTATGTTACCTAAAACAAGCAATTTCCCCATCGTTTTCTCTAAAAAAGTCCAAAGAGATACTCGCTCCCGGGTGGACTCGAACCACCAACCTTTCGGTTAACAGCCGAACGCGCTAACCGATTGCGCCACGGAAGCACCGTTCGAAAGTGCTCTTCTTCTCTTCTTGATTCGTTTTGATTTGACCTAGTCAATGTTTTTGAATTTTAAACTGTGAAATTAATGTATTTAAAAAATTTTTTTATGCAGAAACTTTTTTTACACTTTGAAATGCTTGAAAAACCATATTATAGGCTTAAAAGTAGCATCATAGCGATTATTTTGATTTTTTTTCAAAAAATTGGAGTATGTGGCAAGTTTAAAATAATATAACCCTGCGGCGAAAAGATATAACTTCACAAAAATTTGACAAAATGTACATTTTTATATGCTTTACAAAACGTATCAACTCATTTTTCCGAAATTTTTCAAAGTCGTTTGAAAACCGCGGTAAAACTAGAGTAACCATATCAAAATCTTTCTAAATTGCCATTTTTTGTCCAAAAAACCTTCTAAAATACCAAAAAAAACTTCTAAAACCCCAAAAAACTTACAGTATCCTCAATATCAAATTGGTTAATCTGAGCATATAGCTTTCCATTCATTACAATCGATGACATTCCGTCATAGTAAACACGATCACCATCACAGCCACGATGATTCGAGTAAAGGTAAACTCCGCCCAGTTTTTGAGTTTGGCCAAGGACAAGTTGATTGATACGTTGATGAGACTTGCCTAACACATGATGTGAACCTGATCCATTACAGACAATATCGACCGCATGTAATGTTAAATCGACCGCTTTGGTTTTGGCGGTCCACAACTCTTCGCACAGCTCGAAACCAACTCGTACTCCATCAGCACTTTGGACAAAGACATCGCCAAAGGGGGCGTACTCCTGGAAGCGAGATGCCATTACCAACACAAAGAACTATGTAAGTCCATAAATGACCACATATTACCATACATATTTGACCATACCTGCTCAAAGCCATATTCAGAGTCAATCTTGAACTCGACATATTCATGTCGCCTCTTCCATGAAGTGAAGTATCTCGTTTCCCGATAGACATCATCATCACAAAGGGCGCTTTTTGGGTATATCGACAGGATTTTACCATTACATACAGCAACCAGACAATTGTAAAGTGAGATTTCGTATCTTATAGGCATTCCAGTGATTATGAGGAGGTTTGGCAGCTAAAATACGGTTTTTAATGTCGTAAAACTGCTTTACAATGTCGGTATTATATTGTTCTAAGTCTAAAACTTCGTAATCTTCTATTTTTCGACCAGTAAATTTAGTTTTTATATCAATAACATCAAGAAAATATCAAAAATGATCAAAAACATCAAAGATAATACAAAATTTAACTAAAATACAATTTTTAATATGGTAAAACTACTTTAAAATGTCAGTATTATATCTTTTTACATCTACTAGATCATAAGCTACAATGTCTCGACCAGTAAATTTAGTTTTCACATCAAAACTCCTCAAAAACATCAAGAATAATATAAAATTAAGCCCAAAATCATCTATAACACCATGTATAATATAAATCTAGCTAAAATAAACCTCAAAACAGTCTTTACATTGTTAGACTCATCCACAATGCTCTTCAACACCTCCCAGGAATGATTCTGAGTATCCAGTTCGAAGAAATGATCAGCACATCCATACCCACAGATCTCCAGCTCAGGTCCCAAACGGATTCGTGCTCCTATCTCGTAGGCTTCTTTGCATGCTAAATAAAGTATTATAGCAGATATAAATTAAGATTTTCTATATCTGGAATCTAATTTTACGATTCTAAAACTCACTTTTCAGAATCCTCTTCAGATTCCCACTGAAGTCCAAAGCCCATTGATTCACGGTGCAAACGGCCATATTGGCACGTCGATTCCAAGGCATTTCTCTCGGCTGAACCTCTTTTTGGGCTACAATGAAGCTCCAAAAGTTTAGAAAACAAAAAATTTTTGAAATGTTTTGGTTTTTCAAAGAAAAAATTCAAATTTTAAGCCTTTCAAACAACTTTTTAGCCCTTTTCTTATCAAAAACTTGGAAAATGCATGTTTTATACATTTTTTCGGAATTCCGGTGGTCTGAGCATTAAAGTTTGATGTATAAGTTAAGGTTTGTCATGTATAACGTGACTTTTTAGTTGAAAAGTGGTTGAAAAGCGTTTTAGGTGGAAAAAGTGGTCGGCAATTGTGATTTTAAGCGAAAAAATTGTTTCTTATGACTTTTGACGTAAATTTTTTAGTTTCCTGTTATAAAAAGACGTTTTGGCTAGCGAAACAAAATTTTAAGTTGTTCAACTAATTCTATGCCCCCTCTCAAAGCAAATTTTCAAAGTTTGGTAGCATATAATTATTTGAACAATATAACACTTGATCAAAAGAAGAAAAATTAAAATATAATGATTGATAAAACATGTTAACACAATTTGAAGATGTCTGTTAGTAACTTTATTATCATATGAATTAACAAACAACAAAAATCACTGAAAATTTCGTAAAATATGCCTGATATTTACATGATATTACACTTTTTTCACAAATAACGTTTTTACTGTACTGTAAGGTTAATAATTTAATTTAAAATTTGAAAAAAGATCGTCAAAAACCCTAAATTTTCACAAAATTATTTTTTAAAAATAAAAATTTCAAAAAAATCAAATTTCGAAAAATATATTATCCTTGACCCAATATGGCTGATATTGCACTTGATAAAGCTTTAGCATAGATAAGCTTGTGTGAAAATTCCTGAGAAGTTGACTAATGGAAACATAATTAAAGCTCCTAAGAATGAGCCAATTTGCATGAAGGCGCCACACCAAAACAGTCGATTTTCGTTTTGAGGAGTGTCCTCTCTGATGGTCGATGTGAGAACGGTGCGAGCGTAGGCGTGTAGGAACGCTGTTACAATCGATATTACTATCTGCAACATTGAGATTAGAAAAGTTGAGTTTTCAGTGAGATTTAAAGGATCTTAAAAAGTCTTATCGTTTTTTAACATTGCTTTCCACAGTAAAAAACAACAAGAATTTTTTGACATTAGAAAACCATTTAAAATTTCAAAAAAATCATTTTTAAATCCACATTTCCAAACAAATTTTCAAAATCCTCACCGCAAACCCATTCCCATAGATCGTACTCCTCCCAATCGGATCTGGCGACTGTGTAGCCATGATGAAGATGATCGTGCATCCAATGGTCGCTGCAATTGTCAACCCGACCAGTTGGTTCAGCTTCTTTGGTTGAACCCACAACGGCAAGAACGATGCGATTGGATGTGCCAATGATGACAAAGCTAAAGCCAGATGATATGTTATCAATGAGTAGGACATGGTCGCGTAGCTTTGTACTGATGGTACTACTGCGTTCATCTGGGCACAAATGAAGGCTAGACAGAAAGAGAGGATAATGTAGCGTTTTTGACTTGACCGGTCGGTTGTGTCTGATTGGGTTTCGGTCGGTTGGGTGCCCTGGAATTTAAAAAAAATTAAAAAATTTGAATTTTTAAAAATTAAAAAAAAATTTTATAAAAACTTCAAATATAAAGATAAATAAGCTATCCAAACCCAACTTCCCCAAATCTTATCACTTTTCCCGTACCTTTAACGGACTGTCCTCCTTTGGTTCTACCTCCAGATTGTCAGCCGGCTCTCGGCCCAAATTTGCAAAATAATCGTGAAAAAAGTGTAGTAACGAGAAAGATACCAATGTCATAGCCAACCAACATCCCATAGCCACCGTATACACTTCAAACGAAAACCTGGGCGATAAAAATATAGGTGAAGTGGCGTTTTGAATGGGATCGTATCTACATTCATATGTGTATGAGCCTGAAATGTGACAAAACTTAATTAAACCTCAAACACAGCCTCAAAAACTATACAATCCATCCTTCATTAACAACAACCTACCTTGCAACAAGCTAACCACACTAGGATACAAAGACGAGAAGCCCATGCCAACAAAGTAAGCAGTAAGATAAGATGGGTGAAACGTTGCCATGTAAGGCATGAACAACACATTTGATGTAGAATTAACCAATGCTAATATAAACATAAACAGATATAATGCTACAGAGTGATATGATCCAAATATGTGCATTGTAACCGACCATAGGAAGGCTAGACCAAACTCTGATATTGTACATAACAATAACAAAGCAAATATCAATCCAGGTGCTGATAGAGTTATCCCACAACATTTTGTTAGTATACTGTATACTAATGGTCCTATACATGCTATCTGAAATGAAGTTTGGTAAGGTTTCAAGGCTTTACAGTTAGTTTTGTGCCAACACAATCAATTTTTGCATACTACAATATAATGTACTGATTATATGTAGTAGGAAAACGTATAATTTCTATCAAATTCTGTTAAGTAAAGTTGCTTAAGACATTTTACAAACTCTACTGCCCGCAGAAATTATTGACCATCCCCAGGGCCGAGCGGTGTGGAGGAAGGGGGGGAGGGGGAAAAAAGGGATCAAAAAAATCCCTCTAACGTGACAACGGGTAAACCGATCTGGACCTTATTTGACTTACATCTTCCTAGTTTACTGCAATATGTTCTGGTAAGACGAAATGTCAATTGGTTTGTTACATTTCGTTTTACAAAAAAAATAATTTTCGGGGTAAAAAAGTGAGAATAAATTATGGACAACCCTGGAAAATAGCACGGAGTTGCTAGAATTTCGAAGAATTTTTACAAGAATAAGGTAAGATGTTATTATTCTATGTTTTAAACGTGGTTTCAGAATGTTGACTCAAGAGGAAAGAGACGAGATCGTTCAAATTTTCGAAAAGACGCGAAACATCAAGGAAGTTAGCAGAAGGACCGGCCGCAGCAGGAATACTGTGAAGAGAATCATCAGGAAGGTTCCTAACAAGAAAGTTGGTCGTCCGGCAAACAATAGTCCTGCCGCTGTTCGTCGAATAAAACGTTTTGTGGAGAAGGAAGTTCGTGCTGGACACAAGGTGACCGCAAGAATCATCAAAGAGAACTTAGACCTGGATTCCAGTCTTCGCACAATCAACAACCTTTTAAAGGAAAATGGCATTACCTACAATATTTTAAGAGGTGGTCAGTAATTTATTCCCTCTTTGTTGGCCAATTTTTAGGAAGTGTTATTTAAATAGTTTTTTTATAATCAAGCTAGTTCTGGTTATGTTTTTGTTGTTACAAGGTTGTTAATAAATTATATACAAAATTTGGTCCAAATCGGTTTAATCATTGCCACGTTAGTGGGGGTGGTCAATAATTTCTGCAGTCAGTATATTAGAAAAAACGTTGTGCCCGACGATATGTATTCAGTATGTTAGAAAAAAACGTTGTGCCCAACGACATGTAAAAACCTCTTTTACGCTCAACCCATGTTAACATAGGCTTATCTTATGCCTGTAACAATATAACTCTCGCCTGTCAAAATATATATTGTGAAAAATTGTTTGAAAAATCGGCAAAGACCTGCAGCAACCCATTTCAAAACAATATGTTACCTAAAAACCAACAAAAATATTAAAAACTCACTTGAACAATCAAGGCAAGATAAGAAGGTAAAGCCCAATGTTCTGGCAAAGAATGTGTCAGTAATGGCAGTTCCATCCACACAGCATTCGTTGACAACCATGATGCTGATCCGAATAGTGCTACCAACACGTAAACTATTGGATTTGTATGCATCTTTATCCTGAAAATAAAGATATTATTGTAGGTAAGAGATGAATCCTCATTTCATAAATTTAATACCTGATATTAGTAATCGTTATTACTATATTATTATCGAAGTAAAATGCATAAAGATACGTTTGCAATGTCTTAAAAGTACGTTCAAACCAATTTTCCTATCAATTTACCCACTTCTCTTCACCTTGAGATAAAAACCCCTTCACTATATGTCTGAACAAACATAGAATTGATAAGATAAGTTACTGTTTCAAAAAATGACAGTGCTGGAAACTTTACATGTTTTACAAAATAATATTAACATAAAGTGACCTTTACACATCCAATCACTTCCAGAATAATTCAAATTGGCTTGCCTATTGTGTTGTGGACCTTCTGTTTCGCTCATGTTTAAATTTCAATTGTTTTCCAGATTATCTGATTGTATAGAAATATCAAAGCACATCCATCTGCTTATTGGGAACATCAGAGAACATTCAAAACTATTTTATTCCAATTTTTGTGAATATTTTACAAGAAAAACGGAAGGCCAAACAAGTTTTGCGTTCGTCGTTTTCGTGTTGGGACCGAATTACAACTGATATGTTAATGCAAAATTTTGCAAAAGTCAACTTTAAACCAATTTTTAGATAAATAACCTTACGAAAATTGTAGAATATATCTTATTATCTAACTAACACTATTACACTGCTTAAACTCCTTTTAAACGCCAAAATATATTATAACCGTATTTATTAATTTCGAACCGTATTTTAATTATTATAATATACTGTTAAATCCTGAGATCAAATGAGAAGATGAGATAGTTGTTGCTTTATGTCCGATCAATAAGTTCATCCAAAACTTTGTTTAATAGAGTTTTTGAGGCTATTTTGAGACCCTTCAATGAACTCATAACAAAACGGTCACCTCTGCATAGCAGCACTGAAAATACAGAATACAGTATGAAAACAGATGTAAATTAACAGGCCATTATATACAAAACAAAGAAAAGATTCTACTAGACATATAAAGTGTAATTGCTACTAATATGGTCGATAAACCGACTTACCATAGTCATGATTGTTGACATTATTCATCTGAAACCTTCGTATCACGTCATCTGCAAATTCGGATTCCAGTAGCACTAGAAATGCTATCGTGTATTTGTCGTTTTTTAGACACAGACCAGTGTGATCCACATCCAACCGGTTCAGGCCATATAAACTTTCCAATTCTGTACACAACGTCTCTGTTATCTCGTATTGGTCTGTTGTGTGCTTTATCTTCTTTCTTATTACTACTAGCACTAAAAAGGTTTGACATAGATTCTTTCGTCAGAAATCAATTTATACACAATAAACAAAAAGGTAGATAAGTTCAAGATAAAAAAAACCTACACGCACCACCAAAAAGGCTATATTATAGTAGATTCTCATGTAAAACCTCAAATAATCAATACTAAACTAAAATTCAAACAAAAAATTAAACGAAAAACCAACCTCTGTCTATTGTGTTGTGTACATAGCCTTCTGCAGCTTCTTGTAGCTGCACTTTCTGCATTAACTCCTCGACTGATCCTTTAACTTTTGATGGAGCTTCCCTGCTAACATTGATCTGTTCAAATTCTTCGTGTAATGAATCTGCTAATGAGTAAAATTCTTCGACATGTGAAGTATCCAATTTCAATGGAATTGTGTTGTTATTAGTAGATCTCATTGAGTTCTGAAAGAAATAAGAATAATTTCCAGCAAAGATAACGTTAACAACATTATCAAGCATAAAACAAAAGTTCCTTTAAAAAAGGCAAAAAGTTCAAACAAAGAATTAAAGATCAGATTGACATGAATAATTTACGAGCAGATTAAAACAAAATGTTACCTAAATTAACAAAAATAGTAGTATTTTCAATAAACGTCACGAAAGTATTGTTACCTATAAAATAGACAAACAAAAACGTCCAAACGTCTAAAACAAAGCTTTCTTAAGATCATTCTTCGAATTTTCTACCTCCAACTTTTCGAAGTATAAAATTTTGGAAAAAATAACAGAAAAAAAAGCAAGACCTGACCCAGAAATAGAAAAAAATGACCCATAAAACGCGCTTTTCCCGCAAAAGCGAGATTTAAAAGTGCATTTCAAAGTAAATTCTAGTTCATTAGCAAGATTTTAAAGTATGAAACGTCTGTTGTCTAAAAAGTAAAAGCAAATTGAATAACCTACCTCTGAATCAAAGATATTGAGCTTCTCCGGTCTTGAGATTTTGGAATTCAAAAATTCATCGTCCGAAGATTCTGCGTCTTTTCGATTCACGAACGATTTGAACAATCGCAGCAAACTCTCGTCCAGAGGACGAGCCATCAAGGGGCTGGAAAGAGAAAAGTAATGTAAAAATGGTATTTCAACGATAAAATGATCATGGATAATATAAAGCACGATTAGCTAGTTATCAAGCAAATCCTTCACAAATTTTACAATTTTTAAACCAGAAAAATGCAGAAAATTAATTAAAAACAAAAAACGCAAAAATTTATTCAAATTTGTAAACATTACCGCGTATTGCCGGCAAATAGCTTGGAGCTTTACACTGCAAGCCGCGCCCCAGCAGAATTATACGATGAAACATGTCCAACGCTGTAAATTGACAAAATACCTTGCACGTTAAAAAAGTAAATATAGTGCAATGTATAAAATACCCAAAAACAAGCGTATTTAATAGTTCTAAAGTAATTTAAATTAAGTTTACCTTCACCATGATAAGACCTCAAGTATAATATAAATATTTATTGATGCTGACTAATATGTAAGTGACTTGATACAAATCGAAACTCGTAAGTAAAATGTATAATTATAGCGAGAGTATAACCTCGTTTTCACAGAATTTAAATTTTTATATCTAAAACAAGGTGTCCTTGTTCTTGTAGACGATCAGTTTCCATTCCTGGCCCTTATCCTCCACCTTTTCTCCAACCGACTCGACTTGAAATTTGTCCTTGTCAAAGTCGGGAAAATCCACATCAGTTTCAAAGTCATTTTGAATTTCAGTCAAGTAGATCTTATGGATATTTGGAGTTGTCAGACCCAGTTGGTACAATTGTCGTCCACCAATGTTCCAAATGGTCTCGATTTTGTCGTTAGATTCGAGGATTTGTAGAGCGTCTTCCAAAGATTTGCAAAACACAACGTCATCGGTTTGCTAAATTATTTGTTTCATTAATTTTTGATTGAAAAATGTTATTGTAGACTAAAAGTCTTACATTTTGCCAATTTTTAAACGTTTTTCACTACTTTTGTGAGGCTTTTACAAAAGTCTAGTACCATAACATTCTTAAAGTCGCAAAAATAAATTTTTCGATCCAATAAAAACAGTAAAAATCAATTTACAATGTCGCAAAAAGTACTCGCTCCCGGGTGGACTCGAACCACCAACCTTTCGGTTAACAGCCGAACGCGCTAACCGATTGCGCCACGGAAGCACGGTTCGAAAACGCCGTCATTTCTCTTTATGTATCTCTTTGACTAATCGCACAGTGCGAACTATAACAAAGGCTTGCAAAATGTCTTCTTTCCGTTCAAATTTAACAAATTTAAACAAAATTCAAAATTCCAACTTTCTCAAACTTACACTAGGAGCAATACTAGTGCTCAAGACAACGTTCAGCCGATTCTTCAGCGGTCTGAACTTGTTTGGAATGCTTTCCCAGCACTTTCTTCCCATAATCACGGCGTTTCTTTTGTTTTGGTCGGTCGTTTCCGTTGTTAAGCGTACAAACTGTTTAAAATCTTGTGGTAAATGCCATGGTAGAGTGCCATTCTTGCCGATACCTCTGGTCCGGTCCATGGCAACAATTAAATTCATCGGTTTTGACATTTTTTCTGTAAAACGGTTGTATATTACAATATGGAGCTGGTTACATGAAAAAAAGTTTCTAAACATTTGCCATTGTTAAAATAAAATGAGCTACATATTAGAATAGCTAGATAACATAATTTATGTGTTTTCAGTATAAGATTAACTATGGTGTATGTCATATTCTAATATATTAAAAAACCTATAAAAATATCAATATTAACCATGATAAAAAACAAAATCATTAAAAAATACACAACATTTTAAAGTAAATTTATTGATGTCGAATATCACTAAGACGAGTTTCAGAAACTCGACAAAATATAAATGGTTAGTAAAGCGAGTATCCAGAAAAGTCAAAAATCGCCAGTAAATTTCAAAAAATAGGCAGTAAAATTCCAAAATAATCAGTAATATCCAGAAACGGGGTCAGTAATCTTTAAAAGGGTCAGTAATCTTTAAAAGGAGTCAGTAATTTCCAAAAAAGGTCAGCAATGTACAAAAACGGTAAGTAAAGTAGGCACATTAGAGGTAGTATCTCAGCAGAGGGTATTTGGATTTGAGTGGAGGATATGTAGCCAGCTGCTTCTGAGCCTGTAGCAGTTCACGTTGAAGTTGATTCGCGGTTTTGTATTTGTAGTCTTGGACTAATGGCTCGGAGATTGGGCGGTGTGAACAGCTGGAACCAAATTTATATTTTTTTTTATAAAAAAACTGCAAAAACTTTCTTTACAGAAAAACAACTTCCTTTACAAAACAAAAATAAAAAAAACTTCCCTCCAAAATCAAAAAATCTTCAAAAATTCATCAAAACTTTGTTTACAGCCACATTTTACCCCAAATTCAAAGTCTACATCAACATTTTTACCCCAAAAGCATAACAAATCATGAGTTTAAACTCACACTTCACAATGATCACTATATCTGGGTGACACAAAAGGCTGTTCCAAATGTTCCAACCGTCCTTGTGTTGAGAATGGCCGTTGGGCAAGCCTTGATCGGCCCATATTCCTCAAGGCTTCACTTTCCATCACCAATCCTCTCTTGTATTCGTCTCTAATGTCCCATAAATCTACCAGAATCTCGTCGGATACTCGATCAGTCGTTCTTGATGTTATTCTAAACATACTTTATGTTATAGTAGTGAAACGTAACAGACAATTAATTGTTGTTGTACGTAGCAAAAGGATATAAATAAAAGTAGCTCACAAGCCTGGCAAAACCCCTTTACCTTTATTTAGCCTAAAATTTCAAGAAAAATCCAAAGAAAGGTCCGTTACCGTTTAGATTTGATTGTTTTCGCAACGTCTTCTGACTTCTTGTGCCCCTTCGATAAATCCGAACATTGTTTTACCCAACTTTCGGCCTTTTTGCTTTTTTGCAATCTGGATTCACGTGTTTGGGCAACAATATCGTCAGTTACTTTGTCCGGCTCTGGGATTCGCATCACTTTTTGAGGTGAGGGATCGTACAGCGAATCACGACGTGCCACTTCTGGCGCTCTATAAATAAATTCTTTCTTGTTACGGTAGACTGACGTTATAATTATGATCATTATAGTCCAGTAATAAGAAAACAAGGCTATTGTTATTATAGTTGAAGTAAGACAAGTAAACTTACGCTGATGAAAACTTTGAAGACCTTGGCGAGTAATTTTCATTGTTTTCGTTCAATAACAAGCTAAAAATGTCATAAATTAATACATCTTCATTATCAAAGATATTAAAGTTGTTACCTATAATCTTTTATACATATGCGTATTCAACTTCAAGTTTATTTATTTTAAAATGCATACCATCTTTAATTAAACTCCTCTATTACCTAAAAACACAAAAATAGACAAAAGAACCGTCACTTACTCTTGCATCTGAACCAATCTCAATAACTCGTCTCCAGCTCTGCGGTAAGCCTCGTGTTTGGTCGAATATGAATAAGTTCTGTCGGTTACTGATTTGGAACTCTTGTAATTACTTCCTACCATCGTGTTTGTGTCCGAAACAATACTGGCCATTGTTGGAAACTCACTTTCCGGCGCGTAGTTAGTCATTGTGCTCTAGTGTAACATAAATTTTGTTATCTGAAAAATAAAAATGTTTAACTTTTGTAAAAAACGTTTTAAATAATTTTAGCGTTGTGTAAACAATTATTTCAACACATTTTAAAGTTTATATAAAAAATCAAGACCAATTTTTTTTTTCAATTTTAGCTGAACATAGCATTAGACACATTATTTTAAGTATATATTCAAAATTAATAGGAGCAACAAAACCAAGACCTGAATTTAGCAAATAAATTAAATAATCTTTCTAATTTAAAAAAAGAATATTCAAAAGAAACACCAAAAATGGCAAAAAACAACCAAAAAGACGACTTGTGTCCCAACCCGAAATATTATAGTAAATTCGTTATATCTTTCTAAAAAACAGTCAAATAAACACCAAAATAGAAACTTAACAAGTAATTTTAATGATCTTTAATCTCTTTCATCTAAAATTTCCATAAACAAACTATATTTCGCAAAACTCGCCAAAAAAAGCTTCGTCCACTCACGAGCTCCCAACCTCAAAAACAGCTCTAAATAGACAAAAAGAAATTCTTTTATCTCATCAAAAACCGTGAAAAAACAACAAAAAAGGTGTTCATATGACAAAATACGTAAAAACTTTGGAAATTTCGGAAAAATACACACGAAACCAGCAAAAACAACATAGATCAAGATAAATCGCAAAAGGAGTCCAACAGCGAAAAGACGCTTATCGTCGCGACTTTAATGGCAGCCCCATACCTCCCGAACAAAAAGTAATTGAACCTCCATCTTTCCTCCGCAAAATCGACGGAATTTGAATAAATTTCGTTGGAAACGAGGAAACAAAAGAGTTTGGGCGAGTTTTCGACATAAAATATGGTAAAACTGACAGGTTGCGACAAAATAAAATGATGTTTATTTTATGAAAATATTATAAGATGTAAAAATGAATGTAATGTGTTTTTATAACAAGATTTGGCAAGAAAAACGCATAAAAAGGCAGGTTTCGGGAGCGAAAAAACATAAAGCAAATCGAGAGAAATTCCTGCTTTTGAACGAAAAAATGCGCGCAAATGAGACGAAATGCCAAGATTTTGAGTAAAGCAAGCATAGAGTTAATAGGTAACATCTAGAGCTCTTGGATCAGTAAGTAGACCAATAGTACCACAACACAACTAAATAAAAGCATCATAAGCCCAAAAAAAATCAGAAATTTAGTGTACTAGTGGGTGTACCAATAGCACCAAAATATATTTTGAAAGAACAATACAAGCCCGAAAGAAGAATCAAAAGTTTATTTTCTCGTGAATCACATGTTGATACTGCTGATGTATTCGATTCCATCGACGATGATCCGACGGATTCTGTACAAAGGCATATCGAAAATGGCATGAACATCTCGGACCAGTCCAGTCGGTTCGCTGACAGAGTATTTGATGTGCAGAATGACACCGTCCGGGGTTAGTTCTGTCTGAAAATAAGGTAGCTTAGAGTAAACTAATATATATTAAGCCCTCAAAAGCCTTGTCGTTTTTTAACGTGCAAAACAATATAAATTGACGACAAGATTTTTAAAAAGCTCAATAATAAAAAAAAATTAAATTTCAAAAACCCACATTAAACTGTGGAGTCAGGGTGACATTCTCCAAAAGTTTCCGTCCACAATGTGGAACAGTCAAGGGATTGGCACAGGAACAGCTGAGGATGCAGTTCGAGCACACTCCACTAACTGGTCGTCCTCGTCCAACAACATGACCTTTGTCCGAGAACTTTTGAATTGATTTTGAACTTCTTGAGTCACTGGCTCGACTCTGACCAGTCGAACTTGCAACAGTAGATGAACTCCGACCGGTCAATGTTGTTCTTGAAGCTGGACCTTGATTGGTCGAACTTGCTCTAGCATTAGTGGATGAACCTCGACCAGTCGATGTTGTGTTAGTGGCCACTCTCGAAACATTGGTCATGCTTCGACCGGTTGTTCTTTTGCAGACTTGCATTCTCAAGTTAGTGGTTTCAGTGGTACTGTTCTCCTCGTCAGACTGGTACAGTTTGGCACGTTGGTTCATGTACTGCTTCATCTCGTCGACCATTTCTTTTGTGGGGGAGGAGTGGCTTCGGCAGGGACTGTCTGCCCACGCCGGTTTCTCTTTTGGAGCTGGTGATCTGGAGTCTTGAGATGCTACACTGGAGCTACGAGATGGTACCAATTGGGTTTGAAATGGTACTATGCGCAATTGTGGTGCCATGTGGCCTTGTAATGGTACCATGCCGCCTTCATATGATACCGAACTAGTCTCTGATGGTACCCTCAAGTCTTGGTTTGGTCGTATCTTGGTACTTGTAGCAATGGGAGAGATGCCTTGCCTTCTGGCTCTTCGACGTCGTACCGTGACGATGGAAATGTCATCTTCTGGAGACTTGAGGGTGATGGCCGTGACCAGTGGCGGAGAATCTGATCTCTGAGTCTTCTCTGGAGATATCTCTGTCATTGTTATCAAAGCCTGATCAATGTCCACCATATTGTCATCCCTTTTGTCACCATGATTAACATGTCTTCCATAAGCTCTAGTGCCATTCTTTTTCATACCCTTTCCGTTGATTCCATCCATTTTTGTGCCATTTCTCATGTTATGACGATCTCTTTTGACACTCTCGTTCGGGGAATTGACTGGAGTTCTAGGCTGAGCCGGTACCATCGGAGTACTAGTTATGTAGATTGGAACCGGCTGGCTACTGAACGGTGACGGAGGCGTCGAAGCCATCGATACATGAAGCGGGGGTTCTTGGAAGACTTCCGTCGTTGAGGATGAAGCATTTGGATCCTGAGTCCTTCTGGAGTTGGGTGAAAGGGCGTCTGGAGGCAGATTCAGAATCCGACGACCATCGTACTTGCTTCCTCTTAGACTGACTTGATATGGACTGGCTTCTGAAATCAGATACTGCTGACTGTGGCCAGATTCAGAGGGTTGACTTGTGTAGCCAGGACTGGATTCAGAAATCAAAGTTCCTTGACTTAACCTGGTTTCAGAAGTCGGAGTGACGTAGCTGTTACTGAATTCTGAAGGTAAAGTCACGTAGCTTTTGCTAGATTGAGAATTTGAACTGCTGTATCCGTATTTCAATTCAGAAGCCAATTTTCTTTGATTCCACCTGGATTCAGAAGGCTGACATTGCTGTCCTCTCCTTCTGCCATTCTCTTCACAATCACTTCTCTGCCTACTATAAGATCCTGCCCTCATCTCTCGTGCTGCCTCGGCTATATCATCAAGATTCTGCTGGTTACCCCGATGATTCGACCAGTTCTGACAACCTTCATCATGTGGACTAGAATCATTTCCTGGAGTAGTAACAAGTCGATCTCCGAGGACATTGTCATCAACTTGGTCATCTTTCTCTCTTCTTTCTGGTCCATTCTTCTGATTCTTATCTTCCAAGACTACTGAAAGAGCACGGTGGTCTTCTGAAGGCTGACTGAAGTCGTAGATTGATTTTTCTTCCTCTTCTGATGGCTCTTTGCAGGTACAGTACCTACAATAACGTAAGTTATAAGAAAGTAGAGTAAAGTATGTTGGTTCAGGGTAGGGTGGCGCAAAGTAGAGTATGATATGATGATATAGGCAAGGTAGGGTAAGGTGAAGTAAGGTAAGGTAGGGTAATGTAGGGTAAAGTTGAGTAAGGTAAAGTAAAATAAGGTAGAATAGCGTAGGGTAAGGTGAAGTAAGGCAGAATAGAATAAGATGGGGGTAGAGTAAACTTGAAGATGAAATCTCACTTCCTAGTCAACATCTTGCTCTGCTCAACCAACTTGCAGAGTTCCTCTTGAGTTACATGTAGATCATCATTGGGATTGATCAAGTTCAGCTCTCTGACCAAGAAATGCCGGTCGTTTAGACAAACCACCCGATCTGTACACTCGACCGGTATCAGACTCTGCCCCCAATTCGAGCTGTGTTGCTCTGAAATGTCATTTTCACAAAAATATGGCATAAACTGGGAGATGAAGTCATTTTCAGTGAAAAAAGCACTGAAATCGACTTCATTTTTTGTTTTTTTTAGTTTGCCTAAGGCTCTGTTAAGTTTTTACTGTTTTAAAGTCAAGTAATGACCATTTAACATCAAGTGTGACAGAACATAAAGTTATATCAAGCATAAAATTTAAAAAAGAATTACCAGTAAAAGCGGCACCTTGTTGATCATCACTGGCAGATATTGCACTACTTTTCGATCTGACTGGTCTTTTGACAACAATTTGTGAGGTTTTTCTGGCTGTATTACTTCTGGCTCGACGTGATTTGTCATCAGTTTTGTGATTTCTTGAAGTTGGATACAGTATTCTGTCTGATTGGCCTCGTGGATACTGTAATTTGAAGTTTTTGATAAAATAAACGTTATTAGATTGTTCAACTAATTATGTGCCCCCATAATCCTTTAGGTTGTTCAATTAATTCTGAGCCCCATAATCCTTTAAATTGTTCAAAAAAATTCTGAGCCTTCTAACAACAAAAATCTGCTTTGAGAAAGGCTCAGAATTATATGAACAACCTTATATGACAATTTTAAATCCAATATCATACTGAAACTACAACGTTCATGACCTTAAAAATAGTACCACTTACCCCACAAGACGTGTCTGAAGACGATAAATGTTGTCGTTCACTGGATACGGTACAATCTTGTCCATACCGGTCGATTGTGTTAGCACGTTGGGAATAGGGCTTCTGAAGTAATGTCACTTTAGAGATTCAAGAAGATTTGAAGAATATAATACTGGTCAAAAAGTGAATAGAAACAAGTGTTTTTACCTTTTTTAACTCGACGTTTAGTTATAAAATACAATTAAAACTGTCATAAAAGTCTTGTCGTCAAATCTCACGGGTTTTCCCGGTCAAAAACGACACGACTTTTTTATTACTCCAATCTTTTTAAAAAATTAAATTTTAGATTATTATTCGTATTTTAAAAACTTTTTGACACTAAATATTCAAAATTAAGCCCATTCTTCAAACCTACAACAACATAAACCCACCTTGACTTGTGCATCGACCAGTCGTTCGTATAATCGGACGGTGGCTGAACTCGCTTGACTGGCAAAGTTGGATTTGGTTTTCTTGTGATTCATTTCGCGACAAACCGATCGCTTCGGTAGGTGAAAGTGAATAAAGGTTTCAAATTGAAAAAATTTTATTTTGAAGGAAAAAACGATTTTTTGAAATTTTTTTTTAGTTTTTTTTGTTTTTTTTTCAAATTCTCATTTTTTTTCTCAAAAGATTTGGACTTATTATATTGTGAGTCATAGTTTATACTTAGAGTATGGTAAATTTTAACACGTTTCTCGTGTTTATTCAAAAGTTACAGCACTTTATAGCAGTGCGATTCATGTTTTTTAAATAAAGTTTTGATTTTCAAGCTATTCTTTTCCTCTAAAACCACGAAATTTCAAATTTCTTAGCTAGCAAACCGTTTAAAATAAGTTAAAATACATTTAAATCATTTCATTGTGCAGCTAAAAACAGCTTTTGATCTTCTCCATGCCTTCACAAAATGCTTCAAAAGGGGAGCGAACGTGATCAGGTGGCCGAGTGGTTAAGGCGATGGACTGCTAATCCATTGGGGTTTCCCCGCGTGAGTTCGAATCTCATCCTGATCGAATCTCTTTTTGCTGGTTTTTAGCCACAATAAAGGGGTTTTTAAAGTTTTTTAATAATGGAAAAAACAAAAAAAAAATACTTGAAGCCTAAACAATTTTTATATTTTAGACAAGTTTGTCATACTAGAACTGTATTGGTTTAAAAATGGCATGTAAACTAATGTTTTTCAAAATTTGAGTTTAACATTGTTTATTTAAATATTAGGTTAACAATAGCGAATATGGTCAAAAATAAGGTTGAAAGTGACGTGAATAACCTGTTGGAGCTGTTTGATGTTTTATCTGGGCTGGGTACATAGTTGTGGAATATCTCAAGGAATTTGTAGGCGCATGCTGGTCCCTAAATTCATATTAACTAGCATATTAGATTCGTATTTTTGTCATAAAAATAGGATAACTTTCATAGAATTCGTCATAAATTTCAAAAATTTAGAAAATGTGAAAAAATGGCTCAAATGTTACCTAAAAATGTCAAAAATGACATATTTAAATGTAGGTACAATATATTATATTAGTAAAACCTTACTTTACAACAACATTCAGTTTGGTCAGGATTACAATTGACAGCATTTCCAACCATTGTTTTATAACTATCGCAAACTCCAACTTCTGACTTTTCCAGGCATAGAGCTTCTAATGAATTCATTCGGATTCTCATCATGCACAATCCACAAATCAGGCGTTTTGAGGCTTTGTTTTGAAGCTAAACATAATTGTTTTAAACACTAGCTATATCCTAGCTTTTCGGTTAAAGTCCTGCCATATTCCTTAGCTCTCTCTATCTCTAGCTCTAGCTCCAGCTCCAGCTCTAGCTCTAGCTCTAGCTCTAGCTCTAGCTCTAGCTCTAGCTCTAGCTCTAGCTCTAGCTCTAGCCCAGAGCCCTTCGCCAGAGCCCTAGCCCAGAGCCCTAGCTCACAGCCCTAGACTTAGATCCAGCTCTATTCAAGTCATACCCTTTTCTATTAGATTGTTCAGTTATTTCTGTGCCCCTCTTAAAAAAACATTTTGGGATTTGTGCACAGAATTATTTGAACAACCGAATAGAAATACCCTTTGCTCTATTAAAAAATCAGATTTTTGTCTTACTGCAACCCTACCATAATTTTACTATCACCCATACGGTACTCGCACTATAAGATTACAGTAAAACTTACGATATAATCATGGAGGATAACCTTTTCCTTTCTTTTGTCATTTTTCATGCCAATTCCTTTTTTCTTCGAAAATAGGTAACAAGAATCCATAGCGATTTGGTCGATTATATCCTGTAACTTGTTCTTCTCTGTCAGGGAATGAAACATCCTGAATCTATCGTAACAGTCAAGGTTGGAACAACAACACACACCTTGTCTACAAGTGATCTCCGTCGATTGATTTTTACACATTGAACTGAAAATATAGTGGATGTTTAGGTATGAGTACTACTAACAAGGATATAGCTAAGGATAACGGTTAGGCTAAGGCTCTGGACTAGGGCTAGGACTCTGAACTAGAGTTCTGGACTAGGGCTCTGGACTAGGATTCTGGGCTAGGGCTCTGGACTAGGACTCTGGGCTACGGTTCTGGGCTAAGGCTCTGGGATAGTGCTCTGGGCTAGGGCTTAGGCTGGAGCTCTGAGCTAGTGCTCTGAGCTAGGGATTTGGCTAGAGCTCTAGGCTAGGGCTCTGGACTAGGGATCTGGGCTAGGGCTAGGGCTCTGGCTAGTTTAACCTACAGTATAATAAAAACACTTACAGTAACGTTTTCTTTTGAGATATTCTTACTTCAGCCACGGGATCCATGCATCCAAATTCGTACTCATTAGCATGTTTAATCGAATAGCATGTGGTACAGTGGGCTTTGTAGCCAACCAGCTGTGGTATCGCCTTATAATTGATCAGTCCGTTAATGTGAGGTTGAGTATAGGTAGCGCATATATGGGAGTATATGGGAGGGGTAAATAAGAAAAAAACCGACTGGTAAAGCATTTTGGTAGAAAAATAATATTATTTTTGAAATTAAAAAAAAATTTTTTTTAATTATTAAAATTTTTAAAAAATTGACAAAACGGCAAAAAATTCGAGTTTTCAAAAATTTTTTATATTTTAGGTAACAAAGTTAAAATTTTGCCAAACAAAACCTCAATCCTTTGTATCTACAGTTTATTTCGGAGCAATTGACATAACTACAACGTACGAGATATAAATAAATTTATTAGAAAAACTAAAAATAATTGAAGAACCCGGAGGGTGTTTTTTGACAAAATTAGTGGAATTCAGACCAAGACTACACTATGATCGTATGTAGGTAATGACGATGTTTCGTAGCTTCAAACATGAAAATTTAAACTTTTAACTAAAATTTATAAATTTAAAATTCTAAATTTCAAATATTAATTTGTTCAAAAAAGTTTGAGCCCTCTTTCGACGCAAATTTTCAAGCTTAGGGAGCGCAGAATTTGTTGAACAACCTAATAACAGTAAAGAAAGTTGTACTGTATTTCAAAAACTAGGTAGTTTTTTCAAAAAAAAATCATTTTAAAATTAATAAAATACTGAAAAAAATTCTTAATTAACCATAAAAAGATTTATACAACAACAAATATATCTATCAGACCGTGTAAAATGCAAACCATCAAGTGTAACATCGTCAAGTTTTGAAAACTTTGAAGTCTCAAAGTTCAATTTTAAAGATTTAAACTTGAAAACCTAGGATTATCTCCTTAAAAATGCCATTTTTAGACCACAAGATACCTTAAAAGTCTAAAAATGCCACTTTTAAACCAATATAAACCTTGCTTTTTCCAAAACCACCCCCACCTTAAGCCTCAACGTTAAGTGGAGCCTTGGCTTCGGCCTTTTCTTCTTCAGCAACAACACGAATTTCATGTGGGACAACTTCGAAGTAGGCTGGAGGTTGTGGGATCTGGCAACTCAACAACTGGTCTGGGTATTGGAAGGCGTTGTGGGTAGCAGCCAGCTGTTCACTGATCTGTCGTGCCACCTTCTTCTCGCCCAAGAAGGCGTAGCATCTCCACACAACAGACAAGCACCAGGCATGGATCAGAGTACCGACTAGATGGCCGATGAATTGGGATGAAGAGTAGGCACGTTGTTCTGGGGTCTGGTTGCGGTCGATGGTCACAAAGTCGTTGGTGATCTGGAAAAGGATGTATAATATGGATAGGGCATGGTAGGGCATAGTAGTGTAAAGTAAAGTATGGTAAGATAAGATAGAGTAGGGTAGGGTAGGGTAGGGTAGGATAGGGTAGGGTAGGGTAGGGTAGGGTAGGGTAGGGTAGGGTAGGGTAGGGTAGGGTAGGGTAGGGTAGGGTAGGGTAGGGTAGGGTAGGGTAGGGTAAAGTAGGGTAAGGTAGGATAAACTAGAGTACGGTACAATACGGTACTGTAGAGTAGAGTGACATAAAACAAATGTCTTACCTGAGCACATCCAGCCAAGATAGCAATAGCAGCATATCCAATATACGGCAACAACATGATCCGCCTCTCACTTCTGATTCCGTGCAACATAACCACCACCAAAATCAACTGCATAGACACAGCAAACAGTAGCTGGCTGATATATCTAGCAGTGTATTGATTGACCCAGTGATCAGCCGATAGGTTACCAGTAACCGCCATCATGTAGTGATAGCCAAAGAAGATGCTGAAAGCGAAGCTGATCAGCATCTGAATGTAGCCAATGTGTAGCGCGGCTTTGGTGACGTGAACCATGCGACAGAACACCTTGTACTGTTCGGCATCCGGATTCCAAAGCTGATCCATGCTCAAGTCCATAAGGCCAATACGGTACTGATCACGGTACGGTGGTGGAACGGTGGGCTGGACCAGCGGACGACGTTGGCTATAGGGTTTTGTCATCGTTCTAAAAATAGTCGTGTAAAACAAGGTATTCGAATAAAAATTGCTCTAAAACTTAAAAAACGCGACATAGCGTAGAGTAGAAAAGCCATTAAATACCCAAAAGCTATCTAGTCGGCATCAGCAACATAGAATAATATACTCAAAACGACACGTATAACATATCCAATTTCAGTTTAGGAAAAGAGTGGTTTAGACAAAAGAAAAAGGGAATAAGCGTTGATAAGTATTAGAGCATAATATATGTTGAAATAGGTAGTGAAGTAAGAACGCAAGGCTGAAGGTAATGCTAAGACAAGGGCCGGGCGCGAGGGGGGGGACGGGGGGTCCCCCCCCCAGAAAAAAATTTTCGAAAAAATTTGAACGTGGTCCCCCCTGTGGATTTTTGGAAAAAAATTTTCGCGAAAAGCCCTGTGCCGATTTTTTGGGCCCCTGCCCCCACCCCAAAAGTCCCCGCCCGGCCCTGGCTAAGACCATCTTTACGGCTAAGGCGGTGGCTTTGACTCGGGTTCAAGTTCAGGTTTAGGCCCTGGCTCATGCTCATGCTCTAGCTCTAGCATTGACTCTAATCCTGGCTCTGGCTTAGGCTCAAGCTGATGCTGATGCTTATGCTCATGCTAAAGCTCTAGCTCAAGCTTTAGCTCTAGTTCCAGCTCTAGCCCTGGCCCAGGTTCATGCTCAAGTTTAAGTTCAAACTCGGGCTAAAGCTATGGCTAACAAGGCTAGCAACAAAACTCAAAGCACTACCCAAAAATTCATTAAAAAACAATATTGTACTTCAAACAAGCACTACAAGTTATCCCACCAAACATTACCTAATCCAAACTAAAGCCTTGAAAAGTCCGAATCTTGTTTAGGTTACCATAACAACGACTTTTATATTTCGTAACACAATATTAATATCTATAATAACCCAAAAAGTGAATGTGTTTGAACGTGGGTTATAAAAGGCTTAACATAACAAGATACGAACATCGTTAATCTCAGCATATGACTTGGTATATAATAACTTTGGTCAAAGGTGTTTTGAAAATAAGTTTTGAACTAAATTATCAAAAAATTATAAAAATCTAACATAACATAGTAGCAAACATAATCTAACATAATATATTTGCTACCCTCTATGTAGTCATGACCTTATACAATATATTTACTTTATGTATTATAACCCAATAATATATATTTACCACACCTAAGTACTATCATATAACCTAATACAATGTATTTACTACCCTTACTACCCAACTAAAGACCTTGCAAATACGTTTCTACTAATTTATAGCTGATACGCTTATCGAATCAAACATTTCATCATAAAAACCAATACCGTTACGTGTTGTAACCGGTCCGTCGTAAAAGTAATTTCAATTTGTATGATTAGAAAACCGTTTAACAAGTAGTTTTGTAAGTTATTGCGCAAAACACTACTGTAATATAAACGAGCAATGTTTCACTATGATGTCTAATATATGTTTACATAAATTTTCATTAAAATAGCATTAGAAGAAGAATCTGGAAACTTAAGTTGATTTAGTACGTAGGATTTGGTAATAAGATTTAGTAAGCTGTGAGTTTGGTTGTGGATTAGTAGCAAACAAGAAGCAAATTCATTGAAGCTTAAGAACTTTGCTTCAAACTGGGCCTTACAAAGTAGCCTTAGGCTTGAAAGCTTTTGATCTATCAAAATGATTTGAAGTAGCTCAGTATCTAGACATGAGAAACGGGCCAGGCCCAATTTTCAGGCCCGGCCTGATCGAAGTTTTGCTCAGAGCCGGCCCGCCCCGTTTCTCATGGGTATCAGTATCAGTTAAGAAAGCCCCATTAAAAACATCATAGACAGTACTAAACCTCAAGTTGACATAGCCAAAAATATAAATCCACAGCTCCACGTCTACACAAAAGAAAAAGGAGAGACGGCATCTGTGAAGGGCTAAACAAGAATTATTCAATACACGGTCGAAGAAAGAAAGGCACTCAGCGAGGAATAAACGGACCGAATTTTAATTTCAAATACGGGCGATGTGAAGGTTACAATCAATAATGCATAAGGTAAACACACGAAACAAGGTGTGAATATCAATTTAGTCAAAAACAAAGTGTGGATATCAATTTAATCGAAGCACAGTGTGGATATCAACTTAGACGAAGCACAGTGTGGATATCTATTTAGACGAAGCAATGTGAGAATATCTATTTAGACAAAGCAAGGTGGGAATATCAATAAGATATTCAAGAGTTTAAAACAAACAGTAAAGCAGTACAAAGGAAAGACCATTACCTTGAAAATCAACAATTTTTCGGTAAAAAAAGTGCCAAAACAGTAAAAAAAGGATTGTTTTTCAATTTGATAAAAAATTTAACCAATAATCAGCCCTATAGTACAGGTAACTTTAATCAATTTGAAAACTACAAAAGACCATTTTTAACTACACTGCAGTGCACTGGAACTTCGGTATAACAAATAACTCAAAGATTTTAAATTTCTTTATTATTATGTTTTTCACTTAATTCTGCGCCCCTTCTCAAAGCAAATTTGTAGGGGCGCAAAATTATGTGAAAAACCTAATATAAAAAAGTTTTGGTATAGAAAAGTCCGTTTCTTAAGTAATTTCACGTTATGAAAAACACCAGTTTGAAAGTTCGAAATTCAAAAAGACTCTTCTTGTTTATATTTTGTTATGCTGACAAAAAGTGATGAAATAGACCACAATTTCCGTTTTTTTGAAACTTACAACAAAAAATCTCAATTATTAGTTATAATTGTTATTGGCTACATGTCAGTTTACGGATATTCAACATGGAATTTCAAAAACACACATTTTAAAAATTTTAAAACTTTTACACAGAATATTATACAAAAATTAAAAGAAAAACGATCAGACACAGAAGACTAGTACTCTAACAAGAGAATTGCACCAAATACCCCTCGGCTGTTAATACAAAACCTATTTAGAATGAAACAGCATAAACAGTTACCAAGAAAACTGGTTTTAAAAATTGCTAAATAGCCTTGGCTAGAGAGTTACAATACGCTTAATATTCTTATGTGTTCAAAAGATTGCTTTAAAATTCAAAAAACAACACTTGAAAGATTTAGCTATATCATCAAAAAACTATACCAAAATTATTTTAAAAACAATTCTACGTAGTTTTAGACCCAAATTTTAATTCGAAAATTGACTTGAAATGCACTTTTAGTACTCAAAAACCCATAAAATAGTCATAGACTGCCCTTTAGTTCAAAATAAACTTTTACCAGCCAATTTCATGGTCAATCCCATTAAAAATCTAAATTGCCTTTTCTTGCTTTGCTTATTCTACCTTTTTCAAAGCAAATGCTTTTATAAAAGCTACATTTCTCATTCTCAAAACCTTTTAAAAAAACATAGCTTTTGACATAACTTCCAAATGTCATAAAAAAGTCTTGTCGTTGATTTAAATCACTTAAAACTTCAAAAAACGACAAAACTTTTTGTTACCAAAACATTTTTTTGAAACAAAAACGTTGAGTACGTATTGAAATGGAAGAATACAACCCACAAGTTTGCCATTATTCAACCCACTACGTTGTCTTTACTCGTCTTACTCACTCCCCCCCCTTGACGCCCTCTTTTGAGGCTGAAAAAGTAACCTCAAACATCCTCATTCGTGCGGCATAACTTAATAAATCACAACGTTCCAGCTGTCTCTTCATAACGTGCTTTTTCAACTTGGAAGTTTTGAACTTTTATAATCTTTTAAAGATTTTTTTGAAATTTTTTCAAATTGAAGCAAAATTTTCACAAAAAGCCTTAAAAATAACAAAAATGATAAAAATTCTCATTTTCTGTTAAAAATCGCTTAAAAACGTTAAAATGATTTTCTTTTGTTCCCAGCTCTCGTCCTTGACTGATCTTATCTATCTTGTGAGAAATTCACATAGACAATGACAAATGTTGGTAAAAGAGCACATGTTCGTAAACAAATTTGTGTGTATAACAAAGCAGACAGTGAAGTAACAATGGCTGAAAATTTCGAGCTATTTTAAGCTTTTTGCGCTATGAATCATAAAAGAACTTGTCTATAACAAACTCCTATGTAACGGCCTTCAACAGTACGAACTCCTCTACAACAAACTTTTCTATGAATAACTCCTCAATAACGAACTACTCTATAACAAACTGCGCTTTAAAAAATCGTCCAAAATTTTAAATCCCCGTCTACCACTGCGCAGTGCATTTAAAACTCCTGTATAAAGACCTACTCTATACCCAAACCTTGCCATAGCTTTAAATTTTAAGAAAATTTTGAATTTTAAAAATTCAGTTTGAAATTATTTGAAAAAAACCACAAAACCGTCCCCTCCCCCTCCTCCCAAGAGTCACGTTTCATAAAATTAAAAGCATAAATCAGTCTTTGTTCATTTCAAAAGTTCACAAACACTGTTCCGAGGTAATCCAATTCAAAACGTTTCGAAACCGCACAACAGCTCTTTTAATACTCTACCAAAGAAGTCTGATTCACAAGGTCAGCTTTTATAATATTTTATGTGAAACAATCATTAATAACATTAGAAATTTAAAAAATATATAACTTTAGGCAAAAAAACTTAATTTTAAAAAATATGCTCAAAAAGAGTGATTAAATGACGCTGTATAAACTGACGTATTTTACAAAAACCTCACCAAAAACCCATAAAAACTTCAATTATTTCAAAATAAAAGTAAAGAAAAGTTGCAAAACGTATGACAACAACAATAATATCTATGTTTGATGACTTTATGACACGTTTATAAATCAAGAGTTTGTTTTATCAGGTGACCATTAACATTACTCTTCACACAACCCTTAAAATGACCTTAGGGATCAAAAGAAGAGCTTAACTTAACTTAAAATTTAAAGTTTTTTGAAATTTTTTTTTAATTTACGTGCCCCATCTTTTCATTACTTCGGAAAAATTGTAAACTTTAGTACCTTATACTCAGTTCTTAAGAAAGTCCTAAAAAAAGAACTGCTTTCACCCCCTCCCCCCCCACCCCTCCCAAAAAAGTAAATGTTACCCAAAACCCCACAAAATAAAAAATTATTACCCAAACGTTAATTGCTGTTACCTAAAAAGCCGTGCAAACTTTAAATGAGCTTTTCACCCAATTTACGTAGCCTCCCCCTCCCCCCCCATTTATAGCCTTTGGCTCTCCTCATTCCCAGTCAATTCTCACCCCAATGTCAATTTAGGTAGCAGCTCTTCGACCGCATAAAAGCTTGAGAGAAATTTCAGGATGAAAAAGAAAAAAGAATCCGCAAAACACGGCCTCCCCTCCCCCCTTCCCGTTCGTGTGACCCCCTGACAAACAGAACGCACACGAACAAACATATCCTTATAATTGGAGCGAACACAACCAGAAGGGTGGTTAGAACAGGCGTAATTGCTACTATTATTATTATATTATAGTGTTGTTATTACATGTTATAATATGAAAAAAAATTGATAGTATAAAAATTGCTAAAGGGGTCAACAAGGAAGCAGTTTTTAACTATAATTTTGATATAGGCTTAGATTTGAACTTAATTTTAGCTTTAAACGTAGTGTTAGACTAGGCCCTAACTTTAGTTTTGCTCTTGGTATTAGCACTAGCCGTTAGCCTTAATTCTAGTACCAGTACAAGCCTTATACCTAGCTCTAACCCTGACTTTAGCTCAGCCCTCGTCCTACTCGAAGCCATTGCTCTAGCCCTAGCATTAGCTTGCCTTGCCTGGCATGGCCTGGCCTTACCTTGCCTTGCATTGCCTTGCCTTGCCTAGACTTGCCTCGCCTTGCATTGCTTTGCCTTGCCTAGACTTGCCTTATCCTTGCCCTAGCCCAGCCTTATCCTAGCCCTAGCCCTATCCTATCCTTGCTTTGGTTTGCCTTGCCTTACTCTTGCCTTAGCCCAAGCTTAGCCTAAGTTCGAAGCAAAAAGAAAGCCCCTAATGCCATCCCAAAAACATATTTCCTCTTTTTTACATTACTTTGTATAAAAAGTTATATTAATGTTTGGACGCGTCCTTTAAAAGTTCTTTGAGAATGCCGTTCTCACGAGGTCGAGCGGATTCTGATTGATTAGATGAGAAGGAAATAGCACCAAAAAGTGACAAAACAGCAGCTGAAACACACGTTTTGCAGAAATTATAATGCAGTTTTAAAAAAGTTAAAAATGTTCAAGATAAAAAATGATTAAGGCTACAGTAAGTCATACTGTAATTTTTAAAACAAAAATTTTTTGAAAAAATTTTAAAATTATGTCATCGCCCATCCATACCCACTGCCAAAACCACAAATCATAATTCTATCCTTTACTAAATCCCTAAAACTCAACTCATACCCTCCCCCACCCGCCATATCCACCATCAAGCCCACTCAGACCTATATTATCATAGATCCATTTGGCCCCGAAAACACATTAGACGTCAAAGATAATATTATATTTGGCCAGGAATTCCCAAAAGAAAAAATGCATAAAACTGCAATTCTTCTTGTGAATAACAATGAATAATAACCTCAACACATTCAGGATTGAATGCATATAAACAGCCTTCAGTACATGGGTATGAAGATGGGAGTGAAAATACTATGGTTCCTACTTCCTTATTGACATAAAATAGAGATTTAAGTATAGTTTTTACTATTTTTAATTAGTAGGTAGGATGGAGGTAACGAAAAATGCCTTTTTTAGTAAATGGCATGTTGAAAAAAGGTCATGTCTCCACGCGGAATCGAACTTTTTTTGATTTTCGTCTTTTTCAAAAACCCAATATTAACTTGATTTTTTAGGCAATACATATCATTATATGCTTTGTAAACTCATGGTGAAAACTTTTCATAAAACTTTATAAAAATGTGAGAAAAAATCATATAAAAAATAAGCATAAGTCGTTTGACTTCGTTCCCAACTCAGAAAAAATGTTATAAAACAGCCATTTTTAAGCTTATAGACACAAAAACCACAAAGAATACAACTTCCCAGACCAACAATTTCAAAAAACACCCCTTCTTTTAAAGCCACGAAAACTGAAGACACCTTTTCCTTCAAGACCATAACTACTCAACACACCCCTTGCTTCAAAACCACGGACTACTACCCTACCTACTCACGCCGAATAATCAAAATGCTCCTCTGTAAATCAAACAAGTTACCCGCGTTTTATTTAATTAACCGATTAATCCTCTTTCCCATTATAAATAAACTCAGCTCACATTCTGTTTATTCCCGAGCTTATCTATTGCTCAAATGAAAGTTGAAGGTTTGGCCTTTGTGATTTAGGTAACAAATTCATTCTTAAAGGTCAGACAAAGCAGGGTAGGGGAAGAGAAGGACGGCAGGAAAAAGTTAAGGCAAGGACATGGCAAAGGCAGGGCAAAAGCAGGGCAAAGGCAGGGCAAAGGCAGGGCAAAGGCAGGGCAAAGGCAGATCAAAGGCAGGGCAAAGGCAAGGTAAAGGCAGGGCAAAAGCAAGACAAGGCAAAGGCAGGGCAAAGGCAGGGCAAAGGCAGGGCAAAGGCAGGACAAAGGCAGGGCAAGGGCAAGGCAAAGGCAGGGCAAGGCAAGGGTAAGGGTAGGCATTTCTCACAACGTGCCACTAACTACAACAACAATACTTTCTTTTAAAAAAAATTTTAAATTGAAAACTATTATATTTACAAAATAAAAAAATATTACCAAAAATCGACCAAAAACCGGCATTTCTCCAATCAAAACCTTACGAAAACCTCAACCCAAAAGTGAAAAGTGCAAAAACACAGAAGTCAAGCTTCAGATGTCACATGAAATTTGGAATGAAACGTTTGAAAACCCAAAAAAACGTCGTAATCGAGTTGAAAAATTAGTAGAAATATTTTCGGCGGTTGATTTCGTAAAAAACAAAATCAGAGAAGCAGCGTTTCATCAATCGCTAATGTGCTAACCCTCTTATTAACGGTTTACAACAGAACGGCACGACGGAATTGATGGTTTTCTTCTGGAATTACAATGTTTCTGGGTTTTTGTAAAGGGAATTTTGGTTTAAGAGACGAAAGGAGTTGCACTACCCTACTCTACTGTATACTATCGTACCCTAAAGTACCCTACCCTACCCTACTCTACCCTACAGTAACTTACGCTTACTTGAACCGTAACATCCTTAGCCTTAGTCTACCCTACACATAATGCTCAACATATTATTCTTACCGTACCACACCCAACCCATAGTCCCAACTTACTCTACTCAACCGCAGTAATGTTATCTTACCCTAGGTTATATATCTTTACATTAAGTTCAAGCAAAGTCTAAGCCCTTCTTCACCTTTAAATCCCAACATTCGTGCATACCTCCTCCCCTCTACGCCACTAACCCCAAAATTTTAAATTAGTCATTCCATATTTCAAACCAACCTTTAAAAACCCTTAAAATTCCATTTTAAATTTCGGAAAACTAATAAAAATATTGTTAACAATACGAATGAAACCTTGTGAACAAACTGAGCGCAAAACCTCATTCCATCAAGTCAATACCTCCAAACAAAAATATTAAAACGCTTAATCATAACCTGCTAAAGCACCTTCGCTAAATGATAAGGAAAGCAATCGATAATGGTGACAACCATATTGGTTATGATAATGTATGTCTGGAATTGGCAAAATAAAGTATTAAGGTGAATCAGAATAATGACAGGGTAATACAGAGTTAGACAAAGCAAGGAGGAGACAAAGCAGTGCAGGGCAAAGCAGAAAATTGCAGAGAAGGGTAAAGCAAGACAGGTCAAGGCATGGTAGGACACACCAGGGCAGAGTAAGACAAGGCAAGGAAAGGCAAGTCAAGGCAAGGCAAGGCAAACAAAGCTAAGGTAGGGCAGAGACTTTCTTACTACATTATACTAACTATAAATATTATAAATATGGTAATATTAATAAATCATTTCACAAATTATCTTGTTTTCATCAAACTAACATATCAACCGAAACCAAAATTAATTGTAACTTTCATCAACTTTTTCTAGAACGAAAAAAACTGTAAACAATGATAAAGTGATAGACACAAAAACATGTTGTTGTTGATAATACAAGTTTTAAAAGATTAGGAAATGAAGATTATACGTGTAAAGTCTAAAGAATTGATGTTGATTATACCCTGAATTTACTGAGCAATAAAAAAATCTGTAATTTCATCAAATAGCTATTGAGGAGGCCAAAAATGGCAAAAACAAGAGCACAAACAAAAACAGCAATAAATGTGCTAAACCAACATACTTTTAGTAATGTAACGTCAACTATGCTATTTACTGTCAATCAGTAGGTTTAACAGCTCATTATGTAAAGTACTGTTCGTTACTGACATTCATTAAATGTCCGTAGAGACAACAACAAAGTCTGCCTCTAGAAATTCATTTTTTATTAAATTTAGAATACTGTATGTTTCTAAAACTAATCTTATGCCGTTTCCCTACCCTAATCTATTGTACTCTACTATACTGTACTGTACTCTTTTCTACTCTAATCTAATTTTCTGTACTGTACTGTACTCAGCTCTACTCCACTCTACCCTACCTACCCTACCGTACCGTACCGTACCCTACCCTACCTTAAGCTATCCTATACCACCTTACCTTACCCTAACCTTCTTTACCCTGCTATACCCTACTCTATTATCTCTTGCCTTACCTCACAATACCCCTGCTTTAGACATTTACCTAAACTGTCATTGCTTTAAAAAAAATTTGCTTTTTTAGAAACCCACAAAAACCCCTTTATATGCCAATAATTGTTTCGTGTGCTTTCAACAATTCTTTCCTCCTAGGCTTTACAAACTTGCATAGACAATGGAAACGAGTTATGATAAACAGAAAAGGCCAAAAGCTCAAAAGTTTCGCGACAAATTCGTTTTCTATTGCTACAAGAATATTGAGTTACCTTTCTATACTAAATATCTCAGTTTTTACCGATCTATGCTAAATCTCTAACTCAATATATAAGTTTAATGTTAAGAACGGCCGGTCTCATATCTCTCACAAAGCCATTTCACTTTCTTAACCAATATGCCATTTTTTTATCTACCACAACATCAAATTAAACAAGACAGCCCTCTTTAACCTCACAAATCCTTTCATCCTTCAAAAACACCCAAAATACCCTGCCCTTCACTCCCACATGTTGACATAGAACAGACATTTCATAAACGTCGAGAAAAGTTAATTTTCCGTCAAGACGTGATGTCCTCGAGTGTTCTCCTCCTTTCTGGCCCTTTATTTGGGTGTTCGGAAATTTTTTTTTATTTACGCAAACACAATTTCGAACAAAACGTTCGGCAAGACGAAGGAAATAGTGTTTGGAAAGAGAGAGGGCGAGAGAAAAGAAAAAAAGTGGAAAAAATAAAGTTTGAGGTGGTTAGTTTATGCAAGGTTAAGTGGCTTTTTGTCGTAAAGACTGTCATTTCTTAAATAATTGTTTTACAATACAGAAAATACTATTATAACAGCGAAGAGCAAGAAGACATTATTCGCGGATGTCAATGTTTTTTGCCCAAAATTCTTTTAAAATAATAACCATCAGACAAAAAATAACATAGTATAAAGCAAACCGTACCCAATATAACCACACAAACAAAAAATGTATGTCTTCAGTAAAGATATGACCTTTAAAACCATTAATATACGCATAAAAATTACTCATCGCTAAAACAGTTTATTCGCAAAAAAAATCAAAGTTAATGTAAAAACAAGCAATTAAAAGTTATGAAAGTTGTTCAGAATACCAGCTAAACATACTATGAAGATTCAATGCTAATGTAACGACTACAATTCTATTTTTTTAAATATTGTGTTGAATATGCCACATCCAGTCATTCTTAAGCTAATAACAGTACTGATGCGTCAAAATAATCCTGAAGTAGGCAGATGTAGTTAAACTACGCGAATCCGTAACCAATCAACGATCCTCCAATGAATCCAGTGAAAAGGTAGGCGTTCTTGGTTACAAAGTCGTCCAGTTCGCGACTGGATGGTAACGAAGACTTGGTTGCACCCAATTGTGACCTCAAATGATCTGTAATGTCGTCTAGATCTTGTTGGAATTGGCTTTTGTTCAGCTTTATGTAACCGCGGTAGTTGAAGAACTAAAATAAGATTTTTGAGTTAAAAGTAGGAAGCCTTTGGCAGTAAATTCTTAAGTAAAAGTTTAACTAGTTTCAAAAAATACATCTTTTACCAAAAACTAATAAAAATCTACGCCAAAATTAACTTTTATGTCTAACAACTATCGAAACCATAGTGAATACCTAAAACAACCTAAACTTCAAGAACTCTTACCTGTAGAATCAAAAGCGTGCATCCCAACATAGCAGCAAAGAATTTAGATGTTCTTGTAAACACATATCCAGTAACACTAAATTTTGAACAATAAAACCACAAATATTAACTTACATTCCTCCAGATGCTCCTATTCCAATCTGAAGCGGCACGGGTTGACGTTGAATGTTGCGGAAATATCTGAAGAATCCATCAATTGTATTGCTAAAAAAGTTTCCTGACTTTGGATCCCTGGGTGCCTTTTCTGGCCACATATTAACCTGAAAGAACAAAATTTACTCACAAGTTCACTTAATTTAGGATGTTCATTGAGCGTATTTAAATTTTCAACCGGTTCAAAACGGCCAAAAACAGTAAAATCTTTGAAAAACCACAAGAATAATGTAAGACAGAGAAAACACGAGAATTTTGGCGGGTTTAATAGCGCCGTATATAGTGATCGCTAGGAAGGAAGCATCTATTTTATTTTCCAGACAATTATTAGTTTTTCGGCTCGCGCCCGAATGTGCGCAGACTGCGTTGTTGTTTACATGAAGTTGATACTGATTGCAAATAACTTACAATATAAGTACTATTAAAAATTTAGTTATCAAAATACTTTACAGAATTTTAACATTAATAAAAATCATAAAAGAGCTATATCAAAAAAAAACAAATTTTTAAAAGTGTAGTGTCAATGCTGATATTTTGCATCTTTGTCAACACTAAGATTTTTGTATTCTTTACAAAATTTTATAACAAATTGACATCTACAAGTCGTGTTTTGCTCATTTTCAAAATTTCGTTTGGACATATTTCATCGTATAAGCTGTCTCATTATTTTTACTCGCGGAATATTTCCATTCGAAAGAAATAATCGAGATTTTCGTGATTTTCGGTGTGTAAAATCAATTTTCTTGTTCTTAATATGTTTTCAATTATATATTTACAGTTTCTTTTAAATTTCAGTAACGTTTTACACTATTGGTGTCACTTAAACTGGTTAATCATGGCAGAAGAACTGCTGGACGACGTTAACGACTATGACTACGATGATCCGGAAGGCATGGAGTTTGAATCACAAGCTGAAAGCATACGTAAGACATTTATTTTTGTTTTTTAATTTTAAGGTTTAAAGTTTGAACTAGGTGTTTATGTTAACATGGCATAATTTCACGTTTCTAGCCTAAAATAAGGTGCTTTTAAACATAATTTCGATGAATAACGTAAAATATTTTGTTTAGTTCATTCTGACGACGAAAATGAGGCTCCAGCTTATCCGAGCTACGCGTTACGAAGCAGTGCAACTAAAATGCGAGCTCCAATGACTCCAATCAAAGAGAAAGACGAAAGCAAGTTCTCAAGTGTATATCTCAAGAATCCACTGAGGGAACGTGTTGCAAACAGTCGCAGAGATTTGACAGATGCATTTAAGAACATTTCTTTTGCTAACAAAAATGATCCAGAAGTAAAGGCCAAAAAAGAAAGAGATCGAAGAGCTTGGGCTGGGAGCTACGATGATGTTGATGTAGATGACCGTGATAAGACGCTAGCTCGTGCTGGATTGGATACAATGGAAGAACAGGTTAAGGCATACGAAAATAGGTTTAACCACAAGTTTTCTGAGGTGAGTTTTTGGTTTTTTGTTTTTCTTTGACAGGCATAATCTTTAAGATATTATACAAGTCATTTAAATTATTGACTACTTTTGGTATAACTTTTTTAAAATTGTAGTTAGGGTTGTAAATCTTTTTGTGGGGTTTGATTATTTGTTTCTTTAACTAATTTATGTTGGAGATTTATAAAACATACAGTTTGTTTAATGTTATTTTAGGTACAAGAAGAGCCAAAGAGATCAGTTCGATTTGATGAAGTTGTTCAAGAAAATCCAACTTCTGTGGCATTTACGAGTGTTGCAGAAAGTGTTCACTCAGTCCGACAAAACAGTTTTTCTGACGAAGCACCGGTTGAAAGATTTGATCTTCGTAGAGCAGATTCAGAAGATTCCATTGGAAACAGAAGTTATGAGGAAGATAGAAGGATTTCAGAAGCCGATGACGACAGACAAAGGGTCTTGGATTTCGAAGAAAATTGTGGAGCTAATGAAGCGGTCAAACGAGATCCAGATGTCAGGCGGAATGTTAGAAATACTGATATTGATTTAGCCTCAAAGACAAGAGAGAATGAAGTCAAGGTTCAGAAGAATGACAGTCTTTTGCACAAAATGGTACGTTTGTTGTTGTATATTGTTGAGTTTTATCGTTGGGTGTTTTTTGAATAAAGTTTTTAATTGAATAAAGTTGTGTGTCTATTGGGTATGATATGATGGTGTATATCTAGTCTTTTGAGCTGTCATTCGCGTCATACTTGATATTAACTATAGCTTTCCTTATATTATCGTAGTAAAGACTATTTTTCTTCTAGTCCTTATGCTTTATCTAATAAAATTGCTTTCAGAACCCACCAGTACCACAAAACGAGTCAAGACTACAGCGATGGAGAAGAGAAAGAAAGCAAGAATTGGATCAAATCCGCTCACAGAGAGATGAAGCTCTTCAGAAGTCTCAAACTCGATCTTCGTTAGCACCAAGAATCGCTCAATCACCTAATCCAAAGTCGTCTGGTCGATCGCTACCTATGGATGTTGTTCAACCTTCTTTAATTAACCAACATTTGAATACTGGCGTCTTTAAAGTACCATTGAGCCGCGCTGATGTTCTTTTTACTCCAAAACGACCAGGACATAGAAGTTTGAGTGGCAATTTGAACTTCAGTACCAATAGCCATGGTAATTTGAGTGCCCGTACTGATGGATCTGGTGCTTCTTGTGGGTATGGTAATGGTACTCAAGGTCTTCGCAATGGTAGTGCGTATGTTGATGTAGCTTCTGGTACTCATGGTTATGGTAGTGCTAATGCTCATCATAATGCATCTTCTCGTAATCAAGCCTACTGTAACAACAAGATGAGTGCTCCAGATTACGGTACCGGGAACCAAACTACACAAGGTTACGGTAACAACAATTTAAACGCCAGAAGTTACGGTATGGAGAACCAACATGCTCAAACTTACGGTAATACAAGTAGAAATGTTACAAATTTGGGAAACCTGAGCACTCACGGTCAAGCTGATGTCACTTCTGGCAATCGCTACATTGAAAAGACCGAAGATACTCAATCTCAGAAGTCAGCCAAGACGAGTTCAAGTGGAAGGTCGGCACCAAACACAATGTGCACGATGAGAACGGCCATCGAAACGGCCGACAACTCGTTCCAATCGAGGGCTCCGTCTACTATGAGTCAAGTGTAAGGTTTTTGGAAGTTAGGGTAGATGAAGAATGACAGTTTTTGAAAATTTTGTTGATTTAAATGAGGTTTTGTTATCTTTTCTTTCGTATTTTATGTTCTTTTTGAGGTTTTTAGGTAATATTTTAAATTTTTTTCAACTTTGATAACAAAATTATGCTTTTTTAAAGCTTTTTGTATTAAAATGACGTTTCAGAAGCGCTGAGATTACGGCGAACACACAACAACTAGCATTTGGCTTTGTGGATGTTGACCAGGAAAAGGTGCTGGAAGTGGCATTAACGAACAGAAGTTTCCGGACTTTGGAATTCAAAGTCAGCATTAAGTATCCAACTGACTATAAACTTGGATGGGTCTTCAAAGTATGTTGTTTTTGTTACAATATTGTTTAAATCTAAGTTTTTCACGTTTTTAGTTCACATAGGTAGTGATTAGGCAATGACTTTTATAAAAATCTAAATTTAGGTAACAAATTGGATTAGTAACTAAATTTTATTGATGTATAAGGCTGAACAACCTTTTTTAGGCATTAAAATACATTTTTAGGCATTTGTATTCATTTTTAGGTATTAAAATTCAATTTTCAGGTACTAAGCTTATCCACAACGAGTATCGAACCCGGAGGCACCACCAAGTTCTCAGTACTATTCAAACCAAGAAACGTAGCTGTCTATAACGCAGAAATCATCGTAACAGGTACCAATCTATGTGAAACGGTCTATAAAATACCGTGCTATGGCTACGGTGGCCGAGCGATGTTAGAAGCCTTAACGTCAGCCGGGGAAAGGTTATTGGCAGGCCCTGAGGGCTTGAGAGTACTAACTATCGATTCAAGAGCTAATTCGTTCACGTTTGCTTTGAAGAACACTGGGGAACGGTGAGTATTGGGGTAGTTTTTGGGTGGGAAATGATGGGGATTGGGATGTTTTTCCAAATTAGAGGGGTTGTAAAATGAAAAAAAGGTGGTTGTTTGAGGGTTTTTAAATTGAAAATGACATAAAGTTGATTATTTTTGATGAAAAACATGTATTTTCGAAGTAATTTCGAACTGAAAATGGCAGAAATTGCGTGCTTTTGGGAATATTTGAATTGTAAAATGAATTTTTTGAAATTTAAAAAGAATTTTTGAAGATTTTAAAATTAAAAATATTGTTTTAGGACAGCGTTTTGTGCGATAATGCCAAAGAATGAACACGATGACTTCTGCGAACCGAACCATGTTGTTATCACACCACAACGGGTTATCATTCAAAAGAATAAAATGCAGGTAAGTCTGGATAGTAAAGATAATATAAGAAAATTACGTGTTTTTTGTTTTTACATTGACCTTTTTTAATCAAATTTAAAAATTTTTCATTTTTTGGGAAAAATAATTTTTTAGGTACATATATGTAAGTTAATAAAAATTTTGAGATTTTGTTGGATTACATAAAAGTCTGAAGTTTAACAACGTTTTTTCAGGTATTCACAGTCAAATTAACAGCAGATTTGAGGAGATCAGTGTCAGCGCAATCGTTAAGCAGTGTCAGGACTGTCTCGGATGGAGCACTTAAGCTATGGGTTTACTATGGAGAAGAACGACAGAGAATGAGACTTAGAAAGTAGGGTTTTTAATCTATTTTGAAAGCAACGTATCGTAACAAAAAATTTAAAAAAAAATAAAATTGTTATTAAGATTAATTTTAGGTAACAATATCTATTCCTCCATGGTATTGAAGTACAAAATCATACTACTTTTTTTTTAGGTACGTTCGACAACAAAAAAGAGGCTACACCTGCTTCAAAATGAACTTTGCAGTCGACTTCGAAGGCCAATATGACAGAGAAATCAAGCTGGTTCATCGTGCCGACCTCGAAGCTTTCAGGAATTGCATCAGAACGTTCCAAATCCAATTCAGCGATCCGAGACGAACGGTCCAAAAAGCCTTGATGAATTCACGGCCAGGCACGGCAATGACATTCGATAACACTCTAGAACAGTCAGTACAATCCACTACGTTTGCTGAACAACTCCACTCATTCGCGGCTACACCGCTGGCTAAATCGAGAGCTTTCACACCAGGAAACAATGATACTATGATGCCGTGATGGGGTTTGTAGGATGGTATTAGCATGATGAAGTTGTTGTATGGGTCTATAACAACAAAGTATCCTATTGTATGGAACTATTAGATCATGATACTTCAATTTCTTGCTTTTTTTGTTGTATACAAGCCGGGATTTAGCTTTCGGAGTTGTATGATGATATTGTAGTAGGTTTTTGTTTTATCTTGCGATTTTTTATATTTTGATGGGTTGGAGTAAGATTTTGAGATTGCTGTGATTGTTTAAGCTGACACCAATTGTAAAATGAACTAACTCATTTGATATTGTCTTTTGTTTAACGGTTTATAAGGTATGATTTAAAGTTTGTGTGATCATGAATAAGTTATTCTTTTATATTTGTTTAAGGCTAAGATATAGCCTTTTAAGGTGTCTATAAGGTATTATTTTAGACCATTGTTACTCTGATTTTATTGTATATATCGTATGTTTAGTTTAATTTTTGAATTCCATATGTTTTTGTCTTATGTTAGAGTTTAAAAATAAGTTTTTGGCTTCAAAAGCTCATTGATATTGATTTATTTAGTAAAAATGGCTATAGGTTTGTACTAATTTTGTTTTATAAAAAGTTTTTGACATTATTTATTTGAATAATAAATAATTTTTAGTTTTAATGGTTTTTTGTTCAAATGGTTTGTTATCATGATTACTTACTACATTAATTTACGGCACGGTTAAAAGAAATCTATTTTGTGGTCTACTTATCTAAATAACTCATCAAACTACCTGGTAGCTTAGTTTGATTGTAAGTGTAAAGGGGCGTTCCTAAGATGGGTCAGCCCAAAAACAAGCCTACTTGCTGTTCTTGAAACCTCGGGGCGTTAATGGCAGAGCAGCTTGATGTGGGTTTGGAGGGTGGATTAAAAAAGGAAAAAGGGTGAGATAGTTTTAAAATTTTTTTTGAATAGAAAAAAGTTTAAAAAAAGTTGTTTTTTTTATTTACTCTACCTTATATTCCTTCTTTTCAGGTATGTTTACACCTTATTTTCAGTCAATTATTACTAAACGTTTACACAAGAATCTGCTAAAAATACTATACTTATCCCATGCAATTACTCCGGCTTCTAATTGGTTTACCTTGTAAACGGAATGATCGGAGATTTGGCGCCCATAAAGCGAAGGCCCGACACCGGAAACGGACAAAAGACAACGGCGACACTTTAAGCATCTTGACCGTTTGATGCCACCGCCCGGTCATATTAGCCGTGGCTAATACGGCTTCGAATAAATAATGAATTGGCATGAGTTGCGCAAGCTGTAGACGTTGATAAATTTTTTTATTTGTAGGGGTAGGAGTGCGGGGGGGGGGTGGTCCTTAAAAATTTTTTTTCAAAAATTCTTTTTTTCCCCACACCCACCCCCACACCAGTATCAACCCCTGTTTAATAATAAAATTTAAAACAATTTTAAATTTTATGTTTTTTTCGTATCTTTTACCCAATTAATCAACCACGTTTCCAACCTGACATTTACGAAGTAAGGTGCCAAGTTGGCGAGTAATTTTTTATTCAATAAATCCGGAAGAAAGTTGTGAAAAAGTGCGACTCATTAATCTCCACGGCCTTTCCCAACTATTTTTTGCCCCAACATTTTCAGGTTTCTAAAATGCCTATATGCTCTACAATGCTTATATTCTTTAATATGCCTATGCCTTCTGATGAATATTATTTTTGTGCCTCATTTAACTATCGCTAGCGTTTCATGGTCGACTCAGAAAGGGTTTACTTACTTGGAGCTCGGGAATGCACTTTTCTGTACTTTTTGTATATTTCACTATAAGATAGGGCAAGGGTTGAAAGGTTCCGTAGTACTAGGTTAGAGTAAAACTTGGCTTTGGTAGTTTAATGTATCAAGATGAAGAGTAAACACGTTGTTCTGGGGGTCTGGTTGCAATCAATTGTCACAAAGTAGTTGGTGATCTGAAAAAAAGGAGGGTAATACTGGGTAGGGTAGGTAAGATATGGTGAGGGTATGATAGATCAGAGTAGATTGTTGTATAAAACGGTAGGATAGGATAACATAGCTTAGGATAGGGTAGGGCAGACATGACGAACGTGCCGGCCTGAGTGTTAGTGTTAGGCCTGGCTCGATCTAAACTTTGCTCAGGTCCGGCTGGCTCGGGCGGCTCGAATTTGTTTAAGTGCAAACAGGCCTGGTTTATTGGCCCTTGATATTCGGGCTCGGCCGGCTTGTTGTGGTATTACAGTAGCGAAAAAATATATTTTTAATTTTGCAGCTACTACAATATTATGTTAACAACTATTATAGGGTAGGGTGGGGTAGAGTAGGGTAGGTAGGGATGAAAAAATAGCTTCTTCGAACTAGCCTAAACCTAGAAAACTTGAAGCCGTTTTGAAGTTGTTGAAAACTCGTTTTTGTTTAGAAAAACAATGCAAATGATCACAGCGAGAGATCGGCACTTTAGACAATAAAAGTGATTTGGACCGCTGCTACTGACCGAAACTTTTGATGATCGCGGTGTTTTAAACTTTCGATTCTAGCCGTATTTTATGTTTATTGAGCTTATAAAACTTGGCATATTAACTATAAAAAGGAACGTATTTTACTTAAAAACTATCCTGCAAATTCTTTGGACTGTGGCTTTTTTATCGGTTTAGTTTTGCTGTAAATAAGAAGAACGTTAATTCCCAATGATTCACTGTTCTCGCTTTCATAAGCACTATGATGTTTTAGCTTGTCTGGTCGATAGGTTGATGTTATTAAGATACCTTGTGGTTTTTAACTTTTCATATTCAAAACCTTGTTAAGTATATCATTGCGCTTTCAAAAAATTTGTTTTAGTGGAGAAGGGGGGGGGGAGGGAGTAAGAGAGAGGATGCTTAAAATTTTTTGGCGGTATAACCGGGGTGGAGAAGGAGGGGTAGTTAGAGCTGTAAGAAGCTGTGCCCAATTTTTCAGATTGGCATTTTTCAAATCTGGTTTGGTCAATGGCCGAACTTAGTAGTCGCCTTTTCAGGTCACGTGGGGGGGGGGGTCTACAATCTTTTAGAGGAGGGAGTGGGGAAGGAGTGAGGGGTTTGACTAGTAAACAGGTTCGGCTGGCCTTAGTTTTCAACTTGGACCTTTTTCAAATTTGCTTAGAACCGAGACCGAGCTTGGACCTCTTTTTAGGTCTAGTGAGGGGGAGAGGGGGGGGAACGAGATGGAAAAGCAGAAAATTTTTGTATGCTACTTATAACCAGAGTCATCTGCATCAAAATATTCTGCAATAGACCCACCATTGTTGCCTAAAACATTAAAAACCTTAAACGTTCCAAGGCGTTCCACTAAGACTTTGTTTGAATAACCCGTTTCAAATTGCAGCTTAAAACGGAGTTCTTGTTATCAACATATTATCAATCGAGAGCCTTTTCCGGCTTTTCTCGTCAAAATGTGAATCCACGTGATTATTTTTTGTTGGTTTGGCGCCTCGGGCCATAAAAATCTGACTTTTTATTGCAATTGTTGCTCGGGGTTCAATTGTTAAACTTGGGGAGGGGAGGGGTGGGGGGTGTTAAAGTAAATAGGGATTGCAGACATTGAGAGAAATTTGAATCGGTCCGGCCTGTAAGTTGGTTCCCGGGCTTGGGCTGGGCTTTAAATGTGGTTTCCGGGCCTGGACCGGGCTTTAAAAGCGGATTTAGCCTGTCTTTCGCCTTTAAATTAACCTATTTTACTATAAAACACACAAAATAGCCATAGATAATATATATTGTTAGATTTTTAAAGTTTAAAATGACAAATTTAGTAGCAAACCATACTTAATTAGCATACTTTCTTGTTAGCTAAAAAACAATAAAAAAAGAAAAGTTGTTTTAAAGTGGCGACATTGGTGGCCAAAAAAGTTCCCCAGCTAGTCTGGATTCTCTTTTGTTCTCACTTGATCTGGAATTTGAATTCCATTATATACTTTGTTGTAACGTCATTAAACTTTTGGCCACAAATTATCTTTGGCCGAGGATTTCTAAAATACGACATCTTTTTTGTTGGGTTGAAATCATATCATTAGCACGCGGATTCTGTTTCAAATAAGGCGAGATAGAAGCAAAGTAAGCACACGGTAGAGTTAAAGTAGGTGCAGAGTTGTATCTCTACCGTACCACTAATTGTAGAAAAGTGTTGTATCATAGGGATAATGGTAAAGGTTAGGTTGGGACAAGGTATGGCTAGACGTATAAAAGACGGGACCTTTGTTTGGGTTCTGAAATTCACTGAGCCAACATTTTCTCCGGCTCAGCTTGCCCGAGGCAGGGCTTAGTGTGCCTCTTGTCAGGGTTTGTATGGGCACGGTAAAGGTTGCTTTAACCAAATTTTTAATTTTTTTGAAACGATTAAAGAATAATTTAAAAAACAATATTTTCTAGCAAAAACCTTGTCTTGTTCTTCAATTATTACAGCAAAGTATTCAGTTTTTATTCGTTTTTTATATTATACTAGGCCGAACAGCATAGAGCACACGTATATTATCACCTTATACCTTCGTATCGCCTTTTAAACATCCAAGACAAACTGTTCAGTTTATCTTCTGGAATGTTTATTTTGGTTTGTATATCGCATTGTGAACCATTTTTATTCATTTTTAAATGAATTTTATATATTTTTTTAAATTTACTGCACTGCGCAAATAATTTTTAAAAACTTGAGTTTTTTGAAAGTTAAATGAATTTACCTTTTAAATAACACCTAAAATAAAACTTTGTGTCTAAATTTACTAAAAATACGTTTTTATAATAGCCTCGTACCCAAAAACCATCTCCAGAAGCCATAAAGCTTGTAATAAAGGAAGTATCGGATTCTGAAAGATTCTACACAAATTTCGAGTCTGAATGAAGCAAATATTTGCGCAGAATTCGAAAGATTTTAATATTTTACACGATGCGAGATGCGTTTCTGCTGAAATTTGACATTACTTTAAATACGCAACATGCCAATATTGTTTTAGATAACAACTTTACTTTGAAAATTTTTTACTCAAAGTATTGTTGGCCGATTTGGCTGAGATTTTGAGTAATGATAGCATATGACATGAGGAATGTATGTAAAAAGTTTGATCTGTTTTGAAATTGTAGTTTAAAAGTTATGGTTATTTTTCAGTGGTCAACTTCAGTTTTTGGGCGCTTTTTGAGTTATCGGACATTTTTGTTTAAAAAACATGATTTAAAATGGCAAGAACTACATATTTTGTTATAAAATTGCCCAATTATACCACAATTGTCATATTTGGCCGATTTTAAACTTGAAAACCTCATACCTTTAGCAGCTTTCCTTCTCTCTGGCATTCCGTCGCAAGCCGCGAATTATCGCAATTTTTTAAATTTATTTGCCCAATTTCGAATAATAATTTATATGTTTTGTTATCAAATTCCGACATCTCCGTGCCATAAACATTACTCGTAACGATTCGCTCAAAAATTTTGTTTTCAGGCATTAACTTATATTATACATGATCGAGCTATGAAATGATCACTAAACTTTTACTAACCCTACTAATCCACCTCGTTTATGGGTCGAACAACTTGTTGTACAAGGATGGAGATACGTATCTGTTACCGGCACAGAGGAAGTGTAAGTATTTTGATATTTGATTGATTTTGATTGGCACGAAGGTTCAGCTGGTATGGGGTTGTTTAGGTGGTTAATATTAGGCGAATTCTGGGTCAAATTTGATGCTTCCAAGTTTAAAAAGCTTGTAGAGAAGCTAGTCTTGCTTATTTTAAATAGTTAAACTCATAGTAAATAGTTTAAAAATTGAAACGAAGCTGTGGCACATCTGGTGGTCATGAATAATATAATTTTGATTGTTCCTTCTATTCTGTTGCGTGAAACCCGTTAACTTTTGATTGTTATAGAAAGATAATGTTATTTAGTATGTTACTTTTTTAGAAAAAATTATTTTATGTGTTTATCTTAGTTATATAATGGCAATAAAAGTCAAATATAGGTCTATTTCTTTTAAAATCTGAAGATTTTTGGTATTAACTGGCTTTTTTTGCCTTAAATCGCTTATATTTAATAAATATATGTCTACTAACATCAAAAAAGCAAAAAAAAAACATCTAACACTACTAATGCTATCTAATTTTTACAGGGACAGTTAACGATCAGGAAGGCAAGTTAACAGAGCTGGTTTTGTGCTGTTAATTGTCCTTTTGTTACCTAAATTTTGTTTTTATTACCCAGAAATCATTGTGTTTATCCTTTGTTGTGTTGTCCTTCTATTCTTACCTATTTCGCTTAGTAATTCATACCTGATATAGCGATTTTACCAATTTTTAGCAACGGTTCCATAAAACCTCAAGTGTAATATATTTTTAGTTTGTTTGGGCACGTCTAACGGCCGAACTGCTGCCGGCGCATTGGTAAATGAGACAAGATACGAAATGTTATTGAAGAGTTTTGTTCGTTGTAAACGAATCATTGGTAATTTGGAGATTAGTCACATTAGTCAGAGGGATCTTATCTTTGATGTGGACATACGACGATTGCCAAATGGGACGGAGGTGCAGACGAGGAGGACACCGTTTTGGTTTTTACATGATTTAGAAGAGGTATTTTGATTAACTTTGATAAGATTTGTTGTTAACGTCCATTACATTATTTTTTTGTTACCTAAAAATTTTTTAGTATAAAGTAAAAAATTATTTATTAAAGAATGTATATTGTAAATAAAGCTGTAAAAAGTGGTGTTTGAAAACAATTTTCAAATAAAAAACGATTAAACCGATATTATTTTAGATAACGGGATACCTGTTGTTGTACAACGTCGAAGTCAAGGAAATATCGTTCCCAGCGTTGAAGATCATATGGGGAGACAAGTTACATGATGGAAATTCTTTACAGTTGGATTCTAATCCTTTTTTGAAGGTTGTAAATCTACCACAGTTGAGGGAAATACATCAAGGAAAGATATTGATAAGGAGAAGTCCGAGGCTTTGTTTTTTCAGGCAAACGGTCGATTTTAGCGAGGTAAATATAATTCTTAATAGCTTAAGAGTCTAAAAAACTCATGTTGATTAAAATTGTTACTTTTTATTTGAAAAACAGCAACATTTATCAATTTTTAAAAAATTTTTGGAACTGATGGTCAAGTACAATATAAAAATTGCTTTTTTAGTTACTAGGCTCTGATTATCAACAAAGGCTGGTCTTTGTTGATGAAAACGCTCCGGATTGTGCTGGTGAATTAGTTTGTCATTCTCAATGTAACGGAAATTGCTTTGGACCAACTGAAAAGGAGTGTCAGACAGGTAGGTATTGAAGCCGAAGGGAAGATTTTCTAGTTTTTTGGACATTTTCAGCCTCGATTTAATTTTTTCTATCAAACCACATTTCTATACCTAAAAACTTACAGTATACCGTCGACAATGTTTGGGCTGCTCATCTGGTCAATGTTATCAAGACAAGGCCAACAATACCCATTGTTGTGATGAAGCATGTCTTGGCGGGTGCTATGGTGATGGTAAAGATCAATGTGTGGCCTGTTTGAACTACGAAGAAGATGGTCGATGTGTTACGGAATGTAGAGGTACTTCGAGGTACAATAGTGCACTGATGATAATGCAACCCATGCCTGACAGTGAGAAAAGGTACTACTACGAGAAGCACTGTGTACAACAATGTCCGGCTGGCACGTTGATTGAGGACCGGTATTGTGTTGCCAGGTGTAGCGAGGGGAAGTACAGGGATCCGAGTGGTAAGTGGTGGTAGGGAGGAATATGTTGGGGGTGGGTATGGTTAAAGTAGGGTAGTTTTATTAAGATAGGGTCTAGGTACCGTAGGGCATATGTAGGCCTTAAGTATCATACAGTATGACCCAAGTATGGTAGATCACCTCATCCCATAACTTCTAGTTTCAAATTTTAGGTGATGAACGTCACTGTGTCCCATGCGACGGTACATGCCCCAAGGTCTGCACTCTGAACGAACCAATCAACTCCCATAACATAAAACAACTGGTTAATTGTTCGGAGATCGAAGGCAATATTGAAGTACTGAACCACGTGTTCAGTCCACATTTACCTCTACTCAAATCACATCAAATGGACAAAAATCGACCGGTCTTGATCGAACCGTTGAAGTTGGAAGACTTGAATATGTTGAAGACTGTCAAGATTGTCACTGGACATGTTGCACTTGATGGAGGCGTCAAAAGGGGTGGGTATTTAATAAATTGTTGGAGTTTCGAGTATCTTTGAATTGACAATGAGAGGAATGAATTGATAATGGCAGGTTTATTTAATTTTGAAGAGAAATTAAAATTGAAGGTGGGGCGCAGGTTGGAAAGATTATTGCAGGCTGCGGGGACATTTTATACAATCGGATGTTTTCAAAAAGGATTGCGTTGTAAAATACGGATTGTTGAATAGTTTAAAATATAAAATAAAAATTTATATTGAGTATAGAAATAGTAGATAGTAGACAAAGTTTAGAAAAAGTTAGATTTTATATCATTCATGGCTCTGATCTCATGGATAATATAGTTTTCTGGTTGTTTTTGACTCAAACCTGAAGGTTTTTTTGATATTTGCGAATTTATATAATTAATATTGGTTTAATCTTTAAAAATCAATTGATTTAATACAACAAAAAATGAACAATCATTTAAAAATGGCGGATTTTAGGAGCTGACGGACCAAGATCACTTGATTTCCTCGAAAGTTTGGAAGTAATCGAAGGAAGAACACTATACTTCAAGAAATATTCGATATATGCCATTGGCAATGATTATTTACAGTCTTTGGGATTGAATTCATTGAGAAAGGTGGCTAATGGAGGGGTTTCGTTGACCAAAAACAAGAATTTGTGCTATGGACAAGGTATACCATTCAAGAAGCTGTATGGCATCAAGGACATTGTCATAAAGGAGAACATGAACAACCAGACTTGTGGTGGGTTTGGAATTTACCTCTTGTTAAATATAAAAAAAAATTTTGATTTAAAAGGTTAAACAAGTCTTGTCGCCGATTTACATTATTTTTAATGGTCAGAAACGACAAGACTTTTTTAGACTTTTTCAGAGTTATAATTATATATCAGAAATAACTTCTTTGTCGTTATCAAAAATTACTCCGTGTTTTACATTTCCAGAGCACCTGGGCCGAGTATGTGATTCAACTTGTCATCCCGAATATGGTTGTTGGGGGCCAGGACCAGCTCAATGTGTAAAGTGCTTGAACTTTACAAAAGACGGATATTGTTCCGAGACTTGCCCTACTCATGATGGGTATGTTTTTAGTTTTTGGTGTGGTTGTATTAGGTTGCTCGAATAATTTCGTGCCTTTCTCAAATCAAGTTTTTGTGTGGACATAGGATTATTTGAACAACTTAATGAATTTGAACTTTTGGCTTAATTTTAACGATTTTTTGACATTTTTTTGAAAATTTTAATTTTTCGATTAGAAAAAAAATGTTTTTGAGATTTTAAGCTGAAATTTGAAATTTTAGGTAATAATTTAGTAAAATATGGATGTTTTTTGAATTTAGGATTAATTATTATATGTAAATGGTATAGAAAGAACAATAAAATTGAAAAATTTTTATAAATTTTAAAAAAATTTAAATTAGCGAAATTTTAAGAAGTTTAACAAAAATCACTTTCAGATACTTTATACCACGCCAAAACCGCGCCGAATGCAAACCATGTGCCGATGAATGTCTCCGCTGCAACGGTCCAACCGACTCGGATTGCACACGTTGTCGGTGGTTTGAAATGCCAAAAACAGTCGGTAACAAGATGAAATGTGTCCGCCAATGCCCAGCGGACACTTACCAGGAATCGCATCAATGTAAGAAATGCAACCCAGCTTGTTACGAGTATGGTTGTACTGGAAATGGCACGTTTTTGGGCATGGGAGGCTGCAATAAGTGCCTGTTTGCGGTCAGAAATGGCAAAGGAATCAACTGTTTAATGGGCGAATCAGAGGAGACTGTTTGTAAGAATAATGGGTATGAAGATCATCATCTTAGTCTGGCTTCGACTAAGGATAAAAATACTAAATTTGTGAGTTTTAACGATTATTTGAACTTAAAAATAGTTTTCGGCGTTGTTTATGCTGTACTTACCTCTATAAACTTTTAATAAAGATATTTTTAAAAAAATTTTTAAATTTAAAATAAGATTTTTTATGGTATAATTATAGTAAAATTAATTTTAGATGTGTGAGAAGTGTCCAGAAGAGTGCAGCTCATGTTCAAGAGCAACAACATTAGCCAACGACTGTGAATGTGCCAAGTTCACTTTGATAACACCTTTGAGTTACATGTTGAATGGGTCGGATCTCATGGATTTTCCAGATGAATGCACGCTGACTTGTGGACAGTAAGTACTGTTTTACTATAGCATCGTTCTTTATCTTGTTTTACTCTGTTCTATATTACTCTCCTATCTTATGCCTTGCTCTATGACGTCCTGCTCTATCTTACTCTACCTTATCCTAACCTATTTGCCTTATTCTATCTTATCCTACTCTACCCTATTTACTCAACCTTACTCTATTTTATTCTACTTTACTTTATACTTCTTACCTTACTTTGGCCTACTATACCCTGATCTAAGTTAGCCTACTTTACTCTATTCTAACCCTACGTTTACCTTTATTCTGCTTTACCATACTAAATTAAATTGTGTTGTTCAGAGGCTCTCGACTACTGGAGAATTCGAACAACGGTACAGGACAGATCTGTGAACGATGTCATGAACTATGTGATCCAGAATTCAGCTGCTTTGGTTCGACTGAGTTTGAATGTGAACAGTGTCGAATTGGAGGAATATACACAGACGATGACACTATAGTAAGCTATTTTGTCAAAGTTACTTAATTTTTGAATATTTTAGTTTACTGTAGGATTACTATAATGTACTTTAATTTGTACATTTTTGAAAAAACTGAACTTTTTTGGGATTTAAAGGTACAATAGTGGTTAAAATACAGCTTTTTTTATCAGAAAATCTGACATTATCTTGTAGGAATGCCTACCAGCATGCCCAGACGACCTACCCTATCCATACCTTGGCGTATGTCGAGCAGAAGACACAGAAGCTATTTTAGCAAGACGTCGCAAACTTATCATTGGAGTGGTAGCAGCGGCTTTCATTCTAGCTTCGGTCATAATACTGATCTTGGTGTCGAGATGTGTAAAGTACAGAAAGAAGTACGAAAAGGAGGCCATGATGCATATGCCTGAGATCCCTGAACTCGATACTAATAAGGTAGGGGGAGGAATTTTTAAAATTTTTGAAAGATGTTTAGTTTTTTGGTAATAAGTTTATGATTTTGAGGAGTTTAGGTAATAAAACGTTAAAGAAAGATATAAATTAAGAATTGAAAATGATTTAGGTAGTAAAACCTGAAAAAGTGTTTTTAGGTAACAAAATTTAAAAATTTGGCGTTTTTTCTTAAATAGAAAGTTGAAAAACTTTGGAATCTTCTCTAGAAAATACAATAAAAATTGGATTTCAGAGAACACAACGGCCGAATATGGGCAGATTTACTCTGATCAGTACGGACGAATTGGATGATACTGGAAGAAACATCCTTGGCCAAGGGGCTTTTGGCATTGTTTATGCTGTAGGTTTGCTTGTTTTTTAAAATATTTTGGTTTTCTGGCAAAAAAGTATGGAATTTTGTTTTTTGAGGTCAAAAAGTTTATGGAAATGTGTTTTTTATATATTATACTATCTTACTCTTACTACTATATATTTTGTTAAAATTTCTTTGACTTTTAAAATTTTTTAAACTTTTTTAGAACTTTTTAGTATTTTCATAACTTTATCAATCATTATAGGGCAAATGGACCCCACCAGGCAGAAACACCTCTATCCCAGTAGCCATCAAAGCCATAAACCCAGCCGAAACCAAGAATGTCACAGAGAACGAGATGCTGAAAGAAGCCGGTGTCATGGGCAAGGTCAGACACGAACATCTTCTCCCCCTCGTAGGGGTCTGTTTCGCCAAATCTGGAATCAAAATTATCACAATCTTGCGACCGTTGGGCTCTTTACTCAAGTTCCTACAACAATATAAACAACGATTGGGAGCGAAACAACTCGTACTCTATCAGTACCAAATCTCATCGGCCATGGAGTTCTTGGCCAGGAAGAAGATTGTCCACAGAGATTTGGCTGCTAGAAACGTGTTGGTTAAGAATATTAACCATGTTGAGGTTACTGACTTTGGTCTAGCACAGTTATTGCAAAACAACGAGAATACTGTGGTTATTAAGGAGGGCAGGGTGGCGGTTAAGGTAGGATGCTTTGAAACGTTTTGCAAATTTTTATTTTTTTTAAATTTAAAGTGGCATTTAACTTTTTTTTTCACATTTAAGCTAGCTTTTTAAAGCTTTAGGGATATTTTTTAAATTTTAAACAAATTTCGAAATTTTACTTTTAATTTGAGGTAGATTTTAAATTTTTGAAAATTTAAAGGTACTGTAACTTACTGTGTTCTTATGACTTTATTTTTCAGTGGCTAGCCCTAGAATCCTTGAGATCGCACGTTTTCAATGAAAGAACTGACGTCTGGGCCTTTGGCGTTACATGTTGGGAGATCTTGACCTTTGGAGAACCACCGTACCGTGAGCTACAGGCCATTTTACAGCCAATCACTACGAATTACAACTTTGCCACAGAATTTGCGAATTTACTGGAAAGAGGTCACAGACTAAAACAACCTTTCAACTGCTCACAGGAACTCTACGAACAACTTTTGAACTGTGGGTTTTAAAAGAAATTTAAATTTTTGTTTGATTTTTAAAAAATTTTTTATTTTTTTTATTTTAATTTTTTAATTTTTAAAATTTTTGATTTTTTTGCAATTTTCCAGGCTGGCTAAACGACGCCGAAAGTCGCCCGACCTTCCGTCAGCTAAAAGAGAAGTTCGAAAGCTTTGCCCGAGCACCCCACCTCTATGTCCAAGATCGACAAGCAGTCAGTCAAATGGAATCGATATCTGATAAGGAACAGCGGTCAATGATCGAACAAATGCTTCAGGACAGTGACTTTGAGAATCCATTAGAGCTGGATCCAACCGATTATGGTCCGATTCGACGGGGTAGAAGCGAAAATACGGAAGAAACTTTCCTTCCAGACACTCCGACTAGCAGTCAGTTTGGCCATAGGAATCCGGTAGGGGTTTTTTGTATTTTGGGGGTGGAGAGCGTTTTTTTTAGATTTTAGGAGGAGGGAGGGGGGGGGGAGTGTAGTTGTTTTTTGGTTTGGAGGTGGTTTGACCTTCAGTACTACACGGTACTGTTTTGTAGCTAAAAAATATTTTATGATATTATTTTAGTTTGGTGACAGAAGCATCAGCATGAACTCAACCATGCCTCGAACCTCTGAAAGTCAACGAGAAGACAGCTATCTTCAACCAAAATGTGCACTTGAACCAACGGAGAACGGCACGGTTTACACGCCTGTCATTGTTAATTCGAGTGGTAAGGCTTCAAAAAGATATTATTAGATCTAGTTTACAGATTTGAAATTTTTGGTTTTGGCTCTAACCCCGGCTTTGCGTTTTTTTGGTTTTGAGTTTTGGCTTAATTTTTGGCTCGGCTTTTTTCAAGTTTGTTTTGGTCTGACCTGGGGCTTGATCGGACTTAGCGGGTTCTCTGCCTGGTCTAGTTTCTTGGCATTTTTGTTTTTTTATTATTAGAGGTTTTGTAACACAAGGTTGACAAAAGCTAGAGCAACGACGGCCTCATGGGAAGGGGTTTCTACTATTTTTAAAAAATCTGTAGCGATGTCAATGCGCTAGAGGTACCTATAGCTATTGATATACTAAGTTAATATACGACTTTAAGACTCTCCATCCCACGAATACCTCAACGATCCCTATCAAAAGCTGCTTCAGTCCAACAATCATAATGGCAATGTGGAAACCGCCTTTTGAAGTGCAAAATGTACAAAATTTTTGTTTTTGAAAGTTCTACAGCTTTTAATATCGATATTCATCTTAATATTAATATATGCTTCATCTAATACTCTATGTTATTATATGTTTAACCTAAAACTCTTAATATTAATATATACTTTAATGTCATATGTACATGCAATTTTGTTATTCAACGGGTAAAATACGTCTATCGAGCATGGACTGGTCTTTGCGGTATTTTTTGATTATTTTAATGGCATTTTTGGAGCATTGGTACTTTTTTTGTAATTTCATGGGTATCTTTTAATTTTTTGTTGTATATGTTGTTGTATGACCTTTTTTTGGGTTAAAATGTTAATTATGGCTGACTAAGGTGTTATCTATGGCTGTACTGGTGTGTAAATGGCTATATATGTTTATGTACTAGAACGCACTGTACGACAGTTACTACTGCTTCATGTTAAGTTATATGTAAACTTAACATGAAGCTGGCCTTGTTTTTATCAAGAGCATCTTTAAGTTAGGGTATGTCACTACATAATGAACATAAGATCATATGATGCTCACATTTGACGTTTTGTACGACATATGTTTGATTTACGGTAAATGTCATTATACTACAGTATGTTACGGTAAACGCCATTATATGATAGTATGTTACAGTAAACGCTATTATAGCCTAAAATATTGATTATGTAAGGAAAATACAATAATATCTTGTTATGTTTTATTCTTTGATTGTTTAAAAATCTCGGTTAATATTGTTTTGTCATGTCTAATGTCATCTTCTTTGGCTATATCTAATGTCATACAAAGCCGGTTCATCTTTCTATCAACCGTAGTTATAATAATGAGTTTGTTACTATCTTTTGTTATTTCATAATAAATTATTGTTGGATTTAAAAAATTGAAGGTTTATGGTGATGGAATGCCAATATTGATTTTTTGAAGCTGAGTTATACATCATTTACAACATGATTACATTGTAAAAAGAGGTTGTGCCGGGCCCGGTAAAGTCATGCAAATTAATTGATGACTTAGGATGAGCCCTTACCACGAGCTCTTGACATCCACGAGTGTGCTATATACCGCAATGACAAAATTATGACTGTGGAGAAAATTGGACATACTGTGACATCTTCAGCGCCTTGTAACTATTATATGACATTTGTTTTGGCACTTTATATTTGCTTAAAGTTACTGTGAAAAAAACGATTTTACTATGATTGTAGTATTTATTAATCCAAATTACAGTATGATTTATTTATTTCTCGTTATATATTAATATTAGATACATAGTAAAGAGATAACAATATGATTATTTACAATGACTACAATGGTAACGATATGGCAGTAAATGACAGCTCTAACAATAACAGTACATTGCACCGTACTAAAACTACCCTAATATAGTATTATGAGATAGTACAGCTATTAGCCTGGCTTAGTAATACAATACTATTTTCAGTACAATAGTAATGCTGAGTCAGTACCAAAATCTTAAATTACCAACAGTACTGGCCTAGTATTATAATATTACGTTGTTCACATAATTCTGTGCCCCTATCACCAAAACTTTTTTTAGAGGAAGCACAGAATTATTTTAACAACTTAATAGTATTAAAATAGTACTGAAATGAAGTCACCAGCACTACTCTTGTCTCAAGTTAAGAGTACTCCTGTTTGTGTTGATAAAAGAATGGCAACATTGGTGGCAGTTTCATGTGTCGACTGTTACAACTCGACTCCTGATGCTTGGATAGATACGACTTTAGGGCAAATCCTTTATGACATCGCTGACAAATGTACTTTTTCTCTTCTAAAAACTTACAGTTAAAAAAAGTTATTATTGTAAAGTAAGTTAGGACAAAGTAATGTGAGTGGGGTAGGGTAAGATAGCGTAGAAAGAGTAGGATAAGATAGAGTAGGATAGAGTAAGTAAAATAAAACTTACTGCAATGTGTTTGTCGATGAGCTCGAAGATTTGATTTGTCGGCGAAAGCTTTGGTACAAATGTCACATTTGAATGGTCGTTCTCCAGCTAAAAATACCAAATTTAGAAAAGTTAAAAACTGTTTTCAGAAGAAGCAACCCCACCATACCAAGATCCATCCTGCTTGTACAAAAAACTTACTATGAGTCCTAATATGACCTTGTAGTAGCCATGGCCTTGTGAAGTGTTTTCCACACTTAGGACACTCTCTTCCATTGTCTTTACCAGACGACGATGGTTCATTTTCCTTCTTAACTTCATCGAACTGAATCAAAGTCTCAATTCTCCTGAAGTCAGAAGGCGATTCACTCTTCTGTTTCGAACTCGACGGACTTTCAGATGTGGCTTTGGCAGGGGTAGACGAACTTGATGACATGCCATTGTTCACCATGCTTTGTCGTCGAACTTCATTCAGTCGTAGCCAGAAATCGACCGGATTCGGGGTGACAGGACTGCTGAGATACGATGTGTTGGGTGATATGTTGTTACAGTTCTGTAGCATCTGTACTAATGGTATACTTAATGGTGCTAATGGGTTGAAGACCGGTAGAAAGGCCGTACTCGGCTGCTGGTACCCGTTTAGTGCTGAGAAAGGCATCTTTGACATAGCTGGCTGAAACTGTATATTAATGTATTGTAAGGATACTGTAAACTTTTACAATGTAAAAAATTAGTAAAATACGCGAGTCTATCTACTGCCTTTTATAAGTTGAAGACAAGATAAAAAACGAGCCGAATACAGTAAAATAAAGCTTTACTGTAGCCTAAGTAAAAAACCAATTGTTACCGTAACCCAAAACCCCCAAATCAATATTCGAACCAGGCCAAGAACAATATATATCATATTTTACCACCCGTTAACTTTGTCCCACACCTTGGCCACGGACCGCCTTTTTATGGCCAATCGACATACCCGTAACCCATCCAAAAGACATGTGTCAAAAACTGCGAAATTTGATAGCGTGACATCTTCCTAGACGTCTTACTAGACAAGATATCTTATTTTACTGCTTTTAAACCAATTTGCCAAGTTATTGGTATTGGTTTGGCAGTTATCGTTGGACATGCTATCAGTTGAAGGTTTGGGTTACTGTAAGGGTAAAAAAAGAACTTCTGTCAAGACTTACTACAAAGTAAATGTCATATACAATGTGAAAATAAGATAATTAAAACTACAAGACCATACAGTAGATGTACTGCATCAATAGAAAGAGCTTTTCATCAATAAACCTTGTTTAAGATATACACCTTGCCGAGGACAACATGTTTAATATCCGGCGCGTCTGGCAGAGATTGTAAAATGTGTCAAAACTTGGCCAATTATAAATCATAATATTGCCATAATCCACTTTACACACCTTTACAATTAGAACAACTTTAAACTGTTTTAAACTTGCATAACATACAACTACAGTAAGAAAAAAGGTTACAGTAAAAACTATCGCAATGTAGAGTTACAGTAAGATGAAAAGTTACTGTAACAAATAATTTAACATAGAACCACAGTAAGAAAAGGGATTACTCTAAAAACTAGCACAATATAGAGTTATGCTAGTTTCTACCGTAACCCCTTTCTTACTCTAGTTCTACATCAAAAAACAAATTACTTTATCTAACCCTAACCAAAGCAAAACCTACTTTAATCTATGAGCACGGTTCAGCCACATAATAAATGCCCCCCCCCCCAACAAAATCTCGTCAAAACCATCATCTATAGCACAAGCCTACTGTATAAACAAACATCAATACAACCCAAAAACCTGTTCGTATTCCCAACACACGTCAACCCTGGAAAGCGGTATGAAGTCAAATGCAACATAAATCAACTCATTAACACATCCACAATGTTCAGCCCATCCCAACATGCTTGTTGTCATATTTACCCCTCCAAACATGATTTCCTTTAATGCCAATTAAGGATTGACAAAGGAAGATGTCCTGGAAAGAAAGGATAGCCGGTATAACAAGTTGCGCATAAGAGGAAAAAGAAGCTAAACATAGTCAGAAGATGTTATAGTAGGTTATCCAAGTGACAGACACAAAGAAGAGTTTGTCATACAAATTTAAACATGAAAGAAGTTGAGTTACACAGGATGGACAACATGATTACGTGGTAAAAGGATGTTGGGTCCGGTAGATTGATGTAAATTAATTGATGGCTCAGGATGCGCCCTTACCACAAGCTCTAGCCATCCACGAGTGTGCCAGTTACCTCAATGACAAAATTATGACTGTGGAGAAAAATGGAGCCTACTGTGACATCCAGTGTTTTGCCGGACCGGTCCGCATGAGAATTTTTTCGGTCCGGTCCGGTCCGAAAAATTTTCGGTCCGGTCCGGCTCTATTTTTTTTCGCTCAGGTCCGGTCCGGACCAAAAAGGTCAGGTCCAGTCTGGTCCGGAAATTTTTTTTTTATTTTTAAAAAGAGCCAGGAGCGCTAAAACTGCTTTCTTTACGCTTAAAAACTCTTAAAAATATGTTTTATTTGCAATTTTTAAAACAGTTTTATTAAAATAAAAAAAAAATTTTTTTCCGGGCAGGTCCGGAACTTTTTTTTTTCGGTCCGGTCCGGACCGGACCTCGGTCCAGACCGGACGGGTCCGGCAAAACACTGGTGACATCTTTAACGCCTTGTAACTTTATTCAAGGATTATAAAATTCGAGCAAGGCTGGTCTGAGAAAAATAAAAACGGGCCAAGCCTGAACGTTGGATCCCGTGCCTGAGCCGTAAAAGTAGGTACAGAGGACGAACAGGGATGAATCTATCCCCTGCACATGCTTTATATTAGCGCTATATCATACTTTACTCTACTGTACTTTATTTTACATATAATGAACTAGCCTATATTAGCAGTAACAACCTCTATCTTAGCCTTACTCTTGTCCTACCTTACAACAAATACATTTTTTTGTATTTTAGTCTTATGCTAGTCGTATCACAAGCTTACTGTACCGAAACAAACCCTACCCTAGCAAAAGCTCAGTTTAATATTATTTTTACTGTAATCTTATCCTAGCCATATCACAAACTTACTTTACCTAGCCCCATCATAACCTTACTATACCTCGCCCTATCCATATCAAAGACTACTTTAATCTTCCTCTTACTGTAATCTTACCCTAGCCTTATCACAATATTACCTTACCTAATCCTACCATAGACAAAGTCTAATTTAACCTTTTGCCTACTGTAACCCTACCCTCGCTTACTATTCTTAAAACTCAAAATTTAAAAACCTTTTAACTCCAAACTTAAAACTTTCAATTGTCATACTGTATAAACCCCCATCGGCCACATAAAGCCCCCAAAATCCCGTCGAAACCAATCTATCATAACATAATGGTGTGGTTGACATGTGTAAACAATAACACCTACATAATCCCGACACCAGACGTCTTTGTTTTATGTTGTGATCGCCGGTTACATCACACCCAATGTTGGGACTTGGCACTTTAAAGTGTGCCGCGAGTTTTATTGGACAAATTGGTGAAGAGGGGGAAGTGAGACGGATTAGAGGGTACGGTAATAAAGAAGGGGTGAGGTGGATATGACAATATATTTCAGATGTTTATAATGACGTCTTTAAAAATTGTCAGTTTGTACAAAAATAGATGAGCTAAAACCGCATTCGTATTGGGACAACTTATTACAAAAAAATCATCGTATTTTAGCTAGATAACTGTATCAAAAAAATTATTTTAGCCAAAAAGCCTTTCAAAATTAAAAAAAAAATTTTAAAGAAGAATATTGTAGCTCAACCAAACAGTACCAAATGAAGCATCTAGTACCAAAAACAAAATTTATATGGTGCAAATGAACCATTTTTACACAAAAAAATATTTCTTAATACTATTACGTTGTTCGAATAATTCTGTGCCCCCTAACCCGAAAATTTCCGTTGAAAGAAGGCCCAGAATTATTTGAACAACCTAATATTATTAAAAATCCCTTTAGTCCAAACCAGTAACAAAAATACTTTTTAGTACTACTACCAGAAACAATACCAAAAAAGCCTTAGAATGCGTATTTTAGTACTAAAATCCAGCTAAAAAATTACCCCCCCCTCTTTTCCACACTCATTTTTCAAAAACTAAAATCTTAACAAGATTGAGCTTAACACTACAATAACTTCCACAGCCGGCGAAATCAAAGCCCAGAGTGACCCTCAATTACATATCTAATCTTATTGTTAACACTTTACCCGAGCTCAATCGGAATCGCGCCGATTTAGGATGCCTTCGAGACAAACGCGCGCCACATCAAAGGCCAATTTGAAAATGACAGCGATCGGAAGTGTCGCACAAATAGCTAAATGGGATTGACACTTATTGTGCGGTGAGAAAGGCAAATGTTTGTTGTTGTTTCAAAATTTGAATTAGGATAGACTGGACTAATTGGGTGAGGCAAGGCAGTCCAGAAAAAACTAAAAAAATATAAAACTACCATGCCCAACTATTGGATAACTCTTGTCATAAACAACAGTGTTTTACCCTACCCTACTTTAAAATGCTTTACTTTACCCTACCCGAACATGTTTTACTCTACCATGCCTTACCCTAACATGCTTTTCTCTACCCTACCCTGCCCTACCCTAACATGCTTTACTCTACCATGCCCTACCCTAACATGCTTTACTCTACCATGCCCTACCCTAACATGCCTACCCTAACATGCTTTAACCTCACCTTCCTCCCGTCCTACCCTAAACTTTGTAAGCTTTAGTTCTGCCATTTTTAAATCAATATATTTTTAAAATTAACCCATCCCATTTAAAAATTTCCAAAAAATGTGCCTTTTTCCGTAAAACTAACAAAACTTAACAGAGTAAGAGCACTAATAGGCCATTACCAACAAATCACCGCCCTTTCTGGCTAGTCCAAACGTTTTTTTTGTTAACTGCCGCGGTCAGTCGTATTTCATTGCAAACACAAACATTGACACCGTAATCCCATTTATCTTCCGGAAAGTGTTTTATGTTCTCCTTTATGTCCCCACACACACTTTTCGAAGACACAAAGTTGGATGGGAAGGTGGATAATGTTGACAATTTATGAAGTTTTAAACTTTTTTCTTATTTTTGAAAATTATGTTATACTAGCCCTAATAAAGCCTTTTACTAGTACTAGGTTAGCTTACCGAACATTAGCCTAACATAATCTACTTTACCCTACCTGCCTTGCCTTGTTTAGCCTTGCCTTATCCAGTCCTGTACTGTTCTGCCATGCCCTGCCTTACCTTGCCCTGTCATGCTATCATTTGTCTTTCCCTGTCCTATTCTGCCCTTCCCTTCCTTAACTTACAGTACCTTGCTCTACCCTACTCTATCCGTCTTTAACCTGCCCCGCTTTTCCTTACCCTAACTTATGTTAGCCTATTCTGCTCTTCCTTACCCTATCCAATCTTAATCTACCCTACACAACTGTCATCGCACCCTTTCTCCCCTACCCTCCCCTAAAATAACCTCCTAACCCCTCTAGCCCCACCTGACAAAAAAATTATAAAAAATTACAGTAACCACGTTTAAACAGTGGAAAAGAGTGCGCCGGTCGCTTCTTTTTACTACTTTTTTTCGTTTCTTTACAACCGAAAGAGAAGGCTGCAGTTATTACAAGGTTGTCAGACTTCGCTGAAAAAAGCCCCCACTGCCGCCGTTTACAAAAAGTGATAGTAAGTAGTAGTTGATTGTAATCTCCCCCCTTCGTTTTGCACTTTCGAGAAAACAGAAAGTAAAGTAACATGGTGATTAATTGAGAGTAGGCCGGGTTCAAGGATGATCCTACGGTAAGCAATGGCAGCAAGAGAACATTATTACAGTTGTGGTAAAAAATCGATAAAATTGTAAAATGATTACAAAATACAATGATGATAAAGCCGTGACTTTATAAGATAATATTGTTCTTTAAATATCTTACTTTAGAGGATGTGCTGTCAATTATAATACAGCCAAATCTCTTTAGTATGACACTCAAGAGACTGAACCAAAGTGCTATAATAACCAGAATGTCACACTATACAGGTATTATAATTTTGTATATAAGTTCTATTACAAAGGACTGTTAGAGAGCTGTCATTATAAAGAAGATATCATACAATCGAAGGTCTTACGAAAAAGTTTTCACTGTATTGTACTGTTAAACGGAGATCAAGCAAAGTTCAGGATAAAGCAGGTCTATAGTACAAATATAATAAACATAAATTAGGGCTTCAGCAGAGCCAATGCTAGACCTGAACAAAGTTAAAACAAGGCTATAGTAAAGCTACAGCAAATATAAGATAAGGCTAAAATAGAAAAAGGTAAAGGCACAGACGGAAGATACCTACAGTTAGGCTAGAGTAGAAAAAAAGTAAGGCATACCAAAACAAAACTATGGCTAGGTTAGGCTAGGCTAGAGCAAAGAAAAGATAAAGCATGAGCAAAAAATAGGACTAAGCGAGAGTAGGGTAGAACAAAAACAAGGCATGGACAAGACGAAAGTATAAACAGGCTAGATTGAAGAAAGGCAAGACAAACCTATAACTAAGGTAATGTCGAAAACTTTATAGTACTTGCAACAACATGATTATTTTATCAGTATCATTATTAAGAAAATTCTGAATATTTAAAAAAAGTAAAAATTAAAAAATTGTATTTTTAAATGATAATTTCTTGAATTATATCTGAATCCATCTTTCCAAAATTAACAAATAATAGATTCTCACTTTCACCTTTTCGAAAATCGGTTCCCCTTTCCACCACTTATCGACCGTTAAACCAATAAACCCTAGCAGGTCCAGTCCCACCAACCAGCCGGCTACCCTCTCCCACTTTTTTGCCACTTTCTCTTCGCCCCGCAAGCAGTTTTTTCTCCCCATTAAGCAACTACTTTTACTTTTTTTCGCGTCGGAACATTTTGATAAAAACGCCGACTGATAAAAAACACCCGGCGGGCATGTTCGTTCATAAAAAAAGTGGAAGCGACCCAGCCGAAGCCAGTGGGAACAGTGGTAGTAAAAAGAGTTGCTGACGACCCCCCCCCTTTCTAAAACAACTTTCATCAAATTCCAGTTGCATTTACAGTAGCGACAAGGTGAACCGGTAGGCCGAGTGTCATATGGTTTGAAGAGTTTAGCAGGGGTTTTTATTGTAATATAGGCTTAAAAGTAGTTGTGATAAGGCTAGAACATAGTTTGGGTAGACTAGGGTAAAAATCAGTTTAGGTAAGGCCAGAGTAGCGCTAATGTCATGCTTTTAGTAAAGCTGGGGCTAAGCTAGTGTAGGACTATAGCACGGTTAGGATAAAGACTAAGCTAGGATTAGAAAAGAAACTTAGTAAGGAAGAGGCTAGAATAAAGCTATGATAAGGCCATAAAGTAAAGTAAGAATAGAATAAGACTAAAATAATAATAACGTACAGTACTCTCCCATAATAAAAAGCCTACTGTAATATGTACTTGTGAATTTGAAACATCATCCATTAAAATTAGAGTAACTTTTGAAATAAAAATATATTTTTCTACAATCATTGTATGAGTTACAGGGTTTAACGAATAACGTTGTACTAAATAAAGAAGTGGACAAACATACTTACGCTATAGTTCAATACTAAATTATTGTAAATTTTAAATACAAAAAAAAAGTTTTTTCTTATCATTCCGTGGGTTACTGTAGTGGATACTGAAAAAAAAATAATTTAAAAAATGATGTGCATATTCATAAAAGTCAACCGCAGATGAAGTAAAATATACTTATAGTCAGCAACACACGGATTAGGGAAAAAAATTAACGAGACATACTGTATTTATATTAAAAGGACATAATAGTAACCCTATTAAAACATAAAAAACGTTATTATGAGCTACTGTAAAGTTACGTTAATATAGATCTACAGTAAACGTATCAAGACTAGTCAAACACACTCGCCATGATGAACACAAAAGACTTTGTTGCCTATAAGAAAAGGCCCAAGAATGCGCCCTTTACTGTCGTCTTTAAAAATTGTTATTGTTGTAGGTGACAGTAACGGAAAAAGTATTTACTAGAACAGGAAAAAGTGTCTACTAGAACACAAACTATTGAGATACCTTTCTACACTACCCGAAGGGGGTACCTTCCTATCCGACCCTACAGTTGTAACTCCCTATACTACTCAAAGGTGGTACCTTTGTACACTACCCAAAGGTGGTATCTTTCTATACTAACCACAACCGAAAAATTTATTTTTGTTACCGAAAGATCAAAAATAACTTTCATTGTACCACTTTCGACTCAACATCTAGCCACTGATTTAGCAACATTTCCCCGATAGTACGGTAATCGTCCGTATAATAAACGAACAAAAAGTGGCAGTGGGCTTCCGAACTTCAACCCCCCTAGCAAAAAAACTGATAAGGCAATATATCACAGTCCTCGAGGGTCGTTTCCATTCCTTTTTTCGATCGAAAAAAGTTATTAACGTTGCTAAAGGTGTGTAATCTAATTTCTCTGAAGCAGCGGACTTATCAGCAACAACTATTGTAAAAGAAGTTATTTCACAATTGGTTGGCAACAATTTTGTTGTTTAGCAGTTTTACTGTGTGATGTAACTTTAAATTATTCATCCTTACTATAATTACCTTACCTTATCTTATCCTACCCTACCATACCGTACCGTACCCTACCCTACCCTACCCTACTCTACCTCACCCTACCCTACTCTATTCTACTCTACTTCACTTTACCCTACTTTATCTGCTATCCTATCCTACCCAACTCTAGCCTATATTACCCTACCTATCCTACTTGTATCTCCATCCTGCGTTACCGTACTAATTCAAATAGTGTTGTTTAGAGGCCCTATAATACTCTGCCCCAGCTAAACCCTACCCTAGTCGGCTCTGCTTTGCCTCACCCTGCCCAGACTTGCTTTAATCTGCTCAGCCTTGCCTTGCTGCCTAACATATTTCTCTAGGCTATTTTTGCTACCCAGTCCTACTGCTATTTCACTTTTTTCATAAAAAACGCCTCAAGACATAAAAAACATTTTTGAAAATCTAAAAAAATTCTTCGAATTTCAAAAATCATCTCAAGAATTTGAAACAAAAAGTTTGTTTAAGGAAAGTTGACACTAACGGGTAATTGATCAGGTGGTTGTCAGTTGGATTTCGCGCTGAACGTTCCACGTTATTGTTTGTTTCGTTTTAACGTGATAATAACCCGACACATATAACAACCGTCAAGGTCAGTCGACGGTATTGGCGCAAAAGTCTTTGGTTCAAACAGTTGTGGGTGTCAATACCTACATTATTTTATGTTAGATCTTTCACATAGTCCTGTGTCCCATAGTTCCGAAAAAAATATTTTTTGAGGGGACAAAGAATTAATTGAACAACCTTAATTGTTATAACGTATGTAATGTAAAGCTATATGAAAGTAATGATACTCTGAACAATGTTGTTCTAAGGCAGCAACAAATTACAGTATTAAAGAATTTAAGAGATCACAATCAATTATCAATAACTATAAAGTAAAAAAGGTCTTGTCGTAAATTTGCACTGTTCTTCATTAAAAAGCGAGACAAAACTTTCCAAAACCTTAAAACTACCTCCAAAATGAAAAACAACTTCCAGAAACGATAAAACCTCCACTTTCACCACTTATTACTACTGCTTTATGTCACGTGTCAACGTATAAGTACAAATGGTTTACACTCAAACAGGTTGTTGATTAATATTATTTATAATGTTGTTTATCGAGCAAGTGTTGCGGGCTTCAGTTTTGGTAGGTTGTCGCCAAAATTTGCTGTAATTATCATTACAATAAAGTCATAAAAAGTAGTAGTATTATTGGGAAAGTTTGTCATAACAGTTAATATTTATTATCATGGCCTACCCTACTCTACCCCATCCTACCTTACCTCACCCTACTCTACCCTAACCTGTCCTATCCTACCTTTCTCTGCCCTGCCTTGTCCTACCTTGCCCTGCCCTAACATAATATAACCATCATTCCCTCCCCCTACCCAAAAATTTTTTAACAAGACAAACAACACCAATGATAATATCTTGATGCCACTGTGTAATATTCCAAAACACTTTTTTTACATTACTTTTTAGTAGACGAGTTTTTTGCGTTATCTGCACGACTTTTTTTGTGGAAGTGGTCGTTCTGCCTGCCGGGGTGGTTGATAAAAAGGAAGCAAAGACCGGAAGATCAAGAATTTTACAAAAAACAGAATAATATCGATATGATGATGTTGGTTTAGCGGCGTTTCGCAAAGTGTTTTCTGTTTAACAAAGTAAAATTTGAGCTACATGAATTTTTGGAAATGTTACAAGATTTGATAGTAAATTTAACACAAAAAACTCAATAAACCTCAAGTTCATAAAAAAATCAAAATAACTCAACCTTAATATAACCTTAAAAAATAATAACTTACTTTTTAATTGCAACCCGTCCTCCATTTACTTCATGTTCATTTAAATCCAGCTTCAACATCTTCATGTTCATTTCAATCCATTCTCTATCTTATCCATGGTTGCAAAGCCTCAAGCCGCATTTTCCTTGTTTTTACAGCTTTTTTGGTCGAATCTTTGATGATATCAGCTGAAGAACATTCTAAAGTGTCCAATAATCATCCTCTGGAAATATAAGCTTGTAATTTGTCCATTGAAACATTGAATTTGATCAAATTTCTTTGCTTTTTTCGTTCAAAAATTAATTATCTTGATCCTTATATTTTATGACGCATTTTATAGACGTTTCAAAACATCAAAGGTTTTTATGACACATTTTCAGAACAAAGTTGCGCATTTTCTGGAATTCTGATATTTCACTTTTTTCGTAAGGTAATAGAGTTATTGTTGAGTAATACTTGCTGCGAATTTGACTGCTATATCAGCTGATATGGCTCAAGCAAAGCTAAATTTGAATCAGAAGCGGATTTGTGGAAGGATTCGTTATTTGAAAATTAAGATAACCTGATATTTTTGTTGTAAAACTCTTGGCTGTCAGAATATTATACAAAAACTTTGTATGTGTTCGTTACGACACAACGGTATGCATGGTGTTGATTTATCAGCTAATATTTAAGGTTTTTAACGTGTTTTGTATTTTTGAATCATGATGGATAATATAATTTTTAGGCCCCATGTTAGAAGTTGTGGAGCACCGGAACGACACGGTTGTCTTTAATAATCCACGGTTTTGCAGTTTTAAAGTGCTATGCGGCTCAGAAACCGTTTTTGTAAGTTGATTCGTTGAGTTATTATTTTTTTAGGTATCATCTCGGATTCATGCGTTAAAGATATTTCTTGCTTCAATTTACAGTCATTTATAATTCTAGCCAATTTTCTTTTCTTTAGCTTTATTTAAAGTATTTCATGTGCTGTTTAGGTATGAACACGTAAAATATTCGATAAGTTTTGTAAAGTTATCAGGTTGTCCAAATATTATGAATGATCATTTCTGAGAGCTTAACTTTAAAATTTGGACCCCGGTCCAACTAAATTTTTAAAATTTTGAAAAAATTTAAAAAAAGCTACAATAGGTGGCGGTAAGGTCGCGTAGGGCTAAAAGGGTCAGGGGTGAGGTCGGAAAGGTAACATTACTTGTTAGACACTCAACGATTTAAATTGTATTTAAATATTTTTTTAAAAATATTTTGGATCGCCTGCAAAGAAATCGCTCAATCAGTTCCGTGCCCTGCCCTATTGCCAACCCTGCTTACAACTCAGAAAGCTGCCGGCAAGCTTGATGTACATAGTTAAATTTGCTTAAAAAACTTTGAAAAAATCCAGAACCTCTAAAAATGGAGCTACATGTGTAAAAATAGTTTTAAAACGTAGACAAAATTCTAATGTCGCAGTATAGAATAAGTATAATACAAAAAGTGTTGTTATTTTAGAACAATTTATATTTGAAAAAAATGAGCATTCATATTTGAACAACCTCATAATTTCTATGGCTTTGTTTATCACATTTGATGTTTAAGGTATCAAAGTGTTTTTTGGCCCAAAAGTCTCCAGTATTTGCATCTATGTTCACATCCGGAATGAAAGAAGATCAGAGAGGAGAGCTGGTGATGGTAGACGATGTTGAGGCAGTAAAAGCCATGTTGTTGTTTATACATCAAAATACTAAAGTTGACACTGTAAATCTGGCTATGAAAGTGATCCAGCTTGCTCACCGATATGAAATCAAGCTTCTTATGGTAGTTTTTTGATAGTGGATTTAGTCTATCTCCGATTTCTGTGTTGTTGTGGTTTCTTTTCACGATTTTTATGGATATTATTCAAATTTAATGTTGATTACTGTCTTTTTCTTAAAATTGCTTGTTCTAGCTTCAATGCGAGCTCCAATTGTTGGAGAACATTTGTGAAGACCGCGCTGAAGAATGCCTACATTTGGCAAGAAAACTGAAAATGGACTATTTGACCTTCAAATGTCTAGAAGTTTGGTATACCAAGTTTACAATATCCGCGGCTATATCCGATTTTTACACCGAGCAGCAGGAAGAAAACATGAGTGTTTCTTACGACTCAGACTCAAGTTATTGAAGTAATTACTGATTTTAGTTATTTACCAAATTTGTATTATTTAAAACAAAACTTAAATAATTTAACATTTTTGTCACGTTTTATGTCCGGTAAAATAAACAATAATAAACTGTAATAGTAAATTATTTTAGGCTATATGCCCACTCGCGAAGTGTCCACATTTTATGTACAGGGTGTTTCACGAAATTCCGTTGTCAGAAATAATTTATATCTTTGAAAATGCTGATTTTTGAAAATTCATAACGACCTTAAAGTGCAACTTTAAAATGCAAAAATTTGCACAAAAAAACGCACAGGTCTGGACTGCAACTGTGCCAAAAATCACAATTGCAAGATGCGTAATGCGAAGTGTCGCCCGCAAAGCGGGCATTGCTCTATGGTAGAGTATGGTATGGTGGGTAGTATAGGGTATGGTAGGGTATGATATATTATAGTAAGGTATGAAAGTATATGGTGTGGTAGGTAGTAGAAAGCTTCTTTTTCAACCAAGTTTATTATGCAAAATGAAAATTTTGACAAAACTTTTGAAACCATCTGCCACTTTTTTGCAAATCACCGAAGCGATCGGTTTGTCGCGAAATGAATCACAAGAAAACCAAATCCAACTTTGCCAGTCAAGCCAGTTCAGCCACCGTCCGATTGTACGAACGACTGGTTGATGCACAAGTCAAGGTAGGTTTATATTGTTGTAGGTTTGAAGAATGGGCTAAAATGTGCTTATATGGAACCGACAAATGTTGTAAAATACGAAAAATTATCTTTTGTATAACTTTGAAAAAATCATGGTACCACAAAAGTCTTGTCGTTTTTGACCGGGCAAACCCGTGAGATTTGATGACAAGACTTTTATGACAGTTTTAATTGTATTTTATAACTAAACATCGAGTTAAAAAACGTAAAAACACTTGTTTCTATTCACTTTTTGCCCAGTATTATATTTTTAAAACGTTTTTGAAGATGTAATCTGACGTTATTTCAGAAGCCGTTCTCTCAACGTGCTAATACAATCGACCGGTATGGACAAGATTGTTCCGTATCCAGTGAACGACAACACTTATCGTCTTCAGACACGTCTTGTGGGGTAAGTGGTACTATTTTTAAGATCATGAACGTTGTAGTTTCAGTATGATATTGGATTTAAAATTGTCATATAAGGTTGTTCATATAATTCTGAGCCTTTCTCAAAGCAGATTTTTGTTGTTAGAAGGCTCAGAATTTTTTTGAACAATTTAAAGGGTTATGGGGCACATAATTAGTTGAACAATCTAATAACTTTTATTTTATCAAAAACTTCAAACTACAGTATCCACGAGGCCAATCAGACAGAATACTGTATCCAACTTCAAGAAATCACAAAACTGATGACAAATCACGTCGAGCCAGAAGTAATACAGCCAGAAAAACCTCACAAATTGTTGTCAAAAGACCAGTCAGATCGAAAAGTAGTGCAATATCTGCCAGTGATGATCAACAAGGTGCCGCTTTTACTGGTAATTCTTTTTTTAATTTTAATTTTATGCTTGATATAACTTTATGTTTTGTCACACTTGATGTTAAATGGTCATTACTTGACTTTAAAACAGTAAAAACTTAACAGAGCCTTAGGCAAACTAAAAAAAACAAAAAATGAAGTCGATTTCAGTGCTTTTTTCACTGAAAATGACTTCATCTCCCAGTTTATGCCATATTTTTGTGAAAATGACATTTCAGAGCAACACAGCTCGAATTGGGGGCAGAGTCTGATACCGGTCGAGTGTACAGATCGGGTGGTTTGTCTAAACGACCGGCATTTCTTGGTCAGAGAGCTGAACTTGATCAATCCCAATGATGATCTACATGTAACTCAAGAGGAACTCTGCAAGTTGGTTGAGCAGAGCAAGATGTTGACTAGGAAGTGAGATTTCATCTTCAAGTTTACTCTACCCCCATCTTATTCTATTCTGCCTTACTTCACCTTACCCTACGCTATTCTACCTTATTTTACTTTACCTTACTCAACTTTACCCTACATTACCCTACCTTACCTTACTTCACCTTACCCTACCTTGCCTATATCATCATATCATACTCTACTTTGCGCCACCCTACCCTGAACCAACATACTTTACTCTACTTTCTTATAACTTACGTTATTGTAGGTACTGTACCTGCAAAGAGCCATCAGAAGAGGAAGAAAAATCAATCTACGACTTCAGTCAGCCTTCAGAAGACCACCGTGCTCTTTCAGTAGTCTTGGAAGATAAGAATCAGAAGAATGGACCAGAAAGAAGAGAGAAAGATGACCAAGTTGATGACAATGTCCTCGGAGATCGACTTGTTACTACTCCAGGAAATGATTCTAGTCCACATGATGAAGGTTGTCAGAACTGGTCGAATCATCGGGGTAACCAGCAGAATCTTGATGATATAGCCGAGGCAGCACGAGAGGTGAGGGCAGGATCTTGTCAGCCTTCTGAATCCAGGTGGAATCAAAGAAAATTGGCTTCTGAATTGAAATACGGATACAGCAGTTCAAATTCTCAATCTAGCAAAAGCTACGTGACTTTACCTTCAGAATTCAGTAACAGCTACGTCACTCCGACTTCTGAAACCAGGTTAAGTCAAGGAACTTTGATTTCTGAATCCAGTCCTGGCTACACAAGTCAACCCTCTGAATCTGGCCACAGTCAGCAGTATCTGACTTCAGAAGCCAGTCCATATCAAGTCAGTCTAAGAGGAAGCAAGTACGATGGTCGTCGGATTCTGAATCTGCCTCCAGACGCCCTTTCACCCAACTCCAGAAGGACTCAGGATCCAAATGCTTCATCCTCAACGACGGAAGTCTTCCAAGAACCCCCGCTTCATGTATCGATGGCTTCGACGCCTCCGTCACCGTTCAGTAGCCAGCCGGTTCCAATCTACATAACTAGTACTCCGATGGTACCGGCTCAGCCTAGAACTCCAGTCAATTCCCCGAACGAGAGTGTCAAAAGAGATCGTCATAACATGAGAAATGGCACAAAAATGGATGGAATCAACGGAAAGGGTATGAAAAAGAATGGCACTAGAGCTTATGGAAGACATGTTAATCATGGTGACAAAAGGGATGACAATATGGTGGACATTGATCAGGCTTTGATAACAATGACAGAGATATCTCCAGAGAAGACTCAGAGATCAGATTCTCCGCCACTGGTCACGGCCATCACCCTCAAGTCTCCAGAAGATGACATTTCCATCGTCACGGTACGACGTCGAAGAGCCAGAAGGCAAGGCATCTCTCCCATTGCTACAAGTACCAAGATACGACCAAACCAAGACTTGAGGGTACCATCAGAGACTAGTTCGGTATCATATGAAGGCGGCATGGTACCATTACAAGGCCACATGGCACCACAATTGCGCATAGTACCATTTCAAACCCAATTGGTACCATCTCGTAGCTCCAGTGTAGCATCTCAAGACTCCAGATCACCAGCTCCAAAAGAGAAACCGGCGTGGGCAGACAGTCCCTGCCGAAGCCACTCCTCCCCCACCAAAGAAATGGTCGACGAGATGAAGCAGTACATGAACCAACGTGCCAAACTGTACCAGTCGGACGAGGAGAACAGTACCACTGAAACCACTAACTTGAGAATGCCAGTCTGCAAAAGATCAACCGGTCGAAGCATGACAAATGTTTCGAAAATGACAACTAACACAACATCGACTGGTCGAAGTTCATCCACTCATGCTAGAGCAAGTTCGACCAACCAAAGTCCGGCTTCAAGAACAACATTGACCGGTCGGAGTTCATCTACTGTTGCAAGTTCGACTGATCAGAGTCGAGCCAGTGACTCAAGAAGTTCAAAATCAATTCAAAAGTTCTCGGACAAAGGTCATGTTGTTGGACGAGGACGACCAGTTAATGGAGTGTGCTCGAACTGCATCCTCAGCTGTTCCTGTGCCAATCCCTTGACTGTTCCACATTTTGGACGGAAACTTCTGGAGAATGTCACTCTGACTCCACAGTTTGATGTGGGTTTTGAATTTAAAAATTTGATTTCTTTATTTTCATGCGTTTTAAAAAGTCTTGTCGTCGATTTATATTGTTTTCTTAGTTGAAAAACGCGAAGACTTTAATCTACCTATCTTCAGACAGAACTAACTCCGGACGGTGTCATACTGCACATCAAATACTCTGTCAGCGAGCCGACCGGACTAGTCCGAGATGTTCATGCCATTTTCGATATGCCCTTGTACAGAATCCGCCGAATCATCGTCGATGGAATCGAATACATCAGCAGTATCAACATGTGATTCTCGAGGAAATAAACTTTTGTTTCTCTTTTTAGGTTTATATTCTTTCTTTTTAAATATGTTTTGGTACTATTGGTCCACTTTTGATACTCGATGATTATTCATAAAATTCAGTTTATTTACAGTATATCACAGTGTTAGTTACTATTATATATAATTTAAATTACAAATCAATAGTTTTGCCGACAAAATTTATAGAATAATTATGTCTGTGCTGTGACCGAACTGGCAATGACTAGTCTTCACCTAAATATTATAAACATGAGCCAAAAATAGTGTTTAAACTCCTATATCAAGTTAAGAAAACCGCTTTGTACCAACATTAAAATAAATAAAACAGCAATAACATACCTGAATTAACTTCTCCAAAACTAACTATTTGTTGATGTAGCTCATCCAAACACTTTCCTATCTCAGCATACTGTTCATCCATGTCCAAGTCTTGTAATGGATCGTCTATTTCAGTCAAAGCTTGCCTTAAGGCTGTTAATTTCAATTGGCTTTCGTGCATTGCTTGCATTTTATTAACTTGTACGTCGTTCACTGAAAAGAACCTTTAAAATCACATTCTTTATCATAACAAAGAATAATCACTGACAACCATACCTTTAAACATCGAATTTCAAGCAAAAAACCTAACATACCTCAATTTAGTCCAATCTAAAACAATAAAACTAAATCAATATAACTTACAAGCCCTCATTCTTCCGCCTCTAAAATCTTCAAGATGCTTTTCCAATGCTATTTGAACAGCTTCTCGCTCATTTGCCCGTCTTTCCAATGGCGATGGACCTTCTGATATTATACTACCTGGCCGAAGATGAGTTCTGTTCGGATCTGTATGAGGTTCGAACCAAACCTCGTCTGCAGGTGTTTGGACATCAGCAATAGCTGTTGGCTTTAATTCAGGTGTTAACTTCAATGAATCTACCGGTGTGTTCTTGTCAATTTGCTCAACTTGGACAGCGAATGAACTAAAGTAACATAAAGGGTTATATTCAGATGAATCACCGTGAAAACTGTTAAGAAAAAAATAAGAAAAAATGATATGCATTTTAATAATCTTATCGAGTATAATCTTTACTCTCCAATTGTTACCTAAATATCAAGAAAAAAAAAGCAAAGATCTTACTTTTCCGGCAAAGTTGGTGAAGTTTTATTGTGTGGATTCAATTTATGTAAAAAACTCAAAGATCCTCGTGTTCCTGAAGCTGCAGGAGTACCCGTTTCATTCTTCGACTTGTGCGAAGTCTAAAAATTAAATAAATAATATTATAATATAGAGTAGTTCGTCAAAGTAAACAGATATTAGACATTATAAAAAAATGTAAAAAACTAAAAAATATTTTAAAAGTTAAAATCACCTTCGACAACATTAATATGTGCTTTACAAGTGTTTATTCTACATGAATTTCAATCGACAAGAAAAAGAAAGTATTTTAATACTTTTCATAGTATAAAACTCTCCGCAGTTAGCAATTTCTTCGCGCCCTAACAAAATTTATTTTTGCGTCGAGTTTTTTTTGATTTTTTCTGAACATATGAATCCATAAATTGACTTAAAAGTGAAAGTGATGTTGCTTGTGACTATTTAAAATATTTTTTACTTTCAAATCTATCTAATCTACTTGTTTTTTAAGGTTTGAAATTGAGGTATATCACGTTAAGGGAGTTGTGAAAGGATAAACGGTAAATTTTAATGTTTTTGTGTTGGTTTTTAGGTGTCTATATTGTTTCTGGACTTGATGTGGTATTATTGTTATGGATTCGGGGTAAAATACGGTGAATAGCAACTGTTTTAACTCAGGTTCTATGTTTTGCAGGTTCTGGATCGGTTTTGTTTGAAAAAGCTGATTTCTTGATGGTTTATATTATAAAAGCTAGGTATAACATTGCTGAAGGTGTTACTCTTGATTTTAGCATTTTTAGAAAACGATTTTTTAAACTATTTTGTTGTTATTTATTCGTGTTGTTTGCGGTTATTACCTAAAAATTGTAAAACTACTATAAACTCTAATATAAAATGTATTTTCAGACATGTCGACTCGATCTCGACGTTCAGCTGGTCAGAAACAAGGAACAGCTTTGAATCCAACATTGATTCAACTGTTGGGAGTAGCTCGCCTTCGAGAAGAGCTCAGAATTCGTGGATTGGACACGACTGGCAACAAGACGATCTTGGCCGATCGATTGGAAGAAGCTGTCTTGTTGGGAAAAGCTGTAGCAGATGAAGAAGATGTCAAGCCTCTTATTGAAGCTAAAGAGGAGGTGATTGAACAAAAACCGGCTGTAAAGACGAAAAAAGTAGTCACACCGAAGCCTAAACGAGGTAGAGCTAAGAAGAATGTGCCTGAAGAGGTTGAGGCCGCTGAACCAGCTACAGAAGAAGCTGAAGATTCTACACAAAATGTTGAACAGGATTCAGAAGTCTTAGATGTTGAAGCAGAAGCTCCAGAAGAAGAGGCGCCGGTAATACCTGTGGCTAACACAAGATCAGAACGCATAAAGCGCAGAAGCTGTCGACTTTCATCGCCGGTTACTAAAACAACAGCTAAAAGAGGGTCAATCAGAGGAAAGAAAGCAGCAGAACAGGTTGAAAAAGCTGTAGAAGTGCAGGATTATAAAGAAGAACCGATGGAAGTTGATAAAGTAGATGAACCGGCAGTGGAATTGCCTAAAAAGAGAAGAAGGTCGACTCGAAAATCAACGCAGAAGATCGTAGATGTAGATGCGGGCCATAGCAAAGGGACAGAAGGTACAGAAGAAGTTGCAGAACAAGAAGGACAAGAAGACGATCAAGTACAAAGTGGAGAAGATCAAATAAAAGATAAAGTAGAGAAGCAGCAAGCGAGAAAAGATGAAGCGGAGGTTGAAATAGTGGAAGAATTTGAAGACGATATTATAGTAGCGTCACCGCCAAAGGTAACAAAAGTTGCCCGGAAGTCTAAAATGACAATACTTTCTGTGACGACGAAGACTTCAGACGGCACGGTGAAGAAGATATTCAATCAAGTAGCTGGAACTTCAGTAACAACAGGAGCTGGTGACTCTGTAGTATCTACTGTAACATCAAAAGTATCTACAGTAACAGAAGCCAAGTCGTGTCAAGAAATGACTTCAGAAGCCAGCACGGTGGACTCAACTGTACCTAAAGTCAAGCCCTTGAGTATAAAAGTCCAAAAATCAAAAGAAGGTTTATCGTTGAAGACTTCAGAACCTCGTGACATCCGACAAGAACTGAAGATCATCACGCTTGACGACTTCTCACCATCTTCTTCCGCCGGCTCCACACCTACACCATCAGATATGAAGGAACGGTCGAGTCAGGAGAAGAGTCATGAATCCAGAAAGTCGAAGCCGGCTCTATTAATAAGGAAGATCTCCAAACTGAGTTCATCGACCGGCTCACCAACGCCAGGCCGATCCTCGAAGATTGCCAGTCCAGTTACTGCAGGAGTACCAAGAAAGAGGACCATTCCGCAAAGACATGCTCCAGCTGGCATTGATCTTCTGGATTCGATTCTCGGAAGTCAGGACGCTCTACTGAAGGAATGCAATAAAACTGAACAGGAGAAGGCCAACGAACTTCAGAAGTTTGAGTTGGAGAAGCGAAGGATCAGTGGACAGTCACCGTTTCTGCTTGGACCGCTCGAGAAACGGCCAAGGACTAATACGAGTAGGTTTATTTGAATGATGTTTTATATGTTTTGGGTGGGGTGAAGACTGTTATAATAGGGTAAGGGCTTATAGGGTACGATAAGGTGTGTTAGGGAAGAAGAGCATAGGATTTGGTAGGGGAATATAAGGTAGAGTAATGCAAGGTAGAATAACATAATTTATTTTAATCATACTTTTTATTTCCAGTGTCATCAAATGAAAGTCAACCGAATTCTCCCCTACCAAACGTGAACCCTCGAGACCCCTTGAATATCATGACTGTTCCAACAACATCTTCAACTCCAGCTGAATCTCAAGATCTTCCAGGTGTAGAGCGAAGTGCTGACAGACTAAAGCGGCTTGAACTGCCAGGACAACGGAAAGTCTCTCAAATCAGTCCATTGGCAACGAAAAGCAAGTACCCAGCTCTGCCAAAGGTACCACTCAGTCCACCGAAGCTGGTGTCACCGTCGGATTTGGCCAAAATTAAAACTGAAAAACGAGGTAATTTTGAAAATTTATTTTTAAATTTTGAAATCAAAAAAAAATTTAAAAGTTCGATTTTTTAATTTTTTTTATAAATTATTAAAATTTTAGAAAATCATTATTTAAGTTTCATTTTTCAGCCTCCAGATGGGAAACCCCGCCCACCAAGCCACCTACAACTGTACCATCACCCGCCGTCACCTTTGTACCACTTCAACCAGCGCCATCAGCTATGCCATTCTTACCACCACCCCCGGGCTTTCCCTTCCCGCCGCCGTTTCCACCACCGGTTGGTATGCCTGGAGTTACAATTCCACCGCCTGGTATGTCGATTCCTCCGCCAACGATGACACTGCCTGGTTTACCTCCTTATGCACCTTATGGTCTACCACCACCCTTCATACCCAGCATACCACCGCCTGCACTGCCTGCTAATATTGGAGTCAATGTCACGGCTGGAACTGGGCCTCTTGGGACAGGGACGGCTTCGATTGGTACTGGTGGTGCAAGTTATGGTACTGGTGGTGCAAGTTATGGTGCTGATGGCAACTTTAGTGCTGGTGGTACTAGAAAAAATAGTACTGGTGTTTTGGATAAAAATGGACTTAGTGGTACTACTGGTATGCTTGGTACCAGTCTTCATGACATTCCTTTACCAGATGTAATACCTACAAACGGGGCTGGGGATGCCCCAAGGACAGTATTAACTAATGTTATTGAGGAGATGAATCAAGATATGATAATGGAGTCTTCAGTAGATCGTACAAGTCATTCTCAGACGTCTGAAGCGTCCACGATGAGAGAACCAAACTCAATTTCAGAAGCATACACACCTGTTGATGATAAGCTTGCTATGTACAGTATTGGTAAAGATAACGCACCCTCAGCTTTTGGAGATGGCCCAAGAACCTCAAAGAACGAAGCTCAGGTTGAAGTACCTACTAACGAGTGTACCACTTTGACTGTCGACGATGTCTCATGCCCATCAGTAGTCCTACCCACGGATTTGATGGTTGATAGTGTGCTAAGTTCGAGTGTCTACAACCTGGACGTGAAGGAAGAGCAAGAAGAGACGGTACGATCCGTGGAGGACGTGGTAAAGAGTGTTATATTGGCGATTGTGGAGGAAGTCACCTTTGAAATCGAACATGCATCATCAATATCAGCCTCGGCTAGAATGCGACTACACGATTCTTTGTTGGATATTGATTCAGAAGATGTCTACGAACCGGACGTGGTCAATGAAACCATTTGTGTTGAGGACGATGAAGCCTGCACGTCAGAACTTCATATTGATGTAGATTTTGATGGTAACAACGAGGGAATGACCACGGTCGATAGTCAGGAAGGTAAGATGGTGTTAGTATCCTTTGTGATTTGGCTGGCTTTGGGTTGAACTGAGGCCTGAGAGTTGGGCTGCGGGTCTGGAACGTTTGCAAAGCTAATCTAGTTTATTTGTTACCTAAATGAATAAAGTAAAGCATGGGAAGTATAAGTTTTTGATTTTAAAAAGATTTTTTTAAATGTTTTACTAAGGGATCAGAATTTCCTTGTGATGAACCTACTATAACATTATAATTTTCGCAAGAATACCTATAATAACACCAAGTTTCAGAATATTCCGAAGACGAAATTGCTGGCGAAGACGCGGAAGATTCCGAATTCGATAGTGAAGACGAAGACGACGAAGGAGAAGAGCTAGAAGTAGACGAAGAAGGACGAGTAAAGAAGAAAACATCGAAACTACAAGTGGATATACCCAAAGAGAACGGCGCTCCAGAAGAGAATCAAGAAGAATCCACGATTCAAGCCCTGATGAAAGACCCACGGAATCTGCTGAAGCGAGCCGACATCCTCATCAAGAGCTTCAACAACAAAAGTGGAGTAGAGATAGAGCAAATGGAACTAGATGAAGATTATGTTGTGGAAGAACCAGCCAAACCCATGCCCGAGTTTCACGGAGAACCAGTACCGGATGAGGACGATGATGATGCACTGTTCGAAATGGCAGCAGGTAAGGGTTTGGGGGAATTTTTGAGGGGTGAGGGAGTTTGATTGGTCTAGCATGCGGTTCTAACAAAAAATGTTGATCAACTCTATGTTAATAAGTTTTTCATTATCTTGAAGGCATGTCCCGAAAAAAGGAAGGCAAGCCGATCGAAGAGGAACGTCTCCCCGACGACGAATGCATCGAACTCGACTACTACAATGCTGACATGAACATCAAGGCTGATCCCAAGAACAAGTGGCTGGTCGATCCGGACAATGGAGATGGCTTTGCCTTAATGTGGGGATGTGTAAGGTCGAACTACGGCCTAATCATACCCAAAGACGTGGAAGGCTTCCCAACTCTAGTGTATCAGGTCAAGATTGGCGAGTTCATCACTTTGAAGCACCTACCCTTCGAAGAGGTCGACGCCTACGACCTGAGGGTGGGATGGTCGAGTGAGAGTGTCCAAACACCGGTCGGAGAAGCCGAACATTCCTATTGTTACTCGAGGCTGGGCAGAAAGGCGGCCGGGAATCTGTTTTTGGATTTTGGGGCTCAGGCTTTGATGGACGATGTTATTACTGTGGCTTTGGTAAGAAATTGGTATTTTGGGTGGAAATTGATAATTTTTTGAATATTTTGTTACCTAAACAGCTATGAAAATTGATAAACACTTCTTTTTTAGTCTAAAATGATTTTTTTATTACCTAAAGATTTATTTTTTTAAATATGTTGTTAATTAAAGCAATATCTTTCAGAACTTGGAGCTCTCCGAAATGCGCGTCTACCTAAACCAGCAAGACCTAGGTGTTGTCTACAAAAACCTCGACTTTGGAGCCCCTGACGATGCCATCTTCCCTCACATCGGAATCAAAAACATGAAGCTGTATGTGAACTTTGGCCTGGAACAACCAGAACCAGACTGTAAATGGGAGTTACCGCCCCAATTACTTCATAAAAACGTGAAATTCATCGGTCAATTGGAGCGGAGTCCGTCGATTCTGAAACGGTCGATCCGACCACCGGATTCCAAAAGTGATTGCACCGTGCTGATGATGGTCGGATTGCCAGCGGCTGGGAAAACGTTCTGGGTTAGACATTATCTGAGGGAACATCCCAACGAACATTGGGTGTTACTGAACACGGAGAATGTGATCAACTTGATGAAAGTAAGGATGAATGTTGATGTTTATGTGGGGATCGTATGTTTGGGTATTATGGGGTAGAATAGGTAGGGTAGGGTACTGAACCACAAGTTAGAGTAAGATTTGGCTTGATAGAGACAGCTAGGGCACGATAATTGGTAAGATAAAGTAGTAAGATAGGATAGATAATGATATTGTAGAGTAGGACAAGGTATTGTAGAGTAGAGTAAGGTTCAGTAGGTTAGATATAGTAGGATAATGTAAGGAAACACTAGTAATTGCTTTTTAAAAATCAAAATCCACCAAAACATATTACTTTAGGTGAATGGGGTACCAAGGAAACGAGTCCACAACGGCCGCTGGGACATGATAATGGGTCTGGCGGCTAAAGCCCTGAACAGAAGCTTTGGCTTAGCGTGTAGAAGAAGACACAACTACATTATCGACCAGACGAATGTGTCGCGGGATGCGAGGAAGAGAAAGCTGCAAGTATTCAACGATTTCCTGAGGAAATGTGTGGTTATTGTCCCACCGGCGGACGAATTCGAACATCGACAGCTTCGACAAGCGCGGCAGGAAACTGGGTCAACGTTACCGGCTGAAGCTTTGCTGGAGTTGAAGGGTAGGGCTTTAAAGTCATATCATTATGGATGGTTTTGTTCTTTTATTTTATTGTTCAAATAATTCTGTGTCCTCTTTCAAAGCAAATTTTAGGGGTTAGGGGTACAGAATTATATGAGCAACCTAATATATTTTAAATTTTCGGTTTTTGAATTAAAAATTTTTTTAAATTGTGATTTTCAGCCACATTCGCCCTCCCAGCACAAGATCAAGAGCCAATCGAAGAGGTGATCTTTGTCGAACCACCAATCGAGCGAGTGAACGAAGCCATCGAACTGATCCAACGCTACAACGAAGAAGGCCGACCCTACCTCCGAACCAAACGATACAACAACAAACCACCCCCATCTGTCATCAGTGACAATCGGAATCAACCCTTGGGGTCTTGGTAATACTGGTGCCTAAAAGTGTTTATAGCTTCAATGTGGAGGTGATACAGTGTCTGCTTAATGGGGTCTCGTGACAAAATATGTACGCGATAGAGGCTAGAATTGTGACGAGAACTGGGCCGTCTTAGTACTATATAAAGCCTAGTATGTGATAATTGAGTAAGCCATGGTACTGACATATAACCTGTAGCGTTGTTAACTTCACTCTCACATCATCTCACCTTCTTTATATTCGTATTTTGATAAAGCTTTTTCCTTTGTTGGTGTAACTGTTTGTTATGTTAGTATGTTGGTATATTGATACCGTATGTACGTATGTTGATACAGTATGTTCGTATGTGGATGCAGTATATCCGTATGTTGATACAGTACGTATTTATGTTGCTACTGTATGTTTATATTTCGATGCCTTATGTTAAGTATATTGATAAAGTGCCGATCTCAGTACGACCACTTGAATTAAACAGAAATCCTTTAAAATTCAGGATTGATAAGATCATAGTTTTGTTACCTAAAATAACATGAATCCTATGAAAACACTTGATATTATCATTGTTATTACACTTCTAATTAAAAAATGTTGTTGATTAATAAACTTTGTTAAATCTTGGAATGAACTCGGTATAATATTGTCACAAATTGAATTTAAAAAAATTATTTGAAATAATATTTGAATATACGAAGTTGGTTTTATTGAGTTGTCGCCGATTTCGTTGATAGACCGTGTACCATTTCTTTGCGTCTTTAAAGCAAAGTATAAACAATATGTTTATTTAAAACATGGCTCAAAGAAATCTATCAACAATATAAAGAGACGAGATTTGCCAACCTGCACAGAAATACGACGCTTATAAAATGGCAATATATGCTCTGCCACTGTATAGCATATATTTTCAATCACTTTGATCGTTGTCGTCGCCTCCTTGTTTTTAAAAGGTAGGTTGATGACTTTAATAATGATTGTTGGCGTATCTTCTTCAATACAGCTTTAATAAAACAAGATTTTCTTGTTTTGTGTTGATATTACTCTTATATTGTAAGAATATAACTTTTACACTGCAAAAAGAAGACTCTATTATTGTAATTCAGTAGAATCTTACTATGGTCAACAAACAGTTTATTCCCTATAGAGGTATACTGCCCTGTTCTTGAAAGACACTATTAGAAGATCCATATGAGATAAAAAGTTTCCATCCCTGAGCGAAAGGGTACCTTATAAAAATAGCCTACGTTGACAAGTGTAAACAAAAATGCTTCGCTTCTTTTAACACTAACTTGTAGGCAAAAATCACCCTAACGCTCATAGTGTATATTTTTATATACTCTAAATTACCAGTTCATTTTTTAGCTAAAAATGGTTTCCCCAAGAGAATCCACTCCAGAATCCAACACCCAAACCATCAAATCTGGCAAAGTGACGAAGCCAGAAAGAGTCGTAGAGGTGAAGGAGAACACCTCACCCAACGAAACAAAGCCAAGCCTTCGGCTCAAAATCAGCCCAAAAGCATGGGCTCAGGCTGAACGAAAAGAAGAAAAGAAAAAAAGAAGAAGATAACAAGGAAAATGGCCCAAAGCCCAAAAACATGCCAGCCGGTCCAAGTGCGTCCGCCTCGACATCGAAAGCTGGGCTCAAGTCAGCTGCAGCGAAGAAGACACCAGCCATGTCAAAGTGCTTGAGAATCGCACAAAACATGATGAAACTTAGAAGGCGGTAGAAACATTGTTAACTTGTTTTAATATTGTGGTCTCTCATTTTTTGTTCATAACTATATAACCTGGTTAATATTATAATTTTCCAATCTCATAAGTTTTATCACACAAAAGTGACAATAAATATATATTTAAAAGTTATTCTGAATTTTTTTACATTACAATTTCTATTGAAGTTAAAAATATTATAATGACAAAATCTAGGAAATTAGTTAATACTAACAAAAAAAATAAAACAAGCTGATTTATAAGTTATTCTCCTTTTTTTCGTACAAAAAGGAAGTAGGCAAAGAGACTAGCCTTCCTTAATCCGGACAAGTAGTAAAACCGACTTCTCCTTTGGCACCCTACAACTCGAAGAGCACTAGAAAGGCCACGAACGCACCAGACTGACGCAATCACCAAAACTGCAGACCTCGATTGGACTAACATCAACCAATCCCATTGGAACGACCTTCGTATTGTGTTCAACTCAGTATAAGCCTTTGAGCGATATATGCATATTTTATCAAAAAGCCTTTTAATTTTAAATTAAAAACTATTATATAAATAAAGTTTATTCGTCATCCGAGGAATCCTCTCGTAACTTGATGATATTATTCAGAATCTCGACTTGTTCTGTCCAGAAATGAGAAAATGCTGTTGAACAAGTCTTTACCCGCTTCTCTAACAATCCTTTCAAAGCTTCTAAGAACAAGTATATCGTGTCTTCAGCTTCTTCATTTTGCATCGAACCATAGACAAGAGTTTTTACGTCTTTTCTTAAATATTTTTTTTTAATTTAAAAAATATTTTTTAAATTTTTGTTATTGTATTTTTGACCAAAGAATAATGTCCTAACCTGAAAAAAATTCGTATTTTACACTTACAATTGAAGCTTGTCCATTAATAAGATGGCAATGTTCTTCTGAATCCCAAAACTTGGCTTTATGTCACTCAAGTACATTGTGCTGAAAGATTGGTTTTAATATAGTAATAAATGTTATATATACAGTAAATTTTCCACATCATCAATAAGTTTCGTCTCCAGTAAGACTTTTTGCCATTTTTGTATAAAATGCCGTTGGGCAACGTAAGTTTTGCTAATGTACCCTTAGGCAAAGTAGGTTCTTTAAAAAGAACCTACAGTAAAATTTTTTGTCTTTTTATGGTGTTACCTATAAAAAGAGCCTTTTGAATAATAGACATAAAGAACGGACCGGGCCATAATTTTTAGGTCCGTCCTGACCTAAATTTGGGTCAGGCCCTGCCCATTCCTAATGTCTACTGAATAAGAAATATACTATGTAAATCAACTGATAAATTAAAACCAAAAAAATTTTTAAAAGTAGAATTTTACTTACTTTGGTATAGCCATTTCCTCAATTATTCGTTTCTTTTCATCTGATACGTCTAGGCCAAGTGTTTCTGCCAAAGCGAATAAGACTCCTAGAAATATGTATTCAAAATTATTTTTTTTCAAAATTCAAATTGAGCATCCTTAATTTCAAAATATTTCAAATTAAAAAAATTTATTATATTGTTCAAATAATTCAGTGCCCCTCTCAAAGAAAATTTTCGGAATTAGAGGCACAGAATTATTTGAACAACATAAAAATCCCAAACCCTCACCATTAGGCACATCCACCCGATTAAAAATGTTGTGAGGTATGCTGAACCCGTACTCCACCCACAGCCGTATATTATCATGTGCACCATAACATACGAATATCTCGTCGCCTTCATTCACACACTTGTATTCCGCGTTTACACAGTAAAAGTCCGACTTTTTGTCTAAATAAGCCAAGCCTTGAGCATTTGGGCTGTGATTCAACATGTCCATGACTGGTATGATGGCTAGGGTATCTGTGAGTTTGGCATTTTCAACTAGGGGTGTTCTGGGTTTTCGGAGTAGACGCAACGAGTGTTGACGACGTGCCATGCCCAATTGAGGTGGTCCATATCTAGATTGGTATTGTCCAGTGCTCGGGATAACTAAATTTTTTATTTTCAAAAATATTTTTAAAAAATCGGTCGTATAACATGTCCGCCGCGACCTGCGCTAATCTTTTTTACAAAAAAAAGTAAAATCAAAAAAAAATAACGAACAAATTGCAACTATTGATTAGTGTTAGTATATTAACCATGCCTTTCGCATATTAATCATGACAAATAATCCGCCCTAACAGACAAAGCAAAGAATATTAACCTACCTGCTCCCTAATATATGTGAATTCATTTTGTTGTTTGATCAGTAATTCCTTGGCTCTATTAGGTAACTGATCCATTTTAATGTTCTCTTCGACTGTCGAGTTATTGTAGGCTAATGGAGTGTCAAAACTCTTGGGCAGTGACATAAAATACGGTTTGAAGAATGAATTTTGAAGATTTTTGGCCTCGAGATAGAAGAACAGAACCAGTATTGGAAAGGCTTCTAGGCGGTGACTGAAAGATTTTTTTTTGATTTTTTATGGTTTATAGGGTAAAATACGGCTAGCATACGGTTCATCTTAAATTGAAAAATTCATAAATTTTTATAGTCAAATAGGCAACATAAAAACTCAATGTATAAGTTTACAGTACGATCCCCTACATTAGGATGACCATAGCTAAACCAACTTTACCGTACCCTGCGCTAATTTTCTTTAGTCTGTCCTACTTTACCTATAAAAGTTGCCTTACTTTACATTACCTTAACCTACCTTGTTCTACTCTACCCTACTCTACACTACTCTGCTCTACTTTACCTTGTTTAACCTTAACTTTCCATACCTTATACTACCTTACTTTGTCCTATCCTACCATACTCTAAACTACCCTGCCCTGCCCTACCCAAACTAAGCTGTTTTACTTTACTCTAAGCTACCCTAACCTACCTTACCTTACCCTACCACTCAATATATAAGTATGCAGTATGCTCTGCTTTAACAATATCATAGCTCTACCAACGTTACCACACCCTGTAAAACATAAAACTTCTTCATACTATAATATACCAAAAATTTCCAAAAAACCTGTTAAAGTAAAAAAATATCAACCAACCGTTCCAAAATCTCCTTATAAGCCGGCATTTCAGCGACAAGCCCAGCAGTTATCATTAAATGTTTTGGTATTCGAAGAAAGACTTCATGAACTCGTATCATTCTTCTGGCAAATACTCCGAAACCTCTATCTTCACCACAGTAACGAACATCGATCATATCCAGCATAGCACCTTCTTTCTTTGCCCATTCTAACAAGCTGTTTATAGTCGACTCTTTCATACTGTAAATGGAGTAGTTATTACTGTAACTAGCATCTATTTACAAAACTTGCAAAACCAATAGGAATTACAGTAATGTAAAAACTTAAATAGTAACGCCAAACTCAAAAAATGTTGCCAAACACTCGTTCAAAAACAATATAATGATCGGTTCGTGAACAAACTTTAAAGATTATCGAAAACAAAGGCATTCAGCATGCGTTTCGGCCGAACACACGTGGCTAATTGCACTAATCGAACGGATATTGACGTCAGCACAAACAGAAGGTCAAGCTTTTGGAACTGATCAAGTTGTTTCGTATTGATCAAGGAAGTTGAATGCAACAAACAGCTTTTTATCATTATACTATAATATATAAAATACATATTAAGGTTGTTCAAATAATTTTGTGCCCCTAACCCCGAAAATTTGCTTTGAGAGGGAGCACGGAATTATTTGAACAGCCTAATAATTCTGTTTTTTTAAACATATGTATACATATGCTTGAGTCACACATACTTAATTTTACAAAAGTCTTGTCGTTTTTTATGATCCAAAACAATAAAAAATGACGACAAGACTTTTTTAAAGCCTTAAAATAACAAGAATCCATTTTATTTTGAAATACAAAGGTCGAACTATAATAAAATAGCCCTCAATCCTCCTTCAATAAATAAATTGACAAAACAAACAGTAAAACAAACTTGAATGCACTCAAGAAATGAGTTAAAAGAACAAAAATGATATCCCCTTGACAAGTGACCTCAAAGACAATATAGTTTTGCAAAAAAAAGTTTGCGGACAAATTGAAAAAATCTTTTTAACTAAAATACTATATACTTTCAATGAATTACTATCTTTCATATAAATTTCCAATAAAAATAAATTTAAAACCATGCATTCATAACCAAGGTTAATATGTACCACAATATAAGCTGAAGTCAGTAACAAAATCACATTTCAGCAAATTCAAACAAAAAAAAAGTAAAAATGTATGTCAACCAATACAAAAAAATCATAATTATACTCAAATAACAACGATACAACGTACGTTTATTTAATAAAGCATAAAAATCAAGTGTAATATCGTTAGAACAAGTTTATTACTACTGTAAGGTATAATTAAAATATAAACTGTAATAACTGTGAGTTAACAAAAATACATTGCCGTTAGTCCAAAGATTACGTGAGATCTGTCTGTACATTATCTGAAAATATAGGCTTTTTTAGGTAACAAATCTTTTTTCATATCTTTGTCTAAAAATCTTTGTAAAAAAGTTATAAAAGCCAAATTTAAAACAAAATACAATCAAAAAATACTAAAAACATCTTACAAGGAAATGTTACAAACTGCCCATTCGGTTTTTATAAATGAATGGTACCATGTAAAAGAGCGTAAAAAGTTGACTAAAAATCTATTTTCAAAAACTGCTAATTTTGCTTTACAAGCCCGCTAGCGAGCTTTTAAAATTTTTACTACCAAAACGGATTTTTTAAACCCGCTTTCTTTTGGCTTCTTTCAAAAAAGAGAAGTAAATGTGTTCAAATGGCCGAATGGTCGGACGCCGTGATTGCGCAATCAATGGACTTTAGTTTCGATTCTCTTTTTGGGTAAATGATTGGTATTCTTTTTTATTTAAAAGTTAATTAACTTAAATATTCAAAAAAAAGATTTTTTTGTTGATAATGGCTTCTTACGTCTAATAAAATATAAAAAAAAGTAAAAACTAAGGTTTTTAAAAATACAATAATCCAAAAGAAAGAATAACAACTTATAAGGCCCTTTCACTAATGATTTTAAAATCTCGCTAGCGGGCTTGTAAGGCAAAATTAGCAGTTTTTGAAAATAGACTTCTAGTCAACTTTTTACGCTCTTTCACATGGTACCATTCACTTTTAAAAATCGAATGGGCAGTTTGTAACATTCCCTTGTTAGTCTATCTACTTACTCTTTGTTAGCGTTCCGTTTCCTTCGTGGCGTTCGTCCTCTCAGTTTTTTTGGCGGTTTTTCGTCTTCATCTTCCTCAACTTTTGATAATTTCAACTTTTTCAAAGCCGGGCCAGGCGTAGGAGGCGCTGAACTAGGCGGTGTAGACATGTCAGTTGATTTGGTAGAAGTCGTCGGCCGTGGATCAATTGGAATCTTGTAGTTCGGGTCTTTAATCCGCTCCCAAACTGGCGACGTTACGGATGTCAAGGAGAAGATACGATCTTCCTCGGTGAATGCCCGTTTCTGTCCTACTGGCGGCGGAGCTGGTATTGGATTTGGATTCGCTATGTCATATCCTTCAAATCCTAAAGAGGATCTTAATTTTAATTGTTGAATTCTAAAGATATAACAAAAATATGAACCTGTACCTTACCTTTGACAATGTTTCCTAAATCGCTTGTTTCTTGTAGATATGAAGCTTCAAAATTATAAATTTGTGTCTCCAAACTTTCCAGTGTCTCTGATAGCTCCTGTTGTTTAGCTGCTAACTGTCGGAGATGCCTTTTACGCGATTCCAGATCATGTGAAACAAACGACATCTACACCACTATAATAACACGTAAAATTATTTTTTAAGATAAGAAAAATTAACACAAAACGGAACCTCGTATTTTATTATCAAGAAATACATTGCAACAGATTTTAGCCATGTCAGTCTTCCAAACGCATAAATTATAAAAGAAAAACAAGAACTATCAAGTGTAAGATCGAACAATCTAAAAAACTTAAAACTACAAATTTATACATTTCAAAATATATGTATTTACAGTGTAAAACTGTGTTTATTGTTGTAGAATAAGAAGCAACCCCCATATTTTCCTCAAAAATAAATAATTTTTTCGTTTAGACGAAAAACCGCAGATTTATTGGCTTTTGAAACGAAGTGTCACAAAATCACCGGATTTTGTCCTTTTGTAACTATCAAAGGTATTACCGAAATATATGTCGTTGAATATATTAAAAACTTGATCTTTTATTAATTTATTCTTTTACTTCTAAAAATTGTATTAAAATTTTTATTTTTATGACTTATAAACTACTACAATATCGCAACCTGGTGGTTATACAACTTTAGGTTTGCGCATTTCAGCTGAAAACACATCTCGGATTCTTCGTCTTCTGGCATGTTTTTGTTTTTCATTATTGTATATTATGTTTCTTTTAGGTGGAGGTTCATTTCCAATTGCAGCGTCTTTGACGAACATGAACACCAAAAACTCGTAGAACGTTAGGAACGACAGGCCAAAATAGAGGCCCATAGTGCCGCCTAGGTCAGCTGGAAATGTGAGTTTAATTTTGTGTTAGTTTTGTTTGGTTTTCAAGTTTTAAAACTGATGGACTTACCGATAAACTGAAAAACATTGTATTCTGGAGCATGACTCACGACTTCACGGTCCAGCGTGCGGAATCTGACCTGAATCTGGAGAAAGTTTTGGCTGAAAGTAGGAGAAATACATTGAGAATAAGATTTTATAAACTTGAAGGTCAGCCTTACATATCTTTTTCAAAAAAACATCAATTTAAATTAAACCTATAAACTAATATTGACCATGACGAAGATAAATCTCTATCACTATTAGAACAGTGTCAAAATGACTTGATCACCTGGCATAATCCTTCTGAATAACTTTGACATCACGTCTTTGAGTGATTCGACCAAAATTGTTCATAAACCTAGACGTATTTCGACTGTTCATCATGGAGAACATGCTGTTATGGATAAGGTTATGAAGTATTGGTTTTATCTCGGAGCATACGGATGGATCTTTGGTAATGTTGTTGTAGGATACTATTAGAGCATTGTAGATGGTTTTGATGTACTAAAAAGTTGTTTTTATTATAGGGAATGTGACTTTTTATGCAGTAATTTCAAAATATTAACCATGAGGCCTGGGTTAGGAAAAGAATTTTAATGCAGGATAAGGCAGGGTAGAATAGAATACCCTATTGCAGAGTAAAGCACAGTAACTTACCGTGTTCAGTTGTTCCAAGTTTTGTTTGTTCCGATAGTATCGTAACGTTTTGGTATGAGAGAATCGTCTTTTGAACAAGAACATACTAGCATAACCATGATAGTTATTGCCATTTTTTGCAATAAAATCTTTTTCTTGTGTTGTAATCTTGTTAAATGCTACATGAAGTATTGTTTTTAGATGCATGTAGATTGGGCTCTAAAAACTAAAGACAATATCGGCAAAAGTGGAGGATAGCACCTATGTTAACATCGTAAAATGTAAAATACGTGGTCGCTTTGTCGAGAATTTTAATTGAATAGAAAATACTTTTATCTAACCAAAACTCACTTCTAAACATGGATAAGTGATTGGCATAGGATCTACTTTTTCACTGAAACAAAAATATCAAAATTAAAAATTTTTGAAAAATATTGACTTACCTGACTTGATGAGCAAAGGTCTCATCAACAATATAATCCTTGTTCTTGGCATGGAACAGTCTGCCCAGGTTTATGTGAGTGTCAATGCATTCTTCGTTTAAACGTCTTAACCGACGAGATCTGTAGGTAAAATACGGTTATATTTAGCTTTATATTTGCACTACTGTAGTATTATTACAATGATAGAGTAGGGTAAAGTAGAGTAAGATAGGGTAAGGTAAGGTTGATTTACTTTTAAAGTGTAAACAACATAATAAACTTACAATAGTGGATAAAAGACGTCACCATCAGCAGCTTCGATTACTTTGTCAATCCCGCGCCACTCTGCTTTTCTTATTGGTTTCACTAGTTTTCTGACTTCAGATGTGCTTTCATAGTCATTTAATGACACATCGAAACGGTAGTTTCTCCAAATACAAACTGAATTTGAAAAATTTTTAAAATTTCGAGTTTTTTAAAAATTTAAATTTGTTATTGTGAATATACTGTAACAAAAAGGAAAATGGTGAAAGATGACAAAAAGGGTAAAAGTAGACACAAAATGGTAAAGATGACTCAAAATTGTAAAAGACGACACAGAATGGTAAAAGATGGCTCGAAAAGGGTAAAAGTTGACTCAAAATGGAAAAAGTTGACGCAAAATGGTATAAGATGATAAAAATGGATTTTTACCTTTATCACTACTTTTTGTTGAATTTAAGTCAATATTGGCATGGCAGCTTGTCGATCCATACTGATAGAACTAAAACAATATAATAATTTTAAATAATCATAAAATGATAAAAACTTATCACAAAAGTATAATCATGACAATATGCAAAGTATTTTGCGCTACATACATCCTGAACCACAGTTATGTCCATATCAACCATTTCAGACCCTCCAAAGCTCGCATATTGTGTTGGGCGGGGTAGTTCTGTTTCGTGGTCGTGAAAACCTATCTGTAACATTTTTACTTCAAAATAAGTGTTGATTATTCTTAAAAAAACGGAATTAGCCTATGTGTGCCGAGCTGGGCTTAGTGGCTCTTTTCCAAGCCTAGAAATATGTGTTGAATTGAAAAAATGAAAGTCCTGGAAAGGGGCCGGGCCAGGCCTACTTGTACCTGCCGTTTATCTGTCGGGCATAGTCGCCTCCTTGCAGGTTTTTATTGACGAAAGCGGAATGTTTTTAAAACCATTTTAAAGTTTAATACTCACTTTGATTTCATCTGGTTTGAAAGTGTCAGCTTGGTTGTTGAAGGCTTGCGAATCGATCACTATTCTTACTGGGTACTTCATTACTAAATTTTACTTTGGTAACGTATGTTTTGATAAAGGAGCCGCTCCGAAATCGTGCCGACTTTTCAGCCCTTAGAAACCGTGGCACCAACTAACATGATAAAAATGTATTTACTTACTTTCACCTGAAATATTAAACGCATTTTTGGGCCCAGCTTGAATACAGAGCATCCCCAATGTGGTGTTAACTGTTTTTAGTACGCAATCTGACATGTCAACCCATTTACAACTGAAAATAAAATCATGAACCTAGTTTTTGTTGTAAAAAGTGTATTTGTGTAAAATACGAACATCATTCTTAGAATGGGAAAGAGATAGGCTAGGTATGTAAAGCGAGGTAAGATGAAACAGGGTAAGAAGAGTAAGGTTAGAAGGGTACGCAGGGTAGGGTAGGTTAATATAGGATATAGTAGGGCTAAGTAGTCCAAAGTAACTTACCGCAAAATATAATCACTAATGATGGGAGGGTCATTTATGGTCTTCAACAAGTACTGATAACTATTTAAAGTTGCACCAATTAGTACTCTGACATTTGTCAGTCTACATTGAATAAATCCATCTAGTGTGTTATTCTGAAAAATACTTTTTTTGATTATTATACAGTCATTTTTGTATGCTTTTCACAAAAAAAAATTAAAAAAATTACATTTCTAAAATCCAAAAATTGTGAACATTGATCGCTCTGAACCTTGAACGAATGGTAATCAAAGTGATTGTTAATATGAGTATCAGGCTTTAAAATCCTTAAAGCATCACTGATGTTAAGTAGAATAGCTGTATTTGGCAGTATTTTAGCCACTCTTTCACTCCAATAATTCAACTGGTCGATCTCATGTAGTGGCGATCGAATCCGTTGAAGTTGATTATTCAACTCTTCTAACCATTGTTGTAGAGACTTATTCTGAATCACCGGCTCTTCATCGTGACTCATCCAGAAGTTCGTTAGAAAGTGGGCAAAGTCTGGACTGTAATTTTCTCGGAGGATTCTGGAAGTGATAACATTATATAAGAACGTATAGTTAAATAAAATAAGGTAAAGTAAGGTAGTTTGGTTAGAATAAATTAACGTAAGTTAGGGTAGGAAGTAGTGTATGAATGCTTCTATAGACTAGGAGATAGATAATAATTTGCATAGTATTTTCAATATAGATTATAGTAGAAAATAGAGTTTGGAATACTGTGTGAATTATAGTAAAGCTACAAAAACTACTGTAGTGTTACGATAAGGGTTAAGAGAACTAAAGACTGGACTAATAAAAGATACTGTAAAGACTGGACAAGGCAAGGCAAATCAAGGCAAGGAAAGGCAAGATAAGTCAAGGCAAGGTAGTTACTTACCTATGTCTTGTGATAGGACAAACGATGATTGATGGAAATGGCACATTTTTAAATGCGGTTGAAAAGAATTGAGTTTCATTTTCTTGATTAAAATATTTTTTGACAAAAATTGAAGAATGATAAGCACATGTCAACAAACTCAGTATTAATGTGAAGCCGGACAAGGTTCTGAAAAAAAATTAAAATAGTGTAAAATTCGTTCCTTGATCTTAATTCTATACATATCGCACATGCGAAAAACGATTAATTTATTTCAAATTGTAAAATATGACAAATTTTAAAGCTTTATTTACAATACCTACTTGAACCACTTCGGGTTCTTAGAATGTAAAAACCTGAGGCCACTGATCGAAGTGTATAAGAAAAAGTCGTCCAACTGACTTTCACCTTCGTTTTCTTGATGAATCAGGTTCTGAGTCAAGACTTTCGCTCTATTTTCAAGTTGTTGTAGTTGAGCGTTCTCATCGTTCTGATTTGGAACAGTAGAACCGGGTTTTTCATTAGTCGTACTGACATTATCACCATTAGTTTTGGGATTCTTATTGTCAAAAATCCAGGAAACTCGACGTTCTGGGGTTGGGGCTACCTTGGATGATAACATTGCAGTTAGGCTTAGTAAAAGTTATGTTTATAGCTGGATTTTAAAATTTATAGAAGAGAGAGTAAAAGAGAAGTAGGGTTAACATTGAACGAAATGAGTTTCAAATCCAAGAAAAGGCATAAAGGTGTCAGTACACATAAAATAAACTGAAAAATAAACCTTTAGGTGACATGAATATTATATGCTATGTAGCTTTACTATACCCTACCTATACTCTACAATCGAACTGTTTAAGTCATTCAGAGTTGAAGGGGCTCCTTCCAACCTATTAGCTCAAGGGTCAAAAACACAAACAATTTTACCAAACTCAAAAAACCGACCGACAATAGTATAACACACGATTTACCTACCAAAACTAAAAAATATATACAAAAGTATTAAAAGTAACGTAGAAACCCTTTCTGATATTCCGGGTCTAACGATGGGGCTCGACCGCTTCAAAAAATCGTCCAAAAATGCGAAATGTTCCAAGACTGACGATTCTTCTCCTTGAGGCAATTGTTGGAGCGAATGCGTGCGGAATGCCAAGAGATCAGGGAGTTCGTGGCGGGAGCCGGAGCGCTGGTCTATGTAATATTGGAGAGCTGAGTTGATGTGTTGGCTATTCGAACCTATACTACCCTACCCTATGTGGGGTAGTGTAGATTCCTGTTCTGCTCTACACTACTCTATGTTTCCCTAAGCTACCTTACATTATCTAACTTTATTCTTCACTACCCAGCTTTCAACATCCCTAACTTAACATAGTCAACCTTGCTTTTAGCACTTACTTTAACTATATATTTTTAACTCTATTGCCTTTTCCACTATGAAATATAAACAAATGTACTTAAGAATTTGCCCTACCCTAATCTACTATACTTATCCAACCTTACCATACCCTACCTTACTCTATCCTATATTAACCTACCCTATCTTATCTCACGTATTCTTATAGCCATCTTTGCTCCTTCGGCCGAACATCATACGCAAGTTTCAGTTTGTTTTTTATTTTCGAATTACGGCGAATTAGTCCGTTTGGCAAATTCCCATTTTGAGATTTATTTGGCGCCAAAAACATTTCAGATTTATGGCCTAAGGGTTTGAAATGGTAAACAGAAGTAACGGAACTTTTACTGCAATGTTAACTTGTTTTTTTTTGAATTTTTAAAATTTCTTTATTTTTTTAAAATTTAAAATTTTTGAAATTTTAATTTTTTTTTAATTTGAGATTTTGAGGCCTGTAAAAATTAAATTTAATAGATAAATTAATAAATTTTTAAAAATTTGTCTATTGAGGATTGATTTTGTCAAATTTTGTAAAGAAATTAAAAAATTTGATACCTAAAGTTCGGCCAAATGCTTGTTGACATCATTACCTATAACTATAGCTTAATGCGTAAACTTCATAAATATTCGTAAAGAACCGAGTTTTTGTACTTTCCGTGGCCACAGAATAATATAAAAGTTGTTTTTGGAACTCATAAATACTCAAAAACGAAAGGAAGTAAAGTCAAATAACATGACCGACCGTCTATCATAGCCTAATAAATATATTTGTGCCATTCTTTTTTTTAACCTTGGTCAAGGTTTTTGACATGAAAAAGTGAACTATGGTAAAGGCTATAGTAAAATTGTTATAGGTTGAGTTTGGGAGGGGTATTTGTTATTTTAGGATAAAACTAATTTTAGTTTCTAAAGTCTACAGGACCAAGTTTAACTTTTCAATTTTTTTTGTTGGAATGGTAAATGCGGTATAGCTAATCGTATTGTGAATTACATTATTTACTTATTTGTTATATTTATTGTTTAACTACCTCATCATTATGGAGTTAAGCATTCGAATAGAATGGAGAAGCTTAGGTTGATGAAGTTCATCATGATGGAGATGACCTTGTCTACATAAATAGCTAATCATAATGTTTAAAATCGAGTTCAAGCAATTGAATATGATAGCAAAGCTCAACCTTATAGAGTTCATGATGTTAGAGAAAGTATTCTCCAATTAGCTAATCATCATGGAGCCAAACAGTCGACTATGGTGATGAAGTTCAGACTTTCAGTTCATTATGATATACAATATGTATTATATATAGAAGGTCTTGTCCAATTATTATAGTTCATCGTCATGGAGATCTAGTTCAAGCAGTTAAATATGAGGATAAAGCTTTGACTGATGAGAAAGATCTTGTCTAATTAGCTTATCATCATGGATAAGATCGAGTCAAAGCAGTCGATTATGATGGAGAAGCGCAAGCTGATAGAGTTCATGATGATTAAGGAAGTCTTGTCCAATTAGCTTGTCAATTCATTTTAAGATCTTGCAGCAAGACTAGGCTAGGGTAAGGGGAGAGTATGGTACGGTATGATATGGCAGGATATACTAGGATAGGGTAGACCTTCAGATGAAGAACTTTTTCGTTTGTGTACCTTTTTTTATCTACATACAGCTTACATTTAACTCAACATCAATGTATGAAGGTATTTTATTTACAAAATCAATTCAATTTCCGGCGGATCCAAAACAACTCCATACTTACTCCGTATTTTACTCTCCTTGATTGTTTACCGTGCCGATAGTAATTTCGTATGGCTAAGGGCAGGCGTGATAATTGTGTTTTGGGTTAAAAGTTTAGGTTTAATTAAATTTCTCAAGTATTTTTAATTGTTTTCGATTATTCTCGTCTTATTTTTTCATTGCTTTAAAAGCTTTTTGGTATTAAGGAAGGCGGAGGAGGTGTAGGGGGGTTGAGAAAGGGGAGTAAGGGGGGGGGGAGGTATAAAGGGTTAAGAAAAGTGAACAGGGGGTAGGGGGAGGAGGCAAAGGGGGTTATGAAAGGGGTAGATGTGGTGGTATAGGGGGGGTTTAAAGAAATAGGGGAGAGGTAAAAGACGGGGGGGGGGTGGTTAAAAGATTTGGAGGAGGGGGGAAGGTGGTATATGGAGAGGGGGTATAGGGGGAGGGGAGAAGAAGTAAAGTGGATGAAGCCTAAAAATTAAAAGAAGGTTAAGAAAAACAGTTGTAATATACTACTTTTTAATTTTGCTTTACAGTAAAAGACTGAAAAATTTGGTATATGGGTAAAATACAGTAATCTATTCTTTTTGCAAATCTTGTTATCTACATGTTTTTAAAAGAAAAATTAATGAATCTACCCCAAATAGTTGGTCAAGTACCTTTCTAATCCGAAAATTAGTTTTACTTTTTCAAATACAGCGAACCAGTGCAACTTTCATCATAATACTTGCAATATTGCTATTATAATTACTGTCTATAATCTAACGGTACAAAAGTAGCTTACTATGGCTACGAAACTGATACTGTATTATCTCTAGTGTTTTAGTCAACTTGCAACGCAATAATTTACTCTTTTTAAAATTTTTATATTGTAAGGACATAATATATATTTAGATAGCAGAGTTGGGGTTTGGCTCAAAGTTCAAGAAAGGTCTAGAAAGGGCTTGAAGGGAGCTAAGGTGACATTATATGAAGATAGAGTAAGATAACCTTACTATATGTATATAGTTACGTTGACTAATGTAGGAGAATGAGTCGGGTGTGGTACAGTAGGAATAATATGTATGGCAGTACGTGTAGGGTAGCTTGAGGTTGGTTACGCTACGGTTGACGTAAAAGCAGTTTATTTTCGGGTAGAGTAAAGCAGGGTAAAAGTTACGGTAGGCTACAATAAGGTAAGACAAAACAAGGCAGAGGAAGTTAGGGGAAAATAGGGTAGATTACGGTAAGGTAAGCTAGAGCAGGGTAGGGTTTAGAGGATAGTGTAAAGAAGGTAAGGTAGGTTAGGGTTGGGTGTGGTACGGTTGAAGTAAGGGTAGGTTAATTTTTTGGGCAGAGTAGGGTAGGGTAACGCAGACTAGGGTAGAGTAGAAAAGGGTACGTTAGGGTCGTATTTTGTTTTTTTTCTTTCTGAATTTCAAATACGTTTAAAAAAAATACGGTAGTGTGCATTAATTACGATAACATAAAAAGATGAAACTTGATCTGCAAACCGCTTACTTAAGTATTCTGCAACGCGAAATTAGCCATTCTCACCTCAAATTGCATTAAGACCACCCAAAACAGGCGCATCATAATTCTATTTGGCCGAGGGTGGGCTTAAGAAGCTAAAAATATAAAAAGCTAGCTAAAATTAAAAATTCTGAAAGGGTGGGGTATAAAATGGCAGTTTTGGTTAAATGTAAAGCCATTTTCTTTTTTTTAAAATATTTTTACCGCGTCCTTTTTTAAATTTTTTGAAATTGAAAATTATCCACCACAGTGAAAAAAATACCCCACCCTCACAATTTTTTTATACCTTTTGCAAACAAAAATATTTTTTTACAAAAAGTAAACGTTGCTACTCTATATTTGTTCAAAAGGCCATTAACCCGGACCCAATTGACAGTCCGGCTGAAAAAAGGTTCAAATAAACCCTGAGGCGAGACAACTTTTTTTTGCGTCGTTGGTGGTCCGAAATGAAAAGCACTTCCTACCGGCCGCTCTTTAAAAGTTAAACATTTGTTAGACAGCATGGTTACAGTAATTGCCACCTTTTTTTCGAATTTGCAATTTTTTTTTGAAATTTTAAGACTTTTTGTTTGAAATTGATAAAATACGTTGGTGAGAGCAATAAAGAAGTTAAAGTTATTGGCAGGGTGAAATAGAGTAGACAGTGCTAGAGTACAAAAGTAAGCGAGATACGTATAATATATAGGCTATGGTTTGGTAGAATTGGACAACTTATGATGATAAGCTACTGCTTATCAGCATAAGCTAGAGTAGAATGTGATAGAGCAAGGCAAGGGATGGTAGATAAGGATGGACTAGGGTTGCGGTACTAAAACAAGGTAAGCTACTACGTGTGGTATAATAGCTTAAGTTACTGTAAAGTATGTATAGAAAAATAGGGTAAAATACGGTATTGTAGGTTTGGACAAAGTAAGGTAAAGAAAGGTTAGATAGGGTAGGGTAGGGTAGGGTGGGGTAGGGTAGGGTAGGGTAGGGTAGGGTAGGGTAGGGTAGGGTAGGGTAATGTTAAAGGGACCTTTTGTTTGATAAAACTATATCATCATTATTTCAAGCAGCTGACACGATGTAACACCGCGATATCCTATAATTGAGTTACAGTGTTGTTTATAAAAAAGTTATTTTTTGACTCAATTTTCTCTTTTTGGCTGTGTTTCAAGAGAAAATGAAACATTCTTTGAGTACATGATTAAATTATCTTGTAATTGAATTTCCTCTGATCTGTTGATTACTTTACTTTTTTAAAAGTCATCTTTGGCAGGGTTTTTTGATTTTTTAAAGTATTTTTTTACATTTTACCTTGTCTCGAAAGCTGACATAAGTACTTGAAACACAAAGCCAAATTTGTTAAATTGGCGGGAAACTCCAAAAGTTGTAAAATTTTGAAATTTTACAGATTTAAAATATTGTAAGAGTTCGGAAACGTCTTGTTGCTTTTTAGCGTGGAAAACAATATTGAAAAGCGACAATACTTTTTTGACGTTTTAGCAAAAGAATATTTTTTTGTTCTACATGCTTTTTGACCTCAAATATTATTTCTTGTTTTCATTTTGAAATTTCGATATTACATGTTGTATTTATAACGAAATTGTCTTCAAACCTTCTAAAATTAGGTAATTTGATATTGTTTTGATATTTTTCTTGCCAAATAAACAGCCAAAAGGTATAGCTTTAGAACTACAAAACCTTTTTTTTGTTTTTCAGAACTTTTCGTAGGTTTCAACCACTGCCATTTATTTCCCAACATTAACCATCAATCAAGGTTTATTAGTTTTAAAGTTTGGCATGTGATTTCACATAAGTTACAACTTGAAACCACTTTTTTACACTTTTTGTTTAAAATTGGTTTTAAAGTTGTTTTTACTGTAAAAAACATGGGTTTCTTACTATAACTTGGCTAGTTGTAAAAAAGATTTGGCATTGGTATGGTAGGCAGATTTTAGCGTGGGGTAGATTCTTAGGATAGAGTAGGTTCTCGCTTTGGAGTGGGTGTTAGGGTAGGACGGGGTCTCAAGAACAGTTGATTATATTTTACAGTAGGGTAAGGAGCTCTAAGATAGGATTGGGCTTGGTTAAATAAAGATATGTTAGTGCTTTAGTCAAGGTTGGGTATGTTAACGTAAGGTAGGAAAAAGATGATTAACAAAGGATAGGGTCAAGAAAAACAGTTTAGTGTACAATAGAAGCAAGGCAAGGCAAGGCAAGGCAAGGCAAGACGTAGGGTGGGGGTGGTAGATTATGTGGGAGGGTAGGATACTACTTTTTCAAAAAAAATTTTGTTATTTTTTAACTGTAATCACTTTTCTACCTATCAATTATTTTATCATGACGGATTGACACGTGAACCAATTTCCGTTATCTAAAACTGTAACATTTCAAATTTTACAAATTGCAAAATGGTTTTTGATTAGAAAATGCTGTTGGTTTGAGATGACAGTTTTATTGAGGCTGGGTTACTTAAAAGGCTTATCGTTAACAGTAGTTTCATGTTGTTTCTAAGTCTACTTATGTAGATGAGTTTTAAGCATTTTATACCTTTTTATATAAGATAGGGTGAAGGATGTGGGAGTGGGCGCAAGGCGATGAGGGGGTAGGGCGGAGAGGGAGTAAGCTAAAAAAGAAAAAGGTAATCTGAAGCAAAGAAATTGGAGTTGGGTTTGGAGTGAACAGTGAACGTTGTAAAAACTTACAGTATGACCCATTTTACAACTACTTTAACGTTTTTCTACAATAAAAAAGTATACAGATTTACCGTGCTAACAAAACCTAGTATACTTTTTATTGTAGGAGAACGTATTCTATTTTTTATATTGTACTTATTAATTGTAATACTGTAGGTCATGGTAAATATAAATAAGCTTATGGTCAATATTGAAAGTAGAGTATGGTAGAGGTAGATATTGAGATAACAGCAGTTTAGGCTAGTTTTTAAAAGCTTAGCATAGACTTTTAGTAGACGAAAACTAGGTAACAACCTGGAACGACCAGAGTAATAAAAAGTATTTAGCAAAATACCTTTTGTTACTTTATCGAATATAAACATGGCTCAGCAAACTTTAATTTACTCGAAATGGCAAACTAATTGAGCGGCAATTTTTTGCATATTTTATTTAAAAATTTGCTTTGAATTTGTTAATGTTATAGGAGAAATTACTGTAATTTTAGTATAAATTATACAACATGAGTTGCTGATACAGATGTTCTACTATATAGACAGACTACTAAAAGTAAGGAGCCTTTACCTTACGCTGTTTCTCTAGACAGATCAGAGGAAGAAGTAGGGTATGGTAAGATAAGAAGCGATAAAGTGAATTTAAGGTTACAGTAATTTAGGTTAAGATAAGGTGCATCGAAAGGAGAGATTAATGTAAGGTGAGGTAAGATAACATATAGAGTAGAATACGGTTGGTTATGGTAGAATTAATGTATCATTGTGATAGAGGTAAGGTTGGTTAAGGAAGGGTAGGTTTTGGTAAGACTATGTAGGGTAGGGTAGGGTAGGGTAGAGTAGGGTAGGGTAGGGTAGGGTAATTTTGCCTTACTGTAATCTTGTAAAATACGCCACCGTTGTGTACTTCATTAAAAGGTGCATTCAAACCAGTCGCATTTACAAATTATATTATTTTTATCAAACTGTAATTGTTGCGATAACATTTTTTATACATCTATGACTATATAAGTTTGTTTTTGGGATTTAAATCCCTATCTATAATATTGTGGAAGCCATAAACAAGTTATTTTGTTTACTCTTCTGCTCGGCCGCTTCGAAATGTTAAATCATACTTTACAAGTCATCACAACATTGTTAATTCTATTTTTTGAATTTTGAAATTTTAATTTTTCTAAAATTTTGCGATTTTTTTCGGAATTTTGAACTTCCAAACATGTTTGTAAACAAAGTTTTTGCGCCAAAACTCTGTTTTGCATTTTAAATCTGTGTCAATCTCGATGGTATGTTGTTCTGTTTCCGTGTGATTTGTTTGAGTATTCCATTAATGGCGGAGTAACTGTTATTGTTTACTTACGTATATATTCAATTTCATAATTACCGAGACGATTTATATGCAATTATTGTGGAGTCGCATTTCCGGATGTCCACGAAATGGATGTTTATCTAACTTTGTCAATTAGAAATATAAGTATAATAATATAATTAACTGTTTAATTATGTAGACAATAAGAGTAGAGACTTAAATAAAAAAAAACACTGCTGCTAGAGTAATAATAAGAATCAGGTATGGTATTAACAAGCATGAGATAAGGCTAATACGATTTAGCAGGCATCAGTTGGAAGTAAGACGGAGTTAAGTAAACTGTCAAGGTGGATTTGTTTTGACACTACATGTACTGATCAGGCCTCTGTAAAATACCTTTCTGCCCAACCTGGCACAGTGCCGAGCTCTGCCGAGGACGGGCAGGACCTTGTGGCCTTTTATTAAAAGTCTAGGGCTAAGATTAGACTAGCGTACATTTGAAAATAAAGGTAGGACAAGGTAAGTGTAGGCTGTAAGACAAGACAAGGACTAGGATAAGATTAGAGTAAGAATATGTGAAAAGTATAAGTAGTTAAGAAGTTGAAGAAAGATCACGATAAAACGGGATTGGTTAGAGTAAGACTTTTTTGCTTTTTTTAACAGTACTAATACTTGAAAATTTAAATACTGTAAATCATAAAAACTATTTTGGTCGAGAGAAGTATTTGAAACAATTAAATGTCAGTACACTGCAGTACCTCTCTTTTATTGTATATATTGTAAAAGGCAGAAAGCTTAAACGTCTGAGTTCTGAGAATCTTGTACTATAATATATTTGTTGGCATGTTTTCAAGAAAAACAGTAAAAATCTTCAGACGTTACTGTAGTAAATGTAAATCTTAATCACTTCCTTATTCTACTATATGTTATCTTTTAATTGATGTTTATCTGATTACACCACGAGGTAATTCTTTATAGTATTTTTATATTATTATGACAATACTATATGACATTAACTATCAACTGAATGATATTTCTCATCGAATTGTTGAAGAAATTACTATTGTTTAACATTATGTTGTAGTAGGACATGACATGAGGTCAAGTAGAGTAGGATAGGTTAGGTCAGGGTATGGTAGGGTAGGGTAGGGTAGAGTAGGGTAGGGTAGGGTAGGGTAGAGATGCAGTAGAATACGGTAGGGTACTGTAGGGTACGGTAAATTTTTTGAAGAAATTTTGAAGGTTAAGGGAGCACAGAATTATGTGAACAACTTAACACAATACTACCATGACATATATCTTTAATTCATTACTTTACTATGTCATTTCCAATAATCTAATGCATTATATTACCATTATACGATAAATTACTATAGTATTTAACATTTTTTTCTAAAATTCCTTTTGTATTTTACTACAGTTATTATCTATTTTATCTGAATCTCTAACATAACATCCGCTTCTAATGCGAATCCAAAGATGCCATTTCTTGTTATCGACTTCGTCTTTACTGTAACACCGACCATTGTTACATTCCTTTGGTCGAGACAATAGACCTGTTTTCCTGCGCCACCCTTATTTGCATATTGTACGTGGTTTACATTGTTTTTGTTATGCCGCGACGTGGGAGCGTATTTGTGCCATGGGGCGTCTATTAACTGTCATAGCTTCTTGACATATACGGTTTGGTAATTAATTTGACTTGGTTTAGGGTCAACTTTAGTTTAGGTTACAGTAGTTTTATTAGGGCATGGGTGAATCTTTTTTATTGGGGTATGGGTAATATAGGAATTTTTATTAGTAGGGTACGGGTAACAAAGAAATTGGATATTATGTTAAGCAGATGGTAACTGTGGTAAAATAAAAAAAATGTAATAGAAATATGTAAAATACTATCATGGTAATATATTGTAGCATAGAAAAATAATACCTAAAAGGTATAAAAAAGTCTTGTCGTTTTTAAAGCCTTCGCTTGTGGGCCGAGCTAAAAACTTAAGTTGCTTTTTTACAGGTCTATGGAGGAGAGAAGGAGGGAAAGATAATATAAATTTGAAAAAAGTTGAATAATGTGTATTTCTTCGGTTTTTTTATATTTTCTTTGAATTTGGTACTAAATAGTATTACATTTTTTAATTATTGTACTTTATAATCGGCTTTACATTGAAACGAGTTATCCGATTTAAAGCTGGCTGTGGGGGTTTTTATATACATAAGTCATCGTTTCATGACACTTTTGTAATTTTGATGGCATGAGGGTGTGTCAAAATAGATAAAACTTTATTTTTTAAAGCTGTTATAGTTTATATAACAAAAATGTAAAAAAAAATTTTTTTAAATTTATTTTTTCATTTTTTTTGTTTTGAATTGACAAACAAGAACTTAATTATTAGTCCAAGAAAACTGTACTTTTATTCCCGTCTCTATATATACTTTTACAAATAGATATATCTTCAAGGCATATACACATCCTAGCAGAATAATTAATAAATTGCTAATAATTTGCTATTTTTTGACTGACAAAAACTGAAAAATGATGTTTTCTGTTTTCAAATAACAAATAGTACATTCTTGCATTGTTATATAGTACCGTATATAATATATCTCTATAGCTATAGAAGTTATCGCGTTATTTCGATCTTTGAATAGTTGTGGTTAGTCTTATCTTAATTTAAGATTTGGCTAAATCCTAGTCTTAGCTTTAGCCAAAGCTTGCGCTTGAACCTGAGTTTGATCCTTAACTTGACCCTTAGCCTAAACTTGAGTGTGAGCCTGAGCCTAAGCCTGTTTTTTAACCCCAGCCTTAGCCTAAACTTGAGCTTGAGTCTTAATTTAAGCCTGATCTTGACTTTGAGCCTGAGGGTAAGCCTGAGGTTAAGTTCGAACGAGAGATTGGTTTTTAACCTAAGCCTTAGCATTAATCTGAACCTGAACCTGAACCTGAGCCTGTGTCTGAGCTTGAGCGTGAGCCTGAGCTTGAGCCTGAGCCTGAGCCTGAGCCTGAACCTGAGTATGAACCTAAGCCTGAGTTGGGCCGGAGTCTGAGTCCGAGTTTAAGCTTGAATTTGAGCCTTAGGGTAAGCTTGTCCCTGAGCTTGAGCTTGAGCCAGAGCCAGAGCCTGAGTTTCAGCCTTAACCTTAGTCTCTGTTTGTGTCTTAGGCGTAGCTATAGCCATAGTTCTCGACCTAGTTTTACAAAATACTAATTAGTTCCTTCCGTATATAAAATATTTTGTAAAAACGCTATTTACAGTTACTAACGCAAAATATTATATCCTCCAAAAAAGCTACAAACACATCACTTCCCCTTCCTATAACATATAACTTGCGTGTTTCATGGTATTTTACCGTCGTTTGCGTGTTTTACAAAAACTAATATTAAAACAACTTAAATATACGTGTTAAACAACTTTTAGTTTTAGGTATCCAAAGCTTATACCTTTATTTTTATGGTTGGTACCTTTAATATTATACATTACAGAAAAGCCTAACGTTACTGAGTAAGATTTTCACGTGTAAGAGCAATATCTTTACTATAAGTCTTACGTTCACTTTTAATTGTTATTTCTTGCACTTTTATAGCTTAGAATGACTAAAACCGTCATTTTCAAAGAATAGTTTTTGGTCTTTGAAATGACACATGTTAGTGTTATGTACATATCCTAAGGTAATATTGGCTTTCCTCGGTACTTGTTGCTAGTAATTAATTGAAAATGCTGCTTATTATGGCTTTGAAGGATTGATTTTAAAGTTCATGGCTAAAAAAACTGAAGTTTTAGGCTTAGTTTTGACTAAAAACGACGATTAATGCTTGATTGTCGGCCAAAAATTGATTCTTTTAGGCTTACAAGGACAGTACTCGACCTGCCCCGCTCTGATTGACTTCACACTTTTCATATAGAAAGATCATGTAAATATAAGATATCCAGAACAGTACTAAACCGCGCTTTCCAGCCATCCTCGAGAAAATCGAAATCGAAAAATTACACTTTGAATTTCTCGCCAAATTGGCATTGTGCTTCAAGCTTATAACTTTGCCATGTTTTGGCTTCTAATTATTTTTCTTTGGTATATTAGTAGAAAAGCTTTGACTGGGCCTTCATTTTTAAATTTGTAAGCTTAGCTTGTCTGAAAAGTCGAAAAAACTGGTTGCAATGCAATGCCAAATTTTCAAAATTGGCTGAAAGTTCAAAAATTTAAAAGTTAAAACTCAAAAGCGCATCCTGAAAGTTTTTATGGGTACTGTTGGTGGTACATAGATATCATACAAAAATTTTGAGCTGATTCCGAGCTCGGCAGGTTGGGTTTTTTCCTTGTATTATAAAAACTGGCGTTTAGGCTTAATTTTTGATCAAAAAACAATTTTTTAAATTTAAATTGCTATTTTTTCAATTTATTCAAAAAATGGTTACTAATGCTTTGTTAGAACTCTGAGCACGCTTGAACTTTGTTTTTACCACGGTTATTTTTGGAGCCGCATCATTTTATTGAATTTAAAATTATTTTGAAAAAACTGTTTTTTATCAATCAAGCATTGAGTTGGAAACATTTTTGTTTGCAGAATTATGATAATTAGCATTTAATTTTACGGATTTTAAGTCTGCAATATTGTGTTTGTCTTTAATATTGGTTATTTATAGACAACTGTATGTTTTAATGATTTTATTATGTTGGAAAATGAATTTTTAGCTAGAAATGGTTCTTTATAAAAGCTCAAATTTTAGGTTTATCCTTAGTCCTAGCATTAGTTTTGGTCTTGGCTTGTTTTGGCTTGACATGAGTTGCCCTGGCTTAGGCGTAGTCTAAGCTTAAGTCTGAGTTTGGGTCTAAGTCAGAACTCGAGTTTGAACTTGAGCCTGAGTTTGAGTCTAGAGTTTTAGCCCTAGTTTGAGCCGTAGATTTAGTCTGAGCTTGAGCCTGAGCCTGAGCCTAAGCCTGAGCCTGAGCCTGAGCCTGAGCCTGAGCCTGAGCCTGAGCCTGAGCCTGAGCCTGAGCCTGAGCCTGAGCTTGAGCCTGAGCCTGAGCCTGAGCCTGAACCTGAACCTGAACCTGAACGTCTGAGTTTGAGCTTGAGTCTGAACCTCAGCTTAAGCCTGAGCGTGAGCCTGAGTCGGAGATTGATATTGAAATTGAGCTTGAGCTTATGCTCGAATTTTAGCGTAGCCTTAGCCGTAGCCAAAAAACATTTTTTTATTAAAAAAATGAAATTTCTCTTTGATCTTGTCTTTACTATTCTGCTAATCAACTAAAACGTACTTTCTTTTTTTCACATACAATATGTGACAAAACATGTTATTTAATTATGTAGTTAAATCTGTTTTAGTGCACGAAGCCTGAGAATGTCTGTATTTTGGTTGTTTTCCTGTAATTAGGTATTATCATGAGACATGAAAGATTTACTGGACTGGTTAATCTTGAGCTCTGGGCTAGGGCTTTGGGCTAGGGCTCTGGGCTAGGGCCCTGGGCTAGAGCTCTAGGCTAGGGCTCTGGGCTAGGGCTTTGGGCTAGGGCTCTGGGCTAGGGCTCTGGGCTAGGGCTCTGGGATAGGGCTCTGGGATAGGGCTCTGGGATAGGGCTCTGGGCTAGGGCTAGGGCTAGGGCTAGGGCTAGGGCTAGGGCTAGGGCTAGGGCTAGGGCTAGGGCTAGGGCTAGGGCTAGGGCTAGGGCTAGGGCTAGGGCTAGGGCTAGGGCTAGGGCTAGGGCTAGGGCTAGGGCTAGGGCTAGGGCTAGGGCTAGGGCTAGGGCTAGGGCTAGGGCTAGGGCTAGGGCTAGGGCTCTGGGCTAGGGCTTTGGGCTAGGGCTCTAGGCTAGGGCTCTGGGCTAGGGCTAGGGCTAGGGCTAGGGCTAGGGCTAGGGCTCTGCTAGAGCCTTAGCTCAGAAAAGTTTTGTCATACTGAAGATACATGCTAAATGTATCTACAGTAAGACTCAACTTTTTAATTACAAAGTAACGTTCTATTCTCAGAATCTTACAGAAATAAAAGACCCATGATCAAACCTTATACTACCACAATACCCACGACCGTATGTGTATGTCCTTCTTCACCCTTCTCCCCTCTGACGTCTCAAAATGTCATTATAAGGCGAAGGAAAAGTGGATGAAACCCGTTACTAAGTGAGGACAATGCTTAATGGACATTGTAATAGGTTTATGGCTTTTGTGACATACGACAAATAGCTTTCGTCAAAATGTTTTTAAAAACAAAGAGGATTCTGAAGCCAAATGGGAGTTTGATAGGTTCCGGTTTCTCAGAAGACCCTGAGGTCAACATTCTGGTTTTTGAAATTTTGGTAATTGTTGCGTTAGTGGGTTGGTGTACGGTATGGTAAATAGTATGATAAATAACACTACGTAGAAAACAGTTTTAGAGTCAGTTGACAATGCCAGTTCAGAGTAGGGTTATAGTAAGGGTCGGTTGGTTAAAATAGGAGTAGGGCTGAGCTAAGACCTGATTTAAAGTAAGGTTGAAGATAATTAAGTTAGAGTTGGGTTAGAGTTATTCTAGGGATATGGTAAGGCAAGGGTATGGTTAGAGAAAGGCTTGACTACCGGTAAGTCACAGCTAGGCTGGGCTTGGTTAGGACTGTGGTAGGGAAAGGCAAAAGTATGGCCAGCGTAAGGCATGCATATAGTTAATTTAGAGCTAGACTGTCTTGATTAGGGCTATGCTAGAGCTAGAGTAAACATATAGTAGCAATAGGCTGGGATCAGAATAGTGTCGGCTAAAGCTTTTATCAGCTTGTCATAGAGCTAAAATAATAAGAATTTGGTAAAGCTTAGACAGGTTTTGGTTATTTTTAATGTTTTTTATGCTGTAAATAGTACACTATGCATATTTATAACCCTTGTTGTTGTTCTATCATAATATATAAATGTACTTTTATAACTTTAACTAGATACACACTTTCAATTCTTCTATTTTCTATTATGTACTAGCTTCAGTACCACACTATTATTTGACTGTAATCTCTATGAATCTTCTTGTTTTTTTAACCGTTTAAAGACACTGCTGTATAATATGTAACATTATGTCTAGTAACGTTATTTACAAAAGGAAATTGACTGAACTATATAGTAGTTTAGAAGATATTGTTAATTATACTAAGTAGTTTCGACATTTCATAAAAATGTGTCAGTTAGAGGGTCTTCCTCTAATTGTTAATTAAGAGGTATATCAAGATTTGAAAAATTGTTTTATAATTCGATTTAATGGTATTTACACAAAAGGCTTTAGCCTTAGCCTTAACTTAAGCTTTTGTTATATATATAGTTCTTGCCTTAGTCTTTGCTAAAATTAAAAAAAAATGTTTTTGTGCTTAATATGCTATTCTATTATACTTCAAATCGAAAAAACACCTGATTCACTCCCGTTTAATTACCATTTTACTATTTAAGGTATACTTATGCAGTATACTGTTCATTTTTCGAATACCGATCCCATTTCTTTGTGACTTTGAATTTGCAATTCAATGCACCAAACACATGTTATTTAAGTCTTCGATTGAAGGTTAATATTTTATGTTTTTAGTATCGTTCTGTTCGAGTATGCTAATCGAGTTTTGCAGTTTTTTTACAATATTATAGTTATGAACATAATGGGTTCAATTTTCTTGGTTTTCAGTTTGTCAATGGGCTTTTTACGCTACTTTCTTATTGTACAAGGTGCGCAAAAAGTTCTGTTACAAAATTTGCAAAGGTATTTACCCTATGCTCTTGTAACCTCATCCTAGTTATCATCATATCTTCTGATCATTCTAAGTTAGTATTTACCTTAGCCTTACTTTTCCTTGTCTTAATTTTCATTAGTGTATTTAACCTTGTGTACTATACCTTCCAAATTATCAAAAATGCCCTTTATTTGCTAAAATACAATGTCTTTTGTCTCTGATATTCTTTGTTTTCGTCTGATAGACAAAATGTACTTGAAGACGTAGCGGTTTCCGGTATTGTCACATGTCAGTCAATAATTAGTACCGGTTCATTAATATGCTGCTTATTTACTGTTATTCTTTGATGGAAATGTATGTTAGTTCTAGCTTTAGTTTTATTGTTAGTAATATACATATATTTATGTAGTTATAGTGTAGTAATAACCTATAAGTATCGTACTGCGGGTAAATACAGAACTTAAAAAAATGAAAAAAAGTTTTGTCGTAAATTAGTATTACTTTGCTGAAAAACGCCAAGACTTTTTTTTGACAAAGGTTTGTACTATAATAAATTAAAGGACACAATAAGTGCAATTTGCTACAGTAATTCATTACTTAATGATAAGGTTAATTTAATAGTGCAATGTAAAGACATATGACTATATTTACAAACAATAATATGACTGGTTTTCTGGTTTACGTAGTTAACAACTGTAGATATCAAGTATTATTTTAGTACTACTGTATTGTCGATTTAGGGCTATTTTTAAGCTTTATATAATTATATAAGCAATAGCAGAATAGTGTCATAACGTTATGTCAAGTATCTAGCTCTAACTCTAGCCTTAGCTCTAGCTCTGGCTCTGGCTCTAGCTCTAGCTCTGGCTCTAACTCTAGCCTTAGCTCTAGCTCTGGCTCTAGCTCTAGCTCTGGCTCTAGCTCTAGCTCTAGCTCTAGCTCTAGCTCTAGCTCTAGCTCTAGCTCTAGCTCTAGCTCTAGCTCTAGTTCTAGTTCTAGTTCTAGTTCTAGTTCTAGCTCTAGCTCTAGCTCTAGCCTTAGCTCTAGCTCTAGCTCTTTAAAGTCTGTAGCTACCAAGTATTATTTTTGCTTAAGCCCTGACTCTCGTTGCAACACTGGCTTTAGCGTTTGTTCTAGCCCTAGTTCTAACTCTATCTCTAAATTATGGTTTAAAACTTAACCTTTTATTGCATGTACTAATCTAAAAGTACATGCTACATTAACTTTTCTGCTTCTAAAATACATCCTTTACATAAGGCGTTAAGTTTCAAACAGCACATCCTTATGTGCGACATAAATCGTTCTACATCCTGTACTTTTAGCTATAACATTGAGTAACTTGGTAGCATTTACATATAAATTGGGCTGCTTCTTTGATTTTTATGTTTCTTTTATTTAGGTATTATATATAACGCTAGGTGTATATTTGTTTATGTGAAGTATCCGGCAGGTTATTTTAAACTATAATAAAAGAACGTGTGGTAAAAATTAAAAAAATTATTTTTTGAGATTTTTATGCTTTGTATATGAATTGTCCATCAATAACGTGTTCTTTCCTCGCTGCCAAACATTTGTTTTTCTGTATTCATATTATAATACATACAATATTCATGACTTGTTTTCGCCCGAAAACATTTTCGTATTTCGAATACAAAACTGTCATATTTGGTTGTGTTTTGGGATGGAAAGTCTTGGATTTGAGTTACGTTTTTGTGGGTTTAAACTGCAGTTTTTGAATTTTGTAGGAACGTCATATTGTAGTAGGTAGAATATTGTTGTAGGTTAAACTGACAGAGAAAATATCTAACCTGCTCCGCCCAGAATCAGCTCAAAACTTTTATATGAATTCTTTGTAGCACCAATAGTACAAAAAAAAGTTTAGCTTGCGCTTATGCTTTTTAATATTTAAATATTTGATTTTCCCGCTTACTTGCCAAATTTGGCATTGTGTTGCAGGCCTTTTTTCGATGTTCCAGATAAGAGGCAAACCTACAAATTTAAAATTCTATGTTCATTTAAAGGTATTCTACTAGTATATCGAAGAAAAATTATTAAAATTCAAAAAAATCACAAAGTTATAAGCTTGAAACACAATGCCAATTTGGCGGGAAATTCAAGACATAATGGTTTGATCTTGATTTCCTTAAGATTGACTGGAAAGCGCGGTTTAGTACTTTGCTCAAGATATTATATTTACATGATCTTTCTACAGTGGTCTTTCTGTATAGTGAAACATCTGTATAAGCAACTCTCCTTATAGTAAACAAGAAACATGGCCCCGTCAAATCAATTTACACTGAAAAGTCTCTCTATAAAGACAACACCCCATATAGTAAACACAAAATGTCGGTCCTTCGGGCTGCTTATATAGAGAGAGGAGTACTGTAAAGTTTGAAGTCAATCAGAGCGGGGCAGATCGGGCACTTTCCTTGTTAGTAAAATTTGATGTTTTGTCTTCATTTTACTGTAACTTTTTCAAATTTTTAACATTTTTTTGCATTTTTTGTATATTTTTTAATTCACCATAAGATTATCCGTATTTTACAATGTAAAACTCTTTCGAAATTACAAGTCTATAGCAAAAAAGCATGGTATTTCAGTTGTTTTTGCTTAAAAGTCTAGATTTATTTGTGGTTTCTTTGCAAAAAACTTCCTTAACTATTCGAAATTTGATTAATTTAGTTAGTCATGGCTATTGCTATATAGCTAATGTAATGTAAAACTGTTTTTTTTGAGTCATATACTTGCAGTCATAAAACAGTATTTTAATTTGGTCAATAAGTTCGTAGAATTTATGTAAAATCAACTTATTTTGATCAGAAAAGTCATTTTTTCAATCTTTTTTATTAGGTTTTTCAAATAATTCTGTGCTCCTTTCAAACCAAATTTTTAGAACCTAGAGGCACAGAATTATTTAAAAAAACCTAATATTTATAAAAAATTTTTAAGGTTTGTAAGAGCTGAACAATGAAAAGGCTTTGTAAACAAGAAATGCCAATACCTTGTGCATGTAGAAGGTGTGTTACCCTTTCCGTGCTCATTTCGTAACATATCATGCTAAATTCCATTGAAGAGTTTCGAGATCTCAAAGGTTGCATGTTGGGGAGCTTTTTGCTTTAATTTCCGGCTAATTTGCGGTCCAAAAGTAGCGTGTTTCGAGGCTTTAAAATAGCGCGGAATCGGTTACAAAACGGATATATTAACGTATACGTGTGCTATAAGGTACGATAACATGTTTACCACGTTTTAGGGTGGTAATTGTGATATAGGTAAAATAGTAGTTTTTATAAGAATAGGTAACATAACTCACATTAAGGCAGGTATGTACTGTAAATTCTTATTGAGTTCTTTGTGATGTTAGGATTATGTTACACCCACATATACATTTAGCATGGTAGATGATGGTTTGTTCTTTGAAGTCTATGTCTTTATTAGTTATAGCTGAAACTTATATTATAGGTTTTTTGGGTATAGAATTGTAATGTTAGTACCGTATAAAGTTTTCTACAGTACGATCTTGTAGGTAGAGTATGAATTAGAAAGTAAAGTATACTTTTGTAAGTACAGTATGTGCTGTTGAATACAGTATGATTTGTAAGTACAGCATAATTTTTTTGAGTACAAACTAGTTTTTTTAGATATAGTATGATCTTTTAAGTAGAGTATGCCCTTAATACAATATTACTTTTTTCTACAGTATGCTTTTGTAAAGACAGTATGAGCTAGCAAATTCACTATGCTTTTGAAAATACAGTATGGGTTTTTGAATACGGCATACTTTTGTAACTTAAGCATGTTGTTTTGAGTACAGTATGTTTTTTATGCTGTAATGATAAGTACGTACAGTATAGCACTATTGGTACAGTTTAGCCTTGCGATTGCTGTAGTAAAGTACGTACATTTGTGAGTAAAGTACTAAAGTACTACTTTTAAAAACTAAATGAAACATCCTACATAGTACTAAATCCTACCCTAATACTATAAAAACTACCACTTCCTTCTAAGCAAAGAATAAAACAATAACGACCATGTGTAATATAAATTTATGGCCGTAATGATCGTATCATTCTCGTTTTTCAACTTCCGATTGTAACATAAGTGTGTGGCCTCGGGCATTGTGTGGTCCCATGTTGTTAATCCCGGGCTTTACAACCATTTTGAAGGCATACACATATATATATATATATTGTTGTAATCGGGGGTAGTTTATTGAAGTTTATACTGCCCTGCCTTGACCTAGAGAAGCTTATAATAAATTGTTTAATTAATTCTGTGCCTCCTCTCAAAGCAAAGTTTCAGTGGTTGAGGCCCAGAATTATTTGAACTGGTGACTCTTATACCCTTGTTCAATTAATTATGTCTCATACCAAATTTTTAATTTTAGGGGCACAGAATTACATGAACAGCCTAATATAACCTTTTTAAGTTTAAAGGTTAATACGGCATCTGAAGTGTATGTTAGTTTAATACTAAGATTGGGTGACCATACGCAAGGCTTAGAAGGAACAGAGGAAGTAAGGTACTGGGCAAGGCTTAGAAGGTACGGGCAAAACCTTGAAGTGGCAGGGAAAGCAGGATAGGGCAGTGATTTTAGTTAAAAAACTTATTTTTTGAGGGTTTTTTGAGATTTTTTACACTTTTTTTAATTTTTTTATCTATTACTCAATAAAGTTGTGCCATATACCAATATAACTTTTACCAAAGTAAAAACATAGGTTTTTACTACATATTCACCAAGTTTCATAATTTTTCCATTGTTCAAAAAAGAATGGCAGAGCTTTGAAGTCTAACCTCTCATACCTCACTTTTCCAAACCATAGCCTTTTTATTCTTCTTTTAAGCTCTATAAACTTATTGACCGCTTTCAATTTTTTTAAAATCTTATCAACGTATACCTATTTACAATAACATTATAAAATTTCTTAAAATTGTGCCAAAACAAGCGAATTATATGTAGTTTTGTTATAATTTCCTGTCTGGCAAAGTTAATTTGGAAAATGTCATAAAGTGGGGGTTTTATCGCCTACGGCTGTAAATTTGATTACATTATGTTAGAAGGTTGTAAATGACAGTCAATTCACATTTTTAATTTATTTTACATTACTTTACAAAACCCTGCCCTGCCCTTACCCTACCTTACTTTACCCTACGTTGCCTTGCCGTTGCCTTGTCCTGCCTTTGCCCTGCCCTGCCCTGCCCTGCCCTGCCCTGCCCTGCCCTGCCCTGCCCTGCCCTGCCCTGCCCTGCCCTGCCCTGCCCTTCCCTGCCCTGCACCGCCCTTAAAAAATATTTTTTAAAATATTTTTTGAAAGTTACAGTATCTCCGCGAATTATTTTACAGTATTTGCACGATATGCCGACCTTATATTACAGTAACCCTGTAGTACTATTCTTAATTTTATTCTTTCTAGAATAATCTGAACTTATTCTTAGACCTTACTACCTACCTAACTCCAAACATCATGTGTTATTAACTAATTTATTTTAACTTATTACCTTGTTTACTATCAAGTCGAACCCTATATATAAAGTATGGAAACTGTTGACATTCTCAACGACCAGCTAGTCACAATGGAACCAATGATCCTTATGGAACACCGACACAACCTGTCAGCTAGGGAGTGCTCTAATAAAGGCATAGTAAGTATTAAGGTGGGGTGCGGTATTTTTATATTATTTTTTTTAATGAAACAAAAGAAAAAAGTTAAGCTTACAGTAGTTTTGCGTTATAATTACAGCAAGGCAGGGTAGAATGAGGTAGGGTGATCACACAATTTTAGTCAAGGCAGGATAATGACTAGGGCTGGCGTTAGGATTGAAAGAAGGTTTAGATATTTTGATAAGGTAGGGTATGGTAAGGTAGGTAGGGTAGGGTAGGGTAGGGTAGAGTAGGGTAGGGTAAGGTAGGGTAGAGTAGGGTAGGGTAGGGTAGGGTAGGGTAGGGTAGGGTAGGGTAGGATAGGGTAGGGTAGGGTAGGGTAGGGTAGGGTAGGGTAGGGTAGGGTAGGGTAGGGTAGGGTAGGGTAGGGTAGGGTAGGGTAGGGTAGGGTAGGGTAGGGTAGGGTAGGGTAGGGTAGGGTAGGGTAGGGTAGGGTAAGGCAAACATGGGAAACGGAATATTAAGCCCGGCCCGATTTAAGTTTAGCTCGGGTCAGGCCCGAATTTTTTTTGTGGTGCTTTTTGGGCTATCGGGATTCCCACTGCTTGGGCCGACCTAAATTTTACTTAGGGACGGTCTTTTTCTCATATCTATTCAAGGGTCGGCATATTTTTTATAATTCAAAAAAAATTTTTAAAATTAGCATAATTTATAGAAATTTTATTAAAAGTGCAAAAATAGCAAAAAACTGTGACCCTAAAAGACTGAAAGACTGAAGGAACGTTCGGAATAAAAATGAACGTTAAATTTTATGTTACATTTGCTTTTTCATAGGTTTGACACGTCCATTTTCATTTTGCTTTTTGCATATCAAATTGAAAGGCCAAAGGTTAAAAACTGTCAATTTTTATATTTTTTTTGTTGGCAGCTTGAGCATAGCTCAACTGCTTATATTGTAGTAGTTTTACCTTACATTTTAAAAATTATTTTAATTCTTCTTACCTAAATCTTAAAAATAAGCAAAATTTTTACTTTGAATGGGACTACTGGTAACTGTATTATCTTTGTAGGTTCAAATTCTTAATTTGTAATTTTGAGGGACAAGTTATACGATGAAACATGCAAAAGACAATACTTTATATTCGTTTTTTATTGTATATTTTGCCACTTTTGAAAAGTTAAAATTTTTTTTTGTTTTTTTTAAATTGATTTTTTATTTTTTTCAAGTTTTTAAACAAATTTTGATATTTTTTATAAGGGGTACATGTATTGATGAAATTGATCCAGACACATTTATCGTATAACTTGACGTTTTTAAAAAAGATACGGGCAATATATGATAAAATAGGTTGAAATAGGCGTATTTTATCTTGTAAATTAACAATAGCTCAAAAATTTGCTTCCAGCGACAAGTTATACGATAAAATGTATACTATGCTTTTGTTTCGTATAACTTGTCTCTTTTACTGTATCTTGCTAAACTTAATATGACCAGCCTAGAAATTATTTTTTGACATATAATAACATTAAAAAAATTATGAAAGTTTAAAAACTAATAATCATATCATGTTTTAGGAAATGCGGGCCCAACAAATGAATATATACCTCATGGCCATCTTCTACACTACAGTATTTCTAGTATCCTTTATCGGCAATGCCACAGTAGTCTACGTGATGGTGATAAGAGCCAAGACAACAAACGTGATGAACTTGCTGATAACAAATCTAGCAGTATCAGACTTTTTGGTATGTATAACATCACTATGGTTAACACCCTTGTATTGGTACACTGGTCAGTGGATGTGGGGTACTACTATGTGCCATTTCTTTCCTCTCTTCCAAGGATTGAGTATTTGTAACAGTTCGATGACATTATTGGTGATAGCTGTTGACAGGTACATTGTGGTATGCAAGAATCAGGATAGTTGGTATAAGGCCTTCAATTTGACTACTAAAGTAAGTTTTTTATCAAATTAATATGTAAAATACGGTTTGTGTTAAAATTTTTACAAATTTTTCTTTTTTTTGAACTTAAAATGTAATTTTTCGCTATAAAAACAGATTGAAACAGAATTCCAACTTTGGCGGGATTTTGAAAATTCAAACTTTAAGATTCAAAAAAGTCTGAAAAACCCTTAAAATAATTAATTCCAGTAATTTGTGATCTTAAAATTTTTTTTACTTACAAAAAAATGCTTAAAACAGATCCCAAACAGTATAAATTTTGGCGGGATTTTGAAAATTCAGTTGTTTAAATTTACTAAATTTTTATAATTATGAAGCAAATGTCGTATTTTACAATAATTCTTAAAACAAAATTTTTCAGAACTGTAAACTAGTGATAGTATTCATCTGGTCGATAGCTATAACACTGGTAATGCCATATGCTTTGAATATGAATTTACGGAAATCGACCAATGTCTGTGGTCATTACAAGTGTATAGAGAACTGGTCGACAAGTAATACGAAGACTGTTTATGGACTCATTGTTACTATGTTTCAGGTAAGATTTTGTTATTTTAATTTTTTATGGAGGTTTAAAGAGAAAGGGGTTTGCAGGCCGCGGATGTGTAGGGCGCAAAGCGCAAGTTTCCTTTAGAGGTTTTTGGGTCTTTTTTTATAAAAAACCTTTTAAATTTTTATATTTAAAACAATTTAAAATAAAAAAGCGAAATTTAGAGTTAGTGTTAATAATGTCATTTTTCAAAAATTAATTTTTTTGTAATATTAATTTTTCAGTTCGTAATCCCAATGATATTCATTGGCTTCAGCTACCTAAAAATCTTCATGTTTTTGCAACGACAATGTCAAGAAAGCAACAATCGGTTGCGGGTTGTTAGCAACAAAAAGAACGCTTTGTTCCGAATGTTATTCGTCATGGTTGTTGCTTTCGCCGTATGTTGGCTGCCAGTCAATATATTGTAAGTTTACTGCCTTGCCCTAACTTATCCTATCTTACTTTCTTTGCCTTGCATTGCCTTGCATTGCCTTGCCTTGCCTTGCCTTGCCTTGCCTTGCCTTGCCTTGCCTTGCCTTGCCTTGCCTTGCCTTGCCTTGCCTTGCCTTGCCTTGCCTTGCCTTGCCTTGCCTTGCCTTGCCTTGCCTTGCCTTGCCTTGCCTTGCCTTGCCTTGCCTTGCCTTGCCCTGCCTTGTCTTGCCTTGTCTTGCCCTAGCCTACCCTACTCATCCCTACTCTGTCCTATCTTAACCTACCTTAGCTCATCCTGTCCTACCGTACCTCATCTTACTCTACCTTACTCTACTGTATACCTACTTACTAAAAAAAATTACTGTACTCTTCTAACTCTTATTTGTAAAGCAAAACCTTAAATTTCAGAAACGTAATGCGTGACATTCGCCTGGACAGCCAACTACTAGGCCGTCAGTTTGGTATCTGGTTCATGCGAGCTCATATGTTATCCATGACTGGAGTGATGGTCAACCCTCTGATCTACGCCTTCATGAATCACAACTTCCGTGACGAATTCTGTCGAGTTTTCCCTATCAGAGTGTTCGTATCGTTACCTAAAAGGATCTGGCGTCAGCCGAAGAAAGAAGCCCAACTCTTCAACAGCGATGCTAATACGACCGGTCTTCTGAACAACAACAAGCCCATGGAACGGTCGAGTACAAAGAATCGTGCTCTGTTCAGCTACTATGACGATGACGAGCCGTTTGATGACTTGGGTCGTGACGATGGCTTCTGGACAGACGAGGAGGAATCGCCGAAGAAAGCGGCCAATGGGATTCCATTGAACACGTCGAGGAGGAAACGTTCACGGTACAGTGAGAGGACAATGGAGGAACGGTACAGTGAGAAGACGATGGATGAACGGTATAGTCAAAGGACGATGGACTTGACAACATCGACCAGTTGTTGTAGTAGCTGTCATAAGAATGATGAACCGTATGGTACGAAGAGTGGCTGTGAGACAATGAGAAGTGATGTGATTGATACTGATAGGGACACCTTGGTTAGTGCTATCAAGACTACTCCACCTACTTGGAATGAGAATGGAACTACTGTGATCTTGGTTAGTTCAGGTGAGTTTTTGATGAAATACAATGCCAAAATGGCGGAAAGTTTTAAAAAATTTTTTTAAATTTTTGAAATATTTTGATCTCAGACACTTTTTTATCGTATAACTTGTCCACTTTTTAACAAAAAAATAAAAATTTTCAAAATTTAAAAAATATGACTTCAAATTTTATAAAAACATAATTTTAGACCCAAAAGGAACATCAGAAGAGCCACTATCAATTAGAAGAACATTGGATTTGAATTTAAGTACCAATACCAATCAGAATCATAATCATGTTGCTGAATTCGACGCTCATACGGATGTTCAGCTATGAACATATATGTGAAGCAACTCTTGAAGGGCTCTTTGAAGGCTCTTGGTTGCCAAATATCTATTCTATATTTAGTTCTTGCTTATGTTATAATAATATACAGTTTTAAACAAAGTGTCCTAGGGCTTTGGAGCTGTCTCTGGCTCTAGCTCCGGGACAGCTCCGGCTCCGGAGTTAAAATTTAAAAATCGGAGCCGGAGCTGGAGTTCGCGCCAGAAGTTTTAAAGTTGGGAACTCTGATTTTAAATCCTACTTTTTTAATTTTTAAAATTCAAATTGTAATTTACAGTCAATTGCATTATTATTCCGGGTTTCATAGCCAAAGTCCATAATTTTTTCAAAAAAATATATTTTTAATTGATCAAAGTCAAGGTTTTGAACAAAAATTAATCTCTATCTACCAATATTATACAGATTAGATTGTTCAAATAATTCTGTGCCCCCTACTTCAAAAGTTTGCTTTGAAAGGGGGCACATAATTGTTTGAACAATATAATATTTTAATGTTATTTGAAAACTTTTTTTTATTATAACAGAAAACAAAAAGGCTCCGAAGCAAGCATATTTGAATTGAATCAAGCTTCAATCTTCCTACTCTAACTTATCCTACCCTTCTTTTACATACTTTTTAAAACTGTGATCAAATCTCCTAAGCTAGTCATTTCCACTTACTCAAACTTCTATTGGCATTTGACATATTGAATTTTTTATTTTTCTATTTATTACTGTTCAGAACCTTATTTTAGTCTTTTTTTTATTTGATAAAGATGTTATTGTAATTTTTAAATCACTTAATTTCTACAAACCTTTACTTATTTACATTGTGTCCGCTCAATATTACAGGCATTGTCAAAAAAATGATTATCAGTAAACATAATAAATTGTAAATTTAAGAAGAAAAGTCATATATATATATATGTATCGAGTAGCAGTTTGAATAAAGTGGCTCCGCCCACCATCTAGATCGCGAAGCGATCTGACTTCACATTCAGTTTTGGAACGCGACGACCCAGCAAGAGGTCGTCCCAAAGCTCAGCCAAAAGGACGACCTGGCAATAGGTCGTTCCTAAATCTCAAGCCATCTAACAAGGCAGCCTGACAGTAGGCTGTCTTGTATCATCAATGTCTTATCCCATATATATGCATATTATATGAAAGATAAATAAATAGTTTGGGCCCTATAATTTAGGAATATAGATTACAATTATCGAAAAAGACCGTATTTTACCTGCATATATTTGCTGACATTATCTACCGTCAAAAACGTATAAACAACTACAATACAACCATAATACTCAGAGCTCACGTTAGTACAGTGGTCTCTCTCTCTATATATTGAACCATTTGAATAAGCAACTCTCCTCATAGTAAACAAGAATTTAGCCACGCCAAATTAATTTGCACTAAAAGGTCTCTCAGTAAACCTAGCGGCCAGCTATTTTTTGTCACCCTAACTGTCTTTTCTCCCACAGCCCAAGGGGACACACAGCCAAGAAGAAGAAATCACGGCCGATCGAAGCTCGCGCGATAATATTACGGACGGGCTATTGAGGGCGGCTAAAATAAAGCTAGCATGCGCGGCGGAAGTTGAATAATAAGCTAACAAGGCCGGCAAGATCGAACGATGAAGCGAGCAAGGCGGCAGAGAATAATTAGCTAGCCCCGGCACCTCCAAAAATGCAAAAACGAATCAGAAAAACAATGAAAAATTAAGGGCTGATTTAAATGTTTTCTTAAAGTTTTATTAAAATGACAGAACAAAAATGTAAGCAAATTCTAATTTTTCCGAGTTAAAAAACAAAAAAAATTGGCTTATCAGAACATTATTACTAAAAATAAGACCTGGTCCTTAACAGTTTGTAAAACAAAAGGGGTGTAAAGGTAGAAAATATAATATTTATACCGGTAGCGTAAAAACCTTGTATAAAAATTCCAAGCTTTCCAAACCCCAAAAGAACTCTCTAAAATGTGCAAAAAGAAAGGAAACCAAACGTACAAAAGGGAGTCAGAAGAAGTCGTGAAGGCTAGAAGCCGAAGGAGCATAATATCATATTGTAAAATGTAACGTAAATTTCCCCAAATCTCATAGTACTGTCAGTTAAAAAAGTATAATATCAACTCTGCCATGAATAAAAATTATGCTGTAAAATATATAAAGATGTCAAACATTTCAAACCCCAAAAGAAATCGTCAAAAACATGAAGATCTGATGGAAAAATTCTTAAAGTAATAAAGAAAAGAACAAAAAGTGTCAAAATGAGCAAAGTATAACGAAAAAATGTTGGGTAGAATGTTGAAAATCAATACAGAAACATGTAGCTCTTCAAAATATAATACTGTTAAAAGGTAAGGTAAGAAAATAAAACACGTGTACCGATATTGTAAAAATTTTGTTCATAAGCTATAAAGCTCCCATGCTTTCCAAAGCTCGAAACAATCCTTTAAAAAAACTAAAACATGATGTTACAAAAGTTAAAAGTTAAATTATTATTCATAAAATGGTATACATAGGTGTCATTGTTCAGATAAAGCTGTTTAAAATCAAAAAAATTACAGTAAGACAAAAATCTTTGATAAAAATAGCAAGTATGACACATATTGTTACAGTAAACGTCATAAAAAGATTATGTTTTAAAAACAAGATAAAGATCATGTCACCGGATTGTCAGACCTTAGGATCTACATAAAAAACAAAGATGGAAACACCTTTGGGCCGCCTTATAGAAAGCTACATAGGTCGTCCAGATCATTATTCCTGTAAAACACGCGGATAGACGGTGCGTCAGGTAAGAGATAATGAAGATGGGGGGGGGGGTTTTTTATGTGTTTATAACTGTTGTGAAATTTTAATAATTTGACTTATAACTTAGTTTCTTTTAACCTGATAAATTGCGGAAGAAATAATGGATCAACTGTCTACGAAGGAAGAAATACTAACGGAAGGACGTAAACGATGTATCACTGTGTTGGTCGTATCCTCGATCCCAAGTGTCCATGGAAAGCTGCAAAGAACAACAAGTATGATCCACGGCGCCGATCTATTTGTGATGCGTTGCACTGCTTTTAACCACAACTCACGTGTTTTGGCATCAGTAGCAGGACAAAAAGTAGGTTTAAAGTATGTTACAGAATTTGGAGATATAAGAGACAATTTCTGGTTTTTATCAAAGTAGTGACTTGCGATGCATAATAGAACAAAAAAAAACTTAAGTTAACCATTATTTTAATGCACTAGGGCATAAGTTTAATTTTACAAAGACTGCAAATACAAAAAAAACCGCGAATGAATGTGCAAAACTGTTCGCCTAGTAAACCCCTCTTTTCTTCGCTTATGAAGTAGTGAAAAAATTAATGCGCCTGTTAGACATCCTGGTAGCTATGTTTTAATTTTTCAATGTTTCATAGGTAAGTTCTGTTATTCAAAAACGCCTGTTTCAGATAAATTGAGCTATTTTTTTACTAAATTAAGTAAAGCGGGACCAGGTCTCTTTCGAGCCATCGTGATTTTTTTTTGGCCAGAGCTGTGTGTCCCCTCGGGCTGTGGGAGAAAAGACAGTTAGGGTGACAAAAAATAGCTGGCCCCTAGGTTAGCTATTTTTTGCCGCCCTAACTGTCTATTTTCCCGCCGCCCTAGGGGACACATAACTCTCTAGTACACACAAAGTGTACGTCCTTTCGGGTTGCTTATATAGAGAGAGTACTGTATATGACAATTCAGAGCTCAAGTGTAATATACTAACTAGGGAATTGAACCAAATACCATCGGTTTTTGGTAAGTGACATATATAATATAAAAAAACATAAAAAATTACCAAAAAACATTTTTAAAAATTCTTAAATGGCCTTGGCTAGCGAGTTACAGTATGCTATATATTCTTATATGCTTAAAAAGTTTAGCTATAAAATTCGAAAAACAATATTTTTAGCAAATATTTTTTTCTGAAATTAACTAAAAGCAAAAAATTTTTAAATCAAAATAACGTTTGGCTAGCCAAAACTTTTTGGGCAAAACGCCAAAATAAAATCTGCAGTATTTAAACATGCCACCTTCTGCACACCAACCTAAACTCTTACCCACTCAAACACACTGGACTGACGTTCCAATAACAACCCTCTTCCAATTGTAATATACAGTTTTATTACGTGTTCTAACAATAATTTATTGCACATCTTTCCCAATCTTAACGGTATAAAATTAGCTCAACTAGTGAAAAAGCAAAACAACTATCATTACAAAAAGACATAACAAATACCTAATTAATAATTTAAAAACCATCTACCAACTATAATCTAATCAACACCTAGTTGAAGACACCTCCTCCTCCTTAAGCTCACTATCATCTCCCTTCTCATTATCGACCAGTCGTTTCCCAAAAACAGCAAATGGAACAAACAACAGTGCCAAGATAGCAAAGTAACCACTGTAAACGTAAAACTGTGTCACAATTGGCAAGTGTAGTCCTCGCTTATCAGCTACAGTAAATGTCAGTCCCGTCTGTAGTATTAGTGCTACAAACGTGTTGAAACCAAAGATAAGAGAGTACTTTGAAGAATGTAGTTGAGCAGCTATCGTATTACTAGCAGCTGCTATTAGAACATGGTATAGGGTAAGGTTGAAGATGTAGAAGAAATAAGAGAACCAAATAATTTGAATTGATGCCATGCCTGCTAGGAGAATAGCAGAGAAGATGGAAGTGCTGAGGAATACAGTAGAAGAGTGCTTTTTGAAGTCAAATGAAGTGTACTGTAAGCCAAAGGTTAGGAGAGTGCCTGAAAAACAAATTTTACGGTCATACCTTACCGTACCACAAATTTTACGGTCATACCTTACCGGTACCTTGAATTGACTAGACATGACTTACCCTACCCTACCCTCCTTACCCTACCCTACCCTACTTTACCCTACCCTACCCTACCCTATCCTACCCTACCCTGTCCTACCCTACCCTATCCTACCCTATCCTACCCTACCCTACCTTACCTTACCCTACGCTGCCCTGCATATCCTTGCCTTGCCCTGCAATGCCCTTCTCTTTAACATTGCTTTAGTACCACCCGACCCTATCTTACGTTAACCACTTTTTACCTACCCTACCTTAATATAGTCAAGCTTAGTACTACCCTACCGTTATATCTTTCCTTATTTTTAAAAATACCCACGCCCGCTTTCTAAACTTATCACAAAAGTTAGTTTAACCTTTTGAAACATACACATTGTCCATCAACCCCAACGCCCAATGCTAGCCGTTATTCTACCCTGCCTTAAATATAAGTATGTCCTTCCACGTCAACCCCCCTTTCCTTCCAAGTAAAAAATCAATTTTAGGTTTTTACCTACTCTACCCTACTTTAACCATTGTTTCCTACCCTACCTTACCTCACTTAAAATTTAAAAAAAAATCAAATTCTTCCCAAAACCTTAACAAATACCTACTAGAAAGAGTAGTGACACATTCCATCAAACCGTTCCCCATGAACTGGCCATCCTTTTGCATTGGTGCCCACAGACTTTGTGAGTAATTCTGGACCTGGAACATGCCACACGAGGCTAAAGCCCACCAAATCGACCAAGACAAAACGGTCGGGTCACGGAAGGCTTCGAGCAATTCACTGATCAAGTTGGTACTGATTCGAGGTACTGTATTTTGAGTACGAGCTTCGTGAAAGTCGGCATCGTTGGGATGCACAGAATCTGCGATTCTGGTGTTATCTGGAGTTTTGTGGAACTGTAGAAAGAGAGAGATGATTAGGGTTACTGTAACTGAGCCTAAGGTGATCTGAAAAAATTATATTTGAAATTTTTTTTAAATTTTAAAAATAAAAAAAATTCTTAATTTGTACTACCGTTGTCTATGTCAAGAGAATACTGTATTTAAAAAACGAACTTTCGTATTTTACCTGATTAAGAAGTAGATAAGATCCTATTTCCAATGATACAATAGTTTGTGCTACCGTATAACCAAAAAACTTCCCCAACATAACAGCACTTCGTATGTAGGCAGTGACCTTCTTAAAGTTGCGTTTGTCCACAACTGCATATAAATATGAGTAATATGCTATTTCAGCCGATGTTGCCAGACCTAAACTGACATTTTCTTATTAAAAAAGTTCGAAAATTTATAGTAGGGTACAGAAGATAGTATGATAAAGCAAAAGAATATACAGTAAAAAATAGTAAAATAGAGCAAAGCACAGTAGAATAGTAAGCTAACGTAAATAATAGTTTTTAAAGTGATAGGGTTAAGTAGGGTAGAATAACTTAAACTATGGGGTGAGATATAGCAGGCAAAACAGAGCATGGCAGTGTAGGATAAAATAAAGTAGGTAAAGTAAGACAGAGTACGGCAGAGTAAAGTAAAGTAGGATAGAGCAAGATAAGATAAGGTACGGTAGACTAAGGTAGAATAAGATAGGATAGGGTAGAGGTAAAACAATACAGGGTAGCGTAGATAGGGTAAAGTAGAGTAGAGTAGGGTAGGGTAGGGTAGGGTAGGGTAGGGTAGGGTAGGGTAGGGTAGGGTAGGGTAGGGTAGGGTAGGGTAGGGTAGGGTAGGGTAGGGTAGGGTAGGGTAGGGTAGGGTAAGGTAGGGTAGGGTAGGGTAGGGTAGAGCAGAGTAGAGTAGGGTAGGGTAGGGTAGGATAGGGTAAGGTAGGGTAGAGTAGGGTAGGGTAGGGTAGGGTAAGGTAGGGTAAGGTATAGTAAAGTAGAGTGAGGTAGGGTAAGGTAGAATCGAGTAGAATAGGGTGAAATAGCAATATAAAAATAGCAAAATACGCAGTCTGACACTTAAAAATAAAACCTAAACATACCAAAGGCAATTTGCATGATTTGCATTTGCCAAACTGTATTTCCAAACACCAGTAGTGCCCATGTTGTTGTAAGAGCAGCAGCTTCTATCACAACCACCGGCTTGTACTTCAAGAGATCTGTGATGATAAATATTGGAATCTGAAGGTAAAATACGAATTTTGCAAAACGTTGCAACCAAATTTTAATTTCTAAAAGTATTTTGTAGTTAAATATCATAGACAAAAAACAGTTTACACTTAAATTCCTAAAAACATGATAGGAAGAACTACAATCTACCCTACCCTACTCTATCCTACCCTACCCTACCTCTTCATGTACCAACTCACCAAGAAAACCAAGTAAGAATAGGTCCAATAAGGGTAGACTTGGCCATAAAGCTCTTCGTTTGTCAAGTTTTTGTCAGGTCCTTCCAAGAATGGCGTTAGGAAGGGCGTTGACGGCCTAAACTCTTTCAGAATTCCGTATAGTACTACCAGTACCACTGTTAAAGTCCTACTGTCCGCCATAAACCTAAAATTTTAATTCTTAAAAACATTAGTAACTACGAAGATTTAAAACATAATAGGTACAGTATAATATATTACTTTGCCAAGATCTAATCCACTCTGTATACGTTACCCTACTATAACATTATATCCTGCTCCATATAAATTAGCATACTTTCCCTTGTCCTACCTGTCTCTACACTACCTTACTCTACTGTATTTTACTCAACTATAACCTACCTCGCCCTATCCTACCCTATCTTACTCTACTCTATCCTCCCCTACCCTATTCTCCCCTACTCTATCACACTCAACTCTACCCCTTTTCCTACCCTTGCTCTACCCTTGTCCTTAGCTTTTCCTACAGTTGCACTACCCTTGCCCTACTTTGTTCTACTTCGCTTTACCTTACCCTACACTAATTTTAAAACATTTAAAATTAATAATTTTATTAAAAACCTTATCATTGAAACAAAATACTCTTTTTATAAACAAATTTAATCTCTACTTACAAGAAAAATCAAAAAACGTTATGAAAACAGAAAAAAGTCCAATAATTCAACGGAAAATGCCCAGAGATCTGCTGTTCCCCTACCCTTTTCTCTCCTATCTATTCTGTTTTGACACTACAAACTTGAAATCAAAAAGTATAAGGCTCAAAAAGATAATATAAAATATACTAAAAAGAGGCGCAGAATTTATTGAACCAAACAGATAAAAGAATCAACAGCTTAACCTAGAAATGGCAACAAAGTTTAAAAAAGCCCAGTCTAGAAATTTAAAAAAATTTTATAAAAAGGTCAATCAAAAAATGGCAAAAAAGTCTATGAACCTCCAGTATGAAAAATGTTACAGTAACTAGATTTTATCACTTTATTTAATCATTTTAAGAATTTTTACATACCACAAACATATGGCTTTAAAAAATCAATTTTGAGGCTTATCATACAATAAATTTTCAAAAAAAAATGTTTAAAAATGGCATTATTAAAACATAATGACTATAAAAAACTTCACGTTATGACAGAAAAACATATGTATAACAATATATGGCAAAGTACAAAAACAAAGATATATTTTATAAACCAAAACTTTATAAATTGCTTTACAATTCACAAGACACACATCATTATAACCAGATATTACATTTAGAATGCCAAAACTCGACCTTAAGATAAGATATTAAGAACGACCAAAGATATTATTACATAGAAAGCCTACAGATGCTCATATTGGGTTGTTCAAATAATTCTGCGCCTCCTAACTCCGCAAATTTGCTTTAAAAAAGGCACAGAATTATTTGAACAACTTATTATAAGCAAATCATGATAAGGCCAATAATATTAACCATAGTCATTCATTTACAATAAAAACCACCATATATACAAAACATTACTCTGCAGTAAATATCTTACTCCACAGTAAATATCAATACCAAACAAATAGCCAATCCTTCGATATTCCAGATATTCCAAACAATATTATCCATACAAATACCTCGTCCAATAAAAATCTTGTTTAATGTCTACATGAGTCGACAAAATAACATTAAATTATGCAGTAATAACCACGGTAAAAATCTGTTATGTACATCTACTGCTGAGTGCTCTTCCATTGTTTGGCCAGACTCTTTTTGCTCGAGTTTTGAGAGATTGTGCCATTCGAAATGCTCGTCCGTTTCGATCTAAAGCCTCTGACTGGGTCTTGATCAAGACTGGTCGATGAGTTTGGGGTTGAGAGTTGAGGGGCTACTTCTGAAATGGGGAAAACTGTATATGACGCTGTAAAATTTCTTGATTGAACACATCATATATATATACTGTGTTAATAAAACATATTTTTGTAATACAAACTTCAAAGCTAATCAAAAACCCACTGTTAACAGCCAACGGCGTCCTCATTTCCTTGCCTTTCTGTCCCACCGGTAGACTATTCCTCTTTACCACATCCTCCAACTCCACCAGCACTTCGCACAAATGTTGTCCCATCTTCTTCAGATCCTGAATGCCAATCTGTTTCGATTGTAGTGGGCCTTGGTCAAATCCACAATAAGTTGACTCCATAGTATAGCATCGATCCAGGCCAAACTGTCTCCATAGAGCGATTCTGGCTGATGATTCCTTGGCTTTTGTTATTGAATAGCGACAGTCTTTTAGGGAGAAGCCATCAGCATGTTTGTCCAGTAGTTCTGGGAGGGTTTGGAACTGATGTTGAGGCATTAGACGGTCGGCTTTGCGCCATGATTCCTCTGGATTGTTGCCGTAACAGAAGACGTTCGACTTTCTGGAATGACCGTGGAGGTCGACAAAACACAGAGGGGTCTTTTTGAGGACATCGACCTAAAAGTAATGATATTAACGTTAAAAAATGACATTTTTATTTTCCCAATTTTTTTATAATTTTTGAAAAAAAATATTTTAGCTTGATCCCCCTTATAAACTTTACTTTTTCCCAAATAAAAAATCATTTTTAAGCCCAAAAACCTTTTATATTACCCTACCATATACTGCAGCACCCCCTTAGCATGATAAATCGTGGGATGCTTATGTTCCGTCGGATTGTCCCAGCATCGATTCAGATCCACGCCAGCCAAACTGCATCGATGAGAGCCATTAATCACCCCATCCGGGTTTAGCATTGGCACAATTTTGAAAACGAATTTTTCTCTCAATACTTGAGCTTCTGGTGCCATTAGCTTCTTCAGAATGCCGTGCATCGTCCAGCTTGCATTCGATTCGCCTGGATGTACTCTTGAGGTGAATACTACAAACTTTCGCTGCTTTAGTACTTCTGGTTCGGCTGGTGCTGTGATTGTTAAGATGTTGACTGGATTACCGGCTAATGTTGTTGTGAGACGATCAGACCGTACGTAGATAGAGTTTGAATTGACTTCTGATAGATGGCGTTCTAGGGTTGCTTGAAGGTATGAATATGTGTATGGGAAGTGATATGCAATGTAGCAGACGTCGGCTGCGTGACGGAATCGGATTGAGAAGCGAATGGAAAAGTAACTTCTAAAAATAAAAAAAAATTTAATTTCAAAAATTTAAACTTTAAAATTACCCAATCATACTCTACACTACCCAAAAATATCCTTCCCTACCCAATCTCACCCTACCCCGCCCAAACCCCAAACCTGCTTACTTGTTCTCCTTGTCGCACTCCTTTCCCTTCTTGTTATTCTCAGACAACGTTCTTCTTCTTGTAGTCGTCTTCTCGGTCTCGCTTCCACTACTCGACGAGCCATTAGTTGGTGGTACGTACAAGTTGCGATAGTAACATACAGCTTGGCCACATCTTACCCAGCCTGGACGTCCTTGTTGGGCTTCAGCAACTGAAAACATAACCGGCTGCATTCCTTTTGAGAACATTGATGTGTTCTTCAGGCAGTTTATCACTTCGAACGTGTATGGGACATTGGCTTGATTGTTTGATACCTAAAATTAGTTTTTTTTTAAATTTTAAGTACATTGTATACCATGTTGTTACCTAAAAATTCTTTTTATCTTTCTTTTCTCCTGAAAAACCTCATTTTAAAAGCAATTGTTACCTAAAACCCTTCTATCCAACCCCTTACCTCAAAATAGAACCACTGATAATGTGATCGCATTTCGTTGATATCCGGCGACAAAACCAGCTCGTAGTGATTCTCAGATACTTGGATTGCTTGTCTTAGATTGCCAGATTCGAATCTTGATTCAAATTTCAAATTCTTGGTTGATGGGTCCAGCTTTCCCACTTTTTCCGCATCATTGTTACTTAAAGGCATTTTGGCAGTAGGTTTCGAATGTAATTCATCGAGATCAAACACGACATTGGGTTTGTTGGCTTCGTTCGACTGTTGGCGGAGTTTTGTCAGTTTTTGCATTACGGTCTCGCTGAAAATTCAAATATAAAAAACAATATCCACTCCAAATTTAAAAAAATCAAAAATTTACCCCGCCCTAATCAAAATAAAAAAAAGGCATTCGAACAGCCACTAATTCTCCCAAAAATTAATTAATACCAATACCCCTCCCAAAAAGCCCTAAAAATCCCCTACCGCATGCTGTCCTGGTTAGCCAACAGGTCATTTCGATTCGTTTCAATGTCCGGATTCACCAGTTCTGGATATGCAATTTTGATAAAATTGGCGACTGATTTTGTTTCCTCCGCCAGTCGGATAATGCTCTCTTTGTAATCCGGCTTCTTTTCCTGAGATTGTGCTTCTGGTACCGATGGTACTGCGCCTTCGTTGGTTCGACGAAGCTTTGGGGACGGGACGTTTGAGGCGCTTGCTCCTTGTTCCAATTCCAAGAAGATTTTTGAGTAATTCGCCTGAAAAATAGCTTTAAATTGTGAAAAAATTGTTAAAAACCCGATCGTACTTTACCCTACTCTATCTTACCATACCCCGCCTAAAATAAGCCTAATAAAAGCTATTAAAACTATTATTTAATGAACAACCAAAAATTTCTTGACCTAAACCTAGGAACCAAACCCTAATAAAACCGGACCTATATCATCTCCTTTTTCACTAACCCTCTCAAAACTTTCACCAGCCCTTCCAAAAAACACTTACCTTCAATCCAGCCAACTTTTGTTTCGAAAATTTAGGTAATTTCTCGTCCGAAACCTCCATTTTCTGATTCGAGTCCTCGTCGTCCGACTGAAAAGCGATCATTTCATCGTCGGCTCCATTCGAATTCTCGTTGGTTGGGGGTTTTGGGTCTTTCATAAAATTGAGGAAACTGTCTTCTTCTTCGTCGATCCCGTCTTCATCGTCCGAATCCATGCCGTCCTCATTCTGACACTCATTCTTGGCTTCGGATTTTAAGCTAAAACAAGATTTTTTAAAATTTTGAGTCATAAATTACGTAAAAACCCAAAAGAAAGCCTGATCTTGGCTTTTTAAATCAGAAACATGTTCCACCAAATACTTTTTTGAAATTAAAAACTCACACATTCTGACCTTCTTGTGGTACCGGAAACGCTAATGGAAACTTTTGACTCGTGATTGGGAATGTAAGTTGTGGCAGGCATCTAATAGCCAAAGCGCATAAAGAGTCTTGTAGTTGAGTACAGTTGGCCAACAAATTCTTTCTTGAAGCCAATTGAACACGATCGTCACTCAGCTTCTGAATACATTCTTCGCACATTTGAAGGACATTCAGCCGGGTCAGTTCTTCTTTGCCTTTTTCTATAAAAACGTTATTTAATGGTAAAAATTTAATTTTAGGCTAAAAATTTAACTAAAAAAAATAAAATTCAATACGCCCCATTTGCAAGTCCGTATTTTACAAAAAAAAATTTAAAAAAAAACACAATTTTATGAGAATGAGAAACGAGAAAGCCCATTAATAAGCCCAATATCCAACGTTTAATATCACAAGATATCACTTACTAGTCTTAGACAAATGACGAATAACAGCCGTTGAAATCAAGGCGATTTCCGAATGTACAGAATCCACGAATCGGCGATTGAAATGAGATTCGAATATGTTTTTGACCACTTCGACAATACCTTGATCCACAAGGTGCAACTTGTTCTTTCCTGAAGGATATGACAATTACTATATTCACTTCCAAAATGCTACTTAATATCAATAAAAGTAACAACAATCCTCTCAAGACCACTTACAATAACAATAATGTCCCTTTATATCTGCTCATAATAGTGAAATCCCTTTATAACAGCTCTCAATATTATTATAACATTCCTTAAATTCATTAACAAACAACAAAACTCTCACTAATATCTACCGATAACAAAGCCTCCTTCAATTGAAGCTTCAACAATCGTACAACAATAAGAAAAATCTCCACTACACCATTAAAACCCTTCAGAACAACAAAACTGTACGTAATTTTTGTCAAAACAATAATTTCTTGAATACTATAATATCAAGTGACCATTCTAATTGAAAAACATATTTATTGGCTTTCGAAAAGCGTTGAAATTCCCAAATTGTAGTCCCAAATATAGTATTAAAAACAAAGGATTTACTGCATTTTTTGTTGCTTAGATACCAAATTAAGGACATTTGGAAACATTGCAAACTTATCCCAAACAGGGTCAAAAAATGTTTCATATTGGTTCATATCATTTCATAAGGTCATGCTTTAGTTTTTAAAACGTTTCTTTTAAAGATTTGGGGTGGAATTTGGCTTCACTCCAAAAAATTTTTTTTTAAAAAAAAAGTTGAGCTTGGTAGGAGTGAGAAACGGGCCGTGAGCCTAGCCCAGCCAAGCCCTGCAATCGGGTTAGATCGTTCTTTAGCTAAAGTTAAAACAATCCGGGCCTAAACTTTTCTTTAAAACGGGCCGGGTCAGGCGGAGCATATCACTTTTTACCAAGCCAAGGTATGGCCTGGTAAAAAAAATAAAAACGGCCCGATCGAGACCTAAATTTTTTTTTATTGCACTAGACCGGCCTGAGTAATAATGAAAACGGGCTAGGCCTAAAAGTTAAGCTCTAAGCTTGGGCAGGACCTCAAAGCTGAGTCGAGCCCGTTTCTCACCCCTAACCTTAATCTTATAGATCCACAACGAACCCCCCCCTCCTCCCCCCGAAAAAAACAAAATTTCCAAACAAATTTTCCCCAAATCTTCACATAGATTTGAAAATCTTTAGCCAAATTTTAAAAAAGACCAAAATACTCAACCCTATTGAACACCGGAATTTCATTCATGTTTTTTGGTTCAAAATATGTTGAATGCTCTTCGGAGAGAAAAAAGTTTGTGTAAACTCAGGAAAAGCCATGTAAATACTTTTGAAACGGCCAACTGAACCATAACTATTGGTCATGGATTTCTTTTTTATTCAAAGATTAAACTCAAAACAATTTTTTTAAATCTTCTGCAATTACTAATACTACTTCCTGATTTTACAAAGATTTTTTAAATTGCATTTATTTTCCAGAGGTTTAGATAGAACCCTTTCCACCCTCTAGTACTACTAACGTAATGTCACATTGATTACTTTTCACCTCTTATTAGGCTGTTCAAATAATTCTAAGCCCCCTAACCCATAAAACTTGTTTTGAAAAAGCACAGAATTATTTGAACAACCCAATATTTTTACTACCATTTCTTTGTTCCCACTATCTTACCCTAAACTTGGCAATTCAACTTAAAAACCTACGATTCTTGGTGACGTAGAACAAAATCTCGACCAGTCGAGCCATTTTGTCTGCCGCAGTAAATGCTTCCGGGTTTTGAGATCTGGCCAAGCCATCAGGCGTGTCGATCTGAACATCGTTCGCACCAAATTGAGATGATGCACATTCAATAGCATTGAAGTTTCCCAAAATATTGGTAAATCGTTGGGCAAATTGACGATCTCTGCCTAGTTCTTGGGCATTTCTCGCTGAAACGACAGTAATTAGAGATTGTAAAAACCGCTTTTCATATTTTAAAAATTTGTTCAAATAATTCAGTGCTCGATCTCAAAGCAAACTTTTGCGGTTAAAGAGAACAGAATTATTTGAACAATCAAATATAATCTAAAAATTTTTAAACCTTCAACTTAAAACTTAAAAATTTTACTTTTATTCACAACTTTAGCCTCAACGTAGTACTGTGAAGTCTTTTTAACAGAAACATCTTTTACATAAATTTTACTGATGCCAGCAGCTAGTGTATTTTCATAATGATCTTGTTTAGTAATAACTAAAAATTTAAATCCAGTCATTTTCAAATTGAATACAAAAGAATAGCGTTAAGTTTACTTTTCAAACTTTTTTTCATTTTCTCAAAGTGTTATATTACTGTTTGCGAACAGTTCACTTTGTTGCTTCTTATCAACTTGAACTTTATGAACGATGAGATTTTACTCGAACCTTATGAGAGTTAACAGAAGCTTTATTACAGCTTCTATTTTGCCAATACGGCTGCTAATTTGCTAATATATTTTGTCAATCTGCCAGTATTAACATACACATAACTTCCAATTCTTTAACAGTTTGTTCGATCGGTGGCCTCGTTAACACTTTGTCATACATAGTTGAGATTTTGTTGAGTAATACCACTGGCAGTGCTTCTCTTGTTTCTTTATCAAAATTGTAGATTTTTGAAACTTCTGTGACGACTGGAGAATCACAATCACTAGACGACACATTCGAATCTATCGAATCGAGCCTTGCCAAGTATTTTAGAGTCAAATGTTTTGGTCTTGGCGGTGGTAATGGAGCTTTAGGCTTAAAACTTTCCGTTAAAGCATATGGCGTTAAATTTTTGACAGGTTGTATTATTGAACTCTGTACTGGCGGTTGATTTTCTTTACCCGAGAGAGATACATCATCGTTTTTACTCGTAGATAAATTGATCGTTGTTTTTATAACATCACTAGGTTTAGTTGTGGTTATGCCATTAGTTTTAGCCGTATCAGTTGATTTTAAACCCGCTTCTTCAAACTTTTGTGGAATGACGTCATTACAAGCTTTTGCCATATCCATTGATTCAATTAAATCAGTTTTTACCAGTTGTTTAAGTGAAAAATTCTTTGGCTTTGGCGGAGGAGGTGGTGGTGTATTTGTTTTTGAAGCCATGCATTGTGGAGTTGTTAAGTTGACTATTTTACTGTTTAAAACAACTGGTGCTTCGTTAATAATAACTGGTGTTTCATCAATAACAACCGGTGATTCATCCATCGACTCCTCATCAGAACTAGTATCAGTTTCAGAATCCTCTTCATTCTGTACAAGGAAAAATTTAGGTTTTGGTAGAGTGACCGGTGGTATTTTCGAAGTTGACAGGCTTCTACTCATCAAATCGCCCAACTGCTGCTGTTTAGATGCGTCAAGAAATGTAGAATTTTGTCGCGCCATTACGGACAGTTATTGTACTCATTTGTTATCAGTTTACACGTTTTGGAACAGATTTATAACCGTGTTTCACAGTGATAAGCGCAAAGTTACAGGGTAGAATTACAAGAGTCACAACTTCCTCAAAGCAGTAGATGTAATAAATGTAAGCATATAATTCATATGCATATATAGTCGATACAGTAGATAGAGACACAGTAGATGGCTAAATTTACAAAAAAAAATCGCAGAATCAGCAGGTATGTACAAAACCGTTTCACAATACCAACGTATTCAACTCTAAAAAATTGTTATTTGTCAGTGAAAAATAAATAACAAAGTCGAAACGAACGGCTGGCACTCACAAACCCTTAAAATCGTGACATCAAAAGATTGGTTTTCAGACAGAAAGGTCAAAACATGTTTCATACACGTTCACATGCTTTCTCAACGTAATTAACAAATTAATAACAGATTTTGTTGTTAAATATAGACAAAATGGCTAAGAAAAACTTCTTACTCTTCAAAGTTTTCTTATAATGAATAAGTGAATGGTTTCTAAAAATACAAAAATATAAGTACAGTAAAACCACTCTAGTTAACCCTCAATAGTGTGACATCCTCCTTATCACGACCGACAGCTTTTTGGCCGTCCTTCGTAATAGAACCCCTATCAAAAAGTACCTGGGTCTTTTGACGCCCTGGTTATAAGGACAGGTTTGGACCACTCCCTTGAGTGCCATACTAAAGAGGTTTGACTGTACTCACAAGACAAAACAACTCAGATCAAATTTCAATACTTAATACAATACTATAATCATTCTCATTACTATAACCTTTTCAAAAAGATTTGGAACTCCGAAAATATTCAATTTCAATCTTTCAAAAAGCCGAGCCCAAACCCGAAAAAAAAGAAAATGAGTAAATTGATGCCCAGCACTTTTCGAGAACAAAAAATAGATTTTGAGACATAAAAATTCCGATCGAGTGGACCCGGTATCAAGCTATAAATCCGGTTGTTTGCAAGTTTCTAATTATTCACACATTAACAAGGTCAATAGCAATAAGAATATTGAGAACAAGAATAAGAAGAAATTTAGGTATAATATTGATGTACTGAAAGATAACTTTTAAACGTTACAATAGAAGAAATATAACCTAAAACTAGACAAGGAGTAACGTTTTTAAAAGTGAAAGCTAATCTAACAAGGAAAGTACCCGACCTGCCCCGCTCTGATTGACTTCAAACTTTTTATATAGGAAGAACATGTAAATATAAGATCTTCAGCAAAGTACTAAATCGCGCTTTCCAGTAAATCTCGAGAAAATCGAGATTAAAAAATGACATTTTGAATTTCCCGCCAACTTGGCATTGTGTTTCAAGCTTGTAACTTCGTCATTTTTTGACTTTTAATAATTTTTCTTTAATATACTAGTAGAAAACCTTTAAATGAACCTACATTTTTAAAGTTGTAAGCGTATCTTGTCTGGAAAGCCAAAAAAAGTACTTGAAACACAATGCCAAATTGGCGGAAAACCCAAATAATTTAAAGTTAAAACTCAAAAGCGCAAGCTAAATTTTTTTTTGGGTACTATTGGTGGTACAAAGAATTCATAGAAAAATTTTGAGCCGATTCTGAGCGGGGCAGGTAGGGTACTTTCCTTGTAAGTAAAAAAAATTTTAAAAAATAACTATTTTAACCTGTCTAACCCTTAAAATACACAAAACTTTTAAAAACCCCTACCTGAAACAAAAGCTCTACCTATAGTAAACACAGCCACTGCTATAATCATCAAAATTTTATAGCCAAAATCAAATGACTAATAAAATTCCGTCCGTTCCGTCCGCATGTGCCGTGATAATCCATCAATTTTTTACATGTATGTAAGCATTTTATATGATGCCATTTTGCCCCTCATGTGTTCTTTAGCCTAGGCTCTTATCCCAAGATCGTTGGGACGGCTGTTCACGCGAAAAATTCTGATTTCATTTCAAAATAAACAAAAAGACAAAAACTTGGAAGAAAATTGAAGGACCGTCTCGGATAACCGTTCGTTTGTGATAAAATCCATGAGAATAATAAAAACAAGGAAAGACGATAGTGCATATTGTGGCCTAGGTTCTGGGTATGTTATGAAGAGTAAGAGATCAGAGACAGGTCAGGTGATTTGTAAAAAAACAAAAGATAGTGTTAGGCTAGCACTGGCAGATACGCATTACTTTAAAAGTCATTAGTCTTCTGATGTTGAATCAATGCTGACAACTATTTAAAACTCAAAAAACGTCTGTGTGGTCCTTTTACTTAATTATGGTCTTTTTAGTCAACTATAAGAAGGTATTTTGACTCAATTGTGTAAAAGCACTTCTACTCAATCATAAGAATCAGCATCAATTACTAACCTGCCTTTGTAGTTCTGTTCAACAACTCAACATCAAACTTGATCACATCAGTTTGGCTCCACTTTTCTTCCTTGACTTTACTCTTTATTACTCGTTTACGTTTTGACGGAGTGTTAATTTCAATCTTCTTTTCGGTAATTCTGTATGTAGGCTTTACTACAGCTACGTTTCTTGGTTTCTTTATAGTAGCGTCTTCTAGTTCCTTACTACTTGTTCTTACTTCTAACGCTTTTTCATCCTGAAGAACGTTCTTCTTTTTAGGCTTATCTTTTCTTTTTGAAAATTCCAAACAAAATGAGTCAATATCATTGGCCATCTTAATATTGGGTACAATATTGCCCTTTGTCGTTTTTGTAGAGCTTTTCAATTGTTGGAGTTTGTTCTCTCCACTTTTCGTAAAGCTCAGCTCTCCACTCTTCCTGGCTTTACCCAGAACTTCATTGAATTCGCGTTTTCTTTTTGATATGAACAAACTTTCATCGATACTTACAGTAGCTTTGTCACACGACCTACTCCGTCTAGGTACGTCAAATCTACGACAATCTCTTGTTATACTTCTTGATCTGCTGTCTGTTCTGGGCGGTAGTTTGAAGTCACGTAGATTTACTCCGTAAAATATGACTCTGTCTTTTCGGTCGGCTTTTACAAAGGCATTACTTGTTAAATCAGTCGTATGTCGGATTTTATAGTGGTTTAAGGTGTCGAATGTAGTATGTGAGTCATTTTTAGGGCATTTGATATTAGTCTGACTTGGAGATCTTTGAAGACTTAAAGTTGGATTCGTTCCATGAGTTGTTAGCATGGTTTTATCAGTGATAACTTTAGGTTGAATTTGAGCTTTAGGTTGATCTAACGCATGAGCATTTGCAGGCTGTAAACCCTTCATCGTCCTACTTACAGTGTTATGTTCAGAAGCTTTAGCTTCTTGTGGTCGACTTTGTTGACTTCTACTTCTCCTCGCTTGGTCTTGATTTCTAAAATTTGGTTCGACTTCTGCAACCGGCTTCTTATTGACATTTCTTTGGGCTACCTGTTTTTGCGGTCTTTCTGGTACTGAGGCTGTACTAGAAAAAGAACGTATCTCCTTTTTTGGCTCATTGCCATCATTGCATGGCCTTACAAAACTTCCGTAGCATCCAGCTTTTCTACTGTTTATTCGTTCTTTTACCGTCATGGTTTACACTTCTTTCTTATCACAATAGCTGTAAATAGAACCTATAAACAAGACCTGTACACTTTAAACAGCAATGATAATCTCTTGTAGTAATTGTGAAAAATAGAAAAAAATTACAGTTTAAACCCCTAAAGTTCTATAACAACTTACAGTTCTAGTCCAAACCGATGATAAAACAAAGTTTAGAACAAAGCAAACATTTATACGAACGTTGTCGATATTGTGTTAGTAGAACGCTGGGTTTATTTATTAATATTCTCACTTTGTAGTGCAAACAATTTTGACCTTACGGCTTTGAGTGTGTAATTATCGTTTGTTTTTTCTTCACAATACCACTTCACATTGAAAAACGTCAAATTTTAGCATGGATTTGCACAATTTTTTTGTGGTTTTGCAGTTTAGCAAACTTTTTGAAATCTTGTATTATCTTTTGTCGTATCACAAGTTGTCAACTTTTCAAAACTATAGCTTTATAACCTCCCTATACCTACAGAGAAAAAAAAAGAAATCATGAAAACACTATCAACTTTTTTACGATTCTATGACAGATTAGGTTGTTCAAATAATTCCGAGCCTCCTCTCAGAACAAATTTTCCTAATTGAAGGCACAGAATTACTTGAACTACCTAGCATAATTTAAGCTTATAAAAATTCTTTTAAACTTACGCGACTTCAGCGCCCTGCAGGTGAACTTCATCAAGGCAATAGTGCAGAAGATTCTGTCGACTTCCAAGATTCTGGCGCATAAGTCATTCAACAATCCACTAATCCTAATTTTCAACAAAAACTTTGTATCTTTGACACAAATCCGAATGACAGTAGTCATTAATTGATCATTGGCGATTACTTTGAAAGGGCTTGGCTCCGGGATATGGCAATTGGCTTTTATACATCGGAAAAAGTATGTGGCTGCATCGATGCGGATCATGTGGCGAAGTCGGCGTTGCCGGACTGAAAAAGTCATTTTTAGGTTTTAAAAAAAAACTTAAATAGCTTTTAAAGAAAAACTAGAAATTTTCATTTTGAAAGCCAGTAATAGTAACTGAAATTCATTTTGGAAAATTGTAAAACCGACAAGAAATCATTCTCAAATTCAGTAAAGGCAAAAACAGAATTTTAGGTAACAAATTTGGCCAATTTCAAATATTTGTTACCCAAAACAAACTTTTTTGTTTAACAACAAGAAAACAACCGTTTTTGCCCTTCTTATCCTTACCTGCTTTTGTTCCAACAGTGACATAGCCCTCCAATAATTTACACAGTACCATTACCGTAAAGTCATCTGATGACATCTAAAAATGAATTATTTATACAAAACGTTACTTTCCTAACATACAAAGTCACTTTTTACAACTTTGTGCCACATTAAAGTTGTTCAAATAATTCTGAGCCCTTCTCAAAGCAAATTTGTAGGATTAGGTGGTGCAGTATTATTTGAACAACTTACATTACACTCTTATACTCTATCATGGCTCACGAAAAATAGTGCAATAACACAACACTCACCTCTATAGCCTTGAGGATCTGTGCCACTTTATCCACCTTCTTCTCCTCCACAAACTCTATAATCTTCTTCGGTGGTGAATGAGAAGTCGACGGTATGTTGATCAAGTTCTCGTGTAACAAGATACCAGAAGTGCTTGGGCTAGTCGGAGCACTAAATGTTTCTGCATAGAATCTGGGCTCATCTGTTGATGACAATCTTCTCTTGGGTGAGGTGGGCTTTTTGGCCTTTTTGATTATTTTAGCCTTTGATACTGGAGTTGATGGTTGGAGGGCTGTTCCGACCGAATTGTGACGTGACCTGACAAGTTTGGGTGTGTTTTTCTTGGGGGAAGTTCGGAATTTTGTTTTTGGTGATGATAGGAATCTAAAAAAAATAAATTGAGAACTGTTAGGTTGTTCAAATAATTCTGTTCTTTCTCTCAAAACAAATTTTCTTAAAAGTTTTTTTTATTTTAAAATTTAAAAAAAAATTTTAATTTAACAAAATTATGTTTTAGCCAAACATAGCTTACAAATTCAAAATTTGAAAGCAAAACGTACTCATAAGTCATTGGACTAGTCATAGCAGCCTTTGTCATTAGCTGGTCCAACTCTTTAGCTAACTCGTTCTGTTCTTCCGTCTGATTCACGCACGATTCCACCAAGATCTCCGTCAATTGAGCGATTTGCTGACTTCGCATGTCACTACAAGTATAATGCCTTTAAAAATGCAATACAAGAATTTTCGAAAATCTAATGAACCATCTATCAACTTTTAAAATTTTGAGTTTTTCTTTAGAAATCGAAGGCTTTAAATTCACAAAAAGTAAAATCACTAAAAAGCCGTCGTAAAAAAATAAAAAATGAAGCTTACATTGACTGCAACATCGAAAGCATATTGAAGAAGTTGAAGCAGCACCAAGAGAATCGTGGGTATTTATACGTTCGTTCAGACACTTTTAATCGTTGGTCGAAAGTTGTCTGCAAAGCTTATGGCACTTATCCCATCTTTGGCCTAAAACGATATAATTGGCTCTTTACGTATATTACTTAAAAAACGACTAAATTCATTAAAAATATATAAACATATCACGATATCAGCTCAAATTCAGCTAATCAGGACAATAAAGTATTAAAACCACAAAGAAAATCAAATAAAACACAATATATCATAAAAACATGTATGTAGAGTAACCAGGCTTGGACACAGGGCAGGGCATTGACAAATTTCCATGCCATGCCCTGCAATGCCCTGCCCTGTACAGGGCATTCGACTTTCATGCCCTGCCCTACCATGCCCTGCAGGGCATTTACAGGGTATTTACAGGGCATTTGGGTATATTTAGGCGGACGCCTCCGCCGAGTAGTCGATAATCGGCGAACGCCATAGCTTGGTTAGTTTAGCAGCTAGAAACATGTAGTTAAGTGCAGAAGTTTTTATCTTTTATAACCTACACGTTAAGGCAGTAATTTATGTTTTTGAAAGCAATATTTTTATCGACCGGTCGATAATTAACAAATATTTAATTCGTACAAAAAACAACGTTTTTTGCTAAGAATTGTACCTAACGTAATTTCTGTACGATTTAGAACAACAGAGCGATAAGAAAATATATAAAATTTGCAATTAAAATATACTAAAAATTATCTACCGGCCGATAACAATACTACTTTTAAAATCTTAAAACTATGCTTTTATTTGTAGCCTATGACGTATAATAACTTCTGAATTTAACTACATATTTATAGCTACTAAACTAAATAAGTTATGGCGTCCGCTGATTATCGACCGCTCGGCGGAGGTGTCCGCCAAAACTTACCATGGCACAAACAGGGCATTTGCAGGGTAATGCAGGGCATATGCTATGCCCTGCCCGGTTCCAAGCTATACCATGCCCTGTAAAAAAATTTTAAAACATGCCCTACACCATGCCCTGTAACAGGGCATAGTACAGGGCACACTGCCCTGCGTCCAAGCCTGAGTGTAACACAATATTTTATAAAAACATCAAATATAACATGGTTGCTCAAACCAGTATTCAAATAATTTCAAAGCCACCAACAAACGATGACAAAAATCTTTATTCAAATTCAAATCATCGAGTTATAAAGCTGTTTACACACGGGTACATCTACCTATTCATTTGGCTTCTTTGATCGATTAAATTTCGTTTGGTCGAAGGCCGCCAGTCTAAAAGTACAATTTATAATATAAAAACAAAAATTCTGCAAAAATAAATAATAAATTTAAAGAGAAAGCTTTTAAAATGTAAAGAGTATAATAAAATATATAGCTAAATCATTTTTTATCGACATACGACGTATTCTTTTACATATAATGCCTTTTTAGGTAATAAAAAGTTATTTTCAAACCAAACCCAAGAAAAAATATTTATTTCTGAAATAAGGTTTTAAATATCCTGTCCAAAGCCATACTGTTTCCTTCCTAAAATGCCCTTTCCCAATCCCACTTGACATTATAAAAAGATCTTTGGCCTTAAATGTTCAACTACATTTCCCCAAAAGGTTGTTATTTTTCGGTTGCCAATGGCAACTTTTTAACTTCTAATTCGTAAAAAACCGTTATTCCCATCCAAAACATAAAATTATCCCTGAGATATGATCTCAAACTCATATGTTTCTTATAATTTTTATAAAAACTTAAAGAACAGCTGTTTTTATGCCGAAACATTAAGAAAATTGGCAAAAACCTTGAGAAAAAACAAAAATCTATTTGGCCAGTAGTCGAAAACTCACATTGATACAGTCCATTTCTTCCTGTGACATTGGCCTTCTTCTTAACCTCAATGGCAGTTCCAGTTCATCAATTACAATTCCACCTCCAGCAGCACGAAGTTGTGGTTTACGGTTTGGATCATACTTTTGGACCTGTGGCCGAGAATTATGCAAAAAGTTTATCATTGGCTTGCGGGGAGTTGAAGACAGCTATAAAAATCCACATTATTTCTGTTAACACTCATTAATATTTATTTTCTTCCAAAAACATTAATTTTTTGCAAAAAACCATTTTCAATTCCAAATTGATGAAGAACCTAAAAATCGAATAAAAACAGCAAAATTTACCTGTTTAATAGCAGACATAACTTTAGTCGTGTTCATTGTAGTCTCTTCTTTCAATTCTTTTAAAACTCCGGTCGATTTGGTGTCTTGAGCAGCTTCTATCGACCGTTTCCCGAATATCAGTCGATAAAAATAAGAAAACGTTGACAGTTGGCGAGTTTGATATGATTTAGACGTAAAAAACCTAAAATAAAAAATTTTAGCTAAAATATATGAATAAATAGTATGTAGTGCACAAAAGTTAGCATCATACAAACCAACCACGTGACGAATAACAATACAAAGCTAACATAAAATCAAGCTAAATTAAGTAAAAGAAAAAATGTTAAATTTGTAAAAAATATTAAAAAATAAACAAAATTTCTTTTAAAATGAGGATAAAAACTAAATGAACTGCGAACAGAACAGTAAAATATATTTTAATATCCAAAATTAATTTACAATTTATTCCATAGCAATTTAGACCATCTTATGAACATTGAAGATGCCAATACCGTTATTATGTTAGTTCCTGAGCTAAATGTTATTATAATCAAATATTATACCACGAAAAGCATAATTATCGAATTTGATAGATATTTCAGCTTTTCTCTCGAGTAAAAAACATTAAAAAATTGTATTTATAAACAAAAATGTTATTCATAAAAATAATATAAATCAATGTAACTTTTCTTAATCAGAGATCAATCTAAAAATGTTTTCATAAACATGTGAAACAAGCGAAAACCAGTTATTTTGAGTATTCTTTCAGAACAACATAAAAATAGAGAATAAATAACGGAATGCCACACTTTTTTGCTGGACCCGCAACGAAAACGTTTCTTTTCTAAAATAAAATATTCTTTTTTATTTTTTAGATAACAATGTTTCTCAACAGGAACAACAAAGTATACGTAGACTATGAAAAGTCTGCTTAAGTTTAATTACCTTAATTTGGATTTGTTTAGTTATTCTCGCGATATTTTACGGGTCAATGTTGTTATTTTCTTGTAAACAACATTGTAAGCGGAAGAATATTTTTTTAATTTCAGAAATGTCGAATAATAGAGGTAGACCACCTCCACAACGTAAATTAAGTAGTCCAACTACTGCCACCGATGTTGTTTTTGGGGTTTTGGTTCAGATTTCTCGGAAATTCTTATTTATCTCGCCGGCCAAGAAGGCGATCTTCCATTTTTTAATGATTTTGGTACTCTCCATCTACTCTGTTTACTCTACACTTCCAGAAGTTTATTTGGCACAGGTAAGATTTTTTTAATGTTTTTGACATTTAGAACAAGAGTTCACTAGCTTTTCATCTTGTTTTTGGCATCAATCTTCAATATTTGATAATCAGTTGTCTGAAACAGGTTTCTCCATCGAACTTTTTGACCACACAACTACTAATTTGTACTTTTTAGAAGCACAACATATTGAACTTGTATTTCACAAAGATTGGATGGTTTTGGACTTTATTGGTTTTGGTTCCATTCGTTTCATTGACTTCGTATATTCACCACAACTCGATTCAGACCACTTTTGTTCATTTAATGCGGCTGGTGGTTGCTACTGGTTTTTGGTACATTTGCACTCATGCGTAAGCTTTATTTCTCTGTTTTACAGTTTTAGAAATTGGCATATCAAGCTGGATTGACTTACAATCACATGATTTTAGATTCCTGCACGTTGAAAAAGTTACCGGTAAATGTTTGGGAATGCCAGATGCTTTGAATAGGCATACTTGCTCTCATGATGGCGGCAAATGGGTACCTGGATTTGATATTTCTGGTCATGCTTTCATTTTACTGTACAGTATCTTACTAATGAGTGAGGAGGTAAGCTTATTTGTTAATTGAGTTTTTTATTATGTGTGTTGTGTTTTGTTCAAAGGAGTTTAATTTTTTAAAGAATTTTGTGAATTTTAATGGTTTTTTAAGCTTAAAGAAGATTTTATTTAAAAAATTTTTAAAATCTCTTATTTTAGGCGATTTCCTTCCGTCACTGGCCAACCACTCCTCTTCACAACCACATTTCCCATGATTATCATCGGAATCAAACCAAAACTGTGCAGTGGCTTTTTATCGCCATCTTTGCTTTACATTGTATCTGGGACATTCAGCTGATTGTTACCTCATTGTACTTCCACACCATTTCCCACAAAGTTATCGGATCTTTGTTCGCTATTGGAGCATGGATTGTGACATATCGAGTATGGTATCCAAAGGAAGTGTTACTGTCATTGCCTACACGACGAAAGAACTCACTGGTCGTTCCGAGCACTAAAAAGGCTTGGTAGAGGTGTAATGAACAAAAGTTTAAGAGCTATTAAGTTAAGATAAAGATGCTTATGGTTCTTATAGAGACAAGATTTATATGTTTTAATTGAGTATTATCATGATATCAACAAAAAGCCTTACTTTATGGTATAAGAAGCTTGAAATGTCTGCAGCCGACATTGAAGCTTCAATACCATCAACTTTTCACTATTCTCCCGGTCTTTTCTACTAATTTTTCTTTGTTTTATTGTGTTATTGTTCTTTTAGGTCTTTTAAAATTGTTTATTTTTGTATAAAATAAAGTAATATCCTATTAAAAACTAGAGTAACGTCTTATTAATGTATCTTTTGTGTGATATCTTTGAATTCTTGCCGTACAAAAAATTGTGTGAAACCTTATGTTTCAGCCTTAACTTTTGTATATTATGATACTTCTTTTGTCTTTAGGGTTTATTTGATAGAATTAGAGAAATTTGTTGTTGTAAATTTGTAAAAATTTAATTTTTGGGTCGTAAAGTACTTTACTTTTTACTTTCTGGTTATGGGTGGTACGTTATGGTGCTGGATTTGGTACTGAAGGCATTGGTAAAATCTTATGGTGGTTTTTTAAATGGTTTATGGGATTACTGACTGACATTTTAGCTAAGACCCCAATTGGAAATGAAAAAGTCATGGGCAAGTTCGACCAGGGGGAAGACTTATGCTTCACCCGCCAGATTCTTTCTCAAGCCTGCTGTCCATGTCTAGCCAGGGTTCTGTCCTTTAATGTAAAAAACTATTCAGACCCCATAATAAAACGATATATTAGTTAAAATGTCATAAACGTTCGCGAAATATGTGAAAGTGCCATTAAATATAACATAACTGAGCTGGTATGACAAAGTGAAGGAAGAACGCCGGCAACTTGTTTCGTTTTTTCAATCGTTCGACGCGATTAACGTCGCGTTCGGATCAAACTCACGATTTCAATTAACTCGGAAAATGTTAAACCCTTATCAGTTTGGGTGGTGTTCGTTCAAATGTTTTTTGCTTGAAATTTGATCGATACCGCGTTTTATGGCATTTTCGGGTGGTTTTTGGCACAAATTATGGCAGTTGGGGGTAGTGCTTAGCACGTTGGATTAGATTTTAGGATTTGGTGGTAGTTCCTCGTCATATGGAGGTATTTTGTAGCATGTTGGGGTAGATTTTCGGTAATTGCGGTACTTGGCCTTTTAAGGTTAGTTTTGACAAATGGGGGTAGTTCTCGGCGCGTTAGGGTAGGTTTTGACAGTTGTGGGTAGTTATTGGCATGTTATGATAGGCTTTGGAAATTGGGGGGGGGAATAATTTTTTATCTGTTGGGGTAATTCTTGGCGTTTTGAAAAAGTTTTTAAAATTTTCGGGTTGTTCGTTTCATGTAGGGGTAGTTTATACTTTCATTCTTTGCTTTTTTAATCAAAAGTTACGTTATCATTAGCGAGATCCTTTCTCATGTATTATATATCTCAACTTTCCTTTTTAACTACGCGAAACCAGTGGAAAGTAAGTTTATTTAACTCTCAATCCCCCCTTACTCACTCCTTAATTTGGTAATTTTCACGTCATCGCTAATTAGAGCTAGTTTTTACTATGACAAGATTATTTTTGTTACAAGAATGGATTGCGTAAAATCGAGATTTTTGGAATAAACGGGCTGAGCATTTGCAAATTTTGATCTGAATTGAAAATTCACTAATAAACATGAATTTTTAAAAGTAAAAGGCCCTAACCCAGAGCCCTAGCCCAGAGTTTTATTTCGGAGCCTTAGCTCAGAGCCCTGACCCAGAGCCATAGCTTTAGCCCTAGTCTTAGTCCTAACTCTAACCGTTTATCGTAACCGTATGTATGCTGTAGTTCTACTCTAGATTTGAAAAAAGCCACCAAGGCTCGAAAAAATGAGTTTGGTCTACCTCTTTCCAGGCCCATTCTACTCTTTACATCAAGATTACAAAAAGCCGTATTTTACCTTGAACCACCACTCCTTTCAATAGTAAATCGAACGTAGATTTCCGTCGCTTAATGTTTTAGTTAGTAGCCCATTAGCGTGAAAATATTATTTTAGCGCAAAGTAAGTTCATCAAGTCCGCCTATTGCGCAATTAGATTCGCTTACTGAATTGACAATTTACAAAGTTTTACCTTGGTTTTTGGGTAGTATTTTATACCGTCATTACGCATCAGTTATATTGTAGTAGACCCATATAGGAATTGTTGGCTTATCACTTTAGTTTTAATTTTAAGAAATTAAAAAAAATTTTGGGTATGGAGGGATAAAATATTAAATACAATTTTTTTTTGAATTTTTAAAAAAGGTTGCAATTTTACGTCGTTGTGTCATTTTCACCCCCCCATAAACCCCTCTAAATTAAGTAAAAGTAGAGCGAAAGCCACACCTCTGCCCTCATTCTCGCCTTAACCCTCCCCCCCCTAGCTCCTCCTAACGCCATAAAACAACATTTGGGTATGCCTGTAACAGAAACTGGTCGTATCTTGTTTTGTGACATTTGTTTCACTATCATCTCGATACCGCCATTTGCACATCGAAATTCGAACGCAGCCGGCTGCAAAAAGGGTAAACTTCTTTTTGGATCAGAAAGCGTTCTTCACGTTGGCGTGGGTTGCGTTAGGTTGGCGTGAGTTAGGTAATGTAGGAATTTAGTGAAGTTTAGAGGGTGGTTTTTTAAAATATTTTGAAAATTTTTAAATTTGGTTGATATTGTGAATCTACCACGAGTTTTAGGTTGTACGGTAAAAATTTTTTAGTATGATCCTCGATAGTATGAAACACTTTTTATAGTGACATACAGGTTGTCTCAGTTATTATTTTAATAAATTACTATTGTTAGTTGTTGTTTTAGTTACATTTGTTGTTAAAAAAATATTTGATTGAAAAACCGTATAACAGAACTTTTGGCGCACTCTGTGTTTACTGTAAAAGGGTCAGGCTGGGCAATTTTAAAAAAGCGCGTGCCAGGCCTGCGGATTTGGGTTAGAAAGCCGGGTCAAAAAATTGGGTCAAACTTGTCCCTTTTACAGGCCTACAGAAACATTACGATACAATTTTTCTCAGTTGCTATCTTAATAAATTGATACAAAAGACCGGGCCAAAGAAATTTTAAAAAAGCTTGGTTAAAAAATTAGGCTTGGCTTGGCTCTCAACGTATTTTACCAAAAAAAAAATCAATTAAAAAATTTTTAACTTTATAAAGTAAATGGTTAACACCGTTAATAATGTATCGTTCAGATTTTTTATCACAGAAAAAACATTATTAAAAACTTTCCTTTTTTGATGACATGATGAATATACACTCATTCTGTTATCAATTTTTACTGCGTGAAATAACTATAACTATAATCTTACTCTCATCAAATTTTATTTAGCCTTATGGATAAACCTAACACCAGTCGACTATCATCAAGGATCAGGCTCTACCACAAACCTCACACTAACATAACCTCAGTAACCCATAAGTCATCGTCTATATCATCAAAACACCGACTATCATTCCTACTATTAAACACTCTATCACCAACCCTACTGACTTCTTCTATAATATGTATATCATTCCTATCTCTTGTCCCAACAGTGTCATCAGACGTCTACACAGGCTACAACGCTGCCAATAAATATCAACATAGAGCTGGTGACAACAATGCCCCAGTAATACTGCCCAACTATTACCATGCTCCAAATGACAAAGAAAATCGACCACATGACTTTTGGGCTGAAAATGTGCCAAAACCACATTTTCATGGTGGTCGACCGATCGATTTGAAGCTTCATCAGCATGTTGGAGTTGATGAAAGTGACTTCCCACAACCAAATGCTTTTGTCACTGACCGACCTGGCACTGGCATGAATATTAGTGAGTTTACAATATAAGTATTTGTTATCAGTAGAGTTTCTAAGGTCTTCAGAGCGGTCTCCGGCTATGAAGTTAAAGACGGTTTTGGTCATGGATTTAAAGCCAAAGCAGAAATTTGTAAAAAGGCACCGCCGAAGCTGGATCTAAGCAAGAAAGTGCTGAATTTCAGTACTAAAGACCCTCGAGGCCGACACTGCTCTTTTCTTCGCGTTAGAACTAGAACGAAAGCTTATAGCTAGGCGAAGCCAGAGCTGAGGCTAGAGCCGGAGCAAGCATTTATCAAAAGACAGAACCGAAGCTGAAGCCAAGCCAGAAAATGTAAAATTCCAACACTAGAAACCCTCGAGACTAGCACAGCCCTGGCAGAAACTATAAGCTTTAAATTTTAAATATCCGAATTTCCGCCTATTCGGTAAATTTGGCATTGTGTTCCGAGCACTTTTTTCGACCTTCCAGACAAGCTATGTTCACAAATGTAAAAATATAGGTTCACTTAAAGGTTTTCTACCAAAATATCAAAAAAAATGATTCAATGTTAAAAAAAATGACAAAGTTATAAGCTTGAAACACTATGCCAATTTGGCGGGAAGTTAAAAACGCATGTTTTTTGATTTCGATTTTCTGGAGATTGACTGCGCAATTTAGTACTTTGTTGAAGGTCTTATATTTACATGTTCTTTCTATATAAAAACTTTGAAGTTAATCAGAAGGAGGCAGGTCGGGCACTTTCCTTGTCAAAAAAAATTTCCTTTTTAAATAACAACCATAGCTCATTTTTACAGATAGATACAACAACAAAACGTACAAAACAGATAGATTTTTTTATGCTTTACAAAGCGTATGTCATCAAATTTTAACAACCTTTCTTAAAAAACTTACGTACTATCTTTTCCAGACCACTCCCCCTGTTCATCCCTCCCAAAGTCTTCTAGTAATGACCAAATTGATCAACTCGATGATGGTGTAGAAGTTCGTCAACATGCTTACAATCCAGATTGTGACAGCTTTGACCAAGTTCAAGTGACCCCATCACCTTTTAAAGTTGAGTATGATCCTAAAGTTGTACCTTCCATCTCTACTAAGCTACCTTATCCTCAGCCAGGTGATCTGCTGTACCAGAAGCCTTTTCCAAAGCCTCAGAGTATTGTGTTGGATTCTGGGGATAGTAAAGGGTTGGATTCTGGATACAGTGGATATGGGAAGACGAATTCTGAATCTGTTCCTAAAGAAAGGTTGACTTCTGGATCTACCGTGAATAAGAAGCTAGATTCCGAATTGTATGGCTATTCAGATTCTGATTCTACCGTATCCAAAGGCAAATTCTATGATTCTGAATCAGAAGCTCAAAAAGTTACAGATCGACCATTTGAGACCACTTTATGGTCTTCCAAAGAGTCTAATTGGCCTATTGATACCAACTCCAACTATGATTATGATGGCAACTCCATCGTGGCTAAGCCTATAGACCAGCCGAACAATTCTGAAGCCAAAAAAAATGAAAATTCTAATTCTAATGCTTCTAACATCCAAAATAGCAATGAAAACTCATCGACTTCAGAAGTCAATATGTCAGAAATCGACTGTTTATCCTACCATAACATTGACCATCCAGCCTGTAATACTGTAACTCAAAGACCAAAGATTCAGCATGTTGTGTCAAAGTTTACCAAAGTTCCTTTTAAGCTATCGACCAGTGGATCATTTATCACACATCCTACAACATTGGAGTTCATTTGGAATCACACCACAAATCGACCGAAAAGTGGTCGATATGAGTCGCCCAATAGCTCTAATAATCTTTATGATCATAAAGTACATCATGATGACAGTAATAATAGTAATGATAACACAAGTTACGGTAATGACAGTCCAAACAGCTCAAATTACGGTAGTAACTCGAACATACCAAGTAGCTACCATAGTAACTCAAACAGTCATCATGATGAGTCAAACAGCAATAACTACGGCAGCAAAAATTCAGAATTCCCGTACGATGTAAACTCCTCAACTTACACAACAAAAAGACCAGTATACCCCCCAGGAGCAATACCACCAGAAGATACTGTAACTTTAGCATACGGTAGCCATAAAAATATAAAAACTAAGAAAATTCACAGATATTACAATGACGGACATACTACAAGATCCGGTGGTTCGTATGTTACTCAAGATGACTCGGAAGAAGCTCCTTTTACTGCCACACAAGATCTTTATACTAGAACAACACCAGTATACGGTAACAACTATGGTGAATATACTACAGCTTTGCCTCGAGTAGTTCTACCAGAAGTACCAAGCTACTCTGTACCAGAAGTACCAGCCTACTCTTTACCAGAAGTACCAAAAGTAGTACAACCAGAACTGTACCACAATGACAATAACAACCCATACATATCTAATCAAACATACGAAGACCATAGCCCTGAACAGTATACTGTAGAACGGTTTACTGTAACAAAACCTATCATAGAAAGCGGGTATGAGTTTAATGGAGAAGAGAAGAGTAAGTACGACAGCTATCCTAAAGTAGAAGTTACTGATGAAAGTTACCATGGCGGCACGGTAAAGTCTACGCCTAGTACTGCCAGTACTGAAAGAGCTCCATATGTACCTCCCGTTACTGTAACGCCTAGTTGTAAGTTTTATTATTGTATCTTAGGCCCTACCCTACCCTACCCTACCTTAGTCTACAGTATCCCTATCTTCCTTACACTATCCTTCCTTGTTCTACCATTCCCATATTGGACCATGACTTGTCTTACCTTTTCCTACCTATAGTCTACCATATCCATAGAATACCCACTCTATAGACATTCTACCCAAAAAATACCTTATTATCACATTACCATACCCTGAAAACTTTAAACTTCAACACAAAATTCAGATAACCCATACGATGCCCCAGAAGCTCCACCAAAGCACACAGCTCACCCACCTGGTCAACAACCTCCATATGAGACTCCAGTTACAGTAACTCCAAAATACATTCCTACAACAACTTATAACTACCCTACTTCTACTGCTACACCCTATACTTTATCTACAACATCAACTACAGCCTATGAAGCTAGTACTGCTAATCCATATGATATAGTACCCAGTACTGTAAACCCATATAATGTTAGGCCTTCTACTGTAAATCCCTACAATGTTACTCCTAGTACTGCCAACCCTTATGATATTGTAACTAGTACTGTGAATCCATATGACTTGTTACCAGAAATTCCTACAGCTACTGTAGATTACAATAACAGATTCAAGACAGTTATACCGCAAAGAAATGCTTATCCACCTGGCCAAGAGCCTCCATATGAAGAAGATAGGAAGTCAAATTGGAGGGATGGATACGGTATGGTCAACTATTAGGTGCCGACATAAAGAAACCGCCATTTTTTTATAGGAAATGACAGGCAAAGTATGGCGGGTTCTTTATGTCGGCACCTAATATTTTCATTTTGAAACTTAATATTTGAAAAAAAACTTTTTTGATACAAAATACAGTATACTTCCTATATAAATATCAAAACACACAAACATACTGTAAGAATCAATAAAAAAATTCTTGTCGTTTTTTATCACACAATCCTTTGTTAAAAAACGACATCACTTTGTCTCATATTCAAAAATCAAAAACTTTATTTCCAGACTACGAAAAAGGCTTCAAGCACCCCCACCCAACCCCACCAACCACTCCTCCTCGATACGATGCCTCTTCATCGTACAGTAATGTTGTTGTACCAACAACAACCCAAAAAGCCTACAGTATACCACAAGACTTCCCGACCCCATATCAACAACTTGAGGTCACAGCTTCTACTAAAGGGTACGAAAGCTCTGAAAGTTATGAAGCCGAGAGTATACTGGCTTTGTCACCTACACCATTCAGTGTCACACCCACCACAACCGATTATACAGTTTATACTACTGTAGCACCACGAGTTGTCACTGTAACCGCGAGACCGGTTAGTAGTACTGTTGGAGTTAGTAAAACTGGTAAGTTCGTTTAAATTGACATTTTTTAGTTTTTATGAAGTAAAATGGCAGAAACTTTCTTTACAAAACAAAAAATAACAAGAACTTTCTTTACAATCTAAAAAATGGCAAAAATTTTCTTTATAAAAAAATGGCAAGAACTTTCTTTACAAAACATATATGCAAATCATCGTATAAATTGGCACCCGCAGGTTGCAAAACACTACACTTATCTGTAAACTGCAAAAACTTTCTTTCCAAAACAAAAAATATAATTGTTTTAGCTCCATCATCAGTAGCTTATCAAGTAGAAGAAGAACCCTTCACTCCTCCTTTACCATCTACCGTATCTCCATCTATCACTCCATTTACCGTAACCGACGACCTTCTCGAGTCGTACGCCAAAACTGGTTTTGCTGGTGCACATGGTGCAGATGACTATGATTCTCAAGAAACCACGGGTATTGACTACACAACTCCAGCTTCATCACAATTCACACCTACAGTATATTCTACAGTATCCATTTCCCTGAAGCATACTCGTAACTATGCTGATAATGATGCTGACATTCCAGTTAAAGCCAAGGTTGCTGGAGGGCATGGGCAGCAAAAACCTTGTTGTTCATGTTGTCAAAATGTTAGGCCTCAAGCTAGTTTTGTGAACCAGATTACTGTACCTAGAACGAGTTATGTTCAAACGAATAGGTTGAGTTTATTGCCGGTGAATGATGCCTACCCTGTCCCTGTTACTAATACTCCAGCTCAAAGTAAGTTTATGTTTTTGATGTTTGTCGTTATTGATCTGTCCGGCACTACTGTTACTGTACTATAATATACGATAATATCACAAAAAAGTCATTTTTAAAGGCTTTTACTGCACTATAATTATAAAGAGGTTAAAAAGTCTTGTCGTTTTTTAATATTTTTTCCTTACTTTCTACCACTTTTTCTAAAAAGGCATCTCAAATTTAAAAACCCTCTCCCAAGCCAAAAATTGTTGCCAGACCAACAAAGTCTTATCCAATAGCGCCGAAGCCGACAAATCATAACGATGTCAAGAATTGCACTTGTCAGTTTCCACCTTACGGTTTTCCAGGTGCGTCACCATGGTTTGCTCCAGGCGGTGGACCCTTCCCATGGGCGGTTGGAAGTCAAGGCTGTGGCGGTCCTTGTAATGGCAATCCTCAACCGTGTTGTGGACCTACTGCTCCAAAACCTTGTTGCCCTAATGTACCAAATTGTTGTCAGAGTAGGTATTTATGTGTTTAGAAGGCAAGGTAAAATTTAAAGAACTAGGTAGATAAGGGTGAGAAATGAGCCAGGCTTACTATTGTGGCCTGCCTCAGACTTTAGTTCAACGTTTAAGCCTTGCCATTTAAAAAATACATATTGTATTAGATAGTGTAGCATTTAATCTAAAACTTCAGCTCCATGTTGTCCAAAGATCAGTCTTCCATGTTGCCCACAGCAATCACTATGCTGTGATCAAGGTTCTGGATGTGGTCAATGTAGAAGTAAAGCGGCTCTCAGGCTTCGGACAAAACGAACTGTAAGGTTTTTTGAAAATAATTAGTCAATGTTGTATAGACCTGAAAAGCATGTAAACCGAGCTTAATTTTTAGCTTAATCTTTTCAAGTTTGCTTACCCGAGCCGGGCCGCGCCGCGCTAAGCTGGGCCAAAGCCAGGCCACAGCCTGATTAAGATAGACCCAAAGCAGAGCCTTTAAGCAAGACTCGGGCAAGGCCAAAGCAAAGTTAAGGCAAAGCCAAGGTATGGCCAATTCTTGGCTAGCCGGACTAAAGTCGCGCCAAAGCCGGACTAACACCAGGGCAAGGCGAGCCAATGCAGGGTCAAGGCAGGGCAGAAGCAAAGCAATGTTAAGCCAAAGACACACCAAAGCCGGGTCAAAGCCGGGCCGAAGCATGACCAACGCCGGGCTAAGTCAAGGACAGTCCGGGTCAAGCTTATCTCTTGAGTCTTATTTTAGGTTAATTACTTTGTATTTTATTTTGTAAAACCATCAATTATAGCTATGTCTACCTTGTAACGGTCGTAAAAAGCGTGACATTTTTGACGAACTGGTTCACACAAGGCAGAAGCGACTTGGATGTCAATATTGTTCAAGGAAGAAGCGACAGACTGTAAGTTTTTCAAATTTTAAAATTTTAGCTTTTTATACAGTGGAAATTCTGAATAATGTAACGTATTTTACATGTCTTTGTTTTGCGGGGTTTTTGTTCCATAGGAGTTCGTTATACAAGAGTTCTACTGTAATTTCAGAATTATTTAAAATTTTAAACTTTTTCTTAATTTTTATACAAAAGCTAAATCCACTTTGTTAAACCTACAATTGTAATGTTGATATTGTAGTGCCAGACCTGCACCTCCTTCCAACAATCTATTTTTGGCCGAGTACGAAACTCAATGAGTTCGTGTACTCAATGTCCCACTGTAGCACACCGGAAGAAGCGGGAAGCGGAAATACAACAATATTATGTAAGATTTACTGTCGAGTGCTCTTGATTTTTTGAAAGTAATTTGGTATGAGTAACATTATACTTGGTAATGTTCTTTGTTATGAATTATATAGGGTATTATGGCGTCAAATATACTGTGGCTTTTTACAGACAAGCTTACGACAACATGATGGGGGTATTGCAAATGGAAAGTTGGGTTCAAACATTGTTGGTAGTACAATATCAAGGCAAAGTCGACAAACAGTAAGTTTATACCTTAGCCCTAGACTAGGGTCTTAACCCAGAGCTCTAGCCCAGAGTCCTAGCACAGAGCCCTAGCTCACACCTTTAGCCCAAAGCTGCTCTAGCTCTAGCTCTAGCTCTAGCTTTAGCTCTAGCTTTAACTCTAGCCCACGTATTCCAACTACCCACTTAATATACCTAACAAAAAGTTATAACATACTACAAACTACGACACTTTAAGGTCACATGCATTATATGTATACTGCTTTATATCATGTAGCACAGTACAAAGTCTTCACGTAAATGTAAACTAAAAAATTTTAAAAAACTGTAAATTAAACTCCAATTTTAAAGAGACTTGCACTTTTAAATACAAATGAAACACTGTGTTTGAAGATTCCGAAAAACTGTTTGTAGCTAATATCAATGTCATTATTACAGTATTCTGAACAATGTGACGCCTCATGTTGTGACTACTCGAAGTGTCCGTCAAGTAACCCTTCGTACAATGTTGTACTTGCCACGTAGACGAATGTTCAAAATGCGGGTTAAATTTTTTTTATTATATGTTTTAGGTTGTTCAAATAATTCTGTCTTGTAAGCTCTGAAATTTTTATTTTCTTTGAGAGAGGGCACGGAATTAGTTGAACAACTTGATTTATAAAGTAAGATATAATTCATATACTACAACATAATTTAAAGATATTATATATAGAGTATGGCATATGTATATTTATTATTGTACTTAATATAGTTGTTTTTCCGCTGTAATTATTGTAGATATGAGTCTTTTTTTCTTTGTTTGTTTTTTTGTTGTCATGTCTTTTTCATTTTACAGCTGATATATTAAATTATAATACATAAAGTAGCAGTAAGCTTGATTACAATTTATTTCATTGTAATACTAGCTTACTGTGGTTTATTTTGATGTGTTTTGCTTTTGCATGGTTAATATATTTGACATTATATAAACTTCTATTTCTTTCTTTTCACTGCCATTCATTTTTAAACCCTCTCTTTATCCTATAATTTTTTATCCTAACTTAACTTATATTTTTTGTAGTACATCTTATATTTAAAAAATTCTACATTCAGGTAATAAATATAAATATAACCTATCTTTTAATCATGCACAACCAAAAAAGAAACTAGAATTTACACTGTTGTTTACCAACCTTTGTGTTCCGGTATTATTGTAGCATAACAAGCATGTGACAGATACTTGGTTGAAATGAACATACAATCTCATTTAATCCTGTTGCTAAATTTAACACTTTTTCAGTTACACTTGTAGGTGCAAGTGTCAAGAGACTACAAGTGTTGTTTCCGTTCGAGGGAATTCATTTTACTTTATTGTGTTTAGTTATTTTACTGTGCATTTGATATATATATATACTATATTTTTATAGATTATTGCACGGTAGGGTAGGTCGAGGCAAGGTAGTTTTAAAAAAATATATATAAACTTCACTCCCTACCTGGTCGTACACAAGGGTATAGTAAATCAGGGTAAAGTAAAGTAAGGTTGAAAAGGGTAGGATAAGGTAAGGTATGGTGGGGTAAGACAAGGTAGGTTACAGCAGGATATAGTAAGGCAGAATAGAGCAGGGTGGGGCTGATTATTGTATGTTAGGGTAAGAGGAGAGTAAGGTTGGCTGGGCAAGGCAAGGCAAGGCAAGGCAAGGCAAGGCAAGGCAAGGCAAGGCAAGGCAAGGCAAGGCAAGGCATATTAATATTGCTTACCTCAAACAGTCCCAATAACCTAAGTGAACCGAAAGTTCCTGGAATGATAAAAAATGTCAAAAAATATTTAAAATTGATGAAATTGCCAGAATTCGATTATTCGCATCCGCATCCGACTGGAAACACGGTAAAAGAAGCCGCGTTTCATTATTATGGCCATAACATCAGGTGGAGAGGGTTTGGCGCATTTCACGCTTAATTTCAGGCTTTGCGGTTTTTGTAGCTTTAAATTAACAAAACATATGTAAAAGAGGGCATGACAAAAAGAAATGACATTTTTTATTTCACTCTACCTTACCCGTCTTAATTATCTGCTTATCTATTCTACTTTTACTCTCTTTGTTTACCGTTCTGTGATGTATTCTTCTCTTTCTACACCGTTATTTCTTACCGTTTTGTATTTTTACTGTGCTTAATTTCTGCCTGACGTGACATTAACTTTACTCCTTAGTTTATATCGTTTAAAACATTAAACTTTGGTCGTTTCATGTCATGCTTTATGCTTTACTCTTATTTTTTTCTTTATATATTTTATTTTTTCTTTACTGTTCCTACAGTATTATATCTAACTTATACTGTTAAAAAAAGCTCTACTTTTGACCTAAATCTTTTAAAATCAAGATCTCATTCATTTGCTCAAACTCCAAAAATCAGGACAAATTAAAATGAAATTTAAAGTCGTCCTGTCTTTGTACAAGTCATGTCAAGTCTGTCACCATGAAGAAGGTGCTGTTTGGCTGACGAACCAATTAGGCAGGGTATTTTGACAGCCCTTAAATGGCCCGTTTTCTTGTTTTTCGCGCCGCCCGACTACGGTAGACGGAACAAGAATTTTGAGGTTTGTTTGCGGAAGGCCACTTTAGATGGGACGGATTGGTTGGGTGGTCTTGTAGTTGGAGATTTGGAATTTTTAAATTTTTCGAAATTTGAAATTTTTTTAAATTTTTGAAAAATTTTGTAAAAATGCAATGGAACATCGCTGAAGTGCTTGGAAATTTAAAATGGTTTAGTTATGAAGAAGTTTAAATTTACTTTAGTTTTAGATAAACTTAAAGGACCAGTTCGCCCATTCAAATATCATTGGCATTCTGTCGCAAAAATTCGACGTTCATTTTTTTTCGCAAAAAAACCTGAGCAGGTCGGTCCCAAATTGGAAAATTCATTTCGACACTGACCCACTCACGTTTTTTGAGAAAAATGATTTTGATTGAAATTGCCAGATTTTCGACGCTTTTTGCGACAGAATGCCAATGATATTTGAATGGGCGAACTGGTCCTTTAAAAGCTGTTAAAAAGTTTTGTCGCTAATTCACACGGTTTTGCAAAAAAAACTTCCCCTCCACCCCCCCCACCCACAAAAAAATAAAAATTTCAAAAAAAGTTGATAACCCTCCCTGCCCTACCAAAACCTCTCTACTTTAAAACTTACCGTTCAGCATGTGCCATTTTCTCGTTTCCCTTCGGTCGAAACACGAAGACGTAATTGAATTGGATTTTGACCATTTCCGCGTCGCAGTCGATACTTTGTTTTTCGGTCGATTTGTTGTCGTCGATTTGAAAGATTTGATGACACATTATTTTCAGCTCAGTTAGGTCTATTTGCTTACAATTCTCTTTTACTAAACATGGTCCCCCTGTGGATTTTTTCGACTCCCGTCCCCAGACCGAAAGTTCTCGCCCGGCCCTGAATACAAATGTGACGAAGTAAGATCGGCGTATTTTACTCTATTTTTATAAATAATATGCGAAACTTGAAAAGAGCAACAATCTAATTCAAAGCATATTCAAAAGCGATAAAATATGACAGAAAAGTACCGCCGTAATGGGCTCGACTTTGCATATTATGACTTGCTTTGATTGGTTTATTATAATCTTTATATCGTCCCGGTTTGGCTAGCCTTTTTTTTAGATTTAATATAGTATTTTTGATTATTTTTAAATTTAAAAATCTTTTTTTTTTAAATTTTTTTTGAGCACAAGGCAGGGTAGGTCAGAGCACTATGGGTCAGTCAGGGTATGACAAAGCACGGCATGCCAGATCAGGGCTGAGCAGGGTATAGTATAACATTTTTTTTCATTTGGTCGTATTTTACTACAAATGGCATAAAAATTTTTTAAAAATTTAATTTTTTTATTTAAATTTCAAAAAATTATCACAAAAGGCCTTTTTGTCGTATTTTACCATAAAACACTAGCCAAACAAAAAAATGTCTTTTTATTTCAAATTACAGTAACCGCCTGACCTTTCGCCACGCGCATTAGTCTTATCTCCAAATTAGTGTTGTTGCAATCGCGGATTAGTGCGCAATTAGGCAAAACAAATCGATTTAGCGAGAGTTCTTAACCACCTTGACATTCCACAACAATTGGCTAGGTTAAGTTTATTACGGGAAGATGTTAACGGTAGGGAGGATGCAGAGTGCGGGAAAATGAAGGGGGAGGAAGATTTTGATTTGGAGGGTGTGGTAAAAGTTGAGATTTTGAAGACTGGGGGGGGGGAGTTTTTTACAATTAAAAGATGTTTCAAAAAAGAGGGAAGGGTACAAAGTTGTGTATTTTTAAGGCATGGTAAAAACTAAGACTTTAGAGATGGGGAGGGTACTAATGAGTGTTTTTAGGCAGAAAGGAAGGTGAAAATTTGTGTTTTATGGGGTATGGTAAAAGTTGTGATTTTGTAGTATGTAGACTTGAAAGAGAAAGAGGGCTCACCATTTTCAACTTGGCCTAGACTTGGGTTGACGCATATTGAAAAAGAGCTGGGATAACGCATATCAAAAAAGACCGGGCTAAAAATTGGGCTTAGTTAAACCTTTTGCCAGGTTTACTATGTAAGATACTAAGGGGTGTTTTAACTAGGATTTTCGTAGGCATGATAGACGTTGAGATTTGATTATAGTAAAGTACGTTCTTTAATATTTAGTTTATTAAAAACATTAAACCTACAGTAGTAAAAATTCAGCAAAAAAATTTTTAAAAGTATTTTACAATTTTTTCGAAACTCGACAAATAGACTATGATTTTTTAAAATTAAGACAAGCAGACTGATTTGCCAATGCCAATTCAAAACACAGTTAATCCCGAGAATCAAACCGGGACCTGCTGTTATTTAAAATCCACTAATTATACGTCTTCTTTACGACCGTCTTCTCCGATTTCAAGGGTACCCCCATCTGTGGGGCCACACAAAAAGTTTAGGGCTTATTAAAGAGGGCGCGGGAAAAGTTTTTAAGCAAATTTTAAGTTTTTAAATGTAGCATAAAAGTGATTGTTAATGGATATCTTTTAAATAAGCATTTTTTATTAGAGTAAGGTTGATTACGCATGTTAGACGTAGAAAATGATAAAGATATGACGATAAGTATGAACGAACGATAGATATAGTAGAAGAAAATAATAAAAATAAGACGAATGGTATATGATGACATAAGGGTAATACAACGTAAAGGTAAGACATGGCTTATTTAGGGCACGGTAAGCATAAAGTATGTTAGGGTATAGTATAATGGTAGCAAAGAATAGGGTAGGGTAGAATATGGTGTGGTCGGTTAAGTAAGGTTGTGTTGGTTGGATTCGATAGCATTGGGTACTGTATAGTGAGGTGAGATGGGGTAGGGTAGGGTATTGTAACTTTGAAAATCTCACGTAAAACTATCACTAACATTAACACTTGGTTACTGACCAGGTATTAATATGTAAGTAATTAGTCATTCCAACTCATCAAATTACAATTTTCATAATTAAACAACATTTTAATCACAATTGTTAATTAAATTTCAAGGTTTTTGGGCCAAAAAGTGTAGGTGGAAAAGTTTTCGGGGAAAAAGATTTACTTACAACAACGAGGATTAAGGGGGGGGAGTGACAGGGGAGAGGGCAGCTTAAGTTAAGATTATGACAATTTTTAGGCATTTTCAGGAATTGGCATGGATTTTTTTTGTGGATGTGGTATCATTCTTATGTTGGGGGGGGAGGGGGGGGGGTGGGGTGTGGTAAAAATAAAAATATTTTTTTTAGGGGGTGGGCTAGTTAAAAAAAATTTTTTCATTTTATGTAAAAAATTTTACGTTTTCACGTCTTCTTATGTTATTAGTACTCTGTCTTATCATGTTATGTTATACTTACCCCCTTCCCTCAAGTTGTCTCAAGCTCTTGATCTTCGAAAAAACGAGACATTTGGGTTTTAATTCTTATGGAAATGTGTTTTTTTGGGACAACTGATTTGAGTGGCCAAATGTTTGAAATCGCTTTTAGTTTTAGGGGGGTGTCGCGACTTTTTCGTGTCCAATTTAATATGGCCAACCCCGTGGGAAGAGGTGTGGGAATATCATAAAGGGTACGGTAGTTGGGGATGGTAGGGCTCTGGCTTAGGGCTCTGGGCTAGGATCTCGGTTTAGGGTTCTGAGTTAAGGTACTGGGCTAGGGCTCTGGGTTAGAACTCTGGACTAGGGCTCTGGGCTAGAGCTTTGAGCTAAGGCTTTGAGCTAGGGCTTTGGGCTAGGCTGCCAAAACATTTTTCATATGACTTTTTTTTACAGTCTAACCATATTATGGTAGACTAAAATGAAATTGTTGTTTACATTTTTTTTGATTACATTATTGATTACAGTTGTACTACTTATAAGTATTTTGAGCTCACAGTAATTGTAAAACCATTTTTTACGTATTAAATATTGTTTGTTAACCATAAGTTAATTACAATTTAGAAAGACTTAATTACTTAATAAGGCATCTATGTTGTAATTAGCAATCCTTGACCTAAATTCGATTAAAATTTGGTTAGATATGTTAATATTTCTAAAATTATAATATTTTTAAAATTTAAAGTTGTTTTATTTTTTTTACTTTTAGCTGTATTACTATCTTACAGTATTTATTTTCTCACTGCTTTCCTCTAACGACAAATTTTGAATTTGTTACTTAAAATTTAAATTTTGTAAAATTTAAAAGATTTCAAAATTTTCAAAAATGCGGTTATGACCATGCGGTTTTCTTTGTGAAATCTCTTTGTAATCGTGCAATTACTACAATAAAGAGTCAGAGTAATCCTGTGGATTATCTTTTACAGTCTTATCCCCCCACTCATTATTAATTATTCTGCCATATTTCATGTCTTATCGCCAAGTTTTTGAGTATTTTACAACTTTCTTTAAATTTTTTAAGTATTTTTATGTTATGTACTATGGTTTTCTATAGTTGTTTTTATATTTTATTTGTTTTTTTTTATTTTTTGCAATTTTCGGGTTAAAAGACAAGTCGAAAATTTTGATTTTGAAAGTCTTGCTAAAAGGTTTACATTGGCGTTCTGTTGCAAGCCCTTACGTTTTAGGTTTTGATATGCTTATCAGCTGATGAGACGTTTTTTTTACAAGTTGTGGCACAGATTTAACTTATTTTCATTTTTGTACGAAAAATTATGTAAATTTATTCACAAGTACACTTAGATTTTAAAATTTGTCATGTTAAGATAGATTTTTACTGCTCGTTTTTAAAAGTTAGGCAATTACAATTTAAATAATTTTTTTATATTTAGGTAAAGCAATGATTTTGGCCTATTTCAATAACCGGTTGTTATTTGTCATTTTTGGAAACAAAATTTATGGCGTTTTTTTCAAAGCCACAGCACTAGTCCCAGTTCCAGCTTTAGCTCAAGTTCTCGTTCTCTCTTTAGCTCTATTTCTACTTGTACCTCTAGCATTATCCATATCCTTTCCAGCTTTTAAAAATCAAAGTTTTGAATAATTTTGAAAACGTTATTTTATTTTTATGATATATCATTTACAATTTTTAAGTCGTTTTGACTTTTAACCTTCTAGTTTTTATACAATATTGTTTGTGCCTGAGTTTTGTACCCTACCGTACTCCGCGGGCTTAAGCCGGGACCAAAACTCCTACGATAAGTTTGTTGAATGAAGATTATCGGATATTAGCTGTTCAGCCGGAGGATAATATAAAATGACGCTGCATTTCCAAGCAAAATGTCTGTGATTTTTGAGATTTTTTAAAATTGTTATGGTTTTTTGCAAAAACTTTCTTTACAGAACAGGCTTTTGATGTTTTTAGTAGACAAATTCAAAATTTCTTGGCTCTAGCTTAGAAGTCAGGAAGCAAGAGCTGCAAGAGCTGCTCTGGACCCCTTAGGACCAATGGCAAAAATTCAAAAAAAAATTTGTAAAATACGACTTTCATTCCTCATAACTTTGATAAACTTCTAAAACAACCAAATAACCAGGAAACAGCCTAAAAAAGGCGAAAGATCATTCAGAACAGAGAGAGTAGTCAGAGAAAGAACCGTAACCCATTTCGAATAAAGTGGGCGGAGTCATCCGTTCTAATCCCGGGCTAAATCTCGAGAAGGCGAGGGTTTGGAAATAACGTCAAGTCATCGGTTTATAACAAAACATACACGACCAGTTTTTAACTATGTTTTTTTGTCGTATCTTCATTTTGACTGTTTTTTTATAATTGTTAACTAATTTATTGATAGTTTATGGTATTTAAATCTTATTTTTAAACTTTCAAACATTTTACGTTTTTTTCCTATTTTATTTAGTTCGTATTTTACAATAACATGTTTTAAGGAACTTTTAAAATTCTAAACTTTTCCAATTTTTATGAGTAAGACCTTTTTATTTTACATCTTGTTTTACTATACTTTTTATCTTTTATTAGAACTGTAGTATAACAAACCTCTCAGGGACCTTAAATTTTTTTGTTAATGAAGAGTTTGTTTTACACGAGTTTTAAATGCACTGTGAACAGTTAGACGTAGTTTTAAAAGTTACTTTACCAATTTTTAAAAATTATACGAGAATTCTACTTGATTTACTGTGAAGTTTTTAAAATATACTAATAGTGTAAATTAAATTCTTTAATTAAAAATTTTTTTCTTCCCTTCCCTCTTTATTTTCTTATTTTTCGACATTAACTTACTGCGTTTCTGTTTTACCCAGCCATGCGCTACGATAGTCTTGTCCTAACTTTTGGTTTAGACTTTCTCTAGCCTTTGTCTTTCAGCTACGTTAGGCTTACTCTAGACGCTTTAGTTTTACTTTAGCCTTGTTCTTCCTCTATCTTAGCTCTACTTAGTCTTTTACTACACTAGTCTTTCTCGCTTTTGTTTTAGTCTTAGTTCGGGGTTACCCTAGCTTACGCATACTCCCGCCTTTGCCTTAGAATTACTTTAGACTTTTCCTACCTTTACTTTAGATTTAATTTTACCCTAATTCTACCCTAGCTCTACCTAGTTTCACCCTACGCTATCCCTACCTTAACCCTTGTCTTAATCTTACTAGTTTTAGATTTTGCTGGTTTTACTAAAGCCATATACTACCTCTTTTCTAGCCCTACCCTGGCCTTACTTTAGCCTTGTCTAACTCGATTTTTTACAATATTTTTTCGTAATGAACTAAATAAAATTTTTTATTAATATCCCAATATCAGTTAATCATGAACAAACTAAAACGGTAAATAATCAAATAGTAAATATACACTTTAATTAGTTATTCATCTTTTAAATTAAAACAAATTTCAATATTCAGTGATGGATTAATCTGATTACTTATAAAAACATCAATTTTGGACCAATTTAAATTGTAATTATTGCTTTTTATCACTATTCTTTTAAATTTTCGTGTCAAGATTATAATTTTATTGTTTTTGTTTCACCGGTCGAAAAGTTTTGGGAATTACGAATTTTATTGAATTTTCTTAATATAATTTTTTCTACAAACTTATTGACCTTTCTTAATAAAATAAGTTTTTTTGTTTTTTTTATTACACGCCGTTCTTTTTGCATCAGATCAAGCGTCATATTTCGTATTTTACAATATTTCTTTGCTTTTTTTAAGTTTTAAAATTTTTAAAATTTTACGATTTTTTAGGTCAAATAGCTTCAAACTATGGAAAGCCAGGCTTATTACCCATTGCCGGCTTTCAACCCGTTTCCAACCGATAATCAGAGCTTTGATGAACAGTTTGACGATGTCGACAAGCCTCCATCAAGTAGGTTTTTGTTTTTCCTGCGTAATTTTACATCTTCTGGTTTTACTTACTAGGTATAAGCTACAAAAATTTGGTTTTTATACTACAGTAGACGTTTGTTAGAAGTAGCAACAAGTGGTAATAGATTTGTGTTTACTATAGTAAGCGTTTGTGTTATGTAGCCTTTTTTACATTTAGATAAGAGTATTATCATAGAAATAAGTTGTACATTCATGATCATGTGTAAAAGTTCCTTATAAAAAATTTTGACTTGCTCTATAGAAAAATATGTATATACCATATTTGTTACCTAGCTTACTATGTATATATATTTGACATTTGCGTGTAAACCACCCTTATATTTATTGCCAAAGGGTAAACGGTGCATAAGATTACTCGATAGCTTTACTATAACAAATAGCATGATACACTTTCATTAGTTTATTGTAACAGGCTATTTGTTATAGAACATAGCACACAGAATGGGGTATTCTGGAGCTATGTTCAACTGAATTATAAGTTAAAAAAGAAAAATGCAACTTTATAAACAAGAAAGTTTAAAATTTTGTTTTAAAATGTGAGGAAAAGTAGACTTACGATGCTGGCAACACTATCAGGAAAAGTACCCTACCTACCGCGCTCAGAATCAGCGTAAAATTTTTATACGAATTTTTTTTACCAATAGTACCTATAAAAAATTTTAGCTCGTTTTTTTGAGTTTTAAATTTGAATTATTTTGATTCCCCGCCAATTTCGCAACTTTGGCATTCTGTTTCAAGCACTTTTTTCGACTTTCCAGTCAAGCTACAGTTACAAATTTAAAAACGTAGGTTCCTTTAAAGGTTTTCTACTAGTATATCAAAGAAAAATTCTTAAAAGTTAAAAACAGCAAAGTTATAAGCTTGAAACATAATGCCAATTTGGCAAGAAATACAAAATATAATTCTTTTAATCTAGATTTTCTCGATATTGGCTGGAAAGCGCGATTTATTACTTTGCTGAAGATTCTATATTTACATGATCTTTTTATATAAAAAGTTTGTAGTCAATCAGGGCGAGGCAGTTCGGGTACTTTCCTTGTATTATAAAAGGCAATGGCTTTTTTGTTACTTTTTTGGTCTTTTGAAATTATTTTTAAGACTAAAGGTATTGGTGGGGGCCTTTACTGGGTTTAGTTTCAATAAATCTTTCTTGTACAATTAGCATTGGGAAGGTTGAGTTTTTTGGCACAAAATTGTATGTTAACTACAGCTATGCTCTAAAATCATATATTTTTCGCAATTCTATGGACTACAATTTGCATACAGAGTGCGCCAAAAGTTCTGTTACACGGTTTTTTAATCAAATATTTATTTCGTAACAGAACTTTTGGCGCACCCTGTATTATACTCCACAGCCCTTTGACATGGCTTATATTACTCTTTTACACCCCTCAATATGGCTTACTAATCGGTCACGTAAATAGTTAAATTAAACTTTCCAAAAAGTTAATTAAAGGCCTATAATTAGGTGTCAGACAAACACAAGATTATTTATTCTCCTACACTTTTAAATGTTATCTAATCAAGTCGCTTACCTTTTTTCGTTAATTTTAGCCTTTTGCGGATTAGAAATGGGGCTAAATTGGGCAAAATACTCGGTTTTAATTATATTATTAATAACTCTCAACATGCAAACATAAATGATCAGTTTTTTCGAATTTTGCAAGTTTTAGGGTTGAAACATTGAGGTTTGTGGCAATCTTAAACTAAAAATTATGCCTAGAGCTACACCTTGGAGCTGGGCCAAGCCCAGCTTTTTACCCTGCGTTAGTGGCCAAGCCTTACTTTGAACCTCGGTACACCGCTTTAAAACCACAGATGTTTTACATTTTTTGCTAGCCAAATCTTTTGTTGCGGGACCTAAGCTGAGTTTCTAGAGCCTTGCTTTGTGCTCCTTTCTCTGTTCCCATATATGCCAGCCCGGTCCGGCTTTTTTCAATTTTGCTTCGGCTTAACCCGGCCCGGAGTCGGACTGAGCTGGACCTATTGGGCTTCTTTTAAGGTTTAGCTAGAGCAAAAAATTTCAGAACCAAAAGACTGGACTTGTTATACTTTGGTTTGAGCAATGAATAACACAATTACAAAACAACTCATTTCAATTGTATTGTAGTATCGTTTGGAAACAAAATGTGTTACGGAAGTCTTTATTAGGCTTCTCTTTGTTCCAAATAATAAGTCTAGTTTATATGAAACCGCATATAATTTGAAATACAGTGAATGTCTTGTATAATATATCAAACTCTTGTCAAAAAATATGTATACAACTACACAATGTATTTAAAAGTTTCGTATTAAAAAACTCTTTTATAAAGAAAAAAAATTAAAACCTCTCAGCGATGTGTTATAATAGGGTTCTACTGTAACTCACTTTTATAAATTGTTTAAAAACCTAAGTTGACCCTATTTCTAGATGATCATAGCTCTGGATTTAGCATAGCTCTACATAGTATTAGTCTTAGCTTTTTTGTCCTAGCTCTAGCTCTAGCTCTAATTCTATCTCTAGTTCTAGTCCTAGTCTTAGTTCTAGACCTAGGTTCTAGCTCTAGTCTTAGCCTTAGCTCCTCTAGCTCTAGGTTATTATCTGGCTCTAACTCTAGCTTTTGCTCTTGCTCTCTTACCCCAACTTTACTTTTAGCTCCTCTAGCTCTCACTCTGTTTCTAGCCTTGGCTCTTGCTTTTGCTTCTGCTTAAGTTCTATGCTTAGTCCTAACACTAGCATTACAAGTAGCTCCAGCTTTAGCATTAGCTCTTCTTATTGTATTAGCCTTAGTTCTTGCTTCACATCTAGCTCTAGTTCTAGCTCTAGCCATATCTTTCTCTACTTTACTATGCCTTACTTTATTCTTGTCTTTTTCAGCCTTATTCTAACCTTATCTAGCTCAACTTTTGGAAACTTTTATAAGCTTTACTTTTTATGTAAAATACGATGTGGTAAGTTTTTTGCATTAAAAAAAAATTCTTTTGTTTATGATAACAAGATTATAAATGCTATTCTACATTACGTCGTTTGTTGAACTTACTGTAAAGATTACTTTACTTATTCAAAACCAGCAGTATTCGGAACCTTTACATTTAGTACTTTGTAGCATTACAATGTTACTATAAGCCATCTAAATCTCAAAGTATTAAACTATATTGTCTTTGAATCACCACACCATAACATAATAAGGAATCTTCGTATATTCATATAACTCCTCTACGCACATGCATATTCCACACCAATTATTGACAATTGTAAAGCCATCTAAATTTATTGCCTAACGAGATTATGAATGTAATGTTTACATTGAAACAACTTTATACGTAAAGCGGATTAACATGACTAACTCTACGGTAGATTTCGGGGCGGGGTAGAATAAGAAAAGACTTTTTTTGGGATTGTTGGTTAGATTTGTCATTTTTGTGAATTTGAGTGTTACTAGTTTTGTATTTGTGGCATTATTAAGGTATTGGTGTCTTGTGCTATATACTTGGATATTGTTACATTAATTACCTGTATTTGGCTATCCAGGGCTATATAAAGCCGTATCTTAGTACTATTTTCCATAGTGTTACTTTTCTGTAGTACTCTTTCATTTACAGTTACTGTACTGTATTGCCATTTAATAGTTACGTACTACACAGTACTTATCCTACTAATATCTCAATACTGTACTGTATATTATATTACAGTTCTAGTTTATTGTTTGGTACTATATTGTAGTACACTTTCTTCTTCATACTGATAAGCATCATACTATACTAGAGTACCACTTTATTCATTGGTACTATATTGTAGTACTGGTTTATAAAAAAATACTACTTATCAGTACGTTAGTAGTGTCTTTTGTACAATACTTGGCTTAACAGTACTATATAATTTATGTACCAGCTTGCAAGACACATATAGTACTAGTATTAAGCTACTAAAACCAATACTTGTTGAACTATCTATGATAATACATAGTTGTGTATCATATAAATAATGGCGATTAACTTTGAAGACACGTTCAAATCAGAACAAAAACTGTTTTTACTATTGGGTACGGACCTTTTCATTTTTGTTTTTTATTTTAGGATTAAAGGTAAAAGCTTATGCGGCGTGCAGATAACATAGAGGCAAATATGTAGAAGCTAACTACTGTAGGCTTAAACGTGTTTTATATCTATTAGTCGGTTTAAATAAGTGGTTTACCGCGGTAAAATAAAACTTTTCATATTAGGTCGTTTAACTAGTCCTGTGCTCCCTAATATCTATAACTTGTTTTGAGGGGAGGCACAGAATTATTTAAACATCCAACTGTAATAAAAAGATATTGTGAGTTGTTGTTAAAGGCAACTTAGAGCTAAAAACTGGCTTTTAGTTGTTACGACAATTTTCATATTAGAGGTGTCTTTGTGTAAAATACGATGATCAGAGTCGATTTAATACGTTTTTTTATAAAAACCAAAAGTTTTGAAAAAAGTCAAATTTGGAAAGTTGTTGGCGCTAGCTCTAGTCTTAGTTAATCCTGGTCCTGGTCCCGGTCCTGGTCCTGGTCTTGGCTCTAGCCCTAGCCTAGGGATTTTTTACCCTGTCCTTGTTTTATCTTAGAAATAGTAGTCGTAATCCTACCTCTAGCCCTAGCCTCCGGAATTATAATATAAATTTTAAAACTTGTTCTAAAATTTATAAATGCGACTTTTCAGACAAATCCAAACGCAAAGAAAAGGACTCAAAGAAACAGCGAAGGAACAGAACGACGTTCACAACGTTTCAACTTCACGAACTGGAACGGGCTTTCGAAAAGTGTCACTATCCAGACGTCTATGCGCGAGAACAATTGGCCATGAAGATAAAACTGGCAGAGGTTAGGGTTCAAGTAAGTTTTAGTGATTTTGGTATTATATTTTAGAGGTTTTGAGGCATATATGGCCATATGTTAGGTCAAAAAATATTAAAATTTGAATTTTTTTGTCCAAGATTTTTCAAATTTTTAAAATTTATTTTTTCGAATCTAAATTTTTTCAAATTTTTAAAACCTACCGTAATCCAGCCACCTGTCTGCTAGCCGTTTTTTTCCAAAGTTATGGGATCGTTTATTAAGCATATGGCCAATCATTAGGCCATATTTATTGGGTTTGCTTAATTTGCTAAACACTTTTTGTTTTAATTGCCTATTCTTTATGACATTACTTTATGTTATTGAGAAGGTTTTGACTTTTTCAAAATTTTTTGACATTTTATGGTACATGTGGTATTATTTTGTAGATTACTAATTCCAAGGCGTATTTTACAAAAAAATTTGTTTTTGTGTTTTTGATAGCACCAATAGTACTATTTTTTGATTCTTTTTAATACTAATAGTACTTTTTTAGTACCAGTCATATCATTTTTAATACCAAAAGATAACCTTTTGGTAAAAAAACTTTATTTTTTCAAATTTACTTTTGTAAATTTAAAATTTCAAAACGCAGTAAACAGTTTTTTACACAGTAAATGACTGTAACACCTAATTAGCAACCATCATTTCCGTGGTAAAATATGGCATTTTCTATGCTGCATTTCGCAATCACAACATGCTTTGGTGTCATTTGGTAGATTATGCCTATATTCAACAAGTTATGTTGGTTTTGTCACGTTTTTTGGCATTGTGTTTCAAGCTTGTAGTTTTGTCATTTTTTGACTTTTAATCATTTTTCTTTGGTATACTAGTAGAAAACCTTTAAATGGACATACGTTTTTAAATTTTTAAGCGTAGCTTGTGGCTTGAAACAGAATGCCAAATTGGCGGGAAACTCAAATATTTAAATTTTAAAAAAACAAAAGCGCGGGTTTAAATTTTTTATGGGCACTATTAGTGATACATAGAATTCATATAATAAGTTTGAGCTGATTCTGGGTGAGGCAGGTAGGGTACGTTCCTTTAGGTATTAAAATTTCAAATTTTTTAATTTTTTAAATTTAATTTTTTTTCAAATCTCAAAATCATTTAATAAAAAGAAAATGAAAAAATTAATATTAGACTAATTTCCATGTACTATAACAATATTTAATACTGTTAAGACCAAAAACATAGTGATTAAAGTCTTTTCGAAGCCAATTAAAGACCAGATTACAATTGTTTGACGTAGTAATTAATTAAGAGATAATTGTAAATAAATGTTTATTTTAAGACTAACAAACAGTCGTACGTGAAATAAGAGGGAAATTTTTAATTACTAATCAAAATTGTTTATTAATTTCCAATTTTAAGAACTTGTGATAGACAAAATAGGAGTTTAATTAAGAATTTTGAAATTTCTGGACGTTAAAACTAAATTTTGTTTATAAAACTATGTTTGTTAGGGTCTTTTTGATATTATTAATACAAAACATTTTTAAAAAGTGTTTTATAAAGTGGCAGTTTATTGATTTTAAGCCTAAAAACCTGGAAAATTAGCAAAAAAAATCAAAAAGAGACAGAAGAGAGTGCAAAAAGTAGAGAGACAATGAGAGACGCAAAGAAAAACAAAAAGAGAAAAGGCTTTTCGCTCTGGATCAGCGGGTTCCCCAGTCGAAAAGCAAGTAACACTTTTATATGCGTCGGACAAAACGTTTATTTGGTACGACTTTTGTCCTTATGATGACATTGCGACGGTGCGGTCTTATTAACCATGGTGAGAGCCAAGCAGTGACTGAAGGCTAGTTTTTGAAATTCAAAATTAGGTTTATTTACGTTGTCTATAGGGAACATCTAACCATACGATTACTTTGTTAACTGTTACAACACCGGAAGTCTTCCATCCCCCTTTTTCAAACCGTCATTTTAGTAACAGCCGGCTTTAAAAAATCATACCGTGAAACCGGAGATAATACTACAAATCTTGCTGTGTTTTGCAGCAGGCTTATCAAGATAATACTTGTTGCAAGATACGTTTGTTATCTACGTTTGAAAATGTCATTCAAAACAATACGATTACGCTAATACTAGACGTTTTATAATAGTAGGATGCTTTGACATATGAGTTAAATGAGTCATATTGTGATGGTCTGGATTACAGTAGGACTTGGGATTAGAGAAAAAAAAGTGTTTTGGTTTTAGGTTACTGTAGTAATAATGATTTTTTGGCTTGAGGTTACTGTAGTATTCTTCGGACTACAGTAAGAGCTTTGGATTACGGTAAAAAGTTTTTTTTGGTTATGGTAATGTACTGTATTTCAAGTATTTGTTATAGTACTGTAGTTTTGTATTACCACTTTTATTTCCTGACAGTATAATTTGTCATACTGTTCTTTAGAATACTCTTTCTAGTACTGTGCAGTGCCATACTGTACCTTAGTACCGTACTTTAGACGAAAAGAACAATTTCAAAACCCTAAAAAAAGTGTAATCAAGGAAATTGATTAAATTGTAATAAGTAAGAGATTAGGCATCACATATCATTAAAGATTACTCTGTAAGATAACTGACTTATCCCTCCGGCTTTAACCCCCTCAGAGACAAAGAGTAATTAGCAGTTTAATTACTCATTAAACTTTAAAACTTGCACATTTTGGCTAATCTTGAGGGAATTTGCATTTTATTTTTAGAAATTTGCATATTAGAGACTTTATAATTTTTTTAAATTTTAAAATTTTAATTTTTCGGCTTTAACTGTAGCTTCAGGCTTAAAATTAGGCATAAATTGAGCAAATAAAAACGTCTTTTCAAGACGGCGTATTTTACATTGTATTCAAGTTACTAAGCATACTAAAGGCCTATATTGTTGTAGGTATGGTTCCAAAACCGTCGTGCCAAATGGAGACGTCAGGAGCGAATGGAGACCTCATCTATTGGCGAACTGTCAGCTAGCCTCAGGCCAAACCAAAACTTTTGCATGTCATGGCCATGGCCAAACTCAAACGAAGACTTTGCCAACGGATTTGGGTAGGTAAAATGCGGGATTTCGAGTGGACCTTTTATTTATTTTAACTTTGGTAGATCATATACAGTTTATTTCGCTACAGCTATAGAATAGTATACACAGTCAAACCTCTTTAGTATGACAGTCAAGGGAGTGAGCCAAACCAGGTTTTTACAATGGAGGATACTGTAATGTAGGGTACGGTAATGCAGAATAGGGTAATGTAGAGTAGGGTAGGGTAGGGTAGGGTAGGGTAGGGTAGGTTAGGTTAGGTTAGGGTAGGGTAGGGTAGGGTAGGGTAGGGTAGGGTAGGGTAGGGTAGGGTAGGGTAGGGTAGGGTAGGGTAGGGTAGGGTAGGTTAGGGTAGAAAAACAATGATTATTTTTAATTTTCAGCTACCAAGTCTTGCCCGAGCCGAAATTCATGCAGAATATGCCCATGCCCGCGCCCAACACTTTGCCGTTACCATACCTCCAATACTTCAACCCTACCATTAAGACTGACGATTTAAAGGAAATGCACTCGCCTCAGCCAAAAAATCTTCAATTACCGGTCGATAATATCCAGTCGATCGAAGGGCTTCATATGAATCGAGATGGTACTGTAGATGTTTTGCATAGTACTATAGATGGCCTTAATAATACCGTGGAAGATCTTCGGGGTACTGTAGATGGATTACAGAGTACGGTAGAAGGTCTAGGATCAGTAGATGGCTTATCTAACTCAATAAACGGCCTTCAAAACTCGGATGGTATTCAAGGCTCTATCAACAACATCCAAGGATCACTAAACACCCTACAAGCCCACCGTGATACTGTAAGAGAACCCTCGAGCAACAGTCTTACTGTGCCCATCAATAATCGAGTACGATCTCCATTAGATCCTACTATCCAACCCAATCTACATACAAATATAGCCTTAAACATTGACAACAGAAGTTGTAGCGACCGTACCACACCCATGAACTGCATGAGCACAGACTACAGTACCCATAGTATCACAACATCAACTAATAATTTGAATAATATCAACAACAACGAGCTGCATCCTTTCTACTTTAACCATTACGAGCCACAACATGTTGATCGAAAGTTCGATTTCGAAGCCCCCAAGCTGACGTCGAGGCTGGAGGAGCTGCTTCACGCCGAAATCAACGGTGAAATGGCAGCCGGAGGGAAGGAGTTTGAATTAACCGAAAATCAATGTGCTTTCTAATGCCATTTTATATTGATGTACTTTAAGTTTTTTAGATTTTAATGTAAAATACGTAATTTTTTTTTTTGTAAAATATGCCGTATTAGGTTGTTCAAATAATTCTGTGCTCTTTCTCAAAACAAGTTTTATGGGCCAGGAACGCAGAATTAGTTGAACAATCTAAAAGATTAGTTTTCTTTGTAAAATACGACGCTGTTTTGGACTTGTATTTGTAAAATACGGCTAAAAAGCACGCCGGTCAAGTTGTTACCTGAAAATCAAAAAAAATCATGTTTTCGTGGTGAGACCCAAAAATAAAAAAAAATTTTATTGTTATGGTTGAACGTTTTATCTTTTTTAAGTTTGCTATAAAACCAAGGTTAAACTCAAAAAAATAATGCTTAGCCTTAACAATCATAAAAAACAAAGTTTTCGTGGCGATACCTAAAGTTACCATAAAATCATTAAATATTAAACTAAACGACGGCTTTGCGTATTTTACACTACTACACGTACTTTATATCTTAGTTTTTGGCGCCAAAATAGAGATAAAATAATAAAACCAAAAAATCAAGTTTTCGTGGTGGGACCCAGAATTTATACAAAACTTGAGTTTTTGAAATTCGCACTATTTTACATTGAATTCTAATTAATATTACTTTTATATATTTTAAAACTCTACTTTTATATGTACTTTAAAACAGCTTACTGTGCCGTATATACATCTATGTATATAAAGCTGTAAATATAGCTTTATGCCATTATTTAACCAACATTGTCTTAAAAAAGCCTAAGTCTTGTAATTAAGCCTAAACTTTTAGTCACATTGTATTCTAGTTATTTTATGACATTTTGTAATTTCAAGAAGTTTTAACTCTTTTCACTTGCAATACCTAAACCAATGTCAGATAATATACCGCAATACTATTTAACTCATTGTAACTGTTGTAAAAATTAATAAACATACCATATATGAACTTAACATGAGCTCGTTTTAATTTTTTTAGTACTGTGTTAAAGATTTTTGCTTAAAAACCAATTTGAGAACATTCGTGGTGGGACCCAAACGTTATATCAAAATTTGATTTTTTTGAGCATTCGGCATTAATAGCTAAAAAATATTTTTTTTAGTTTTTTTGGATTTTGTTATGTTAGTTAAATATGGTTTTAACCATGAAAACCAAAGATACAATCAATCGTTGTGGGACCCATTGCTACCTTCTTGAATAAAAAATGACTATTGTAGTAATATCTGGGTTTTCGTTAACACTAGAAATAGTAGCATTGAATGACACTTAATACAGTCCAGACTGCATTAAAAGCGCCCAACGTCATTCGTTACATTGTGGAACTCAAGGCCATTTGAACCATGTAAGTTGGTTTTAAAATGTCATTTCTTAATGGTAGTTTTTGAATTTTTTTGAAATTTTGGGTGTGGTACCTAGGGTGTATTTTAATGTTTGTGTTAAAATTTGGCATATGTATTGCCATTGTGGGTAAAGTTATGACCAAATTTGTGCTTACAACGCTGTTTTTCTTGATATTAGGTGCCGACATAAAGAACCCGCCATTTTTTGCACGAAATTACAGTGAAAATATGGCGGGTCTTTTATGTCAGTACCTAATATTTCATATTAGGTTGTTCAAATAAGTCTGCGCTTTTTTTAAAGCAAATTTTTGAGGTTAGGAGCACAGAATTATTTGAACAACCTAATGTTATTGTTAAATCAAGTGAAAAACTAAAATTGTGATGCAAATTCACAAGGATAGCCCCTTTTTTAATCAATAATTTTCAAAAACATCATCGTGGTATTTCAGCACCTTATAATTAATTAAGTTTTTTGATTTCTTTGCAAATTCTGATTGTTTTCCAGCCAAATAATTAGTCAGTGAGTGGGTTGCCCCGAATCGGGAAACTTTTATGACTTCTGATTAGGAATGTGGGAAAACAACTCAGAGGCTAAAAGTACAGTATCTACGTGCAATTCCGCTTTCTCATATTGTTTTTTAACTTTTAACTATTTTTAGCAGCAATAGCCCTAACCCAGAGCCCTATCTCAAAGCCCTAGCACAGAACCCAGCCTAGAACCCTAGCCGAGAGCACTAGCCCAGAGCCTTAGTTTAGCTTTACTTCTAGCCCTAGCCCAGAGCTCTAGCCTAAGTATTAGCATAAATTTCAGGCCACATCTTAGTCTAAGCCTTGTCGTAGTCTAAACCTTAGCTTAAGCCCTAGTCTAAATTTTAACTTAAATCTTAGCCTAAGCCCTAGCTTAAGCCATAACCTAAGGCCTATTCTAATGCATAGCCTAGGCCTAAGCCTAAGTTGTGTAAGCCTTAGCCTAAAGTTTGGCCTTAATCCTAGACTAAGCTTTAACTTAAATTCTGCCCCATTGCCCTAGCCTAAGTTTTATCCTAAGTTCTAGCCCTAGCCTTGCCCTAGCTTAAAGTCCTAGCTCAATTAGGTCTACCTCTAGCCCTAGCCTCAGCCTTTGTCATTGATATAGAGGTCTTAAGAATTTTACCACAGTTAAAACTATGAACCACAAAGCTATAATCTCGTTTTCACGTAATTGTTATCACAATATCACTGTTCTCTAGATAAACTTCCGCCCAGAAACATACTCAATGTTGCACACACTACATACTATATCTTGTTAACCAAAGCTCAAACACTCTATTTACAGTACAATCCAACCCTATTGTCACACGTGTTTATATACCTTTAAAGGCGGTATTGTAAATAAACAGTTCCTATATTATACATGACCTCGCCCCTACCGCTGTTTTGTCATAAAAGGTTTTGATAAAATTCACAACTGGAAGTCGTGATAAACGAAAATAACTTTTAGATACAAGTTGAGGTCATATCAGTTCTTGCACATGACCATACAAACGGCTTTTCATGTTCAGTTGTGTGATTAATCTGATCGATGACATTATCTACAAGTGGTACCGGGCTGTCGCTAGGAATGGGCATGTAAGTTGGCGAAGGAGGGCGTGGGTGCTTTTTGGCAAGTTTAAAAAAAAATAGGTAGGATAATTTAAACCAAGGGTTTTTGGTGAAAAAAGAGGGGGGGGGGGGTGAAAATTTTTCCGAAGGCAGACCCCCGAGAATTTTTAAAAATTTTTTAATTGGTTTTTCAAATAATTATGTGCCTTTTAACCCCAAAAATTTGCTTTGAGTACTACGTTTGGGCTAGGGCTCTGGGCTATGACTCTGGGCTAGCGCTCAGAGCTAGCGCTAAAGGTTAAGCTAGGCTTAGGCGAATACTGTTACTTTTAAAATAAATTAGTGTCCTGCTACGTATTTTACACAAAAAATGATTTTTCAGAGCGGTCCATCTAGAGAACATGTTTTTGCCAACTATTGTGCTAGGAAGTTCTACGTCGTGTTTCATATTCTGTCAATACACTTACAGTAAGTTGCTAAGTAAAAGATAAAAATACAGTAGAAACTCACCCTAAACAAGTCTTCGCATAAGCTATAGCCTTGACCTTGTCCAGACCTAGTTCTACCCTAGCTCTACCCTAAAAATTGCTTGACCTTAACTCAATTCTGTTATAACTATACATTAGTTTTATTTTTGCTTTAGTCTAGTATAGCCTATCCCACGCGTCCTATCCTAACGTATTTTAGCTTTATCCCAAAAATATCCATGCCTCGTTTTAGTACTAACCTACTCAACCATACCCAATATATCTTCATTCCTTTGAAAGTTGCCTATAACAAAAGCCTCCTATTTGTTGTTAAATTAAATTTTAAAAACAAAATAATTAAATAATGTTACACTTGTTTTAGAATAGCATACCTCATCATTTTATTGTCAAGTCGACACAATTGGCAAGTATTTGCTCCCATTTTATGCTGTATAACATATCTTTTGACGTATCTTGGGCTATTTTTACAAAAACGACTGCTGTTGTTACCTCATATACTATCAGACGTAAGTTTAATAATTCCTACCGTACCCCACCTACACTATTTTACCCTACCCAATCTATCCTACTATTCCCTAACTTATTTTAGCCTACTGTACCCTCTCTAACCTACTCTAGACAGCCTTAACCTACCCTAACTCGCCCTACCCTACCCAACCTCCCTTTACTTTATCTTACCATACTCTACCCTACCCTGTACCAATCAACTTACAATAACATCAACAAACTTTCAGTCAATTATCCCCCTCCATTACTTCAGTATGATGGGTAGATATTCAATCAAACAACATGACTTTACCTTACACATGGTAATGGGTGGCCTGATCGTGCTGAGCGGTGTGTTCCAATGGTTGTTTTTGTTAGTCATATTGAGAGATTACTGTAGAGTAGAGAAGGAGAACGAACAAGATGATCGAGATTGCTTTTGGGAGATTGGTCAAGTAGGTTTATATTGGCATTCTTAGTTAGTTAATATTGCTATTACCTTAAAAATTCGTTTCTAAATAACTTTAGCTTTAGAAGAATAACAAAAACTCCTTGATATTTTAGGTATACCTCATAATGTTCCTATTCCCCCTCTTCATCTACGTTAGGTATCATCGTCATGATGAAAAGCCTAAAGGTGGTATCTTTGGTTTCATTCGCAAATACACATTGGAGCCTCGAGGACGAGCACGGTCACGGAATCGTGAAGAAAGTGACCGATGTTATACCTGCAGTGTTATCAGTCGATTTCAAGCCAATTCTATTAGTATACCTCAATAAATGTACATTACATCTACAAATATGATTTTTGAAGAAATAACGAATTGATAAGTATGTAAATGACGTTTCTATAAAAAAATTTAAAGTCAGAGCGGGCCAGGTTGAGTATTTTCCTTGTCAGCTTACAACATGGATTAAACATTTATTTGAAAAAATAATATAATATATAAAAAAAATCCTGTTAAATTAAAAAAAGATACGGAAACAGTACTGCTTTAAAGCGCGCTTTGAGGATTGACCTTCACAAATATCCGCGCGAATAACAGCAAAAGAATAACTTTGGCGCCGTCTGCACTTTTTTAAATAAGTAACGTCTACAACAAGCTCAACAACGTCGCCAACACCAATATAATTTCTTTCATACTTTTCGTAATTGCAAAGGTCCAAAGCAAGGCTAACCTGGTTGTTTCTTTGATTCTGAAAGCGTACCACGAACTCTGTTTCACCGTTCAGATGAAGAATTTTTTCACTTGAATCTTCATCATCATCTTCTGTTATTTCCTTGACAATTTTGGTGTCTCCGCTTTTGATATTGCTGGACCAAACAGTCAATTTTCAGTTTTCTCGCCAACAGTAGACATTCTTCAGCGCGATCTTCATCAATGTTCTCCAACAATAAAAGCTCGCAGTGAATCTAAAACAAGCAGTTCAAAGAGAAAAACCAGTAATCTACATTACTTTTGAATAATATTTATAATAATCGTAGAAAGAAGCCATAACAACACAGAAAAGAGAGATAAAACTACTAAAGCTACTTAACGCATCAAAAAATTACCATAAGAAGCTTGATTTCATATAGGTGAGCGAGCCGGATTACTTTCATAGCCAGATCTACATTGTCCACTTCTGTGTTCTGATGTATAAACAACAACATGGCTTTTACTGCCTCAACATCGTCTACAATTATAAGCTCTCCTTTCTGAACTTCCTTCATTCCGGATGTGAACATAGATGCAAATACTAAAGACTTTTGGGCCAAAAAACACTTTGATACCTCAAACATTAAATGTTAAGAAACAAATGTTATCAAGGTTAAGTTTAGACAATTTATCGAATATTTTACATGTTCATATCTAAACACACATAATAATATATGACACGTGCGTTAGTCTTGTGATTGCCTAGTCAGTCAAAAACAGCAAATTCTTGTCTAAAAGGCATTTAGACAAGAATTCCGAATTTCTTGTCTGAAAAAATAGAAGAGACCATGCTCTCTCACCGCGAAGAGAACAACGTCTTTTTTTCTCTGCGCGCTTTCAGACAAGAATTCGCTGTTTTTGACTGACTAGCCAATCACAAAACTAATGCACGTGTCATATATACTTAAAATGTCGCTAAAATAAACCATAAATAGACTAGAATTACAACTCAATTGATGCGAGAAACCCTTCGGCTCCAAAATGATACCTAAAACAACAAAAACCAAAAAAAGCAACTTACATAGAAGGTTTCTGAGCCGCATAGCACATTAAAATCGCAAAACTGTGGATTATTAAAGACAACCGTGTCGTCCGGGTGCTCCAGAACTTCTAAAATGCGATCTGAAAACATTCTATTATTCACCAAAAATATAAAAAAACGTTGAAAACCATAAAATATTAGCTTGTAAAACAAAATCATACATAACTTTGTGTTGTAAAGAACATAGTTACAAAATTCTTGTATAATATTCTAACAGCCAAGAGTTTTACAACCAAAATATTATGTTACCTTACTTTTCAAGTAACGAATCCTTTTACAAATCCGCTTCTGATTCAAATTTATCTTTTCTTGATCCATATCAGTCATAGTTGCAGTGAATATTAATCATCAATAACTTGACAAAACAAGTAAAAATCAAAATTCCAGAAAATGTGTCATTTCGTTCACAAAATGTGTCATAAAAACATTCGTTGCTTCGAAAACGTTTTGCCTATAAAATACGTCTTAAAATCTAAAATTAGATTTCTAACTAGATAGGTGATAAACTTACTGTTTAAACTAGGCTTTATATTCATTTAATTTTTTGTTTTCTATCTTTCACCATATTATGTTATAGTAGCCCTTTTACAGCAAGATAATATAGTAGAAGCGTTACTATTTTCTAGTAAACATTAATATGACAAGTTCAAGTTTTAATGACAGATTTCACTTTGTACTTGGATAGGGCTATGATACTATTATAATAATGACCAGACCAACGGGGGCCCAAGGGCCCCCTTATGGCCTGGTCACTGCAATGTCATTTTGTTTTATTTTAAGTATGCTAATCTTAATACAGTTGATTATATTTCAAAAATTAGGCTCGGGCCTGCGGCCCTTGCAACCCAAACTTTGAAAATAGTATTGGCTTTTGTTAAAATATTTTTAATCTTTTTACATGACAGTAATTAATTGCTCGGGCCTGCGGCCCTCGCACACCACTTTTTGCGCATTAATGTCAAAAATTAATAAAAATTGTTTTGATTTTTATCAATACCCATGCCATACCCAAACTCATGTCATACCCAAACCCATGTCATACCCTTGCCATACGCATGCCATACCCATTTTAATATACATATCTTGACCCGTACCCATACACACACCCGTACCCGTTCCATACCCAAACCGATACCCCCTACCTACCTGTCCCCGTGACCCATGCCCATACCCATGTCAATATTCATACTCATGCCAATATCCAAACCCATATCGTGACCCATGCCCATAGCCATACCCATGCCATGCCCATGGTGACCCATGCCCAAAGCCATACCCATGCCATGCCCATACCCATGCCAATAGTGACTCGTACCCATACCATATCCATAGCCGTACCCATATTTGAAACCCGACCGCTCTCTGTCAAAAATTTTGGTGAAACTGACCGATTTCTTTTTTCAAAATTTTAAAAATTTTTTTATAAAATGAATTTGACAATTTTTTCGAATTTTGAGACCGATTCCCACGAAATTTTCAATTTCAAAATGCTTTTTTTCGATTTTTGCACTCGGACATAGTCCAAGGGGAATAATACATTTTCGGTTTTCGCACAGGACAGGGCGTCACGCCCTACGTCCAAGCCTGTATGCCGACCAATTCGCTCTCTATTTATTTAACAACTGTTAATAAATGTATATATACAGTATTGCTAGAAAAATGAAGTACAGGCTTGAGAAAAAGAACCCTCACCATTAAAAGAATATTAGAAATGTGGTCTTAATCTTGGAAGCTCAAGCAATTCTTCTCGATCTTCTTCATCAAATCCAGTTATTGCACTCAAGGTGTTGATAGCGTTGGAAACAATCATGTTTTCTTGCCGCTGCTCAATGTGAAAATCGGGCATTGTAAACTTGGTATACAACACCTCTAGACATCTGAATACCAAACAGTCCATTTTCAGTTGTCTCGCCAAATGTATACATTCTTCAGCGCGGTCTTCACCAATGTTCTCCAACAATTTGAGCTCGCATTGAAGCTAAAACTAGCAATTTTATAAAACACAGTAATCAGACCCAAATGCTTCTACGTTACTTTTGAATAATATTCCTCAAAATTGCAATTTAAACGTAAAAAAGCCATTAAAACACAAAAATTAAGAAACAAAACTATAAAATCTAATTAAAACATCAAAAATTACCATAAGAAGCTTGATTTCATATAGGTGAGCAAGCTGGATCACTTTCAAAGCCAGATCTACATTGTCAACTTTTGTGTTCTGATGTATAAACAACAACATGCTCAACATCGTTTACTATCACCACCTCTCCTCTCTGAACTTCTTTCATTCCGGATTTGAAAATAGATGCAAATACTGGAGACTTTTGGGCCAAAATACCCTTTGATACCTTAAAAAACAAATGGTAATAAACAAAAATGCCATAAAAGTTAAATTTACAATTTATCAAATATTTTACATGTTCATACCTAAACAACACATAAAATACTTGAAATAAAGCTAAAGAAAAGAAAATTCGTGTTGTGTCACCTCCAGAATGGAACACTTTCCGGAACGCCGGAGTAGTGACATCTCCGGAACAATGCATATTATATAAAAAAAAAGTATTGCGGAATGACAAAAAATGTTACCCTACCCTCCCAATTCATCCCTGACCCTTTTAGCCATACCCGACCTCACCACTGACACAATTAGCCTTACCCAATCCTACCCCTGACCTTTTTACCCCTACCTGACCCAGCCCCTGACCTTTTTGGCCCTACCCAACCTCACCCCTGACCCTTTTACCCCTACCTGACTCCGCCCCTGACCTTTCTTGCCCTACCCAAGCCTACCCCTGTCCCTTTTGGCCCTATCCAACCTCACTCCTGACCTTTTTAGCCTTACCCAATCCTACCCCTGACCTTTTTACCCCTACCTGACCCAGCCCCTGACCTTTTTGGCCCTACCCAACCTCACCCCTGACCCTTTTACCCCTACCTGACTCCGCCCCTGACCTTTCTTGCCCTACCCAAGCCTACCCCTGTCCCTTTTGGCCCTATCCAACCTCACTCCTGACCTTTTTAGCCTTACCCAACCTTTCCTCTGACCTTTCTAACTCTACCCCACCTCACACCTGACCCTTTTAGCCTCACCCGACCTCACAACTGACCATTTTAACTCGACCCCATCATACCATAAACTATGCTAGCTACTATATCGTATTCATCCTACTTGACATAACATAGTCTATCCTACATACTATGCTATACCATACCATATCATATTTTCTCTACCATCCTCTATCTTACCTACCATACCATGTTTTACACTACCTACCGTACAGTACCCTACCGTATCCTGTACTACCATACCCTATATTACTATACCCTACACTCAGGGCCGGGCGGGGACGTTTGGTCTGGGGCGGGGGTCCAAAAAATCGACACAGGTAAGCACCTGTGCCGATTTTTTGCTAAATTTTTTTTCCGAAAATCCACAGAGGGGGACCACGTTCAATTTTTTTCAAAAATTCTTTTCTGGGGGGAGGAGGTACCCCCCCCTCGCGCCCGGCCCTGCCTACACTATCTTCTATACCATACTATATCATACCATACCAAACCCTATACTACATAATATGCCATACATACCTAAAACAATAAAAACCAAACAAATAAACTTACAAAAAAGGTATCCGAGCCGCATTTTACTTTGAAATCGCAAAACTGTGGGTTATTAAAGACTATCGTGTCGTCCTGGTGCTCTAGAACTTCTAACATGCGACCTGAAAAAATCATTCAGTGAAAAATTATATTATCCATCATGCTTCAAAAAAACAAAAAAACTTTGAAACCCTTCAAATATTGGCTTGTAAAACAATAAAATACCAAATTTTGTGTTTTAACGAACACAATACAAAGTTTTTGTACAATATTCTGACAGCCAAGAGTTTTACAACAAAAATATTAGGTTATCTTACTTTTCAAATAACGAATCCTTCCACAAATCCGCTTCTGATTCAAATTTAGCTTTGCTTGAGCCATACCAACTGATACGTCAGTCAAATTGCAGCGAATATTACTCTACAATAACCTGATTACTTTGCGAAAAAGTGAGATGTTAAAATTCCAGAGCAACATTAGAACGTTCACGGCACGGTACGATAACTTGTACTCTAACAAGCTTGCAACCTAACATTAAAAGCATACAAAAAAGTGTCAAAGGAACGCTCACGGTACGATGTCAACGATAACGATACTTAATAAAGGCACATGTGATTCAGTCAGCGAGTGTAATGCGATTCGGTCATATTAAAATTTTTATATTATTTAAAAAGATTGATAAAATTTTAAAAATTCAGAAAAAAAATTCAACTTATGACATGTCTATAAAAAATAATTGAAACTAACAATACCGTACTTCATAATACCGTATCAAACACAAAAATACCAAAAAATCGTGGTTTTTTTGAAATTCACACGGTCAGAATTGACCCATTACTTGTTCATATCACATAATTTTATAAATAACGCTTTTTAGCTTTGCCACAAAATTATAATAAACCATAATCTATCTACAAAAACACAAAAAAAATTTCGTTCCAGTAAAACCCGACCTTACAGTTTCCCAAAAGACTTAATAATGAAGCAAGACATAATTTTTTTTCACTTGCTTGTTAGCAAAGCGAAAAAGTGTTTTTTATGGCGTAAGAACGAACGCTGTATCAGCATCGCGCGCGATTTCAACACAATTTATACATCAGAGGATAGATTTAGAAAGATCAATTTTGGCTTCGCGTTTATCCATAAAGTTTGAAACGAGTAATGGCCTCCGCCGATGATTTAAAGCGTCCGCCGACTCTTCGCCATTGCGGAGAACATAAATTTTCATCTCAAAAATGCATTTTCAACCACAAAACAGCCAAAACTTAAAAATTTTGGCGCTAGGACAAATGCGGTTTTTGGACATTTGCGGATCTGCGGTTTTTAGACACTTGCGGATCTTCGGTTTTTGGACACTTGCAGTTTTTGGACATTTGCGGATTTTTTAAAAAGTTTTTTTTATTTTTTGTTTAATTTAGTTGTATTATGGTACTAAATTGTACTAAAGTTTGAATTGGTACGGTTTTAACATAACAGTACCATTTTGGGCTTTTAGTACTATTTAGTACCAAAAATATAAAAACAGTATCAATTAAAAATTTAGTACTATTTAACAGTAAGAAATATTAAGACAGTGCCAATTTAAACTTTAGTATCATTTAGTACCATACTACAACTAAATTAAATAAAAAATAAAAAAAACCTTTAAAAAATCCGCAAATGTCCAAAATCCGCATTTGTCCTAGCGCCGAAATTTTTGATGAAAAAAGTGATTTTCAACTGAAAATGTAATATGTGTAATTCGGGGTAAAAATGAGTTTTTTTAAATTCATGACAACCTTCATATGCACTCTAAAATCCCAAAATTTTTCACAAAAAATATACATTGGCCAACTTCCACCGTACCAAGTTTGGTATTTCAGCCATCACTCAAAGATGAATTAAAAATTTTTAAAATCCTGCAAATTTCTTGGGATACCCTGTATTTCGAAACGGGTTTCGTCTATAAAATACGTCATAAAATGTAAAATTATATCTATAATTAGATAGTTAACAAGTTTTTATACTTCTAAACCTGTGCAAAGACTGTGAGAATGTTTTTGTTGGTTTTTATGGTTAATTTAGATATAAAACAATATAAAACATTGTCTTACCTTTGTCGTGAGAAACTTTGGGAACTAGAAACAATAGAAATGGCATTTTACTACCGGTAAAAGTGAAATAAACCACTTTAACTTACTTGTTAAGCTAGGTTTATAATCATTTAATTTTTTAATCTTTTACTGTAATATGTTATAGTAGCCCTTTTACTGCAAGATAATATAGTAGAATCTTTGATATTTTGCGTTAAACATCAATATGGTAAGCTAGAGTTTTAATGACAGCTTTTACTTTTAATCACTGTTAAACTCTGACTTATTTTTGGCAGTTTAGGTAATATTAAAGCGTCAGAAAAAGTTTTGTTGTCAATTTACATAGAGTTACAATTTAGAAGTCCAACTCGAGCTCAAATGTCAGAGAAGGTATGTATCAAGGTTCGGATGGCAAGAACTACATGTTGTACAACTTGGTGGATATGCATGGTGGTGGAGACTTGATACCATGGATGCGATATGCTATTAAAACTGGCGACTACTCTTTATTGGATGGTTATCTCGAAGGAGCGGTAATGGTGAAGACTTAGCTTTGTATTACACTAGGTTACTGTTAAGATTCTGTAGCTTACTGTTGAGGAATACTGTGGGTAATAGTAGTCATATTGAAGTAGTAGTGGAGCAAAATATTTTTAAACTTTCAGGTACGTGACATGATGTACAACAATGGTAAAGGCCGCATCGAATCGGTATCAGAGTTGGTGAAAAGAAGAAATAAAGAAAGAAATGAAAGATTAGGAGCATTCTCAAGAAAAAAAGGAAAAGGAAAAAGCGGCCCAAACATACTCGAAAACCTGGATGCCGAAGTTAATCAGCAGGATCTGAAGAAGGGTAACATACCACAATATACCTAAGAATCTTAATCTCCTTTAACTTCAGCCTTGAAACTCCTGGACGGTGGGAAGAACGGTAAAGGAGATGCGAAGTACCGTGAGATTGCTTGGAAGTACGAATCTCGAGGTTCGATGGGAGAAACTATTGTTGGATGTTGTCTTATGCAAGCCAGTCTAGTCCACAATCTACTTGCTTTAAGACTGATGACAATGTATCCACCTCTTATCAATGATATTTACATTTCCGAAGATTACTATGGTTTAGCACCGATTCATCAGGCCATAGTCAATGACGACTCGAAGATGTTGTACTTCTTGATCACTCATGGGGCTGACATTAATCAGAGATGTTATGGAGCCTTCTTCTGTCCTCACGATCAGGTCAGCTCGAGGACGGACTCGTTGGAGCATGAATATGTTGATGTGGATGTGGAGACTGATTATCAGAAGTGAGTTGGTTTTATTGGGTTGATGGGTAACAGTAGGAGATATATCATATAATAGATGACTTATTTATTAAAAAGGTATGGGGCCGGGAAGGGTCGGGCAGGTTAGTTTATAGTAGAATAAGTTGATTTATGGTAAGGTAGGGTGGGTTAGGTAAGGTAAAGTAAGGCTAGGTAAGGTAGTTCAGGGTAGCAAAGAGTTGAGTAGAGTAGGGCAGGGCAAGACATGAGGAACGGACCGGCTTGGCTTTGATCCAAATTTGAACCGGGCCTGGAAATCAAGGCTCGTCTCGAAAAGCCCATAAAAAATTCGGACCGGGTCTGAGCAAAATTTGCATCGGGCAGGACCTAACACTCGGGCCCGGCCGGTTCTTCATGTCTACAGGGCACGTCAAGACATAGTAAGGTAGTATATCGTAGGGTAGAGTAAAGTAAATAAGGCTTTATGGCAAAGGTGTATGGTTACCTATATCGATATATACATATATGCTTTGCTTTCAGTCGGATGTACTTTGGCGAGTACCCATTGGCCTTTGCTGCTTGTGTCAATCAAATCGATTGTTTCAAACTCTTACGAGCTAAAAAGGCAGATCCAAATCGACAAGACACTAATGGAAATACCGTGCTTCATATGACTGTTATTCATGAAAATATAGTAAGAAAAAAAAAATTTCAAAAAATAAAATTTTAAAAATAATTTTAAAATTAAAAAATTTTTAAACTTTTTTTGATATATTTAAATTTAAAAATTTTGAAATTTTTTTTAATTTCAAACTCAAAAACTAAAATTTCAGGACATGTTCCTCTTGGCCTATGAATCAGGAGCCAAGCTTCAAGTCTTGAACAAACAAAACCTCACCCCCTTAACATTGTCAGCTTTTCTAGCCAAGAAGATCATGTTCGAGCATCTACTCAAGATAGAGAGTCAAGTTTTGTGGGAAAGAGGTGGCACTTTCTCAATATCTTATCCTCTGGCCAAGATTGACTCTATCGATCCAGATACAGGTGATCTGAATGACAATTCAGTATTGTCATTGGTTGTGTATGGAGACTCGGAGAAGCATTTGGACCTGATTGATGGTCTACTTGAGGACATTTTGAAGGCTAAATGGAAGTCTTTTGGGTTGAAACGGTGGGTTTGTGGTTATTTTTGTAAAGATGGACTCTTGATTGAAAAAGAAGTGTCATTCCGATTAAAAAAGAAATGTCCTTTTGATAAACATATGTTTTACTTTCAGTTGGATCCGCTCCTTACTTATCTTTGCGATTCATTGGACGTGTTGTATCGCTGCCTTCTTGACCAGACCAATCGAAATGACTACTGTGGTGATATCTGGGTTTTCTTTGACGCCAGAAATGGTACCTTCAAATGACACTCAGTACAGTCCAGACTACATTAAAAACATCCAATGTCATCTTTTACATTATGGAGCTCAAGGCGATTTGGGCTATGTAAGTTGGTTTTAAGGTGTTGTATCTTATTGGTACCTTTTTGAACTGCTTTAAAATTTTCGATTGAGTATCTGGGGTTTATTGGGAAGATTGTGTAAAAATTTGACGAAGGAAATAGTGCAGTGTCTAAAGTTATGACCAAATATTTGAACAGAGGCCGCATAGAAGATATACAGGATAATAGAAAGACATATAACTATGTGAAATAAAATGAAGGTGCAGTTTTCTACAACGTATTTTACAAGAATCCTAAATTTATTTTGCTTTAGGCTAGACTGTTCTTTGAATGTTTGTCAATAGCTTTTGGGGTTGGTCAGATTGTCATTCAGTCTGACATGATTCGCCGTGAAGGGTTCACCAAGTGGTGGAAGATTATGGTAGGCTTTTATACATTTTCATAATTTTTGATTAATTTTTATACGTTACTGAGTTGTAACTACTATTGACATATGTTTTTAAGTTGTAATTTTAATTAAAAATGGCAAAAACTTCTTAAAAAACTTAATTTTATCATAGTTTTACATATTTTTTAAGCGCTTTTGAGTGTTTTTTGAATTTTGATAAAGGTCTTAGTTGTCATTGTAAAAAATTTCATCAAAAATTGTGGTTTATTTCAAAAATTTTCAGACATTTTTTGTGATATATCGTTACTATAGGTTGTATAAAAAGTAATGAGCTACTGATTTCTAAATTATAATGGTTATGAGACATAGCTTAATATTTTTTTATATAAACTTTAATTTTCATTCTTCAGCGAGCCTTCCCAGCCAAGATAATGTACTTTATATCAGTCATCCTCAATGTCCTATTAGTACCATTGCGTTTCCTCTGCTTTGCAAATGAAATATTCTTGACAGCAGACAATGTTATCAGTATCATATGTATTGTTCTCTGCACAGTGCACTTCTTGTACTATTGTCGTGCTATCAAGTTCATTGGACCGTTTGTGTTGATGATATACACCATTATAATGAGAGATCTGATACGGTTTTTTATTATTTATGCTGTGTTCCTTATGGGCTTTTCACAAGCGTTTTACATTGTGTTTTTGGCAGGGGAAAGGATCTACAATCAACAGTATGAGGAGGCATTGAAGGAGTGGAATGCCAACAATGTTTTTGCCAGTAAGTTGTGGTTGGTAAGGTATTGTTATAGTATAATAATTATAGTAGATAAGATGTTGTTATAGAATGGCATAGTAAAACACTTAAAAAAGCATTGTTTTGTCAGTTTAGAAATTACTTATTTGGTATGTTAAAACAAGTAAAAGGCAGAAAAGTCAACTGTACTTTAAGTTAGGCATACATCTTTATTTTTGCACTGTGCAAACTCCTGTGAGCCTAATTTTTCGAAATTTTTTAAAAGTTTTATAAAAGCAAAACCATACGTTATTAAGAGCTTAAAAATTTGTATTTATTCTAAAATTTTTACATTGTTATCTTCACTCATGGCAAAGTTATCATGATTTAATAATATCGAAAATCCAAAAAAGTTCGAATCCGCTTGGATGACTATGTCTTTTTCGCAATTTTTTGAACTTTAAAGTGAGGCGGGCGAACTAAAACGGTCAAAAATTATGTAGAAGTGTCTTTTATTTAAAAATGAGTTTTATTTTTTTCATTGTCTATGTAATTTTTGACCAAATATGTAAAAGAAATGCATATTTTTTTAGGAAAAACCAAATTTTTATTTGTTTTTGACAATTTTAAGTAATTCCAACGTTGTCATAAATTATGACATGACTCAAAAACTCTAGGATATGCATAATATTTCCTTAAAAATATTTTATAACTTCTTTCCAGACGGCTCCGAAGACGACGCTCCAGTAAAACACGAAAATATAATGTCGAATCCCATCGAATCTTTGTTAAGATTGTTCATAGCAACAATCGGAGAGTTTACTACATTTTACCGTGAACTAAATGCAATTCCGGAGAGAGCTTTGGCTGTGCTTGGAAAGATATTATTCATGATATTCGAAATGGTGGTCAGTCTGATGCAGTTCAACTTGTTGATCGCTATGATGAGCAGAACTTATGAACTGATCTTTCGGACTCAAAAGGAGTATAAGCGACAGGTAAGGGGGGAGCAGATGAGGGTAAGGTACGGTAGAGTAGGATAAGGTACGGTAGAGTAAGGTAGGGTAGGGTAGGGCAGAGTAGGGCAGGGTACGGTAGAGTAGGGTAAGGTACGATAGAGTAGGGTAAGGTACGGTAGAGTAGGGTAGGATAGGGTAGGGTAGGACAGAGTAGGGTAAGGTAGGGTAGAGTAGGGTAGTGTACGGTAGAGTAGGGTAAGGTAGGGTAGAGTAGGGTAGGATAGGGTAGGGTAGGAATGTATGCTAAACCTAATTTCAGTGGGCCCAAGTAATCCTCCTATTAGAAATGTCATTGCCAGCTAAAGAACGTCAAGACCATCTCCTTCGCTATTCACGGCCGATCGGAACGGACAAACGAAAGCGTGCCTTCGTAGTGATAAGAAAAGCCCAGGTTTTAACCGAAAGTGAAAGAATTTTGAAAATGAAAGAAGAAGAAACAAAAAGATTGGAGAAACAACAGGTTCTGAAGAGACGACTGAGAGGACTAATGGAACAAACTGGTACCACACCCATGCCTATGGAGACGGGCATACCTACTGGTGGGACGAGAAGAAGGTCGAGGAGGAAGACTGAGATTGATGGAGGGAGTAGATTGATGTAAAGTAGCAGATACTCAACTGATAATACTTTTTTATTAAGTTCTTCAAATAATTCTGAGCCCCACTCAAAGCAAATTTACTAGGTTAGATGGCTCAAAATTATTTACACAAACTAATATTTATATTTTTTTACTTTCTTAATAAATTTTATACTGTAATGTATTACCCCTACCCCCTACCCCCACTTATATTAATTTTATATTACACTACCCAAAGATTTAAAGACTGTTTTTCCGTATCATTTTTTGCAACCAGAAGTGATATCATACCCAAACATTAACAAACAAGTTAGGCTACTTTTATCGCGCTGTTTGTTTGCCCACCAAACAACAGCCGGCTAGCGACCTAACAATGTATCAATTCGCAATAGGAACAGGATATGTACCGGTATACCTGTGTTTATTTTGATCTTATGACAATTTACTTAAAATTACAGAGTAATACGGTTTATATTTGTCTATAAATCGTGGCCTAATTGGGATAGGCTTGTAATGAGACCGAGTCAAGACTAGTGGGCCCCCGTTCAGGTCTGGGCTGGGGGAGGGGGGGGAGGGTTAAGTTTAACAGTGATTTAAAAAACTTTTTTTTGAAAATGGTGAAAAAAAACTTTTTCTAGTTCTAACGCTGGCCCGCGAGTGCTATACTTTAGTTTAGTTCTAGTTTATACCTTATTTACTGTGTTATACCTTACAAGTTACCCCAATACCTCATAAGTTTTAAAACAAGCTCTAGATAGGTGAGAGATTGACGGCTAAAAAGATTACATAGGTTTACATATTAGACCTTTCTGATTTGCTTTGAACAAAAAAAACCGGGTTAAACCGCCAACCTAATGTGGTCGAGTGTTTTAGTAGTTAGCCTGGTGTGTAGAAGGCGATAAGTTCGAATTTTTTAAATTTTACTTTTTAAACGTCCATGAATATCGAGCGTACTGTAATTTGCTAGCTAAGGCCAGGACCGGACGCGAGGGGACAGGAGAAGCGGGTACCTCCTCCCCTAGGAAAAAAAATGAAAAAAAAAGTTTAACGTGGCCCTCTTGTGGATTTTTGTAAAAAAAGCATTGAGGGAGGGGGGAGGGGTATTTGGTTTCTATTCTTTTAAACCTTATATTCTCCTGACCCCCTAGAAAAAAAAATTTCGAAAAAAGTTGAACATGGTCCCCCCTGGATTTTTGGAAAAACTTTTTTCGACCTCCGCTCCCGGACGGTCTTGCCAGACCTAAAGTCCCCGCCCGGCCCTGCCTACACTATTCTAGTCCTAAGTAATACGTCCAGGGCCGGGCGCGAGGGGGGGGGGCGGGGGGGGCACCCCCCTCCCCCAGAAAAAAATTTTTGAAATAAGTTGAACGTGGTCCCCCCTGTGGATTTTCGGAAAATGTGCCGATTTTGTGGACCCCTGCCACCAGACCAAAAGTCCCCGCCCGGCCCTGAATACGTCTACATTTCTGTGTAAAAAAGAATTAAAAGTTTTTGTAATGAAAATTCAAAATTTTACTACAAATAATATACTTTATTAAAAAATTTCAAAAATTTCATTTTCAAATCTACATTTTTTTACTTTTCAGTCAATTTTTTGCAAAATAAACTTTATTTTTTTTATTTTCGAGAGTTTAGAAGATTAGAAGGAAACAAAAATCAAAACGTTTTGAGAGTAGTCGTTTCGAATGTTATTATAGACGGTTCTGTTATGTTTTTAATATTATTTTGATATCCATGACCTTTTGCCGCGTCGATATTGGTTTATTTTATTGTTTATTTGATTGTTTTGGTCTGTAGAGGTTATTTCGAATTGTTTTTGATAAATAAACCGGCTACATCAATGTACTTGGTATTACTTTTACTATAACAATGTTGTGCTTGGTCTTTTCATTTAGATATAGCGTTTGGGGGTAGATAAATTTGGTTTACTCAAAAATATGCGTTATATTATAGTAGAACGTTGATTGTTTGCCTTTTTTAAATTTGAAAAAATTGTTTTTGTTTAAATTTTGAAATTTTAGGTAACAATGTTGACAAATCTTATAAACTGAAGAGCCTTTTTGATTTTATTTTTAAAACTACAAAAACTGGATTGCAGTTGTTTGGACGGAAAAAGACGACCATAGTTCCTACAGTATCATTGGGCCAGAAAGTAGAAGTTATAGTGCTGAAACAAAGTATTATCGTAAGTTTTTTAAAAAGATATTTAGATATGTCGCTTACCCATGCCTTGCATGATCATACTTTATCCTACTTTATCATTCACTGCCTTACCATACCCTACTCTATCTTACTCTACCTTACCCCACCCTACCGTACCCTACCTTACCCTACCGTGCCTTGCTCTAACTTACCCGTCCCTATCCTACCTTTCCCTAACTTTCCCTACCCTGTCTTGCTCTAACCTACCCTTCTTCTGCTTGTCCTACCGTACGCAATCCTACTTTACTTTACTCTATTCTTATCTACCATACCCTACTTTAACCTACCCATCCTTACCCAACTCTACCTTATCATGACCTGTCTCGCCTAAATTTATAATTTTACAGTAATTTAACTTTTGAATTTAAAATTTTTTATAGCTAAAATAACCGAAACACACCCCCAACTTCAAAATGTCATCCAAATCTTCGGCCATGGCTCCATCCGACTCATTTACGTATTCACCATCGTCACGACCTCCAGAATCCTCATCTAAAGGCTTTCGCTACATAATATTGTTCTTGACCATGGCTTGTCTAACTTCGATTTGCTCCAACATGGTCGCGTTTAATGTTACCATGCTATGTAGTGACAATGGTAATATGACAAGGGTTGTGACAGATAAAGAGGCACAGAACAAGAATACGATGTCATTGTGGGCCGTATCTGCTGGTAGTATATTGGCCACAGCACCTTTCAATTGGTTGTACAGTCGATTTGGTGCTAGATGGGTGTTTTTTGGTGCTGGTAGGTATATAATAGTTACCTGGAAAACCAACTTCAAAAATTACTAAATGGTCTTGGCTAGCAAGATATAAGCTTACAATTAGTTATTAGTGTTTGTTATGAAGAGAGTCAACTAAATTTTACTTTTTTTATTAATTTTAGGTATAATTTCAACTGTGAGCACCGTGCTAATCCCAGCATCTTCTGACCTTAACTTTTACACGTTTATTGTCGTCCGATTCTTTCAGGTAACATTTTTTTAATTTTTTAAATTCATCCTTTTTTAAAACGTCATTATAGTACAGTGGAACTCCTGTATAACGAACAAATTTACAGACACCGAGCGATTCGTTATACAGCTGTATATTTTTAATTTCACATTTGTCAACTTTGGCAGCCTATTATAATATAATACTGATAACGATGACCTATTATAGTATGATAATAATAAGTTTTTTATTTCTAGGGCGTAGCATTTGGAGCGAATTTCGCTGCCATAGGCATGGTTTGTTCAAGATGGGCCGCTTTGACGGAAAATGGTTTCTTCTTGTCCGCGATGACTATATTCTCTCAAGTTTCGGTTATCATTACAAATCCTGTCTCTGGATTCGTGAGTTTTATTATGTTTAAAATTTCACATAATCGTCCCTACCGTATTTTACCATACCCTACCTTACTTTATCCTACCACACCCTGCCCTACACTAACGTGATTTATCCTTGACCTCCCTACTTTATATTAATCTACCCTTCCCTGCCCTATTCTATCCCACCTTACCTTACTCTAAGCGTAGCTACGGTACCCTGTTATACCCTACCCTCCCTATCCTAATTTGTCTTGTCTCTGATCCCCCAACCTTATACTAATGTACTATGCCCTTCGGCCTACAGTAACTATTATATTATACATTTTATCTGACCGTAGCCTGTTTCATCATTTCCTACCCTACTCTACTCTGCCCTACTATATACTACAATACCTTTTCCTATCCCGCCTTAACTTACCCTATAATGACCTGTTTCATCATGACCTACCTTATCATACCCTTACGACTCATTACGTTTTACAATAATTGTTTCAGCTCTGCGTCTCCCCTTTGGGCTGGCGTTCAGTTTACTACTTCCATGCTGGGGCTGGTCCAATTCTCTTTGGACTGTGGATATGGTTGTACACGGACTACCCAGAGTCTCATAAGTCAGTAAATGACAGAGAAAAAGATATCATAATGAAAGGAAAAGACACAGATAAACGAGTTTTGGACGGGTTCTTGCCTTATAAGGTAAGAAATATTACCTTTTTATATGAAATTGTTACCTAATTTTAAAAATTTTAAATTTTTTAAATAATGAGTAACATATGTTCTGGATTTTTTTGACTAAATTTATACCTAAAAATAAGTTTTTACCACTCTATGGCCAAAAAAATCAAAAATCGTAACTTTACCAAAATTCTAGGCGATTTGTACCAATAAAGTGGTCCTAGTGGTATGGTTCAACGCATTTGGTGACATTATATCAGCCATTTTCTTACTGACCTACTTCCCCACCTATTTGAAAGACGTGCTCGGGTATTCATTGGAAACAGCTTCTGTACTGAGCATGTTCCCAGCCATTTCACATGTACCAGCCAAACTCTTCTTCGGATGGGTCTTTGACAAGTTACAGTAGGTTTTTACTGTGGTTTTGCAGGACACATACCCTACTCTGTCTTACTTTACCCTACTCTACACTACCGTATCATATCCTACTCTACTATAACTTACTCTACCCTACCCTGCCTTATATTAACCTATCCAACCCTATCTTACCCTACCCCACACTACCGTACCCCGTATTACCAACCATAACCCTCGCAGTACAGTACATAAGAAGTACTATGTATACTTTAAGATGGATTTCCGAAGTGAATAAGATGCGAATTTGTAATACGGTAGCCCTCATGGGATCAGCGATATTATTCATTGTGGTTGGTTTCATACCTAATTCTATGGCCGGATGGTCAGTGGCTTGTACCACCTTGAACTACGCCTTTATTGGTGCCAATTGTGGTGGATTCTATAAATGCGGGTCGTTGGTGTCACGGTAGGCTTAGAATGGCTTTTTGGGGCATTTTAATTTTTTGGGCGGGGTAATTTTTAAGAGGGTCGAGTTTTCAATTTTTTGAAAATTTTTGAAATTTCGAAAAATTCAAATTTCAGCCAATACGCCCACTTTGTCATAGCCAATATCCAATTCCTCAAGTGTATATCACTGTTCGTATCTCCCCTAATGGTATACATATTTGTATCCGACCAGTCGAGTCGAGATCAATGGAGAATCATCTACCTTATCATGGCCGCCTTCCTGATCATTGGCAACGCTTTATTCATGTATTACGTCACAGACCAGCCGGCTGACTTCACTAATATCACTAAACAGAATTCGAAGGAATCAAAGAGCAAAAGTAGCAGTGATTCGATTGAAAATGGCACCAAATCAGACTGATATGTCATGTATAATATTGTTAGTATGTGTAATATAAAATTGGTTCTTAAATTCTGACTACGATAGGTTATGTACAGTATTTTTATGACCATTCGTATTAAAAAAAGAATTTTGAAGCTATTTTTTCGAACTTTTATCAATAAAAACTTTAAAATTGTATAACAATAACAACTTTTTTCAAATAACTAACGATACCTTACTCACCAGCCCATTTGAAAGTCTTTGGTTCGTAGTTGGTGTAACAACAAAATATGTTACCTAATTTTGAGGTATGTTCCGGATGAAAGTCTGTCATTCTAGCATTGAACAGCTGTTTTATCTGAAACAGTAATATAATAATGATGTTTAACTGTACAAACATATCAATGTTACGTATAACACTATTAAAGGTATATTATGATTTACTGGCCCCTGAGGCCTGACCCTTAATACTGATATCAGCACTTAAACCCTGCAAAATATAAATTTGTCCATTTTAAAACCCAATACCTACTTTTAAACTTAAAAACACCTTTAAACCACCAAAACAGTATGATCATCTCATAGATAACGTTAAAGACATAAATCCTTTTAACTTACAATATCCTCCATTTTAGCAGCCGTACAATAAATCAATGGTGTATTCTTGTCCTTGGCCAACACTCGTATCGTTTGAGCAAATTTCACAGCGCATTCATCCGACAAGTGCGGAGGATCAACAACAACAATATCATAGATATTCGAGAACTCGGCCGGCACTTCCAACGGATCATTGTAGTCGTAAAACGTAAAATTTGAAGTCGTTTCACCAAATCTAGTATCATATTCGTACAGGTGAGTGTGTAGGTTTGATGGTTTGTCCTGGAACGAAAGCAGAATAAGAAAATATCGTGATAATCAAAGGAAATAACATTTTTGATAATATAAACTAAATGCTTTAACTACAGTGTAGTCAAAAGTATTTTCAAACTTTTAACATCAATATTCACCTAAAAATTTAAGAAAAAAATCAAAGAAATACCTCTTTCTTCTCCATAGCTTCGAATATCGTTGGACAAGATAAGAATGCCACTCTTACTGGTCCATCAAAAGTTTTGGTCAATTCAACAATCTCTTCGCATAGTTTATCAGACGTTTCCTTCGTGTACCAAAATTGACTCATCTAAATACACAACTTCAACTTTTACATCGAAAACAATGAGAATTAGTAGCTAATCAAGTGTAATATTTTCATAACCCTAAATTGAGTAAAGCAAACAAACTAATATATTTTTGCAAGACTAATGTCTTGAACAACTTTTCAGAAAGTTTTATAAAAAACCCTCGACTAGTATTTCAGTAATCATCAAAACTTCATCACAATCTACAAACCAATATATTCAATAACGAAATCCTCCAAACTCAATGTCATAAAGTAACCTAAACATTAAACAATACTTATAAAACAACTTACACTCCATATTTCAGACTTTGAGTTAGCAGTGTTCTCGTTTTCATCAGTTACAACAGCTCCTTTTGCCTGGATTTCCGCGACCATTGCCAATACATCGCTACTCAATTGATATTCTCCATCCGAGTCGTCCAATGTAGAATCTGTGGCCATGGTTTAGTCTATTTAACAGTTCTGGATACGAATTGAGGATTATTTCGGCAAAACTTCTGTAATTTTTACTAAATTTTTATTTTAGGAGTTTTGCAAAGTGCGTCCGATATTGAACACACTTTGCAGGCTGCAGTGATGGTGTTTTACGAAGAATCGTGTAGTTTTATAACGGAGTGTCAAATAAATATCGGTTTTTAGAAATTTCCAAACTTTTTTAGATAACAAAAATTTGTCCGACAAGATAAATTTATTACACAAAATCAGGAGAATTTAAATAAAGTTTTAGATACTTTTTTGTATTGTTAAGCCTTTATCGATTTTTCAATTAAAATTAGTTGATTTTCTTGGTAACCATAAAGTGTATCGATTAATTTAAAGTTGAAAGCTATATTTTAAATTATTCTTAACCTTTACAAACTTTACTTCGTTTAAAAAGGTTTTTTAATTTAAGTTTCTCAAAACTTTATTTCGTATTTTTTAGGTAACAAGATGGTCCGTCAAAAGCAAGTGGCGAGGAAGAGACCAACTGGTAGTCAAGGATCTTCTGGGTTTACTACAAAGTTTGGACCTGTTAAGAATAGGATCGCAGCTAAACAAGCACCAACTCTTGTTTTAAAGACCAAGAAACGGAAAAGTAGTAAGTTTATTCTTTGAATTTTAGGTAACACAATAAAAATCTGGGGAAAGCTTATAGATTTTAAACTAATTTAAATCGTAAATATAGTTTGAAGTGTTGCGCAGCTTTTGATAGTTATTTTGAAGTGTTTGAAGTATAATAAGTCGAAGAAAATTTAATTTTAGTTGTTGTAGGTATCGAAAAATAGAAAATTAATGTTATGATCAATTTTTTAAAACGAAATGAATATTTTAGGGCACAACTTGGTACTACGGGAAATCAGACGTCTACAGAACTCAACGAATCTTTTGGTTCCAAGAGCTGCGTTTTTAAGAGTTGTTCGACGTGTAACAGCAACGATCAAGTCCGAAATGAAGTATAAAGTCGAGGCTATATTCGCTCTACAAGTAAGTTACTTATCCTTTTTTTTTGTTTTTAGAAGAGCAAGATTTGGGTTTTAAGAGCAATATTTGGGTTAAAATAGCAAGATCTGCGTTATAAGAGCAATTTTTATGTAAAGAATGCTTAAAATTTAAGGTTTTCATTAACTTATATCTAAAATAAGATTGATTTATATTTTAAGCGAAGTTATACCTAAGTATTGCAGGAAGCAACGGAAGCTTTCATAGTTCAACTTCTGGAGGACGCAAATCTCTTGGCCCACCATTCTCGTCGAGTTACACTGATGAAAAGGGACATTATGTTGGCCAAAAGGATCCGTGGGCTCAGTAAATTTGGGGAATACTAGACTTAATAGACCGAATTATCAGGCAATACATTAGCTAATGGAATTATCAATATCTTCATTAGCAAATAGCTATATCAGTCAACACATTAGCTAATTGACATATCAGTAAATATTGACATCATTCCCTTAGGTATCCACATCTTATTTTGTTAGTTTAGGTATAGACAGTCTGTTAGTGACTTAAGTTCTTACATTATAGTACCTTTTACTCACTTTTTTCTTAATTTTAGCTTTATATTGAGTATATATATAAACATGAATATACACTGCCTTTCCTAGCTAAACTCAGGTTTTTTCACTTTTTGTTTTCTTATTATGTTAGATATCATTCCAGTCAATAGTAATCACTTTCTTTACTATACCTTATACAGAAACCTTTATATAGTTCTAATGTTGATCTTTTCGGACAAATCATTATTGTATGTAATAACTTATCTGTTTAAGGTCAGTAATAAACTATTACTGCGCTTTTACATTGCAATTTCTTGTAGAACGTCAAAGACGAGTCAGTATTACATTCATAATGATAAAACGTTTAGTATTGGGAAGTCAAAAAAAGTCTTGTCGTTTTTTCTCATTAAATTATGTGTAAATTAGCGACAAGACTTTTTTAACCTCTAATATATAATAATATAATGGCAAATTCCAGAATACTACTCTACACCAAATATGACTTTTTTAAAACAATTGACAAACAAAATTTTAAAATTTATTCAATCTCCTTCAAAGCATTGGCAATAGCATCCACACATTGATCAGCATTACTCTTGTCGATGCACATTGGTGGTTTGATTCTCAAAACATTGCCATTCAACCCTCCCTTCCCCACCAAAACCCCATTATCTTTGATTTTCTCGAAAACTGTAGCCACTTTGTCGGCTGGTAATGGTGTAGTACCTTCTTGTACTAGTTCTAAACCAACCATCAGGCCTTTTCCTCGAACGTCACCAATCAGTTTTGAGGGAATTTTAGATAATTGGTTGAGGAAGTGGGTGCCTACGACTTCGCAGTTCTGTTGAAGGTTCTCTTCTTGAATCACCTGAAAGAGTTGTTGACTTATATTGTTTTAGATTGTCATTTTCTGCTGTAAATCTTAAAAAGTTAAAGGTATGGTAGAAACTAGAGTATTTTAGGGTAGAGCAGGACTATGATAAGGCTATTTGGTACCGCTTTATAGTAGGGTAGGGAAGGGTAGATTAAAGTACAGTGAGGTAAGGCAGAAAAGCTCTTAAAAACCTACATCCAATGTAGCCTTAGCAACAGTAGTAGCCAATGGATTACCACCATAAGTATTAAAGTACAATGCCTTTCCCAATGAATCAGCAATCTCCTTCGTAGTAACAACCGCGCCCATAGGAAAACCATTGGCAATTCCTTTGGCCATAGTCACAATATCTGGCCTAGCGTCCTGACTTTCAAATCCCCAAAAGTGAGAGCCAAGTCGACCAAATCCAGTCTGAACTTCATCAGCAATGGCTAGTCCACCTCGCTTCTGAACTCTCTCGAAAGCTCCTTTCAGGTATCCTTTTGGGTATTGAACAGTACCACCCACTCCTTGGATTGATTCGGCCAGAAACGCGGCTGGACCGGTCGATTTTGGGAAGTCGTAGTCTAGAACTTCATCGAGTTGGGCTAGGTAATTGGCTGTGGCTTGGCAGGGTGAGCCTGAATTAAAAAAATTTTTTTTTTGGTTTTTATGGTAAAATATGATGAGTTTGGGCTAGTTTTAATTGAAAAATGCACTTTTTAAAATATTTACCGTAGTAAAACATATATCACTTGAAAGATATACATATTTTGTATATACCGTCAAGCTTTTGTTAATAGAATGTTAATTTGGAAAGACTTACAGTCCTTTGAAAACCTGAAGAATCCATTTTTTTATCAAAATTGGACGTTTTTTTACTTTTAACTTTTTTAAATCGCTATAACTTTTTTCAAAAAACAATTTAATACTTGAAAATTTGTGCAATAATAGCTTGTTGATTTTGTCACCAAACATAATAATTAAAGTTTTAATTTAAAAATTTTAAAAAAAATTACGGTAGTTTTGCAGTACCCTTGGTTTTTCAAACTTTTTTTCATTTTTTCAAAAACAAAAAAAAATTTGTTTGAAAATTTGATTAACGGATCTTGTAAAGCATAAAAAGGTGTATTTACCTGGAAAATTTCATGTTCATATCTTTTTTACAACAAAGTTATGACTATATAAAAAACTTAAATTAGTCCTTTTTAGATTTTTAAACAGCTGTAATTATTTTCAAAAACTAATTTAAAACTTGAACATTTTTGTGAAAATAGCTCTTGGAAGGTGTTTTCAATACCGACAATCAAAGTTTTAATAAGACAATTTTTTAAAAAGTTACAATGGGTTTTACCCAGATTTTTCAATTTTCATTTTTTCAAAAACATATTTTTTAAATTAAATTTATAGGTTTTGTAAAGCATGAAAAGATGTATATATCGTGAAGTTTTTTTGTTTATATCTTATTTTACAACAAAGTTATGACTATATAAAAAAGTTGAAAAATGAAAAAAGTTCGATTCCGCTTGGAAAAATTAATTTTTTTTGCTCTTTTGATACTTTTAGTTAATAAAAAAGTTATTTTTGCTATTTTTATACTATAAAAAAGTTAATTAGACTATTATTGGTCACATTTTAAAACCACCATACCTTTCTCACACTTCGAAGCATGTTTGACCTGAACCGGACTGTCCCTGCACGATCCACACCGATATACACCTTTGAATGGGTCAGGACACAAAGACTTTAGAATGCCAAATCCATGAGGTAGAGGTTGTTTCCAATTGCCGAGATTAGTAGCACCAGCCAAGGCTTGTGTCATTCCATGATAGCCATTACGCAGGGATAAAACATCGAATCGACCGGTATAGAGACGAGCCAGCTCTAGGGCCAAGTCGTTGGCTTCTGAGCCGGAATTGGTGAAGAAACATACCTAAAAGTGGCAGTTATAGTATAAAATATCCTACTATACCGTACCCTACCCTACCCTACCCTACCCTACCCTACCCTACCCTACCCTACCCTACCCTACCCTACCCTACCCTACCCTACCCTACCTTACCCTTCGATCTAAACTTACATTCAAATGATCTGGCAAAGTACTAGTCAACGCTTGAGCATATTCATATACTGGCTCAGTAATGTAAATCGAAGTTGTATGCCATATCTTCTTCATTTGTTGTGACAAAGCTTCATTGGCTTTACTAAAACAATATTGAGTTAAACTTGTGATAAGCCTACTACAATATCCTATTCTAAAGACTTACGGATGACAATGCCCGACAGAGACAGTGACAATTCCTCCAAACATATCCAAGTACTTGTTGCCATTTGAGTCGTATAACCATTGTTTGTCACCTTTTTGAATCACCAATGGCGATTTATAGTAATGTAGGGTTGATTTTGGCAGTAAATGCCTCAGGTTTTGGACTTTTGACATTCTAAAAACATTTTTTTAAATTTTTTAACGTCTACAACGTAATTTAAAAAAACGAAAAAAAAAATATTAATATACCTAACGTTTAAAAATAAAGCCTTTGCCTAGCCCTACTTCCGCCTCACTCTAGCCCTAAGGACCAGAAAAAGGCTGGGCCCACTTTTAAAGCCTGACCCGAATTCTTTACGTACAAACGGGCCGGGCTTTGATTTTCAGACCCGGCCCAACATAAATTAAACTCAAGGCCGGGCCTACACGGATCGTTTCTTACCCCTAATAGGCCATGCTCCCGGCTTACCCTAACCATATCTGTCCTTTTTCCAATCGCTATTTTAGTCTTACCCTAGCCTTAATTCAGCCTCATTCCAGACTTTCATTAGCCTTACTCTCGTCCTACTTCAGCCTTTTACTAACCCTAATTGGGCCTTATCTAATTGTAAGCCTTACGTTTGTCTTATCACACACCAGCCTAATTCCAGCCTTAACTCAGCCTTATTCTAGCCCTAATTCAGCCTTACTTTACCCTAACATTAGCTTGATTCTAGTCTAGTCTAACTTTTTAGTTTTTGATAAAAAAATTATTTTTAAAATAAAAAATGAAAAAAATGGATAAAAATAGCCATTCTCTTTTGTTTTAGAGAAACATAAGTGACCTTTTGGAAGCGGAGGCATTCTTATCGCAATATAAAACAGTTGGCAATATATATTGAGGAATAAATGAACACTTAAATCAATTAACATTGCTGAAGGCTCTAAATTTCAAAAATTAAATTTAAATTAAAAATTATTATACTATTCACTATAACAAGAGTTTAATGCTAGCCCTAGAACTAAGTATAAAGTATTAAGTTGTTCAAATAATTTTGCGCCCCCTGACCTCGCGAATTCGCTTTGGGAGATCTCTCGGGCACAGGACTATTTGAACAACCTAATAAACAAATAAGACTTAAAAATGTATACTCACCAATAATGACCAAACTTTCTTCAATTACTGTAATCCGGATAGTCTTTTGGCTCAGCACATTGACACAATTGAAATTCACACCATGGCACGGATTTGCAAAATTTAAACAGCAAACATGATGCATTATTCGAACATGGGTATGGGTAAAGCTGTGGGAGTGATTTTCTGAAACATTGTGAACAAATATGAATGTAGATAACATTTTAAAACTTTGAAATTTTTTTTTTTAGTTTTAAACTAAAATATTAGATTGTATTAAAAGTATTGAGCTACTGAATTATTATATTATAATAGATATAGTTTTCCTATTTTGACAATACATACGTTGTGTTTTCATTCACCATAGACAATATAGCATTTATTAAAAGCACCAGCACTAACAAATTTAAAAAATTCATAGTATAGGACCAGCAGTAGAATAATATCATTTGAGTCTCATTGGAGCACCATAGCAAAGATAATGGACAATATGCTTTTTCAATTACTATAGTTCAAAGACAATTACATCGTGTCGTTTTGTGACAGTATAGCATTTTGTAATACTTTATTTTGCAAATATACGATTTAATTACAATATTTCACAAATTTGATTACTCTTAAGGCATTTCCACATGGTTTTTTGATGCTTATGTCTAGTTTTTCTGGTTTTTATATTCATTGGGTCAAGGAGACCAAGAAATTACTGAGGAATTAATTTATGAATGTATGGTAAGTTTAAAAGAGTAGGTAATGTATTTTGAAAGGTTGTTGAAAAAGTACTGTAAAAATAGTATTAACAAGAGAAAAATGGCTAAAAGTTGTACTACAATGAGAAAAGGTACCAAAAAAAGATAGCAAAATGAATGAAAACAAGCTAAAAATTTTACTTTCACAGTAAATTAATCAGCAAACTCTATAAAACCTTTACAAACATCAAAAAAAGCAAAAAAGCTCAGCGTCCTTACGGTTCCGTCGTCGCCGCACGGGCTAGGATTGCTCTTCCTATCATATAAAGGATCATCACCGCTAGCCGCGCTCGAACCCGCGTGTTTGCCCTCTTCTTTGTTTTCGAGACAAAGCTGCAAACCACTCGGCCACGCAAACACAGCTCGATTCGCTCTTCGTTTCTCTTTCTATGAGTTCTCTGGTGGAACAGCGAGATAACGGGGAAGAAAAGGTAGTTTTTGAAGGTTTTTTTAAGCTTTTAAAATTAAAAAAGTTTGTTTTGGCTTAAAATATGGTTAAGAAACATTATTTTATTAAAATCTATTAAAAAATCCTTAATAAATAGCGGAAAATGTAGATTTTTTCATAAAAATAGCTGTTTTTAAAAATTTTTTAACAGCTAATTGTTTCAAAAATGCCTTTTTTAACCTTTTTTCATGCCCAACTCGACAAAAACAACAAAATTTATTAAAACAAGACATATCCAAGCCTTAGGTCTTATGTATAATTTTTAAAAATCAATCACAAGCAGCTTCTCCAACTTTGAAACACTGATTGGTAAAGTGCAATTCAGTCGGCCATATTTGCTCAAAAACTTATTAAAATATATACTATGATCTTCTTTGCTTGGGATACCAAGTGGTTTTTCACAAACAGCTCCATAGTTATATCCACAAATTGTGTAACCAGCTCCTGGACTCATATCTGCGCCGTACCAAACTTCCGTCGAATGATGTTTGTAGCCTAGGGCTTCGGGAAAGACTTCTGCCACAACGTCTTGGTTGTGAACTACACGGAAGAACCAGGGAATCTGAAAAAAAATCATTTTATTCATATACAGCTAGAGCTAGAGATAGAACTAAAACTAGAGGTGGGCTAGAGCTTGGGCTTCAGTTAAAGTTTGAGCTTGTGCTTGAGTTAGAGGTGAAGCAAGAGCAAGAGCAAGAGGTTTAGCCAGAGCTAGTAATACTATACCATTTCTGAATGTGAATAAGCATAATCATCATCACCAACTCTCGGCTGTCCAAACGTGTACAAAGCCAAATTAGTTGCATTATAACCATACTTACATATCAAGTACGGTGCCAATAATGAAGTAAGAGCACCGCCAAAAGAATGTCCAGTCACCCATACAGTATATATTGGATATTGTTGTCGTATCTCATCAAAAACGTCAGACATTCCAGTTACCCAAATCTGTCGAAATGCTGAGTTAAAGTAAACATTGACATCACCTATTTCATAATATCTTTCTTTGGCTTCAAATCCGCTGAAACTTTCGTCCATTAGTTGTGTCATCTTGACAGTGCCTCTGAAGACAATGGCAATCACTTTGTCATCATGTAGTAGAGCCATGTAACTTGCACATAGGTCTTCGTAGTTAAATGCACATAATTCTTTGTATAACTGAAATTGTTTTAGTTTAGTTGAGGGTAAGATAAAGTTAGGTAGGATACGGTAAGGCAGAGTTACGTAGGGTAAGGTAGGTTAGAGTTAGGTAGGGTAAACTTACAAAAAAATACAACGAAAACCCAAAATAAAAGCCCCATCCCAACAAAAAATATACTAAAAAACTTACCTGCACCATTTCAACATTGCCAAAATGATTTGTGATGCAATATTCCGGATTCTCGAGGTGATACGCACCTGCCGACAAAATCAACATACGACGAGCTAACGCGTCATCATAGTAATCATACAAATCGGCATAACTTTTTGCAATTAACAAGGAAATCAATTGAAAGCAGATTATGTTAGCCATAACAATAAACATTTAAAGACAAAATAAATGGTTTGTATATTATACATTAGCTGGCTCCTGATAGTATTTAATTATCGTTGAACACATCAAAATTAGAGCTAATGGCTTCTTTTGATCTACATTATCATTAATTTGCAAAAATTTACAAAAGGCATCTTTACATAAAGTTAAAAAATTTTAAAAAGTTTAAGCAGACTGGCCAAGGAACAAAATTCAAATTAATTTTAAAAAACTTTTAAAAGTTGTTCTTACTTACAGAGAAAGTACTTGACCTACTCTGATTAATTTCAAACTTTTTATATAGAAAGATGATGTTAATATACGATCTTCAACAAAGTAAGAAATTACACTTTCCAGTCAATCTCGTGCAAATCGAGATCAAACAATAACGTTTTGAATTTCCCGCCAAATTGGCATTGTGTTTCCAGCTTGTAACTTCCTTATTTTTTGCCTTTTAACCATTTTTCTTTAATTTAATACTAGAGTACCTTTAAATGAGCCTAAAATTTTAAATTTGTAAGCTTACCGTATCTGGAACATCAACAAAAAGCTTGCAACACGATGCCGAAATTTGTCAAACCGGCGGGAGCTTCAAATATTTTAATTTTAAAACTCAAAACCGGCTTTTATATGGCTTGGGAAGCTTGCTTTGCCCACATTATAAGTGTATGTGTTGATTCAATTAGATACAGTACCATATCATTGACATCTTCAGTGACCCCAACTAACCGGGCTTTGACCTCTCAACAAGGTCGTATACCATTATACAAAAGCATATCAATAATAAACATAACATATCATTTTTAAGATCTTAAACACCGCCTCAAACTCGAGGAATTGTAAACTCTTTCGCTAAACCAAGCTTGGTAAAACATACTCAAGCCGGCCATTTAATTTGAAAAACAATGGCGCGCACTATAGCTAAAGAAGGGAGCTTTACTCCGAGGCACTAAAATCGATCGCTACCTGATAGTAAAAAGGCGAGGAAAGTTCATGACCTGGCGTAATGCGTCGATTTGGCCAATCGGATGTTGCTACTATTCAGTTTTATAATTTATAGATTATGCTACTTATATTTGACTAGAATAATTTGGTCAAAGTACTATTTTTTATGTTTTTGGCGGTTTTTAATTTTTAAACAGTGGTATTTTATAAAAATTCGCAGAAGATCAAATTCTGTGGCATTTTGTATTATTGAATGTAAAACAATTTTTTTTTCTAAAAATTTTTGATTTAAATGTAAAATTTTTGTTAATTTAGTATAAAACAGGGTTTTTTCTATTGATTACGATAGGTCACATAAAGTTATACCACTATTTTCATGGATAAAACGATTTTTCGCGAATGAGGTAACCAGGTGGTCTACTATAACATCGGGGAGCAACTTTTCGTAACTTAAAAACCGTTTGACAGAATTTTATGTTTTTTGTATCATTTTGAAGGTATTTTCATGCAGATTTTAAATATGTACAAATATATATATTTTTGATACATTCATCTTGGAAGATATGCTATATTATTTTTGGGATAACAAGATTTTTTAATTTTTATGCTACCTCGCGTTATCGCGCTTTCTTTCCATTGATTAATTGGCTTTGATGCAATGCTTATTATTAATTATCTATTTATTTCAGCTTCAAACTCAACAGAAATGAAGAGGAGAGCTATCAGGCCGGACGGCAACGGTTCGTCCCAACAAGTGACGTTGGAGACAGCAGAACCGAACCATTTTTTGAATCCAGAGGATCACCTTCATAATATCAGACTCCATCAGCTGTTCCACAGGTATGTATTACAGTTTAAGAATGGCATCTTCCAAGATTTAGAACTTTTCTGGACTTTTAACTTTCAAATTGCGATAACATCTTTATAAAATAAGATATAATGATGAAACTACAGCATTATATACTATTTTAAAATTTTATATGCTTTTTAAACCTTTTAAATTTCTATTTGATACCTATTTTACAAAAAAAGTTATGACGGAAATAAGTTTGAATTTTTGTGTTTTTAGGTAATGGTGAATATAAAAATTTTATTTTCTAAGCCTAAACGAGATTTTAATAATAATATTTTTAGCTACAAGGACCTGGAGCTAGCATTGTACGAATACATGGCCAAAACCGGAGTCAGACTAGTCAAACCATCGAGTAATTGGTTAAGAGCGGGCATGGACGGAGCTACTCAAGAAGACGTCGAAAGGTGTATTTACCACCGTATCAATTACCATTGCGTGTTTCACAAACCACCGATGAGGAAGATGGTCAAGCGCCCGAGACGTGACATCAGCCACATCAAAGACTTTTGTCAATTCGATTTGGTCATTCAGTACGATGTGAACTTTCATTGCTTGAGCATCAAGTCGATTCGAGGACAACACAGTCATTTGCCGACGAAGGAGGCTTCTGAAGAGAAACAGAATGAATCCAGATACAGATTTCTGTCTAAATGTAAAACTTGTAAGTTTTTTGAGATTTGGTGTTTAAATTTAGGAAAATTGGGTTTTTGTTACCTAAAATATTGGAAATTTGAATTATTTTTTACCTAAAATTATACAAATGGCGCCTTTATTATCTAAAATCGTTAAAATTATGCTTCTGTTACCTAAAATTATAAAAATGATGCTCTTTTTACCTAAAATTAAAATAACTTAATTTTTATTACCTAAAATCATAAAATGGTGTTTTTGTTACCTAAAATTACATATAATTCTATTTATGCCACTTAAAACCTATAAAGGGTTTTTGTTACCTAAAATATTGCAAATATGACTTTTGTTACCTAAAAATGAAAAAAAATGTTTTCAGTGGAATGTATGGAGAAAGTCCTCGGTTACCGACAACCAAATTACGTTAAAACCGAAGTCTACCGCGTTAAAGCACCATCAAAGAAGGTAGAACAGCTCAGCGAAGACGCGTACAAAGCCACCATCGATAAGTACATGTACCGAACTCCAACATATTACCCACCCGAGGTCTGGGAGATAATTAACACCGAGCTAGAAATATTGGCTTCCGAAGCCAGGAATGAACAAGGGCACGGAACGGTGAGGAAGCTGGTGAAACGACGAGCGTTTGGAGATTCTGGTGAAGGACTAACGGCTGAGAAGAAGATGGTACACCGTATGCTGGATGTATGGTACCCTGAGAATGTTGTAGATGGTTACAACGCCTATCCAGATCAGTACTATAACCAAGAAGCTCCAATGATCGATCAAGTGCCAATGTACCAAAAGGCAGCGGAAACAGGGCCAAGTGCACCAAGCTTGACAATGCAACTTCAGAGTGGACCAAAGGTACCAGAGAATCAAATAATCACACCAAATCAACCAATGGTACCAAAAGATTATACAGGACCTCAAAAGTGGGAAAGTGTACCAAATAATGGATTCGTGCAACAGCGAGAAGCACCACGGTACCAGAAGATATCAAGAAACGAGCCAGTTATACCAGCTGTAAAGATGGAACCACCACGAGAGCAAATGGATCTACCTTATCACAATAGGCCTAGATATGACTCAAGTGTACTATCATGTCAAAGTTCTGTTCAAAGTGGACCAATTGTACCATATTTTGAAATGTCACCTCCAAGTGAAACAATGGGTTCATTCTTTGAAATGTCACCTCTGAATGAACCAATGGTACTATATACTGATATGTCATTGAAGAATTATCCAATGGTACAGTCTGGACAAGAAATGGTACCACATTATCAAATGTCATCTCAGAATGCACCAATAGTACCATCATGCCAAATGCCACTGCAGAATGCACCAATAGTACCATCACGCCAAATGACGCCTCTAATCGAGCAAAAAGCTCCACTAACACCACCTCATGAAATGGTACAGCCGGGAATGGTACCATCTATGTACTACGAAGATGTTGCACAAGCCGACCTGTCCAGCGAAGACTTGAATAATATCCTGGGCGACCTGTTTGCCAACTTTCACAGTCCTGATAATGGTCAATGTATGGCAAAGCAGAACAACAACTACTCTTACGATGTACTGTAAGGTATTGCATTATTTGGTTGGGGTTTATGGTTTCTAGTCTAATTACTGTATCTTGATAGTACTACTGGTACTGGTCTAACTACTGAATCGTTGGTGGTACTATTGGTACTAGTCTAAGCTCTGTGGATTTTCTAAAACTTTGTTGTCTTCCTAGGGTACTGTAGCTCTCTTCAACCTTTGTTTGAATTGATTAATGTAGTTTTTTAGCTCGGTTACTGTATATATTTTTACTTTTTCTTCACTATTATTAACCACTTGACATTTTGAATATAATAATGGGGTATATGATCTCTATATTAACGTATAATATCATGATATGTAACTGATACTACTATATCAAGCTATAGTTTTATTATATATAACTGGTACCTTTATATTAAACCATAGTTTTATTATATGTAAGTGATATCCTTATACCAGGGTATAATTTTAACTGATATTTTTTTAAAAAGATATAATTATATGTAACTGAAACCTAATATTAATACCGGGTATCACAATATTCATCATTGGTCTCATTATCAGTTTTAATTCACCTCGTTTATTTATCTTGACCTAACTTAATATTATCTATTTGTACAGTTCAAAATGTCATGTTTATATTATTAATTTACTTTTTTTAATTTTGTTATACTAACCTTTCTTATTATTTTTATCAGTTAACCTTTTTATAACTATTGCTTATGAAGCGCAACACACAATAAATGCTGTGTATGAAAGTTTGTTGGAGTTTGTTTTAGTTTGGTTGGATTCTGATGAATTATTTAGCTAAACAATATTTTATTATTTGATGGTAAATTTGGAGATTTTATGCCTAAATTAATATTAAAAGTTTTAAAACGTTGGAGTTTTATAACCTTACATTTGAAAAAGGGTTTTGTTACCTAAAATTCAAAAAATAGGGGGTTGTTACTTTAAATTCTTGAAAAAATGGGGTTTTTTGATGTTAAAATCGCAAAAATATTTGTTACTTAAATTCAATAAAATAAAGTTTTGTTACCTAAATTTAAAAAATGGATTTTTGAGGCTTAAATTTTCACAAAACATCTTTGTTACCTAAAATTAAGTAAATCACGATTTGTTACAAAAAATAGAGATTTGTTGCTTAAACTTTAAAAAAAGTTGATTTTTGAGAACACTAGGTACTAGGCTTTTTTTACCTAAAATTAAAAAAATAGAGTTTTGTTACCTAAAATTTCTTAAACTGGCACTTTTAAGGCTTAAAATTCGAAAAAATTAGGTTTTGTTACCTAAAATTAAAAAATGGAGGTTTTTACTTAAAAGTCAAAAATTTTTGATGCCTAAAGGTAAAAAAAGATTGATAACTTATAAGTAAGACTAATTAAATTGCTTTCTTTTATAGTCGATTATGTTTTTAAATATAAAACTTTCGCCAATTAATTATAATAAGGACACCGCCTACAGTAGTCTCTTGTGGGTAAGGGATGCCTTCTATGGATTTGAACTTCGTAAGCTCTAGCCATGTCCGTACAACAAGGGGCGACTTCTGGGTGGTTCTAAAATATGAATTTTAAGTTTAAAAATTTAAAAATTAGAAACATTCGCTATAGTCAACATAAGCATTTTTATAGCTAGAATCGACTACAGCGAGAGTCTACTGAAAGGTCTAGCTTACACTGGCAGCTTTTCGCCAAATTCTTCCCCATTTAGCAAACTCTTGATCTCGAGCTTCTTGGTCAAGTTTTTGAAAGTATTCTTGAACATCCTCTTCTATCAACAGGCATTTTTGACGTAGTGAGGCATTACAGCAAGATAGCACAATACAGACTGTTAATAATGACAGTATTTTTTGCATTTTTTTAGGTTTTTGCTGCTAAAAATGAGAAAAAATGAAGTTTTTATTACCTAAAAATGAAGAAATCAGAAAAACGACAAGATTTTAAGATTTTTGAGAGCAAAAGACTAGCTCATACACGATGTTTATGTTTTATATTGATGTTTCACAAATTTACATTGCAATTTCAAGGCTTTCATTAACATAAATTAGAGTTTTATTAATCTTACAAGGTGTTATTTTATGGTAATTATCACTCAATTACTTTAAGAAGAGTAATTGAGTGATAATGGCTTTTATTTTTTATTGTTAGCGATTCCTGATGGGTCTGGAAATATTAATATTGTTTTATGTCTTAAATGAACTTGGTATTATTAGGTCTAAAACTAAAATTGCGTCTTTTTTTGACAACTTTGACGAAGGCTAGCCAAAAAAACATCAAATTTTAAAAGAATTTAAATTTGGAACGGTGAAAAAACTGCAAAATTTAAGAATACAGGGCTTGCAACAATGTAAATAATATTTAATTCATGAGTAAAATTATATTATGGTAGAGTTCGTAAAACAATTAATAAATATTTGTCATTTTATTTTTTTGTATGAGCAGGGTAAAGTAGGGTAGAGTGAAGTATGTTATTGTATTGTGTGATATGGTAAAGTACGATATGGTAAGGTAGGATAGGTAGAGAAGAGTAGGACAGGATAAAACAAGGTAAGTTATGGTAGGGTAAAGTAGGGTAGGGCCTAATTAGTGGGTATCGCGGAATGACGCAAGCCTTAGCTGGTGCTACCAATCTTGGCAATTAGAAATAGCCTTTACCTCATGGATTTGGCATTCTTAAGGGTTTTTATTTTATCCCATTCAAACGCGTTTATCAATGTGGATCGTGCAGGATTCTTAGAATTAGGTACGATAAGCCAAGTAAATATGTAGAACAACTGAAAATACTGCCAAAACTGCCTGATTTTCATTATTTGCGATTTATTCATATCGATTATGCTTTTCTTTCACGAACGTCGTTATCATTGGATTCAAAGTGCAATATACAAGTAGAGAAAAGAAGTCGAAAAATACGGTAGGGCCTTCGCCACGAAGGCATTAAATATATTGTTCAAGTGGACATGGAAACCGTGTTGTTGGATGAGTTGGGTGGCTTTGTCACCGAAACTTTACTCGTTTTGGGCTCGTCGATATCAATGTTGTAGCGGAGCATTTTGGCCGCGAACCAACTGTAGTAGTTGTCGAATTCGATTATGTCTGGAATTTGAAATTTTTTGAAATTTTCAATTTTATTAATTCAGTTCAGATAATTCTGTGCCCCTTTCAAAGCAACTTTTTGGGATTACATGGCACAGAATTATTTGAAGAATCAAAAAGAAAAAAAGAGTTATTATAGTTATAAGGTTGTTCAAATAATTCAAATTTTCGAGGTCACGGGGCGCAGAATTAATTGAAAAACCTCATATTTATTTTTTAATTTTAGATAACAAATGTCTCTGATTTATCGTATTGACACTTTAAGGCTCAAAAATAAACTGGCAAACACCCCTGTCTTTAAATTTTGTTAAAACAATTTAAATTTTTTAAATTTCGCGCCAAATTGGCATTCTGTTGCAAGTTGTTTTAGATTAGTTAAAAGCCACAAAAATCGATTAAACATTGATGTTTAGACTTGTATTTAACTTATTAACTAGAGATTAATTTTAACTATAAATATTGACATGCAACACAATGCCAAAAACCCGCTAATTTCAAAAATTTAAATTTTAAGTATAGTTTTCACAGTAATTACCATATATATATTTAATAAAAAGGTTAAAAATGTAATTTAAAGCAAGTTTTAGACTTATATTGATCCATAAATTAATTATAACTATAAATATCGACATGCAACACAATGCCAAAAAACCGCTAATTTTAAAAATTTAAATTTTAACTGTAGTTTTCACAGTAATTACCGTATATATATTTAATAAAAGGCTTAAAAATTTAATTTTAAGAGCATTTTCTAGCATTTTTTATTCAAAAAATACTAAAAATAATGCCAAAATGGCTGGAAATTTAAAAAATTTGAAAAATTTTAGTTTTTTTAAACATTGAAGTAAGACAAAGTAGGGAAAAGTAAAGTAAGGTAGAGTTAGGTAGTAAATCCAAACTTAAACTTACATCTTCCGGACTGTTCGCAAAGATAAGATCCAGAAATGGGGACTTGAGAGCATTCGAAGCGGATGTAAGGGTATACAGTTTCCATTTCAGTCAGACAGTTGGCCGTGTTGCTGGAGTCGTGGTAGATGGCGAAGCCGATGTCGTCTTCGTCTGTCATGTATTGCCAGCTGAAAGTTGGTTAATATATAGCTAAAGCTTGTACGTATTCTATTATATAAGGCCTCAGGTGGGGCAGGATACAGTACTACAGGTAGGGGGATCAAGGACGTTGTGTTAGGATAGGGTAGGGTACAATAGGGTAGGTCCTCAGCACTGAAACTCGCCTGATCCGAGTGCCGGCTTTGACCTTGAGTTCGATGAGATGTTTGTCGCCCGCGTACACCGTGGTCAGCTGATCGTAATGGGGCATGGCGTTGTGTTTGTCCACGTAGTAGGTGTCCGGCACCGGGCCTAGACCGTAGCGAATCTTCGATGGACATCTGAAATAGGGAATCAGGTTTAGAAAACGATGAAAAGTGGTGAACTTACATTACCCTACCCCACTGTACCCTACGCTACCGTACCCTACCTAATCCTCACCTACCCTACCCTGCCTTACCCTACCCTGCCCTACCCTACCTTACCCTACCTCACCCTACCCTACCCCACCGTACCCTACGCTACCGTACCCTACCTAATCCTCACCTACCCTACCCTACACTGCTCTACTGTACCCTCCTCTAACCTACCCTAACATGACATAACAACTCTGGCTCCCCTAGCTATATTACTGCATCCTGCCTTCCCCAAAGCCTACCATAGCCACATTCTATCCAACAAGATGGCCTGTTTTAACCTGCCGTACCCTACACTACCCAAACTAACTCGTCCGATATGTTTCTTGTCCTAATCATACTGTATCATATGCCACTATACCTCAAATATCCTTCTTTTACCATCTAAAACACTTACTTTGGATCCCCATTCTCGTCGCACATCCGTCCTCCCCAATGTACTGGCCAAGCATCCAAATCCACGTACTGGTTCAAGGCTTGTTGCCAACAGTCTTCGGATGGCATTTCGATCAGATCTTGGATGCTTTCGGACAAGAATGGAGTCATTGAGTTGAAGGCCACTCTCGCCATCTCTGGTGCTCTTAGGATGAGGATTTTGCGTAGTACCAACGGGTAGTGGTCTTGGAAGAGCAGTACCAAAGTGGTAAAGGAGCTGGCGAATTGTTTGGAACTGTAATGTGCGGAGGTAATGTGGTCCAGGTCGAAGACTAACATCATTTGTTCGAATGGGCGGTTGGTCTAGAAATTTTAAAAATAATGTGGGTGGGGTAGGGTAGGGTAAGGTATAGTGGGGTAGGGTAGGTATACTTACAATTTTAGCTCGTTCCTCGCACAATTCGATTCCTTTTTCGATGGCGGCCAATGAGAATTTGATGTAATCTTTGGATTCGACAGATCTTAACATTCCTTCCACGTCCATATTACCCAGCAATGACATCAAAATTGGGTTTCCTTCACGGTCGGACAAAAAGCCATAGCCACAGTACTTTTCGAGGATCTGAAAATATAAAATTTTAATTTTTAAAAATTTTTAAAGCTTGAAATATTTTAAAATTCATTTTTTAATTTTTTTAAAGTTTTTGGCAACTTGGCTTGCTTGTATAGGGGTCTTTTTTTTGCCCCTTCTTGGCCTCATTCTAAGCCTTTTTCATAATTATACCCTTCCACCTTATCATGACTAATCTTAGTGATTACTTTCTCTGCCTGAGCCATTTGTAACTCTGTTTTCCAATTATCAGCCCTTTCGGTAATCAAACCGGTCTAACAGGTTCTTCTACAACAACTGACCATCGAAAAGAAGTTTGCGCAAAATAGATATTACTAACAAGGTCTTCGTCTTGTTTACTGTTCGAAGCCCATCACAGTAATGTGGGTTTCATGGGAATTTAAAGGTATAACGAAGGCATGGGTAAAATTAAACTTTTAATTTTTAAAAAATTCAAAAACCTAAATCAAAAAATTATTAAAAAATTTTAATTAAAAATTTAAAAGTTGAATTACCCCTCCCAGGTGCCTTTTATTTATTTAAAATATTAACTCTTTTCTAAGTCCTTCTTTCTTTTAAAATATGTTTTACCATACCTTTTCTTAATCGTTTAAAATATCTATTTATCCACCCATGACCTTCCCGTGCAAAAACCCCTATCAAAAAATACGTCTGGCAGATCCCCTTCTTTAAAAAAATATTTTTATCTTGCCCTCCCCCCACCCCCTTCCTCCCCACTTTTCAACATTCTTCTATCCCCCATTCCCTACTTCTGCCCAAATCATAGTGGTCAAAAAATATTATTTACCCTGCCATCTCCTCACCCATCCATCCGCCGCTACATTGAAAAATATGAGACCCCCTGTTCAAAAAATGTTTTTTACCCCGCCCTCCACTTTTTTAAAAAAATACATATAATCCTTTTTCCATAACACAAAAAGAAAATTTTTTTTACCGCACCCTCCCCTTCCTCCTCTCCTACTTTCAATAATACGAGACCCCTTCTTCAAAAAAAATATTTTTTACTATACCCTCCCCCCCCTCCCCGTCTTACTACAAAAATATTTTTTACCCCACCCTGTTCCCCTCTCCTGCTTCTAAAAGTATACGTCCCGTTCTTCCATTTTCACCCCTCCAAACCCTCAAAACCCCAAAAAACCCCTACCTCAGGCGCAGTCCATCGTTCAATTGTGTCCAAATCCCACGCCTTTCTGAAAACAGCATTCTTCTTCAATCCTTCGGCCGTTTCGTCAAATTTGCCGTTCTTGGATCGAAGCCATCTGAGGAGTGTAGCTGATGAGTAGTGGGAGATTTGAGGAAGCAACTGCTTCAGGGCATTACAAGCCTCAATCTCTTGGTCGGTCGCTGGTTTTTGTAATATCCGGTGGGGCATACTGAAAAAAAAGGAAAATTGTTTAAAAACCTTTTTTAAAATGAAAAAGCGAGTATTCACGAAAAATGGCACAGTAAAGTAAAAAAATGTAAGATATTTATCTAATTTGTCAAAACTAAAAAAAATAAAAAACATACGTCCCATATAAAAAAATTATTTAAAACGTTGCTGTTTTTGCAATTCTAGGTAATATAGGTCATAATAAAAAACTGACAGTCCTCTGTAATGCAAAAAAAATTTTTTTTTCAATAAGGAATTCATATTTTTGATTTTTTTTCTATTTTAAGTAAGTGCAATATCTATTTGAAAAAAAAAGATACTGATTTGTCTATGTCTACTTCAACTTTGCTCTCTCCTCATTGCCTTATTATGCTTATTCATATTGAAAATGCGAGGACAAAAACAAAAACAAAATTTTTTTCAAATTTTATTTTCCCGCCAATTTTAAAAAATTTTAAAAACTGTTCTAAATATATACTCTACTGAATTGTTAATGTATTCTATAGATTTGGCCTGAAAAATGACTCACTAAGCCTATCCAAAGTACGTTTGGAAGGAAACAAGAAGTATATAAGACGTATCTTCCTCTAACAAATTGTAAGCTTTATAAACACCATTCTAAGTCCAACCCTTTATATATTATACATATTGGCACCCTTTACATAAACCTTGCCAACCCCTATCTTTTATATACTTCAATCCTAACCTTAAAATGGAAAAAAAATTTTTTTACAAATGAACCAGAACTTTTTGGGTGTCCCTCTTACCCGTAGCGACGCTCCTAAACCTTACCCTTTATAAACACCTTGCCAATTCCTATTCTTTCTAAGCAGCTTACCAGTTGTTTTATATACATCTTGCTAACCCCTACCCTTTATATACCTCTTGCCAAGCCTTGCACTTTAACAAAATCACAAAAAAGCTGTTGATTCCCATTGCTACAGCCCCTGTTTCCAAATACTCGGCTGGACACCTTCTTTTTATCGTCCGATGTTAATGAATATAAAGCTAGATGAATAGTTCAGATAAAGATCGCGAAACGTGAGAAAATCTTATCGAAACGTCCAGAAAAGTCGACAACGTGATGTTGTGAAGAAAACACGTCTCTACAAAACCCGTGCCACACATTAAACTAGTCCTGGGATATGAAAATAGGCCAAAGATATTGAATTAGTCAGAAGATATGAGACTTTTTTATATGAGATTTATATTAAACTATTTGTATTAAACTAAGCCTGATATTGTAATATCTTTGCAGCAATTTAAAAATAGAAAAATTTATTTTTATGAGTAATAGAAGGTATTGGCTGACTAATTGTTTTAATTTATCAGTTTGTTTAGGTCAAAAAACAAAAATATTCTAGAAATTGTTGAAGACTGTAATATCAACTTATCAAACATATTTTTTAATTTTCCTAGCCACTTTTAACAAAGCTCCCTTCTTCTACAAACAACCTAATATGTACAACTTTTCTATTGATAGAAACCTAGAGGTAGCCTGGACCAATATAGAGTAACTAGGGTAGATAAGGTAGGGTAGGGTACGGAAGTATAGGGTAGGGTAAGGTAAAGTAGGTCGGAGCAGAATAGTGTAGGGCAAGACAGGACAAGAAACAGAGCAGCGCAACGCAAGGCAGGGTAGTAAAAGGGTAGAGTGCGGCATTAAAAACATACGGTAAAATCAGGCATGCCGCTTAAAAAACATTTTATAGCCAACAAGAAATTCATAGCCAGTTTAGATGGGGGAAGGGGAGTCAAAACTCGCTGCCTTCAGTCTAGCAGCTTTATTTACATTGAAAACCCCCTCCCCGGTAAAAGATAGATATACACAGTGGAACTAGACCTGAGGATAGGACCGGACCAAACAGTTTTAAAATAATGTATTGATTGTGTTACTCATAAAAATCAAAAAACAATAACCAAAATTCTAAATTTTTTTAGCCCGAAACTTTGTTTCAAGCTCGCCCTCGTTTTTAATTTTGCTCAGACCCTGCACGTTTCTCATGCCCAACTTGTAAGTGGAACTCCTGGACCAAAACGCTCGGAACTTTTTCCAATTGTTCATTATAAAAGAGTATATATTATGAAAAGAAGACAAGAATAAAATGCATAATTAATATTGCATAATAAGGGTAAGAAAACGAAAAATAAAATGTTTAATAAAAAGTTAAATTTACAAAACCTAAATTGTTTTTTTACCCTACCCTACCCTATCCTACTTTACCCTAAAGTTTTTTCTTTGACGCCCAAAACAAAAAAAGAAAAACAAAAAAAATGTTGTTTACATCTTTATTTTGACTTCCAAAAAGACATGTCATGAAGATTCAGAATCCTTTTCACATAAAAATAATACATATATATTACCAAATCCATAGTAGTTACTATATAGGATAGGGTACGGCAGGGCTGGATAGATAGGGCTAGGGTACGGTAGAGTAAGGTACGGTGGGGAGGGCTGGATAGGTAGAGCTAAGGTAGGGTAGGGTAGGGTAGGGTAGGGTAGGGTAGGGTAGGATAGGGTAGGGTAGGGTAGGGTAGGGTAGGGTAGGATAGGGTAGGGTACGATACGGTACGTTAGGGTAGGAAAGGTAGGGTAGGGAGGGTGCGGTAGGGTACGGTGCGGTAGGGTAGGAAGGGTAGGGTACGGAACGGTACGGCACAGTAGGATGGGGTAGTGCTGGATAGGGTAGGGTAGGGTAGTATATGCAGTTCAGTGTCCGCAAATGTCTGTATCTCCGACACTTGCGGACAGCGACAAGACTTCTGGTGTCCGCAAGTGTCATTCTTTATGTTTTTTGCGGACAGGGGAATAGTGTCCGCAAGTGTCTGTCCGCAAATGCGACCGTGAAGGACAGATGCGGACATTGTGTGTCCGCAACTGACTGTCCGCAAAGGTTTCTCCGCAAGTGTGACCCCGCCAAATAGAAGCCTAATGCGGTTAGTTTTAAATTCAAAATTCTTTGTATAAAGTATGTTTTACTTTAGTAAACAGGACTTAAATATATACATGCTACTCAAACCTTTCAAGTACAGTACCAGCCCTTCTCCCCTAGTTTCCCCTACTCCAACCTACACTCTCGTACTCTCTCCTACTCTCACCTACACATCCTTCCTCTTTCCAATCCTTCTCTACCTTGCCCTATCGTCTATTACCTTAGCCTACTTTACCCTCCTCTTCTCCCTCCCTCTCTCTTCTGTTTTTACGACATTTTTATTCATTCAGATACCCAGAACAATACTATTTTTATGATCCTACATTTCACAAACATTAGTCTGTTTAAAAAATTCTGCGCCCCACTCTTCCACCCTTCCCCCCCCCCTCCTAAAAAGATGTCTTTGAGAAAGGGCTCATAATTAATTGAACAAAGTTTGAAACAAATAATGACTTGTCATAAACCAAACAAAACCTCAGTATCTTCATCTTTCTTCAACTTTACCATCAAAACCATCCCCCCCCACCCTAAATATTGGGTTGTTTTTCAGAAATCTGTGAAGACCGAATTTACAAGCGATTTCAGGAGATTCATCAGTGGGGGGATTCTGCGCGCTTTTTTGACCTGTTTTTAGGTCTTTTTTCGTGTGATGAACAAGGAAAAACGTGTTCACCGGAGGGAGAGATAAGTGGGTGAATGACGAGAGATGAGAAATCACATCGACCTTGCCCACCGTCGACGGACAAATAATGTACACAAGCTTATGGGGGGGGGGAGAGATGGTTTTTGAGCAAACATATAATATATGAGGGGGGGGGGCGGAAGGGAGTGGTATACCTACAAATATAAACTTTACCCTACCCTACTCTGCCCTACCCTACCCTACTCTACCCTACCCTACCCTACCCTACCCCACCCTACCCTACTCTACCCTACCCTACCATACCCTGTCTTTCCTTACCTTATCTTACATTACCCTACCTGATGATTTACTATCTTCCCTTACTGTACCTTTCCCTAAAGTAGTACCAAAGCCCTTTGTAGGTATAGTATAACAAAAGCCATTTTTTACAAAAGTAAAGCACGTTGTTATAAAGAACAAAACGTTAACCAGTAAGAACGTTCCAAAAAGGTTGAAACCTTCCTGAACTAAGAGTGAGCACAATATTATCTGATTGTGTGTTAAAAACTTTCATAATATAGTAACGTACCTTTGACCTTTAAAACGTATCCTAACTCACTCCCCTTCTTTTCTTTTTTTAACTTTCTGTTATTGATAACTAGAGATCAGCACAGAGTGTCAGTCGGCTTTAGTGATCTATATAATTCTCAGCATAACATTTTAAGATATATGGCAGTAAAATCAGCTGGAAAATTTTGAGATGCTGTAACTTTTTCCCCAGAGGTTGTTAAGAGCTAATTTTACTGCCACTTATTTTAGAACAGTTTGCTGATTAAAGTGATATATATATAGCTTATCTTAAACAAATTTTAATTATGTATCGAGCTGTAGTAGAAGGTAAGATATCCATTCTTTCTTTTTTTGCCTTTTTTAGTTGAAAAACAGAAAACTAAACATTGTCTTACCCGACCCTTAGTGCAAAATTGCTTTGATTGTCTGCCATAGCCAAAACTAACTCGACAGTAGCCAAAGGTCCTTTAACCGCTCCCGCCCATAAGAAATTGAATTTCAAACTATAATATTACCTTCCCCATGCCTATAACCCAAGTCCAAACTTCAATCACCCTATTAATTCCTACCTATATACAACTACTCCCTCTCCCCCCCTCCCACTACAAATTTTTTTATAAAAGTCCAGAAAATAGCCTCCGTAGCCTAAATATTCTTTCAAAAATGACATAGCCAAAGGCTATCAAAGATCAACCTTCTCCCCTTCTTTTCATACCCCTTCTCACATTCCCTGCCCTACCTTTTTTACTGTCCCTACCTTTTTCTCACAACATTTAATATAAAATGAATAAAACCGCCCCCGCCCCACTCGCTAACCCAAAAACAACTTATCCGTTTGTAGAGAAGCAGTAAAAGCAAAACATGACAGAGTAAGAAAAATAACTGACCGAATTCGTTCGACGTGAGAAACAGAATCGGGCGGGACTGGGGGAGGGGGGGGGGGCGAAAGTTTTTCGAATCGATGGAAAAAGCAGATATTGACCTTGGTGACAGACGTTTTTACCCAAAAAAGCCAAGGGTCTTCCCTTCCTTGTTTTTACACATTCCGATTGAGGAACGTTTCTCAACGTGACTCAAGCCGTTTATGCGTATGTGATGAGTTAGGTAATGTTGTAAAGAAAACCCTATTCGACGATACCCTACCTTACCATATACTACCCTACCCTACCCTACTTTACATTACCGTATTCTACATTACCATATTCTACATTTCGAATATAGTATAAGCTACCATACCATAACTGATCCTACCCTACCTACTTTGCTTAACCCTATTGTTCAACCCTTTAGTATCCCCACCTAATCCTGTCCTAAAATGTCCTACCGTATCCTACCCTACCACGTACTACACAACCCTATAGTACTAAATCTACCTCTGCCCTGCTTTATCCTACTCTATTCTATAATAAATTATCTTATATTAACCAACTCTATAGCACCCCTAACTCTATCCTATCTTACCTAAACCTAGTCCCATCTCTAACTACCAGCCAAGCCCTTGGTTAATAATAGTGTAAATTTTGAAGTTTCTACTGTGCCCAAGCCCTATCCTGTTCCTACAGTGTCCTAGTCTACCCTTCTTTTCCCTACCCTACCGATAACCTTTTACCTTCTCTTTTGTACCTTGTCTCTGTAAGCCTAAATAAGCACCTAAAACCTTTAAAAATCATTTTCGATCAGTTTCCAGAAGTAAATGTTCTGAACCCTACCCTGCCCTATTCAAATGTTCGAGTTGGTGTTTGACCGACGATTAAATCAACACTTGAACAGGTACAATTGCGAAAGGCAAGTTTCAGCGGAGAAATTGCTCGAAAACACTGTATTATCTTTAAAAACTTTAGAAAACAACAAATTTCATCACAATATACTCGTTTTACTGGGCTACAAAGGTGTTTACGTGGGGGAGGGATGTACGTACATAAAGGTATATGAAGTATAGAATCAAAAGTCACTTACCATAGTGAAAATTATTTATTATATTAGATTGTTCAAATAATTCTGTGCCCCTAACCCAAAATAATAGAGCACAGAATTATTTAAACAACCGATAACAAGGTATTAGATGCCAACATAAAGAACCCGCCACACTTTTCCTGTAATTTTCTGTAAAAAATGGCGGGTTCTTTATATCGACATCTAATATTTTATTCCTAAAGTAATAGTTACAGTAAATATTGTTAGGTAAAATTGTTTTACGAACCTTATGCTACCTTAAAAAAGCTTTAAAATTTTGAAAAACGCGACATTTGTCACGATACCTGAGATGCCAAAAAACAGCGTGACTCAAGGTCAAATCCGTGACCAGCTGATTACTTTTTGATAATTGTAAAAAAAGAATTCGTGCTTTAACCCTTATCTAGATAGCAAAAAACTACAGTAAGCAGAGAGTTAAAAGAGCAAAGAATGCAGAACAAGTAAGCTAGAACATGCCCATGCTACAGAATTTTTCGGCTGCAAAAAATACAGTTACAGTATTTGTAAAGTACATAAGTATGTAGTAGTACCCTGCCTTACCCCACCCTACCGTACCCTACCCTACCCTACCCTACCCTACCCTACTCTGCAATACCGAACCTTAACCTGCCCGCAGAGTAGTACCCTACTTACTATAATATAATAGTAAGTCTCAAACATAACTTTGTTATAGCTATATACAAAGTTAAAAATATTTTTTGCTCTACTGTAATACCACAACAGAAAAGTTTGTTTACTACAACCCAAGATGTTACCCATGTGATTGTAGATCTGCTGTAAATTTACAACAAGATCCGGTAAGCAGTTGAAGAAGATAATTTATGTTTTGCTTTTCAAAAAACAAAACAAATCTCCTCTTTTTGACATAAGTGAAACCGAAAGTTTTGTAAAACAATTTATGAAAAACAAGGTGAATTAAGGAAATCACTCGTTTTACAACATACTTTGGTATCTTGTGGTTTTAAAGAGTAAGAGTGACATATAAAAGTGATAATAGTAATTTAGGCTTACGTTTGTTAAGCTTAAAGCCTTGTTTGCAAGCCTAAAGGTAAAGCTTGTGCCCTGCTTTGCCTTGCTCTGCCTTGCCACGCCATGCCTTGCCTTGCCATGCCATGCCTTGCTCTGCCTTGCCTTGCCTTGCCTTGCCTTGCCTTGCCTTGCCTTGCCACGCCATGCCTTGTCTTGCCTTGCCTTTCCATGCCTTGCCCTGCCAAAACCTTTATCTATCACACCTTACTCTACCCTAATCATAATGCAATTCATCTGTAATTGCCTTACATTATACTAGTGTAACATACCCTACCCTATTCTACCCTAATGTAGCCTACCTTACCCTATTCTATCAAGGCTTATCCTACCCACCCCTACGCAACCCTACCTCTCTAAAAATAAGAAAGTTGATGTCTATTTTTGTACTGAAAGCAGACTAAACCAGTAAATCAATGTCCTTTTGATTGTTTGTTGTCTAGACCTGTTTCCAACAACCTTTTATTTACAATTAAAACGGTCTTTAAACCGTCGAATCCCAACTTTTTTCTAACCGACTGCCTACGCTTCGTTGAACGGTCGAAAAGAAAGTAATCGGGATGACAAGAAAACACGGTTTTACAATAAAGATAACACTAAAGCTAGAGTTAACATTATATCATTACTAAAGATGGTGTTTACAATATACATTAGAAAAAGGAGAGTGGTTTACAATAAGAAGAGTGTTTTACATTGTAAACCTAATGGCAAAAAAGAAGGTCTTACAATGTAAAACCAACGGAGGTTTACTATGTTTCATTGTAATATATCGGGCGTTGCAAAAGTTAAGTGGTTCTTTGAATCGGGTCTATAACAACATCGATTTATAGTTTAAAACATGTTTGCTAGGTTTTTTGACAAGGACTAGGGCTAGAAAAAGGCTAGAGCTAAGACTAAGCCTTAAACTGAGGTTCAAGCTAAAGCTAGGACTAAAGCTAGGGTTGAAGCTAGAGCTAAGGCAATGCCTAAAGCTAAAGCTACGGCTAGAACTAGGACTAGTGCTAAGAATATGGCTAGAGATAGGGCTAGGGCTAATGCTACAGCTAGGGCTAATGCAAAGACTAGGAATAGGGTTGAGGCTAAGGCTAAAACTAAGGCTACTGTTGGGATTAGGGCTAGTACTAGGGCCAGGGCTAAAACTAGGACCCTCACATGCAAATTACATAATATTAAAAAACACAGTAAACCCCCAGTTACTTCCCTGCCTTCTATACAAACTGTCAATCCAGCCCTAACTATAGCCAACAGAACTAAATAATTTCTTGTTGTTGTTAACAACAGAAGTAAACACCTTTTAAGTCATACACAGAAGTAATATAATGTATATTCACATACAAGCCCATAAGATAGTAAAACCATATTTCCTTGTATCCCTCAAATCAAAACCAATTCAATCGAATCCTAATTACATTCCACCTCCGAGCTAGAACAACCTCAACATTGAATTCGCTTACAATGGAGATCTCTGCGCGCGCGTGATCTTTCATCTTGCCCACTTTTTCCGCGAATCCATCTCCAGGGTGTGACTATTAAGTTGAGGTTAAGAAGCAGGTATTTATAAGCGCAAAGGTTATGGATACCCTTTTTAAAGAAATTAATTGTAATAAATAATACTTAAAGAATGGCGTGGTTTGTCAGATTCAGTATGTTTTCTAGAGGGCGGAACAGAGCACGGAAGGCAAGCCTAGACAAGACAGGTCAAAGCAAGGCAAGGCAAGAAAGGACAGGACAAGGCTGGTCAAGGCAAGGCAAGAGAGGGCAAGGCAGAGCAAGAAAAGACAAGGCAGAAGAGGGCAGGACAGTGTAAGGTAGGCTAGGGTATGAGAATTTAAGTTAGGGTTAGACATGAGGAACGGACCGGGCCTGAGTATTAGACCCGGTCTGATCTAAATTTGGGCCAAGGCCGGCCCGTTCCTCATCTCCAGTTAAAGCAGCTTAATGTAAGACAGGCCAAGGTAGAACAAGCTAAAAAATAAGGCCTGGCAAAAGCTATACATGCCATTCTTTTCGCATCAGTATAAAACTTAACAAAACTTTCAAAGCACGCCATTCCTTTTGCATCAACACAAAACATAATTTTCAACAAAAATTTGTAAATCCAAAAAAATGATCAAAGAATTCAACAAAACGTGGTTTCAAACCAATTAATCTTATTGTTTATGAGGTGAACCCAAGTTCCACGCATCGAAGTTTATTTCAACGTGTTAACTACCCTTTCTTACCCACGTTGAAATAAACTCCAATTGACAATAACTGTTGACGCATTTTTTGGGCGTGGAATTTCGAAATGTTTTTTGAAATGACTACGAAACCACAAAAAAAGTAAAGGTCTTCAGCGTTGAAACGTTCGACATCTGAAGGCTGTTGCCTATTTAAAGCAAAGACATCGAAATCCGTATTTTACCATTCTATAAGACATCGTATTATCACAGAAGTGTGACTTGGTATATCTCGTAACAAGAACTTACTTTAATACTCAAAAACCATACCCAACTGATATTTATACCACAGTAAAATTATACAGTTGTTCAAATAATTGCGTGCCTACTTTCAAAGCAAATTTTCGGAATGAGAGAGCACAGAATTATTTGAACAAACGCATAACTACTATGTTGTTCAAATAATTCTGTGCCCCCCCCCCTTCAAATCAAATGTTTTGGATTAGAATTGTTAAAATAATTCTGTGTCCCCTCTAAAAGAAAATTTTATAGAAAGGAGCACAGAATTATGTGAACAGCCTAACACATCACAGTAAAACCAACAACAACCCTCTTACTATAGTAAAACCAAAAGTAAATATATGAAAATCAATATGCCGTCGAAAAGAAGAAGGGAAGGGGCTTCTTGGGCGGAACGGAATACCCTCATTCTTCTCGCATCTGCCTCAAAAATCACAAAAAAGGAGAGAAAATCGAGTTCAAGGCTTTTTATTTACAGAGATCGTCGACGGAAATTAAAAATAACCATTTCTCATACCACAAATTTGAATTTAAAGGGTATATCTTTCGGTGAAAGATCAAAACAACTTATTTAAAATAAATTTGATTTTATGCTTATCAAACAGAAAATGATTTTCAAAGTTTCGATATGAAATACCGGTCAAAAAGTTTGTAGAAAGTCTTTAAAAGCGCTAAAGGCATCTCAATGTCATCCGTTACATTATGGAGCTCAAGGTGATTTGCGCTATGTAAGTTAGTTTTAAAATGCCCTATCTTATTCGTACCTTTTTTAAATGTAGTGTAATTTTGGGTATAGTACCTGAAGTTTATTGTAAAGCTTATAGTAAAATTTTGTAAAGGTATAAACATTGTGGCTAAAGTTATGACCAAGTTTCCGGTTATAACACAGTTTTTCCTGATATATTATGGTTTTCAAATAATTATGTGCCTCCTTTCAAAAAAAATTTTCGGGATTAGGAGCTCAGAATTATTTGAACAGACTAATAAAGTTTATTTCCATAAAGCTTTTTGAACAAAATTGCTAACAACAGTTTGAAAAACCTATAGCATCTTGTTAAGCATGACATTTTGCGTATATAATTAAATTTTTTATCATTTAACGCCAAAAGGCAACAAAGTAAAAACAGTTTTAAAACTGAAAAACCCTAATTTCCAAACAAAATCAAAGTCTTTCAGTTTTAAAATTTAAAAAAGCAATAACATTTTTATAAAATAAAAATCAAGATGACTTTTTTTAGAACAGATGCTAAAAACACTACCCTTTAATAATTTATACCAAACTCAAGCATTCCCTTTCAATTTTTACCTATTTACCAAACTTTTTGTTCAAAAAATTCTCCGAAACATCAAATTTTAATGTTTACTTCAACTTTCAAGCAAGAATACAACTAACAGACGCATAGTTGCATCTTACCCACCTATAAGTCCTGACAAATTGATTTACAGAGGAGAAATCTCGATTCCCTTCTCTTCGGCACGCTTAGCCAATTCGGTTGGGCAAGTGTGAAGGTACTTGCGCTCGTACGAGCAGATCTCCTGCATTCTCTTGTATGGATCGTAGCTGCTGAAATTGGAAAATATGTTAAAAGTGTGTTATTTATAAAGTTTTAACTATAAATAGGAAGAGAAGGCAATTTTACTTAGAGTATTACCTAAATTATCTAAAACATGACACCAAGAACAGAAAAAGCTATAAAAACCAAAATTGTAACCACAAACCTACTAAAAAGTCCTATTTGTCTTTAAAAATCTATTTTAAGCCTACTCATAACTTTTGAAACATATATAAATATAACTTTAATTACTTCAATGTCAACTTAAAACAACTAAGCAGCTAAAACCCACATTTATATAAAGCACGGACATAAAAATATAATGACTATTAGAAAAACTCCATGTAAACAATATAGCTTTAAAATATTCTTCAAAACTCATATTAACCTTAAGTCTTAACTTAAAACATCGTAAGCGTAGCTTCATACCTAAAAACATCACAAAATAACAAAAAAAACTTACGCGTAGAAAGCTTCGTAGTTGCGACGACGGTTGTTGACATAAGTCAAGTTGAACAAGACAGTCGCACCAATGGAAACGGCCAAAGAAGCCCAGATGAAGCGCCTCGCGCTGCTGTGGAGCATTTGACGCATTGGTGCTGGTGGGGAGGACATTTTGGCAAACTAAATTAAAAGTTTTAAGATGGCTGAAATTATTATAAAACTGAATATATTAAGAACGCCAAAAAAACAAAACAAAAAATATCGAAATTCGAATATTTTTTTAGATTATACAAAAAGATAAAAAATAAATAATGAAACCGGGTAAAATTCAAACAAAAAATATTTTATAGTCTACTAAATCCAGAAGTAACATCTTGTTGATGTTTGAGTAAAATATCAAATAGTAAAACCAAGTAAGAAAAAAAGATAAAACGAAATCCATTCGAAACCCCCTTTTAACCCCTACAACAACATCAAAAAATCAATAAAAACAAAAAAAAGCCATTAAAAATTCTTAAATGATATAACATACTATTTAGCACTAAAAACGCCCAAAAGTCCTCTAAAAGCTGGTAGAATGCTAAAAAAAATTCTCTTCTACTTCTCGACGAACTCACGTACTGATCCTGAAAATCAGGGAAAAAAAGAAATTTGTGGCATTCCGCCGCAAACAACATTTTTACGGAAATTTTTTCACATGACCGATAAAAGACGAACTTTGGAGTTAACAACTAGCTGTGATTGAATTTGGTGATTATAATGACTACACAAACAGAAACCTTGACAACTTTGAAGATTTTGATTGTTGGCGAAAGTGGAGTGGGCAAATCTAGGTAGGATAATATAAATTTTGTCTTGTTTTTGCTTTTTGAACTGTTTCGAAATTGGTAAACGTTAATGTTTTGTCTGTTTTAGCTTGATGCTGAGATTTGTCGACGACACGTTTGATCCAGAACTGTCAGCTACGATTGGTAAGTTGTGTTTTCATTAATTTATTTTGTTTTAGGCGTTGATTTTCGCGTAACTACGATGAATATCGATGGGAACAGTGTCAAATTGGCTATCTGGGACACGGCTGGTCAGGAACGGTTCAGAACGTTGACTCCTAGTTATTATCGTGGAGGACAAGGGATTATTTGTGGTAAGAGAGTTGTTTTGATGGATAACGTTATTAAAAAGATGTATAACTAGTTTAATTTGAGTATTTATAAGTAAAAACAGGTGTAGTTTTACGGCAAATTTAATGTGTAATTTAGTAAAAGGTTTTATTTTACGTAATAATTACGATTTTAATTTGTTTTTAATAAAAAACTGATAATATCTGGCAATCAGGTGTAGCACCTAAAAAAATCTGTTTTGACTACGTAACTTGTAAATATAACTTCAATCCTTTTAGTATACGATGTCACAAACCGAGCGACATTTGACAAGTTGGAACACTGGATTCTGGAAGTTGATACATATAGTACCAAGTCAGATTGCATAAAGATGTTGGTCGGAAACAAGATTGATTCTGCTGCTCGAGATGTCTCGACTGAAGAAGGGCTTGTTTTTGCTCGAAAACATCGTATGTTGTTCATTGAAGCTAGTGCCAAGACGAGAGAAGGTGTACAGTGTGCATTTGAAGAGCTTATTGAGAAGGTAAGTGAACAAGGAGTAAAGGGTCATTGGTAATATAAAATTAGCTGTTTTTGTGAGAAAATGGGTTTTATATGGCTTTATATTTTTGGGAGAGATAGCTTAGAGTCTTTAGAAGATAACTTGAGTGGTCGGTTATTATTAAAAGAGGTAAAATATATTTTATTGAGCAAAAAACTTGAGTAAGATCATCACTTATGGGTTCATAATATAAATCTTTAGATTTTATGTTGATTTCGGGATTTTTTTTAAATTTTTTAAATACTTTCGCTAAAAAATGTGTGTTGATTTAGTGTGTTACACGTTTTTTTCGGTCTACATGAACCTTGTTTCTGTGTTCTTCAACGTTTAGTAGTTTTTTTGCTTAAAAATAAGTTTTTTATGTTCAGAAGAGCACGACAGAGCTAATGAAATTAAGTAATTTCTTAACAAAAACGAAATATTCGGTAGTTTTTGTGATTAGTCATGATTAGGTTAAAACAGCTAAAGAAATAACAGATAAAAGAGAAGTAGTATAAGATTATCTTTGTGAAATACTTTAACATAATGTAAGTTAAGTCAATTTTGACTAATTTTTTGATAAAAATTAAGTTTTGGGCATATTGTTCATGATGAAAAAAGTGAAAAACTTGTGAAATTAACCATAAAATGAGCTTACTTGTTACAGTGTATAAGTATTGATTAAGAGGCACAAATATTGTAGTATCGAGAGTGAGACGAAGAAAAAGCATCGAAAGTCTTGTCTTTTAGGTTTTTATTTTCATATAGCGGGAAAATTGATAAAATTCATGTTGTTTTGTATTATATTTGGTTTTAGCTGGTTCATTTTGTTTTTATGGGGTTTGAATTAATCTTTTGAGTTAAAGCTGGGAATTTTATAGGTTTTAATGTAGTCTTTAGTTTGAAGTCAAGTTTATGGCTTGAAAACAAGCCTATGCCTTGAAATTAAGTCTATGGCAATTAGGGAGGTATTATAATTTTTTTGAAATTTTTAAAAAAGTCAAAAACTTTATTTTGATCAAAACATTGTTGTAGATTCTGCAAACCCCGGGTCTTTGGGAAGGAAACCAAGGCGGCGTACAGCTGCGGAATTTCACTGACGAAGATTCACCACAATGGTGTAATTGTTGAGGACATACCTTTATCAAGTTTTGTAAAAAGTGTATATTATTCAGGAGTGCTATATTATAACAATAAACGTCTAAGGGATAACTTTTATAATTGAGCATTTTAAAGTTGATTTTTACCTTGGAGAATATTTTTTATAGATGGCATTGTACTTGATTTTTTTGCACGGTGCAAAGTAATGACCGTTGCACAGTGCAGATTTTAAAAAATTTTTAATACATGGTTTAAAAAATTTTAAATGTTGATTCATAAGCCTATTTCAACGCGGTTTACATATTCTTTACAAGTAAAAGTATTAAAACTTGATTAAGATCTAGTCAAGGATGTCAGAAGAAGATAAAGAGTCAGTAGATCAGCTTGGTGGTCTATTGGACGAGGCTTTGGGAGGATTTGGAAAGGCTAAACCAGCTCCAACTAGATCCACAGACGATGATCTGGACGACTTTTTGGCTCCAATGGATGCCGAAGCTACGAAAAAGGCAGCTGAAACATTTGAGGTAGGGTTTTCGCCTTGTTTTGTTATGATTTTAGGGCAGAAATCGAATTTTTTAAAATTGAAGGTTTACGATTTGTAAAGGAATGTAAGTTTGATGTAGTCTAAAAATTTTGGGGATTTATATTGAGTAGTAAAAGAATTACAGCTTTTCAAACCTCAAGGTCTCATTAGAACTTACCTGAAAAAATGTAATTTTCAGAAAATGCTGAAAGACATGGAAGAAACAGCAAAGAATGCGAAGAAAGAAGAAGAATCAGAAGTATCATTGCCAGCAGGAGGCTCTCAATTCTTATGTGAGCTTCTGGGTATCAATAAGTTGTTGGATGAAGATGGAGCAGATCCAGAAATTCGCCAGCTAACAGAGGTTCTATTACAAGGATGTTTCACAAAAGAAGTTATTCATCCTTTGCTAATACAGTTCCATAAAGCTATCACTGAATATCTGAATGATAACGACCTTGAGGATGAACAAAAACAGAACTTGGAGGCTCAGAAGGAGGTAATGAGCGTGTTTTTGATGTTGTTTTAGATGGGTTTGGGGTGGGGATGGAATGGAAGGTTAAGGATTGGACTAGCTAAAAGGAATGGAAGGTTAAGGACTAGCTAAAAGTGGTCTTTAAAACATGATTTTCAGGCTTTGGAATAGTAGAAATGAAGTTTCAGGGGTTATGTAGAGCTAAAATATGGTTTTTGCTTACTTATAGGCTAATGTAATATTATTTTTTAGCTAGTCTAAGGTCAAGTTGAATGAAGAGGAGTTAAGGTCTACTCTATAATTAAGGTCTAGCAATAAGGAAATATATATATATTATACTAAACCTCCACTCTTTTAGGTCTTCGAAAAGCTGATTCAAAGCTACGAAACCCAGTCGGATCCAGCCACAAAAGAGGAAACCGACCAACAGAACTCGTTGTGGGCACAGCTCAGAGACCTGGGAGAAGTTCCGCCAGCTTTATTAGAGAAGTTCGAAGCCAACCTTCCGAACCCAGGCCTACTACCCAACATGGGCGGATTCCCGGGCGGTGGTGATGTGAATCCAAATCAGTGCAACATCATGTAAAAGTGAAACCTATATATTAAGAGTTCCAATAATGTTTAAAAAATTTTGTGCTTTTTTTCAAAAAAAATTTTTTGGATTAGGGGGCACAGAATTATTTGACCTACCTAATAGTATAATGACGTTTGAAGTTGCGCTTTTATGGCGGTTTGAAATTTTAAATTAAGAAAAATGTGTGACTGGGTGTGCATTGGTTAAAAAGTTTATGGATAAATGCTTAGAAGTGTTCATTCTACAAACTTTTTGACCGAAATTTTGAAAAATTTTATTTTTGGTTGATTATGTGACATTTGATGCTCTAGCCTTTCTCATTTTTCTACCTTCAGCATTGTTACCTTTCCTTTTTGAATACAAAATCTTACATTGTGATGATGATATATACTGTTATATGTTTACAATAAATATTATTTTGCTGACTATAGGATTATTTGAATTTGAGGTCAATAGTAATATCCTATAACTCGATATTTTAAGGCTTTAGCATTGTTATTAATTTTTTGAGCTCATGCTGGTGAAAAATTCACTATGAATACTACAATACTTAACCTTGGATTTAAAGGATATACTCACTATATCACTTTAAGGTATACTCACTATAGTCATGACAAACCTACCCCCAACATACGCGTCGTACGTTGAGCGAACGTATCATCTTCACAGAATCGACTCGAATCCAAATGTTGACTACCTAAGACATCCGAGCGGAGTGATTGTAATGCAGCTAGCCGCCTCTCATCCAGCCTACAAAAGTGGCATAACTTCGGTCGATTTCGATTGCTCGAAAAATAAAAAAGCCAAGGATAAGGCCAAACAGAATGTGGTTGGCAAGGGAAAGAAGGTCAGTTTTATACATATACTGTAACGTCGGATTGGTATACTGTAGGATTGTACTGTAGAGTTGGATTGATAATTTTCTTTGCGGTACAAGATAGGCTTTCTATCTTACTTTAGACTAATTTCTTGACAGCTTAATAATAATGACTTTGTTCTAGGGAGGCCTTCGCCTTCAACCAGAGACCAAGCTCTGTGTCATAACATCCGCTGACAATGAACAACATACCATTCGAGCTGGCATAAAAGCTTTGTTGATTGAGGTAAACACAAAACTCTTGGACCAACCTGAACTGTTAACGACTTCAAGACAGAAGAAAGGTTTCTTGGCCATTATTATCCCTCCGGCCATTTTGCAAAATGAAAAAAACAAAATTCCAAATGAATTTGGACCTCCAACGAGGATTGGCACTGAATTACCGGTTGTTAGGTGGACTAGGGAGAAGAAAAATAGTGCTGATGGGAATGGAAATGGTACTGGCGGTTTTGTGAATGAGGGGAAGGTTTCTGCTGGTACTGTTGGGAATGGAAATGGTACTAGTGGTACTTTAAATGGAAGGAATGGTAGAACTGGTACTAAAGAGACTGGTACAAATGGTACGGAAGGGAATGGTTAGTTCATTAACTATCATTACTTATTTTTATGTGAAAATAGTACCAATAGTACTAAATATTCTTATTTTCTTATGTATGGTACTCAGGAAACACATTAGTACTATTAACACTTTTTAAAGCTATTACCTGAACCAATATTAGTACTGGTGTTATGATAATATAAAAAATACGTTTCATGAAATTTTAGAAATGAAACGAGAAGTAAAAGCAGAAAAGAAAGAAGTAGAAGTAAAAGCAGAAGAGAAAAAAGTAGAAGTAAAAGCAGAAGCAAAAGAAGAACCAATGGAAACGAATGAAGCGGCAGAAGCATAATAATATGTTTTTTGTGGATCTCATGTTACACCTTGTTATTGTTACATTGTTGAGATAAATTTTCATTTTTTATTGTTTTTCTAGTTATTTCTTGACCGCTTTGATTAAAAAACAGCTTTTTTGACCAGTCTTGCAAGATGTTAGGTTGTATAAATAATTTTGTGCTCCTGAAACCCTAAAGGTTGCTTTGAAAAGGGGCGCAGAGTTATCTGAACAACTTAATATTTTTAATTTTTAAAATGTTTTTTTCGAAATTACAATATGAAAAAGAGAAATTTAAAAAATTTCAATTTGAAAATGCAAATTTTAATAAATTTAAAAAATTTCGAATATTTTTTTTCATTTTACTTCAATTTTTTACTTACTTTCGCCAGGAACGGTCGATAATCAAAGAACGGCCGATAATCGCCTTCCGAAATGAGTATTTCCTCTCTGCCGTTGTCTATATCGCTGAACCCAACCTCGGAGCAAACGTCGTTCTCGGAGGACGATAGCGATATTGAGAGTTCTGGAAGCTTGGAACATCTGCCTGATTTACCATACGAATATAAACAACTAGATGATGAGGAAGAGGTGGAGAGACGTCAGAAAATGGTGGACGAGTTTTGGGAGAAGGAAGAGGTTGGAGGGAAGAGAAGGGGTGTTAAGGTAAGGTTTTTGATTTAAAAATAAAAAAAAATTTTAATTTTGTTTCCAATTTTAAAATCAACATTATATTTCTTTTGTTTCAGACTCTTCACTTGAACGGCCGTCTTCGGCCCAAACTTCATTACAAGTTCTGGTTTGATCGAGTACATCGCAAAAAGGACGGGAAAGTAACAACAACTACTGAATCTACGAAGGATTCAAAATCTACAGAATCTGATTCATTAGAGAATTGGGAGGATGAATCTGATACTCCACTCACTACCTCAAGTAATGGCCGTCAAAATGATAAAGAATACAGTACCTCAGCTGATACCCAAACTAGTGCCGAATCAACTCAAAGCCAAGAGTATCAAGAGTCAACGAGTTTGGATTCTATTCCCCTAATAACGCCTTCATCTGATGCCTCATTGATTGAAACTGGCACATTATCTGACATTTCAAGTACCGCTTACAATAATTCATCCAATTTTGAAGACTATGTTGAGTATGACACTTCTTCTGATACCCAGATTGATAGTTCATCCAATGCTGAAGACTATGTTGAGTATGACACTTCTTCTGATACCCAGATTGATAGTTCATCCAATGCTGAAGACTATGTTGAGTATGACACTTCTTCTGACACCCAGATTGATAGTTCATCCAATGTTGAAGACTATGTTGAGTATGACACTCCTTCTAATACCCAGGTTGGCAGTGAATCCCTTCTGAACGATGGAGGTCTGTCTTCATCTGATTCGGCATCTGAAGTTGTGGAATTAAGTTCACATGGGGTCTCAACTGTGGTTTATTATACCTCATTGAAAAGTCAGAATTATGATGAAGATGATGCCTTGTTTGATACCCAAAATGAAGCTTCTACTGCTTCAGATGGTGAAGGAGATGAAGCTTCTACTGCTTCTGATATTGTCCAAACTGAAGCTTCAACTACTAACCTAAATGGAGCGACTGATACCCAAATTTATTACTCATTTACTGCCTCGTCTATTACCCAAAATGATGACCTATCTACTGCTCTATCTATCACCCAAAGTGATGTATCAGATCCCCAAAATGCCATTTATGAAGACCTGAAAACTGACGAAGAATCCGGCTTCTCCCAACCAAGTCTATACGAAAGCAATTCCAGCACCGAATCTCTTCGTGACGTCTACAACGGCTTCAGAATCCAGAATACGACGAAAGAAATAGTGAATACAGAAGACCAGAAACTGTCTTTCATCTTGAACAATACGAAATTGGAAGAATATCAAGAAGAAACCAAGATTAAGAAGATTGAGGAGAGTGAATGTTGAAGAATCGTATGTAACATTTCATCTGACTTTTGCTGAAGATTGATGGTATAAAATGGTAGAGGAAAGACGTTATTGAAAGAAAATAGCAGTAATCATGTTGTGTTTGATATGAAATATGATTGTTCTATGAATAAAGATTGTATAGGATCAAATTTGATATCATTGACAGGTAGACCCAATTGACTTTATGTTGTGATAGCTATCACAAAGTAAGGTCAGTTAAGTCATTTTAAATATAGCTCGTATATGTATTTAATATATTATAAATGTAGATTTGCGATATTTGTATTTATTTTTGTGAAAGTAAATTAAAAAAAAAGTTACAGGACCTACAGGCTGAAAGTATGGTAAAACTACAGTAGATTTTCACATTAAAATTGTCAAAAAAAATTTTTTAATTTTTTAGCAGTTTATATCTTCAGATCTTGTTCATCTTATTTCCGATTGAAGAAGCCATGATCTTGAAAAAGTTTTAATTCCCTTTTTCAACGCAAGATATACAATTTGAGACATGAAGGCCTCACTTAACCCTCGCCATCATAAGAAGGGGTGGTGAGGGTTTGGTGAACACCGTCAGAGCAATCCATTGTAGCTGTTCCCAATTGAGCCTCAGCCAGGTGATCCTGTTTCTGGAGCTACCGAATCGTAATCATTAAGACTATAATCCCGTGTTAGCCGTCCTGAAGCGCTTCTCAAGAATTCAGGCTGTAGTGGGAAGTTTGTGTAGGCCAAACAACCGATTTGCCATAGTCCCCGTGTACTTGGCACTAACCATTCATATGTAATTTAAAAATGCGTTTGGGACCATAGTCATATTGAAATCATATTGAAAAAAATTTGAAGTTGAAGTTCAACTTTTTTTAAAAATATGTTTACTTTAGTCAACAATTTAACAACTAACAGCCTTTTAACAATTTTAAAATTTTTCAAACTTAAAAGATAAAAAAGTAACAAATTTGGCATCTAAAACAATGTGAATGATCAAAATAAAGTTTCACACTAATCTAAGACACAATAGATTAACAAAACTATTACCCTGATCATCTAAAACAATATAGATGCCAAAAAAACTTCTGACTCTCCATTACCACTCACTTCCTTCTACACCTCAAACATTACTCATCCATGCCTTCGGTCTCGTCTTTTTGATCAACAAAGTCTTGTTTAAAGACAAACTCGTTTGTGTAGCCAAAGTTTAGTATCGTGCATCGTTTCGAGCAGGTAAAGACCATGACTGTTGCCCAATCAATCGACTGGTCAATTGAGTCCACCTCCATCAATGATATCAAATTTGGCATCAATTGTAATTCGAATTCTCGTGGAGCTGAGCACAGTTCACACGGAGGTATTGATGACGGTTTTGGGCAGTAATCACTGGCTGTTAAGGGGGCGACACCTCGGGCGTACCTAAAATGACATTTTTAATATGAAGTTTATAATTTTCTTTAACTTTTATCATAAAAATTAATATTTTATTTTAAAATTTTATTAAATCAAGTATTCCTTCACCAAATTAAGGCCCAAATCATACCTAAACACCTGTTCCGGATTATCTTGTAGTAGGTCCACAAAATACTTGTATAACTTGTCCTTCTTTTCCTCAACTTCATCCAATTCTTTCCCATCCGCACCTATGCCCTTCTCTTTCATTTCATCCACAACTTCTTTAAGTTTGTCCATTTGCATTCGTTCAAAGCCTGGTTCTTCTTGTTCATCATCTTCATCATCACTATACTCCGCTGGATCAAATTCGAATTCTTCGTATGTAGCCATTTGAATAGCGTACTCCGGGAACAGAAAAACGTTCTCTAAAGTCTTGGGAACTGAAAATAGGATAAATTAGCATTAGAACATAATTTTTAAATAAGTTATTGCTGAATTTATACCTAAATGTCAAAAAATGTTTCCCAACATAAATTCAATAAAAAATCATTGAAAACCTAATTCAACCCCTAAATCTCATCACCACAGATCCCTTACCATCCTCTCCAGAACATAAGGCCTTATGTCCACTAGTCCAGTCTAGTATCTGATGATCTCTTCCACAATACCAAGCTTTGTCACACTTTGCACATCTACTCGCAGCTTTCAAGCCACACGTAGAGCAAACCTTGTTATAAGTTTTCTCGTCATAATATGGATCTTCCGCTTCTGTATCACTTGGATTCAACCTTGATTCACTTGAATAAAACTTATTTTCTCGAGGCAACTGACATCTCAGTACCTTTATATTGGACGCATTTTGAAGCTGAAACATTTAAACATTATTTTCATATTGCTCATTACTAAATATACTAGTAAGATTTGAAAATTTGCTAAGTTTAAGAGATATAAAAAAAATCTGAAAACCTATGTTAACATCAATGTCTAAAAGCCACCAAATTTAAAAAAAAAGATTTTGACTTTAAAAATAGCTTAAACAAACTTTTTTCCAGTTTTACCTTTGAGCATTCAGGGTTCCGACACACAAAAACGTATAAATAACGATGGAAAGCTTCTTCATTGTCACTAGGATCCGTCGCATAAACTTGTATCACAAAAGCCATTGACTTTCCACAAACCTAAACATGTAAAATGATAAAAATCGCAAAACTTACATTACATAATACATCTGAAGCTTTTGGTATACATGTTGGATTGAGCCAAGAAGGTTTACCTCCAATTTTCCCGATCGGAAGGTAGATCGACTTTAGTTGAAAGCGTTTTTCCTGCTCAATTTCCTTCGGAAGACCAATGTAAACTAACTGATTTGACATTTACAATATCCTGATTAAATTTAACTCAATCTTCTTCAATATTTTGTCAAAATCCGCTCAGTTTGACGTATTTTAGGCCCTGAATAACAAAAAATAATAAAATAGCAAAAAAAATTATTTTTATTGTTTGACACTTCGTCACACTATTATCGAATATTTTTTGACTTTTAGTGGATAAAGATAAAGGCCGAAGGCATTGCTAATTGAAATTGCGGGAGCGGGAAAATTTGAATATTATTTTTGAAAATTGTTACTGAATGTAAAAATAAAGATTTGGATGTGTAAACAGATCAAATAAAGTAAGTTTTGTGTGTTTTTGTGATTATTGATGGTTTTTTTACTTAAAATTTTGTTTTTTAGGTACAAGTTGTTTTATACATATTTCAATTAATTTTAAGTTAAATTTTTGATTTTGAACATGTCATTTTAGAATGGGAGCAGGTCCGAGTTGGGGAGAGAGAGAAGAAAGACAACGTGAATGGGAAAGAGAAGAACGTCAACGACAGATTAAAGAAGAAGAAGAAAGAATTCGAGAAGAAGAAAAAGAAAGGTATGAGAAGATCAGAGAGCAGCAAAGAAAGCTGGATGAAGAGAATCAGAAAATAAATGAAGAAAGACAAAGAAGAGAACTAGAACGGTTGGAAGACATTTGGAAGAAGGAGCAAGAAGCTGAAAATGCGATAATTGCGGCCGAAATCAGGGAAAGAGTCAGAAGGAAGGAGGAAGAAGAGGCAAGTCATCTTTATATGCCACATATAATTTATATATAAAATAATGCAAAGGAGTTTAGGTAATTTGTTGTTTACCTTTAGGTAAAAATTTGTAGAGATAGTGAAGCTTTTACCGTTTTTAACTTTAAAAGATGAAAGTATATATTTTAGGCCAAAAAATCCTTTAACATGACATACGATGCATATATGGCAAAAAGAGCTCAAAAAATGGCCGAATTGGCTAAGCGTGATGAAGATAACAGAATGAACAGAATCTTGAAAGAAGCCGAAATGATGTCTGAAGCTGCTCGTGAACGAGAAGAAAAACATGTTGAAGAACAAGAGAACCAGAAGAAGGCAAATCAACACAACAAGCTGAGAAAGGAACAAAGAAGGCAGAAATTGGACGAGAAGTATGAGAAGAAGCAAGAGAAAGAAGTGGATTTGAAACTGAAGGATGATAGAAGCGTTTTGAAGGCCAAGAATGAAGCTACACACAAGGAACGTCACAAAACGATCAGCACCAGCTCTGAGAAAGATGATAAAGGTAATGGAGGTAAGGGAAAAGATGGCAAAGGGAAAGGAAAAGAAAGAAAGGTCAATGGAGGTAAAGGAAAAGATGTAAAGAATGGAAACGGAAGACAGAGAACTAATGGATGTAGTTATCAAGAAAGAATGCAACATTTGGCCGATTGGAAGCAGAGGATGACCGAAAGAACGGCTAACAAAGAAGATGAAGAGAACGTGTTGTACTAAAGTTTAGTATTGTAAGTTTATTTTGAGGTTTAAAGGTGTTAAAATTATTTGTAAATGATAAAGCGGATTCTCGTTATAGAAAACATAATATTTTACAATTTTTTAAGTTTGAATTTTAATAGATTTTGGTATTTCATAGATTTTCCTCTTTAATTTGACCTTATTTAACCACTTTTTCAGAACCTACCGGTTTACAACATCGTTTCAATGTATATATGACACGTGCATTTGTCTTGTGATTACCTAGTTCGGCAGAAAACGCCCGTCATTGTCTAAAACGGCTTTAGACAAGAATTCCGAATTTCTTGTCTGAAAAGATAGAAGAGACCATGCTCTCTCGCCGCGAAGAGAACAACGTCTTTTTTTCTCTGCGCGCTTTCAGACAAGAATTCGCTGTTTTTTGACTGACTAGCCAATCACAAAACTAATGCACGTGTCATATATCAACAATGTAAATGAACAAGTATTATATACTTACTACCCGTTTTCAACAATCTATATACCCCCGGTTTTTAATTTTTGTGATTTTTTTAAAATTTGTAATATTTGTTACTTCACTTTTTATAAATTTATTGTTATATTGTAATATTATTAATCAATATCCATATTTGTTACTTTCCTTGTTGTTATATTTACATAATAAAGTTTTATTGTTTTCTAAATTTAAGTTGGACGTTGTTGTATAAGTAAAGGGACCGCCCACTTGGGTGGATCCTAAAGGCCCGATCTGAATCGGGGAGAAGAACGTGTGAAAGTCTGGGACGCGGTCGCGCCCCTCTTGTACCTTTTATAATTGTAAGTCTGATGTTTCCCTACCTTGGGATGTACACTTTAGGTGTAAATAGATATCAATAAACTTGATAATATAAAAGATTTAGGCCATTAATTTTACTTATATGAATTCTTTTATAAAATTGTATACCTATTTACTGAATAATTCAACCTTGTTATTACACTTTATAAAACAGACAAAAAGGCAAGTTCTCTAACTGTTCTTCTAGAGAATGAACAGCATCAGTTTCTTCGGCCCGTACTGCATACTGGGTCTCATCAGTACGAAGCAGTTAGACCCACCTTACTTTAGTTATGCCTAAACTCACAACAAATAATGAAAACTTGCTACATGTAAAATAATAAAAACCACAAAACTTACATTAAATTTCACATCTGAAGCTTTTGGTATACATGTTGGATTAAGCCAATGTTTACCACCAATTTTCCTGATCGGAAGGTAGATCAACTTCAGTTGAAAGCGTTTTCCCTGTCCGATTTCATTCGGAAGACCAATGTAAACTAACTGATTTGACATTTACAATATCCTGATTAAATTTGACTCAATCTTCAATATTTTGTCAAAATCCGTTCAGTTTGGCGTTTTTTAGGCCTTGAATAACAAAAAATAGTAATTATTTTTATTTTTTGACACTTCGTAACACTATTATCGAATATTTTTGCTTTTCGTCGGTGAAGGAAATGGCCGAAAGCATCGCTAACTCAAATTGCGGGAGCGGGAAAATTTGAATATTGTTTTAGAAAATTGTTACTGAATTTTTATTGAATTCGAGTGTAAAAATAAAGATTTGGATGTGTAAACGGATCAAATAAAGTAAGTTTTGTGTGTTTTTCTGGTTTTAGATGGTTTTTACCTAAAATTTTGTTTTTTAGATATAAGTAGTTTTTATACATAGATTAATTAATTTTCATGTTAAATATTTGATTTTGAACATGTAATTTTAGCATGGGACCAGGTCCAAGTCGGGAAGAGAAAGAACGAAGACGACGGATTCAAAAAGAAGATAGAATTCGAAAGGTTTTAGAAGAAGAAAAAGAAAGATACGAGAAGATGAGAGAGCAGCAAAGAAAGTCAGCTGAACAAGAAGAAGAAAAACGTAAAAGGTTAAGAGAAGAATGGCATAGGGAAGCAGATCAGCGTCAACGAAAGGAAGATGAACGAAGACGAAAAATTCAAGAATTAGATGATAGAATTCTAATTTTTTTGAAGGAAGAAAAAGAAAGATACGAGAAGATCAGGGAGCAGCAACGAAAGTCAGCTGAACAAGAAGAAAATGAACGTAAAAGCGAAAGAGAAGAAGAACATGAATGGGAGAGAAAAGAACGGCAGAAGGAAGAAGAACGTGAAAGAGAAGAACGGCAGAGAGAGGAAGAAGAAGAACGCCAACGAAAAGAAGAAGAGGAACGTGAAAGGTTAAAAGAAGAGAGTCGACGAAAGGAAGAAGAACGTCAGAGAGAGGAAGAAGAAGAATGGCAGAGAGAAGAAGAGGAACGTGAAAGGGTAAAAGAAGAGAGTCGACGAAAGGAAGAAGAACGTCAGAGAGAGGAAGAAGAAGAATGGCAGAGAGAAGAAGAGGAACGTGAAAGGGTAAAAGAAGAGAGTCGACGAAAGGAAGAAGAACGTCAGAGAGAGGAAGAAGAAGAATGGCAGAGAGAAGAAGAGGAACGTGAAAGGGTAGAAGAACAGAGTCGACGAAAGGAAGAAGAACGGCAGAGAGAGGAAGAAGAAGAATGGCAGAGAGAAGAAGAGAGTCGACGAAAGGAAGAAGAACGGCAGAGAGAGGAAGAAGAAGAATGGCAGAGAGAAGAAGAGAGTCGACGAAAGGAAGAAGAACGTGAAAGAGAAGAACGGCAGAGAGAGGAAGAAGAAGAACGCCAACGAAAAGAAGAAGAGGAACGTGAAAGGTTAAAAGAAGAGAGTCGACGAAAGGAAGAAGAACGTCAGAGAGAGGAAGAAGAAGAATGGCAGAGAGAAGAAGAGGAACGTGAAAGGGTAAAAGAAGAGAGTCGACGAAAGGAAGAAGAACGTCAGAGAGAGGAAGAAGAAGAATGGCAGAGAGAAGAAGAGGAACGTGAAAGGGTAAAAGAAGAGAGTCGACGAAAGGAAGAAGAACGTCAGAGAGAGGAAGAAGAAGAATGGCAGAGAGAAGAAGAGGAACGTGAAAGGGTAGAAGAACAGAGTCGACGAAAGGAAGAAGAACGGCAGAGAGAGGAAGAAGAAGAATGGCAGAGAGAAGAAGAGAGTCGACGAAAGGAAGAAGAACGTGAAAGAGAAGAACGTCAGAGAGAGGAAGAAGAATGGCAGAGAGAAGAAGAGGAACGCCAACGAAATGAAGAAGAACGTGAATGGGAAAGAGAAGAACGTCAACGACAGATTAAAGAAGAAGAAGAAAGAATTCGAAAGGTTTTAGAAGAAGAAAAAGAAAGGTATGAGAAGATCAAAGAGCAGCAAAGAAAGCTTGATGAAGAGAATCGAAAAATAAATGAAGAAATACAAAGAAGAGAACTAGAACGGTTGGAAGACATTTGGAAGAAGGAGCAAGAAGTTGAAAATGCGATAATTGCGGCCGAAATCAGGGAAAGAGTCCGGAGAAGGAAGGAGGAAGAAGAGGTAAGTTATTTTTATTTGTAAACTTATAAACGAAGGGTTTTAGGTGATATTTTACTCAATTTCAGGTAAAAATTTAAATATACAAATTATGAATTTTAGGTAATACATACTTTGAGATACTTTAAATTTTCATTAGAACTCATTATTAGCTAGTTTTATTGTTAAATGTTTTCGCTTTTTGTCTTGACAACATAATATTTGTTAGATAATATCTTATCTAAGTTTTTCAGGTGCGCAACAACAACATGAATGAACATAGCCATAATGATGAGCATTATTATCGCTATGATCCGAAAAACGAGACACACGATGAATACATGGCAAGAAGAGCTGAAAAATTGGCTAAACGTGATGAAGAGAACAAAATGAATCGAATCTTGAAAGACGCCGACATGATGTCAGAAGCTGCTCGTGAACGAGATAAGAAAAGCGCGGAAGAACAGGAAAGGCAGAAGAAGATAAACCAACACAACAAGCTGAGAAAGGAACAAAAAAGACAGAAATTGGACGAGAAGCATGATAAGAAACAAGAGAAGAACGTGAATTCGAAGCTGAAGAATGATAGAAGCGTTTTGAAGGCCAAGAATGAAGCTACACACAAGGAACGTCACAAAACGATCAGCACCAGCTCTGAGAAAGATGATAAAGGTAATGGAGGTAAGGGAAAAGATGGCAAAGGGAAAGGAAAAGAAAGAAAGGTCAATGGAGGTAAAGGAAAAGATGTAAAGAATGGAAACGGAAGACAGAGAACTAATGGATGTAGTTATCAAGAAAGAATGCAACATTTGGCCGATTGGAAGCAGAGGATGGCCGAAAGAGCCGCGAACAAAGAAAATGAGGATAGCGTGTTGTTGTACTAAAGTTTACTATTGTAAGTTTATTTTGTGGTCTAAAGGTGTTAAAATTATGTGTAAGTTCTTTTAAAACTTTTGTGAATGTGAAAAGCAATTCTCGGTATAGAAAACATGTTGTTTTACAAATTTTTCGATTTTTTGTTTGAATTTTAATAGATTTTAAATATTTTATCGATTTTCCTTTTTAATTTGACCTTATTTAACTACTTTTTCAGAACCTACCGATCCACAACCTCGTTTTTATGTATATAAATATCAATGGACAAGTATTATATACTTACTACCCGTTTTCAACAATTTATATACCTCCGGTTATTTTTTTAAAACTTTCTAATATTTGTTGTTTCACTTTTTGTCAATTTATTGTTTTTTGTAATATTATTCAGGAATATTCATATTTGTTACTTTTACTGTTGTTATTTGTACATAATAAACTGTTATTGTTTTTAATCTTGATGTTGGATGTGTAAGAGTATTTTCAAGCTCATGGGTATCTGATATTTGTTACGAGGTATGGTGAAGGGGAGTTTTTTTATTGTGAATATGTAGGCGATCTTGCTTTAATTGGCCGAAGAGTGAGCTAAAACAGTTATAACTTTTCTGTTAAAGCTATTAGCATCTTGTCAATTAATTTTAAAGGTTTTTGTAACAAGAAAGGCAGGAAAATCTTGACCAAATAGAACTAGTGTTTACTTAAATCCTAAATCGGCGCTAGGAAAAATGCGGTTTTTAGACACTTGCGGATTTTGGACATTTTTTTTATTTAATTTAGTTGTAGTATGGTACTAAATGGTACTAAAGTTTAAATTGACACTGTCTTAATATTTCTTAATGTTAAATAGTACTAAATTTTTAATCGGTACTGTTTTTGTATTTTTGGTACTAAATAGTACTAAAAGCCCAAAAAGGTACTGTTATGTTAAAACCGTACCAATTCAAACTTTAGTACAATTTAGTACCATACTACAAATAAATTAACTAAAAAATAAAAAAAACTTCTTTAAAAAATCCGCAAATGTCCAAAATCCGCAAGTGTCCAAAAACCGAAGATCCGCAAGTGTCTAAAAACCGCAGATCCGCAAATGTCCAAAAACCGCATTTGTCCTAGCGCCCCTAAATCATTTATTTTCAGGCTAAAATGCCATACTTTTTCGTATCTAATGTAAAATTCAACAACGACTTGCCCAAACCATATTATCAAACTGACGATGTTGAATACGATGAAGAAGAGGACGAAAATGCGAAAAAGGAACTCATCAACTATTGGCAATATCACGGATTAACAGAGCGACAAGCCGAAGAGAAATGGCGAGAACGGCGGAGACAACGTCGGGAACTTAAGCAAGAACGGAAGAAGCCATTGAAGGCCGTGAATCACGATGATTTGGAAAAACATATAGTATTTAAGGTAAAGGACGATAAGCATTGTGTTAATGGAAGATTGGCACCAATCATAGAGGATGGAGAAGGTGAAGATCGAAGTTCATGGGTTTGGCCTTCGGAATGTGACAGAATGAGTGTTGGGGAGGTGCTGGATAATGGACAGGTATGGTGTTTTGAATTTTAGGTAATTTATTTAGCTTTTGTTGAATTTTCTACTAATTTTTTGATCTTTTTTTTGTTTTATTTTTCTATTTTTTTTAGAGATTTTCATTAATTTTTCTCAATTTTTAGAATATTTTAAATGTATTTTTGACATTATTCAAACTTCAGGCTCTTCTAGTAATCAAACGACCTAAACTTTCGGCCCAACGCGAAAAAGAAGTTGGAGCATGGGCTAAGTATAAATATGAACTGGAATTGGCAGAGCGACGAAACCACTATGATGATTATTATTTCGAAAAGGGAGGAGATCAAGGACAATCTGAAGAAGATGGGTCGAAAAAGAAAAAGGGGATATTCAAGAGGTTCGACAAGGAGAATGTCAGCTTCTTCACCATGTTATTTTGTCATTGGTGCTACTAATGTTATATCATGAAATTTACAAATTTTAATAAAGAATATGTTGTTTCTACCGAGTTTTCTTGGTTTACAGGGGCTTGAATGCCATTATTGCTTGTTTTTTGATTTTTTTATGCAATTTTAGACAGCTTATCAGCTATCTTTGATACTTATGTGCTTTGTTATAGAGAAAGCATGAATGTTGAGGAATATCAACGGCATCTGCTGCTACAATATCAACGTCAACAAGAAAGAGATGAAGCGTTGAGGAAATATAAACAAAAAGAAGGACTGACAGAAGAAGAAATAGAACTAATCAAAGCCTATTGGCACGAAAACCGGATTCGAAGACTAGAAAGAAAAGCCAGAATAATCGACGTACAAAATCAGAATCTGGAACAAGAAGCGAAACAACAAAAAGCAGAAGAGTATCAAGGGAAATTGAAGAAAAATAAGGAACGTTACATGAAAGAAGGTTGGGATAGAGGTACCAAAATCTTAGAAAAAAAATGGAGATCAATGAAAAAATATCGTCGAGAGTTGAAAGAAACTGATGAAAAGGAGATCAAAAATCAAATTGAGTTCAGAAGAAGTAGAGTTGAACGTATTAAACAAAGACGTTATCGAAGATACATCTACGGAAAACGGAAGGCAATGAAGAAGGAGATGGAGTTCAGGAAGAGGTTGAGAGAAGATGAAAAGGCAATACAAGCTAAAATCAGATTTTCAAAACTGTTAAAGGAATTTTATAGAGATGAAAGAAAAAAGCAAGTTGAACATGGTCGATTGAAAGAAGAAGAGGAACATAACAGAGCGATAGAAGCTGGAAATGATCAGTTAAATGAAGAAAAGCGTCGTAAAGAAGAAGAAGAACGTGACAGAAGAGAAGAATCTTTCACTGAAGCCGATAATGGTCGATTGGGAAAGAAGAAAATTCAAAAATCAAAGAAAAAGCGTAGAAAAGACGATGAACAACAAGGAGAACGTTCGAAGAAAGAAGAAAGACGTTCGAAAAAAGCGAAAGCAGAAGAAAAGAAAGAAAAACGCTCCAAGAAAGCAGAAGAACGTTGCAAGAAACCAGAAGAACAGAATAAAGAAGAACATGTCAAGTTATCACAAGATTTTGATCAACTCAAAACTGAATATTTCGATTTACTACGAGAACATTGTCGAATGATGAAAGATAAGTTCAAATTGAAAGAGGAAGACTTTTTGTTCGATGAAGAATATATTCGTGTACAACAAGAAAACTGCCATCTGAAGGAGAAGAATTGGGAATTGAAGGAGAAACTTCGCAGAACTGAACGAATCGCTTCGAAAAACTTGACCAGGGAGTTTTGGAAAATGAGGCTTTGAGGTGTTAATGGAGCTTTACCTTGAATGAACGTTGAAGAATTATCGTATAACCCATTTGAATATCAAAACGTAACCTGACGATCTCATATAATGATGCTTATGTAAATAATCTAATGTTAAAATGTTTTGCTGCTTCTTTTGTGTACATAATAAACTCATATTTTGTTCAGTTCATCAGTATATAGGGTTAGAGAACGGATAATTAGAATTAAGGAATCTACTGATGTAAAAGCTATATCTTTCAATTGTTACTCGCACCTCCTTACCTGTCCCTTGTCTGCCCACTAGGTTGGCTGAAACTATACTTGCATTTAGCTATTGACACTTTATTACCTAAACGGATAAACAAAACAATAATCTATTTTTCTTGTTGTTCCAATCGGATCAGCTCCTTCACACCATCGTACATTTGTTTGACGGCTTCGTACTCGGACAGGCCGAGTCGGGCCTTGTTGGAGATGTCGTAGACACCGCCTTCGGATTCCGAATGTTCACCATGAATGCCACGGACTTGGAGGTTGAGCTTTTCGCAAATCTCTTTGAAGTCCTTCTTGGCCGCCAGCTTCGGGAGTTGGATGTGGACGGAGGCGCGGACAGTGGAGCCGAGGTTGGTGGGGCAGAAGGTGAGCCAGCCGAGGCGTTCGTGGCGGGCGAATGGGACGCCTTTTTCGATCGACTGAAATTATATTGTTTTAGTGATTAATGTCGCCAAATGTAGATACTATCCTACCTATAGCATTAATTAATAAAATAGGTAACAAATTTATCAAAAATAGCCAAAATCAAAGATTTCCAACCTAATGCCAACCCTTACCTTGATTCCTCTGATTAGTCGGTCTAAAACATTGCCAACATCACTGCCGTTCTCCATCGAAATGATTCGCATGTGATCTTCCTCATTCACCCAGATCAAGAAGTTCTTTTCGTTGTTGTGGAAGATTCCTCTGCCCTGCAAATGTTTCATATTGAAATATAATGACGTAGGTTTAAAAACGACACATTTCTTTACATATTTTCCTATTTTATCACTTATAATGCCCAAATTTTTAAAGTTTATACCTAACTTTAATCAAATTTCGAACTTTTTGTAGTTTTTTATGTAAAATTTTTTTAAATTTTGCCACTTTTGCCTTCAATTCATTATTTTTTATATCCCCAACACATAACCCGTCATATGACACTTCTTTTTAATACCTAAAATCGTAATTTTCAAAAATTTTCCAATGTATTACCTTAGGCCAGAAGTTGCACGCGTTGGCATGTTGTAGATGACGGTCGCCTTCCTTGAATAGGAAGTGATCCTTAATCAGTTGATTCTGTGTTTCTTTACTCATACCATCCAGAGGGTAGTAAGTTCCTTTCAAATCTGCGTCCTTTACATTGCTCAAAGCCTTCTTCACCTTCTCCTGCATAATAAGGTAGTCATCTGGAGACAACAGTGGGTTAAATGGGTATCCCTTTAAAGATCGGCCACAGCGGATTCTGAAAAAATAAGGAATTATAATTTTTTCGTATAAAGTATCAATATAGATCTCAAAATCAATCATGAATTAGACTTTTTATGTTAACCATCATTCTTTTACCAAGAACGACAAAAAACGTAATTTTATATTGAACCATACCTAAATTCCAAACAGAACAACAAGCTCTTACCTCGTTGACTTGATGTACTTGCCGTCAGGGTCCAAAGCCGGGAAGTCTTTGGTTTTTCCCTCACCCAAGTCCACAGCCGGCTGTCTATCACTAGGACTGAACCCATGATAATCCTCAATAATCTTGTCAAACAATGGAGCAAACACCTTATAACTCTCGGTGTCTGGAGCATACACACCAACGCCAGCATCTAGGTTGTGAACACCCGATCGAATCACATCCATCAATGTGGCACCCAGTTTTGTTTTCTTGTACTTGAGCTGATCAACAATATCTTTGGTCAAGTGTTTTTTGAGCAAAGACTTCGAATCGGATTCTTCCAACTTCTTGAATGCCTCTTCAATCCGTCTTACGTCGATCATGTTATTTTCATCGGTTTGGGTATTAATTTTGACCATCTCGCGGGTCTGAAAAAGTGCCATAAATAACATTAATATTTTAGATACGAAAAACCTATTATTACAGCTAAAGCAAACTTAAAACTCATATGCAGTGTTTTGCCGGACCGGTCCGGATGAGAATTTTTTCGGCCCGGTCCGGTCCGAAAAATTTTCGGTCCGGTCCGGCTCTATTTTTTTTTCGCTCAGGTCCAGTCCGGACCAAAAAGGGACCGGTCCGGAACTTTTTTTTCGGTCCGGTCCGGACCGGACGGGTCCGGCAAAACACTGCTCATATGTATTCCAGTTATACCAAAAAAGTAAACATTAACCATAATAAACAGTACTAATAAAGTTGCAGATCAAAATATGAAGTCATATCGACCTGATCTGATGTGTAAGATAAAATAATCTGTACTGTTCCAGAAACAAAATTAATTCTATAAAAAGTCGTATTTTTACACTCCCCAGTATCAATTTAGTATTAAACAACTAAAGACTAAAAGTTTTACTATTAATTTTTAGAGTTATACATCAAATCTTAAGTTATGCCAATCTGATGTGTAAGATAAATTTAAAAAAATATAACCCAAAATGCCTTAAAATACTAATATATTAAGTTTCAAAGCAAAATTAAAGTCTTTTTTAACTTTTAAATCCGTGTGGCTTAATTTGTCTTTCACATGGCTAATAACCAGTAATTTACATCAACCATGTACATCAACGCCAGAAAATTGTATTTTTTCGTAAAAACTTCTTTGAAAACAATCTAAAACGTTTTACAACTACCGTCTTCAAATGTATTAACGCAGATCTGCTTCCATCAAACACCTAAACTCAAAATCAAACAAAAAAGCAAGAAACCTACATATTTGTAAGAGTAAACGCCAACTCCAGTACCCACAGCAGCAACAATACCAACTCCTATCTTTTTGGCCAACGACATTTTCGGTTGACAACTTGAAACAAGTCGATCTACAAACCTATAAAGGCCAACCGATGGAGAATATCAAGATCTTTTTCAAAGAAAAAAGAATTTAATTTCTCCAACCTGCGCCCATTTTCTGTTATTTTTCGCAGACTGCAAGCTCTTTTTATACGAAAAAAAAGTCAATCAGATCAACTAAAATCAACCAAAAATTGTTTGTTTATACACTTTTTGGTATTGAAAATGGAATTGAAACAATGTTTACATCAAAGCCGATTTTTTTTCTGATTTTTACTAGTGATATGATACGATAATGTCAAAGCTCGAGGCTTCCAAAGCTCGTTTATTCACTAAATTTATAGTTTTCGCTCAATTTGTCAACTTTTTACTGATTTTTGGAGTGTATCTTCATGCTTACAACAATTTACAGGTAATTTTGGGTTTTTAACGCATAAATATAGCATTTTAATTTAAAGTTCACAGCTTTTTTTTATTTAAAAACAATTTTGCAAAGTGTTACCTAAAATATTGAAATTAGGTTTTTTGGGTAAAAATTGATTATTATGATGTTTTATAAGATTAAAAGGGTTTGTCATGTTAAAACGCATCAAAAAACGAGTTTTTGATAATTTTGTTACCTAAAAATATTTTTTGGAAATTTTGAAGTTTCACTTTAAAATTTTTAAAACGACTTTTTAAAACACTGAAAACTAATTTAAAATAAAAAGTCTTTACTTTTAGAGTTCAAAATGTCAAAAATCTTCAGCACGACCAAAGCGTGCTACAGAGTACGTTGAAGACTCAAAACCGGTCGATTCATTGAACGAATGGGCGATATTGATAGGAGAACAGACGATAATACCTAAACATGTCTTTGAACTATCATGTAAACGTGTTCACCGTTACTGTTCCGACCGGTCGATGAAGTTACAAGGCTTTCGAGGTCCTCCAGGCCCTACTGGAGGTCGTGGTCCTATAGGACCACCTGGTCGACGTGGTCCCACTGGTTCTATTGGTCCGCTTGGGTTGGTGGGAGATGCTGGTGAAGTTGGACCACCTGGTCGTGATGGTAAATGTAATTGCACCTTTCCTGAGCTCTACGTGCAGAGGATTGCGGTACCAGGACCACCTATAATTCAAGTTCAAGAGAAGGTGGTACCAGTACCAGTGGTGGTTGTAAATGAGGTCGAGGTGACAAAGCTTGTACCATTTGAACCAACTCCGCCCGGGTTTGGCCCACCTGAAGATTGGGAGCCGGGAATGCCGATGCCAGATAAGTCTAACACTCGTATTCTGGTGAAGCCGACCACACCGTCACCGTATGGGCCGACAAGGAAGAAGTTGATTGGACCGGGAAGGAAGCGGCCAAGGCCTACCAAGTATCCTACGACTCCAACTGTAGATGAAGGTAAAGCTTTAAATATATTGTTATAGTCTACTATACAATATAACTAGTAGCTATAGTCTACTATAACATAACTTGTAGGTATCCAGCTACTGAATGAAAGTATGGCGTTGAATGAGACAATCTTTAACGAGACTTCTACTGAACCCACTCCAGAGACCTATACTGGACTACCTACACTGGGCTATAATCGTCGAGGTAATGTTTGCTTTTGGCATATGTTACAGTAATCTGAAGGGAAGAAGTTACGGTAATCTTAGAGACAGAACTTACATTAATTTAGGGGACAGAAGTTACTGTAATCTAAAAAGCAGAAGTTTCAGTAATACAGTAGGCAGTAGCTACATTAATCTAAGAGGCAGCAGTTACAGTAATCTGAAGGGCATAATTTACAGTTATGCGAGTGGCAGAAGTTACATTAATTTAAGACAGAGAAGTTATAGTAATTTAAATAGCAAAAGTTACAGTAATCGAAAAGACAAAAGTTGCAGTAATCTGAGGGGCAGAAGTACAGCAATCTAAGTGAGAGAAGTAACAGTACTCCAAGAGACAAAAGTTACAGTAAACTAACATTTACAAAGTAATTTAGAATGTCGTTTGAACGCCGTAGGAATCCCAGTACTACATGCAGAAAGTCAGTACGGTAAGGTCGGCAGTTGGCATCGTGATGTGAATCCAACGTCGCCACTGATGGAGAAGAAGCGATGGGTTACAGATGAGTATGCATCGCCCGTATTGTATGAGTACGTCACTGAAGAAGAGTTGATGAACAAGAAACAGAAAATTAAGTAAGTAAAGAGTTATTGTGTAGTAGTTTACGATATGTTAATGTATAGTAGCTGATGGTATGTTATTGTGTAGTACTTGATGATATGTTGCTGTATAGTAGGTGATGGTATGTTATTGTGTAGTACTTCATGGTATGTTACTGTGTATTGGTGATATGTTAATTTGTAGTGTTTGATGGTATGTTGCTGTGTAGTACTTGACGGTATGTTACTGTATGGTACGTGGTGATATGTTACTGTGTAATACATGACAATAAGGTCGAAGAAAGGCCTTTATAAACTTTTCAAACCAAAAAAGGTGTCAGTAAAACTTTATTTTCTTCATATCAACAAAAAATGTTGTTGTAGGTACTATGTGGATTATATGGCCGCAGGAACAGGTAATATGATCTACAATGGATCATATTATTATCATCGACATGGATCCGACTTTCTGGTCAGATACAACTTGGAGAATGCCGAACAGATACAAAGTCGAGAGCTGGGCAAGATCGCTTCATTGGATTGTGGCCGAAAGGTGGATCACACGTTTGAGGTAGGTAATGTTGTATTGTAAGTTTCTGTTTTATACTCCAGACGATCTTTTGGTGAAGGTAACGTAAGGTAGGGATGGGCCGTAAAGTCTAGGGTAAAGTAAGATAAGGTAGGGAATGGTACGGCGGGCAGGGTAATTTAGGTCAGAGCATCGTAATGTAGGATGGAGCAAGATATGTTTTATTTGGGTTTATAGGACGGGTTTTAGGGTAAATTAAGGCAGGGTATGGTATGGCCGAGTCTGTTATGGTACGATGTAGCAAGGTAGATTGGTATAAGGTAGGGTAGGGTGGGGTAAGGTAGGGTATGATAGGGTAGGGTAGGGTAAGGCGGGGTAGGTAAGATAAGATAAGGTAAGGTAGGTTAGGATAGGGTAGAGAAGAAGAAATATGGTAGGGTAGCGTAATTTATGGTAGGGCGGGAATGGCCGGTTAGAGTAATGTAAAAACCGTAAACTGTATTAGGGTAGATGATGATAGTAATAATGTTAAGGTAAAGTAGAGCAACAAAACCTAGGAAAGGTAGGGAAGATTATTTAAAAACTGGTAGGAAAACGTAAAATACGACTTGTATTGTTTTCTATTTTGAAATTACAACTTCTTCAAGATGTGCAATGAAACTGACCGTGATTTTTGGTTGTACGATCGTCCCCACAATTATATTGACTACGCGGCCGATGAGAATGGACTATGGGTATTGTATATGCGACCAGACAATGCGCATTTGGTGGTCAGCAAAATTGAACCGGTAAGATGGTTTTCATCACTACATGAATATATACAGTGTTATAATGAGGTATATACTGCTTCTATCTTGATGTTTTTGCTTGTATTTCCTGAATCTTGATGTTTCTAGGACTTTTACGTAGTCCAAACCTGGGAATTGGATGTGAATGGCACTGAACTGGCCGATGCTTTCATCATGTGTGGTGTTCTATATGGACTGGAGAGCTCGGAAGACAGAGATACATTCATATCATACGCTTTTGATCTTTATGCGTAGGTTTTTTTGGATTTTTTAGTTTTAAGGAAGTTAGGGTATGGTAATGATAAGGTAAAAATTTGTTAAAGAGCATGATAGGGTATGGGGATATAAAGTAGGGTAAGGTAGGTACGGTAAGATAAGGTAGGGGGATATGAAGTATGGTAGGGTAGGGTAGGGTAGGGTAGGGTAGGGTAGGGTAGGGTAGGGTAGGGTAGGGTAGGGTAGGGTAGGGTAGGGTAGGGTAGGGTAGGGTAGGGTACGGTAGGGTAGGGTAGGGTAGGGAAGGGTAGGGTAGGGTAGGGTAGGGTAGGGTAGGGAAGGGTAGGGTAGGGTAAGGTAAGGTATATTAAAATAAGATAGGGGAGGGTACGATAGGGTAGGATAATTTCGCCTCACCAGAAGCAATCATTTTTTATTTACAGTAACCAAACTCTGGACGTAGACATACCATGGTATAACCCATACCGTGGTCTGACTATGTTACACTACAATCCAATTGATGGTAGATTGTATTTCTTCGATTCCGGCAAGTTACTGAGTGTAAATGTTCGTATCGAAGCCGCAGAATACGATGAAGAAGATATTGTAGTAGAGGATGAGTAATATAAAAATGATTTTTTGGTTGAAAATTTTGAATAAATAACTTTTGGGTACTGTAATGTCGTTTTATATATTTAGATCAATTTTTTAAATTTGATTTTATACCTAAAATATTTAATTTTTTTCAAATTTATACCTAAAATCTGCCTTATATTTGCTGTTTTATGTCAAAAAACAGAAGTTCGACCGAATGACCCGGCAAATCTGGGCTGATCCCGAAACCTAATCGGTGGTTATATGGAGCTTCAATTGGGGTATCGCGTTACGCCATTATTCCCTTTTTTTTGTCAAAACTTTCCATTCGATCTGATTCGATAACAACATTCAAATGACATTATCTGATCTACCACAATGGACTAGGAGAGTTATGGGCCGAGACTGGTTTTTGAAAATAATAGCTGTCGGCCGAGACTGATTTTGGAAAAGACTAGCTAATGGCCGAGACTAGGCTTGAAAGGGTTCACACTAGGCTCGGCCTCGGGTAGACGTGAGGAACGGGCCGGGCCTGAGCAATGTTTTAGGGCCGGGCCGAAAATTCATGCCCCGCTCGTCCCCATGTATAGCCTCGGGCAGGGTCATGCTAAAACAAACTTGAAGGAAGCTGGCACATGTAGGCTTGAGAGCCTGCATTTAAATCAAGGTCCGGCTTGTGGATCGAGCTGAAAGATTGGTCGCGGCTAGGCCTCTTTACTGGTTTAGCCGAGACTGATTTCGGAAAAACTGGCTTGGGTCTGGTCTAGTGGGAATTTGTTACGGCCTAGCTGATTCTGGTTTTTAAAAAACTGAGCTAATGGCCGAGACTACGCCTGAAAAAAGGCCAACAAAGCCATGCTCGGACCAAATCGATAAATATGAGAGGTGTCGGGCTGAAAAAAGTGAGCCCGGCTGGGCGTTTATACAGGTTTTGCCAAAGTTGATTTTGAAAAGCATGCCGGTTTAAAAAATGGGCCCGGCTTGAAAAGGCAATGATAAATTTGAAGCCAAACCAAGACTATAAATTAGAGTAGAGAGGACAAATATAAAAATAAATGAACTAACGTTGTTGATAATACCTTCATTTTAAAAGGGGTAAAATACGATGAACGTATGAATCTGGGAATAGATGAAATTTTTCAATAACAACTTTAGAATAAAGTTTAAAACTTTTTAAACATATTTTAGGCTTACTAATATGTTATGGCAAAATTAAAAAATTTTTTTTTTAAATTTAAAATTTTTTTGAATTTTAGAAATTTTTTAAAAATTTTAAAAATAATCAAATTTTAATGTTTTTAAACTTGCTAATTGTGATTTATTATTTTTAAAATAATAATTCTCCCACAAATATGATTCGAGTTGTCCTCGTAGACAAACTTATTGTAGCCGTTAATCTCGAAATAAACAAACCTCATTTGGCGTCCGCGAGAATCGAGAACCAAAAGTTTTTGGGAAGCGAAAACAAAGTCAGGCCACGGTCTGTTACCGTATCCTTCAGGAGAAGCGGCAGAGGCAATAATATTCGAAATTTGAAAAAAAAATGAAAAAATTGAAGAAAATTTGAGTATGACACAGTACGAGCAAAGCATGAAACAGGTTGAGAAGTAAGAGTAGGGTAGGTACAGTAGAGTAGTAGGACAGAGTAGAGGATAGAGTAAGGTAAGGCAGGCCAGAGTACGGCACGACAACGCGAGAAAGGGCAGCTCAGAGACAGGAAGGTAAGGTAGGGCTAGACATGGGGAATGGGCCTGACCGGACTCATTTTTCAGGCCCGGCCCGACCTAAATTTAAGTCAAGGTTATCTTGCCCCGTTTCTTATGAATAGGCGAGGCAGGGCTCAGCACGGCAGGGCAGATCACAACAGGGGAGGGCAAGGCAAGGCAGGGCACAGCAATTCGACGCAAGGCAAGGCAAAGCAGTGGTTTTGCTATAACAAGATGTTTTGATAGCAATCTTTATTTAAAACAAGATTTTACTGTACAGTAAAAGTCCAAAAACTCATTCACAATACATTACAAAGCCCTACGAGTACATTAGTACAATATCAAATTGTCATGTTACGAATCAATCGTGGAAATGTTATCAAATTACTGAAAAACACCCCATCTCTTTCCTGATTGGCCATTCACTTCCCCGACGCTCCGCCTCCTTTCGATACAAAACCTTTGGCCACGAGTCTCGAACTTCACTCTCGACCTAAATAAGTCAAGTACCGATTTGAATACACCCATCAGCGCGTGGTCGTCTACTATGGAGCAGGGATTGTAAGTTTATTTCGTTATATACCAGTTAAGTGTTTACATTTTTTGTGTTGATTTTGGTCGTTATAAACAGTTTACATTTTGTAAACATTTTTCTGGTTATTTCGTGCAGTAAACGTTTTCAGGGGGGATGGAATGGGGCTGGGTGGTATTTTGGGGTAGTACTAAAATTTTGAATATTAATTTTTAAGAGGGAGGCAGGGGGGGGGGAGAGGGAGTGATAAAGGGAAAATAAGTGGGGGGGGGGTGGAAGTAGAAAATAAAAAAATTTTTTTTGTTTGGTGTTTAAAATTTTTTTTTATTTTTTTTTAAATTTGAGCCGGAGGGTTAACCACTATTTTAAAAAAAATTGTGTTGCAATTTTTTGCCGTCTCCCCCCCCTCCCCACCCTCTAGAAGTATCTTTATCTCCCCCTCCCTACCCTCTAGAAGTAGCTTTATCTTCCCCCCCCTTCTTCACCCTCTCCTCCCTACATTATTACGTTGAACTTTCTACCCCACCCTGACCTCTCTTGCTTACACTTTTTTAAATTCAACCTTCTATACAAAAACTTTCTTTCCAGCAACGTGAAAATCGAGTTGCCCGAGCTCCAGTCGGACCTCCTCAACCCACAACACATTCTACCCTACTCTTGTTATGTGCCCCATTACAGCGAGGTGTTCGAGGAGAAGGCGACCTCACCAGCCTTATCGACCACTTCCAAGAAAGAGAATGGCGAAAAGGAGGCCAAGAAGAGTTCGAGTGGCCAGAAGCGACGGAGTCGACGAGCTGAAAATCGACTGGAAAAACCACCACATTCCTATATTCAACTGATTGCGGCTGCGATTGACGTAAGTTAGATTGACAGAAACTTTTTTTACAATTGGTAAAATGGCAAGAACTTTCTTTACAATACGTAAAATGGCAAAAACTTTCTTTACAATACATAAAATGGCAAGAACTTTCTTTACAACGCAAAAAACGGCAAGAACTTTCTATACAACGCAAAAAATGGCAAGGACTTTCTTTACAAAACATAAAATGGCAAGAACTTTCTTTAAAATACGTAAAGTGGCAAAAACTTTCTTCCCAATACATAAAACGGCAAGAACATTTTATAACATAACTTTTTGAAAATTTACCAACTATTGTATTCTTCTATTATAAACCTCCAGAAAGTAGCATTTTTTTATTTACCAAGTCAAAGCTTCTTTTATCGACTGGTTTTTACGGAATAATAGGGTTTATTAGAAGAAACGGTTGTCGACTTTAGCAGGCTGTTTCTTATAACAGGGTTGTAGATTACAAAAGTTGTTAGTTGTTTTTTGTAAAGCATAACATGGTGTATGTTCTTTATCAAATTATGTTAAAATATGTCGTTTTTGAAGAGAGTTACAGCTAATCAAAAGTAACGAAACTACAATTTCCGTAAAGGAATAGAACCCTTTTTGTTTTTTGATATTTTTAAACTACTGTAACTTTGTTAAAAATTAAGATATGAATTTTCAATTTTAACAATAGATACACTATTTTATGCTTTTTAAAACGTATGAACTAGAATTTTTAAGTTAGTTCAAAAAATTTCAAAAACGGTTAATAAATTGAATATACTTTAGAACCAACCTACTCGCCGTGCCACATTGGCCGAAATCTACGACTACTTGATGGCTCGTTTCGAATTTTTTCGTGGTAAATATACTGGTTGGAAGAATTCGATTCGTCACAATCTGTCACTAAACCAATGTTTTACCAAAGTGCCAAAAACTGCGGGCGCAAAGTGCGGCAAGGGCCATTACTGGACCATTGCACCACATGCTGACTTCTCGTATGGTGCTCCACAGAACCTGAATATGACCAAGAAAGAGGGTGAAGATGAGAAATTGGCCGAATTTGCTGAGAATATGACATTCGGAGAGTTTGGCGGAGAGAAGGTGGACTTGATGGATAATATCGGGCCTGTTGATGAGGGTTACGGTAGTAGTACGGTAAGTGAAAAAATTAAAGGAAACATTTTTTTATTTTATTTGGAAGACGTATTTTAACATGGTTATATGGATAAATATAGATTTGGGATACATATTTGAAATCTTAATGCAGAATGCCAATTTCGTGTTGGGACCTAAAACATTTTGAAAAAACCTTTAAAATTAGTGTCAAGATTGAAGCTATTCCTTTATAAAATCACACAAAAGTCAATTATCTGCTCTATCAACTAATAATTTTTTAGTTTTTAAAATTAAAAGAGTAATATCTTTAAATTTTTAAAAATGTTGCCGCTTTTAGCTACAAAATCTAAAATTTGAAATTAAAAAACAAAATAAATAGATCTCAAAACCTTTGTCAATGTCCTTTTAATGTTGCGATAAATTGAAATGTCAATAAATTTCAACGTTTCAGACGAAAATTCAATGTTTTTCTTTCCGCGACACTAAATTTAGCGCATTTTCGGCCATAAATCGCGTCAAAAGTCTATAAATTTGGCAACAAAGTTGGAAAGAAAAACTTTGAACTTTATGTATTCGAATTGAAATTGATAAAATTTAATTGTATTGACTAAATATGCTTAAAAATACTGTAAATTTTAGTTTTTTGGACTATAAAAGGGCAAATTTAAAGGTTTTATCGTATGAGATGTCTTTCGAAAAATAGGACTGATTATAAAATGATGAAACAGAAAGTCAGGTTCTCCCAAATTTAAATTTTGGTATTTTTTTGTCGCCAGTATATTGTACTTTATGGTATTTCAAAGTAAAGGAGAAAAACATGTTTCATCGTATAACATGTCTTCAAAATGTTTATATTAAAAACATGTTTAAATTAAAAATAAGAATTAAAATACATCAGTCGTATTTTACAATAATTCCCTATTTTTTTAGATCAACACCACAGTATTCCCACAACCATACGATACCACCATACCAACCGAGCCAGTCTACAGTTACTGCCAGCCAGAAGCCGATACCCACTGGAATAACAACCAGTTCTGGTATAATCCCAACTATGTATCTCTTGAATTTCCAGCCACATCACATAACCCAATGCACGATCTGAACCAAGAGTTTGAGGCTGTCAATGCGGACCAACAGTACCATTTACAATCGGAGGACTTTGCCCAACAAAATGTACAGTACCTTCCGCATTACAATGAATTCATGTTGCCTGGGTATACGGTAGCACCGAAAAACTGTGATCAAGTTTTTGAGCCGGTAGCCGAATGTCATGATGACATATTTTCTGGACAAATGCCTGAAGGCGAACTTCCGGTTTTTAATAGTAATGTCGAGTTTCCATCGTATTCTACGTAGGAACAGGACTGTAGAAGAAGATTTTATAATTTTTTTGTAAACTTTCTCAATTTTTTAAAAATTTTTTCATTTTGGTGCTATATTAAAAAATTTGCTGGAAAGTTTGCACGGTGCAGTTAAATATTTAAAATTTTATTTTTGCCATTTTAAAATGCAATTTCAAAAAATTGTACTTTGAATGTAGATAGTATTGTTACATAAAAAAGTGATAGCTTATAAATTTTAAAATTTTCAATTTGAAAATTCATTCAATTTTAAAAATGAAAATTTAGGGTGCACCGTGCAAAATCAAAAGTAAATTTTATTTAAATAATTCAGTGCAATTTATTTCAAATTTTATTTTTTATTTTTGTATGTTAACATTAGTCATAAAGTTTTTTGAAAGATCCCTATACCATTTTGCATCTTCTATTATAGTATTATGCATATTATGTATGATATTAACTTTTTCTTTAAATCTATTGCCTGTAATATATTTTTTGATATATTAATTTGAATAAAAAATGATTATCAAAACATTGTTTTTGCGTTTTGAATTTATTACGAGCCCTTGGCTTTAGTCAAAGCCTAACCAGTAATCCTCAGGCCATAACCTATCCTACCTTATCAAAAAAAATTTTAAAAATTTAAATTTTTCTTATTTCTCAAATTCGAAAAAACTTCATTTCAAACTCTGTAAAACCAAAATTTCCCAAATTATTCAAATTTCATTCACCAATCCTATCAGAAATAGTCATTCGCTTTGGGTGTTGAAATCGAACGCGGTCGAGAATGGCCGAACTTCTGAAGGGCGCGCCATTATTTCGCAACAATCCTGATGGTCCAGCACAAGCTGCAACATCAGATCAGCTCAACAAGAAGGTGGTGTGCCTGTTTTTTGGTGCCAAAGAAGCCGGAAAGGAGTTGAATGACAAACTGAAGGCCTTTTACGACAAAACGGCGTCTCAGGGCTTTGAGGTAAGGGTTTTAGGTTTTAATTTGAAGGAAATAAGTCGTAAAATAAATAAAGGTTTATTTTTTAACTAGGAAGCCTTATTTATTGTTAATCGGTGCCATTTCCAGCCATTTTTTTCGTCTTTTTATTAACTTTGCAGGCTGCGAAAAAATAACAGAAAGGGCGCGAAGTGCGGCGACTTTTGCTTGATAGACATGAGCAACGGGCCGGGCCGGGCCCAATTTCCAAGCCCGGCCCGGCCCGATCAGAAAATTTCTAGGCCCGGCCCGGCCCGTTTTAAAAAATTTTTAAAATTTTAAAACTTAAAAACTAAACGGAAATTTGCCTTTAAATTGTTTTTTTAGGTCATTTATGGATCATAGAATCCAATAAAATCGAAAAACATAAACGGGAATTAAAATAAAAAATTTTAAAAAATTAAAAAATTTTCTTTTCGGGCCCGGGCCCAATTTTCAAGCCTGGCCCGTTTTCGATTTTGCTCAGGCCCGGCCCGTTGCTCATGTCTAGCTTGATTTTCAGCTATTTTTTAGCCGCAGAATGGTCCAGATAAGGTAGAACAACATGTTCTTGATAGTATTTCATAGTTTCCCAATTGACTTTTAGTTTGTTAGCCAAAACGGTGTTATTTCGACAATAATTTGATCAATTTCAGGTGGTGTACGTATCTCACGACAACAATGAAAGCGAAATGAAAGAATTCCTCAAAACCCATCCGAAGTGGCTGTTCATCAAGTATGGAGATCATCGTGCAATGTAAGTTTTTTTATTTGGATTGAATTTAGGGGTGACGACAATAAGGACGGACTTTGATTTTGGCGGTTAATTGATGTTATGGTTGATATGTTTTACTTCTAACTCGAAATTTAGGATGAATTTAACAGTTTTTACAAAATTAATTTTGACTATGATCTTATACATCTTTTAAGTTAGCATTTGTTATGTTTAGGGCTAGAAAAGAAACGAAAACATAAAGATATTATTTTAGATGGCCAGATTGATGGTTAATATTTTTGTTGCAGCTTCAACTTTTAGCTGATTTTTGTGTGATTTTTTTAGTATACGGTTTAATTACTGTTTTTTTTATATTATGGGCTTGATTAAGATTAATTTCGTTGTTGTTTCAGCTCGTTATTGCAAAGATACCAGCTGAAGGCCATTCCATCGCTGATTTTGGTCCAAAGAGGTGGAACTCCGCTTGTTGGTGATGCGTTGAATGACATTTATGTAAGTAACTGTTTTATTTTGTAATTTGAGGTAATGCTGCAAAGATTTTGAGTCATTTTAAGAAAGGTATTTATAATTTAGGTAAAAAGTTTTAAATTTATAAAATTTAGGTATTAAAACGAGGTTATCTGCTTTTTATATATAAAATTGAAGCTTTTTATGTTTAAAAATGTAAACTTTCTACTAATGATCTTTTCAGTACAACAAAGACCCTCATACACTTTTCGACAAATGGCGCAAAGCTACGACCGAGTGATCAAACATGCTCAATGATACCGTTCAAAGTGTTTTATGCTTCAAAAAAGACAATAAATTCTTGTTTTTTAATATTTGTGCATTTTATTTTACATGGTTTTGGTTATCATTTGAATATTTTAATTTTATTTGGTATTTTTAATGTTATCTTTGTTTTTTATTTGAAGTTTTTTAAAAGTTTTGAAGTTTGAGGAAGGTTTATCGAAAATTAGTGATGAATTTAGAGCTCTGGCGAATACTTTATGATCAGATATTACGTAGCGATCATAGTCTATGACCTTTGTGTGATTGGAGAGACATCTCTTAAGAATTACGTTAAGCTTTTGGATCGTATTTTTAGTTTATGTCGCGTTTTGCAGTAGAAAGTTGCACGTGCTTCTGTTTAATATATTATAACCAGACCAACGGGGGCCCTTCGGGCCCCCCTATGGTCTGGATTGTTTTATTTTCATTTTTAATAGGTTTTACTTTTTATAAAAAAGTATTAAAACAATTTTGTAAAAATAGCTTTCCAAAAAATAGTGAAAAAATAGTGATTATACAAATTTAGAAATTTCGTTAAAAATACGTTTTGAAACAAAAAAAATATTATAAATTGTTAAAGAACAACGGTAGAAAGTAGAAAGTTGCACGTGCTTCTGTTTAATATATTATAATATTGAACTTGGTCCCCCATGTGGATTTTTTAATTTTTTTAAAATTTACTTGCCTCTGCTTAAAAATACTTGTGCCACAGTCACCATTGCCGTCTTTATTCAATCTTTTACTTTTTCTATTCTTCTTTATTATAAAGTACAACAAGATAGACCAAAGTACTTCTCAAATTTACTTTTTAAAATCTAAATTTTGTTCAAAATGCTAAAAAATTGCTGCAACAGGTATTATCATAGCAATTGACATAATCCGAAAAAAGTATGAATGTTTGTGTTCTCTTCCCGAATCACACATTATTATATGGATCGAGGCGAAAGCGATTGTTTTTGACTTTTTTCCCCATTTTTTGTCGTTTTCACTTTGTTTATTGGACATTTTTCACGTTTGAAATGTCGAAAAGGTTTCTAATGAGATTGTTTGTGTTCTCTTGGTCAAGTAATTTTGTTATATGTTTTATTTGATTCAAATAATAGTCAATGTATGTCAAAATCGTTTTTAAAAGTTGTAGTTTGATTTTTCAAACTTTTCTTTATTTGAATTGTGAGGCAGGGAGAAGTAATTCTATTAAAAATTGTTTATTAGATAATTTTTTACTATACCGAACTTGTGGTCAACCTAATTTGTTAATGAACCCTTCTTCTATTAACTTTTTGCCCGCAAGTATTTCTTTAAAATCTCTACGGCACGGTGTACGTACTGTAACTTTAAAAGTCTACCGAATTTTTAAATTTTTTGTTTTAGGCTGGTTGACTATATACGAAATCTGTGATTAAAAAAATTTTTGAGATTTTAATTGCTTTTTGAAAAAAGTTACTTCAAGATATAGGTAGAAAGAACTGCAGTGGTTACTGTATTTTTTCATTTTTTGAAAGTTTTGTAAGATTTTTAAACACGACGGCGATTTTTACTGTAATGTCTTCTTTTTTAAAGTTCAAAAAACTATCTTTCCCTGCCTATTTCATTCATATTTGCTTAACAAGTTCAGAGTAATAAATCACAGGTACCATCATCATTGGTAACATTGTTGATTCTTTAAAGGTTGTGTCTCTTTCCATTTGGGATAAAACCCAAAACTAGCCAAAAGAAGTATATATAGAACAAAAAGCGTGACAAGTAGCGAATACAATAATCAGTTGTCTTTTTGTTATAATCAAAATGTTATCACTACGAATTTTACGAGAATTTGAGGGAAATAGAAAATTGAAAAGAGTGCTCTTTGTACTCTTAAATTTGCAGGGAGTTTTAGAGTGATAGTTTGCTGAAAATTGGGAAATTTTACATGGGTTTAAGTCTATTTTACTGTAATTCTAAATAAGTTTATCCTTAGTTCTACTAGCTTTAGTCTTATTCCTAGTTCTAGTCCTAGCTTTAGTCTTAGATCTTAGAGACCTAACCTTACTCTTAGCACTTGCCTTGGCTTAGACTTTGTTCTTAGCTTTAGTCTTATCTTTACCTTTAGTTTTAGTTATAGTCCTAGCCTTAGTTCTGATCCCCCCCCGCCCTGACCCTAGCTTTAGCTCTAGTTTTGGCTTTGATATTGACTTTCCAGCTTTCTTGCCCTAACAAGCACCTTTGAGCATTAAAATAAGTATTTAAAGGTCTACTTGGAGGTGTTCTTTGTTACAACTTATGACTTTTACATCATCTGTAGACGGTTATTTTTATATTTACCCGAACAATCTTGATTCTTGGTTGTAACGTGTGTGTTCTTTTGCAATATGTTCTTTTTATGGTCATTTTACATTGGTTGAGCGATTTTTGTGACTTTTTATAGCATTTTTTCACTTTTTCATATTGAAGTTGATAACAATGAACAATTTTTCACATTAAAACTTCATTTTTTCACATTGAGTTTCTGTTTTATTACATTTTAAATATATTTCATTACATTAATATAGCTTTATTTGTTACCTAAAATTTCTCTTACAGGTTGTTATTGAGTAAAATAGAGGTTGTGTATAAAAACAGCTGATAGTTTTTGTACTCCAATGTCTGTAAAGTAATATCGTGTTTTGTTTCTGACAGTGCAAAAGCAAGGAAAGATCTTATCATCTTATCAACAGTGGACACGAAATGGATCGTCTTGAAGAATTTGGTAGGCTTTTCGAATAATTTTTGAAGTTTACAGCTAACTTTTAGTCGTACATTGTAAGGGCGGGGTAAAAATTTTTATCTCGCAGGGGGGGGATAATTTAAAATTTTTGTTTTACACGCCTTTTTAGCACTTGCAGAGATATTATCATACTAAATTTACTTTTTTAGACAAATGGAACCCATACATAATATGGATATTCACATCGATGACGTTTACATGGTGTATAACAGCAGCTCCAATGATGATAACTGCATTTATTGTGGGTCAAGTTTGCCCTCCTGACACTAACTGTACTTCAACACTTGGGACGTTAATGGAGGAGGTAAGGTTTTTAATGATACGAATAAAAGACTAAGCGGGGCTACACATCCTCACTGTAGGTTAGGCTTAAGTGTATGTTAGATTACGATAGGGTAGAGCAGAGCACGGCAAATCACACGGCAAGGCAGGGTTAACTTAGGATTCGATTGTTTATGATAAGGTAAGGCAGAGCAGGGCAGGGTAGGGCGTAGTAGGGTAGGGTAAAGTAGGGTAGGGTAGTGTAGGGTCGGTAGGGTAGGGTAATATTACAGTATAAAATTAAATTTTTAATCTGTTTTACTATAGTAAATTAAAATATACATCTTCAGTTTGACTTAACGGGTGATAAAGCTCATTTAGCGGGCATAGCAACCTCAATGTATCTGTTTGGCAATATGGTTGGAGCTTGTACGGTGGCACGATTGGCTGATTTGTAAGTTGATTTTCTTGATAAGGATAACCTAAAGCCCTAGACCAGAGCCTTTGCCGGGTGCCCTAGCCCAGAGCTCTAGCCCAGATCCCTAGCTTAAAGCTCTCGACCAGAGCCTTAGCATAGATGGCTTTTATTAGTTTTTGTATGATTTTAGGTTAAAAACTTTGATATTTTTGGTTTATAATTAACACTTCTTTCAGAATAGGCCGGCGACCGTTGATAATAGTAAACGTGTTTATATTGGGAGTAGTTGGACTGATAAGTGCTACATCTTCAAGCATCTATGAGTATATAGCACTACGATTTGTACAGGGAATCTTCTTTCCGGTATGAATTTTTTTATTTTAAATTACTAGCTTTTTCAAATAATTCTGTGCTTCTTCTCAGAGCTAATGTTTGGGTTTAGAGGTACAGAATTATGTGAACAACCTAATTTTAATACCCATTCCAGGGCTGTGGCATAGTATCATGGGTATTAGCCTACGAGTCGATGGGTATGTTCTGGCGATCATACGCCGCCTTCTTCTTTGGACTGGCCTGGGTAATTGGCTACTGTATCGTTGGCCCACTGGCTTATTTAATACCGTATTGGAGACATCTGGTGGTAGTAGCATCATTTCCGTCGTGCATATTGGGAGTCATATATTGGTTTACCATACCTGAAAGCTACCATTACATGGTGTCAAAGGGAAAGAGCATAGAGTTGAATAAATGGCTACAGAATGTGAATCGATTCAAACAGGAGACGGAATTAAGTGCTGAGGTTGGTCCTAAATTTTATTTTGGTTTTAGGATAGGGTAGGGTTGTGAGGGGGTTGAGTAGGGGATACTATGGCTGGACGAAGTTGGGTGAGGGTAGAGGTTACAAAATGACTAATAGGTAAGTTAAAGGTATGAGTACGATATAGTGAGGAAAGAAGCATAGGGTAGAATAAGGCTGCGATAGAAAAGGGTTTGAGTAAGGGTGGGGTCAGGTGAAGGTATAGGTTACAAAATCATTACTATAGGGTAGGCCTAACAATTGTAAGTTGGGGAGAGGATATGGTGAGGGTAGAACTAGTATGAGATTGAGGGATCCATATGGTAGGGCTAGATTAAGATTATGGTATTTGAGGCGGTTATGATACAGATCAGTAACAGGAAATTTCTTGGCATGGGTAAAGTAAAATCGGACGACAACTGGCTCTTTAATTTAGGGTAGTTTATGATAAGGTAGGGTAAGGTAGGGCACAGTAGGTAGGATAAGGTAGAGTAGGGTATGGTATGGTGGGTGGGCTAGTGATAAGGCTAGCTACTTTAAAAAAGCAAAATTTTATATTTTAGGACCTAATAAACGAGCATCTAAAGCACCAAAAATCAGATGGGACGGAAAACAAAACCTTCTTGGTACAGCTCATATCGCACAAACGTATCTTACTCTACACTATGGTGTTGTCGTACTTGTGGTAATTTGAACGGTTTATCATATTTTCGTATTTAAAAATTATTAGGTTTTTCAAATAATTCTGTGCTCTTTAACCCCAAAAAATGGTTTGAGAGGGAGCACAGGCTTATTTGAATAAGTTAGTATGTTGTTTTAGGTAGTTTTTCTGTTATAGCTGATAATAATAAAGCATTTTGGACTTTTTAAAACATTTTAAAAATTTTTTTGAAGTTTTATTAAAAATGGCATTTTCTTCAGGGTCTGTGACACCTTCGTCTACTATGGCTTATCACTATTCTCCACGGAATTGGCTGGCGACAAGTTCTGGAACTACATCTTATCAGGTTTCATCGAGCTACCATCCTACGCAGTATCACCATACCTGCTAGATAAGATTGGCAGACGACTCTTTGTATCGGCCGCTCATTTCCTAGCTGGGTTTTCATTTTTGGCCACAATTTTTATCAATCACCCGACTATGTCACTCATATTCTGGCTGATGGGCAAGTTCGGCATCTCATGTGCCTTCACATGCCTCTTTGTGTATGCTTCGGAGGTGTTTCCAACCAATCTGAGGAGTGGTTGTATTGGAGCTTGCGAGATTCTGGCTCGATTAGGGGGTGTTTTTGCTCCACAGGCTAATGAGTTGGTAAGTTGTGGGTATCGTATAGGTGGCGTAATTTTGAGGTTTTTGTTAAAATACGAATATTTCTGATACGTTGTATTAGCTATTTAAGTATGTTTCAACTGTGTGTGCACGTTTAGTTACGGTAGGGTATGGTAGTATAGGACGCGGCAGGGTAGGGTATGGTAGCGTAGGAAGTGGCAGGGTAGGGTATGGTAGTGTAGGACGTGGCAGGGTAGGGTATGGTACTATAGGACTCGGTAGGGTAGGTTAATGTAAAACACGGCGTAAATACTGTTTTAGTTTGAATTTTCCGCAATTATAAGACAATTTTTTATATTATAGTAGCTATCAAAATGATATATACCTTTTTTGCCATAACTGTTTTTAAAAATTAGCTGGAGAGTTGAAAATTGGCATGAACATAGACTATATCTTATCTCAACTGTTATTATATACTGAATTTTAAAATTCCAAAAACTTTTGAATTTACAGTACTTTTACCGTGGTCACTCAGTATATTCGTAACGCCTTATAACGAAGCGTCATTTTTCAAAACTTTATAAACTTCGGAGGAAAAAAATGAAAATATACGTTCACTAGAGTGTGAAAATGTTACAGTAATCCTACAATATACTTTGCACTTTTAAAAATGGCATAAAAGTGGTTTTAACTTTTCATATTTTTTGTTTTTCACATATAAATTCATTTTTTTGAACTTTGAAATATGATGCCATTCCTTTTTTCCAGAAATTCGTATACGAAAAGCTGCCCATGATATTCTTTACCATCGTAGCGGGCGTCGGTGGCGCCGTCACATTGATTTTGCCCGAAACAAAAGGACAAAACCTACCCGATACGATTTGTGAGGCCGAAAATCGACGGAAAATATCACAACGACAACATACGGGAACGATTCTGTCGAATGTGGACTAGTTACATGTACAATATATTTGGTAGTTGTAATTTATCAGAATTAAAAGTTATTACTTGAATGTAATTTTGTATATTATGTTAATAAATGAAAATGATAATGTTTCAAAGGTTTTGGCCGTTTCTTGTGGTTTAGCCTGCTCTACTATAATTATCTTGCTTTGCCCAATTCTATTTTGCCCAGCTCTTCCCTAAATTACCCTAATAACTTTTCTCAAAATGATGTAGGAACTTATGAGGTATTACCTAAAAACTTTAATTTTTTTCATATTTTTCACGGTAATTTATATTGAGCTGTCATATTTCATTAAAAACTCTGATCATCTTTAATGTATGCAGTCTCTCGTCTCTCCAGGGTACTTTCCAGCCAGCTCTAGGCTTCCAATATTGTACACCTTCTTTGGTTTCTTACTGCCTTTTGTCACATAACTGTCGGGCAGCTTTATTGTCACTTTTCGTTGGCATGGCTAAACAGAAAAATTTAAATCTTAGATTTAACAAAACTAAAAAAAAAATTAAAACTAAAATTTAAAAAAGATTTTTATAACCCAAACAGGAACGAACGTATTTTACCAACCTACCACGAGTTTGTCGTCACAATCATGGTAAATGTTGACTTTTGGGTCGATAGTTCCAATTTCATCAGTATCACCTGACAATTCGAATTCACCCTTCTCATCTGAATGTGATGTGTCCATTAGGTCATCAGCGTCCAAGCCTAAAATATTTTTTTTTCAAAAATTTAGCTAATATTCTTAATTTTTTAAATTTATATATTTTAAAAAAATTTGGATTTACACTCCGTATTTTACAATTTTAAAAATTCTAAAATCACCTTTGTAAATTCTTATTTTAAAAATAATAAATTTTAATATAAAAAAATAGTAGAAAATGACGAAAAATCATATAATCAACACTTACCACTGTCATCATCGTACAACTTGACTAACACATCTTTGACTGGTTCACCATTACATTTTAAAACTCCTTTTACCGCAGCGCTTTGAATTGTACCGATAGCGGCTGTGGTACCGAGAAAAACACGACAAAAGAAGCCACTTTGTTGTTGACAACATCCTAAAAACTATCTTTATTTAGCTTCTCAATAAAAATAATTCACCACACCCTCATCATCCCCCTCACGTCTTATATATCTTGCGTTGAAAAAGGGAATAAATAAAAATAGTAAAAATAATAACATTAGTACGCAAAGATAAGTTAAAAACTTCAGCACAAGACAAGAAGGCATTGACCTTGCCCAGCCTAACCTTAGTTTTTGGTTGGCTTGACCAGTGTTTTGCCTAGACCATCCCAGGATTTTTTTTCAGGTCCGGCCCGACTATTTTTAAAGCTCGACCCGGTTCGTCCAAAATTTTTTCGTTTTTCTCCGGTCCGGGCTGAAAATGAGTGCGGACCAGACGGTTTAGGAAAAACACTGGCCTTGCTTTTGCCTTGCCCTAGCTTAGCCAAGACAAGTAAAGCCAAGTCACGTTAAACCAAGATTAGCCCAGCGCAGCCTAGCTAAGCCAAGTCAAGTCAAACCAAGCCCAACCTTAGCCCAGCCCAGTTTAGCCCAGCCTACTCTCTATTTTATCCCTAGCCTAGCTATACTTTAAACAACCCTTAGCCTACCTTGCTCTATTTTTCCCACCTCTACTTTAGTCCTATACTAGCTACACAATTTAAGCAACCCAACATAAGATCATAATATCATATACGTCAGTTAAAGTTAAGAAACCGCTCGTCGTATGATATAATCGTTAATCTTTACTACTCAAAATGACAATCGAGGTTCGCGCAGAGTGAGTCAGAATCCTAGAATTGCTCGATAAACAAACTTCCGCCATGAATAATCAGAGGTGATCTCTCAACGAATACAAAGTCAATGTTATTGATTCGCCAAAGTTTCCGGTCCGCTTTAAAACCGTCCATATTAAAGGTGTAAAGTTAATGGTTGGTGATAAGTGCGGTTGTCAAAACGTTTACTTTTCGAAGAGTAAACAGAGTAAAGTAATAAGCGACAAGGTTTCGGCTTTACTTTTTGTTTTTGGTATTGTTTAGTGCAAGTTCTCTGCCATTCCATCCCATGTTATGCATTGCCCTACCTTGTCCCGCCATGTCCTGCCTTATCCTACCCTGCTTTGCTTTGCTCTGTCTTGCCCTGCACAGCACTGCCTTGCCTTGCCCTGCTATGCTCTACTCTGATGTGCTCTGCCTTTCCCAGATCTGCCATGCCCTACGCTACCCAACCCTGCATTGCCCTGGCGAGCCGTTTTGCTATGAAATATCCTACCTTGGTTTGTTCTGAAATTCCTTGCTCTGTCTTATTATATCCTACCAGGGCCAAGCGGGACTTCTGGTCTGGGGCCAAGGGTCCAAAAAAATCGGCACAGGTACCTGTGCCGATTTTTTGCGAAATTTTTTTTCCCGAAAATCCACAGGGGGAACCACGTTCAATTTTTTTTTAAAATTTTTTTCTGAGGGGGGGGGGCCTCCCCCGTCCCCCCCCTCGCGCCCGGCCCTGTATCCTACCTACCCTAATATTATAGTCAATTTTCGGGATTAATATAGCAATATCTCTTTGACTTAACCCTATTTAAAACACTTTTAGCCATGAAAATCATTATCATCCTATCAGTAACTCTAGCAGTAGCTACAGCTGGCCTAATCGGCTCATCTCAATCATCTGGAGCCAAAGGAAAGCTTACATGCCATGGAAAGCCTCTAAGTGATGTTCTTATCAAATTGTACGATGATGATCGAGGTATGACTTATTTTATGATTGGGCTGGTGGATTTTACCTTACAGTTACCTTCTTCAGGTTGTCCAAATAATTGTGTGCCCCTTTTCTTGATGCAAAAATTTTAAAAAGTAACAAAACATGACCTTTTAGTTATTTTCCAACGTAAAATTTTAAATTTTCAGGCCTAGATGCTGACGATTTTATGGGAAAAACGACTTCTGACAAGGACGGTTACTTTGAACTTCAAGGATATTCAGATGAAATTAGCAGCATTGACCCCAAGATCAACATTTATCATGATTGTGATGATGGATGGACGGTGAGTTTTTTCATAAAATTGTATTCTTTTTTTATTGAAAATGTAAAACTGAATTTAAAATTTTTAAGCTAGTACTGTGAACTTTCTAAACTGGTACAGCGAACACTGAGAATCCTTAAAAATGTCATTTTAAGCGCTTAAAATTATAAAACATCAAAAAATAGGGGTTCTTTTATCAATATTTAAAATTTTTCGCAACTATAATTTTAATTTTACCTCAAGAACATGCAAAATAGCTAAGATTCCCTTTATTGACCTCCCTTCTAAAGTCCAACAGAAAACAAAGGGAGCAAAGCGTGTTCCTCGGTAGTATAGTGGTAAGTATCCGCGCCTGTCACGTGCGAGACCCGGGTTCGATTCCCGGCCGGGGAGGAATACTTTTTGTTGTATTTTTGATTATTTTTTGGTATTTTTTGCATTAGTTAAAAGTTTTAAAAATTATATTTAATGTTAAAAGACCATATTTTTAATTTTTAAGCAACATTTTCGCGTAATGTTCACAAAAGCGTTAAAAATTTTAAAGAATTTCAATTTGTAGTGTAAGAAAACTATAAAAATCTGTAAAAATAGCGGTTTTTAATGCTTAAAATAGGTAACAAACTTTGAATTTTCAGTTTTTATGGCACGCTTGACTAATATTTTTCCTAAAATGAGGTTGAAACAACAACTTTCTTCATAGAGCTTTAAAAAATATTATTAACTTCCACCTGATCATTGAATTCAATGTGACATTCAGCTTTTAAAAGGACAAAAAACAACTTTTTATAACAATTTACAAAATCAAAATAAATGTCTTATCTATAATTTTGTTGTTTTAGCCATGTCAGCGCAAAATTTCGATCATGATTCCTGATCGTTATATCACCAAAGGCAAGGTGGCTCAACAACTATACGATGCTGGTACCATGGAATTGTCCGGAAAATTTCCAGGGGAAACGAGGGACTGTATTCATTAAATATTGTATTATATACCTTTTTTATATTTGCTTAAAAATTATTTGACTTAATAATAAATTTTTAATTTTTATGCTTTTAAAATTAAAAAAAATTGTTTTGATACGAGATATGTGTAGAGCGCGTATTTTACTGAAATAACTAAAAACTTTTAGACTACTATACTCTACCTTACCTTCCCCTATCTTACACTACTCTACCCTACCCTACTTTAGCCTACACTGCCATTGTCCTACCATAGCATTGACAAACTCTATATTATGCTTGCTAAAAGCTAGCCCTTACAACATAGTTTAATTTTTAGAGTACGCTAGATCAAACCTTGCCCTAAACTCTGCCATATCCTATTGATGCAATGATCTAAATATTAGGTTGAACCAAAAGTATCGGGACACTTTTCACTTGTTTTTCAACTGAAAAGTGTCTCGCTTCTTTTGGTTCGACCTAATATTATATGTGACACTATCCTACCCTATACTTTAAGATGGCCTTACCTAAAGAACCCAACTGTATCTTACTCTACGCTGTACTATATCCTACGCTACACATTTTTTTCCAGGGAATAAGAAGTAAAAATTTTTTTTGGTCCACCATTATTCAACACCCCCCCCTCCCGTCTCTGTCTACCTAATCCAGCGGAATTCTACTCTGCTCTACCTTACCTTACCCTATCCAATATTACCCTACCCTCCCAATTTTACCCTGCCCTAAACTTCACCATGCCTAACCCAAAAACCCTTATTACAATTTGTCCTTAATATCATTATTAGACGTAAATTGTCAAAGTCAATTGTGATTGATAACAAATTGAATCAGCTTGAGATGTTTACGTTCCTTTGACTTTGTTAAAAGAAAACATTACATTTACTGCTTATAATGACTCACTTTCTAGTTGTTTTATCTTCTGTTGACTTACTGACTAGACATGAGTCAAAGTTTGTCATTTTTTGTTAGAGGGGCTAAAAATACCTACTAGATATCGTCTAAGTTGGCCAGCTTTTTAAAAATTTTAAAAAATGAGCCCTTACTTTCTACATTACTTTGCTTAGTTGATCGTATTTTACATTTTTGATTCACTGTACTATATTGAAATTGCTTAAATCGGGCCAAACTGTCAAACCCATGTTAATTTCACTAAATATTTAGGAAAGATGTCATATTCAACAAAACTACTATTCGCCATAGCTTTATCTATTATAATATCGACCAACTCAATGGGAATTGGCCGAGAACAAAGTGCTGGAGTCAAGGGAATATTACTCTGTAAAGGACAGCCGGCTTACAAGGTTGAGGTCAAGCTATATGATGAAGATTTTGGTAGGTTCTGCTTTGTATATCTTTGAAAGTACCTACCCTACTCTAAACTACCCTACCCTATAATACCCTACTCTACCGTACCCTAAACTGATATACTATATCTTGTAACATACCATGGTAAATTTAGTGATTTACTAAACTTTACTTTGTGACATAGCAAAAAATACTCTGTAAATTAATACCATGGTAAACCATGTACTGTACTATGTTATGCTCAGTGATATACAACAATTTAGCCTGAGGTATACCATAGTATACTTACTACACTACCTTGTAACATTCCAAAATCAAAAAATATACCTCTTAACCTTAAAACCAATAATTTCAGGCCTAGACCTAGATGACCTATTAGACAGTGGCTTCACAAACGCTTTGGGCGAGTTTCAACTCCAAGGCTCAACCCATGAATTCATGACAATCGACCCAAAACTCAACATATACCACGATTGTGAGGATTCATTGGTAAGTAATAACTTTCTTTTTAAACATTTTTTGGCAAAATACATATTAAGTAATTCAAATAATTCGGTGCCCCCTCTCATAATAAGACTTTTCTTGTAAAAAGGTAACATATACCAAAGATTTTCTTACAAAAAGTAGACCACCCAAGTAAATCAAAAGACATAAATTATATTAACCTACCTCCCTTTCAGCCCTGCCAACGCAAATTCTCGATAGAAATCCCAGAACGCTACGTTTTCGATGGGGAACGGCCCGGCTTCGTCTATGACATTGGAGTGGTCGAGTTGGCAGGGGAAATGCCTGACGAAAGCCGTGATTGTCTACATTAATATTGACTTAATCAGCTTTAGTAACACTGTAAATAAACTTTTTTCATATTATAAACCAAGAGTTTCATTAAGAAGCAAAATTTGAAAAAATATGGTCAATTTGTTCAAATAATTCTGTACCCCCTTTCAAAGCAAATTTTCGAGATTAGAGAGCATAGAATTATTTGAACAACCTAATCAACAAAAATTTTCAAAAATTAAGAGAGGTTTCATTAGAAACAAGGTTATGTTATCCATTCACATCACATAAATGCCATTTCGAATCTATTCCAAATAAAAATTTATTGTCAAATGATCAAATACAAAATGAAATGGCAACAAAAATAAATAAACATCTAAAACATATACATCAAGATCAAATAAAACATACAACAACAATCGAAAAGATGAGATTAATCTTGTCATAACATGACGTTACTAAGTTGTTCAAATAATTCTGAGCTCCTTAACCCAAAAACTTGCTTTCAGGATGAGTGCAAAACTATTTGAACCAACAAATACTTGAAAAACCTTGTAATTCTCCCAGTTTTTAGTGAACATAAACGTTGAAAAATAAAAAAAATCTTTACAATGAGTCAAGTTAAAAGCAGAAAACATCTTAACAACCACTTTAAAGACCTTTATAAAATTATTTTTCAATAAAGTATGCCAAAAAATTGAAAAAAAGCTGAAAAGTCAATAAAATGCGCAAAAAATAATCGAAAAGTCTTTAAAAGTAATAAAGAATACATTGAAAACAAAGAAAAAAGACCAAAAAGCTCTTAACAACAATAAACAAATTCGAAAACTCTTTACAATGATCAAAAAGTTTATAGAAATGACCGAAAATACATTCACAATAAAATAAAATTTTTATTATCCATAACAATATAAGACCAAATATTTACCTATTGCCAGCTCCACGAATTCTCAACGCCATCAGAAGATCTTTTCTCATCATAGTTACTCTCTTCGCGTGAAATGCCAACATATTCGAATCTTCCATCAACTCACAAAGGAACATTTCTGTCGCTTCCTATAACAATATTCTACCGTAATTTAAAACTGATGTATCTACAATATTTTGTAAAACTTCAAAAGTTTCTTTTGTATCATGGTTGGTAATTAAGATAAAGCAAAATCACAGAAACTTTCAAGTCTCTAGCTATTCTGTACAAAAAGTTACAGCAAAAAGCAGTTAGAGCGCTCAATAAAGCCAATACCTATAAATTAAAAACCAAAAACTCAAATTAACCTTACTTGTAGAGCAAAAATAGATTCAACTCTAAATTTGAAATCGAATTTCCCTAAATCTCTGGTAACAGACTGAACTAGCCTCATAAACGGTGCTCGTGGAATCACATTGTGCACTGAAGATTGAAGACGTCTGATCTCCTTCAAAACGTTTGTGCCACCTGAAAACAGATATAATTATCAAAAATGTTGCTAAAAAACATTCAAAAGACATTCTTCTTTAATAAAAAACCAAAATTTTACAAAAATATAACAAATTTAGTAAAATACAACCATTTTCGTCTATATCCATCTATTGATTTACAAAATAGTTCTTCAGCAATAAGTTTACAAAATTACCTCAAATGCCTACAAAATAACAACTAAAAGATAAAGCAGGCTTTTCTTAACATTAGAAACTACATTTCAAACAAAAAACCTAGTTTTATTACCTAAAGTTCAAAATAAAAGTTACCTACAACAAATAAATCAAAGTTAATATCGAAAACTAAAGTAAATAAAAACACACTAATTTAAAACTTTCACAAGTTCTTTTAATACATATTCAAGTTGTAAATTCATAAACATTCAACATCTAACACGCAAGAGAGAGACAATATTACCTAAATCACAAGATGACCATAAATAATATCAAATAACTCTTTGGAAACACAAACAAATATAAAAATACGACTTTCTTGCATTGTATAACCTTCATCTGTATTTTTTACTTTTAATTTCATAAACTTTAAATCCTTATCAAGCCTAAAAGGAAGAGTATTACCTAAAAATCAGCAACCCAATAAATAATATTGAAAAATTGCATCAAACCTTCCGAACATCAGATATTAGCGCTAAATCAAATAGAAATACCTTATTCTATCTTCCTTTCCTTTATTTTATTCATGCTCATCAACGAACTTACGTTTGGACACTTCCTTTGTCTTCAACACGATCTTCTTCTTGCCTCCAGCCTTATATCCGTCTTTGAATTTGACAATCTCCGGAGACTTCAACAAAGACTTCTGTTGATTTTGCGTCTTCTTGGCCACTTCTTTTCTCTTGGTCTTTCCACCAGACGAAGCTGATGAAGTCCAAGATTCCGCGCTTCTGACGATGGAAGTTGACTTCTGATTCTGGGTTTTCTTGGCAACCATTTTGCGATTTCCATTATTATAAGAGCTTCCGGAACTGGGTAAGCTGCTGGAAGACGTTGTTTGATAACTCGAATGCATTTGGATGTTGTTTGAAGATAATGCACCAAAATTGCGAAACATCCTTTCGAATTCCACAGGACAAAATTTTGTCCGCTAAATTCGGATATTTTTGTGACATTTCGTTCATTTTTGTGGTTTTTTGCGACATTTCGTTCGTTTTTGTGGTGTTTTGTTTAGTTTATGTTAATTTTTGATATATGCCTTATATGATCAAGATAAAATGACATAAATAATTTAGGATTTATGTTTTTATTCATTGTGTTTTGTTAGAAATTCTTGAAATATTAGTTTCAAGTTTATATATTACATTTTGGCAGAGTTATGTTAGTTTTAAAACGTCCAAAGCCAAAAAAGTTCGATTCCGCTTGAAAAACGGACCATTTTTTGATTTTCAAAACCTTGTAACTTTGTTGTCATGATATCTAAGATAACAAAACTTTTCGAAAATATGCTTTATTATATCCTCTTTAATATCTATATTATAGATTTTACATAAATTTCAAAACAAGAGCTACAGTCGAGTTGCTGTAACATTGGTTCGTCGCAAAATTCGAAAAATCGTCTTAAAAATTGGAAAAACGAGGTCAAAAGGGAAGTTATTTGATATGTTAAGACTTAAAATAGTTTATTATAGCAATAGTAATAAGACTAGTACAATTTTTGATCATACACATTGACTTTGAGTTCGTTTTCGATAGGTACGAGAAGGAAACAGGAGCGGACAACAAAGTCGTGGTTCAAGCAGACTGACTGTCCTGGGCAGGATTCTTTGTCTGTGCAGGCTGAAAATGTGGCAAATTTAAAATTTTTGAGTCCGAATTAGATGAATTTTCATATTTTTGAAAAAATTTTTTTTTAATTTTTTAGAAACTTGAGGTTAGACATGAGAAACGGGCCGGCCTTGAGCAAAATTTAGATCGGGCCGGGCCCAAAAATTTAGGCCCGGCCCGCGGGCCGGGCCTTGGAAAGTCGGGCCGGACCTGGAAAAAAAATTTCTAAATTTTTTAAAATTTTTTATTTCAATCCCCGTTTATGTTTTTAGATTTTATTGGGTTCTATGATCCATAAATGATCTAAAAAAACAATTTAAAGCCAATTTTCCGTTTAGTTTTTAAGTTTTAAAATTTTTTTAATTTTTTAAAACGGGCCGGGCCTAGTAATTTTCTGATCGGGCCGGGCCGGGCCTGACCAAAATAAAAAACGGGCCGGGCCTAAAAGTTAGGCCCGGCCCGCGGGCCGGGCTTGAAAATTGGGCCCGGCCCGGCCCGTTTCTCATGTCTACTTGAGGTTACCTAAATTTAAGGGTTCATAACATAGTCCTTCGTGACAAACATGGTTCAAGGACTCGTAGCACTTGAAATAGCAACCTGAAAATTAAAATATTAGTTTTTCTTTATTGCTACTATCCAAAGGAGTCCTATAGAGTAGTTTTTTATTATTATTAAAGACAAAAAACAGCTGTTATACTCTGTGATATTGATGTAGCCTATAATAAGTGAAAAAATTTGAAAAATAAAGGTTCAGAAGCTTACTCTGCTCGTAAATATCTTTGTTCTCATCAACTTTATCCAAGAATTGTACCAAAGCAGTGTAAAGATTGTAATCTTTCATTTCGTCAAGTGGTCGATGTAATAAACTGTCACAAAATGTGACAATTACGAATAAAGGTACAAAACGAGCGAAATAAGCCATCACTGACTTATAAAATTTTACGAAATGAGTAAAAATGAAATTTTAAATCTTTTTGAGATTTAAAAATAAATGGTTTTTCGATTCAAAAATAGCTAGAACTTTGCTTTTAACACAAAAGCATTTTTAACGTATAACTTGTCACCTGCAGCCCGCACTGTATTAAAACCGTATTTTATAAGAAATGGCAAGAACTTTGTTTACAAATTTAAAAAAGGACAAGAACTTTCTTTACAAAACTAAAAATGGCAATAACTTTGTTTACAAAACTAAAAATTTCAAGAACTTTCTTTACAAAACTGAAAATGGCATGAACTTTGTTCCCAAAAGAAAAAAAAATATTTTAGTATAACTTGTCACCTGCAGCCTGCACTGTAACAAACATTGATAATTTATGAAGAAATGGCAAAAACTTTGTTTTTAAAACTTTCTTTACACAACAAAAGATGGCAAGAACTTTCTTCACAAACTCTAGAAACGGCAAGAACTTTATTTACATTATGGACTTATGATATCTTTTCCTAATTGCTGTTATGTTAGAAACTCTGTAAGTTGTTGTAGAGAAATTAGTGTTGGGGATATCCGTTTGGTTATCTCGACTTTTCTCGGCGGATTTGCGATGCAATTTTCGTTTTACGACTTTTTTCTCAACTCGTATTTCGAAAATAGGTTAGCAACAACTTCTCCTTTATTTTTAGAATTACTAATTTATCTTTTTTGAGATTTTAACAATATCGTAGACTATCGCTATCTGCATTTTGCTTGGACTGCTTGGACTAGTTTTGAGGTTCAGTCTTGCGATTTTTGAGGTCCGGCCGGGCTACTTTTCAGGACCAGTTAAGCTATTTTTGAGGTCCAGTGGAGCGATTTTTGAGGCCTGTCCTATATAGTCTGTCCGAAATTTTTTCTGTTTTTGTCTGGGCCGGATAGTCGAGGCAAAACAATAGTCGTCATAGCCAAATCTAAAGGATGATCATTTTGTGTTGACTATAGAGGGTAGAGCAGGTTTACGGTTAGAATAGGGGATAGAAGAGAGGGATAAGTGGGTAAGGCAGCGCAGAGCAGAGCAAGATAGCGTTGCTTTGGCTGGGCGGGACGGGGTAGGGCAGGACATGCTTGAGTTGTGTAGGGTAGGATAGGGATGGTAAGGGTAGTGTAGGGTAGGGTAGGGTAAAATGGAGTAGTGTGGTGTAGCGTAGGGTAGGGTAGGGTATTTTCTTTTCTTTAAAAACTTGAGATTACTGTAACTTTTTTAAAATAAAAAAATACTTTTAAAGTTATAAAAAGTAATGACATATTGTGCCACTATTAAACACATGTTCATAGCAATATAATGTCAACGTTTCTTTTGTTTTAGGGCAGTAATACCTGTACATTGTAAAATGGTCTTTATACTCCCCCCCCCTCTAACGAGAACAAAGCCTTGTTTTCCGCCGATTTTCGCGCTCCGAATTTCTCATAAAAATCGCGATTCTAGTTCAGCGCCAACCGGCTGACAAAAACCTTCTGGTTGTCGGGCGTCTCTTCGGAGACGGACACTGTCTTGCTCGAGGGGATTTTTGTATGAGTTGAGGCTTTTGTGGTGACGTTATGTTCAGTTTAAGAGTTCAATAGGGGTTTAATGAACTTTAATTTATTCTTGGATTTTAAGGAATTACAGTAGGGACTTGTTATAGAAAAAACCGTATTCTAATTTCTTGTGGCTTTGTTGATTTATAAAGGTAAAGATAGAAAAGTTTGGCATATTTCGATCATAGATAACGTTAGTAGGCTGAAATTTCGTATTTATTAAAAGTGGGGTGAGGGTTAACTGGGATGGTCAGCAAGGAGAGGGGGATAGCTGGGAATTTATTTTTATAAAATCTTTTTTGAAAAACGAATGTAAAGCTTCTGGTTATGTGGGGTATCGATTCACTCTCCCTTCCCCAAGGAAGCTTATTGTACTCCCTCCCTTCCCCCCCCTCCTCCTCCCCGAAAATACCCGTAGCAACGTTCCTGCTTTTAGTACCAAAACTTTTTATAAGAAAAGTATCCTCATACAGGGACGTAGCTACGCTTACCTGTGAGAATTTTTTGGATCAGCTTTGGGGGGGGAGTCATCCTGAGCCCATTCCCAAACGACGTCTCTGCTTTTATACCCTGAGTTTCAACTTTTTTTTACTTTTCCCTTATTACCTGTAACTAACAGTGCAATTTTTTTATTTGTCTTTCAAGGGTTGGGCATAGGGGTATGAGAAACGGACCTGGCCCACTTTTGAGGCTCGGCACGTTTTTATTTTTAACTCAGGCCGGCCCGGTGTCAATTTTTTTACGTGCAACGGGCCGTGTCTGATTTTCAGGCAAGGCCCGATCTAAGTTTAGTTCAAGGCCGGGCCTACAGGGCTCGTTTCTCACCCCTGGTTTGGCGAGTTTTCTGTTTTTTAATTCTTGGCTGGTTTATGTTAGGTTATTCAAGAAGAAAAGGGATATTCATAGCAAAATTTAATTTTTTTAAACTTAAAATGTAATACTAAAATTTTAAAATTCACTTTCTTGATTTAGAAAATTGTTAGAAAGTTTGTTCTATAGCTATAGTCTAGACTTCACACGGGTTGTAGTTTATATTTTACATAAAATTAATCCTTTTTTAGATGATTTAGATCTTTCATAATCAAGAAAAAATTTTTTTGTTATTTGCTTTTGTTCCACTGTTACCTAAAACCACTTTTTTTCAAAAACCACAAAAAAATCGAATTTTTAATCTTCAGAAAAGATGTCTTTTTCTCTGACTACTCTCTTCTTTCGAGTATCACCTTTTGGCACTTTTCTTTTTATATTTTTTTCTCTGACTGCCCTCTTTATTAAATTGGTTTGAATTTATACCGTTTTCTAGCCCTTTATTCATCTTTTTTTAAAACAATTTTTTTCTCTGCCAACTCTCTTTTCCCTCAATCTCTATCAAATTGATCTAATTAACACCTTTTTCTAGCTTAACTCCTGTTTTTTAAAAACCACTTTTATCCCCTATCTACTCTCTTTTTTAAAAGCTCTCTCTTCTCTCTAATCACCCTCTTCATTCCTCTGTATCTCTTGCAAGTGGATGTGAATCGGCGTAGCGAAGCGGATTCGAGTAGATTCGAAACGCTCTCTGATTTTTGTTGATTTTTTGGTTTCCCAACGCGGATCTGAATTATAACTTGTTGGGTGGGATAAAAAATATAATTTGATCTAGTGGGTTTGGTTTGGAACCCAAGATTTGTGAGGTTTTATTTGTTTAGAGTGGTAGTAAGTTGTATTGTTTTAGGTAGCTGTAGGGGGGTAATGTGACTTTGTGAGTTGAAGTATTGCTTTTTAATTAAAAAATAGTTATGGTAATACACTTTTGTAAACATTGTAATGTTGTTTTGGCAATTTTTTATTTGTTTTTTTGCAAAAATGATTAAAAACTGAGCCTCACCACGAAAACAATGATTTTGATTTTTATGGTTTTAATTAAAAATTGCATGTGATTTGAAAAACGAAATTATTAATGGATCTTTCAATACAAAATTGCGTATTCTACTTTATTATTATGGAAAAAATGGGTCTTACCACGAAAACATTGATTCTACTTTTACGTTTTTATGAAACATTGTTTTTAATTTGAAAAAAATGATATTAAGTATAAATGGATTTTTTGATGGTAAAACCGTGTATTATATTTTAACATGGAAAAAACCGAAAAATAGGGTCTCACCACGAAAACCCTAATTTTTCTGTTTAATGGTTTCAAAATTTTCAAATTTTGCAGAAGCAGCTTCTTGGCTCGTAACGTGACTTTTTTTTTGAAAAAAAAATTTTAAAACTAGGTTATGAAGTATCAAATTTTAAATTTTTTAAATTTTGAAACCGTTTTCAAAATTTTTGATACGATTCTGAAATTCAAACCACTTTATGATAATTAGCCCTTATCGGAGATGGTTATCGGTTCCACTTTGGGACATACGATGGGAAAGCAAAACGACGATTACGCAGCATATAACAATGTCATTTGTCATTCCTTGACCTTACTGTCAGCTTTTTTGGTAGCAATTTGAATTGGCGGGGTGTAGTGTTATCTGATCATAATTGATTTTTTTATTTTTGGATTAAAAATTAATTTTTTATAACAGTTTTTAAGTTCGGGTAGGATAATATAGAGAAACATGGGCTGGTAGGGCTTAAAACCTACTAGGCCTGGTTAGTGCTAAGCCTGTGACCAAGGATATGACCAAGACTAGGGCCGGGACTATAGTCCCGCGTGACAATTGTGAGGCTGAGGCTAGGGCTACGGCTGAGAGGCTAATACTGAGACGAGGGCTAAGGCTAGAGCTGAGAGGCGATATATAGGGCTAGGTACAGTATAAGTAAGCTAATTTCATTATCAAATTAAGTGTGAAAAGTTTGCAAATTTGTTAACGCGTAATTTGATTACTTTTTGAGAAAGTTTTGGCGTTTAACGTAATTGATCAAGTTTGTAATTTTAATTTAATCACAAACTTATGCTGTATTACCTAAAAATGTAATTGAATTTGGCATTTTGTACTTTGTTATTGCTTTACAAGGAAAGTGCCCAACTTGCCCCATTCAGAATCAGCTTGAAACTTTTATGTGAATACTTTTTACTACCAACAGTACCCATAAAAAATTTTAGCTCGCGCTTTTGAGTTTTAAAATTAAAATATTTTAGTTTCCCGCCAGTTTAACAAATTTGGCATTGTGATGCAAACACTTTTTTTGATTTTCCAGATAAGATAGGCTTACAAACCTAAAGTTGCAGGTTCATTTGAAGCTTTTCTATCATTATATTAAAGTAAAATGATTAAAAGTTAAAAAATAATAAAGAAATAAGCATGAAACACAATGCCAATTCGGCGGGAAATTCAAAACGTAATTTTTTGATCTTGATTTTCTTCAATATTGACTTTAAAGCGGGATTTGTTACTTTGCTAAAGATCTTATGTTTACATGATCTTTCTATATAAAAAGTTTGAAGTCAAGCAGAGCGGGGCAGGTCGGGCACTTTTTTTGTAAGTTGGACTCTTGTTATAGGCAACTTATAATAAGTTTTTTAAGACTTTAAAAGGAAATTTGTTTCATTATTAGTTACCTTGGAGTCTACAGTACCAGTTTTAAAAATAATTTTATTACACTACTAGTTACCTTGAATTTTGCTTAACCATTTTTAAAAATTCTAAAAATACATAGTATTACTAAGTAGTTTTGCACGTGCAACTTTACAATTCAATGGCTTTCCAAATATAGTTTCAGAAGATTAAGAATGTTTAAAAGTGTTTTCTTTGAATTTTTAAAATTAGTTTAATATTACAAACAGTCTTAATCTGCTTTAAAAATATAATGGCATTTTGGAGGTTCAGAATTACAAGATTAGCTAATTGAGGGGTTCTAAATATACATTACTGTCTTATACGTTTTGATTTTAAGATACAAGGGGCGGGGCAAGGCTAAAGATGGGTACTGTAGCTATTTTTAGGCATTCTGTAACAAAATTATAAATTTTTCTAGATTATTTTATAAAAATATGTAAAAAAATGTAACACTACAGTTTTTCTATGCTCTTGTGTGACTTCCGCGTACGATGTTAAGAGTGATCTTTCGTTTTTGTTTTGTTTTTCTGTTTTTAGTGCAAACTTTAATTGACCAGACACATTTGCCATAATACGAAATGTGACAAATTAACAAATTTTATGACAAGAAAGCCATAGCTCTAGGCTAGAGCCCTAGCCCAGAGCCCTAGCCCAGAGCCCTAGCCCAGAGCCCTAGCCCAGAGCCCTAGCCCAGAGCCCTAGCCCAGAGCCCTAGCCCAGAGCCCTAGCCCAGAGCCCTAGCCCAGAGCCTTAGCATAGAGCCCTAACCCAGAGCCCTAGCCCAGAGCCCTAGCTTTAGCTCTTGTCTAAACATTTACTTTCCCAGGCCGTAATAGCCTTTATCAAATCTTACCTTGCCCTACCATGTCTTTCTGGGCTTTACTATGTTCTGTCCTATCTTCTTTTATAAAGAAGATGCAAAGTATAAGTTTAGTCTTAGCCCCAGCCCTGATCCTAACCTTGATCTTATTCACCATAATAGTATTCCAAAGACCTTGCCTTACCTCGCTTTACTCGGCTGTAGCCTTAGTCCACGTCCTAGTTTTTCAAAGACTCTGTTAGCCTTATCCTGTCTTATTGTACCCTATGCTCCTATCAGGGACGTCGCTACGGATTTTCTCTGGGGGAGGGGAAGCTCAAAAAAATTTTTTTCGTCTACAGGTCCTACCTGTGGATCGATTTTCCAAATTTTTTTTTCGTTTTTTCGCGTACAGGTACCCTACCTGTGGAATTTTTTTCGGATCGGCTCTGGGGGAGGGGGTACCCCCCTTAACCTCTCCCCCAAACGACGTCCCTGGCTCCTATTATACTTATTTCTACTCAAGCACAAAAAGTGTATGCTTGTTGTCATGACTAAAACTACATTTGTATTCAATTACAGAGTAAACAAACAACTTTGTTTACAACTTGTCTAATAAGTTTGTTACTTGTTTTCAACATCTAGAATAACCTAATCCTACATTTGAAACAAACAAAAGTATCAAATTTTGTTTACAATCACATTTAAAATGGCATTTTATAAATTTAGGCTGAGGCTAGGGCCCTAGGTTAGGGCTCTGTGCTAGGGCTCTGGGCTAGGGCTATGGGATAGGGATCTGGAGTAAGGCTTTGGGTTAGGGCTCCGTGCTAAGGTAAGCCTATGGGTCTGGGCTAGGGCTGAGATTAAGGCTGAGGCTAGGGCTGAATTTAAGGCTAAGGATGAGGTTAGGGCTCTGGGCTAGGGCTCTGTACTAGGGCTGAATCTAGGGCTGAGGCTAGAGCTGGAGCTAGGGGTTAACGTCAATGTTTATGCTATTGTAAAATACGAGTATGTCTGTTTTGTGTAATTAGTTAATACATACTGTGTTATCATCAACTATTATCAGTACTATAAAATAATATTTAAAAAAATTTAAAATTTATTTTTTTCTCAAAAATTTGATATTTTTTTGAATTAATCTTGATTCTGTTTGCACCATCTGATGAATATTTATAAACGGAGACGTTCGTATTATGTTTAATCAGGTGCAATATTAAATGCAATATCAAACAATTGACGTGAATTTGAATTGGAATTTCCATCTTTTTACTGAGTATTCGATTTAAATTTTATTTACTCTTTTCAGGACTCAAGGAACTAAACTTGTGATAAACCAAACGTTCTATTGACATTTAACTTTGTTGGTCCAGGCTTTGAACTCTGCATTGTTGGGCGGGAGAGGGGTGAATACGCATTTCTAAATATCTAAGGGTATAGTGTAGAAATGTAGGGGAATATGGGGGCGTACTATTGCTTTGTGTAATATTGTCTTGTAAAAAAAGGGTTTTGTAAAATTTAAAAATACATTTTTTTTTGATTTTTTCACAGCGGGACCAAGCTGATTTTTATTATTTTTTTTTAAATTTTTGAAGATGATGCGTTTTGTATCATGGTAAAAACATATCTTTAGGTAAAGAAATAACTCGTATAAAAATTTTGAGCTAATTCTGAGAGTTGCAGGTTGGCTACTTTTTTTGTTATTATAGCTTTTACAGGGATCAAGCTGATTTTAATTTTTTTTAATTTGTGAAACAAGTCAGCTTTTGGGTTTTAAATTTTAAATAATGATAAGAAAACCTTTTAATTTTGCAGGGGGACCAAGTTTATTTTTTTAAATTAGGAAATAAAAAAAATATATATTTTATGGTCGAATTTAGAAAACGCATTTTCAGAACACCTTTTATGATTCAATATTTATATAGTAATAGTCAGAAGCCACGTTTATTGAGTGGGCATTTATAAATAGGAAGCTCAATTTCATCCTCCAAATGGCTATAAACATTTATTGCCATATGGTGGGGGTTCATTTTGTTAAAAGCTTGGATGTTTATTTTTTGATAGGTTTATTTCAGTATACTTAACAGTTTTGTATTCGTGTGTATGTATTAGTTACATTCAACGTAAAGTGGGGTGGGGGGGGGAGGGGGTGATTTTTTATAGGGCTCTCTTCTCTTAGAAGTGTTTCTTTACCCTACCCTGTTCTACCCTCTCTTCCACTCCCCCCCCTCTCTTATACTTTGTAAATACCGTATTACCATAAATTAAGCCTTGAAAACCTTAGAAATCTATTTAAAGACCTTCAAAGACGGTAGTAAACATAGTCATGCCTTTGTAAACAAAGTTATTGCAAGAAAACGTGAGAAATGAATTTGTTTTTGCAAGTTTTCAGACATGGATGGCATAAACATTGTCATGTGTTGATTTAAAAATAGTTTTGAGAAGAAAGAGATGGAAGGTCATGTGAGCTGCTGATTGTCTATTGTTCGATAAGATAAGTCATGTAAAGGTCAATTGTATAAACTGAAGGTTAATGGGGTTAAAGATAGGGTACTGTATTTTGAAAGGGTTAAGGATAAGGAGTACTGTATTTTAAAAAGGTTAAGGAAAGGGTAGGGATACTGTATTTTGAAAGGGTTAGGGATAGGGTAGGGGTACTGTAATTGAAATAATGGAAAGGCAGATTGAGATACTGTAACATAAAAAAATAAAAATGAAAGTTTTAAAGAGATAGGCAACGTGAGAGAAGGGAAGGGCTTTTGATAGAAGGGGGGGGAGAGGTAAAAAAGGGTATTGGAAAAAAAAGGGGGGGGTATAAAAATGGGAAAAAAATAGTTTTTAAAATTTAGAACAACCCCGACGAATGTCATAAAAATTTATTTGGCGACCCTCCCGTCCCCTTTTTTACTCCTCTCCTTTCCCCCCCCTTTCCCCCCCCTGCTCCCCCTTCCCTCCTTACTTCCTTACCGCCCTCCTCCCGTCCCTTTTCTTTAATAACTCTTCCCCAACCCCCCCCTCCCCCACCTACTCTTCTCAAATCAAAGTGACCCCCCCCTTTCCCCCGCTGTGAGCCAACAGTAACAAAATGAAAAAATTTAAATAAACCTAAAAAAGGGATTCCCATCGAACTTTACAATAGAATTACTACAACCTTCTGACCTTGGGAACGTTGGACTTTCGGAACGGCCAAAGAATTTATTTTTTGTTTTTCGGACAACGTGAAATGGCAATCCCGGAAACGTTCCGACGTGATTTATCGCCCATCATTGTTGTGGGTACTGTAGGGGGGGGGGAGGGGGGAGGGGGGGGGGTTTTAGACATTTTTGAATGACTTAGGGTAGTTTTGGGTATCTTTTCATTTTGTGCCATTTTTAAGTATAAGTTTTTCGTTTATGACTACCTTATCTAATATACTGTAGATAAAACATTAGGATGTTCAAATAGTTCTGGGCTCCGTCTCAAAACAAATTTTTAGAATTAGAAGGCCTAAAATTATTTGAACATCTTAATAGGTATGTAAGAGTATAGGTAACAACAAACAAACCATTTACTCAAGGAACTATAGCTTTTTACAATGTCATCTCTGCCCCTTTTTACAGTAAATTCAAATTTACAGTTTGATATAATAAAAAGTAATAGTTACAAGAAGTAATGGCGGTCTTAAAGTGCTTCCTTGAAACGATTTGAAAGTCGATAAGTCTTCGGAACGTCATTGTAACGTCAGAGAACGGTGATGACTAATCGAATCACATCGATCGGTAGCCAAAATGACTTGATCAAGTATATGTATTTTGATCAGTTGATAAACTGTTCTCTCCTGTTGTACAATAAAAATTTTTTTTCTAGGGTAGATAGGCTAGAGTAGGGTAGGGTAGGGTAGGTTAGGGTAGGTAGGGTAGGGTAGGGTAGGGTAGGGTAGGGTAGGGTAGGGTAGGGTAGGGTAGGGTAGGGTAGGGTAGGGTAGGGTAGGGTAGGGTAGGGTAGGACAAGATAGAAAATGTAAAAAGTCATACCCACTCCTACTCAATAAAAAACGTATAGTAAAGCGGAACGACACTCACGTTGATTTGATTTGCGTAACTGTTTATCATTTTTTTGTTTGACAATGTTTAAAAAACAATTACAAAATCAACTACGGTCTTTTTGAAATCAGGAGGTACATACAGCGTAAAGTAATGAGCAAAGTATGAGACTTTGATCTAGGTGAAGATTACTATAGCTTTCAGCAAAATTTGTCGAAAAGGTATTGAAATAATGTTAAAATATATACAATGATCTGGTTATAACCTATAAGTGACACTATTTAAGGTGAGGTGAGGATAGAGTTGGAGTAGGGTTGGGTTGAGAGTAGTGAAAGAGTACGGTAAGGTAGGTAGGGTAAGTCATGGCTTGTTATAGCTCGGGCTAGGGCTAGGGCTAGGGCTAGGGCTAGGGCTAGGGCTAGGGCTAGGGCTAGGGCTAGGGCTAGGGCTAGGGCTAGGGCTAGGGCTAGGGCTAGGGCTAGGGCTAGGGCTAGGGCTAGGGCTAGGGCTAGGGCTAGGGCTAGGGCTAGGGCTAGGGCTAGGGCTAGGGCTAGGGCTAGGGCTAGGGCTAGGGCTAGGGCTAGGGCTAGGGCTAGGGCTAGGGCTAGGGCTAGGGCTAGGGCTAGGGCTAGGGCTAGGGCTAGGGCTAGTACTAGAGCTAGACCTAGTGCTAGGTTATTTCAATGTAACACGGAACTTTTTATTAACATTCCACAGTACTAAACCTTACGTACTTGCAACGTACTATATTAGTAACAAATTTCATGTCTTTGTAGTACGTTGTGAAAGTGCGTAGTAAGTGTATTACAATTACAATTATAATGTTCTACAAATTTCTTTAACTTGTCACGCCAACTTCTATTGACATTTTTGTATTTGTGGTGTATTACACTCCAAATTTACATTACCATGTAATAAATTGAAGTTGTACGTAACAGTGTTTCCACTTCAAAATTGAAATTTCAAATTTAAGGTTGTTGAAATTGTATTATTGGTACTGTATCAAAAATTTGAAAAAATAGAAGGTTGAACCAAAAGTAGCGGGAAAATATTAGTACATACTATTATATTAATGTTCGTCATACTATAGTTGTGCTACCACAGTACTATTTATAATACTATAATGATAATGATAAAGTACTGTTCAAGGTACTACACAATTAATTCTATAGTACGGTTTGTGGTACTATACTAGCACTACGACTGGCTTGTAATTTCCTGTAAAAAATGGCGGGTTCTTTATGTCGGCACCTAATACAAGTATTAATACTAGTCAGGGGCGGGCGGGGACTTTTTTGGTCTGGGGGGGGTAAAAAAAATCCACAGGGAAACCTCGTTCAACTTTTTCCGAAAAGTTTTTTTTCTGGGGGGGGGGGGTAAAAAAAATAAGGGCGTGGGGTGATGAATAGGGGTCTCTATATCAAAAAAAACCACGAAAATTTTAGGGCGTGGTAAAAATTTTTTTAATTAAGGGCCCTGATACTAGTACATTGTGAAACGTTCTAAGTTATAACACCAAAGTCTAAGTTGACTTTGTTATATCAACTCCTTTCGGAATATAAAGGCTTTTAAAATTCAATCCGGCTAAGCTTAATTTAAATAATCCACCCCCACTTATTGACGCGCTGCCATTGACGCAGTTATTTTTAGGCCAGAATTTTCTTTTTCACTCCAAAAATAGCGGCAATTTCCTCAAAAAAGAGAAAAACTTCATTTTCTCGAAAATTCTCTCCAATTCCACGCTGTTTACTACGGCCTCTCCTTTCGTATGTTAAATGCCTCTCTCTCCGTATCTTGAGATTCGCCGCGTTTCGTGACATTTCTGATTAGCACCCTCTCTATCGTCATCTGTTTATAGGCTATTTTGCTTCCTCTCTCGTGGCTTTCTAATTTCGTTTTTCATTCTGGAAGTGTCTCTGGTTTGTAGTGGTATTTTGGCTATGGTGAGATATATTTTTAAATATAGGAAGTACTGAAATATATGAATGTAAAAAGAAGTAATGTATGTAGGTAGAGTTGAGAAGAGGATGTTGATCTTTGAAAGGACAGGGTGGATCAAAAAATTAAAAATAAATTTTAAAATTTTTTTCAAAAAATCAACGGGGGGGGGGCCACGTTGGACTTTTTTCAAAAAAAAAATTTTTTTTATTTTTTATTTTATCGCTATAGATTTAAAAATTTTTTTTTGCAAAAACTTGACAAGCTATTCTTAGCCTTAGAAACCATCTTTAACATTTTTCAAAAAAAATTTTAAATGAGGTGGGGTAATTTAAAAAAAAAATTAGAGGTGGATATGAAAAAATGATTTTTTTACTTAAATTTTTATTTTATTAATTTTGTGCATTATTTTGTTTTAGAAATGCTTTTTTTCTACTTTGATTCAATATTATGCGATATCATCCACCATATTCTACATTACCCTACTCTACCCAACCTACCCTACCTCTTTCTCCTTCCCTCTCTAATCACTATCTTTTTCCTTATCTAACTAGCCTTGTCTAATAATCTGTATCTTTAGTTCTAGTTCTAGGGACCATCTTTAGTTTTTTCCAGAAAAAAATTTTTTTGAGGTAAGACGGGGTAATTTTAAAAAATTTGGGGGTGGATAGAAGAAATGACTTTTCACTTAAATTTTTTATTTTTTTTTAAATTCTTGGTTTTTTGCGTTTTAGAAATGCTTTTTTCTTACTTTTTTTTTAATATTATGTGATATCAGCCACTGTACCCTACCTTACATTACCCTGCCTTATTCTACATTACCCTGCTACCCCACTCCTCCCCTTCCTCTTTCCAATCCCCACCTTTCCCCCACCCAACTACCCTATACTATGATCATCTGTATTCGTTTTTTCCATTTTTTTGTATTCTCCATTCCTCGTTCCCCTACATTAATCTCCCCATTACGTATTCAGCCAGACATTGTGGGCCCGAAGGAGAGTGGGCAGACAGTCAGACTTGTTTACGAAGGCTGTTTTTTGTGACGTGCGAGAAAGAAGAAAAAAGTCATATGAGAGGAGTGCTTAATCCAAAGAACGGGGCTGGTTAAATGGGCTGCGTTTGGGGGACAATTTAATGATGGAGAGGGGGTGGGGAGAGAGAAGGAAGTTGAGAGGGAGAGTAGAGGGTGGGGTGGGATAGGGTAGGGTAAAGTAGGGTAAAGCAGAGTGAGATAAAGTAAGACAGGGTGATATAAGGTAGGGTAGGGAAAGAAAAGGTCAGATAGGGTAGGGCAGGGGGGTAGGATAGGGTAAAAAAAGTAAGGGGAAGGTTATTAGGGGTCTTTATATCAAAAAATACCAAAAAAGTTTCAGGGCGTGGTAAAATTTTTTTTCATAAATTAAGGGGTGTTTTTGAAGTTTTTACAATGTGTTGATCAATTTTTACCATATCATTTTTAAAAAAATTTTTAAAAAATTTAAAAAAAAATTTTTTTAATTTTGAAAAATTAAGATAAAACTACTAGATAAGACTGTTCCTGAATAGATAAGGCTACTATATTATTAGAAAAGTTAATGATAATGCATATTTTTATAAGAAATTTAACTTTATGTTCATTTTATATCATAGTTAGCATAGTTTTTATAGTACTCACAAAGCCAGTAGCTTTAAAACTGATTTTTATTACTTAAAAACCTTCCTTGATTCAAAGAAATCAGTTTTTTTTTATGAGAAAAAGGGTAGCAGATGGGATATTAGATAAATAATGGCATAGGTAATGTTATAGAGCATAGAAAAAGAGGTGTTATAGGTATTGAAGGTTTTGAAAAAGATCTTGTTATATATAGAAAACTTTGTAGAAGGCCTTGCTGTAAGCGTAGAAGGCTCTACAGAAGAGCTTGTTCTAGGTATCGATAGATCGTTTAGAAGAAGGTCTTGTTATAGTAATAGAGTTATTAGTAGAGTACCTTATTATAGGTATAGAAGGTTCAAAAGAACACTTTGTTGTAGGTATTGATAGATGGTTTAGGAGTATACGTTGCTATAGGTATAGAGGGGTTATGAAAAGACCTTGATATAGGTATATAAGGCTTAAAGACTTTTTTGTAGGTATTGATAAATGGTTCAGGAGTAGGTCTTACTATAGTTATAGTAGGTATAGAAGGTTTAGGAAAAGATCATGTTGTTGGTACAGAAGTCTCAAAAAAAGACCTTGTTATAGGTATAGTAGGTTGGGAGGGGTTTAGAGAAAGAGTTGAATTATGTAAGCGATCGGAGCTTCTTTTATTATATTATTTTAGGTAACAAACTACTAAAAATTACTTTTTATGTCATTTTTTTAATTTTTTGATATTTTTATCTCTGTTTTTATAGTTTTTTTTATTTTTTTTTAATTTTAAAAACTAAAATTTAATGATGATTTAAATTTTTATGATTCCACTCGATTCTAAAGCCTTTGGAGTCACAAAAAGATCTGTAGATCAAAGAAAACGCTCTGAAATATCACTCTCTGCTTAATGCTAAACGATTGAAGGACAGGGCTTTGGGAGAGGGGTGGGAAGAGAGAAATAGGAGTAGGGGGGATGATTCGCAAAAAAGGGGGGCAAACGAAGCAAAGGGGGTGGGGAACAAGGCCCGTCCTTGACAAACGACAGACTTTTTTTTGCTCGTGATGAATGAAGGAAGTCGAGAGTTAGAGGGTTGAGTCGAGAGAGGCAGAGTAAGAGTGGGAGGGGCAGTGAGGCATGGCAGAGAGGCAGGGCAAGTCGAGAGTGGAAGGACGAGTCAAGAGGCAACGCAGGCCGAGAAGGGTAGGGCAAGTCGAGAGGAGCAGTGGTTGAAAGGCAGGATAAGAGAAGCAGGGCAGACAGCTGGGGTAAGAGTGGGAGGGGTGTTCCTATTTTAGTGCAGCCGTTCGCCTTCTTTTGGCATTTTTTGTTGTTTTTGTGCCGAAAAATGGGAGCCGGACGTTCGGATTTGCATTGAAAAAGTGTTTTTTTTTTGAAAATACGTGTTGTTTGTGATAATAAAAGGTAAGGTATGATATTGTAAAATGAAAAAAAATAAATTTTTTTTAAAAATTTTGAGTTATCTCTAGAGGACTCTTAGTAGGGCTATGTCTCTAGAGCTAGGGCTATTTTTTTGTTTTTAAAGGCAAAAAAAAATTCTCTTTACTTTTTGACCGATCTGGTGTAAAGATATTGTTTTCTAGTCTACATTCTTTCATTTCTTCCATTTTTTAAAAATTTCAAAAAAATTTTTGACCTTTCCCCCCCCTATGCCAACCCAAAAAAACTTTTTTTTTCATATTTTTCAAAAACAAACATCAGTTGCAAAACGCAACTCTAGTGTAAAAAAGTTATTTTTGACTCACGAAAAGTAATAAAGTAACAAGTAGTTGGTTGTAATAGGGCTGTTTCGATCTTTTGCCGCAGCTACAGTAAGATCGCTTTACAATGGGGGAGGCCTTGAAGTTACTTTCAAAGGTACTTACAGCAAATTGCATTGTTACTGGCGAGTAGTTTTTACTTTTTTGAATGTTTTTTGAAAAAAACTTTTTTTTTGAAAATTTGAAAAAAGTTGACAGGGGGGACCCTGTGGATTTTTTTGAATTTTTGTGAGTTTTTGCCATTTTTAAGAACTGCCATTTCATATTGATATACCTATAATATATTTTTTAAAACCCAAGTTTATTGCTGTGATTTCGCTTAAAATAGATTTTTTCTACCACTCCCAAAAAACTTACAGTAACCCATTTTCGTTTGCAGATGCCAGTAAGAAAAAGGACCAAAAGTGACAAGATACGATGATTACTTTACAATAATTTACTGTAAAGTCAGATGTTGATTAAAAATAGGCGGCGCATTCGAAATCATTTAATAGATAATTGATGGTGGGAGTGGTGATATATTACCATATATTATGCTTGGTGTATATAAATGTTTATGTTACGGTTATGTATACGTAGAGTGGGTATATATAGGTTTGTCTATATATCATAGGGGTGGTGATTCTGTTTAATGGATGCAGATTACTATTGACGTGATTTGAAATGGTTCTTTTGTATTTTTAAAATTGGTTTTGGGTTTAAAATGGTGGAAAGAAAGTTTTTGCGGTTTTTTAAATTTTTGAAAATTTTTGGTTTTATGGTATTTACTATGGCTTATATGGTGTATAAAGTCATTTTAAGGGCGCCTTACGCGATTTTAGGGGTATTACAAGTTGTAAAGAAAGTTTTTGCGGTTTCTGAAATTTTTTGAAATTTTGAATGAAGTTCATTTTTGTGCCATTCTATATTAGACTAACACCACATTACTTTGTTTTGGCTACTTTCAACGTTTTTTAACTACTTTAAAGATCCCCCATTTTAAACTTTCAACCCTTTATATATTTCTTACAACCATTAAAAAATCTTCAATCTCCTAAAGGCAATGTTACACCTTCGAAAAAGTCGTTGTAACGGGGTCATAAAACAGCCTTTATCAGAAGTGCTTTAGGGTAAGACGCGTCTTGTGACCGCTGATCAAACATTCTCGCTTATCGATGGGAAAGACACGTACATTACTATTTATAACGCCTGTCACTTGCCATTTTAAATAATCCTCTTCAGAAAAGGAAGTTTTTGAGGAAGAGTTTTGAATTCTGAGCTAAGGAGATTAAAGTGTTTGGGTTTTTATATGTTTTTAAGGGGGGTTTTTGAAAAAAGTTTAAAAAGTTGAGAAAATTCAGCTTGGTCCCCCCTGTGGATTTTTTTTTCAAAAAAATTAAAAAAATTTTTTTTTTGAAAAAACATTTAAAAATGAAATTTCATACTTATATAAAGCAGGTATAATCCAAAAAGAACAATGGAAAGGCGTGGTAGATTAAAAAAATTTTTTTTTGGTAATAGTTTTACAGGGGACCAAGGTCAACTTTTTTCAAATTTTTAGGAAAATTTTGGCTAAACTTTTTACGATATTACTAATAGATGAATGAAAAAGTGGAAAATGACATTATATTTAAAAAGGGGGTTTTGTCTTTATTCGAATGGGTTTTTTTCTTTTTTCATTGTTCTGGGACAATCGACCTTGTTCCTCTTTAATAACGTTACATGTTTAAATTACCACAGTTATTACGTGCAGTTTGCTCTAACATAATTGATATTGTATTTTTAAGAGATTTTTTTAATTGGGCTTTTAAATAGTATATTTTTGAAATTATTTTGATTTTTGTCAATTCGGCCGTACGTAAGTTGACAACTTGTAATTCGGCTGTACATAAGTTAAGGAAATTTACATATTTTAGGCTATTTTAAGTAATTTTAAGTGCCTTATGACAGTTTTACAATATCTCTTGACATTTTTAAACTTGTTATTTACTCTTAACATTATACTTTCACAAAACCATTGATATCATAAGCTATTTTTGTCAAATAACATCATTATTGAACTTTCTCTAAAACGCCATTATTTTTGCATTAAACTAAGTAATGGTGGCTAAAGTACGTACGTCGTTTTAAAGATTACATTGTAATTTTACAAATGGTGTTACATTGTCACAATGAGCTTATGAGATAAGTATTACAATATGTTGTAGTAGGGTGAATGATATTGTAGTAGGGTGAAAGCTATTGTAATAGAGAGAGTATTGTAAAATACTTATAGGGCATGTTACACAGATTGTGTCACTACTTTTATGTTGTAAAAGATTTATGGTTATGACAGTTTAAGAGGCTTTAGACGGGGATATAGTAGAGCAATATATTTGATAAGTAAGTGTAATATAAGTAGGCATATCTTTGTCAGCAGACGTATGATTGTATAGTTTATTGTCGTATATGATAACTAAGGGCCTTGTGTAGTACTAGAAAAAAGGTGAGTGTCATACTGTTTTTTATATTCTTACTGTAACATTTTATCTTAAGCATATGCAGTTTTATAGAAAATTTTCAAATTTTGAGTTTTTATGCCATTTTTTATGCGACCTCTAATATGAAACCTTACTAAAACCGTATTAAAATGTACCTTAGTCACTGTAGAACAATTTAAAATATCATATTATATCTAATCTCACCTCTACAGCTTCGTATAATTCAAATACTAACATACGTTCAAGACTAATATATATTACTCAGACCTTTATTCCTTTTGCTTTTTAATCTAAAACTAATCTACATATACGTTCTCGTCATTACTGTTTAACTATTTACGTAGCGCCGGAAGGCTTAAAGCGATTAAAATGGAGGGAAATTAAAAATTTTCGCTCCCATATTAAACATGTTGTCAAATGTGTTTACGTTCAGTTTTTAGGGCTTACAGTAGGGCTAAAGGTGGCTTTGGAGGTGGGGAAATGTGAAATATTTTTGGTTTGAAATTTTGAAGGTTAAAAGTATTAAAATATGTTTTTGCTACAGCTACATAACTTTTTTTTTTAGGCACTAACTACGTTGCTTTGCAGCCAAACTTCTGGGTTTTTTCTTTGATGTCAAGTGTAATATAAATCATTATATAAAATTTTCGGCTGGACCAAATTATATGGTTTTGGTGTTAAACGATAGCCTATTATCTTATAAAAATTTCCTGTAAATGTTATAGTTTTACTATGTTACATCTTTACATACGACATCTTTTACTAAACCCTATACTCTAATATTTCTTTTTATGTCAAGTATAACATAATAAGTTATAAAAAATTTTTGACTTGACGCATTATAACATTTTAGGCAACAAATGATAGCTTATCATCTTATCACACTATTTTATAAATACCATGTTTATACTGTGTCACATTTTATCAAAAAATCATTTTTTGCAAACGCAACTTTTTATTTTTTTTGTAAATTTTTGCTGATACCAAGTATAATATAATGAGGCATAAAAATTGTTTGGCTTTATCAGTTTTGATAAAATTAGTTGCAAATGAGAGAGCAGGATCTTGGTAATGTATACTGTATTGTAGAATTGAATACTGTGGTTTATAATTGACATACGAAGCTTTTTTGGTGATACACTACGTTTTTTGAAAATTTTTTATATTTTTTGGATTTTCAGTTATTTCTGGGCACTTTTTGACCGGGTTGGTATTTTAGGATCTTAGGTTGTTCTGTAGACTTTTTGACCTGATTTATCTTTCTTTCTTCTTTCTATACCTACTATAGGAAGAGGTCCTATACTTACAAGAAGGGCCCTTATACCTACATGTAGCTCTTCCCCACTTCATAATAACAGTTCCTATACCAACAAGTAGCCCATCCCCACGACAATCCCTGCCTGACGTCAGTGTCTTGTTACAAAAACAAAAAACCATTCCCTTCCCCGTCCGCAGCCTTATCAGCAGCCATTTGGGTTCCGACACGAAAGTACAAAAGTGGATTCTTTTGGGTCACGCCATTCGTTTTGAGTGAAATCGACGTGAATTACAAGTGTTTACGTGATATAATTAGGGTATTTGGGGCGTGTAATTGCGGAAATTCTAGGCCAGCTTGAAGCGGATGTTATTATGCAAATTTGTTTTTGTTTTGAAAGACTTTTTTTGGGGTTGGAGGGGGTTAGGGATGGATTTTTAGGGGTTTGGGGGTGTTTTGTGGGGTTTGGGGGTTTTTTTTTATTTGGGGGGTGTTTTTTTTGATTGGGGGGGGAGGGGGGGGGGTGTTTTTTTTTGGTTTGTGGGTGTTTTTGTTGGTTTTTGAGGCTTTTTTTAAGGTTACAGTAGATCTGCGGGATTTTTTGCATAATATTTTTTAAAATTAAGGTCTTGTCTCATCAGAAATGGCAAAAAAATAAATTTTTCAAAAAAAATTTTTTAATTTTTTTAAAATTTATTTAAATTTTTTACTTTTTTGAATTTTTACGTGCGTCGCGGCCTATACCCCAAAAATAAATTCAAAACTAATCACCCCACCCTTTCAGATCTCAAAATTTACCGGTTCCAAAAATCGCCTCCTCGTTAAGCAAAACGTGTCTACTTTAATATTATCTCCGTTAATATAATCGAGTACTGTAAATATAAACCTTCATCGTGCATTAAATCTCTTCGGATCGGATTCTGGACGAATTCCCTCCATACCTCAACACTGTTAATATCGTACTGTCGAGTACGTGTTTGATTACTGTACTACTTGGTACGGATTTGGTTACTGTACTATTGAGTACGAAATTTGATAAAAACTACTGTTAATACCGTGTGCAATGTTGGTCGTCTACTCAGCACCACAACGTTCCTGGTTCACGCCCGCCCAACGTGCTTCATCGTCCGCCTTCGAAGCCATGCCTCCTCGACCATGCACCGACCGCCGTTTGCCGGTCCAGCCGAGTCGGGAGGAGTCGCTACGACGCCTAGTCCTTTGCCATTCCATGGCCAAGAAGATCAAGTACGCCAAAGAAGAGGTGGGTCTTATAAATATTGTCATATAGGTCTTATAAATAGTGGCATAGGCTAAAATTTTCATTATTTTTTCGTTTTTTTCACTTTTTAAAAATTTTTTGATTAAGAATAAGTTTTAGTACTGTTAGTACTAGTTGGTAGTTTACTAAATGTTAAATATAATACAATAAACTTTATTCTTTTCTCTTCAGGAAGAACGTCAACGTCGCAAAATGGAGCAAAAACGCCGCGTTCAACATGTGAAACAGTTGAACTCGTCGAGATTGTATGCTCTGCAAGACGAAGTAAGTATCTAAATTTGTTTTAATAGTACTAATAAGGTTTTCAACACTTTTTTTATTAAGTGACTCATTTTGAATTATATTAAAGATAAAAAAGTTTAAAAAGTCTTTTTTAATTTGATGTTTGGAGACAATCGGCGTACTTTACCCATAACTTTTTGACCGGTTAATATTTTTGGAAAAGTGTTTTACCATGTGATACCATGTTATCTTTTCATGATTTTACGGGATTTTTAGAATTTTTGATGATACGTCTAAAAAGTTATGGCAGTTTGAATTCAATGACCTCTTATATCCAAACTTTTCAATTTTTTGAAATTTCTTTGGTCATAATTAAAAAATTTGAATACCAAACAATATGAAACTTACAAAGTAGCTTCTAAATAGTCTTCTAAACCACCACCTCAAAAATAATAAAAATCAACCGACATTAACCTTATTAAAAATCAAAAAAAGTCTTTATCACCCATATTAACCACCCCGCTTTCAGCACCTCACTCTTCCGAAACGCCGGCATGTCGAACTGTCGTTGATCGACGACCTGTGCCAACCCATGGATCGGTCCAGCGACCCGCTTCAGCCGCTGTTCCACTCATCGCCTTTCGATGAGCCTGCGGACGATATGCCACCATTGATTCAGAGCGTGGTGGACTTCCTGATGGACGCCTGACTATTCGCATATCAGCCTACGAGTTAGTGTTTTACCGCGGTATTTTACTGTGGTATAGCTGTCGGAATTCGGGGTTAGTTTTTTGGATTCTGAAGCTTGAGTTTTTGGATTGTCAATTTTGGTTTAAAATTCAAATTTCAAGCCTCAAAACCAACGGCCATTCTCAAATAACGACGCTAAACACTATAAACTAGTTATGTATAGACTGTACAAACCTCACCCCCCCCCCCCCATTATGTATATTTGAACGTTTGTGGTACAAACAAAGACTTCTCCTACAGAATTTTAATTCACCGGTTTCGACTCTTGACAATACTTGTTACTTTTGACATTTCTCTTCTCGTTCAGGTACTTTTCTTTATGACGTGTTGAATTTCTATTGTACATTCGTATAAATTTGTATTCCCATCTTGTTAAGATGTGGTTTCGTCGTATAAGATGTCGCTTCATCGTATAAGATGTCTCTTCATCGTATAAGATGTGCCCTCATCGTATAACATGTCTCCTTTTGTAAAAATTTTATGACATGTTTAATGAACGGTCAAAAAGTTCATAGAATCCTAAATTTTCAAAATTTTTTGAATTTTTCGTTTTCTAGGAACTTTATGACCACCTCGTCCACAGAGTGGGAGTGCTGGCGAGATAAGAAGCAAAAGTAATCGTATTTTAGGGGATAGGGCTGTAGAAAGTTTAAAAATAGATTCTAGAGACTCTGTAGTTATTTTGACATATTTTGGTAAAATTTCAAAAATTTTAAAATGACCTTTTGAGGTTTTTTGGCTAAAATTTGCCCTTTTTCGACCAAAATTTGCTATTTTTCAACATTTTTTCAAAATTTTAGATAATAAAACCAAACTTTTTTGCCATTTTTAAACAGCACAGTAAATTTCGCGTATTTTAAAACCTAGTCTAGCAAGCAGCACTCTCCACCCGACCTTCTTTACCGCCTCTAGATATCACAAAGTTTTAACGAATCCGGGCTACAATACTATTTATCCCCTAAAGTTATATTTATTCCAAAGGGTCTAGTGTTACTGTTGAGTTATGCCATTCAAGGTTAATATTTGTTGCAAATTGTGGTGGCGGGTTGCGGCGTTGATCGATTTTTGGTCGAGTTTTTTTTGGACGAAATGTCACAAAATTGGAATTTCGAAAAAATTTTGAATTTTTTGAAATTTTTTTCCGTATTTTAAAAAAAATTTAAATTTTTACGAAATTTTTTTCAAAAAAACCTCCAAAAAATCGATTATCACGCCCAATTCCAAACCGCCACACCTTTATTATACTTCTCCTCTCATCCCCCGAACGTGTAATTCGAGCCTTGTTGACAATATTGTATAGATGTAAATTATAATGTTGTAATAAAGTTCTAGCTAATTAATTTTGGATTTGAATTCTTTTAGATAATTTATTTAACCCATTTGAAATAGCCGTATTTAACAAAGCAATCAAAAACCTCAAAAGTTCAAGAAAATTTTTAAAAAAAGTAGGCTACGGTAAAAGTACTGTAACTTTTGTATTACTGTAAACTTCAAAACTTTTTTAAAACTTTTAATGGACATATATATTAGGCCACAAAAACACCAAATTTAAAGTTTTTACATAATTTTTTCGAAAAGTTACAGCTAAAATCAAATGAAGATTGCCCTATCGTACTACACCCTACTCCACCCTTGCTCTAGGCCTACCTTCCTACCTTACCCTGCCTACCATCCCTCGTTTTATTTTACCTTGTAGGACTATATCATACAGTAGATACCCTACTTTACTACCCAAACCTAACTTACTCTACTCTACCCTACCTACACTATCCTACCCTACCCTTACCCTGCCTTGCGGTACAACATCTCGATAAAAGACCAGTGTTGAAGCTAAAGTCTGATGCTAGAGCTCCCACCATAGCTTATATGTCCTACTCCCTCCCCTTCCGTAGAATAAAGTAGAGTAAATTGACAATTTTCCATTTTCAAGCCATTTTACTAACTATTTACCTCATTAAGATGCTTAATATAGCCTTATAACCATTAGCCAAGCCATTTCATTCATATATACACTTTATATTATACACCTCAACACTTTACTCAATCTTTCTTAAACGTTTTCAAGTTGTCACTGACTTTGAAGTCCGGCTCAATAGTATTTAGAATGTCTTCCACCTTCAAGTCTTCTCTCAACTCCATCAAGGTTAGTCCATTAACCGGATCCACATCGAAGACTGCCATTTCGGTGATGATTCGAGTCACAACATTCATTCCTGTCTTTGGCAAATTGCATTTTTTCAAAATTTTCGGTTTTCCCTTGGCCAAATGCTCCATTGTCACTACGACACGACTTCCTGGTGCTCCGACCAAATCCATGGCTCCACCCATGCCTTTGACCATTTTGCCTGGGATCATCCAATTAGCCAAGTCGCCGTATTCGCTGACTTGTAGGGCTCCTAGTACTGTGATGTCAATGTGGCCACTGAAAAAGTAGAGATGTTACCAAGATAGAGAAGTTAGTAAGATATTAGATTGTTCAAATAATTCTGAGCCACCCAACCTCAAAAAACCGAATTGATAAAGAAGGCTCAGAATTATTTGAACAACCTAATAGTAAAGTATAAAAAGATATAGATGTCAGTAAGATATTAGTTGTTCAAATAACCTGAGCCCCAAACCCCGCAAATTTGCTTTGAAAGGTAGCTCAGAATTTTTTGAACAGCCTAGTAATAAGCAAAAGCAATTTGAGTTTAGAAAATGTTGCTGTATCAAAGCTACCAGTAAATTCTAGAGCCTTTAACGCACATTTTTTTAAATTTTGGGTAAATTTCAAAAATTTTAAATGACTTTTTTAGTTTTTTCAACAAAATCCGCTGAATTTTCACCATTTTTCTTCCATTTTTTAAAAGTTAACACCATTTTTAAAATTTTTTAAAATTTCATCAAAATTTACTAACACCTACACTGTGTTTTTTACAAAAAATCACAAAAACCCACCCCCTAACCATAGCAAAACTCTCGTCCGATCCAAAGACAGCAGCTCCTTTCTGCAAAGTGATCGTCTCCTTGCCAGCGTTGATCAAGTCAGCATCTTCACTTCCCTTTTTCGGATATGGGCCTACTCCAATTACTCCGTTTTCACTTTGCAAATGAACATTCACACCTTTTGGAAGGTAATTCGGGCACAATGTAGGGATTCCAATACCGAGGTTGACTAAAATAACATTATTTACTTTATCAATAAAAAAGTTGTTTTAAGCCAACTCTTAATGCCATTTTAGATAAGACACAGCTGATTATAACCTTATAGTTCATTAAAAAAGCAAGTCGATGATATAACACTTCAAACCTTACCGTACATGCCATCTTTGAACTCCAAAGCAGCTCGTTTGGCAATGATTTGTCTGACCTTCTCGCCTTCCGATTTTGGAGCTTGATTTCCATCGTTTTCGTCGAAGAATTTCAATTTTTCGATTCGTTTTTCATATTTCTCTCCTTTGATTATCCTGTTGACATAAACTGAAGGTACATGAACTTCATGCGGCTGAATTTCGCCTGGTTCCACGAGTTCTTCGGCTTCCACTATCGTTACTTTCGCTGCTTTTGCCATTGGAATGTTAAAATTGCCTGTTGTGTGCCTAAATTTTATTCGTAGAGTTTGAATTTTATTATTTTAGGTAGTACATGTGATTTTGTATAGAAAACCTCGTGTTTTTTCGCTTTGCTTAAACTATACTGAACATTTTTTTGTATCAAACTCAATATTTTTCCTTTTTTTATATTACACTTAATACCTAAGACATTTCAAAAACTAGATTAAACAATATATTACCTAAAAACCAAATTTCCCAACGTGTCTGCCTTCCATGCCTTAATCAAAGCAAAATCTCCCGTAATCGCTTCTTCCAAAACATAGTTAATATCGTTGATCTTCCTGGTTTCTTTCCCACTGCTCGCCAGCTCAATCTCCCCTTTCTTCTCCTTAGAATACCTAATCGGTGATCCACCTTGCTCAATTAGTGTACCATAACCAGTCGGAGTGAAGAACGCTGGGATTCCTGCTCCGCCAGCGCGGATTCTTTCTGCCAACGTGCCTTGAGGCGTGAATTCAAGCTCCAACTCTCCAGACAGATACTGACGTTCGAATTCTTTGTTTTCTCCAACATACGACGAGATCATCTTCTTCACTTGGCCTGTTCTCAACAGCTTTCCCAGACCTACATCATCAATACCCGCATTGTTGCTAACACAGATGAGGTTCTTCACGCCCAGAGTTGTTAAAGCTTCAATTAGGTTTTCTGGGATACCACAGAGTCCAAATCCTGTAATTCTAAACTTAGTTGAGTTGATTTACATTGGTTTAAACAAAGATCTAGCCAATTGTGTCTATGACAACACGTTGGTCAAGACAAGAGTCCTAAGAGAAACAAAATAAGAAAAAGTTACCTCCAACAAGAAGTTTAGAACCATCTTCAATGTCTTTTACAGCTTCTGACGCACTTGAATATACCTTTTTGGACGAGAAAAACCTTCTGCCCAGTATAATGTGGCTCTAAAACAATATTATTGATAAAATACGTCCTTTTAGTTGAAATAAATGTCGAAACCTTTGTCAACAGCTCTCACAAACTAATGAAAACGTTCTAAAGACCAATTCCAACTATGTAAACTTCATTCCCACCTAAAAATCAACAAAAACAACAACAAACCCTTACCTTTTGTCCATTCCGAAGCAGAAGAGCCAGGTTAAATCGCTGAACGACCATTTTAATCTGTTAGAAACTTCAATATGAGAACAAAAATAAGAGCAACCAACTTTTAAAAGGTAAGAATGATAATTTGACCAAACAACAATCACTGAATGTTCTGTGATTTGAGTGAAAAACAACAAAAAAGTCGAGGTTTGGTGTCTGTTTCGCAGTTGAAACTCGTTTTTACACGTTTTTTAAAGATAGAAAAGTAAATTTTTTTAAATATGGTAAGAAGGTAGCGTTTAGAACATAATAATATAAGTTTTCAATAAAATATACAAGTTGTTTCAATTAAAAATGGCATAAGAAGTGTTATTCTACTTCATATTTTACCGAAAAATATTTATTTATTTGCGCAAGTTGCGCCCAACTTATAAATTTAAAAGTGCAAATTTGAAAATTGAAAAAATCAACATTTCTACACATATTTATTCAAATTATTTATGAAATTCGTATTTATATCTATCTAATCTACACGTTATGACAAAATGTAAGAAAATGCAAAGTAATATACTTTTGATCACGAAATAAATTAAATTCAGCTTAAGACACATACAGCTAGGTAAAGTTATTCAAAGAGGTGCCGGTTTTCACTTAAAAGTTTACAATTTTAACCTAACAAAAGAAAATAATTACAAATTAAGCCTAAAATCAGTCTTAACATCACAATAAAAGCCTAAAGTCAATCTTACCATCACAATATGAGGCTAAAAGAACCATCCATAACCTAGTCAGTTTATTTGTACTGCTCGATGAACTTCTTGTGAAACGTTGCGAATCGTTCCAGCATTTCCTTGGTCAGTGCTGGTTGTGGTAGGATAGTGGTTCTGAAGTGATATGTCCCATCTCTTTGGCCGAAGCCTGATCCTGGTACCACGCAGATGCCGGTGTTCTCCAGAAGCTGTTTACAGTAGAAAAAGTCTGGTGCTACCCCAACCGAATGGGCAGTGTCGATTGCTTTTTGGGGTAGTTCGATTCTTGGGAAAGCATACATGGCGCCGGTCACTTCGTTACACTTGACTCCTTCGATGGCGTTGTAGGCTTCGGATACCATCTTGGCACGCTCTTTCAGTGAGTTCAGGACGTCGGTTTTTTCCTGTAAAGGTCATTTTTTAATTATTTTTAAAAATTTTTTAAAAGTTCCAAATTTCAAAAAATGCCCTCAAAACCTAAAATTTCAAAAAAAATTAAAAACCTGAAACCCATTATAGTAAAACCCCTACCTTAAGCCACAAATCATAGCTCTCATCGCCAGGTTTTGGTGGGTTAACAACCGTATCAATCACAGCTTGTCCCAGTACTGATGAGCACAGCTTGGCACTGATCATCTTCTTGAACTGAACGTAGACTTCTTTGTCCAGATTCAGGAACTCCACGTAGCCTCCACGCATTCCACACTCGCCCATGTAGCCTTTGGAGACCGAGTAAAAGGATGCTAGTTCAACTCTAAAAAAAGAATTGCAATATTAAAATCAACTACCCTCTCCCTCCTTACCCCGAAGCATAAGGTTCGCCCAGTTCAACCAAAGTTTTCTTGAAGGAATGGAACTTCTGTCCCTCCTTGTACACATTCTCTTGATATACTTCATCAGCAAAGACGAACAGCTTCTTGTCGTAGGCAAACTTGAGAATTTCTTGAATGTTCTCCTTTGACAAAACTTGGCCGGTCGGGTTGCCTGGGTTGATAACAACCAAAGCCTTGACATCAAACTCGTTTTCGGCTTCTTTGAGAGATCTGTCCAGTTCTTCAATGCTCAATCCCCAGCCATTGTCTTCGTCCAGGAAGTAGCCAATCTAAAATGGGGTTGGTATATGTAGTATTTTAGGTGTATTTTGATGAAGAGCTGGTTATTTAGGGTGTGTCTTGATAAACAGGTAGCCTTTAGAAAAATTATCAGTTCCAGGATAATATGTTAGTTATGTTTTGTTAAATCTTACCTGCCCAAGATGAAACTCTTCAATTGAAGCTGAATATAAAGGATATTGGGGAATTGGGATCATGATGCCAGCCTTCTTGTTTTTGTCTCTTCTGATGAACAACTTCAACAAATTCTAAAAAATATGAACGAAATTAGGTAACAATTAAAGGTTTGCTTTTCATATTTTTAAGCTCCGGTCGTTTTATTACCTAAAATTTAAAAAAATCTACCTTATAGCATAAAATCTTTAAAAAACTATATTTTGTTACCTAAAATAAAAAAAAACCTTGTTTTATTACCTAAAAATATTCAAAATCTCAACTTTATTCCCCCATAATACAAAAATCTTCACTTCAACCCAAAACCATCAAAATTTCTCGTCTTATTACCTAAAAAATAAAAAATAACCTCAAAACCCTTACCCTAATCGACTCCGAAGCTCCTCCAGACAAAATGACGTTCTCAGAATCCGTTGGAATTCCACCATCTCTGGCAGTGATGAATTCAGCTACATGTTGTCTGATGATTTCAACTCCAGTCGACTGACTGTACGCTCCAGCGCTTTTACCGCCACAGCCATTAAGAATATCTTGAGCGTGCTTTTTTACATCCGACGGAATATCAGATGACTCCAGAAGTTTTGGGTATGCCACACAAGCTAAGACTTGTCTGATAAAAGTGATTGGAACTTGGCCCATCGCATGTGCATCTCCAATGTTGGCTTTGATCACATTTGAAAAAGGATGTGGTTTACCCTAAAAACAGATAGAGTTACCGTAAAATCGATATAACCTAACCGAATGCCAACCAAAATTTCTAGAAACCAACCAAAACATGCATTATTACATTCTTTTCAATATTTTTAACTCAATTTTCTAAAAAATCATCTATTCGCACAAATTTGATTTCATATTACCCATGCCCACCTGTGCCAATTCTTTTTCCAGCTCCACGGCCCTGATGACGATAGGTCCACGCACAGCATATTCCATGCTCTTTACATTGGGATTGATGTTGTCGTAGTGCAACACCTTTTTCGACGCCATTTTCGAACTTTCACTGAAATAGACAGCAGAAATTCGAAGGAGCGAATTTTTGTTCGACCGAAACAGTTGGTTCAATCCGTTATTCATGCTGAAAACAGGAAAAAACGCTTGAGGGGTTTTTTAACAGAGATGAGAAGACTTCATGGGGATTGAAAAGGGCTTCCCCGGGTTTGAACTGTAAACAAACAGCATATGAGCTTAAACTTGATCTACTTTAAGATAACATTTGCTTTTTTTTGCACTTTTTAAAACTTTGAATGTAATGAAATTGCATCTTTTAGCTTATTATTAATCTATTATAACTTTTCTAATCAAAATACATCTCTATAAAACGAAAAACAAAATTATTGACCAATTTCCGGTATTATCCATAACCTTGATGTAATCTTACGCTTCCTCCCAAAAAACCACTTTGAAATTCCTACACACATAATTTAAAACGTTCTTCAATCTTTTTGAAACTCCTAAACCCATTTCCTTCAGTTTTTGACTCTTTTTCCCTCTCATATTGTCTATGACAACAAACCCTCCCCAAAACCTAAACCATTAGCTTTTCCGTAAGCCGTAAAAACAACTTGAAGCCATTGAAATAGCAAAATTTTAATCCGTTTTCTCTCCCGATGCTATCTATACACATTTGCTATGTCTTTCCCATGAGAAAATTCCATTTATATTAGTTGGGTAAATCTAAACATGAAAAACGATGTAAAAACAAAGAACTTACTGAAATCTGACAAAATTAGTGTTTAACTAGTAAGTTTTTAGTTAGTTTGTTGACTTGCCGGCCGGGAGTGTTGTTTTGTCCAAAATAAATGCTGTTTCGGCCGTATTTTTGCTCAAAAACAACACAATTCTCGGCCAAAAATAAGTTGTTTTTACGGGTTCGCGGCCTAGGGTTTGCGGGCTGCGGAGTTTTTTATACTGAAGAAAATATTTGAACTGCCATGGCATGCCATTTTTAATGATAGAAAAACTCAAAAAATAGTTTTACAAACCCATATTTATTATTTCCCCATCCAAATCCCTTCATTTCAAAGCCATTTTACTTCATTTTTCAAAGTTTGATCAAGTATAATATGCCCTTTGGCCTTTTTGTTCCCTCTTGAAGTCCCCTCATGTCAAGAGTAATAAAACATGGTTATTGTCGTCCCCCACACACTCACCTGACCTCAGACACGTTGATCTCTCGGCAGCAATGTTTGTGACTGACCTTTGCTTCGTTTTTTATCAGAAAAACGGAAAAATAAACGTTTATTGATAAAGAAAGTGATAAGTCTACAAACTAGCGGCTACAATATTGTGGAATTTAAACTGTTTCAATGAAAAACGTGTTTTAAATTTTTTAAATATAAAGTTAGAGTGTTAAAAAGTGTTTTTAAATAATTTTCGGGTTCAAAAATATGTTTTGAAGGGATAACCTAACCTAAACAGCGTTTAAAGCTGCTTATCCTCAGGGTTTTAAAATAAAAATGTAAAAAATAAGGTTTTATAAGCCACTCTTTCGTACTACAGCGGTGGAAGTCGTATTTTACCATATTTTTTGTAACGAAAACCCAACTGTTTTCGGTCGAACAACTAAAAATTCGTCAAAAAACGCAAAAAAATGACAAAAATAGTACAACAAAAATCAAAAATAGCAAAAGTAATGTAAAGTTGTTCAAACACATAATCGTATATTGAGCTATAAAGTATTTCTAATAAGTATATTTTTTTAAAAAGTGCATTGAGACTAGATAAAAGTTAAGAAAAACGTATATATACTGTCATAAACAGGATGAAAATGAGGGAAAATGGTTTTTTACGTCTTTTTTAACAGTACAAGTATATAACCCTTGATGTATATACTTTTCATTCGTAGTGCAGACGAAAACCTTGAATTTTTGTCCACGAAAAATCTCTCATAATTTTGCGCGTTCTCTAGTTTTTCTCTAATGCCGACGGCAATCAGACAAAAAGAGGGAACATACAAAATTATGAGAGCTTTTTTCGTGGGCAAGAATTCAAGGTTTTCGTCTGAACTACGAATGAAAAGTATATACATCAAGGGTTATATGTTGTGTTAGATACATAATTTACACATATACACACCCAAGATTCCCTCTCTCTCTCTGAAAGGCTCTACTACCCTGAAAGGATCTACGCATACCTTAAAATACCAAAATTTATCATCCCCCCCGCCGTCCCTTTTGAACCCACTTTTTAGGCCCGGCCCAGGCCCGGGGCCCAACGTTTAGGCCCGGCTCGTTTTCAATTTTCTCTCAGGCCGGCCCGGTCAGAAACTTTCTATGGCCTGGCCCGGCCCGTTTTAAAAAATTTTAAAAATTTTAAAACTTAAAAAATAAACGGAAATTTGGCTTTGCATTGTTCTTTTAGATCATTTATGTATCATGGTACCCAATAAAATCAAAAAACATCAACGGGGATTGAAATAAAAAATTTTTAAAAATTAAAAAATTTTTTTTTTCGGGCGTGGGCCCAATTTTCAAGCCCGGCCCGTTTCAATTTTAGCTCAAGGCCGGCCCGGACCGATCGTAGGGCCGGGCCGGGCCTAGACGGCCCGTTTCTCACCCCTACTTTTGAAAAACTCTACCACGCATGCCCTACGTTACCATACCCAAATTTATCACCCTTACCTCCTCTCTCCTTCCTTCCCCTTCTTTGAATGCTCTGCCACATCTGAAGGTGGCCCTAAACTAAAATATTTGTTTATTATAACATAATTTGTAAGCCTACCATCATGATACATCTGTAAACAAATATCATAAAAATAAAACATGTTTCAAAAAGGTAGATCAAAAATCGGTGTAATAAAGCATGATTACTTTATGTTTTACTCTTTTTATGAGAAAAAAACTCGACGTCAATCATATATTGACAACGTGTTTGCGCTTTGCTTACAATTTATTATAAACTAAATAAATATAGCCTAAATCAGTAAAACACTATCCAGAAAATCAAAGAAAAAAGTCTTTTTAAAAACAAAAAAATATTAAAGAAAAAATATTCAAATTTTTAAAACTAAAAAACATGATTTCCCTGGTAAAACGTGATTTTTAAAACTTTTTCTGGAATAGAATGAATAGGAAGGTCAAACATAGAAATGAAAAAAATATAATTGGATTGGTTTTTACGAGGTTTTTAGAAAGTACCTCACATTATAATGGTAACCAGGGCCGGGCGGGGACTTTTGGTCTGGGGGCAGGGGTCCAAAAAATCGGCACAGGGCTACCTGTGCCGATTTTTTGCGAAAATTTTTTTCCGAAAATCCACAGGGGGACCACGTTCAACTTTTTTCAACAATTTTTTTTCTGTACCCCCCTCCCCCGTCCCCCCCCTCGCGCCCGCCCTGATGGTAACAAAAAAAATTTATGAAAAACCATGGTATAAAATAATAAACTCATAAAACGGAAAAGATACTTTTTTGAAAGACAAAATTCTAAATTTAATTTAAATTTCTGAAACTGACGTACGGAGATGCATTCAAAGCACATTTTCATAGTATTATATTATACATGATACATAAGTTAGGCATATGTAATGAAACAAAAGTAAAAATTAAAATCTAAAGTAAATGCTGAACTACGGCCAGGGCCGGGCGCGAGGAGTTAGCGTTTTTTACAGTATGTATAATACTTGATACAGAAGTTCGTTATAAAAGAGTCTGTTATAGAGAAGTTTGTTATACAGGAGTTCCACTGCAAATTTAGAAGATAGTTTAACAGAAGAAATTGTAGAATAAAACAGCTCAAACAATGGTCTAGGTGAGCCAATTTTATTGTTGTTGCTAATTAAAATCTTCTTATAAACACAAGTAATCCTATTTGAAAAAATTGTAATAGTGAATTGTAATGTTTGTAACAATAAAGTAAATTACTGTGGAGCCCCTGTATAACTAACGCCTCTATTATAGACATGAGAAACGGGCCGGGCCGGCCTTGAGCAAAATTCCGATCGGGCCGGGCCTAACATTCAAGCCCGGTCCGTTTCTCATGTCTACTCTATAAAAAAATTTCGTGTTAAAACTTCTATCTATAACGAAATTACTGTAAAAGAAACTGTATATTGAAAACCCCGTATTACAAACAATTTTAACAGTTCCAGACCATTCGATGTACAGGAGTTGTACTGTAGGGTGTCAAACTTCAAAAACATTATGTGTATATAATGATTACTGTACTTTTTGTTGCTTTTATTATAGCATTATATTACACTGCTCTTAATATTACACTGGTCAAAACAAGATGTAATTCATACAATAATGCTACATATTCCATGTCATTTCAATAATGTTGCGATAAACAAACCAAATAAGTTGCTACAAGACTTGTAGTTTTAAACGTTGATCACTTTCCAAAACACAAAGCGTTGGTCTCAAGGAAATACGTCTATATTATACTACTTTACAAAATTTTCCAAATTATTATACTAGTTTAAATATATTTTTAAAAAACCATGTCAGAACTGATTACCAAACGTGAACCACCGTTCTTCTACATCACATTCAAACGACCGGCCAAGAAGAATGCTTTCAACGCTGCGGTAGGTTTTTTAAAGTTTATAACTTGGCAGACGACCATCTTGAATTATTAGTCATTTTATATTTATTCATTAGAACTAGTCAGGTAAAGAGCGCAAACCCAATATTTCGGTCCGGCCTTAGAGCCTACTTGTGCTCGCCCGCCTTTTTCAATTTTACCTAGGCCCGGCCCATCCGCTTGTATAAATTCATAAAATAATAACTGAGACAATTTGTATTGATCTGAGCCGGGGCCAGACCAAGTGGGTCTCCTTTCAGGTCACATTAAGAAGGGTTTTACGCCTTTTGCTAGTCAAATATTTTACTGAACTAAGGCTCCTGCGAGTTTTTACTGCAAGACCTAGGGCTCCTGTGGCTTTCATTTAGTCCTTGCTCTTGAGTCCGCATGAACTGAAATAGCCCGGCCACTTTAAAATTAGTTTTAAACCGGCCCAAGCCTAGAGTACTTGCTCACTTACAGATCTAGTTAGTACTAAAGCTTGTAATAATGTTTCAACAAAATAAAGTAAAAATAAAGTGAAATACGTTTTTTGATATTCACCTTGACTATAATATGATATTATTCATAATCAAAACGCTTTTAGATCTACCAAGAACTACCTAAAATTGTGAATCAAGTCAATAAAGACGAGGAGATAGTCTTCACCGTTTTCACTGGTACGTTTGATCATTTTTGTTAAGTCTTCATTTTTATGTTCATTTCTGTATACTGTAATTTTTTTCAGGAAATGGCGATTTTTTCAGTGCAGGTACAGAGCTCAACAGTAATAAATTAGAAGATCAAGGGTAAGTGTTATACTAAACAAGCCGATATCAATGTTTTATACAGATCAGGCCAGCTTTCACAGTTAATTTTTAAATTTAAAAATACTAGTTTGTTCAGATAATTCTGTGCCCCTGACCCCAAAAATTTGGTTTGAAAGAGGGGACATAATTACTTGAATATCATGACACAAGTAAAGAAAAATTTTAATTTTCAGATCTGGCTCATTCAAGCCTCCGTATGGCCCATTGGCAGAGGAGATGATCGAGCATAAGAAGATATTGATTGCTCTTCTCAATGGACCAGCTATTGGCATTGCAGCCACTTTGTTGAGCTTGTTCGATCTTGTCTTAGCTAGTGATCGGGTAAGTCTATTTGAAAAAAATACCCTACCTTACATTGCCCTACCCTATCCTATAGTAACCCTACCCAGCCCCACCCTACCTTACCCCACAACACCTTACCTAAAATACAAATTCAGGCATACCTCCTAGCTCCATTTGCAAAGCTAGGCCTACTTGCCGAAGGCACATCATCAACCAATTGGCCTCAGCTTATAGGCCGAATCAAGACGGCCAAACATTTATTGTTTGCCGAGCCGATATCAGCCAAAGAAGCTCATCAAAGTGGCTTGGTATCTCACGTCTACCCTCATGACAAGTTCGAGGAAGAGTGTCAAAAGTACTTGAAGTATCTGACTACACTGGCACCTGGGGTATGGCAGTTTTTTCTGTTTTTATAAGCTAATTCTCAATTTTTTTAATGATCACAATTACCCATTTAAGCCTTTTTTAACTAAAAACTATATTATACTACCTGATTTCAGTCCCTACTGATAACCAAAGAATTGATGGTCAAGAATCTTCGTCCAAACTGGAGAAATACGCACGCCGATGAGATGAACGCCTTGATTCTTCGCTCCAAAGACAAGGAAATGTTCGATTTCATTGCCAAATCCATTCAGCAACGAAAGTCTAAGTTGTGATTGGATTATCTACTACAATATACTAGATTATCTACTCTAATATGTATACCATGCCATAAGTTGTGGCCACAACTTGCAATCTACTACAATATATAATATCACACCTTTATATATGCCTTTTAAGTTATAAATCAGGCCTTTTTTCAACTTTTTGAATACTATTAGGTAGTTCAAATACTTCTATGCTCCCTAAACTCAAAAATTTGCTTTGAGAGGAGGCACATAAGTATTTGAACAGCCTAGTATCATATAGGTTGCCAAAACATTTTAAAGCTTTTCATCTCAAAATTACATCAGCCCAGGCTTCTCGCTACTACAATATAGTATAGTAAGTTCCTACCTTCCATAATATAGTATATTAAGTTCCTACATACTACAATATACGTTGAGCGGTGGCAGCGCCGACCAATGAAGAATAAAGTATACAATAATATAAATCATGGTAAGTTCTGTTGATATTATTACAGGTTTCTTCAAACCTATATACAAGCCTAACCCACTATTACCAACATTATTATAATTTATTCAGATATATAGGAAAATCGAGAACATTGAAAGAAGAGTGGTAGTAAATATGGCACTTATGACATAAATAGACAAACAAAATGATAAGAATGATAATCCCCGTATGACATTAGAGCTTGGACCTTGTTTTAGCTCTATCCCATAACAACAACTCGTTACAGTAATAATAATACCACATATACAATATACATCATATTTAAGTTGATAGTAAAACATGATTATTGTCAATGTATTCACCATGGTAAAATCTTACGTAGCTTTTTACCATGATAACATCTGACAATAAATCACGTTTTACTGCTCAAGACCTACCAAGATAAGTAACATATACAACATGATGACTTAAGTTTTCGTCAAAATAAAGGCTTAAAACGCTGTCATGATGACGGTAAAAATTTGTCATAATGACACTTTTATTACCGTCATCACGACCAAAAAAACCGTCATCATGACTATAAAAACCCCTTAAGAATCCAAAAAATCCGTCATCATGACGCATATGTGACTACTTTTTCTTTTCCTCCTTTTTCACCGGTTTGGCTGGTTGTTTTGGCTTTCGTCGGCCAGGTTTCGGGCCTTGGCCGTTCGGTGGGCCGGGAATGTTGATGGGGATAGTTGAGGTGGGTGGAGCTGGGGGTGGTGGGGCTCCGGGCAAGGCGACCGGCTTTGGTACGGGTGAGGTATGGCGATTTGCGTTCGTTGTGACAACAGGAGCGGGCGGTGCGGATGGGTCGGTTGCTGAGTATGGTGGTGGAGGCTCGTTTGAGGTCTAAAATCATTGAAATTGTATCAATAAGTATATAAAATAGGTAGACATGAGAAATGGGCCGGACCGGCCTTGAGCAAAATTTCGATCGGGCCGGGCCTGAAAATTGGGCCCGGCCCGTTTCTCATGTCTAAAAATAGGTATTAACCAGGGGCGTCGCCAGGAATGCTGCAAATCTGCGCGCAGTCTCTTCATTTCGCCACTCTCTCATTTCTCCGATTTGAGGGGATATGTCTGTCGTCTCTCCTTTTTCGCACGGGGTCTTCTTTCTCTCTCGCTCAAGTGAAAAAGAGCGAAAAAAGCGCGTCGCGCCTCTCTACCCATGCGAGAAATGGAGAGATTTGCAATGAAAAAACGAAGAGACGCAGACATTTCCCCTCAAATCGGAGAAATGAGAGAGAGGCGAGAGAACGTGGCGAAATGAAGAGACCGCGCGGAGAACTGCAGAATTCGTAGCGACGCCCCTGGTATTAACTATTCATTTTTTAGACTTCTAGTTACTTGGCATTCTGTTTCAAACCTATTACCTTCTGTTTTACCTACTCTCTAAGCCTTATTCTCCATAAAAACTCCACAAAACCCCTCCAAACCTACATTAACAGCCGGTGGCGGAGGAATCAGTGGTGGTGCCGTCAACGTGGGTGGTACCCTGCTCTGAGCCTGACCGTTCTGAACTTCGTTCCTCTGTCCTGACCTTTGCCTCCTTTGTCTGTTTTGTCGTTGAGCAGGCGCTGTTGTCGTTCTTGGCCGTTGTTGACCTTGTACTTGCCGTGCCTGCTCTTCTGCTACCGAATAGGCACCGTTCCTCTGCCGTCCTCGTCTCAACAACGTTCCTGGATGGCGGAGAGTGTCGGTAAAGTGTTGAGCTGGTAATTTGTTGGGGTTGGTTGAGGGAGTGTGGACGGCACAACATTTTACGAACAGTGCCATTAGGAACATGACTCCTACGCCTATTAGGATACAAGCCCACCAGTTCTCGCGGCTCCATTGCGACACAGTCTGGATGGTTTGTTTGTTGAATAAGAGGTTCTTGAGTCTTGCCAGAGGGCCGTTAGCGTCGACTGAGCGACATTTTCGGAAAATGTCACAGTAGCCCTTGTAGTTGTTGCATGGTGAACCTGGATGAAGCAGAAGGCCAGGTTTGCCTTCTCGGCTTTGCTGTTTGAAGACACCGGCGGCAAATTCTGGTAGCTCCAGGGTGGATACGCATTCTGAAAAACATAATTTTAAAAATTCAAAATTTTTATAACCAAAAGCCCCAGACCTCTATTTTAGATAACAAAAGGCCCCAAAAACATAGTTTAGGTAACAAAAAGCTCCAAAACCATATTTCAGGTAACAAATTGCAAAAACCCCTTACTCCCATTCTTTTCGCAAGCCAAATGACATAGCTGGTCTGGCTTTCCTTCCGTCAAGAAGCAATCCTTCAGTCCAACGCGAGCACAGATGCTGCCGTTACAGGCACCAGCGTGACACACTTTCGTAGCGTCTTGACACGGTAGTCCATCAACTTTCGGTCGACTTTCTGGACATTCTGCTTGATACCCGTTACAGAATTGACTGTATAGACACTCCGACTCTTCTCTGCACTTTCGTTTCGTATGTGCTGGGAAGAAGCCACAGCTCATGGCATCACAACATTGACCTTCGGAAGGTGAGCATCGTGCTCCAGGAAGACGTTTGCAAGCGCCGGATGTGAATCGACCATCGATCTCATGCGGCTGACAACAACGATCGTTCATTTGGGCACAATCACGGTCAGAGAAGCCACAATCACATTCCTCTCCCGGTTCTTTGATTTGGTTACCACAGAAGGCTGATGTGCGCTCCTGAAAAGATTTGATATAAAGTAAGATAATTTATAGGACCATAAGACGAAACAATTTTTAATCATTTTAAAACAGTATGGACAGTCATCTTTCTATAAAACATGTCATCATGACATAAAATATCAAAATTTTTTGTTTGAAGACCCCAGCTCACCTGGAAGCAATTCCTCTTCTTACTACTCATCATAACACTCGAGTAGGCTGGATTTACGGGTGGTTGTGCCAATACTTCATACAACACCACACTCATGTTAGCTATGGAGCATTTCGAAAACCTAGCATTATTCGGTTTATCTCCCGATGTTGCCGATGAAAACATGATAAAGTTACCATCGGGTAGACCTGGTTGACATTCCGATGGGTAATCATGAGGGGAGCCAAAGTTATGGCCGATTTCGTGAGCCAAAGTCAGTTGAGATACTCTGGCCGGAACTCGATTCCCGTAGTTGACTAGAGTGACGATACCTGTGTTGAGGGAGCGGGAGACCATGCCTCGTGAGCCTTCATTGTATTTTTGGTAGATTTGGCAGATTCCACCGGCGGTATCTAAAAGAAATCAATAGATCTACTGATAAAACAACTTCGAGCTAAAAATTTGCTACCCTGGTTAATATAAACCTATATATCTCGGCCGAATTTCAACCAAATTGTCTCCAATTTCGCACAAACCTTGCCACGATATTCTTCTACCATCCTCTAAAACAATATTTTACAAAAAACTTACTGTAATTTGGACTAGCGACCCAAGCCAATCCCAAAGTTCCACCAATGAAGTCTCTGAAGGTGAGAGCGTAAGCCAGACAAAATGAGGTGTGGTTTCGTTGAGAATTCAAATTTAGGTAGTTTGAGACATCAACATTGTCCGCACAGAAAGGATTATCCGAGTTTTCGGCCGGTTTTCCATTTAAACATGTTTCGTTTGTGAAAATCTGAAAAAATCAAAAATTTTAAAAAATGCTTTAAAATTTCAAAATTTTGAAAAAAATATAAGATATCATACAATACCAACGTATTTTACCACTAAAACGCCACAAAAAATCAAAACCTTACAGTAGTTCTCTGAATAACAAAGTTGAGACCAGTGATGCCGCCAAAGTTGGTGTTCTCGTAGATATGATTCACGGCTTTGATATGATTGTAGAAAAGTGATACGATTTCCTCTCTCGTCCTGATCGGATCATGGTTACCTTCTTTGTGGAACACGTGCATGTACAGTTTCTGGTCGGCTTGCATGTATATTGAACATGTTCGAACGCTATGAATTTTACGACCGTTTATTTCGAGAATTCGCTCTGGTAGTGCTCGTTTCGTCCTGTTATTGATACTGAAACAACATTTTAAAAATTTTTTTTCTTCAAGATTAGGCAGTATACTAAATTTTCTTTATTCTACAACAATTTGCAAGCCTTTATCTACCTTTATATAGAAATTAAGGTCGAAAAACAAAAGATTTTCTTGCTTTTTTAATACCAAGTGAAAAAACCGTATTTTATATTTTGAAAATGAAATTTCCTTACTGATCCTCCATTAAATTGAAGCTGAGATGTGACTTTCTCTTTATCGTTTCATTATATTCATTTAAAGGCTCAAATTTGTACGCAGCCGAGGTTTGGACTTTGAGCATCTCAGCTTTAGTTTCGGCATTCAATCCACAGCCATGATCAGCTAAAAATGTCATTCTTAATCAACCTTACATTTATATTCTCTACATTACACTATTTTCACTATTTTGACTTAATATCAACAGTTTTTTAAGTTAAAACCGCAAAAAAAACATAGTTTTTGATGAAAACTACCTAAAACAATATAATTTTGTCAATTTAATGTAACTTTATATCAACATCTATAAAAATTCTCAATTCTAGTCTTTTCTCCAGCTCTTAAAGCCACTTTCAATCATCTAAACACAGAAACATATAAAAAAAGTAAAAAACTCACCATCTCCATCATGATCATGAAGATGGCCATCAGGCCCTTCCTCCTCACTCTCTGCGCTTCTTTTCATTCGAAACTTGTTGTGGTTGATCTGTTCATCCTTATAAATTATCGAATGATAATTTTCGGGCCTTTTGTCCATGTCAAAATACCTGGCCGCCTTCTCAATCGTATACGTTTCTCCATTGCCAAGTATTATATGACCATCAAAGAGGCCATCCAACAAAGACCCGTACACTTTCGACCTCAGATCCCCTACTATATGTCCTTCGTACAGAAAGTTTGTGGGCTTCACCAAATGCGAGGAATATTCACCGTTCACGTCGAGGAAATGATCGTCCGAAAAGATGTCGTTACCTTCATCTGAGATAGGGTATAACTTCAAGTGGAATAATCTGAAAATAGGCAAATTAATCCTAAAATTAGTGACTCAGTCTAAATGTTATATTAGGACCAAAAAATACTATAAATAATCTAGAATTTTTTAAAAACGTCTATTTTTAGTTATATTAGACATCAAAGCCACATTAATAACGTTCTTGGCCAGAAATAGCTTTAAAACTTCTATTTTACGCCTAAATTAAACAAATACCAAAAAAATGTAACAACTTACTTGTTGTGACTTTTAAATCGAATAGAATGTGACCCATCCACATCTCTTTTCCTTCGATCCAGTATTGGTCTGTAACTCAATGTTTCAAAGTCGTCTACATATTTGTTTAATGCCACAGCTAAAATATTTTTTTGAAAGAAAGATATTTATTTTAAGCTTCTATCTAAACCATAAAATCACATCCTTATCAGCTATCAATTGCAAAAGAAAACTTTTTAGTTCTACACAATAATGGCTAGTGCAATACCTAAATTAGTCCACACTAAATTTCTAAGATAAAGTGTTGTTTCAAAAAATGCTCTGGAGATATCTCAATACTCTTATGCTACTATGCAATATAAAATAGACATTAGCTTTCCAATTTATCGACCATAAATCAACCATTTTTTAGAATTGAACGAAAACGTCAAGTGTAATATCTAGATCGCTTCCGAACTAAACTTTACAACTAAGTTTTGACTTAAAATTAGTTCTAGCTCCTTGCCCAAAGTCTTCTCCTCAATTCCTAAACAAAAAAACCCATAAACCAAGAGCTACTTACCATTCTGTATTAAATTTCCTATTACCAACAATAGAACCAACAAATATTTTTGCATTGTAAGGCAAGAAACGGCCTGAACGGCCGGCAGTGTCGTGACACTAATAATACCCGAATTTTGAAAGCCCCTGAAAGCAAATAAAGCTCGAATTAACTTGCATACAAACAGGTATTGTCACAAAACGCGATATTATTCACGAAACGTCAAGCGTAAAAAATATGTTTTTCGACTTTCACAAGGTAAAGTAGTTTTTGCATAAAATTCGACATGAAAACAAATATAATCGAATTAAAATAAAGTGTATGACCATTACTTTCAGCGCAGTGTCAAATTGGCAAAAAAGAAAAAAAGTCGCGCACGCAATGAGACGGAATGCCAACACTTGCGAATCGGGCGGGTAAATGAGGATTTAAATTAGACTTTAAGCAGAAAAAATTAGATAATTTTGAGTTAAAATACGTCTTTTTCTATAATAATCTTAAAACTTTATTATATTTTAATGGTTTTAGAAGTTTAAAGAATGATCCATGACAACCTAAAACAATATAAATTTAAAAAAAGGTCTGTCATACAAAAAATTGTACTATAACCGCACTTTTGCGAAGCACTTCATCCTGCCAATCCAAAATTTTTAATTACCTTGCAAATTTTAAATAGCCTTGTCTACCGTCTCTCCTTTTCATACACTATTTTGTCAAACCCATAATTAGAAGCTCTAAAGTGCAAATTTTAGGCGACTTAAAAATAAAAAATGTAACCAGTTAACTATTGAGTAGTTTTTCCGTACGAACCACAAACTGCAAAATCTTGTTTTTTGACAATTTCCGAAATTCCCGGGAGGCAAATGAATTCTGCCGGAAATATTGAGAGGAACGTCATTTTGACATTAATTGCAAGTGTTTGGGAGAATGGTACTATTTGGGCATGAAGCGAAACGTTTCTAACATATTTTGGCAGATTTGAAGGGAAAGATTTAAAAATTACATCAAATTTCAAAAAATTTTTTTTTATGTTAAAAATTTTAGTTTTTCCAAAAAATGTGTCATCCTAAAGCCAAAAAATGTGAAAATTAAGTCATTTTAGACTTTTTTTAATTTATATCGTAATTTTAACAAAAAGTCAAAATTCCAGAAAAGCAGTCATTCTTTTAAAAAATGTGTCATCATGACACAATTTTTTCTTAATTTTATTATATTCAAGAGTAAAATACGCGTTTAAACAAGACGTGTCTTTATGTCAAAAATTTGATACACCAATACATACATGAAAGTCATCATTTCTAGCACACAATGTATTAGGCTGTTCAAATAATTCTGAGCCCCTTCTCTATGCAAATTTTCGGGGTTAGGAGGCACATAATTACTTGAAAAAATTAATATTTATTATAATTATGAGGTTGTTCAAATAATTCTGTGCCCCTCTCAAAGCTTGGGCACAGAACTATTTGAACAACCTAATAAATCAAAAATGTTGGCGAAATCAGTTGATAAAATCCGGATATTTTTGAACGAAAAATTCCAAAAAAAAGTGTTCGGATGGAGCGACATGAGTCAGCGAGAAGGTTAACGTCGTTAGAGGATTGGGGTCATGTGTGTATAAGGATGAGAGAATTACTCTGGTTAAGGTGTTTTTGGCGACAAAACTATGTACTTTCGCGACAGTTTAACATCATGAAATCTCGAAAGATCAAATTTTTAAATTTTGAAATATAATATATTGTTAGGAGCAGGTGATGACCTAGTGTAATATATACTGTAATAAATGGAAGTATGAAAAGAATTTGGGTTTGTGAGCAAGCAGGGCCGGGCGGGGACTTTTGGTCTGGGGGCAGGGGTCCAAAAAATCCACAGGGGGGACCATGTTCAAATTTTTTCGAAAATTTTTTTTCTGGGGGGGGGGTACTACCCCCCCCGTCCCCCCCTCGCGCCCGGCCCTGTGAGCAAGAGAAATAAACTTAAAGGTTACACAAGGCTTAAAAGTCAAAAAATTTTTTTTTTCCAAAAAATCCACAGGGGGGGGTCCACTTTCATCTCCAAATATCCCTCGGGCTTAAAAAAATCTCATATATTGAGTTGTATAAAAAAGATTAAGCTACACTTAAAATTTTGAAAAAGTTTTTATATATCACCACAAACCCCAAACTTTTAATTAAAAAATCAAAATTCCAAATCCCCCCATGCCCAGACACAAACAAACCAATTACTTTCTAACCAGCTTCTACAATACGTAATAGGAAGAGAAATGAAGACCGCTGATCCGCTCCCCGTTTCTTTCTGTGGAGTGGACGGCGCTTCTTCACATTGCGATCGCTCACAGTCGAAGAAAGGAACGTCGGGAGCTTCCAAAGCCGTCTTCAAGGCCAAAAGGAGAGAATTGAAAAAAGATCGAAATTATAGGGTAGCAGGCTTAATTTTAAGGTTTTAAGATTGTCCAAGACCAAATTTTTTTAATTTTTTTAAAATTCTAGAAAATGCGTCATCATGAAAATAATTTTTTTTAAATTGCAAAATTGAAAATTTTTTAAACATTTTTTGCAGTAAATTTAACAAAATTTCAAATTTCTAGAAAACATGTCATCCTCCCAAAAATATGTCATCATGACATAGCTCAGAATGAAGATAGCAACACAAACTGTAAAACACTTTATTTTCAGACACTAAAATTACAATAAAAAATTCATGACTTTTAAAAGGAATATAATCATAATAAAAAATAATCTTTTTATAACCGGAAAAATAAGTCATCATGTCGCGCGCGAGTAAAATTTTTAAATTTTGTCATTATGACGTATTTATGAATTTAACTAATTTTCAATTTTTAAAATTTTTTAAAGTCCTCTTATAATATTCCTTTGACTAAAAATAAAACTACATTTTAAATTAAAAATACGACTATATAATTAAAAAAGAACGGCACAATCCCAGTAATAATACATTGCTTTAAAGCAAGGTTTATTAGTATTCGTATACAGCTACCCTTATGTTTAATGGGCTTTCCCAACTCGAGTTTTATATTCATTTGTCGGTGTATGTAAATTACCCCATCTCGCTTTTTTTCGTCCAAAAAACAGCCTCCCCATCTCTTAAAACCCTCTACTCAACCCTACTCTGGTTTGAAATTGTTCAAATAATTCTGAGCCCCCTCAAAGCAATTTTTTTGAAACTTTGCTTTGAGAGAAAGCTCAGAATTTATTGAACAACCTCATATCAAATAATAAAAACGCAATAAACTTGAAAAAACGATGTTAACCATGTTAACCACGTTCTACCTCAATGTTTTATAACAAAACCCGAGGTTCAGAACGATCTTCCCCCACCCGATTGTAAGAGACGACCTCGAACAATAAAATAACTTGTTCCCAAAAGTTTTAACACACTTTTCGTACGAATTTCGAAGAGAAAGAGCCATGAGAAAAGGGCAAAAATATCCAAAAAAACCCTCGAGAATGAATGGACAATACTTACTGGAGGTCACACATGCTTTTACGTCGACACCAAAGCGGATTCGAAACGGCGCCAAAGTTTCGGACATTTTTTTCGAAAATTTGAATTTTTAATAGCGCGCAAGTGAAATTTTAAAATTTTTCGAAATTTTTAAAGAGGTGTCATCCGTCCAAAAAATGCGTCATCCCAAAAATGAAAATTTTTAAAATTCAAAATTTTAAGTCTTTTAACAGTTTTTGAAGTAAATTTCACAATATTTAAAATTTCTCGAAAATGCGTCGTCCGTCCAAAAAAAGCGTCATTCAAAAAACTAAAATTTTTCAAAATTGAATAATTTTAAAGCCTTTCAGCAGTTTTTAAAGTAATTTTTAACAAAATCTCAAATTTTCAGAAAAATCTGTCATCTGCCCAAAAAAATGTGTCATAGATCAGAACGAAGCTAGCAAAACAAAAACAAAAAGGGCTAGTCCTATCTATGTAAAAGTTCTAGCCCTAGCCAATATAAGCGTTTCCCACTGTACATGTTTTCGATTCCTTTAAGCAAACTCTAGCCTAAAACGGTTCCCAGGATTTGAGAAAAAAACAAAAATTCAATCAAAGTCGCTTTTGTTTGGATTCCCATTTTAATTTCAGTCCGACGAAATTAACATTTCTGAATTTGAAATTGCTTTGGAAAAGTAAAATATTTGTGTAACAAAGCTACTTAATGGTTGAAACATAGCATGTCATGATAGTACGATGAAGTATTACTTTTAAAAAATTAAAAATAATTTTTAAAAACATTTTTTTGGGAGCAGTAATGGACAAGACGTATTTTACATAATTTTAAGACATACAACACCAACTTGCTATAGTTACGGTTAAAGCCGGAGTAAGATAGAAAAAAGTTAGGCTTGGATAAAGATGTCGACAGTAGAAGACTAGGGCTAGAGCTAGTGCTAGAGTTTAGGCTAAAGCTAAAGGCTACGGCTTTGGATGATGCTGGGCTGGGGCTAGAATTAGGGCTAAGGGTAAAGTGTAGGACTAAAGGCTAGGGCTAAAAGCTAATGTTAAAGGCTAGGACTAGAACCAGGGCTTCAGGCTAGGGCTAAAGGTTAGAGCCAAAAGCTAGACCTAAAGGCTAGGGCTAAAGGCCAGGGCTAGAGGCTAGGGCTTAAGGCTAGGGCTAAAGGCTAAAACTAGGGCTAGAGCTAGAGTTAGAGCTAAAGGCTAGGGCTAAATACTATGGCTAGGGCTAAAACTATGGCTAGAGCTAAAGGCTAGGGCTACAGGCTAGGGCTATGGCTCGGGCTAAAAGCTAGGGCTAAAGGCTAGGGTTAGGAATAAATGCTTGGGCTAAAGGCTAGGGCTAAAAGCTAGGGCTAAAGCGTAGGCTGGAACTGGCTATGAGGCTAAGTATGGGTCTAAAGGCTGAGGTTAAAGACTAGGACTAAAAGCTAGGACTGAAGACTTACATTAGAGTCAAGCAAAGTCTTAGCGCTAGCGCTGGAGGTTAGACTAAAGGCTAGGATTGGAGCTATAGCTAGGGTTAAGTCTAAAGGCTAGTACTAAGCTAGGGATAGAGCTAAGCCACAGGCTAAAGCGAGGGCTAAAAGTTAGAGCTAGAACTAAAGATAGGGCTAGAGCTAGTGTTAAAGCTATTGCTGGGCTATGGCTATTATATCCTTATATTCTACTCTACATGCCGTGCAGATCATTAACTTTCCCTCCTTACTAAACATTTTTGAACTCCAGTAAATGTTTTACCCTAGCACAGCAAAAATATAAGTTTACAATCTCAAACATCACATATCTCCATTCATAACTATACAACCGCTCTTTTGTCCTTTATACGATACTTCCCCTTCTCCATTTATTCCCCTTAACCTGCCCTTTTAAATGTTTCTCAATAAAAGTGGAGGTAATGTACGAGGATGGGTAGCCCTCTCGACCGAGACCTTGAAATTCGCGCGTTTTTACGAAAAAATTACCTGCGGTGTGTTTTTTCCTCAATATATATTTTTACAGCGTTGTTTACAAAGTAATGCGAGTAAAGTGTCTGTGGAGATATGATCGCATGTGCTTCGGTAATTCGTATGGACATAAATCGATCAAGGGAATGCGAACAGATGGGTTCGGTTGGCTGGAGAGTTTGGTAGAAACCAAATTTAAAAATACCAAATTAAGAAAACCAAATTTTTAAAAAAGGCACCAAATTTTGAAAATTCTAACCACAGTTGCCCCGGCTCCAAAGCTAGCCCCTACTCCGGAGCCCATAGCCAGACCAGAACCCATATTTAAAAACGATCAGAGCCAAGCCTAGCCCTATGAATAGCCGTAGCTTCCGCTCTAGTTCTAGCCTTATCCCTAGCCCCATTCCTAGCTCTTAGCCGTAACCCTAGCCTCCGCTCTAGCCCTAGCTCTATCCCTAGCTCCAGCCCTTGCTTTATCTAGAAATGGTTATCGGCCCGGCCCTAAATTTTTTGACCGGACCGGTTTTGGAAATGCATTTGACGGACAGACATTCACCTTCCGTTTTCGCTAAATAAATATAAAAAAAAAATTAAAAAAAACTGTCAAAAACATGTCATTTTATTATAAACCCCTTCAAAACCCAAAAACCGTCTCCAAAGCCAATTACATGATCATAACGAGCCCATAACAACACAAACAATCACTTGTTCAAACAAAAAGTATATTAATACCGCTGAAACTGTTTGCTTGTTCCAAATCGTGTTAAGAAAAAAATATAAAAAGTTAGTAATATCTTTGGAAACGAAGCGACTGTGTTTATCACTCTGAGTCATGTTATTAAACAAACAGAGTTCGCGATAAATCAAGTTTAATTGAGACTGACTTTATGTTAAACTACTTTACCCTACCCTACCCTACGCTATCCTACCATACTCTACCCTACCCAACGCTATTCTACCATACTCTACCCTACCCTACGCTATCCTACCATACTCTACCCTACCCTATCCCTAACCTACTCTACCCACTCCTGCTTTACATTATGCTAACCTACCCCAACAAACTCTTGCTTCACTTTATCGTAACCCCGACCTTGCACTAGCCATATGTTACTAAGCCCTGCATACCTGACCTTAAACTATAGGATGACTTAATCAAGCGCTACACCCATCTTGTCTTTTAACATACCTTGAACCTAGCCTGCCTTAACTTATTTCTAAATTACCCTACCCTTCCCTACTTTACCGTACCCTGCCCTACCCAACCCTCCCTACTTCTAATCTATCCCAAGAGTTGTTATACCATAAACTTTACCTTGCCTACTTAACCATGCAATTGCTGTATAATGTAAGCCCTAGCCTCATCTCTCTTTTACTCTGGTCCTAAAACCTACCCTATCCGCTATAATCGACACAAATTTTACCCTAGCCTGCTGTATTCTATTCTACAACGAAAAATTCTACCCTACCCCATAAAAATGAGGAAGCGACAACTCAGCTAATAATAATAATATTTAATAACCACTTGGACTGTTTACCCAGAGTAAACCAATATCTCCCAATCGGTTTTAAAATAAAAATATCGCGCGGGCGATTATTTTACAGTCGCACAACTTTTGACGTTAGAGTAAAAGTGGCTATGGGTTTGTTTTATTGAAGTAAATGGGCTATACTATCCTATTTTACTCAAAGCTAACTTATTCATATTGTACCTCATATGGATAGAACAGATATTATTTTCCACGCCCTACCTTATACGATGCATATAATGTACCTTGCCGTATGTTATAACATAGCCCATAATGTAACCTTAACCTACCGTATTCCTTACAGAATGTTATACTCAACTTTTCTTCATACACACCCTTTTACCTTACCCTTCCTTCCCTTTCACGTTACCCAGCAGCATACTTTACCACATACCTTCCCCTGCCCTCCCTTTTACCCTATCCCTAGCTTACCAAATACCCTACCTGAATTACCCATACATGTCTCATGGTCTACCAAATGCCTTGCGCCATACCCTATCCTATGCCCTACCTTATACGCCAATTCATAGCCTACTCCATCCCCTACTTTACCCTAGTCCTACTACCATATCCCCTACTTCATCTTAACCCTACTACCCCATCCCTGCTTTGACCCACCCTTACTACTCCATCCCCTAGTTTACCCTATTCCTACTATCCCATCCCCTACTTTACCTTACCCGCACTTCCCATTCCCTACTTTACTCTAGCCCTACTCCCACATCCCTACCTTAAACTAACCCTACTACAGCATCCCCTACTTCACCCTACCCCTACTACCCTATAACTACCTTACCCTAGCCCTACCCCCTAAAAACAACAATTTTCAACGAATTTTGCAGAAAACGGGCCAACCTTTTTCCAATTCATTTAGTTTTTCATTCAGTTCAACAGGCTGATTATATCAGAAATTGGTTTTTTAGGCCTTAATAAATTACGCCGCCTGAGGGGATTTGTGACATTTTTCGATGAACGAGTAATTAATGTCTTTAAACTGTTTGAAAAGCGATTTGGAACGTTTTTCGAGTGAAAAATTGACTAAACATGAAGTGGTAATGGCGTTGCAAAGCATTTGCTACCCAAGCTAGTTCTGCCCTACTCTGAAGAAAAAATTTCAGTTCTGCTTTGTCTTGCCTTGTCTTGCCTTGCTTTTCCTTTTCTTGCTTTGCCTTGCCAAGCCCAGAATAGCCCTTTTTGCCGTGCCCTGCTCTGCATTGCCCTTATCTGACCTGTCCTAGCCTTGCTTTGCCCTGTCTTGCCGTATTCTGTCCTGCCCAGCCCTACTTTGCTTTGTACTGCTCTGAAAAAAAATTTAACCCATCCTGCTCTGCCTTACGCTGCCCTGACAGACCCAATCCTACCTGGTTAACAAAAAACCTTTTTTTTATTTTTACCCTGTCCTTCCGAAAAACATTTTTAACCTCGTTCTGCTCTGCCTTACCCAACCCTGTTACATTTTAACATTCTTACATAAAATACCTCCACCCCTTCCTTAAAAAATAAAAAACCTTTTCTAAAAATGTCCTCCAGACTGCATAAACACCTTCCCCCCCCTCTCTTCTCTCCCCCCCCTCTTCCCTCCCCTTTTTCTCCTCCCGTTTCAACGTATGCCACTATTCATGAATCCACATGAGATCAAAAAAATATTAAAAATTCAACAAAGCGGCATTACTTCCAGTCCGAAAACCGGGATAATAAGGGCATGACAGGTGTGACACCACCACTCCCAACATTCCCTATTCGAAAAGTAAAAGCGGTTTTTTGAAGCGAAATTTATGGACATTTGAAGGAGGAATGGGGTATAACAATAGACGGAAATTAATGGTATTAGGAGGCAGAGAATAATGTTTGAAATTAAAAGTGTATTATAATGAAGTTTGGCTATTATAATAAGGTTTGTTTATTATAATAAGGTCTGAAATGCTAATAAATCTCAATTTTGTCGAACTTATTGAATAAAGAAAAGGCTGAAAATAGCAAAAAAAGCCAATTTTCTTAAAATTTTTTTACTAAAAAACTCAATTTTTTGAAAAAAAAAATCAAAATTGACTAACAGGGATACACATGAGTAGCAAACCGGCCTAATTTTTTTTTAACAGCCCGCGACCAGGGCCTAAGACTCAAGCCTGGCCCGATGAAATCTTGCTCAAGGTCGGCCTGATCCAAATTTTTTACGTGCAAACGGGCCGGGCCTTAATTTTCAAGCCCTGACCGAACTAAATTTCCGTCAAAGCCGGCTTGTCCCGTTCCTCATGCTTAAACAAGAAAAATACCCAACCCACCCCGCTCAGAACCAACTGAAAATTTTTATATGAATTCCTTGTACCACCAATAGTACCCATAAAAAATTTTAGCTCACGCTTTTGAGTTCTAAATTTTTAATATTTAAATTACCCGTCAATTTGGCAAATTTAGCATTGTGTTTCAAGCAGGGACGTTGCTACGATTTTTCTCTGGGGGGGGACCAAAAAAATTTTTTGGTTTACCTGTTGACCGATTTTTCAAAAAATTTTTTTTTCGTTTCTCTCTACGTCCCTGGTTTCAAGCACTTTTTTGACTTTCCAGACAAGCTAAGCTTACAAGTTAAAAATTTACGTCCATTTTTAAAAAGGTTTTCTACTAGTATATCAAAGAAACAAGATTAAAAGTCCAAAAATGACAAAGTTACAAGCTTGAAACACAATCTACAGTGTTACACAATGCCAATTTGGCGGGAACTTCAAAACGTAATTGTTTGATCTTGGTTTTTTGGAGTTGATTGAAAAAAACGATTTACTACTGTGCTGAAGATCTTGTTTTTACATGATCTTTCTATACAAAAAGTTTAAAGTCAATCAGAGCGGGGCAGGTCGGGTACTTTTTTAGTAAAAGTAAGACTTAAAGCAGCAAAAAAAGGCTAATTTTCTTGAAGTTTTTGACAAAAAACTTAATTTTTTTAAAATGACATACCAAAATTGACTAAAAATTAGAAAAAATCGAATGTCAGACATAAAAAACGCATTGACAGATATTTTACAACATATAAAACAATATAACTTCATAACGACGAACATTACACACAAACAATAAAATATTATGTTTTTCATATAATTATGTGCCCCTTAACCCAATAAAAAATTGCTTTGAAAGGAAGCACAGAATTATTTAAACAATCTAATAATATAAGACCATTCCCAATTTTTGTGCCATTTAGATAGCAAAAAATTAAGAAACCCCCAAACATAAATAAAACCTCTCAGAATTACCAATTCAGCCAAAAAAACTCCCGACCCAAACAAAAAAACTCCCGGCCCAGACAAAAAATTAGTTGGGCCCATCCACTCAAAGGGCATTTATTCATTTTCCGAGGAAAAATTACAGCTTTTGGTCACTAGCGCGACGAAAACATCATGCAAAACGAAGAGAGCGGTTAGAGAAAGTTTTTTGAGTTTTTAAAGAAGAGTTAGGGGGAGAGGAATTAAGAGGGGGGAGCTCACTCTACCGGTCACTTCACACACAAAAGAAAGTCGAGACTCTCGAACGATTTTGGAAAAAAATTTTAGGTGAAAGAGCCTATTCTACTATGAGAAAGTTTGGACTTCGAGTAATTTGGCCCAATTACATGCCCAAAAACATGTTAATGAGGGCTGTGGTGGTAAATGACCCTAGCTTTTTTAGTAGCAAAAAGCTATTTTTGGCAATTGACACGTTTTTTTTTAAAATAGCCCTGTGTTGTCTTGCTCTGCCCTGTCCTGTCCGGTCCTGCTCTGCTTTCTACTACCCCTGCCCTACTCTGCCTTGTTATTTCAATTTTCAGTTGGTACACTGGCCAAATTAGTCTTTAAAAATTTGGCGCGAAATTAAAAATTTTAATTTTAAAAGTGCAAATTAAAACTTGAAATTTTGCGTAGTTGCCATGCATGAAATTGTCAACCTATATCTAAAATGTAAGCAGAATCTGACATTTACATTAGTACTAGCCGCCCTTCCCTCCCCCCTAACCTTTAAAACCTACTACAACAACCTCAAAGAAGTAGAAGAAGAAAACAAATTCAAACCCAAAAATGCTTCAAATTATGGCTCGAAATTCTCGATTTTCTCGCGCGACATGTAATATAACATCAAAACTAAAACCCCAAGCCATCTTCGCAAATCTTTTGTTCTCGCGGCACACACTCGAGGCTCTCGACGAAATACGCAAATTTCGGCTTTTTGGAAGCGGAAATTTAATTAAAACTCAAGTGAATAAAAATGGGACAAAACCCGTTGATTTGAGTATCATAATCCCGTAATTAACAGCTTTAATTTTTGTTTGCATAAATAGAAGAAGATTTTAATGTAAAAGCGCTTGATTTTTCAAATTTTTGATAAAATAATGGAAAAACTAATTCTTAAGCCAAGATAAACTGACTAAAATATAAGAAATAAAAGGACACTAATCATACATACATAAAAAAACTAAAATGTTATAAAATATCACTAAAAATCTAAAGAAACAAATCAAAAAGTCATTTGGGCTGAGCCGGGGATCGATCCCGGGACCTCTCGCACCCTAAGCGAGAATCATACCACTAGACCACTCAGCCACACTCAAAAATTTTGGGAAATAAAGAGAGGAAACTTTTGAACAACAAAATAACTGGCATTTTTACATGGCAAAAGAGTTTTAAAGGTAAAATAACAAAGTTAAAATAACAACAACTTAATTTTTTCAAAATTTAGCCTTAAAAAACCCTCAGATTCCAGCAAAAATTGCTTTGAATTCGAGGAGAAAAATAAAAAGTTTTAAAAATGTTGTCATTTCGTTCAAAAAATATGTCGTAACTTTTCTCCGCTAGCGCTTGCTGGAACATTTTGGATAACAAATAACATCTTTTTTATCTGTAACTGAGTAGACGGTTGCAACCGCCGTTGAAGTTTTGCTATTTTCGAACAATAACCAGCAAGGTGTTCAAACAAGTGGACCAGGCTAAGAATAATCGTGGCCGAATGGAAGACGAGATTCAGTATTTGAAAGGTAAGTTGAATTTCTATGACGAACGTTATTGCGTTGAAGTTAACTTTGATGTTAACGATGAACTTGCTTTTTTAAGGCAATATTTTTTGGGAAACTCTATATCCTGGGACCTTTGTTGTTGAGGTTTTTCTTGATTGATTATGGATAACATTATTTTTATTCTTTTCTTAGTTTTCTTGATTGATTATGGATAACATTATTTTTATTCTTTTCTTAGTTTTTAGGTATCAATTTGGTGTTTTACAGCAAGTATTTGCTTTTCTCCAGTGTTTTTTTCATGGTGGTGAGTATGCTTTGTAATATCTGGTCTTAGTTTGTTAATTTTTCGACATTTTAGGCATCAAAGTTCATGATGGGCCAAAAATCTTCAGTTTTCTTCATCTGATATGAAGTAAGCTCAAGATAGTGAAATAGTTTTGGATGATGACGTGGATGTTTTTCAAGATAGTGAAATAGTTTTGGATGATGACGTGGATAGCTATGTTGTTGTTTATTCATCAGAACATAAAGGTGGACAACGTAGATTTGGCAATGAAAGTCCTTCAACTGGCCGACCGTTATGATATTCTACTTTTGAAGGTTTGTTATATTGTTTTGTGTTTTCAAGCTTTAGGATAGAAATTATTTTATCCTTCTGATGAAAATGAAAGAAAATATATTCTGATAACCGGACGATGACATTGATAATAAAAAATGTGGATGTTTTACCTAAAATTAGCTGTTTTTAGCTGCAATGCAAGCTGTTGTTGATGGAGGACGTTGATATTGAACGTGCTGAAGAATGCCAAGAATTGGCCAAGAAACTAAACATGGATGACTTGGCTTGCAAGTGTGCTGAAGTAATATACTACAATTATAAGCTGTTAGTTCAGACCCATCATCGCAAGATTAGTACCTATGGCATAAAAGTATCCAAAGAACTGGTTCTATCAGAATCAGGAGAAGTATGGACATTATCGGGTATAAAAGAAATTCGTATGGCAGGAGAAGGCAATTTTTTGCTTCGTATGAAGAACGACACGCCTGATAAGGCATTCTACAGCGTTTACGTGGAGAAGTTGAACTATAACCAGCATTATCCTGGCATTAATGGAGAACTAGATGATGGAGAGTCTACAGAGTACGTGGTTAATGTGAATGATCTCAAAACTTCCGGATATTGTGGTCCTCAAGGCGCACTGTCGGTGAAATTTTATGGTGATGGAATTGAATTAAAGGAAAGAATTTCCATTTTTAAGTAAATACGCGTAAATATTTTGTTACAATATTATGTTTAATATAAAACTATCTCCGACCCTTGTCATGAATACTATTAAATATTATTCGATCTTTAGGAGCTACGCTAGATATTATTTGGTTGTTCAAATAGTTCTGTGCCCAATAACCGCGAAAATTTGTTTGAGAAGGAGCACAGAATTATTTGAACGATAAATATATAGCTTATTGGCTTGATAACGATCTTAATTTACTGTTTATGTGTAAATCAGACTCTTATTGTAGGTAACATCTCTGCTATATTTAGTATACACTTTTCTGCTAATTTTATTTTGCAATTTATTTCGTTTAATTAGTATTTTATAGCGCAAATGTCTTTATTATCAATTGTTGAATGTAACCTTTTTTCTTTTAACGAACATCTATATATAATGTTATTACCTAATACATTTGTGATGTCAATGTCATTTTTAATTTGATGAAGATCAAAATGCTATTTGTCTCCTAATATTTTGTTTTTTTAATTGTTTGAAGAGTAATAAACTTGTTTCTGGTTATAACGCGTTTAAAAAAACTCTATATAATCGTTTCCAATTGGGGTCAAGTGGTCCTGTTTCTCGAGCTAACGAGTCGTGATGGTGCTCCTCAAGACTTCAGGTCGTAGTCGGAAGCCTGTGTAGGCTGAGCAACCGATTTGCCATAGTCCCCATGCAATTAGCACTACCCATTCGTTCACAAATTACAAAATGCGCCTGGATCAGACGTTGCCCTTTTCTATTGGTCAATAAATTTTGATATCATCCTTAATATATTGCTTCGCTGCGTATATTTTCACCTCTAACATACCTTTAAAATTACTGAAAAGAGGTATGACAGCTCCACAATTCATGAAAAACAATATAGTTACAATACAAAATAATTTATTTACAAGTATCAACAGTACAAGATTGTGAACGTTAAAAAATGTAAAAATATGTTAGTTATTTAAAATAGTAACTTCCAACAATGTAAGTAGATCAAAAACAACAATTACAAAAATCGCACTGACCTCCTCTTCGAAATAAGACTTTTGCGTAAAATGGCAGCGTCTTTTGCGACGGGTCCAACTTCATCTTTTGCCTGTTTACTCTAACAACATGCTTCACATCAGACTCCGCTTCAACCTCATAAACTCGGAAGTTAAAACCTTCAAATCCACAGCAAAACTTCACGTTGAAGTTGGTCTGATTATGCAAATGCAGCACAAATCTATCCGCGCCTTTCAAAGAAAAATTTCTCATGTTCCCTATCCTTTCATTGTCTTTGAAAAACACCTCCTTTACCATTCTCACATCATCTACGCTGTCCTTCTCTATGTTAATGTCCGATACTTCAAAGTTGGAGTAAGTGATTTCAAGACATTTGAAAGCCAAAACACCCATGTCCAGACTTTTGGCCAGTGTTTGACACTCTTCTGCACGATCCGACTGAATGTTCTGCATCAAAAAGAGTTCGCATTGCTCCTAAAATGAACATATATGACACGTGCATTTGTCTTGTGATTACCTAGTTCGGCAGAAAACGCCCGTCATTGTCTAAAACGGCTTTAGACAAGAATTCCGAATTTCTTGTTTGAAAAGATAGAAGAGACCATGCTCTCTCGCCGCGAAGAGAACAACGACTTTTTTTCTCTGCGCGCTTTCAGACAAGAATTCGCTGTTTTTGACTGACTAGCCAATCACAAAACTAATGCACGTGTCATATATTGTGAACGTGATGAAGAAGAATTAGGCTATGAAGAACCATAAAACCTTAAAAACTAGTCCTTAAACTTGAAAAAAATATAAAAAACTTCAAAAAACATACTCGTAGAAGCTTAATGTCGTATAGCTGAGCCAACTGGATCACTTTCATTGCCAGATCAATATCCTTAACCTTTTTGTTATGATGAATAAATAATAACATGGCTTTTACTGTATCTACATCATCGTGCAACTCAAGTTCACCATTTATAGCTTCTTTCATTCCCGATGTAAACATTGATGCAAAAACTGGAGACTTTTGAGCCATGCAACACTTTGATACCTAAAATAACAAAAAGTAAACTAATGGTAATTGAAAAGTCTTCTTTTACATCAAAAACAATATCTAAAGGAACGGAAAACACCCAACGGCAAAAGAACATAAGAAATACAATCAAAATCATACCTAAATTAACAAAAAACAAGACAAATTGACTTACATAGAAGGTTTCGGAGTAGCATTTCACTTTGAAATCGCAAAATAGGGGGTTGTTAAAGAGCTGAATGTGTTCTGAGTACTCCACAATCTCTGCTACTCGGTCTAAACAGTAATATTACATTAATATAAAAGATAACAAAGAAAATAAAAGATAATGTAAAACAAAGCAAATGAAAAACTTACCTTTCAGATAACATAGTCTTTCCTGAATCATACACTGATTTGATTTTACACTATTTTCTTTTTCAGAACCCATCTTGGTCGATTTTTGGTTAATATTCGTTGAAAATACCACGATCAGCGGCGAAACGCAAAGAACAAGTATTTTGTCGAAAAATGCGATAAATTACAGAAAAGTTGTCATTGTTTCTAAAAAAGATGTCATAACAAGTAAATTCTTCGTTTTAGTTTCAAATTATTAACATTTAATTTTAAATTAGCTATTTCTGAATCTGTTGTTGAAGAGATGATCCCATTTGATCAAAATTGGCCGAGATATCGTGACTCTTCATTCGCCACCTTCAACATGGGCAATATTACCCATAAGAACCTCTCATGGCGAATTCAAATTTATCTTACCATAAAAACCATGATTCCAAATCAGAATTTCACAGTCAAACCGAATTTCAAAGTCCCACAATTTAAAATTCAAACCTAAAACAGCTATGACCATAAATATTATAATTATTACCACAAACGTTAATGTAATGTTTATTTAAATATTAAAACTTTGTTAACAATAAAATTCGAACCGGTAATGAAGTAATATACAATAATATACAAAGTGGGATACCCGTTACAAATGGAGGAAGCAGTTTTCGTTTCGAAAAAGTTACAAAATAATGTTTTCGTTGTGGTACACAATAACCTGAGAGTTGTGTTACAGTAATCGTTAGGCAAGAAATCGTTAAAAAAAGCAAAAATAAAAATAAGATGTAAAAGTTGATAAGAAAGACTATTTAAGTAGTAATTTACAATATAATCGACAGTTTTCGCAATAAATTTTGGCATTTTTGGGTACGGTAAATCCTGGCACAAAAACTTGAATTATCAAATTATTAAAACAATAAAAATGCATCTTCAAAAGCATTTTAATCAAGAGTAGAACTTGAAAGCTTAATTTACTGTAGTTGTACGTCTAAAAATGCATTTTAGTGGGTCCTGGCACGAAAACATGAAATTTCTTAACAAGCGCCAAAAAAAGGACCACAAATAATTTTTAGTGTAATTTTAAAGCATTTTAAACTATTGAAGTTAAAGCTTAAGCTACAGTAGGCCAAACAATGAGGTTTAGGCCAGTTACCGTACCCTTTTACCAATTTAGACCCAAATACAGAATTTAGAACCCGAACAAAAGACAAAATATCAACAATATACACTCTCTAGACTAAAACATGATGGTATGGAAGGCTTTCTACCCTTGACGTATAGAATTTGTTGGCCTTTGCACTTTCAGCTAAGAGGTAGCCTTATGGTACATAAAGGCTATCTAGCCTGATAGTACTGTAAGACTAAAGTCGGCCTTATCATACTCTCATACAGATCACACAATCTCACTGGGCACAATAGTCCCGTACATATCACTGTAGATCTGTGTAGTCTCCGAATTATTGTCATTGTAGCACCCATCAGCACTACCGTAATCCCTCCTAGGCAACGCCCCTAATAGTAAACTCCAGAACAGTTGATGATGAAGTGGTATACAAGTGTTGTGCCTCATAATCTGACCCAATTCGTTGTCCACCGAGTTGGTATCGATGGTTTCGTCCAGGAGAACGATGACTTTTCGCTGTTCCTCGGCCTTTCGCTGTGCCGAACTGAACAACTGATGGCTAGTCCTGATTTGCAAGGTCGACCATTCGTTCTCCAAAAAATCTTTGGTCAGAACGAGGATCAGAGTTTGGCTAGCGCCCATTTGTTTGTTCAGTTCGTCGCTGATCCGTTGATGTCGGCTACTGTAGGTGTCTGGTTGAGAGTCGTCGTGAAGAAAGCACATTGAGTAGTCGTGAGCGTGAAGTGTGCTAAAATTAGTTGTAAGTACTTTATTAAAGATAGGCAACTAAAAAAGTATAAAAAATTGGATTTGAAAGAAAGATTTTTAGGTCCCACCACGAAAACCCTGTGTTTCATTTTTTCAAATGACAAGCTTAAAAATTCGTTTAAAAATTCAACATTAAAGCCATAATTAATAAAAATTGTTTTTTTTAACTTTTGCAAATATTTTGAGTCCCACCACGAAAACCCTGATTTTCAATAAACCTTTTTAAATCATTAAAAGCGGGTTTAAATCACCAAAATTAGTATTAAATATAAAATTATATTATATATTAGCTCAAAAATCGGTATTCAGCTATATTTACAATCAAGATATCTATAAATCAGATATAAAACTCACTTTTACTTCCAAAGTAACCTAACTTTACTTATAAAACATTAAAATAACTTACTTGCAAAGCCTTTCCTTAACAAACTGTTCATCCCTTTTCGAGTAACTGATGAACAAATCGAAAGTGATCAAAGGCTGAGGTGAGAATCCACCGTGCGGTGTCAACGTGCTACTGTTCATGCTGATCGGTGCCTTCTTGTACCTATGTTGGTCCTTCTTCAGGAGTGCTACAGCCATGTACATGATACCACATAACGCCATAGCAATAAAAATGACAGTCAATACGATCAAGAACAAATTGTAGAACACACCACCGCCAAAGATACCATGATGAGTCTTCCGGCACATGGTGGTATTGGCAGTGGATAAGAATGTCATCATGGGCATGACATACAGATCCTCCCCCACGTTAGGCGCATGGCTCGATAGGGCGTGAGTTTCGTTGTTCAGGAAGGCATTGGTGACATTCTCAACACACAGTACCGTACTCAAATCCTCGATAATGTTCGTATGTTGTTGAACATACGATTGGGCATTGTATGTTACAGTATCCGGGCTACAGTCGCATTTAAATGGGTTTTGGCCCAACTGGATTCCTTTTAGTCGTTCCGGCACTATTGCAAGTACCAGTTCGGGTATGGAAGTGAAGGAGTTGGAGTGTAAATAAAGTTGTTTCAGGTTTGGGAATGTTTCTAAAAGGTCTTTAGACAAGTGGTGGAGATGGTTGTGAGAAAGATCTAGGTGCTCCACCCGACCGGTCTTTAGGGCAATCTTTGGCTCCAGCTTGTGAAGATTGTTGTGGGTTAAGGCAAGGGTCTAAAAATTTGAATATTAGGTGTGTTTTGAATACCCTACCCTACCATACCCTACCCTACCGTACCCTACCCTACCCTACCATACTCTACCCTACCCTACTCTACGCTACCACTACCCTACCTATTTATAATTCCTTACTTTGCTTTACCTAAACCTATCAGAAAGATTGTCCCTAGCCTGCCTTACCTCATGTTTATATTATCTTACCTTGCCATTACCGATGATAGTCCTACCTTACCCCCACCTACCCTGCCATATCTGTCTTTAATTCCACTGAAGCCTATTACCTCTACTTCAGCCTGCCCTAACCTATCCAACCTTACCCTACTCTTGTCTTATTCAAGTCTCACCACTATTTCATTCTACCCTGTCTTATTTTATAGTACCCCACATCAACAAACCTCACCTTCAAACTAGGCAATGTATTAAACGCCAATGACTGAATCTCCCTCAATCCAGTGTTATTGATCCTCAACTCTTGTAGATGAGCTCGGCCAGTCAAGTCTCTGCTTTTCAGAGTATGCAGCTCCAGTCCATTCAGTCTAATATGCGTAGCATGCATTGGCAACTCTCTTATCTCCAACTTGACTTGTTTTGTCGCATTCGCTTGACAATTCACAATGTTGGTCCTGAAGTCGGCATCATGGAAACAGTCACAGCCCTTAGGGCATTTAGATTTACAGTCACAGGATGAGAATTGGCAACAAACACAATTGGGCTCACAGATCTCGTCGTAGCCACAGACAAAGTCGTCTGGTTTTGTGTTGGACAAGAGCTTCTTGGCCTGAAAAATTGAATTTTTAAAAAATTTTAAAATTTAAAAAAAATTTAAAATTAGAAAAATTATTTTTTTTTCAATTTTATGTCTTTTCAACCCAAAAAAATCAAATTCCGCTTCAAAATCCTCACCTGACTAGCCTGAACCACGCACTCAATCTTCTTATAGTCCATCAACTGAACAGGAGAAGAACTCTTAGGCTCAGCACTCCTCCACCAGCCAGTCTCACAGTTACATTCTAGTAGATTGCCACTCAAGTACAGCTTCAGAAGGCCAGCATTCAATGGGAAACTTTGTTGATTAAACGACTTTAGCTGATTTCGTCTCAAATCAACTTGTTTTAGGTGAGGTTGACGAGAAAAGGTGTTGTTGTTCAAGTTGGACAGTCGATTTGAACTCATGTTCAGAAACTCCAACTCATTTGGAAGCTGATCTGTTAGGAGTACTGTAATTTCATTGTTTTGGAGGTCTAGTTTGCGGACTTTTGACTTTGTAGCGGCTGATAAGAGAGCGATTCGATTGTCTGATACCTAAAATGAGGTGGTTTTTAGTGGGAAAAACCAGTTATAACGAAATTGAAGTCGTGACACATAGTTTTTAATATTCAAGATACAAATATTACCTAAAATTACATTTTTCATTCCTTTTTCATATTCAAGACGCCCCCAAATCTATCCCTACTTACTTGACCCTAATCTACCCTACCCCCTTTGACCTACCCATCTATGTCCTAACCCTAACAATAAAATTTGACGCTTAAAATCGATTTTCTAAACATTATAGGGCACAAAACTATGTAAGCAAACAAAAAATATGATCCTACCTGAAGCTGTACCAGATTCTCTGGCAGTTCATTCCAATCCAACAAACTGAACAAGTTACTGTTTAAATTCAGATTCCTCAATGACTTCAAGCTTTTGACTGATCCTCTCAGCTCTGTCAGTTCATTCTGTGACAGATCCAATGTCCTCAACATTGGGTTCTTATTAAAACTGTCCAAATTCAGTAGATCAATCTTGTTGTTCTTCAAGTTCAGCTCGTTTAGCTTGGAACAGTCCGAGAAAACGTAGTTCTCGATCGAATTCAGTTGATTGTGGGCCAACGAGAGCTTGGCCAAGTGTGCCATTTTGTTTAACACAAACTTGTAGGTTTTTCGAATGAGATTTGAGTCGAAATACAAATGTCTGACTGACTTCAGGCGCCCCACGGCCATTGGCAACTCGGACAACTTGTTGTCGCTCATGTCCAGGTATTGCAACTTTTCGGCCAATGGTTTGAAAACTTCGACATCGATGTGGTAGATGGAGTTGTTGACTATCTTTAGGTCGACCAGTTCTGACAAGCCTTCAAAGACGCCTTCAGGTAAGGATTTTAGATGATTGTTGGAGAGGTCGAGCTGAAATTTTAAAATTTAATTTTTTGAAATTTGAAAATTTGCTTTAATTTTTTAAGTACATATATCAGAATGACACGTATTCTACAAAAATTTTTTTAATTTCTAAAAAAAATTTTATTTTTGAAATTTTAGAAAAAACATGCCATTCTTTATCGTAACATCCATAAAAGCTTGCGTAATTTTGTGGCAATTATGGCCATAAAAGGGGCATGTGTTCCGCCGATTTACTGACCTCCGTATTTTACGACCGGTCGATGTTTACAATCGCTAAACTTTCATTTTTCCCAATTTTAGGTAACAAAAATCATTTTCTAAACAAATTTTACTAACTAAAATGCCTTTTTATCAAATCTCTTTGATTTTTAGGTAGCAAATTACCCCACCACGCCAATAAAATACATTTTTCTTTCCAACCTACCATCTGAAGTCTACTGTAATTTCCAAAAGCTCCAATCTCAAGGCTATTCAATTCGTTGCCACTTAGAACCAAGGTCTTCAAAGTGTCAACCGACCGGTCGAATATTGGTGTAGGCAAAGTTGTGAATCGATTGTAGCTAAAGTCCAGGATCTCAATCACTTGACTGAACAATAAGAATGGCGTTTTCATGTCAATTTCGTTGTGTGACAAGTTCAGTGATACCAAATTCTCCAGGTTTGCTACAGTAACCGGAATAGTCTCTAGTCGATTGTCAGCCAAATTTAGGTATAGTAGGGATTCTGAATTTTGAAAGTATTAAAAAAAAGTAAAAAAAAGTTTTTTAAATTTAAATCTTTAATTTTTTTTGTGTAAAATGCCATTTTAAAATATAAGAATTTAAAGAAACACGTAGAAGAAACCGTATTTTACTCAAAATAAGCTCCACTTATTATTTCTAATACAAAAATTACCATAAAATACTTTAAAATAACTAATTTTGGACATTTTCTTCAACCGGATTCGAACCCTGACAAAATAATCAAGCGCACCGTTGCTTAACTTGCCAGATCGGACGAGAACGCGTTTTTACACTGTTCTACAAAAGCCCTCTCTTGTATTCTCGGTCAATTTTAATTCCGCTGTCTTTTTGTCTTATTGGATTTTGTGGATCAGAAGTAAAACGCGGTCTCGTCCGAACTGGCAAGTTAAGCAACAGTGCGCTTGATTATTTCGGTCCGGTTGATCAAAATAGATAAAAACGTAAATAAAATAGTGCTTTTTGAATTGAAAATAGTAAAAGAAGTTTAAAAATGTAAAATACGATGAAATAAGCAGTATAAAAAAGTTCTTAAGTGAAAATTAATAAAATTAAAAATTTTGCCAAAAAATCAAAATACAAAAAAAACTTTTAAAAACTTCCCAAAACATTAGTCTCATTCGAAAATCCCCAAAAACATTTTAAAATAACCAAAAATCATACCTGGTAAAACTGGAAGTGTTTTAATCAAATTCCCTTCCAAGTCCAAATGTTGCAGCAACTTCGTGAATGAAAAGGCATCAGCAGCAATCTCATCAAGTCCATTCTGTACAGCACTCAGTTGTCGTATCACTGGGAAGGCAATAAGATCTTTTGAGTCGATTTGACGAATCTGGTTCTTAGATACATCAAGTAGTATCAGATGCTCTAGTGGACAATCATCGTCAAGGCCTAGCTTGATATCGGATAGTTTGTTGCCTGATACTGATAATATCTGAAAGGAATTTAAATTTAGCTTCAAAACTTAGAAATTAATTTTTTTGAACTTCAAAATTTAAAAAAATTTTAATAAGCCTAAATTGCGTTTCCGTTGAAATTACTGGAATTTGCGTCGCGTTTTAATAAGTTTTATCCCTCCGGCTTCTACGTTCATTAGACTAAATTGGAATTTTTGCAATGTCCCAACCTACTCGTATTTTTCATTTTGCACTTAAAAACTGCCATTTTTAAATTACTAAACGTATATAAAGTCAATTTTTCTAACATAGAAACTATCAAAACCGATTTTTTTTTAATTTTAAAACAAAAAAAAACTTTTAAAAATCCTCCTTAAAAAAAACAAAATTCGTATTTTACCAACTCCCACCCTATTACCTGTAAATTTTTGAGTCCACATAACATTCCTTCTGGCATGTCCTTGATTTCGCCATCTATCAATGACAACTTATCAATTGTTTTGACATCATTGAAGACGTTTTTGTCAAACTTCGTGGCTCCAAAGTCACTAATATGAAGGTTTTTTAGGCTTTGAAGTCCAGAAAATGAGTCAGAAGTCAGTTCTTCAAAATTGCAGTTCTGAAATTTTTTAAAATTAGTGTGTTTTAAGGTCTAGCGGACCTTGCAAATTTACTTTTTGTTAAAACTTGTTAAAGAACTTGGCTAGAAAAAGCAAACATTTAAGAAAATATTAGGTTTTTGATATCATACTGATACAAAATAGATGTTTTTGACCTTAACATAACTTCAAACCTTTTCGAAAAACCACAGACAGCTTCGTATTTTACTCATTTTCATTTGCAAACCCAAGAAATTTCAAAAAATTTAAAACCCTTACCGATATCCTAAGCTCCTTCAACTCTCCAAAACCTTCAAAAGCCCCAGCTAACAACTGGCTCTTCGACCGGTCGTTACAATTGATACTCAGAGACTTGGTCGCGTTTCTAGGAAACTTTTCCAAATATTCATTCTGTATCGTCGGCCATTTGCATGATATTATCAGTAGCTCCACGTCGAGTACATCTGGTACACAGAGGCAGCTAAAATGAAATTATTTATTTCCAAACAAAATAAAAAAAAAACCGTATTTTACATAAAAGTTAAATTTAGTTTGATTTTTAATGCAATCCAGAGTGTTTACAATATTGTTTTAAGTAATTTTTCGCAAAAATAAGATTTTTTTGTGTTTTAATGCCATTTCTAAATACACTTAAATTAGAAAGCCCGTATTTTACATTTTCTAGACTATTTTTACCCTTTGAAATACAAAACCTACAATGTCCGTTTTATTTTCACTTGTTTTAATCAACTGGATTCGAACCTAGCCAAAGTAATCAAGCGCACCGTTGCTTAACTTGCCAGTTCGGACGAGACCGCGTTTTACTTCTGATCCACAAAATCCAATAAGACAAAAAGACAGCGGAATCAAAATTGGCCGAGAAAACAAGAGAAGGCTTTTGTAGAACAGTGAGAAAATGCGTTCTCGTCCGATCTGGCAAGTTAAGCAACTGTGCGCTTGATTATTTCGGTGTGGTTCGAATCCGGTTGAAGAAAAAGACCAAATTTAGTTGTTTTTAAGTATTTTAAAATTGTTGTTGTGTTGAAAATAATATGTAAAGCTTATTTTAAGTACGTATATAGAGTGAAATATATTTTTATTAAAAAACTTTTAAAAAAATTTTAATGTTATTTTTCATTTCATTTATGTGTAATATCGCGTCTTTAATATTTTCTCCAACACCGCGCAATTCTCAAGTGCACTCGGAGCGTTTTCTTTATGTGAGAAAATTCGAGGAACACTTGGTCTTTATTGCATAACCTAATCTTATGGGATTATAACGGCTAGCCTACAGCTGAATATAATAGAATAATAAAATAAAGGGGTAATAAGAAGCTATTGCATGAAAATAAGAAGCTGCCGAAGGATCATAAAAAGCTGTTTAACGTAAGATTAGGACGATATGAAAGATGATATTCCAGTTTTGAGGTAAAGACTAGCTGCGAAGCTTAAAAAATGCTCATTTTTGGTCATTTACTGGAATTTAAATTGCTGTAACTTCTTTTAAAAAGTACTGTAGGTTACTGTAAGTTGTCTTGAAATTAAAAAAAGAATTTGGTACACCCAAGAAAGTCAAGTTTTCCAAACTTTTTCCCAACTAAACCCCCAAAAACGAGCGAAAACTCCTCCAGTCTGCCCTATAATTAGCCGAATCTCCGTCAAATTAGCATAAAACAAAAAGAGTTGCATAATACACACCTCTGACCTATTAGACCTTATAATGGGTTAATTTGGTGTCTCCAAACACCGGTGCCGACAAGTTCTTCTGCGCGTATTACAACGGTGGTCGCAAAAATGTCAGCGGCGCCGGCTTCCAAAAGCACTGGTAATGAAATTACAAGTCGATGAACGCTGATAACATAGGTCATTGGCAACTGTTTTTTGGGCCGTAAATTTGAAAATTAAAAAAAACGACCATTTTTATGAAAAAGAAGGCCTAAGCACTTTAAAATATGATTCTATCGGCATTAAAAGGCGATTTTTAGGCCTAAAATGCCTTAAGGGAAAATAAAATTCAATTTTTGTTTACAGTTTTTGAAAACCAATTTTAGTAATACTAACGCCATACAACGTATTTTACATTTCCTTTTCCCTAGTTCGCCCCATTTTACATTCCATTATGTTATAGTCTCGCGTTCTCGATATTACTCAAGATATTAAGTCAAGGTCGAACTGAACAAAAAAAGGAACCCTAACATAAGACAATAGAACCTTTTAGAGCCACAGAAATGTTTCCAAGATTAACGAAAAGGCACCGGGAATTGAGAAACGGAGAAAGATTCTTATGTTATACTACACTTTTTGGTAAGATGACCACTATTTAGCCTTGTAATAGTATGTCTAGTGCCATTTTAGCTTATAGAGCTTTTAGTGATATGTGGCTAAGACATTAGTTTAGCTAATTCAAACATAAAATTTTTAAAAATTAATTTTATTTTATAGTACAAAACAATTTCGATATTACACTTGGTACCTGCTGAACAGGCCAAACTTTTTTAAGCATTTTAAGAAACCTAATGATAATATGGCAAAATCCTTTTAAAATGAGGTTACCATTACACAGTTACACCTACTCTAAACGTTTTGTTCAAAAATATTGTCAATTCGGCCAGATATGAGCTTCTGATATTATACAAGACAGCTGGTGGTTTCAGCATTCTTTGAGCCATATTTTTAAAACTATAATGCCTTAGGCTAATTCCTGTCAAAATTAAAATAATTATGCTTATTTTTAACTACTCTTAGAATTTTATGCCAAAATATTGTCAACTTTGCCAGATATGAAGCTACAATCTTAACCTAGGCACCTCAACCTAAAGCAATATTTTAGATCAGACTTTTCACTTTTATGTTCAAATCTTTAAAATCCAAGTCCAAATAGGCAAATTACGCAGACAGTCGTTAATTTATTCAAAATCCGGTCAATTTGTTTGACTAAACATTTCATGCGCATCTCACGCTGCGTTCCCTATATTATAATAGAGAGCTGGGAACTTTGAACAGATTGGAGACGGACAAAGAGACGGATTACATCACAACAACCACTTGGTTCTGTTATATGTTTCATGCGACTTCAGTGGTATATTACACTTGAAACTTGAAGTTTTTTGTGTTATGTTACATTAGTTTGGCACTAGTGTCAAAGCTTAAAACTAGGGTCATTATCGTATTATAATAGACTTCAAGTGCAATGGCAAGTAATATAATATTCCAAAGTAAATTCCATAAAAAGTTACTGTAAGATAGCTACGCAGAGATGTATATGCCTCTCCCCATAACCTAGTATATCCAATTTCCCGCCATTTCCATACCAAATTAGGCGTTTCGCTAATTTATGCGTTAAATTGTCAGAAAATTCGACGAAATTAATAGGCATTAACGGTTGATTTCGGCTCAAACCGACCGTGAAATCCACCTGTTCGTCTCCGAACCGATGAGTATATAGACAACAGATACTAAGGCATACAGACAACAGATACCAAGGCATTTATTAGGGGCAAACTATTGTAGAAGTCTATTGTTTTTGAGGTAAAAAGTTTCGATTTGGCTAAAAATTTGGAAAAAATTGCAAACATTTTTGCAAAAAATCAAGAAAAACAGCCATTTTTAAATGCGGTATCAAAAACAATTGTAGTTCACAGTAAATACTAGGCTTTTTGTAATAGAAAAAAAGTAAAATACGTAAAATTTTTAATTAAAAAAATGGCAAAAACTTAATTTTTTTTCGCCTAGCTCTAGCCAAAAAACCCTAAAACTTTACGTTTTTTTGCACTAAATGCCATTTTTAAACGTACTACATATAGTTATGTTGTTTTAGCTAACCTAATAATATATTATACTCATTTTCCAACCTTTTTCAAACATTCACTCCCACCAGTAACATTAAAAATGGCCTCAAATTTGAATGAAATCAAAGCCCACTCAAGCCATTCGCTCTTGATGTTCGGCCTTTGATTTGTCAATTGGGGGTCTAGTCGTTTTTCAAGTGACTCGCCTGATTTGCATAAAAATAGGCGGCATGCCTTCAAAAACGGGTAATTGAGAGTGGATTTAGTTGGCCCGGATTTGCATGAATCCGAATTCAAAAGGCTTGCGCAACATAGACATTACACTTATAGGCCTTGCAAAGGTAGCGTAAGATGGGATTAGACGTGTTGCTACTGTGATTTATAACTTTAAAAGGGACTTATAGGTTGGATACTGTAATTTACTGTTCTACGTATGTTATTTGTATTAAAACATTGAGGTTTGCGTTGTCCTACTTTCCCAAAAATATATAAAACTTCCTACTGTTACAGTATTTTGTTTATAGCTCGGTAATAAACAGACGTAAATTGACAAAAATAAACACAAAGGTGCAAAATCAAACCCTTTTTAACTATTGTTAATCAAATTTGTCATACTTTGTCACAAAACTTTTAAATTTAAATTTTTGTCACTACTACTCAATATAAACCTTTAACCCAAAAAATCACAATGATTAACAAAACTAACCTTCAAAAAGACCTAATAAGAGTAAAAAACCTTCAAAATGTCATCTCTAATGTTGTATGCAAATTTTGTCAAAAATTTTCGTACCTAATGAAAATTGCGACTCATCCGCCGATCTTACTCATGATTATTATTTTGCGATCGAAACAATGAAAAAAACGGTGGCATGATTCAGAAGAACGGCACACGATGTTTTATACTGTTTTACCTTGAAAATCTACACAAAACCGCAATTTTAAAAAAAAACAAAAGTTTGTTACCTAAAATTTTTTATCTGTTTTTATCAATTATTTTTCAAAAACTGCCGAAACGTATATTTATACAGCTGCAAAACAATTTAAAATAAACTTTTTCATACCTAAATTAAATAAAATGCTTCAAAAATGAAGTTTTGTTACCTAAAAATTCAAAAAATCTAAACAAATTCCCAGATTGTTACCTAAAATCGTTGAAAAACAAACAATAAAACTTTAAAACCAACCTTTCTGGACATTGATACTTGAACACAGATGCTATCCTCGACGATTGTGTCACTGAAGCTTCGATTATGGCCAGAAAAAGCGAAAAAATGGCCAAAAATTTGATTTTCGGCTTCATTTTCTGCGGTTTTTCGACGAAAAACACTTTCCTTGGGTTATTATGGCCACATTAAATGTTATATTAATCTGAAATGTCGAAAAAATTATTCTGTTTAATTCTCTTTAAAATGTTGTACAATTCGCGTTGAAACAATCACGGTAATGTTATGATATAAGCAAAAACATGAAAGGCGTCAAATGAGCAAGTGTAATATAAGTTAGTGGGCAAATCTTATCAACAGTGACCATCCGAATAGTCGAATACTCATGATAACACGCTTTTGGAACTCGTAAAAACTGATAGCAAATTAGGGTTCACAAATAAACACCATATTTGAATGTGGCGCCAAAAATAAAAGGGAAAAGTGATTGCACCGTGCAAAGGAATTGGAAGGAGAGAAGAGACTGCACCGTGCAGTCTAATAAAGAAAAAAAACTGCACGGTGCAAAAACTATTTAAGACTGCACGGTGCAGAAAGCATAAAAATGGATGCACAGTGCAAAATATATAAAAATGACTGCATAGTGCAAAAAACATAAAAACGAATGCACCGTGCAAAGCCCAAAATCGCTTGCACCGTGCAAAAAAAATACGAATCCAGTTACATTATGTAAAAAACAAGTAAAAGTAATGTAAATATTGCCGGAAAACGTAAAAAACGGGATATTCGAGGAGAAAGTAAACAGTAATATATATCTATACATACGACTATAAACGGGATATTAATAATATCTGTCACCCAAATAACAAAGATTAAAAATAATGTCATTATTGTTGTTCGGGATGACAAAAATAATTTTTTGGTGGCTAAAATGGCATTTTTATGTCATGGGAAGCTTGAAAATGGCAAAAATGTTTAAAAAGTCGAGAAAAAAAATTTAAATTGGAAAATTTTTTTTTGAAATTTTGTGAAATTTTGCCATAAAATGACATTTTAGGTCAAAAGATAACATTTTAAGCAAAAAACAAGACATAGCCAACATGTCAAAAATGGCAAAAAACATCAAAAACTAAAAGTTTAAATTAAAAAGTCCCCCAAAATTCATAAATGTATTCCATTCTTTATTATACATATTTGTGTCCAAGACGCATATAATTCTAATCCGAGAGGTATTTTACGCCCTCCCCCCCCCTCTTAAAGCCCCGCCCACTTTCTTGGTCACTCCAAAAAAGCACTTTAATGAGGGTGTAAAGAAACTCTCGGCTCTTCCGCCGAGATTCTCCAAAAACATATTGGCCATGTTTTTGGAGAATCTTAAAGAAAAATCCCCTCAAGGCTTTTTTTTGGAGGATTTCAGTTTTAAACCAAGCTTTATAAGTTATAGAAAGATGAGTTTTAAGGTTTAAAAAAATATAGATATTGATATAAACGTTGATTTTTTAGAAAACATAATGAAAAAATAGTCATGAAATGTAAATCAAGTGAAATTTAAGGCAATTATTCAAATACTATAAGAAACATAATTTCAAAAGCTTATAAAGTTCAATTAAGCCTACGCAAAATTAAGCCTAGAAGAACCAATAAAATCCGTAAAAGTAGAAACTCAACGCCAAATAAAATGCGACAACTTATGAACCAAAATATTAAAAAATTTGAACAATTCTAACAAGAGTTATACGTAAAAATTGCGCCAGCTTCTTCTTGAAAAATATTATAATTTTTTTTAATTTCTAAAAACTCACAAATTGATTTAAAAAATGTATAAAAATACAATTTTTGTAAAATACAAACAGTTCTATAAGCATAAAGTTTTTAAAAAATTATAAAATAGCAGTAAAAGTAAAAAAGAGTATGGCAAAGTTTGAACATAACGAGGATTCACAACAGAAGCGGCTGTAAACAAAGTTTTCGCCGGTTTTACACGCCTTATGCAAATTAAAAAAGCAAAAACTTTCTGAAAAACAGTGATTTTAATAAAATTTTTTGAAACAATACTTTTAAAAAAAATTCCTGTTAAGTACCCTTCTTTAAAAAATTTAAAAAGTGCCCCTCCCCTACTACAATATTTATACTTAGAAACTCCAGTATAACAAGCTCCTTTATAGCAAACTCCTGTACAGCGAAGCCCTCTATTCCGAAAAACTCCAGCACTTTCAGCCAGTACTTCACAGTGCATTTAAAACCCCTGTAAAACAAAAAGATTATACAGGGCTTCCACTATATTGGTATTACCTGACCAAAAAACATGTAAAAAATGAAAAATAAAGTATGACAAGTATAACGAAAATAAAAATATGACTTTTTGTGAGTGAACAAGTTGTTAATTTGCGTGTCTTCGATTAATAACCGCAAATATTTGCGCGATTTTCCACTCATTTTACCACACTTTGTTAATCCGCGTGTTGCTGACGCCTTTTGCCCGGAACAAGGTAAACAACCGGGGTTAAGGCGGGGTAAAAGTTAGAGAATTACAAAAATCAAGTTTTTATTTTCTTAGGCTTATACTTGAAAACTAATTCTTGTATTTTAGGCTTACTATTAACAAATAAAATTCAAATCACGTTAGCACAACTAAATTTAGACAAAACAGTACCAATGGTACCAAATGACCAAAAACTTAATACTTTTTCCAAATTTAAAACAGTACTGCTTTCAAAATGTCATAAAAATAATTTTTTTATTTTCGCTTCCCTAATTTGCATAAGGCGTGTAAAACTAGCGTAAACTTTGTTTACAGCCGCTTCTGTTGAGAATTCTCGTTATATTTAGGGTTTGTCACACTTTTATTACTTTTACTGTGAACGCTTATGTAAAAAAAGTTTAGAAATGTCCCAAAATGGCATCATAAAAAGTTTAAAACTATCAAAAAATTTTCAAAAATAGGCAAAAAAATAAAAAAAATGGAAAATTATATTGTGATGACTATTGCCAATTATAACGTAAGTAAACACAAAAAATCGAGCTGAACTTGGAAATATTGATCAACATGTCATAAATAACATAAAAATAGTAAATTCAAAATAAAAATTTGAAAAAATAGACCAAAAATTGAAAAAAGTGTAATATTATGTTGTAGTACCTCATGTCTAGTATAATATCAGGAAAATAAAAAAATGTATAATAAAATAGATGAAAAAACAAAATAATGTCAGAAATAGCAATAAGCATCTAAATTTAAACAAAAAATTTTTGAAAATCAACAAAAAATGCAAAAAAAGGTAAAGGTATGTTATCCTACCTAATGTCAAGTATAATATCACTAAAAAGAAGAAATGTATGATAAAGTGTCTGAGAAGAAAAAAAATGTCAGAAATAGCCCTAGGCATCTAAATTGAATATAAAAAGTTAAAAAATTAACCAAAAAAATAAAAAAAACACAAATATATCTTATCCTACCTAGTGTCAAGTGTAATATCAGTCAAAATGAAAAATAAATTTTAAAATACCAAAAAAGTTAAAAAGAGTGCCAGAAATTAGCCTAAGGCACCTAAATCCCATCAAAAAATTTTTAAAAATGTTAAAAATTTCAAAAAATCATAAAAAATATAAAATATTGTCATTAGCCCTCGTACCTATCACAACATCCAAATACCCACCTCGCCGCTTTAAATAAACCAAAAGTAATTAACATAGAAGAACAGGTAACAAATTGCCCTCTTGGAACCGAATGTTTGCGGGTTGGAATACCCAAAACATTTCGCTCAATTCGTTTAGACTGACTCATCCGAACAAAATCCAAGAATCAGATCAAGACAGCTGTTCCTAGAGGAGGGAAAGGACTCGGATCAAAGTGATGGCTACTCCAGAGGTCCATAAAGTCTCTCGGGGTGTCGCATTTTCCACAATATTTGCAAACTTTAGCGGCCGCAGGCTGCGGTTTGCTTTCTGCAGCCTGCGGATTTCTGAGTTTGTGTTTGGCAAAGTGCGCCCTGAGAAAAACAAAAATTTGGAAATAACATAAATTATATATAAAAACTCCATTTTTCAAAAAAAAATTTTTTTAATTGGCAAAAAAAATTTTAAATTTAAAATTTAATTTTTTTCAAAAATTCAAAAATGCCATTTTAAATTCGAAAAAAACGGACATATGGCCAAAAACCTTCAGTATCCAATAAAAGAGCACAATAAGACATTATCATGCTGATTGGGCACCATAAAATGTTTAAAACGGCCCGTGCCTCATAAAATCGCCGGAGGCAAGTTTTAAAACTTCTTGGTTGAAACGTCTTAAAGATGTAAAATACGTCTTTTTAAACCAGTAATTTTGAATTTTAATTTATAATCATCATTAATTTCATAATAATGTTGGTTTGAACCAGAGTTGAAAAAAAAATAGTACTAGTACTATATAGTACAAAACAATTTTTTGCAATTTTTGATAACTTTTATGCCAAAATTTAACAGATAATCAATAAAAAATTTTTATAAAACTTTAAAAAATTAAAAAAAGTTCAAAAAAGTTACTTAAAATCTGAAATTAAAGCCGTTTGAACGCCGAAAACCGTCGAAAAACAGCTCGTTTCCAAGCATTTAAATGCCCCTAATTTATCAACCTTTTGCGTCGAAAACGAATAAAAATAAGAAAACGTTGGCCAAAGGGTTTCTTAACGCGTTTCCAATAAGATTTTTGATGTATTTTTGGAGACTTTACTAACTTTTGTTCAATGTGTAAAGCATTGACTGTTTTGGAACATTTACCCATTGGGCTACCTTCAGCCTTCTTTTCTTTAAAAAGTCACAATGAAAAAATGAAAAGAACTTTTTCAAAAATATTTTAAGACAAACACAACAAGACTCTACAGTATCTACCTGTACCATAAAACCACATTTTCAATCCATCCCAAGCCCAATCTAATCAAAAATAGCAATATCTAACCATTGGCTTACTTTCAGCATTCTTTCTTAAAAACGTCGAATTGAAAAAACGGCAAAAACTTTTTCAAAAATATTTTACCCCAAACACCACAAGACTCTACAGTATCTAACCATTTCAAAACATCAAATTTTAAATCCATCCCAAGCCCTGTCTAGCCAAAAACTCCCCTCAACACCCCCAAAACCCAAACGGTCACTCTCCAACCGGCCCTTCGTCGCCGAGTACGCCCTAACCGTCCATACCCAATAAGTGAAAAACCTTTTTTTCAGGTATTGTTATCCACCTCTATATATTTTTTTGTTTTGTGTGGGAATTTTTGGGTCTTGAATGCAAAAAATGGAAAGGCGAGAGCGATTTGTTTGGCCAAGACGCGCGCGAAACTCCGCGCGTTTATGGACAAAATTACACACACAAGGTTATTGTACGCGGAAAAAAGGTTAGATGATATGGGGAGGGAGTTGAAAATGACGGTTTTGGGGTTTAAAAAATTTAAAAAAAAAAAACTTTTTTTTTTCAAAAAAAAATTAAAAAAATAAAAACTTTTTACAATTTTTTAAAAATTGTGACAAAATATGTTGATATAGTTGTTCAAAATGCCATTTTATAAAGCATACTACCTATTAAAATCATTAAAAAGTAACAAAAAGTTACCAAAAACCCCAAAAAGATAATCCTCCCCGGCCGGGAATCGAACCCGGGTCTCGCACGTGACAGGCGCGGATACTTACCACTATACTACCGAGGAACGTTCCTACTGCTTCTTATTTTTCTCCAAACTCCAATCGCAATGCTTCAAAAATGAAAAATAAAAGTGACCAATTTGAAAAAATACCTAAAAATACAAAAATTACAGTAGGAACAAAATCTGAGTTACAGTAGAAAACGAAATCTGAGGTGTTCTCGACAAAATGATCGGATTAATAATGTTTAATAAGGGGTTGAAGTGGGAGGTCAAGTACAACATAATACAAGTGGCATAATGAGGATAATAAACATCTTCGCAAACAATATGCAAATTTGACACGATTTGAAGGTAAAATACGGCGAAGAAAGCACGTGCCTTTACAAAAATTTTCAAAAGTTAAATTTGTTACCTAAAATAATATTTCTTCAAAAAACCTTATCCAAATCTCAAAATGACAAAACAAATAGTCTCGAATTGTAAAAGAGATAAGAAATGTCATAAAATGTCCTCGGATGTCCACTTTTTGCCCCGACCCTGATTTCACGGCCATTTAAAAGTCGTTGAAGACAAATCCCCTGAGGCAAAAAAAGGAAAAAAATCCGCAAAAAGTGCAAAAATTCTTGTTTTCATCCGCGAAATATTATTCTCGAGTAAAGAGTCGGAGTAAACAGCTAGTGAATTTGCCAATTTAGGACTTATTACCGCCGTTTTCGGCCGCTGACTTCTGCTTATAATACTGTTACTTTACAGTTGTTTATGGATTATAAAGCAAAGTTTTCTCTGATACTATAGGTTTTAACTCCGCCTAAGGCTTAAAAAGGATAAGGCTAAGGCTAGGACTACTAGACCAAGACCAGGACCAGTAGGGCTCTGGGCTAGGGCTCTCGGTTAGGGCTCTCGGCTAGGGCTCTGGGCTAGGGCTCTGGGCTAGGACTCTGGGCTAGGGCTCTGTGCTAGGGCTCTGGGCTAAGGCTCTGGGCTAGAGCTCTGGGCTAGGGCTCTGGCTAGGGCTCTGGGCTAGGGCTAGGGATATAGGTTGGAGCTAGGGCTCACATAGTTAAAACATTAAAGCTGGGTAAGACAAAAACATCCCCCCCCCCCTTTTCCAAAACCAAAACCACCTATCCAAACCCTTTAAAACCCCCTCCTCTAAAAAACATGAAAACCGAAAGTAACCTCATTATTCAGCACTTTATATTAATTTAAGTGCGCGTGGAAAGGTGCATTTCCGGCCACTTGTCCCCGGCTAGCCGTTAATTGCCAGTTCTAGTCTCGTATCGTATAATTAAAGGTGGAGAAAGGTTCAACTAGGTGAAGATAGGTGAAGGTGGCAGTATGATGGAGTGCACCCCCATCACCTAGGTGGTGGGAAAAACAGCGTGACATGTATCTATTAGTATCATAGGTATATGACACATCATTATACTTGATATGTATCGTCATGGTCAAGGCTGATGCGTTAACATAGGGTTGGGCGTACGGTAATACCCTACCCTACCCTACCCTACCCTATCCTAGCCTAGAAACCCTGATATCAAAATGACAGTCACGTATTGTACGAAATGACCACACCATACCACTCCAGTATTGTTTTATCATAATTTTTGCGCCGAAACCGCATCCACGAAATTAGTCATAAAATGTCGGAGCGAAAGCGTCGTTATAAACAAATGACTCGTATATATACACAAGCCTTAAACAAAACCCGAGAGTAGCAAAAAATTGTCATAAAAACGAGCGAACTGCTTTTTGTAGGCTTCGTATAGTAAGTTAAGGTTGTGGTAGAATTGATCAAAGAATTTAAGTATATGGTACACTTGTTAGGGCCTTTAAGACTAAACTATGAAGAACTTAAGAGTAGGAGGAGAGGGGGTGAAGAGGGAAGGGGGTAAAGTGGGAGGGGTGAAAGGAAAGAGAAGGGGGGGGAGGGAACAAAAAATATTTTTTTTTCTGGAAAAAGCCATACCGTACCTTCTTCCTTTTTATCATCTACCCCAATATGAAAATTTTTTTCTCTATTCTTCCTTTAGCTCCCCTGCCTTAAAAAACGTTTTTCTCTTCCCCACCCCACCTAAAAAAGATATCCCTCCCCCTGCCCACCCTAAAAAATTTTCACCCTTACCCCGCCCTCTTAGAAAATTTTTCTTTCCACCCCCTGTCCTAACAAGTCTTTCCCCCTCGCCTAACCCAAAAAAAAATCCCAGCCACCTCCACCCCCTCCTAAAACAGTTTCGCCTCCTTCCCCTTTCCTCCTCATGAAAAATGACCCACCCAACTAAAAATATTATCCATATTAATATCGATATTAGTATAAAAATGTCATTCCCACTACCCATGCTCATCCTTAACTCAAAACTTTCCAAAAATTTCTCCTGAAATACGAACCCCCTCCCCTTCGTGTAACATGTAGATATGCCCATTCAACGGCGCTAATGAATTTAATTGGCCCCGAAAATTGCACAACGTTCGACAAGTTTTATATTATTCATGAAACAAGTAGAGAATGGATCTTCTTGATACGTTTTCGGTGAATTTTTAAATTTTTAAGCCTAGAGCAAGTTTTTTGAACTGAAGTTAGTCTTAGCAATGAAAATTTTTAAAAAGAAAAAAAATCAGCTTAAAAATAAAAAACATATTTTTTACCCCTCCCAAAAAATTATTTTTCTACTTTAAATAGCCCAAAAATCAAATTTGTTACACCACCCACCTCTAAAAATATCATTTTCAGCCTTTTTTAAAAAAGAAAAATTTACCTCGCCCATGAAAAAAAAATATTTTCCTGCTTTAAATGGCTCAAAAATGAATTTTGTACAGCATCAACCTCTGGCAATACATAATTTTCAACTTTTTTAAAAAAGAAAAATTTACCCCGCCTAAACAAAAAAATTTTTTTTCTTTAACTACTCCAAAAATAATTTTTTTACCCCACCCACCTTATCAACATCAGAGCAAGTTTAAAAAAAGGCCAAAAAAAATTTACCCGCCTTTGAAAAAAAAATTAATTTTGTCTTAAACTACCCCAAAAATTTTTTTTTACTCCGCCCAAGAAAAAAATGACTTTCCTGCTTTAAATAGTCCAAAACTCAATTTTTTTACCCCACCTGCCGTTATCAACATCAAAGCAAGTTTGAAAAAGGGCTTAACCGGAAAAATTTGATCCGCCCCTGGCCTTTTACAGATGTACCCCAGGTTTTTCAAAGTTCTGACCCATTTTACCCCACCCTCCATTCAAACCCCATTCCGAGCTGCCATTCATTCCAAAACAGCACTTTAGGCTAATAATAATCCTCAGCAAACAATAGAATTTACAAAACCCTCGAGGCGGGGGGGGGGTAAGAGCGCTTAAATGAATGGCATTTCCTTTTGTCGCCAAATCCCCGCGGCCCGATTCTTAACACGATTTTGAGGACATTTCCGTCACAGTAAAACAATATGCCCGCTTTTATCAGTGCGACAAGTCCAAGGTCTTTTAGGTTTTGGCATGGGAAATTGAATTGAAATTTAAAAAAATTTAAAAATAGAAATAACTTTCTTTACAAAACCTAAGGATTCACAAAGTTTCGAAAAACTGAAAAAACTTCCTTTACAAACCTCAAAAACCTTTGAATTTCAAAAAATTGCAACAACTTTCTTTACAAAATCTAAGGATCCATCCAAAGTGTTTTGAAAAACCGCAATAACTTTCTTTACAAACCTCAAAAACCTTTAAATTTCAAAAAATAACAAGAACTTTCTTTACAAATTTTATTTTTTTTAAATTAGACATCAAAAACTTTTTTTACAAAAAGAAATAGCAAGAATTTCTGTTACGAAAAAATGCCAGCCATCGTATAACTTGTCACCCGCAGGCTGCAGATCCCTAGATTTCGTTATTTGATAAAAAAAATGGCAAAAACTTTCTTTACAAACCCTTAAAACATCGAATTTTTAAAAAATAGCAAGGATTTTCTTTACAAACTTTGAAAACTCTAAATTTTTGAAAAACGGCAATAACTTTCTTTACACAATTTTAAAAAGCAAAAAATGCAAAAAATTGCAAGGATTTTCTTTACAAAACCTTAAAACTAAGATCTTTTCAAAAAGCCGCATGAACTTTCTTTACAAACTTCAAAGACCTATGAAATTTCAAAACCGCAAAAACTTTCTTTACAAATGCCAAATTTTTCCAAAAACCAAACTTTTATCTAGTCAAAACAGTACTAACCCAAAAGCAAAACCAAAAAGCGACAATATTGAGTTATTTCCCTTCAGAAATGGACTGAAATCGAAAAACGACAAAAAAGTAAATCGGATTTGAAAATCGGAGCAACGCTTATGCAGATTTGGTTATGCCAGAAGTTTTTCGCTCCAAAAAAGTTTGACAAAAAATGGTTATGGTCACTCTAATCTCATTTGCAATTCCTGTTTTCAAAAATAACGTGCAATTTCAAGTGTTTTCGGCTTGAAAAAAAAATTTAAAAATTTTGAAAAAAAGGAATAGCAAAATTAAAAGTCAGGTTAGGACTAACGCTAATCCTAACAATGTAAGGATGAGGCTAAAACTAGGTCGAAGGCCTAGTTAAAAGAAGAGAACAGGTTAAGTCTCAGGCTTTAACTCAAGCTTAAGCTCATGCTCAGGCTAAGGCTAAGTCTCAGGCCCTAGCTCAAGCCTCAAGCTCAGGTTGATTCTTAAGCTCTAACTCAGGCTCAAGCTAAGGCTAATTGGAAAGGCTAAGGCTAAGGCTAAAACTAAGGCTAAAACTAAGGCTAAGGCTAATGCTAAGGCTAAGGCTAAAACTAAGGCTAAGGCTAAGGCTAATGCTAAGGCTAAGGCTAAGGCTATACCTAAGGCTGAAGCTAACAAGGGAAGTCATTTAAATCGCAGATGGACTTTGGGGTGAAACCTATATATTATGAAAGCTAAGTACGCACTGAGTACGAATCTGAAAACCGTTTTTCTGTCCGGCTCTTGGTTTTCGAAAAAATCGACTTCAAAATTTGATTTAAATGACTTCCCTTGTAAGGTTCACTTCAAGATGACTCTCAAGCTTAGGTTATTGGTATAGCTAAGGCTATTTAAAATGCAGCAAACAATATAATTTTGCTAAAAAATTGACTCAAAATTAGCCGTCAATCCAAATGAAAGTGAACCAATAAAAATATTAGTCGAATCCAGGTTATAAAATCGGTCGAAAAAGAGGATCCCGCAAAGGTCATTGCCATAAAGTCGAGGGATTATTCGATAAGACAAAAGAGTAAAGGCCCTTAAACGGATTTCCGTTTCTCGTACTCGCAAAACATGAATATTCCGCTTGATAGTACGGATTGCAAAATGTGTTTTTAAAAGCTGAATTTGGAAATTTAAAAGCTTAAATTCAAATATTTTTGTAATAAATAACCCTACTGAGCAAAAGAATTTTAAGAACTGAAAATTGTCAAGTACAATATAGGCTAAAAACAACCGTTTACCTACTAAAAATAAACCTAAAAACGTCTATTAGGCTTAACCCGGCTCCAGGCCGGACTTTGTCAAAACTAATTTGAAAGGACTAGGCCTGGCACATGTAGGCCTAAGGGTCCCAGTTGAAACCAAGACCTCAGAAGCCCAACTTAAGTCCCGCAACGAAAGATTTGATTTGCAAAAAATGTAAAACAAATCTGATTTTAAAAAGCCGGGCCGAGCCAAAACAACAAAGAAAAAAAGCCGTGCCGGAATATATAAGCCCATGGGCCGAGGCCGAAATCAAAGTCCCATAGGCCCAGCTTGGGTACCGCTACGAAAGATTTCCCCTCCCTTACAGTCCTAGCCAAAAAAAACACACAAACCAAAAAATCGGGCCCGGGCCAAAAAATTTGGCCTAGACCAAAAAAATAGGCCCGGGCCCAAAAGTTTGGTCCAGTCCGCCCTCAATCATAGCTCTACCTACTACAACACGAGCAATATAAAAATTTGGTCAAAAACAATAGATCCCCTAATAAATCCCATAAAGGCCCGTCAGTGAGCCGCACAAGGTCCCTCGTCATAAGAGCTGTTTTTTGTCAGAATTCCTTTATATTCGAATAAATTGGTCGTTAAGAAAGTGGGAAACCGTTCTTTCTACACCCGTAATGCGCACTTTTACTGGAAAGAAACTGCATATTTCGTTTTTTCAAAGTTTCAATTATAATGTGGAATGTCATAACTCTTTTTAATGTGTTTTTGATTATAAAATTGAACTTATGATTTTAAAAAAGAGCAAAAATCAGCAAAAAATTGATTGGAAAACACGGAAAAATCAACCTAAATTTGAAAAAACGATAAAAAACTGATAAAAATGCCAAAATATTATTAAAAAACCGTTAAAAAAGTTAAAAATTAAAGTTTGCTACATTTAAAATTATTAAAACTTACAAGAGAACATAATTTTTCTACAAAAATAATCCAAAATTGTTTCAAAATAATGAAAAAAGCTTTCCTCTCCGGCCGGGAATCGAACCCGGGTCTCGCACGTGACAGGCGCGGATACTTACCACTATACTACCGAAGAACACGTTAGGAGTCGCCTTGGGAAATAATTTTTAAAGCCGGAAAAAGGCATAAAATAATGCTTTTAGTATCTGAAAAAAGTTGAAATTAGTAAAAAATTTACAAAATATATAAATATAAGGTATAAAAACACGAAATATTAAACATAATTCCACTCGAAAATTAAAAATAAATTTTTTTGATATTTTTTTCAGATAGGAAATCATACAAGGAAGACTAATTTTAAATTTTCAAAATTTTTAAAAAACTGCAATTGAAAACCGTATATTACCATAATTTTCTCGTATACCCATCATCCGTGCCCAAAATAACCCTTTTTCCTTTCCAAAATCAACCCATTTCTGGCCTATTTCTGGTATTACCTAAAAATTTAGCTGACGCCTCAAAAAATGAGCAACCCTATTCCTGTAAATGGTAATATTTTCGCGGGTGATATTATAATTGACACATAACTCAATTAAGTGTCACTCACGCCACAGGAAATGGACAAGTGGTTTCCCTGGAGGTCATTGTTGCGCAATGAGGTCAGTAATGAAGAGGTGAAGTTAACGGTACTGTAAGGGGAAGTTTAGGTAACAAATCAAAATTTTTTGGTTTTATTGTAAAATACGATGAACTTAACAAATCCTCATAAAATTTTGTAAAACTTTACATTATTTAAAAAGATAAAGCTATATTAAAAAATTGTCTCATCTGCCTATAACAATATAAAAGCAATGACTTTAAAAGCTCATAACTTTAATCAAAAACAAGATATCTTTACAAAGTTAAAGGTATAGCACCACCAGAGTATAGTAAATGAACGAGCTAAAAGAGATTTCGATTAATTGCTTGAGGGGTTTTTTACAAGTAGATTTCTGAAAGCCATTATTTTTTGCTGAAAATCAAAGAAAAACGTTTTTAAAGTCAATTTTTTGTCATAATATGAACAGGCTATTACAAATGTAAAATAAATATTAGACTTTATCGCTAAAATTTCAAAAATTCCAATTTTTCATTTTTAAAATTCAAAAAATGCAAAATCAAAAAAAAATAGTAGTTTAAAATTTTCCATAAACACAATTTTCCAAAATTTCAAAAACCCATGCCCAAGTCTTTAAATGTGTCAAAAGATCAACAAACCGCAAAAAAGGTCTTGGTTGACCTCGATTAGAACACTTAAACCCCGTTATTAGCGACAAGTTGGACCGCTTATAAGGTCGTTTTCAATAGGGAAAAGTTTGGCGCGAGAGTGGCTATAAATACATAATTTATGGAAAATTACTTCAAACCTAGGTAAGTAAACTGGCACAGTTTAAGAAATTTAAAAATATTTTGATATTACACAAAGTTTAAAAAAAACGTTTTGTCAAATTTTGAAAAGCACCGGACTCGACCAATAAGCAGCTGACTAAAGTGACTTTTTTAAAGCCTAGGTAAAATGGCATAGCTCCAAAAGTTTTTTAAGCTTAATACTAAGCCTAGCCCTAGTATAAAACATAAGATTTCAAAAATTTGATTCTTCCCAGCTTGAATTGAAATACAAGGTTTTGTGGTAATGTCCTCAAAACGTGTATACCTACAAAAGAATAAAGCCGCCTGAAACGCATAGAAAAAAGCAAGTTTTTGTAAATTGAAAAATGGTTTGTCGTGACAAAATTGAAAATTTAAAAATAAAAAAAAATTTTTAATTATTGAATTTTTGGCAGATGATAAACTAAGTTATGAGCTAGAGTATAAGTTCAATTTCAAACAGTCGTGCGCAGTTAAGTACTGGCTACGGCATGAGCAAAGATACTATTATATAATGATTAATGTAGAGCTCGTGCAAAGAAAACAAAGATAATAGAAGTCAAATCAAGATTGATTCAAACCTTGGAAAATTAAGAATAAATTAAGCAAAACCCGGCTGAGGTAGATTTTAAAGTAAGGCAGGGCCTAGAGTAAGGTATGGCTGGTTTAAGATAAATTTTAGGGAATTGCATGGTTGAAGAAAGCCAAGAAAATAGGGTAGGGTAAGGTAGGGTAGGGTAGGGTAGGGTAGGATAGGGTAGGGTAGGGTAGGGTAGGGTAGGGTAGGGTAGGGTAGGGTAGAGTAGGGTAGAGTAGGGTAGGGTAGGGTAGGGTAGGGTAGGGTAGGGTAGGTAAAACTGCAAAACCTAAACTAAAAAACGACCTCTAAAAACCAACCTTGTTACCATATTTTCACTTTCCATCCCCCCCCCCCCCCTCTTCCCATTTATTTAAATTTGCAACAAAGCGAACGTTCCCTTTTCTAATGAAGAAGACGGATTAGCGCAAGCATTTTAAGCGGTTTCATAAACTCTTAAAGCGAAGTGAGAGAATGAAAGTGGACATTCGTTTGTTTATCCCCAACTTTTATTGTTTATCGGCCAAATATGATGTTAAAAATGGCAAAATATAGAGTTTGTGGCAAGTTAAGAATTTTTCCATGCCTATATTTTCAAAAACGTTTCTAGTAAAAATATAAAATTGTTATCAGTTTTTTAAAATACGACTGCCCGTTCATTGTTTACAAAAAGATTACCTATTTTCTAGATATTTAAATTGGGAAACAAAACTTTCGCCAAATTAACATTTTCGGTCAAAAATTATTAAAGACACGTTCAAATACGAGGTTTTGTAAAATACGCCACAACTTCGTGTATTCTGTAATTTTTTAAAATCAAAATTATCAAAAAATGACTATAAATAGACAAAACATTTATCAAAAAGGCGAAAAAAAAGCTTCCTCCCCGGCCGGGAATCGAACCCGGGTCTCGCACGTGACAGGCGCGGATACTTACCACTATACTACCGAGGAACACAAGCAAAGTCGCTTTAAGAGACGGTTTTGAAACTATTGAGGCAGTGAAAATAACTTAAAAATTTTCGAAATTTTTAAAAAAATTATATTATAAAATAAACCCTCCTCCCAATCCTCTCCCCTGACAAACAGTTCAAACCCCTTTCTCGGAATTTTAAGCTCTCCCAGCCCAACGGAGGTACCCTCCCGCTAACCCTTTGCATACCCGTAAAATTCAAAGAAAACAAATGATTAATGTGCTAAAATACGGTCGCGCCAAGGTGTGTCTTCCCTTTATCGCGATGCCGACTTTTATGGCCCATGCCATTTGAAAACAAACAGTTTGCTGGGTTCGGGGACATGGATTCACATTGAATCATAATCCGAAAACAAATAGGGATTCTTCATAGATATTTGGGTATGATACACAAATTTTGGCAATGGATACTGTAGGGTACTTTAGTTTAAAGTAGAAGGATAGGGCTAAGGCTCTGGGCTAGGGCTATGGGCTGGGACTCTAAGTTAGGGCTGTGGGCTAGGGCTAGGACTATTCATCACAAACCAATATTAATCATGACAATGTCATAGCTTTAAAAACAAAACCAAAAACCCATTAAAATTGAATGTCATCCCGATGACATTATTGCACCCACGAGTTGAACTTATAAACATAAAGTAATGAGTAATATCCCATTAACGAGTAAACGATCTTATACATGTAACTGATGCTTACTAATCGGGGTTTGAGACTTTTTTCGCTTTACAGTAGAATAGTTACAATAATATGGACCAAGTTACGGTAATTTCCTGTAAACAAATAAAATCCACCTCCCCCCTCCCCTCCCCCCCCAATTTAGAACCAGAATATTATACCACTATATTTAGGTTTTAAAGAGGTCGAGCCGGACCGGATCACGGGTTAGGCCTTAGTTTGAGCCTCGAGTCCAAGCGGTTTGTCGCAACCATAGGGCATACATGTGACGGTACAGTCCGGTTTTTCTCAAAACTGCTTCGCCTCAGCCCAACCAACCCAGGCTCAGTGACTTATACGTGACAGTTCGGCCCAGATTTTTTCAAGTTTGTTTTGGCCCGGCCTAGTCAAGCCCGACTCGAATCCAGGTCAAAACGAGAACGGGTCGGCCAAAGGCGGTCCAGTAAAAAGAAACCAACTAGAGCTTTTAGTGGGTCCTTTTCAGATCGACACTATCTTCATTTTCAAATCTCAACCACAAGAAAAAGTAATTCTCCAGGTTGTGAAACCACCACCTTCAAGAGCAAAAAATAACTTTCCCGGGTCGCTATTCGCCTTTAACTTGACTTATAACACAAATAGTTTTGATTACTCACAAAAGGGGAATCGAGTATGATCAATCCGCTTAAATACACCGTCTTGGCCATTCAGAGAAGCGGAAGGCTTCTTGCTCAGCATATTCACTTTTGTTTGGGGAGGGAATGGCATAAAAACACAATTAAAAATTTTAAAAAATTTATAACATATTAACCTTGTTCATCTTTTAGAAAATGATATATCTAACCAAACTATGCCAAATTTTAATCTAGCCAATCTATACCAAATTTTACCCAATCAAAACCATACCAAAGCCATTTTTAGCCCAAAAGCCATGCCAAACTCATTTCTAGTCGAAACCATGCCAAATCCATGTTTTAATGATCCAGAAAAGCACATAAACAAATTATAAAAAAATTGTGATCCACCCCCAAAAAAATTAAATTTCCCCGCCCAATTTTTTTCTACTTTACATTGAGAAATACAGCAAAAAGTTTTTAATAAAAAATTTTAATATCACCTTCAACCCACACCTAAAAATAAAAATTTTCCCTGCCCGCCCAACTTCATTCCATAAAATCCAAAAAAATGTAATATTGAATTAAAAACGATAATAAACACCTAATCAGCTCGTATCGCAAAACTTGATAAAGAAACTTTTTTCCTTCAGATTCTTCCAATCTTTTTTTCTGAATACACTTCAGCTGCCCATCAAATTCGAGTCGCGCGCTCACTTGATTTATGGTAACGTCAAATTGAAAAAAAAGCGATGGCACAAAGAAAGATTTTAACACCAATTTATATTCTCTACCCTACCCTACCCTACCCTACCTTACCCTACCCACCATAAAAAATTTGAACATCTCAAAACCAAATTTTCAAAACTACAGTACCCAATTAACATCGATTAATACCCTACTCTACCCTAATCTACTCTATTTCGCACTGCCCTATCCTGAATTGCCCTGTCCTGCCCTGTCCTATCATATTACACTACCCTATTTTACCCTGCCATGCCATACCCTACCCTACCCTACGCCAAGAAAGTTTAAAACATCAAAAATGATAAAAACCTACAGTACCCCACCAACCCACAGCCAACACTCAGTCTCAGAACCGAAGGCTATTGTTAAAAAGCCATTGCAGCGTGAGCCAAGGGCAATCCAGCCTAAAAATTAGCAAAAACCGGAATCGGAATATAATGTTCGGTTATTGAGCGGAAAAATGCATTTTCTTGTTTCTGAAAAATGGCTAATCATTTATTCTGAAGGTGTTTCTTTGGATTATAATGAGGGTTTTAGTGGTCATCAAGGCTAGGTTTTTTAGAAACGTTAACTTGAAAGAAAAAAAACTAAAAAAGCCTTATTCTGCCCAGTTTCTTGTCCATGCCCTGTGTAATACGGTGTCAGATACCCAGCTTAATGCCTTGCCTAATGCCCTGCCAAAGTCCCTGCCCAACGCTCTGCCCAATGCCTTGTCGAAGGACTTGTCCAAGCCCTGCCCGATACTGTACACATGCCCTGCCCGATCTTCTTCTCATGCCCTGCCCGGTACTATGTCCATGCTCTGCTCAATACTGTTCTCATGTCCTGCTCCATACTGTGCCCGTGCCCCGACCAATACTGTGCCTTATGACCTTCTTGATAATCTGCCCACGCCCTGCTCGATACTGAGCACGTACTTTTCTCCATACCGTGCCTATGCCCTGCCCGATACTGAGCCCATGCCTTGCCTGATACTGTGCCTATGCCTTGCTAGATGCTTCACGTGTAGTAGTGCCCCATACTGCACTCAATGCCCTTCTTTGATAACTCCCATGAAAGCCACCCCTAGCCTTCAAAAACATTGTTCGGTTGATAATCGTATTACCAAAATATTAAGCAAGTCCCAAAACACCTATCCTACTGTAATATTTACCCATTCATCAATTCTCTATCTACCCTCTCCCCTTGTCCTATCCACTTCACTACCTACCCCCACCCCTCTCAATAGCCTATCCGCTTCTCATTTTTTTCAATCGCGGCATTTTTGCAAATGCACTTTTGTCAAGCACCAGGATCACATTTCATTTGGAAAGCGCAGGCTTTGATTTGAACAAAAAATGGCAACTCAAACAATAATGTAACTGTATGCTTAATGAGCTCTTACGCGACATATGTTTCATTTACTACGGCTTTCAAGTGTCATCGATACGATCCACTTTAGCTCTTTTTTGCAGGGGTTAATTATACAAAAAAGAAAATTGAAAGATCTCTATTTTACTTCTGTATTTAGTAGTAATAAGTTTATAATAACAATACTACTGAAGGCTTTGAGATTTAAAAAGCTTAAAAATGACGTAAAAAGAACAAATATAGTAAAAAAGCGCATTAAAATGGTCCAAAACCGTATTTAAAATACGAAAAAAAGATCTTTTTCACAATTTTTATACTCAAAATTAAGAAAGAACGCTTCAAAACGGCCAAAAAAAGCCATCCTCCCCGGCCGGGAATCGAACCCGGGTCTCGCACGTGACAGGCGCGGATACTTACCACTATACTACCGAGGAACATGCTTCAAAGCTCCTTCAATTAGCTTCTGAACCATTGTAAATAGCTTCGTGAGGAAGATAATGTTACCTAAAAATTGAAAAATTATTTTAATTAACAAAAACAAAAAAAACTAAAAATTTTTTAAAAACTTTGAAATTTCAAAAAATTTTAAAATCCACGCAAAAAATAAAAAAAAAGAATTTTTGAGCAAATTGTCTAAAACAACCCCCAACCACGCAAAAATACCCTCAAATGCGCGATTTCACATAAAAACAGCTAAAATTAATAAGACATTAGAAAAGCCGTTAATCCACTGACCCAAAAGTCAGTTCACAAGATCGCAATTTAATCAAAGAACTGCTAATTTCACTAATTCAAATGTTCGAAAAACAAAAAATTCAATGTCAGTTGGGTGTAAAAACTTCGTTTCCAACTGCTATTCTTCATTTTTTTCAAATTTTAGTTTTTGGCATTTTTGAAATTGACAAATTAAAAAAATTGTTTAGAAAATTGAAATTTTAGGTAACATTTTCGGAAAAAACGCAAAAACTATAGTTCTACTAATTTTTTTTTCAAAAACTAAAAGTCATAAATAAGCCCATAAATAAAACAAAAAATTCTAATATTTGTAGCCCACTCAAAATGTAATTAGGTCATATTCATTCAATGGGGTACCCGAAGCAACGAAAAGCTCGCACTTTAAGTGTTTCTCACTGAAAACAAAAATAGAAGACGATCTGTAATTACAATTAGCTTATTATTAGAGCTAGCCCAGTGTCCTAGCCCAGTGCCCTAGCCCAGAGTACTAGCCCAGTGCCTAACCTTAAACCAAGTTCTCAGCCCTCAGCCTCATAACCCTAGCTCTAGCCTCGGCCTTAGCCTTAACTAGTCAAAAGTATCAAGCCAGGCTTGCTTTTTAAGCCGGAACTGAATTTTAGGCCCGGCCCGTGTTTAAATTGCTTATGCCTGACCCGCTCCCAAATCCCCATGTATAACCCTAGTCCTAGCATTAGTCCTAGCTACACAAGGGTACCCGGCCGGGCATTTTTTTTAAAGCCGGGCCTTAATTTTAAGCTCGGCCCGTTTTTTGTATTTTGCTTACGCCTGGCCCGGCCCGCTTTTCATGTTCAGCCCTAGCCCTAGTCCGGCCTGAATTTTAAGCCTGGTCCGGTTTTTTTCCCTACGCTTGCCCGCTTCCCGTGTTTAGCCCTAGCCCCGGACTTAACCTTAGTCCGAGTTCTCCTTCTCCCAATCAATCCAAGTTTTTAAAATGTAACTCCGCCCTACCCATTAAGTTGCGACGTTTCAAAAACAAAATTTTAGAGACAAAATGTCGCGCTGTGTGAATTTATTCATAATGACCTAAAGATATCCGCAAAATTTGCATAAAACTCTTTGTTCACCTCCAACGGCATGGTAATTATTCGTCGCGATACACAAAAGTTTTGTTTTGAAATGACTTTTGTCAACAACACGCAAATTACGAACCCACCCAAATTATATACTTACTATACTTTCTACTGTCATTTGTGCAATACCTACTAGAGAAAAGAAAGTTATAGCTTCTGTATGACTTCTAGAGGACTTTCTTTGCGATACCTATGGTTGTCATTTGTTTTTTGATGGCATATTTAGGTACTATAACAAAAAATAGTACTTTGTACTGCTCTCATGTAAAGTCATCTTAATCAAAAACTGGCATTGCCAAGCCAAACTTTGAAGCCCGGCCCGATAATAAAAAAGATAGACCCAACACATAAAAAAATTTTAAATTTTTAAAAACTTTTTAAATTTTTATGCCTGGGCTCGCTTTTTAAGCCAAGCGCGCAAGCCAAGCCCAACTTTTAGGCTGGTTTTGTTTAAAACTGAGAACGGGCCCAACCAACTTTTCAGTATAGGCCCTAGTCCGGGCCTCAATGTAGTTTTCATATTTTCTCAGGCTAGCCAATCCCAGCCCGGCTATAAAAATTCTAAACCCAGGTCTGCTGTTCAAGCCCAGCCTGTGGGCCCAGTCCAACATTTGACTCCTTCCCTTTTTTTTCGTTTCAACTTAAAATTTTTTAAGTTAAAAATTCTAAAACCAACTGCCCAGAGTCATTATTACCCCTCCCTTCTACAGATCCGCCGAAACAAACTTCCTCCTCATAAAACAATAAGACGTTGACATAATAACGAGAAGAAAGTTGAAAGAATTGCAATGAATCGTAGCATAAAATAAATGCGTTATAATTCCGTCGAGAGTTTCCAAAAATCGCCAATTTGTGCGTTGAAGCGTTAAAGCGCGAGAGTTGTTATACTGGACATCATTCATAATATCAAAATGACCTCAAAAAGTTCGTTTTTGAAAGCACAAAGTAAAAACGCAATTTCGGGAAAGGTAAAATTGAAAAAGCAATTTAAATTTGAAATTTTGAACAATTTTTCAAAAACTCTTAGACTAAAATGTAAAAATATTGTTGTATAGAAGTATATATTTATGTAAAATACAAGGCACTGCTTAGTATTTGTTTTTAGTGTTTTTTTAATCAAAGAACATCAAAAAATGTCAAAAGATAACCAAAAAATGTAACAAAAGAGCCAAAAAATACTTCCTCCCCGGCCGGGAATCGAACCCGGGTCTCGCACGTGACAGGCGCGGATACTTACCACTATACTACCGAGGAACACATCTTATGAAGCCATCAAATCAAAGAAAATATCATGTACAAGACATAGAAAGCAGTGTAAACCACAAAAAAAATTATGAATTAAAAAACATATTTTACAATACTATAGTACCACAAAACTTACCTAGTACTTTTGGTATAATAATAAAACTCCCAAGTCCCTCATCCTCTAATAAGACGTCCATTTATGAATAGACTTGGCTATTAAAAGGGCAAAAAACATGTTTTAAATCCGTTGCAAATCCCCCCCCTTCAAGGTCATTAATTTGCGAGAATTGACCGGTTACTAACATCTGTAATTCCAATTGCGCAATAATTGGACAATACAGGAAAAATTAAAAAAATTTTAAGTGAGATCCGTCAAGAAAATCAGGCTAGGCCTAATTTTCAAGCCAAACCCGCAAGCTGAACTAAACTTTTGGGTCCGGCTTGTTTCAACTTTAGCTCAAAGCATTACACGTCCTGTTTCTCACCTACTGTACATCAAAATTTAAAAAATTTTTCCAAAATTAAAGATTATTCTCCCTATAGTACGTAAAATGTCAAAACAATGTCCATTAACCCAGTTTCAGTCCATTTTCCCCCAAATACATCCCAAAACTGCCCTCTAGAGACCTATTACGTCCAAACATTTTTACTATTTTTTCACCTCTTTAAACTTATTTAAAATTTGAGTACTGTAATGTAAAGTCCTTTTACATCTATAAAATACAACTTTTTACATTCGTAATTACCCAACAACTTCCGTCCCACCAAAAACTATACAAAAACGGTTCAACAAACAATAATTTCCAAAAAAAGATTGTCACTGACGGATTTGTTCCGGTAGGGCCATCCAAAAAACACAAGTGCAAACATTCGGATAATACGGAAACATACGAACAGAACAAACATAGATTAATCAGTGAATACAGTGGTTCAGACATATGTTCATGTGTATTTTAATTGGCAGGGATCTTTTGATTTTTAAATAGCCAATTTAAAAAAAATTTTTTAAAGTTAATTGATTTTTTTAAATAAGGCTTACGATGAACCCAAAATATGTTTAAGTAAAAGTAAAATACGACCATTTTTCACCCGGCTACCAAAAAAATAAAATGCAATATTTAAAAATTTTCAAAGTTTTGGTTTTAAAAAAAACTTTTTTTTCTACCCTAGAAATTTAAAGCAAAGAAAATAGATGTAAAATACGAAGAGCATATCTTTTCCATAGTTTCATATTCAAAAATAAAAAAATGTGATTCAAAACGGCCCAAAACAACTAGCAAATGTCGTAAAAAGACAAAAATAGCTTTTCTCCCCGGCCGGGAATCGAACCCGGGTCTCGCACGTGACAGGCGCGGATACTTACCACTATACTACCGAGGAACATGTTTCAATAGACTTATAAAGCCAGCAAATTAGCTTTTTAAAAACTGTTAGTGGCTTTTAGATATCAAATAAAGCATAGTCAACCCAAATGGTGACTACTATAAACGTATTTTACTCGAAAAGTCACCTAATTCCCTTAAAACTCCCAAATTTAGGCCAATAAACCGAAAATGACGCAATTTTACTGATAACAACAACAAATATAATAAAATATTGGTCGTTTTGAAAGATAATAAAACCTATTTTATTACAAATGTTTAAATTAATAACCTTTCGTACCTGGAGGCACCATTTCGTAAAAAATATCATCTGGCCAAGGAATTGGCAATTAGAGGATTTACGAATGCGTAATTATCTCACGTGAATAGGTAACACCAAACTTCTTCGACAAAGAGTAATTTTAGGGTATGAGGATTTAAAAAGGCATTTTTAGGTTAAAGAAGCTTAAAATTCAAAAAGTATTGTAAAAAATTTAATTTTAAAAATCCTAATTTTAAAATTTAAAAAAAATTAAAATTAAAAATAAAAAAAATCAAATCAAAAATAAAAAAATCAAAACTCAAAAATTAAAAAAAAATTAAAATAAATTTTAAAAACCAAAATTTAAAAATTTTTTTTAAAAAACAAGTTTTTGAAAAAGTTCATTTTACTGTAATTTACAGTAACCCAATATGGTAAAATCTGATATTATTTTACACATTTGATAAATTACATATTCTAAATTACTAATTATATGTCCAACTATGTCCTAAATATAAAAAAGTAAAGTACATTGCCCACGAGAATATTAATTTCTGGCTTCTCATCTTTTGACCACTAGCTAATTTTTTTACGTTTCTTACGGACTCAAAAAAAGAATATCTAATATCCTAATTCATCATTACGCTATAGCATTTTTTTGCCTCCAGGCAACATAAAATGAAATTAAAAAAACTGAAAATTCATTTTTAAGTATGCTACTGCTAAGACTAACTAAAAAACCCTACCCTGCCTTGCTTTGCCTTGGCTTCAGTAGACTAGACTTGAATTTACTTGACTTGCCTTGCCTTACCATGCCTTGCTTGTCCTGCCTTTATCCTTCCGCATTCCTTTCCCTCCTCCCCCTACCCCCTAAAAACCCTCACCTCATGAACTCTCCCCACCTCATTACTCTAAAAGCAAGGTGTCATTACACCGCAAACTCCCTAAAAACCCGCCCTACAGTAAAATCTGCAGAAATCCGCAAAGTCGCCAGCTGCACTCTCGCTGCAACCTTCAGGTAGGGGAAAGTGTCAGGTTGATTAAGAACCGGCGACTCGATTATAATAATTGATTGGAAAACAAAAACCCGTCAAAAATTTGTCAGTAGAACTTTCTATGCTATGATTAATCTGATTTTTCAAAATTTTAAGTGTGATTAATTGAAAATTTGTGGAAATTCTTTGCTAATTAGATAGTAAAATTTTTAATTGTTTTTTGAAATTTTGATGCAATTTTTAAAAATGTAAGACACGAATTCTAAATGGAATCAAAATAGAAAAAATAATACAAAAATCAAAAAGGTTTTCTATAAAAAAATATTTTTATGTAAAATACGATCCATTTTTCGTCTGAGGTTTTATAAATCAAAAAATGGCCAAAAACTAATTAAAAATAATCAAAAAGTGCCTCAAAATGGGCAATAAATGTCTCAAAGGAGCAATAAATTGCCTCAAAATAACCAAAACAATAAAAAGAGCCAAAAATACTTCCTCCCCGGCCGGGAATCGAACCCGGGTCTCGCACGTGACAGGCGCGGATACTTACCACTATACTACCGAGGAACACGTCTCAATAGACTTACAAATCGAGCGCTTATTAAAATACTACCAAAAGCAAATTAAACACAAATAAAAAAAATTTTAAATTATTTAAAAAGTTATTAAATACCCGTTAAGAAGTAAAATTTTTCCAACGAAAAAAATAAAGTAAGCTTTCGTATTCTTTAACATAAAACAACCATTCACATTTCAAACCCGTAAAACAATGTATTATAACATCCCAAGACCGTAAAACACCCCGCTGGCCTATATTTACATTTAGATTTTGTCCTACAGTGAATATGCAAATGTATTTTCGAATCGCGCAGCCGTGCATTCATTAGAATAGCCTTTTGTCCTTCAAGACTCTTGACGGATTAAGGCGAATAAAGATGGATGGATAAGTGAAACTCGACCAAACAGGTGCTGCTTACATTAAAACAAGTTTAGGATCTTTGCACTAGAATTGATGCGACATAAATAATATTTTTCTCAAATCAAAAATTTTAAATTTTTAAATATTCGTTGTCTCACCCTTTAAAACATAAAATATTAAACCTTCTAGCTTCACAAACACTTAAAATTAACTTATAAAACATAGTACTAAATCATTTCAGCATAAAAAATCAAAGATAACGGCCAAACATACCTAAAGTAATGGCCAAAACACCGTTTTCCAGGTAACAATCCTCAAAATGGAGTCAAATTTCCAGATTTTCGGCTCGTTTTCATTAGTTATGAAGCGTTAAAGCCGATGAAAATCTCTTGTTCAGCTGGGATTATTGTCCATTATTGTTTCCGGCCTCCTTATTTCGGCGGTAATTACGTATAGCGACAAAGCCGCAAGCGCGAATCTATATTATGATTGACTGGCGGTCGTATTTCAAAGATAAATCTCTTTGAAGCGCTTGAAGTCTAGAAAAAAATTTAGAATATATTTTAAAAATTATTGAATTAACACGAACATATTTAATTCACGTATCTTACCATTTACATCAACTTCACAACAACGAGCTGTCAATCCAATAATTTTTGTGACACTTCGCTTAAATCTTTGTTACACTTCGTTCTTTTAGAAATTTATTCGCAAAATATTTTATTTTCCCCATTTTTCGCCCTTTTTCGACTATTTTACATTGTTTTAGCCATGGTGAAGCGAAAAGTTGTATTAAAAGAGGACACAAAAGCTGAGGATGCTAAAACTAATGGTGTAGTTACAAAAATTGAAGCCGAATCGAATGGGACTTCAAATGGGTACACGAGGAAGTTCCGAGGAGATGAAACAGACTCTGACGATGAAGCTGTAAGTTAATTTCTTTTTTATGTTTGAGTTTTTAGGCATTTAAATTAGACTTCATTTCAAACTTGACATTGATATAGGGAAAAGCAATTTTGCTGTTTTGATTGCTATACTTAATCTTAACTAAAGATTTTGTAAAGGATATTCATGATGCTGTTTTTCAGGATCTAAGGAATACGATTGGCAATGTTCCTATGCAATGGTACGACGACTATGATCATATTGGTTATGATTGGGATGGAAAGAAGATTGGAAAACCTGAGGGCTTTAAAAAAGGCGAAATCGACTCGTTTTTGGAACGAATGGATGATCCTGATTATTGGTAAGGAATTTTGGTATTTTTTAAATGTTAAGATTCAAGCACTTTGAAGTATCTTAAACTTACCTTCTTACGTCTAAAACAACATATTGTTTTAGGCGTAAAGTATACGACCGTCAAACAGGCCAAATGGTGACATTGACAGATGAACAAGTCGAGAAGCTTCAACGTATGACTTCTTACCGTTATGCTGATCCAACATACAATCCATACGAACCTTTTGAAGACATTTACTGTGACAAGAAGGAAATTCATCCGATTTCGAACAAGCCAGAAGACAAAAGAAGTTTTATTCCATCAGAAGCTGAACGAAAGATTGTTGGTCGAATTCTGCATGCTATGAAAATGGGGTGGATAACAAAAGAAAAACCAAAGCCCAAGTTAACATACGATCTATGGGAGGCTGAAGATGATGAACCCAAGTCAAAGCGAGAATTAGCTAGGCTGAGAATGCATTGTCCTGCGCCGAAAGTGGGTAATCCAGGGCATGCTGAATCATATAATCCACCAGCTGAGTATCTGATGACAGACGCTGAGAAGAAGAAGTACGAAGATACGGAACCAGAGTTGAGGAAACAGAACTTTGTGCCAGAGAAGTACGACGCTATGAGGAAGGTTCCATTCTATGACCAATTTTATAGAGAAAGGTTCGAAAGATGTTTGGATCTGTACATGGCTCCAAGACAGGTTAAAATGAAGTTGAACGTGGATATTAAGGACCTTTTGCCAGATCTACCCAATCCTAAGGACCTTCAACCTTTCCCAACTACATTGGGATTCGTAAGTTTTAGTTTTTATGGAAAAAAGGATTCACATTTCGTTTCTTTTTCAAAATAAATATCTGTGCAAAGTATCAAAAACATCAAAAATATTCTTAAATAATCTAAAACCTCTAATTATAGTACATGCGTGGCCATGTAGGACAAGTACGCTCCCTAACAACAGAGCCAACTTGTGGTGAAATCCTAGTCTCAGGTGGCGAAGACAAAACGGTACGAGTATGGTATGTACCAACCGGTCGATGCCTCAAAACCTTCAAGTTTGACGCTCCAGTCACTTCAGTACAATATACACCGGATGCCGAGAAGACACTGGTACTTGTTGGTACCGAATCCAACAAACTCACGTTGTTAAACATTGAAGCTGGTGATAAGCTGAAGGTTCAACAAACAAAAGAGTTTTTGAACAATTTGGATGTGAGTATGTGTCGTGCTGACAATCCAGAAGCACCCAAATGGAGCAGAACCAAGGAAGGAAACATTGAAGTGGAGGTGCCTGGGGTAAGAGGTTTAATTTTGAAAATATCTGGTTCAAATTAGTTTTCATATTACTTTAATTTCAACATAAGGTAAAATACGGAAGTTTAAGAATTTAAAATCACAAATCTGACCTAAAATATTTCCAGAAAGTCCGTCAAGTCACCTGGCATCGCAAAGGCGACTTCTTCGCCTCGGTCGGCTTCGAACACGGTGCCAAACAAATCAATATTCACCGTATTTCCCAATGCAAATCCCAACAACCCTTCTCAAAGTCGAAAGGTCAAGTCCAATGTGTCCTGTTCCATCCCACAAAGCCTCACTTCTTCGTGGCCACACTACAACATATTCGTCAGTATGATCTGGCCAAATGCCAACTTCAACGTAAGATTCTGACCGGCTCCAAATGGCTGTCGACGATACAAAGCGACAACTACGGAAACAATCTGTTTGTGGGTGGATTGGACAGAGTATTCAGTTGGATTGACCTGGAGTTGAGTAATAAACCATGGAAGACCTTACGATCACATACATCGGCGGTTAGGGCACTTACGGTACACAAGAAGTACCCATTGTTGGCTACGGTCTCGGATGATACTTCAGCTATTGTTTATCATGCCAGATGCCCTCAGGTGAGAATTTTTGGGTTTTTTCAATTTTTTATATGTAATTTTTATTTGAACTTGTGCTTTTCAAGATAAAAAATATTAAATTTCAAAAAAAAATAAGATCTAAATTTAATTTAAAAAGGCTTTTTATTACCTAAAACACTAAAAATGAACTTTAAAATCTTCAAATTTAAAAAAATAACCCAAAATCTTCAGGACTTTGACAAAGAAAACGAGTTGGTCCCAGTAAAACGTCTCTTCGGCCACAAGCATCAACAAGAAGAGCTAAAATCGAAGGATCAACTAGCCATGTTATGTGCCGCTTTCCATCCTACTCAACCATGGCTGATGACTGGAGGCCAAGATGGCCAAATTGGACTCTTCATTTATTGAATCTAACTAATTGTTGATTGTTACTTCTTGTTACACCTTATATTGTTAATGTTCTTTGTTTTGGAAAATAAATGTTATATGAAATGGCATTTGCAGAGTATATAAAAATGAGATTAAAATGTGTCAGAGAGGGTGAAATGGAAGTTAAAATGAGGTTAAAATATGTTTTAAGGGGGTGAAATGGGCTTGAAACATCACGCTACGACAGCATAAATAAGCTTTTTGCAGTTTTGGAAAGAAGATACAGTATTTTAAGCAAAACTCTTCTTTAACTCACATATTTTTACATTATCTTTACTGGCAAGGGTTATCTTATCCTACAAGTATAATTGCAGTATTGAGCGCAAAAAAGCTCGTTCTATTAAGGATAAGAAATTAGTGCGCATTTGAAGATCAAAAAGATCGTACTTCGAACATTGAACCTTTAATTTTTGACCTCTTGATATAATTTTGTGCGAGTTTGAATCCGGTGAGTATAAAAGGAGGACCAAATCTGTCTTTCACTACATTAACGTTAAGTTAACTCCAAGTGAAGGTTCGTCTTTTGGTACGTTTTCATCTCTTAATCTTGTCTATATTTATATTTAGAAACATATATGTTACTTATGACATATAATAGTAGTTTCAATTTAAAATATTGGCATTACTAATATTTATAATATATACTTTCTTAAGTTGTTAAAAGTAGGTATTGCTGACTATAATCTACTAATAGTAGGCGTTATTGACTATAACTTTTTTGCTGTCTATACTATTACTATATCTAACTGCTGTATTTTACCACAACTTTTCAGATCTCATAACTATCAATCAACTAAAAATGGCTCCAAGAAACGCTACATCAGCTAAGGACTTCGTCGACATGCCTCTGGATGCTTATAGAGCATCACGCCGCAAAACTGTTGCCCATGCCAAGAAGACCAACACTAAAAACCCAAAGAAGAAACCGGTCGATTTTAAAATAAGACCCAACGATCACTCCAGAAAGATCCAAACAAAGGTGATCAAGATTGTAATGAACGTTCCTGTAAGGAAGACTCAAGTAGCTGATACGAAGCCACGAACTTGGTACAAGAAGAAGGACACATATCCTACTCAGCGAACCAATCAACGCATTGACCAACATCATAACTCTGGCAGAGTTAACAAGAATAAAGCTGCCTTCAAGTCCAGAAAGCCCGCCCAGCCAAAAGTCAACCTTGCAGAATTGGACAAAGAACTCGACGCTTATATGAAGAGCTCCAAACATTACAAACAATAATAATAATAGTACATATATATACTTTACAATAATACTTTGAAACAATAATAACGAGTCAATAAACTTCATTTTACTATACTTTTTTGAAATATACTTCTAAAATAACCATAGCTTATACCTAATAACACAAAGACAAAATAAAACCAAACAATTAAGTCTAGTATACCATATGACATATAATCAAACCTTCAAAACCAGATAGTAAAAGATAACAAACTAATGCCAATAAAAATACCAAAATCCAAAACTTTATTTCCATCAAAAGCACTAGTCGAACTTGCAACCAGCCTTGGCCTTACGGCACAAGACAGTCGAAGAGTGGACGGCCGGTCCGACCAAGACCACTTCCTTGCCGCCGTAGCCGGCCGAAGCCTTTTCGTTTCTGATGTCGACCTTGCCCAGGATTTCCTTGCCTTCCACAATAATGACCGCAGGGGAGATACTGACCTTGCCATTGTCAACGTGTACTGGTACCCATTCCTTTTCGCCAAAGGCGGCGGCTTCTTGGTACGGCTTCCAAGCGTAGTCAAAACCACGGACGTGCTCGGGCAGCTCGAACAGGACCTGAAAGTAAGTAGATTAGGAACCTTAAGCCTAAAAATACCTAAAATAAAACATATTAGTTAAGAGATCTTAGGCCTAAAAATAAAAATTTAAGCCTAGACTTTTTAGGATAGTGTACTTAAGCCTAACACTTCCAAGCCTAAAACGTTAAGGCTCAAAGATTTTAAGCCTATATACCTGAAGTGAACCAATGTTCTTCTTGTACTCGTGGCCTCCCCATCCAAAGTCAGCGGCAATCTTTCCACCCTCGTTCCAGATACGTTCCATGACCGGCTCACCCGACTGTTACCACAACGCCACATATTGATCGGGGTTCTCGCCGGGCAAGGTGTTCAGTGACTTGAACAGGGCCTTGACACACTTGGTTGGTGGGAATGGATCGCCAGCACGGAAATCAGCCCATTCGTTCAACATAACACGTACGACGGGCTTGGGAACGGGTTGGGGCTTGGCACGCTTGGCCTCGCATTCTTTGCACTCGCAGGTTTCTGGTGCGTCTAAAAGTTGGAAAATCATTACTTTAATTTGCTTTGTTCACAGTACAAAGTTAAAAATTAAGTGATAAAGATCTTTTAAGCCTAAAAAACAAATTTTCAAAATTAGAAGGCACAGAATTATTTGAACAACCAAATAAAACCAGAAAAACAAGCAAAAACACCCCCAAACCCACCTTTCAATTCACGGACGATAATGTACATAGGCGCCAATGCTCCACCCTGTACCTCTTCGGCTTTGCCGTCATGGGAGAAGCGAGCAATCTCGGTACGATTGTCCACATAGCCCATCAAAGCTCCCTCCTTTCGGTCCAACCATAATAATAGAATCGAGTCGCCACACTTTACCAGCTCACGCTCCTTGACGTCCTTGTCGAAACGCTCGCTGTACTTGATCCAATTGTACCAGTAACCCAGGGTCAAGTGGTCGCCCTTGTATTGGAGCACCTGGATTTGTCCAGCCAAATCTTTCGCACCAGTCAGTTCGGCCTTCAGGTAAGGAAAGGAACATTCCACAACACCACCGTTGTTCCAGGCACGACCGTGAATTGGCTGAAAATTGAAGATTACAAAAGTCCAAAAAATCATAAGCTTAAACCCTGCCCTAAGCCTAAAGCTTTAGGTCTAGAACTTTTAAGCTTCAAGGACTATAATTTCTAAGCCTAAAGCTTCTCAGTTTAGAAATTTTAATCCTAGAGTAGAAAACGTAAGCTTAAAACATTCTAAGCCTAAACCTCTCAATCATAACCCCAAGCCTACTCACAAGCCTAAATCCTTTTATAAGGCCAAAGTTTTTAAGTTTAGAAATTCTAAGCCTAGAACTTCTCAATATAAAAGTTAATCCAAGAGATTTTAAATCTACAATCTTTAAGCCTGAAAAACGTAATCCTAGAAGACTCCAAGCCTAAAGCTCTCAATCATACCACTTCCAATCCTACATTTAAGCCTAAACTCAAAAAACCGAACCTACAAAACTTAAAACAAAAAATCTTAAGCCCACTCACCTTTCCGTTCTTGTACCACAAAGCAACGTACATGTTTTGCTGACGCAAACATTTGACCGGATTGTCCGGGAATGGAGCACCGATAGGCTGGAAGGCCCAGGTATCTTCCAGTGGCGGGAATCTGTTTGGCATCACGACCGGTCTACGCGAGCGACAGCAACAAGTAATAAACGTTCACTCATCCGCCAACGCTTTTATAGTCCGGCCCAGGTCTTGTGAATAGTAAGGTGGCACATTATTCAAATTTTTTAGAAATTTAACAAAAAAATTGTAGATTTTAAAATTTTTAAATTGAAATACGTTTAAAAATTCAATTTTTTTAGTTTTTTAACATAAAAATTTAATTTTCAAAAAAAATATTGTACTAGACAAAAGATATGTCCGTAACCGCAAAAAATGAGATCATTAAAATCAATTTTTTAAATTCAGGCAGACTTATTCTTGGCGTTTCGCTTCTGGAGCCGGTAGATAAAGTCGGAAATGACGCGGGTTTTGGCTGGAGGCTTGGTTTTCAACATTCCATTTTGATAGTAATTCTAAAAATATAAATTTTCTTTCATTTTTTACCACGTTTTTAAAAAGTAAAGTATAATTTGTTTAACATATATCAATCATCACTAAATTCTCCACCTTTTTCCACCCCCTCTCACCTCCAATATCAGCAATATCTTCTGTGGCTGAAACTTTTGTTCATGTAGAGCAACAATATTCTTCTTCAGTTCAGCATTCAATCCATTGCCACTCTCATTATCGACCTCATGTGAATGTTCTATTGAAGTTTCTACAACCCGTATAGTATCTTGAAAATTCTCCACAGTCCGCCTGACTTTACATCCTTTCTTGGAACATACGAAATAGGTTCGTTGTATACCATCAGCGCCTTTGCTTGAAGAATTTAAAGAAAATCCATTCCTTAGGCTTTGCCAGGCTTCTTCGAACTCGGCTTTGGAGTTGAATTCATGAAGTAGATGAGTTGGAATGCGTACGCGAGTCTGGAATAAAATAGAACCAGATAACAGTAACTTGTATATTATAATAGACAAAGGCCTAAACTTATAAAAAATATGTTATGAAATTCCTCTTTAGGTAACCAAACATACCTTTTTAGAACTACTGTTACTTCCTTGCGACTGAAAACTCGTACCAGCCTCTTGAGAGCTACTCAGCAGCTGTAACATCATATTGGCATCAGGCAACACAAATCTTTCATCAATTTCATAAGGTCTATAAGATGTATCGTCCTCAATATTAACTGCAACTTCTTCCTAAAACAATAAATACTGTAAAAAAGTGTATTACCAGGTTTAAATATATTATTTTATAAATTGGCTTCAAAAACCGTATTTTAACATAAAAATCTAATAGAAAACCAAGATTTTTCTATATTACTCAGCGTTTCAACCCTCAAAACAACTTACATTAACAACTCCATGACCTTCAACGACTCTAGACCCATTTTCAACATTTGAACTACCCGTATATTCCTCACCAAGAATATAATTCGCTTCAAACTCTGCTTTCCTATCATGATTAACATGTTGATCATCAGATTCAAAGACCAAAACCTGTTCAGTGCCTATAACTACGGTCCTTCTAACTTCACAATTCTTTTTCGAACAGATGTAATAGATATTGGTTGCATTTCCAGACGAATTTTTCGAATTACGGTGAAATCCTCGCTTCATACCTTCCCAGGCTTCGGAAAATGCTTCATGAGAGCTGAACGTGGCTATTAAACGTCGAGTTTTGGCTGTTGATCTTGTCTGTAAAATAATATATGCATAATCTTGCTGTTCGTAAACTTTTACAGATATTGATAACGTTTGTCACACTAAAAACGTCATTTACATGCACCATGACATAACATCATATTCCTCAAGGCAAAAGTCTTCGTACACAACACCTAAAAACTAAAAATTAAAAAACTAACTTACCTTTCTTTTACGGCCAACACTTTCATTAGAAATTTGCTCATCCTTGGTGTTATCCCCAAACTCTTCCACATCAATATCTTCTTCCCCGAAGCTTTGGTCCAATTTACCTTCTGCACGATCTTGAACTTTTATTGACATAATTTTACTACAAATAAGTCTATTTTAACCAGTAAACATCTTCATAAGATCATTTTATTTCGTTTTTAATTTTCCAAAAATTATTTATTTTTTGGCACTTCGCGCACTTTTTTATCGGCTTTCTAGACGAAGTGTGAGTTCTTTCATCGGAGAAAATTAATTGTAAAATTTTCGTGAAATTCAAGGGCAAATATGTAAATTTGTGTTATGGAATAAATTTTTAAGATGTATTCATATTTGAAATTTGCTCAATTACTAAACGGTCGCGCTTTTCTTCGACATGGGTGACAAGGATAAGAAAAAGGCGAAAATGTAAGTCTTGTTTGATGTGAAGCAGGTTATTACTGTCTTTCAAGTCTTATTTTTCGACTGGTTATTACCACAGTAAAGTTTGGACTATTCTGATCTATTTTTAAGGTTAGAATTAACGTTTTAAACCTTTTTATATTGTTATAAAGCCAAATGATAATCTTTTAATGGCTAATCATGGATAAAGTTAAATTTATCGTTCTATTTCAGCTCGACAAATAAAAAGAAAGAAGGAGCAGTAAATCAAGATGGTAAATCGAAAATGGTAAAGCCAAAAGAAACTGGAAAATCAAAAATGGTGAAGCCAAAGGAAGAGAAAGAGGATGTGGTGAGTGCATGGATAATATCGGCCATTTTTCTTTGATTTCGCTAAAGTTTTGTATAGATATAAAGGAAAAAAATTTTAGTATTGGAAGTGGAAAACTTTCTGAATAAAATACGAAAAAATTTTGGAAGAGTTTTTTATCGACTGGTCGAGACACAAGGTTTCTCCTGCCTTGCTTTTTGACTGGTGCAGACAATATTATTCATAACAACTGTAATACTTGTCGGATTGTGCTCAATTTTGGAATTTAAATAGCTAATAGAAATGTTTATAAGTACGTAAAAAATTATTTTCCTCTCTTTCAAATACTTTCAACAATGTATATTGTTTTAGACTCGCTCAGGCAAGACGAAGAAGACAGCTCCCCCACAACCGTGCGTTGCTAAATGTGATCCGAATGCTGGTGATCACGTCCGCCGATGGTTCAACCGTGCTCTAGAGAAGGGCGTGGCCGGCTTACGTGAAGAGTTTGGTCAAATGAGACGTTACTGTCCGGCGAACATGACTGTCCACAACTTCACGATCAATTGGGAGCTGGGTCGGAATCGCTACAAGGACGTGCCGTGCCAGGACAAAGATCGAGTCATATTGAAGTGGCCGGGCTATGATTATGATTACATTCATGCAAACTATGTTCCTACGCCCAAATCGCCCAAACGGTATATTTGTACCCAGGTAGGTTGAGAAGGAGACCTTTTTTGGGCGAGGGGAGGAGATATTCAAAATGAAATTTTTTACTTCAATTTACAGGGGTTAAAAGTTGATTTTATTCTTTAGAAAGATAAAATCTTATATTCTTAAACCTTGTCAACATTACAGGGCCCTCTCGAAGCGACGGCGGTCGACTTCTGGCACATGGTACTGCAAGAAGAGACCCAAGCCATCATAATGTTGTGCAATTGTATCGAGAAGAACATGGACAAATGCTACCAGTATTGGCCGCAAAAACCCGGTGATTCACTAAAGTTTGGTGATGTTACTGTCATCTCGGAGAAAGCGACACAAGTCCCGGTTGTAGACAACATTGTCCAAACCAACATCAAGATAAAAGCGACGCCGAAACGAGGAAACCCGATTGAGAAAGCGATTTGGCACTTTCAATGGATCAACTGGCCGGATCGCGGCGTTCCGCCGTGCAATCATTCCGTGATCCACCTTCTGAACATGGTCAGACAATGTGACACGTCCACCGTTGTGCACTGCTCGGCAGGTATAGGAAGGACAGGCACGATTGTCTCCATTGGCTACATGATGGAACGCTTCCAGAATGCTCAGACTTGTGAAGATATGCCTGTCATTTTCAAAGAAATCAGAAATTGTCGACCATATTCGATCCAAAATGATATTGTAAGGCGTTTTTATGATATAAGACTATTTTAAAAAAGAGGGGGAAGGGGAGAGTGGTAGAAAATTTTTAGAAAAAAAAATTATTTTGCTTAATTGAGCTTAAAGGATGTAAAAGGAGCTAAAATATTGGCATTTTTAAGACAAACATTGAAAATCAGGGTTTTCGTGGCGGGCTCAAATTAAACTAATTTTTTTGGAAATTGAATTATTAAAAGTCCCTGTTTTGTGATTTTATAAAATACTTTTGTTGTTTCAGCAATACCTATTCATTCACCGAGTAATCATGTTCTACTTTGCCGAGCGCTATCGAACATACGATAAGTCGGACCCGCGCTACATCAAATTTGTCGAAGACTACAATCAAGCGATCATGTAATGGAGTTGTGACAACTTGTCTTTGAAAATGGCAGAATAAAGGGTTCTTTTGGTTTTGGCATTTAATTAAAATTCAAAAGATTGGATGAAATTTAATCAAAAGCCGACTTTGGCTTGAGAAAGGGCTTGCTTAGAGCTGTGTTAATGTTTTTCTTATTGTTTCTTGGTTTTTGTTTGATTTTTTTGTTTTGTTTAGTAGTGTAAGTTTCACGATTTTAGATATGAATTGGATTTTTTTGATAATTTCATTAAAAAATGGCCTTAAAGTTATAAAAAACTAATATTTTTGGGTAGAAATTATAACAAAGTGCACGTTAAGACTTGTTTCATCTAATTTTTGTTACCTAATTTACTTCATTATTACCTAAAACGACTGATTAATTTTGAAATGAAGACAAGATATTGAATTAGAATTTAGTTACGTCACTGTGTTTTCAATGCTAGAACGATTTGGTTTACTTTAAAACACTTGTTTTACCTTGATATCAAAGTAAAAAACTTTTTTATTGATCTCTCAGCAAGGTGCTTTTTGTGTTATGAAAGGTCATAGTGATAAGACCAAACTATAAACTGATCATCGATTGTAAACAACCAGAAAAACCCTTTTTTATTAGTGTTTTGTGAAGGAGTTTCACCGAAAACGTGCTTTTTCAGGAAATTTTGTTGAAAAATTGATAATTATTTTTGTTTTGGGGTTATTTTATTGAAATGTATATTTTACAAGGTTTTTTTGTTAGAACGTTTATGTGATTGACTGTTACTCAACAAATCTTTTTTAAAGAATAGTTTTGTACTAGGTTAGGGTAGAGTAGGGTGATATAAAAAAGCCAAAAGGTAAGGATTTGGGGAGCAGTAGGATCTTTTCTCTCCTACAGTTTTTTTAAAGTTTAACTTGGTTTTTTTCTTAATTTTGATCATTTTTGACTGATCGGGATGTACTTTGTTGATATTGAAAAAATTGAAAAATTGCTCCATGCCATTTGAGGACAAAACATTAGTTTTTTTTTTATTTTGTGGCTATAACACAACCTGTTAGCATTTAAAAAATTTAAATTTTATTTATTTGTATACAATTTTAAAAATTGGTGGTTGGTTAGTACTTACCGAACGATTTTCGGCTATTTTTGATAAGATTTTAAGTTTGTATAACTTTTAGTTAAATGTATTACAAATATTTTGAATACAGTAAGGTTGGTCTTTTTGTGTTTTAGTTTTGTAATTTTTTAAAAACAAACGTTAGTTGCTAACCCAAATTTACAAGGAAAGTACCCAACCTGCCCCGCTCAGAATTATCTCAAAATTTTTATATGAATTCTTTGTACTACCAATAGTACCCATAAAAAATTTTAGCTCGCGCTTTTGAGTTTTGTGTTTCAAGCACTTTTTTCGGCTTTCCAGACAAGATACGCTTACAAATTTAAAAATTTAGGTTTATTTAAAGGTTTTCTACTAGTATATCAAAGAAAAATTATTAAAAGTCAAAAAATGACAAAGTTACAAGCTTGAAACACAATGCCGAGTTGGCGGGAAATTCAAAATGTCATTATTTAATCTCGATTTTCTTGAGATTCCTGGAAAGCGCGATTTAGTACATTGCTGAAGATCTTATATTTACATGATCTTTCTTTATAAAAAGTTTGAAGTCAATCAGAGCGGGGCAGGTCGGGCACTTTCCTTGTTAGTTTAATAGCTACGCTAGAGCCAATTCATAAAATAACAGTATGTAGCTACATGTATTTAAAATAAAAGAATTTTTTGGTTTAGTAATGACACCCCTTCTTCGACCAAACCCACATTTTTTAACAATACCAAAACGGCTAGCCTCTCGTCAAGTGTTGGACAATAACTACGTGATACCGGATGGCCGTGTTTTGAGGATTCAACGTGCTGAACCAGAAGATAAGGACGCTTTGTTCACTTTCTACCGCGACAATTTTTCAGTTCAAGAGCCAATCTCAAGGTATTTGAAGATAACATTCGAGGATCTGGAAGGAGCTTTTTATGGTCCCATCTTTGATATGGCATTGAAACAAGGACTGAGTACGGCGGCGTACGATGGCGACAAGTTGGTTGGGGTCTCGATTGTCACTTTGAATCCGGTGGAACAACGAACTCTACTGGTACCTCAAAATGAGTTTGGAATTGGTAAGTTTGGTTTTTTTGTAGTGAGGTAGGGTAAAGTAGGTTTTGTTTGATGGTGGGATAGGGCATGATGGGTTAAGTGTAGAGTAAGGTAAGGTGGTTTAAAGTAGGGTAAGGTAGAGTAGGGGAAATTACAGTATTTTAGGGTAGGGTAAGATAGGATACGGTAGGTTAGGGTAGGATACGGTAGCGTAGGGTGGAGTAGAGTAAAGTATGCTATGGCATTTGTAAATAAATTCACATTCAGACGCCGATAAATACGCGAAACAACTAGGAACATCAGTAAACGGTGGGATATTGTACTCGTTGTTGATGCATGGTGAAGCTATATCAGTGTCATTGCTACCTGAAGAAATTACTCACCTTGTTCGAGCTGAAGCTGGTAGTGTCAGTCCAGATTATAGGGGGTAAATTTCAAAAAAAAATTATTTTTGATAATAAAAGGAGATTTTAATTTTTTTTGTTGAAAAAAAGTAGTTTTTAGACTTAATACTATGTAGATATATGTAGATGTAGAATTATATTTTAGATATAACTTATGATTATAGAGCTGATGTGAGACGGAAATTGGCCATAGAATCGGCTAAACTGGCGGCTTCTGAAGGGTACGAAGTGATAGACACATTGTGTTCAGCTACAGCTTCTACTAAAGTTATGGGCGATGTAAGTAGCATACCGTTTTACTATAGTAATGTACAATACTATTGCGATGGTACTGACAAAAATTATTTGTGGTACTATACACTGAAAATCGCCGTACTTTAAGATTTAGGATCATAGTACGGTAGTACTGTAGAAATTTTTAAACTTTATTATATAGACTTTAAAAATCTTTTTTTTGTACATATTTGCGGTTCTAGTACGATGGTACTGAGAAAAAAGTAAAAATAGTAGTACTATATAGCACGGAAACCTAAAATACAGTACAAATTTACCAATACAGTACGATGGTTTTTACTGCTAAGAATTTCTACTATGCAGACGTTAGCTTTTTTAGGACGATACTATTACAGTACGATGTAAAAACATACTCAAGGTAGATTAGTAATAGTACGACTAGAAAATATATTGACAGATAGTATTATAACTGTACGATGCTAATTCAAATTACGACTTTTAGTGCGGCCTAGTGACAAGACATAAAATGGTGTACAAAGACATGACGTACCACGGTAAACCCATCTTCCCAACGCCTTTACATGATGATAATACTTCGATGAATGTTATGCAAGGATCGATAAAAGACTTGTCTACGCTTGAATGTCCTAAAGAATCGACCATTCAGAAGTACAAAAAGAGGATGGCTAGGAATTAGGAATTTTAAAATTATTAAAAGGTGTATTAATAAAATTTTTAATTTTTAAAATTTTAGGAAAATTTCTATGAAATTTCAAATTTTTAAAAAAATTATACGATTTTCGAAATTTAAAAATAGATATTCGGATCTCAAGGGGAGATCCTATAGGTATAAAGCTATAAATTAAAAAATTAGAGGAAAAAAGGAAGACAAAATAAAGATAAAAAGACAAACAACGTAAAAGGGGGGAAAGACAAGCAAAAGTAGGGTCAATAAATCTAAAAGGGATAAATAAGGGGGGACAAAGGAAATCGAAATTCGAACATAATGAGAAGCTTCTGTATAATATTAGCTTCAAAAATCGGTCCATTTTTTCTGTAATGGTACTCGAAAAAGGTTCGAAGGTAAAAGGGGAAGGGAAAATATAATTTGATTTTTCATTACCATCAGAAAAACCTTTAACATAGTCACTTTTAGACTCAATAATATCAATTGTTACCTGAATTTTGACATCCTTTTCAACGTCTTTGAAATCTTGGACCAATAAGCTTTCATTCATCGTAGGTTCTTCAACTTGAGTTGTAATTGGTGTCACTTTCTCAATGATCTTCTTATCAAGTAAGACTTCTTCAATAATTTGGTTAACATCGTGCAATTCTGTGGCTTCTGATTCGACTTGAGTTTTGGTAATCCATTCTGGGGGTATTGTCAATATATTCTGAAGCTGGAATGAATGGTTCTCGACTTGGTTCTGGTTTGGGAGTGAAAATCGTTCTTGCTCGTGCTTTCTTTCTTTCATCTCGAATTCTTCTAAAACAATGATCAATATTATGATTAAGCTTGTTACAATATAAACGTTTTAGACGTGGCTTATTAAAATTGTAACCCGAGTTGTACCCACGCTTCTCTACAAGTCGGGTTGACAAAAATCCTGATTTGAATTTTGATCTTGCTGGAAATACTGAGACATTTGGCCAAAGTTTTCGTGATGTTGTTGATTATCCCAAGGAGCTTTTTGACAATATAAACCATCAAAAGCAGTAACAGCGATTTCAACAGCCTTTTTGAATGGAACATCGCCTCTAGCAGCTAAAGCAATGTGAACTTCTGGAAAATTTATTCCCATAAGGAACTTTCTCATTAGGTTAACCTCCAGAATATCAGTTGGGGTATTTGGGTAAGCTCGCAATGTTACTCTGCGCACGATATCCGCGTAGCTTTGGATACTTTGATCGCGTTTCCTATACAGTGGCTTCAAATAGTTGTCGATTGCCTTTTTTGCATCGAATTCAGAATCTAACAATTCATTTTTCAGAAGCTTTATTTGCGAGTCGAGAGAAGCCTGTGGATTTTCAAACTTAATACGATTCAATGTCAATCTAGCGTCTCCAGTTACTTTACTTCTTACTATGCTTGCCTTCAGGAAAGCAAAAGATCTGGATTTTCGTTGCCAGTAATACTCGGGATCATATTTTGCGTTAGTATAAAAGTAGCTGTGTCATTGGCTAGGGGTTGAGGTGAAGAATCCTCTTTTTGTTTTACTTCCCCACTATCAGCAGAAACCGTTCCCGTTTTGTCTTTTTCCTCAATTTCCTTGACTATTAGTTTCTAAAACAATATTTTTTTGCGATAAATCTGTCACAGTATTAGATAATACTTTTAAAGCGCTTATAATTTCGTCGAGCTTGGAGTTATCTCCAGCTCCACCTTTAGTATCAGCCATTCTTGCCTAAAAACCAACAAAAAGAAGAAAAGTTTACCTTTACTTGGGTCTTTGATCATGAGCTGGAGTCGAGGCTAGGCAAAGTCGGGTTTGGCTGGTCTTTGGCTGGCCTGAAAAAGTAACAAGTTAATATATTGTTACCTAAAATAAGGTCACGAACGCGGAAATCAATTTGGATTTTTGATCGAGATGCCAAAGAATCGAAAAAGACGTCGATTCTGGATTTTTTTAATCAATAAAGACGTTGATTTTTTAACTCGGGGAGTTGTGAAATGACAATATTTGTCTCTTTCACCTACGTATAGTATCTCAATAAAGACGTTGAGACTTTATACGGAAAACCAATAAAGACGTTGGTTTTAGTACTCAATTTCGATAAAGACGTCGAATTGGTACTTATAAATCGAGAAAAACGTCGATTTTTTACTCAAAATCCGATAAAGACGTCGGTTTTGTTTACAGAATTCGATAAAGACGTCGAATTACTACCTTATGTTGATCGAAAGACGGATCAAAGGTAAATCTTTACACGAAGTAAAGCAAAAACAACAAAAGAATTGACAAAAATACACGTAAATTTCGCGAAAAGTGTCTATAACAATATCGAAATCAATGTGAATAACTAACAAAATCGAAAAAGGTATTAAAAGTGTTTCCAAAGTTCTCAAACGGATACAATAAGGAAATCACAAAAAATTTTGGCCCAAAAACAAAGTATTCACGGAAAGTTCAATATTAATATCGACAAAGACCAATATCATATTAATATTCACTCAAAAAATCGCGAAAGAAAGCGAAAATTTTATCCAAAAAATATATTGTTTTTGACAAAAATAATATAACCGAAGATTGTAAAAGCTCTAAGCCTGTGGTCGCCAATTCGGATCTCAAGAGGAGATCCTATAGGTATAAAGCTATAATACGATAACAAGCCCACGATATAAGGTTATAATATTTACCTTCCTCAATACGTTCAACAATAATAATATAAACCGATAACGATAAGATCCAGGTATAAAGTATGTGACGTCCTTCGGACGTCCCAACTGTCCTGAGCCTGCTGACCAACTATTGACTGTCCTGTTGCTTGATCGTCCTCTTCTTTTATCGTGCTGTCCACGTACGTGGTGCGGAATGCCAAGTGCTGTTCGTTGTCGTTGCGGGACCCAAAGGGTGCGCTCGTGCTAGGTCCAACTAGATTTTACAAAAGTGGGTAACCATATACCGGCCCGGTTTTTTTAAAAGTTTCTAACAAGTTCCAGATCGGCCTAGTAGAACTTCTTTCAGATCTAATGATACGTAAGCCGTTGAACTTACAACGAAAGTACTCAAACTTGCTTTGCTCGAAATCAACTCAAAATCTTTATATGAATTCCTTGTGCTACTAATAGTACCTATAAAAGATTTTAGCCCACTTTTTTGAGTTTGATGTTTTAACCATTTGAGTTTCCTGTCAACTTGTTCAATGTGGCATTGTGTTTCGACGTCTGCTATTGTCTTTTCAGACAAGCTACGCTTAAAAATTTAAAAATTTCATTAAGGTGACCCATTTTTTAGGGTGACCTATTGCGGAAGAGACCTAATCAGAAGTGACTTATTCAGTGCGGTGACCTATTCTCGGGGCCGTTAAAAATGTGTTAATTTCAAGATTTTCTACTAGTATATCAAAGAAAAATTCTTAAAAGTCAAAAATGGCAAAGTTATAATTTTGAAACACTCAACATTATGCAATGCGACCTGAAAGACATGGTTAATATGGAGTGCCCCAGGCAGAAAATTATCGACAAATTTCGGAAAATAAATTCAAAATAAGGCTTTATAAAGAAACGACATTTGAGTTGGAATAAACTTACTAGAATATTCATGTTGACTATTTATAAATTATGAAAGCCTTTTCTGCTTTTTCCGTATCTAACGACCCGCAGCCTGCACTTATGCTATTCAATCGGCCGCAGCGTGCGAAACGTGAAGATTCGTTTTGAAGGGTATTTTTGGCCAAATAAAGGTTAGAACAAGATAAAAGAGAAGATACTAGGACAGGAAAAGGACGTAAAACAATCGTAACATGATAAATATATTGTGGAAAGCATAATCAATGCTTGGAAATGGTGAAGTTTGAGTTATTTTGTTGTTTTTTATGGTTTTAGGCTTGAAACTCGAAGAATAAGATGGATAACATGATGGAAAATAGTGGAGATGGGTAAGTTTGCAGTGATAGGCGTTTGACATGTTTTGTATAAGTTTTAAAGCTGATATCTTTGCTTTTTAAAGTTTAAAATTTTAAAAACCTTGTTTATGAGATCTCATTTGAGTTATGTTACCTAAAATTACTGTAACTGTCTGAAAACCGAATAAAAATTGAAAAATTAAAAAAACTTTCTAAAAATTTTTTATATTGCTTAAATTAGCATAATTTTGGATGTTTTCTCCTTTTTTTGGATATTTTCCATCATTTTCCTTCAAAATCCCACCAAATTTGAATAATTTACGTGGCCGAAAGTGCGTTGATGAGGAAAAAGTCAAAACCGGCGAGACTCTTCATTCTTCATTCATTCCAAGCGAAACTTCGATCAGTGTTCAGTGGATCGAAATGGTGATCATCAAGTGGCTTCTCGGACTGGGCCTGCTGGGCGTCGGCGTGCATGGCTTCTCGGCGCACGAAGAGCTGATGGCGTTCAACTTGACCAAGGCGGGCGTGGACTACGAAGTGACTTCGGACCCTTTTCGCATTGCCGTAACGCATATAACTCGCAGCAAGGAGTGTGCAAAGTAAGTAAGATGGCAAGTATAATAGTGGTTTTTATGGGTTTCATTTGGAAGATGCTGCTTTATTTATTTTTTAAGTAGTAAGAGTCAAGACTTAACTATGATTTTCATATCTTTTACCATGTTATTCAGGGAGTACGCGTGTGTTTGTTACAATTCCAAAGACGGTGGCAAGCTGAAGGAGCAGGCGTTAGCTACGAATTTGCCCGACTGCGTCAAAACTAAGGGATTCATGTGCGGTTCGATTGGAACTTTCAATTACTACGTTTCGTTGCGTGGCCAACTCTTCTCGGTGGACACGGCCGAGCACGCGGACATTCCCCCGTTCAAGGTGGAGATGCGATTGAACGACGAATTCAACTACGTTCCGGTCATTTCATTGCAAACTCCGCCTGCGTTAAAAAACCCTAAAAGCTGTCAATTCTCCATCACGGCGGTGGGTTTTTATTTTTTTTTAAATTTTGTGTTTAGTTTTTTGGATTTTAAAATTTCTAAAATTGTCATCGAAATTAAAAAAAAATTATTTTTGGCAAAAGTGCTTTTGTTACCTAAAATATTGAGCAAAACTTCCTATTAAGTTGTCAAATAATTCTGCGCCCCTTAACTTCGAAAATTTGCTTTGAGAGGGGGCTCATAGTTTGTTGAACAATTTAGTAGAACGCTTTGAGTTTAAATTGCCATATCTTTTTAAATATAATTTTAAAAATTCTGAAAATTTCGTAAAACCATGAAAAGATACCATAGTATCAAATGGTAAAACAATATTCTAAAAATATTTGCCGGTCCATAAGTTATGGGTAAAATATGACGCTTGTTCCATAAAACTAAAACTAAAGTTTTATTTTTTTTTAATTTTCAAATAAAAAAAAATATTTTTTTCAACTTTAAAAAAATAAAATTTTTTATTTAATTTTTTCATTTTTTTAAGCTAAAATTTGAATTTCAGCAACATCTGAAACCCTTCAAACAGGCCAAAGCCGCCATGGAGGACAAGGTCATCAACTGCCCTGATTGCAAGAAGTGCCAACTTAGTGGTCCCGATTTTGGAAACCCGAACGAGTGATCTGTCTATATTGTTCTTATACGCCCAATAAATATTATTTTATTTTTTGATTTTGAATATGTTTTATATGTTTTGGTCGTTTTTCTTATTTTTAATATTTTTTAATGGTTAAAAATATCATTCTGAATTAAAACTGTTTAAAAAATTAAAAATGATAAGGCTTTTAAGGTTTAATTTGATTATTATCTAATTCTACGTGTCATCGCAAATAACCGCTGCTTAAAATTATACGAGTCATTTTATTCCAGTCTTATCAGTGGACGTATATAAACAATGTTGAAATGTGGGTTTGGTCGCACATTGTTTCCTGGTTTATATTTTTGATAGGAATTTAGGTTTACTTTGAACTGTTTATTCCTTATTGGCGACAAATTTTGTACTAGTACTAAATAAGACAAAGTTGTTCGTACTATTTTTAAAGTAAACGTGCTATTTTTATAGCAAAAGTACTATTTTAGAATATTTTTAAAACCGGCTCTACTAGTGCTATTATTTACGTGATATTGTAGAACAATGTCGCATTGTGTAACATTTTTTACAGTATTTTTTTTTACATTAGCTATAAGTGCTTCTGGAATTGACACAGGTGTAGTTAATGTAGAACAAGGCGAATTACAAGGTACAATTAAAAGATTTGGTAACAAAAACGTTGACTTTTACCTTGGGATACCGTATGCTAAAGCTCCACTAAACGAGGACACGTTTGCTGTGAGTTGTACATGAATATTGACAATTACCGAGATTACTTTGTGTAATTAAAAAATTTTTTTTTGTGGTTGGGGTAGAGTTGGGTACGATAGGGTAAGTCATGGCAGAACAGGGTAGTGTAGCGTAAGATAGAGTATTTTAAGGTGGGGTAGGGTATAATAGAAAGCGATAAGAACCTAAAGCAGGTGTTCTGTAGAGTACCTTGACGGCAAAATAGAGGTATGGTAAAGGAAGTTATACTAGGTGAGGCAAAGAAGAATAATGTAAGGTAAAACTACTTAAGGTAGGATAGGGTAGGCCGTGATAGAGATATAGCGTAGTACGGTAGTTTTGGAACTGTATTATATAGTACTATAAAGTAGAGTATAACAGGGAATGATAGAGTAAAGCACACTAGGGCAGGGTAGGTTAGGGTAAGGTGGGATAGGGTAGTGTATGGTGGGGGTAGGGTATTAAGTTAAAAAAATCAGTTAAACTTTTTTTTTCAGCGGCCAAAAGAAAGCCGAGAAATGGGAAGGAGTAAAACGGGTGGATAAGTTTGCTCCAGCTTGTTATTACCAAGATTCAAGCAATTTGAAAAGCGGCGAAAGTAAAGATTGTCTCTATTTGAATGTGTTTGTTCCTGGTGATGTAAGTTTTTTTACTGTATCTTAAAAAAATTTGCAACTCCTTACACTACCCTACAGTACCCTGCTCTACTTTACCCTACCCTACCCTACCCTACCCTACCCTACCCTACCCTACCCTACCCTACCCTACCCTACCCTACCCTACCCTACCCTACCCTACCCTACCCTACCCTACCCTACCCTACCCTACCCTACCCTACCCTACCCTACCCTACCCTATCCTACCCTACCCTACCTTACCCTGCCCTACCCTGCCCTACCCTACCCTACTTTATCCTACCCTTTCCTACCTTACTCTACCCTACTCTACTCTACCCTATCCTATCCTACTCATACATCTAATTTAAGGGGTCTCTAAAACCAAAAGATGGCTTCCCTGTGCTGTTCTTTATTCACGGTGGAGCTTATATCTACGAATCAGCGGAGCATTACGGTTCGGATACTGTAGCCGAACTGCTGCCAACTCAAGATATTATCGTAGTAACCTTCAACTACCGTCTTGGGGTGCTTGGATTCTACAGTAATGGCAATGAAAGTGCCCCAGGCAATCAAGGCTTGTGGGATATGGCAGAGGCTTTGCATTGGACATACAATAACATTAAAGCACTTGGTGGAGATCCTAACAGGATTACTGTGGCTGGTCATAGTGCCGGTAGTATGTCCGCTGAGATTCTGAGCTTGTCGCCGGTTACGAGTCGTAAGTTTTATGGGTTGTTGTAGCTGCAGTAGGGCTTGCTGTAGGGTAGGATAGGGTACAGTAGTGTAGGGTACGGTACGGTAGGGTAGGGTAAGGGTTTTTATATAATATTTTACCACTTCAGACATGGTCTATCAAGTATATTTAATGTCCGGCACCAACGACTTTCAATGGGAACCAGTAACACCACAACTTGTCTATGACAGTATTTTTGATATGGCTACCGTATACTTTTTGAGTTACAAAGGAAGCAAATCGGATTCTGATGCTTTTACTGACTTTTTGATTTCTCAAAATCCAGAGAATTTGCATGTTCGTTACTCTAAAAATGGTGAAGCTAAAGAAGTGTTCATCTGGCCAGTGTACGATGGGCATCTGATTCCGGAGAAAATTGCCGTTCTACGACAAACGACCAAAAGAAGACCAACGTTGGTTGGGTGTACTAGATACGAAGGCATGCTGTTGAGTACGTTGAATTTTGAAGTTTAAAAAAATTTTTAATTTTAAATTTAAAAAATTTAAATTTTTGATAATTTCAAAATATAATAATTAAACTGATAATTCAGAAATTTGAAAGATATATTCTTAAAATTTAAATAATAGAAGATAAGGCAACAAAGCTTGCTAAAACATGCCATTTTAGTTGACAACCCAGACTTCAAGAAAGCCGCCTTGCAAGTTGTGGCACGGCATGTTCTGAAACAAGAAGATTACAAAGAAACAAAGCATGAGTCGACGGCCAATAATATTCTGAATCGATTTTCGAATGAGAATAGCTTCAATGAGACACAAGAGTATAGGCAACACTATATGGAGGTAGGTATGAAGGATGGTTAAGGTAGATAAAAGCAATGTAGGGTTCGGTAGAGCACGCTAAACTAGTGTCCTGACTACTGTAGGGTAAGATGCAGTATGGTGGGGCGGATATGGTATGGTAGGGTAGAGTAGGGTAGGGTAGGGTAGGGTAGGGTAGGGTAGGGTAGGGTAGGGTAGGGTAGGGTAGGGTAGGGTAGGGTAGGGTAGGGTAGGGTAGGGTAGGGTAGGGTAGGGTAGGGTAAAGTAGGGTAGGGTAGCATAAGATAAAGTACGGTAAAGTAGGGTAAGGTGCGGTAGGGTACGGTAAAGTAGGGTAATGTAGATTATATTATGCTATATTGTACCACATTCCAGTTGATGTCAGACATATTCTTCAACACAGGCATCTATCGTTATGTAATGCAACATACCTCAACATCAGAAAAGCCGATCTATGTATACCGCTTCGACTACTATTACTCAAAGTATCAGAAGTCGAAAGAACGTCTTCTCGATGGCTCTACTCACGGTGACGACATACCATTCGTACTGGGACAGTTCAACATCAAAGGTGACGAGTACAACTACGAGGATACTGTAGCAAGAAAGCAATTTTCGAAGTTTATTGCAAATTTTGTAAAATACGGCCGCCCTAATGGACCTGTTGACATTGGTAATCGAGGTGTTGAGGAATGGCCACCGGTCGATTTACAGAGTAAAAAACTGAATCATATGGTGTACAATTACTACGACAATCACATGAGTGACAACTGGTTCGAGGAGAGACACTTCGAGTGGATAAAAATTCGAAAAGAATACCAAAGTTACAGTACTTCGGCTGGTTACGGTCGTTTTGTTGGGTTAATGTTGTTGTTGTTGTGGTTGGGGTGGTAAAATGTTATTAAATGCTGACATAAAGAACCCGCCATTTTTTACAGCAATTTACTAGAAAAGTATGGCGAAAGTATGGCGGGTTCTTCATGTCGGCACGTAACAAAAATTATTTTATTATTGATTTTATTGTAAAATACGAGTAAAATCATAACACAGGTACTTTTAAACCTTCAAATAATTAATATAATATTTATTGTGGTATTTACATTATGTACAACGTCTTTTTCAATCATCTACAAATCTCGAATAGACCATTTTTCTCAGTATGATACTATTTTACAGTACCATACACAATTTCTGACTAAACTTAACAAAAAATAGTAACACAGCTTGCCTATAAGATATGTTGAAGATGTTTTACGATGTATAAACAGAAGATACCGAGCAGTAAGAAGCCCCAGTAGGTATACTAACCTCTTCGAATACCGGCAATTGCTCCCAGCATTCAGAGCTGGCATCAGGGAAGAAGACTCGAGCCAAAACCATCGATTCACGAAGTTCTGTGCCCCGATTCTGAAAGAGAGATAGGTATTAAACCTCATTTTTTAAACGAAAGCATACACTACACTAACCTACCCTACCTGAGCTTACCCTTCCTTACCTTACCGTAATCTTCTATACTCTATATCACCTTACCCTAGCCACCCTACTCCACCGTTCCTCAACCTACCTTACCTTGTCTTACCAAATCCTACCCTACTTTGTCTTCACCAACCCTGACAAAGGGGCTGGTAAAGACAAAGAGTATAGTACAGTACCATACTGTATCATACTCAGCTTTAAAATTACTTCACCCACCCTACAACAATATAAACTTACAGATATATGATGAACAAGTTGATGAATCTTTCCGATTCTCTGACCAATGTTAGCTACACCGTACATGTTAGCAACGTAGTAGACTAACTCTGTGTTCAAGGCGTCACATGTTGTTTGAACTTCTGGCATCACCAAGTTTAGGTCGTTTACTAAAAATTGTTTTTCAAAGGTTAAAGTAATGTAAATTGAGGTAAAGTAAGGTAACGTATGACCTGGCTTGACCCGTTATCTATGTTTAGGTAGAGTAGGGCAAGGTAGGTCAAAGAAAGAGTATTGTAGGATACGATAAAGCTACAGTACAGTAAATTAAGCTTTAAACTTACTACAATTACAAAACATGATGTAAGCCATAGCCATAAGTTCAATTTCAGTCAACTGAACACTGCCAATCATGTCCGACGTGAACATTAAGTTGTGCACAATAGGCCTAGCAAACCTCAGATGTTCTTCGGCGTTCTCAGAGTCTTCGAAGAACACTCTAACCACGTCTTGGTCACAATAGTAGCCATAGTGCATGATCAGTTTGGTCGATTGTAGTCGTTTCGACGCCTTCGATGATACATACGATCGATGTAGACATAGGAACTCTGACATGAATATCTTCAGTACTTGAGCCTTGATGTCTTTGTTGAGGGTGCGGTAGATTGGTGCTGTGTCGAGAAGAAGAGAGTGAACTAAAGATACTGTACCTTTTTCCATTCGAAGATGCTCTGGGCGGGTCACTGGCTTGAATTTGAAGTCCTGTAGAAAGAACGTTTAAAAAATATAGTACGATAAGATTTATCCTTCAATAAGACTTACACTTTAAAAAATTACTGTAAGATATGTCTTAGGTTTATAAAATTACAACAGAGTAAAAAATTTAGTTAAAAATACAGTACTATAAAGTAACAGATGCATATAAGCTGTAAAATACAAATTATAGTAACAAAAGTCATAAACCTTACGTCAAGAGTACTGAACAAGTCTTCCGGGTTCTCCACAATATATAATGATCGTTCGGCGCTGCAAAAGTTACGGTAGTGCGTTACGGACATATCTAGTAGTCGTGTCGCATTGTTTGTTAGCTAAAAAGTTATTTTTTTAAAATTAGTAAAGCATATGAGTAGAATAGTGTATAGCACATAAGTAGAGTAACGTAAAGCACCAAAATTTTTATGTGATATCTTATAACAAAGGAAGGTAAGCAAGGTGAGGTAAGATGAGAAAAAGTACAGTAGAGTGTAATACAAAACAGAACAATAGAAATTAAGACACAATAGGGTAACTTAGAGTGAATGGGTCGGGTAAGATAGAATAGAGTGTAATAAAGAAAGAGATTGTAAAATAGGATGTAAAAAGGTAAGTCATGTGTAGGACTGGCTAAAGATCGGGCTAACTATATATAATTATATAGTGAAAGAAAAGCTAAGACAAAAGCTAAGCTAGGCTGGGTAGGCTTGTTATAAGACTAGAGCAAGGGTTAGGGTTCTGGGCTAGAACTCTAAGCTAGGACTCTATACTAAAACTCTAGACTAGGGCTCTAGGCTAGGACTCTGGGCTAGGACTCTGGGCTAGGGCTCTAGGCTAGGGCTCTGGGCTGGAGCTCTGGGCTAGGGCTCTGGGCTAGGGCTCTGGGCTAGGGCTCTGGGCTAGGGCTCTGGGCTAGGACTCTGGACTAGGGCTCTCAGCTAGAGCTCTGGGCTAGGGCTCTGGGCTAGGGCTCTAAGCTAGGGCTTTGGGCTAGGACTCTGGGCTAGGGCTCTGGGCTAGGGCTCTGGGCTAGGCCTCTGGGCTAGGGCTCTGGGCTAGGACTCTGGACTAGGGCTCTCAGCTAGAGCTCTGGGCTAGGGCTCTGGGCTAGGGCTCTAAGCTAGGGCTTTGGGCTAGGACTCTGGGCTAGGGCTCTGGGCTAGGGCTCTGGGCTAGGGCTCTGGGCTAGGCCTCTGGGCTAGGGCTCTGGGCTAGGACTCTGGACTAGGACTCTGGACTAGGGCTCTCAGTTAGAGCTCTGGGCTAGGGAGGTCTAAGGGCTCTGGACTAAGAAACTGAGCGGATATAATAAGGTGAATCAATTTAATCCAAAGGTAAAATATATTTTAATTAAAACCTCACTTCAAGCATGGGCATCTGAATACTTGGTGCCTTAACGTTAGCATTATAATCCACTATACAGCCATTTTGTTTAGGTGAACAAGAAGCCGAGCTCTCGTGAATATCAGCACAAGGCACTTCACCTTTCATACCCACAAATCTACATCGTTCCAATCGGCACGCTCTACATGTGTTTCTTAACTCAGCTTTGGAAACGTCACAATTCCCTCGATTGCGACATTTATAAGATTTTCGTTCGACCAAAGATCGTCGCCAAAATGAAGAACAAGCACGACAAGCCAGAACACCAAAATGTAGACCGTGATGACGTTCGCCACACACGGCACAGCCGGTTGTCGAAGTGGGCTTATGGTTCATATGAAAAAATTGATTTAGTGAAAATAATATATATAGTATAATAATAGCACGATCATAACACATAAAAATCATATGGAGATAGAACTAGGGCTAAAATTAGAACCAAGACTTAGCAAAAGCCTAGCCAATGCTAGGGCAGCTAAGGCTAAAACCAAGCCTAAGACTAAAAATAAAACCAGGAAAAAGAATATACTTGAGCTGTAGCTAAGGCTAGATTTATGGCTAAAGGCGAGAGTAGGTCTATACCAATGGATAAAAGTAAGGCTAGGGCTAATACAAGAACTATGTTTAGGTTTACGACACTGAATAAAGCTAAGCATAAGGCTAGGCCCGCTAAAGGTAAATCTAAAACCCAACCTTAAGTTTAGGACTATGACTATGGTTAAGTACAAGGCTAAGGCTAGGTATAAAGCAAACGCTAGAGCTAAGGCTAGGGCCAGAGAGCTCAAGTTTGAGAATATAGCTAAGCTTATAGCTAGGACTTTGTGTAAATTAAAAAAGCAACTTTTTAAACTGTAACAAAATTTAAATTTAGCGACAAAAATATAAATAAAACATCTTTCACGATAGAATAATATCAAATAATTTTTCTGCAAGGCTGGGGTGAAAACCAGCATCTTATTTCCTCGCTTCCTCTTCATCCACACCAAAATAAATCCTTAAAATTTAAAATCAAATAATATAACTTCTAAGCAAAAATTTAAATTTATAGATTTTAAAAATGCAAAAGCAGTTTTAACTCTTTTAATTTTGATTTGGTCTTTCGAATTAACGTTCCCATTACAATTAGCAGAAAAAACTACTGTCAAATAAACCTTCAAGACCTTTAAAAACATTAAAAAAGCGAAAAAAACTAAACGTAAATTTCGAAAAACATGTATAAACAAGCTTTTTCAATAGTAAAAACAAAATTGAGCGATTTTGAAAAAAGCCCAGAAAAAAACAGAGTAAATCGCATTAGGTAAATATTTAAAAAATTGCTTCTTACTATAAATTTTACCCCTCTTAATTCCCTTTGTCTTTCTTTGTGAACTACCCTTTAGTACGCCCCTCTAACACCCCTCCAGCGCCCAAAATAATTCCAAGCCTTCATAAGTCCGCCTAACCTTGCAATTAAACATGGTCCAGGTAAACTCTTTAATTGGCATTACTTTGCACAATAAAAACAAAATTAAAAAGCGGCTTTTAGAAAGATTATTCTCTCGTTTTGACACAAAAACAAACGTCAATAAGGGGGAAAAGTTTAAAAAGGTATCGATCGAGAAGCGCGTGTTCAGACTTCCTCAATAGGTATATTAATCAATGGCGACAAGCAGAAAGTGTAGTTGACTTCAACGTTTTGTTACAAGTGTCAAAAAAAGTTTACGTAAAAGTTTTTATAAAGTCATTATATAAAACCTCAAGTCATTTACATATCCTACCCTACTCTACCCTGCCCTACCCTACGAACCCCCCCCCCCTCTCCCCCACACGTAGCTGCTACCTGTGCCGATTTTTTCGACCACCGCCCTCAGGCCAAAAGTCCCCGCCCGGCACTGCCCACTATACTTTACTTTACCCTACCTTAACATACCCTAAAATGAAAGCCTACTATGCTGTATAAATTAGTCATTTCGAGAAGCTCTTCAACGAACAGTTAAGTAATAACTATAATAATAGTACTATAATTTTGTATTCAACATTTTCAATTCATTCAAAACTTCAAAACATGTCATTAAATTTAAAAAAAAGTCTCATATACTAATTAAAACAAGAAAACTATAATGATATGTTACAACTACATTAACTTGCTTAAAAGTCATTTTTCGGCCACTTTTAAAAATGGCATTTCATCAAGATTGTAGTTTAAAAAAGCTGTCATTTACTTTGAAAACGGCATCATTTGACGTTAAAATCACATTTAAAATGCAGTTTTAGCAAGTTAATGTCAATAACTTATAAAGATTATATTCAATCTCTCTCTTTTACTCCCTCCTTCTCCCCATATTGAATATATGACAACACAGCATCAATTTCTATTTCAGTACCTACTTTTTGAAACTACTTGTATTAATACTATGCAAAATACAGTAAAATATCCAAATTAAGACTGCAAAAACCATAAAATGAAGCACTATCCCCTTCTCCCCCCCCCCAAAAAAACGTTGTAAACATTACCTACAACAAATTGCAAAAACCAATTGATAATTACAAACGAAAAAGCTTTCTTCAAAATTGTCAATTTAAAAACGCATTAGACGATTAAAAAGTCGATCACCAAAAAATAGGTGACAAACTAGACAAAATCAATCAAAACAGCCCTGTAAGCGGCTCAAATAAGCAAAGAGGAAGACTCAAACTCCAGCAAAAAAAACCGTCATTTATTTTTATCAACACATTTAGAAATCAATATAGTTTGCGATGTTTATTTATTGCCTAACGTGAGGTAGTCAATTAAAGATTAAGTTAAGTAGGTAAAACTAGCCGTATTCTCAGCCCTAGCCCAAAACTTTAGGCCCAGGTTTAGCCCTATCCCTAGCTCTACCTTAAGCTGTAGCCTAGCAGTAGCTCTAAATTTAGCTTTAGTTCTAGGTATAGCTCTAGCTCCAGCCGTAGTCACAGAGCAACAACTAGTCCTCAACCTATTTCTGTTTTACCTTCCCATACACTACATTTACCTTACCTTACTTTTGCCTTACACCGCTCTACCCAGCCATATTCTATTATACTTTTACAAACATAGTAATTGAGTAGTTACTCAACCTAGTTGTACTTTAAACGACAAACAAAAAATGTAACTATCGTACGTACATGTAAATATAACTATTGTACGTGCCAATAGCTATGAGAGTTCTAAAGGAACCTTCGTACTAAAGATTCCATATTACAAGACGTCAAGCTTTATATTACATAACGGAATCATTCTATAGTGAGAGTTGTGATAAAAGTTATACTTTCATAGTAACGTTGGTAGTAAAGTTTAATTAAATGTGTTACAATTAACAAGTGTAATTACGCCTTTCGTTCAACATACAAATATTCGTAGGCGTTTCCTATAATATTACCTATGAAGTGTGTTTAATAGCACTGGGATTAAATGGTGTTAAAAAGTTTACTTTGAATTATTTACATGGTAAAACTAATGCGGTAAACTGCATTAACAACAACAATTTTTCAAACCACTCAATTTTTAAAACAATTTTTTAGGTAAACCAAAATATTTTTTTACCCTCTTCCCTTCTCCTACCCCTCCCATTAGATCAAAATTGCCCGTCCAGTAAAGACATAGACAAAACTTTTAGCGACAAAAATTTGTTTCAAATATACTAAAATATCGCGGTTCTAGACACGCTAATCAAGAACAATTAAAAAAATAATCCGTATTAAAAAACGATTGTTTATTTGATATGGTTATCTTAAATTCACATACTTAAAAAAATTTATTCACTTCACTTTAACACCCCAATAACCAAGTCTTTATATAACAACCAAGCTTAACACCCAGGCACAGTGCCAATGTGATCGCAATAAGGCCCGCTGGGATTGAACACAGTACCAGGTGCACAGTTTTGTTGTACCCATCTACCACTAGCACATTGATAGAACTTGGCACAGTTCAACGGATCACGATGATAGCCAGCTGGCCCTGGATCTTCACGGCAAGCTTGGTCTGGAGACCAATGTGGCTGTGGAGGGAAAGGCTCTTCTGGATAATGAGGGTAGGGCTTTGGATTCTGGGGTGGAAGTGGCTCGAAGGGTGGCTGGGTTGGGCGGGGTGGTTCTGGAACTGAAAAAGAGAGATTTGGCTGGCATTTAGAGATAGAAGAGAGAGAAAAAACAGTAAAACTAATGCGCATGGTAGCGTAGAGGGATAGATAGAAGAAAGCAAGAAAAAGTAAAGTACTAGTATAGCCTTACCCGGATTATAGATGTAAGGACCGTCGTTCTCCGGACATTTGTAGGTCGTTTCACATTCTTTTACTCTTGGATGGAAGCCAGATCCATAAGGGCATTTTCTCAACTCAAAATGACCGTAATCACAACGTTTGAACAAGCTACAACTACCGTTTACTGCCAGAGTTTCTCCATCCACGCATTGAGGTGCTGGAGCTGGTTTTTCTGCAAGAAATTTTTATGCCTTCAACCCCAACATTGTTATAAAAACGTCGAATGCCCCACAGTACCTTCAGTTTACTGGACCTTACTTAATTCTACCTTAAACTATGCTGTCTTGCTCCTTATCCTGCCCTCATTTCCTTGACCCCATAACACCTTACTCTACCTGCCCAACCCATCCTAAATTACCTTCCCCCACATTATACTATTACAAATATAAACACACGTACCAGGACACAGCTCCCCATTTCGATCGTACACTTCACCGTTCTCGCAATCCCACGAGACATCCGGGCGACATTCACGAACATAGTCTTTAGCTACACATTCGCCATCGCGACCCAAAACTGAATCATGAGGACATTGATACTCGATCGGGATGAATCCTCTACAGTAAGCAAAGTCTGATTGACATTTGTCGAAAGCAATGTTTTTCCAGGAGTGATTTCTGCAACAGTTATTGGCTATAGCAAGGGTATTTTTTTAACCGAGAATTGTTTTAGATAACCCTTTGAGTATATACAGCATGCGTATAATAACAAGACTAACAGAAGTGCAAAATTCTGTATCAAAAAATTGAAATTTTTGAAGCTAATGATGACACACACACTTACAAACAATCATACTGTACATGACATTGATCCTCGTCCCTGACAGTTCTGCATCTCTTCGTACTCTTATCAAAGATACTACCGCTTGAACAAAATGAGAATTTTTGACTATCTCGACCACAAGTGACAAACCAGTTTCGACATCTCAAAGAATCTGGCTCGACTCCATCGTGTGGGTCGTAAGAATCATCGTTTTTGTCCTTCCTATTGTCTCTACACCATCTTCTGTTCAAAGTGGCCAAAACTGGGTAGAACACGTTGTTCGAAACAGTCTTCGGACAATTGTCTTTAGTTGGTACACACGACAAGGTATGTATGTCAATAGTATGGCCTGGAATATGAGTTTTACCGTTAAATGTTTCAAAATCTTAGAATTCTTTACTACAGAATGAATTGTAAAGCCTTCGAACTATAAAAATCATGTTTCGTTAGAGTACTCGTGTAAAACAATTACCTTCAGGACAAGCAAACGGAATAGCAGGAATTTCGCCATTTGGAATACACAACATTGCTTGTCTAGAACACTCTTTGAACTTTCCTACAAAGACAGCAGCAGTTTGTGGAGCGTTTCGTTCGCAGAATCCCACTACCTAAACAATACTTCATACAAATCAATTGCATTATTCTAAGCTACCGTACTACCCAAAACAGTACCCTTTAAGTTTGCCTTTGACACAAAAGATAAACTAGTTTACCTGAGCCAATTTCGTACTAGCAGCATTGACCAGATTCACAGCTACATCAAAACAAGCATTTCCCATTTTCTCAATTTTGGTGCATTTATTACCCAAAAACACTCTTCCATTAGCACAACTGCCCAGTCTCACTCTAATGTTTCCAGTTTTGTCATCAGATTCACACCGAAGAAAGTACGGGTTGCATTGACCTAACTGAAGGTCAGGATGGAGATTGTGCCTCAAGTTGTATGAACACAGTTCTAGTAAGTCTCTTCTTAGGATCCATTTTTCACTGCCTGCTGATAGAGTAGGTATTACTACCGTAGCGAGCAAAAGCAGAAGAACTTTCATGTTCACATAAATTTCCGGATTTAAATTAGAACGTCCTCTTTAAGCCTAACAAACCTTATTCTCAACCCTAGGAATCTTTAAGTGATTCAAATTCAAAATGAATCCCACGTTGAATCGAGATCGGCTCCGTTTATTTGACGTTTTTATAACAATGTTGGGGTTAAAGATTACATACAGATCGTGTTAATGAGCAATTAAGTTAATCATCGATTCATGACAAGACAACATTCAATACAGTTTTCGTAGAAATATCGGAATAGATCGGTTTTGTTCTTGTTTTTTAAACATTTGCATGTGACTGATGAATTATGTCAGGCAAGTTAAAAAGGGCATTGTTAAGTTAATTTTGACATCTCACGTTCAAGTAGGAAATGGCATTACCTGCGTCGTAAAACTTATTAAAAGATCATTTTTGTACTCAATTACTTCAAAAAAGTAAATTCTCTTCAACCTAATACAATATCAATCAGTCACCAAAAGCACAAAGCCTTGAAAACAATAAGACTATTTTTACAATATAACTTTAGCCATACAACAATAAATAAGAAAAATAAAGCAAATTTAGCTACTTTAGAATCTAGATAATCATTTCAGTTCACATTGATACAATTTTCATACCATATTTTTGGTAAAAGTCTCTTATATACATGTTAATCATAAATCCTAATACTAACAAAAAGTCCAAATCTTTTTGACGCTGGTGAACATGTATAATATAAGCTTACTACCATTAATATTATAATAAAAGTACGGTAAAAAAGATACCATATTGAGTAACCTGCCGGCGTTCGTATGTACAAATTGAAATGCTTTTGAAAATGTTCTCCAACATGGTCGTATCATACTGAGAATTCGTAGGCCTTCTCGCTTACGAATCGGTTTGAGAGTGGGTTGAACCAATCCAATGAGAATGGACCTCCAAACACTACCTACAACAATATCAACTTTTATATATTTTAGTGTAAAAATCATACTTTATACTTGGTAATAGTAGGACAGCTTATAAAACTCAAGTATTTATAAGCTAAAATTACTGTTCGCCCTGCCTTTAAAGAACCAAAACCCCTAAAATAATGTTACAATATCCCTACCTGCATATTCTTCATCCCGTCGTTGGCCTTGTGATTCTCCTTCCTCAGGCTTTCGATTCCCGTTTGATCCGAACAAATGGCTGATAACTGCGTGCCGAACATTACCAACGTAAATATGGAAAACAAAATTGTTTCGAAAAGTAAAAATATCAACATTATTGTTGTCGCAGGTCCGTTAAAGTAGCTGCAGCCTCTGAAGTCCGTATTCACACATTGTACGAACTGACATATTGTCCAGAATAGAGCGTGTAGTGACATACAGGCTATGTACAGCTGAAATGACAGTTGCTTTAACATTTTTAAGGCTTGAAAGTTACCTTACTGTCAAGTTGTTACCAGAAAAATCCAAAAACTTAACTTTGGGTAACAAAAAATTAGTTTTCAAAAGCCCTTTCTAATACTAAAATTCATAATTTATATCGTTTTAACTAAAAAATACTATGAAATTGCAAACCATAATTTTAAAAAGGTTTTAGATAACAATATGCCAAAACTTGCTATACCTAAAAACCGAACAATGTAAAAATCAAAAAACTTACTGTAAATAAGACGAAATACCTTTGGTTACCTTCCCCAACACAATTATTCACCCAAGGACAGTGATGGTCCATTCTTTTGATACATCTATCACATACGCTGCAATGATGCGCTCGTGATGGTTTTATCGCTGCACACCTGAAAAAGTTGATTATTAAATATCCCAAAATTGACATATATCACGTAAAACTGTTTGTACTACCTTATAAAACAATATGTAAAACATTGGCTTCTATAATTGTAAAGTTAAAAAAATTTTCTCATCTTCAGTATGTTACATAGACTATACGTTAGAAAATATCTTATATATTCATACTTTCATTTCCAATTGGCCTAAAACTAAAATCAAAAGTAAGAAACATACTTATGACACTGATAAAGCGGTTCACCACGTGTTTGTTGTGCTTGCATATGTTTATAGTACTCATCTGTTAAAGTTCCTTTAGGTACAGCTCCTGGATCCGTCATCATTGTCCTCAAATGTGATAAAAACGCCAAGATGGCAAATGTTTGAAACAATATAAAGTTCAGTCCTTGTACTATAGGCCGCACTGACGCTGTCGACATGAATATGAATATCACGCAGAATTCACCATATCCCATCAGAAACCTAAAATTACAGTTTGTAACAAAGTTTTTGTTATATTAATACATTTTAAATGCTTTAACTTCTCTTAAATTTTTTTAACAACAACGTGTCTTGTACAAAAACAGAATTTCAACTGCTCAAAATTGCGTTCAATTTTAAAGTTTGCATAGCAAATCAAGTAGAATAATTAAACATCCACTTCAATATGCTTTAAACTAAACTTCCTTCTCGTTTTCTCTTCATTGTTCGCAATTTATTACCTAAGCCTCAAACAATCAATAAAATCAAATCTTACCATGTGAAAGCGGCGCAGAATAAGCCACAAATGTCCTTGTTGCACCATCTTTGTCCCCAACAATGATTGCGGCCTTCGTAAATGGTGCCATTCGAGGAGCGACCACAACGGCAAAAGAAAACGCGCATCTAACTCCAATTCTGAACACGCAAACCAACTATGAGATTAATATCCAGGTTGTTAATGAAAACCGTAATAATTCTGTTCAAGTTACAGCTAATTAGACTTTGTATGGCGGGAAAACACACGTTCTACTGGCCAACACGTCCAAAACTCCGAAAATTTATTTTTCTTTTGGTTAGAGAGGCCGCGGCTTGCGTGCGGGCTGCGAGATCTGTTTATACGCTAGAACTGGAAACGAGAAAACTGGACAAAAATTGGTCGTGTTTTATTTACAGCTACTTTAGGACGTTTTGAATGTGAATTAGTAAAATACAAACATATTTTTCTTTAGGTATAAATAAAGGAAATTTATTTTCAGTTTATGTACATCAATATTATGTTATCATTGATCTCAATTTCGTCCAAACAATTTCTCGTCGAACTGATCATCGTAAAACAACCTCCGGGCCACCGGGATCATGATCAACAACGTCAGTGTGATTGCCAATGTTGCTATTAGGAAAATGAAGAATAACAACCGGTCGATAACCTCTGCTACCATTCGCCATTTTTCAGCTCGAGATTCTTGTTGGAATTGGTGTCGTTGTTGTTGGAGAAGCTCCTGAAAGTAATGAAAGTAAGTTTTTAGTTCTTTTGTTATCTTAAGTGGTATTATGACTAAAAGTTTAGGGAAAACGTGTTTTTGTTGTGAAAAAGTTAAGGTTGAGCTTATGAAAAGTGGTCTAAATATAAAATAGGTAACAAATTTTAAATTTCGTAAACAAATATCGTTGACAAAGACCACAAGATACGTTTTTACTAAATTTTAGCTAGGTTGTTCTTCGAAAAAGGTTGTTCAAATAATCCTGTGCTTCCTAATTTTAAAAATTTGATTTGGTAGTTGCACCAAATGATGAAACCGTATTTGTACCAAATTAAGAAATCGTAGTTTACCTGAAGCGAAGTTAAAATGGTCGTTTCAACTAAACTGAGATGGTCGTGTTGTCTCACCACAGTGTTATTATTACTTCCGTGGTTATTGTTCTGTTCTGTCGCTGTATCCCCATTAGGAATCATTTCGTATTCGACCTTGTTCACCCCCTTCATACTAATGATAGTAGGTCTCCTTTTCTTGGCCTTCTCACCAGAATACGGTACTTTGGCTATTGTATTTGAAGGTTTCATCTTGATGCCGACCCATCGTCGAAGCTTGTTTAAAAGCCATTCTTCAACCCATTCTGGCACGTCTTCGTTGACAAAGCCACGATGATGAAAGTTGAGGACAAGGACTGTCATCACTACTGAGATTGAGGTCAGGAACATGATTAGGGTTAGGTAGATACCGATGAGCGGGAGGGAGTCTGAGGTTTCTGGCATCTTTTCGGCTACTGCTAACATGAATACCTGGGAAATGAAAAAGTACGTGAAGACGTTCAAGAAAATGGGACAGTGAGAGGTTTTTCTACGGTTTTGAAGGCCAGTGAAGGGGATAGGTAGGGTAATTTGATGGACGACGGAGAGGGGTAAGGTAGTTGAAAGTAGACGGGAGGACAAGGTATTAATAATATGAGTTAACACGGCAAAGGTAATATTTGGGGTTTTAAACGATTTTAAGAAAAAAAAATTGGGCGGGGTGATTTTTTTGGAGTGGATAAAAATTTTAAAACTTACGGAGAAAGCCAATAGCACAGTAATTCCAAGACCGACTTTCTCACCGGAATCTGGAGGTAAATAAAAGACCAATAACGTTAGCACCGACATCATAACACACGGCAGTACTATGTTGTGAATGTAGAACAAGGTCTGAAAAGGAAATTTTAAAATTATAGTTTAATGTAGAGTAGGGTAGGACATGGTCATGTAGGTTTTAAAATTTGAGTGAAAAATATATAGTTTATTTTTTGATGGTTTAGGTAATGTTTGTCTTACCTTTCGTCGTACATGAATGTAGAAGGTAATGTCAGGGTATGGTTCATCACCTAAAAATGAAAGTATGTATTTAATTTTCATTTTCAGATAGGCTGGTTTTGGTAGGGTAGGGTAGAATAGGGTAGTGTAGATTAAATATAAACTCACAACAAGAATACTTGACGACCCTCCTCTTCTGATGCACTCTAACCAACTCGAACTCTCCAGATTCAACATAATTTGTCAGATCAATGTTGGTCGATCGGTTAGTTAAATCCAATTGAAATCCATGATACGACCATGATCCAAATTTTAATATACATAGTTGGTCATCGAATGGAAAATAAGTGACATCTATTTTACATAAGGACCGTAGTCTCGTAGGTGGAGGCCAGAATACTGTACCATCGTAGAATAACATGGCTCTACTACGGTAGTATCCACTTGTAAAGTCATCGGCACTAAAATTATGAAAGATGGTAAGTCGTATTTTACAAAAAAAGTTATGTATTAAAAGATTACTGTAAAAAAGAGACAAGATTACGGTAAGAAATAAAGGAGATTAATGCAACAAATAGATGACTTACTTATTGTAGAGTAAAATGTCAGGTAGCCAAATACTATCACAAGGTAATCGAATTGAGGTAATTCCACTAAAGTCTTTAGGCTCCCATGCCAGTAATTCGTCACGCCATTCTTGATCTAGCCAAACATTAATGGTCAAAACTTGGCTTTTTTCATTCTGAAATTTAAAAAAAGTTTTAATTACAGGATACTGTAATTTAAGGCAGAGGTAATGTAGGGTAATTTGAGGGGGATATAAAGGTAGGGAAATCAAAGTTAAAAGTAGGTACTGTAAAGTAGAGTACTAAAAGGCAGAAAAAGGTGGGGTCGAATAGGGTAGGTTAAGGTAGGGTAGGGTACTTACGATATCGAAAATGTTAGTCAAAGTCATGCCCAGTTTTACTGTAACAGTATCCGAAGCGTTTTTGACCGGTCGTACTGATCGTTCGTATGTTCGCATCAAATGATACAGTAATCTTTGTTCTTCTGTTTGAAAATCGTGGTATGGTCGTAGCTTGTAGTGGTGGGATTCGGACGATATGTAGGGTTCGTTAAGCTATAACGTATAACTTAACCCTACTTCGTGGTAGCAAATTTTACATAGTACTAAGCTGAGGTACTTTTATAGTACTAAATGTTAGCACTAATTTTGTAGTACTAAATTGAAGTAATATTGTATTATGTGTAATGTATCCAAATAACAATATAAACTCACGTCAACTTCGGAGGATATGAGAGGTAGTAGTAATGCCAGGAGTTCAAACACTTTGGCCATCATCTTGTTTACATTATAAAAGCGAGGGTAAGAACTGAAAACAATTAACATATGAATAATTTAATTATAACATCTTTTGAATCAACAAAAAACCCAATTTCATATCTTATATTATTATAGATGCGTATTAAATAGCAAATGTGAACTAGTTTTAGTACAGATTTGTAGATAAGACATATATTTTATACATGTTGGTGATTGAAATTGGGAGCGAATATTAATCTTTAAAAATGATTAAAAATAAGCCTTAGTTCGATATGGTACAGTATTTTAGGGTAGAACCAGAGAAAAGCAATAGTAGGGCAAAAATAAGTTGTTTTGAAAAGGGTAGGGTAGGATAAAATAATGTAAAGTAAAATAGGGCAAGATGAGATGGGGTAATGTATAGTCATGTAGGGTGAAATAAGACAATGTAATAGAATGTAGGGTAGAGTTGAATAAGGTAAGGAAGGGTAGGGTAGAATAGGGTAAGATAATGTAGGGTAGGGCGCTGAGAAATGGGAAGGAAATTGTTTTAAGAAAATTCAAAAAATTAATAAGAATACTTTTGGCTAGCCAAAAAATTTTTTACTCTTTTTTATATCCTTTCCCTTTTCTGGCACTCCTATCTTATCCCCCCTTACCCATAGCATAGAGTAATCCCAATAGCCAAAAATTAAAAAAAATATTTTTTGTTTTTAAAAAATTTTAAAACATCTCCCTAATAACAATATAAAAACTTGTAAATAAACGCAAAGAAAAAACGTGGGCCGAAAAAAGCATGACAAATGTCACGAAGAACGATGAGTTTTAGCGTTCTTAAATTTGCCGGAAATTGGATCAAATTGTGTCAGTGGACATGAGCTTCAACTGCTTCCTATACCTTCTATAGTAAAACAATACTTACTATAGTAAAGCAAAAAGATACGAGTTTTAAGAATGTAAACGTAGAGTACTAATGCTATTGTTTAAACTCTAAAATTGTAATATATATCTATTTAAAAATAAAAATAAGCCTAAAATCAGTTTATGCTACTGCAAAAAGCCGCCTACAATGATGAATATTCGTCTTTAAGCTGTAACTGACACTAACAACTGCCAAAGACTATTTTTGCCAACTTTTTGTTCACGTTTCAATGAATTGTTTTTGTTCTTTATGTCTAATTTAAGGTTTTCAAACCGCGAAACGGTTAAGGTGAAGCAATTCTTGCTACTGACGTTTTTGAAAGGATTGAACCTTGTTCTTGAAGTAAACTTGAAAAGGGATCTAGTAGGCCCAGCCTGGCCCTTTTCTAGGTCTGTCTTGAACTCATGGTTCTGTAAAACCTTGTTTAACAACTAGTCCTAGCCTTACCTCTAGCCTTACTGTTAGCCTTGCCTTGCCTTGCCTTGCCTTGCCTTGCCTTGCCTTGCCTTGCCTTGCCTTGCCTTGCCTTGCCTTGCCTTGCCTTGCCTTGCCTTGCCTTGCCTTGCCTTGCCTTGCCTTGCCTTGCCTTGCCTTGCCTTGCCTTGCCTTGCCTTGCCTTGCCTTGCCTTGCCTTGCCTTGCCTTGCCTTGCCTTACCTTACCTTACCTTGTCTTGCCTTGTCTTGCCTTGCCTTGCTTTGCACTACGCTTTCCATACCCTGTACTTGCCTTACCCTACCCTTGCCACATTCTATACTTGCCTTACCCTACTCTTGCCATACTCTATACTTTCCTTACCTTACCCTTGCCATACTATATCATTGCCTTACGTGACTCTTGCCTTATCTTATCCTTGACTCCCCTTTGCCTTGTAAGTTATTCACCCCCCTTCACAGTCCCGTGCTACTCCACCCTATTCCTAGCCTGCCCTAATTTTTATCCTACCGTAGCTTAATAGGTATAATTAAAAAAAAACTGTAAAATTTCAAAAAATTTAAACTTTTTAAAATAAAAAACCCAAGCCAAATATTTATTTATGTTTAGACTTTTGGCCAATTTTAAACTTATTACCACGCCTAAAAAAGTTGTGGGCCAATTAAAAGCGCCAAAAAATGAAGAAAAACGTTTTCTTGACAGGATATGCCACTCTTTTCGTTTCATAGTTTCAAATTAGCCAAGTTAGAGATTAATAAACTGCAAAAGTCAACACGGTACTCTCGGGTAAAAGTTTAAACATCGTGGGACACGTTTGAGAAGTTTGAGGGACGTTCAAACATCATGAGGAACATTTGAGCCTTGTGAGGCACGTTCAAGCTGTCGTTCTGAATTTGGAAGAACTATGGAGAGGAAATGATGATGAAGATGTTTATTAAAAAATAAACAAAAAATAAATGTCATAGATGACAGAGGACGCTCTATATATAAATTGTCATCATTTTTGAGGTAAATGTATTATTAGGTTGTCCAAATAAGAATAAGCCATAAGTTTTAAAGTTGGACGCTGTGAATGACTCATCTATATTAGGACAAACTGATAGATTTAAAATTTAGTCGAAGAAAGTCTTGTCGTGATTTTATATATATTTGTACGTTAAAAAACGACAAGACTTTTCTTGACATCTTAAGGTAGTACTTGTAAGACGAATATTGAGTCGGGTTACAATAACAAAAAGTTAAATAATAATGCCTAGAACTAGATTTAAAAAGGGGCCCGCTATACCCAGTTCAGCCTCAAACCAGACCAAGTCAAAATAAATTTTAAAAAGGCCAGACCGACACGTGTGAACCTCAGAGCTCTGGGGTTTTTTAAAGGTTTATGTGCTTCTACAAGTTATTTTTGAAAGGTAGGGGTAAGAAACAAGATGTGTAGGCCCAACCTAGCTCGGCCTTACGATCGGCCGGATTGACCTTGAGCTAGAATCAAAATAGACTGGCCTTGAATGCTGAGCTTTGCTTTTTATGATCGGGTTGGGATTGAAAAGTGGGACCAGACCTTTATTACCATTATTGAAAAGGGACGTTTGGTCCCGCGCTAGGCTAAAAATGTTTTAAAAAGGCCGCGCTAGGCTGAATAGTGCGGGACTAAGGGCCGGGCATAAATAAAGGTATCAGGAGCCCATCTTAGGTTCTGCAACGAAAGATTTGACTGGCAAATGTGTAAAACAAATCTATAATAGTAGCGCTGTTTTCTTAAGAATAAGTTTCGAATTGTGTTTAAAAATTAAAATTGTTACCTAAAAGTTTGAAAACGCCACAATTTTTTACAACCCTAAAAATTCAGACTAGCCCAGCTTTTTTACAATTCTACCTAGAACGGAAGTAAACTTTACAAAGCCCAAACTCAAGTTTTTACCGCCATAATGCAACAAGTAAACACAAGAATGGCACATTACCAGGAACGTCGTCAGTTTGGAAAAACTTAAATTTTGTTAAAACTATTGCCGTCCCACGAAAAACAATCATTTCGTGCTGGTAAATCAATTAACAACGGCGACAGAACATCAATTTTATTATTTCTGCCAAATCTAAACCCTTCCTCTTCAAATTGTTTATATAATCTTTGCGGAACGTGCTGTGGAGTACGTTTATTGAATCTTGATAAACATAGCTGGATTCTTAAAATATTGTGACATTTGGTGACATGAGGAACAAAAAAATTGTACGTTCATGATATACAGGTCGAAATAGTGAATAGTACTATAAGATAGAATAAGACAGAAGCTGATAATGTTGGGCAGGGCAGGGTAGGATATAAGGTTGGGGAACGGTGGAGTAGGGTGGCTAGAGTAAGGTGATATAGAGTATAGAAGATTACAGGAGGGTAAAGAAGGGTAAGGTCCGGTAGGGTAGGGTAGGGTAGGGTAGGGTAGGGTAGGGTAGGGTAGGCTAGGGTAGGGTAGGAAAGAGAATTTTTTAAAAATATTTAGTTAATACAAATTAACTATCTACCCTATTTTAAATACTACGGCACTAACTTGGAAGAAGAATAAAGGAAGACGATAAACAAGAGTTATGTAGTCTAACTTCATAAGAATATCAATTGTGTTATTTATATATACCGCATAACATTAAATTGAGAATAAAAACGCCAGTCTAACTAGCTTTCTATGTATTATATTTATGTAGATACAATAGACTTTGTATAACAAACTTTTCTATAAGATTGTTATAAAATATATCATAAAACACTTAAAACGCCTAAAAGTCATCGTTCTCCAATAAGCTTCCAGGCATAGTGACCTTCCTACAAGCTTTACAACAAACTGAAGGATTTACCAACACAGTCAAATCATATTGTTTCATCAAACAGTTGTGGACGTCACTGTAGCATTTGTGGTCTTTTTGTTTAAAACGTAATTTCTATAAAACTATTGATTATTTTTTTTATAAAATAAAGTTTTATTTTATTGTTCAGTGAAGCCTCTGTATAACAAATCGTTTGGTGATTTTAAATTTGTTTGTTATAAAAGACAGGTAAATAATTTTAAAGTCAAATTTGTTTTAAACTTTTCGCAAGCCAAGTCTTTCGTTGCAGGGCCTAAGCTTGACCCATGGGACCTTGGTTCGAGCTCGGCCTTCGGGCTCACACTCTTTGCACCTTTTAAAATTGTTTTGATCTGGCTTGTCTTTTTTTAGGTTTAGTACTGTTGGCTGGAGATTTAAAAATTGCTCGTTATATCAAAATCAAAATGCCATTATATAGTAGTTCTAACGTAGTAACGATATTTTAAAAATGATTTTTAAACTATAAAAAGCCTGTGTTTACCTTATTTTTCAAAGTACCAAAAGCGTCAGTAACAACTTGATGTCTCAGCTCTTCGTTATCCAGCTGATCTTTTGTTCTTTCAGCTATCGTCTCAAATATCTGCCAACAAAACTCGAAATAAGTTATTGCGCTGACTCGGACAAGGACTAGCATTGTAAAAAAGAGTAGCTTCCACATTTTGGTAATAAAGCAGTTTGAAACAATTTCGTTTTAAGCATTTTTTAGCTGTTTTAAACAAACTTAAGTTAATTTCAATTTACAAATACAGCTTTTTGTATTTATTTAAAAACGCCTTTACGATCATGTGTGACAAATTACACGTTTATAATTGTTTTTGTTTGGTCGTGAGCTTTTTTTTGATTTATTTAAATTTAGCAATCAAAGTAAAGTGCAGTGGAAGTCCTTTATAAGAATACCTCTATAAGTATTTTTTATAACAATCTTCTCTACAACAAACCCCTCTATAACGAGCTTCTGTATAACGATCCCCTATATAGCGATCTCCTCTATAACAAGCTCTTTTATAGCGAACTCATCTGTAACGAACTCTTTTATAACCAACTCTTCTATAACAATTTTTTTATAACAAACAACCTTCAAGTCTCCAGCCAACGCTATTCAGTTTATTTAAACTCTTGTATAACAAAACTCATTTATAACAAAAAATATAAACATATAAACTTTCTGTGCTATTCGTCATACTCGTTTGTTCAAGAAATTCTGTGCCCCTGTCAAAGCAAATTTTTAAAGTCCTGGAAATATTTGAACACTTTAATACAAAAGTTGTATTTTTGCTTTAAATTAACAGTAAACTTTATACGATCTATCGTGGCTTAGAAACGATCTCTTTTTGATATTATATTAGCTTGGCCTTTTGCCAATCTATAATATATCAAAAGCGCGCTTGATGCGCTAGGTCTATGTTTAGGTAATAATCGCGTTTGTCTTACCTCTTTTATTATTCGGCTCAACATATTATTCGTAGAAACCTTAGTTCAGTCGAATTGGCACTTTATTTATCTAATTTATAAAAGTTCACCACGATGTCAATGATTTGTGACTTTTCTGACAGTGAATCTTTGACCGAATTCAGATATTTATTGGGACACCCGCCTACTCCTAGACGAGTTAGTAACTTGTAAGTTTCAATTTTTTTTATTTAAGATGTAGTAGACGCGCGTATTTTACATTTATCTTGTGTTTTAATTTTTCAGCATAAATAATAATTTTTTAAAGCTAAAATACTTGTTTCGTTCTATAACTTACGCTTAAAAAGGGGCTTATTAAGCCTCTGTGTTAATTAAAAAGAAATTTTTTAAAGGCTTACAAGGAAAGTACACCTGCCCTGCTCTGAATGACTTCAAACTTTTTATATAGAAAGATCATGTAAATATAAGATCATCAGCAAAGTACTAAATCGTGCTTTTCAAGAAATCTCGAGAAAATCGTGATCAAAAAATAACGTTTTGAATTTCCCGCCAAGTTGGCATTGTGTTTCAAGCTTATAACTTTGCTATTTTTTGACTTTTAAGAATTTTTCTTTGACATACTTGAAGAATACCTTTGAAAAACCCTACATTTTTAAATTTGTAAGTGTAGCTTGGCAAGAAAGTCGAAAAAAACTGTTTGAAACACAATGCCAAGTTTGCCGAATTGGCGGGAAACCAAAATAATTCGAATTTAAAGCTGAAACGCGCAAGTTAAAATATTTTATGGGTTCTATTGGTGGTACAAAGAACTTATATAAAGATTTTGAGCTGATTCTGAGCGAGGCAGGTAGGGTACTTTCCTTGTTAGCCTTTCACGCCTAGTATAACATTATTCAAATTTTAAATAAAATCTAAATTTAGAAGTCGCAGTCGCCACGAAAGCAAGTTATCAGACGCTGGAAGATCATTTCTAAGGCATACATATCGTTTATGTCGAAAGTTCATGCGTGCAGTGTTCAAAGCTACAGCATGCTTGCTGTGTATCAATGTAGATGTTGTAGAGTACGGCTAACTAAACACACATTCTATTGCTGACATCATATATTATTATAGCTATGCATCAATAAATATTTATTTATTATCCTTTTTTTATTGATCAAGACAATGATTTAAATAACTATTGTTAAATTATATACAAGGAAAGTGCCCGACCTGTACCGCTTGATTGACTTTTAACTTTTTATATAGAAAGATTACATCAAAGTAAGATATTCAGAAAAGTACCAAATTGCCTTATCTTGTCAAACTCCGAGTGACTGAGCTACAGAGAGAGTCAACACAGATTCTTAAAACTCGTAAAAAACAAAGTAAAAATGCCAGTTTAAAGGCTTCAGTCACAAAAAACTTTTTTGTGCTTATTGATCGTATGTATAACATATAATACATGATGAATATACGATCGAGTACCACAAAAAAACTCTTTAAAAGTTATTGTTGCAAAACCAGCGTCAAGTGTCGTTTTTCATGAGCTTTCAAAATCCGTATCGACTGCTTTTGTAACTCTATTATTTGTCGAGTTACAGTAATGTAAATATTTCCTTGTTATACTATACATGATGAATATACGATCGAGTACCACAAAAAAAACTCTTTAAAAGTTATTGTTGCAAAACCAGCGTCAAGTGTCGTTTTCCATGAGCTTTCAGAATCTGTATCGACTGCTTTTGTAACTCTATTATTTGTCGAGTTACAGTAATGTAAATATTTCCTTGTTATACTATACATGATGAATATACGATCGAGTACCACAAAAAAAACTCTTTAAAAGTTATTGTTGCAAAACCAGCGTCAAGTGTCGTTTTTCATGAGCTTTCAAAAATCCGTATCGACTGCTTTTGTAACTCTATTATTCGTCGAGTTACAGTAATGTAAATATTTCCTTGTTATACTATACATGATGAATATACGATCGAGTACCACAAAAAAACCCATTTTAAGTTATCGTGACAAAACCAGCGTCAAGTGTCGTTTTTCATGGGCATTCAGAATCCGTATCGACTGCTTTTGTAACTCTATTATTCGTCGAGTTACAGTAATGTAAATATTTCCTTGTTATACTATACATGATGAATATACGATCGAGTACCACAAAAAAACTCTTTAAAAGTTATTGTTGCAAAACCAGCAATAGCTGTCGTTTTTCATGGGCTTTCAGAATCCGTATCGACTGCTTTTGTAACTCTATTATTCGTCGAGTTACAGTAATGTAAATATTTCCTTGTTATACTATACATGATGAATATACGATCGAGTACCACAAAAAAACCCATTTTAAGTTATCGTGACAAAACCAGCATCAGATGGCATTTTTCATGGGCATTCAGAATCCGTATCGACTGCTTTTGTAACTCTATTATTCGTCGAGTTACAGTAATGTAAATATTTCCTTGTTATACTATACATGATGAATATACGATCGAGTACCACAAAAAAACTCTTTAAAAGTTATTGTTGCAAAACCAGCGTCAAGTGTCGTTTTTCATGAGCTTTCAAAATCCGTATCGACTGCTTTTGTAACTCTATTATTCGTCGAGTTACAGTAATGTAAATATTTCCTTGTTATACTATACATGATGAATATACGATCGAGTACCACAAAAAAAACTCTTTAAAAGTTATTGTTGCAAAACCAGCGTCAAGTGTCGTTTTCCATGAGCTTTCAGAATCTGTATCGACTGCTTTTGTAACTCTATTATTCGTCGAGTTACAGTAATGTAAATATTTCCTTGTTATACTATACATGATGAATATACGATCGAGTACCACAAAAAAACCCATTTTAAGTTATCGTGACAAAACCAGCATCAGATGGCATTTTTCATGGGCATTCAGAATCCGTATCGACTGCTTTTGTAACTCTATTATTCGTCGAGTTACAGTAATGTAAATATTTCCTTGTTATACTATACATGATGAATATACGATCGAGTACCACAAAAAAACTCTTTAAAAGTTATTGTTGCAAAACCAGCGTCAAGTGTCGTTTTTCATGAGCTTTCAAAATCCGTATCGACTGCTTTTGTAACTCTATTATTCGTCGAGTTACAGTAATGTAAATATTTCCTTGTTATACTATACATGATGAATATACGATCGAGTACCACAAAAAAACCCATTTTAAGTTATCGTGACAAAACCAGCGTCAAGTGTCGTTTTTCATGAGCTTTCAAAATCCGTATCGACTGCTTTTGTAACTCTATTATTTGTCGAGTTACAGTAATGTAAATATTTCCTTGTTATACTATACATGATGAATATACGATCGAGTACCACAAAAAAACTCTTTAAAAGTTATTGTTGCAAAACCAGCGTCAAGTGTCGTTTTCCATGAGCTTTCAGAATCTGTATCGACTGCTTTTGTAACTCTATTATTCGTCGAGTTACAGTAATGTAAATATTTCCTTGTTATACTATACATGATGAATATACGATCGAGTACCACAAAAAAAACTCTTTAAAAGTTATTGTTGCAAAACCAGCGTCAAGTGTCGTTTTTCATGAGCTTTCAAAATCCGTATCGACTGCTTTTGTAACTCTATTATTCGTCGAGTTACAGTAATGTAAATATTTCCTTGTTATACTATACATGATGAATATACGATCGAGTACCACAAAAAAACCCATTTTAAGTTATCGTGACAAAACCAGCATCAGATGGCATTTTTCATGGGCATTCAGAATCCGTATCGACTGCTTTTGTAACTCTATTATTCGTCGAGTTACAGTAATGTAAATATTTCCTTGTTATACTATACATGATGAATATACGATCGAGTACCACAAAAAAACTCTTTAAAAGTTATTGTTGCAAAACCAGCGTCAAGTGTCGTTTTCCATGAGCTTTCAGAATCTGTATCGACTGCTTTTGTAACTCTATTATTCGTCGAGTTACAGTAATGTAAATATTTCCTTGTTATACTATACATGATGAATATACGATCGAGTACCACAAAAAAACTCTTTAAAAGTTATCGTGACAAAACCAGCATCAGATGGCATTTTTCATGGGCATTCAGAATCCGTATCGACTGCTTTTGTAACTCTATTATTCGTCGAGTTACAGTAATGTAAATATTTCCTTGTTATACTATACATGATGAATATACGATCGAGTACCACAAAAAAACTCTTTAAAAGTTATTGTTGCAAAACCAGCAATAGCTGTCGTTTTTCATGGGCTTTCAGAATCCGTATCGACTGCTTTTGTAACTCTATTATTCGTCGAGTTACAGTAATGTATATATTACGTTTACTATATTGTACATGATGAATATACGATCGAGTACCACAAAAAAACCCATTTTAAGTTATCGTGACAAAATCAGCATCAGATGACATTTTTGATGGGCTTTCAGAATTTGTACCGACTCTCTTTGTAGCTCAGGTATCCGTCAAGTTACAGTGTAACAAAATATACGCATACCATATTACACTCGATATATATACGATCGACAACCACAAAAAAAAGATCTGTTAATTACGCTTTAAATTAACAATTTAAACTTCATTTTGGATGGGCTTTCAGAATTTGTAACGACTGTCTTTGTAGCTCAGGTATCCGTCAAGTTACAGTGTAACAAAATCTATGAATACCATATTACACTCGATAGATATACGATCGACAACCACAAAAAAAATATCTGTTAATTACGCTTTAAATTAACACTTTAAACTTCATTTTTGATGGGCTTTCAGAATTTGTACCGACTGTCTCTGTAGCTCAGGTATCCGTCAAGTTACAGTGTAACAAAATATACGCATACCATATTACACTCGATATATATACGATCGACAACCACAAAAAAAATATCTGTTATTGAAGCTTTAAATTAACAATTTAAACTTCATTTTGGATGGGCTTTCAGAATTTGTAACGACTGTCTTTGTAGCTCAGGTATCCGTCAAGTTACAGTGTAACAAAATCTATGAATACCATATTACACTCGATAGATATACGATCGACAACCACAAAAAAAATATCTGTTAATTACGCTTTAAATTAACACTTTAAACTTCATTTTTGATGGGCTTTCAGAATTTGTACCGACTGTCTCTGTAGCTCAGGTATCCGTCAAGTTATAGTGTAACAAAATATACGCATACCATATTACACTCGATAGATCAGAAAAAAAGCAACGAAACCAACGAACCCAACGAACCCAACGAAACCAACAATATCAACAAAATACAGCTAAAATGCTACAGTTTAGCA